>CM042983.1:75000-5895881 GCA_023678885.1 Pogostemon cablin
TGATGATCATGATTATGATGATGATGATTATGATGATGATTATAATGATGACGATGATGATGATCATGACGATCATGACTATGATGATCATGATGATGATGATGATAATGAAAATTATGATGATGATCATGATTATGATGATGAGGATGATGATCACGATGATGATCATGATCATATCATGATACTGACAATGATGACCATTATGAAGATGACCATGGTGATAATTGTCATGATGATGATGATCATGATGATGAAGATTATGATCATGATGATGATGATCATGATGAGGAAGATATGATCATGATGATGATAATGATGATGATGATGAAGATCATGATGATAATGATAATGATGATCATGATGATGATGTTGATCATGACGATGATGATGATGATCATGATGATGATCATGTTGATGATCAAGATGATGATCATTATGATGATGGTGATGATCATGATGATGATGATGATAATGATTATGATGATGTTGATCATGATGATGATGATGATGATTACGATTATAACGAAGATCATGATGATGATGATGATGACCATGATCATATGATGACGATAATCATGATGATGATGATCATGATGATGCTCATGATGATGACGATGACGTCATGATCATGATCATGATGATGAAGATCAAGATGATGATGATCAAGTGATGATGATGAAGATGATGATGATGATGATCACGATGATGATGATGATGATGATGATCGTGACGATGATGATGATGATGTTGATCATGGTCATGATGATGATGATCATTATGATGATGATGATCATGATGATCATGATGATAATAATGATCATGATGATGATGACCATGATGATGATCATCATGATCATGATGATGATGATCATGATCATCATCGATGATGAAGATGATGATGATGATCATGATAATGATCTTGATGATGATGATGATGATTATGATGATAATGAACATGATCATGATGATCATGATGATGATGATGATGATAATGACGATCATGATGATGATCATGATTTTGATGACCGTGATGATGATGATCTTGATAATGACGATGATAATCACGATGATGATGATCATGATAATGATAATGATGATGATGATCGTGATGAATATGATGATAATGATGATGATCATGATCATGATGATGATCATGACGATCATGATGATGATCATGATCATAATGATAATGATCATGATCATGATGTTAATGATGATGATGAAGATCATAATGATAATGATAATGATGATGATGATGATTATGATGATGATGATTATGATGATGATGATGATAATGATGACAATGATGATGATCATGACTATGATGATCATGATGATGATGATGATAATGAAAATTATGATGATGATCATGTTTATGATGATGAGAATGATGATCACGATGATGATGATGATCATGATCATGATACTGACAATGATGACCATTATGAAGATGACTATGGTGATAATTGGCATGATGATGATTATGATCATGATGATGAAGATTATGATCATGATGATGATGATCATGATGATGATAATGATGATGATGATGAAGATCATGATGATAATGATAATGATGGTCATGATGATGATGTTGATCATGACGATGATGATGATGATCATGATGATGATCATGTTGATGATCAAGATGATGATCATTATGATGATAATGATGATCATGATGATGATTATGATAATGATGATGATGATGTTGATCATGATGATGATGATGATGATTATGATTATAAAGATGATCATGATGATGATGATGATAATGATTATGATGATGATGATGATGACCATGATGATGAGAATGATCATATGATGACGATAATCATGATGATGAAGATCATGATGATGCTCATGATGATGATGATGATGTCATGATCATGATCATGATGATGAAGATCATGATGATGATGATCAAGTCATGATGATGAAGATGATCATGATGATGATCACGATGATGATGATGATGATGATGATCGTGACAATGATGATGATGATGATGATGATGATCATGATGATGATGATGATGATCATTATGATGATGATGATCATGATCATGATGATAATGATGATCATGATGATGAAGACCATGATGATGATCATCATGATCATGATGATGATGATCATGATAATGATCACGATGATGATCATGATTATCATCATCATGATTATGATCATGATGATGAAGATGATGATGATGATCATAATGATGATAATGATGATGATGATGATAATCATGATGTCGATCACGATGATGATCACGATCATGGTGATGATGATGATGATCATCATGATGATGATGATGATGATGATGATGATTATGATGATAATAAACATGATGATGATGATGATGATAATGACGATCGTGATGATGATTATGATTTTGATGACCATGATGATGATGATCATGATAATGACGATGATAATCACGATGATGATGATCATGATAATGATAATGATGATGATGATCATGATGAATATGATGAAGATGATGAGGATGATGATGATGATCATGATCATAATGATAATGATCATGATCATGATGTTAATGATGATGATGAAGATCATGATGATAATGATAATGATGATGATCATGATTATGATGATGATGATTATTATGATGATGATGATAATGATTACGATGATGATGATCATGATTATCATGACTATGATGATCATGATGATGATGATGATAATGAAAGTTATGATGATGATTATGATTATGATGATGAGGATGATGATCACGATGATGATGATGATTATGATGATGATGATGTTGATCATGACGATGATGATGATGATCATGATGATGATCATGTTGATGATCAAGATGATGATCATTATGATGATGATGATGATCATGATGATGATTATGATAATGATGATGATGATGTTGATCATGATGATGATGATGATTATGATTATAACGATGATCATGATGATGATGATGATGATGATTATGATGATGATGATGATGACCATGATGATGAGCATGATCATATGATGACGATAATCATGATGATGATGATCATGATGATGCTCATGATGATGATGATGATGTCATGATCATGATCATGATCATGATGATGATGATCAAGTAATGATGATGAAGATGATCATGATGATGATCACGATGATGATGACGATGATGATGATCGTGACAATGATGATGATGATGATGATCATTATGATGATGATGATCATGATGATAATGATAATCATGATGATGATGACCATGATGATGATGATGATGATCATGATAATGATCACGATGATAATCATGATTATCATCATCATGATCATGTTCATGATGATGAAGATGATGATGATGATCATGATGATGATAATAATGATGATGATGATCATCATGATGTCGATCATGATGATGATTACGATCATGATGATGATGATGATCTTGATGATGATGATGATGATGATGATTATGATGATAATAAACATGATCATGATGATCATGATGATGATGATGATGACGATCATGATGATGATCATGATTTTGATGACCATGATGATGATGATCATGATAATGACGATGATAATCACGATGATGATGATCATGATAATGATAATGATGATGATGATCATGATGAATATGATGATGATGATGATGATCATGACGATCATGATGATGATCATGATCATAATGATAATGATCATGATCATGATGTTAATGATGATGATGAAGATCATGATGATAATGATGATGATGATCATGATTATGATGATGATGATTATGACGATGATGATGATAATGATTACAATGATGATGATCATGATTATCATGACTATGATGATCATGATGATGATGATAATGAAAATTATGATGATGATCATGATTATGATGATGAGGATGATGATCACGATGATGATGATGATCATGATCATGATACTGACAATGATGACCATTATGAAGATGACCATGGTGATAATTGTCATGATGATGATGATCATGATGATGAAGATTATGATCATGATGATGATGATCATGATGAGGATGATGATGATCATGATGATGATAATGATAATGATGATGAAGATCATGATGATAATGATAATGATGATCATGATGATGATGTTGATCATGACGATGATGATGATCATCATGATGATGATCATGTTGATGATCAAGATGATGATCATTATGATGATGATGATGATGATGATCATGATGATGATTATGATAATGATGATGATGATGTTGATCATGATGATGATGATGATGATTATGATTATAACGATGATCATGATGATGATGATGATGATGATTATGATGATGATGATGATGATGACCATGATGATGAGCATGATCATATGATGATGATAATCCTGATGATGATGCTCATGATGATGACGATGATGTCATGATCATGATCATGATGATGAAGATCATGATGATGATGATCAAGTGATTATGATGAAGATGATCATGATGATGATCACGATGATGATGATGATCATGACGATGATGATGATGATGATGATGATTATCATGATGATGATGATCATTATGATGATGATGATCATGATGATCATGATGATAATGATGATCATGATGATGATGACCATGATGATGATCATCATGATCATGATCATGATGATCATGATAATGATCACGATGATGATCATGATTATCATCATCATGATCATGATCATGATGATGAAGATGATGTTGATGATCATGATGATGATAATGATGATGATGATGATAATCATGATGTCGATCATGATGATGATCACGATCATGATGATGATGATGATGATGATGATCTTGATGATGATGATGATGATGATGATGATTATGATGATAATAAACATGATCATGATGATCATGATGATGATGATGATGATGATAATGACGATCATGATGATGTTCATGATTTTGATGACCATGATGATGATGATCATGATAATGACGATGATAATCACGATGATGATGATCATAATAATGATAATGATGATGATGATCATGATGAATATGATGATGATGATGATGATGAGGATGATGATGATCATGACGATCATGATGATGATCATGATCATAATGATAATGATCATGATCATGATGTTAATGATGATGATGAAGATCATGATGATAATGATAATGATGATGACCATGATTATGATGATGATTATGATGATGATGATGATAATGATTACGATGGTGATGATCATGATTATCATGACTATGATGATCATGATGATGATGATGATAATGAAAATTATGATGATGATCATGATTATGATGATGAGGATGATGATGATGATCATGATCATGATACTGACTGTGATGACCATTATGAAGATGACCATGGTGATAATTGTCATGATGATGATGATCATGATGATGAAGATTATGATCATGATGATGATGATCATGATGAGGATGATGATGATCATGATGATGATAATGATGATGATGATGAAGATCATGATGATAATGATAATGATGATCATGATGATGATGTTGATCATGACGATGATGATGATGATCATGATGATGATCATGTTGATGATCAAGATGATGATCATTATGATGATGATGATGATCATGATGATGATTATGATAATGATGATGATGATGATGTTGATCATGATGATGATGATGATTATAATTTTAACGATGATCATGATGATGATGATGATGATGATTATGATGATGATGATGATGACCATGATGATGAGCATGAACATATGATGACGATAATCATGATGATCATGATCATGATGATGCTCATGATGATGATGATGATGTCATGATCATGATCATGATGGTGAAGATCATGATGATGATGATCAAGTGATGATGATGAAGATGATCATGATGATGATCACGATGATGGTGATGATGATGATGATCGTGACGATGATGATGATGATGATGATAATGATGATCATGATCATGATGATGATGATCATGATGATCATGATGATAATGATGATCATGATGATGATGACCATGATGATGATCATGATGATGATGGTCATGATAATGATCACGATGATGATCATGATTATCATCATCATGATCATGATCATAATGATGAAGATGATGATGATGATCATGATGATGATAATGATGATGATGATGATAATCATGATGTCGATGATGATGATGATCAAGATCATGATGATGATGATGATGATGATGATCTTGATGATGATGATGATGATGATGATGATGATGATTATGATTATAATAAACATGATCATGATGATCATGATGATGATAATGACGATCATGATGATGATCATGATTTTGATGACCATGATGATGATGATCATGATAATGATGATGATAATCACGATGATGATGATCATGATAATGATAATGATGATGATGATCATGATGAATATGATGATGATGATGAGGATGATGATGATCATGATTATGATCATGACGATCATGATGATGATCATGATCATAATGATAATGATCATGATCATGATGTTAATGATGATGATGAAGATCATGATGATAATGATAATGATGATGATCATGATTATGATGATGATGATTATGATGACGATGATGATAATGATTACGATGATAATGATCATGATGATCATGACTATGATGATCATGATGATGATGATGATAATGAAAATTATGATGATGATCATGATTATGATGATGAGGATGATGATCATGATGACGATGATGATCATGATCATGATACTGACAATGATGACCATTATGAAGATGACCATTGTGATAATTGTCATGATGATGATGATCATGATGAGGATGATGATCATGATGATGATAATGACGATGATGATGAAGATCATGATGATAATGATAATGATGATCATGATGATGATGTTGATCATGACGATGATGATGATGATGACCATGATGATGATGATGATCATTATCATGATGATCACGATGAAGATAATGGTCATGATGATGATGATGATGATTATGATCGTGATGAAGGTGATGATCATGATCAAGATCGGTATGATGATTATGATGATGATGATGATTATGATGATGATGATGATGACCATGATGATGAGCATGATCATATGATGACGATAATCATGATGATGATCATGATGATGCTCATGATGATGACGATGATGTCATGATCATGATCATGATGATGAAGATCATGATGATGATGATCAAGTGATGATGATGAAGATGATGATGATGATCACGATGATGATGATGATGATGATGATGATCGTGACGATGATGATGATGATGATGATCATGATCATAATGATGATGATCATTATGATGATGATGATCATGATGATCATGATGATAATGATGATCATGATGATGATGACCATGATGATGATCATCAGGATCATGATGATGATGATCATGATAATGATCACGATGATGATCATGATTATCATCATCATGATAATGATCACGATGATGATCATGATTATCATCATCATGATCATGATCATGATGATGAAGATGATGATGATTATTATGATGATAATAAACATGATGATGATGATTACGATCATGAAAAATCGTGATCATGATGATGATGATGATCATGATGATCACGATCATGATGATGATGATAATGATGATGATGACGATCACAATGATCAGATTATGGTCATGATCGTGATGATGGTGATGAGGATCATGATAATGATGATCATGACCATGATGATGATGATCATGATGTCCATGATGATGATGATCATGATCATATGATGATGATAATCATGATGATGATGATCATGACGATGATGATGATGTTGATCATGATGACGATCATGATAATGATGATGATGATCATCATCATGATAATATTGCTCATGATGATCATGATAATGATGATCAATATTATGATAATGATCATCATGATCATGATGAAGATTATGATGATGATCATCATGATCATCATGATCGTCATGATCATCATCATCATTATCATGATCATTATTATCATGATGATGATTATTATGATCTTCATCATGATCATCATGATCATCATGATCATCATCATCATCATCATCATGATCATTATCATTATGATCACCATGATCATGATTATCATCATCATATGATCATGATTATAATCATCATGATCATGATCATGATCAAGATCAACATTATCATCATAATCATGATCATGAACATGGTAATCATCATCATCATAATGATCATCATCATGATCACATCATAATCATGATCATGATCATGATCATCATCATCATCATAATGATCATCATTGTGATCATCATCATCAACATCATCACCATCATCATCATGATCATGATCATCATCATTATCATTATGATCATGATCATCATCAACAACATGATCATCATCATCACATCATCATCGTCATGATCGTCATCTTGATCATCATCAGCATCATCATCGTCATGATTATCATCATCATGATAATGATCATCATCATCACGGTCATCATCATCATGATCGTCATCATCATCATCATGATCATTATGATCTTGATCATCATGATCATCATCGTCATCATCATCATGATCATCACCATCACGATCATATCATCTTAATGGATCATATCATCACCATCACGATCATGTCATCATCGTCATCGTCATCATGATCATCATTATCATCGTGATCGTGATCATCATCATCATCATAATCGTGATCATTATCATGATCATGATCATGATCGTTATCATGATCATCATCATCATGATCATGATCATCATCTATATCATAACCATCATGATCATGATCATCGTCATGATCATCATCATGATCATCATCGTCATGATCTTCATGATCATGATCTTCATCATGACCATCATGATCATTTTCATCATCTTCATCATGACCATCATCACGATCATGTTTATTGTGATCGTGATCATCATCATCGTGATCATCATGATCATGATCGTCATCATCATCATCATCATCATCATCATCATCATGATCATCATCATCATGATTACAATCATCATATGATCATGATCATCATCATCATGTTAATCATCATCATCATGATCATGATCATGATCAAGATCAATATTATAATCATAATCATGAGCATGATCATCATCATCATCATCATCATAATGATCATCATCGTGATCACATCATAATAATGATGATGATCATGATTATCATCATCATAATGATCATCATTGTGATCATCATCATCACGATCATCACCATCATCATCATGATCATGATCATCATCATTATAATTATGATCATGATCATCATCATCAACATGATCATCATCATCATCATCTTCATCATCACATCATCATCATCATCATGATCATCATCAGCATAATCATTATCATCATCGTCATGATTATCATCATCATGATAATGATCATCATCATCACGGTCATCATCATCCTGATCGTCATTATCATCATCATGATCATTATCATCATGATCATCATCGTCATCATCATCATAATGGACATAATCATCATAATCATGATCATCATGATCATCGTGATCGTGATCATCATCATCATCATCGTGATCATCATCATCTTAATAATGATCATCATGATCTTCATCATCATCATGATCATCATGATCGTCATGATCATCATCATCATCATGATGATAATCATAATCATCATGATCATCGTCATCATGATTATCATAATCATATGATCATGATCATCATCATCATGGTCATCATCATTATCATCATGATCATGATCATCATCATGATCATCATAATCATGATAATGATCATGATCATGATGATCATCATGATCATGATCATCATCATCGTCACATCATCATCATCATCGTCATGATCATCATCACGATCATCATAAGCATCATTATAATCATCATGATCATCATCATCATGATTTTCATCATCATGATCATCATCATCATGGTCATCATCATCATGATCATCATCATCATCATTATGATCATCATCATCATCATGATTATCATCATCATATGATCATGATCATCATCATCAAGATCTTGATCATCATCATTATCGTGATCATGATCAAGATCATCATTATCATCATAATCATGATCATGATCATCGTCATCATTATTATCATCATCATCATCATCATCAATATCATGATCATCATCATCATGATCATCATCATGATCATCATGATCGTGATCATCATCATGATTAACATCATGATCATCATCGTCATCATCATCCTCATGATCATCAAGATCATCATCATGATCATGATCATCATGATCATCATCATCATCATGATCATCATGATCATCATCATGGGCATCGTCATCATGATCATCATTATCATCATAGTCATCATCATAATGATCATCATGATCATCATAATGATCATCTTCATCATCGTCATCATCATGATCATCATCATCATGAGCATCGTCATCATGATCATCATGAAGATGATGATCACCATCATCATCATCACGATCATGATCATCTCATCATCATCATCAAGGTCATGATCATCATCATCATGATCATCATCATCATGATTATCATCATTATATGATCATGATCATCATCATCATGGTCATCATCATCATCATCGTCATCATGATCATCATCATGATCATGGTCATCATTATTATCATCATTATCATCATTATTATCATCATTGTCATCATCAAGATCATCATCGTCATGGTCATATAATCATCATCATCGTGATCATCATGATCATGATCATCGTTTTCATCATTATTATCATCAACATCATCATCATAATGATCATCACGAACTTGATTATCAACATGATCATCGTCATCGTCATCATGATCATCATCATCATGATCATCTTCATGATCATCATCATCATTATGATCATAATGATCATGATAATCATCATGATCATCACCATCATCAATGTTATCATCATCATCATTATCATCACAATTATCATTATCATTATCATCATGATCTTCATCATCATCATCATGATCATGATCATCATCATAATCATCATCATTATGAACATGATCATCATCATAATCATCGTTATTATCGTCATGATCATCAACATGATCATCATCATCATCATCATCATGATCATTATCATTAGCATCATCATGATCATCATTATCGTGATTATCATTTTCATCATCATCATCATCATGGTCATCATAATCATGATCATCATCATCATAATTGTCATCATCGTAATCATCGTGATCATCATGATCATGATCATCATCATCATCATGATCATCATGATAATGATCATCATCATCATTGTCATGATCATCATCATTATCATTATCATTATGATCATCATCATCATTTCATCATCATCATTATCATGATCATCATCATCATCATAATCATCATACTCAAGACCCTCGAGGGACCGCACTTCATCCCGTCCTGCCTGCTTCGGACCTCGACTCGTATTTAGGTATGCAACGACTTTTCTTTTTTAACTTCACGTCTAATTTCTTCCTTTTTTTCCTTTTTTGATATTTTTTGTAGGTTCCTCCTCTGACTTTGAAGACCCTCGAGGGACTGCACTTCATCCCGTCCCGCTTGCTACGGACCTCGACTCGTATATAGGTATGCAACGACTTTCCTTTTTTAATTTCATGTCTAATTTCTTCCTTTTTTCTTTTTTTTTTATCTTTTTTGTTGGTTCCTCCTCCGACTTGGATGACCCTCGAGGGACCGCACTTCATCCCGTCCCGCCTGCTTCAGACCTCAACCCGTATATAGGTATGCAACGACTTTCCTTTTTTAACTTCACGTCTAATTTCTTCCTTTTCTGATCTTTTTTGTAGGTTCATCCTCCGACTTGGAAGACCCTCGAGGGACCGCACTTCATCCCGTCCCGCCTGCTTCGGACCTCGATTCGTATTTAGGTATGCAACGACTTTCCTTTTTTAAATTCATGTCTAATTTCTTTTCTTTTTTCATTTTTTTTATCTTTTTTGTAGCTTTCTCCTTCGACTTTGAAGACCCTCGGGGACCGCACTTCATCCCGTCCCGCCTGCTTCGGACCTCGACTCGTATATAGGTATGCAACAACTTTACTTTTTTAACTTCACGTCTAATTTCTTCCTTTATTGATCTTTTTTGTAGGTTTCTCCTCCAAATTTTGAAGACCCTCTAGGGACCGCCTTCATCCCGTCCCGCCTGCTTCGGACCTCGACTCATATTTAGTTATGCAACGACTTTCCTTTTTTAACTTCATGTCTAATTTCTTCCTTTTTTCCTTTTTTTTATCTTTTTTGTAGATTCCTCCTTCGACTTTGAAGACCCTCGAGGACCGCACATCATCCCGTCCCGCCTGCTTCGGACCTCGACTTGTATTTAGGTATGAACGACTTTCCTTTTTTAACTTCACGTCTAATTTCTTCCTTTTTTCCTTTTTTTATCTTTTTCGTAGATTCCTCCTTCGACTTTGAAGACCCTCGAGGACCGCACTTCATCCCGTCCCACCTGCTTCGGACCTCGACTCGTATTTAGGTATGCAACGATTTTCCTTTTTTAACTTCACGTCTAATTTCTTCCTTTTTTTATCTTTTTTGTAGATTCCTCCTCCGACCTAGAAGACCCTCGAGGGACCGCACTTCATCCCGTCCCGCTTGCTACGGACCTCGACTCGTATATAGGTATGCAACGACTTTCCTTTTTTAACTTCATGTCTAATTTCTTCATTTTTTCCTTTTTTTTTATTTTTTTTGTAGCTTTCTCCTTCGACTTTGAAGAACCTCGGGGACCGCACTTCATCCCGTCCCGCATGCTTCGGACCTCGACTCGTATATAGGTATGCAACGACTTTCCTTTTTTAACTTCACGTCTAATTTCTTCCTTTATTGATCTTTTTTGTAGGTTCCTCCTCCGAATATTGAAGACCCTCGAGGGACCGCACTTCATCCCGTCCCGCCTGCTTCGGACCTCGACTCGTACTTAGGTTTGCAACGACTTTCTTTTTTTAACTTCATGTCTAATTTCTTCATTTTTTCTTTTTTTTATCTTTTTCGTAGATTCCTCCTTCGACTTTGAAGACCCTCGAGGATCGCACTTCATCCCGTCCCACTTGCTTCGTACTTCGACTCGTATTTAGGTATGCAACGACTTTTCTTTTTTAACTTCATGTCTAATTTCTTCCTTTTCTCCTTTTTTATAATCTTTTTTGTAGATTCCTCCTTCGACTTTGAAGACCCTCGAGGAACGCACTTCATCCCGTCCCGCCTGCTTCGGACCTCGACTCGTATTTAAGTATGCAACGATTTTCCTTTTTTAAATTCACGTCTAATTTCTTCCTTTTTTTATCTTTTTTGTAGATTCCTCCTCCGACCTAGAACACCCTCGAGGGACCGCACTTCATCCCTTCCCGCCTGCTTCGGACCTCGACTCGTATATTGGTATGCAACGACTTACCTTTTTTAACTTCATGTCTAATTTCTTCTTTTTTTTCTTTTTTTTTATCTTTTTTGTAGCTTTCTCCTTCGACTTTGAAGACCCTCGGGGACCGCACTTTATCCCGTCCCGCCTGCTTTGGACCTCGACTCGTATATAGGTATGCAACGACTTTCCTTTTTTAACTTCACGTCTAATTTCTTCCTTTATTGATCTTTTTTGTAGGTTCCTTCTCCGAATTTTGAAGACCCTCGAGGGATCGCACTTCATCCCGTCCCGCCTGCTTCGGACCTCGACTCGTATTTTGGTATGAACGACTTTCCTTTTTTAACTTCATGTCTAATTTCTTCCTTTTTTCCTTTTTTTTATCTTTTTTGTAGATTCCTCCTTTGACTTTGAAGACCCTCGAGGACCGCTCTTCATCCCGTCCCGCCTGCTTCGGACCTTGACCCGTATATAGGTATGCAACGACTTCTTTTTTAACTTCACGTCTAATTTCTTCCTTTTTTTATTTTTTTGTAGGTTCCTCCTCCGACTTGGAAGACCCTTGAGGGACCGCACTTCATCCCGTCCCGCCTGCTTCGGACCTCGACTCAATTTTAGGTATGCAACGACTTTCTTTTTTTAACTTCACGTCTAATTTCTTCCTTTTTTTCCTTTTTTTGTCTTTTTTGTAGATTCCTCCTTCGACTTTGAAGACCCTCGAGGATCGCACTTCATCCCGTCCCGCCTGCTTCGTACCTCGACTCGTATATAGGTATGCAACGACTTTCCTTTTTTAACTTCACGTCTAATTTCTTCCTTTTTTGATCTTTTTCGTAGGTTCCTCTTCCGACTTGGAAGACCCTCGAGGGACCGCACTTCATCCCGTCCTGCCTGCTTCGGACCTCGACTCGTATTTAGGTATGCAACGACTTTCCTTTTTTAACTTCACGTCTAATTTCTTCCTTTTTTTCCTTTTTTGATATTTTTTGTAGGTTCCTCCTCTGACTTTGAAGACCCTCGAGGGACTGCACTTCATCCCGTCCCGCTTGCTACGGACCTCGACTCGTATATAGGTATGCAACGACTTTCCTTTTTTAATTTCATGTCTAATTTCTTCCTATTTTTCTTTTTTTTTTTATCTTTTTTGTTGGTTCCTCCTCCGACTTGGATGACCCTCAAGGGACCGCACTTCATCCCGTCCCGCCTTCTTCGGACCTCAACCCGTATATAGGTATGCAACGACTTTCCTTTTTTAACTTCACGTCTAATTTCTTCCTTTTTTGATCTTTTTTGTAGGTTCATCCTCCGACTTGGAAGACCCTCGAGGGACCGCACTTCATCCCGTCCCGCCTGCTTCGGACCTCGATTCGTATTTAGGTATGCAACGACTTTCCTTTTTTAAATTCATGTCTAATTTCTTTTCTTTTTTCCTTTTTTTTTATCTTTTTTGTAGCTTTCTCCTTCGACTTTGAAGACCCTCGGGGACCGCACTTCATCCCGTCCCGCCTGCTTCGGACCTCGACTCGTATATAGGTATGCAACGACTTTACTTTTTTAACTTCATGTCTAATTTCTTCCTTTATTGATCTTTTTTGTAGGTTTCTCCTCCGAATTTTGAAGACCCTCGAGGGACCGCCTTCATCCTGTCCCGCCTGCTTCGGACCTCGACTCATATTTAGTTATGCAACGACTTTCCTTTTTTAACTTCATGTCTAATTTCTTCCTTTTTTCCTTTTTTTTATCTTTTTTGTAGATTCTTCCTTCGACTTTGAACACCCTCGAGGACCGCACTTCATCCCGTCCCGCCTGCTTCGGACCTCGACTTGTATTTAGGTATGAACGACTTTCCTTTTTTAACTTCACGTCTAATTTCTTCCTTTTTTCCTTTTTTTATCTTTTTCGTAGATTCCTCCTTCGACTTTGAAGACCCTCGAGGACCGCACTTCATCCCGTCCCACCTGCTTTGGACCTCGACTCGTATTTAGGTATGCAACGATTTTTCTTTTTTAACTTCACGTCTAATTTCTTTCTTTTTTTATCTTTTTTGTAGATTCCTCCTCCGACCTAGAAGACCCTCGAGGGACCGCACTTCATCCCGTCCCGCTTGCTACGGACCTCGACTCATATATAGGTATGCAACGACTTTCCTTTTTTAACTTCATGTCTAATTTCTTCATTTTTTCCATTTTTTTTATTTTTTTTGTAGCTTTCTCCTTCGACTTTGAAGACCCTCGGGGACCGCACTTCATCCCGTCTCGCATGCTTCGGACCTCGACTCGTATATAGGTATGCAACGACTTTCCTTTTTTAACTTCACGTCTAATTTCTTCCTTTATTGATCTTTTTTGTAGGTTCCTCCTCCGAATATTGAAGACCCTCGAGGGACCGCACTTCATCCCGTCCCGCCTGCTTCAGATCTCGACTCGTATTTAGGTTTGCAACGACTTTCTTTTTTTAACTTCATGTCTAATTTCTTCCTTTTTTCTTTTTTTTTATCTTTTTCGTAGATTCCTCCTTCGACTTTGAAGACCCTCGAGGATCGCACTTCATCCCGTCCCGCCTGCTTCGTACCTCGACTCGTATTTAGGTATGCAACGACTTTACTTTTTTAACTTCATGTCTAATTTCTTTCTTTTCTCCTTTTTTATAATCTTTTTTGTAGATTCCTCCTTCGACTTTGAAGACCCTCGAGGAACACACTTCATCCCGTCCCGCCTGCTTCGGACCTCGACTCGTATTTAGGTATGCAACGATTTTCCTTTTTTAACTTCACGTCTAATTTCTTCCTTTTTTTATCTTTTTTGTAGATTCCTCCTCCGACCTAGAACACCCTCGAGGGACCGCACTTCATCCCTTCCCGCCTGCTTCGGACCTCGACTCGTATATAGGTATGCAACGACTTACCTTTTTTAACTTCATGTCTAATTTCTTCATTTTTTCCTTTTTTTTATCTTTTTTTAGCTTTCTCCTTCGACTTTGAAGACCCTCGGGGACCGCACTTTATCCTGTCCCGCCTGCTTCGGACCTCGACTCGTATATAGGTATGCAACGACTTTCCTTTTTTAATTTTACGTCTAATTTCTTCCTTTATTGATCTTTTTTGTAGGTTCCTTCTCCGAATTTTGAAGACCCTCGAGGGACCGCACTTCATCTCGTCCCGCCTGCTTCGGATCTCGACTCATATTTAGTTATGCAACGACTTTCCTTTTTTAACTTCATGTCCGAAGCATGCGGGACGGGATGAAGTGCGGTCCCCGAGGGTCTTCAAAGTCGAAGGAGAAAGCTACAAAAAAAATAAAAAAAAGGAAAAAATGAAGAAATTAGACATGAAGTTAAAAAAGGAAAGTCGTTGCATACCTATATACGAGTCGAGGTCCGTAGCAAGCGGGACGGGATGAAGTGCGGTCCCTCGAGGGTCTTCTAGATCGGAGGAGGACTCTACAAAAAAGATAAAAAAATGAAGAAATTAGACGTGAAGTTAAAAAAGGAAAATCGTTGCATACCTAAATACGAGTCGAGGTCCGAAGCAGGTGGGACGGGATGAAGTGCGGTCCTCGAGGGTCTTCAAAGTCGAAGGAGGAATCTACAAAAAAGATAAAAAAAAAGAAAAAAGGAAGAAATTAGACATGAAGTTAAAAAAAGAAAGTCGTTGCAAACCTAAATACGAGTCGAGATCCGAAGCAGGCGGGACGGGATGAAGTGCGGTCCCTCGAGGGTCTTCAATATTCGGAGGAGGAACCTACAAAAAAGATAAAAAAAAGGAAAAAAGGAAGAAATTAGACATGAAGTTAAAAAAGGAAAGTCGTTGCATAACTAAATATGAGTCGAGCTCCGAAGCAGGCGGGACGGGATGAAGGCGGTCCCTCGAGGGTCTTCAAAATTCGGAGGAGAAACCTACAAAAAAGATCAATAAAGGAAGAAATTAGACGTGAAGTTAAAAAAGTAAAGTCGTTGCATACCTATATACGAGTCGAGGTCCGAAGCAGGCGGGACGGGATGAAGTGCGGTCCCCGAGGGTCTTCAAAGTCGAAGGAGAAAGCTACAAAAAAGATAAAAAAAAAAAGGAAAAAAGAAAAGAAATTAGACATGAATTTAAAAAAGGAAAGTCGTTGCATACCTAAATACGAATCGAGGTCCGAAGCAGGCGGGACGGGATGAAGTGCGGTCCCTCGAGGGTCTTCTTAGTCGGAGGATGAACCTACAAAAAAGATCAGAAAAGGAAGAAATTAGACGTGAAGTTAAAAAAGGAAAGTCGTTGCATATCTATATACGGGTTGAGATCCGAAGCAGGCGGGACGGGATGAAGTGCGGTCCCTCGAGGGTCATCCAAGTCGGAGGAGGAACCAACAAAAAAGATAAAAAAAAAAAAGAAAAAAAGGAAGAAATTAGACATGAAATTAAAAAAGGAAAGTCGTTGCATACCTATATACGAGTCGAGGTCCGTAGCAAGCGGGACGGGATGAAGTGCAGTCCTTCGAGGGTCTTCAAAGTCAGAGGAGGAACCTACAAAAAATATCAAAAAAGAAAAAAAAGGAAGAAATTAGACGTGAAGTTAAAAAAGGAAAGTCATTGCATACCTAAATACGAGTCGAGGTCCGAAGCAGGCAGGACGGGATGAAGTGCAGTCCCTCGAGGGTCTTCCAAGTCGGAGGAGGAACCTACGAAAAAGATCAAAAAAGGAAGAAATTAGACGTGAAGTTAAAAAAGGAAAGTCGTTGCATACCTATATACGAGTCGAGGTACGAAGCAGGCGGGACGGGATGAAGTGCGATCCTCGAGGGTCTTCAAAGTCGAAGGAGGAATCTACAAAAAAGACAAAAAAAAGGAAAAAAATGAAGAAATTAGACGTGAAGTTAAAAAAGGAAAGTCGTTGCATACCTAAAATTGAGTCGAGGTCCGAAGCAGGCGGGACGGGATGAAGTGCGGTCCCTCGAGGGTCTTCCAAGTCGGAGGAGGAACCTACAAAAAAATCAAAAAAGGAAGAAATTAGACGTGAAGTTAAAAAAGAAGTCGTTGCATACCTATATACGGGTCAAGGTCCGAAGCAGGCGGGACGGGATGAAGAGCGGTCCTCGAGGGTCTTCAAAGTCAAAGGAGGAATCTACAAAAAAGATAAAAAAAAAAGGAAAAAAGGAAGAAATTAGACATGAAGTTAAAAAAGGAAAGTCGTTCATACCTAAATACGAGTCGAGGTCCGAAGCAGGCGGGACGGGATGAAGTGCGATCCCTCGAGGGTCTTCAAAATTCGGAGAAGGAACCTACAAAAAAGATCAATAAAGGAAGAAATTAAACGTGAAGTTAAAAAAGGAAAGTCGTTGCATACCTATATACGAGTCGAGGTCCGAAGCAGGCGGGACGGGATAAAGTGCGGTCCCCGAGGGTCTTCAAAGTCGAAGGAGAAAGCTACAAAAAAGATAAAAAAAAAGAAAAAAATGAAGAAATTAGACATGAAGTTAAAAAAGGTAAGTCGTTGCATACCTATATACGAGTCGAGGTCCGAAGCAGGCGGGAAGGGATGAAGTGCGGTCCCTCGAGGGTGTTCTAGGTCGGAGGAGGAATCTACAAAAAGATAAAAAAAGGAAGAAATTAGACGTGAAGTTAAAAAAGGAAAATCGTTGCATACCTAAATACGAGTCGAGGTCCGAAGCAGGCGGGACGGGATGAAGTGCGTTCCTCGAGGGTCTTCAAAGTCGAAGGAGGAATCTACAAAAAAGATTATAAAAAATGAGAAAAGGAAGAAATTAGACATGAAGTTAAAAAAGAAAAGTCGTTGCATACCTAAATGCAAGTCGAAGTACGAAGCAAGTGGGACGGGATGAAGTGCGATCCTCGAGGGTCTTCAAAGTCGAAGGAGGAATCTACGAAAAAGATAAAAAAAAGAAAAAATGAAGAAATTAGACATGAAGTTAAAAAAAGAAAGTCGTTGCAAATCTAAATACGAGTCGAGGTCCGAAGGAGACGGGACGGGATGAAGTGCGGTCCCTCGAGGGTCTTCAATATTCGGAGGAGGAATCTACAAAAAAGATCAATAAAGGAAGAAATTAGACGTGAAGTTAAAAAAGGAAAGTCGTTGCATACCTATATACGAGTCGAGGTCCGAAGCAGGCGGGACGGGATGAAGTGCGGTCCCCGAGGGTCTTCAAAGTCGAAGGAGAAAGCTACAAAAAAGATAAAAAAAAAGGAAAAAATGAAGAAATTAGACATGAAGTTAAAAAAGGAAAGTCGATGCATACCTATATACGAGTCGAGGTCCGTAGCAAGCGGGACGGGATGAAGTGCGGTCCCTCGAGGGTCTTCTAGGTCGGAGGAGGAATCTACAAAAAAGATAAAAAAAAGAAAGAAATTAGACGTGAAGTTAAAAAAGGAAAATCGTTGCATACCTAAATACAAGTCGAGGTCCGAAGCAGGTGGGACGGGATGAAGTGCGGTCCTCGAGGGTTTTCAAAGTCGAAGGAGGAATCTACGAAAAAGATAAAAAAAGGAAAAAATGAAGAAATTAGACGTGAAGTTAAAAAAGGAAAGTCGTTCATACCTAAATACAAGTCGAGGTCCGAAGCAGGCGGGACGGGATGAAGTGCGGTCTTCGAGGGTCTTCAAAGTCGAAGGAGGAATCTACAAAAAAGATAAAAAAAAAGGAAAAAAGGAAGAAATTAGACATGAAGTTAAAAAAAGAAAGTCGTTGCATAACTAAATATGAGTCGAGGTCCGAAGCAGGCGAGACGGGATGAAGGCGGTCCCTCGAGGGTCTTCAAAATTCGGAGGAACCTACAAAAAAGATCAATAAAGGAAGAAATTAGACGTGAAGTTAAAAAAGTAAAGTCGTTGCATACCTATATACGAGTCGAGGTCCGAAGCAGACGGGACGGGATGAAGTGCGGTCCCCGAGGGTCTTCAAAGTCGAAGGAGAAAGCTACAAAAAAGATAAAAAAAAGGAAAAAAGGAAGAAATTAGACATGAAGTTAAAAAAGGAAAGGCGTTGCATACCTAAATACGAATCGAGGTCCGAAGCAGGTGGGACGGGATGAAGTGCGGTCCTTCGAGGGTCTTCAATATTCGGAGGAGGAACCTACAAAAAAGATCAATAAAGGAAGAAATTAGACGTGAAGTTAAAAAAGGAAAGTCGTTGCATACCTATATACGAGTCGAGGTCCGAAGCAGGCGGGACGGGATGAAGTGCGGTCCCCGAGGGTCTTCAAAGTCGAAGGAGAAAGCTACAAAAAAGTTAAAAAAAAAGGAAAAAATAAAGAAATTAGACATGAAGTTAAAAAAGGAAAGTCGTTGCATACCTATATACGAGTCGAGGTCCGTAGCAAGCGGGAAGGGATGAAGTGCGGTCCCTCGAGGGTGTTCTAGGTCGGAGGAGGAATCTACAAAAAAGATAAAAAAAGGAAGAAATTAGACGTGAAGTTAAAAAAGGAAAATCGTTGCATACCTAAATACGAGTCGAGGTCCGAAGCAGGCGGGACGGGATGAAGTGCGTTCCTCGAGGGTCTTCAAAGTCGAAGGAGGAATCTACAAAAAAGATTATAAAAAATGAGAAAAGGAAGAAATTAGACATGAAGTTAAAAAAGAAAAGTCGTTGCATACCTAAATGCGAGTCGAAGTACGAAGCAAGTGGGACGGGATGAAGTGCGATCCTCGAGGGTCTTCAAAGTCGAAGGAGGAATCTACGAAAAAGATAAAAAAAAGAAAAAATGAAGAAATTAGACATGAAGTTAAAAAAAGAAAGTCGTTACAAACCTAAATACGAGTCGAGGTCCGAAGCAGGCGGGACGGGATTAAGTGCGGTCCCTCGAGGGTCTTCAATATTCGGAGGAGGAATCTACAAAAAAGATCAATAAAGGAAGAAATTAGACGTGAAGTTAAAAAAGGAAAGTCGTTGCATACCTATATACGAGTCGAGGTCCGAAGCAGGCGGGACGGGATGAAGTGCGGTCCCCGAGGGTCTTCAAAGTCGAAGGAGAAAGCTACAAAAAAGATAAAAAAAAAGGAAAAAATGAAGAAATTAGACATGAAGTTAAAAAAGGAAAGTCGATGCATACCTATATACGAGTCGAGGTCCGTAGCAAGCGGGACGGGATGAAGTGCGGTCCCTCGAGGGTCTTCTAGGTCGGAGGAGGAATCTACAAAAAAGATAAAAAAAGAAAGAAATTAGACGTGAAGTTAAAAAAGAAAAATCGTTGCATACCTAAATACAAGTCGAGGTCCGAAGCAGGTGGGACGGGATGAAGTGCGGTCCTCGAGGGTCTTCAAAGTCGAAGGAGGAATCTACGAAAAAGATAAAAAAAGGAAAAAATGAAGAAATTAGACGTGAAGTTAAAAAAGGAAAGTCGTTCATACCTAAATACAAGTCGAGGTCCGAAGCAGGCGGGACGGGATGAAGTGCGGTCCTCGAGGGTCTTCAAAGTCGAAGGAGGAATCTACAAAAAAGATAAAAAAAAGGAAAAAAGGAAGAAATTAGACATGAAGTTAAAAAAAGAAAGTCGTTGCATAACTAAATATGAGTCGAGGTCCGAAGCAGGCGAGACGGGATGAAGGCGGTCCCTCGAGGGTCTTCAAAATTCGGATTAACCTACAAAAAAGATCAATAAAGGAAGAAATTAGACGTGAAGTTAAAAAAGTAAAGTCGTTGCATACCTATATACGAGTCAAGGTCCGAAGCAGACGGGACGGGATGAAGTGCGGTCCCCGAGGGTCTTCAAAGTCGAAGGAGAAAGCTACAAAAAAGATAAAAAAAAGGAAAAAATGAAGAAATTAGACATGAAGTTAAAAAAGGAAAGTCGTTGCATACCTAAATACGAGTCGAGGTCCGAAGCAGGTGGGACGGGATGAAGTGCGGTCCTCGAGGGTCTTCAAAGTCGAAGGAGGAATCTACGAAAAAGATAAAAAAAGGAAAAAATGAAGAAATTAGACGTGAAGTTAAAAAAGGAAAGTCGTTCATACCTAAATACAAGTCGAGGTCCGAAGCAGGCGGGACGGGATGAAGTGCGGTCCTCGAGGGTCTTCAAAGTCGAAGGAGGAATCTACAAAAAAGATAAAAAAAAGGAAAAAAGGAAGAAATTAGACATGAAGTTAAAAAAAGAAAGTCGTTGCATAACTAAATATGAGTCGAGGTCCGAAGCAGGCGAGACGGGATGAAGGCGGTCCCTCGAGGGTCTTCAAAATTCGGATTAACCTACAAAAAAGATCAATAAAGGAAGAAATTAGACGTGAAGTTAAAAAAGTAAAGTCGTTGCATACCTATATACGAGTCAAGGTCCGAAGCAGACGGGACGGGATGAAGTGCGGTCCCCGAGGGTCTTCAAAGTCGAAGGAGAAAGCTACAAAAAAGATAAAAAAAAGGAAAAAATGAAGAAATTAGACATGAAGTTAAAAAAGGAAAGTCGTTGCATACCTAAATACGAATCAAGGTCCGAAGCAGGTGGGACGGGATGAAGTGCGGTCCTTCGAGGGTCTTCAATATTCGGAGGAGGAACCTACAAAAAAGATCAATAAAGGAAGAAATTAGACGTGAAGTTAAAAAAGGAAAGTCGTTGCATACCTATATACGAGTCGAGGTCCGAAGCAGGCGGGACGGGATGAAGTGCGGTCCCCGAGGGTCTTCAAAATCGAAGGAGAAAGCTACAAAAAAGATAAAAAAAAAGGAAAAAATAAAGAAATTAGACATGAAGTTAAAAAAGAAAAGTCGTTGCATACCTATATACGAGTCGAGGTCCGTAGCAAGCGGGACGGGATGAAGTGCGGTCCCTCGAGGGTCTTCTAGATCGGAGGAGGAATCTACAAAAAAGATAAAAAAAGGAAGAAATTAGACGTGAAGTTAAAAAAGGAAAATCGTTGCATACCTAAATACGAGTCGAGGTCCGAAGCAGGTGGGACGGGATGAAGTGCGGTCCTCGAGGGTCTTCAAAGTCGAAGGAGGAATCTACAAAAAAGATAAAAAAAAAGAAAAAAGGAAGAAATTAGACATGAAGTTAAAAAAAGAAAGTCGTTGCAAACCTAAATACGAGTCGAGATCCGAAGCAGGCGGGACGGGATGAAGTGCGGTCCCTCGAGGGTCTTCAATATTCGGAGGAGGAACCTACAAAAAAGATAAAAAAAAGGAAAAAAGGAAGAAATTAGACATGAAGTTAAAAAAGGAAAGTCGTTGCATAACTAAATATGAGTCGAGCTCCGAAGCAGGCGGGACGGGATGAAGGCGGTCCCTCGAGGGTCTTCAAAATTCGGAGGAGAAACCTACAAAAAAGATCAATAAAGGAAGAAATTAGACGTGAAGTTAAAAAAGTAAAGTCGTTGCATACCTATATACGAGTCGAGGTCCGAAGCAGGCGGGACGGGATGAAGGGCGGTCCCTCGAGGGTCTTCTAGGTCGGAGGAGGAATCTAAAAAAAGATAAAAAAAGGAAGAAATTAGACGTGAAGTTAAAAAAAGAAAATCGTTGCATACCTAAATACGAGTCGAGGTCCGAAGCAGGTGGGACGGGATGAAGTGCGGTCCTCGAGGGTCTTCAAAGTCGAAGGAGGAATCTACGAAAAAGATAAAAAAAGGAAAAAATGAAGAAATTAGACGTGAAGTTAAAAAAGGAAAGTCGTTCATACCTAAATACAAGTCGAGGTCCGAAGTAGGCGGGACGGGATGAAGTGCGGTCCTCGAGGGTCTTCAAAGTCGAAGGAGAAATCTACGAAAAAGATAAAAAAAAGGAAAAAATGAAGAAATTAGACATGAAGTTAAAAAAGGAAAGTCGTTGCATAACTAAATATGAATCGAGGTCCGAAGCAGGCGGGACGGGATGAAGGCGGTCCCTCGAGGGTCTTCAAAATTCGGAGGAACCTACAAAAAAGATCAATAAAGGAAGAAATTAGACGTGAAGTTAAAAAAGTAAAGTCGTTGAATACCTATATACGAGTCGAGGTCCGAAGCAGGCGGGACGGGATGAAGTGCGGTCCCCGAGGATCTTCAAAGTCGAAGGATAAAGCTACAAAAAAGATAAAAAAAAAGGAAAAATGAAGAAATTAGACATGAAGTTAAAAAAGGAAAGTCGTTGCATACCTAAATACGAATCGAGGTCCGAAGCAGGCGGGACGGGATGAAGTGCGGTCCCTCGAGGGTCTTCCAAGTCGGAGGATGAACCTACAAAAAAGATCAAAAAAGGAAGAAATTAGACTTGAAATTAAAAAAGGAAAGTCGTTGCATACCTATATACGAGTTGAGGTCCGAAGCAGGCGGGACGGGATGAAGTGCGGTCCCTCGAGGGTCTTCCAAGTCGGAGGAGGAACCTACAAAAAAGATAAAAAAAAAAAGAAAAAAAGGAAGAAATTAGACATGAAGTTAAAAAAGGAAAGTCGTTGCATACCTATATACGAGTCGAGGTCCGTAGCAAGCGGGACGGGATGAAGTGCAGTCCCTCGAGGGTCTTCAAAATCAGAGGAGGAACCTACAAAAAATATCAAAAAAGGAAAAAAAGGAAGAAATTAGAAGTGAAGTTAAAAAAGGAAAGTCGTTGCATACCTAAATACGAGTCGAGGTCCGAAGCAGGCAGGACGGGATGAAGTGCGGTCCCTCGAGGGTCTTCCAAGTCGGAGGAGGAACCTACGAAAAAGATCAAAAAAGGAAGAAATTAGACGTGAAGTTAAAAAAGGAAAGTCGTTGCATACCTATATACGAGTCGAGGTACGAAGCAGGCGGGACGGGATGAAGTGCGATCCTCGAGGGTCTTCAAAGTCGAAGGAGGAATCTACAAAAAAGACAAAAAAAAGGAAAAAAATGAAGAAATTAGACGTGAAGTTAAAAAAGAAAAGTCGTTGCATACCTAAAATTGAGTCGAGGTCCGAAGCAGGCGGGACGGGATGAAGTGCGGTCCCTCGAGGGTCTTCCAAGTCGGAGGAGGAACCTACAAAAAAGATCAAAAAATGAAGAAATTAGACGTGAAGTTAAAAAAGAAAAGTCGTTGCATACCTATATACTGGTCAAGGTCCGAAGCAGGCGGGACGGGATGAAGTGCGGTCCTCGAGGGTCTTCAAAGTCAAAGGAGGAATCTACAAAAAAGATTAAAAAAAAGGAAAAAATGAAGAAATTAGACATGAAGTTAAAAAAGGAAAGTCGTTGTATACCTAAATATGAGTCGAGATCCGAAGCAGGCGGGACGGGATGAAGTGCGGTCCCTCGAGTGTCTTCTAAGTCGGAGGAAGAATCTACAAAAAAGATAAAAAAAAAAGAAAAAAAGAAGAAATTAGACATGAAGTTAAAAAAGGAAAGTCGTTGCATACCTAAAAAGGAAATTAGACATGAAGCAGGCGGGACGCGATGAAGTGCGATCCTTCGAGGGTCTTCAAAGTCGAAAGAGGAAGCTACAAAAAAGATAGAAAAAAAGGTAAAAAGAAAGAAATTAGACGTGAAGTTAAAAAAGGAAAGTCGTTGCATACCTAAATACGAGTCGATGTTCGAAACAGGAGGGACGGGATGAAGTGCGATCCCTCGATGGTCTTTAAAGTTGGAGGAGGAACGAATAAAAAAGATCAAAAAAGGAAGAAATTAGACGTGAAGTTAAAAAAGGAAAGTCGTTGCATACCTAAGCACGAGTTGAGGTCCGAAGCAGGCGGGACGGGATGAAGTGCGGTCCTCGACGGTCTTCAAAGACGAAGGAGAAATCTACAAAATAGATAAAAAAATGAAAAAAAGGAAGAAATTTGACGTGAAGTTAAAAAAGAAAAGTCGTTGCATACCAAAATACGAGTCGAGGTCCGAAGCAGGCATGACGGGATGAAGTGCGGTCCTCGAGGGTCTTCAAAGTCGAAGGAGGAATCTACAAAAAAGATAAAAAAAAGGAAAAAATGAAGAAACTAGACATGAAGTTAAAAAAGGAAAGTCGTTGCATACCTAAATGTGAGTAGAGGTCCGAAGCAGGCGGGACGGGATGAAGTGCGGTCCCTCGAGGGTCTTCAAAATTCAGAGGAAGAACCTACAAAAAAGATCAAAAAAGGAAGAAATTAAACGTGAAGTTAAAAAATGAAAGTCGTTGCATACCTATATACGAGTCAAGGTCCGAAGCAGGCGGGACGGGATGAAGTGCGGTCCTCGAGGGTCTTCAAAAGTCGAAGGAGGAAGCTACAAAAAAGATAGAAAAAAAAATGAAAAAAGGAAGAAATTAGACATGAAGTTAAAAAAGGAAAGTCGTTGCATACCTAAATACGAGTCGATGTTCGAAACAGGCGGGACGGGATGAAGTGCGGTCCCTCGATGGTCTTTGAAGTTGGAGGAGAAACCTACAAAAAAGATCAATAAAGGAAGAAATTAGACGTGAAGTTAAAAAAGTAAAGTCGTTGCATACCTAAGCACGAGTCGAGGTCCGAAGCAGGCGGGACGGGATGAAGTGCGGTCCCCGAGGGTCTTCAAAGTCGAAGGAGAAAGCTACAAAAAAGATAAAAAAAAAGGAAAAAAGAAAAGAAATTAGGCATGAATTTAAAAAAGGAAAGTCGTTGCATACCTAAATACGAATCGAGGTCCGAAGCAGGCGGGACGGGATGAAGTGCGGTCCCTCGAGGGTCTTCCAAGTCGGAGAAGGAACCTACAAAAAAGATCAAAAAAGGAAGAAATTAGACGTGAAGTTAAAAAAGGAAAGTCGTTGCATACCTATATACGAGTCGAGGTCCGAAGCAGGCGGGACGGGATGAAGTGCGGTCCTCGAGGGTCTTCAAAAGTCGAAGGAGGAAGCTACTAAAAAGATAGAAAAAAAAAGGAAAAAAGA
The DNA here is from genome assembly GCA_023678885.1 of Pogostemon cablin. Classification (NCBI taxonomy): domain Eukaryota; kingdom Viridiplantae; phylum Streptophyta; class Magnoliopsida; order Lamiales; family Lamiaceae; genus Pogostemon; species Pogostemon cablin. Next base: position 102,073 of record CM042983.1, read on the forward strand.
AAGAAATTAGACGTGAAGTTAAAAAAGGAAAGTCGTTGCATACCTAAATACGAGTCAAGGTCCGAAGCAGGCAGGACGGGATGAAGTGCGGTCCCTCGAGGGTCTTCTAAGTCGGAGGAGGAATCTACAAAAAAGATAAAAAAAAAAAGAAAATAGGAAGAAATTAGACATGAAGTTAAAAAAGGAAAGTCGTTGCATACATAAATATGAGTCGAGGTCCGACGCAGGCGGGACGGGATGAAGTTCGGTCCCTCGAGGGTCTTCCAAAATTCAGAGGATGAACCTAGAAAAAAGATCAAAAAAGGAAGAAATTAGACGTTAAGTTAAAAAAGAAAAGTCGTTGCATACCTATATACGGGTCAAGGTCCGAAGCAGGCGGGACGGGATGAAGTGCGGTCCTCGAGGGTCTTCAAAGTCAAAGGAGGAATCTACAAAAAAGATAAAAAAAAAAGGAAAAAAGGAAGAAATTAGACATGAAGTTAAAAAAGAAAAATCGTTCATACCTAAATACGAGTCGAGGTCCGAAGCAGGCTGGACGGGTAGAAAATTTTAAGACACAACATCATAGTCATAGGCTTAAGGGAACACTTTGAAGGATTGAAGTCACAATTAATGATTGTAATTTACAGAATAGTGTCGCAATTGTTAAAAGAAAGCAGTTACACCCAACATGATATGAAAATCCATTTCAGTAACATTCCAAATAATTTCCAGTGAATTTTTCAAAAAAAAAAAAGTACCATCACATCTAGTGAACTAAAGAAATTGCGTCAACCTTGTGACATTCAAGAAAACGATCTTCAAAATTGAGGCCGAAAGGATTAAATTACATCAACGTCTTCACCATATCAAAAGAGGCAGTGCAAAAAATAAAATCAGAAAAGAAATCCATCAATGGGCATAAACGCTTCAGAAAATCAAAAGCAATTAGATGCATGATATAGAAACCACGGGTAAGAATGGAACTATCTTATGGATTTTACAAACTACACTTTTTGACAGTCTGGACTGAGGATTCAGTCACTACTCAAAAATAAGAAAAGAAAAATAGAAACATGCCAATGAATTCATTTCTAAATTTCATTTGACATTAAATTAATTTCAGAAAATAAAAAAGAAAAAAACTACCCATACATAACTTCTAAATGAGTAATACCCGACATGAAATTTGAGCACTAAAACATTCAAGTTACATGAAATTTGAGCACTAAAACATTCAAGTAAAAAACATGGTCAAAACATGTTTCGAAAGCTAACTACTTTGCGATATACAGAAGACCAAACACGTGTCAAACAAAAAATTGTTGCAATACTAATCACAAAAAATTTGAACTTCAGATGAGCATCAAAACAGTTGAGTGCTGAGCATCAAAACAGTTGAGTGCCAATACTCTCTCCTGCATTAAAAGGACAAATTACAACCTCCTTCCCCTTCTGCCACCCTTTCTCCGAGTGCTGTCCGTTGGGATCGGAGTCACATCCTCTGATGAAGAGAGAAACATAAATTTCAAAAAAATTAGGCAATGCACAAGAAACAGGATAATGCAACCATGCTTTTCCAAGTTTCAGAAAACCAAAATACAAATGAGTTACCAATCCGACCAATCTTCATGCCTGAGCGTGCAAGAGCTCGAAGAGCGGATTGAGCACCAGGACCAGGCGTCTTGGTCTTGTTACCACCAGTAGCACGGAGCTTAATATGGAGAGCATTAATCCCCAATTCCTATAAAATCCATCCATTAGACAACAAATAATATCTTGCCTGAGCTGGCTTTCAAAACAGAGATTAAAAACCTTGCATCTCTGAGAGACGTCCTGAGCTGCAAGCATAGCTGCATATGGGGAGGATTCATCCCTATCAGCCTTCACTTTCATCCCACCTAAATCAAAGCAAATGTAAAACTAATCAATTAAAAATTACAAAGCATTGCCTTCCTACGAGAATCCTTCAAAAATGAAATGGTAGCATTTAATCATAATATATACAGAATCATGTATGCCCAGTATTACAGCCTATTTCCAAAAAGATGGGATACAAATAGAATTTTAAAATAATGAAAATTGCTGAAATTGCTTTGCAGCAGTATTACAAGGATTACATTGCACTGCGCAGGAAACAAACTACAAAAACACGTAAAAATATTGAAAATACATTTCATTACAGATAATACATTAACACTACCACAGAAAATTTTGAGCAGTCAACAGAAGTTGAGGTTCTCATAAAATTGAAAGAGTTTTGTTTTGTACTATAGGTTCACTTGTCATACAAGTCTTCCCATGGATGCTATTCAGTTGGACCAGATATAAATATAATATCCCACGACATATTTTTAAGTTTTTGATCAAACATAACTGAGGAATTTTAGTAGTAAGTTGGATATAAATAAAAAAATATCTAGGATCCTGGTCTCAATCGACAAAAAAAAACAATAATCACTTCCTGGAAGCAGCCTATGCAGACTCTAATTCCTGAATATCTAGAACATTCATATAAACTACAAAAATCAAATGTGGAGAAGCAGGGCATCAGTTCTCAAAGGTAAAATAGTATCAATAAAAATGAATCAGGCACAAATTACCCATTTCAGATGGGATTCATCCTTTAACCTGTGGATCCATAAATGAAATAGATATCACATCTTCAGTAAACCACAAAACTAGAGAGCATAGACTGTAATCAGATTTAAACACCAATGGACGTATCATGATTTTACATACTGAGCATACGTTATTACACCACTATTATTAAATAACAAAGAAAAATAATATATAAGTATAAAAACCTCAAACACAACCATATGACACAAGAGAGACATGCTTGCGCATACCTGTAATCCGGACCATTGTTTCACGTCCAGATAAATCAGTCACATGCTGCAAATAAAAAGCACATGCAATAAAGTGATACTTGGTTTGTCAACAGAACAATATGTACTCTTTAAAAAGGCAAGTGTACAAGTCAGTACAATGAATGTGTCGTTGAATGAGGCAAAGATGTGAGCCACACCAAACACATTGTCTCCATCCTTTGTGGCAGGTCCAAGAGTTACGTTGTCCTCCTTGGGCTCTCTGGTTTTTCTCTTCGACTGTTACAATAAATATTAATTAACGTAAAATGCCAAAGAATCTTATCAAATCACAGAGAACATAATATTAAACATTATAAACAACACTATGATACTTGCTATGAGACATATAATAAATCACATTTAAATAGCATGGATCTATTACACAAGGAAACATAAGCAAGAAATTTGAGAAGTAGGACATCTATGTCAATAAATAAATAAACATTTATCAATATTTGGAGGAGTTCGGTTGAGTACTTTAGTTTATAAGGAATGAAAACATGCGTGTGATATTGGGTGGGGAACGGGATGAAACCCCAAAAGTGGAGAATCAAAAATTCCCCCCAAATAAGAGATATATGGATTTGATACCTATCAAACCCACAACTTTTCCATTCTCTTTCCCAATCCTCTTACAACAAATTTAAAAACATGCACTATAAGTTACAAGCCATCAGTTTTGAAGCACAATGACAATCAATCTAGAGACAAGTAAATAAGAAAGTGCAATTTGCATCAAAATAAACCAGGGTAATCCCGACGTCAATCTTGAAAAAAAATACGAATCAGAATCAATAAAACAAATTTAACAGCAGAAAGAGAATAAAATTTAAATAGCTGAATTTGATAAAACAGCAATTAAAATGATGTCCACATAGAAGAGAAAATATATGAATTAAGCTAGTACCATGACTTGTGCGGGAACAGAGGAAAAAACGACGGTGTTGCTTATCTAATCTCTAGCTTGCATAAACCCTAACCTGAAAATATAAAAGAAGGCCTCTATTTATATTTAGGTTTTGACACAAGATGAGATATGTGGCCCTTTATACAGTGACATTTGAAGTTGGGCTTGCTTTTAAATTTAACACATCTGGACCTTTCCAACCTGTATACGGGCCTTCCTATTGGGTAATGATTTAAAGTTCAATATTTCATACATGTTAGTGGATCATTTCCTAATACATAAAACTAGGCATGTAGGCTATGGCTATGTAATACTGTTAAATAAATGAGGTTTTCTTGTTTGGGGAAGTCTCTTAGTCTTATGAGACGATACGGGTTGTGAGATGTGTCGGTTCATTGTTAAAGTGGTAAAATATTTTTATTAATTTGTTAAAGTATGTTTTTTTATTATTATAATATTATTATTCACTACAAATATATTTTAACTACCTTACTTAAATAATAAATATATTTTAATAATGAGTTGACCCGTCTCACAATTCATATTATGTGTATCCTCAAGGGAGTAGCTCTTTTTTGTTTTTATTCATTATATTATCCTGTGCACCTTAATAGTGAATAAATTGTGGAGTATTTAATTTTCATGTTATTATAACAGTAATTAACACAGTAGTTTAGGATATGGAGTCGGAGATTGCTACAAATTTGTTGGGAGGCACTAAAATCAGTAGCGGAGTTAGATAATTTTTCTAGAGGTACTATACATAAAAGTATGATAAACGAGCATAACAGCGTGGGGAAGGAGGAAGTACTACTTATATATTTACTAAGGAATTTTTATAAACTTTGGGCTCATCGCCTCTGACTACAATATATGAGTGTAAACATTGAACAATTCATGCATCCAGACCAGAGTGTGATAAGAAGAAGAATGAGGTGAGTTTAGTAATACATTACTAATATTGTTGATAGGGATGAAGTCTTTATTGTTCGGCCATGTCCATATGTTTGAGAATGTGTGGAAAAACCTTTGCATGTGAATCCTCCCCTATAAGAAGATCAGAGTGGCCAAAACCATCAACCACCAGCCTTTGATGGGTGTAGCCAGGGTGGTGCAACTTCATGTATCTATTACCAAGAAATGAAGTCTCAGCGGTGACCAGGATGGCTGTCCACTATGAACCCCGACTTGCAGATCTTTCTCAGGTGAGGAAATGCTCCCATGGGAACCCTTGTCTGATTTTCTTTGTTCATCCACTCATGCACTGTCTGGCTCACGTTTTCGTGCCAGAATACGTTGCCAAATATCCCCGAGAACACCTCGCACTCATCGCAGCTGCATCTCTCGTACCGTGGTATTAACCGTGCCACTGATTTCAGCACCCGCTCTCTCAAAGTTGATGTCTCAAGCAGACCTAATGTTTTGTCCTTCCCCAATACTGCCATCCATATCTGCATGTTCATGTTGTGCCTTTGTTTTTAATTCAAAATCTGTTAACTACTAGGAGTTCTTAATTAGATAAGCGCCTTAAGACAGCTTACTGGAACCAGAGGAAGCCACATTTTGACCAATGAGGAAGAAGTAAGTTTAAAGAACATGGAAGAATTGGTACAAGATAGGGACGCTATACGCTTTGCTGATATGTGGCCTCCCATGAGTGAGATATGAATGGCTAGTCCTCCCACACAATGCGCTACTATGTGCACTTTTATGTTCTCTCCATACAATTCACTCATCTTATTGATTGCTGCAAATTATACAAAAAGAATTCTTTGAGAAGATTAACAACTGAAATTAATGGAAATTGAATGAATTAACCTGCTGGAATGTCCATTCGTCCAACGTCTTCAATGGAGAAGGATTGTGAAGAACTCGATTGATGAAATCTTGTTTGCAATACAAGTACATAATGCCCGACTTTTAGCAAAGTCCTAACTAGATCATTTGTCTCTGTTGGTAAGCAATAGCTTTCAGTTGAGTATCCATTAAGTAGGAGGGCAGGGTATGGTTTCTTGATCCCTCGGTCAGACTCTTGTAGATGGTGGCTGCTCTGCCAGTGCTGGAAGAGTGAGGCTCCTGTGCACCCGGGCGCACGGACCACATTCCGTGTGCCTTTACAATTTTCATGCCCCTTTACCATTTAAACCCCTAGCAATACATAGGTTTAAATAGGATTGGAGGAGAGGGTTGTGTTCACATGGGGACACGGAGCATCTTTCCGTGTCCCCGGGCGCACAGGAGCTTTTGCCGTGCTGGAAACGGATTATGCAATCATCTTCTGCAAGTAAGACTCAACTAAACTTGATATAAAAAAAGACTTTATTTACTAGACTTTTAGTGTCAGTGATGTGGATTACCTGTTTTAAACTCATAAATCTTGCTGTCCGGATAAGGTTGATGAGCCAATTTAGAAGGGGGGAATCTGCTTCGAGGTACTTGCAGGATATACGTCCTGAGAAGGGAGTGCATTAAAAGGAATATCATTTTAATCCTGCTATCACCCTCAAGTGTGCACATGCTTTTCACAAGCTGTAGCAAGGATATACGAAGCTTCCCTTTAAGTAGCATAGTTTTTTCTCCATTGTTATCCGTGATTTTTCTCAGTACCACATGCAATGTTGTCGATTCTCTCCATGCATATAGTGCTAGCAGATAAGGATTCATTATCTTTTTTTCCTTCAAGAACATACCTGCATCACAAGGAAGGCTATCATAATAGCTAGCTATTGTAAAATTGTGAAGCCTGAACAGAATCAAACCTAGAACCAGATGAAGCGGCGATCAGGAGATTATAATGCATGTACTGTGTAAGGTGTTCTGATGTTGGTTTTGCATAACTCAACTTCTCCTTGGATGATATACATTTTGTCCTTTTCTACACCCTTGCATACTATGTGACCACCCACTTTGCCTTGTAGAATATCAGTATCTATTTTTCCTTCCAACTTCAACTTGAGATATGCTGTACAGGGCATTCCACCAACTTGACCTTTCATGGTTTCCTTGAACCCAACGTATGTTGTGTTAGTCCCAATCTCAACCCCAACCTCTTTCTTCTTACAAGCTTTATCAACAGAGCTTTTGATGTACTTGTGAGCATCTCGGACAAGGCTTTTACTTACATGCTCAGCAGCAGAAGCAATAGTTAGAGAAGGATTGATTCCAACCGAACATGGTATTATGGAGGCATCACATAGATATAGCCCATATTGCACCCCAGTTGGAGATGTGTTGTCAAAAACTTGACCATCAGGATTACACACGCCCGATGAAGTCTCTAATGATGCAGCACAGCCTCCTAAGAGATGCACTGATGTGCTCCTATAGCGGGACATGAATAGAATTCCTCCCAGTTTTTGTGCGAGCTTCTGTAAGACTTCAATCTTTCGTGGAAGTAAAGGATCGCGTGGAGGCTGAAACATAATCCTGTTAGAATCTTCGTCATAAGTAAGTAACACATTGCCATCATCGTCTCCCATTACATTCAAAATCATTTCTTGGCTACGCTTGGACAAACCAAAGACATCCATTAGCCTATCTATCATGTGTTGTATGAACCAGTTGCTAGATTGACATCTGTACGTGGTTATTCCTTTGAACAGGAAGGATGGATATGCTGTTGGGACAACTGCACTCTGAAAGAGAGAGAGAGAGAGGTACAATTCGTTATGATACATTGGGAATGCTAGAAAGAAAATTCAGATGGTTGTTACCTGAATGGTGAACCCTAAAGAGGAGGTATATGATGAGGAAATTGATGGCCCTGGTCTTTCTTGTAAGGCTATTCCAGTAAACTGTTTCCTGTTTATCCCGGAAGCATTTAACGGGGCAGAGCTTTTAGCAAGATAGGCAACATTACTGCCATTGCAACTCAATCTTGAGCCAAGCTTCTGTGATACTGACAATCCTCTCAGTTGAGATTGAAAAAGTATTTTTGCTGTACCAAATACGCCAGCTGCATACATAAAAACACTATTAATGGAGTATTATTCATAAAGAATATGAGTAATTATCACTCACCTGATAGTACAACTATATCGGATGCTACATACTCGAATTCGTTGATATATACAAGCCATCTTCTTGAGCTTATTACTTTGACACCCGGTTCCTCATTGTGGATATGGTTGTCGTTTATTACCACATATTGAGCCTCACATTCTGTTATTAAGGTACATCCCGCCTGTGACCAATTATCAAAGTTTTTAAAGACGTTAGACCGAGGGATATATACTCAAAAGTGGAAGAGAAAATATCATACTTGGATAGCTGAGACCAAGTAAGTTTTATCAGTAGAATTCTTTGCATTGTAAGGACATCCTGCAAGACAATTGCCACATGCTAAACAGTTTCGAGGTTCTTGGGACTTTCTTGAGTCTTCCATATCAATATCCACGCTCAATTTAAGCGGCTTGTCAATGTTGTCATCATACTCTTGGTCAATCACATCTTGCAAGATCTGGGAATTCTGAAACTTGGGAACACTATGAATCCTTAGCATGTCTGAAGCAGAGGCCTCATATCTCTCCCAATCCTTTTCCCAAGCCTCGGGCCATTTAGGATCCCGTCTTGCTTTAACCGGTGTGGGTAACATCACTCCTGCATTCACAAGCAAACCGCCACCTAAACCACAAGCCGTTGCTGCTAGAGAATCATCCTGTATATGCACCTGCAGTTGTTTTTTCAGGGAATTAAACGGAGGGGAGTTAAATGTATAACATCTAAAAGACGCACTCGCTCATACAAATCCATGCACTGCCCAGTTTCAATACCCTGTAGCTTGCAAGGATGAAACACACATAGAAGTGGATACTATGTTTCACACAAAGCAAACCTGGAATAGGCAATCTTTAGGACCCAAGTTGATTCCTAAGTTACTGTTTTCCACCCTGACAGTAAACCAAATCTTGAAACTGTCGCTTGGAAAATCACGAGCTTCCCACTTACGCCCTTTCTCCAACAAGCACACCTTAAAACCTGCCATTGACATCCGACAAGCAGCAACAGAACCTCCGTATCCAGACCCTACAACTACAGCATCATAACCATCGTCACCCGAAGACCTGCGTTTCTCCATTGTTTCACCTACCTTGAAAGACAGTTGAATTTGTGTGTTTGAGACCTAGTAAAGAAACTCAGCTGGCTTTTCTTGTCCTATATTTGCTCTTGTTCTCATTTGATATTGACATTAAAATAATAAAGTCTTGGTTATGTGAATTTTCTGCTTTTACATTACATAATAATTAGAGTAACATGAATCAGGCTCATACGGATATGCATTTAAAATTCTTTACCAGCTTAATTATGTGGATTAAGAATGGAAGCAGTAACATTATAAGTAGCTCTATGTTTCTGTTTTTTTTAAAGTAGCACAGTAATAATATGTAAAATTCATTTATGGTTAAGATGAATAGAGAAATTCAACCATATATATCCACAAGGTATAGAAGAGAATTGTTGATCAAAGTGAATAGATACTACCCTGCTGGCTAATAAGTCAAATCCTTGCTATTTGGACGCACTTGTTCAAGGCATCTAAAAGGCTTCTCATAATTCTTGCTTCGGTTGAGCCTTCAAGGGCACATTTCTTATATCCCGAAACATGGGAGCAGAACCATCAGCAGCTGGAATTACTAAGCAGTCTATATACACATCCACTCTTTGTCCATCTCCAATGGTAATGAAGCCAAGCCTAGCTCCACCGGGGATTTTGTCAATCTGCTCATTGGAATGAATATTAACGGTTTGCTATAGTAAATTTCCTCTAAAGATCATGTTGAGTTAAAAGAAAACAAGGTATTATTTGATAAACATATATATATTCCAACCTTGAGTGGCACAAGAAAATAAACAAAGCCAATTCAAATGACTCTGTTGTTTGTATCTATTTTCTCTTCTTGTTTAAGATACACACAAGCCTTCATTGTCGTTTGTGGTAGCTTGTATCTTAAAGCCAAGTATTATAATTAGGCAAGTAGTGGACGAGGGACATGTGAACCGAGCATCTTCCAATTAATTAGTACCTGAAACAGTAATGTTAGCAATGTCGGTGTCCAAGGGCAGTTTTGGTTCCTAGAGAAACCCCCTCGGCTGAGGATGTCTCACCAACACCATCCACGTAAAGTTTCTCAGCTATCCTAACAATGCAGCTTCTGGGCGTAAAGTTGTATTTAATAAAGCAAGATGGCGCGGATTTTAGATGAGATGCATCAACCATGCTAATTTGTCCAATTTTGGTCCATATTTTTTCTTATAGTCCCACCATCCCATTAGAAAATCTTTTTTTTTCAATTTTAGGTGTCCCATACAAAAAATCTCATTTCCTTTTTTACACACAAAGGACACACACCCACTAACACAATTAAAATATAGGGTTCACACTCTCACTAATATAAATACACACTACACATTAAAAAATAATACTCCTTAATTCAGATAAAAAAACAAAATACCCTCTTTAGATGGGACTGAAGAAGTATATATATTTAAAAACAAGACATAAATATCCAGGACAAATGGAGTAATTTTTTTAATAATTTACGAGTGCGAATTAAATAATTAAAAAATAAGCTTAATACGTTCTCAACACTTATTCCACGCACCACTTGGAAAAGGATTCACTAGACAATAGCAGTGTCATAATGGACCGGGCCAACAGGTCTCTCCCCACTGGCGACCCGTTTTGCAAACAACAGCAGATGTTCCACCCCTAAAATAACTCCCACATTCCAACACATTAAGGGCCGCTTGGTTAGAGGTATTAGGGGTGGGTAATAGGAATAAAGGGTATTAATTCTCATTCCTCATGCTTGGTTAGAGGTAATGGGAACCCAAATCCCTCAATCATTCCCATTAATTCAATGTATACCTCACTCATTCAATCACTTTCATTACCATTACCCTCATCAATGATTCCTATTACCATTGTCATTCCGGAATTTGAACCAAGCGGCTCCTAAACAATGGGATTATAATTCTGCCCGTCAACCTATCTAACAAATAACAATTATACTTAAACTTAATATAGTAGATAGATAGCCTAACCCAATCCTTTTGAATCCACCAAATAGTGAATTTTGGTGGGTCATAGAGGTCAATGCCCCCTGCCAACCCAATCTTAAAAAGTATCTATTTCATGATATTGTTATATAAAATGTTCAAAGATAAGCAGTATCAAATCATGTTAGATATCCTCGACTCAAAATAAAAGCAAACTATTGCGCACCAGATATCACGGGTCTATGACTACAACTTGTAATCAAAGGGTGCCATAGACATGTTTCAAGGTAATGAAGTCTCAGAGTATAACTAATCTGGTTAATTACATCTTAGGGTTTTCACATGCAGGTTATTAACGGCAGTATCTCCAATATGCCATTATGAATCCCAAAACTGCTAAAACCAGAATGCAAGGCTAGTAAAGAAAGTTGCAGCAAATTTTTAAAATGTTCTATCTGAAACCGAACTCCAAATGACATCAATTAGTGACAGAACTATTCGAGGACTGCAGCAGAATCACCACAAACTTGATGCAGTAGACAACTAATCTCTTACTGATGCTCGAAGTATCTTTACATCATGTATAGGCCTGCATTAACAAAGAGGACCTAAATCAAATCTCATTACCTCAGAGGCAATGGGAATGACCCCCCAAAGAAATTTTGCTTACTATTTATAATTTAAAAATAGAAGGGAGTGGATTTTTAAACATCAAGTTAGATTCGCAACTGAATAGCTATTCAAGTAATCATCCACATAAATACCCTAATAAAATCAAGTACACAGAATGAGAATGAGCGCAAATTTGTGTAAAGTCTTCCTTAACAACAATGTAGTGGTGAAGTAATTCCTTCACAAATCACAATTATATTGACTGTGAAAATATTCGTTAGGGCTGTTTAGAACATTGAAAGTTTTTGTTTGAGGTTTTGTAACATCTCATTCCACTACTTCTCTTTTTTTTTTTTTTTAAGACCTTGCGAACCAATTTTTTTTAAAAAGATCTTGCAAGCCAACTTAACTAGCCTTTCGCATTTTGCTCAATAAAGTTCCATGATATTCGATTGGCATACCTATCAGTGTTGTCAGTCTGCACACTGCCAAGTCTCTTGACAATTTCCATTCCCCTGCATACTCTTCCAAACACGGTATGTTTCCCTGTAAACAAAATTTCTGACAATTAAATAAGTATAATATTCATGAATAATGACATGTTCAAAGTTATTATTACAAAAATATAACTGAAACTTAAAAGTAGATTTTATACAATCCAACAAAATTATCATTGATCTGCTGCATAACTTGCATAAATTATTCCGAGGATACCGTGATACCCTAATGATAAACTGCAAATTCAAGTCTCTGGTCAATTTCGAGTTTTAAGATAATAAAAATACATGGATCTGAAACACTTAAGAATTTTGATACAATACTCACATTTGACGTCACAATATAAACTTTGATAATTCTAAATCAGATGCATTATCACATCAAATGTCCAATTTATCAGTGTCATGGTCAAATAGTGACATTACAAAAAGTTCAAGAGAGGGTATTTGATGAGATGATGCAAACTCACTGAAGTAAGATGATTACCATCAAGAGAGGGTGCAGGTGCCAAAGTTATAAAAAATTGGCTCCCATTAGTATTAGGACCAGCATTCGCCATGGATATGATACCAGCCCCTGTATGCTTCAACTCCCTATGTATCTCATCATCAAAGTGCTTACTGCAGCAAAGAAATTTGAAATTATAGAAGTTAAATTATAGCCAGGTTTTCCAACAAGGTATCATGCCACCTCATCCTAAGGAAACGGCAGCAAAAAGTGTCGGGAGCTACGGAGAGAGTGGTAATTAGATTCATATCCTATGCCCAAAAAAGAAGAATGCCCCAATATTCATGTCTTGATCAAGCATAAAGAAAATTAATTGTTATAAGAACAATCAACAAATAAAGTAAACCCGAGTAAAAGACGGAAGTAGAAGTAACTAAACCAAGATGGAAGGAAAAAGACTGAACAATCAGCAACTAAAATTCGCGGATAAAAATAAATACGAATACTTAAAACTTCACATTAGACACATCCTATTTTCCGGAGGAATGCAGACATGAAATAGAGAGAAAGGCATATTTTTATTGCGAAACAGAGTTCAAATTTACACAATTAATTAGCGAATTAAAAACTTAAATACCCGTAGATGGATTCACCGCCTCTCCCAGTCCCCGTAGGGTCACCTCCTTGCACTATGAAATCCTGTAAAAGCGCCACATACCAAGATTACGAGCAATAAGACCATCTCGGAAAAGAATAACAGCAGAAATCAAGGAAAACTACCACGCGTAGGCGGAGAAATTAACCTTAATGATTCTGTGGAATTTGACGTTGTTGTAGTATCCCTTGCGAGCGAGCTTTATGAAATTCTCGCAGGTCCTGGGCGCGTGATGATGATACATCTCAAGTGTAAAAGGACCCATGGAAGTCTCCAGAGTAACCTCCGGCGGTCCTCCGTCGCCATTCGCTACAATCTCTCTCCTCTCTCTTAGTGCCATCCTCTAGAGTAAAGTGCGACTTTACTAATTAATTAGCAAGGGTTGCCTTTTTTATTTGGGCGGCGTTATTGTCACTCAAATTTTTAATAAGAGCACCCAAAAATTTTAAAAATATTATATGAAAATACAGTTTTAACCTTATATATTAAACGCAAAAAATTACACCCAAATACTTAAATTACTTTCTACACCCTATCCACTCTTTACCCAACTCCATAACCTCATGCTCGTCATCTTCCCAGAAACTTTCCTGGAACATTGATTCAATATTTAGATTTCTTCATAAACGTTTTACAATAGCATATATTATTTGCAAGTCTATTCCACATATATTGATTTTATAAACTCCTCTTGCAATTGGTTATACTGAAAGTGAAATCAAAATCATCCTCTTGTGATGATAGTACCAGCATACACGTCCACCAACTAATTAGCTATAATTATAAAGAAAGCCAATTTCATGTGCGTTGTTGCAGACACATCAGGCCACACAGGTGCGGGATCCCAAAGTTGGAGTGGCCCATCTTTGTCGAGAATTCCAAATGTTGGAGTGCCCCATCTTTGCCTTTCTTCTGAATCGGACGTCGTTAACTGAGGCGAAAGCTAATCAGTAAATATGGGAGAGATTATTTTAGACGTTAAGCCGGAGTTGACGTAAATAGTTAGCATTTGATTCAAGAGGTTAAATTTGTATTTTCACATGATATTTTTAAAATTTTTGGGTGCCCTTAGAAAATATTTGGGTGGCAATAGCGCCGCCCTTTTTTATTTCCCCCTCTCTTTCTCTGTAAATTCAAGTGACATTATTGCTATCGAGAATTCACTTAAAACGCAATAGATTGGATGCCCATTTATACCCGGGCCCAAATAAGTACTGTTGACGGCTTATTCTTGGCTCGTTAATTTAGTATACGGAAGATTAATGTTTTTAATTAACGGAACAAAGAACGAATACCATCAAACACAATCAACCACTAATAAAGACAAATAAGGAGATTAAAGCCTATCAAAGAATCAATTCCCACCAAAGAACACAACCAATTTTATTACTCTCCCTTAGAACAACACTCGTTTCTCCCAAATTCTTACAAGTGTAATGTCTAAAGTGAATCGAAATGTCCTGCCTCTTTCCTCTGAGAAAGGCTATTTATATTGTTCTAAAACCCTAAATCCGAGCCAATCGTCTTGTGCCACCTAGATGAAGACAAGTCGTCTTTAATTAAGCTGCCTGATATGCCGACCATCTGCAAGAGGAGTCTGGGCGCCGTTTGTTGCACTGCAGGGGGTTTGCAGGGTGTCTCCATCCTTTGCTGGCCTCTCATTGGTCGTTGGAGCAGGGCGTGCCAGTCAGCTGTTGTCTTCTAGTTAAGATTGTTGTCCAAGATATCTCCTCTTTCCGTTAGCGTTGTCTTCTAGCCTGCGGTACCTGTATTCTTTCATTATGATGCTTGTCCTTTATTATCTTGCTCTCGCCGTCCTCATTTGGTCTTCGGGCAGGTTGGCTTTCGGTGCTGAGGAGTCCCTCCGAGGTCTTGGCCAGGGGGAGGGTGACTGCCGAGATATCTCTCCAAAGTCGAGGGTATTTTCTGATTTCGTACTGGTTCGGTGGGTTCGTCCTTATTCGTTTTGGGCTGGGCTTCCGGACTATTATATTCCTTATTGGGCTGCTTTAATTCTCTCCTCATTTCTGTCCTCCGATTGGGCCGCCGAGGGGTTGGGCCTACCATTCCAAGTATCATGATCTGTTGGGTTTATTGGGCCTCTTGGGCTTAATACATCATGAGGGATATAATACCCATAACATTAGCCCCTCGAGCCTGAATAATTTCATGATTTGAGATTGTTCAGAGTCAAATCGTACTTCCTAGGTTATATCCCTCATGCTTCGGTGCCTGTAGCATTAGGGTTTCTTCCATCTCAGCTCTTTATTGTTCACAATCGTTGCCTCCTTCCTGATACATTCCTACTTTATCGCGTTATCTGTATCGCTTTAAGATATTTTTGTTCTAGTGGGAGGGTATATCTGGTATTTGGGGGCGCAACTGTTTGATTGAATTTTGAATCTTTTTTTGACAGTTTCCTTTTTCTCACTTCCTCTTTCTTCTCCCTTCGATTTTGCCAGCGGTTAGCGTTCCTTTTATCTGGTGTGCTCGTGTTCTTCTTCTAGGTATTATTCTCTCCTCTTTCTCTTTTCCTTTCTTTTACTGATTCCCCCCCTTCGCGCTTCTGGACTTATCACTGTCGTGGCCTTAGGGTTTTTTCTTCCCTTTCTCTCTTCGGGTTTTTCTTTATGATTATCTCGATATGGCTTGCGAGAGTTCTTCTTCTCTTCCCAGATCCCCTAGATCCCCTTCTCGTTCAACCGATTCTTCGCTCGGTAGTTCTGGGTCATCCTTGCCCTCATCGTCGTAGTCTTCGAGGGAGCCCTCGAATCTCCTGTCTCCATCTCGGATTGCTTTTAGTCAACAGGTCATGGATTTTGTTTCTTCTTTTTCATTGGAACCCAATCCTGATATGGTTGACGCTGGTCCTGGATTGTTGGGCCATCTCGGAAAACTTCTGTTGTGGGGTGAGAATACTCCCTTTTCTGCTGTTGAGGTTCCTTCAGTCCTTGATGACTCTTGGTTACGAAAGAGCCATGTTATTGATCTCGACAAGTTTTAGTGTGGGGAGGGCATCGACTTCTATCTTCCATCTCCCGACGTGCGTATGTGTTACGCTCTGCCAAACGCTGTAGCGGCCTATGAATTGCAACTCGAACTGGGTCTTAGGTTTCCTCTCCACCCCTGTATTCGGGAAATTTTTGAATTTTGGGGTATAGCCCCGGTTCAATTGGCTCTCAATGGTTGGGGGGCCTTAATGGGGATTTTGGTCCTCTTCCGGAAGAGTAAATATTCCTTCTTGTCTGCTGCTGAGATCAACTTCCTGTACCGGCTCACTCTGAATAACAGGACTAAGGGATATTATATCTGGTGCCGCACCACACTATCCTTGTTGCTTCTCTGCCTAGTTCCGTTAAGGGGTGGAAGAATCCTTGGTTCTGGGTTCGCGGGTCTTGGAGGGGAGATTCTGTATATGATCTTGGGGACCCTCAAAATCCCACCGTGCTCCCCAGAAGTTTTTTCTTTAAGCCTGTCCTCAGTGCGTGTATGTTTCTATCGGTTCTCCTTTATGTTATACGGGACATTCTAACATTTCTTTCTTTTACTCCATGCAGTAGGGGATACGTGTGCCCTGGAGACATTGTAGCCAGAATTTAGAAAGCTTTTCACCGTGTTCGTAAACTTTCCAAGAAGAGGCGCAGTTACCAGTGGGTTCTCCGAGGGTCTAACCTTTTTGAAATCGGCTTTACCACCACGTCCATAGCAATGCCAGGTAGTCCCTCTGTGATTATTTCCCAACTAAAGGGCTCACCGTATTGCTCTCTTTCTCGTATTAATCTTCCTTCCTTCTTTTTATTATGCCTAGGGGAAGGGAAGCGTCCACGTCTTATGCCTGACGCTGCCCATATGGGTACTCTCCCCTCTGCTCGCCAATGGGTTGCGCTCTCTAAAGGGAAAAAGAAAGCTTCCCAGACTTCTTCTCCAAAAGCCTCGGAAGTCCCAGTTGCCGTGTAGCCCCTTACTTCTGTTAGGATGGGGGAGGTCTCAGACTTATCTACCGAAGGTTGGAATCCGATCTTATTCGAGTGCCAGGTGTGTATCCTCCGGAGAGGGGTTCCAAAAAAGCCCCTCGAGCCCCAAAGTCAAAGAAGGGAGGGTCCCAGACTACGGTCCCTAAGTCCCTTGCCCCGAAGTGGAAACTTAAATTGGTGGGTGAGACTTTCGAATAGGACACTCACGATAGTACTGCTCTGGTTACACGTCCTTCAAAGAAGGCCAAAGACGACGATGCAGGTGTTGTTGCTATAGGTTCTTCTGTGGTTCCTCAGGATGCCGTTAAAGTTTGTGATATCAGTTTCTCTTCCTCTGCCGATGCCTTTACTCGCTCTCCCTTTATTATCTTAGGTCCTTCGAGTGGTGCCATGCCCTCCGAGGTTCAGCAGACTCTTGGTGGCACCTCCTATGATCCGGCGCCTCGTTGTTCCCCTTTTGAGATGTGGCGATATTACCACGGGAAGACTCCTCTGCGATTCTGGTCACATGGCAGTTCTTCCTCCAAGGGTGCTCCTCCTGCTTTGCCCTTGTCGGATGGTGCTACTCCGTTCCTACCTATAGACCCGATAGTTGATCAGGAACTTTTATCGAAGTATGGCCATTTGGATGAGGCAGGGAAGACTTTCCTCCGAACTCAAGAGCTTTTGTTAGATTTTGATGCCCCGACTTGTTTAGCTCTGCTGCCACCTTCCCGTTTAAAGGATGTACCCGATAACTCCTAGGACACTTGGAGAATATGTCTGCCAAGGATTCTCTTCACAGCATTTCCAGTTATGCGGGATGACTAGCGCTCCACGCCTTCAATGCCCTGCACCGTATTTCAGAGCTAGAAAGAAGTGACTCCTGTTTGCAAGACGAAGTTACCTTGCTAACTCAAAAGGTAAGGGATTGTGAGAAAAAGGTCTCCGAAGCGGGTGCGGCCGAGGCTTTAATCCGGGGTCAGTTGAGGATTGAGCAAGACAAAAGAGCCGAGCTCCAAGGAACCTTAGATGCCCTCCGCACTCAGTATGACAGTCTGTTAGGTAAATCTATGGAATAGAAAAGTGCTTTGGAGCTTCAGAACAAGGTACTTCCAGATGATATTGTCGCTTTGAAGGTCCAGCACTAGGAAGAGATCACCGCCAAGGAGAATCAGCTCCAAGCCGAGCTATCTCTGGTTCAGAACAATTTCCAAGCTTTTCGGACATCCTCGGAATAGGAACTTGACAAGGTGCGGCAAGAAAAAGAGGCGTCCAAAGTTTTTCCTGCTCAGAGGATTAAGGCATCTGAAGATGTGGTTACCGAGGTTTTGAGGGAGCGCGATCTAGCCTTAGCCGAGGTGGGGCGGGTTAAGAATGCTTTCTTTCTCTCAGAGGCCGACAATTTGTACTACGAGGAAGTTCTTCTCCCGAAGAACATGATTCATTGCTTCTGTTCTTGCGCCCCCGCTTTTGCTCAGGCTTCTGCTCGGAAACCCTATCATGCTTGCCTCGACGACATGCGTGATATTCTCCATCAAGCCATCAGTGAGGAGAAGATGCCTCCCGGGGAAACCTTGAAGGGTGATATTGATTTTGGAGTGCTTGGTGAGTATTCTGACTTTATCATTGATGTCCCTAAAGAGTCTTCCGATGAGTCCGAGGAGGGTGGATCCGATGAGGAGTTTGCTGAAGGTGTTTTGGATTTTGCCAGGGGCGATTCTGGGGCTGAGGATTCATCCACCGTGCCCCCTGTTGAGTCTGGAGTGGGGCATGTTCAAGAGACTCTTGCGGAGACTGAGTTTCCTATTGTTGGCGATGCACAGGATCCAGGTTCAGATGTCGCTATTGTTGTTTCCAAAGTTCTGCCCGCCGGGGGCTCTACCTTTCTTTCAATTCCACCAATCTTGGAGATTAATTTTGCCTCGGATCGCACCGCTGATGTCGGCATTTTCCCGAGGTCGACGACTGTCAATGCTACCTTGGGTGGTTCTGAAGACGTGGTACCGAGAAGTGGGGATCCATAGTCTAAAGAGGTGGTTGATTCCGAAACCTTTCAAGAAGATCAATGAAGCATCACCGAGCCCCTAGTGTCGAATAGGGTGTATTTTTCTTGTTGAGGGCTTATTCTGTACCTCTTTTGCATTTCTTTTATTTATTGATTGATAGAATTTTGAATTCTTTCTGCTGTCATTGTAACCCATTTATTTACGAATGAAATGCTTTTTCTGTTCCATTAATGAACTTTGTGAGGGTGTTTTGGTAGTTTACATCTAATTTCAAATATAACCGCTGTTTTTCTATCGTGAGATGTCACGTCCTTTGTCAGACTTTGCGTGAATTAATCTGGGCCCTCCTTTTTTCTTAGAAGTTATAGGGTCTCATTTTCCCGGCCATTGGATCCCAGCCATTTTTGCTCCATAGTTTCTAATAATGATTCTTGTTGCCCCTTGCCTTGTCAGGCAGTTTTTTCTTTGGTTTTTTAATTTCAAATCTTTCGTATCCTCTTTCTATATTCTCGATTTTCTTTAATTTAATTCCCTTGATTTCTTTGCAATTTCTGGAATTTTCGCTATCTTTGTGCATTCTGAGAATTCATTTTCTCCCGTCTGCCACTTCGCCAAAATCCTAACTTTCCATTCTTTGTTCGAGTCCCAGAAATGTCCAGTGAAGGCACTCCCCCTCCACTTGATGTTCAAGAGGTGAATACTTTCGATGATTCGCCGGTGCGGCATGTGCGACCTGGTGTTCGTAGTTCCAATCGTCTTCGTCGGATGCCCCGTCCTAATCTGAGGAATTTGTCTACATCTTCTTCTTCCGATGGCAACCCAGCCTCCGTTGACTCTCCAAATAGGCAGCCGGTTTCGTCTGTGCCTACTACGGGTGTTGGCGGTGCGGCACTCCTTATTGACGCTGACTTGGGTGCTATATTTCCTCTTAACGTGGGGGATTATCTTCCCCATCGCCAAGATTTTGGTGACTTGGGGGCTGCTCTCCAAGGGATGGTTCAGCGTCTCAACTTGGTGTCGGCCTCTCGGTTGACTCCGGAGCGATTGGAAGAGCTTCACCAGCAGTATGGTAACCCTAATGTCATCTTTGAACTTTCTTTGGATGGAGTTCCTATTTTCGACCACCTTCAGGTCGTACTGTGTTCAGTTACTCCCTCTTTCTCGCTGGTTTGCGTCTTCCTCTTCCTCCTGTAATTGGCATGTTATTACAGAGATGAGACATGGCCATAGGCAAGTTGTTGCCTTCTTCCTGGCTGCGTCTAATCTCCACTATGTCACTGTTTCACGTGTTGGGTCATACTATCCGGGACCTATTTGAGCTCGAGTTTCTCTTTTATTACGCTATGTCTGGCCGATCTGGCAGTTTTTACCACTTACTACCCCGTAACAATCATCATTTTGTGGGGCCTCTGATGTCATCGGCCGGAGTTGGAAGCAGGCATGGTTTTGGCTAGGCGGTGACTACCAAACTCGTGTTAATGGAGTTCTCGTGACCCTTCCTGTTCGATTCCTGCCATTGGATAAGTGTATGATTCTCTCCTATTTTCAAAGAGCCTTGGCTCAACTATTTTCTACAGTTTTTGATGTTATTTTTATGCAGGTCCTCCTTCTCATCCTCTCGAACGGCTGAGCGATGGCTTCCGTCGAGTGTACGAGATCTTATCCCATGATGGGAATACCTATCGTGTCTCCCCAATGCTTTCCGAGCCTATCTTAGTTTCGGCTGGGTTATCTACTTTGGGTTGCAGTGCCACCACTGGTGCTTCTCTTCTCCTGATCTCTTCTGATTCCGTATCCCATGACTGACCTTTCTTTCTTGTCTTATAGGTAAACTCCAGAATACTCTTTCCCTGGTGGGGTCGACTGGTTTCGTGGCTGGTTTGCCACTAACCCCATACAAATATGTTTATCAGTTCTCTGACGAAGAAATCGATCCTGATTACTCTGCTCGTTCTCTGTCCCTCGACGATGATGGAGCGATGGATGACTTATCCATTGGGTCCGAGGATATGAGGCTTGGTGATGATCTGTTGGTTACCCAGTTTACAGAGAATATGATCTTGCCCCCTATGTCTCCTCTCCGTCAGTATTTGTGTCATTTCAGCATCGCCCCTTCTGGTGTTTTCTCTGTTCCCGATTCTGGGTCTATTTCCTCCTCTCTGCTTGGGAAGAGAGAAAGAAGCGTCTATGAGCATGGTGGACCTTCCCAGTCAACTGGGCTTTGTGCCTCATTCAATTCCCCTCGTTGGTGAGTTTGATCTCCTTGCTATGAGGTTAAGGAGCATAATTGCTTCCCTTCGAGTTTTCTCATTTTTTCCATATTTGTGGCATTCATATTTGTGGTATTCTTTTGCAGATCCTCTTCCCATCGTGCCCGAGGTTGAAATGCAGCCTGAAGAGGATCCGGAGGAGGATCCAGAGGAAGATCATGAAGAGAATCCGAAGGAAGATCCAGAAGAAGGCTCTGAAAATAGTTCCGGTAAGGATCTTAAACAGGCAGCAGCTCCCGATGCGGGAGCAGACAGTGATTCCGAGCCTGAAGACTACGACATGATGGTGGGATTGAGGGTAAGGCCCATCCCCATTACCGATGTTAGCTCCGTCCCTTCAACCTCTCATGTCGTTCCTACAGTTCCTCTTCCCAATCCAAACCTCGATGGTGTTGCCGCAACAACTAATCCCATCGAAACCGATGCTGAAGCTGCCATGTTTGCTGCTGAGAGGGCTCGAGTGCGAGGGAAAGGTAAAGCCGAGGAAATTGATGAACCTGACCTTTTCGAGCTGCGAGAGCTTAGAATCTGGGGTTTCATCACCGGGGTGAGTTCTCGGGTCTCTCATCAAGCTTCTCCATTCGTCGTTCCCAGCTCTCTTTCCCAAGACTCTTCTAGTTTGGCAACGATGACTGGTGTTACCATTGCCTCTCTTACTTTTTCTCTGCATGCTATGGATCAGTACCACTCGTTCGCTAGCTAGCTCATTGATCGTTCCGAGGGATCCTCTACTAGCTTTGAGGAAAGAATACATGCTTTGGAGGTTGAGAATGCCCAGCTGACTTCTCTGGTCGAGCATCAAAGAGATGGACTGGCTGTTTTCGAGTTCGAAGCCGATGTGGGGCGAGCCACTCTAGAGTCCTTGGAGGCACGCTTAACCGAGACTGAAATTGCTTGAGATGCTGCTTTGGTCGAGATTGCTGAAACATGTGCTAGGTTGATTGAAGCCGAGACTCACCTCCGAGCTTTGGAGCAGCGCATTCCTCGTCCCGGTTCAGCTGAAGAGAGGGCCCTTCATGCCGAGGCTCAGCTGAAAGAGATGGAGGATAAGATGGCGAGCATTTTCCATTCATTCAGCAGCCGAAAGAAAGATTGATGCTATTCTCCTTCCCTACTTGCTGATGTAATTTTGAACTTTCCCCTTCATGGTTGGTTGTACATTTTGAAACTCTGACTGTTCTCCTGGTTTATGATCGGTTGTGTATTTTAAATTCTGACATATCTTTTGGTATTACTATTCTGATGTATTTTGTCATTGATGCATAATTGTTGGTGTGTCTTAGCTGCACATTCTCCATTTTCTATGTATTTCTGTTTGTTTAACTATTCCTTATGTAGATGCTTGTATTTCTTGTTTGATGTGCCTCCTATCTGTGCCCGATTGTATGCTATTCTGAAGTTCTATCCCGATCTCAAGACTTTAATTCTTTGCCTGTACTGCTCCTTTGGGCGTGTTTTGAAGCTGTCTTCCTTTATTCCTGTTCCAATATTTCGATCTCTCTGTCCCTTCATTAGGAGAGTTTCCTTTATCCTAACCCTGATGTTCCGACTCTTGTGCCTATTCACCGTTCACATGTTCATACCGTCTTTCGATGCCATTCCGAGTCCCATTGTTGCTCCCTCTATTCTGAATCTGTATTTCTCATTTACGCCCGAGATGATACCATTTTCCTCATACCGAGGTCTCTTCAACCAGTTTTTTTAATTTTGACATCCGATGTCTTGGTTTTGACTCCCTACTCTGATGCCTCGGCATCTTTGTTCCCATTTTCCTGAATCCGATATTTTTGCCCCTTATTACCAGTTTGACCCTGTCTTGCCTTTCCGATCCCCTTTGTTGGTTATTTCCCTTTGATATCCCTTTATTTATGCTTGCAACATTCTTTATCAGTTTATAGGATGATATTTATATTTCTGGATTTTCCGAAGCCATGGTATCTCGACATGTGAATATATGCCTTTATTTTTTGATTTCCCAAAGCTATGATGTCCCCTTTTTTTTGAACGAGTGTACTGATATTCCTAAGACCGTAATGTCCTCATAACTAAACACATTTTCCTCTTTTGTGATAAACACATTGATATCTTTAACCATATGTCATTAAAAGAATTTCCATATAAATTGCATTTCTATGTGATATGGCCTAACGCCTTAATTAAAAGCTGTAAAAAGTCATGTTACCAACCTCGTTCATCTCACCTTTCTTCCCCTTATTGATAATATTTCTTCAAGTGTTGTGCATTCCATGGGTGTAGTATCTTCTTTCCATCCACTTCTTCCAGTTCATATGCTCCTCCCTCCAGAATCCTCTTGATCACGTAGGGGCCTTCCCAGTTCTGGCCACTGCCCTGTGCCGTTGGGCCCACTATTTTTTGTAACACCAACTCCCCACCTTTAAACCTTCTCAGTTTCATCTTGGAGTTGTAAAATCTCTCTGCTCTTTGCTTGTAGACTGCATTATGTAACTCTGCGTTCAATCTTCTTTCCTCCAATAGGTCTAGACTTTCTTGCATCAATTCATCATTTGTCCCTTCTTGGTGGAGAGTGACTCTAGGGCTGGGTTCTCCAATTTCCACTGGTATCACTGCCTCAGCACCGAAGGCCATTGAGAAAGGGGTTTCATTGGTAGAGGTTCTCGTCGTTGTCCTGTAGGACCACAGCACTCCCGACAGCTCTTCAGGCCATTTCCCATCTAACTTTTCCAACCTGGCTTTTAGTGTGTGTTTGATGATCTTGTTCACTACCTCGACTTGCCCATTGGATTGAGGGTGGTATGGCTTGGAGGATCATTTCTTGATGTCGTAATCTTCACAAAATTTCCTCAGTTTGTCATTATCAAACTGCTTGCCGTTGTCGGTCACGATGGGTATCGGTATCCCAAACCGGCATATTATATTTTCCCAGATAAACTTCTCGACTCGAGCCTCAGTTATCATCGAGAGAGGTTCATCCTCTGCCCATTTTGTGAAGTAATCTACTGCTACGATGCCAAATTTATTTTCTCCTTTTTCGGTAAGCAGCGGCCAAATCAAATCAATCCCCTATTTCACGAAGGGCCATAGACTGAACACCGAGGTCAACTATTCCGATGGTGCTCTGACTATCGGAGCTAGCCTCTGGCAAATCGAGCAGGCTCTTGCATATTGGGTGGCATCTTTTTTAAGCATTGGCCAGAAGTAGCCCTGCCTGATCACTTTGTGTGCTAGAGCGATCTCGCCTGTATGGTTCCCGCATACGCCTTCGTGTATCTCTGCTAGCACATAGCTTGCTTCCTCAGGAGTTAGGCGTTTCAGAAGTAGCGACGAATAGCCTCTCTTGTACAGCTTCCCCTCTATTAAGACGTATCTCGCCGATCGGAGCTTGATCTGCCAAGCCTTGTCCTTATTTGAGGGTACTTTTTCTTCTTCCAAATATGCCCTGATTGGGGTCATCCATGACTCTTCTGTCGGTTGCTCATTCAGGACCCACACGACGGTGTCTGATGGGTTCTCCTGCCTCACAATATTAATGTTATTCAGGTCCTCAGCATTTGACATCATGGCCAACTTAGCCAACACGTCGGCTCCCATGTTGTCTTTCCTGTCAATGCATTCCAAAAATACATGTTCGAATTTCTGTAGTAAGCCTACAGCCAGTCCTCTATAAAGGCTCATGTGTTCATCCTTAGCCTCGTACTCTCCTTTCACCAGGTTCACCACCAACTGTGAGTCACTGTATATCATCAGTTTGCCTGCTCCTATGGCCAGCGCCATTCTTAAACCATTCAGCAGGGCCTCATATTCTACCTCATTGTTAGTAGCTAAGAAATCTAACTGGATCGCGATTGAGAAGGTTTCTCTGGATGGTGTTCGGATGATGATTACTGCGCCCGATACTACTGCCGTTGCCAAACCGTCCACATGCATGATCCAAGGCTTTCTCTTTTCACCCTCGGTTGGTGCAGGAAAGGTCAGTTCCATTATAAAATCCACCATGACTTGCCTTTTGACTGCATTCCTCGGCAAGTATGCTATGTCGAATTGCCCTAATTCGACAGACCACTTCAACAGTCTACCCACTGCGTCTGGTCTTTGAAGCACTTGTCTCAAAGGGAATATCATTAGTACTTCAACAGTATGCTCCATGAAGTATGGTCTCAACTTCCTCGAACTCATGGCCAGTGCATATGCCACCTTCTCCATTATTGGATATCTGAGTTCCGCGTCTCTCAAGGATTGACTTACAAAGTATACCAATTTCTGATTCTTCTCTTCTGTTTTGACCAGTACTGAACTGATCGCGTTTTCCGACACTGCTAGGTACAGCTGTAGTGTTTCACCTGGTGAGGGTTTGGAAAGGATCTTGGGATCAGATAGCTCCCTTTTAATTTCATCAAATGCCCTCGCGCATTCTTCCGTCCACTCAAACTTAGCCTTTTTTATGACATCGAAGAATGACTTACACTTGTCCGACGTTTTTGACATGAATCTATTTAGGGCGGCCAATCTGCCCGTCAGGTTCTGAACTTCTTTCATGTGCCTCGGCGGGTCCATCATCAGGATTGCTTCTACCTTCTCTGGGTTCATCTCGATCCCTCTTGAGCTGACCAAATACCCGAGAAAACTTCATTTGCTCACTCCAAATGTGCACTTCTTCGGGTTTAACTTCATTCCATAATGTCGGAAGGTTCTGAAAATCTTTCTCAGATGATCGAAGTGATCCATCTTTTCCAGACTCTTTACTACGGTGTCATCCACGTAGACCTTGACTATTTTCCCAATATCTTCCTCAAACATCTTGTTCACCAACCTCTGGTAAGTGGCCCCAGCGTTTCTTAAGCCGAATGGTATATTGTTTCATTCATATACTTCGCGTTTTTCACAAGCCATTTTCATATGATTATTGTATTATTTTAATATTATATATGGAGTTTATTGCTTATTTTTATAATTTTTATGACTTCACGGGTATTGTTAAGATTTTGCAGATTTAAAGCATGAAATTGATGATTATAAGAAGGAATTGAAAGATATACACGAGCCATTACATGAATGAGCAAAAGGCCATTACATGAATGAGCAAAAGGCTTGAATGTGTTTCTATTATTTATAATGGGGCCCATTATTATTCATTATTTTAAGCCAAGGCCCACCAAAGAATTTGTCACGCCACATCACAATGCTGAAGGTGTTGATTATTGAAGCTCATCCATGAAGCAAGTCATCATGTCCACCACTTCTTGAAGCCCAATTTCTTTTTGCATCCTAAGCCGTGAGAAGCCCATTCTATTATCCAGTTATAAAAGCCAGAAGACGTGCACACTGAGAAGGGGAATAGAACGCAGAACAGACTCACGCCCATCGGCCTTTTGGCCACCTTCCGCCTTTCATCTTTACCCTTTACCCACCTTTCATCCATCCCATCATTCCATCTGTCCGGAAGGAGATTCAAGTGCGGTTGAGAGAGCAATCCAATCGGAGAGACGGGGAAAGAACATCAACCACGTGACACTAGGATTTTATTTCTTTTCTTTAATTTCTTCTTTTGTTGATTTTGTTATGAAATTGTCAGCCATGAGGATTGTCTGTAACCTCATGGGCTAAAAACCCTTTACAGTTCTAAGGATTGAAGGTTAGATGTAGTTGATTTGGAAATCTAGACCAATGTTGTGAATTAATGTTGTTGATAATTCTTGTTTATTTGATTTATCCAGATTATATTATATGTTTGTAACGTCTTCATAATATGCTATTGATATTGCCCGTGATGCTTGGTATGTTGTGTTAGCTTGTGTGCATTCGTACTTAATATTGTCTGTTTGCTAGGGATTATAGTAGTTTGCCCATGAACACGATAATCCTAATGGCTGGTAAATAAGATACTTGAATTTCTTAGTGGAACAATGCAATTAAGAATTCAAGTAGGAAGTGAATAACTTTGAATAGTACTTTCAGAGAATATATGTTAGTCGAATTGGCCATCCGGAGGTTTATGAAATTTGCCTTATTAGTATCTAGGAAGGAGGTTCAAAACTATTCGCACATCATCTTGTGATGTATTTCCATTTAAATAGTATGAATGAACAATAGGATGTCTAGGAGACTAAATCAATTGCACTACACCGGATACCTTAGACCTGTTATTATTCTCTTGATCAATCTTGAATAATTCCTATTGCTTTTATTTATTTGTTAATTGTCATTTAAATTCTTAGATATTAATTTATTCAGAATCTTGGAAATTGGTTACATAATAATTCTAGTTGAATATTGATATAAATTAAATAGATAATTGACTGTCTCAGTGGGAACACTATTTTTTAACTAGGATACTTGCCTCTGCAATTGACATCCCTACACTTGGGGTTTTAATTGGAGTGCGCAAAATATGCCAAACAATGGACGGGGTACTTCGTGGGACCTCTTCTTCCGCCCGCACTCTCCTAGTGGTGGGTCGGCCTCTCCTCTGATTTGGTGAACGATACTGGTGAGATCCTTTCGCCCTCGGCCTTTCCCTCGATGGAGGATTTCCTGCCTCTTGATTCCGTTCTTATCGTGGTCGCCTTTGAGCATCGTTTCTCACAGATACCTCCGGGGGTGGGGAATTCTCTGCTTCTTGGGGCTCTCTTGGTCGTGGTTGTTTTTGGGCCCCGGTCCCTGGTCGGCGAAGATATTAGCTACGTCTTCCTTCCGCTGGAGTTTCGTCCACACTCTCCCCTTCTGCTACGTTCCTCCTTCTTAGGAAGTTTATAGTTTCTCTCGCGTCTTCTCCGCTGTGCTCTTTCCTGGCTTCTTTTCTCCTTTCGAGATCTTCCCGTAGATCACCATGATTTTCTCTGTGAGGGCCGCTAAAGCTCAACCTCGCCGGTGGAACCGGAAAAGCCTTCGCAGCATACTCATTAATCACCCTTTGGATCTTTTCGTTCATTTCTTTCGTCTTTTGAGGATCATCCAAGTTTGGGAGAGGAATAGACCTCGCCGGAGTGTGTATCTCTCTGACTGGAGCACTAATTTGGACATTATTTCCACTCCTTGTTATATTTCGTTGGGCTCTGGAGTATTCTCCTTTTTTTTCGTTGCCGCGGGCTGTAAATCCATCACCTCCCATTTGATTTATGGACGTAGAACAAAACCCAGAGACCTTTTTTCCAAAACTCAACTAAGACTTTACAAAGAAATGGAATAGGGATGGCTAATCATAGCGTTTCCCATAGACGGCGCCAGATGTTGACGGCTTATTCTTGGCTCGTTAATTTAGTATACGGAGAATTAAGGTTTTTAATTAACAGAACCAAGAACGAATACCATCAAATAAAATCAACCACCAATAAAGACAAATAAGAAGATTAAAGACTATCAAAGAATCAATTCCCACCAAAGAACACAACCAATTTTATTACTCTCCCTTAGAACAACACTCGTTTCTCCCAAATTCTTACAAGTGTAATGTCTAAAGTGAATCTGAATGTCCTGCCTCTCTCCTCTGAGAGAGGCTATTTATATTGTCCTAAAACCCTAAACCCGAGCCAATCGTCTTGTGCCACCTGGATGAAGACAAGCCGTCTTTAATGAAGCTGTCTGGTACGCCGACCATCTGCAGGAGGAGTATGGGCGCCGTTTGTTGCACTGCAGGGGGTTTGCAGGGTATCTCCGTCCTTTGCTGGCCTCCCATTGGTCGTTGGAGCAGGGCGTGCCAGTCAGCTGTTGTCTTCTAGTTAAGATTGCTGCCCAAGATATCTCATCTTCCCGTTAGTGGTGTCTTCTAGCCTGCAGTACCTGTATTCTTTCATTATGATGTCTATCCTTTATTATCTTGCTCTCGCTGTCCTTCTTTGGTCTTCGGGCAGGTTGGCTTTCGGTGCTGAGGAGTCCGTCCGAGGTCTTGGCCAGGGGAAGGGTGACTGCCGAGGTGTCTCTCCGAAATCGAGGGTATTTCCTGATTTCGTACTGGTTCGGCGGGTTCGTCCTTATTCGTTCTGGGCTGGGCTTTCGGACTGCTATATTCCTTATTGGGCTGCTTTAATTCTCTCCTCCTTTCTGTCCTTCGATTGGGCCGCCGAGGGGTTGAGCCTACCATTCCAAGTATCCTGGGTCTGTTGGGTGTATTGGGCCTCTTGGGCTTAATACATCATGAGGGATATAATACCCATAACAAGTACTAACATATTCCAGCTAGAAAAATAATATTAAAATACTCTTTAATCAACCACATATTTCTCCATTCAATTTCAAACTTTACGTTTGTTTTTTTGCACGTAGATTAAAGAATATAATATTTTAATTTGTAGTGAGATGAGAGAAAAAATATTTTAATATAAAGTGGATAGGTGTATTAGTATGATGTATGGACCCATGAAAAGATAAATAATTAATTTATGTTGGTCCCACTTACTAAAAAGGAAAATGTAAAAATAATTTAGTCACGTTTTCATGTTCCAATTGAACACTTTCCTTTTTTTATTATTCTCAAAGGAAAATATTATTCTCTTTACCAAACATATGTGGATCCAATCACGATCCTATAATAAGAACAAGAGATCTTTCTCGACCAACCCCTTGTCCCTCATTCTATTGGAATGAGATGCACAAATTAAAAATATGTAAAGATTGAAATGGGACGAAGGAGTATAAATATACTAGTATCACAATTCGGTCGATTAAATAAATTGAATAAATCTGCTTTGTTTGATTGTAGCGCACGAATATTACTACTTATATTTTGATTGTAAAGCTAGAAAGCTATCAAAATACTACTTGTAACGTCCGAACATTACCAAATTGAAACGCGTGTACATAAAGAGTTCAAGATTCGTCCAACAAAACACGTGAACATTAGTCTAATTAATTGTTCAACAACAAAATTCCAACAAAACTCGTACTCCCTCCGTCCCAGGTAATGAGGGCCAGCGATCTTATGTTTAATATAAAGTTTTTGGCCCTCTTAGCATGGGACAGATGGAGTATAATATTGCTTAATTTATTTGAAGGCTAATACTACACTGCATCCGGGTGCACTCCAAAATACGGTGCACCCACTTTCAGAAATGTATATAATTATGAACAAAAACATATTCCCTCCATCCGCTTTCAAGGGTATATATAATAAGTTAGGAACTTTCTCTCTAATAAGTTGGAACCCTTGAAAACTGACAGAGGGAGTATACAATTATGAACAATAATGTATACACTTTATTAGTAGACTTTTTGTTTATTTTTTTAATGAAAAATTGAGTGTAAAAAAAATATAATTATTAAAAAACATGTATACACTATTGAATAAAAAGTTATTCACATATGGATAATAGTTTTTTTTAGTAAAAAACTGAATGTGAAAAAAATATACAATTATTAAAAAACATATACTACAATATACAATATAGAATAAAAATTTATACACATATGAGTACACCACTGCACCCAAACGCACCGGTTATCAACTCTTATTATGGTGTACCCCACCGGTTATCAACTCCTATTTGAATTATGTATGTATGGTTCACTATTAATTCTTTATATTGGCACTGCCGATGAGACCCCGCATCCACCATGACTTTCTTTATGTGCATCATTTTTTTTTTTTTTGATACCGAGGTTTCGGGCTTACGCCCGACTAGTCCTTGAGGAAACAGTCCCGGCCCCTCAGAACTGCCTCCAAGTAAATCGCGGTAACCACACAATGGATCACAGGTTCCTAATATCTTTAACTACTGCGCACAAGGAGTCGATCCCCAAGTGATTGCTCCATGCTGGTGATTGCTCCATGCTGACTCTCCCCCTAGCTCAGCCGCAGGTTCCCACCGAGCCGCAGGTTCCCACTGAGTTTCAGCCTCCCACACTGCCGCTTGTAGCCCTCAATATTAATTGTTCCACCATTGCGCTCCGGGGGGCTTGAACCCCTGACCTTTCAATCAGGGGCACCTCAATGTTGGCATCATCCTTATTTTGAGCATCATATAATTCTTCCACCTTATTTTGAAGCCGTACAAAATTAGGAAGTACTCTATCTGTCTTATTCATAAGTCATCATTTGCTTTTTGCACATGAGTGAAATAGTGTATTTATTTTATATGTAGTGAATAGCTGTATTAGTAGTGATTGGTATATCATATGAGATCTTTTACTAAAATGTTAAAATGGAAATTTTTAAAAGAAACACTCAATATAATAAAATGTGGACTTTTTATTTAGGGAATGAGAGAATAGAAAATTATTCCTAATTAATAACCGACGTTGAATGGGTTGAGAGTAATTTTGTAAAATGCATTGGAGTAATTTGTGCAATTTTGATTAAAATTTTGTTGAATTATAATTTATATATTGTGGGTTGAATTGGATTTATAGATCGGATGCCTTCTACTTTTAATTTTGCAATTTCAATCGAACATTTTTTATTATGTTGGACTATAATAACAAGCGAACAATTTTAAACCATTCGGTACTACAACCGAACATATAATAAAATCTCATTTTGTTCTGCAATCTCAACCAAACGTTTTTGTTATATTCGACGAATAATTCTAAAGCGTTCAAATACTTCAATCAAACATACAATATAATCTTAATTATATAATTTTTATAAAGGTGATTATATCTTAATATTTTAATATAATTATTTATGAGCTATGATTAGTAAATTCGGAAATACAAATAGACAGTCTTAAAAGAAATTATACAGGTTATATATTGACATATTAAAAAAAACACTCTTAAAAAAGTAAAATTGCTGTCAACCTAAAAAACATCAAAACACCCACCCACATGATAAGATTAAAATACTATATGCACTGCTCATATACAAACACCAAAAACACTTCTCTACCCAAAATTGGTGCAAGAGAGGAAAAAAACTCTACTCCGACTCATTTTAAAATCACACGCATTCACTCCACAAACATCATGTCATTTAGGGTAGTAGCCGAGGGTGTAAAATTATGTGTTTTTATGCATTTTATATAACGGTCAAAATTTTATGATATTCATTTATGCATCTATGTTGTTGGACAAAAAATAATATTATGTTGGGCGTTGATAGAATGAGAAAAAGGTTTACGTAGAAACATAGTTTGAAGAGTATAATACAAATAAGTAGTGGAGCAGCATTTATTTAGATGGAGTAATAAAAATAGGAAACGTATTGGATTGAATGAGCAAAGTAAAATTTGAAATAAAGAATGGGTGGAGCAGGCAGGTTTGTGGTTTTGGTTGTGCAATTAGTAATGGGCAGAATGGGTTATAAATGAAATTAAGAAAGATGAGAATGAAGGAATGTTGATTGAATAGAGTAGTTGAGATTGGTGGAGTGGTAGAAGATGAGAAGTAGAAATGAAGTTGAAAAAGGGCATTAATTAAAGAGAGAGGGATATGGTAATGCAGGTGGGTTCATGGGTGGGCGTTTTGGAGGTGATCCTCCGCGTAAGTGCGGCGGCGTGTGCTTTAGGTGCGACCTTCACCATGGGAACCACCCAGGAAACTCTACCCTTCTTCACACAGTTCTTCCAGTTCCAAGCCACCTACGAAGATCTCCCGTCTTTCACGTATGCCTGCCCTAATTCCCAAATTCCAATTCCTAAATTATATGGAGTAATTAATAAATAATTATGCTGGCCTGCAGATTCTTTGTTATTGCAATGTCAATAGTGACCGGCTACCTCCTTCTCTCACTGCCCTTCTCCATAGCCCAACCTTTGGTTGATGGCCCCAGATTTCTGTTAACTCTGTGCGACACAGTAAGTATGTGACTATATGATTATGATCCCATGGAATTAATTAATTAATTAATTAATTTGGTTGCAGCTGACCCTGATCTTGGCCTCCTCCGCCGCTTCTTCTTCGGCCGCGATTGCATACCTGGCTCACTATGGTAACTCCGACGCCAATTGGCTGCCCATATGTCACCACTTCACCCATTTCTGCCACACCATCAATGGAGCCCTGCTCGCCTCCTTCCTCGCCGTCGCCTTGCTCCTCCTACTGCTGCTCCTCGCCCCACTTCCCCTCTCTAACCATTAAATTAAAATTTTTCTACTGGGGTGGGGCCCAACCCTCTAACTGCACATAGATACTTGATTACTTTTCATTTTAATTAGGGATCGACCATTGTCTTTTATTCTAGCTACCATATCCTTTGTTTCATCCACTATTATATTATTCAAACCCTTTAATTTCATCTTTTCTTGTTCCCACTACAACTACAAGTCTACAATGCTCAATCAATTGAATTCATCCATCATATACTTTGCAGCAAAATATCCATTCATGTAATTATATGATGAATTCCATCCCATTTGTTATTAATTCGATTAATTATATGATGAATTACATCCCATTTGTTATTAATTCGATTCCAGTGACCTAGCTACTTCTCAAATCTTATAAGTCCATCACTTCTCAAATCTTATAAGATGATGGACGTATATATTAGTAGACACCGTCATATATATATATATATATACTATGTTTTAATTAATTATAATTATTTACAACTTTAATAATAAAATTTAGGGAATGATTTGGTTTACTTAATAAAACGTAAAGCGTGCACATATATGATTTGGATTAATAAGGTGTGAACTTGAATTTTTTTTTAATTAGTTACAAGAGTTATTGTAATTCTATTTCTCGTTAGTCGCATTTCATCAGCCCTTAGACAGTTAAACTAACGTGTTAAGAAGATTAATAAGCGAAAGTTGTTAAAAAAACCCAAAACTCGCAGGGTCAATTTGATTAACTCTGAAAAAAGTATGGTCATCCCAATTAATTTTTAAAAAATAGGATTTCGACTTCAATTTTACAACCCATATAAAATTTGAGTCTTTTAGTGCGAATCAATTAGCCTGGGTGAATCCATTGAGCTAGGAGTTATTATTATTATTTACTCCACGGCTCCACCCCACCCACCTCACCAATAGTTCATTGTGTGATAATATATAAAATGTGTATATTTAACCTTCAACAATTAAGTTAAGGGTAATTCTTGGGTGGCCCGTGGTCACCCACGACCTTTCACATGGGGGTGGGACTCACATGTAAAGGGGTGGACCCCAACCCCTCATGTGAGAGGATCATGGGTGATCACGGGTCACCCAAGTAGGCCTCTTGAGTTAAACAATTTTTGTCTAATTTGATACTCTTATTTCAATAAACACAAACACTCTCATAGTCCCAATTTATGTAGTTTAATTATATGAATTCAATATTTTCTCACCCTGAACTCTGAAGTCCTCCTTTTAAATATATTATACTTATGTATTACTAGAGATTTAAATTAAATAGAATCACATGATTTATACAGTAAAAGCAGGGTGATTTTTTCATTAAGAGTGATTAGGGTACAACCAGGGGTACCAATGGTCCTCACTCTTCTTAATTAATTCATGCTCATTCATTAATGTTGTTTTTTATTTTATTTTTAAATTTACTATATTTAAATGGCTATTATACCTTAAACCCTAGGAATAAATTATATCCTAAACCACAAGAGTAAAATTACAATTCTAGGGATAAATTATACCCTAAACCATAAGGATAAAATTACAATTATACCCCTAAAATTAAATAAATAAAAAAACAGACAAATAAATAAAAAAAGAAGAAAAGAAAAACACACACTGAAAGTGAAGAAAGGAGGTTAGGTGGGCAACAATTTTTTAAAACCGCAAAAATCGATCGAACCGCACCACATTGCACCGCACTTAGAGTTTTTTCACTTAAATCGCGGTTAATTTTATTGGAGAAAACCGCACCGCTTGAATTGTGCAATTTCGATTTTCATCTAAAAATACACCGTACCGCACCGTACTCTATTATTTAAATTATAAATATATTTAATCTTATATATATATATATATATATTATGTATACATATATAATTATGTATTATTGAAGAGGTAAAAAGATATACACTAATTTGGATTGAGAAATAATTTTGATAAAAGTTTACTTTATATCACAAAGATTATATTATTTGAGTTGGTTATGGAGTTCAAGTTATAATTTCATATCTTTAATATCTCATTATCTAATTTGATTATTGTTATAATATTTTATTTCTAAGGGTGAAGAACACTTTAAATTAAGCATGTACACGTATTTATTTATTTTATCTATCAATATGTATTGTATTGTTATGTAATACGGAGTATGTTAATTTTTAACAGCAAAAAATCATAAAAAACCGCCTAAAATCGCATTATAAATTTTACTCGATAAACCGCAATTTAAATCTAATTGTCAAACCGAACCGCATATAACAATGCAATTTAAATTTTATCAAAATAACCGCAAAACCGCACGTGCACACCCCTAAAGGAGGTTGTATATTTTAAATTGGTACTCATTTCCAACCTTAGTCATTGTGTTCTTTATTTTAAATTTTAAATGAAATGGGCTTTGTCGCCCATTACACCCTTACAGAGCCCATTACACCCTTAAATAAGAAGATATAAATATCACATTAACATTCCTATTTGCACAGGAATTCTAAACCTGGTTTGAAAACCTATTAACTCCCAAGATCGTTTTTAGTGGCATATGAGTGAAAAAATGGCGGCCTTTAGAAAGCTGTCAAAGAGCTTTATCTTCTCCTCTCATCTCCCAAAACGCACCCCAAGTAATCTCTCATCTTCCTCGGCGCTTCTCATTTCTTCCAGGGGTCTATCTTCCAAGCTCTTCGTCGGCGGTAGGTACCTCGCCACTGGCAGCTAATTGGATTTTTGATGAGTTTTTTTCTGTTCTTGTTTAATTTTCAGTAATAATTTGCTAATTGATTTATTGTTTAGACGTATTTATTCCAATAATTTCACGTCCTGGGGTTTAGCAAGGGTTTACGATGGCTTTTTGAAAATGTAACATGAATATGCTGTTATCGGCTGAGGATTAGGAACACTTTCTTGAATCTTTTGTAATGGGGTACGATTATGGAGTAATTTTTTTTTTTTTTCTTGTTACCCATTTCATGAATTATTCCCTGATTGTGAGCAATGATTTGTCTGGATGTTCACTGAGGGTTCATCGCTTGCCTGTAATTGCTAATTCAGGAGAGGATTGGTTCTTGACTTTCCATCTGATACATTTCCTCTATATTTCTATGTAAGGGTTAGGGTTCTTGATGAAACTCAAAAGGAACATGTGCTCAAGTCATTATTTGGTCTGCCATCTTAGTACTGTACCAATAATTATCCGGTGATAAAGTAAATCCTAAATCATTTTTCGCATAACATGTTCTTAGTTTGGATCAACTTTTAGGCTATATTTGGATTCATTTAAATAATCAATCCATGCCATATCCAGCTTGGAGTAATTTGTGTATTGTTATTCTTTTCTCATTTGCAGAGGTTGGGGGTCTTCACATTAAGTCTTTATAATTGTGTAAAGTAATCCCTGGTTGATTCAAGTTTATAACTAATATTTTGCTCTTGAGCTAGAATCAAGTATATATATTGGAAAAGCTGAAGCTCAAGCCTATTGACCTCATTAGAAGTGAAAGCTGATATATATTTGAGTTCTTCCATAGCTGAGTCATGGCTTCTGGTTTTGAAATATCCTCCACTCCTGCCCCCATATCAAGGCTTAGCTAATTATATTTCAGCATTTCCACTCTCTAAATTGATTTTCAGATGCATGCATGTCAACCACTTTTCTGGCATTAAAAGCGTCTGTGTTTCCACGAGAAACTCTATTGGATTAGCTATTGTATATGAATAAATCTGCAGTACACTCAAAACATTCGTGCTTCACTAACTATAATTCTAAAAGGCTTCTCTTTTTTAAGTCATAGACTGACTTGCTCCATTCTGCATAAGCCAGTTCCCATTTGCTTTGTCTATCTGTATATACTTTCTTTTTACTTCATCTAGTACTGATGTTTTTATAAATGGAGCATATCTTTTATAGAAGTCCTATATTTTATGCAAATAAGCCTATTATGCACAATTTTAGTAGCTGTCAATCCCATTCTAACAGCAGCGATCATCTTGGGAACTTAGTAGCAGACATACATCTTAGGAAACAGAGGCCTTTGCATTTCCATGTTATGAATTTAGAGAGATTTTACTGTATTTACGTTACCTAGAATACGTTTTTCATATTTTCAGGGCTTTCATTTTATACAACGGAACAGGGATTGTCTGAGGCATTTTCTCAATATGGTGAAGTTATTGAAGGTGCATTTTGTAGCATTGCTAGTTTTGTCCTTTCCATTAGTAAGCTGTGACTTTGATTACATTGGTTTTGGCAGCTAAAATCGTGATGGATAGAATATCAGAGCAGTCAAAGGGGTATGGATTTGTAGCATATGCATCTGGCGATGAAGCAGAGAAAGCTATAGCTGAAATGGATGGAAAGGTACTGGGGTTTCTTCAGCTCCGTGTTCCTTCCCTTTAGAGGTGATACCCCTAATATAACACAAGTTTTGCTTGCTTCAGAGACTTAATGGGCGCGTCGTTTTTGTGGACTATGCTAAGCCACAGAGGGTTTCCAGAAGTGCCATGCCAACAGCTAGAGGACCCCCTGACCCAGTACCTGAAAGTTGATTCCTTGTTCACTCGCACCGAATGGATTATATTATATGGAATGAATTGCAATGAAGGGATATAAAGAGTGCTAGGATGCTTTTCTTGATATTCTACATCAACTTTCCACCAATACATGGAATCAATATTTGAATACAATAGCCTCCTCTCGTCTGGTGATATTCATTTTTATTTTTGTTCCCCAATTTTAAATATATACACCCTTATTACTTTCTTGAATTATACTCAATAAATGAACTTTCGTACCTTAAAAAAGAATACTAATTTCTCAATTATTATCAAAACCTTCCTCTGCCTTTTCACATCCTGCTGTTGATACGAGGAGTTTGAGATTCTTTATTTATTTATGCTTGATGAATTTTGTTCAACTTGGATCAATCTGTATCATTATAATTGGGTTCCGGCCTTGATAGAAATGAGTTTCAGTAAGTGTGTATATATATAGTTCATATGGAGTGGGGTAGAAAATGGAAGATATTTTGGGAAATTCGTTGATTTTGAATTCGCATTTTGGAGTGTGGTAAAAAACATTGGTTCGGTTCTCCTATTACATTTTGGTGTTACATCTCCTATTGCGTATCATTTGATGATTGACACGTATGATATAATAAAACATATACTCTAAAAGGAAAGCTTAAACCCTTGGGTGCAATGGTTGATATTTTCTTGCTTGTAAAGAGACTCATCTAACATCATCTTTCATTTCTTTTGTTTCCATGACTGACTAACTACAAATTTAGTAT
Organism: Pogostemon cablin; assembly: GCA_023678885.1. NCBI lineage: Eukaryota > Viridiplantae > Streptophyta > Magnoliopsida > Lamiales > Lamiaceae > Pogostemon > Pogostemon cablin. The sequence continues at coordinate 140,526 of CM042983.1, forward strand.
AAATAAATTGTTATTCAGTTTTCTACTTCAATTCCATCTTTGAATAAACAATGGGCACTTGCGTAATGATTGAAGTCGAAATAGCAACATTAACATCTAACTGCCCACTACAATTATGTGAGATGCCTCTTGCGTGGAGAACAGAACACTTGTGAATTATTCTTAATTTTGCCTTCATGCCAACCTTGTGAATTCAACTTTCCCCACGATTCTTTTCTTCTATTTAAAACAAGCTTGTAATGTCATGATCATACATACATATTCCCTATATATAGCGTAAGTGTCACACAATCCTTTAGACAATAAAGAAGTACCTCCATTCATTAAATAGAGATCCATTATATACACACACACACGATAAGTTTTAATGAAAGGGAGCTACCTTAATAGGACGGATATGATATTCCTTTGGCCCGAGATTATCTATTTAAGAAACTTAATTTTTTTTTAACGAACTTCATCTCTGTATTAGTCCAACATATTGTTTATACACACATAAGTTGTTTTATCATTTTAATTTCCTTCCTCCTATGATAAATTTAAATTTTACATTTTTGTTTTCCTCTATTTCATAATATAAACTTTATCATTTAAAAAAGGAATATCATTTCAATCTCCAACTATTTATAATAAAAAATGTAATACTAAAATATAAAATGTCAAGGAAATTTATAAAAATAATGTGGTGACATCCGTTGGGATGTGAATTTTCATAGAAAAATGTATCATGGTTATAAACTGTATGCGTACATTTGCACAATTTGTTGTGTATTGAGTATTTAGTTAAAAATATCATTTCACCTAATTCTGAACTGTTCCAATGAGTTGACTTATGGATAATGTATTACTATGAAATTGTGTTATTCTGTCATCTGCATAACCCTAATATGAAAGAGCAGAAAGCAACAAAAATAGATACCCCAAAAGCGAGGCAGAATAAAGTATCTAATGCCCCTTCTGTCCTTAGCCTTCGCTCCCGTGTCAGTTTCTTGAATTGCTGGAATTCCTTGTACCTCCGCTGCCCCTGTTGTACTCTGTTCCTTCCTGTTCCCTTTTTGCCCTGGAGAGCCCCTTGCAGAAAGGCCAGGCTGTCCTTGCATTTCAAATGCGTTCCGTCCATGTCTTCCATTTGCAAGCTCACTTTCTTCACATGCATCTCTCCACTCTCGGATCCACCGCACGTGACCACTATCCCGCACTGCACGTCCGACCGGGTCGATCAAAATCCAGCTCAACATCAGCTCCGCACACCTCTGGTCTTGTTTGATGCCCGTGGGAACCACGTCCTTGGGGTCCAGGAGATCAATTCTGAAGGGCGAGCACCGGAACCAGCCGCTGACGGAGAAATTAGCTCCGTTGGATTTGATGAGTTGTGGGTGTGGCCGCTTTGTGTTTCTGGGGAGATTGGGTAAGCGTGGGAGAAAAAGGAGCGCGGGCCGCCGTTGGGGAAGGTGGCAATGAAGTGGGTCAGGCGTGAGGTGTTGGTGGATGGCCACGTGGAGTGGCATATGTTGGACCAGAGATGGTGGTTAGAGGAGAGACGGGCGAGCGTGGTGGAGCAACAGGCAGCGGCGCCCATGGTCCATCCAAACGGGTAAGAAGGTGAGACTTATATCTAGATGCAACTCCCAGAATCTGCCCATATTCAATATTTATTTTCATTTTCTACCCATATATGAGTACTCCATTATATATAGCACCCGCAAATTGTATCTTCAGTCAATCAATATATGATTAATCAAGGGCAATTTAGTATTTGCCTATTTGAACGACAAAGTCTTGCAAACTTGGATGGGTGGGACCATGAATTACAATTTTAATTACCGCCATCTTAACGCTTATAACCTTTGAATATATCTATTTCAGTATTTGCCTATTTGAACGACAAAGTCTTGCAAACTTGGATGGGTGGGACCATGAATTACAATTTTAATTACCGCCATCTTAACGCTTATAACCTTTGAATATATCTAGTTCATATTTAATTAATTAATCTCTCATCATCTACAATTATATAATAATAATAATAATATTTACTATTCCAATTCATCATCTCCGTCTACTCTACGTTTGACCTCATTTTTTTGTTTCACTCTAATTTATTCAAAATACGTAATTGTGTTGGACTCTGACATTTTACTTTATAATAGAAAGAAACATTTAAAATAAATACAAGTCTCCATCAATGTGCTCAGATAAGATTGCATAAATTTAAACTTATTAATTAATCTCTACTAATTATGTATTATACTTCATCTGATTTACGATTAGGACCATGTTGCCAAAAATCAAACCGTGGGAGTTGAAATATATATGTCATCTCTTTGCCCCTTTCTAAATGATGATAGTGATGACACATCTAATCTATATATATAATAATTATTTAATAACAACTGCGCCCTCTCTCTCTGTGGATCTTATTCATTATTCACCCATTTAAATATGGTATGATTTGTGCACTCTAAGGATTTAAATAGAATAGAATGAGTAGTTATTTTTTACAAAATTTAGTATTTTAATATCTTTTTAGTCATTCTATTTAATTAAATTTAACTTATCATACTCATATTTTTACTTTTTAATTTGTGTTTGATAAATTATACTTACGTTTCCTTTGTACTACTCTGCAGAAGAGCGAGTGATACTGATTACTAACCCTTTTAATACTCTTTTTATCCCGTCTTAGCTATCAATTGGGCCTAATAATATTAAATACAGTTCGTCATTTGGGCCGGGCCTCAGAGCCTCAAGCACAAACACCGCACAGTGGACTTTAGAAATATGTTGCGTTTGGGCCCAATTTAACATGTGATAGATCTCTTCCCCACGTATACGGATAGTCTCACTCTCAGCAACACCGATTTTTCTTAACCCAAATAAAATAAAACTGTATATTCTCCTTCTTCCCCAGAATTCCCACCATTACGCTCTTTCTAGATTCTACTGCTCTTACATCTGAACCCGATATCTCTGCGCTGCTTAATTGTTTATCTGTTGATGTCTTTTCACGCGCGACACCAGAACATCGTTTCTTCCAGGTAATTAATCTTCTTTAATTTTGTTTTGCTTTTACTTGCATTATTATTTTACACACACATATTTGAAGTATATATATATTTTTTTCGTGATTAGCATCCTATAATTTTGTACAGTTCATTGTGCTTGTGGCTCATCCTTTAGTTCTCATTTTCAGCTCTTCAAGCCCATGGCTTCCAGTTAAACCAAAGAGAGCTTATTTCTTGAATGGAAAAATTTTCGACTTGAATAACCCAATAATTAATCCTTGTTATACAAGGAAGAAATGTCGTGTAAGGATATCCCATTTGGGAATCGGTGAATTTCATCTTCGATCAGATTTACAAAGACAATCCATTATCTTTTGCAAATTAAGGAGCCTGGAACGGCTTCTGCCTATGGCTTCCACTGATGATGGTGTGACACTTAATGGCTCAAGAACCAATACTGATGTTGAGGATATGAGGTATAAATTAAATCAGTCTTTGCAAGATGAAGACTACAATACCGGCCTGGTTCAATTACTGCATGATGCTGCAAGGGTATTTGAGCTGGCAATTAAAGAACAAAGCTCTTCATCCAAGATATCCTGGTTTTCAACTGCCTGGCTTGGAGTGGACAAAACTGCCTGGGGTAAGACACTAGCTTATCAGGTTTTGTTACCTTATTTTGTTTATGTTATTTGTGCTTGTAGCCATGAGATTTTGAAACCCTTTGTAAAGATCTTCTAAAATCTGAAGCGATACATATCGCATATAAAAGTCTTTCCTCTTAATAATAATCGAAGAAGCCAAAGAAATGGAACTTATTCCTGTACTGTGGAATTTTTATTTCCTTAATCTGGTATAGATGGTAAAATTTTTCTTCTTTGTGGAATAATTTCCGGATATCACAGGAAGTAGTTTTGAAAGGCCTAAATCCTTATGCTATATTTATCTTTCCCAGTTGATCAATCCTTTCTAGTGACTACTGCCCACACCTCTGCATGGTGCATAGGTTGTGGCCTAATTTCATTCTAGTGCTGAAGACCTCAGATATCTGTACACTGTATAAATTCTGGCTCCATTTATATGAATATCGCTAACTAATTTTACTCTGCAAGCCTAAACATAATTTTTGGCCACCAGTGGTCTAATTTTATGGTATTTGATTAGTCCACTGATAATGAATTTTTCAGTTTTTTCCTGAAATTTTTTGTTTGATAAATCTGATCAAATAGGTTAATTTCCCATGCATATTGAAAGAAAATTGACTCCTTTTCCTTCTATTTTCTTACTTTTCTGATGACAAATTATGTTAAAATACTATCCCCTTTGCTGGCTGAGCTACCTGTTCACATTTTCTATATATCTCCTTTCAAAGGTTATAACCTACTAACTATAAGATCTCATTCCACCTCCTTGCCTGATTTCCCTTTTTTTTACTTTACTTTCAGTAGAGCTTTCTTCTCTTCATCTGCTGCTATCCTCCACTCAGGATACTTAAGAACTTATTGAGTATTTTATGGAAGTTGAATAAAATGAATGTTTGAACCCCCCCCCCCCCCCCCCCCACCCACCCTGCCCCGCTTGCCCATTGACATCATTTTGTTGAATTCTGCACAATGTTGGAGATGTTTTTGGTTGACTTTCATCTTTTCATCTGTCTATATTTTCTAAAGATTGTAATTCTCTTCAGGCATCTGTCTACTCTCTTCTGCAAGCAGCTATTGAGATTTCTTCTCGAGGAGATGGAAGAGATAGAGACATCAATGTATTTGTGCATAGGAGGTAGGGAACCTTCTTGGTTATGTGGCTTTCTGATTTATACTAGTTATTTATTTTGATATAGGATGAAAGTGGATTCTTATATGTAGTCCTTTCTATTTGGGTTCTCTCATATTCATTGCTTACATATGTGTGTGTATGTAACTTTTACCTTTTTTCTTGATACAATATCTGTTTGTTCTTTCATTTTTTCCTTATTTTATTGGTTATGTTGTGAACATGGGCTACTAGAGCTTGGTGTTGTCATTGCTGTTTGTTCTTTCATTTTTTTTTATTGGTTATGGGCTACTAGAGCAAGGTGTTGTCATATTTTCTTCTCAATTTTTTTTTGGCTCAATTGTTATAATTCTTCCCTAAATGTGGTGCAGCCATTGTGAATTTCCAGTTTGCTGTCAACTTCTGTAACACTATTACTTTCATTGGTGTAGCCTTTCAAAGCAACGAGCTCCTTTAGAGAGTGTTATTAGAGATAAGATGTTGGCCAAACAGCCTAAAGCTTATGATTGGTTCTGGTCCGAGCAGATTCCAGTTGCAGTGACCAGTTTTGTAGATTATTTTGAGAAGGAGCAACGTTTCGCCCCAGCCAATGCAGTGTAAGCAGTACTCTTACTTTCATTTACTATATTGCATGCTCACTGTAGATTAAAAGAGTACCACGAGCATGCATTGGCATCATCAATTCACTAGGTGATATTGGTGTACCTCAAATTACCTTGAGCCATGCATCCATCTTAAGCCATACTTAGAGATGGGAAAAACCTTTGTTCACAGGTGAAATTAGACTGAATCGATGTAGAAATTAAAATGATTTTACTGAAAATGTTAAGGTCAAAGAAATCCAGTTCATTATTTGAAAGTTAGACAAAAGAAGATCAAGACTTCTTTATTTACATTTAAAAAAGAACAGATACACATACTCCCTTGAACTATTACGCATATATTAGAAGCTTTACATCTATGCTTGTGGCTTTGTTATGGTATGTACATTATTGCGCCTAGCTCCTCAGGCTATTAGGAGTCTCTATAGTTGCATCTAATGTTTTGTACAGCTATGATTCTTGCATGATACCTGCATATTTTCATTAGCGAGATCATTGTTATTTTCTGTAAGTTTCTTTATTTTATAGGTATCGGAAAGGATTGTCTTCAGTTTCAGGCAATTCAAGTGACGTATCTCTTCTTCTGCTAGCCCTTAGTTGCATCGCAGCAATTATGAAACTTGGGCCAACAAAAGTTTCTTGTGCTCAATTCTTTTCAATCATTCCTGAAGTAACTGGTAGATTGATGGATATGCTGGTTGAATTTGTTCACGTTCGACAAGCTTACCATTCAATAACAGTAATTGGTCTGTGTAGAGAATTTCTTGTCCATTTTGGTGCCAGAGCTGCTGCATGCAGGATAAAAAATGAGTTGGGTGCTGAAGAGATTGTGTTCTGGGTTGGGTTAGTACAAAAGCAGCTGCAGCGAGCTATCGATCGTGAGAGAATATGGTCCACACTAACTACAAGTGAAAGTATTGAGGTCAGTCCGCAAGAACCCTCTATTTGTGTTTCAATTGTTGATGAATGACTGAAAAACTAAGTATTAAAATTTATTTCTTAGTTCTACATTTTGGTACATCGGGTTTATCTGCCAGCATTCTTTTGTGTAACTGTTTATATTTTAAGATTAAGCAAATATTTCCCTCAGTGAAAGCGACCTTAATGTTTTCAATAATATTGATATGATATCAGATATTTGTCTTATCATACTCGTGATAAATGGACTGAAAATCTTATTGGAGATCTCGGCCTATTGCTGCAAAACCAACAAGGTTGTTCCCCTAGGTTGCATTCTCCATGTTCTAAATATTTTTTTAGAAACCAATTATGACTTCTAGCACATGTTGAGCTTTTGCCATTTTCACCTCTTGAAATTTGATTTAAAGTTGAAGATTCATTAAAGTTTGTAACAGTTTGAGATAAGCTGATGGCAATCATGGCTTAGCCTTCTCAAAATCACTGTTACGTTCTCGAGTTGGTAAATATAATCGATGCGCTGATGGGAGCTCCATGGCTCAATGATAAGAATGAGTCCAAAACTAGTTTTAATATCATTAAGTTACCATGTCAAATTACTTTCATTAAATTACAATGGTTTTAAGGTGTTATAGCTTTCTACTTTATATGCAATATGGAAGCCATTTGATTTCCTTCTTGCCCTTTTACTCAGTTGTTGGTTCCTTCTTCACCTGATATTATAATGCAGGTTTTGGAGAGGGATTTGGCCATATTTGGCTTTTTCATTGCCTTGGGAAGAAGTACTCAATGCTTTCTATTTGCTAATGGCTTTGAAAATATGGATGGCCCGATTGAAGGATTTATAAGGTGCAACTTTTAAGTTATATATACTCCTTTTTCCTTTTTTACTTTCACACTTTTGTGTGCTCCTTACTATCTTCTTGAAGCAGGTATCTAATTGGGGGAAGTGTACTATATTATCCTCAGCTGTCAGCAATAAGTTCTTATCAACTGTATGTGGAGGTTAGCTTGATGCATAAATCTGCAGTAGGTAGAATTATTTGGTGAAAGAGACTAAAATTTGCCGATACAGGTTGTCTGTGAAGAGCTGGATTGGCTTCCTTTGTATCCAGGAAGTAACAGTAACTCCAAACGCACCTTTGGACACAAGCATAAGGAAGGGCCCCCAAATACTAAAGCTATCCCCTTGGTTTTAGATGTGTGCTCTCACTGGATTGTGAGCTTCATAAAGTATAGTAAATGGCTCGAGAATCCATCTAATGTGAAGGCAGCTAGATTTCTATCCAAGGGGTATTCAATTATTAGTACGTCCAAGTATATTTGAAATTATAGGGAAATTTATGAATTTTAAGAATAACATTAGCAATGCTGTATCTTATTTCAGTCATGACAAATTGAAAGTGTGCATGGAGGAACTGGGAATGCAGAAGTAAGTTAATGGAGGGAAAGATAAACTTGTCCTCTGTCTCTATTTTTTTCTCTCTCGCTCTCTCTCAAAACAGGAGATAATTTTGTTGCTTTAATTTGTAATTGTACTAAACTGTTCGTACAAATCCTTAAAGCTCTGCTGACTGTGAATCATGAATATTATTGATACTCTAGTTAAACCACTTTCATTAAACATATTAACTTTTTGCCTGCATTTTTCAAAAAAATTTTGGGCTTTGTTTGGTAATTGAATTTCATAGATTGACAGGTGCATCAACTCGAAGGTTAATATGGTGCCTTATCCTGTAAAAGAAGCTTAAAATGTTGAGATTATGTAGAAGGAATACGACCAAGCTGAGAATACAATACTCGCTCTAGAATGATCTGTGGAATGATAAGATTGAAATATTCTACTTGTGTTAATTGGTTGTGAGCCATAACTAACATACTTTTTTCTCTTCAAATGATGTGCAAGTAAAATTAATGCCAGAAAAAATTGTTGACAGGGAACATTCACCAGTTGATAAGGAGTCGCAATCATTTGATAAGGTATTTCTTTCTTTTATCTAAGCTGTGAAGCTATTTTGTGAATAATTTATGTTTACTTTGTTTACTTTCCGTCAAGTAGTTGCAATTGAATTCTCACCATTTGCTTGGATGCATTAGGTAGAGCCTCCACTGATCTTAGGAAAATAGTATCATCATAATTTTTCTAAGTTTTCATGTTGTAACTTCGACACATTGAGATGCTCAGTGGAGTCTCCATTGATTTAGGGTTACATGCTGGGACTTGTGCAACACAGTAAATTAGAAAAGTCTCCTACTAATGAAAACAGATTCTGGTAGTTTTATAATTTGTCATTTATATTAGTTGCTTCATTGATGTGCAGCTGATTTATCTTTAACTTGACCTGGTTCATATGAACCCTCGCGTGCAAGAAAGATTGTCTCAGTTATACTGGATTTTATATTCTGTTAGGCATTGGAGAGTGTTGAAGAAGCTCTTTTACGGCTTGAAGAATTGCTTCAGGAGCTACATGTATCAAGCTCTAGTTCTGGAAAGGAGCATTTGAAAGCTGCCTGTACAGACCTTGAAAGGATGCGAAGACTGAAAAAAGAGGCTGAATTTCTTGAGGCATCTTTCAGAGCTAAGGCTGCTTCAATTCAGCGGGTATATGCTGAATAATCCTTTATCAATGGCATTAAAATTTTTGTGAAATCTGCACTCTTTAGTTGAGCTTTACCATGTCCTATCTGTAAAATACAATTGCACTTGCTTTTGTTGTTGCTAAGCCTTAATTGCACCTTTTACTGGTATGTTCTTGAGGTACTGATAAAGATATCCTGTATTCTATTTAGTTTTAAAATCAAGCTTCTCTACGCTCCTGACCTGTCTCATGGTATCCTTTTTGGAATTGTGAACCTCTTTTTGAATGGCTGCACTACACATGTTGATCTCTTAGCCTAAGTATCCAATTTTTTTTTATTACAGAACGGTGGTATGAATGCAATAAATGGTGGATTATGTTGTGTTCTACTCTATTTGGTCTCACAGACTTTTAATTTTCTTGGCTTCTGTTTAATCTAATAGGGAAATGCCAGTGGCTCTAGAACTTCAATTGCTGAGCAACAGCAATATTCCGGAGATGAAGTTGAGGAAAGTTCTGCAATGATAACAGATGATCGCAGCAGGTATAGGACTATTAAGACGATTATGCTCTTGTTAGACAATCATTTTATTATTATTTATTTATTTGGATTCCTTTGCATTTCTGAATTTTCTTATATGATTAATCCTTTGCTTCTCGGGTCAGCAGATCTCATGGACTATGGAGCTTTTTAATACCCCGCTCTAAGAAATCCTCTGGCTGGAGCTCTTCAACTGCCGATGATGGTGTATGCTTGAATTCATTTTAAAAACTCATTGATTGCTTGTGTTATTATTTGTACATGTGCTTCCTTTTGTAGTGTCTTTATTAACTGTTTAAATTCTGAATTTTCTAGATGTATTGTTTGCAATGCTGAGCACTTCAGCTCACAGGATGTCTTCTAATGTCTCAGTAACTGTGGAATATTGCAGAGTCTGGTTTTTATGCCTTAGCTCAATATTCCACCATCATTAATTATAGACAGACACGGTGCTACTCCAATCACTTATTGACTCTTAGAACTTGGCATACCTTCAAGGAATAAATGAATACTTGTGAGGTTCCCTGAGGATCATATATTGGTTTGCTTATAAATCCCTGTAAGAACGTCCAATTACCAATAAATGCAAAATCAGTTGCGTGTTATTTTTCAAAAAATGATGAAAACTGCCACCATATCAGTTTGGAGAAATGAGAATATTCAACATGTTTAATATTGTATGGCACTGGATTGATGGCATGTTATTCTGTCAAATGTAGTAGAATAACTCTACCTTAGCAGTACATTCGATATAAAATGTTGACTAGATTCCATACTGTATGCTACCGGACATGTCTTGCAGCAGGATTTAATTGCCCAAATGGATAACTTTTTCTTTTTATTTATCATATCTTACTTAGAGATGCCTTGCGACATCCTGCCTTTCGTGCATTAATTTCATTACCCAGTAAAGAGTTCTTTATTTATTTTAACCTCAACGGTTGACTTGTTCTATTTTCCAGCAGAGTGATGGGTTATATGATCAAGAAACTGCAAGCAAAGAAATGACCGACTCAGAATCAAATGAAATTCAGCGGTTTGAAATTTTAAGAAATGAACTAATGGAACTTGAGAAACGAGTTCAAAGAAGTGCAGACAGATGTGGATATGAAGAGGTATGATGTGACTAAGCTTTACTGGTTCCATCTATGTCTAGATATGTATTTCCTTGTGAAGCTATAATTCTTTTAACATCATAAATATCCCATTCTAACTTTGGTGGAATTGAATTTATGAGTGTTTGCTTTTTTAATTGAACCTGGTTCTTATTGATGATTAATCATGATTCCTAATAGTAATACTAACAGTGATAATAATAATAGTCATGAAAGTTGGCAGTATGGAGTGCTGTTTAAGCCTCTTAATTCTGCTGTGGCTGACAGCTTATGATAGACAATTGGGGACATTATGGTGCTTTAACTTGTTTGGGTGAAGGAGGAGGGTGGGGTGGGATGAGTTTTTCTGTACAGTGCCTATTCAATGAAGTTTCTCCAAACTGAGGGATCAGTATTGAGCAAATAAAGAGACCCAGATTTTTCCTGCTCTTTAGTTCATTTAATTTTGTGCATCATTTTTCCTTCAAAAAAAATAAAATAAAATTTTGTACATCATTTCAATCATTTGAACTTTGGAGTACGTTGCATGCACTTTTGTTCTCTTTAACATGCTAATAGCAGATTTTTGTCTGCAATCATATGGAAGTTTGGTTGCTGTTTTCAATTAATGAGAATGATTCAATGCTTAAATGCAGGAAGAAATTCCAGTAGAAGATGCTGCATCCACTTATGCAATTGATGCTAAGGGCAATAGCTTGATTCAGGTTCAGAAGAAAGATAGTATTATTGGGAAATCACTGGATAAGCTGAAAGAAACAAGCACGGTATGAACTTGTCCTTGATGGATTCCTTTATTTATCATTGTTGGTTGCCTGTTCAGTCAAGTGTCACAAAAATGCATGAACTGAATATTAGCTTTGTTGATGATAATAAATAAACTATCGCCGTCATTATGCAAACTTGCACTATTTACTGGAGAAAACATACCCATTGAAACTAGATAATTTTTAATGAAATAGCAAAATTGTTCAGAATGAGAGTTGCATCCTCTAGATGCTTGAATTTTAGCCATTGCCAGTAATACTTTTGGTGAAACCAGTGGGTGTTTTTCTTTATTTTTCATGTACTATTTGGTGTCCGTTGGTTAATTATCTCATACAAACTGATCTTACGATTTTTAACATATTGCTACATGCTTGTTTTGTATTTTTCTGGTTGACCAGACATCTCAAGTAATATTAGACAACTTGTTACAAACTTTCTTAAATGTGAACACATTAATAATTCACTCATTTTATTATTATATGTCAGTATCCTAAAATCTTTTGGTGCTTCTGAGCAGGATGTTCTGCAAGGAACTCAGCTTCTAGCAATTGATACTGGTGCAGCTCTGGGACTGATTAGGAGGGTGCTAATTGGGGATGAATTGACGGAAAAAGAGAAACAGGCTCTCAAGAGAACATTGACGGATCTGGCATCAGCTGTCCCAATTGGCGTGCTCATGCTCCTACCGGTAATCAATGGTGATCTTATATGGAATCAATTCTCATCATGGAGTGTTGGCTAATAACTTTGTCACTTGCGATTTTGATACTCAAGGATATACAATCTGCTGTTACATAAAATGATTGGTACACAGATGCCAATCACCTTCTCTTTTCTCTCCCACTGATTGATGTTAATGTACTGCGTAAATCTTGCAGGTTACTGCAGTCGGTCATGCTGCTATGTTGGCTGCTATTCAACATTACGTACCATCATTGGTTTGTACAAATAACCTCTTGCTCTTTCATTTTTAAAATGGCATTATGACGCAGAGGGTGGTGCCTAACTTCCACACTCAATTGGAGAGGAAGTTGGGGGGTTCCAATTATTTTCTACCCCTACTTCTGACTGTCCATATAACCAAGAAAAAAAGAACATGCTAACAGACTGAGATGTGTTCATCTGTTCTGTTTCAGATACCTTCGACGTATGGACCTGAAAGGTTAGAGCTCTTGAGGCAGCTGGAGAAAGTCAAGGAAATGGAAGGTGAAGTTAGTCTCAACGAAAATGTTGAGGAATAACAACACCACAACCACATGCTCCTCCCAACGCTGTATACACAAGGCACTCTCAAAACCTGGAATGATAGTGTACCATTTATTTGAACACTTTTTTTATTCACTCCCTCTCAGAAGATTTGTTTCTTTAATATGCTTTTCCTGGTTTTCCAGAATACTGCCAATTGAATTAGAGTATATTAATATATCTTGTTCTTAATTAAAATCAAACTGGTCGAACAAGGAGGCTGTTTTTTTTTTTAAAATTATTTATTATTAGTTAAATATGATGGAAACGTTATTTTACTATGGTATTTCATGATCTATTTTACTCTTACATTCACGGAACTTAGTGGTTTATGGTCTATGGTCTATTTTGTGTCTAATATTTATGGTTTAGTCTTAATTTTTAAGAGTATAATTGTAAATACACTCTCGTGTTTATGGTCTATTTTGCCCTAATTTAATATTTATTTTTAGAGTTTTTAATTCTAATGAGTTGTTGGTTGTAGTACAATATGACATTGTTCTTTAGCCCATTGTCGTGAAGGAATGGGGTGATCATTAAAACGCAAAGATTGGTATTCTTTTTGTTATGGGTATTATATCTCCATGCTTAGTATGCCCAAAAGTCCAAGAACCTCTATAGAACCTGAAGAAAGAGGCCCAATCCTCTAGCGGTCCAAATCGAGGATACTATAATTAAGGCAATCCAAGGAGGTCACTGCAGCCCGAAGGTCCGGTCGAGGAAAGGACAAAGAAGGAAACCATTAAAGGGGCCGAAGCCAGAAAGCACCCTCGGCAGGGAACCTCGGTGACATCCTCTCCCTGCCCGAGGTTCGGACGAGCACCACAGCACCGAAAGTCAACCTATCCGAAGGCCAAATGGACTACAGAAGCAGGGCAGTAAAGAACAAACACCATCATGAAGACTGACAGGTGTGGCAGGCTAGAAGACAAGGCTAACGGGAAGAAGAGATGTCTTGGACAGCAATCCTAACTAGAAGACAGCAACTGACTGGCACGTCTTACTCTAACGACCAATGGGAAGCCAGCAAAGGACGGAGGCGCTCTGAGAAACCCTGCGAAAAGCAATCGGTGGCATCCAGATTTCTCCCCAGGCTGGTCGGAGTACCAGGTAGCTCCATTAAAGACGGCTGGTCTCCATCCAAATGGCGCAAGGCGATTGGCTCCAGATTAGGGTTTTTAGATGATATAAATAGCCTCTCTCACATGGGAGAGGCAGGTTACTAAGACTCACTTTAGACATTACGCTTGTAAGAAAAGGGAAGTCTGACAAGGGTTCTAAGGGAGAGTAATAAAATTGGTTAAGTTCTTTGGTGGGAATTGGGTATTTCATTGGTTTTAATCCCTTTGTTTATAGCTTTATTGTGTTTGATTGTGTTCGTTCTTGGCTTCGTTATCAAACATGTTAATCTTCCAAGTACTAAATCAACAAGCCAAGAACAGCCATCAACATTTGGCGCCGTCTGTGGGAACGCTACGATTAGCCACCCCCTATTTTATTTCTTCTTGAGTTCTTGGTTTAATTCTGGAAATCGAGATGGGAGGTGAAGGATTTACAACCCATGGAAATGAAGAGAGGGGAGAGTGCTCCAGAGCCCAGCGAAATGTGACAAGAAGTGGAAATAATGTTCAAATTAGCGCTCCAGCCGTGGAGATATCCACTCAGGCGAGATCTATTCATGTCCCAAATTTAGGCGATCCTCAGAAAACGAAAGAGATGAATGAAAAGATTCAAAGGGTGATTAATGAGTATGCTGCAGAAGCTCCCCCGGTTCAACCGGCAAGGTTGAGTTTTAGCGGCGCCCTCACGGGGAAAGCCATGGCGATCTGCGGGAAGATCTCGAAAGGAGGAAAGAGGCCAGGAAAGAACATAGCGGAGGAGATGCGAGAGAAACTATCAACTTCATAAGGAGGAGGAACGTCAGAGAGAGGGAGAGTGTGAACGAAACTCCGGTAGAAGGAAGGCATAGCGAATACCTTCGTCGACCAAAAACGGAAGCTCAAAGACAGCCGCAATCGGGAATGCACCAAGAAGCGAGGAATACTCCTCCCCCAGAGGTATCCGTGAGAAATGATGCTCAAAGGCGATCACGGCAGGAACGGAATCAAGAGGAGGGAAACCCTCCGTCGAGGAAAAGGCAGAGAGCAGAAGGATCCCACCAGCATCACTCACCAAATCGAAGGAGAGGTCGACCCTCCACTAGGGAAGTACTGGCGGGAGAAGAAGTCCCACAAAGAACCCCATGCGTCTCTCAAAGGAGGCATAACCGATGCAGAAGGCCAAGGAACCAGAGATCCCGCTCATCCTCGGCACCCTACTCACAGGAGAGCCAAGATCCCTCGTGGGAAGATCTGCCCACAACAGAGCTGTCTTTACCACAGGATAGGAGGAACGGGAGACCCGTCTCACGAAGAGGGACGAGACGGAAGGAGACCCAGACAGAGATGCGGTCAGAGAATAAAGAAATATTCCCCAAAGCCCCAACCAGAGATCTACAAGCCCTGATAAACGAAGAGGTGAACAAGCGTTTCGCGGATCTGAAAAGGAAGATGTCCAGAATCGGAGGAGTCCTCCAGTCGTCGGTAGCTCCTTCACCTTTCACGGTGGAAATCAGCAATGCCCATCGACAACAAGGGATCAAGTTTCCCTCCAGTTTGATTTTCGGTTGTGATTACGACCCATATTCTCACATTGAAAAATATCTAATGTGGATGAGAGCACAAGGTGCAAATGATATCACACTATGCCGGATGTTCCCGCTGACCCTGGAAAACAAGGCTCACGTCTGGTTTAGGGCGATCCCGGCAGCCTCCGTCAGAAACTGGGGAGAGTTGATGGAGGTATTCCTAATGCAATACTCGTATCTTGGGGCACCGAATGAACCAAAGCACAAGCTGGTCAACATCCGCCAAGGTTCAACAGAATGCTTACGAGACTTTCTGAAAAGATTCAACGAGCAAAGGTCGATGGGGGAAAGTCATGGGGGACGAAGCTTGTCTCATCACGGTGATGGGGACTCTTCACCCGGAAGTTAGCTTATGGAAAGCGGTCCAGCTTAAACCACCCGCATCTTACGCGGCCTTCATGGTCATGGCGAACGAGCACATCCAAGCGGAAGATATTTTCAAGATGGCAAAGAAAGCAAGCAACCAGAACCCTCGGCAGAACCGAGCAAGAAGAGGGTCAGTACCGGAGGAACGAAGGAATACAAAATGCCGCCACTTTCAAACCCTTTACGGAAGACACCGAGGTCCAGCAGATGTACGAGGAACTAAAATCGGGAACCAACTTGAACATTGCCGAGGTCTTCTATTATGTCAAGGATCAACAAGTTCTTCGGATGCCGAGGTCAGTTCTATGAACCTCGGAGCTCACCAACCCTCGAAAGTACTGCATGTACCATCAGACACACGGGCATAACACAGCCAATGCCGAGATCTAATTACAGAGTTATGGAAGTTGTTTAAGGAGGGGAGATTAAGAGGGATGCTGCAGGCCCCGAGGCCGAGGGTATATAGGAGAGACGCTAATCTTCCCCCTCCCCCGGGTCGACAGAGGTCCCCAGACAGAGGGCGAAATGGAGAAGCGATGCCCCTACCCCCTCCGCCTCCAGGACGGCCGCCAGTGTTCAACAGGATCGGGGGGCAAGCTCCGAGAGGAGACAGACCTGGAGAAATACACATGATGGAGCCAATAGAGGAAACTCCTTACATCGGAACCTCTCAAGCACTGACCACGGCATCGAAATGGAAGAGGAAGGCAGAACTGAGAGACTTGGACCAACAAATCCCTCAAGTGTGGTCGCTAACCTCGGCGACGAAAGGGGTAACGGAAGCGGATATTATCTTCACGGAAGCGGACTTCTACGGGATAAGTACTCCTCATTCGGACCCTTTAGTCATTTCACCAATACTGTCAGGAGTCAAAGTTCATAGATGCTTAGTGGATACCAGGGCGTACGCCAACATAATCTTTAAAGAAGCTTTTGAAAATCTGGGAGAGGAGCGCCGCCACAAAGTGAGACCTTGTGGTGATGAGATCAAAGGTTTCAGCAATGCGTTGACTAGGCCAACCATGGAGGTTGATTTGTCAGTTCAGTTAGAAGGTTCGGATGGGAAAACGCGGATGCAGAAATAGTTGACATTTAAGGTTGTGGACCAAGCCTCCACCTATAACTGCATACTAGGGCGTCCGTTGATCCACGCTTTTGGAGCTATCCCATCGACCCTTCACCAGTGCCTCAACTTTGTCACGGCTGATGGCAGAGTAGTAACGGTGGTAGAAAATCAGAGGAGGGCGAGAGAATGCTCATTTGTGGAAAAGGTAGAAGGTTTGAGTTATCATGATATAGACTACGAGATGCTAAGCCTCGAGGATATCCTGGAAGAAGGAGAGAACCCCGAGGTGCGAACAAAAACCAAATAACTACCAGGACGGAAGCATGAAGGAGAAGAGCCTGGTGCGATTCTGGTGGTCGCCGAAGGAAAGGAAACAGAGGGGCAAGGGAATAACATGCTCGTGGCAACAACAGAAACACATCCGGACCTGAGGACTCAGGGAAGGAAAGAAAAAGAAACAATGGCGAAGGTGCCAAGACGAAAGCAGGTAACGCTGGATAAGGATCCGAGGACGAAGCTGAGGGAAGGAGCCTCGGCGGCAAGAAAAACAGAAGTGGTACAGCTGGATCCTGAAGATGCTGATATCAAAGTCAAAATTGGGACAGAATGGGAAAGCGAATTCAAGGAAGAGATAACCCAGCTACTGAAAGAGAACTTGGATGTGTTCGACTGGAACCCGAATGAAACACCCGGAGTGCACCCGAAGTACGCCTGTCACAAGTTGAACATCGACCCCAACATCCCGCCATTCCACCAGAAAAAGAGGAAATTCAGTCCAGAGAAGAATGCAGCTATGGAATTGGAAGTTCATAAACTACTTGCGAGCTGAAGAATCAGCGAATGCAAATACCCGATAAGAGTACAAAATCCAGTTATGGTCTAAAAGAAAGAGGGATCATGGAGGCTATGTATCGACTTCACCGATCTAAACAAGGCATGCCCGAAGGATAGTTATCCTCTTCCGTCAATTGACCAGATGGTCGATGCCACGGCGGAACATGAGATAATGAGCTTCATGGATGCATTTTCGGGGTACCACCAAATCCCTATGTATCCGGATGATAAGGTAAATACGGCTTTCTTCTGCGGGAATGGAGTTTATGAATGGAACAACATGCCGTTTGGTCTGAGGAATGCGGGGGCTACTTATCAAAGATTGGTCAACAAAATGTTCGAGGGAGAAATTGGGAAAATAGTCGAGGTCTACGTGGATGATACCGTGGTGAAGAGCCTAAAAAGGATAGATCATTTCGACCATCTCAAAAAGGTTTTTGAAATCTTCCGACACTATGGAATGAAACTAAACTCGAAGAAATATACGTTCGGAGTGAGCAAGGGGAGTTTCCTCGGATATTTGGTCAGCTCCAGGAGGATCGAGATGAACCCGAAAAAGGTGGAAGTGATCCTAAAGATGGATTCGCCGAGGCACATGAAAGAGGTCTAGAACCTAACGAGTAGGTTGCCGCTTTGAACAGGTTCATGTCGAAAGTATCAGATAAATGTAAACCCTTCTTTGACGTCATCAAAAAGGCTCAGTTCGAATGGACAGAAGAGTGCGGGAAGGCATTTGACAAGATCAAAAGGGAGCTGTCGGACCCCAAGATCCTCTCCAAACCCTCACCAGACGAAACATTGCAGCTGTACCTGGCGATGTTGGGAACAACAATTAGTTCAGTATTGTCAAATGGAGGAGAAGAATCAGAAGCCAGTGTACTTCGTAAGTCAATCCCTGAGAGACGCAGAACTTAGATACCTAGTAATGGAGAAGATAGCGTATGCTCTCGTTATGAGCTCGAGGAAGCTGAGACCATACTTCATGGAGCACACCATCGAGGTATTGACGATGTTCCCTTTGAGGCAGGTACTCTAAAGGCCAGACGCCGTAGGACGACTGTTAAAATGGTTCGTCGAACTGAGGCAGTTCGACATAGCATACCTACCGAGGAATGCAGTCAAGAGGCAAGTCATGGCGGACTTCATAGTGGAGCTGACCTTCCCTACACCAACCGAGAATGAAAAGAGAAAGCCTTGGATCATGCATGTGGACAGTTCGACAACGATAGTAGCATCGGGAGCAGGAATCATCATCCGAACGCCATTCGAAGAAACCTTTTCAATCGTGATTCGATTCGGTTTCTTGGCTACTAATAATGAGGTGGAATACGAGGCCCTGCTGAATGGTTTGAGAATGGCGTTGGCCATGGGAGCGGATGAGCTGATGGTATATAGCGACTCGCAGTTGGTGGTGAACCAGATGAAGAGAAAATACGAGGTAAAGGATGGACACATGAGCTACTATAGAGGATTGGCCGCAGGCATACTGCAGATGTTCAAACATGTGTTCTTAGAATGCATCGACAGGAAAGACAACTTGGGAGCTGACGCATTGGCTAAGCTGGCCACGGCGTCGAATGCCGAGGATCTGAACAACATCAACATAGTGAGGCAGGAGAATCCCTCGGACACCACCTTATGGGTTCTGAATGACCAACCGGCAGAAGAGTCATAGATGACCCCGATCAGGGCATATCTGGAAGAAGCAAGGGTACCCGCGGATAAGGACAAGGCTCGGCAAATCAGGCTTCGATCGGCGAGATACATTTTAATGAAAGGAAAGTTGTACAAGAGAGGATACTCATCGCCACTCTTAAAATGCCTAACTCCTGAGGAAGCGAGCTATGTGCTAGCAGAGATACATGAAGGCATATGCGGGAACCATACATGTGGGATCGCTCTAACACACAAAGTGATCAGGCAGGGTTATTTCTGGCCAACACTAAAAAAGACGCCACCCAATACGCGAGGGCATGCGCGATTTGCCAAAGGCTAGCTCTGATAGCCAGAGCACTCTCGGAGCTGCTGACCTCAGTGTTCAGCCCATAGCCCTTCACAAAATGGGGGATTGATTTGATCGGACCGCTGCTTACCGGGAAAGGTGGAAATAAATTTGCTATTGTGGCAGTAGATTATTTCACGAAATGGGCAGAGGCTGAAACCCTCTCGACGATAATCGAGGCTCGGGTCGAGAAATTCATCTAGGAAAATATCATATGCCAGTTTGGGATACCGTTTGCCATAGTGACCGACAATGGCAAGCAATTTGACAACGCCAAACTGAGAAAATTTTGTGAAGACTACATCATTAAGAAGTGGTCATCCACACCATACCACCCGCAGTCTAATGGACAAGTCGAGGCAGTGAACAAAATCATCACACATTGAAAGCTAAGTTGGAAAAACTAGATGGAAAATGGCCTGAGGAACTGCCGGGAGTATTGTGGTCCTACAGAACTGTAAGCAAATAAAATTCATGGTCCAATCAAATGGCGATACGTGGATTTTCATGATTAAAATATCAATTTTAATTTATTATATTTTATTTTGGGAATTTAATAAATTAATTCCTAAAATAGATTAATAAATAATTGATAATTAATTTAAACCCAATAAATTAAAAGGGGGTTTAAATTAAGTAAAGCTTGCCTCCCAAGTCAAGTAAAGCCTGGAAGGTTCCAGAATAAGGTCAAATCAAGCAATGACCAATCAAACTGTGTTATATATGGAAAGGCCCAAGCCCGCAAAATCAGGTCAATACTGCCATTGACCAATCAGATTGCGAGTTATTTATGGGGCATCCTCATCCTTCACCTATATAAGGAGCCCTCCTCCATTCATTCCACACACAAATTCAAAGACCTGAAGACACAAACGCTCTGAAGAGATCAAGAACACGAGCAGTGCTCCCTTGAAATCTTCAAGCATCTTCAAGCCAAGAACGGCAAGCGATTCAGGATTAAGGTGCGGAGCCCCCCAAATCAAGCGTATTTTATTAACTAAGTTCTTTGGTGTTCTTCGTGCCAAGAATGGCATATGTCCCGGGATTAAAGTGCTAAGCCCCCCAGATCGAGTGTTCTGCGGATCAAGTACGTTTAATCCAAACAAAGGCTCGATGCTTTTGGATTAACGTTACAAGGTCCCAAATCTGAGTTCGAACAAGCTTCAATTGAAGATCTGACTCAACATACACAGTCAACGCGGTCAATGCGGTCAAGTCAACAAGTCAAAGTCAAAGGCCAAATTGGTTCGAGAGAAGAATCAGAGGATAGATAGAGATTGTTTCCTTAATTATAAAGTTTAATCCTTTGGATTATTATTGTAATTTATTTGTATTTATTTCATTATAAATACAAAATTTGTTGTTACAAATTTTGGTGCGCCCAGTGGGACTATCTCTACCTCTCATCTCTTCTCTCTACAAAGTACAAAATGACTCCTATCAAGATTATTGTGGGAAGGAATGTTGCTTCTAAACTCTCAGAGTCATTAAATGAATATGTTGCTGTTGTTACGAGGAGCATGTCAGAAAAAGCTCAGTCGGAAGCCTCATCTAGATCCAATCCTTCTATTGAGGAGGCTTCGAGAAGACAACTACCTATGAAAGAGGATAGTGATGAAGATTCCGCATCTTCAAGCTCTTCATCTGACTCAGTTGCAGCTCCAGTAATGATGGCAGGCGCCACGACTATTGAGGAACAACTAGCAAACATGATGAAAGCTATCGAGGGACTCACAAAACACATAGAAGCTCAAGACACAAAAATATCCCAATTGATGGAAAAAAGAGACATCGCGGAGACTAGTCGTGAAAACAGAAAAGGTGTAATGGACGATAGTGAGGTGGAAGAGATCACAAGGCGCCAAACTATTGAAAATGAGCAAACTCAAGAAACATTGCCACTTTCAGCTGATGGAATGCTCCAAGTCGATCAATTGAAGGATATTATACTTGGAACGATAAAGGAGAGGTTTGAGGAGACTTCCAAGCCTACCATCACTTATGTCAAGCCATACACGAAAAGAGTGAATGACTTAAAGTTGCCAATTGGCTACCAGCCTCCCAAGTTCCAACAATTTGATGGCAAGGGAAACCCGAGGCAGCATATAGCACATTTCATTGAGACATGCAATGACGCTGGTACTTATGGAGGCTATATGATTAGGCAATTCGTTCGCTCTCTCAAAGGAAATGCCTTTGATTGGTATATTGACTTGCAAGCTGAATCCATTGATAGTTGGGCACGAATGGAGCATGAGTTCCTCAACCGTTTCTATAGCACGAGGAGAACTGTTAGCATGACTGAGCTAACTAACACTCGTCAATTGAAGGAAGATCCTGTGATTGATTATATCAATCGATGGAGGAATTTGAATTTAAACTGCAAGGACCGATTATCTAAAGAGTCCGCTATTGAGATGTGTATCCAAGGGATGGAATGGAATTTCCTTTATACACTCAAAGGGATTCAGCCTAAGACTTTCGAAGAGTTGGCTACTAGGGCCCATGACATGGAATTAAGCCTGGTTGCTAGTGGAATCAAACATTCACCAATGTTGGATTCCTACAAGTCCAAAGATAAACAAGATTTCAAAAAAGGGGGCAAGCCCTATGCTAGAAATTCCAACAAAGAATCAATGACCACAAATACTATGACGGTCAAAATTCAAAAGAATGGAGATGATAAGAAAGATAAAGGTAAACAAGTTGCCCAAGAATGGGGGCAAAGAAGGTTAACTCTAAAAGAGATGCAAGAAAAGGAGTATCCATTTCTGAACTCAGATATTTCTGGCATATTTGATGATCTAATGAAAAGTAAACTCCTCGAACTGCCTGAGATGAAGCGTACAGTGGAAGCTGGCTGAACTAATGACCCAAAATACTGCAAGTATCATATGTTGGTGGGTCATCCAATTCATGATTGTTTCGTTCTAAAGGAAAAGATCATGCAACTGGCCAAGGAAGGAAAAATCGTGTTAGAAGATAAAGCAGCCACGAACTTTATTTCTATAAAGGAAAGTCATGATGAAAGCTCATGTCACGTTGCGAACGAGGAGGACAATGAAAGTGAACAATCTAAAACTAAGGGTAAAGTTTACTCCATGAAGGTGACCTTCAAAGATGAGGATATGTTGTTGGGTTCGCAATCTTACAATCGACCACTATTTGTGACTGGCTATACTAAAGAAGTGCGAGTAAATCGCATACTTGTTGATGGAGGTTCGGCGGTGAATATTCTATCTCTAAGGATGTTAAAAAGTTAAAAATACCGGTGGATGAACTCAATCATAGCCGATTGATGATTCAAGGGTTCAACCATGAGGGATAAAGAACTCTCTGTACAATAGTTCTTGATTTGCTAATTGATGAGATGAACTCCACGGTCCTCTTCCATGTTATTGATGCAAAAACTTCATACAACATGCTTTTGGGGCACCCATGGCTACATGAGAATGGGGTGATTCCTTCCACATTACACCAGAGCTTTAAATATAGTGAAGGTGACAATGTGAAAAGGGTGTTCAGTGACGACAAACCGTTTACTGAAGCTGAAGCTTACTTTGCAGATGCTTAATATTTCTTCAAGAGTACAAAGGAAGTGAAACGTGAAGAAGCCCCAGTGCAAGATAATGGGGGCAGTAAATAAATAAAAGATGAAGAAGGTAGTACATCATCTGCCACTCTCAAGGAGAACAAAGGCAAAGAGCTTGAGACCTCGGAAAAGTTAACGTTGCCTTTAACAAAAATTGATACTAGTAAGCCTTCTTCTCCACCACTTAGGGGATTTATACGTCATGTAGAAGGAGCTAAGACCGAATACGGTGAAGTGTTTGAAACCGAAGTAGCCAAGTCGTATAGCCCACAAGCTTATAAACTCCTTATGAAGGCTGGTTACGAACCGAAAGAAAAACTGATAACGGGTAAGTTACATCAAGAGACCATTAATCGACCAAAACATGGGCTCAATGCTACTCAGAAAATATTGAAAAGCGGTGGCCATACTATCAAGAATGCTAAGCCAGGTTTAGGATATGTCCCTCAAAAGCCAATCCGCATTGCAATTAGAAGAGCAAGTACAAATTATATCACTGAGGGAGAAGCTTCATCCACTGATGATAATTTTTATAAAAGCGGTAGAAAAATCAACAGAATCTTTGTCTTTGAAAGACTTGGGAGTGTTTTCGAGAGACTTGGACCCTGTGAAAGGAACAAGTATGGGAGGCAAAATAATATAAATTCTCCTACCTTCAAGAAGCTTCAAAGTCGAATTCCTTCTCGCATGAAGCGACGAAATATCTTGACTGTCTCATATGGAAGAGTGTTGAAAGCTAAGATGCAAACAATCATCTTTACTAAAGATGATAGTGATGATTATAGAGAAAGTGTAGCTTCTACCAACCATATCACTGCTCTTGATGATTCTCACATGGAGGAGATAGATGCTGAAGATGTTCCTCCACAATTTGAAGAGTAGTGAAAGCCACTATTGATGAATTGAAAGAAATCAACTTAGATGATGAAAATGATCCACGTCCTACCTACGTAAGTGCTCTACTAAACGTTGAGGAAGAAGAGAAGTATATTAGCATTTTGCGAGAATTCAGAGACGTCTTTGCATGGTCACATAAAGAAATGCCAGGATTGGATCCAAAAATTGGAGTGCACCACTTGTCCATTAAAAAGGAAACTCGACCAGTAAAGCAAATACAGCGTCGATTTCGACCAGAATTGATTCCTTTGATTGAGAACGAGGTTAATAAGCTTCTTGAAATGGGCAAGATCCGAGAAGTCAAATATCCTACATGGATTTCTAACATTGTGCCGGTGAGAAAGAAGAATGGGCAGCTCAGAGTATGTGTGGATTTTCGGGATTTGAACATGGCATGTCCAAAAGATGACTTTCCACTGCCAATTGCTGAACTCATGGTTGATGCAACAACGGGGCATGAGGTCCTTTCGTTTATGGATGGGTCATCTGGCTACAATCAGATCGGTCTGGATCCTGAGGATCAGGAGAAGACAACCTTTCGTACTCCGAAAGGAATATATTGCTACAATGTCATACCATTTGGCTTGAAGAATGCTGGTGCCACTTATCAGCGAGCCATGCAAAAGATATTTGATGACATGCTTCATAAGATAGTTGAGTGCTATGTTGATGATATTGTGGTGAAATCAAAGGAAAAGAAAGATCATCTCCGTGATTTAAGGCGAGTATTTGAACGATTAAGAGAGCATCAACTTAAGATAAATCCACTCAAATGTGTATTTGGAGTTTCATCCGGGAAATTTCTTGGGCTTATTGTTTGCCGTCGAGGAATCGAGATTGAGAAAGCAAAAATTGACGCAATCATGAAGATGCATGTTCCTCGGAACATACATGAGCTCAAGAGTTTGCAAGGAAAGTTGGCATACTTGAGAAGATTCATATCAAACTTGGCTGGTCGATGCCAACCGTTTAGTCATCTCATGAAGAAAGGCAGCATATTTGAATGGGATGAAGCTTGCAAAATGCTTTCAATAGCATTAAAGAATACTTGATGAAGGCACCAGTGTTGGGTGCTCCAATACCGGGACGCCCCTTAATTCTTTATCTGACTGCTCAAAAGCGTTCTGTTGGAGCTTTGCTTGCACAAGAAAATGATGATGGCAAAAAAGAGCTCTATACTACCTGAGTAGAACCATGACTCCAAACGAGTTGAAGTATTCACCCATTGAGAAGATATGCTTATCTCTTATCTTTGTGATTCAAAAGTTGAAGCATTACTTTCAAGCTCATACAGTCCGTTTGGTTTCGAAAGCCAACCCACTAAAGTTTGTCATGTCAAAGCCAGTACTTTCTGATCGGCTTGCAAGATGGTATCTCCAACTTCAACAGTTTGAGATCATGTATGTTCCCTAAAAGGCCATAAAAGGACAAGTATTGGCAGATTTTCTAGCTGATCACCCAATGCCTGCTGAATGGGAACTATCTGATGATTTCCCAGATGAAGATGCTTTCGCTGTGGAAGTAGCTTCTCCTTGGAAGATGTATTTCGATGGAGCATCTCATAGAGAAGAAGCCGGTGCGAGAATCGTGTTTGTAACATCCAGTGGTGAAGTTTTACCCTTCTCATTTTTCTTAACAGAAAATTGCTCCAACAATGTAGCCGAGTATCAATCACTCATACTTGGTTTAGAAATGGCCGTTGACATAAAGCAATTACACCTTAAGGTGTATGGTGATTCACTACTTGTGATAAACCTACTTGGAGTGTATGAAGTGAGGAAGCCTGAATTGCTCCCGTACCACAAGTATGCTCAAAAGCTGATGAGTTGGCTTGGTGATGTTGATATCGAGCATTTGTCCAGAAAAGAGAATAAGCAAGTTGACGCCCTCGCCAAGCTAGCATCAAATATAGCTATGCCAGAGGCGCAAATTCAAATTTCAATGTGTAAAAGTTGGGTTGTACCACCAATCTTCGAGGATGAGGATTATGAAGAAGTTGAAAATCATGTGGTGGAAGTATTCGAAGTTGACAAAGAGGATTGGCGTCAACCACTCGTCGATTATCTGAAGTATGATAAGTTGCCTAACGATCCACGACAAATGGTTGATATCCGGCGTCGGGCACCTCGGTTCATCTATTTCAAGGGTACACTTTATAGAAGATCATTTGATGGAATCTTCTTGAGATGCTTGGGTAAGGAGGAAGCTATTCAAGCGATGGAGGAGGCTCATTCTGGAATTTGCGGTGCTCATCAATCTGGGCCAAAGTTACATTTCAGGATAAAAAGAATGGGCTACTATTGGCCAACAATGGTGAAAGATTGCATGGATTATGCACAAAGATGTTAAGCTTGCCAATTCCATGGAAATTTGATTCATCAACCTCTGGAGCCTTTGCATCCGACAGTCGCTTCATGGCCTTTTGATGCTTGGGGTTTAGATGTGGTAGGGCCGCTTACAAAGTCTTCTGGTGGTCATCTCTACATTCTTGCTGCAACTGATTACTTTTCAAAGTGGGCCGAAGCTGTACCTCTAAGGGAAGTGAAGAAAGAAAATGTTGCGGATTTCATTCGGATCAACATCATTTATAGATACGGTGTTCCGTGCTACATCATCACTGATAATGGAAAGCAGTTCAGCAACAGTTGGATTGATAAGTTGTGTGAGAAGTTTGATTTCATGCAAAGGAAATCATCAATGTACAACGCAACTGCCAATGGTCTTGCTGAAGCCTTCAATAAAACTTTATGCAGTTTAATGAAGAAAGTGGTCTCCAAGTCAAAAAGAGATTGGCATGAAAGAATCAATGAAGCTTTATGGGCGTACCATACCACATATAGAACACCTACTCAGGCTACTCCGTATTCTTTGGTGTATGGTGTTGAAGCTGTAGTACCTCTTGAAAAGCAAATTCCCTCTTTGAGGATGGCCATACAGGAAGGCCTCACCGAAGAAGAAAATGCAAAGTTACGTCTTCAAGAGTTGGAAGCGTTAGATGAAAAGAGGTTGGAAGCTCAACAAAGACTTGAGTGTTATCAATCTCGCCTTTCTAGAACGTTCAACAAGAAAATAAAGATACGTTCTTTCCAAATTGGTGACTTGGTGCTTGCTGTGAGAAGACCTATAGTAGTCACTCATCGTGTTGGAAATAAATTTCTATCTAAATGGGATGGCCCTTATGTTGTGAAAGAAGCATATACAAATGGCGCCTATAAATTGATCTCGGAGAATGGCGTGAACATTGGCCCCATAAATAAGAAGTTCTTGAAACGCTACTACTCGTAAAATAAATACAAGCACAACGCTCCTTGGCGCACGAGCCTAAACTGCATGTTACTCCTGGTCCGCATGAGTATAAACTATGTACGACGAACTCCTGGTCCGCATGAGTATAAACTGTGTACGACACCCACCAAAGGTAATTATATGTGGTTAAACTGTTAATTCACCCCACTCAGATATTTTAAGTGGTTAAAGCATTAAATATCCTACTTGGTCTAAAGTGGTTAAAGAATAGTCACTCCTGGCCCGCATGAGTATAAACTATGCACGGCACCCCCATTCAAAACCAAATCATGTCCCTTTGAACTACGTAATGACTTGATCCTCTGTAAAGAGATACGTAGGAAGCTTAGCATTTTGTTGAGTTCAGTCATGTTTTCGCCTTTCACATCAAGTTTGTGAAGCAAGCAATAAATTGAAGCATGAATGAGTTGAGAAGAAAAATGGTTGACAAGGAGAAGATGGTGGTTGAATGCGAAGTTGAGTGAAGAAATTCAAATTATTGAAGTGGTAAAGGAAGTTCAAGTTCTTGGAGTGATGAAATAATCCCAAATTCTCGCAGCATTGAAGGAGTGAAAGTGATCCATATTGTCACATAAAAAGTTGCAAGAGGATTCATATTAGCAAGCAGATGGGTTCACGTTAATTTAAATTTATGGATTTAACTATTTAAAAGGCCCCAAAATAAATTCATGGGATCAATTAATTATTAAATCCAAAATTATAAATTAAACCCATGACGAGTGAAGTTTAAAATGCTAAGGGAGCTGTTAAATTAATTTATGTTTAAGTTTAATAAACTTAAAGTCATGAATTAAATTTAACGAGAATGTTTAGTTGCCTTGCCAGAATTGGTGTATGGATGTATAATTCAAATTCATTATGGCACGTGGATTTGATAATCCATGTTTGTCCCAAAGAGCAGTAAATTGGTAGACCAAGTGAAATTCTGAAGCCCAAATTGATTAAATTAATTATGGTTTAAAGGAGTCGGATTGGCATGAACATAAGTCCACATGGCTTATTTGCTAAATAATTAATCCACCCAAAGCAACTTGGCATGAACGTAAGCCCACATAACTTATTTGCTAAATAATTAATCCACCCAAGACAAATTGGCATGAATATAAGTCCACATTGCTTATTTGCTAAATAATTGATCCAATGGCCCATATTTTCCTGAAAAGGATGCAAGCCCAAAGGGATTATAGCTTGGTTTCATATGTGGACCAAAGCACAATTGCAAGCTCAAATTTAGTCAAAATCTCTAAGCAAATCACGTGAGTTGTCAGAATGAAGTCAACTAATCACTTTCTCTCTCCTAAAGAGAGAAAACATGTGAACTCCTCCTGCAGAATCAATCAGCTTTCTCTTCAAATGAGATCTTCTCCCAAAATTGAAAATTTCGGAGCGACCTTCTCTGCCAGAATCACTATCTCTATTGACCACTCGCTGACGCCAGCACCCCTATCGACCGCCTCGCCTTCGCGCGCGTTGCTGCCTCCAGAAAATCACAGTCACGCCAGACGAATACCGCCGCCGAGCCACCACGAGTGGCTTCGCCAAGCCGCTGTCGCCTCGAGGTCGCCGTTTGCGTTGCCACCAGAAACACGAACCATCACTCCAAGCGATCACGTGCCAGCAGCGCCTGACAAACGCTGATCTCTAGGTCGAAAATCGCGTGCTACCATCGCCGAAAGACACCACACCGGTCAGATCTGCTTCCGACTGGCACCTATTGCCCCCTCTCCGTAAATATGAGTACCAACAGTAAGTAGACTCGAACCCTTTTGGAATCACTGCCAAAGGCACGAGCACCTCAACCACCGGAACCGTCGCATCCCTTGCCAGATCCGCAAAGAGTACACGCCACACCACGCAAGGCCAACTGAGCTTGCCGCCGCAGCGAGCAGCCGCCATGCCGGAAAGCAATGCACCACCGTCGCCGCTTCCAACCCCGATTCAGCCACTGATCCCTCGTCGAGGATTGCGTACTACCGCTGTTGGAAGCAGACTCCAAGCCACGCCGAAACCCGCCACTTCTTGTCGTGATTCAGCCGCTGATCCCTCATCGAGGATTGCGTGCTGCCGCTGTTGGAAGAAGACTTCAAGCCGTCGCCAAAACCCGCCATTTCTCGTCGCAATTCAGCCGATGATCCCTCATCGAGGATTGCGTACTGCCGCCGATAGAAGCATATTCCAGCCATCATCCTCTTACTATTTTCAACGCCAACAGTTGTCGCATGCTGACGTAACGAGAATGGTAGCCGCTGGTGGTGATGAGGAACACGGGACCAGAAGGGAACCAACTGTTGGTGCATGGTTCTCACTCGAACAGCGTGGTGGCCAAACACTCGAGGACTGCCGTGGGAAATTAAGGCTCACCGACGATTTCTCGGAAGAGAAAGAGGGGCGAGGGCAAGGCTCACCGACGATTTCTCGGAAGAAAAAGAGGGGCGAGGATGAGGCTTATCGAAGATTTCTCAGAAGAGAAAGTGGGGCGAGGACGAGGCTCGCCGTAGATTTCTCGGAAGAGAAAGAGGGGCGAGGACAAGCATGTTACTAAGTTCTTGGTCGGAGCAGAAAAGAAAAAAAAGAGGAGAGAGCAAATTAAAGAAGAGTAAATTGAAAGCTTACACTTGTGAATTCAATCCCTTGGATGATGTGTTTTGTTGGTGTGCTTTGTCTTGGCAATCTCTTGAAGCAAAGCTGAAAGTCCTGTTTGTTGGATAACTTTGATGAAAAAAATTGAGTTCATGGACTACCATTATATAGTAGTGGACTCATGAATAATTATGGAAATTATTTGTAAGGGGTGTAATCTCTACCAAATTTTAAGAGATTCTTTACTATAAATAAATTTGATAATTTTGAGTAAGATCTATCAAAGTACACAAGAGATAAATTTGTTCTATATTCTCTTATCTTGGTGGGTAAGAAACAAATTTGTTCTATTTTTTTTTTATCATGGTGAACAAGAAACACACCTGTGCCATATTTATGGTCTATTGGGATGAAGAAAGCAGAAAAAAAAATCTATGATTATTCCCCAAGTGCTTTGTAAATTCAAAGCTTCAAAAGAAGGAAAAAATTGCAAAAAAAGGAGAACTTTTGCGATTCATTCACATCAAGACACACTGTCCGTGAACAAATCACAAGGGGGCATTTGTAAGCAAATAAAATTCATGATCCAATCAAATGGCGACACGTGGATTTTCATAATTAAAATATCAATTTTAATTTATTATATTTTATTTTGGGGATTTAATAAATTAATTCCTAAAATAGATTAATAAATAATTGATAATTAATTTAAACCCAATAAATTAAAAGGGGGTTTAAATTAAGTAAAGCTTGCCTCCCAAGTCAAGTAAAGCCTGGAAGGTTCCAGAATAAGGTCAAATCAAGCAATGATCAATCAAACGGTGTTATACATGGAAAGGCCCAAACCCGCAAAATCAGGTCAATACTGCCATTGACCAATCAGATTGCGAGTTATTTATGGGGCATCCTCATCCTTCACCTATATAAGGAACCCTCCTCCATTCATTCCACACACACATTCAAAAACCTGAAGACACAAACGCTCTGAAGAGATCAAGAACACGAGCAGTGCTCCCTTGAAATCTTCAAGCATCTTCAAGTCAAGAACGACAAGCGATTCGGGATTAAGGTGCGGAGCCCCCCAAATCAAGCGTTCTTCATAAACTAAGTTCTTTGGTGTTCTTCGCGCCAAGAACGGCATATGACCCGGGATTAAGGTGCTAAGCCCCCCAGATCAAGTGTTCTGCGGATCAAGTACGTTTAATCCAAATAAAGGCTCGACGCTTCTGGATTAACGTTACAAGGTCCCAAATTCGAGTTCGGACAAGCTTCAATTGAAGATCCGACTCAACATACACAGTCAACGCGGTCAAAGCGGTCAAGTCAACAAGTCAAAGTCAAAGGCCAAATTGGTTCGAGAGAAAAATCAGATGATAGATATAGATTGTCTCCTTAATTATCAAGTTTAATCTTTTGGATTATTATTGTAATTCATTTGTATTTATTTCATTATAAATACAAAATTTGTTGTTACAAGGACAACGACGAGAACCTCCACCAACAAGACCCCATTCTCGATGGCCTTTGGTGCCGAGGCGGTAATACCAGTGGAGATAGGAGAGCCTAGCCCTAGGATTACCCTCCACCGAGAAGGGGCCAATGATGAATTGATCCAGGAGAGTCTGGACCTATTGGAAGAGAAGAGATTGAACGCGGAATTGCATAATGCGATCTACAAGCAGAGAGCAGAGAGATTCTATAACTCCAAGATAAAGCTGAGAAGATTCAAAGGTAGGGAACTGGTACTTCGAAAAGTATTGGGCCCAACGGCGCAGGGTAATGGTCAAAACAGGGAAGGCCCTTACGTAATCAAGAGGGTTCTGGAAGGAGGAGGGTACGAGTTAGAAGAAGTAGATGGCAAAAAAATACCGCACCCATGGAACGCACAACACTTGAAGAAATATTACCAATGAAGTGAAAAGCGTGATGAATGAGGTTGGTGACACTGGTTCTGTTACAACTTTTAATCAAGGCGTTAGGCCATACTATGTGGGAATGCAGATTGTATGGAAATATTTTTGTGGATATATGGTTAAAGATGTTGGTATGTTCATAACAAATGGTAAAGGGTATTTATTTGTTGGGATATCGCGGCTTTGGGAATATCAGTAAAAAAGAAAATGAAGGGAAACAATAAAAAAGGAGAACGAGAGGCAGGCCAAAACATAAAGGCATAATCGGAATAGAAAAAAAGGGCGAAAATGTCAGATTCAGAGAAATTGGAACAAAGATGTCGAGGCATCGGGCTAAGAAGTCAAAACCAAGGTAACGGGTTAAAACTAAAAGACTGGTTGAAGAAACCTCAGTATAATAGGAAGTGGATCGTCTCGGGTATAAATTGGAATAGCGGAGCCAGAATGAAGGGGCAACAACAGACCTCGAAAGGGCTTAAAAAAGTGGCGCGGGTATATGTATATAACGGATATATACAATAGTCGGAACATCAAGCTCGGAGTAAAAGGAACGCTCTTCAGGACAACAAGGGGAACAAACGCAAACACGTACACATAGCGGATGTACAGTAAGGCCAGAATATCAGAACCGGAATAAAGGAAAAGAACTTTGATAAACAAGGATACATCAAACAACAGTATAAACATCTGCACAGAGAAGGGATAAATAAGCAAAGATGCACAATAGAGATGAACGTACACAAAGACACATCAACGAGTACATATCAACAATAAATAATCAGTGTTTCTCAAATATTGGCGTCAAAAGATGATATCGGACGTAGCCACCCAACAAGGACAGGACATAAAACGAAGTAGTCAGCAGTTAAAACCAGAAAAAGGTAGAGATGGGGGGACCAGTCTTTATTTCGGCTGCTAAAGGTATGGAAAATACTCGTCATTTTGTCCTCTATCTCCTTTAGCTGAGCTTCAGCACGAAGGGCCCATTCTTCTGCCGAACCAGGATGAGGAATGCGCTGCTCCAAGGCTCGAATACGAGCCTCAGCTTCAGCAAACCTAGCACGCGCCTCAGCGGCCTCGACTCTCGCGGCATCTCTGGCAGCCATAGCCTCAGTCAGACTCACCTCCACAGATTCGAGAGCAGCTCACCCCACATCAACCTCAAAATCCAAGACCCCCAACCTTTCTCTCTGATGCACGACAATTGAGGTCAGCTCAGTATTCTCTATCTTTAAGGCATTCAACCTCTCCTCGAAGCTAGCAAAAGACTCCTCAAAATGATCAATAAGCCGGTTAGCGAATAAATGATATTAGTCCATAAAGTGCAGAGAAGAGGTGAGGGAAGCAACAGCAACTCCAGCCATCACGGCTAAACCGAAAGAATCTTGCGAAAGAGAATTGGGAACAATGGTCGGCAAAGCTTGACGAGGGGCCCAATGAGAGGCACCTGCAATAAAACCCTGGGTCCCTAACTCCCAAAACTCAGCCAGGTCAGGTTCATCATCTTCCTCAACCGTGCATTTTCCTCACGCACGGGCCCTCTCGGCGGCCAACCTAGCGGCTTCAGCATCAGCATCGATAGGATCAGTTGTTGCAGCAGCACCTGTGAGGTTCGGATTGGGAAGAGGAACTGTCGGGGCAGCGTGAGAGGTAGAAGGGGCAGAACTAACATCAGCACTGGAAGCAGACCTCACCCTCGGCCTAGCCATCATATCATAGTCCTCGGCTTCAGAGCCGCTGCCCTCCCCAACCTTGGGAACTTCCGCCAGCTCAGGATCCTCAGGATCCTCCTCTGTTTTATCCTTGGGATCTTCCTCTGGATCCCTTTCTGCCTCCTCCTCTAAATCTTCCTCAGGATCTTCCTCGGGATCCTCCTCTGGATCTTCATCAGGAACTACTCCAACCTCGAGCTCGACGAGAGGAGTATCTACAAAAAGACACCATGGGTGAGAATGCAATGATCACGGGAAGGATAATGAAGCACGAACAGAGACAATTATCTTTCTTAATCTTTTAGCGAGAAGGTCAAACTCACCAATGGAAGGGGATGGACGAGGCACATAGCTAATTCCGGTTGGCCGAGAAGGCCCACCATGCTCATAAACACTCATTTCTCTCTTCCCGAGCAAGGAAGCAGAGACAGATTCAGAACCAGGAGCGGAAGAAACAACAGAAGGGACAGCAAGTGAGTGACGTAACTGTTGTCGGGGAGGAGACAAAGAGGGTAAAACTCTATTTTCGATAAGCTGCACATCCAATAGATCTTCACCAAGCTTCATATCTTCGGACCCAATAGACAGGTCATTTATTTCTTCATCTTCGTCACGAGATGGAGAACGAGCAGAATAATCAGAGTCGGCTTCATCATCCAAAAACTGGTACACATACTTGTACGGAGTTAATGACAAACCAGCCACAGAACCCGTCGATCCCACCGGAGACAGGGCATTCTGGAGCTCATCTGTGGAACAAGAAAGAAAGGTCAGACATGAGATCAAGGGAACAGAAACAGAATAAGAAAAGAGATTACCAGTTGTAGCGCCACGGCCGAGGGTAGACAACCTGGCTGAAACTAGGACAGGCTCGGAAAGCAATGGAGAAATGCGGTAAGTATTCCCCCTGCGAGATAAAATCTCATAAACACGGTAAAAACCATCACTCAGTCGTTCAAAGGGATGACAAGGAGGACCTGCACGATATAAATGTAAAAAAAGAACATCAGAGACCACAAAAGATAGTCCAGATCCCGGAAGACATGGAAGAATCGTACACTTATCCAACGGAATAAATCGGACAGGAAAAGTCATGGACACACCATTCACATGGGTGCGATAATCACCATCCAACCAGAACCAGACCTGCTCCCAGCTTCGACCAATAACATCAGAAGCCCCCAAAAAACAATGATTATCGCGGGAAAGTAAATGGTAGAAACCACCAAAATGACCAGAAAAAGCATAAAAGAAAAGGAACTCTAATTCGAACGGGTCTCGTATGGTGTGACCCAATACATGGAACAGTGACATAGTGGATATTAGACGCAACCAAGAGAAAGGCAGCAACTGACCTATAGCCATGTCCCACCTTTGCAGCAGCAAACCAATAACAGGGGGAAGGGGGAGACACAAAGCGGCAAGAAAGAGAGAGTAATAGAATGCAGTACGACCTGGAGGTGGATCGGTAATGGGAACTCCATCCAAGGGAAGCTCGAAAACGATGATGGGATTACCATACCGCAGATGGAGTTCCTCCAAGCGCCCCGAGGATAACCTGGAAGTAGGCACCCAGTTAGGCCGCTGGGCCATTCCCCGGAGGGCGGCTCCTAAATCGCCAATATCCTGGCGATCGGGAAGATAATCCCCCACGTTCAGAGGGAGCACAGAGCCTAAATCTGCGTCAATGAATATCGCCGCACCACCAGCACTCGCGGCTGGCACAGCAGGGACCGGCCGCCTATCGGGAGAGGGAATGGAAGCTTGGTTGCCACCAGAGGAGGAAGAAGTAGATAAATCCCTCAGATTGGGACGCGGCATCCTGCGGAGGCGATTGGAACTACGAACACCAGGCTGCGAACGACACACCGGCGTGCTATCAGAAGTATTCACCTCTTGGACATCAGGCGGAGGAGGAGTACCCTCACCAGACATTTTCCACTGACTAACGAGCTCAAGAATTAGGGTCTGGGGAATTTGGTTAAATGAAATACAAGAATATACGGGAGGGATACGAAAGATTTGAATTTTGAAAAATCAAAATGGAAACTGTCTGACAGGATGAAGGACGGCACATATCATCTTTGGAAATTATGGAGCAAAAAAGGCTAAGATCCAACGGTTGGGCTGTAGAGACCTTACAACTCCCAAGGAAAATGGAGGGCTTAGATTGATCCCCGCAGCGCCTGACCAAGGACGTGAAAACCCACGACAAAAAAATGGCTATTATGTTTTAAATTGAAGGTAAAATACCAAAATACCCATGCAAGACCCGCTAACAGGGAAAGAAAAGTACTTCATTCATGAATAGTGAATTACAAGAGAAGCGGAAATAACTCAGAATTCTATCAACCGATAATTAAAGGAAACATAAGGGAGGTACAGAATAAACGCCCTAATAAGGAAGATACATTCGATTAACACTAGGGGCTCGGTAACACTTTACTGACCAGTCGAGGGAAGTTTAGAATCAACCACGTCTATAGACTATGGCTCTCTACCTCTAGGTGACCCATCTCGGAGAATACCCAAAGGGACTTCGCAGATCACTGGCCCTGATAAAATATCAACTCTCTCGGTGCTACCCGAAGTGAGTTCGACCTCTAAGATCGAAGGAATGGGGGAGCTATAGCAGTCTCAGAAGGCAGGGATTCGGAGGCCTCGTAACAGCCTGATTAGGAGCGCGTGCATCTCCAGATTCGGGAAGTTCGAACTCAATGGGTGTCTCTCGGAGAGATATCCCTGCAGATTCGAGAGGAAAGGCGACAAGTGGATCCTCAGCCCTAGAATCCACCGCAGCAAGATCCAAAACACCGTCAGCAAACTCCTCGTCAGATCCGTGCTCATTGAAATCCTCGAAAGATTCTTTAGGAATATCAGTGATAAAGTCGAAGTACTCGCCAAGCACCACAAAATCAATGTCGTCTTTTAAAGTCTCACCCGGAGGCATCTTCTCCTCACTGATGGCTTGGCGAAGAATCCCACGCATGGCATCGAGACAATCAGGGTACGGCTTCTCAGAAGAGGCTTGAGCATAAGCAGAAGCGCAAAAGCAGAAACAGCGAATCTTGGTTTTCAGAAGGATAACTTCTCTATAGCATAGATTGTCGGCTTCTGATAGGAGGAACGTATCCTTCACGCATTCCACTTCGGCCAAGGCCCCGTCACGTTCCCTTAAAACCTCAGCAACAACATCCTCAGCCGCCTTGATCTTCTGGGCACAAGAAACCTCTTATGCTTCTTTCTCCTGCCGAACTTTTTCAAGCTCTTGCTCGAAAGACGTCTGGAAAGCATGAAGGCTATTCTGAGCTCGGGATAACTCGGCTTGGAATTGAGTTTCCTTTGTAGTGATCTCTTCCTGATGTTTCACCTCCAAAGTCGTAACCTTATCCGAAAGCACCTTGTTCTGGAGCTCCAAAGTACTATCTTCCTCGAATTTAGCCAACAGGCTGTCATACCGAGCATGAAGTGTCTTGAAAGTTTCTTGGAGCTCAGCTTTCTTATCCTGCTCAATCCTCAACTTACCCCTGATCAGAGCCTCGGTTGCCCCGGCTTCGGACATTTTTTTCTCACAATTCTTCACCTTGTAGAGAAGAGAAGCAACCTCGTCCTAAAAATGGGAATCACATCGTTCCAACTCGGAAATATGGTGCAAGGTGTTGACAGCGTGGAGTGCTTGCCGACCTATATAGCTTGAGATGCAGTAGAGAGAATCCTTGGCGGACATATTTTCCTTATGATCGAGGAGTTCTCGAGTACACCCTTTAAAAGGAAGAGTGGCAGCGCGAGCCAGACACGCCGGAGCATCAAAATCAAACAGGAGCTCCCGAGTTCGAAGGAAAGTCTTCCCAGCCTCATCCAAGTGGCCATACCTCTGCAAGACCCCCTGGTCAGCTACCGGATCTACCGAAATGGAGTGGCGACATCTGACAGAGGCAGAGTAGAGGAAGCACCCTCAAAAAAAGACTCGCCGTGTGACCAGAAACACAAAGGGGTTTTCCCTGGTAATATCGCCACATCTCGGAAGGGGAACAACGAGACGTCGGGTCATAGAAAGTACCGCCAGGGGTCTGCTGAGGGTTGTACAGAGTAGGACCACCCGGCTGACCGAAAGTGACAAAAAGGGACCGGGTAAAAGCTTCAGGAGAAGGAAAAGAGCTGATGTCACATACTTCAACAGTCCTTTGAGGGGCATTACCAGGCGCAGCGGAGGAACCACCAGTAGCGGCACCGATATCATCGTCCCTGACCTTCTTTGAGGGGCGTACAATGAGAGCGGTACTGTCATGAGTACTCTCCTCAGAAGTCTCATCTACCAACTTATACTTCAATTTTGAAGCAACAGATTTAGCAGCAGCGACCTCGGACATCCCTTTCTTAGACTTCGGGGCTCGAGGGGCTTTCTTAAAAACTTTCTCCTGAGGACCCATAGCTGACACCTGGATGAGATCGGCCTCCAACCTCGAGGAGATAGGATCCGAAGGCCCTTCAATCCTAACAGATGTGAGAGGCTGTACGACAAGAGGGGCTCTAGAGACCTTCGGAGAAGAAATCTTATAAACTTTCTTCTTCCCTTTAGTGAGCGCGGCCCGCTGACGAGCAGAGGGGAGAGTAGCCATATGGGAGATATCGGTCAAAAGATGTTTCTCGTCTCTTAAACGTAACCAAAAGGAGGAAGGGTCAATACGATAAGGGGGATTATACAACGAATGCTACAGACTGAGGAAGCAATGACAATAAATCACCTGGCATAGCTATAGACGAAGTAGTAAAGCCGGCTCGAAAAAGGTTCTTCCCTCTGAGAATACGCTTGTAATGGCGCTTTTTGTTGAAAAAATTGCGAATACGACAGAAGGCGTCCTGGAACTCTGCCGACAACTTCTCAAGAGCACACGATTCGCCTACTGCACAAAGCAAAGGAAAGAAATATTAGAATACCCCAAATAATATAGAAGGGAGCCGAGAGAAACATACACGCACTGAGAACAGGCTTGAAGAAGGAACTTCTAGGGAGCACTGTGGGATTTCGAGGATCCCCGATGTCATAGACAGAATCTCTCCTCCAGGGACCGTGAACCCAGAACCATAGATTCTTCCACCCTTTAATCAAACTGGGCAGGGAGGCAATAAGGTTGGTATGACGAGATACCAAATAATAATATTCCTTCGTCCTATTATTTGAGGTAAGCCGATACAAGAAGTTGATCTCAGCAGTAGTCAAGAAAAATTACTTTTTCTTGCGGAAAAGAACCAAAATCCCAATCAATGCCGCCCAACCGTTGGGAGCCAATTGAGCAGGGGCTATGCCCTAAAACTCAAAAATATCTCGAATGCAGGGATGGAGAGAAAACCTAAGATATAGCTCAAGTTGCAACTCGTAGGTTGCAACAGCATTCGGCGGAGCATAACACATGCGGCCATCGGGAGAAGAAATGAAGAAATCGATACCTTCCCCACGCTGAAATTTACTGAGAGCAATGACGGCGCTCTTTCTCAACCAAGAATCATCAAGAGTCGAGGAGACCTCAGCAACAAAAAAGGGGGTGTCCTTGTCCCACCGTGGAAGTTCCCCGAGATGGGCCAATAACTCGGGATCGGCGTCGGGAATCTGAGAATTATGCTCTAACGTAAAAGTAGAAATGAAATCGGCAACCTTCTGATCAAAAGTGACCCGGGAGGGAGACGGGAGACCCGAACTCTCCTCTGAAGACGACGAAGAGGACCCCAAACTACCGAGTGAAGAATCGGTCAAACGAGAAGGGGATCTAAGAGGAGAGGAAGAACCCTCACAGGCCATATCGTGCTAATCGTAATAGGAAACAGAACGTAGAGAGAGAGATGGATAAAGAAACCCTAAGCGTCGGCGGCGGAAAACTCAGAGAAGCGAAAAGAGAAAGTCAGGAAAAGAGAGAGGGGAGAGAACAATGCCTGAAGGAAGAAGATGAACGCACTAAATAAAAGGAACGCCAACCGCTTACAGGATCAAGAGGAAAAAAAGAGGGAGAAGGGAAAGGGAAACTGGCAAAAAAGATTCAAATTTCAAAATTCAAATCGACAGTTACACCCAAAATACCAGAAGTATCCCCCGCTTGAACGAAAATACCTCAAAGACGTCGTAGAGAGCCCGATAATGCAGGAACTTATCAGGATGAAGACAGCGAGTGGGAACAATGAAGAGCCGAGATGGAAAGAACCCTAACAATCTCAAGTGAAATACGGGTCGACCCTGAACAATCTCAAGTCATGAAATTATTCAGGCTCGAGGGGCTAATGCTATGGGTATTATATCCCCCATGCTTAGTAGGCCCAAAAGCCCAAGAACCTCTATAGTACCTGAAGAAAGAAGCCCAATCCTCTAGCGGCCCAAACCGAGGACACTATAATTAAGACAGCCCAAGGAGGTCACTGCAGCTCAAAGGCCCGGTCGAGGAAAGGACAAAGAAGAAAACCATTAAAGAGGCCGAAGCCAGAAAGCACCCTCGGCAGGGAACCTTGGCGACATCCTCCCCCTGCTCGAGGGTTTGGACGAGCACCATAGCGCCAAAAGTCAACCTATCTGAAGGCCAAATGGACTACAGAAGCAGGGCAGTAAAGAACAAACACCATCATGAAGACTGACAGGTGCGGCAGGCTAGAAGACAAGGCTAACGGGAAGAAGAGATGCCTTGGACAACAATCCTAACTAGAAGACAACAACTGACTGTCACGTCTTACTCTAACGACCAATGGGAAGCCAGCAAAGGATGGAGGCGCTCTGAGAAACCCTGCGAAAAGCAACCGGTGGCATCCAGATTTCTCCCCAGGCTGGTCGGCGTACCAGGTAGCTCCATTAAAGACGGCTGGTCTCCATCCAAATGGCGCAAGGCGATTGGCTCCAGATTATGGTTTTTAGATGATATAAATAGTCTCTCTCACATGGGAGAGGCAGGTTACTAAGGCTCACTTTAGACATTGCACTTGTAAGAAAAGGGAAGTCTGACAAGGGTTGTTCTAAGGGAGAATAATAAAATTGGTTGAGTTCTTTGGTGGGAATTGGGTCTTTCATTGGTTTTATTTCCTTTGTTTATAGTTTGATTGTGTTCGTTCTTAGCTTCGTTATCAAACATCTTAATCTTCCAAGTACTAAATCAACAAGCCAAGAACAGCCATCAACACTTTTCAATGATCCTATATATACTTCAGTTAAGAGAGTGGACTGTGTTGTAACTGAATGGATGTTTTCACCAATCAAAATCAGTAGCATATGAAGAGAGTTGGCTAACGCGTGCAAAACTCTGTTATTGTAATCTTTTGATATGGTGTAGAAGGCAGGGATTTTAATCGTTAATTTATAGGTATTAATAGTTAATTTTACCATTTCAAACTTACATTTTCATTTCTCTCCCATAACAAATACCATATGAATGGTATTGTATGTTGTGGGCTGAAAATTTACCCCGACCCAAAGCATTTATTATAAATGCATTGAGACAAACTTAGTATAAGAAGAAAAACTAACTGTATCAATTCGTTTGAGAGGGATACACAATACCAACAATTAATTTATAGGTATTAATCGTTAATTTTACCATTTCAAACTTACATTTTCATTTCTCTCCTATAGAAATAAAGGCTGGGAGGTAAACATGTCAATTTCTTTATTATCTCATTGTTAATGATTAAAGATGAATAATAATTAGTTATTAACTATCATATTTTTCCTTAATATATAATCACAAGTCTAATCGATTTTAATATATTTTATCCCTTTATAGCAAATTTCTACTAGCCAACGTGCTCTAATACTAATAAATATTAGTGCTCTCTCAATTCTCTAATGTGTTCACATTTTTGTTTTCGTCCATTCCATAAAAATTTTACATTTTTAAAATAATTGGAGTTAAAAAGTTAAAACAACTAACATTCTCCATACATTTTATTTACAAAAATATCACAATTGTCTATAAAAAAATTGTGAAAACAATTATAAAACGAAAGTAGTAGTATTACTTATCACACACCCAACAACATTAGAAAATAAATTAGTTTATGCATATTATTTAATGGATTCACGTTTGCCCCCGTGCACCGGATATCTACTCTTAGTTAAATATTGAAATAAAATTTGAAAATATAATTAATTATTTATTTTCTCATCCCATAACAGAAATCAACACATTTGGTTTTGATACTTAAAACTTCAGTAATTACAGAGGGATTGAATGATTCAAAAGAAGCGAGTCTGGAGTAGTATTTATTTGAATTTAAAATAAATAAAAATTAGCATTCCAAATAAAGTGACCGATAGTTTGGCCAGTTATAGGGATGGCAATGGGCTAGGAGGCTAGGCCAGGTACCTGACCGGCCCGCCCTGTGCCCCTGTACGGATCAGATATTTAGTACCCAGACCTGTCCCGGTACGGGACGGGTCCGCCTCGCCCCGTTTTTTTTTTATTATTTTTTTATAAATTATAATACATTCAAATAGAAAATTTTAAATTAAAATAAAATGAGGTGAATTTAAATTTTAAATTAAATAATTAAATTTTATTTTCATTTTAAAATTTTTTTATTACATTATATATTTAATGATATATATAATATTGTAATAAAGTATTTTGAAATAATTATATATAATTATCATATATTATTTCTTTTATTTAAATTAAATAAAAATATATGTATAATATTTAATATATATTAATAAATGATATTATATAATAAATATTTTAAATAAAAAATTTTAATATTTTAATACGGGATTGGACGGGTTAGGGCGAGGCTAGGATGCAGACCCATCCTCTATGCAGTGCGGGGCGGGTCGAGGGAGGACCGGGCCAAATTGCATCCCTAGCTAGTTACGTTTTCCTTTACACCAACGCAACAAACGTAGAATAACTTGCCCAAACATCCCAGTAACGGTACGAGTCTGCTAACATCTGGATCCAGTGTCATCGTCTACCTCCTCCATCACCAATTCTGAACTTCTTGGACTACATTTTAAACACGATTTTACTACCTAACTGTAAATGAATACTCCATGAATCTTGGGGTTACCGAAGAAGGAAGAAAGGGGAGCTTCTGCGGCTGATCGGACTGCCACAATACTTAATTAGGCGATCCCCTTATATCACTTTTTCAGTCACAATTGGTGAGTCCTAATGATTTCATTCGCATTCTCTAATATTGCTTCATAATTAAGGGTTTTATTCATGTACTTTTCCTTTTTATTTCTATCGTAGGGCAAGTGTGTACCTATAGATTCATCTCCGAAATTGGCCTTTTTCTTAATCACATCGTGCTTCCAGTTGTATAACATCATTACTTTCTCATGAGCATTGGTGATTGCACTCTGTTCATGATGAATTTATAATCACTTTAGACGAGAATTTGTAATTTAAGTTTTTCGGAGATGATCATTCATTCATATTACTGGCTTGTTATGTTTTTTCTTCCATTTTATGTCGACTTGCATTTTTGTTGTTTATTAAAGCCTCTGAGAATGTCTGTTTTCACAATTCCGATATTTCTTTATGAAACATTGTGCAATTTTTCTCTATGTAAATATGATTTCAAGTAAAAGTTCTGGTGCCCCTTCTAGGAACCATGTCCACCACCCACAACCAAAACCGCATTGGGTCTGGTGGTGTTACCTGGAATCAGGATGCCGAGGGTTTGTTCCGCATGAAACCCATCTCAGAAATCAGAAACGTAGAGGCGAACACTAGGAAGCAGATCCAAGAGAAGAGTGAAGAGCTCCGTCAGTTGGTCGGAAACCGCTACCGTGATCTGATTGACTCTGCTGATTCCATTGTCCTCATGAAGTCTTCCTGTGAATCCATTGATGCAAATATCTCTGCCATCCACCATGCCATTCTTTACTCTCTCTCTTCCTCTGATGTTCCT
This sequence comes from Pogostemon cablin, assembly GCA_023678885.1. Taxonomy (NCBI): domain Eukaryota; kingdom Viridiplantae; phylum Streptophyta; class Magnoliopsida; order Lamiales; family Lamiaceae; genus Pogostemon; species Pogostemon cablin. The sequence goes on from CM042983.1 coordinate 183,908, forward strand.
AAGTCCCCTCATATCTCTTCTAATCCAGTGGGAGCCCATGATTATGGAATTGCCTGCAGGGTCAAGTACCTCGTGGACACCCCCGAAAATATTTGGGGCTGCCTTGATGAATCCATGTTTTTTGAATCCTCTGCCCGTTACATTCGCGCGAAGCATGTGCATTTCAACTTGGTCAACTGCAAGGACAACAAGAATGTACTGTCCAATTTCCCTCTGTTGCAGCACCAGTGGCAAATAGTAGAAGGTTTCAAGGTCCAGATATCACAGAGAAGTCGTGAAAGATTGTTGGATCAAACCAATAATCTCGGAATCAGTGCTTATGCAGATGCATTGGCAGCTATTGCCATCATAGACGAGCTTGAACCAAAACAGGTTTTATCTCTTTTCACAGATTCGAGAAAATCAATCATCTCACAGAAGCTAAGTGCTTGTTGTCGTGATGTCAATGCTGATAGTTCAGAAGTAATTTCTGCGTTCTGTTATATTCTCAGGATAATCCAGATAACTATATGCCAAGTGGGTGAATTGTTTTTACAAGTACTAAACGATATGCCTTTGTTCTATAAAACCATTTTGGACACCCCACCTGCTTCTCAGTTGTTTGGAGGTATACCGAACCCTGATGATGAAGTCAAACTGTGGAGTTTATTTAAGGACAAGTTGCAGTCTGATATGGTATTGTTAGACCGAGATTTTATTTCCAGCACTTGTTCTGACTGGCTGAGGAATTGTGGCAAGGAGATCACAAGCAAGATCAATGGGAGGTATTTAATTGATGTGATTGGCAGTGGATATGACCTTTCTTTGGCTGAAAAGTTGATAAGGGAGACCATGGATAGCAAGCAGGTTTTGGAAGGTAGTTTGGAATGGCTAAAAAGTGTTTTTGGTTCTGAGATTGAATTGCCATGGAAAAGGACTCGTGAGCTTGTCTTAGGTGAAGACTCAGATATATGGGATGATATCTTTGAATATGCTTTTGTTCAGAGAATGAAAGGGATTATAGACTTGCGATTTGATGAATTAAGTGGAGTTGTTGATGTGGTAGAGTCAGTCCGGTCAATTTCTAAACCACCTGGTGATTATACTGAGTCTGAAGATAATTTGAACAGATACCAAAATGGTGGGGGGGTTTGGTTTATGATGCCAAATAAAAAATTGGGCTTTCCTCCTGGTTCAAAAACGCACCAGTCCCAAGAAAATGATTTCCTCAGTTGCCTCAGCATTTATTTTGGCCCTGAAGTCAGCCGGATTAAAGTTTCCGTGGATAACTGCTGCCAGAAGGTTCTTCAGGATCTCCTAAGTTTCCTGGAGTCCCCGAACGCATCACGTCGATTAAAAGATTTGGCACCGTATGTCCAAAACAAGTGTTATGAAAGTCTGTCAGCTATACTAACACAACTCAAGAATGAGCTTGACTGCCTGTACGGTGACCTAGAAAGAAAAAACAAAGATGATGCTCACACACTTCCTCCTGCTATACTTGTTGAGAGATCATTGTTTATTGGGAGACTTTTGTTTGCTTTTCAGAAGCACGCTAGACATATCCCCGTGATACTTGGTTCACCTAGGTCATGGGTGAACGAAGTGACTGCAGTCAGTAGTCCATCCTCAGTTGGGTTGAAGCATACAAAGGTCACTGACTCGGATGTGATTGATAGTCCTTTGAAACGAATGCTGGATTCAAGCAGGAAACAGACTCGACATATCCCCGTGATACTTGGCTCACCTAGGTCATGGGTGAACGAAGTGACTGCAGTCAGTAGTCCATCCTCAGTTGGGTTGAAGCATACAAAGGTCACTGACTCGGATGTGATTGATAGTCCTTTGAAACGAATGCTGGATTCAAGCAGGAAACAGACTCCTCTAGTTACTGCAGCTCTATTTGGAATAGATGACAGTTTGAGCCCACAACTTGAGGAATTGAGAAGGACTACTCAAGATCTTTGTGTCAGAGCTTACAATCTGTGGATATCATGGGTTTCTGATGAACTTTCAAATATATTTTCCAGAAATCTCAAAGGGGATGATGCCTTGTCATCAACTGCACCAGTCAGAGTAAGTGATTCTTTTAAATTTTTTGAGCAACCTGTGTATATCTACAGATGTTTAGTTTGTGTGATGCGGTGTGATTGTGTACTGGCATTATACAGCTCCATTACGCACCCTAGAGACATTAATTCCTGATAAATTTTGTGCTTTGACAGTTCAGAACAAGATGTAATTGTAGTCCTTGAATTATTTTCTTGGCAGGGTTGGGAGGAGACTGTAGTCAGGCAGCAAGAGGAGTCCAGTGAAACACAATCTGAGATGAAGATATCTCTTCCTTCTATGCCTTCTTTGTATGTGACATCTTTCTTATTTTATGCTTGCGAAGAGATTCATCGCATTGGTGGGCATGTACTTGAGAAAACTATTCTGCAAAACTTTGCGACAAGCCTTTTAAATAAGGTAGGCAGTGACCTTTTTGTCTGGTTATAATTCTTTTTGTGGCTCTAGTAACTAGTAAGTAATAAAACTTTCTTAAGCTCTAGTCATTCTACATATTTTCTTTTTGAACGCTGGTTAACTATGCATCAGGTACTCTCTATATAGTTGCAGAGAGCTATTAGGTAGACTACTGTATCAAGAAGGAATGACTTTTAGGGTGAGCTTATATATGGGTCTGGGGCAAATGAAGAGTTTCTGGTGAAAGATAGAAATGTTAGTACTTTCAAGCATTAGTTGATTCTTTGCCTATAAGGGAGTACAGCAGTGTTATGCAATCAGTATCTGTATATCAGTATATCGCTCAAGCCATGAGCGAATACTGAAGCAGCTTCTCTGTGTCATTCTACTAGGCCGCAAATTATCTTTTTCTGTAATTTTTGATTTTGAACTAATTACTAAAATCCTTATTTTTCCTTGATTCGTATGGTTATAAATTTCATTTTTCTTGCGAAGGTTGTTACAATATATGAGGATTTCTTGTCTACTGAAGAAGTCCGTGGGTTTCAAATTTCAGAGAAAGGTGTTTTACAAGTTTTATTTGATCTAAAATTTGCCGCTGATATTTTGTGTGGCGCTAATTCTCATGCAAATGAAGATTTATCTGAAAGTCTGAGCGTGAAATCTCCTTATAGAAGGAAGCAGAAAGCTCAGAAATCGAAGTCAGTCATAGGAGAGTATACTAGACATTTGGTAGATCGTCTTTCTCAGAGAGTGGATCCCATTGACTGGCTCACGTAAGTTGTCGGAATTAAGATTATTTATGTTACACCAACTTTAATGAAGATCTGGTTGAGATCTTAGGGGGGTTGATTAGATTGGTTGCCTTTCCCTTGTGATCATTTTAATGTTCATTGTGAAATATTTGATGGAAAGAAGGGAATATGTAAATAGCTATAAGCAATAACGTCCAACAATGATTGTAAGAATCTGGTCCCTCTTATTAGTCAAAATACATCTCACATCATTTCATTATTATATTTTGCATTGTAACTTTTATTAAATTTTTGGAATTATGGTGAGCACTATAGAAATACAACTATCACAGCTGACTTATAATTAGAAAACCCAACTTTTGAAACATTTTGATGTTAATTAAATAATTTCAATATCATGGTTGAACACTGGTGTTATAATCTATCTGCAATCAATTTTAATTAACATTTTCATTTAGACTTGTATGGAGACACTGAGTTGTGTACCAATTCTATGACATGACCAGTCCATGTCTTCTTAAAAAATGACTGTTAGACATTGTAGAATATCATACCGCCAAATGGCTAATTCATTTGATTTTGCAAAACTTAACTGTTAAGTTTCTATCTACTTCTCCCTTGTGTGGATCACTGAAATGTATTATCTTTACCTTTGTCTTCAGTATTGTTATGAAAATGCCAAAATAACATCAGTTTAGTTCTCACTGACTTGAATGATTCATGTCAGTTATATTTGTTTTGATACTGTTGTCTTATTGGATTTTTCGTGCATCTAAGGTATGAGCCATATCTTTGGGAGAATGAGAGACAGGCATACCTTCGACATGCTGTCCTCTTTGGATTCTTTGTGCAACTTAATAGGATGTATATGGACACTGCTCAGAAGCTCCCTACTAATTCAGAATCAAATATTATGCGTTGCTCTGTAGTTCCTCGTTTCAAATATCTTCCTATCAGGTTGTTACTTATATCCTCTATGTGGAATTTTTCTCATTAACGTGTTGTTTGTTAATCCGTTCACATTGGCAACTTTTTCTTGGTGTAACGTCCTCTTGTTGCCTTCGAGCTTCCACTGCAATGCGAAGTGTTCTCTGAATGTTTTGAGTTTGTTCAGTGCCCCAGCATTGTCTGCTAGGAATGCAGCCAGGGCATCTGTATCGACATCTGTGGATGATGTTTACTCTAGAAATTCCTGGCGAAGATATGCGAATGATGATATATCCCGAAACAGTGATGTTGATGAAGACACGAGTTTGGGTGTGGCAGCACCATTTCTGAGGTCTTTCATGCAGGTATGTTTATAACTCTGTATATGTTCCTGGGTTGTTTCAACCTGTTGGTACAACCTTCATTGTAGAATGGAGTGTCATTAGAGTTGAAATTATGTCTTAAGTTATGTAGAACGTTGTGAGTTCTACAACGATTAATATTTTCTGTCAGTTGGGGTATAATGATTAATGAACACATTAAGTTTCACTGGTCTCTTAGAACACAGGAACTAGTCTTCCTTTTTTTTTTTTTAATTTCTAGATGACCTCTGTTGATCCGTGCTTGGGAGGACAATGACACATTATTTCCCTCCAGACTGGGATGGATGTCCCCTGTTCAATTTAGATTTTGATTAAAGACCAAGAATGCTACAAAATTCTTGCTATGCTACCAATGGTAGGATGTCTACTAAAAACTTAAGCAAGCACTTTTTATGATGCCTTTACGTGCTCCAAACTTCAACTTCACTGAATTTATTTGACGACTGAAACTCATACGAGCATATATTTTAGTGGGCAAACACTTGTGTCAACCCTGTGGTCCCCTTTCCAATCCTATAATAACCTATGTTTTGCTAGGGTTTAAGTTAAAGGGGGGCCATATGGTTTACACCGTGAACCCGTTTCACAGGAGACTAACTCATTTTAGTGACATTTCTTGCTGTTTCCTCAACCCTTACAGCTCTATCTATATAGTTCCTTGTTTCTTTGGGAAAAAACATCTGTGGTTGGCTTCAAATAATTTAAGCTTTATTGCTATCATTTTTAATCTTTGGGAGACTGATTGTTTATTATTTTCATTGGATTAGAAACTGATTTAGCATCAGATATGTGTCCTACTATATGCATAGTTTCACTTTTTGTTTATATTATTTGTTAGGCAATAATTTTTCATCTTCTAGATTTTGAACTTGGCTGCCGGCTGGGTAATTTCAGGTAGGGAGCAGATTTGGCGAGAGCACACTAAGGCTGGGATCGATGCTAACGGATGGGCAAGTTGGAAGATTTGGCGACATGTTACCTGCTCAAGCTGCTGGACTCCTTTCATCCTTTACTGCTGCTCGTTCAGATTCTTGATTACTACTTCCCTAAACCTGAAGTCCTCAGGGTTGGCCATGAAACGGAGGGCTATTTGTCCTATCCCTCCTCGTTATAAGAGAAGAATGTATATTCACCGGATCAAAAACAGAGTTATTCTTAGTAATTTGTTGAGTAACATTCTTTGGATGTCCATAATATTTCAGAGCTTACTCCTTTTGTTGTGGCATCTTCAAGTTTCAATCTGATCATTTACTTGTTAAAGATGCTGCTATTGAAATGCTTTTGCTAATTTGGTTTTGTAAAATCATGAGGTAAAGTTGAAGTGATGAGTAAAGAGTGTAGTTTTGGGGAGAATGAGTATTAGATTGATGAGTGTATGGGGGTGTGATAATTGGGATGGAGGGTGAAGTTGTACAAGTAGCCTTTAAATATTTGTGCAATAGTGGGTTGGAAGTCACTTTAGCTACTTGCATTTTAAACTCCTCTCCCTCTTCCTTATCTATCATTCTTTGTTGTATATAACTATAAACTTGCAACCTGCCTAGTATTTTCTGCAACTTACAGTTACATTGACCCCGCACCGCCATCAATAATTTCACCTGAAAATGAACTTTTGTGAATTCTGGGACACTTGGATTCATAATTTTATTTTATTTATCAATATTACATATATAAATATAAGAGCGAGTTTTGCCCGCGGACCAACCAGCACCATTCCACTAAGAACCCACTTAATAGCCTCTACACAATGAATTGACCGTGTTATGATGGGCTGTAAATTATTCCTCCAGACCAACCCGTTTTGATATGATATTCAGGAAGGAGTGCTTTTTCTAGTGTTTATTGGATTATTTTTGTTTGAATTCTCTCACTATAATCCCATATTATGTATAATTTGGCATGAAATCCAAATCAATTTGTGTGTAACAGACTCTCAAGGAGACGTTTAACTCGTAAATAGAAGAAACCAATCCATTCACTAATTTTTATGGCTACACATTATATTATGCCACAATAGTTGGAGTGAAAATACATGGTTATTAGTAATAATAGTACTAGTATTTAACATTCATGATGTTTTGATTAAAGAAACAAGGGTGAAAAAAGAAAAAGAAAAAGATATTGGGATGAGGAGTTAAGGTAGAGGTAATTGAAGAATAGGCAAATATTTGTCCCATCAAATAAATTCTGTTTACTCCATAATCCATATATCTCCACTTGCTGACAACTACTCTCATACCACACGCTCACTCATTCGTATTCTTGCAATTATGGCCCCCTCCCCTACTGCCCTGCCCTGGAAAATATCACTACAGTAGCCAAATTCCACATGATTGCAACCATCCATCTCATCTCATCTCTCTTGACCCATACCATTACATTACCTGATTACCATACGCCCCATCACGCCTCCATCTCGGGTCTTTTTCCTCAGAGCTGCCCTCTTTTTCCCTGGACTGGTCTTGTTATCCCATCATCAGTACTTACCCACAAAATCTGGGATTTTACAAGAAAAAACGTCACATCTTCAAGATCTTATCCTTGCCGATATATATCTGCCGCTGAAATACTGATATCCTGTTCCATCCATAAAGTAGTGGTGTGGACTAATTATTTCTCTATATCATATTAAAATACAGAGGGAAACCATGATAACTTTTGGTAACCATCTAAATCAAACATGGACTATATACTCTTTTTTAAAAACATAAATAAATTGTGATTTATCACTAATTATAAACTACTACTCCATTACAAGTCCCTTAACACAATAATAATAATAATAATAATAATAATAATAATAATAATAATAATAATAATAATAATATTGTGCTGTTTCATTAAGTATTGTAAAGTATAATTAGGGACACAAATGAATTCAAGTGTTTGAGGGAGTGTGTATATATGATATTAGGTAAGGTAATAGACTTTTAAGTGAAGAAACTAGTTTAATTAAATTTCCTTATAGAGAATATCTTGAATGACTTGTTCAATCAGTTGTAAGGGATATAGCAATAAATACTTATAGAGCATAGGTGATTGTTGGGTTGAGATGTGTTAAGTAGTCCAGTCCAGTTAATTACTCCACAAAGTAAGTGTAATTTGGAGGGAGAAGAGAAGAAACACAACACAACACAGGTTTGATTTGAAAATACAAACAGCACAGGCAGGGTTCATAATTACTAACATAAGCTAAATGGGCTTATTTTTGTAGACGGACTGGACTGGACTGGAACCGAACATACTCGACTTCATTATTTTCCCCATCCCACACCCTTCCGCTTTTTAATTTCTCCACACACACATAACACATACTGTATATACAGAGAAGACATAGTAAATAGGTAGGCGATGGAGAGTAAACAGAACAGAACAGAAGAGAACGATTAGGGAATGAAAATACGTACCATTTGATGATTAGAGGCGGAGGTGGAAAATTGGTATTGGTGATGATGGGGATGGCACTCCAGGTTCACCCCGAATAACCTTAATCGAGTGGGAGTGGGAGTGGGAGTGGGTGGTGGAAGCACTGGCAGTGGCAGTAGCAGTGGCAGTGGATGATTCGGAATAGTATTAGTATTTCTGCGCCTCCACCCTATAAAGAGGCGTGCGGTGTCCGTGCGGTGTCTACCAAACGTCACCGTATCGCCAGCGTCGAGGCGTTTTTCCTTGACGAAGCTCTGGCTGCTGTTCCAATAAGAGTAGCGGAACCGCCATGATTTCCCAACCTCGTCTTCGAACCCCAGCAGCTCCCCGCTCACCGGGAAGTGTTTCTCCGCCTGTTGTTTCGGAATCACCAGCCGATTCAGCTTTCCCACGTCGCTCGGCGTCAATGCTTTCTCGAACAGCTCCACCCTACATGACCACGCTGAATCCATCAACCACCACTGCCCTTCTCCTTCTGCACGCTCATCATCATTTATTGACATTAATTAATTAAATTAACTTTTTATATTAGGCTGAGAGAGAAAAGAAAAGAGAGAGAAAAAAAATTGATACTGCCACCCCTATAATTTATAATGGAACCAACACCCTCCCCTCCCCTCCCCTCCCACTCCCCACCCCCACCTCTTTTATGCCAGACACTTCATCCTAATTACACTTTGCTCATTTAATCTTACATAAGCTCACACCATTCCGATGCACACTACTAATTGTTAGGTTCTCATTTCCTTTTTTATTCACACCCACCCACTAATACAACTAAAAAATGGGACTCACACTTCCACTAATAAAATTGCCCACTACACATTAGTATATAACAATACTCCTTAATCTCCGTGCCCAAAAGCAAATGACATCCTTGAATCTGGAAGGAGGGAGTATTAATTAATGTGTAGTGAGTAGTTGTATTAGTTCATATTTTAATTATATTAGTAGGTGTGTGTTGGTCCTATGTTTTTAAAAAAGGAAAGGGGATTCTTTAGATTGGGACGCTCAAAATAGAAAAAATAACTCTTTGGGTGGGAAGGAGGAAATAATTATTTGGTTCACACATTTCATGTTGCATTCCACCATGCTCCTTCCCTTTTACTAATTAGGGACTCAGAAAAATAAAATTTAGGGACTCAAAAGTTTTATAAGCACAAATAAATCAATGCAATTGGTATAGTTTTTGATAATTTGTTAAGAGTTATTAAGCAATATTAATTAAATATAAATCAAATACAACCTTTTAAGAGTTAAATATATAGAGGTATAGTTATAAAATCTGATTTATTAAAATTTAAACCAAAACAGGATTAAATTTTCAAGACTAAAATTTGAACTTGAAAGCTGAAAATAAACATAGCGCAAGTATTTAAAAATGTTACTATATAACTTTTCCAGAATTAATATACTCTTCACATATAAAAATAATTGACGATTTAAAGTAAATAATCTCTCAATATATTCTATTATTATTATGTGAAGATTTAATTGAGATGAAATGAGCATTTTTTTCTTTTAATTTTATTAATTTTTGAAAACAATGTAAATTTTTTTAATAATAAATATTATAAATGATGAAATATTATAGTACTACGTGATAGATGAGAGTAGATTTTTTAAAATACTATACCCTTCGTTTGGTTTAAAGAATCTTATTTATTTTTTACACCTGAATTAAAAATATTATTATTTAATTATTGTGTAGTGGATAGTTGTAGTGAGTGTGTGAACTCTAAATTTTAAATGTATTAGTGTGTGTGAGTCACATATATGTAAAAAAAATAATAACCTTTTAAGACAAACGCCTAGAATAAAAAAAAAAGAACTTTATAAAGCAGACTGAGAGTATATAATCTTTTGAAATGATAAGAGTAATTTTTAAACTTTTACTCTAAATGAACTATAGAACACAAGGATAAATAAGTCATAGTATGTAAGATTTAAAATGAAATTTACATCTAGTAATTTTTTATTTTTTATTTCACACAAGATTGAGAATACGTTTATTTATCTTATGCAACTACATCTAGAAATAAGTACTCATATAGCGAAGGTATTTCTGGAATCCCATTATAGAATTGGACATTTTTTCGTGTTCAAAAAAGACGTGAACAGAAAAAAAATGTTCAAATTTCAAATTGGGCAGAATTAATACTAAATTAAAGGAGTTGGAATTTGGGAGTTTAATTTGAAGAGAGAGAGAGAGGTGTAGTTGTTTAAGGTTGTTGTAGCGTGTCATGTGTGACTGGAAAAATCAATCATTATAACATTCTGCAGCTTTTCAAGGCAACACGAACTTAGGTCATGAACCCTGCCCCTTCACCTGCAACCCCCCAATTACATTTATGAGTTCGACTACGACCTCAACTAACTGTTAGATTAATAAGTTTATGAGTTCGACACAAACCCAACACATTTTAATTTCTCCATGCTCCCTATCTCTAGTTTTTTTTTTTTTCAGAGAAAATAGTTCATATTATTAAAAGAGTTAGGTATAAGAAATACCTAACTCCAAAATAATTACATGAGAATTTACAAATATAAAGAGATACTATTAGATATACAATATCTTAATTGATCACACTCCTAGGATTAGTCATTCAATCTTGAAATCTCTCTGGTAAACTAACTAATGAAGGATCACATAACCAATTCCAAACTCTAACTTTATCTCCTCTACCAACTTCTTCAATGAGTATTTCTCTCCATGAAAAACGAACATATTTCTAATTTTCCATATTAACCATATAACACATTTCCATATGGATATAGTTAGATCATTTCTTTTCTTCTCTGGAATAAGACTACTGAAATGAAGTAGGTTATTCAAGCGATTCGAGGAAAGAACCATCTTCACACCCATCCACTCGATACACTTTATCCAAACTTTATAAGCAAAATCACATTCAAAGAAAATATGTCGAACCGTCTCAGAATGAGCGTCACAAAACACACAATTAGTGGTAACTCCCGCCAATAAGCTTTGTCTCCTTTGAAGCAGAGTTGTTGTTGGAATTCTTTCCCATAAGACTCTCCAAGCATGTACTTGTACTTTAGGTATAACTTTATTATTCAATACCAAGTGGAAATTTTGATTTGATTCTGAGGCTCCAATCTTCTTTCTCCATAACATGTCGTAAACTTCTTTAGTTGTATATTTGCCTTTGGTTCCATTCTTCCATCTCCATCCATCAACAACCCCCTGCTTATAATAAAACATATTAAACAAAGAAGTTAGATTATTCAACATCTCCTTTTCTCTCTCTCTAAGCTCCCTTCCCAAACTCCAGTCCCAACTCCATTCCCCATCCCTCTAAGACCCCAACTCACTCACTTTCTTAAACTTATCTAATGTCAAATGATAAAGTTTCTTTAATCTAATTTCCAATGAACCTCCCTCCCCAACCCAACTGTCTTCCCAAAAGTAAATATTGCTCCCATCACCCATTACTCTCTCAATATTTTCAACAAACCATCCCTCATTACTCACTGCCTTTAAAATCTCACCCACCAACCAGTCGGTTTACTATTATCTATATTACCCACCCTCACTCCTCCACCCCTTCCCCACCTAAACTTAATCACCCTAACCCATAATCGTTCTCTTTCATTATGGAATCTCCAAATCCACTTGCCCAACAATGCCAAATTAAAGCATTCCAAATCTCTCACTCCTAAACCCCCTTGGTTTTTTGGATTACATATAGACGACCATTTTATCCAGGCAATATTCCTATCTCTCACCCCTCCCCCCAAAGAAAAGCTCTCTGAATTTTAACAATGTCACTCAAAATTTGTTTAGGTACTCACTATCTCTCGTTTCACAAACAATCTGTGATATAAAAATCCTATTAATTTATGTAGCAATATTTCATATATGTATTCATATGATTTAAACTATTTAAAGTTATAATTGGTTTTTACAATTTTTAAATAAAAGGACTTACATATAAATTCGATTCATACCAGTTTCACTACTTAGGTTTTGTGTACAAAATTAAGTTTTTCTTAACAAAACAAACACTTTTAATCCGAATTTAAGATTATTATGTAATTTATTATTTTAGTTGTGGTGTAGTTCACCTATCTCTTACAAACATAGGGGTAAAAATCATACTAAATTACTCCATACTCTACTCTAGATTATTTAGTAATAACTTGTTTGAGCTTGATTCAATAAAGATATTAAATAAGCTTGAACACACTTTTGTGTTCGATAACATTAAAAGCTCCCTATGCATGAAAATCGATACAAAAAATATAAAATTATCAAACTATATTCATCAAACTTGACTCATGTTTGATTCGATTAAAGTTCGTTCAAACTCTAGGCTCGATAGCATTTCAAACAAGTTCAATCATATATTTTGAAGTTCAATAATATTTCAAACAAACTTGAATATCTAAGCGTTCGACTCGACTCATTTACACCCTTACACATCACCCTACTTTTTACACATTTATTTGATATAAAATTAAAACTTACACTACTTAAATTCTCAAACAAGTACTATAAATTAACATTGTTTGTTAACTTTAATAAATCCATAAAATCTTCTAAATCCATATTTGTTATTCTAATTTTATCCCAAAACAAACGCACTCTAAAATTTTAAAAATATCCTTATATACAACTATAAGTACTACTCCGATTAATCTTAAGTTCATCTGCTTCTTTGTGTACATTTTCTCATATTAATTAATATATACTGTATTTATTTTTCTCTCCTCTATCACACGTTTTCTCTCGTTATCCAGTGCTCTCTTTTATATATCATCATCCACCCCTTACAAATTAAGAAAATATAAAATTAAAACCAATCATATTATAACTTAAAAAAACTATAAATTATCATTATAAAATAATTCTCAAACTCCACCTATACCAAAACGAACATAGTTTTGTACTCTTCAAATTAACTTATTCTTTGTAGTTTTCACTCTTTAAATGACATTCTTATTTAATTAATACACCTAACATACTTTATTATTTATTTATATTACTATCAAAAGAGATTATATCTAAAATGAATAATATCTCAATACATTTTATTTAAAAATATCATCTTCATTTAATATACATAACTTATTTTATCTTTTAATCCTTCATCCCAAAAAATACTTTCACTTTTTTTTATTTTTGACGTTGATTAAGAAAAATGTCATTTTTAAGAGTATTTTTATATTTTTATAATTAATAAATATAAAATATGTTAGGTGTAATGGGTATAAATGATAATGTTGTAAATGAAGTTAAAGAGAAAGTTGGGTGTTTTGACAGAAGGATGAGTATTTATTATTATAAAAGTAAATAAAGTGAATAAAAAAAAATTTAAGATGTGCGCCCATAATTATTTAGTGTATATTAGAATGAGGTAGTTAATAATCACTTGGGGTGGTTTCTTGTGGGTATAACATTTTGATCAAACGATATACATTTAATTCGGCTGCAGTATGAATAGTATAAAAATTTAATTAGAAATAGTATAATTTTTTTCTAAAAAAAGCTAAAAGTATAAAATTTTATACTTCCTCCGTCCCACGTATTTGTTCATGTTTATACGGGCACGGAGATTAAGAAGTGTTGTTTTATTAATATATGATGTAAGAAAAAGTTGGGGTAAATTGGTACTTAAAGAGAAAAAATAAATAAAGTTATAGGGAATGATGAATAAGGTGTAAAAAAGTAAATAAAGTTGTTGAGATTGATGATAAAGTGTAAAAAGTAAGTGAGATATATTTTTTATTATTAATGAAATGTGAATAAATATACCTCAAAATAAAAAATACGAATAAATACATGTGACGAAGGGAATATTAAAAATATAATATTTAACATTAAAGGATAAAACTTATAGAAAATTTTGAATTTGGAGACTCTGTGTTCTAAAAACACGCAAGGCTAATCAGTTATTCTTTTAATAGTAGTTCTTTTAATAGTTTTGATTGCAAGCAACTGTAGTCAACCATATATTGATTAATGTATATATAATTCTTTAATTATTAAACATGCACGATGTAACATAAATAAATAAAGCACACAAGCAAATAAAGAAGTTAAGATGTAAAGACTTTTAAATTCTACGTGGTAGATTGAGATTTGGACTCCTAAGATATTAATACTAGCACTCCAATAATTATAGTATATATATACTATTTGTGGAGTATTAATTAACTGTAAGTGCTCGTTTGCTTGCATGTATTAAGGGACACAATACACGTTTGTCTCGGTGTATTAATTGTATTTGGTCAAAAGTATTAAAATTTCCCATATTAATAATATCATTCCTTTGGTATTGTATATCCCACTTCAATAGGTGAGATGCACAATACCACCATTTAATACCTAGGTATTAAATGTAATTTTATCATTATACCCTTATCCAATAATAATAATTATTTTTATATTAATAATAATAATTAATATAATAATTAATTAATAATAATTGATAATAAATAATATTAATATAATAATAATAATAATTAATAATTAAAAGTAATAATAATTATTATTAATAATTATTATTAATAAATAATAATAATATTAAAAATAATAATTAATAATATTATTATTAATAATACATAATAATAATAATTAATAATAAAAATAATACTTTATAATAATAATAATAATAATAATAATAACAAAAATAATAAGGGTAAATATGTCATTTTACTTATTATCTCATTTGTTAATACTAATAATAAACATAAAATAACTAATACTTAGTTATCAACACTCCCATTTTTCCATCATACCAAATAATAATACAATTAATCACAAGTCAAACAAATCTCATTATACACAATACCTTTATATCTCATATCCACAAGCAAACTATCTTTAAACATATTTTTAAATTTTGTCTACTCCAACGACTCGGTTGGTGATTTAATTCCCACAATACCTTAATTATTGGGGGTATTGGAAGATACCATCTCATCTATAATTAATTATTATTTTTTATTAAATATATTATTTTAAAAAATATTATTTTTTATTTATATTATAAATTAATGAAATAGTTTAATCTATTATTATTACTTTCATCAATTAATATTATTTTTTATTAAAATATTATCAGTTCCTATCCATCTCACAAATATCATTCCGACGGTATCAAACAATTCTTCGTTTGGGTTATTTTTCTGTTACTTTGGAAAAACGTGCTTAATTAATCTTCTAATTAAAAAGAATTTGTCACTAGCTATCTCTAAATTTCATTGATTAGAATTAATTGATTCCTAATGTCTTAAATAAATAAGGTCCAATATCAAGAACTATTTAGTCTGGCTCACCGTATATTATGGTCCCTCCGTTCGCTCGAAAGGTCCATATTTTATCATTTTGGGCGTCCGCACCAAAGATCCACATTTCCATTTTTAAATACATGGGACCCACACACATCACTAATACAATAAATTTATGGGACTCATACACCCCACTAATACAACTACCAACTACACCTTAAATAATAATACTCCTTAATCCATGTGCAAAAAGCCAATGTCCACCTTTGTGGCGGACGGAGGGAGTATAATCATGTAACACTGTAAGTTTTAAGTTTTCGCACACAAAATTATATACGGATTTAGAACATATAATTCGATGAGACGCGTTTTCTTAGCTATACAAATTTTAAAAAATACTTAAATTATTATTTCCTTTTCTAATTTTTAATGTAATGTTTTTAGAGTAAGACGTAAATATTTGTTTATAATTTTATAATTATATTTTTTTCAGCTCGGAATTCATTCAATTCAATTTATGTTATATGTTCAATAATTAACTCTAGATCGAATTCAGGTAGTTGTGCATGAAGTTTCCTCATGCTGAAATTCAATTTTAATTTTGTATGTAGAAATATGAGAAAATATCAATTTCGCTCCCATATCTTTTATCAAATCCAATTTTAATCCTATAATTTTTAATATTCTTAATTTTAGTACTTTTAGTTTTAATTTTGGTCCTATATCTTTTAAAATTTCAATTTTAATCCTATTAGTTTCAAAATTAGTCAAATATCTTTTTTAATTATCAAAATTAGTCCTATTATAAATCATATCATATTTCAAAAAATATAGGACTAATTTTGATAATTCAAAAAGATATAGGACTAAATTTGAAACTTATAGGACTAAAATTGAAATTTTAAAAATTATAGGACCAAAATTAAAATTAAAAGAACTAAAATTGAAAATATTAAAAGTTACATGACTAAAATTGAATTTGGTAAAAGACACATGACCAAAATTGATATTTTCTCGTAGGGATATCTTCTTTATATTTATACTTTCAAATTTTACGACCTCGCCCTTGGATATGATTCTTAAATCTGTCCGATCGAATTAGTAGCTAGAGTTTACGGATCAGTAAATACCTTTGATTTATTTGTGTGTATTGAAACAAATACTATATGTTGACACCCAAATAGGGGAATTGAGAAATACTCCTGTTTGGAGAATTGAAGCATCATATGTTGGTGGTGGGGGACTTGTGTCTCTATTCTAACTTAAGCCATAACTTGGGCAGAACCGATTCTACACTTCCCTTTTTATCTTTAATTAATGGCCCCACCAGGTAATTAAGGTATTTTCTTTTTAAAATTTAGTTTTAGGAGTATAATTATAATTTTATGATTTAAAGTATTTATTGGTTTATGATATATTTTATTCAAGGATTTATTATTTATCTTAGATTTTAGGGTTAATTTTAAGGGTATAATTATAGATTTCATCCTTGTGGTTTAGATTATATTTTACTTTTAGAATTTAATATTAAAGGTATAATTGTAATTTCACACCGTGTTTTAGAATACATTTCACCCATTGGATTTATAGGATTTAAGAAATAATTCTAATTTCACCTTTGTGATATAGAGCATATTTCACTTTTAGGGTTTATGATATAATTATAATTTCACTCTTATGTTTTATGGTATATTTCACTCAAGATATAATTATAATTTTACTCTTGTGGTAAAAATATCATTCATAATCTTCTGAAATTCAGAGATAAGAAAAAACCTTATAGGTTTTTTAAGAAGAAAATGAATAGATATTGTAAATTATGCGGTAAACCTGGTCATACCAAGGAATACTGTTGGACTAAAAAGAGAATAAATTCTCTTTACATTTTACCAAATAATTACATAATCCTGGATATATAATTTACATTATTCTATTTTATCAGTCATACAAAATTTATCACAATTTTCTTTTTACACACATTTTAATATAATATCTACCTTTTGGTACGTCACAATAATTTTACATACTTTTTTTTCAATAAATTACTTAAAATATTTATTTTCTTTTAACCTACACATGAATTTTTTTACTTCAATCCCACACACAAAAATACGTAAAATACAGGAGTATTTAATTTAGGGATGCATGTATGGATTCACCTAACCCAGCCTAGCTAGTTTTTGTTATTGTATTTTAAGAAATATTAATTAATTAATAAGCAGGTGATCAGGTCATACATAAAAATATCTTTAAATTAACCCGGACAGATCATGTCTATTACACGGTCCCTACATTTCATATCCATAAATTAATTAATGACAAAATATAAGATTATACACGTGAAACAACCAGAACCAAGTTTTCGATATAAATTAGTTAATGTTTTAATTAGTGATTAATTAGTTAGTACCTTTAATTATCATAAATTGATAATATTATTATCTGGATACTTGTGATTCGGGCAGTAGCAGTGCAATGCATGTAACAAAACATTGTCGAGGACTACAAACAATGCATCATAATCCAAAGCTCGATACGCATCTTCTTATAAAATTATGCTAGATCAAATTAATTGTTAAATTTATACATGTAACTAATTATAAGCCTATACACACACACACACTTCTTCATTATAATTACTATCTTTCTTTAAAATATTCTCAATCACACCAACTCCAATATTGAATTCATCATTGATCGACTCCAATAATGTTGACTCTCTCTGTATATCATGATATATTAATTAAATTATAGTAGATAATATTCGATAATTGTGTGTATATTTAAGTGACCAGTTTGCCAGTAATTTAAAGTTTAAATTACGATTTTATAGGATCAAACAAATATATTTTTACTTATTTTTTTTTAACAAGTCTAGCTAGCATGATACTAATGAAATGTGATATAGCATTCTTTCGTCTGTTAATAATTTAATTTCGTAGGTAGATATATAATACCATCAGGAGTTATTTTAATTTTAAAATTCATATTATTTTACTTAACACACATAGCATTACATTATTCTTTATTATATGAAAATACTAAATACACTAAAAAGTCAAAAAATTTATTAATAAATTTTTTTTTCTTAAACAACATGAAACAATATTTATAAATCATTCTATTCCTTTCATTCTTTGTATCCTAAAAGTTAGTAATAAAATTTGTAAAGATTATTAAGATGTGAAGAGTCTAACAAGACAATGGGAACCATTTGTTTTATTTTATTATACCATCTAATATTAATTCAGGACGGAGTGAGTAATATTTTTATAGAAAAAAATATTTTTAATGTTGATAAAACAAGGAAAAAAAGATGCTATGGTCTGATTACTAGGGGGAAAGTTGTTGGGTGAGCCGATTCGATTGGAGGGTGGGATAAGCAAGGGATATGATGAAATGAAATGCATAATGCGGTCCAAAATAGATGGAGAAGAGGCCACGTTACAATATAAATGAAATTTGTTTCCTTCTGGACCCGGGCATGGTCTCTTTATGAATTGGGGGCCAGTAGGCAGGAAGCCATACCCAAATTAAAATGGCCCACTATTTTACAAAATATTCTTTGCATCCCTTAACTAGGCACTTCACCCTTTGAAAATGGGAGATTCTGTGAAACAATTCACATTAATTAATTTTACAAAATTACTTAGTATTACATAAATTATTTTTCTAAAGTGATGAATTATTACTCTTTTGTATGTATTTTACATTATTTTTTAATGTATTTTGACAGTTTTGGAACACCTTGGGATGTAATTTTTCTAAAGTGATGAATTATTACTCTTTTGCAAGAAAAATATACTAATCTCAATAAAAATATAAAATATTAAAATTTGAGGAATAATTTTTTTTATTAAGAAAAATTACTGTTCATCTTTATAAAATACTATAATTTTCATATATTAAATAATAATATTGATAAAATAAAATTGTAAGTTGAACTTGGTTCACACAAATATTGCATCGAGTGATAAATATAGGCTATAAATAGGATTCCTTCATTTAAAGTTATTTCTTTTCCCTTCAACCATTATTACATAGGAATGTGCTCTATACACACCCTAATAATTTATGTCTTTTACACCTAAAAAAGCTTATATTTATATTTAGGGTTAACTCTCATAATACAATCATAATTTTACGACAGTGATTCATGTCATATTTTACCCTTGGTAGTCCGTAATCTCTATTTATGTCTAGATTTTATAGAGATGCTTATATATTTTTTATCTTAATTATTGGAAATTCAATATATATTTTTTATACTATAATCTCTCTTTGTATGAACAATTTTGATGATAGAATTATATTTGAGTTCATATTATAATTAGTAGCAAAAGAGAAAAAGAAAAAAAAAAAGGTTTACACAATGCAGTGGTTTGAAAAAAGTGTTGTGCGTGATAAAGATGGTAGCGTATTTATATTGATTTGGAGCAAGATGGCATTTAGAATTGAGAATCCAAAAGAAAGTAGAACTAATGAAGTAAAGTGTGATAATATTGAGAGAGCCATTGGGAAATAATACCCACTTCTCTATTTCTCACAGCTTTCGGCCATTCTGGATCTTCAGTTGTGGAGAACCTAAGGTCCACGTGGTGTGCACCTGCAGACATATAGTAATATGCAATTACAATTACAATTACAATTACAATTAGAAGAAGAGAATTACCTTCTTCTGCAACGATGGCAACCACACTCTTGGATATATCTTTCAGCACCCTGCCAGTGCCAGTGCGCCTCAAATATTACATTATAATTTATAGGAAGGAAGAAAAAGGATTAAAAAAAAAATATATATAAATACCCTCCAGCACTCCATGGATCTCTTAGGCCATTAAAGAAAATGATATTGGAAGCGAAGTGTTTGAGAAGCGTGTGTATACGCTGCAAATGCAATATTGAGTTGGGCTTGGGCTTATAATTTATAGAATTGAATTGGGGTTGGGTTAGGGATAGGGATAGGGATAGGGATACTGACATGCGCTCCGAAGTGGGTGGGAATCCAAGTGGGCCTGGGCTGGATGTTGAAGGTGGACTTGCAAAATTCAAGTCGACTATTGTAGCTGTAGTTGGAGGGTGGGAACATGCTATCCTCCGTGTCGCCGTCTGTTAGTAGAATCATTTCTGTACATGCCTGAAATTGGAATTCTAATTTCTTTCTGCAATCATATGCATAGGATATAATAATGATTGGTTGGGTAATTACCTGCCAGGTCCAGCCACCGAGGCCGTGAGGATCTGAATGATCTATGAGATTAAAACAGGTGGCGGTACCAGTATAGTTGTAGTAAATGTTAGCCGCAGCGTATAATTTCCGAAATGTATCGTTTCCGGTGGTTGGATTGTCAATTGCTTTGCACATGTGTTTGACTGGGTAAGCAGGCAAGGGATTTAGGAAATTTGATGGTGTGGGATAGTCCGTCATTGCTGTGTAAGTAAAAGCTGTACCCACCCAAGCTTTAAGCGCTGCTACACCTATATAGTTCCTGTATTTACTAATCACAATTTCTTTCAATATTTAATTTAAGTGGAGTATTTAAAAGGAAGGAATTACTTGCATATTTTGAATTTCTTTCTAAGAATCTCCAATCCACCTACTTTCCTTGCTGTCTCCTCTATTTCTTCCCATGATCCTTTGATCACTTTGTAACATGTTTCACTCTCACTCTGTAGTGTACTCAACAACATGATTACAATCTAATTAAAACTCATGCCTACTCTCATTAATGTAAATTGTTGGCACATAAGACATTGATTTAGTATAGTATAGAATGGAGGAGAGTGCAGTGCAGTCCACAGTCTAGGAAAAGGTTAATACCGAATGTCTATTCTTGATTATAACTTGGAAACTAAGTCCACATACCATTGATTTTGGTAAAGTTGTGCCCAATAATAATAATGATGTGTGTAGTTTTAAGTTTTAGGTGAAGAGTATCTGACCCTGAAATCTTGAGTGATGATATTGTCAAAGGAGAAGGGGGAAGTAATGTTGTCGAAATTGAGAATTGGAGCAGAAGACGCCAAAGCCCCTATGGCCACATGCGGATACTTGAGTCTAAACCACGCTGCCAGCACTACAATACCACACTCATTCAATCAATCAATTACAGTTACACTTAGTAAATAGTATAAATAAAGTAATTAGAGGCATACTTCCACCATACGACCCTCCAAACACCACAACAGGGCTCAGAGTAGCTGACAGATTCATTTTGAGATCAAGAATCAGAGTTGCATAGTCTGCCAAAGCTTGAGTGGAGCTCAAATAACCCAGTGTCGATGAATTTGAGTAGGCTGTTTCTTTGCTCCCCCCATAAGGCATCGATTTCCCATAATACCTATGCTGCAGTGCATCATCGACATACATAAATAATATACCAAGTAAACAACCAAGCTGCAGCAGATCTTACCTCGATGAAAACTATTAAAGCTTCAAAACGGGGCGCTGTCTCAAACATGAAACCAGTGTTGTGAGCAAACCATTCAATATCGCCTTCATTTCCAGTGTAGACGAAGATGGGGGACTTGTTCTTGGGTCCACCCCAGTATTTGTGATTGATCAGATACCTCTGCTGGAATGTCTCGTAGCTCTGTGGATTATAGTTGAAGTGATCAAGAATTTGGGTGAAGAACTTCTCCTCGTAAACTCCTTTGCTTTTGGTTGACCCATGCGCTTTCTGAATCAATGAAGAAGGGAGAACTGCTCTAATCTTCTGATTGTCTGAGGAACATACACTCACAGGAGAGATTGCACATATCACCACAACTAACCAAATTCCCATTCAAATTAATTCTTGAGACAGAAACACAGAGATAGATCTAAAATGACTAGTGGGTTGGGAAATAGAGACTTTATGCAACTTTACTATGTACTCTGCTGTAGATCCAAATTTGATTATAATACTCCACTAAAATTATCTACAAACACACCACTAATTATATATTAATTACTTCGGGTCTTCTAATGCTTAGCATCTCCTTTTGCTTGGATTTACTCCAAACCCCTATCTATTCTTCTTTATTACTCACACAACAACCCAATTATGTGATGTTAAAACTGAGATTAAAAAAAGAACACCATACACCCCTTACATTTACTCCTAGTATTTATTAATCATTAGCAATTAGTCTCTAACAAAGTGTATCCAATACTCTCACGAAACCCACTTGCTTGCATACTGTCTATGCACAATAACTAATAATGAGTAGCTACTTAATTATACTAAAATTAGAATCTTAGCCAGCTCCACAGCATTTGTTTCTACGCCTTTTTCAAGATAAACTTGTCGCATTTGCATACAGACAACGTTGTTTTATTGCGTTTATTTATTTATTTTCTAGTTTTAGACAAGAAGGCGGCTGCAGATGTTTAGAATAGCAGCTACTTATACAAACAAGAGACACAGATCTACTCAACTTTTCATACCATTCATATACAATTTTATCTCCATTGCATAATTTGATGATGACTAATATTTTACACATAAATTTTCATATTCCATCTCTTTCCCTGTAACCATTTCTACATTCATCTCAATAAACACTGATCAAACATAGATTAGAACAAGATGGACAGCAGTAATCCCAACTGCATGCATATTAGATCATACTCTGCTCGACTAAATGTGGCAAAATTTTTGAACAACTCCTTAGAGAATTAAGCATAATTACCTATGAAGCTTGATAACAATTTTATCATATGCTTTTGTACAACAAACATTTCACTCAAATTAGGACACAGCTTTCTGCAAGATTGGCATGGGCAACAGTTACTTGTAGAAGCTCCAGTGGTATGATAACGAATCAACAAGATGTTATACGCACGTCTTCCTGTTTCAATATGCTCGATTTTTAGTAGTCAATGACCAGCATATTTAGTTCTCCTTGCCGTGTGTGATTCAGCTCTGACATTTGCTGTTCTTGATTTGGAAAGACTAGACCTCTCTTGAAGCGCAGACTCGGGACTATGAGGCAAACCTAACCTAGAACTTGGTAAGTGGTTCTTAACAGATTTCAGTCTCTGCATTTCAACCACGAGTACTACTTTCATGAAATTCATCCTCACCTGAACCTTCCCCCATGTACTGATTACCCGTAGCCCACTCCACTCCATCTGAGATACTCCTTTGAAGAGAAATGCTTCTACGCGGAGCTGCAGATGTATGACCCCATTTGTAACCTTTGTTGTTATTCAAGTCCAATTCAATTTCACTGCCCACATCATTCTGATTCTGATTCTGATGGGAGATGATATAATTAGTTGGAAGAAAGCCTTGTAGTTGTTTTCTGAGCTTAGTAATGTCAGAATTTTTCTCCTCGAATTGATGTTTAGCCTCGGACAGTTTCATCTGGACTCTCTCCTCACGCAACTTATCAGCTAATTCAAGCATCTCACGTTCCTTTTCCACCTCATCAATATTCCGTGCTAATTCATCGCACACCTGTTGGGTTATCTCTCTTGCTCGTTTTTCAGTTTCTAACTCCTTAACTACCCTTATGAATGATGACTTCATTTCTGAAAGCTCTTTCCCCAGCTTAGTGTTGAAGCTCTCCAGCCGGCATCTTAGCTTTCGTTCAACCTCTAGCTCGCCAGCAATGGACCCAATCGCAGCTTCAACTTTACCTTTCCATGATGCCTTTTCTTCAGCAAAACACTTGAGTAGATACTTCATCTCTGATCGCTGTTCTTGGATTAGCTGATTAACCTGTAATCGTGCCCTCTCAAGCTCGGTATGCAGCGCCGAGATAAGAGACATGGCAGATGAAGATGATGGTCGATCCCACATCCCGTTGATGATTGTAAGCAACTCCTTGGAGCTAGTCAGAGCATTACTTACATCCTTCAGACGGACTTTATTACAGACACCCCCTGTCTCAATCTGCAATCACTTAATGCAACAGATTTCTGAAATGGGATATATATAACAAATACTCAGGTTTAATACAAATGAATAATTAAACACCTTTTTTACCTCCATAAAACTAGCATTGCTAATAGAATCAACAGCAGACATTAGCCTTTGAGAAAATGATGGCGCTCTTCTCCGACGACTACCTGTCCCAGATGGATCCATTTTCTACAAAACCCGGCAGTTAAAAGGTAAATCATATGTTGACTGTAAATAATAATTTATTTATTATTTTATTTTTCCACATATGATGTGTGGATAAGGAAAGAGAGAGGGAGTTAATTAACGGAAGTTCTCAACTCCCATGTTCTGGGATTATAAACACTGCGCCATGCAGTTGTCAGAAATATACGCTGAATCAAGCGAGGCGCATGTGTTACAGAACACTGAAACATTCATGCGCGCGACAGAACGAAAAACGCAAGAGTGCGTTTCCTCTCTTGTTTTCTCCCAGAAATCACAACACAAATCCAGTCATCATATACTGCAGATTAATACACATTCGTGAAACACAATCTACAACCCCGTGTTATATGGTTTGATCCATGAGATCACAGTTTATCAAGCGTGAGTACCAATCGGTTCTTAAAGACGTTCCAGTTAATTCTTCCGCTGTAACGAAAACTCTTCGGTGAGAGGTATGGATTCTCTCTATGCATGAATGATGAGTTTTCCAACATTGGTATCAGAGCCAATGATTGGTACTTCGTTTTCCTTTTCTGGATTTCTTGCGTTAAAAGTTTTCTGCTTTTATTTTTTGAAACATTCTCACATTATTTTGTTTGAAGTTATATGATTGGTAAATTGTGTGACTTTGATGAGTTATTTATGTGAGTATGAGGCAGATTTACTTTGTTTCCGGTGGGTATATGTGCATATGACTTGTGAATCACCATGAATGGTTGTGGGTGTGATTTTTCGTCATTTTTTAGAGCAAGCAAAAGTATGTTTTGATTATACCACTGGATAGGGCTCGTCGAGAGGAGTTCGTCAGTATTTTTTTTGCATTTTTTGGCCTTGTAAAATTCAAGTTATGAATTTTTGAAGTTTTTTCGAAATTGGGGCTAAACTGCAAAAGTTCAGAAACTTCAGGGGTTGATTTTTGAAAATTCGATAAAGTTTAGGGACTTGATCGTAATTTCGAAAAACCTGAAGGCGGACCGGGTCAATCAGACAGATCCGGGTCGGACCCAGCAGAACCGGGTCGGACCAGTAGGTCAACCCGTTACCGGATCTACCGAAAAACATCGCGAACCGGCGGTGGCGCGTGACTTCCACGCGCCGGTAATCGACAGTGGCGCGTGTGGTCCACGCGCCGTCAGCTGCCGTCTCCGGTAGTGGCGCGTGTGTTGCACGCGCCGGAACTCAAAATGCTTCCAGCCGCGCGTGGCGGCGCGTGTGGGCGCGTGGCGGCCGCTGCCGGCGCGTGGGAGCACGTGATGACGCGTGGATGTGTTCTGCCGGCGCGTTGGGGCACGTGCGGGCGCGTGCAATCGTTTTCCAGCCACTGTTTGATGTTTCCGACGTGTTTTCGATGCATTGAGTCCGATGGTGATGTTTTCGAGAATGTTTGACGTCATCTTTAGTGTGTATATGTGTTGTTGCTTCATTTAATGACATATTTATTGTATACAAACCTACGGGGTGGCTTTTTGGTTGCAAATTTCGAGGAATATGCACCTTAATGTGTCATTTAATTCTATATTTATGGGGTTTTGGTGATGTTTGAATTGTTCAAACTCCTGTAGCCTATGAAAGTGGGAGCCAAAATGAGTTGGACTGATTCACTTGTGAATATACCTATTGCATCCTGGAAAGTTGTTTCCATATGCATTAAATAGAGAGGAAATTCATGTGATATAGTTTGACTAACACTGGTATGTTTGTTTTTGGTTGCTCATTTTTTCAGAGGCATGTCAGGACCGGGAACAATTTCAGAGGAAGACATTAGCACTAAAAATGAAATCCTCCATGAATTCTTGAATTATAAAATGAAGCCTACACACAACACAAGGGACCACGCAATTGATTTGATCGAACTATACAACCGATTGTTGCATTTGATTTATAGCAATGCGATTCCACGTGATAAGTATTTCGAAGTTTCCTGTCCTGAGACCTGGGCGAACACTTTGCCTCATTACCTACAAAAGAATTTTTGGGTTCAGTGGGAGACTTATGAAGTGAAGCCTAATGGTCGACAAATTATGGAAGATTTGGTTGATGTTTCTATAGCAAGAGATAGGACACATGCACTAAGATCAGCCTGCTTAAGGATGGGAAGGATTCGACGTTCTGATTCTTTGAGACTAAGTGGTCGAGAGAAACGTCAGATAAAGAATCCTCATATGGATCCTTTGGGGCAAGCTATCTATAGTGTGGGGACTAAGAAATTTGATTATGAGCATCGATGGAAATCTAGTAATGATAAATTAGGGAGATTAATCCATAGATTTCCTTAATTCTTTTCCATTGTATTTCTAATTGGAAACTCAGGGAGTTCATTAGAATTTTATGTTCATGACTTGTCTGACTTGGTATTTTTGCTATTGTGGATGGTTGTTTAAGTTTTGTTTATAAGTGGCTGTTCAATGTTATTGTTGATTACTTGAACAATGTGTTTTATGTTTTGAAGCAAGAATCTAGTATTGTGACACTTGATGAGATTGATGATTAGTAGTCTCCGAGCTATTTTTCGAGATCAAGTCTTGTGTTATTTATTGAGATGTCTGTGTTTGTCTTAACGTAAAACTTAATAAAACATAAATAACATACTGAATCACTATAATCTCTAACAAAGAAATGAACATCGAAATCTATTGTCATTGAGTTGCACAAAGGTGAGAAACTCAATAGTGACAATTATGACACAGACGTCATAAAATTTGGTACATATTGTATGAATAAGATGCATTGGATGCTGTAAACCAAGTGATGGCTTATCCAGGCGTGGGTATTGGAAACCAAAGGAGGTGTGACCAAGGAGCATACCAGGCATAGAAAGGGAAAATTCCATTTGCACGAGGTATTCTTATAAGCTCAGTAATCGATGCGATGATTCATGAATCCCACTGCACATGATATCTGGTTGTATCTACGTGAGAAGTATGGAGGTACATCGATTACAAGGCTTATGCAGTTGACTATTAAGTTCGACACTTATAAAAAGAAACCTGATCATAACATTAGACAACATCTCAGGGAGATGTCTAATATGATACTCGAACTTAAGACTACCGGTCATATGCTCTCTAAGGATCAGTAAGTCCAAGCCTTAATACGCTCTTTACCTGATCATAAGGACATCTTAAAGTCAACTTGACACATAATGAAAGCATTAAAACTTTCAATGATGTTACTCGTCATGTTGAGCTGGAAGATGAGAGGCTCTGAGCCTCAAAGCCTTATTATGGGGCCTTCTATGCCAGTTCTACTTCTAAAGGAGCTTCATGCTTCAAAAGGAAAAGGAATTGGAAGAAAAAAAAGAAGGAAAGACGATCTGATGGTGATAGTGGTAAGCCTGACGATAATCCAACTACAAAATTGATGAACAGAAAAAGGAAAACAAGCGTGATAAAAAGAATAAGAAAGATAAAAGCATGATGCCATTTTACAATTAAAGTAAGTTTGGTCATTATGCTCGTGAATGCCCTAATCCCGGGAGGGAAATGGTGGATTCATCTTATTCTATTTTGTGTGAAATTAATGTCTCGAGTACTGTCTTTCTGTCTGATTTTTATCCTTTGAGGATTATAGACTCGGGAGCAACGGACCATGTGACGAGAGACAGAGAAACCTTTGTAGATTTTCGCCATGTTCCGAAGGGGACTAGGTAGAAATATGTAGGAAACAATGCATGAGTCGAAGTCAAAGGACTTTGGACTTGCAAATTGGTCCTTAACGATGGTCCGAACTTTATCCTACATGATGTTCTATATGCTCCGGAGATCACGCGAAATTTGATTTCTGTTTCAGTTATACGTAATTTGGGTTATAATGTACTGTTCACTAAAAACTGTGGTAATTAGCGTTAATGATACTTGTCGTGCATCTGGACATATAACTGATGGCTTTAAGGTTTTTATATTGTAAAGAATGATGTTTAGTAGTTATGATAATCATTCATATTCGCTAAACAGTTGTTCTTCTAGCAATGCAAATGTGAATGATGTTTGGCATGCTAGATTAAGTCATGTTGAGCAAGATGGATGATAGACTTGTGGAAGGATTGTTGAATATTTCTTCTAAGGTCGAATTATCCAAATGCGAACATTATCTTGCTGGCAAAATGACTAGAAAATCTTTTGGTAAAGCCATTGTGTCTTAATCTCCATTAGTAGTAATCCATTCTGATATATGTGGTTCTGTAAATGTGAGAGCACGACATGGAGCTCACTATTTCATTACGTTCATTGATGATTATTCAGTCTATACGATATCTCACGTGTCTGAAGCATTAGATTGTTTTAGACGATACTTGAGTGAAGTAGAAGACATGAATATCTATCAGAACAATTTAAGGAATTTTGTAATGAAAAGGATATAATCCGACAATCAACTTTTCCTTATACACCTCAACAAAATGGTGTTACTGGAAGAAGGAATAGGATTTTGTTGGAGATGGTTAGATCCATGATGGCACAAGCTAATCTAACGAGATGCGTTGCTTACGGCAGCTTATGTGCTTAATCGCGTGCCTTCAAAGTCAGTTGCTTCGACTCTATATGAATTTTGGACGGGTAGAAACCTGACTCGAGTAACCTTAGAGCTTGGGGATCAGCAGCTTAGTACATGATTCATCGAGTCAGTATGAAAAGTTGGGTCCTAGAGGCAAACATTCTAAGGGTTACGTGTTCATAGGGGATGAGGATGAGAACTTAACTGAGACAGAATCGCGTAATGCTCATTTTCTAGAAACTAAATTTCCTAGTAGAAAGGGCATCAGGGATGCCAGACCTGTTTTCGAGATGGTAGAAAACCAATACCTACAAGATCCAAGTGGGAGTAATAAGCTAATGATGTGGATCTTGATAGTTGATGGTGTGGATCTTGATAGATATTTGCCGATTGAGAATCAGGTGATTCTCAATGAGAGCATTTTGTCTACAGAAGACCATCATAAGTTATCTCATCTCGAAAAGTTCTAGGAAATATGTGCACAAAAGGCATTATGACATTGAAGGACATGCCTTCTTAGTTTCACCAGAAAGTTGAGATGTTTTTCCTGATGATGAGGAAGAGCCCAGAAACGTTAAAGAAGCTTTAACTTGTTTGAAAAAGAAGAAATGAATGAAAAGGGAGATGGAGTCTATGAAGTCAAATCAAGTCTGGGGACTTGTAGATCTTCCATAGGGACGAAAGGAAATTGAGAATAAATGGATTTTCAAAATCAAAAGAAATGTTGATGGCTCAATAGAGAGGTAGAAAGCTCGTTTGGTGGCAAAAAGGTTATACTTAACAAAGGTATAGACTACGTAGAAACCTTTTCACCTGTAGTGAGTTTTGCCTTGATTCATGTACTGTTGGCTATAGTGGCTAGTATGGAATAAAAATTACATCAACATGGATGTTAAAGACCACATTTCTCAATGGAGAATTAGAAGAAGAGATCTACATGCAACAGCCTGTAGGATTTATTCTTTGAGGTCGAGAGGATAAAATTTGTAGATTATAGAAGTTGTTTTATAGACTCAAACAATCCTCCAGACAGTGGTATTTGAGATTTCACATTACGATCATCTCATAAGACCACTGTGTTTACGTTAAACGATCCAACAGTTGTTTTATGATTCTATCCTTGTATGTGGATGACATATTTCTAGCTTGAAATAGAAAAGAGTATCTTGAAACCATTAAAAGGTGGTTATCTTCAAAATTCGAAATGATAGATATGGGTGAAGCAGAGTACATACTTGATGTGAAGATCCATAGGGATCGTTCAAAGAAGTTATTGAGTTTGTCTTAAAAGACTTACATCAAGAAACTTTTATAACGATTCAAGATGGACACCTGCAAACCTAATGATACTCATATTGTGAAAGACGAATCATTGAGTCAGCAAATGTGTCCCAAGGCTCTAGATGAGAAGAATAAAATGGCCAGAGTACCATATGCCAATGTGATTGACTGCAGATTATTCTTTCTGTTATCACTGAATGGGTATACAGACGTTGACTGGAGTGGTGATTTAGATAAACGTAAATCAACTCTCGGTTATGTCTTCTTGCTCAATGATGGAGCAATCTCATGGTGTAATAAGAAACAGACTTCATCTGCAGTTCAAAAGACTATTTGGTTGAGAAGATTCATGAAACATTTGAAGGTCTCAAACACTCCAGTGGGAGCTGTTTTAATTAATTGTGATAATCAGGCGGTTATTGCTTACACAAAAGACCCCAAATATCATGAAGAGACTAAACATATTGACATGAAGTTCAATTTTGTTAGAGATATTATAAATAAGAAGAAAGTGATTCTTACTTATATTTCTACTCGTTTGATGTTAGCAGATCCTTTTACTAAACCAATTCCTAGAGATGTATACATAGTACATGTAAAGAATTGGGTTTGCAAAGGATTTAAAACGATGAATTGAATATGTTTATGTATGTTAATGGAATAGTTAATGGTTTAACTATATACATGTTTTATATAATATATGTGATGATTCATATATAATAGTATGTCGGCAAGTTATGATTGGCTCTCTCATACGAGCAATCGCCTCTGGCTCAGTGGGAGCGCAGAGATGAGATTACGATAATTAATGTAATCGGGATAGATTTCGCCACGAATCTAATCCAACTTGTTGTATAGCTAAATCGATGGAGAT
Source organism: Pogostemon cablin (assembly GCA_023678885.1). Classification (NCBI taxonomy): domain Eukaryota; kingdom Viridiplantae; phylum Streptophyta; class Magnoliopsida; order Lamiales; family Lamiaceae; genus Pogostemon; species Pogostemon cablin. The sequence continues at coordinate 214,845 of CM042983.1, forward strand.
CCTATACCTTGGAGGGAGGATACCCGAGTTAAGTGTATGAGACACACTTGAACTCTGATTTACACGATGTCTAAATTAAATGAAATACGACATACACTTTCTTGGAAGGAAGTTAAAGACATTGTGACATGTGTTTTAGGAAAACGACATGTGCCAAGTTGACCCCAATAGGATTGAGAAAATAATTCCTATTTTCTAAAAAGTATGAGTCCTTATCTAGTGGTTACCCTTATGACTTTCTACTATATTCTAAGTCTTCACTTTGGTGTTGCTACTTTAGCATGCTACCAAAAGAGCTATGGTTAATAACGGCGATGCGGTACATGTCTAGGAAAGCAGCTATAGTGGGAGACTGTAGATACTTAGTAAGATGGGAAGAACGTCTTAATTTAACATATACTATTGTGATTCATTGACTAGTCAATCAAGCAGGGTCTTGATTATGAATACATAGTTATTTTGCAAAAAAGGGTTGAATATACTCTGACAAATTCAGGGATTGAAAAAGAGATATGTCAACTTATGTTAAATGTTCAAGAGTTCTGGGGTATAGCGAGCTTGTTGAGTTTCATTGATAAACTGGTTGAGTTGCTATATATCTCTAACAAGTGTATAGCGATTAAAACTCATATCTCGTGGGTCACACGATGTATTAATCTGTGCGAGAATATGATTCATGAAGAAAATGAGTCAGGTGATTTTTTTACTTCATATGTGAGTGGGAGATGTAAATAATAATTTATTTATTATTTTATTTTTCCACATATGATGTGTGGATAAGGAAAGAGAGAGGGAGTTAATTAACGGAAGTTCTCAACTCCCATGTTCTGGGATTATAAACACTGCGCCATGCAGTTGTCAGAAATATACGCTGAATCAAGCGAGGCGCATGTGTTACAGAACACTGAAACATTCATGCGCGCGACAGAACGAAAAACGCAAGAGTGCATTCCTCTCTTGTTTTCTCCCAGAAATCACAACACAAATCCAGTCATCATATACTGCAGATTAATACACATTCGTGAAACACAATCTACAACCCCGTGTTATATGGTTTGATCCATGAGATCACAGTTTATCAAGCGTGAGTACCAATCGGTTCTTAAAGACGTTTCAGTTAATTCTTCCGCTGTAACGAAAACTCTTCGGTGAGAGGTATGGATTCTCTCTATGCATGATTGATGAGTTTTCCAACATTGACAAACCAACTGATGTATAGCATTATACAGCACAATCTTGGAAAAAGAGAGCTGATGCTCAGATATTGTATGACGTTGTTGTGAGAATTGAAGAACATCAAACTCATCTTTGAAATACAAACGTAGAAAGCATGCAAAAGAGGACATGACAATAAATGGCAGGGAAGGGGCAGGGGCACCACACTTGAGAGAGAGTGAAGTAAAATAAATTATGCAAGAGATAAAGAGCAATTAATGTGAAATTCCCATCCACCTCAGAAACAGAAACAGTGGGGCTGTGAGGTGGATCCAGCAACTGCGGTGGCAAGCCCGACTTCTTGTGGTGCCGCTTCGAATTAGTTTGAGGTGAAGGGATCTCATTCATTTCCCACAAACTAGCAGCTAACCTTCGGGCGGAAATGGGCCGGGTGGACTTGCCACCCTGGGAAAGTTTAGGAGAATCGCTCCTCATTCTCCATGTGGGCGGCGCAGGGGTGGTTGATCTAGACCTTCCCAGCCCGGCCCGATTCTTGCCAACCAAAATGGCCCGTTTGTTCAACCTGTAATTAAGAATCCTTGATGATGAAGAAGAGGAAGAAGAGCATCCCCTCTTCCGGATCTTCTTGGCCCCATCAATCATCACTCCTTTTCTTGACATTTCTTCTATATTTCAATGATCTGCGTTTAAAAAGATCATAGCTTTTAGAAAATACATATCACCACATAAAGAATTAATGGAATTCAACATCTTACAAAATTTCCAAGGACAAATCCGATTCACGGAGTTTCCATTCTATATTTGCATATAAAAAGGGGAGAGGTTTGGGAATGAGAATTTCAGTGGGTGGAAAGTGGGATTATTTTTAGAATGTTTACAGCCAGAAACGTGGTTTCCATCAAGACAAGTTTAAAAATAGAAGTATAAATCTGTTCAAACAATTGAAAATTGGCGGAAGGAAGAATGTGGGGAAAATGATGGGATTCTGGATTTTATTTGATTTGAAATGATAGTATTTGAATAACAGTGATATTGACTTTGCATTTTGTGTGTAAGAAAGAGTCAATGTACTGAAGACAGAGCATATGGTACATTACATGCAAACAGAGCGGGATTAGATTATCTAAATAAAGAAAAGGGGCATGTGAGGGAGGAAAGGAAGATGAACATGATGGGTAATTAGTGGGGTGAGGTGTAGGAGTACCAGAATGTCTTTTATTGGATTTCTCTAAATCTCATCTGTCTCTCAAATATATCTTTTTTCTTTTAGTTTTTTGGCTGTAATCATAAAAATGACGGCTATGCATATTTTTGTCCTAGACAAACACGCATTAAAGACCTCTCTAAAATGAAGAATTTTTATTTTTTAAATATAATGTATTTCTTTTATTAAATATAAAAAATAAATAACTTTTGAATTGATGCCTAAAATAGTTTTAATAAAAATAATAGATATCTTTTGAATTGATGCCTAAAGTAGTAAAATGCAATGTTTGGGATTAACGAGTATATGTACTCCCTATATGTACTCTTGAAGAGTGTTAATTTTGTTTTTTTTGTTTTTGCTTCAAACCATCGACATCAATTTTTTTTCCATTAAATATTACCTAGTATAAAAACAATTCTAAAAAGTTATTATAAATGACAATTTTTATTTATTTTTTTAATTAGAAGATACAAAATTATTATAATAATCAGTAGATTTTCTTTAATATGTAATCAGTAGATTTTACTGTATTCTATTCTCAATTCTTGATAATCGTACACATTCATCTAAAATGAAAAGAAAATTCAATTATGATTTTTAATTTTAGTCATCTAACTTTTTATTTACTAAATTTCAATTTTTTGGGGTTTGAAAGTTTTGATTTTGAAACCAAATGGAGTACCAAATATTGTTAGAGTCCATGGCAAGGCCACGCCACACCACGTCAATGTGACATCTAATCTGTTCAGACAATTCTTCCTCATTTAAACATACACAAGACAGAACAGCGGTGAGCCATTTGAATTAGAATGTGTCAAAAGAGAGAGAATATCAACACAATGTCCAATCCTAGAAAAAGTGCACAAAGGTTTGGCTTGTACAGTTAGTTCCAAAGTAAGAGAAATACAAAATTAAGTAAAAAAGAGTGCACTTTACCTTTCTTAATACTAGTACTAGGATTACTCCTTTTAATGTTCGCATATAGTACTGTAACAATCAAAGTTAGGGTGTGGTAACCATAGGATGATTCTTACCTTACCTAATAATCATTACTCAACCTTTTCTTATGTTAATCCCGGGAAATCAGCGACTAAAGAAAAATCAAGACTTGTTTGAACCCTAACAATCATTTTGGACTAACCTGCTCCAGACGTCAGCAATCTATTATCATAAACTGTGCTGTGCAAACTTAATAGAGAAACTGCACATTGCTTACTCAGACGGGATTCTGGTTTGGTGCATATGAATCTCTTGGAGAAGAAGTATTCGGGCCCGATTGATTGCAGCAAAACAGAGGAATAAATGCTCCTCAAGATCCACAAGCCGTTGCTCAAATGTAGGACGGTTTCTTCGGAGCTGCTTCACTATCTCTTGAATGTTGTACCTGTCCCTGCCCCTCTCCAATCCAAGGTGGATAAGCAGCCTGTCGCTTTCAACTGCTGCATTCAAACGTGCTACCAGGCGGTCGATGGTGTCCAGATCTTTATGAACAATGTAGGCTCCCTTTGCTGCGGCCTCAAGCTGGGCAACATGGACCATCCCTTTTCTGGTCTTACTTGAAGGAAGAATAGCAGGGCACATGGGGCACGCAACAAGGGCAACAAGCGCATGAGTGGCTATGACTGCAGCTGATATAGCCACTCCAACAGTAGCCATAATCAAACACACCGCACAACCCATTGAGCAGCGTTGTACCAGATGGACCTTTGACCTTGATTTTTGGAGATGATTGTTCAGCTCTTGTCTCAGCTGTGACAAACACTGCCGCATATCATCAAAGTTGTGCGAGTTGGGGGAGTGAAAGGGGTTTTCAATTCGGTCAAACTGGAAGAACACATTAAATGCCAGCTCACATTTGGAAGGGGAGAGTTCAAATTCGGAAGGAAGATCAGCAAGAAGGTTGTACACAGGGGCATAGAGGGCGAGCATGGTGGACACTCTGGTGGAGAAGGAGATAGAGACGGCAAGTATGCTCACTGTGTTCAAAGTAGGAAGCGGCAAGATGAGTAAGAGAGTTGAGGGTGACGGATGAAAGTGCCTCCTGAATAGACTCACGGCTTGGCTTAAGGACTTTTTCTAACAGCTGAGGTCCATCCACATTCCCTATGCCAAAAGATCCATCTTCATAGAATGTTGTTTGAATCTCATTATAAGAAATAGTTTGAACGGCAAGGGTGTATTCTCTACTAAGATTGACAGTGGGAGAGAGTTGAACACTTGACGCCGCGAAATTAGTTCAATAATCTTAGACTATTGAAGATGGAGCATATTGTTTAGAATGAAATTTACAAGGTTACCTTGCGAAGCAGGGGATGATATATTGTTGTTGGGAGAGGGTTTCAAACAAGCCATGATGTCTGCCACATCCCAGAATCATATCTACATACACATACTGGGTTCCCTCCAACACCTAAACATTCTATTAATGGATGTCGAGCTAACTGAAGTAGATAAGATAATGCAAATTAATATAAGCACGTCCCACAATCAAAATCACCGGTTTTCAAACTCATACAACAAGAAATTAAACGCATTTTGAACATTAAGCAAGTAAAGGTGCGTTTCTTACCTCATTAATTGATTCGAATTTTACAGGAGCAGTATTATTGCAGTTTTAGGGTTTAATAACATTCAATCTCCAGGATGGCCCTAATTTTTCAAATTATCACCAGCAGCATAACAATCACAGCAAAACGGGAATCCACGCGCGGAGCTACAATGTTTCGAAATCCATGATCTCAAAGACAAGAAAACCAAGTAAAACATACTAAACGCACTCATGCAAAAGATGTAATTACGCTTTATACAGAAGCAATAATCAAATATTTAATATCAAGATTCTGACGAAGAATTAAATTTACCATTAAACAGAAACCGAAGCTTTCAAGATTACAGTCGGGAAATCCAAGTGCGTTTCAACTTTCAAGCTTTCCTTTCAGGCGCAAGGTTTTCTCAAGTTTCAAGCTTCTATGGCGGTGTGGGTCAGTGGGTGATGAGAGGTGGGACCCATGTTCCAGGTAGTGAGGGTTCAATCTGCTGTATGCTCGACCACAGTACCAGCCAAATATTAACTTTAATTCAGCACAGAATTGGATTTGTGAAATGGACTGAATGGCCCAAAGTAATAAAGGGTTAACCTAAGCTCAACCACATTTCAACCGTCACACCTTTTTTTTTTTTTTAAAATATTTTATTAAAAAAGTAATCTTAGGAGTATTACCTTTTAAAGGTAATTTTATATTTTTAAATAATAATAATAATAATAATAAGTTAATACTCCTCCGTTTGACCATAACTTCAAAATAAAAATAATTTAAAAGTGCAATTAAAATATATTTTTATAACGAAATGGAGTATATATATTTTCGGGATGATTGATTTTTTACGAGATAAAGTAATAAAGAAAGAGTTGAAGAATTTTATGTGGAGTAGAAGTATAAAGAAGCAATACATGAAAACTCGAATGAAGTAAATTTCATGTATGGAAAAGAAGTTATCAAAACACTTGGGCAAAAATCTGTATGAAAACACGTGGCCAAATGTAGTGTAATTCAAAGAGGCGTTTTATTAGTTAGAAGAGGAGGGATGGTAGTGATTTTGAGCATAAGCATCCAAGTAGGCAAGAGCAACAGCAGCATGAAGAGAAGCTCCAATGGAAAGAGCATGCTCGTCAATGATGAAGTGGGGCGAATGCAAGCCTTTCGCCGGTTTCATTGTGTCGTTTCCTACGCCCATCATAAAGAATGCAGCAGGGATCTTGTCTGCATAAAAGCTGAAGTCTTCGGCTCCCATGGTCATTGGATGCAGCTTCACTCCGAGCTCTCCCAGCAAGTTTTCTCCGACCTTTTTAGCATGCTCGTACATCGCTGGATGATTGATGGTTGCAGGATATGGTATCATTTTATCATCCATGAAGTCAACCTCTGCACTACATTGATGAATTGCTGCTTCAGCTTCTGTCACCTGTTCCATAATCCATCATGTTACTTTTTAGGTATAACTAAATGGGACATAACCACTCGTAAACGTACCTCTTTAATCCTCTGCTTAAGGTAGGAATAACTTTCTGAATCCATAAACCGAAAAGTCCCACCAAATTCCACACTCTCAGGGATGACATTCAAGGCATTACCACCCCTTACGTATCCAATTGAGATAACCTAGTGCACAGCAACACCCACCCAGTTTTGTTTACATATATAACATTAATACATATGCTTCAAAACTGCTTACAGTAAAAAGATTTATATATACCCTTGGCTCTAGAGGATCAGTTTCTCTAGAAACAATATGTTGGACTGCAAGAATGGTGGTGGAGAGCGCAAGAATAGGGTCTGTAGATCTATGCGGGGCTGCTGCATGACCCCCTTTTCCCTGGATGGTAACAGAAGCGTCCTGCTCCAGCAAGCATTGGACCAGGTTTGGAACTAATGGTACCAGAGGGCATCATGGGATCAACATGTAAGGCAAAAATGGATTGAACTCCTTTGAGAGCTCCTTGTTTTATCATATGATAAGCACCAGCACTGCCCTCTTCCGCAGGTTGGAACACAAGTTTGACAGTGCCCTTACAGATAAGAAATGCAATCTCAGATCACCATAGACAAATAAGGATAACTGCATAACAGTATAGTATACCTTCAATATATGGCGGTAGTTGTGCAACAGTTTAGCAGCTCCCAGCAACATGGTGACATGAGCATCATGACCACAGGCATGCATTTTGCCATCTATTTTGCTCTTATGCTCCCACTCCACAAATTCCTACAAATTAGTATATTATACTAGGCACAATAAGCTCTGACCAAAGAAAGCTGTAATTAACTAAGTTAATTGATAGAGATCTGAAATCATATAAATTTCTGAATACCTCAAGGTTTTTTGCAAAGTTTTAGAGGAATTCAAACAGGCCTAAAGGAATTCATTAATTGATTTGTGTGTGAGATGGGTATTAGTGAGAGAAAATAAAGAAGAAGAAGAAACATGGAGTAAGTAAGAAAAGCAGAAAGACCTGAATAGGGAGGGCATCCATATCAGCTCTGAGAGCAAAGCAGGGTTGAGCCCCAGAGCCAATAGTGGCGAGCACCCCAGTTTGAGCGAGGGGCCATTCATAGTGAATCCCAAGTGAGTCCAGCTCGCTTCTAATCAGCTCACTCGTCCGATGCTCTTCAAATGCTAACTCCGGGTACTCGTGGATTCTCCTAGACCCTTATCATCCAATCCAAGAACTACGCATCCTTGGCCGGTTCCAACAACTCTCCACTCTCCCACTCTGATGAAACCAATCCTAATCCTAATACCAGTACAGAGGCGCAACATCCTATCCATCACCTTTACCTCCAATGAATCAATGAATTCCTTCTTCTTATCCCTTTTTCTTTTCCGATTACTTGGCTGATTTTGGTAAACCGCTTTCTTATTCCTATAAATAAGAGGGAAATCCAATCCAATCACTAACTAACTAAAGCGTTTTCTTCGTTGATATGTTTCTGTTGAATTGAATCCAATGTCATATGATCGAGTGGTAGTAGAGTATTTAGATATTTCAGAGGCGATTTCTTCATCCAACCCATCCAGATTCTTTCTACTCTCCAATCAACAAATAGTTTAATAGTATAATCGAATTAAATTATTATTTCCGGTGAGCTGATCACGTACTCCCTTGTCCATTTTGAAATCCCTAGCGACGTAATTTTGAAGCCAAGGGATTCATTGCTGCCCTGGGACTGGAATGGATACCAACGGAACAATTGTCATAGATTTATCCGAAAATGCATTTCATAATGGGCTTAGTTTGTAACAATGGTGGGCCGGCCCAATTTTTATTTGTGTAACGTTAGGTTATCAACTCCGTTTCTTTCTGCTTGCAATTGTTTTGTTATTTGCAAACCAAAGGGAAAATATAAGAAGACTAATATATTGCTCAAAATTCTCTCTAAATCTCCTACGTTTAGACAAGTGAGATTGCAACAAAATTAGTCAGAAAATAGATTGATTAAAGTTGCAATGTTATAATGTGAGAATAGGTTATAATGGTGGGCCGGCCCATTTTTTTTTTTTTTCAAAAATAAGTTGCAATGTTATAATGTGAGAATAGGTTAGGTTTCAACAGGAACAGGGATGTGAACCCAACGTTGCAGCCTTAAAAGGGCCAGTTCGTGAGGCCCAAAAATACTACATTAATGTCTACAAATTGATACTTTTTATTATTGAAACTTGTTTAAGTATAAATTAAGGAATTGTTTGGTTGGGGTAATGGGTAGGGTTGGCAAGGATGTTATGTGACACATTGTGTGACATCTCCTGTAACATCTATTTATTTATTGAATGACACGTGTTGGGGTGGAGAAATCAAATCCCTTGCCCTAAGGGTTGACTGGTTGACTTAGGGTATAGTTTCACTTCTCTCTCTTACGTGTCACTAATTCAATGGAGCGACACAAGAGATATCACATCAAAGTGGCACAGAAGATCCAGACCCGATAGGGTTAATAGGAATTGATATAGTATTGATTTAATGCTCGTTTGATTTATAGTAATAAAAATTCTTAAATTATTCCCATAAACTCAAAAATTACTCCCCATGGTTGAATTACTTTTAATTCTATTATAATTGACCTCGTTAATGATATCTATTATCCTTTCATTTAAAAAATCCGAACCAAGCGTCCTCTAAATCTTTTTACAACCATCACTCTAAAGGCCTGCCTTTTCTTGATAATGGTTTCCATACAATAAAAAAGAATAATTTTTGCCTTAATTTGAGTGGTTAGATCTGAAGTTAAAACATTGATAAATCATCGTCGCCATTCCAGACTTATATTATAGTAATAAATAAAAAAGTATACCGGACAAATGGATTATTTAATTTAAGGAGTAAAAAAATGAGGACACAAGTGGGTTTCCTAGAAACTGCTGAGTCACCAAACAATATGATCCTGCATTTGACTGGCAACTAGTATGTTATTCCAAGAAGTAACATAGGGTCAGTGTATTTTTCAAACTTCAAAATTGGTGTTCCAAATCCAGGTGGACACAATTTTTCCCCATGCTCAACACAATTTCCTCCTTTTTTTATTTTTTATTTATTCATGAACGATACATATATAGCAAAAACGAAAAAAATATCTGAAAATGAAAATACAAATGCTAGGTACAATAGTTAGGATTTTCTTTTACATTTATATATGTACTCCTAACTAATATGATATATAGAAGATGATACACTTTTTTTATTTATATTTATTTACTCTGTCTCTTTTTATTTACTAATGAAATCTTCTTTTCTTTACCTGAATGTTCTGCTCCTTCATTTTCAATATTTAAATTTCTATAAATCTATAATTCTTTGAAAATAATAGAATACTCCCTCCATTTCATCCTAATAGTTACATATTTTCTTTTTGAGCGTCACATTCTAATGGTTACATTTATCTTTTTAGCATATGAGACCCACACAAATTAATTACTTCCCTCTTCATGGACCCACACATCATACTAATACATCTGCCCACTTTACATTAAAATATTATTTCTCTCACTTTAATATATATTAAAATACTATATTCATTAATCCACGTGTAAAAAGCAAACGTAACTATAAGGACGAAACAAAGAGAGTAATTAGTATCCCATGAAGATAGTACAATTTTTTGGTTTGATGATGTAAGAAAAAGAAGATAGTACAATTTCAAAAATGAAATGAACTCTCACTCAACCCGTTTAGAATAATATAAAAGAGTAATTTTTTGGTTTGATGATGTAAGAAAAAGAATCATGAATGTTTTAGTTGCGAATTGAATAAGGATAATGTATGAATTTAATTTCTTATTTTATGACAATCTAGTAGTTAGTGAAACAAAATATGAATAATATTGGAAATTTGGATCACTTATTTCAAATATATTGTTCCACGAAATATTAATTAAGAATAGTAGTCTATTCAGCTTGTTAAATTATCTCCTAACCAACTAATCAACTACTAATTTCTTAAGTAGTTATTGAAATATGTTCTCATAAAAATAGTTGTGTTCTCACAAGATGTTAAATGACAAGTGTGTTAGGAATTGGTTGAGTCCTTTTTTTATTATGCTAAATTATTGTGTTGATACAAAACAAGCAGGCAGTCAAAATGTTACGTCTCCTTTGGTTTAAAAAAATGAGCACACATGAGTCCAGAAGCAAGAGTGTATGAGTGAAGGTCAATCATTTGATAAATCCAATCGAGAAATTGAATATTGGGTTATTCACTTTACTTGGTTCATTATTCAGATAAACGAGACAATAAAGGCATCTATAATATAGATTATTACTTATTTTTTAAATTAATCGTAGGTTATAATATACTCCACTCAGTACTATAAATACAGCGACCTTTGAAATATAGTGGTAATTAGTTACACACAACTTCACTTGAATATTATTCAGCGCTCAACAAGATGACTACCTCTTCACCCCCTTGTCCAGTTAGCAGAAGGTAATTTGAGTATTATTAATTATGATAGTAATTAAAGAATGTCTCCTAATTTCCTTTTGTAAATAAATATGAATACCAAATTCCTCATCATCCAATCCAATTAAATAAATTTTGTGTGTGATATAAATATATAGGCTAGAAGGAAAAGTTGGGTTTATAACCGGAGGGGCGACTGGAATTGGTGAATGTGGGTCATGGGGCAAAAGTGGTGATCGCTGACATTCAAGAGGAGCTAGGGCAGTCGGTGGTGGAATCCATTGGAAATGAAAATGCAATCTGCGACGTTACAAAGGAAGAGGATGTGAGAGGTGGCGTGGACGAAACGGTGTCAAGGTTTGGAAAACTGGACATCATGTTCAACAATGCTGGGATCGAAGCCCCACATCCAGGACTACGACAAGTCCGACTTCGACCGGGTCATCAACATCAACATCACGGGGGTGTTCCTCTGCATGAAGCACGCCGCCAGGGTGATGGCTCCAAACCGCAGGGGCACCATAATCTCCATGGCCAGCCTAGGCTCCGGAATCACACGCCTACACCTGCTCCAAGCACGCCGTCCCTCGCCTTCGAGCTGCAGGGACAGTACGGAATAAGGGTCAACTGCCTCTCGCCCTACGCCATGGCCACACCCCTGGCCCTCAAGCAATCGAGCAAATGTTCAACTCCGTCTCCAACCTCAAGGGCACAACCCTCAGGGTCGATGACGTCGCCAATGCTGCCGTTTTTCTTGTCAGCGATGAGGCTAAATACATTAGTGGACAGAATTTGTTTATTGACGGAGGACTCAGCGTCATCAACTCTGGAATCAAATTCAACTATTAATTAATACCTACTCCTTGCCCAATTAATAAACATTTTTATTCCAATTATAATATCATTTGCTTTTTTTAAATTTAATGAATTATTTCACACTGAAAAAAGCATCCGATTCTCATGTGTGGTGTTACTTACTGTATATGATTGACGAGTAATCCATTGCATCTAAGATTTATATTTCCTTTTAGACTCTTCTTTTCTGTGTGTGAATCATGATAAATCAAAAATATTGATAGGGAATCTATCCGGTGAGGAGATCTAAATGATGTGTAATAATTAGATGATTGAATTGTGTTTGTGTGTTGTAGGATTGGATTGGGGTTATAAGTAGCCTTATTGGTGAATGAAGAGTTATCAGTGGCGATATATCATATTAGGGGCAGGATTGAATGGTGTGATGTAAGTGATGAAGAGCAGTGGATATATATGAAACAGAAGAGAGGGAGGAACTATCTAAAAGAGGAAACCGGATCACTAGTACCAAATTAAAGGGTGATGATCATCATTTCCATTTCCATTTCCATTTCCATTTCCATTTCTGTGGAGGTGGTGGGACGAAGCTGCTACACTAGTCATCACCCTAACATAGGAGTATAATTTCTTCATTCAACTCCCCAATCAAACTCTTAACTTTATTAATTTCCACCTTAGTCGCTCTCACAATCCCATGGATGCTACCTCTTTCTAACTTCCCATTCTAGTCTACCACATCAATATATATATATATAACACCTACTACTTTTAATACAAATTGGCTACTCTGTTTTTCTTTAAACTAACCACCATTAATTATGATTGCTCACAACTATCAACTGTTATAATATGTAGAATGGAATTTGACGGAAATTAGAGGACTAATTGTCATCAGGTGCAAGCATATACTATTACTTAATTAATTGACGTTGTGTGGTAATTAAAGGAGAAGTAACAAAGTTGTAGCGTACAACAATTTCATTAGCTTTTATTTCCATAATCTAACTAACCATTTGTTTGTTGAAATGAATTCAGGAAAAAAATAACTGTTTGCAAGACACACCTATAATGTGCATGGTGGTTGGAAGATGAGACGTAAGATAAGAAGATGCATAGGATGTGTGTGGCATCCAACAAACAGCAATATTCTCTCTAATCATGAATTACTAGCTACTCCATCCAAATCCAATTATATACTATATATATGTTATGTTACATTAACATGTTATATTATCACGTACGTACAATGAGTAGAAGCTGATCGAATTAGAAATTTAAATATTAAGTTAATGAAAATGTAATTAAGTTAATGAAAGAATTGATGTTCATGTTGTTGGAAATTAATCCATGAAACCTTAACCCTATTATGATTAACGAGATTTAAACTGTAAAGCGGAAGCGTACCTGATCCAATGAGTCTCTAGGCGGAACACGAACTCAGGATCAGTGGTTATATGGCCTTCCTCAACTAAGCCTCCTAATTCCTTATGGGGACCGTAGTAATCCCTCCCGATGGGGAGAAGGAAAGACGATGTGCGGCTTAGTATATTGGGGACCATAACCGGGAGCCTTTATATACTACTTGACTAGACCACCCATAATCACCTAATCATGTAGTATTGTGTATCTACTCAATAAGCCCATATTAATTATTATTATAGCCCATGAACCTTTAACCTTAATTGAATCACTTAATTAAGTCCATAAAATAATTGAATAGCTAATATAATTGCATAATAATATATTGCCCACAATTAGATTATAATGAAAATTATAAATTTCCAACAATCTCCCACTTGGGCTATATATTTTCCCAAAGCAATTATATCAAGAGTCCTTAGTTGCGCAACTTTATGCTATTCCTCTTCAGGCTATACTTAACAATCTGGTCCATCTCATATACTAATATGGAACTACCGTGGCATTCACCTCATTATAAATCGTGGTTAAACCCCGACAATTACCATATCAATACACTCAATGACATAGATCAAATATGGTGAGTAGCATGGAAATTACATGTCAAATGTGATCAACATCATGTCTATTTCCAACTGGTCCAACTTTAAACTTTAGTGAGATCAATCCATAATGTAAAATATTACAAAATGAAATTACTTAAGTGAATTCACAATGAATTCAAAGTCATGAACTTTATTCTGCAGAAAACTTAATTATCCAAATCAAAGTGTCTTGAAACTTTAAAGAGCAATAAATATAGACTCCCACTAAACCAATGTATTCTAAAACCATATAACACCCATATGAGTAGCTAGCTCATAAAAATTACAGGGCGTTGAATACATACTTGGTGGATCCGAATTTAGAGTCTATCTCAATATGCTTTACTGAAATTTTATCCATACAAAACACTTTCTTTAACAACCAAGAATTCTATGTCAATATGCTTGACTTATAAGAACTCTTATTGCTAATACTTTACTGCGAACTAACTGTCACAATCAACTTTATGTGACTAAACTTCGCAACCTTTATTTTATGTTTGAATGCCCCTTAGTGTGCTACTGATTCTGTCGTCATGGTTAATGAGCTAAAGTGTTTGCTTAATACTTTTACTTGTATAGCTCTCCAGACCAACAGAAGATGTAGCCTGAAGTGGATCTTATATCGTATTGGCATCCAACAAACTCATAATCAGACTACTTTATGATCTCCTACTAATCTGATTATCTCTAATGTTAAAGCATGTTATCCTTAGTTCTCTGTAAAGATCAATACTAGAGTTACTTAAATGTCTACTTAATACACCAACAACAGAAGCCAAATTAAGTCTTGTAGAGACCTCATCATACAATAACTTCCAACAATCAAAACATATAGAATGTTCATACATTTCTTAAATCTTTAATTTAACTTTAGGGCACCTTATTGAGACTCCACTTGTCTCCCTTAGTTTAAACATTCTCCCACTGAATCACATAATTATCTACATTTGTCTCAAAACCAAATGAGACAATTAATTCATGATGATACTTGTGATTCCTTTACGGAAAAACTTTCTTGAATGTATAGATGGATTTCCTTTTGGTTCTTAAACTTATAATATCGTATCATGTTGCCATCAAGGAACTTTATCTTTACATCCATCTAAATGATTCAAGATTAAAATGTACTAATAATATCACAATTATCTCAAAACAATGCCTTCATTCCCTTTAGAGTATAATCCTTTATCAAGATGCAAACCTAATAATCTTGTATTGATTTATACTCATAACTTATGGCATTAACCCACTTTCGAGTATTTGGATCTTGCATGGTTTGATGAACATTGTTTAAATGTTCTACCATTAATTCCACAGTGTCCTCTTTATTTAGGAGAAAATTACATAATTATCCGAATTGATTTTCTCCCAACTCTAGTGATTTTCTTAGTGACATTAATTCTTGAGGTTGTTGATTTTATTATACCTTAAATATTATTGACATTGTCCAATTGATATTCTGAATTTACATAATTTCTAAAAGTTTAAGTAGGGACCGTATTGACTCCCCCTCAAAGACAATGTCTCTAATATTATTCTTCCCCCAAATCAACATCCTCACAGAATACCGTATTACCCGTCTCAATATGATCCGATTAATTGGATCATAAAATTTTATTTTTATTCATAACCAATAAAGTAGCTTACATTTATTTGAGTCCAATTTTCTTTAGTAGATCCCAGGATCTAGCTTTAGTTGGACATCACCATATGTGAAACTCAAAGAGTTTTCACAACTACTTTGGTTAAAATTTATTGAGACCATAAGTTGCAATCTTAAGTATTTCTCACATTAGTGACCATATGTTGTGGAGTTCAATTATGTCTTTTAACTGCACCATGCATACTGAATAATTTAATGCAGTGAATTATAAGACAATTCCACAGGCCTTTAGGAGAAAACAAAAGGTTACACTTTAGTTGTCTTTAGCAGCTTTCTTAATGGGATTTCTTGTATTGCCCTTATACTTTATTGAGATTAAGTTTGACTTATTAGTCTCATCCTTATTGTAGAAGTTCACTCATCAAGTATGATTTTGTTGTTGATATAGGTTAAACTTAATTAGCAGACTTCTTGATTATACAGAGAATTAATCCAAAATGATTATCATGCTTGCACTAAACTTTATAATCTTTCAAAATTTAAATAAATTAGAATCATCTTAAAGATTCGAGCATAACATTAGTATCAAGTCTTTGGACAAAAAAATACTAATTTAAATGATGCTCTCATGCAGTAGTCAAATACTGACAATAAAACTGTCAAGCAATAGCCTTCCTGTGGGCCGACTTATTACTCACATGTCAAACCAAATAATTGTCACGTATTTACCACCACATGTACTTGTGTATTTCTGCCAAATATTAATCTACCTGTGGGCCGATCAATACCCGCATGAAGATACACTCATACAATATTATTAATTGGGGACCCATCACAAGACACCTTATGCAACATTAACCTCGTCTGTGGACAAAAATTAATTGCAGGGGTAATCTTGGTGTAACAATCAAGTATTGACAATAAGTTCTGTCAAACAAGAGTCTATCTGTGGACCGACTAATGTTCACATGAACAATCCAAATAATTATCACATACTTATTATCACATGTATGCTATTATTCTGTCAAACTGTGCCTACCTGTGGGCCGAACACAGAACACATGAATAATTACATACCCATCTATGTAATTTCAATAAAGTCGTACTCCACACACAGAGGCTGCTAGGGCAACATGGTGCTTCGATTGACTAGATTGATGGTTTACTAGACTAATTAAATAAATATTAAAATATTTAATTTAATTAAACAACATTTAACTGTCTCCCCAATTTAATTTAATTTTATTCCTCTAACCAAATAGGAATATTAGATGATTCATTGCCCTATAATGATGAAAGATCTCCTTTACTTAATTAGGGATTCCAAAATCCCAATTTAATATAAACTGAATTTGGCAAATATTTTATTATTATTAATAATCACCACTGAATCCTTGATTTAAATTAATAAATAATTTACTTGAATTAATTATACTGAATGCGTCACTATTTCAATCCTCAAATACAGAATCAATTTAAGATATTCAACTCACATTAGGAGTCCAAAATTGTGTAATCACACTGCTAAAATAATTAGGGGACGCAACAGTTTTATTTAAATAACAACCACTGAATCAAATAATTGCTAAATAATTCGTCAAATATTAAAATTATGATTCAACATCATGATTCAAACAAATATATTTGAATCTAAACATAATACTGACAGATCTCAGAGAATCATTTATAACCTGGCTCTGATACCACTTGTTGGAAATTAATCCATGAAACCTTAACCCTATTATGATTAACGAGATTTAAACTGTAAAGCGGAAGCGTACCTGATCCAATGAGTCTCTAGGCGGAACACGAACTCAGGATCAGTGGTTATATGGCCTTCCTCAACTAAGCCTCCTAATTCCTTATGGGGACCGTAGTAATCCCTCCCGATGGGGAGAAGGAAAGACGATGTGCGGCTTAGTATATTGGGAATCATAACCGGGAGCCTTTATATACTACTTGACTAGACCACCCATAATCACCTAATCATGTAGTATTGGGTATCTACTCAATAAGCCCATATTAATTATTATTATAGCCCATGAACCTTTAACCTTAATTGAATCACTTAATTAAGTCCATAAAATAATTGAATAGCTAATATAATTGCATAATAATATATTGTCCACAATTAGATTATAATGAAAATTATAAATTTCCAACACATGTGGTGTGCAGGTTGGAAGGGAAGGTGGCGATCGTGACGGGCGGAGCAAGAGGCATTGGAGCATGCACGGCGCGGATGAGGAGGGGGAAGCGGTGGTGGAGGAGGTGGGAGGGTGTTACAGGCACTGCGACGTGAGGGATGAGGAAGAGGTGAGGCAGCTGGTGGAGACGGATGTGGGGAGATTCGGGGGGCTGGACATCATGTACAGCAACGCCGGGGTGATGGAGAAGGAGATGGGGAGCATCAGGAGGGTGGAGAAGAGCGCGGTGGAGGGGGTGAACCTGGCGGCGAAGCATGCGGCGCGCGTGATGATTCCTCGGAGGAGGGGATGCATCCTGTTCACGGCGAGCGCGTGCACGGAGATCGCGGGGATCGCGTACATGGCATCGAAGCACGGGTTGGTGGGGCTGATGAAGAGCCTGGCAGCAGAAATGGGTGCGCACGGGATCAGGGTGAACTGCATCTCGCCGTTCGGGGTGCTGACTGTTTTTGGAAGAGAGGCGGAGTTCGCGGCGATGATGGGGATGGTGGGGAATCTCAAAGGGAGGATCCCCAAGGCAGAGGATATTGCCAATGCGGCGGTCTACTTGGGGAGCGACCAGGCTTGCTGTTGTGTATAGACCATGCATGCGTACGTATGAATGGTGTAGATCAGCAACATACGTGTTTAGGGTGATGATTAAGAAAGTAATCAGCATGATCAACGGTTGTGATCAGCTATTGACAGTAAGTTGGAACTATTGGATGAAGTCTTGAGGCATGCAGCTGGATGGTGGATTTAAGTAAAGAATCTAAGTTTGTTGAGTTAGTTAGTAAGTTACATAACAACTGATCCAGCTGGCTTTAACACGTGAGACTGCTGGTTAAACAAGATTTGAGATGATGCTCAATATAAGCAGCAAGATGGATTGAAAGGTAGGATCAGTGCCGCTGCATAAGGAAGAGCCGTAGGATCAGAAGTAATGCTGAGCTGATGGATTGATGACATGGCAAGATTCTTAAGTGGTTAAATGATCAATTGTAACTGAATGCAATAGATCACGTGGAAAGCTTGCTGATGGATTCTAAAACACGCATGTGTGGTATAAAATGGAAACACACACATCAGAATGATCATCATCTTCATCAGTTAGGTTCAGAAGATTAAGGTTTTCTCAGAAGTTTATTCTTCATCTTGTTGTGTAGTTGTAATCGTTTCATCATTAAGTGATTATACTTCTCCATAAAGTGGATGTAGATCTTTACGATCGAACCACTATACATCCTTGTTTTCTTTCTTTGTTTTTGATTTCATTTCTGTTGATTCAACACGTGAGAGAGGATGAGGAAGATAGAGTGTGCAAGTTTGTTCGAAGTTTAGCTCAAATTTGCTTGCATTCATAAGAATTGGCGCCGTCTGTGGGAAGCCAAGAAGAAGAAGAAGATTCAGTGGAGAAGAAGACCAAATGGTTACTACTAAGTTTGATATTAAAAAGTTTTCAGAGAAGGCAGACTTCAGTCTGTGGAGGATGAAGATGGAGGCCATCTTGGTTCAACAAGGATTATCAGAAGCAATCAAACCACTTCCTGAAAATCAAGCTGCAGCGGTTGATGCTGTTGCTCTTGCAGCAGATCAAGAACAACAAACCAAGGCTAGAAGTGCACTTATCATGTGTCTTGGAGATAAAGCCCTGAGGGAAATCTCGAAGGAAGCTACAACAAGAGGAGTTTGGAAGAAATTGGAGGAGCTGTACATGGTTAAAAGCTTGGCCAACCATTTGTACATGAAGCAGAAACTATACTCTTTCAAGGTATCAGAAGATAAGTCAGTTATTGGTCAATTAGATGAGTTTAATAAGATCATTGATGATCTAGAAAATATTGATGTAGCTCTATCAACTGAAGACAAAGCTGTCACCCTCATGTTAGCCCTTCCAAAGTCCTTTGAAGGTTTAAGAGATACACTTTTGTTTGCTAATGCTGAATCAATGTCTCTTGAGCAAGTCTTGTTAGCAGTTAAGGCAAAGGTGCTTCACAAGAATCCAGAACAACAAGCAACTGCAGAAGGTTTAGTAGCAAAGAAACAGAATCAGTGGAGCAAGAATAATAAGAATAATAAGAGTAGCAATACTGATAAGAGGAAGCCAGAAAAGAATTATAGTACTCCATCAGATGAAGAAGAAAACAAGAACTGCTATCACTTCAATAAGCCTGGACATTTTAAGAAACAATGTTTCAAATGGAAAGCAATGGTGGCAAAGAAGATAGCTGAAAAAGGAGGAAATAAGAGGTCTCATGCAAATCAGGTAACAACTAATCAAGTTGTTTCAGATTCTGATTTCATTGAAGCAATGACAGTTTGTTCTAGTTCAGTATCAGAAGATTGGGTTATGGATTCAGGATGTACATTTCATATGACTTCTAGAAAAGATTGGTTTACTGATTAAGATCACAAGATGAAGAATCAGTCATGCTAAGTGATGATCACACCTGTAAGATTGTAGGAATAGGTTCTGTCAAACTTAAAATATTTGATGGAAAAATCAGGTTGTTGACAAATGTCAGATATGTACCAAGTTTGAGAAGAAATCTAATATCTCTTGGAATATTAGTTTCTCAAGGTTATGAGTGTCTTTTGAAGGGAGAAACACTTACTATCATAAAAGAAAAATCAGTAGTTGTTAAAGGTTTTAAGAGGTCTGATCTGTACTTCTTAGATGGTTCTGTTGTGATTGGACAGATTAATGCAACTAAGGATGATAGTAGTGTTAATATTTGGCATGGAAGGCTTGGTCATATAAGTGAAAGAGGCTTGCAAGAACTTGCAAGATAGAAGCTGCTTGAGATCAGTTCAACTTGCAAGTTAGATCAGTGTGAAGCTTGTATATTAGGCAAGTCAAAGAGGTTAAAATTTGGTGCAGCTGAGCATAATACCAAAGCTAGATTAGAATATATCCATTCTGATCTTTGGGGACCTTCTAAGACCTCAACAATAGGGGGTGAAAAATACTTCATATCATTCATTGATGATTATTCAAGAAAGGTATGGATAAGAATTTTAAAGACAAAGGATGAAGCATTATCAGTTTTTAAAGTTTGGTTGACAGAAACAGAACTACAGACTGGAAACAAGGTTAAGTGTTTGAGGACAGATAATGGGCTTGAGTTTGTATCATATGAATTCAACAAGTTTTGTCAAGAAAAGGGTATTAAGAGGCACAAAACAGTACCAGGTACACCACAGCAGAATGGAGTGGCTGAAAGAATGAATCAGACACTTCTTGCAAGAGTTAGGTGCATGATGAGTAGTGGAGGCTTCTCAAAAGGTTTCTGGGGTGAGTTAGTGTCAACTGCAGCTTATTTGATCAACTTATCTCCATGCACAACACTTAAATTTAAACCACCTGAATAAGTATAGACTGGAAGGATACCAGATTATAGTCATTTAAGGGTGATAGGTTGCATGGTGTATTCACATCAAAAGCAAGACAAGCTGGATCCTAGAGCTGTTAAGTGTGTGCTTGTAGGTTATCCTAAAGAAGTAAAAGGGTACAGGCTATGGTGTTATGAGAGTAACAAGTTCATTGTTAGTAGGGATATAACATTTAATTAAGACAAGATGCCTTTATTAGAGAGAGGTGCTGATAAGGTCATTACTACAGATAAGTGTGAGTTTGAGGTGGAGCATGATGGTAAAACAGTAGTACAACACAATCAAGATCAGAGAAATAATGATGTACATGAGGAAGATGCTGCAGAGGAGAGAGCCGAATCATCTGGTTCAAATGAAAAGGACTCTTAGCAGCTATCAACTAGTTAGGGATAGGTTGAGAAGGCAGATCAGAACACCTATTAGATATATAGAGGCTGACACTGTTCATATGCCCTCTATGTAGCATCAGATATTGATATCTATGAGCCAAGAACATATTCAGAGGCAATATCAGGTAAGGAGAGTATGGAGTGGTTAGATGCTATGGAAGAAGAGTTGCAATCACTAAAAAGGAATAACACTTGGATGATTGTTGACAAGCCTGCAAATCAGAAGCTTGTAGGTTGTAAGTAGATATATAAGAACAAACCAGTGACAAGTAAGAAAGGAGGAATCAGATATAAGGCAAGGCTTATAGCAAGAGGTTTTTCACAGCAAGAAGGTGTTGATTATAATGAAATATTCTCACCAGTAGTCAAATATTGCTCAATAAGGATTTTGTTGTCATTAGTTACTCAATTTAATTTAGAATTGCATCAGATGGATGTAACAACAACTTTCTTACATGGAAATTTAGAGGAAAATATTTACATGAAGATTCCTGAAGGTGTTAGTTTGAAAGGTGCAGACTCAAAGGCTTGTCTGTTACTTAAATCACTGTATGGACTGAAGCAAAGCCCAAGACAGTGGTATCTCAGGTTTGATGATTATATTACATCAAATGGTTTTGTCAGAAGCATGTATGATAGCTGTGTGTACATAAGATGTAAGGAAGGATGCTACACTTATCTACTACTTTATGTAGATGATATATTGATAGCATGCAAGGATATGATAGGAATTAATATAGTAAAAGATACCTTGAGGAATGAGTTTGACATGAAAGATCTAGGTGAAGCAAGAATGATACTTGGTATGCAAATTGAAAGGGACAGATCAGCTGGTCAGCTAAGATTGTTTCAATAGTCATACTTGGATAAGATTCTTAAAAGGTATAATATGAATTTCTGTAAGGATGTTTCAATACCAGTTAAGCAATGTTTAAATCTGTCAGTACTTCAAGGTCCTCAAACAGATAAGGAGAAGACAGAAATGAGCAATATACCATATGCAAGTGCAGTTGGTAGTTTGAAGTATGCAATGGTGTGTTGTAGGCCAGACTTGGCTTATGTTATGAGTATGATCAGTAGGTTTATGAGCAATCCTGGTCTTGTACATTGGGATGCAGTGAAGTGGGCACTGAGATACATCAAAGGAACTATATCAGTTGGATTGAAATTTCAGAAACAAGGTACTTGGGACAAAGCTGTTGTTGGTTATGTGGATACTGATTATGCATCTAATCTTGATACAAGGAAGTCAATAACAGGTTATGTGTTCAATTTGTTTGGAACAACAATAAGTTGGAAGGCTACACATCAACACATAGTAGCACTCTCAACCACTGAGGCTGAGTTTGTTGCTCTCACAGAAGAAAGAAGGTGTTTGGTTGATTGGTATTTTGGGAGAGTTTGGTGTTCATCAAGATACTATTGAAGTATATTGTGACAACCAAAGTGCTGTACATCTCTCAAAACACCAAGGATATCATGAGAGGACTAAACACATTGATGTAAGACTTTACTTCATAAGAGACATGATAGAAGAGAAGTTAGTGGCTGTCAAGAAGATTAATACAGCATACAATCCAGCTGATGCATTCACTAAGGCTCTACTAGTTCAGAAATATGAATTGTGTAAGAGTCTTATTGGTCTTCAATAAAAGGAGGAAAGGAAGGTGTACTGCAGCATATAATTGCAGCAAGGTGGAGAGGTTTGATCACTTATGATGATGCATGGTCTAAGGTGGAGATTTGTTGTGTATAGACCATGCATGCGTACGTATGAATGGTGTAGATCAGCAACATACATGTTTAGGGTGATGATTAAGAAAGTAATCAGCATGATCAACGGTTGTGATCAGCTATTGACAGTAAGTTGGAACTATTGGATGAAGTCTTGAGGCATGCAGCTGGATGGTGGATTTAAGTAAAGAATCTAATTTTGTTGAGTTAGTTAGTAAGTTGCATAACAACTGATCCAACTGGCTTTAACACGTGAGATTGCTGGTTAAACAAGATTTGAGATGATGCTCAATATAAGCAGCAAGATGGATTGAAGGGTAGGATCAATGCTGCTGCATAAGGAAGAGCCATAGGATCAGAAGTAATGTTGAGCTGATGGATTGATGACATGGCAAGATTCTTAAGTGGTTAAATGATCAGTTGTAACTGAATGTAACAGATCACGTGGAAAGCTTGCCATTGGATTCTAAAACATGCCTGTGTGGTATAAGAGGGAAACACACACATCAGAAATATCATCATCTTCATTAGTTAGGTTCAGAAGATTAGGGTTTTCTCAGAAGTTTATTCTTCATCTTGTTGTGTAGTTATAATCGTTTCATCATTAAGTGATTATATTTATCCATAAAGTGGATGTAGATCTTTACGATCGAACTACTATACATCCTTGTCTTCTTTCTTTGTTTTTGATTTCATTTCTATTGATTCAACACGTGAGAGAGGATGAGGAAGATAGAGTGTGCAAATTTGTTCGAAGTTTAGCTCAAATTTGCTTGCATTCATAAGACTTGCTATGTTAGTGGGATCAACCTTGTGGTGGATGGCGCCTTTTCCGTTCTAAATCCTTCCATTATCAACCTTATTCAACCCTACACCTAGCCTACACCTCAACAATCTATAACTTAATTCCTACTTATCCAACCAATTACACTATACTTGAATCCACTAATATTAATTATCCCACTCCCTTAATTTATTACTATTTCACATCCATATCTCTATAAATTTGGAAGCTCTCACCCTTATCACACCGTTGTGGAATTAATATTAACATTATCGTAATCACCTCTTTCTTGCAAAATAACTGTATTCAATCACTCTACAATAAATTATTGTTACCTGTTATGAGGAATGCTGCCCTTTGCACAACTCATTCCTTAAGCTTTTTGAATGATAAACTATCAACATAATTAAAAAATCTCTTATTAAATGTATATAATGCTATTTCATGTAGAAAGGTAGCAACTTTTAAAATGTCACATTTCTTTTTTCTTTATTTAAATATTTATTGATTATAAATCATAGAATAGCATATATAATACATCATGATCATAATTTTTGGAGAATTTTATTCCTCCTCATTCATCTAACATTATATACACTATTTAATAACATAACATTAGTATAATATTTGAATTTTGTTTACATTAAAATAATAATATGATTGTATAAATAACAATTTAATTATCCGCTTATCGCGGATTCATGATAGATAGTATGAGAAAAATCTATAAATGTGACAGACTGACAGTGAATGAATTTTGAAAAAATCGGAGACAATAGATCATGCAAGCATTTAATTCACCCAATCTTATATATGATCAAGTGGATTTACGTAGTGATGATGGATCATAGCGGACAGAAGCAAGTTGATGATTTGGTCCGTGGAAGCACGTGGGCTACTTGCTTCTATTTGGAATTTCATAATTATATTTTGCGTTTCTGCACATATTCTCTACTACTCCCTCAGTCCCGGGTATTTTTACCCGTTTATACGGGCACGGAGATTAAGACGTTTTATTTTTTTAATATATAATGTAAGAGAAAATAGGGATAAATTAATAATTTAAAAAGAAAAAGTGAATAAAGTTATTGGGAATGATGAATGAAGTGTAAAAAAGTAATTAAAGTTGTTGAGATTGTAAAAAGTAGGTAATAAAATATTATGTATTTTTGCCAAAATGAAATGGGTAAAAATACGTAGGACACCCCAAAATGGAAAGTGGGTAAAAATACGTGGGACGGAAGGAGTACCTTTTACCTTTTTTCATTTTGTATACGTGAATTAACAAATATTATTATTTAATGTATAGTAATTAGTTGTATTAATAGGAGTGTGAGCCTATATGTAATTGTATTAGTGAGTATGTGTAGATCTCATGTGTATAAAAAAAAAGAACTCTTTGAATGGAACACCAAAAATAAAGAAAAATGACTCTTTGAGTTAGGGATGACAATTTGGCCCGACCCGCTCTCGCCCCGTTCCGACCCACCCTGCACAGAGAATGGGGTGGGTCCGCCCCGCCCCGTGCACGGGCCAGGTTGGGTCTGGGTCTTAGCCTCGCCCCGCCCCGTTACTAAAATATTAAAAAATTTTATTTAAAATATTTATTATTATTAATATATATTAAATATTATACATACATTTTTATTTAACTTAAATAAAAAAAATCATATATAGGAATTATATATAACTATTACAAAATATTTTATTATAATATTATATTAATATATAATGTAATAAAATAATTTTAAAAATGAAAATAAAGTTTAATTATTTAATTTCAAATTTAAATTTACTTCATTTTATTTTAATTAAAATTTTCTATTTGAATGTATTATAATTAATAAAAAAAATGGGACGCCCGCCCCGCATAGGGCCGGGGCATGAGTCCTCAATGGCTGACCCGTACCGGGGCACGGGGTGGGGCATCTTGATACCCGGCCCGCCCCGGCCCATTGCCATGCCTACTTTGAGTTGAAAAAAAATGACTCTTTTAAATTGTAGGAATGAGTATACTCCCTCCATCCTATTTCAAACTTTACGTTTACTTTTTACAAGTAGATTAAAGAATGTAGTATTTTAATATGTAGTGAGGTGAGAGAAATAATAGTTTAATGTAAAGTGGGTAGGTGTATTAGTGTGGTGTGTGGGCCCATGAAGAGAAATAATTAATTTGTGTAGGTTGCATTTACTAAAAAGAAAAATGTAAAGATTAAAATAAAATATTTAAAATGAAAATATGTAAAGATTAAAATGAGACGAGGAAGGAGGAAGTATAATATTGCGACCCACATTTTGGTAGTTCGTCCAACCAATCAAAACATGTGGCTTTTACTTCTTCTAGGGCCCCTCTTTCTTAATTTTTTTTATTACCAGAAATAAAAACATATCAATTTGACTTTCTGATTGTTTAACTATATTTGCAACTACAATTTTATTACAATATTGAAGGATAATAAACCAGAGGGGAAAAAAAAAATAAAAAATCAAATTAATTGCTATTTATATACGGGAAAATGAATACTAATCTATGTATATATGTATACTCCCTCCATTCCAAAATATTTCATTTCCTTTTTTATTAGTTCCACAAAATATTTCATATTTTATTTTTATTAAAAGTAGTAAAAGATATATTATAATAATACATACTTTTTACATATATTTTAACATAATACCATTTTTTCACATATTTAACAAAACTTTACGCACATTTTTTATTAAATAATTAACTAAAATATTTATTTTATTTTTTTACTTTATATATATAAACAATAATATTTTCTTTTAACTCGGCGCAAAAATATGTAAAATACAACAGGGGACGGAGTATTTGTTATTTAATTAATTTTAGCTTTGATTAGATTAAAAAAAACATCCGTAGTAAATTAATATGGGTAGCATCCAATTATACTAGTAAACAAAAGAAATGTGTGAGATAATTTCACGGAATGTCTTTCATGAAACAAATAAAAATGATAATATTTCAATAAAAAAGTGATACTTAATGGATGAAAAGTGATAATGGTGCAGTAAATTATTTCATTAGCAATTTATAATATAAATAAAAAATAAGTAATATTTTAAAAGAAAAATAATAACATTATTAATAAAAATAATACTAATAATTAATTTATAAAAGCATAAAATGATGGTCTCACACACCTAGCGCCCTCCCTCCCCTAGAAAGTTTCATGATTTGCATGATAAAAGTAATTAATATACATTTAGATTTCAAATTAAAGGAAAATATGTTAAAAAATTGATATCCCATTAACATTAATTAAGAAGGAAAAAAGTAATTCAGTATGGAGGATTCCCAGGTTCAATATTTAAAATGGAATAATGATTAATTAATCAATTGTTTTATTATCTTCCTAATAATTTGGTATAAAAGAATTTAGAAAATGAAAATAAATCCATAGGGCAAGTAGATATAATAAATTGAGGGCATCATGGTGTGTCTATATATTTTCGACATTTGTACTAGATTTATAAAATAAATTAACTTGAGAAAGTGATTGCACCATTCTATCTCTCTCCTGTAATGCCATCAACAATGAACAACGGCTCACACAAGGGAGATGTTATTCTGAGAAGGTAAATTTAGGATTTAAATTCCGGTCGTTTTCATGAAATAATTGGTAAAAGTATTTAATTAGTGGTTGGTAAGTGCAGATTAGAAGGGAAAGTGGCAGTAATCACAGGTGGCGCGAGCGGGTTCGGGGAGAGCACGGTGAGGCTGTTCGCGGAGCATGGCGCCAAAGTGGTGATCGCGGACGTGCAGGACGACAGGGGCCTTTCTCTCTGTAAGGACCTCAACCTCAACTTCCCCGACCAAATCTCCTACGTGCATTGCGACGTCACCTGCGAATCCGACGTGGAGAACGCCGTCCAGTTGGCAGTTTCCAAATACGGCCAACTCGACATCATGTTCAACAACGCCGGCATCCCGGGTAACCTAGACTTCAGGATTGTCGACGCCGACAACCACAACTTCAAGAGGGTGTTCGAGGTCAACGTCTTCGGATCATTTCTGGGAGCCAAGCACGCCGCCAGAGTCATGATCCCCGCCAGGAAAGGCGTCATACTCTTCACCTCCAGCATCTGCTCCGTCGTCTCCGGCGAGTCTCCGCATTCCTACACCGCCTCCAAGCACGCCGTCGTCGGCCTCATGAAGAACTTGTGCGTCGAGCTGGGCCAGTATGGGATACGAGTCAATTGCATATCCCCCTGCGCCGTCGCCACGCCGCTCCTCACCGCATCCATGGGGGTCGACAAAGCCCTCGTCGAGGATATAATCTGCTCCTCCGCCAACTTGAAAGGGGCGGTGCCCACGGCGGAGGACGTGGCGGAAGCGGCTCTCTATTTGGGCAGCCAGGAATCCAAGTTTGTTAGCGGACTCAATCTTGTGGTGGATGGAGGATACAGCACAACCAATCAGAGTTACACCAGGGTTATCTCCCAATTTTTTAACCCTTCATCAACATCTTAATTACACAAATTCAAACTCAATTATTATTTTGCTACAATGTTATCACACCGGATCTTGTGCGCCATTTCGTGCATCATCTCTTGTACCACGCGTTAAGTGATTGACACGTAAGGGGAATTAAATTCAACCATTGTCCTAGGATTTAAGGATTAGGGTATAGTTTTCTCTCTCCTACGTGTCATCCATTGAATGGTTTAGCACAGGAAATGATATACCAAAATGACACATAGAGTTCGAGTCGATCTGAAATTAATGATCCATAACAATTATTTATAAATAGCATCTTAATATGGCATACTCTATTAAGGATAACATATTTAATGTCTTGCTGTTGAAAGGAAACTAGAATTTATTTATGCCAAGATGCCGCCAGCTATGTACGTGTAATTATTATCTGCTGTAAAACAAATACTCAATTAACCAAGCCTAATATATAACTATACATTTTGACCACACCGATCTCCAATTACATTTTATCTCTCTCCTATATACTCCTATTTATTTATCAATAAAAAAAATAAGATTGAGGATGTGCTAATGATGATAATTAATTAGGCGATAAATGAAGTGAAGAGTAGCATAGCAGATAACGCAGTGTCGGTATGGTTAGGTAAACATCACTATCATGTTATGATGTTAGATGTATGGATGCATGCACATGGCGTGGGAAATACAATATTTAATCATCCAATCCAACCTCATCTCTAACGTACGCCTTAACGTATCATAATTTAACAAGCTGTATATGAATAATGGATGTAATCCAAATTAACATTAATTAAAAATATACCAGATCATAGTTGAATTATATACCTACTAGTCATCATCTGGTTCATCCGGAAGGAAAAATATAAATAGAAAATTAATGGCTTAATTTTAGTATTATTCTTGTTGTTGAT
Organism: Pogostemon cablin; assembly: GCA_023678885.1. Classification (NCBI taxonomy): domain Eukaryota; kingdom Viridiplantae; phylum Streptophyta; class Magnoliopsida; order Lamiales; family Lamiaceae; genus Pogostemon; species Pogostemon cablin. The sequence continues at coordinate 243,985 of CM042983.1, forward strand.
CTAGAAACACTTTAATAAATTGGGCCTTGTGGGCTTCAGAATTAAATACGTGATCAACCATAACAAAGTTCAGTCCATTTTCGGAAATTTCTCGATCCATACTCCCAACCAATCCAGGCCATTGATTTTTCTTCTCTTAAGTTTATGCTCCAAAATTACTACTCCCCCATCCCACGAGAAGGGTCTCTTTTTTCCATTAGGGCGTCTCACTCAAAGAATTCTATTTTCTTTTTAATAAACATGAGTTCCATACACACCCTCTAATACAATTAAAATATGGAGTCCACACTTTCACTAATCCAATTATCCTTCACACGTTAAATAATAATACTCCTTAATTCACGTGCAAAAAACTAATCTTTGGCTAATCTTTGGGTGGATGGAGGGAGTAAAAAGCAAGGGAGTAATTATTATTGTTAGTGGAAGCGTTAATTAAGCAGAGTGAGAAGAGAAACATACTTTATAGAAGTGGAGTAGTATGTTGAGGACAACAGCTGGAGGTCAGTATTCTTATTCATTTCTCATCATTTGCACACTGAACACCAGATACAATTAATCTTCAATAGCCAAAAGGTATTCTCAGCTGAATTAATCTTCAATGGCCAAAAGGTATTCTCAATCATGTTGTAATGTAACATCCATCCATCCATCTAGCTAATATATATAGATTACAGGTTGGCAGGCAAGGTGGCCCTAATAACCGGCGGCGCTAGCGGGATCGGAGCACATACGGCCAAAGTGTTGGTCGGGCAGGGCGCCAAGGTGGTTACCGCCGACGTTCAAGATGAGCTCGGGAAAACAACTGCTCTAGACATAGGATCATCCTACGTGCACTGCGATGTGGCCAACGAAACCGACGTCCAAAACGCCGTCAACACCGCCGTCTCCACGTACGGAAAGCTAGACATCATGTTCGCCAACGCCGGCATCCCGGGTTTGAACGATCCCAGAATTGAGGCGACGGAGTACGAGGATCTGAAAAGGGTATTCGATGTGAATGTCTTCGGATCATTCTTCTGCGCCAAGCATGCTGCTAGGGCCATGATTCCTAGGAAAACGGGGAGCATCGTTTTCACTTCCAGTGTCGCTTCTGTCACGTACGGAGATGTTCCCCATGCTTACGTGGCATCCAAACATGCTGTCGTGGGCCTCGCCAAGAATCTATGCATTGAACTCGGGGTTCACGGAATCCGGGTGAACTGCGTTTCTCCATTCGGCGTACCTACGCCCATGCTCATGAAGGTGCTCCGGGATTCCGACAACACCGCCGTCCAACAATTTGTGTCCCACATCGCCACACTAAAAGGTGTCACCGTCGGCGTCGATGACGTGGCACAAGCTGTGCTCTTCTTGGCAAGTGATGAATCCAAGTATGTTAGTGGCCACAATATTGTGATTGATGGAGGTTATAGTTTAACTAACAATGCTCTCCATCTAAATCTCAACAAATTCTTGCCTCCTTCCAATTAATTCTAATTCTAATTTCGTTTCCTTGTTCAAATATATATGTCTCATCAATGTGTAACACACACACACATATCATCTTCATTTTCAATATTGTTACTCAATTCATCCACACAAATTTTAACAATTATTAATTACCATATCACAAACATTATTTTATACTTTAACATCAAGAATTAATATATGCAAGATGCAAAGCAATTATCTTGGCTATTACTCTATTACCGAAACTATTATAAATATTGTTGCTGTTACTGTTTTTTTTTTTCGTTTTTATTTTATTTTTTTGTTTTTTATTTATTTAATTTTAGAGATATAATTGTAATTTTACCCTTGTGATTTAGGGTATAATTTATCCTTAGGATTTAGGGTATAATTGTAATTTTACCCTTTTGATTTACGGTATAATTTATCCCTAGGGTTTAGGGTATAATAGTCATTTAAATAAAATAAATTTAAAAATAAAATATAAAACAATATTATTGAAGGAAGAGTAGGGATTAAGAATATACCAATTAAATTGGTACCTAGTCTCTCTTTAATAAATAAAATATAGAGGTTAGACGTCATTGAAAAATAATGGACTATAAGTGGTGGCCACTTAACTTTAATCGGCAAAACACAACAGAAAGTGGGACTGTCAATAGATGTTGCCCAACTTTAATTGTCCTTTTCTTTTACTCCTAATATATACAACTCAAAGTGAATAGTGTAATAATTTTAGTAAGGACGTCACTATTGTCACTCAATAATTTACTTAGGATACTCAAATAATTTTTCAAAAAATATTAAAAATACTAAAATACCCCTAACTTAAAATCACCCATAAAATGTATAACATTATATTTTTACTTAATCCACCCAAATTCTATCTACCCTAATTAATACTGTATTTGTTAATTTTAATTTTTTTACTTAATCCACCCAATTGGAGCGGCTGACGACGTTGGTGGGTGGCGTTATCGCCTCCATTGCCGTCATACTAAAATTGTCCACCGCTTGCATCATCACACTTTCCGGCGACAATGAATTTTTAATCATTGGAAATAGAACTATTGTTAGTAGATCTACAAAGCAGTAGAAGGGATTCAACCTTCCTTTTTAGTTGAGAAAGAGAAGGGTGCAAATTAAGAAATCATATTATCATATAAAAATATTTTGTAAAAATCATTCAATTGAAGAATATTTTTTTCTAGACGTTAATTTAATTAAGAATGTACTTTCAACAGAACTGGTCATGGAAAAATACTGTATATAAATTCAATTAAAATAGTTTGGGTAAAAGAGAATTCCATATTTAGTTATCTACTTGATAACGGATGGTTTATGAATATGAATATAGCATACTGGATAAAGATAGTTTCTGCACGTGTGTTGATTTGGGTAGAAATGGTGATGAAGGTCATTAAGACGTTGAAATTATTAGCAGATGTTTAATGGTTGTATTTAATGGAATAATAATTCAGGGTAATTCTTGGGTGACCACGGGTCACCCAAGTGATCTCAATAATTCAGGTTGAGTTAGTAAATTATGGTATGCAGGATGGGGATAGTAAATAAGTGGGATGGGTGTGCGAAGTGCAAGTTTAGAATGTGAGGGGTAGAATAGTATTTTTACTATTATATTTTTAGAAATTCGAGTGTCTTTAAAAATTATTCGGTGACAATAGTGCCATCTTTTTAGTAATTCAAGATTGGGCCCCAAAGAATTGGCAGGCCAAAGATAAAAGAAAATTGTTATTGGACGTAGAGTTCAATTAGATGTGGGCCGGTCGTTGAGCACTAGAGGGATAAAAGAAAATTGTGATTAGACGTAGAGTTCAATTAGATGTGGGCCTGTCGTTGAGCACTAGTGGTATAAAATAATCTCTCCCTGTTATTATATTATTATTAATATTATGGAGGCCGGCCCATTTGATGGAGGCCGAATAATCTCCCCAAACCACATTATTTATTTCCAGTTTCCACAGTAGAGAGAGTGTATTTAGTTTAAACTTAAGGATTTGGTGATAAAACGGGTAAATATTAAATTTGGTCCGGCAAGTATGAAATTTTTCAATTTTAGTCATTTTTCTTTTGTAATTCTTAATTTTAGTCTTTTTTTTGTCAACTTTTAGTCTTTTAGTTCAAATTTAGGCATTTTAGTCCAAATTTAGTCTTTTATGTTAAAAAAAATGTCCAAAAAGGTCTAAAAGTGTATACATTTAGGACCAAAAGTGGACCAAAAAATGATCAAATTTTGAAAAAAAGGACCAAAACTGGACCAAAAGAACTAAAAGTGGATCAAAAAGGATCAAAATTGAGAATTGCAAACGAAAATGGATTAAAGTTGGAAAACGCCATACTTACAGGACTAATTTTGATATTTACCCATATCCAAACTGCTTACTTGAGAATTTCCCGACCTATAGTCTTCTTTCGATGGCATTGTATTCCACGTCGATTGATTTCTATCCGTTGAAGTTTAGATTTATTTACATGTAATTGCTTTCTACCACCACAGTTAACAATTTAATTCAATTTAGGATTACAGTTTCACTGTAATTCTTAATGTTATTATCTCTATTCCATGTCCTCACTTAATTGTACCTCTTCAACTATTTCATACTCCATAAACACCTACCCAATGAAAGCTTATACACATATTATTGCTAACTCATATCAAACTTAGCTACTTTTATTTGTTTTTCAACTCGAATACAAATAATTAATCAATATCTGCTACTCTTTATATTTTTTATTATATTGTCTCCAATTTTTCTACTATATTAACTATTATTGCATATTTGCATGCCTATCTTTTTAATTATGAGTTAGAAAAAATAATTATATTTTTTAAATAAATAAATACTTAACTAATATCTTAAGGATTAATTACGCCAAAAGTCCTAACCTTTTCGCGAATTTCAAATTAGTCCAAACTTTTCAATATTTATAAATAAGTTCCCGACCTTTAGTCCCTTTTGCAAATCAAGTCACCGGGCAGCTAAGGGCCTGCCCGGGGTTGACGTGTCATTTTTTTTATTGTTATTCCACATGCACAAAACCTTCCACCTGTAAAAAAAAAAAAAAAGTCAAAGCTAAATTATAGTCAAAATTGACTGGTAAAAAACGTGAATTGCAAATTGGGTAAAAGTTTTGCTTCCTCCACTGCGAAGCACCAGTTCGTCGATGTTTTCTCCCGCCGATCGAGCCTCTGTCGATCGTTGATTGGTCGTAATAGTCGGGGTGACCAAGCAACAAAATATCGAACCCAAGGGAGAAATTAAGTGATGTATCCATATTCGAAAGATGTTTCACTCTAGAAGGACTAATCAATAAAAGGAGGGATTAATTACACTACAAACTAACTAAGAAAGCAATTAAAGATAGAACATGTACAAATGAGATGGATAATGGATGAAGGTGAGATGGATGAAGTAACAATCTAAAGAGAAGTAAGGCTAACCACAATCAAGATTAAGGACACCACATGGACTTTTTAAATTCAAATAGCAAATATCAATGATAATTGGAATAAAAGCAATCACATATGTTCCCCTAATTCCTATGGCCAAGGTGATTAAGTTCTCAACTCATTACAAGTTTTAAGCACAAAAGATTGTTTCTTACTCTCAATTCCCTTAAAGGTACTATGATTGTAAGATTTATCCTTCTCACTCAATTAACAACCAAATATGATAAATTAATTAAGTGTTCCAACATGAATGTTCTAAGTATATAAAGATGCTACCACATACTTCACATACTAACATAGAAAATCCATATTATAACATGATTCAATCAAATCCCTAAACACAATATTGGAATGACCATCCTAACATCATAAATAGAGACTTTAATCACACAAATCATAATACAAATCAAGTAAGTTATTAATCATGTAGGAAATTCCAAATATCATATCAAATAACCATTTAAATCCAACAAATCCACAAAGCCCTAATTTATCTTGTGGCTAGCCTCACTAGAGGTCTAGCCAACAATAAACACTATGAAAATATCCTCAAAATGCTTACACATATCCATTGTTTCAAAACAAACCAAAGAGAATACAAATGAAAAGAAAAATATCTTCCCTCCTTGATGTAGGTTGAATATCTATCTTCACTTTGCAAGCTCCTATTCTCAATCCTCAATCCTCAATAGATTGGTGACAAAAGGATGATCAAAATATGGAAGATAGATGAAAGGATTATGGATGGATGATGATGAAGGTGTAAAATATGTAAAAGAGTGTGTGGAGTATGTGTGCCTCCAAGAGGAGGAATGGAGATGGATCCTCCCCCAAATTATGAGAATGGAGGTATTTATATGTATGGAGGATTAGGGTAAAATTGGGTAATGGGCTTAAGGGGGAGAAAATGGGCTTAAGTGAAGAAATGAGTCTTGTGGGCTTAAAAATCGGATCCAGGAACCGGGTTCAAATAAATAATTGGACAAAATCGGTTCAATAACTCGATTTGTCCCAATGGTTCAGCGATTCACCCTTAAAACCATCACGGACACAACAGGTTTGGTGTTCGAATCCAGTGAACCGGGTTATTAAAGTTTTTGTACGATTTATTTCCATAACCCGCTAGCAGCCCAGCGCTTCCACACGCGCAACACCTCCGCATATATTTTTATAAATTAAATGGAAGCTTTCATGTGAGCGCGAAGTAGGAGATCGCTCCCCCAGAGGGCCCAAAAACTCAATCGAAGTAGCAAAAACTCAATCGAGGAATTCTTACAGTGGCATTCCTCTCTCATTCCTCTCTCTTCTATGTACGACAACACTTCTGAGGTTCCAAAAGACAACGCTTTCAGTCGTTGTCTATTCCATCATTTCTTAATACTCAGAAAAAGTGTTGTCATAGCCCTCTTCTAAATCTGTTATCTTTTTAACTGCAACTCTTTTTTTTCCTTTTCATCTCGTTTAATTTCCATTTCCTCCTTTTATAATTTTTGCTCAATACACCTCATTCCTACATGAAAAATAGCAAGATTCACACACTTTACTCCAAAAATAAAAACAACACAAAATAAAAAATAAAATACTAAAAATAATATAAAAACACGCAAAAATCACACGAACACGACTCTAAAATCTACTAAATTTTCACGATAATCAATCATTTCCCGTCGCGAGTGAAGAGTTGCCCGCATCCAGTAGCAAACTAGCCTCAATCACCAAGCTTTGCCGGAATTGCGAACAAGCCACTAGCTCATCGCCGTCGACCCAGCCCAGTCGCACCATCAACCACCGATCTACTGCACAACTCAGCACCAGTTTGGACCCCACCCCCAAACTCTGCTGGAAATTGCAACGCCAGCCCGAGCAAAAAGTACAACCACACCGCTTAGCCCACCGAGCCGCCACTGAAATCAAGAACAATGCCGCCACGCCTTCGATGTTTATGCATTGCCGCCTCCATTGCCGGTAGATACCACCGTGAGCTTGATGCTAAAATCGGCCATCCATGTCAGATAAAATGATCGACGGAGGCTCGATGGACAAGTCCAGATCCGGCGGTAGCGCGGTGAAACTGGCGGCTGTGGGAAGCACTCCGGCTGGCTTCGGCAGTTTCTTTTCCCACTGCATGGCTCGCATTTCCGGCGGGAGGAAACATCGGCGAATGGTATGTCTGACGGCGGCCGCTGTTGTCAGGTTCGCGTATCCGGCGAGGAAGCAAATCTGCAACGTCGAACTGCCGGTGAACTGGTGCTTCGCAGTGGAGGAAGCAAAACCTTTACTCAATTTGCAATTCACGTTTTTTACCAGCCAATTTTGACTATAATTTAGCTTTGACTTTTTTTGTTTTTTTTATTATTTTTTTTTTTTACAGGTGGAAGGTTTTGTACATGTGGAATAACAACGAAAAAAAATGACACATCAGTCCCGGGCAGGCCCTCAGCTGCCCGGTGGCTTAATTTGCAAAAGGGACTAAAGATCGAGAACTTATTTGTAAATATTAAAAAGTTTGGACTAATTTAAAATTCGCAAAAAGATCAGGATTTTGGCGTAATTAATGCTAATCTTTAAGACAATGTAAAGAAACTCTTCAATATAAGAGAGGGCTACCCTTCTGCACAAAAAGTGATATTAGTAATGTTAATGAACTCATTTGAGTAGAACAACCTATGTATTCTAAATAGTAACTCTATACTTTAAAAAGTAAATCTTCTCAAAAGAGTGTACCATACACCCGATTGCTAACTATCATCTCTCTAATTTAAAATGTAATAAAATAAAGAACCACAGAACTAAAATAAGCTATGAGCCACAAGGTCGTATATACTCTCACTGTTTATCAGGTTATGTTTATTTCGAAATTAATAAAATTTTCTCTATATATATCACTACTCCATTCTTAAATATTGATTTGAAATAAAATTTAAATATATCCTATTTCTACTAAGATCCAAAATAAACATACATTATATTAATTGTTTTATTAAATCTAATTCAACTCAAAACAAACATGATCTAAATTTACAAATTTGACTAGATTTCAAGGCACGAGATATTTTGTGGCACATTAATATAACATTTTTTTACATATTGACATGATTCAGGATGGAGAAATTATATCACTTGCCCTTAGTATTTATACTTTGACTTTGAGTATAATTTTCTCCCTTACATCACTCCTTCAAAGAAATGACACATGACACTAATACATTACAAGGTATTACACCCATATTTCAATAACACACTATATCCAAAATATATATATATATATATATATATATATATATATATATATATATATATATATATATATATATATATATATATATATATATATATATATACTGTAATAGCATTCAAAGCCCTCATGGGAAAATGCAACAAGAAATTAATTACTGATCAATGAGATTGCTTTAAAAACAAACATTTAATTGATTGATTTTGAAGAAAATTTCAATGAATGCCAGATAAAATAGTAGTTGATATTTATTGGAAAATGAAATTAAGATCTTATTAGGTACAATCAATCAAATAAAATATTTAGAAGTAAAAAATTATTACATCTAAAAAATGATACTCTATAAAAACCATAGGTATTTACTCGGTGCACTATCGAATCTCCTATGTGATTTTTATGTATCATATTTTGTGAGATTTCGTTATCTTATTGATAGCACGAGATGTCATGTGACACTTTGATGTTACATTTCTCGTAATGTCTCTTTATAAATTGGCACGTGATGGGGTGGAGAAATCCAATCATTACTCTTAAGGTTTATACGTACAATGATTTTAGGTATAGGTTTCCTCCTCTCACCTACGTATAATTTATTTATCCAATAAAGAGATATAAAATATGTTACACTAAAGTGTCACAGAACATTTAAATTATGGGAAAGGAAATTCAACCGTTATTCTTAGAGTTTATATTTTCCCTTTTAAAGTATAGTTTCCCTCTAAGTATTTGAGATTGAGATGGAGGGAGCATATGTTTGTAAAAAAACAATTAGTTTAGAAAAAAATTGTGTCTTTTCACAACAATAAAATTATTTTACATTTTCTAAATTAGTTATAGATTTTCCTTAAATTAAAATCACATTTTCATGGTATCTATTTGCAATTAAAAAAATAGGGAGTAAAATATATCTTTCTTTCTTTTTTTAAAATTTTTTTATTGCACAAGATATATTTTGCGATTAATAAAATAACATCCACATATATACCAATAATTTTGAATAATTTTCTTGAGTAATCCCCTCTTGCCTTATGATCAGTTTGGTATCTACCAATTTAAGATTATAAATTGAGTAAAAGAAATGCATAATACTCCATATCACGATCCATAACTACACTAACTATAACTGTAACTATTAACTTTGTATTAATGAGATCGAGTATGTAATGAGCAACGCGATTATCAGTTGATTGGGATTTGGAACAAGATATGAGATATGGAGTAATAAAATTAGTGAGTGATGATTAAGATTGTAATTACAAGAGGGTGATTATGAGGTAGAAGATGTATGCATGAGGTAGCTTTTATTACAATTCCACAATAGTGCATAAAACGAGTTAATGATCAATAAATTCAATAAAGATAACTCAGAACATTACTATCATATTAATTGTAGTGGCACTGCATACTTCCAAAACCATCATTACAGCCTATTAATTTTTTTCCTCTATAATTTTCCCCTCCATTAATGGATAAATTAACCATTCCAATTAATATTAAGTCCAAATAGAAGTATATGCAGAAACATCAAACTTATTTATTTTGCATGTTAAATAATTATCCCAACTAAAAGTTTAAGTTGTTAGAGAAAAGTATCAATTAATATATTATCCGCTCTCTTTAATACACTACATCATGACATGCAGACGGGGTTAATTTTGCTTGAAAGTCCCATCACATGCAGGTGGAGTTAATTTTGTCTCATATATGTGGCTAGAAGTGAGGTTCGAGTCTTGGACCTTTATTAGACCTTTTGGGTCTGATGCCATGTTAAACGATCATATCATTTAAAAGCTTAAGAGTATTATTTAATATTTAATCAGGTCATTCTAACACACGGTACCCCCATTTGCTACCGAGTCAATTTGCTTCAAACCTAGCAGGTGGAATTTTAAGAATGAATGGTGATGAAGTTTAAACCCTAAACATTCTTTGGATCATGGACCTCATAAAACGACCGTCATCAGTTCCCATCTAACATTCATCATCAGCTAATAACAAGAAATTTTTTTTCGGCCCACCTTAAGGCCCGGTCAAGACTCAGATCCTTTCTCTAGGAGTAGTATATATATATATATTCAAAAGCACTTTAAATAAATTCAATCAAATTATTTTATTTTATGCTCCATTTGGACCCGATCAAATGGGTCTGGAGCAGGATATGATACTGTTTTTAAGAACAAACCCCTACACACGGACATAAAAATATGGACTAGTACTGTTTTTGATATACACCATTTTTTTTAATGTTCCAGAGAAGATGTTTTCTGTTGTTAGAATACTATTATTTAATAAAAAAATTATATATATCGTCAATAATAGCATGACCCCTTCGATCGACTTGCTTTGCCAAATTATTATCTTCCAAGTACAAAATTAAAGCTTTGATAATTGGTTAATGCATCATGATTTTGGAATGTAGTCAATTGAGAGGGGGCAAAGAAGTCATTTCGGTGTAGTGTCAATTAAACCATAGTTAATCAGCATACTTTGCTGGAGTGGACAATAATCTCAGTAGTTGCATACAACCAACTACTAATTAGTTACGTACAGTCATTTCATGGCCCCATTAGCTTAGCGTTGAGTGTCATGTTTTATAGTGTACTTACTATTGTCACCTTTTAATTATTTCTCCTAAATTTAATTAGTTACCTGCAGGGCAGGGGCCTCTTCATTTCACATCTTTTATCGACAAAGATTAAGGATCTATTTCATTTTTCCTTCTAACACGTTGAGGGATTCCGATAGAATTTAATGTTGTGATAGAGGTACATTTCACCTAATATAATTAAAATAACAACATACTCCATATAATTATTAAATTATACTCCCTCCACACTTTTCATTTTGGGTTGTCCCACAAAAGTTTACACCTTCCTAAAAAACAAAAAGTCAAGAACAATTACTATTTCCCATACACTTTATTTACAAAAAAATCACCCCTACCTAACACACCTAACATACTTTATCATTTATTTATTACCAAAAAAATACCACTTTATCATTTATTTATTATCAAAAAATACCACAATATCCCTAAAAGTTATCACTTTCTTAATATCCGTGCGGAAAAGAGATGTGCAGTCTTTCATGGACGGAGAGAGTATATTCTTATGAATTCTACTTATTCATTAGCTTTATAAAAATGAATGATATTGAGAAGGACTACATAGAATCGATCCTACAATATTAGATAGGATCGGTCTCTCTTTTAAAGAGTAACTTAATTATTCATGCAATTTCAGATACCTAAAATTGAGGAAGAGGGCGAAAATTTTGGGAGGGAGGGACGTTTCATAGTAGTCATTGCCTTATTTATTCAGTACACAATATCCTTAAAATATCTTTTGTAGAATTATTTTCTTTTAAATTATGAAAGGGGAAAAAAAAACTTTTGAGTGATTTTTATTATGGGCCTGGCTTACTAGTAATTCGTAAACGCTAATTTTAATTATTATTTTCAATATTCGTTTTCAGCATGCACTGTTTTGGTGTTTCCTTCCAACCAGATACTACATCAGACTAAAATTGACTACTCCATAATTATTCCACAATTTTCGCACTTTTTTTTTCAAATGGGTTTAATAAAATTGCGTTTGGTTTATAAACTATAAAGTAAAGAAAATGGGGGATAATTTGAGTAATTTAATGAGAAAAATGTATAAAATAGATGAATTTAGTGTAAAAATAAGTGACAACTTTATATTATAGTATTGTAAGAGTTGGTTAATCATACTGTGTACTCGGGTACACCCTAAGATAGGGTACACTCACTTTAAAAAACGTATACAAATATAAACAAAAACATGGATTATACAATTATGAACAAAAATATATACAATTTAATTGTTAGTTTTTTTAATGAAAAATTGAGTGTAAAATATATATAATTATTAAAAAACATGTATACATTATTGAATAAAAAGTTATACACATATGGATGCTAGTTTTTTAATATAAAATTTAGTGTGAAAAAAAATATATAATTATTAAGAAACACGTATACAAAATAGAATAACATGTATATAAAATAGAATAAAATGTTATACACGTATGGATGCACCTAATATCAACTCGTAAGAGTGTTAAGTGTATAGATTGCTAATTTTAGAATTAATACTCCCTCGGTCACGTGTTTACATATTTTCAATTTCTGAGTAAAATTAAATTTTTTTAATATCAACTCAAAAATAAAATAATCTTTGACCAAATCTTATTAAAATTGTGAAGATAACACAATTAAGAAATTATAAATATAATAATATAAGTTAATAGTGAGAGGTAGTGAAATAATGAGAGCATGCAAGTTGCAAAAGTAAAAAGGAAAAGGGTATATATATTATATAAATGAATGAAATGATGTAATTTGCTGTAGAGTGCCCTAATTATTAAGGGTAGTTCAGACAAGCAATTTATTGGCCATAAGCACTAGGATTAATGGCTCTGATATGATTGAGTGAATACACCATGTAAATTGTACTCCATTTCTCATCAATTGTAATTGTAAAATGGTGTACCCCACCATTAGGAGTCTCACCACCCCTGTCTTGGGGATTGGTGGAGGAGGTGAATCGCAGGATGTGCCTCAAGTGGCTTATAGAGAGTGCTCACAGTTTAACTTGTGCTTGCAAGGGGCCAAATTCATGCCAAAGACAGGATTCGAACCCCCATCCTGCAGCAATAGCTCAGTTGGAAGGTCTTTCAACCCTTCCCTCTACCACTTGAGCTATGCCCTTTTAATGGTAAAACACAAATGCAGTGGACACTACCCAAATCCAGAAATATTGAAAACGAAAGGACTTTCCCATTTATATACTTTTTTTTTTTACTTTTCTTTTCTTAATCTCATAAATTTTAGGTACAGTGTTAATTAAATTTAATGCGTTGCGCACCCGTTGAAATCTTAAAATTAAAAAGATAAAATAAAAATTACATAGTATATTCTTTTATATAAAAATTATTCATGTGTAATCTTTATCTAATATTCATGTGAAATAAAGAATATATATATATATATATATATATATATATATATATATATATATATATATATATATATATATATATAATCTTTATCTAATATTTAAATTTGTATTAATATGAGTGTAAATATACATAAAAAAAAACTCATTTTTAACAACAAAATCTACTAATGGAATTCAATAATTGATAACTATCAACGGATTGAAAAAAAATTACATTTATATTATAACAACTGAATGTCAATAGATATATTTATATTTTCTTTTTAGGAACAGAATAATTACCATTGTCAACGTAATCATTATATGAATCACTAACAAAATATGTATCAACGAAAATGAATTTTTGTTGCTAAAAATTTATCAACCGGGACTCTACCATGCAATAGAAAATTATCAATGATGAATTTTGTTATTAATATATTGGTAATCTAATTTATCAATGGAATCAAGGCTTTTTATCAATTACATTACTATAAAATAGATTTTTTCAGTATTTATTTCGATAATGTAATATAATTGGACAGCAACAATATGAGTATTTGTTTATTAATAGAGATTGAAAAAAGAAAATAGTAATTGTATATTAAATTTATACTTCATTATAATTGTCTAGATAATTTTTTTTATAGTTTAATAGAATTTCACGCAATTAAGTATTATTATTAATAAAATCTCACTTTGTAGTTTTATCAATTTCACTATTTATCATTTACTAACAATATTCCACTTAAAAAATCATTAAACCATGTATATTCTTAGTGATGCAAAAAATTTTAACCTAAAACAAAACGTTATATAGTATCTAATATTATTAATTTGGATCTTCAATGAGATTTTTTGACTCCATCACATCATGGGCAGAAAGTACAAATGAAATATTGCTTACTCCCTCCATTCCATAAAAAAATTATTTATATATGTTTTTTTTATATGAATTAAAAAATATAATATTTTAGTATTATATTGAGATGAAAAATATAATATTTTAATGTATAATAAATAATTGTATTAGTATAGTGGTTTAGTTCCATAAAAATATTTAAATATTTTGTGTGAATCCAACTAATTATTATAAAAAAAATATAAATCTTTTATTAAATGCCAAAAAATAAAACGCGTAAACGTTATTGGATGAGTTAGTATTTAATTTCCGGTACTCCAAGAGTTTAAATGTTATTGTGGTCTTAATTTCTCCATAGTACTGTCAGATCATGTAGCAGAATTACTACATAACTATACAATGGAGTTGGACCATTGTCCTTCCTTGCCTCGAATTTTTTTTTATATACTCTCTCCATCCCTTTAAATCCCTTTAAAATTATAAGAGCATCTTCTAAAGGTTCTTCAAAATAAAGAATAATTAAAATTTAAAGAGTAGAACATAAAAGTTCATGTCCAATAATCTCTTCAAAATAATAATTTTTTTTATATAATGATTTTGACTCTTCAAATTTAAAGAGCCAAAACAATTTTTTAAAATTAATTGAATTAACTATTTTATCACTTCCAACACTTGCTTTTCTTGAAATGTCCCCTAAAAATATTAATTAATTCACATCTATAATAAAATAAACTAGGAGATAATATAATTGTTGGAATGTGGGGTGTAAATCTTGATCCATGTTAGTGTGCATCGGGTGTTGCTATGTAACTAGAAGCATTTCAGACTGAATGGATGTGTTGCATGAGTTAAACACATCATCAAACTTCAGAAAGATCAGCTGCAAGTTAACATGCAACTTGGTATGCACATGTGGAGGTTATTGATCGGTTGTGCCATTTTGATTAACTGCCAAGTGGTTAATGCTAGCACGTGACAGTCCAGCTGTAATTCTTGGATGCATGTGAGGTGTAATCATCCTATTGGAAGCTTAAGATCAGTCAGTTGGAGGAGAGATCAATATAAATACACACATACTAGCCATAGTGATTAAGTGAGTTAGAATAGTTTGCTGCTTCTGTTCTTAGCTAGTTTTGCTGTGATCATTGAGCAATCATCAAGCTCAAGTGATCAGTTCTTTATTCTGTAAATCATCATCAATAGAAAGTTTCCTTCCTCACAGTGGACGTAGATCTTTCGAGATCGAACCACTATAAATGACTGTTTCTTGTTTCCTTATAGATTCTTAGCTTGATTGTTCTTCAAATTCTAAGTGCTCAGTATTGTGTGAGGTTTATTTCGATTAGTGAGGTTGAGAGTACAAACAAGATAGTTGAGGAGTTCTCAAATCACAACAATTGGCGCCGTCCCGTGGGAAGATCAAGATCAACAACACTCAAGATGTTCACTACTAGATTTGATATTGAGAAGCTTACGGAGAATACAGACTTTGCCCTCTGAAAATTAAAGATGAAGGCAATCCTGACTCAGCAAGGACTGATCGATGCACTACTCCCACCTCCACCACTCAAGATAGAGATCATCAAGGATCCTCAAAGATCTGGAATGCAAGTAAGAGGGCAGGTTGAAGATGAGGTAATTAGAAAAGCTCATTCTGCCATTATCTTGTGTTTAGGGGATAAGGCTTTAAGGGAAGTAGCAAAAGAGACTACAACAATTGGTGTTTGGGAAAGATTAGAATCTATGTTTATGGTCAAGACTTTGGCAAATCGACTTCATATTAGGCAGAAATTAAATGCATATAAGATGACTGATGAAAAGCCTATTTTGAATCAAGTTGATGAGTTTATTAAGATCATGGATGATTTTGAAAGTATTGATGCAAAAATACCAGAAGAAGAGAAGGTTCTTATGTTGATGACATCACTTCCAAGATCGTTCCAAAGTTTTAAAGATACTTTGTTATATGGAAATTTGAGCACCATCAAGTTTGATGATGTGTTGCTTGCACTCAAGTCCTGAGAATTGCAGCTTATATCTGATGGTGTTCAAAGCTCAAATGTTGAAGGACTGGTTGTTGATAGGCGTATTTTGCGCACTCCAATTTAATCCTCAAGTATAATGATGTCAATTGTAGCAACAAGTACCCAAGTTAAATTATCGATCCCACTGAGATAGTTAATTATTTATTTATTCTAAATTACTATTTAAGAAGAATTTCGTAATCAATTTCCAAGGGTTTTTGAATTAATTAATCTAAATAACAAAATAATAAATTACTGAGTAATTAAAAAACAATAGAAAATAAATAAGTTTTAATCAAGGAATAAATGACAGTTCTAAGGTATCAAGTATAGACCAGTTAATTCGGGTTACTAGACCTTCAATTGTTCATTCATGCAGTTTCAATGAAAATACACTACATAACCCCATTAACCCACCTAATATTATCCGATTTTAAGCTAATAGTATATTCTGGTTTAAATCCTAAGATGCGCGAATATTACCAAGCCTTATTCCTAGATACTAATCAAAACAAGCAACAGTACCTCCGGATGGTAAGCTCGACTAACAAGATATTCTCTGAAATTACTACAAGGTTCTATTCACTTCCTACTTGAATGTCTAATTGCATTGTTCCACTAAACAATTCAAGTATTTGATTTACCAGTTCATGGAATTAAAGCGTTTATAGCGGAACTACTTTAACCCCTAATAGATAGACAATATTATTCATGAACGCATACAAGCTAACATAATAATTCAAGCATTATAGCGGATGTCATGAAATTATTATGAAGACGTTACGAAGCAGATAAGCAAGTCTTAATAAAATAAATAAAATCAAAATATCCACTGCATAAAATCCCAATCTTTGGTCTAGGTTCCCAAATCAATCAAATCAAACCATCAAACCCTAGAACTGTATAAGAAATTAGCCCATGAGGTTACAATCAATACTCATGGCTATGCAATTCATACCAAAAATCAAGATAAAAGGAAGAAAAAGATAAGAAACACGAAATCCTAGTTTAAGCGTAGTTGGGCATTCCTTCTCCGTCTCTCCGATCGTTCAATCTCCCTCAATTAGCACTTGGAACCACTTGAAGATAGATGGAAGATGAAAAATCAGATTTGTATCTAATATGGAGTGTTTTTGGTGTGAGAAATCGATGGATTGTGGATGGGTTCTCTTCAATTTTGTGTTGATCTCCCCTCTTTTGTCTTGGACTGATGTAGGGCTATTTTTCGATGATTTCTGAGCCAAAACACGATCTGAAGGGTGTAAATATAATTCTTTATCGAACAGGCTGCGATTGGGCTCGAAATTAGGCCGCTCGACACTCAACTAGAGCCGAGCTACCTATGGGCATGCCAAGTTGGTGCAAAGCCATATACGGATGAAAAGCTAATGTCGAGAGGATTCCGTAGGACCCCAGCTTGGCCAAAATATCAACCACGGTGGGTCCAGCTCGAGCCGAGCTGTTTTTCGAGCACTGCGTGATCTCACCATTTCGAGCATAACTTCCTCATACGAACTCCAATTTGAGTGATTTTTATGCTAAAATGATCATCTCTTCCGTGAATTACCAACCATATATCACATAATCAATTTGGACTTCTATATGAATACAAAAAAATTATGTAATGTGGACATGTGTTTTTCATCATTCCTTCATACTTTCACTCTTCATTCCAACTTTGAACTTTTGATCATGTTTTACACTTCAAAACTCAACAAAACACCTTAGTAGCATCTTAATTATACAAAATATGAAAACCATGTCATTCTACACAAAGTCATGGCCACATTCGATAAAAAATAGTATAATGTGAGACCTAAAATACGTGAAATTCCACTTTCAACATTTCTCAAGAAGAACAATCAAGCCAAGAAAAATAACAAGAAAAAGAAGAATCATGAAGCAAACAAACAGGACAAGAAAGGGGCAGAACAAGTTAAAGAAGGTGAAGTGAGGAAGTGCTATCACTGTGATCAACCTGGACATCTCAGAAGAAACTGTTACAAGTGGAAAGTAAGTAAAGGAAAAGGAGATGATAATGGAAAAGAGACAGAGTAGAAAAATCAAGTTAATCAAACAGTACAAGCTCAAGAAAGTGGTAAAGTTTTCATTGAAGCATTGACTATTACTACTTTTAGAGGTTAACACTGAGTGGGTATTAGACTCAGGCTGCACATTCCATATGACTCCCAATAAGCAATGGTTTACAGATTTCAAATACCAGCAAGGAGGCTCAGTTCTTCTTGGTAATGATCAAGCATGCAGCATCAATGGCATGGGATCTGTGAAACTCAAAATGGAAGATGGAGCAGAAAGAATCCTCTATAATATAAGGTATGTTCCTGAGCTCAGAAGGAACTTAATATCTCTTGGTATGTTAGATTCCATGGGTTACATAAGCATCTTGAAAAATGGTATGCTTAGTGTAACAAAAGGGAAGGAAGTTTTCTTGAGAGTTGTGTGGTACTATGAACACTGCACAAGCATGCATCACAAGTGATCGTTGTGAAATTCACCTAAATTTTAAGTGGATTTTTGTGGCTTTAATTTAATAATTGAGCATGATTTTAATGAAAATACTATTAATTGCTTGATTATTTGGAGAAAGGTATTTTTGTTTATTTTTGCAGAAAAATGGGTGATTTTGATAAAAATGGATTCTACAAGTGAAGAGGAAGATGTGGGAGAAAACGAAGCCCGATTTGGAGTTGAAACGAGCAAGAACGGGCCAAAGGAAAAATTATTATAAATCCCATTTTTGGTGCCATGAGCTAAATTATCCCACATTGATTACTTACCACAAATTCCTCTCACTCTACTACTACATGACCTCACTTGTCCCACATTGAAAACTCACTCAAATTTCTCTCATCCTTACTACTATAAATACCCTCTTCTATGAAAGCCACCATTGATCAATTCTCACCCATTAAATTTCATTAAATTAAATCATTAGATTCAATAGTTGAAGAGAGTTTTTTAAGATCTCCATAGTTGAGATCCCTCCCCCTTTCGGGGTGAGGGATCCGTCCGTAGTTTAAATGTTTTTTCTAGATTAGGATTTTATTATTTTCCAAGAAGGTGGGGACACCAAGGAAAGGATGATCCTCATGGATGTAAAACTTCATTAAGGTGTAATCTAATCCTACTTATTATCTTTTTATTTTCTATGTTTTGGATGTTTAAGTGATGTTTAGATTATGGATTAATTTGTGATATTATTTAAATTGCAATCCCGGCTTTGATTAGTTTCATTTATGGATGCTTAATTGTTTAATCTATATGTTTGATTTGTGTGGTTAATTATCTAGTGCATGTGGTTAGAACGAGAGTTCAATTATGTGTTTTAGGAATTAATTTAATCATTTCATCATGTGGGTTATGTGGATTAATGTGGGAAGAGTTGGAGATGACCTCTCATGTTTAGAACTACATAAGTGGACACTAGAGAGGTTAGATCGAGAGGTCAATTAATCTAGTGAGGGAAACCCAACCTTAGTGAATTCATAGTACCTAGAAAGGGAATATTACCTATGATTTAGTACCTTTTAGGGAACTCGTACGTGTAATTAGTACCTATTGGGAGGTGTTCGCTATGGTATCGATCCCATGTGCTACTTTGGGGTCTTTGTAAGGGCCTACATCCTCTTCATCTCTAGAGAGAGTTTAGGTGAAAATAGTGATCGCTCTTACTATGATAGCTTAAATTGGGAGGCAATTAGATGTGTTACATGATTGATCCATTTGAATTGCATCATGAAGATTTCCTTTGCATTGAAAATTCCAAAAATATTGTAATTAGTTTCTTTTCTTGTTTTTATTATCTCTCTTCTCGGTCGTCCCTAACTAATATGAGACTATAACTTGAAGGCCACAAATCCTAAATTCCCTTGGGTGGTTCGATATTTTATTGCTTGGTCACCCGGACTATTAACGACCAATCAAATGGCGCCGTTGCCGGAGAATTTAGTTGTATTTGTGACTTCGGGTTTCGTTGAGTGTTAGGATAGGGATATTTTTATTTGATTTGTTTTTTTTGTTTTATGGTTGTGTTTGTAGGGACGAAAGCGTGGTGCCATGGTATTGGCCTTGAAGAGCAAAGGAGTGGTGCAAATTGAGGTAACGAACATCTTCTCAACTTAAATTCGACTTTGCCTAATTTAAGTTTGGGGGTATGTTCTCTTTGTTACTTGACTTTTCTACGGTTTGAATTAGAAAAATTGCATCAATGAACTCCTACTTGATCATATTGCACCGGCGCACGTTAAAGTCCTTACTCTTTTCTTTGGCATGTATTTTCTCCTTTTTTGTTATTTTTTTTGTGCTTTTCTTGCTTTCTTTTGCTTTCCATAAGGAGAAAATCTTTCTTAGCTCTCTTGTGCTTCATTGTGAGGAATTTTGAGGCTATGATGCTTGGTTGGAACTTGTGACTTGATGGATTTTTTTTTTGTGTACTTGTTGAGTTGTGGTTTGTGCTTGTTTTGTGTTTCTTTCACTACTACAGGCCCATGAGATTTTTGAGCCTTAAAATCATGAAATCAAATGGTTTTTCCTTTCTTGTGTGTGCATCATTCTTTTGTGTGCATTCTAAAACTTCCCATTGTGTCTTCTTAAAGCTACATGTGTGTGAAGATTGTTGAAAATGATTTAAGGCCATCTTTGTGTTGACAAGTCACTTAGCCAAATTAATCCTACCAAATGAAATTATTTCGTAGTTTGCCCCTTTGAGCTTATTATCCTTGTTTCTTTGGCAACCCACAAATTTAGTCATTTTTATCCATATTTTATATCCTAATCACCTTTATTGATTAGTAGAGGATTAATGGGGATGAAGTGGTTGAATTGAGCTTACAAGAAAGTTTGGAAAGAGAGAAATTGTGAAAGTGCAAGAAAAGATGGAGAAAAGATGAAAAAGAAAAAATGGAGGTTGTGTGAAAAGAAAATTTGAGTGAAGCTTGTATAAAAGAAGCATAAAGGAGCTCTACTAGAAAAATGGAAAGAGAGCCATTGTGGAAAAGAGAGAAAAAAAAACTCAATAGTGGAAGAAAAAAAAGAGAAAAATGGTTCGTTAGTGTGTTGGATGGAAAATTACATTTTTCTTGAGGTGAAAAGAGAAAAAGAGAGGATAAGAGTTGAAGTGATCAATCAACTTAAATTCTCTACTAATCTTGAGCTTACTTTTCCTAAATTTTCCTACTCAAGACCAAAGAGCCTACATTACAATCCCATTAAAGACCTTTTTGATTCAATAATTAACACATACAAGTGGTAGAGAGTTTAGACCTTTGGCAAGCATATGGTAATGACATACATTTGAATTGATTTTTGAGAGTATACACTTCTCCCATACACCCCTTGAGTGTGAGAGTGAAAAGCAAAATCTAGAGAGGAGTAGTGAAAGTCTCACTTGCTTGCATATTTCCTAAATTTAATTTGTATGCATTTAAATTGATATCTTGTCGCTTGTTTTGATTGAATTGAAATAGCTTTGAAGTGACTCAATCTCATTGATATCTTGATTCAATTCTAGGTGAATTCCCCTCCTCGTTCTTTCTTTTCTTTCTTTGCTCGGGGACGAGCAACACTTTAAGTTTGGTGGTTTGATCGTTGTGAAATTCACCTAAATTTTAAGTGGATTTTTGTGGCTTTAATTTAATAATTGAGCATGATTTTAATGAAAATACTATTAATTGCTTGATTATTTGGAGAAAGGTATTTTTGTTTATTTTTGCAGAAAAATGGGTGATTTTGATAAAAATGGATTCTACAAGTGAAGAGGAAGATGTGAGAGAAAACGAAGCCCGATTTGGAGTTGAAACGAGCAAGAACGGGCCAAAGGAAAAATTATTATAAATCCCATTTTTGGTGCCATGAGCTAAATTATCCCACATTGATTACTTACCACAAATTCCTCTCACTCTACTACTACATGACCCCACTTGTCCCACATTGAAAACTCACTCAAATTTCTCTCATCCTTACTACTATAAATACCCTCTTCTATGAAAGCCACCATTGATCAATTCTCACCCATTAAATTCCATTAAATTGAATCATTAGATTCAATAGTTGAAGAGAGCTTTTTAAGATCTCCATAGTTGAGATCCCTCCCCCTTTCGGGGTGAGGGATCGGTCCGTAGTTTAAATGTTTTTTCTAGATTAGGATTTTATTATTTTCCAAGAAGGTGGGGACACCAAGGAAAGGATGATCCTCATGGATGTAAAACTTCATTAAGGTGTAATCTAATCCTACTTATTATCTTTTTATTTTCTATGTTTTGGATGTTTAAGTGATGTTTAGATTATGGATTAATTTGTGATATTATTTAAATTGTAATCCCGGCTTTGATTAGTTTCATTTATGGATGCTTAATTGTTTAATCTATATGTTTGATTTGTGTGGTTAATTATCTAGTGCATGTGGTTAGAACGAGAGTTCAATTATGTGTTTTAGGAATTAATTTAATCATTTCATCATGTGGGTTATGTGGATTAATGTGGAAAGAGTTGGAGACGACCTCTCATGTTTAGAACTACATAAGTGGACACTAGAGAGGTTAGATCGAGAGGTCAATTAATCTAGTGAGGGGAACCCAACCTTAGTGAATTCATAGTACCTAGAAAGGGAATATTACCTATGATTTAGTACCTTTTAGGGAACTCGTACGTGTAATTAGTACCTATTGGGAGGTGTTCGCTATGGTATCGATCCTATGTGCTACTTTGGGGTCTTTGTAAGGGCCTACATCCTCTTCATCTCGAGAGAGAGTTTAGGTAAAAATAGTGATCACTCTTACTATGATAGCTTAAATTGGGAGGCAATTAGATGTGTTACATGATTGATCCATTTGAATTGCATCATGAAGATTTCCTTTGCATTGAAAATTCCAAAAATATTATAATTAGTTTCTTTTCTTGTTTTTATTATCTCTCTTCTTGGTCGTCCCTAACTAATACGAGACTATAACTTGAAGGCCACGAATTCTAAATTCCCTTGGGTGGTTCGATATTTTGTTGCTTAGTCGCCCGGACTATTAACGACCAATCAACAAGTAATCTTGATGGCTCTATACTATGGCATGAGAGATTAGCTCATGATCGTCGTCATTTTCACCTAGGTTTTAGTGTCTTTAATTATGAATTATCTTATGTTTTTATCCGTATTTGTGTAACTTTTGGTGGAGTTTATGTAATTATGAGAGATTTGGTATGGATTGATAAAAATGTGTGAATAAGCTTAAATATGTGCAAAACAGGTCAAAAATAGAACAAAATGGAGTCGGGAGCTGAAACAAGCTGAAACGGACTGAAAACACCCTACTGAGTTGCATGGTCTTACTCGACTTGCAACTCGAGTCGAGTTGGGGGTCGAGTAGAGTCAGAATGTGTCCAGTAGCTCAACTCGAGTTGCGATATCCAACTCGACTTGCAACTCGAGTCGAGTTAGGTGCCGAGGAAAATCTAGCTTCTGACATGAGTAGACAGGCGAGAGCTCGAGTTATCTTACTCGAGTCGAGCTGGGATTAGGGCAAGCCGAGCATCAAGTCGAGCTGGGGCAGAACAGCGTTCAAAATCATCTAGTGAGCTAACTCGAGTTGCAAGGTCCAACTCGACTTGCAACTCGAGTCGAGCTAGGGTCGAAAAATCGTCCAGTTTGCAGAGCCACGCAACTCGACTTGACAGGCAGTAGCTCTAGTTGGCTACTCGAGTTGAGTTGGGTCAAAAGCAGAAAAAAGACAGAAATTTCCAAAAGCTTCTAGAAGGTCCCTAAGGGGTATAAATGCACAATTGATGCAAAAATTACAGAGAGTGCCTCATTTGACAGTTATTTTGGAGATCAACACACACACTCTCTCACCACCATTTCACACACTCCATCCGATCCATCTCTTCCACCTTCAATTCATCCATCCACTCAACTTGATCTTTATCAATCCATCATCCAATCCATCCATCCACCATTTGAGAAGAGGAAAGCTTCAATGATTGAAGGAGTTAGCATATTGAAGAGAAGGAAGGTTTCTCCATGAAAGGGAAGCCAATCTACTTTTCATTTGTTGATTTTCTTCTTATTTTGGCTCAAATACAGCAAAGCTTGATTTGTAATAATATAATCACAATGTGTAGTGGCTAGTCCTATAGTAGGGCTAATCATATGATTGGTTGAGAAGAATGCTAGATATGTAGGATTTGAGATGTTGAATTGAGTTAATTTTGGGTTTCCTTTTATGATTAATGATTCATTTCAATATTTGTGTGATTAAATTCTCTTTTTATGGTATTAGGATGGTCATTCCAATAGTATGATGAGTGGTTTAATTGAATCATATATTAAGATGTGCATGCATGTTAGTGTGAGGGGAGGTAAGTCATACCCTTCTTGTGCTTAGAACACTCATAGGGGACACTTAAGAAATTGAGTGAAAAGAACCAACTTATGATCATAGTACATTAAGGGAATTGAGATTAAGATCAATCTTAGGAGATTTAAACTTGTAAAAGAGTCAAAAACCTAGTTGTCTTGGCCATAGGGATTAGGGGTAAAATTGTGATTGCTTTTAGTCCACAAATTAATGAAGTTCACCATCAAGAGTTATGCATATCTAGCTAGAGTCTTAACCATGATTATGATTAGCCTTGCTCTCTTCTCAAGTGAATTCTACCTCCATTCCATTCATCATTTGTGTGTTGTTTAAATTATTACTTTGTTAGTTCAAGTTCTTAGTTAATTGAGTAGAAATAATTAGTAGCTTAAGCAATCAAACCTTCAATCTATCATCCTTACAAAGTATGAATTAATGGAAAATTCGGATACAATCATGAGTTTACTTTCCCTTGAGACAACATTATTATAAATTTTGTACTTGGTCACACGTGTACTCAACGATAGAGTCTTTTACATATTTTTACAAGAAATACGGCTAAGAACAGCTCACATATGTGAAAGGGGGCTGCAAAAGTTGGCTAAACAAAACCTATTATGTGGTCATACCTCCATTAAACTGAATCAGTATGAACATTGTGTGATGGGCAAAGCAAAGAGGCTTAAATTTGGGACTGGAGAGCATAGCTCCTCATCACTATGTTCATTCTGATCTTTGGGGACCAGCAAAAAACATCACAAGAGGTGGTGGAAGATACTTCATCTCATTAATAGATGATTACTCTAGGAAAGTGTGGATTTACATACTGAAATCAGCGGATGAAGCCTTTAGTAAGTTCAAAGAATGGCTGTCTGAAGTTGAAAATATCAGTGGAAGGAAATTAAAGTATCTAAAGACAGATAATGGACTTGAATATCTATCTGAAGAGTTCAATCAATATTGTAGAGATAGAGAAATTAAAAGACATAGAACTGTTCCATCAACTCCTCAACAAATGGAACAGCTGAAAGGATGAATCAGACACTCTTGGAAAGCATGAGGTGTATGATTAGCAGTGCATGATTTCCCAAAAATTTATGGGGTGAATTAGTAGTCACTACAGGCTATCTTATTAATGGGAGCCCTTCTACACCACTAAAATTCAAAATACCAGAGGAGGTTTGGAGAGGGAAACCAACTGACTATATATAGTAACTTGAAGGTGATTGGATGCCTTGCTTATGCTCACATAAAGTAAGAAAAGTTGGAGCCAAGAGCTCTAAAGTGCATCCTAGTTGGCTATCTACCTGGAGTTAAGGGATATAAGTTATGGTGTCCAGAGAATTAAAAAATTTTAATATGTAGGGATGTCACTTTTGATGAAGCTAGAATGTCTTTACTTGAGAAAAATAATTCTGATTCAGGTGTTGAGCCTCAGGTGGAGCAGAATAGATCTACTGATGATGAAATCAGTAAAGGAAAGGAAGAAAATACATATTACCTTGCAAGAGACAGACAGAGAAGGGATATAGTTCCACCAGCTAGATATATTCAAGCTGATTCAGTATCTTATGCTTTATATATTGCATCTGATATTGAATCTTATTAATCAAGAAATTATAGAGAAGCTATATCTAGTACAGAAAGTGATCAGTGGATGATAGCTATACAAGAAGAACTCATGTCTTTGGATGGGAATCATACTTGGGATATTGTTAAAAATCCAATGAAACAGAAGCTAATAGGATGTAAATGAATTTTCAGAAAGAAGCCATCTACAGTTGAAGGAAGAAAAATCAAATTTAAAACAAGGCTTGTAGCAAAGGGTTTTTCTCAAAAGGAAGGAATTGATTACAATGAGATCTTCTCACCTGTAGTCAAACATTGTTCAAAAAGGATAATTCTCTCATTAGTTACACAAATGGATATGGAGTTGCATCAGATGGATGTTACAACTGCTTTTTTGCATGGGGAGTTAGAGGAGCAAATCTACATGACTATTCCTGAAGGAGTTGAACTTCAGAACTCAAGTTCTAAAGCCTGTTTACTTAAGAGATCACTGTATGGTCTTAAACAGAGCCCTAGACAATGGTATCTGAGGTTTGATCAATACATAGTAAAGTGTGGATTCCAGAGAAGTTCTCATGATAGTTGTGTATACTACTTGGAAGAGGATGGTCTGTTTATATACCTTCTGCTGTATGTAGATTATATGTTATTGGCTAGTCATACAATGGAAGGTATGCATAAGGTTAAGAATATGCTAGAAGCTGAATTTGACATGAAAGATCTTGGAGAAGCCAAAATGATTCTTGGAATGGCTATTGATAGGGACAGGATCAGTGGCACTTTGTTTCTTAATCAAGAAACTTATCTGTTGAAAGTGCTCAGAAGATACAACATGGATGAATGCAAGTCAGTTTCTACACCGTTTAAACAAGGGGTCAAACTTACTTTGTGATCGGTGTGAAATTCACCTAGAATTATGGGCTAAATTGCATGAATTTATGTGGATTTATTTGGATTTAATTCAATAATTAAGCATGATTTTAATGAAAATATTATTAATTGCTTAATTAGTTTGAGAGAGGTAATATTATGTATTTTTTCAGAAAAGGGGTGTTTTGAGCTTGAAAGAGTGATGGAAGAAACGGAAATTAAATTGGGATGAAGACGAAAAAAAAGAAAAAATTTGGCAAAGACAACATAGAAAAGACAACACTTTTCAGAAAAGTGTTGTCTATTCAGAAGTGCAAAAAATTGTCCAGAGAGCTGAAAAATTGCAAGAAAACACGGGCAGATGCATAAAAACACGACCGTGTTTTTATGTACTTTTTGAAAAAAAATTGTGGAGGCTGGGATTCGAACACGTGACCTCTCGGACACATAAGGCGCCTCCAACCACTTTGCCAAATCACCACATGTGACTAATTCTCGCCCGATTTAAACTTAAACCCTCTTCCTGGAACCTAAAAATTCCAAAAATTTCACTCTTGTCCCACATCGAAAATCAACACCAAAACTCCACTCACCTCTCCACTATAATACCTCCTCACATCCATAAACTGAAAATTAATCTTCATCCATTAAATTCCCAATTAAATAGTGTAGAGAGTTTTTTTTTTAAGATCTCCATTTGAGATCCCTTCCCCTTTGGGTGAGGGATCCATTTTAGTTTTAAATATTTTTCTAGTTTAGGATTTTATTTGCTTTCCTAGAAGGTGGAGACACCAAGGAGAAGATGATCTTCATGGATGTAAAAACTTCATTAAGGTGTAATCTAATCCTATTTATTATCTTTATTTTCTATGTTTTGGTGGTTGATTGAAGGCATGATTATTGATTAATTTATGAAAATGTCTTGATTGAATTTCCGGCTTTGATTAGGTTTTATTTATGAAATTCACATGTCTTGTAATAATATGGGATTTATGTCTTTGGTATTAGTGCATTGTGATTAAGTTGTGTATTGTGTATCGGCATGTCTTGTCGTTGCTTTACCCTTGGTTGTTTTGCACGATTATCATATGTGAGTTTTTTCCATTTATTATATGTGGGTTTAATATGGGGGGAGTTTGGCCAAAACCTTCCTATGTTTAGAACAACATAAATGAACACTAGTGAGATCACTTGTGCCCGAGGATTAAACTAGTGAAGGGAACCCCATCCATACGAGCATAGTACCTTGAAGGGAATTGTAAGTATGATCGATCCTATGAGCTTTTTAGGGGTTGTGAAGACAATCTACATCCTATTCACCATGGCCATTGGGGATAGGTAGAAATAGTGATCGCCCTTACCATGATTTGCTTAAAAATGGAAAACAATTAAAGATGTTGGATGATTGATTATATGAGTGTATCATGAAGACTACCATGGCATTGAAAATCCAAAAATATTGTAATTAGATTTATTTTCCATGCATTTTATTTTCTTTTATTTTTAAACCTCATTTCCGATCGTCCCTAACTAATCACGATACTATACCTAAAGGCCATGAATCCTAAATTCCCTTAGGTTCGATATTTTGTTGCTTGGTCGCCCGCACTATAACGACCAATCACTTTGCAGCAGAGGCCTCAGTCTAGTCTAGAAGCTACTGAAATGGACACAACACCCTATGCTAGTGCAGTTGGTAGTCTTATGTATTGCATGGTGTGTTGTAGGCAGGATATGGCCTATACCTGATGAGAGTGAAAATAAGCGTGTTTTAGTGTCCAATTTAACACCTTTTTGATTGATATTCTTGTCATATATTAGCACAATGGTCTTATATTCATTATATGTGAGAAAAAGGTGCACTTGAGGTGTTTTTTTGTGTTTTAGGTGGAAAAAGGATGAAAAGAGCCAAGTTTGAGAAAAGGTGCAATTTGTGCAAGAATACTGATAAACGCATGTCCAAATTGTGTAATTATTCTGTATTGATGTGGAGCTCTAAATGGGAAGTGTGATACATGGTTGGAAAGCCACTGAAGAGAGAGTCGTTTTGGCGTAAAGAACATCCCATTCGGAGTCCGAACGAGGAAGTTATGAGCAAAGAGGTGACGCCGCGCGAGCTGTGCCGAACAGAATTGCAGTGCTACTTTCCATGGCCTGTTATATATTCAATTCTTGGAGTTTTTGTGATTTCTTTATATGGATAGAAATCCAAGGAATAGAGGATCGCGTGAGCGCAAAAATCACTCAATTCGGAGGTCGGATGTGAAAGTTATACGCGAAACGGAGAGACTGCGCAAATCCAGTATTAGGATTCGACTTGTGGTTCGACCTGTGGCAAGTGGTTCGACCTATTTGACGAGGTCGAACCTGCGCTTCGGGAACTTACCAAATCCATATTTTCGAGGCCAAAACACGTGGGATCACTTGAAAAGCCCATTCCAAGCCCTAGAGACGTGATTACAAGTATAAAAGGAGGCTCATGCAGTCAAGAAAAACGTCACCAATCACCGAGGAGAGGCCACAACCATACAACACCCCCACAATCACCCCCCATCCATCATCCACTTCCTTTCCTTCATCCATCCATCACTTTGAAGATTCGTTTGTGGAATCAAGAGGAGAACCAAGAGGAGGATTCAAGACGGAGAAGGACATGAAGACGCCATATCAAGGGTTTATTCATTTCCTAATTTATCTTGTATTTTCCGGACATCCGGGTAAGATCTATCCAACACCCATGATTGTTCTTCGAAACATCATGGGCTAGAGCCTTTTTGGTAGATCTAGGAGTTTTGATGGTTTTATGAATTAATTGATCTTCTATGTGTAAACTCCGTACAACACTACTTGTGGATTTATTTTATATATGATTGTGCTTTCTTAATCCATATTCACGGTCGTTTTGTGCATCTTCAATTGGTATATAGAGTCTGAATATATATCTTGGTTGTAGATTGAGTGCGTTCACCGCTGAACAGGATTCCATGTTATGATTCTAAGTGAGGGGACTCCGAAGCTTCATTAGAACTATCATATATGAATACTTATTAATTGAATTCGGATTATTAAGTAGGATAAAGAGGATAACTTCATAGTACC
The DNA here is from genome assembly GCA_023678885.1 of Pogostemon cablin. Taxonomy (NCBI): domain Eukaryota; kingdom Viridiplantae; phylum Streptophyta; class Magnoliopsida; order Lamiales; family Lamiaceae; genus Pogostemon; species Pogostemon cablin. The sequence continues at coordinate 273,889 of CM042983.1, forward strand.
TATAAAGGGAGATCATATCGGGTTAGAGTACCAATTCTAGGGGGAAATAATTGATACTGATAGTACCTAGAAAGGGGGGTGAAATTATATCTCTTGCTCCGAGGTTATTCACACGTGTTACACGCATGTTTACTTGTGTCTATAGAGTAGATATGCATGGTTTAGTGATGCGTCCATATTCCACAAGGCAGAGTCGGACATTGACACATGGAAGAGAAGTTAAGTAGTGAAACTGGATTATCCTAGAGCTACTTATTCTCCTACTTGATCCACTTTCGTATTCTTCAAGTGATATTTATTTTATTTGTTATTTTAATTACTTGTTTATTAGTTTAATAATTCTAAACCTCAAACTATATTGCCACACTTGTCTTAATTAATTTAGTAAATAATTAAATTGATAATACGCCGTCCCTTAGGTTCGATATTCACTTGGTCACCTTTCGAGACTACAATTGATATCCTTATACTTGAGGATTATTTTGTTTGTTGAAAAAACGCTCATCAAGTTCTTGGCGCCGTTGCCGGGGACGGCTGTTATTATTGATTTTATTATTTCTAGTTTGATTAAGATATTTTTTCTTTTATTTGTGATTATTTATTTCTATCTAACCTTGAATTTTTTCGAGTTACTTGTGTGCTTGAAAAAGGAGGGGAAGGAAATGAACGAATAACACATTGAGCTAAACATGGCCGGAGCAAGGCAGAATCCGGATAATGTTGCCATACGTGAAATTTTCACGAACTATGGAATTGGTAACATGGGGTTGATAGGAGCAAGGGGGGAAGATGATGATTTTGAGATACATCCCGCTCTTATTAACATGGTGGAAAAGAATCCATTTTCTGGAGATTATTTTGAAGATCCATATCAATATCTCCGAAGATTTCTTGGTTATGCAAACACTCAAAAAGGAGCTGGAGCTCATGATAATGCTAGGCGGATCGCCTTATTCAAGTTCTCTTTGATTGATGGAGCAGAAGTTTGGTATGACACTCTTGATGCAGCCGATTGCAATACATGGGATCAACTGCAGCAGAAGTTCTTGGAGAGATATATGCCACCCTCAAGGATCTTAAGAATGAAGCAAGAGATCACTCGATTTGTTATGAATCAGGGTGAGAAATTTTATGAGGCGTGGGATATATTTAAAGACATGCTCAGGAGGTGTCCACAGCATGGAATGTCTAAGGTTGAATACATAAGCATCTTCTACTATGGATTGGATTGAGAGTCGCGTATTTTTATTGATGCATCATCAGGAGGAGCGTTGTTATCTAAGACAGCACTTGAAGCTGAAAAGTTGTTTGAAGACATCTCTATGAATTCACGTGACTGGCCAATAGAGAGAGATAGAGGATCATATGTACTTGGCGAGGTAGCGCAGGTTGAACATCAAGTGGTGAAGCCGAATAGGGATGATGAGATCGTCTCTAGTCTAGCTAACATCAACAAGCTACTAGAGTTCCAGCAGAGGCAGATCACAGAGTTGACACAAAGGGGGCCTAGTAGGCAGCAGCAAGAAGTGAAGAGTGTTGAGGCTACCTTCCATCGATACAGGGCTGAGAATGATGCAAGGATTTATCATCTTGAGGATACCAATCCAGAAGGTTCGACCTGGCATTCAGGTCGAACCATGGTCGAACCCCACCATGCGGAGCACTCTGTTTTTCCAGAACACCAGTTCGACCAAAACTCAGAGGGTTCGACCTGTTTTGCAGGTCGAACCATGGTCGAACCTCTTCATCCGGAGTACTCTGTTTTGTCGCAGCAACGGTTTGACCATGACCATAATGGTTCGACCAACCCAGCAGGTCGAACCCAGGTCGAACCGGAGGATATAAACTATACAGTGAGGCAGTTCGACCTAGGGGGAAGTGGTTCGACCTCTAACACTGGTCGAACCCTAGTCGAACCTCAAGAGCAGAAAGAGAGCAGTCTTCTAGGAGATAGGTTCGACCATTACGTACCTGGTTCGACCTTTCAAACAGGTCGAACCCAGGTAGAACCTCAAATTTAAAAAAAGAGCCGTTGTCCAGAAGGTAGGTTCGACCAGTACGTGCCTGGTTCGACCTGTTCCACAGGTCGAACCCTGGTCGAACCCATCCAGAAGTTGCCCATTTCTGCACCAAATGCTCCGCATGATATTGATGCTACTCCAGTACCATTACATGAGCAGAATACTGAGCTTACAATGGAGAAGAAGTGGGAAGAAGCAAAGAGATTGAGAGCCAAGAAGGATAAAGCGAAGGAGGTTGAATGTGATGAATGGGGAAGACCAAAGACCAAGATACCTCCTCCGTTTCCTTCGAGATTGGCCGAGAAGGGATTGGAAGAAAAGTTCAAGAGGTTTCACGATGTCATGAGCAAAGTAAGCTTGGACATTCCTTTCTCTGAAGCAATCATGGAGATGCCATACTATGCCCGATTCCTCAAGAATATTATATCAAAGAAGAGAAGCTTGAACGGAGTGGAGACGGTGAACCTATCAGAGAATTGCAGCTCGATCCTTCAAAGGAAGCTGCCTGCAAAGTTAAAGGATCCGGGAAGCTTCACCATTCTTTGTGACATTGGAAAAGGGTCGGCACATAAAGTCTTGTGTGATTTGGGGGCAAGCGTTAACTTGATGCCTTTGTCCATATTTAAAAGGCTTGGTTTGAGGGAGTTAACTCCCACGAATATTGCTCTTCAATTGGCGGATAGATCCATGACTTGTCCGAAGGGTTTAATTGAAGATGTTTAGTGAGAGTGGATAAGTAAGTTTTTCCCGTGGATTTTCTTGTACTTGACATGGAAGATGATAAGGGTGATATTCCCCTTATTTTGGGGCGACCGTTTCTTGCCACAGCTGGAGCTATGATAGATGTTAAGGAAGGAAAGCTTAGACTGCGAATGGATAATGAAGATGTGATTTTCTCTCTTGATCATGCAATGAAGATGCCCATGGAGACTCAATCGTGCAAGAGCATTGATATGGTTTCTAACTTATTTAATCTTGATTTTTCTAAGACAGGTGATTCTGAATTTAAGTGGAAGGTTGACAAGGGGGTGTCTAGACAGCCATGGGAGCAAGGAAATTTCAATGATCATATTTTTGTGACCAAGAAAGGTGAGGTGTTGAGTGTAGACAAGAAGAGGAAAAGAAAGTATTTGAAGGTGAGGATGCGAGAAGACCGTCCTCTACCATCATGACTCTACGACGTTAAACATGAGCGCCTGTTGGGGGCTTGCCCTTCCGTTTTATTGCTTTATTTCTTTCGTGTGAGTAAGAAATTTTTATATTTGGCGTGCTTATTATTCGAAAATTACATCTCTTTTCAAACTTAGTTTCAACTTACGTTTTTACTAAGTTTGGGGGGGTGTGATGTTCTTACCTCATTGAAGCACCGGGAATATAATCTTTTCTTTGTAATGTTTGCTAGGGGAGTTGATTTTTTGCGGTATGTTGAAACTTTAATCGGTTTTGATGTGTCGATTTTTTGCAATTTACCTAGTGTTCAGTGGTGTTTCTAGTGTGTGGAGTCGATTACATAATCAATTAATTCTTTCTTATAGTTCTCCTATTTTATTATTGATGAATCTTGTGATGATGAGTGTGTTTGAGCTTTGATGATAGAAAAGGATAAAAGAGTGGCAAGACGAGTTCTACATTGAGGCTTTGACTCGAGGAGCTCGTGCGTACGTTGAGGAGAAATCAGGTGCCCTCGTTTTCTTTTTCTAATTTTTATATGTGCTTTTAATTCATGGAGTGGAAGGATTAAGTTTAAGGTGGTGATCCATGTGAGCTTATATGTTTAAAATTGTCTTTGAAATTCATATGCCTTTGAAATTGATGAAGGAAGTGTACTTGAGTTATATTGTGATATGAAGTTCTATGTGTACTTGTGGGATATTGCTTACCATGAAAAGTGCTCTGTTACTTGTTAAAAAACCCATGTGAGATTTTGAGCCTCGTTGATCATGTACATAATCACATGATATTTCTTTCTGTTGAGTATCGTTCTTGTGTGTGTATTCTAGAACTTGCCTTTTGTCTTACTTGAAACTACATGTGTGATAGATAATGGGAGATGATTTTAGGCCATCTTTGAATTTATAAGTCACTTAGCCAAATAATTCCCTATACCATATGATTGTTTATCCGTAGTTAGGCAGCCTAGGTGAAATAACCACTTTGAGCATCTTAATTTTTTGAGCCTTGATTATCTTATTAGTGGAGAATTAATGGCTTTTCAAAGTGTGTTGATAGAGCTTGATAACGAACAGCTTGGGAAGGAATGAAATTGGTATTGAATTAGTGATGGATTTTGATAATGCATTTAAGGAGAAGCATGGAGTAGTGCTTAAATCTAGTACTCCATTGAATCAAATACCCTAGGGTAGTGCTTAAATCTAGTACCCTATGGAGGATGCGTGAGGTAGTGCCCGAAACTGGTACCTCAAGAGAAAAAGCAGAAAAAGAGAAGAAAAAAACGGATGAGCTTGAGAAAAGAAAAATAATTGTGCTTGAAGGTGAAGCAGGAATGAAAATCGTCTGCATTGAAAAGGAAGAGAGGATGAAAGTTGAAGTGATCAATCAGCTTTAGTTCTCCACTATTTGAGTCACATTGTCCATATATTTCCTACCTTAACCAAAGAGCCAACATTACATCCAAAAGAAAAGTCCTTTTTGATCCCATTGTCGAATCATACTTTTAGTGGTGGAGAGTTTGAGACTTTTGGCAAGCTTATGGTTACGCATGCACTTGAATTGAATCTGAGCGTAAACACCTTAACCCATAAGTGTACATCTTTTACACTTGAGTGTGAGTGATATATACTTCCCGTGAGAACATTTTGATGGAGCATTTGAATTGGTGGTGATTGTCTTAACTTGTATGCTATGAATTGATTATTACACGTGATAAGAGTTGCATGACCTAAGTTGATGACAATTGTATTTTGAATGGGGTATTGGTCATAGTCCTTGTTTCCCCGCTAATTTTCATACTCTCACTCTCTTTTTATGTTATTTTGTTGCCTCGGGACGAGCAACGGGTAAGTTTGGGGGATTGATGAGAGTGAAAATAAGCGTGTTTTAGTGTCCAATTTAACACCTTTTTGATTGATATTCTTGTCATATATTAGCACAATGGTCTTATATTCATTATATGTGAGAAAAAGGTGCACTTGAGGTGTTTTGTTGTGTTTTAGGTGGAAAAAGGATGAAAAGAGCCAAGTTTGAGAAAAGGTGCAATTTGTGCAAGAATTCTGATAAACGCATGTCCAACTTGTGTAATTATTCTGTATTGATGTGGAGCTCTAAATGGGAAGTGTGATACATGGTTGGAAAGCCACTGAAGAGAGGGTCGTTTTGGCGTAAAGAACATCCCATTCGGAGTCCGAACGAGGAAGTTATGAGCAAAGTGGTGACGCCGCGCGAGCTGTGCCGAACAGAATTGCAGTGCTACTTTCCATGGCCTGTTACATATTCAATTCTTGGAGTTTTTGTAATTTCTTTATATGGATAGAAATCCAAGGAATAGAGGATCGCGTGAGCGCAAAAATCACTCAATTCGGAGGTCGAATGTGAAAGTTATACGCGAAACGGAGAGACTGCGCAAATCCAGTAGCAGGGTTCGACTTGTGGTTCGACCTGTGGCAAGTGGTTCGACCTATTTGACGAGGTCGAACCTGCGCTTCGGGAACTTACCAAATCCATATTTTCGAGGCCAAAACACGTGGGATCACTTGAAAAACCCATTCCAAGCCCTAGAGACGTGATTACAAGTATAAAAGGAGGCTCATGCAGTCAAGAAAAACGTCACCAATCACCGAGGAGAGGCCACAACCATACAACACCCCACAAGGGGGGATCACCCCCCATCCATCATCCACTTCCTTTCCTCCATCCATCCATCACTTGAAGATTCGTTTGTGGAATCAAGAGGAGAACCAAGAGGAGGATTCAAGACGGAGAAGGACATGAAGACGCCATATCAAGGGTTTATTCGTTTCCTAATTTATCTTGTATTTTCTGGACATCCGGGTAAGATCTATCCAACACCCATGATTGTTCTTCGAAACATCATGGGCTAGAGCCTTTTTGGTAGATCTAGGAGTTTTGATGGTTTTATGAATTAATTGATCTTCTATGTGTAAACTCCGTACAACACTACTTGTGGATTTATTTTATATATGATTGTGCTTTCTTAATCCATATTCACGGTCGTTTTGTGCATCTTCAATTGGTATATAGAGTCTGAATATATATCTTGGTTGTAGATTGAGTGCGTTCACCGCTGAACAGGATTCCATGTTATGATTCTAAGTGAGGGGACTCCGAAGCTTCATTAGAACTATCATATATGAATACTTATTAATTGAATTCGGATTATTAAGTAGGATAAAGAGGATAACTTCATAGTACCTATAAAGGGAGATCATATCGGGTTAGAGTACCAATTCTAGGGGGAAATAATTGATACTGATAGTACCTAGAAAGGGGGGTGAAATTATATCTCTTGCTCCGAGGTTATTCACACGTGTTACACGCATGTTTACTTGTGTCTATAGAGTAGATATGCATGGTTTAGTGATGCGTCCATATTCCACAAGGCAGAGTCGGACATTGACACATGGAAGAGAAGTTAAGTAGTGAAACTGGATTATCCTAGAGCTACTTATTCTCCTACTTGATCCACTTTCGTATTCTTCAAGTGATATTTATTTTATTTGTTATTTTAATTACTTGTTTATTAGTTTAATAATTCTAAACCTCAAACTATATTGCCACACTTGTCTTAATTAATTTAGTAAATAATTAAATTGATAATACGCCGTCCCTTGGGTTCGATATTCACTTGGTCACCTTTCGAGACTACAATTGATATCCTTATACCTGAGGATTATTTTGTGTGTTGAGAAAACGCTCATCAATACCTTGAGTGTATTAAGCAGATTCATGGGCTGTCCAGGTAAGCCTAATTGGAATGCAGTAAAGTGGGCCATAAAGTATGTTAAAGGTACAGCAAAAAAGGGTCTGAAATTTCAGAAAAGGAAACTTGAAAGTGATGTGTTGTCTGGATTTGCAGATGCAGACTTTGCTGCAAATTTAGATACTAGAAAATCCTTGACAGGCTACATATTTACTCTGTATGGGACTGCAATTAGCTGGAAAGCAAGTCACCAACCTGTTGTAGCTTTGTCCACAACTGAGGCAGAGTTTATTGCATTAACTGAAGCAATAAAGGAGGGCATTTGGATTTCTGGTATCCTAAGTGAACTTAGGATCTGTCAGGAAGTTGTGGAAGTATTTTGTGATAACCAAAGTGCCATTCACTTGGCAAAACATCAAGGATACCATGAGAGAACAAAGCACATTGATGTTAAGATGTATTTTATTAGGAATCTTGTGGAGAGTGGTGCTGTTAGAGTGTGTAAAATTGACACTTCTATCAATCCAGCTGATTGCTTAACTAAGGCCTTACCAAGTTCCAAGTTTTAACTAAGCTTAGGCTTAGTTGGGATGTAATTTTGAATAAGAATAAGTGTGCTGCTCATGGTGAGCAGTGGTGAGGGAGGACAACAGATTTTGATTGATAGATACATGATTTAAGGTGGAGAATGTTAGAAGGTGTGGTATAAATCTTGATCCATGTTAGTGTGCATCGGGTGTTGCTGTGTAACTAGAAGTATTTCAGATTGAATGAATGTGTTGCATGAGTTAAACACATCATCAAACTTCAGAAAGATCAACTGCAAGTTAACATGCAGCTTGGTATGCACATGTGGAGCTTATTGATCAGTTGTGTCGTTTTGATTAACTGCCAAGTGGTTAATGCTAGCACGTGACAGTCCAACTGTGATTCTTGGATGCATGTGAGGTGTGATCATCCTATTGGAAGCTCAAGATCAGTCAGTTGGAGGAGAGATCAATGTAAATACATACATACTAGCCATAGTGATTAAGTGAGTTAGAGTAGTTTGCTGCTTCTGTTCTTAGCTAGTTTTGCTGTGATCATTGAGCAATCATCAAGCTCAAGTGATCAATTCTTCATTCTGTAAATTATCATCAATAGAAAGTTTCCTTCCTCACAGTGGACGTAGATCTTTCGAGATCGAATCACTAAAAACGATTGTTTCTTGTTTCCTTACAGTTTCTTAGCTTGATTGTTCTTCAAATTCTGAGTGCTTAGAGTTTGTGTGAGGTTTATTTTGATTAGTGAGGTTGAGAGTACAAACAAGATACTTGAGGAGTTCTCAAATCACAACAATAATATAATAAAAACTAATAAATAAAATATTGGGAAGATAAAAAATTAATTGAAATATAAAGAGAGTGTTGGAGGGGTTAAAAAATATGACTCTCTAAATTTTAAATACTCTCCATTTTACACAAAATACTCTTAAATTATACAATTGCTTTTGGAGATGCTCTAAGTATTTCTTTTGGGAATAGAGATTAAAGAGTATAATAATTTAATGAGTTAATTGAAAAAAACCACGAACTTTACTCCTATTGCAAATTAATCCTCACTTTTGAGAAATTGCAAAAAAAAACACAACATTTAAATATTGTTGCACAATAAACCCGATTTTTGACTAAAGTAGAGTATTTTTTGGGTTTATTTTGCAACAATACTTAAATGTGGTGTTTTTTTTTGCAATTTCTCAAAAGTGAGGATAAATTTGCAATATGAGTAAAATTCGTGATTTTTTTTGCAATTAACCCAAATTTAATTGATAGTAAATTGAAAATATAATATTCTAATATGTACCGGGCAGTTGTATTAAGTGTGTGTGGAGTGTATGTGCCCCCGTATCATGATTATATTAATTGTTTTGTGTGGTCTTCTGAAAAAGAAATGCGCAATTTTCGTAGGACAATCAAAAAAAAAAAAGGTGTCACGACTTCTTTAGGATGGAGAGAGTATATCGTAAAAGTATTTTATTTTATTTTCCTAATCCCGTGATCGATTTTCTTGGAAATAAATTTTCATTTATTTCTTGATATTCAATAAAACATACTCACTCCTATATTAAATTTCACATCATAAAACTTGTGTCCCTAGATCCGACAGTTTAAGAAAGTTGTACCCTTTAATATTAAATGTCACACTCTTTAATATAAAAACTTGCATCCTTAATTTTTCAGGAAAAAAAAATCTTACTTAAACATTAATATCATTTCTATTTCAATCAATTATTTTATTGAAAAAATAATACTATTATGAATTTAAGTGTATCTTTCAAATTAAAATATAATAACCTTCGACCATCTCAAAAAAAATATCATTGATTCATATAAATTATCAACCTTAAAAGACTATATTCGCCCTTGAAAGTTAATAAAGATGATAAAAAACAACTAAGCAATACAGGGGAGTATATACTAATTAAAAAAGGTTGTTCTAAAGGAGTATTAAATATATATATATATATACTCCTACTTATTATTACCCATATTGATCAAAGTACTTAATATTTTCAATTGAAGAGGTTTAATTTAAGCATGTAGAGTTTATGTTGTAATAATTAGAAACACAAAGTAGAAAGTGGCAATAAATGTAGGTACAATACGGCATTTATATATAGTCCATTTCGCCTAAAATGTAACAAATATGCAACTAAAACAATGAAGCCAATTTGTTAATTTCTAGAGTGGTACACCTCCCATAATAGGGTGATGCTTGGGAGTTAATTTCACGTAGTTGTTGTACATGAATATATGAAATTAATTACACCTATTTATTTTGGTTGCAATTATACACAGTCTAGGGGCGGATTTACATATGGGCAGCCCGAGCTGAAGCCCAGCCCATCGAGAGCCCATTATATTATAAGTAAATAATTTATTTTTTAAAATTTAAGCCTAGTCCAAAAATATTTTAAGCCTAGTCCAAAAATATTTTAAGTCCATTCAAAGGAAGCCCAAATATAAATATATCTTTTCAAATTTATATATTTTACTAATCAATTACAATAAATATTATAATTTGGTCCATTCATCATCCAACCTTTGAGAAGGTGATTCCTTGTGCACCCTATATATTATAATTTGGTCCATTCATCATCCAACCTTTGAGAAGGTGATTCCATGTGCACCGGGTGCACCCACTTTAAAAAACGTATACTACACAAAAACATATACAATTATGAACAAAAAATGTATACAATTTAATTGTTAGTTTTTTAATGAAAAGTTGAGTGTAAAAAGATATACAATTATTAAAAAATATATACTATACACTATTGAATAAAAAGTTATACACATATGGATGTTAGTTTTTTTAATGAAATTCTTAATGTGAAAAAAGTATACAATTATTAAAAAACACGTATGCAAAATAGAATAACATGTATAAAAAATAAAATAAAAAATTATACATATATGGGTGCACCCTTGCATCCGGGTGCACCTAATATTAACTATTTCCTTAATAAGTTTAGCCCACCCATAACGGATTTCTAGATCCGCCCTGCACACACAGTCATTTTCTTTCTTTAAATCAACCTAGCTCTCCACTACAACTAAAATTAAATATCCTAATGTTAAAGATTGCAAATTCAAATTCTTATAGTATTTTTATTTTGTTTGAACAGATTCATTACACACAATTTATTTTGTGGAGCAAGATTTATTCATTATTGCTTAAAAGAAATGGTTAATTCCCCTGACACAGTTGTGGATTCCCTCTCCAAAAAGCCCAATTCTCGTTAATATATGTGTATTATTTTAGAGGCCACTTATGTGACCCGGGGTCACCGGGGTCACACAAGAATCACCCATTATTTTATCGTTTCATTAGTATTCTAAAATTTCTGAAATCTATTATTGAATTCAATAGTTTGATAGATATCGTACAAGATCTGTGTAAATAGTGAAATGTTCATCTAATAATCACATGGATGAGACTTAAGGACAAAATCGTCCAAATCCATGATTATCGCTCTAATATTCAACAACTCTATCTAATGTTGAATCATCCCATTAAAGGTATGTAGAGTTCTAAGAAACAACAAATTAAAATGACATTTTTTTTATAAAACAAATACTCTACCTGTCACATTTTCAATTTCCGTATTTTTTTTTTAAAATCATTTTTGCACAATGTTACAAGCAACCTCACGACATCACTCTACAACAAAAATATTACATACTTTATTAATTTAATCAAATAAATTTATTATTTTTTCACTTTGAATTATCCAAATCATCTCTCTATATATTTTTTAAGTAATTTTTTTTTAATCCATGTGCTCGAGTATGCAAAATTACAAGGAATTGATAAAGTAATTTTATTATTTTTCAACCAGAAATTAATCAAAATGATGTAAGACTAAAGAGAAGAAAGTTTCCAAATTTAAAATGAAAACTAACTTGAGTTCTTTTAATTTAATAATATAAAAATATATACTCCTCCGTCCCGCCCAAACGTCACCGGTTGCTTTTTGTGTGTAGATTAAGGAGTATTATTATTTTAGGTGTAGTGGGTAGTTGTATTAGTAGTGAGTGGTGGGCCACATATTGTACATTTTTACTAAAAGTGGGAAATGGTGACATTTGAATGGAACGCCCAATATAGTAAAATGATGACTTTTCGGTGGGACTGGGGGAATATATATATACACTATAAATTAGGGAAAATATCACATTTGGTCCCATAAGAATTCCTTCAATTCAATTATAGTCCCGTAAGAATACACTGGTCTCATAGCTAGCGGTTTTGGTCCCATAAAAATATTATAATCATAATTTTCGAAAATTTTCATCTCAAATTAACTTAGTATATTATTATAAACTACCAGATTTATATTATTTTCTATCTTTCAAAATAGACATAGTCCATTTTGGTCTTGTTAATGGTTCAGAATATTTCGTCAACTATTAACAGATTTTGATGAAAAATTCCTATAGGACTAAATCTGTCAGTTTTGAGACCTTTTTGGCATTAAGCAATTCTTACTAGACTAAATTTGAAATTATTCCCTGTAAATTAGTTGGATTCACCTTTAAAAATATATACTTTCTCCTCCCAAATTTTTTGAGACGATTCATGTACATAATTGTAGCAGAAAAATATTTAGCTATATTTAGCTATGACTAGAGTAAATATTTTTTTTTTGTTAAATGAACAATTAATTTCAGTTTTTTGAGACCGTTTTATAGAAATGAGTGTTGTAAGGTGAAAATATCTTAATTAATTTGTAATATGTTTAATAAAAATAATAACCGTTTAAGTTAATTATTTTATAAATAATTTATATAATATCAATGAAAAATTATTTTTCTTATGACAAAAGATAAATAATTAATGAAAAGTAAAATTGACTCAGATGAATACATGCTGCTCTAAAATTAAATGACTCGATACTTGATTCGAATAAAGTATGGATAAAATTATGAAATTACTTATAATTAATTTGAAACATAGTGTTAGTGTAATCACTCAATTTATTTACACCCCTCGTTTTTATTAATAATCCATGTCACAAAATTAGGCGGGCCGGAGTGAATTGTGAAACTCGCTCTTTCCGTTACATCATGCATATGCTACTTCTATTTAAAAATAACTTTTTATGGATAAATTTTAAATACTTATATATGAATATAAATCAAACACAACTTAATTCATCCCGCCTAATTCACATCTACGTAGCTTCATCAACTTTAATTAGATTAATTAATTGAGATATAGCAATTGTAAACTCCATGTGTCTCCTATGCCTTTCTGGTCGGTGGACTCACTCTTTTTTAATTGACTCTTCAATGTTTACATTAGATAAAGAGTTTAAAATATCATTCTGCCGATTTTTTTTTTTAAATTTTAGAAGTAGAGCTTAAAAAATGTTTTTTCAATGGTATTTTTATTTGTTTATAATTTTTACTATCTTTTTGCAACCTTTTTCAATGTGACGAGTATAACGGACATAGATGATAGATGTGGGGAAGTGGAAGTAGTATTTAATTTGACGACGTTGGCTGTCATCATGCTGGAAAATTTAATGCACCAATGAAACCAATCCCTATAGCCATTCAACGCTTAATTTTCGCAACCATGAACCTATCTATTTTTTTTTAAAAAAAAACTATATACAGTTGCTTTACTTTTTAATACCATAACATAACACCTCTTGTTAATTATAAATCATTGTCTCTAACATTGACTTTACCATACATTCAAATTTTTATTATTTTTGCGGGACCAAACTAGTAATAAACAGTTATTTTTCGTGTAAAAAGAAAAAAGTAATTAACAGTCGCCACCATGCAAAAATATTAATTATTTTGTATAGATTTTTTTATTAAAAAGAGAAACGTAACCATTGAAATGAGACGCTCAAAATGGTAATGAGTTATGACGGGATAGAAGTAGTATTTATCACAATTTTATCTTATATCAAATCAAAAATCAAAATGCAAGATATATATTCTCTTCATCGTATACATTTAGACTTAGTTTCGTATTTTTACATTTCTATCCCTACCTTTGACTTTGATTTAAATTGATGATAAATTTTTGAGTCAAACTGCAGTGCACCAGGTGCACCTGAATAATATAAATCATTAGATCAGATTCTTATTTAATTTTAACCCTAAATTTTTTTAATATTTTAAAACTTTTAAGGATATTGATTTTGTGTGTATGATTTCAATTGTAAAAAAGAAAAATGTTTACTTTTTAACTGATTCAAACTAAAATAACAAAATTGAGTATAAACTTGTGAAAATGTGTGGCAGTGCCCATTGGAAGATATTTTTTTACCCATTTAAAATTAAAAACATTATTTCCACCACTACAAAAAAAACTCCTTTTTAACAATGAAATTCATTCTGTTGGTAATTACTAACGGATTGGCAACGGAAATTGAATTCTGTTGGTAATTATCAAGGGATTGTCAATAGAAATTGAATTCGTGTGATATCAACGGAATATTTACCAACGGAATGAATTCCGTTGGTAATTAACAAGGATTGCCAACGGAAAGTTGAATTCGTTTGATAGCAACGGAATAACAACGGAATTAATTCTGTTGGTAATTAGTAAGGGATTGGCAAGGAAATTTGTGTGAATTTTAATTACATAGATTCATATTAAAAAATATGAAATTACGAACTAGAGTTTAAAGTTAATTAATTTAACAATAACAATACCTGTATTGAGTAGGTTATATAATTGACAAAAATATATATAATCATATATAATTATTAAAATAATAAGTAATTACATGTCAAATTAGTAAATTATTAATAATGTAAATTTAATAACTAATAACTAATATCAAAATAACAAAATAAATAATGTAATTTTAATTTCTGTATATTACTAATTAATTGATGAATTTTCCCTTAACGACCGAAAAAAGCACTAATCAAACTCTAACGGTAATTATACTTCATTAAATACTAATTTTCGCTCTCCTGTTAGGTAATAGTCTCTCTGAATTAGTATATACTCATATTTTACTTCATTAGGATATATCCAGCCGTTACTTCCCACTGAGTAGCTGCGAAGCTGCTAAAGCTTCCGGTGTCTCTACGCCATCGCCATCGTCACCGCTGTTGGAAATTTTACAATTTCTAATATAATCTAATTGTAGGCAATATATTATTATGCAATTATATTAGCTATTCAATTATTTTATGGACTTAATTAAGTGATCCAATTAAGGTTAAAGGTTCATGGGCTATAATAATAATTAATATGGGCTTATTGAGTGGATACCCAATATTACGTATCAGGTGATTATGGGTGGCCTGATATGGGTAATATATATAGATACCTAGGTTATGGTCCCCAATACTAAGCCGCACAGTTCTCTCTTTCCCCATCTGAAGAGATTACGAAGGTCCTTACGGAATCCAGAGGCTTTAGTGAAGGAAGACCTTAAACCCGCTGCTGATCTTCTGTCTTATTCCGCATAAGAAGATCAATGGATTCAGGTATTCCTCTATTTAATTATTAATGGATCTTGTTGAATCATGTTAGGGCTTAAGGTGTAAATTGGATTTAATTGTTAAGTTTAAGAACCAAAAGAAAATCCATCTATACATTCAAGAAAGCTTTTCCGTAAAGGAATCACAAGTATCATCATGAATTAATTGTCTCATTTGGTTTTGAGACAAATGTTGATAATTATGTGATTCAGTGGGAGAATGTTTAAACTAAGGGAGACAAGTGGAGTCTCAATAAGGTGCCCTAAAGTTAAATTAAATATTTAAGAAATGTATAAACATTCTATATGTTTTGATTGTTGGAAGTTATTGTATGATGAGGTCTCTACAAGACTTAATTTGGCTTCTGTTGTTGGTGTATTAAGTAGACATTTAAGTAACTCTAGTATGGATCTTTACAGAGAACTAAGGATAACATGCTTTAACATTAGAGATAATCAGATTAGTAGGAGATCATAAAGTAGTCTGATTATGAGTTTGTTGGATGCCAATACGATATAAGATCCACTTCAGGCTACATCTTCTGTTGGTCTGGAGAGCTATACAAGTAAAAGTATTAAGCAAACACTTTAGCTCATTAACCATGACAACAGAATCAGTAGCACACTAAGGGGCATTCAAACATGAAATAAAGGTTGCGAAGTTTAGTCACATAAAGTTGATTGTGACAGTTAGTTCGCAGTAAAGTATTAGCAATAAGAGTTCTTATAAGTCAAGCATATTGACATAGAATTCTTGGTTGTTAAAGAAAGTGTTTTGTGTGGATAAAATTTCAGTAAAGCATATTGAGATAGACCCTAAATTCGGATCCACCAATTATGTATTCAACGCCCTGTAATTTTTATGAGCTAGCTACTCATATGGGTGTTATATGGTTTTAGAATACATTGGTTTAGTGGGAGTCTATATTTATTGCTCTTTAAAATTTCAAGACACTTTGATTTGGATAATTCAGTTTTCTGCAGAATAAAGTTCATGGCTTTGAATTCATTGTGAATTCACTTAAGTAATTTCATTTTGTAATATTTTACATTATGGATTGATCTCACTAAAGTTTAAAGTTGGACCAGTTGGAAATAGACATGATGTTGATCACATTTGACATGTAATTTCCATGCTACTCACCATATTTAATCTATGTCATTGAGTGTATTGATATGGTAATTGTCGGGGTTTAACCACGATTTATAATGTGGTGAATGCCGCGGTAGTTCCATATTAGTATATGAGATGGACCAGATTGTTAAGTATAGCCTGAAGAGGAATAGCATAAAGTTGCGCAACTAAGGACTCTTGATATAATTGCTAACGGAAAATATATAGCCCAAGTGGGAGATTGTTGGAAATTTTACAATTTCTAATATAATCTAATTGTAGGCAATATATTATTATGCAATTATATTAGCTATTCAATTATTTTATGGACTTAATTAAGTGATCCAATTAAGGTTAAAGGTTCATGGGCTATAATAATAATTAATATGGGCTTATTGAGTGTATACCCAATATTACGTATCAGGTGATTATGGGTGGCCTGATATGGGTAATATATATAGATACCTAGGTTATGGTCCCCAATACTAAGCCGCACATCGTCTTCCCTTCTCCCCATCGGGAGGGATTACTACGGTCCCCATAAGGAATAAGGAGACTTAGTTGAGGAAGGCCATAAAACCACTGATCTCCGAGTTCATGTTCGGCCAAGATAATTCTATGGACTAAGGTACGCTTCCGCTTTACGGTTTAGATCTCATTAATCATAATAGGGTTAATGTTTCATGGATTAATTTCCAACAACCGCCACCGCCGAGCGTAGAGAGGAAGAAGAATAGGCGAGTGGGTAACTGAAGATCGATTTTCGAGATTCGATTGCGCACGATTCTGGAGATTCCGGAGCTGAATTCTTATTGATAGCTCATTCCGAATTCCGATCTCCGTCGTGCGCCTCCACCGCCCGTCGTCGTTCATCCCGCACTATGCTTGCTCAGGTATTTTCGTATTTATTCTCCTTGTGACTTTGTTGTCATTTTGATTTCCGCCGTGGTCTGTCGTTGGTTCACGAGCATCTCCGCCGTGTGTTCAATGCTTTATTAATGTAGAATTTAACTTTTACATCTTAGTTGGTGGTGAATTGACCTCTGTTTTTTGTGCGTCTCTATTTTGATTCCTATTCTTCTACTGTCGTATAGGCTCAAACATATTAAGTCCGATGGAAAGTGTTTTTTCTATGTGAGTGGATGGATACCTGAGATTATTAATGGTTATCGGATTGGTTAAAAAAATATGAAGCAAAATAATATTAGATGCATTTTTTCATACATAATAAATGCTGAAGAAACCTTAAAAGTTCCAACCAATCTTAATTTAGGAAGCTATGAAGCTATCTTATCTAGTTGTTGGTAGCAATGTACACATTAGAATCGTCTGGTGACTTAAAGTTTGATTGGTGTTGAATTTCACTAATTATTAGCGTGAAGATCTTGTTGTGCATGCAAATTCACATGTCTTTTTTTATATGAAGTGAGCATCTGTTCGTTGTGCACTTCGAGTTGACCTCTCATAATTATCCATCTGTACGTATGTTGTATTTATTGATAATTTCTTGAGGAAAATTATTATGTTTAGTTTAAGTTTACTTCCCTCATCACTATAACAGTACTAGTCTACCATTTTTGTGGTCATTGAACTATCTAGCGTTAATTAATGCTGATTGAGAGTTACATTTGCAGTCTACAGGTTTAACACTCAATAGTCCAAGGGATCTAGCCATCAGTCTTGGAACCAGCGACACTGTAAGTCAGTTTGCTCTCATCTGCTTATGATTTCAAGTTCTGGAAGATAACACCTAATATGTGGGTTTCAGACGGTATAGTTAGATATAATTACTATCTACTCAAGATTTAGACATCTATATATAATTATCTTTCAAGAGCCTTTGTAATTTGGGTTATATTCTCTGCTGTCTTTATAAGATAGGAGATTATATGGTATTAGGAGGAAGAGTTTCGATTCGTGATCATGTCTCCATAGCATCAAAGATAATATTTCTTCTGTAACATTTTCCTCTCCTGCCATCGCATTGTGACATTACTTGGCAACATCCATGAGTTCCTTATTACTTGTATTTTCAAATATTGGTATCTTCGTAAAGAAATTTTCAAACAATGAAGTTATTAAGAAATTCTCAAATAGACGTTAAACTAGGGGTTAGGTTAGAGGACGGTTTAAGCTTAAGAAATCTTTGTTACGTTTAATGTTTCCTTCAATGTTTAGGGATTTGGTTGCAAATTGTTATACAGCCAAGTAGAATCTGATTTGTTGGCTGCTGTGATATCTTACTTATAGCTTCACTTGGATCGCTTGTAGGCTGATTTGTATATGCATTGTTACCAACTACTGTGAAGGTGGAGACATGTCACATAAGGGATGAGTATAGACTATATAGTTGAATCTTTATACTAACAAAGGTAAATAATATCCGTTTTGATAAGAAAGAGCCAAGTTTTTCTAAATTCATATTAATTTGTAACTGTTCTAAATAATTGGTTATTCTAAATGTTAAAAACATACAGAATATGCTTTAACATTCAGAGTGACTATGATTTGTTCTATTATGTCCCTTGGATGTAGTTTTGTTTCTCTTTCATTCTTTCCTTTGTTGTTTGTTCCCTTCGTTTTAATGTGCCACTGTAAAATATTTTACTTTCTTTATGAGTATCCTAAGCCCTATGCCACTATTCTCTTGTCCTTTTACCATCACATTTTTTTCTTAATATCTATCATCCTAGTAAGAAGCTAAGAGCTTCCTCATATCATTTTGTGTTTGAAATTTTATTCAAATTCAAGGCTAAGCTGGATCAGGTCATATTAGTGCAGTAGACTAGTGGGCTATAAGTAATAGCAGTTCCTTGATTATATTTTAAATGTTATAATCACTTTATCTTGCCAAAAAAACCATGCTTTTTCTTTAGTTACTACAAACTTGAGAAACAAGAAAATACATGGCTGTCGAAGATCAAACAAGGACTGGTATTATAATTAAATTTCTCTGATGTTAAATTAGAAGTAACTCAGATGTTGTCCATTTTAACAGCAAAAAGCACATTAGGACAATCCCCACTTCAGTAAAGTCCTTTGATCCTGCATTTACAACACTTGTAATTTCAGTTAACCTCTATATTAGATGATAAGTATGAGTTTTTTAAGTTATTCATAGCTCTCTGTATATGAACTTTAGGACATCTTTCTGAGAGCCCAGTGGATTGTCCCCTGTACATTTCCTAAGAGGACGATGGGCTCTCATCCTCGAATGAGAGAGAGAGAGAGTTGGTATGTGTTGTTTTCTTCTCTTTTTGCTGTTTTTGTTTCAAGATTTGAGATTTTCTGTTTTCTGTTTATGATTTTGTGTTGTGGGCAGTTGGAAATTTTGTGACTTGGAGCATTTGCTTTAGTCTCTCAACCAGGGCATTTGTGTATTATTCATGTGCAATTTTATTTATTATTACTATTATTGTTTTGAATTGTGAGTATTACTGATTTGGCTAAGTGAAATGTTTATGCATGTGTGTTCATTGTTAGAGGTTTGAATTCTAAGAATTTCCACAAGGTATTGCTTTTTTATTTTATTTTAATTTGGTCCATCATTATTCATTCACATCATCCATGTTTTAGCTAATACTTAGTAATATAATTATTTTCTCTCTATTAGGTTTATACAGGACATAATTTAGGAGTATTGAAACAACCTAAGGTACATGTAAGTTCTTGTTTCTTCAAGTTTGATGGTTGCAAGGTATATGAAAATGCATGTTTGCTAACCTTCTCAAAAATCAATTCTCACCATCTGGCTACATGTACCATGCAAGTCAAAAGACCAGTTTGAATGGAGAAATGGGGTTATATTATCTCAGGGGGATTAACATGTCTTTTCAATTGAGTCTTGGCATCCCTCTTTCATATTTCTTGTCTGAAAGATCCTGTAATGCTGCTTTTTGTAGTATAAATAGCTTTTTAGTTTTTAGTTGATAATAATGGATTTCTAAATGCATAATTAAAGTAGCCAAGTATACGGGCTTCACAATCACCAGAGGGACTTTTAAGTTTACATATTAACTTTATCTCAGGTGAATAATCATTGAAAATAGATGGCATACTAAGATTTCCTTGCATTTATGGAACTCATTCTTGCTGATTTTCTTGCATATATGAAAATCTAAAAGTAGTTGCCCTTCTAGTCAGAAAACAGTTGAAGAAAATGAGAATTAGAAGTATTGGTAAACATTGATAGAATAAAGTAATGATTTATAAATTTCTCCATTTGACAGGAAGCACCTTTGCAGTGGGCAATGAAATTTTCAAATCTAAAGTTGTATGGGCAATGAAGCTATTATAGAGTGCTACATCCTCGTGCTACATCCTTTGTAATGAGGAGATGAACCTTGATCCGAAAGAGGTAGCATGGATATGTCTAAGATAGTCTTTTAGAAATATTGTAGAAAGGTATAATGTTAATAATAGGATTAATGATTAAATTAGTTGTCTATATTTTTTTAGTATATATTCTTATTGTAATTTACCTTATGTGGCTCCTCTAATTTTGGGCCTTTCTGTTGTAATCTGTAATCTCATGTATATTAATCATAGCATTGCCATCACCACACTTATGGTGATTTTCTAAATCTCCTTACATGGTATCAGTTTCTTGGTCCTAATCCAACTTTCTCCTGTGTATCGGCTGTCGCCGTCTTCCGCAATCTCTGTTGATAGACTCGTCCCCTCTGTCTTCTTTCACACCAGACTGATCCCCTCTGGTATAATTGCCTCTTTCTTCCTTCTCTTCTAAACTTCTGCAGATATCCCCAATTGTTGCCCTATTTTTTTTTCTCACTATGGCTGCTCCTACCGATTCCCTACCGGTTACTGCCATGATCAACATGGTCTCTGCCATCAAGTTGAACTTTACCAACTACCTACCATGGCGTCGTCAGATCGAACACATGGCCGACTGTTTTGATTTGTTGTTCAGCATGATGTCCATGTACAACCTATTGCTCCAGATCCTCCTCTTGGACCTATTGTGCCCCAGCAGCCTGATGTGATACCTTCTGGACCTCCGCAACACCATATGATCACTCGGGCCCGAGCAGGTATCTTCAAACCGTTATCCACTTGATTTGGCATCTACATCTCTGTTATCAGCCCTTGTTGCTACATCTGAGCCTCGTGGTTTTAAGAGTTCTGCTAAACAACCAGAATGGCTTGCGGCTATGTAAGAAGAAATTGATGCACTTCGTTCGAACCAAACATGGGATCTAGTACCTCGTCCTCCTGGTACTAATATTGTCGGTTCGAAATGGGTCTTCCGTACTAAGTTTCATGCTGATGGATCAATTGAAAGACACAAAACCGTCTTGTTGCCCAGGGTTTTACTCAGATTCCTGGTACTGACTTCCATCACACGTTCAGCCCAGTTGTTAAGGCTAAAACTGTTCGTATCATTCTGGCCCTTTCTGTTCAACATAGTTGGCCCCTTCATCAGCTTGATGTCAAAAACGCATTTTTAAATGGTGTTCTTGACAAACCAGTGTTTATGGCCCAACCTCTAGGATTCGTTGACCCCCGGTTTCCTGATAATGTTTGTCGTCAAAAGAAAGCTCTATACGGCCTTCGTCAGGCACCTCTTGCCTGGTTTCAAAGATTTAGCTCATACCTCAATAGTCTTGGCTTTCTTCAGAGTCGTTGTGATTCCTCTTTATTTCACTTTCATCGAGGTATATCTGTTATTTATCTGTTACTTTATGTGGATGACATCATTGTTACAGGTAATGATGAATCTTTATTGCGTACCTTTATTTCTCGCACGCATCAAGAGTTCTCTATTAAGGATCTTGAAAGATTAAATTACTTTCTTGGACTAGAGGTTTCTTATACTTTGGATGGCTTGTTTGTTGGTCAAGCCATGTATGCTCATGACATTCTTCAACGAGCTAACTTGTTGGAATCTAAGCCTGTCTCCACCCCTTTAGCAGCAAGGGAATCCCTTGTCAGTGATGGTGTTCCATTTCATGATCCTACATTATACAGGTCTCTTGTTGGTGCTCTCCAATACTTGACCATTACCCGTCCTGACCTTTCATATGCAGTTGGCTCAGTTAGTCAGTTTCTACAATCTCCTACTGATAATCATTTCTTGGCAGTGAAGCGTATTCTTCGATATGTTAAAGGTACTTTACATCTTGGTCTCTCCTTTACTAAGCGGGCTGACTCTTCGATTCTAGGATACTCTGATGCTGATTGGGCACGCTGTACTGAGACACGATGTTCTACATATGGGTATTCAATCATTCTTGGTGGTAACATTGTATCTTGGAGCGCCAAGAAATAATCTTCAGTTGCTCGCTCTAGTTGTGAATCTGAGTATCGAGCCATGGCTAACGCAGCTTCTGAATTGGTTTGGGTGACGAATCTCCTTCATGAGCTTTGTTCCAATTCACTTTCTCAGCCCACTCTTTTATGTAACAATAAGAGTACTATATTCTTAAGTCAAAATCCGGTGGCTCACAGACGGGATAAGCACATTGATTTGGACTATCACTTTGTTCGTGAGCTTGTCTCTTCAGGCAAGTTAGTCACTAATTTTGTGCCTTCTCATCTCCAATTAGCTTATATTTTCACGAAGAGCCTTCCTCGACCTGCCTTCGAATTTTTTCAGTCCAAGCTTTGCGTATGTCATAATCCCACGCAGCGCTTGACGGGGGGTAATAAGATTAATGATTAAATTAGTTGTCTATATTTTTTTAGTATATATTCTTATTGTAATTTACCTTATGTGGCTCCTCTAATTTTGGGCCTTTCTGTTGTAATCTGTAATCTCACGTATATTAATCATAGCATTGCCATCACCACACTTACGGTGATTTTTTAAATCTCCTTACAGTTAACCTAGTTTTACCACAACAATGACCATCATCATGTTAACTCTTCACTTCTTGATTGTACCAATGATACACAAATTAGTATGATTATTTTCGATTATGAATACATTTAAGTTTAAGATGATACTTTGATGTTTATGTTGGAGACTATTTGGATATTTGTTTATCTTGTATTCGATTATAAATTAAGTTTATGCTAATGATGATACTTTGACATTTATGTTAAAAATATTTGATAAGTCGTAATTTGTCATTAATATTTTAAGTTAAAACTCGTCTTTTTGATTGGTTTATGTGTCCAT
This sequence comes from Pogostemon cablin, assembly GCA_023678885.1. NCBI lineage: Eukaryota > Viridiplantae > Streptophyta > Magnoliopsida > Lamiales > Lamiaceae > Pogostemon > Pogostemon cablin. The sequence continues at coordinate 297,064 of CM042983.1, forward strand.
TGCATGTCAATTACTGACTTATTTTATTATTGGAGCACATTTACTTTAATAAATTTATAAGTGTTCAAATAGGTCAAACTGGAGGATTTTTTTTTAGCAGAATTCCAATCAAGCCCAACGGTTATAACCCTCAAAATTGGCTTCTGTTATAAGTGCAATTATGATGTGAATATTGTATTCACGTGTTACAAGAGGGGAAAAATACTCAAGGTATCAAAATTTACCAAATGGGAAAGAGAAGAAAGGAAAGAAGTCAAAGTGGGAATTAATTTTGGGGATCTTGGAGTTAATCGAAATAAGCAGAAAGAAGAAACTTACCAAATTGACCAATAAAGGGAAAGGAAAGCACAACTGAGCATTGAATGGAAATTGGAAAAGTTACGAACAGAGCAGAGAAAATAAATGGGACACAATAGTAGACTGGAGGGGGACACACATGCACTGCAATAGGCAAGAAGAAGGCTTACAGAAGGGGGCATCGTGATATCTAAGAAGAACAAGATCAGCAATTTGGTTTATTCCTTTAAGTTTAATTTTATTTTTGTTATGAATTTTATGGGCTAGTCTCCTTTCTGATTCAAGAATTTGTGAACCTCCCGTATGTTCTAGCAATCGTTTGATAGGATTTTTAATTGATATGCTTATTATTTTATCCTATGAATTGCTTTGATTTGAATTAAGGTTGTATGATTGTTGAGATAGATTGGCCATCTATATTTTCTCTTGCATGATCTATTGTCAATTTGCATTTCTATGATCCGTAATTGTCATACTCTTGTGAATCAAGTGGCAAAGTGAGGGAGTACCTCTAGAATTCGTAGGGTCTAGGTTATATGAATCGCTACCCCCATTTTCATTGCCTTGTAACCCTAATTTCTAGTGCTTAATGCCTTGTCTAGTTCGAACCTCTTAGGTCTCTATGTGAGTAGGATAATTTAGCGGTCGTACCCTAAATTATTTAACATAAGGGAATTGTCGGGTTGATTGGTCGTACCATCAACCTAGGGGTTTGAAGTTATTTTGTATTGATTTTATTTCTTATTGAATAATTCGTTTAGAATAGCGGGAGGGGATCAACTTCTTGGGTCAGGTATGTTTAATATTTATTCACACTCATAATTTTAATATTTTGGATTCTTGAATTGTTAAAATTGTCATTTGGTTATTTGCAAAATTTATTTTAATTTCTCCAAACAAAAATTCCCCTCCTTGTTTATTTCATTCTGTCACAATCAAGCACTCTAATTTAATATAAGTTTCAATTCACTCCCTTGGGTTCGACCCATGCTCATGCTTATACGTTTAATAGGATTGAGTCAGAAATTATAAATTTTATTTTTAGTGGGCCGGCGACAGCCTACCAAATTTTGGCGCCGCTTGCCGGGGAGTTAATCTGAAATTTTTGTTGAATTTTGTGTTTTTGGTGTTCTGGAATCTAAACTGAAAAAATCAGATCGTTCTGAATTTTTTCTAATTTTATGTTCTGTACATTGCACTGACATTGAAGTGTCTTGCCTGTCAGTTTTCGAAAAAAATTTCTGTGAATGATCACTCATTCGTCTTGCAGAAAACAGCTTGAGTTCATAACAGAAATTTAAAAAACTGCCCGGAGGTTGAGAAAGGAGACCCGAGAGAAATCTCATGCAAGTTCTTTAACCATTGGAGATACCGAAGCCACCGCCGATCCCGAAGTTGCAGCAGCTGATCCCAACCATTCAGAAGAGATAAATTCTAACTTGGATAGTGGTTCAGAAGTAGAAGACAGTGCCACAACAGGAGGCTTTGATTTTGGTGTAGAAGATATGGCTGCAAATGCGGAGAGAACGTTGAATGATTTTGCAAATTCGGACATAGTCCATCAACCACTTTGCATTAATCTCCCTGCTATCAATGATAATACTACCTTTGAATTGAAATCAGGACTTATTCACTTACTTCCTGCTTTTCATGGTCTTTCAGGTGAAAACCCATACATGTTTTTGAAGGAATTTGCGGTTATGTGCACGAGCATGAAACCAACCGGAGTGACAGAGGAGCAAATCAAGCTTAGGGCATTCCCCTTTGCTTTGAAAGACTTAGCAAAAGATTGGTTGTATTATCTCCATTCCGGATCGATTAATACATGGGCTAAAATGGAGAAGCTCTTTCTTCAAACATATTTTCCAGCCACTAGAGTTGTCGTGTTGCGAAAGGAGATATCTAGAGCTTGTCAAATACAAGGGGAAAGCTTACATGAATATTGGGAGAGGTTCAAACGCCTCATATCATCATGCCCTCAATATCAAATAAGCGACCAGTTGCTGTTGCAATATTTCTACGAGGGGTTGTCCATGATGGATCGAAACATGCTTTATACCGCTAGTGGAGGAGCATTCATGATGAAAACACCTACTGCTGCTAGGAGTTTGATTGCTAGCATGGCTGCCAACACCAAACAATTTGGCACCCGTGATCCGGTGGTGAGAGAAGTGAAGGAGGTACATGATGCCAAGATGGAAGAAACCTTGAGCAAGTTGACAGTAGCCGTTGAGAACCTTGAAAATGGAAGAGGGATGAGTAATCAATCTTGCCAAAATTGTCTTACTTATGATCATTCTACTTTTGATTGCAGGGCTACAACCAATGAGGAGCAAGCAAATGCAATGGGGCGACCATATGATCTCTTTTCTCAAACCTATAATCTGGGTTGGAGGGATAACCCCAACCTTAGGTATGGTGGCGGACAAGGAGAGAATAGGGGGCAGCACCAATTCTAAGAGAGGAGAGTTATGAATAGGCAACAAGATTGGCCTCAAGATGGTGAAAATCGACACCATGGTGAATCAAGCTCGGGGAGCTCATTTGAGGAACTTGTGAAGGCTATGGCTTCCAATAATCTGAAATTCCAAGAATCGACCCAATCATCAATTCGGAACTTGGAAAATCAGTTAAGTCAATTGGCTACAACTGTAGGCCAAATGCAAGCTCAAAATAGTGGGAAGTTGCCTTCACAAACTGAAATAAATCCCAAGAATGTGAGCACCATCACGTTGCAAAGTGGAAAGCAATTGGCGGATGTTGCAAAGCCCAGGCAAGTTGAGAATGGTGGAGGAAACAATTCTGGAAATGAGGGAATGGAAGTTGAAGGCCCTGTTGATGCTGTGGAAGATGAGAACGATCAGATTGAATCTGAAATGTTGAAAATTTTGATCTGCAAAAATGAGGCAGCACAGACACTGATCCTATCAATGTCAGGACTGTTACGAAAAATCTGGTAAAAAAATCTGATTTGTCTCCTTTAAATTATAACCCATTACCGTTTCCAAGCAGGATAAAAAAGTTGACACCACTGAGAAGGATAAGCAGACACTTGAGGTATTTCGGAAGGTGAAAATTAATATACCTCTCATTGAGGTAATTAAACAAATTTCGAGATACGCCAAGTTCTTGAAGGAGTTGTGCACCAACAAGAAGAGGCTGATCGGGAATGAAAAGGTAGTGATGGGGGAGAACGTTTTAGCTATTTTCCAACAAAAGTTGCCTAAAAAATGCAAGGATCCCGACATGTTCATTGTTCCTTACAAAATTAGAAATTTCAAGGTTGAAAGAGCTATGCTAGACCTTGGAGCTTCCATAAATGTTATGCCACGATCAGTTTTTGAGAGGCTCAGAGTTGGAGAATTGAAGAAGATCGAAGTTATCATTCAACTCGCCGATCGGAGTCATGCTTACCCCGACGGGGTCATTGAAAATGTCCTTGTGCAGGTAGATAAACTCATCTTTCCTGCTAATTTTTATGTATTAGAAATGAATGAGCACCCATCAAATTCCACTCCTATCTTGTTGAGAAGGCCTTTCCTTAACACATCACGAACAAAAATCGATGTAAGTGAAGGCACTCTCACGATGGAATTTGACGGGCAGCTTATTCAATTTAATATATATGATGCTATGAAGTTTTCTGAGCATACTAACTCAATTTTTGCTTTGAGTGTTGTTGAGCCATTGGTGCAAGAATGTTTTGAACTAACTTGCAGATATGAATTAGACATTATCCTTGCACATGGACTCATGAAAGAGGAGGAAGAAAATTATGGAACCAGGGAATTTGGTGAATTAATTGAAAGTTTGCAGATTTGCCCATCTGAAGCAATGAGGTATGATGTGGCCTTTATTAAATTACCTAATACTTTCCCAAAAATTCTTCCTTCCATAGTGCAGGCACCATAACTTGAGTTGAAGGCACTCCTTAGTCATTTGAAGTATGCTTTCTTGGGCCCAAATAATACACTACCTGTTATCATCTCAGCCAAGTTGACACAAGAGCAAGAGAGCAAATTGATTAAAGTTTTGAAGGAACACAAGACAGCAATCGGTTGGACGGTGGTAGACATAAAAGGAATCAGCCCTTCAGTCTGCATGCATAGCATTCTACTTGAGGAGGATGAAAAGCCATCACGAGATGCTCAACGCCGACTAAACCCACCAATGATGGAGGTCGTGAAGAAGGAAGTTTTGAAACTTCTTGAGGTGGGGATCATTTATCCTATCTCGGATAGCAAGTGGATTAGCCCGACACAAGTTGTACAAAAAAAATCGAGAGTGACCGTGGTTGAAAAGGATAAAGGTGACATTCCAATACATGTGCAAACCAGTTGGAGAGTATGCATAGACTACCACAAGCTCAATAACATGACTAGAAAGGATCATTTTCCTTTACCATTTATTGATCAAATGTTAGAAAAGCTTGCAGGTTTTCTTTCTATTGTTTTCTTGATGGTTTCTCTGATTATTTTCAGATCCCCATTGCACCCGAGGATCAAGAGAAAACCACTTTCACGTGCTCTTTTGGAACGATTGCATATCGTCGAATGGCGTTCGGACTTTGCAACGCACCTGCTACCTTCCAAAGGTGTATGGTAAGTATTTTTTTTGAATTTGTTGGAAATATAATTGAGGTCTTTATGGATGATTTTAGTGTCTATGGAAGGTCTTTTGATGAGTGTGTGACAAACAGATAAAAATAGAATCAGAAACAACATTACTTTCATTGGAGGCTGCCAAGAAAATACTTTCACGTGGAGGTCTTATCAGCGTATTGGCCTATGTTGGCCATCGTGGTGGAAGGTAACACTGTATATTCCAATCATCATGATTCGCCCTTGTGTTTGGGTCTGGTTTTTGCCTGTGATAAACTTATGATGTCCGCGTATAGGGAGGAGTTAGAGAAAATCGAGGCTTTCGCTGCAGAATTGTTGAGAATCTTGAATTGATTTTGAAACGATGTGTAGAAACAAATCTTATTTTGAATTGGAAAAAATGTCATTTTATGGTGGAACAAGGTATTGTTTTAGGATATATAGTTTCAGAAAAAAAAATTGAGGTTGATAAGTCTAAGGTTGATCTTATATCTGCATTGCCTTATCCCACATCCGTGTGGGAAGTTCGTTTTTTCTTGGACATACAGGTTTTTATAGGAGGTTTATCAAGGACTTTTCAAAGATAGCAAAACCTCTTTGTGAGCTGCTGCAAAAAGATGTGAAATTTGAGGTGAATGATGCTTTCAAGGAAGCCTTTGACAAGTTGAAGTTGTTGCTAACCACACCACCAATAATCCGACCACCGGATTGGAGCTTGCCATTTGAAATAATGTGTGATGCGAGTGATTATGCCGTAGGAGCGGTGTTGGGGCAGCGAGTGAATAAGGTAACCCATGTGATTTATTATGCATCAAAAACCTTGGATAATGCTCAAGCCAACTACTCTACTACGGAAAAAAACTCTTGGCCATTGTTTTTGCTTTAGAAAAATTTTGTTCATATTTATTGGAAACTAAAGTGATTATTTTCTCCGATCATGCAGCCTTGCGCCATCTCATGAAGAAAAAGGAATCCAAGCCTAGGCTAATTCGGTAGATCTTACTACTCCAAGAATTCAACCTAGATATCAAGGATAAAAAGGGGTCAGAGAATCTGGTGGCTGACCATCTAAGCCACCTGGTCAGAGATGTAGATGAGCAACCAATATTGGAGGAATTCCCAGACGAACCCTTCAGTGTTAGAAGGCTCTGTTCCGTGGTTTGCTGATTTGGTGAATTTTTTATTGCTCGGAGGTTTTCAGATGACATGAGTAAGGCCCAGCGTGATAAGCTCCGAAGTGATTCCAAATATTACATATGGGACGATCCATACTTGTGGAAATGTTGCTCCGACCAAGTGATACGAAGGTACATACCCAATATTGAATTTAATTCAATTCTCACCTTTTGTCATGGTCATGAGTGTGGGGGTCATTTTGGGTCTAAAAGAACAGCTTTCAAAGTGCTAAAATGTGGGTTTTATTGGCCAACACTTTTTAAGGATGCATATGATTTTTGCAAGTCTTGTGATAGGTGTCAACATGTAGGAAATATTTCCCAAAGAAATAAAATGCCCCAAACCCCTATAATTGTTTGTGAAATTTTTTATGTGTGGGGAATGGATTTTATGGGACCTTTTCCTTCATCGTTGGGTCATGTTTACATTTTACTTGCGGTTGATTATGTTTCCAAGTGGGTGGAAGCAAAAGCCACCCGGACTAATGATTCAAAAGTTGTTGCAGGTTTCCTATGCTCTAACATCTTTTGCAGGTTTGAAATTCCTAAGGCTATCATCAGTGATAAGGGCACACATTTTTGCAACCGAACGGTGGAAGCATTGTTGCACAAGTATGCGGGGTTGCATAAAACCTCCACACCCTACCACCCTCAAACGAGTGGTCAGGCGGAGGCATCAAATCGTGAGATTAAAAAAATTCTAGAAAAGACGATAAATACATCTAGAAAGGATTGGAGCTCACGATTGGAAAATACATTATGGGCCTATCGAATGGCCTATAAAATACTAATTGGCATGTTCCCGTACCGGATTGTCTATGAAAAGCCATGCCACTTATCTGTGGAGCTTCAACACAAGGCATGTGGTCTTGTTGATGGTGTTGGAGGTTGAAAATTAGAGAATTAATTAGTGGAGTAGTGGGAGTGATGGCATGATGAAGGGGAATAACATTGATGTATATAAAACTGATGATTTGTGGATTTCTTTTGCAAACTCTGTGATATAAGTGGCTGAGAATTTTGAAAAATTTCATGGCAAATTAAACCCTTTTTGTGAGCTTTTGAGCCTAAAAGAGCATTTACATCTATAAGCTCTATTTTTCTTTGTTTGAGTGTATTGAACTCGATTGGATCGTTCTAGAACTTGCTCCTTAAATGCATTTCAAGATCATACATTTGAGTGTGTGCAATAAAGTGATAAGGGCACTTAGGCATAACCACTTTGGATTATATTCACCTACCCGACTATACTTAACTTTAGGAAGCCAAGTTGAGCCTTGCCTTTTGATTGTTGAATGAGCATATCAAGTAGCCACATTCCATTTCTTTCTTTAACTTCTCTGTTTGAACCCTTTAACATTTTGCAAATTGTGGAATCTGTTGGAAATATTTTGTGGTTAATTGATGGTGAAAGGGAGCTGATGGTTGTTTAAAAAAAAGTAAAGAGGAGAAGAAAAGAAAAAAAATGATTTAAAAAAGGGGTTGCAAGTGAAAAAAAACTAAGGCGAGAGAGAAAAAAAGTGGAATGGATGTGTGATTTGTTAAAAATTGCAGATTTCATATAGTCCTGCTGTTGAAAGAAAGATGAGTAGGAGTTGGGGTGGGGTATTTGTTGTTAAAAATTCAGAATTAATCAAAAGAAAATAAATGAGCAGGATTGGGGGGAATTTGTTGGTAAAAAACAGAGTTGATCAAAGAAAATAAAGGAGGGGATGTGGAGAAAAATGAGGATTAAATGATGTATTACTTTGATGAATGATTTATGTGACTTTCATAATTTGCAAAGTGGTATATTTAGCCATTCATACCCTTCTTATCTCACCTTATCCATAAGCCCCATTACAACCAATTGAAAGCCCCTTTGATTGTTGTACATGACTCATTGAAATTGGTGGAGATTTGATTTGGGGGCAAGCTTATGGTAATAATTTATCTTGTTCAATTTTTTAGAGATGTTTTGACCCACTTATATACACTTGAGTGATCTGGAGTGAACCTCGTGAGGCCATGAAACTTTGAAAATGTTGATGTCATGAAAGTTGCAAGTTTTGTTGAAGAATCCCTTTTACTTAGTTTCAAATGCTCAATTGTTATTCTACCTGAAGAATGTTGTCATACTTATTTACTCCATAAATTCGATATCTCTAACTTTTTGACCTCTGTCATCCGTGATGTATTTGCTTGAGGACAAGCACAGGGTTGGTGTGGGAGAATTTGATAAGTCGTAATTTGTCATTGATATTTTAAGTTAAAACTCGTCTTTTTGATTGGTTTACGTGTCCATTGCATGCCAATTACTGACTTATTTTATTATTGGAGCACATTTACTTTAATGAATTTATATGTGTTCAAATAGGTCAAACTGGAGGATTTTTTTTAGCATAATTCCAATCAAGCCCAACGGTTATAACCCTCAAAATTGGCTTCTGTTATAAGTGCAATTATGATGTGAATATTGTATTCACATGTTACAAGAGGGGAAAAATACTCAAGGTATCAAAACTTACCAAATAGGAAAGAGAAGAAAGGAAAGAAGTCAAAGTGAGAATTAATTTTGGGGATCTTGGAGTTAATCGAAATAAGCAGAAAGAAGAAACTTACCAAATTGACCAATGAAGGGAAAGGAAAGCACAACTGAGCATTGAATGGAAATTGGGGAAGTTACGAACAAAGCAGAGAAAATAAATGGGACACAATAGTAGACTAGAGGGGGACAAACACGCACTGCAATAGGCAAGAAGAAGGCTTACAGAAGGGGGCATCGTGATATCCAAGAAGAACGAGATCAGCAATTTGGTTTATTCCTTTAAGTTTAATTTTATTTTTGTTATGAATTTTATGGGCTAGCCCCCTTTCTGATTCAAGAATTTGTGAACCTCCTGTATGTTCTAGCAATTATTTGATAGGATTTTTAATTGATATGCTTATTATTTTATCCTATGAATTTCTTTGATTTGAATTAGGGTTGTGTGATTGTTGAGATAGATTGGCCATCTATATTTTCTCTTGCATGATCTATTGTCAATTTGCATTTCTATGATCCGTAATTGTCATACTCTTGTGAATCAAGTGACAAAGTGAGGGAGTACCTCTAGAATTCGTAGAGTCTAGGTTATATGAATCGCTACCCCCGTTTTCATAGTCTTGTAACCCTAATTTCTAGTGCTTAATGCCTTGTCTAGTTCGAACCTCTTAGGTCGCTAGGTGAGTAGGATAATTTAGCGGTCGTACCCTAAATTATTTAACATAAGGGAATTATCGGGTTGGTAGGTCGTACCATCAACCTAGGGGTTTGAAGTTATTTTGTATTGATTTTATTTCTTATTGAATAATTCGTTTAGAATAGCGGGAGGGGATCAACTTCTTGGGTCAGGTTTGTTTAATATTTATTCACACTCATAATTTTAATATTTTGGATTCTTGAATTATTAAAATTGTCAATATTTAGGTATATTTCAGTTTCAAGTATATGTTATATTTTAGAATATTTATTTTATTTAAAATAGAGAAAAAAAATAGGCATATATTATTTATGCAATAAGTTATCCAAATTGATTTAAAATAAAAATTATTATTTTTAAATTTACCAACGGATTAGCAACGGAATATACTTACCAACGGATTAGCAACGAAATATACTTATCAACGGAATAGTAACGGAATTTTACTAACGGATTAGCAATTGAATATACTTACCAACGGATTAGCAACGGATTAGCAATGGAATTTTTAGCAATGGACCTCAATTTTGGTTGTTAATATTTACCAACCACCACTTTAACAACTAAAAAATTTAGTTGCTAATATGTTGATAACACCATTTAGCAACGGAATTAGGGCATTTACCAATGGAATTTTCCGTTGCTAAAAAATTATTTTTTTTGTAGTGCACCCACTCTTTACATCACTTTTTAAGAATACTCTTATTTGTTGTTATGACTCAAATTTAATTAATTAAACTCAAATTTTTTTAATTCAACTCTTTTTTTTTTTAAGTTTATGTCGATGAGAAAATTTTAAATTTCTATTTAACTTTTTTTTTTACCTATTTTTGCTTATTCGTCGCAAAATTTTTACTATATTCTGTTTATATTTTTTGGGTTTTTAATACTATAGATCTCTACTCGACCCAACTTTTTGTCTGTTTTATCTATATTTTGTTTATATTCAGCCCAAATTTTTTACTATGTTCATCTATTTTTTTTGTTTTTAAAATCTATCGACGAAAATATTATACTTCCTCCGTTCCACCCAAAGAGTCACTTTTTTTTCATTTTGGGCGTCTCATTCAAAGAGTCATATTTTTTTTACACATATGAGACCACACACACCCACTAATACAATTAAAATATGGGGTCCACACTCTCACTAATACAACTAACTACTACACATTAAATAATAATACTCCTTAATCCACATAAAAAAGCAAATGCAAACTTTTGAGTATGATGGAGGGAGTACATTTTTAATTGATTTTTTTTTCTTATTCAGTCTATTTTTTTCCCTAATTGACCCATTAGTTGTACTCATTTGGCCCATATTTTCCATACTCAATCTTTATTCAACAAATTTTATATCTAGTTGCCTTTTTTTTCTCAATTTTTTTTCTCTATTTATCCCATTTTTTACATTCGAAAGTAACTGCGGTTGATTTTGTACCTATAATCGTTGTGAGTTGAACGAAGAATGATTAGTTTTATAATTACTCGGTGAGGTGATTTGATTTGACGTAGAGTTATATTTGTTCCTCACTTTCATTACTTGTGAAATGACATTGTGTGCTCCGTCATATCATACAAAAGTTTTCCTTTTATAATTATTTTTGGAAAGAAATATTAATGATGTGAATATACAACTATACTCCCTTCGTCCCGCTCGTTTCAATATTTACGTTTGCTTTTTGCGCGTTGATTAAGGAGTATAGTATTTTAATAGATAGTGGATGAAAAGATATAATATTTAATGTAAAGTGGGTATGTGTATTAGTGTTGGATGTGGGGACGACGGTGATATATTAATTGTTTTAGGTGGGTCTCATATTTCAAAAAAGGAAACATAAACATTAAAATGCAACGCCCGAAATAAAAATATGTAAACATTAAAATGGGACGGAAGGAGTACATATTCCCCCTCAATGGTGAAACAGTTGTTATGTGCGGTATCATACCCAAATTAAACGTTCTTTCTGATTTAACATGATTTTAGACCATTGAAATTAAAGAAACTTGATCGATTTATTATTATCTAATAGTAGGTCGGTGGCATAAGTATAATCCCTCCATCGCATTAGAGATTTATTTACATTATTCATTTTGGTATGTTTTTTTTTATTTTTTTTAGTTTCATATAAAATAATTAATTATTCCATAAAGAATATACACACAATACTAATACAACAACCCACTACATATATTAAATAAATCTGGTTTACATACGTTTATATATATATATAGACCATATTGCTCTTTAATACATGAAAAATTACTCTTTAAACACGTAAATTATTATCTTTCTAAATTAAAAAATTACTCTTCAAATTCTTATAATTCTTAATTTATATTCTTTCTGTCCGCTCGAAATAGTGTCTTTTTTTCATTTTGATAGTCCATTCCAAAGAGGGTCATTTTCTTTTTTACACATACGGGACCCACACACACCCACTAATACAATTAAAATTTGGGGCACACACTCCCATTAATACAACTATCCACTATACATTAAATAATAATATTTCTTAATTCGCGTGCACAAAAGTAAATGATCCTCTTTCGGATGGATGGAGGGAGTATGTTACTTTTTAGTAAACGAAAAATTACTATTTATACACATAAATTATTAATATTAGAATGAGACGCAAAATAAAAAATATGTGACCAATAGATGAGAGTGAGTGTATGTAAAAACGATTTCATGTTTTATGCCATCATTAGCGCATTTCAAGTACTCCCTCCGTCCCGCACCAAGAGTCTCTTTTTCCATTTTGGTCGTCCCACCCAAAGGGTCCTCTTTTCTTTTTTATACATGTGAGTCCCACACCCACTAATACAATTAAAATATGGGGCCCACACTCCCACCAATACAACTACCCATTACACATTAAATAATAATACTCTTTAATCCACATGCAAAAAAGTAAAATGCACCCTTGGTGCGGGACGGAGGGAGTAATGTGCATGCTAGATTTGTTTGATGGGACTTCCACCAAAGAGTTTTGATTTGTCTTGTCAACTCACTGCTTGCCACATCTCAAAACATGATGGATTAACTTCCACACACCCACGCACTCCCCAACTTAAATAAATAAATATAAATATAAATAAAAAAACTGAGCAGGTTTGGAATGATTATTTTCGGGCAATGATTTATATTTTTGTCAATAAATTAAATAAATTAGGCAATGCATTTTAGACTTTTCCGAAGTTAAAGATGCAATTAGGATCTTTGAGTTAATGTGAAAGACATGTTATGACACAAAAATCATGACAAATTCGGTAAGATTGAATTAAATCGAAAGTTAGTGATTCATGGAAAAAAAATAACTAAAGACAATTTATATCAAGGGGTATACAAGAAAAAAGTTACTTATAACAATGGTTTTCTTTTTCTTTTTTGTAATTGTTTTTCACAAGTTTTTATTAATTTATTATTATTATTTTAGTATGGACGCTAAGTTTTTATATTATTTTATTTTTTTCGTCAATTGGAAACTGTTAGACAAATGATCCGATGCAGTGAGAAGCATTAAGATTGATAAAAGTGTTGGTTGGGTGTCAACCAAAGTCCCACATCGGTTAGAAATGGGGATGGCGGAAGATTTATAAGTGTGAGAGAGACTCTCCCTAGCATGAGGTCTTTTGGGTGTGAAGCCCAGAGTGATAAAACCGTTCGGGCCAGTGGGCAGGCCCAAAGCGGACAATATCATGCTAGTGGATTGAGTGGACCCGGCTCCGCTGGGCGGATAAACCCAACAAGTGGTATCAGAGCCAGACCCCAGACTTAACCGGCCCAGCCCAGGGTTGGTGGGATGTTCGGACCTCAAACTGGATGATCTAGCTGCGGGACTTTGTTTGAGGGGGAAATGTTGGTTGGGTGTCAACCAAGGGTTTGTTTGAGGGGGAAATGTTGGTTGGGTGTCAACCAAGGGACTTTGTTTGAGGGGGAAATGTTGGTTGGGTGTCAACCAAAGTCCCACATCGGTCTAGCTGCGGGACTTTGTTTGAGGGGGAAATGTTGGTTGGGTGTCAACCAAAGTCCCACATCGGTCTAGCTGCGGGACTTTGTTTGAGGGGGAAATGTTGGTTGGGTGTCAACCAAAGTCCCACATCGGTTAGAAGTGGGGATGACGGAGGGTTTATAAGCCAACCAAAGTCCCACATCGGTCTAGCTGCGGGACTTTGTTTGAGGGGGAAATGTTGGTTGGGTGTCAACCAAGGGACTTTGTTTGAGGGGGAAATGTTGGTTGGGCCAAAGTCCCACATCGGTTAGAATGTTTGAGGGGGAAATGTTGGTTGGGTGTCAACCAAAGTCCCACATCGGTTAGAAGTGGGGATGACGGAGGGTTTATAAGTATGAGAGAGTCTCTCCCTAGCATGAGGTCTTTTGGGTGTGATACCAAGAGTGGTAAAACCGTGCGGGCTATGGGCGGCCCAAAGCGGAAAATATCATGCTAGTGGATTGAGTGGGCCCGGCTCCCTGGGCGGATAAACCCAACAAAAAGAGCAGCAGCAAAACCGTAATCTTTTAATAAAATATTCAAAATTGCTCAGATTATAATCTATTAAATACTATCAAATTTTTTTACTTCTTAAATAAACGTGATAATCCATTTATTTGATTGAGATCATGCACGTCGAATCAACAGAAATTAGAGATTTGATGCATACTGAATATCCCAATATAGTTATTGTTTTTTTTTTGTTTTTTTTTTTAAAATATATATATATCCTAACATAGTGGAGCAAGAATATAAAGTAGCTTCAGTCTGAAAAAGATTGATGGTTGTTGATTAGTAAGAAAAGAATAAATCTCTGTTGTTATTTCAATGAATGAACCCGCCTGCTCTTTTCCTCTCATCTTTTGACTATATAATTTATTTTTCTCAATATTAATTGAATTTAATCTAGACTTGGATGATGAGATTCTGATCTCTATGATTTATTTGTTTAAACTTTAAAGGTTAAATATCCCCTATATATATTCCTATATAACAAGATAAAAATTAACAATTTAAACTGCTCTTTTCTTGGAAAATTATTGTATAGTCCTTTAAAGATGTGAATCTATATATTAAATTGAGTTGTAACAGTTTGTAAAGAAGATGAGTTTGAATTAAGTATAGTAATTTGAATTTGGACATCAAGTCAGAAGCATGCACAATGTTATACAGGTACGTACATACATACATGCATACGCAATGTTAGAAGTGGGGGTTATGGTGATGAGGCAAACATTTGACATCAGATGTTTAAGCCCATTAAATGATGAAAATGGAAATTGTTTCATATATCATTTCTTGCTTACATTATGACCATTACCTACACCAATTTACTTTTCCACTTCCGCCTAATCGATAAGAACACATTAATTTCTGGTTATCCAAAGTTGACAAACACAAGGATATTTTAAACTCAAATAAATGATTAATTAGAATTTAATGTTTAGAGGACTTTTCTTATGATCGTATATATTTAATTGGAGCTTGCAGTAGGTTATAATTAGCACATACTCCATATATTATTATATTGATAGTAGTATGTATATATATCATTAAAGGGGTGGGAGGCAGAGGTTTCATGTACGTGTGTTGAGGGTTAAGCTCAAATAAATTGTATGGAAATGGAGATGGAGATGTTTATTAGTAAGTTGTAGCATGGATATTTTTAAAATTAAGTAAACAATTCAAAACTTCAACTTACATAATAAATGAGATATTGAATTGCATTGGGGCGATTGATTAGTAATTCTAACATCATGACTAAGCCACCCAATATTATACACCTATATATGTCAATGTTGTTACGCAATCCTGGTGGATTATTTTTATTTTTAATTTCAACCATTATTAAATATGGATCTTACATATGCAAGAATTTAAGATTTGGGTTCAGATTTAGTGGCCATGTGGTTGGATTTGTTGGAAATTTAGTTTTGCTTTAAAAGCACCTAGCTGCTCAATTTTCTTTTCTTTCTTGTATATACATACGTGTATCATGTATGTAATTTGGTAGAGACTACATTAGATGGTAGGATCTACTGTCTACATGTATAAAAATAACACAATGAAATGGGGTGTGTGTGTGAAGATATTATAGGAGTATAGTAGAAGTAAGTGAAAACAGAGAGGCAATGAAGTAGTGTAAATATTTAGTTGACTAGTCCAGAAATTTGCCTTTTGTGCAAACCATCTTGGGATCTTTTCCTACAATTAATACATTTCCTGCCTGCTCTTCAATTTACATTAACTTGAATTCCATACCACTAACTCTGGCTACCTCTCACCATAATTTAATTAAGCTTTAAAGAAAGACATCCCATCCTTCAAACTCTCCCCTCCCCTGCCCTCTTATATATATTATGCCCCTCCACCTCCTGCCTTGCCCTTATACAATTCAAACCTCCCTCTATCTCTCTATCTACAGGTATATTTCATATATTATACATCTTAAAAGTGTTGTAATATTCTAGTTTACTACAGCTAATTAGAGGAACATCACTTAATGATATGAGTGGAAGAAAGAAAGCACCTGAGGTGGAGCTGAAGCTGAATTTGTCCCCACCAAGCCGACGAGTGGAGTCCCCGATGGTGTCGCCGACAACTTCATGCGTATCGTCTGAGGTGAACCAGCAGGATGGGTACTCTACCAGCCCTGAGGCGACGTCCATGATGCTGGTGGGTTGCCCCAGGTGCCTCATGTACGTCATGCTGGCAGAGGAGGACCCAAGATGCCCCAAGTGCAAGAGCACTGTTCTGCTTGATGTTATTCATCATAGCACCAACCCAAGAAAAAAATCATGAACATTGTAACTACTACTACTACTACATCAACCAACAAACTCTATGGAGCTATTTATCTTTTAACTTCTTAAGCAAGAGTTGTTTAGCTCATGTCCTCAAGTTTCTTGTTAGCTAATTTTCATGCCATTCAACTCTATTTCTCTTCCAATCACACCAGCCACAACACCCTCTCAATCCTAATTTCTTCTAATTCTTTTTTAAGGAACACACAATATATCCCTCTAGTAGCTTAACTCAAAACATGATACACCATAGCTTTGCCTTTCTGGCCCACCGCAACTTTCACTCTAAATCTCACCTAATTTACTTTTTGCACCATCTTAAACTAACCCAATATTTGATTAAAACTGAATTAATGCTAGGAGTAGTAAACAAGTAATATTCATTAAGGGAGGTTCATGAACTCAATTAATATCATCATAAAATAAAAAAAAAAAATGAAAAGAAATAAATGCCTTTGCATACACTTCAACTCAACTCAACGTCTACATTACAATTAAGATAAAGGAATTGATGGAAGTATGCATGTGAAGATATTAAGAGCTCTGCTAAGGGTAGTTAAGTAACTTGACAAGGGGTGATGGGTAGTTCGAGCATTGAAAAATATTAGATTGAGAAGCCATTAAAACCAAATAAATGCAATAGTAATTGAGACAGTTGAGAATAATGAGGCTATTACGTCATGATAAATACAAATTAAATTCACACCTTTTCTTATTCTTCATCTCCTTGCCTCCAATATATCTTTCTTTTTTATTCATTATCTGCCTTTCACACTAAATGCCCTAAGTACCCTCCATCTTCTCCTATTCAATTCTCCTAACTTCCTTCATTTCTGTATTCCATGATCACCCCCTTCCTCTGCTTGATTTTATTTTCATAAATTAAAGAAAAGATGATGCCTAGAAAGCAGGTATATATTGAACACAATACAAGTCTTTTAGACCCCACTCACAAGACTACACATAAGAGTACATGGAATTTTTAAACTCAATTACCTGGTATATTTGGAGCAGATCATATGATTGAGGATCAAGTTGGCATGGCAACATATATATGATTGAGGCATAATCACAAAAATTGGCTTTCACTTTCCTTCCTACTTTAAAAAACATACTCCCTCCATCCCAAAAAAGGTTCACTATTTTTTTCATGTTCAATATATTAAGAAAAGTGAACTTTTAGAGGTACTTTGGTAAATAAATAATAAAATAAGTTAGGTGTCTTAGATATAGATGAATTGTTGTAAATAAAATGTAAGAGCTAGGAAGATTAATTGTTTTGACCTAAAGGCTTTTTTGAGGCGGACGAAAATAAAAAATGTGAAAGCTGACGGTGAAAATAACATGTGAACTCAGAAACTACCTACAATAAGAAATATATATATACTACAAATTAAATTCACATTCCATACCACCACTTAATCTCACAATTAGCAATAGTAAGTTACGTACAGATCAAACACATCAGTTGTGCAGTTTTATTTGTCGGTAGAATATACGATGAACTGATCATTTTCTTGTGATAAAAATCCATATCATTATTTATTTATTACTGGATAGAAGGTGGGACGTGAAACAGATGCATACACTATGCAATTTGATTAGACAAATCAATAAGCCTAAAATTGCTTCATTTACTAGCTATACTTAATGCCAAGAAAAGTAGTATTCAAGTCATCAAGTTAAAGAATTTACATGATTTAAGGAGAGCGTGCTTCCAGGTAAAAGCATCACAAAAAGAAAAAAGAATGAACTTAAATTTGAGCGTAATTCAATCTTTAAATCTAGAAGCGAATTAGAGTGTGCAATGACGAGAAGTGAGACAAATTCTCTTCAACATGGTCCAACCAAAGCCACACCCGTACCCTGTTATACACCACCTAGCTTCTTTGAACAGAGATTAATCTTAATTTATTATGTATTTATTCAATTTTCAGTAAAACCAACTTAACCAAGTGATCTGAATTCCCCAAGCAGTGGCATTAATTCAGTTGCTTATGGGTAGTTTATATGGTAGACGGAACCTCCAACCCCACTACATTACCACTACATATATCCGTCATAGTTACAATAAATGCTATGTCTCTACTAAGTTTCACCAAATATTATTCACAAGCCAACATCAAACAATCAACATATGTTTTCAATACTAAGCCCACATTATATATGATATATCCCAAGGCTAGCTTTAAAACTAGTGTAATAGCATTCAATACCAAAATTACTACATGCTATGTCTTCGACCATGCTACCTTGTATTGTGCCCAACTTAACTTTTCTTACATATATAGTCACACCCAAATCCATAACCTACTGTGGACTAAACAAAGCATAATGTACTGATAAAGTAGCAACAACTTGCCAACACTGCCATGTACCAAAACTAGAAAAAATCTATTCTCTGATTTGGCCAACACATTTGAACTCAAATCCAGCTCATCCATCCAATATCCTTATATGCTTATGGAAAGCTCACAAACATCTCACGTCATGAATATTGTATGCAATACATGTGAAGGTAATCAGCTTAGAATCAAGATTAGCAAATCACCTGGAAGAAGGTTTAGCATGGCCTGTTGCAGTGGTTATTTGGAAGGTTTAATGGATTGGATCATAACGGATAAAGGCTTAACCTTATAGCTTCACACACAAGCTATCAATTAAATGTTGTTTCAGCTAAATCCATAACCATTTGATGGATGATCAGGTGCCAACAAAACCATATCACCAAGTTTGGGGGTCGGTTGAGGCAGTTTTGCTCCTTTAAGCTGCTTTATATCTCATTCTCTCATTCTAATCAATCCATACTCTCACAACCAATAAAAAGACTCTCGATGTAAGCTGGGTTAACCGCCGAACCACTCTAAAACCACCGTGCAATTATTTCTTCTTCATACATTAGGATTAGTCCCATAGCTTTATTCTTGTGGATTTCTACTTCTTCTTCAAGTACTCTGATTCAGTATGATACTTACAATTAATCCACAACAATAATATTATGTTAGTTAAAATTGAGGGGTAGAATATATTCCTAATTAAATGATTAAAAAAAATTGTGTGAGATGGTCTCATATGAAGAAATTGTGGAAGAGTTTGTTGAGACGGATGAGAAGTGATAACATTTTAATAAAAAATAATAATCGGAACGGATTGATAAAAAGTAATAATGACGTAATATTTTAATTGTATTAGTGGGTGAGTATGGGACCCATGTGTATAAAAAATGAAAGGGAACTCTTTGGGTGGGACGAGAAAAAAGAGACCCTTGTGCGGAATGGAGGGAGTATATATATATATATATATATATATACTCCCTGCGTCGTCCCACAAAGTATTTCATACTTTTCTTTTTCATCCGTCCCTCAAAGTATTTCACACTTTACTTTTACTAAATTTGGTAAAAAATACATTATAACAATACTCATTTTTTACACATATCCCAATATAATACTTATTTTTTCACATCTTCCAATAACTTTACACACCTTTTTCATTAAATCAACTAAAATATATATTCTCTTTCTTACTTTATACATAAAAATACAAAATTTTCTTAAACTCCGCGCACACCATACGTGAAATACTTGTTGGGATGGAGGGGTATATATATATATATATATATATATATATATATATATATATATATATATATATATATATATCGCGTTGCACGTCGCAATGCACGCTATGTACAGTAATTTTGTGGTAGTTTCTTTTATTTTTTTCTAAGTTTTCTTGTATGGTGATATCACGGTGCTATGATCTTAATATATTAAAAGTGTCAAGAGAATGAGAAACATTTTCTTCCCATTTTATCCTTTACTATTTTTTAATTTACTCTTATAACCTTATAACATTATTAATTATTTTATTTTTTCCCATTTTGTTTTACTATTTTTTAATTTACTTATTTAATAAATAATTAATTTTTATTAATTGCCAATAATTATTATTAAACTTTTGAAATTCTATCACCTCACCTTCCCATGATATTTATTTGTTAACTCTTGAATCCTTGAAGATAACCTTTGAACTTCATCATCAATATCTTTATAATAACTTCGTCTCCCCAGGTTCCCAGCACCTTCATTCTCTCAATGTGATACAAAATTTCTTATTTAATTACCAAAAGTTATTCCATCTCTTTACATCTTAATACTGTTGAACTTCTATTTAGATCATGCATAAAGTTTATGAACATGAATTTTAACGATCCTAACAATTCCCATCTTTCGTGCAGGTCTTTGTAGTCATTATTCCCTTATTCTTAGGGATGGAATTTACTATTTGATGAAGATCATGATCTTAGTTACTATAAAAGAATTATGCATCAACCGTGAGAATCTTCCAATTAAAAGATGTAACAGACTCATAGGTAAATTAGTTTGTGCAAATCTTTCACATATTATTACAAGTTACTTATGATGTTTGCCAAATTGTACAATAATTTTCAACTTCCATGAAATGTTAATTTTCTTATAGAACTGTTATGCACAACCTTGCTTGCAAACAATAGTTTAAAGAATGAATAGCTGTGATTTTTGAAAAGATTTACGGATTTGTTGGCCCTCAAGTTTCTTAATTTTATATGGATTAGGTCAAAAAAACTGGAGAAAATTTTGAGTAATCAAGGTCTGGATGCGAACCCTCACAGGCCTTTTCTTGGAGACATCAACGAATACATCATAGTCATCAAACAAGAACGGACCAGATCAATTGACATTTCTGATCATGAGTTTTTCCCACATGATTTTGCATACTATCATCGTATCCCCTCTAAACATGGTAAGAATCATCTTATAATAAAGGATCGATATGCTGAGAAATCCTCAAGTATATCAAAAGCCCTTCCCAGAAAAAAGGGAAGTTTAATTGTTACATGTGGGCTTCTATTTCTTGGGGGGTGAACAATGGGATGAATACAGAAAGATTGTAAATACATGCATGCATGTGTACACTATATCCATTGAACAAAGTAAAACAAAGAGGGCAATATATCAAATTGTGCAGGCTGAGCTTGAACCTTATTATCAAGAGTACTTTTGTCTCTTTTTGTTTGTTTATTAGAGTATTATATATCAGATACCTAATGATTCTTGTTGAAATTGAGATTGAAATGAATAGAGAAAGATTTCATTGATCTTGTTTGAATTGTATTCAAAGTATAAACTATAACCCTATTTATATACAAGATGAAAAACTAGCCAGTACAAATATAGCTGTTGTAGTGGGAACAAGGGTGCTTAATTTCTGG
Organism: Pogostemon cablin; assembly: GCA_023678885.1. Classification (NCBI taxonomy): domain Eukaryota; kingdom Viridiplantae; phylum Streptophyta; class Magnoliopsida; order Lamiales; family Lamiaceae; genus Pogostemon; species Pogostemon cablin. The sequence goes on from CM042983.1 coordinate 318,408, forward strand.
AAGGAATTGAGGGACATGTTTCAATCTTCAACACTCCCCCTCAAGTGTAGGGGTGAACGGGTTGATCACTCCTAACTTGTCAAGAATGAACTTATGTCTAGATTTGTCCAAGGATTTAGTGAATATGTCTGCAAGCTGATTCTTGCTCTCAATATAAGGTGTTTGGATCATCCCACTTTGAACTTTGTCTCGAACGAAATGACAATTCACCTCAATATGTTTTGTTCGCTCGTGAAACACTGGATTTGAGGCTATGTGGCGAGCAGCGTTGTTATCACAATGCATTTGAATTGCTCCTTTGGTTTGAATGTTCATATCCTCAAGTAGTTGCTTTATCCAAGTAAGTTCACTGGCAGTTGATGCCATTGCCCGGTATTCTGCTTCAGCACTTGATCGAGCCACCACATTTTGCTTTTTACTTTTCCAGGTTACTATATTTCCTCCAACCATAGTGCAGAAACCAGTAGTAGATCGTCGATCAAAGCTTCATGCCCAATCTGCGTCTGCGTAGCCTTCAATGCTTACATTGTTGTTGTTTTTTATCCAAATTCCTTGTCCCGGAGTTGACTTTAGATATCGGAGGATCCGATCAATAGCAGCTAAGTGAGTGGTCCGAGGTGCCTGCATGAATTGACTAACGACACTCACAGGAAAAGCAATGTCAGGACGAGTAACTGTTAAGTAAATAAGTTTTCCTACAAGTCTTTGGTACATGCCCACATCTTGAAGAAGAGATCCATCTTCTGAGTTGAGTTTAGCATTAGTTTCCATAGGAGTAATAGCGGGCTTAATACCAAGTTTACCTGTTTCCTTGAGTAAATCAAGAGTGTACTTTCTTTGAGAAAGGAATAACCCTTTTTTAGAGTGAGCTATTTCAATTCCCAGAAAATATTTAAGAAGGCCAAGATCTTTGATATCAAATGTTTGTTTGAGAAAATTTTTAACATCTTGAATTTCTGTTTCCTTGTCACCGGTAATAATAATATCATCAACGTAAACTAAAACAATAATTGAAGAATTTGAAGAAGTGCGAGAAAATAATGATGAGTCAGCGGAACTTTTTTGAAAATTTTGAGAGAGTAATGCATGACTAAGTTTAGAATACCAAGCTCTAGGAGATTGTTTAAGACCATAAATAGACTTGTGAAGTTTACAAACAAAAGAAGGATCCGAATTCTTAAGGCCTTGAGGAAGAGCCATGTATACTTCCTCTTCTAAATCTCCTTGTAAGAAAGTATTTTTAACGTCCATTTGATGAAAAGACCAATTTTTATTAGTGCCTATAGAAAGAAGGATTCTTACGGTGCTCATTTTAGCGACGGGTGCGAATGTTTCTTCATAGTCAATTCCATAAGTTTGGGTGAAGCCTTTAGCAACAAGGCGAGCTTTATATCTTTCGATTTTCCCCAAACTATCGAATTTTACTTTGTAGACCCATTTACATCCGACTGCCTTTTTTCCTTTAGGGAGATGAACAAGAGACCAAGTATTATTTTTCTCAAGAGCATTTATTTCTTCTTCCATTGCTTTACGCCAAGTAGGACAACAATTAGCCTCTTCGAAGCTTTTAGGTTCAGATTGATTTATACAATTTAAAAATGCATGATGCTCTTTTGAAATGTTGGAATAAGATAAGGAGTTTTGGATAGGATATGATACCGAATAAGTGACATAATCTCTTAGTTTGGTAGGCTGCCGAGTTTGTCGAAGAGATCTCCGAGGTGAATTAGCTCGAGTTGGGTTCTGGTTTTGATCTCCCCCTATCGGAGCATTTACTTCGACTGGAACGTGATCTCCCCATGTCGGAATATTTTGATCTCCCCCTATCGGAGCATTTTCTTCGACTATATTTTCATCATCCTCGAGAGGAATCGTATTGATCAAATCATTATGATGATCCTGAGAAGGAGTAGGAGCTAAAATAGGAAAAACAAAGTCGTTAGTATCATTATCACTGGAGGAGTTGTCAATAGAGTAATAAGGATCATTTTCATTGAAGGTAACATCTCTTGAAATATATTGCTTTTTAGTAATAGGATCATAACACTTGTAACCTTTTTGAGATACCGAGTAGCCAAGAAAAATAGCTTTAACCGAAGAAGGACTAAGTTTATCAGTTCGGTTAACGTGAACAAAACACGTACATCCAAAAGTGCGTAAATGATCAAGACCTACATCCGTGTTAAAAAGAATTTTGTGGGGACTAAGGTTATTGAGATTAGGGGAAGGTCGACGATTAATGAGGTAATTGGCAGTTATAAGAGCATCTGACCAAAAATATTTTGGAACATTATTTTGGAAAAGAAGAGAACGAGTAACTTCGAGGAGATGACGGTTTTTCCGCTCTGCAACCCCATTTTGAGCAGGTGTGTAGGGACACGAGGTTTGATGAATAATTCCATTATTTTTTGTAAAATTTTGAAAATTTAAGTTTATAAATTCAGTTCCATTATCCGTTCGAAGAATTTTGATGGACTTGTTGAACTGATTTTTGACGTAGGCAGAAAAATCTTGAAATTTTGCGAAAACTTCGCTTTTGTTTTTAAGGAAAAATATCCAAGTAAGCTTCGAAAAATCATCTATAAAACTAACATAATATCTAAAACCATTATAAGATGTAGTTGGAGCGGGACCCCAAACATCCGAGTGGATCAAATCAAAAATAGATTTTGAATTCGAAGAGGAATTTGTGTAAGGGAGACGTGTGTGTTTAGATAAGGAACAAATATCACACTTATCATGATATGACGAATTAGGAAATATTTTGTTGAAAACTGAATTGGACGGATGTCCAAGACGTTTATGCCAAAGAGACATATCAAAAACATTTAAAGCAATACTAGGGAAATTAATTAGGTATAAATTATTGATACGAACTCCTTTACCAATAGTTCGTCCTGTCACTTTTTCCTGAAATACAACATCAATGTCAGTAAATATAACTTGACAATTTAATTCCGTGGTGATCTTACTAACGGATAATAAATTCAAACTAAAAGATGGTAAATAAAGGATATTGTCAATCTTTTTAGAAAAAAGATAACTTGATCCCTTTCCATAAATTTGAACGGCAGTGTTATTAGCTACTTTAACATTTTGAGAGTTGTCTAAAATTAGGGAGTTTTCTAAAAAAATGGAACGATTTCCGGTCATGTGATCGGTTGCTCCGGAGACAACTACCCAATGGTTAGAAAAATTAATATTATTATTTGATGAAAACATGCTAGAGCAATTAAAGGATTTTGTGTTTAAAAAATTTGGGTTTTGAAAAGTGGAGAAATGAGTGGGCTTTTTATCAAAATTAGATTTTAAAATATTTGAGCTCAATGAAGTATTAGAAGGAAATGGACCTGCATCCACTGTATTAGTGGATTGGATTTGAGTTTGGGCTTGCAGGGCTTGAGCAACTTGGGCCACAAGAGAAGAAAATTGGTCTGGGCTCAAGTGTTGGAGAAGGCCTGCATTGATAGGAAGTGGGCCTGGCCCATTTCCTCTTGATATATCAGAGCATCCGCCTCCCACTCCCACTCCCACTCCCACTCCCACTCCATGACCTAATTGATGTCCTGCTGCAAACGGTGTTGGCGGCTCTTTAGTCGGAAGCATGGTCGGAAGAATCGTGGCGGCGGTGGTGTTCAGAACGGGCAGCAGCGGCATCGTGTTCCAGCGAACGGGCGGCGACGGGAACAGCAGTGGTCGGCGGCCGGTGGCGTCGAACTGCGCTCGCGCTTCCGGCGGTGCTTTCCTCGCAGCGACGGGCGGACGGGCGTCAGTGAAGGACTTCTCCGACGAGTTGGCGAGACAACTGGCGCGGTTAGGAGGCGAGTCGGCGGACTCTGTTGACTGACGGCCAGAAAACCACCGACGGATAGAGTGCGGAGAGACGGCGGCGAGCAGTGGACGACGAGTGTTGCCCGAGCAGCAGGTGGTGGTCAACTGTGTCCTTCGGCAGCGATGAGCGACTGGCAGCGGTGGTGAGCTGCTGGCGATGGGCGGCGGAGCGAATAGATCGCGATTCCGGCGACCTTCGAGCGGCAGCTTCGCGGGACGGCGACACACGGGTACAGTAATGAACAACAGCTACAGCGAGCGTGGTGGCGACTGGCGATGTTGTCAGTCGGCGAAGGGATGCAACGAGACCACCCGCGACGTCAACGTGCTCCGAACTGAACGGCGGTCGTCCCTAGCTTTGCTCAATTCCGGCAGGATTGACTAGTTCCGGCTGTTTGTAGGGCGTTCGCTATTTTCAGGCTCGGAGACTGAGAAGGTAATATAGGTCTGTAAACAGACTTGATTGAATAATGAAGAGGTTGAACCTCTTTTGAATTGAGACACCTTTAATGGTGTTTTGATTGAATGGAGAAGAGGTTGAACCTCTTTTGAATTGAGACACCTCTAATGGTGTTTTGTAGAAAGCTTGAACCTCTTTCAGAAATCAATTTTCTGAAGGTTCTCTGAAGATAAAAACCAGAAGAGGATTAAACCTCTTATTAGAAGTGGAACACCTTTAAGGTGTAATAGTAGTCTGTAAGCAGACTTGATAGTTGATAGATTAATGACAGAGGAGAGGTTAAACCTCTCTTTGAATCAGGACACCTTAGAGGTGTATATGTTCTGTTTGAACAGATTTGAAGGGCTAAGAGACAGGATTAATCCTGCTCTGATACCATGTTGAAATTGAGATTGAAATGAATAGAGAAAGATTTCATTGATCTTGTTTGAATTGTATTCAAAGTATAAACTATAACCCTATTTATATACAAGATGAAAAACTAGCCAGTACAAATATAGCTGTTGTAGTGGGAACAAGGGTGCTTAATTTCTGGAAGGAATTGAGGGACATGTTTCAATCTTCAACAATTCTATCTACTTGCTTGCTCATTGAATTAAGAATATTGAAAGGCACTTCGAAAATAAATCCACCATTGCAGTACTGAAGGTGTCCATTTAGAAGCAACGTATACACTACTATCAACGTATTGATGAGTATTTGGAGGCGATGGATATATAAATTATATTTCATATGCCATGGACTCTATAAAATCTGGGGGTTCAGTTCTTATTCTTATTGGTATTATTAAGCAGTTTTTGGAGCGACCTTCCCTTGACCTAGCATCAGAAAATATGAAGGTATATTACATACTTATGTTTTAAAAGTTATAAGCTCGAAACTAAAAAAAAAAAGTACTATTCCGAATGAAATCACATGTCAATAATAGTATTCTGAATTGATGGAGATTGTATTCTTTTTCATAATTAATTATCACTCTTAATAAAGATGTTGTATATCACTTTTCCGAGTTGGCAAAGGATAAAAATTTATTACACGCATACCATTGAGCCGAACAAACAAATGAAACAATTTTGTGTCAACTTTGCTTTACAATGACAACTATTTAGGCATATTCATGAAAAATACACAAATATTTTGGTTGGATTAGATGAACATGACAAATAAATAAATATAATTAAATTGATTGATGATTACTAATACTATCCGAGCTTGTCTCTTGTGAGACGGGTCATAATAAAGACGGGTGTGAGAGTATATTATCCACAATTAATTAAATATAATATAATATAATTATGGTTAGTCAAACCCTTATCTTTAATAGTTCCTAAATTTATGGGATAATAATGACTAATTAATGCTTATTTATTTTTAGTAGTTCCTAAATTTATGGGATAAATTCAAATCATTAAATTTTTTTAGAGGAGATAAATTAAAATCTTTATTTTTTTTTGCGTGAACGCTCGTGTACATTACGTGTATTAAGTATGTCGTGAATACGTTATAGTATGTAATTTTTTGTATTATTTTTGTCTTACCTGGAAGAATATTTCATTAGTGTTATAGTATGTAATTTTTGTATTATTTTTGTCTTACCTGGAAGAATATTGCATTAGTGTTGTAGTATGTTGTTTCCATATTATTATGTGAATGTAAGTACTATAGTATGTCGCTAAAAGGATATTATATTTTTTTATAGTATGTTAAATACGCATTAGAGTATGTAATTTCTGTGTAATTGTATGTTACCTAACAATATTTTATATTTTTATCGTAATATCTTATCTAAAAGTATTTTCATATGCGTCATAGTATGTCGTTTTCGTGTTATAGTGTGTTATAATTTTATAGCGTATTACATATGTCTCATAATATGTCGTTTTCATGTGAAATGACATACTATAACATTAAAATGACATACTATAACATTAAAATAACATATTATAACATTCATATGGTAAAATCACATTTATTTCTGTCTAATGAACTCTAACATACTAGAGCGAACAAATAACATACTTTAACACAGAAATAACATACTATATCAGTAAAATCACATTTATGTTTCTCTAACAAACTATGACATACTACATCGATCAAATGACATATTCACGGTGAAGCTTCCAATCAGTGGTGGAAGACACCTTATGCACGACCTGGCTTACCTGGCTTCAGATCTGCTGTATGGAACTCAGACAAGGGACGAATCGGTGCAGGGAATGCTAATTTCTATAATATTATCACAAAATTAGGTGTTTTAAACCTACAATAATACATTAGATAACTAATTGAGTGCAGGAACAATACCTTGATATTTGAGATTTGTTTCCAAACTACTAAATAGGAGAATGTAGACAGCGAAGAAAATCAAACTTTGCACTTCTTTTTCTCTTCTTCCATATTATAATCGAAGGATGTTAGGAATTTGAAAAGACTTTCATTTCTCTTTCTCTAACTCCAGACGTTTCTCTTCTTCCAGACGATGAACTGAGGAATGGAATGAATTTGATAAATCTTTTCTCTTTCCTCGATGGAATGAATTGAATTTGGAAAGACACTCTCTCTACTAAATCTAAACTAATGGAGCAACATTTAAGGGATTACACATTTATAGAGAATATACCAATTAATTTTATTAATTAATAAAAATGGGATAAATTATAATTGGGTACCGTCTTAGATCCGTCTCACCTAAACGGATGTCTCACGTGAGAATTTGTCATACTATCCATAATCAAGATGATTTAACCGCGACTTTCAAAATTAATAAATTAAAAAGTGATTTTTATTTTTCCAATGAGAGACTCGAAATATATGTGAATAAGCTTGATAATTGACTTCACATACTATAAAAACAATATAAGTAAGCCATAAGTGATTATTTCAATTTTAATTAATTATTATTATTACTTTTTTTTTAAAAAAAATTCTTGATTCATAGTACTTGATAAATATATGATCTAATTAAATTATTTATTATTATGTTGAAGATTAAGATTTCTTTTTTAATAAAAAAAATTATGAAAAAGAACCATGAAAAAATCACTTTACAAAACATGAAACATTACAAAATATGACATTATCGTGACGTGCAACGCACGTCTATAAAAACTAGTTTTATAAAAACATCACTATAAGTGTTTCACTGAAAATTTGAGTTGAGAACACCCAAAACAATACATTTTTAAATTTAAATTTTTGGGGACTAATAAAATTTATTGGCAACACACTTTTGTAAATCAGATAACGGTGTAAACTCTATAGTCCCACTTCCAATCCTATTATACCCTATGTTTTGCTAGGCCTAAATTAAAAGGGGACCACAAAGTTTATAATGTGAACTCTATTTGCAGGAGACTAAGTTAAATTTAATTTAGTTGGTGTAAAAGTTCTTCCCTCAGTCCCGGTAATTGCACGTATTCTTGTTCGCAGAGAATAAGAAAAGTTTTTTTATATATATAATAAAAGTGTATAAAATTATTGGGATATGTGTTAAAATTAAATATTTTAGATATTTTAATAAAAAAAGGTGTATAAAATTATTAAGATGCATGTAAAAATTGAGTATTATAGAGATGAATTTTTTTAATTTTAGAAAATGCACACAAGTGTGAGGACGAATTAAAAAGAAAAGTGTGGAAAAATTATCTACAAAAGAATTAATATTTATATATACTACTCCAACTTATAATAATAGTCCATCGAGAAGGTATTACTCTATAGAATATCAAGTGATTGTCTTCAGTGTATTAAGTGTTGTCGTATACCAAAATGATAGTTTGAGAGTAGATAACATAAATATGTATTACTCATACAAAGATAGAGTGTGTGGAACTTATCATTCGTACAATTTCACAACAATGGCATAACTTAAATGTATTAATAAAATGAAGATGCAGAAAAGTTTTTGGGATTTTTAAGTAATTAATAGTACTGGCAAAAAAAATCCACATGCAAAAGACTTGTTATTGTTTCAAATGTTCGTCCACAAAAAAAATATTGGCAATATCAGTTTTAGTACATAGCTAAAAGATACAGCAACATAATTACCTTGTAGCCTACATGTTATATAAGGGGCTTAGCCAAACCGATTACAAATTGTACAGCATGCTCAGAACAACCTGGTTTCCACTTGGTCTCACACTCGCACATTGTATTGCTAGTCAAACTTTCATCAGATATATTAAAATTGCTACACGGTCATTTCTTGTATGAGCTGAACACTGCTGGAAATTATAAAGAAATAAATAAGTAATTTTCTTCTACTGAGGCATGCCTTGACATCGTTAATCTTGTCTCACAGGACTGAAACTACATCTAGTTGCTGATCCAAACAACAAATATACACAAGGGAATAAAAACAATATCCAAAAATATAAGTTAAATGATTTCTAGGCCACTTCCTCTCAAAGGGGGGCTGAACAAATTTCGCTTATGCTGATTATCTAAGCTCTTGAGTAAGATTGATTAGTGGAATCAATTACTTACCTGCCCATATGAGTCCAAGCCAACTATTCCCAGGTTCAAATCTCCATATACTAATATGCAACAAAATCAGCCACCCCTGGTTATCAAGGAACATATGATTAGAAAAAATTCAGTTTCAAATGAATAAAGAAGTCTGCCCACGAACGCTGATATATAAACATATCTATTAGTTCCGCCCACCGTTAATGTCCATCAGTGTCAATTTCTACATCAGCAACCAATTCGTGTAAGGTACAACCAAAAGATGTGATTCAACTCATAAAGCAAACTAATTTTCGATCATGAAAATCCGCATTTTTATATATCTGAAGTAACACTGGCATCATCTCTGAGAAATATTTAATCACTAATATCTTCAAAAGCATCACCCATCTATACAGATAATCCATTTTCAAATTATCTTCATCATCATATTAAAGTTAACTTCTAAGTCTTATGTAATATTAGTAAGCATCAAACAAAAGCAGAAAACAACAATTTAATCATCCTTGTGCAAATAATAGTTGGAAGGAGCATATTGAGAAAAAGCATTCCACAACCATTTGCTTCAAGAATGTAGCCAAAAGGTGATAATATCAGCAAAGAAACTTACCACATATCAGTCTGTTTGATAATTTCAAACTTACCCCAGGAATTAGTGACATCACATTTCTTCCCTTTTTCTTTATCTTTCTTTCTTACCCTGCTTTTTCTTTTTTATTCTGAAACAGATGATGCAATAAATAAAGGAAAGGAAGTTTAGGAAAAGATACAACGCAAAATAAAATCCAATTCCGCCTATCCTGCTTCTCCTCTCTTTCCTCCGACGCCCTCTGTCCTCCTCCTGCAATGAAGATTGACTCAAAATCATAAGAATCGTCGTCGTAATCAGGAGACGATGTCTTCTTCTCTTCGAATTCAAAGGTTTGGTTTTTATGTCCATCTTTCACTACGTTGATCTTTACATCTTGACTCGTGAGTACACACAACTATAGAATTAATTAAACCTCACAATGTAATCAGAGCCCATAATAAAATTGAACAATCTTTGCAACAGATTCTGTTGATAAAAATCGTGGAAGAAGTAAAAGAACTGACTAGTGATCTTTGTTGTAGCTGGTGGTGGGACGGCGGAGGAGGCGAAACCCATTGAAGAGATCCTACTGTAACACCAATGTCCATGCTCCAAAACCAAGTGTTCCAAAATTCGGAACTAAGCAAATGCTACATCACTTGACCTAACAACCTGGTGAAATAATTTCAAGATGTAAGGCAAAACTAATCACTTTTTATCAAGAACTACCAATAATGACTAACATATGATTAGCTTATGCACCTGCATTCATTCAACACAACTGATTCCAATTCCAATATTTGCCTATATCTACCCTGTTGCTCTCGCTTTCCTGTGATGTAAAAGAAAAGTTAAAAATAATAAAATATATAGCCAATCTCACAACAGGAGCAACCAGGGAGATCAGCCAATAATTGATGTAAAGTTAAGCTTACCATTACGTTCAAATGAGAAAGACTATAATCATAAGTTCTTCTTGCAGATTCCATATGAGTTCTTCTTGCAGATTCCATATGAGTCACAGAACTCAATGGATCTTGGTATAAAAACGTAAAGATGGACCATGAGCTTTCAAAGAGAGAAAAAACCTTCGAGTATCATCGAAGCAACTCATAATATAGAAATCTTCTACCTTTGTAATAAAAATATAAATCAATAATGCAGGTCTTCTTTTTTAGAATGAAATATAATCTATTGGGTCCTTCCAAGTGAAACACTTTGGTAGCAGAAAAGCCAATAAATTTTCTTCTCGTATCATGCACGAAGGAATTATATAAAGAAAATACCATATTCTTGAAGAATATAAGCACTGCAGAATAAAGTTTGATACTGCATTTGATAGACCTTTGAGTGTGCTTAACACAGAAGTCAGATGAAGTAATATCATGTTCTCAACAAACTACAGAAATAGCAGATAAACATTACTGACCCCTCGTAAGGATGATGATAAACCAAGAAGCCTAGAAAGCAACACCAAAAACAGCAATAAAGATAAACCCAGAAAGAGTAATCTAGTTTAATAAGAAATGCTAATCAGTAATTCATAAGACCCGAACAGTATTTCTGTATTTTCAGAGATGCGAAAACATCCAAATAGAGCACTCTGCAATTTGTGTTAAATACAGCTCAAAGCAGAGAAGCATCTGAGATAATAAAACTGAAAATAGGAAAAACACATGTAAAATAGACTCAGTATTCGGAAGAATCCAAAAATTACAATAAGAAAAAACAACGCAATTAGGGCTCAACCGCATAAAAGGGAAATAATATACCATCAAAGAGAAGTGGAGTTCGGCATCACCGCGTGCAAAGAGAAATAATTTTCGCAGGATTGAAGTTGAAGCAACGGTGGTGGGAGGGCAGAGAAGGCACGGTGGACCTTTGAATGAAAACGATTTAGACAGCAGATGTACTAATCGATAGGAGGTCAAGAGTTTTAGGAAAGGAAAAAAATCACAAATAAATGGAGTAATAACAGACAAATGGTTAAGAGCATAAATCAAGAGCTGATTGTGAAGGTGAAGAGATGGTGTGAATTATAAGAGATTATTACAAATTAATTCTTATAATTGCGAAAGTGAAACCGTCTTTGGCACTTTGGAGGGAGATTCAATGGACAGTATAAAATTGCAAATAATAAAACAAATAAGGGACAAAAGTGTCCTAAAATGTTTTACAACGTGTAGGCTCTTTTAGGATATTATATATATATATGGCAGATAATATTTATTTAAGAAATATATATTTATAAGATTACAGGAAATAACCGATAAAATTTTGGGTAATATATGACCCAGGTCACCCAAGTAATCTATATATATATATATATATATAAATGCAAAATATTTTTCATTGTTATCCAATTTTTTCTTTTTTTTTAAAAAAAAAACTCCCAGCATATATAGTTAATTTCTACTACATAACAAGAAAATAAATAAAAGATAATTCTTGAATAGAGCGGGGGGGGTGGGGGGAAGAGAGGCTAATTCTGGGTTATAAATTGGTGTTGGGCCATGGTAGCGGACTTGCTGAGCCCAAAATTGGTAGCCCATTGAGAGTCCTTATAACATCTCTACGTTCCTCAACCTCCACTTACTCTTTTACATATTCTCTACGCTCGCCTCGCCTTCGCCCTCCTAAATATCTCCATTTTATCTTCCATCAAATCCTTCTGTTCAACCCAATTTACGTTCTTACGCCATGACTCTTGGCTCAGGAGGATCCAGTGTCGTGGGTACCCACTTTTTCCTCTCGCCTCTTATTGATTTCTACCTTATTGTCCTTTGTTCATTCATTGTTTTCGATTTTCACATTTTTCGTCGTTAATGATCTGGGACTGGGTCCTTGAAATTTGTTTTGATTGAGTAAAATATAATTTCAAGAGTTTAATGTCGGATCTCCTTGAAGAGTTGTTCGTTGTGAGTTTGATTGTTATAGATGTGTATTGATTTTGTATTTGGTGTTTTCTAATTTGAATTCTGCCAATTGGATTATTGAGCAGTATTGATTTAATGACACAGTGATGCTTTTGGTGTATTCCTAGTTAAAAAGATGCCTCTCAGTGTTGTTTTCGGGCTGTTTTCCTGTTTTGACTTGTTAGGGTGGTTTTCGATTTCTGCGCTTTGTACGGCCATGATTCTGTTCTTCCTTGCTTCTATTGATTCGTGTAATATTAATTGGTTAATTGATTAAAAGAGAACTCAAGCTCTTCTGTTTATTGATTTTTGTGATGGTTAGCAATTAAGCATTTATCGAATCGTACCCTTTATGTATGCCACACCACACTTTCTAGTTGCTTAATTATAAACTTCTGTTAGTTCTTTTAATGGTGAAGCAAATGAAATATCTACATTGGTTCTGTGTGATTAAGTTTGGTCGCATTGTTTGAGCTGAAAACTGCAAAACTGTGCACTCTCATGCACAACTATGGATTTACGAGAATGAGCAATGTAACTTGTAGGGTATAGTCTGAATGCTATGATACCTGTCATGTATAGGATACTGAGTTACTTGATGAAAACATTTAGTGTTTCTAGTTTTCTGGTTTTGTTGCAGTTCCTAGAAATTTCAGGTTGCTGGAGGAACTTGAACGTGGGGAGAAGGGAATTGGGGATGGTACTGTTAGTTATGGAATGGATGATGGAGATGATATTTACATGCGGTCTTGGACAGGCACCATTCTAGGTCCACACAATGTAAGTGTCCCATCTGTTTGTGCCATCTTGTTTTGTATAATATCAAAGTTAAAAAAGGGTAGTCCTCCAATGTTGTCTCCCTACAGTGTGTATTGTATTATTTAGCTGTTTAATAATTATTGATATAGATTAAATATATTATTGTAGTAAACACAATGTCAATCAGAACTAAAAGTTGATTCCGACTCCATAGTACTACGAAAATGTCATGGCTGGAGTTTGAAGTAGATAGGTTACGAATGAAGTTTTAGTTTGGTGCAAAATCTTACTATGCAGATGCAGAAGCTACATTAAAATAGAGTTCATAGAATAAGATGGCCTTGCTATAGTGGGCTGTCAATTGATTAGTTACAATTACAATTTAGATGAATCACACAATGTACTTGTTTAAAATATGAAAAGATTAGTTTATAACCTCGTTTTGTGCTAGAAATTTTTTGTAGGAATATATGAATCCCTGTTGGTGATGGCTATTTGATAGCAATGTTTATGTTTCCATAGCGTGACTGTATCATGTTGAAGGTCTTGCATTTATATTGTTGATGGAATTGTTAGCACTTCTTTAAATTAACCATTATCATTGACTCATTGTTTGAACTCAAGTATACCATTCTTTTTTCTCATGTCAGTCTGTACATGAAGGCCGTATATATCAGTTGAAGCTATTTTGTGACAAAGATTATCCTGAGAAGCCTCCCAGTGTTCGATTTCATTCTCGGATCAACATGACCTGCGTAAACCCTGAAACTGGTGTGGTACGTCAGAATTATTTCGTTAGAGCTGTATTAGCATTTTCAACTAGTGAATGATAATAAGTTCTCTGGTATTTTTTTGATTTGATTTACCATTGACAAATCCGTGATTCACCATTGGTCAGGCAATTTATATGAACTTCTCCCACCCCCACCCCCTTCTCCTTCAATTCACTTTCTTTAAGTGGTAGTGACATGCTATATTTCACGTTAAGTCTTGATGTTAAATTGTAGATTACATTTGGATAATGTTATGAGTTGTTCTCATTCTTTTTTTTTTTTTGGCTGGATAAATATTGTTATGAGTTTTCCTGTGTCAGGAAACATCAGATGATGCTTGTCATTGTTAATAAGAGTAACATAACTTGTAATTGCACTATAAAATGATTAAGCAAGTGCGTCCTTTCAAGTTGAGTTGATTTTCTAATAAATTCCTATCTACAAGCTGTATTATGAATATAGCAAACAAATTTTATACTCCAATTCCACCTAGTTCTTTGACAACATTTTTCCCATTCCTTGATGGTTTTCTATCATGTTATGCACATCTTCTCAAAACATTATTCTGCTATTTTAACCTACCTCCAAGGTTTAAGTGATGATGAAAATTTTACTGCGAAGATTTGTCTATTTTGTTTTTTAAACGCTGCACTTTAAAAATTGCTAGAATAGTGGATATTGACAAAATCCTTGCAAAAGGTGCACATTAATGATGGTGTGTGTGTAGGTGGAACCAAGGAAGTTTGGGGTTCTTGGAAATTGGCAGAGAGACTTCACTATGGAATACATACTAACACAGCTGAAGAAAGAGATGGCAGCTCCCCATAACCGTAAGCTGGTCCAACCTCCTGAAGGAACCTATTTCTAGTGTAAAGATATTAAGTCGTGTTGGCCAAATGCTCATTTTACAGTTCATATGGTTTTAGTATATTATGGTGTCAAGATGTGCGGGGGAATGCCCTCTCATAAGCTTTCTCCTATCAACTCCGGATTCCTGATATCTTTTTTCTGTTGTACTCCTTGCGTACTATGATGTCTTTTGGGTGTTTGATTGATGGAATTTCATGTGTATGATGTTAAGCATGTATCAGAATCATGGTGATAGTTGATGGGATCTTATTTCAAGAGTTCTCTTGGTACAAAATTTTGCTGATTTGCAAGCAATTCCTTTTCGGTGGCATGGCGTGAATGATGTGGTCACCCATGGTGTTTGTTGTATTGTATGAGAAATCCTGGAGTAGCTTGCATTCTCTATGCTTTAATTACAATAACACGATGAAATTCTGTTTGATTCAACTCGCAAATTATTCGCACAATTATAAATTCATGCTACCTATCATGTTTAATTCTGAAAAAAAAAATTGATTTTCATGTAATCTAGATTTAGTTCATTTTGTTAATTTATTTGTATTAATTAATTAATTTATATACTATATAATGAATACTCTGTGTTAAGTCTTATTTTAGGGATTGTATTTGAACCCAACCCAGAGTCCCTCCCCCACTCCCAGTTGCAAAAAGATACACTAATTTTAAGTTTTTTTTTTTTTTTTTTTGAGATTTTAGATTATCTAATTCAGTCTCTGTTTTAATACTATGAGTTTAGTAAAATCGAATTATATAAATCATATATACCTCTTACATGCTTACGTTCTACTATGTTACACATATTAATCCTGTAGATGTAAATTATGTTACACATATTAATCCTGTGGATGTAAATTTACTAAAATCAGCAACATCTACTAAAATCAGCTAATTTTAAATTTATATTTTCTTCTCACCAGTTTTAATCTTTATTTTTACTATTTTTAGTTAATTCTAAATTCATACTCTTTTTCTTGTTTTAATCTTTACGTTTGTTTTTTTTTTTTATAAAAATTAAAAAATATAATATTTTAATGCTAATATTTTAATGCACGGTGATCGAAACATAATGTTCAAATTAAAAATATACAATTTTCACTTAAAACTCAAATGTAGTATTCTCCCTCCGCCCGAAAGGTCCATATTTTGTCATTTTGGGTGTCCGCACCAAAGGTCCACATTTTCCTTTTTAAACACATGGGACCCACACACATCATTAATACAATAAATTTATGGGACTCATACCCCCACTAATACAACTACTAACTACACCTTAAATAATAATACTTCTTAATCCACGTGCAAAAAGCAAATGTCCACCTTTAGCGGACGAAGGGAGTAATTTTTGGACCTCAATTATTTAATTGAATTTATTCCGACTTCACTTTATACCCATTGCTGTGCTCTCCCGTCTTTTTATAACACCTCGCCGTTCCCGGCCTCCACCTCCCCTTTTACATATTCTCCTCAATCGCCCTTCTTCTCTAATCTCTATATTCGATCAAATCGTCCTCTTCAATCCAATTTTACGTTCTTACGCCATGACTCTTGGCTCAGGAGGATCCAGTGTCGTGGGTACCCTCTTTTTCCTTTCCACAAGATTTTTTTTTTCGATCATTCTTTTATTTCCTTTCTAACTTATTCTCTGCTTTTTATCTACACGTTTGCGTGCTTAAACTGGGACTGGGTCCTTGAATTTGTTGGGGTTAACCGATTATTCATTTAAATATAATTTTAAGAGTTAAATGTCCGATCTCCTTGAAGAGTTGTTCGTGGTGAGTTTGATTGTAATAGACGTGTATTGATTTTCGATTTGATGTTCTCTGCTCTGAATTCTTTGAATTGGGTTATTGGGCAGTACTGATTATATGACTCAACGATGCTTTTGGCCTAAGCTTATTTTAAAAGATTCCTTTCACTGTTGTAATCTGGCCGTTTTCCTGTTTTGAGTGACTAGTGATTTGGTTGTTCTCTATTTCTGCGTTTTTTGTATTAGCATATGTTTCTCTTTGGGTCTATTGATTCTTGTTTTACTAGTGGGTGAATTGATTTGAAGAGAACTCAAGCTCTATTGTGGATTGATTTGTGATGGTTAATATTTAGGCATTTATCAAATCATACAATTTTGTGTATGCCACTCCACACTTTAATGACAGATTTCTGTTAGTTCTTCTAATGGTGAAGCAAATGAACTATCTACATTTGATTCTGTTTGAGTAAATAGCTTGTTTATTTTAACAGATTTTATGGTTTTGGTTGCATTGTTCGGGCCAAAAACTGCATAAACTGCACACTCTCATGCACAACTATGGTTTTATGAGAATGGGAAATGAAACTTGTAGTGCGTAGTCTGAATGCTATAGTACCTGTAATGGATAGGATGCTGAGTTACTTGATGAAAAAAGCATTTAGTATTCCTAGTTTTCTGGTTTTGTTGCAGTTCCTAGAAATTTCAGGTTGCTGGAGGAACTTGAACGTGGGGAGAAGGGAATTGGTGATGGTACTGTTAGCTATGGAATGGATGATGGAGATGATATTTACATGCGGTCTTGGACAGGCACCATTTTAGGTCCACACAATGTAAGTGTCATGTCTGTTTGTGTCATCTGGTTTTGTATGATATCAAAGTAAAAAAAAAAATGGGTAGTCCTCCAATTTTTTTAACTCTGTACTTAAGTATCATTCACTCTGTTTAATAACTATTTATGTAGATTAAATAAATAAATATATGTAAATATATAATTTTTTGATGCACCATTATTATTTTTAAATATATTAATGTAGTCAATGCCATGTCAGTCAGAATTAAAAGTTGATCCTGATTCCATAGTTCTTTGAAAATTCATGACTATCATTGATTCTTCATTTGAACTCAAGTACATCATTCTTTTTCCTCTTGTCAGTCTGTACATGAAGGCCGTATATATCAGTTGAAGCTATTTTGTGACAAAGATTATCCAGAGAAGCCTCCCAGTGTTCGATTTCATTCTCGGATCAACATGACCTGCGTAAACCCTGAAACTGGTGTGGTAAGTCAAATTATTTTATAGAGCTGTATTGGCATTTTTGCTAGTGTATGATAATTGCTACTATGGTATTATTTTTTTCTTTTGTGTTAAACTTGATACACCATTGACAAATCTGTGAGACTATATATATTTGCCTAACAAACTTATTATGAGCTTCCTCCACCCCCACCCTCTTCTCCTTCATTTCACCATCTTAAAATGGAAGTGACTCTCTGTATTTCAAACTTTGTCTTGATGTTAGACTGTAGTAGATTGCATTTAGATAATTTTATGAATAGTCCTATACTTCTTTTTTCCTCGGATAAATATAACATTTTTTTAAAAAATCTTGTGTCAGGAAACATTTGTCATTTTTAATGAGTAAGATAACTTATAATTGCAGTATGAATAATTAAGCAAGTGCATCCACTCAAATAGAGTTGAGTTTCTTATAAATTTCCTGCCTACAAGTACAAGCCCAATTGTATATGAGTATATATGCATGAGTAAACAAAATTTAAAAACATTTCCACCTAATGCTTAGATAGCATATATGTCAATCTTCGAAGGTCCACTATCATGTAATGCACGTCTTCTCCAAACATTATTTACGGCATCACTTTTGTTCATTTGGTTATTCATTAAAAATTGCTAGTAGAGTGGATATTGACAAAATCTGGCAAAAGATTCACAATTAATGATGGTCTATGTATAGGTGGAGCCAAGGAAGTTTGGGGTTCTAGGAAATTGGCAGAGAGACTTCACGATGGAATACATACTAACACAGCTGAAGAAAGAGATGGCAGCTCCTCATAACCGTAAGCTGGTCCAGCCACCTGAAGGAACCTATTTCTAGTGTAAAAGATATCAAGGTCTTATTGACCAAATGCTTATTTTACAGTTATATCTTTTTATTGATTATAGTGTCAAGATGTGTGTGGGATGCCCTCTCATAAGCTTTTTCTGTTGGATTTGTTATATCTTTTTGTGTTGTACTCCTTATGTACTATGATGTCTTTGGATGTTTGATTGATGGAATTTCATGTGTATGACGATAAGAATGTATCAAAATATCATGGTATTATAGTTGATGGGATCTCATTTCTTGAAAGATTATGTTGAAGGAAATTTTGCCTGCAGCCAGATTTTCAAGCTTGGAGTTGGATCTGTGTTTTCTGGTGTAGTGTGATTCTTGTATGATCTTTTGAATTATCATCACCTCACCCTCACCCTCACCCATGGTGATTCATCCTGGATTAGAGTTGTGTGGCTGCCCAAAACTGGAATTTCTGCAACGACTATTCATTTCTTAGTTACTTTGCTGCTGTTCCATAAATTTTAAAATGAAATTTCATAAGTCCTAAAAAATGTTACTCCAATAAATACGAACTTAAAAAAAAATGGGGCTGTGTTCCGATTTAATTGGAGGAGAGTTGTACGGAATCCATGAGAAAGGGTTGTTGATTAGTATGTAGGTGGCTTATAAATATGATGATTGTAATATAAGAGCGAGCACAAGTAGGGGTGTCACTAATTGAAGAATTTTTAATTTTGCTATGGAATAAAGTTAAAATTAAAAAGGTGGAGGTTCCAAAATAAATAATGATTGAATTAGAAGAAAATGAAAATGTGAAATAAATGTTAAAAGCAGTTAGCCATCTGCAGGTCCATCTATCTATAAACCAAATACTAAATGATATCTAGCAGCCAACGTAATGTGGTTGGTCTAAAAATTAATAAATTTTTTGGGAAGGAAAAAGGAAAGGAGGAGTGTTTAGTTTGCAAAAATGGCATGAATTTTGATTTAGATTTAGTCGACTAATTACACGGGGTTTAGCGGGGGCTTAAGGCCTATATTTGGATTGGATTCATGAATGAAATGTCCATAATTTGATTGCCCTAGCCTAGGTTTTCCAGATTGGATTCGCCATAACAAACCACCTCCGCCATGGTTTCTGCCTCCGGATCGCCGCCGCCTTGGTCTGACTTCCATAACTCTAAAAATGTAATACTAATCCGTTCTGTCTGGTCCACCAACCTCGAGTATGAGTTCTCGCTCATCCGCCAAGTAATCGACACATATTCTTTTGTTTCATTGGACACCGAGTTCCCCGGCGTCGTTATTTGCCACCACCACCCCTACTCCGACCCCATCCATCGCTACCGCACCCTCAAATCCAATGTAGACGCGCTCAAACTCATTCAAGTGGGGATCACGCTCTCCGACTCATTCGGCAATCTCCCCGACCTCGGCTATCCCGGCTGCCGCTTCATCTGGGAGTTCAATTTCCGAGATTTCGACATTTCTCGTGATGATCACGCTCCCAACTCAATCGACCTCCTCCGCCACCAGGGAATCAACTTCGAGTCCACTCGCCAGTACGGCGTCTCCACCTCCCGTTTTGCTGAGCTCATGATGTCATCTGGCCTTTTGTGCAATGACAATATCACGTATATCACCTTCCACAGTGGCTATGATTTTGGATATCTCATCAAGGCCATCACCGGCCAACTGCTTCCCGGGTCCTGAATTTGTTGAGGGTCATCTTTGGGAATCAGGTTTATGATGTCAAACATTTGATTAAATTCTGTCAGGGACTCCATGGTGGATTGGATAGAGTGGCTCGGTCTCTTGGCGTGGACCGTGTCGTAGGGAAATGTCACCAAGCTGGCTCTGATAGTCTCCTTACTTGGCATGCTTTTGAAAAAATAATAGAATTTTATTTCGATAGTATTATGGAAGCCTTCCTGACAAGTATGCTGGGGTCCTTTATGGTTTAGAAATGTTCTCATGTGTTAGCTAGCTTCACTATGAAGCTCTTCTTTGAAATTGTTTGTTTTCTCATATTATACTGAAAATTTTTCATTTCATTTCATATTTTTTTTTTTGGGTTCTATTAATTACTTGTTCTTTTTAACTATCCCTATTAAATTTAGATATGTATTTGAATGAAACATCTTTTATAGGAGAGAAGTTCGACATGCTAGAACTGACGGTATTTGATGTTATTATTGTTCAGGAGAGGAAATGGGGAAATTGGCTTGTGAGAAGAACAGAAGGTGGTTATAGATAATATTATTAAATGTTATGGTATAGCTCAACAATATAAACATCACTAAACCTTAGTGTGGTTGTGCATTATGTAAAAAAATAATGCTAATAATGTTAACCTTGGTTAGCTGTTTGGGGGCTGGTCAGGATGGCAATTGAGGAAGTGCCTCAATGTTACCATGTGTTACTTGAATTTGTTCACGTCACTTGTATGATTTGACACTCCAATTGTAGATGAAGGGCTGTGTAGGTGCTGGTTAAAAGGTTCCTAGAGCATGGAGAAACTTGAGAGTTGAGAATCATGTTTTAATCTTTGGTGTTTGTTGTGGATGTCTGGAAGTTTTCAAAAATCATATGTTAACATATTTTGTAATTGAGTGTAAGTGAAAATCAAGTTAGTGAAGGTGTTGTGAAAGCTTTTTCTAGAAATTCTTCAAAGAGATAAGTGAGACAAGGAGTGGTATTTTGCATATGAAAAAGTTTGATGAGGTTTTTGAACTTGTTTGATGTTAAATTAAGTCTCTGTGAAACCTAGTTTGATCATCAAAGTTCCATATGAGAATTCTAATAAAAGATCAATAAATATGGATTGCTGTAGGAGGTTATGCAGACATTTGTTTGCCAACTATATTCCTTTTCCTATTTAAATATTTACCTTGCCCTGGTGTAAAAATCCTTCAACCATTCTGTTCTTGCTCCCTTCAGGGGTTGTAGCGAACAGACATCATATTGAAAATTATTTTATGGAGTATTACTTTGTTGACATGCTATAGTTAATGAACTAAAGGTGTTCTGTTTTCTTAGTGAATGATCTGCATAAGAGTGCGGATGCTGGGATTTTATGTGGCTGAGGAATGTGTCAGGCTGATGAATTTTAGATTATTACAGATGAAAGGTGTTGTGTTTCATGGAATTCGCAGTTCAAACTGACAATTTGGTGATTCAACTTCTAAAGCTTGAGAATTTCACGTTTTAATCTGAGTTTACAAATGTTAAATGATGATTCGAGACTTATACTAGAGGTTCAATTCATCTTGACTGTCAAATAGGTATTGTTTGGATGATGGTATTGATTGTTAAGCTTATCGTATTCACAGTTCAGGTATATCACTCTTGATCTCCAAGCAGATTTTGATTTTGATTGATTTATGATAGTGCAGTAGCTTTGAGGCTATAAATTTTAGTTAGGGATGCTCTTTGAATCAGCTATGGAAATATTTAGATTTTTTAAATAGCTATTAAATCAAATACCAAGTATCATGTTCTCTTTAAAATCCTACTTGAAGAAAAAAATTAGTTATGGTTTGAAAGGTAATCCAGAGTAAGGATTTTTGTCCTCTTGAATTTTCAGATGGAATGAAATTTTTATAGATGAGGAAAAGAGTTTGTGGAACCATATTGCTCGCTCATTTGGATTATGTTCAGCAAAAGCATATTGTATTATCACTAGTTGGAAATAAACTGTTATTTGTTTAACACAGCCCACAGTACTACATGTGTTTACAGATTTTTGCAGTGAACTGTGATGCTAGCCTTCAAAGAAGCCATTCAGGAAGGCTCTGGCCATTCATTGTCTTAGCAATATCCTAATGCTGGTATACTAGCTAGAAACTTAATTCATTGTGATATTACTATATATTGGTTTACTAATCTATCCTTAATCTTCGTGAACAGTTGTATGCACTTTTTACTCTGGATGGAGTAGTATGTCTCAGAATTCAAAGTGTGATTGCAAAACAATATCTGGAGCAGACTCGACTACTTGTAGACTAGTGTTGGTGAGGTTCATTCAGAAATGTATTGTAAGTAAAAAATTGTATATACTAAGATTGTACTAGTTAAAATTCAGGTTCAGTTCATTTGTGTTACAATGCATTAATCAATCTTTCTTTCCAAGGAGGTCAGTTTATTGAACTTGTTACTATCCAACTAGAATAGAACTATTCGGTTGGATGCTGTTATATGAAGAGCTTCTCTAAATTGTAAGATTTATATAAATTCCACATGTTTTACGTTTTATGTTGTTTGTAGATATTTAAATTATAGTAATACCGCGTTGTGCTGCTGTTGCAATTGGTCAACTTATCAGCTGTGTGTAGCATTTTTGATCGCATAGTAGTGAAATTTGGCGAGGCAACTGAGACTTAGAAATACATGCATTCTGAATTTGTACAATAGTGTTAGATTCATGTAGATTTTGACCTGTGAATCATTCCACTTCCTCATGGGAACCAGAAAGATTAGTCTTAATGTGCTCTGGGAACAGCATGAGTTGAATTTCTTCCCCCAGCATTATGAGGTGTATAGTGGATGGTTTGTTAATATTAGTTCATCCACTGTTTTGTGGTGGCTAAGGATCACATGAGTTGGGTGGAATGGTCCCTTGTTTTTAAGGTAAGAACGAAGACAACAATTTAGTATCCATCGATGATGTATATCCATGGACCCTACCCTCTAATATCCACCCAAATATGTACATATATGATCCAGAAATAATAGATGTAATTTAGGACAAATTTTGAATATGCTCTGCTGAATGCCTTGGATTTTAAATTCGAAGGCACATGGCATCTCCAGAAATGAACTCTTTTAGTACAGCATTTTTATCTTCATGTCTCAATCCCACCCCCATATGGGAGCCACGTGATCTTCCCCATTCATTAAACCTCTCACATGAATTTCCACCACTACTCTTTTTTCCTTTCCCTCACTTCATCATAAATGCTGTTTTTTTTAAAAAGAGATCTTTATCTTTTCACCTGTCCATTTAGATCAAAATTCCAGTATGAGTGATTATTATAAATTAAAACAACTCTAAAACACTCTCCATATAACAAATTATGTACACCTTTAAAAGCCTCTTTAAAATAACAATTTTTTTTTAAATAATGCTTTTGACTCTTTAAATTTGGAGAGTCAAACCAACTCTCTAAAATTTAATGTATTGAGATTTTCACTACTTCCAACACTTTAATTTCTTTAAATGTTCAATTAGTTATTTATTATTTTATATTTATAATAATGCAATAATGTTATTTCACTTTGATTTTATTGTTAAAAAAAATAAATATTTTTCAAATTTTATTAAGATTAGATTTAATTAATACTAGTATTAGGAAAAATCCAAAAAAATTAAAAAATAGGAAGGCACGGTAAGTTTAATTATTTTTTTTTATATATTGTAAAATTATTATTATTTTATGTTTGAAAAATATATAGATCTATAAAAAATTTATGTGGAGGGAAATTATAAAATAAATTAGAAGTAGAAACAAAAAAATATAGAAAAGAACAAATGTAATAAATAAGCATTGGGAAAAGAATAAATATAAAGAAGTTGTTGGAGATGAATAAAAATATAACTCTTTATATTTTAAAAATTCTTTATTTTACCCAAAATCCTTCCCATATTATACTTAAGCTATTGATTTACGTAGAAAGTATAGAAAAAAAATATGGATGTAAAAGTAGGCGTAGAATGATTTGGTGTAATTGAATAGAGAGGAAATAAAAGAAAAGATCTCAACCGCCCCCTCTTAAATAGGTGGTGTCCCTTTAATTCATCCAAACACTAAAGCAGGAGTCGCATTTATTCTCAACGCTTTACCGTTTCATAAATGGGAGTTAAATTTATTTTTTGCCCTATAACTATGCAAAATTTCGTTTTTTGCCCTAAAAAAGATAAGTGCTTCAATTTTGCCCTATAACTAATGAATTTTTTCAATTTTTACCCATTTTCGCCGGAAAATGCAAAATTCGCCGGAATCTGCCACGTCACGCTTCAATTCCGGTTGGTCAATCCGACGTGGCAATTTTGACTTTTTTTTAGCCAATGAATTCGCCACGTCATATCCACCTATTAATTTATTTATTTTTTTCATTTCCAAATCAGCATAATATTTAATGAAATTAAAAATAAAAAAATCAATTAAATTAAAACCTGTAAAATTAATTTTTTTAAAAAAAGAAAAGAAAAAAAAATAATTAAACGTGTTATAACAATTGAAATTCCCAAATCTGCTCAAGAATCAACGTTTCCCCATCTTTTCAATTTTTTGATATCAAGAATCAACGTTTCCCAATCTTTTCGAGTTGTGGATCCAAGTTTTTAATATTTCAGAGTTTGTTCTGTACCGTCTGCCGCAGATCTCTGCCTTACACCGTTTATTAAATTCTTCTATTGTTAGCTCGTGATCTCTCATTTTCCTGGAGCAGTTGAGTTGATTTTGGGTGGAAAAGTTTAATCAATCACAGTTGGATCTGGTTGAGCGATCTTGGAGGTATTGCCGGACCAATCATGAATCCCTTTTCCTCCGGCACCCGGTTGAGGTTAGCATATACTGTTAGTTGATTGTGTTTTGCTATTCTTTGTTGTATGCATTTATGGAATTCTGGTGAGTTAGCTTGAGAAGTTTGATTTTGTCAAATGAGTCTGAGTTTTTGTCGCATCCAACTGTGATATTGGGTGAATCCTTACTGTGTGATGTTTGATTGATCTGGCGATGGACAATTATCATTGTACTAGTGTATGTATGCATAACTAAGATTATAAAAACATAATAGCTATATGATACTGAAGCATCATTTACTAATTTTTTGTTTTGAAATGTTGTGTCGTATTGTTCTATAGACGCATTATTGCATGATTAAGTCAAATTCCCTTTTAAGGGATTCTTAAGTTAACTTAGGGAGTTAAGGAATATTATTTTTTTAATAGAAAGTATTACATACATATAAGATCCACTAACAAAGTTTGTGCTTGTGTAGGTTCATATACATGACTACTAATGCAACTTTAACTGAAACACTGAATTTTGCAATTGATTAGGGTAAATAGCATTATTCTTGTAAGTATTGAGGTCTCGTGTTTTCAGATTCAATGTGTTGATCAACATCTTGATGTCTTTGTCAATACCTTAGAATTCAGGCTACTGCAAGTTCTTCGAATGGATCGACCCCCCTTTATGCGATCATGCTAAGAAAATTATTCCAGGATTGATAAAGAGTTTGAACAAAATTGAGATCGAGAAGGACTCTTTGAAGAAAGTAAATGAGAAGTTGGAAGATATGGTGAAGTTGCTGGAGAGTGTGAATGCAAAGATAGAGGCTGAGAATGTTCCATGATTGATAAAGAGTTTTAAAAAAATTGAGAACGAGAATGACTCTTTAAAGAAAGTAAATGAGAAGTTGGAAGATATGGTGAAGTTGCTGGAGAGTGTGAATGCAAAGATTATGGCTGAGAATGAAAAATTAAAGAGCATATACGGACTGAAAGGAAGAAAGCAGAAGAGTGCAAGAGCTTATGTGTATTGAAAGTTGCAATTGTTGTCATTGTAATATGTGTGATTTTTGTGAAGCTATTTCAGACACCTCTTTCTGATCACACTAGGAAATCTCTCTTATAATAGTAAAAGCAATATATACACTTAGAGGGTGGTGTGTCTTTGTAATGTAATGTGTCTTCTACTTATTGTTAGAAGACTAGCTAATCAACTGATGAAAATACCATTATATATGTGTATGTGTATGCATGTATCTGTCAAAACCATTATATGATTAACAGTCAGCATAAATTAATTTGAAAGACTAGCTAATCAACTGATGATAAATATGAATTGAAACGGAGCTATTGTTTTAGAAGATTAATAAAAAAGTCATCATCTTGAATACCCCAAGCCAAAAAAGAGTGTTGGTCCATAAATATGGATTGAAATGGAGCTATTGTTTCAGATGAGCAAAAAATAGTATTGGTCCATAAAGAGTGTTCAACACCCCCAAGGCAAACCACAATACTGAATGAAAAAAACAAATAAAGAGTGTTCAACACCCAAACCATACATTAAAGTCATTACTTCAATTAATAAAAGCAAACGAGCTAAGCTTTATGTTTTCCCTTGCAACCTCTAGCATGCGGTCCCTTGTTTGATAAGTCCAAATATTTTTGGCCACCTTCCATAAACACATTCCTCATACTTAGGTCATCCACCACCACATTGCTGCTTTGCTGACTCAACTGGGTGCCAGTGAAGGGTGGAGGAGCTCTGATGTGAACACCACCTTGAAGAGGAGCCTGCAAAGGAGGTGTTTGGGTATTTTTGAACCACTGCACAGTGGTTACTGTTGTTGCTCGAGCTTTAGAGGGTGGTTGTTTACCCGCATAAAGTTGGTCATACATTGACGGCCCCGGTGTCTTTGCGAGTGTAGGCCTTCTCAACCATTGCACAACTGTCCCTTGAGATTCTTGTGTGGCATCCCTAGCAATGGAATCCTCCACTTCAACACTACGTTGTTGACTTTTTGGTGGAGCAAGCTACAAAATAGCGATGACAAAGCAACATAATATTAGGATATATTTCCTACTTAAAACTAAAAATAGATGTCTTGGATATGTTACCACATGTTCATTACCTAGCATATCATTCAATTCCACATTAGCTTCCTCTCGAGGATCCTCATCTACCAGCCCTTTTCCCTTCTGCAATTAAAAAAAAAATTTATTAGTGTGGATCATTAATTAAACCATAAGAAATAAACAAGAGCTAGTTATTTGAAACTATCACCTTCTTTTTTCCACACGTGGCAGCATTGTGCCCTTCAACTCCACATGTTCTACATTTGATGGTGCCAACTTGTCTTCTCATCTTTCTTATTTTTTTCCCTTGGTATCTTTCTCACCTGGTTCGGGTCTTCGTGCCTTAGCCCTTCTACCCCTTTTTGGCTTCCCAAAAGTGGGTGGAAGTGGAGGAATAAAGAGTGAGTCTCCCCACATAGCTTCATAACTGATTCCTCGTATAGGATTTTCATATGCTTTCAGATATTTGTCCACTGAGTAGTAATCATGCACAAAGTCAGTGGGGTCTAACTTCTGCTTCAAAATTGCACACAGGGCATGGGTGCAAGGAATACCAGTCAACTGCCATGACCTACATGTATATTTCCTAATCATGAAGGTAGCTTCATTCTTCATTTTTAGTAAATGAATGTGGAACTTGCATTTTTCATTCAAACACTTGCAATGTATTCTCACAGGATCACTTTTTGAAAAACGAATACATTTTCTTAGCTTTACTGCGTGTGATCTGGCTGCCATTTTAAACTCCTTCTTGCTAGCAAATATTAGGCCCACCATAAACTCAGGGTTAAACATGTTCTTGGGATTAAAAACTGGGTAAATAGGATCTCCATCATCATCTTCAGACAACCTGCTTTCATCAAAGTCCTCCCCACCTTCAACTACATCATTATCCTCCTCACTTGTCTCATCATCACCACTGTCACTATCCCCAGCATCCTCTCCAACAACAACAATTTTCTTCCCATGATTTTTAGAAATTTTCTTACGAACAACTTTTTTCTTCTGCTTTCTACCTCTCTTTTTTAAAATAGGCTTGGCCGGCATCACACATTTAGTGTTCTCAAAAATTACCAAAGAAGATACAGGTTCATAATGACAAGAGTTCACCACGTTATTGGGATCAATTTCTACCAAGTCATCTATATCCTCTTCTACATTATCTTCCCACAGTATATCATCATCCTCTTGACTATCATCACTTATCTCATTCCCTATTGCAAAATCTTCATCCTTAAAGTCTGAACTGTTTTCATCATTGTCATTTTTGCTTACAATTTCCACATATACATGCATCTCTCTACTCTTATCTAAAAAGGTTTTACACCACGCTCTTACGTCAGCATCATCATCCATATCAACCTGCACAAAACTCCCTCCCACCAATTCCACATGATATTTTCTGCCCCCATCTACACCAACCTTTTTGCTGTACTCATCCAAATCAGCATATGTTATTGAATCTGACTTCACCCAGTCAAACGTTGTCCTTTCACCCCCAACATATACTGTAGTAGGAGAATGCATAAATTTACCCCCAAAATGCAGGACTAAGCTAATGTAATTAGTGTCATCACCTACAGAATTAAAAGAAAAAAAATCAAGAATGTAAAATTAAATTCACTTTGTAAAATCCCTAAATCCCTCTACGCATTCTCTCACAAAATGACACAATCGCCAGAAGAATAAAGCTATCAAGTTACATAAGCTATACATACGTGTTCATTAATTTTTAGTTAACTAGATATATTCCTCTTCAGTATAAACTAATCAAAAAGTATATATACTTTCTTAAATCATATTTGGACAAGAGAATCATACTAACATTTCATTCATTATTAATTGGGTTTAATATGCATAATTTTTTGCTTTTAAATGAAATATGAAAAATAACTCAGTAAAAAGCATAAAGGTTCACACTTTAAAAAATTCAATGATGCTGACTCAACAAGGGTTAATGGAACTTTCAGGGACCACTCCATTAAAAAATTGCACACCATCTCTACCCCACTTGCCTAACATTATAGATTTCATATTCATTGCTCACCAACCAACAATAAATTAAAAAAAAAACATAAATTACGTTGAGATTCGACAATAACTCAGAACAAGACAAATTTAGATTCGATCTGTCGCGCACCCAAGAGGAATTTACAATAAACTCAAGTGATTTCATATGCATACCATATTCGGGGTGGGACCAGTCCACGGCACCTTTCTTACGTTCAAAAACCATCTGTCGTGCATCGACGAAATGAGTGTTCTACGTGTCGTGATATCTTACAGCACACCACACTAAGAAAAGCCAAGAACCTAGCGGACCGAGGGGAAGGAATGTTCGCGGCGTCGTTAGGGTTTGAGCAGATTTGGAAATTTCAACTGTTATAACACATTTAATTATCTTCTTTTTCTTTTTTTTAAATTAATTTTACAGGTTTTAATTTAATTGATTTTTTTTATTTTTAATTTAATTAAATATTATGTTGATTTGGAAATAAAAAAATAAATTAATTAATAGGTGGATATGACGTGGCGAATTTATTGGCTAAAAAAAAGTCAAAATTGCCACGTCGGATTGACCAACCGGAATTGAAGCGTGACGTGGCAGATTCCGGCGAATTTTGCATTTTCCGGCGAAAATGGGCAAAATTGAAAAAATTCGTTAGTTATAGGACAAAATTGAACCACTTATCTTTTTTAGGGCAAAAAATGAAATTTTGCTTAGTCATAGGGCAAAAAATGAATTTAACTCCATAAATTGGGACATGCGACTTTGGCAACTTCGAATTCGATTGACATGACATGCCCCTTTCTTACATATATACATACCTCTCACATTTTCATTTATCATGGGAGTAGTATTCAACAAACACTTGCATTTCTACAACTTAGATATCTACTTTTATTAGTATGAATGAATTATATTAAGGAAGTCTTAATGATTTGTTATCATCTTTGTTACACATTGGATGATAGGCCATCGTACTTTATTAACGATACCTTTTGCCTCGAATTCTCGTCAAATTATCACAATTTATTCAATTCAAGTGAATGTTACTGTTTGTTTATCATTGTATCACACTCATAAAATCTAAATTAAAAGTGTGCCCATGGCATAGCTCAAGTGTTAGAAGGGATGGTGGAAATGGCTTCCAACTGAGTCTAGTTGCTGCAGGGTGGGGGTTTGAATCCTGCATTTGGCATGGATTTGACTCCTTGCAAGGACAAGTTAAACAGTGAGCCCTCTCTATAAGCCACTTGAGGCACATCCTGAGATTTACCTCCTCCACCAATCCCCAGGACATGAGCTCCCACTGGTGGTGGGGTACACCATTTTTTAATTTAAAAAAATGTCAATATATTAGGAGCATTTAATTCGGTTGGTGATTGGAGGTAATTAAACAATTGTCGAAGATTTAAGTCATGACAGAAGTAAATTATTTGAGTTGGTCTCTTGGGCGTGTTTTTGCCAAATTATTTTTTGTGGGGTTCAATGGATCAAAATGTTAATTTTTTATGAGTTGAATTGTATTTTGAGGCAGTTGGTTCCATTTGGATTTGGATAAAATATTTCTTTTTGTCGTATTATATTAATAAGATTTAGAATATAAAATAATTTACTAATTGAGTATATGCAAATAAAATTATTCTTATAAAAAAGAATTATAGAAGGATGGTTTAAATTAAAAAAGTAGGGGCCACCAAATTGGTGTTTAAAATCTAGAAATTGATTGAGCTCTCTCTGTCTGTCTCATCTTTTAATGGTGTTACCAACATTTTCATTTTCATTTGGCACAAGACAACATAATAAGATTAATATGAAGTTTCCGTTGCTGTGCGGACACACACCAAGAACAGTGTCTTTCCGGGATATGAAGTCGTCGGAGGGGGGGTTTGTGAGTGTGAGCTCAGACGAGAGTGCGGTGATTGGAGGGATGAGGTCGGAGAGGCTGTTGTTCGAGCCAGGACTAGGAGGGAGCAGTTCCATCAAAGCACCGCCTATGCAGGAGGGGTTGGGGTTATTCCGTATGGTGGCTATGGATTCGTACGATCCATTCTTGGATTTCAGAAGATCCATGGAGGAAATGGTGGAGGCGGAGGGGCTGAGCCTCAGGGAGTGGGAATGCTTGGAGGAATTGCTCACCTGTTATCTCAGGGTTAACAGTAAAAGCTCCCATGGCTACATAGTTGGAGCCTTTGTGGATTTGCTCCTTCATCTCAATAATCATTGCTCCTCCACTACTCCTTTCAACTCCTTCACTTCTCCTCTCTCCTTCTCCTCCCACACTTACACCACCCCATGTCTATCCCAACAACATCTAAATTTTATTTAGATATAGAGTAGCTACCCTACCCTAGACCCTCCATTAATTTTGTTTTTGTGTTTGCCACTGAAATGGAATATTACTACTATACACTATGATGTATGTAATGCATTCAATTTCAGGTAGAGATAGTGATAGGAATCCACTCTTGCAGCTTTCACTATAAATTCTGCTCAATCCCAACTCATCATCAAAATCTTACTTTTATTAATAATTAATCTTAACTCCTTGCTTAAAAATCAAACTACATAATTTAATTTTTTTTTAACTCCATCAATCAATACTGTATTTAGAGGTGAGTGCTGTGATTAATGAAAGAGTAAAATTCGAAAAAACATATATAAATTTTATTTTATTTTATTTTTACCGTGGATTTGAAATAGTATTTAGGAAAGGTTGAAAGCAACAATACGAGTGAATTAGAGGTGGTCCTTTCCTTTCCTTTTGCAATTTGAGATTGTATCTTTTCTCTGCACCACTATAATCAACCTGAATTTGAGAGAGACACAGACAAAATTTATCATTAAAGCATCAAAATCCATCACTTATTTCATGTCCCTTATATGTTAACTGCCTCTGGAGCTACACCAAATCAACTGCTATTTCTTTCAACCTATACCTAAAATTAAAATAACACAATGCCAAATAATACTACAACCGATTGTAAAATTTTTTGTCGTTTCATATTACCCTTTAAATAAGAGAAATATCAATTTTATACTAACATTATTATTCATGCATGACTATATATGCTTAAGATTAAGTTAATTAAATTTTCATTATATTGTAGGTGTTGCAATTTATCATTTCACATTAAACTAGTTTCATATCTTACCTTCATTATTTATTTATTGGGAGAAAACAATGGTAATGGTATGGTATCTTATCTTGGTATGACTATGGTATGGGCAGTGGCGGACGCAGGATTTCCGTTGAGGGGGGCTCAACTTTTCTCATACAATAGTTCGTGTTTTTTGTTCTACAAATTTTAAGAAGAATTATTGCATGAATCGAACACGGGACCTTTAAAATTAAAACATTATCACTTTACTACTTGGACACAAAAGTATTTCAAAAAAATTTCTATATCTATACTAGTAATTTTTAGAAGTTCAGGGGGCCCAGTGCCCCCTAACCCCTCGGTGCGTCCGCCACTGGGTATGGGTAAGCCTACTCAGAATTTGAATACGAGTCATGTGTTGCTAAGAGTTGGTGAGAAAAACAAAAATTGGAAATATTCTTATTGATAGGGGGGAATGTTGCTCCAATCGCATCTATATTGGGTGGTCCTCTTCAACACTCACTTGTCAAATGTAAATACAACTCTAACAAAATGTTTGGTTCATTGACGTTGCTCATTGTAACTTAAAAATTAGGGAGTTTATATATTAATTATCCACACTTTAAGTGAGTTACATTTTCCCATAAAACTAACATGGAAGGGAATTATTATAATATAAATCCATTACTTATCACATTTACAAGCTTTTCACTTACTCCCTCCGTCACGTTTCAATGTTTACGTTTATTTTTTGCACGTTCATAAAGGAGTATAATATTTTAATAAATAGTGGATGGAAAGATATAATATTTAATGTAAAGTGGGTAGGTGTATTAGTGTTTGATGATATATTAATTGTTTTAAGTGGGTCCCATATTCCAAAAAGGAAAACGTAAAAATTGAAATGAGACGCGCAAAATAGAAACGTAAACATTGAAACGGGACATATGGAGTATTAACTTTAGTTAACCAAATATACCCAATATTCATCCATCTACATTTAATGTCAATACTTGTCATAATATTTTAATTAATAATTTGAAAATTAAAATGTATGAAACATTCATTCAATTAAATAAACTTCTTTACATGACCTATTGAGTTTTTGATTAAAGTAGTGTCACTAAATGAATGAGGAAATTTTGTTCAGTTCGAATTTTGTATTTAGCATTGATTATATTATTATTATATACTCCCTCCGTTCCGAAAAAATTTTCACGTTTACTGTTCCACGTTGTTTAAGAAAAGTTGCAATTTTTGACAAACTTTATTGACTTTGGAGGGTATTGTAGTATTTTTAGGTAATTAAAAAGTATAAAGTAATGATATGTATGTGAAAAAGGAGTGGCAAATTTGAAATTAAAGTAAATTTTGAGGTTGTTGGATAAAATGTTATTTCCTTTTTTGGGGGTGAAAGATTTTGTGAGACAAACAAATGAGAAAAGTGAGAAAAGTATTATGGGACAGAGGTATATCCGCACTTATATGCATCGATGTATAATTTGGAATTATCGACATTTGTGATATTTTTTTGAAAAAGAGTTGGAACAAAATTAAGAGTAAATATATATAGTCTTTAAACGGTGTAGTGACATCGTTGGGGTTTCTGGTGAAGGATGTTGATGGACCACCTCCAACCATCATTTCTCCAAAATCGGCCCACATTAAAGTGGGTCGGGTCGACCGAACAGCACTTGATGATGAGTTAGGCAAACCATTAAAAGATGACCAAATTAGTGTATATCTCTATTAATAATAAGCAAAATAGGTAAGCTGTAAGCACCATAAATGTGACAAAAATACATCTTAATTGATTATATAAATAAATCACAAGATCTACCTCCAAACAGTTTAACTTAAAAGTATGGCAATTATTTTATCAAATAAGTAGATATAATTAAAATTCTAATATTAACGGTACTATCTAATTACACATGATCAGTAAAAAACCCAAACTTTGATCTTGAAACATAGTTAAACACTGAAAAGTGAGTTGAATATACTTTAAGAGATTGAAATTAGGGAAGGTTGGAATGAATTTTTAACGTGAATGAGATTGATAAAATATTAAAAGCAAATACTAACGAAATAATACAAAAATGAAAGGGTAAATTAATTAATTTCATGGAGACATCCCAGCACAAAGTGCTCCACTGTTTGTGCCGTTTATCCCTCATATCGAGCGACCTCGCTTACTAATTACTTAAGCATATCCAATTAATTAATCCACCACTTTGTTTATTTAATAATTATCAAATATTTTAATCATCAAATTTCAAAATCTCTTTGGCTTCTTACCTCGCAAACGCCAATAAGCATCAATCTCAGAGCTTTAAGATTCTTGTTGAACCTTCTAAACCTTGTGCCTCACTTGCAACTCTATACATAATAAGTACTAATATATTCCTAAAGAATATATAGCTTTTTATAAATACATACTCCCTTCTTTTTTAAAAAAAAATGAATCTAGTCATATACGCTACTCTAATAAAAGGAGTATGTGAAGCCTAAAAGAAATGGATGACAATTTAGAAATGAAAGTGCTCCGTAGAGATATTAGTTTGAGTTATGCTTTCTTTATGAAATTATGAAGTTAAAATTGGAATACATTAAAACAACAAATATAAAATTAAAGTTGAGAAGAGTGAGCAGTATATATCTTCTTACTTCTCACGTTATCCCATGAGATTTGCTCAAATATAAATGGATGCTTTAGGAATATTAAATGAGTTATCACTATATACTTGGGTGCAATTGAATTTTCAAGTGATGTGAGTTTTAGAATTTAAATACTACTCCATTTAACAATTTTTACTTATTCTAAAAGAGATTAATATTATAGTGTGGAGTAAAATGAATAGTGATCATGAGGTAAATATAGAGGCAGAGGGGTGAAATGACATTTAAAAATTTCAAGTTGATTTGGGACAAGACAAGCCAATCCCTAGACTTGAATGCAGTTACTCTTACTTGTCAATTCATTGAAAAACGCAAATTTACTTATTTTTTTCATTACCTAAATTTAGCTTTACTTTGCTTGGGTCATTTTCAGTAATCACTAATTAATAAGCTTTTCATTTCCAAGAAAGCAGTTATTATCCTTTCTAACACTGTACTACACTACTACTGCTGTACAAACTACATATGTGTATGATGCCACCACAATTTTCCTGTTGCCAGGCTAAAATCAACTCCAATGTCCTTTTCATCCCATGTCAATATTTTGAAATTGATGGGGGTATTTAACCATTTTCATATCAAGATATCCTAAAAACGGAGGCTACGGAAAATTAAATTTCATAATTTTTAATTTTTTGGTATATCAAAAAGGCTCAAGAAACTAACAGCTTCCAAATAATAAGGGAGCTGCGGGAAAATTTCATGGAAACTAAAATTCAAGCTCAAATAAATTGGATGCTTAATATCATCTTTATTTTATATGAAAATTTAGAGTCTTGAAAGAGAGAGTTAATCTCAAAAATGAATAGACTGCATTGTTCTTAAGAGTCAGATCTGGCAAGAAAATTGTAGCTCTGGCCTTATCAATTTATTGAAGCAATTAATGCAGGCCCAGAATGGGGCTCGGCCCAATAGTAAAACTGATTTATTGAACTTCAAATAAATTTCAAAACTTTTATAAGTAAAAGATTCAATGCAGATTCAACAATAAATGTGACATGTCGCATTTAAAGAGAATGGTTTTAAATAGTCACATCCTTTGATTTCAACAGGGATCACCGATTTTCAAATTTTTTATAAGCTCGTGATCCAAGTTACTACACATGGGGTAAAATTGGTATTTCAAATGCCAACTGATGGATTGGTGAGAAACTCTCATTTTCGCACCACTTAAATTATGTACATTTGTATACAGAGTTCTTACAAGGTATAAATTGGATCACCCTTTAATAAATGTAAAACATATTAATTTTAATACCAATCAAATTAAACTGACTTAATTTAGCTTAAAATAAACATAAACACAATCTTAACGGATCGATTAACATAAGGGTCATCATTAAATAATTAAACCACATATTTATAAAAAGTCTAAATTACCCTATATTAATTAAATACACTATACATATTTTAAAAATTAATTCATATCTAAATCTTGTATACTATCGATTCTTTTAGCCAGATAGATGGTTCTTCTAATCTTCAACCTCCCCTCTCACGAAAGAAGGACACCACTGGATATTTTCCTCTTCTTGTCCACTTCTGGTATTTTCAAAACTAGTCAGTTCCAAGTTATGTTCAGCCATCCCCAACTTCATTTTACATAACAAATTTAATCCCATTCAAGTTTCAAAAATTAAATCCTCACTATCTTGGCTGAAACATACATTGGTAAAATTGCCGGAGGATGTCTGCGACCACCCTCTTCGTTTGCAAGAATGCCATATCGTTCCTGAGGCAACTCCGCTTTGGGTGAAACAATAACGATGATGATTCATGTGGATGGAAAATTTTCATATCTGCTTCCCGTTTCCTATCTGAATAATAAATGAATAGATAAACTCGATCCATAGTAGAATCATCACACAATGAAAAAGTGGGACAGGATTGATCATGAAGTTTTACGGTCTTTGAAGGAGAAAGCGTGGAAAATATTAATCAATCAATTTCTTAATTGATAGTGTATGAGTGTGTATAATTACATGAGTATCACAAATTGATCCACCACAATGGTGCTCATTGCTTCACTCAATTTATCTTTATTTGGCATGTCGCATCTAATATTAACTACACATATGTTTTTCATTTTTTTTATTATTATTTGTTTTTTTTTTTGTGTAGCTGATATTTTATTATGTGCAAAAATTACACATCTCACACTTTGTTGGTGAACAAGATTGAGGCAATGGGGCTCTAATGTTTCCACGATAAAATGATAAGTTAGATGAGTTTGACAAAATCAGAAAAGTTCTTGCAACCTTTTATAAAGCCTCACATCTATGATACCCTAAATCACAACATCACATTTCACACATTCAACAACAAAAGCTTGCCCCCAAATTTTGTTATCCTATCACAAATCTTTATCTCTGGATTTCATTATAATAATTTTATCTTTGTCCAATATTTAGCCAACAAGATGAGATCTCAACTAATCTTCTTTGAAGTGATGATATCTCTGAACTATCACTATCATTTCAACAAAATTCTTAACTCCTTGTCCATGTACAAATTGGAGTATGCCAATGTGACACTCAGATGCCAAAATTCGAGTAACTCTTTAATATGAATCCCGTACACATTATTACTCTAATTTGATTTGTATAAAATTTAATTTTACTGGAATTGGGACTGTATAATATTCGCAAATTATCTTATACTCCCTTCATCCTATAAAATTATTAATTCGTTCATTACTTATTTGTTTGTCACATGTTTTTGTTCACTCTAAAAATAATAATACTCAATCGGAAATATTGAAATTATGATGTACTTTCAAATTCGTCATACTTTTTCAACTCACATGTCATCCTATATAATATTATCTTGTATTATACTTTTTCTGTCCTGATTTTATCTTTATTGTAACTGTTTGCACGAATATTAATAAAAATCACTTTTTGAGTTATTTTTTGGAATAATTTTTTTTTGTAATAAATATAAATAATAAAATATGTTATATGTAAGGTGATGACGAAATTGAAATTAAAATATACTCCCTCCGTCCCAGGTTAAGAGGGTCATTTTACCATTTTGGTCGTCCCACCCAAAGAGTCCCATTTCCTTTTTTGGACATATGGGACCCACCCACACCCACTAATACAATTAATACATGGGGCCCCTACACCCACTAATACAACTACCCACTACACATT
This sequence comes from Pogostemon cablin, assembly GCA_023678885.1. Lineage (NCBI taxonomy): Eukaryota > Viridiplantae > Streptophyta > Magnoliopsida > Lamiales > Lamiaceae > Pogostemon > Pogostemon cablin. The sequence continues at coordinate 356,406 of CM042983.1, forward strand.
AAATAATAATACTCCTTAATCCACGTGCCCAAAAGCAAATGAGACTCTTAGCCCGGGACGGAGGGAGTATTATATGAACATTAGCTAATTCATGTCTTTTATTTTAATAAAGTATAAAGTTGAAGTTGAAATAAAGAGAGTATTTTATTTATGGTATAAAAACTCCAAATTTTCCAAAAAGAAAAAAAAAATTAATAAAAAAAGTAACATTTGCTTAAACTAGGTAAAGCAATAAAAGTGAATTATGTTGTTAGACGGGGCAAATGGTTAAAAATTATTCGAAAAAATATAAAAGAAGGGTTAGCGTTTGTGAAATGGAGTATTGTACGTATATCCTTTTATGCTCACTTTCTATTGACATTGATTTAGCAACTACTGAGTTAGCATATGTTGTATTGTTGGAGCCAAAATGTTGGTACATAAGTAAGCAAAGTGGGATGTGGTGTGTACTGATTGGACTGTTCAAAAGTGGCTTTTGCATATACTACGAATGAGTTGTTTACTTTGTTTTCTACTTATGTGGACTATATATTTTTGTATTATTATTATTATTTTTAATAATATGGGACCTTAAATATAAATAGATCATGACTCGTTTGATTAAATCATTAAGTTATATGCATTATTTCATCACTTATGAATATCCATGATTTGGTCTTTAGAATCCGACCCATTGAGAAAGCTAGCGCACATGTATACAAAATTTCAATGAGATAAATGTTTTTTTTTTCACAAATCAATTTTAATTTTTCGAAATGTTGATACATTTCTTAATGCGAGAATAAGGGTCCATTTGTGAAAATACATTATTTGGATCAGTAGAAACGAAATATCAATAGGTTCATAAATGTTTAGCTTCCACCATATAAAATTAATAAGTTAGATATCATGATGTTCTCTGGGTACATATGTGCATTCATATTTAGATAAATTTTTATTTAATAGTGTATATTATATGTTTCTTAATAATTGTATAGTTTTATATTCAGTTTTTCATTAAAATAAACTAACAGTCGCTTATAAAATGTATACAATTTTATTCATTAGTATATATATTTTTATATTTATAAATGTATAAGTTTCTTAAAATATATGCACGGTGCAACAAGATAATTTGTTAAAATCAATTATGAAAATCGAAACCTTCCTTTTTTATCGAATCAGGGATTCTATAATATGTAATGTCAGGTTTGTTGATTAAATTTAGAATATATTTGTAATTATATATTTGATTTTAACCTTTTAAGGGTGTGATTCAATTAACTTAAAATCTAAAGATTTAAATCTTACCAATGTACCAGTACTCCTGATGTACCACAACAAAGATTCAAAAGTGTAGTATATATAATTAGAGAAAAAATGTCTAAACCTTTTATTTTTATTTTATTAAATTTAAATTTTGCATATTGCACTTGGACAGATAGTAAAATGAAGACATAAAAGACGGTCTCTTAGAAAAGTTCTCAACCTTTGATCAAACGCCATCCATAGTATATCATACTAAAACTAATACTAATACTAATACTAATACTAATAGGAGCATATTGGCAATCATGGTATTTTGAGGGTGGGTCCGGCCGAATCATTAGTAGCGAAGCGTAATACACTTGAAAAGAAAAAAACTCGAATCAATTGAATCTAAATCTATCTTCCCTTGGATTGTACTTAAAAGTAATAATGGATGATTTTTTTTCCCTTAAAAGTTAAAGGGATATGTTTAATAGTGCTCCGTATTATATCAATTCATTCATACCCCTAAAATTATAGTCTTTTTTTTTTACGTCTGCGTATACGGATTTTGGAAAGGGTTCTCCATAATGTAAAGGAATTGCATTTGATAGGGATGTGCAAATGCAACGATGGATGCAGTTAAAAATGGTAATGAAAATTGATACATACTCATACTCTATGAATTACAATGGCCTGTCATCACAACATCACATACAGATGTTTTTTATCAAATAAAATAAAATGTGAGAGAAATTACTTAATTATTAGTTATTAAAAAAGATCACTGGTCTATGCTATATCTTCTTTTATCTTTTTTTTTTTCCAGCAAAATAGGACCCAGAATGTACATTTTTCTTTTCTTTTCTTTTCTTTTCTTTTCTTTTCTGTTGTGGTGTTATACTACATGAGTGAAGGTGAGATAGAGAAACGTAGGTTTAATGAATTGGAAGTTATGGTAAATACTATATCTGAGTTGAGGTGGCAACAAAAGACACACCATTCCTCGCTACAACAAAACCATCTCACAATTGGTTTTTCTTCTCTTCTTTTCACTCCGGCCCTTTCCTTTCCTTTCCTTTATTTCTTTCTTCAATTAAAATTCCCCTACCTAATTTATCTTTCTTCAAAGCTTAATTAATGGATCCACTGCCACTTTCTTCTCATACTCTTCCGACCAACTCATCACGCATATATTAAAGTAATTAATTTAACATATTTGCATCACGGGTATAGTTATCAAGTATGTTGCAGCCGGCTTTTAATTCCCTACAGCAGTAATTAATTAATCCTTTCTTCTTTTTATTTTATTAGGGAAAAAATCCCCAATAAAAATTGTCCAAATTTCGTATTATCAATTTGTCCTAATATGTGAGTATTCGTAAATTAGATCTCCAGAGAAAAAGTGGGTAAAAGTGGAGTAATTGTTCCTGCAAGAGTACTTGAGTAGGATGGAAGAGTTGACTCACCACCATATCATAACCAAATATTGCAGTATTGGATGCATGTCCTCAGTAACTGCACTCAATTTCCTTTCACTGTGGGCCAACAGAAATTGGCCCACAGTGAAACAAAAATTGAGTGCAGTTACCGGAGGGGATCCAAGTCCTGCATTATCTCCTATCCTACTATTACATGCATGTACCATCTACCTACATCACATTAACATTTCCTCAGATTTATTTATTTTCGACCATCATAACATCATTCTATTAATCACTACTGTGATTTCTCTTTAATCTTTTTATTATGCTCTAGGAGATCTACAATTGAATTCCGAGTGTGTATTTAACATATGGTGAGAGTGCATATCATTAAATTGGAAGATGGGGCAACCCTCAATAAGTGAATACGACGAGAAATCCAAAAATGAAATGAAGAGGAGAAGAGAGGAGAGGAGAAGTTCCAAATTGCAAAGGAAATAATTAAGAACAATCAAACGTGAGTGGGCCAATGGGGTGCAGACAAGTGTCCTGTGAGAAATAAGTCAATATCTTTTTACGTAAAATAAATGATGCGTACCACTGTGTGTCTGCGTGTGTACTAACACACGATATTAATTATCTCACATTTAATTGCATTTAAATCACTGCTGCACTGCGATGCGCTCTTTTTATTTCTTTTTTAAATATTAATTTACTAATTTATTTTTATTGATAATCCAAATCCCAACGTCTATCTTTTCCCACCTAGACAGAACCACAGCTGCATCATCGGTAAAACAAAATTTTGCATTTCTTCATTTATATACCAACACATTTTTTTTTATTAATTTTAAACTCATAATTATGAACAATATATATTGTGTTATATGTTAATGGTTATACTTAAACATCATTTACATATCAACAGAGATTGATGATACACACATTAAATCGATTAAAAATAAAAATGCAGTATTTATGGTTACCCTTTTTATTTGTATAAACAAACTTGCAACATTTTTATATAGCTATAAAGTAGTAACTATTGTTGATTGAAAGAATTTACTAGGTAAATCTGTTAATTAATTGTGTAGATTGTATTTGTACATGAGTTATTCAACCAAATAGAAAGAATTATATTTTGCGAGTATTAAAAATCAATTGCTAAATTCATAAAATCTTCCAAAAAACATTAATACTTGTTTATTTAATTTAGTTTGATAGGAGTGAGTAGGTAATTGATAATGATTTAGTAGTTTTAGTGTGATCTTATAGCATAGCAAGCTGGGATGAAGGTGAGTAGGCAGACTGAGTAAAATGAGAGACATTAGAAGTAGATATTATAATATAGTTAGTGATTACAATTTTCACAGAATTTTTGACACCTCACCCCACTACACTAGTACTACTCCCCTAAAAAAGTAGTGTTGGATACAGATACAATTAGTTGGTGTAAAAAATGCAGTGAAAATCGAGCTAACTAAAATGTTACAACAGAGTAAACAACCCAGATAGCATTATACTGTATACTATACTTATCCATACTAGATAGAATGGAATTAGATTTAGAGGTGGTACTGGTAGTGAGGTGGAGGTGGAGGTGGAGGTGCATGGCAGTTGGGATTGGGGCGGAGGGAGTAGACCCCATTCCAGATCTCTGTAAAAGCTCTGACAATGGTGCCGTGGTAATAGGGGGAATTGAGCTGCAAGAAGCAGTTGAGCAGCTCCTTGAGGTCCTCCTTAGCGTATATCTCCTTCTCCAGAATCATCTGCAGCATCGACTGCCGGAAGTCCAGGTAGGGATCGTCCGACTCCTTCTCCACCGCCACGCTCGATCCCCCGATTCTCCCGAACCCCTGCACCGCCCTCAGGCTCTTGATGTCCGACTCCGTGTCGGAGGTGGTGGTGGTGGTGTCCCAAGAGCTGGAGGAGGAGTACCTCGGGCGGGGCTGGAACACGGTGGACAGCTTTGGGCGGCGGCAGCTGCTGCTGCATCCCAACTTCACGCGAACAATGCTTTTTTTCCACATTTTAATCTCACTCTCACTGGGACTGGACCGGAGCATCTCATCTCATATAAATAAATAAATAAATTCTAATTTCTGGATGTGGATGTGAGCCCCACACCCCCCTCTGGATCACTAACATTTCACACACGCTACCTCTTTTCTTACTGCTCCGCAAAAATATAACAAATTTAATTTTAAGAGTGCGCAAATTACTAATCATACCTCAAAATATACTCCCTCCGTCCCAACTTCAACTTCACACTTTCCATTTTGCTCCGTCCCAAATTCAACTTCACATTTCCATAAAAGGAAAAAGAAACAAATTAATATCCCTCTAACATACTTTAATTTCAAATTTGTCATCACCTTTTTAACAAACATAATATACTTTATCATTTATTTATTACCCAAAAATATCATACTACCCTCAAAAGTAAGTCAAAAAGTGATTTTTCTTAAACTATGTATCTACAGTAAATGTAAACTTGAATTTGGGACAGAGGGAGTATAAAATTAAAACATTTTTCACTAAAATATCCTATTATTAATTTTACAAGTCCAATATTCAAACTCTCGATATATTACTAAACGTACTCCATAAACAACCTGAAGATCGTCACTTAATTTAGTAATTTCAGAAAACATTCTGTGAAATTTTCAAAAGGCAATCATGATTTCAATTAAGTGGGGCTCTAATATATGTTTATAAATCGATCCAAACATTCACACTATGTTCTGTGTCTATAGGTGAACATCATTTTTTTTCTATTTCTATAATCGTTCCTGTTAGTCTTTATACCCGAACACACGTTAATCATTCAATTGTAACTGCTCAACACCTCATAATTCACCCGACCTATATACGACTAAACTACGCGCATTGAATTTATTCAATGAAAGTAGTACTCCCATTCATTCTACAACAACTAAATTTCTACACAGCCATTTTCTTTAATTTCAAACCTAATTTAAAACCTACACTCCATTATTGAAATTATAGAAGATAAAATAGAGTAAAATAGAAAGCGTTTCTATTGAAATTTTGCAGGTAGATTGAAGGTGTTTCTTCTTAGAGCTATTTCGTTCTTTCTATTCTTCTAGGCATGAGTAGTTGGAAGAGTTTGTTCTTTTGGGCATCACCCCGGAGGTGGGTGGTTGAGAGTTTAGTGAAGTTTTGAGTTTAATCTTGGATGGATGGATGGATTTATATGAGAATGTAAATAGTATGTCTTTTAATAATCGAAGTATATTTAAGTAAAATTGGGGTACAAATAGCTGCGTTCTTTATTAACAGGTTGAAGTTTAATTAATTAAAGGGTAAAATAATATAAAATTGTGTATACATTTAGAAAATGGGGTATAGTATTTAATAAAATTGGGGCTGTAAATAGCCGCCCCTAATATTAATTCTCAATTAATTTTAGGATTGTCATTATTTTTTTTCTTTATATCTAAGATAATTTTATACTCTATTTATTATCTAAAAATATAAAATTACTTCCACAAAATTTATTAAAATGTAGCCAATTTTCGTTAAACAACATGGAAGGCGGTTTAGATCTTCTGTTACATTTGATGTTACATCTCCTGTTATAAATCGTTGGATGATTGACACGTAGGATAGACTAATCTATACCCTAAGGGGAAAGGTTGAAATTTTTCTCTCCGCACACATGTCACTCATCTAATACGTGAAATAAGAGATATAACACCAAAATATAACAAGACATCCAACGCCCATAAAAGAACCTAGTATCAATTATTAAAGTGAGTTTAACATGTTACCATTTATCTCGTGAAGTTCTAATAGTCCGAAATTTGTCTAAGTGAGTTTAACATGTTACCATTTACAGTGGCGGATCCAGAAAACCGCGGTGGGGTGAGCTAAGTTTATTGAAGAAAATAAAAAATATTAATAATAATTAAAAAATAATATATATATATATATATATATATATATAAATAAAATTTAAGAAGATATATTTATTTTTTAGTTTCATTTCGGTGGGCTTAAAATATTTTTGGGTTGGGCTAAACTTAAAAATACAAAGAAGAAAGAAGATATATTTATTTTTTAGCTTTATTTGGGTGGACTGAAAATATTTTTGGGGTGGGCTAAACTTAAAAATACAAATTATTTATAAATTATTTACATATGATATAATGGATTTTTGGGGGAGGGCTGCCCCAACATACATCCGCCACTGACCATTTATCTAAGTGAGTTTAACATGTTACCGAAATTTGGCGGAATTTGATTGGTCCCTCATCGGTGAGGAATTGAGTGTGGGAACGTTGAAAGTCAACGTTTCATTATGCAATGAATATTTTGAGATACGTGTGAATATTAAAAATAGATTAAAGTAATAATAAGGAATAAAGAGAAGGAGTATAGAAAGAGGAAACTTACATGACAGTAGTGATAGGCTATCGCCTATCGCCTTCTACTAAAATAAATTAATTTCCGACTCATACTAATATTTAGTATAGTGACAAGTACGGGTCGAATACAAGAGAGTATAATAAAATTTAAATTAAATTTAAATATTTCAAAAAATTTAATAAAGGGGGATTTTGATTTGGTGAAAATTTGAAACTAACAATAAAAATAAATCAACTTAATTTTTGAATACCAAGTAGATGAAAATTACTTATTTAAATTAACCAAGAGATAAAAGCCTAGTTTAGGATGTCGATCTCCTCCCGTTTACTAAATTAATTAACTACAAGAATTAAACATATAGTCTAGTGCGCAAACTCAAATACCTAGATTGACGGTACGAACAATCAACTCGAATGTTCTTAAGTTTATCAACTAGGGTACGACCACTAAGTTTAACTATCTATGAGTGACCCTATGGATTCGAACTCATAAACGCATTAAAACTCTAAACATAGGATTGCTAGGCTACGAAATCCGGCTAGGTATCATACAACCTAGATTCTATTACACCTAGAGGGAATAATCTCTATTTGTTACTCAATCCAATTCCTACAACAATTACGGATTATAGTTCATGGGATAACATTAAGTAATTAAATAATTAATCTAGTTGATCAGATCAAAATAATTATTAAATTACTATAAGGAACATCAACGCATGTAATAGAATAAATTTGCACACAAGATTCAACATAAAAATCCTAAATAATTAAATTAATAATTTAACGGGAGGTTCACGAATCCTAAACTAGAAAAGGAGATTAGCCCCGCATGTTCATATGAATTACAGAATTAAAAATATAAAAATTAAAGAACCGATGATATCTGATTGTTCTTGACACTTCACGCCAGTTCTGCCTTCGAGGATGAAAGACCGCCGCTTCTTTTCTGCAATTCACGTTAATATGCTATCCAGAAAATAACGTGTCTTCTCTGTATCTTATCTCCAAATATATCTCTTCCTTATTTATCTTTTTATCACCCAAGTAATCTGCTTGATCTCTTTCCTTAATTCTCTTTTCCAAAAATTTTTTCAGGATCTTTTTCTTATCTCTTTTTTCTCTTTTGATCGATCATGCCACAGATTTGGAGAGATCCGATCCTAAAACCAAATAGACTTTAATTATCACCAAATAATCATGCTAAAATATGACTTATCAAATCTCCCCTCACTTAAACTTTGCTTGTCCTCAAGCAAACCAAAACCATAGAGAACAGAAAACTAAGGAACTCCATCTACCAAGGCAAATGAAAGTCACAACACTTCAAGAGAAAAGTAACCAATGAACATTCGGTACTAATATAAAAAATGACTCTTCACTCAAAGTTTGCAACTTTCATGGCATCAAACCTTTTTAAAATTCCATGGTCTCACAAAGATTCACTCAATAACACTCAAGTATATGATTTGGGTAGTAAGGTCACTCAAAAATTGAAAAGAACAGTCATTGCCATAGGCTTGCTCCCAAATCAAATCTCCACCCATTTCTAGATAAATCATATGCAATAATTAAAGGGTCTTTGATAGGGTTGTAATGGAGCTTTAGGTCAGGATAAGGTAAAAAGAGAGTTAAGAATGGCTAAATGCACCACTTCACAACGTGTGATCTTCACAAACCAAATATACCATCATCTCCAATTTTTTTTCTTTCAAAACAACATTTTTCTCGCACTTAAAATCTCCCCACACCTGCTCCTTTTCAAGATTTAGAACAACAGACGTCACACTTAAAAATCAGTGCCTCTTTTTATTTTCTTTTTTTTTCTTTCAAGAGTTTTCTCTTCTTTTTTTTTTCAACTTCTTGTTTTTCCCTTTTCTACTTTTTTTCTAACAAACCCCTTTTTTTTATTTTCATCCTTCTTATCATCCAACCTTCCTTCCTTTCATTTTTTTTTCTTTTTTTTCTTCTTCATTTTTTATCAACTCGCCCTTCATCATCAATCCAACCACAAAATAATTTCACAAGATCACACATTGCAAAGTAATGAAGGGTTCAAACAGAAGAGTTAAAGAAAGAATGTGAATTCAAGGTTCATTTACATGCTCAAAATTCAAAGAAAAAGGCTTAGGCTCAACGTGACTTCCCTAGAGTTTTTCATGATTAGGTGGGACAATATAAGCCAAGAGGGTTAATCATAAGTGCCCTTATCATTCTATCACACACAACCAATCACATGGTCTTGAAATGCATTCAAAAAAGCAAGTTCTAGAATGACCAATTCAAATTCAATGCACTCAAGAAAGAAATTCAATGGAGCTCATAGATGATAGCTCATTAAGGCTCAAAAGCTCCCAAGAAATTGGGTATAATTTGTCATGAAATTCGAAAAAATTGAGCCACTACAATCACAAAATCTTGCAAAGAATATCAAATTCTAACAGTTCCTCAACAACATTGCTACTCCCCCCAATCATGTGTCACTCTCATCCCCTCTAAAGATTGTATTCCTCAAATTTTCAGACTCCAGACTCCATATCAACACACAATTCAGAGGACAACAAAGACAAAGCATGGAACAAAAAGAAAAAGAATTAAGCAAATTCTCACCACAATTCAGAAAAAATCCAGCTAAAGGTATCCATCCAAATCAGAAATTTCAGATTGCAAATCATATTAACAAGCACCAAAATAGGATCCACCAACTCCACATTTCAACAAAATATTCAAACTCAAAATCCACTAGCAAAAACAAGTATATGCAGCCACTAAATCAGAAAAATCAGAATATTCACAATTCACAAAACTTCTCTAACCCAATTATCATATATTAATCCCCCCACACCTAAACATTTATTTGTCCCCAAACAAAAGTAAGTATAAATGAGAAACTGAATATGAAATCGGGTAAGTATACCTGATTTAGCACTAATTTGAACTCTGACCACGATCCTTCGTATGCTTGACAAAATCGTTCACTTGACACATTAGAAAGGCGAGATTAGCCTTCATCCTCCCCATCCGAGAAATGAATAACCCCTCAAGATGGCCAAAACCCGTGGGAAGGGATCTCGGCAAATAAGGGACTTCAATTGTCGGCCAGTCCTTATGCCGCATCCCGATATTCTCTGGAAACTCAACGGAGGTGAAGGTAGGGTTAGGTAGAGCCAATTCTTCTATTTCAGACACCGTCCATATGTACGTGCCCTCCACTTTTATCAAAAACCCCATCTGCTACAACAAATTGGCATCAACAAATTGGGTGGACTGGCGGCTCTCCTTTCAGAGGTCGCATTCGGTACTGGAATATCGGCAGTGGGCATCTCGGCATCAGCACAGCCGATGGCAGTGGTGTAGGGGTCGCGATACAAGACCATTGCCCATGATGCTTCTGCGTCGACTTCCTGCTTTTGCTTTTTCTTTGCACTTTTACCAGAGCGTAACTTGGCCATGTCAGAGATGAATCGCTGCTGTAATTCGGGGCGGTGGAATCGATTTTATGCAGTGAAAAATTAGGAATAGGTTTTCCCCAATCTGGACAAGACATTGGGGTTCTTCTCCAATTTTGTTGTCCAAAATATGGGCTGAGCCCCTGATAATTTTTTATTCCATCATGGGCTTCTAAATTTGGGCCCCAATACCTGCACAATAAAATAAAATAATTAGTTGGGCCACTAATGTAACTTAAGTCAAGGCAGGAAAATTATTTCCTAGCCCAATTTTAGTATTTCTATCTTGGAATTAAAATTCTGAATTATGCAGCAGTTAATTTCACCAAACATACCTGCAACCCCAAGAAATTAATATTGAACAATCAGACACCTTATTGAAAATAAAATAAAAAGTAAAATAAATAAAAGAAAATAAAACAAAAATAAATAAAAATAAAGCGAGAAAATTGGGTTGCCTCCCAATTAGCGCCTTTTTTTATTGTCGTTGGCTCGACTTAGGTAAGGTGTATAGTCATCAATTGTAGATCACGCCTCAATCATCTGGAATCCTTCGTGATACTCTTTGAGTTGGTGCCCATTAACTTTGAAACTCTTCTCAGAATCTGCACTTCTTATCTCTACTGCACCATGAGGAAAAATATTAGTCACGATAAATGGACCAATCCAACGAGAACGCAACTTACCAGGAAATAATTAAGCTTTGAATGATAAAGTAAATTTTTTTGTCCAATGCTAAAATTTTTCCTAGAGATTCTGGCATCATGAAATGCCTTTGTTTTAGCTTTATAAATGACTGAATTTTCATAAGCCTCATTCTTCAATTCCTCCAACTCTTGCAATTGAAATTTCCTTTGCTCTCCGGCCTTGTCATAATCCATGTTGCACTTTTGGATTGCCCACCACGCTTTATGCTCAAGCTCCACAGGTAGGTGGCCTAGCTTTCTATAGGCGATTCGATATGGGGACATGCCAATCGGTGTCTTATAGGCCATTCGATATGCCCATAATGCATCCTCCAAACGTGAGCTTCAATCCTTCCTAGACAGATTAACCATCTTCTCCAAAATCCTCTTAATCTCACGGTTGGATACCTCCGCCTGACCACTCGTTTGAGGGTGGTATGAAGTGGAAGTTTTATGAAATACTGAATACTTGCGCAGGAGCGCTTCTACCGTTCGATTGCAAAAATGCGTGCCCTTATCACTGATGATGGCCCGAGGAATTCCAAACCTACAAAAGATGTTAGATCGAAGGAAACCTGCAACCACTTTAGAATCATTAGTTCGGGTGGCCTTCGCTTCCACCCACTTCGACACATAATCTACAGCAAGTAATATGTAAGTAAAATAAAACGAAGAAGAAAATGGTCCCATGAAATCCATCCCACACACGTCAAAAATCTCACAAACAATTATAGGGTTTTGGGGCATTTTATTTCGTTGAGAAATATTTCCTATACGTTGGCATCTATCACAAGACTTGCAAAATTCATAAGCATCCTTAAATAGTGTCGGCCAATAAAATCCACACTCAAGCACTTTGAAAGCAGTTCTCCTAAGGAGTTTATCACATTTTACCTTACTCATATCATCTGGAAACTGATGGCCAGTAAGAAAATTCGCCAAATTCGTAAACCATGGAACAGAGCCTTTTGACACTGAAGGGGTCAGTGTCAGTTGATCCGCAATTTCCAAATTTTGCAGAATGGCTAGCAGCTGTTCTTTCGAGAATTTTTTAAGAATTTTATGCTCATCTTTATCTCTAAACAGCCAGCTTAGGTGGTCGGCCACTAAACTCTCCGATTCCTTTTTATCTTTGATTTCCAAGTCGAACTCTTGAAGCAGCAAAATCCACCGAATCAACCGAGATTTTGCTTTCTTCTTCGTTATAAGATAACGAAGAGCTGCATGATCAGAGAAAATAGTGACTTTAGTACCCAACAAATAAGATCGAAATTTTTCTAGAGCAAAAACCACAGCTAGGAGTTCTTTTTCCATAGTTGAGTAGTTGGCTTGAGCATTATCCAAGGTTTTTGAAGAGTAATAAATCACATGTGCAGCCTTGTCCACTCGTTGACCCAACACTGCTCCTACGGCATAGTCACTAGCATCACACATTATTTCAAAAGGCAAGCTCCAATCCGGTAGTTGAATTACGGGTGGTGTGGTCAGCAACTCCTTCAACTTATCAAAAGCTTTCTTGCAGGCATCATTCATCTCAAACTTCACATCTTTTTGCAATAACTCATATAGTGACTTGGCTATCTTTGAAAAATCCTTGATAAACCTTCGATAAAAACCTGCATGACCAAGAAAAGAACAAACTTCCTGTTTGCCTATTTTTAGCACTCACGAGCAAGAATACTCGATCGTTGTAGTAGTATATCCCAAGAAAAATTATCAATCCATAAAGGAGTTATGTTCGGACTAGCAAAATACGTGAGCTCATGTTCATTGTTATTTTTGTAAAGATGATCGGGGGTTTTGAGATTGATTAACAACAAAAACAAGTAGCAAGTAAATAAGATAGCAAATAAGATAAATGACAAGTAAAGAAAATGGGTGCTAAAGTTCAAGTGTGAAAAACATGGGATTAGAAACATCCAAGCATACTCAATCCATATTATCATGCAAAAGGAATCCAACTTAATTGATGTAAACTAAGGGTGATCACGATTGTATCCTAAGCTCCCTTTCGGGTTACAAAGGTTGTTGATCCATTTTAGACTCCCAAAAGCACTTAAGATCAAAGCCCAACATTAATCCCTTCCATCTAGGTACTAGTTAGATTAAACTCTCCCTTTTTGTGTACTAAGGCCAACGAATGGATTGGTTCCCCTCATTGAATTCAAATATCCTTTCGGTCAAACCCAAACTCAATGTCTATTCATGCCTTCCTAATACTATAGAGGGTTGTTTCCGTCTCACTCCAAGCAATACATACATGAACATCATGATAGCATTTAATTACCACAAATAATTCATTGATCAACAATCCATTAAACCAATAAACATTCATGAATAACAAACCATGCCATCACAACATCAAGACAATTAAACTCCATGAATAGAAATCAATATCAATTAAATCAAAAACCAATTTAATCCACATGATAATATAGATCTAATATGCTCTTCATATTCCTAATCACACTAGAGTGATTAGCCTATCATGATAAAAGTAATAAAACAAATAAATGATTCATTACAATTATCCATAGTCTAAATCCAAAAGAAAATCAAGAGAGATGTAAATCTTCCCCAACAATTTCTTGTAGGAGATTTTCAATACTCATGGATCTTCTTCTCTAGCTCTTGATTTCTTGAGATCTCTCACACCCAATGGAAGGGATGAAGTTTTGATGGAGAATTAATGGAGATGATGAAGATGGATCAAAATGGATGAAGGTGGATGAAGATGATGGTGGAAAATGGAAGAAATGGTGTGTGATGTGTGTGTAGATGATAGGAATTTCGGATTCTCTGCCAATTGATGAATAAAGGGGTATTTATACCCCTATGGAGGCTTCTAGAAGGATCTAGAAATTTCTGCAGGAAAATACACAGCACGAGTTGTGCTCTGCAACACGGCCACGAGGTGGCCGTGTTGTGTCTTCTGATGCTGCCGCACGGCCTTTCCTTACAGGGCCGTGTTGATGACATGGCTCGTGCTGCCAACACGAGTCGTGTGTTGTAACACGGGCACAGGGTGGTCGTGTTGGCTCTTCTGATGTCGGCACACGGCCACTTCTTACAGGGTCGTGTTGATGACACGGCTCGTGCTCCCAACTCGACTCGTGCAACTGGACACGACCTGAAGTTGCCCGTGTTGAATGACTAGATGTCGCCACACGGCCAACTCTTACAGGGCCGTGTTGGCTACACGGCCCGTGTTGGTGCTGGCTTCTGCATTTCTTCACTGTTTTGGCTCGTTCTCCCTCGTTTCAACTCCGAATTGAGATCCGCTTTTTCCTACATCTTCCTTATCATGTTTAGCATCCAATAAAAAGTGAAAATCTTAAGTTTAAGCTCATTCACACACATTTCAATAAGACACAAAATACAACTAAATAACACATAAAATACGGATAAAATAATACGAAAACACATATAAAAAGACACTAAAATCTAGGTGAAAATAGCTCTAATCAACCCCCCAAACTTAAGGTGTTGCTCGTCCCCGAACAACGAAAATGACAAATCAAAAGGAGAAATTTTCACCTAGAAAAAGACTCAACGAACATAAGCAATAACACATCATTAGCAATAATAACAACAAACTATGCTAAGTCATCCTACAACATTAAAATCATGAAATGAGAAATTAACAAGTTCAATCAAAAGAGAATAAAGTGTAATATAGTTCCTTTTAAGTCCAAGCCTCACAATGGATATCGATGTCTCTCAACACTATTTTGAAATAGGGTAAATCACACTCATTAATCGATTGGCTCGACTCGCTATAAACTTGCTTGCGGACTATATTCACAAACCACTAAAGTTTTAATTAATGATCAAAAAGGTCTTTAATTAGGATGTAATGATAGGCTCTTTGGTAGGGTAGGAAGTATATGGATAAGAGTGACTCAACAAGTGTAAGTAATCAAAGAGATGGCCAATTTCCTCAACTTCTCCACTTTTCTTTCTTCATTTCTTATCTTTATAATCTAAAGCACTATTTATTAACTTTCCTTGGATTGAGCTTCTTTTGATACATGCTTCCTATCTTTGAATTTTGTTTACTTGAGCATTTTGATATTGCTTTACTCTTTCTCTTGCTTTGAGGTTGCATATCCATTTCTTAATTTTGCTCTTTTCATCCTTTTTCTTGCTTGTTTACCATTCCCTTTTTTCTTTTGCTAATCAATCAATCCTTTCTAACTACCATCTCCTCAATCACCCACACAAAGGTATATATAAGCTTGAATGGGTAATTAAGGCTTGTAATGTGCTAAATTCACAAGAAATAGGCTTATAGGCTCAAAATGGTTAACTAAGGATGATGTTCATGGTAGGGAACATATATGGCAATGACTATAATAACAAGGATGGTAGCTAGTTGTGTTGGACTAACCCACTTACTATCTGAGATGGGATAGATAATCCCCACATTCAGAAGCTTCAACACCTCCTTCTTTACCACCTCCATCATGGGCGGATTCAACCGGCGCTGAGCTTCTCGAGATGATTTTGCATCATCCTCAAGCAGAATACGGTGCATGCAAATTACGAGACTGATTCCCTTCAAATCTACTACTGTCCATCCAATAGCAGTCTTATGCCTCTTCAACACATCAAGCAACAAGCACTCTTGTTCGTACGTCAGCTTGGACGAGATGATCACCGGTAAAGTGGACTCTGGCCCTAAGTAGGCGTACTTCAAGTGCTCAGGAAGTACCTTCAACTCCAGCTTCGGTGCCTGCACTATAGATGGAAGAATTTTTGAAAAAATATCAGGCAATTTAATAGAAGCTACATCTGAGGTACTCGGTCTCTGAGAAGAGCTATGCAGAGCATTGACATAGTGATTCAACTCCTCATCATCCCATCTTTCAGCATCTTCCTTCAAAATTCCATGCTCAATGACTGTATCTAATGCATCCCTACTAGTGAGTTCGAAGTGTTCCTGGACAATAGGTTCAATAGTACTCATAACAGAAAGCAGGTTAGCATCATCAGGGTATCTCATAGCATCATATCTGTTAAATTTAACGATTTGCCCATCAAATTCCATCAAAAAAGTACCTTCACTCACATCTATCTTAGTGCGTGAAGTGTTGAGGAATGGTCTCCCCAACAAAATTGGTGTGGAACTCGATGGGTGGTAATTCATTTCTAACACATAAAAATTAGCAGGGAATATGAGTTTGTCTACCTGAACAAGAACATCTTCAATGAGTCCATCCAGATATGCCTGACTTCGATCAGCAAGCTGGATGTCAACTCCAGTCTTCTTCAATTCTCCCACACCTAACTTTTTAAACACTGATCGTGACATCACATTAATAGAAGTTCCAAGGTCCAACATGGCTCTCTCTACCTTAAAATTCCCAATCTTACAAGGAACCACAAACATGCCAGGATCCTTGTGCTTCTGAGGTAACGTTTGCTAAAAGACAGCTGAAATATTTTCTCCCATCACCACTTTTTCATCACCCTTCAACTTCTTTTTGTTGGTGCACAACTCCTTCAAGAACTTGGCGTATCTCAGAATATGCTTAATCGCCTCAATGAGAGGTAAATTGATCTGTACTTTTTGAAATACTTCAAGTATTTGTTTATTCTTTTCAGTGGAGTCCGTCTTTCTTATCCTGCTTGAAAAAGACAAATGGTTAATATTAACAGGAATAGGATCAAAAAATTTTACCAGATTTTTTCCGGACCTTCTGACACTGAAGGGTTCAGTGTCAGTGTTACATTTCTGAACATCAGATTTTTTCGTCCCAAATTGATCGGTCTGATCCTCCACTGTTCCAGCAGGTTCTACACCCTCTTTGTCCACATCTTGGTCAGGCTTTTTGGGTGGTACAACCTCCTCCAACTGTTTCCCACTCCACAGTGTAATAACACTCACATTCTTAGGATTAACATCCGTTTGTGAAGGCAACTTACCACTGTTTTGAGCCTACATCTGACCTACAATTGTTGCTAATTGGGTTACTTGATTTTCCAAGTTCCGGATTGACGATTGAGTTGTCATCTTCAAGTCCTGAATGGATGAATGTGTCATCTCTTGGAATTTGAGATTGCTGGCAGCTAACTCTTTCATCATCTCCTCAAATGAAGCTCCGGAACTTGAACCACCTTGTTGGCGATTTCCATCATTTTGAGGGTAATTTTGTTGCCTATTCACCACTCTCTGCTCTTGAAACTATTGTGGCCCCCTATTTCCTCCTTGTCCACTTCCATACCTAAGATTATGATGATCTCTCCAACCCTGATTGTAGGTTTGAGAGAAGGGATCATAGGGTCTCCCCATGGAGTTTACTTGCTCCTCACTAGGTGTAACCCTGTAATCAAGAGTAGAATGCTCATTAGTTAAACAATATTGACAAGATGGAGGGTTTACCCCTTTTCCTTTAGCAAGATTCTCCACAACTATTGTCAACTTGTTCAAAGTTTCCTCCAACTTAGAATCATGGACCTCTTTTAGTTCTCTAACCGATGGATCACGTGTGCCAAACTGTTGAGTGTTGGTAGCCATGCTACCAATCAGGTCTCTAGCAGCAGTAGGTGTTTTCATCATAAAAGCTCCACCGCTAGCAGCATCAAGCATGTTTCGATCCATGATCGACAACCCTTCATAGAAGTATTGCAACAGCAACTGGTCGCTTATTTGATGTTGGGGGCATGCTGATGTGAGGTATTTAAACCTCTCTCAATAATCATGTAAACTCTCCCCTTGCATCTGTCGAGCTCCAGATATCTCCTTACGCAGGACAGCAACTCTAGTGGCCGAAAAATAAGTTTGGAGAAAAAGTTTCTCCATCTCGGTCCACGTATTTATCGATCTAGAGAGGAGATAATACAATCAATCATTCACCATGTCCTTCACTGCAAAGGGGTATTAATGCTCTAAGCTTGACCATTTCCTCCGTCACTCCGGTTGGTTTCATGCTCATGCATACAACCGATAACTCCTTTAAGAACTTGTGAGGATTTTCACCTGAAAGACCATGGAAAGCAGGAAGTAAGTGAATCAATCCTGATTTCAATTCAAATACCGTATTATCAGTAATCGCAGAAAAGTTAATGCATAATGGCTGATGGACTACGTCCAAATTTGCCAATTCATTCAAAGTTTTTTTCTCATTTCCAGCCATGTTTTCCTTTTCCGACTCAGAGTCTGCAGTATCTTCTTCCTCCAAATCAGAAAATTCAGAATTCTCCTCTTCGAGATGAAGTGGACCTGCTACAAGTTTAAGTTCGGTAAGGTTTTTGGCAGTTTCGTCAGTGGACGAACTTGTTTTCTTCTTCTTCTGGGACTCCTTTCTCAATCTCCGGACAGTTCTCTCGATTTCTGGTATGTAATCAAGTTATTTTTGACCAGAAGATCGAGTAATCATTCACAGAAAAAATTTCAAAAACAGGAGACAACTGACACTGAAGGGGTCAGTGTTAGTGTAACTGAAAATTTTGAAAATTCCAGAAAAATTCAAAAAAATTCCAGAACCTGTAAATATACAGAAAAATATCAGAAACACAGTAATTTAACAAAATTTAATTTTACTCCTCGAGCAAACGGCGCCAAATTTAATAGGCTGTCGCCGGCCTATCAAAATAAATTAATTTCTGACTCACACTAATACTTAGTATAGTGACAAGTATGGGTCGAACCCAAGAGAGTATAATGAAATTTAAATTAAATCTAAGTATTTCAAACAATTTAATAAAGGGGGATTTTGATTTGGTGAAAAATTGAAATTAACAATAAAAATAAATCAACTTAATTTTTGAATACCAAGTAGATGAAAATTACTTATTTAAATTAACCAAGAGATAAAAGCCTAGTTTAGGATGTCGATCCCCTCCCGTTTACTAAATTAATTAACTACAAGAATTAAACATCTAGTCTAGTGCGCAAACTCAAATTCCTAGATTAACGGTACGACCAATCAACCCAAATGTTCTTAAGTTTATCAATTAGGGTACGACCACTAAGTTGAACTATCTATGAGTGACCCTATGGATTCGAACTCATAAACGCATTAAAACTCTAAATATAGGATTGCCACGCTATGAAATCCGGCTAGATATCAGACAACCTAGATTCTATTACACCTAGAGGGAATAATCTCTATTTGTTACTCAATTCAATTCCTACAACAATTACGAATTATAGTTTATGGAATAACATTAAGCAATTAAATAATTAATCTAGTTGATCAGGCCTAAATAATTATTAAATTACTATAAGGAACATCAATGCATGTAATAGAATAAATTTGCACACAAGATTTAACATAAAAATCCTAAATAATTAAATTAATAATTTAACGGGAGGTTCACGAATCCTAAACTAGAAAAGGGGATTAGCCCCGCATGTTCATATGAATTACAGAATTAAAAATATAAAAATTAAAGAACCGATGATATCTGATTGTTCTTGATACTTCACGCCAGTTCTGCCTTCGAGGATGAAAGATCGCCGCTTCTTTTCTGCAATTCAAGTTAATATGCTCTCCAGAAAATAACGTGTCTTCTCTGTATCTTATCTCCAAATATATCTCTTCCTTATTTATCTTTTTATTGCCCAAATAATCTGCTTGATCTCTTTCCTTAATTCTCTTTTCTAAAAATATCTCCAGGATCTTTTTCTTATCTCTTTTTTTCTCTTTTGATCGATCATGCCACAGATTTGAAGAGATCCGATCCTAAAATATGCTGACTGATTTATTTCCTTATTTTCTCCTTTAATAACCTATTTCCACATCAATTCAAATAATTAAAGTAATTATCTCCCAAAAACAATACAAGTCAATATTAGCACATAAAAATATATAATTAAATTACCAAATAATCATGTTAAAATATGACTTATCAAGTAGGTATTATGATATGGGGATCAATTAATTGAAAATTTAATTAACCACTTGATTAATCACAACATTTTAGATCTAATGTAGAAGATTAAGAAGCTTCTATTTGTCAAGTTTTCAACTTAAGTTAAACAATTATTATAGGTTTTGGAAACTTAATTAACAACAACATGACAACTACATTAATTAATGGGTTAATTACGTTAAAAGTCCCAATCTTTTTGTGAATTTCAAATTAGTCCAAACTTTTCAATATTTATAAATAAATACTCGACTTTTAACCCGTTTTTCAAATCAAGCCACCGGGCAGCGAGAAGCCTGCCCGATGGCTGATGTGTCATTTTTAATCTATTTCACCCCCTCCACATGTTAAAATAATAATAATAATAAAAAAAAAATATTAGCAGATTGACGCAGACCCAGAAAATTACAATGGCGACGGCGACGAGGAGGATGGTTCGTCGGCCCCACTCGCCGGAGAGTGTGGCTACTCGAGACCCTTTTTGTTTCTCGACATGATATGGAACCTGTTATTCGTGGTGGTCTCCGCCTTCGTGCTGCTCTGCATCATTACAGAGAGACCTTCGACACCTTTAAGGTTGTGGATTTGTGGTTATGCTTTGCAATGCCTCCTGCATGTCGGATTCGTCTGGGATGAGTACCAATGTTGGCATCTTGACGATGATTCTAGTGTTGGTAATAGCGGTGGTGGTCTGGATTTCTACTGTCTGAGGGTTTTCTCATTTTCTGCTCTCTGTCAACACATATGGTTAATTTTAGCTTAATTTGAATTTGTTTATTTATTTATTTTTTCTGTGAATTTATGCACTCTGTGAATTTCATTTTTTGCTTATTTATTGATGTTGCTCTTCATGTTAGATGACAGAAAAAGAAAGTTTGAGAATTTTTTTGGCAAGTGTTGACTTGTTAGTTATGTTATTATGTTAATTATGTAGCCTTATCTTGGTTCGCCATACAGACGGTTCTTCCCGACTGTGAGAAATCTACCCATGGCAACTACGGGAGATCGGGTCAATCTTTCAAATTTTGAAAGACGTTCCATGGAAAATTTCTGAACACATCGAGCAGAACTTGAACAGATGAGGAGAGAGAGTATTGTCTGCAAAACATTAATTATATATTTTATTATTATTATTTTTTTACAGGTGGAGAGGGTGATGTAATTAAAAAAATACCACGTCACCACCGGGCAGGCCTCCTGCTGTCCGGTGGCTTGATTTGGAAAATGAATTAAAGGTCAAGTACTTATTTGTAAATATTGAAAAATTTGGACTAATTTAAAATTCGCGAAAATGTTAGGACTTTTGGCGTAATTAACCCTTAATTAATCTTTAAACTTTTTGTCTTTATGGCTTTTTTTTTTAAGTTGTGGACAACATTGATAACATAACTTGCTCATATTTTCAAATTTATAGTTTCAGAATTTGACACAAATTATTAATATTAATATTGAAACAATATTTTATTCGGACTAATTACTATTGGTTTACTATTGTTTTGTTATAATATAACTTGAACTATGTAGATAATATCTTTAAAATATTTGAGGTGGTTATATAAAAAGAGTGTTTTTAATGGATGAGCACGATTATCTTCGTACAACTCTGGATGCATCAAATTTTTTATTTTTTTTTATTAACAATAAGGTTATAATTTTCAGATATTTATTATTGGATGAAGAATATTTATCTATTTATTTATTTCATTACTCCACTTATTATGGCTTCATTCTAGACCCTGCCTTATACTTGATATACAGGGCCCAATTTGTGGGTGGAGTTATGACTTCATTTGCAACTTATCGTTCATGCTAGAAGTGGGCCTTATGTGTGTAATCTTGGGCCGTGAAATCAAGTCCAGTTCTGTTGGGCCTAACTTTCTCTAGTTGTTACTATTAATTTTTATTTTATTTTCTAATGTTTGGAGAATATACTCCATATAATTATATATGTGTGTCACTTTTAGGTAGCTTTCTAGTTGAGAGACAAATCCTTGAATAAGTTATTATTGAGTGTTTATAATTTTTATTGCCAATTCTTTAATTTAGAATGATGCCACCACTGACAGATTAATTTCATCGTCAACTCATATACACATACATTGTGACTATTCTATTTTGATTCCTTTAACTAACAATATTATGAAACTACTTTTCTAGAAATGTAAATATTAAATGGAATAGAAGTGATTAATTTTCCTTTAGTATATGTTTGCCAACATTGCATTATCATGAAAGCATCTTTAATTATTATTCGTTAATCTGGAGTAATATTTTATATCTGAGTATATAATGTATTTTTATTATTTTTATAACAATAGAAACTGATCATTGTGTTCATTGGGTATATAACAAACTTTCTGATCATGAAAATGGTAAAATTATCTTAGTCTTCACTTGTGGATGTTATACTGCATGGAAGGTAGATAATATTATATATGACTCTCCCATGAAATCAGTTGCGGATCTAAAAAATCGAGGTGGAGTGGGCTAAATTTATTAAAGAAAATAAAAAATAATAATTATTATTAAAAAATAATAAAAAATATATATAATATATACACACACGAATCACCCTTTCAAAAGTGGATGGAGAATGGACTAAATTTTAATATTTATTGTAATGGGTTCATAGAATATATAATTTGAAAAGATATCAGTATTTATTTTTTAGCTTCATTTGGATGGGCTTAAAATATTTTTGGACTGTGCTAAACTTAAAAACACAAATTATTTACCTATATTATAATGGGCTTTTGGTGGGCAGCCCGGACTTGAGCCCAGGCTGGCCCAGCATGAAACCTTGTAATTTATTTATTATTTTATTAATTAGGGTTCATTCTTCATTTTAAAGATTAAAGTTAATGCCTAGAATATTATTATAATTTTACTATTATAATGTAATATTTTATTTTTATGATTCGTAATTTATTTTATACATAGAAATTTATTGATATATTACCATATTATTTTACTCTTGAAATTTAATTGTAATTAATACTTAACTTTAGAACTAATTTTAAGGACATATATAATTATAGTTTCATAATTATGATTGACAAATATTTTACATGGTTCATGATTAATTTTACTTTTATAATAACGATATATTCTTTGAGCAAATCGTTAATTTTTAAAATATAACAATTAAAATTAAAATCAATTAAGATGAGACTTAAAAAAACATAAAAGTAGATTTATTTAATACGTGATGTTGGAGCACATAGTCCATTAATCAACTCAAATTCGCTAATTAAATGCATACAATTAGACTCTTAAGTGTTCGTTACGACTGAATTCACATTAGTGTGAGTGTGTGACCTGATATAAATTGATCTAAAATTATGCTGAGTAGTCGATTTAAATTAAGGATATTATAAACAGTAGGTTTGTGATTTGGTTGAAGGTTGACCTAACCTAACCACTTATTTGCAGCATATATTTATGGATTTTCGATGGATGACAATACTACTTAAATAGTGGTTACAATGTACATTAAATATGTAATTATTTTGTCACATCATTTTACGGTATTTCATATATATATATATATAAGTGTATCTTGGGAGTAATTCTTATTTAAAATTGATTTATTAAGAAACTTAAAAGTAAACGTATGTCATTACAAAAGAGAGCATTGGAGGAGTTCAGAAATTAGTTTAATAACGACACTCCAACGCAAAATTTAGCAGACTTAATTTGATCTTAGCGATTAATTAATTGATTATGGGCAGGAAAATAGAAAATTGTACATTTATATTCGATATAGTTAAAATATAATAATAATGTTATTAAAAAAAAACTGTTTGAAAGTTATTAAGATGGAGTTAAAGAGGACGGCACGACTTATGAAATGACGCAGATATATATATATATATATACTCCACCGATTAGTTTTATATACAGCTTATTTGTGCTTTTGAAAAATAAATAAAGTTTATTTGTGCATAAATAAAATCCATCTCTTTGGCGTTTTTGAAATTGATAAAACTTATTTATTATTATATTGAAAACCTTGAATATTAAAAGATTCTAAATGATTGAAAGTAATTGGAAAAAATTAATGCCAAGTCAAAAGGAAAAACATTTTCAGTCGCAAAATATTTTTCTAGAAATAAATCGCTATACATTCAAATCTTCTAGAGTGAAAGATTATATGGACAATTCTGCCATAAATTTTGGCATTCATTAATTTCTGGATTAAAAGTTGGATAATAAATTAATCTAGCGTGATTTCATTTTAACGATATTCATTTATTAAAGGCCATAATTAATTCCTGTTGGATAGAGACTAAAGAGAACTTAAGAAAAATAGATAGATTTTTATTCAATCTTAATTCTGAATAAATAATTATTTTTACCTATTGATATTGAGATGCATTAAGAAAACAAATTCTAAATTCAAATGAAGCAAACATTCCCAAATTAAAGCTTAGTATAATAGTGTGAATTAAAAAAGGTAATTAATGTGGATAAACATTTAAGATTGATTATATTCCAGAGTTTGGCCAATTCCAAGTTTAATTTTAATTTACTCCGAGTTCCATTGCTACTTTGGCAGCGTAAGAATTTTAGAAGTTGATTAATTTGTATGAGAAAATGGAGTGGAGTGAAAAGACGAAAGCACCCTTAGAAGAAGAAAGAAGTAGCAAATGATGAAACCCATAATCCCAAGAAATGAAACTTGACGTGTAAAATAATGAGGAGGCGTCCATGCCAAGAAATCCCCTCGTTTCCTCTCTCTTCCAAGCTTCACCCTTCATTTCTTTTTTTTAATATTTAATTTAATCCAATTTCTCTCTCATCCTTCCTCTTTCTCTCTCATCATATATATATATACAGGCGCAGGCATTGCATTGCATTAACTAACTTCCATTCCCGTCTCTTCACTTTTCCACACTTCCATTAATAATTCAAAGATTTCTCGTTTAAGGTAACGCAAATCTCTGTATTCTCTTTCTCAATTCATTTTTCAATTTTCCAGATATCCCCTTTACTTACCCCTAAATGCACTACTTCTAATCGATTCTATCTTCTAACTTTGTGATATTTCATCTGGTTCAACACTCTGATTCTTTTCTTTTACTCAATTGCTTGCTAAGATTCCACTTTCACGAGTATTCATGCATTGCTTTGTTGGTTACGCAATTAAGCAATCATAATCGCGTTTGTAATTAATTATCATCTTCATTTTTCTGTCAAATTTTGATTGCTTTTTGCTTTTATGTGTTTACTCAACTTTGAATGATCTTCTTCTCCCTTGATTCGTTCAGTAATTTTCAAGATGATTGGAGAACTCATCACCAGTTGTTTAATGTAAGTAACTATTTCACCGCTTTCATCAATTGATTCCCTCTGTTTTCCCCCTTTTTCTTTATCAATCCCCTCCTTTTTTTATTAATGATGATTAATACATATTATTCCACTAAACAGATTGGTTCTTGGATATGCATATCCTGCTTTCCAGTGCTTCAAAACTGTAGAAAAAAACAGGGTTGAGATTCCAGAACTCCGATTTTGGTGTCAATATTGGTAAGCATTTTATTTAATTTAAGAAATTCAATTTGGGGTGCGAACTTTGATCCATCTTGTATTCGGTAGAGATCAAATTAAGTTTCCATACAATTATTGGTGTTATTCTACAACAAAAGATGATGTTAGGAAGCTTTGAACCAACCAAATGCTTGAGAATTAAGAATGTTGCTTTGATTAAGTAAAAGGTCAACAAATGATTATAAAACATTTTTTATTTTTCTCATAGATAATGAAAACCAAAGGTGATACTTGACAAGCTTTTAAACTTTAACAATTTTGTTCCTTTTCATGATAATGACTCTCTTATTATTTTGGAGAAACATATTGACTTGTACTTTTCAACCCTACACCAGTAGAAACTGTAGAATCCGTCAGTTCATATAATAATAATAATTCATCTACATTGTTACATGTATACATTTATTTATGTATGTATATGATCATGCGCACATATTGATTGGTATTGTTCTTGGTGTCATGAAACATGGAGTATATCATCTCCAAGATTTATTTTTTATTGAATAAGACCACTATCCATAAATATTCAGTAATTTGAGTTTTCTATTTTCCAGGATAATTGTTGCTATTATTACAATTCTTGAGAAAGTTGGCGATGTATTCATTTCATGGTATGATGTCTCACAGACTATACTCTTTATGTTTAACTTAAATCTTTCTCATATTGTTATAGCTGAAATCTTTTATCATAGGTTGTTTATAACTTAAATATTTTCTGATAGGTTGCCCATGTATGGAGAGATGAAGTTGGCTGTCTTTATCTACTTGTGGTATCCCAAAACGAAGGTGAAACTTGCTTCTTCTTTTCTTATGTATACATGGAAATTTCATAAATATGGATGACATAACTGTTTAAAATGCAGGGGTCGGGATATGTTTACGAAACCTTGCTGCGACCATACATGTCGAGGCATGAGACGGATATCGATAGGAGTTTAATTGAGTTTAGAGAAAGAGCTTGGAATTTAGCAATCTACTATTGGCAGAATTGCACGGAACTTGGTTCCACAAAAATTCTTCAATTTCTTCAATTCGTTGCTTCTCAAGGAGGAAGATCTACACAAACAACCTCAGAGGTATGGCATTATGAATGATGACAATGGATGCATTTTATAGATTAACTTAGCAGCATTAACTGGTTGCAGAATGGCGCGAACCAAGCTTCATCTTCCGGGTTATTCAAGAGGAGCAAGGGCGACAAGCAGAGGGCCAACCCTGGACCATTCTTCAGCTCTCATCGTAGCGAAACATCCAAGACAGAGTCTATTAAAGTAGAGCTCCAGCAGGAATCTCGTTTTATTAGGCCCGAGGATGTACATATTTCAGACCCAAGAATGGAGAGTGGATCAAAAAATAAATCAAGTTTGAACGACGACGTACAAGCTGCAAGGCATAGACTTAGGCACTTCATAGATAGGAATTAGTTGAAGGTTAGCAACAAACAAAACAAAATACCAAGGCAGTTGTATACAACACCAGATTGTACCAAAATTTTGAAATTTATTCTTTTTTTTCTCTTCTTTTTTGTATTTTAGTATAAAAGTTTGCAAAATCCAATTTTGTGAATACACAGCAAGTTGTTGAACTTGTATCCGTCTGTCTACATCTCACTTTCTTTTTCTTGTACAATTGCGCTACTGGACAGCTCTACCTAAGATGTAATTTTTAGCAAGCCAACTTATTTGGATTTCTTAGGATGGATTCTTATTCAGTTGTTAGTAATGATTGGCCATTAATGAATATGCACCACATCAGTCCTGATTTGAAAGTAATGATTGGCCATTAATGAATGCACCACATCAGTCCTTTTGATTTGAAGGGAATTAATTGTTATTTAAAGTGATTAATAATTTAATTGACATCTAATATTTCATCAAACGTGGATCATAATCCTGTGTATGTATTATGAGGGACCCAGATCCTCTCCGGTACGGGAGCCTCTCACTGTAGCACGCTAATCATGAGATAAAGTACGGGAGAGGATCCACGCTCTGTATTATTATAAGTGGAATTTATTTATTAGTTGTTTAATTTCTGTATCCGATCCTATTATTATTCATTAGTAATAGTAGATTTTGAATCAACACAATATAGATTAGGGCAGAAATCATGGAATCTGTGCGTGCAAGTAATGGTATGATGAGTAATTGATTAATCGTAAACTTTATTGAATAAAAAGAAAATAAAAGGCACTGCAAGTGTTGTAACACTGAGTGGAGATGGAGTCAGTTATGTACACTTGCCATTGGAAAAAGAAAAAAAAATTATTGAATTATGAGCAATCAACCCGGAAAGTTCCCAAACAAGTTTCCGGTAGAAGAAGGCAATGGCATGCGTAAGGCGGTGGAAAATGTTGCCGGCGGTGGAACTAGGAGCAGCGGACATAGGGCGTAGGTAGGCACGCGCCGCCTGATTGACGAGATGGTTTCGGATGCAGATATCCAAGTCGGTATTAGGACTAATCAGATCCTTGAGTGAACTGTAGCGGTAACACGCGATTCTGCACCGCACAAGTTCCAGATCATTGCCGGAATGCTCTTCAAACCATAATCTCTCCATCTCTCTCTATTCTCTCACTTTAACCTTATAATCTTCAAATCACTATCACTATTTTCTTATTAATATTATTTTTTTGTCACGTTTATATATAAAATCCATTCCATTCCATAATGAATTCTCTTCAAGTATTTTTGTTAAGTTAAGAGAGAATAAGTCAAATTATATATTTCTTCATTTCTTAGGAATATTTATCAAATCAAAGATTTGCATAAACGTAAGTTAGGAATTTATGTCGAATCCTTTATTTGCTCAGAAGAATCACATCCACGCAATAGCATTAGTATGTAATCCCTCACATCCACATAACAGTATGATTCCTAAATACAAGGAGTAAACCGTGGACCTAATTTTAGATAAAATCACTAATTAACCTAATCTAAAATCACAAATAAGATCAATTATTATTCAAGATAAATGTATAACCCGAATTCTGCGCCTAAATCACATTCTTTTGTTTTATTGGAATTTAAGTTAAAATTTTAATTCCGCTATATCACTCTATCAAACCTTTCCAAGTACATTAATATCAATTAACATTTGAAAATGTCCATTAGGAATTAATGGGAATTTAGTAAATGAGGCACTATTACTATCCAATTTATTTATATTACTACCCAATTTATATATTAAGGCACCCTATATTTTATAGCAAAAGCTCCTGCGTCCCGGGGATACGAAGATATCTGTGTCCCATGTAAACACAACCCTCCCCCTCCAATTCTATTTAAATCTATGTATTGTTAGGGGTTTAAATTGCAAAGGGGCATGGAAATTGCAAAGGCGCACGGAATGTGCTCCGTGCGCCTGGATACACAGGAGTCTCACTCATATTTTATTTAATTTATTCATACACCCTAAAATCATTCTAAAACAAAATTAATAAATATTAGAATATATATATATATATATATATATATTAATACAATCAACTCTTGATTAATATACAAAATTACATGTAATTATAAATAAAGACAAAGTACTTATATTGCGATATTGTGAGCTCAAATAATGGAGGAAATATTACAACATTTTCGCACGTGTGTTGTACTTTCTCACATCATTAAAAATATTAAAATTTTAGTTCCGCTATATCACTCTAGCATACGTCAAACCTTTCCAAGTACATTAATATCAATTAACGTTTGCAAAATTCCATTAGAAATTACTGGGAATTTAGTAAAGGCGGTACTATTACTGCCCAATCTATTTATGGAGGCACCCAATATTTTATTTATTTAATTTATAAGTGATTCTGCGGTGCACCGATTCACAGGTGAACATGAACTTAGTGAGTTAAGGTTAGTGAGTTAAAAATATAGGGAGTGTCTGAGTGGATAGTTTATTTTTTTTAAAAAAAGTTAATTATTTTATTTTATTTGATTGTAAAGATCAAATTAAATTATAATATAACGGTTAAATATCGTTCAGGTGCATCGGTTCATAGGTGCACAACAATCAAACTCTTTATTACTATTTATTTAAAAAGATAAAAAAGAACCCTCATACAATAATATAAAATTCAAATCCAAATCTCACAATCCTCTAGAAAAACAAAATCATGATATCAAACTCTGATCCCTCAAAAATTAATGAGTGAATATTTTGTTGAACTAATCAACTTATATATTCTTTCGACATATTTTGATTTATTTCCTTGGTAGGATGCTAATCAATTAAATTTTATTTTATTAAGAAACAACAATAGTTTCTTCAATTTATAGAAAGGGGGAAGAATAGAAGAACTGTAAATAAGATTATTTTTTCTTTTTCTTTTTGAGATTGTAATTTATTCCCATATTGGATGGCAGCAGGGGAGGAAGAACAAGGAAGGAGGAGAGTAATAGGATGTATTAATTTTGGTTGCACGTGTTTTTAATTAGATTGAGTTTGAATGGATTATTTTTGTCATTTCAGATTATTAAAATTATAATATTGAGTGTTTTTAATATAAGTTTAAGCGGCAATATTGACACCCTTTAATAAAATCTTCTAAGTATAAACATAGATTTTATTGAATAAGACCTTCAAGTATAAACATAGATTAGTTGAATAAGAAAGAGTGTTAATTAAAGGCCTTCAAGTATAAATATAGATTTCATTGAATAAGAAAGGGGCATTAATCGAAAAATTGTAAATTCGAATCAAGTATAATATCCATTAAGAAACTCAAAGTATAATATCCATTAAGAAACTCAGTACAAGGTGAAGGGTGGATTCCTTCCCTTGTGGATATTATAATGAGCAAGAGTGTGACCAAACCCCTGAAAACTAAGAGGTAAAAAAAAAGGTAAAAATTATAATCTCTAATTGATAAGTTAGCCTGAAAACCCTTTAATTAAAGGGCAAAAGGTTACCACGCCTCTCATTCTATTCATGAGGTCAAATGCACCATCAACCTATTTTTTTAACATCTAAGCCCCTAACTTTTATAATTGAATCAAACTTATCCTTCAACTTTCATTGACAGAGCAAAATGGTATTTTGTTAATTAAAAAACTAACACCACTCCATAGGTGGGGCCCAGGGTTATAAAAAAAGAATATAAAAATCACATGCTCTCACTTCCCCACGTATCATCTTCAACAATTATTTCCTGCTCAAGCACATCTCCAATGGAGGTGGCCGATGAAAGCCACCTAACCTCCAGAAGTACCTTCCTCTCTCCTCTCATAAGATTCCAAGTTTCTGAATTTGAACTTCGCAAACATGTTTCCCGATCTCTGCACACGCCCATGTTCGACAGTGGTGGTTTCCTCAAACTTCTCGAGGATCGGAGCTTCCAGGTGGCGGCGATCACCGACGGTGTCGACGAAACTCCTCCACCAGCTTGGCCTTTAGGTTTGATACTCCTTGAACCACAACGTTATTCCATTCGTATTGTCTTTGTACGATGACGGTGAAGGGTGCATGTTAACCGATCGGGTGGCGACGGCGATGGCTTCGATGGCCTTGGTCGCCTCCTCCATCTTCTTGCGACGTTCAGCCTCATCTCCGCCATCCTGATACAGGTGTACCTCGAAGATGCCAACGAAATGAAATGATTTTATACCTCGAAGCTTTTGTCATTTTCTTGAACTGCTTATCCTAGAAACCATCTCCATGGCGGTGATGATTAGGCATTGTAAACTTGTAATGAATATATCATATATCTTCTAATGGGCTCCACTGGTGTTAATTTATCCTGCCTCTCTCTTTCACTCCAGGATAATTTATTTTTTATTTTTAACTATGGATCCTACATGGTGTTAATTCTTTTTTTTTTGATAACCCGGTGTCCAGCTTCGCTGACTAATCCGGACTCTCCACTGGCCTAGCCGGCAAAGACCAGAGAGGGGATAAATCAACCTAGGAAAACCCTGGCTGACCGGCTCCCCGAAGTGGCTTCGGGGATTCGAACACGGGTCTCCCCCCGTTTTGGTCCCTTTCTACCACTCCGCCATTCTCTAGGGGACTTACATGGTGTTAATTCTTTTAATTAATAAATACAGTTTTGCTATACTAATAGAAGGTTAAGGGTAAATTTGATTATTTAAAATAGTTAAAGGGTTTAGATGTTAAAAAAGAGTGAGTCTCTTATGCACCTGGGCACACGAATTTAGATTGTGGCCCTTTGCAATTTTCGCACCCCTTTACAATTTAAACTCCCTAGCAATACATAAGTTTAAATAGAATAGAGAGGGGAAGGGTTGTGTTCACATGGAATACGGACCGTGTTCACGAGGGCGCATGAGATTTTGCTTAAAAAAAATAGGTTGACAGTGCATTTAATCCTCATTAATAAAATGAAAGGTGTGGATTAGAGATGACAACAGGTAGGATACCCGCTTATTTTGAGGTATCATATCCATTAAAGTTCGGATAAATCGATACCCTAAAATATCTGTCTCATTGTCATCCTAGCGTGACCTTTTGGCTTTAATTAAATTACCGAACCCCTGAAAAACACTACAATCGCAAACCAAACACGACCTTGGTTAATACCGTACGGAAAAGTTAAAAGGGATGTAAAATATTTTCAGAAAGCTAAATCATATGGCGGGAATTCCATAATCCCTCAGCCGTCGCGATCTTCTGATTCCACTTTCATCTTCAATATCACGCACACACCTTCTGTATCCGTAGGCCTGTTGACTGCTGACACTTGGAAAAATGTACGGGAATAGCCAATTCGATGGCAATGCCGCCTTCTCTGGCGGTGGTTTCATGCCTTCGCAGGCAACACAGACCGCGGATGCCGGCTTCTCTCTGGCAAGGGTGAGCAATTTTTTTTTTGCGTTTCGTTTTTCTATTGCGGTCTTATGTGATTTTGATAACTCAATTCTCTCTATTTCTAGCGCTTCTCTAAAACCCTGAAGTGCGATTTTAGTGATAGGGTTTGGAATGGATATGAATTTCAATATGTTTGGGATCCCATGTCACTGAGAATGTGTTTGAGAATGGATTTTTATTCTCCATTAACCGTTTTCATTGGTTGCATTTAGTGAACATTTTGAGGAATAATGATCTGCTTTTGCCCGCTGGTTTATTCAGAATCGAGATGCCCAAGCTTTGCTTCCATTGACGGTGAAGCAAATAAATGATGCTTTTCAAGCGAGTGGCGATAAGGCGAAGATTCTAATAGATGGTGTTGATGTGAACAACGTGTGTTGTTGTTTCGAAGCATATAGTATTTTTATTGGTATCAAAATGACTTTTTTAAATATAATTGTTTGCTTTGGTTATAAACTTTGTTGCACTTAGGTGAAAATGGTGGGTATGTTGTCTGGGATAATAGGAAGAATTACTGACATAACGTTTATCATCGATGATGGAACTGGTCACATTGAGTGCCACAGATGGTATGTTTAAGGGTCAAATTTTCTTTTTTCTTTCTGTTGTGGATTGCAGTTTGGAGTGGTTGTTCTTATTGTGCTTGGTGATACTTTGAGATATTGTAAGACTGATACGGGTTCCAATATGACTTATTCTTGCATCCATACTCATTGTAGGGTAAATGAATCCGTTGACTCAAAGGAAGTGGAGCAACTAAGGTTATACTTTCCACAAGATATACGTGACTTTCTTTAATGGTTAAATTATAAATATTATTTGTTCTAACTTGTTTCATAATACTTAATTAGAGATGGCATGTATGTAAATGTTCATGGACACTTGAAGGTCTTTCAAGGAAAACTTGAGTTAGTGGTGTTTTCTGTCAGGTATTATCTCTTATAAAACATGCTACTCGATATATGTAGAAAACACTATATCTCATTCTATGTTTTAGTGTGACTATGTTATAAGATCCATTTATTCCACTGCACAAGCAGAGATATATTTCATAATTTGTTGCTGGTGGTACGGTTTCTGTAAGTATGTAATAATAATTGGGTCCATCTTAAACCAAGAAATTTGCATATCTTGAGTTATTAACTTGGGTCTTAAAGATAATGATGAAGAATTCATATCGGAAATACTAATAGTTATCAGTTATCCTTTAAACAGTTGCTTTTGTAATTCCCTTTCTGCATAAAATTGTACTCTTACAGGCCTGTCACAGACCATAATGAGATTGCACACCACTTTGCTGAATGTATGTATGTGCATTGCTACAACACCAAAGTACGGGTATGCTAAAATGATTAAAATTATCATGTTATCCTTTGACTTTAATGAAACAGCCAGACTTGGGATTTGGGTCATATTAACTTTTTCTACCACTTTCTCTTCTCTGTAGAAGATGCAGGATGCTTTTCAAGTTCCTAGTCATATATCGAATTCAGCTATGAACACTCCTTCAAGGGGTTATCAATCTACCCCATCAAATAATGTAATTATAAACTGATATTTCCTCAATGAAATTGAATTGTTCTCATTCTTCTAACTACCTTAATTTTGGGGTGTTACCCATTTTCAGTTTTCTGTACAACATCATATGGAGGGCGTTGCTAAACTTGTCTCAGATTATCTCCAGCAGAAGACAAGCATGTAAGTTATAAACCTGATTAATATGCATAGGTGTTTCCAATGTTATTGCAGAATATCTCTCTCGCATGCTGGAGCTTAAGATATTTGTATGGCCACAGAACTCTGTGGATGATATTTATGAGCCACAATATACTTCACAGAATTAGAGTTTCAGTCTTTATAAATCGTTGGAAAACCACATAAGTTTCTTCTCGAACAGAAACTCTGCGACTTAAGTGTTTGGAATCATCTTTCGCTTCAGTGAAGTACTAATCTAGATATTATAAGTTCAGTTAATTAAAAGAGATTTGCAAATAAATAAATAAATAACCAAATTGAATGAAGTGTAATAAGCAATGATTTTATAACCGCATGGGAGAGCTTGCAAGGGTTAGTCTGAAAGCATATACATGTGAAACTGTATTTGAATCATTTTATTTGTACAAGTTTACTGGATTGTGTCTAAGAATGTAATGTATACTTGGCAAGTATAAATATATGTGTTTTTGTCAGGAACTTCTAATGATAAAATCTTAAACTTGCTAGGCGACAATTTGGCTGATCTTCCTAGTTAAAACATTACTGTTGAGTTTGTTTGTTTTTTTTTTTTTTTTTTTTAAGTAGGCATTTCTTTTTGTTCGACTCTTTCACCTAGTTCTGATTGTGAAATCCTTCTGAAAAATTAAACCCCTCCTGTATAATAACAGCTGCAACCGTTGAAGACTTTTGTTTTAAAACAACGGAAGTTATTGACTTGAAAGTTGTGGATTAAGTTATTAACTGATGTTTGATAGTGTTATAAATGTATAAACTGATAACAGCTTCCCCCATAATGAGGGTCTATACTTTTAGTATGTTCTCGTTAGAGATACAGCTTTATGGTTGTGCTAAGTTGCTCCTGCAGTCATTCTATTGTCATAAATGATGAAATATTGGCTGCAGTTTTGTGAAATTTTATTCATTGTGCCCAGTGATTATTGTTAAAAGAACTTTTTAATTTCAATTTAAGAATCTATCGAACCTTAGATCTGAGTGAATTTCTTTAAATGTGGCAGCGCACGAGAAATAGGAGTCCATCGTTCTGAACTTGTTCAGCAACTTAAAGTTCCTGAGCAGAAGATTTTGTACTCCTCTCTCTCCCTCCCTCCCTCTGCATACTTGCTTAGTATTTTTGAAGATTTATGCTCCGCTCCCTTGAGCAATATACTCATTCTTTTGTTTATCTGGTGCTTTGACAGAGAAGCTATCGAGGCTCTCGAAAGCGAAGGACTAATATACTCAACGATCGATGAGTTCCACTATAAGTCCACTGCCAATGGTTGAATATGAACATTATTGAAATTGGTAAGTTATATGTATAGCCAGTAAAAATAAAATTGGCTTGTTTATTTTCGTGTCCACTAGTATGTCTATATCACTGGTCGGTATTCAACTCTAATTTAGTATGCATTTGAATGACCTAAACTTTTAGGATGATACTCTACTCATTTTGGATGAGTATTACAGAAGGTTCTCTAATTACTTTCATTTGTATTAAGTAGAAATTGGAATCAAACTTGTATAATAATAACAATTTAATCATTTTGTTTGTTAACACAAGAAATTCCACCTCGAACTACCTCGTAATATCTATAAATAAAATAAATTATTGTAGGACGACGATATTAAATGTGAATACCGAGAAAAGGAAGTACCTATAGCACTTGCATTTTGGTTGGTCCCTCCATCACTGAATAAAGGAATCCTATATTATGGCAGTAGTGTTGGACAAGATTCCATTAATACTAATTATCTGCATTAAAATAATTACCATTTTCTTACGACACAAGCATTTCTATCACAAGAAAACAAAATTAAGAAAAAGAAAACATTTAGGAATGCAAATCCACCCCCTCAAATTAGTGGTTATCGATATATCAGATCTTTATAGATGCTAAGTCCACCTGTATGCATAAAAATAAATGCAACTGAAGTGGACAATAAATATTTTGATTCCAATATTAAACTGTTTATAGACCAAATTACAGTTTACAAGGAAAAAATATAAGGAAAAAACGTGTGTGTCCCCGGGGACACGCCATGCCCCCATGAAAATACAATCTCCCCCTTCATATTCTATTTAACACTATGTATTGGTAGAGATTTAAATTGCAAAGTGACACGTGTCCCCGGATCACAAGAGTCTTACTCAAAATAAAAGTCCAAAACAAATCATCAGTATATGAGTAGGCGAGTACAACAATTTTTTTCTTCTTTTACTCATGCAAATTAATTAATATATTCTATTTCAAATTTCGTCTGATATTATGCTACTCCATTATGAAAAGAATAATTAATATTTTTGTTTAAATTCAATGGTATATATATTTGAATTCTAAGAACTTACTAAATAAATATATTGATATTTTGAGTCCGACACGGCTTTTGTAGTCTATAAAGAACAATTATTGTCTATTAACTCAAAATGTTGTTCTAAATACCATGATGGAATATAAAAGTGAAAAGTGTTCCTTCAACACAGTCAATAGAATTAAATTAAAATTAACATATACATTATTTAGAATCTTTTAATCGATTGACCATTTAGATCGTGGGTTAGACCTGTCAATTTGGGTTGAGCCCAATGGGCCAACCCGCCCGCCCCTCAAAAACCCGCAACACAATAACCCACAAGTAATCAGCCCCACCAATGACCCACCCCACCAATGGCCCGCCCCATTGTAACTCGCCCCACCCTAACCTATTAACAGGTGGGTTGCGGTGGGTTGTGGGTTGACCCACCCTAACCCACCATCAATCCACAACTTTCAATTAACCTCTTACCTACCCTCACCATCCCCACCCCACCCCCACTCCCACCCACATCGATATCGATACCAAAATTTTGATATTTCGAAAAATTTTCGATAAATTAAATTCGATATCGTACAGAATTTTTATCAATATCGATAAATATTGATTAATACTGATATTTTAGCATAGCGTTTCACATCGAAAAATTAGCATACCAAGAAAATATCGATTTATCGACCAAAAAAATATCAAAAATCGAAAAAATCATAAAAATATCAAAAATAAAAAATCAAAATATTGATTACACCAAATTAGTGGACACAAAAAAATTCATACTCTAATTTAATGTTTATTATTAGAGATTAAATTATTTGTTGAAGAGTATAAAAAGTAAATGTAAGATGTCATAAAAAATCTATTAAAAAATTGGGAAAAAATTCAAAAAAATAATAAAGAGAGAGGTGGGTTGACCCGCCCCGCGAGTGGCCCGCCCCGCCAACAACCCGCCCCACCAATGACCCGCCCCACTTAAGCCCACTAAAGAGTGGGTTGTGGTTGGTTGTGACATAACCCGCCCCACAACCCATTTTGACAGCTCTGTCGTGGATGATATCATTAACTAAAAATCCAGTTCAATTCTGTATTTTAAGGATTGTGTGATCCACTAGGATCCAAGGGCTCCCAATTCTGATCTGATCTGATCAAGAAGCTCAAATGTTTTAAATTTTATTTTTAGTTGTATATTTTTATAAATCCACTTGGTACACCACTTCTTATTGTGTCCGTCTTTTGACGCGTGTCATGCATCTCATGCCCTCTTTAGTGGCTGATTACTTTTGTATATATATTCAACGACTAATCATAAAAGGATTTCCTAAAGCTAAAATCTGAAAAATCAAACGAACAAAAATAGAAAATAATTGAAGCTTACATATGGTGGCTTGATTTTTTTTTTTTTAATAAAAAGAATTAAGTACATATATATATTTAAACTTTAATTGCTCTGCACTGTTTTTGGGTTCGCGCGAACTGTGGGGTTTACAATTAAATAAAAATGTGTTATAAATCTACCCATTTTCGATAAATTAAAGTTCATTTGAATCGGATTTAGTCGATTTCACTAACAAATTTCATATTTTAGGTATGATCAAATTAATGTTGGGGTACTTAATGTTTGAAGAAGCAATTTTTTAAACTCAAATTAAAACGATAATGCAATTTCATAGATCGTGCCCATTTGAAAAAAATGTGGAATTTAACAATTTCGAACTCAATTAATGACAATTGCTACAATTTTGAAAATTAATTAATGTGCAACTCATTTCACGTCGTGCATTCCGTAGGGCAAATTCATATACTATATTGTTTGGCTCAACAGCAGAGAAAAAATAAGTTTTTAATAAAAAATATTACTCTCATATGCACAATTAAAAGACAATTTTAGAATAAATAATTCTATGTTGGGTATACCACTAATTATTTAGTTATAATAAAAGGTTTCATAAAAATACAAGCACAAGTGCAGAAAATTAATTGAGTAAATAACTTTTTCTTGCTGGATTCTACCATTCTAAAGTATTTACATTTTAATGTTTGTCACTTTCTCTTTAAAGTGAATTAAAGTGATCCTAACATGCAATCTTTGAAGAAAAGATGAAACATAAAATTAAACTGCTTTTTTAGTTTATTATTTATTCCTAATAGATACAAGTAGAGGATTTTTTTTTTGTTTAAAGGAAAGATATACAAGTAAAGTTTGGAAGATAATTTTCTTTTGAAGATGTTTTATATTCTTTTATTTTTTTTTCTGACGGAAAAATAAAATATTACTAATTAAATTATTCTGTTCTTTTAACTTTGATCATATGCCATGTCTTGCATTAACTCTGGCAGCTTTAATCAGTAACAATGAGGGCTTAAGGTGTTTTTAGAAGAAATTTCCTAAGGTTTCAAATTCGAAATTTGTGGGTGTGATCAACAACTGTGGGGGCGGGGCTAGTTCATATAGAGCGCAAAGCTCTTACTTGAAATGAGGGTTCTATTAGTGGACAGTGGGTTTTGATCTCTCCGAATTAATTGTTCAACAAATTGGATTTCGGTGTATACAAAAATAATATATAGCACTCTATGTAATTAATTTAAAAATAAAATTATTTTCTATTTTAACTTAGTGGTGTATACAAAAATAATATATAGCACTCTATGTAATTAATTTAAAAATAAAATTATTTTCTATTTTAACTTAGTGTTAATATATATATATATATATATATATATATATATATATATATATATATATATATATATATATATATATATAGTATCACTTCAATATCCATCAATTAATTTGTTAATTATAAAAATGACCCCTCCCTATTTAATCGATGGCACACCTTATAAAGATATTGCCAATATCTTTCTCAAATTCATCGATAAAAAAAAAAAAAAAATGATGTGATGCACACCACGCCAATATATCTTACGGACCGCGATGGATTCATTATTAGCCGCCCCAAACGATTATTAGGTCGCTCACTTTGAAGATTCATTTATACTTGCCGTCAAAATCTTACTCAATTAGAGAGAGAGAGAGTAGGTAATATTAATTTATTATAATTATTGAGAAAATATCTTGATGTGCCATTTGTAGCATCCTTATATCCGGCATTAATATTATATATATTTATGTAAATTTAGATCCTTCTAGCAGCCCCTTTCACATATCTAATTGCTTTCATTTTAAATAGCCTTTTATTAAAAGTGACTAATATAGTGACAATTTTTTTTTTTTTTTTTTTTTTAAGTTACCAATGTTGATAGTGAAAAATCAATGCTACCTAACTATTGTAAAAAGATTTATTTTATGTAAATGTAAATTTTAGGATTAAAATGTTCTTTAGTTTAAAAAAAATGTCTACAATGTCCCAAATAATAATCCAAAAAATAATAATTTAAACTAAAAATATAGATTATAATCCAAGAGTTAAAATAGTAAATGCTTATACAATAGTTATGAGTCTAAAAAATTAGACAAAACTTGATTATATGTGAGGTTAAATTTAGGATTAATTACTCTCAACTACACTATATTGAGAGTTATTATTGTCAGATACTACAATCCAAATTTATTATTATAAGATACAAAAAGTTGAAATAATATATCTAATATAACCCTAATATTATAATTAAATATTTAAAATTAGATTTTATCTGTTATTGATGAAATCAGCTTCCTATTTTCACGCCAATTAATTTATCTCGTCCCCTTTTCTCTCTAACTTTTCTATTTAAGAAATCATCACTTTTTTCTCACAAGAAACTGGTCTGCCACACATCGTTCCATCGACGTTGCAACACATCGTGCCATCGACGCTGCCAAAGGATCGATTCGCCACAGACGTGCCATCGATGAAGGATCCGCTGCAAAGTGCCATCGATGAAGGATCCGCTGCAAAATAT
This sequence comes from Pogostemon cablin, assembly GCA_023678885.1. NCBI lineage: Eukaryota > Viridiplantae > Streptophyta > Magnoliopsida > Lamiales > Lamiaceae > Pogostemon > Pogostemon cablin. The sequence goes on from CM042983.1 coordinate 396,767, forward strand.
TGTGACATCGAACGTTGCCGAAGGATCGAGATCGGTTGCCAATTTGTTGTCGCCACTGCAATGCACATCTCTTTCGCATCGCTAAAAGAACTATGCTCACCAAATGCACATCTCTTTCGCATCGCTAAAAGAACTATGCTCACCAAATCTGGTTCACCAACCAATTCCTGACGACGATTTTCATCACATCTTAGTTCGAAAATGGTTGCAAAAGCTCTCCAAATCTGGTTCACCAACCAATTCCTGACGACGATTTTCATCAGATCTTAGTTCGAAAATGGTTGCAAAAGGGGCAATGGCGGTGGGATTGATTTATGAAGTTCATTTGGAATTTTTCCTCACAATGAAGAATCCAAAATTATTGAAGCTACTCCAACTGGAGTTAAAAGCCAAAAAAATTCCATACGCTTTTGTATAGTTGTTTGTAAAGATTCAAAATAATATACATTAGTTGTGAAACAATGTAATTCTGTTGTGCAAATTTATACCCAATTGTGCAAACACATTTAATGAATTATGCAAAAAAATTTATACCCAATTGTGCAAACACATTTAATGAATTATGCAGAAATATATATTAATTGTGCGTTGTGTTATCCAACGATATAATTATGTCATGTATAAATATAATTATAATTTTAATAAACAATAATCTAATTTATAATTATTAATCTAATATTACACTTGTTTTTTTATAAGAAAGTGAAATCTCATAATTGGATTGTGCAATAATATAACTATATTATGTTGTTTTTGTATAGATTGTGCAGATTGTGATACAAGGGAAATGATTAGAGCTATTTTCACCTACATTTTAGTGTCTTTTTATGTGTGTTTTCGTATTATTTTATCCGTATTTTATGTGTTATTTGATTGTGTTTTGTGTTTTTATTTAAATGTGTGTGAATGAGCTTAAACTTAAGATTTTCACTTTTTATTTGATGCTAAACATGATAAGGAAGATGTAGGAAAAAACGGATCTCAATTCGGAGTTGAAACGAGGAAGAACGAGCCGAAATAGTGAAAGAGGAGAAGAAGCTGCACAACACGGCCGGCCGTGTGCAGGAACACGGGTCGTGTCTTGAACACGCCTCGAGTTCCGCACACGGGCCTGTGCATGAGGCCGTGTGATGTCGCCAGAAACACCAACTCGGCCACCCCTGTGGCCGAGCGCAGAGCACGGGTCGAGCGCAGAACACGGGCCGTGTACCGCGCACGGCCCTGTCCTAGAAGCCGTGTGCGGACACCAGATTACACAACACGGCCACCCCTGTGGCCGTGTGCAGAGCTCGAGCCGTGTAGGTGTAATTCCTGCTAAAAAATTAGAATCTTCTAGAAGGCCCACATGGGGTATAAATAGACCCCATTTCAACATTTTTCAGATAAGAATCCGAAATCCTATCATCTACACACACCTCACACACCATTTCTTCCATTTTCCACCATCTAGATCCATCTTCATCCATCTTCATCCATCTTCATCCACCCATCAATTCTTCCATTTTTGGTGCTAAAGACTTCAAATCAAGAGCTAGAGGTGGAGATCAAGAAGAATAGAAGATTCTCTTCAAGAAATTGATAGGGAAGAATCCATTCATTTTGTATTTCTTTAGATCTAAGACTATGGGTATTTGTAATGAATCATTTATTTGTTTTATTACTTTTATCATGTTAGGCTAATCCCTCTAGTGGGATTAGGAATATGAAGAGCATATTAGATTTATATTATCATGTGGATTAAATTGGTTTTTGATTTAATTGATGTTGATTTCTATTCATGGAGTTTAATTGTCTTGATGTTGTGATGGCATGGTTTGTTATTCATGAATGTTTATTGGTTTAATGGATTGTTGATCAATGGATTATTTGTGGTAATTAAATGCTACCATGATTTTCATGTATGTATTGCTTGGAGTGAGACGGAAACGACCCTCTATAGTATTAGGAAGGCATGAATAGACATTGAGTTTGGGTTTGACCGAAAGGATATTTGAATTCAATGAGGGGAACCAATCCATTCGTTGGCCTTAGTACACAAAAAGGGAGAGTTTAATCTAACTAGTACCTAGATGGAAGGGGTTAATGTTGGGCTTTGATCTTAAGTGCTTTTGGGAGTCTAAAATGGATCAACAACCTTTGTAACCCGAAAGGGAGCTTAGGATACAATCGTGATCACCCTTAGTCTACATCAATTGAGTTGAATTCCGTTTGCATGATAATATGAATCGAGTGTGCTTGGATGTTTCTAATCCCATGTTTTTCCATACTTGAACTTTAGCACCTATTTTCTTTACTTGTCATTTATCTTATTTGCTATCTTATTTACTTGCTACTTGTTTTTGTTGTTAATCAATCTCAAAACCCCCGATCATCTTTACAAAAACGACATGAACATGAGCTCACGTATTTGCTAGTCCGAAAATAACTCCTTATTGGATTGATAATTTTTCTTGGGATATACTACTACAATGATCGAGTATTCTTGCTCGTGAGTGCTATACAAATAGGCAAACAGGAAAAAATCTGAAAAAAAAAAGATTATGAAAAAAAATCTGGAAAATTAAAAAAGATTATATTTTGAAATGTTGCGTACATTATAAATTGCAAGAATTAAATAAAGATTATATTTTGAAATGTTGCGTACATTAAAAATAGCAAAAATTAAATAAAGATTATATTTTGTAAATTCGTTGCGCAATAATTAAGAGCTATAATTTAGGGATATTAATTTAATTTTGAGAAATAAATCACGTTTGAAATTCATAAATATATGTTAGTTTCCTAAAATATAGGGATTGATGAGAGATAAAAATTATATTGAAAGAGTATATTTGAAATTGTTCAATTTAATTTGGTATCTAGTAGTAATAATTTTTAGGTGGACATACCTGATAATAATAGGATATAATTTGCACTAAGTATCCTTAAATTTAATCCACTACATGCAATTATGGTGAATTAATTAGAGTAGTGTAGCTACTACTACTGACATAAGTGGAAGAGGGCAGTAAGTGAAATATTGTTTTCAGTGTGAGGGTTAGACATTGACAGAGCAGCCAGTTATTGTTTGTAGCTACACCTATATATCACCCAATGTTATTTCAGAGACTAGAATTACATTACATAAAAATGGGACCAATCCCTTTCGGGACAACATTACAAACCCTCCACTTTCTTTCTCTAAACTCTTGATTGGCAGTTACACCATCCTAATTTTTTTTTTTACTATATTCAAATTCGTCATTTTTTATTATTTAATTTATCTTGCAATTCATTATTATATATATATAATCAGTTGAAAACATTATAGTCCTTTCTTTTTGTTAAGTTTAAAATTTTAAGACTAAATATTTTAGGATAATTAAATATTGGGATTTCTGAATATATATAAAAATGATTATCGCATAAATATCGTTGGTAAGATTTTCAATATATTAACCTGCTTTATTTATTATTAGGTAATAAATGGAAGAGTTGTTCTCTCAAAATTAATATTGTGGTTAAATTTAAAAGAAGATATTGAGAATGAGTAGGCAGAGAAAGCAAGAAATGGTCGTAGGTGCAGTTAATAATAAATAAAATACGGAGAGAGTGAGAGAGGTTGAGATTTAAAAATGGGAATTATTGAAATAAAAGTAAGTAGCATGAAAGATGCATATAATTGGTCATCCGTGTGGAGTTGTAATTATACATATAATATATATATATATATACTCACTTAGCCTTCCCCTCTCTCTCTCTCCCCCTTCTTCTCTCTCTCTCCTCTCCTCCCTTTCTTTCTGTTGCTGCTGCTGTTTCGTATTCTACCGACAGTTTTGGTCCGACCTGCTTATTGGTATGTTCCTCTCTCCTTAATTTCAACCACACACACACTCTCTCATTTTCACCTCTTTTCTTGTTTCCTCTCTTTTTTTCATTCTGATTTTCTTATAAATAGATTTGGAGATTTCTGATCTTGATTTCAGCTTCGTCTAATTTCCCTATATCTGCAACTCTCAAATTATGCTCTCATTAATTATTTATAATATTTAATTAGTTATACCTTGTTAATGGAGTAGTGGATTATATATGGGATAGGCGGCGTAATTTAATTACACTGTCTTATACATTTTCAATTGAATTGGATAAGGTTCCCACTTTAATTAATTCTTCTCTCTTTTTTTTTTTTTATATATATATATACACTGTTCTACTTTTTTGTATGTTCAACTATTGTCCTTGTTCGGTTATTTTATTTAGTTATGATTATCCCTAATTACAGGTGTAGTTAATTACTCCTATATATCTTCTGTCACTGCTTTAACTAATTACAAGTATTGCGATGCGAGAGAAAGAAGGCATTTTTAGGTTAGGTAATTAGTTTACTGATGAGACACGCATTTTGATTATGATCTGTAGCTGAAAAATGACGATGCACACTATATTCTTCAAAGAGCAGGAAGCTCAGAATCCCATCGACGCCGCCGTGCCACGGTGGGGATCTCTGCCTCCGGCGGTGGTTTATGGCGAAGCTGCCTTTATTGGGTCAAAGATGGAACTAATTTCAGGCCATTTCTGTGCTTCTAAGGAACCTCAACATAAGACCCCCACCCACTTCACTCTTTTCTCTGGTAATTTTATTCTTAATTTTCTCCTTAGATCTACTGTTTCAACTCCTCTCTCTCTCTCTCAAACACACATATGAGTATGTATTTGCGTGTATAAGTATAACAATTAGTTATATGATTTGATGTTCTAACTACTGCTATACTATTCTTTAATTTCATGACGGCATTTAGATCTATTGCATGTTGATTATGTTAAAATTTCTATATATATTTTTTGTTTTTGCTGGTAATTGGACTGACATGCTCATATATATATGTTAATCTCAGCTTTGATTAATTTGTCCTAATGAAGTTTTTAATTGGCCTGAAAAACTTGAGTTTTTGGATTGATTCATCTAAATGACTAGCTCTTGTTTAATTAGTATTAATATGAAAGAGCATAATATTGTTGCAGTAGAGACAAAAAGAAATGGTCGCATAAATTAACACATTAAAACGATAGGAGTATATATTTATGGGAGACCCTAAATGGCTAGAATCTAGTCGGATAGAATTAGGTATTTTAGTAGTTTTAGTAAAGAAAGAGGATTAAGTAATTTTAGAGTTACAAAAATACCCCTCCCTCCTTATTTAAGTTTAAAACATTTTTAGATGTCATTAACTATTCATTGGCAGGTTTAAGAACTAATAATGAGCATTAATGGCATGTCTCTTTAAATTAATTATTAATGGTATATCTCTTTAAATTAATTTTACTTTTTTTATACTATATATTCACATTTAATGGAGTATATAATTTTGTTTACATTACTTGTTATTATTAAATTTATATTAAAAGTAAATAATTAATCTCGTCAGACTTAATACTCTAATATTAGAGATGTTGTTTTCTTTAAATATTTTTTTATTCAGTAACTATATTTAATTTTTTTATAAATTAAGTTATATATACAACATAAGTATTTAATAGTCTCATAACTGGAAATTTATTTAAATATCTTATACAAAATTATATTCAATTATGCATATAATATTATACAACTATACACAAGTAATATATACCTTTAAGCAGCTTTATCCTTTAAGGAGTGGTATAGCAATCCTCTTTCTATGTAATTTGATTTCACTATATTTATACTCCTACATTTTAGGTACCTCTGTCCTTTAATAATAATAATTTCTTTCCCGATAAAAAAAAGTAATATATACCGTTGTTAAATTAATTTTAATTTAAATATTACAGAACTTAATTTTTTTAAGCATGTAATAAGATATTTCGATAACAATATAGAAATATAGATTTCAACATAATTCTTATCAAATTTTCTGACTTATATATTTTAGATAATACATGGTCTTGAATAATTAAAAAAAAAAAAAGATGAGGTATATATCGTGACATTTCTAATCTTTAATATTTTATTTTTATATAAATTCACAATATAATTTTTTTAAATTAAAAAATTATTATGATTATAATTCTTATATAATCAAGTTTAAACTCATATAGTATTTAAAAAAAATAATGAATTTATAATGGAAATGCAATACCAGTGATTCAATCGAAAATTGAATGGGTGGAGTTAACAGTTTAACATTTTATCGATCAAACCGATTTAGCTGTAAAATTAGATTTCACATTTTCAAATCACTATTAATTAGAAGGATATCACTTTTCTTGATTTGAAATCACTTTTTATTGAAAATATTATTACTTTTTTATTATTTCAGTAAATTATTAGTGAAATACATGTTTTAATTAATTATCACTTTTTTAGAAAAGATGTTATCACTTTACTTTTAAAATGTTATCACTTTTATTTATATTTTAAATTGTTTATGAAATATAGTTTACATTAAACTTATCACTTTTCATCACTTATAAGTATCACATTATATTATATAAATTTATAATTTAAATAAGAAAATAAATTAAATAAATAAAAAATTTTAAATTAATAACATTTTAATTAATAAAAATATACATTAAAAGAAAAAATAACGTATTATAAAATATATATAATAAAAAATACCTAATTAATTTAATTCCAAAATTAATTTCTCAAATTTTTAATTTAATTACAACCAAACAGGGTCCTTAAAGGAGTGCTTTGGGCTAATGGATGATCCGTCTCATAAGAGGATCTATGAGACGGTCTCACACAAATTTTTACGTTGATGGTTATTTCGATTTATTACTAAGTTATTAATTTAATTCCAAAATTAATTTCTCAATTTTTTAATTTAATTACAACCAAACAGAGTCCTTAAAGGAGTACTTTGGGCTAATGGATGATCCGACTCATAAGAGGATCTATGAGACGGTCTCACACAAATTTTTACGTTGATGGTTATTTCGATTTATTACTAAGTTATTTATTTATTTATTGAAGTATTAATTTTATTAATAATTTATTTAAAAAATTAGTATATTCAATTTTAAAGTTTCATACTATAGATCTTTTATATATAATTTGGTTTAATATTTATATATATATATATATGATTATATAATTCTATTTATTTGACAATTAATATAAACTTAAATTTAAATAAAAATTAGATTCTGCTATGTTATAAAATTTTATATTTTTATTGAGATAAAAAATATTTTTTTATAATTATTTTGAAAATTAATTTTATGTAATAAAAAATAAAATAAAAATATATCATGACTAAAACTTGTGTGATGTCGGGGACAACGTACCCTCAAATAGGGATGGCAATGAGATGAGTATTTTTCGAGTACCTGATCCCGAGTGCGGGTAATTGTAAATAGGTTTGGGATGGATACGGATAATTTTAAGAAATACCATTAGAATTTGGAATGGGTACGGGCAATCCGCAATATACGCGGGTACCCATTTATATAACTTTTTTAAAGTTATAGTACTTTTTAGTATTAAAATGATTATCTTTTATTATAAGAACGTGTACTATTTATTTTTTGAAAAAATAATTTTTTTAATCAAACATTTATACTATTCATATTTCAGTCAATTTTTTTAATAAAAAATTATAGTTTTAAATTAAAGTGTACCCTTTAAAATAAAATAATATACCCTTACACATCTTATGCACCCAGGGACTTCGGGACATAAGAGACCAACTCATATATCACTTAACAAGAGTACTAGCTCAATAGAATTTTGTTCATTAATTGTATCTAATATATAATTAATTTATTTAGTTATATATTATTATTAATTACTCATATATTATAATTTTTAATAATAGATTAATATTTTAAATATACAATTAATTATTAAATCCGCCATTAAATTTGGCAAAGACTTGTGTAAGATTGTTTCACATAAGGATTTACTGAGACGATCAGAATGTGATAACTTTTATACATGAAAATAATATCACATGAGACCATTTTTCGATTTTTATAATACTTATCACTTTGCTATAAAACGTTATCACCTCTACTATAAAATGTTATCAATTTTTATTTATTCTATAAATTGTTCATAAAATAATATTATTACTTTTTATTAATTTATTATCACTTTTGTTTATAAAAGTTATCAGTTTCTAACCTTCTCACATAAGCCATTACGTTAGACGGTCTCACATAAGTCTTTGCATTTTAAGTTTTTTTTTTAAGTATTAAATGTTATATTTAGTTATAAATTATTCATATAAATTATTCAATAAAATGAATGTTACTATTATTTTAAAATTTTAAAATGCATAATATTTAATTGCAGAATTATTAAATAAAATTAATCTTTATTCATTATTTAATAAATATGGTATATATATATATATATATATATATATATATATATATATATATATATATATATATATATATATATATATATATATATATATATAATATACTCCATACGTATAATATTCGATATACATATACACTAGAAACTTAACCCATGTTGAATTAATCTCATCTCCCATACTTATATGTATCGTTCCCCTTTTAAATACACAAATTCAATTTCATTTATTGAAAATGATACTCAGTAATAATGGAGTAACTATAGGGAATAAATATAATAAATGAAAAGAGATTAGAGCTAATTATTGCAGTAAAACATTAATTATTAATTAAAAAATTCAAAAGGATAAAATAGTAATTATCCAATTGCATTTAATTACTCTATCTGGATAGATTCTATCCAAGTAACATTACCGTATATTTAAATATAGGACAATACTAAACGGATCAATTTGATCCGGATCAATAACATTTATTAGTTGTTTGAATAATTGAAAAAGACTCTCTTAACCTTTAAGAAATTGGATTCATTATCTAATATCTTTCATTTTAACCACACTTGTTTCTAGAATAATCAATATAGTAATTAATTATATGATTTAACTACCAAAATTAACAATCAATTCTACTTAAATTTTAGAAGGAGAACACGTTATAATTTATAGGGTCACAAATCCTACCATTATTAAAATGTTCTTATAATGCTATAATAGATATATATAAAAATAATTTTCGCTCTATAATAATATGTTTCCATTATAAATATCTTTTTAAAAATAAAATTAACATACAATAATATAAAATACATAAAAAAAACTTATTAATTATTTAAGCATTACACTATACAATTTTGCAAAGTCAATTTTCATACTTAATTATTAATTACGTAGATCATCAATATGAGTATATATATATAACAATTTTTTTATTAATTAATAGGTTGATTTTTATTGTAAATATCAAAAAATTATTTAAAAAAATTATACTTTTCTTCATTTAAAGGAATGCCATAATATTTTTATCAAATAAATAATATATATTGTTATTTACTAATGAATTATCAAAAAAATCATTATATAAATTACTAATAAAATTATTAATCATAAAACGGATTTAGAATTTCACTGTAAAAAAATTACCGACTATTATTTTACTAATAAAAATTACATATAATTGTTAGCCACTTGATTAACAAATTTAACTAAGAAATTAAGATTTTTATTAATATAATATTTTGTTAGAAAAAGTACTCCCTCCCTCCCATTACAACGTACGTACTTTCTATGTAATTTATAAATGAAGTGTGTACATTTTAATGGGACGGAGGTAGTAGTAAATTGTACTCCACTCGTTATACACTAATAGTTATACATTTTAATTTTGAACGTCTTATCCCAATAATTATGTTTCTCTTTTTAGTAGATAGGAACTATACGAAACAATTAATATATTCGTATGAGCCCACACTCAACACTAATTCAACTACCCACTTTATATTAAAATAATTTTTTCAACCCATTACATATTTAAATATTATATTTCTTAATTCCCTGCAAAAATTATATGTAAAAGTTAAATGTAGTCCCATAACTTTTTTCAAATTCGATTTTCATCCCAAATTACTTAAAAAATTTTATTTAGTCATGTAGCTATTTCTAATTTTAGATTTCGTCCCAAAACTAATTTTTTTTGCAAATCGTCCACTAATTTCTGATTTTTTTTTACTATGAAAAATTAATTTTGGGAATGGGGAGTATTTTCTTTAATAAATACATAGAGAAAGACTTGTGTGAGACCGTCTCATGTAAGGGCTTACATGAGATGGATAAAAAGTGATAACTTCTACAATAAAATGTGATATTCAATTAATGAAAATGATAATATTATTTCATGAACAATTTATAATATAAATGAAAAATGATAACATTTTATAGTAAAAGTGATAACTATTTTAAAAAATGTAAAATAGTCTCACGTAAGTTGATCTCACACAAGACTTGTCTATATACATAAAAGCACATAATATACATGCCTATATAAAAATATAAATTTATAATTTAATTATGAGCAATTGAAAAATATTTTTATAATTGACAAAAATATTTGGATAGATTTTGGATGAGACTGTTTCGTCCAATTATGCGAGACTGGATGGTCCACTAATCCATTAATTTTATTTATCTTTTTTAAATGCACGCACGTTAAGAACATTAGGCGTCTAATAATCCATTCAACTCAAGAGTCAAGATTATTAAACTTTTAAGAGTAACGACAATACATGCTTAATATATACCATATATTTTTTTCTTTCGTTAGGTTGCTGTTTATTATTATTTTTTTTTGGGTTACTTAAATTCATTCCTTTGTTTCAATTTTTCAACAAAAATATAAAATAAAATTTTGAATAAAAATTAATATTAATCAAATTTAATATATTATTTTAATGGGTAGGTCTTGCGTGAGACTGTCACGTGTGACCATTTTTCAATTTTTAAATAGTTATCACTTTCACTATAAATCGTTATCACTTACGCTATAAAATGTTATAACTTTTTATTTATATTATAAATTGTTCATGAAAGAGCTTTATCATTTTTCATTAATTTATTATCACTCTCTTTCATAAAGGTTATCACTTTCTGGCTGTCTCACGTAAGCCGTTGTCTTTGCCTTTTTTTTTAAAAAAAAAATATCACTTTTTATTCATCTTAAAAATAATCCATGCACAAAATAATTTCAGTTGATGATTATAACTTTTCTATAATAATATGTCACTTTTCCTTAAAATTGTTATCACTTTATATTTATCCTATATAAATGGTTCATTTATGAAATAATTCAACTAATGGTTATCACTTTTTTCCTTGATAAGTAGGAGTATTTTTTATTAAAAATATTATTACTTCTTATTCTTTATATGCAAACTGTTCATAAAATAGTTTAATAAAATTAATTATAACATTTTCTTGATTAGATATCACCTTTATTCACACTATAAATTATTTATGAAATAGTTTAATTGAATAGTTATAAGTAAATTATTTTTTTTCTAACATATATTATTTTAATTATAAATTAAATGTATTTAATTATAACTAGTATTTAACATATATATATTATTATATTATATAAAAATAATACTTACTCATTATGTAAAAGTTTAACTTTGAAAAAAGAAATTAAGTAAAGTGCAAATTTTCAGAATATTATGATATTTTTTTTGTGATAAATAATTAATGAAGTATATTAGATGAGCTAAAATAGAGTGATTTTTTTTTTAAATAAGGTATACAAGAGAGAGAGAGAGTTGTTGTTTTGATTTTTTGTTTTTAAATTAAATTTTTTTGTGGGAAAATTTTTTTAAGGAACAATATGTAGAAAATAAAAGATTTTTTTTTTGTGATGTACGCAGTATACTAATATCTACTAATAATTAGCAAAAGCATTTTAATATTATAAATAATAGTACATAAGATACGTTTAATATTTTACTCTAGTTAATGAGGAGAGAGAACAATGATAAAATTTAATAAGAAATGAGATATCAAAAGAAGGGTAATTAGTAATTTTTCAAACCATAAAGTTTATTTGGTAATTTGGACAAACATCGAGAGGACTGTGGTAATTTACCCTATTATTTTTTTGAATTCTTAAATTAAGTTCTTTTCTATCCATTTTTAATTATTGGTGTTCAATTTTTGTCCTTTACTCATTACCCTATTCATTTTAATCTTTTTTTATTTGAAAAATTGGACTATAAATGGACAAAAATGACCAAATTTGAATAAATTAAAAAAATTATTAAAATCAGACAAAATGATTAAAATTTGACTAAAAAGGACTAAAATTGAAATGAAAAAAACTAAAATTAAAATTGATTATATTTACAGGACGAATTGTGATATTAACTCTAGGCTCTTTACATTTTGTTAAGGACTATTAACATGTTATTAAATAAAGGCCCACAAATTGTTACTAAAATGTTTATATATAATGGAACTCAGCAATAACAATGATATACACCCACTTCTTCAGGCATTTTTGGTGATAAGTGAATTAAGAAAAGTTGTTATAATATAGATAAAGTATGAATAATTTTGTATTTCAGCGAAAAGAAATATTTATTTTGTTTTATACCATCCTTCATACTATTTATTATTTTACGTTGCTTAAAAAAAGAGTTTTTTTTTTTTACTAACTTTATTAATTTTGAGAGGTATTTTGGTATTTTTAGGTAATAAATGAAGTACTCCCTCCATCTCATTCTAATAGTTACGCTTTCTTTGTAATTTACAAAGAAAGCGTAACTATTAGGATGTGATGGAGGGAGTATAAATTATTAATGTTATGACTTATGAGTGTGAGGATTGAGGAATAAGTGACAAATTTAAAAATAAAGTATATTTTTAAATTACTAGATAAAGTGTTGTTTTATTTTTTATGTTGTGAATGATTTTTTTAGGACAAACAAATGAGTAAGTGTGAAGGATTTTGTGGGATGAAAAGGATTAATTAAAGTTGTTGATTTTTTTTTTTTAATAAAGCGTGAAAATTATGTGGTATTATTGCAATATTGTTGTTTTATGAGAATTGTTGATATTACTCCATTTCTTAATCAGATGAGAATGTTGATATTGTTTCATGAGAATTTTGATTGTATTTTTCCCTTATATATAATTTATGTGCGATCTTATTAAAAAAATTATTCGTTTTTAGAACTGGTAATGATAATAGAATTCTTGGTTTTTAGTGTCTGCAATTAATGATATGTAAACCTATTGTATAGGGTATTCTAAGTGAGACGGATTTGTAGAAGACGGATTATGAAACGAGTCGATTCATTGTTAAAGTATATTTATTATATAGGTAAAATATACTCATAGATAGTTAAAATATTTATGTAGTGAATCATATTATAGCACCCTAAAACATATTTTAATGTATCATCCTTTATCATTCTTTATCAACCAATAAACATACTTTATTTATATATCAATCATTTTTTTAATATGTCTCACAAATCTTCTCATTGTTATGGTGTAGGTTTGGTTGTAAGGATTAAAGCACCCTATATAACATTTTTCTTAATTTAATAAACTTTGCTTGATAAAAAAAAAATAGGAGTTTTATTTGTAGAGGAAAAAAACTTCTTCCTATAGTATACTACTTTGTACGTATATTTAGCTATATTATACTATATACATGATCGATGATATAAAAAAAATACAAATTATATTAATTGTATGAGAAAAGCAGAAAAATTATTTGAAATTAAGATATGGTGTCATATGATATGTATTGGCTGTCATGATAGAGCTAATTAAACGATAGTATATTTATTTTCTGGTTATGATTTTTAAAATTCTGAAAATATTTAAATAAAGAGAAAAACATGCATGACACGTGAGACAATACAATAGTTGTTATAAGGTGTAATTTGTTACTTTGAATTACATATATATTCAGATTACGTAGAAGTCAGTAGTATATATATTAATTAAGCAAATAAAATGAATTCATATACTGCTGTAAAATACGAATAGGGTGAGTGTAGAAGAATTAGAGTGTGGTATGAAGGAGAAGCAGAAATGAATTGTTATACTCCATATTGGTATAAATTGTATTACAAAATGAATTGATAAGGCATTATTTATGTACAGGTGATGGTGATAGTGAAAATATTGGAGAGAAAAGTGAGAGTGGAATAGTGCAGAAGAGGGCAGATTTAGAATTGGGATTTGGGCAAGCAGCTGTGCAGGTAATATATATAGTAATACAATTAAGTTGTATTGAAGGGTGTAGCAGATGAAGGTGATTAAATGAATTAATTTGCAGATTTATGGGAAATTAGGTTACCCTGCAGAGCAGTATTATGGGATTGGGATATACTCAAGCTCAAGAAATTATGGAAGTCAGATAAATGCGGTTAGTGATGTGGTTAGAATGAGTGTGTGTGTGATGTGTGGAAATGAGGTAGTGGATATTGCAGGGAAGAGTGATGGTGCCTTTGAGCAATATTGGTAGCGATGGAGGGGCAATCTTGGTGAATGCGAAGCAGTACAAGGGAATCATGAGGCGTAGAAAGAAGCGAGAGATGGACAAGAGATCATCCAAGAATATTAATCGCAAGCCCTATCTCCACCTCTCCCGCCACCTCCACGCTATGCGCCGCCCCAGAGGCAACGGTGGTCGCTTCCTCAACACAAAGACCACTAAGGACGTTGGATCCACCACTCCGGATGACTTAATTTCCACTGCTCTTCATAATCATAATCATCAACCCAGCTTTGAGTTGATGACTGCCGCTTCCTTTCATCATCATTTCTCCGAAATAATCGCCATGCCCATGCACAATAGGACTAACTTCCAGCTCAAAGTCTGATTATTGAGTGATTCGCCTTTGGCAAGTCATTCTTGGCTATTTCATCATCTCATCACTATCCATAATTATCACCAATTCTGTATCAATACATAACCCCCTCTCTACTACTTGTACTAGTACTAAATAAGGCTCCATCCGGTCCTAAACATTGTGTGTTGCATTTGGTGTGTGCTTTTGTAATTAATTGGTTGAATAACTCGTGTGCTTAATTTTTCCTTTATTAATTCTACACTCTTTATTTTAAATCTACTGCTAAACCTATGCATGCATTTGCCAATTTCGGAACTTATAAATGTAATTCAGAAATCTAAATGACAGGAAAATTATTCAATTGTTTAATAACTACTCCATATACTAGTAGTCATAATTGCTCCTCTTTCTAAAATTACTACTATAACAAAATTAATACTCCCAATTATACTAATCCCTCTTTTTCAACAATAACATGCATTTGATAAATAAATATATATTACTTAAAATAAATGTAAAAACTACGTATGTGCAGATTTAATTGACAAGTATATATGAGTCAAATCCGGAAAAGAGACGTAGAAGACTAAATTCTTCTTTTCTTTTCATGTTGAATGGATTAATTGTGAAAAAATCTGTAATACACCACATAAACTCAGCATTTTTCCTTAAAAAGGGCAAGGGCAAGGGCAAGGGCAAGTGCTTGGGCTTATTATAAATAAATAAATAAATAATTAAAAAGTAGTATATTAAAAAAAAAATCCAACAAATTGAAGAATTGACAGTGGAACAACAATTAATCTCAACCAACCTTATCATCCCTTATCTTCCACAATCAATCCCAAGTCCCCTCCCCTCCTCAATCTCCGATTCCGATTAATTGCAGTAGAAATATGGCAGCGTCCTCTCTCTCGGTGGCGGCTGCTGCCGTTGCCGCTCCTTCACATTCCTTTTCTTCTTCCACTTCCACTGATCATCTCTCCCTTCATCTCTTCCCTTGCAAGCTCATCCCCATTAAACTCCATCCCAAACTCAACACTTGTCTCACCTCCATTTCACGCTCTTCCATATACTGCGCTTCCACGGTATTCGATAATGTTGAGTTGAATCAAGAAGAAGAGGAACAAATTGTGGAAACTGGCTCTGATGCTGCTGGGACGGAAGCTGACGTGCCACAATCGGCGGAAGCTGGGAGGTTGTATGTTGGCAATTTGCCATTTTCAATGACCTCTGCTCAACTCTCTGAAATCTTTGCCGAAGCTGGCCCTGTAGTTTCGGTTGAGGTATGTGTTTTACCTTTTTCTGGATTCAATTTCGCGGACTTTATTTCGGATTGTTAATCTTTAATGGAATTGATCATTTAAATCCCCAAATTTGGTGCTGCAATTTAATTACTGCATCTATACTGAATTCTATTGATGGCTAGCTCAGTTGGTTACTGCAATGAACGGATCTTTTTAATGTTGCAGCCCATAAATTGCTCTTTAATTATGAGTCAATTCTTTAATTTTAATGGAATAATCTCACATCAACGTTGATTTTGGATATTATATGGAGTACCTTTTAATAACATATGTGAGAGTAGAATTATTGGATGATTAAAAGAAATGGTGTATGTCAGCTGCTAAGCTTCTAGTTAATTAATCGAGTATTATGTGAGTTTAGTTTGTGTACCATGTGTCAATTGGGGATTGTTGCAGCATTAGTTTTTGTTTGTGTTTTGTTTCTATCAGTGTGTAAATAATGCTTTGCTATTGTTGTTGTTAAAGATTGTGTATGATAGAGTAACGGATAGGAGTCGTGGGTTTGGATTTGTTACTATGGGCAGTGTTGAAGAAGCTAGGGAGGCAATCCGGCTGTTCGATAATGCTGTAAGTTTCTGCTTCCTTTGTTGTTAGTGGTTTCATGTTTCTCAATTCTGCTCATTATGTGTACTTCACCTATCTAGCAACCAACTCTACTTGCCTTCCTTTTCAAATTTAATTGTAGACTAGAAAAAAGATTGTAGGAGTATTTCTAACATATAGAGTCTAAATAGCCTACTAAATTGGGAAACTTAAACTAGGATTGGTAGACTTTAACATGAGAGCTTTCTTGAAAACAACAGAGACAAACATCTTATAGGAATCTCAAACTATGCCCTTAATGTCCCTTTTATTTAGCAAATTGGAGGTCGTACTGCAAAGGTGAACTTCCCAGAGGTACCAAGAGGCGGTGAAAGGGAAGTAATGACCCCGAAGATAAAGAGCAGCAATCAGGGCTTCATCGAGAGCCCTTACAAAATATATGCTGGTAACCTGAGCTGGAACCTTACTTCTCAAGGCCTGAGAGAAGCTTTTGCTGAACAGCCTGGGTTTCTAAGCGCAAGGGTTATCTACAATAGGGACTCTGGAAGATCTCGAGGTTTTGGATTTGCTACTTTCTCATCTGCCGAACAAGTTGAATCTGCACTCAATGCCTTGAATGGAGTGGTAACAAACTTCACTTCTATTATTTCTTTCCAGACGCTTTACTATTATCCTTGTTAACTTGTTATTTCTCCACTTATTGCAAGTAGGAGGTGGATGGCCGGCCATTAAGGTTAAACATGGCTGAGCAAAGAGCTACGCCACCACCCCCTCCACCGGAAGCTCAAAACACATCAGAAGAGAACGTGGAGAAAAGTGAAGTGTTTTTAAGTGCCAGTGCCTGAGTTGGTAACCTTTGAAGTTAAGTAATAGCGGAAAAAATGTAATTAGGCTTCGAATTGGAATCTACAGAGTGAGGATAAAATAGGTGAGGCATAAATTCAGTATTCTTTATATATTTATATGCCACTTTAGAGTCTAACAGAGCTATAGTCTGAAACCTTGATTTATTTGTCAATTCTTGTATCAGTGTTTGTACTAATTATACTTTACAAATTACAAAATTAAAATATTATCTTATCCATTCCACTTGGTGAAACACATGTTGAATAGAGAGCAAAAATTTTAAAATTTGTAGAAAAACAAGATTTTATGAAAAAATTTAGTATGTCAGCAGTTAGATATTGGGTCTTAATGGTGATATCGGGAGAAACAAAAAAGATTTTAGAGTAAGGGGCGACTGTCTTCTTAACGCTAACAAATTAATTAATTGGAAAAAAAAAAAGAAAAAAAAAACATGCAAAGTCTTCAACAGGGAAATGAAACTAAGAGGATTAAGCCACAAAAAAACAATCACAGGATCATGAAGAGCTTGACTTAGTTGCCACAACGCACTAACCAAATGAATTTCGTATCTAGGAAATCACAATTTAATTTAATTTCGCACAAAAAGAATACAAAATATAACATCAAATGCAAGAAACAATCATTCCCTTCTGTCCTTGAAACTTCTCAGTACCTTCCATATTTGCATACAAGTATGAAGGAGATTCTTCAGAAAGCATTCTGACCAGAGGTAAGAAGCGCATCTGCTGCTGAATCCAAATCCTGTGGGAAAAAAATCCTGTACAAAAATCAATTTATTACTATTTAATTTTTTATTTTTTTAAAATTCCCTAAAAAATATCAGAACATTAGTAAACATACGAGTTTAAACTACACAATGCACGACAATGTCAGGCAAAACACTCCTAATCTCCTGACATGAAAAATATTGTGATTTATGGAGTCAATGAAGTAGTGAGTAAGAAAGAAGAATACCTGCAGGTGTTGTGGTACAAAGTTTTGCTGAGTTGATCAATATCTGCAATACCTTTACACCCAGCCACCACCTCAAGGACTTGTCTACATGTCATTGAGAATAAACTCAACTCATTAAGAAGGTTGGAGAGGAAAGCATTTTATTGTAATGTTCAGCATTACTTGTAAATTACAATGTCAGATAGGAGATATTGATAAGGACAACCCATAATAAATACTCCGTAAGTGTATATAATCCATTTATTTCGACCTCCTAATACTCGATAAAACTTCAAATGCACCATCATTTACATGCACTAACATACTTTAAAACTATCAGCTATAACCACTGCAAAGGTTATTATTATTATTATTTTTTTTGGCAAACATCCATTTAATTAGTGGTTTTCCCCTCACCGTACTAGGCATGGTTCATTGCGACCTTTGATGATGCACTCTGGATCATACTTCTCCTTCTTCTTTGAAGGCCATGAAGACTTCACATAACTTATCCCTGCATGCGTATTCTTGATCTCACAATAGGGGGAATCTGTTTCAATCATCAGTCTACCAAGTGGAATTCCCTTTACAACATCAAGGTTCTCAGCTGTCCTTAGAGAGCATCCATTTAGACCTAAAAAGAATGAGCAGGAGATTGAAAATTTTATAATAAAAACAAAATTTTAAGTATGCATAAATTTAAGGCATTTGAATCACCTATGTACAAATTGTTGAATGAGAGAAGATGATCACGATCTTGGGCACTACCAGTAAAAGAATGAGCAACCCCAGAGCAAAACCTACCAGATAAAAGAAGATGAAGGGGAGTGCAAAATTGGTGATTCAAGCTGCAGATCTTGACACAGGAATAAAAAACACACTAGACAAACACTGAAAATATGAAAAGAAAGCTATCGATAAATATCTCACCGATGTTTGTTTAGCTCAAGAATATTGCAGAAATCATCAGCTGCTGCTCGCATATGAAGAAACATTGGCAACTTCATCGCATGTGCTAATTCAAATTGCTTCTCAAAGTACCTAAGTTTCAACATTAAGTAGCATAATAACAAAAAGGACATAATAAGCAGTCAGTAGAGAATTATATAAGATCAGGTTAAAACATGGAAGAAACTAGTGGAGGTCACTCCCTCTGTCATTGCAGTTCTTCCAGAAGAAAGCATGACAAAGATAAGAAGATTGAGAAGTCTGGAATAAAGCAAAGTTTTTTTTTTCCCAGCAGATACATACTTCTTTTGAACTTCAGCTGGGCAGAAGTGAAGCCTATCATAATCCAATCCACATTCTCCAATTGCCACCACCTTGCTTGAAACATTGATGTCGGCATAAAAAGAAATTACTAATAAATTAAATAAGGGAGAAGCAACCTCTTACCAGTGAATTTGAAAATTAAACACTTTTATTATTATATATTTTATTAAAAAAAGAAAAAAGTTCAAGTATGGATAGTTTAGCTATGAGAAAAAGCTTACTTTTCCTTTCTCAACTCCTACTTTAGCTAATGACAAAAGAGCCTCAAAATGTTTCTCTGGGTCCCCGCTGTCATCAAATTCCTGATTTTAAGTACAACAATTGATGAGAAAATGGCTCCAGAAGTACCTCAGGAAGATTATATATATAACAAATGAAGTTCTTACGGAATGCATGGATATAGGTATGAAAACTCACTTTACATCTTGTTGGATGCACACCAACTGTGCAGAAAAGTCTTGCTGCAATAAACAAGCATGAACATTATTAGCAATTACAGAATGAGAGTATATAAACTTACAAATACAAAGCAAAACGCATGAAATCACCATCAGTTTCAGCAATAGTAAGAGCTTCCTTAGACTCCTCAAGAGAGCCTCCAGTCACCTGCAATGTTAACCACTAAGAAATCATGTAATTTCATAAAAAAATTCACGCAAAGCGCCATATTTCTATTCACTGAAAATATTTAAATTGATTCTAAAAACTTGGCAGAAGAATCAACAAGTCAAACTTCAAGCAGGTCACTAGGATCATAAAATACTTTCATTTAGTTCACGCATTAGCCAATCCAGAACAGATTATTCCTTTCTGACACTCCATAAAAAATACAAACATGAGTTCAGTGAAAGAGTACAGATTAAGTTTGTCTTCAATCATTCATGTATACTTGTGCACGTATGACAGGAAGTTGCAGAGAGAGAGATATCTGATCTAAAGAAAGAGAAATCTGACCATTAATTGCCGCGGCCTATAAAAGAATGGCACAATTTAAATACAATTAATCCAGAATTAGGTGCTATAAAGAGATTTAGGGCACAGCATTTACGATAATCCGATCAACGCCGGCGCTCCAAGCCCTACTAAGCACAGTGGCAATATCAGCCACATGATATTGCTTCCCATTGTAAATTCCTCTGAACATACCATCTGCACATTTCTCACACACCCTTAATTCGAAACCAACAAAAACTAACTTCCAAAAATTAATATTTTGAGTACGCTAACCTGTGAAGTTGACGGCTATGTCTGCAACACAAATGAAAAACAGATGTAAGTAACGAAATTAAAGACGTAGCATTTTGATGAATATAAATCAATTTAAGGGAGAAATTACTTGCCTATCATCCGTACACTTCCGCTGCTCGCCATGCCCAATTTTCCGGAACAAACCGAAACTCTACGGTGGGTGGGCGGCTCAAAAGTTGCGATCGTATAACGCTTTTGGTTAAAGTCGTATGTGTGGATAAATTAGTGCAATTTAAAAGTTTTTAGGGCAATAACTGCGGATATTAACCGAACTCGGTTAATCCACCTAACTAATTTCATTTTCAGTTAATTCAATTAATAGTGGGTTTGGTTAGAGGTATTAGGAGAGTGTAATGGGAATGGAAAAACATTGATTCTCATCCCTCATATTTGATTACATATTTGATTAGAGGTAACGTGAATTCAAATTTCTCAATCATTACTTTCATACATTCAATCAATTTCATTCATATTACCATTAATTATGGAATTTGAATTAAGCTGCTCATAATAATAATAATAATATTATTATTGGTATTACTTATCATAATCTATGAATACTATTCCAGAATTTACTTTGATTTCATTATTTAAATTATTCATTAGATCAAAATCAATGTTACAAAGCAACTAAGTAGGTAATTTGCAAGGCGAATAAAAAATAGGTACATTAGGGTATTAAAATCAAATTTAGAAGTAATTAAATTAAGAGCGTTAATTAAGAGAGGTAATTATGGGGATGAGGAAAGCAGAAAAAGGTGGAAAGTGTGCAAAACGCGTAATTGGTAAATAGATGGAAAGGAATGCCGGCTCGGTTGATGTTGAAGATGAGAAGATTTGCAAGTTTGAACGATCCTCTTGTTTTGCTATTTCCAGGATACTTCCTTCCTTATGGAGTAATATTTCTTTTAACACAGCCATCCGTTGACTTGTGTACCCTCTCTAGACGAGCTTGTTGTTGTTGAAGGAGGACGGGTGACTACTTTGACGAGTCTCCTTCTTACTCATTCAAACCCCCTTTCTCTATACCCTATAACACCACCATCCAATCTCCATTTCTGTATTCCCAACCAATTGCTCTCTCCTTCCAGATTTGATTCTGTTAATCAACAAAAATGAACGATTTATTCTCTGGATCCTTCTCTCGTTTCCGAGACCATGAACAATCGCCTCCCCCAAATTCTCACTCCATCGAAATGACCAGCGCCACCGGCGGCGTCAATCTCGATCGCTTCTTCGAAGATGTGGAAGCAGTGAAGGAGGAGCTCAACGACCTCGAATCCCTCTACTCCCAACTCCAATCCTCCCACGAGCAGTCCAAAACCCTCCACCAAGCCAAAGCCATCAAGGACCTTCGCTCCCGCATGGACGCCCACGTCTCCGCCTCCCTCAAGAAGGCCAAGCTCATCAAGATACGTCTCGAGTCCCTCGATCGCTCCAACGCCGCCAATCGCAGCCTCCCCGGCTGCGGCCCCGGCAGCTCCTCCGATCGGACCCGCACCTCCGTCGTCAACGGCCTGCGCAAAAAGCTTCACGACACCATGACCAGATTCAACGATCTCAGGCAGAAGATGAGCTCCGAGTACCGGGAGACGGTGCAGCGCCGCTACTACACCGTCACCGGCGAGAATCCGGACGAGAAGGTGGTTGATCGATTGATCGAGACGGGGGAGAGTGAGCTGTTCCTGCAGAAGGCGATCCAGCAGCAGGGGAGGGGGCAGGTGATGGACACCATCATGGAGATTCAGGAGAGGCACGACGCGGTGAAGGAGATGGAGAAGAATTTGAGGGAGCTGCATCAGGTGTTTCTGGACATGGCGGTTCTGGTGCAGGCTCAGGGGGAGCAGCTCGACGACATTGAGAGCCAAGTCAACAGAGCCAATTCCTTTGTCAGGGGAGGAACCCATCAGCTCGAGGTTGCCAGGAAACACCAGAAGAACACTAGAAAATGGACTTGTTTTGGGATCATTCTGCTATTGATTATTATCTTGATCATTGTTTTGTCCATACAGCCATGGAAGAAGTGATCATTCTCCTTTGCTAATACTCCATTATTTCATTATCCTCTTTCCTTTTTTGCTTGCCATTGGATTGTATCTACCCCATATGTATTTATGTTCTTGGTTATTGTTTAGTTATTTCAGTTTGACGAAAAAGGGGATTGGAGTGTAGCTACTGTTTCTACCTATCTCTATACATAACTTCATTCATTCATTACTTCAATTTTCCTCACTGTCAGCAAATATAATTCTCCATTTCTCCTTAGGTGCAGTTTTCGTTGTGAAAAATTCTCTTCAGGTGATTTATATCTATTCATATTCCTATATTATATTAATATTATGGGAAAAAAATAAATAAATACTACTACTAAAAGTTTCATTATTGTGTAGATTTGATAAAGGTTTCTGTTTATCATACTAACATATTTTTTGGAAAATCAAAGAAATATGCATATTGACCAAGTCTAATAAGGCGTAATCACTAATCATAATAAATACTCCATTTAGGTAGCATTAAAAAAATTGAAGACGAAGCAGCAAGTGGAATATACGTACGACGCTGTTTAACGTGATGTCCATGTGACAATAATATTTAGACGTGGGGAGGAGATGGACATTCTAACTTAAAAAAAAAAAAAAAAAATTGCACTGTGTTTGTGTGCCTGTTTTTATGCTCAATTAAATGGTTTGAATCTTATAACACATAAAAAGTATCTAATCTAATAAGTAGAAATATGAAAATGAAACAAGAAAATGGAAGAAAAGTTTTATAAGATAGATAAAGAGCGATAATATTTGAATAAAGTGTGATATCATAATTAATAATAAAAAAAAGTTAATAGTGCAGTAAAATATTTTGTAACAATTGATAGTATAAATAAATAAATAAATAATAATAATGACAAATCGCAAGTGTTGCTATAGATTATTTTGAACACAAATCAATAATCCATGTAATGATGGAATTGGGCCTCAGGGATTTGTTCTCGCACGGTGTTTGTTTTCATTATATTAGTATTAGTATTATTATTTCAATGTTTTAATACGAGGATGTGATGCATGGTTAAAATTTGCATAGTGAATGAGAAAGATATAACAGTCGGTTTATTTTTCTCGATAATGTTTGAGAAAATTCTCAATTTCACTTTCAATGATACCAACTGTGCTCAAAGAACTGTATTCAAAAGTATATAGTATTGCACCAAGATTCAGATGACTAAAACAGTAGATACCAAATCATTACTAATAATTTAGACAATTATAAATGGGCAATTCTCTAACCACAACACTTGTTAACAAATCCTTGCCTTGCAAAACCGATTGATATTTCCTCACCCTTTCAAATTCAACCTCAGTGATACTACTATTATTTAGTATTCTATAATCCCTACAATAATGCATTGAATCTGTCATTTACAATGTGATTTGTAAAATTACTACAAACAATTTACCATTTCTAATTTGAGGAATAATTCTCAACCGAAATTCATTCATTTTGCAGCACTGTAATATGGTATGGATGACCATAGCATGTAACAGATGGCGCTCTGGATCCACTCTCATCATCTCCTTTCTCACCAGATGATACGAAATTCCAATGCAACGAGTAGTTTGATAAATCATACGTACCTGGGGAGAACACAGAAATCTGGAGAGGGACTTCAGTAGAAGATAGTGGCTCAAGGTGGACTCGGGTTGAACTCAACCCCGACCACACAAATGGCGAAACACTCTCAAGTAATGGGGCTTTCAATCGAGTTCCCATGACATCAGTTGTCCCTTTGACATCACTAAGATGGGATGTGTCATGCCAGCCAACTTCATTTCCGGAAACTGACACTGCAGGGTTGGCCAAAGTTGATGTAGGCGAAGAATCCAGGGTGTTAATTCGAACTGATACAGCATCTTCCGAGGAGTTGTAAACAGTCATACAAAGATTTATTTCACAGAAAGAAGCAGAAAAGTCATGGCTCACTGACCGAGGACCATCTATTAACCACCATATTGGGTTGCTACTAGCAACTCTGCTTGAATATAAAATTACGACATCAAGAAAAGAAAGACCACTATATGAAGCATTTGATAATAAAATGGAGAACCAATGACACGAGAAAATAAGTTGTTAAATGATAGGAATTTACCTGCAATGACACGCATAGTAAGAGAAGATCTCTGCAGCGCTATGTGGGCCAGCATCATTATCACTCTCTGAGGTAGCCACCAAGATGAAGTCAGCAGTACTTCCTTCACCCTGTATGAATATAATTTTTTTTTAAAAAAAGTGATAATGTTATCCAGCAAAAATCAACACAATGCCGTGCACCTCAGTGCTATTCCTATATATCTTTCATTGAACTTCTAATTACACAGACATCAATCAGGAAACATAAGAATAAAAGAAATATTTCTATTTCAGAATCCAATTTTTGCCAGCAATTTGAACAGAAAATATTTGAGAAAATCTGTGTTCAAGCATTCTCATCTTAACTTCTTAAGGCGCTCAATTGGGTATGAATATGATGAATACTTTCAATAGCAGTTATTTTAACCACTTATTCATCTGAAGACTAAAAAATTACTGGAATATTGAACAATAAAGGACAGCCATAACCACACGATAATGTTAGTGTTGAGTTCAAGAAGGAAAGAAGCAAACCTGGTCCTGTCTTTCTTGGTGCAATCTCTCATGATGGTGGAAGAGATTGAAAGGTGAAATGGATGTATCAAACAGCCCACTGGCCTCACTACCAACAAGCCTCAATATGTTGCCTTCAGTACTTCTGCATGTTTTACAACTCTGAAGCCAAAACCAATTTAATTGTGTAACTACAGGAAATAACTAAATAAATGAGGGTAGGAAAGCTTGAGAAGTTAGGCAAGAGGAAAGAGAAATTTTAAGAATGACAAAGTATCTCACGTACAACATTACTATTTGGAGAGGAAACAAACCATTCTAAATATGTAATTTTAATACGTGTGCTTATAGTTAAAAATAATGGCAGAGATTCACAGATTCAACATTTATTTTCCCAAGCATGGAGGTATAAGCACAGTTATTTCCTTGCAACTCGTGAATGATAATACAATATATTAACAGAAAGTAGTTAAACACACAAGAATATCTCCACATTATATTTTGGAAAAGCGTCTCAAAATTAAGTTGAGCACAAACCTTCAGCTTGAAAAAGCATGACAGAGCCTGACCAGCCATTAAAAAACCCAAAGAAACTACAGATTCTATTGGTTGGAGAAATGCAACTTGCCACTGGTCCCCAACACATGATAATTGATGAATCTTAAAATTTTCTGAAGTTGTCCTGTTAGTCACATCCATACGGACAAGAAATTCATGCAATCTGGAAGATGAAGGGCTGATTCGAAATGACACTTGTAGTGATGGAAGCACCTAGTTTATAAGATAAAAGATGTGAGCATAACGGAGGCATACTTTTGAAGTGAATTTGCTAAAACATGAACGGACAATTTGATTCCAGAAAAGTTAGGACTAGGAAATCCAACTGATTTTTTTTAAGAAGAATAATGTAGATAAATATCTAACTAAATGACTTTTTTTTAAAAATCTAAATTTGCATAATCAAGTCTAACTGGGGACTTGTACTCAGATAATTTAGATCAATTCTCAAAACAAAATTAGCAAAGCTATCTACTTACCTCAACATTGTAATGCATGCGTAAAGTTCGATACTTGATAACTGATGATGCATCTTCCATCTCATAGTAAATTGTTATGCACAGAGATATGTTTCCATCAGTAGCAGCCCTAAACCAAAGGGGCCACTTAATGGGCATTTCCCAAGAACTCGACATAGTCTGAAATAGAATGGGAGAAAATAATTCAATTTATTTTGTGAAAATGCTGCTAAACTAGTGAGGTAGAACACTCTGACTAACCTCAGGGAAAACATATACAGTACTCCATGCTTCAGAAGCATCTGCACCTTTGCTACTTAGTGATGAACCTTCTTTCTTTATAAGACAAGTAGGAAATTCCAAGGACATAACTTCTTGAGCTGCAATGTTAAGAAACCTTGGATGACTGATCCTCATCTTCAAATTCTGCAAGCATTAAACAAGACAGATAAATTGAATAATTTCATCTGTCAAATTATGATATTGACCACAAAACACTTGATGCAAGAACTTCAAATTGAGTCTATGCCATGTCTCAAGAACTTCATAATTATTCTAGATTAAGTATGACATTTGTAACTTTCTGCTTGCCCTATCCCATTCACACTGCGCATAATATTAAGTGTGGTTGAAACCTGATATCATAGACATTCCAGAGAGATGCATCGACTTACAGTTAAGTTAGCAGTCTATCACCATCTCAACAATAACCAAAAATAAAAAATAAAAAAAATTAGACTAGACATACTGATATAAAAAATGATAGAGCCCAAGTCAACAAAATTAACCACTGATGTAACTTTTAAAACACAATGGAGCATTCAGTAATCTCCTTAAAAATAGTATTCTGATTTTACATATATACTGCAAGTTATTAGAAAACATTAAATAAAAATAAAAAAAGAAAAGAAATCAAATGAAGCAAAAAAAAGTATACCTTCACAGATATTTTTGACGGATTCTTCAATTCGAGAGTAAGACGGCGGAGATCTCCAGCATAAACCGTCCCAGGTAAGTTGTGGATGACACCCTCCAGCCTGGGCAGACTCTAAAAATGGAGCAGATTGTAGGAAAAAACATAAAACTCTTATTAATAAATTAGTATTCAAGATTAAATATGACAAGCTGAATTTTACGCGACAGTTTCAAAGGTTATACCTTAATAACCAAGAACTGAAAGTTATCTTTCACCGACTGTTTTGGCTTTCTTTTACCTTTGGTAACTTTCTTTCTGATGACATCAGACTCGAAGTTGCAAATTCCGATAACAGAACCAGAAAGCTTCCACCTAACACCAACCAATTTTAGGGTGCCTTCAACCTTGGGAGTGACTGATAACTGAACCTGAATAGCAAGAAAGTGAGAGAATGCTTTAGAATCTGGCAATAATAAGAGCACAAAGAGAAAATCACAATCCTATCAGAAGAACGTTTCTGGTTATGTTTTTGGAAGTGGATTATAACTTGATAGATAAATAATGGGTAAGTTTAAAAAAAAAACAAAAGTATAATTAAAAAAGAATCAATAAAACAAGAGTGCATCCAAGGAAACGACAAAGACTCAGTCTACAAATAAATTATCAGAGTTGCCAAATTGACATGATTTTGAATGTAATCTGCATGAAAAAATATCTAATATTGTTTTGTTTAAAAACAATGACCTGAATATCACCCTTATCCACTATTTAATATACTTTCTTTAGGGAAAAAAAACACCCTTCTTCCGACAGTAAAAGACAAATTTCCCTATTTGGTTGATGAGAGTTCAAATAAAGTAGAAGGAAAATGAAAATTGTGATACTGTATGATTAATCCATTTGCTGCAGTGCATACAACAGCCTTTTCAGCTCAGGCAAGCTTGTTAAGTACCAATACACACACTGTCCATTTCATGTCTTAAATATTGTTTCTGGGTTCTTGCTACACATGGAAATGGACTAGCAGCAAGGATGTAGAACTCACTAGAATAGTTTCACCTTCAAGCATCGAAATATCAACTTCTGATAAATGAAATAGGGAAGTATCCAAAATACAGTCCCTGCATTCAGATAGTAAATGTTATCAATGAAGGAATTATCTACACCAGAAAAGCAACATAAGAGAACTCCTCTAAAGTTCTTAGGTATACCCATTAATCGAGACATTCCTCAATTTTTTGTCGTTCTGATATTCAACCACAGACCTATTTGTATCTGCATTATACAGAACAGTTCTCTGAAGTTAATGCTGGATTAGTGACAAATTTAGTCAAGTAAAAACTTAAAATAAAAGCTATATTTATGGCATGCATGCTGCAAGTGAGTATCTAATCTAATGTTAGGAACAAAAGCATGCAAGCAAACAATGAACAGAAAACAAAAAAATATACCTGATCCCGTTTGATTAACTTCTGCTGAATGCTTGCAGATTAAGGAAACGTTTGAGATCGTTATAGGAATCTGAAGAGGGTTTTTGAAACTAACTTCCACCTTGATTGCCTCTGAAATATAAGAAAGATAATTTTAGGAAATCGCTGAGCACAGACATTGTTATCAATAGAAATACCAAATTTTCAAAGTGTTCATTAAAATTCTGGGAAAATTTCTCAATTTCAGACTGAAGAATCAATTCACAACAAAGCGGAAGTGCCTGTGATTCTGTTACATTTAGTCAAGGTTGTCATATGAACTTTGTCATAGTTACTTTTCTTCGAATATAAACCTAAAATGTTTAAAGATCTATAAGATCATGAAATCGCCACGCATATGAACTTCATACCCACCCATTTATCCAATGATTTTTCAATCATAATGTAAAATCACCTTCCTACCTCCTGCAATGCAAACATTAGATTCGTTGTATTTCTTCGGTAAAATCTTTGGTTGCAACTCCAGCCAATTACTCTTCATTACTGACAGTGATGGGATCATGTCTTCCTCCAAAGATTGCCACAATCTTTCTCCAACACTGGCCTGTAACATAGTAAATATGAAAGGAAGCATAAACAGGCATCCATCTCTGGAAACTGGAATGATAACAGATGCACAGAGCATAAACATATTGATTGTGAACAATCCATCATAGAATAGTATTTCCCTAATCAACATTGGCAAGATTAGTAAATTATACAGTTTGCATAATGTCAGCATATACATAGCACAAATTACCACAGAAGGCTAGCGTAAGGAACCATGAACTAACTTACAGCAGAAGAAGATGCATATGTTCGATGATCCTCAAAAACAACTTTTATGGAAGAAAAATTGATCACAGGCAACTGAAGCCTCAACACCTCAAATGTTTTCCCTGTTTCCTACATATTCAAGCAAACAATGGTTATTAGACATATAGGTAAGTAATATTTGAGTGTAATATGAACATAAAGGTGAGCCAAATAAGTCTGAAATAGTGAAGTGGGAAGGAAAGATCCAAATGGATAGAGCTACGATTCCCCATTTTGTGGGAATTGAATAGAACACCCAATATTGGGGAGACTGAAAAGTCATTACCCTCTACTATCAATATATGGGCAAGAAATAGTAGAAACTCAAATCAATAAATTGAATACCCAAGCAGTTGCCTACATCAAGATAGACTTAGGAATCATGAATTAAATTATCTACCAACCCAAAATCAAGACTTGGGCCACCCCTAGAGAAGATAACAAAGTAAGAAATGAAATACAGATGCGATTTTACAATTGGAAGGAAGTCAAATCAACCCTTCCTAACCCCAAGTGCAAGCTGAATGTAGTGTGTGAGGGATATCTTCAAACAGAAAGGAGGTTTACGTGTTTTTGCAATCAATTAAAAAATAGTAAAAAGTGGTTCTAAAAATTAAAAGCTGAGAGAAGGGAGCTTATAGAAAATGTGATTCTACTACTCAAATAGGGTTTGCAAACACCACCATATTTTTAAAAAAAATAAAAAGAATAAAATATTATGACTGTATATCATAAATCCATTCATAATTGCATTTACGTGGCAGAAAAGGATAAGCAAAGACAAGTTGTATTTGACCCCCTAGTATATCTTTGTAGTCGAGTTATTTTCCTTCTTTTTTTTTGTGCGTGTGTGTGTGGGGGAGGGGGGGGGGGGGAGCCGGGAGGCGCTGATATAACAAAGTAAATGAAACCTAAGTTTAAGAAAGACAAAAAACCACAGCCTTAGCAACCTGAATAATTTGAAAAAAATCCCTCAAAAACAACTCTTGAGTGCCCTTAGATTGATGACCACAGGCCAGGACCTCTAACATATGTTTGATAGCCTCATCAAACACTCCAAGAATTGCACACCACCTGAAACATTCTTGAATTTAGTTTACAGTTTATACACCCAACTGAAGACTTATAAAAGAGACGACAGAGTTTCCAAGGATTTACTTTCCAATATGGAAATGGACATGATCCCTGATGTGGCTCCAAGCCGTGCCTTTAAAGACAGAAAGAGCACCTCTGTAGGTTCTGATTGCATGTTTTATCTGATGAAAAGCAATGTAAGAACTTCATCAATCACAGTATCATGACAAAGAACAAATTATTTAGTTGGACATAGTCATTACCTGATCATATTTCTTGTAGAGGTCGCCAGAAAGAACAAGGTGAAATCCATATTTCCTCAACATAGATGGTGTGGACAATAAGAAGCAGTATGCAGCTTGCTCAAGCATCACAGCAGAATGCAGAGGTTCCTAACAATTACAGGTTTCAGGCGATAAAAGAACAATATCTGATCTGCTTAATGTTCATAATTATGGGCATTACCTCACCAGAGATACGAAAATAGACACCTGCAGCGTCTTTGAACTGATCTCTAGCCTTTAGCATTTCAGCCCACCAAATACCACAACGTGTGACATTCCGGCCACAAGATGGACCAATTTTCTGAAATTAATGGTTTATGTGAATCAGTAACTTAACTACGGTGAAAAGATACAACTTAGAAGGTCAAACCTAGTATATAACATCATTTAACATCAAATAGTGGGAGTTCGGTTTATGCATAAAATATCTAAGGGACTTTACTGCAATGATTTCAAGACCAAAACTATAAGTAATTCAAATTTTACCGGTGATGCAGTTAAAACTACATAATTTTAAGAAGAAAAAGTCATATCCATGGATTAATAGTCCACTTATATACACCATTGTCCAGATATTAAGAATATGTCGACTTTCTGGTGTGACTTATACACACCGTGGTGTAAAAGCCATATGATTCTAAGGGCTCTCATATCCTGGACACTATGAATTAAATAAAATCCTCCCAGGACACATACACGACGTGTTCCATATTAAAATGATGCCCCATATAAAATTCATATTTTGTATTTCTGTGTAATTGAAAGAATTCAAGACTTGTTTACCAATAAAAGAAGGGGAAATATGAACAAAGAGGAAATAAACTCGTAAAGTAAGTTTAAATTTACCAAATAAGTACTAAATGCACTTTCCATGCAGTACTCAGCATCCTTCCTCGACTGATCCAACATGAAATAAGACAGTCCCATCATTTCCTGTGAAAGCAGTTGAAACAAGTCAATGAAGTCCATAAATAAACAACTGTATACATGCAAGAATTTACAACCATTTACAATAGTAAGAAAAAAGTTGGAAGATAAGAACAAAAAGAAGTACCTGAACTCCAGCATAATGTTTCCATGCTTTATCGAGTTTGTAATCTGTAGAAATAAGTCGATAATTTGATAATGCAAGTTCATAGTCCCGTAACATAAAAGCATAGTCACCAAAAACTCGTATCTGAGATTCTGTGGAGCTAAAAGTATACCTGCAATGCTTAAGCAAGCCAAGTTACACCATGAAATGGAAATAAAGGAGAAAAGCACTGTAGAAGCATGCAGCTATAGTACTATTATATTATAAAATTTAATCGAGCATACACAGGCCCAGTGGGATTCTCTGGTACATCTTCTTTCCCTTTTCTCCACCATAAGTTTTTTATCTGATTTCTAAAGCCCTTCCTTGTTGCTGAAACCTGGTTTAACAGACATTAGCTCAGAGCAGAACTAGGGGAACTAACATTCAGATTTAACCAGACATCTTCAAGTGCATAATAATACCTGCTGGTTGAGAACACGAATCTTCATCTCCATATGGGGAATGATATGTTTAGATGTTAGATCATGCATCGTATTTCTCAACTGTGGGGCATAAGATGAAGGAAGATCATGATTCTGTTGAAGATAACATCCAACATTAAAGCAATATTATGGCCTCAAATAAATACCTCTTCTATGTCATCCACACTAAGGAAGCCACCCAACTGCTTGTCACTTGAAGAATTTCGTTTCTGAAAGAAAGAGATGTAAGATAAGGACTAAGAGGAGGAGGATGTATAAGCCAATTACCAAAATCTGCCTTACGATAGAAGCCCATAGATTTTCTTGATGTTCTCCTGTGCCATCTACAGATGTGTTTATACACAATAGCCGGCAATCATTAACACCAAATGTACTCCTCATTTCAGCCATGATTCCAGTAGCTCTGGATGAAGAGAATGAACACATAAACAAGTTGTTAGAATTGAGCCTTGTAAAATGCTGTTAAGATCAAAGAAACATCAACGACCAGAGCAATGTTTTCCTTGGTTTGCCTATGAGTAAATGACAGAGTTCGACATAAACCACAGTCAAAACCAGAAAGGCAAACACACATTTTATATAACTCGAGATATTTAAACAATCTGCACAGCCTAACTTTAAGGAAAGGAGATCACGACATACTTTTCCAACATGCCGTCTTGACTATCATGTACCAACAAGAAATACTTCAGAATCTTTGGATCCATAGCACCATCATTAAGAAGAGGAGGCAACTGATTTGTGTTGAAGAGGTCAACAAATTTGTCAATAGGATCAACATCCTTGGAAGAGACGGCAACAAGGCCTAATTTAAAAGCATAAAAGTAAATAATCAATCAATTGCCAGCTCATTTTCAACATGGTAAAGTTTAAAAAGAAAAAGGATGAAAAAGGACCACTGGGGTCCAAACATTGTGTCTAACTGCAGCTACACAAACTTACATGCCACGGGGTGATCAAAAGCTTCATGTTCTGAAAAAGCAACAGCATCGATCAATTCTTTGTTGAAATTTTGAAACCATGATGGCACCAACTCCTGCTCAGAGCCTGTACAAAGAAACATAATAGTTATTATTCAGAGCTAATATTCTCAATATGGTATAAGCTCTTCACTAAATAAAATCAATAATTATGTAACCCAAGGACATCAATATAGAGAAAGTTAAATTCACATCTGTATGTGTAAACAAGGCAACATAGGGAGTCTTTAGATCAAATGCCACCGAACAGCTAAACACATATCCTCAGGGATGAGCTCATCTATCTTTCTGAAGCAAGAGGACTTTCAGCATTAAGATAGGTATTGCAGCTTACATGCTATTAAAGACTCAATTTCTGCTGGATGTGAACATAACTCAGAGATATCTTGATCTCCAGCATGAGAAATAACTTGGTTTAACCTATCCTTTGTAGCCTGTGGAGAGAAGAATAAGATTAGAAGAAAAAGTAGCATACATTAAATGGATATCACTTCAGCAACCAAAATCTCAATTCATTAGAACATAGATTATGCGAAAGAGTAGTGATAAAAAAATAAAAAATTATAAGCTTGAATCTGGTGTTTGATTCCTGCAGTCATGGCATGACATTAAGTTGCCCACTGATATCGCTCACATCATTCATCTTGATTAGGTCAATACAATTGTGATGGTGCTTCAAATAAGTCAAAACTTTGGGCGAAGTCATGTTATGCTCACTCAAACATCAGATCCTATAAATTACAATGCTAACTTATCTTTTGAACCCCAAATTATCATCAAGCAATGTAATTCTTAAAAAGCCTCACCAGCAAGAGAAGTACTCTCACTAAGCCTTTAGTGCCAAATTTTGTTCATAATAACACTCTCTATGATCCAAGGCTGAAAAAAAGAAGGCCTTGCCAACCAGGGTCATCTCCAGGAATAATTTTCATGATATAAGGGGTGAAAGGTAATATTGAAACTTAGCCATTAACGAATGTAACAACAGATTTCCAAGTGAAACACAGGCTGTTGGTAATATATCCAACTTCAGAATCAACAAAAAAAAAAACTATATAGCAATTAAAAATAAATAGCTTAGAATACGGTTTTTCAGACAAAAGTAATACACATATTCCAACACCTATGTATATAAGGGTTTATTAGATGGCAGCTCACACATTCTTTGTCGTAAGCAATAGTCATAAGCCCACAGTTTCATAATCAATCTGACTGAGTATAACCCCGAATATCTACATAGTATTGACCTACATGATGGTTATTATTATTAATAAATTAACAAAAATCCCTATGTGTGAGCTTAGAAATCAGACATTCTGAGCTACGAGAGTGCTACCAAGCCTTCGTTATGGGTTATAAATAGCACAGCAATTACGTTTGTCCAAAGATTACACATTGCCAAGAGCCCTAGCTTGCCATGTACACAAGTACTTTCCAATTTATCGATAAGACGCTCTTATATTTCAACATACTTTCCAAAAAATTAAGTACAATTAAACCTCAAATGTAAGCTTTATTTAGGTATCTTCCTTGGGTTAGACGTATTCTCTTTTGTGATTCAAATAACCGGAGCCCTTATCATAGTTTTCAATCTTACAACCTAATGCTCCCTTAGCTAAATTTAATTCTGATCTTAGTCTCGAGAAACCTTACAACACTTTTCTAGCTTTAATTACCGTCTGGCGTACTTTATTATGCTATCCTAAAGTGTTCAAGTATATGTGTACGTACAAATATAGAAAATACTCCATGCTTTATGCGTTTATTTAACAGTTACACTCATCCAATGCAAAAGGTGATCTCAGATACATACCTCACTACTCCGTTGCCGAATTTCTGAAGCGTAAAACAATCTTAATTTAAACCTCCTCAGTCTGTATGGCTGATCACTAGCTGTTCTTACTGGAACTGAAAAAAAGACGGATTCAATGAGTTTAATGTATCTTTCTAATGGTCAGACCAAGCTCTACAAATTGTACCGTCGATATTGCTAAAATTGCAGTAGGGAGTGAGCATTTCAATGAGGGATAATCCGTTTTTCCGGCAGGAATCTTCGACAAGCGGCGTACGGAGTACCATCACCACCGGGCTGATCTCATCCAGAAGCATCCTGCCAAGTTTAGTGTTCGCCGGATCCGCCATCCCCCTCGGATTCAACCCGGATTGCTAACGAATACGTCGTTCGGATGAAGCCAACGACAATTACACTTCCAGATGCTCACTCGCTGAGTTGACTCGGTTTGCCTGTTCAGACAATGCACGCCGGGATCTTCAAGATGATGGAGAAATTACAGAGATCTATGCGCGACTGCTTCGTCACTGCTCGCTGTGGAGTCTTAACTAAGGCCCAAAACGATGTCCATATGATGGGCCTTGGCACTTGCCACCCAATAGTTTTCAAAAAGCACCCGAGAATTTGAATTTAATAAGAGAAAAAGTCAAAAATAACCTTAATCTAAGTATATTAATAGAATATTTTAATTCTCTAATTCAAAAACCTTTATCTCCATCCGACGTGTTCATCCTCAACTTAGATACTCCCTCCGTCCGCTACAAAGGTAGACATTTGCTTTTTGCACGTGGATTAAGGAGTATTATTATTTAAGGTGTAGTTGGTAGTTGTATTAGTGGGGTGTATGGGTTCCATAAATTTATTGTATTAATAATGTGTGTGGGTCCATGTGTTAAAAAAGGGAAATGTGGACCTTTGGTGCGGACGCGCCAAAATGTCAAAATTTGAACCTTTCGGGCGGCGGAGTGAGTATTTGATTAAGTTATTATTAAATTAGGGCACGTTGCCAGGATCGAACTCTCTATGAGATTCATAGTTGCATTACTTATAGCTTCCTTGTTCGTAACAAAGCGGATTCGAAATTGTCTTTCATTCGAAAGCATAACTTGTATTCATGCACTTCATATTCGCCCGGAGTTCGCTCCCAGAAATATAGTCATCCCTGCCCCCTCACGTCAATCCCACGAGCCTCTTATCCATTCTCCCGTTATCTTTTATTCCATGTACGTGCATTACATGATATATGATCAAATAATTAAAATAATTTATTAATTAATCTAATAAATAATTTTTAAGATTTTAGAGAAAAAAGTAATCTAATTTTTTATTTATAAATAAGTTTATAAATATTTTAGAAAATCTATAGGCCTTTGAATTATTCTATCCCTATATCTTTTTAATAATATGTTTCATATTTAGAAAGAATACGAATTTTTTATTTAAAATTACTTTTAAAATGTAAAGCAAAACTAAAAATAAAAAAACTTAAATAAAAAGATTAATTATAAGCTTTAAATTGAAATATTTATAAAATCAAGTTTTAAGTTAAAATTTAAACTAAAAATTAAGCCTTACATAAAAATCTTCCAACATAATGTTATATTTTTTAAATCAATCATATCAAATTTAATTTAAAATACTAAAAAAATACTGAATTAATTTAATATAAAAAATATTATTTTAAAGTAATTTTATTATTATTATTTAGATTTAGAACATGTAAATAGAAAAAAAAATATTTATACTAAACAAATAAGTCAAAACACTATAAATTAGGAGATTTACACGTGGATAGCAAAAATTGTGCAATAATTAATAATAAAAAAATTATTTACCGATAACTGCTGTAGATATTAGGGTAATAGGTGACCTGAGTCACGTAAGTAATCCCCTTAAATTAGGGTTATTTAAGTCTTTTACATAGTTAAATTTAGATTTTCGGTGCCTTCAGAAAAATATTGCTGACAATAGCGTTGCACTTAAGCCAAATTATTAAATTTAATTTAACGAATATTGGATCTCGGTTTCATTATAATTATGGACTTGGGTTGATGCAAATTCAACGAAAGCCCAAGTTACATTGGGCTGATCTTTTTGGAACAAGAGTGTGAGTATTTCGGCGGCGGGTCGGGTCAAATTAGCAATTGCTCTCTCAATTCATATCTCCGGTCCCTGCTGTCATCTCTGGTCTCTGCAACTTAACGACTAAAGCCCTAATCATCTTGCACCCACCGGCACAACTTGACGCAGTTCAGGTCAGGGTGGAAGACACGATGGGTCGACCCGAGCCATGCGTGCTCTACGCCCACACATTCGCTCACACTCACTTGGATGAATACGTTGACGAGGTATTTCTGTCGTTTTTATTCCTTTATAATCTTCTGATTTTATCTGTTTCATACAATTCGCAACTTATTTTATGTAATTGTTTTTTGCTTCTTACAAAGTAACTTGGATTATGTTCTTGGAAACTATATTTTTCTAGTTTCTGTTTTTGTTTATTATAGTAGAAAGGGTTTTGTGTAATGTGTTAGTTTATGTGCATAGCGAATAATTGTATAGGTTTTTTTTTCTCTATGAATTTTGCATTAAGTTTTAAACAGCGCTTCAAGAATGGTAGCCTTGATGTAAAGAATTATAGTATAAGAGGCAATGGAGGAGATGAATTTATTAATTTCTTTTTGTTGCCTCGTTGCCTGTTATGCTCGTTTTAAAGGTTCTCTGTGCCCAAGAAAGTTGTGACCATTGAACTTTAGAACAAACTGACTGGTATGGCACCCTTTTATCTTTTTTATCAATCTGCTATCTGTTGGAATGGAAACTCTCTGAAATGTAGGATTACGTCAGTTGTCTTGAGAATATATGACCTAATTCTCTCCATTTAAAATTAAGCTGTATCCCTTGTTAACCTTCGCTTCTATGATCAGTAACTTGCTGACCTTATTAGATTAGTATTTAAATGAAAGAGGCTCAAAAGGGCTAACAGAATTCCTTTTGCTATGCTGCCATAAGTTGAAGTATCAAACCTTATTAGCATGTACTTATGCGTTTATTTTCCATCTTATTACCCAATGGTAGACATCCTAGATTGGTAGGTTATCATCTCTTTGAATATTGCTATCTGTTTATCTTCTGGTCAGTTTATTGAAATACTTAAACATGTTGAATGCACACACCTTATCTGGACAAAAATTAGATGATATTGCTTATGCTGTTTGTGTGTTGCATTCCTATGTGAAAGTTAAACTATGCACAGATATTAAAATTTGATGCATTTGCTTTTTTCTTGTTTTCTGCGAGATATATACCCCTCTCCAATTCTTCCATCAGAATTATTTTGGATGAAAGATTAAGGTGTTCTTAAATATGCCTTTTTTTTACCAGGTGGTATTTTCAGAGCCCGTGGTCATCACTGCTTGTGAGTTCCTTGAGCAGAATGCTTCGTCAATTTGTCCTGCAGTGAAATTGATGGGGTATGGTGGATAGCTCATGTTCACATATCTTTGTGAAATATATACTATTTTAAATATAGGCTCTTAAAATTATGCTATGGAACATATACAAACCAGTGTAATATTTACTCAGATGTCGAGTTTTTGCTAATTATATTCTTCATCAATCATGTTATCTTTTGTTTACATCTAGTTTTAGATGCAAGCTTTAATTGTTCATTATGCGTAGGGCCACTTCGCCTCCATCATTTGCTTTGGAGGTTTTTGTTCAGTGTGACGGAGAGACGAGATTTAGGCGGTTATGCCCGCCTTGTTTGTATTCACATTCATCATCAAATGTGCTCGAGGTTGAGGTATTTACTATTATCTCAAATGTGCTTATTAACTTAAATATGTATTCCTCCAGTTGAATAGATAGAGTGGGGGAATGCTGGGGCATAAATCAACATGGATAGCATATTAAAGAAGAAATAATCTGGAGAACCAAACTAAGTTGGTGTATGTAAATGGTAGTGTGGAACATTCAGCACATATTTTAATTTTTAACTAGCTCGCATGGATCTTTGATAAGATTTGAATATCCATACTTCGTTTGCGATGCGACTATTTACTTAGTTTATACAATAAAACTTGTTAGGAAGAGAAATGCAGGGAGGATAACAACCTTCTAATTGGTGGTACTTACAGGTCCACTTTTCCTTTATTTATTAATATATCATACCACATATCGATTATTATATGAAATTATAGTTAAAATGATAAGAGTTGCACAACCAAGAGTCTGACATGCTTGCAACACCTGTTGAGCTTGCAAAATGTTGCTATTATTTCTTAACTGAAAATTTACATCATTTCCTCTTTTTCTTTTCAGGATTTTCTCTTATATGTTTTTTTCCACTGGGAAAAACCTACTAATTCACTACCATTTTGTAGGCCCTGGTAACAAATCATTTGGTTGTTAGAGGGAGCTATCGCAACCTTAGCATGGTGATATATGGGAATACAGCAGAAGATCTTGGCCAGTTTAACATAGAAGTAGATTTAGATAGCTCTTTGACTGATACAGTTAGTGCTGTTGAAGGAAACCTTGAAGATTTGCCACCTGCTTTTCATTCCAATATGCTGACAATTAAGGAACTTGTATCTACCCTGAAAATATTTTCTCAAGCACTATTCGAGTTAGATGTTCCTCTTGAGTTGAGAAAATATATAAAACTGGTTTTAAAAATTTTGGATGCTCAGATTCCTGCAGCTGCTGATAAAGCTATCAGTTCTCTAGTATCAGTGATTTCAAATTATGTTGCACCCTGCTTATCTCGTGGAATTAAGTCAAAGCTGTGGGAGAGTAATGGACTGATAAATGGTGGAGGGGCCAATCAAGCCTTTACTGAAGCTGAAAAGGAACTTCTAGACCTTTATAAAAGGCATCAGAATCAATCATGGGATCCATCTGCTGAGTCTTCTGGGGAGTGCTCATTTGATGAGTTTGAGGAAGGCGTCCCTTCATCTAAAGAGCTGATGGATACTTTACACCGACATTTTGATTTCCACATAAGTGCTGATATAGTGGGATATCAACATCTTTCTCTGGTAGGTGGAATCTGTAGCCTCTGTGAAATTTTGGTGGCTGTTTGGATATTCTTTGAGATTTTATTGATATTACTTTTTCTGTTTCTTATCATCATTTCATGTAAACCGATGTAAAAGCTGATTCTGGTTTTTCTTTGGTGTCTTCAGTATCAGAATACAATTCTGTGGTTGAGCATGGCTCATTTGTTGTGCTCTGCTAGAGAGGGCTGTTTTCACTTTGTTAATTATGGTGGCATGAAGCAGCTGGGATATGTTTTAACTTGCCGAATGCATAATTCCACCAGCCTTGCATTATTGTTGCTTGGAGTTATTGAGCAGGCTACTATGCACTCTGTTGGTTGTGAAGCTTTCTTAGGGTGGTGGCCTCGGGAAGATGAAAACATACCAGCTGGTACTAGTGATGGCTATAATAAATTGCTGAACTTGTTGTTGGAGAATCAAAGGCACGATGTTGCTTCTCTTGCAACTTATATCCTTCATCGCTTGCGTTTTTATGAAGTTGCTTGTAGATATGAGGTATATCCAGCAGTTTTTCTCTTTGTTTGTTATAACTATGATGTTAACGTATTTGTTTTCATGGTTATTTATGTTAAATAGTTTCACCCAGACAAATGTTATGGACTAACATTAATCATATTCAATTTATATTTATCAAAACAGCGTTACCAATTCAGTATTATGGCAATACATTATATGTTTTCTTGCTGTAATAATTTTAATGCGTGTAAAGTATGATTTTTCTTTCTTGCAGGTCTGAGGAAATGTTGGTTATAGAATTTCTCTGAACTAATTATGTATGATAATTTGGCTGCAGTTTGCGGTATTATCTGCGCTTGGGTGTATATCTACAGTTGGTCAAGTTACAAACAATACTTTGGATATGCTTGCAAGTGCTAAAGTGCAACTCAAGAAACTTTTGGTCAGATTATTTGTTGTGTCTGCCATTTGTTTTTCCCTACTTTATATTTGCTATTCTAATTTCTAATGCATGAATGCCTTATATTAACATAATTTAAAATTTACTTGTGTCTAATTGCATATTCTTTGTTTGTAGAATTTGATAAAGTTGAGTGGACCAATTGAGGATCCTTCTCCAATGGCTGCCGCTAGCAGATCTCTTATACTTGATGATGTTGGACTATTGGCATTTAAAACAACCAGTAGCTTGATTGATCAGTCAAATTGTGGCTTTTTTAATTGTGACATTGACTCACATTTACTTTCCCTTTTGAAGGTATGCAGTTTTTCCTATTGTCCATCTTCTCCATTTCCTATTCTCCTCCTGTAGCAACTTGCAATTGAAGAATTCTTTTATTGCATGATCCTTTCCTTGTGTTTTTTAAATGATTCTTTCACTTTCATTTTTTCATTAATAAATAAATTAACATCAGATACCCTTTTGCCTGGGTGGATGAGTACCCTATTTCATTAGCTTTTATCTTGTATCCGTTGTAGTTTGCGTAAAGTAATGTCATAGAACTTGAGTTGGTGAGAAGATGTAAGTTTCTTTTCACTGCAGTATTTGGTATGGTGTTCTATCTTTCACTCTGCATGACTACATTGCATTTTGTTAAACAGGAGAGAGGCTTCCTCCCTTTGTCAGCTGCATTGCTGTCGTGTTCCGTTTTGCGCTCCAAAACAGGGGATGTTATGGATTTGTTTGTGGACATTGTATCACATATTGAAGAAATAATTCTCTCACTTCTCTTTTGTCGCTCAGGTTTTACTCTGCGACCTTTCTCTCCAGTCTCCAAGTCTTCTTGTAAGATATTGTGATTTAATATTGCCTTTTCTTCTTCTTCTTCCATTGCAGGATTAGATTTCCTTCTCCGTGACACTGAAGTCTCCTTAACTGTAATCCATGCTTTGCGTGGTATTGAGGATGTCCAGAGCGAAAACTTGGTTCCAGTTCGCTATGCATGCGTTTTATTGTCCAAAGGGTTCTTTTGTCGGCCCAAGGATGTTGGCATGATCTTTGAGATGCATATGAGGGCCGTAAGTTCTGTTATACTATAGACTTCATGCTTCATATGTCATTTGAGATATTAGTCTCCCCCCTTATTGTCGCATTCTAAATTATGCTTCTTTCGGTTTACTCTGTTTACTCTATTTGGATTTTTTCATGTATACTTCCAGGTTATTGCTGTAGATAGATTATGCAATTTGACTCCGAATACTGAAGAATTCTTATGGGTGTTATGGGATCTTTGTCGCCTCTCCAGGTAGAGTATACTTGTACTACTTCTGAAGCTGGATTAGTGTTATTAT
Organism: Pogostemon cablin; assembly: GCA_023678885.1. Taxonomy (NCBI): domain Eukaryota; kingdom Viridiplantae; phylum Streptophyta; class Magnoliopsida; order Lamiales; family Lamiaceae; genus Pogostemon; species Pogostemon cablin. Next base: position 439,388 of record CM042983.1, read on the forward strand.
TGTTATCTGGCCTGAAACTTGAGGGGTCTGTTCCAGGTCAGAGTGTGGACGCCAGGCTTTGTTGGTTTTAGTGAATTTTCCTGAGGTATGTATTTATTTTTTCCCTTTGCCTGATATGGGTGGTCTAATATTGCCATGTCTCCCTTTTGCTATTTGTAAAAGTAAATATAAAATTGAGCTTTATATTAATTAGTATTTCATTCAATAAGCTTTCTTTTAGTTGCTATCATTTTTTGTTGAAGAGGTGTCTAGGAATTTTCTAATGAATAAGTTTCGTACTTTATATGTCTTGTGTAACTCTATCTACGATGTGTCTTGGTTATACTGCATGGAACTTATATTATTCGTTGTAGGCTCTCAAAGTTTTGATGACTGCTTTGCATTCTGGAAGAGAACTTGATCCTGTTTCACCAAATACAGGTAGGTAGGTGACTCGAGTAATGTAGTTCTTATTGTGTTTCTATGTCTTATTATTGGTAATTTAGTGACAGGGGTGTCACCATTGAATCTCGCAACATTTCACTCAACGGCTGAGATTTTTGAAGTTATTGTCACGGATTCTACTGCAACTTCATTGACATCTTGGATAGACCATGCAAAGGAACTGCATTCAGCATTACATTCCTCTTCCCCAGGTTCTAACAAAAAAGATGCTCCTGCGCGGCTATTAGAATGGATCGATGCTGGTGTAGTTTACCATAAAAACGGAGCAATTGGACTGTTAAGATATGCTGCAATTTTGGCTTCTGGAGGAGATGTTCACATGGCTTCAAACAGTGTTTTAGCATCTGACATGATGGATGTTGATAATGTCGTTGGGGATTCTTCCACTAGCTCTGATGGTAATGTTGTTGATAATCTCATAGGAAAACGTATTACTGAGAAGGATTTTCCTGGCGTTATTCTTCGAGATTCCTCCATTGGGCAGCTCACCACAGCCTTCCGAATTTTGGCATTTATTTCAGATAATTCGGTCAGAAATTTTGTTAGTGCTGTTTGCAAGTACTTTGTAGTAACACAGTTGTGCTAACTAATTCTTGTGTGGGTTTTAAAGGTTGTGGCTGCTGCTCTGTATGACGAAGGTGCTGTAATGGTTATCCATGCAGTTTTAATCAATTGCAAACTCATGCTTGAGAGGTCATCAAATATATATGGTCAGTATTCTTTTTGGTGAGGCGAAAATATACTTAAAAATTTATTACATTTCAAATTTGACCTAAAATGATTCATCTTTGAGAACTCAACATAGTTTTACTGGTACCTTGTTATGGGTTCTTCTGTTCAGCTACAATAAGTATGGCTACCTGATAGTTCCTGATGCTGACACAAATTGTGCTTTGTTGCTACATCTACTCTCCATCTGGAGGATTTTTATTTTCTTTGACACTTCTTAAGATACGTGTTTAAATCAGATTACCTTGTTGATGAGGGTGCGGAGGGCAACTCGACTTCCGACTTACTTCTAGAACGTAACCGAGAGAAGGGCATGCTTGATCTGCTGATTCCATCGCTGGTTCTTCTGATCAATTTATTGCAGAAGTTTCAGGTTTGTAGTGGCACTTATTTGTGTTGCTAATTTTATCAGTGCAGACCTACTTTTTGGTTCATATCTATTTATTCCTGTGATCTTTTATCCATTATCTTAAATTATTTCAGTAGATCTTGATATGCCTTTTATTTTCTATACATGTTTCCTAGTGATCATTATCAACTGCCAGAGATTGGCCAGCTTATGATTTATCTTATTTATATATATTGCCAACATTACCATTGAATTGTTTGATGCATTCTGAAAAGTGTCATTGAGAAGAAAAATAAAATATTGCAATTTGCAAGCCATGTAAATCTTTTAACCATAGTAAATTGGATGATCAGCTCAAAAGCTGATGCTTACTCATGCTTTTGTCCAAGGACACTTTGGAAACAATGTTGGATATGTGCCACTGTTTATAAAGGAGATTTCAGATTGTAAAGTTTCCCCATATCGGGAATTTTAGTAGAATTTAATGGCAGTCCTACTTCCTAATAGCTACCTAAAAGAAAATGCATAGTACACCCCTCACCATCATCACAGCATTGGCTCTGGTTCAATTTACTTGATCATTGTGAATAAGATCATATGATGTAATGAGGCATGCCTTTCCCTTGCTTAATACAGGAAGCAAAGGAGAAACACAGGAACACCAAACTAATGAATGCACTCCTGCAGTTACACCGAGAAGTGAGGTAGTTAAAATCATATCTCCTTTTATTTTTTGCTGAAGATCTATTAGCCAATATTGTTAATAGAGAGATTCTATTTGCAGCCCAAAGTTGGCTGCCTGTGCATCGGAGTTGTCCCATTCTTGCCCGGATTTTGCTCTTGGTTTTGGAGCTGTTTGCCATCTTATAGCATCAGCCCTAGCTTGTTGGCCTGTGTACAGCTGGACTCCGGGTCTTTTTCACTTCCTCCTTGAGAGTCTTCATGCAACTTCATTATTAGCATTGGGTCCCAAGGAAACCTGCAGTTTGTTTTGTCTGCTAGTATGTAGACCTTCCAATCAGATCTTACTTAAGCTTTTTAATAAATATATTAAAAAATATATATAATTTTAAGACCTGATGATAGAAATGAGTTTGACTTGTTTGCCTTCATTTCGTGCCTTTCTAGAATGATTTATTTCCAAATGAAAGTAATTGGCAGTGGAAGAATGGAATGCCAATTCTGAACTCTATAAGAGCTATGGCAGTGGGGACAATACTAGGTCCACAGAAAGAGAAACAGATAAATTGGTATCTAAGGCCTGGGAACCCTGAGAAGCTTGTAGCTCAATTGTCTCCTCAACTTGTGAATCTTGGAGAGATCATTCTACATTGTGCTGTTAGTGTAAGTTTTTACCCCTTATTTTGTACGACTACAGGCTTGACTTATGTTATTTATCATTTTATCTGATGATAGTTTTTTAATATTCCAGATGTCAGTTTTCATACAAGACGTCCTACGTGTATTCATTATTAGGATTTCATGTTTGGATCTTGATCATGCTTCAACGTTGGTGAATCCTATAATATCATGGATCTCCCATCGCCTTTTAGAGCCTACAGCTTTATCTGATGTGGATGCCGACAAGGTTATCAGTGATGATTGCTTATTTATTTATTTTTTATCCCTCCTAATTTGTTCTCTCATAATTACATATCCTTTTGTATTTGCTCTTTTATTTACAGATTCATCGACTCCTTAAATTCCTTGCCATGTTGTTGGAGCATCAAAATGCTAAGGTATTTTTAAAACTAACCCTTACTGTTTTTTCAATTAATTGAGAGTTTTATCTTATTTACCTTTTCCATTTACAGCCACTATTGTTGAAAGAGGGTGGGTTTCAGATGCTCAATAAGGTGCTTGAAAAGTGTATTGGAGCTGCTAACTGCGATGTGAAGCAGTTATCGGAAAATACAAATTTTGCCAAATATGAAATTTCACTTCTTTGTTGGTGTGTACCTGTATTCAAGTCTATCTCCTTGATTTGTGATGGTCGTGCATCTCTTCAGCATCCTGGAGCACATGACAGGTCTATAAAGTAATTTATTATAATATGTTTATCATATTATGATTTCTATGGACTTGCCCCAACATTGTATACCAAGATTTGCTTTATTTTGGTTCCAGGCCCACCCCTGATTGTTTTTCAGCTGAAGAATGTTCAGCATTATGGTTGTATATCCTGAGATTTCTCATGGTATGTTCCTTGTTTATGTATTTATCTGCATTCCATCTATAATTGAACTTGTACTGTTATAATGAAACAGGAAACTATCCTAGGTTGTTGATGAGCTAATTATTGCAATTTTCTGTCAGAGCATAATTCATATATTTGAGAATTAAATTGCACTTTTATGGCATGTGTATCGGGTTATATGTTTGGTTGCATAGATAATTGTGCCTGTTAGGCTGTGAGAGGCATGGAGTTTGGTGTCCCTCCAGTCAAAGTTAAACAAGTTTATTGCCTGATGCTAGCCCAATGTTAGGCAAGAATATATTTTTTTTTATGAGTGGCAGTGAATTAATTTCCCCACTTGACTGTGAATGAAATTAAAAAAAAAAAAGGAAAAAGGTCCTCCCCAGATGCTTGTAGTTGTTTGCATGCTCATCTTGCTTTCATAGTTAAACTATGAGTTATTTGACACTATTCCTCTTTTTCCTTGGCCATTGCTCTGTTCAAATTTTAGGTCTTGCCAATTGGAACAGAATTACTTGCTTGTTTGTTGGCCTTCAAAGAGATGGCTTCCTCTACTGGAGGTCAAAGTGCTTTACTCTCTATTGTACAGCATATCAAGACCTCTGCTGTTCAGGATTCTGAGAGTCAAATTAAAAATGAAAGGGATTGTGCTGCAATTTATGCATCAGAATGGAGGGACCAACCTCCATTGTTATGCTGTTGGACCACTTTGTTAAGGTCTATTGACTATAAGGATGTTCATATAGTACAGGTTGCTGCAGCAATTGACATGTTAGCCTCAGGTGCTGTAGGCTTTTGCATGGTTGGAAAAAGGTACACATTGTTCTCTTTTTTTTTTCTTTTCTTTTTTTCTTCCCTTTCTATTTTCTTCTGATACTCGAACAAATAAGTATGCTAAGCCAACTTGAGTCAAATTTCAGTTCATTATGCTTGAGATTCTTTGTGTTAGTGCTTCAGTACGCCCTGGTCAATACTTAGGATCATATTATTCTGATTTCTGAGCTTCATTTCTGTAACATCCCAGGTTTTTATAAAAATATTTTTATAAAAAATAGGATGTTAATTAATTTAAAAATAGGAAATTAGGGCACATAAACAAATAAGCCGAACTTCATAATTGATAAAAGAGTACCAAAAAGTAGTTCATGATAAAAACATAGTGTTTTGCCTCTAGTTAAATAGAGGAACATAAGTTCATAATGCATAAAATTTAAAATAGAATCCATAGCCATTGAGGTGTGGTTGCCCAAGCCAATTACACCTCCGACCAAGCCTTACATCAACCTTCATAATCTGAAAATATTCAGTGTTTGGGGTGAGCATTTCCAACTTGCTCAGTGGGGAACCATATGCATATTCAAATATAAATAGTAACATGTATCAACATCATGTATTCATCAACTTGGCATAAAAATAGTTTTAAGTTTCTTGATCGATCGATAATATCATGAGCACGGCGAGTCTACCTCGAGGATCTTCATACAATCCCTGCCCCTAAGGGACCCTGGCTAATTTCCATGGTACAATTAAGTACAAACTTGCTTTCATGTATCAATGTATGCATTCATAGATTCATTTCATGAACATTGAGAAACATGCATATTCATATAGGAAAACACATAAAAATTCCCACACCTTAGTCTTGATAAAATAACTTGCTTGAGAACCTCTTTGAGAACTTGCCTAACTCTTGTGAACTTGTAGGATTCTAGAGTGAAATGTGGTGGTGTGAGTAGTGAGCTTGGGGCTTGGGGTTTATATAGGGGTTTGTGAGCTAGTGAAAGGTTTTAACACTAAATAAACATAAATGTTATCTAATAATTACCCTATATTAATGGTAGATCATGGGTTGTGGAGTTTAATTGTAGATCATGGGTATCTTGTGTGTTAAGCTCACATGTGAGGAAATATGAAAGGTCTCACAAGCTAGGAATTTGAAGGGTTACTAATATTCCTACATTATTTTATTTAGTAAAGCCTTTTCTTTTTATTTAATTTTATTTAATTAATTAGTTAAAATTAGTGGGGTGTTATAATTTCAATCCTCACTGTGTGAGGTTTTTGTGTCTGTTACTGCTAGTTACTTAACATCATAATCAAGTTTGCCCAGTCAAGTTTGGAATTCTAATTTTAATGGCAATTTGCATCTGAATGGAAAGAAGAATCCAGTTTAAATTTTTGGTGTTACGGATGGTGGGAAGATTTATCATCTCCTGACTGTTTTAGGACATTAGTTGCTTACTGTAATATAGCCATTTGGAGATTAATCTGAATGAGCTGGCTGATGAGAACTTACTTTGAGTTACTTATGATACAAATAGTCGAAAGAAAGCTTGATATAAATGATAGTTCACTGCCTTCATAGTGGTTTCATGTCTCTTCATCTGCACAATATTTCACTTGACCGTAGCAGAATTTTGTGAAGTTCTGGAGTAACTTGATTGTGGAAATTTTCAATTAGTTCTGGTTTTACCTTTTAGCGAGACCAAGTGACACAGTAAAGAGGGACGTATTGTTTCTGAACTTTTTGCAAAAATTTCCCCCACAAAATTTTATTTGGAGTGAACGAAAATATATCACAATATTTTTCTCATTTGTGGCCTTTTCAGACTTGACACAGAGCGGGTTGCTGCGATCAAGCTCTTGTTTGGAGTGAACGAAAATTCACTTGAAAGCTTCATTGAAGAAAACCTGAAGCTTATTGAGGAGCTCACAGCCTTTTTAGAATTGGAGACGGGCAATAAAACAGCATCTGGCCCACATCCTTCACCACATCAGGTTTCCATTTTCCTTTTACCTTTTCTTTTCAGCGAGTTCTCTTTATTAATTCTTTCTTATGGATGTTTTAGATCAAGGAGACTGCAAAATTATTATTGCTTTTGTTGCAAAAATCCTCTGGCTCTGAGGACGTAGATGCTGAAATTGCCATTGGTTATACCTCACTACTTTCTCCTCCGGTTTCTTCAAGGGTACATAAATTTGCAGATAGAAGTATGGAGCTGATTGAAGATTACAGCATGGATGAATTTGGAACCATGTTTTCTTGGGAGTGTCCTGAAAATCTGATAAACAGAATGACGCAGACAGGTCTTTCCACAAAAAGAAAGATCTCCTCTCTTGAGGGGCCAAATAGGCATGGGAGAGGAGACAATTCGGTAGTGGAAGCTGCTTCACAAAGTACATTCTCTAGGGGTTCGGTACCCGTCACCACACCCCCAGGCCCTACACGTCGGGACACATTCAGACAGCGCAAGCCAAACACTAGCAGGCCTCCTTCTATGCATGTCGATGACTATGTTGCAAGAGAACGGAATGCTGATGGTACTAACAGTTCTAATGTAATTGCTGTCCCACGGATAGGATCTGCCAGTGGGAGACCACCATCCGTTCATGTGGACGTTTTCATGGCCAGGCAAAGGGAGCGCCAAAATGTTGCGGGTATGGCAGTTAATGAAGCGGCCACACTAGTAAAAACATCAGCTCCAGATGACAACTTAGACGAGGACAAGTCCAGCAAACCACAACAGTTAAAACCGGATCTGGAAGATGATCTTCAGGGAATCGATATTGTTTTTGATGCAGAAGAATCTGAACCTGATGATAAATTGCCCTTTCCACAACCAGATGATAATCTCCCACAACCTGCATCTGTTATTGAGCCACGTTCTCCTCAGTCCATTGTTGAGGAGACTGAGAGTGATGTGAATGAAAGCAGTCAGTTCTCTCGATTGGGTACTCCATTAGCATCAAACACGGATGAAAACACACTGAGTGAATATTCTTCAAGAATGTCTGCATCTCGTCCAGAGAAGCCTCTGACTCGAGAACCAAGTATTTCTTCTGACAAGAAGTTCTCTGACCAGTCGGATATTCCAAAGAGTTTACCTGTCAGAACTCTTGGTGCAACTGATTCCTCTGGAATGCCGAATATTTCAGGTGTTGCTGCTTCTGGTTATATGAAAACTCCCTCTTCTTCTCTACGATATCCTGGTGATTCCAGAACACAACCGAACGTATATCCCAAGGCATCGATCCAACAGACTGGACATATTCCTGTAACAGCAGGGTTTCAAGGCTTCTATGACCAGAAATTTCCTTCAAACCAGCCTCCTCTTCCTCCAATTCCACCACCACCAACAGTATCACCTGTACCGTCTCAAAATATGCATCCTGTTGTTAGTCATTCTTCATCATTTGTTAAGTCTGTGTCATCAGATCCTCAGGCTCAGATTCCTCAAGGCTTCCATGTATGAAAAGAACTAATTACTTTTTAACCTCTCTCTGCATTTGCTATACCTGAATGGAGTTTCTCACTTTCCCCCGTTTTTGCAGGTTCAGTCAGAATATATGTCAGCAGCAAGCAATTCCACATCATTTGCCACCTCAGTCGCATTGCCAGATCTGAAATTTGGTCGGACATCTCTCTCTTCCCCGATAAGATCTACAATACCTACTCCACCACTTCCTCCAAACCCACCTCCTTATTCGGGCAATTCTTCACTTATGAATTCTACCTCTCAATCTCCACAGTATTTTCAAACTGGTAATTCTGAGCTTCAGCAGACCTCTGGTGCACCTTCGATTAATGGAGTTGTGAACCTTTCGGCATCACACTCAATGCTAACTTCTTATCCTGGACCGCCCTTGATGCAATCATTACTTTTTAGACCTGGTTCCATGCCTGTCAATCCTTACGGAAATAGTTTTGTTTCACATCATGGAGACAGCTTGCCTAACGTCACCCAAAATCTTCCCATTTCTATGCCTTCAGTTCCACAACACATGCCAACTCTTTCAAAGTTGCAGCCATTGCAGCCACCTCAAATCCCTCGTCCTCCACCTCAGCATCTTAGACCAACTGTTCCATCTTCCCCACAGTCGGAGCAGGGTGTGTCTCTGATGCATGGTTCCTTACAGATTCCTGCCTACCCATCCCAGGTGCTACAGCAGCCCCAAGTGTCCCCTGGTCATTTGTACTATCAAACCCAACATCAGGAGAGTTTGTTGCAACCATCGCTGCATCAACATGCTGATCACTCTCAACGAATTCCACCCATATCTGGGGATAGCACGTCCCAACAACAAGATCCTGGGATGTCTCTTCAAGAGTTCTTTAAATCTCCTGAAGCTATTCAGGTACCTTGAATTCCGGGTTCATATTAATATGCTAGTTTATTGCGAGTGGAGTTATAATTTGATTTGGTTTGCAATGCAGTCTCTCCTGAGTGACCGGGATAAACTCTGTCAGCTTCTAGAGCAACATCCAAAGTTAATGCAGATGCTTCAGGTTTGACGAGCTCTGCGTTTAATAATTTCACAGTCAATTCATTAATGGCTTCTGCTTGCTAACTTGTATCTTCATCTTATTGGTCAAAAATATGTTATTTTAATTATTTTATTACACAAAAAGATACAAAAACTTGTGTTTGAATTTGGATTTAAAGATTTCAAATTCATTCAACTTATCAAGTGGATTTCAAATCCACCCAAATTATGGAAAATTTTGTTCTAATTGAATGATGGATTTTAAAGTCATGTCAATGCAATCAGCTATTAATACATCTTTTACTTATGAAATCCACCATCAAATACTTCCAGAGTTATCCCTTTTTCTTTATGCTTATAGTCTTGTGTCAATTTGATTCACTGTTATGATGATATTTTGAAGATGCTATTCCGAATTATATGTTTGATAAACTGATCATCGTCACCAGGAGCGACTGGGTCACTTGTAGTGTTTGATAAGCTGATCATGGTTACCAGGAGCAACTGGGTCACTTGTAGTGGTACGTGGGTGCATAGCTTTGCTGTTGGTGAAGGCAAAGAAGAAGCTACTGTGTTCGTAGAGCCAGATTTGTTCCCTCCAGATTTAGAATTTGTACATCTAATGTACATTTTATTCATTAATCTTACTATTGTACTATTAGATTAGGTATTTGTTTTTCTTCTGTGAGGGCTTAAATGATCGGAATATGAGAGGGCCCCTTCAGCAAAGCTGGAAAGTTTCGTATATCCTTTTGAGGATGAGTATTATTATATAGCGATCCACCATATGATCATATTTAGCAATATCTGTAATCTGTTTACTGATGAAATATTTTGGACATGTTATTATGTTGTAGAAAAGTACGTACAGGTGAATTAGCTTATGTAATTTAAAATCATCTACATTCGGCATTGAGTTCCATTTGTAGAAATAGGTGTGGTAGTACGTAGGTGGAATTTTTTTTTTTTTTAAATATATATATGGAAATATAAATTTATACACTAACTAATCTATAGATGAAATCCATCCTCCGATGGGTTTCAGTTTGCGAAATTACGCAAGATGATGTCAGTTTCAAATGCCTTTCTTTTTTTCTTTTTTTTTTAATGAAGGTATTTATTAAGATGTGGAGATATGAATATTTGGTTGGTTATACAGTAAAGTAAATATTTTGATATATGCATCGGAGACAGGGTTTGCAGGAGCCAAAAAGCCCATGATCCAAGATAACCCTTTAGAAGTAATGATTTCTAGTAAGATAATTTATGTTATCTAAGTTACATAGGTGGATGACCATCTGGATGACAAGCCTTATGACCATACTCCTCTCTCAGCAGGCTAACCGTACGCCTACAATGCTTATTGAGCTACAAAACTAGCCCTAAAGAAATGGAGTAGTTAGAGCATCTCCAGCCCTGTATTTGCTCTTAGGTACAAATTTGTGTCCACGTAAGCAACTTCATGCCATGAACTACAAAACTAGCCGTAAAGAAATGTAGTTATGCTCTCCACTCCATATAAATACAAGGGGCAAACCGTACTTTGTTGTCTTGGAAAAGAACTCATCGTGTGAGATGGTCTCACAGAAGTTGTCTGTTGTTAATATAGAAACTTATTGTCTTGTGAAAAAACTCATCATATGTACAGTCTCACATAAGTTGTCTTTTGTTAATATACATATATAGTATTTTTTGTTAAACATACTTTAACTATCAATAAACATATTTACTTATATAGTGATTGTATTTTAACACATCTTATAATCTGTCTTACATAAGCAACATCTCACTAGAGATAACAGTCTTGGGTGGAATTGTCTCAGGATAAGACAATTTTATATTTTTGTAATTAGTTATCACTTCTTATTTATATTATAAATTGTTCATGAAATAGTTCACAAAACTATTATCACTTTTCTTTAATTGGCCGATATCACATCTTATTGAAAATATTATCACATTTTATCCATCTCATGGAATGACTTTTCATAAAACTTTCTCACACAAATCTTTCCATGTGGGTATGTTGCCAATTTAGTTTTAGAAAAGATGAAGTAGGGTGTTTTAATTTCCTATTTATTTCGTTCACAAATTACATAACTATATGTTCATGGAGAGTCCGATTTTTTACTCCACATCCCTATTTTATCTTGTACTCTATAGTTTTCGACATTAGAATATAAGATGAAACAGAAGCGTGGAATAGGAGATCCCAAATCTTTGGTGCATGTGTGTGTGTTTAGGTTTAGAAAAGGTGAGTTAGGGACATGATAAATCCTCTCTCTCAAAGAAGAAGAATAGTCGTAATTTGGGGGATTGAAAGTACAAGTAGCAAGAACGCAATCCAGAAAATAGATATTTAAACCGAAGGTGTTCCTCCCACAAAGCAAACTGATCACCAATCATACCCCGCCACGTGTGGCTAAGCCGCCGCGACAGTTACCACACGTGCATGCGCATACTTATAACGTCACATGCCACTAATTCAAACCTCTCTCTCTCTCTCTTTCATTTTTGTACAAGTGATCATTAATCTTGATGTTTATGTTTAGTGGTGGGTATGAGTATAATTTGGGATGGAAACTCACCGCCATGCCCACGTTGTGGCTCTTCCAACACCAAATTCTGTTACTACAACAACTACAGCTTAACTCAACCTAGGTACTTCTCCAAGGCCTGTCGGAGGTACTGGACCAAAGGGGGTTCCCTCCGCAAAGTCCCCATCGGCGGTGGCTGTCGGAAAACCAGAAGAGTCAAATCCCTACGCGACTCCACCCCAGTATCAGCTCCTTCAACCAGTACTGCCAACATTGATCTTGCAGCAGTTTACGCCAACTTTCTCAATCCACACAATAAGAATATTGAAGCAGTACCTAATAATTCCCAATTGCATGAACCAGCTGTATCGAATTGATATCGACTAGTTTCCATATGAGTTCTAATTTGCCGCCACCCTTGTTTGAGTTTGGTGAGGGTTTCATGTTTCCGGATGAGTTTCAGAAGCAGCAGTTCCCCACAGGTAATAGTTTGGAGAATGATTCATTGCCGGGTCAACAAGGAATACCGGGTTGGCCCGTAAATCAAATATTGCCTCAACCATTTGAACAGAGTTCACAAGTGGTGAATATTGGAAATATGAGCATGTTTTGTGGCCTCAATCTTGAAGCTATTTTCAGGCCCTGATATGATGCTCATCATTTTTATAAATATAATTTCATTATACATATTGTATAGGTGAAAATATTATCGGTGTTCATGCTTACTTTTATTTCTTCAGATTTTTTATATATGCAATTTTATTAATAAAATAATTCGGGAATACATAAATTTAATTAATTTGAGTCAATTGAGTTCAGCATTAATATGATTTAATTAATTAAGTTGCATGTAACAAGTGTAGGTTTTCTTTTTTAAAAAAACTGTAACTTTTTATGATGTTGAGATTGATTTTCTCCAAGAATTTTAGTTTTTCATATACAAGAGTAATTAATACTCTTAATTATTCTTTGTTCTGAAGATTAATTAGTGTGTGTTGTGCAGAAAAATATATATAGAACATGCAACTACTACAGAATGAATATATCAAGAACAACTTTGTAGTAAATTGATAAGCTCATAGAATGTCTCCAAGAAAACCCTACTCCAAAGATTTGTTTTAAGTTTCCAACAATTTGGCAGTCTCAAAATTGTTCATAGTGTAAAGTAACAGAATTTCTGGTCTTCGCACAACGCATTCTTAAAGGCAAATCCCTTTAATTTATAGCTGAGGAAATCAAAGGTTAGAACCATATTCATGACATCAAGCCTTTTAATAATGCACTCTATCTAGAAGCCATAAGAACATATGCAATGATTTAATGTAATGTTTTATAAACCACTCACAAAATTACATAGAGTACGTTGATTAATTTCCTAAATCATTTCATATACAAATTAATTTCTTGTATCACACCATGTACTAAATTAGTATGGTGCACTCTATAAAAGAATGGTATAAATGGGAGTCATCCATAAAAATAATTGAATATATATATATAGGTGTGCGTTAGTGTGAGTGTATGTATTTGGAGTAACAGGATGGAAGACGTAAGTAACTTGTGAATAGCAGGTACTCCTAGGCGTGGGCGGTATTGCATACCGAAGATTTTTTGTCATACTAAATACCGTACTAAAATTTTCGGTATATAAAAAATCATACCGTTATCTTACCTAAACTTTCGGTATACCATAGTTCGGTATACCGATATTTTGGTATATGAAAATAGTATACCTTCTGCTTACCAATATTTCGGTGTACCGTATCATACCTAAAATATCGGTATATACCGTTCTATTAGATAGTTTATTATGACGTTATGCACCTAAAATTCAATAAATCTAATTAAAAACTGTACTAGAAAAGTGAAAGATAGCTATAAAATAAATTCTAATAGATATCAAATTTATAATAAGAAAAATATACGACAATTCACAAACGACCAAAATAAATAAGAGTGAGTTTCATGTAAATCGGGTTTACATGTAAATATTTTTTTAAATTACTTTTTAGTATATAAAAAATTACTCTTTGAAGAGTAATAATTTTTATATGAAAGAGTAATAATTCATGTCTCTAAAAAATAATAATTTTTCATATAGTACTAAAAAGTAAACGATAAATCAGGATTTACGAAGAATAATTTTTTTAATTTAGAAGAGTAACAATTTATGTGCTAAAGAGTAATTTTTTATGTACTAAAGAGTAACATAGTTTATATAATTAATGTATGTAAACCCGATTTACACAAGTGTTTGTCATTAAATAAATAGTATCCAATAGATCTACACAAGAACCATATGGAACTTATATTAAAATCAACACATTTAAATTTTTATATAGGATAGAACTTCATATTAAAAAAGAAGTACAAGATATCATGAAAGCCAATCACACCCATTTATATAATAATGAAATTCACATTAGGATTTTAGATTTAATCTTTTAATTAAAAATAGTGTATATATATAATTTAATTAATAATTATAATATATAAATAATAATTATAATTGCATATATCATGTAGTATGGTATACCGTATTATATTACCCAAAAATTGAATATTTTATGGTATTTCGGTATATACCGAAATACCGCGGTATTGATAATTTATATACCTCTTTATCGTACCAAAATTTTCAATACGGTATCATACCTTACCAAAAATTTCGGCATACCTAAAATTTCTATAAAATCGGTATTTTTCGATATGATAAGGGCGGTATACTGAAATTTCGGTATTTTTCCCCAGCCCTACTCCCTTAGTCTCAAATTTGTGGCTAATTTATTGATATATTGTTGTTTAAAATTTTTATTAATAATATATGGTTGTTTGATGTTTTGTTAACAGAATAGGAGTAAGTGGAAGCGCCAATGCTAATGGCGCTTCTTAAACGTGTCATCATTATCTAAGAAAATAATAATTAAATAATAATTAATTGTTAATTTATATTAAATTAAATTAAACTAATGTAATGTAATGATTTAAATATTAAAATTAATGTTGAAATTATTTAATGATTTAAAATGAGTGCTCTCTCCGTCCGCCGGAAAGGTATACATTTTGCTATTTTAAGCTTCCGCACTAAAGATATACATTTCATTTTTAAACACTTAGGACCCACACACATCACTAATACATTTAATATATATAGTCTCACACACCTTACTAATACAACTATTACACATTAAATAATAATACTCACATGCAAAAAGTAAGTGTATACCTATTAGACAGATGGAGGGAGTATATTATTTATGAGTTGGTCTCGTGTACATTAGATGCATAAATAGTTTAAAGATATAAAATTTTAGTTTAAATGATTTACACTTTAATTAGTACGAGTATTATTTGTTCATCGAAAATATCGATTGTAATCTAAGGAGTATTACTCCCTCTGTTCGCCTAAAAGAGCTTAATTTTATCATTTTGGACTTTTGATCCACAAGATCTCATTTCATTTTTTTTAAAACACATAAGACCTATACAAAATTATCCTAAAAAAATTAATAATATTAGTTAAAAAATAATTTTTTCTTAATATCCATGGTATTGTTCAAGGGATGGAGGGAATACTTTAGTAATTTTGATGTAATAATTTGTGTTAGGTTAAGAAAAATAATTTTAATATTAATTGTTATACCTTTTAATATAATAACTTATAATCTTGATTTTTTAAAAAATAAAATAACTTTTTTAATCAAATATTAATACTCTTTATATTACAACCAACTTTTTCAATGAAAAAATTATACAAATATTAATAAAAGTGTATACTCTTTAAAATAAAATATTATACGTCCCTTAAACACTTTATCCGGCGCACAAAAAAACCAATTCATGAATAATACACTCACTCTAAATTATTAAATAATTTCAGAATTAATTTTTATACCTATTTAAATCATTAAATTAATTTAATTTAATATACCTATTTAAATCATTAAATTAATTTAATTTAACTTAGATTATCATTTAATTATGATTTTCATGGTAATGGCGACACGTCACTAGAGGCGCCACTACTGTTGGCGCTCTACTTGTTTGGTTAACATTATACCAGCCATATATTATTAATAAAAAATTTTAACAACAATAAATTAATATATTAGCCCAAATTTGTTTTCACCTTCTTAAAATAATAAAAATAAAAATAATTAATCTACCGTATATATACTTCATTTACACAAATATTCTATGTATATCTAACGCATGTATAGTATAACTTTGTCCTTTATATATTAACAAAAGAAAATTAGGAACTTTCTTAATCTACTAAAAAAAAAAAAAGATTTGGAATTGAATGAGTATTTGAAAATGGTGCATAGGAATAAGAACATAGATTTGTGTGAAGTGCACATGATCCCAGAAGCATCCTGCCGCAATCATCTTAATTTGGGTGCTTAATTTTTTATCACTTCACCCCTAAATTAATCCACCTTCAAATTCTAACCATATTTTAATTATAACTAATATATACTTAATTTTTTAAGAAATAGTATTAATAGTCAATGTTCTGATACGGTGGTGGTAAGTTAATGTATATTTGAATTTTGTGGTTACCCTTATTGAAAACCCTGTAATATTAACCAAATACGAAAACCAAGACGGTCGAAATGGCTAAACCGGCGCCGTGCTTCAACATCAATATCATTTGGCACCATCTCTTATCCTGTGAATCCAGCAGAAGGGCCACTGTTCCAGCCTCCACCGCTTTCATCTTATTTCTCCCCCATGGACACTTTGACTGCTGCTTTTGAAGCCTTGTGAGAGATTTCATCCGCTACTTCCACAACCGACCTCAGCATCATAACTGCATAACCCCACACTCAATGAATTGGCCGCCGGATTCTGATAACTGGAGACTGGATCAGTCGCCGGCGGTGCTGACTGTGCATGTTGACCACTTAATACTTCTCACCTCCAAAATTTTGTTTTATTGCTGTTAAAAATAATAATAATAACTAAAATTAATAATAATAATTTCTTGTAGAAATTATCTTTTGTGCTACTTCGGTGCATGTGACATCTCTTGTGATATTCCGTTGTTGAATGAGTGATACATATTAGAAAGAAGTTAAATTATACCCAATGTCAATCAGTAAACCTTAGGGTTAGGGAATTGAATTTTTTACAGGAAATGTCACACAACATCCCGTGCTATAAATTATAGTTGCAATTCCTACGTCAATATTGCAAGATAATTAAACTATAAATATATACTGAAACATTAATATTTAATTGATTATATATTTTACTAATTAATTCAAATTTTATAATGCGTTTAACTAGGACAACTTTATAATCATATCGGTTTGAAATTGTTAATAGCCGATCCTTTCCCGGTGAATATAGTAGTAATTTTATTTTTTATGATAAGTTGTAGTAATATAGGTTTTTGGATAAGAATAAAATCAATAATTGAGGTTGGTCAAATGGAGCAATAAATGAAGTTGAATTAGTAAAAGGTCTATAAAGTTTTAAACGGGTCAGAGTGCAATGTGGACCAATTTCCCGCCGCACTTTCAATTTCTCAATGAAATAAATTACTAACATATGCTCATAAATAACATTTAAAATATTTTATTCTTTAAAAGAGAATCATCATCTGTGTTCATATTTCACATAAAAAGATTAAAAAGAACTGAAAATGGTGTACTTATTTTTTTGTGATAAGCAGCCAAATTTCATTAGCTAGTGATAAAACCCTTTTCAAATGGCAAAAAGTAACCACCCCAAACTCAATTTTTAAGTCCTAACTATATGTATATATGCCAATTTTACAAGAATCTGAATTCAATTTTTGGGTTCCAATACCATCTAATTATTAATATTTTATATTTTATGTAATAAATGACCGATAACATAGTGTTTTTCCAGAAATAATTATTTAATATTTAATTTATTGGATTTTGAAATATTAGTAAAAGTTTTTACTTATATTTAAATTTATTTGCTATTCATTGCTCGTCATCCATTTATGCCTAGGTAAATGCCAAACTAAAATTCATTTAGTAAGGGTCATCTCCAACAGTTTACACCATATCACACAGAGCACAAAAATGGAGTAAAAATAGTAATAAAAATAGTAATTCATTTTTAACAGTTTACTTATATGTAATGTGTAATGTAATTTTAACTATGCTCGTGATATGTAATCTTAACTTTATGTTTAAAATTCTCATATTTATTTTAATTATTTTTTTTTTAATTTTTAAATAGACCGCCTACAAATTAATAAATAAATATATAAATACCTAATCCTACCATTAATAAACACAATATCACACCGCACTGAATATATATAATAATTTTTATTTATTTTTAATGAACTAAGGGGGACATACCAAATGATGAGAAATATTAATTATTATAACAAATAATTAGACAAGTTGATATCAAGCTATTGTACAAAGTCTTCTTACCATACAAATGAATTTTTTTTATTTTTAATTTTATGACGAGCGATCTCTTGTGCATTGGAGTGTACAAGATATTTAAAGGTATTACATTTTTTTTCTAAAAAGTGGAATGGTAGTGAGGTTTCTGTGCACTCGGGTGCACGGAGCATATTCCGTGCGCCTTTGCAATTTTCATGCCCCTTTGCAATTTAAATCCTTAGCAATATATATGTTTAAATAGAATTGGAGGGGGAATGTTGTGTTCACATGGGAACACGCGCGGAATATCCTTCCGTGTTCCTGGGGCGCAAGAACTTTTGCCTTTATTAAAATTAAGAAGGTTTTTTTTTTATTGAAGGGTTGGTTGAAATGGGAAAGTTATTAATATTTGATTTAAAAAATTGTCACCCTATTATTTTGAAATATTAAGGGTTATACACAATGATATAACATTGATCGAAGCATGCAAGACTTTGTCTTTTATGATATATATGTGGTTCAATCAATTTATATCATATTTTAGAGGGTGTTTGGTTTTGGGGTAATGGAATTTTTAATATCCTAAAAAAGAGTTTAATTTTGATGAAGTGTCGCCACCAGAATTAATCTCAATTATTTTAATTTTTAATTAAATTAAAAATTTCAATTATTTTAATTATTAATTAAATTTTAATGTAGATAAATAAATATATTATTTTAAGATTTGAATATGATATTATCAAATTAAAATTAATTAAAAATTAGATAAATAAATATAGATAAATATATATATTTACTTAAAAATTTAGAAAATTTATCCCTCCTTCACTTATAAATTAGATTGTTTATTAATTTATTCTACATGCATAATTTATTCATCATGACGAACAAAAGCTTTCTTCAAATTCTAATGAAAGGTATCTGTTTTTTATTTATTCTCTTTTAATTATTTTTTGTTTTATTTATTTATTTATTTTGTTTTAGTTCTATTTTTTTAATTGTTAGTACGTAATCTTTTGATTATTTTTTATTTTATTTATCTATTTATTTTGTTTTAGTTCTGTTTTTTAATTGTTAGTACATAATTTTTTTATCTTTTGATTTTATACGTAATTAATTTTTGTTTCATGGTTAATTTTACAATTTTTTTAATTAATTTTGTTATGTATTCACTTTTAATTATATATTTTTTATTTAAATATTTTTTTAATTATTAGTATGTAATTCGCTCAAGCTTACTAAGCAAACTTAGGCTTGGCTCGAAAGCCGGCCTTACTCAACAAGCCCCTTTATTTGATTCTTTTCTACGTTATTAATTTCTTTTTATGATTTTATAATTTATTTAATTAATTTTTTTATGATTTCCTTTCCTTTTCTTAATCTTTTGATTTATTTTTATTTTTAATAATATAATGATTTATTATTATAATTTTCTTTAAAATTTTTTAGTATTTCTTTCGTTATGTTTCTTTTAATTTTATTTGTTTATTATATTTTTTTAATATACTTTCACCAAAATTAAAATTTAATGATATATAAAAAATAATTTGTTTAAATTTCGAATAAGGATGTATTTTTTTATATAATTTTTGCCCTTTCTTTTATATTTTTTAAATTCTCTTTTATTAACTTTTGTTTTTATTAAAAATTTTTAATTCAGTTATTTTATTTTTTATTGACAAAGTCTCTTGTGAGACGTGTTATTTGTGAGACGGGTCGACCCATCACTAAAGTATGTTCATTGTATACATAAAGTATGTTAAATGGTTGTTAAAGTATGTTTTCTAAGTATGCTGAATTATGCATTAAAGTGTGATTTTTTAATGTGTTATAATATGATTTATTATTAACACACTTTAACTATAAATAAGCACACTTTAACTATAAAATAAGTATACTTTAGTGATGGGTCAACCCGCTTCACATCTGTCTCACAATTAAACTGTCTCACAAGAGAGTCTCTCTTTTTTATTAGTATGTAACTTTTTAATCTTTTATTTTTTAAAATTAATAATTTTTTTCATTGTTACTTTTATTATTTTTTAATTAAAATTTTTATAATTTCTCTTTAGATTTTTATTTATTTAATTTTTTGTTTTTAATTCTATTTTTTTAATTAGTAATTTTTATCCTTTTGATTTTTTTACATTATTAAATTTTAAATGTTTAAATTTACTAAAAATTTTAAGGGTGGGTCACATGTAAACTGAGTTTACATGAAAACCCTATTTTTTAAAATTACACTTTAGCTTATAAAAAATTACTCTTTGAATAGTAATAATTTTTATATAGAAGAATAATAATTCATGTCTCTAATTTTCATGTATTAAGAGTAATCGAAAAATAAGGGTTTACAAGAATTTGAAAATTAATTTTTTAATTTAAAAGAGTAATAATTTATGTGTTTAAAGAGTAATTTTTCATGTACTAAAGAGTAACAGTGTCTACATATAAACGTATGTAAACCCAATTTATATTTGTGAAATTTTAAATTTTAATGATATGTTGTCACCTGAATTAATTTTAATTTTAATAATTGCTAATGATATTTAGTGATAAATACATATATTTTCATATAAATCTTCTTTAAGATTCAAATATTTATATGATTAGATTAGATCAAATAAAAATCAAATCAAATCTTATTTAGAAATAAAAATAAAAATAAAAATTGATCAATTTTCACCTATATAATATGACTCTTTATTCATTCGTTTCGAAAAGGTGTTGGCTCATGTAGTAGTTCCCACCAGGTCCAACCGGGCTAGGTCAAGTGGCGAGCAAACGGATGTCCAAGTTGAAGTATGAGGGTGGTCCAGGTAAAAGCTTTGATCCATGGGGAATCGTTTTTGTTAGTCGGAATCGTTTTGTTGACTAACAAGTGGTAACCGAATGATTTACTCTGTTTACATAAATTATTCATCATGACGAACAAAAGTTGTCTTCACTTTCTAAAGAAATTTTTTTTTATAAAAAATTATTTTGCTGCTCGTTTTATATTTTTTGAATTCTCTTTGATTATTTTTTGTTTTTATTTAATTTTTTTTTGTTTTTATTTTGTTTTTTTTTTTTTTTTTTTTTTTTGAGTTTATTATGTGAATTTTTGTGCAAATAATGTACTCTCCACCTATAAATAAACTATTTATTTATTCATTACACATACGTCAAGAACAAAAGTTATTTTCAAGTTCCATTCAAGTTCTGAAGAAATATATCCATTTTTCTATTATTATTATTATTTTCTAAAATTTATATTAATTAATTTCTTGCATATTCTTTTATATTTTTCAAATTTTATTTATTTTTTAAAAATTGTTTATATTCTTTTTTTTCTTTTAACTTTTTTTATTACATATTAATTTTTTTTAACGTTATTAATTTTTTTCGTGGTTAATAGAAGTATTTTAATCTTTTAAATTCATTTTTTAAAATTATTATTTTATTTCATCGAATTAATTTATATTGAATTTTTTTCTATTAATTAACTTTATTATAATTTTTTTCTTCAATGATAAAATTAACATATTTTTATTTTTTTGATCAAATTAATTTTGGAACAACAATCATAACAAAATTTGACAAACCAATTCAATAATTTTTAAATTTTTTTTTTGATAAATCAATTTAACAACGAGATTAAACTTTTATCAACGGAAGTAAATTCACATTTGAGTGTATATAAATTGAATTTTACTTTTTGATATAAACTTATATTAGATTATAATCAATTAATAAATAGTTATATTAAACTTGAATTGTATTTTTAAAATTATTGAATAAATAATTATATTAAATTTAAATTATATTTTTTAAAATTGTAAATTTATAACCCGTTCTCAAGAATGAAGACACACACGAACTGATCTATTTGATTTGTTAGATAAAACTCTCACGTTGAATCGAACTATTGAATTCTGAATGTTCAAAGAATTGAATGAACGGATGTGTGTGTTGTGATTGAAAATAAACAAGAAGAAGAAGATGTATAGTGGTTCGGCTTATTAACCAAGCCTACGTCCACTTCGTGAGGATGATCGTTCTTATTACTTTGAGTATGAGAGATTACAGAAACGATATGCACAGATACATCATATATATACACTCCATGCATAAAACTGAAACTTATGGGACCATCACGTGTATGCTGCTTCAGGCGGTTATTTGAGTGATCAAACGGAATCTTTTTCTGTTACAACAAACTTGAGCTCACAGCCTGTACTTCAAGCTTTCCATCCGTGTATGGAACCTTCCAGAATGTTCTCTCATAAACTCCCTAAACCAGCCGCAATACACCCTGATCACATACCTTCCACATGGCCCGATTTGATTGGTTTACTTTGCTAGTTACTTCCATGTTTAATCATGCACACGTTGCATGGATTGAAACTGATCAGACCTAGCTAAACCTTCAACTCAACCTCTTACTAATGGTGATCAGTCACTAATATGAGGTTTCCATCTCAAATCTCCACCTAAACCTCATACTTAAGTAACTCCTTACTCCACATTCACCACTGTTTTTAAAAAAATAGCAAACTTCATATCCACTGCCTTGTTGGAGAGCAGCAAAACTCACATCACTACTTTTGAGAGAGTAGCAAAACTCCTTACTCCTATCTTCAGCACATGTTAATAAGACTCTTGCACAACTCGAACTTCGAAGTAGGCAAGGCCTTAGTAAGAAAATCTGATGGATTCTTAGCTGTTTCAATTTTCTTCACAACAACTCTTCCACCATCTATCAAATCTCTAATGAAGTACAACCTGATATCAATGTGCTTTGTTCGTTCATGATACCCTTGATGCCTTGAGAGATGAATGGCACTAGAATTATCACAATACAGAACCACAGACTCTTGCATAATACCAAACTCAGACAGAATTCCCTTCAACCACAGACCTTCCTTGATTCCTTCTGTAAGTGAAATAAACTTAGCCTCTGTTGTAGATAATGCCACCACTGATTGGTGTGTTGATCTCCAACTGATGGCTGTGCCAAATAAACAGAATACATAGCCTGACAGGGACTTTCTTGTGTCCAAATTTGCTGCATAGTCTGCATCTACGTAACCTGCAAGAAAATCAATGTTAGATGTAATCTTATTAAAATGCAAACCTGTTGTTAAGCTTCCTTTCAGATATCTTTGAATCCATTTGACAGCTTCCCAATGCTCCCTTCCTGGATTTCCCATGAATCTGCTCACCAAGCTCATTGCATGAGCTAAGTCTGGCCTACAACAGACCATAGCATACATAAGACTCCCAACAGCATTAACATATGGAACCCTTTCCATTTCTGATATCTCTGCCTCTGTCTTTGCTGATTGTTGACCTGATAAACTGATCCCTTGCTTAACTGGTGTGGCAACTGATTTACACATATCCATGTTGTATCTTTTGAGCACTTTCTCTAGATAGATACTCTGATGCAACACAACTGATCCTGCTGGCCTATTTCTCTCAATCTGCATCCCTAGAATCACAGTAGCTTCACCTAAATCTTTCATGTCAAATTCTAATTTCAACATCTCTTTGACAGCTAAAATTCCATCCATAGATTTGTAGGCTATCAGTATGTCATCAACATACAATAAAAAGAACACCTGCCAATCAGCATCACTTCTGATATACACACAGTTATCATACAAGCTTCTTTTGAAACCACAGCTGACAACATATTCATCAAACCTCAAATACCATCTCCTTGGACTTTGCTTCAATCCATATAAGGATTTCAGAAGTAAACAAGCCCTTTTGGTGGTATCTTGAACTGCTACACCTTCTGGAATGCTCATGTATATATTTTCTTCCAAATTTCCATGAAGAAAAGCTGTTGTTACATCCATTTGATGTAACTCAAGATCAAACTGAGCAACTAGAGCTAGCATCACTCTGATTGAGCAATGTTTAACCACTGTGGAGAAGATTTCAGTGTAATCAATCCCATCCTTCTGTGAGAAGCCTCTTGCAACCAACCTTGCTTTGTATCCTATTCCACCTGTAATTTCTGGAGCTACCTTTTTCTTGTAAATCCATTTGCAGCTTACCAACCTTTGATCCTTTGGCCTCTGAACTATCTTCCATGTTTGATTTTTCTCTAAGGACATCAATTCTTCTTGCATGGCAACACTCCATCTGTCACTTTCCTTGCAATTCATTGTCTCTAGATAATTCTTAGGTTCATATGAATCAACCTCTTCTGCTGTATATAGTGCATAAGAGACTATATCAGCATTTGCATACCTAGCTGGTGGTTTGATAGACCTTCTCTGTCTGTCCCTAGTCAATTGGTAGCTATTCAATAGCTCATCAGTTTCTGATCTTCCTTGATCATTACTAGCAGCTGTAATAGTATCATCTTGTACCATTTCTTCATTATCTGCCTCCTGATCATGTGCAAATTCCTTTGCATGCTCCACCTCAAGCTCAGTTTTATCATTCCCTTGAGTATTCTGAGCTTGCTGTGAACATAAAGGCATCACAGCCTCATTAAAGGTGGCATCCCTGCTTACAATGAACTTCTTGCCTTCAATACTCCATAACTTGTAAGCTTTCACACCTTTAGGATATCCTATCATAACACACTTTACTGCCCTTGGTGCTAGTTTATCTTGCTTGATATGAGCATAGGATAAACAACCAATAACTCTAAGCATTGAGTAATCTGCTAGTTTCCCTGACCATACCTCTTGAGGTGTTTTAAACTTCAGTGCTATTGATGGACTTCTATTTATAAGAAATGCCACTGTAGTGACCAGTTCACCCCAAAAATCCTTTGTCAAACCAGAGTTACTCAGTATACACCTTACCCTCTCAAGTAAGGTTTGATTTAGCCTTTCTGCAACACCATTTTGCTGTGGTGTGCCTGGAACAGTTTTGTGTCATATGATACCCCTGTCTCTACAGAACTTATTGAACTCCTCAGAACAATATTCAAGACCATTATCAGTTCTTAACACTTTAATCTTAGCATCACAGGTGTTCTCCACCTCAATTAGCCAATTCTTGAAAGTATTAAAAGCTGCATCCTTAGTTTTAAGAATATATATCCACACTTTCCTACTATAGTCATCAATAAAAGACATGAAGTACCTGCCACCTCCTTTGGTTTGAGTCCTTGCAGGTCCCCATAAGTCTGAATGAATGTAATCCAACCTGGATTTACTTGTGTGACTTCCAATTCCAAACTTAAGTCTCTTAGCCTTTCCAAAGATGCAGTGTTCACATTGCTTCAACTGATCTGTTGGTCTGATGCTAATAGCTTTCTGTCTTGACAGTTCTTGTAATCCTTTCTCACTAATGTGAGCTAATCTCCCATGCTATAAGTGTATATCATCACTTTCAGTTGTGACATTATTCTGTCCAATCACAGTATGACCATCAAGAATATAGAGCTCCATTTTCCTGATTCCTTTCATCACTTCATACTCATCTTTCTCAACAATGAGTACTCCTCCTTTTGTTCTAAATTCATAACCTGAAGCATCTAGAATACCTAATGAAATTAGGTTTCTCTTAAGTTCTGGAATATACCTCACACCTGTCAAGGTTCTAATCACTCCATCATGCATCCTCAACCTGATAGAGCCTATTCCCCTTATCTGACATGTATGATCATTCCCTAGTAATACTGATCCTTCATTTTGATACTTAAGATCAGTAAACCACTGCTTCATAGGAGACATATGAAATGAACATCCTGAGTCAAGGATCCAATCCATGGATCCTTTTGATGAACTGATCAATAATGCCTCAGGATAATCAATTTCCACCTGATTTTGATTATTTTCCACCTGATTTGCTTGCACTCTCTGTTGTCCATCTTTTCTAGCCTCTGCTTTCTTCTTCTTGGATGTTTTCCACTTATAACAATTCTTCTTAATGTGACCTGGTTCATGACAATGGAAGCATTTTCTTCCTTCCTTGTCACCTGCAGACTGATCTCCTTTACTATCTTGTTTCTTAACATCAGATCCACCTTTCTTGTTAGGTTTCTTATTCTGATTTCCCTTCCGGATCATCAATCCTTCACCTGATGATCCTTGTTCCTCACAACACTTCTGTAATTCTTTGGTTTTCAAAGCTAATTCAACTTCATCTAGACTAATTGAATCCTTGTTTCCAAATAACAGTGTATCTTTGAAATTTTCAAACGATTTTGGAAGTGAGGATAACAGAATCAGAGCCTTATCTTCATTCTCTAATTTAACCTCAATATTTTCTAAATCATCAAGCACTTTATTGAACTCATCAAGTTGAACTAAAATAGACTTATCCTCTGTCATCTTAAATGAGTATAACTTCTGTTTCAGATATAATCGATTTGCAAGAGATTTTACCATATAGAGATCATCCAGCTTCTTCCATACTGCTCTTGCCGTCGTTTCCCTCTGAACTTCTCTGAGCGCTTTGTCACTAAGACACAAGAAAATAGCACTCAGAGCTCTTTCTTGAAGATCTACTTCAGCTGCTGCAGCTTGTACATCCACTGCTGCGGCTTCATTCACTGGACTTTCTTTGATTGCTCCACCGAGACCTTGCTGCACCAGGATATATCTCATCTTGATCTTCCACAGCCCAAAGTCTGTCTTCTCGGTGAACCGCTCGATATCAAATTTGGTAACCATGTTGATTCCTTCTTTTCTTCTTCAAGTAACCGCTTCCTTGATCTGCTTGCCTATGGAGTTTCCCACAGACGGCGCCAATTCTCAAGAATGAAGACACACACGAACTGATCTATTTGATTTGTTAGATAAAACTCTCACGTTGAATCGAACTATTGAATTCTGAATGTTCAAAGAATTGAATGAACTGATGTGTGTGTTGTGATTGAAAATAAACAAGAAGAAGAAGATGTATAGTGGTTCGGCTTATTAACTAAGCCTACGTCCACTTCGTGAGGATGATCGTTCTTATTACTTTGAGTATGAGAGATTACAGAAACGATATGCACAGATACATCATATATATACACTCCATGCATAAAACTGAAACTTATGGGACCATCACGTGTATGCTGCTTCAGGCGGTTATTTGAGTGATCAAACGGAATCTTTTTCTGTTACAACAAACTTGAGCTCACAGCCTGTACTTCAAGCTTTCCATCCGTGTATAGAACCTTCCAGAATGTTCTCTCATAAACTCCCTAAACCAGCCGCAATACACCCTGATCACATACCTTCCACATGGCCCGATTTGATTGGTTTACTTTGCTAGTTACTTCCATGTTTAATCATGCACACGTTGCATGGATTGAAACTGATCAGACCTAGCTAAACCTTCAACTCAACCTCTTACTAATGGTGATCAGTCACTAATATGAGGTTTCCATCTCACCCGTGTAATACACGGGATGCATACTAGTGAAGATATATAGTTGTCTTCTTTAAGCTTCTTATTTTCAGTTTCTAAAGCAGCGAGCTGGCTTTCTTACAAGACAAATTGAGTGGAGAACATTTTATGTTTGAGTGTCAGATCCTTAAATACCTCTTCGTTATGACCAAGTTGAATTCTCTGTTACACATTCTATGTTACATTGGTATTTTTTTATATAAAAAAACTATACCTTACAAATGACCATTAAACCCTTGGGGCATGTATTGAATTTTGGCATTTGATTATGACACATGACAAGTATTTAATTCGTGTAATAGGAGATGAAACACCATCGTGTAACAGGTGGTCTCATTTGCATTGTGACGGGATTGAATTTCTAATTTCAAATTTTCTTGTGAGGTGATTGGCTATGAAATGTTTTAACGAGTACAATGGCTAATCATAGATAAGCTTTTTGACTTTTGAAATTGTAAAATCTACTTCGCGAGAACACTTATTTTGGATTTTATAGGCTGCGTAAAATTTAAAAAACAAAAAATCCTCAAAATTGCATTCGCGAAAACACTGATTTTGGATTTTATAGCAAAACTAATTAAATAAAATGTAAAGCCTATTTATTGACAACAAATTACGATCAAAATAGTGCGACGATCTAAACACTAAAATTTTTTTTTTTTTAAAGAAACTATAGTTATCGCCTATATTTATATTGTTACAGTAATACAATATTTATGATCACCTCCATCTCAAAATGTGAAATTTATTCTACATAGTTAAGAATAGTGTTGATGCCATAAATGATAAGTTGAAGTGTGTTGAGAAAGAAATTGCTTTGGGTGAAAACGTTAGCACTTGCAGAATTTCTCAAGATCAGGTTTTATGCCAAGATAATCCTTTATTGTTAACAGAGTTGTGGTAAGTTTAGTTTTTTTAACTTGGTCCATATTATTGCAGATAGTGACATATATATTTTTTCAGACATCATTGTTGGAGGTTATGGCGTTATTAAAAGGCTACGAATTGAACTTGACCAGTAGAAAACAACGAATCTTCTTGATTTACAATATGGTTTACCTCACACCAAATGAATCGTATTGTCACTCTTAAAACCTAATACATGATAATACTAGTGAGGGCTAAATACACATAATACTAAATACCTTTGGAGTCTCTGTGTTCGTCCTTGTTGAACCTGAACTTTGTTAAAGAGTCGTGGTAAGTTTAGTTTTTTAACTTGGTCCATATTATTGCAGATAGTGACATATATATTTTTTCAGACATCATTGTTGGAGGTTATGGACGTTATTAAAAGGCTACGAATTGAACTTGACGAGCAGAAAGCAATGAATCTTCTTCTGCTAAAGGATAAAAAGAATCTAAACGACATAATTCTGGTGTGAGTTTTAGATTTTTTTGAAATTTAGCTGCAGATTTCTTATGCTCCAAAAAATAAAAAAAAAATAAAAATATTGTTTCTACATGAATTGGGGGAAATATAAGGGTTTTTGTTAGATTGAGGCCCGAAACTGGGCAATTCCTTTATTGAAGGAATTACCGTGAAAGTGAGTTTTGAGGTTCAATTCAAGGCCGAGAGACAGCATTAGGAATGGGAGATTATACGACATTACACGAAGCGGGAGTGCATGGTCAACGAGATTTAGTCAGTTAGGTTTCACCCGAGCAGAGGGAACGCCTAGACGACGTTTTTATTTTTGGGCCGAAAATGCTTCATTTCCAGGAGTTTCATTTCCACTACAGTAACTTCTTTCATTGGGAGGAAGTTCATTCCCGTCAATGAAAATGAATATGCTATTACATCCCTGGAAGACCAGAAGTTAATTTTGACCCGAAATGGGTATCCTAGCCCATTCACTTCGATAAAGTTTTCAAGCCGGAAGACAGCTTGTGTGTTTGAGGAGATCTCCGAACGGGTTGAAGGTGCATTGGAGGGTCATAAGTAATATTTTCCTACCCGGTGTGCCAGCACAACAGGTGTGAATCACTAGAGCATTATTTTTAGGTTTTTCAATTGTTGAAATCTACAATGACAAAAAGAAAGATCTGTTATTCGAGGCATCGCATGAATCAAAACGATGTCACCGAAATTGGTTTTAGCTGTCAGCAGCAGGTTCTCCACCTTTTACAGATGGCAGAACAGAGAAGGTATGATTTTACGCTTAAAAGATACAAATCTTTTACACTTGAATTTCAGATCTATTTGGTAGTAGGAGTTATTTTGTGTTCAATCTGGAGATAAAAGGTGTAAAACACTGATTTTGGATTTATAGTCTAAACAGAAAAATTCTCAAAATTACGAAAACTGCAAAATAAATAGAAAAAATCTTCGAAATTTACAAAGACACCGGCTATTCGCACACACCGTTTTACTTCATACACTCAATTATATCTACACACACAAAAATGATATATACACACACTTAGAAAATACTGTATTACCCTTAATGAAATACACTCATATTCACAATGTATTCCCTCACACAAGTACCCCACTTCACTTTGCACATTTGAAACAAACAAAAAAAATAAAAAAATAAAAAAGGAAAGAAGAGAAGAAGGAAGGGAGAAAGAGGAGGGGAAGGGAGGAAGAAGAAAGAAGAGAAGATCAACTTCTACTATCAAGATCTTTCATCAAGCATACACACTGAAAACTACACTTAGTAGAAGAAAATGATCTCTACATATAAAAGAAATGAATTAAAACTGGAAACTAAGTTTCGAGTCGACCAAATATTGTCGAAAAAATACACACTGGTCGACGGGTTCTGGTCAAAATTTTTGGAAAATATCGGCCGTCGATGGTTGAAAATTTTGAAAAATTTCAACCACCAGTGGTCGAAAATGTTGGAAAATTTCGATCACATGTGGTCGAACAGGATGAAGTTTTTCGACCCTGGTTGGTCGAATAATGTAGCGACGGAAAAAAAATGCAAAAAATAACTTTTTAATCGTTGCAAACACATAAATATACGTACCTTTACATCCTTAGGTATTTCTTCTTCCGACATGATGCCCTTGTGAGCGAATGTGAGTGTTTATAGATGAAGAGAAAATTTAGGTTTAGTGAATGTTGAAGGAAGAAGAAGTAGGTGTATGTTTTGTTTATGTGATTTTTGCTTAAATGTTTGATGTGAATGTGTGTGTATTTATGTTTTTGTGATTTATTATTGTAAAAGTATTTGGTGTGTATATGTTTGTATTTATTGTTTTAGATATAATAATATTGTAATAAGTGTGTGTATGACTAAGGGATAGTTTAGTAATTTAAAATATATATTTATTAATTTTAAATTCAAATGGGTGAAGTAAAACGGTGTGTGCGAATAGCCGCGGTCATTTACAAAATCTAGTTAAATACAATGTAAAGCGTATTTATTGGCAACAAATTACTTTAGTGTTATTATGTTAGATGATCAAAATAGTGCTCCGTCAGTGATCTAAACACTAAAATTAATTTATTTTTTAATTTTTTTAAAAGAAACTATAGTTTTCGCTTATATTTATATAGATCGAGGCTTGCATGCGCTCGTGCGCACGCCGTGCACCTTTAGAATTTAGTAGGATTAATTATTACGACATACACATTTATGAGTCAAATTATTCTTAGATACATACGTTACAAAATATTATTATGGGATACGAAAATATATAATCATATACCTAATATACCCATTATAATTCAAAATAGAAAATGTAATCTTTCCTAATATAATTAAAAGATTTCTGAAATCGTAATCTTATTACCCTTTGGCATACTAATTCTACGACTCAAAACTCATAATATTCTTTAATTGTCTCTAATAATTCTCTTTTTATTAATAAAAGATTCTACTATCCCACTAATTATAATCAATTATCACACTAAATTTAATTATAAGAATGAAGTATGAATATTTTAAAAAATATGAGAAATCATATATTTATACAATATTTAATTTTACTAAAATAGTAACTTACACTAATGCATTGTTTTTTATATTTTTGCTACATCTAATATTTATTTTCACAAAATATTTTTTGTTGCACACAAAGTTTTATGTTGAACATAATATTTTTGTTGCACATAATACTTACGATTCATATAATATTTACATTCACAAAACACTTATTTTATTCTCATGATATTTACGCTGCACAGAACATTAATATTTCACTCAACATTTACACTGCACATAATATTTTTGTTGCACATAATACTTATGATTCTCATAAGATTTACGTTCTCAAAATACTTTTTATCATATGACATTTACGCTGCACATAATATTAATGTTTCACTTAACATTTACACTGCACATAAAATTTATGTTCACAAAACACTTTTTTATCACATGATATTTACGTTGCACAAAACATTAATGGTTCACTTAATATTAACGCTGCACATAATTTTTTTTTATTTATATACAAACCACCTATCAACATATATGTTGCACATAATATTAACAATTTACATAATAATTACGCTACACATATCATTTTTTTATTTATGTTACAATTATATTGCACATGATAATATTTATACACACAAACTTTTTATATTACATGTAACACTAAATGTAGTAATTATGCTCCACATACCAAGATTTGTGTATTGATTGCGGGCTTGCACATGTATAAAACAATTGGGATCACCTATTCCACTTCCCTATTTCATCTCCTGTTTCATTTATTAGATTTTTGCCATGTGTATTAATCTAAGGCCTAAAATACAATCACATGCCCCAAGGGTTTATTGGTCATTAACTAGGGTATAATATTTTTATGGAAACAAGTTATGAAACAGGGAGTGAAACACCATTGTGGAATAGTGGAATCGAATTGTGTATAAAATGGGGTGAAAAGAAATAGTAGCTATGTTAAAAATGTTAAATATGTTGAAAATGGTAATTTTAGACTATAGTGAGTACGCATGAAACATCCCAATTTGTTCTGCTTATTTAATGTAGAGGGTAAAACGGACTTTTATGTGAATAAATTTGTACTTGATAGTGGTATTCAATGGTGTATGTATCTCATAATGATTAGATGTTATATTTTGTAGTTAGTGGTAAGTCTCTCAATTTAGTATTATGGATAAGGGTACATTATTTTGTTCTAAAGAGTATACACTTTAATTAATAAGGATATACCATTTTGTTCTAAAG
Source organism: Pogostemon cablin (assembly GCA_023678885.1). Classification (NCBI taxonomy): domain Eukaryota; kingdom Viridiplantae; phylum Streptophyta; class Magnoliopsida; order Lamiales; family Lamiaceae; genus Pogostemon; species Pogostemon cablin. Next base: position 471,790 of record CM042983.1, read on the forward strand.
GGTATATACTTTTCATTATATTTTTTTTATTTTTCTTCAGAAAATAAAGGGTGCACATTTTTATACTAAAGGGTATACAATTTAACACAAAATTCTAAAGGCACACGGAGTGTACTTCCGTGCGCCCGGGCGCACACAAGTTTTTGCCTTAAAAATAAAGAGTACACATCTTTATACTAAAAGGTATACAATTTAGCACAAAATTCTAAAGGCACACGGAATGTGCTCCCATATCTCGGGCACACACAAGCTTTCGCCATTTATATATTGTTATAGTAATACAATATTTATTATCACATCCATCTCAAAATTTGAATTTTATTCTACATAGTTAAGAGTAGTGAACAAGCTTTCGCCATTTATATATTGTTATAGTAATACAATATTTATTATCACATCCATCTCAAAATTTGAATTTTATTCTACATAGTTAAGAGTAGTGAACAATTAAATAAAAGTGCAGTTCGATTAATTGAATTAATTAAATATGAAATATCCGTTTAAAATGGTTAGGGTGGTGACGAAAACATAAGAACTTCATATATTGAAACTTTTTAGGAGGCCCATATGAAGGCCCAATTTTGATCCGCATAGCCTTATTGGGCCCTCTTTAGCCCACAAAGAGAGCTTAGGTGTTATTATCCAACCTTTCTTTTCATCAGATAAAAAGTCCTACTTAATTAGAACATGTTGCATGTGGGATGATGAATATCATGATGCATGTAGGATTTTTAAATTTCTACATTTATTTTGTAGAAAAAAATTAATATTAACTTTAAAATGAATAATATTGTTCCTTAAAACTGAAATCCTACATACTATTATAGAATAATATGAACCCACCCCCCAAAATAATATTAAAAAAAAAAAAGACGAAATCCTAAGTCTTAGCTATTACATGTGGATGGATTTGGGCAAAAGTGAGAATAATAGAAATTGAAATTGTTGTTAGAAAATGAAGACTGAACTCTAATTATACTGTAATAATTCAAGTGGCAAGGACAGTCTCCATCAATAGCATCATCTTTAAAAACCCAAAGTCATGATTCTAGGATAAGGGTTATAAATTAAGGGGGACCATACCAAATGATGATAAATATTAATTATTATAACAAATAATTAGACAAGTTGATATAAAGCTAGTGTACAAAGTCTTCTTACCATACAAGTAAAGGCCTATACTGAGATACATGTAACAATCATTCATCATTCCCTTTAGAATTCTTGTATATATGGAAAACTTTCAATTCACCATATTATCGATTACACAGGAAAAAAAAAATTGTAGTATAATTGTGGACTACGTATCTTGGCAAATGGCAAGGCAGGATCGTGAGAGTGAAGATGTTAATCGTCCTTTATCACGGAATATCTCATGTTATACTAAAAAATGGAAGTTTTTATTTTAAGCCTTTTAATAATCCAAGACAAATGATTGTACGATAAGGTTTCTTGTAGAGACTGATCACAAAGTGTTATATTATACGAATTAACTACTCCATTTCATTTTAAAACATCGATTAATTTTCTATTATTATATCGTAAGTGGTAACATTAATACTTGATCTGAACATAGAATGCAAATCCATAATCTAGGTAGTCCAACACGAAATTATGATATTGGTATTTACACAATCGAAAAAAATTGAATTTTTAGTTTTAATGGAAAATTCAATTTCCACAAGAAAATCTCAAACTTTATATATTAAAATCCAACTGATCTACACCTAACATGGATTAGCAAATACGTATGAGTGTAATCTACAATATTATTCTGATCCGGGTGAATGCAAGAAACAAGAATTAATGATGGAATGAAAGTGGTAGAAATGAATTTATCCAGATTGAAAACCACTCTTTTTATTAATGTATACCACCCAAATTAAGTAACTAGTTTCTCCACATTACATTATCACATAATGATCTATAATCATCTGCAGAAACAAAATTAATATACAATCCCCAACCATAATCTAAACACCCTATTCTACCAGTAAGAACCCAAATAGGAGTAGTTGTCTTGAAATGTATGCATATACATATATATATATATATATATTTATAGATATATACCTATACTATCTATTCATCTTTCCATCTCTAGTACACTACCATGGAATCCCCTTCTTCCTAGCAATAAAGGAATGGGAGAAAAATTAATAGTGCCTACAATTTTACCTCTGGCAATAACTCTGTTTGCCTATCTAACCCCTCATGCTACAAAGTCCGGTAGCAACTGCGCCGCGAACCTCTTCCTGTTCTGTAGATTCATGTTTTCATAGACGTTGGACGCGTGAGCATTGGCCTGCGTGTTCATCCTGCTGAAATCATTAGTTTCCGGGCCCAATTGCATGCCTTGATTCGGTAGGAAAGACTGGTGGTGTGCTCCCGACATGGAGATGTTTTCGCAATGCGGGAGGCCTAGTGTTAGAGAAACACCGTTGCCTGAATACGGGGCGTGGAATTGCTCCGCCCCGTATCTCCCCAGTTCTCCCATTGGGTACGACCCGAACCCTCCTATGAAGTTTGTGGGCGCCCACCCACCCCCACTCTGCCTCTCGTTCCCGAATTTCATTGTCATGTTGTCGTTGTCGGGTTCTGGTGTCTTAGAGTCGATGTTGACGGAGGGAATGCTGGTGGGAGAGTGTAGCATGTCGGCCATTCGCAGTTTCTTGGGACTCGTTTGAGTAATGGAGTCTATTTCTGAGGATCGGATAAGATCAAAACCTGCAATGTTTCTGATGGTTCCGGTTGGAGGGGTGTCTTGTTTTAAGACAAAGGTGTCGGAGGTTGGACTCTTAGGTTGCGAATCCTCATTCTGGTGGTGTTCAGTACTCTTGCAGCTTTTATCCTCTGATCCATGACCACTGTTCTTCTCGTGTTCCTTCATCTCTTCGGTGTACATTTCCTCCACCATTGGCTTCCACAGCCGAACTCGAGCATTGATGAACCAATTGGACACCTGCAAATTAATGTATCAAATCAAATTTATATGCCTTCATCTCCCTGAAGCTGCAGCTAGAGACGTACCTGACTCCTGGTAAGCCCTGTTTGCTTGGCAAGCATCAGCTTATCTGAATCCTTAGGATACCTGCAAAATTAGACAAATGCACATTAATGGCAAGCATGTGGATTGAGTAATAGATTGATTGTCAACACAACTTACGGGTGGAGGAAGTGTTCGAAGAGCCAAGCGCGAAGAACAGAGACGGATCGTTCCGGCAATCCTCTCTGGGGTCTCCAAGCATTGTGCTGGATCATTCCCAATTGCTGTAAGGCCCTCTGCTGTCTGATCTGATTGTCCACGTATTTTAGCCTCGATGATCCCTCGATTTTCCCTTCCATGCCATCTTCTTCTCCTAAGCTTTTGCTTGCAGCTCGGATTTGTCCCAAGATGGCATCTTTAAGGCATCTAAACTGCTTGGAGATGGTTTGCAGAGCCAGAGCAGTGTATGTTTTTGCTGATCCGATTCCGGCCGCTTGTTCGAACCATGAGATTACAATCTGCATCTGGTGGTGGTATTGTCTGTACCTCTGCTCAACCTACACACCATCATATATTTTAGTATTGGATCTGTTTTCTTCAAGAGACGGAGACAGAGATGGATCAAATCTAATAAAAAAAGATTAAAAAGGACATTTGGAATTCTCTATGAAAGTTACTGTCTTAATTAAAATAAATTAGAATTGTTGTTCTGAATTCTTTGATACTCAAAAGTATAAAAAAGGGCACATGATCTGACATGATGGTTACTCTTGAGAATTGAACAACAGAAACTATACAAGTGTTTTATCCCAGAGGTTAGTTTGTGAGCAATATCATGAATACATCATTACCTCATCAAGCATGTTAACAAGTTTTGCTTTCTTCATCTGAATTTCTTGTCTCTCTGCGGTACTCAGCTCAGCCCCTCTCTTTGCACTCCCCTCTCCTCCACTCTGTCCCTCTCCACTTGTGCCCGCCGGCGTCGAATCTCCGGTGTTCTTGGACTGCCCATTACCCACCTTGGATGATTCCGCACCGCTCTTAACCCCATTTCCGACATTAACAACCTCATCAAGAAGCTCCTGTGCGGCCTTGAGATACTTAGAACTCAACAGCACGCTTTGAACGCCATTCACCCCGTTCGACACCCCGGACGCCGACGACGGCGATCCCCCCGACACCCTCACCTCCTCCCCGCGCGGGGGCGACCCCAGAGGCTGCGTCAAGGAACCGTATCCCGGTGGTTGCTGGGAGGAGAGGCTCAGGGACAGCCCCTGCTGCGCGCGCGTTATGTCACGCGCCGGTCCGAGGTCCATGGGGAGATTGTAGAGATTGTAGGAGACGCGCGGGTGGAAGCCGTGGAGGACGGAAACATCTTGCTGCTGCTGGTCCTGTGCGGAGGTGGTGGTGGTGGTGGTGGAAGTGGTGCCGTGAAGGGGGACGCCGACGAAATGCTGGGTCTGAGACGGCGGCGCGTGGTGGATGGTGTTCCCGGAGGAGTTGGAGTTGAGGAACACAAAGTTGCCGGTTGAGGGCGGTTGTGTTTCGGAGTATCCAACGTAGGCTGGATTCATGAGAATTAATGTCTGAAGACCGTCACCACCGCCTTGGATTTCAGAATTCCCATGAAAGTAGGTCGCCATCGATCTTGAAAATAAATCAAACTGATTCAGAAAAGAGACTACGTTAGCTTTCACTTCACATCCAATCCCACTCTTGTAATTTTGACCTATCTACATTCAGCAGGCAGAGAGAGATACATACATGATACTTATGATGAGTTGTATCTATATATATGTGATGCTAACAGGTAGAAGAAGGCTTGAAATGAATCACAGTGTACTAGCCGATGATAACCCTGCAGAAATTAAGTTATGAAATAAATATATAGGAGTATAATTCAGCTGTGGCTGTAAAACCCCTTGCACCAAAAAGTCCAACAAACACTATATTTAAGATCAACATCAATTAATCAATGAAACAAATTAACCACATGATAAGCTTATGCAGGTGATGAAGAGGAGATATTGGAAAGTAAGTTTAGTGACCACTCTACCTATGTTTCCCAAATAGAGGTGATTCTAGAGAAAAAACAAACAGAAAGATAGATGGATATCTGGATATATTATTAAGGAAAGAGAGATTGAGTGGGGGAGAAAGGGATTGGTTAGGTTATTACAATTAGCTACCTTACCTCGTGTGAACAAAATTCAGTGTGCACGTGTTTAAAACATCTGCAAATTTTTTATAACCTCCCTCCCTCCCTCCATAATTAAAGGATTCAAGAAGAAGCTGTCGTGATATAGCTAGTATATATGACATACTCACCACGTAGCTATAGAGATGGATTGTGTGTGGTGTGAATTGATAGTAGTAATCTGATCTATCTTCACTTGAGTAGTACGAGTGATCAGACATGTACACAATCCATGGCTGTCTGCAACAATCTCCTAAGATAAGGAAATAAAAAAAGTGAAGAGGAGAGAGAGAGGGGTGGGTGCTAAAAAGGCTTGGAAAAAGATGCTCATCTTTATTCACTCAATTATCCACATAATTTCTCTCTTTTTTCTTTCACACACATAAATAAAAAAGAAAAGGAAATTAAAATTAAAATAAAAGAGACGGGTTCTTCAAGAAAAGTATGAGAATTTATTTCATCTATACTTGTTCTTCTTGATGATACTGATGTACTCTCTCTCTCCTCGATCTTCTTTTGAATTGATCAAACGAGGGAACTTCACTGATTTGACCCTCCTTTCCAAATCATTTGATGCATCAAAGACTTCTGAGCATCAAGAAATTTAACTTTTCAGACAGAGAAAAAGATGTGGATTTGGTGTGGGTGTGTGTGTTCGTTACATGTATGAAAATGCCATTATCAAGCTGTGTCAGAACTTGCAAACATACAAACAGCTGAAAAACGAGGAAACGTCCCCTTCCAACTAAAGATTAGAGTATAATATACCCAATTAATTTAATATATATTACAAATTTAAATATATTATAATTCAATTGCAATAGCTAAGCAGATCATATCAATATATATAATTAATTAATTCAATTTCATTTCATCAAATAATTCTTCATCTTTTATCAATGGAGTGTGGGATAGGGAAGAAGGGGCCCCCCTCCTTCATTATTGATTTTTCTTTTGTCTTTTTTTGTTTTTATTTATTATTTATTTGGTGATTAATCTTGATATATTTGTGTGGTGGAAGGCAGAGTTTGAAGATAAAGCAATTTAAATGCCCAAGGAACGCGGGACCAATTGCCATAACACCTACTTATTGCCCAAAAAGCTATTCTATTGTCATCTCCCTTTTTTTTTTTAATTCCATTTTAAATTATAACCAACACACAAACAATTATATAATTATATGTATTAATCTGAAATTTAGGACAAATTTTTCTAGCTGGCATATAGCTCTATAGGTCGAATTTTCGTAATTTCGAATATTTAATTTGGGATGTAACCTAACTCTCATAACAAGTGTTTATCAATGGTTTGTGTGCAAATTGCAAGAAAACATACCTATAATTAGGTGATTTAATTAATTATTATAGAATTTTATAAAAAAAAATATACAAATATTATCTCTTCAAAGGAAAAATAATTAAACAAAGCTTGGTGGCTGTTTTGGAGGACCCATGTGCATGTTCATTGGTCAATGGCTTTAATTGCCAAAGGAACTGTGGTCCTGTGGTAAAGCCTATAACTCATGGAAGACAATTATTTCTCTTGAATTTTTTTGCCCTTCTTTAATTATTTATATAAATATTATTATTTATTTTTCACTATTAAATTTCCATTCTATATTCCTCTTTTTAAAGAACTTTTTTTTTAAAATGATGTAATAATTAATTTTAGAAATAATTCCAAATTTACTGTTCATTTCCCACAATTAGTTGTATAATTATTTATTTAGGTGGATTATTATTGTTCCTATTTTAGTCGAACAATATATTGCAGTATTTATTTGCAAGATATATATGGATAAGGTGATTCATAATACTAAAACTCCTACTTGGAGTATTATATTTACAAGATTACTCACCAGAGATACTTTCATACACTTAAATGCGGGTGTCCTTCCAGATGATACTCTCTTGATTAAGTTACTCTTTAAAATATTTAAATATTACTCTTCTATCTTATAATTTATCATCAACAAAAGTAATATTACTCGTTGTTAGTGACGGTATGATACATAAAATAAAAAGTAATAATACTCCATTATACTAAAAATATAAATGGAGACAAGACATACAAGTTTATATGATATTATTCAAATTAGGGAACAAAGCATGAGAGATGCTGACGTCTCTGCATCTAGCATTGGGTAGATTTCATAACAGTACATTAATTCTCTGCTCTATATATATGATCATTACTTTAAAATAATTTAATTTCTTCTTGAACAATGAAATACACTTTTTATTGTTTGACTTACCATCGAACCTTTAGAACTTCACGAAGGATAGATTATAGTCGGATTTCTTTTAGAGATTAACCTAATTTGATAAGAAATCTCAAAGTGAATTGACGCACAACTTACCCACGGACTAAAATGGTACAACCAGTCTAACCATTTAAGCAATTAATGTAGTCTAAATTACCCATTTATAAGTTCATTTAATTTAGTTTGACGCAATGCATTATTATTACTAAACTGCTATATACATATGCCCAACAGATGTACATATTTATTAGTCAACATATGCCTGATGTTACTACTGAATTCTGACATGAGTAATTATTTAACAAATATCCATAATAAATACGTATACGCAACATTTAATTTTCAAATTAGGATATAAAAATGTGCTACGGATCAAAAAGCTAATTAAGAGAGCGTATATATATAAGTACATGAGTAAATTGTAGTACTAATTGTCAGTGAGAATTAAAATATTTTTTCTTTTATTGTTCCAATAGATTTTGATTAGCTATAAAAAAATGGTTGACCAAATGATAATTCATTCAATTTGCACTTTAAAAAGAAATATAAAAAATAAAAAATTGCGAGTGAAAATCAGTTAATTTGGATCTGACGGTGATTCACTGTCGTGTAATTAAGAAGACTAATTGCATATCACCTTCTAAGTATACATTAGAGGTTATGATTTCTTTTTAAAATATAGTACACTCTGTCACGTTTAAATTTACACATTTTACTTTTTGGTCCGTATTAATATAACCTGCATACTTTAAAAGTGAAACAATTCAAAACATTAAAACAATTGTAATATTAAAATATTACAAAAATTATCATTTTCTTTTTACACATAATTTTATTAAAATTGATTATTATATGCTTTATTCAATTTATTTATCCAAAATACTCATTGTTTTCCTTGCATCATCGTACTAAAATTCATTTTTGATCAATTAAGTAGAGTTAAAATGAGGGAGTATTATTTTTGCATATCTTTCAACAATATTAAATAGAAAATTGATGAAAAAAAAATGAGAATAAGAGGTGGGTAAGAAATGTTAATTGCTAAATAAAATGGGGGTGGCGTGATCAACTGTCATTCTCCGATCATATCAATATCAAACTTTGTTTTTATTTTCCCAAGAAAACCCTCACTTCCTAAGATACTCCCTTAAAGGTCTACAGTGTCTATCTTACTACTTGTTTCTTTATCCTCTACCTTGTGGGCTACATTAATATATATTTTCAGCCCATTTTATTTTATTTTATTAATAAATAAATACTTATTTTATTACAACACAACATCAATCTGTATCTATCCATAATGCAAACATCAACATGTTTTACAATATACTTCTCCAATCACACCATATCTATATGTGCACCCTTCTGTCGCTTTTCCTATTAATTAATTAATTCCAACACTTCTCTATTGTCACACTTTTTTTATGAATTATTTTAGCTACAATAAAAATGTTAATTAACTAACATATATGTTTGTTCAATGAATTGTTATTAGACTATTCGATTTATACTTGTACTCACATTGTAGATAAAAGCCAAGAAACTATATTTTTGAATTTTGGATTAATTTATAAAGACATACGGATTTTTAATTAATAAATACTTATGTCAGTAAGAAAAATTTGTTTTGTCCCTTTCTGGCATATATAATAATATAATTAATCAAAGAAAGGAATTATCTGGGATCAGGATGTTTTGCCATGTTGTTCTGTACATGGTGGGAGTGTTTCTAATCATTTAAAAAAGTAAACGTGCATATAAATAGTTTTAAATTGGGGAACTATTAATCAAATGTGACCGTGGGCTAATGGTGTTGTAATAATGATAATGATGCCTCATTAGCATGCTCGAAATTCTGATTAAAACCCTAAATCCGGTTCTTAATCAAGAAAAGGCCACGTGACATCACATTGATGTCCAGTGGTAATGAAATTTGTTAAATACAAATTAAATTAATTAGTTTCAGAAAAAGATGTGAGTACTAATGTAGCTATGATTGTCAACAGATGTAACCCACTGACAAGTAAATCAATAATATTAACAGCTGTGGGGGATTCAGGGGAGGATTTATATGTAGTAAATATTATGTACAAAATCGTACAAATTATTATTGTTATTATTATTATTATTTAAATGTCACTTTAGTGGCCATTTTTATGATTAAATTTTAAGAATATATAAGCAGCACCCATCACATCTTAAAATTTGCACGCACGTGCACATTGTAGTAAAGAGTAAAATTAGAAATATTTGCTGCTGTCAGAAAATTGAAATGAGGTTCTTTATTAAACAAAGAAAGGCTAATAAATAGGGAAATTTTACGAGAATGTAGATTCAAAATTCTGGAACAGTCACAATCATCTATACTTACATCAACCGCACAAAAAGTTGTACCAGAGATTTTTTTTTAAATATAAATATTATTTTGGTATACATTATGTTTAGTAAAAACTAGGAAACTCATTACTAATATTGGTAACTGTTAAAATAATGCTATTGGTAATTTATTAATAAAATAGCAACTAATCTTGTTGTAAACAATCCATTCTCTTGTAACAATTAGTCATTTTGCAATTGGTTGGCATTAATATTAATTTGCTCATCTAATAATTATTTTTTCCCTATGAATTATCAGAATTAGGGGTCTAGTTAAATAAGAGTATTTGACCAACAACTAAAGAAGCTTAATTAATACTCCATATATGATCAATTATCAAGTACCAATTTTGACCATAAAAAAAAATGTATATATACTGATTTCAAACCTATTAATGTTAAAAATAGAAATAGTAAATAGTTTGATTGGTCAAAGACATTCCAACCACAACTAAAAAAACTAATACTATATTTAATTAATATTTTCTAATCCTTAGAGAATGAATATAGAGGAGATCTCATAATTTGTCAACAATGGAGTATATAAAATTCAAATGTAAAATTTTGAATTTTTGTTTTTAAAATCATTGGGAAGAAAGAAGTAGTTAGGGCCCATATTCTTGATTAATTTACTGGAGTTGGTGAACAATTCTAGAATTCACTTGTAAATACTCCACAATACAATGAATGGCCTAGATAATCTTCATGAATTTTAACTTCTATTTTCTCATTTATTAATTATGAGGGGTTGGTTATTAGATAAGCTGCGAGTTTCCACCCTTCACAGAATTAAATCCCATATTCCCCTTCAATATTAATTCCACAAATTTCTTTGACAGAGCACCCCTTTAATCACATATCATAATTAACTACAATATTACAATACAGATTATGGAATACTATTAATTAATATATATTGTTGAGATTTAGCTTATAATTGTGGAGCATATATGCCAGTTTTTGGTGATTAATAAAGTTTATGCTCTCCTGAAGCTGAGAGCTGAAGAAATATGATTCATAGAATTTTAAAGTTATTCTTAAACTAAGATATTTATGCTGAGAAATTTTTTTCATACTTAGGATCACATATTTTCTTCTTCTTTTAAAAAAAAAAATTTCTCTTTTTCCTTTAAAACTTTATCACTTATTAATAACGTGTTTTACATTAGATTTTGAACTTAATTTTTTTTTTCCAAATTACGATCAAATCTCAGTAGTAATAGATGTTGTGTTAGCTAGTTAGAGGTTTTTTACAATTCATCTATATGATTTTTATAAGTTATGATAGATGTACGACATAAAAAATTATGTGAGATAGTTTTACTAAATTTGGTAAAAAAAATATAGTGAATAAATGATAGGGCGGGGCTATTGCCATCCGAAACTCTACTTAGAGCAATTCGATTCCACTATTCCACAATGGTGTTTCACTCCCTGTTTCATAACTTGTTTCCATAAAAATATTATACCCTAGTTAATGACCAATAAACCCTTGGGGCATGTGATTGTATTTTAGGCCTTAGATTAATACACATGGCAAAAATCTAATAAATGAAACAGGAGATGAAATAGGAAAGTGGAATAGGTGATCCCAATTGTACTTAGAGCACCCGATATTTTAAATTTAATGACTTAAAAAGACAAAAACAACCCTAAGCAAAAAATCTAAAATCAAACCACCCACTCCTTCTTCCTCACCCATCCGTTACTCTAATTCCTGAAATTCAATTGCAGTAAACAGAGGTAGACTCTTCGCCAAGGACATCAAGACAATTTTCAATTTTATCCACCTCTCTACACTATCAGTTTAATTATTAATCATTGTGAGTTTAAAATTTTCTTTTTATTTTAAGAATTATCACAAACCCATTTTAAGATCATAATAATGCTCTATTCTCCCTCATTTCTACACATCACCATTTCGTCATTTCCGGCCATATCACCGATTACAAATCTGATATGAATAGATTGCATGTTGTTTTAAAAAGTAAAAGTAAACGCACACATAATTATTATTGAAATACATGATTCGTTATATTTTATTTGTGCACATATCAAAATCTTTCTGCTTAGTCTTCTCTAATTTTCATCCATGGGGGTCGTGCTTCAACGTTTTTGATTCGGGTGTGTAAAGTAAAAGAATAACGAATTTAAATTAGGGTTATTTTTGTCTTTTCAAGCTATATCGTTCAAATTCATTCACCACGTTCATTGCATTAAATCTGATGGTCAATTTTAGAAGTCGCATATATAATTGAAGTAGAAACATTTGATTCATGGATTCATGAAAGCACACATATATACATGGGGGGCCTTACGATTCAAGAAAATAAAGAATAAATAGAGAAATTAAAGTGTATACTCCATTGTTGATGAATTAAAAGGAAGCTCAGGTATGCACATGTTTGCTTAGGAGTGGGGCAGTTGCAATTGGGTAGCTGTGATGGTCGCCTAAGCTAAAGAGTAATAGGCCCACTAAACCTCCCAAAAAGCTGCATCATTCAACCACATACATGCAACTTCAATTCACAACACCTACATTACCCCATTTATAAATACTTCATCCATATCTATTCTTCACATTTTTCTTATTTAATCGTCCAACAAAATTCTTCACTCTCAAAAAGAAAACAATATTTTATCTAATAACTTTAAAAATTACTTTAATTTTAAATTTCTCGCACTAATAACATTGTTTAACACTTTATTTATTATAAAAAAATATTAAAATACCACAAAGTTAATAAAAAAAAATCTTAAATAACACGTGAAGGGTGATGTGGAACTGAAGAAGTGTTTTATTTCCCCACTCCTCTCCGTTTCCCCTGTTTTCATTATTATGATGGGAGGCTGGTTAGTATAATAGTCAAATGAAATCACTTTGGCTGATGTCGTTGCTTCTCTACTGTACTTGTAACTTAGTACTTTGTAACCTTCCTCATTTACAAAATCCGCGAATATATCGTAACCTTTAAAATTTTCAGCATATCACATATTCAGTGCTCCCCCATCCCATCTATTTGTTCACAATTAATATTTTAAGAAATTTAGTATTATTAACTTACTTTTTTTTAATGGTAATTATGCAGCCTCTTTATTTAAAAAATATGGAGTATTTTATTTATAATAGGTGAGATGACTTTTTTTTTAATAAATTACAATGTATCTAGAAAATTATTTAATTAAGTAAAAAAAAATTCATTTTTTGAATGTAAACAATTTTGTGGGATGGACAAATGAAATGGCGCGAACAATATCGTGATGAACCATTGATAGAAAATACTCCTGTCATCGTGGCAGGGCGTGAATAATTAGTTTTTCATAGTGCTTAAGAAAATGTACCTTTCAATATATTTTATTGAACTCTAAAGTTAATTTAGTAATAAATAAAGTGTAAATTAAACATGTTATGCATGTGTTTTAAAAATGAATAATGATTTTAAAATTAAAGTGTACAGGGTTAGAATATTTTCACCCAATTAGAATTGTTTATATATTAAACGAACTAAGATGAAAATTTTTCCGAGTAGAGAGAATACTACTCTTGAAAATAGATCAGTGGGAAAAAGTAGATTATGGGTGGATAGTATAGCTAGGGATGAGTTATAAATGGGCAATTTAAGCCTTACTATATATATAGATGGGCTAACCTGAAAATAGAGTGGAGTTGATCATTGAGTTTTTTTAGGTCATCATAAATGATATATATATATATATATATATATATATATATATATATATATATATATATATATATATATATATATATATATATATATATTAATTAGTCTAGTTTTTAAAAGATCCTCGATATTTTATCAATTAAAATGGAAAAAAATAATCACAAAATTGTGGCTTCGATCCCAACTCTAAAAGTTAATCTAGGACTTCACTTTAAAAAGTAATTTTTAGCCGCCGAATTTACCAACGGAATTCAATCTGTTAGTAATTACCAATGGATTAGAAACAAAAATGACATTTTTGTTTTAGCAACGGAATGCCAACGAATTTATTCTCTATTTTAGCAATGGAATTCAATCCATTGGTAATTACCAACGGATTACCAAGGGAATCATTATATAAATTACCAACGGAATTATTAGCAATGGATTACCAACGGAATTGATTTTTCGTTGCTAAAAATTTACCAACCACCACTTTATCAACGGATTCCGTTGCTAATCCGTTGATAAGCAAATTTAACAATGGAATTAAGACTTTTACCAACGAAATATTCCGTCGATAAAAATAGTTTGTTTTACCATGATCATTTGATCAATTTACCATAATAAGGAATAAAATTGCTACTTGTAAATTCAAAGGTTTAGTATGGAGAGTCCCTCTAGTCTATCGATGAAAGAATTATTAATTGCTGTTTTTTTTTAATAAAAATAAATAAATAGAGGATATGAAAGTTGGGGCCATCTCTCTTTATTAGGCACAACAAAAGGGTGGTCCTTATGTGTGATGCGATTCTTTACTTTGATACAAACTCATCCAAATACGTAATTACAGTAATTAATTATGATGATTAGGTTTAGAGCTAAACCCCACCAAAACCCCATGTCTTCCTGATCTAATTTCACACGACTTATGTCTTCTTCAGGGGTCCACCTCCTTTTCACTATTTCCCTACTCATGCCACCTTATGTGAATATCGTAATTTCAAGCCTTCCTCGTTATCATTTAATAAATTTCAATTTACATAAGTTTATTATTATTAACTAAAGAAATGGAACGACTTCACATGAGTAACATGAGAGATTTTTATTTAATTATTATTTATTTTTTATTAAAGATATTATTTTAATTAAAAATATTATTATTTTTATTTGTATAAAAATTTGTTTATGATATAATTCATTATTTTCACAAATTACTATGACAAAGAAAATATCAATTTTGTTATATTATGATCAAATAAATTTAATTGATTATATATATCTTACATTTTGTAATCAGAATCATCTTTTTACTAATTAAGATTATAATATGAACACCATTTAATGATTGAGCATGGTTGTTAAACAAAACGCCTCCTCTCCTCACATGCAAGTGGACCGGAGCGACGCTAACAATTTAATTAATTAATTAATCCAATATTATATTAAATAATCATCCCATCTAAAAATTTAAATTATTAATAAAAATGATATTAATATTTAATCAATTATTCTAAAACCTTGTCGCGTAAATGAGGCAAAGTCTATTGTACTGTAAAAATTTCACCATAAAATTTAATTTGATAGTAAATTTTATATTTATTAAATTTGTTTACATTATATATGAATAAGTGAAATTTGAAGTAAAAAAAAAAAACAACTAAACTTGGATAGGGACTCAATATTAGGCAATATTGAGCTTACATATATATAATTATTTATTTAATCTGGATTCACCGGTTCAAAATTGGAAATTCAAGTACTAAAAGGACTCGAATAATTCATGAATTTTATATCTTTAAATCAATACACCAATTATTCTTTGATTAAATAATTTATTCATACTCAATCTTCTGATGTGATATTTGTAACAAATCATAACCTGCATAATTCCACAACTTTATAGAACTTCTTATTAAAATTTTGAGAGATGAAACCATGCAATCGGATGTATATTTAACTTATTTAAGTATTGAAATTGAGATTAGAACGAAGGAATATAAAATTTTACACTAAAAATTGTTGGGACTTTGTCAATTCCTTAACTATGAGAAAGATAATGTGGTACTAACACTTTAGTTTCGCGTTAAAGCATACATTTGTTTTTCTACGTAGATTAAGATATATAGTATTTTAATGAGTAGTGAGTCAAAAAAAATTAATATTTAATGTGTAGTCAGTGGGTAGTTATGTCGGTACTGTGTGTGGGCTCCATGTAAAATAATTAATTATTTTGTGTGAATTTCATTTGACAAAAAGTAAAATATAAAGTTTAACTTGAGATAAATTAAAATAAAAAATATAAATCTTCATGCAAGACAGAGAGAGTGACATTTTTATAATATAGCAATATGAGTGTTAATACTAAGAGTTGTTTTCATTTGGCATAAACACTTGTATAAATGGGGTTCCCGATATAAATTATATTGTTTCTCTTCTAATTTTATATACCATATATATTTCTAGAATGTTTTAATTAAATAAGATTAGAATTTATAAGAATTTATGATATAAACTCAATTTATAAGACACTATCCATTTAAATGGTTTGCAAGTAATTTAGAAAGAAATAAAAGAATAAATGGAAGCAGTGCATGCATGTTATTAGTTAATGCATGAGGTAAGAGGAGCATGAATTGACCAGTCTCCCAGTCCCAGGGTGTAGCATGCAATTGCAATTTCACCACACTGCTCTACAAAAGTATGCTTTCCTAGGATTCTAATCCCTCTCACCTTAACTTTATCACTCCAAACCGTCTAATCTCTCCGTCACCCTCTATTTTTATATGCTTGGACCAACTCAATTCCCCTGTTATTTCCATGTTCCATCTAGTGTTATATAGGGTGTATGGGTGACAAGTGTCCTATATCACAATTGTGTATGTAATATGGAACATTTGTCACCCATACACCCTCGTGTAACACTAGATGGAACATGGGGTAACATGTGATCCCATGTGATATGTGGACATTTAATTAATTAAAAAAAAGTTATTTTTTATTGAGATAAGTAATAATTATTTTTAAAAAAATATTTATATCACTTTAAAGAATAATATTTTATATTTTAAATTAAAAAATATGAGTGCACCGTACATAAAATTCAGACAACACAAGTTTAAACATTAAACATAATTCAGAAGATTATTTAAACAAACTAAAATTTCAATATTTAATAAATGAATATTTTGCTAACTTTTAACATCTAAAATTTCTAATTCAGCTACTACTATAACAACAATCTACACATGTGAAATATCCTATTAGTGATCTCATTATATTTACTTTTTAAAAGTTTTTCAAATACTAGCTTTTTCTGGTTTTAATAATTTTTTCCCCAACATAATTATCACTAAATTAGATTTCTCAAAAGCATAATTCTTTTTTTTTTTTATTTACCAACAATATCCCGCTTAGCAAATTAGAACGATAACTGTAAGGAATTAGATTACGTCATGTAAATTTTAATCAATCGAAAAAATTAAAAAAACTATATATATACATATATTATCCACGAACGACAGTTCTTGGGACAAATCAAGATGTCCTTTTTTTCCATTCAACCCATTTAACAAGAAAGAATACCCTTTGAAAAATGAACCTATGTAGGAAATTAATACATTAAACCTTAACCCTATTATGATTAACGAGATTTAAACTGTAAAGCGGAAGCGTACCTGATCCAATGAGTCTCTAAGCGGAACACGAACTCAGGATCAGTGGTTATATGACCTTCCTCAACTAAGTCCTCCTAATTCCTTTATGGGGACCGTAGTAATCCCTCCCGATGGGGAGAAGGGAAGACGATGTGCGGCTTAGTATATTGGGGACCATAACCTGGAGCCTTTATATACTACTTTAATTAGGCCACCCATTATCACCTAATTATGTAGTATTGGGTATCTACTCAATTGGCCCATATCATTTATTATTATAGCCCATGGACCTTTAACCTTAATTGGATCACTTAATTAAGTCCATAATATAATTGAATAACTAATATAATTGCATAATAATATATTGCCCACAATTAGATTATAATGGAAATTAATAAATTTCCAACAATCTCCCACTTGGGCTATATATTTTCCCAAAGCAATTATATCAAGAGTCCTTAGTTGCGCAACTTTATGTTATTCCTCTTCAGGCTATACTTAACAATCTGGTCCATCTCATATACTAATATAGAATTACCGCGGCATTCACCACATTATAAATCGTGATTAAACCCCGACAATTACCAATATCAATATACTCAATGACATAGATCAAATATGGTGAGTAGCATGGAAATTACATGTCAAATATGATCAACATCATGTCTATTTCCAACTGGTCCAACTTTAATCCTTAGTGAGATCAATCCATAATATAAAATATTACAAAATGAAAAATTAACTTTAGTAAATTCACAATGAATTCAAAACCAACAACTTAATTCTGCAGAAAACTGAATTATCCAAATCAAAGTGTCTTGAAAACTTTAAAGAACAATAAATATAGACTCCCACTGAACTAATGTATTCTAAAATCATATAACACCCACATGATTAGCTAGCTCATAAAATTGCAGGGCGTTGAATACATAATTGGTGGATCCATATTTAGAGTCTATCATAATATGCTCTTCTAAAATTTTATCCATAAGAACACTTTCTTTAACAACCAAGAATTCTATGTCAATATGCTTGACTTTTAAGAACTCTTATTGCTAATACTTTACTGCGAACTAACTGTCACAATCAACTTTATGTGACTAAACTTCGCAACCTTTATTTCATGTTTGAATGCCCCTTAGTGTGCTACTGATTCTGTTGTCATGGTTAATGAGCTAAAGTGTTTGCTTAATACTTTTACTTGTATAGCTCTCCAGACCAACAGAAGATGTAGCCTGAAGTGGATCTTATATGGTATTGGCATCCAACAAACTCATAATCAGACTACTTTATGATCTCCTACTAATCTGATTATCTCTAATGTTAAAGCATGGTATCCTTAGTTCTCTGTAAAGATCCATACTAGAGTTACTTAAATGTCTACTTAATACACCAACAACAGAAGCCAAATTAAGTCTTGTAGAGACCTCATCATACAATAACTTCCAACAATCAAAACATATAGAATGTTTATACATTTCTTAAATCTTTAATTTAACTTTAGGGCACCTTATTGAGACTCCACTTGTCTCCCTTAGTTTAAACATTCTCCCACTTAATCACATAATTATCTACATTTGTCTCAAAACCAAATGAGACAATTAATTCATGATGATACTTGTGATTCCTTTACGGAAAAGCTTTCTTGAATGCATAGATGGATTTCCTTTTGGTTCTTAAACTTATAATATCGTATCATGTTGCCATCAAGGAACTTTATCTTTACATCCATCTAAATGATTCAAGATTAAAATGTACTAATAATATCACGATTATCTCAAAACAATGCCTTTCTTCCCTTTAGAGTATAATCCTTTATCAAGATGCAAACCTAATAATCTTGTATTGATTTATACTCATAACTTATGGCATTAACCCACTTTCGAGTATTTGGACCTTGCATGGTTTGATGAACATTGTTTGAATGTTCTACCATTAATTCCATAGTGTCCTCTTTATTTAGGAGAAAACTACATAATTATCTGAATTGATTTTCTCCCAACTCTAGTGGTTTTCTTAGTGACATTAATTTTTGAGGTTGTTGATTTTATTATACCTTAAATATTATTGACATTGTCCCATTGATATTCTGAATTTACATAATTTCTAAAAGTTTAAGTAGGAACCGTATTGACTCCCCCTCAAAGACAATGTCTCTAATATTATTCTTTCCCCAAATCAACATCCTCACAGAATACCGTATTACCCGTCTCAAATATGATCCGATTAATTGGATCATAAACTTTTATTTTTATTCATAACCAATAAAGTAGCTTACATTTATTTGAGTCCAATTTTCTTTAGTAGATCCCAATGATCTAGCTTTAGTTGGACATCACCATATGTGAAACTCAAAGAGTTCTCACAACTACTTTGGTTAAAAACTTATTGAGACCATAAGTTGCAATCTTAAGTATTTCTCACATTAGTGACCATATGTTGTGGAGTTCAATTATGTCTTTTAACTGCACCATGCATACTGAATAATTTAATGCAGTGTATTATAAGACAATTCCACAGGCCTTTAGGAGAAAACAAAAGGTTATACTTTAGTTGTCTTTAGCAGCTTTCTTAATGGAATTTCTTGTATTGCCCTTATACTTTATTGAGATTAAGTTTGACTTATTAGTCACATCCTTATTGTGGAAGTTCACTCATCAAGTATGATTTTGTTATTGATATATGGAAAATTTAATTAGCAGACTTCTTAATTATACAGAGAATTAATGCAAAATAATTATCATGCTTGCACTAAACTTTATAATCTTTCACATTTTAAATAGTTTAGAATCATCTCAAGGAATCTGTCACATCATTAGTATCAATACCAACTTGTAAGTGACACTCTCTACGTAGCAGTCAAATACTGACGATAAAACTGTCAAGCAATAGCCTTCCTTTGGGCCGACTTATTACTCACATGTTAAACAAATAATTGTCACATATTTACCACCACAGGTGCTTGTATATTTCTGCCAAATATTAATCTACCTATGGGCCGATCAATATCCGCATGAAGATACACTTGCATAACATTATTAATTAGGGACCCATCACAAGACACCTTGTGCAACATTAACCTCATCTATGGACAAAAATTAACTGCAGGGGTAATCTTGGTGTAACAATCAAGTATTGACAATAAGTTCTGTCAAACAAGAGTCTATATGTGGACCGACTCATGTTCACATGAATAATCTAAATAATTATCACATACTTATTATCACATGTGTGTTATTATTCTGTCAAACTGTGCCTACCTGTGGGCCGAACACAGGACACATAAATAATACCACACCCATCTATGTAATTTCAATAAAGCTTTTCTCCACACACGATATTGCTGTGGCAACATGGTGCTTCGATTGACTAGATTGAAGGTTTACTAAACTAATTAAATAAATATTAAAATATTTAATTTAATTAAACGACATTTAACTGTCTCTCCAATTTAATTTAATTTTATTCCACTAACCAAATAGGAATATTAGATGATTCACTATCTTATAATGATGAAAGATATCCTAACTTAAATAAGAATTTCAAAGCCTTATTTACAATAAACTAAACTAGGCAAATATTCTTATATTTATGTGAACATAAAACCAAATCAAACCCATTATAAAAAATGAGAAATTAATCGTAAATAATTATGCTTGTCAATTAAATCAAATTAGATTTTATAATGACAATAACATGAGTTAATATGAGTTACGATCCCAACCAAATAATCCTTAAATCATTAAAGAAGGCAAATATATATCCAATAAATCATATGGCATAATTCTCATGGTTTCCAAAGAAATGCATTACTTAAGCATATGACAAAATTACTACCATAAATTAATGGTAATTATAAGTCACTAAAATCTAAATTTGATAACCAAAATATCTTGGCAAAATTATTTATGCATCAAATTCTAATGATACATGCCACAAAGGCAACCCAATGCCATATCTGTATGTTGATCATGAACGGATACAACAACATAATTTTAATTATAGGTCCAAATTAATTAAAATTAAAATCATCACTTGATTCAAAAGAAATCCAATTTATAAATATGGAGTAATTTCGAATGATTTAAACATAATACTAAATTGTTACCATATGCATATTTCCAAATTAATTAGAACATCATCCTTAAACCAAAATTTCACCTTCACGGCTATTAGTCATGTGTATTGGAATTAATCTCCCAATGGTGCATACACATAGGGAATCAAAAGTGACAATTATTATTAAAAAGAATTCAACAAACCACTAATTAAATTAATAAATAATCCAAATGGATTATTAAAACTTTGAATACAAAACCATCCTGAATGTTGTGTGATCATTACGTAGTACGTACCAGAATACCAAATTGCCTCAATTGATTATCACCATCAGTAACAGAATAACAATATTATGCAAATCATTATATCACCAACTGCTTATTATAGTTATGAACTACATTTAATAGTGCAGCTGATAATCACATTAGTATTATGTGGAAAGACACCAAAATTAATTTATGTGTTTTACACACTATAAACACGATAATTAAATTCACGAATATAACTCCGTAATTCACTCTAATATGAATGCCAAGTGACAAGTCGATGAGGAGTGCTTCAATAATAGAATTTCAATAATAGAAATCTCACACGTAATATCACACACCATTAAGCAAATTACTCAATTATTAACACTAATTGATAACGTAATTTCAAAAATAACTGACAATATTTAATTTCTTTTACTCATGATGACATGTATATACTAAAAATAAAGTCTAAATCATTAGATTTCATTAACTCACAAAATTAGCACAATAATAACCAAGATCTTTATCTTTAATACATATCCCATTTGTAACCAGGGAGCATACCCGTACTCCAAGCCTTAATTCAAAATTCACATATTCATAATTAGTCGAACCAAAATCTGAATCCATCAAGATTTTATTTTATTGTATTTTCTCAAAATACAGTGATCAAATCCTTTTCCATTGTAATGACGTGCGAGTCGCATTTGTCTTGAATGAAAGTATTTATCAAATGTCACCTTTTAACATCAATAATATATTTCACAAATAATAATAAGATGTTATCCAAATAAGGTAAAAATCAATTTGCTTCAATAAATATCAAATCCAAAAGCATAAATATGGGTGTGTATAGCTTGTGCATTTTATTCTTTCGAATAATACTTCCAAAAAGTGCTAATACACGATTAATACTTCCAATTAATAATTTTAGATGTCCACTGTCATTCAACATCCATAATTTTCATAATAGAAAATTTAGGTAATGACAATAATCACATAATTCGAAAATGATGATTATTATAAATTCTCACAATGATACAATTAAATCTTTTAATTTCAAATATCAAATTAAAGATGCTCAATTATCATATTATCACAATTTTCATGTGGTCAGTGCATATATACAATCTTAAAAGATTGATAGCTGAATAAACCAAGTGCACCGCATATGTCAATAACATCAATAGCATCGACTGATAAGTCTGAAAACTATAATCTTAAACCTTACATTTATAATTATAATTTTGCAGTTCGATTCAAGTATAAATATGTGAATTTAAACACAATTTTAGATCTCAGAGAATTATAAATAGGGTGGCTCTGATACCACTTGTAGGAAATTAATACATTAAACCTTAACCCTATTATGATTAACGAGATTTAAACTGTAAAGCGGAAGCGTACCTGATCCAATGAGTCTCTAGGCGGAACACGAACTCAGGATCAGTGGTTATATGACCTTTCTCAACTAAGTCCTCCTAATTCCTTTATGAATTTGATGTGCTGTCGCCGGCACCCAAAAATAATACTTATAAAATTTCCGAACAAATCCACTAAAATATAGTAGGATGAGTACGGGTCGAACCCAAGGGAGTAATTGAATTTAAATTGAATTTATGTATTTTCAAATGAGTAACCGGAGGGGGGGTTTGGATTGAATTAACAACTAATAAACATGAAAATAATTAATTAAAATAACAAACATAAAATTAAATAATAGAACAAATAAAATAACAACCTAGTCCAAGCATTTGATCCCCTCCCATATCCTAATTCATAAAATCGCAAGAATTAAACATGCAAACAATTATACAAACTCAAATCCCTAGGCTAATGGTACGACCAAATTAACCCGAATGTTCTTAAGATCATCAATTAGGGTACGACCACTAAATTGAACTATTTACGAGTGACCCTATGGATTCGAACTTGCAAATGCATTAAGACTCCAAACATAGAATTACTAGGCTACGAAAACCGGCTAGGAATCATACAACCTAGATCCTATTACACCTAGAGGGAATTATCTCTATTTGCTACTTAATTCACTCCTCACAACAATTACGGATTGTGGATCACGAAATAGCGTTAAACAATTAAATAATTAAATTAGATGGCCAGACTAAAATAATTATCAAAGTGTTATTAAGAACATCAAAGCATGTAATAGAATAAATTTATATAAAAGTTGGCAATATAAAATTCAAAATAATTAAAATAAATAATTCATGAGAGGTTCACAACCCTCGGACTAGAAACGAAATTACATAATCAAAATTAAATTCAAAATAAATTAGAACATAAAACCGTGTTCTTCATGGTGGAACTCCTTCTCTAATCTGCGTTCCCAATCTGTCTTCTCCTTCTGCCTTCCCGGATGATGTTGCGTCTGTGATGATGATCCCCGAAATAAATAAAATATATTCCATAAATATATGTGTCTTGATCCCTAAGTAATCTGCTTGATCTCTTTCCTTATCTGTTTCTTCCAAAAATATCTATAGAATCTCTTCTTTTCCTTAATTATCTTGGTCAAATCTTTAATTTTCCTGCAATCAAAATTATTGTAACGGTCCCACAAAATATTTATTTCAATTTTGGCCTGTTTCAATAAGAAATAAAATAATTAAGGTTCAACTATGAAAAATATAAATAAGTCGTAATTACACTAAATAATTCACAACTCACGCGTAAAGAAGTTAATTTAATCCAAAATAATCGTATAAAATTACGACTTATCAGGGACCGTAGTAATCCCTCCCGATGGGAAGAAGGGAAGACGATGTGCGGCTTAGTATATTGGGGACCATAACCTGGAGCCTTTATATACTACTTTAATTAGGCCACCCATTATCACCTAATTATGTAGTATTGGGTATCTACTCAATTGGCCCATATCATTTATTATTATAGCCCATGGACCTTTAACCTTAATTGGATCACTTAATTAAGTCCATAATATAATTAAATAGCTAATATAATTGCATAATAATATATTGCCCACAATTAGATTATAATGAAAATTAATAAATTTCCAACAACCTCAACTATGAAATTTTGCTACTTCCACATCCAATATATTTATACAAACTTTTTATTTTAAAAATGTCTCAAGTATTTATGCAAATATCATAATTGTAAAAATACACTATATATCTTATCTATTTTTTATATTTTGTTCATCAAATTCAATAATTTTTTTTATACTTTATTCATCATTTTCAATAATTTTATATACTTTTTCTTTTTAAATTACTAATTTATCTTCACTTTTTTATGTTATAATATATTTAAAATTAATATTTTTTAATCTTTGTGCCTATATAAATATATATATAATTAACTATGTGGAGGCTGGAGGAGTATATGTTTCCCATCAGGAGCCAGGTATTCAGAGATATTAATATGATCTTTTGAGATTATTTTAGCCATTCTGAATCGTAAGTTAATTGAGAAAGTTTATTGTGAGGTTGTGAGACGTGTTAAAGTATGTTTATTATTTAAATAAAGTATATTTAATGGTTATTAAAATATGTATGTTAGATTATTCATTGTGTTATAATTTGATTTATTATTGACATACTTTAACTGCAAATAAGCATAAATGGTGTACCCCACCATTAGGGGCCCCCACCGCCCCTGCCCTGGGGATTGGTGGAAGAGGTAAATCGCAGGATGTGCCTCAAGTGGCTTATAGGGAGGGCTCACTGTTAAACTTGTGCTTGCAAGGGGCCAAATCCATGCCAAAGGCAGGATTCGAACCCCCACCCTGCAGCAACCAAGCTCAGCTGGAAGGCATTTCCACCCTCCCCTCTACCACTTGAGCTATGCCCTGGGGGCAACTGCAAATAAGCATACTTAATCTATACAATAAGCATATTTTAGTGATGGGTCAACGCGTCTCACAATAGGGTGTCTCTCAATAGAGATATAAAATTGAATGAAATGTTTTTGGATATTTATTTAAAAACATACAAGTTGTATATATTTCATTCGCATCCATTAGACAATTATTAATACTGAAATGTAAACATGCTAAATTTTGTGTATTTGCATGTGTGAAATGTTAAAATAAATTAGGGACAACACTTTTTTTGCCCTATATCACTAATGCAACATCTTTTTTGCCCTAACATTGAAAAAACATCTATTTTGCCCTATTTTTCATTCAATTCCCTGAACTACCCCCACCCACTTATACATGTCAGAACTCATTCCCTATTTTTTTAAAAACTGTCTCTTATTTTTTTAAAAAGTGTCATTGAAAAAGCATGAGAATCTTTGACCCATTTTATTAGATAAAAATTTAAATAAGTTTTATTAAAACTTATTAACTAGATTTATACTGTGAATTTTTGACGGAACATGCAAATTCATTGCAGTTTTCTTAGCAGACAAGGTATTCAACGTTTGTGGCGGACATGTCAATTTATAATTTTTCATTGGCGGACAAGGTAAATCACGCAATATATTAAGTGGACATGCAAATTTAAACCTTATTTGACGGCGGACATGATTAATTGGTTATTTATTTGTAATTTACTTGTTAAATGAATCATGTCCACTTAAGATTATTCATGTCCGCCATTTTCTTTTATATTATTTTATTTATTTATATCACATCCCCTATTAAAATTATTTTAATTTAAACCCTAATTCCTAATGCAATATAACAAATAAATCATTATAATAAAAAATATATATAATATCATATCCTAATTAATTAAGGATATCACACATCAAGCATGCGTTATCTTATTTCTTTTAATTAATATTTAATTAGATATCAATTTTTACCAGTTGGATAATTATAATTATTTTATAATTACAAATATACCTAACAAATAAATTATTATAATAAAAAAAATTATAACCTATCTTAATTAATTAAGGATATCATACACGTTATCTTATTATTTTCTTTTAAATACATTCAATTACAATATTGATATCATATTTTTTTATTAAAATAATTTTTATTGTCCATGTTGCCAATGAAGTTAAACCTTGAGTACTTGTCCGCCGATAGATGTCGAAATATATTAAGTGGATAAGCAATTAAATATATTTTGTTGGCGGGCACAATATTTAAGTATCAACTAATCGACGGACATGCAATTTTATTATAATTTTTTCGGCGGACAAGTTTTTAAAATATTAAAGTAATCGACAGATATGAAAATTTTAAAAATTTTCATCGGCGGACAACATGTTCAAGACTTATTTTTTAGTACGGTGTCCTCTGGGAAAAAATGATTGCGTGTCCGCTGACAAGATTATTTTTCTCATCTTAATTTATCGTCGACATAAAATTTAGAAAAAGATATATATAATATATATCATATGTATTAAGGCTGAAATTGGCAGTGGATAAACAATTAAATATAAGATATATATAATATATTAATCATGTCCGCCGATGAAATCCTTTAAGCAATGTATTAAAACATAGAAGTTGGCGGACATGTGTGTTTTGAGCAATGTATTCGGCGGACATGCAATTTTAAAACACCAAAATTGGCGGACATGCAATTTTAAGTCGAAAAAGTTGGCGGACATGCCATTTTAAGTTGAAAAACTCGGCGGACATGGTCCAAAATTAAAGAAAAGTGAGAAAAATGTCAGCGGACATGGTCCAAAATTAAAGAAAAGGGAGAAAAGTTTCAGCGGACATGGTCCAATGTTAGCAAATTAAAGAAAAATTAAAGGAAATTGAGAAAAATGTTAGCGGACATGGTCCAAAATTAAAGAAAAGGGAGAAAAGTTTCAGCGGACATAGTTCAATATTAGCAAATTAAAACAAAATTAAAGAAAATGAAGAAAAATGCTAGCGGACATGGTTCAAAATTAAAGAAAATGGAGAAAAATGTCAGCGAACATGGTCCAAAAATTAAAGAAAAGGGTTAAGATAATGGATACGTAAGGATTATAACTTTAAGATATTATTTGTTAAGATATTATTTGTTAAAATATATAAGTAAGGATTATCCTCATATGTTAAGATATTATTTGTTAAGATATTTGATATGTCAAATACTATATTACCTCATTCAAATAATGTACGTATATGCATATATTTAGTTCGATGATCTACTAAATCTCAACTTGTCAATTAACACGCTATTCATTAGAATTGTATTGGCGGACAGATTATTTAAGATGAATTAGATGGGCGGACATACTATTTAAATAAAATTTCACGGGCGGACAAGCTATGGAACATCTAATTCATTGGCGGACAAGCAACTATATGTCAAATAAATGGTCGAACATGCAATTTTAACATCTAATTCATTGGCGGACAAGCTACTATATGTCAAATAAATGGGCGGACATGCAATTTTAACTTAATTATTCATTGTCCGCTGAAAATTTATATTAAAAGTTTTGACAATTCAATTTTTACATGAAAGTTTTGACAATTCATTGGCGGACAAGTCATCTATTTCATCTTAAATACTCTGATACAATTTTAATTATTAACATCTGCTGTAGTCAATTTTAAATTGGTAATTTAATTTTAATTATTCACATTAGTTGGTAATATTAAAAGGTTATATTTTAGTAGATTTATTTATTTCTTCTTTAATTAATGTGTCACCCCTAAATAGTCAACATATTCCCTGACACATCTATTTTGCCTGCAACTGTACTTGTCAACTCATTCTCAATACAAAAGGTGGACCATCCTTGAAGGTATTCATGGCATTGCATGTATTTTCAGGGCAATTTAGATGTATTACAAAAGGTAGGGCAAAAAAGATGTTGACTTTCCCATATAGGGCAAATTGTGGTATTTCCCAATAAATAAATTATGTACAGGTTTCATTTAATTACAAGTTTGCCCATTTAATATTACGTTTAGAGAAATTATAATATTTCCAAGGGTTAGATCACATGTAAATATGTTACTCCTCGTGTCATATTTGTCATATTAACTTTCACACTCTTCATTTTTTCCATTTTATACTCCCGCCTCTAAGGTATTCATTTTACTATTTTTGACATTCGCTTTAAAGATATTCATTTCCCCTATTTAATAAAAAAGTACACAATATAATCCACCATTTTCCTCTAATACAACTACACACTTTATATATAATAATAATACTCATTAATCCACGTGCAAAAAATAAATTGATACCTTAGAACCGGAAGGAGAGAGTATTAAATTGTACCATTCAAAAAAAAATATCATACCAACTTTTAATTTTATTACTCCCTCCGTCCCGGGTATTTTTACCCATTTGTACGGGCACGGATATTAAGACGTTTTATTTTTTTAATATATAATATAAGAAAGAGTATGTATAAATTAGTAATTTATAAAGAAAAAGTAAATAAAGTTGTTGGAAATTATGAATAAAGTGTAAAAAAAAATTAAAGTTGTTGGAATTGTAAAAAGTAAGTAATAAAATATTATTTTTTCTTACCAAAAATGAAATGGATAAAAATATGTGGGACACCCCAAAGTGGAAAATTGGTAAAAAAACGTGGGACGAAGGGAGTAGTACATTTTAATTATAAATTTTCAATTTTCATCAAACATATAACATACTTTATAATTTATTTATTAATCAAACCAAATTATCCTTAAAAATTTAATACTAAAATTAATTAAAATGTGGGATGTAAATGAGAGAGTTGGTAAGGATGATGTGGTTTGATCGTCCGGTCCAAAAAGCATAGGCTAAGGATCATTAATTGCGTTGGTTAGGCGCAGTGGGTCCCACCAAAACCAAAGAAATATAGTTCAGATTGTGTTTAATTTAACTAAGCTTGATTTCTAATTATGCAACACATCTCCCTTCCATTCAACAGTAATATGTTTATAAATTCAGAATTCATTAAATGTTTACAATAATTGAGAGAGATTAATTTCATAAAATTGAAACACGAGCAGAGACTTTGGTCACTCCCAAGTGCCAAGCCCAAGTTGATGGCTTTCGCTGTTGCCTGTTTCGGCATTTATCAAGAGGGGCCCACGGCGGGAGGGGACCCACGGGGGACTGTACACGCGTCAACCATTCATCCCCTTAAGCACACAAAAGGCCAGAAGATTCGCCGGCCTGATGGGTGGGGCCCAACTGTCCAATCACTGTATTTTGGATTTTTAGGGGAGCCGTGTAGTGTGGGTGCAATTCC
Organism: Pogostemon cablin; assembly: GCA_023678885.1. Lineage (NCBI taxonomy): Eukaryota > Viridiplantae > Streptophyta > Magnoliopsida > Lamiales > Lamiaceae > Pogostemon > Pogostemon cablin. Next base: position 501,388 of record CM042983.1, read on the forward strand.
ACGAAGAAGTGGGCCCGCCCATAGAGAAAAACGAAAATGGCCAAAAAAGTCAAGAAAGTAGCCAATGGGAGCGCAGACGTGTGGCCATCAGCAACTGCTTTCCAATTTATTATCTCAACCCCCCGGTCACTGTCGGCAAGCCACGTGTCGACTATCCGAGCCCTATCGCCTGCCCCCTCCTTACTCACTCTGGACTCCTCTCTTACGTCCTTGACACGTCACTTTACTCCGTCATTTTCCGATCATACCCCTAATTTTTCTATTCTTTTGTTTTCTTCCCCTCAATTTTTTCTCTCTGTTTTTTCTCCATCACAATGCTTTTCTATTCGTATTAATAATCATACTCCCTCCGTCCCATAGAAGTTGACATACTTTTCTTTTTGCTTTATCCCACTAAAGTTGACACATTTCCTTTTTAATACATGTGACCTACATAAAAACAATTAATCTATTCTCATGGGCCCTACATATCACCTCTAATACAACTACCCATTACACATTAAATATTATTTCTCTCACTTCACTTTACATTAAATTATTATATTCCTTAATCTCCGTGCCCAAAAAAAATTATATCAACTTTAATGGGACGGAGATAGTATTAATTAATTAACAATTTGAAATGTTTATCTGTAATATACTCCTTCCGTCCGCCACAAAAGTGATCATTTGCTTTTTGCACTTGGATTAAGGAGTATTATTATTTAAGGTCTAGTTGGTAGTAGTATTAGTGGGCTGCATCCCATAAATTTATTGTATTAGTGATGTGTGCGAGTTCCATGTGTTTAAAAAGGAAAATGTGGACCTTTGGTGCGGACGCCCAAAATGACAAAATATAGACCTTTCGGGCGGACGGAGGAGGGGGTAGCTTCTAAGAATTTTGATTTCATGTCTACATGAAATGTTTATCTGCAATATAGTAGCTTCTAAGAATTTTGATTTCATGTCTATATATAATTTTTTTAAGAGTATAATTCGCTCATCCTTTAGTATTAAATATTTTATGAAATTAATTTAAACATTTTGAAATTCTCATTGAGTTTTAATGGGCAATAATTTAGAATGAGCTTCATTAAAAATTTTTAATCACTCTCCAACACTAAACACTTATATTCATAATATTCAATCCCTAATAACACCCAATTTGCTCTAACAAACAATAAAATATGGTTAGTAATGCAAATGATAAAATAAATTACATATAATAATAATTAATCATTTGATACAATTACAACAAAAGGATTTAATTAAGGAAAAAATCTTGGCCATGTAAAATAATTACTAACTAAATTTGTCTTCCTTATTCATTGTTATAATATATTTTAACAAATAAATCTAATAATAATAATGAAATTAAGGGGGAAAAAAAAGAGTGTGAAGATTTCTTTCTTCCCTCGCGTACCGCACAATATGGAATCGATGGTTGTTATAAGCTAAAGAAATTGTTTAAAGCTTATAATTAACGTCTAAGAGCATCTCCAAAAACATTTTTATAATTTGAAGAGGATTTTGTGTGATATAAAGAGTATTTAAAATTTAGAGAGTTAATATTTTTTATTTCCTCCAACACTCTCTTTATATTTCATTTAATTTGTTATCTTCCCAAAAATTTATTAATTAGTATTTTTTTTATATTATATTCTCTCCTAATTTATTGTATTATGAATATGAATTAATTATAATATATTTTGTGAACATTTCAAGGAAAGAATGTGTTGAAAGTGATGAAATAATTAATGTAATAAATAAATTTTAAAGAGTTGTTTTGGCTCTCTAAATTTAAAGAATCAAAATCATTATGTAAAGTTTTTTGTTATTTTGAAAAGACTATTGGAGATGAATTTTCATGTTTGACTCTTTAAATTTTAATTATTTTATACTTTAAAGAACATTTAGGAGATGCTCTAATGGTATTAATTCTTGTTAGACTACTGTCTAATTAAGACGTATTTAATAATTTGTAGGTAAATTTTTAAACTCCTTTTATTTAGTGAAAAAGAAGAAGAAAGTCGATCCTCAAAATCCAATTTTCACGCAAGAATATGTTATAATACACCAACGTCCAAATAAATGTTATAATAATGAAAATTTTGAGGGAGATTTACGAGTAATCTTAATATTCTCTGGAAGTTAAATATGATGTTGTATAAAATAACAGTTAGCAAAAATTAATTAATATAATATAGTGCTCCCCACTTTAACTACTTAAACGACCTTTAGCATATTCTATATATCAAATTCAATATTAATGAGTACGCTTCTTTAAATATTTTAATATATATATTACACATGTAAACGGTGATTATACGATTAATCTTGTCACATACACACATTTCAAGATAATGGCCTTTGTGACGTGGTAAAAAACTTTCATTAATAAGAACGAGCATGTAATAGTAATTTTATTGGCTTTTGACCGGCCATCTTTCTTAATTTTTCCAAATAAATTTTTGGAGGGTAAAAAAGATGCTCTGTCATTTACTTAATTTAATATTGTAAAAATTAACTTAGTCAGCACATGACGTTCAGTCCTTTTACTATTTTTTTTTCCTTTTTTATTTAATTCAATTAGCTCTTTTATTCAATTTTTATTGTTTTAATAAGTGTTAAACGAAATTTTTAGATGAGGTGATCATTTAATATGGTATCAGAACTCAGGCCTAGCAAAGGTCCAAGGTTCGAACCTCACAGCCACTCATTTATGAAAAAATTTTACATGCAAGACTGGAGGCAAAGTTATCCCCGCCTGCATGTGAGGGGGCGTGTTAGAATGACTTTGATTAAGTATTAAACGATTCAACTCTCTATCAGCTTAAACTTTTGAATGAGGTGGTCATTTAACATGATATCAGAGCCTTTACACGAAGAAGAGAATGTCTGAGTCAAATATGCGGATGACATAACATTACGAGCAGAGATGAATTGAGGGCACTTGTCTGCATAATGATCCCCCCTACAAATCTGACAACAAGGAATGTAAGTGCGGTGCCCCCCATCGTTCGAGTTAGTCGAACCTCCAAAAGGTCGGCCACTTCGTTGACCACTTGAAAAATAACCACGACCAGAATTGTGCCCCTGACTGAAATTTGAACCACGGCTATTGGTAGGTTGACGGCCCGAGTGCGGCTGACCTCCATAGTTCGAGCCACAGCCATGCGATGAACCTCGATTTAAAGAGCCAGTGCGATCTGCTGTAAAGGCGGCTTGAGCGGTCGAGCTCTCCATAGAACGAATCATAAGGTCGTACTGCTTCGCCTGACTCAACAAGTCTCGAAAGCACGGAATTAGAGTGAAAGCCATCGGGTATCTACAAAGTTAGCAAATTGCACGCCCAATCTCCTCAAAAACAAATGACTTTTATCGGATTCATCCACAGGACGACCAATAGCATGTAATTGATCGCATAAAGACTTGAACTTCTTACCATATTCATCAACTGATGACTCACCACGACGAAGCGACAATAGTTCCTCGCGTAATTGATGTTGACGAGAGGCCGAAGAATAAACGGCCTCAAGAGTCGTCCAAGCGTCAATAGAAGTGGATGAATCAATGACTTCAGATGCAGCATTCGGGGATTGAGATGTATACATAACACTGAGAAGCTTTCTGTCTTTCAATTTCCAGGCTGTATACGCTGGGTTAGGAGTTTCAACGCCGGACTCCGACGTCACAGTAGGAGAAGGAACAATCATTGATTTATCCAGAAAACTCATAAGATCGAAACATTCTGCCATGTGAATAATTTGGCGACACCATGGGAGATAGTTGGTACCGTCGAGTTTGATCGGGGTCACATTAATCTTTGTGGTAATAGGGAGAGGATCAGCATTAGGTGCAGCCATGGCAAAAGAAGAAGGGGATGTAGTGATTGAAAAATACTCCCTCCGTCCCAACTTCAACTTCACACTTTCCATTTTGGTCTGTCCCAATTTCAACTTCATATTTTCATTAATGGAAAATGTACATAACTAATATCCCTCTAACATACCTTAATTTCAAAAGTGTCATCATTTTTTTAACACACATAACATATTTTATCATTTATTTATTATCCAAAAATACCAAACTACCCCCAAAAGTTACTCAAAAAGTGACTTTTCTTAATTTGCGTATGTACAGTAAATATGAAGATGAAAGTAGTGGATAAGTAAGATTTGACAAATATGGCTGGAGGGGACTAGTCCAGCGATCAGAGCCCAGGCCTAGCAAAGGTCCAAGGTTCGAACCTCACCGCCACCCATTTATGAAAAAAATTCACATGCAAGGTTTGAGGCAAAGTTATCCCCGCCTGTGTGTGAGAGGGCGTGTTAGAGTGACTTTGATTAACTATTAAACGATTCAACTCTCTATCATCTTAAACTTTTAGATGAGGTGGTCATTTAACAATAAGAAAATTTATAAAGTCACTGAAAATTTGAATGCGTCGTTAGCCGAGCTTCTTGGAACTTTTATACTTGTCCTTTCGTCAACCATAAATAAATAATTATATATATATATATATATATTATATACTAATTACGAATACGCTGCTATAAATAACTTTTAAAAAGTATGAGGTGTCGCAACATGGTTAAATTTTGTATATTTTTTGTTTTAATATTACATACTCCATTTAATCTTTCTATTTTTATCTATTTATTATTATTATTATTATTATTATTATTCATATATATATCTTTAAATCATATATATCTATAAATTAAAATCACCTTTAATCATATTTTTTGATTGGTTAAGGAATAGATAATCAATAAAATATATTCAACTTATTAATATTATTATTCATGTACATCTTCAAATTAAATACCATCTTTAATCATATTTTTTATTGTAAAAATAGATCATTAAGTCAATCAATAAAAATATATCCAACTAATAATTTATTTTTTTATTTTTATTCTTTTTTTGTTACAAATAGATAATTAAACCAATCAATAAAAGCATATATATCTTAACAAAACTATATAAATAGAGCAAATATTAAGGGCTATTCATGTTTATCTTCAAATTAAATACCACATTTAATTATATTTTTTATTAGTTAGAATACTCTTTTATTTATTTATTTATTATTATTATTCATGTATATTTTTAAATTATGTATATCTATAAATTAAATATCACCTTTAATTATATTTTTTGATTGGTTATAATAATTCATCTGCTTACGCGGAAATCTGTACTTGTATATAAGAAGATATACATAAACATTTTACTTTGTCATATTATATTAAAAATGTAAGGACGTTTTATAAGTTGATATACAATTTTTTTTACTCCTAATTAGAGAGTTAGCCAAAATATCTAATATTTTAAATATTTAAAATTTAAAGTTTATGATTTATAGAATTAATCTTGTTTTAGTATAAGTTCAAGATTTTTATTTTGATAATATAACCTAATTTGAAAATAATAAAACAATATATTGTTTTTATAATAGAATTATTATGATGAAAATTTTATAATTTCGTAATTCATTGTTTTCTAGTACAATTTATTTTTATAATTCTTGGAATCAGCTTAGACAATTATGGAGTATTACCATTAAAAAAATCATTGTGTAGTTATATCATATGAGAAAATATCATAATTGGTCCTTGCTAGGTGTAACTGATTTTAATTTTAGTCAATTTTTTATTTGCAATTCTCAATTTTGATAGTTTTTTTATTTATTTTTAGTTTTTTTTATCCAAATTTAATTATTTTCTCAAAATTAGTCATTTATCTTAAAAAATATTCAAAATTAAAAAAGACTAAAATTGAATAAAAATTACAGATTTTGACAAGATATGACCAAAATTGAGAATTAAAAAAAAAAATTAAAGCCGACTATACTTACAGGAGTCATTGTGATATTTTCCCTTAAATAATCAATTAATCATTTATTAATACTTGACTATAATAATCATCCAGTAAAAAAAATTATAGTGATCATCATAAACTTCAACCTAAAAGAAAAAGTGTGCACCTAATATAATTTCAAACCCACCGAAAATTTTGCCTCCGTCGCTATTTATAAGTATTCTAAGAGTTCATACGATTACGCGATTCCATCTGTTTAAATTAATGTAATGCTGTAATTTTATATTTTCAACATTAAAATTATATATTTCTGCGAAGTTATATTTGTAATTAATTAATCACGATAGTACATCACCTCAAAATAAAATAATATGATTTAGGATTAATTAACCAAAATACTAACTTCAATCAATTATTTTATTTTATTTAGAATGCTAATACTTATGAAAATAGGGTTTAATAAACTGGATCGAGACTTTCTAATTAATAATTTGCATTATATATATCTCAACATTGGATAGGATAACTACAATATTGATTGAAATGGACCCTACAATTTGCCTGCAATTTCAAATGTGTACGCTTTTCAAAACTCCATAGTTAATGCATTCATAAATTAAAATATGTTAAAATTGTTTTCTTAGATTATTTAATTTTACATCTTTATGGCTTAGTTAATTGTAAAATTTATATGTATAGATACACGATGAATTAATATATAGTACATTGAAATTCATGTGTGCGTGAAAATATATACACTAGCTACATATTAAGAAGCCATATATACTCCATACTGTCAATAAGTTCCACATTGAAGAATTATGTATAAAGGCATGCGTTGATATGTAGAGTAAATGGAATTAATCTACTCCCTTATGAATATATACGTCAAAAGAAACAAATATGAATAATAATAAAAATATAAGTATAAATACTAAATAGTAAACGTCATAATTAATGGTGTACCCCATCATTAGGGGCCCCACCTCCCCTGTCCTGGAATTGATGGAGGAGGTAAATGTCTCAATTAGGGATGACAATGGGGCGGATCAGGGCGGGTACCTGGCCGCCCCGCCCCGCCACCCCCCCCTCAGTTTTTGCCCCGCCCTGCCCCGGTACGGGTCAGACTTTTAATACCCAGATCTGCCCCGGTACGGGGCGGGTCCGCCCCGCCTCGCCCCACCCCATTTATTTTTTTATTATTTTTTAAATCATTTTACTGTTAAATTATAATACATTCAAATATAAAATTTTAAATTAAAATAATATAAAGCGAATTTAAATTTTAAATTAAATAATTAAGCTTTATTTTCATTTTAAATTTTTTATTACATTATATATTTAATGATATATATAATATTGTAATAAAGTTTTTTGTAATAGTTATATATAATGACCATATATTATTATTTTTATTTAAATTAAATAAAAATGTATATATAATATTTAATGTATATCAATTAAATGATATTATATAATAATATTTAAAATAAAAATTTTAATATTTTTAATACGGGACGGGGCGAGACTAGGACCCAGACCCAACCTGCCCCGTGCACGGGTCGGGGCAGACCCGTCAGATCTGCCCCAAACAAGACGGACCAAGACGGGTCGAGTGCGGGTCGGGCCCAATTGCCATCCCTAGTCTCAATTAATGAATGCACAGAATGCGGTTTTCAGCTTCGTTATTAATTTACGCACACTCCACTTAAATAAATAAAATTCATATTGTATATACTATATAGACATATTAATCATCAGAAATAATTTGCTTCATTTAATTAATATGAAACTGTCTTTAATTACTAAATATTTTACGATAAAAAAAAGTTCAAAGTTTTAAATATTTTCCTCGCATATGAAAAAATATACATTTATAATTTGTTTTATCATAAGAATTAATTATTTTCAAAAATAAAAAATTTCCTATACATATTTTTATTTCATTTTTATTTAACTAGTTTTTGAACGGGTCGAATTAATTAAACTTTTTATTATTATAAAATGTGTTTTTTTTTATTCATCATTCTTAATTTTTATGAGAATTAAGTTCTAATATTATAAATTATAAATCTTGTTACATATTAGTTACAATTTTGTAATTTCATGGGGTTAATATATTTCTGAAACATAAAAGCAAATAGTGAAATCATTTATGCAAAGGTTGTGCATTCTATTATTTTTGAAAGGTAACAGGGATAAAATTTCTAATTTTGGGGTTTGGGGTTTAGGGTTTAGGGGGTTAGGGGTTAGGGTTTTAGGGGTTATTAATAATTATTAATAATAATAATAAATAATATTATTTAACACATAATAATTAATAATATTATTAAATAAAATTATTTAATGTACTATCTTATTTAATTCCTAAACCCATGCAATTACATTATATAAATAATATGAAAATAAAATGTATAAAAGAGAAGAAAAAAAAAAGAAAAATTAGAGAAATAATTAACACATAATAATATATTTATAAACATAATCAGCGAAGATGCACTCAATGTTTTTCTTTTCTGCCTTTGAGTTGTAATTATACTCTTCATGAATTCGAACACATCGAAGCCTCATTTGTAGATTTTTTGTATTCTTTTCCAAATCCTTGATTAAGATCATTCTGGAAGCCATGACTAAGAGGAAAGAAACAATAATGAAATATGAATGAGAGAAAAAAAATAATAATGAAATACGAATTCTTTGTAGTAATGAATGTGATATGAATGTGATAGCATGTATTTAAATAGTGATTTTGATATATATTATATTAAGTAGTGATTTCGATTATATTAAGTAGCATTAATGCATATATATGAATATATATTTTCTTTGTTGTAATTTTATATAATATATTATTAAGTAGTGATATCCTTACATATAAATATAAACGACACAATATTAATCCATAACATTACTTAATCCATAATATATTATAAGTAGTGATTTCGTTGTGTGTATTCATTTATATTAATTATATGGATTTTCCAATAATTATAAAATTTATTGTATAATGCAAAAAAATTAAAATTTTAAATAATTATATTAAGTAGTGATTTCGATTATATTAAGTAGTATTAATGGATATATATGAATATATATATTTTCTTTGTTGTAATTTTATACTCCCTCCGTCCCAAAGATATTGACACACTTTCCTTTTTGGGTTGTCCCACAGAAATTGACATATTTCCTTTTTAAGGATATGGGACCCACACAAAAACTATTTATTTATTTACATGGGTCCACACAAACATCACACTCACCACTAATACAACTACCTACTACACATTAAATATTATTTCTCTCACTTCACTTTACATTAATTTATTATACTTCTTAATCTCCGTGCCCAAAAAAAATGTGTCAATTTCTCCGGGACGGAGGGAGTATAATATATTATTAAGTAGTGATATCCTTACATATAAATATAAACGGCACCATATTAATCCATAACACTACTTAATCCATAATATATTATAAGTAGTGATTTCGTTGTGTGTATTCGTTTATATTATTAAATTTATTGTATAATGCAAAAAAATTTAAAATTTAAATAATTATATTAAGTAGTGATTTCGATTATATTAAGTAGTATTATTGCATATATATGCATATATATATTTTCTTTAGTGATTTCGTTTATATAATATATTATTAAGTAGTGATATCCTTACATATAAATATAAACGGCACCATATTAATCCATAACACTACTTATTCCATAATATATTATAAGTAGTGATTTCGTTGTGTGTATTCGTTTATATTATCAAATTTATTGTATAATGCAAATAAATTTAAAATTTAAATAATTATATTAAGTAGTGATTTCGATTATATTAAGTAGTATTAATGCATATATATGCATATATATATTTTCTTTAGTGATTTCGTTCCCCTAAACCATAACACTATTTAATCAAAAATATATTATAATTAGTGAATTCGTTGTGTATTCGTTTATATTAATTATAAGTAGTGAATTCGTTGTGTATTCGTTTATATTAATTATAAGATTCAATAATATTATTTATTATTATTATTATTAATTATTAATAATTATTATAACCCTAAAACTATAAAACCCTAACCCCTAAACCTAAACCCCTAAAACCCTAAACCCCAAACCTCTAAAATCCTAACCCCTAAACCCCTAAAACCCTTAACCCTCGTGTTTATTATAGTACATTAAATAATTTTATTTCATAATATTATTAATTATTAAGTGTTAATTAATTCTCTAATTATATAATATATTATATAATATATTATTATGTGTTAATTATTTCTCTAATTTTTCTTTTTTTTTTCTTCTCTTTTATACATTTTATTTTCATATTATTTATATAATAATGTAATTACATGGGTTTAGGAATTAAATAAGGTAATATAAGGAAATTTAATTAAATGGCAAAGATCTTTTCTCATAATTATGATGAATGGATGAGATTAAATTATGTAATGAGTGGTCAAGATTCAAAATAATTTAGTAATCACATGATGTAAATTAAAAATTCCCTCAATTTTGACTTTTTCACTTTGCTATTATATTACTATATATATATATATATATAACCCTAAACCCCAAACCCCTAAAATCCTAACCCCTAAACCCTAAACCCCTAAAACCCTAAACCCTCGTGTTTATTATAGTACATTAAATAATTTTATTTAATAATATTATTAATTATTATGTGTTAATTATTTCTCTAATTTTTCTTTTTTTTTTCTTCTCTTTTATACATTTTATTTTCATATTATTTATATAATGTAATTACATGGGTTTAGGAATTAAATAAGGTAGTACATTAAATAATTTTATTTAATAATATTATTAATTATTATGTGTTAAATAATATTATTTATTATTATTATTATTAATTATTAATAACCCCTAAAACCCTAACCCCTAAACCCCTAACCCCCTAAACCCTAAACCCCAAACCCCTAAAATCCTAACCCCTAAACCCTAAACCCCTAAAACCCTAAACCCTCGTGTTTATTATAGTACATTAAATAATTTTATTTAATAATATTATTAATTATTATGTGTTAATTATTTCTCTAATTTTTCTTTTTTTTTCTTCTCTTTTATACATTTTATTTTCATATTATTTATATAATGTAATTGCATAGGTTTAGGAATTAAATAAGGTAGTACATTAAATAATTTTATTTAATAATATTATTAATTATTATGTGTTAAATAATATTATTTATTATTATTATTATTAATTATTAATAACCCCTAAAACCCTAACCCCTAAACCCCTAACCCCCTAAACCCTAAACCCCAAACCCCTAAAATCCTAACCCCTAAAGAGGAAAGAAACAATAATGAAATATGAATGAGAGAAAAAAAATAATAATGAAATACGAATTCTTTGTAGTAATGAATGTGATATGAATGTGATAGCATGTATTTAAATAGTGATTTTGATATATATTATATTAAGTAGTGATTTCGATTATATTAAGTAGCATTAATGCATATCCCTAAACCCTAAAACCCTAAACCCTCGTGTTTATTATAGTACATTAAATAATTTTATTTAATAATATTATTAATTATTATGTGTTAATTATTTCTCTAATTTTTCTTTTTTTTTTTCTTCTCTTTTATACATTTTATTTTCATATTATTTATATAATGTAATTGCATGGGTTTAGGAATTAAATAAGGTAGTACATTAAATAATTTTATTTAATAATATTATTAATTATTATGTGTTAAATAATATTATTTATTATTATTATTATTAATTATTAATAACCCCTAAAACCCTAACCCCTAAACCCTAAACCCCAAACCCCTAAAATCCTAACCCCTAAACCCTAAACCCCTAAAACCCTAAACCCTCGTGTTTATTATAGTACATTAAATAATTTTATTTAATAATATTATTAATTATTATGTGTTAATTATTTCTCTAATTTTTTTTCTTCTCTTTTATACATTTTATTTTCATATTATTTATATAATGTAATTACATGGGTTTAGGAATTAAATAAGGTAGTACATTAAATAATTTTATTTAATAATATTATTAATTATTATGTGTTAATTATTTCTCTAATTTTTCTTTTTTTTTCTTCTCTTTTATACATTTTATTTTCATATTATTTATATAATAATGTAATTACATGGGTTTAGGAATTAAATAAGGTAATATAAGGAAATTTAATTAAATGGCAAAGATCTTTTCTCATAATTATGATGAACCTCAAACCCCTAAAATCCTAACCCCTAAACCCTAAACCCTAAACCCTTGTGTTTATTATAGTACATTAAATAATTTTATTTAATAATATTATTAATTATTATGTGTTAATTATTTCTCTAATTTTTCTTTTTTTTTTCTTCTCTTTTATACATTTTATTTTCATATTATTTATATAATGTAATTACATGGGTTTAGGAATTAAATAAGGTAGTACATTAAATAATTTTATTTAATAATATTATTAATTATTATGTGTTAATTATTTCTCTAATTTTTCTTTTTTTTCTTCTCTTTTATACATTTTATTTTCATATTATTTATATAATAATGTAATTACATGGGTTTAGGAATTAAATAAGGTAATATAAGGAAATTTAATTAAATGGCAAAGATCTTTTCTCATAATTATGATGAATGGATGAGATTAAATTATGTAATGAGTGGTCAAGATTCAAAATAATTTAGTAATCACATCCAATGGTGTAAATTAAAAATTCCCTCAATTTTGACTTTTTCACTTTGCTTAATTAAATGGCAAAGATCTTTTCTCATAATTATGATGAATGGATGAGATTAAATTATGTAATGAGTGGTCAAGATTCAAAATAATTTAGTAATCACATCCAATGATGTAAATTAAAAATTCCCATAATTTTGACTTTTTCACTTTGCTATTATATTACTATATATATATAACCCTAAACCCCAAACCCCTAAAATCCTAACCCCTAAACCCTAAACCCCTAAAACCCTAAACCCTCGTGTTTATTATAGTACATTAAATAATTTTATTTAATAATATTATTAATTATTATGTGTTAATTATTTCTCTAATTTTTCTTTTTTTTTCTTCTCTTTTATACATTTTATTTTCATATTATTTATATAATGTAATTGCATGGGTTTAGGAATTAAATAAGGTAGTACATTAAATAATTTTATTTAATAATATTATTAATTATTATGTGTTAAATAATATTATTTATTATTATTATTATTAATTATTAATAACCCCTAAAACCCTAACCCCTAAACCCTAAACCCCAAACCCCTAAAATCCTAACCCCTAAACCCTAAACCCTCGTGTTTATTATAGTACATTAATTAATTTTATTTAATAATATTATTAATTATTATGTGTTAATTATTTCTCTAATTTTTCTTTTTTTTTTCTCTTTTATACATTTTATTTTCATAATATTTATATAATGTAATTACATGGGTTTAGGAATTAAATAAGGTAGTACATTAAATAATTTTATTTAATAATATTATTAATTATTATGTGTTAATTATTTCTCTAATTTTTCTTTTTTTTTCTTCTCTTTTATACATTTTATTTTCATATTATTTATATAATAATGTAATTACATGGGTTTAGGAATTAAATAAGGTAATATAAGAAAATTTAATTAAATGGCAAAGATCTTTTCTCATAATTATGATGAACCCCAAACCCCTAAAATCCTAACCCCTAAACCCTAAACCCCTAAAACCCTAAACCCTTGTGTTTATTATAGTACATTAAATAATTTTATTTAATAATATTATTAATTATTATGTGTTAATTATTTCTCTAATTTTTCTTTTTTTTTCTTCTCTTTTATACATTTTATTTTCATATTATTTATATAATGTAATTACATGGGTTTAGGAATTAAATAAGGTAGTACATTAAATAATTTTATTTAATAATATTATTAATTATTATGTGTTAATTATTTCTCTAATTTTTCTTTTTTTTTTCTTCTCTTTTATACATTTTATTTTCATATTATTTATATAATAATGTAATTACATGGGTTTAGGAATTAAATAAGGTAATATAAGAAAATTTAATTAAATGGCAAAGATCTTTTCTCATAATTATGATGAACCCCAAACCCCTAAAATCCAAACCCCTAAACCCTAAACCCCTAAAACCCTAAACCCTTGTGTTTATTATAGTACATTAAATAATTTTATTTAATAATATTATTAATTATTATGTGTTAATTATTTCTCTAATTTTTCTTTTTTTTTTTCTTCTCTTTTATACATTTTATTTTCATATTATTTATATAATGTAATTACATGGGTTTAGGAATTAAATAAGGTAGTACATTAAATAATTTTATTTAATAATATTATTAATTATTATGTGTTAATTATTTCTCTAATTTTTCTTTTTTTTTCTTCTCTTTTATACATTTTATTTTCATATTATTTATATAATAATGTAATTACATGGGTTTAGGAATTAAATAAGGTAATATAAGGAAATTTAATTAAATGGCAAAGATCTTTTCTCATAATTATGATGAATGGATGAGATTAAATTATGTAATGAAAGATTCAAAATAATTTAGTAATCACATCCAATGGTGTAAATTAAAAATTCCCTCAATTTTGACTTTTTCACTTTGCTATTATATTACTATAGATAGATATATTCGAATTGTGCTATAAAATGAGGAGCATTTTCACGATTAATTAACCATCTCATAATCCGAATACTTCCATTAAATGTTGTGCAGCAAGTTATAGTTTCTGAATTTTTTTGTGTAAACGTCTATAGGAATGATGATGAATATTTGGTTTTTTTAGTTTTTAATATTTTATTTAATTTAATGTTAAAGCCTTAATCTAAGATCGTTATAACATTTTAATTAAAAGCGATACTCAATTGATAAAATTAATCGTGATAATAGTGTTATGAACTATTTTATAAATAATTAATTTATAATATAAATGTAAAGTGATATTATTTTTTTTAAAAAAATCTTTAATAAAAAGTAATAACTAATTATGAAAGCGTAAAATTATCTTTACTATATATATCACGCAAATGTGCCCTACATATTGCCCTACATTTATTTATAATTAAATAATCAATATTTTTCCATACAATCATCTTTGTGAAAATGTGATTTATCTTAATATAATTCTCTAGATATTTGTGAAAGCAATATATAAAAATCAATTTAAATGGAAGGAGGTGATCAGTGCAAGATATTTAAACATGTTAATGATTACATGATTAAATTAACGTGTATCGATCATCCGATAACAACTACTCCATCTGTTAATTTATTAATCACCAACAAAAGAAATTAATAAATAGTACTAAAGGTCATTAATCAGACAATCTAGCAAACATTGTTTAGTTACCTTGTTGTAGGCAATTGATTGATGGTGATTTCAGCAAAGGAAATAAAAGATAAGGTGTATGTCCCACTAATTAATAAATAATTAGAAAGATGACCATATGTTAAAAATTGTGCTTTAGTGGTCTCAAAATTCAACTAGACGTGGCACAGTGTTACTCGATTTTTCATGCAAAAAATCAAATGTGAGAAACAAGAAAATAGGCTTTACATTTAAAAGGGCAACTTGTGTGGTTAGATATTGAAATCTTGAAGACTTTTGTAACAGTATTAACGTGGCATATCTTCATCCAAACAATGCCAAAAAAATTGGTATGTTGGGTAGGCCACATATACATACAACTCTTGATATGATCTTTTGACCCATATATGTAATATTATTATTACCACCAATTGACATTTTCTAGAGACAACAATGTTTGAGGTGATTTAACTGTGCCCATCAACTGATCCAACACATCATTTTATTATTGCCCAACTCTTAGGAGGTTAGAATACTAACAGCTTATGTTAATTTCTTTCAGATTATTTCGGAATTAATTTGAAACAAAATTCTACTTACATATATACTATAGTTATTACTTGTTTACCTACCGTATAAAAACCTGCAGGACCAGGTTAAAACAAATTTACCAAATTAGTCTATTTATGGAGTATTACATTTGTATATCGTTATATATAGAATAAAACAATTTCCAGAGTAGATGGACTTTTCATGATAAGGAATGAATTTCTTTGGAAGCTATAAATAAATAGGTAAATATACAACTTAACTTTTAATCTCATGATATGAAGAAACTAAATAAAAAAAAATGCATTTTTGATCTTATATCAAGAGACTAATAACATAATTTCAAAAAAAAATGCATTTTTGATCTTATATCAAGAGACTAATAACATAATTTCAAATTGATTCCAAAAAATTATATTTTTTGTCTCATGATACTTCATACACGACAAATTTAATTAAAGCAACTTTGTTCATAAAAATTTCTAACTGGTACGTGGGATAAAAAATGCAATGTTAGAGACCTAATTTTTAACTATAAATATCTTTTTTAAGTAAATGGTTTTTACAGACCAAAAGTGAATTTTTCCTTGAGTTATATATTGATCAAATCTATTATTATTATTATTATTATTATTATTATTATTATTATTATTTTTATTATTATTCATTTTGGTGGAAGAGATAAAGTAGGATGTGTAAACTCCATTGTAATACTTTTGAGATGCAAGATCTGTAAACTTGTTGATCTTTCTTTATATTATTATTTAATAATGCGCTTTTAAGTTAAAAATATTAATATTTTCCAAAGAGGGAGGGTAGGAATGATGGGGCTAGCAAATTGGCATCTAATAAAGAAGAGGCACTATCAATTTTACCTCTAAAAGAAATGGATTGTGACCTTTAAAGATGTTATCCTAACATCACATTTTGCCTAGCCATATTATTATTATCTCATGAAAAGATAGCAACCACTATCATTAATATTTTAGTCTAGCCAAGAAGACCCCCAATTTACATTATTTCAAATAATTAATTATTTCCCATGCCTCCAATAAATATCATTCAAATATACTAAAAAATATAATCTATATGTATATGAATGTATTGACCATGAGTGTATATATATATTGCTGCCAATTTGTTGATCTCATTTAATGCACTTCTTAAAGTTAAATCATGAATTTATGTAACTTCACAAACCAAAATATTGAAACATGTGTGTGGATGAAGGATTATAGATATCACTCCATTTTTTATTGATTCACTCCATTTTTTATTGATTCAAAGTCAAACAAATTCTTTATGATAATAATAGTGAAATTCATGTCAATTGCAATAAATTTCAAATCATTTTCAAATATTGTTATAATTTAAATTTTATTTCTAATAGCCAAGTAAATAATAATTTAATAAATGATAAAACTCACACAGAGACCTTACATCTTTCAAGAAATGTTAATAGTATTATGTATTCTTGCTTTTCATGATTAATGCATAGATTAATTAAATCGTGTTGGTTGATGGGTGGGTTTTGTTTTTGTGGGATTCATGGTTTGAGGGTGATTGGGGTTTCTTGCCCCTGAAAGTATGAACAGATTAGAGATACTATGTTAATCTTTCTTAAACTATGTATGATTAATATATTTTTATATATCATGGTGTACATAGATCATGCATCATTAGCATCATTGCAATGCATGTATCTTTCAAATCACTAGCTAGCTTTCTTTTCTCCTATTATTAATCAACAAATTTAGTATTAAATCATTGTAGTTCCCACTAATTAACTTATAATTTAAAGCACTTTCTTGACCCAAAAGAATAAATAATTTATTGACCCCAAAAAAATTAAAGAAACTAAGCTATGTGATAACAATGCATGCTAGGTAAGGTCAAAAGTGTTTTGGGCAGAGGGAAGTCTATTTATATCGATCTGGGTCTGACATCATTGCGTTGGCCCAATTAGAGGCGCCGAATAAGAGGCCAACCTTAAGGGTTGGGGTCGGCCCAAAAAATATAATAAGAGCCCATCGAATTTCAAAGTTCGTGTTCTTTTTTATAATGCAAGCAATTTGAGTTGATTTTGAGCTGACTTATTGGAAGCGTCAGTGGAGCACTCTGTATCGATCTCTTAGAAAATTACACTGTCGCGTGTCCACTTATTTAGGATTTCATTTTGCATGTAATAACACCATAATACAACACATTCGATACCTTACTGAAGGGTTCAATCCTCACGATAAATATAAAATCTCTATTTTTATTATTAAAATTTACGCTTAACTTATCATCAATTTACTGATTACGAAATTAATTTCAAGATTTTAAATTAAAAATATATATAAGATGCATGTAAAACTGTCAATTAATATTTTTGAAAAAATGAGGTGAATCCCAGAGTTTGAAAGCTTTTTGACTAACTATATTTACAATAAGCTTTCAAGACGCAAGTGGCAGGACACAACTCCGCTTTCTTTCATAACTATAAATCGTTAACATAACTAAATTTGGCACCTACAGATGTTGCACATCTATTTTACATTTTCACGTCTACCAGCCATATATTGGGTACTCTACCTGCGGAGGCAACAGACGAAGATCTTTACTGTGCTGTTTGTCATAGTCCCTCGTGCCAGGGATCGCCCCAGTGCACAGCCTCAGGAACTCGCTTCCAGTGACACAGTAATGAGCAAAAGCTAGCCCTCCGTCCACCATTTCATTCAGATTTGGCAACGAGTTTGATTTCGTCATACCCATTTTTCTGTTTCCACCCCAATATCCATCCACCGAATTATTCAACACCTTGTCCAGCTCAGAATATTCAATGAATCTCTGTGTCGCTGCTTCCCATGAAAGGCTGTATCTTTGCTCGGGTGTAAGAGCCTGGGGTTCACTGGCCATGGCTTTTTTCACTTTTGCAACGAAATCTTCTGGATTCTTGTAAGTTAAACAGTTGGGGAACGCCCTAAAGAAATCATTTGAAGGGTGATCTGCACAAACAACAAATTTCCCCATTGCCAGGGCCTCCGCCGTAGCAGTACACAGCACATCACTCACACTGGGATTTATGAAAATTTTGTAACTGCATGGGATATATAAGATATTAGTCAAAAATCTCAATAACCGAATCATTCACTTATGACAATTCTTTCTTTTAATAATCCAATTACTTACCCTTGTAGGGAATTATCCGCATGGTCTCTGCCTTTCATGAAGTTCACGTTCAACTTCAGGCGTTTGGCAGTGCTCTGAACTTCATGAGCATCCTCTCCATTGCCATATACATCCAAGTTGAACCCATCAAGGTCCTTTTTGTGCTTTGATAACAAATCAATCAACTCCTTATATCCTTTTGCCCACACCATCTTGCCTAGGAAATATGCTCCTTTGGAAAAAGTTTGCTCTCCACGCTCCTTTTCAGCAGCTACTTTTTCACCAATATGTATGAACTTGGGATTCACACCATGCACATTGCAAATAACAGACCTTGGTAAATCCTGAGTCGCAGCAGAGAGCCGTAGGACCTGTATGGAATTATAAACACAGAATTAAGACAGCATCATTATTGTCACTCAGACCATTTAATTCAGGAGACTCACAGTGCATTATTAAAACATTACAGTGGTGATCATAAGAAAGATTTCAGATAAAAAACAGTAAAAAAATAGAACCGCTACCTTATGACAGTATGCTCTCACAACCCAGTTATTTATGTGTTTAACAAAAAAAGCTTGCAAAGCACCATTCTTCTCCCTCTTGATGTATTCCAAGTAATTTGTGTGAACAACACCAACCACATGGTTGAATTTATCAGTCCATCGTTTACCATGGTGGTACCAATTCAAATGTTCAGGTTCTTCCAGTATCGCAATGTCAGCATCATTTGATGGAATAAACCGAGAAGTATCTCCTGCAGGTATAATACTCCGCCTTGATTTTGAGAACTAAAAAAAATAGAAGAGAGAGTTAATATTCTATCTTAATTACAAGTCATATAAGTGTGTCTCATTGTAATCACAGATACTTGCATAGTGTTTAACTCTCAGTAGTATAGTTTTATAACTAAATAATTAGATAGGTATAGTTCCATTACACACATCCACAAAATCAGGTACACAGTGTGTCTGTATTAGAGTATGATTCAAAGCCCAATTTTAGCAAAAATGTAGCTTTTTTAGTCACACAGCTCAGTATCAAGTGTCTGTGCAAGAGAAATGGTAAAGATCAATTCACCAAAATACCTTTCCTGGGTAAAATGATATCTTGAAGTCAGGTTTAAATCCAACCCTTTCCTCAAGCCAACTGCGTATATAACTTTCCTGCTCCTCAGGCGAGCTAAAAGTGAGATCATTGGGATAAACAAGCTCTTGATCAGATCGACAAAGCCATGGAACCAAAAGCGTGACATTCTGCTTAGCAGCTTTTGCTAAATATGCTGCTCGGAACAATGGATTTACTGCAGTTCCCGTCATCCAAGGAAGGCTGGCAGTGGTGACAATAGCTACATGTCTCTTCTTGTCTGAATTATCGCATTTCCCGGAGTCATTCCAAAAGCCACCATCATAACTATGCCCTGTACTTTGGAGAACACTAGCTACCCTTAAATCTAGTTCATCATTGATACTCTCATTTTCAACAATAGGCAACTCTCTGTCAGGTAATGAGCGTAACAGAAGTTGGTTTTTACGTTTATTGCACAGACTTTCCACTATCTTATCTGATAGGCCTGCAATAAAGGAGAAATAGTATGAATCCAGGTAGCTACAGACATTGTAAGCAGGGAAAATTCTCTTTGTTCATGCTTTGGGAAGCCTAGATGCAAAGAAATTTTAATTTCATTTTGTCTGAAAGACATAGAGGAAACTCAAAGCAAACAAAGGCTTAGAGGAACTACATGAGAACCCATCCCTTTATAACTGAAATAAAGACTCATTTTAAGAGCTATTTAGTATAGTCTATTAATAAGGTCAGACATCAGTTAACTTTCCGAAGAAATCACCTTGGCTTCACAGCATCAATCATTAGACTAGTTTCATTTACCACAAGACCAAGGTGTTAAAATTATATAGATTTTCTGATGGCTAAACCCGAACATTGCTTTGATTAAACTACATAAAATATTTAAGAGAAAATTTTAAGTACCGTGAAAGTAAAGTAAGTTAAACTACCGGCTCAGTCTGGAAAAAGATTCATAGTAAGGATATTTCAACATTTAAGGTAACACTTGCATAAAGAAAATTGCAGCATTGAACAGCATACCTCTGTTAATGCCAAGTTGATCCAGTAAGGGGCTAGATTGCCTTACTAAACATGCCAACAGTTCAGGAACATCAAGCGGCGGAACTTCCTAACAGAAACAACAAAGGAATACAAATTCTTCAATAAAGCAGTGTATGTAATTTCTAGAAATTACAGCATATTTTTTTTCCTATGAAATACAGCATATGTTGCTCGTGCATACAACAATAGTTGGCAAAATTAATGATTTCAGAGCTTTACAACAATAAATTCTCTTCCAGACAATCCAGCAAGTAAAAATAGAGAAAAAAAAGTCTAGAATTCATACTAGTGAGACGCATGTAGAACAATAGACTAACCTTTGACTCATTTGGATCCTTGCATATTGATTTCTGCAAATACAAAATGGTAGAGAATAAAGAAAGATCAGCATATCACACATAACGCTAATCCCAGTTACTAGTTAGTTCAAATAGCGAAGTCTACTATGGTATTACTATTTAACTTACATTTTAGATATGCAAAAGCAAAATCCCCACTACATTTTTAGAGAAACAACAGACAAAACTTTCGACACTAGTTTCTATCCATAAAATCCAGTTTCATCTTGCTATGTATTTTCTCTAACCAGACAGAAAACGAATTAATTACTGATAAGAACTGATAATTATTTTACATAAGCTAAGAATCGGCCCAAAAAGAGTTCATATTAAAACCAACTAACTAAGAACAACATCCATAAACAAATAGTCGTCTCAAGGAAATCAGAAGTTGCATACCAGGCTCGATTTGAATTTCTCGACGAACTCACTATTCTTAATCCCCTCCAGAATCTCACTAGAGCTCTTCTGCTCAAGTTCCCTCAGCCTCGACTTTAATGTCTTTATCGGCTCCCAGAATTCCCCAAATTGTCCGTCCTCTGTCTCCCTCTCCTTAAACCTCATCCTCGAATTCCTCCATGTCCTAGACGTCTCTCTCACATCCTCTTCTTCTTCATCCTCGCCCACCTCCGAGACAATCGCGTTCTTAATTGCAGATAAATCAATTTTAATCTGCGGCCGCGGGTAAAACTTGAAATCTGGAGACGAATACGCCCTTCGGAATTCCGAAAACTTGGGGTGAAGCTTCTTGACGAAGTCAATTTCCGCAGGAGGCGCCGAATTAAAAGTTGCGGAGGCGGTAATCGCGGGGACACTGAAAGGAGATCTCGAAGCAGAGTTGAGAAAATTCTCGAATTCTCTATCGGCTAGGTTTTTGAAGGAGTTAGCGCGATTTTTAAGCAGCTGGAGATCCGCATCTGCTGAAGAACGTACTTCGCGCCAGCCCTTGGATATGAAGGAGAAAGCTTTCTCCGCCGTCACGATCGAGCTGGGCGAGCCGAATGATGTTGCCGTCGCCGTAGAAGCCGACCGCGCCTCCGGCGGCTTGAAATTCATTGCCTCTCTTTTGTTCCAACTGTTTCCGATCGGCTATTAGGGACGCTTCAATTTTCGATAAATGAAAAGAGTGAGGGTCGAAAGAGCTATGCCTGGTGATTTTAACGGCTAAGATTGTGGTATTATTATTTTATTGTTATTCACATATAAATATAATGCAATATAGTTTTATTTTATTTTAAGATGGTTAATTTCGAGGGAGTGGATGACACGTGGGCTTAACACGTAGGATAAATATTGTAGATTGATTGAGAAAGTGGGCCTCTGTTTAGTGCGTTGGAGGCGTGAGATACAATGACGGGAATACGGCACGTGACGAGATAAGGTGATGGGGTCGTTAGTGTCTACTGACAAGGACTTGTCTCATATGAATCATATACAATCAATTTCTTTTTCCGATTAAAAATAAAGAAATTACACAATATAATCACTCCGTTATGCTGTATTTAATGTGTAGTAGGTTAGTGAGAGTGTGAGCTTCATGTATATAAAAAATGAAGTAAGATTTTTTGGATGTGATGTCTAAAATGAAAAAAATGATTCTTCAGTGGGACGGATGGAGTACTAATTTTGTCCAGGGTATTCTTGAACGAACGCATACTTTTTGAACACAAAAGACCGATATTTCAATTGTATTAATGAGTGTGTATGTGTATGAGTACTATTTGTATAAAAAAATAAATTATGATTTTTTGGATGAGACTAAAATAAATAAATAAAAAATGGATTCTTTAATAGGATGGAGGGAGTACTAATTTTGTGTAGGGTATTCTTGAACGAACGCATACTTTTTGGACACAAAATACCGACTCATAAAATAAGGTGTATATTTAGATTTAGTGCTCTTTTAAAAATATTGAGGTACACACATACATGGCGGGTGTTTGTTGGCCTGAGAACAGTGGAATATTCTAGAGCAAGGTATATTCTTCTTTCCTTCGCTTCCACTTGGAATTTTGTACGTATAGTTGGTTGACGGATAGTGATATTTCGTCGATTGGCTGTATGCTCTTCACTGTATTATGACATTATAATTTAATTTATTTTAATCATCGCAAAATTTAAGTGAGATCATAAAACTTATTTAGTAAGATAAATTAATTAATAACTCACTTAAAGAGCCATGTAATTTTTCTACATTTTTTTCTTATTTAATCTATTTTTTTTATTATTTAAAATGTAATAATATTCATTTAATTTATTTTTAATTTAAATATTATGAATTTATAAAATGCAATAATATTTTTAAAAAAATAGGAGTAATAATTTTTTAAAAAAGATTACGTTATGAATTATAAGTTATAAATAATTTATAATGTCAAAGAATTGTGTGCGACAGTAAGTTATGTGGTAAGTATAAGAGGTGATAATTTTTACACAGTTGTTTTCAAATTTATGATCAAATAGACAATGAGAATAACAAATTGAATAATATAAAGGGTAAATTATAATTTTATTAATAAAATAGATTATAAATTACAATGTATAGTATCGAATAAAATATGTAATTAAGAATAGCTATTGACTCTAGACTCTAGTATCCCAACTTTGCACATAGGGAAGATTTTCATGTGAAGACCCAAATTTAAGATAATGTTTCAAAATAAGTTTTAATTTAACATTTATCTCAAATCAAGATTTCATTTTTTGTTTTTTCTCAAATTAAGATTTACATTAGTAAAGAGAATCTCAATCCAAGACACACTCACGGAATTAATAGACGCCGTTAACTATTTATTTTCTTTCTTCTCAATGAACATAAACCCTAAATAAATTCAATAAATTTCAAGTCATCAAGTAGCAGTTCTTTTATTTGATTTCAGATCAATCGTTCAACTCTCAGATGACCGGTAATTTATTAATTTATATCAAATTCTTCATTTTTTCCCATCATGTTGATATTCACTGAAGAATAAATCACCATAAACAGCTTAATTAATCCTCATCAATTTATTTCATGATTATCCTATTTCTCTCCCAAGTCTAATTTATGATAAATATGATTTGATTAAGAGGAAGTTGCGTAGCTGATTGTCCAATAATATTTTCAATGCACAATAAAATTTTATACTGATCACTCAACGTTTTTCATACTAAAACTAAAGTAACTCTTAGTTTTTCAAAAGTAAAGATATCAAAAATTTGGTTAGGATTGATTGAACTACTCTAATACAGAAGATTCCTTTAAAGTACTCATTGCACTTCATTTAGTCAATAAAATTTTTATAATTATAGCTACTGAATTAAGCAGAACTTGAGGAGTACATGTTTTGTGATTGTATATATATATATATATATATATATATATAAAATCAATATTGATGTATTTTTTTCAATGGTTCTGATGGAAGATGATGTTTATTATACAATGGAAGATATTGATTATCATTGTGCAGGCTCATCTGTTGGTTTAATAAAATCACTAAGTAAATTGAGGACTATAGATGATTCTGATTCTTATACATCAGACAGCGATGATGAAGTTGATTCAACTAGTGTCCCGAGCACATACAAACAAGTATGCTTTAAAGTTGGTCAAAAGTTCTCTTCCATTGATGAATTTTATGAAAATGTGAAAAGTTATGGTGCATACAACAATTATGAGTTATCATTTCTGAGAAAAGATAAGAAAATGTGTAGAACACAGTGTGCAAATAATTGTCCTTGTCTTATTTATTGTTCAAAAGTTGGTCACTTAAAAACTTATGAAGTGAAAACATACTATAAAGAACATAATTGTAAGAAATGTGCAAAAGCCAAGTTCATAGATGCCAAGTGGTTGAGCAACAACGTGGTTGATGTCTTGAAAAAGTTTTCAAATTTGACCGGGTCAGAGTTGAAAGAACATATTGCTGAGAAATTCAAAATAAAAATTAGTTGAGCAAAAACATATAGAGTTAGAAGTCTTGCATTTAATCAATGGATGGCAATCACGATGAGCAATACTCAAGATTATGGGACTATCGTGAAGAATTATTAAGAACAAATCCTGGGACTACTTTTCAGATATTTGCTCCAGGTGTACCTTCTAGATTTGATCGACTTTATATTTGCATATAGATGCATGTAAGAAGGGATTTTTAGCTGGATGTCGACCTCTGATTTCTATTGATGGATGCTTCTTGAAGGAATATTATAGGGGCCAACTCTTATCAGCAGTAGCTCAAGATGGAAACAATAGTCTCTTTCTTATAGCATATGCTATAGTTTATTCAGAAACTAGAGAGACGTGGTCTTGGTTTTTGACTAATCTGTTGGCAGATATTGGAATTACATCCCCTCGTATAGAAAAGTGGACATTTATTTCAGACCAAGGGAAGGTAATAAGCAACACTAACATCGTTCCTTCATTTCTCAATATGTTCATTCAATAATGTTTAACATTTTTTAACAGGGTCTTCTTTCAGCTTTGGATGATGTATATCCTTCCAAGCATCATAGATTATGTGTTTTACACTTGTTCCGTAATTTCAACAAAAGGTGGAAGAATAAACTAGTTTCAAATCAATTTTGAAAAGCTGTAAATGCTACCACCATTGTGGACTACAAAATTCACATGAATGAGATGCAACGAACTTGTAATGAAGCTTGGAAGCATTTATCTGATATTGGTATGGAAAGATGGAGTAAGGCTGGCTTTGAAGCTCATGTCAAGTCTACGGCTGTTTGTAACAATATTGTAGAGTGTTTCAATAGAAAAATCTTAAAGTACCGAGGTGGTGGGGTTACTTCTTTAATAGAAAACATGCGAGCTCAAATAATGACAAGAATGTATGAAAA
This sequence comes from Pogostemon cablin, assembly GCA_023678885.1. Classification (NCBI taxonomy): domain Eukaryota; kingdom Viridiplantae; phylum Streptophyta; class Magnoliopsida; order Lamiales; family Lamiaceae; genus Pogostemon; species Pogostemon cablin. Next base: position 527,525 of record CM042983.1, read on the forward strand.
TGAAGAAAATATGAGGAAAAGAAACTGTGAAATATACCCAAAGATAATGGATAAGCTAAATGTGTCAATTATGGATAGTGAAGTGTGGATTGCAGTTCCATGTGGTGATTGGCAAAAGGTTATCTTTGAGGTGTTACGTAGGCCTAAAAGGTTTATTGTGAATCTTGACAAACACACATGTACTTGTAGAAAATGGGATATTTCTGGAATCCTTTGCAAACATGTTGTAATTCTAAAATCAATTAAATACATGTGCTTGTGTGCAGATGTTCTTCGAACATGTGCTTGTGTGCAAATATTCTTTGAAAAGAAAGAACAACAACATAAACGTAAAGATTCAGCAGAAGACTAAACAAGTACACGATCTAAAAAATACGGGATAGGCTCCGCCTCATCCCTCAGGTCTCTTTCATTAGAAAAGTACAAGTATTTCAATCAAACACCTATGAACTCCATTCTGTGTTAATTGACAATACCTTACAACTCTTAATTACTTATCTGGCCACCACGTGGTCTTAACAGCACTGTATGAACTCCCTCCAAGGCTGTGACGAGATCTCCCGAACTCGTTGCTGGAACTCCCTCCCGGATTACATGTTACAAGACTGTGTTCTTCGTGTATGAAGGAATACAAAATTAAACAAAAAAAATAAAATAACCAAAAGAGTTTCTAGACAAGAACTCTCTAATGACCTCACAAAAACTAACGTGGAGTGTCTTGATACATGAATCAACCACTAGAGAATAAATAGCGTATAGAGAACGCGTAGAGAGAACACCATCAGATTGAGAAAAGATCTCAATCAAATCTGATCCCGTACAATCTTCAATCAAATCATGATTCATGTAATTTTCAATCAAATCTTCATAAATATGAAATACTTTGATTATTCAACTTTAGTAACGTTCTCATCTGCGGTGTTCCGTGATCTCAAATTGGGCCATGGACTTTCCTTTCTTGGTCAAAGAATAAATCACGTTCGTAAAAAGATATCTTCAAATATATCTTTGACACAAGATATTCAAAGATATCATTGACCAAATCTTGGATGAATCTCCACCTTGATATTCTTTTCCATAAATAATTAAATTAAACTTAACCAAATATAAGTTAATTGATTTAATGCCATCTTAATTAGAAATATATCAAATATATTTCCTAACACATGTTGTTGCTGCTATAGAAAAGATCAATGGAAAGCATGAAGATTATGTAAGTGAGTATTTCACAAGGCAGAGGTTCTTGAAAACTTTTGACCATTGCATCTATCCTTTGACGGGTTCTCATTTTTGGCCAAAAAGTGACCACGAAGCCATTATGTCTCCTCTTTATAAAAGACATGCAGGGAGGCCAAATAAGCAAAGAGCAAAGGACCCAGTTGAGTGTAAAGATAGTCATAAATCCAAAAGAAAATATGGGCCAACTAAATGTGGAGCATGTGGCATTCTTGTCCATAATAAAAGAGGTTGTAAAAATAAGAACCAAGAACAGGTATCACGTTTCATTTTCAGTATTAAAATGGAACTTGCTTTATTACTTGCTAAATATATTCTTACTTTTCTTTCTTATTAAGAATGATCTTCAAGATTTGCAATTATTCAACCAAAAATGTTTCTTCATTTGATAGTGAAGATTTGGCAGATTGAGTTTAGCAATTTTTTTGTTGAGAAGATTCTAGCTGGACTGCGATTTAGTTGGGTTGTGTTTTGTGGTGATTAAACCTTATGAGAGTTGCAAATTTTGTGAATTTCTAAAAGAGACTTGATCGTGGCGCATAAGTTTCTATTGCAATTACTTTTACTTGGAGATTTTATTATGATTTGGAATATTGTTTATTTTGTGAGATAATTTTGTTTATGTGTTCCGATGGTTTTTTTTTGTGAGCTCTTTGGATTATTACACAACTTGATTTGTAATTTATGTTTTCGTTGATTTTGCTGGACTTAAAAGGAGTTTTATTTTGCTGATTAATATTAGATTGAGTGTCATGGCATACGACGTGTAGCGTTAATGATCTCTAAGGAGATTAAGCTGGATCCAAATCACTGTGATGTTCATGAATTATACTTGACCATCTATTATAGTCATTGGCAGTAGTTATTTGCAGTAGGTCGATGACTATGTTTCTTTGGTTGTGAAGGAGTATAGAATGAGATGGATTATTTTGTTGTAGTACTATTTTTTTTTGTTTAATAATAGGTTGATTAATTGTTGTGAAGACATTTAAACAATTTATAATAATTATTGGCAGAAACTTAACTCCATGAAGTAACATATATTCAAGGGAAAAGAAGAGTGAAACTTGTGTATTACATAGCAATTCCAAAAATAATACAAAGTAATCAAAACAACTAAAATATTTTATTTGTGGTCTCTTAAGAAAATGTATTACAACTGAAGAATGAAATGAAAAATTCTGAAACTAGTGTGTTGCATAAATGCCCCATTATGCTTCACTGTTTCTCTACAACCTCAGCAGAATGCTTCATTATGCTGCACGTCTTCAGGTGAAAATATGGCCCGACCTGCTCAAAATTGACAATCATCCTAATGAAGTCTTCTATCATGTCAACGTCAATAGCCATGTCTAAAATAAATTAAGAAGAAACATAGTTAATACCTCCGATGAATGTAGTTGAGAAATTAATCGGAGATAAGAGTTCTTAAGTGTTTGGAAATATATAATCCAATGAATTTCAAGAGTTCTGTATCTTTCCATTTCAATTGATCAAATACCAATAGAAAGTTAGTGACTTTATTGAAAAGTCTAAGAATCTATAGTGTTGCAGAATAAATAAAGATAACACATGAATCATGACTTTGTAAACAATACTTGCTAAGATGCATCACGTAAGCTCAAGCATAAATATGTAGCCATAACCATTATTGGATAAACTTGATATAATCCACATTTAAGTTTTCATTTACCATGCTTAAACACCTAATATTCATTTTCCATCATTCTGATATATATGTTGAATTCCATATTCCAAACATAGTAAAAAACCAAAGCATTTAAAGCAAAATCAACTCTAAGAGACATTTTATCAAACAACTTACGTGCATAACTGCCATTTATCTACACAAGATTAAAAGAGAAATATTTATACCCAAAATCTCCATGTGAATCCACTAGACAAAAACACATCTTCTTATATTAAATAGAATGGAAATATATGTAATCTGCATTGAATGAACATAACTAATTTGAATCATTGTTTTTAAGTGTCGATGTCAACCATTGATGTTTAGAAAAATAAAATGTTATGCAATTATTTAAGAAAATGAATCATAAATCGAAAATTCCCAACTTACCAATGATTCTTCTTATTACTGTTCGAGAAATTGAATTGGTAATAATAATTTTATGAAGTCAAAGTGAGTTTGTCTTGGATTGAGATTCCCTTTACTTAATTTGAGAAAAATAAAAAATGAGATCTTGATTTGAGATAAATATTAAATTAGAGCTTATTTTGAGGGTACACCATCATCGTATGTTTATATATCATCGTGTAAATGTATCATTAATATAGATATAAAGTATTATAAATTCATAGTATAAAATATTATACTATACAAATGTATTAAAAATTTTCAAATAAGTAAAAAATCAAGGACATAGATATTAAATTCATATATTTAATGCAACAAACCTCTCTAAATGTAGAAACAATCTAGTAAGATCCAATCAGAAACTCAAAAATAAATTTAAATTTGGTGATTTGAACAAATTCAATAATTTAATATGTTTTGTTTCATTAAATTACTCCATATATTTTTTTCTAACATGATCAAATAATGATTTTTTAAAGTAGTTAAAAAAACGTGTATGTATAAAAAAAATGAGGAAGTAGGAAGATAACAAGAATGAATATAGTAATATGAAAAAAACGCGTTAATTAGAAGTTTGTAGGAAGATGACGTAAAGATTGTGGATTAATTTGTTGTAGATTCAAAGTGTTGCGTGGAGTGTAAAGTGTGAACCCACTACAATTTGTGTTTCATGCCGTTCGCATCACACGATACACATTTTCTTTTCCTCACTATCCTCATACATTCCTTTAAACTCCAATCTATTTATTACATATCAAAATAATTTTTTTACTTTTTACACCCCTACAAAAAAACACATAATTAAAATCACATACTTACACATAAACATACATTCAAATGCACATTAACAAATTAAAGCACAACATAAACAAAAGTTAAAAGAAGAAGAAAAAGTAAGAAATTTTAGAAGTAAAATTCAAATATTAATTAAACTCAAAATATGAAACTCAATGAGAGAGATAGATAAATTATAAAAAATGTAAGTGATTTCATACTAATATTATTTTTTGAAAATTTTTAAAATCTTATTTTAGTGTATAATAGGCAGTTTTGTGTGTTACACTAATGAGTTAGTAAAATTACGAATAATTTTAGATTTAAAGAAAAGGTGTAATCATGAATTCAAATTTTATGTATTCAATTTTCGTAATTGGTTTGCCGAAATTGTGTTTATTCCAGACTCCGCTCATGTGTATTTGGCTATAGAAGCCCATTAGTGGAATTACATGTACATATTGAAAGCCCATTCAAAAAATTGGATATAAATTATTGTTCATCTTCTTCGTATTGCCGCCAATCTCCAGTGTCGCGGACAGAGTTAGAGGAGAAGGGAAAGAAGATCTGATAGTCGTATCCTCATCGGGATTTTTTTTTTCAAAATCAAGGATGGCGATTGCTCAAGAGTTTTATCCAAGCGAAGAGGATTACTTGTACGAGGAGGAAGTCTTGAGGAACCCTAATAATTTGAAGTTGTGGTGGCGATACCTAATTGCCCGACGAAGTGATGCCACGTTCAAGAAACGATCGATTATTTACGTACCGGGAAGCTACAAGCTATGGCACTCTTACCTCCGCGAACGTCTCGAAATTGTGAGGAATTTGCCCATTACTCACTCCCAGTATCAAACCCTAAACAACACTTTCGAACGAGCTCTGGCTACGACGCACAAGATGCCGCGAATTTGGATCATGTATCTGCAGTCACTGACACAGCAGAAGCTGGTTAGCAAGACAAGGCACACTTTTGATCGGGCATTGTGCGACTCAGCATGATCGAATTTGGGAATATTATTTGGTCTTTGTGTCGCAGAAGGGGGTTCCGATTGAGACCTCGTTGAGAGTGTGTAGGAGGTATTTGAAGTACGACCCTAGTCACATTGAGGATTTTATTATTGACTTCTTGATTAATTCGGAGTTGTGGCAGGAGGCCGTGGAGAGGCTGGCTGGGGTTTTGAATGATGACCGGTTTTACTCTGTAAAGGGGAAGACGAAGCACAGATTGTGGTTGGAATTGTGTGATATTTTGACCCTACATGCCAGTGAGATATCAGGATTGAATGTTGATGCCATAATTAGAGGCGGAATTCGCAAGTTCACAGACGAGGCTCGGAGTCTGTGGACATCGTTGGCCGATTATTACATACGGAGAGGTTTGCTTGAGAAAGCCAGGGATATTTTTGAGGAAGGGATGACAACAGTAATTACAGTGAGAGATTTCAGTGTCATATTTGACGCGTATTCTCAGTTTGAGGAGAGTATGCTGTCTATCAAAATGGAAAGCATGGATGATAGTGATGATGAGGAACTCGGAGAGGAGTCGGAAGAGGATGATCGGTTGGATATTGAGAATTTGCGTAAGAGGATTGACAAGTTTTGGATGAAGGATGACAAAGATGTGGATTTTAGGTTGGCAAGGTTGGAATATCTGATGGATAGGAGGCCTGAAATGGCTAACAGTGTTCTTTTGAGACATAATCTTCACAATGTAGAGCAGTGGCACAGAAGAGTTAAGCTTTTTGAAGGGAACCCAACAAAACAAATTTTGACTCACACAGAAGCTGTGAGGACAGTGGATCCTATGAAGGCTGTGGGGAAACCTCATACTTTGTGGGTTGCATTTGCTAAATTATATGAGAGCCACAAAGATGTCTCTAATGCCCGGGTGATATTAGATAAAGCAGTGCAGGTGAACTATAAGACGTTGGACCATCTAGCCAGTGTTGGAGCTCAGGCACAAAAATGTCAAGGGTGCTCTGGAACTGATGCGCCGTGCTACTGCAGAGCCATCAGCTGAGGTTAAGAGGAGAGGTATATTTTCATTACTTAGAATTAGTTTCTTTTCGCTAGTGTTTGATTAATACTGATGAAATTATGTTATTGTAATGGACTTCTTATCCTTCTTTAGTGGCTGCTGATGGCAATGAACTGGCGCAAATGAAGCTTCATAAATCCCTCACGCTTTGGACATTTTATGTCGATTCATGAAAGAATACTGGACTTGAGAATAGCCACTTCCCAAATCATAATAAATTATGCAATGCTTTTGGAAGTAAGTAGGATTCTATTCTCTCTCGTGTCCTTGATTATCCCTGTTTGGTTACACTAAATTAGTTTGCTTGTACCAGGATAACAAGTACTTTGAAGATTCTTTTAGAGTCTATGAGAGAGGAGTCAAGATCTTCAAGTACCCACATGTGAAGGATATATGGGTCACTTATCTCTCCAAGTTTGTTAAGAGATATGGGAAATCAAAGTTAGAACGAGCTCGGGAATTATTTGAAAATGCAGTTAAAGCGGTATGCTAGTTTTTTTATGCTACTTTCTTGAATTGTAATCGTATATTCTGAATTGGAGACCTATAGCTGCTCTTAGAATTTTTATTTAATTTTTCAAGTTCTTCCAACCATCTCTCTTGAATAAGGATCTAAATAGTATATGTAGGGGTGCTTGTGTTTAAGTTGGATTGACCACAGACTATAAGGAAATTCTCTATTATCTTATGGTTGAGGAAAAAAATCTTGTTGAAAAATGGTCTTCTTTCAACCTTAAGTTGACACCTAGCATAGAAGCTTTGAAATGTCAGTTTCGTGCTTTGATGAAAACTCGTTGTGCCAGACGACATTATTGTTGTAAGACACTACTATTCTGTTATATACAGCATGTTGATTTAATATTTAAAAGATTTGACCGGATGTTAATTTGTGCTTCTATGTTGAGACCTAGCATATGTTATCAAGAGCTGTACTTTGAATCATAAACACAGTGATGTTTTGTCCATTCCTTTGCAATTTATATTATTCAAGATGCTCATTAATATTGTCTCTCCCTTGATTAGGCCCCTGCAGATTCTGTGAAACCCATTTTTCTTCAATATGCTAAGCTTGAGGAAGACTACGGTCTGGCTAAAAGAGCGATGGAGGTGTATGATCAGGCAACAAAGGCCGTCCCACCCAATGAGAAATTGGGCATGTATGAGATATACATTGCTCGGGCAGCTGAAATATTTGATGTCCCAAAAACAAGACAGATTTATGAGCAAGCAATTGAGTCGGGTCTTCTAGATAAGGATGTGAAAATCATGTGCTTGAAGTATGCTGAACTTGAGAGCCCGGTTGAAATTGATCGTAGTCGTGCTTTGTATAAACATGCTTCTCAGTTTGCTGACCCACGAACTGATCCTGAATTCTGGAACAAATGGCACGAGTTCGAGGTGCAGCATGGAAACGAAGATACCTTCCGAGAGATGCTCCGAGTGAAGAGAAGCGTCTCTGCTAGTTATAGCCAGGTATTCATTTACTGTCTCGCTGCGTTTCTCTCTCTCTCCGTTGTTAACATATTCCATATTTTTCTAATATCTCCAGACGCACTTTATTTTGCCGGAGTACTTGATGCAAAAGGATCAGATGCAGACCCTCGAAGTAGCTAAGGATGTTGTCAAGAAGGCTGGCGTTGCTGATGATGAAATAGCTGTCCTGGAAAGGCAATTACTCCCTGCAGCCAATGACACAAAATCGAAAGAAACAGGTAGAAGGTTAGGATTTGTGAGTGCTGGGATGCAGCAAAATGGAGGACAGACAACTGCAAATAGAGAGGACATGGAACTTCCAGACGATGAAGACAAGGTTGAGATAGGCCAAAAAGAAGTCCCAGCAGCTGTATTTGGAGGTTTGATTCGGAAAAGAGACGAAGAAACCGGTGAAGACAATGAATCGAATGCTAAACAAAGCAAAGAAGACCAAGGCAATTTAGGATCCCGGGAGCGATTCAAAAAGAGACGAGGCGCTTAGATTGCTCCAACTTTCGCTCTTAATGAGATGAGGTCTTGTTTCATTACATTACTCCATATATTTTTTCTAACATGATCAAATAGTGATTTTTTAAATTAGTGAAAAAATCGTGTATGTGTAAAAAAAAAAGAGGAAGTAGGATGATAACAAGAATGAATATCTGTTACTCCATGAAATTAGAAGTTTGTAGGAAGATGGCATACTGATTGTGGATTAATTAGTTGTAGATTCAAAGTGTGAACCCACTACAATTTGTGTATCACGCCATTTGCACCTCATGATACACATTTTCTTTTAATTACTAGAGATTCTTGCATTAACTATCCATTATCAAATTTAAAATTAAGCCCAGCTTATATTATTTGTGAAGAGGCCCATTTCTGGGCCCAAAATAATAAGAGCCCAAAATTAGAGTTTCTGAGTAGTTTGGTGCCTCGCGGCCATTGGGTTAAGGAAGTAGAGAGATATTAGAGAATCATCGTTTTGTTGGCGATTGATTAAATCCATCTTAGTTAGTTGAATGATGGAAAAACATGGGTCAGCTGTTTAATTCCTTTTGTATGTTGTGAATGTGTAGTTGAAAGATTTGGTGGAAGAGAAGTGAAAAATGTTTTAGCTATTGGAATTTGGAGGGATGGATCGAATCACCATAAGGTCGCACGTGGGTTATACAATTAAATTTGGAATTGATAATTATAAATAAATAAATAAGAAAACATCTGAAATTCTTTTCATCATCAAATAGCAAACGCGGCGCCCACTTAGGCATGGCAATGGGGCGGATCGGGCCGGGTACCTAGGTGGCCCGGCCCGCCCCGTGCCCCTTTTTCCCCGCCCCGCCCCGTGCCCCGGTATGGGTCGGCTATTGAGGACCCGTGCCCGTCCCTATGCGGAGCGGGTCCGCCCAGCCCCGCCCCGTTTTTTTTTTTTTTTTTTTAAATTATAATAAATTCAAATAGAAAATTTTAAATTAAAATAAAATGAAGTAAATTTAAATTTTAAATTAAATAATTAAACTTTATTTTCATTTTTAAAATTATTTTATTACATTATATATTCAATGATATATATAATATTGTAATAAAATATTTTGTAATAGTTATATATAATTCCTATATATGATTTTTTTATTTAAGTTAAATAAAAATGTATGCATAATATTTAATATAAATTAATAAATTATATTATATAATAAATATTTTAAATAAAAAATTTTATATTTTAGGGGCGGGGCGGGCCGGGGCGGGACGGGCCGGGGCGAGGCTAGGACCCAGATCCGACCTGGCCCGTACACGGGGTGGGGCGGACCCGCCCCATTCTCTGTGCGGGACGGGGCGGACCCGGCCCAATCGGGGCGGTGCGGGGCGGGGCGGGCCGAACCGGGGCGGGCCCAAATTGTCATCCCTACGCCCACTCGATAACTTTAACTTATATGCCTTGAAATTTGAACCCAAAGCGAAGGGCATTCCAGTCATTCACCTGTTCTAATTCGATATCACAAATTCACAATTCAGGCTCTCTCCCTTCCCCAATTTCACACTGAAAAATTCCTCCGATTTGATCTGCTGAGTTTCCCTATTTTGTGCTTGAGCGATTGAGAAAGAATAACAAGAATTATGGGCCTTCTCTCAAATAGGTGATTTTATAGTTTCATGTTGGAAATTATTAATTTTCATTATAATCTAATTGTGGACAATATATTATTATACAATTATATTAGCTATTCAATTATTTTATGGACCAAATTAAGTGATTCAATTAAGGTTAAAAGTCCATGGTCTATAATAATAATTAATATGGGCCAAATGAGTAGATACTCAATACTACGTGATTAGGTGATTATGGGTGGTCTAGTCAAGTAGTATATAAAGGTTATTCGGTTATGGTCCCCAATATACTAAGCCGCACATTGTCTTCCCTTCTCCCCATTGGGAGGGATTACTACGGTCCCCATAAGGAATTAGGAGGCTTAGTTGAGGAAGGCCATATAACCACTGATCCTGAGTTCGTGTTCTGCCTAGAGACTCATTGGATCAGGTACGCTTCCGCTTTACAGTTTAAATCTCGTTAATCATAATAGGGTTAAGGTTTAATGGATTAATTTCTAACAAGTGGTATCAGAGCCACCCTATTTATGATTATCTGAGTTCTGTAAGAATTGTGATTAGATCCAATATTTATATTTGAATAATTATGTATAATCACAATTTTAAATTTGGAGTTTAAAATCTCTTCACAAGGTTGGATTTGGGTTAATTCACATTCGGTTTACGGAAATTATTTGTGGGACATTGATGAAGAGTTTTCAGAATTGGTGTTAATATTTTAATTATGTTTATGAGTGATTTACAGTTGCTCCTTTTATTTAGTATTGCTTTGCCATAATTAATACGGGCACGTACATAATTTGTTCACATGTAATAAACATGTGCCTTTGGTTTACTGCGTTCGCGCGTATGGGATGATTAAATTAATCATGAAGCGAATTGTATTTGGTTATATAATATAATTGTTGATTTTACTCATAATGTATTAATCATAATGAATTAATTGCACATGTTATTGCCAATGACACGTAAATGAGAATTCAGAATTGATTGTGAATTTTTAATTCAATTGATTATTGATTATATTCTAATTGATATAGTCACCTTGGATACATTATTTTATTGATTTTATTTATGGTGAATTGAATCAAATTTAATGTTTATGCGTATGGTCCATCACAAGCGTTTCTTGAAAATTAATTTTACGTATTCAATTAATTTTTCTAATTAATTTGAATATACATGTGGCAATGTGATGGAATATTTGAATTATAAATAAAGGAGAGTTGTCTAATTTAGTTTGTTATAAATTAAGATTTGGAATCCTTAATTAAATTAAGAAATCTTTCATTATGGTATGAATCATTTAAAGTTTCCATTTAATTTATTGAATTAAAATAATAAAATTGGGGAGACATTATTTTTTAATGTCGTTCAATTAAACGTAATATTTTTTTAAATATTTGTTTAATTGGTCTAGTAATTTTTCAATCTAATCAATCAAAGCCTCATGTTGCCACAGCAGCCTCTGTGTGTGAAGTGCGACTTTATTGAAATTACATAGATGGGTGTGTAATTATTCATGTGTTCTGTGTTCGGCCCACAGGTAGACACAGTTTGACAGAATAATAACATACATGTGATAATAAGTATGTGATAATTATTTGGATTGTTCATGTGAACATTAGTCGGTCCACAGATAAACTCTTGTTTGACAGAACTTATTGTCAATTATTACACCAAGATTACACCAAGATAGAATAAAAAATGAAGGAATTGAGTTGCAGCCCCTTGATTCTGCCTTCATTCACCTCTAAGTTCAAAAATCTTTCATTGCTCGAGCTAGATTTTTCGGAGATATACGATACAACAATGTTCAGTAATATTCCAGAAAACGCACTGGAAGGCCTTGGTAATCTAAAGAGGCTGATCATTCGGAATGCAAGTGAGCACCGTCTGCCACACAAATGGTCTCAATGCCTAACTTCTCTTACACAGTTGGAGATACTAACAGCAGGGTAGGCGGATGTTTTTCGGAGGGGTGGTTGCGACACCTCACTGCTTTAGAGGATCTAAGCATAGAGCATTGCAGAGAGTTTGATGATGTGGTGGAGGACATGAAACATCTCCATCTCTTTAAGCATCTCACACTTGAAAATGTTGATGATGTGATATCCCTACCACAAGGATTACAGCATATTTCCTCATTACAATCTCTGTCGCTGCGTAGGCTTGATCGACTCACTTCACTGCCGGATTGGTTGCCTGAACTCACGTCGCTCACACGGTTGGCAATCGACCGCTGCCCCGCCATTCCGTCTCTCCCATCAACCATCCAAGGAATGACGAATCTCAAGTCTCTTCAGATCTCGAGATGCCCACAACTGGAAAAACGGTGTGAGAAACCAGATGGTGAAGATTGGCACAAGATTGCCCACATTTCAAACTTGGATATTGGTATTTAGAAGCTTATATTTCCACAAAAGGTATTTTTACTATCTCATTCTCTTCTAAACGTATTAATTAATTGTGCATGCATGCTTAATTTCCATATAATGATCAAAATCAACTCCATTAATTTTAATTTGTCTTTATTCATCTTCTAAATTAACCCAACTGCATATATGTAGGATGGGATTGTAATTACTAATTGAGTACTTAATTCTATGGTCATTAATCTTGGTTTCTATGTATATATTTCTTGCATTTTGATCAAGAAATGTGCACAATTATTTTAGTACAAAAACATTTTTGCATTCTTAACATGAAGAAGATACCGCTAAAAGACTTTCACTCTGACTTAAGGTATGCATAAAAAATTAAGAAAATTATCTGTGTGATTAGACTATGTTCATAATAATCAAATCAAATCAGATGTCGTCACGAATTAATTATTACAGATTTATGGTAAAATTGTTTGGTTCTTAAAATGGTATTGCATAAAAATTTTAATGAGCAAGTGTTCGATGCACAATATAAGAAAATTATAATTTTATTATGAGAAAAAAAATTGATACTTTTATGCAATTTGTGCACTTTGTTGAAACTATAAGTTTTAGCTTTATAGATGTAGTGCTGGGAGGCAAAGATTGTGATGACTGCAACGAGGCTCGACGGAATTTTTGATATTTGGAGGCTAGCTATCCTGGGAAAATATTAGTCTAGAAAGAGTTGTCTGTTCTGAGTTTACTGGTGTGATCATGTGTTTTAAGATGAATCAGTTCATATAGCATGTCAGATTTTCGTTATATTTAATGTTATAGCTCTTAATTCTACGCAGGGATAAAAACCGATTTCGTCCCGCAAATTCGCCCATGGTCTCTTTTAGTCCCAAAAAAGTTAAAGTTGCCAAAATAGTCCCGTAACTCTATAAATTTGAGCCGAAATGGTCATTTTTGCTGAAAAAAGGCAGAATTTGCTATATCCAAGCAAAGTTTTAACAACACCCCTTTCAACAACGCACCTTTCACAACACATTCTCTATACTTCAATTTTCTTTTAATTTTCATCATATTTTCACGCTTCAAAATGGTATCAGAATAACAAGAATTATGGGGCTTCTCTCAAATAGGTGATTTTATAGTTTCACTCAATCGGAATGTATCTTTTGTTTTATTTCATTTCAGTTTCTGGTTGTAGGTTGGGCTGATATTATCTATTTTCTTTATCTGTGATGTGAATTTAAACGCGAAGAATCGAAAGGAGCAGCCTCAAACCGGGGGATCACATTTATTCATGGCGCACTGCTTATATCTATGCTCATCACGGTTAGCTATTCTCATCTACATGTATTCAACTTTCTCTTAATTGATATGCAGTAGAGTAATTGCTGTGGGCTTCTTATGGTTGATCACAATGTTTGCTGTCCTGTAAAATGAATGGTTGCTTATTCAATTTGCTTCTCACTTAAATCTCGAATTCATTTCCAGACATAGACAATGATTTGGTGTTCAATTAGTAGGTTTAGACTTTGGAGTTGGGGGAGAATCAATTTGCTTATTTTTCTCCGAGAAATGTTGATTGTGTATCTTAAAAGGCTCTTTTTTTGTTTTGCTGTAATTTCGTCTGACAAAATTGTAGTTAATTTTTAATTTGCATTATCAATCTTCAAGAAAATATTATGATAATCCTAATATAAATTTTAAAATCATGTTTCAAGTACAGGCATCTATGTAGGTGACGATAAAGTCATTCATTTCACCAGGAAGTGGGTACTGGTACTGTGCTAGATCTTCTTGTGGTAAGCTCAGGACCTACTCGTTCTCTTGTACCATGTTCCACCTGTGTCCCAACTCACGACGCACACGGGGTGGTGTCTTCATGTCTGGACTGATTTTGTACCGATTTGAATATGCTGTCAGCCCTGCTCTTTTCCTTGCAAAAGCACGTGGAGGAACTTGTACACTAGGACCCTACCTCCTCAACAATGGCTTTGGGTGCTATAATGTGTTTAAGAACAACTGTGCTATATACTGCAAAACAGGATTACTTGTAATTTCCAATATATGGCAGGACAAAGCGGACAAGCTGTTTCTATCATAGGTGGACCTTTTGCAGCAGTCTTATCTACACCATTGCGCCTCGCACCACTAACGTTTATGGGACTGTTGGGGTTTATTGTGCTGGGGATATTGGTGTGAGGCCTGATGCAGTGAAGGTTCCTGTTGAGGATCTTACGAGGCGGCTAGCAACTGGTATGCTTCAGGTCCTTGAACCAGGCATCACTGCTTTACCAGCTCCTGCTAATTAGCCGCTGTGTTGTATTTTCATGTACATATGCAATATTATCTTCATCTCTGGTTATATTAACTGCATTTCGCTGTTGCTCTTATGTTATGACTTTTCAATACTAAGAGAGTCACTTAATGTTGTGCCTTGGTTTATTCATTGAACTTGATATGTATGTCTTCAGAGACTAAGATGAATCAGTTGGATGGATGTAACATAATTTATTATACAAAGTAAATGTAAAACAATGATATTATTGATGCACATCTGACATCACTCATAAAACATACTTCTTCAAATTACGTAATACTCCACGTTATTATTTTGATCATATATTTATGAGTCCGATTTTAACCGTTAAATTAATTTTAAATTTGATCTTTATCATTAAATAATATAATATAATTAAAAAATTTTAATAAAAAACTACCCCACTAATTCCACCTTACCTTATAAATGTTGAGGCGTAAAATGACCCTATATTTATATGTGGATAAGTTTTTGATGCTTTATCAACAATAAAAGATGGAATTTTTTATGTTTATGTCGGAGAATATGACCACTTAATAATTATATAAATGAGTTACAGTTCATTTATTACTCCTATTTTATAAAATAAACTTGAATCTCATAAATATTTTAGGGGTAATATTATTTTAAGATGAAAAGATGTCGGACTATAGTGGCCATGATGATTGATGGCTTGCCTTTGTCTACCGTGATAAAGATACCGATTTAGGAGTATTTATTTTTTTAAAATATTAGAATTTAGACTACATACATTTTTTCATTACTCTAAAAAAAGAATAATTTACACTATATATTATGCATGCCATTATTAGAACTTAGACGCCTATTGAGCATATCACTATTATAAGACAAACACTTGTGTGAGACCGTCATCATTTTTGCTATAAAATGTTATCACTCTCATTATCACTTTTTATTAATAATGTTATTATTTTTTATCGTTTCAGACTCTCACACAAGACTTACCCCTATTCCAAACATATATTGTTGAATAATAATATAATATAAAAAAAAATGGCACTATCGCCACCTGACTTAACGATTAGTGCACCCAACCAACTAAAAATTACAATTAAAAAGACTATCTTATTCTCATTAAAATCCACCCAAAATTAACCCTTCTAAATCAGAAGCTTCTTTGCACACCCAAATCTACAAACTCTCACACTTGAAAAGATTTCAGAGGATACTTAATCCCATCGGTGGAATGGAAGAACAGTATTGTCGCACAGGCAAGGTCAAGATGAAGCCCAAAATGACACCACCCTTAAAATACGATCTCTTCTATGTCAATTAAAAGTTTCCTTCCTACAGTTAAAATTTTATGCAAAAGAAAATCACGTAATACGTAATTACAATGAACCATTCCTACAAAAAAAAAAAAAATTTATATGAACAAAAAATGTCTTAAAAAAATATAAATTGGATTAGAGAATTACCTACCAAAATTATTCTTCATTGTGAAATCCAAAGGTAAACCTGCAAAAAAAATTCCAGCGTAAACACTTGGAAAGTTTTATCAGTTTTGAATTCATAAATGTTTTAAGGTATGAAAGAATGCAATAATGATAGAGTGAATGTATACATGAATGCAAGCAGGTATGAATGTATGAATGCATGAATACATCAACGGAAGCATAAAAGAATGTATGACTGCATGAATGTATGAACAACACGAAAAAAATAGTACAATACCATCCTTCTACCTTCTTTTTTTCTCCTTTAAACACTCGGAAAGCTTTTTAAGTTGTGAATTCACAAATGCTTTAAGGTATGAAAGAATGCAATAATGATAGAATAAATGTATGCATGAACGCAAGCATGTATGAATGCATAAATACATCAACGAATGAATAAAAGCATGTATGAATGCATGAATGTATTAACAACACGAAATTAATAATACAATACCATCCTTTTAGCTTCTTTTTTCTTCTATGCTTTTTCTACTTCTCGTAAGAACCTTTCCTACAAACAAAAAAAGATTATATGAACAAAAAATGCCTTAAAAAAGTATATGTTGGATTAGAGAATTACCTACGAAAATCATTCTTCAATGTGAAATCCAAATGTAAATCTGCAAGATAAAAAATGCTAGAGATGATTCCGGCAGAAACACTCGGAAAGTTTTGTCAGTTGTGATTTCACAAATGCTTTAAGGTATGAAAGAATTTAATAATGATAGAGTGAATGTATGCATGAACGCAAGCACGTATGAATGCATGAATACATCAACGAATGCATAAAAATCATGAATGTATTAACAACACGAAAATAAAGTACAATACCATCCTTCAAGCTTATTTTTTCTCCTTTGATTTTTCTACTCGTGAGAATCATTCTTACGGACAAAAAAAAGATTATATGAACAAAAAATGTCTTAAAAAGTATATATTGGATTAGATTATTACCTACGAAAATTAGTCTTCATTGTAAAATCCAGAAGTAAACCTGCAAAAAAATACGCCGTAAAGAATTCCGGCGAAAACACTTGAAAATTTTTGTCAGTTGTGAATTCACAAATGCTACAAGGTACGAAAGAATGCAATAATGATAAAGTGAATGTATGCATGAACGCAAGTATATATGAGTGCATGAATACATCAACGAATGCATAAATATATGTATGAATGCATGAATGTATTAACAACACGAAATAAATAGTATAATACCATCCTTCTAGCTTCTTTTTTCTCCTTTGCTTATTTTACTTCTCGTAAGAACCATTCCTGCAAACAAACAAAATAAATTATATGCATAAAAAATGTCTTAAAAAAGTATATATTGGATTAGAGAATTACCTACGAAAATCATTTTTCATTGTGAAATCCAAAGGTAAACCTGCAAATAAAATGCTCCGGAGATGATTTCGGCGGAAAAGCTCGGAAAGTTTTGTCAGTTATGAATTCTTTAATGTTTTAAGGTATGAAAGAATGCAATAATGATAGAGTGAATGTATGCATGAACGCAAGCATGTATTAATGCATGAATACATCAACGAATGCATAAATGAATGTATGAATGCATGAAAAAACGAAAAAAATAGTAACATTCTAGCTTCTTTTTTCTCCTATGCTTTTTCTACTTCTCGTAAGAACCATTGCTACTACAAAAAAAAAGATTATATGACTTAAAAAAATATATATTAGATTAGAGAATTACCTACGAAAATCATTCTTCATTGTGAAATTCAAAGGTAAACCTGCAAAAAAATAGGCCGGAGATGACTCCTGTGGAAACATTCCTTCATTAAAATATACCCTTATTAAAATGATCCAAATTTACAAATTAATTTAAATTAAAATATTTTAATTAATACTCCCTGTCCAACATTAATCTATCCGTTTGCTTTTTGCGTGTAGATTAAGGAGTATTATTATTTTATGTGTAATGAGTAGGTGTATTAGTGGGGAGTGTGGGTCCCTTATTTTAATTGTATTAGTGTGTGGGTGGGTCCCATGTGTCTAAAAATAGAAATGGATAGATTAAGAGTGGACGGCCCAAAATGGTAAAATGGATAGATTGACAGTAGAGTGGACGGAGGGAGTATGATTTAATTCCCTTATATAATAATATATTCATAAATACGTTACTATGGGGGCGTTTGGTTAGAGGTAGTAGGGGTGGGTAATGGGAATTAAAGAGTATTGATTCTCATACCTCATGTTTGGTTAGAGGTAATGGAAATCCAAATCCCTCAATTATTCCCATTGATTCAATATATACCCCCATCTCTTCAATCACTTTCATTCACATGCATTACCATTACCCTCATCAATGATTCTCATTACTATTGTCATTCCGGAATTTGAATAAAGCGGCTCCTAAATCGGTTCGGATCTTCTGTTACATTCGGTGTTACATCTCCTATTGCAAACCGTTGGATGATTGACAAGTAGGATAGACTAATCTATACCCTAACAATCAATCATAAGGGGAAAGATTGAGATTTTTCTCTCCGCACACTTGTCACTCATCTAACATATGTAACAAGAGATGTAACACCAAAATATAACAGGACATCCAACGACCTCCTAAATGTATCCCAAAATTAATAAACATACCCCACTTCACATTCTGAATATTGATCAGGAGCTAGAGGAAATACTCAAAGAACAACCTAAACTTGCATGATATTTAAAACATGCATGATCTGTTAACTAAGCCCTGAATAATTGTAATAACCTTTAGATAAGTACATTTAAGATAATATTTTCGTCTCATGTGCATCAAATTAACTAAATCTTAATCTCCCCCACCCTTCCATAATCTTACTGAAAATTAATTGAAGTTTAAACTTCTCTTATACTGACTTCACAAAATTATAACCCTATATTAACACAATATATTAACACAAGTGAGAAGTTGACCATGTAAGACGATTTAGAGTGCGCACAGAGAATAATATTAACAACCATTAACAATACAGGCCATTTCACTATAATAATTTTGGAAACAAACCCCCCCCCCCCCAAAAAAAAAAAAAAAAAAACCATTACCCATCTTGAGGTAGGGGGGTGGGGAGGAAGGGGTATCTTGATATTTTCAACCAACTATAAAACTGCATTTTAGCCAAGGTTCCATTCCCACATATAGAAGAACGTCAGCATTCATGCTCAAGCAAAGAACTAAGCTAACGTTATGTGAGAAATGAATATAATATAAAATCATTGTCTCATCAAATTTTTATTTTATTTTTCATGGTAAAGACTTGTGTGAGATTGTCTCATGTAAGCCTTTATGTGAGACGGATAAAAAGTGATAATATCATTATTTACTTTTATTATAAATTGTTATCACTTTCACTATAAAATATTATCACTTTTTATTTATACTATAAATTGTTCATAAAATATTTCACTGCATTATTATCACTTTTTATTGATTGAGTGTTATCACTTTTTATCCGTCTCATATAAGGGCTTACATGAGACGGTCTCACACAATATTTGCCCTTTTTTTTATATAGTTTCCAATATATATTTTTTTTCTTCTTAAAGATTAATATTGAGAATGAAAAGTGATAATCAAAGTGATTTTGTCTAACATCATTTTAATTACAAACTCCTTTGAAATATACATGAAATTGTGTGTGGATTGCACAAGAATCCAAGAGTAAAGATGATGGAGGAATTATTTCTCAACTATCTACCACCTACTGCATAACATTGGAATATCACTACTACATATTCAATATTATCTTCATCTCTGCTTATATAAACTCAAGGCTGTGTCTTGGTTCAGAATATAGTATATTTATGTTTTTTTAATGTATTACTACCGCGCTACTCAATTCTTCACTATTTCATTTCCCTAATTGCATGCATAAACTCATTTCTTATCTCTTGAATATAGATTAAAAAGGTTTTGATTCCCTTTCATTTCCACATATAATAAAATAAATAATAATAATCTCAGACGCATTACTCAACCGATGGATACTTAGCAAAAGTTTTAGGAATCAGATCACTGGATGATTTTTCATCTCACATTAAGGGATTCTACCTCAACTAATTTGCATGATGCATAGTATTATTTTTATTTTAATATAATAAATTTATGAGGCGCATCTAATTCTAGGATAATTACACCCCATTTTTATAGGTTAAAATAGGTAGTGGCTAATTTTTTTATTTAAAAAAATTAATTATTATTTCTTTTTAAATAATGGAGATTGAATTATATATTAATCCAACTATTATTATTGTTTAGGTGGTTAAACTCCTAATTCTGAAGTGCTGTGTACTGATTCTACTGAATATTAATCTGAAACATTGGATTAGAGTGTTATTAATCTACAAATATTAACAATCATATGTTGCACCCTAATAATACTCTAAAAACTTAAATTTAAGTTGGATGTCGTTGTCTCTAAAGTATTTAACCGTCAGACGAATCTGACCCCAATCTTTGAGACATTAAAAAAGATAAAGAGGAATATTATTATATTTAAATTTCATTAAAGGAAAATGGGCCCTCAGCCTTTTGGACTGATTGGACTTGGGTTCACCTAAAATAGACAAAAGGCTCAATCATGATTAGATTTTGGGGCCCATTTCTGTCCCAATAGAAAAGCCCACTACACCGTCACTAAACACCAAACTTTAATCGCTTCACACACTATCACACCCAATAATCTAACTTAATTATATTAATAAATATTAATGTCAATCTTGGAATAAAATTTTAATTCTTGATTGGAATCTGAAGATGCTAATTATACAATCGATGCAATTTATTTTGGTTTGAAGTGAAGGTTTATTGACAATTCAATGCATCCGAATCTGTATGCCCAACAAAATTAATTATTTAATTTATCGATTAGGGTTTTATTTTTATTTAATATGAATACAGTTTGACTAAAATAAAGACTTTTATCATTGAAAATAGTAAATTTAATTTGTTGCATTTATGAAAAGTAACATGTCAATTGTTGAATTATCTACTAATTATTCTATTTAGTACCAAATTCCACGAATCGAGACAATTCGATCTACATGCTCGGTTATACTTAGGTGTTTTTTTCCCCCTGAAATCATTCGATTGTAAGAAAATTTTGCACACGTGTCTTCAATATTTATGGATTCTTTCAAATTCTTTTGATTTAATTCAAATTTACAGCACAATACATTTGATAGTATTAGTGAATTATGATTTAGTAAAGAGTGACTTTTTATTTTTTAATTACTGATGAAAAACATTTATTAGCAATAATTATAGTTTTGGAGAATTAATTTTCTAGAGCAAAGTGTTTAGTATACGAGACAAGATATATACTTATTAAAAACATATTTCCATTTGAATCATTTACGAAAAATATATATACTATCTTATTTTTATCAAAAATAAACGAACAAGACCCATCCACGGACACATGGTGATGTCTTGATTTTAATTAGAAAAAAATATATATTCCATATATTTATTTTATGAAAATTAGAATTTAAAATATTTATTTTTTCGTTAAAGAGAAGAAAAAGAACAATTGGAAATTTATTTAATTTGCATTTAATTATATTATTTTATGGAGAAATTATTGTTCGTGGTATATTAATATTTTATTTTTAATTTTTTATTAAAAACATTTGTTGTCATTATCCTCACCACGGTTCATCATATCAAGTGTCACGCACACACATGTATGGTCAATAATAACTTACCTTTCTATTTCTTTCTTCTAATTTTCTGGCGAATGCAATGAATTGATTTTATGTACGAGAATATAATTATTGTCACCCTCACTTTTTTTTTTCTAACGCACTTATTTGTTGACACTCTTTTTCAATTATTTTGATTTCATGCAGTTAATAAACCAATAAATATATGGAGTATTTTGATTGGATTTATTTATTTATGAAATAGACAAATATTTTTTAATAAACTTATAAATTTATAGGGGATGGAAAGGGGATTTATTTATTTACAATAAAGGGTAATACAAGGAATCATTGGGATTTTGTAACAATTTAAGAAATGCGTATAGATGAAGTAATAAATAAGTGGTACCTTGCCCGAACGGCATAAAATATCGGAAGCTTTTATTTCGTGCAACTGGAATGACAGAAACACCCCTTCACTATCCCACCGCTGATTTAGGATTAGGAACACCCACTAAATTTATTGAAAATATTTACGTGGATTGAAAATTTCAATCCATTATGATAAACATTATGATAAAACTTTGTTACAATAGTTTAATAGTATCTGGTAACGAATGTGTTGAGAGTAACGATTATGAAAACTTTATATAAAACTTGTAAGAATATTAAATGAAATTTAATACTACTTTTATTTTCAATAAACAAATTTAAACTTACTATTTTTATTCGTTTCATAAATAAGTTCACAACTCAAATAAAATAATAGACATAATCTAACAACCCTACAACATAGTACTATAATTTTAAAATTACCACATTTTACCACTCATATAACTTATTTTACAATTTAAGTACCAAATTATCTTTAAAAGTCAAAAAGACAAATTTCTCTGTAAAGTTAATATGGCAGGGAGGGAGTAAGTGGTACTCCATCCGTCCCATTTCAATATTTATATATTTCTATTTTGGGCATCATATTTCAATGTTTATGTTTTTCTTTTTGGAATATAGGACACATCTAAAATAATTAATATATCACCATAAGCCTCACATCCAACACTAATACACCTACCCACTTTACATTAAATATTATATTTTTCACCAACTATCTATTAAAATATTATACTTCTTAATCAACGTGCAAAAAATAAATGTAAACATTAAAACGGGACGAATGAGAGTATCATAATATAATTGCGAACCATCATATGTTCACCCGCATTCAGAAACTATACAGTAATAAATAAAAATGTGTATATTAATGAAAAAAATTATACTCCCTCCGTCCCAAACTCGTTTTCTGCGTTACTGTAGACACGAAGTTTAAGAAAAATTACTTTTTGACTAACTTTATTAACTTTTTAAGGGTATTGTGGTATTTTTAGGTAATAAATAAATTATAAAGTATGTTATATGTGGTAAAATTGTAATTAAGATGATTTTTTAAGGGTGAGAATTGATATGATGTTTCATTTTTTGGAATAAGACAATTAGTTTGAGACGTATGAAAACGGAAAGTAAGACAACGAGTTTGGGACGGAGAGAGTACATTTTATTAGCGAATTTTTATTAATTTTTTTATGAAAACAAAAGTTATATAATTATTAAAAAATAAATATACATTATTGAATAAAATTAATACACCTATGAATGTCTTTTATCTTTTTTCATTCGTCCAAAAGAAAAAAAACTTCACCATACTAATATGATAAAAAGCTAAATAACCAACATTTTTTATATATATTTTATTTTCAACAATATTACTCCTATTAGTTTTCACGTCTAACATAATTTATCATTTATTTATTATTATAAAAAATATCAAAATACCTTTAAAATAATATTCTTTTAAATAAAAAAAGGTAAAATTTTCTTTTTATATTTTTTATGGAAGATGTATAAAATAGACTACTTTATTGCAAGCATGGTTTTTACAACCTTTTATAATTACATTTTGTTAATTAAATTAAAAGCGTTAATATAATTTTATAATAATCAGTGTAAACATGAACAACTTTTTTTTTAATGTGAATTTATCGCAAATTAATCAATATAAAATTGAACAATATATATCTATAAGTACTTAGGTGAGATTATATTATATTTTCTAATTAATCATTATTTTTTATTAAAAATATTACTATTATTTATTTCCACTTATAACGTATTCTCCATCCATCTCAATAAATGAAGTATTTTGCATCCCATAAACATACATCTTAGATAACATAGATTTACTACTCATTTTTATGTAATAACGTGAATCCCGTCAATTTGATAACATATGGAGTGCTCCTATGATGATATGTCCGAAAAGAAAAGATAGAATACTGTAAACATTGGATTTTACAAATGGTAATCAAGATTCGGATTATTCTTCCTTAATTTTCTCTTTTCTTTTGTTGATTGGGACATTTACATTTTCATTCAAGATCCACTTTTTATTTATTGTCTATCCCTAATCCAACAAACTTCTCTCTAAAGTCTCAATCTTTTCTTAAATAATTCGGCCTTGGCTGCTCATTTCTCTTGTTCATGCTACATCCCTGAGATCTGTTTAACCACATTTCTCACTCCAATAATCACTCCTCCTCTCCTTGGATTCTTGCAATTGCCCATGTCCCATGTTTCTCTCTCTACCCCTCTCTCTCTCTATAATTTTAGATGAGCTTCTGAGAAAGCTTTGAACAGGGTTCACCCAAAGCTTTTCTTGAACTCTCAATGCTCTCACACTGCTTATCGCCTTCAAAATATCTTCCATGGAGGCTAATTCCCAGATAACAATCGCTCTGGTTTTTCTTCTCTCTTCTGTTTCCTTTGTCCGAAGCGCCACGAACTCTGATGATTTAGCCATACTAATCCAGTTCAGAAAGGGCTTGGAAAATGGTGAGCTCTTAAAATGGCCCGACAATGGCGGCGACCCCTGTGGCCCTCCTTCTTGGCCTCACATCTACTGTTCCGGCGGCAGGGTTACACAGATTCAGGTACAAGGTTTGGGTTTGAAGGGCCCTTTGCCTGAGAATTTCAATCACTTGTCTATGTTGCAAAATTTGGGCCTTCAGAAGAACAGCTTTAGTGGGAATTTGCCTTCTTTCAGTGGATTATCTGAATTGAGATATGCTTATTTGGACAACAACGAATTTGATACAATCCCATCAGATTTCTTCAATGGGCTTTTGAATTTGGAGGTGTTAGCTTTGGACAACATCCCTCTCAACGCCACAACTGGGTGGTCGTTGCCCCCTGCGTTGCAGGACTCAGCTCAGCTGAAGAATCTTACGTTGATGAACTGCAATTTGGGTGGTTCATTGCCTCCATTTTTAGGAAACATGTCTTCTTTGGAGGTTCTGAAGCTGTCTACCAATCGGCTTACAGGGGAAATCCCAGAGAGTTTTAGGGGTTCTTTCTTGGAAATTCTTTGGTTGAATGATCAAACTGGGGGTATGTCTGGTCCGATCGAGATCGTCTCCAGTATGGTTTCACTCACTAGTCTTTGGCTACATGGGAACCACTTTTCAGGTAAAATTCCAGACAACATTGGTGATTTAGTTTCTTTACAGAATCTTAATCTCAATGGCAATGATCTTGTTGGTTTAATTCCTGCTAGCTTGGCAAGTATGGCATTACAACATCTGGATTTGAATAATAATAATTTTATGGGACCTGTGCCTAAATTCAAAGCTGTTGATGTTGTCTATGCATCAAATCCCTTTTGTGTTCCTGATTCTGGAGCTCTTTGTGCTCCTGATGTTATGGCACTGTTGGAGTTTCTTGATGGGGTGAATTATCCATCTAGGCTCGTTGGAGCGTGGTTGGGTAATAATCCATGTAACATGTCTTGGCTTGGTGTAGGTTGTGATCCCAGTGGAAGGATTATCACCTTAAACTTGCCAAAATTTAATCTTTCTGGTACTTTGAGCCCTTCAATTGCCAGTCTTGATTCTCTTACTTCTATACGTCTCGAGTCTAACAATCTATCCGGCTCGATTCCAACAAATTGGACTAGTTTGAAATCTTTGACTCTGTTGGATGTGAGTGAAAACAACCTTTCCCCTCCTCTTCCAAGATTTAGTAGCAATGTGAAGCTTGTTATAGGAGGGAATTCCTTGTTGGATTCCAATCCCTCATCTAAGAATAATAGCTCTTCGTCTCAGGGTTCTCAAAACAATTCCAGCCCATCTTCATCAGCCTCTGGTTCTGCATCTGCTAATCCTACAACTGAATCTGTCGGAGGAAGAGGCTCGAAAAAGTTGTATGTGATTGTAGGCCCAGTTGCAAGTTTTGCAGTTTTACTTTGCTTGGTTGTGCCGCTTTCTGTGTATTTCTGTAAGAAGAAAAAGGAAGGACGAGATGCTCCTAGCTCCCTCGTGGTTCATCCAAGAGCCCCATCTGATTCGGATAACGCAGTCAAGATTGTGGTGGCGGATAGCACCAACAGAAGTGTTTCTTCCTTGACTAGTGGTTCTGCTAGTATGAACAGCAGTGAATCTCATGTGATTGAGGCCGGGAATCTGGTCATATCGGTTCAAGTTCTTCGTAATGTGACCAAGAATTTCTCTCCCGAGAATGAGCTTGGCCGCGGAGGTTTTGGGGTGGTTTATGAGGGCGAACTGGACGACGGAACTAAAATAGCAGTGAAAAGAATGGAAGCAGGAGTAATCAGCAACAAGGCATTGGATGAATTTCGATCAGAGATCGCAGTGCTCTCAAAAGTTCGTCACAGGCATTTGGTTTCTCTTTTGGGGTATTCTGTGGAAGGGAACGAAAGAATTCTGGTTTATGAGCACATGTCACAGGGTGCTCTTAGCAAGCATCTTTTTAACTGGAAGAAATTCCAGTTAGAGCCTCTTTCTTGGAAAAGGAGGCTAAATATTGCCCTTGATGTTGCTCGAGGAATGGAGTACCTTCATACCTTAGCCCATCAGAGCTTCATACATCGAGACCTTAAGTCTTCGAATATCTTACTTGGTGATGATTTTCGAGCAAAAGTATCCGACTTTGGTCTTGTGAAACTTGCTCCCGACGGAGAGAAGTCTGTCGTCACCCGCCTTGCCGGCACTTTTGGATACCTAGCACCCGAATATGCTGGTAAGCGAACTTAAACAATGATCTGTGTATATATATTTGCATTTCGTTTTTGCTTAATTAGTGAATGAAAGTGATATGTAAGTGTTAGTATAGCTTAAAATGGCAATTTTGTTGCATGACTTGTGGAAACAGTACAGTTTGTAGTTGATAAAGTGATGTGTGTAACCTTTGGTTGGTTCAGTTACGGGTAAAATCACAACGAAAGCGGATGTGTTCAGCTTCGGTGTTGTGCTGATGGAGCTAATAACCGGAAGGATGGCGTTGGACGAGGAGCTGCCCGAGGAGAGCCAGTACTTAGTTGCGTGGTTCTGGCACGTCAAGTCGAGCAAGGATAAGCTAAAAGCAGCAATGGACCCATCCCTTGACAAGAAAGACGAAACCTTCGACAGCATCTGCATCATTGCTGAGCTAGCTGGCCACTGCACTGCACGCGAGCCTGGCCAACGCCCCGACATGGGCCACGCTGTCAACGTCCTCGCCTCCCTCGTTGAGAAATGGAAGCCACTGGATAATGAGACTGAGGACTACTGTGGGATTGATTACAGCCTCCCATTGAACCAAATGGTGAAGGATTGGCAAGAAGCTGAAGGGAAAGATGTGAGCTACATGGACCTTGAGGACAGCAAGGGCAGTATCCCGGCTCGACCCGCTGGATTCGCAGACTCCTTCACATCGGCGGACGGTCGTTAAAACGTGCATTATCTGCTGTTGTTTGATCATGTGAAGATTTGTTTCAATTCTTCAAGTTTGTTGTCATGTGGAGATGGTACTATTAGTGGTTACACCGTCTCTGTGTCCCCCTTAATATCCATCTCATCAGATGTAGATAACTTTTGATTTCTTATTATATTGTAATGACATTCTCTTAATATCAATTGTTTGATTCTAATTTGCCTATGTTTAAATGTTGGATTCCCAGCAAGCCATCAAGAAAGGATTGAGCTCAATATTCAGTTAATGTTTGAGAATTCTGTGATTTAAACTCATACAAGAATAGTAGATTATGTCTGTTTTTGACCTCTCATTAATTGAATGATTTTTTCTAACATATTTCTCAAATTAATATCTCTGAATTAGTGTCACAATGGATATAATAACAACTATATGCACGTATATTATATTATAATGTTGGATCTAATGAACATGCTCAAATCACGTTACGTGACTGTCTCTCATTTTTCTCATCAATCATCACTAGATATTTTTTTTGTAAAAAAATGAAAATGTAGAACGTGGCAGAACCAAGGTGGGCAAAAATAAATTGAGAAATTAGAATTGTCAAAAGGTGGAAGGATCAACGTCGTTTGGTAGTTTTATAACGTGAAAGTCCATTTCATTGATGATGTGTCTTCTTGTGACATAAACCACTAATGCACGTGATTGCGTGGCCGACATGGAATTTTCTTACATCTATTCTCCTAATCATTATAGTTAGTTATTTGAATTTTATCCATTAACCTTTTGTTTCATAATTATTCTAAGATCTATCTTTTTTTTTTTTGATCGGTATTATTCTAAGATCTATCAATTCAAATTAAATATAAAATCTCATTTAAAAAGTGAGTATGGAATTGTTTCATGGAACTTTTTATGTTTTTCTTACTATCTTTTTTGAAGTTTATGTAGAAATCTGGAGAATTTATATTCAAAATAATAACAAAGCTATAATAAGCTTTAAGATGGATAACATTTTTATTATTTCTCAAATAAAATATAAAATGTTACATCTATTTATACTATAAAACTGTAACATTTAATAAATATAATTTGCATGTTATTAGCAAATTATCATTATTTTCTAACCTATAATATGTAACTTTCATTTATAGAATGCATATTCCAACACCCTCCCCTCAAGTTGGAGCATGTGGAGCAAAACACATGCCCAACTTGAAAAACAAATTTGTAGAAATAATCTACTAATTCTATGAAGATAATATGGAACATCCTCCATATTATTAACAGATTCGGACCGGGTTCAGCAACCCAAATCTACAAGTTTAACGAAAATAATATGGATCATCCTCTTTACTATTACTAGATCTAGATCCGGGTATAATAACCCATTGATTCTATCTGGAATTCATCTTAAAATAGTTTATGTAATCAAAATTCTTCGAGGATCATCGATTCACTCCAATGATAATCCTCACATTAAAAGTAAGATCGAATAGGCTCTAGATACCATATTGAAACTATCAATTGACACTACAAGAAAACTGTCAAATTCCAACAAAAAATTCCAACGAAAAATAAATTCGTTGGAAATTTTAGAGTTCCAATGAATTTTCCAATGAAACTTTAAACCGTTGAAAAATTCCCATGGAAATTTAAACCTTTGAAAATTTTCAATGCTTATTCCAGTAGTTTGATAAACTATTGAAAATCTTCAACGAAAATTCCTCTAAAAACTAAAATTGTTGGAATGTTCCAACTAAAATTTTCATATAAATTTAAATCGTTGGAAAATTCCAATGCTAATTCCAATAGCTTGATAAACCATTGGAAAATTTCAATAGAAATTCTAATTAAACTTAAGCCGTTGAAAAATTTCAATGAAAATTCAATCGAAAAAAAAGACATCAATAAATTTAAATGTCAATTTATAGTATAAATTATATATTAGTTAAGTTGGTAACTGATAGGTGATATACTCAAGAGGTCAAGGGTTCAAATCCAAATAAAAGTTTTATTTTTATCGTTGGAAATTTCCAACGGAGTTTGAAGATCGTTGTAATTTATTCCAACGGTAATTCCAAAAGAAAATTCTGTTGGAAAAATATTTGAATCATTTTTAGATAAAAAAAATTTCAACAAAAAAATATCGTTAGATTCACCGTTTGATTTTTGAAATCGTTGGAAATGTTATTGAAAAAATGACATTCCAACGGCCACTTTTCCAACAGAAAAAATTTGTTGGAACATCTGTTGGAATCATGAATTCCAACGGTATTTTTGCATATTCCAACGATTTTTCGCCGTTGGAATTCGATAATTTTCTTGTAGTGTGATATGATCTTCCATAAGATGATAATAAGAAATGTCTGTACTTTCTTTCCACAACCCCGTTTTATTGTGGGGTATGAACATATGGCCTCTCATGTAGTATACCTTGAGAAGAAAGGAAAGTTTTAACTTTATTTCCCAAAAACTCAACTTCATTATCACTTCTGAGTTTTTTAACCTTAGCAGCATATTGTCTATCAACCATTAATATAAAATTCTGCAATATAGTTCCCACATCCAAGGTTTAAAATATCGATATCGGTAGAAATATCGGTACCTCAAATTTACGGATATATCGATGGATATATCGAATATCGATATCGGTAAAAATTAAAAAAATAATGGAAACTTGAAAAAAAAATTAATTATTTAACTTTGCAATATATTTTAACTAATTTTAATATATAAATACAATTTAAAATCTCAATAAAACTCATAACATATGATAAACAAATCAATTACAATATATTTAAATAGTCTAAAGTCATACAATACTTAATAACTAATACCAAAATGATAATTTATGATGCTCAAATATAAAACATGTGATTTCATCTTGATCTAAAAAATATTGGTATCAGCTCATTGAATTAGAGAAATTCCAAATATAGTTCTAAATGCGTCAATAGTATTGTTATGTACCAATAAAATACTCCCCCGTCCCGATTCGATCGAATGTACCAAAATAATTGTATTTATAATCAGAGTATACTATCACCCTGTGTACATGAAAGGAAACTCCTCATTTACTTAATAGTAATAATTTTAATGAAGAGTGATAATACATGATAATTAATTAAATAAAATAAAAAAATCTTAATAATTTCATGCAAATGTTGCTCTAATTTTTTTCTAAATTGATTAAATTAATGAAAAATTTGTACTTAGTTGGTAAAAGTAATATAAAATTCATTAAAATTTTTATAAAAATTTGGATAATTTTTGGATATTTTTTATATATCCTCGATATTTTATCAATATTTTTAGCGATATTTCCTCGATATATCTCTACATTTGAAAAAATTTTAACTATGACAAACCGATATCGATATTTCTCAATATTTTTTGATATATCCTCGATATCAGAAAAGATATATCTCTTTCCCCAATATCGATATCGGTACTCTCCAAATACGGATATATAGTGGAAATATCGGGGATATATCCGAAAATTTTAAACCTTGCCCACATCTAACTTATACTTCATTAAGAATACCCAAGTACATCTACTGAAATCATTAACCACGGTAAGAAAATATGAAGTGTTAGTGTAACAAGAATCCTTGCATGGCCCCCAAATATCCACATGAATGAGATCAAAGCAAGCTTTTGTGTGAATGGAACTATTTTTAAAGGATAAACGATATTGTTTAGCTCTAGAATAAATTTCACAACACTTAACAATATCTGAATCAGAATTATTATACACCCCTTTCAAAAAATCTAAATGACTGAGCGTACTAATAGAAGCATGCCCAAGTTTCCTATGCCAATTTTCTAAAGTATCATGACAAGTGATAGGCTTTTTCTACGCACTATAATTTAATCCTCAAGTGTAAGGATATCAATTGTAGCATCAAGCACCCAAGTTAAATTATCGATCCCACTGAGACAGCTAATTATTTATTTTACTATTAATTACTAATTAATCAGAATTGAGTAACCAATATTCAGGGTATTGTAGTGAATTAATTATCTAAATTACTGAAATAATAAATAACTGAATTATTAAAAAGCAATAAAAATAAAAGTAAGTTTCTAATCAAGAGATAACGAACAGTTCTAAGGTATCAGGTAGAGACCAATTAATTTGGGTTATTAGACTTACGATTGTTCATTCATGCAGTTTTACTGAAAATACACCACATATCCCTGTTATCCCACCGAATATGATTCGATTCAAAGCTAACAGTCTAATCTGGTTTAAATCCTAAGGTGCGCAAATATTACCAAGCCTTATTCCTAGATACTAATCAAAGCAAGCAACAATACCTCCGGATGGTAAGCCTGACTAACAAGATATTTTCTGGAATTACTACAAGGTTCTATTCACTTCCTACTTGATTGTCTAATTGCATTGTTCCACTAAACAAATCAAGTATTTGATTAACCAGTTCATGAAATTAAAGTGCTTATAGCGGAGCTACTCTAATCTCTAACAGATAGACAATACCAATCATGAACGCACACAAGCTAACACAATAATCCAAGCATTATAGCGGATGTCATGAATATATTATGAAGACGTTACGAAGCAGATTAACATGTCTTAGTAAAATAAGTAAAATCAAAAGCTCAACTGCATAAAATCCCAATCTTTGGTCTAAATCCCCAAATCAATTAAATCAATCCATCAAACCCTAGAACTGTATAGGAAATTAGCCCATGAGATTACAAGCAATCCTCATGGCTAAGCAATTCATAACAATAATCAAAGTAATAGAAAGGAATAGATAAGAATTGTGAAACCCTAGTGTAGGAGCAATCTCACGTTCCTTCTCCGTCTCTTCAATCGCTTGATTTTCCCTCAATTAGCACTTGAAACCCTTGTGGAATTGGATGGAGGATGAAATCAGATTATAATCTGATATGGGTGTGATAGGAGTGTGGATTGATGATGGTTTATGGCTGGGCTCTCTCCGATTAACGTCTCGATCTCCCTAATTGTTTCTAAGATGGATGCAGGGCTGTTTTCGCGACGAAACTTGCGTCTGAATGACGAAATACACATATATATACGTTGCTGAATCGAACAGGCGTCGTCTGGGCCAGAACTGGGCCGCTCGGCTAGCCGCTCGGCTCGAGCTGGGTCCTGACCCGGCCGAGCGGCCTGCCCTCGAACTTGCCACGTCACTGGGGTCCAAGTGGGACCCCACTCGGCGCTGTTTACCGCCGCTCGGCACCCAGCTCGGCTCGAGCGGCTCGCCGAGCTGCTCCCGAGCTGGGCCGTTCCGGGTCTGTTTTGCTCCTCTTCCGATCCTGCCCTGTTTTACCCTGTTTCCTGCCTTCGAAACTCACAAAAACACCTTAATAGCCTTAAAATCGTGTAAATACTTAAACATACACAATTCCATGCAAAAACGATCAATTTCCTAAGCAAAATGGTGTAATGTGCACACATAAAATGCGTGAAATTCCACTCTCAACAAACCCCCAAACTTACCTGTTGCTCGTCCCGAGGCAACAACATCAAAAACCAATAGATTAACTGAGAGGAAATTTCACAGCAGAAAACATTCAAGACAATATAGCAATTTAAATATCATACTTTGGATACAAGATAACCATCCATTTAAAAACATACAATTCAAATCAACTAATTCACCTTTTCGGAATGCTCATTCACCCATTCTCACGGGTAGTATTTACGCTCAACACTCAAGTGCGAGATATACACTTTAGGGTATGGTGTTTTCACTCATAATCAATCCAAACACACGCGTAACCATAAGCTTGGCAATCATCTCAACTCTCGACTAAAGGAATAATTTCAACAATAGGATCACAAAGGTCTTGCATTAGGTTGTAATGTTGGCTCTTTGGTAAAGGTAGGAAATATATGGATATCGTGACTCAATCACTAGTAGAGATCAAAGAAGACTTACAGCTTTTCAACAAACAACTTTACTTTCTTCTTTCTTCTTCAACGCTCTTCAATGCTTCTTGCAATTTGATTCCTCCTTCACTTTTGAACACCACATCCTTACTTGAAATTGTTTTTCTTCTTCCCTCTTTTCTTTTCTTTTTTTTTTCTTTTTCAAATAAGGGTACCAGTTTCAGGCACTACCCTTTTCATGGGGTACCAGTTTCGGGCACTACCCCTTTATGCAACAATTTAACCACTCTTTTCAACAATTTTCATCACTTCCAACTTATTCTCCTTTTATGTTTCTTTTCAAGATACCAAATTGACTCCTTCAACTCTCTACTAGGTAGGAATATTTAAGGCTAGCAAATGGATCAATTGGCTAATCACGTAGGCTTCCACAAAAATAAAGCTTTTAGGCTCAAAAGGGTTAACTACGGATAATTTCAATTGGTAGGATAATAATTATGGCTAGTGACTAATAAAAAACAAAGATGGCCTAAGATCATTTCCTATTGTTTAATCAAACACGTAGCTTCAAGCAAGATACAAAGCCAAGTTCTAGAATACGTGTGTATGAACGACACTCACAAGAATAAACTGAATCATGAAATTTCTCATGATTTTAAAAGGCTCAAAATCTCACATGGCTATACGAATGAACGAGCACTCCTAATTAAGCTACATAGCTAATCTTCCTTGCACATTATCAAATTTCAAGCATCTCAATATCAAAGCACAATCTCAAACTGCTTCTCAACAATCACACATATAATCAAGTGCCAAGAAAAATCAGAAAAATCATCCTAGAGAACCATAAATCGACTACACCGACACTAGGATTAACACAAAACAAACAATAAACACCACAAAACACGAAACCTGAAAAATCGCAAAAAATCGAACCCTCAATATTCTCAAATAAATCAAAAATATTAAGAATCCGCAAAAAAAAACGACTCTCCAAGCAACAACACAATGCAAAAATTTTACTTCGGTACTACAAGACAAGGTATGTACGTAACCTCCCCCCAAACTTAGATTAAACGAAGTAAGAAACTAAGTTTGCAAAGAAGTATATACCGCAGTCAAGCAATACCTAATAAAACTCCTACACCAACACAGACATATAAAAGCAATAAAACGGAAGGGACAGCCCCCAACAAGCGCTCATGTTTAACGTCGAAGAGTCACGACGGATACCTCTTTTTAACTACTGGATCGGAGGACAGTCTTTTCGCATCCTTACTTTCAAGTACTTCTTCCCTCTCTTATTCTCTACTCCAACCACCTTACCTTTCTTTGTCACTGAAACAGGACTCTTTAAATTCTTTTCCTCCCATGACTGGCTTGGTTCCTTCTTGTCAATCTTCCATTCTGTTGTAGGCTCACCCTGTGTAGCAAAACAAGGATCAAACAAGTTAGAAATTATAACACCAATATAAGAAAAAAAATCGGGAGGTATGTTCGAAGGCTTCAAATATGGATCATCCATTGTTCCTGCAACCAAAAGATTATCAAATATCACATTAGAGTTAGTAGTAGGAAAAGTAAGAGATACGCCTGGTCCTGCGATCTCCTCTACCACTTCAACTCTTTGGCTCTCATGCTTCTCTTCCTTAGCAGCAGGCTTCATCTCCTCCTCAATAGTGGATTTTTTATTCTGATTCACCATGGCATCGCCCAATGCAAGTAACCTCTCAAGATAATCAATACATGCATCATTAGACAAATTCTCAAACTCTGCATCAGAAAGAGTAAAGTTCTCATCATGCTTTGTGTCCACTACATCCACAGACTTGCACTGCTGCTGATCCGTGGGCCACTGCATCTCCTTATTCAAAGAAAAGACAATCTCCTTATCATCAGCCCTAAGCCTCAACTCTCCTTTGAACACATCAATCAGAGCCCTTCCAGTTGCAAGGAATGGACGCCCCAAGATCAGAGGGGCACCATCCTTTTCATCCTCCATGTCAAGTACTAGAAAGTCCACAGGAAAAACCAAATCTGATACCTTTACAAGCACATCTTCTACAACTCCCTCAGGGTATGTCAGTGATCTATCTGCTAACTGTAAGGCCACAGATGAGGGTTTCAACTTCCCCAAACCAAGTTTCTTGTACACCGATAAAGACATCAAATTTATGCTGGCTCCCAGATCACACAGTGCTCTTCTGGGCGGTCCTTTTCCTATCTCACAAGGAATGATGAAGCTGCCTGGATCCTTCAATTTTTCTGGAAGCTTTTTTTGAATAATAGAGCTGCAATTCTCTGTCAAATTCACTGTCTCCACACTGTTAAGCTTCCTCTTTCTGGAGATAAGTTCCTTGATGAACCTAGAGTAATGTGGCATCTCTTCCAATGCTTCTGAGAAAGGAATAGTGACTTGGACATCTCTCATGACATCAGCGAACTTCCGAAACTTCTCATCAAGGCTCTTCGACAAGAATCTCTGAGGGAAAGGAATTGGTACCTTTGTAATTGGAAGTCCCAAACTGTCTTTCTCGAATACCTGTTCCGCTTCTCTCAGTTTCTTCGCTCTCTGCCACTTTTTATCAGAAATTTCCAGATCAGATTGACTCTGTACAGAATTCGGACACGCAGGAAACCCCGGAGGACAGCTCGTCGGCTCGCTCGAGCCGAGCGATGGACAAACTGAGCCGAGCAGGGTTCCAACTGAACCGAAGGGACCTTCTGAACCGGCTGGTGGGCCGCTCGGCGGCGATTGAGTCCGCTCGGCAGATGGCTCGGCCCGAGCGGATGGCCGAGCGGCGTCTTTTCCGTTCTGCTCCGCCCCTGTTTCGTTCTGCTTCTGTTCTGCTTCATGCTGTACAAGTTCTGTTACATCCTGCATTAGTGTTGTACCTTTATATTGCTTCCCGGACCTCAAAGTGATCGCATTTGCAGTCTCCTTCGGGTTTATTTCCGTATCCGAGGGAAACTTCCCTTTCTGCAACTGCACTTGCTGCTGATTTACTGTAGTGGAGATCTGCCCTATGTTATATGACAAACTCTTCAACTGCTTGTTCACTTCTTCATGTTGCTTTGTCATATTTGAATCCATGAGAACAATGCAATTATTAATCTTGTCAATATCTCCATCAGTCTTCTTCATATACCTGGCCAACACATCATCAATACTGGACTTCCCTTCTTCAGTCTTAGCACCAGGATCAAAATTAGGAGGATATGGAACTGCATTATTCGGATTTGAATAAGAGAAGTTCTCATGCCTCTGATTCTGCCAATTGCCTCCTTGATTATTAGGACCTCCCCCTTGGATATTCCTCTGGTTCGAATTACCTTGAGGGTACCTATTTCCTTGCCAATTTTGAGGAGCTCTCGAACCTTGAAGACTCTGCCCCATAGCCCAATTAGCATCCTCGACCTCTTGAAGGTTCATCACTACATCATCACTAGCAGACCCTCGGTTGCCTCCCCCATTATTACCTGATATCAGAGTAATCAGGTTCTTATTCATCTGTTCCAATTGAGCGACAACCTTATCATTCTTATCAGCTTC
The DNA here is from genome assembly GCA_023678885.1 of Pogostemon cablin. NCBI lineage: Eukaryota > Viridiplantae > Streptophyta > Magnoliopsida > Lamiales > Lamiaceae > Pogostemon > Pogostemon cablin. Next base: position 564,254 of record CM042983.1, read on the forward strand.
AGAAAATTTCTCTTCAACCTTTGCAACTTTACCAAGTATATAAGTCCCTCGGATCCTCTCAGATGGCCAATCCCTTGAGTTCAAAGAGATATCATCAAACAATTTCTCTACTGCATTGGATGTCTTGCCAAAAATTGTTCCTCCAGCAGAAGCATCAACCAACACTCTCGATTCGTTGTCAAGGCCATTATAGAAGACACTGATGAGTTGAGACTTTTTGAATCCATGCTGAGGGCATCTCCTCAACGCATCAGTAAACCTTTCCCAAGCCTCTCCAAACGACTCATCTCTCCGCTGCTTGAATTGATTGATCTCCTGTTTCAGTAAAAGAACCTTTCCTGGTGGCATAAATCGATCCACGAACAACTGCTGCAACTCAGTCCAGTTTGAGCAACTGTCTCCCTTTAGCTTATCATACCACTCCCTTGCCTTATCAACCAATGAAAACTGAAAAAGCCTCATCTTCCATCTATCATTAGTAGCATCAGCAGCTTTCACTGTATCCATGTAGCTGTTGAAACGCTTAAGATGGCCATAGGGCTCATCAAAAACGCCTCCGGCAAAGGGGTTTTTCTCCACCATATGAATCAGGGCTGGCCTTATGTCATTCGCTTCATTCGCCTGAATTGCTCCAACTACGCCTGATCCTCCTAGATTGGTGGACTTGAATGTCTCCCGGATGACGATGTCATCCTCATCGACTCTTTCTCCCATTGATGCTGTTTCAGATTCTGTCTCAGATTCTGATTCAAACTCCGATTCAGCCTCTTCTAGGATAGCCTGATTCTCAATCTGCACTTCTTCCTCCTCTAAAATTGCTTTAGGAGGTGTCTTGGTATTCTTTGATTTTACTCTTCTTTTCCTCGCAGAAGCTTCAATTTCCGGATCAAATTCGAGATCTTGTGCTCTCGTCTTTGACCTAGTTTGCATGCAACTTCAAGAAAAATCCAAAGTAAAACAATTAAATCCCAAAGAAAATATTCTAATTAACTAAGTAATAAAAGAAAATAAATAATTAAAACTGTCCCCGGCAACGGCGCCAAAAACTTGATAGGCTTTTTCTGCGCACTATAATTTAATCCTCAAGTGTAAGGATATCAATTGTAGCATCAAGCACCCAAGTTAAATTATCGATCCCACTGAGACAGCTAATTATTTATTTTACTATTAATTACTAATTAATCAGAATTGAGTAACCAATATTCAGGGTATTGTAGTGAATTAATTATCTAAATTACTGAAATAATAAATAACTGAATTATTAAAAAGCAATAAAAATAAAAGTAAGTTTCTAATCAAGAGATAACGAACAGTTCTAAGGTATCAGGTAGAGACCAATTAATTTGGGTTATTAGACTTACGATTGTTCATTCATGCAGTTTTACTGAAAATACACCACATATCCCTGTTATCCCACCGAATATGATTCGATTCAAAGCTAACAGTCTAATCTGGTTTAAATCCTAAGGTGCGCAAATATTACCAAGCCTTATTCCTAGATACTAATCAAAGCAAGCAACAATACCTCCGGATGGTAAGCCTGACTAACAAGATATTTTCTGGAATTACTACAAGGTTCTATTCACTTCCTACTTGATTGTCTAATTGCATTGTTCCACTAAACAAATCAAGTATTTGATTATCCAGTTCATGAAATTAAAGTGCTTATAGCGGAGCTACTCTAATCTCTAACAGATAGACAATACCAATCATGAACGCACACAAGCTAACACAATAATCCAAGCATTATAGCGGATGTCATGAATATATTATGAAGACGTTACGAAGCAGATTAACATGTCTTAGTAAAATAAGTAAAATCAAAAGCTCAACTGCATAAAATCCCAATCTTTGGTCTAAATCCCCAAATCAATTAAATCAATCCATCAAACCCTAGAACTGTATAGGAAATTAGCCCATGAGATTACAAGCAATCCTCATGGCTAAGCAATTCATAACAATAATCAAAGTAATAGAAAGGAATAGATAAGAATTGTGAAACCCTAGTGTAGGAGCAATCTCACGTTCCTTCTCCGTCTCTTCAATCGCTTGATTTTCCCTCAATTAGCACTTGAAACCCTTGTGGAATTGGATGGAGGATGAAATCAGATTATAATCTGATATGGGTGTGATAGGAGTGTGGATTGATGATGGTTTATGGCTGGGCTCTCTCCGATTAACGTCTCGATCTCCCTAATTGTTTCTAAGATGGATGCAGGGCTGTTTTCGCGACGAAACTTGCGTCTGAATGACGAAATACACATATATATACGTTGCTGAATCGAACAGGCGTCGTCTGGGCCAGAACTGGGCCGCTCGGCTAGCCGCTCGGCTCGAGCTGGGTCCTGACCCGGCCGAGCGGCCTGCCCTCGAACTTGCCACGTCACTGGGGTCCAAGTGGGACCCCACTCGGCGCTGTTTACCGCCGCTCGGCACCCAGCTCGGCTCGAGCGGCTCGCCGAGCTGCTCCCGAGCTGGGCCGTTCCGGGTCTGTTTTGTTCCTCTTCCGATCCTGCCCTGTTTTACCCTGTTTCCTGCCTTCGAAACTCACAAAAACACCTTAATAGCCTTAAAATCGTGTAAATACTTAAACATACACAATTCCATGCAAAAACGATCAATTTCCTAAGCAAAATGGTGTAATGTGCACACATAAAATGCGTGAAATTCCACTCTCAACAACAAGCAATATCTTGAAACTGATCGGCAAGTTTTAAGAAGTATAAATTGTCTCTAAGTTGCCCCCTCTGCCACTGTGATGTCAGTTTTCAAGTCTTGAAAGTAACACATAGAAGCAAAAAATGTGCACTTTAGATCTAAATTAGCACATAATTGTGTAACTGAAAGCAAGTTATACTTGAAGCTTGGAATAAATAACACATTTTTAAGAGTTATTTGTGATGACAAATACACATCCCCAACATATGATACCTCCTTCACACTTCCATCAGGTAAACATACATTAGTTTTAGCTTTCACATGAACAAGATTTCTCATCAAACTAGCTATTGTACACATATGTCTGCTAGCCCCTGTATCAATAATTCAATCTCTAGTAGAATTCTCATCTGTCAAAAACAAGGTATAATATGTAGATGAGATACCTGCAAAGCTATCAAACTCATCCTTTGAAAATTCTGTAACTTTTGCATTTGAAACTGTCAACGAATCCATGGATCACCACGTAAAAAATAAAATAAAATTAAGATCTATAAACCCGCTCTGATGCCATGTAGAAATCTTGAGAATCTATATTCAAAATAATAACAAAGCTATAATAAGCTTTAAAATGGAGAATTTTATTATTTCTCAAATAAAATATAAAATATTATGTCTATTTATACCTTTAAAACTGTAACGTCTAATAAATATAATTTGCATGTGATTAGCAAATTATCATTATTTTCTAACCTATAATATGTAACTTTCATTTATAGAATGCATATTCCAACGGTTCATATATATATTTTAATTCTAAAATTTTATATTTATTTTTGGAGTTTAATATAAATTTAAAATATAATTATAATTAATTTAAAAAAGGAAATGAAAGCACTTCCATGAAAAGTGATTACGATCGTGTTCAATTTGATTTGCGAGTATATTTGTTGGCATTTATGGAAAATACAAGATAATAAGTAGGTTGTTTAAGATTGTTGAAGGCTCAAGATCCATTCATGTAAATGGTTGGAACTCATTATCATTTATTCTTCTGTACATCTTTAAAATGATTATTGTAATTTTCTAATAATATGTATTCAATAAATTCAGATAATTTTATTGGATGTAAATCAATTATATTTGGAAAAGTATTTATGATATCATCACACATGAGATTATTTACACCATTTAGATTAATTATCATTTTAGCATAAAATATTATCACTTTTTATTTATATTATAAATTATTCATCTTTTTATTTATATTATAAATTGTTAATAAAATAACATTATCACTTTTATTAATTGAATATCATTTTTATTATTAAAATTATTACTCCCTCCGTCCCATAGAAGTTGGTATAATTTTTTTTGGGCACGGAGATTAAGGAGTATAATAATTTAATGTAAAGTGAAGAAAGTGAGATAAATAATATTTAATGTATAGTGAGTAATTGTATTAGAGGTGATATGTGGGGCTCATGAGAATAGATTAATTATTTTTTGTGTGGGTCCATATATTAAAAAGGAAATGTGTTAACTTTAATGGGACAAACTAAAAAAAAAGTATGTCAACTTCTATATAGGACGAAGGGAGTACTTTGTATCCCCTACATGAAACGCTCTGCGAGTCATTGCCATTACATTTGTATTATGATATATATATATATGGAAAAATTAAATTTTGGTCCTATAAAAATAATACAATGCCAAATAAATCCCGTTTCTAGGATTTTTGACTAATTTCCGTCGCAGTAATCATGTGACAATCACGTGGGCCGTTAACTATGTTATGAACGGTTTAGGAAGAGAGAATATTTGTTCTTATTTTTTTATTTTCGTTCTTCAGAACATTGCAGAACACCCTAAATCTCACACCATATCGCTGAATGCCTAATTCCCAAGTCTCTATTTTGCGAAATTGACCAAACCAATCCTCCAAAATATTAACCCCGTGTGAGATCATGTAAAATCCTTTATTATTATCCACAATTCCGATCTCTTTTGAGTTCCTAACTGAAGATATATATACTGAAATCTTTGACAGATGTTGCGCGTGAAGGGCATCCTGTAAGTGATTTAAAAGTTGTGTAATTTTCTATCTATTTGGGAATATTCTTTGTGGGTTTGTATTGTTGTGTAGTAGAGATTATTTTAGGGATTTTTTGGTTGTGTGAGAAGTATTTCATGATTATTTTAGGGATTTTGTTGGAGGGATGTAGTCCGATGTTATTATTTTGTTTCCTGAGGTTTCAAGTACGTGTGGGGTTGAGTTTTAGAGTCGGTTCCCGTCTAGCAGAAATTAGTAAAATTGTTTTTTTTTTTTTTTTACTTTGGAGTGGGTTTTATTTTGTGACATTTTTTGTTGGATTTTTTCGAGTGGGTTTTAGATTGTGACATTTAAAGTGGGGTTCTCACGTAGTTAGTTGTCACACATCCACTAAATTTGAGAAAATAGATTTTTTCGTCAGCTAACTTTCATTTATTTTGAAATTTGTCCATTAACTTTTTTAATTTTGAAATTAGTCCGTTAATTTTATAATAATTTTGAAATTAGTCCATTAATTTTATAAAATTCAACATTTTGGTCCTTTGACCTGCTATGACATGTCATTTGAATATTTTCACCCCAATTAATCTATATCATATTTTTATTTAACCAATTTTATCTTACTTTTCATTTTTCACTTCCGTATACCAAACAAACAATATTAATCTCATTACTAAAGTGGAGCAAATTTGACTAAATATTGATACTTCCTCCGTCCGCTCGAAAGAGGGTCTTTTTTCTATTTTGGTCGTCCGTTCCAAAGAGGGTCACTTCCTTTTTTACACACATGAGATTCATACACACACCTACTAATACAATTAAAATATGGAATCCACATTCCCACTAATACAACTACCACTACACATTAAATAACAACACTTCTTAATCAACGTGCATAAAAGCAAAATGACCTCTTTCGAGCGGACGGAGAGAGTATAATATAAATTCTTAGTGGAGGCTATTTTTTTTAAAATAGTATATATATATATATTTTACATATTTTTTATTTTTATTTTTTAGAGTAACCTGCTAATGACCTGTTGAAACGGACGATTTTGTTGAACTTGGTAAACATGATGGACGATTTTCAAAATTTTCAAATATAATGGACGATTTTCAAAATTCTGCAAATATAATGGACGATTTTCAAAATGTGAAAAACTTATGGACTAAATTCAAAATTGGGCAAAGTTAGCCGACAAAAAAATCAATTTTCCCACTAAATTTCACTCTTTAAAAATGAAAAATTTTGAGTGTTCCACAAAAATTCTATTGTTACGGTAAATATTTGTGATTGTTTTTCCATGGCAAAGGCATTATAAGCCAACAAGAAAGTTCATTTGCTTCTATTTACCATTATACAATTATTATCTTCACCTTTGCTTTTTTTCATGCTCATTTATTGACTGCAGTCAATGATATTAATGGTGGAAAGATTACTATCAAGCCTTAAATTTAGCTATGATATTAACAATGAAGATTTTTTTTAAAAAATTTTCTTACACATCATTAGCAAGATCCTATTTTCTTAACATTATACTACTAACAATTATATGACCCTGACATCATTTTTATGTATGTTGATCCATGTAAAGTTGAGCTCAATTTTGATTATGTGAATGTGCCTAATATATCTTAGGCCACTGTTGATGGTTTAGTTGCACAACTAGGTTATCATGGACCCAAATTTTATTATAGGCTTAAACTGGTAAAAATTGTGAAAAGGGTTGATCATTACTTATGTTTTGATGCAAAGACTAGAGATGTGTATTCGTATGTTGAAGCTGACAAGGATTTAGGAGGTAGTGGACAGGCTGAAAATGGAAGGGGTTGATCTTCTTCCATTCTCTCAAGAATCTAAGCTGGAACATAATTTTTCTTAACAAGTTTTTCAAGTTTCGGGTTTTTTAATTAAATTTTAACACTTGTGATAGGAAAATCCACCATCAAATGAGGTGGCGGGCTATCAAATCGTGTCTAATTTTTTTTTTTTAATAAGTATTCAATACCCTATACCATCAATAGTATTGAACTGACAAGTCCTTTTTTTTTTTTTATTCACAATTTGAAGGAAAATCTTTCACAAACAACAATGAACAACCACAGTTTAATGGATGAAACATGCTCAAAAACCATGAAGTGCGCTGCATAGCAGATTTTCCACACCTACACCTTTGTTGGATGGAATGTTTTTAGAAGAAGATGTAGACATTTGATTATTTTTGATTTGGGGTATATGTTGAAGTTAATATATAGTGTTAATGAATGAAGCGTGGCTGCTACTTTTATATAGTGAGGAGGGTTAGTTTTAGGACTGGTCCATAGGTATGGAACTATTATTGTAAGCCATTAATTCTCATGGAACCAAAATTGAAAATTTCCATATATATATATTGTGATAGTCCCTTTCCACTACCCAATTGGTTATCTCCTTAGCCTAATATTAGTGCTTTTCTTTACTCAAATACCAACCATAATATTAATATCTGGGCCTTGGTCCAGAAACATAACTCAAGTAAATACACATTTATTCCATCTCCACCTATCATTTACCCCATTCTCATGTACAGTATATTTTGATGAATAATATCCATAAAAATGTTATTTCATTAATTGTTAAGGGTACCCAAAATTACTGAAAAGGACAAAATTCATTTATTTACTTGATAGATAGGTTTTTGTCGTTTTCACAATTGTATTGTTTTTTCTTTTTGTTTTTCACATGATAATAATAATTTACTATTTAAAAAATAATGATTCAAAGACTCTATACTTGTTAATAAAGAACAATTGCATTATACACTTCAAAACCGACATTAATATAATCCCTTTGATTATCCTGAAACTGATGGGCTTGAGTCAAGAACATTAATTAATTTTGGGTTGCATATTTAGGCCCATTGGGCCCCAATATAGACAACGGATACATAATATCTCTCCAATATTGACTCAGTCTAATCGAAATTTTCTGTCAAAAAAAGTAAATTCTATTTGATTTTTTAGTAACTTGAATTAAAATAATTTATATTTAACAAAAAAACTTCATTCTTAAAAAAATAAATAAAAAAGCCAATAGCTTGCAAGGATGATTAATGTAATATCTTAATATAAGTGTGGATCTCAATAAATCAATTGGGCCTAATGGGCCTCTCAAGATCATCGGAAAACTGAAAGATCCATATGTACCCTGAAATGTTAGCAATTTTTTGCGGGAAATTGAAAATTTCAGCTCTTCCCTCCAAAGCTGCGAACATATATAATGTAGAAACGGAAGCAGATCGAAATGGCAAGACCCTGTTGAACAACATGCAATCGAAGATCAGCGCATTCTTCAAGCCTTCTCCTCCTCCGAGTCTGGAATCTCCGGAGCTATCTCAGTTTTCCTGCAGTTTGTTTGATACTGTTTATGAGGAACCAGAAATCACCGTCACTTACAGTCGCAGGAGATCTAAACCAGAAGGGTAAATAATTGGATTTTATATTTTGGAATTAATTGTTTAGAATACAGTTTCATGGGTTATTTCGATCTTCGATTGGGAAATTTTTGAACTGGATTATTCTTAGTGTACTTAATTTCTGGGTCCTTCGAGTTTCATTATCTTGAGGTTGTTAATTTCTTACTTATATTCTTTGCGCGAGGGGGGCTAGGGTTAGGGGTGTACATGATTTCTTGCCCCTGGGTGAGTTGGGTGGATTGTTTAGTTAGAATGCGGTTCGATTTTTGCTTTCAATTACATGTATGAATTATTCAATTTGCACTTCTTTTGGCAACAATTGATTATTAACTCTAGACTTTCCTGATATATTCGGATTTAATTACTTATGATTGTGCTTTACTGTATATTAACTTTCTTGCTGTCTACTTTGTCGACATAAAAAATCATGCTGAAACATAGTTTTGATTTCTTGTAGTGAAAATGAAACTAAATCGAAGTGCAAATCATTAGATATGGATGATCTTGAGAACAAATTCACTAAATTGGAGGAAAACAAGTGTAGCAGGGTTCTTAACAAGAAGAGAAACTATTCTCAGTTATACTTGGAGGTTGGTCAGTCGGATTTTCTATTGCATACTTGTAAAATATGTGGATTAAAGTATGCCACTGGGGACAAATATGATGAAGAGGTCCACAAATCATTTCACAAGAATTACACCCATGGAATACCTTTTAAGGTATTAATGAAATAACATGCTATTGTGTTTGCATATGTGCTTTGTCAATTAAATTATCATTATATTCTGATTTGGATGTATTGGTTTACATATGATAAGGGTTGGCGCAACGAAAAAGTTATTGATATAGTAGAGAGGGGACGCGTTATACTGGTGGTAGATGGTGATCCTCCTCGTCAAAATAAGGTTTTAAATGATAGCCAGCTTTATGTTTACATAGACATATAATTCTGGGGATTTTTAATAGTTTACCTAGTGACAATGCAGGTTCAGGAAGTTGTGCAGATGATGGAAATGGAGCTTGGGGAGGGGTGGATACTCAATAATAACTGCAAGGTATTAAACTAATATGTATGATACTATCAAAAATCAAACAGTTCATGGCCAATTATTGCTCATATCTAGAACAATAATGGTTGTTATCATATTTTATCTGTTTCTATATGGTGAGAGTCGTTAAAGTCTCAGTCTGTACGATCTGAGTTTGCTTTACGATTGCAAGTAGCAAAAATCTTATGCATTTTACATGATAGCAGGTTTACCTATTTATTGCATCACAAAGAATTTCTGGGTGTCTAGTTGCCGAACCAATCAAAAAGGCCTACAAGTTTCCCTCTTGCTCAGTGGATGATAAACACAACCTTTTTCCGAAAGAGAAAAAAAGGAACTCAATGACTATTCAATTTGGTGGTGTAAGTCTCCAGAGGGAAATCATAAGAAAGGATGCTGTCAAAAGGTGTGAAGAAGAAAGCCATGACAGAGTGGTTTTGCTCGAGGATGATGCTGTTCCAGCTGTATGTGGCATTAGAGCCATTTGGGTCACTCCTTCTAACAGGAGAAAGCACATTGCTAGTACCCTACTTGATGCAGCAAGGTATATTCATTTCTTATTCAGCTTTCTCGTGTTGCAACCATCTATCGATTAGTATCTGTTCATTAAATTACTGATGGAAAGAGAGATTAAATCCTACCAATTCAATCTTAATTCTAATAATGGTAGGCTTTTTAAGAGGTTTACTCTTACCATATGCTACATGAGTTCAAACTTGGTTCTTAAGAACTACAACTGCATCTGATGCATCTTTCTTGGTGATAGGAGGAGTTTCCGTAGAGGCTCGATTCTCGATCGTACACAATTAGCATTTTCTCAACCTACCTCGTTTGGGAGGGCATTGATTTCCTGCTATACAAGAACAAGCTCTTTCTTGGTCTACACAACAGCTAATATGGATTAAAACTGTTTCCAAATTCTTCTCAGGTCAGAATTCTTGACCACCCAATATTTGCAATCTTTTATCACCTCCACTGAATTTAAATGAACTATTTGATAGTGAGATGAGTGATTATTTATTTGTTAGTATTATTTTTAAAAATATTTTTATCTTGCCATGAAACTTCTATACAGGGCGTGGGTCTAACCAGGGCTATGTATATTTCACTGTTCAAACCATTAAGTTTCAACTGAATACTAGTGAATACAACATAAAGTTTGGATGTTGAATTCAATGGTTATTTTATATTGCTTTAAAAATTAATATTGAATATAAGTATTGACTTGAGAATATGCAAATTTGCATAGAAGAACAAATTCCTTGTACCTGACATGTGTTGGTTCTTTATATTCCTATAATTGGTTAATAAATAAATAAACCATTTTAAGGGGTTTGTTGATATTCTGGCTTTTGTACACTCGTTATTCCAACTTTTGTTTCAGACAATAATTGATCACTCTCAGGATCCAGTCAACGTAGGTCTATAGATGGAGTATTAGTATTCCAAATTCTCTGTTCTTTCATTCTGGAAAATTCTTTTTATTTACTGCAGGTATAATTATTTTAAATGATAAATTACTCAGTAATATTTATTTAATCCATACTTACATTACTTTTCTTACAAAGGAAGAATATTATTGACACATCGTTGTAAACTATAAAAATAAATATAGAAAATGATATATCAGAATCTCATGCATCATCTACTCCTTCCGTCCTAGGCTAAGAGAATATAAGGTCTCTGACCCTCATTACCTGGGACGGATGGAGTATTTGTGTAGTATTTAATGGTGGGGTACACCATTTGGAGTATTTGTGTAGTATTTTAATTATCAGAGGTTGAATTGGTCAATCGAGTCTAGCTAAACTTCATTTGAGAAATTGATCCACTTTTCTTTTTATTAAAATATATAAAATAATAATAATTATTATTATTATTTCCCAATACTTTGTTCATTCTTTTCATCTCTTGCTTTACAAATTACAATATATTAAATTACAATTGATCTTATGTTAATTAATCTACTAATACTAATATTTATACAATTGATTTGTTTAGGATTTTTTTTTCCTCTCTCTAGACGGTGTTGTCAACTTGTCACGTGGTAATTTCGGTTGTAGTTGGACGAAAAAAATAAAAGTAAAGAAAAACTAAATGATTTGGAATTTTTTTTTTCCTTTTCAAATACTTACTTTTATTTTATCTTCTGTTTTATTTTTCTAAGCTATTGTTACTCTACGGTCACAATAATTCAATGACTTCTTTTTCGTATGTTTTAACTTAGGTATTAGTTTTCAATAAAGATAATTTCTTAAAATAATTTAATTAAGTTGTTATTACTCATTTTTATCAATTTAATTTAATTTACATACAATTTTTTTTTTGAAAATATCATCGCTCCCTGTATTTCATTAAGCAAAAGTTTTTTGCATGTTATGTAATGGAGTATATCTCAAACAAGGCCTTATTTTCTTTCTTAAAATAGAGAAAGGATAGCAATAAATTTCAAAGAATTAAGTAGCATTAAGTTTTGTTAATTCTACGCGTCCTAGGTTCTTTAATGCTCCACGTGTGCCTATCCCATTCGTTACAGAAATTTATCATAGAGAATGTGTTTAATAAGTTGAAACTCAATATTGAATTATGCTATCGAGTCAAATAATATACCTAGTTTGAAGTAAACTCATTTTTTAAAAATATTAAAATTTTATTAAATTAATTTTGTATAAACATTTATAAAATTGCAAAAAGAATTGAATAGTGTGTTTTCCCCTTCTAAAATGCACTTATTATGTTAATTTTTCATTTTCAAAATAAATATTCCATATTGACCTAGTTCTTCATTTTATTCCAAGAAATCTATGGTAATTACTTGCTATGCACGTTGAACGAAATGTAATAAAATTTCAAAATAAAGCTTCTTGCATCACAATATATTATTTTTATAACTCTATCAAACTTGAAAAAGTTACCAATATTAAGAAGAACTTCTAAACTTTAAGAAACTTGAAAAAGTTACCAATATTAAGAAGAACTTCTAAACTTTATGAGACATGTCATACGGTATGACACGTATTAAAATATAATTATAATATGAACAAAGCATATTTATTAGTAATAGTTAAAGTAATTTTACTAAAATACAAGGATGATACATTATATTATAATTTTAGATTTTATAATATGATGATTTACTATAAATATATTTTAACTTTTAATAAAAATATTTTATTCATATATAATAAATACTTCATATTTTATGAATAAATCGATATGTTTCATATATACCTGTGCTTAGTAAGGGAGTTATACAAACTATGTCCTAATTTAAAAGAGAAATTATACTAAATCCACTCAGTAATTTAGAACAGATTTTTTGGTGAAAAAAAAAATTGGTGCAAAGAAATAAAACCAAATGAAACCTTTATTTGGGTAACTGTCCAGCCGATGAGGTCCGATTGTTCAAGTAGTTTGAAAAGAAGGTAGACTTTCTAGTCAAACCTTTAAACCAGAGGGTAATTACGTCCTATCACGAGGATAAGAAAATTTCCGAAAATAAAGAAGTAAAGAAATAATAATAATCGAAGAAAGCGGGGGTAAAGCTGACAAAGTGACCGTGTAACCACATTAGAAATTGCTTGGATCTCAAGTAATTTCCACAATATTATTCTCTCTAACCTCTTTCACAATCCCACTTTTTTTTTTTATTCTCCAAATTACCCCCACCTCCTTACTTTATACCCATGATATCCTCTCCTAAACCCCCCTCCCCCCTCTCTTAATATAAACCCCAACCTCTCTTTCTCCGTTACCCTAGAGAACTTTTTCGCCCTATGTCCATATCATTTCTCTTCTCTCTGTTTTCTGAATTTCACCTTCTTCTTAAGCTGCGGTGATGGTGGAGGGCGGCGGAGGGCCCTCGTTTCCGGTGGTTTTCTTCGATGGCGAGAGGGAAATGAACATCGGAGATGTTAAGATTAATCCGACGCTCGAGTACAAGCCGTTTCAGCTCATGCTAAGCCAGAAGATCGGGATCTCTCCCAATCAAATCTCTATTTACCTCGTTGACCGGAAAAAGAATCATAAGTCGCCCTTCTCTGACGACCGCCGGAGAATTCCGATCACCGGGAAGGTCAACTTCGGGTTGATTTGTCGCCAGAAGGATAGCAGCTTTCTTGTCGTGTTGAAAAGATCTCGGAAGTCGAGAAGCCGCAGGGAGAGGATGGTTCACGGCCTTGAATTCGCCGATTTCTTGGTGGAGAATCGTCCGCCGGTGCCGGAGAATTGGATACTGCTTCGAAGGAATCAACAGGTTCCGTTCCATGATCAGATTACGCAGTCGGAGTTGGCCGATTTGAATGATCGGCTGCAGAGGTTGAGAGTTGAGAGAGAGAATTATCAGATGGCGATTGTGAAACCAAACGCGCGTGAATTTGTCTCTGCCCATGGTTTTGACCCGATGGACTTACCCGTTAACATTGATGATATATACTTGACTCCTCCAACAATGATGAGAAGGGAGAAGAAGGCCTTCTGCGAGGAGTGTGCGAAGAATGGGAACACCACGGCGTCGTTCCATCCGTGCGTAAACGACGCCGTAACGGCAATGTTCAGCAACCGGTTGGGCCCAATTGGTAGGCCGAATAAATCGTTCCCGTGAAGTATTTTTTGGTTTACCATAAACAGTATAGTTTTTGTGGTTTTTAATTGAATACAGCTCTAGATGGTTCATCTAGAACCATTTCTTCTATAATTGTGAATGGGGGGTAGACTAGGAATCGAGCACAGTGCAGGATGATTATGATTATGATATTGATTTAGAAGAGAGAGAAGGGGCGTTGTTTGTAGGATTTGATTGGTTTGGCGAGTGGAGAGAGAGAGAGATTGAGAAAACTGTACATGGTCCCTCTCTGGTTTTTGGGCTTCTTTGTTGGAGCTGTGTAGAGCTGGGTTAATTAGGACATTAATCTTGCAGAAGTGAAATGCCTTCTTGCGTTGATGTGTTTTTCTTGATAAATCTGTTGTTTCTATCATATTGGAATGATAATTTAAATTTAATTGTTAGTTGTCATCATCGCTTGGATTTATCCATTTCTTCCACGAACTGTCATCTTCTCAACTGTAGCTTCTTTAGGGTTATAACCATAATGCTTGCTTAGGAGGGACTAAACAATCAAAATTCTTCTTCTGTATGATGTGAAAATGGAGGTTTGGTTTTATTTTATTTATTAATGTTATGTGGCCTAAGTCTCGTCTAGTTATTTTTAAATTTAAAAATTAAGATGGAAAATTGAAAACACAGGTTTAATTTTTCTCTAATTTGTCATTAATTATGGAATTATTAATAGACTATCTTTCTATATGGGTTTTTTCTACTGGATTTTCTCATATAGAGATTTTTAATGAGGCCTTTTGGGGGTTCTATGGTTATTTGATCAGTCTGTTTTTTTATTTAGGTTTCATTTTAAGCCGTGTATTTGGCTTGTCCGCTGTCTGAGGCACCGGGGTCGAAATTGTACATTGCACACGGGTCGAAACTGTACATTGCACAAGACTGCATTTGTCTGTCATCCAATTCTCTAGGAGTCTGTTGTCATCCAATCATGTATACTTTTTTATTTTTTATATAGTTTATTTAATTAATAGACTATCCTTCTAATCGCGTAATCCCACTTGAGTTTTGTCTTGTAAGTTTCTAGTAGGGTAATAATGACTAAATGTTCATATGCTCATTAGATTAAATCAAATTTATCTTCAGATTAAAATTAATTGAATATTTCTCCAGACACGATCTCACTTAAAGACAATCACTAAATTTTTTAATGTCATTCAGTATGGATTTTTTCATTAATAATTTGCAAAGTCTCACTTAATTACCTTACCTTTTTATTTAATGTCACATAACTCTTAACTTTAATCAAGATTTTAAAATTGATAGGTGTTTATTTGCATAATTATTTCCATTATTTTTTAGGCAAAAGACTTGTGTGAGACCGTCTCACGTAAAACACGTGAGACGGTAAAAAAGTGATATATACTGAAAAGTGATATTAAATGTGAAAGTGATAAATTTTATACTGAAAAGTGATAGTGATAATTTTTATACTGAAAAGTAATACTAAATGCGAAAGTGATAACATATTATAGCGAAAGTGATAACTATTTTAAAAAGTATAAAATTGTCTCACGTGAGACGGTCTCACGCAAGACTTGCCCTATTTTTTTTACAAGTTTTTTTATTTTTATTTTTTTTTTATTCTATGATGGATTAACATTGTGAATATAAATTCGATGGCTTAGGTTAACCTATTTACGATGGACTCATAAATTGGTATGGCACCTATATCATTTAGGAGGGGTCTTATTCGGCCCATGGATACAGCCCAATACTTTCATGGCTGTGCTTTATAATTAAGAAAAGTAGTTGGGGCCTGCTTATATGAAACAATATTGCCTTTCTTATGCTGAGGCCCACATTGTATTTCTTATAATCATTTAAATATTCATGAGCAATTATCTTTCAGGTAGGTAATTTAACTAATAGTGTGGAAGCATGTATAAAATTATCTCCAAAATGAGTAGCTACTCTTGCACATAGTAGTTTAGCCTCTATTGATATAAATTGAATAATTATAATTTATTCATTCACCACAATGTTGAGTTGGAGTGTAGTGTCACTAGGGTTGAACAATTTCACCTCTTGCACCAATGTATAAATCTATCTATAATTTAATAATTATACTCCACAAAATTTAAGACAGCGGCTATTTTATAAAATATGATATAAATCACAAGAGTGAATTATAGGGTGCAAACAACGCGTCATTGCATGGTGTTTTTCTAGAATTAAAGCCCAAAAAATCTAATAATCCATTTTAATAAATAGGAATTGTAGCATGTTATTTTGTATTCTTAATACAACTGCATGCATATATATATTTATGTAGGCAACAATATAAGAAATGCTGATATTTAAATAAAAAGGAATGCATAAATGATGAAGAGTGATTATTGTTATGTGAGCGATTTTATGAACTATTTATATAAAATAAATAAATAATAATGTTTTTAATGAAAAATGATAACTAATTAGGAGGAGAGGAAATCTCATATTAGTGTAGCTCATTTATGTAACTACATATAAAAGGAAAAAAAAAATTAAAAAAATGTAGCCAGTAATTTGAGCGCTTGTGGTGTATCACTGTATTGGTAGGTTGTCATTTTCGATCCCTACGCATCCATCCTTTTCTCGGCTCCTCATCACAAGTTTCTAATTATACATATGTCTCCTTTGTTTCTTTTTTCAACTTATTCTCCATCTCTATTTCAATCTTAATTGTGTACCCCACCATTAGGGGCCTCCACCGTGGAGGAGGTAAATCGCAGGATGTGCCTCAAAGCTTATACGATACACTGGAATCGGTTCTATCTTATGCAGGAAGAAATCCTACCGACGGGTATGAGTGAAGGGATTCGGCATTCAAGAACTCCCTCCCAGCCATCCTATCTTGTGTAAAAATAGATTTTAGGACTGTCCAAGATTATCATTTCTCCAACTTAATCCTTGTCTACTCAGTCTCCTTCTCTGCATCAATTGGCACGGGGAACGATCTACATCAAGAATTCTTCCCAAAAGAGAAGTGCATCTACAGAATAGAGAGAGATTTGGTAGGAAAGTGAGCCATTTCGCTTCTTTGACTCTTTGGCTCCGTAGCCCATCCCTAATCTATTGATCTCCAACTTGGGCAAGGAGGATGGAAGTCTGACAGCAGGATTTGAAAAAGGAATTGATCGTGATTTTGAACCTGTTCTTTCCATGCTCTGGGGATTGTTGGAGGAGCTAAATCGCAGGATGTGCCTCAAGTGGCTTATAGAGAGAATTCACTGTTTAACCAACCTCAGTTGGAAGGCCTTTTCACCCTCCCCTCTACCACTTGAGCTATGTCTGGCGACTGTTTCAATCTTAATTCTTATCTTAAACCACCAAATTTTTGGTCCTAAATAAATTAATTAGTAACATAAAAAAACTGGTAAGCTTTTAAATACATAAACATATTACATGCTCACTTGACGTACCATAATAAATTGATTCTAGTAACTAAAATGATAGATTTTATATCAAAGTATCCATTAATGTCATGTAAAATTATTTTTCATAATTACATTGATTATCTAATACTTTTGTAACATGTAGGTAGAGTGGAAAAAGTATTTAGGGGTGCGCCAATTGCTGCATCCTTGTCTCTTCTACGACCACAGAAGAAAGAGATGAGTTGAATAGGGAAATGGGATCACCTGTTACATAATGGTGTTTCATCTCCTATTCCACTAATTAAATGATTGCCACGTGGCATAATCAATGCCCAAAATTCAATGCTTGCCCCAAGAGTTTATTAGTCATTTGTAGGGTATAGTTTTTTTATGTTGTGGAACACCAATGGAACACCGAAAATGTAACAGGAAAATCAACTTGTTGAATAGGTGGGGATGACTCCCTACCTACATTCTCTTCCTACTATCTACCTTATCTTCTACTAATCAATCCATCATTTTTCTATTTATTATTTATTTATTTATTTTGCATCATTTACAATTTTCTTGACTTTTATCAATACAAAATTTAGTATTGAATTTTGAGCACTATTAATTCTAGATTTTACTTATACTTCTAAACCAAGATTATGATTATGGATACAATAAAGATAAAGAGTTGATATATTCTTCAATTATGCAACCTAAAATAAATAAATCCTACCCTTTTACTAATTAATGAATTTGAGTTATGAATTTGTTTGAATAATACTCCATATAATAGGTGTTATTAGGTCATTTATATAATATAATTTACTGCCCACTAATTTATTTGGTCCCAGAAAAAACAGACCACATAATTGTATGGATTTTTATGAACGTGTGGAAACAGGAAAAGAGAGTTAGATATTACAATGCATCTCTAATTTCAATTTAATTGACTAAATTTGTTCATTATATGGAGTATTAAATATCATTTTCTCTACCGACATTTGCTTATTAACATCACATGTGAGCAACCTCAATTTCACATGTATATACTCCCTCCGTCCCTTCGTATTCCCTGTGTAAGAGTCTCATTTGTTTTTGGACACGTAGATTAAAGAGTATTATTATTTAATGTGTAGTAGGTATTTGTACTAGTAAGTATATGGGTCCCATATTTTAATTGTATTAGTGAATGTGGGTGGGCCCCATGTATTCAAAAAATGAAATGGAATCCTTTGGGTGAGACAACCAAAATGATAAAATAGGACTCTTACCAAGGGACAGAGAGAGTATGTAAGAGTATAATATATATATTTAGACGACAATATAATATAATTGTAGTAAACTAAAATTATTGATGTTTTTTAATATTATTGCAAAACATTATTTTTGTATATATATATATTACAAATCCTGAGATTAATACTGTAATAAATAATCATGAAATTATAAAAACAAGTAGATATGGCCGCTTGATCAAATTGCATTTAACTGAAAAGTCCATTAAATGTATACTGAAAGTCGATTAAAACGAACAAAATAATACAATTTGGAGATTGAGAATCTACAAATATTCATAAATAATTATACATGCTCTTGATCAACGTTAATAAAAACATTTTTTTATAAAAAAAGGAAATAGCATGATTTTATTTGACCTCTATTTTTTTTCTCTGATTATTAAGTTAATTTCGATTCTCAAATCGATTAATGAAATATAATTATTAATTATAATTAAGTGAGTTAATATTCCTGGATTAGCAAAATATGGGGTCGGTTATGGCAGAAGCTGGAAGGTTCTGTTAATGTTAATCCTCTTTATTATAAAGTGGGTCCTACTTTCTATTCAGCCCATGACGTGTCAATTACCAAGTCCAATCCCCATCATATGACCTTATTTATCATCACAAGAATTTTTTCTTTTCTTTTTCACTTTTCTTTTTACGTAATATATGGAGTAATTCATTTGTCTTTTTCCACAGTTGCACACTCATGACTCTTTCTCATTACTTTATTAATTAATTATTAGAGTATTATTGTTAGTCAAATAATTAGGCAATGAAGATTTTTTTCTATGTTGTCACGGAAAATGGGGGAATCTTTTTTTTTTAGCATGTAGTAAAATTTCTTGGGATGGGAATAGAAAATGTTTGAAGATAAAGATAATAGAAAAAAATAGTTATTTTTTTACATATAAAATGAAGAAAACCCAATTTTTATATTGCAGATTGATCCTTGGAATTTAAAGGTGACATAAATTTACTATATCTTGCGATTGCCAAGTATATATAACTAGAGGGAGATTGAAAAACTTTCCAACCGAGCTAGTAAATGTATGGTATCTTTAGTATGTATTTAACTCTTTACAATTAAAATGAAACAGTGAACAATTTTTATAAGCTACTAACGATGGAGTGGTACATTATTTAGTATAGTCTTGTTATTTCCTAAATATATAAACAACAAGCACTCTCTACAAGCTACTAATGTTATGTTACATCATTTAGTATTATATTGTGATTTTTTAAATATAGGAATTTAATTGTGCATTTAACAATTAATTAATAAAATTAATTTTATTATAAGAAGACTATATGGAAATACAAAGTTGAACTTACAATTACACATTCAAACTTAGTAATATATTATGATTTTCCAAATATATGAATTTAATTGAACATTTAACAATTAATAAGTAAGATTGAATTTATTATAAGAAGAAAATACAAAGTTATACTTGCAATTAAATATTCAAACTTACCATTTATGAAGGAAAAAAAAAGTGTGATAAAAAAAAAAATGATACTCAGTCACACAAAAGGAATACCACAAAGTTAGAGCCAAATCAACTTTTGGTGAATTAAAGTTGTAGCTTTTCTATCTAAATCACTTCGCTGTTCAAAAGTTGTGACCCCTACCCCTGCATTTTCCTAGGTTCACTCTCACATACTACTTAACATTACCTACCACAAACTTTATTATATTCACACCATTAATTAGTTGAGTTGATTTTAAATTATTCCCAATTAAAAAAAACTTATTTACTTTTTCTTTCATGTAAATTTGTATTTGTAAGAGATTTACAAGTCATGTTATCTTTATTGCACACAGAAAAGGAAGAAAAAAAATATGTTATATAAAGATAAAGTTTTTTTTTTAACATATGAGTTAGGTTTTGAGACAAGTTTATTCAATATAGTAATATAAGTAAAGTATGTTTATGGATAGTTATAATATATTTTTTTAAAATATAATTCATTGTAAATATATTTTAACTATCAATAAACTCTTATAATCTATTTCATATATACTCATTTCATAAGAGAGCGCAGACTCTTAAAGGTGGATGTTCTTTAATGCGGACGGGGGAGAATAATATTTTCAATTTTCTTGATGGAAGAAAGGTATTAATTTTCAGGATTTAGGCATTTTCTTATAAGATTTTGAGGAAAACTAAGCACAAATCTATAACCAAATTAGCATTATCTAAAAAATACACAATATACAACATATGCATTATAAATGTTAATTATGTGTGTATTTCAATTTTACCCTCAAAAGTCCCCAAGTAGTTGAAATTAACTCAACAAACGTAATTTATTTTCTTAATTATTAGGTATTGAATCGACTGATAAAGTAGCATTTGATTGGGACATGTATACGTTCGGATGGTGATTCTTATCTAGAAAAATAATTTACACACATTATTTGACGAGTAGATACTTCCGCAGGAGCATAATCGGTTTTCTGGTTAAACACTTGTAAAATTATTTGGTGACTTGCCTCATTAATTAATTAAGTTGAGTGGTTTTAGAGATGCTGAGATCCCTAATGTGTACTGAATTTACTAATTAAAATATCTCAGCAATGATTATATGTTTTGGAAGTTGTTAATTTGGAGAGCTTATAATATGTAAAATTGTTTTCAAAATAAATTGAAATGATTTATTGTTAAATAGTAGATAAAATTAAGTTTTAAACAGTGTAGCTCATGTATTAATAAATCAGTGATATGATCAATAACTTTGTAATTAAAATAACAATTTAGAGAGGGAGCAGTTCAAAATCAAATCTAGTTAATAATTAGTTACAAGCTCTTAATATCTTGTTCCAAAGGAAAACCATTAAAAGGAAGAAGAGAATTTATTAAAAACAATAGTGAATAGATGTGTTTATTTAAGGTTTTTCCATAATATGGAGAATTAGAAATAGTTACAAACTGCAAACACTTTACTTTGGTTCGCAACTCCTATTATATATGGCCAAAAGCTCATGTCCTCGGGCGCACTGATTTAGACCCGTGCGTCCAAGTCTGACCCTGTCTATATTGAGTTTTTTATTTTTTTAACTTATAAATAAACCGCTTAATAAATGGGGCAGATTGAGCGCACGGATCAAGTTCATCCCCAAACACACAAGATACTAACTCATTATATATTGGCGTTAACTCTAGGTCACTATGTTATTTGGTGTGACATTTCTTATGGAGTAATATTTTTTTTTATAAATGACACGAGGTTGGGTGGAGAAATCCAATCTCTTGCCCCTATGGTGTAGTTTTTCTTCTCTTTCCTACGTGTCATTCATCTAATAGAATGATACAATAAATATCACACTAAAATGACACAGAAGATCCAAACCTAACTCTAATTGCAAATTATTGAATGAATAATACTTAGTAAAAAAATAAAACTTAGCATATCATAACAGAAAAATATAAACCTAAAAAAGAATTATGAGAATTAAAGGCATATGCATAGTACATCACATAATAGTGATGTAGAAATGAGTAGGTATTTACGGAGAGTAGTGGGGTGTATAAAGTATAGCAGCAGTACAGAATAAAGTTTTAATTTAACCCACACTACACCCACGCCTCATCTCATCTCATATCATCTTCTCACTCTTTATCTCTATATTATAGCTCTCCCACCCCACAATTTCCCCCCACTAAATCCCCAATTCCCCCAATCCCATGGCCGAAAAAGTTTGCAGCCACCATAAAAACAAGAAGCGAAAGCTCTTCCGCCGCTGCTTCGCCGGATTCCTAATCTTAAGCTTCCTCGTCCTCCTCACCGTCCTAATCGTCTGGGCGGTCCTTCAGCCCAAAAAACCCCGCTTCATCCTCCAAGACGCCACCATCTTCTCCCTCAACATCACCGCCCCCAACGTCATCTCCACCACCCTCCAGATCACAATCAATTCCCGCAACCCCAATTCCAGAATCGGCGTCTACTACGACAAGATGGACGTCTACGCCACCTACCACAACCAGCAAATCACCTACTTCACCGTCATCCCCCCCGTCTACCAGGGCCACAAGGACGTCAACGTCTGGTCCCCCTTCATCTACGGCAACACCGTCCCCGTCGCCCCCTACAACGGCCTCGCCCTCTCCCAGGACCAGGCTAACGGCGCCGTTAGCATGACCATCAAAATTAACGGCCGCGTTAAGTGGAAGGTCGGCACCTTCGTTTCCGGCCGCTACCACCTCCACGTCACCTGCCCCGTCTATATTCCGCTTGGCAATAGCAAAAACACTGGGATTATCATCGGCACCGCCGTTAAGTACCAGCTGTCACTGAGTTGTAGTGTAAGTGTGTGAAGTTAAACTAATTATTGATATCAAAAATCAAATAAGAAAGAAAGAAAGAAAATGCTCATATTAATAAATAGGGTAATTAATGTATAATCGGGATTTAATTGTTCCGATAAGTTTTAATTTCAATTGTAATTTTTTCCAGCAATTTTCTTTTATTTTCTATGGAACAGAGTACTTGAGAATTGTACATTTTTCTCCTTAATAAATAAACTAGTGTGACACTATAAGCTCCCGTTTTCCATTTACTTCTCTAGCTCTAATAATTTCTCGTTATAACTATTGTGTATGAATTAGTAATATTCGTGTGATTATGCAGTAATTATTAATTTAAAATAATAAGTGGATGTTTAGTGGAGGTTAAGGTGTCACTTTCTTTCATTTTCTAACATTAAAAGCTGGTTTCTTTACTCTCTCACAATACAACTTTGTGCTTATATATTGTTTCTTTGCATTTAAATTGATCCTATATTAGTTTATCATCAAGAAAATTATAAATGTGACATGGAATTAATGATTTAGAGTGGAGAATCTTTTTGTTCAGTTTTGCTTCTCCTTCACTCTTTAATACCTTTTGATTTTATTAATGACTAAAATAATCTAAGATTAATATAGTCCTTAAGTAGTGGGTATATCTGACTTTAAATTTTGTATGTGGTAGATACAATATTGTGTTGTCCAATGAAAGTAGCATGAGCTGTTTATTTAAGGACAAACCATGTGGCTCGTTGAAATCTTGATATTAATTCGATTCACACTAAAAAATTAATACTACATCTTCTTTCTCTCTAAGTATTTCCTCGTAATAGAAAGTTAGGCTTTGAAATAAATAAAGTGACTAACTCTACGTATGCTTATTTATAAATCCTACTCCGAATGATAAAGTTGTTTTCATTAAAGTCAATTTGATCTAGTAAATACGATCATTAAATTAATGTAATACTAATCTTATAAATAAGAATTAATTTTATTCATATATTTGATGAGGATAATTGTTATTTAGTCTTTGTATCTCTCTATACACGTGTGTAATGAATATATTCTTAGTTTACATGCTGTCGGACCGGTGCAGGAGCTTTGGGGTGGGCGAACCAACTTTTTTTACATTGAATATATTCTTAGTTATAGATATTGTTTTTAGATTAATCATTTTCTTTCAAGTTGGATGATTATTTAATTAACAAAAGAATAAAATCGTGGATAAATTAAAGACAAAAACTGAAATTGAAGGCTGATAAAGAGTTGATCTGTAAGACTGTAGTAGCCTCATAAGACAAAATAAAATCAACTTTATGCAAACGTTGGTTTATGAAACCATAGGGATCAGTGCCTAATATTTAGTATATTTTAAAATAATAAAATAAAATAATGTAAAAAAAAACAAATTAAAGGTGATGTACAGTAGACGAACCCTTCTAAGGTAGGGTCCACTTAAGGTAGGTACATCTGTATGATTCCAAGTGGCTATCTAGCAATAATTCAATATTCCCCATTTCATGCATTTGCATTTTAATTATACATCAATTTAATAGTATTTAAAAAATAAAAATTCGGTGATGTTGTGTAATTTTATTTTTATTAATTCTAAATCAACTGCTTAGTCAAATTCAATTTTTATTTTTCTGCTTTGTAAATTTTAAACCACATGACAGTATGAATTTTCGAATATTAATACATGTTTGAAGCATTTTTTCCAAATTGTAATTATGTGGTAGTTAATATAATTGTCACAACATGATATGAACTAGAAATTATAATTAAAAATGAAATAATTGTCCAACAATCAATAGATTTCATAGTTTAATTACGAATGTGTTTATAATATTAATTTGTGAAATATACTTTATAAAGAAATGATCAAATTAGAGGGTCACAACTCATATGGGTTATAAAGAAATACTAATAACTTCAACTTCTGTGGAAGGGTTTTCTTTTTGTACTCATTATTGCATATCTAGTAGGAGTATTAATTAATAAAAAAACTAGAGTTATATGTATATAATTCGACTCTCTGTTTAATTATAATAATCTAGATGTTGAATTTATCCACTAATTCTAAGAATAGAATGATCGGTTCCTCCAATCATATTTGACCAATATAAGATTACTCCAATAAAGTTTCGTAATGGCAATTGGGTAAATACAGGGTATTTGAATTAGAATAACTAATAGGTTGTTTGATGAGGTCATTTTCAATCGCCACCGTCCGTTGGCTACTAATAATTGAAACAAAGAAAAAGAGTGGAGAAAAGATTATGTATCTTTAATTGTACTTTATCATAATTTTTAGAAGAAATAATTTTAATATTGCTTATCTCTGACTACTATACTATGAGATAGGAATATTGAATATTAAAGCTACTTTGAGTTTTTAATCCAGACATTTTAATTTTTAAAAAATTTGCTTAAATACTTTATGAGATGTGAAATAAACTTAATACATAAATTCAATATATTTCGGGACTTAGAATTGATTTTTTAAAAAAATAAAATCAGACCCTTAATAATAGCTAGTTAATCTTTATTTTAGATTTTTTATTGAAAAAACTCCAAACATAAATCACCCAAGAATTGTATTTTCACATAAAAAGGCAATCAAAATTTTGGGATGATTAAGGTGTGAATTCTTGAGGTTGCAAAAGTGATTAGAATTTGTGGATTCAGATAAGACATAAGTAATTGAGAAAATAATGGGTTCATGGATGGGCTGAGGAACTGGGCTTTGGGTTTTGATTCAAATAAATTAAATCTATTTTGTAATCCTTAAGATTTGGTTTAACAAAACACATATCGGATTATTTTTTGTGGCCCAAAAGGAATTACCATTATAAATTATTAGGGCTTTCCATGCATTCCTTTCGATGTGGCCCATGAAGATATGCCCAAATAAAATCAGATTAATTTTGAAGATTTTATTAACATGATTATTTCAAGTTTTGACCGTGTGTTTTTATCAATGGAGCTCGTATTTTCTCAAATAAAATTTTAAAAATATCAAAAAAATAATAATATTAACTTTATTTTCTATTTAAAGAGGAATATTAAATAAAATAATCGAGATTACTCTTTGTGGGACCACTGTAGTATTAATTTTGATGATGTTTGTAATAGGAATGAAGAGACTTATTGTCAAGTTGTGTTGCCCATTCAAAATGTGTAAAGTAACATTAAAGTCCCTGCAATCCAACAGCAGACCCCACTTTATTTTTTGTAATCTTTTTACTAAATTTAAATAATACTGTATAAAATAATATAATTAGTAAAAACTTATGTGAACGTTATACGCTGCTGAGCTCTTCCTCTGCCCTCAACGGTCAAATTTCCTGAGCATAAATTATCAAGTATAGAGTAATATATAGATATATTAATAATTTGAATAGTTCATAATGGTGATAGACTGATAGACACTGTAAATATATTTTGTACTGTATTATATATTATAACAAGAATTATGTAAACAAAGAAGTCATCAAAGTAAAATAATAATCTCATTATTTATTCACAAAGAACAAACACTGAAATATAATCTGACAATGGAAAAATCAAGAGAACTCAAAACGAAAATAATGTGTATCAGGCGTCTGATATAGCAAAAGAATAGTAGTAATATACCAAGGTAATAGCAGAATAGCATAAAAAAATCAATCCATGGATGATGCGTAAAATCAAC
Organism: Pogostemon cablin; assembly: GCA_023678885.1. Lineage (NCBI taxonomy): Eukaryota > Viridiplantae > Streptophyta > Magnoliopsida > Lamiales > Lamiaceae > Pogostemon > Pogostemon cablin. The sequence continues at coordinate 590,700 of CM042983.1, forward strand.
GCCAATCGAAATCACACCTCTGCCTCTCAAAAACACCAGCCGCAACCGTTCCGTTGGTGCTCAAAGGAACTTTCAAATCACATTCAATCTTCGGTTTAATTCTCCCAGATTTCACAAACGCAAACTTCAATCTGCTGCGCAAATAGAGTTTCACTTCGATGTCGTACATCCTGGAAGTCCGATCGCCGTTGTAGTTCGACATCTCCTTCTCTCCGAGTGGTACCAAATTCTGCCCTTTGAACTCCGCCGTCAAATTATTCGTAGTCTTATGGCCTTGATAGAAGGGCGGCAGTTGAACGGAGTAGAATCTGTGTCCCTGGTAAAAAGCTCTAGCCTCGATCTGATCATAGTATATACCAATTCGCTTGTTAGGGTTACGAATCGTGAGATTCACCGCCAGATTAAAGCGCAGCGTGTTGTTATTGAGGTCGAATTCGGTGAGCGAGGCATTATCGGCGTAGAATTTGACGGTGTTAGGTCGGAAAATCAACCAGAGGATTAGAGCGATGATTCCGACGACGACGAGAATGGTAACCAAGATCTGGCATATGCAGGTGCAGATACAATTGGCGATGCAACTACAGCAGCAGCTGAAGGGATTGCAGCAGCATCCACCGCTGCCGCTGCCCGGGCGGTGGTAGCTTTTGGGCGGCGGCGGGATATTAGGGCCGTAGTAAGCCCCATTCAGATGTGGTTGTTTGGTTTCTGCCATTGGCGGTGGTTGAAGACTTTGCAGATAACTTAATCCTCTTCAGACGTAATTGAAAGAGAAAGATAAAATATGAAGCAGTTACGATAACGCTGTATTTATAGGGTTTACGTTTCTCTCTGGTTTGGGTGAGAAATTGGTAAAAGACGAGTACGTATGTGCAACTCAAATTCCATGTTGCACCCCATGTTACATCTAGTGTTCCATGGGGTGCAATGGGAGACATGTGTCCCATTTTACACATAATTGTGTGTAAAATGGGATACATGTCTCCCATTTCATGGGTGCAACAGGAGATCCCACTTGTCGTATGTGACAGGGGGAGGCCCGCGTTTTGTTTATCAGTGACACGCGTCGTTAAATTATTGGCCTTTGGTTTTGGGTTGGAATTTCATTAAAATCACGCGTTTAATTTTTGATAAATTTCTCCTTTGATAAATATGGGATCTGCAATATACATCCGATATTTTATTATTATATATTATTATTTCTTAAATTATAATTATTATATATATATATATATATTATTTCTTAAATTATACTCCCTCCGTCCCCCAAAGTATTTCACACTTTCCTTTTTCATCCGTCCCTCAAAGTATTTCACACTTTACTTTTACTAAATTTGGTAAAAATACATTATACTAATACTCACTTTTTACACATATCCCAATATAATACTTGCTTTTTCACATCTCCCAAAAACTTTACACACTTTTTCCACATCTCTCAATAACTTTACACACCTTTTTCATTAAATCAACTAAAATATATATTCTCTTTCTTACTTTATACATAAAAATACAAAATTTTCTTAAACTCCGCGCACACCAATACGTGAAATACTCCCCGGGACGGAGGGAGTAATTATTTTAGAATATTCATTTTTTATTAATATTGCTATTCAGATGTCACTCATATCGGCATGGTTGATGTTTTTCTGGTCAATATTGCTATTAAAAGTTAAAATTAAAAATAAAGTAGCACCCCGCCCTCTAAATTAAGTACTCCATATATGATAATATAAAATATGATGGTTCTTCGTAATTTCCTTGACATTGACCTAATGAAGGAAGAGATCGGCTTCCTTGTTTTAATCGTAGTTTAATTTAGTTTACTCCCTCCTTCGTCCTACATTTATTTTTGCACTTTCCTTTTTTACCAGTTTCATACTTAATTTCATCATCAAAAAAGAAAATTTCACCACTAGCACATAACATACTTAAAAAAAACAACTTTTAAACCTTGTATCTACATTACTCATGAACTTAAGTTCGGTATAGAGAGAGAATGACGTATCCAAAAAATCTATATTTTAGTATATGGATATATGTAAAGATCTTTGATATTGGATTGATTAAAATTTACTGATTTGTCTATATATATACTTCCTCCGTCCCATATAAAAGATTTAAATTTTTCATTTTTTGTTGTCATAAGTTAAGGTTTACAATTTTTTTGTCAAGTTGACTCACACAAAACAATTAATTACTCCATTTATGCCCCACACACAACACTAATACAACTATCTATTTTATAATAAATATTACTTCTCTCACCCCACTACATATTAAAATATTATAGGCAAAAAAACAAACATAAACGTTAACGTGGATGAAGGGAGTATACATCGGCAATCAAGTATTAACTTACTGATGTTTTGTTAAACCAAATTAAATAAAATAGGTTCGACTAACATAAGACATAATTTAAAAACACAACCATATATTATGGACAGAAGCACTTTATTTTTATCTATAACTTATATAATTAATTATGACCATTTTACTCACACGATTAAACCATGAGTTTTAGTTCAACCAAATTGAAACTGTTAGATATTTTGTGGGCGATTGAATAAAATAACAAAAATTTCAGCTTCACGCGTTATTTTGAGTTCATATCTTTTAATTTCGAGTAATTTAATTTGTTTATTTGTCAATTTTAGACTAAATTCCAAAAAAAGAAAAAGAAAAAAGTCTTATTTCTTATTAAATGTTGACTTGATACGAGTTATGATCAGTGAAGAAGTCCTTGGCTTCTGAGTATCCCACTTGCTCAAGTTTTTTACAATTAAAATGCACATTGTGTTCAAATTGTATTTATATGTTCGAATAATTAAATGACACTTAAATTTAATTAATTTCCATGCATGACGTTGTTAAGAAATTTTTTACAAGAATGTATTGATCAGTACGCAGTAGTCCATAAGTTCGAACATAAGGCATTTTAATCTCACTCATATGCACATCTTTAGCTCAAAGAATAGTGCCACGATTAAGAAAGAAGTCATTATCATCTGTGTTATATTTGGATATAAATATTTAAAAATAATATCGCTGAATATATATCGAAATTACAGAAATTTAGAGTATTAGTCGTAATATTAAATAAAATATCTGTATAAATCACAATATTATATGTATGTGCAAATTAGGAACTAATTTTTTCATACTCTATATGAAAATATATATCACCAGAATATGAATAGGATAAGCTAGTCCCGTGGTAAGTAAGAACTACGAAATCCCTGACTTTTCTGCAACACGTTACGCGTGAGTGTTTGAATTACTTTTCTACCCATTCATTTTAGCCATAATAATAAACCATCTAAACAACTTAATGGTATCTGGCCCACATAAAACCCCGATTATAGATATCATAACGTATTGGTAGATACTAACCACACCCCTCATTTTACTTAATACACAAAGTCAAATGTCAACTTTTGCTGAAATATCAAAAATACACTTTTAATTTTATAAAAATTACGAATATGTCATTACTCAATACACTCATATTTTACTTAATGCACCCAAAAGTCAAAAAGTCAACATTTGATCAAAAAAGTCAAAATTAAGTGCTGAAAATTTCTAGAAAATTATAGAATTGCCATTATGATTATTAAATCATTTTAATCCCTATTTTCGTTCCACCTTCGATTTAAAAATATTATCAGAGTCCTAGATTTATTTATTTATGAATGAAAAATTTATTATATACTTATATCACCTAACGAGAGGAGAGTTCAAAGAGATATGGATCCGAACGCAAGTTCAACATCCGAGAGTGACATGACTATCAGCCCTGTTCCAAGCTGGAGCAACAGGGACTTCTGGCCTATTAACTACGACGAGACAAGTAGTTCTATACAACAATATTATTGTGTGTTGTATAGACAATATGCAGAGAAAGAATACGAGAAAGCCGATCGATTTTGGGAAAACCTTGATCGAAGGTTTAAACTGATGGAAGCCCGTGCTAACCACACCAAATAGAAATCTCTGGAGGAACTACGCCAGATGCAGATAAGATACTCAAAAGAGGTACCAAGAAACATCGAGAAAATCCGAAGTTTCACCGAGATTCATGGACGTGTCCCCAAATAAGAACAATGGAGGAGACGACCAAATCAGGGTCCAAGAGAGATCTGCAAGCCTTACCACTTTTCACATTGGACAGAATGACAGAGTGGAAGGATATCGAGGTAGACAACTCTAAGATAAACTAAGATCTTAGAGAATTACAGAAGACGGTGATATTCTTTGGAGAATATTGTCAAAATATGTCCAGGATAATATTTGAAATCAGCCTCCAGATGGATAAGGTAGAAACATTGCAAAACAAACAACTCGACCTCATCCAGAAGCTGATGAATCAAGTAGGATACATGGAAACCAAAGTAACCGGAAGAAAGCAAGGAGGAAGGCTACTACCAACCTTCGGAATAGAACTCCTTTTACACCAAAAGGGGGAAGACGGCAGAGATCACAAGACCAAAGTCTGAAATCGAGAAGATGATTGCTATCCTTCGAGGAGAGTCCACATCCTCGGATGGAAAGAGAAAATCTTGAAGATCTACAATATCTATATGAGTCCTTCCAAGTACTATCAATTGTAGACCTAAAGATGAATGTTGGAGAAACATCAAGCTCTCAACAATAGTCACAGACTCATCAGACACAATAAGATCGGAGCCAAAATAAAGAAACCACTGGATTACATGGAGTCCATGAGGCTAGACAAGAAGAAACATTCCAACAACCAGAAAACTTCAAGATGAAAGCAATAGGAATGTCAACAGGAGCAAGCCGGGTTCGAGGATCTAATCTACACAACACCCCATATGGTCAATCTCACCTTGAACCGATATATCCATACGAGTTGATCCTGAACCTCGATACTCTCGACTTCAAAAACAGAGAGACATTAATCAATGAATGGACGAATGCCATGAAGATTGCAGGATGTGCACTAGAGCTGGATAAAGAAGGTTCATAAGATTCCTAACTATGAGCCTGGAAGGATCAGTAAAGTACGCTTGGGAGGAGCTCTCGAACGAAGTTAAGAAGGAAGACATGGAAGGCGATGATCTCAGCAATATTGTTGAGCGCATGGCCAAGATTTTCAAAATCCATTTTATCGGAGTTGGTTACTTCGAAGGAATGGATGAAGAAAAGAAGAAGAAGAAGTATATGAATGCCCTATACAACCTAGAACTACTTGACATTTGTCATATAGATGAGTACATCAAACTCTTCACAGAGTATAGATGGAAATCGAAGGTCAAGGAGGAGGAAGTATTCCACCTATACTTTGCCAAGATCCCAAGCCCATGGAGAGAAATGCTGATCAAAGAGTATGAACCATGTGAGCTGGATTCAATAGCAAGGAGGATGTCTTTTCTCAAAGCCAAGATAGCGGAGTGGTGTCATCAAGCATCGCTACACAAGAACTACAAAAGATTAAGGGGAATCAACAAAACGGTACTCTTATGCTGTGAAAGCAATGATCTTCCAACTATCATTGGGAGAAACCCAAAAAAGCAGAAAAATGATGAAGAAACATCATCCTCACACCCAAAGGAGCGAAGGATGGAGGTCCAGAAGACCAATATCCTTTTGGTCTAAACAGAAGACTCGAAGCTATAAATCAGGGCAGAGATCTGGACCATCAAGATGGAGTTCAAGGAATCAAGCATCATCCTCAGGATCAAACCAGAAAAGTACATGAAGAACTCCCACAAGAAAAATATTCCGAAAAGCAGCTACACGAGCAAACGAAAGATTCAAAGATTGTAACTGCTATACTTGCGGAGCTAGAGGGCATATCTCACCAGATTGCCCGTAAAACCAGAAGAGGAGAGTACGACAGTTTGATACAACTCCAAAAATAGAGGAAGCTGTTTACTTCCAAGACCTGTTACAGGTATATCAATTCGAAGATATACCCTCAGATGAGAGTATCTATGAAGAAGAATTCTTCAGCCAAGACGAGTCTTCCGAAGATGAGTCGGAGAAGATAAGTCGGAGTAAAGAAGAAAACTTCAGAAGGGAAATGCAAGAGGACATGTTGGGATTCTTTTCCCAGACATCCATCTCTCATAAAACTCTTATAAGAATCATGGAGGAGGATCCAATGCTCAACCTATACGACAGGTTCACCGTAGGAAAATTGGATAAATTCTTTCCAAGCTTCAAAAGGAGAAAGCACAACATCATATATAAGGTGACCGAGGGGGAAATTGCCATCCCAATGGAGCTCATGGAAAATATGATGGAAATGCAACTGGTTCCTTACGAAGAAATCAGGAGGGAGCTTAGTAAGCTCTCGAAAGATGTATCCAAGACCATGTCTTGGGTTCATATTGGAGCTATTCGGATCCTCATTAAAGCCACATTCAAAGATGGAATCGATACGCCAATCGATATTGCCATCTTTGATAAGAGGATCAAGAATCCAAGGGAAGCATGTCTGGGAGGAATTTCAGGGAACTTGTATGCAGGCAAGGTGGCATCCTACATCTATCCAAGGATTGCCTATAATCTGGCCGATAGTGTTTTAGTAGAATACTCACCCTTCATCAAGATTCAAGAATAAAGATCTGATGAAAGAAGGGAACCGACCCTACTCTATTACCTACAGTATCTCATATGCTCTATCCAACACTCATCATTCAGATTTATTCTAAATGAAGGAGTATATCGAGATACTAGAAGTGTTTGAAAGGGTCGCATGTGCAACCAGGCCAGAGATCATGGAGTTACCACCGATTCACGATATGGATTTGCGGATCAAGGATAAGCCGATCTGAAGTAGAAAAAATAGCCTCAGATTCGAGCAAAGAAGGATTTCTTTCTAAGAAGACAGGACGATCAGCAAGAAATGGGGAAAGAAATCAATCGTGGAGGTAATCTAGGAACCGGAAAAGCTCACAACCAAAGGTGAACTAAAATGCCCAGAAGGATGGAGAGGAGTCGAAGTAATATTCGATATTACTAAGAAGGAAAACTCTATTCCTTGTGATGTCTTGTATTATCTTCAACAACCAACAACTGGGAGATACCAAGGACAGCTCAAACTCGGAGAACTTGAGCTGGTAATTGAAGGAGTTGCAGGAAGATTCCCAGAACAACTAGTGCTGGGATTGAAGTTTCTCGAGGATCACAAACCTTGAAAACGATTACAAGATAAAATAAAGTTCACAATCAAAGGAAAGAGATATAAAGTCCAATAGAAAGGGCTTTTATAAGCTCTGATCCACCCATGGCCACAAGTCCATTCTCAATATATATCACCGTCGGAATGATATATAAGGAGCATCGTGCAGAATATTTTGCGGTGTACATTGATTCTGGAGCCAGCATCTGCACAACAAAAGAAGGAGTCTTTCCAAAAGACTCAGGTGAAGCAGACGGAAATCATGATCGGAGGAGCTGATCGTACCCCGTGGTACAAGGTAAAAACTCCATCAATATATTTCCACGACACGGGAGTAGATATTCTATTAGAAAAAAAATTTCTACAGACATTCAAGCATTTTACCCAAGAAAACGCAACAAGGAGGTTAATTTTCACAATCCTTTGTGAACATAAGATCATCGCACCGAGACTGCATAATGCATTTCAAAGAAAAATGCCAATCAGATTTCGTAGCAAGCATGGTAATGAAGGAAAACTTAGCTATCCAAAGATAAATGATCGAAGGAAATATGGTGAAACGGTCCTTTAAATGAGAACCGAGACCAGAGGAGGATGAAAAATAGAGAAACTAAAGAAAGATACAATTCACCTTCTCAAAGCAAGCTTTGGAGAAAGCTTACAGAGAGACATCACAATTGAAGAATACACATCTTTGGAGGACGTCAAGAAGAAAATACAGAGGAACTTCAACGAGGATCCTCTAGCCTGGTGGGACAAACACGAGCTCAAAGCCTCACTCAAAGTGAAAGAAGGAAAAGAGCATGAGTTCGTGAGATACAAGCCTATCCTGATGAATCAAGAGGATTGTAAGGATATGCAGCAAATACTTAAGGAACATCTAGACCTTAAGCTAACATACAGCAGTCCAGGATTTCTGGTTCGAAATCATGGAGAATTCAAGAGGGGAAAGCTGAGACTTGTGATCAACTACAAAGTGATCAACAACATCTTGGAGCTCGACGGATACTATATACCAAGTAGGGAACACTTGGTTAACTGTATCAAGAATGCCAAGGTATTCTCCAAGTTTGATTGAAAATCTGGATTCTACCAAATTAAGATGGAGGAAGGAAGCAAGAAGTTCACAGCCTTCTCCACACCACAAGGACATTATATCTAGAATGTCATGCCTATGGGCTTGGCGAACGCACTCCAGATATACCAAAGGAAAATGGATAATCTTTTCAAATAATATTTCTCATTCATGTTTGTTTATGTGGATGACATCCTCATAGCCTCAAAAACCATGAAGGAGCATCTAGTGCATCTGGAAGTATTTTCAGAAGCATGCCACAAGGAATGATTGATGCTTTCTGAAAAGAAAGCCGTAATTAAAACAAGGTAGATCGAGTTTCTTGGAGTCGAGATCGATGAGTCTGGAATCATTCTACAACCACACATTGTAGAAAAGGTTCAAGGATTTCCTGAAGATCTCAAAGACAAGAAGCAACTCCAAAGCTTCTTAGGAGTTGTCAACTTTGCTGGAATGTTCATCAACAATCTGGCGCAATACAGAAAGGTGTTCAGTCCTCTGTTGAAAAAGAATGCCGAATTCAAATGGGAGGAATCACACCGAGCAATGGTTAAACAACTAAAGGAGATTTGCAAAAAGGTCCCCAAGTTAGCCATACCAAATGACGAGGATGAACTGATACTATACACAGATGCCAGTGACCATTGGTGGGTAGCAATTCTAACTAAGTCATACCTGAAGGAGAAGTGTCGTGCAGATACTGTAGCGGACTCTTTGCGGAGAACGAAGCTAAGAGATGGCACACCAATGAAAAGGAGTTCTTTGCGGTTCGAAAAGCATTCAAGAAATGGCCGCAATTTCTTCTCGCGAAGAAATTCATCCTTAAAATTGATAACACAAGCATCAAAGCCTTTTTGAAAAATAAAATTGAGTCTAAACCTGAAAAGGCTAGACTACTAAGATGGCAAGTAGAATGTCAATATTATGATTTTAATATTGTCATTATTAAATCTGTTGATAATGTTTTGGCAGATTTTCTAACGAAAGATGGAAGGAGCTGAGATAGACTCCATCCTGACTGTTTCAAAGCACTTGATGGACAACCTGGAGTTGTTCCAAAGGGAATTCGAGAATCTAGCACTCAATGCAATGCGTGCTGGAAAATTACAAGAAAGCGATCGGACCAAAGTGTCTAATTGCATACGAGTTTGTATTCACAATAATGCGAGTCTCTTCGAGTCCTTATGAGAGACACTCCTCCGGACTGTTGATGGCAATGCCAATCGACAAAAGGAGAGTAGTCGAGAATGGGGCTCTAAACCCAGAGCAAGGAATTCAAGTACCCTTAGCACAAGTCCTAGTCTGGAACCTCCAAAAGAGGAACCAGTCCAAGGAAAAATCGAAGACCTGGAGTTACATCTAGAGTCGATAAATCAACCCAGCATCTCTGGAGTCAAAAAGGGAGAAATCAACATTAGGCCTATGACAGGCACTGCTAAGGTTAGTATTATCTTAGCTGATTTCTCTTATTGGCAGGAATACCAGGTCAGCTGGGAGAAATTGAACACCAGACAAGGAATCCGACCGGAGAAATGCCAGGTGGATATATCGGGGGAATATCCCCGAGTTTGGATGCGAGAGGGCTCAAATCCAATGGATATAAAGCAGTGATATGACTTTGGGGCACTAGCCTCGATCTATACTATTGCACCAGGTTTCCTAGAACTTGCAAAACTTCCAGATTAGCTCGGAGAAAAGGTTTTCAAGGCATAGGAAAATAACTCGACTCTATCTATAGGCGATGTATTGGAGATGTACTTCACCAGTACGGCCCCAAAACTAGTCGGGAAAGGCAACCACGAGGCCTTTCATTTCATCAAGCTAAGAAGACCCGATGTCTCAGCATCAAATAAGATTAAAGAGTCTTCTGGAAAGGAAACAGTCTTGGTTTCTATATTTTCTGAAGAACAGATCTCTACGCGAAGAGCGAGGGATTTGTACGCTTGCATCAAAGCCATGGTGGAGGTGAAGTTCCCATTCAAGTTCGAGCATAAGTCTTTGAATGAGTCTTTCCTGTTGAATACTTTAACAGGAAAAAAGACAGTGTTTGCGGAGAAGGCGTTCCAAGAAAAACAAGAACTTCTCTGGAAGTAAACAAACTCATCAGAGATATTGTAACATGGCCCATTTCGGACAATGGACAAACAAGGTATGTTCGAGCTGTTCCACCTAAACAGAGCCGAAGTTTGGAGAAGGAATAAGGCTGGGCATAGGAATGATCAGAACTGCCGATCCACCCCCAAAGGAGACACATGGGAAGAAGAGGGTAAAATCTCTTCGGAATACCCAGGAGCCGGGAGAATCATCAGGCACTAAAGAGAACAAATGACTCCTCAAAAAAGCAAGAGCCAGGTGACCTTTCTTTAAGGGTAAGAGACAGGTGACCGACATGGAAGATGACCCACAAAAGGGAATTCGATAAAGAAACCAGCCAGATGTTGGCATCCAATAAAAAGTGACGCAAGCAGTGACGTCACAAAGAAGAATCCAATAAAGGAAAAGGACCAGCCAACTGCTAAAGTTGGGATCCAATGTAGATGACGTAAGTGCTGACGCAAGAACAATGACGTAAGCAGTGACGTCACAAAAGATTTTGAGGCTTTGAAATTCGAATTTTAAATCCGAAAGCCTCTATAAATAGGTGTGTTGAGGAAGCAGAAGGCATCGACCATCACCCTCTATTTTCTCTTTCTAAAATAAATATTGTATTCCTTTCTTTTCTTTATGAGTGTTCTGAGTGCAGCTACGATATGTAGCTAAAGGAGTTATCTCCTTTTGTTCTGTGAGGATGAGTGTGTAATAAATTCTCCATTCAATAAATAAATAGTCTTGGGCTTCTGCCCTCATGTAGCCTTCCATTTTTTCTGCAACTTTAATCTTCATACTTTCCGGCAAGAACAATAGCAGCATCCTGTACACCCAGTGTAGGAAACGAACCAGGGTTGTGCTGAAATCCGCTGAAGGAATGGGATTGAACCATCACACTGCAGGGCGAGTGGTTGGCTGTGAGGAGCAGCTGTAAATTTTCCCGGATACCCGGTGGATTGACGGTATAAAAAGGTACTGTTACTGTTTTAAGCTGGTTAGTTTATGAGATTAATGTTGTTTAATTAATATACGGAAGCATGATGGGTCCGATATGGTCATAATGGATTATATCTGTTTTTGAAAGAAAATGGAAAGAAAGGGGATAAAAAAAATGGCAATATTGTAAATTTCCAATCAACTGTTAGTCAAAATTTGACTGATCAAAATTAGTGGTGTATGTAGAAAAGGTGTATTAGTGGGTGTATTTAAAATTTTGAGGCATTAAGGGTAAAATTGTAAAATTTTAATTAAAATTGAAAAAAGTCAAAATTGAGAGGTGTATTGGGTAAAAGGAGAGGTGTGGATAGCGAAGGCCTAACATATTTGCCATTCAAAACCCAATAAAGCAATGAAGCCCAAATTGTGTGACATTATCAAACCATATTTATCACCTTTATACCTCGGCTCTCTTTGCTTGAAACTACTTGAAAAAAAAAATTAACAGTTGATAAATTTCGTTAGATATGTAACAATTAAAAAATATTTATAATTTTTTGATTAAATTAATTTATGAATCATTTGTAAAATAAATAAGATGTAATAATCCCTCATTCCGTGCATTGTGAACGGTTTCTCTTCCATGTGAATTAAATAAAGTCAATTTTTGACAACCCTATTGATTATTTTAAGGGTATGTAGTTTTTTTAGATGGTAGTAATTTTGATGTTATCCAGTAACTTTAGTTGGGCCTTTTTACCGTCAATTAAATTTAGCCTAACAGTAGCCCAATATCTAACGTTTCAATTGTAATGGGATACAGCATTGTTGGTATCAGTGTGGGCCGCTACGTTACTCGACCCTTCCCTTACTCTTCATTATCTTTTTTATTTGTATTTTTAAATTTTGTTCCACATTATTTACAATTTTTTAAAATCAATTTTATTCATTTTTAAAAATATTTTAGTATATATTTATATAATAAATAAAGTATTAATAAAAGTTATGTGTATTAGGTAGGGTCACAAATTTAATATTAAAATAACTATTGAGATTGTTGAATTTTTTTTTTTTGTGTGTGTGAAGGGATTTGTAGGATATAAATGTGGAAAGTTTGAACTTTTCTATGTGAACGCCGGAGTAAAAAATTTACAAGCTTCAGAAAAATAAAAATACGTACTAACTAATACAAATAATAACATTGCTTAATCCATAAAAAAATAAAAAAAAATACAAACAAACAAATGGTTATTTTATAAATGGTCGGAGAGAACAATTTTTTATAATAAATAAATTATAAAGTATGTTATATGGGTTATACACTGATAATTTTAAATTAAAGAATGTCGTATAATTATTAATTAAATGTCATTTTCTTGGTGTGTAAACTTGAGTTTAAGAGATATCAAAACAAAAAAGTGTGTAACTAAATTTAGAACCAAGAAAGTATTACTCTTTATTTAAAATCTTTTCGCTTATTATCCTTCATATGAAATGGTAATGATATACTCCATAATTTAATTGAACAATTAAATTTTTTCTTGACAGATAGAGTATCATTTTATATTACAAACTTAAATTTCCATCTCACATGATAAATGATGTAAGATGGTATCATGCAAGAATTTTCGTTAGCTTAATTATGAAAAGACGTTCGAAATAGTTATCGAAATTTACCATTGATACGCCACTATATGGGCATAATCAAATCCAATTTAAAAAAATTGGTAATTGGGATCATAGTATACTCAATTATTTAATTAAAAATGTGGGGAATCATGAAATGGTGCCCATGTGTGTCACCTTTAATTCATTAAGCAAATATAGTACTTGTTGTGCGTCACCTTTTCCAACCATGCAAATTCTTACAACGAGAGGATGACTACTTAAACGTCGCATATTATATGTGTTTAGAAATAGATAAATTATAGTAAGATAATTACCAATGTAAAAAGGCAAAGCCATTTTAAAGGTTCAAAAAGTTTAGTGGATTAAAGTAAACCTTTTATTATATAATCCACGAGGTGTTCAAAAAAAGTGAACAACTTTGTGTTAAAAGGGCTGTCCACTTTCTATCTACATCTCTACTAAATTTTTATTCATGGAGAGTATCTTCCTTCCTGCTTTTGAGGGAAAATTAGATTCCCATATGCCTTCAAATATAATTACTTTACAAATTAATTTATATACGCCATGATTAAATACAAGATTATCTAATAATTAAGTTTAATCATGGATTTCTAACTTACTTTGCCGATTAGACACAATGAATGATGAATTTCTTCTATGCTCAGATACATGAATCATGGATTCACGTTAGCACTATCAAGATCATAATAATGAATGGGAGCTTTTTGCATCGATGTCAAATGAGCTCAAGGTAATTTTTTTTGCATTTTGATAACCTTATGTCGAGTAAGAAGGAGAAAAACTACATGTGGAAGTTTGGATTTGTTTAGTGTGACTTGTCTGAAAAGAGAGAAACGAGATTGTATTTGAAAATAAGAAATGGAACTCAAAAGATATTATGGCCAAACTAAAAACTCAAACATGGAGTTGGAATTTCTTCAAGAAAGGAGAAATTAAGAGCAACTCATCCTTTTACTTGTCTATTGCAATGATTCTCTTTTCTATGTTAGATGGTGAAGTTTAATGAGTTATAATTGTAGCATCATGTTTTTTTATTACATATTAAGGTATTTTTGTAGAAATAGGATTGATGCACGGTGCGAACGTTGCACCTTTTTGTTCACGCTCTTACTTGTATTTTTGGGTATTTTTCATATTCGGTATTTCAATAAAATTTTCTTTTTCTAGATTAAAAAAAATATATATAATTCATAATGGTGAAATATTATTATGGCATTTTCATGCATAAAAAATGAATTGAAGATAAAATCATAGCGTAGGGATTGCTTTATAACGAAAAGTATCTAATATTATAATACACACATAATAGAAGATAATATCATGTCATTTGATCTCTACTCTAACTTTCAAAAAGGATTCTTTTAGTTCGACTTTCAGTTTCTTTATATATATACCTAATATTTTAAGATGAATATTTTACAAGTTTTTTTCATTAATCAGTCCATCTGTACCACTAATTAATAACCCATCGTTTAGGTTAGGTTTATACTTATCCTTTTAGGTCCAATTGAATTGAATTAAAGAACAAAAGTAGTTAAGCCTGAGTTTTATTTAGTAAGAGAAACAATTTGTCAAGATCAAATTCAATAAGTCTTAAATTCAATTTAAATTAACTTAATAAGTCTTAAATTCAATTTAAATTAACTTAATAAGTCTTAAATTATTTGATAACAATATTAAATTAACTTAATAAGTCTTATATTCAATTTAAATTTGATCAAAATCAAATTTCTATTTAATTATGAGCTCGACGAATAAAAAATAATTTCACTAATTGGAAAATTTTTATAGGATAAGAAACACACATATTAATCAGCGTTTGCTTAGAAACTAATCTAAGTAGTACAATAGCTTAATTAAATAATAAAATAGTAGTAATAAATCTAAAAAGTGTATCCCACCACGCAAATCACACTATCCACTAAATAATTTTTATAAATTTATAGTTTTAGATTTTATATTAATAGTTCTCATTTTGAATTTCGAATTGATATAGAAAATCTTCCTACCAAATTGTTATACGTAACATACTTTTTAAAATTGAAAATTTCAATATTCTTTAATTAATTCACGATTAGTAGTCAGAAAAGGCTCATAGGTAATATTTGTTTAGGGTGTAAATAGGAATAAGAAATATATAATTTAAAAAAATTGGTTGGATTTAGTATATCCATTTTTTTTTTGTTTTTTTTTTTTAATATAAGTAGGTAGATTTAACCAACTAAACAACCTTATTTAATTCTAGTGAAATATTCTTAACCAAGTTTTTCCCTTTTAATTTTTAAGAATTGTTGAAAAATAATGAACAACCTTAATTATATTATTACCATATTTCAAACTAATACTTGATAACATGAACATAAGATTAAGCCGTTTTATTAGGATTGAAAAAATCAATTTGGTTAAAAAAAATAGTATTCGTAGACAAGGTTATGGTTTGTTTGTGAATAATTAATATTTATTCATATATTAAAATAGTTGTACATGCAAAAAACCTAAATGCCACCTTTTTCCATCTTTACACTGCATTAATTCCCTAATTAATTTCTGATCTTTAATAAAGTTAATGTCGACAAATGCCTAATTATATGCCGAAACGCTCAATTTAATATTAATTAATAATTTAATAATCATCTTTTGGTGATTCGCAAACAATACCATCTCTTTTTAAGGTTTAAAGCTAGATTCTAATATATATTTCTTCTCAATCTCTTTTTATTATTCACTTTCTTAATACTGAATGATATAGCTGGCCGATGAATAAATGTTTATCTTATTAGGAAATGAAAGAATTTCTTTATTAAATATTAACAGATATATAAAATGCATTATAAAATTCACTCACACATATAAATTGTTGTGCTGTAGATGAGAATGTCGAAAAAACCAAAGAAGGAAAAAAAATGATTCTTTTGCAAAACACATCAGGAAGCATTAAAAGTAGTGCTCTCTTTCGCTATGCAAGATTTAAATTAAAAAAAAATTGATATAATTTGGTATTGGATAAAAAAGATATGTAAACTATCAATTAGGGAACCGAAAGATTTTTGCTATTAATTCAGGACCCGAAAAATATAAAACTATCAATACAGGACCTAAAATCAAGTCCTGAATTAATAAAAATACTCTAAAATTTCATGGTTTCAGGCCCTGTATTGATAGTTTCATATCTTTCAGGTCCTGAATTGATAACAAAAATCTTTCAGGTCCTTTATTGATAGTTTACCTATCTTTCATGTTCTTTAATGAAAAATTTTCAAAAGAAAATTAAGCTTGATCTAAAGTATGAAAAAGTTGGGCCTCCTTTGCGCAACCGTTAAGTTATGGATCATTCACACGTTAATCTTTTTTTGTGGTTTCCCACTAACGCTTGATTAATTGCTCAAATTTTGCTTTGAAAAGTTTAATTACATTTAATTATACCTAAATCAAATTTTAGTCTCTCCATCACACATTAAATCTTAACACTTTTTATTTTTATCCTTACAACTTTAAATTTTATCACCTAAAAAAAACATCATATTAATTCTCAATCTATAAAAGTAGGTCTTAATACAAATTTACCATAACATTAGTAAAAATTAGCTAATAGACCTAACATATTTTATAATTTATTTATTTACTTAAAAAATTACATTATTCTTCAAAAAGTCAATAAAATTGATCAATTTTTTTTTTAAAAACTCCGTATCTACAGTAACATACAAACAAACATGGGACGGAAGGAGTATTTTGAGAGGCATGCAATCGATGTGATGAAATTAGATTTTTAAGTTTCATCCTTATTTATGATGATGGTAATATTTACTATTATTATCTTTTTGAAATTATTCACAATGTAATAGATTAATTGACTCATTTTTAAAAAGAGTTGGGATAGCAATTTGTTGTGCAGAAATATATTCATGTTTTCGTGATAATTTGAGTATCTTTTTGAATACTGCAGAAATTGTTATCGTGAAATTGGTGCCTTTGTGTATTCGTAATGCAGTCTGGATCTCTTATCTTATATTCATGTTTTAACTTGTATCTATATGTCGAATTAACTATATTTTAAAATATTCAACTTTTTTAAATTAAAAAAAACTAATCTCTTTATATGATAGAAATTCAAATTAGTAGTATTTGAGTATTAATTTAGAGAGAAAAAAGCAAGCAACTTTAACTTTTTCTGAAGTTAAAAACAAAGTTGTTATTGAAACTTAAAATTTTGGCATTAATGGGAAGCCAAAGCCACTTCTCGAAGACTTATTTTCTTTCTTTCTGACCTCGTAGAAACTAAAAGAGAAAGCTACCAAACTTATTTTTATCTTTAATTTGCTTTTTCTTCTTCTTTCTTTTATTTGTTTTTCTTCCTCTCTCTTTAACTATTCTACCTCTTTTTTTCTTTTCTTTCTTGTTTATTGGGATAGGCATAGCTTTTGGAAGAATTAAGAAGAAAAAATAAAAACTCCATATATATATATATATAATTAGGTTTGATCTAGAAATTCAAAATCGAAAATTAACCTTATTTTAAGCGTAACTTAGGAAGTTTTAATGAAGTTTTAGAACAAAGTTAATCAATTAACTAAGTACTTAATTGCTTAGTGCTAAATTATGTGATATTTGGAGGTTGAATATATAGTACTCGAGTTGAATTTCATTTATATAATCAACGTATCTGCAATTACATAATCGCTCATCCTTAATTATGATGCCACACACACATATACAAATAATTAGTTTATGAATTTCGATGCTTTTAAACAGAAACGTATAATACTCCGATAAATTCAAATGTGGAAAGGCGGCATAAGTATTTTCATTTTTTCTTTTTAAAGTTAATTAGAGTTAAAATCACTCTATTACACAACAAAATGATATTTCAATTACTTCAGTCAAAAAAAAATTAAAAAAATTATATATATATATATATATATATAATATTATTTAGTATTGTTACTTTTAAAATTGCTCGATTTTTGTCAAGTTTTGCTCGAAAATTAAAATTTTGTTGTATAATATTATCACGTGAATGGTGATAGACATGTTGATTCCAACAAAGTAATTAATACTAGCTTGATTGGGATTTTTTTTTTCTTTTCTTAAACATAATAATAAATTATGGAGTAAAATAATAATAATAATAAAAGAAAAGAAAAGAAAAGAAAAGAAAAGAAAAGAAAAGGAAATGACGTTACTAGCATGGGATTGCATGAACAAACTTGGAAGTTCAAAGAAGGTAATTATCATTCTAAAAATTCATAATTTTGAAGAGTACAAGCCTATCAACAAACTCCAGAATTCCTAAATCATCAACAAACTGATTTTGATCAACGCTATCATCATTAGACGAAGTATTCAAATCCAAGAGAACACGATCATCTTCTCCTCCGACCACATTCCGTCTGGACGAAGAAGGCGAACCCTCCGGCGTCGACCTGCAACTGAATCTATCACAGCTCAGCACAACAATAGCATCACACAGACCAACTTCTTCCCCAACTCCATTGCTTATCCTCCCACTTTCAATCGCCCTTTTAATCCTAATCTGCGACCAGTAATCCACTCTCTCCAAATCTTCCACCATGAACACACGATGAGGATTTGCAGATACTGCTTCTGCAAATCTCTCGATGTAACTGCTGCACCTCTGCCCGTTGGCATCTCTTCTCTCCCTCTTGTTTGGATAATCTTCTGATTCAGTGTTGATTCCGATGGATACGAAGTTTGAGTAAGATCCAAACACAATCTTTGCCAGATATTTGGACATTCTCTCTTTTGCATGTGAATCTGGTCCCAGAAAGAACAGCCATGTCTCTTCCTTAACATCATTCTCTTTGTCTTTTCTCTTCAACATTCCCGACCGGCATTGCAGTATGGTTCCAGCTATTTCTGGGATGATCTCTCTCTGCCATGGAACCTTCTTTTCCAGTGCATTACACAGCATGTTAAGGTTCACAGCGTTGAATTCCTTAAACCTTTGTCCGAAACCCGTATCATCGGACGAGGAAGGAGACTCGTGTGTGGGTATTTTGGACAGTGAGAAATGTTGATCGAACGAAAAACATGAAGTGGATGAAGAAGGTGACGGAGATGGAGATGACAATGTTAAGGTTCTATCGAGTGAGGAAGGTTTTTTGTTGGAGAGTTCCGTGATTGAGTCACCCTTCTGAAATATAATAAAGGGGACACATCAGATTTTCACCTCGTTTAACTTTTGGCGATTAAAGGGATATATGTAATAATATTGAATAAAAAAGGTAACACACATAAAAAGTGAGGTAGAGGTAGATGGATGAAATTAATAATGACCTGATTATTAATACAAAGTCTTCTACTTTCATCCTTAAGCCACGGAGGTAGACTTGATAATGTGGCCAAGTTTTGTGCTTCTGCTTCTGCTTCCAAATCACCTCCACTATGTAACTCGTTGCTATAATCATGATTAAGAATATGAAATTTATATTATTAAGGAATGGATTAAGAAGATATAGTAGGTAAGTACCTTTGAGATATGAGGCTTAATCCTAAACTGTTTGCAGGAATTGTGAGAGGATTCAATCGCCAAATGGCTTCGAGTGAATTCATGTACCCATTTCTGCATCTCATGTATGTCTGAAAAGTAGCAATTCCCATCACCCAAAACCTTCCACTCTCTAAATTAATCCCAGAAATCAAGTTTCCAATCTCCATGATCATGTGCTCCACAGAACAGTAGTAGCTTCTCTCCCTCTCCCTCTCCCTCTCCCTCTCTAAGTTAACCCTGTATTCACTAATCCAGTTAAGATCTCCCAAGTACAAAACCACCCCTTTTCCAATTAGACTCTTGACGAGGTAACTCAGCTCTCCCATCTTCTGCTCAACAAGATCCTTATTCAAATTGCAAAAAGAATAGAATGGTGGGATTGTAATGAACTTCACTTGTCTCAAATCCTCCGGAACTCCTCCTTTATCAACCCTATTCATCACCTCTTTCACTCTACTCTCTATGTCGGAAATGCACTCACCCACCACCACAAAGCTCCGCTTCCTCCAACTGCTTGTAACCATAGTTTGGACTATGATGTCCACGTCATCATTCCGATCAACGGTACAACCCATGTTGGTGGGCTTATTATTATTATTATCTCCATTGGGGTTGCTTTTCAACTCTAAAGAAACCACTTTCTCCACATTGCTTTTTACTTGAGTGCTCGAGAAACCAGCTTCCCTCATCACTCTACTCACACTCGGATCATCCAATATAGATATTATCAGCTGCTCCAGCTCAATCTTCACGGCTAGGATCGGAGCCTCAGCCGAGCCGCGCCTCTGGTGAGCCTGCGCGCGCTTGAAGGCGGCTACAAGCGCGTTGGATATCGAAGGGTACTGCGAATGGTGGGTGAGAATGGGACTGGACGAGGAAGCTGGGAGGCGATTGAGGGCGACGTTGAAGCAAAGCTCTAGGGCTTTGCATTGGAGGGGGTGGGAGTGGGACTGCATGCAGGCTACTCGGAGTAGCCCGCCGGAAACCGCCAGCATGGTGTTGGCCACGTGGAGCGGTGTCACCTGAGCATGGCCGCGCCGCTTCGCCAACGCCACCGCCTGTTTTACTACGGAAGCTGCTTCGGTGTTGAGAGCTTGATTCACTGCACAACCACCTGATCTCATTCTAGCTTTTTCTTGATAGGCTGAAAAGGCTTTTTAATTATTTTTTTAAAAAAAAGGTAATGAAATCCGGAGGAAATCTTGGTTCCATTACATGACACTCTTAGTTTATGTAAGAAAAGAGAGAAGAAGATGAAATAAAACAAAGAGAAGTTGATGTAATAATATTTGGAAGATGATATCTAAGTGATGGTGTGTAAGAAATATATGGGGGGAAACTAATAGAGTAGTTCTTTTCTTGTAGATGAGGTAAAATATTTGGGGTCCAAAGAGGAGTAGAAAGTGGAATGCATGTGCTGACAAGGAGGACGAAATGCAGCAGTACCAAAGGCAAATTAGCTTTACTCTCATCACCATCTTTTATTTCTTCATATATTTATAATTTAATTTAATTGATTTAATTGAAAGTTGTTTATGGAGAATGGAATGTGGTGGTGGTGGTGGTAGTAGTGGTAGTGGGACTCTTCCTTTGATGCAACTTGAATTAATTTAATTCACTAATATGCAAAGGTATAAACCTAGAAATGATCAACCACATCTACCTCTAACTATGTAAAAAGGGATATGCTCCTATTAATTGTAGTATTTAATTTATAATTTTTAATCTTTTGCAGTCGTCCAAGTGGTCAGTGTTTTGCTAATCAACCACAAATTCACTTCAGTTAGGCAAAAAGTTATCAAGACCTAAATTCTACTCTACATCACTACAATTCTATGTCTCAACCAAATACTAATATTATTATTATATTTAATTAGTAATACTACAGACATTCTCCTAAGGAATCGTTTCATAAATATTTTGATCAGCTTGAGGAATACTACCTCCCTCCCATAATCAAGTTCCCGTTTACTGTAGCTTTTGTGAGAGCTTTTTCAAAAAAGTGTAAACTTCTTTATGGGACAGAGGGAGTAGTAATTGATATATAATCACTAATTATGCATACTAGGTTGGATAAAAAATAAATAAATTTATAAATCATTTAGGGTGCATATATATAGTACATCTTAGAATTTATAAGATTTATAAAAAAAAAAAAAAGTGGTTAATATATATATATATATATATATATTAACTATTTTATGGATTCCCAATAGTATATGTTTATAAAATATTAATTTAATAATTTAGATACGGACTCTCTCTCGCTATATAATACACATATATTACATGATAATAATGTTATTGAGTTCTTATTATATATAATAATAAAAATAATAGTTTACCCATGTACAAAGTAACACGTGTCACATGTAAATTATGGAACGCTGTGTGAATAAGGTTTCAACCTATGAGTCGGTCCATCCTTTAGTTTGAATAAATTAGGACTATATATAGTTGATCATAAAACCCTTGTCATACAATTAAGTATATACCTTATGATTTTAATTGAAGGTTAAAAAAAATGAACAACTTTTCAATATTAATCCAAAATACGATATAAATAAATTTAGTTATGGATGAATGGAAAAAGGTAGCACTAGAAACGAGGAGGTGAAAAAGTGAAGCAAATAGGAGTGGGGGATGTGTGTTTGAAGGAATGGGGAAGTGTGTAGGATTTTCTTCCAATACTCTAAGCTTGGAATAATATAAAGACCCTCTCTTTCCATCTTAATCTAACTTCCACTTTTATACATTTTTGCCTTCATGGGGATCAATTCTCTCTCTAAACTTCTTTTCAATTTTTTGTTTTAGAAAAGAAAAGAAAAAAATGGATATATAGAAAGAATAACAACTTACTAAAGAGTTGTATCTTAATTCAAAAGATAGTGGCATTCTGAAACTCAGTCAAAAAAGCTTGTATGATCTTTCATGGCTAAAAGGCATATAAAGGAACAACACCAAATTATTTGAATGCAAAGTTTTCTGCTTAAGAATTTTAAAAAATAAATGCAACGTTTGAACAAAAAAAGAAATTAGGAATGCAAATGCAACCTCTTTATCATACCAAAACCTATTTAGTTCAACCTACGTTTTGAATTCATCGTCCTATTTTCGTCGTGTTTAT
Organism: Pogostemon cablin; assembly: GCA_023678885.1. Lineage (NCBI taxonomy): Eukaryota > Viridiplantae > Streptophyta > Magnoliopsida > Lamiales > Lamiaceae > Pogostemon > Pogostemon cablin. The sequence continues at coordinate 613,234 of CM042983.1, forward strand.
ACATACATAAGTCAAAAATCCAAAACAAATGCGATAGGAGGGAGATTTACTCCTCAACTCGGATTTTATTAAAAATAATTAAAATGTTTCATTTTAAGTGAGTCTTCAAAGAATTTGTAATATGGGGGGATAACGGATTTAGTAGGCAATTAGTTTAATTTAACTTTAAGTAAAGCAGTCTATGATAAAGCACCAATAAAAAGTAATTTGTGGCGTTATCTACTCAAAAGGGCCACTCTTTTTATTCTTTTTAATTTAATCTTCTAAATACGCATCTTTCTTCTCATATATCCCACCCCTAGCTAATCCCTTTTTCAAAATAACATTTTTTCTTAAAAAATAGTTAATGTTAATTCGTTTATGTTCAATCCACACCAAAAACTTTAATAAATAAAGCAAAAAATAATAATACATTCAGAAAATTTTGTATTTTACTATATACCACATAGGCAGGTGCTAGCGAATTTACTCACAAAAGTGTAGTGTGTACAATAACAATATATATATGCTCTCAAATTAAAGTAACCTGAAATTCTGTGTCCATCATACATGCATGTATAAAATACGTGGCTAGATTGGTGGGTGGCCATCAAATAACTTTAACACATTAAAGGTAACAAGAAAAAAGTTTACTCTAATTTAGACATATATGTCACCCTTCTTACTGCAAATTAACCATGGAATATTTACGTACCACATTCTTTTTTCAAGTTGCTTTTAATTCATCTGTAATTTTAATGGTGCATTATTTATCTTTAATTACCCAATTAAACTAATTATAACACTAGGCAAATTGAATTTTCAATCTCTCTCTTCAATGATTATAAATTTCATGTAGGACAATCTCATAGAAAAAGTATCTCTAACGCTTAAAAAAGATAAAAGTTAATATCATAATACTTACTTTGGTTTAAAATCATCTTCATGCTAAAGATTCTTGCTTTCTTACAAATACTATTTCACGAGTTCAATTAAAGATATATATACGAGCTCAATACTAATCTTTAATGTGTATGTATACATGATAAATACATTTAATATTAGCGATTATTATATGTTTAATTAACAAAAAATACTTACCATTTATTCACCAAAAGATTAAAATAAAACATCAAAATTTATATTATTAGTCCTTTGAATTTGTTTGGATCCGAATTCAACGGCCTGGCTTATTCTAGTAAAAGCCCAATTACTTCCAACTTATACAGAGTAGTCAGGCTGGCTGATTTCAGAATTGTTTGGATTGGGCCCGATTTAGCTTAAATTCTCATTTTTTAAAAAAAAAAGAGTCCATTTACTGTGGGCCTGTTGCAGCAAGATCTGAATAAGTCGGGCCCAGTTTCTGCATCACACAAGGCCCAAGTCAAGTCCCCAGCGTTGATCTTCATTCTTCAATATACATAGCTAAAATCAAACTTGATAGAAAAACAAACAAAAATTAGGTAATATTGAATATAAAAATTGAGGTGAAGATAATGTGCCACGTAATACGCCAACTAAAAGCGACGAAAATAATCATAATAATTTTTATTTTAAAATAGAGCAGATAAAGCATGCATGTAAAATTGTAGAAATAATGCAGCTAAATTATGATAACGATAGTGATATAGTATTATTATTAGATGGAAACAAAAAGTGGGCAACCAAGGCACATGGAAAGAACAAGTCATGTATTAGTAATTTTGCTATTATCGATCATTTCCAACATAAAATCAAACAACTCCAATAAATAAACAATAAGCAACCACCGACCAATATTCATTCTCGGACAATGCATAACAGTGCATGCACCACTAAACTCCACTCCTCCTCGTTAGTGCACATCCACGCCATAAATAATTTTTTTCTTTTCTTTTTTATTGTTTTAAATTAAATAGAAGAAATATAAATATATGTGTATCATTCCCACATTATGAGTTTGACGTACCAATTATGTTAATGATTACTTTTCGATTGATTCAGCGAATACTCGTACGTATTCACTAACTTATTCCCTATGAGCTATTTGCATCATATGTTTATACATGGAGTATTATTTACTCCATAAAATTATATGTGTACGTCTTCATATATACCTAAATACATGGAATTAATTAATACCGATATGTAAAAAAAAAAACAGAATAGAATAGAATATAATAAAATGGCACTTGACAAGTTACACCATGTGCATGTTTGTTTGTATTCCAAAAATCCCGACCTCACTTCCGCGTTCATACCGCATCGCTGTTCACATCAATCCCAACTTTTCCAGAACCAATAAATTCCCTTTTTCCCATCTAAACTCATCTTTCTTTGTCACATATGTAAGTGTGAGTTTTTGATATAATATCTCTTGTATTATTTTATTGGTTAAAAAATATGTGAGTGAAGGAGTAAATTATACTCTAAGTCAAAGTATAACCCCTAAAAGCAAGGTACCACATGTCAATTTATAAAAAATATTACTAAAAAATTTATAAAAAAATATCACACCAAAGTATAACTTTATATATGATATTCTCCATGTATCATAGTATATACTGATGTATATGTCTTATAATGCTTATGATAATTAAAAATTAAAATTAAAAATATTGAACAGAAAATTAAAGATAAATATGAAAATGTGGAGCGTTACATCTTTAACTTTGATTCTTGACTTTAAATAAAACATTTTAGTCAAATGTTTAACCTATGATTTACTCTTCTCTTAATCATTTATTTTCTACTCCCAAAAAGGGGAAAAATAAAATAAAATTAGTCAACCTGATTTGCACAATTGTTTACGGAAACCAAGCCTCTGTTTCTCCAAATCATACTCGATGTAAAAATTCTGCTGCTGATAGTTACCCAGAATTATAGCAGGGCCCGGCCCGACACCCACACTCGTTGAATTGTTGCTAATTATGGTCATGCAAATCACTGATTCATCCAAGAACGAGAAGTAATCTCCCAATGGGAGCTCCATTTCTGCACCTCCTTTGAAATGGAAGATTAAATCCGGTAATGTGATTGTATCTTCGCCGGAAACGTTGAAACAGGGCCTCAAGCCCGACTCGCTTTCTATTTCTCGGGCCCTGCTGTAATTCTTCCCCACTTGCTTCTCGAATTCTCCTGCAATCAATTCGTATACCTGTTTCTCGACGAAGGTGAAGGTTGTGCCGGAATCCACTATTGTGCCGCCGTTTCCGTCGGAATCCGGCACCAGGAATTTGTACGGCGCCTTGATTTTCACCCCTCCGACGGTGATCTTCCGCAGCGTCACGTAGTAGTAATCTTGATACGCCGTATTGGATGAATTCGGGTTTTGGCGGAATGGGGTGTAGCTGGTGGTGACGCCTTTGGTAGCGGCGGTGCCGCCGCTGTCCAAGATCAAATCGTTACTTACCGGAGTGTCGTCGAATTGGTGAGGAAGTAGACAGTATGAGAATCTTTTCAGCCCTAATTGAGCCGGTAGTGACTCCGGTCCACGCCCGAAACCGGCAATGCCGGCCGGTTGCTTGGAAGAAAAAACCGAACAACCGACTACGAAATTGTTCACGGTTTTTTCTGGGAATACTAAAGATTCGGATAGCAAAAGACCGGTTGTGGAGCCTGACCCGTATTCGATTATGTAGGGCGGGCAAAATTCGGTACAGGTGGTTGAATTTGTACCGCAATTCCTGCACTGGACATTAGGGAATATCCATTTACATTTCGGGTTTCTGCACCCGACCACCATGGCTGAGGAAGAGGATTTGGGTATAAATATGTATGTATTTGAAACGCCTACAAAATTGCAGGAACGGCAGGAATAGCGTTGTGTGCATGGGAACCAGACAAGGCTGCTGCCGGTGTCCATGATGAAGGATAAGATCTGCGGCGGCGTTCCGAAGCTGAGAGAGATGGAATAGCCGCCGTATCCGCGGGGAGAGAGGGGGACTTTGGTTTGTTTGAGAAGGTGGGCTCTGGTGGAAGAGGCGGCAGCGAGGTGATTGAGCCTCTGCCATGGGTTGGGTAGCGGCGGCGGTAGGGCGGTGGGTGATAGGGATAAGGTGGTGGAGTAAGCGGAAGATAAAGAGAAAAGAGAAATAATAATAGTAGAGAAAGGGAGGAGTGACATTGGTGGACTTTGGGAATGGAAGTGTGTGGACTGAGGTAAGAATGGATGCTATAATTATATCATGCAAGATTAATTCAGATTGTCTTTTTCTATTGGCTTTTATACTTTTTATTTTTTTATTTTATTTTTTTAATGACACGCTGTTTTACATTCGTACGGATTTTTTAATAGAGGAGTCTCTCGTGAACAAATTTATTTTTCAAGTATAAATTATTATTCTATAAAAAAAATTATTTATCTTAATAAGAATAAGAATAATAAGATTTATAATATATTAAAATTTAAAGTGTAATATTTTTCAAAACAAGATAGACATTTCTATTTATTATTATATATAAACATTATTTTACTTAACTTGTAAAAAACAAACATAAGCATTAGCTCGGAACAAAGGAAGTATTATTGTGTTTCTAGCGAGTAATTGTGTTTGTATTGTATATGAAATTATGGTAGGGCACAATAACGGTAAAAATAAATTTGCAAAATTTTTAACTGGATGCCCAAGATTTTAAAATGTAAAACTCTCTTTTTTTATAAACGTAGTATATTATAATATAATATAATAATTGCGACCAAAATTATACTATAATCCAAGATATAGAGCGTAGAAATTCGTTTACTAATGCTTATAAAAAAAATCCGTCAAAAAAAAAGATTATAATAATAAAAAAAATAGAGGAAAATTTTTAAAAATTAAAAGCCCAAATCTAGAGGGCCTTGCTTAATAATGAAACAACAATTGAAAGTTATATAATGAACGTGCAAAGTCCATTGGGCCCAGTGCTTTTAAAATAAAGTAATACTTATATATGCCGTATTGGGGAAGCTTTTCATCTTTTCGCACCTTCGCACCATTTCCTTCCCACAAATTTCCTTTTATTAATCATGACAAAGTAATTAGTAGCCGCTTGGTTCAAATTTCAAATTTAGGAATGTCAATGGTAATGAGAATCATTGATAAGGGTAATGGTAATGGGAATGAAAATGATTGAAGGGGGTGAGAGTATACATTAAATCAATTGAATGATTGAGGGATTTGAATTCTCATTACCTCTAACTAAGCATGAGGAATGAAAATCAATACCCTTTCATTTTCATTATCCTCCCCTAATATCTCTAACCAAGCGCCCCTTAGTATAAAACCGGTTCTATCATATTGTAAAACTGTTTTAGAATTTAAACCATATGCATTTCATTACTCTAATTAAAAATAATTTACATTATAATGAATGTTATTATTAGAATTTAGACACCTATTGTGCATATCACTATATTAAACGTAATTTAGCAGTACAAAAGTTCAATATTGTGTCGAATAATAATAAAATTATTAAAAATAAAAAACCCTTGAGCCCGTTATAAGTATCGGTTATGACAAAATGAAATGTTGCGCTAAAGCCCAATTAGCCGTTGGGTATATTCAAAAGTATACGTTGTAAATTGCAATACTCAAAGTCAACCTTCAAATGATTTATATATACTTTCCGATTATTTTATGAAGATAAAAGGTGCAACTTGAGTAGGATTTCAAGGCCTACTTTACAACATTTAAGTGGGGGCTATTTCTATTTATTTAAGATAAAAAATGGACCATTTCGATTATAAGTAAGTTGACATTATTATTTTAGTATAACAACTATATGATTATAATATTCATTTCAGTATTGAAGCTTGTATTTTTATACTAACTTAAATCCACCTCTTTTATGAAAAAATGTTACCAAGTAGAGTGAACCTAAAAGCTCAAGCAAAGAATTAAGCTAATGTAATGTGAAGAATGAATATAATATAAAATCATTGCCTCATCAATTTTTTATTTCTTTTATATTGTTTTAAAAAAATTTTATTTTCTTATACATAAATAAATATTGAGAACGAAAAGTGATAATTCAAAGTAATGTTGTCTATCATCATTAAACAACGTCTTAATTAAAAAAAAAATTAAAAAGACTATTACTGCAAAGCCCACAACAGTCAATAACTCAATATCAAGTAATTGGGCCTAAAGATTTGACACCGAGAAAGCTTATGGGCTTCTTGTTGAGTTACTGGGCCTGAATAAAATGGCCCAAGAAGCCTAAAAAACCAAAAATAAAGTAACAATGGAATAACCTGTCTTCCAGGGTATTTTTGCGTTGGCTGGATCCCCTTTGCAGCCAGGAATCGCTATCGCAACGGCGGTGTAAATCAACGACGCGGCGGCACCACCGGCGCATCTAGGTTTTTTTTCCGTCTCGATTAAAATATCTTCTCATACTTTGTAGAAAAACCCTAATTCTTAATGACCGAAACTCTTTTATCAACGAACTTCTAATCTTCTGGTTTTCTATTAGCTATAATTTTAGTAAATGATCTTGTTTTGTTTTTTAAAATTCATTCTATCTATTGATTGACAGGGTCAGTTGATAGGGTGGTGGTTACGGGATTCGATTTGGTCTGGGTGCGACGCTTCATGAAATTGGAGGATGGCTAACTATTCCGGGATTGGAGCTCCGACGAATGGGTCTGTTTATGTATGTAACTTGCCTTTTGGTACCGATGAGAATATGTTGGCCGAACATTTCGGTACTATTGGCTTGCTAAAGGTACGGCTTCTTGTTGTATTGCTTGTAATTTGTTGAAATGTGTTCATATCGGGTTTTCCCTTAGATGATATCCATGTTGTTTTTCATAATCTTCTGTGCTGTCAATTATATATACGAATGCTTGTATTGTGTAAGAATTTGAGTGCGGGTGTAATGACTCCATACCAATTATTCTGGTTCGAGGTTTCTGAAGCATCGACCAATTAATAATTAATAGGAAGTATTTGCATCGGTTCATGTGTGTGTGTGTTGTGCATTATGTGCACATGTCTGTGTGGCTTATAGACTGAAGTGAACTTGTGGTCCGTAGAAAGACAAACGAACTGGGCGTCCAAAGATATGGATATATCATGATAAAGTAACAAACGAGCCCAAAGGAGATGCCACAGTCACTTACGAGGATCCACATGCTGCATTAGCTGCTGTAGAGTGGTTCAACAACAAAGACTTCCATGGTGCCACAATTGGAGTTTTTATGGCAGAATCGAAGAGTAAAGATGATGCTGGTAATCATGTTGGAGAACAAGTTATTACTGAAGTTAGTGGACTTGAGGAAGGAGTGAATGGTGGAGCTGGAAGAGGTAGAGGTCGGGGAGATGTTGGTGGAAAAGCATGGCAACAAGATGGAGATTGGTTGTGTACGAATACAAGGTCTGTGATGCGATTATTGGTGAGCGGCTCATTCTTGCTTTTCTATTATGATTTCATTGAGTTAACCCGTCACTGGTTGCAACAGTTTCTTATGGTTGTTGGTTGAAGCAGTTGTGGCAATGTAAACTTTGCATTTCGAGGTGTGTGCAACCGATGTGGAACTGCACGCCCTGCTGGAGCCTCAGGTGGCGGAGCTGCTGGTGGAGGTCGGGGAAGGGGGCGTGGTGGTCATGATTCCGGAGGGCATACCCGAGCAGTTGGTGCTACTACTGGAGGAGGGCTTTTCGGTCCAAATGATTGGTCTTGTCCGATGTAAGAATGCATACCTTCTGTTTTTATACTTCTCTTTTAAATCTTATACCCGAGTTTCCTTGTAAATATAGTTTCATGACTTTCATCCAAACATGTCTTGAGGCAACGGATGGAGGTGAAACTCAACGTCCTTTATGCTTTTAACTTTGACCTTCTATTAGGATGACCATAGATGGGAGAAATAGAGTTTGTGTCGGTGTCTTCTGTTATTATTGGATATATAATGTGGGTTATACATATATACAATATGAATTAACCAATTTGATCAGTTATGCTGCATTGAGTTGTTAAAGTGCACTGGAATTGCGTGGGAAACTATCAGCTTGATTGCATTAAACGTGATATTGGGTTAGCCTAACTGCAGAAAAAGGGTTTCATGTGGAAATTAAAACCGAGTAGGTACTAGGTTGAAGTTTCCCGTACTAGGTTGAAGTTTCCCGTGTTGAATTCATTAGGGACTAAAGTTTCTCTTGGGCGGGTTACATTTTTGGCAGTTAACATGTTTCTCTAAGGTGATGCATCATGAAGCAAGAGTACATTTTCCATAGTATGTTTTAATTTTGTTTTTGCCTAATTTGTATTCTTTTGACAGGTGTGGAAATATTAATTGGGCAAAGCGGACAAAATGTAACATCTGCAATACCAATAAGCCTGGAATTAGTGAGGGAGGTGTGAGGTGTGTGAATGATTTCATCTTCATCTTTTAAAGCTTATTGTCCAGTCAAGAATTAATTATTTTATAAATTGGTGATACTTATTAGACCATGGTTTCAATTTTCTATATGGTGAAACAATTGGTGAAATACTGTTCTTGTTTGAAATGGGTTTCTGATTTAGAGGAGGACGTGGTGGAGGCTACAAAGAACTGGACGAGGAAGAAATTGAAGAAACAAAACGGCGTCGGAGAGAGGCAGAAGAAGTAATCTTTATTTCTCATAGAGTTATTGTTCTTTAAACGTTATTTGATGCAATAATTATGAGTGCTGATGATGGCAGGATGATGGTGAAATGTATGATGAGTTTGGCAATCTGAAGAAAAAGTTCCGGGCGAAAACGCATCAGGCTGAAACGACTCAGGCTGCTCCTGGTGTCGGACGTGCAGGATGGGAGGTTGAAGAACTAGGTATAAATTTGAATATATATAGCATTGTTATTTCATAAAGCCCAGCACCCAACTAAAATCTAAATCATTACTCATTCTGGTTGTATCCGCATCTCATTTTGTGCCCACAACCACTCGTTGCACCCACCCATCCACCCTTGTACCTATGTTAGCGTTCAGAATGAGTGTTGGATATACACCAAGTGGGATTGCAATATAGTTGATGCGTTTTAAAGAAAAACTCACCCTCCACCCCAAAAATTGTTGATTTGATTCTTGTATGCCATGTTGGCAGGTGGAGGAGACGGGGATAAACGAGAGAGAAGTAAAGACAGAGGGAGAGAGCGTGATGATAGGGAGAGGGAGAGGCATCGAAGTAGAGATTACGATAGGCACAGAGAGAGGGATCATCGAGGTTATGAGCATGATCGAGACAGAGATTATGGGCGGGAGCGAGAACGCGATAGGGATCGCGGCAGGTATCGCAGTTGAGAAGGGAAGGGAGTGCTTGATCGATCTTATTATGATTGAAAGTGTGCTCCATTTGTTTAGTGATGTGATGCTTGTAATTTAAATCTTATATTATTTTGATCACATTATCATTATGCTTGATAATCTCGATTGACACTAATTTGTGGGTTTTGTAATGCAGAGTTTGATTACGGAATTTTGAACAACAATTGGTTTTTTAAGCTGGTCTTATGTTGCTGCTATCTCATTATTCCCTTTTAAAAGAAAATAATAAATTTATTCGAAATAAAAATTATATACGAAAAATTATGAATTTGAAATCATTTTTTTTTTATAAATTAAAACCTTTATTTAAAGTGTAGCGACTTTTAAACATCAACATACTTGTGAGATCTTTTACTCAGTAAAACAAATATCAATTGTTTGTGCAATTTAAGTGGAAATTCTTCAAAGATGCGAGACTTTAAAAATGACTCGCTCATATACTAAACATTTTTCAGTTTTCTAAAGAGTATACACGATGTTCAGAATATTTATTTTTTATTGGCATTATCAAATAAGACACATTTAATCCTTTACCTTAATAAGAATTAGAATTCTGACTGCTTCTAAAATCTTGTGGATACAAAAGGATTCTGTACATCTTAGAAAATAAATAATGATGAATCTTTTTTTCTTTAAGAGAATGATTCTGTGTTAATGTAGTTATGAGTGAAGTAAACTGAATACTCCTGCATATATATACACATAATACACTCATCTATCTATTACTCCTATATATTTAAGGGTTAATTGCAAAAAAAAAAATATCACGACCCTAAACCCTAAACCCTAAACCCTAAACCCTAAAACCCTAAACCCTAAAACCCTAAACCCTAAAACCCTAAACCCTAAACCCTAAACCCTAAACCCTAAACCCTAAACCCTAACTCCTATTGCAAATTAATCCCCACTTTTGAAAAATTGCAAAAAAATCTACAACCTTTAAGTATTGTTGCAAAAAAATCCCAAAAAAAACATACTTTTAATTAGAAATTGTGTGCGTTTTGAAACAATACTTAAAGGTTATGGTTTTTTTGCAATTTCTCAAAAGTGAGGATTAATTTACAATAGAAGTAAAGTTCGTAGTTTATTTTGCAATTAACCCTATATCTAATTGCACGATTGATATCTGACTTGATATGAGCTAATTGTAATTAATTAAAATAAAATGATGGAAGCTAAGACCTGCAAACTTATAATTTATCTTATGAAAGTCTTAAGTATATATCACAATTTATTGCAGATTTGCAGCAATCGTTTATTTAAATAATTAATTTGTTTATTTATGCAATAATTACTAAATATATGTAATTATCATTCTTTAATAATCCACGCCCAAATATTCACAGGTATAAAATCTGTGATTAATATGATTAATAATTAGATTGTGAACAAATTAAAATCCCTACATCAATCTTGATAAGATATCCATTATCAAAGACTGAATCGGTTCTCGAGATTTTTCAAATCCGTGATTAATATTAAATGCTAAATATTTTAATACTAGCTCCAAATTAAATAGGTAGATGAATAATTAAAAATTACAGTTATAATAATAATAAAATACAATAAAAATAGTAGAGAGAGTGAGAGAGAGATTAATAAGTAGTCCGACAAAGGATAGGGGATTGAAGTGACGAGATTGGAAAATAGAGAGACGAACTTAACTTGAATGTCTACACCTGACATTATAATCATTGCACTTTTGCTTGATTTATGCTTTTTGACTGATTGATTTCTTATCAATTTCTTCACTCGTACCCCTTTTTTTTCTTTTTTCTTTCTTTTTTACCCTTTCTAATATATACGTACACCGCATTCTCGCGTAACATCACTCTTAAACCAAACAAACTAGTACACTACTTATAATATGCATTTCTTAAACATCAAATCAAATTTTTTGTTTCAATTAATAATTTATTTAGCTTGACATAAAATTGAAATGTACCAAAAATAATTTATAAAATCTATATAAATCTAAGATAAATACTCTTTTTTTAATTAGTATTTTACTTTTAATACTTGTACACGTCAATCTTTACTCTGAAAAAACTTACCATTAAAAATTTAATACTCCCTCCGTCCCACGTATTTTTACTCACTCTCCATTTTGGGGTGTCCCACGTATTTTTACTCATTCCATTTTTGGCAAAAATACATATTATTTTATTACCTACTTTTTACAATCCCAACAACTTTAATTACTTTTTTACACTTTATTCATCATTCTCAATAACTTTATTCACTTTTTCTTTTTAAATTACTAATTTATCCCTACTTTTTCTTACATTATATATTAAAAAAATAAAACGTCTTAATCTCCGTGCCCGTACAAACGGGTAAAAATACCCGGGAGGGAGGGAGTAACAATTTTCGCGCATCTATATACTCCCTCCATCCCAAATTAAAAGGGTCATTTTTTCATAATAATAATAATAATATTCTTAATAATTAAGTAAATTACTCTCTCGTCCCTCCGTCCCAGGTATTTTTACCCGTTTGTACGGGCACGTAAATTTAGATGTATTTTTTATTTAATATATAATAATAATATAAGAAAAAAGTAGGGATAAATTGATAATATTGAGAGAAAAAATAAATAAAGTTGTTGGGAATGATAAATAAAATGTAAAAAAGTAAAGAGTTCATATTAGGTGCACCCGAGTCCAAGGGTGAACTCATATGTGTATAACTTTTTATACTATTTTTATATAAGTTATTCTATTTTGTCGTCTCACCCAAAGAATTCTCTTTCATTTTTTTACACATATAGGACCCACACACCCCTCTAATACAATTAAAATATGGATCCACACTCCTACTAATACAAATACCTAGGGGTGTGCATCGGTGCAAAACCGAACCGAACCGAACCGATTTATAAAAATCGAACACCGATATTTTAAAAAATGTAACACCGAAACCGAATAATCTGAAGTTTGAACAAAACCGAACCGAAATTTTTGGTTCGGTACGGTTTTAAAACCGATGTAACCGAACTATGCCAATGAAGAATTCAACAATTCATGTACAGAAAAGAGAAGAGAAACAAACATTAATTTAAAGAAATAATTACAGAACAGAGCAACAAAGTTTCCAAATTTAAGAATATAGCAACAAAAGAAATGGGTTTCCAAAATTACAAAACTAGAATCGTCATTTGAGAGAGAGAAATCTGTCATATAAATTAAATTATTGAAACAACATCGGAAAATAAATATATTACAAATCTTACAAATCTTTTTTATATGAAAACAGATCTTACAAATCTTTTTTTTTATGAAAACAGATCTAATACTTCGAGAAGCTTGTATCCGTGAACGACACCTAAACAACAAAGAAGACATGTGCGCACGACACCCAAACAACAAAGAAGACAGGTGCACGAGAGCCGACGCCGGTGGAGCCTTGGAGGGCAGTAGTTGGAGTGGCGACTGGCACTGGGCACAGATGAAAGAAAAAAGAAGAAAGGGGGAGGAGGAATATAGGAATTACCAGGTCCAAGAGATTAGGATGAGATGAACGTCGGATGATCAAGAAGACAGGTGGTCGGTGCCGCCGGCGGATGGTGCGAGACGGGCGACGAGGCTGGGAACGAACGAGTGGTCATGATTGGGTGGGGTGGTGGTGGCCTGGGCAGCGCAGCGCTGTGTCGGCTGGGTGTGGTGATGTGGCATGTGAAAAGTGAAATGAAAGAAATGAAAATAGGGAATGGAATTAGGGTTTTATATTCACACTCTTAAAATCGGTTCGGTTATCGGTTTTTTGGTTTTTTAAACTCTAAAACCGAAACCGAACCGAAACACCGATTTTTTCATATTCTAGAAACCGAAGTCGAACCGATTTTTAAAAAACCGAACCGAATTGATCGGTTTGGTTCGGTTCGGTCAGTTTTTTCGGTTTTTTTCGATTTTTGCTCACCCCTACAAATACCCACTACACATTAAATAATAATACTCCTAAATTTACGTGCAAAAAACAAATGACACTCTTACGGCGGGACGGAGGGAGTATGAATTATTTTTTTCAATACTGTATATTTATGTATTTTTTAATAAATATATAAATTTTTTATATTCAGGTTTTAGTTCAATAAAATTGTAAGCAATTAAAATTTACGGTCCAATCACATAGCGACACGTGGATTTTATTGATTAAATATTAATTTATTTTGGAATTTAAATAAATTAATTCCTAAAGTAAATTAATAAATAATTTGAGCCCAACAAATTAAATGGGCTTAAATTAAAATGAGGTCTGACCCAAGTCAATCAAGCCCAAGTCAAATGAGGCCTGACCCAAGTCAATCAAGCCCAAGTCAAATAAAGTCTGACCCAAGTCAATCAAGCTCAAGTCAAATAAAGTTTGACCCAAGTCAAACAAGCCCAGACAAATTAAATCAGACCCAAATTAGATAGGCCCAATTATGGTTCAGTCAGGCTGAAGCCCAAGCCCGCTAAGTGAGGCCCAAAGGTGGCCTGGACCTCCTTTTTCACCTATAAAAAGGGGTCTCCACCATTCATTTGAAGACACACAGACACACACAGACACAGACAGAGACAGACATTCAAGTACTCAAAGACGACGCACTTGAAGAGATCGAGAACACGAGTAAAGCTCCCTCCAGATCTTCAAGCGAAGAACAAGCGAAGAACGATCTTCAAATCTTCAAAGCTTCAAGCGAAGAACGTTCGAGGATCTTCAAGCCTTCAAGCGATCTTCAAAGCGTCTTCAAACCTTCAAAGCTTCGAGCGAAGAACGTTCGAGGATCTTCAAGCTTTCAAGCGATCTTCAAAGCGTCTTCAAATCTTCAAAGCTTCAAGTCTTCAAGCTCAAGATCTTCAAGTCTTCAAGCCTCCAAAGCTTCAAGCTCAAGATCTTCAACAAAGCTTCAAGTCTTCAAGTCTCTAAAGCTTCAAGCTCAAGATCTTCAAGTTTTCAAGCCTCTAAAGCTTCAAGTTCAAGATCTTCAACAAAGCTTCAAGCCTTCAAGCCTCTAAAGCTTCAAGTCTCAAAGCATCTTCAAGCTTCAAATCAAGAACAGCTACTAATCCTGGATCAAGGCTCCAAGTCCCCCAGATCAAGTGTTCTTCGTAGAAAGCTCTCAGTCAACGTTTAATCCGAACAAAGGTTCAACGCCTCCGGGTCAACGTTCAAGACTACACACTCGAGCTCGGACAAGCTTCGTTTGAAGATCCGACTCAACACACAAGTCAAGTCAACACAAGCTGTCAACACAGTCAGCATACACTTCGTCAAAGAAGTCAAAGTCAAGAATCACAAGTCAAGTCAAAGTCAAGTCAAAGCCAAATTGGTTCGAGAGAAGAATCAGAGGATTGATTGAGATTATAACCCGCTTACATCTTCTTCAAATTACATTCATCAAGAAATTATCTTTGTACTCAATATTGTATTTATTTTATTATAAATACAAAATTTGTTGTTACAAATTTTGGCACACCCGGTGGGACGGTCTCTACCTCTCATCTCTTCTCTCTACAAGCTCGAAGATACAAAGCATGACTCCTCTCAGGATTGCAATAAGAAGACCTTCTACCTTGAAGCATTCAGAGCTGCAAACTGAAGAGATTCAAAAGATAACTCCACTCAAGATTGCGATACGGAGGCCTACTGCATCAAAGCCTCCAGAGTTGCAAACTGAAAAGGTTGGAGTCGTTACAAGAAGTATTCCCGAAGGCTCCGTAGAGGCAAACCATATGGTGGGGATTACTCTCAACAAGCCATTGCACGGAGACAAGAGTGGTGAAAATGTTTCTACTTGCTCAACTCCTCGTTCCACGCCAAGCTCATCATCTACCTCAACTGAAGTTGCAGTGATGACGACAAGTTCTATGACCATTGAGGATCAACTCACAAATATGATGAGAGCCATTGAAGGACTCAACAAGCACATGGAAGCTCAAGACATAAAAATCTCCATACTTATGAAGAAAATGGAGAATGTGGAGACAAGTCATACAAATGAGAAACAAGTTGAGGATAAGCGCGAGGAAGGAGACTCAGCGAAACACCATCCTTTTGAAAAGAAGCCAGTTGAAGAAAAAATACAAGTTTCAACTGACAAAATGCTTCATGTGAACCAACTGAAGAACATCATTTTAGAAACGATAAAAGACAAGTTTGAAGAGAGCTCAAAATCCCTTGTTGCCTACAAGAAGCCATATACAAAGAGAATTGACAACTTGAGGATGCCAGCTGACTACCAACCTCCCAATTTTCAGCAATTTGACGGCAAAGGCAACCCAAGACAACATGTGGCGCATTTCGTCGAGACATGCAATGATGCTGGGACCTACGGAGATCACATGGTGAAACAGTTTGTTCGCTCTCTTAAAGGAAATGCGTTCGAATGGTATATCAACTTAGAAGCCAACTCCATCGACAGTTGGGGGCAAATGGAAGAAGTGTTCCTCAATCGCTTCTACAGCACACGAAGAACTGTTAGCATGATGGAGCTAACAAATACTCATCAAAGTGATGAAGAATATGTCATTGACTACATCAATAGATGGAGGAGCCTCAGCCTCAATTGCAAAGAGAAGCTGTCAGTAACTTCAGCTATTGAAATGTGCATTCAAGGGATGCCATGGAATCTTCACTACATACTTCAAGGAATTCAGCCAAAGACTTTTGAAGAGTTGGCTACAAGAGCTCACGACATGGAGTTGAGCTTGATATCAAATGATATTGAATGGCCATCTATTCAAGACTCCTACGAGTTTGAGGACATGCCTTCTGATGAGCTCGTGGAAGATGAACCACAAACAAAGACTGCAGTTTCCATAAAGATTCATAGAAATGAAGTGGAAGCAAGAGAAAGCAATGTATCCCAGGATTGGGGGCAATGAACTGTTGATAAATCAAAGACAAAGCTCCTTGACACGAGCGAAAACTGTCCACATTACGCTCCTTGATATGAGCTTAAACTATCTAAAAGCCCTTAAGCCAAGGCTCCTCGATACGAGCGAAAACTGTCCACACAATACTCCTTGATATGAGTTTAAACTATCTAACAAAATGCAAGACTCCCTGACAAGAGAGAAAACTGTCTACACAGTGCTCCTCGATACGAGCTAAAACTGTCCACATGACGCTCCTTGATATGAGCTAAAACTGTCCACACAATACTCCTTGATATGAGTTTAAACTATCTAACACAAATAATGCAAGACTCCCTGACAAGAGAGAAAACTGTCCACATAATGCTCCTTGATACGAGCTTAAACTATCTAAAATCTCCCAAATCAAATTTTCAGCTCCTTGACACGAGCTAAAACTGTCCACATGACGCTCCTTGATATGAGCTAAAACTGTCCACATGATACTCCTTGATACGAGTTTAAACTATCTGACACAAATAATGCAAGGCTCCTTGACACGAGTATAAACTGTCTACAAGTTCAAATTCAAAGACTCATTGACACGAGTATAAATTGTCATCAAATTCAAATTCAACGCTCCTCGACGCACGAGCCTAAACTGCATGCTACTCCTGGCCCGCATGAGTATAAAATGTGTACGGTACCTCCCATTCAAATCAAATTATGTCTCTTGAACTACGTTTTGACTTGATCCTCTGCAAAGAGGTACGTAGGCAGCTTAGCACTCTGCTAAGTTCAGTCATAATTCTTGTTATTCGCATCGAGTTTGTGAGACATGCACTAAGTTGGAACATGAATGAATTGATAAGCGAAAAGTTGACCAGGAGAAGATGGTGGTTGAACGCAACATTGAATGAAGAAATTAAATTATCAAAGTTGGAATAGTGGCGATGCTGTTGTTGATCCGTCGAATTCCATCTCAAGGAAGAGCTGCGATGTTGATGTTGCTTTGTCGATTTCATCTCAATGAAGAGGGGATGCTGCTATGTCAATTCCATCTCAATAAAGAGGGGCGACGTTGATGTTGCTTTGTCGATTCCATCTCAAGAAAGAGTAGCGAGGCTAATGTTGCTTTGTTGATAGTTGCCCATCTACTCTGCAGAGGAAGATCATGAACACCAAATTCATTAAAAAGAGGAAAAAGTTCAAATTAATTTAAGTTTTCGGATTTAATTAATTAAAGGACCCAATATAAATTTATGGGATCAATTAATTATTAAGTCCAAAAATATAAATTAAGCCATCATTGGTGAAGTCCAAAATGTTAAAGAGAGTGATTAAATTAATTCATTTTTAAGTTTGATAAACTTGAAATTATGAATTAAATTAATAAAAGGAAAAAGGGTCTGCAATAATTGAAGCTCAAAACTGTTGTTAAATAGAAAGATAATGCATGGATTGAAAGTCACGGCCAAAATTCATAATTGAAATTGAATAGACTTAATTTTGGTCTTTGATCAATTTATTTGAATTGCAAACCAAAATTGACTTTCAAAGCCAATTGCTTTTCCCCAGGAGAACACGATGAAATGGATTCAAGGTGGAGGACAATACTCTCTCTCCTCCCAAATATTGAAACTAGAAGGCTGCTCCTTTTTTTTTCTCTCAAAAGATTGAGGGAGACGTCGATTATCACCATCGCGACCACCACAAGACCACCGCGCCCAGCTGCATTGTTGTCGTTGTCGTTTCTGGAGATCGTAAACACCGAGCCCCGTGGCCTCGCCAACAGTAGCCGGCCAAGTCATCGCGAGCCACCACACGGCGATCCACCCGTACAGCCGCCGCCATCTCGCAGCCGCTCACCCACCTCCAGTTGCTCGCTGGCGTTTGTTCACCATCAACTGCTGTCGATAGCCGAGTGAAGTGCCGCCTCTTGTCCTCAGAGTCGTGAACATCGCTGGAGTATACCCTCGCACTGGCGCTGTTGGAGAAGCGAACCCACTGAAGTTCGTCGCATCATTCGTCCTCCGCGGAACGCTGATTCGAGCCCAGCCGACCGATTCGTGCTATGCCCCATCGCCCACTTCCTGCCATGCGCCTGCAACTAGAGCTTGAGACCATGCTGAGGATGTTCTCCGAAGAGCCTACAGCCGCTACTTCAACCCCACGACGCTCGAAGGCACCGAGGCTGCCTGTTGCACCACCTCTGGCATGTCCAGACCTTTCTCCGGACTGCTACCGCTGAGTGTTGTCGCCTCGCCAGATCTGTGGGCAGTCGCAACGCCAGTTATTGGAAATCTCGTGGCTCGTTGCGAACATCACCGTGCATCGCCACCCCGCCGGATCAGTTGCACCAGTTGTCTATCGCCATGGCTGCGAGTGCGTCGTCGGATCACTTCTGTTCACGCTCTTGATCACCAGCCGCCACCGGAGCCATGATCTTGTAGCTAGATCTGTTTTCGACCACCCGTCTGTCATGCACATCCTCACCAGATCGCCGACGCCAACCTCTCACGGATCACAAAGCTCCTCCACCCTCGCCGATGGTCAGCTGGAGGACAAGCTGATACTTCCATCACCATCGTCGATCGCATTGCTGGAGAACATGAGCTCACCATCCACGGCTGCTGATTGTTGCATCTACGGACAGATCCGCATGAAACCATCACTGACTGCTTTGTGTCCCTCTAGAATTTGAAAGTGGCGACACCCATCTCTTTTGTTGAAGTACCACACCACAGCAGCCTTCATCATCGGACTCGCCACTTCCGGCAATTCGTTTGCCGCGGCTGTTCACCGTCTTCTTGCCGAAAGAAACTTCAACCACAGCAGATGTGCCCATGCCGTTGCCACCTCCGATAAAGATCCGTTTGATCCATCCCTTGGCGTCAAGGTCAACCAACATCCGTTCATTAGGACTGTCGACGCCATCACGACGCTGCCTCCGTCGATAACAGGGTAATACGATCCCCAGTTGAACGCTGCTGGAAGTTGCTTCCAAATATTCAAGGCCCATCACACGGCTGTTGCTTTGCGCTATCAGCCCAAAACATCAAAATCACACAGGGTGATCTCCCGAAAGAAAGCTGCAAGGGAAAAGATGATGTATTAGATCAGTAAACAAAAATTGAAGAAGAGAAACAAGAATTTTAATTCTTACTGTCTGCGGATGAAGAAACCAAATGCACCTAGCCCCTTATTATATAGTGAGGAGACCACAGAAACTATGGAAGTTATTTGCATGATTGAAGTCTCCCAAAATTCAAAAGATTTCTTTTACTACAAATAAAATTAATTGATTGGAAAGAGATTTGCAAAATCGTCTTAATAACACAGGAAATAAATTCATTCCATATTTCTTTGACCCGAAATCCTGAAATTGAACAGGGAAGAGATTGATGTGGGCTTGAGGAAAATTGGGCCTAAGAAAACAAATTGGGCCACTTGAGAAAAAAAAATTGGGCCAATGATAATAAAAAAAATTATTACTTTGGATAAAGTAATTTCTCAAGCCCAACATTACAGATGTTACAAAACTTTTGCGATTCCTTCACATCAAGACATGGCGTCCGTGAACAAATCGCAAGGGGGCATTTGTAAGCAATTAAAATTTACGGTCCAATCACATAGCGACACGTGGATTTTATTGATTAAATATTAATTTATTTTGGAATTTAAATAAATTAATTCCTAAAGTAAATTAATAAATAATTTGAGCCCAACAAATTAAATGGGCTTAAATTAAAATGAGGTCTGACCCAAGTCAATCAAGCCCAAGTCAAATGAGGCCTGACCCAAGTCAATCAAGCCCAAGTCAAATAAAGTCTGACCCAAGTCAATCAAGCTCAAGTCAAATAAAGTTTGACCCAAGTCAAACAAGCCCAGACAAATTAAATCAGACCCAAATTAGATAGGCCCAATTATGGTTCAGTCAGGCTGAAGCCCAAGCCCGCTAAGTGAGGCCCAAAGGTGGCCTGGACCTCCTTTTTCACCTATAAAAAGGGGTCTCCACCATTCATTTGAAGACACACAGACACACACAGACACAGACAGAGACAGACATTCAAGTACTCAAAGACGACGCACTTGAAGAGATCGAGAACACGAGTAAAGCTCCCTCCAGATCTTCAAGCGAAGAACAAGCGAAGAACGATCTTCAAATCTTCAAAGCTTCAAGCGAAGAACGTTCGAGGATCTTCAAGCCTTCAAGCGATCTTCAAAGCGTCTTCAAACCTTCAAAGCTTCGAGCGAAGAACGTTCGAGGATCTTCAAGCTTTCAAGCGATCTTCAAAGCGTCTTCAAATCTTCAAAGCTTCAAGTCTTCAAGCTCAAGATCTTCAAGTCTTCAAGCCTCCAAAGCTTCAAGCTCAAGATCTTCAACAAAGCTTCAAGTCTTCAAGTCTCTAAAGCTTCAAGCTCAAGATCTTCAAGTTTTCAAGCCTCTAAAGCTTCAAGTTCAAGATCTTCAACAAAGCTTCAAGCCTTCAAGCCTCTAAAGCTTCAAGTCTCAAAGCATCTTCAAGCTTCAAATCAAGAACAGCTACTAATCCTGGATCAAGGCTCCAAGTCCCCCAGATCAAGTGTTCTTCGTAGAAAGCTCTCAGTCAACGTTTAATCCGAACAAAGGTTCAACGCCTCCGGGTCAACGTTCAAGACTACACACTCGAGCTCGGACAAGCTTCGTTTGAAGATCCGACTCAACACACAAGTCAAGTCAACACAAGCTGTCAACACAGTCAGCATACACTTCGTCAAAGAAGTCAAAGTCAAGAATCACAAGTCAAGTCAAAGTCAACTCAAAGCCAAATTGGTTCGAGAGAAGAATCAGAGGATTGATTGAGATTATAACCCGCTTACATCTTCTTCAAATTACATTCATCAAGAAATTATCTTTGTACTCAATATTGTATTTATTTTATTATAAATACAAAATTTGTTGTTACAAAAATAATAAGAAAATATTTACTAATAAATTATATAAGTTCATATTTATTAGTGTTTATATTTTTATTTATTAGTGAATAGTAAATTCTAAATGTAAATTATATAAGTACATATTTATTAGTGTATATATTTTTATTTATTAGTGAATAGTAAATTCTAAATGTGGTTGCATGAAATTAAATTAATGCATCATATTCAAAGGAATTTGTCTATATAATTATATAAATCCTTGGAACACTAACGAGTAAATTTATTTTAAGAGACAAAATGAACGTTTACAAAGAAAACGGAAAGTCAATTCCAGTCACGTGAAATTCTCGTTAAATCATACTTCTTGAATTCTTTTTCAACAAAATTAAACTTTGGAAATTTAAAAGGAAAACATTCATTGTATTATGGGAAAGATGCAAAACAAATTATTTATTTGAATTGGGGAAAGAAAAACACACCTTAGAGAAGAATAGAAAACTGACCACACGAAAAACATAACAAGCTTCATCCACCTCCATTTATGTCTCTCGCCTTCAGTTTAAGTCGCATATTCCATCCTAGTTTTGATCGTTGCTAAATTATTTTTTAGTTTAATTTGTAATTAATTATCATATTTTGTTAAAAATACATTTTTTATTTTAAATATTATTACTTAGTACTCCCTCTATCCCAGTCAAACTGCATCGTTTGACTGCAAAAAGCTCTCACAAAAGCTACAGTAAACGTAGCAATATGGGCGGGACGGAGGGAGTATTTATTTATAAATTATTCGTGAAATAGTTTCTTACATTAATATATTTTTCATTAAGTCATCCCATGAAACGATTCATCTTTGTTGTCATGTAAATACTACTCTTCGTTCTATTTATAAGTTTTTATTTGTTTTTTTGTGCGTCAAGAAGTATTATTATTTTATTTACAGTAGATTATAAGCGTTGAGTGATGAGCCTAATATTGGTAAAACTATTATATCAATTTTAAAATATTCTTACAACCTCCAAGACTATACTAAATTTATTTTCAACTTAAAAATTAGATTTATGTTAATTTATTTTTATATATCTACAATTATATTAATTCTTATTTCACTAATTAGTATCTTACTGCACATTATCACCGCTCATATCAATCTAGCATAAAATTTAATTTTATTTTATCAAAATCCGATTAATATGAGTATTTATTGATTTATTAAATTAAATAAAAAACAAACGAAAAAAAATGGAAGACGCCTTTAATTACTATAGTTTCGTTTTGCTTTAAAATAAAATTGAATTACGCGTGTGTGCGCGCTTTTATAATAATAAAAGATCTAATTAAATAATTAAAACAAGAGTTCTTGCGAGAGCGGTGACATAAACGATTTACCATTTCAAAAGAAAAGAAGAGACTAACTTATCTTTTAAAACTAGAGATGATAATAATAATAATAATAATAATAATTTATTCATTCATTATTATTATTGATCAAGGGTCTAAAGATAAAATATTTAAGCTAAGGATTATCTTGTGTAAATACTCGTGACTAGAATTTCAACTATGTATAGTCTCATTCAATAACTTTTTGACATAAATAAGTTGGAGTAATTATAGACAATATTGAGCAATTAAAGACAAAATTTAGAAATTAATAGAAAAAGAGGAGAGAGAATAGTAGTACTAGTAGGAAATTATACCATGCGGTGAGAGATAGAAGGGGTGGGGGTGGGGGTGTGGGGTGCCTCGAAAATTTGTGTATATAAAATAGAGAGGTATTTAGGATATGCAGACACTTCTCTCTCTTAATCCAGAGTTGAAGGACATCATTGATATATTGACAAATATAGAGATTATAGAGAGAGAAGAAGGTGTAATGGAGGAAGAGAATTCATCCAGATTTAAAAGAATTTGTGTTTTTTGTGGCAGCAGTTCTGGCAAGAAATCTAGCTATCAAGAAGCTGCTGTTGAGTTAGGGAAAGAACTGGTAATAATGCCTTTTTACACATTCTCTCCCCCCAAAACAGAAGTCTGCTTTTTTTTTTTTTTTATTCTCTACCTTTCATCTCACATATTTTCAACAAGTTTTTCTTTTTTCATGCATTCTTATTTAAGAAAAATTCCATTGATATTGATATTCTAGATTCTGACATTGGTGTACTGTTTCATTCTGCTAAAATCTGGTTGCAAGTTTAGGGTTTAAGTTGTGTTTGGCATGAGAGAGAGATTGGGAGGG
This sequence comes from Pogostemon cablin, assembly GCA_023678885.1. Taxonomy (NCBI): domain Eukaryota; kingdom Viridiplantae; phylum Streptophyta; class Magnoliopsida; order Lamiales; family Lamiaceae; genus Pogostemon; species Pogostemon cablin. Next base: position 636,473 of record CM042983.1, read on the forward strand.
TAGTGCTAGCTGTAACCTTTCTGTAGTTGAGAGCAGCCTTCTTGCGTGATCTTTGTTTATGAGACCTATTTATTTGTATATTATATTTTGATTTTAAAATTAAATAAAGATTTGAAAATTGGGGAACCAAACGTGCCCTCTTGTTAATCATGATTGTCTGAAGTGTGTTCCATTACCATTACCATTACCATACCTTGGATGATCTTTATTCATGGGGATTCTCCGAATTATTATTTTAATGTATTTTCATGCACGTATAAACATATACATACACACCCACATGTATGTATCATCATCATCAACCCGCCTAATATTGTCGATCCTCGGAATGTGATGATGATGGGTTTGTCGACACGTGTCCTTTCTCGATGTTTTTATTACAAATTAATTAAGTGGTTGGATGTATAATTATTTTCAAGGTGGAGAGAAGGATTGATTTGGTTTATGGAGGTGGAAGCGTGGGTCTGATGGGTCTTGTTTCTCAGGCAGTTCATGATGGTGGGCGCCATGTTCTAGGGTAACCCCTCTCTCTCTCTCTTTCCTTCTTTCTCTCTCATCAAATTGTTGGATGTCAAGTGTGACAAATAAAGAAGGGTATGGGAGGTTCTAAAGACAAGCATCAGTATGTGTATCATTCCCATCTTTTGTTTATGGAATTTAAATATATATATATATATATATATATATATATATATATATATATATATATGATCTTCCTCTTCCATAGGAATAGGAATAGGAGGATTAGGGGGTGTCCACCTTCTTACCACCTTAAGGCAGACATCATGGGATCATATGCTGCTTTCTCATTATCAATGTGTTTCTATAGTTTCCACTTTTCTTGCACTAATTATGAAAAGCTACTTCACTTTCTCAGTACCACAAATCTACTTGCATTGCATGTGTTTCTCACTCCTCACAATTATAATGTGGAGAGATTGTGTGTATGTATATACTCCCTCATCCTGGCGTAAGAGGGCCATTTGCTTTTTTGCAGCAAGGAGTATTATTTGATCTAGTAAAAACTAGGCTTAGTACAATCTAGAATTTATTTATATTTTTAATTTGTTATCGATCGGTTTTCTTAATTGTGATTTGGTTAATTTGGATCCAACATACTCTGAATAGTTAACTAAAGAAATCTTCAAAATAATCAGTATGTTCTTACAATATGATCATTCTTAACATATGTTTTTGGATTTAGCATGTCAAGTATTTGCTTATTAATTAGCACAAGGGTTTTCATGTGTTGTGATTATGCTGCAGGGTTATTCCAAGAACTCTCATGCCTCGTGAGGTAAGAAAATTTAATATTTAGTTAATTCCTAACTAGAATGAGCATCCATGATCAACTTGATTTATCTTATGAATTTGATATTAATTAATGTGTGATGGTTGGTACATATTAGATTACGGGCCAAACCATTGGAGAAGTACGAGCCGTGTCCGATATGCACCAAAGGAAGGCGGAGATGGCAAGACAAGCTGATGCTTTCATCGCCCTTCCCGGTATGCATACATCGTCTCAATCGAACATCTCTGATTATGCTATGTAATTCAAATGTGTCTGATTTCAGGTGGTTATGGCACCCTTGAAGAGTTGCTAGAAGTTATTACATGGGCTCAGTTAGGAATCCACCGTAAACCAGTAATTTCACTTCATACACCTTTTCATTCTTTGTCCATTTCTTAACATGGACAAGTTGACTATCTATTTAAAAGAAGGTTCGACTGGAGTTTTGAATTTTGACATTCTTGTTATGTCCCTACAAAACGTTGTCCTTTGTTTGAATGTACATATACACCTTTCCTTCTAAAAGCATGTTTTAGTCAAAAGTAATCATCAATAACACAAGTTTATCACTACATAACCATGTGAAACATATCTTGATCACATGGAATTATCATCATGAATCTTGATCTCATGACTTTGCTTGAAAGTCATTAAGAAAATCTCTTAATCAATGGGACGACTACAAACGCGTGCAGGTGGGGCTGTTGAACGTCGAAGGCTTCTACAATTCGCTGTTGTCGTTTCTGGACAAGGCCGTCGATGAAGGCTTTATTTCTCCGACTTCACGTCGTATCATCGTGTCCGCTCCCACGGCCAAACAGTTGGTCAGAGAGCTTGAGGTATATACATCCATATGTTCTAAATTCAAGATTATTATTGCATTACATACCCTTGCAAGTATGGTTATTGAGTTGGATTCAAGAAGTTATTTAATTACATGGTAATCATGTGTAGGAACATATTCCAGAATACGATGAAATAACATCCAAGCTGATCTGGGAAGAGGTCGAAAGGCTGAATTATGGCATGGTTGATTCAAATGTGCCAACGTGACGTGGATAATATATACTCTCTACGTCCTCCTGCATTATCTTGCATCATTCCCTTGTATAATACGGGGACGGAGTGAGTATATATGGATTCGGGAAGTTTCTAGTATATATGACTTGGTTTTTTTGTACCTTTTTGAAACTATTACTAAACTTCCTGATATTATATTCACTAGTTAAGCCCTCCTCATGTTCCTATACTCTCCTCAGGAAGACTGAAATATTGTTTTGTGCATTATGGCCTTAATACTAAATCTAAAATATTATCACTGTGGTTCCAAGTTTTTTATTTTATTTTGATTAGGAGAAATAAACGTTTTACTACTTTGTTTTTGTAAGTATTAATTTCAGATGCTGGCTGAAAACTTCAAATGTTTCTTTATACATTCAAAATCATGATTTTATTGCTTTAATTTGTCTATATTATTGAATGAATTATGGTATTTAAGCTAAATACTCTTATTTATCTATTGAAAATTGCCTATAGTTATATTAACCCAATAATCCTTAAATAATTTGAAGAAGTAATAAAATGGTGCTTACTATTGATTCTTGACTGATTAAATTGTCAACGGTTAATACCTCATTCCGTATCACCCTCCTTCCTTCTTCTCCTCCTGGCTCCTTTACAACATGTAGCTATATACTATACAGTACTAAAAAAAATATTAGTCATGTTTTGATGTTTGGAGAATAATGTGAGGTATCTACCCCTTTTAAGGAATGATGTTCTTTCCATTTAAATTCATTTGCACTACTTTTTTCATTGCATTTGCATGGTCTAAAAGCGAAAATATTACAAATATACTCCCTCCGTCCGGATTCAAGAGTGTCATTTGTTTTTTGGCACGGAGATTAAGGAGTATTGTTATTTAATGTGTAGTGGGTAGTTATATTAGTGGAGGTGTAGGTCCTATTTTTAAGTTGTATTAGTGGGGGGTGTGGATAAAAAATGAAATGAGATCCTTGATGGCGGACGCCCAAAATAGAAAAATGATACCCTTGAAAGCGGACGAAGGGAATATATATTTCTGATCATTTTTTATTTTAAGGATTGCATAAGTTCAACTTGATGGCTTCACTGTACTTTCTCCATTTAATTAAAGAAACATGACACAATATACAATCTTGTTTTTTCGTACACATTTATATATTTCATGTCATTTAATTTAATTATTTGGGAGAAGTACAACGACCCAATCATATTGTTGAGGGGGGCCTTATCCTTTTCCCAGTTAGAACTGAAAAAATTAGAAACAAATTCAATTAGATCCAGCTAATTTGGGCCGGTTTATTGGATATATTTATAGCCCAATGAGATTTCCAGTACAGGCCCACGGTGATTCCATGTATACCCGGCCCACTGCTGCCAGTAGTACTAGCCAATGGGAAATGCTCCTGTGCGGCAGTGGCACAGTTTAACGCATATGAACCAATGGGAATTCATCGTTAAAAATAACATCTGGGTTCAACCCATCAGTGATGAGAACAGTGAAGTGAAGGCAACCCAGTTCAATACAACATTAGTCTTGTTCCAAATGAACGACACTCGATCAACTCGACTTAAATAGAAATGATACATGGGATAATAACAAAACTTTTTCCTACCGTCTCTCATTAACAAACAAGAAACATCACCAAATGGATTCTTCGGTTAAATCGCGGCGAAGTATTCCTTGCTGAGTTTCGGATCTGGTTTCATGGATTTCTCCCCAGGCTTCCATCCAGCAGGGCATACCTCATCTGGGTTCTCTTGTACATATTGCAATGCCTGCACAAGCAAACATCTTACACATGTCAATACGGGGTGTAGAGAGAGAGCGAGCTGTGTTCTGATCATATGCATACATGGATTGGTCATTTTATGTGTTACAGTACCTGGAGTGTTCTCAAAGTTTCATCGACACTTCGGCCTATTGCAAGGTTGTTAATGGTGGAGTGCTGAATGACTCCTTCCTTGTCAATGATGAAAAGTCCTCTTAAAGCAATTCCCTGGAGCAGTAACACAGAGAATGAAATGATTTAGGATCATTAATTTCCTGCGTCTATGGATCTCATGATAGATTTATTGATCAATCATAGCGAAATCAACAAGTGTAAAGCTATTTGGCATAAAGAATGGAATGACAAACAGGATGAGTAGCATGGTTGCAGTTCTAAGTTTATATGAGAAATGAGCTAACACAGGTAGTCTATTGGGTTACTGAAATCGATTTTCTTGCAAGTTGTCAGTTTTAGCTAGTAATATTCATTGTTTAAAGGGAAGGGTGCCAAGAAATATCATTATTCCAAAAAGGTATATAAACATGATAATTATTAGTATTTCTAACCATTGCAGTTTAACTCTCATTTTCAATGAAGAAAGCAAGAAAGAGAAAAGATTATAGTAATACGTACCTGATCAGGAATCAGCACATCATATGATTTTGAGATTGATTTAGTCACATCAGAAACAAGAGGATACCTCAAGTCACCCAAACCCCCCGACTTTCTGTCTGTTTGGACCCACGCAAGGTGAGAAAACTACACGAAAATTAAGCAATCAGTTAATTCATAGTTAAACAATTTTTTGTTTGCTTATCAAGAGAATGCAACATGAAACACCACTAGCAGAACCACATAATGGAAGAAAATGCAAGGGGGGCGTGGGGATAAAAGAAAGAAAAAGGAAACCTCAGAGGAGTCTATTGTAGGTACAGGCACGAGTGAGGAAACAAGACACAGAGTTGAACGGTGAATATGAAAAATTCAACATGATTTTATAAGTAAAAAAGTAGGGCTTACCACACTGTCTATGGAAACGCCCAAGACTTCTGTGTTCACCTTCTCAAATTCTTCATAACGGTCACTGAAAGCAGTGATCTCTGCAACATGAATAATGGAATTATTTCCAAATGCAGTTGAATCAACTTTGTAATGAAGTAGCCAGTACGGCAGAAAGTCTAGTTTCAGACTCACCAGTGGGGCAAACAAAGGTGAAGTCCAGAGGGTAAAAAAAGAGAATGACATATTTCTTCCCAATATAGTCAGAGAGTTTAACCTGAAGAAAGAGTAATTATAACCAGTTAAAATATTAACACCACATATGAAAGTTACTTGGTGCTGAATAATGAAACCTAGAGAGCAAGAAAGAATGGAAGAAAAGTCAGGAATAACTGTGGATTTTCTCTTTGATTATATACTTTATTGACAATGCTATAATAGAATGATCCAACTCTAAAACTGAAGCTTCAATAGATACACTTCTCTAGCAAAAAGCATGTGCATGTCTTAAACAGAGATATCTCTTAGAGAACAAGCCGTTGCATAGGATAGAAGGACTTAGAAATTCAGGATTTCAAACACGTAATTACCAATTCAATGAAATAGTCTGAGAAGTGACTACTTATACAATATTCTGGAGCAGTTTACCTTGATAAACTCCTGATCAAAAACAGCCTCTGCCTCAAAATCTGGAGCTACGTTACCAACCAGTGGAAGTTCACCCTGCCAACAAATATAGTGATGACATCAAGTACCATGAACCAAAAAACCAGAATGCACAATGGGTTCTAGACTGATTCATAATGAAACAGTCGGTTTCAGAGTAATTACATTGAACTATGCTCAATCAGAAAAAAGAGAAGTCGAGGACCTCCTTGATGAAACAACTAATGGACTTAATCTACAAAGTGCACTCTGAAATTCAAAAAATTTTGCTGAAACTACACAAGATCAGGATTACTTTATAAAAAAACAGAAAGTGACCTCATTGTACATATGCATTAGAGGAAACAAATACGACTAAACCTGGGGTTTAAAAATAAGAATTAAGAAGTAACATCTAGTCCAACCCATCCAAAATCTCAAAACATATGAATTCAAAAGCTATTCCTAGAGTTGAACTCTTGCAAAACTAAGGATGTTCACATACGACAATCGAAATTAACAGGCGAAATTAAAAAACGCAATCAATTAAAAACTTACAGCACGGACGACTAAATTCCGCCTTCTGGAAGAAGAAGTGGAAGCTAGAGAGCGGGGAATACGAGAAACGAGTGGACTGTTGGAGAGTGAGGAAGCGAAAGAAATAGGTTTAGACGAAACGGAGCTTTTGGAAGAAATGTAAGCTTTAGGATTGGGATTAGATGATAGAAGAGCAGCAGCCATTGAAGTTGGAGCAGAGCACGCCATTGTTGGTGAATCTAAGAACTGCACTCAGTCTATCTATCTGAATATGAATGATTGATTGTTGCTGCAGATTGTGAATTGGTGGGATATCCGATCTTTTAAGGTGGAGACTGGTCGATGGGAGTAGAAGACAAGTGTACCTGTAGTTGTTGTTGAGTATCGAAACTGTGTCGTTTTATGGGAGTTGGGCTGGGCCTTTTGGAGATTGGGTTTTCTGTTGTTTTCTTTAGGAAAACAGTCAACGCTTTATCTTTTATTTATTCATAATTAATTTAATTAGACTTATTAAGTATTTGCTTAATTTTTACATGTATTTGAATCTGATGACTCTTCCCCCCTCTATTTCACCCTCATATATTCATACATCTGAAGTGGAATAAAATATATCACACATAATTTAACATTAATTTTCTCAAAATTATTGACAGAAGAATAAATAATTAAATATTTTCTATGACATCTAAAGAAATTACTTAAAAAAATAAGACACAAATAATTTAAATTACTAAGGTCTTTTGAGTCGATTCTGAGGCTCTAGTTATGGTTTATAGGTTTAAATTAGGGTGCTGTGTAGTTTTTTTTTTCCAATTATTTTACTTCATTTAATAATAAAGATAAAATTAAAACTTAATCTAACAATTAAGGTCGTCGAGATACACTAATGCCCTAAATATAGCCAAATTGTATTATTAATTTAAATTAATCTTAACTTTCTAATGACACGTACTCATAATAGAGATAAAATTAAAACTTAATCTAACAATTAAGGTCATCGAGATACACCAATGCCCTAAATATAGCCAAATAGTATTATTAATTTAAATTAATCTTACATATGCATCAAACCTCTAGATACAGCTAGTTATGTGAATTAATATTGTATGTGTACCATATTCTTGAAGTTGTTGGACTCTTTCATTGAAATCAAAATAATGCGTATTATAAATATTTATATGATGGAGAAATTAACTGGTGAGTGGTGACATTCTAGTGACAAGAGAATCTCATTGGAATTATAAGGCGTGAAGAAGATTAAGTAATGAATTAGAATTTTTTTGTCAGATTAAAATACTTATCAGCTACAATTAAAAATATCAAAATACATCAAATTACAATAAATATACTGAAATGAAAGAATAAATGAAAAAAAAAAAAACTTAAATCATTCTGAAACCAACACGTTATATGAAGAAAATAATACTTCTATATTAAGAGATTACTCATTCCTGAATCTGTGTTGGGAGTTTAGGCCGGCTTTCAAGAGAAATTGAATTTTTTGACGCTTAAATTTTTATTTAATATAGTTTAATTTCATTAATGGCTTATTTGTATGTATTACAATTATTAATATTATGGATTACATTTTTTATAACTCTCCTCTTTTATTTTACCTGGCTATAGATTCATGGCAATTAAAGAAGCATCAATTTAATTTACTAGTTTAATGTCTTACGCATGGTATGATTAAAAAAAAAAAACCATGGTAAAAAATGGCAGTTTCAATATATATAAAAACATATTTTATCTGAACATGAGTTTTCACATTACTAAAATGTAAAAAATAAAAAATAATATTTACCAAAAATATCATACCTACTTAATACTTTATCCTTAATATATTAAAAAAATATACAAAAACACCATAAAAAGTAACAATTTTTTAAATTCACATATAAAAAAATTGAAAACAAAACTTGGATGAAGGGAGTAACTCAAAAAAATTATAAAATGTAAATGTTAATGCTCAATATTTATTTGCAAGGTGCTATGGTTTTTTCAAGAAATTGGGGGAAGCTGACTGTGAATAGGGCATGAAGCATTAATATAGTAGGGTTGATCTCGAATACAAAGAGCGCGTGGCTGCAACCGCTTAAGCTGTTCACTTGTCATAAGAGAGAGAGGCGCGCATTTTGCTCATTTCCACTTTTTACAATTCCACCCTTCACTTTTCACATTCTCTCTCTTACACCCATACTTTCTCACATTTTCATTTTATACCATAAACTAAACTGCAATGATGATTATTATTTTTACTATCATTTATTAATTATTATATTATATTATCTAGACATAACATACGCTTGTAATGACGTTGTTTAAATTGAACAAGGCTTTCCTATATCGTCTTATGTCACATTTTCCGTCCACCCCCAAAATGATTTGTTTCTCCACATAAATTAATGAGTATTTATTTATTTCTTAATGCAATAGTAAAATACTAGATACAAACAACTAAAATAATAATGTAAATATTTTTTAAGTCAACACAAAAGTTTCATAATTTAGAATCTTGTTTAAAATGCACGGATACTCAATACATCCGATTAAAAGACAACTAATAAATTCTAAATGCACTTGAATTATAAATATGCTTAAAATATGCATTAATCTATTGATATGATATCTTTCTCTCTTAAGTTGCAAATTTTATTACTTATAATTAATTTTAAAAAACTTAATTCAATATAATTTTCCTTTTTCTTTTTGTAAAAAAAACACAACCTTTTAACTATTTTGTCACCCTTCTTTATGTAATTAATATATAATTGCATGTAATTAATATATAATTGCATGTAAAGATGTGCGCAACATTATAGATATAAATATCAAATTTATAAAGTATGGAGTACAATTTTATGCTACATCTTTATTACGCGTGTTATATAAATCACGTATGTGGAGAGGATAATATCAATCTTTCTCGTTAATGATGATATTTTCTTTTTAGGATATAAATTTTATTATATATCATACGTGTCAATTATCCAACAATTTATAATCGAAAATGTAACAACAAACCGAATAGACCTATTATATCCGTCTCACAAAATGACTTCTGTCTCATATACAAGTCTTAGCTTTATTAACATATTATTACTATTTTTTTTAAACAAAGCTTAATATAAGTATTTTTATACGCCTGATATAACCCTGCGAAGGGTAATGGGAGTATCTTACGTATATCTCAAGGGTTAGATGAGTAAAAAGAGAGCAAGAGTAAAAATTTGGTAAATCATTTTAGGAAACAAACTCCGGATTAAAAGTGAGGATTAGATGTGCAATAGAAGGAAAGCGGAAGGAGTGGAGTGCAAAAAGGAGAAGAGTGTGTGTTTGGCAATTTTATTTCTCTCGGCTTCCCTCCACATCTATCCGAACCAAAATTCCCTCCCTTCCCTCCTCCTTTTCTACTCCCCCACCCCCATCTCACCCCTACCCAACACGCACCACTCTACTCACACCAAACCTTCCTCCATCTAAACCCTCTTTTTTCCTCGACCTCTAAAACCCTCCCCTCCCATTTTATTCCGATTTTATTTAATTTAATGGCTGGCCGTGGAGCGCCCAGCCGTGGCGCTGCGACTCCTCCGCCGGCGCCCTCCAATGGCAAGATCGTCGACCTCAACCACACGCCGCCGACAACGATCAGACGCCATCTTGCATTCACATCTATGAAGGCGCCGTTTCTTGCTCCTGATGACTATCACCGTTTCCCCACCCCTTCACGCGCCGCCGCTGCACCCGATCACCCGCCCGAAGCTATCGTTGTCAAGTCTCCTGTGCGTTCCCTGTACCTTCTATATTTGGTTGCCTTTTGTTTAGCATTTTTCGATTTTTGCCCATTTACTGTGCTATTCATTAGATGCAAGTTTTTATCGAACGCTCGGTTGTTTACATTAATTGGTTCAAACCTCTGGGCACTATTGATAGATTATCTTTAATTAGGATCTGTATGTTTAATTATTGGAAAAGGGGAGCTGCGTAGATTTTTCATTGTGTGAAAGATGAGTTGTTTCTCCAGTATTTTCTATAATTGACGCTTTAAAAGTGATCAGAGAATTTGAGTTTCTCTGGATGTGCATTTTAATGCTCTACATGGTATAAGCAGATTCCACTGATTTTGTCTTGTTATTTTTAGCAATTTTCACTTTCAGCACTCCCTAAATGGTATTGATCCACTGCTATCAACGTGTGTGATGTGCGATCTCTACTAAACCAGAATGTTTTTGATCTACAAGTTGACATCAGTAACATGTACAAATAACAAAAAACGTCTGACATCTTGGTGATAAATTATTGTCGTCATTGAATTTACATATAAAACAATCTTTGTGTATTATAGCTATTGCATCTGCTGATGTTTGTGTTTATAATGGTGTTGCTCAGCTTTTGAAGCGGAAGAATGTTTATCAAACCAATGAAGTTGAGTTTAGTGAGCATACATCAAGTCCAGCTTACAGTGAAATCACTAACAGCCCATTTCGTACACCTGTTTCTGCTAAAGGAGGAAGGTCGAACGGACGTTCAAAGGTCACCAGAAACAATAAATCTTTACCTTCAACTCCCTTATCCAATGTTGGTGAGGCATATTCTCCTAAATTTGCCATTGTTTGAGTTCCAACTTTGTGGTATAACCATGAGAATTTGCTCTGAATCAAAATTTTTATGAGTTTTTTTCCTGGGGTCTTCAAGGTTTCATTGATGTGTAAACTAACAAAGGTACTACGACATCAATTTTGCAGATGCTCCATCCCCACTCACTCCTGCTGGGAGCTGCCGATATGATAGCTCCCTGAGTAATAACACTACTCTGTATTTGCATGAATATTTTAAGTTCTGGTTAAACGATAAGATGCTAATTGTACGCACAATGTTACTTAGGTCTTTTGACCAAAAAATTCATCAATTTAATAAAGCATGCAGAAGATGGCGAACTTGATCTAAACAAAGCTGCTGAAACTTTACAGGTAATCAAACCGGGTGTGTAATTTGAGTAAGTATCAGAAGTTGAATTGGATTTAATGTACGCAGGTGCAAAAGAGACGTATATATGACATAACTAATGTCCTTGAAGGGATTGGTCTTATTGAAAAGAAGCTCAAGAATAAAATTCGTTGGAAGTAAGCATGTTTTGTATTTGAGAAATAATTTGGTGTTATATTATTAGGTTGCTCCATTTTGTTATATAGGGAACTCCAGTAAACCTATCAACTTAATAAAGATCCATTTGGTTTCTTACAGGGGACTGGATCCTTCAAGACCTGAAGTGGACCAGGATGGTACTCTTTTGCATGTATGTGAGAGTAGGCAAACTTGATCCAAATAATTTTTTGTTTAGTATAGTTTATTCTTCCTTGGACTTGCCTCAGGTTTTTAAGCATTGTTATTCATGGCAGTCTGTTTGTTAGATGTCTAGTCTGTCATTTGGTTGTATTTGAAATGATAACAATCTGATCTCTCTTGTTTGCAGGCAGAAATTGAGAACCTTTCCATGGAAGAAAGAAGTTTGGATGGGCGAATAAGGTTTACTGCGTAGTACCCTTCAACTAAATATAATGCTGTTATCACCTCATTCTCTCATATCCTGATATTTTAAAATTACAGCCAAATGCAGGAAAAGTTGAGAGACTTGAGTGAAGATGAAAATAATCAAAAGTAATCATCATTGTTCCCTAATTACATATCTTGAACAGACTTGAAGGGTTTTATGTTTTTTTACCAATGCCTTTGTTTATGCTGCTGTAGATGGCTTTTTGTAACTGAAGAAGATATTAAAAACTTACCTTGCTTCCAGGTTAATATCTTTTCCTCTTTTATTTGGTACTGGTTGGAAACTTTTTTAAGATGTAGTATTAAGTTTTTGAGTTTAACCACGACAGAATGAAACCCTGATAGCAATCAAAGCACCCCATGGAACCACCCTTGAAGTCCCAGACCCTGATGAGGTATATGCAACTTAATTTTAGATGACTCAACTTTCAAGACTATACTAGAGTAGTTCTAAGTAGTTAGCAATACTGTATTTTGTATATAGGCTGTTGATTATCCACAAAGGAGATACAGAATTATACTTAGAAGTACAATGGGTCCTATTGATGTTTACCTTGTCAGGTATAACCCGGTTTAGCCTACTTCAGTTTTCACTAACTGTCACTCCATTTCTTATTGGATTTTTTCTATTTTGATTCAGCCAATTTGAGGAAAAGTTTGAAGAGATGAATGGAGCTGAAGAAACGGCAAATTTTCCCATTGCCTCTAGCTCTGGATCAAATGAGAACTTCGCATCACAAAGTTCGTCCATTGCACATGGTTCACCACAAATTGAACCTCAGACACAAGGGATCCATGACCTCGGCCCTACATATGGAGGTTCACATGAAAATTCTGGAGGGATGACAAAGATTATCCCCTCAAATATTGATGTAAGTGTGGTCTTTGATTCGCTTGACTTTTATAACATTGAAAAAAAAAGAGTATCTGCATTTTATTTTTTATTCAAGGGTGACATTTTCTACCTTTATCTGGTGTGGCATTGGTTTCTTATCGTTTGGTACTCACTATGGTTATTTATCATTAGGAATGCTAGTATATATAATGCAACATCTAGGAGCTATGATAGTGTGGTAGATAAGCTTATCTAGATCTTTTCCGGGTCATCCATAAATCTCCATTCCTTTTAACGCTCTTCCTATACTATATCGAAATGTTTTCACAGTTTCTGGTTGGTGCATCATTGTAGGGCTAGAGATCTGTTTGACAAACTTGGCTATTCATCTTTGCCAATCTTATTGATTAGTTGTGTCAATTTTCTATAGCTTATTGTTAGCACAACTGTGCGTTCAATCTAAATTTTTTTTCTGCCATTACAGAATGACTCAGACTATTGGCTTCTATCAGATGCAGATGTCAGCATCACAGACATGTGGAAGACAGATTGTATTCTTCCGTCGATGCTTATTCTAGTTTCTGTATTTTATGTTCTCTGAGCTTGTCCGGCAGCTAAATTCTATGATTTCTTCTTCTGCAGCTGTCTTAGAGTGGAACGACATAGATATCCTTCATGAGGAGTTGGAAATGACCACCATTAGTACTCCAAGACCACAGATTCCACAATCCGGTGTTAATGACTTGCATACTGTCGACAATGTACAACCTAGGTAATGCTTATTTGCCGACATTTCAACTTGGAGACATCGGTTGGGTTGACGATCCATAGTACTTGGGTGGATTGTGGAAGAGGGCATTGAAGGCGAAACGAACACTGTGAGCTTATTTATTGGCTCTAGTGTTACTATAGCTGGAAAATGGCTTGGCATAGTTCATGCTCGCTAAACTTTCAATTTTGCCTTTTTCCATGAAACGTAGGCAATGTAACATGGACTGAAATTTTACTTGCATATGATCTTCATCTGATGCATTGATTTCTGAAAATGCATCAAGGAATTAAACATGCTCTAAAATCAATTTATGGCTCTAATGTTAAATTTTGATTCAAAAAATTTGCACTTGGTCCTATAATGGAGGACTTAGAGTTTCAAACCCATATTCTTATTTGGATCAAATTTATGTTTTTCTTTCTTTTTCAAGTTAATATTTAGATTCCAATTGTTGACTTAATTTTCACATATTTAATTATACACAATTAATCATTGTGACATGGGAATCATATTATTCAAGTCATGCAGTACAATTTTTGATCTTCCCAAGAGCAGCTAGTTACGACAAATTCAAACCATGATGAAATGAATAAATCGAGTACAAGGGAATAAAGTGAAATCAACCCCAAAATAAATAACTACTAGTGTCTAATTGGCTGTTGGGCAGAAATAAAATAAAAATCTTGCAAGAAGCCAGAAGCATTGGATAATATTGCATATTTTCTTCGATTCTATCTATCACTAGAAACGGCTTTCCACTGGCTGTCTCTCTAGTTTCACAGCCTCACACATGTAATAATAATGAAACAAAAAACATACAACCTTGTATCCCAGGTTTATGTAATAATAATGAAACAAAAAACATACAACCTTGTATCCCAGGTTTAATTTCTTCGCCAACCAACATCAATCACTAACGTGTTGTTCGTTTGAATGGAAATCCTACCTGTTTAATTTAACGAGCACATAGTTTAGCCATCTCAATTCACATACGATGACATCTTGGTAATTTAATTATACGATCATGCTATCATGTTTTCAAAACTAGATCGATAAGAAGCTTGTACATGCTATCATGTTTTCAAAACTAGATCGATAAGAAGCTTGGAGATGGAATGATGGAGGAAGCATTTCACTTGATATTATTGATTGTGATATAAATCAAATCAAAACTTCAAGTTGTTGTTCACGACTTCAGCCTCCACATGCGTGAACCATATGACAATTTTTATTATCCTCTCCAAGCATTATAAAGCACATGGTTCCAGTAGATTTGATAAGTGCCGTTTCAACCTACAATTAGAAGAGAGAGTTGAATTAGACTCCATGGCGTTTTGTGCATCAAAGAGGCTGTGGCAATTTTCTTGAAATGTCTTGAAAATTATCTTGATGAAACATAGTAACTCGTTTAGGGATAAATTCACTAATTATAGTACTATATTTTTAAAAAATAAAATTCAACAAGTTCCAACTCGAGAATGAATGAATCCATCAGGGTTCTAACTTCTAAACCTTTCCAAAAATTGCTTATATAGTTAGAAATCAAGATACGAACAACATACGACAAAATGCCGTACGCATATTAATCCCAATCTACACATTTAAAAGAAATTAATCAAGACATAAAGCTACATAGTAACAAAAAAATCTTGTAGGAAAATGCAAACACAAGAGCATACCTGGAAAAAAGTTACGATCCAAAAAAAGAACAAGAATGTTTTACCGATGCCGCCCATACCGGAAACAGAAATCTTTCACAGATCCCTCGTTTTGCACATCCATCTCCATTCCTGAGTTTCAGCAGTTGACTTGAAAATGGAAGAATTGTAAATCATTGTTCAGAAGAAATATAACATAATCTGAGATGCAGAGAATTCAGCCTTAGCTAAACAACGTTATATACACAATGATTGCCTTGTAACTACCAATCATTTGTTTTAACTGCACAACTTGCAAGAATAAACGTGTTTTATTTGTCTTCCATTAATGGGGGCTGCTAGTCTTGACTCTAGACTATGACCTTAAAATAAAAGGAAAAAAACCCAGATGGAGTTGACTTACGTAGACTTTACTTTTCTTTTAAGAAAAAAATAAAAAAATATAAATTGTGATAATAATGTTAATTCTAGGTTAGTTGATGTGATGTAATACTTAAAAGACATTTTTTGGTTTTTATTTATATACTATCTATGTATGATAAATTGACAATTGCCCTTGATGCGTTGGCAATTTTTTGAAAGCTTAATTATTACTTGTTAATTAAAATAAAATAAATATGTAAGTAGTCTAAATATTTACAGCATAAATAAATCTACACAATCATGTGTGGAATTCAATGATCAAGGTAGAAATTCAACTTATTCTTTCTTCTATAAGTATTGATATTTGAAGAAAGTTGAATTATTGACTTTGCTTTAGGTATTATGAATGAATGAATTGAAACATTCAATGTTTGAAAACGATTGACGCGTAAATTTTGTAAATAAGTGCAATGTGTAATAATAATTAATAATAATAATAATAATATTATTATTATTATTATGTACTCCCTCCGTCCCGCTTTAATGTTGACGTTTGTTTTTTGCACGAAGATTAAGAGATAGTATAATATTTTAATGTGTGGTAAGGTGAGAGAAATAATATTTAATATAAAGTGGTAGTTGTATTAGTGTTGTGTGTGGGTCCTACATGAAATTTGTTTTGTGTGGGCCCAACTTGATAAAAAGAAAATTTAAACATTAACTTGGAACAACCCAAAATGGAAACATAAATCTTAACGCGGGAGGGGTGAGTGTACTCCAATTTTCTTTAAAAATTCAAGACGCTTTGGAATAAATTGAATATTTTTTCACATGTACTTTCTACTTTGGAAATACCATAAACGAAGTTGTTTACAACATTCTAAATTCCAGCAATTAATTAATGGTTATAATTTATAGAAAATTAAATTTGGGGAAAAAAGAGAGGTAAAAATCAACACTGTATAACACAGCATAAAAAAACAAAAGAGCACATAAATTATAGTCATGAATCACCACAACATATTTTGATACACACATTCATTTTTACATGTCAATCTCTTTAGTCATATATGCATCCATACACCACCATGCCACACTTTTATATAATTTCTCGAAATAAAATCTCTGCAAGACCTAATTAAGCTTTTATGCTAGCTCACAATAATAAAATTAAGCTACAAATTACATAATTCCACGAACACGAAAAAGGAAAAAAAAAACTTTAAAATAGGTGTGTAATTCTAATGAGAGTATTTGTGGATAAAATGAGAAATATTATCCAAAACTTTGTTTGCCAATTGTGAGAAAGGTTGGTTTAAGAAGAAACCATGTTGTTGTCCTTCGAACTCCACATAATCAATCTCTTTTTTCATGTCTTTCATTTTCTTGTAGTAATGCTGGATTCTGTCTTTCATCACTTCAGACCCACCAACGATCACAAGTATTGGATCAAGCCCAATACTCTCCAAATTTGGGCTTGAAGGCCCAAATGGGTTTGCTAATGGGTGGTCCGACGTTTCTCCACTTGGCACCGATAACCTCCAAAATCTTTTCCAAACAAAATACACTATTCAATTTTCTTTATTAAATTTAAACACACTGCCACATATACTATTACAATATAATAATACTATAATTATTATTTTTTATTTAAAACTAAAAAAATACTCAAAGTAACGTTTGTATTTAATATATTTTGTCGAACATAACCTGTCTTAATCTTGATGCACTTATCCAAACCTGTTCTCTCATCTAATAGCTAGCCTAATCTATCCATGTGACATTGCAATTAAACAATTGAATTATGGTTAGGTATTTAGATTTGGTTCAAAGGTGGCACTACATGTAGAACCTTGGTCCCACCAAATTTTTTAAAATTGGCCAATAGTGTGCAGATGATATAATATATAATTTCTTAGAAAAAGATTTAAAAGGGTTCAAATATCTCCACAAATTATATGTGTGCGCGATTTGGGTCACTTGTGAAATTGAAGATCTTCAAGATCTGCTGACAATTAATTATTTTGAAGAAAATTTCAAACTCATTATTGGTGGACCTTCCATTTTCTTATTCTGTGTAAATTATATATATATAAAACAGAAAATAAGGAAAAGATGGGGGAAAGATAATTAATAAAATCCCACAAAATGGGTATCCAATCAAAGAGAAGAAAATTGAGATAAGATTGGGAAATGTAATCATAAGAATGTGGGTATTAAGTGGATTCCTACATATTTATTCTTAAAGGCCAACATTCACTCTCTTATTACAACCACATGGACCATTTCTGCAACTTGTACCATGTAATGTTGTAACTTGTAAATAGTACGCATATTTTAATTTGCATAAATATTGATATAAGTAAAATAAACTAATATTTAACCATTAAAAATTGGTAATATCAGCTAGCCTTCTTTTACTAATTTGTGTTCAATCAGTGAACAAATTGTAAGTCTTCATTACTTTAAAATTTAGTAATATATACTCCCTCCGTTCCGTTTCAATGTTTACGTTTGTTTTTTGCACGTTGATTAAGGAGTATAATATTTTAATAGATAGTGGGTGGAAAAATATAATATTTAATGCAAAATGGGTAGATGTATTAGTGTTGGATCATATATTAATTATTTTAGGTGTGTTCCATATTCCAAAAAGGAAAACGTAAACATTGAAATGAAACGCGCAAAATAGAAACGTAAACATTGAAACGGGACGGAAGGAGTATATATATATATATATATATATATATATATATATATATTCCGTGCATATTTAAATATAATTTACACTTAACGTAATTATAATTAAAAAAGTGGAATATTATATATATTATAGATATGAAATTCAAATTTGGATCCACTTATAAATGTCTCTTTCATCATAAAGTCATGTTGATCATTATATATATTTTCCAAAATGTATTGAGAAATGAGGCACCACAAAAGTAATTGTCATCATAATATGAAGGGGTATAAATCTTGTAGGTTGAATTGACTAAGCACTACGTGTTTCTTAAATTGCCATTCGCTTTCATAATTGCTTTACAAATAAAGTGGATTATTGGAGCACTACATTTTTTTTCCTATTAATTATTGCTATATATATATCCACCCCCTTTTCTAATCAATTATTCAATTAATTCATATGTCACCCCACCACAATTTATCAAATCATACCAAGAGTGACAAAAAATATGTAGTATAGAATTCATTTATTTTGAATTCTTCGTATTTTAGCATATGATATTAAGAGTTCTATATTATGAATTTATGATATATACAACTATCCTTATAGATAAAGAATACAAGAGAAAGATCTTTCGAGACCACAAAAAAATCTTTTAATACATTTTTAAAAATAAAATAAAATTTGTGCTCTCTAATATATTATCTCAATTATTTGCTAAAGTACTATTTCAAATCTTTATGACCATAATTAATAGTCTTAACCAGTAATTTATGCATGAGAGCATCGTTTAATTCAATTTGATTCGATTTTGGTCAAGTAAATTAATGATTTGGTTAACTCATGAGTATTCACCCATTATAGTCGCAAATTCAAGTATATTTTTGGTGATTATTTTCATAGTTGGTAAAAAAAAAAGTTTGGTAATTTATTCAACCAAATAGCATGAAAAGTAGAAAGATTCATAAGTTTTAGTTTGAAACAAATTAAAGAATATAGTGGTCTGAAATTAAATGAATCTATACGGAATATTCTACCCAAAAAAAAGAAAAAAAATAGAATGCATGTTTGTTATGCACCACTCTCGTAGTGACCAGTGACCACCTCTTTATTAGAGATCAATATATTCTTCTCAACCCTTCACACATGTAATTGAATCTAGTTTCAAAATTCTATAAACTAATTTTTTAAATATAATTAGTGACCTATTTATCTATTTTTTTTCAAAACAAATAGCCCTAATTGCCATGCAAAGTAATATTGGGACGTAGAAAATTAAGTTACCTATCAAGAATGTCTAGATTCAAAAACTGTTCCGGCGGCCCTTCTGCTTCAGATTTCGTCCTCTCACTCCCACCAAAGAACGGCGCCATTAACACGTAACCACGCACCCGAACCGGGCCCAACTCCGGTGACCCACGGCGGAGCTCCACCGCCACATGGTGGGCCAAGTTCCCGCCGGAGGAATCACCCACAATGAAAACCCTACTAAAGTCAACCCCTCCTCCGGCCAACCATTCATCAGCGCCGCCACTCACGGACAGCAAAGCCTGGCTTTGGAGCCACTTAACGGAGCTCAGAGCGTCATCCACGGCGGCCGGGAGGCGGTGCTCCGGCGCGAGGCGGTAGTCCGGCGCCACGACCAGAACTTGCAGCGCGGAGGCAAGGCGGAGGCAGCAGTTGTGGCAGTTGGGCCATGTCCTTGAGCCGACGCAGAAGCCACCGCCGTGGAAGAAGTAGAGAATGGGGAGGTTAGCGGCGGAGGAGTGGCGGGGTTTGTAGAGGCGGAGGTGGAGGTTGTGTTTAGGGTCGTATAGACAGTCTTTCCAGACGGCGGTGCCGTCGTCGTGCACTGTCATCGGAAACTTAATGTCGTCCGACCGGGAAATGGAGCCATCGCTAAATACTTGAACGATTCCAAGACAGTCTTCCACTACATGAGCAAGAGAACCCATCTTTCTCTCTCTCTTTCTTACAGAATGGATTGGATTGGTGTGAAAGAAGGAACAAATTAAGCCGTTTAAATAGATCACCAATCATTATTCATTGAATGTACACTTAAAAAATAAGTATAGATAAGCTTATTTTGATGTTATATCTTCTGTAATTATTTAATTGGTGTTATATGATGTACTATAACACTCATTCAATGAATGTCATATACGAGGCCAAAAAAAATCGACTACGTTTAGGATTTAAATTAAGCCATTTCCAATGTCATGTATGAGGCCAAAAAAATCGACCTAGGGTACTATAGATTAAGCCCTTTCCTTTTGTTATTTAGAGAAAATGTTAAAATGCTTAGACGAAAGGAAGGAATTGATAGTCCAAAGGCTTCCTGAAATTATCGATGGTGATAGAAGTATTCAAGTTAGTAAAAAAGGATATGCTTCTCTTGAAATTACTATGGAACTAGAACATCTATCCAACATATGCTTGGAAGTATTGTTGCTGATTAGTTCAAGGCATAGACTCCCCATTTCTTTGTCTTATTAGCGCAAGGTGTTCGTATTTTGAAAAATGTTATCCAACATAATTTTTTTGGAAAAATGCAAAAAAATTTCCCTCTTCATTACTCTCCCCTTCTGATTTAAATAGTCTCATTTGTTTTTTCACGTGAATTAAGAATATTATTATCTAATGTGTAGTGGATAGTTATACTATTAGATGTGTGTGCCTCATATTTTAATTATTCCCTCCGTCTCACAATACCCTTCACACTTTCTACATTTGTCAGTCCCGCAATACCCTTCAAACCCCAAATATAGTAAAAAAAAATATCAATATATCCTTCATCTACTCAACAATTTCAAAAATGCCATGAGTTTAACTCATAATTAGCACTAATTCCTGATTTGGCCCAAATTAAAAATTCTTAACTAATTAAAATAAACGTAATCAACAATTCAATAAACATATCTGCAGATGACATTTGGTATCAAAATCTTTTTCCATGTCATTACACAGTCTTTCTCTCTCTCACTCAGTCTTCTTCTTCGGCAAAGACCATTTCATTCTACTATCTCTCACTCACTCAGTCGTCTTCTTCGCCCTTCTTCGCCGAACAAACCCCAGTACCCCTCATTCTCAACGTCTTCTTCGTCGAGCAAAACCTCACCTCATTCTCAACGTGGATCTAAATATTTGTGGTGTGAAAAAACCCTAGATCTAAACCTCTCTTGTAACCCTCTCCAAGATAGATCGCTGGATTCATCATTGACTGGTCGTTCCCGACTCCCTCTTTCCTGGATCTGAGGATTCCGACTGGTGGTTGAGGACTCTGAGGGGGCTGACGTTGATGCTGCTGTTCAATGCTGCCTCTTCGCTGTTGGGCAAGCCCGCTTGAGGGCGGCGACGATGTCATTGTAGACTGGAGAAGGAGGGCCGCTGGTGGGCCTTGGCCCGCTTGAGAGCGGGGACGAGGACACTGGAGACTGGAGAGGGGGCTGAGCATGGAGGAGTGGGCCCGGGACAGTGGGGAGGCAGTTGAGGGCGAAGTTGAAGCAAATCTCGAGGTTAGAAGGTGGCGGCGACATGGAGCGGAGTGACCCGATCGTGGCCGCGCCGCCGTGTGAGGGTGAGGGAGAGCTTCAACAGGGAAGTGGCCTCTGTATAGAGGGTTTGCTGCGCTGAATCATTCAGGTACTTGGTGTTCATCATTTCTCGGTTAGATTTATCGGATCTGGTTTTATTTTTCTTTTTTTCTTTTTCATTGCCTTAAGATTTGATAGATTTGTGAATTTTATGAGTTTAATCTTGTGTTATTTTTTTATTATTGTTTTTCTATTTTGTGTTATTCGATTGATTTGTGCCCTCGAATATTTTACATATAAATAAAAAATGCTTTATCGTTGTTCTTTTTGTTCGTGTAGATTTCATCAATCTATTTGTGATTTGTTGTGTTTTGTTTTGATGTACATTCACCAAATCTACTAATTTAACTATATGTGGATGATAAATCTGTAGTTCAAAGGCATTGAATAGTTAAATCATTTTTAATCTAATCTAATCGCATTCAATGGTGTTTCTCAGGATCTACGAGATGATTTGTTTCATGGTTGCAGTGAGGCTGGTTCAAATATTCTTCAATTTCTAATTGAATGTAATGAATTTCTGTAATTATAGCACAATTTCTGTAATTTTTTGTTCATTTTTTAGGTTACAATTTTATTTTCTAATATTTCTGAAGTTCCAAGGAATTAAAAAAATGGTAGGTTATGTTTTGGATTAATTAAAGTTAATCCAAATCATAAACTTAATTATATGGACATTTTTTTCCCTGAAAAAGTCAGTTGAAAAAGTCTAAAAATAATTTTTTCTTAAAAGTGAAGGGTGTTACGGGACAAGGGGAGTATATTATTGAGTGTGTATGGATTTCATATGTTTAAAAAGTGAAATAAAATCCTTCGGGGTGGACGCCCAAAAAATAGACTCTTTAATCCGGACGGATGGAGTTTTAACTAATACATAGTCGCATGTGTAGTCGCGTACAGTGGTCGCACATATTTAAAAGGAGTAAATTAAACATGTACATGGTCACACTGGTCGCGGGTAGAGTCACATATATAGTCGCATGTAGGGATGTAGGCATAGTCGTAGAAGTGATCATATACTTTATGTTTATTATATAGATAAAGTATACTCCCTCCGTCCCCCAAAGTATTTCACACTTTCCTTTTTCATCCGTCCCTCAAAGTATTTCACACTTTACTTTTACTAAATTTGGTAAAAATACATTATACTAATACTCACTTTTTACACATATCCCAATATAATACTTGTTTTTTCACATCTCCCAAAAACTTTACACACTTTTTCCACATCTCTCAATAACTTTACACACTTTTTTCATTAAATCAACTAAAATATATATTCTCTTTCTTACTTTATACATAAAAATACAAAATTTTCTTAAACTCCGCGCACACCAATACGTGAAATACTTCCCGGGACGGAGGGAGTATCTTTTAAAGTATGATAAATGATGAATTAAAATATAATTTTATGGTGTTAAACTATGATTCATTATTGACATACTTTAATTACAAATAAACATACTTTATTTATACAATAAACATACTTTAGTAATGGATCAATTCGTCTTACAATCGTCTCACAAAAAATCCGTTTCATACGAGAGTTTCTCAAAGTATAATTCATTTACTGGATAAAAATTAATAAAGTCGTCATGGGATAAAATAACACGTGGAAGTTGATGGTGGACCCCATATTGGAAAAGTCCATGCTTGATTCATGCTAATTTCGTCCTTTTCCTCCTTCAAAGTTCAAACGACTCTTGGAATTTGGAATCCCTAAAATTGGATTCTTATCCATAAATAACATTTTTATATTTCATTATAATACGTTAATTATATAATTATATCCTTACGTTGATAAAATAATAGTATAATACATACTCCCTCCGTCCCCTTGAAAGGTATTCGTTTATTTTTTGCACGTGAATTAAGGAATAAAATAATTTAATGTATAGTAAGGTGTGAGAAATCAATTTTGACCCTAATACTTATTTTATTCGATTGATTTGTCTGAGTTAGTGGTTGAGTGGGAACACACTATATAGTACATATCTTAATGCAGATTAAATCAAATAAGATTAAATGAACTATAAAAGATAATTTACATACATGTTCCTTTAACATCATTTGTAATTGAAGCACATGGCAAACATTACCACCACCAATGAATTCAATTCTTCCATATAATAATTAATTAAACACAATATGATCCAGTCAAAATTAATTTGGACTTTCAATCACTCATGTATTCTTGTCTTGCTTTTCAAATTTAATTCAAAATAAAAACATTTCTGGCTTAGAATATGTCAAAATCAGATTGTTCGGTAGGCATCTTGGTAAATTAAATTAAAAAAAAAAACCTTAAAATAAATATAAAATCCTAAGAGTAAAGATTTAAACTTAAAATAATAAACTATAAAAACGAAAAAAAATATATATAATTATACTCTAATATTTTTAACATTAAATTTAAAAGAAAAAATAATATATAAACCACGCGATTAATTAAGAAGCCCATGATTTGAATAAAATCGAAAAATTAATTAGCCTAAAAGGTTTGAATTTATTGGGATTGAAAAAGTGAGTTCAAATTGGTTTATCTAAGAATATATGATGAGTGGTTTTTTATTTTTTTATTTTTTGTTAAGTATATATGTTTTGCTACATGAAATTTGAGGGGATTAAATTGGTTAACTTTAGAATAAAAAACCGTACGTGTTCTAACTTAATTTGTGTATGGTTATGATCATTAATGCTACACTTTTATGATAATTATGCATGTAAAGATTAATGTAGGATCTCATTATATAAATGCATACTTTTTTCAGTAGATTTATTCATATATATCGTGAATCATGATATGAATGATGTCACAATCGTGCAATCAAAATTAAAGAATGAAGATATTATACATAGTACTAGCTAGTGCGTCTTTGCACTACCAAATTAAACGCCAAAAATTACATGGGTTGCATGAAAAGTTATTGTGTCACATTTCACTCTTTTATATGGTAGAAGGTTACTCTTATACAATAAGATTAATCTCTTTTGAGAAAAATATTTTTCTGACATTTTGAAAAAAGACACTCAATTAAGGTGCAATAATACTAACCCCAAGATCTTCGATTCATTTAATATTAAATTAATCAAACTAAATGTAAGAATATGTACATCCCAATTAAATACACATATATCCATCAATTACTCATATTAAAATAGATAATTGACAACAGTAGTGATAAATCAATGCTCCATATAGTAATCGTGGGTGCGGTATCTTATTCAAAATACATAATTAGTTGACATTTCTTTATCAAGATTAAGATTTGTGTACACAAATTTTCAATTATTTTTTTGACTATCCAAACGGACCGAACCAATCACATACGACAATTAAATTGTCCTAATTTATTTAATTTTTCGCGTTATAACTTTTTCTAAACCACTATATTGACACAACTTATTATACTTATATAAACACACACAGAAATGTAGAATTCTGTGGAATTTTCTTATCTAATTACATATTTTGACAAATTAATTTATTCTTGACTAATTAAGTTACAATTGAAATTTCGTGCCAGGGTCTCATTCATTAATTCATCTTAATTATGAATATATATTTTAATATAATTAATGTATCTCTCTTGCATGAGTTGTAATTTTTATATGATTAAACTTTACCCAAAATATTTTCATGCATTTATATAAACCCTAGTTTCGAGTTAACGAAAGGAAGAAAAAGAAAGGATGCAAAGTCTAAAAATGGGATATAAAGTTGTGTTAATTGTTGTAATTAACCACTAAAATAATGTATATTATGACATTATTATATGATATCTGAGCAACATCAAAAGATTTTGATGTAAACGGATGTTATTTCTGTAAACTTTTCATTTATTTAAAATATTATATAGTGGCTGCTTTCTGATGATGGTTCCTATTTTATACATTATTTTATAGTATTTAAGCAAGACCAAGTGTTTTGATGTAATTGGATGTCATTTTCGTTTTCTTTTTAAACTTTCTCCTATATATACTATTTTTATGTGGTGGCTGCTTTTACTAAATTCTTACGTACCCAATTTAGGTAAATCAATTAAAAAACAATTTTTGGGGAGGGAGGGGGAGAACCATTTGAAGCAATTTTTTTTTTAATTTAATAGAAAATTATTATAATATGATAAAATAAGAAAAGTATAGCTAAGTTAAAAATGAAAGATTAAGGAACATTGATGTGATGTACTCCATATTTACTTAGCTCTAAAATTAAGAGTATGCTTATTATATATAAATTTAAATGATACATGTCAATAATAATACATTAATTTTGACAACCAAAATTTGCCAATTGAGCTGGAGTAGCTCAGTTGGTTAGAGCGTGTGGCTGTTAACCACAAGGTCGAAGGTTCAAGCCCTTCCTCTAGCGGAATTTTTAATGCTTTGATTTTTTTAAGTTACAGCCTTATGTAATGTTATTTGTTATTTTCATTTCTGTGAGAAGCAAATAGTAGTTATGTAATGTTATTTTTTACTAGTAACGCACCGTGCATTCGCACGGAAACTAATGAAGTAGTTTTATTGTAAATAAATAAAATAATAATCTACCTTCTTAATAAAAATTTCAAAATTATTAAATGTGATAATGTATTGTATGAAAATAATAATAATTAGTTTTATTAAATTTATTTATATTTTATGAAATATGATGAATTAAAATATAACTTCTTAGGTGTTATCGTATGTTGAATCATTTGCTGGTTATTTGGTTGAATATTTTATTATTTTTAGAATGAAAAGAGTATAATGAAACAATGTTAACAATATAATATTTTAATATTTTATTATTTATAAAATAGACAATTTCTTGTGAGAACATATATGTGAGACATGTTGTGAAATTGGTCAACTCATTATTACTGTATGTTTAAAGAATGCTGGTAGTGAATTATATTATAATATCCTATAATCACACTTTAATGTATTATTCATCATACTTTATAAAAATATTTTATAATTAATAATAATCATACTCTACATATATAACACTCATACTTTAATACGTTTTATAAACCATCTCACATAAATACCGTCGTACAAGAGACTTTGTCTTTTATAATAGATGAAATATTTATATGATAATATAATTACTCTCTATAAATAACAACTTTTCATTTTTTTTATACATTATTTTTTTTCATCTATTTTTAAGATTAAATAATCATATGTTTTTAGAAGTACTTGTATATATAATTTCATTAAAATAAAAATAAAGAATCATATGTTTTGAAAACTAATTATCGTATGATATTAATTGACACTGTTATCATATTTAATTTTACTAACATGTAAATATATGGACGAGGATCCTCTCTCATAAATTAAATGCGTTTTTTCTTAAGACGCTGCCATGAAAGTAAATTTTCTACCATAATGGGAGATGATCCACATTCATTAACGGATGAGGTCTATGTAAATTTACTCATGAAAGTAAATTTTCTACCGAGGAAAAGGATATGATCCACGCTACCGTGAGAGTAAATTTACTACAGGAGACAATCCACATCCGTATATACTGACAAAGTTTCTTGTTTTGTTAGATAAGTTTTGAGATAAATTAAATAAATAAATGTAAATCATAATTAGTGAACTGAATTACTACCCCTCTCCATTAATTTAAGTGTCATTTTTAGTAATATTGCAGGATTCATCATGACAGGAGCTTTTGCTCATGGAGCTATCTTTTTCATTAGAGATTACAACCCGGAGCAAAATGAAGATAATGTATTGGCAAGAATGTTAGACCATAAGGAAGCTATCATATCTCATTTAAGTTGGGCCAGCCTCTTTCTGGGATTCCATACCTTGGGACTTTATGTTCATAATGATGTCATTTGCTTTTGGTACTCCGGAAAAGCAAATTTTGATTGAACCCATATTTGCTCAATGGATACAATCGGCTCAAGGTAAAACTTCATATGGGTTCGATGTACTTTTATCTTCAACGAGCGGCCCGGCATTCAATGCGGGTCGAAGCATCTGGTTACGTATTTTAACTTTTTATCTATCTTACGAAAATTTTCTTACAACACATTTCATATAAGTGTTTGCCTATAACTTTGTCATTATTATAAAATATATACTATTAACTACATAATACGGCCTTCTTTATGCAAGTTGAATTCCCTGTTACACATTCCATGTTCCATTGGTGTTTCTTTATATAAAAAAACTATACCCTACAAATGACCATTAAACCCTTGGGGTATGTATTGAATTTTGGCCTTTGATTATGACACGTGGCAAGTATTTAATTCGTGTATTAGGAGATGAAACACCATCGTGTAACAGGTGATCTCATTTGTTCTCAAGTTGAATTCCCTGTTACACATTCCATGTTCCATTGGTGTTTCTTTATATAAAAAAACTATACCCTACAAATGACCATTAAACCCTTGGGGTATGTATTGAATTTTGGCCTTTGATTATGACACGTGGCAAGTATTTAATTCGTGTAATAGGAGATGAAACACCATCAATGCATCAATTTCGTCATTTTTGCATCCATATCAATTTTTTTCTTTTTTAGGGAATCCATCACATACATAATACAACTAATCTTTACTATAAAATAAGAAATAATACTGTTTAAAATATAAAAATTCATTTGAGCATTTAATATATCACTGAAATGGATATCATATTAATGATAAAAAAATTCCATGTAAAACTTATTAAAATAAAAAAGTTAGAGAAACTCTCTTGTGAGACGGATGTGAGACGGGTCGATCAATTACTAAAGTATGTTAATTATATAGGTAAAATATGTTTATTTATAGTTAAAGGAGGTCAATAATGAATTATATTATAACACCATAAAATTATATTTTAATTCATCATTCATCATACTTAAGAAAACATACTTTAACAACCATTAAGCATACTTTATCTACTATATAATAAGCATACTTTAACACGTCTCACATACCGTCTCATATATATAATGTCTCACAAGAGAATTTGTCAAAAAGTTATATACATTAAAAAATTTGGAAAAAATTTTAAATTAAAAAAAACAAATATTTTGATGGACTATTTATGTGGGGAGCGTGTGTTATTATTATCCACACTCTCATTTTGGTAGGTGTGGTTAAGAAGATATATTTCAATTTAATGTTATATCATCATCAATATTATATACTCCATCCCATTTTATTTTGCACCCTAACTTCATCATTAAGAAAAAAAATTAATAATTTTTAAAGATATTATAGTATATTTTGATAAATAAATGATAAAATATATTAAGGTGTATTAGGTAGAGGTGATTTTTTTTAAAAAATAAATTAAGTGAATGAGAAAAGAGTGATTATTTTTATTTTTTTTTCTAGAAAGGTATAATTTTTTTTTAGGATAATCTAAAATGAAAAGTATATAAGGAAGAAAACTATATGAGTAATTGTTAACCATCAATATCTACAGGATCTTAAATATTATCTTAAATTCTTGATGCTGCCTCCAAATTTAATTTCACTTTTTATGAAAATAAAATCATACTTTTATCACTTCTTAATTTCTTCGATTTCACCATATCACTTAAATTCTTGATGCTGCCTCCAAATTTAATTTCACTTTTTATGAAAATAAAATCATACTTTTATCACTTCTTAATTTCTTCTATTTCACCATATCATTTTAATGTGATGCACTATACTGAATGCACATCTTTCTTTAAAATCAACACTAATATTTATTTTGTAAAGAGTTGCACTATAGTGAATAATAGTATTAATTTTTTCATCTTTCTTCAAAATCAAAATTTTGTAATGAGATAAGTAATTTTTATTGTTTGGAAAATATTTTACAAATTTATAGGAATAGGAATTTCTTTCATGAGTTATAAATAAATGATTTATGCTCTGTTTTTTTTTTCTATTTATTTCTTTTTCTTTCTGGCATCTTTTTCTTTTTCCTTCTATTTGAAAAATCTGTATATTTTCTACATTCATATATATTCACTTATTCTCTTATTACCAATGAATAATCTATATATTTTCTACATTCATTTATTCACTTGTTCGATGCGTTTCAAATAAGTGATTTATGCACTTTTTTTAATTTCTTTTCCATATTTATTTATTTTTTCCTTCTTTCTATTGCAACTTTTTCTTTTTCGTTCTATATACAAAATTTATAGTATATTTTTTGCATTCAGTTCACTTATTCACTTATTATTTCCAATGAATTTTCAAATGAGGGAATTTATATATTTTCTACATTCAAATATTCTCTTATTTTCAATAAATTTTCAAAATGAGTGATATATACTTTTTTTTCTTTTTTTTTCCCTCTATATACAAAATCTATATACTCCATTCATAGCATGTTAAATTTTATGTTTTTCATATTAATATGTCCAAGTTAAGATTTACACTTATTTTCTTTATCAAATTAAAAGCACACAAAACAATTAATTACAACAATAATAATACTACTATATACTAAATTCACTCCACATCAAATATTATTTCTCTTATTTTTTCAAAAATATAAACTTCTAATGTAACTGAATTTACAATTCAATTTTATCATCTTATAAAGAATACCAAATGTACCTTCCATGAGCTACCTTCAATTAGCTTTCTTTTGTACCTGATCTTTTAGAATTACACATATGTCCCAAAATGTAAAACTGAGGATAATATCCAACCTGTTTGATCTTTGAGCTTTTCTTTATCATAAAACTCCTACTCTTCTCTCTCATCTTTATCTCTTTTTTGAATTTTTCATTATCCTCTCTCATCTTTATTTCTTTTTGAATTTTTCATTATCCTCTTTCATCTCTATCTCTTTTTGAATTTTTTCATCTATTACCCTTCTTGAGTTTTTCTTGTTCCTTTTCAACACTGGTCATCACTATTGTCTATTTTTTGCATTATTTCTAACACATCAGTAATTTTTGCATTATTTCTAACATATCGTTAAAGAATGTAAATTCAAATCAAACATGTGTTCCCTTATCTAAAATCCAATTGCTCTCATCAAGATTCATTGTTGTCGCATTATTGCATCCGGAACTTAATTCTGGAATACTGAAAAACAATCTCCTTGCAGCTCACTTCTTCCGAATATCCACCTTATCAGAATTTAAACGACATATTTCTCATCTACAAAAATTCTACTAAATTATGATGATGGTATAAGAAGTGGACCCGACTAAAGAACTAAACGACATATTTCTCATCTACAAAAATTCTACTAAATTATGATGATGGTATAAGAAGTGGACCCGACTAAAGAACTCACCGGGGATTCGACACGTTTCATTCAATCCAACCTGTTGGCTTACCTCCACCCATCGTTGAGATTGATTCCCACCATTACTTTCTCCAAGCACCGCGTCTGGTATCATCGCACCACAACTGAATCATCAGCGCCGCGTCTGGCATTGTCGCTACACTCCCCCGTTGCGAACGGGAACACCGACCTAGCTGCTTTGGCTGCATCACAAGATCTTACGGCGCATGGATCTTCTTCGCGAAGGTGAATGGTCACGGCTTGTTTTTTTATCTCTTTAATCATCTGTGAGTCGGACATCAGGGTGACGCCGCCTTGGATATCGGCAGGGATGCGCACGAGGCCGGCTTGCTCGGAATTGATGAGAGCTTCTGCGCCAGGGCCCTGCTACCGCCTCCGACCACCACAATGATCGACCAACATTGCAGTAACTCTTTTGTATCCATAGTTTTCTCCCTTTCTAAAGCATCGCCATAGTTTTCTCCTCTGACAATATATATATTGAAACACGCAACAAAAAAGTTATTAGTATGCACATTTATTGAGTTAAAATCATTTTTCGTCCCATAACAATATGAAATTTTTGATTTTGTCCCAAAAAGATATCATTTTCAATTTAGTCCCATAACTTTCTATATTGGCCAATTTTGGTCCCAAAATCACCGGAATTCAGCACGTGCACCTCACGTGATCCCTCAATTTGGGGCTTTCCGGCGATTTGGGACCAAAATCGGCCAATATTGGGAGTTACGGGACTAAATTGAAAATGATATATTTTTTTGGACAAAATTAAAAATATATATTGTTATGGGACCAAAAGTGATTTTAACTCCATTTAATTTTTTATTTAAATTCTTAGCACAATTTATATATATATATATATATATATATATATATATATATATATATATATATATATATATATATATATATATATATATATATATATTATGACGACTTGATTTTTAGTTTAGGTCTTAAAATAAGACCTAATTTTATAAGTGTTTCAAATTAAGATATAAATTTAGTTTCTTTTCTCAAATTAAGGCCTGATTTTTTATATTTGTTATTTTTTTTATCATTTTAAGACTTATCATGAAATTTATATTTTCATTTCAAGTCATACAAAATAATTTAAAAATATTATTATACACCTTCAAATCAAATCATAAAATTACATATGTTATTTTTATTAATATATTATATTAATTTATAAAATATATTCAATTCGGAAAAAAATAGGCCTTAATTAGAGAAAAAAGGTAAAATTGAGCCTTGAAATGAGACATTTCTTAAATGAAAACTAAAATTGAGACCTAACTTAAAAATTGAATCCTTACATGAAAATTTTCATATATATATATATATATATATATATATATATATATATATATATATAAACTATTCTTTATCTAGATTTTTAGTATTTAAAAAATATTCATCTCATATAATATAATCTAAATAATAATATATAATATAAAAATTATGTTCTCATAGTACAAAATTCATCTCTCATATTAATTTAAATTTTAATCCCCAATTTCAAATCTTGACATGGTCTCATAGGGTATATATCCTATATAATTTAATTTTATATATTAAAAATGATAAAACATCAAAGGTAATGGAATAAATAGAAGATACTAATATTTTATAAAAAAAATCGAAGGTAGTATATTTTTAGGGTTCAACTATTAAATTAAAATCATTTTTCGTCCCATAACAATATGAAATTTTTGATTCTATCCCAAAAAATATATAATTTTCAATTTAGTCCCGTAACTCCCAATATTGGCCGATTTTGGTCCCAAATCGCCGGAAAGCCCCAAATTGAGGGGTCACGTGAGGTGCACGTGCTGAATTCCGGTGATTTTGGGACCAAAATTGGCCAATATAGAAAATTATGGGACTAAATTGAAAATTATATCTTTTTTTGGACAGAATAAAAAATTTCATATTGTTATAGGACGAAAAATGATTTTAACTCCACATTTATTGCAGAATCACATCTATTGATATAAACAGTAGAAATATAATAATATACTATAAACTAAAGGAGAGTTTTAGATTTATTAGGTGGCATCATGTGAGCAATTTAGACATGATGTGTCATTTTTATAAATTTTTGAATTTTTTTAAATAATAAACTTGCTTAGGAAGGAATATAATATACTTACTTTATTTTAAATAACCAATCAAAATATTTTTTTTTATCTTATTTAATATTTACCTAAAACTTTAAGTGTTTTTAACTTTTTATTTTTAAATCAAATTTATATAAAATTTATATCAAATTAATTGTCTTTTCATAATCTTTAATTTGGCATCCATATTACCAATAATATATGATTGGAGAAATAGATTCTTAAATTTAATAACAATTTTTATGTTGTAAAATATTCTTTAATAAAATATATTAATAAATAAAATATTTGTAGAAGAGTAAGAAATTA
Source organism: Pogostemon cablin (assembly GCA_023678885.1). Classification (NCBI taxonomy): domain Eukaryota; kingdom Viridiplantae; phylum Streptophyta; class Magnoliopsida; order Lamiales; family Lamiaceae; genus Pogostemon; species Pogostemon cablin. The sequence continues at coordinate 669,914 of CM042983.1, forward strand.
TTTAATATATTTAATCTATTTATCCTTAAAATTTTAAGTTTAATAAATTTAGTTAATTATAAATTTCTAAATAAGGAATTTCATGAAAAAAATAAATTTTAGTTTAATATTAATTAATTTTCATAATTTTTTTATTATTAATTATTTACTTTATATTTATTTTATTATATTTAATAACTTATCTTTAATTATACAATAATTTATAATTGTTATATATATTTATTAATTTTATTTATTAAATGATAATGGTTAGGGATGGTAATGAGATGGGCATTTCAAGTACCCGTTCTATCTACATCTTAATAGGGCAGGTATGGATAATTGTAAACGGGCTTGGGACGGATAGAAATAATTGTAAAAATCTCATTAGGATTTGGAACGGGTACGGATAATACCTCGACACCAGCGGGTACCTCATATATATATATATATTACACACAAAATTTAATATATTTATTTAAAATAATAGAATTTAATTTATATTTAATTCATAATAATATAATTTTTAAATAATATAAAAGATATAAATATTTATATATAATAAATTAGTATTAAATGGATGCGGGTACCCGCGTGTATTGGTAAACGGGTATGAGATGGGTACGGGTACCATAATAAATTTTTTAAATAGAATGTGTACAATTAGTTTTTTTTTTAAATCGCATAAGAGTACGAGTACAAAAAAAAAGCGCATACCCTACCCGTTGACATCCCTAATAATAGTTTTATGTTTAATTATGATTTCTTAAGATTATACTTTTTATGTAATAATTTAAATATAATAATATAAGAACTTAATATATAAAAATATATGTTTTGCATTGGTAATATAATATTGAAAATTATATAAATTTATACTATAATGTTAAAAAAATTTTAATAGACATTACAAAAGTTTAACGTGTTGTATATAATTTTTTTTTATTTAAAATTTTTAATATTAAAAAAAATTAAAACTTTTAAGAATAAAATTATTTTTATTAATTTATATAGTTGTTAATATTATGGAAAAGACTTGTGCGAAACTGTCTCAGGTGAGGGCTTACGTCATAAGTATAAAAATAATAATTTCTATAATGGAAAGTGATACTTAATTGACGAATAACGACAATATTATTTTATGAACAATTTATAATATAAATGAAAATTAAGTGATAAAATTCTATAATAAAAGCGATAATAATTCATAATGAAAGTGTTATCACCATCCTTCAAGGACCATTCAATTTCTCCAATTGAATACATTTTTTGGTACTTTAACATAGTACACTATATTATTCGGATATTACAACCGAACACAATATGAAATTGAATATATCTTTCGAGTACTCCAACCGAACATCTTATTAAAATACAAATAATTGATTCCATAAAAAATTCAAATATCCCGCATATTACGCGGGCTTCGTACTAGTATTATAATAGAGAGATATTTTGACTGACTTCTTCTGCCACAAGCCTTCTGCCTTTTTCCTCCCTAATTTTTTAGTAATTTATTTACCAAAATACCCTTATTTTGGGCGGAGAAACAGTCTATTGTGCTTTTATATATTTATAGATTTTCTTTTATGTGAGAAGCAAATACTCCCTCCATCGGAAAAAGTTGGTATAATTTTTTTTTGGCACGGAGATTAAGGAGTATAATAATTTAATGTAAAGTGAAGTAAAATTAGAGAAATAATATTTAATATATAATGGGTAGTTATATTAGAGGTGATATGTGAGGCTCATGAGAATAGATTAATTGTTTTTGTGTGAGTCCCATATATTAAAAAGGAAATATGTCAACTTTATTGGGACAAACCAAAAAGAAAAATGTGTCAACTTCTATGGGAAGTAGGGGAGTAATAGTTTTGGTGTTCATTCAAATACTAGTTTTTGTTCTAAGAAAAAAAATTACCCAAGTACAATTCTTTTACTGGAAAAGAGAAGACATTGGTGATTGATGCAATCTTTCAACACGAAAACTAGCAAAGCTAGAGACAAACATGGCTAGGGATGAGTTTTCCCGGGTTCATGATGTCGTTCGGATCCAACGCCGCCTTGATCCTCTTCATCGTCTGCAACGCCTCCATTCCCAGTTCTTTCTCCAGATACTGCAACAACATTACCACACTACTGTAAATGATGTAAACAAAAGTTATCCCCAATTTCACGTATGATGATATGTGACCCATACCTTCATTTTCCCGGTGCCAACACCATGTTCTCCCGTGCATGTTCCTAGTCGAAAAGGATTATTAATTTTCTTTGAAGCCGAAGATATAATGTAATTACTGAATGAATGAAATTATCTGAGTTTGATTGCAATACCATCCATATCTAAGGCTGCATGCACCATGATATGGTTCAGTCTCTCAGCTTCTCTTCGTTGATCCTCGTCGTTGGGATCAAACAAAATCACCGTGTGGAAGTTCCCATCTCCAGCATGAGCAATCACTGTGCTATTATAATGTATAAGATATTACTAAAAGAAAAAACAAAGTCTTGAAATATTGCTTAAATTCGTGGTTTGCTAGGGAAGTGTGATACCAAACTAAAGGCGAAGAATCTAGCTCTTCCTTGGATCTTGATATTAGTTCTGCAAGACGAGATAGCGGAACACAAACATCCTGCAATACTTCATACTATACTTGAGTAGGATGTCTATGAAAAAGACACTGCTATGCCATATACAGAATCCCCGATAAACACAAGTGTGTGTGTATGAACACATATTTGCACCATGCATATTTATTGGTAGGGGAAGAATATATACTTCCGGAGTTAAAGTAGAAGAAAACACATACTAATCTCATGCATCTGCTTAAAATATCAATAACCATAAATAATGTTTTAAAATACTGCACCATGTCTATTAAAGCACAAGTAACACAGATCGAAAAGGATATAAACTGATGCAACCCAAACAGAAGAAAATAATACGTACCGTTGACATAGCTTCAGAATTTGGTACCATGGCAAAGCAAGCCCAAAGTGCCTCCTTTCTTATCTAATCACAAGCAGATTTTAGAATATTAGGTATTTTGGTATGCAAGAGAGAGAGAGAGAGAACAATTTTTATTTTCTTTGAATAGAACTGTAATTTTTTTATTTTTTTATTTTTTTTTAACTTAAATCGGTACTTTGACAATTGGATGAAATTGGTAAGAGTTAAGAGAGTTAAATAGAAGGGAACTTTTTATAATTAGCTGGGTCTATGAGAGTCGAGTCAATTCCCATAAGTCATACCTTCCAGAGTTCCTTTTTTGCTTCAGGTTCCTCTGCAAACACAAAGTCTGAGCCGTTGTGCTCGGAAGCTATCTTCTGCACTATAAGTGTTTGTTCACGAGAGTATGCTTCTGTTGATGGTCAAACCAATAAAATGTAAGAAAAAGATACATGCGCTGGCTATAATGGAGAGATATAAATGTTATTACCTGTTCCAATTAACTCAAACATCAAAGTTGGGGCTTCAGGAAAATTTTTTCCATTAGCTATGTTAATTGCCCTCACTTGAACTTCATCCAGAAGCTCCACCCTTGATACCTAAATATTAAACAAGTTTTAAAAAATATAAAAATTAACAGAGAAATTATCATCTGTCTGTAAGTATCGCATTATTTAAAATTCACATCAACTGCACAGAGCATTGGCAGGGTTAGGTAATTGAAGAGCTGGGCCAACATAAATATGGGAAAGGGAAGTGGCATATTAACTTTTTACCATACTAATAAAATAAATAGATGGAGTAGGCCTTGAATAAAAGGAATTTCAGTGAAAAAATATCACCTGTATGCCGGAAAGCATAGTTGCAATAGCAACATCTGCAGCATCTTTAATTGTAGGGAAGTTACACATTGCTACCTATCAAACAGTTTCAACAAACAATTATTAAATAAAAAATGGCTACATATGATGCGGATATTACAGGATGTCAAACAAACCAATTCAGTGGCAAAATTATACATGAGAATTTACAACTGCATCTTTAAGGTTTTGTTAGAGTTATAATTAAACTTTCTTCCCCACTTGGAAGACAGACTTAAAGACCCCTGAGGTGCCTGTCAGTTCTCAAGAGCTTTTTATACGTAATTTGAAACACAATTTGAGAATGCTGCCATGAAAATATAGTGCAATTCATGCAGAGAGCTTCCTAGTACTACCATTTTGAACTTTCAGATAACTTCTTAGTACTAAGAATGAAAATCTTGAAGTTTTTATTTTAAAAAATATATATATATGACTAGGTCAAAAGAGAAGCAACAGAGTGGAGTACTATGGAAGTACCACTGAGTACTGTGGAATCTTCTGGAGACGTAGTGTAACCTCTGTTATAACACCCAACGTCCCTTCACTTCCAATCATGAGACGTGTTAGATCATACCTAAGAAATATTAGCTCTCAAAATTAGTAATTGTTACTGTATGAAAAATGACGAGATCAGGTTGATAAAAATTTTATTCATGTAAGGAGACAAAACTATAAATATGCAAATAAACTTCTGTTTTCAAGACAAGGAAACCCAACATGAAATAAGAAATTCAATGACTGAATACAAATAGCTATTAATTGCAAGATACATATAGGAGAGTTGTTTTGTGTTGAAAAATTCATAATCCCAAAGGTTTCAGAAATTACCATTATCTGTCTAATACAACCTAAAGTTTTTTATGTGATGCATGTGAGCAAATTGAGCATGCAATCAACATAAATTGTAGAAGCTCAACACAAATAAGTAATAATAACAAAGTGTGTGGAAATGTATGCCAATAAACATACCCTGCAGCACTTTTCCTGGCACGAGATCCAGTCTTAACAACATCACCATTGGCTAGAACAACCTGAAGAAGATAATCTTCATCGGCATGATCTCACTAAAGGGATTAAAAAGAAAAAAAAAAAAAAAAAAAAAAAGCGAACCTTAAGGCTGATGACATTTTCACGCATAGTTCCATACCTACATGCTAGAAACGAAATAATTAAAATTTAGAATGAAGTGGAATAATTTCTGAAATTTAGACTTCTCTCGCTACATAATCTAATAAAGACATCCTATACAATGTCATGTGCAGTAGAAAATTTCCCATAAGTTGTTTTGGCTTATAAACTAAGTTTTCATGATGTAGCAACTGATGTTCTGATGTCATAAGAGTTGGAACAAAGGAATTACATGTTTGTACATGAATCATCATCCACTACTTTGTAACTATCATTTGTGCTCATTTAAAATGGATCACATTGAATTTATAGCAATGGATAAGTTACCATGCGTCTGGAAAATTGATGTTTATCCAGTGAAGTTGAAGACAAAGCAGTACCTTACAGCCAAAGAACCAGAGCAACGAGTAGCACACATTCCACCAATGGTTGCTCCAGGGCCTGCGGTTCAAATTTAGTTACTAATAAAAATATATAAAATAAAAAATAAAAATTATTAATTGCCTGGTCAACTGTTAAAAACGTGGAAAGATGATGAATACACGTGAATACCTTCCTTGCAGTTGAAGAATATGTAAACCTCAATAAAATTTTAAGATATACATACTAAACTTTAACCATTCAGGATAGGTAACACTAAAAAATACTACAATTCTTAGTTCTTAATAGAGTACATAATTTTTCCAATTTGGCTATGCAGAGCTTAATTAACTAGTCAACCTATGCATCATATTTTTATTCATGGCAAATTTATTGTTACAACCAAAATTCATGAACTTTCCTAATACATTGATGCCACAAAAAAAAAAAAAAAATGGATCTCACCTGGATCCAGAGGGAAGAATAAACCATATGGTTCAAGGTATTCATTAAGCTCCATCCATCCAATCCCAGGCTCAACCACCACATCCATGTCCTTAACATTCAATGATTTGACCCGCTGTAATTTGAAGAGAAAAGATAAGCTACAAGGATTTCCAATTACTTTAGATAAATAACAGACCCCACTACGGGCCACAATTGGCAGGTAAGTATTCACACATTAAGAATGGAATATGAGAAGTACGTCAAGATAGGATCATATGTTCTAGAAAAAGCAAATGAGTCCACAATAATACACATGAAAACCAAACAAATTCCAATTATTCTTAAATTGAACTTGTACATCTGTGGATTATCATACATTCATGTGTGTCATGTCAATGCAAACTCCTCCACTGGGTGATAAGGTGTGGCCCTCAATTGAGGTAGCTCCACCATATGGCACAATAGGAACCTGATAACAACAATTTTAAATGTAAGAGTGGATTAAAAGCTTTTATATGAAATGTAACTTTCTAGTCTTTACTGAGGCCTTAGAGGGATCTCTTAAACCAGTTATGATCAGAAAGCAAATCCCATATATCTTAACAAAGCATAAATTTAGCACAACTGTGACAGAAGCTCAAACCTTGTGCTTGTTACAGGATGCAACTATCTTAGACACGTCATCTTCAGACCTGCATATCAGAAAGACAGATTTAAAATGTGAGCATATGGCATCAAAATAGAAGAATGCTGCTAGAGCATAAGTGATTTTTCTTCTTCTTCTTCTTCTTTTTTTTTTTTTTTTTTTTTTTGAGATTCCTTTGATTTATGAGTTTAACATCATTAGATACAAGCAGTCAGTTATTTATCACCACTCTATTTGCTAATTGGCTTTATTTTTACTTGAGACAGCCACTTAAAAACCTTTGATTAATTTGTTGCGTTTCTGGTTACTGAGAGATGGAGGAGTCCTATTAAATTATGCTAAGGGAAAACGCAAATTATCATTCACTTGAGATATTTCAAAGAGTCGGAACAATTCTCACCTGGGAAAAACAATTGCATCGGGGATGTTCACTGCTTTGTGAAAGCTGTTCTGTGGCTTCCCATGAAAGTATCTGTCATCGTAATCCATTGTCATATTCTCCTACATAAGATAAGTCCATTTCCAGATTACTTCCAGCAAAGCATTTTTCAATGAAACGACTAATCACTTTCAAATAAAATGTAAATTTCATGCACATCACATGACCAAATAAAACAGCACAAAAATTGGAAACTATAATTGAAGATTTATGCATTTAAGATGATTCCCAATACCTTGCAGATGACCTTTAATTCTTCAATTAGTTCATTCGGGATTTTCTTGTATGTACCTTTCACCAAGTAATCTGTGCTGTCTTTGCCGCCAATCCTGTTCCCTCTAAAATAAAATCCAACAAAATTATCAATTTCTGTTATATTTCAGAAACATAACTTCCAACTTCAAATCATCCAAACAACAGAGATACGACACTCACGTCTGGTTAAGATTTGGGGCTTCGCAGTATGAAGGGCCACTATTGCACGAATGCAGAGCAAAAGAACCAGCTGAGAGAGCAACTGCCAGTGGAAGTAGTGAGCCGTCCCAATGCGATAAAAATGGTTTCCGAATGCGTTCGGAGCCCAAAGTTGAGGATAAAGCGTCGCGGCGGCTGTGAGAGAAAGAGCTTCGAAATTTGGTGTACAAGGGTTTAGATGAAGAACGCACTCGTGAAATCCAGGAGGAGAACGCCATCGTTCGGCGGCGCAGTGAGTGATACACCGATCGTTCTTCAACACAGTTACAGTAGCTCAAGCTATAGTATCATCTGATTTTTTGTGATCCGTTTTTCATTTATCTGGTAACGGATTAATTCATAAATAAATGGAGGTAATTTCTTCCCCTTTCTTTTTTTAAGAAAAATTATTTATAATTTAAGACTTGAGAAGTGGGTAATTAAACTATAAATTCAAGCCTAAATTATTTTTTTCTATAAATATAGTTTAAGAGCTTGAAATATAAAGATTATGAATTAATTAAGGCTTGAAAATTATAAAAATAATTATGAAAATATAATTACAACTACATTGAATTTATGTTTTTAAAGATTTTTTAAATAATTTATTAGCATTAAAACAACCTTTTATAAATTTATATGATAATTAAAATATTATTTTAAATAATTTCGTAATTTAAATTTGGATAAAAATTATACTCCCTCCGTCTCATAAGAGTTGACACACTTTCCTTTTTGGTTTGTCTCACTAAAGTTTACATATTTCTTTTTTAATACATGGGACCCACACAAAAACAATTAATCTATTCTCATTGGCCCCACATATCACCTCTAACACAACTACTCACTACACATTAAATATTATTTCCCTCACCTTATTTTACTTCAATTTACATTAAATTATTATACTCTTTAATCTCCGTGCCCAAAAAAAATTATATCAACTTCTCCGAGACGGAGGGTATATATTTCATGTAGAACTATCTTGAATGTTTTTTTGAAGGATATTGTATAAATTATTATCTTTATAACATTCATAATAACATTTCGTAAAATATCTTTTTTAGAATTATCTTGAATGCGAACATGTGTATGTAAACTTGTTACTTCATGTATCTACTTATTTTAAATAAGGCAAAAGCTCCCGTGTCCAGGGCACGGAGGGATACTCCGTGTCCCCATGTGAACACAATCTTCCCCATTCAATTTTATTTAAATCTATGTATTGCTAGGGGTTTAAATTGCAAAGGGCCATGAAAATTGCAAAGGCGCACGGAATGTGTTCCGTGCGCCCGGGTGCACAGAAGTCTCACTCTTTAAATAATATAAATTTTTTGTTTGATAAAAAAAAGTTGGTCTCCGATATCTCCGGACACATCGTGCCCCATAGGAACACAAGAATAAAATATTAATTATTATTTTGTTTCACGGTGTGTACCGAACACACAAGTTTTTGCCCCTAAAAAAATTAATGTGAAAGTCGATTACTCAATTTTATTTTTTTTAGATCGACGAAGTTACTTAATTAATGTAGTAAATTATTTTTTCTAGGCTTTCGACAGTTTAAAATAAATTATTTTCTGTTGGTTATTATATGAAAAGACAAATTTATTATATTTAATTACAAATAAACATATTTTATCTATACAATAAATATACTTTAATAATTAATCGAACTATGTCACGAGTGTATATGTACATATATTTAGAACATTACACACACAATTATCCTCTTGTTGCTTGTAAATAGTTTTTTTTTATTATTATTAATTAGAGTTATGTGGAGTATACGCAGGAAAATTAACTCATAAGATTTCTCAATATTAAGTTGAAAACTTTAAATGATATCTTATGATTGAACATGCAAATCTTACTTTCTTATTGAAATTATTTGATCAAACGGATCAAAATTGATGATTAATATTCAAACCATATTTAATGTAATTAGGCCAAAATGATCATCAGTATTCATTATTTATACATAATGTAAACAAAAAACATCACAAAGTTCACATGATCATATCGATCAAAGATCTGTAATTTGTATCACACGGAGTCTAATATATATATATCACGAGTAAAAAGAATATTTCGGTGGATGAAGACTATTTCAATTGTATTTCATCGTAAAAACCAAAGAAGAAAAAAAAGAGTAAAAAGGGAGTATATAAAATCTAAGATCTACAATTATACAAGGAAAAATTAATATATAAGAAATTATATATTAATTAATTTCCTAATTAGCTAGCATTACCCAATCGGAGCGGAACCACCTCCGCCAACGGCGTTGAGAGCGGCGTCGGCATTGGCGAAGTCCGGCAAACCGGACACGTCGGATGGAGGCGCAGCCACGGATCGACGCACTTAAGGTGGAAGAGGTGGCCGCACTCCGGCAGCAGCCTCAGCATGTCGCTGCTCTTATAATCCGCCAGGCATATGGAACAGCAGGCGGCCGTCGAGTCCTTATGATTCACCTTCGCTTCCGAATACAACATCTTCGGATAGCTCGTTAGCGTCGCTTCATCCAGCCCTATCTCCACCGCGTGATCCACCGGCGCCGCCGCCATCGGATTCCGCTGAGGTAGTACCAGATTGGTGGTGTTACTTCTGGTGCAGTAGTAGGAGGCCAGGGTGATGGTTGTGATAAGGAGGAGGATTCCGACGGAGACGCCGATGCCGTAGCCGAAGCCGCCGATGTTTTCAGAGCCGAGGAAGCCGCCGGTGGTACTATTCATGATTGAGAGGTGCAGTTGCCATGGATGCAGGCATGGAGAATGGGGGGTTATTAGGGAGTTTAGGATGAGAAAGTCAACGTTTGATTATAAATTCAAATTGGGGAGATTTTTATTGGGGAAGATACTTTTGAATTTACACTTATAATTGCTAGGTTGACATTCAGTTCATTTTCATAATTTAATTTCCTAGGTATTCTAGGGTGTTCTAAATAAACTTACGTTAAGTCATAATTGGATAATTGTCTTATATATTTATTATCAATAAAATATTTCTCAAACTTAAATTAACCATAGACGATCAACAATTTTCGTAAAGTCAATATTATGTCCTATAAAATCAAATTCATTTTTTAAAATATTACTTATCTCGAAAAATTATCAACTAATCATACACAAAAATAATATTACCCCAATATATATTAAGAACAACACACCATCGCAACATACAAATATTTCCACAATGAGAAATCTTAACTAAATATTTATTCAATATGAATTGAATGAATGAATTCTATAGAAACAAATTAAATATTTCTTAAATACGTATATAAATATTTATTGTCAATGGTTTTTAGGTGTTCCATTTTGTCGTATTACTTTACGCTACATATGTAAGCTGCATGATCATGTGAGTAACGTCTTAATTTCTTGCAACCAAATTCTTTGTTCCCTTTTTCAATAAATAAATAATTACACATTAATTAATTAATATATATTAGTAATTGAATTCAACCCTCTCTCGGCGCAACCTGTCATCCCTGCACTGCACGATCTCAGCCTAGCTAACATAACGTTTCTTTTTTTAATAAAATTGGATGCCATTATTTAATACATGTAATTGGATGGCATTATTTAATACATGTAGATAGATGAAATTATTATAATAAGTGACACTAATTACAATGATTCTCATTTATTACAAAATCCAAATGGCATGTTACCTGTCATTAGCTTTGGCTGATTCAAAATAATTAAGGATTTGTTGAGCAGGATTTATATTTATTAATGTAATTTAGGGATAGTAAAAAAGATTTATCGACAATAATTAGGATAGAATGATTAATTTGATTAATATATAAGAGATTAAGTGGAATTTGCTGGATAATCCTTCTCTCTAATCATTACAATCAGAAATGTATGTTTCCTATAAAGATTATATGCTTCAATCAAAATTTTATTTTACTATAACATAAAAATGTACTCCATATACTCCATAAATTAACCATAATGTAAATGATAAACCCCTAAATGAGTATAATATAGTAAAATATACTCCCTCCGTCCGCCTTTAAAGATGTCATTTGCTTTTTGTGCTTGGATTAATGAGTATTATTATTTAATGTGTAGTGGGTAGTTGTATTAGTGGAGGTGTGGGTCCCTTTTTTTGTTGTATTAGTGTGTGTGGGGTCCCATATGTATAAAAAATGAAATAAGACCCTTGGGGGCAGACGCCCAAAATAAAAAAAATGATACCCTTGAAAATGCACGTAAATTATAAACCCAAATTAATGATAATAGTAGTATCACATTTCCACACATACTGAATTAATCATTTAATTATAAATAATTGATTATAAATTAATGAGTGGATATTAGGTACACTAGGGTGCAAGGGTATACCAGGGTGTAAGGGTGCACCCACATGTGTATAATTTTTTATTCTATTTTGAATACATGTTATTCTATTTTGTATACGTGTTTCTTAATAATTGTATACTTTTTTCACACTAAGTTTTTCATTAAAAAAACTAACATCCATATGTGTATAACTTTTTATTCAATAGTGTATACATATTTTTTAATAATTTTATATTTTTTTACACTCAATTTTTCATTAAAAAACTTAACAATTACTCCCTCCGTCCCATAGAAGTTGGTATAATTTTTTTTGGGCACGGAGATTAAAGAGTATAATAATTTAATGTAAAGTGGAGTAAAGTGAAGTGAGACAAATAATATTTAATGTGTAGTGGGTAGTTGTATTAGAGGTGATATGTGGGGCCCATGAGAATAGATTAATTATTTTTTGTGTGGGTCCATGTATTAAAAAGGAAATATGTCAACTTTAGTGGGACAAACCAAAAAGGAAAGTGTGTCAACTTCTATGGGACGGAGAGAGTAAATTATATACATTTTTGTTCATAATTATAGTATATGCTTTTTTTATATTTATATACATTTTTTAAAGTGGGTGCACTCTATTTTAGGGTGCGCTTTGGTTCACAGTATAATTAGCCTAAATTAATTCTAAATAAAAATAAGTATAATATTTGATAAATTCAAAATATAAGCCTTAAATAACAAAATTAAAATGATATATAATATACATCTGATCAGTGTATAATGAATAAATTAGGGTGCATCAAAATGTTTTGCGTAGTATATACTCTATTATAAGTGGATTATAAGATGTAACATGCATTCATGTTACACGATTCACATCATTTATAATTTTTTAATTAATGATCACTTTTTATTAGAGATGTTATAAATTTTCAATAAAAATATTGTCACTTTTTATGATACTATGAATTATTTCATATCATTATACTATTATCACTTTTTATCAATGAATGAGTATCATTTTTATTAAAATGTTATCACTTCTTATTTATCTCACATAAAATATACCGTGAGACGGTCTCACAAGTTTCGCTTTATAAGATTTTTAAAATCAGTTAATAGTGTTATTTTATATTTGTTATGTTTTGTTTTGATATGTTTAAACTTTATGTCAAATCAAACATTAATTAAATTCACATAAAAGATATAAGGAGGAGAGAGAAATGAATTAAGAAAAAATATTACTTCTATTTTTTTTTTATCGGTAAAATAAATAGTAATTTTATTAATAATTATGGGTAAGAGAGCTACATAAAATTACAAGAAAAAGAAAACATCATTACAACCGGATGAAAATAACAAAAATAACACCCCCATGAACTAGCGCAATACATTACAACTTATAAAATGAATCTCGGAGTTCGTCTCCATTCCTTCATAACAAATTAATAAACTCTCAAAATGTCTTCCAAAGATCCAACTCCAAAGACGTGACTTTAACTCTTCCAATAGTTTATCAATATCAAGATTTTCATCATGCAAAATAACAGCTTTTCTAGTCTTCCATATCAACCACACAACGCATTCCCAAAGACAAACCAAGAACATCTTTCCTTTCCTCCCTCTAATAAGCCTACTAAAATGAAGTAAGTTTATAGAGTGGTTTAAGGATAAAACTGTTTTTACGTCAAGCCAATTAATACACTCCATCAAAAAGCGATAGGAAAACTCACATTCAAAGAAGACATGTCGAACTATTTCCGGAGAGTTTTTGCAAAAGCAGCAATTAATAATTGCATCTTGCACCATAATATTCCTTCTTTGGAGGTTTATATAAGTGGAAAATGAACTTTATGCCAATTTAGGGATTAAATTGATTAAGGTAAGCAAAACTTATCGTGTAGTGATTTGACCCAAGTTTAAATTTCAATTATAGATAGAGTTAAACCAAGAGCGTATCCATGTTTGTTTTCAACCATGCTTTAGAGAAGTGATCGGATTTTGAGTTTTGAAAATTGAAAAGAGCAATTAAACTACCAATTATCTAAGCAAGAACCAAATAAAAGCAATTAACTATTATGATGATCAAATAAAGTATCAAATAACCAAATTAAATGAAATGGATGAGAAACAATCTAAAGAAGAGTAAGGCTAACCACATTCAAGATCAAGGATACAACATGGCTTGTTAAACTCAAATGGCTAATATCAATGATCATTGGAATAGAAGCAATCACAAAAGAAATCCCCTAATCCCTAGGCCAAGGAAATTAGGTTCTAAACTCATTACAAGTTTTAAGCACATAAGATTGAATTTCACTTCCAATTCCCTTAAGGTACTATGATAGCAAAATTAGTCTTCGCACTCAATTAATAGACCAAATATAATAAATCAATGGAATTTCATCAATATAGGGCCTGAAAAATGGGTAATCTATCAATTCGGGGCTTGAATTATGTATACTATCGATTAGGGGTCTGAATTATGTAAAACTATCAATTCATGGCCTGAATTTAGGGCCTAAATTGATAAAATAGGTGATAATATTTGACAAATTCAGGCCTTGGATTGATAGTTTTACATATCAGACCTTGGATTGATAAAAAAAATAATTCAGGCCCCTAATTGATAGTTTACCCATAATTCGGGCCTTGAATTGATAAAAGCCCTAAATCAATTAAGTGTTCTCACATGAATGTTCTAAGCATATAAAGATGTAACCACATACTTCATATACTAACATACAAAATCCACATTATAACATGATTCAATCAAACCCCTAATCATAATATTGGATTGGCCCTCCTAATACAATAAATAGGGAATTCAACCACACAAATTATAATACAAATTAAGCAAATCAAAAATCATGTAAGAAATCCCAAAATCACATCAATTAAACCATTAAACATTCAACAAATCCATAGATCCCTAATCCATCATATGGCTAGCCTCACAAGAGGTCTAGCCAACAACCAACATCATCAAATCATCAAAACAATATTTAACAACATCCATTGTAGCTAAATAAACTAAGAAAATGCAAATCAAATGTAATTTCTCCCCTATTTTGGTGTTTGGCTTGAAATTTTTCTTCAACATGCAATCCTCCTTCCAAATGCCTCTTTCTCCTCTAGAAGTGTGATGGGTGAATGAAAGAGATGAAGTTTGATGGGTGGAAGCGTGAAAAATGGTGGAAAATTGATGGAAAATGAAGTGAAAATGGATGGAGATGGTAGTGTGTGTAAATTATGGTGTAGAGTGTGTGGGTTTCACGAAAATGGAGGCTATGGCTGATTGTCCAATCCAAACTCGGGAAAAAAGTAGTCAAAATGGGAATAAAAACTGATTTTCTGGACAGGTGGCCATATTTTTGTGAGGGACGTCAAATTTTGCAGTAATTTAGCAGAAAAATTCGATCGAATTTTCATGCTCGGGTCAAATTTTCCTGTCAGTGTGCTCAGTCTCGCTGCCCTGTTTTTCCCTTCATTTTGCACAAAAATTCGATCGAATTTTTGTGATTCTGGTCGAATTTTTGTGTCAGTTTGCTATTCTTCACTCTTCTTGCACTATTTTCTCTATTTTTGCTTGTTTTCTCCTCCGTTACACCTGTATGTACATATTTTAACATTAGGATCATATTTTCCACCTTCTCCACCAAATAAGAAGCGAAAAACAATACGAAAACACACAAAACAAATACAAAAATAACCTAAAAACTAGGTGAATTCAACGATGATCAGGAAGGCGTTCCCACAAGACTCTTTATGCATGAACTCGAATTTTAGGCAAAGCAATCTTATTCCACACCAGGTTGAATTGCTCATTTTCTTCAATCTCCTAACTAATTTTTTGCAGTCATAACTTCTCGCATGCTCCTCTTGTTGAATATTTGCCATCTTTCTCAGTCTCCATTGCCAAGAATCAATTTTACCTGGTTTAAGAGGGTACAAATTAATAACCAAAAACAATTCATGAAACATATTTAACTCATTATCACGAAGATCCCGTCTCCACCTACACCTCCAATTCCATTCTCCCCCAGCCCATTCCCACATCTCTGAGATGCTAGCCTCTTTATCTAAATTAAGACAATAAAGTCTAAAGAATTTAATCCTAAGAAACTCTCCTGTCCAATTATCATCCTAAAATGAAATATTTCTCTCATCTCCTAATACTCTGCCTAGTCTAGAGAAAAATCAACCCCCATGTATATCCCCAACAACTTTCAAAGCATTACCCCACCATCCCGATGTTTTATACTCTCTACCCGACGTAGATTAAAGAGTATTATTATTTATTGTGTAGTTGGTTGTTATTTTAGTGGAGATGTGAGTCCCATATTTTAACTATATTAGTGGGTGTGTGTGGGTTCCATGTGTGTAAAAACGGAAATGAGATCCTTAGGGCGCGGACGCCTAAAATGAAAAAATGAGATTATTTGAAGCGGACAGAGAGTAATTGAATAGAGATAATGTATGATAATGGGTAAGTGTTAATAAAGTTTGTAATTATATATAGGGGATATTTATTAAATCTAAAATCGGAAAATTAAACCCAAACCAAATATTGATAATGCAATACCCTTAAAAAATATATATATACTCCCTCCATTTTGGGTAGAGAGGTGCATTTACTTTTTGCACTTTGATTCGTATTATTATTTTATATAAAGTGGGTATGTGTATTAGAAAGATGTAATTAGTAGTGGTGGGCCATTGTGGGCCCTTTTTACTAAAAGAAAAAAATGATGCAATTTGGATTGAACGCTCAATATAGTAAAATTGTACTAATTTGGGCAGGATAGAAGGAGTAATACTCTTGAACACTTTGTGTACTCGACTTTGAACTCGTTACGTTGTAATGTGTATTTATTTATTTTTCTCCCTTAATAAAATGGCTGGTTGAAGTAATATAAATTTTATTTTAAAAAATCTAAAAAATAAAATTCAGGGGGCTAAAAAGCAATAATTTGAAAGTTGGTGGTTAAAATAGTACGATTTTATATTTTTTCGGGACAAAATATAGTTTAGATATAATTGAGGGACCGAACTGAGAGTGCACCATTAATTTTGAAAAGCAGAATAGAACTCTCACCAGCAACAGTCGATCAGTCCAAAAAGAAAAGAAAAAATAACCCAGGATTATCAATCAAACCCAACTAAATCACAGCTAATCTTCCATTCCAACCATTCTCCGAGCCAAAAATGGCGATCCAGAGCCCATTACCAGGTCTACTCATTGTTCTCTTCAGCCTAATTTGGTTGGGTGAATCGAGCAGCGACACAAACCACATGTTCTCGCCGTGCGGAGACGCCACGGTGCAAAAGTCCGATGGATTTACCTTCGGAATCGCGTTCTCGGCGAGGACGGCGTTCTTCTTGAACAATTCCGTTGAGCTGTCTCCATGCGATCGCCGCCTCTCTCTCTCCGGCAACTCGCAGGTCGCTGTTTTCCGCCCTAAAGTCGACGAGATCTCGCTACTGACAATCAACACCTCCAACTTCTTCCCGGTACTCTTGCGTTTCTGTACTATAATTATTGGTGAAGGTGTTATTTGCCCCAATTATTGAGCTATTAATGTTCTATTATTAGAATTTATGTTTTTATTTTTCTTTCACTTGTAGATCGATTAGTTTAATTCTTGAATACATTAATTATCATATAAACCCTTGTTGTGATCTTTTGCAACAGAAATGTTACTTGCAATGTCTGTTTGACTATCTTTTGGGGAAACGCAGTTTGTCAGATATATGATGGTGTGCAAACAATGTAGATTTTTTAATTAACTAGTATTTGTTGTCTGGGTAATCATCCTTGGAAAAGATGGGCTGATTGAGAAACAAATTTGCCACCATTTTGTTGAAAGTTTTTCCATGTGGATTCTTAAAGTGTAACTTGGGACTGAGCAAGTATGTGGACTTGTGTTTTGCAGCAATGAGATAGGGTTTCTCCAAATACAGATTAGATGAGGAGAGACGTGGACACTGAGAGGGAGCTTCATTCAGTACCGAAGTTAGGTTTCTGTTTAGAACTTCCCTCATTAATGGCTAGCCATATCCTCCAACCAAAACCTTTTTTTTATTTATATTCTTTTCCACATTCATTGGTAGTGTATAAACGTGAACTCTCAATCTCATGGTGACTCTGACGAATTGCTGTTGCCTATGATATGGTTTATATCTTGAAACTTTGGTTCTATGTGGTGATATACTTTCAGAAGCTTAACATATTGTTTCTCAAATAAGGGTTCTGAGAAGATAATGACATTGGATTTTGTATATCCCACTAGACATACCTTTATTCATATTCCCGAAACCTGAATTTTTCTTCTGGTGTGACTTTATGTAATGTTGTGATAGAGAATCAAATTTACTTGGTTTTTTCATAGTGATAAGCGGGATATTTCGTACTGATGGTGCCAGGTCTAACTCGTTACCTGCATTTGTCTGCATATTTGAGGGAGGAAAAGGTTTCACAAAGTGTGCTCTGGAAGTTGCTTGCTTGCCCTTAGTTTTGATTACTGTCTTCTGATTTTCAACCTGTCTTTATTGGTGGTTGGGTGACAGAAACTTCTAGAAATCAAAGTAAATTTTAGCAGTCAGATAGCTTATGTCTTTTGTATCTGCATATTGTGATTATGTATGTATGGAAGATTTTCCCTTGAACACCATAACGTCTAATAGTACATATACACCCAAAAACTATTTGTGTCCAGTCTAAGGTTCAAATATGAAAGCATTTAGAGACCTTATGTTCTTCAACTACATATTATTCTTGTCTCTGTAAAGAAGATTTTACTTCAACCGCCTAGCTGTACACGTTCACCCAAAAACTATTGTCCACCTTTTAGGCAATTCCGTATTTGTGCATTTTTATTTATTATATAATAATTCTATTGACGTAAAAATGGGTTATTAAATTTGGTGACAAATTGCACCATTATTTTTTAAAGACTGATGTTTTTGGTCCTCATTCATTACATTTGTGAACAAGCTATAGATGATATCGTATCTAGTACACTTACCACTGTCATTTGTCAGGATACTTAGAATTCTATTAAAAATTTTACTTTGCAAACCATATTCTTTACCATAGTTTTTCAAATTTAGGTGACCCTACCTTCAATTGAAGCCACAGTCCAAGATAATGTTTTCATTGTCAAAATTCTTGGATAAATTTGGCTTTTGTGGAGAACTTGATCATTGAGATTTTGTTTGAGAGTTGAGACTCGGCTTGGGTTTTTAGGAGTGAGAAGTTAAAAGTTACAGGAAAGATTTAAGTTTGCATGTGGCAAATGCTAGTAAATGAAACTTATGTTGCTATATAGATGTTCAGCTACACTGTAGAATATTAATATTAGCCTGCATTCTAAAATGAATGTTGTGGGAAAACTGCAAATGTCGAAGACCAGCCTCAATTATGGGGCAGTCTTGCCTAAATTTGAAAGTGAGGCCAACTGCGTCTAGTTCAGTAAAATACCCCGGATATTTTGAACTCCATAGCTTATTTTCCTTTGCTCTAGTTCTATTAGGCAACTTTTAATCTCTTGCATTGTTGGCTTTATCACCAGGATTCTGTAGGAGGTTATATGGTGGCATTTGCTGGAAGAAAATATGCTGCAAGGTCTATTCCTGCTTTTGTTGCTAACAGTACATTCATCGTTACCAGTTTTACTCTGGTAAGAAGCTACATACTCTTCGGATTGTATATCCATCTGCATCTTCATAGCTTGATTGTTGTTATCACGATTCAGGTTCAGGAATTTAAAAAGGGGAGGCTCCAAAACTTGTACTGGAAAAGAGACGGCTGTGCTTCATGCTCAAAGAAATCGAACTTTGTGTGCCTTAACAATCAGGACTGTGCCATCAGAACCAATGACTGCAAAAACAGAGGGGGATCTGTAGATTGTAGCATCGGGATACAACTAGCATTTTCGGGCACAGATAAGCACGAATCAGTTTTCAACTCGTGGTATGAAGTTAAGAATCTCCGACAATACTCCCTCTTCGGTCTCTATTCCAACCTCAGGGACTCTCTCACTAGTCAATACGACAGATTCTTTTAATTTTATGCTTCTCTTAGCAGTAGATTTTGTTGTGTTGTGAATCTGTTTTTGAGCGTTTTGATTATTAAACTCAACAATTCTGGATTTTAATCTGCGTGTAAATTAAATTTCGTTTAGTGAGTTCTTAATTTCGATTTGGTGAACAATATATTTTCTTTTCTTTACAAATTCTCTTTTTCTTTCATCTCTTCTATTGTAACAATTAATATTCTACCATAAACATAGCAGTACTCATGCAACTAGATTCAATAAGATTCATTATCATATATGATATATCCACTCACTGAGGCTTGCCAAATTAATTAACTAACACATGGAAATATGATTGATTCATAACTGTAAGATTTTTATTACAAACAGAACACATGGAAATATGATTGATTGACAACTTTAAGATTTATTACAAACAGGTGTAGAGATAATTGCATTGGTTTTATGTAATCATTATGTGCGTTGTATTATTATTGTTTTGGTTTGGATAAACCCCCAATGCATATAAAAGTAAGAACACAAAGACGAGGAATCTGAAAAGTCGTGGTCCCCTTAACACACGATTTCATGTGGTGTTGAGACTTTTCCTTCTTTTTGCTATTACCAGGAAAAAAACTTTCAGGCCACTCTCGCTGGCGGACCCTCCAATTTAAAATTACTATTTCCTTCTTTTTTGCTATTACCAGGAAAAACACTTTCAGTCCACACGCGCCGGCGGACCCTCCAATTAAAAATTAACTGTAATCGGGAGCGAACTTCCTTAATTTACATATATGCCCTTGCACCTGCCCCTGTTTTCGTAATCAGAAAGGAACCAGGTTTGGTGAGATGTACTAATGGAACCAACAAAAATATGATTATAGAACAAGAAGGGCTAAAAGGTCATTCTGCATGATCAAGTTGATTATTTGGCTTCTGCCCGCCATTCCAAACACACCTTGCTCTCTCTCCCTCCACGGAGCTGCCGCTTTCTCCCTCTCTAAAAGCAACAAACATTCGCCACTTTCTCTCTACCGATTTCACGATTATCGAAGCGAATGTGAAGCTAAATTATCGATTTCTAGAAAACAGAATAAACAAACGCCTAGGGTTTCGAAATCCTTCCTCCACTCTGCTGTTAATTTATTCTTTTCTCCGAGATTCTCACCTCAATCTGCGAATTTCCCAGGGAAATTGTTGACCCATTCAGAATTAGCAGCCACTTAAAAAATCTTCGACATAATTGTTTCAGGAAAACAGAGCGATGGAAGACACTTTATCGGGAGAATCTCAGCCATGTTCTGTAGCCTTGCTTTTATATGAACCGAGCTGCTAGGTAACTGCACAAACGTAATAATTCAAATATTTATCTAATTGTACGTTTAATATGAGAAAGTTATTGTGAAATTTTGAAGTTTATGTCAATTTCTGGTACTTTTTTTCCCCTTGCAGGGAATTCGAGTTAATATTTTGATCGAAAACCATAAGTATTATTATTCCAGATTGAGGAAAATAACGGGATATTGATGTGGCGTGATTGAGGGTTTGTTAGACCCATATTGGTCAATGGAGTGTGAAAATTCCCCCCCATCTACCAGCCTGATAAAATGCTGCGACTGCAATTGCACCTCAACGGTGATGAAAAAGTCTCTTTCAGCAGCATGTCTTAGGTCAGTGAAACGTAAATACGATGAATTTGAGGAAGAAAACGGTTTTAGTATCCCAGGATTCATCATCCCACAAAATGCTCGCGTAGAGATTGAAAATGAATGTATGGTTCTCCGTGAAATGGTCAGCAATCAGCAGCAGACTATTCAAGACCTCATTTCTGAACTTGATGCAGGGGAAGCGCACAAGAATGTTGAAGAATCTAGATTGAAGGGGTAAAACACCCAATAACTTTTGATCATACAAAATGTTCCAACCCTAGCAATGAATGTGTATAGGGTATAAATACTAGAAAGATAGGAATAAAAGGCCAACAACAAAGGCCCAACACATTTGGGCCCGATATCAAAATAAAACATTAAAGCAATAAATGATTAAACTTGTAAGGAGATTGGATCGATCTTCTCTAAATATCGAATAGCAGCTTCATCTCCATCATTCTCCTCCTCTTCAAAACGATTCGCCCTCGAATCGATCACAGCTTCATCTCCAGAGGAATTATCACCAAGGTAAGGTGCAAGGTGTTTGACATTGAAAACATCAGAAGTGCGAATGTGACCTGGAAGGCGGAGACGGTAAGCATTAGGATTGATCTTTTCGATGATCTCAACAGGTCCAATTTTCCTGGATGACAACTTATTGTACACGTGGGCAGGAAAGCGATCCTTGGTAAGGACAGCCCAAACAAAATCACCGACCTCAAATTGAACATCACGTCGCTTTGCATCAGCAGTGGCCTTATACTTGGAGTTCGAAGCCTCCAATCGGGCATGAGTGGTAGCATGAATCTGCTGAATCTCCTCAATGAGGTCGACAGCTCGAGTATCAGCAGGAAGGGTAGAAGGTAGATTGAGGAGATCAATGGGAGCACGTGGAACATAGCCATAAACCACAAAGAAAGGGGCGAAACCTGTGCTGCGATTCAACGCCTGGTTATGAGCAAACTCAGCAATACATAACTTAAGATCCCAAGTCTTCAAATTATCCCCAACCAAACAACGAAGCATATTTCCCAAGGAGCGGTTGACCACCTCAGTTTGTCCATCAGTTTGAGGATGATATGCACTGCTGAAATTCAAATCAGTGTTGGCCATGCGCCAAAGAGTGCGCCAGAAATGACCAAGGAATCGGGAATCACGGTCCGAAACAATGAAAAGTGGTAATCCATGTAAACGAAAAACATCTCTAAAGAATAAAGTAGCAACATGCACAGCATCTGAGGTACGTTTGCACGGAATAAAATGAACCATTTTTGAAAATCGATCAACAACCACAAAAATGGAATCATTACCTCGCTGAGTACGGGGAAGACCCAAGACAAAGTCCATACTGAGAGCAGTCCACGGGCGAGAAGGGACGGGTAATGGGCGGTATAAGCCCGCATTGGTGGCAGTGCCCTTGGAAACCTGGCACACACGACAACGAGCGACAAAACGGGATACATCCCGTCGAATTGACGGCCAAAAGAAGCGGCGACACACCAACTCAACGGAGCGATCACGGCCCACATGGCCCACACCATGGACCTCTGCAATAATATATAGACGGAGACTGCAGACTGGGATGCATAAACGGATGCCACGAAACAGAAAGCCCTCAGTAAGCGAATAGTCCTCATAAGCACCACGATTCAGTAGGGTAATAACGGACCCAAAGAAAGGATCAGAAGAATAGAGATCCCGAAAGGTGTCAAAACCTGTCACCTCAACACGCATATCAGTCAATAAAGAGTGACGTCGGCTAAGAGCATCAGCAACCTTATTGTCTGCCCCAGCATGATGTCGCACAATAAATGTAAACTGCTGTAGGAAAGCAACCCACTTGGCATGTCGAGCAGACAAAGAATCCTGAGTAGCCAAGTGTTTCAGCGCCTCATGGTCAGTGTAAAGAATGAATTCGCGCTGAAATAAATAATGACGCCAATTCCGAACTGCACGAACTATAGCATAGAACTCAATGTCATAAGTACTATAACGAGCACGAGCACCCGTGACCTTTTCACTAAAGAAGGCAGCAGGACGACCCGCCTGTGAAAGAACAGCCCCAATCCCCACTTTCGACGCATCACAATATAAGTCGAATGGAGTAAAAAAATCCGGTAACACTAGGAGAGGAGCCGTGGTCAAGCGTCGTATAATCTCAACAAATGCGGCGTCTGCTTCAGGGGACCACGAGAAGGTCTTACCATGCATCGCGTCAGTAAGAGGTGCCATAATAGTGCTGAAGTGATGAATAAAACGCCTGTAGAAGGAGGCTAAACCATGAAAACTTCGAACCTCTGTGATAGTAGTAGGCGTTGGCCAATCCCGAATAGCTGTAATCTTTGCTTCATCAACCCCTATACCCGCAGCAGAAATCCGATATCCCAAGAATAACACTGAATCAGTGAAGAAAGCACACTTCGCAGGTGAGGCGAAAAACTGTTCAGCACGAAGGATAGTTAAAACAGCTCGGAGATGGCCCACGTGTTCTTCCTCAGATCTGCTATAAACCAAAATATCATCAAAATAAACTACCACACAAGTGCCAATGAGTGGACGTAGAGACTGATTCATAACACGCATAAAAGTACTCGGAGCATTGGATAAGCCAAAAGGCATAACCAACCACTCGAATAAACCCTCTCTAGTTTTGAATGCTGTCTTCCACTCGTCACCAGGTCTAATTCGAATCTGGTGGTACCCACTGCGTAAATCCAACTTACTAAAAATCACAGCACCTGTCAACTGATCGAGAAGATCATCCAATCGAGGAATGGGAAAACTGTAACGCACAGTAATTTTATTGATGGCTCGGCTATCAACACACATACGCCACTCTCCAGATTTCTTCGGAATCAATAAAGCAGGAACAGCACAAGGACTCAGACTCTGGCGAACAAGACCCTTGCGAAGCAAGTCTTCCACCTGGCGACGGAGTTCCTCATGCTCAACAGGACTCATACGGTAGTGGGGTCGATTAGGGAGAGGGGCTCCCGGAATTAGATCAATCTGATGCTGTATATCTCGAAGAGGTGGTAAGCCCTCAGGTAATGCATCAGGAAACACATCACGAAACTCATCAATAAGAGGCGCAGCTACAACAGGAATGGTAGATAATTCACAAATATCATGGGCAATTAATAAAAGTGTATTAGGGGCACTGGACATCTCCTCCAAAAATTCACCATAGCTCAACAAGAGGACCTTATCAGAAGAAGCAGGAGGCTCCGGCACAGAAGGTAGTAACACAATTTTTACCCCAGAAAAAATGAAGCTGTAAGTATTTTTGCGGCCATCATGAATAACATTACGATCGAATTGCCAAGGCCGACCAAGTAAAACATGACAAGCATCCATAGGGACTATGTCGTACCAAATAGAGTCCATATAAGTTGCACCCACAGATAATTTAACCAAGACTCGCTTATCTACATGCACACGATTTCCACGTTCCAACCAAGACAAAGTATAAGGTTGAGGATGTAACTCAGGCGATAAAGATAATTTTTCCACAGCGGAGTTAGCAATGACATTCTCACATGAGCCAGAGTCAATAATAAAAGTGCACACCTTTCCATTAATAGTACAAGTAGAATGAAATAAAGTGTGACGTTGTACCTCATCGGACAAACCCTTTGGAGCGAGACATGTTCTGTTCACAATCAAAGCTGGGCCTGTGTCACCTTCCAAGAAAATTTTAGGCACCTCCTCACAATGGGTATCAACAAAATGGGCCTGGTAGCTATTTAATTCATCATCTTCAGCAATAAAAAGCCCACGAGTTGATTTTGGGCAATTATTTAATCTATGGCCCAACTCACCACAACCAAAGCAAGGCCCACGTAGAGGCCCATTATTTTGTTGAAGGGTTGGAGCCTTCCAGCGGGTGTCATATTTTGGAGGAGGCGGATTGTGGGCGGCTGCTGGGCGACGCCAATTGGGAGCTGTGGCGGCGCTGCTGGTCGTCGGCAGGAAGGGAGCGGCGGAGCTGCTGGTCGTTGGCAGGAAGGAAGGCGCGGAGCCGGTGGCAGGGACGAATCTGGTCGGTGACGACGCAGATGGAGGCGCGGTGTTGGGCGGTGCTGCGGTCGACGGCTGTTGCAGCCAAGGGGCCGCCGCCCGCCTCGCGATTTGGCGCTCCAATGCCACTGCCCGTTGGTGTGCTTCCGAAACAGAATCCGGCGAGAACATGTTCAAGGTATCTTGAAAATTTACACGCAATCCGCCGATATATCGCGAGATTAATTGGTCCTCGGATTCGTTCAAATCAATCCGCGATAGAAGCTGATAGAACTCCTCGGTGTAGTCATCAATGGAGCGTGATCCCTGTCTCAGATTCTGAAGTTTTTGAAACAAGGTGCGTGTGTAATTATAGGGTAAAAACTCACTGCGCAGATGCTTCGTGAATTTTTCCCAAGAAATAATTTGTGATTTGCGACGGCGTGTGCGGGAGGTCTTTAATTGATGCCACCAAGATGCAGCCCGGCCACGAAAACGGGTGGCGACGAGAGCGACTCGGCGATGCAGAGGGACCTCTTTGAAATCGAGGACCTCTTCCACCGAAAGCAGCCAGTCAATGAATTCGTCAGGTTGCAATCCACCGTTGAATTCGGGTAGATCTAGTTTGAAACTATGCTCCCACTTCCGATCGGCGTCTCCTTGATGGCGGTGATGGGCAGCGATTGGGGCAAAAGGGTTGTCGATCGTGACTTCATCATCGCTGGACGAGTCATCAAAATGGGGCGGGGGCTGTTGATCGCCGTGACGGTGGTTGTGACCACGGTGCTCGCGATGAGGGTTTGCAGCCGCCGGCGGAGGATGATCGGTAGCAGCTTGATGTTGAAGTAGTTGAACAACTGTTCCCAATTGCACAGTTAATTCTTCTAATCTGTCCGCTATTGCATTGTCACGATTCTGAGGGTCGCGTCTAGGCGGCATGTCGGATCGTGAATCTGGCAAAGCTGATACCAAATGATGCAGGGGAAGCGCACAAGAATGTTGAAGAATCTAGATTGAAGGGGTAAAACACCCAATAACTTTTGATCATACAAAATGTTCCAACCCTAGCAATGAATGTGTATAGGGTATAAATACTAGAAAGATAGGAATAAAAGGCCAACAACAAAGGCCCAACACATTTGGGCCCGATATCAAAATAAAACATTAAAGCAATAAATGATTAAACTTGTAAGGAGATTGGATCGATCTTCTCTAAATATCGAATAGCAGCTTCATCTCCATCAGAACTGGAGGAGGAGAGGAATGCAGCCTCTTCAGCTGCCAATGAAGCAATGTCTATGATTCTGCGGTTGCAGAGAGATAAGGCAGAGATTCAGATGGAGGCGAGGCAATTTAAGAGGTTCGCAGAGGAGAAAATGGCACATGATCAGCAGGAGGCTTTGATCTTGGAGGATTTACTGTATAAGAGGGAAGAAGCCATAGAGTCACTTACATGTGAGGTGCAAATGTATAGACATAGGATGATGAGTTATGGACTTACGGAAGCTGAAGCGGATGGAGATGTGGATATGAGGCAGAACAATAACATGATAGAGAACCTTGACGGGCGATTTGAGTGTCCTCCTAATGAAATTTACCCTTCTCTTAAGTGCAATTCGAATGGATCACGACCTTATCCGAATGTTGAAGATGAAACCCCTGATATTGAGAAATATGCATTTGGGGAAACCCCACGCCCTTGTGACCAATTGAAGGATTTGGAGTATCGAATCAATCAATTGGAAAAAAGTCCGAAAGCTATTCAGCCTGATGCTGAATTTATTAGTGCGAAAAATGCGCTTAAAAGGGTAATAGTTGGTGAATCTCCGAAAGTGCAATTGCATAATAGGAAGTTTTATGCTGACCCCACAAATTCACCTTTGTCAGCAACGAAAGAAATCGGCCTGGTCAGATACTCTCCAAAATTTGGCAGCAGTTTTAAAAAGACCGAATTTTCCTATATTGAGGAGAAATCTGATTTTGGGAAGGTGGATGATGTATCAGAAGTTGGAGATGACTCGAGTGACAGAGTTTACACGATTGATTCTGTTCATCAGGGAGCTTCAATTAATGGTCTCATGAGTTCTAAGGCTTCTGTTGGTATTGGTGCTGATGAAAATGTTGGAACTCCTAGGGGGTTGCTTAATCATTCCAATGTTAGAGATCTAGAGGTCCAGAAGCTATATGCCAGACTTCATGCTCTTGAAGCTGATAGAGAATATATGAGACAAGCAATTATTTCTATTGGGACTGAGAAAGCACAAGTGGTATTGTTGAAGGAGATAGCACAGAATTTGTGTAAGGAATTGCCTCCAATAAGGAGAATGCCTGTGAGGAAGCAATCAATATTTGGGAGTTTTTCATTCGTATCAATTTTCAAGGTGATTGTGATACTGAGAACTGATATCTTTTAATTCTTGTGTCTATTTTTGCACAACAATAATATGTTTTTCATTCATATCAATTTTCAAGGTGATTGTGATAATGAGAACTGAAAACTTTTAATTCACGTGTCCATATTTTTGCACAACAATTATATTAGCATATTTTCTGCTTTTACGGTCAACTGCATTATTTTTTTATCGGATCAGTCGTTAAATAGCCCTTGGGTGAATTTATCAATATTCTGGATGTGTACATCCTTTTTACACCAAAGGATATGGCGGAGCTTCGTGCTCTTAATATGCCCTATTCCACTGGACTTTAACTATTACAATGATATAATCTTGCTGATTTCATGGCATCCTTTTCTGGATTTTCCTTACCATTGTTTGTCCAAAGAATGTGCTCTTTGATCAGTGCTAACAATACGTTCCCTGTTCTTTTGCAGTGGATTATTCCTATTATATTCTGGAGACAAAAAGTGCGGAAATGCAGGTGAGTGCATGCATTTATGATGTTATTGCTTATAATGTTATGATATCTTTAACTTACTGCTTAATGGTTTTAGTTTTTTCAAAAAAACCCATTGAATTGTTATTGTCTTAAGTCTTAACCTTCAGCTAAATCTGGAGCCTCGCATGTTTCCCAAGTAGCTTGGAAAAGTAGGACACAGTTAAAAAAATCATAATGATGCTTCAAGAAAAAATTGTTCCACGTAGCTAGACACTACCCATGATTACATAATAATTTCTTATCTTCTTAGGTACATGTTTGGTTTATCAGCCAACAATGCAGGCTTGTTAATGCTTTTAGACCGAAGTCCTCGTGTGGGACAGTGGAGATCTATACAGGGTACGAACATGTAAAACCAGTATGGAGTGCTTTGTTCCTATTCGGGTGCCTTTGATCATTGCTAGGAACATGAAACACCAAACCTTTTCAGTTTGGATTATGCTTGAGAGGATCTTTGATCAATTTCCTTATTGCAGTTGGATTGGACATATGTATTTCCTGTGTATCTATTAGTTGCTCGTTTTCTCATATTTGTCGATTTAGAAGAGTGGCTCGTTTTCTTATGTTAGTCGATTTAGAAGTGAGATTTGAGTGCCCATTATGTGGATATGTCGTCTCTTCATCGTTTTAGCCCACTTGGGTTTAGGGTGAAATATAGTGAATGCTTTTGTACATATCACATTTATTGATGATATCTTGATTGTTTTATGATGGTGGTGGTTTCCAAGTGAACTACTTTCACGTTCTTCTTGAGATGTGCTTTAAGAACGTGATGTATGTTTGGTTCTAAAGAAGAGGATGAGTTGAATCTGATCACTTCTATAAACCTGAACTTTAATATCATTCGAGCTTTTCTTTTCTCTTTGTAGGCAAAAGAAAAAGTATATTACAAACCTCCAAAAAACCCTCAACATCAATTTGTGAAAAACACAGCAAAATAATTCAAATTATTAATGTCTTCCTTACGCGTATGGATTTCCTGTCCAAGTAAACAAACTTGCATTTAGATTCCTCAGAACAAATGATAGAGTGAATAAATAAGAGTGGAACAATTTTTTTGTCAAAAAAGAGAATACAATAATTACAACTGAGGGAAGGAGAGGAGAATTAACCTGAAATCTAGTTTAAGTAGACTGAATTGTTTAATTAAAATTTCTTTCATCAAAAACAAACTTCAACTTCTGACTGAAAAGACTCGCTCAAAACATAAAAACCTTCGCTTCGTAATGTAGGTGAATCAAATCAGAACAGAATTTGAACAGCATGCAAGATTAAATAAATGCAGTTCAATACAGAAGGCATGGAAGTTAATATCCTTATCCTAGTCAGCAGGGGATAGAAAAGCCGTATAAGAACTATTAACATAGTCCAATCCTTTTAGATAAGCATAGTGTTTCTGAAGAGAAAGAGTGGTGTTTGGAATGCCAAAGGAATGACCACTTTCTTGCATTGGTTTCTCTGCCTCTGCTGGTTGAGATGTTTGGTCTACAGCTGTTTGTAGACCAAAGTTCAAGCCGACTGATGAGGTCTGTGTCACAAAGCTACACCATATATCAAATGAAAAGTCACAGCTATCAGTCTAGTGTTAGAATATACACAACTGTTTACTTGAACAAGGATTTGATAAAAAAAACAGGCTAAAGTAGGGAGAGAGGTGGAAAGACAAATTAGAGCAACCAAAACGGACATGAAAATTCTTCGACAGATGAGGATATGAGGATTAAGTGTCTGCTTCTCTTTTTTTAATATACTCCCTCCGTCCCGGGTATTTTTACCCGTTTGTACGGGCACGGAGATTAAGACGCTTTATTTTTTTAATATATAATATAAGAGAAAGTAGGGATAAATTAGTAATTTAAAAAGAAAAAGTGAATAAAATTATTGGGAATGATGAATAAAGTGTAAAAAAGTAATTAAAGTTGTTGGGATTGTAAAAAGTAGGTAATAAAATATTATGTATTTTTGCCAAAAATGGAATGGGTAAAAATACGTGGGATACCCCAAAGTGGAAAGTGGGTAAAAATACGTGGGACGAAGGGAGTACTATTATTACAAGTATTTGGACATCATATGATGTTTGAAAGCTCAGACCACTCAAGTTAAAGCAAAAATGAGAAACTGGGATACCTTGCTTGAAACTCGACACCCTTGGAGAGCATAACATCACAAATGCCAGAAATCACCCATGGTGGAAGAAATGTATCCATAATTTCAACAATATTGCAAAGGCCACCCAATGAACAACTAGGGTCAATGTCCATATTAGAGTCCTTCCACTGGGAAACACACTCAAATTTCCTTACCCGTTTGCATTTAATCTGCACAATGAATACATGCAAATTCAATTGATGAGGATGGGAGATGCAGGACAAGATTGATTGAAAAGTGAGCGCAAAAATGCCCGAGGGATATTGAATAATGGAATCAGAATGCATATCCAGTCTACAGTTCCCTTTTTAATCTTCTTTTTACAGGTAAAATTTCAACACAAAATAGATCAAAATGGACAATCAGCGATCCGAAATCACATCATGTTATAACAGTCCGTAATTCTCTAGAATTAATAGTAACAGTAAATCTAAACAATTTCTTCTAATAAATGTATTTATCACATATTTCTGTCAAACAGTTCAGATTGTTTCCTTCATGACGCAGAATTGATAATAAGTTTTAAAAATATATAGTGATGAACCCACCTCAGGAGCAGAAAGTGCAGCATTTTCAAAGGGAACTGGTGAATACAATACTGGAACATCATTACCAGTCAACGGGGTGTAAAAGGATCTGGAAGCAAACCAACAAATAAATTTGAGATTACAATATCATTTATCTTCTTGTACCAAACAAAAGTAGATAAACAAACAAGTTTTGGATGCCAACCTATAATTTAATAGAAAATCGTATAAAGCATGAACATTGTTCCCAGAAAACATTAATAAAGATTGAGGGGTGTTATCAACGCCAGCTATTGACTCCATAGCTCGAGTCTGTCATTCAGCAGAAGTGACAATTTTGAGTTAGATAATCAGGGATCCAAGTTCTACTATATGCTTGACAAGGATTTAAATAGATAAAGGAGGTGGCTATTCTCATAATGCATTGCCCTGGATTTGACAGGACACAATGAGAAATATATTGCCTTTGATTAGATAGACGCTGAAATGTGAAACATACAGTTCAACTTATTCAAACAGTAAGGGCTACATGTAATCTCTTTCAAGATCCAAAAAGGAGGTGGTGGATTTAGTGTGGATGGATATATCATATAAGGACTGATTGACTCGGAAGGTAAAAAAATTATCATAAAGCTCAATTTTCAATACAATGCTACTGAGTTCTCAAACCTTTCCGAGATTGTGCTTTTCAATTTCAGAGAGTTCAACAAGGTCTTCTGCAGTGACCTCCTCCACTTTAGAGTGACAAAGAGGCATAGAGAAAGAAACATCCTGCAGTCAGATGTAATTCTATAAGGAAAAAAACATAAATATGGACAAACTTAAATGCACAAAATATCAAAATATTAATGCTTACTTAGGGTCCTTATGCATTTATCTTTCATAAAACAAGAGATAAAGACTTACATTTTCCTTCAGAAGAGACCTTAAATTTCTCGTTGACTGAGACACATAGGCATAGCAAGAGCCTTTGGTTTTGTTTGGATCATCTGACACAGTGAACATAACTACAAACTGTACAGTACATACTGCAAAACAGCAAGACAATAAGCTAATAATTTTCAGTGGCATCTAAAAATTTCAGCTCATAGAAGTTTTATTTTTAAAAAAAAATAGAGCCAGTTCAAGAAAATCATGGATGAATGGGTATATAATGGCTTGAGTCATGTAGGATTGAGAAGCTGAGATTGTTTAGACATACAATATTTCAAAAACTGGAATACAAATTGGAAAAAGTGAAATGAACTGTGAAATTAGAACAAAGGAATGACATGATTTTGGATTTCCTTGTAAAAGAGGCCAGGTGAAGTTATAGATTGGTAACCAGTAAGATCGACATGCTCAAGCAAAATCTGTGGCCTAAAAGACATGATAAACAACGATGGATGGTTTAAGTACAAATTCAAGTCATAGATAGCATTTCTTTTATAAATAGAAGCTCAGTATTATAACCTGAAAAAGCCATAATGATCTATTCACATGTGTTGATGATTATATGAGAATAAATAATTACCATAAAAAATTTTACAAAGCTTCTTCCGCAGCTTGAAGTAAAGACTTTGAAAAGAGTCCTGCCATGTCTGCTGCCGTTTACTTAAGAAGTTCATTCGCCCTGATAAACAGTAAGATTATCTTTAAAGAGGACCAGTTGAAGAAAAAGTGCAACAGCTAAGGTTTCTAGAGAAATACCTTCTGGTACAGAAGCCAATGCTGATATAGCTGCTTGGGGTAGAGTAGATTGAGGGTGCACCCAAGAATGGAAAGTTCCATTATTTGTTGATTCGCAAGAAGTGGAGGTAGGCTTTGATGATTTCATAATTTGATTTTGACAATCATCGTACAGAAATAGACCCATGTCATTTGAGGTAAAACCATGTATTAACCTGTGGAACCTGGAAAACCATAAAGTATATCAGTTTAGAGTTAAGTATGTTATATATGTAACCCAGGTTGATATGCATGTGCTTCATGTTTACAGAGCAGAATCAAAACTACAGCTTGTAGCGAAGCCACTACCAGTGATGCCTTCACCAGAGGCATTAAATGAGACTTCAAGTATCATGACCACAACTTATAACATACAGGACATGAATCCACCCACAGCCTCAACTTCTATCTCTATTTTCCAAATACCAATTTAATATCCATTTGCTCTTCGCCACTGTACTCACTAGTCACTACAAAGTCTCCCTTCCTCAGCCTTGTAGCAATTTACTCCCCACATCTGTACCAATATACATCTCAAATGCAATATGAAACCTCTCTAAATATTGACCCATATTATACTACACTGGCATAACATATTAGAAAGGAAAAAGGAAACAACATCCTTCTGACCGTAGAGTAAGACATTCAACACACTCAATGTTGAGAGTAGAATTTCTTTAAACTTACAGAAAAGATAATGTGAACACATGAATAATAAAATCCATCAATTATGTCATTTCTTCGAGCTATATCAAATATCATGAGCAGGATAACATAGATACAGTTACAACAATAATAGAACTATAGAAGTAATTTTATCCCACAAGGACCACAGAGAACAGATACATATAAACAACATAATTTTTAGGGGGGTAAAAAGCACAATTAATCAGAAAAAAATGCCTCCACCTACAAATGCACCACATCGACATTATCCTTTGATATGTACTATGCAACTAATAAATGAGCATATATCACTTGTACATTTTTAATGTCATCTCCAAGACTTGACATCTAGATGATGCTAACTCTTACAAAATCAAGAAATATATCATTGTCTCACCAATACACAGGAGATGGTGATAGCAACCGCATAGTTGTTTTAAGGGTCAGGTCTAAAGGAATCTTGTGGCCAGGTATGTGGATTTCTGAACAGAAACTTTTTGGCCCTATATTTCCTAATGTTCTATCAGTAGACACAGCAATAGGTGCTGCAGCTGCAAGAGTTTCACATGAAACCAATCCTCTCAAGGCTTTACCCTGAAGATAAGAAGACTCAACAATTTAGAACTCAGAATACTCATTTTGATGTCGGGACAAAGTTTATAGCGAAAGAATACCATGTCAACAGATGAGGAGTCATTTAACCTCCCACCACTAAGGGATAACTCCCTAACACTCTTAAAAGTACTGGAAGTGAATGCTTCAGTTGAGTTGTCAGTTTTTTGTGAGCTATTGCCAACTTTTGAAGCAACAGCATCACCAAGACTTCAATGGGATGCAGAAACAAATAGACAAAGTTAGAATAACAACCACTCAAGTATACCAATACTCACTCTGCATCATACATACCATGAGTTTTGCACTTTATTTTTAGCAAGTAAGCCCGAACAAATATTTGAATTCTTCAATTTGTCAACAGAATTGCTAGAAATATTTTCCTGAAATTGTTCACAACACATAATATCTTATAAAGGTTACTAGCAGATTTTAGATGTATGTCAGTGAGAGAATGTATTAAGTAAAAAAAATGGTGGATTGTCATAAGCAAAGAGCACGCAAATTAGACCTAATTCTTGTAACCTTAGGATTTTCCTTTCTGTAAAGCAGCCGACTGGTTTTAGTGACTGAGTAATGTTCATCCATCCTTGTGAACCGCGGTGCTTTTAATGAATCAGCAATCTTGGGCCCAGAAACCATTCCATCTGCTGTCCTGAAGAAACAGCTAATTTATTAGAATGTAGTTTTAAACAGAAGAACAAATGTATGGGATGAATTCTACCTCGTCAAAGTATGAACAGATGCAGACTCATCTGAAAGCTCCAATATATTATTGTGCTTCAGTAGTTCTCCCTGTCAAGAAAGAAAAGGACACCTATTCTGTCACATAACATATATAGGTTACTGCTCTGTATACGCTTAAGATCCATACGCTCGTTGCATAATTAAATAGTGGGATGAACAACATATAAGCCTCAAAACATTACCCTCAACTCCGATGGCGTTTTCCGCTTCAAATTGGCGGAAACAGTCTTTGAACCTCCTCCACCTCCTCGAGCAGCCACGCCACCAAAATGAAGAGTGTTAGACATCGGCATTTGATCGGTTGCAGCAGCACTAGTCATCCTCTCCGCGCGTAACTGCTGCGAAATGCGAACAACACATAAATATTAACCTTCAAATGCACGCGTAAGATTGCTCAAATAGATAAAAGGAACAACTGAAACCCTTCAATCAGGGAAAGGAAAACTGAAAAAAATGAAAAACTCTACCTAGATTATTCAATGTATTAAATAAAGAACGAACTAGGGCATTTGATTTGAACTACTTCTCCATTCTGATTCTCAGTATTCTTCGATTCGGAAGTGAAGTAAATGCGTTCGGAGTTTTGGGAAGAAGCGGTAAAACTCAATTCTGAGAGACTGAGGTTGAATTAAATCGAAATAGAGAGAGAGAGCGCGACGGAAGAGAGAGAGAGGGGGAGAATTTGGGATTTGGATTTCATTTGAATTATTTTTGTTCCCTCCGTTGACACCGTGAAACTAATCGACGGCGTTTGATGCTACTACCCTAGTAGCATTCGATTGCATCTTACGCCGTCAATAAATTGGGTTTGAGCGACATATCGGTGCACCTTTGTAATCTTTATAGGATGTATCGGTACATTGAATAATTTTAATAGTTAGATTAATTTTAAATTAAATCTTTATAATTAAATAAAATAATATAATTATATTTTTTAAGAAAAACTACCCACTAATCTCACTTTACCTTATATGGTAATCAAATATCAAGGTTTAAAAAAAAAAATACTTGGTATTAAAAATATAAATAAAATTTTATG
Organism: Pogostemon cablin; assembly: GCA_023678885.1. Lineage (NCBI taxonomy): Eukaryota > Viridiplantae > Streptophyta > Magnoliopsida > Lamiales > Lamiaceae > Pogostemon > Pogostemon cablin. The sequence goes on from CM042983.1 coordinate 705,505, forward strand.
ATTTTAAGGGTTTAGGGTTTACTCCATAATTTTTTTACTCCATAAATACTTGGTATTAAAAATATAAATAAATTTTTATTATTTTAATGGTTTAGGGTTTACTCCATAAATTTTTTATCTCACATGATAATTTGTTTTTGAAAATTAGTTACCTTTCACTTATACTATTCAAATTTCCAATCTTTGGCAAATATTTATGTGAATTAAGTTCACCGTGCACTTCAATTTTATTGAAATTACTTTATAGTATATAAAATTTTATTATTTAAAAAAAAATTATTACTTTTTTGAACGAAAAATATCACTCATCTCAAAAAAAAATAACATATAAAAAAAACCGTATTTGTTTTTTATTTTTTTTCATACACAAATGGTCAATCTCCCTAACAAGTAAATTGATGTGGAGCCGTTTTTACCTTTTTTTAAAAATTATAAAAAATTTATATCAAAGATATGACTCAATCACTTTTTCTTGAAAGAAAATAAATTATGTGAGACCGATTTATATTTATTTAAATTATGATGTACGCAATAAATCGATTTTTTTTATACATCTGAAAATCTCAAGCTAAGACTAGGGATTTTTTACAATTTAACGAACAGAATCAAAAATCATTACTCAAAATGGTGTACCCAAAAATCATTACTCATTTGACACAAGATAAGGGGTGTAGATCAAAAATACCTTTTTCCTGTGTCGAAGACTAAGAATACAAACAATGCCTTCTAAGTATAATTATTTGTGCCACACATTTTTAGACCTTGACATTAGGGATGGCAATGAGACGGGTATTTTCGGGTATCCGGTCTACCCGAACCCTAATGGGTAGAGTACGGGTAGTTGTAAACGTGTTTGGGACATGTACGGATAGTTGTGAAAAATACCATTAGGGTTTGAGATGGGTACGGGTAATGCCTTAAATACCTGCGGGTACCCCGATTATATATATATTTTTTATAAAATTTAATATATATTATATAATTTATATATTACTATAAGATATTTTATATATTTAATTAATAGTTATAAGTTTTATTTAATCATATTTATTAAATATTTATTTAAAATAATACAATTTATATTATATTTATTTTATATTTAATTAATAATAATGTACTAATTTTTATTATTATACTTATTTGGACAATAAAAAAATATAAATATATATAAAATAAATGAATATTAAACGGGTGTTGGTACCCGCGGGTATTGATAAACGATAATGGGATGAGTACGGGTACCATAATAAATTTTTTAAATGGGACGGATACGGATACGGGTAGTTATTTTTTTAATTGGATACCGGTACGGGTACCCCAAAATAAGCGGGTACCCTACCCGTTGTCATCCCTACTTGACATAAAATGATTTTCTTGAAATGAATGAGAAGTGATAACCTTTTAGTGACAGATAATATTCAATTGATGAAAAGTGATAACACTTAAAAATAATATTTAAAAAAATAAAATTAGGTGTCACATAAGTTTGCCATTCATTAACACATTTGACTACTTTATAATTATACTAAAAATAAATTAATTGTTTAGCACAAATGTTTTCCAATTTTTAACAAATTAGATTCACATGAAACGTGATTGATGGGAGTCTCTCTTATTTTTTTTTCATCATAAATTTTTAAAATTAACAAGAACTTATTGCATGTACAATCGGTTACACGATAATCATTCCCAATAAAATAAAGATTCAGGTGAAAATGTAAGAAACCCAAACCTTAGTGGGGTGCTTAGCGCTCATGCACCAGCCATGCATGAATTGATTTCCGTTATTACACTAACACATCATAAATGAATGCTTAATTAAATTGGAGTAATAATTTTTAAAATTTAGCGGTTCGTATGGATCATACTCGCACCTCGGCGTCATGCTTATGGCGATCGCTTAACCATCTGCGTTTCTGCACCATGCACAACGCCACCCGATTCAATTTACCAATCCAATTGCGATTTCCTCCGAGTTGACTCATCCAATCGTATCAAATTGCACCTTTTTTCTCTCACCATCTGATCCTGTGTTTCGTAGATCTTTCTTCCCGTCAATGTGTTTGAGATGACAATTCTGAAAGATTTGATGCTCGAGTTTATGCTAATTGATTGATATCCTCGTCTTCATTTTGTTTGGAGCAGTTGCATCCACTTATCGCACTTCTGAGGGTTTCTCGCAATTCACGTTGTTGATGGTCAGAGAATAGGGGAATTTGCTTCAAAAGATTTTAACCATCTTTTGGGGCTGATTTTGAGCATCAATTTATTGAAATGATCTTCAAATTGTTGGTAATTGGGATGAAATTCAAGGGATTTAGGATCTTTTACAGATCTGATAGCGTTTGATGGGAAATACATGCGCAGGCCCCAAATTGGGGAAGAATGGGTTCTTCCAATCAGTGACCGCGGCCGTTTGGAAACCCCGGGCGCAGGGGACCCTACCCGCTCCAGATCAAGAGCAAGAAATTAAGGATACCGATCAAAACAACGACAGCTCTGTGCAATCAGAAAGTAAAGCATCTGAAGTTCAAAACACCCCACCTGCAGCCATTAAAATTTCCAGTGTTGAGGCCAAACCCACAGATTCACAGAAGCCCGCCAATCAGGATGGGAAATCAGAAAACCACAGTAACACTAACCATCCCAGTAATAACAAGCCAACAGAAGGGGCAAAACAGAACAAGCCGAATCATATAAAGAGAGTATCAAGTGCAGGACTTCAGGTTGAGTCGGTTTTGCAGAGAAAAACAGAAAATATGAAGGATAAGTATACTTTAGGGAGGAAGCTAGGACAAGGGCAATTTGGGACAACATTCCTGTGCGTGGAGAAGGCAACTAACAAGGAGTTTGCTTGCAAAACTATTGCTAAGAGGAAGCTAACAACTGAGGAGGATGTAGAGGATGTTAGGAGAGAGATTCAGATAATGCATCATCTTGCAGGGCATCCCAATGTGATATCCATTGTGGGGGCTTATGAGGATGCTGTTGCAGTGCATGTCGTGATGGAGCTTTGTGCGGGTGGGGAGCTTTTCGATAGGATTATACAGAGGGGTCATTACACAGAAAGAAAGGCTGCTGAGCTAGCTAGGATAATAGTAGGGGTTGTCGAAGCTTGTCATTCACTGGGAGTCATGCATAGGGATTTAAAACCAGAGAATTTCCTCTTTGCGAATCAGAAAGAGGAAGCGCCGCTTAAGACCATTGATTTTGGGCTGTCAATTTTTTTTAGACCAGGTAAATCTTTTAGATTTAGTTTTTAGACCATCCATTATTCGTTTCCAAAGTTGATGAGTATATACAGCTGAGTGAAGAAGTCTTCTGCGTGTCTTAAATGAGTTTCCATAATTGTCTTTTGACAGTTGTAAACTGTATTTGCTCACCCATTTATATAAAATTTGTGCATCTCATGAATATGAAATTTTGTTAAGCTGCTTTCTGGTTCTGATGTTCTAACCTTCTCAGGTGAAATATTCACTGATGTCGTCGGAAGTCCTTACTATGTGGCCCCGGAGGTACTAAGAAAGAATTATGGCCAAGAATGTGATGTTTGGAGTGCAGGAGTTATTATTTACATCTTGCTATGTGGAGTTCCTCCATTTTGGGATGGTAAAGCTTTACTTTTCTTGCTGTTGCTCATTTGTGTTCACTAGTTGTAATCTGTTTTCTGACATGCCAATGTATGCTCTATGTAAGAAACGGAACAGGGAATTTTCGAACAGGTTTTAAAGGGGGAACTTGACTTTGTCTCGGAACCTTGGCCTAGTATATCTGAGAGCGCAAAAGATCTTGTTAGAAGAATGCTCGTACGAGATCCCAGAAAGCGGCTCACTGCTCATCAAGTTCTTTGTGAGTATATTGTTTATGAATTACTGAAATATTTGGAGTCTTAATTAGGAAACGATGTTGAATACATGAAAGTTGATAGCAGACCTGTTTCCAGTTCAAGCACTCAAAAGAACATATGTGTGCATTTGCATGATTGTATATACATGTACTGGTTGTGACTGTCTCACATTAAACTTTGAATGACATGTAAAATCAGAATATGTTTTGTTCAGGCCATCCATGGGTACAAGTTGGTGGTGTAGCTCCTGATAAGCCTCTTGACTCCGCGGTTATAACTCGATTGAAACAATTTTTTGCTATGAACAAACTCAAGAAGATTGCAATCAGAGTAAGTTCATTTGGTCTCTCTCTTATATGTAAATTTCGTACCAATACCAACTCTAAACATGTTCGAATGTGGGGTGGGGGGTTGGTGGTTTATTAGTTCAACATAACAGTTATTTTACTGAGCAGATTGCTCAGATAACTGTTCATTGGGTTAAGTAAGTTCCATAAATCATTGAAGATTTTTTTTTTCAGCATAGAAGTGCTTTGAAGTTTTCATAAAAACTAAACATTCCCTAATCATTTTCTTTAATGAAACACAGAGAGATCATTCAATTAGGATGAATCTCATTACATGTATAACAAGATTCAAATTACAGAACAATTTTTTCGTGTCACCAGTAACACCGGACATCCTACAGCTGACGCAAGACATAAGTATGGCTTTATATGTATAGGTTATTGCTGAAAGTCTATCAGAGGAGGAAATTGCAGGACTTAAGGAAATGTTCAAAATGATAGATGTGGATGGCAGTGGACACATCACCTTGGAAGAAATGAAGAAAGGCTTGGAAAGAGCTGGCGCCAATCTGAAAGAATCAGAAATAGAGAATCTGATGCAAGCAGTAAGTGCACAATAACTCAAGACGTGAGTAATAACCGAGACAGAGATGTCCCGACCATGTGAAGCTCAGGACATCCACTGTCTCAAAGTTCATTCTTACTCTTTCATGCACCATTCATCTGTATATTGAACTTTTAATACGACTCTGGTTTCTCGTCTCAAAACTTGCTTCTTTCTCATTTGCAGGCGGATTTTGACAACAGTGGAACCATAGACTACCAAGAATTTGTAGCTGCAATGCTGCACCTAAACAAAGTTCAGAAAGAAGATCACATGTATGCAGCATTTTCGTATTTTGATAAGGACGGAAGTGGCTACATCACAAAGGATGAGCTTCAACAAGCTTGTGATCAGTTCGGTCTAGGAGACGTTCACCTGGATGAAATCATAAGTGAAGTCGATAAAGACAATGTACGTTCTCATCGATCCATCCTTAAGGAATTCATTCACCAAAATCTTACAACTTCCTTGGAACTACTTACTCCAACTTTACCGAAATCAAAATCTTACAAGTCTTTTGTTTATGTTTTCAGGATGGCCGGATTGATTATAGTGAGTTCGTCGCAATGATGCAAGACACTAGCTTTGCAAGCAAGGCATTGCAGAATAGTATAAGCATTGAATTAAAAGATACTCCCTCCGTCCCATAGAATAGTATAAGCATTGAATTAAAAGATACTCCCTCCGTCCCATAGAAGTTGACACACTTTCTTTTTTGGTTTGTCCCACTAAAGTTGACACATTTCCTTTTTAATACAAGGGCCCACACAGAAAATAATTAATTTATTCTCATGGACCCCACATATCACCTCTAATACAACTACCCACTACACATTAAATATTATTTCTCTCACTTCACTTTACTCCACTTTACATTAAATTATTATACTCCTTAATCTCCGTGCCCAAAAAAAATTATATCAACTTCTATGGGAGGGAGGGAATAGCTCTTAGGTGCAATCCTTGTAAACAATGCTGAAGATAAATCATGCTTTATTTTTCCTTATTTGTGTATATATTATTTATGTATCAATGCAAGAACAAAGTTAAAGTAAATCACGATCTATTAATATACAATGCTAGAACATCTTGTTTCATTTTTTACTCTCGTATGTTTTGTCATTAAATAATGAAAATATATAAATTAATTAATTAAATTGTAAAATGAAAGAAAAGGTTAACTAACATGTGATGCCTTATCGGTAGGGGTGTGCACGGTGCGGTTTCGCGGTTATTTTGATCAAATTTAAATTGCATTGTTATACGCGGTTCGGTTTGATAATTAGATTTAAATTGCGGTTTATTGAGTAAAATTTATAATGCGGTTTTTGGCGGTTTTTTGCGGTTTTGCGGTTTGACGGTTAAAAATTAACGTATTACATAACAATACAATACATATGGATGTATAAAAAAAATAAATACGTGTACATGCTTAATTTAAAGTGTTCTTCACCCTTAGAAAAAATAAATATGTGTACATGCTTAATTTAAAGTGTTCTTCACCCTTAGAAGATAATGAGATATTAAATATATGAAATTATAATTTGAACTCCATAGCCAACTCAAATAATATAATCTTTGTGACAAAAAACAAACTTTTATCAAAATTATTTCTCAAACCAAATTAGTGTATATCTTTTTACCTCTTCAATAATACATAATTATAAATGTATACATAATATATATATATGTATATATATATATTTATAATTTAAATAATAGAGTACGGTGCGGTGCGGTATATTTTTAGATGAAAATCGAAATTGCACCATTCAAGCGGTGCGGTTTTCTCCAATAAAATTAACCGCGGTTTAAGTGAAAAAAACACTAAGTGCGGTGCAATGCGGTGCGGTTCGATCGGTTTTTGCGGTTTTAAAAAATTGTTGCCCACCCCTACTTATCGGAATATTCGCCTCTCTTTTGCCAAACAATACCGAACCATCAAATTTTGATAGACTTGTCAACAAAAAATAAATAGCGCAAATAAAAGAAATAAAAAAAATTGACACCAAAAATATATATAGTTTTAATCAGGGAAATATAAGGCGCTTGAAGTATAGTTGCGCTTGAAGTATAGTATATTATTGAATAGTTAAAATAATAATAATAATAATAATAATAATAATAATAATAAAAGTACATGTATTGAAATAGATGACATAATTTCATAGCCACAGCCCAAAAGATTACACCAATAAGGCTTTATCCAATTCTGGTTTCTTTATTTTCGTCCCCCACATAAAAAGAAAATTATCGAACTGACCCAAAAAAAATTAAAAGGCCCATTATCAAAGATTCCGAATTCTCGTTTCCATGCTGCTGCCATCTCTCACACTGCAATTACAACGCAATCATATTCGTATCAACTCACCTTTCCTAATCACACGCTGTTGTTCATCATCCGCCACCGTCGCCGCCGGTATTTCTCAGGTATATTAATCACTATTATGTGAATTTAGGTAGGCATTACTCTCTTTGTCGGAGAAGTGTGTGTGTACTTCTGGCATCGGAGTTTTGGATCGTGGGAGGCGATTTCAATGTTTTCTATTGTAATAAAGTGGATTTATACCTGTGGGTTTGCTTTATTAATCGAGAATTGGATGCGTATGAAGCTCGTTTTTGCAAAAGAAATTTGGGGGGCCAGTATGGTTTTCATTTTATGAAATTTTTAGCAAATATGTTCCGAGGTTTGAGAATTTGTGAATTTAATGACGAAGATTTGTAGTTTTGAATTGTATGTTTCTTTCTTTACTCTTGTGATGGCAATATCAATTGATGCTTCCTATGTCCTGCAGTTTACTGAGAAGATTCTGTGGTGCCAGCCGATGTGGTATTTGGATTTGTCTGTGAGATGCGACTTACTAATTTCCACATTTTATTTCAAAAGCCAAAAAAAGTAAAAAAAAAAAAAAAGTTTGAACCTTATGTGATATTAAATCTTGTATCCAAGATAACAATTGATCTTATGATCTATCGTAGTGATTAAGATTGAATATGGAGGATTGCCCCTGTACTTGGCATCAATTATTTGATAATTAATTGGTCTTGTGCTTGTTGTTATCTGATGACTGTTTAACTGCTCTTATTTCAACATGAGAAAACTTGCTTAGGGTAATTGTTAGCTCTTTTAGCTACGATTTTAGAATTTTGATAATTTTCACTGTAGTCATTAATTTGCACGATTTCTTGTTTGTCTTTAGGGTGAATCTAGCCTAAGATATACCATGGATCGTCTAGTAGAGAAAGCACGCCTCATGATTGTCTCAGATCTTGATCATACCATGGTGAGTTGCAACTATACCTATTATTCTGTTTATAGGGACTGTACTGATGAGACACAACACGCTTCAGGTTGATCATCATGATCCTGAGAATCTCTCTCTGCTTAGATTTAATGCATTGTGGGAAGCAAATTACCGAAGTAATTCTTTGCTAGTTTTCTCAACTGGGAGGTCACCAACTTTGTATAAGGAATTAAGGAAAGAGAAGCCCATGTTAACCCCTGACATCACAATATTGTCTGTGGGAACTGAGATTACATATGGTAATTCTATGATACCAGATGATGGTTGGGTTGAGATTTTAAATCAGAAATGGGACAGGAACATAGTATCTGAAGAGACAAGCAAATTTCCTGAACTTACTCTTCAGGTATGGCTTAAAAATAGCACAAGGCTCGGATAAACTTTAGTTAGGCAACCGGTCACCATTCCTGTCACATATGGGGAAAGTAAAATTTATGCAATAAAATATGAACTGGTTTTTTCATGAGGATACTTATAGTATGACAACCTTATGGGGTTGTGCAGTCTGAGACAGAGCAACGGCAACACAAAGTAAGCTTTAAAGTTCCTAAAGACAAGGCCCAAGATATTACGCATTCTCTTTCGACTTCCTTAAAGGAACGAGGGGTATGTTAAGCATTTCATTTGCTGTAAAACTGTACGAAACTTGCATCTCTGAACAATATAGTCTCTTTCTGCTAGTGGGTGTAACATTGTGTCTTGCTTGGACTTTCTTTCTGTTCATAAGACAAGGTGTTTCATTTTTTGATGTTTCAGTTGGATGTCAAAATAATATACAGTGGAGGAATGGACTTGGACATTCTGCCACAAGGTGCTGGAAAAGGGCAAGCACTCGCTTATCTACACCAAAAATTCAAGGCTGCGGATAAATTACCAAATAACACACTTGTTTGTGGTGACTCTGGAAACGATGCTGAACTGTTTACTATCCCAGATGTACATGGTGTCATGGTTAGTGTTCTACCTAATTTGAAGGATCAATTTTGTGTCATCCTAATGAGATGGGATGCTATCATGTAAATTTGAGTACTTTCTGATATATATAGATTCTTTTTTGAGTTTATAGGTCAGTAATGCCCAGGAAGAGTTATTACAGTGGCATGCTGCTAATGCAAAAGATAATCCTAAAATCATTCATGCGACAGAGAGGTGTGCAGCGGGTATTATACAGGCAATTGGTCACTTTAATCTAGGTCCAAGCATATCCCCAAGAGATGTTATGGACTTATCTGACTCAAAGATGGAGAAATTCGATCCTGCTTATGAAGTTGTGAAACTTTATATGTTTTATGAGAAGTGGAGACGCGGTGAAGTTGATAATTCTGAGTTTTCTTTGGCAAGCCTGAAATCAGTTTGTGTATGTCTGACTTCGCTTCTCAGTGTTCAGCTTTTACTTAAAGTGCGGCTCATGAAAGCAATGATACATGCTTTAATTCCTTGCTGCATTCATACCCAAGTTCATATGAAGTATAAACTAAATTTCAAAGAATGTCTTTATTTTTGCTCTTGCAGGATACATCAGGAACATATATTCATCCTTCTGGAACTGACAAACATCTTCATGAATGTGTGAACTCTTTGAGAACATGTTACGGGGACAAAAAGGGTGAGCAATTTCGTGTTTGGGTAGATCAGGTTTTACCTGCACAGGTTGGTTCAGACTCATGGCTGGTGAAGTTCAAGAAGTGGGAGCAGTCAGGTGAGCCTCTATATTTCTGTTTTGATTGGTACTACATACATCCTCGCTAAACCCCAATCTTGCTTCATAGTAGTTCAAATATTGTAGTTTTCTATCAAACTCTTTTCATTTTCTAAGTGCATGTGACATCAGTTGGTTCATCTTGATGTAGTTTGATTTGTGACCTTATTTGATGCCCTCTCCATCATACTGCAGACTGATGTATGAGAAATAAGGGTGGCATCAAACTTTTAAAATGTCTTATGTTTTTGTTGCGTAGATTTATTAAACGGCTTTTGTAAAAGATTCCTCTAACAAGAGGTTCTAAATCAGTCATCCTGCTGATACCTGAAGCCACTATTATAAAGCCAAATAACTAAATAAAATAAGCATCTAATGGAAAATGGTACTAAAGCATTAACCTAAGTATACATTTCTGTAAGTTGAGATACAAAAATACCACTATAAAGAATAAACTCAATTAGAAAGCTACAGTCTGGTAATACTTCTCCTTCCCTTCTTGTGAATCTAGCTAGTGTTCATCAATCATCATAACTGTAAGTAGACGAAGACTATAGCAGTATTAGTGAACATCAATCGGATGTTGTCCAAGCCCCTGAGAATTTGAGGTATATTTGAGAACTATATATCTTTTGCTGCATCTTTTCACAAGCTTTTCACATTTTGCAGGTGAAGAGAGGTATTGTTGTATGACAACTGCACTACTGAGTTCTGAAGTAAGTTTGTAATTTCTCATTTCAATCTTTCCTCCCCTCGATGTGCATTCGTGTTAGTAACATCTTTCGAAATTCGGTCTCAGGGTGTGACTGTTGCAGAAGGGCTGACTTGGGTGCATGTTCATCAGACATGGTTGAATGAAGCAAGGCCAAAAAATGACACAACCTGGTTTTTCTAGATTGTCCCCTTTACTTCTCATCTCATCTCTTTCATCAAAATAAATGCAAAAACCACTTAAATATATTACTATTATAAATTTCTCTGTTACTGATAACATTCATATAATTCCATCCATTGTGAAGATGGATCCTCTATATTACCTTCTTTTTTTTCTTTTTCTTTTTTTTTAATTTGATAAAATCTGGAAGTCCTTCTGCACACTCTGCGTGGTCAACCTCTTTCACCTTATTCTATTTTATATTTCATATGTTTATATTTCATGTAAAATAAGTAACAACTTGAGAATTTATAAAATAAAAAAAAACTACTTTATAAATTCTGCACACTTATTAAATCTTGAATTGATAAGGATATGGTAAGAGCTGGTATGTTCTCTACAGTTTTTTCAAAGGCCCCCTTTCTACTGTTTGAGTGGAAAAAAAGTTGTATGTATTTTCATTTGTTTTTCAGTTGAATCTTGCGAGTAAATGTGGTAGTTAAATGTATTTTCACATAAATTTGAATGGTCGTCTCATATTTATTACTCCAAATACTAAAATAGAAGTCCACAAATTAAATCTTACTATGGAAGAAGCCTACCATGTCCATGTCCCAATATTAAATTAATATTTTTTGTTTTACTAAAAAATTTGAAAAGAAAAGAACCGCTGCTCTGCGCCTCTGCATCTGCGGCTGCGCCTTTACTTGAAGATGCGGCAACATGCCTTCCCTTCAAATTTACGACTTGCTTTATTGTGTTTAAAAATTAAAATAGATTTTGTCATTGAATTCTTTTATTTTTATTTTTAAAAGCAAAAGATATTATTGACATCAAATTACCGAAACATCGGTGTGATCAAAGTTAACAATATTATCAGGCAAAGTCGATAAAACAAAAGATGTCTTAGTAGAGAAAACATAAGAAACTATGAGCTAAAACATTATTTTTCCACCCACCTCAAAGTTTCTCGTATTAGCATATTAGGCATCATTTCAAATATATTCATTTTCTCTTTCTAGTAAAAAAGACCTACGTCTACGTACGGTCACATTTTTACTGCCACTGGATTTGATCCGATTGCTCGAACCGCCTAATCAATAACTCGACGGCGTGCTCGCTTTTAATGTTGGATATATCCTCTAAACAATTTCATCAATGTACAGAATTAATTTCGAAATTCAAACAATTTTAAAATATTAACATGAGATGAAATTTCTAGAAAATAAACTTTTTTAATTTGCTTTCCCCACTATCTATGCTTTTTCTTTATTCTTTCCATAAATTCTCACCCCATATAAAGAAGGGGGTGGTACTATTTAGATCTGAAAACTTGGATCTCACTCCACATTCTGCACTCTCTAACTAATTACTCAAGCAAATTCCCCATCATTTCCATTCAAAGATGCCTATCAGATTGCTCTACGGATTGGTGTTCCTCACCTTCTCCACCGCCTGTTTCCTCGGTCTCCACCTCATTCTGCAGCCGGTTTTCTACTACACCTCCTGAATCGCCGCCGACCACGGCGGAGGATGCTCACTCCAATCTGGAACGGGTGAGTTTTTCCTTGAATTAGAACGTGTACAAATTATGTAACAGTGTTGGAGTTCATCCTTGAAATTAACGACGGAGAATTTCCGATGCTCAGTTTCCGCCATGGAATTGTCGTTGTTTTTTCGGTAATGGATTAAACCATGGATCTCTATCTGGTTTTTTTTTTTTTCTATTAGTGATGAATTTAGGATTAGATCAAGAGCATTTGATCTTTCTGTTAATTATTCTTCGAGTAATTCAGATTATTTGTACTGATTTGCTTGAGGAATTGAATTATGTATCGCCGCTTTCCTTCGTTTGCTGATTGTTCTTTATTTCTTTATTGGTGAAAGAAAGACGTTGATAGTTAATTCTTCTGCCACGTCATCGGCTTATTTCCAACGGCTCGGTTCGGCTCTTCTACTATTTAGTTGACTACTGCAAAATGCTATATTAAAAAAAAACAAATAATATGGAAAAAATATACTTGCCATTAGACCAAGATTTCAATCGACAATGGAGCCTCGCCTCGCAAAATGCAATTGCAATTTTCTCGATGAACTAAGGACCCATATCTATTTGTAATCGATATATTAGACATTACATTTTATAATTGGATTAAAACTTCGTGTAACCACTAGAAATATTCTATTATTAGATCTTAAAAGTTCGTAATATGAAATGACATATACAAAACATCTACAATGGTATACCTTTCATCCATTTCATGGACACATCTGCGCATCAAAAGTTTAAAACTTTCTACTTTTATTTATATTTCGTATTTTACAAAAGAAGTGCAAAAAAAAAATTTTCATTCTCCATAACTTTTCTTCATCTACAAAGTCTTACACCCAATTTTTTGTACACGTACCTCCACAATAATATTATACCACAATTCTATATACAAAATTTTTCACCTAGAATTTGTACCCTTATCGAAGATGCCCTTAAATTATATGAGATTTATTCATTCAACGAAATTTGGGCTGCTAATTTAGAAATCTTCAATCATTATCATTTAATACAAATATAATCAAGAGAAATTTTATTTAGGAATCTTCAATTATAAATCTTATTTATAGTAATTAATTGTATAATTCCTATGTATATATTTATTTAGTCATGAAACATCACTTTCTTTCTTTTCAAATTATATTGGGAAGATGCCCTTAAATTATATGAGATTTATTCAATCAACGAAATTTGGGCTGCTAATTTAGAAATCTTCAATCATTATCATTTAATACAAATATAAACAAGAGAAATTTTATTTTATTTTATTTAGGAATCTTCAATTATAAATCTTATTTATAGTAATTAATTGTATAATCCCTATGTATATATTTAGTCATGAAACATCACTTTCTTTCTTTTCAAATTATATTGGGGTGGTTGGGAAGACGTTTCTTGGACTTCGCCATATTATTGGAAATTTGTAAACTGAAAAATGAGAGTAACGTTAGCAGATTGAACTGTGTGTTCTAAAAAAACACTCCTCATTTTATAATGTAATTCCTTCGGCCATGTATTTCTTGATCATGAATTCAAATGCACAGAGATTCTTTTTTTAAAATGTATATTATATGAGTGAGCACTGTAAAATATAAAAGTGTAATTCGATGTGAAAAAAATGGACAAAGCTATTGAGTTTTTATTAACAAATATATGTAGATGAAAATTTTGTAACATTGAACTAACTATTGTAAAATAGATATTAGGATGAATAGAAATGAAAATTTTTAAGAAATAGGATATATGAAGTAGTACATGTATAATTATTTAAAAGATTAGGTAATTTATACATTAATATAAATTCGCATGCAAGAGTTAATAGATATATTCTATCTTGAAGACAAGGATTGAATTAAGGCATTAAGAGCTAACAAGAGCTACTATTCCCTGATCTAGCAACAGCACTTTTAGGAACATTAAGGAATGCGTTCGGGCTGCCCGACTAGGGCATCCTCTCTTACTAAGAGCTACATCCTTACATTCTAGATGATGATGATAATAATAATAAAATAAAAGGCGAAAGTGGACCAAATGTATTAATTCTAAAAAAAAACAGTGTACGTATTTGACACGATTTTGTGTCGAAATAAATGTGGAACTTATTCTTCATGCACGAACTTAATCAATGTCACCACCAATCAATCAATGTAATAAAATCCCCCTACGCTACCCCAATCCCCTACCTCATATATACCTAATCTTTATTAGATATTAATTAGTGTTATATAATTTATGGAAATCATAGTACTTCATGTAACATTTTCGCCCGCTTATTTCAAACTTAGCTACCCACTTATGGTATTTTTTATTCCACTCAATGTGCGTATATGAATGTGACATAATTAGTTTTAAAATACGTCGTTAATTAAAATTGTGGATCAAATATTGATTGTACTTTAACATTCGGTAATTTCAATCAAAGAACTTTTCCTTTTACGTTTTACCCACGTTGTGTAGTTTTGATATAAAATCTAGTATTAATGAATTTCTTATATAATGTTCTAGAATATTATATAAAGATATTAATGTAAAAATTAAATTAATTGCGTGTGTGATGATTGACGTTGATATCAAGCTCCATCCACTCATCCTCAAAGATAGTGACCATCACCAGATGGTCCAAATTTTTGTGATGGTCCAAATTTTTATTTACCTAGTCAACATATATATATAAATCTTCAAACAAAATAGGATTTTATTTATTTATTTATTATTTCTCTAATATTAAATTGGGAGATGACTTCAAATCTATACTATACACACACATACAATACCACTCCCTCTCTTCCCGAAATATTTCACTTTTTTTTATATGTAAAATAAAATATTTCACACTTTACTTTTACAAATAAAAATAATAAAAGATACACTATAATAATACATATTTTTCACACACATCACAATATTATACTATAATACTCATTTTTTCACACATTTAGCAATTTTACACACATTTTTTATTAAATTAACTAAAATATTTCTTCTCTTTCTTACTTTATACTCCATAAAATTTCTTAATTGCAACAAATTTAATAAAGTTTAATATATTTATCAATTTTTTATTATTATTAGTATTATTATTATTATTTAAAAAAATAAATAAATTATGGGCATTCTTTCTAGAGCCTCAAAAGAAAATAAAACACGTGAAAAAGTTGTTAGGTTAGTGCTAAATTAATCTAGGAAGTCAATTCTGAGAGTCACAGTCTTATTTTATCACCAAGAGAAAACGAGTCATAAAATAAAGTAAGACGTGAATTCGTGGAAGCAAAAAATTCATAAAGAAAATTAAATACATTCGTTTTCCCATTACATTCAAACATTGGTCAAATGAAACTTCCCCTTGTCCTAACTATAAAATCCATAAGGAATGCTTATTCCTCCTCAACAGTACTGCCTTTCACGTTTCATTAAACACACATATTTACATATATACTATTACAAGAGAGAGAAAGAGAGAGAGAGAATGGAAGATTCTGTAAATATGGGTTTCGTTGCAGTTTTTGCAGTTTCTGGAAGTGTAGTTTTTCTTGCCATGCAAGCCCACACTCGTCTTCTCTCCGATTTCATCAAGAAAATTGAATTCGAAATGAATAAGGGTATTTCTTGCTTCATTATACCATTTCTTTATTTATTTTTTCATTATATTTTAGATTATTTGGTGTTTATATATATATATATATGTTGTATGTGTTTGCATGAATGCAGGGGCTGTGAAGCGTGAGCCAAAGAAAAAGGTGAGGTTCTCAGATGACGTGGCGGAATCGACGATGGTGAAGAAGAGTCGGGATCCGCCGAGAGCAGCCGCCGGAGCTAGCTGGAATACTGATGAAAAGTTTAAGGGTATGGGTATGCCCCAAAATTGGCAAGCTTTGTACAAAGGGATTTTACAACATAGGAGGGGGTACTAATAGGAGTAATTAAAGGAGTATTTAAGGTTATGTTTCAAATTTATTAGATTTGAAAATGAGTGGATTTTAAATTCATTGATATAAAATCAATTCATTTGAATTCCACTGTTTCAAAATTATGGATCTTTGAAAAAATTTGAAATCTATTAATTTAAAATCTTGGATTTATAAATCTATTGATTTCAAGTGTTACTCAAACATGAGGGAGGAATTTGAGGAAAGGATTTATAAATCCCTCCTCAAATCCTTTAATCCAAACAAAACCTAAAAGAATCTTTTATTTGTTCATATCTTTTGTTTATTTTGCCGTGTATGTATATTCCATATATAAAAGTCACATAAAATTGTGGAGCTGGTTGTAATCACTCTTCTATACGTATTGATATTCTCCATCACCAAACATATGGTGATAAAATAAATATTATTATTTACAGGTACAACTAGTTTGAATACTCACTTCATTTTATATCTAATTAACACAAAATTTTAAGTTAAGAAAAAAACATTGATACATTTTATTTTATTAGAATAAGTCTTCAATTATATATTTATGTATTTCGTCTTAGCCAAATTCAATCGATCAAGACTTGGAAATTCTTTTGTTATTCATACTATGAGAAATTAGAGGGCTTGCATGTAAATGTATTTGTACTTACATTTATTTTTTCAATTAATTAAGCAATAAATTTTTTCTTTTGATTTTTTTTAATCGGGATTTGTTTTCGAAGAGAATCGAACCTGGGTCATTCACCTTAGTGAGTAGACCAGTAACTAAATGAGCTAACCCACCTGATTTATATTGATGATCTATTTTAACTGATGAACTAATGTTTAAGAATATATATTCAAGCCATTTACTATATAATTTAGAAATTTAAAAATTAATTAAGCTTGTCGACATACACGTGGGATTTTATGCAACACTTCTGTGTATGATATTTTATTTTTTGCGACATTTATTGTATTACTGATACGTGGAAGAGATGACGAATTAACTCCGATACTCAGGGTTTATACTTTTTTTAATGACTTAGTTCTCACATCTCTCTGTTATTCATTGGCATTATGAAATTTGAACAGGAGTTCATAATTAATACTGTAGAATTAGACTCATAATTATATATATATAAAAGTCTTTTATAATAAATATAATGTAAGGTATGTTATATATTATGTGTGATGTCAAGTGCGTGACAACACTGAAATTACAGTGTAGTTTGAGATTATTTGGTCTAAGCCTTTTTTTTTTTTAGTATGAATATTGTGACAATTAAATTAGGAAATTAAGAATTTGTTTATGAAATTAATGGAGTAAATTGAGTCATCGACTACCATTATTAAAATAATAATAATAATAATAAATAAAAAAGTTACGCTTAATGACTAAAGCGTAGAGCAATTTGCACGACTTTTTCTCTACATGACTTCGTTTTCTCCATCGTCGGAGGAATGATTATTGGGCCCAAGGATTTGAACATTCATAGGCCTTTATATGATATGGCCCAAATGATATGGATTTTTTGCCCACAGAAACCACTTCATCACAAATACTGCATAGTAGTATTATTTTTCTAAATCAAACTCCAGGCTTATTTTATTTTCATTTATTAAATTAACTTTTCAAGTCCAACAAGTTTAGTAATAAGCTAATCAATATTGTAAGAAAATAATTTTTGAGCAAGTAAGCTGTAAGGTCACAACCCAAACCATTTCTTATTCACTAGATCAAAACTATTTTAATTCTAGTCGTTAGATTATATTAATTGGACCCATCTTGCATATAACCATTTCACATTAGTTAATATTTTTTATACATATTAATATTATGTCTAGATATTCCTTTTACAGCAAATATCTATGAATGAGAGAAATATTTTACGAGTGAAAGTAAACAATGAGGTCTTCTATTTATATTTGCTCATTTCAATCACGTGAGTGGCGTCTTTGTTAAATCTTATTCCGGACCTCGTTCTTACAGGGTCGGGCCTCGTTCCTGATGGGTCCAACCCAAGTTTGGGTTTAGCCCGCTTAGGTGTTGATCAACTATTCGTACAAGGATGGTTATTCTATCTAATTTGATTTGATTTTTCATAGACAATAATTTTTCATATATTATTAGTAAACGGCACATATGAATCGGTCCTCCATTTGACACATGATTAGTTAGGAGTCACGTCCTCCAGGAAAAAAATTAAAATAAAAAAAAATGTAATATTTGAAACCCACTGGATTTTAAACACGCGTTTGGCTGTAGTTGTAATTACGTGATGATAACCATTAAATATCCCATTTCATTGTCACACTTGCAACAAACAACAAACCAAACACCTGGTGGAGGGAACTGTTATTGCCAAACAAATCTCAAGGTAGAATACACCATGACGATTTTTTTTTTTTAAATTGAAAGGCTACGTGAAGCATTATTTATTATTGCTTGGCTTGTTATAAAAATTATATATGACTTGACAGACATGTTAATCTTTCATTCTTCAATCAATCGTCTAATTATTTAAAAAATAAAAATAAAAATCAATCGTCTAATTAATCATTTTATCGTAAGCATGCTTTGTCGAACAATAATTATAATATGCATTCATAGATATTGACGGAAGACATGAAATATGTCAAAGGAAATAAAGATTAACATAATTATAATAATATTATCGAAACAAATTAATTTTATAATATAAAACGCTGCGTTTACGCAGTAAACATTGGGGCTGCATTTTGTTCACACCTTCTAAGAATTTGTTTAAATTGAAAAAACAAATACCCACTCAAATAATATTAATAATCAATTCAAATATGGATTGAGTAACATTTAATATTAATATAAACTAGCTTTTGAACCCGTGCGATGCACGGGATAAAGGTAAAAACTACAAAATTTTGATTTAAAATTAGTTTATGCATATGGATTATATTAAGTAGTGACGTTGATAATTGTGATGTTGATAATTGTTTAATTATAATTGTAAATAAGGTGTCAATTTAATGTAATCTCATAATTATGATGAATGGATAAGATTCAATAATGTGATGAATGGATGAGATTAAAAATGGATTAGTAATCAAAATCAAAGGTGTAAATTAAAAATTGGTTCACTAAACCCTAAACCCTTAAACCCTAAAACCCTAAACCCTTAAACCCTAAAACCCTAAACCCATAAACCCTAAACCCTTAAACCCTAAAACCCTAAACCCTTAAATCCTAAAACCCTAAACCCTAAACCCTAAAACTTTAAACCCTAAAACTCTAAACTCATAAACCCTATGTATAATCTATAATATAAAAAAACATTATATTAAAAAGATTATATACTTAATTATTTTAATAACTTAAATTATATCATAAATAAAAAAAACTACTAAATTTTGATTTAAAATTAGTTTATGCATATGGATTATATTAAGTAGTGACGTTGATAATTGTGATGTTGATAATTGTTTAATTATAATTGTATATAATGTGTCAAATTAATCTAATCTCATAATTGTGATGAATTGATAAGATTCAATAATGTGATGAATGGATGAGATTAAAAATGGATTAGTAATCAAAATCAAAGGTGTAAATTAAAAATTGGTTCACTAAATCCTAAACCCTAAAACCCTAAAACCCTAAACCCTAAAACCCTAAACCCTAAACCCATAAACCCTAAACCCTTAAACCCTAAAACCCTAAACCCTAAACCCTAAAACCCTAAACTCATAAACCCTATGTATAATCTATAATATAAAAAAATATTATATTAAAAAGATTATATACTTAATTATTTAATAACTTAAATTATATATCATATTTTATTAAAAAGATTATATACTTAATTATTTTAATAACTTAACTTATATATCATAAATAAAAATACTACTAAATTTTTATTTAAAATTAATTTATGCATATGGGTTATATGAAGTAGTGACGTTGATAATTGTGATGTTGATAATTGTTTAATTATAATTGTAAATAAGATGTCAAATTAATCTAATTTCATAACCTTAAATCCTAAAACCCTAAACCCTAAAACTTTAAAACTCTAAACCCTAAAACCCTAAACACTAAACCCTTAAACCCTAAAACCCTAAACCCTAAACCCTAAAATCCTAAACTCATAAATCCTATGTATAACTACCCGTACTCGTTCTTTTTAAGGTTTTGGTAAATCAGATATTCGAAAATATCTGTCATGTGATCACCCTAATGTTTATTTAGTCAAATTCGTACCCACTTTGTTAAAAAAATTATGATACTCATACTCATACAAAACTCGTTTATCATTACCCGTTGATTATACATACTAATTTAAAATTATTAAGATGTTATGACGAATAATATTAATTCAAAATTATTATTAATGAAGAAAATAATTTAATAATGAATTAATTGTTACGTACTCGTATCCATTTAAATATAAACTACACATTTAAGTACCCGTTTCATTAAAAATATATATTATGATTCTCCCTGTCTCTAATCTGTTTATCATTACCCGTTGATTACACATACCCATTTAAAATTATTAAGATGTTAGGATCAATAATATTAATTCAAAATTATTAATAATGAAGAAAATCTAATCTCATAATTGTGATGAATTGATAAGATTCAATAATGTGATAAATGGATGAGATTAAAAATGGATTAGTAATCAAAATCAAAGGTGTAAATTAAAAAATTGGTTCACTAAACCCTAAACCCTAAACCCTAAACCCTAAACCCATAAACCCTAAACCCTTAAACCCTAAAACCCTAAACCCTAAACCCTAAAACCCTAAACTCATAAACCCTATGTATAATCTATAATATAAAAAAACATTATATTAAAAAGATTATATACTTAATTATTTTAATAACTTAAATTATATATCATATTATATTAAAAAGATTATATACTTAATTATTTTAATAACCTAAATTATATATCATAAATAAAAAAACTACTAAATTTTTATTTAAAATTAGTTTATGCATATGGATTATATTAAGTAGTGACGTTGATAATTGTGATGTTGATAATTGTTTAATTATAATTGTATATAATGTGTCAAATTAATCTAATCTCATAATTGTGATGAATTGATAAGATTCAATAATGTGATGAATGGATGAGATTAAAAATGGATTAGTAATCAAAATCAAAGGTGTAAATTAAAAATTGGTTCACTAAATCCTAAACCCTAAAACCCTAAAACCCTAAACCCTAAAACCCTAAACCCTAAACCCATAAACCCTAAACCCTTAAACCCTAAAACCCTAAACCCTAAACCCTAAAACCCTAAACTCATAAACCCTATGTATAATCTATAATATAAAAAAATATTATATTAAAAAGATTATATACTTAATTATTTAATAACTTAAATTATATATCATATTTTATTAAAAAGATTATATACTTAATTATTTTAATAACTTAACTTATATATCATAAATAAAAATACTACTAAATTTTTATTTAAAATTAATTTATGCATATGGGTTATATGAAGTAGTGACGTTGATAATTGTGATGTTGATAATTGTTTAATTATAATTGTAAATAAGATGTCAAATTAATCTAATTTCATAACCTTAAATCCTAAAACCCTAAACCCTAAAACTTTAAAACTCTAAACCCTAAAACCCTAAACACTAAACCCTTAAACCCTAAAACCCTAAACCCTAAACCCTAAAATCCTAAACTCATAAATCCTATGTATAACTACCCGTACTCGTTCTTTTTAAGGTTTTGGTAAATCAGATATTCGAAAATATCTGTCATGTGATCACCCTAATGTTTATTTAGTCAAATTCGTACCCACTTTGTTAAAAAAATTATGATACTCATACTCATACAAAACTCGTTTATCATTACCCGTTGATTATACATACTAATTTAAAATTATTAAGATGTTATGACGAATAATATTAATTCAAAATTATTATTAATGAAGAAAATAATTTAATAATGAATTAATTGTTACGTACTCGTATCCATTTAAATATAAACTACACATTTAAGTACCCGTTTCATTAAAAATATATATTATGATTCTCCCTGTCTCTAATCTGTTTATCATTACCCGTTGATTACACATACCCATTTAAAATTATTAAGATGTTAGGATCAATAATATTAATTCAAAATTATTAATAATGAAGAAAATCTAATCTCATAATTGTGATGAATTGATAAGATTCAATAATGTGATAAATGGATGAGATTAAAAATGGATTAGTAATCAAAATCAAAGGTGTAAATTAAAAAATTGGTTCACTAAACCCTAAACCCTAAACCCTAAACCCTAAACCCATAAACCCTAAACCCTTAAACCCTAAAACCCTAAACCCTAAACCCTAAAACCCTAAACTCATAAACCCTATGTATAATCTATAATATAAAAAAACATTATATTAAAAAGATTATATACTTAATTATTTTAATAACTTAAATTATATATCATATTATATTAAAAAGATTATATACTTAATTATTTTAATAACCTAAATTATATATCATAAATAAAAAAACTACTAAATTTTTATTTAAAATTAGTTTATGCATATGGATTATATTAAGTAGTGACGTTGATAATTGTGATGTTGATAATTGTTTAATTATAATTGTAAATAAGGTGTCAAATTAATCTAATCTCATAACCTTAAATCCTAAAACCCTAAAACCTTAAAACCCTAAACCCTAAAACCCTAAACCCTAAACCCGAAAACCCTAAACCCTAAACCCTATAACCCTAAACTCATAAATCCTATGTATAACTACCCGTACTCGTTTTTTTTAAGGTTTTGGTAAATCAGATATTTGAAAATATCTGTCATGTGATCACCCTAATGTTTATTTAGTCATATTCGTACCCACTTTGTTAAAAAAAATTATGATACTCATACTCATACAAAACTCGTTTATCATTACCCGTTGATTATACATACCAATTTAAAATTATTAAGATGTTAGGACGAATAATATTAATTCAAAATTATTATTAATGAAGAAAATAATTTAATAATGAATTAATTGTTACGTACTCGTATCCATTTAAATATAAACTACACATTTAAGTACTCGTTTCATTAAAAATATATATTATGATTCTCCCTGTCTCTAATCCGTTTATCATTACCCGTTGATTACACATACCCATTTAAAATTATTAAGATGTTAGGATCAATAATACTAATTCAAAATTATTAATAATGAAGAAAATAATTTAATCATGAATCCATTTAAATATAAATTACTCAATTTAAAATTATTAAGATGTTAGGATCAATAATATTAATTTAAAATTATTAATAATGAATAAAATAATTTAATAATAAATTAATTGTTAAAACTACATTATAAGTTATAATTATTAATTAATTAATTATATAACATAACATATTTGAAATACCTGTAGTCGTAATTATTAAATAATTTAATAATGAATTAATTGTTAAAACTATATTATGGATTTTGTTAAAATATAAAAATTAGTGAAATATGATATTATTATTTCAAAATTTAAATAAGGATTTTAAATAAGGTATCATTATTAATGTATCATTTTAAATAAGGTATCATTATTATGACAAAAAAATGAATGTTCAAGATCTAATCTTATAAGTGTGATGAATGGATGAGATTCAGTAATGTGATGAACGGATGAGATTAAAAAAGAATTAGTAGTAATTAAAATCAAAGGTGTAAATTAAAAATTGGTTCAATTTTGACTTTTTCACTTTGCTATTATATTAATAGAGATGTGTAATTGATTTCTATTTAAATCCAGCTACGCATGAGAACCAAAATTATACGCATTCCATATTTTTATTCAGACCGATTCTATAAAATTACACGTGTACATGTAAAGTCGTATAAAATAACATAGCGGAAAATAATTTAGCGTTGCATTACATTACACTACCATCTTTAAATCCGCATTCATTCACCCACACAACATTCTCCAACCTCCTCCCCCTCTTCTCTCCATCTCTCATTATTTTTAGAGCTGAAAACTAGGGAAGCCGTTGAGCTCATCACTTGAATTTGTCAAAGCTATCTTCAAATTTCAATAAATCTCCCCAATAATCGGACTATTCCTCAATTTATCCAACAAAATACACTCCACCACAATTGTAAAGCTAATTTCTGGCTAACCCGCCGCCGTGTTTACGCTGTAGCACGGCCGACGACTACCGCTTTCTCCCTTCTCCGACAATGGCACATCTTCCTCGCGCCTGCTCCTCATTTATCCACTCTCTTTGACCATTTCCAGGTTCGTAATTCATACAATTTTGTTTCATTTGAAACGGATCGAGGGTTTCGGTTTCAATTGCATTCTCTAATTGGTTGTTACAGAGGTGCGATTGATTGTTGGTGAAGGAAAAGATACAGGGGGAGAAAGGGGAATTTTGATTTGTTCCAAAATAAAAAAAATGACGAAACAATTCGTGCTGCGTTCGACGCCGTCGGGGGTTGTACGGCGGCAGCCGCTGCTGGAGAGCCAGGGGTACTCGTCGCGGGGCAGTATGAGGAGGGTGAGCATGGCGGAGGTGGCAGGGGGAACGGCGGCAGATTGCGCTGCGATTTGCTGCTGCTGCCCGTGCGGGCTGGTCAACCTCCTCGTGCTGGCGGTGTACAAAGTTCCGGCGGGGCTTTGCCGGAAGGCGCTGCGGAAGAAGCGGCACGGGCGGCTGGTAAAGAAGGGGGGGCTTCCGCCGCGGAGGTGCGGCTGCGACGAGGAGTTCTTCGAATTGCACCCTATACATAGCCACGTCAGCATGGTGTCTGCTCTGGAATCGTTGCCGGAGAACAGGGAAGTGATTGAGCTTGATAAGGAGATGTGGGAGAAGTTCTATGGCGCTGGATTTTGGAGGAGTCCCTCTCAAAGAAGTGATCTCTCTGCCTTCTCAACCCACTAAATTACTCCATTTAATCACTGGGAAGGATTATTATTGTTTTTTTATTATTACATATAATTATGAATATTTAAATACACTCTTCACTGCTAAATTAATTGTAGAGAATTGGCTTCAGTTGTGGTAGCTATTTTATCCAATCTGGAAAAAGAACAAACAAGCTGATTCGGAAATTTATAATGGTGTAGAGAGGATGATGAAATATCACAGTTTTGATGCTTTCGGAATAGTTTGTTTGGTATTTCGATTAGACAGTATGTTTACAGTGAAATTCAGGGATATACGTTTTTAATTAGTTATATTACAAGTGATAATTTCTTGATCGCTACCTCTTCATTTATTAATTATTGTTTCAAACTAATGTTCAACTGTTCTTCTTTGGATTTTATGGGTGCAACTAATACACTTTTATAATTATTTCGTATGACTAATTAATTAAATTGAAAGAATAGTGGACCGTGGACGTTTAGCTATAGAGGAACAATTCACGAACACTATGTCTGTAGTATATTTTATATCATATTCTACTGATAAAAAACCACACCTTTTGTTTTAATCTGTCCTATAATAAATTTCATTACAAAAAATAAAAGATCTTATTATTCTATAATTTTAAAATAAATCTTATTTCTAAAATTTTACTTTCACTTGATAGTTGATACATTTAACAATTTTATA
Organism: Pogostemon cablin; assembly: GCA_023678885.1. Lineage (NCBI taxonomy): Eukaryota > Viridiplantae > Streptophyta > Magnoliopsida > Lamiales > Lamiaceae > Pogostemon > Pogostemon cablin. The sequence goes on from CM042983.1 coordinate 731,158, forward strand.
ATTTATTTATTAGGCAAAAAGACTACAATATCTTGTAAAATTCAATAAAAGTTAATCAAAACAAACGTTTAACCTCCATATCTATTGCATGCAATTTAAATCGAGTCAAAGGGGAGTAATAAATTTTATTTTAATATGGAAATATATTTCGTAAAATATCCTCTCTCATGCATATTTTGAGTGAAACATCAAAATCTAGTAAATTCATGCATAGTAATGCAACAATATTAAGAGGTTAATTTGAGCAACGTTTGACTAGATTTGAGTCACGCCAATAATAATTATTATTGTTGGAAGAATTAATGGAATGTTTGTACTTTAGGAAACGAATGGTAGTCTTGGTTAATTTCCAAGGGTTGGAGCTCAGGTGATTTCAAAGGAAGAAGAAAGAAGTGTGACACCACATTCATTATTGATTAATGGTCCCTCTTCTTTCCATACTTGTACTTGCTTGTTTCCACAATAAAGTACATCTAACTTTTTACTTCCACAACTCCTTCTGTCACCACATTCATTATTAACTAATTAATTTAATTTGAAGCATATACATTAGTGTTTTTTTTTTTAACCAAGTGCATAAGTTAAGTTGGATGGGGATCCTCTCCAGTACAGTGAACAGTGATTTCACTGTTCATACGAGGGGGAATTGACTCCCGGAGAGGATCCAAGCTCCATTAAGTTAAATCGAATTACAGTACAATAGATCATGACATGTTAAAGACATTTTTGTAAGTTTAACACAATCTCTATTTCTTCGTCGTTATATCAAGACATTTTGTGCATTAAATGTCCACAAATGAGGGTGTTTCCAGCTCTAATAATAGAAACGGTTGTTCTTGCAATCTCCCTTAATTTTTTTAATTCTCAATTATCGGTGACGATGTTGCTGTCATTCTTGCAAGAAACAAGTTTATCGATTGTCCTGCAGTTTATGCCCCTATTTTATATGGTGCATTTCTTTTGTCACAAACTTATAGATTTAAAGGGTGTTCTTAGTAGTCTGGTTTCCAATAATTTTGTAATTTTGTTGCCCACAATTTTACTAATTTCGCTAAGTATAGTAATGTTGTTAGTAATGTCACTTGGAATGTCATGATAATTTCATTTTTCAATAAGTGATATTAATATAAGTTTTTTTTTAAAGAAAAAAAAAACAAAAAGATCTTTGTAATTTGTTAAACAAAAATTTGTTTTAGTATTTAACACATTTTTTATTTTTTTTATTTATTATGAGTTACCTAGCATTCATTTTTATATAAAAATAAAACTTTAACTTAAGATTAGAGTAAGTAATTACCATTTGTTTTTAAAACTGTAACTTAAGATTAGAGTAAGTAATTACCATTTGTTTTTAAACAAAGTGTAGACGATAATTATGTGAGATGAGTTGTAAAACGAATCGTTCCATTGTTAAATTATGCTTGTTTTATAAGTAAAGTATGTTAATTTGTAGTTAAAGTATATTTTATTAAAGTATGAAGAATTATAAATCTTTAATATACTAAATGAGAGTTTAATTTTGATAAGGTATCGTCACCAGAATTAATCTCACTTATTTTAATTTTTAATTAAAATTAAAAATCTCAATTATTCTAAATATTAATTAAAATTTAAAATAGATAAATACATATATTATTTTAAGATTTGAATATAATATTATCAATTATTATTATTTAAAAATTAATATAGATAAATACATATATTTACTTTAAAATTTAGAATATTATCCCCTCCCCACCTATAAATAAACTCTTTATTAATTGTTTTACAGACATAATTTATTCATACTGACGAATAAAAGCTTTCTTCAAATTCTAAATAAAGTTATTTGTTGTTATTATTATTATTATTATTATTATTATTATTATTGTTATTATTATTTGTTGTTGTTGCATTTATATTTCTTAAAATTTTATTTATTTATTGATTTTCGTTTTTTTTAAATTGTTAGTATATAATTTTATAATCTTATGATTTTTTTACGCAATGAACATTATTTTTCATGATTAATTTTACAAAAAAATTTAATTAATTTTTTTATGATTTTACTTTTATTTATATTTTACTTACTATTATTTTTTTTTATATTCTCTTTTGATTATTTTTTATTTTTATTTAATCTTTTTTTCTTTTAGTTCTGTTTCTCTTTTTTCTTTTAATTTTTAGTATATAAATTTTTTTTTACATAATTAATTTTTTTATCATATAATTAAAAATAATAATTCATTTTGTTATTGTTTTATTTTTATTATATTTTTATTTAATTTTTTTTGTTTCGTTTTAATTCTGTTTTTTTTTTAAATTATTAGTATGTATTTTCTTTTTTACGTTATCAATTTTTTTTGTGATTTTACAAATTTATTTAATTAATTTTGTTATAATTTCTTTTTCTTTTCTTATTTGTATTTATTTATAATAAATTTATTTTTTATTTTTAATAATATATATTATTTTTATTATAGTTTTTTTTTTAGTTTTTAAATTACTTTCCGTTATTTCCTTTAAATTTTGTTTGTTCTAATTATTTTTGTCTTTTCTTTAATATATTTTAATCAACATTAAAATTTAATAATACCTAAAAAGATTGAATATGGATGTGATATATATATATATATATATATATATATATATATATATATATATATATATATATATATCAGAAACTTTTCTTGCTAACGTGTCGTCTCCAGAGCGCTCCAATATGACGTGTAATTTTCTCATTTTTTAGATTTTTAATACTTTTTTTAATATTTTCCTTATTTATTTTTAATTAATTTCCTTATTTAATATTTTCTTTTTGGGAGGATTACTACTAGGTACACAAAAAAACCCTAAATTACTATGAGATACAAACATACAAAAGTATTACTACTAGGTACAAAAATATATAGTGATATTCCAATATTACCCCTATTAATGTGCTGCACATAAATATTGTGTGCAGCAAAAGTTCATGTGCAGCAAAGTGTGTGCAGCAAAAAAAGTGTGTGCAGGAAAAAAAAAGTGTGTGCAGCAAAAAAATGTGGTGGTCCGGCGGCGGCGGTCCGGCAGCTTTTCCGGCGGCGGCAGTTTTTCCGGCGACCAGTTTTTTTTTTTTTCTTTTTTTTTTTGGACGAACAGTTTTTCCGGCGATCGGCTGCCGAAGCTCCGGCGGCGGCGGCGCGGCAGCTTTCCGGCGACCAGTTTTTTTTTTTTCTGACGAACATATTTTTCGGCGACCAGCCGCCGGAGCTCCACCGGCGGCGGTCCGGCAGCGGCAGCGGTGGTCCGGTGGTGGGTGGAGGTTGGGGTTAGTGTTTTAAAGGTATATGGGTTTAGGGGTATATTTGGTATTTTACTTTAATATTTTGTATTAAATAATAATTATTTTAAAGCAATGTATCTAGTAGTAATTAGGGGTACAAAGTGTATACCTATCAGTAATTATTTCTTTCTTTTTAAAATAATGTGTTTTTATTTTTAACAATGATAAAAAAATTTATATTTTATTTATTTATTTGGGTATCATTAATTAGTTACTAAATCTTTTAATGCAATAAATTAATTAATATCAAATTAATCATATATATAAAGGAAAAAAGGAATATTCTATATGATATTCTCTCACACCCCACCTATAAATAAAACTTTTTGATTATTGTTCTAAATACACACATTAGATTCTCCAAGAGGAATAGAAGATTTCTTCAAGTTCCTCTGGATTATTGATTTATGAAAATACAAAAATTTATTTCGTTTTATCTTTTAGGAATCGATTCTTCAAGAGGAAGAGAATCGATTCAAGTATTCTTGAATAAATTTACATCTTAAAAATTAATTTTTGAAGAGTAAGAGGATCGATTCAAATATTTTTGAATCGATTTACATCTAAAAAATCGATTCTTGATTCAAGTATTCTTGAATAAATTTATATCTTAAAAATTAATTTTTGAAGAGTAAGAGGATCGATTCAAATATTTTTGAATCGATTTACATCTAAAAAATAGATTCTTGAAGAGGAAAAAAAACTTTAATCGATTTATATCTTAAGAATCGATTCTTCAAGAAGAAAAAAATCGATTCAAGTATTACCTCTTAAGAATCGATTCAAGTATTCTTTAAGATCTACCTCTAAAGTACTGATTCAAGTATTCTTCAAGTGAAAGAGTATCGACGATTCAAGTACTCTTTAATCAATTTACCTCTAGAAATGAAAAGTTAATTCATGTATAGAATCAAAAGCTTAAGTTCAATAAATTAAATCATTATTTCATATCAAATAATAATAAAATTGAGTTTGTAAATATTTGTTAATTTTTTAAATTTAGAATATTAATATTTATTTATTTATATATATCTTAATTATTAAATTATGACACATGAATTATAAATTTATTTTTTTTAATTAGTTGTTTATATAATTTGAAACTAATAAAATTAAATAAAAAATAAAATTAATAAATTTATTTACAAATTTATGAATATTTAAAATAATATTATATATAAATTAATTAATTATATATCTATCTATCTATCTTAAGTATACTATAGCAGAAACTTTTATTGCTGACGTGTCGGAGCATTTTAATGTGACGTGTAATTTTCTCAATTTTTTAGATTTTTTAATACTTTTTTTAATATTTTCCCTATTTACTTTTAATTAATTTCCTTATTTAATATTTTCTTTTTAAAATAATGTGTTTCTTATTTTTAATAATGAGTAAATTTTTAATATTTTATTTATTTATTTAGGTGTCATTACTTAATTATTAAATCTTTTAATGCAATAAACTAATTAATATCAAATTAAATTATTAAATTATAAAGGGAAAAAGAATATTTCATATAATATTATCTCTCATCTGGTCATCCCACCATAAATATGACTTTTTGGTTATTCATTCTAAATACACATATTCGATTCTCCAAGAGGATTATGAGATTTCTTCAAGTTTCTCTAGAAAATTAATTTATGAAAATATACAAATTTATTTTGTTAGAGCGAATCAAGTAGAGATTCAATCTACGATTCAAATATTCTTCAAGAGGAAGAGCTCTTAAGAATCGATTCTTCAAGAGGAAGAGAATCGATTCAAGTATTCTTAAATAGATTTACATCTTATAAATATATTTTTAAGAGTAAGAGGATCGATTCAAGTATTATTGAATCGATTTACATCTTATAAATCGATTAATCAAGAAGAAAAAAATCGACTCAAGTGTTATCTCTTATAAATCGATTCAAGTATTCTTTAAGATCTACCTCTAAAGTATTAATTCAAGTATTTTTCAAGTGAAAGAGAATCGACGATTCAAGTACTCTTGAATTTGAAGAACTAATTAATGTATAGAATAGAAAGCTTAAGTTCTTTAAGTTAAATAATTATTTCATATCAAATAATATTAAAATTGAGTTTGTAAATATTTATTAATTTTTTAAATTTTGTATATCAATATTTATTTATTTACATATATCTTAATTATTCAATTATTACATATGAATTATAATTTTTTTCTTTAGTTGTTATATAATTTAAAACTAATAAAATTATATAAAAATAAAATTAATAAATTCATTACATATTTTTTAATATTAAAAAGAATGTTATAAATTAATATATATATATATATATATATATATATATATATATATATATATATATATATATATATATATATATTTACATTAGTTTCTTAAAAATAACAATGAATGGAAATAGAATTATTATCATATAGTTAATTAAGAAATACTAAACCGTAAACATGAGTAAAAAGTAATATATATATATATATATATATATCAAAGTCTTTTTTGCTAACGTGTTGTTCACATATAATCTTACTATTTATTTATTTTTCCCGTACACTTATTATAACTTATTTACTTTAGTATCATTAATTGCAATTAATAAATAAATCATTCGATATAAATAAATTAATTAATATCAAATCAAATCATGTACTATAGGAAAAAAAGAATAAATCGAGATTTTTATATATATAATTGATATTTATTTTAGACTTGGTAAATTAATGAGGTGTTGTCATGTAAGCCCTCAATCGCTGAGGGTCGCCACGTGTAAGGAGATAAATATATTTTCAACTAATATTTTAATACATATTTTTAAATTGAATTTTTTTCTTAAATTATATATGTATTTATTTTTATTTATTACTTGAAATAAACATAATTTTTATTTTTAATTAATATTTTAATCTTAATTTCTATAAAAAATGTTAATTCATTATCTAATTAAGATTAATTAATAAAATAAGAAAATACGTTATTTTAAAAAGAAAATATTAAATAAGAAAGTTAATTGAAAGTAAATAGGAAAATAAAAAAAAATATTTAAAAGTAAAAAAAAGAGAGAAAATTACACATCATAATGGAGTGCACTGGAGACGACACGTAGGCAGAAAAAAATTTCTGCTATAATATACTTAGAGTTACATACTTTGATCATAATTGCACTTAATATAATGAAATACTAAAAACTATATAAATATACATTAAAGAGATAAAATTGCCCCTATATGGTTATACATTTTTTTAGAGAGATAGAGGGAGTAATAAACAGTTTTCACTTATATTAGGTTATAAAGTAACATTTAAAATAATACAACTCATGATTCTTTCAAATAATTAGAATATATATACATATATATTAACTTTTTTCATAATTTAATTATACACTACATTATCAAAAGTCAAATGTTATAATTTATTGCAAATTCTTTACATTGATGAAAGAAATTGTCTAACTATAAGTAAAAAAATATCCTTAATTAATGTTGTTACGCTATATATAACACATATTATTTAATTATAAAAAATAAGAATAATAATTAAATGATCCCACATGTACGCGGATTTCATATTAGCTAGAATATATTTTTAAAGTGTTATGGTATGATTCACTGCAAATATACTTTAATTACTAATAAGTACTAGGAGCATATTTTACTTATATAATAATTATACTTTAATAATGGTCAATCCGTCTCACTATCTCACAATATCAATTGTTTTTATTAAACGGGTATGGGACCATGGGTCATGAATTGAGTATAAAATAAATAAAAAATGAAAAAAAAGAAGAAGAAGCTGCCATTAAAAATTTTGTGGATGGAAAAATAACATCCACGCCATCCATATAGAAACATCCGAATTCTCTCCAAATTCCCCCCTCCTACAAAATCGTGAGGCTAATTCATGTCCTCAAATGGAAGTATATACTATATTCTGCTCGAATCTTGGAAACTGATGGGTGTCTTTTGCAATTCGTGACCCATTTTCGTTTCTGGAACTCTTCTCTTTTTCTATGGAGGTAAGCTATCACTTTGAAGATTTTTGTAATCGTAAACATAACGCACGATTTTTGGTATTCACAATTTAATTATCGAAAGTTTGATCGACTCTATATATCTGGACGGATTTCTTATTTCGCTTGTACAATAATGCTTGGAAATCGCGTCGTTCATCTCGATTATTGAGGGATTCGTGTTGCAATTTGTGAAGGAGATGACTGTTGCGCATTGCGGAAGCTAATTATAATAGTTTCATGATTTAGGGTTTTTTTTTTTTTAATTTTGTTTATGGTGGGTTAATTTTTCCCCCTTTTAAATTCTATCTTTGATTTTTAGGTTCCAGGAATGAATGAGGTCAAGAAGCCTGGGAAACACATTCCATTAGCTTCCTCTTTTATGGATGGGGGGTTTCAGGATGCATGCGATGATTCTTGTAGCATATGCCTTGATGACTTCTGTGATAGCGATCCTCCCACGGTGAAGTGTTTGATAGAATGATTGAATTGCATTGTTATATTTTCTACAACTTCTAAATCAATATTAATCATGTCTTATGAACATGTAGGTGACAACTTGCAAGCATGAGTTCCATCTCCATTGCATTCTTGAATGGTATGTGTGTCCAGTGATTTTGGAATTTTAGAACTTTGTTATGCTGCAACTTTCTTTGGCCACAGGCTGATTATAATTCTAAACGAGTTGGTATTTAAATGAGGTAGTTTGCTGCACTAACTATGAGGACCTTTATATTGTGTCATTACTTGAACACAGAGAAAATGATTCAATAAATTGGAGGACCCCCCCTTCCCCACAAATGGAAAATAAAAAAGTGAACAAAAATCTACTTTTCCAGTGACATTAATAACCTGATCTTTTAAGTTTAATTTCCTTTGAGACTCTTACTAGTACTTGACAATTCTCTCATTAATATGTTCTTCCATTTATATTTGAAAAGGATAGGGGGGACCGGTGATGATGTCTGACTTATTACTGCAGTCTGCAGCTAATAATTCAGAAGAACATGTAGAATTGATTTTCCTACCATATATCTCTGCTTCAATAACAGTACCATGATTTTGAGCTTAAATTTTTCTGTTGTTACGGAACTTGTGGATGATCAATTATCCGTATCGCATTCTACGGAGTATTGTTGTGAGATTTTGAGCCATGTGCTGCAGAGAGTTGTCATAACAACTGTATTAGCATGATGAGTGCGAAGACTTAGGGAAGCTTAAAACTTAAGAATCTTTGGAGAGTACTGTTTTAAGGAAGAAGAATTGAAATTACTGTTTTCGTTTATGATTAGGTGCCAGAGAAGCTCTAATTGTCCAATGTGTTGGCAAAATATCAGTCTGAAAGATCCTTCCAGGTTGACCGTCTCTGTATTGTATTTTTGAAATATTTCTCATTATTCTATGACTATCAGTGGTAACAAACTTTATGGTATTATGCCAGTCAAGAGTTGCTTTTGACTATAGAACAGGAGAGAAGATATAGGTCCATTCCACCAAGAAATGAAGCAATATTTCAAAATCCCTCCTTTGGGGATTTTGAATTACAACATGTCAGTCTTAAACCTTTACTTTTTTACAATTTACCTGGTATTTCTGTTTTGAGCTATCTTCTGCTGCAGTTTTCTGCAGGCATGAATGATTCTGGACTTGAGGACCGGATTATACAACATTTGGTCGCTGCTGCTGCAATGCGGAGGCCTCGCCACATTATAAGGAGGGATGGCTCAGGGAGTCGTACGTCTGCTCATGCTCGTTCACAGATTACGGGGTTCTCAGCAAATTCTAATGCACCGTCTTCTACTGTTACAGTTTTGGCTTCCCTAGCTTCTCGTGGAGCAGAACATGAATCAGCTGCAGCAACAGTAATCAATCCATCACCCCCATTAATATCACCTTCTAATCAAACCGATCAAATCCCAGTTTCATCTGGTGGATCACCAGTCATGTCAGCAGCTTTCCAAGGAACAACTAATGATAATAGGTGTTTGCTCCTTTCTGAGCTCTATATTCATTATTAAAGAATAGAATCAAATGATATTTTTGCTTAATTGTCCAATGTTTTTACTTTTAATTATCCATTTCTTGAAGCTTCGCTAGTGAGTCTTCCTCACCAAATAATGACAGAGCCGGACCTTCAGATTTCCAGTCATTCTCAGACACGTGGAGATCTCGACTCAGTTCAATTTCAATGAGGTAATGAGTTATGCATTGGGGAGTTCTTGTTAATATTCTTGTCTTATTATAATCGGGCTATTGTATGTTGCTTTTGAATTCTAAACTATACATGTATTGTGATCATGCTTAAGGTACAAAGAGTCGATTTCAAGAAATGCAATCGGATGGAAGGAGAAGCTGTTTTCTCGAAGCCCTTCCATGGCAGATATTGGTTCTGAAGTCAGAAGGGAGATCAGTGCTGGAATTGCTACTGTATCCAACATGATGGAACGGCTTGAAATAAGGGATAACAACAGAGCTGGTCGTGTTCCAGAACCAAATAATGTAGTGGAATCTTCGGTTCTCGGACAGAGAAACCATAATAACAGGGAAACACAATACGAAACACCATCAAATGTTAGTAATACTACTACATCCACCAGTTAAGTCCATTGATGCTATTTATAACAAGATGCAAAATCCTCAGCATTTCATAAGGTTAGTTGTCCTACTTCTTTTAACTACCCTTATTACTCTTTATGGTGCTGGTATGATCTGACAATCAATTTTCTTCTCTTCCCAAAGGTGGACACATTCACAGCTTCACTTTAAGCACAAGGTATTTGTTCTTCACAGCAGATGCTAACATTCTGAAATTGGAGTTTTAATACGTGCACAGGTCGTTGATTGTTTTGTAGTTACACGTGTCATCTATCTAAGCCTTTGAAATGCGAAGTGGAACCTAAAACTGCAACATGTGAATTTTTACCAATGTTGAGAGCTACCAAACTTCAATGCTTTTCCACTAATGTTGCTAAGTGGTTGGCTATGATCTTATTTCAATGATCATTGCCAAGAGTAAGGTTGAAGGGTTTGTGTTCTTGAATCACCCTTCACGACATTGTAACCTTTCTTTGAGTGATTTTTAAATTTACCACTGTCGGAATGAATAAGATTCCTTAGTTGATTTTTCTGGTCTTGCCTAAAATATGGGTTGGATCTCAATCGCCCTACAACTTGAAATAATCCTACAAATTACATAATATACATGTCAAAAGATAAATTTATTTTAAAAACTTTGATACTTACATTTTTTTAGATTGCTAATAAAATGCAAATATTTAAAGTTAAAAAATAATTATTTTTTTTGAGCATATCTAAGAGTTGAAAATATAAATTGAGCCATGGTCCATGGGCCTCTGCTATTTCAGGTCCATTAACTTTAGTTTAAAGTATACGTTTTATATTTTCGTCGTATTACACTCGGCCCTGTTTCAACGTTCTCTCTCCTCAACTACATTTTATGTGAGCCAGAGAAGTGAATACATTTTACAGGACTATTTAACACACACACACATATATATATATTAATTATTGAATATGAGCGTGTAATTTTTTTATTTTTTTATCAGAAAAATAATTTCATTAAAAAAATTTGAATACAAGGATAAACTGAGTGCATGAACAAGAGAAAACAAAAATAGGTACACTGGAGACATAAACATCCAAAACTAGCAAACTGAACCCAGCTTCAACATAAACTCTTATAATATGAGTGTAGTATATATTATGTAAACATCTTCAATAATAAGTATAAATGCTACTCTGTAAAAAATTGGACAGTAAATAAATAAGAAAATTTAAAAAAGGAAAACGAATTATTATATATGCCAAAGGAGGAAATATTAATACAAAATTGTGAGTTAGGCATCTTTAGGATTAACCTAGATTAATTGTGTTTTACCTACTTTTATTGTATCAACTAGAGCTTATCTTATATATGTAAACCAACAAAATGGATGTTAAATATATCAGTGAGGAAGTATTAAATCAAACATTTCTTCATATTAAATGTGAATAGTTTAATCATTTAAATAAAATCTCATTTATGATTTTAGAAAAAATTAGGATGAGGAGAATATGAGTATTTAATTAATTAATTAATCAATATGCTTATATTTAATACTAAAAAAAATAGTTTGTTTATCACAATTTCCATAGAAAAATGCATCATTTTAAGGATTGAAGAGACTATTATTATAAATAATTACTTACTCCATATCTCAATGATAAATACTCACGCGAACTAGGTGAATTCTAATTTTACAGAATTACTTTAAATATATAAAAAATTATAATTTTTATATTTTTGTTAAAATTAATAATATTTTTTATCTCTTTAAAAAATAATTTTTTATTATTTATTAAAAAATAAATTTGCAAAAATAAAAGTGAATGTAAATCGGATTAAAAAAAAACTCTCATTTATAAAATTATTATGGCCTAGTGCCATTAATAATTAAATATAATATTTATTATGATCAAATATCTTAAATAAAGATATGATTTAAATAAATGATATTTATGAGATAAATAAGGTCATATATATTTATGGACAAAATCACATTGATAGCATGTGATTTGATAAAGATACACTACTATTCAGATCTGGTCCTCTCTCCACCTATAAAAGAAGAGACACAGTTTTATGAATTATCTATCACATTGTATTGTGCCTAAAGAAAAGGGGTGCCTAAATAAAAGTGAATGTAAATCGGATTAAAAAAAAGACTCTCATTTATAAGATTATTATGGCCTAATGCCATTAAAATTAAATATAATATTTATTATGATAAAATATCTTAAATAAAGATATGATTTAAATAAATGATATTTATGAGATAAATAAGGTCATATATATTTATGGACAAAATCACATTGGTAGCATGTGATTTGATAAAGATACACTACTATTCAGATCTGGTCAGATTTAAATAAATGATATTTATGAGATAAATAAGGTCATATATATTTATGGACAAAATCACATTGATAGCATGTGATTTGATAAAGATACACTACTATTCAGATCTGGTCATCTCTCCATCTATAAAAGAAGAGCCACAGTTTTATGAATTATCTATCACATTGTATTGTGCCTAAAGAAAAGGGGTGAGGAGGTGGAGAGGTGTGGAAACCCACTATTTGATAACTTTCAAATTCAGAGAAACCCTAAAAATGGGCGATCCTGCAAATAATCCAGTTGTTTTCTCGCAATTCGTAGGAATGTATCAAAGGAAGACCGTTATTAACGACGTCTCAAGGTATGTCTTCTAATTTTTATTATACGGCGTTTTAAGGTATGTCTTCTAATTGTTATTATATAGGAGATAAAAATCATGAACATTTAAGATCCATGTCAATTCATAAATTAATTGTTTACGAATTTATGCTTGCATCATTATCCTCATTATCCCCCAGTGCAATTTGAATAATTTTTAATTTTTCTTGTTTAAAATATATTGTGGTCAACCTTTAAATAATAAAAACACCATTAACAATAAATTTAAATTTTAAAATTACTTAAAAAAATAATGTTGATAAAAAGAATTTATATTTTCATACCAATCGACATAAAAATGCGAACACCTTATGGGAAGGAAAAGCTGCGTATCAGTCTAAAGACAAAAATGGCCCTAATCGGTCACTTGACTACCGACAGTGGCCAATTGGCGAATCGAAGTATGCCAGGTCATCTTTGGGGGGGGGTTGGTAAGCATATCACTAGCGCGTGAGAACACGCACATCAAATCGCACTACCACACCACCAAAAATATTTGCTCAAGTCAGCGTTAAAATTAGTAAAAAAATGAGTGGAAATGCAACCACCGTAAGCTGGTATCAATCAGCGTGAAAACAAGGAGAATTTCACTTCCCGAGATCTACCCTACCCACCTACACCCACCCACCCACCCAACCAACTCCTCCAGGGGTCTATGATTTCCCCCTATAAATAAGCCCATTCACTCATCTTCTAAACTCGCGTCTTGCCCTTCTCTACACCTCTACTTCCAACTCTCGCGTTGTTCGCCTCTCCATTCCTAAGAGTGCGCTCCCTACTCTCTTCTCTTTTAGTGTCAATGCAGTTGCTTAATTATGATTAATATTGATAAATTGTTGTGATAATACTTTCATTTTTTAAATTGTTTATTTTTCATTTTTTATAGTTCCGAAAATTTGTGTAAATATCGAACTGCACCGTTGAAGTTTCTTCATTAAATCGGTCAGATCTGTTCATAATATCTTGTTCCTCATTGCGTGATCTGATGAAGTTTAATGCTGTTTAATTGTTCCTTGTTTTGATCTGATTTTGTATTGAATTGTGACTTATCTCTTAAAAATGAATATGTTGCTGACATGGCATTCGAAACGACACATCATTGGGTGGTGATTTAGCTTTGATTTGATTATTTTGAGGATAAGCTTCGAATGGTAGATTTCGAAGTGGAGCTTTTAGATCTGGATTTGGAATTAGATCTGAGATGAAGGGGCTATTCACTGTCTTGAAGTCATTTAAAACTATCTGCATTGTGTCGAACTTTCGTGTTATCAACATGTATCGAATTCTGTCCTTGGATCTGAAATTTTTTTATTCTTGAAGTAGTGGATCTGAGTGGTTCATGCTTAGTATTGTTGAATATTTGAAAATTTCTTTGTCACCATATTTCATCTGCCACGGCTAGTGAGCTAATATAGGAACCATTTTATGTGAATTTGATTTGCGTATAGTCGAACCAACTGTACGTAAGAAATGTTTCAGATTATTGAGATTCACGAAGGTTAAGAACTTGCTGGATTACTGACTTCTAAATGCTGTTTGAGATTAGAGATTAGTATATGAAGAGTGTATTATGTCAGATTTTCAAACTGATTGCATGCTATTCCTGGATATTTATTTGGATATGATGTAAAAGTGTTTTTCTGTCTTATTTACTTATATTATCTGATTGATTGATATTTGTATCAGAAGAATGGCGTCACACATTGTTGGATATTCCCGTATGGGCCCCAAGAGAGAGCTAAAGTTTGCTCTGGAATCTTTCTGGGATGGCAAGAGCGGTGCTGAGGATTTGCAAAAGGTTGCAGCTGACCTTAGAACATACACCTGGAAACAGATGTCTGATGCTGGGACCAAGTACATTCCCAGCAACACATTCTCATACTACGATCAGGTGCTTGATACAACTGCGATGCTCGGTGCTGTTCCCCCAAGATACAATTGGACTGGTGGTGAGATTGGCTTCTCCACTTACTTCTCCATGGCCAGAGGAAATGCCTCTGTTCCTGCTATGGAAATGACGAAGTGGTTTGATACCAACTAGTAAGTGATGGATCAGTCTACGCAAAAGTTTGTCTTTATTCATTTGTTTAGTTATCTAATTATGCTGTTCTTTTTTTTTTTTTCCTTCTGTGCAGCCACTTCATTGTACCTGAACTGGGACCTGATGTGCAATTTTCATATGCTTCCCATAAGGCTGTTAATGAATACAAAGAGGCTAAAGCGGTATTTTTTTTTTTTTTTGAAAATCTTACAGTATTATGAACTGTTATATAATAGCATTAATTGTCTTTAAACACACACTGGAAATCAAATTTCAAGTTGTACTTGTTTGTAAATGTAATATAATAGCATTAATTGTCTTTAAACACACACTGGAAATCAAATTTCTAAGTTGTACTTGCTTGTAAATGTTTGTATGGGATTTGTTTACCTAGTTATGAGTTTCTTGGTCTTTCATGCAGCTTGGTGTGGATACCGTTCCAGTACTTGTTGGCCCTGTTTCATACTTGCTGCTCTCTAAACCTGCCAAGGGTGTGGAGAAAACTTTCCCTCTCCTTTCTCTTCTCGAAAAAATTCTACCAATCTATAAGTAAGAATACAAATTTCTGTGCTAAGTAACTTGATCTTCTCATCAATCAAATCACCTTCACATTTTAACGTATAATATCCTTGCAGGGAAGTAATTGGGGAACTGAAAGCAGCGGGTGCTTCTTGGATCCAGTTGGATGAACCCACCTTAGTATTGGATCTTACATCTCACCAGTTGGAAGCATTCACCAAGGCATATGCTGAACTGGAATCAACTTTATCTGGCCTTAATGTTATAATTGAGACTTATTTTGCTGATGTCCCTGCGGCTGCATTCAAAACACTTACCTCACTGGTTGGAATATCTGGTTTTGGCTTCGATTTGGTTCGTGGAACCCAGACCCTTGACTTGATCAAGGGTGGTTTTCCTTCTGGAAAGTACCTCTTTGCTGGAGTTGTTGATGGAAGGAACATCTGGGCTAATGATCTTAGTGCATCTCTAGCTACCCTGCAGACCCTTGAAGGCATAGTGGGCAAGGGTATATTAGACAACACTTTTCTTATATGTTTTGAGATGTTTTTTATGGTTGGTCAGTTAATCTTTAATGTTATTTTTCTGCAGACAAGCTTGTTGTGTCCACCTCCTGCTCACTTCTCCACACTGCTGTTGATTTGGTAAATGAGAATAAGCTCGACCAAGAAATCAAGTCGTGGCTTGCATTTGCAGCACAGAAGGTTGTTGAAGTGAATGCACTGGCCAAGGCATTGACTGGTCAAAAGGATGAGGTATATATTGTACATAACTGTTAGAACTTAATTTCTTGCTGAAAGTCCTCATTTGGTGTTAAATTTGATGTAATTAACAGTTAAGCAGCCCTTTTTTGTTATTAAATTTTGGGTTCATTACGATAGTCTCTATATTACATCTGAAGGCTGTTCTTTATTTTTCAGGCGATCTTCTCTGCCAATGCTTCTGCTCAGGCTTCTAGGAAATCTTCTCCTAGGGTGACCAATGAAGCTGTTCAAAAAGCTGTAAGTAGATTATTTTTTTGTATTCGTGTTTATTTTATTTTTCCACTTGTCTTTGCTGCTGGACTGCCATGTGCTTATGAGAATTCTTCTCTTTTGTTCAACTAGGCTGCTGCTTTGAAGGGTTCTAATCATCGTCGTGCTACAAATGTTAGTGCCAGACTTGATGCTCAACAAAAGAAACTCAACCTTCCAATCCTCCCAACCACCACCATCGGTTCATTCCCTCAGACTCTTGAACTCAGAAGAGTGCGCCGTGAATACAAGGCAAAAAAGTGAGTGCTTTTGCCTATTCTTGTCTTTTTAATCTGAAATTGTAGTGAGCTGTGTGTGTTGATAGCAGAAATATTCTTTGGTAGGATCTCTGAAGAGGAGTACATCAAGGCTATCAAGGAGGAGATTAGTAAGGTTGTCAAGCTTCAAGAAGAGCTTGATATTGATGTTCTTGTTCATGGAGAGCCAGAGGTGAGCTGCCAATTAGATTTCTAGTCTGTTTATCGTGTTTGTAATTTCGGTAACGATAAGCTAATAAGCCTGCGGATGTTTTATAAATCAATACAGAGAAATGATATGGTTGAGTACTTTGGTGAACAATTGTCTGGTTTTGCCTTCACTGCAAATGGGTGGGTGCAATCCTACGGATCTCGTTGCGTGAAGCCCCCTATCATCTATGGTGATGTGAGCCGACCCAACCCAATGACCGTTTTTTGGTCCACCACTGCTCAGAGCATGACCAAGCGCCCGATGAAAGGAATGCTTACGGGCCCTGTTACCATTCTCAATTGGTCTTTTGTACGAAACGACCAACCAAGGTACCTTATTCACAGAAGAGGTGGACATTTTTGTTGTCAGTTATTACAGCTAAATCTTGTTTGGTTATTCCTTGCAGGTTCGAGACCTGTTACCAGATTGCACTGGCCATCAAGGATGAAGTTGAGGATCTTGAGAAGGCGGGCATCACCGTCATCCAAATTGATGAAGCCGCGTTGAGAGAAGGGCTGCCTCTGCGTAAATCGGAGCATGCTTTCTACTTGGACTGGGCAGTCCACTCGTTCAGAATCACCAACTTGGGGATCCAGGACACCACCCAGATCCACACCCACATGTGCTACTCCAACTTCAATGACATCATCCACTCCATCATCGGCATGGATGCTGACGTGATCACAATCGAGAACTCACGTTCGGATGAGAAACTGCTGTCGGTGTTCCGTGAGGGAGTGAAGTACGTAGCAGGAATTGGGCCGGGTGTGTACGACATCCACTCCCCCAGGATTCCATCGACAGAGGAGATAGCAGACAGGATCAACAAGATGCTTGCAGTGCTGGAAACCAACATCCTGTGGGTGAACCCCGACTGCGGTCTCAAGACTCGTAAGTACGCAGAGGTGAAGCCTGCCCTGGAAAACATGGTTGCTGCTGCCAAGCTTCTCCGAACCAACCTTGGCAGTGCTAAGTGAGCATCAATGCACATTTCTTTTATCTCCTATTCCATTTCTACATTTAAAAGAGAGAGTATTGTCTTATCATGGATGAAATAACTTTAGTCCCGGAGATCATGTAGAATCGGGTTTTGTTTTTTTATTTTCTCAAGTTTCGTTTTTTATATTTTGTATTTTTGTATTTCAAGGAATTTTCGGTTAAGTTTAGCATATTATTGTTTACATTTATTTAAAAAAAATGGTATTTTAATCATTGCTGAAATTTTTCTTGGAATGGTTGTATGAAAAATTAGCGTATTCTGTTATAATATATGAGAATGTGCAATAATCTATACTTGAGTTTTAATTTTTAGTCACAACACCAAATTTACTAAGCTCCATCTGACAAAGAGAGTTATTTATGTACCCGTGCAAAACAGAATCACTTCTGAATTTAATGCATGACAATTTGAACCGATATCTAAAACTTTAATAAATGATTTTGTTGTGGTAAGTGAAGAGCTTAATTGAGATGTGGGTATATTAAAAGCTTGTTGCAAACTTCACTGGTGCGAAAACAAATACTCCAGGAACTTAACACCATTTTTCCTAATTCGATAAACGTTGCAATTTTCTTTTTTATCAGTAAAAGATTACTTTTATTCAATAAGCAAAGAGATAGGAGGATTACCTACATGGCTACATCATAATACAACCAAATAAATACTTAAAACCAATTTACTTATTCTCAATCCAACTCATGGGATCATATAATCAATCATGTGTTGCATGTTTTACTCAAAAACTCCAATTCAAAATATTAACCTCTTCACCACCCTGAAGTGGGCGATGTTGGGTTAGGTTTCCAAATATATGAAGAAGCCCAATATCCAACAAGGTTGTAATGCCCAGGTAGGCTCGATACTTGTATTATCTTACCATAGAAGACATTAAAGGAAGAAGAGGAAAAGTGGGCAAAAAACATAATTCACGTTTTGAGAGTTTAAGAGTGCAGAAATATTGCAGAGGTAATATCTGGTGTTTCAATCGTCGGATCGAGCTGAAATTTTGTCAGCACGTTTGGAACTTGTGAAACTATACACTGAACGGTGAAAATCGTATTTGAAGCTTTTAGTTAGACGAGAATAGGCTGATAAACCCAATAAGTGATTCTACCTTTATCGTACCTATCTCCAACTCAAAATATAAACATTGCAATTTAATAGAGAAATGAGTCAATTAGAGAGAACGCGCTATATTACCAATTTACCATTTGTATAATTAATAATTATATTAATTATAAGTCTGTGAAAAATAGCCTCAACTTCTTTTACCCCTGGAGGGAATTATTAATAAATTCCATTCCAGAAAAGTTCCCCAAATCCAGTTATTTAGTATTCATAATTTGCAGTGGAAGATTGTATTGGGCTGGGCTTTGTTAATGTACGTAAAAATAGGTGTAGGTAAATGTGTTGGGTAGTGACGAGCCCAATGTATAAATATATCTCCGCCACACTCGATTCTGGTTTTTCCGCCGGCGAACCCTTCCACCGGCTCGCATTATGGTGTTGGCAACTCTATATATACTTCCTTTCTTTTCTTGCAAAGATTCAACTTTCAATGCTACCGTTTTTACACTATGAAACGCCTGATGATTTTAGTTTCGCTTTCTTCCATATATTTTCAGGTTATTTTCTTTGACGAATTGAATGTTGGATACAGCTTATTCTTCAAGGACGTTTTTATCTCACTGGTAAGAATTTTGTTCTTAATTATTCTGTCTCGTCAATTGCTCCAACTACTTAGGATCACCAGTTTGTCCATTAACGCTTAATTAAACCTGATTCAGGACTAGATTTTAGCTGTTCTAATAAAATTTCGATTTGATTACTTATTCTCCAACTTTATTTTTCCTTAATATCTTTTAGAGTATCATTTTTGAACAATAGAATTTTTTTGTTTGCCCTTACTTGTGGATGCGTAATTTGTACATTTCTGTTTTCTTCTCTCTTCTTTTTGGTAATTATGTCGTTTTTTGTCAGGATAAATAAGAATGCTATCAAAATCGCAGCATCTCCACAGTTTGTCTCAACTGTATGCTCGATTGTGCTTGAATAGTATTTATAAACAAGATTATGCTAATACTAATAATACTATAAATGGAGTTGGTTCTTTTTTGAACAATGCATTCTGCTCTGTTGCTAAGAATGTAGATGAGTCGCCTCAGCTTCCCGATTGGGTTAAATCTGCGGGTAATGACACGGGGACTAAGAAGTCCCAAGATGATGATTTTGTGCCACCATCAGTGTCTTATTGGATTGATGATCACAAGATTCATGATCAGGCTCTTGATATGAAAAGCATAGTAAATGATATTGTTGAGAGAGATATCGATAAGATAAGTAGGATTTTGAAGAATCAGTTTAATTCCCCTGAATCGGTTGTGAAAGCACTGGATGATGGTTGTGCTTTGAATGATGTGTCTGAGAGTTTGGTTGAGCAAGTGTTGCGGAGATTCAGTTGCGACTGGATACCAGCTTATGGATTCTTCAAGTGGGCTGAAATGCATAAGGAGATTACACTTTCAGCTGATCTTTACAGATTAATGGTGGATAATTTGGGGAAAACAAAGAAATTTGAACTCATGTGGGGAATCATGGAAAACATGAAAAGGATGGAAGGATTCGTTACATCAGATACGATGTTTAGAATTATGAGGCGTCTTGCGAAAGCTGTTAAGTATGAGGATGCAATAGAGGCATATGAAAAAATGGAACATTTTGGATTAAACAAAGATGTAGAAGCCATGAATATACTGATGGATGCACTGGTGAAAGAAGGGAGCATTGAAAATGCGGAACGAGTGTATTTAGAGTACAAGGAACGTATTCCTCCTACCTCTTAAGACGTTCAATGTGTTGGTGCACGGTTGTTGCAAAACTAGGATGATGGACAAAGCTTTGAAGACTATAGATGAGATGAAGATTTGATCACATAACTTTCATCGAAGCCTACTGTCGTGAAAAAGATTTTCGTAAAGTTGATGCTACATTAGAGGAAATGAAGGAGAAAGGGTTTCTCCCTAGTGTAGTGACATATACCATTATAATGTCTGCTTTGTCGAGAGCAAAGGAAACAGATAAAGCATTAGAGATTTATGAGCAGATGAAGCAGAACAACTGCTCCCCTGATACAACATTCTATAATAATTTCATTAGTGCTCTAAGCCGTGGAGGGAGGCTGAAGGATTCTGATGCTGTTTTTGAGGACATGTCGAAGCAGGGGGTCGCCCCGAATGTGGCGACCTTCAACACACTAATCCTCATCGCTGCAAATAACTCGGATGAAGAGAAGGCTTTAAATTTACTGAAGAAAATGGAAGAGAATGAGTGTAAGCCTGATCTTAATACTTACGCACCACTGCTGAAAATGTGCTGCAGATTGAAAAGAATGAAGGTGCTTTCCTTTCTGCTACACCACATGTTCAAGAATGATGTTAGCATCGATCATGGAACGTATTCTCTTCTGGTGAATCGCCTAAGCAGGAACGGAAGACTTGATCGTGCTTATTCCTTTTTCGAGGAGATGGTGCTCAAGGAATTCGTTCCAATGGATTGTTCGTATGAGATTCTTATGACTGAATTCGACAAGAAGGGTATGGATGATTCCAAGCAACAAGTCCAAGAGTTGATGTCGCGAGCTAAAGAATCCAAAGGTTAAATAGATCCTAGGTCGATGAGATGATTGAATCTCATCACTTCTGCTGTATCTGAAATCGGATCACCAGTTATTAATACTCTTTTGTGGATGATATATGAATTTGTGATCAAAATCTTTATATGGCAGCTTTCGTTGCATGAGCTCAAATTTATTTAACAAAGTTCTAATATTAATCGAACAATAACAGAGTTTTAATATTAATAGAACAAATTAAACAAGTAGGGATTCGTAATTTATACCAGGAAATAATACATTTATTGGAATTTTATTTTATTTTAGTTTTTTAAAATGAAATATATGACGAGGAGATGGTGCTTTGAATTCCAATGGATTGTTCATATGAAATTTTTATAAAAGAATTCGACGATAAATTGTTATTATTAAAGTTTATTTTAAATTTAGAAAAAATATATGAATAAATGTGATGGATAAATTAACTCAATCCACTAATTGTAAAAATGTTCCAACAAATTCTTAAAAATCAGAAGTTTGACATAAAATAAGCAGTAAAGTATTTGATCCTATATCGATAACACGAGACAGCTTTTGAATACAGTTCAATAAGAAATAAAATAAGCAGTAAAGTATTTGATCCTACTTCAAATATCGATAACACGAGACAGCTTCTGAATACGGCTCAATAAGAAATCCCCTTGCTTGATGGTTGTTTGGTAAAAGACATTTTTGGCATCGGGACGATTGGTTTCTAATACCCCTACAACTTTGTCGATCTTGCAGTGTAGCTTGCCCGCAGCAATAAATCGAGATAGCTCCACATCAATAAAATCCATAGTAACTCCAAATGCATTAGCCATAGCCTCATTGGTTACACTCTCGTACGATTCCAAGAATTGGGAGTAGACAACACCTCGGATCTCCCTCATGTAATATCTAAAGTGTGGGTGCAAATACCGATCCAACTTGATATGCTCAGTAAATCCAACAAAAACAGTAAAGAATGACTTATATTGGCAATCATACAGGGAGTTCAAAAAGTCAAATAAATATTGGGTTTTTCCAATGACAGTCAATATCTCCGGGTCATCCACTACCTTTTGTTTCAGCGAAACTCTATCCAAGGAAATGATGCTCGTGAGGACAGTGTAAAAGGTGTCATAAGGGAAGAGCTCATAGGATGTGAAGGTTGAAATTGAATCAAGGAAAAGACCGGCCGCTTTCTTGTTGCGAGTAGACATGCAATACAAGCCCTCATAAACCTTCAAACGGTTTTTCCTCTCCCAGTCACCACCCTCATCAAACAAGTTCTTTGCTTTGTCAATACTTTTAGATATGAGATCAAAATCCATGTGAAAGAAGCCAATATGCAGTGTATAGAATATCAAATCCATCTTTTGGCCAACTGCAACAGTCTTACCCTCCGTAACCTTGAGTTGTTCTAATGCCTTCTCCTTGTATCCAATTCGCATGTAAAACAATGATTTGGCTAAGTGAGCTTTTCTAACCTCACTTTCACCCAAGCTCTCTTCTGCATCAGCAATCTTCTCCTCGAGCTTCTTCAGCTCGTCGTCAATCTTGGCATGCATTGAATCAAGCGTCTGTTGATTCAAATTCAAGACTTTGCTCGCAACTAGGGTTTCGTACAACGAAGCCATGTCATTGGCAACAATGAAGTTGAAAACCTCGTCTCGGAGTACAACCTTTTCGATGTCATCGACGTCATTCTGAGTGAGCAGGAACAACTGGTGGGCCAGGACAAGCTGCGAGTGTTGTATTCCTTCTTCACCTTCCATTGATCCACCAACTGTGTATGCAGAAGGGTTCCTTGGAGGAGGAGAAATGTCCAATTCAATTTACAACAAATACCGTGATACATAAACACACATCTATAATTAAAACTTTAAAAAAGAAATATAATTTTTATTTTTATTTATGGTACGGTATATTGATACCTAAATATCAAGAGTATTTTCAATATACTGAAATACTAAATTTTTTAATATATACAATAAAATAAAAATAAAAATACCAAAAAAATTAATATGCAATAAAAATATCACACCAAAAATTTGACATTATTATGATTTAAAAACACATATACAAACACATTGCAGTATATATATATAAACACTTTTAATTATTTATAAAATATTCATATCAACATCTTTTATAAAATACTCTATGAATGAACTATAGTGGAGTATTATATAATTGGTTCCATTCAATTCCTTAATAGAATTTAAATATTTTAAAAAATCATTAAATTATGATAAAATATACTTTTTGCTTTAATTAGAATTTATATCCATATAAAAAATATATTCTTAATTTTTTTTTGTAATTATATTTATAGTTAAATTATCAAATTAGTTATACATATTTTATTTGAAAATTGTTATACTATGATTGGAAAAATAATCATTTTATACATTAAAAATTTATGTGACTCGCTGTTTAATATTTTATAACAATATTGATATTATTTAATTTTTATTCTATTTTGAAAATTATATTAAATTATTTTACAGAAATGTAATGACGAACATATATATATAAATTACAATTGAAATAAAGATTTATAGATAAACATGACTAAAATATAGATAAAACATATATACCCTTTTATTAAAATTAATTTAAAAATTAAGATTTAACGATATACTTGTAACTAGCTCCAATGGTTGTTGGAATAATATATGAAGCTTCCAATTGTTGTTGGAATAATATATGAAGCTCAAAGCGTTATTTCAAACATGATAATATATCTAGGTGACCTCTATTGTAATTTGTTTTTTAAGTGTAACGTGTAATTTTAAAGTGTAATTTTATCTACAATGTTGCTCTTTAAAAGAAAAAGAGCCACATTATTCTCTATAAAACACAAAATTCCATATTATTTTTTGTAATTCGTTTTTTAAATGTAACATGTTAATGTTGCTCCTTAAAACACCCCTATAATGCTCACATTATTCTTGTAATTTGTTTTTTAAGTGTAACGTGTAATTTGTGTTATTGTATCTACAATGTTGCTCTTTAAAAGACAAAATCCCACATTATTCTCTATAAAACACAAAATTTCACATTATTCTTTGTAATTCGTTTTTTAAGTGTAACATGTTAATGTTGCTCCTTAAAACACCCCTTAAAACACCCCTATAATGTTGTAATTTGTTTTTTTTTGTTTTTTTAAGTGTAACGTGTAATTTTACTATGTAATAGTACTCACATTATTCTTGTAATTTGTTTTTTAAGTGTAACGTGTAATTTTACTATGTAATAGTATCTTCAATATTGCAATTTAAAACACAAAATCCCTCTTATTCTTTGTAATTCGTTTTTTAAGTGTAACGTGTTATCTATAATAGTATCTTCAATGTTGCTCCTTGAAACAAAAAAATACCATGCAACAAGTAACAAGTAACAAGTAGCGATATTGTCAAAAAGAAAAGAATTAGATCAAACAGCAAGCCAGGAAATCTCACTTTCGAGTTATAGTATTTGTTGAAGAAATCACAATTGTAAGCATAAATTAAAGGTAAACAATTAATTCATTAATTGAAATTAATTTTAAATTTTCATTATTTTTCACATCGATTGGAAAGCTTACCTTGAGATACAATTAGTGGCGATCATTCTTTGATTCATTCCTACGAATTGTGTTGTCAGGATATGATTTATCTCTTCTCACTTTTTTTTTTCTTTTAGGGCACGAACGATACCTAAAATTTTAGGTGGAATACTCTTTTATAGGTGGGGACATTTGATATTGTTATCCATAAATATATATTATCTTATTTATCTCATATATATTATTTATTTAAACTATATCTTTATTTAAATTATTTGATCATAATAAATATTTTATATAATTAATTATTACTAATGAATACTCTTTTATAGGTGGGTACATTCTATATTGTTATCCATAAATATATATTACCTTATTTATCTCATATATATTATTTATTTAAACTATATCTTTATTTAAATTATTTGATCATAATAAATATTTTATATAATTAATTATCACTAACGACATAGGTCATAATAATCTTATTCAATCTATCCACTCCTGTCTGGTTCTTCTCTTGACAACATGTCAACAACACGCGTAATTAAAAAAAAAAAAGGTTCATATGCTATAAGAAATTTTGCAATCTTATATAATGGTCCTGTTCTTCTCCTCCTAACATGAAAAAACACGTGAATATGTTCACTTATGTTGATTCAATCCAAATAGGAGTATATTGTTTGATTAAATTCTAATGTAGATTGAAATTGTTTGTTCCAAGAGTTTTTACTTTCTTCGTTGGAGTTCTTTTTGACGTGTGAGTGCAACAATTGTAAGAATATGTACTTTGATTTTTCTTACGAATTAAATAGAATATTTAAAGTAAAAAAATAGAAATGTAATAAATGAGGTAGGTATAATAATGTGTATATATTTAATTAAATTAAATTATGTGAAAGTATATTTAACATTTGGGTTACATTTGGTAAAAATTGGATACGATTAGCCGCCCTTGTACATTAACAGACTCACTAGTCACAACAATTGCAAACCAAACACGGTCTTGGTTAATATAAGGAAAAGTTAAAAAGGAAAAATATTTTCAGAAGCTAAATCATATGGCGGGAATTCCATAACCCCTCAAGAGGTCAGCCGTCGCTCGCGATCTTCTTCGGAATCCTTTGACAGCCAATACTTGGAGAAATGTACGGGAATACCCAATTCGATGGCAACGCTGTCTTCTCCGGCGGTGGTTTCATGCCTTCTCAGGCAACCCAGACGGCGGATGCCGGCTTCTCTCCTGCCAGGGTGAGCAATTATTACGCTTCGTTTTCTCTCGTGGTCTTATTTAATTTTATATTCTCTCTGTTTCAAGAGCTTCTCTAAAACCCTAAAGTGTGATTTTAGTAATAGGGTTTTGGATGGGTTTGAATTTTGATATTTTTGGGCTCCCGTGTCATTGAGATGGTGTTTGAGAATTGGTTTTTATTCTCCATTAGTGAACATTTTGAGGAATAATGATCTGCTTTTGCCCTGCAGAATCGTGATGCCCAAGCTTTGCTTCCATTGACGGTGAAGCAAATAAATGATGCTTTTCAAGCGAGTGGCGATAAGGCGAATATTCAAATTGACGGTGTTGATGTGAACAACGTGGGTTGTTGTGTTGAAACATATATTTCTATTGGTATCAAAAGACTTTAAAATATAATTACGGAGTATTTTATTTGGTTTTGAATTTTGTTGCGTTTAGGTGAAAATGGTGGGTATGTTGTCTGGGATAACGGGAAGAATAACTGACATAACATTTATCCTCGATGATGGAACTGGTCGCATTGAGTGCCACAGATGGTATGTTTAAGGGTCAATTTTTCTTTTCTTTTTCTTTCTGTTGCGGGTTGTTTTTATTGTTCTTGGTGAGACTGAGAGATATTGTAAGAGTCATATGGGTTCCTATGACTTATTCGTGCATTCATGCCCATTGCAGGGTAAATGAATCTGTTGATTCAAAGGAAATGGAGCAACTTAGGTAATTCTTTTCTCAAGACATACATGACTTTCTTTAATGGTCTAAATTGCTCATTATTTGTTCTAACTTGTTTCATAATACTTAACTAGAGATGGCATGTATGTAAATGTTCATGGGCACTTGAAGGGCTTTCAAGGAAAGCTCGAGTTAGTGGTTTTTTCTGTCAGGTATAAATTCTCTTATTACACATGCTACCGATATATGTAGAAAACACAATATCTCATTCTATGTTATAGTGTAACTATGTTATAAGATCCATTTTCCACAGCACAAGCAGATACATAATTTTTCACAAATTAGTTGCTGGTGGAACGGTGTGTGTAACTGTGTAATAATAATTAGGTCCAATCTTAAACCAAGAAAATTGCATATCTTGAGTTATTAACTTTGGTCTTCAAGGTAACGATGAAGGAATCATATTGGAAATACTAATGGTTATCGGTTATCCTTTAAGTAGTACTTTTCGTAATTCTGTTTCTGCATAAAAACATTTTTATTACAGGCCTGTCACAGACCATAATGAGATTGCACACCACTTTGCTGAATGTATGTATGTGCATTGCTACAACACCAAAGTACGGGTATGCTAAAATAATTAAATATCATGTTATCGTTTGACTTTAATGTAACAGCCAGACTAGGGATTTGGTCATTTTAAGTTTTTCTCCCCCTTTCTCTTCTCTGCAGAAGATGCAGGATGCTCTCCAAGTTCCTAGTCATATACCGAATTCAGCTTTGAACACTCCTTCGAGAGGTTATCAATCTACACCATCTAATAATGTAAGTATAAACTGATATTTCTTAAATGAAGTTGGAAGTTCTCATTCTTCCCGACAACCTTAATGTTGGGGGTGTTACCCATTTTCAGTTTTCTGTACAACATCACATGGATGGAGTCGTGGGTGTTGCTAAACTTGTCTCGGATTATCTACAACAGAAGACATGCATGTGAGTTACAAACCTGAATAATATGCATAGATTTTTCCTTTTCTCTTTAATCTTATGCAGAGTATCTCTCTCACATGCTGGAGCTTAAGATATTCGTAAAGCCACAGAACTCTGGATGATATTTATGAGCCACAATATACTTCACAAAATTAGTTTCAATCTTTCTAAATCAATGGAAAACCACATAAGTTTCTTCTTGAACAGAAACTCTGCAACATAAGTGTTTGGAATCATCTTTCTCTCCAGTAAAGTACTGATTTAGATACTATAAGTTCAGTTATTTAAAAGGGGTTTTAAAAAAAAAAATAATAATTAAATGAGGTGTAATAAGCAATGATTTTATAACAGCATGGGCTACTTTGCTATTGCTCAGTTGTGAGAACTTGAAACTGTATTTGAATCATTTTATTTGTACCTGATTTACTGGATTGCGTTGAAGAATGTATAGTATATACTTGACAGGTATTAATATATGTTTTTTGGTCAGGAACTTCTAATTATAAAATCTTAAACTTGCCTGCAGACAATGTGGTTGACTTTCTTGTTAAAACCTCAATGTTGAGTTCTTTTACCAAAGAAGGCATGTCTTTTATTTTGACTCTTTCACCAAGTTCTGATTGTGAAAATTCTCTTGAAAAAATTAAATCCTTCCTGTATAAAAACAGCTGCAACCATTAAAGACTATTAGTTTTAAAACAACGGAAATGAGTTTTAAGACACAAAAGTTGTGGATTAACTAATGTTTGGTAGTGTTGTACATGTATAAACTGAATACATGTCCGGCTTCCACCATAATGAGGGTCTATACCTTAGTATATTCATGTAAGGGATACAGTTTTATGGTTGTGCTAAGTTGCTCCTACAGTTATTCCATTGCATAAATGATGAAATATTGGCTGCATTTTTTTATTCATGATGCCTATTGACTATTGTTTAGAGAACATTTTAGTTTCTATTTTAAGAATCTATCGAACCTTAGATCTTAGTAAAGTTCCTTAAATGTGGCAGCTCACGAGAAAAAGGAGTTCATCGTTCTGAACTTGTTCAACAACTCAAAGTTCCTGAGCCGAAGATTTTGTATGTCACTCTCTCTCCCACCCTCCCTCTGCATGCTTGCTTAATATCTCCCTTGAGCAATGTACTCATTCTTTTGCTTATCTGGTGCCTTGACAGAGAAGCTATTGAGACTCTCGAAAGCGAAGGACTAATCTATTCAACTATCGATGAGTTCCACTACAAGTCCACTGCTAATGGTTGAGTATTGAAATTGGCAAGTCATATGTATAGCCAGTGAAAATGAGATTTTGTTTATTTTCGTATCCACAACTATGTTTATATCACTGGTCGGTATTCAACTATAGTTTAGTATGGAATGAACTAAACCTTTTGGACTCTGTTATAACTCATTCTGGATTAGTATTACACGATTCTCTTATTACTTTCCTTGTTACTACCCGCTCCTAATCTCTATAGCTACAAATTGGAATCAAACTTGTAAATGGAATAATAACAAATTAATTAATTTGTTTGTTTATACAACAAATTCCACCTAGCTACACTCAGAACTAACTCTAGCATTTTCAGTTCAACCCCTTTAATAAATAATAACTGGGGATATAACTTTATAAAATACATCCAAGCGCACAAGGTTTGTAAAAATATTTCACAAAAAACCCTTTACGAACATGCATTATATGTACATAAAATTGTACTTTATAGTATTATTTTGCAACATTACTAGTATTATTCTTCACTAGAGTAATTTTCGTGACAGGATCCTGCACAAAATTTGATATTTAAGATACTATTCATATTCTATTTGGTGAAACGTATTAATTTATGGAGTACTAATTAGGATCTTCTTTGAAGATCTCATTTGTTATTATTGCTTTAAATTCACTTTTAATACAGGTCATGTTGACGAGAGATCTCAATCCAAATATAAAAAATATAAAAAATAATTCTATATATTCAATTTTGGGTTAAAGAAAAGGAAAATGACAGCCGACAACATATTTTACGAATCTCTCAGCACTATTACAAGTTGTTGGCTTCAAATTGTATTTATAAACAGGTCAATATGGGCAAAATACCCCACAATAAGTATTATTTATAAACGAAAATAAGAATTAAAACTAGAATAAGACAGATGAATAAGAATTAAGAGGCAAACATCTCACCATATTTCTATTCTCACCGACAATTAAAAAGAGCATTTCTCTCATTAATTATAAATTAATCATTGTCATATATAGCTTAATTCATGACCCAACACCCACTGATTTTATTGTTTGTTTGACTCTGAAATAATTTAATTCCCCTCCCATAAAATAAAACGTTTTATTTAAGTCCAAAATTATACGTTTAGATTCTCGCTTCATAATATGTACTTTTATTTTTATAATGTAGTATTCTTTTTAATGCACGTAACATAATTGATAATTATATTGTTCAGCACAAATGAATAAAAGCCCTTAGCCTTAACGTTTGTTGAATATAATCTACTACCTTTTGCCTATGCAAGCATCTTAGCAATAGACAAATGCAATTAATGTATATGTATATATTTGGGAAATATATTTATCTTTGGATCTCATAAGCAAATTTGGACGTTGTTAACACTATCTTTGAAGAAATGTAAACATTTTTTTTTTTTTGGAAAAAGAAAAGGATAAAGAAAAACAATTAGAAAGAAAGAAAGGGATATTGTGATGAATTAATAATAATGATACGAAGAGATATTGTTTTTTTGGCTGGAGTTTAGAAGTAGTAGTAGTAGGAGAGTGCGCAGTGTCAGTTGACAAAAAGATCTGTGAATGTGTGTTACCAAACGCGAGAATCACGCGCTGCACGCCACTGGAACGGGAGCGTGGGTTTTGGTAGCTTGGCTTAGAAACATGGAACTTAATTCATTTTCGGACAGTGACACCTGGCCTTCCCGCTGTACTCTCACCACCTCATAAATACTCGGCTCGGCTCGGCTCGGCTCGGCTAACTTCTCCACCCCGCCAAAGCAGAACACCACCCTAAATTATTACTATTATTTTTATTTATGTATTTTATGGCGTACGTTTGTATGGGATATATTTATTTTATTTCAGACCAATTTCAAACCCATGAAGTAATAAAATATACTTTTTGATTATTAGCCCTGACCCATTAGATTGCTAATTATATATGGAAAAGTTATAGCCTGACCAATTAGATTGATAATTATATATGGAAAAATTATAGCCTGACCAATTAGATTAATAATTATATATGGAAAAATTATATAAGGAAGGTTTTTCATCTTTACTTTAATTATATCCTTATAAAGGTTTTTCATCTTTACCTTAATTATATCCATACAAATTCAAACAACTCAAAATATCAAATAAGCTTGAACCAATCAAATCGCGAGTTATATATGAAAGAGTTATATATGGAATGTTATTCATCTTCACCTATATAATGAGTCCTTCATTCCACACATGCAAATACCTGAAAACACTTTAAAGAGATTGAAAACACAAGCAACGCTAACCTCTCACTCGTCTCTCTTTCCCTTCAAACATTCCATGGAGCAAATCACAAAAACAAGCAAGACAATATGTTTTCTCTTCTTCTTGATTTCTTTCCATCTTTTATTCTCATTACTTGATGGGACGACGTACTCATCCGGCTATTACATGCCCATCTTGTTGTTTCTCGCGGCGTTCCTTGTCTTATTCTTGATAGTTCTAGCAGTTCGGACTACCATCCTCACTTGGATAACAGTGTTAGTGCTCCTTGCACTCATAGGGAAGCACCGCCGGGTTTTGGCTAAGGAGGGGAGGAAGATCACATCTGACGTGGCAATGTTTTTAGTGCAAACCGTGATCAAAGAAAGAAGCCTTGTGGCTTTTGGATGTGCCACTTTCATAAGCATAATAGGAATGACTTGGTTAAGAATGGTTGATCATCAAGGTTCTATGTAATGCAGCCTTTCCTTTTCTTTTAGTTCTCAACTTCTCATCTCTCTTGATAGACTAGAATGAACACAAGTACCCTAATGGTCAAATGTATGATCTTGTAAATTTGTATATTTGTTTATCTTTTTGTGGGAATTAACATTTTGAAGCTCTTCCCTTTCCCTCTTCTTACTAATTATCAAAGAATCTCACTAATTGTCCATTAATATATTTTCAAAAATTAAATGAAAATTATAATAATGATAATTAGTGTTATAATATGCCTGCAAAGTTGAAGCTCTAGTAAAGCATGGCACCTTAGTTTAAAAAATAGTCCAATATCTATGCAACGTTAGAGATAGTATACATTGATCGAACCAAGTTCGATAAATAATTAAAATTTCGATATTTTTTAATTTTACTAACTTGTTGCATAGAGATGGTATACATTGATCGAACCAAAGTTCGATAAATAATTTAAATTTCGATCTTTTCTAATTCTACTAACTTTTACCCTATGGAATGAATTATATCATGATTATTTAATTAATATTTTTTTCAACATAAAAAGTAAATATTATATATATATATATATATATATATATATATATATATATATATATATATATATATATATATATATATATATCAAAATCAAGATATATTAAATAAAAGACTTGTATACTAATATAAATTAGAATTAAATAGTTTAAATAGATTAATTGAATATTAAGAAAAAAATTAAAATATAAATTTTATGTAAATTAAATTAATATATATTAATTAAAGGATAGATATTATGTGAAATCGTCTCGCTGATCTTATTACTATGTGAGACGGAACTCACTTTGAGGTTAAGTTTGATTGACACTAATCTCTATCTACTTTTCCTTTTCTTTATTTTTTCGTCTGCTCCTTTTTTTTTTAATCTTTTACGTCTTTTTTTTTAATTACGTTGATTGCATTATCAATTATTTTATTTAAGATTTTTAATTGAAATATAAGATAAATATTCAGTTAAAATTGAAAAAAATATAACTTTTTCTTGGATTAAACATCACTTTTTTTTATTAAAAATGTTATATCCAATAATAATAAAAATGTTATAATTTTTTATTATCTATAGATAGTTATCACTTTTTTCTTATAGAGTATAACTTTCTATTAAAAGTCTTATCACTTTTATTCATCATACAAATTCTTCTTGAAATAATTTAATTGAATAAATGTTATTTTTTTTAGTAGATATATTATTTTTATTAAAAATATTATCATTTTTTATTTATCTTATTAACTGTTCATGTAAATAATCAATTGGATGCATGCCACTTCTCCTTATAGTATAACTTTTAATTAAAAATATTATCACTTTTAATTATTCATTTTATGAATTTATCTAATAAATATAAATGAAATTTATTACATTTTCATTATTAAATATCACTTTATATTAATAATGTTATCACTTTGCATTTGTCGTATTGTTTATGTATGAAATAATATAAATAAATAGTTATTACTTTTTCATCATTATATATCACATTTTACTAAAAATGTTATCACTTATTTTATATTCTACTAATTATTCATTAAATTAAATAATTTAATTGTATAATTATTACATTTTCTTTTATAATGTATCACATTTTATTAAAAGTATATTTTTTATTCGTCTTATTAAAAGATTAAGAAGTTAATAAATAATAACAAATGATGTAACCTTATTATTATTATTAATTAAATTAAAATGTAAAACACATGATTAATTAAAAAACAAGATAATTTAGAAAAAGCTAGCAACTGTTTTTAAAATTACTTAAAATAATAAAATGGAAAGCACATGTCATACTAACTAACAAACTGGAATATGCGGTAATAAGTTAATAGCGCGTTATTTTTTTTATTTTTATTTTTTAAAATTTAATATATTAATTGAAAATTAATGAAATATACTAAAAATATCTCTTATATTTATTAAATTTAGAATTAGGACAAATCAGTCCTGAACCAATCACACTGCGAGTTATAGATGGAAGGTTCTTCATCCTTCGTCAATATAAGGAGCCCTCCTTCTATTCATTCAACATATTCAATCACCTGACATTGAAAACACGGGCAACGCTCTTTCAAGCATCTTCAAGTCAAGAATGAAAAGCGTTCTTCATACACTAAGTTTTTCAGCGTTTTTCGCGAAGTAAAACTCACCTCTCACTCGTCTCTCTCTTTCCCTTCAAACATTCCATGGAACAAATTAAAAAAACAACCAAGACAACATGTTTCCTCTTCTTCTTGATTTCTTTTCATCTTTTCTTCTCATTACTTGATCGGATGACGTACTTATCTGGCTACTACACACCCATCTTGTTATTTCTCGTGGCGTTCCTCACCTTATTCTTGATAGTTCTAGCAATTCAGACTACCATCCTCACAAGGATAACAGTGCTGGTGCTCCTTACATTCACGGGAAAGCACCACCGGATTTTGGCTAAGGAGGGGAGGAATATCACATCTGAGGTGGCAATGTTTTTAGTGCAAGTTGTGATTAAAGAAACAAACCTTGTGGCTTTTGGATGTGGCACTTTCATAAGCATAATAGGAAACAGTCTTTATTTTCTTTTAGTTCTCCACTTAGACTAGAATGAACACACACCCTAACGACCAAATGTATGATATTGTAAATTTGTATATTTGTTTATCTTTTTTTGTTGGAATTAACATTTTTAAATTAAAAATCTCTCTCAGACATGCACTTTTTTTTCTAAACTAAAATATGTACATACTTAAATTTTTTTATTTTTTTATTTTTGGTTTAAATTAGCAAGGTACATCAATTGCAAATTAAAAAAAAGGCTTGAAGTTTGTATAATACGTCTTTGTGATTTGAAGCTATTCTCTTTGCCTCTTCTTACGAATTATCAAAGAATCTCACTAATTGTCTATCAATATATTTTTAAAAATTAAATGAAAATTATAATAATGATAATTAGTATTATAATATGCCTAGATAGTTGAAGCTCTAGTGAAGCATGGCACCTTTGCTTAAAAAATAGTCCTAGTATACATCGAACTTCGATAAATAATTTAAATTTTGATCTTTTTTAATTCTATTAGATTTTACTCATCCACAGAATGAATTATATTATGATTATTTAAATTTTATATTTAAATTATTTATTTTATATTAATATATATATTTATTTAAATTTATTAAATTAGGCAAAATATTATTAAATATAAAAGATTTATTTATTTATTTAAATTTATGTATTTTATAAATAAATGGCTAATTATTTATAAACTTATAATATATTAAAGTAAATTTTTTTAACATGACGTAATTTTATATTTATTTATTAAATTGTATGATATGTACGCTTATCTTTACAATACACGAATTTACTTGTACTTAGAGATGATAACGTATAATATACACGTTTTTATTAAAAAATTTATAAACTAATACACGTTGATACCCTATTTTACCCGTCATTTTTTTAAACTACCTGTACTTGTCCCAATATAATTCGGGTAGAATGGTACCGAAAAATATTTGTCTCATTGCCATCTCTACTTGTACCCAACACTATTATTTATCCTATAGAACTGTATCTTAAGTCTTCTAATGATGTGGGTACCCGAAACATATATTCGTACCCGTCCCAAATTCTAATATAAGTTTCTTTAACTATATGTACCTGTCACAATATGATTCGAGTAGAACAATATCGAAAAATACATGTCTCGTTGTTATCTCTACTTGTAATCAACATATTCTCCAATATTATTACTTATCCTGTAGAACTCTATCTCAAGTATTATTGGCATAAATGTGATTTATAGTGAGATTAAATTAAAAGTATTAACTATTAAATGAAAAGTGAAGATTTAAATGGAATGATTGCTAATTATGGTAAAATTGAAAAGATTAAGAAAATTGAAGATAAAAATAGAATTTATATATATATATATATATATGGATGTATAGATTTATTAAAAAATAAAATGTAAATCATCTAAAAATATTATTATTAAAATACTCCAAGAAATTAAATGAGTACTCCCTCCGTCTTGTCCAAAAAAATGCATTTACTGTAGCTTTTGTGACAGCTTTATGCAGTAGTCTGACCGGATTTTTTAAAAAGGAAATAGACAAAGAGAGCAGCTTGGCAGCTCTGGCGCCGCATGTTTGCTCGACTCCGCGTGGACCCTCTTCCAGTCTGTTTTTACTCAATTTCCAATTTTACCCTTATATCTCTTTACAGTGGAACATGTTTTATATTCCACTTAATTTTGTCAATGCTATAAACTAGTGCTATTGTTTATTTAATTATTTTCAATATGATTTGTAAAAACATTGTGTAGAAATATACACAATTTTTTATGATTGTACCCCAAATATAATATAAAATCAACTAAATTAATTTAAGATTATACATAATAAAATGTGAGAAGAGCATGATCTAGTGATGAACGTATAATTAGAGTTGGAGGATTGGGAATTTGAAAGTTTTGCAAACTAAAAAAATGTAAGTGCGGGAAATTAAAAAATTTAAATCATCCGAAGAAATTAAAAAATTTAAATCATCCGAAAATGTTATACTAGTATAAAATTTGGTAGAAGTATAAAAGTAATTACAAAAAAATTGGCAAAAGAAAAAAGTAAAGAAAAAACCATAGTACAAATATTTACATACATTTATTTCCAAGTTTCGAAGTCTACCCTCTCTCTCACCGAAAACACACACCACAACTACTCTAAAAACACACACAAAAAATTTACTTACAATTGCCTACTTTAATATTCCACCAAACAAACAACGCATCCCCAAAGCAAAGCAAGTCCACATTTTCTCTCAGTGGTTTGCTATTCCTTTGAGGAGAGAGAAAGCCCCTTAATAAACTACCGCTTTTTAGAAAGAGAGAGAAAGAAAGAGAAGAGACTTCCTCACTCATCCAACGCCATGGATTCTCAGATCTATGGCGTCCCCAAATTCATCTTTCTTGCCGTCTTCATATTTCTATCATTGGCCGCAAATGCATTGCCGGAAAGGCCGTCTTTGAAGCCGTCGAACTCCAGTGGTCAGATCAATTCCAACTCTGTTCTGGTGGCTCTTTTGGATTCTCATTACACTGAGCTCTCTGAGCTGGTGGAGAAGGCCCTGTTGTTGCAGACTCTCGAAGAAGCTGTTTCCGAGCATAATATCACCATTTTTGCTCCCAGGAATGAGGCTTTGGAGAGGGATTTAGACCCTGAATTTAAGCGGTTTTTGCTTGAGCCTGGGAATCTCAAATCCCTCCAAAATCTGTTGCTATTTCACATGATTCCCACGCGCATTGAGTCCAAACACTGGCCGCTGGGATTGAAGAAGAAGAAGCCGGTTCATCACAGCAGCCTCTTCCGTGATGAGGATGAGAAAATCGTGCTTAGAGAGAGAAATGGCGAAAAGCATGTGAGCATAGCCAAGGTTGTTAAATCCGATGATATCATTCGTCCCGACGGTGTTATTCACGGCATTGAGAGGCTGTTGATTCCTAAATCCGTTCAGCAGGATTTCAACGCTCGACGGAGCTTGAGAGCCACCGCCGCTGTTCTGCCGGAAGGCGCGCCGGAAGTTGACCCCCGAACGCACAGGCTGAAGAAACCCGCGCCGCCAGTCCCTGTCGGTGCGCCACCGGTTCTCCCCATTTTCGATGCCATGGCCCCCGGACCATCACTAGCTCCGGCGCCGGCGCCAGGTCCCGGTGGGCCCCACCACCACTTCGACGGTGAGGCGCAGGTCAAGGACTTCATCCAAACTCTACTGCATTACGGTGGCTACAACGAATTGGCTGATATTCTGGTGAATCTCACCTCCTTAGCGACTGAAATGGGGAGATTGGTTTCCGAGGGTTATGTGCTGACTGTATTAGCTCCTAGTGATGAAGCCATGGCGAAATTAACGACGGATCAACTGAGCGAGCCTGGTGCGCCGGAGCAAATCATGTATTACCATCTAATTCCGGAGTACCAGACGGAGGAGAGTATGTACAATGCCGTGCGGAGATTCGGGAAAGTGAACTACGATTCATTGAGACTGCCGCACAAAGTGGTGGCGGAGGAGGCGGATGGGTCGGTCAAATTCGGGCAGGGTGAAGGATCCGCTTATCTATTCGACCCGGATATCTACACCGATGGAAGAATCTCCGTTCAGGGAATCGATGGTGTTCTGTTCCCGCCGGAGGAAAGTAAGGCTGCTCCGAAAGCTTCTCCGGCGGCTAAAATTGTCTCCAAACCAAGAAGAGGTATCTCCTTTTAGCTGATTATTATTTAATTATTTCTTATTATACTTTATTTTTCTGCTGGTTTTTTTTAATTCTGATTAATATGATTAATTATTCATCAAATGTGTCAGTTTTAATTATTTGATTAGTGTAAATCTATGATGCAATCTCTGAGTTGATTGTTTAATGGTAGTTGCCGGAATTGGTTGTTGAGTCGGCCGGAATAGGTGGTTGCCGGAATTTGAGTTAGTTTCCGGCAGATGTACGATAGGGATAGTTATTAGAGTCAATTGGAATAATTGCTTTTAGGCATTACATTTACAGCTGCCACCCTTTGGCTGTTTGCTTAAAAAACCTCTCATTAGCTATTGGATAACCAATTAGCAGACCTAACCTACATTAGTTTCTAGTTTTCTTAATTATCATTTCCTCAATTTTAACTATTAATTAATTAACTTCCAAGCTTCTTAATTACCATTTCTTGATTTTTCAACAAATTATTTATAAGATCATCATTAATCAATATTAGTAATAGATTACAAGATCAATACAAGACAAGATACAAGACAAGAGAATATGTGAATATGTCATGTTGTTTGGTTAATTGATTTTAGGTTTGGAAGTAATGAGGGTGTTACGACATCACCTTTCATTAATCTCTTAATTAAAAATAAAAATTACTAGCATAATTTTGGAAAAACATTTTAGGTGTCGGTGGAGGGATTTTATAGCGTGGTGTGGAGAACACTGAATGATGTGGTGGAATTTATTAGGGTGTATGATATTTGTTGTGTGGTGGAGTATCATCAGATTGAGGCCCAATCCCAATTAATTCCAGCTGTGGACCGGCTTATCATAATACCTTAATTTGATCTTTAATTTTCAGACCAGCCTGGATCGGTTGACCTTGCATGTTAGATACCCACTCATTAGTTGATTTTTGGCATTTATGGTTTACATGAATGATGGATCAATTTTTTTATGGGTTAATTAGTGTAAAATGTTATAATTAACTCTAATTATGTTTCAGGTAAGCTGATGGAAATGGCGTGCAGAATGCTTGGGGCTGTTGGACACGACTCTCATTTCTCTAGTTGTCATTAAATTTCAATCCTCTCAAAAAAAGAAAATCAAAAAAAGAATAAAGAAAAAGGAAAAATGATGGTGCAGAAAAAGGTGAGATTTGGGTGTAATTATTTTATATAATTAATACCCTAGTTTTGTATAATTGAGATTATTATTTCTAACATGTATTTTCGAAAAATGACAGATTTTTAGGAAGAAAACATAAAGGGGTGGAGGACAGAACATGCTAGGGATGAAGTTGCTTGTCCATCACAACCCCACAGGAAAGTTTTTATTTTTATTTTTATTTTTTTTAATCTGTTATTTTGGTATAAATACTGTAATTAGATATATCCAATTTCTTCATTTGTATGTAAGTTTGTTCCACCGACAGTGTATTTGCACAAAAAATACAGCCTTTTGAAGAATCTGTCTCTGTTATTTTCTTTTCCTCCTTTAATTTAATCTTTATTAGATAATAGTTTTTGGAATTATTATACAAGTAACAACTTATGTGTGATGACGTAATGTAATAAGAAAATTAAATTAATAATGTTCCTATTGATTTAATCATTAATTTAGTCACGGGCGAATATTTCTTTTGTCCAAACTATTGAACTCTTGTGACTAAGTCGCAACATTTTTTGGAGTTCATATTTTTATTTTAATTTTAAGTAAAAATCATTTTCTTTGGAAATTTAACTTCATTTCATTTTCACTCCCCACTTTATTACACGCAGAAGCTCAATTTTTAGTCTAATATCGATTTATATAGGAAAATGAATTTGTCTCGTGTAGGGCCTTTGTAGTGGAGGTGAAAGGGAGATTTGGATTGGAACCATTAGTACTTATTTTCCCTTTCTATTCATTTAATGATAAAAGATAACGTTTCTTGACAAAGTTTTTTGAGACAGTATTTACGTTTCTTAACGGTATTACGATGAATAAAACAATGGGTTGAACCATTTCATAATCCAACTAATACATATTGCACTAAGTAATATTAGCAAACATCAATTTATGAGATTGTCATGATACAATGATTTTATGTGATATATATAAAAAAATAAAAAAAATCAATCAATTTAATTACTCCAGTATATTAGTAAATTAGTTACACCAAATTTATGAGCCATGTGCGATGAATTATGATGACTTCTTATTTTTAATTTATGTTCTTCTGTGTCTTTCTTAAGCACTTGTTCATATACAAGTAGTCAATTATTCTGTATTAGATAGGGATTGAATATCTTAATATGCTTTGTTGTGAAGTTATTATTACTCGGGGTGACTTTTTAATAATTATTAAAACAAATCATTGAATAAATTATTGTTTCATTACTATAAAATTTTCATTGCATGAAAACGACATCGAGTGGTTAGTTAGAATATAGTTTTTGTTTTTCCTTTCCGATTCTGCTTTCATCAACTAATAAAATACTCGTTTCCAATTAAAATATTTCACACTTAATTTTTTTATTCTTACCATAAATGATAAAAATATATTTTAATAATACTATTTTTTCACATATCCCAACAACTTTACACATATTTTCTATTAAATTACTAAAATTTTTCTTACTTTTTTACTTTTATACATTTAAAAATAAATTTTCGTAAACTACACCCATTTCGAGTAAAGATATATTTTAAGCTTAGTTTTAATTTTTAAAATATTATTTTCACAATTTCAATAAATTATTCACATTTCCTCGTTAATCAGTCTTATTAAAATCTGTTGCATAGTAAAAATAGTAAAAGCTTCTATACAGTACATAATCGCCCATTACAACGTAGGAGTATTAAATAAATGTTGCTTTCACCAAACTATAATTATGAGTTACTTTAATATTTATTTTCTACTCATGAAAAAGATAAAACCACCTTTATAAGTTAATCTTTACTTAATATTTTTCTCTTGTGGAATAATAATTACAAAAATTAAAATGAAATTGAGAGATTATTTGGTTTTTATTTTAAAAATCATACTCCACTACACTTATTTTGTTAGATGGAGTACTTTATAACTAAAGACTTCTTAATATATCACATTTATATCCAAAATATTTATTTTATCTTCTTCTATATCGCCCAATGCTATCAATCAATTAATAAAGTTAGTATTTATTTATTAATTAAAAGTTTTCTGATAAATCACATCAGCCCAAAAAAATAGTAATAATAATAAAAAAGAGTGAGCTGTTTCACATGAAATCATTAGTTGGTAGGGACTAAATAAAATTCATTGACTATACTCATCGTTGGCATTTGGAAACCTCCAAATTTTACAACTCTAACTTATTTCATTGCCGCCAATTGGCTATTATATTATAGTATACTAAATTACCATAATTTAAAGAAAAATAAAATTCTCCAAATTAAATATTATAGTTTTTAAAAGTAATTCAGCATGTTTTATTTTAGAAAGATGAATGTATGGAAATTACACAAAAATATACAATCATTTAATAAAAGCTCGTTAAATTAATCTCAATTAAAAAATTTCAAACAAAATTATACATTTTTTAATTATTTTTTTGTATATTTATAAACCTTAATTAACTTAACAAAAAGAAAAGGTAATATCAATGATCAAATTATTAACATTCGACTCAATTAATATAAAGTACATAAGTTTTTTCAAATGGATGACACGATCAAAAAGAAAAAAGTTACAGATATTATAGTCGCCTTAATTTATACTCCGTCCATCCCACGAAAGATTGCACCCCCAATTCCGGCACGGAGATTAAGGATGTGATAACTTTTAGGGATATAATGATATTTTTTTTTAATAAATAAATGATAAAGTATGTTAGGTAGAGACCACGATAGTTGCACGTTGGAACTTCTTAAGATTTCTTCTACATGGAGTATGTGATAATTATTTCTAATAAGTTTAGTGGCCTGGTGGTATCAGCACTCATTCTTCAAACTTAGGTTATGAGACCATCAGCAGCAACATATTCATTTTGTGATTCTATTTAATTTCTTTTTCTTACTTATTATATTTATATTTTCTCATTTTATATGTTATATTTTTCTTTTACCTAATTATATTTATATGTTTTAATTAGTTTTGGTTCTATTTTATTTCATTTTCAGCTTTCGTTTTTCAATTTTGCTTCCCAAACTTCCTTTTTTATTTTGTTTAAGTTCTAATTTATTTCGTTTTCTACATTTTTTTAATCTCTTTTTTTTGTTTCTTATATTATTATTATTTTTATCTTGATAAACAAATGAGAAAGGAATAGAAGGAGGGTGTCTTTTCTATTCATGTTAAGTTTATTTTTTATATTATTATTATTTTTATCTCGAGAAACAAATGAGAAAATATAAAATATGTAATGGAACGGAAGGAGGAAGTCATTTCTAAGCTAAATAATTGGCCCCCTGGATAAAAATCCTGGCACCGTCACTGGGTAGAGATGATCTTTTTTGTAAATAAAGTATATGGGGAAGGGTGATTGTTTTTTACTTTTTGTTTTTTATGAGAATGTACAAATTTTTATGGGACAGCCCAAATGAAAAGTGTGTCATTTGAAATGAGAGGGAGTATTTATTTTTACCACTAGCAAGTATGTTATTCTTCCAGCCTACTATTTTATATTTGACAGTTTAAAGTAGATAAAAAATTTATTAGATCCATAAATGAAGATCGTAATTCTTTCACAGTTAAGCAAACCACAAACGTGCAATATATTTGTCATTTAATATTAGTTTTTCTACTCGTAGTCATCTCATTATTTTAGGGTTGGGAGTGGTTGAATGCATGATGAGAACTTACGTATTAAAAAACAAATGGAGCTATTAAATTGTTCTAATAAGGATTAGGAAAACTAAATAATTAAATAAAATTTATAATTATTTAAAATTTTTTTTGCTAGATCCGATAAAAAAATGTTCATGCCTATTTCGAATAAATTCAATTTAGTGATCTAATATTATAGTATGTATGATATTAAGTTTAAATTGTTGGGTTAATGTAACACCATGTGAGATCATTTTACATTTTCATAATTAATTATCAATTTTTATTAAAAATATTATTATTACTTTTTATTTATATTATAAAATGATCATACATATATTTAAAATTGGTACGCATCTGGTTTATAAGTTCAATAATAATGTTGCAAACAAGAGTTAGCATTTTTCCATCAAGAACAATATTATTTGAGAATCATCCTGAAAATCCCTTTCAAATTATGTATTATGATTCAGTGCTACAGATTCCATTTTTTTTTTTTTATAATATAATTGTATTTTTTTCGTTAAAAAGAATTCATAACATTACAATTTACAATTATGATTAAAGATATTGCGGGGAAAAAAGGGGCCTGATAATGGAAAATTGGGTCATGGATTTTATTACCTAGTATGGCCCAATTACATATAATATTGAGCCCACAAATTATTACAAGTAATTAGCGGGCTTTACAAAAATGAAATCAATAGAATAAAATGGACACAATTTATTATTATTATTATTATTATTATTATTATTATTATTATTATTATTATTATTATTATTATTATTATTATTATTATTATTATTATTATTATTTTAATGTAAATACTAGTATGATGGGTATTTGATCTTTTGTTATAAGACTACAATTCCTTGAAACAAAAAATAATATTAAATTTCTTATGACAGATTATACTTTCTAAAAAAGAAATATTCGATTTTATGAAGAACAACACCCTCAAGAAGAAGATACATAGTTTTATCGTACGAGGATATCTCTTCATTTTTATTCTAAAGAAAAAGAATTTAAAATATTCCACGGTCAATAATTTAATTAAATTAAATCTTATAATTAAAGCCCACAAAAATCCATTAAGTCGCAGCAATTAGTTTTTATCTCGAGATATAAACTCACTCACCAAGTGAATCAAAATTGATACAGAGTTACATTATCAAAAGTAATAATAAAAAGTAATAATAATATTTTTAATAAAAATTGATAATTAATTATGAGTCCATCATTAATCTTTGTATCAAGATTGTGCACACCATCATCCCTTTTTCATATTTTACAAATAATACAGAGTTATTAATAATAATAACCATCATGAGAATGCAAGAAAAAAAAAATCCAGAGTAACTTTTATTTGATTATGAATCGAACACATCATCTTGTCTTGAAAATATGTAGATGATTGGTTATATTACTTTCTGACAGTGTATTATAGAGTTTATGATAATAGTATTACTTATTAATTACATTTATGAGACAGAGCAGAATATGAAGGGAAGAATATGAACATTTATAAAATATACAAAGAAAAATTAAGTTACATATGAACTAAATAAAATACACATTGGAAAAACAATCATAGCCATATAATAGTGTAATAAATACAGGAACTATGAGAAAAAGAATACATTATTTTGACAAGCACATGGACAACATGTTTACAACTCAAACTTTAACATACAACTGTCTGTATTCACAACACAATGCAGGTTTGAACATTCTGTGATAAACATCATTCCAAAGTCTCAACTTCGTTCAAGCTTCGACAGTGACATCAGATGGAATTGCCTCCAAATTCGGCGGAGCAACGTGGGATCCATTCGTGTCGGAAGAACTCTTTACAGGATCTTCCTCCGTGTGTTCTTCAGGTTCAGGAGCACAACGAGGAGGCTGATTCTCGACTTTCTCTTCGTTGTCTGCATTCTTTTGGTGGTCCTGAGCCTCCACAAGTTTCACTTTTGTAACCGTCGAAGATTCTTGAGGCTTAGGCTTAGAAAGTGAGCTTTTTGCTGGCTTCATTTTAGCAGCGTTGTTGCCCTTGTCACCATTAGCCATTGATGGAGTGTGATTACCTTTGGTTAATGGAGCACGAACACCATTTTCCGAG
Source organism: Pogostemon cablin (assembly GCA_023678885.1). Taxonomy (NCBI): domain Eukaryota; kingdom Viridiplantae; phylum Streptophyta; class Magnoliopsida; order Lamiales; family Lamiaceae; genus Pogostemon; species Pogostemon cablin. The sequence goes on from CM042983.1 coordinate 776,008, forward strand.
TTAGTGGCTTTCTTCCTTCCTAGCTTCGGAGAAATCGCTCGTGTAGTTGGTATCTAAACGAGGATGTGGAAACAAACTCAATATCACATTCAACAATCATACAATATTGGTGTTATGTTGTTTTGTAAACCTATAACTTCTGATCCATTGAGTACTTCTGGTACTCCTAATAATATTTATTTTTTCCTTCCAAAAAAAAAAAAAAGTAACTAACTACCTTCTTCAGCTCGAATTTTTGAGGAGGTTCTTTGTAGAAACTTGGCATAGGTGTAGCTTTAAATGTCAGGCTCTTTCTCAGTTGCTTGATTTCCGCCTCGTGGTTTTCCTAATATCAAGTTTAACATAATAAAATGAGAGATCAGACCAACACTTGGTCTTAGGTTAAAGAATTGTATCCCTTAGTCCCATAGAAGCTGACATATTTACCTTACATAAGGTAAATGTGTCAATTTCAATGGGTTGGAGGGAGTATGAATTAGAACAATAGATTCTTTAGCACCTTTGATTTTGCTTGCATATTGCTCTTTTCCTCCTCTTTGGCTTGTATCTTCTCTTCAATCTTTGAAAAGAACTGAGAAACCAGCATAGATGTTGGACATAGGATAACAAATTAATGCAAACACAAAGATTAATTCAGAACATGCTATGAATGTAGGTATACCTGTTTTCGCTTTTCAGCTCGTTCTTCCAACCTGAACGAGAAGGCCGAAACATTAAACCTATGCTGCGACCGAGGAGTAAGACTTCTGTTTTCAAAACACAGAGTGGTATATAATCTTGGACAAAACAAAATCCACTAAACAGAAGGAAAAAGACATGAATAAGGATTCAAAGATGAACAGTACGATGATGTAGTGGAACGGGTATCCTCCTCCTCCTTTGCAGGCAATGCACCATTGCCAGAAGCAGAGCTATTTACAACTCTGCATTAACAACTAAGCATTCAACAACAATGCAATATAGACAGGACATTCTTGAATATGAACAGAATCAGTGTCTTAAAATCATTGATAACAAGAATAGGCCACGCTTACTTACGCCTCATTTACAGGTTTCGTTGCGACTCCATTGGCAGATACAAGCTTCCCAGACTGAATTTGAGCAATGCAATTCATACACAGAGAGAGAGCATAAACACATTAACTAAAGACTAAAGAGCAAGCACTGTAAGAAAAAAAAAATCAAAATTAAGATAAATTCTACCGAAGATTTATGCAGAACAGGTAATGTAGCTCGTCTATTGGCCAACTTAGGTGCATTTATCACAGTACCCTTAGAAGAAACCTTGGAATCATCTTTCACGCCATTTTTCCTGATCGGATTGACCTCGATGCTTCGTCTCATTACATCAGAACTACGGCCTTTCGCCGGGAAAGAGAGGCTTTGTGTTAAACTAGGTTTCTTGCTGCGGCCTAATGCAACTGATCCCTTCAACTCAGACTGATTCTTGACCAATTTACTGTTTTTAGAGGCATTTCCATAAGATTTTTTAGTCTGATCATTGGAGGTTTTAGTGTTGGACACTTGTGGTTCGGATGAATTAAGGCTTCCCTTTTCATCCTTACACACTTCATCACTGTTGCCGACATTCTCCTTGTTTATATCCACACTTGAACCCTCACTGTTAGAGTTCTCTAACACAACTCTCTTTTCATCTTCAACTGATACCCCACTTTCAGACTCCATAAAACCTAATAAATTAAAGAAAAAATATGGGATTTTAAAAAAAGAACCCCAGAAAGAAATTTCAACAACCTAAGTAAAAAACTGACAAGAAAACCAGAAAATCAGGCAGAAATAGGACTGATTAGAAATCCCAATAAGCAATTTTCATAAATTAGAGACATGGTCCAGAGTTCAGATATCTGGCAGACCAAATAAGAGCGCACAATCAAGAAACATATGAGTAGATTCGAGATTCAAACAAGAAAGATCAGACAAAAAACAGAGACCCTAAAAGAGATCACAGAATTTAAGATCACAAATAAAAGTCAAGCTTATGATGGTGAACATAGAGAAATAGTGTGGATTATATTACCTTAGAAGAAGAAAATGAGAGTGGAAATTGGAGTGGTGGAATTGTTGGAAGAAAGGTGGTGGTGTAGTGTGGCGTGTATGTTTGGACAAATAGTAAGAAGGTGGGTTGTCTGCGTTTTTGTAGGAGAATTTATGAAACTACATTAATGGATAAGTTTTTCTTTTCTGACTAAACTGCCACCCCATAACCTCTCTTAACTACCCTCCTCCTCTAAACTAATTCATACCCCATTTTTTTTTTAAAAACCATAAATATACATTCATGTTAATTGTTTTAAGATCATCTATTAATTTTTTTAAAAATGTATTTTGATGACCAAAAAAAAAAGTGATAATAACAAGTTTTGATACCCAGAATTTGAAAGAATGATGCCTTTGATCACCTCATCAAATATATTTTGTGTAGTGAACATAAATGATATTTTTTGAGTACAGATCAATGCCTTCAAATTTTAAAACGAATTATTACTTCTTAAGATACTAAGTAAAACACACACATACATCACTCTTTAAAAATTTCAATATTATTATTGGGTTTGGGTATCTTTTAGATATGCATTAAGAAAAATATTTATGTGTAAGCACATAAATATTGACCTTGGTTTATTTAATGGAAAAAGTAAGTCATTGCGTGAAATTAGATGTAATATGTATTTTAATAGAAAAATAATACTCATTCAAAATAAAATATACTTGTTCAATCAAAACATTTCATATAGTAATATGAATAGATAAAAACAGTTACTTCATATTTTTAATGGAAATATAAATAGTATATACTTATTTTTCAGAGTAGCAAGACTATATCAAACTATATCTATATATATTTATACTGATTAAAATTTGAAATTTTTTCTCATCCATTTAAAATTAATATTTTAACTTTGCTTTATTTAGATTATTTAATAGTAGTAACTTTATCTGACGTTGCATGTCAGCCTGATAATTTGCATGGGGATGGATAGGTTTGTTGAGTATCAAATGTCTAAAATTAATGAGGTGAGAAATTAAGAGTTCAGGGGCAAAAGCGTCAGATTAACATTTTCAAGCTAATCAAGGGTAGTATGGTCATAAAAAGTTGCAAATGATGAACCAAAACTGGGAATAGTAGAAGAACGTGGGGTGCAGATGATTTGGAGGGGGTTGTCGCCGGTGTAGCCGACGTGGCACGATGGAGCAACGTGATTGGTCCCACAATTGACCTGGTACCACCAACCGTTGATCATGAGTTGTCAGAGCATGCTGGTTGATCCGGCGGTTGAGGAGGCTGTCACGTAGAAATCTCAGCCGTCGATGCAGAGTCAAAGGGAATTCAACGTTGGAAATGACCCGAGACTATAATTGAGGTAGGAGGCCGCGGGATACGGGATTTTGCGGGTGGTACGTTGTATTCAACGCTGCCTTCGCTTGTACTGTACAACTCCATACTGCGTCCATCATTATTCCTTTCTAGTAATTTATATCATCCTCACAATTTTCACTCAATTTTATTTATTTATTAAGTCTAGTATTGTCCCTACGAATAATGATTTATTAATTATCGATTTAATATTTCTATTGAAACATTGCATTTTCCCATTTTATTTTGTGGTGAGCATATTTACAAGTCGATTTACAGTTTAAATTCTTGATACTAATTTACTTTCAGATAATTTATTTACTTTCAGTGGCTTACCAAAGCGGACCGTGAAGTACCAAAGCGGACAATAGCCTGTGAACACGGGATTGTGTGTCTGCTTATAAGCAGGCCTACCAAGCGGACAATAACCCGTGAGGTCTTGGCTTACCAAAGCAGACAATAACCCGTGAAGTACCAAAGCGGACAATAGCCTGTGAACACGGGATTGTGTGGCTTGCCAAAGCGGACAATAACCCGTGAAGTACCAAAGCGGACAATAGCCTGTGAACACGGGATTGTATGCCCAGGCTTACCAAAGCGGACAATAACCCGTGAGGTCCTGAAGTACCAAAGCGGACAATAGCCTGTTCCACAGGCTGTTTATAACATAAACCCGTGAGGTGCTGTTTATAACATAAACCCGTGAGGTCCTGGCTTACCAAAGCGGACAATAACCCGTGAAGTACCAAAGCGGACAATAGCCTGTGAACACGGGATTGTGTGCCTGCTTATAAGCAGGCTTACCAAAGCGGACAATAACCCGTGAAGTACCAAAACGGACAATAGCCTGTGAACACGGGATTGTGTGCCTGCTTATAAGCAGGCTTACCAAAGCGGACAATAACCCGTGAGGTCCTGAAGTACCAAAGCGGACAATAGCATGTTCCACAGGCTGTTTATAACATAAACCCGTGAGGTGCTGTTTATAACATAAACCCGTAAGGTCCTGAAGTACCAAAGCGGACAATAGCCTGTGAACACGGGATTGTATGCCTGCTTATAAGCAGGCTTCAACTGTTCGCACATGAGATTATGTGCCTGCTTATAAGCAGGCTTGAAGCCTTTACTTATGGATGCGAGCCTACTTATAAACCTTTACTTGTGGACGCGTTTTAAACCCGTGAGGTCCTGAAGTACCAAAGCGGACAATAGCCTGTTCCACAGAAACCCGTGAGGTCCTGAAATACCAAAGCGGACAATAGCCTGTTCCACAAGCTGTTTATAACATAAATATCGATAACCTGAAGTACCAAAGCGGACAATAGCCTGTTCCACAAGCTGTTTATAACATAAATATCGATAACCTGAAGTACCAAAGCGGACAATAGCCTGTTGTAAGCATAATTTCATAAACAATTAATTTATTAATTGACATGGATCTTAGATCTTCATGATTTTCACATCACATAAACACGATTAGAAGACTTACCTTGAGACGCCACTAATGGCGGTCCTCCAACGATACGTTCCTGTCAATTACGCCGGGAACTAGTTTCTCTCTCCTCACCCCTTTCTTTATGGCATAGTACGTAAGACTTAATGTGATAGAGAATTAATAAAACTGTGTCTCTTTTATAGGTGGAGAGAGGACCAGATCGGGATATTAAATCTTTATCAAATCACATTCTATCAATGTGATTGTTATCCATAAATATATATGACCTTATTTATCTCATATATATTATTTATTTAAACCATATCATTATTTAAGATATTTGATCATAATAAATATCTTATATATATTTATTATTAATGGCACTAGGCCATAATTATCTTACATTCTCCCACTTGGCCGAGTGACAGAATTAAACTTTAAACGTAAGGGTTTAAATAATTTACATAATATGCGCGATATAAGATAAATTAACTGGTCAACTCATAAAGTCAATATTGAGGATAGACTAACACAAGTCATAGCGGTTCTATATCATTTACTCGACATAGTTCCTTCCATGTACTATGATATTAGCTTTCTACTCAACATAACTCATAAACAATTCAACATAACTCGTAAACGTAAGGATCAATAATGGTCCACATAAGTATCTCAATTCGAGATAAAATCTTGTTTAATTAATGTCAACATTCATGTATACTAAAATGACAAAATAAGATATATCAATTAGAAACAAAGCATAATGAGCTCTTAATGTCAATTGTTCATCATAAGCTTGTTAGAGCCTTTCAATGATCTCATATTCATGTAACGTTCAATGAATGTTTTAGAGAAGATCATTTGTGTAACGGATCCGAAATCATAAGATTGATTCCATTATGCTCAATTGACATCTTTGTTTCTAAAGTTCTTCTTAACGATAAATACTTTCATTCCATATGTTTTAGCAACTTTGGAATATCCATCGTTTTAAAGAAGAACAATGCAGCGGAATAATCATAATAAGTTTTCAGCGACTTGACATTATTGTCAACTTATTTCAAGTCCTGAAATTAAACTCCACATTTAATGTCCTTAAATTGTAGCTTCAAATCATGCCACAAGTTAACTTTAATAGTGAATGTAGTTTTTAGAAACTTCTTCACAATTTTGCATGACACAATATCCCTGACTAAGAAACGTAAAAGTTAAAGTGAACTTTTTTGCATCATATAATCATCTTAATCTGAATCTATATTTAATTACATCTAAGTAATTAAATTTTCGATAAGTAAGCACGAGTGCTTTAGTTCATTAGAATACCTTATATTATTTCCTTATGCAACATTCTGGTTATTCATTTATGAATCACTTCAATAATGACCAAGCATTCTAACAGTAAGACTGATATTTGGTATTTATACAATCTTGTATATCTTAAGCTACCAATAATATACATATAAGGAATATTGTAGTACGTTCCAATTCATTATTGGAAATTACATAAGGTTAAACTTATCTCCCTTCCGGATTGGAACGTTCTTTACAAACACTTTTCTATCCATAACCTCTATTGAACTTTATTAACATATACTTACAGAGACATCTTTAATTGTCTCATCATATGTTTTATTCTAAAGTTCTTTGAGAGAAATTTATTGGTTTCACATAATAAACCAAGATCATCAGTTGCAAGAAAGTTTATCATCAAGTATAGAATTAATGTGCTCCCACTAACTTTCAGATATATATGTACACCGTTTATGATGTTTTTCTTAAATCCAAAAGATATCTTTATAGGAAAGCATGCTTAAGTTTGTATGTTAATTCTTTAAGTTTACACGCCATGTGATATTTTTCTTTAATGGAAAAAAAACTTGAGTTGATCTATTTAACTTGATCTTCACCAAATCACCTTTAAGAAAAGCAGGCATAGCATTTATTTGGTGCAACTCTAAGTCATAATGAGTTACCAAAGCCATGATAATTCTAATAGAGTCTTGTAAATAAATAATTTGTTATATCTCCTTATAATTATGTCATCTTTTTGAGTAAAATCTTTAGCAACAACTCTAATTTTATATCTTTGGAAATCGCCATCATAAAGATACATCCGTTTCAAATTCTTTTATAACTCTTTGGCAATTCTAACAAGATATTAAATTTCATTATGAGCCATTGATTTCAACTCGCCTTTCATTGAATTTACTCATTTAATAGAATTAGTACTTCCATGACTTATTCCAAAACTGAAATTTTAGCTTTTATTATAATGTCAAATTTAACTCATTTTATTATACCACATTTGCAATCGTTAGAAATAGCGGATATATTGTCTTTCAGACATTCTTAATGCTATTTGATGTGATATATCAAATGAAAGCTCATTAATAATTGATTTAGTAAAATCAGATCCTTTAAGAGAGTAGAATAACTTAATGTTGTACTTGAAAGTTGTTTGACTATTTAACAACTATATAACAACTTTAGAAGAAGTTTAGATGAATGTATTTTCAAATTCTCCACCCAACTTCTTCAATAACCACATTTCATGGTTTCATACTCCCACTGATTTTACAATTCTTAATGAATTTGACATTCTAGTTTTAAAATTCTTGTACTATGGTTAAGACCATAAAATCCATACCCTTTAGACTTCAAGGATAATTTATAAAGAAATCACTTTAGTTTCTTATATCCAAATTCTTTATATGTGGATATAAATCATAATCCCCGATGGGCAATTTAAAACATTCAACTGCCTAAGATCGAGTTTTTCTACAAGTTCATAAGGTGTTTTGAAAACTGTTTTACTAAAAACTCGACCATCACGTAAGTGACAGCTTTAAATATATAAATCCACAAAATATGGGTATAAATTAATCATTCAACATACTTATAACCATATTTAATAAAGTACGATTATGTCATTCTGCTACACCAATTCATTATGGTGTGCAACATTTAGTATAAATGCCAATTTTTTTCTTGTAATTAATTGATTGAACATGATAATTAATCACATTTTCCATAAAATTCATCACTTCTTCCAATCTTTATAATTTTCACTTTTCTATCTAATTTTCTCAACATCATTAATAAATGTTTATCAAGCATTTGTGGAGTGAGAATTTTCTTGCTAAGATAAATATAACCATAATGTGAAAATTTAAATTAAAATTAAAAATGATGGAATATTATTATTCCTTTAAGAAGGGTATTATCATAAGATTCACATTTAGCTGTGTAAACTATTATAAGAAGTTGTGTAGTTATCGTGACTCTATTATTTGTGTGTTTTATTTGCTTTTCTTTAATGCAATTTACACAAATATCAAGATCAGTAAAAGCATATCTCATGAAAGGCTTTATTCTTAATTAATCTTTTTGAAATAATTCTTTTGGAAAGTTTCCCCAAACATTAAAGCCACGTTTAGTTCAAACTTCATTACTTTTAAACGAACATAATGTTTAAATTTTAAATTATTTCTTAAACCTTCTTTCCTTTTGAACCATCATTAAATTACGTGAATTTAATTCACATTCCATTTGTCTTTCATGGTGTTATAGTTTATTAGGAATAGGTCATACTTAGAAGGTAATGAATTTGTAAACTACGTTCATTATGGAAGGCCTTAATCTTGTTGCAATATTTATTATCTTTAATGATAAGTTCATGTGTGCCATGAGAACCATCAAACTTTATGGTAGTTAAAGTAGTCATTAGCATCTCATCAAGAGATTTATTAGTAATTTAAGTATGTTAGACTTAATTTATTAGTCTCATTCATTCGCATAAACATTATGCCCAGTCTGTTTGATCTAACCCGAGCATTATAGTCAGATTACTTAGCTTTATTGCTATTACAAAGTAAATGAGCAATTTATCTTGAAGTGATAAATAAAATCCAAAACACTTTGGTGAAGTTAGATTTATCCACACTATTTAAATTATTTTAATCCATTTTGTAATGGAACAGATGCATCATGCGAATAGAGACTAAATAATATAAGTAATTTTAAGAATAAGAATAATTATTCCTATAGATACCTTGAGTAATTTAATAATAGATTCAGGATCGAAAGCAATAAATGTATATTGAAGTTCTCCTTTGGGTGATACAACAATATACAATCATAATCATAATGATGCTTTCAAATATAACATAATTTGATAATTAAATATTTTCATTAAAACTATTTTGTCATCTTTGGACATACAAAATATTTTGTCATAATATATTAATTATCAATTTATCTTCATATTCATGAATTATAAAGACTAGCAATCACCTTTGGGTGAATTTAAAGTCTTATAATTGTGAAATTTTTAATAACCCATATAATAATTCTCTTTATTCAAGCATCACTTAAATATGGGAAATTAAAATTTAACTATACGATTTAATTTTATTATTCTTTCAGATCAGACCACTTTGGTGATTAACAGACCAACATTAAATAAATTTAAATCATAAAATCATTCATTATAATCTTATCAAAGATTATCATAATAGATTATACTCAATAGGAAAGTGAGTAATAATCAAATCATTATTAATCTTATCAAAGACTCTTAGATTATACTCAATAGGAAAGTGAGTAATAATCAAATCATTATTTCATAAATCACAGTCAATATCATTAATTAAAATCTTAAGACTGTCATCATATATATATACATAATATATCCATATATATCACATTAATAAAGATATCATGTATAATTTGCATCTTAATATATTTGGGATATTACCATAATAAATATGTCATAAGCAGTCAAACATACCTAACATAAGTGAGATATTCTAATATTATATATCCCAAAATAACTTTAATTATTATCAAAATAATATAAGTCATAAACATTAGTGATGGATTGATTTCATTAACATTATTAAATCACTTTAGTTGGAAAGTTACAATTATGTTAATAATTGGACATTAAAATGTGACACTCAAGTCATATGAATTAGGCAGATTGTTTTATTGACTGTAATTAATTGTCATTATTCTTAATCAGCCACTCCCAAAATTAAAGGGAGTCACGTAATTTTATATTAAAAATCTCATTAAAATCTCATGACATAATTAACTCCCATAATCAATTTTTAATAATTGAGTCCAAAAAAAAAACTAAATAGGGCAGTTATTATTTTTGTCATACAATATCAATTTATCACAATTAATTATACATGGTATAATAAATTCATATTATATCAATAATATGTATAAACACATGATACTGTTAATTAATCTCAGAATTCTTCAAAATATGTAATCATCATATTCTAATTAAATATGACATTACTACTTTATCATAATATTTTTAATGGGATAGTGCTTAATTCCCAAAATAACTTTAATTATGATACGATAATCAATTCCAACTAATTTCATAAACATAATTCCAACTAATTTTATAAACATAATTTTGCCCAAAATTCAATAATATGATCGAGATCAATTCATCATCAATTTTCTCATACAAATTGCAGCGGAAAAACATATATGCATGTATTGATAATCTCATTCAATTAGTCATATGATAAGTGAATTCATTCAATCATATACAGATTCATAAAATATTAATTGATGAAAAATCATGAGATCCAAAATCATGCTCTGATACCACATGTAAGCATAATTTCATAAATAATTAATTTATTAATTGACATGGATCTTAGATCTTCATGATTTTCACACCACATAAACACGATTAGAAGACTTACCTTGAGACGCCACTAATGGCGGTCCTCCAACGATACGTTCCTGTCAATTACGCCGGGAACTAGTTTATCTCTCCTCACCCCCTTTCTTTATGGCATAGTACGTAAGACTTAATGTGATAGAGAATTAATAAAACTGTGTCTCTTTTATAGGTGGAGAGAGGACCAGATCGGGATATTAAATCTTTATCAAATCACATTCTATCAATGTGATTGTTATCCATAAATATATATGACCTTATTTATCTCATATATATTATTTATTTAAACCATATCATTATTTAAGATATTTGATCATAATAAATATCTTATATATATTTATTATTAATGGCACTAGGCCATAATTATCTTACACCTGTTCCACAGGCTGTTTATAACATAAATATCTTGCTTCGATAAAAGAAAATATATACAAGGAAAGAAATATATTATCACTTGATAATATCTTTATCTTTATATTACTGCTTTTTTAAAATATTACTCCCTGGTCGAACTGAAATAAATCCCTATAAATAGAGGCCACATTAGCTTTGAATTAACAAAACAAAACCTAAAGGGCTTCTCTCTATACCTCTCTCTGTTCTTTCAATATTATTCATTAGTAGTTTTTCAGGTTAGTATAATTTATGAGTTTAAGGAATGTTTGCAAGTGTTAAGCAATTATTGCTGTTAATGTATGCGTTTGCAAGTTTGTTGGAATTTGATTTACAAAATCATAGAATTTCATATCCCAGAATTTTGGATATTCAGTTGATCAATTTGAGAGAGCGACAAAAAATTGAGCTTGAATCCGGCGCTTAAAAGAGATTATGCTTGATAATTACTGACCTCTCCTTTTGATTTGTAAATTGCAAAAGTTGTTTTTTTTTTTTTTTGTAATATTCTTCCATTCTTGGACCTTTTGAACTTGCTATGTACACAAATTCTACGAAGAATATGCTTGATATTCATCTTCTGATTTCGATTGCAGGTGATTTCGTTAGAAACAACTTTATCTAACCTGCTCAATGTGAAATACATTCAGTTGTCAAAATGGTAAGATTGAATATGGAACTTCTAGTGACATTGTTTTGAGACTAGAAAGTTACATTAATTGTTTTTTTAACTGTTTACAGGTGAAGTTCACAGCAGAAGAACTCCGCAGAATTATGGACATGAAACATAACATTCGTAATATTTCTGTTATTGGTCATGTCGATCATGGTACGAAAACTACAAGAATTTTGTTTTGTAACTTTATCTGAATGCTGTATTCATGTGTGTTTGTGTGACTTTGTATTTCTTTTTTTTTCTTTTTGCAGGAAAATCCACACTTACAGATTCTCTTGTTGCGGCTGCTGGGACTATTGCCCAAGATGTTGCAGGTGATGTTAGAATGACTGACACAAGAGCTGATGAAGCTGAACATGGTTTTACCATTAAATCCACGGGTATATCCCTGTATTACGAAATGCCCGATGAGTATCTGAAGGATTACAAAGGAGAGAGAACGGGCAATGAGTACCTCATCAATCTTATTGATTCGCCCGGGCATGTCGATTTCTCTTCTGAAGTGACAGCTGCTCTTCGAATCACGGATGGTGCTCTTGTTGTGGTGGACTGTGTTGAAGGTGTCTGTGTCCAAACTGAGACTGTCCTACGCCAGGCTCTCGGTGAAAGAATTCGACCTGTCTTGGCTATCAACAAGATGGACAGATGCTTCCTAAAACTCCAAGTGGATGGGGAGCAAGCTTACCAAACTTTCCAAAGGGTTATTGAAAACACAAATGTGATCACGGCCACGTACGAGGATCCGTTGCTCGGTGATATTCAGGTGTACCCTGAAAAAGGTGTCGTCGCCTTTGCAGCTGGGCTTCACGGGTGGGCGTTTACTTTGAGTAATTTTGCAAAGATGTACGCCTTAAAGTTTGGTGTTGATGAGGCCAAGATGATGGAAAGGCTCTGGGGAGAAAATTTCTTCGACTCAGCAACCAAGAAGTTGTTGTGGAATGTGGTGCCTATCCAACTAGGACAAACACAATGATATATCCGGCACAGCGGAAACACAATAAATCCCAAATAATATCAATGCACAACCTTCCACTCAAATATCACAGAAACCACAAACCAAATAAATATGCAGAAATGTACGGAATTAACACCAATATTTTTAACGTGGAAAACCCCTCAAGTAAAGGGTAAAAACCACGGGACCCTGTCCAGGAAATAATCCACTATCAAGCAAGAGTACACCGTTTATCTCTCTATTACAAATAGAGGCACACCACAGAATCACCAAAATAACCTCAAGAGAATCACTCTTGGAATACAAGACAATAATGGGAGAAGAGATAATAAAATAACACAAAGAGAATACGAATATCCCAATTCTCGTTTGTACCTCCCGGAGATATTTCTTCGAAATCCACTCCGATCAATGTGTAGAGAACGTTGCCACGAACTCCCCCTTCAAATTTGGAGTAAAACGGTGAAGAAACGGACCTCCAAATTGAAGTTTTTCTCCCGAAACCCTTCTTCTCTTCCTCGCTTGTTTTCTCTCCTTTCTATTCTGTATAAACTCCCTCTTGCTCTCTGCACACTTCATGTCCCAGCTACTAAAATCAATTTATTGATTTTAGTCCATCCAATGGGCCAAATAAGTGGGTCACAATTAATTAATTAAAGTTGGGCTCCTTTAATTCAGTTGGTTGGGCCAATTATATTTGGGCAAGCCCAACAATCTCCCCCTCCCAATATAATTGGCTATCATCACACCTATCTCGAGCTCATGCCGGCCAACCCGGCACATAATTCATGCTTCTCGCGGGTAACCACTTTAGTCATCATATCCGCGGGATTCTTGTCGGTGTGAATCTTCTCCAGTTTCATAAGCTGCTTCTCCAGCACCATTCTGAGCCAATGGTACCTCACATCAATATGCTTCGTCCTAGCATGATACATGGAATTCTTGCTCAAATCTATAGCACTCTGACTGTCACAGAATACTATGTACTCTTCTTGCTTCAATCCCAAGTCCTGGAAAAGTCTCTTTATCCACATCATTTCTTTTCCAGCTTCATTTGCTGCAATGTACTCCGCCTCCGTAGTAGATAAGGCAACACACTTCTGCAACTTTGATTGCCATGAGACAGCTCCCCCTGCAAATGTAAATAAGTAGCCTGAAGTTGATTTTCTCCCATCGAGATCACCTGCCATATCAGCATCAACAAATCCTTCAAGTCTCGACTTAGAACCTCCAAAGCTCAAACATAATTTTGAAGTCCCTCTCAAATATCTGAAAATCCACTTCACAGATTCCCAATGTTCTTTCCCTGGACTAGAAAGAAACCTGCTCACCAAGCTAACAGCTTGAGCAATATCTGGCCTCGTGCATACCATGGCATACATCAAAGAACCAACTGCAGAGGAGTAAGGTATTGTTGCCATCTCATCTTTCTGATCTTTGGTTGTGGGAGACGATCTTTTACTCAATTTGAAGTGATTAGCAAGTGGCGTGGACACGTGTTTAGCATACTTCATGTTAAACCTCTCAAGCACCTTCTCAATGTACTTCTCCTGTGACAACCACAATTTTCTTGTTTTCCTTTCACGAAGAATCTCCATTCCCAATATTTGCTTTGCTGAACCTAAATCCTTCATGTCAAAGGATTTAGACAATTCCTCCTTCAACCTGCTAATCATCACAATATTCTTTCCCACAATCAACATATCATCAACGTAAAGCAGCAAAATAATAAAATTACCATCCGGGAAGTGTTTGACATAAACACAATGATCTGCCTCCGTTCTTTTATAACTCTGGGTAGTCATAAAAGAATCAAACCTTTTGTACCATTGTCTTGAAGCTTGCTTCAACCCGTACAAACTTTTTCTCAATTTGCAAACCAAGTGCTCCTGCCCTTTAACCTCAAATCCTTCCGGCTGGTTCATATAAATCTGCTCATCCAATTCTCCATGCAAGAACGCTGTTCGAACATCAAGTTGTTCAATCTCAAGGTCCAAGCTAGCTGCCAATCCCAAGACAATACGGATGGAAGTCATCTTCACCACCGGTGAAAAAATCTCATCAAAATCTACTCCCTTCTTCTGAGTAAATCCCTTGACTACCAATCTTGCCTTGTGTCTCACTATCTTGTCTCCATCTTTCTTTAGCTTGAAAACCCATTTGTTCCTCAGAACTCTCTTGCCTTTCGGAAGCTCGACCAAATCATATGTTTCATTCTTATGCAAAGAACTCATCTCTTCTTGCATAGCCTCAAACCACTGATTCTTGTCTTTCATAGACTGCACCTCCTGGAAAGTCTCCGGCTCCCCATCATCAGTGATCAATGCCCATTCTGAACTCGAATATAATGTATTTGGTCTCCGACTTCTCACAGGTCTTCCACTCTGTTCTCCTGAAGTTTCTGGCGGTACATCTTGCATCTCTTGTTCCACGTCGCCTGTATCTGGCTCAACTGGATCAGGATTAAATGCATTCTGCTCACCATCTTCAGCTTCAGCTTCATTTTCATTTTCATTTTCATTCTCACCATCTTCTCCACCATCTCTCGCATCAATGGTAGGAATCACATCTGGTGATAGATCAACTACAACTGTAGGTATCTGTGTAGTGTTCTCCCCCTTCTTCTCATCTTCCATCGTCTCATTCTCATGGAAGACAACATCTCTGCTTCTGACAAGTGTCCTCCTCTCTGGATCCCATAATCTGTATCCGAACTCCTCATCTCCGTAACCAACAAATATACAAGGTGTAGATTTGTTATCCAGCTTGCTTCTTTGCTCCTTTGGTACATGCTTGAATGCCTTGCATCCGAACACCTTCAAGTGGGAATAAGAGACGTTCTTCCCACTCCATACTCTCTCAGGAATGTCACCTTCCAAAGGAACCGATGGAGATCTATTAATCAAGTAGCAAGCAGTCAACACGGCTTCACCCCAAAAAGTCTTTGGTAGTTTAGCCAAACTCAACATACACCTTGCTTTATCCATAATGGTTCTGTTCATCCTTTCTGCTACACCATTATGCTGTGGAGTACCAGGTTCTGTTCTCTCATGTCTCACACCATGTCGAGCACAATATTCTTTGAACTCTCTGGAAGTGTACTCTCCACCATTATCAGTTCTCAGACACTTTAGCAACTTTCCTATCTGTCTTTCAACCATGGTGTGGAATTTCTGAAAACACTGAAATACTTCACTCTTGTTCTTCAAGAAATATACCCAAACTTTCCGAGATTGTTGGGCTTGCCCAACAGAAGTGGACTAGCAAAAATAATGGCTCTCCTACGTGCAAACGTGGTTTCGTTCAGTTGTGTTATGAACCAATCAAGCAGATCATCGAAACCTGTATGAATGACGAGAAAGATAAGTTGTGGGCAATGTTAGAGAAGCTTGGCATCACTATGAAGTCTGATGAGAAGGAGTTGTCGGGGGAGCCTTTGATGGAGTGTGTTATGCAGACTTGGCTCCCTGCAAGCACTGCTCTCTTGGAAATGATGATATTCCATCTCCCTTCACCTTCGACTGCTCAAAGGTATCGCGTGGATAACCTGTACGAGGGACCCCTTGATGATGCTTATGCCACTGCTATTAGGAACTGTGATCCCGAGGGACCTCTCATGCTGTACGTGTCTAAGATGATTCCTTCAGCCTCCGACAAGTGTAGGTTCTTGGCATTTGGTCGTGTGTTCTCTGGGAAGGTATCGACTGGTTTGAAGGTCAGAATTATGGGCCCGAACTATGTTCCGGGTGAGAAAAAGGATTTGTATGTTAAGAGTGTCCAGAGAAGTTTTATTTGGATGGGGAAGAAACAAGAATCTGTGGAAGATGTGCCTTGCGGTAACACGGTTGCTCTGGTTGGGCTCGATCAGTTCATCACCAAAAATGCTACACTGACTAATGAGAAGGAGGTGGATGCTCATCCAATCAAAGCAATGAAGTTCTCTGTGTCGCCTATTGTCAGATACTCTGTGCAGTGCAAGCTGATATCCGACCTTCCTAAGCTTGTGAAAGGTTTGAAGCTTTTGGAAAAGTCTGATCTTATGGTTGTCTGTAGCATTGAGGAATCCGGAGAGCTTATCGTTGCTGGTGCTGGAGAATTGCAGCTCCATATCTGCTTGAGGAATCTACAAGATGACTTAATGGGTGGTGCTGAAATTATTAAATTTGATCCGAGTGTGTCTTTCCGCGAGACGGTGATTGAGAGATCTTCCCGCAGAGTGATGAGCAAATCGCCGAACATGCACAATCGCCTGTACATGGAAGCCAGGCCAATGGAAAAGGGACTTTCTAAAGCCATTGATGACGGGCGCATTGGTACAAGGGATGACCCCATGGTCCGCTCAAAGATCCTATCAGAGGAGTTTGGTTGGGACGAGGAGCTTGCTAAGAAAATCTGGTGCTTTGGTCCTGAAACAAGTGGTCCGAACATGGTGGTAGATATGTGCAAGGGATTGCAGTCGTTGAATTTGAATGAAATAAAGGATTCAGTTGTTGCTGGTTTCCAATGGGCTTCAATGGAAGGTGCACTGGCGGAGGAGAAGATGAGAGGAATATGCTTTGAGTTGTGCGATGTTGTTCTCCATCCTGATTCCAATTTCAGAGGAGGTGGTGAGGTTATTCCAACGGCAAGGAGGGCTATTTATGGTGCCCAGCTGACGGCTAAGCCTCGTCTGTTGGAGCCAGTATACCTGGTGGAGATTCAAGCTCCGGAGCAGGCATTAGGTGGAATTTACAGTGTGCTGAACCAGAAGCGTGCGCATGTGGTTGAGGAAATATGGATGCCTGGTACCCCTCTGTACAACATCAAGGCTTACCTTCCTGTGGAAGAGTCATTTGGTTTCTCGACTTGTCTGAGAGTTGCAACGTCGGGTCAGGCATTCCCACAATGCGTGTTCGATCACTGGGACTTGGTGCCTTCGGATCCTCTGGAACCAGGATCTCGAGCTTACTTTCTAGTGGATGAAATCCGTTGGAGGAAGGGTTTGAAGGAGGAGATGACTCCTCTGTCCTACTACGATGACAATTTCCTTTTCTAACTCACCTGTTTTTGACAACTTGGTCTCTTGTTTCGTTTCACATTAGAATGTGATGCTATTTAAGTACTTTGAGGTTGATGGTGCTAGTGTTGTGTTTATGTAGGGATGTTTTAAAAATGTACAGTTTCTTTCTCCTAGTTGAGGAGTATTTGAGAAAGTATCATATGCTACATTTTTTATTAAGTGTTGAGAGAAATCCTCAACGCTTAGCAGATGGAAATCCTTAACGCTTAGCAGATGGTCCATTAGAAGCAATGAATCAATCTTCTCAGCAGCTCTTTTGCCTGCCTAAATCATTTGCTCCTTCAAAGTTCATATTATTTCTATTCATTTTGTTAAGACTAACTGAAGCACTGAATCAGCCTCTTCAGAAGAGGGTCATACCTGATACCCATAATTTAATTATATCATATTTAAGTTATCCCCTAATTATAAACTTTGAAAAATAATCTCATACGACGAACTTCAACGGCAAATGCAATTGCTGTCTCATTCTGAATATATTAAAGTAATGATGAAATGGACTATCATTTTGTTTTATTTTTTTAAAAGACATTCTTGAATAGAATTAATATTATATACAAGCATTTATTTGAGGGTAAGCATTATTCTTAAATTGTATTAAGTCGGTTCAATTCTTCTATTACATGTCCGATTAAGTATGATTGGATGATTGACACGTATGATATTATAAATCACATTTTTAAAAGAAAAGTTTAAACCATTTATCTAACGCATGTAACAGAAGAAATAACACTAAGTATACAAGTTGCATTATGGCCCCACCCCATTATTCTTTTTCTTGCAATGTGGTGCATATGTAACGTTTTACTATTACATTTGTGAATCAAGTCATCAACCTTTTTTTTTTTTTTTTTTTCATTTTAATGGTTCTCAATAATGTCCACTCTCATCACCATTAATAAGTACCACAAAGTACCTTCCAATTATTTCAAAAATAATTTCCTTTTTTCTTTCAATGGGTAATAGTAATTCACCCTAATTAATATTTATAAGTTTTATTTAATTATACATTTTTTATAATTATTATAATATTGTATTATTAAATAAAGTATAAGTGAGAAATTAATTATTTTGATCTTTTTATATTTTAGGAAAGTGAATATATTTTTTGAATTAAGACAAAAATAGCATAATGTTTGATTATTATATATCTATAGATAGATATTAAATTCAAATTAAAATTCAAATAGAAATAAAAATAAAATTTAAATAATAGCTATTAAATTCAAATGTAAATAAAATGAGTTGATATTAGGTGCACCCGGGTACAAGGATGCATCCATATGTTTATAACCTTTTATTTTATTTTGTATACATGTTATTCTATTGTGTATACGTGTTTCTTAATAATTGTATATTTTTTCACACTAAAATTTTCATTAAAAAAATTAGCATATATATGTGTATAACTTTTTATTCAATAGTGTAGTACATGTTTTTCAATAACAATATATTTTTTTACACTCAATTTTTCATTAAAAAAACTAATAATTTAATTCTATATATTTTTGTTCATAATTGTATATGTTTTTATTTATATTTGTATGCATTTTTTAAAGTGGGTACATCATATTTCAGGGTGCACCCGGATTCATTGTATAATTAGCCAAATAAAATAATCCAAGTGATAACTCTTATTAATCTTATTAATCTTGTAATTAATATTTTATTTTGAGTAATTTAATATTTTAAATATTCTTTATTAAATCTATTCTATTAATAATCTTAATAATGCAATTAAGTAATTAATACTACTATTTTATTTTAGGAACAAAAGAGTAACTCCAATTGATTCATTATATTGCAACTGTAATTAATCCCTATAAATAGAGACCACATTAGAATTGAATTAACAAAACAAAACCTAAGGGCACGACTCTTCTCTCTCTACCTTCTCTCTCTACTTTCAATATTATTCAATACTTTTTCAGGTTAGTATAAGTCTCTCTACCTTCTCTCTCTCCTTTCAATACTTTTTCCAGGTTAGTAGTATAATTTATGAGTTTAAGTAGAGTGCAATTGCAAGTATTAAACAATTATTGCTGAACTATATTAATTGTCTCTGGAATGTGATTTGCATGAGTATATATGTTGTTGTTTGTTGGAATTTGATTTACAAATTCATAAAATTTCAAATCCCAGAAATTTGGATATTCGGTTGTTCAATTTGAGATGAAAAATTCAGCTTGAATCCGAAGATTATGCTTATAATTACTGACCTCTCCTTTTGATTTGTAATTTGCAAAAGTTGTTTTTTGTTTTCTTTATATTCTCCCATACTTGGACCTTTTGATCTTGCTATGTACACAAATTCAAACAAAGAATAAGCTTGATATTCATCTCCTGATGTCGATTGCAGGTGATTTCGTTAGAAACAACTTTAACTAACCTGCTCAACTAGTGAAATACATTCAGTTGTCAAAATGGTAAGATTGAATATGGAACTTCTAGTTTGGACATATTGTTTTGAGCTAGAAAGTTATATTAATTGTTTTTTTTAATGTTTGCAGGTGAAGTTCACAGCAGAAGAACTTAGCAGAATTATGGACATGAAACATAACATTCGTAATATTTCTGTTGTTGCTCATTTCAGACATGGTACGAAAACTAAAAGAATTTTGTTTTGTAATTTTATCTTAATGCTGTGTTCATCTTTGTTCACTTGCTTGACCTTGTAGTTCTTTTTTTCTTTTTGCAGGAAAATCCACACTTACAGATTCTCTTGTTGCGGCTGCTAGGATTATTGCCCAAGATGTTGCTGATGATGTTAGAATGACTGACAACAGAGGTGATGAAGCTAACACAGTATTACCATTAAATCCACGGGTATATCCCTGTATTACGAAATGACCGATGAGTCCCTGAAGGGTTTCAAAGGAGAGAGAACGGGCAATGAGTACCTCATCAATCTTATTGATTCGCCCGGCCACGTCGATTTCTCCTCTGAGGTGACTGCTGCTCTTCGAATCACGGATGGTGCTCTTGTTGTGGTGGACTGTGTTGAAGGTGTTTGTGTCCAAACTGAGACTGTCCTACGCCAGGCTCTCGGTGAAAGAATTCGACCTGTCTTGGCTATCAACAAGATGGACAGATGCTTCCTAAAACTCCAAGTGGATGGAGAGGAAGCTTACCAAACTTTCCGAAGGGTTATTGAAAACACAAATGTGATCACGGCCACGTATGAGGATCCGTTTCTTGGTGATGTTCAGGTGTACCCTGAAAAGGTACCGTCGCCTTTGCAGCTGGGCTTCACGGGTGGGCATTTACTTTGAGTAATTTTGCAAAGATGTACGCCTCAAAGTTTGGTGTTGATGAGGCCAAGATGATGGAAAGGCTCTGGGGAGAAAATTTCTTCGACTCAGCCACCAAAAAGTGGACTAGCAAAAATACTTGCTCTCCTACTTGCAAACGTGGTTTCGTTCAGTTGTGTTATGAACCAATCAAGCAGATAATCGAAACCTGTATGAATAACGACAAAGATAAGTTGTGGCCAATGTTACAGAAGCTTGGCATCTCTATGAAGTCTGATGAGAAGGAGTTGTCGGGGAAGCCTTTGATGATGCGTGTTATGCAGAACTGGCTCCCTGCAAGCACTGCTCTCTTGGAAATGATGATATTCCATCTCCCTTCACCTTCGACTGCTCAAAGGTATCGCGTGGATAACCTGTACGAGGGACCCCTTGATGATGCTTATGCCACTGCTATTAGGAACTGTGATCCCGAGGGACCCCTCATGCTATACGTGTCTAAGATGAT
The DNA here is from genome assembly GCA_023678885.1 of Pogostemon cablin. Taxonomy (NCBI): domain Eukaryota; kingdom Viridiplantae; phylum Streptophyta; class Magnoliopsida; order Lamiales; family Lamiaceae; genus Pogostemon; species Pogostemon cablin. Next base: position 797,368 of record CM042983.1, read on the forward strand.
TCCTTCAGCCTCAGACAAGGGTAGGTTCTTGGCATTTGGTCATGTGTTCTCTGGGAAGGTATCGACTGGTTTGAAGGTCAGAATTATGGGTCCGAACTATGTTCCTGGTGAGAAAAAGGACTTGTATGTTAAGAGTGTCCAGAGAAGTGTTATCTGGATGGGGAAGAAGCAAGAATCCGTGGAGGATGTGCCTTGCGGTAACACGGTTGCTCTTGTTGGGCTCGATCAGTTCATCACCAAAAATGCTACACTGACCGATGAGAAGGAGGTGGATGCTCATCCAATCAAAGCAATGAAGTTCTCTGTGTCGCCTGTTTTCAGTCTTGGTGTGCATTGCGAGCTGGCATCTGACCTTCCTAAGCTTGTGGAAGGTTTGAAGCGTTTGGAAAAGTCTGATCCTATGGTTGTCTGTAGCATTGAGGAATCCGGAGAGCATATCGTTTCTTGAGCTGGAGTATCGCATCTGGAGAACTGCTTGTTAAATCTACGAGTTAACTTCATGGGTGGTGCTGAAATTTTTACAACTTATCCGAGTGTCTTTCCGCGAGACGGTGATTGAGAGATCTTCCCGCAGAGTGATGAGCCAATCGCCGAACAAGAAGAATTTTCTGTACATTGAAGCCAGGCCAATGGAAAAGGGACTTGCTGAAGCCATTGATGATGGGCGCCTTGGTCCAAGGGATGACCACTCAAAGATCCTATCAGAGGAGTTTGGTTGGGACAAGGAGCTTGCTAAGAAAATATGGTGCTTTGGTCCTGAAACAACTGGTCCGAACATGGTGGTAGATATGTCTAAGGGAGTTCGCTACTTGAATGAAATAAAGGATTCAGTTGTTGCTGGTTTCCAATGGGCTTCAATGGAAGGAGCGCGGAGGAGAAGATGAGAGGAATATGCTTTGAGGTGTGCGATGCGGTTGTCCATCCTGATTCCAATCACAGAGGAGTTTGTGAGGTTATTCCAACGGCAAGGAGGGCTATTTATGGTGCCCAGCTGACGGCCAAGCCTCGTCTGTTGGAGTTTGTATACCTGGTGGAGATCAAGCTCCGCTGCAGGCATTAGGTGGAGTTTACAGTGTGCTGAGCCGGAGGCGTGGGCGTGTGGTTGAGGAAATTTGGAGGCCTGGTACCTCTCTGTACAACATCAAGGCTTACCTTCCTGTGGACGATTCATTTTTTTTCTTGAGTTCGCTGAGAGCTGAGACGTCGGGTCAGGCACTCGCACAATTCGTGTTCGATCACTGGGACTTAGTGGCTTCGGATCCTCTGGAAGCAGGATCTCTTGCTGCCTATCAAGTGGGTCATATCCGTAGGAGGAAGGGTTTGAAGGAGGTGATGTCTCCTCTGTCCTACTACGATGATAATTTCCTTTACTAACTCGCTACAACACTGGACATCACCTAGTTTTTTTTTACTACTAGGTCTCTTGTTTAGTTACACATTAGAATATGATATTTAAGTAAATATTCTTGCTTTATTTACTTTGAGGTTGATGGTGGTAGTGTTGTGTTTATGTAGGGATGTTTTTAAAATGTACAGTTTCTTTCTCCTAGTTGAGGAGTTTTTGAGAAAGTATCATATAGTACTACATTTTTGATTAGTGTTGAGGGAAATCCTTAACGCTTAGCAGATGGTCCATCAGAAGCAATGGATCAATCTTTTCAGCAGCTCTTTTGCCTGCCTAAATCATTTGCTCCTTCAAAGTTCATATTATTTCTATTCATTTTGTTAAAACTACCTGAAGCCCTAAAATCAGCCTCTTAGAGGGTAATACATGATACCCATTATTTAATTATATCATATTAAAGTTATCCACTAATTATAAACTTTGAGAAATAATCTCATACGACGAACTTGAATTTTAAATGCAATTGCTGTTTCATTCCGAATAGTATACAAAGTAATTATGAAGTGGACTATTATTTTATTTTATTTTTTAAAGACATTCTTGAATAGGACTAATATTATATACAAGCATTTATTTGAACGTAAGCATTATTTAAATTGTGTATTAAGGCCGGTTAAATTATTATATGATTAGATATTTAAGGTGTGTAATAGGAGATGTAATAATTCATGTAACTTTACTGCCCACCCCAATATTATTCTTTTTCTTGCAATGTGGTGCATATGTAATGTTTTACTATTACATATGTGAATCAACCATTTTTTTTTTCATTTTAAAGGTTCTCAATAATGTCCACTCTCATCACCATTAATAAGTACCACAAAGTACCTTCCAATTATTATAAAAATAATATCCTTTTTTCCTTCAAATGTAAAATTTTTATATGCCATTGATTCTTGTGTGATGCCTATTTATTCATTTTATGAGGTATTAAAATAAATGGAGGCGCAAATAATTAGCTAAAATAAACAAAAAATAACTTGAACAAAAGTAAATTAAATAAAAGGGTTGTAAGAAGACTTCACGCAGGAAATTAAAAAAAAAAGGGAATGGGCCGTCCTCGATTCAGCCCACTCAACTGATCTAAAGACCATTTGAGCCTTACTTAATTAGGCCCAACATTATTTTCAATTGACCAATTACTTTCAATTAGGCCTAACACAAATCAAAACCACAGTTTTTTTCATATGGGTTCATCTTTGTACTAGTAACAATATACGTACATAACAAAATTGCTGAAAGGGAGTAACCATAAGGGAGTAACCATATTAACAAACTTGCATTGACTCCCTAAATTCAACACCAAAATCTTTCTTGAATTTCTTCTTACTCAAATCTCTGTCTCCCTTGTGCATCATCGCCACAAACTCGTTATAATCTATCCGACCATCCTGCCATAAGATAGAACAACGAGTGCATATAAAAGTTTGTCCTAAAATACGAAACAAACAAAAAAGAAAAAGGTGTGTGTGGGACTTACATTGTTCTGATCAGCTTCTTGAATCATTTCTTCCAGGTGGAAATCTTGAATGCCAAACTCTAGACAAGCTGTTTGAAGCTCATCTTTTGTTATGTAGCCACTCCCATCTCTATCAAAGTAAGAAAATGCTTTAACCAGATGATCATCTTTATCTATCTTGTTCACATTTAATGTGGCTGCAATGAACTCCCCATAATCAATGGCACCATTATTGTTAACATCTGCCTGCATTATATAACACACATTTCTCTCAGTCAAATATTTATTTTCTTGAAATTAAAGCTGGGATAGGTAAGAGCAGCACTAACAGCTCTCATCAGATCATTGATTTGAGACTCATCAAGATTAGCTCCATATTTTGTAAGGCCATCCTTGAGTTCTTCGAAAGTGATGTAGCCACTGTTGTCTGTGTCTATCGTCTTGAACATTTCTCTTAACCCCGCGATCTCCTCTTCAGACAAGCTCTCAGCAATCACCTGCAGGTAAGACAAGTACTAGTGATGACAAGTGTGTCGTTATCTTCATTTGGTTTAGATGAATATTTTTACTTAACATACCCTTATAGCCATTTTCTTAAGCTTGTGCATAGCTGAGAACTGTGTCATTCTACTCAAAACTGCAGAATCAAGAGGCTTATCAGGGGCTACGCCTTGGACCTGCACCCACGGATGACCTGCAGACGCGAAAAGAAGTTGGTTTTAAGTATTTGATAGAAGATATATATGTCTTAGAATGCTGTCAACTTACAGAGAACTTGATGAGCTGTAATTCGCTTTTTTGGATCCCTTACAAGCATTTTCTTCACTAAATCTTTTGCACTTTCGGAGATATTAGGCCAAGGATCCGATGTGAAGTCAATGTCACCGCGCAGAACCTCTTCAAATATTTCTTGTTCCGTCTCTGCATCAATGCGAGTTGAAGCATCAGAGAAAGTTTTGTAATAACAAAAGCAAGGGAAGAAATTTTTGGACATCTTACCAGCCCAAAATGGAGGTGTTCCACAGAGAAGAATATATATTATTACACCTACGCTCCACACGTCCGCCTCTGGTCCATAACGCTTACGAAGCACTTCTGGAGCTACATAGTAAGGGCTCCCAACCACATCACAGAAAGTCTCCCCTACACCATTTGCAAAAATGTTGTCACCTTATAAATGAATGCAATAAAACATCATGTGGTGACTATCTTAGTCAATAATCACAGTTATTACAAGTTTGTAAACTACATCAAACATGATCACTGTCTTAAGAATTCTGAAATGAATCAACACAACATACCTGGTTTAAAAAACACTGACAAACCGAAATCTATAATCTTCATGGGAGAATCCTCGTCGTTGTTGACAAAGAGAAAGTTCTCTGGCTTGATGTCACGGTGCATTACACCTAATGAATGGCAAGTTTCAATCACACCAGCTATTGTCCTTGTAAGCTCAGCTGCTTTTTTCTCAGAGTAGTGTCCCCGTTTAAGGATTCTGTCGAAGAGCTCTCCTCCCCCACAAAGCTCCATCACAACATGTACGGCCACAGCATCCTCGTAAGCTCCTTGGATCGAGACAACATTTTGATGGCCAGACAAGTGATGCATGATCTCAATCTCCCTCCTCACATCCTCCAAATCATCCTCCTCCAACAACTTCCTCTTTGCAATGGACTTACAAGCGTACTTCTTTCCTGTTTTCCTCTCGATGCAGAGAAATGTCGTCCCAAACTGACCGCGACCGATCTTTTTACCCAAATTGAAGTGCTCCTTCAAGTGTCCTGTTCTGGTTCTAAGCACGGATTCCACCTCTAGACCAACACTCATCTTTCTCTTAATGTTTCGAGGAGGTTTCTTGGCAACCGGTTTAGGATTTTCCTTCACTGTCATGATCACATGCTCCACTTCATCCACAACTTTGGACTCTTCATCCTCCATTACATGGGACTGATCTTTTGAAACTTTGGACTCTTCCTTCACAACTACCACCGGATTGAATTTCAACGGCGGTGATCGGTTTATCTCTTCATCCTCCATCTTCACCAATATAGGGGGGTTTACATGGGACTGATCTTTCGAAACTTTGGACTCTTCCTTCACAACCACCACCGGATTGAATTTCAACGGTGGTGATCGGTTTAACTCTTCATCCTCCATCTTCACCACTTTAGGGGGGTCTACATGGGACTGATCTTTTGAACCATCGACGGATTTATAATTTCCACTGATAGCAGTCATATCCGGCGATCTTGATGGCCAAAAAGAACGCGAAACAGCGTACAAAATCCCATCCTCGGATGTCTTACCATGAACACAACTGTTCCCCATCTGTTGTAATTGAAATATTAAACACGTACTGTAAGAACACCAATTTCCCTTCAATAAACGGGAAGAATCCCTCTCCCCTAGGGTTTATTAGAATCACCCCCTTACACTCTCTCTTGTCTAACAACCCTTATCCTTCCGTGAGAATCCCTCTCATGTAAGATCTCGTCTTCTCTCTTTTTATTTCCACAAGGGCAACAATCTTTTTAAAGATAGATAGATGGTGTAAGAATCTTTTACTAAACTGCTTGCTCTTCAATTTGCCTTTTATCATAAAAATCAAATCTTCGTTTATTTTCTCTTGACTCTTCGTATCTTTTGGGAGATCACCACCAAGAATTCAAAATCTTACCAAAGTGCTTCAACCTGCCATAAATAGTTATGAAAAAACATCTGACAACTTTATCTTAAAGTAATGAATCGGGAGGGAAGAGCACATGTATTATAAGAACAAGAACACTAGTATTTAATCATACTCACGATCATAAACAAATAATTGCAGGCTAATACTAAGCATATATTTGAACAATTCAATGTCGGGATATAAAACTGAGTCAATCTGAGGAATGCAAAAACTGAAAAAGACAAGAAAATGGGAAGAGTGTGGTTTCGTATAGTAGGAAGAAAAGTTGGCGTTATGAGGCTAAAATCTATCCATTCTTATTAGATGCTAAAATGTATAATTTTTGTGGAAACCGTGGATTGGAAAAAGGTTTTCGAATGTGCTTCCACTTGTCTTGAAATATGGGGGAGAGAAGCCTGTAGGTTTTTCAGTTGGAAACTTTCCAAACTATGTGAACGCGTTTTAATTTCTTGTGTATTAATTAACCATAATTAAAGACAAAGTCTCTTGTGAGACGCTACCTTCATGACTCCCTCCGTCCGTCCCAGGAAAGATGACACACTTTCCATTTTGGGTTATCCCACAAAAATTTGCATATTCCATACACTTTATTTATAAAAAATCACCATACCTAATACACTTAACATACTTTATTATTTATTTATTACAAAAAATATCATAATACTCCTAAAAGTCACCACTTTATTAATCTTCGTGCCAGGAAAGGGGGTGCAATCTTTCCTGGACGGAGGGAGTATTATATTAATTGGAGTATATATAGGTACGATATCTATGGGTTTGTGGTTTGGTAATTATGCACTAAAATTCCTCGCGCGATAAATTACTTAATGACTTTTTGAGACCTCTGACTCTTTCTATTTAATAAACCAAGACTGGAGAATGGTAAAATGCGATTGCTTCAGATAGAGTATAGTTATAGCTATATATATAAAGTTGCATGAATTAATTATGACCTGAGTAATATACTAATTCCCTCACCTACAAATTAAATTAAATTAATTCAATTTGAATTTGAACTTTTCATTGAAACTAAAAGTTAGTCAGAAAACATTTGGTTATTAAATACTCCGAAGTAATGTAATTCTCATTTTTTACTTGTGTATACGTTTATGAAGTGGTCGGGACAGTTACATTAACAATTTAAATTGTTATTAAGGAGTAGATTTTCCAACACACACGTACCGTATACGTATGTGTGCGTGTGTGCTGACGGTGTTAATTAGCTATAATTGGTAAATAAACCCAATTTAATAATAATTATAAATACAGAGATTACGTCGATAAGGAGATTATCCATGTCACCAACAACTTTGTGGGTTAGATTAGCATATCTTTTTTTTTTTTTTTGGTCCTTAAAAATTAGTCAAAATAGAATACAACTTCCATCTTATGGAATATCCGACTAGTCCATTAAGAGCCTCCAGCGACTTTGTATAATTTTAAAAATTAAGCTTCATCCTTCAAATTTCAAAAGTCCTACAAATATTTTATTTCTTCTTATGTTTTCATTTGTAAGGGAAATGTTAAAAATTATAAAAAGAGGTGCGTGTAAAATAGAATGAATATATTTAATAAATAAATATTTGAAAAAAAGAATAAAAGTGTTGAGAATATAAAAGATAAAAATTTAAAATTGTGTTGGAAATACACTTGCAATTGCAGATAAGTTATATGGTTTAACCCATCAATTGTTAATGGTCAAGAAACTTAGAGATTGGCATGCAAAACGAGCTTTCTTCTTGTATCCCTTCTGTAGGTGTTTCCTATTACCTGCTATGGAACAAAAGCAAAGACAGAATAATTTCGACGTGCTTAATATCGTCATCTAATTCTTGGAAACACCAAATTATACAAGCACATTTCTTTAGGGTCAATAACCACCAACATAAAGCACCAACTTTCCGGTCTTAACAAAAAGAAACACTACTTGCACTATAAACCTGGCACACAGGATTTTAGTTGCTGAATTAACAAAGACAAATTCGTAAGATGGTTTATAGTTTATTCAATATCTACCAAAGAGCATCAACTATTTATAGTCACTCAAACATCTCTAGCTAAACCAGATAGATCAAAATCTCCATCAGAATTCTTCTTAGTAAAAGTTTCTTTTGGATAGTCAGTTTCAATGTGAATTCCAGGCTTCCTGTAAGATGGATCTTCATCACTATAGATGTGTGGGGCCCCAACTGACTTAAAGAACTCATTCTTCATGGCTTCAGCTGCCTGAAAAAAATTGTCCATTCCACCAAAGAATTCACGTTCTATGGCTTCAATATCACTACGCAAACCAGGAAAGAATGGGGGTTCTTGCTCTGCTGACTTGAAGGAAAAAGAACCTTTAACCATTTGGTCTGTAACATCTTCCTCGGTATATTCTTTGTTAGATTGTACCATCTCAGTCGGCCTGCGTTAAAAAAATACGACCGACTTCAAATAAAATAAAAAATGGAGCTTCAAGAACAGATGAAAATAAATTAACATCAATTTTATCAAAGATCATAGATTAGCAAAGCCCACATAAAATATTTATAATCTCTATTAGAGGTGAAATTAATTTCTTTCTATTAAAACCATCTAAGTTGCTCATAGTCCAAGCAATCTAAATTACGGGGATCATATCAAAATTTTAAAACGAATCATTACTAAGTTGCACTTCGATTAAAAAGAATCAATAAAGAGATAATTGTACACAAGGTAATTATATTAACAAAATTTTACTTGATACGACAGGAATGCCACCATCAAGCAGCAGCATGGTAAAATATTATATTGTGCAGTTACTCTGGATACGCAGACAACCATATTGGCAGAACAAGATTTAAAGTTGACCAACTGTAACCAAGAGGTAGTATAACAATTCTCTGTTTTCTTAAAGAGTATGCTTCTCTTATCTAGTGTTTTCCATATATTATCACTGTATTCATGCCAGTTGGACATGTCATCAAACTTTGATGACTTCTACTCAGCTGCTCACAATTGTACCAGGTTTATAGCACAACTCTTATTTTATGGACAGGAAAAACCTTCACCGTTTTCAAACTAAATTATAGGTTAAGCATTTCTCAATCTTTGGCAAGAGCTAATGTTCATCCAAACCTACAAAAAAATATCTCGTTACATGTAAACAACAGAGAAAACTTTGAATCTGCAGTTTGCGACATAATTCCTATCCATAGAGATACGAGATACATTCAATTTATAATCAGATCAAACAAATATCGGATTTCAGCTCCTCAATTGGTGGAGGTGGGTAAATAGGAGAGGGGTAAGCGTTATTTCACGAGCTAAAATTGATGAAATGTGCTATGCAACATTAACCCGTTGATATTCGTCAATAAATTGAGCCCTAGGAATAATAATTAACAATAATTCGTAGTATAATAGCAATTGTATTGAGAATACCTTCCAACACAGTCTCTGAACACCTGCTCAGTTTTCTCGCACTTGCGGATGAATTTACCAGGTTCCACTTCCTCCGTTCGGCACTGAGATTTGACGACCCTACGAGTGCCGACGCTACCGCCTTCGCCGTTAGGGTTAGAGGAGCCGCGAAACTCACCGATGTCAGCACCGGAGGAGGAATAATTGTTTGAATCGTCGTCATTATTCCACACCCACCCCATTGATGTTGCTGCTGTTGTGATTTCTGTTGCAGGCAATCTAACGCAGCGTTGTAGAAGGTTCTCGCATATATACAGCGGATGGCAGTTTCGAAAATTAGCAGCCCCTTGCTTTCTTGGGGAAGAATAAAAACAAATTACTCCTTGTTTAATTTTTGTGGAAAAGTCGGTGCATACGGGATGCTTTCTAGTTTCTACTCTCAAATTTGGTCCGAATTAAAAATGAATATTATTGGAGTAATACTCTTTACTTTTTAATTAGATTTTTTTTTTCATAGTAATGAATATTGTATTATATTAATATTCTTAATAATTCAATTATTATTTCAATTTAAAAAAATCGTTTTGATTAAAATGGAGTATATATTTTAGAATAAATTAGGCGTAATACTCTTTAGTTTTTACAATTTACACATAAAAGAGACAAACTCTAATCTTTTCCATGGGACATAATCATGCTACCTTAGAATTATTTCAGTAATTAAAAAGTTGAGAAAGATAACCAGTTGAACTCTTCACTCAAGTGAGAGACCCAAGTTCAATTCTCCTGGGGAACGAATTAGGAGGGGAGTTATAAGGAGGGCTTGGAGAATGGGAGACCCAAGTTCAATTCTTCTGGGAACGAATTAGGAGGGGAGTTATAAAGAGGGCTTGGAGAATGGGATTGTAAGGGTGCTTGGTGTAACTACTAACTATTGGTGTAACTACTAACTATACTAACGAATTAGGAGGAAATGAATTGTAAGGGTGCTTGGTGTAACTATTAACTATACTAACAACTAACATTTACTTGTAAAAAAAGAAAAAGTTGAGAAAGATAATTATATTATAATAAAATATATCATAAATCTAAATGTATAATATTTAAAAAAGTAAAAATTATAATTACATTTAATTAGTATAATATTTCAAAAATTAAATCATAAAATTACTATTATACCTTAATAAATTCTTGGCATGACAAATATTTATTATACAATATGAGCAAAATAATGCATGAAATACATGCTTTTGTAAAACTATACCAGTGTCAAAGCTGAAAACATAGAAAATGGAGATGATGAATCAATCAATATTAATTCGTTTGAAAATCCAGATTCAAATTATACAGAGAAAATGCAATCACTGCAGCAGCAACAAGTAATTTCTGCAATAAAAGGGAATTCCTAGTATTATGAACAAAGAAATAGAATGAAAGGGGCTCCCTCCTCAAGGTGCTGGAATCATATTTTCAGCCGTTGTACCAACATGTTGAATGACGAAGCCATAGATCTTTCGCTTAAGACGCTCCGTCTTCTCCATCAGCACCTCGTCCCGTTTAGAGACTACACGATCCAGCCAGTCGTTTACTCGCTTCAGCTGTGATAAAATTGCAGCTATAGGGCCACAGCTAAGACTGCCATTGTTCCGCTTTCCAAATACTCGGAATCCAGCATCTAGGGACTCCTCAACGAACCTCACGAACCACATTTGCATCTCATGCTGCAGATACTTCCCGAGTTCTACGGTTTCATTCATTCCCATGCCCTTAGTCCATGTTCCAACAACTGATGCGTTGTTCTTGGTGAGAATATTGGCTGAGGATGATTTTCTTTTGGTAGTTTGGTCCACTTTTGATAAACCTTCAAAGCCTTCGTTTGTTAGAAGGGAAACAACCTCAAGATTTGTTGCTAAAGCAGCTTCCACCCAAAGGGTGCTAGATTTTGATTGCTCCATTGAGGTATTTTCATTGATTCTTGATGGACTGCGGGTACTAGAAATCAATTCTACGTCTGCTGTTGATTTCAAGACGTCTTCGTAGATGGACATGAATCGATCTATAGTAGGCAGTGGGTTTTCAGGCTTTGACATTGATACGAGATCTGAGAACATGCTGCCATAGATTTATAGCATACTAACTATGTTAAGATCATGTTTGTAGAAATCAACACATGTTTGAGTATTGTCATTTAATAATGCAATACTTTTAAACAGAGGAAAGGAAATGTGTTCAGTGCACAGAAACCATCAATGGAGTTGGCAGAAGAACTTTTAACATGATTGTAAACAAAACATGCCATGTTACTTAAAACAGACCACAGAGAAAGACAAAAGACAAACGCACCCACAAGGACAATAACTAAACAACAATAGCTTGATGACTTCAAATTCAACAGTGTTTAAACTAGTAACAGCAAGAGATTGTCACTGCTACAAACAAAACTCTCATGTAGCAATTGATGCAAATTCAAATATTATAATTTTTGGAATCCAGCCAGGCAATAGATAATGAAATCACTATAGTGGAAAAAAAAAAAAAAAAGGCCTTAGAGCAGTACCTCAAGTTTCTCACAATAGATTCAGTGACAATGGCTTCCTCTAAAGCCTCAGCAGCAGCTATTGAAGCTATTTTTCTCCTATGCATGGCATCCTATTCAAAGGCCACAAAATTAACAGATTATAATTCCGGTCTGAATCACCAAACACTTATAGAAGTCATTGTGATACTTAAAAATCTAGCATGTCTGTTACCTTCCCAAGTTTTGCAAGACCTGAAGATATCATATCGAGTGAAACACTGCCATCAGTCCACTTCTTTTCATGGATTGTGATGACTGGCGCCACCCCATTTGATTTATCCACAGAACCTTCAGATTTATCATCATTTGGAGGATTATCATGTACATCACTTAATCTCCTGGATATAGCAACCTAAAAAGAAATACATCATGAGGTACAAAATTTTAGTTGATTTTAAGCAAGCTTATCAAATCAAAGCTCATACATAAGAAAAAACAACATGAAATATATAATTGGTAAAAAAAACTAGTTCTTGATTATTTAGATTATTTCAAAGTAAAGTACACAGCAAAGGGAAAAGTGTTTCACCTGAGTCCTCAAAATTGCCTGCAAATCAAGTCTGTTCTTAGACCCTGTCTTCTCTTTATGCTCAGAAGAGCCTCCTCCACCCCCTGAAGTTGATCCATCATCCCAGCTCTTCCTACTTGGCGGTTTCCCACTCCCAGATCCAACCAGAGCCTCCGACACTTTAGAAATCCCAGCAGCAATGGTAGCCATCTTTTTCTTCCCGGATGAATCTATTGCAGGTGATACCTTAAGCCCACCCGACAACCTTCGAGCTGGGGATAAGGACATCCTCCGCGCCACCACCGGACTGGCTTGCCGTCTTGCAGCTGTAGGCGATGGCTGTCGGTACCTAGATGGGACGATTATCGCAGGCTCCCTCGAAGTTCTCCTGTTTTCTTCCGTGGCAGCTGCAAGGCTAGGCACCACACATTTCGATGGCGCAGGGGATGAGGATCTCTTCCCTGACTTTCCAGCGGGTGATGGATCCCTCTCCGCCGTCACAGCTTTCCTCCCTGCTGACACTGATCTCTGCTTCGGTGCACCTGGCGATGTAAACCTCTGTGACATCTTATCTGAACGATCGTCTCCAGAGTTCAAAGCTACATTCACATTGACGTTCTCTTTTGGAGCATTCACTTGCCTGCTAACCTTATTCTCAGATTGTTTCTCCTTCGGTTCGATCTCCCTTTTCCCTGCTCTAGATAAATAGGCGGTAATGGCATCTGTGGAGTTATCTGAGTCAGAAACTGGCTGAATGACAAAACCGTTCTTAGAAGTGGACAATCGAGCGATGAGAGGTTCGGGGGATCCGATGGAGGGGTGGCGGCCGGCTATCGGGCGGAGGTTGATGGGTGTCGGAACAGGAGGCGAGTCGAAAGTGAGACGATCAAGGTGCACGAATTGCCCTAATTGAAGACGGTTGGAAAGGATGAGTTCAGTGTCGCGGTCGGAGAGAGAGACGTAGGTGGAATTGAGAGAATCGGAGAGTTGCACGTAGAATCCATTGTGAGCCCAGAGGGAATCGCCGGTGGAGAGAGCTGGTACGATTCCGATGACTTGGAGGAGCGGGCTGCGGTGGTCGCCGGTAACTTTCGTGGTGGAATTCATCGATTGGAGAAGTTTGAGAAGGATCCCAGGGGTTAGAGTGGCCATTTGTGGGGTGAAAAATACAGAGAGAAATGGGATTTCTTCACTAAAAATAAACTGTGGAGAGAATTAGGGTTGAATGAAGTTGGGCATTACCTTTGTTTGTAGATAGTGGTGGTGATGGAGAAATGAGGGGATTAAGGGGAATTCAATTGTGACCGTTACAATATTTGAATTTCAAAAGTCCTCTAACCGGATATCGCTCAGTTTTGGTGTTTTCTGCTCAGGTGTGAGGGTCCCCCAAATTCAAAGTGATTAATTATTTTTAAAATTTTATAAAAATGTTGGAGTAATTGTTCACAAATTAGATCCGTTTTAGTTAATAATAACTGCATCTTACATTCAATTGTTATAAATATATTATTAATAAAAATTACATCAAATTATTATTTTTTCAAAAATCTTTAATTTAATATCCAGGGCTTAAATAAGACGGTTTGATATATAAAAAATATAAATTAATAAAAAGTGATAATGTTATTTCATTAACAATTTATTATAATATAAATGAAAAATGATAACATTTTATATGGAAAGTGATAACTATTTTAAAAAGTAAGTAATAACATTTTATAGTGAAAGTGATAACTATTTTAAAAAGTATAAAATGATTTCAAAAGACGGTATCACACAAGATCTACCAATTTTTTATTTAATTTAATAATTAATTTTTATCTTACTTGTAAAATATAAAAAAAAATTACTATTAAATATAGTGATGATTCATATGCACCTCATCGTAAAATTAAATATAGTATTAAATTAATTTAATTATTATTAAATATAGTAATATTTTTAAATTATTAAATTTTTTTAATTATTAAAATGATCCATGATTTTGTGAAAAATTATAACGTAATGACGCATCCTCATTGTAGCCAACACCTGAAGCTGTTATAATCTCTGAACCAGTTCATATAGTTAGTAATTTTGGGATGATTGTGACTGAAAATAGAGTAAAATCATTGCCTTTTTTTATAGAACAATAGTGGTGAGCATTGTAAATACACTAGTGATATCTTAAATTATACTATTTATATATTAAATTAAATTTATTAAAAATATTCACAAAATTTTATATAAATTATTCTTATATAAACTATTAATTTTATTGACCTTTTAATTTATTATTAGACTATTTAATGCTAGGACAAAATACAGTAAATATCAATAATAATAATAAAATTATGGGTGACTCTGTAGTGCACCGGGTGTACCGGTGCACCTGCGGTTAGTGGTTAAAAAATAGGGGAAGTGGGTAGTTTTAATTTTAAAAAAATTACTCCCTCCATCCCGAAGAAGTTGGTATAATTTTTTTGGGCACGGAGATTAAGGAGTATAATAATTTAATGTAAAGTGAAGTAAAGTGAAGTGAGAGAAATAATATTTAATGTGTAGTGGGTAGTTGTATTAGAGGTGATATGTGGGGTCCATGAGAATAGATTAATTGTTTTTGTGTGGGTCCCATGTATTAAAAAGGAAATGTGTCAACTTTAGTGGGACAAACAAAAAAGGAAAGTGTGTCAACTTATATGGGACGGAGGGAGTAATTATTTTATTTTATTTGATGGTAAAGATCGAATTAAAATATAAACTAACGGTTAAGATCGTCCAGGTGCACTGGTGCACCCGGTGCATACCAGACTCTATTAGCCAGCTATATTCAAAAAAAAATTTAATAAGTTTCCTGTATAATTATTTATAAACATATGAGTTTATTTGGATTAATTTAATTTATAAAATTCAAATTTATTCGGGAGGATTACTACTAGGTACACAAAAAAACCCTAAATTACTATGAGATACAAACATACAAAAGTATTACTACTAGGTACAAAAATATATAGTGATATTCCAATATTACCCCTATTAATGTGCTGCACATAAATATTGTGTGCAGCAAAAGTTCATGTGCAGCAAAGTGTGTGCAGCAAAAAAAGTGTGTGCAGCAAAAAAATGTGGTGGTCCGGCGGCGGCAGTTTTTCCGGCGACCAGTTTTTTTTTTTTTCTTTTTTCTTTTTGGACGAACAGTTTTTCCGGCGACCGGCTGCCGGAGCTCCGGCGGCGGCGGCGCAGCAGCTTTCCGGCGATTTTTTTTTTTTCTTCTGACGAACAGATTTTTCGGCGACCAGCCGCCGGAGCTCCGCCGGCGGCGGCGACGGTCCGGCAGCGGCAGCGGTGGTCCGGTGGTGGGTGGAGGTTGGGGTTAGTGTTTTAAAGGTATATGGGTTTAGGGGTATATTTGGTATTTTACTTTAATATTTTGTATTAAATAATAATTATTTTAAATCAATGTATCTAGTAGTAATTAGGGGTACAAAGTGTGTACCTATCAGTAATTATTTCAATTTATTCAAAAAATTTAAATTTAGGAAAATCACTAATAGATACACACTTTTAACCTAATTACTATTAGATACAAGGAATTTAAATAATTACTATCACATACAAATATTAAAGTAAAATACTAAATATAACCTTATAATTCCATACACTTTTAAACCACCAACCCTACCCCTCACCCACCCACCCGCCGGATCGGTGTTGACCGCCGTTGACCGGAGGCCGGTCCGGCATTGATCGGCGGCTGAACCGGTATTGACCGGCGTTGACCGTCGGTCGAACAGCCGTTGACCGCTACCGCTGATTAGAGCTATTTTCACCTACATTTTAGTGTCTTTTTATATGAGTTTTCGTATTATTTTATCCGTATTTTATGTGTTATTTGGTTGTATTTTGTATTTTTATTGAAATGTGTGTGAATGAGCTTAAACTTAAGATTTTCACTTTTTATTGGAGGCTAAACATGATAAGGAAGATGTAGGAAAAAGCGGATCTCAATTCGGAGTTGAAACGAGGGAGAACGAGCTAAAACAGTGAAGAAATGCAGGAACCAGCACCAAAACGGGCCGTGTAGCCAACACGGCCCTGTAAGAGTTGGCCGTGTGGCGACATCTAGTCATTCAACACGGGCAACTTCAGGTCGTGTCCAGGTGCACGAGTCGAGTCGGGAGCACGAGCCGTGTCATCAACACGGCCCTGTTAGAAGTGGCCGTGTGCCGATATCAGAAGAGCCAACACGACCACCCTGCGCCCGTGTTACAACACACGACTCGTGTTGGCAGCACGAGCCGTGTCATCAATACGGCCCTGTAAGGAAAGGCCATGCGGCAGCATCAGAAGACACAACACGGCCACCTTGTGGCCGTGTTGCAGAGCACGACTCGTGCCGGGTATTTTCCTGCTGAAATTTCCAAATCCTTCTAGAAGCCTCCATAGGGGTATAAATACCCCTTTATTCAACAATTAGCAGGAGATCCGAAAATCCCATCATCTACACACACATCACACACCATTTCTTCCATTTTCCACCATCATCTTCATCCACCTTCATCCATTTTGATCCATCTTCATCATCTCCATTAATTCTTCATCAAAACTTCATCCCTTCCATTGGGTGTGAGAGATCTCAAGAAATCAAGAGCTAGAGGTGGAGATCAAGAAGAATAGAAGATTCTCTTCAAGAAATTGATATGGAAGAATCCATTCATTTTGTATTTCTTTAGATCTAAGACTATGGGTATTTGTAATGAATCATTTATTTGTTTTATTACTTTTATCATGTTAGGCTAATCCCTCTAGTGGGATTAGGAATATGAAGAGCATATTAGATTTATATTATCATGTGGATTAAATTGGTTTTTGATTTAATTGATGTTGATTTCTATTCATGGAGTTTAATTGTCTTGATGTTGTGATGGCATGGTTTGTTATTCATGAATGTTTATTGGTTTAATGGATTGTTGATCAATGGATTATTTGTGGTAATTAAATGCTATCATGATGTTCATGTATGTATTGCTTGGAGTGAGACGGAAACGACCCTCTATAGTATTAGGAAGACATGAATAGACATTGAGTTTGGGTTTGACCGAAAGGATATTTGAATTCAATGAGGGGAACCAATCCATTCGTTGGCCTTAGTACACAAAAAGGGAGAGTTTAATCTAACTAGTACCTAGATGGAAGGGGTTAATGTTAGGCTTTGATCTTAAGTGCTTTTGGGAGTCTAAAATGGATCAACAACCTTTGTAACCCGAAAGGGAGCTTAGGATACAATCGTGATCACCCTTAGTCTACATCAATTGAGTTGAATTCCTTTTGCATGATAATATGAATCGAGTGTGCTTGGATGTTTCTAATCCCATGTTTTTCCATACTTGAACTTTAGCACCCATTTTCTTTACTTGTCATTTATCTTATTTACTTGCTTCTTGTTTTAGTTGTTAATCAATCTCAAAACCCCCGATCATCTTTACAAAAACAACAATGAACATGATGCTCACGTATTTTGCTAGTCCGAACATAACTCCTTTATGGATTGATAATTTTTCTTGGGATATACTACTACAACGATTGAGTATTCTTGCTCGTGAGTGATAAAAAATAGGCAAACAACCGCCTACTGCCGGAATTTAAAATGTGCAAAAATAAAATTGTGCAAAATCAAATTGTGCAAATACATAGAGTATTTATGGTATCACAATCATAATTGTGTAGTTATGAGTAATAGTACTTTGAATAATGTAGTTTACAGCAATTATGTATTATTTTATGTACCTCCTAGTAAGTTACTCTTTAAATTTTGATGTAAGTTAACAAACTATTACTCCCTCCGTCCCATAAAAGTCGGTATAATTTTTTTTGGGCACGGAGATTAAGGAGTATAATAATTTAATGTAAAATGAAGTGAGAGAAATAATATTTAATGTGTAGTGGGTAGTTGTATTAGAGGTGATATGTAGGGTACATGAGAATAGATTAATTGTTTTTGTGTGGGTCCCATGTATTAAAAAGGAAATGTGTAACTTTAGTGGGACAAACTAAAAAGAAAAGTGTGTCAACTTCTATGGGAGGAAGTGAATAGTTTTTTTTTTTCGTTTTGAAGGATGTTTTTAAGGTAGTTTAATTATTTGTTTATAGTTTAAGAGAAAAATTGTTATTATTCAATTAAAGTTATTTATATTTTAGAAGTGATTTGATATTTTAAAAAATGTGATATATAGATATATTAGGAAGGGATAATGATTTTAGAATTAAAATATAATTTTGAAATATTGATAAAAAATATTATTTTGTAAAAAAAACTATATAAATAAGAAAATATTATGTGCTCTTAATGTTAGTATACTTAAAATATTCAATATTCAGATGTGCTATAATGTGCTCTTAATGTTAGTATACTTAATTAAAATATTATGTGCTCATAATGTTAGTATGATGTCAAGTTATATTCTTGTTATTTTAATGCTATTTTATAATTATTTGATTTGTAGGCCGCAAACTAATTGGAGATACTACTGCATTTTTTTACAATCGAGAGATGATAGGTGGGAAGAGTCCACCGGAAATTCAAAACAAATTCAAAATCGATGAGGAGAAAGATTTGACACCCGAGGAAGAGAAAGAGATTCAACAAATTCAAAATCCACATCAACTTAACATGTTACCCAAGGAGGAGAAAGAGATTCGGGAGGAGAATGCTTGGACAACTGAAATTATCTCATAGTTTTTAAATTTTTATCAAAATTATCATTTTTATTTAAAAATATTTAAATTTTCTAGTTACATGATATTACATCGTGTAGTTGAATAAGTGTTTTTATAAAAATAATAATGACATTTAATTGGTGAAAAATATTATTTTAAAATAAAATTAAAACAAAATTAAAAGGTATAGAAAGAAAATGAGCATCCTAATTATTTGGAGTCTTTTCAAGTATATAAGACGATAGATTGAGTAATAAGGATACTTTATATCATTAATTAATTAATGATCTTCCACGTTAAATATTATAAATCATCAAGTAATTAAAAACACAGAGAATTAGAAAATCCACAATTTACATTATATATTATATAAAAAATGTTCACATAATAGATTCATTTCAGTTAATAATAATTACATTTATAATTATATATTATTAAGAATTACATCAAATTATTCATTTTTTTTTAAATCTTTACTCCAATATCTATATCAACCATATGGGTTTTCACTAATCAATTCACCAATTGGTCCAATCCATTTCAAAATAGTATTAAATTTATTTTGAAAATTATTAACTAATTTTCTGAATCAGTTATGAACTTGGTTTAAAACTAGGGAGGAAAATGAATTGGTTAAAAAAATAAAAATAAAAATATTGTAACAAAACATGTTGATAAAAGTCAAAATCAATAAATCCATACAAATTGAACCAACTACTCGAGCTCCTCAATCAACAAAAAGCTCCTCCTCAATCAACAAAAATAGAGGTCCTTGAATGAGAATGAAGAAGATTGTAAGGCCTTTAATTCAAATTTTTTGGGCAACTGCAATATAATAATATTTTCGATTAATAAATATTCTAATAAAAAATCAAATTAGTATGACTGTACGAGTGAACTAACTTCTAACTACTAACAACATAGTAACATTTACCGTTAAAAAAAATCAAATTAAAATATTTATTCTATTATTTCAAATCAAAACATAATTAACTTATTCAAGTAGCTTTCACATTTGGCAAGTGCATAACATTGAGAGAGAGTTAGTCTCCTGGTATACACACAAGCTAGAGAACAGGATGAGTACAGTTATCAGTTCATCTACATCTAGTTTGATAAATTGCAAGTTAGCAACTAGTAGCTGTAATTCCTGATTATCATGAGCTCCATAAATAACTAAAGCATCCTTCACCAAAAAAAATATCTAAACTGCTCTCTGCACCAGCTGTTAACCAAGATGTGCCAATTCCTGATTATCATGAGCTTGACTTGTTGGACCTCGAGAGGAGGATGAACAATTTTCAGCGAGATTATTAGCATTTAGCGATCCTCTAAAACAAATAACATAAAAGAAACATTAGAAGAGCAATCAAGTTTATGACAAGGCTGTAGATAAAAGAAACATTTAAAACTATTCTGTATGACCTTACTAATTGATGAATCAAACTGGAAACAAATAAAATGAAAAGTGGAGAATATGAATGTCTTAAGTGTTGAACAAACTAAAACCATCATAAGATGCTGTATAACTCTCAATTAGCATACTGGAGTTAAAGCTTCTTCACAATTTCTTCATTGGCACGTTTGTAGTAAGTCATTCTGCGGATTGAAGCCAGAGTATTTTCATAGTTCCTTCTCAGAAATGCATCTTCAAATGACTTTGACCAAAATAGTAATTTATCCTGCAACTGCAGAGCATAAGAGTGAAATTCCGGAGATATTACAACCACAAATTCACATGAAAATTAATGAAAGATTCGTTCCACTGACACTTCTATCAAATGCACACTCCTACCTTATTCTGCATCTGTTTTAATGCTTCGGAGTCTTCCGCTTCATCAACAGCCTCCCTAAGTTCCAAGACCTGTATTTCAGTAACATTTGAAATTAATTTTATATCAAGTGCCTTTTAAATGTAATCCCAGTAAACATTCATGACAAAGGTACAGCTCATATCAGTCAACATACTATACACTAGTTTCTTACAAAAAAAAATATGCTCTGGAATAAAATTATGATGGAATATGGATACAAGCACACACACGGCATGTACAAATGAACATCTCAAGTGGTTAGCCTTACAGGAATGAAGATGATAAACAAACAACAAAAGGAAGGTCAATTCACAGTACTAGACACTTCACATTACCTCAGAAAGCAGCTCCGGATCTGTAATCCTTTCTTCCTCATCAACAGCCATACCTTCTAACTTCACCTGCATAGATTATACGAAAATGAGTGGGGAAATAGGGGATGAAAACATGTGAATTTCGTGGGAGTTTTTTCCAAATCCCAGTTGACATTTTCACCTCAATTTGAAAAATTCCTCTTCTTCATGAAACATCTTTTGATGCCATTAACTGTCCAAACTCAAATCTTTTTATTTGATAAAGCGAGTAGAAAGCAAAATTGTTATGCTAGAAAATGAAAAAAGTACAAAATTTATTAAATGGACAAGATCCTTAGCCGCGGGACAACTTAAGAACTAGCATAGGCTAGGCATTCTCACTAAGATTTTTTTTATGAAGATACTGTTGTTCATCATTAAGAATTAATCTTTAATTATGCCACTCATACTCAGCTGGGAGACAACTGAGACATGATCATATGTAGTCATAAAAGAATTGAAATAAAACATACAAGGTAGATTGCCCTCAATAACGGGTCAGTGAGTGTTCGATATGCATCTATAACCCGAGCAGACTGCTCAGCCGCGTACTCCCTCTCCCTCTGGAACACAGAGAAAAGTTCAAAAGTGTGATTTTCAAGAGAACTCATTTTATAACGAAGGAAATGCAGGAATGGCATAAGGGTGAGACTAACGGGAGTTTTTGAATGAACTAGATCAGGATGCAACTTTTTTTGCCATTCTTTATACTTCTTCTCCAATTCGTCTACCTCAACTTTATAATTCCTTCCCCTGTGAAGAAACATAAGCTTTTACCACACCTTAACAGTCACAAACACCAATTGGATTTCCCAATATGTAATTTTTGTCCGGCTGAACAGTTGATAGTGATCTCCTTGGTGATAAAATATTTTCAAGTAATAAAATTATGGCCTAATTTCAACTTCGAGATAATTTTCATCACCACCTTTTCTCATTTTTCTGATGCAGATTAATAAAACTTCGATATGTTACAACAGTAAATAACCTGTCAAAGCTTAACCAAGTAATATCTTCAATACAACACCTAATACTATCACCAAAATCTAAATTCACAACATTAAAAAGACAATTTCAATTAGATTGATTAGTTAACTACTTACAGTCCAAATATCTGGAAATAATCAATGGAGCTATTAACGGGTTGGACGCTGCGACAGGCCTGGCAGAAGAGAAACGGCGTCGTGCTCTCAGCATCGGCGCCGCAATTCCAGCAGTGGCATTTCTCCGATGACTTCGAGAGCGAGCAGAAGAAGTTCTCATTTTTCAAAAAGTACCTTGTAGTATCTATCGTATGAATCCCACCCAATGAACCTCGTAAAGAAGAATATGGCGCTCCCACGAGCTCGCCAAGAAAGCAAGAGGAAGGAGGAGAAGAGGAGGAGAAAGGAGAAGAAATTAGGGGCCGGAAATTGAATATAGAAGAATTATAGCGAGTGCAAATGGTAATCGAAGAACAGGAATCTGTTGAAGTAATTGCGCGAGAAATAAATTTCGATGAATTGTGAAGCTTCTTCTTCCACATTCTGAGCAGCGACTAGAAAAGGAGGAAAGAGAGAGATGAGAGAGAGAGAGATGAATCAACTGCGGAATATATACGCTGTGCTCTGGTATGTGATAGGGCCTGATTGAGAAGGTACTAGCGCAGAAGCGCAGCGTACAGGTCAATAACTTATATTTTAATCAAATATACTATTTAGCCCCCGAAATTTCAGAAGGTAAAAAAAAAGCCCCATTTAGTTTTTTTTTTTCCTTTGTCACCTCCAAATAAATACTCCATATAAAATAAAATATTAGTTTAAAAACAGGAGATGAAATTCATTACAAACATACAAGATGCCCCTTTATTTTGTGGCGTGAAGACAATAATAACATATTACAGGTATCTTCTTCCCCTGAGGTTGGCATATAAATAAAAACACATCTATAGTCTACAAATTACATCATAGTTACATATGTTGAACAAAAACCCAATTCTTATGCATCTTAGGAAGTTTGTTAAGACTGATATCAATCATGTCTACCACAAACAACTTCATTTCAGCTTTCCAGAGCTGAAACTTAAGCAGGAAAACCTCAGTTTTTTATTTTTCCTTGCTGTCGCCTTGCCTCCGTTAACTTTTGCATCCGCAGGTGACAAAAAACTGTCTGTCTTGCTCTCGGGGGATGTTGATCCGTTTATCTGAATCACGGAGGAAAGTAAATCCATGTGCTTAATGTCGGAAGGGCTTGAGAAAGCTTCATCAGGTGAGCCAGATGGTGCAATTTTGCTTTGGTTTGTTTCCTTCATAGATTCTCCATGCCTGAAATAAGATTTTTCATCAGCATAATCAAACTATCAGGACATGCAGACTGATTGAAATAGAGCTTGTTGTGTGATGACTTACCTAGAGCCATGATTGTCAGAGCTGTTTCTAATTACATGAGGAGTCAGTTCTGCTGATCCTATTTTTGAAGATTCAATGTCCTTCTTTCTCAACTCGTCGGCTTCCCAGGAAATGGATTCTTCCCCAGCATCATCCTCAAAATTAATCAAATGATCATTCTCCACCTCATACTGACCTTTTCTGGGGCTATTATGATACTCCCGAACAATGGAAATCGCCTTCTCCAATGTTCCAAGAGCTTGTCGAACATCTGGACTGATGCAAAACTTAGTTTCGATATCATATCCAAAATGTTCCCTGGATTCATGACCCCATTTCACCTTATTGCGATTTTCAACGTCTATCTTGTCAATCCTAACCTCTTCTGTGATCTCATTAAGATTAACAACATCTACCTTGTCAGAGCTAACCTCTTCTGTGATCTCATTGCTATAAACATCATCTATCTTGTCAATTCTAACCTCTTCTGTGATCTCATTGGTTAAATTAACAGGTGTTTTCTCGGTATCTTTGTCTACTGATTCAAATCTGTTTGACTCTCTTTCCTCAAAATCCTCAATTTTTTCAATGACAACTCTCTCTTGAGCCCCTACATTTTTCACTTCAGAAATGATGTTAGAATCATCACTCTCATTAATATCCTCATCACTGCTTTGTCCTTCGAGCGTGATGGATGTAGTGTTCGTTTCATCTAAAGACGGACGGGCCACTGATCCTTTTTGCAAGTAAAGAGCTTTGTGTATACGAGTGTATAGTGGGTCCTTTAAAGCCATCCGAAATGTGCCATCACCTTTAGAAACTGAAGCAACTTCCTGCAGTTGTTCGAATACTAAGAAACACGAGATTGTAAAATAAAAGGAAAAAAATAAACAATTCTGATGACCCATGTTAATAGATGAAAGATCAGACATCATCAGAAATAAACTCAAGAAACTTGTTTGAAACATTAGAAAGTAACCTTTTTATAGAGCTTGAAGCCACTCCCTACGAGCTGCCTCGCGACAAAATTAATGAAGGCTGGAGGAACAAAGTCCAATTTGATGTCCATATTCGCTATCGTCCTAAGAAAAATGGAAATGACTCGAGTTACTAACAACAAAGTCCAAAAGCATACATCTATGGATCTCTCATAGATAAGTAATGCTTGTTCAGCAATAAAACACTCGCAGCTTGTTATACTGATTCATAATTGAACTGACAATGGATTACAAGCAGTCAAGTATATATCATAGATGGTGTTCGAAGATATAAGATTCAATCACCTGAAGTAGCTCCTATTTTCAGTCACTTTTTGTATAGCAAAACCCCCAAGCAGATCTATCCTTAAAACATCCTGTGCATTGGGTATTCCGTCTCGACTGAATCCATGGGTACTTATATCAACGTTTTCTGCATCAGGGATCTGAAAATAGATTGGTACTTTTTAACTTTTAAACTGAGAGAACCACATTACATCCAAGAAGAAGCAGCTCTAACTAACCGATTTAAGAAGCACCACGATAAGACCATCTTGGAAGTACTCAAATGTAAAGTAATGTACGAGTGCCTCTCTGCTTGACATTGGCCATGATAGCTTCATCCTTTCTTACAAATAGTTACGCATACATCAGCATCTTTAAAAACGGTATAAATTCAAGAAATCAGTTCATTGAAATAATGCACACCTTACTAAAGATATTTGTTCACCCATTCTAACTTTCTGCGCACGATAGGATGTGAGAACTCGAAAAGTTGGTATTGTAGCTTGAGGCCACCTGGTAGACAAGTGTTATATACTCATACAACGAATCATTTTCTAATCAAAATTTTCAGTTTAATATACTTTTTAGGAGGGGAATAATGAGGTTTATTTAGGGGGGTTATTCATACTCATATTGATCGTTATTCAACTCTCACCAATGCTTATATAGGTCAGACTCGGATGAAATGCATAGACCTGTAAGAGGTGAAGAAATATGTTAAAAGTGTATGCTAATTAGATGCACCCCCCCCCCCCCCCTCGAACATGCACCGTATGAAATGATCAGACACTAGTTTTTCCGAGGATAAATATATAGCTTACAAACATCAACAGGTCCATCCACGAAGCCTTCAGCTAGTAGTGTATGAAAGGGGGTTCCTTCTGGTCCTTCTCGATACATCACTCGGAGTTCATCACTGTCCTGTTTAACCTACAATTGATCAAAATCACCATTACAACTCATCAAACCACACATAAAATAAAGCAGAAGTATTTTCAAAAAAATATGACTGTCATACTTTCCACGCCCTGTGTGAGTCATCTCCCGATTTCGACCTCTCATCATTCACAGAGGCACTCCTCAGCTCAGTGAGGAAATGAGAGACTTCTTTGCTTCTTTTCTTCACCACATAGTCGCTGCACTCTGAAGCAAATCAAACAAACTTTACAGAGGCTTAATCACACTCTTACATAAGATATCATGTGTTAGAAAACTATGAAAGATGTCAAGATAAACAACCTCTTAGCTGGGAATCTGGTGATTGTAAAAGCTGATTCTTCACTAGGGTGTGAACTGTTTCATCATTCGTTAAATCGGGTGAAGCCAGTGTCTTGTCCAACTTTTTTCTGTAATCAGAGATGTTTCCTTTTCCCTCCATGTTTGCATATCCAAGAAATATTGAGTTCTTAAGATACAGAATACATGTATTGCTTTCTTGACTTCTCCTGCATAGCATTAGAAGTTCAATAAGAACTTAATTACAACTTCCATGAGTAATAGAATTACTAAAAATAGATTATTATGTTGACATATAGGAAAAATATGAATTATAATTGTCTTTCACCATCTCAAATTCAATTCTATCCTTCTGAATAAGCATTGATCAACAATGTTTCCACAGTTTCTTAATCTCAAAATATCCAGACAAACTCAAATATTGCCCACCCCAAAAAAGAAAAAAGAAAGAAATTAAATCTATGATATTTAATTTCTTCTGTAGAAGATTACTTGACGCTCCATGTTTCACAATCAAGTATACAATCATCCATCAAAAAGGTTCTGCTAAAGATCACACCTTTCTTACCCTCTGCAGTCTGCAGAAAGTCCAACTATTTAAAAAAAAAAAAAAAGACAATACTTGCTAATCAATACTTGAATGATCTTCTGATCTCTTCTACAGAATATCAAGAATGTTACTAGAAACTCCCTGTTTCACAATCAAGAACACAATCATCCACCAAAAAGTCATGCTAAAAATCCCACCTTTACTAAGGAATTCCCTTAATCAAAATTCACCAAAATAATCCACACACACTATATAAAGCAATAAATCCATTTTTTTAATCTGCAGAAGCACTCAAACCCACCCAACTCTTCAACTACCCAAACTCATCAGCATGGGATCATATTAAACAGAGAGAGAGAGAGAAAGAGAGACCGTTTAAAACAGAAACAGAAGAATCTTGCATAAAGAAATTGCCAGAAAAGTCACTTGCAACAAAGTTCAAGAATCCAGAGTTAGCTTTTTGGGGAATTCAAGGAGAGTTTGCAGATCTCAATTTCTCGAACAAGAGCTTTAATGGAAAGGGGAGAGCAGTAGAGGTGACAAGAGATCACCTATACGGAGGATGCTCCAATCTTCACACGACTGTTTCTTGAACTTAACGAATCCAACACAAACGTCAAGAATGTTGGTTGCCTCCCTCTGCTTTCACAGAATCTCCAACGTTGAATCCTCTTTTTTTTTATTACTTGTTGGAGTTAATATTATGTCGTCTGTATATTTTTCTTTTTCCTTTTTGTTTTAGTGTTTTCATTTTGTATTTTTCCTTTTCTATCGATCTAATTCTATCAGTATAATTGAAATTCTAATCCAAAAATAATATAGAAACATTCAATGTTCACTAATTAATGATCACTGTCTAATTAAGAGTGAAATAAATTCTTGAAAATTACTCGTCAAAAAATAAATAAATCTTGAAGATTATTCTTTCTTTCAATTGACAAATTCATGCATTTTAGACACTTCAGAATTCTGTCAAATTTGATGGGCTATGATTGAATTAATTTAAATAATAATTGTATATATCTATGAATTGTAAATTTATATATATTGCTATTTTTCTAAATTTATTTAACCTCATAGTGAATGATGATCAAATATGCATATCTTAGAGTGACACGAACTACCAAGTAACACATATATTTAGGGGTGTTTGGTTAAACACTTTTGGAGCATTGGAATCGCAATGAAATGGAAATTCATGTTTGGTGTAACACTTTGATTCCAATGAACAGGATTTTTCATTCTTGAAAGTTGGGAATCCCCATTCCTTAACATTTTGATGGGTATGGCTATCATTCCATTAGACAAATCATTTATTCTTTTCCCTCCTTTTTTTTTTCTCCTTTATTTTTCCTTTTATTTTTTTTAATTTAAAGATTATTTTAAATAGAATATTAAAATTTTTATTTAAAAAAAAGAAGAAAAATATATAATATTGATTCCATTCCCATAGAATTTTAAAACAATCCAAACAAAATCAATGGTAATGCTAACATTCCTATTCATAACCAAACAATATCATTTTAAAATTAAACTCATTACCATACCTCAATACTATTATTCCTTTTTCTAATTCTCATTCCTTCAAACAAACCAAATACCCCTTAATTGTGATATGATAATTTTCTTAATGGACCATGATTTTAAACAACATTAATGATAATGGATCCCCAATCAACTGCAAAAGTGACCGTCACAATTCATTTGTTTAAAACTTAGATTTCGGTCAAACGTGTTAAGTGTATAATTAATAATTAATTAATAATGGAGTTATGGTTGGCAGGCCTAAAACTATATTATCCTTAAATAATTTAAATTTTATTGTGAAGGAAAGAAAATTAAATGAATCAATGTGTGGAAAACAATAATATAGATCCTACCAAGTTTACTGTCACCTCAATTAAGTATTAGATTAATTATATGCATGTACAACAGACATAAATCGACTTTATAGTAAGTTGAAAATATTAGGAGCTAAATCATAATATAATTTCTATGCAATAATTGAGAATCTAGTCTAGTATGAGGAAAATAGTGTAAAATTAATGGCACGAAATAGAGTATCTAATAATTACTCCCTCCGTCCCATAAAAATTGATATAATTTTTTTTGGCACGGAGATTAAGAAATATAATAATTTAATGTAAAATAGAGTAAAATAAAGTGAGAGAAATAATATTTAATGTGTAGTGGGTAATTGTATTAGAGGTGATATGTGGGATCATGAGAATAGATTAATTATTTTTTGTGTGGATCCATATATTAAAAAAAAATATGTCAACTTTAGTGGGACAAACTAAAAAGGAAAGTGTGTCAACTTCTTGGATCCATATATTAAAAAAAAATATGTCAACTTTAGTGGGACAAACTAAAAAGGAAAGTGTGTCAACTTCTAGGATGGAGGAAGTATTATTTCTCTTTAAAATACTCCAATAAATATTACTCTACACCGATACACGTGTAACAAATTAAAAGTCCAACCTTTTATATAGTTTGTGAAGTACAATACTGACCATGGAAAAGAAAGGGGTAGATGAAAAATAAAGAAAATATTAATTATTAGAGGGGCATTTATGGGCATTAATATCCGAAGCTGGCATTTGTGGGGTTAACTGAAAAAACGTGTTTTAATTCCCACCACTTGCCATGTATTTTTATCCATCACAACATATCACACGCTTCCTAAAATGAAAAAATTTAATCTCAATAATTCTCTTCTTTAACGTAATTTTATACATTTTTCCATGAAATTATTTAAAATACTCATTTTTTTTTATACACATTCAATAACTTTATACATCTTTTATCATAAATTTAAAAAAAAATTCTTAATCTTCTTATAAAAAATAAGTGCATTATTTACCGGCCTGTGTTTATATAACCGAAAACAATTCGAACCATGCAATTAATTAACATGAAGTTGTGCGTCAAAACATTCATTCAAGTGAAAAGTCAAATAAGAATGGATTCAATGCTGTCAAATGTTCATTGCAACGGTCACATATTTAATTATGTGGGGTTTCTTATAATTAATTAAGATCATAATTGTATTTTTAGTCTATAAAGAAGTAAATAAAGACATCCTATTCACAAAAGATTAGCCCATGCAAATATGAAAAAATAGCGATCAAGATTCAACGCTGTATTCTCTGTCATAGCAAAAACGAATTTAGAGGGGGAGGTAATAACTAACCATCTCCTTGTCCCACATATAATAATGGTCGAGAGAAAAAGCATTGGTTTATAGGGTTTCAGATATTCACACTAACTAAAATGTAGCTCTTCATCAACCTTGAAAAAAATGTAAGGCAGTTTCAGTCTTCATCAGCTCCACCTCCTGCATGCATGCTACTATAACCCACCAAAAGAGTTTCACAAGCATATCCAAATAATAATAAATATTATATTAAAGAAAAATGGAAAGAAAGAAAGAAAGTGTACCCTGAAGAATATCAAAGATATTAGATTCTCTTGTAGAAGAGCACATAGGCAGCTGGACTCTTTATCTGCTTGTCAGAAATAGGGAGGACACTTCTATCATCAAATTCATACCACCCACCAAGTCTATCATCCTGCATTAGTAACAAGAATATATATTCATCAAACTAGATTAACACAGCCAAGGGGAACAAGGATTGTAAATTCAACCAGAAATAAATGATGAAATGTCAAGATTTGCATCACTCAGCAGTAACACTTACGTTAGCAAATGCAGTATAATGACCATTCCCCATGCCACCGTAATGATTGATTACAGCATACAACGAGTAGCGGTGGGAGGCCTCTTTGCTATTCTGACTTACGTATTTAGAGAGATCCAAGTCATCGACAGGGAAGTCGACATCGGTATCCAACTTGTTGATCCAAGATTCGGTGTATGAAAATCTTTTTAAATGAAGGACCAGGACCTCTGGTAATCTCCAAAGATCTAACTTTTTGCTGGCCTGCCTATGCACCTTGCAATTTGGACAGAACCTAAAGAGGAATTTATAAGACGAGTTCAGATGAACAGCATTACCGAATACTTACAGATAGAATTAGTTTATATAGTAACTGAAGGGAGCAAGCAGATTACATCTAGCTTTTTATCTATAGTTACAATGTAATTAAAAAATGAGAAGATGAAGTGAGTCATTGATGTCTGATCAAATATAATATGGGTAGTTACCACATGTTATCTGGTCCAAGAGGCTCCTCTCTCAAGAAGGTATCAACACATTCATAGAGTGAAAGAGAGTCTTGAGTCCACTCCGACTTGGATGAAGTCTCGTAAGCAACTGGTAACGTGCTTAGGGTTGAAGTATCATACTCTTGCATCATTTTCTCTGACCAAAAAGCATGCACCTTATGCGCATCACCAGGCTCTAGGATAGGCAATGGTTCATTCATCTGCATCTTGCTGCTTAAGTATGGGCTACTTTTTAAGTGAAATTCAAAGTCGGGTTGAGCTTCTGAATCACTTTTTGATTCATTTTCTGAATTTGAAGCCCCCCCATCCAAAACTGTACCCTCTACCATATCATCATCATCATTTAAGAACTCATCACTGGGCAGTAAGAAAGGTTTGACAATCTTTAGAAACACTTCATAAATTCTTGATCCATTAGAAGAACCAGGTATTGATGCCACAAGAGGAGCCGCAAATTTCTTGTAAGGCGTTAAAGGATAGGGATAGGACCTGCCAGTATTGTAAACATATCAGGGGAAAAAAAAAGAATAACAAACAAACTTCGGAAGGGCAAGGACAAATGATGAATTGCTCAACGACAAATTAAAAGGAAGCTTCATGAATTGTAAGATCAAGTTATCCATGCATCATAGTATTAAGTTTTGAAGGATAGTAGCCAGAAACAAGTAGGTTTCCTAATAATTTAAGTTTAAGAATGGTATATTTGAAGCCACAATCAGGACAGTAAGATTATGTGCCAAATAAAAGATCCGTTCAGTCATGAATAGATGCAAATGGCCCTCAGACATCACAAATGTTCAATGTCTACTGGAAATATCAAGGTGAAACCAGTCTCCATTGCAACCTATTTCCATTCGCTGAGCTACAGACTTATGAGTACAAGTATTAATCTCATGCTTGCACTCTGACAGGACATTTTCAACTTAAATCTATGAAAAATCATATAAAATGAAGTCATCAATTCATTGGGAAAACCTGGTACTTGCATTTCGTAGTTGGCTTTTCTTTTTTACATAAGTTTCTGAAGTGCACAAATGCTTAGTTCCCTACAAGTATTTGCCTTGAAAAATAAAAAATAAAAGCTGGCAATGAGTTCCTTTTTTTTTTTTTTTGAGAATTATATCACTTATACGGGAAAAATATAAAGTCAGCTCATGGTCAGGTGTAGCAGAATTACATGTAGATAACCAAAGTATGATACCACGCTAGGTAATTTTTTTCAAGCATTCAAGTGATATTTTTTCTATGAACATTAGCTCAGACAATTTACAAGAGACCAGTTAAACTTACTTCCCCAGCTCATGCTGCGTAAATACAACGAAAGAACCTCCTTTTACGTCTTTTGGTATCCTATAGGCCACAAGTTGGTCGTTGTCTTTGATTATCTCCAAGGAATCATCAGGATGGTCCAACATTTGACATATAGAATTATTGAATATCTGCAGACAGTTTCACCAGTCAAGAGCTGGTATTACATATACTGCACTTAGTAACTAATTGCATTCTTCAAAAGAAAGGAAAAATAAAAACATGATAAGACATGCAGTAAGGACTTATCAAAGTGCTTTGGGGCATATCCATGCCAAAACATCAAGAAAGTGGAATGAAACCCAAGAATGCACCAAAAACCTCAGAAGGGAGCCTTACTCAAAACTTTCAGGAAACTTCAGAATTGTAAATTTTGTGGCAGTCAATAGTTATCTAAGAGTATACCTCAGCAACAAGCAGTCTTTCATCATCCCTTAATGAACAAGCTAAACCCAAGACCTCAAAAAGATCTTTTAAGGTACCAACTTTAGGGACTGTTATTGTAATAGGATAAGGCAACTCGGTTCCATCAGTGCTCAACATGGTTAAAGTTATCTCACGCCGTGCTGAAGAAGAAAGCGGTAATGACAAGTTCATAAATGGTTCAAACGTAAAAGACGACTTTTGGCAAATTGAGCAAACCAACGATGACCGATATTGACCCTACAATAAAAATAGATCAGTTAAGCATAAGGCGTATCAGCATCTAGTTCTATTATAAATTAATAATACATATAGGCTGCAAATTCTACAACGTCAGAGGCAAGGAGAAAGAAGAGTACTTGACATAAATCTGCAATGATCGAATCATTACGAGATAAATGGTTTTTCCAGTTTTTATCGGCCACCTCTTCATCCGGATGATCATCTTCTTCTTCATTTGCAGGTATACAGGGTTTTTTCTTCACACGGTTGAGATCTTCATGGAGGCCATCCAACATAAAAGAGAGAAGTTCCTACAGAGAAACTTTAAACGCATAAAATATATATATATATTAAAAAAAAAGTTATTAAGGGTATAAGAAATACACGTACTTGGGAATCATGCTGCTGGTATCCACTAAATTGGGAAGCATAACTAGAGACAATCGACTTGATCATACTTGGGGCTACTGATTCTGCCCCTGGAGTCCACAACTTTCTTAGCAAGTCCCCAAATGCTATTGCAAGCTTTCCCTGACACAATATGTACAAATTTAGAACATAGAAGAAAATATTCATTAGAAAAATGAAAGATCAGAAGGGAAGCCATCTCATCTATAAGATATACAGAAAATAAAAAATGGATGAAAAAGCAACTAGAACAACAAGCCAATCTCCGAAAATAAACATAAGAATGAAGGAAAAAAAGGCAGGGATATACATTCATGCCAAGAGTGTTTCCACAATTCAGATCTTTAATGAAATTTCCAAGAAAATATTCAACTAGCTTGGGAGTATGCATCAAGCACTGAATAGCACTGTTCATATAACAAGTATTTCCAAGATTCTGCAATCCAGTCAAGCCCAAGGAAAAGGAACCGCAGCCAAGAAAGCCATTACAGGCCTCAGAGGATAGAGACACTCTAGATACTCCATCAACATTGTCTACAGGAAGTGAAGAACTGGATAAGGGACCATTGGTTTCAGGCAGCTTCAACATCATGTCCTCATTCCTGGCTTCTTTGTCATTGAAGGTATAAGGCAGGCCATAGATTTGCAACTTTAGGTTGATCTGCACAGGCATGTATCAGCATATGGGAAGAAAATAATAATAATCCAATAAAATGACTGATAAAGGCCTAACTTAAAGCACACCGAGACGGCTAGATCACACGTCATAAGTGTATCTGTAACAATACCCAAAGGCACTTTATTGGGCAACATCAATGCCTCATCAAATTCAAATGCAAAGGGGTACCCCACAATTTCACACATCATTCTTCTTTCTTTTTTCAATTGAAATATCTTTACTTAATTAAAATATATTTGATTAAGAAAAATAAAAATATGCATAGTCAAATTCCGAACTTCTACACTTGAGAAGAAAAATATAATTACCTCCTCAATCGATTTCATACATGATTGACTGTCATAAACACAAAGTTTATCCATATGCCCCGAGTAATCCCAGATTTGAAACTGTAAGTTCAAAGCAAAGTTTAGAAAGAAGCAATCATAATGAAAATACTGATAACAAATAGTATATAGCTCACCGTGCTAGACTTGGAAAAAAGTATACTATTTGCTTTGCCGATAGCTGCATCCCCATTAACCTGAAATCAAAACACAAATTGTCAGACTAAAGAATAGAGAAACTTTGCTAATGCATTATGATCAGAAGGGCTTGTCCATTAACTCAATGACAAGCTGCATGGAAACTAGGGAGGCAGGAAACTGTATTTCTACCCAAATGCTTTTGCTCAATGATTTTCAAAAATATAGACCAAGAACAACATAAATTTTTTTCATTACTGATAAAATGAAATAAATAAACGGAATCCATATGTAATTCTAACCTTTGGGCTAATCATTATGACCAATCGTTTTGTTTTCCTCGTGTACAAAATGCTGATCTGCAAACTGAGGAAGATGTCTGCAATATCTTCTACATGTAAGGAACTCTCTGTACACTTGTTATCAAAATGCCTACAACAAAATGAAATATCAAATATAAGATTATAAAAACTTATCCTTCTGATAAATGGCTCAAACAGAACCCAAAACTTTGAAGGAGACTGTGTCAGATGCCAACTTAATATCCTTCATAGATAACCACAGAAAAATCCACGGACTGTCATTGATAAGCTTTTGATCACAACATTACATGGCCACTAAGATGATATATTTACAGCAGATCACTCAACAAATTAAAGCAGTTCTCTAAAATTTTAGTAACAAAAAAATAGAGGTTTCAAGCCTTCAAGAATTTAGCATGCTGGGGAAACACAGAAAGAGAAGAACTATATCTTTCACGGATTTTGACATCCGAACACAAATTCATCTAAAAACAGTCCCAACAAGCATAGTTACACTATTCTTGCAGAAGTGTTAGAAGGAACAATCACACTCTCCTTCCAGGATTCAGTGCGAGATATTCCGAATGATTTTTTTAACATAAATATGTCCTCAAAATTACGAGCACACAAGAATTACAAGTCCTATTATCTTAAAAATATACGAAGACAAAAATCAAAACAAACGGGACAAACTTCTTATTTTAGATATCAAGGCAAATTAGTGCGATGCATTCTCAACTTCTCACAGCATATGAGCCTTATAAAGAGAGATACATGTTAAATGTTATCACATATCAACAAGAACACTAAAACTCACCACAACTACTGTCACAAAAACGAACCATATAATTTAACTAAATAATCAGCCTCACCATTTAAGAGAAGTAAAGAACATCCACTCCGACAACAATACGAAACCCTCCAACCCACCAGATACCCCTTCTTCTCCAGACTCTCTTTCTCTCCTCAAATCCACCAATATATTCGATCCAACGTCATCGTCATTGACAGAATCATGCAATTGCAGAGTTGCATTATACAACACGCCGGAAAGTGCACTCGCTCCGTCAACCCCGCCGCTGCTTCCACAACAGCCGCCACGTACCGCCTCCTTCCACCAACTGCGCCAAATTCAATAATCCAACTCTTTAAGCCCAACCCCACGCATAAATAATTGAAAGAAACTACAAACGGGCTTCGTTAATTGTAACTAACCTGATGGAAACTAGGTATGCTGATTCAACATTGTAGTCGGTGGGAGCAGAGGGAAAGAAAGATGGTACAAAGGGTCTATGGAGTACGTCACCGCCTTCGGGTGACAAGATAGCGGAGTCCATGAAAGAAGCCAGAGAGGGAAGCGTGAAGATGGGATCTCCAACGCAATTCGTTGTGAAGATTGAAAGATGGTGGAAACTGAAAGGGCTTTGTTAATGGCGGTTTCAACTGTGAGTGTGAGCAATGGCTCATCAGGTGATTGAAGTCATCATGTATTCCTGCTGAAGTAGAATCAAAATTTTGAATATAAATAAATAAATAGGGAATCTAATTTTAATTGACATATCTGAAGGTAAATATTCTCCATCAAATATCAATGATAATTGCGATGAACGGAAAACACCGATTTTTATGGAGTATATTCTCATTTAATCCTTAGCTGTAATACGGATAAGTTGATTAAAGTATTTGCTGTTCAACGGATAAGATGATTAAAAAATAAAAAAATCATAGATTTTCATTCTTAATTATATATTTTTACAAAAGATTTTATCAATTTATTCCATAATAATAAATAATTCATCCTACGTTATTTTTCCTCAAGTATTTATTAGTATTTTTATTAAAAATATTATAATTTCATATTATTCCCACCAAATCCATTTCGATAATACACACAATATTACCAAATTAAAATTTACAGTAAATAAATATTAAAAATAAGGATAATATTTGTGTGAAATCTTGTAAAAAGTTATTTATGAAATAAAAAATAATGTTATTTTTATATTTAAATATTTTGGAAAATAGATGAGTGAAATGAAGAGTGGCATTAACCTTACTCTCTGCATTATGCAATGTAATGTTTTCTAAAATAACCATGAAAAGATGAAAAGGGTATTATTCAGCATTCTAATATGTAGCACTAATCTAATCTTTTATAATGATGGGCAATGAAATCGAAGAAAAAAAAAAATAATCAAAAAATTAAAAAGATACACTGTAAATTAAAATTATATAAGTAAAACTGTAGCTGTAACTAAAGTTGAACCAAACCCATGTTATATAAATCCTCAAATATTTTATTTATATGGATACGAAAAGGAAAAAAACAATTACTAATAATCGCTTATAAATAAAGGCAATTTATAGTGTGCACCCGGGTGCACCTAAAGATAGGGTGCACCCATATACAAATATAAACAAAAACATATACAATTAAGAGTAAAAATGTATACAATTTAATTGTTAATTTTTTTAATGAAAATTTATATAATATTCAATAAAAAGTTATACACATATGGATGTTAGTTTTTTTAATGAAAACTTAATGTGAAAAAAGTATACAATTATTACAAAACACGTATACAAAATAGAATAATATGTATACAAAATAGAATAAAAGACATACACATATGGGTGCATCCATGCACCCGGTGCACCCAATATATACTCATAAATAAATTACTTACTATCACCCCTAATAAATCCTCCAATTAAAAAAGATGGTATTCTCTCCCAGTTTGAAGGTGGAAAAAAAACACGAAATTGGAAATTGCTTTCGTGAGGCTCAAAAATTACTGTATCTAGAATCAAAATTGCAACTACGTTAATATCGCTTCACCAAGGAATCGAAATTACAACCTATACAGTGGTTACAATTAAAAATATATGTACTAAAATAATCAGCTGATTCTTCATCATCAGTCCATTTAGACCTCCATTTAATGTCACCCAAGCTTCATCCTGATTACGGATACCGTACGTACTTTTTGTTAATATATTCGTGAATACTCATTTTGCATTAGTACAGCAACAAAGACTAAATCAAAAAACAGGAGAAGAATAAGCCTCGATTGCAGAACAGAGTTCATATACGTGGTTAATAGGTTTTCATTACTATCATAGGAAACATACATACAGAAAACAGTAAACGAGTAGAGCACATACGAAACACAAAGTTGCTATACACTAGCATAAAACCCACGACAACGGGAGAACGCATTGCATATCTTCGAGCATTTACAACGCAGCCAAGTTATCTTCTTCTATAAACCCAATGCTGAAGCCGAAAGTGATGCAAGTCAACAAATTCTTGTTTCCATCCAGCATTCTCATTTCCAGTGTGTATGAACCCTGCAAGAATCACCCCCATCAGGGACAATACATCACGACAACACTACAGTTTGCCCTTGTCATTTATCACGTTATATTTAGAATATGATAGTTGGAGGACTCACGGGTGGTGTATATCCAGGTAATTCCTGAGAGTGAGAGACAACAAAGTCCCCAACTGGAATGGGGCATGATGTCTTTCCACAAAGATCGTGTTCCTCAGTGTCGACGTGAAAAAAAAAGTACGTCACATCAATCTTAAGTTTCCCTCCAGATATTGCTTTATCTGCATTGAAGTGATGTCAATGATGTTTCTTACATTGATTGGTGCCTCTTTCAACTAATGCCGCCTTTCATATCTCAAAGAATTAAGAAAATCCCAAAACATGTTCTTTCCCTAAAGTTTATTATACATAACCCTAAGCCAGCAAAATTATAAAAAGAGAAGGGGGAAAAATTATATCCTTTCAAGTTTATATCATGTCTGCAAAAAAACTTGGCGAACATTCATTGTTAAGTTCTGTATGACTGGACTAACAGGGAGAATAATAAGACACATCTAGATCACACCATCTAAGTGCAGGAATTTGAGTAAATGACTGAAGATCACTAGATCAAAGCTAAAGCATATAGCGTGGAGACGTCGACTGTGAATGGGGCGTAGAAGTACATCTAAAAACATAAACAAGCTATGGGAGGAAAATAAAGAGGAACACAGAATCGATCAATCAACATAAAGATAATTCACGTAAAAGCCAGGTATAGAGTTATAAAGTCTTTCACAAGATATATATAGATTGCATTGTGAAATCAAAGGCCAATGACAAACATTACCTGTGGATGCAGAAATTTTGAAGGTGGTATTTTTGCCCTTGGAAATTGGATATGGATCAATCTCGAGTCCACTGACCTGGACAGGATAGTTAGCCTTTTTACCTGCAATTATTGAGACAAAAAAACACTATCATAAAATAAATAACAAGCAAGTGAATATTGTGTTTTAATTTCTACAGACTATAGCAGAACTTATACTAGAGTTTAATTCTAAACTAAAATGAAACTTACAAACTTTTCTGAATTGCATGCAAATGAAAATGTGAAGGATACAAATGTGCTAGTATTAATATTAGGCAAAAGCTCCTGTGCGCCTGGGGACACGGAAAGATGCTCCGTGTCCCCATGTGAACACAACCCTCCCCTCCAATCCTATTTAAACCTATGTATTGCTAGGGGTTTAAATTGTAAAGGGGCATGAAAATTGTAAAGGCGCACGGAATGTGTTCCGTGCACCCGGGTGCACAAGAGCCTCACTCTTAATTTTATACTGTTATCCTTTTTTCCCCCTTTAATTCATCCAATTGACTATCACTCAAATACTAGTCTCAGAAATGAACTAAAATGCACACCAGTGAGTAATGTCCAGAAGAACCAAAGATTTGGGTATAATATTAATATTCATCTTAACATATCTCAACTTCTCTTTCTAACTACTATATTCAAGGAAATTAGCGATATAACAATGAAACCATCATTCAATTAAACTCAATTAAACTAAGAAAAGGGACAAATTATTCATAACAAAAGGACAGAAATCTGGCAATCAAAATAACAGTACAGGGCAGACAAATTAATATCACAGATTCACAGTGGAGAATGGTAGGTCAAAATTAGTCGTACAAAATGGAAAAAACTACAATAAATAAGAGGAAAATGGATCTGGTAACCAAATTTACTCGAGACAACAGAAAATTTAAATCCAGATAAAAGGAGTTACATACTACAGTATTCGACTTTGGTGGACTTGGCAGCAAGCTGAGGTACAAGTAGACACAGCGCGAAGATGAGACAACCTAGAACCTTCATTTGCATCATCGCCATTGCTTGAATTGTGTGCTTTACAAAGTAATCGGAAGTTTGGTTTAAATTATCGCTGAATTGAATGAAGAAACAACTCTGCGCCTCACCGATTTTCAATGATGGAGTAGATTTTTGCGAAATATTGGAGAAAACTGTGAAGATTCTTTCTTGAACAGAACGTAACGCCCTTTAAATGGGCCGGCACAATGGGGATTAGAAGTCTAATTGGGCTTTATTTCACAAGTAAAGCCCATATTGATTGGCCTTTCTCGTTTTCTTTTATTGGGTTTGCCCATCACCAGTCCAACTTATCGGTTTCCTTTAGCGAATCGGATCCAAGAATATGACGGGAACGTGTTCGAAATCTAGAAATTTTCTAATGGGGGCGGGGTTCTTGGAGTTAGAATTAGTGTTTAGTACCTGCCGGACGGCAATTGATCGGAGCGGCGATTTCTCGAATTGCGACGAATCGTCCATTTCCTTTAACTTCAAATATCTCTCTCCTATACAGGTTAATTTTCTTCTATCTTAATTTTAAGGTTCTGTAAGCATTGGAATTCTCGCATCTTTACAGTAATGTCATTCTTTATTTTGATTGGAAAGTTTGAGTTAGGGTTTAGGATTTTATCAAGTATTTAATCTCCTTATTGCATGAATTTTAACTTGAAGTGGATTGATGACGGATTTACTATCATTTAAGCTTAAGAGATTAGCCCTAATTGCTTATCTAATGTTTGAGGACTACGTTAAGGTTATTTTTATAGATGAGGAAACTAAATTCCAAGGATTAATAGTTGATTTAGCAGTTTAGATATTCTTGTTTCATTCTCTTATGTATGTTGAAGTTTGCTGTGGTTATTGGCTTTGAGCGTAATAGTTATGCGATTTTTAGGCTAAGTTGGTTATTGTGATTTTGGATAATCAACCTAAAGAAGGTTTTTCATGGACATAGAAGGTTGATGAATTTTAAATGATTTAACTTATGTTGAGTTTTCAAAGTTATTCTTGTTAGCTGCAGACTGCAGTTAGTATGGCAATGAAGTTGCTAAATTGTTATGGGATTTTTCCAAACTCCAATTACTGTTAAGTTATTCTAATAAATGTTAATTCTTGTGTTTATGCTTAACTGCTGGATTATTCAACAAATTATATGATTTTCTAATTTGTGGAAGTGCAAAAATACTTCGTGTCTGTTTTTTAAGATCACATGTAAAACACACACACACATTCTCTGTCTCTTCTGTGATTTCAATTATGAGTTGTTACACTTTGAATATGTTTCCTGACATGATTGAATATGTTTAGATAAACAATTAATGGTGAAGCTGAAAAAGAGACACAATCGTCTTGCAAAGAAGAATCAGAGTCGAGGTGCTCCTACTGTTAATCCACCTGATGAAGACGATTGGATATTCATCAAGAAGCAGAGAGTCACTATAATAATCCCCCCATTGCCTAATAAGAACTTGTCAAAACCTAGTGTAGAAGACTGTCATCCACCAGAAAAGCCAAAAACCACCGATATCTCCAAATCACCCAGAAAAACCAACTCCCAGCTGCAATGTCCATCCGTGGTCTCTGCCTCGAAGGAATCAGTTCATGAACCAGAGAAATCCATGTCGTTTCCAGAACCTGCTAATGAACCTCCTATAGTGGAGCATTCCTCTGAACCCAAATTAAATATCCAAAATCCATCAAGTTTGCCTCATAGGATTGCTTCTGATAATTCTCCACTTCATAGTCGGAGCGAGAGGAACAGAGTTGGTGTATGTTGCACCTCTATTGGTAGAAAACGAATGAAGTTTTTTTACGATAACAATGTACTTCTGAATCAAAGGATGAGAGCATGGTATCTTGAGAAGAAACTTAAGAGGGCAGGAGGGCTGGAGAATTGGCTAGTTTCTCTGGGGCTTGCTCGTTTTGTCAAGATTTTTCGAATAAAAAGTGTGAACAAATTTCAGCTAGCAAATCTGACCATGCAGAAGCTTAAAGATATGGGCACAGATGCTGTTGGTCCAAGGAGAAAGCTGATGCATGCTATCGACTGCCTCTGCGAACCCCATTGTTTCCAGAATGTTCAAATGTAGCAACATGCCTAAATTGTTGGGCAATTGTATCTCTGTTCCAATATCACCTCACATGACACATGACAGCTATGTCGTGTCATTTAATACAAGAGAATACCGAAGAAAAAAATATTCAGCAGAATAATATAGCACAATCACAAAGGATCGTGCTGCAGGCCTAAATCTAACAATATGTACTCGAGGGAGTGCATAAATGTGTTACTTTATGCTATTTGCAAAGAAAGAGAACCATTATTTGAATGTAATATAGTACTTTACCTGTGATGATTACTAGTATCATTAAAATTTAATTTTTATAGAATACTAATTCGATATTTAAACTACTTTTGGAACTCTTTTACACCCATAAAAATTATGTACGCTGACAACTCAACTAGTTTAAACATGTTATATTATATGGTAGACATATTTGCCTTCTTTTTCTTTTTTTAGTTAAACATGTATAGTAGGCGTATTTGCCTTCTTTTTCTGTTTTTAGTTAGTAGAATTAGGAAAATGTTAGTAGTATTTTGTAAGGTATTTGTTAAGGCCCAATTTATAAAATATAATTTTTAAGAATATTAGTCCAAACACTTAAGCCCGGATCCATTTCATTTTTTAGTTAATAGAACAAGGAAAATGTTAGTTTTGTAAGGTATTTGGTAAGGCCCAATTTATAAAAAAATAGTCCAAAAACTTAAGCCCAGTAAAAAAATTATTTTCCGCGCCAGGTAGGGGTCGAACCTACGACTTTCTGCTTAGGAAACAGACGCTCTATCCACTGAGCTACAGGCGCAATTGATTATTATTTCAAATTTAAATATAAAACTAAACAAAAATTTATTATTTGTTTCAAATTCAATGATTTCGTTTGGGGAGGGAAACACAGAAATAGGCGCGTTTGAATGAAGCTACATATTTAAAGATAAATATCTGTCTCAACTCTCAAATTCAGTGATTTCGTTCTGGGTAGGGGAACACAGAAGCGATGGAGGAATCAATCGGAAGAGTGTGCAATACGGTGGCGAAATTCTGCAACCATCTCCAAGCCAGCAGTTCCGCGCTCAAAGAGTCCGTCGGTCGCCGACCTATTCCCTTAGGTATTCTACCTCCCCAATCTCCCTAATTAATTAACTACTTCATTTACTGGACAGTCTCTCATCAATTTTCTTCATCGGGAATTACTTTGACCTAATTTCATTGAATTCGTGTTCATAGATTCAGCATCCACAACCTTTCTTCAAAGCGTCAATCGAAGAGTATCTGCCGCTGGTGATGACTTGAACATGCTGGAATCCATGTCATTTGATACGGTGTCGTTTGAGGAGTTATTAGGACACTGCAACGAGGTGTTGAAGAAGAATCAAACCGACATTGCTGAACTCGAGGAGTTCCTCCGAGCCTCATCCAATTACATTCCTCCACGTTTGTTGAATTCAATTCCTCCACACTTTTTTACTCTTTTATTTCGCTGAGTAAACTCTTTTAATTTCATGATTTTTTTTTTTTTTGGGTTTCTTAAGTCAATTTTGATGAGGAAGATATAGTAGATGACTGTGGATCGAATGATTTGTCTCCTGAGAGCGAGAATGGACGAAAAGGGGGTGATATTGCCTACGAAGATGACTTGTATCCTTTGAGTTTCCTATTAGAAATTCACCAGCACATAATTTTACTACAGGATTTCTATGTTGGATCTGGTGCAATTTTTTGCTTTCTGCATCTGATTTTTAGTAGGTTGATAATTTATGAATGTAGATGCTTGTTTATGTTTTCATATGATTTGCTTTACATATTATGTAGACTTGATGATTCAATGAGTTTAAAGAATTTTGGGATTTCTGACATTTCCCTTGAAACTATTGCTTCTCAAGGTGAGTTGATTGAATTCAGCAATAGATGACCACTGCGTGATTCCTTAAAAACACTGATATTTCTTTCATGTGTAGGTGGTGAAGCTGATAGGAAGTTTGATATGGATGAGACTGAGTTTGAGATGGAAGGTAAGGAAGTTCTTGACTCTAGCAAGTGGTGCTTATAAATAGAAGCGTGATATATGCAATTCTTACTCTTAAGATTGTTTATAGTGCATCTGGGGAACACAACGGAAAATGTGAAACAGTATGAAGATTCTAAGCTTC
Organism: Pogostemon cablin; assembly: GCA_023678885.1. Classification (NCBI taxonomy): domain Eukaryota; kingdom Viridiplantae; phylum Streptophyta; class Magnoliopsida; order Lamiales; family Lamiaceae; genus Pogostemon; species Pogostemon cablin. The sequence goes on from CM042983.1 coordinate 841,060, forward strand.
TGAATGTCACGAAAGAGGATTATGAAACTCTCCCAAAACACATGAAGGTTCTGGCATCATGGGAGGTATGGTATTTTGCTTGGCTGTCCTTCTGATGTTTGGATAATATTTACGAAAAAATGGTTGATTAGTATACATTTGCTTTGAACAGTGACTGTCTTGTGTTGATCTGCACTATAATTATCAATGTAGCTGAATCATGCATTGCCTGTATGAAGTGTAGGGATGTAGAATTGATGAATTGTAGGAAAATCCAATTTTCTTGTTAATATACTCGACTCGTCTTTATATTATGCAAGTGCAGTCATGGTTGAATGCTATGTAAAACCTAAGCGTCAATGGAGAGAACAACTAAAAAGACACTATTGTATCGTAATGAAAAGAGAAGGCTATAATATATTGGAGGTCTTGTACATTTAGAAGTCGCCTTCCTTTATACCACTAGAAGTAAATAATATTTGTCCATCTTTTTGTATCAGTAAACCTATGAGGATATTTAGAACAGCTTCTAATTATATATTTCAAGGATACGGAGAATTTAATCTATTTGTGATTTTGTAACAAAAAGTGTTGATTTGTATAATATCAAAGTCATATTTTTGTCCATCATTGTTAAAAAGATTCTATGTAGGAGGTAAACAGTCTCCGCGCCTCTTGCAGGAGGTAAATGGTCTTCATTAACATGTAAAAAAATGGGATGGCTTCATGATAGAAAAATTGCCAGTTTTGTACTTATCCATAACGCCCTGTACTCTTACAAAGTGAGAAAGCCTGTTTAATGATCGATCACTAAATGTAAGAACAGAGTTTCTAATGTGAGGTCCATGCAGGATCTTGAAGAAGCAGTTCAAAAAATGAACTACTACATAGGAACAAAGAAGTCTAAGCCAGACTCCTTTGGACAAGATGAAATTGAATCACTGGGACTGGGTATGTCTTGTTCTATGATTTTGTAGTTCGAAATTTCTTTCCCTACCACATGACCGAAAATATATCTCCTGCTCTGCATCAGTTTTAAAGGAATCCATACAAAATCCCTCAAATTTTCTTCTTAATTTGTATCCGTTATTTGCATTGTAACAAAAGTAGCAAGAGCATATAAAATCTCTTAATTGAATTTGATACGATGGTCCTACGAATTATGATTTGATAAAGTGGAGTTGTCTAAATGTGTTTCATCTCTTATGCAGGTTACAAAGTAAGATCTTACTTATTGCTGCTCATAAAAATGAATCGGTTATGTGTTGAGACCAGTGAGGGTATGATCTCCTACAGACTCCTATAGACTATGTGGTGATCTGTATCATAGGTACACTGTTTGGAATTTGGAATTTGGAATTATAATTTCTGTAGGTACACTGTTGTTTGGAATTATATTTTTTGTGTGAGAATATATATTTTTACTAGGGACATTATGAGAAAGTATAGTATTGTAATTCCTCCCGTATGAATGTTAAGATCCAATTTTCAGTGCATGTCTCAATTTTGGGTTAAATTGGGTTCAATTTTAGAGGTGTCTCCTTTGAAGTTTTAAAAAAAAAAGATCCCTTAGATTAAGGCTTGTTATAATTTTTTTTTTCTTTCCAAATTCAATACATATTTTAGAACGATATAAAATGTGTTAAAAAAAAATAACATACTTCTATTAGATATAATGGTATTGATTTGAAGGTGTATAATAATTTTTTTTAATTATCTTATATAATTTTAAATGAAAAATAAATTTTATAGTAAGTTTTAAAATGAGAAAAAAAAATAAAAATATCTAAGATATAAAATTAGTTCCAAATTTGAGATAAGAAATACTTCCTTCGTCCCATAGAAGTTGATACTTTCCTTTTTGGTTTGTTCCACTAAAGTGACACATTTTCTTTTTAATACATGGACCCACACAAAAAAAAATTAATCTATTCTCATTGGCCCCACATATCACCTCTAATACAACTACCCGCTACATATTAAATATTATTTCTCTCACTTCACTTTACTCCACTTTACATTAATTAAATTATTATACTCCTTAATCTTCGTGCCCAAAAAAAATTATACCAACTTCTATGGGACGGAGGGAGTATAATTTAAACTTTACATTAAAACGCTTGTAGGGCCTTAAATTGTGAATTAAACTACTCCCCGTCCCATAGAAGTTGACACACTTTCCTTTTTGATTTGTCCCACTAAAGTTGACACATTTCATTTTTAATACATGTGACCCATACAAAAACAATTAATCTATTCTCATAGACCCCACATATCACCTCTAATACAATTACCAACTACACATTAAATATTATTTCTCTCACTTCACTTTACTTCACTTTACATTAAATTATTATACTCTTTAATCTCCGTGCCCAAAAAAATTATACCAACTTCTTCGAGACGGAGGGAGTAGAAAATAGGTGAAGTTCAATAATTTTTTACTTTTTCAAATTTAATAACGATATCATTTCATTAAATTTAATTTTAGTCATGTAAGTTATGTTTTTAGGTTTTAGTTATTTTATTTCTATTTTATTTTTTAAATTTTCAAATTTAAGTTATTTTTGTATTTTTATTCAAATTTAGTCTGGGATTAGTGAAAAACTATTGAACTTTAAAATAGAGAAATTAAAAGGTTATAGGAATAAAATAGACTCAAAAATTAAAATTGAACAAATTAAAATGACAAAAATTAGAGTCAATAGGAATTACATAATTAATATTGAAGTTCCACCATCCCAATATGACAAACATGCATTTGACAGTTCGGCAAATAAAATCCAACACGAGGAGAAACACTTAAAAGCTATTCCATATTTATGTTCTTTATATTTCATATATCTTTTGCTTGTTTCAATTCACCAAATATAAACAAATACATAAAACTATTGAGTAATCAGAAATAGAACTCCATAATCTCTTGTATGACAAATACATAATCGATGACAATCGAAACAAATTAATAACCACAGGAACTCATAAAAATTTACAGCAACAAAATTATAAGTTTGCAATAGCATTTGAAATTCTATATCACAATTATCACGAACGAGGAAATAGGGGCTCGAATGAATCTCTGAATAATAATAATGGCTATAATAATATACCTATTTGAAAACCAACATATGATTGTATCTTTAACAGAGTCCCCTATTTATATCAAAAAAGGCAAAAAATGACACAAGGCACATACGAGAAAATGCTAACTATACCCCACTTTACAAACCCATAAACCAAAATCTCATGATATTACATGGGATAATATAACAGTTTCTACCCCGAGGAATTAGAGGGGTGGATAAAGCAACGTACATCTCCAAGGAATGGAGCCACCTTTCCAATCCAAGTAAAAAGCAAAACTAAAGAGTGAAAAACATCACCATAACCTCGGGGAAAGAACGATAGTGAATCTCAACTTCTGTTTTGCCTCAACTCTCCTTCGGATGTCCACACTTCCGGGTTTAGTCTTTCTCTTAATGGCTTTAAGTTAGTCATTTTTTAGATAAGAGGTAAACCCAAATTTAATTATATATTTTCACTGGCTTCTCAAATGTGTGGCGGTTCTGCAGTTATTAAAAAGATAAAATAAGCTTTGCATTTTAAAAGGACACTATGCAGTTATGCTCCACATCATGCGAGGTTAATAAACTGAGACTTGTTTTCCAAACATTGTCAAAAGTGTATATAATAAATCATCATAATGAAAAACCATCGCGCCAATTTACCTGATTTGCAGCATAAGCCCTCTTAGGAGTAGTATCAGAGTGCTCTAAACCCAGGTATTGCTCCCAAGCACCATACACATCTCTTCTCTGGAAGAAATATAATGATTTTCTCAGTCTTAATTAGCCTTCCAGAAATAACCACCACTGACAAAATAATCAGACATTCAGAAGTAGAGAAAAATGAGACCTGAAAACGACTGGAGACAATGTCAGAGTCCTCGAGATACTCCGGACGCCCCAATGACAGAAATGCAAATTTCCACTGAGCATTTCAGCAAAAAACTCATGATCAGACTACAGTCAGCTATTAAGAACATACCCTAGCAACTTTTAGCAAAGTGAAGCTTAATTGATCGGTATGCATATTCAGATCTTGAATTTTATTGTGAAAAGAGTCAAAAGACAAAGGAGAAACACATTGTAAACCAGAGTGGTTGCACTACATACCTTGGAAAACTCCTCATCTGGAACCTGTAATTTCTTTTGAATGCGGACTTTAACATCTGCTAATGCTTCACCTTCATGAATGACCAAGAAAAATGGATCCCCAAAATTCTGGACCTGCTGATCATGGAAATAGCAAGCACTTTTATTAGTAATTGAAATGAAATAAGTCCACATGTACTTGGAAATATGTAGTTAAGCTAAGCATGAAATACCACTTGATTCTGGGCAATCTCCTTTGTGAAATGGTAAACATGAATCAAGCGATCGTGAGGACCAAGATTCATTTCTTCCTCTGGAATCTAAGATAAATTAAAAATAAATAAATATAAGCTTCATGAGTTCTTTATGCAACTTACACCATTAAAATAGTCATGAAATATTGTTCCGATATCATCAGGTCATCATACTTAAGATAGAAGAAATTATAAGATATGTAAAACTTTGCACATACAAATTAAACTCAGCTTTGAGGACAAAAAAATTGCATTCAGAAGAGAGTTTACCTCCTCAGCACGCAAAGTCCAGTATTGATCATTTATGTTTTCAATTTTCTCATGGATGGGAAAAATCTGCAAAATTGAGATGCAGATACGGATTACCATAATGCAAATAATCAAACAAAGGTGGTATTATAAGAATACTATTTGAGAAGTAGCTTTTAGTAATTGGCTTGATACATAGACTGTGAGTTCCCTATTTAAGCAACTCTTAACAAAAAAAGGCATACAATCAAGTGGAACACAAATCTCCCAGAACAAGTCCGCAGTCAACAATTTCTGATCTCATCAAAAAATTTTAAGCAGAAAATTACCTTGTATATCTTGTGATAGAAAACTTCCAGCAATCTAAGCTCAGCATTTGGATGAGACAGCTCCACCTGTTATAAGATGTAAAGATGAGACAGCTTTATCAACTATTAAAAAACTATCTACCCTATGCAGCTATCTTCTGATTATTATCTTACATGAAGTAATCATAAGTATCCTGATTGGAAAGGTTATAGACAATACAAAATATGAAGAATAAGGCATGGACAGAATCCATTCTGCAAGAGTTCAATTTTAACTTTCTCTTGAGGAAAGGTGTTTATGTTTCAAAGTTAATGGCAAAGACCAGATCCAACCTTTGATTTGATCTCATTGAGAACATCTCCAACAGTACTTTGCTTTGGCAATCTAATATTGAGAATTACAGCCTGAAAAGGACAGAGACACAGGCTAATGAACATATATATATTGGATTGATAAAAGATGATAAAAGCATATTGATATCAGTACCTCATCCTTCGTAGCATGATGGAAAGCAACTTTTAATGTCTTCAGACACTGCAATTCTGGAAGAGGTATGTCGAGCACTTCGTAGTACAATATATCAGAAATCTATCATAAGAAACCCCCAAAAAAGTCATTAGTCTGTATACCAAAAAAAGTAAGTCCACCCCAACCCCAACCCCACCCCACCCAAAGGAGGAAAATACCTGATTGTAGTGGACAAGCATGTCTAACAAATGATCAACTGATCTATATTTGATTGGATTGGGTTTAGGCTGCTGAGAATAGCAATTGTGAGGAGTAAGCCGGATTTTAGATGGATCATCTAAGCCAAGGCGTTGTGCAACTTTTTCCACAACATCATCATATGTATGATTCTTTGCTCTGTAGATTCATGACAGATACATTCACAAACATTTTTTTTGCCAAACTAAACAAAAGAAAAAGCGCTTGCAAATCACTATCCTCAACAATCTAAATACTAGTATAGGATATATAATACTTACAATTCTATGCAAAACTCATCTTCCTTGGGTCGTTCCAAGGATCGAAAATGCACAACCTGCAAAAGACAATCACATATTTGAGAACGAAGAAAGACAGCTGCAAGACTCAAGAAAAATAATAAACCCTTTAGACCAAGTTACAAGGTCACTGGTCATATATCAAGTCAACCCCTAGAAGTAACTGAAAATCCCCTGCCCAGATGAGTGAAATACTAGGACAACATGCTTTCGGCAAGTTGGAGTCATTTTAGTTTGGATGACATTTTGACCCAGAGTTATTCAGTCATAAGATGCATAGCATTGAAAGATTTAGTTACAGGATAAAAGGGCTGGTAAAAAACAGTCAGTGATTGACCTGGCGATTTTTCACATACTCCAAATATGAAGGAACATCAGGGAAACGGATTTGCCCCTCGTGTTCAGCTGGAGGCCGTTTCTGAAAGCAAACAATATCCCCATCTTCGATCTGTGGGCATGAGATACAGGATAGGAAGGATAAGTACATAATAAAGCAGGATTTAATAGCCTAATAAGAGTGTATAAGATAGTAAACCTGACTAAATCGAAATGAAGCTGTTTTATCAAGGCGCTCACACATAACAGATGGCTCAAATTTTATTTCCTGCGGAAATGGCAATAGATTATAATGATAAGACAAATGCATTTTAGTTTTCTTCTAAATTGATTTTGGTTTTTTTTTTTTTTTTTGGGGGGGGGGGGGGGGGGGTTAAAGAAGAGAGAGAGAGAGAGAGAGCAAGTTTATGTCCACGATATTGAAACATTCTGTAAATTATTTGACAAACCTCAAAAAGTTCAATCTCTTCATCAGGTGCAAATCCAGCCATTTCATTTAAATCTGTAAGGATCTCAATGGGCTTAGAATTGATCTTCACAAAAAGCCTCCCAACATATCTGAAAAAATTGGGGAGTAAATAGCAGCAATAATTAAATGAAAATGGAGAAAGATGGGAAAACAAAATAAAAAAGAAAATACCGAAGCTCTTCCTTCTCAGGATCATAAAGCTTAAAAAACAACAGAATGTCTTCCTTATTTTTTTCTGGTGGAGGAAGTGGCCGCAAATCCTATACATTAAGCACAGAAGACATAGTTAAACAAAAATACCGTGGAAATCCCCCCTAAAGTCACATGTACGAAGTAGGTAAACAGAAATATCTAAATCACAAGGAGATACCGATCCACGTTCTACTTCCAAAAATAACTTCAGTTCAGCATTGTGGGCCTTATTGGACACTTCCCTCAATGCTCCAACCTGCAGAGAATAAGTAATTAAAAGATTAATTGAAAAGCCATTAAAGCAAGTCTCACAGAAAACATGAAACTAAATTTACTTCAATGATATCTAACAAGCCAACAAATCGCAATAATTGTGAAACAAATTGAGACAAATACCATACATGGTCTATACTTTGATACTTCAAAAGAAGCTGGCGCAAATTTGATATTTGCATTCTTATTTTATCATCATTCTGCTTCCTTAGGATGTTCTTCTCATTTATTAATCAATAGTAGGCTTGTAGCTAAATCCTATAACATATAGTCACTCTTCCATCTCAGTCTTTGTTTACATATCACAATGAAAAGATAAAATAGCTCTCAAGTTGCAGCCTTACTGCCTTAGTCATCAGTCTCAACGTCTAAGGCTAATTGAGTGATGGTGGGGATCCTGTTTGGGTTAAATAAAAAAACCACTTCCTTCTATGCTACTAAACATTAATACCACTGCAGCAAAACTACCATATGTAAAATTCTTCAAAGAAAGGAAACAAAAAATTCGAACAGTTATTAAACCCTCTCTGATACACGTATAAGATAAAAGGCGAGGGAAATTTGTATAATAATGATGTAAAAGACACTGAATTTATAACAGGAGAGAAAGATAAAGGTTATACAAAATGCTACCAAACTCATTAAAATGGGGATAACTATGAAACTGAGCAATTAATATACAGGCACGCCTAATTACTTTTAAGAAAAAAAATTTTACTTATTAATAAGTAATCAAAAGGAGAGCAGTAATGGACTAACAGTTTGTGCTTCTTCCTGAGGTGTCAATGGCCGGTTTGGGCGATATGTGTGGTTCTGTCTCTTTGCCCATATCCAGAAGCGTTGACATTGAACTGGAATCCCCAATTCTTTGGCAACTTCTTCCTATATAAGAATTAAGAAACCACCATTTATTAGAATTCTCCATATAACACTAAAATTTTTTTTAAAGGGACTTTAGTTTGGTTACAAAGTAAAAAACAAAAATTACAAAAGAATGTATTACTTCACACACATATTTAAATACTAAACAAGGATGTCAAAAACTCCTAAGTGAAGTTAAAACATTTATACAGAGAAAGATGTGGGAACAAACGAAGTGGTTTGTATTATGGAAAGGGCACACTTGCACTTGCAAGGGCGATCCACACAGCAAGCTCACACACGCATGGGGAGGGGCAAGACTGATCCAGTTCTAGTGCCTTCAGAAAACCAGGCAAATTCTTTATAGCGAACTATTAATAATTTACAAAGATTCTATGCTATCACTATCTGACTTGCTAAATGGCAAAGTCATAGAATAAGAACACAAGAAGGTACCTTGAAGAGGTTAAAAGGCATCTGCTTCTGGATACGAAAGTTATGGACTTTATCATGATCCACAAGGTCAAAATATATATCCTTCCCAATCTGTTCCCTCAAATCCTCATCTCGAGCCACCTGATTTTATTAAATTGATTAAGCAGCCCATCAACATAAATGCTGAAAGCAATTTTATACATGCCCAATGGTGACGCAACCTTGATAATAGTATAAAGGTGGGCCTGCGCTTTGTATCTTCTCTTGTCTTCCTTTTCTTCTTGTTCTTTTTTCAACCTTATCTGGAATAAGTAGGGTAGGTGCCTCATGACCAATCTCTGTGTGAAGCAATGAAAAAAATTGTAACGATCCTAGAGTATATTTAAATTACCCGAAGATGTTCTGCGATATCCTTCTCATCCACATCACATATAATTTTGTCCTTGTCACTCACTCGTATATACACAAGCATGTATGCATTTGAGTACTTTGTAAATTTGAAAGGAGTGTTATTGTAGCCAGGATTTGTCTGCGGCAACTGCCAAAAAAAAAAAAAAAGGAACATAAGCACATAACAGAAAGGAAACAGACATTTAAAATCAAAAGTGAAAGAAACATCACCTCTTCCTCACCACCATACTGTTCCTCTAGTGCCCTCTTAACATCTTCTTTTGTGACTCTTTCATCATCAAACTTATACCTGAAAAAATGAATCATAAAACATAGAGCAAGCCTTACATGGTGCATATATGATGCAGCCTACAAAACTACGAAAATATATGCAGTTATATGATTTCATGCCTCCACATCCCATCACAAATGAAAAACGGAAAATTTGATAAATTACTCTACAGTCTATATCCCGATCCCGGAAGTTGTTAAAATTTAGGTACACGATGATAAAGAGATGTTCTTCAGAAGCAAGAAACATACCACTGATCAGAAAGTGTTGGCCTGATAAAAGCATAATAATGTCCACCATGCACCCCGCCACTATGAACCAAAACACTGTTGTAGAAGAAAAAAGTAAAGGGTGAAACAACAAAATTTAAAAAGAAAGAAATAGTACGAAAGCCAATATGTAAATTCTTAATGCCTGTTTGCTGCAGATAAAACAACAGCGCATACACTCGATGTTGCCCATATAAAAATATAGCTTCCTCAAAAATAAGTAAGAAAAAACTTAAAACAACAACACTATGCTAACTCCAGATATGAAAAAAAAAAATTGTAAAGGAGGGGGGGTTGTTTGGAAGCCTTCACAAGTTAACTAAACTCTATATTCTGAGAATTGCAAAAAGAGAATATACAAAAGTGAACATGAAAAAACACCTGAGCTTAACTAGAAAAAAAAAATTCATGCATAATATTTTTGCTTCTAACCCATGATTATAAGAATCAGAACCCAGGAATGAGAAAGTGAGCACAATAAAGCAGGTAAATATATGAGTTTGACTGAGCTACAGGCAAAGTCATCAATATTTTCAAATCAACAAAACAGAGCTCATTCTAATTGATGAACTTAAAAAATTCTTAGGCATGTTTCTGTTCTTTGCAATCGGGATTTCAAGAAAAGAACAGAACTTCATAGTTCCCACTCCTCCTTGATGGAGACAAAATCATGTAAAATCAGAGAAAATAAATCATGAAAAAAAAAAAAGAATAGATTGGTAAATGTAAAGACACCACAATAACCTGTGAAGCATGTAGTGGTTCCGTATGCTTCTATCCGCTTCTGGGGCTAAATACTTGCCATTGTCTCTATCTAGATCAAGTTCCAATGGGAATTCATACCGATCATTTATCTGCAACCAAAGCAATTTGAAGCATTGCATGAAACGCAATTTTTATTCGTATCAAACACTACCAAAATTAGTAGTATAATACAAGTTTTCATAAATTATTCCAGATTAGTGGAGGATATTTGTATAAAAGGAATGAAGATTATCTCAATAATTTGTAAGGTATTAAATTTTTATTTTTTTTTAAGTTGCCTACAAGCAATAAGCAGCAAATCACAAAAAAAGATGCCAGTATAATTGCATTGGACGACTAGGGGACAATTCTGAATGGGTTAAGAACATATATCAAAAACAACAGATAAACATTGATCTCACCCACCAATAAGCCAAAAGTGAATGATAAGTAATGTTTCAACAACTCACCTTGACCATTGTATCCCTCATAAAATCATACTCAAAACGCTTTAACTGAAGCTGCAGAACTGGAGGAAAGTCCAAGAACAAGACACCCTTCTTTGCATCCTAAGATACAAAATAACACTGATAAGGCAAGGTAAAACAGTCACTAAGAAGGACTCTCACATCAATTAATTAAACAATCCAGAACCACAAAACAGTGAAATTCAAACCTGAAGAAAACATAGCGAGTTTCTTTCACTTAAAAAGTTGAACTTAAACTTTCCCAACTAAAATGTCCATAATCAACAGATGACAACATCTCCACCCATTAACATACTTTTTTTTTTTTTATATCAACCCCCTCCCCACACACCTATCTTTCCTATATCTTCATAAAGATCTCCCAACTAATGGATATGGCAGATTGACAATTTGACATTGATTCTGAATAGTGGAAGGCCCAATAACAACTTTAAAGTTAAAATCCAAGATTTCAGTAATAACTTGGAAGATGATTTCCTTATCCCAATAAAAAAATTCACACAATTATCCATCCCTGAAGTGCTCCTATAACAATTTAAAAGCCAGCTGGAAAACATATCGTCTAAAAAAAGTGCCCTCATCTGCATTTTCTAAACTAGCAGAACCTAAGTCCTGCATTAGCTAACCAAGAAAACATTACGATGAAGAATGGTTTCAGTTAGATCAATTTCAAGATTCCCAGAATGGTTAACCAAAGAATGACGCAGGCTATGCTCAATCAATTACCTAGTCCTAGAATATAATGTCAGTAAAGATAACTACAAGTTCCTATATTTACAATGAATACATCATAATGTCAGCAATGAAACTCCACATTCCATGTATCCATTAAAATGCCAACTTCAATGAATCTTACAATAAATACATCGTAAACCTTATAAAGAATTCAAATGATAAAAGACGATTTTCAAAGAGAAATAATTATATACAAAGAAGAACTATATACCTGTAATCCATGTTCTTCAGCATGGTATTTGTTATCTCCTTCAAGGCGTTCAACTTCTACATACTTGTCAAAGGAGGCATATACATCCTTACAACCTTTGACATCAAGTTGAAGGTCTGACACAAGGACATATGTTAGATAAATTTATCCATGATCCCAGGTAGAAGTCCAAGAGAAATAATTAGTACCATAAAATGATTCTTTTCTAGTAGACTTAAAGTCCACATTGATGCACTCTATGTAATTCATGTGATGTCCTTCAAACAACTTCTGTATAGTTCCTTCAACAACAGTTCCCTGCACCAGTAGGATAAATATGATTGTACCTTTAAATCTCAGAAAATACAAGCATTTAAAGAAGACCATGCTGTCAGGCATCACTACCTTCATCTTGTCTTCAAGCTTTTCGCATAGAACTCGGTTAAGTTCTTGAACATCATGTTGCATAAAGGAATCATAGGTGTCCCATCCAAATGATTTTGTCAATTCCTTTGTAGCAACACTAGTGTCATGATATTGGAGCTTATAAAATAAACTCTGCAATGCCAAAGGTATGCTCCCAGTGGGGTTATCATTCTCTGTAGTGGGCATGTGATATACAGCCTGATACAATATTTTCTGAGTAAGGCTTCTTCATGATTACGTAAAACACAGTTCAAATACCAAACAGAACATAAAGTATAACTAGATGAACAACAAAAAAAACAATTGTCACCTTTCTGAAATAAGGAATGTGGTATAAAGTTTGGAGCAGAGAGTTCATGTAACAAGTTGCTCCCTGGTTCTTAAGTCCAACATAGCCTGTCTCCTTTTTTGAGTCATATGCCCAGTAATCAATGACTTTACGTACAGCCACATCAGCTTCAACAACACAGGTATCATTCACTAGGTACCCCTTGTTGGGGTCATAGAGCTCACTCAAAGGCATGAAAGATGTGAAACCCCAATCACTCTCCCTTTGATTAAACTGGTGCTGTGTGTCTGTGGAATAAATTATAAGACTCAATTTAACACAAGAATCATAACATGGGTAGATTAAGCAGAGGAAAATGAATACATTATATGTTCCATAATCAAACAGAACTAATCATTCAAAGTGGATGTACTGATATTTTCAAAATAAATATATATATCAGGATAAAAACCAAGATAATATGTTTTTCAGATACACAACAAAAGCGGCTGCAGAAGAGCAATTATCATAATTACATTTCTTCACCTCTCATATTCTCTCGTCCTTCTCTTTTTTAACCTTTTTTCTCGGGGTGACAGGGGTGCTGGCGGAGGGTTGGGGAACCAAAAAGCGGAAATATAGGTGTTGGGGGATATAGAATCAAATTACAGCATTAAATACTACCAGAGACAAACCTACATACCTCACAGCTGTCACGCAAGTATACGCGCATGAAATAATAAATGAGTTGGCATATCACAATCTTAAACTCAGTAAAAGATATTAAAACCACATAGATATAGGGGGTACCTTTTTTAATTGTTAACTTGCTATGCATTTGATTAACAACAGCCAAGCTAAACTGTGCATATCTGCTCCACCCATATGGCAACGTAGATGAATCAGCCACATCTAAGTACATTGACAAGTAGTCCACATTGTTTCCCTTGGGGAAAATAAGCACCCGCCTGCAAAAACATAAATTTGAAAATCAAACTGATTACTTCGTAAAGCACGGCAATATGGAAGAAAACAATTAAATCTAGGGTGCAACGCATGACGGATTTATGAAGTGGTTCTCTTTTAACTAATTCCAACGCACAGAGTAAATGTCCAGTCCACTATCTTCAATATGGACGACAAGAGATAAAGCCGAATTAAAAGATTTAAAATTACCATTTATAACCCCCAACACTGAAGACATCAGAATAAAGCTTCTTCATGTTCAATCGGGAAAAGTTCTCAATTGTCCACGTGAACCGCGATGCTTGTGGCTCATCGCTGGCCTGACTTTCCACAGTCCCAGCATTTTCTGCTGGCGCCACTAAGAAATTGACAATGCTATCAAAACATAATACAAAAAGACAAAGCCTCGGAAACTTCAATTGGCATTGATAGAAATCATAAACAGTGGTAATCTTCCAAAAAGAAAAAAATGTAAGCTTAGGGGGAACTTCCTAAATAGTAAATACACATGAATCAGTCAGTAATATAACATAAATTCGAGTAGCATAGGGCAGAGAAGTACCTTCCATTGGCTGGGGGCCCTCGACTAAAGGCTGGGGGCCTTCAACAACTAAATCCGAGTGAGGCACCAGCATTTCTTCATCTTCCTGTTGCTGCAGTTTAAAAGCAAAAAAAAAAAAAAATTTAGAAAATAGAAATAAAAACTATGACCTTGATCCGAATTAACCATTAGATTTCCTCCAAACATTGAACATTATATCAATTTAAGGGGATTCACATAATGAATTTTTGGAGAAATCATATTGAATTAAGTTACTTAAACCTTCCTATGTGTAGCAAAACCCTAGTCGATCACAGCCATTCAATCCCAACAACGGAATAAGCATTACATGGACAGTAAATTTTCCTCCGGAAGACATAAAGACGAACAATTTATGCAAATTAGTATTATGCATGCATATCTACATCATAAGGAAGAGTGACACTTAGCACAAACCAGATAGTTGGAGGAATTAACAATAGAAAGTGGAGTTACCTCTAATGGGCGAGGAGTCATCATCGTCATGGCTAGAGGAATTACAGCCGCTTGATCGATAAATCACAGAGAAAGAGAAATTGAATGTAATTGGAGAAGGGGAAGAGAGAGAAAGGGGAGGGGGAAGGAGAGAAACCGCGCTAGAGAGAGAAACATATAATGGCTTCGGGCTTGGCTTCCAGTGTTGGGCCTGTTGGCTGCGATGAGGATACGTTGGAAATTTTCACAAAATCATGGGTCATATTAGGGATTCAGAAAATAGCAATAAGGAAACCTTAAATATATAGTCAAGCCCAACACAAGTTTGAATTAATAAACCAATAGTATATTTACACGTTAGCAAACTCCAAATTTAATTATCAAATCGTTTTTTTTCTGAAACGAGAGCACGGTGGAGCGAAGCATCTGATTAATCGACATTAATTTAATATTTTTTTGCTTTCTCCCCGTTTTACTTTCTTTTTTGCTGGGTGAATCAATGGCTTTCAAATTTCCTAATAATAAAACTGTAGAAGTAGAACATTTAGAATTTCAGACAAACACTTAGCGTTTCCCACACTCTCACCTTATTCAATTCCATGTACAAATTTTGCTTAAAATAATTTAATTAAATAAAAATTATTTCTATAAAAGAAGCTTGTCTACTGAAATATGGTATACAGTAAGCTGAAGTTTTTTATGAGATTGCGTTTATATAATACTATGAAGTGTTAAAATATACTCCCTCCGTCCCCGAAGTACTTCACGTATTGTTGTGCGAAGAATTTAAGAAAAAATTGTTATTTTATGTATAAAGTAAGAAAGAGAAGATGTATTTTAATTAATTTAATGAAAATGGTGTGTAAAGTTATTGGAATGTATGAAAATGTGAGTATTATGTTGGGATGTGTATAAAAAGTAGGTATTATTATATTGTATTTTTTACCATTTTTAATAAAAGTAAAGTGTAAAATACTTTGTGGAACGGATGAAAAAGGAAAATGTGAAATACTTTGGGGAACGGAGGAAGTACTAATTATTAAATAGATAAAATAACTAAATAAGTTTATTGATCGATAAGGTATGCTTTTTTAAACAAATAAATAATGGATTTGTTGCATAACTCGTCACACAAGAGAGTGACCTTTTATTATTTATTATAGATTAAAAAAATAATTGTACTCGAATATGTTATGAACTACAAAGATAAAATATACCTTAAATCGCAAAAGTATAATACACTATCAACTATAATGGTAAAATTTTAATTATACCTTAAAAATTAAAATTAAATTATTAAAAATAATCCTTTAAGTATAATAAATGAGTTTTAAAAATACAGGACCGAAAGATATGCAAACTATCAATTAAAGATCCGATTTTTTTTTATCATTTCAAAACTAGAAAGATATGATATTATCAATATAGGACCTAAAACCATAAAATTAATTAAAATAAAATAATAATAACTACATTAAAATATCATATATTAAAATTATTTCTTAACATAAAATTTTATAATTTATTTATTTACTTATTATATACTCACTTCGTCCGCTTTAAGGGTGTCATTTGCTTTTTGCACGTGGATTAAGGAGTATTATTATTTAATATGTAGCGGATAGTTGTATTAGTGGAGGTGTGGGTCCAATTTTTTAGTTGTATTAGTGGATGTGTGTGGGTATCATATGTATAAAAAATGAAATGAGATCTTTGGGGACGGATGCATAAAATAAAAAAATGATACCCTTAAAAGCGAACGGAGGGAGTACTTTAGATCCTGAATTGATTAATTAAAAAAAAAATTAAAGTCCCTAATTAATACTTATACATAGAAATGTGTTGAAAATAAACTATTGAAGTATCAAGTGTATATACTATGTAGGACCAAGGTTAAAAAAATACTATGAATAATACTTGCATTTCCAACGATGTGCACCTTGGACATGTTGTGTAACGTATTGGGTCATGTCTTTGAAAATTTTTTCCTCTTCTAGAATAAGTAGAATAAATTAATTATACTCCAATACTTACATTTCTTTATGACGATTGACGAACTACAACAGTTTGCACTGACATAGTTTTACATTTACTTGCAATATTTAAATATTAATATAAATGTATCATAAATTCTATATTATTAATTTTTAGGGATGTATTGCCATCCAAGTGCTTGCTTCCCACATGTTGACCGCGTGTGCATAAATAAAAGGTAGAGCTACAATCTCCTTATATATTAAAACAAAATAAGTTTCCAAAAATAAAATTAAAAAATGTGAGGTGGCCTACTTAGGTTAATTGAGTATTTATGGTTTACATAAATTTGTGAGGTGTTGAAATATTATTGGTTGATTGAATTAAAGAGGTTTTGAGTTCAAACTTCAACAAGTGCATTGTTTTATTTTTTTTATTTTTCTTTCAAATAAATATTTTAAATTGGATTGGGCTGAAATTTTAACTAAATAATTAAAATTTGTTCACAATAATTTTTTTCGTAAGCCCAGCACTCAATTTTCCTTCCAATTTTGATAGGAATGAGATATGATTTTTTTATTATTATTTTTTTAAAAAAATTGGATTGTTATATTAATTTTAAGCATTATTAAAATAATTTTCTCAAATTTTATATAATTTCATAATTTGTTTTTCTAAATTTATTTTAAAATTTATTGTGTTTATTTAGTTTATTTGTTATAGAGTGGAGAATGAATTAGTTTTTCGAAACATGGTAGATTAAATCATAATTAATATATTATATTTATATTTAAATTAGAAAAAATAACAAATTTATAATTTCATATAATTTTGCATAAAATACGGGTTTCATATTAGAATTTGTAGAGATGATTGAATTGCAATGTTAGTTATAATAATGTGGTCTTAAATATAAAATGTATTTGGCTGATTTAATTTATTATTGAGCTTATTGATTTTTTTTTTAATGTCATTAATCACCATCTATTTTTATTTTTAATTTTTTAAAGATTTTTTTATGTGTTAAATGTATTGTAATTTAATTACTATTCTTTTGTTTTATATATTATCTTGGACTATTAAGTTTTAAATTATGAAAAATTAATAAATGAATGTTTTTTTTTCTTTTTATTTTACTAAAGTGTATAGATACCATTAATATAATATAAGATGAGCATAATTAGATAAATAATTATAATGTAGTCATGTTCATATATGAAATATGATTCCAGGTGTAAAATGTATCAAATGAATGTCTAAAATCTTCTAATATATCAAAACAAAATACATTTTCTTAATTAGAATTTTGAAATGTGAGGTGACATGTTATGATGAGTTTATTATTTATGACTTTTATAAATTTGTGAGGTGGCTTATTATGAGTGGTTAGATAATTTTGAAGAAGTTGTAATTTCGAAACTCATTGAGCGCAATTATAAATTCTTTATTTATGTATACTTTTAAATGATAATTTTAAAGTGTGTTTGGTTATAATTTTAAAGTGGATTAGGCTGAAATTTTAATTAAAGATTAATTTAGATTTTTCAAAATGTAAGGTGGCAAGTTAAGTGTTTTTTATATTTATAATTTCTCTTAATTTGACTAATAGTTATAATTTTATTAAATAGAAAAAGAAAAATACAGTACAATAGAAGGATGATAAAGATGTGAAAACAATGACAAGAAGTCAATAAAAAATAGCTAAACAGACAATATAAAAGAAAGGACAATTATATTTTTCTTAAATATTAATGTAAATATAAATTATTTTTTGTTCCACAAATCATGTTTTGTTCCTTTTATTTACTTATTGTTGAGATATTATTTAATAAATTTGAATTCATTTATAAAGAATTTATCTATTTTCAAATGGGTAAATATCAAAATTGGTCATATAAGTATGACATTTTGCAACTTTAGTCATTTTTCAATTGCAATTCTCAATTTTGGTCCTTTTTTGTCCGTTTTGTCCAGTTTCGATCTTTTTGGTCAAGTTTTAGTCTTTTTTTCAAAATTTGGTTTTTTTTGTCCACTTTTGGTCCTAAATTTATACACTTTTGGACCATTTTTTGACATTCTTTAAACATAAATGACTAAATTTTGACAAAAATAACTAAAAGTGGACAAAAAGGATAGAAATTGAGAATTACAAATGAAAATGACTAAAGTGGAAAAATATCATACTTACAGGATCATTTTTTATATTTACTCATTTTCAAATTTGAATAATTCGAGATTGTAATGAATTATATAAAATTAAAAAACAAATGGTCTTTAAATTTGATAAGAATTGCCATTATTTTTATTATGTATAATTTTTATTGAATAATTCATTATTTATTATTATATATATGATACATATATATATATATTTATTTATTTAACAAATAAATTAAATATATTATATTTATTGAATAAATTATTTAAAAATACATAGCATTTTTTTAAATGTGGTACTTAGATAAAATAAGAATTGTCACCTAATTGAAAAGATGACCGATGTTGATGTCAAAGACAATACAATAGAGACGATTGCTATTGAACTTAAAGATGAAGAGTACGATATTTTATAATAATAATCATTAAATTTTATATTTTTCTAATGGATACAAGAATGGAATATCATGTTATTGATAGCTAAAATGTTGTCGGAAAAAAATGTTGGAGATTTAGACTTCATACTTAGAAAAGAATCTGTTCCATTAAAATTTCAAAGAAAACAATTACCTATTAAGGTTTGCTATGTTATTATTATTAATAGAAGTCAAGGACAATCTCTATCATGTGTTGTGTATTATTGACAACACATGTTTTCAAACATGAACAACTGTTCGTAACAGTTTCCAGAGTGAAAAGTAAGAGATGATTGAAGATACTTTGTCCAACCTGAATGAAAATTAACAAATAAAACCCTCAACGTGGTGTATAGAGAGATTTTTCAAATTTTGATTTAAATAATTAATTAAATATTATTTCACTTTTTAAAATATACTATTAATATTTTAATAAGAGTTTGTATGCACGTAGATTCATATATTTTTTTTCAATTAATACGGGTAGTTTTGAATTGAATATATCAACTATTAGAAATTTTATTTTATTATGTGTATAGAATGAAATAATAAATTTTAGAAACACCATAAAAATTAGACTTAAAGAGATAAATGACGTGAAGAATAACTTACAATATATTAATATAAAATCAATAGAGAATGCATATTTTTCAGTCGATTGAATTTATATATCTTTTTAAGACATTTTTTTTCTTGATCAAACAAATATTCTAGATCCATGATTGATTTCTATTTAAAAATATAAATTTAAATAAAATGAATATATAACAAACACGATAACCCGCGTCGTAAGCGGGCACCGTACTAGTACAACAATTAATACACCAATATATCCATGGACCATAGCTAAGAATCACAACTCATTAATTATTATTAATTAAAAAAATAACTATGCACTAGCTAATAATTAACATTTTAGAATAAAGTACTTATAAATTTAAAGATAAATACACAGTTAAATTATAATAATAAATTACAATTATATATTTATAAAAGTTAAAAGCAAATTCTAAAAATTAAATTAGTACATTATGTTTAAGAGCAAATTAAACTATGAGATCGGTATGCAATTGATCTCCCAACTCGCAAATCATTTCCTTTAGATCTCCTTCCAGAATCGAAGTTTTTGCTCTCACCTAACTCACTCACCCACAGGGTTAAAATAGGTAGTAGAAGATATTATACCGTTTGACTTTGCCATAACTTACTCACCTGATTTTGAGTACACATGTTGACGGCTTGACTCAAAATTGCAGATGAATTTTCTTCTTGAGCTTTGTTTATAGATTGTATGATGGATGTTGTCGGAAATACACCTTCAATTTATCAATCAATTGTGAACGATATTGTGGGAATATTAATCTATCTGTTAATAAAATTTGAAGAAATTTCAACCATTAAAGCTGGTAACTTAACATTTTTCACTATCATTATCCCTTTAATCAAGCGTTTGGTAGTATTACGTTTACGTACCATGAACTCCAGTAGGGTGGACATCGGATCGGGTTTTGGGTATTTTGGGTTTTCGGATCGGGTATCCAAAATTTTGAGTTGGAAATTTCATTATCCGAACTCGATTCGAAATTTATTGGATTCAAAAATTCGGGTATCCGAAAATGCCTCTTTTTTTTAAAGTATTGTTATAATAAATTAATTAGGTGTTATTTAAATAAAAAAATTTTAATATTTAATCTTTGAGACAATATTTTATTTGATCTTTTTTATCATTTTTTTATTTGTTTTTAAATAATTATAAAAGAATATAATAAATTCATATCACATCATAATAATATTATTTTTATACTAATGTTAGGATTTAGGTAGTATATTTTAATTATGTTGTGAGATATATAAATTTATAAGTATATTTTTATATGTTATTTTTATCTAATTAAAATATTTATATATTAAAGTATATGATAACTTAAATCATATTAAAATTAATAATATAAGGAGAATTCAAATTTAAATTTGATATGATAAATAATTGTGTTTTTATTATGTAAAAATAATTGATAATTTACAAAATAAATAAATTTAATTAAGTAATGTTTAAAGGATAATAAATATATTTTATGATTAAAAAATTAAGAATACATCAAAATTTTAATATTTCATGAATCAAATTATTTTTTATAATTAACATAAAATTGTAAAAAAAAAAAAACTTCGGGTACCCGATCGGGTAATTCGGGCACATTTGCAATACCCGAAACCCGAACCGAAGTTATAAGCTTCGGGTTCGGGTAAACCCGAAACCCGAAATTATCGAAAAAAATTGGGTTTTTCGGATAATTATTTTTCGGGTCGGATCGGATACCCAAAACGAAAAAATATATGCCCACCCTTAAACTCCAGGATAAACGTAGGGGAAAGGCTCCATAACGTGGATGATTGTGAGCATATATTCATGGTCGCTACCCGACCCGAATAAGTGATCGAGGACCCATTTCAGAGAATAGAAGCTCTCGTCGCTGTCGTCGATAGCCACCATCACCCTCGTCTTCTCCGCCGCCTCCGGCGTCGCGCTAGCCTCCATGTCTTTGATCAAAGGAGGAATTATTTAGGACATTATGAATTTCGTTTAGTACTATATGTTTATCAATTGAAAAGGATGGTGTAGCTGAGGGACAAAACTACGTGGCGGAGAGGTGTTTGTTTTGTAGCATACGTGGCACCCAACTGAATATGCTATCCCACAATGAATATCATATAAGGGTAGTATTTTATTTAAAATTAACATAAGTAATTAGATATTTATATTTATACAAGTTTTACACTATAGTGATATTTGATCGTAGGAACAATTAAAATTAATAATATTTTAATAAAAATAATACATTATCAAAGAAAAATATAACCATCTTTAACTATTTTAGAAACAATTGGATTGATAAAAAAAAAGTAATAATTTATAACTAAAAGTGAGATCTAGATCAATGAAAAGTGATTTTTTTCAAGTTGAAAATTTCATAGACAATTCATGAAATAAATAAAAAGTGATAACTTTTTTAATAAAAGATAATAATTCTTTTAATAAAAAAATTATTTTAATAATTAATATGACGAATAAAAAATGACAATATTTTAATAAAAAGTGATACACGATCAACAAAAATTAATATCCGTCCAATTAATTATTTCATGACTAATTCATAGTACTAATAAAAAATGATTACATTTTTAATAAAAGATGATACTCGATCAAATAAAAGTGATATCCATTTAAATGAATTATTTAATGCTAAATTAATAGGAAAGAAAAAAAATGTGATTATACTTTTAATGGAAAGATATATATAGTCAATAAAAAGTGATACTTTTTCGATTAAACTATTTTTATAATAAATGAATGAAAATTTATAACATTTTTAGAAAATTATTTTATTGTGAACAATGAAATATTTAAAATTTATTTAATAAAATAATAAATCAAACTTTATTTAAAAACTTTTTAAAAAGAAAAAACTTATAAGCATAACTAATTAACATCATTACATTATAAGCAGCGTTTTAGCTAGCAAATAAATTAGCGCTTGCGCTAATAAGCAATTATTATTTAGTTCGTCTTACACAAAAGGATCTATAAAACGCTATCATACAAAACTCACTCCAAAAATTATAATATTGAGAAAATGTTGAGAAAATGATTAAATTAAGACGGAGCATCTCTCAATGGATATTATAAATATTTAAAATAATAAAAATATATTAAAAGAGAAATTGGGGAAATCATGGTAGAGCCCGGTCTTAAATTCACAATATATATTTGTGATAGATATAGTGATAATACTCTTTAATTTAAATTATAGAAAAACTTTTAATATAATATTTTCAAATATATATCCATATAAACTTATTTTTTTGCATTGTCAATAATATCTTTATCATCAGATAGTGTGGATGATAGTTTTTAAACACCCATAAATGAAAATAAAATTTCTAAGAAATTAAAGTGGTAATTTTTGTCAATATTTCCAAAGTAGAAAGTAGAGTATTCTAAATATTGATATTGTACAAATTTTGTTCTATGATGATGGAGTATGTGTTAGTGAACTTTCAATACATATTAATTTTTTTCAAATTTTTACGTGCACGAAAATATATGAAATGTCTACTCGATGTTGTCCTTACAACAATTGTACAAAATTGTACGAGAAGTATCGCTCTAATGATCATACGACATCAACGGCAAAGCGTAGAAGAGTTTCTTAAAATACATGTATTTGAGTTAAAAGTTTATTTTGTCTCATAACTATTGGAAACTTTAGATTTTATCCCAAAAAATATATTTGTATCGATTTTGTTCCATAACTATTAGTTTTGTTTCAATTTTGCCCAATTTTCGTCGGAACCCTAAAATTTGGCCGGAAATGGTCACGCGCAACGCACGTGCGCTTCAAATTGGGGAAATCCGATGACCTTTGCTGAGTTGGCGATACCATTAAAATTCCACCAGTAAAAAAATGACACGCCACATATATTAAAAAATAAATAAATATAAATTCTTACACATAATATGCTGATACCATTTTTTAGTTTTTATAAAAGAAAAAAAAACATCAGTTAACGTTAAAAAAGAAGAAGAAAAGAAACGAAACAAATTGGTCAACCCTCTCTACCGACGAAACGCCGTCGCCCTTCACCACCCTCGCCCATTTTCGTTGCTGTCATAACCAGTGGCCCAGCACATAAAGAACCACCGGTCGCCGATATCCCTCAGCCGCTAACCACCCAACCCACCGGTGCCGTGCCTTGCCCCTTCCGCCAGGCCTGGGAAGAACCCTTATCCACCTCAACTTCCTCCCTCCAACATATTACGATTTTACTCTTTCTACAAAATCGAAGAATCGTAATCTATTTCTTCCTCCAATACTCCATGGAATTTCTTGGTTTTGTGTGGTGGTGACGGAGCAGCGTCGCGGGTTTTCTTGGATCTCCGATATTGGGGGCGGCGCCGATGGTGGATAGTCATGGTGTCGTCGATGGCGGTGGCACTATGATTTTCAATGATATAGGGATAATATCGTTAGGGATAAACTAAATCTAAGATTTTCCAATCCAATTGCGACGATGGCGGTGGCGGTGTCGTCGACGGCGAGGGCAGAGAGTGGAGAGATAGAAGAATCTAGCAAAAAGATGGGATCGATCGTGAAGAGGAAGAAGAAGGAGAGGCAGGCAATGGCAGTTCTCGGTTCTAGGGACGCGGAGAGTGACCTCTGGAGGAGCCTCCGTCACTGGAATGTAACTGGAATGTAAAGTACGTCTTCGACGGAGGTGTTCGCCGATGACAAAGTGAGAAGAAGCTGAAGCTGCTCCCGAAGCTCTAGGGCGGCACCAATCCCAAGTCAACTGGTCTCTGAGCATCGACCAAGTCTCTGAGCATCGACCAAGCACCGAAAGAATATCGGAGAGAGAGACGCATCTTGCAAGGTGATCGGAGAAGCATCGAATGTTCTGTTCACTGTTCATCTTCTTCTTTAATTTTCTGTTTTGATTTTAATGTGTTTTTTTTATGTGTTCATCTTCTTCTTTTGTTTTAATATTAATAATAATATTTTTTTATTGAATTTCCAACATATATTGAATTTTATTTTATTTTTACACTTGATATATGAGGTGGCAACATGGTTGGTTGAATTGCAATTGAAAAATCATAGTCAGCTAATTTAACCAGATTCTCCCAAATTAGAGAATCACATGCAAGGCATGTGACATTTTCCGACCAAATTTTAGGGTTCCGGCGAAAATTGGGCAAAATTGAAACAAAATCAATAGTTATGGGACAAAATTGATACAAATATCTTTTTTGGGACAAAATCTAAAATTTCAAATAGTTATGGGACAAAACAAACTTTTAACTCCATGTATTTCTTCAATTTTTTGATCTTAGGTACTGCCTTTTCTGAGGGAGAAGGATGATGAGATGTTAAAGGAGCTTGATAGGAGGTGGTTAAACTTGACTGATTTTTTTCCGAAGTTGGACATTGAAACTTCTTTTATGCACTCATTGTCTCAATAATATTTATAACATTCGTAGTGATAGTTTTACACACTTATAATTAAAACTAAGATTTTTTCCAAAAATTAAAGATTTTGTTTCCAGAAATTAAAGCTGCGTCGACATTTCTAAAATTGAGTATATTTTAGGGGTGATTCTTGGGTGACCCGGGGTCACCCCACCCTCTCATGTGAGAGGGTCATGGGTGACCCCGGGTCACAAAAGTAGCCCTCATATTTTAATAGCGTATTAGTATATATATAAGATATGGCTAGTCACTTGTTAAAATTTGTTTTTATTAATTCAAAGCCTGAAAAATGAGTAAATTATCAACTTAGGGTTTGAATTATTTTTTTTTATCAATTCGAACCTAAAATATGTAAAATTATCAATTTAAGACCTGAATTTATCAGATATTATCTCTTATTTTATCAATTTAGGTCCTCATTTCAGGCCCCAAATTAATAAACGTTATACATATTTCAGACTCCGCATTAATAAAAAAAATAATTCAGACCTCAAATTGATAGCTTAATATTTTTTCATGATTTGAATTGATAAAATTATAAAAACGTCATTAGTTCATGATGTGTACAGTTGTGGATCGATAGATTAAAACAATAAATTGAAAAGGAATTTTTGTGGATATAAATAATAATGAAATGATAAATTTATTTATTTAGTAAACAATTAAAAAAAATAAAAAAAATCACATATTCGCTGATGATAACATCATTCTCATAAAATTATTTTAGAACTGAGATTTGTGCGCAGTTTTAACTCGATCAAATTCTTTTAAAATTTTTATATTTATTATTTCTCGCAGTCGAATTAACGATGAACCACTTGCCATAATAAAGTTTAATAATCGTGCTGTTTATTATCTTTATTTTAAGAGAATTGTGAAACTCAATTTTCCATGGCATATATATCAAGTACGGCTTACATTTATTTAGTTTATCAACTTCCTACTATATAAACCACAGCAACATATATATATATATATATATATATATATATATATATATATATATATATATATATATATATATATATATATATTTTGTCTATAGAAATGGAAATCAAATGTAGTTTTCATCTTCAACCACGATACCGTGCTCCGGGATGTAGCGTAGCATAGCCTCATGTTTCACTTCTTCTTGGGTAGCGGCGGCGGCTTTACTACCAAAACTGGACATTTTGCATGGTGTGAGCAGTAGTCGCTCACACTTCCAAGAAACGCCCTGAATTAATTAACAAATTATAATTACCAAATCTTTAACTTAAAAAAATAAATAATAATAATTTAATTAGATCAGCATGATATTGCACCGCTTAATCTGGCCTAGTCCACGACTCCCAACTACGAGAAGATTAATGTTCAGTTCTTCCACGGCCCGACAAATTCTGTCCTTTGGATCGCCCTCCAAAACTAGAGTTTTAGCTTTCAACTAAATCAAAACATCACAACCATCATCATTATTAATTACTTTTAAAAGTGAAAAAAGAAGAAGAAATAAACCGGTTAGACATACTGAATTTTCTCTACACATATCAAATGCCCGAGATAGGATTCTTGCAGCATGTTCTTCTTGTGCTTTGCTTGCAGATTCGACCACTGAATTAATAATAATCACTTTAATTATATGAATCAACCAACTAAATTAATATTAATAAATATTTGGAATTAACGTAGACAAATTACCATATCCGCCGGGGAAGGCGTAACGGGGGAGCGGCTCCACCACATTGACCACCGTCACCACCATGGAATCTTGACCAGTTGCCGCTTTTTGCTTCAAGATTTTGTCGATTGCCCACTGGAGAGCATGGAAACTCTCATCGCTGTCGTCGACAGCCACCAGGACGTTCATCACCATCTTCTCCACCTCCAGCGCCGTCGCCGCCACCGTCCCTCCGCCACCTGTATTATAATCACCGCCTTCCATTTATTATTAATTATCACCGTTCCGAGTCCTCGAAATTTATCTAAAGTTGCCGTCGAATACCGACAAATTTTACACACTCCAAGAAAATCCACGTGGCAATTTTGGTAGTGTTTGTTTTCGCGGTGGACTAGTGATTACCTCAAAATCTGCCACGTGTTTATGACTCAGCTGCATGTATATTATTATAAATTAAAATTATTAGAATTTTTATTATTGGGAAAATAGCAAAAATTTGTTATATAAAGAAGGAATTACATGGTTAATTATTAGAAAATTGCAAGAATAGGAGTACATACTAATAAGGTTTGGTACTAGCTAGTATGGAGACGGCGGTGGAGGAGACGAGTGCGGCGGCGGCAGGGGTGGAGCAGCAGAGGTTGATGGTGGAGGAGAAGAAAATGAAGGTGCTAGTTCCAGTAGATGAGAGTGAAGGGAGTTTTTATGCACTGGGGTGGGCGATTGACCACCTCTTCAGCCACCACATCGCCGCCGCGGAATCACCGGAGCAGGAGCAGATCTTCGTAACTTTAGTCAATGTGCAGCCCATTTTCCAGCCCTTCATCTACCCTGCTGGCCCTGGTACAACTTTATAAATGTCACATTAATTATATACATTATTTTAATTTCATTTTATAATTAATCTAGTATTTTATTTAATTTGAGCTAAATTAGCATTTTGATTTGTGCATACTCCGAAGTTGTGTACGCAACACCTGCTGTTATTGATTCTGTGAAGAAAGCCCAAGAACAAAATGCAGCCAATATACTATCTCGGGCCTTGAACATCTGCAAACAAAACAAGGTACTTCTAGCTATTATTTACTTTCTCTTTATAAAATTGAGAGATTTTCTATCAATTTATTTATTTTAATTTAATTTAATTAAAAAAACTGGTGTGGGCAATGACGAGAAATCTTGATATAGATCAAGGCAGAAACTTTAATTATTCAAGGAGATCCAAAGGATAAAATATGTGAAGCAGCTGAAGAATTGCAAGTTGATCTCGTAGTTCTGGGTAGCCGAGGGCTTGGCCCTATTAAAAGGTACACACACGATCAATATATATATGCACACATTTATTATTCAATTAATTAAGTTTAATTTGCTGATTATTTACACATACACAAACATTCAAATGCAATCATAATTAGTACTGATTGATGAGAGGTTTAGTTCATCAGATGATGTAGCATAAAAACGGGCTTCGTGTTAATCGTGCAGGGCATTGCTGGGAAGTGTTAGCAACTACTGCACACACCACGTCCATTGCCCAGTTCTCGTGGTCAAGCCTCCTATTAAATCTGATCATCAATGAATTGGAGTAGTGGAGTACTATTCCATCTTCAACCCCTGCTTCATCTATTTCGTTTATTATATGTTTGTTACTATTTTCTATTAGTGGTTTATGACTATATATGTTTGTATTAATGGTTTGTGATAACAATAAAAATAACAAGTTTGTTGTACTTTTGAATGAGCAAACAGGTATTTCACTTGTCAGGAACAAATTATATGAGAGTTTAATCCAGCAAATATCAATGAAATGTATGTACTAGTACTAGTTTGATATTACTATATTTTATGGAGTAGTATTAATTAGGGTATTATATTTTTACTCTATATAAGTATATTTTAATTTATAAGCATTTATTGTAAGGGTCTCTTTAAATACATACCCCACCTTATTAAATACACACCCCTATTAATATATAATTATAATATACACACCCCTATTAATATATAATTATAATATGTATTTTTAAAAAGTCTTAACTATCCTTAATTCATACCCCTATTTCATACTCATCTAATATACACAAAATCACACTATGTATTTCATATTCATCTAATATACACAAAATCACACTGCATGTTTGTATTTTAGGGATTTATCCTCTCGTACTCATGGAAATAGCTCATAATCCATAAATCACCAAATGAATTTTAAATCATAAAAAACACGAAAAAAAAAGAATCTTATATTTTAAAATAAAAAATTTAAACCAGCGGTGCTGCATTCTACAGGGGAGACCTCTGCCGCTGATTATCATGGCACTGGCACGTCGAAGAGAAAATAGAGATGTCTCAATTAGCCGGGGAGATTTTTTTTCTTCTTGACAATTGAAGGAGTTGTTCAATTACCTGATGAAGGATCATTGGGATTTTTGGAATCATCCATAGTAATAAACGATGGAATCACAATATTTTTTCTTTTCATAATTTTGGATAGCTCAATTTTACATTAAGTTGGAGAAATTTTAAATCTGAAAAATTCTCCTTTTTTTTAATGGATATCAAATTCAAAAGATCAATCTTTCATTCTAAGTATCAATTCCCAACTTCAATCGAAGGCACAAATTTAGAAAAATAGAAAATGAACTCGAATTAAAATTTCTACTACAAAGATGACCACAGTAAAGAATAAGATCGTGACGAGTATAATTTCTACGTAATTATATGCAAATAAACAGAAAATTAATTTATATATTTTTTAATTTGTCACTATTATGAAGGGTGAAATCAAGATACAAGCCGTTTAAAAATAGGAAATGCTAAGAAGACTGATTTAGTTTGATAATTTCTCTTAGTAGGCTCGACATTGCCGTAGGCGAAGACGTCACAGTAGTTTTAGGCTTAATGGGGACGCTATTACTTCACTGGAATGGCTAGGATCGATAGAAGCAACATATCTTTTGATTTTTAGAGGTGTGTATAATCTTAAAGTTAAAAGGGTAAACTTGGATTTTTAGGGGGTGTGTATATAATAAAATTAAGATTTAAAAAATAAAAAGGAGGTGTGTATTCAACAAAGGTGTGTATTTAATAAATTGGATGTGCATTTAATGACACTCTTATTGTAATTAATAATTACCGCATGTACCCTACACAGTATATATTAGCTATACCACATACTAAAATACTAATGCTTTTTACTGTTTCAATTAATTGTTTGTCTCTTAATTAGTGGAGTAATTAATTAAACAATATTATAATTAAATGCATTTATTATATATAATTTTTTAGGAAAAATAATGCATATTTAATTTATTAATCAAATATCTTACCAATATTTTACCAAGCTAGAAGAAATTAAAAAAATTATGGTTAATTAATTAAGAATGCTTAATTATTAGTGTTATTTTATTAGTCCTCATAAAGTTCTCCATGTATATAATTAGGAGAGATGTCAACATTAGCATGTTTCATAACTTCCAAAAATTAACAACTGATTAATGATGGAGCATATATATACAGTGTATACTATAGTAATTAAATAATTTAATCTAATCTAGGCGTTTATAATGTTATACATCGCATTATATATGCCTTAGTTATTCCACGCAACAGTTTCCCCTTTCAACATATACCTTCTATTTTATTTTTCTTTATTTAATTTCTTTTGCTATGGGGTTATCTCATATATATATACTTCTTTAATTTAATTTTTTCCACAAATACGAGAGCGCGTGTTAATTGCGTCAAATCATGATGCAAGGATCATGTTTTGGTTAATTTTAATAATAAATTAAAGGGAGTTAAAGTTTCATGATTTAAAATAATAAATTAATATCGAACGATTAAATTATAGAAAAAAATTGGACTGTATATACCATGCAATGATATTTAATTATTTTTCAATAGAAAATATTTGTTGTGTTTAATGACGCCAATTAATATTTTTTAGTAAAATATTTTTTTAAATATTGACCGCCTCACGGTCATATCCCCACCAGATCAGATGATTAATATATTTTTGTCAGAGTTTGTTATTAAAATAAAGTAATTATCAATATCATAATAATCTTCTTCATTATGTAGCTCTTATACGACTTTATAAACTATTGAAAGTTAATTAGAAGGCATATTCAATCACCTACCTCCATTCTCAGTCTCCCCTTCTCTCTCTCCGACCACATTCTACGTAACATTCGACTCTCTCTCTTTTCTCTCTGTCCTTCGGAGGCCGCGGGAGATGGCGATCTCCACCGCTCGTTGTTTGGTCGTAACGACGTCGTTATCTCGTGGTTTCCAGCTCAAAGATTCGCTCAGAGTCCTATTCTCTCTGCTCATATTCTTAGCCTTGGCGAGCTCAGTTTTTCATCTATTTTACGTTTGTTCTTCACCAGAACTGTACCATGATCACCATCATGTCCGAGGCCTAACACAGCTTGATGATGACGACACCTCTCAAGAAACTGTAAGAAATATCAGGAGTCAACCTCATGAACAACCTGCAGTAATTAATCCAGTACTGAAGAACATCGTTATGCAAGATACAACGTATATGGGGTTTCAAGATTCTGCAGAATTAGATGATCATGTCACTTTCTTTCCTCCTCCCTCCATCTCCACCGTCAATCGTATCATCCCAACAGCAGAAATCGAAGTGGGATTCATTGGTAATTAAGTAATTTTACACACACATTTATAATCTTGTTGATCATGTCAATGCTAATCTGTTCTAGAATCCCTAAACTCTCTCTCTCTCTCTCTCTGTTCATGGAATAGTGTTGGCATGGAAAATTCAGATAGGGTGTGGTCGTTGTCTTTGAATATTAGTATTCGTAGTAAGCTACACTAAATATTATGCACGTCAAAAACTGGCTGCTAATATTGTTGATTAATACGTATGGTACATATTCTTACATGCTATATATGAATAGCTTGAAACTGATTAATCTCTACCTAGCTAGTATCTACCAAATAGTATTAGCTAGCCTAGTTAGAATCTTTCAAAAAGATTAATTATAATTATATAAGTATATATTTAGCAGTAAAATAGAACAAATTGTGTTTTAGTTTGTGCGTTTCTTTGGGGGGACCAAATATTAGTCATGTAAATTGAAAGATATATTTGTGGTTGTGAAAAGCCATGTGATTACATTTGTGGAGTGATGTTGACTAGGTAAGTGCCAGCCAGAGTAGCATGGAAAATGCTTTTTCTCCCCAATTTTGTTCATTAGTCCCAATTAATGGAATTAACATTAGTGTCTAGTGAGTTGATTTTGAAATATAAAGTACCATATATAGATAAACCCAATAATATATATGAATGGATACTGTAGGAATTCCTCAAATTAGAGCTCAACTGATTAATTTGGCCAATTGATCATATATAGGATTATATATATATATATATATATATATATATATATATATATATATATATATATATATATATATATTATAATAGTCTTTAATTTGAATGGATTCTGTTTCATCTACTATTCCAGGAAACAATGAGAAAAAAAACGAAGACGAAGATGTATTCCACGACAGAAGGCTGTTTATGGAAGAATACAAGCAAATGAACAAGAGTCTAAAAATATATGTATATCCACACAAGAAAGATGATCCCTTTGCCAATGTAATGCTGCCAATGAAATCTGAACCAGGTGGGAACTATGCAAGTGAGGCCTATTTCAAGAAGGCCCTCTTCAAGAGCCATTTCCTCACAAATGATCCCTCAAAAGCAGATCTTTTCTACCTCCCATTCTCAATAGCAACCTTAAGGAATGATAAGAGAGTAGGGGTAGGTGGGATTCAAGATTTTGTCAAGAACTACATCCTCAACATCAGTCGAACATACCCCTATTGGAACCGAACGGGAGGAGCTGATCATTTCTACGTCGCCTGTCATTCCGTTGGGAGAACAGCCATGGAGAAAGCAGTTCAAGTCAAGCTCAACACGATACAGCTCGTGTGCTCGTCTAGCTACTTCTTGTCGGGCTACATTCCTCATAAAGATGCTTCCATACCACAGATATGGCCTAGGAAAGGAACCCCTCCTACTCGTTCTCCATCACAAAGGTAACAGAACTAGCTGTTAAATGACCACCTCGTCTAAAAGCTGTTATCAGACAATAATAACTGTTTTATATATTAATTAATGCAGGAAGAACCTAGCATTTTATGCTGGAGCAATGAACTCACGTGAACGTGAGTTTCTTGTTAAGACATGGGGGAACGATATGGAGATTTCGGTCCATCGTTCTCGTCTGAAAACGCCATATTCGGAAGCACTACTGGGGAGCAAGTTCTGCATTCATGCAAAGGGATTTGAAGTGAACACAGCTCGAATAGGGGATGCTTTGTACTATGGGTGTGTCCCTGTTGTTTTAGCAGATCACTATGATCTTCCATTTGCAGATATCTTGAACTGGAGTAGCTTCTCTGTGGTCTTACCGACAGTGGATATACCAATGTTGAAGAAAACACTTAAAGGAATTGTGAGTGCAAATGAATATGTGAAGCTGCAAGAAAATGTAATGAGAGTAAAGAAGCATTTCCAGTGGCATGATAAGAGTGTTGATTATGATACGTTTTATATGGCTATGTATGAGTTATGGCTTCGAAGAAGTCATGTAAGAATTCCATGGTTTG
This sequence comes from Pogostemon cablin, assembly GCA_023678885.1. NCBI lineage: Eukaryota > Viridiplantae > Streptophyta > Magnoliopsida > Lamiales > Lamiaceae > Pogostemon > Pogostemon cablin. The sequence continues at coordinate 874,239 of CM042983.1, forward strand.
ATTAGTTCAGCAGATTTTAGACTACTCTTTGTATTGCACATATGTAGGATATGCGCGAGTTAAAATTGTTGAAATGTGACTAAGCTATTTCTAATATGAATTTAAAGATTTTAAATTTAACTTAAATATGATAAAATTAAAAGTGAAAGCAAATTTTACCGGTTGAAAAATATCATTGACATTGCATCTCTAAAGACACTTATTTTCTTAGCATAAGTAACATATAGAAGTGGAAGAAAATGAAACACGAAGTAAAAAAAACTTAATTTTTTCTTCTTTCTCGTAAATATTAGTATTACATTTATTAAATAAAGTGTTTAAAAATAATGTTACATTTGATTGATATGATATATCATGAAATCCACACACAATACAAATACAATTATCTATTATACATTAAATATTATATTCATCAATTCAATTATTCGATAGATATAATCCACATAAATATTATGAAATCTACCAACACAAATACAATTATACATTATAAATTCAACTTTATTAAAATATATACTACAAATATTTTTTAATTTCCTTGGAAACCGTAAATATAATGTAATGATATCCATGCGATGGAGGGATTTAATCAAAGTTAAGAATATTCCACATTGGAAGCTAACCCGCGGAGTAGGCCCATCAATAAGAATACACGTCAGACCCACGTGTACAATGCAAGGGTCTCTAACAAACACACGAGTCATATAAATATTATATATTCTGTTCAGTGTTCTTCAATTACAGTGGATTTTTTTTGTTTTGTACTGTGTAGTTGGTTTTAATTACTCCTATTAAGATTAGTTAATTTAGCTAAAAAAAATAATAGTAATAATGAATTAGGGAAAATTTCTCATTGGTCCTATAAGAATTCCTTCAATTCAATTATAGTCCCGTAGAAATATACTGATCCCATAATTAGCGGTTTTGTTCCCATAATAATATTATAATCGAAAATTTTAATTCCAAATTAACTTATATTATTTTAAACTACCAAATTTATATTATTTTCTGTGTTTCAAAATAGACATTGTCCGTTTTGGTCTTGTTAATGGTTCAGAATATTTCGTCAACTATTAATAATTTAGATGTAAAATTCCTATGGACTAAATCTGTCAGTTTTGAAACTTTTTTGGCATTGAACAATACTTACGAGACTAAATATGAAATTATCCCTAATGAATTAATGATAAATCCATGTTTTGTTTGAATATTGAGAATTTAATGGCAGTAAATTTATCACTTGACTTGAGAACTAAGGTAAATGAGTCCACAAATCGGATCAACATTTTATTGGAATCAAGATCCTGTTCTTCGCTCACACTTTCATTTACTCTAACTTCCATGTCCACCACCAGATCATCGTCATCACCGTTATCTATTTAAGCTCCAATCACAACCATGGCGGCGTCGTCAGTCTACGTTCTCCACGCTCTCCTCACGCGCCGCCGTGACGGGAACTATCATCACACCCACACGCTCAAATCTCTCTTCTTCTTCATGCCCACAACCTTGGCTCTCGCCACCTCCCTACTCATTCTGCTCTATATCTCCTCCACTTCTAATCTCTTCTTCATTCATCCACACCATCTCCAGTTAACCCACCCCCAATTGGCGTTTCAGTAAATCAAGAAAACCCCACTAATTCTTTCTCCTTTTCCCCTCCTAAATTCGTTGGTTTCAGCAAAATTCCTCATTTCTCGAGCAGGGATGGTGTTCCTGGAGAGGCCGAAGATTTCAACCTGTCTCTGGATGCTCATGGTTACTGAAGCTTCTTTCTTGCTTTATCATTTTAGCTTAATTCTTCCACTTGGTCTGCAACACTGTCATTAAAGATACATGAATTAGTGTTGAAGCGTGTGATTAGTGCTTCTCTTAACTGTAATTCGTTGTCTATTCTTAGTGAAAGTTTTTTTCAGTATTCATGTTTTGCCTATGGATTTCTTTTAACTGGTTGTGCATCCTTCAGTTATTTATTTGCTTAGAAGCTCTTTGGAAGAAATTTTAGTGGATCTAAATTTCATGTGGAAGTGTGTGAAGAGTGATAGGTTGTGTTTGATTCCATCTTCATAAATATTACAGATGAGATTCTAAAGTGATTGTAGTTCATGCTTTCTTTGGTTTCTTCTGGACTATAATATGCAAACTTATGAGCATAAGTTCATAGCATATGGCTGCTGTTTTGTATCTGAATTTTTTCTTATTACATCCATAGCAATTGTACGTTTTCGATGTAGCCAATTCATTTATTTTCTTAAAGATAATCACATAATATTTGAAGGCTCACGGTTCAGGAATATGCATTTATGCAAATTCTTAGCCATTGTACAGTGGCGGAACCAATTATTTCTTTTTGTGAAGTTTATTGCATGATATTTGAACTCTTAAATAGTTGGTTTTTGGTTCAGGAATGCATATTAATGACAAAGAGCTGTTCCATGACAGAGATGTCTTCCTTGAGGAGTACAAAGAGATGAATAGAAGCTTAAAGATTTATGTTTATCCACACAGAGAGGATGATCCATTCGCTAACGTGCTGTTACCCGTGGATTTTGAACCTGGTGGTAACTATGCAAGTGAAAGTTACTTCAAGAAGGTTCTTATGAGTAGTCATTTCATTACAAAGGACCCTTCTGAAGCAGATCTATACTTTTTACCCTTTTCAATTGCAAGATTACGGCATGATCCACGAGTGGGAATTAATGGGATCCAAGACTTCATCCAAGATTACATATTCAACATTAGTCATGAGTACTCTTATTGGAATAATAGTGGAGGCGCTGATCATTTCTATGTGGCCTGCCACTCGATTGGTCGTTCTGCCATGGAGAAAGCTGTTGAAGTTAGGCTTAACGCTATCCAAATTGTTTGCTCGTCAAGCTATTATATCTCTTCCTATGTTGCTCATAAAGACGCATCCTTGCCACAAATATGGCCCAGGCAAGGGGATCCTCCAAATCTTGCTCATGAAAGGTGTGCTTTCTTTGTATACTTCAGAGTTTCAGTTGCATTTATTCCAGTTGTTTGATCTTAGTCTTACCATTGAGTATTGAATAGAACGTTCTTGTCACCCATATTCATAAAACCTTGGAGTTTCTCGAACTTATCTGATATGGAAGTTCTCATATTCATTAAACATCATTGACAAAAATTGTAATAACTAATTCCATTGAACTCCAAATACAGAGAAATAACCAGCATTTTGGTGGGGCTAGGAATAAGGGAGCTTAGATAGGGCTGATTTAGACAATAGTGAGGCCAAGTGAGGCTTTGTAGAACAATGAAATTCATCAACCCTATGTGAGACCAACTTGTTATTTCTTTTTCCCAATATGATACTGATAATTATGTGTAGAAATAGTGAAACCATTGGCCTAACTCAAAAGCTTGTATTTTTGTTCTGTTATATACCATAAGGTCCATAACTTCTTCTGAGAGTATAATGAGAAAGTGTTGTGATTCCTACTTGATCTGCTCAAGATTTTCACAATTTTATGCAAATAAATTCAGGTCAAATCTGGCCTTTTTTGCTGGATCATTAAATTCACCGGTGCGTGAAAAGCTTCTTCAAGTATGGGAAAATGATCCCGAAATATCAGTTCACTCTGGTCACCTCCCAACATCCTATTCGGACGAGCTTCTAGGAAGCAAGTTTTGCCTTCATGTAAAAGGGTTCGAGGTGAACACAGCTCGTATTGGAGATGCCCTGTACTATGGATGTGTCCCTGTAATAATTGCCAATCACTATGATCTCCCTTTTCAGGATATACTTAACTGGAAGAGTTTTTCGATTGTTGTTGCAACTCTAGATATCCCTCTTCTAAAGAAAATCCTCGAAGCAGTAAGTGTAGAAGATTATTTGATTTTGCAAAGCAATGTGTTGAAGGTGAGGAAACATTTTCAGTGGAATCTTTCTCCTGTTGATTTTGATGCTTTTTACTTGGTTATGTATGAATTATGGCTTCGGGAAATTCTTTAAGAGTTCAATCATAGTAGTTCTATTTGTAGATAAGTTAACAAGCATGTGTAATATTCACAATTGCATTACAAGTTGATGTAAAAGATTTGTGAGGTTTAAGTGGCTTGCAAGCTCAATTTACAAACGTGTAAAAGAAAAGAATAAACATAAATAGAGTGTATGAAGAAAAAACACACCCCAATGTGCACAAGAACTGTTTCTAATGGATAATTCAGTTTAGGTTTAAAGCTAAGCACCATTTTGGTCACGAAATGGCTTGAGCACGCCAAGGAGGACGATGGCGACGATGATCAGAAAAATGAGAATCGAGACGCACATCCATTTCCTCGAATTCTTCTGCAAACTCTTTGCCCTCTGAAGGGACTTGTTTCCAGACCGCACGTGATCAACAGCGGATGAAACCTGCACATGTTTGTGCATAGAGAGAATAATTGTAGTCTTTCGTCATATCGAAACAAATAGCTTCATTCCTTGCTCTAGTTTTCTTACACTTTACATTGCTTGAATGAATTAGGAGTCTTGGTTTCCAAGCATGTTTATCAGGAGAAAGCTTTGTTTAGAAAGAAATAGGCCTAATAAGGTTTAGTTTTACCTGGGATTCAATGTTATCTAGCATGTCCCCTTGAGCATCCACCAGTACAGCCAGATCCATGAATATCTGTGCAGTGAAGAATGAAAATAGCATATTATCCTCACAAGATAACACCAGAACAATAATTTAAAAAAGAGGTTGATAATAATTTGATGTAGTTATGATATCAGCAAAACTAGTTGTACCTGTTGTAAATCAAGAAGTTTTTTTTCTAAATCTCTAACTGCATCGTGCCTTTCATGAATTTCTGCAACAGTGTCCATAATCTGGAAAAGAAAAAAAAGGAGAAATTGAGCTCTTGGACGTTAGTGTCAAGAGAAAATGCAGATCATAGTCCAGATTCCATGATGCAAAAGGTGTTAAATACTCGGAACGGAAGCAGTGGAAGTCGGGCCAGCTAAAATGAGGTATGTTTCATGCCAACTAAACATTGAACGTGTAGTAGGAAAAAAATCAATAGCCATGATGAAACAGAAGAGTAGAGTAGTAGACTTATACCTGGCCTCGTCCTTGTGTTCGGATTGCATTATCAAAAATCTGCTCGCTGTCTCCAGTCTCTATTAATTTATCGATTGTCTGAGAAAAGAAGTGGATTAGTAGGTGGGAAAACATGTAGAGAAATTTAGGCTCTTATGTGTTAAAAAGAGCTACCTCTTCGTCAGCTCTTGTGCCCGTTACTACAAACCACATGAAACAAGAAATTATCAAAATGGTTGAGAGAGAGAGAGATCAGTTATAGCAAGGCAAGCAAGTATATCACCTGTGAATACACGCCTCTCGACAACTTCACGATACTCTTGATGTATATTCTCTCTTAATTTCTACGAAAGTATTTATGAAGAGATACTTAGGAACTGAAAACAAAACTGAAAAGAGATCAGGGTGATGTTCATTTTAACATGCACTTAGTTTACCTGGAATTCAAGCATCCTATCTCTGAACTTCTTCTTCAATGCCCTGTACGCAATCATAATAACTCGAGATTATATTCCATTTTATTTTCATCATATTCATCTCATGATGTATAACTTTCATAAGAGGGCATAAGAAAGAAAGTCTAATTACACTGTAGTCAATGTTCTTGATCTGTCTACTCCTGACCCTACTCCACATCCAGGCTTTTCTCTATTTGCTAAGTTCTGGATAAGAGTGAAAAGCAAAGATCATTTTCAGAAGAATCAGAATATAAAACTTCAACAATACATGCACTATATTGCCTCGCCTCTCTGTCAAGTTGCTCGATTTTTGCTTTCACTGAACGGGCAATTTTATTAACCACATCAACATCCTTCTCCATAGTCTGCTTGATTGCTGCAGGTTGAAAAAAATGAACATGAAAAGTGAGATTTAATTTCAGATTTACTGGTTAGCAGGAACTGCTTTTCATGATGCACATCCCAGAAATCCATTTACAGCATTCATGAAGCATTTTAGTCAAATAAAATCAATACCTTTCATATCAGCAGCCTTGGTTACAGCCGTTGTTTCTTCATGAGAACCCTGCAGTGATAGGCATATTGTTATGGACCAAACATTAACTGCCTTCAATAGTATTCTTTTTACAAGTCACATGTCATTTAGCTATATAAACTTCAAGTCATATCATACTCGAAGAGTAATATTGGATTGACGCAAGGAAGTGAACTGATGCTATATAACAAACAATTTTCCTATTCTCTTCAGATAAAAACTGGCAAGTAGTCGAAACATACTTAAATGTTTTCCCACTCCACCATATTTGTGAAAATTTGCTTGCTACCTTGAACACACAACAGAGCACCAAACAGAATTACACTGATGTTACCAGCATTACAAGATCTTAGCTATGGAATTTCGAGTCACTTTGAACTAAAGAGGAAGGAAACGAGAACAGAGTTCATCTCGAGTCTAAGATGAGGATATTTTTTCAGTAAGGGGATAAATATCATGAAGAAAAATAACCACAATACAAGAGAACAAAATATCATACCTGGAGCTTTCTCAGAAGTGTATTGAGTTTTCCATATTGTTTTTCTATCTCTTGAACCTACACAACGCATGATAAGAAGCAAGTGAAATTTAGTAAAAGAAGAATAGGATGAGCACCAGTATTTGGGAACATTTCTCTTCGCAATCATCACATATAACATATTCATATTAGACACCTGATTAAAAAAGTTTTGCAAGCCAATTTCTCCCGATCTCGGCAATCCCATTTCAGCATCATCATTTCTATGTACTTGATCCCGAGGGATCACAAAAGAATCCTGTAAGAGTCACAAAGAGAAGGAAATCATACATACAATGCATCATCAATCAACACATTTATATTGAAAAGTATATAAATACAGCATCAACAAAGTAAGCCTTTTTTCCCACTAGGTGGCATGTTCCTTATGAAAGGTATGAAATAGTAGACCAAACGAAGGTTTCTTTACCAACAATTAGAAAGATGGATTTGAAAGGAAATAAATTGAGGAGTGATAATCCTTTAATAATGAGTTATGCAACTTTTTTTTTTTTTTAAACAAATAGTTGAGAAGAAATCTCCTAAAGTTCATGTGATTCTAGTTTGCCTCTGATCAGTATAATCATGTATAGGCTGCATAGCAGTGAAATATAAATTGTATAAGCTTAATAAATTGAACCGTAGCATTGATGGAATCGTGTACTTATTAAAAAATGCTACTATGGGATTGAAAATTATGAATTTAATCTATTTATCCACATTGAACAGAAAAGTTTAAATCCCATCTCAAACTTTCAATGCTTCTTATATTTTATGAAGATACGAACATTCCTTGATTCTAATTCAATATCATCGAGCTACGTAAAAACTCCCGCCAAACAGGAACATTCAATGCATTGATGGGCAAAATCATATCACATACATTAATTGTTCCACTTATTGAGAATTCATTTTTTTAGAGCAGAAATTTAAACAGCATTAATAAAAAGGTTGCATTTGCATGGGATGATTTCGAAAATTAAATTCGAAACCGATTTCTGGCGCCATTTCTGAGAAGATGAAAAGGAGAAAAACAAATTCAAAAATTAGAAAAGGAATATTACCGTGAGAAGGTCATTCATGTTGGAAGCTTGGGGAAGCTTCCGAGAGACGAGAGAAGAAAAGATTGAAGAGGAGTTGATGATCTTCCTGGGAAATTTATACCCCCACTCTCTCTCCCCTCTCCCGCCCCTCTATCTCTCTCTCTCTCTCCCTCTCCTCTTCTTCTCTTCTTTATATGGAAATTATTCACGCGGCTTCCATAAGAGGGGGAAGAGAGAGAGAGAGAGTCTGTTATGTGCGGTTATACGAAACACAGCAGAAATTTGAGAGACGACACAAACACACACACACTACGCATAAATATAAGCTATCATCATTTCAGCAAGCATTTTTCATATATAATCCATTTTTTTTTCGAGTTAGTGCTCGGCCCAAGATTTCGGCCCAATAATAATAGTCGAGTTATTAGTCGGCCCAAGATTTCGGGCCAATAATAATATTCGAGTTAGTTCTCGGCCCAAATACTTGGTCGATTCAAGTCCAAATCCTATGTTTGATGTTTATATGTATTCAAATATCATCTTTTCAACTTTACGCCTTAGAGGATAACCACTAACCAGTAACCACTCATTCATTTATTCAATAATTATTTTTCTTAAGTATTAAGATTGGCAAAAGCTCCTGTGCACCCGGGGACACGGAAAGATGCTCCGTGTCCCCGTGTGAGCACAGCCTCTCCTCCAATCATATTTAAACCTATGTATTGCTAGGGGTTTAAATTGTAAAGGGGCATGAAAATTGTAAAGGCACACGGAATTTGCTCCTTGCGCCCGGGTGCACAGGAGCCTCACTCATTAAGATTTCATCTATTCAACTCTAGAGGGTGACCACTCACTCATCATTATTATTATTATTATTATTATTATTATTATTATTATTATTATTATTATTATTATTATTATTATTATTATTATTATTATTATTATTATTATTATTACCACAATTTATATACATATACACTCAACCAAGAGGCAAATTTACATTTATAGGTTATTCAATATGATCAAGCATGAGGCTATTTTAGTAATTACAATGGATATCAGTTTGACGATTGTAGCTTAATTCATAGTAATTGCTTGTGTCCCAAAATTCATTGCATACGAAGTAAAACTATTTTTCTTTTGAATTAATTGATCATAAATAGCTACATTTGTAGTGTATATATAATTCAGAGCTAATATTCTAGGAAGGCAAGTAAATTTTGGTGAGGATATGTTTGATATCACGAAAAGGAATCAACTATTTATCACGCAAATTCGAATCACTTGTAAAAATAAAAATATGGTTATTATATACATATATCAAACATTTAATCTTATTTTTACTTTCATTTCATAGAGTTTAACAAATACTTACAAAATGTGTGATACTATGTGTGCCTGAGTTTCCCATTTTTACCCTTTCTAATTTCTATATGTATTGGTTTCTGTATCTTGGAGGCTAAGAAAAATGATGAATTAATTAAAGTGATCTAAAAGTAAAAAATAAAAATAAAAAAGAATTTATAATGCATAAATGACCGACATGTGTAATGGCTCCACACACTTCTTAAATCAAATCAAGGAAGCCGCGTTCTCATCCCTTCTGCCGTTTCTCACACGGATCACACTCTAAACTTCCACTATATAATCTGCTGTTTGCTTCCCAAATTCGAAACGATTATTCTTCATCTCTTGAATTCTGGGAAAAATATTTTCGTCGAGCTGTGGTGTGGATTTCCATAATTTCTGGATCGAGGTACCAGGTGGACTAAGTTTATTATATATTCTCTTCGTTTTATTATATATTCTCTTCGTTTTGCTCATATTGCTACGTTTAGTTTATTGTAACTTTTGTGAGAGTTTTATGCAGTCAAACGATGTAGTTTGATCCGATAGAGAGAATATATATATATATATATTTAATTATTATACTTACACACCAAATCAATTTTTCAAAAAAGAATAAATTAAATTTTAATATTTATTATAATAGATTCATAAAATATATAATTTGAGAATATATTTATTTTTTTTTATTTTTGAGTGTGCTTAAAATATTTTTAAACTTTTGTGAGCAGACTTGAGCGGCTGGCCTTAAGAAGATCCGCCTCTGTACCCAACGTTGAATAATTTATATGTACTCGTTTATTTTCAATTTTAGCATAAAGGCCTAATTTACTTCATCTGATCCTTACGCATTGTGATTGAAGATGAATATATACACACCTGGAAGGATTCTGTTTCTCGAATCTTGTATAATTTGTGTATTGCTGTTCTGCCTTTTCGGTAGGGATGATCTGTGTTGCATTCAGTTAGATCACGGTCACAGCGATATGAGAAATTGTATTTTTGCCGCGTATTTTGTTGAATATATCGCTGTTTATGTGAGATTGGCATTGATTTATTCTTTCATTGAAATGGATTAAAATTGTCTTCTTTTTTTTTTTTTCCTTCCTAAAACAGATTAATTATTGAGTAGTGGTAAGGAAGTAAAAGAATTTTTTTTGGCATTGATCAATCTGGAAATATGCTGTTTTGATTTAGGAAAAGGAAAATTCAGTCGTTGTTCGATCTTTATTAGGGGAAGCCATTATCATGTGAACAATTGATGGTGCTTTTTGAGCAAAGCAGATTTTTGGACGAATATCTAAATCATCATATGAGATGACTGATGAGTTTATGGTTTATCTGCTAAAGGGCTTGTAGTCCGCCGTAGCTTGAGATAAACAGAAGATATAACCACGATTTCTGGCTATATATTTGTGCATTGATATATTTGCATTTCTTGGTGGAGCTTTTTTATTCACTGTGTCAGTAGATGGTGGTTGCATAATAATAACAAAACGAGTAATCAATGAATTCGGTTGCTAGTGATACTCTTCCCAAGTTAGTTCATTTCGAAGAAGCAAGAACCTTAATGAATTCGGTTTTTGTTGGTTTTACCCTTTTTATTTCTACTTTCTGTGCACAGTTACCTTGTAATTATACAATCACTCAATTAATTGTTATCACATTACATTTATGATTTGAGTTCATGATTTGGACTTGTGTTTCTGTCTCTTTCAGGCATTTGTACTTGAATGCATATAGATTTGTTGCTTGGAGGTGTAAAATATTGTAATGGAAGACAAATCTGATAATATTTGCATAAAAGAAAAGAAGGTGGAGAAGGAAGAAAAACATCTCAAAGTTGAAGGTCATGTTGAGAAGGGTGATAAAGAAGAAGAAATGAATAAGGTGGACCTAAAACATGAAATCAAGTTGGAGGTGAAAGATGAGTCAAAACACAAAGATGGTGGAGAAAAGAACGAGGAAGAATGTTCTGACAAGAAAGATCGGGATGCAGTTCATGCATCCGAGAAGGAGGATGACAAAAAGATGAAGAAAGATGAGGAAAAGGATAAGGAGGATAAGAAAGACAAGAAAGAGAAGAAGAAGTCCCATGAGAAAACAGAGAAAGATAAGAGTGAGGAAGAAGGTGAAAAATTGAAGAAGAAAAAGGATAAAGAGAAGAAACACAAGAAGGACAAGAAGGATAAAGAAGTGGACTCTGAAGGGGATAATGATGAAACAGAGGCAACGAAAGATGGTGAGAAAAAGAAAGACAAGAAAAAGAAGAAGAAACATGAGGATGATGCAGAAGTGGACTCTGAAGGGAAAAAGGAGAAGAAGCACAAGAAGAAGGAGAAAAAGGATCAAGAAGCTGACTCCGAGGGGAACAATGATGAAATAGATGAGGTGAAAGATAAGGATAAAAAGAAAGACAAAAAAGAGAAGAAGAAGAAGAAGAACTCTGCAGGTGAATCCAATGAAGAAAAGGAGGAAGAGAAATGCGAGAAAGAGAAAAAAAAGAAGAAAGAAAAGAAGAAGAAACACGAGGATGCCGAAGTGGAGTCAGATGAGGAAAATGAGGAAAAGAGCAAGAAATATAAAGAAAAGAAAAATGAGAAGGAAGAGATCACCTCAAGGGACATTAGCATTGAAGATGAGGGAAAAATAGCCAACACTGAAGCTGGGGGTAAGCAAGGGGAGAAGGAAGAAGTGTGTAAAGATAAGAAAGAGAAAGACAAGAAGACAAAGAAGGATGAGAAGAAACGCAAAGTAGAAGAGAAGTATAACATCAGAGATCTTGACAAACTAAACAAGAAGCTAGAGAAGATCAACGGGAAGATAGAAAGTCTTCTCGTGAAAAAGGCTGACATTGTCAAGCTGATAAAAGAAGCTGAGGATAAGAAACAGGTCGAAGGTAAGGCGACCAAAGATGTAGCAGAAGATGAGGCCAAGGACAAGGTAACTGCTGTTGAGACAGCTTAGTATGGTGGTTTTTGTTGTAGCATATGCTAATATGTCTAATCCAGTCTGCTGATGTTACATGTTACATGCAGTTATTCGCATTTCATAGTTGTAATACTTTTATTTGGGTATATAATAAAATTCATGTTCAAATTTCTTTCATCTAGATTTTCACAATCCTCTTTGGTATTCAAGACATCAAGAGAGCTAGTAAGAAGTGGATATTCTTTATTTTTTCATTTCATCAACATACCTTCCACTAAGGGAGTGGGATCTTCCATACAAAATTGAACAATTAAGTGGCCTCAACCTAACTTACCACAACACAGTTTAGTTGGCCTTTACATGTGTAGTGAGCCCATAACCAAATGGGAATAGTGGGTCATAGTGTCGATCACCAACGTTCATCGGAAGTTGATCGACAGTCTTGAACCATGTGCGTGGTAGCTTTCCAGTAAATCCATAGTCGCCAAATAGAACATCAGCAACACCTTGGCCTTCTGTACCCGGAAGCCAAGCGGCTACAAGGGCATCAATTTGTGCTATGTAGGGTTGAATCATGACCGGACGGCCTGTTATGAGAACGACTACGCATTTCACGTAGGCACACACATTTGAGATGATACTAGGACCAGGTTCAGGAAGTGTCAAATTCTCACTGTCTCCAAATGTTTCTGCATATGGTGGCTCTCCTACTACGACGATGGCATACGAAAACTTGTTGGACTTAACATATCCAGCATCCGGATTCTCACTGAAAACAACTTTCGTCTTAGGGTCAACTGTATTCTTAATTGCTGTCAAGACCGTGGTACCTGATCATAGGAAAAACAAGTTATTACAGAAAGAGGGAGGTTGATAACCCTTAAAATTGTCGAGCAGGGAATGTAAGGAAACAGAAATTTTGGAGCATCATGGATTTACCAGCTGTAATATTGCCGGACTGGCCTTGCCAATCGATCGTCCAACCACCACACTGATTGCCAATATCGTCAGCATGCGTTCCTGCTACAAGAATCTTTGATGCTTTCTTAGGAAGTGGTAACAGTGGGTTATCTACAGAATCACCATTTTTGAGCAAAACCAGAGATTTTCTTACAGCTTCCCTTGCTAGTTCTCTATGTTCCTGTGGGATTTTTGCATAAAAACATCATCAATTAACTGTAACCAGGAGCTTTCAACAAAGTCTGTCAGAATCCTACTTACCTTACTTCCCAAGTACTTGGTCATGCTATAATCAGCCAATGGGTGTTCAAATAGACCCATTGTGAACTTAACTCTCAAGATTCTTCTCACTGCATCGTCAATTCGGCTCATGGGAATGAAGTTGTTTTTCACCAAGGACGTTAGACCATCAATGAATTCTGTGTAATTGTATGGAACCATAATCTGTTGTGTATAGAAAATTAGAAACAAGTTGATGAATATATGTTAAGCTAAGCAGTTTAACCATCCATATTAAGTTTGGAAAAAAATGTAATGCTGTTACCATGTCGATTCCAGCATTAATTCCAGTTATTATGGAGTAGGTATAATTGAGATGAGGTGGAGAAGTGATCCTATCAATTCCCTGCCAATCTGAGATGACGAATCCCTGAAGCGATTCACAAGAAAGGACAACTATCAGTCGTTAAGCTGGTAATTCAGTTCAAAATTAAACTAGATTAATTTACTCTGAAGCGCAAGGTCTTCTTGAGGAATCCGGTGATTAGGTCACGGTTAGCATGCATCTTTATCCCATTCCAACTGGAGTAAGAAACCATGACGGTTCCTACTCCTTTGATGATGGAGTTGTAGTAAGCTGCCATATGGATACCCAGCAAGTCATGTCTGCTTGACAATGTGTTGTTCTCATTGATGCCTTTCGTCGTTCCTCCATCACCAACGTAGTGTTTAGCACAAGCAAGAACATTCTTCCTAAGAACCACAGATCAATACAAGAGTCTGTCAGTCATTTATTTGGTAATTTGATCACAAGGGATAAATCTATAATGTGTGCATGCATCATTGTCAGCCGTTCTTAGATGTGAAACCAAGACTGATATTTTTTATTCATGGCTTTTTTTCTCCCACGTGTTTAGTGGGATCATGGTCCATATTGCAAAGTGCCAAAAAGTGTGTTTTTAGTCATGACAGATCTAGTCAAGAGCAAAGCACTAGTTTCTTGTTTTATTGAATTATTTCGGATAAGGTTATTGAGGAGGGGAATGATGGAGTTTTTAGTTTAAGCCTGATTACTGGATATTTTACACAGAATCACTGAGAGTAGATGTTTAGATACTTACTGTCCGGCAATGAAAGGGACACCCTTTCGATCATTAGGAGATATATTTCCTTGTAATCCTGGAATTATCTCTGTCATTGCTCGAACTACCTTGGGATCTTCACTATAACTCTCATAACAACGACCCCATCTCGGATCTCGACAAACCTTAAACATGTACCTCAATTTAGACTGAATATTCATCGAAAGTATTTACTGTCTAGTGAGTGATATTACCGCAATGCAGGGAGCGAAAACGTAAGGAATTCCGGTTGCTCTAACTTCAAGTGCGGTGGCAGCACCGATTCTCTTCACCAGCTGAGGATCTCTGCACACATGTCAAGCTGTACGTTTAATGTTGTCTGAAACATGACAGATGTTAATACCTAGACAGAGCTACTTGCCTCGTAGCTCCAAGGCCAATGTTGTGTGGGAAAATGGTTGCTTTATAGACACCATTGTGTCCATGAAGGGCGTCGATCCCATACAGCATTGGTATCTTGAGGCGGGTCGACAACGACCCCTTCTGGAAGCCGTTCACCATGTCCACCCATGTCTCCGGAGACGCTGTCCGAGAGGGTATGCTCCCTCCGCCGCTCAGAACACTGCCTGTGAGCCTTGTGGATGTTAGAACACATACTAGTAAATCATTATATAATCTTATGTTGATATTAACCTATTTTGTACTTGTTCAAAACCTTGGCAGATGCTACAAGGCGATCAATTTGTGTCATCTGCCCAATCTTTTCCTCCAGAGTCATTCTCATTAGCAGGTCCTTCACTCTCTTATTCACTGGTTGATTTGGATCCTGGTATATCTTGTGATCTGCGTTCACTATCGATATCAAGAAACACAAGGCCAGAATCGGAACGAATGCTTTTGCCATTTTCATCCTCAGCATAATCTTTTACAACAACCAAACACTAAAGAATGTCAGGTTTGTAGCAATTAATGATCAGATGATATGCATACAGACATGAGACGTGTGTGAAGTTCAGAGAGCACATTATGCAAGATAAGTAATGGCCCTACAAGGAAGGGTCACGAGTTTCTTGCTAACTTGGAGTTGGAGAATCATAATAAGCGTGATGTATATATGATGATGCAGTTGACTTTAAAGCAATGCAAAGCTTAAATAAAAGTAGCCAAGAGGAGGATTCTTACCAGTGATGCCGCTTCAGCTCACTGATTAATGAGAGAGAGAGAGAGAGAGAGAGAGAGAGAGAGAGAGAGATTTTCTTTGAAGTTGGGACACTAGCATGGGCTATAAATGGTATGTATAAAGTTTGTTCCCAACTTGCATAAATGCAGAACTAGTGGGTTATTTTTAATCTTTTATGTAGATATGAATGGAAAATGAGGGAAGAAATATATGAAGTTGGGAACGCCTTTCGAATGAACATGATATTGTATTATATTCAACATGTATGTCTGAAAATTCTGAATAAAAATAAATGTAAGAAAGAAAATATAAACATGTATGTTTGAAGTTTGCGAATAAAAATAAAAGTAAGAAAGAAAATGTAATTGATAAATTTGGATAAGTACCCCTCACCACCCTTAGACCCACAATGAGTTGTTAGCCCCACAGATGCCTTGATGATTGATGTGAAATGGTAAAAGAGAGAGATTTAAAAAGAAAAACTATATACTATATCCTGGTAGTTATATGAAAAGAAATTAGGATGTTATTTTGAAAATCATATTCAGACAAATCTCAAGCAACCAGCAATTTTGTCCTAGCAATAATAATATTTAAAAAATAGCAAGGTTCGGAATCTACTACCTTGAATAATACCATATTCAATATTCATAGTTTATTAAGAAAACCTATATAATCTTGCCAATTGGCTCTTATGTTGCTTACTAAAGAAAATTAAGTGTTTAGATACAAATTAACCAACAATAGTGAGCTTTAAATAGACTTGTATGACATATGATTCACAATACGGCCAGCAATCATGACATATTGACAACTAATAAATAAAATGAAAAAAATATTTTAATTAGTAAAAGAGATGGATAATTTCAATAGTTCTAATGTTGGTATAGAGGCACTATCATAATATATTAAAAGCGCTTAGTAAATGTTAAAAAAAAATTTCAACTTTATCCTCACTTATATTTATTCACTATATTTTTATCCTTATCTATTATACATTATATATTTAATTAATTCATTATTAATAATGCCTTTTCATTTTCTTCAATTAAATTAATTTTAGAGTGAGGCTTGCGTGCGCCCGGGCGCACGGGAACACATTCCGTGTAAATTTAGTATTATGAGTAAGGGTACATTGCTTTGATCTAAAGGGTATACACTTTAATTAATAAAAGGTACATCATTTTGTTCTAAAGGGTATACACTTTTTATTAATATTTTTTTCTTTAGAAAATAAAGGGTACACATTTTTATACTAAAGGGTATACAATTTAACACAAAATTCTAAAGGCACACAGAGTGTTGTTCATGCGCCCAGATACACACAATAATTTTCTTTAGAAAATAAAGGGTACACATCTGTATACTAAAGGGTATACAATTTAACACAAAATTCTAAAAGCGCACAGAATATGGTTCGTGCGCCTGGGTGCACAGGAGTTTTTGCCTTAATTTTAATGTACCTTTTAATCTTTTCTCAATTTATTTCATGGCTTCATATTCAAATCATCTATAATAATTAGACATTAACTATTTTATCTTTTAAAATACTCATGACTTATTATTTGATGGATAATATTTAATTACAATATGATGCATACAACTTTTTATAAATTCATAATCAATAAGTAATATGAAGAGACAAATTAAACATTATAAAATGACATTTATTCATCACTCAACATTGTATGATCGCAACTTCCCTCTCATTGATGTTGCCAATGGCCAAATCGAGGTGAGATTCTTGAAAATATTCTAATATTCATTTTTTTTTGATTTATTATTTATTGTGTGATATGAATTCTTATATTTTGGGTTTCAGATTATTTCATTACTTCATGATATATTTGTGAAGCTACATGTATTGAATCACTGTAAAAAGACGTGATTCTCTCTCTTTTTTTTTTTCAGTGGCAAAGAAGATCAAGGAACCTAATTTATATATTTTTTAAAATGTTTGATTTTATTATTTTTAGTTATAGAGTTATTGTTTGTGTAATATTTAATTGATTAATGTTTATATACACCACTTATATCATAATATATTAAAAGTGGCTTAGCAAGTGTTAACATTTTTTTCCAACTTTACCTTCACCTATATTTATTTACTACATTTTTATCATTATCTATTATACATTATATATTTAATCAATTTATTATTAATAATGCCTTTTCATTTTCTTTAATTAAATTAATTTTAATGTATCTTTTAATCTTTCCTCAATTTATTTCATGGCTCCATATTCATATCATCTATAATAATTAGACATTAACTATTTTAACTTTTAAAATACTCATGACTTATTATTTGATGGAACGTCGTTATTATGTTTCGTTTGTAATATTTTTTACTATGTCTTAAAAAAAAAAACTGGAGTTGTATATTTAAATATTATTATTCCACAAAATCTTTAAATACATTTTACTAATAATTCGTGAGACAAAGGAAAAGATGCATTATATATACATATGTCTTCTATGTCCCACTCAAAAGGGTTATTTTAGTTGGTTCCACTCTAAGATATGTACTTTTCTTTTTAATAAGTAGGCCGGTTTCCAAACACAAAAATATATTTAAAAAAAAAACTAATACCTCTTAGAAGTTTTATAATATTACAAAATTTGCTAACAATTCACAATAATATTAAGGGTAAAAAAAGTTAAAATACAACTAAACTTACAACTATTAAAATAACATTTCCCTTAATCTACACACAACAAAGAGAAATACATGCATGATCTTAGGAAAAATGGAGTGTATAATTAAAGCAACACTTAGTGTGATCTTCTTACAATAACATTGTTTTTCTTTTTCTTAATTAGTTATTCTCTCAGTTCCAGGTAGTTCTTCATTTTTACTTAGATACGATATAATTTATTTTTTTTCCTTTTTTCAATTTTATCTTTCAAAAAATATTTTTCTTTTTCAACATAATAACGAATAATTTAAACAAATCCTCTATTTAACATTAATTACTTAAAAAAAAGTTCAAATACAATATCATTTTGATAATAAAAAATAAATTAAGCAGAAATTGTATAGATTATGTTATAAATGATGAGGAGTGTCCCCTAATTCTGAAATGACCTTTTTGCTATTCCTGCAGTGAGGTTTGCCACTGCAAGATGATCGGAAAGAGGGTAGTTTTGTGTTCGCATTTTGTTACTGTTGTTGTTCTCTCTGTTTTCTTGAGCTCAAGTTTGGTGCTTTGCCACACTAGAGATCCATTCAACTTCATTTTAGGTTGGTTTTTTTAGGTTGATCCGTTTGCATATTCTAGAGAATTTAGTATGATGTAACTTTTGATGGAAAGCTGTGATGATGGCTGCTTTTGGGAAAAATTTTGTGCATTTTTTATGTACTGGTTTTCTCATTTGGAATTTTTCACTTTTTATTTTGTTTTCTTATGTATATTATTGGAATGATGAAGAAAGAAATATTGGAGCATAGAGTGGATATGCTTTACAAGTAAATGTGCTCTTTGTGTTTGTGAAAAAGCCTCATGGATTGTTCAATTTATTTTCAATTAATCATCTTCGTTGTTTATCTTTAAACAGTTGTGTAAGGAAGCTTATTCAAGATTGTGTCAATATGTATGCTTAGAATTTATCTACTTATTATTATTATTATTTTTTCTTTATTCATCTCAATGATTTTAGTCAATATGAATTTAAGAGATTGGAATGAGGTGTTCCGTATTTGTCAATAAAAAATTTTAATTTTACACCATGTAGTTTTTACTTATTTATTTACTTTTTAAATTCTAATATGTAATTTCTAAATTTTAACTTAAAGTAAATTTAATATTATGTACAATGTTATTGGTATTATGTAGCATAAAAATATGCTCCTAATTAAATTTAAAATTTAGATCATTCCAATTTAAAATTACAAAAGCATGACGTACATCCGAAGTAAAACTAGTTATTGAAAATACAAGGATAGAATGAGTCAGTCCATCAGATATTCCAGGAACATAAAGTTGGAAAACTTTGGCTGTCAGGAGCATTAAATGTATACAATAACCGATTTGTATCCTCGCTACTCTGATTTTTTTTTGTCAGCTAATATCTCAGTATTTTTATAACCTCATCATTTTGGATTTTTTTGAGGACTAAAATTAATATTCAGAAAAGTTACAAAATGCCGGATAATTACCCAAGTTAAGCTTAAATTAAAACACATATCCACACCCACAATTCTATTAAATTTAATACATAATAAACCTAAACATCAATATAATAGTAATAGAACATCTTATAAGGTTGATGCAGTTTTTTGTGATTCGCAAGAGTTGAAGCAATATAAGCCCTCGAACCAAGCCCATTGGGCCATTCAACTATATATTTGGGCTAGTCAAAAGAATTGCCTTACCCAACGATAGTGGGCTCAAACCCACCTTCTCCCAAGTTGATTTCGGATATGCACAGATTCCATTCAATTTTCCTATGGTTTTCAACTCTTTTGTCATGCCAAATCAAGTTACAACATAAAGATCTAATAAGAACCATTGGTTTCATTACAACATCCTGTGTTTATTACACATGAGTGTGATAACTAAGAAGTACCTCGCATCTCATCATTGGTGCAGTGGGTCAAAACCAGATCCTCCTGCCATGGTGATAGCAAATGAGCGAGAAACAAGAAAGGAAGAAGATTAGAATGGCAACTACTTACTTACTTACTAACCTAGTGGATTGCAGCGGCAGAGTCGCCAAGCAGTCAGTATACTCCCCTTTACCACTCCATACTTCTTGTAAGCAATCATCGAGTACTCACTACATGTTGGAACATACCGACAGCTAACGGAGATATTTCCCCTGTTACAACCAACGTTAAATTAACATTTGCGTATTCATTTTGAAGAAATTATAGCACCAGAAGAATTGAATTATCAGTCGAGAAAACACACCGACTTTTGTAGAACTTTAGCATCGATAACGCAGCTTTTACGCCTAAATCATTCACTTCATTATCTGCCAAATAACCAATATTCCGAACACTCTGTGAGATTCTTCAGCAACAATCAAGCCATATAATAAATTGGAATACGAACTTACCCTCTGAACCACTCTGAGAGGGATCTTCTCCTGAGCTGCAGAGAACCCGTCGACGGCAAAGGAAAGAATTATATCGAGGCTCATCCAAAAACAGATTGGAATTCGAAAAAACGTTGTTGGAAGAGGAAAGAGAAGTGCGTCGCTCCGAAAACGATAGAGCGGATTTTGATTGATTGAGTTTGAAATTAGGGTTTGTGGGAGAGTAGGGCTCATAACAGATTTTGCAGCGCCATTTTACAGTTGTAGCCACTAGATACTCCAAGTTTACCGCTTTGTAAGTTGGAAATTTTGCATTCACGTCCCTAAAGTCTTAGGTTATGTTAATTCAACCCAACCACCATCTTCATTATTTTCAATTTATTATGTCCTAATTAAGTAATTATATATGCTGGTAGTGTCCCTATTAATAGTGTCCCTATTAATTTCTTTAAGAAATTTAGAGATATATCTCTATTTATCATGCTTTATTATAGTCACTGGTATTGGATAAGGGGACAATTGGAAATTTAATTGAATAATTTGTTTTTCAACAAAAATTCTCAAGAAGTATGTAAAACGCCCTTTATAATTGGGATGGTTTTAGCATCAACAACATTTAATATAAATTATCAGTATGAGAAAAAAGTTTGTGAGCATCAACACCAAGAAATTTGTTCTATTACTTATTTTATTGCCAATTGTTACAATCACATAGATCCTTGAAGTACATTAGACATCACAATAGACATTAATAATCAAGAAAAAAAATGTAAACAAGTGGAGTAGCATATATCATCATCTATGACTATGCTTGTTGATCAGAATTGGGTCGTGATTTGCGAAAAAAGAGCTTTAAAATCCGATGTTGGTGTGCCAACTCCTTCAGGTTTAGAGGCAAGATCGAACGCCTTAAATTTAGCCTCCTCGAAGTTTAGTGCCTATACGGATGCAAATGAAATTAAGAACATCTTTAAAATAAGGTAGGAAGAAGGGGCTTAGAGTGGTTATCACCTGAATACAAACTTCTGCAACATCTGCTCTAGGAATCAGCTTGGTCTCGGTTTGAAGTAGTTCGTCGTCCTTTCCTACTAGTAGTTCCCTTACACCACCTTCTTTATCTTGCAACCCTCCAGCTCTGTAGAGATATACGAACAGAAGATAGTTGAGACATGCATCCTATGTTGAATGTATTCGTTTCCAAATTGTACAAAGTGAGAGTTAAATGTCCTATGACTGTTATGTTAGTAATGTCAAAAGGTGTAGTGATAGTGTCCAACAGAAAAGAAATGTAGGCGAAGATTTACAAGTGAAGATGCGATGTACCTAATTATGGTATACGGAAGCCCTGAGTTAGCCAAGTACTCTTCAGCTTTTCTCTTCCAAATCTGAAATTAACAAACATTCCGTGGAAACCTTAGTAATATTCCTTCAGTACAAGTATGCAGTTTATCTATATATGATCGTGTTCCTCCGAGTACTTATTTTATGGAAAAAGAATAACTGAGTTGGGGAACAAATTACAAATAAATTAATTGATCCAACCTCAACATAATGACAAGAAAAACAATGTAAGAGAAAAGGGACAAGAAATATCAACAAACCAAGATCTTTCCGTTCCCCAAGCTATTCAAGGGGTGATTTGGATTCATTCCTCCCATTGAACCAACCAACACAATATGTTTTACTCCAGCAGCTTTGGCTGTTAAAAATGTGTTTAGAAAATGAGCATAACATTGAATAAAGCAATTAAACCAGCAACTTCAGTGTAAGTCCTCACCAGTGTCTATTTGGTTCTTTTGCCCTATCCAATCAACCTATAAATGAATGTATTAGATCAGGAATATTGATTTATAAAGAGATCTAACACAGGTTTCACATTTCCACCTAAAGGCGAAGACACAAACCTCCTCAGGGAATGCCCCATCTTCAAAATAAAACTCAGGTCTTCCACCCTCAGACGGATCAAATCCTGGTTTCATCTTTGGAACAGCACTCGTGAGAATTATAAGATAATCGACTCCTTGAAGTGCTGGAACAATGCTCTCGCTGTTTCTTATATCCCCAACATAAACATCATCAGCTCCACCAATTTTTTCCTTGCTCTCCGGAGTTCTAACCAAACCTCTAGCAACATACTGCTCTGACCTATCCTTCAGTTTCTTATAAGTTAATTGCCCTGTATTGATCAAGCATCGCATTATAGTGTCAAGATACTTTCATATACGTAAATTCTGAAAGTTAAATTAACAACAATGAACAACAATAACCATCCATCAAGTTAATCATCAATGGTAAACAAGGGCTTTGCATCATGTTTATTGGATTTTAATTCAAATATTCTGGAGACATAATTTGGTTGGCATATATTCAACGAAACACAAAACCCTCGCAAAAAAAAAAAAAAAACTCATGCAGTTTAAATAATCAGCATTTTCATACCAACAACAGGGTTTTCATGCCATCAATCAGAATCTCCAATGCACCACACAAGATTACTTTTCGCGAACAATATTTATAAACCCCTACACGATTCACAGCTTATGCACAAAAAAAAAAAAAAGTATTTTGATCATTCAAATATCTCTAAACCCAAAAATTAGTTCAATCCTGACACCAAAACTAAGAATCAAAACCCTAAAATACAAAAATGGAAATTCATAAAATACAAAAAAAATAGCACCATACAGATTACAGAGATTCAAAGGGAGAGAAAAGCCAAATGTAAAGAGATTTTTACCAGTTCTACCACCGGCACCAGTAACAAGCACAGTGGGTTTGCTCAAATCAGACATCGCAAAAACCAAAATTCACTCGAGAGAAAACAAAAAAAAAATTGGGGGAAAACTAGAGTGAGGAAATCCCGAATTAATAGTACCAATTGTAATTACTCAATAATAATGACTGAACATCAAAGCGATGGCTGGAGGTTGGGCATGGGCATGGGCATGGGCATGGATGGAAACACGTGTAGGGCCAATTACGTCCATTGAAACGAATTTAACGATCGGCGTGAAATAATTCTCGAAGCTGCTAGAAGGTTTGTTGGATATGAACAAGATTGGACCGTTAGGCGTTATAGTATCACAGTTTGGAGTTGGCATAACCGCATTAAGTTATTTTCTTGATAAGTGAGCTGAGAGTTGGGTGGATCCATGTATTATTATTTTGGTGGCCCATTAAAATTTTGTGAAATAGTTCCTTAATTTTCCTCTCTTCATAAATGGGCTGAAAATATATATTGGCCCATCCAGAGTCTTTTGGGTAAGGAAAAACTAAAACTTGGAGTTAATTATAAGGGGGGAAATGTAATTTGTGAATTAAATTACAATTTTTAAATCAAAATAAATATTCTATAAAAAAAACTCAAAATAAATATAAAATTTTATTATTACTCAATTAGTTTCAAAACCCTTTAAATTTAAATCAATTTTTATAAAACACATGTTAAACCTCAAACAAAGATAATGAAATAAATAAATAAACTAAATCAATTACACACATAGTATAAAATTCTTTTTTTGAAAACTAGTATATATAAAATTCTAATAAGAAAGCAATGGTATTTGTTTTATGTAATCGCATTTGATAGATACAACTTAAATTAATTTAATACAAAACTACACCCTAAATTAGCAATCAGATTCTCAGACTTCATTAACCCAATTTGAGTTCCAAATAATTTCATGATTATGTTATATGTTGATATGGACATCGAAAAGACTAATTATAAGAATTTCCACTAATCATGGCAGCTTGATGAGGTCACTTTACTTTAAATAGTAACATTGTTACAAGATTATAGCAAACTCGACAATATTAAACCATTAGACAGTGATGTGAAACGTTATTTTCAGAGTTACCGCCCCATAGTTCATAACATTAATCAAATAGTTAATATGGATATTAATTTATCATTTCCACTTGATACAAATCTTACAACCCTAGCTAGCAAGTTAAGTTTATTGCTCTACTACCCTCACTCATATCATTTTCTACATGAGCCATCAATTCATGAGTTATTACATATGGGCTCAAGAAAAGTTCATCATTGACTCTAAGATAATCGAGTCGAGCTCGAACCACCACGAGCTGACACGACCCTACTCGTTTACACCCCTTGGTAACGATTAACGAATGATACACTTAACGTTGCGAGCGGGGTTTAAAGTTGATAAACAAGATCTCCAATTATTGTAATAATATGTAGTAATTTTATATAAAATGATGAAAGCAGCAGAACATTTACAAGGTTGATAAGAAGTGAATATGATTGAGGGAGAGAAGGAACATGAATGTCTCTCCCTTGTAATGAAATGATTATAACATGAGATCAAACAAAGCTAAGCTGTAACAGGAGTCTCCACTGCAACCCCTGGTGTGTAGTTAACTTTAGCAAGTTTCTCTGCTTCCCAGAGCTCTGGTATGGCTTCCCGGAGATTATGAATGCTTTCGACTGCATAATCCGCGCCTTTCACTCTCTGAGATTTACCAACCTATATAAAAAACACAATCAAGAATGAGTTTGAGTTTTTCAGGGTAGCTGAACTTGATACATCAACCAGTTTTTCGAAGAATTACCAGTACTGTATCGAGTCCTACACGTTTTCCAGACTGAATATTTCGAACACTGTCTTCAAAGAATAACTGCGTAGATAGACAATGATTTCTGTAAGTATTGAGCATTGAGGTGTTTAATACTACAAAGTGCAGTTAAGTGGTGAGCTTACTGTTCTATGAGGATCAATGTTGGCGATTTTAAGAGCACGTTCGATGGCAGATTCTGATGGTTTGCAGACGATTGGAGTCTTTGGCAGGCCTGATGATGTAGCATCGGGCTGAGAAAAATGACCAATAATGTCGAAAATTTCAGGGCTTCCATTCGAAGCACAAGAGGATAGTGTTGATCCTACGAACTCAGCATCGTCTTCGTCATCAGAAGCAGTGCTCTTGTGGGTAGGATTAAGAGTCTCGAAACAGATGATCCCTTCGAAACAGTCTTCCAAACCAAGCCTATTCAGAGCTTTAATAGCGTGTACCTTATCAGCATTTGTGAAGATCTGTTGTACATTTTAAGATAATCTGTAAGAATTTAATGTGTTTCAGCTAAAATGCATGAGAAAAACTGGTGTAACAACAGACTTACGACTTTCCGAATGGGCAAGCTTAGCAAATGGCTCCTCAATATAGGGTCTGGTTTTAGATTGTCATAAGGCAATCTACCATGAACAAAGCTGCAACATTGCAAGATGTTTATGTCAGCAAATTTAGCCATATAAGTAAGCCAATTCTAACCAATTAATAGATGAACATTTTCAACATACCTATGATACTCATCGTAATCAAAATCATAGCCGATTGCCTGCACACGGATAACATCTCATGATCAATAATCTTTAAATTAAAAACGAGCTAAAAATCGACAATCGAAAGGGAGCCGAGCAGAAGGGCTCACCCTAAGACCAGCCATTGTAGTGCCATAGTTTTTATACAGTAGATTACACAAGTCTGGGATTTTGCTCTCTTCTATACCCAACTTTTCAACCATATAATCTGAATGAAACCAAATACATCATTGAATCATTAGCCAACCGAAAACTTTACAATATCAACAATAATGTTTAAGAACATGAGACAAGCATACCCTGGATGTTCTTAAGAACTGATGCAGCTAGACCAGAACTTAGAGGGTAAAGGGTGTCATCAAGATCTGTAAAAACACATGGTTTGGTAAGATTGTTCTCAAAATGGACTTAAAAAAGAATATGCTATGAAGATACACAATCATACCAAATAAAAGGCATTCATATTTGGGAGTTTGAACCTGACTATACCGGTCCTCGAATTCCATTTCAATCTACAACAAGAAGAGTAGCAAACTGAAATACGTTAGCGTTACGAGTAAGGATTACGAAACTCGACTACAGCTGCAATGAATCACTCATTGATCATGAGATTTCGTCCAAATCTTGAGTTAGCAACTTTGGACCTTTTCAATAAGCTTAACATCAATCAATTTTCTAAGATGTAACAATGAACTCCCATAAGAACAGATGATTAAGATAGATATTTAGCACAATCATAGCCACTTCAATCATTTCATAAATTAAAAGTCTTAAGTGTGAAAATGGAAAGATGATCTTTTTAAAAATAAAAACCATAAAATCCCCTGCCAACAAACGAGTTAAACACAAATGTCCCATTAATTAAAAAAACCATCTTTACAAATTTCAAGATCATTCACCCAAATGCCTTAAGCTAAACAAGAAACATAAAAAATCCAAAAATCTTTAACAAAAACTAGAAAATAATAATAATAATAATCACAACTTATAACTAAAAATCTCAAAGAGTTGACGAAAGCCACAATCCCATGTTCGAACTCGAATCAGATACTCACATTAGCCTAGAATATTGACATATATTACATTAATCACAACAATATATACCCATTAATCGTTAAAACCACAAAATACGTTAAATATGGGTTTTACATTAATAAATGCATGGAAAAAAAAAAGAAAAAAAGAAAAAGAAAATGGCAGAGTTTCATTAAAGAAAATTACCAGAGTATGAATGGAGGATAAACGGAGAGGGGAATAAACAAAAATGCTACAAAGAGCAGAATTTCAGAGATGCGAATTGCGATCCTCTCTTACAATAAAGAGATTGTCGAAATGGAAGGAGAGGGGGAAGACAAACTGTGGTGGACGCTGTCTTAAATAGACGAGCCGTTGAGCTTTTTTCATTTTCTTTCCTAAAATAAATTATTTGGAAATAGTATGAAATTTAATCAGTTTGTAGTTTTTAATTTTAGAATTAATTAGGGATATTCTAGAAGTTTAAATTAGTATAAATTCTTTTTTCCTATTTGGATGCTACTAATCCTGATTTTTTTTAAATAAAGATTATTAATGTTATTTTAAGATGTTTATTCAGATAAACCTTGTTTCTATATAATAATTCGTAAATGATAAAAAAAGAGACAAATCATAGTGAATAGATTTTACGTGAATAATAATAATACTAATAAATTTAACCTCAAATAATTGGTGTCTTTGTCTGATGCAATCACAGTTGTATATACCTCACCTGTTTTTTATAGAATTAAAATTAAAACGTAAATGAAAAAATTAATTATTCTAAATAAACTGTGTTGATATTTATTGATGAATGAGATATGCTGAAGAGTTTATGAACAATAATTTTTAGAGGAATAATTCCAAGAATTTGTTGACCACATTTAAATGAAAAAAGCTTGTTTGGGGTTGCATTGTAGCCAGAAAATCACATATATTTATTGAGGTAGAATTTATTCAAAATAATTATGAAGTATCACTTCATATATATCTGCAGTTGAGATAGCTAGGTGGGTCACATCATATCATGAGAACTTGAAACATCACTTGATCACAACCAAACAAAGTGTAACGTTATCATCATCACTATTTTGAGATGCATATAATCACTCATTATTTTGACTTGAGATTCATATAATTACTCATTATTTTGACTTACACTTTTTCATGTTATTGAGGAGCATAAAAAAATTCACATAAATTACTATGTAAATTTGAATTTTTTCTTACACTAATCCTCCTCATTCCAATCTTATTATGCCCTATAGTATATTGTAAGGGAATTTAAATTAAAGAGGAAAATGAGATTTATAAATATTTATAATGTAAATCCGATTTACAAGATATTAGTTCAATGTTTAATGGGTTATTTTACATTTTTGTCTCCATTTTTTAAATAAAAATGATGATAATATTATTTAATTTTGACTAACATTTTAAAATTTTATTATGCGATGTGAAACTCATTTTATTGAAAATGAAATAGATATTTTGCAGTGAGAAAAAATTAAAATAACAAAATAATACATAGATGTAGGGAGAATTAATTTTGTTTCATGAAAAATGTCTTCTACTAAATACATAGTTTCAAATTCTCAAAAAATATGAATGTTTATAAGGCGAATTCACATAAACTTTTTACATTATTAGCAACCTTACTTAAATAAGAGCTTTTATTCTAATTGACTAATTCTATATTAAATTGATTAAAAAAGTATAACATTTTTATATGACAATTAAACTATTTTGAATAATAAATTATTATTTTTAGAAGAACACGCTATAATATAATAAAATGATTTTTTAAATAACAATTAATCATACAGAAACGTGACACTTCGAAATTTGATTCGATGAAATTCATTTTCACTAAATAATACGTTGATTTTTCTATATTTTTTTCGACTTATATCCAAAAATCTTTAGGTCACTTTTAAAACTTTTTAAATACATCTACAGATGAGAGTAGAATCTAGTTTTAAGAAATTAAAAATAAAAGATTAGAACGTAACATCAATAAACGAATAACATGGTATAATAAATATCTGGAAACTTCTAAGCAAAAATATGGTGGATGGTTAAATATTCCCATTTTGGATTGTTTTATTCAACATCAATTGCCACTTGCCATGTATATATATATATATTCTATCGACAAATACCAGCATCTGGTAATTTTTAATGTTTACCTAATGTCTATATCATGAATAGAAAACAATACTATGGTCAAAGACTTCACAAATATTTTTCCTTTGGATTTAATTATGACTGAATTAATTGAGTAATATAATTAACATTTCTAATTTTGTGGAAAATGTACATTTGATCCAAATTTTGGGGAAATTAATTGGAAATGTACATTTGATCCAAATCAATTATGCTCTGTATAAGTTGGAGGTTTGTCAATTGGGATGTCCCATTATACTTTGGGGTGTCTAATATAAATATACACATTCCATTAATAGTACTAATATACTATACATCTTACATATTTTTTACAATTTATTTATTAAACTCAACAAATTTATTTATTTATCTATCTCAATAATATTTCTCCCTCCGTCCGCTTCTGAGGTATTCATTTCATTATTTTTGACGTCCGCTTCAAATGTATCAATTTCCTCTATTTGGTAAAAAAAAAGTACACAATATGACCCACCAATTCTCTCTAATACAACTACACATTTTACCTATAATAATAATACTCCTTAATCCACGTGCAAAAAACAAATAAAGACCTTAGAATTGTCCACGTGCAAAAAACAAATGGATACCTTAGAACCGGACAGAGAGAATATTATTTTTTATTTTTAAATTACCAATTTATACCTATTTTTTTGTTATAGTATTATTATATATTAAAAAGACTACATCTCTTAATTTTTCGTTCCCGTATAAACAGGCAAAACTATGTGAGACGGGAAGTATTATTTTTCATTTCAAATATGGATTTATTTGCTAGATATCTACTCTTCCAAATCTCATCTAGCTATGATTTATAAATTAAATATACTTTAGAAATCAAATCATACTATACCATTAATGAATTAAAAAATCAATAATTAAAGTTAATTGAAGCTCAAACAAAACACACGTAAATGTGATTGAAGTTACCCAAAACTAAAAAAATAAAAATGT
Organism: Pogostemon cablin; assembly: GCA_023678885.1. NCBI lineage: Eukaryota > Viridiplantae > Streptophyta > Magnoliopsida > Lamiales > Lamiaceae > Pogostemon > Pogostemon cablin. Next base: position 904,087 of record CM042983.1, read on the forward strand.
TGACCTGTCAGAATCAAAACAATGGATTTTTAGCTAAGTTAGGTTTGCAAGAATAGCTTTGAACTTTCCAGCTATAAAGTATCTAAATAAAGTTGTAACAATTTATACCTCAACTCACTCATAACTATTTCAAATACATTGAATCAATCCAACATATCTGCTATTACATTAATGTCCTCTAAATTACTAAGAATATGAATTGTAAATGTGTTGTAATTGTTATACAATTGATTTAATGATTATATATATCTAATTCAATGAATTTTACTAAGGGTCTCGTCAGCAAAAAGTTGTACAGTAGCTATTCTACTAAAAGAATACACTAATTTAATAAATCGTGTAATAATTAGTAATTAACCATTCATCATAAAAGCTTGTTCCGAATAAAGCCTACACTTAGCTTGATTAATTGTTCAATTTAGGACTACCTACTTGATCAAATTGAGGAAAAAATAGTTGACCAAAATCACGAATTTATAGACTTAATTATTTGGTTCAACTCTTAAAAAAAATTATCCTTTTTTTTTTGTTATTCATCTTAATTGATTTTAGGTTTAAAGTTTAAACTACTACTTCCGTAGGAAAAAAATAGAACTTACAAATAAATATATAAAAACATAAAAACATAAAAACAATGTGATATTGATCATGATCATCTATTTATGTTATTATTATAAAGTGACCATTCTTAAAGTCATACCATAACCTATATTTTTTTTCTATTATTTAAAAAAAGACAAAATAACACCAACTAATCAAAACGACTTAAAAATAAACAATTAATTCCACAATGATGGATTAATTTTAAACTTCACAAATTACGATTTTGAATAAACTTTCTTACGATTGCCAACAATATATTCAATTAGGAACTTTCTCAATAGACAAAAACTCATGTACACCCGAGCGCACGGATGTTGTGCGCCTTTAGAATTTTGTGCTGAATTGTATACTCTTTAGTACACAGATGTGTACCCTTTATTTTCTAAACAAAATTATTGTATGTATATGGTTGCATGGACAACACTCCGTGTGCCTTTAGAATTTTGTGTTAAATTGTATACCCTTTAGTATAAAAATATGTACCATTTATCTTCTAAAGAAAAAAAATATTATTGAAAAGTGTATACCCTATAGAACAAAATAGTGTACCTTTTATTAATTAAAGATCCTTTAGACCAAAGCAATGTACCCTTATCCATAATATTAAATTTTTAAAGGCGCACGGAATATGTTCCGTGCGCACGCAAGCCTCACTCTTAAATTCAAGAGATTTGTTATAAAGAGACCAAAAACTAACTACTTTACAATTATAGATGGGTACTAATTGTACGTCAATTTTTAAAATAAAAATTTATAAGAAAGAAAATTGAAAATACTTAACAAATCATATACGTCAAAGGGGTTTTATTGAACAAATTTCTTACTAGGGCAGTTGAGTGTGAAAACACAAACCAAAAACTAACTACTTTACAATTATAGATGGGTACTAATTGTACGTCAATTTTAAAATAAAAATTTATAAGAAAGAAAATTGAAAATACTTAACAAATCATATACGTCAAAGGGGTTTTATTGAACAAATTTCTTACTAGGGCAGTTGAGTGTGAAAACACAAGCAAATTTTTGTACAGACTCCTTTAATTAATTATTGTTAAAAATAATGTTAATGTCAATCTGAAAATGACCAATCTTGCAACACAACTTAAATATTTAGTATATTTTAATCATTGAGAACAATAATTGGATCCATAGGCTTTAATTAAATTGAAGAAAGTACAAAAAGAGTATCCAAAAAATTCTTTAAAGGGAAAAGAGAAGACCCTAGTTTGGTCTTTATTCACTACTAATATAAATATATTTGCATTTAATTACACAAGAAAAGATAGTTACGTTTGGAAGATCACTAAGGCCCTGTTTGGTTCAATTTTGAGAATCGTTTCTTTTTTTCTAAAATTAGCATATGTGTGCTTGCTATTACTTTTTTTTGCCGAAAAATTAAAAAACATTTTCACTATTTTAAAATTTTGTAGATATTGTTGCCTAAATTAATAAAATTAATTATATTTATATGACAAAAACTTGTAAGTGATTGTGTTACAGAATTTGTTTTGTAAAATGGATAAAAAATAAAGAAGAAACATTTTGATTAAAAAATGATGTTAATTTGATCTTACTCAATTATGAAGCTACTTCCCTATTATATGGTTATCGAATGTACCCAATCTATTTGAAATGAATTAACGTGATAAATAAATGTTACTTATCTGTCATCAATTTAATTTAATTAAATAAACACATACCTTCATTAAATATATGAAAAATGACTTATTTTTCTTAAATTTTATAATATCCCTTCGATCCAAAGTCTCATCGTTCCAGATCTCTTATTGATATAACATATACCCATGCACGTCACAAGTTATTTTATGATTTTCATCACTATCCAAATTTGGTATGACTAATATTTTCTCCATTTTATTTCGAATTCGAACAATGGAAAAATTAAAAGTTAAAAAATAAATACAGAGATTTGAAAGAAACATTCATTTGGCAGATTATAATTCATAAGTAGTACTCTCTCGTACGTTGAATTCTTTGATAGCACCAATTTGGCAAATTATATAATATACTCTTTTCATTTTTGAACAAAGAAAAATAAAAAGCGTGTAAATATTTTGGGACGTTTTTTATTTAAATAAACTTCACACGAACATATATGAAGAAAATGAATTATATTATCACGTCTAATTGTTCATTTCTAAACTATTGTCCATATAAAAATTATCGATTATATAAAACCTAATTAATTAATTAAACGGTGGCTTGCACACTAATTCCCAATTGACCAAATACTACAACTCAAATTATTATGAATCCAGAATAATTCCATGGAATATAATGCAAATAAATACAAACACAGCTAATAATTTCTGAAATATTCAGTACAAAATCTTACAACTTTTCAATTATTTGCACCTCTTGGCTGGCCCTGATTGTGACAGAAATATTTTCACAACTTATTATATAAATGGGAATTAATTTATAATCATATTAATTTATAATCTGCCCTCCAGTTGGTGAGGTCGTTGTACATGAAAGCTACAGCAACGGAGATCCTAAGTATTGTTTTTATTAATTACGTACAGCTACAACATGGGAAAATTAATTAAAACAATGCCACCTAATTAAGTTATTGTTTAAGACTAAACTTTTAGGTTTAGTCATAATTAGATCTTTATAACACTAATCATTGTATGGTTTTGGAAATTTGAGACAAAGACTAAGTCACAATTAATTTGTATAGAGTGCGAGTACATTAATTAATTAGCTTAAAATTTTCATAAAAAATATAAAAATAATTAATACAGATTATAGAGAATGTAATTAAAGCTAGATTATTAATTAATTAATTAAAAGGTTAAAAATATTATGTTCACTTTAATTTTTAATCAATTCTACCTCATATGATATGCTTAGTATATTATGCAAATTATAATAAGATGACGTGATTCAATTCAATAACGACTTGTCAAATCAATCCATTTAATAATTAAAAGAAAAAAAATTAATTAATAAAATGGGTTAGATCGTATTTTATTGGGTCGGGCTGTCTGCATTCTCTAAAGCGGGCCTTTGCACCAACTTTGTATTTTCCTCAAGTCTAATCTGTCTAGGGGCACAATTGGGAATTTCTTTCATTATTGAGACACCTGATGACAAAAATATTAATTGTGAAATTTGCGAAATTAATAATTTACGGGTAATTTTAGAGTGTTTTTGGTGTATCAAGGCATGACAAAGTTTTTTTTTTATTAAATGGATCGATCGTTTTTAAGGGTATAATTATTATATATGTAAAGTATGTTTTGTAAAGTATGATAATTAATGAATTAAAATACTCTATGTTTTTAAAGTGCAATAGTATAATTTACTACAAATACTCTCTCCGTCCCAGTTAAGGTTTACGTTTTCTATTTTTTGTTGTCCCGGATTAAGGTTTACATTTCTTTTTTTTCAAGTTGGGCCCACACAAAACAATTAATTATTTCACGTAGGGCCCACGCCCAATATTAATACAACTACCTACTTCACATTAAATATTATATTATCTTAATCTCTGTGAAAAACATACATCAACATTAACGCAAGACAAATGGAATATATTTTAACTATCAATATACATATTTTATAGGCATATTTTACCTATATTAACCACTTAGTATATGTTAACAATGAGTGGATCCATTCCATAATTCATCTCATATAAACATGTTTTATATTCCCAAAGATATACTCCATAGAATAAAAAGTAAAGGTGTAATGAATAGTTATGTAATCTATTTTTTATTTTATTTGATAATAAGAATTAAATAAAAATCTAATAAAATGATTTAGATCACTCTGAGCAGAGTGCACAAGTACTTAATGTATAGACTATCATTTTATCACTCTGAGTGCACAAGTACTTCATGTATAGACTCATAATTTACAAGTTGTTTGAAAATTACTATTTTATTTTTTATTTTATAAATTGATTTTTTTTAACTATTTTGTGTTGTAAAATCATTCTAATATTTTTTTATCCTTTATTGATAACTACTAGTATTAATTTTGCCAAAAAATAAAAAATAAAAATAAATTAAATGATTAAAGCAGATAAAACAAAAACATTTTTTTTTTAAGAGCACATAAGACTCTAAGTTACATGATTAATTTTGTAATTTTATGTGTATCATGAATGAATTAATTAACTCTTTATAAAAAATTAATATATCAGATAATTGCATTTTGATATCATCAATATATTTTAGTTTTCGTATAATAGATTCATAAATATTTCTAATACATGCATGATGCGTATTGATTTGATAGCACTTAAGATTGATGATCCAATTAAATTGATAAATACAAAAGGAAACCATGTAATTATACGATTGAAGAAATGTTAGATTATTTCATATCATGCATTGAAGATCGATTAATTAATAAGTATTGTGGATTTGGGATCTTTTGACATAATTGATAGATTATGGGTGGAATATAAAAAATTGAATATGCAAATTTGGAAGGTTATTAGCAATAATGCAACTTTACAGTCCATAGGCAAATTACATGTAATATTGTTTGTTGAGTAGAGCTGTCAAAACGGGTGGCGGGCTAGGCGGGTTGCGGGCTAGAAATGTTCGCCCCAATCCATTCAAAGGCGGATCGCGGACTATGGCGGGCTAACCTGCGAATTTATTTTTTTCTTTTTTCTTTTTAATTAGGAATAATATTATTAAAATAAAATATCAAAATAATGGTACAAAATACTATAATATCAACATAAACATGATATCTATAGAATTTGCATTCTTACCAACCACTCTCTTCACAAAAAAAATTCCAAACATTTGAATATTCCCTCTACTTATATTTACCACTTGAGTTCGTATTTCTAATATCATATATATTAGTATTACTTTAATTCAAATAGACAAACTCCATAATTTTTTTCTTCTAATCTGCAAGAATATAAATACAAACACAAATATTAGTTACCCCAAACAAAATAATTACCTAAACATAATCAACATTTTTTTTTTTAAATTTCAATCTAAATCAAGAATTAAAAGAACATGTTTAAAGTAATAAACATTTGCAAATCATAATACACGAAAGATAAACTTTAGCCATTTCTCTCGAGTTTGACATGTGGCGGGCTTGGGCGGGATGTGGCGAGCCAAACCCGCCTCAATCCGCGCATTTGGCGGGCTTAGGCGGGCGGGCCTAAACGAGTTACGAGCTAGAAATACTCGGCCCAACCCACCAATTATATAGGCGGGTGCGGTTCGATCCGACGGGCTAAGCCCATTTGAACGGCTCTAGTTTGTTTCAACATTTTGTGAATAATTTAGATGATGTCACAACAATTATTGCTACCAAAATAACTTGATTTGTAATTAGCTTATCCAATAACCCACATGTCACATGTAGGTTTGTGATTATCAAGAAATTTTTATTATTATTTATTTATTTCATAAACATATTCAGCTAAGATCAGTTTTCAAGAAATTGTTTGTTAATGGTACACGTAACTCACTTGGTAAAAATAAAATAAAAAAAAATTATTTATTTATTTATTTTCGATGTTGATGAAAGGTGAAGCCTCCCACAAAAATTGTTTGGTACAAATTCATATCTTATTAAAATTTATTTATATAAAATTTGGCAAACACGCGCAAACATCTGCATAAAATAGAATGCATTATTATTATTTTATTATGTGATTTACAAAAATTAATCATTTTAAGAATTTATTACTATTTTTTTAAAAATATTTTGTCAATTATTTTAACTAAAATTGAATTAATCAGATGTAATTACTCTTTCACTCTTTGTGATTTAAAGCACTCTTTATTAAATAAAAATAAAAACTTATTACATTATCTAATTAAAAGTTTTATTTAAAAACTTATTACATTATCTAATTAAAAGTTTTATTGTCACCGCATTTAAATTAAATGAGTCATTATAATTTATAGTCTTATAGCTCGTACATATTGTTAAATGATCGCGTCGTTTAAAAGTCGAGTAGAGCACTGAGATATCAATAATACTTAATCAGTTCATTTTAGCATAATTTAATTAATTTTGTCTTCAAATCTTGCATGTGGAAACCAAGATTCTACCAACTTATATAACTTTTTAGATTCAGTGTTAGGAATGTATTGGACAATATTAACTCATGCAATAATATTTTGTGCATGTATATTTATTTTAACTTTTCTTTTTTTTTTTTTTCATAAATTAGGAGTATATATAACATTATATTTTGTAGAAATTGTTGGATGAATATTGTAACTCTAATATATTGATGACAAAGTGTGATAATTGTAAATGAATTATGGTTGGTGAAAATAAACAAAGATTTGCATGGCACCATTTAGATAAGTTTTGGGTGTCTTTCCTAGTTGGAAACCATATGAAATGTGTGTGTGTGTGTCCATTTTTATTGGATTCCCTTTTCTCTCTTCTTAAAAAACAATAACAAACACTGTTTATTGTGACCCTCAGAGTCGCATTTCTCTAACTATTATTAGCCAGTAATCGCTACTCGCTACGTCATTGTCCCACCACACAAATAAAATGAGCTAAAAGCGTGTCCACTCTTACTCTCCAATTGATTCTTTTTTTCTTTTTTATTTTTCCTTCCTTTTTACCCTCTTTTTTCGTTTTTTCAAATTAAATTTAAGCATATTACTTGGCTATTGAACATCTGGCGAGACAAAATTTATTCTTTTTAGAGTCAACTAGCCCCTTTTTCTGAAGAAAAAAAAACATTTTATTTTACTCACGTAATATAAAATAATTAATTAGAATATTTTAAAGTACTTCGGAATAAAATAAAATGTTAGATTCCACTGGCGATACAACTTTTCTCTAATTATATACTAATAAAATTTCTCGTAAACCACAAAATGGGGAAAAGTATATGGGGGTGATTCTCAGTATGTATGATGTATATATGATCTAGATACAGTTTAAGTTTTATTAAATATATTTTTATGGAAAAAGAAATTTCAATAACTTACAAAATAATCTACAAATTATGCATTGGAGACTTTTATACGTTTTATTTCTATTTTGGCTAAGGTTCAATAATTTATAAAATAATCAACAAACGAATGATAATTTAAGGCCATAAATTATTTTATTCCATAAAGAATTATTCATCATACATCATACTAATCAAATAACAATCTAATCAAATTAAGTATCCAAAAGAAAAAAAGAGAGTCCCATATACACGTGAGATGCATTCCCACGACCTATTATTAATGAAGAATATTTTCATATAGCATATTGTTTCGTTTAATTAAAAAAAATATTTGCATTAATCATATCTTTATCTATATTATAGACCCGAAACTAAATTAAGGGTTCTTCCCTAAAAATACTAGAAACTCTTATTATTAAAGAAAAATGTTAAATATTCTTTTTGTTAATGGGTTACCGTTGTTTGTATATATATTAAAATCAATTTAAAGAACATAAAATACAATAAAATTCTAAAATTTATATATGGAGTATTAAATTTGAAGAGTACTAAATCCTAATTAATAAATTAAACACTATAAAAATTTACCTTAATTGAGTTAGTAATATGAATTATATTTTAAGATGATTTTGTGAAACATAAATAAAAATCATAAGAGCAGCTTTATTTACAGTTACAAGCTTAGCCAAATAACCAAAATCTTATCTAATAAATACTTTCAACTCAATTATTATTTCAAATGCACAAGTCAACCTCAAATACATAAATTCAGCCAATAGAAATTCAATTAATTAGTTTAAAATTTTGATTCAATCTGAATCACTTCTTCATAAGCCACGTTTAGTTTAGTACAAAAAATCCTAAAATCACAAACACAAAAGTCAAGAACAACGTATACGCGAAGCAAGCATTTTCATGGTGAATAACTTAGGCACAATCATACTTGATTAATATGCTTTTAAATTGACAAATTATTTTAAAATAATATATAAAAGAAAAAGAAAGATGTCTTTATCTAAAAGATGATTGCTACATTACAGGAAAAATGCCCGAAAAGTTTAAACTCTGATCAGTCTATTGTCACAACCTTATCTGGCCACCTCAAACTCTTCAAAGCACATACCACTAATTTTGCTCAACCTCTGACGTGGCGGGAGACATTGCCACATCTGATGGGCCCACATTTTGTGCTGATGGGCCCACATTTTGTCTAGGTTACTGGCAAATTGCCATTTTTAAACTTAAAACTTCATATTATTTTTTAATTTTCTTACATTTATCATTATTTTTTCTATTCTTTCAAGCTAGACCTAAACATATTACTCCCTCAAACGTTTCAAAAATTTCACACTGATTCAATAAATGACTAATCTATCATTAGTTACTAAACAATAATTCATGGATGATGTTACGTAGGAGCTACCTGTGATGATTCATCATCTCTGAGGGTATCTCCAACTTTTTGATCTTGTGCCAAGAACCCTTGTTTGAACCTATCATAGTTAGTGGGCTCGTCGGTTTTGAATGGACGCTCACCCAGGACACGGACCAAGTCGTCGTGATGCAACACCTCTTTCTCGAGCAGCAGTTCAGCAATCTTAGACACCTGCTCTTTGTGCTCCTCTATCACTTGGACTGTGTGGGTGTAAGCTTTCCCCACCCATTCTCTTACTTCGCTGTCGATTATTGCTGCAGTCTTGCTGCTGTACGGTTTGCTCATCTCATAGCCGTCCTCTCGTTCAGGGAAAGAGAGGAGACCGACTTTGTCGCTAAAACCATATACTGCCACTTGGGCGTAGGTCATCTTGGTCACTTTCTCCAGATCATTTTGGGCTCCTGTCGAGATCTTACCCAGCAAAACCTATGTCGTTGAATGGAAATTACATCATTACTCGACATGGAGTCTTTTTATAAGAACGACGACAAAGATAGAAATGCAGGTCCTTTGTGCAATCTATGCTTAATAATGAAGGGATCAAAATCCTATATAACAACATTTGTACGTGATATCTCAAAGATATAGAATCAAGAAATTAAGCAAACCACTGATTGTTTCTCTGTTTTTAATTAGAATTAATCAACAAGCAAATGCTTCAAATACCTCACAAGCAATAAAATTTTTTAAACTTCAGTTTAATTTAATGTTCATATATTTGAATCAGATAGCACCTTAAGAATTGCAATTTATAACATAGAGAACACAATGGAGTCACCTGCTCTGCTGCGCGGCCGCCTAGGGTCATGCAGGTCATATCAAAGAGCTGCTCCATGGTAAGCAGAAAATTCTCATTAGGAAAATGCAATAGGGTTACAATGGAAAATGCAAAACTTACTCCTTTTCTTCGGCGCTTGGCTGCAAAACAGCCTCCTCAGAGAAGGGTTTCTGAAAACTAAATTGCATTCCTTCAAAACAGTACTCTTTAGAACGTGTTTGCCACCAACAATCGACGAATAATAGCTCCGTAGAAACCCTAATCCACATTTTTTACTCGACGTAAACCCATTCCCCGATGAAAATTCCGACAGAATTGCAGAATGCCCGCCATGACTGCCGGAAAAGACACCCTGCAATCAGATCAGAACGGTTAAATACTACGAAACACCCCGAGATGTCAAACGACGAAATTTAGCAAACATTTCACGTTCTAATTACTTATTAAAGTTACTTTATTGAGTTTAGCATTAGAAATTCGAGAGAAAACATGGTTTGTTCGATGATCAGACGTCAATGTTACAAACTTTGAACACTCTGCAGCCCAGGGATGGAGGTGACACGTGTCGTGTTCCACATTGATTAAAATTTAAAACACTTCCAAAATTGAAGTAGCGATCATCCGATAATGTTCTGTTTTCCGTACGATACGGAAACAGGTGGATGAAGAGGAGACAACTGAATTGACTTCTTTAGCCTCACAATTTGGCGCACCCTTAGGGTTAATTTAGGTTTTTCACATATTGGGGTTTCTGATTTCATTTTAGGTAACCCATGACTCAATGAGCCCAAACTTTCATATTGGGCCTAAGATTGAGCTTCTCATGTTTGTTTTCTAATCATTTTTAGAAAGAGAGAATTTTAATTTTAACACAAAACCTCCGAGTTCAGAAGGCGCCTCAGTTGCAATTCTCTCTCTATATATATTTTTCTCAATTATTATTTTTTTATATACATTTTGATAGCATTTTTTTAGAAATGAGTAATAAATAGATTGTTGAAATCAGCCAACACTGATTGTTAATAGGGGGTGATAAAAAAAATTTAATCAACAAATGAGATTTAGTATAAGAAATAAGGTGATAAGCAGTATAATTCTTGTATTATGTTTTAAAGATCTCCAATTGATATTGCTAAATGCTAATCAAGTAGATTATCAATCATACTCTCATATGATTATACATTAAGGAATATTATTGATTAAAACAATATAGCTGTCTCACTAATTCTTACAGCACACTATAATATATAGTTATATTATTATATATAAGTCTGAAAACATTACTCTAGCTTATTACATTGCCACAATTAATTATACGTATAAATATAGTATAATATATAATTATATTATAACACCTACAACACTAATCTATCTATATATTTAATTTCAAATTAAGCCTAAATGAGAATAGGTAGGAGACCAATAAAGTGAATCAGAGGAAATTGGGGAAGAAGGATCATGTGAAGCTGAAGAAGAATTGGAGGAAGAATCAATAAATGGCTTCCTAATCATCAATGGCACCATATCCTCAAGCAGGCCTTGTTGACTTATCAAATCTTGTTCGGGCTCATTAATTGGGCTAGGTAATGGGCCGTAGTCAAGAACGTCAAGCCCAGTTGTCGTAGGGGCTACAATCTCATGGGCCTTGTAGGTGGCATCTGTTATTGGGCCTTTTTGCTTCTTGACCGGCGGGTCAGCCCGGTTCTGGTCCAGAAAGTAAAACGGGTAAGTGTAATGCAGGTGCAGCCCTTCGTAGGTGATTATAAGGGTATCTTGGTCATCCATGGACCTCTCCACCTGCTTCTTTGCACCGCATCTTGGATTTGTACACCTGTAATAACTTCTGTTGACACAAAATAGAAATTGCATGTCACGCCCTTGTAACAATTATGTGTGATCATCTCATGGGATGATTTATATGAGACGGATAAGAATTGATAATTTTTATATTGAAAAATGATGACGATGTTGTGAACTATTTCATTAACAATTTATAGTATAGATTAAATGTGATAACATTTTAAAAGAAAAGTAATAATAACTTATTATGAATGCGAAAGTGTCCCGGAGATCGAAATATAATGTGGAGAGGAGAAGCTTTCCCCCTTAATTTTTTAAAATTTTACATGTAGAGCATTTTTTTTTTGAAAACAATGTAGAGCATTTTTTAAACATTTAGTTTTTATAATATTCATCCTCCTTGATTTTAATTAATGGAGTATATAATACTCCATAATACCGTGTAGAAAAAAAGGGTAAATATCAAAATTAGTCCCGTAAGTATGACGTTTTCCAATTGTAGTCATTTTTCTTTTGCAATTCTCAATTTTGGTCCTTTTTTGTCCACTTTTAGTCTTTTTGGTCCAGTTTTGGTCCTTTTTTCAAAATGTGGTCCTTTTTTTGTTCACTTTTGGTCCTAAATGTATACACTTTCGGACCATTTTTGGACATTTTTTAATATAAAGGACTAAATTTGGACTAAAAGGACTAAAAGTGGACAAAAAATGACCAAAATTGAGAATCACAAAAGAAAAAGGACTAAAGTTAAAAAACGTCATACTTTCCTGACCAATTTACCCTAGAAAAAATAATAACTCCCTTAAATCTAATTTTTAGATCCGTCCCTTATATAAATAATACATAATGATGGGTATTTTGTTATGCATGAATGTGCATGTTTTATGGACTATAAAGTGACTGAATTTTACACCAAAAACTCTTGGAAAAAAATATTAAATTGAAATATGATAAAAAAATAAAACAAATGAAGAATATTTTGTGAATTAATTAGTCCAAGAATTATATATATACCTGGGATTTGGGCTATTCTTGATGGATTTTTGTCCATATTTCCTCCACTTATAGCCATCATCAGCCATCACATTGCCACAATTCTTGATTCTCAAAGTATACTTATTAATATCATGATTAACCTTGTTGACATAACCTCTTTCCATCATCCAAATTCTGTGTTAATTCAAATTTTCAAATAATCAGAACATAAAAATCAAAATATAAAATTAGTAAACTAATTAATTACCTTTCAGAATCTTGATGAGAACCATGGATTTCATAGTTGGTGTATGATAAAGCAGTGTCAAATTCTTCAATGGTGGGACCAGAATAAGGTGGTGAGAGAATTATCTGGGAATTATCAGGAACAGTGGGATTAGATTCCTGAGGCTGCATGAATAAGCTGTCCAGCAGTTCTTGCATTAGTTCATCTTCAGTTCTTCCAGATGTCATCTGAATCAGTTCCTCCATTTTTGCTGACTTTAAGGTGGTCTGAAGAAGTGTGTTGTGTGTGTATAATATATAGGGTTTATAGGCTTGTAATAAAAATAATAAAAAGCTGATAGTGATCAAAATATTAGGTTAGAGAGTGGAGCAGATGAAGAAGAAAGAAAGGTTTGATGTTTTTTTGTGTTTCTGAATTCGAATTATAGAACCAGCTTTAGTTGGTGGTTGCTAAGTATAATGAATAATCTTTGAGATAAGGTATGATCATATATATACATACACATATCATATAGTATAATATGTGTGCATGAATGTACTTCCTCTCTCTCCTTTTTTTTTCTGTTTTTTTTTTTTTTTAAATTATTAATTAGAAGGTGGAAATTTCTGAATTACTAGGTTGACTTCCGAAATTCCACTTCTGTCAAATGTCAAACCATTCACGTACATATAGTTATTATTTCTGAAAGAATAAGACCCTATAGTTAATCCTGTAAAATTTAAATTTTTGTGGTAATTTATAGTGTAATTATAGTTATTATTACATATATATAGATTTAAAATTTTGAAAGCATGCATTGAGAATCCCAGCTATATTGGGACAGTGAGTGATCGATGATATTGGAGTTGTATTTGAGCACCCATCTTTAAATTGGTTGTATTCTTTGTTATTTCATCATACATATTTTTCATTACATTGTCTTCTTATGCTATTGTGATAACTGATAAGATTTGTATTCTTATTTAGGTGGACCAAATTTTTATTTTATTTTTTTAAATGCGACCTTTGTTTTGAAGTTATTTTGTATTCATAAAGTGGACCAAAGTTTACCTAAAAGGCTAAACCATTCATCTTTCAGGTAATATCAGGAGTCAACTGCTAAAGTAGGAAAACTTAAGTATCAAAGTATAATCATTAGTATTATTTTATGTTAATTAATAATTAGAATCACACTTAGGGAGTATCTGGTTGACTCATTGGAATTTCTTAGAGCAGTTGAACATTTTATAATCTAATTTATTGTTTAACACGTTGATTAGTATGACTCATTTTATACTTCTAATTTAAAAGGTAAATAATTGTATAGATATAGACTATAGAACCATTAAAATAAAAAGATTGAGGAACCTTTTTTTTTTTTCTTTCTAAAATCACCAAATTATATTATTCTTAACTATTTATGTGTGCAGATATAATTGCTTTGAAGATGGGGAAGTTTCAATATTTTTGTTTGTACATGATATTGCATATGGGGGGTTGACTTTTAACATAAGTCCGAGATGTAATAAAAGCAGCGTGACCCGCGGGTTTGAGACAAAAATGGCTTAGGTTTAGCTGCTGTTAATATGTGGCTTTCCTGTCATCTACCAAAACTTGATGGACCTTTCCCGAAAAGTCAAACCCCCACCCACCCCCACCCCCTTTGGCGGTGGGTGACACGTGTGGGGGAGGGAGGCCCATGTAGGGTGGCAAAGTCACATGTGTGAATGGAACTGGTTGAGCTGTTCTTGTCCCGGGGCTCCGCTTTCAGACCCGGATGAGGTGGGGGGTTGGTTAATACTTCACCATCGTATATATCTTCTCCAACCTATGGCTTAAAATCATCATATACATTAAATTGTTGCATTTCAAATTGTTTGTTAGAATTTTGCTGAATCCAATTCATTTTATCAATCCATCTATGCTAATTCAATTTCAATAAATAAATAAATAAAACGAGAAATATTATAAAAAGAGAGTAAAGATGTGGTTTGTCCTCTCTAAGATTCCATCGTATTGTAATTTAGACTCTTTTCTTAATGAGTGAGGCTCTTGTGCACCCGGGCGCACGGAACACATTCCGTGCGCCTTTACAATTTTCATGCCCCTTTACAATTTAAACACCTAGCAATACATAGGTTTAAATAGGATTGGAGGGAAGGGTTGTGTTCACATGGGGACACGGAGCATCTTTCCGTGTCCCCGGGCGCACAGGAGCTTTTGCCTTTCTTAATTATCTTCTTTAATTAAGTGGGTTTAGCAAAGAAGTGGGCTGAGAGTAAATAGAATAGAGGATAACAACGCCCACATTAGGGAATCTGCGTCTCAACGGCCCATATAAAACTAAAAATGCCTGACCGGCCATCTTCAATGTAGCAAAGGCCCAAGTTTGCAGCATTAAGTGTAGTCCACAGAAGTTGAACTTTCAAATTGTTTGATGGAATTATATTAGAAAAATATATTAATGTTAGTAATACATTTATTATTATAATTATAGTGGAAAATATATTAATGCTAGTTATACTATCTATTTCTATACACCCTATATTAATAACTTAGTATCACTAAAGAACTGGAAACATCTGTAATGGGTTAAAAAAACTCGGCCCAAATTACCATAAAGGGAGCCCAATAAGGAAGGCCCAACGAAGGTAAGGCATGCGGAGGATCCAAAGGCCACCATAGCCTAATAAAATCATACCCTGGAATTATCGGGGGGATAAACCCGGGATAAAACACGGAAGGTAAACCTAGGATTTTACCCGAGAATAACCCCCAAATAATATATCCAGCTTTCCGAGGAATAAGGGAAGGCAAAGCAAAAATCAAGAAGTGCATTGAGAGCCTCAAGTGGTCTTCAAGATCAGTTTAATCTGATTCTTCATCCACTAATAAGGAGAAAGAAGTTACAAGAGTATCAAGTTTGTTATTGGATGATTTTAGAATAAGACACATGACCATTTATTAGTGGTAGAAAGAATCTAGAAATCAAGAAGAGCATCTAAGCTCATGGGGAGGAAGAAGAAAGATAAATAGTACTAGGAAAAATAAACAAAATGTAAGTTTTACTTACTTTTTTTTGGAAAAAATGAATTATATTTCATTAGGGCATGAGTCTTGCCCTTTCTAAAAGAACAAGTCTATAATGTATCAACAAAATAGTGATTCACATCAACTACAAACATATCAAAAGCAATTAAATTTCTTCTAAACAATAACAAAGATCTGAAACCCAATCTTTATAATCAATGTCTCTTTTGAGCTCTTTCTTTCTCCAAACCCACCAAAACCAAACATGTGATTTGATCTCCTCAAGCATTTTCTCTTCGTTCCATTCACTCTCCTCAAACATTACTTTATTTCTACTTCTCCATAAAGACTAAATAATGCATATCCATATGTCTATCACTAGCTTCCGTCTATAACTAGTTTTACTTACTTGATTGAGAAATGAAAAATATACAGGCTCAATAGCCAATTTTTACAAAATATTTTCATCTTCTTCACCTTCCATTGATTATCTAATGTTTGATCTTGTTTGAGTCCTCACGACGAAAACGAGCATCGACAACATCCATCTCAAATTTGTAATCTCATACTACCTCAGGTTTCAAAATTGGTACTCCATATCTTATAACTAATTTATTATTAAAAAAACCACACTATCCCTCATAATCAATAAAATTAATTAAAAATTAAGTTTCATAAATTTCGTACATACCTGCAAAATGAGAAAAATATTTATAGAAACTGCAATTCTTTTTAATTTTTTTTGCTATGTACATACAATTGCTCACTTCACTTCAATTATAAGTTACGAATTACTTTAAAAAAATCTAAGTGAGTAATTACAATAATATATAAAAATATATATATATTAAAACTCGAAATTCCAACAGTGCCATAGACCTGGATAATTCTAGTTTTTGACAAAATTAATTGAGATTGTAGTTGGCTATCCCTAATACTACATAGTTAGTAGCGACGGCTGCACATTATGTTTCCGATTCCCCCTACAACAGGTTATCTCATTACTAGGAGTATATATTTTATAACACATCATCACCACTTTAATTCTCCATTTAATTTACATATGAAAGAGAAAGAAACAGCGGAGGTTTTTTTCCTTTTCTCTTTTTCTTTACCAGAACTTGGATTGGTTTCCTATTGCTATTTTTTTATTTATTTTTAATTAAAATTGGGTATTTTTTAGGTGTCAAGAACTTGATAAGTGAATATTCGATCTATGTATGGATAATGGGAAAAAAGAAGAGATGCAATGTAGACTATGTAGTACAAGAGGATAATAATGATATGGATGCATGGTGCTGTAATAATAAGTCTTGTTTCAATTAATTAAGGTTATATCTCTACATCGATTCTTACGACGTATGTCAATGTTCATCCCTAATGATTGGCCCTTTAAATTAATTAATTAATATTTATAGGAAGATATAATTGAAATTTAATTGAGTTTATATATATGAATAATTCAAAAAGGTTACTCCATAAAGTAGTAACTGATGAAGTACTATTCTTTTCTAAGTCAAATTCTTAATCTCAACTTGTTATTTTATTCTCTCTCTGTGTATATATATATATGTTGCGTGTTGAATGATCATTACAATATAGTACTGTATCATTTAAAAATAACTTGAACAAGATCCGATTTGGTGCACTCTTTAATTCCATCTAAATTCAAGTGAAAACCGAAGAAATTAAATTGATTTTGGCTTACACAATATATTTTCTAAGTCCATTTAAAATTACAGTTGCTCTAGCTTTTATTGATCTTATTTTGTAGGAACGTATGGAGTGGACGATTCCACATTTTCGTACTTATATATATTCATTTATGATTATGTACATGTAGTTATTAATTAAATATTATGTATAGAAATTTATAGAAGAATAAATAATGATATGTATAATAGGGAAGTAATTAACGTAAGAAATGAAGATAGAGAGAGTAGGGTTAAAATAAGTGGAGTATTTAGAAAAATAGAAAAACAATAAAAAAAGAAAAAAAAGGGGAAATCGTTAATTGTAGGGTGTAGATTGAAAGGTAGAGCAGCCTAAAACAAAAAGTTTGGTTTCCCTCCAAGAATGAATCCGGCGCCGCCCTATTTGAACAAAGACGGTGGTGGGCCAGTGCCACGTCACCGGAGTCAAGTCGGTGACACCCCATTCTTAACTGTCACTTTAACTATTCCTCCATCACTTTGCATTAACCCACACACGACTCCCTTCAAACTCCATTCTTCTCCCATTATTCAAATACACACTATATACAAACAACACTTAACTGTATTCTACTTTAATTTCTAGGTTTGTAATTTGTTGGTATAGAGAGTGGTGATCAATTAATCTTGTTGAAATGGAAGCAGATGAAGGTGGCGGGTGTACCACTCCCAAAAACCAGCTACCGGCGGCGCTGGTGTGTCCGCCGCCGCCGAGGAAGAAGATGATGCGGCAGAGCAAGAGGGAGCCGCCCAAGAATGGCTATTTCCAGTCGCCGGAACTTGATATCTTCTTCGGAAAGGGCCCACAAGCTTGGCCCCACTTTTAGAATATTTCCTCCAACCTCTCTCAACTTAGTTAGTTTAGTTCCTCTCAATACATATTGTTAGCTACAATTCAATTTGTATGTAACCTTATTTCTTGCTTGCTTGCCTTATTATTGTTATCAGAGACTATACAGTATTTCATTTAATTTCCATCATTGTTTTAATTTAGTCCAATCTGAATGTGATCAGATGTCAAATTATTATGCATTAATTGTAATCTTGAAAATACAGCACGTGATATGTTTATGCCACTTCTATGTATTAGGGCAAATTTCTTGTCACATTTAAAAAGGGAATGAAAGTATTTAAATTTGAAAAGAGAAATAGTTTTTTTTTTAAAATAAAAATTAGGTGTATGACATAAAAAATATACACCAAAGGGGTAAGGAAAAATCTATAAAATGTTTTCATCTAGTATATGTTTGTGAAGTCCACACTCGTGTAATTAAATTTGAATATTGAGTGTAAATGACTGGTGAACATATCTTAATATATAATTTTTATAGGTGTAATTAATTAAAGACATATCTATTTTTAAATTTAATTAATGTACATTATTTTACAAGGCAAGATCTGAGATTTCTGTCAAGATTGTCTTACATTAATTACACTACAAAACAAATGTGATTGTGTACGTATGGCACTTATAAGAATATAATTAGTTAACTGATTAATGTTGCAATTTTAATTTATTCATAGTATTATTCATATAAGCAGCTACTTCGTTTCATAATTCGTCTAATTTGAATAAAAAAACACCTCTTCAAGGTTTATAATTAGAAGCAAAAATATATGTTTATTTTGCAAATTGTTATTGGAAAACAGAATTTACACGTACAATTTTTATTATTATTATTATTATTAATATTATTATTATTATAAAAAAAAAGGTTACATTATTGTTTAATTATTGAGTTTCTTCATTGTTGTTTTATTTAAATTGAAATGGGTTGTTTATATTACATTTGAGTTTTTCCATTGTTGTTTTATTTAAATTGAGATGAGTTGTTTTTACATTGTTCCTCTCCTAATTTTACTCGTCTTTTCTGCGTACAATATATAAATATGTTTTTTTTTCTTTCAATTTATCAAAATAGAAATTAATTTGTGTTAGAAGAAAAGTTGCTATTTTTTTTTAATTAACCAAAAAAAAAAAAGATTACTCCCCCATCTTAACTTCAACTTCACACTTTCCGTTTGGTCCGTCCCAAATTCAACTCCACACTTTCATAAAAGGAAAAAACAATTAACTAAAATCCCTCTAACATACTTTAATTTCAAATTTGTCACCACTTTTTTAACACACATAACATACTTAATCATTTATTTATTACCCAAAAATACCATACTACCACCCAAAAGTAACACTACAAGAAAAAGGAGATATAGCGACGAAAAATTAGCTGCGAATTCAGATTTCATTGCAAAATCCATTTTATTAGCGACAAATTGTGTTTTTCAGTTGCAAAATTAATAATTATTAATAAATTAAAATACTTATTCATTTTAGCGACATAAAGTAAATTTCATGGCTAATATTTACTATGAATTTGTAATATTTGGTCGCTAATATTATTATTTGCGACTAAACTGATGATCATCACTAAATTTTGCTATAAAAATTGATTTTTTATCGCTAATATACTAATTTATTAAATAAAATAATAAACGAATTTATTTTAGCGAGATAAAATAAATTTCATGACTAATATTTGCGATGAACTTTTAATATTTGGTCGCTAATATTAACATTTACGACTAAATTATTGATCATCGCTAAAGTTTGCCACGAATATTAATATTTTATCGTTAAAATAATAAATTATTAGGAAACATATTAAATGAATTTATTTTAGTGACATAAAATAAATTTCATGGCTAATATTTGCGAGGAATTTTTTAAATTTTGTCACTCATATTAATATTTGCGACAAAAATAATAATCATCACTACATTTTGCTATAAAAATTGATATTTTATCGCTAAAATAATTATTTCTTATGAAAAAAAATGAATTTATTGTAGTGACGAAAAAATAATAATTTCATGGCTAATATTTGTGATGAACTTTTAATATTCTGTTGCTAATATTAACATCTGCAACTAAATTGATGATCATCGCTAAATTTTGCTATAGAATTGAATATTTTGTCACTAAAATAATTATTTATTAAAAAAATTAATAAACAAAATTTTTTAAGCTAAATGAAATAAAAATCAATCACAAATATTAGCGACAAAATGCAAGTTTTTGTGACTAAATATTTTTAATTTTATTAGTAAAGGCGACATAAAATAAATTTCATGGCTAATATTTGCGATAAGCTTTTAATATTTTGTCGCTAATATTAACATTTGTGACTAAATTGATGATTGTCGTTTAATTTTACTATAGAATTTTATGATAGAATTTTGCTACAAAATAAAGATCAAAGTAATTTTTGAGATATTATCACCACTTTACAATTCACATGACTTAATTTATAATTTATTTAGGCAAAAACTACGTACGTGAAGACTCTTTCGTCAGATGAATAAAAAGTATAACATTTTAATAAATGTAATACTTGAACTAATAAAAAGTTATAGCTGTGCGATTGATTATGTTATGAATAATTTGTAGTATAAATAAAAAATGATAATATTTAAATAAAAATTTAATAATTTTTTAAAATAAAATGATAAATATTTAAAAAATCTTAAAAAGCTGTGGTACACAAGACTTACCCATTTATTTATTATTTAAAAATATTAAATTATGAATACTCTCTTGTGAGATGTGTTTTTCTAAGACGGATACTGAGATTGGTAGACTCGTTGTTAAAGTATAGTTTTATATAGGTAAAGTATGATTATTAGTAATTACACTATGTTTTTAGTGAATGATACTATAATACTTTAAAAATATATTTTAATACATTATACATCATAATTTAAAAAAAAAACATTCTTTAAATACAAATTACATACTTTACTTATATCGTAAGTATACTTTAACAACGATTCGACTCATCTCATAACACGTCTCACGTTATTACCGTCTCACAAGAGACGTTGTCTTAAATTATTCATAAGACAAATAAAAAAGTAAATTTTATAAAAATTACCTTTTTATAAAAAAATTATACTTAAGTGATTTACTAATTTTTATAAAAATTTTAAAATATATATTAACTTTTATCCTTATAAAATACGCATTTACACATTTATTATATGTATCAATCTTCCTTCAAAGTTGTGATAACTTTTAACATTTATTTTAAGTAACATTTATTATATGTAAGCCTTTGCCAAAGACCCACTTCGATTTTCAAAGGCTTTTTGGATAGAAACACCATCTCCTTCTCATTCATGTCTGTTTGCGATTTTTTCAATGATTCACGCGCAATTCATCCAATGTGCCACGCAATCCATTCAAGATCCCGATTTATTAGCATCATTTGATAAAGATTGCGATAGGATTTTAATGTGGAAGGTATATATCAATTTACCCATCTCTACCGCAACAACACAAACTCCTAAATTCAAAAGCCCTAATTTGAAGTTGCAGAAAAAAGAATGTTTTTCAAAAAGTGATTTTTCTTAAACTCTTTATCTACAGTAAACGTGAAGATGAATTTGGGATGGAGGGAGTATTAATTTGTAATAAGAGTAAAATTCGTGTTTTTTTTACAATTAATCTTTTTATTTTTTACTTTTAGATCACTTTAATTTGATTAATTCATAAATTATACAGAAACCAATTGACTTCCAAAAAAATGAACTCTATGAAAGCAAAAATAATATTAAATGTTTTACATTTAATATAATAAATTAGGTAGTTATTTAATGTTGTATGGGTCCCATAAATATATTAATTGTTATGAATGAGTCTTATTTATTAAAAAAAATATAAAACTTGAAATGAAACCCAAAATTAAAAATATATAAAAATTGAAAAATGAGGAATTAAAATATTTATATTTGACGGTTATTATTTTATTCATTTTATATCACTTTTAATTTGTTCACTCATATTAGTCGTACAAGGACCTAAGTGTTGAACTTTTTTTTAATAGTCAATTCTATAGCTTGAATATTAAAGCTTCCATTATTCGTCAACGACACAGTTGACCACATTCTGCAATACTATGTTATTAGTCATGACACAATTTTTAAAGAAGCTTTCATACTCAATTAAATCCACGTGTATGCATAAATATTAGTTTTAGAATGCAAGACACAACCCCTACAGCTTAAATTCACTATATGATTTATGAAGCATAGTTTTTCTTCATTTCTAAGTGAAAGAAGTATAGAATTTATTATTATTTGAGAGAAAAAAAAAAAAAGAACGATGAAACTAGTTCGGACGAATGTGTGAAAGTGAAACCCCATCACACAACAAAAATTTAGACCACAGAATCTTTGTCTGAAGAAAGTGATAAATGGTTAATTTGTAGGAGCTAACGAGGTGATAAATGCAAACGATTGAGTATATATTGTCGCTATTATATATAGGTTGGAAGATATAAATATTTAATTGGAATTGTGTCAATTATCTTAAATAGGAAGTAACTATTATAATTAAGTTGGGAGATTTGACAGTTGAGTGTAACAATGAAACCTAGAAATGATCATGATTTAGTGAACATAATAATTAATTAATGGTACTTGGTTGAATCTCTAAGAATTCCTAAATCCACAAGTTACAACTAAACCACCTCTCTATTCTCTCTTAAAAAATAAAAAATAAAATAAAAAAAAACTAATTATCTCTATCTTATATAATTTTTTTTTGGACAGAATTTATCTTAATTATGTAATTGGTTAAGAATATAATTTGGAATTTCTTCTCAAGATTTCACAAACTTTGCTAAGGTAGTAAACTAAAAAAATCTCGAAGCTCAAATGAATTAATTAAGAATCTAAAATCAGGAAATTAAATGAATATAGAAAATGCATCTCAAGTTGTTTTAATTATTATAACATTTCTTTTTTCTTTGAGTGAATTATGTTTTGTAATTGATTTAAGTTAAGTGCATTTTTGCACATTATTTATGAGTTACGTTTTCCCAAGTGCCTCCGTGAAATCTAGACATTTACTTAAAACTATAAATATAAGAAATTTGTTAATTTCTTACCACCTACATATTTTTTTATTAAATAGAGAATTATTTTGAATAATAAGATAAGTGAATTTAAAATAGTTGTTGGGCTATTTTCCGAGATTTGGTAACACATGCATGCGGTGGCTCAAAATCTAAACAAGCTGAAACATATCATTAATACATGCACAAATACGTACAAAAAACTGTATTAATCTACTACATGAACAAGTAGTCTACTGTTCAATTTATATGTAATATGAAATTATGTAATAGTACGATGCAACAGACAGTTAGAAATGAAAACCTGATGGAATTAATTAAAATCGTTTCTGAAAAGAAAACAAATTAATATGTATATATCAAAGAAACAACGATTTGAAAATGCTGTTTATTATTAATTGGATGTTCTTAATTATATAAGTAATGCTGTCATTAATGATCAGAACTTAATCTTACTTTAGTAGCACTCTAAAATTCAGGTTGACCAATAGCAAAACGGATCATACACAGAGACCAACTTAATAGGAAAGTGAGACTCCATGTAATATTCTTACTGTTTCTTCATGAAAGTAGTCTTATTACCTAATCACTCTTTATTTAATTTCAAACATAATAATAACCATCTCCCTTACTTATAGACCCTCAAAATAGTGATTCCCATAAAGAACTTTCCTACAACTTACATGGAAAAGAACCAATAATGGTGTTTGATCATATCTCTTCAGCAGCAACCATGGCGGCACTCGTGTTTGCTCTCCTCGTTTCATCAATGCTGCCACATTCCGCGTTCGGCATCACAAGACATTACACGTTCAACGTACGTTTCAATTTTGCACAAGCTCTACTTTTCCTAGCTATACTGAACTAAGTGTTTCAGTTTGATGTTCTGTTCTGATAGATTGTGCTCCACAATGTGTACGACGAAGAGCATTGTTAGTGTTAACGGGCAGTTTCCCGGCCCCAGGTTGGTTGCAAGAGAAGGTGACAGGGTTCTAGTTAAGGTGGTCAGCAATGTGCCAAACAATGTCACTATTCATTGGTAATTAGAGAGACAAGCTGCATGCAATGTAAGATAGTTAAGGAAGAATTTACTAGCATGGTCTGATTTAAGTGTGGTGCAGGCATGGAGTAAGGCAACTTACAAGTGGATGGGCCGACGGACCAGCTTACGTGACACAATGCCCTATACAGACCTGCCAGAGTTACACGTATAACTTCACCATCACGGGGCAGAGAGGTACGCTGTTTTGGCATGCTCACTCCTCGTGGCTCAGAGCAACGCTATACGGACCAATAATCATCCTCCCCAGACGAAATGAATCTTACCCTTTCAGAAAACCATACAAGGAAGTCCCCATTCTGTTTGGTAAACATGAGATTGATCTTATGCTTCTGAGTGATATGATCATAGTCAAAGATTTGATCCGATCGTGTTTCTTGATATACAGGGGAGTGGTGGAATGTCGACCCTGAGGCGGTTATCGGTCAGGCACTTCAAACAGGGGCAGGTCCAAATGTTTCAGATGCATACACTATTAATGGCCTTCCAGGACCCTTGTACAATTGTTCCTCTAAAGGTACTAAAAGAAACACTTCATTTTTCTCATTCTACTGTTTGATTAAACCATACAGACGTTTTCAGACACATTCAAGCTGAAGGTGAAGCCAGGGAAGACGTACATGCTTCGTCTAATAAATGCTGCCATGAATGAAGAACTGTTTTTCAGTATTGCCAACCACACTGTCACCATTGTTGAAGCAGATGCTGTATATGTGAAACCATTTAATACTAGTGTCGTGCTTATAGCTCCGGGCCAAACCACAAATGTACTACTCAAAACCAAGCCATGCCACCCGAACGCCACCTTCCTCATGGCTGCAAGCCCATATCAAACTGGCCTAGGCACGTTTGATAATTCAACCGTTGCTGGTTTGCTTGTATATAAATCCCCACTTATCAGCGGAGTGACACTTTATAAGCCTGCTCTACCACCACAACAAAATAGCACAGGTTTTGCAGCCAATTTCACCAAAAAGTTCCGCAGCTTAAATAACCCGAAATATACAGCAACAGTTCCAAAAACAGTTGATATTCGTTTTTTCTTCACCATGGGACTTGGATCAAACCCATGTCCTGAAAACACAACATGTCAAGGGCCCAATGGAACAAAATTTGCAGCTTCAGTTAATAATGTTTCTTTTGCTCTTCCCTCAACAGCTCTATTACAAGCTTACTTCTTCAAAAACTCTATTTGGAGTCTATACCACTGATTTCCCAACCAATCCAACACATCCATTTAACTACACTGGAACACCACCCAACAACACTGCAGTGAGCAATGGAACTCGTGTCGTTGTTCTCCCTTTCAATACTAGTGCAGAAGTCGTTCTTCAGGATACAAGCATTCTTGGAGCAGAAAGTCATCCTCTTCACCTACATGGTTATAATTTCTTCTTTGTGGGTGAAGGATTTGGAAATTTAGATCCAAGCAAGGATCCTGCAAGTTTCAATCTTATTGATCCTGTTGAAAGGAATACAATTGGTGTTCCACCCGGTGGCTGGGTAGCCTTTAGATTCCTAGCAGACAATCCAGGTATGTATGGACACATATTCATTTATTTAAAGGGAGAAGTAAAAAAAAAAAAAATTCATAACAGATGCCTTTGTCAAAAGTTTCACAAGCAAAGAGTATTTTAGAGGAAGGTGATAGAAGTGTTCTTCTCAGACAATTTCTGTGTGGAAACCATCATAAATCTGTGTTTAAAGAATGTAGTACTTCAGCTGTAGTGTTGACAATCCTTACATATGCATTATTGATTAATATTTTCCACAGGAGTATGGTTTATGCACTGCCACTTTGATATACACACAAGTTGGGGGTTGAGAATGGCCTGGATAGTTCTAGATGGACCACTTCCAAGTCAAAAACTACCACCACCACCGTTGGATCTTCCAAAGTGTTGACAGAGACGTTAAACACACCATGTATTCCAAGATTGTGGATATATTTATTTTTTTTTATTGTACCCCTTTATTTTTGTTACTCAATTATTGCTATCTTTGCTTTATCAAAATATTCTGTTATTTCGTTACTCAAGGCTTTAGCAGACATAGTTTGATGTCTGTAAGTGCCGAAGCATGTGTGCCTCATTCATTGTTCAATGTTATAGTTCATAAATTCCAAGGCAACTCGATGCCTTATACCCGAATTTTCTTTCACAGTTTGCACATAATTTCTTTCATGTTAAAGCAATTCAAATTTGCAAATGAACTTTCCAATATCTCTTTGGATTACACTACAAATTATGAACAATATAGAGGTTTCCACAGAGAAAGATATAATTCCATGAGAAGACTGAGTTAATACCTTAAATAGATACTTAAGAGGCATATAAAGCACTCATCTCCAACATGGAATGAACGTCTGCATTATTAGGAAACAACAATTAGAAAGTAACATTGAACAGTATTTGAATTAAGAAATAATGTCTAACAATTCGTTTATGGCAGTATACCAGAGACTAAGAGAGCAACGCGTATACACAGGAAAACACAGAGCTCAAACGAGCATGTTGGGCTCCTCCATCAGAATACGGGTGGCAGAAGTAAAAAATTCCTCGAAAAGTAATAATACAAAAAAAAAAAACATAAAATAAGAACCAAGTGATGTTTTACATCAGGTTTACATGTCAAGATCATCAATATTGCTCATGTGATCTCATTCTCCGTTTGTGCAGTGGACATCCGTTTCCCATGCTCATTGGAAACAAAATGGGAAGATAGCTAATAATGTACTAACAGAAATGTAGCATTCAACTGTACAAGGAGTTCACACATACAATGCAAAGTCAAAATAAATTACTAAAGGGAGAACATCTTGAAGGTTTGCTAGTCTAAACATTATTAAAAACCACATATTTAACCGAATGCAATCGGTTTATATTACAACATAAGCATCGAAAAGTACTCTTCAAATTCCTTATCAATTGTTGGTTTTGGGGTCTTCTCTTGACTATCTGCAACCAAAAGTACAAGAAACATGTTTCAGAGTTAAAAGAAATGAGGTAAGAAATCCTTGTAGTAAAATGCTACCTAGATTACCAATTCGCCTTCCAGATGAAAGAATATAATTACTTGCATCTACCCCATTTGCGCAGAGAATATTTTCAAGATCCTTATTTGTAAAGTGCTCAAGGCCATTAAATTGGTACTCTGAGAAGCCACAATCCTCATGATTCCCATATTCTAGGAGGGGATCCACAGAATCATCAGGAGGAGGGAATCCATAATCATGATGGAGAAGACGAAGTTCTTCACAGATGGACATTGACTCTGGTTTTCTGGAACTTGCTGTTGTTATTGATTTGCTCTCTAACGAATCAAGACCTCTCTGAGAAGAGGTGTTATCTGAACAAGTAGATGAAGTTGTAGACTCAACAGATGCAGGTGTTTTTGGGTAGGAGTGAGAGGTTTTATCATCATCATGACAAGACATGGATGAGTCGGCATCAGCAGGAAAGCTGTAGCTAATGTTTGCAGATTCTAGGACAGTTTCATCTCCTCTTTGAAAGATGCAATCACTACTCGCCTTCTGTGGCTCAGGAGGAAATTCATGCTCAAGTCTTTGACCCCAGCACACATGCTTTGGCAAAGGCATTTCGGGCAGTTCAGCTTGAAGTTTTCTTTTCTTGTTCAAGTAAGCAATGCTGATATCCAAGACAGTAACGAATTAATGTTTGTTGACAAGACAAAAAAACAAAAGATCCACGCAGAAACTACTGACTAGCAACACACAAGGGTTGAAATAAGCAAGCAAGTATGAAGAGTTCAGAAGCCAAGAGCACTATGCTTTCAATCAAGAATAACTGCTTAAAAGGCAAGGACAGTGATGAAGGATTCACACAAAAAATTTAAACCATCAAAGATTCAAGATACCAATTAAAAAAAAAAAAAAAAGAGGCATACATTTATACACAGCCAACAGGATATGTTTAACTCAACCCTTTCAACAGTACGGATGGATGTGTCCTAATTGATCAGATTGTAATGAGTTCAAAACACATCAATTTTATAAGATCAAATCAAACTAAATCATGACAAAAACTTAAAAAAACATAAAAGCTGCATAACAAAATTATTCTTCAATGAAACTAAAACCAAAGATGAAGTGGAATTTCCACTTCCACCTCCTTATATCACAGCAAATATCAAATCTTTCGAGAGATGATAGCCTAAGAACGAGGAAACACACACACAAAACACCAGCAGAGCATGCCAGTAACATTTCAGATCAAGAAACAGAGGGTTAGAACATAGAAACAAAGAATTAGTTTAAATAAGAAGATCCCATGAAATTAACCTGCTTCTTTCAGCTGGGGTGATCGTATCTTCCTCCATTATGATCTGGAAAGTGATAACCGAAGGTACCAAATTAAGTTCAGCTCTGATTTGATAAATGAATCCCTTACGCCTCAAGCAGAGCTGAGCTACAAGACCATCTCGGTCTTTGGTTTATCCCAGAATCAATCAATCCACTTCCAGTTCTTTAACAGTTTTCCCGATTCCCATAGTCCACGCGCCGACCGGAGTTGGGATATCAATCACTATCGCACCGCTTGATTTAATTTATAATTATTCAGTGTACGACTAAACGTAAATTTCGAAAAGGAAAAAATTAATCCCAAATTCAAGTTCACCCTCACAGTAGATACGGAGTTTAAGCAAAATCATTTTTCGACTTACTTTTAAGGGTAATATGATATTTTTGGGTAATAAATAAATGATAAAGTATGTTATGTGTGTTAAAAAGGTGATGACAAATTTGAAATTAAAGTATGTTAGAGTGATATTAATTTGTTATTTTTTCCTTTTATGGAAGTGTGAAGTTGAGTTTGGGACGGACCAAAACAGAAGGTGTGAAGTTGAAATTGGGACGGAGGGAGTACTATTTGCAAGTAGTAGGGATAAAAACCAATTTAGTCTCATAACTTTTCTCATGGTCTATTTTAGTTCCAATAAAGATAAGTTTGTCAATTTAGTCCCACCGATGAAGAAATAGGGTCAAACACGTCCTATTTCGCCGAAAAATACTGACATCACCGGAAAACGGCCACGTCACAACCGGAATCGTCAATTTCCAACCGGGACGATGACGTGGCGCCCTGATAGCAGGTGAGTCAATAAATTATGTGTTATTTTAATGCCAATAAAGCATTTTTATTTTCTAAAATTTTAAATAATTAGAAAACAAAAATTAAACTAAAAAATGTATTAATAATCAGTCACATAGTTAAGCTGGCTTGCCTTAGCAATACTAATTATTCATTCTTGAATTCCAAATCGTTTTTCTAGCGTGATTTATTTTCTTTCATATTAGTTTAATTATTAATTTCAGTTTCTAATTAAATTATTCTAAAAAATCCCCAAGTTTGTCTTATTCTAAAATTGTCATACATAGAATTAATTGGTAGATCTAGAACTATCTCATGGGTTCGACATTTGACTTGGTCATACGCGCTACAATTGATCTATTACATTTGAGGGTGAAATAAAATAGTAAACAGTCGGCATATTGAGGTTGAATTAATCTCATGGTTTATTAATTAGGTTTTTTAGTATGTTTTTTGTTTTAATTTTGTTTTCTAATTATTTAAAATTTTAGAAAATAAAAATGACTTGTTGGCATTAAAATAACATTTAATTTGTTGACTCACCTGCCATCAGGGCTAGACATGCACCAAAAAACGAAACCGATAAAGGAAGGTTCGATTTCGGTTCCTCGTTCATTAGGAAAAAAACCGGCGGTTTTTCAATTTTTTTTTATTTTATTACTGATAGGCTTTTTCTGCGCACTATAATTAAATCCTCAAATATAAGGATATCAATTGTAGTAGCAAGTACCCAAGTTAAATTATCGATCCCGCTAAGACAGCTAATTATTTATTTATTTTATAAATTACTAATTAATCAGAATTGAGTAACCAATTTCCAATGTTTTGTTGTGAATTAATCTAATTAACGAAATATTAAATAACTGAATTAATTAAAAGCAAGGAAAAATAAAAGCAAGTGTCTAATCAAGAGATAACAAACAGTTCTAAGGTATCAGGTAGAGACCAATTAATTTGGGTTATTAAACTTATGATTGTTCATTCATGCAGTTTCACTGAAAATACACCACATATCCTTGTTATCCCACCGAATATGATTCGATTCAAAGCTAACAGCCTAATCTGATTTAAATCCTAAGGTGCGCAAATATTACCAAGCCTTATTCCTAGATACTAATCAAAGCAAGCAACAATACCTCCGGATGGTAAGCCCGACTAACAAGATATTTTCTGGAATTACTACAAGGTTCTATTCACTTCCTACTTGATTGTCTAATTGCATTGTTCCACTAAACTAATCAAGTATTTGATTAACCAGTTCATGAAATTAAAGTGCTTATAGCGGAGCTACTCTAATCTCTAACAGATAGACAATACCAATCATGAACGCACACAAGCTAACACAATAATCCAAGCATTATAGCGGATGTCATGAATATATTATGAAGACGTTACGAAGCAGATAAGCAAGTCTTAATAAAATAAGTAAAATCAAAAGATCAACTGCATAAAATCCTAATCTTTGGTCTAAATCCCCAAATCAATTAAATCAATCCATCAAACCCTAGAACTGTATATAAAATTAGCCCATGAGCTCACAAGCAACACTCATGGCTAAGCAATTCATACCAAAAATCAAAGTAAAAGGAAGAAAAAGATAGGAATTGTGAAACCCTAGTGTAGACGTAGTCTTTCGTTCCTTCTCCGTCTCTCCAATTGCTCGATTCTCCCTCAATTAGCACTTGGAACCCTTGTGGAATTGGTTGGATGGTGAAATCAGGTTGTAATCTGATGTGGGTGTGAAAGGAGTGTGGATTGATGATGGTTTATGGCTGGGCTCTCTCCGATTGACGTCTCGATCTCCCTAATTGTTTCTAAGATGGATGTAGGGCTGTTTTCGCGACGAATCTGCTTCAGAATCGCGACTTGAGGGTATATATACGCTGCTGCATCGAACAGGTCTCGTCTGGGCCCGATTTTGGGCCGCTCGGCACCATGCTCGAGCCGAGCTCATGGCCGAGTGGCCCCCAAACCAGCCGAGCAGCATATGGTTGGAATGGGACCATCGTGTGGGCTCTGAGGAACCCCAGCTCGGCAGCTTTTGGCTACGTGGAAGGGCCGCTCGCCGCGAGCTACCCGCCGAGCTGCAGAAACTGCACTGCGCGATCTCACCGTTTTGAGTATAACTTCTTCATACGGACTCTGATTTGAGTGATTTTTGCACTCACGTGTTCCTCTCTTCCTTGGCTTTCTATCCATATAAAGAGCTCTTAGAAACTCTAACATTTGAATATGTAAAAAGTCATGCAAAGTGGCTCCTCGGTGCAGCATGTGCGACGTTAGCACTTTGATCATAACTTTCTCGTTTGGAATCCAATTGGAGTGTTCTTTATGTCAAAACGACCCTCTCTTCTGTGGCTTTCCAACCATGTATCATATGATCAATTTGGATTTCTATAAGAATACAGAAATTTGTGCAACATGGACTGTATTTTTCAGCATTCCTTCTCACTTTCACTCCTCATTCCAACTTTGAACTTTTGATCATGTTTTACCCTTCAAAACTCAAAAAAACACCTTAGTAGCATCTTAATTATGCAAGATATGAAAACCATGTCATTTTATATAAAATCATGGCCATATTCTATCAAAAACGGTGTAATGTGAGACCTAAAATACGTGAAATTCCACTCTCAACAAACCCCCAAACTTACCTGTTGCTCGTCCCGAGGCAACGACATATAAAACCAATAGAGTAATTGAGAGGAAATTTCACAACTTCACATCCAAGAAAATATAACAATTCAAAATCATACTTCAAATACTAAGACAACCATCCATCTAAGAACATACAATTCAAATCAACGACTTCACTTTTTCGGAATGCTCATCCACCATTCTCACGGGTAGTATTTACGCTCATCGCTCAAGTGTGAGATATACATTTCAGGGTAAGGTGTTTACACTCAAAGTCAATTCAAACACACGCGTAACCATAAGCTTGACAATCATCTCAACTCTCGACTAAAGGAATAATTTCAACAATAGGATCACAAAGGTCTTGCATTAGGTTGTAATGTTGGCTCTTTGGTTAAGGTAGGGAGTATATGGATAAGGTGACTCAATCACTAGTAGAGAATCAAAGAAGACTTACAGCTTTTCAACAAACAGCTTTACTTTCTTCTTTCTTCTTCAACGCTCTTCAATGCTTCTTGCAATTTGATTCCTCCTTCACTTTTGAACACCACATCCTTACTTGAATTTTTTTTTTCTTCTTCCCTCTTTTCTTTTCTCTTTTTTTTTTCAAATAAGGGTACCAGTTTCAGGCACTACCCTTTTCATGGGGTACCAGTTTCGGGCACTACCCCTTTATGCAACAATTTAACCACTCTTTTCAATAATTTTCATCACTTCCAACTTATTCTCCTTTTATGTTTCTTCTCAAGATACCAAATTGACTCCTACAACTCTCTACTAGGTAGGGATTTTTAAAGGCTAACAAAGGGATCAATTGGCTTATCACATAGGCTTCCAACAAATATGACTTTTCAGGCTCAAAAGGGTTAACTACGGATAATTTCAATAGGTAGGATAATAATTTGGCTAGTGACTAATAAATAACAAAGATGGCCTAAGATCATTTCCTATTGTCTAATCGAATAGGTAGCTTCAAGCAAGATATAAAGCCAAGTTCTAGAATACGTGTGTATGAACGACACTCACAAGAATAAACTAAATCATGCAACTAGTCATGATTTCAAAAGGCTCAAAATCTCACATGGCTATAGGAATGAACGAGCAATCCTAATAAAGTTACATCGCTAATCTTTCATGCACATAAATAAATTTCAAGTATCTCAATATCCAAGCACAATCTCAAACTGCTTCTCAAACACAATCACACATATAATCAAGTGCCATGAAAAACCAGAAAATCATCCTAGAGAACCATAAATCGACTACACCGACACTAGGATTAACACAAAACAAAACACGAAACCTGAAAAATCGCAAAAAATCGAACCCTCAATATTCTCAAATAAATCAAAAATATTAAAAAACCGCAAAAAATCGACCCTCCAAGCAACAACACAATGCAAAAATTTTACTTCGGTACTACAAAAGAAGTATATACCGCAGTCAAGCAACACCTAATAAAATTCCTACACCAACACAGACATATAAAAGCAATAAAACGGAAGGGACAGCCCCAACAAGCGCTCATGTTTAACGTCGGAGAGTCACGACGGGATACCTCTTTTTGACTACGGGATCGGAGGACAACTCTCTCGCATTCGTACCTTAAGGTACTTCTTTCCTCTCTTATTTACTTCACCAATCATCTCACCCTTCTTTGTCACTCCAACATGATTCTTTGAATTCTTTTCCTCCCATGACTGTCTTGAGTCCTTCTTGTCAATCCTCCACTCAATTGTAGGCTCAACCTGTGTAGCAAAACAAGGATCAAACAAGTTAGAATTTTCAATAATATGAGAATAAAAATCAGGAGGTAAGTTTGGAGGCTTCAAATATGGATCATCAATCTTTCCTGCAACCAAAAGATTATCAAACATCACATTAGAGTTAGTAGTAGGAAAAGTATGAGATACGCTTGCTTCTACAATTTCCTCTACCACTTCAACTCTCTTCTCTTCATACTTCACTTCCTTGGCAGCAGGCTTCATCTTTCCTTCAACAGTGGTCTTCTTATTCCGATTCACTATGTCAGCAGTAGTCTTCCTTATCTGTTCATCCCTTGCATCACCTAATGCAAGTAACTTCTCAAGATAGTCAATACATGCATCATTGGACAAACTCTTGAACTCTGCATCAGAAAGGATAAAGTTCTTATCATGCTCTGTGTCCACTATATCCACAGACTTGCACTGCTGCTGATCCGTAGGCCACTGCATCTCCTTATTCAAAGAAAAGACAATCTCCTTATCATCAGCCCTAAGCCTCAACTCTCCTTTGAACACATCAATCAGAGCCCTTCCAGTTGCAAGGAATGGACGCCCCAAGATCAGAGGCGCACCATCCTTTTCATCCTCCATGTCAAGTACAAGGAAATCCATAGGAAAAGTCAAATTCGACACCTTCACTAGCACATCTTCAATCACTCCCTCGGGGTATGTCAACGACCGATCTGCTAACTGTAGGGCAACAGACGCAGGTTTCAACTCCCCCAAACTAAGCTTCTTGAACACTGATAAAGACATTAAATTTATACTGGCTCCTAAATCACATAGTGCTCTCCTAGATGGTCCTTTTCCAATCTCACAGGGAATGATGAAGCTCCCTGGATCCTTCAATTTTTCTGGAAGCTTTTTCTGAATAATAGAGCTGCAGTTCTCTGTCAAATTCACTGTCTCCACACTGTTAAGCTTCCTCTTTCTGGAGATAAGTTCCTTGATGAACGTTGAATAATGTGGCATCTCTTCCAATACTTCCGAGAAAGGAATAGTGACTTGGACATCCCTCATAACATCAGCGAACTTACGAAACTTCTCATCAAGGCTCTTCGACAAGAATCTCTGAGGGAAAGGAATTGGTACCTTTGTAATTGGAAGTCCCAAACTGTCTCTCTCGAATACCTGTTCCGCTTCTCTCAGTTTTTTCGCTCTCTGCCACTTTTTATCAGAAATTTCCAGATCAGATTGACTCTGTACAGAATTCGAACGTGTAGAAAATCCCGGAGGATGGCTCGCCGGCTCGCTCAGCTCGAGCTGAGGTCCAACTGAGTCGAGCTAGGTTTTAAACGAACCGGAGGGCCCTTCTGAACCGGCTGGCGGGCCACTCGGCGGCGGTTGATCCCGCTCGGCAGCTGGCTCGCCGCGAGTGGGTAGCCGAGCGGCACCATCTTCGTTCTGCTCCATCCCTGTTTCATCCTGCTTCTGTTCTGTAACGTCCTGCATTAGTTTTGGACCTATACAATGCTTCTCAGACCTCAACGTGATCGCATTAACACTCTCTTTTGGGTTGATTTCTGAATCCGAAGGAAACTTTCCTTTCTGCAACTGCACTTGCTGCTGATTTACTGTAGTGGAGATCTGCCCTATGTTATATGACAAATTCTTCAACTGCTTGTTCACTTCCTCATTCTGTTTGGTCATATTCGAGTCCATGAGAACAATGCAGTTATTGATCTTGTTTATGTCGGCATCATTCTTCTTCATGTATCTTGCTAACACATCGTCAATACTGGACTTTCCTTCTTCAGTCTTAGCGCCATGATCAAAATTAGGAGGATATGGAACTGCATTATTCGGATTTGAATAAGAGAAGTTCTCATGCCTCTGATTCTGCCAATTGCCTCCTTGACTTCTAGGACCTCCCCCTTGGTTATTCCTTTGGTTCGAATTACCTTGAGGGTACCTATTTCCTTGCCAATTTTGAGGAGCTCTCGAACCCTGAAGACTCTGCCCCATAGCCCAATTAGCATCCTCGACGTCTTGAAGGTTCATCACCACATCATCACTTGCAGACCCTCGGTTGTCTCCCCCATTATTACCTGATATCAGAGCAATCAGGTTCTTATTCATCTGTTCCAATTGAGCGACAACCTTATCATTCTTATCAGCTTCAGAAAATTTCTCTTCAACCTTTGCAACTTTACCAAGTATGTAAGTCCCTCGGATCCTCTCAGATGGCCAATCCCTTGAGTTCAAAGAGATATCATCAAACAATTTCTCTACTGCATTGGATGTCTTGCCAAAGATTGTTCCTCCAGCAGAAGCATCAACCAACACTCTCGATTCATTGTCAAGGCCATTATAGAAGACACTGATGAGTTGAGACTTTTTGAATCCATGCTGTGGGCATCTCCTCAACGCATCAGTAAACCTTTCCCAAGCCTCTCCAAACGACTCATCTCTTCGCTGCTTGAATTGATTGATCTCTTGTTTCAGTAAAAGAACCTTTCCTGGTGGCATAAATCGATCCACGAACAACTGCTGCAACTCAGTCCAATTTGAGCAACTGTCTCCCTTTAGCTTATCATACCACTCCCTTGCCTTATCAACCAATGAAAACTGAAAAAGCCTCATCTTCCATCTATCATTAGTAGCATCAGTAGCTTTCACTGTATCCATGTAGCTGTTGAAACGCTTAAGATGGCCATAGGGCTCATCAAAAACGCCTCCGGCAAAGGGGTTTTTCTCCACCATATGAATCAGGGCTGGTCTTATGTCGTTCGTTTCATCAGCTTGAACGGCTCCAACTACGCCTGATCCTCCTAGATTGGTGGACTTGAATGTCTCTCGGATGACGATGTCATCCTCATCAGTTCTATCTCCCATGTCTGTTGTTTCTAATTCTGATTCGAATTTCGATTCAGCCTCTTCTAGGATAGCCTGATTCTCAATCTGCACTTTTTCCTCCTCTAAAATTGCTTTAGGAGGTGCTTTGGTATTCTTTGATTTTACTCTTCTTTTCCTCGCAGAAGCTTCAATTTTCGGATCAAATTCGAGATCTTGTGCTCTCGTCTTTGACCTAGTTTGCATGCAACTTCAAGAAAAATCCAAAGTAATATAATTAAATCCCAAAGAAAATATTCTAATTAACTAAGTAATACAAGAAAATAAATAATTAAAACTGTCCCCGGCACAACGGCGCCAAAAACTTGATAGGCCTTTTCTGCGCACTATAATTAAATCCTCAAGTATAAGGATATCAATTGTAGTAGCAAGTACCCAAGTTAAATTATCGATCCCGCTAAGACAGCTAATTATTTATTTATTCTATAAATTACTAATTAATCAGAATTGAGTAACCAATTTCCAATGTTTTGTTGTGAATTAATCTAATTAACGAAATATTAAATAACTGAATTAATTAAAAGCAAGGAAAAATAAAAGCAAGTGTCTAATCAAGAGATAACAAACAGTTCTAAGGTATCAGGTAGAGACCAATTAATTTGGGTTATTAAACTTATGATTGTTCATTCATGCAGTTTCACTGAAAATACACCACATATCCCTGTTATCCCACCGAATATGATTCGATTCAAAGCTAACAGTCTAATCTGGTTTAAATCCTAAGGTGCGCAAATATTACCAAGCCTTATTCCTAGATACTAATCAAAGCAAGCAACAATACCTCCGGATGGTAAGCCCGACTAACAAGATATTTTTCTGGAATTACTACAAGGTTCTATTCACTTCCTACTTGATTGTCTAATTGCATTGTTCCACTAAACTAATCAAGTATTTGATTAACCAGTTCATGAAATTAAAGTGCTTATAGCGGAGCTACTCTAATCTCTAACAGATAGACAATACCAATCATGAACGCACACAAGCTAACACAATAATCCAAGCATTATAGCGGATGTCATGAATATATTATGAAGACGTTACGAAGCAGATAAGCAAGTCTTAATAAAATAAGTAAAATCAAAAGATCAACTGCATAAAATCCTAATCTTTGGTCTAAATCCCCAAATCAATTAAATCAATCCATCAAACCCTAGAACTGTATATAAAATTAGCCCATGAGGTCACAAGCAACACTCATGGCTAAGCAATTCATACCAAAAATCAAAGTAAAAGGAAGAAAAAGATAGGAATTGTGAAACCCTAGTGTAGACGTAGTCTTTCGTTCCTTCTCCGTCTCTCCAATTGCTCGATTCTCCCTCAATTAGCACTTGGAACCCTTGTGGAATTGGTTGGATGGTGAAATCAGGTTGTAATCTGATGTGGGTGTGAAAGGAGTGTGGATTGATGATGGTTTATGGCTGGGCTCTCTCCGATTGACGTCTCGATCTCCCTAATTGTTTCTAAGATGGATGTAGGGCTGTTTTCGCGACGAATCTGCTTCAGAATCGCGACTTGAGGGTATATATACGCTGCTGCATCGAACAGGTCTCGTCTGGGCCCGATTTTGGGCCGCTCGGCACCATGCTCGAGCCGAGCTCATGGCCGAGCGGCCCCCAAATCAGCCGAGCATCATATGGTTGGAATGGAACCATCGTGTGGGCTCTGAGGAACCCCAGCTCGGCAGCTTTTGGCTACGTGGAAGGGCCGCTCGCCGCGAGCTACCCGCCGAGCTGCAGAAACTGCACTGCGCGATCTCACCGTTTTGAGTATAACTTCTTCATACGGACTCTGATTTGAGTGATTTTTGCACTCACGCGTTCCTCTCTTCCTTGGCTTTCTATCCATATAAAGAGCTCTTAGAAACTCTAACATTTGAATATGTAAAAAGTCATGCAAAGTGGCTCCTCGGTGCAGCATGTGCGACGTTAGCACTTTGATCATAACTTTCTCGTTTGGAATCCAATTGGAGTGTTCTTTATGTCAAAACGACCCTTTCTTCTGTGGCTTTCCAACCATATATCATATGATCAATTTGGATTTCTATAAGAATACAGAAATTTGTGCAACATGGACTGTATTTTTCAGCATTCCTTCTCACTTTCACTCCTCATTCCAACTTTGAACTTTTGATCATGTTTTACCCTTCAAAACTCAACAAAACACCTTAGTAGCATCTTAATTATGCAAGATATGAAAACCATGTCATTTTATACAAAATCATGGCCACATTCTATCAAAAACGGTGTAATGTGAGACCTAAAATACGTGAAATTCCACTCTCAACAAACCCCCAAACTTACTGTTGCTCGTCCCGAGGCAACGACATATAAAACCAATAGAGTAATTGAGAGAAAATTTCACAACTTCACATCCAAGAAAATATAACAATTCAAAATCATACTTCAAATACTAAGACAACCATCCATCTAAGAACATACAATTCAAATCAACGACTTCACTTTTTCGGAATGCTCATCCACCATTCTCACGGGTAGTATTTACGCTCATCGCTCAAGTGTGAGATATACATTTCAGGGTAAGGTGTTTACACTCAAAGTCAATTCAAACACACGCGTAACCATAAGCTTGACAATCATCTCAACTCTCGACTAAAGGAATAATTTCAACAATAGGATCACAAAGGTCTTGCATTAGGTTGTAATGTTGGCTCTTTGGTAAAGGTAGGGAGTATATGGATAAGGTGACTCAATCACTAG
The DNA here is from genome assembly GCA_023678885.1 of Pogostemon cablin. Taxonomy (NCBI): domain Eukaryota; kingdom Viridiplantae; phylum Streptophyta; class Magnoliopsida; order Lamiales; family Lamiaceae; genus Pogostemon; species Pogostemon cablin. Next base: position 943,642 of record CM042983.1, read on the forward strand.
TAGAGAATCAAAGAAGACTTACAGCTTTTCAACAAACAGCTTTACTTTCTTCTTTCTTCTTCAACGCTCTTCAATGCTTCTTGCAATTTGATTCCTCCTTCACTTTTGAACACCACATCCTTACTTGAATTTTTTTTTTCTTCTTCCCTCTTTTCTTTTCTCTTTTTTTTTCAAATAAGGGTACCAGTTTCAGGCACTACCCTTTTCATGGGGTACCAGTTTCGGGCACTACCCCTTTATGCAACAATTTAACCACTCTTTTCAATAATTTTCATCACTTCCAACTTATTCTCCTTTTATGTTTCTTCTCAAGATACCAAATTGACTCCTACAACTCTCTACTAGGTAGGGATTTTTAAAGGCTAACAAAGGGATCAATTGGCTTATCACGTAGGCTTCCAACAAATATGACTTTTCAGGCTCAAAAGGGTTAACTACGGATAATTTCAATAGGTAGGATAATAATTTGGCTAGTGACTAATAAATAACAAAGATGGCCTAAGATCATTTCCTATTGTCTAATCGAATAGGTAGCTTCAAGCAAGATATAAAGCCAAGTTCTAGAATACGTGTGTATGAACGACACTCACAAGAATAAACTAAATCATGCAACTAGTCATGATTTCAAAAGGCTCAAAATCTCACATGGCTATAGGAATGAACGAGCAATCCTAATAAAGTTACATCGCTAATCTTTCATGCACATAAATAAATTTCAAGTATCTCAATATCCAAGCACAATCTCAAACTGCTTCTCAAACACAATCACACATATAATCAAGTGCCATGAAAAACCAGAAAATCATCCTAGAGAACCATAAATCGACTACACCGACACTAGGATTAACACAAAACAAAACACGAAACCTGAAAAATCGCAAAAAATCGAACCCTCAATATTCTCAAATAAATCAAAAATATTAAAAATCCGCAAAAAATCGACCTCCAAGCAACAACACAATGCAAAAATTTTACTTCGGTACTACAAAAGAAGTATATACCGCAGTCAAGCAACACCTAATAAAATTCCTACACCAACACAGACATATAAAAGCAATAAAATGGAAGGGACAGCCCCCAACAAGCGCTCATGTTTAACGTCGGAGAGTCACGACGGGATACCTCTTTTTGACTACGGGATCGGAGGACAGCTCTCTCGCATTCGTACCTTAAGGTACTTCTTTCCTCTCTTATTTACTTCACCAATCATCTCACCCTTCTTTGTCACTCCAACATGATTCTTTGAATTCTTTTCCTCCCATGACTGTCTTGAGTCCTTCTTGTCAATCCTCCACTCAATTGTAGGCTCAACCTGTGTAGCAAAACAAGGATCAAACAAGTTAGAATTTTCAATAATATGAGAATAAAAATCAGGAGGTAAGTTTGGAGGCTTCAAATATGGATCATCAATCTTTCCTGCAACCAAAAGATTATCAAACATCACATTAGAGTTAGTAGTAGGAAAAGTATGAGATACGCTTGCTTCTACAATTTTCTCTACCACTTCAACTCTCTTCTCTTCATACTTCACTTCCTTGGCAGCAGGCTTCATCTTTCCTTCAACAGTGGTCTTCTTATTCCGATTCACTATGTCAGCAGTAGTCTTCCTTATCTGTTCATCCCTTGCATCACCTAATGCAAGTAACTTCTCAAGATAGTCAATACATGCATCATTGGACAAACTCTTGAACTCTGCATCAGAAAGGATAAAGTTCTTATCATGCTCTGTGTCCACTATATCCACAGACTTGCACTGCTGCTGATCCGTGGGCCACTGCATCTCCTTATTCAAAGAAAAGACAATCTCCTTATCATCAGCCCTAAGCCTCAACTCTCCTTTGAACACATCAATCAGAGCCCTTCCAGTTGCAAGGAATGGACGCCCCAAGATCAGAGGCGCACCATCCTTTTCATCCTCCATGTCAAGTACAAGGAAATCCATAGGAAAAGTCAAATTCGACACCTTCAATAGCACATCTTCAATCACTCCCTCGGGGTATGTCAACGACCGATCTGCTAACTGTAGGGCAACAGACGCAGGTTTCAACTCCCCCAAACTAAGCTTCTTGAACACTGATAAAGATATTAAATTTATACTGGCTCCTAAATCACATAGTGCTCTCCTAGATGGTCCTTTTCCAATCTCACAGGGAATGATGAAGCTCCCTGGATCCTTCAATTTTTCTGGAAGCTTTTTCTGAATAATAGAGCTGCAGTTCTCTGTCAAATTCACTGTCTCCACACTGTTAAGCTTCCTCTTTCTGGAGATAAGTTCCTTGATGAACGTTGAATAATGTGGCATCTCTTCCAATACTTCCGAGAAAGGAATAGTGACTTGGACATCCCTCATAACATCAGCGAACTTACGAAACTTCTCATCAAGGCTCTTCGACAAGAATCTCTGAGGGAAAGGAATTGGTACCTTTGTAATTGGAAGTCCCAAACTGTCTCTCTCGAATACCTGTTCCGCTTCTCTCAGTTTCTTCGCTCTCTGCCACTTTTTATCAGAAATTTCCAGATCAGATTGACTCTGTACAGAATTCGAACGTGTAGAAAATCCCAGAGGATGGCTCGCCGGCTCGCTCAGCTCGAGCTGAGGTCCAACTGAGTCGAGCTAGGTTTTAAACGAACCGGAGGGCCCTTCTGAACCGGCTGGCGGGCCACTCGGCGGCGGTTGATCCCGCTCGGCAGCTGGCTCGCCGCGAGTGGGTAGCCGAGCGGCACCATCTTCGTTCTGCTCCATCCCTGTTTCATCCTGCTTCTGTTCTGTAACGTCCTGCATTAGTTTTGGACCTATACAATGCTTCTCAGACCTCAACGTGATCGCATTAACACTCTCTTTTGGGTTGATTTCTGAATCCGAAGGAAACTTTCCTTTCTGCAACTGCACTTGCTGCTGATTTACTGTAGTGGAGATCTGCCCTATGTTATATGACAAATTCTTCAACTGCTTGTTCACTTCCTCATTCTGTTTGGTCATATTCGAGTCCATGAGAACAATGCAGTTATTGATCTTGTTTATGTTGGCATCATTCTTCTTCATGTATCTTGCTAACACATCGTCAATACTGGACTTTCCTTCTTCAGTCTTAGCGCCATGATCAAAATTAGGAGGATATGGAACTGCATTATTCGGATTTGAATAAGAGAAGTTCTCATGCCTCTGATTCTGCCAATTGCCTCCTTGACTTTTAGGAGTAAGCGTACAAATTGGTACAAATTGATAAGAGTAAGCGTACTCTATCGTTGTGTGTAGACGTGGTGACCAAGTGCAAAATTTATAATATCGAACCCAATGGAGAAAGTGTTGTATCCGTATTCGAAAGATGTTTCACTCTAGAAGGACTAATCAATAAAAGGAGGGAGATGATTAACACTACAATCTACCTAAGAAAGCAATTAAAGGATAGAAAATATACACATGTAATGGAAGATGGATGACGGTGAGATGGATGAAGTAACAATCCAAAGAGGTGCAAGGCTAACCACATTCAAGATTAAGGATATTACATGTACTTGTTAAATTTAAATGGCAAATATCAATGACAATTGGAATAGAAGCAATCACAAATGTTCCCCTAATCCCTATGGCCAAGGTGATTAGGTTCTCAACTCATTACAAGTTTATAGCACAAAAGATCGTCTCTTACTCTCAATTCCCTCAAGGGTACTATGATTATAAGATTGGTTCTTCTCACTCAATTAATAACCTACTTAGATCCATTAACTAAGTGTCCCAACAGGAGTGTTCAAAGTATACAAAGATGCTACCACATACTTCACATACTAACATACAAAATTCATATTATAACATGATTCAATCAAATCCCTAAGCACAATATTGGAATGGCCATCCTAACATCATAAATAGTGATTTCAATCACACACATCATAATACAAATAAAGTGAATCATAAATCATGTAGGAAATTCCATATATCATATCAAAATACCATTAAAATCCAACAAATCCAAAAAGCCCTAATCCATCTTGTGGCTAGCCTCACTAGAGGTCTAGCCAACAATAAACATTATGAAAACATCCACAAAATGCTTACAAATATTCATTGTTGCAAACAAAACAAAGAAAATACAAAATAAAGGTAAATTTCTTCCCTATTTGGATTTGGGTTGAATCTTCCCTTCAAGTTGCAAAATCCCACTCTTCAAGCCTCAATCCTCCTTAGATTTGTGATGGATAGATGGAATGTGTGAAGATGAAGGTGAAAATGGTGGAAAATGGAGTGAAATTTGGATGGAAATGGTAGTGTGTGTGGAAGATGGTGTTGGAGTGTGTGAGGGGCAGCTGCCCCTGCCAAAACCCTCGATTTTTCTGGTGCAAATGGTGTAATTGGGGGTATTTATACCCCCTGAGGAAGTCTGGAAGTCGCACTTGAGTTTTGACACTTTTGCATAAAAACACGCCCGTGTTTTTATGCATCTGCCCGTGTTTTCTTGCGAAATTTCAGCTCTCTGTACATTTCTTGCACTCTGAATAGACAACACTTTTCTGAATAGTGTTGTCTTTTCTGTGTTGTCTTTGGTTCGTTCTCCCTCGTTTTAACTCCAAATTGAGATCCGCTTTTTCCTACATCTTCCTCTTCACCTCTAGAATTCATTTATACCTGAAAATTACACAAATTCCACCAAAGTACAAATTCTCCAAATATTTACAAATATCGCGCAATCTAGGACACTTAAACACTCAAACTAAGCATAATTGTATGGAACCATGCTATAATTGGACTCTAAATTCATGAGATTTCTACACTCATCAACCCCCCAAACTTAAAGTATTGTTCGTCCCCGAACAACGAAGAAAAGAAATAGAACATGAGGGTAGAAATTGAGTGAATTGGAGAATGGATCAAAGAAAGAGTATAATCATTTTCAACTAATCAATCAAATCAAACCACATGACTTAAACATCAATAAACTTATGCGCAAATCATGGTGGGAATAATGCAAGTACAATTCTCATTCTCACTAATCCTTTCAAGGTAGTTTATGCACTCACACTCATAGTGGAAATTGTGGACATGTTTACACTCATAATCTATTCACATGTACGTATTACCATAAGCTTGCCACAAGTCTCAAACTCTACATCACTATTGAAGTGTGTCAATCATTGAATCAAATAGGACTTTATATTTGGATGTAATGAAGGCTCTTTGGTAGGGGTAGGGATGTATGGATAAAAGTGACTCAAATATGTGTGTGGATGATTAGAAAAGACGTCTTCCTTCTCGTCAAGCACTACTCCTTAATCATAAATTCACTTTTCATGTACTTCATATCCCTTCCTTTCTTAACTCTTGAACTTAAGCATTTCTTTTTGTAGCTCTTTTTCTCCATATCTTTTGCAATATAAATTTGAGCTTTTCTTTCTTTTTTTTATAGCTCTTATGCTCTTTTGTTTTTTTTTTTTTTTTAGAGCTTCATTCATTTTATTTTCTTGCTTACACATCATCATTCACTAGCTCTCATTACATTTCAAGCACAAAATTCTTAATTTCCTTTCCAAGCAAAATTTTTGCTTTTCTCTTCATAACCTCCTTTAATAACCATCTCCAACAATCACTTACACAAAATGTTTTATGTAAAGGCTTAAGTGGGTTTTATTGGCTTGTAATGAGCTAATAATCAAAGATAGGCTCCATAGGCTCAAAATGGCTTAAAAGGGAACAATGTTATGGTAAGGATATCATTTGGCTAGTGACTTCAATTTTCAAGGATGGCCTAAGATCATTTTCAACAATCTCCACACAATGTAGCCTCAAGCAAGACGAATGGCAAGTTCTAGAACACATACACATGAATGATGCACACATGAAAGAAATGAATCGCATAATATTTGTGCATTCAAGGCTCAAAATCTCACGGTTCATCAATAGTGTAAAAACAAGCATCACACAAACAAATTCCCAACCATAACAAGTACACAAGCTCATATCTATTCGGCCACATGATCTAACTCAATCTCATAGTCTCAAACAATCATCAAATTAGCTCCACAAGAGAAGATTCAATAATAAGAAATCAATGAAAGGCTCACAAAAACAAGAGGAACAAAAGGTGCTCCGGTGCAAAATGTACAACTAAGAGCAATATGAGTATGTAACAAAATGAACCATCCCAACCCCCAAACTTAAATTTAACTAAGAGTTGAATTTTAGTTTGAATAAAGTTTTGTTACCAATTTTTGTTGCACTTCTTTCTTCTCTTCAAAACCATCACCGGAAGCTCCTTCATGTTCCTACAAAAGACAAGAAACACGATAAAAACTAAAAACAACTAAGAAAGCAATTGAATGAAAGCAATAAAGATAATGATGGGTTGCCTCCCATCTAGCGCTAAGTTTAACGTCTTCAAGCCAGACGGAACTTGGAGAACTCATCGGAATGGCCAAGGATATCGTTCTTTCTTGCCATCAAATTTTAATCTTTGTACTTCTTCCTCTATTAGGCATTTGTGGCAAGTAACGACCTCAGTTGCATCATTTGAGATTGGCTTTAGATATTCGACTCTTTTGAGTTTGCATTCCATTAACCTTTCCATTCTTGAGCACCACTTATTCCTTCTCTCCACATAGAGTTCTAGCATGTCTTCAAGTTCCCTTTTGTCCTTAAGAATATGTGAAGAATCAATAGGTAAGACAAAGTCTATAAAAACAATATTATGAAATTCAAAGCAACTTAAAGAGTTTAAAGGTTTAGAAATTCTCATTTCACTCTTCAAGTCATCATCACTTGCTTCTAGACTTTGTTCCTCTTTATCAACATCATTTGCCTCAATAGGCTCTTCAAGCACCTCTTTTGATTCTTCTTCCCCCAAATTTTCTTCAACCTTATTTTCTTTATTCTCAATAAGCTCAACATCTCTTGAGTCTTCATCATCATCCCCCGAACACTCTTCTACTTCTAATTCTTCTTCAATATCTTCATCGAAATTTTCCATTTTGTGAAGAGTGTTCCGTTCACGTATCATTTCACTCATTCGATGTTCAAGGGCCTCAAATCTTCTCTCATTTTCCTCATCTTCTCTCTTTCTTTCTTCTCTTCTTTCTTCAATCATCTCATTGAGAATATCCATGAGTTGCCCAATTCGATCTTCTACGGGTGGCTTTATCTCTTGACTTGGTGGATGCCATCTTTGTTCTTGGAGATAATTCCCTTGATCTTGGAAATTACTCCCTCGCATGTAATAAATTTCGTCTACTTGAGAACTAGGCATCATCCACTCTTGTTGCACCGTAGTATAAGAAGTTGGCATACTTTGAAGATATTGATCCCCATAACTAGGAAGACTTGGTTGAACACTTTGCCTTTCATTGCTCCCATGAACGTATCTTCTATACAACTCCATTAAGGCACTATTCTCGGATAGAGGGGTAACCGTCGGAACTTGGTTGTAAGAACTTGGTACGGAATATGTGTTTGTTTGATACGGTTGGAATGTATTCAAATTGTAAGCACCTTGCCATCCCTCATATATTCCATTATTGTAGTATTGATCCATTTTTATGCTCTTCTTCTCAAGATCTACTACAATTTTTCTCCACTTACTATTTTTGGTTGCTCCTCCTTCTCTTCTATCAAGGTTGGAGTACCTATCAAGAAGAACAAGTTAGAACAAGGTTTTCCAAAGCAAATATAAAAGCAAAAATAAAAAAAAATATCCTAAGTAAAGCTAACAAATCCAAACACGTTACACCGAAGCCTTTCTCCCCGGCAACGGCGCCATGAACTTAGTCTCAATTTTGGTACAAATTGATAAGAGTAAGCGTACTCTATCGTTGTGTGTAGACGTGGTGACCAAGTGCAAAATTTATAATATCGAACCCAAGGGAGAAAGTGTTGTATCCGTATTCGAAAGATGTTTCACTCTAGAAGGACTAATCAATAAAAGGAGGGAGATGATTAACACTACAATCTACCTAAGAAAGCAATTAAAGGATAGAAAATATACACATGTAATGGAAGATGGATGACGGTGAGATGGATGAAGTAACAATCCAAAGAGGTGCAAGGCTAACCACATTCAAGATTAAGGATATTACATGTACTTGTTAAATTTAAATGGCAAATATCAATGACAATTGGAATAGAAGCAATCACAAATGTTCCCCTAATCCCTATGGCCAAGGTGATTAGGTTCTCAACTCATTACAAGTTTATAGCACAAAAGATCGTCTCTTACTCTCAATTCCCTCAAGGGTACTATGATTATAAGATTGGTTCTTCTCACTCAATTAATAACCTACTTAGATCCATTAACTAAGTGTCCCAACAGGAGTGTTCAAAGTATACAAAGATGCTACCACATACTTCACATACTAACATACAAAATTCATATTATAACATGATTCAATCAAATCCCTAAGCACAATATTGGAATGGCCATCCTAACATCATAAATAGTGATTTCAATCACACACATCATAATACAAATAAAGTGAATCATAAATCATGTAGGAAATTCCATATATCATATCAAAATACCATTAAAATCCAACAAATCCAAAAAGCCCTAATCCATCTTGTGGCTAGCCTCACTAGAGGTCTAGCCAACAATAAACATTATGAAAACATCCACAAAATGCTTACAAATATTCATTGTTGCAAACAAAACAAAGAAAATACAAAATAAAGGTAAATTTCTTCCCTATTTGGATTTGGGTTGAATCTTCCCTTCAAGTTGCAAAATCCCACTCTTCAAGCCTCAATCCTCCTTAGATTTGTGATGGATAGATGGAATGTGTGAAGATGAAGGTGAAAATGGTGGAAAATGGAGTGAAATTTGGATGGAAATGGTAGTGTGTGTGGAAGATGGTGTTGGAGTGTGTGAGGGGCAGCTGCCCCTGCCAAAACCCTCGATTTTTCTGGTGCAAATGGTGTAATTGGGGGTATTTATACCCCCTGAGGAAGTCTGGAAGTCGCACTTGAGTTTTGACACTTTTGCATAAAAACACGCCCGTGTTTTTATGCATCTGCCCGTGTTTTCTTGCGAAATTTCAGCTCTCTGTACATTTCTTGCACTCTGAATAGACAACACTTTTCTGAATAGTGTTGTCTTTTCTGTGTTGTCTTTGGTTCGTTCTCCCTCGTTTTAACTCCAAATTGAGATCCGCTTTTTCCTACATCTTCCTCTTCACCTCTAGAATTCATTTATACCTGAAAATTACACAAATTCCACCAAAGTACAAATTCTCCAAATATTTACAAATATCGCGCAATCTAGGACACTTAAACACTCAAACTAAGCATAATTGTATGGAACCATGCTATAATTGGACTCTAAATTCATGAGATTTCTACACTCATCAGTTATATGACAAATTCTTCAACTGCTTGTTCACTTCCTCATTCTGTTTGGTCATATTCGAGTCCATGAGAACAATGCAGTTATTGATCTTGTTTATGTTGGCATCATTCTTCTTCATGTATCTTGCTAACACATCGTCAATACTGGACTTTCCTTCTTCAGTCTTAGCGCCATGATCAAAATTAGGAGGATATGGAACTGCATTATTCGGATTTGAATAAGAGAAGTTCTCATGCCTCTGATTCTGCCAATTGCCTCCTTGACTTTTAGGACCTCCCCCTTGGTTATTCCTTTGGTTCGAATTACCTTGAGGGTACCTATTTCCTTGCCAATTTTGAGGAGCTCTCGAACCCTGAAGACTCTGCCCCATAGCCCAATTAGCATCCTCGACGTCTTGAAGGTTCATCACCACATCATCACTTGCAGACCCTCGGTTGTCTCCCCCATTATTACCTGATATCAGAGTAATCAGGTTCTTATTCATCTGTTCCAATTGAGCGACAACCTTATCATTCTTATCAGCTTCAGAAAATTTCTCTTCAACCTTTGCAACTTTACCAAGTATGTAAGTCCCTCGGATCCTCTCAGATGGCCAATCCCTTGAGTTCAAAGAGATATCATCAAACAATTTCTCTACTGCATTGGATGTCTTGCCAAAGATTGTTCCTCCAGCAGAAGCATCAACCAACACTCTCGATTCATTGTCAAGGCCATTATAGAAGACACTGATGAGTTGAGACTTTTTGAATCCATGCTGTGGGCATCTCCTCAACGCATCAGTAAACCTTTCCCAAGCCTCTCCAAACGACTCATCTCTCCGCTGCTTGAATTGATTGATCTCTTGTTTCAGTAAAAGAACCTTTCCTGGTGGCATAAATCGATCCACGAACAACTGCTGCAACTCAGTCCAATTTGAGCAACTGTCTCCCTTTAGCTTATCATACCACTCCCTTGCCTTATCAACCAATGAAAACTGAAAAAGCCTCATCTTACATCTATCATTAGTAGCATCAGTAGCTTTCACTGTATCCATGTAGCTGTTGAAACGCTTAAGATGGCCATAGGGCTCATCAAAAACGCCTCCGGCAAAGGGGTTTTTCTCCACCATATGAATCAGGGCTGGCCTTATGTCGTTCGTTTCATCAGCTTGAACGGCTCCAACTACGCCTGATCCTCCTAGATTGGTGGACTTGAATGTCTCTCGGATGACGATGTCATCCTCATCAGTTCTATCTCCCATGTCTGTTGTTTCTAATTCTGATTCGAATTTCGATTCAGCCTCTTCTAGGATAGCCTGATTCTCAATCTGCACTTTTTCCTCCTCTAAAATTGTTTTAGGAGGTGCTTTGGTATTCTTTGATTTTACTCTTCTTTTCCTCGCAGAAGCTTCAATTTTCGGATCAAATTCGAGATCTTGTGCTCTCGTCTTTGACCTAGTTTGCATGCAACTTCAAGAAAAATCCAAAGTAATATAATTAAATCCCAAAGAAAATATTCTAATTAACTAAGTAATACAAGAAAATAAATAATTAAAACTGTCCCCGGCACAACGGCGCCAAAAACTTGATAGGCCTTTTCTGCGCACTATAATTAAATCCTCAAGTATAAGGATATCAATTGTAGTAGCAAGTACCCAAGTTAAATTATCGATCCCGCTAAGACAGCTAATTATTTATTTATTCTATAAATTACTAATTAATCAGAATTGAGTAACCAATTTCCAATGTTTTGTTGTGAATTAATCTAATTAACGAAATATTAAATAACTGAATTAATTAAAAGCAAGGAAAAATAAAAGCAAGTGTCTAATCAAGAGATAACAAACAGTTCTAAGGTATCAGGTAGAGACCAATTAATTTGGGTTATTAAACTTATGATTGTTCATTCATGCAGTTTCACTGAAAATACACCACATATCCCTGTTATCCCACCGAATATGATTCGATTCAAAGCTAACAGTCTAATCTGGTTTAAATCCTAAGGTGCGCAAATATTACCAAGCCTTATTCCTAGATACTAATCAAAGCAAGCAACAATACCTCCAGATGGTAAGCCCGACTAACAAGATATTTTTCTGGAATTACTACAAGGTTCTATTCACTTCCTACTTGATTGTCTAATTGCATTGTTCCACTAAACTAATCAAGTATTTGATTAACCAGTTCATGAAATTAAAGTGCTTATAGCGGAGCTACTCTAATCTCTAACAGATAGACAATACCAATCATGAACGCACACAAGCTAACACAATAATCCAAGCATTATAGCGGATGTCATGAATATATTATGAAGACGTTACGAAGCAGATAAGCAAGTCTTAATAAAATAAGTAAAATCAAAAGATCAACTGCATAAAATCCTAATCTTTGGTCTAAATCCCCAAATCAATTAAATCAATCCATCAAACCCTAGAACTGTATATAAAATTAGCCCATGAGGTCACAAGCAACACTCATGGCTAAGCAATTCATACCAAAAATCAAAGTAAAAGGAAGAAAAAGATAGGAATTGTGAAACCCTAGTGTAGACGTAGTCTTTCGTTCCTTCTCCGTCTCTCCAATTGCTCGATTCTCCCTCAATTAGCACTTGGAACCCTTGTGGAATTGGTTGGATGGTGAAATCAGGTTGTAATCTGATGTGGGTGTGAAAGGAGTGTGGATTGATGATGGTTTATGGCTGGGCTCTCTCCGATTGACGTCTCGATCTCCCTAATTGTTTCTAAGATGGATGTAGGGCTGTTTTTGCGACGAATCTGCTTCAGAATCGCGACTTGAGGGTATATATACGCTGCTGCATCGAACAGGTCTCGTCTGGGCCCGATTTTGGGCCGCTCGGCACCATGCTCGAGCCGAGCTCATGGCCGAGCGGCCCCCAAACCAGCCGAGCAGCATATGGTTGGAATGGGACCATCGTGTGGGCTCTGAGGAACCCCAGCTCGGCAGCTTTTGGCTACGTGGAAGGGCCGCTCGCCGCTCGCTACCCGCCGAGCTGCAGAAACTGCACTGCGCGATCTCACCGTTTTGAGTATAACTTCTTCATACGGACTCTGATTTGAGTGATTTTTGCACTCACGCGTTCCTCTCTTCCTTGGCTTTCTATCCATATAAAGAGCTCTTAGAAACTCCAACATTTGAATATGTAAAAAGTCATGCAAAGTGGCTCCTCGGTGCAGCATGTGCGACGTTAGCACTTTGATCATAACTTTCTCGTTTGGAATCCAATTGGAGTGTTCTTTACGTCAAAACGACCTTCTCTTCTGTGGCTTTCCAACCATATATCATATGATCAATTTGGATTTCTATAAGAATACAGAAATTTGTGCAACATGGACTGTATTTTTCAGCATTCCTTCTCACTTTCACTCCTCATTCCAACTTTGAACTTTTGATCATGTTTTACCCTTCAAAACTCAACAAAACACCTTAGTAGCATCTTAATTATGCAAGATATGAAAACCATGTCATTTTATACAAAATCATGGCCACATTCTATCAAAAACGGTGTAATGTGAGACCTAAAATACGTGAAATTCCACTCTCAACAATTACATTTTTACGCTAAAAGCTAAAAAAATTAAAACTGGAACCGGAACCAGAATCACCGGTTCCGGAATCGAAACCTTCCTACCCCCGGTTCGATTTCGGTTCCCCCTACCTTGGAACCGGAACCGGCGGTTCCGAACCGTGGTGCATGTCTAATCAGGGCGTCAGCGCATCACATCATCGTCCTGCCCGAGAATCGGTGATTCCGGTGATGTCAGTTTTTTCCTGCGAAAATATGACGTGTTTGGCCCTATTTCTTTACCGTTGGGACTAAATTGACAAACTTATCATTATTGGAACTAAAATAGACCATGAGGAAAGTTATGGGACTGAATAGGTTTTTGTCCCGCTGACTCACCTGCCATCAAGGCGTGGCGTCATTGTCCCGGCCAAAAATCAACGATTCCGGTAGTAACATGGCCATTTTCCGGTGATGTCAGCGTTTTTCGGCGAAAATAGAACGTATTTGACTTATTTCTTAACATATGGGATTAAATTGACAAACTTATCTTTGTTGGGACTAAAATAGACCATGAGAAAAGTTTTTGGAACTAAAATGGTTTTTATCCTCAAGTAGTAAATACATGTTAAAAATTGTACTACCGGTTTAAATAATAAAATAATATTAATTTATTATTATTAGTGAGTATTAAGTACTCCCTCCATCCCGTCCTTGTGTTTACGTTTACTTTTTATACGTAGATTAATAGGTATAATATTTTAATGTGTATTGAGGTGAGATAAATAATATTTTAATGTAAAACGAGTAGGTGTATTAGTGTGATGTGTGGGTCCATGGAGAGAGAAGTAATTAATTTGTGTGGGTCTCATATGCTAAAAAGGAAAATATAACCATTAGGATGGGATGTCCAAAAAAAGAAATATATAACCATTAAGATGAGATGGAGGAGTATTGTTTGGGTGAGATTAAGAATAGGGTTATCCACAAAGCAACTTGGCGCGTGAGAAATATTCACCGAAAAGAGACTGGGTTCTCTATTTAATGTCTGACTTGGAAAGACCCATTGGAAGGTCACGAGGATGGCCCAGAATGGGGCGGACACGTGTGATGATGAGTCCTTTTTATTTTCAAGTAACTGGGCCCAATTGTAACCCAACCCAATTCCACCAGGCCCAAACAAGAAACAACACAAGTAGAATGATTTCAAAGATTTGAAGTTGAAGTGAGCAACTCCCTCACAGTCACAAACACAGTGGCAGCAGTGAATCAAGAAAGGGGGAAAGATGAATGCTCCCGATCGCTATGAGCGATTTGTCGTACCCGAAGGCGTCTCCAAGTACTTTCTCTTTCTATACATATACATGCATAATGCTTATCTCTACTCTATATGTAATTTCCTAATGAACAGGGTGTCGTATGAGCGGGACACCAAGATCATCAATGCGGCGACGTTTACCGTCGAGCGTGAGGACCATACCGTCGGCAACATTGTCCGCATGTATTTGATTCTTATGAATTTTTTTTCTTATTTCTTTCTTAGCTGAAAATCAGGTTTTTGTGTAAAATAACCCTAATTTTTCTCTCGCGTAATTAAATCAGGCAATTGCACAGAGATGAGAATGTGTTGTTTGCTGGCTACAAGCTGCCTCACCCACTTCAGTACAAAATACTTTTAAGGGTTTGTAGTCCGTCACTCTATATTTTGCTCTATGGAGTAATAATTTAGGTCGTATCTATCGATTTACTCTTCTTAATTGTACGCACCATTTAAGGTTAAGTAGAGAGTCATAACATAAGGTTTGTTTGTGCCGATCATAACATTACTTGATGACTAAGGTTTGGATGGATTGGGCATCTTTGTGTTGTGAGAAAACGGAGCTGCAGTGGATAAGTAATAGAGTTATGAGGTTTTGGAACTTGGTCAAAGCTTGTTTTGACCATTGAAGAGGGTAAAACAGGGTTGTTTTGCATGACTCAATTGACAAGCTTGAGCCTGCATTTTTTGGCTCATGTGTATCTTTAGTCCTATATGTGCTTCATTCCTGTAAAGCATTACCCTTAATTCAAAATTTAGTAATAACTTATTATTATATCATTTATGCAGTTGAAATGTGTTAAAAAGACTAATATTTTGTCATATGTATTATGCGATATGGTTTATGAAATACAGTTCAAGTTGAAATACTGAACTAAAATCGTGCAGATAACCAGATCTAGGATAGAGTTCAAAATCTAGGATCAGTGTAGTAATTGAGCTTTTCTTACATGTGTAACACTGCATTGGCATGTTGTTGTGTCTCAATTGACCACATTATATTTTGATATATATATTAGTACATCACTTGAGCAGTTTAGTATCTTAATTGGAGTTTCTTCAGCCTTTGGTTTTTGGTTAAAAAAGTTATCATCCTTGTACGTGTTCAGCGCTAATAAAGATTCCTCTCGCTTTCTCTATTTCTTGTTGAGACATCTTGCTCGTTGTGTTGTCAATTTGCAGATCCAGACTACAAGCCAATCTTCGCCTATGCAAGCGTATAATCAGGCTATCAATGATCTGGACAAGGAACTTGATCATCTGAAGAATGAGTTTGAGGTAACACTATTGTTTACGCTCATTTAAATGATGATATGATTATATAAATCTTCCTTCACGGAACACCTTTTCCATGTACCTTACCTAAAGATTCTTCAACTGATGCATGTCTTATGTTTAAATGTTTAACTTTACTTATAGGCGGAGTTGGCAAGGCATGCAGCGAATCCACAGTGAGAGTATTAAGCTGCACAGCTATTATCGTCTGCTAGTGATTCATGTAACCCAGACTCACGTGTGAACAGACGGATGTAACCCTTTAAATGTTTACCAGTGTAGTTTGGATATTCACACTTTTATCCCCTTTCTATCGAAAATATGTCTAAATGTTTTAACGCTTGCTTGAATGTGTTTGTGAATGGTTGATCCTGTCTTTAGCCTAACCAGTTCTGTCTTTCCTTTATTATTATTTATATTAATCATATTTCCAATTCGAATTCATTCAACTGTATACTGCAGATACAATATTTTTATAATAAAAATCAAATATAAGGGAAGGTGTCGAGCTTAGGAATCGATCAAGTTTCTAGGACAAATTCCCAGAAACAGAAGAAAAAAAATCACTGATTGAGATTCTGATTTTTATTGTGTGTTGGGTGGGGGAAGCTCAAATCGAAATAGGCATCAAAAGAATGCATAAAATTACAGACATCTATTGCCTCGAAAATCTTTAGTAATCACAAGATTACAATTAACAAAGTTTGTTTTGCTCCTCTCTCTACTGGTGACTCAACAGTTCCTTTTTGTACAACATAATGCATTGATGCTGTAGACTTCTATACAGATGCTCTAAACAAGTGGGGGTGGGGGGTGGGGGGTGGGGAACAAAAAAAAAAAGGGTTCTGAACATGAGGGTGAAACCTACATAATACAACAAACACTGGAATTCGCGGAAAAGCTTGAAGATCTTTGACATGACTATATTTGGTAAATGGATTTATGAAACTATCCCCCAATACCATGAAGAGAGTAACCTTGATGGCAGAATCTTCAAAGATTAGTGCACTTTTGAAGCTAAACATACAGTTGTATATTATGAGTATAACTTTGGCTAATGATATCATCTTTTATCTGGAGTTGATGACCCCGTAAGTTTATCATACTTTGTTAGAAAACGAAGTCCAGAACCAAGATGCGCTGTTGCAGGGCAAAACCAGCAAAGAACTTTTGGACCCAAAATCTGTATCAGTTTCATACAAACCAATAGTCAGATGTAGAAGATGGAAAAGCTCTTGAGCCATTTATCTTTCACTTTTGCATTTTAAAACGATTTCAAGAGAAAATAACTGTTTGTCGAAATTGATTAATAATTTCTATTGCATTAACCACAAAATACATTCATTGCAAAGAAAGGAAGAGAGAACTCACCGATGTAAGATTTTCATATGCACCTACGTCATACGGATGTGAATAGAGCTGACCTCCTTTCTCTGCAAGCCACATAGCTCTCACACCTTCATAGTACTGCCATATATAAATAATATGAAATCATGTATTGTTTCACTATCCATTAAACATTGAAATGGAACTATTAGAATCACAGAAACCTCGATTGTAGTCTTGTTTTGTAACATAAGATAAAAGTGCCAGCTGAGGAAGACTCCCAGTGCTAAACTTAAAGGTACCAACAGTAACCCTGAAATGATCTGGATATAAACGATTAGTAAGTAAGAAAATAACAGCAGAGGATAATATGCCACAAAAATGAACAAGAAAGTAATTACATGTATTATTCTGGAAGAGTCTTCAGCATCTTGCTGAGAATCAACCATCACACTACCAACGAGCAATACCTGAAATAACAGGTCTATAAATTGATAATAGAAGCCATTTATCAAAATGTGATAGTGAAAGGTGCAAAGGGAAATGGACCTATCATGAATGAGAGATAGAGGTGACAGTATAAAGCACATCGAACAATACCAGGGAATATATACATGCTATAACAGCATAGGTCACAAAAACAAAGAAGATCTTGTAGTTCGCGTGCCCCACACAATTGTTCATCCAAACACAGTGGTGATCCTTGCATCATGAGGCAGCTGTTTAATAACATTATCCAGATATCAAAGAATATGTGCATACCATATGTGCAGTAGACATACCATTCGTAACACACATCGATTACATATGCGGCAGTGATGGGCTCGGGGAGGCTTATAATGAGAACACTTTTGGCAGTACCTCAAATCTCCACCCTGCAGAAGAACTCCAAGAATTATAGGATCACTTATTTCAGCACTTTGTCTTTCAACATCACTCATGAAACTATAAAATGATATAGTAGACTCATGAAAGATTGCTCATAAAGATTTTATATTTAAGTTTTCATGGTTTTAACAGCTCCCATGCATCTAGATATGCATGCTGTATATGTATTGAATGCAAAGAGCAATTTACACACGAAACTTTAGATTACATGTATTAACATGCAGAAAAGAGTATCACACCTAAGGTTGATATGATCAAGGAGATATCCATGATAATTAATAAATGGTTGCACAAAAATATAATACGTGAGAAATGGCTCGAGTATAATAGCTTTTGCTTCCGAAGACAGAATCAGTAAGTAAAAATGCTGATACCATTACCATTACGACACAAATTTTTAGCAACAACAAAATTTAACGCGCAAACTAACGTCAGCAATCCAAAGTTCCAGTCAAAGAAAAATGTCCTAGCAACATGGCAAACAGAGCAGAATTAATAAATTTTCGGCCACCGACAATTGGTTGTCGGTGGCCCTCGTATAAACGTCATCCGTTAACCAACGAAACACCATGATAACGACAACCTTCCGCATAAACATCCAAGAGTTTAACTTTAAAACTAAAAGACCACAGCCCTTGAATGACAACATAATATTCTAAGACAACATACAATCAACACAAAAGCAACAAATATCAAATGCTCCACCACCAATCAGCATCCTATCAAGTTCATCCGTGGGAACTTATAAATCAGAATCCAATCAATCCAAATCTTGCAGATCAAGCAGCATAAAACTATTGATCAAGCTAATTAAAACAGGGTAATTAGATTCATTGCATATTTGATACATAACAAGTTATTGTAAATGCAATTAAATTTAAGTTTCATAGACAAGTCTAATTCACTTCAGAATTCAAACAACATAAGTAGAATAGGGAGAGAAAAGAATAATTCAAGAAAACTCTGGCTAGATTTGTAGATAATGCTAAAACAGCTAAACTATACAATTACAAAAGCCACAATTAGTTGATAAACAGCTTGAATCGATTCACAGAGTAACAAATATCATACTAGAAATAAAGAAACAATACATGCATTAAAATAGACAAATCAAATATACAATTTTTAAAGAAAAAATTGAACGGTGAGAAAAAAAATTATGCCTTCAAAATCCCAAACATCTCAAATTCATAGAAATGAAAATTAAACACCGAAAAGAGGAAATGTACAAAAGGAGACTTCTAAAAAATCCATATAAAATGTACATGCAGCTAAATTACTGACTGAATTTATCAAAATAATAATGGACCTTGCGTTTGATCTCGTGGATCGGGTTATCGGAGTCCTCAATGTCAGGCATGAAAGAACTAGGGACCCGACCCGGATCGGTGAATATGGCGAGCCTGTAGCTGGAGATGCACATGACGGCTAAGAGAGTGAAAACGGCGGCGTGTAGCATTCCCGGCGAAGAACCAAGGCCGAACCACCGGTCAATGAAGACGAGTACAGTGGAGAAATAGATGTAAATAATGGCGGCGATGACGACGCCGACATTGAATGAGAACCGGCAGCCCCGTGCCATTTTGATCGTTTTAGGAATCTATTCAGTGGAGAGAGCTGGGAGGCGGAGACGCCGGCGTAATGGCGGATTACGGCGGCGTCTCCGGCGGTTGGAGGGTGTGGTTGTTTTGGGGAGGGTAGAGGGGGGTTTTACTTTACAGTAGAAGGTACGGTGGGCCGGTGCCGTAGACAATTTAATTTTCTTAAATGGGTTTGAGGCTCTACTAAATTTGGATTATTAACGTCATGCTTTTTTTATTTGTCCCCCCAATATTTCTGAAATTAGAAAATTGGCCTCTTTTATCTAGAGATCTTCACAGAATGCAAGAAGCCATTTTACAACGAGATTTTTATTTTTATACTTTTTAAAACGGTCTTGTAAGAGGCTTATTTATATACTCTCGCCTAATATTATTTTGCATTGTTATTATAAATACGAAATTTAAAAAAAATTATTTTTTTATTAATTATTAATTTTTGAAGGATAATACCGTATTGTTGAGTAATAAATGAATTATAAAATATATTATATGTGTGGTAAATTTATAATTAAGTTTTCTTAAAAAATTTAGAATTAATGTGAAGTTTTCTTTTATAATTTATTATACAGTAGACGAAAACGAAAAATTATGAAATTTAAAGAAGAAGGAGTATATTACTTGATTTATAGCAACTACTCCTCATAATCAACTAAAAGAAAATAATTCAATAAATTAAAAATATTAAAAACATTTTAAAATAAATTTGTTTATCATTTATGGATAATTTATATGAACAACTACTTTTATGTAAATCAATGCAATAACTATTTTAAATTTATTGTATTAACTTTTTAAGATTATTTATTTTTTAAGATAATAAAAAGTTTAAATTATATTGAGTCTAATAAATATAAATATAATTTTGAAATTAAAATATTATATGAGATTATAAAATTGAATATTTTTATAATTTTAAGATTGTTCGCATTATATTTCAATTAATGTTACTCCATTTAAGTGAACATAGCAGAATCAATAGACTTTAAAATATCTTAATCTTAATTAAAAGTAATTTCAAATGAATAATTTAAATTTATGTTCCATCTTATATAAGTTAATAATAACTCTCAAATCCAGTTATATACTACATTATTTAGTATGGATGTGTATATGATACAGGGCTGGTCCATTAATTTGAGGGGCTCGGTGCAAAAAAATTTTTTTTAGGCCTTTTATTTTATACAATATTTTCTCTATCTCATTTTAATTTTTACCTATTTACAATTTAGATGCTCCATTTCAATCTTTATATTTCATTTTTTAGTAAATGAGATCCACATAAATTAATTATTTTTCTCTCCATGGGGCTCACACATCATTCTAATACACTTACCACTTTACATTAAAATGTTATTTATCTCACCTTACCACGCATTAAAATACTACAATCCATAATCTAAGTGGAAAAAATAAAACAAACGTAAAGTTTGAAATGAGACGGAGGGAGTATATAATAATACTTCATTCATCCCACCATAAGAGTGGTGTTTCTACAATCCATAATCTAAGTGGAAAAAACAAAACAAACGTAAAGTTTGAAATAGGACGGAGGGAGTATATAATAATACTTCATCCATCCCACCATATGGGTGGTGTTTCTTTTTTGAGGGAGTATATAATCATACTCTATCTGTTCCACCGTAAAGGTAAAAATATAGTAGAAGATAAATTTAAAAAGAATTAATAAAAAGAAAAATTAGGGGGAAAAATTAAGAGAATGAAGAGAAGTATTTATTTAATCTATTCAAGAATTTTATAAGGAAAATAAAATGAAGTTATCCTTATCCCTAAAGAAGGAAAGATTTTTAATTTTCAAAAAAAGGTTATAATCGCAAAAATATTTATCATAATCATTATACGATGCTTATTACTAATATAATTATATTTGAAGCAGTTGTATTTCATATTAATCCGCACGTTAATAAATGATATTAAAAAATAATAATTAAAAAGTACTCCACATCACAAACAGGATTTCGATCCCCGCGCGGAATTGGAAAAGATAAGGGTGGATGCCACCTGAACTACAAAACAGTAGTATCCAAATCTCATGTTTAAAATATATAATAATTAAATATATATAAATATATAATAAAAAAAATTTGGGCCCTAGTCGTCGGGGTAGGGCCCTGTGCGGCGGCACCTCCGGCACCACCCCAGGGCCGCCCCTGATATGATAGCCAAGTGTGTGAACTGTGAAGATCTAGAGGTTATCAACAACAATTTGCAAGACTTTAGGGATGCGGGTGCAAATAAACCCTTTGTGCTAGCTGCTTAGCAGTTTCTAGCTATTCTAGTTCTAGTAATAAAAATTAATAAATTAAATAATTAATTGTTTTGTTTAGAAGTCCCTTTTCTGCTGCACGGATTTTCCTCTTTTGAGTGCGGCTGGTGGGGTAGCCTTATAGTCGTTGTATTCATTTTTTTCATTTATATTTTTGGATATTTCATGCTCAATAAAATTTTTTACAAGTTATTATTATAACTAGTAGCTAAGCGTTGCACGGTATAGCTAGTTTTAGGGTTACAACATTTGATTTTATGATGTTTGAAGCGAATAATATTTCTCGGTATCAAAATAATATTATCGGCGTTATTACGGGCAGTCAATACCTTAGCTTGAAGCACACGTTCTTCAATTAAATAATTATTTTAATGGGTGGCTGATAGATGGTCAGAATTTGATTAATATTATTAATTTTTTAAATAAATAATATCTTATTTTCTAATTTAAAAAGGCAATAATTATAATTATTTAATTATTTTAATATGTGGTTGAGATTTGTTTTAAAAATAGATTGTTAGGATTTGACTAAATTATTTCTTGATTTGAAAATGTCAAAACCATAAACCCTTTGGAAACATTAAATTATTTTCTAATTTGAAAAAATTATAATTACAATTATTTAACTATTTTAATGGGTGGTTGAGATTTGATTGAAAAATAGATTGTTAGAATTGAATTTATATTTAATATTACTAATTTTTTAATAAATAATCTTATTTCCTAATTTGAAAAAATTATAATTATATTTATTTAATTATTTTAATGGGTGCCTGATATTTGTTTAAGATAAACCCTAAAACCTTAAACCCCTAAACCCTAAAACCCTTTGAAAATAATAAATTATTTCTTAATTTGAAAAAGTTATAATTACGATTATTAATTATTTTAATAGATGGTTGAGATTTGTTAGAAAAATAAATGATTAGGATTGGATTTATATTTAATTATTATTAATTTTTTAATAAATAATATATTATTTTCTAATTTGGAAAAGTCATAATTACAATTATTTAATTATTTATTGGGTGGCTGAGATTTGTTTGAGAAATAAATGGTCAAGATTGGATTTATTATAATTATTTAATTATTTTAATAGGGGCTGAGAGTTGGCTGAGATTTATTTAATAAATAAATGGTCAAAATTGGATTTATTTTAAATTGGACTAAATTATTTTCTAATTTGAAAAAGTCATAATTATATTTATTTAATTATTTTAATGAGTGACTGAGATTTGTTTGATAAATAAATGGTCAAGATTGGATTTATTCTGCATATATTTAATTTTTATGAGATCATTAACAATTTTATTTCCTAATTTGAAAAAGTCATAATTATAATTATTGAATTATTTTAATGGGTGACTGAGATTTGTTTAAAAAATAGATGGTTAGGATTTGACCCTCAAACATTAAACCTTAAAATCCTAAACCCCTAAAACCCTAAACCCTAAACTCTAACCTTAAAACCCTAAACCCTTTGGAAACAATAAATTATTTCCTAATTTGAAAAAGTTTTAATTACGATTATTTAATTATTTTAATAGATGATTGAGATTTGTTTGAAAAATAGATGGTTAGGATTGGATTTATATTTAATACTCCCTCCGTCCTGAGTATTTTTACCCATTTGTACGGGCACAGAGATTAAGACGTGTTATTTTTTTAATATATTATGTAAGAAAAAGTAGGGATAAATTTGTGATTTAAAAAGAAAAAGTAAATAAAGTTGTTGGGAATGATGAATAAAGTGTTAAAAAAATTAAAGTTGTTGGAATTTTAAAAAGTATGTAATAAAATATTATGTATTTTCTATTAATGGAATGAGTAAAAATACATGGGACAGCCCAAATGGAAAGTAGGTAAAAATACGTGAAACGGAGGGAGTATTATTAATTTTTTAATGAATAATATATTATTTTCTAATTTGAAAAGGCCATAATTATAATTATTTAATTATTTATTGGGTGGCTGAGATTTGTTTGAGAAATAAATGGTCAAGATTGGATTTATTATAATTATTTAATTATTTAATCGGGGCATAGAGGTGGCTGAGATTTGTTTAATAAATAAATGGCCAAAAATTGGATTTATTCTAGATTGGACTAAATTATTTTCTAATTTGAAAAGTCATAATTATAATTATTTAATTATTTTAATGGGTGACTGAAATTTGTTTAAGAAATAAATGGTCAAGATTGGAGCATAAATTTATTTTTTTTATTTTTATGAGATTATTAACAAATTTATTTCCTAATTTGAAAAAGTCATCATTATAATTATTGAATTATTTTAATAGGATTCGGCCCTCAAACATTATGCCATAAACCCTAAATGGGTGACTGATAGATTGTCATGATTGGATTAATATTACTTTTTTTTATGTCATGATTGGAATGTCATAAATCCTAAAACCCTAAACCTTAAACCCTTTGTAAGCATTAAATTAAATAATTATTTTAATGGGTGGCTGGTAAGGATTGAATTAATATTATGACTAATTATACTGTACACCCGGGTGCACCCCAGGATACGGTGCACCCACTTTAAAAACGTATACAATTATGAACAAAAATATATACAATTATTAACAAAAATGTATGCAATTTATTTGTTAGTTTTTTTAATAAAAAATTGAGTGTAAAAAATTTACAACTATTAAAAAATATATATATACTATATTAAATAAAAAGTTATATACATATAGATGCTAGTTTTTTTAAAGAAAAATTATGTGTGAAAAACGCATACAATTATTAAGAAACATGTATATAAAATATAATAACATGTATACAAAATAAAATAAAAAGTTATACAAATTGCACCCGGGTGCACCCAATATCAACTCTTATATTATTCATTTTTTAAGGTCAAGATTTAATACCTAATCTCCTAATTTGAAAAATTCATGATTATAATTATTTAATTATTTTAATGGGTGACTGATAATTATAATTATTTAATTATGTTAATGGGTGGCTGATATTTGTTTGAGAAATAGATGGTCATGATTGAATTTTTCTTTGGAAACATTAAATATCTTATTTCCTAATTTGAAAATTTATAATTATAATTGTTTAATTATTTTAATGGGTGGCTGGGGTTTGTTTGAGAAATAAATGGTCAGATTGCATTTCCCTTTGAAAACATTAATTAAATATCTTATTTTTAAATTTGAAAAAGTCATAATTATAATTATTTAATTATTTTAATGGGTGTCTGAGATTTGTTTGAGAAATAGATAACCAGGATTGGATTATTCTTCTTTTAGCATTAAATTAAATAATTATTTTAATTGGTGGCTGATAGATGGTCAGGATTAGATTAACATTATTAATTTTTTTAAGGTCAGGATTTAATATCTTATTTCCTAATTTGAAAATGTCATGATTATAATTATTTAATTATTTTAATGGGATTGGATTTTTTTTGTTGAGATTTGTTTTGAAAAATAAATGGCTAGGATAGAATTTATATTTAATATTATTAATTTTTTAATAAATAATATCTTATTTCCTAATTTGAAAAAATCATAATTATAATTATTTAATTATTTTAATGGGTGATCGACTTAAAAATACTTAAATTCGGGCGGTTTAGCACTTGAATCCCAGATTATAGGAAGAACTTTAACTTAAACAGATTTAAATTCGGGCAGTTTAGCACCTGAATCCCAGATTATAGGCCGGTTCAAAATTTTTACTGTAGAATGCTTAATCCGACGGTTTAGAACCAGATTATAGGCCGTTCAAAATTTTTACTGTAGAACGCTTGATCCGGGCGGTTTAGAACCTGAATCCCAAATGTATTCCGTTCTTGAGTTGATTCTCGTTGAAGAATTTGAAGAACTATTCAGACAATTCTGAAGTCTTTGATCTTCTTAGAGAATCATTCTCGGTGTGTTTGAAATAAATGGAGGAGGGCTCCTTATATAGGTGAAGGGTGAGGAAGCCTCATATATAACTCGCAATTTGATTGGTCAATGAATTATTTGACCTAATTCTGCGGGCTTGGGTCTTTCCATCCCTGCAATTTGATTGATCTATTTAATATTATTAATTTTTTAATAAATAAAATCTTATTTTCTAATTTGAAAATGTCATAATTATAATTATTTAATTATTTTAATGGGTGGCTAAGATTTGTTTTAAATGCTAAATTATTTTCTAATTTGAAAATGTCATAATTATAATTATTTAATTATTTTAATGGGTGGATGAGATTTGTTTTATTCTGCTTTACAAAAATTAATATTTTAAATTTAAAAATAAATATTAAATGGTAAGAATATTTTATTAAAATGCAAGATATAGTCGATGCAAGAAATATTTTATAATTTTTAATTGTGAATAATTTTAATTTTTGTTTTAGGATATAATCTCGTGAGACGGATCAATCCAATTTAATTAAGATATGGTTTTATATGTATAAATTATTCTTATGGGTAATTAAAATATATCATTGGTGAATTATATTATAACACCTACAATTATATTTTTAATGATTGTTCATCAAATGTATTTTATAAAAATATATTATAACAATCAATAAACATACTTAACTTATATAATAATTATATTTTAATCATAAATACTTGTGTAAATCGAGTCCACGGTGTAAACTCTGTAGTTTTCCCTTCTAATTTTATATACCCTATGTATTGATAGGGTGTTTAAATCTCCTTCCAATTCTATATACCCTATGTATTGATAGGGTGTTTAAATTAAGGGGACCACAAAGTTTATAAGGATTTATGATACTCTATTTTGATATGTCTCACATAAGTGAGACCTCTCATAAGAGATTTTGTTACTGTATAACATATTTTATAATTAATTTATTATTTACCATTACTCCTATAAAAATCAATTAAATTAATAAAAAAATTATTTAATGAAAATAAATATACACAATCAAAGGGGACATTAAGAGTATTCAACTGCAACAAATTTATTGGCACCCATAAAAAAAGTTAAATATGGTCACGTTTATACATCATAAAAAGTTAGTGATAAACAAAAGTATAGAGCATTGTACACCATTATAGGTTATAATAGAATAATAGTATTAAATTACTTAGTTAAAATAATAAAATATCTATTAAAGGTTAAACATTGTGAGTAGAAGTGAAGATTAAATGATCGTAGGTAGCTTTACTAATGAATTACGCAAAAACTCACGTGCATCCGGAACACACCGTGTCCCCATGTGAATACACCGTGTCCTCGAGGGCTCATGTAGCATTATAAACTGTATTGTTACTTTTGCTTCCGTCAGAATAAATATGACCCCTTCCCCTATTGCCCCCTACGTATATAGGATATTTTAAGAAGTGAACATCTTTCTTAGTAGTGGAGTCGGGCGAAAGAATAGGAAAGGTGATTTCACTATATTTCTGGCCGGGGACAGGCCCTATCACAAGAATATTTTTTTTATTAGGGCGATAGCTCTTAAAAGACAAATTGCCTATCTTTTCTTTCATCTCGGGAGAAATACGATCGGGAGGAGCTAATTCAAACCCCTCCGATAAAATAAGAACAGCCCCCACATTCAAACCCCCTTTCTTACCATTAGCAAGAACTTGTTTAACTTGCTAATTATAAGGAATTCGAACAACTGCTTCAAATACAGTATCAGGGAGTACCGCTTGAATTACTCCCTTTATTCCCCTCTAATTTATGGTCATTTCTTTTGTAGTAATTTGTTTTATGCTCATTTCTTGTGTACTACCTCCGTCCCATAAACAAATTCACACTTTCTATTTTTGTCCGTCCCATAAACAAGTTCACACCCCCCAAATAAGAAAATACACACAAATCAATAACCCCACAACACACTTAATTTCAAAATTGCCACCCCTTTACAACTCACATAACTTACTTTATAATTTATTTATTACCTAAAAATACCAAATTACCCCAAAAAACAATTTTTTTCTTAAACTCCGTATCTACAGTAATTGTGAACTTCTTTATGGGACGGAGGGAGTAGTAATTTGGTATAAATTAATACTAGGAGGGGTATAAATTAATACTAGATTTTATTTTGTTTTTCTTTTTATATATTTGTAATTATTTTAGAGTGTTTTTTTCCCTTTTTAAATGATAAAAAAGATTGCAACCGCTATCCAAAGATGTTTCTTTTTTTGTTATAGAGTAGTAGATAGTATTTGTACAACACTAACATTTGTAAAGAATAAAGAGTAAAAAGTCATGCATGGAATACAATTTTTAATAGAGGATTTAGTGTCTTCTAAAATCTGGGTAATTCTTGGGTGACCCGTGGTCACCCATGACCCTCTCACATGAGGGGGTGGGGGCCACCCCCTGACATGTGGGCCCCCACCCCCTCATGTGAGAGGGTCACGGGTGACCACGGGTCACCCAAGTGGTCCTCCTAAAATCTTTAATAATTCAAAAAATACTTGTAAAATAATCATAGGAGTATAATTTTTTTGAAGATAGATACATACTAAAAGTCTATTCAGCTATTTTCTCTAAAACGTTATACTACTATTAAAAAAATATAAAAAATAAAAATCAAAGAATAAAAATAGAAATGAGTGACAACAGAAAACATGGAAATCCCATCCATTTAACATTTGGGAAGATCCGCCGGCGGCGGCGGCAGCTTCTGATTCCGGCGAGTCCCATCCATCACAATCCACGCCATTTTCAGTCCCCAACTCGTATGAACTTCCAAGTGACAATGCATAAACCACACACCTGTTTGATCCATATAAAATTGGTCAATTCTTAACTACATTAGTTGAATCAAACCTGCTGAAGAATTACCTGGATTATCCGCAAGAAATCTGATCGCAACCCACCCACCGGAGGGCACTCCGACGGTGTTCCTCTCGGCCGGGTCAACCAAATTGAACTTAGTCGGATCCTTATTCGGGTCGAAATTCCCAATCCCGTCCCAAAATAAAGAAATTGAATCCATGGAGGTGCAGCGGGTGGCTCTCCGCTCCGATTATGCTAGTATCCTGCAACACCACCTCCACGGTGGTGTTAAATTTCAGCACCACCACCTTCGTGCCGCTGCTCACCATAATATTGCTCGGGGGGGTTGCCGGTATAGTTGAATTTCACCGGCGGATTCGCCGGAAAATCAGTGGTTTAGACGCCTCTCGATCGATTGAAGAAGTGAGCTTGAAGGAGAGCCGTCGTTGGCATTACGAACGATTCATTGTTAATACTCGCCGATAGCATTGTATTGTTCGGGCCCTGGCAGGTATTGTTCGGGCCGGTACACAGGCTCAGGCCCACCCCGACTGTGAAAAAGAATCGCCTGTCAACCTTCTGTGGAACCTTCGCCGGAAACTTGGAACTAGCCATGCTGCGGAATTTCCGGTTGAATTTGGTTGCGAATTTAGTGTTGTTGAAGAAGGGGAGAGAGGGTTTCAGGAGGGGTAGTTTGGTAATTCTCATGGTTGCATTGGCAGGGAGATGGTATTCCAGGATTCCAGCTGTGGTGGTGTTGTCAAATGCTGCCGGGCCGGTTGCATAAGGCCGGGCCGACATGAGAAACGTTGCATTCGGGTGACGGTGTTTAGTCTTGAGAAGAACGTTAGTAGTTTGTCCGGGAGTTATGAGGACTACATTGGTTTTAAACGGCTTTGCATAAACGGCGTCAGCATCGACGACGGTGAGGTTGTGGTTGGCAATGCTGAAGAAGAGCTCGTCGTTTAGGGCTGCATTGATCAATCTCAACATGTATGTTTTCCCGGGCTTCACTTTCAATTTGAATGTATCTATAGTTTAAACGAGGAATGTTGAGAAAAATATCATTGAATATATATGTAATGTGTTCAAATTAGTGAATAGTACTCACCTTTGGTTGAGCAGTTATATAGGGGACCGGGGAGGCCGTTGATGGTGAAGGCGTCGGAGACATTAGGAGCCCCGCCAGTTTGCAAAGCTTGATTAATTAGTATCTCCGTATAAGTTTTCCACCATTCACCTATAGAAATTTGAGCATAGATATGAACACATTATGAAGATCAATCTTTTATGCTAAAGAAACAATGTGTTAAAGAAATGAAGATATTATTACCGAACACAATGGGGATTTCCTTGTATGGATTTGGGAATGGATACGCGACTCCTCGTCTTGGTAAGATGATGATAGGTCCATAGAGTGTAACTCTAAGCCAAGAAATATGAGCATGCCAAAATAAGGTTCCTCTTTGGCCTACAATCGTGAAATTATAGACGTAGCTTTGCCCTGTCTGAATCGGACATTGTGTGATGTATGCCGGTCCATCTGCCCATCCACTTCTTAGCTGCCTCACTCCATGCCTAGCAAAAGATTACATTATGGTGTAGTTACCATGAAAAAAAAATTAACCATAAAAAAACATTTTCATACCAATGAATTGAGACATTGTATTGGACATGGTTCACAACTTTAACAATGACCCTGTCTCCTTCCCTTGCAGTGAGAGCTGGTCCGGGGAATTGACCATTCACTGTTACTATATTCTTCGACTGGCACAATCTTGTGACGTTTTTCATCTTGATATGTAAATACAAGATAGATTAGAACTATACGTAGAAAAGAATAATGTTGAGTATGTTATAAGGAACTTTTACACGTACGTTGAACGTGTAGTGTCTCGTTATCCCTGAATGCTTAGACATTGCTAGCTCAACCAAGAAGGAGAATGCGGTGATGAGAAAAATCAAAGGCTTGTAAGAGACCATTTCTTGATTTTTTGGTTTGTTTGATTTGGACAAATGATAATTATGAGTGTTTTTTAGTAGTTAGAATGTGAGGGAATTGTAGAATGAATTTAGTGCAGCGCATCACCAGCACAAGTGTGTGTGGGGTGAGTTTATTCAACAGAGATGCATGAAAATGACAAGATTTCATCTAATAACAAATTGAAGTTACATGTTGTAGTATGTTGTAGTTTGGAGTGATGTCTGATTTGTTACTTAACTGTCATTATTATGATTTCTGAAAAATAATGATTGGTATAATTTTCCAGAAGTCACCTTTGGTGTGTGTGGTGTTTGGGGAATTTAAATGGAAATATGTTAAAGAAAATATTGAAGATTTGTTAGATTTTAATTAATTTATTTCAGTAAACTGGAGACCTGTGGAAACTGGAAAGTCTCCAAATAGTTGAAGATTAATTCTCCTAAATATATTTTCCTTTAAATTATGCTCATGATTAGGAGAACATAGAAACATTAGTACAGTACTTTATCTTTCTTAAAACATAAACGAATAAAATAACTTAAATTATCCAACAAAATTACTTATTATAGGAGTATTTATTTATTTATTATGGTTCTTAATTTATTTGTCCACAAACAAAATTATTAAAAATATCATCATATATTATTATTTAGAAAATGTAATACGTCTGTGAGAGTCAGTGGTGGCCCTGAGGAGGGGCGAGAAGGGCGACCGCCCTGGGCCCCAAAAATATAGGGGCCCAAAATTTATATATATATATATATATATATAAAATAAATACTTGATAAAATTATATTTTAATAAAATACATATTTTATATTGGGTCATTAGAGTTTTCATAAAATTTGGCCGGAAAAAAGAAAAATATCATAACATTTAGGAATTTTATCAATACAGGGCCTGAAAAATGGGTAATCTATCAATTCGGGGCTCGAATTATGTATATTATCGATTAGGGGCCTGAATTATGTAAAACTATCAATTCAGGGTCTGAACTTAGGCCCTAAATTGATAAAATAGGTTATAATATTTGACAAATTCAAGCCTTGCATTGATAGTTTTACATATTTCAGGTCTTGGATTGATAGAAAAAATAATCCAGACCCCTAATTGATAGTTTACCCATAATTCGGGCTTTGAATGGATAAAAGTCCTAACATTTATCACAAAGAAGATCATTAGTTAATTTTTTTCAAAGAATTTAGAAGATTCGAAAGATATAATGCTCTAGCAAATAAAGGATATAATGATTATAACATCTTAGTGAGAGACTTAACATATATAAAAATACTATAACATATCGCTAATAATAGTTTGATTGATTTACAAATTAGATTAAAAAGAACCATAAATAAAGATTTACAATAATAAATTTCAAAGAAAAATTACATTGGAGACAATTTCTTTTGAGAATAATTGCTATAATAAAATACCTTGCTAGAAATAATTTTTTGGTTTTTTATAGAAGAAAAGAAAGTGTTAATGAAGAAAATAGTGAAAACTTTTTAGTTAATAAATACTCCATATAAAAAGCAACGAAGGCCAATTATTTTTATTTGTCCCGGGCCTCGAAAATGTCAGGACCGGCACTGTGTGAGACGTAATATAAATTCAAATTCATAATTTTTCCGAGAGAAAAATGTCTGCCAAAACTCAATTATATTTTTGTTCAAATTAAAGTCTCACAGCAAATAGTTTCAATTTCTTAAATATAGAAAAAAATGGTAGTAACAAATTTATAGTTACCCCTACTGGACGTCACCCACCACCCACCCACCCATACAAATCTAATAAATTTTGAAAAAAATAAAATAAAAAAAATAGTAGGTGTGTTCAAATTCATAGAAAGAGATTGATCATCAATTTATTAAGGGCAAATGGTCAAGGAAGCCCCTAAACTAATGCCCTAGGATCATCCAAGCCCCCAACTATTTCTTTGGTCATCCACGTCCTCCAACTTCTAAAATAAGATCAAATGCACCCTTCAATTTTTATAAAGAAAACAAATGGGCCTTTTGACTTAATTTCTTCAAAATTTTGGACTATTTCCAAACCAAGCTTTAACACACTTCTTTCACTACACACCTTTTACAACACGAGCTGAAATTTTACTCCCTAAACTATATGTATTTATTTTAATTTTCTACTCAAATTTCATCAAAATCTTGCGCTTCAAAATGGTATCAGAGCCCTAGGTTTATTTATTTATGAATGAAAAATTATTATATACTCGTATCACTTAATGAGAGGAGAGTTTCAAAGAAATATGGATCCGAACGAAAGTTCGACATCCGAGAGTAACAGGTCTGTCAACCCAGCCCCAAGTTGGAGCAACAGGGATTACTGACCTGTCAACTATGACGAGACAAGCAGTTCTATACAACAATACTATTGTGTATTGTATAGACAATATGCCAAGAAAAAAGACGAGCAAGCCGATCGATTTTGGGAGCAACTCAATCGAAGGCAGGAGATGGTTGACATCCGTGCTAACCATACTAAAGAGGAACACCTGGAGGATCTCCGACAAGACCAGATAAGATATTCCAAGGAAGTACCGAGGAATATCGTGGAGATTCAAGGTTTTACCGAGATCCATGGACGTGTCCCCAAACAAGAGCAATGGAGGAGACGACCGAACCAAGGTCTAAGGGAGATCTGCAAGCCATATCACTATTCACACTGGACACACTGGCCAAGATGACAGAGTGGAAAGAGATAGAGGCAGATAACTCTAAGATGAACCAAGATCTTAGAGAACTATAGAAGACGGTGAGATTCTTCGGAGAATATTGCCAGAACATGTCCAAAACAGTAGCTGAGATCAGCTTCCAAATGGATAAAATAGAGACGTTTCAAAAACAACAACTTGATCTCATCAAAAAATTGAAAGATCAAGTAATATCTCTAGAAACCAAGATGACGGGAAGAATAGCAGGAGGAAGGTTGCCATCAACCTTCGGAACAGAACTTCTTCTACACCAAAAGGGGAAGACGACAGAGGTCACGAGGCCAAAGTCGGAAAGCGAGAAGATGATTGCTATTCTTCGAGAAGAACCCACATCTCCGGATGGAACGAGCAAATCTTGAAGATCTACAAGATCTATACGAGTCCTTCCAAGGACTATCAATTGTAGATCTAAAAATGAATGTTGGTGAGGCATCAAGCTCACAACAGCAGTCCCAGGCTCCTCAACAGGAACAGAGCCAAAATGAAGGAACCTCTGGACTACATGGAACCCATGGAGGTAGACAAGAAGAAACAACCCCACCAAACTTCAGAATGAGGACGATGGGATTGTCAACAGGGGCAAGCCGAGTTCAAGGATCTAATCCACAGAACACCCCATATGGTCGGTCTCACCTTGAACCGATAAATCCATACGGGTTGATCCTCAACCTCGACACGCTGGACTTCAAGAACCGAGAGACCTTGATCGATGAATGGACAAATGCCATGAAGATCGCAGGAGGAGCACTAGACCTGGACAAAGAAGGGTCCATAAGATTCCTAACTATGAGCCTGGAGGGATCAGTAAAGTGCGCATGGGAGGAACTCTCTGACGAAGTAAAAAAAGAGACCATGGAAGGAGAAGATCTAGGCAATATTGTCGATCAAATGGCCAAGATCTTCAAAATTCACTTCATCGGAGTCGGTTACTTCGAAGGAATGGAAGAAGAGAAGAAGAAGAAGTATAGGAATGCCCTATATAGCCTGGAACTACTTGATATATGTCATGTAGATGAGTACATCAAGCTCTTCACAGAGTATAGATGGAAATCAAAGGTCAAAGAGGAGGAAGTTTTCCACTTATTCTTTACCAAGATCCCAAGCCCATGGAGAGAAATGCTGATCAAGGAGTATGAACCTTGCGAGCTGGATTCAATAGCAAGAAGAATGTCCTTCCTTAAGGCCAAGATTGCGGAGTGGTGTCATCAAGCATCACTACACAAAAACTACAAGAGATTAAGGGGAATCAACAAAACAGTCCCCTTATGTTGCGAAAGCAATGATCTTCCAACTATCATTGGAATAAACCCAAAAAAGCAGAAAAGAATGAAGAAGAATCATCCTTACAATCAAAGGAGCAGAGGATGGAGATCCAGAAGACCAAGATCATTTTGGTCTAAACAGAAGGCCCGAAGCTATAAATCAGGGCAAAGATCTGGACCATCAAGATGGAGTTCAAGAAACCAAGCCTCATCCTCAGGATCAAATCAGAGGAGCACAGGAAGAACTCCCACGAGAAAAATGTTCCAAAGAGCGGCCACACGAGTCAATGAAATATTTAAAGATTGTAACCGCTACACGTGTGGAGCAAGAGGGCATATATCACCAGATTGCCCAGAAAACCAGAAGCGGGGAGTATGACAGTTCAAAACCACTCCAGAAATGGAGGAAGCTGTTTACTTCCAAGATCTAGTTCAGGTATATCAATTCGAAGATATACCCTCAGACGAGAGCATCTATGAAGAAGAATTCTTTAGCCAAGATGAATCTTCCGAAGATAAATCGGAGTGAAGAGGAAATCTTCAGGAAGGAGATGCAAGAAGATATGTCTGGATTCTTTTCCCAGACATCTATTTCTCATAAAGCCCTTATGAGAATCATGAAAGAAGATCCAAGGCTCAGCCTATACGATGGATTCACAATGGGAAAATTGAAAAAATTCTTTCCAAATTTCAAGAAGAGAAAACACAACATCATATACAAAGTGACCGAATGGGACATTGCTATCCCAATGGAGCTCACAGGAAATATGATGGAGATGCAACTGGTTCCTTATGAAGAAATCAAGAAGGAACTAAGTAGACTCCCGGAGAAGATGTCCAAGACTATGTCTTGGGTCCATATCGAAGCAATTCGGATTCTCATCAAAGCTATATTCAAAGACGGAATCGATACACCAATCGATATTGCCATCTTTGACAAAAGAATCCAGAATACAAGAGAAGCGTGCCTTGGAGGAATTTCAGAAAACCTGTACGCTGGCAAGGTGGCATCCTACATCTATTCAAGGATTGCCTATAATCTTGCAGATAGAGATTTCAGCCGGGCGCTCACCCTTCATCAAGATTTCAAGAACAAGGATTTAATGAAAGAAGGGAATAGGCCTTACTCTATCACTTACAGTATCTCATATGCTCTGCCCAACACCCATCATTCGGATCTATTCCAAATGAAGGATTATATTGAGATACCAGAAGTTTTCGAAAAGATTGCTTGCGCAACCAAGCCAGAAATCATGGAGCTACCGCAGATCCACGACATGGATTTACGAATCAGAGATAAACTAATCTGGAATAGACAAAATAGCCTTAGATTCGAGCAGAGAAGGATTTCTTTCCAAGAAGATAGAATGACCAGCGAAAAATGGGGAAAGAAACCAATCGTGGAGGTGATCCAGGAACCAGAAAAGTTCACAACCAAAGGTGAACTAAAATGCCTAGAAGGATGGAGAGGAGTCGAAGTAATATTCGATATCACCAAGAAGGAAAATTCTATTCCTTGTGATGTCTTATATTATCTCCAACAACCAACAACTGGGAGATATCAAGGACAACTCAAACTCGGAGAACTTGAGCAGATAATCGAAGGAGTAGCGGGAAGATTTCCAGAACAATTAGTGCTGGGATTGGAGTTTCTCGAGGACCACAAATCTTGGGAAAGATTACAAGATGGAATGGAGTTTACGGTCAAAGGAAAAAGATACAAAGTTTACTAGTAGAGATTCGGGCTTACAAGCTCTGATCCACCTATGGCCACCAGTACATTCTCGATATATATTACCGTTGGGATGATATATAAGGAGTACCGTGCAGAATATTTTGTGGCATACATTGATTCAGGAGCCGGAATCTGCACAGCAAGAGAAGGAGTCTTTCCGAAAAAGACTCAGGTGAAGAATTACCAACGGTACTAGGAAAGAATTTCTCACAAAGAGTGCCCATCCTTAATAGAGGAATCAAGCAAGTGGAAATCATGATTGGCGGAGCAGATCGTACCCCCTGGTACAGGATGAAAACTCCACCAATATATTCTCACAATATCGGAACGGATATTCTGTTAGGAAATAATTTCCTACAGACATTCAAGCATTTTACCCAAGAAAACGCAACACGAAGACTTATTTTCACAACCCTTTGTGAACATAAGATCATAGCACCAAGACTGCTTAATGCATTTCAAAGAAAAATATCAATCGCATTTCACAGCAAGCGTGGTGATGAAGGAAAACTTAGCCATCCAAAGATGAATGATCGAAGGAGATATGGCGAAGCAGTTCTTCAGATGAGAACCGATACTAAAGGAGGATGGAAGATGGAAAGGCTCAAGGAGAATACCATCCACATTCTCAGAGCAAGCCTGGGAGAAAGATTACCAAAGGATGTCACTACCGAAGAACAAACATCTTTGGAGGACTTCAAAAAGAAGATACAGAGGAACTTCAATGAGGATCCTCTAGCCTGGTGGGATAAAAATGAGCTCAAAGCCTCACTCAAAGTCAAAGAAGGAAAGGAGCATGAGTTCGTAAGATACAAGCCTATCCTGATGAACCAAGATGATCGAAAGGATATGCAGGTAATACTTAAGGAACATCTAGACCTTAAGTTAATATCACCAGGAGTATCTCCATATAGCAGTCACTACACCAAAAACGCTGATAGACATTGATTTTTAACCGATGTCTATTTCACCAAGCAACCGATGTTGAAGCCCCCGATGTTGTAAGTGGGCGCTGATAGACATCAATTTTTAATCGATGTCTTTTCTTAAAAAGACATCAGTAGATAACCGATGTCTTTTGGCATCCAACCGATGTCTTTTCTTGGAAAGACATCGGTCGATATCTTTAGACATCAATTATCAACCGATGTCTTTCCAAGAAAAGACATCGGTTGGATAAAAAAGACATCGGCTACCCACCGATGTGTTTCCAATAAAAGACATCGGTTGCGAAAAAAAGACATCATTTATAAACCGATGTCTATCGAAGAAAAGACATCTATTGGGACCAAAAGACATCGGTTTTCAACTGATGTCTCTTGCTAAAGACATCGATTTCACGTCAAAAAGCATCGCTTTTTCACTGATGTCTTTCCTAGTATAGACATCAGTTTCACACCAATAGACATCGGTTATTACACGATGTCTTTCATATTTATATTTTTATTTTTATTTTATTTTATACATAAATTTATATTATTATTAAATAAATATTTAACGCAATCACACTATTTATTCAAAACTTACGAATTTTTTACAAGAATTTCCAATACACAAATCATCCTTTAAATCTAAAAGTACAAAAATTTGGATCCTGACTAATTAAATCCAAAGTTCAATTTTACATAAATAAAACCTATTTATAAGCTAAAACCTCATGAAGCTAAATATAAATTCTTCCAGCTGTTCTTTTGGAGCTGAAAGAAACATGATTGAATGCCTAACTCACCATAGGCAGCTTATATCATCAAATGTTCTTAGAGAAAAACTTCTGATCTTGAGAAGAAGAATCTTTAAGAGATGCAGTTTCTTTGGTTATCTGTAAAAAACAAATATAAAGTTATCATAAAGAAAGCAGTGTCTATAACATAACCTGCAACTCTGAATTAACACCAACACAAACTGAAAACTAATGATTAAACTAGACAGATAGTCCAATAGAGAACGTTCATAAGATATTACCACAACTTTCCAGCTCTCTAGATACATAAGTTGGTTAAATATTCAGATGTACAATGAAGAGATGTCCACCAAAAAACTATATTTATGTGCATTCCACTGATCAATTCTTTTGATTCATGAGGGATTGAGGGAAAAAAAAACAACTGCATTAAAAGGTGTTAGACTATCAATATTTGTTTTGATAGAAACCTAAAATATTTTTTCGTTAAAAGGTCTTCATGTATTGAAATTTTATTTCATGAGCTCCCTCTAGACCACATTCAGATAATTTTTTTAAGTCATCATTTGGTCAAATACATGTTAGCTTTATTCTTCATTATTGATATTCAGATGTGTTCTTCAAAGCATTTTTAATCCTAGTTGTTCAAGCAACAAGATCCTGAAATGGTTTGCAAAAATATATCCAGATATGAATTAAATTCAATAAAAGTGATGTGTACTATCTTGATGGAAGATTTTGAAAATATTTTTGAAAGATAAAGATTTTTTTTCTAAAATAAAGAATAGTTATAGACCTATCGGAACAAAAAATGATAGTTTAGGGATTCTTTGTCTGACATGATTTTATAAGCAACTTAAAAGTAGTTTGTTGATTAATATTTTAAAATTCACAGCAATAATAAGTTTTATTCTCGATTTTTAACTTTTCTTCATTATAGAGCACTTTTTCAGAGATGCAAAACTTGATGGCAAGAGTAGTATTGTATAATGGGAGGATTAGGCATATCATAGACAGTTGGAACTTTGTAAATAAGGAAAAAAGGGATGCAAAATAAGAACAATATTAACAGGACTATTTCAAGCAAGGGATACACATATAACATAATATTGAGCGGGAGAGCTAGAGTCAAGAGAGAGAGCAATACTGACATGCTGCCTTTTTCAAAACCATTAGCAACTTGGTTCAGAAAGTCCAAAGTGAACATATATGCAGGCAAACCTGAAACAACGCAGATGAGAGAAGGGCAAAGGACTATGAAAATTTTTAATCATAATTTTTGAAGACAGGTTTTAATTAGATATATTTAGCAGTCATGATTTTTTCTATGAAATTGTTGCCACAGTTTTCCCAATTTAACGCTGAAGTAATGACAAGTAAATAGGAGTATATATACACAATCTGATCCCCATGTTAAAAATAAATTAAAAAAAACAAATAGAAAAGTGTAAATTTAATTTTGTATTCAGATAACAATTGGAGCATCTTGCCACAGTTCCCCAATTTTATGCCTGAGCAAGGACAAGTAAGAAGAAGGATATACAATATCCAATCCCTTGTGCAAACAACATACACAGAAGCATGCATTCAAGATTTTATACTCAGAAAACTATCACATATCTGCCTGATCGGTGTGAAATTCACCTAGAATTATGGGCTAAATTGCATGAATTTATGTGGATTTATTTGGATTTAATTCAATAATTAAGCATGATTTTAATGAAAATATTATTAATTGCTTAATTAGTTTGAGAGAGGTATTATTATGTATTTTTGCAGAAAAGGGGTGTTTTGAGCTTGAAAGAGTGATGGAAGAAACGGAAATTAAATTGAGACGAAGACGAAAAAAAAGAGAAAATTTGGCAAAGACAACATAGAAAAGACAACACTTTTCAGAAAAGTGTTGTCTATTCAGAATTGCAAAAATTGTCCAGAGAGCTGAAAAATTGCAAGAAAACACGGGCAGATGCATAAAAACACGCCCGTGTTTTTATGCACTTTTGAAAGAAAAATATGCGGAGGCTGGATTCGAACCCGTGACCTCATGCATGTACAAGGGCGCCTCTAACCACTTTGCCAAGCCATCACATGTGATTAATACTCGCCCAATTTATTCTTATACTAAATTTCTGGAACCGAAAATTCTATAAAATTCACTCTTGTCCCACATCGAAAATCATCACAAAATCCACTCACCCTACACCTATAAATACCCTCATTTGGACCAACTCTTGGCACCAATTCCTATATCCATTTAAATTCAATTAAAATTGAATCTTTTCAAGATTCCATAGTTTAGAGAGGTTTTTTTTTAGCAAGATCTCCATAGTTGAGATCCCTCCCCCTTTCGGGGTGAGGGATCCGTAGTTTTAATGTTTTTCTAGTTTAGGATTTTATTTGCTTTCCAAGAAGGTGGAGACACCAAGGAGAAGATGATCTTCATGGATGTAAAAACTTCATTAAGGTGTAATCTAATCCTATTTATTATCTTTATTTTCTATGTTTTGGTGGTTGATTGACGGCATGATTATTGATTAATTTATGAAAATGTCTTGATTGAATTTCCGGCTTTGATTAGGTTTTATTTATGAAATTCACATGTCTAGTAATAATATGGGATTTATGTCTTTGGTATTAGTGTACAGTGATTAGGTTGTGTATTGTGTATCGACATGTCTTGTCGTTGCTTTACCCTTAGTTGCTTTGCATGATTATCATATGTGAGTTTTTTCCATTTATTACATGTGGGTTTAATATAAGGGGAGCCTGGCCGGGAGTCCTTATATTTAGAACAACATAAATGAACACTAGTGAGATCACTTGTGCCCGAGGATTAAACTAGTGAAGGGAACCCCATCCATACGAGCATAGTACCTTGAAGGGAATTGTAAGTAGGATCGATCCTAGGAGCTTTTTAGGGGTTATGAAAATAATCTACATCCTATTCACCATGGCCCTTGGGGATAGGTGGAAATAGTGATCGCCCTTACCATGATTTGCTTAAAAATGGAAAACAATTAAAGATGTTGGATGATTGATTATATGAGTGTATCATGAAAACTACCATGGCATTGAAAATCCAAAAATATTGTAATTAGATTTACTTTTTCATGCATTGTATTTTCTTTTATTTATTAACTTCATTTCCGATCGTCCCTAACTAATCACGATACTATGCCTAAAGGCCATGAATCCTAAATTCCCTTGGGTTCGATATTTTGTTGCTTGGTCGCCCGGACTATAACGACCAATCAAATGGCGCCGTTGCCGGGGAATTTAGTTGTATTTGTGACTTTGGGTTTGTTGAGTGGTTAGGATAGGGACATTTTTTTTCTTTGATTTGTTTTTCGTTTTATGGTTGTGTTTGTAGGGACTAAAGCGTGGAGCCATGGTATTGGCCTTGAAGAGCAAAGGAGTGGTGCAAATTGAGGTAACGAATATCTTCCCAACTTAAATTCGACTTTGTCTAATTTAAGTTTGGGGGGCATGTCTTTTGTTACTTGACTTTTCTACGGTTTGAATTATAAATTGTATCCATGAACTCCTACTTGAGCATATTGCACCGGCGCACGTTTAAGTCCTTACTCTTTTCCTTGGCACGTATTTTCTCCTTTTTTGTTGTTTTCGGTTTTTTTTCGTGCTCTTCTCGCTTTTTCTTGCTTTCAATAAGGAGAAAATCTTTCTTGGCTCTCTTGTGCTTAATTGTGAGAAATTTTAAGATTATGATTTTTGATTGAAACTTGTGACTAGATGGATTTTTACTTGTGTACTTGTTGAGCTATGGTTTATGCTTGTTTTGTGTTGCCTTTCACTACTATAAACCCGTGAGCTTTTGAGCCTTAAAATCATGAAATCAAATGGTTTTTCCTTTCTTGTGTGTGCATCATTCTTTTGCGTGCATTCTAGAACTTGCCTTTGTGTCTTCTTGAAACTACACGTGTGTGAAGATTGTTGGAAATGATTTAAGGCCATCTTTGTTTTGACAAGTCACTTAGCCAAATTTATCCTACCAAATGAAATCATTTCGTAGTTTGCCCCTTTGAGCTTATTATCCTTATTTCTTTGGCAATCTACAAATTTAGCCATTTATCCATATTTTATATCCTAATCACCTTTGTCGATTAGTAGAGGATTAATGGGGATGATATGGTTGAATTGAGCTTACAAGAGAGTTTGGAAAGAGAGTGGTGAAAGTGCAAGAAAAGAGGGAGAAAAGATGAAGTAAGAAAAAAAAAAATGGAGGTTGAGAAAAAAAAATTGAGTAAAGCTTGTATAAAAGAAGTATAAAGGAGCTCTACTAGAAAAATGGAAAGAGAGCCCTTGTGGAAAAGAGAGAGAGAAAAAACTCAATAGTGGAAAAAGAGAAGAAAAAGGTTCTTTTATTTGTTGGATGGATAAAATTCTCTTTGTGATTAAGGTGGAAAAAGAAAAAAAAAAGTGGGAATGAGAGTTGAGGCTACCAACCAACTTGAATTCTTCACTAATTTGAGAAAAGAGAGAGTGAGAGTTGATATTGGCCGTCAACTTAAATTCTCTACTAATCTTGAGCTTACTTTTCCTAAATATTTTTCCTACCCAATACCAAAGAGCCTACATGACAACCCCATATAAAGACCTTATTGATTCAATAATTAACACACATACAAGTGGTGGAGAGCGTAGACTTTTGGCAAGCATATGGTAATGTCATGCATTTGAATCGATTTTTGAGAGTATACACTTCTCCCATACACCCTTTGAGTGTGAGAGTGAAAAGCAAAATATAGAGAGGAGTAGTGAAGGTCTCACTTGCTTGTATATTTCCTAAGCTTAACTTGTATGCACTTAAATTGATGTCTTGTCTCTTGTTTTGATTGAATTGAAATGGTTTTGAAATGACTTGATATCTTGATTCAATTCTAGGTGAATTCCCCTCCTCGTTCTTTCTTTTCTTTCGTTGCTCGGGGACGAGCAACACTTTAAGTTTGGGGGGTTTGATCGGTGTGAAATTCACCTAGAATTATGGGCTAAATTGCATGAATTTATGTGGATTTATTTGGATTTAATTCAATAATTAAGCATGATTTTAATGAAAATATTATTAATTGCTTAATTAGTTTGAGAGAGGTATTATTATGTATTTTTGCAGAAAAGGGGTGTTTTGAGCTTGAAAGAGTGATGGAAGAAACGGAAATTAAATTGAGACGAAGACGAAAAAAAAGAGAAAATTTGGCAAAGACAACATAGAAAAGACAACACTTTTCAGAAAAGTGTTGTCTATTCAGAATTGCAAAAATTGTCCAGAGAGCTGAAAAATTGCAAGAAAACACGAGCAGATGCATAAAAACACGCCCGTGTTTTTATGCACTTTTGAAAGAAAAATATGCGGAGGCTGGATTCGAACCCGTGACCTCATGCATGTACAAGGGCGCCTCTAACCACTTTGCCAAGCCATCACATGTGATTAATACTCGCCCAATTTATTCTTATACTAAATTTCTGGAACCGAAAATTCTATAAAATTCACTCTTGTCCCACATCGAAAATCATCACAAAATCCACTCACCCTACACCTATAAATACCCTCATTTGGACCA
The DNA here is from genome assembly GCA_023678885.1 of Pogostemon cablin. NCBI lineage: Eukaryota > Viridiplantae > Streptophyta > Magnoliopsida > Lamiales > Lamiaceae > Pogostemon > Pogostemon cablin. The sequence goes on from CM042983.1 coordinate 986,858, forward strand.
ACTCTTGGCACCAATTCCTATATCCATTTAAATTCAATTAAAATTGAATCTTTTCAAGATTCCATAGTTTAGAGAGGTTTTTTTTTAGCAAGATCTCCATAGTTGAGATCCCTCCCCCTTTCGGGGTGAGGGATCCGTAGTTTTAATGTTTTTCTAGTTTAGGATTTTATTTGCTTTCCAAGAAGGTGGAGACACCAAGGAGAAGATGATCTTCATGGATGTAAAAACTTCATTAAGGTGTAATCTAATCCTATTTATTATCTTTATTTTCTATGTTTTGGTGGTTGATTGACGGCATGATTATTGATTAATTTATGAAAATGTCTTGATTGAATTTCCGGCTTTGATTAGGTTTTATTTATGAAATTCACATGTCTAGTAATAATATGGGATTTATGTCTTTGGTATTAGTGTACAGTGATTAGGTTGTGTATTGTGTATCGACATGTCTTGTCGTTGCTTTACCCTTAGTTGCTTTGCATGATTATCATATGTGAGTTTTTTCCATTTATTACATGTGGGTTTAATATAAGGGGAGCCTGGCCGGGAGTCCTTATATTTAGAACAACATAAATGAACACTAGTGAGATCACTTGTGCCCGAGGATTAAACTAGTGAAGGGAACCCCATCCATACGAGCATAGTACCTTGAAGGGAATTGTAAGTAGGATCGATCCTAGGAGCTTTTTAGGGGTTATGAAAATAATCTACATCCTATTCACCATGGCCCTTGGGGATAGGTGGAAATAGTGATCGCCCTTACCATGATTTGCTTAAAAATGGAAAACAATTAAAGATGTTGGATGATTGATTATATGAGTGTATCATGAAAACTACCATGGCATTGAAAATCCAAAAATATTGTAATTAGATTTACTTTTTCATGCATTGTATTTTCTTTTATTTATTAACTTCATTTCCGATCGTCCCTAACTAATCACGATACTATGCCTAAAGGCCATGAATCCTAAATTCCCTTGGGTTCGATATTTTGTTGCTTGGTCGCCCGGACTATAACGACCAATCACTGCCTCAGCACCAACCAAAGAAAAGAATTTGATAAGTGAATTAGGACATTAGACCCCTCAAGCTAAAACAATATGATGCAGCTTCATTTCAACTATAATATTTTTTATTCCAATCTCTCAACTATGTGTACTGAAAAACTTTAAAAACTACTAACCTCATGCTCTCTAGCACAACTTGCAACCGTTCAGATTCTGGAACACTCTCAAGAAACAAGCAAACAAACAATAAAGAATATTAAAATTATATGGAACATAGAGACCCAGAAAAGAAGAGATGAAGTCCAGCAAGCAGTCCGAATTTTTTTTTGCAAGAGATAATCGATATCAATAGAAGCACATGCTAACCTAAAGCTATGATGAATGATGATTCTACCATAAAATAATGCGAGTATAAAATTAAATCAGTTTATGAGGTTCTGTCTTTAACGTGTACCTCGTGTTCAAGTTGTTGATGAAGTTCTGCTATGCTGTTTGAGTCTCTAACATCATTCGAACTCGTCTAGCTTGGACACGAGCCTGAACTCTCACTAAAGCTTGCATACAATGGAGCATAATGGCAGCTTGCTTCCTTACAGAAAAACCCCTGACAAGTGATTGAAGTCTAGCTAACCACTCTCTTTAAGGCACACAAAGCTCGTCTTGCCTAATAATCAAATGAAAAAAAAGGATATCATTAAAAAATAAAAGAAATACAGAATAGAGAAATGTACAAAACAGAGTTTTTATTAAAGTGAGCCCCTATAAGAAAAAAAAGGAAAGGCAATTACTCAAACAGGACACACATACATTACATGAGAACTTCTTCAACAACAACATGCTTAAAGTCATATGGGTGCTTATATAATTTTATAAAAACTCGTGTTTAAATTATGGTGACAGAAAATAATATACATAATGTAAGAGTTACTGTACTTAAAATATGTATTTTCAGTAAATTGGCCAGTGATTCAAGAAATAAGAACAACAAGTGGAGGTCAAATTAAAAAAAAAAACTAGTTAGATTGACCTCAATGCTGAAAAAGAAACTGTTTATTGAAAAAAGAAACTAGTTAGATAATAAAAAGACCAAGAGAGAAAGAAATCATGTAGCAAACACTGCATTGTATTTTTTAATTCACTGCTAGTTCAAGTATATTTTCATGACAAACCAAACCAAGAGCTCGGAAACAAGAATTAACTAAAATAAAAAAGCCACATTTTCTCCACTAAAACTATAAATTTAAAATTGTATGCTTCTTTCCTGGACAAAAACAGCATTGTTTATCTTACAGATTCAAAACTAGCGAATCCAATTTTTTTTCTCTATTAAGATATCACACCATTTTCCCATACCAGGTTTGGACTGATTTGAGTATATATTAAAACCCCTGAATAAATTCCTCTCTATTTCCTGATAGATTAGCATTAGATCCAGGATAAGAACTCACTACTATAAATAAGAAGATATAATATAACATCAAGAAAAGAAAGCTAGAAAGCATCCCATTTACGGAACCTAATATTATCACCTTATAAAAGAGGAATTCAAATTGAAAAAGGAAAACACAACAAAAAAAACCGAAGAACTGTCACTCTTCAAAGGTTCAAAGAATATAAAGCTTTTGGAATTTGAGCTGCCACTACTGAAAATTCGAAACACATAGAACAGAACCATAAAAAATTATAAATTGCCTATGGAGAGGTATACGAATACGAGGAGGACCCACAAACTTAAACTCAAATCGAATGATGCAAGCAAAAAATGTTGGTTCAGAAGCAATTCAATCAATCACAACAATCCATAATTGTTTGTAAACACGAAAAGCGATTAATTATCAAAATAGATACATAAGCAGAAATTAACTAACCATTTTGGTCGTCTGTAGAGAAGATAACACTGCCAAGTCGCTCTTCCTCTGTCTGCTGAATTGAAGTGAAGGAGAACGTAAACCCTAGGGCTTCATTTTATAAGAATCGGTGCTTTGATAAAAAAATTTAGAATTCTTTTTCTTTGCCCTTGGAATGCCCTGTCGTATGCCGTTCCCTCTTCGCAATTAATCCTCACGATTTTCTTTAGATTAAGATTAATTGAAGATGAAATGAGAGAAGAGTTTTGAACTTGTAGAGAGAGATGTGAGATTAGAAGATTTTGCCTTTGAAAAATATGGCTCAGATCTAGATAAATAAATCATGTAATAATGAAATATTTTTTCAAATAAAAAATTTAAAAAGAATTAGAATAGACATTGGTGTCAGCAATTTTAGGTAAGTATTATAATGACATCAGGGTCAAGGACATCGGTTTAAAGAACCGATGTTAAACGTAGCATAAACATCATGTAAAAAGACATCGGTTGGAAGAACCGATGTCTATCAGCGTCTTTTTTAAATGGTTGAGAAAAGACATCGATTGAAAGACATCGGTTAATGAAAATCGATGTCTATCATCATCTTTTTTATAAATTTAAGAATAGACATCGCTTTAAAGAAATCGGTTAATGAAAATCGATGTCTATCAGCGCATTTTTTATAAAAATCGATGTCTATCAGCGTACTTTTATGCTGATAGACATCGGTTAAACAAAAGATATCGGGTTTTCACCAAAAGACATCACATTTTCAGAAAAACCGATGTTTATTCTGTGATATCTATCAATTTTTTTGGTGTAGTGAGTCCAGGGTTTCTAGTAAGAAATCATGGAGAAGTCAAGCGGGGAAAGCCCAGACTTGTGATCAACTACAAAGGGATCAACAACATCTTGGAATTTGATGGATACTACATACCAAGTAGGGAACACTTGGTCAACTGTATCAAGAATGCCAAGGTATTCTCTAAGTTCGATTGCAAATCTGGATTCTACCAGATTAGGATGGAAGAAGGGAGCAAGAAGTTCACAGCCTTCTCCACACCACAAGGTCATTATATCTAGAATGTCATGCCTATGGGTTTGGCCAATGCCCCCCCAGATATACCAAAGGAAGATGGATAATCTTTTCAAAGACTATTTCTCATTCATGTTCGTTTATGTGGATGATATCCTCATTGCCTCAAAAAACATGAAGGAACATTTGACACACCTGGACGTATTTTCAGAGGTATGCCACAAGGAAGGATTAGTGCTTTCGGAAAAGAAGACAGTAATAGCAACAAGACAGATCGAGTTTCTTGGAGTCGAGATAGATGAATATTGAATCATTCTACAACCACACATTGTAGAAAAGGTCCAAGGATTTCCTGAAGATTTCAAGGACAAGAAACAACTCCAAAGTTTCTTAGGAGTGGTCAACTTTGCTGGTATGTTCATCAATAATCTGGCGCAATACAGGAAGATGTTCAGTCCTCTATTGAAAAAAGATGCAGAATTCAAATGGGAGGAATCACACCGAGCAATGGTTAAACAACTCAAGGAGGTTTGCAAGAAGCTCCCCAAGTTAGCCATTCCTAATGACGAGGACGAACTGGTACTATATACAGATGCCAGTGACCATTGGTGGGCAGCAGTTCTTACAAAGTCCACACGAGATGGAGAAGTGCCATGCAGATACTGTAGCGGGCTCTTTACGGAGAACGAAGCTAACCGATAGCATATCAATGAAAAGGAGTTCTTTGCAGTTCGAAAGGCGTTCAAGAAATGGCCGCTATTTCTTCTCGCGAAGAAATTCATCCTTAAAATTGATAACACAAGCGTCAAAGCCTTTTTAAAAAATAAAATTGAATCTAAACTTGAAAAGGCTAGACTATTAAGATGGCAAGCAGAATGCCAATATTATGATTTTAATATTGTCATTATTAAATCTGTTGATAATGTTTTGGCAGATTTCCTGACAAGAGATGGAAGGAGCTGAAATAGACTCCATCCTGACTGTATCAAGGCACCTGATAGACAACCTTGAGTTGCTCCAAAGGGAATTCGAGAATCTGGCACTCAATGCAAGACGTGCTGGAAGAATACAAGATAGTGATCAGACCAAAGTGTCTAATCGCATACGAGACTGCATTCGAAACGGCGCAAGTCTTTTCGAAGCAATACGAGAGCCACTCCTCTGGGCTGTTGATAGCAATTGCAATCGACAAAAGGAGAGTAGTCGAGAACGGAGCTCTAAACCCGGAGCAGGGGATACAAATACCCCTGGCACGAGTTCTAGATTGGATATTCCGAAAGAAAATTCGATCCAAGAAAAAGTCGAGGCTTCTGAGTCACATCTTGAGCCTTCGAGTCAACCCATCACCTCTGGGGAAAAAGAGGGAGAGATCAACCTTAGGCCTATGACAGGCACTGCTAATGTTGATATTAACCTAGCTGATTTCTCTTATTGGCAGGATTACCAGACTAGTTGGGAGAAATTGAATACCAGACAAGGAATCTGACCGGAGAAATGCCGGATGGATATATCTGGGGAATATCCCCGAGTTTGGATGCGAGAATGATCGAATCCAAATGACGTGAAACAACTAGCTTCAATATATACTGTTGCACCAGGCTTCCCAGAACTTGCAAAACTTCCCGAATGGTTGGGACAAATAGTTTTCAAGGCATGGGAGAACAACGCCACTCTATCCAGAGGAGATGTATTGGAACTCTACTTCACCAGTGCAGTTCCAGAACCAGTGGGGAAAGGCAACCATGAGGCCTTTTATTTCATCAAGCTAAGAAGACCAGATGTTTCGGCATCAAATAAAATCAAAGAGTCTTCTGGAAGGAATCAGTTTTGGTTTCTACATTCTCTGAAGAACAGATCTCTACGCGCAGAGCAAAGGGTTTGTTCGCCTGCATCCAAGCAATGGTGGAGGTGAAATTCCCTTCAAGTTAGAGCACAAGTTCATTAATGGGTCTTTCCTATTGAATACTTTAACAGGTAAAAAGACAGGGTTTGCAGAGAAGACCTTCCAAGAAAAATAAGAACTTCTCTGGAGAAACAAGATTTCGGTGAGCAAACAAACCCATCGGAAATACTGTAACATGGCCCACTTCGGGCAATGGACAAACAAGATATGTACCAGCTGTGCCACCCAAACCGAACCAGGATTCGGAAAAGGAATCAGGTTGGGCATAGGGATGATCAGAACCGCTGAAGCACCCTCAACAAAAGAAACATGTGGGAAGAAGAGGACAAAACCTCTTCGGGCTACCCAAGACCCAGGAGAATCATCGGGCACCAAAGAGGACAAATGACTCTTCAAAAAAGCAAAGGCCATATGACTTTTCTGAAAGGGTAATAAGCATGTGATCGACAAGGGATGGCCCACAAGAAGGCATCCAATAAAGAGCAAAGGACCAGCCAGCTGCTAAAGTTGGAATCCAATGAAAAACGCAAGCAATGACGTTAGAAAAATGATGTAAGCAGTGACGTCAAAAGAAGTTAGGAGGCTTTGAAATCTGGATTTCAAATTCGAAAGCCTCTATAAATAAGTGTGTTGAGAAAGCAGAAGGCATCGACCATTCCCCTCTGTTTTCTCTTTAAAAAATAAACATTGTAGTTTTCTTTCTTTATGAGTGTTCTGAGTGCAGCTACAATAGGTAGCTAAAGGAGTAATCTTCTCTTGTTCAGTGAGGATGAGTGTGTAATAAAATTCTCCATTCAATAAATAAATAATCCTGGGCTTCTGCCCGCATGTAGCCTTTCATTTTTTTTACAACTTTAAACCTCCATATTTTCCGGCGAGAAATAGTAGCAGCATCTTGTACACCCGGAGTAGGAAACGAACCAGTGTTGTGCTGAGATCCGCTGAAGGGACATGATTGATCCATCACACTGCGGGGCGAGTGGTTGGCTGTGAGAAGCAGTCGTAAAACCTCATGGACACTCGGTGGATTATCAGTCGAAAAAAGGTACTGTTACTATTTCAAGCCGGTTAATTACGAAAATTAAGGTTGTTTAAATTAATGTACGGAAGCATGATGGGCCTGATATGATCGTAATAGACTATGTCTATTTTGAAACAGATGAAATTTGGAAAAAATTTGAGTACATATATATTAGGTATAAAGGGGAAATAATTAAATAATTATATAATAAATTCTGGAAATAGTAAAAAGTGTGGAAATAGCCATTGAAGGGTTAATTTGTTAAGTTTGTAATAGTTGAAGGGTCTATTTGATCCATTCTAAGAAGGAAAGGGTGGGGGCGAACATAAAATAAGGTGGAGGATGTAGATGATCCAAGGGGTAAAGTTTAGCGTCCTGTGACCCTTTTTCCATTTATTAATAAAATAGTTGAAAGGTAGGGTTCAACTCCCTACAGTGTTAACCAAGAAAATTTACGGAATAGTCAACAGTGGAGAAATTATCACAAATGGTCCCTTATGTATGACTAAACTCAAATTTAGTCCTCTAACTTTGGAAATTTTCAAAATGTGTTCAATTTTTATCCAATTTCCTAAAATAAAATACATAACATAACCTGTTCCAATCGTAGGATGCTCAGTTTTGGGACATTTCCAGCGGCACCAAATTCTGACGTGGCATGCTAAACCAAGTCGATAATCTAGTCATGATCTTCTCCACCCAAACTAAACAATTCTCTCTCTACCCCCTCATTCCTTTCTCTTCTTACATGGCTATTCTCGAATAAACCTCTAATTACAACCCCAAACAAGTGAGAAATGGTTTAGGATTTTAACATCATCTCCGCCATCATCTTCGCGTTGAAAGGCATGAACGCCGCTCTTGCGCGATGGCGGCCTCAGTGACGCGTCCGTCGATCCGAGCCCTGTCGTATTGTTCGGAGGCGCTTGCGGTTGAGCAGCGGGAGTCGCTGGCGACGGAGAAGGAAGAACTGGTAGGGAAAGACTGAGGCTAGTCGGCGGGTCCTTGGTTTTAATCGGAAACGACACCGCTCCAAGCTGCGGCTGCAACACGCCACCGGCTCTCGCCGGCGATCTGGAATGTAACGCTCTGCCGCTGGATGGTGGAGGCAGAAGACCGTTCAATGTTATTCGACGAGCAGACCTCGGCTGAGTGCGAAGGTGATGGACTCCAGCAGCGGCAGTCGGAACGTGGTGGATGGCGAAGTGTGAAGGATCTTAGCAGCGGTGGGCGATGGCCTGAGTTTTAGGGCCTGCGACGGAACCCTAATTGACGTAGATTCGTTGGCAGTGTTTACCGACAAATGAGGATGCCTCCAACGATGGAGCAAGAGATGTCGGTGGATGTTTTGTTAGGCTTTCTCAGTTTGCTTTGCTGTGTACAACCCATGGGTGATGTGGCAGGTCAAAGAGGAGATTTTAATTAAAATGCTTATGTGTTAATGCCACGTGGATTTTATGAAATGGGTGTTGCCGGAGATGTGATAAAATTGAGCAACGAAGAGCATTTGAAATTTTTATTTGGGATTGGACCAAAATTGGACATATTGGATCAAAATTAAACTAAAAAGACTATAATTGAAAATTTACAAAGTTAGAGGACTTAATGTGGGTTTAATCATACATAATGGACCATTTATGATAATTTCTCGCCAACAATGCTAACCCCCAATTTGTTTGCTGTCGGCTTCCAATTTCTTGGTTTTCAACTCCCCTTAAAATGGGCAAATTTAATAAAATATACTCCATCTGTCCCGGTCAAACTGCTATGTTTGACCACAAAAAGCTTTCACAAAAGCTATAGTAAATGCATCTCTTTTGGCGGGACGGAGGGAGTACTCCTCCGTCTCATTTCAGATACCACACTTTTTATTTTGGGCTGTCCCACAAAAGTTTGCACATTCAAAAAAAAAAACAAAAAGTAAAAAACAACCATCCTTCCCCAATACACTTTAATTACAAAAAAACCATCTCTACCTACCATATTTTATCATTTATATATTACATAAAAATACCATTATACTCCTAAAAGTTATCACTTTCTTAATCTCCGTGTCGAAAAGAGGGGTGCAAACTTTTTAGAGATGGAGGGAGTACATGCTTTCAAAAATATTTACTGAACTACTCCCTCCGTCCCCTTGATACGTATCCATTTTTTCATTTTGGTCCGTCCCATTACAAAGTATCAATTTCCCTTTTTGGATTGATGTGACCTACAATCACTACACATCACCCCACACTCAACACTAATACAACTACCCACTACACATTAAAATAATATTTCTCTCACCTTACTATACATTAAATTATTATACTCATTAATCCACGTGCAAAAAGTCAACAGATACCTTTCAAGGGGACGGAGGGAGTATATAAAAGCCAAATTTTTTTAAAAAAATAAGCAAAGTCACCATTTGTAATGGTGACTTTGCAGTACACATAGTAAAGTCATTGGTAACGGTGACTTTACTGTAGCAATTGTCCTTTTACCTATTTTTTTTTTCATTTTGATTTTTTAACATGTTTTATCAATTAAAATTAATTAATTATAAAATAAAAATAAGAATACTATGAATTTCTTTTTATAAAATTTCTAAATTTTATACTTACGATTTTTTTAATCAAAATTTATTTCGCTTTTTTATGTTTTTTTTTTCTTTACAAGAATTATAGTTTACAATTCATATATTATCATCCTATGTGATAAAAATAGCAATCTAACACAATAATTTTACAATATATTTTAATTTTAAATTATACATGTATGAGTGAGATACTCCCTCTATTCCGTATTAAATTTTGTTTCTTACATGAGTATATATTAAGAGAAATATTTTAATACGTAATGAGTTACTAATATATACTATAATATTTTAACTCTATTAAGTAGTTGTATTAGACTATTAATTACTCTCCGTCCCATAACAAGGAATACATTTTAGCATTTTCGTCCGTCCTAACATAAGAAGTACATTTCCATTTTTAGTAAAAGGACCCACACAAATTCACTTTTTCTCTCTTCATAATCCCACACTTCACACTAATACACCTACTTAAAATATTATTTCTCTCACCTCAATTACCCCAACTACTAATTAAATATTATATCCCTTAATTTACGTACAAAAAAGTTCCGACACTCTTGTTGTGGGACGGAGGAAGTACTATTTTGTGTGGACCCATAAAATATTATTAATTTTTTTAGATCTATCTTATTTTTTAGTACATAAAAATTTAATTTTTTTCAAATGAGAAACTATTTTTCTTTTGAATAAAAATAATCTTGCAATTAATTAAATTCTTCTAAATTGTAACTTTATATTTCTATTGAGATGATTTTTTTTAAAAAAATTATATAGAAGAGTAACAATCTTCTATTACATAGAATAATTTATTATGGGTTAAAAATAATTTTGATAAGATTAGGGTGTAAAGATTTATAAGAAAATAAGAAAACAAGCTCTATAATTTTTTTTAAAAAGAAAATATTTTATTCTTTAACCTATTTAAACTTTTCATTTTATATAAATTTTGGAGCGATTATAAAGTGCACTTGGTGTATCGGTGCCCCTTAGAGTTGATAGATTTAAATAAAAAAAGTAGTAAATAGTTATTTAATTTAATTTTTAATATTTTTGTTTAATTTAATGGTAGGGATTAATTTAATACTTAATTTAACGATTGAATTAATCGTTCAAGTGCACTGGTGCCATATGTGCACCTTAGACTCGTTGAAATATTTTACTTAAAAGAATTATGAAGTCATTTTTTATTATTTTAATTTTATGTATTTATTTATTTTTTTGCAACGGTGCTACAAGTGCACCTTAGTTGGATTCTAAATTTGAAATATTCACATAAAAGAAAGAATTTTTAAATATGAAGGCAATTTTTTAAGATTTTAAATTTTTTTTAAGAAACAAAATATTATTCATAATAGAAATTATAAATTTAAAAATGTGCTAGTATATAAAAACTCATCTTCTTCTCTCAAATAATTTTGCAATTAAAAAAGTATAAAAAAACACAACCATGCACTGCAAGACTATAAAAAAAAAGCATACTTATGTATTAAAAAAGATAATTTATTTTTTTATTAATAAAATTAAATATATAAGAATTAGAATATAATTTATTGAATACAAAATTAAAGAAATCATTACCATTAATATAAAAGAAATGAAAGAAAATATTTACAATTTTGTTAGCTTTTTTTTAAATCATATAGTAAAGTCACAATTGATAATGGTGATTTTACTGTTCATGTGAGAAAGTCACCATTCCAATGGGTGACTTTGTTTATTTTATTAAAATATTTTTATTCTAATATAGTTTAACAAAAGTTTTTGCCACCATACTTATTTTATTAAATTTGCCCTTAAAATGACCACATTATATGAATATATGTTTTTTTTAACTTATTATTATAAATAAAGACTCCTATTTTTTTTAACACATTAGATGTAATTTAACCCCATCATTTTTACTTTATGAAGAAAATAAAGTAAAAACCTGAATTAACATTTAATTATGAGGCTTGAAATTATTTAGAGTTACTTAGTGCAGTTTATGTTTTACTATTAATGACGACATGCTATGAACTTATGATGATGCTATCCCTCAAATAATATGTATTGATGATATATTATCCTTTTCTCCTTTAATATATATATATATATATATATATATATATATATATATATATACCCTTTCATTAAACGTGAGAAAATTAAATCAAGAAGTAATTTTTAATTAATTCCATTAATAGCAAGCTTAATTAAAAATAATTTATGCGACCCAGTTCAGGTACTTTTTAATTTTCATTCATTTTAATATTTCCTGCGCACTCAATCTATAAAAATTACGGTTCATAACAGAAAAAAAAAAATAAAAAACACCTTAATTTCAAAATTTGTATCCACACCTAATGCAAATGATATACTTTACACTTATTTATTTTATAAAAAAAAATTAATTCGACCTTAGTAATGTTTGGTTTGAGATGACGTAGGATTTGAAAACGATGAATAGTGTGTTATATGTTTATTTTGGGTTTTGAGTAGGTATGTTTTAATTTTATGTCAAATCAATACATTAATTTATTTAAAAAGAGGAGAGATAAAAGAGAGAAAGTGTATAAATTGAGGAGAGAGAATGTAATAGGTATATATAGGGGAGATTTTTAAATTTTTTATGTGGGTTTTGAAAATCAAAACATGGATTTGAAATTCGAAAACGAACATTGCCTTAAAGATTTAAAAAGTGATTTTTGAAACATTAGAGTAATAACTGTAGATAAAATACTGTAAGCAATTGTAAAAAGTGTCCAGCAGGGTTTAAGATTTTTCTTTATTACCCCAAATATAAGGGAAACTCTTTTTTTTTTTTTCCTGAAATGACGAATTTAACCTTCACTCGAAAATGTATTCGTGTTAAATAATATTTTCGTGTAAAAATTTCGTGTTAAATAATGATTTGATTTTTTTTAAAAAAAAATTAACACGAATTTTCTTAATTTTTTACATGAAATTTTCTTGTTAAATATTTTCGTGTCAAATAATAAGTTGACTTTTTTTAAAAAAAAATATTTAACAATAATTATGTAATTTTTTACATGAAATTTTCGTGTCAAATAATGAGTTAATTTTTTTAAAAAAAAAATTAACACGAATTATGTAATTTTTTACTCGAAATTTTTGTGTCAAATATTGAGTTGAGTTTTTTTTTAAAAAATTTAACACGAATTTTGGTAATTTTTTACACGAAATTTTCGTGTCAAATATTTTCATGTCAAATAATGAATTGAGTTGGTTTTATTTGAAAATTTGTGTAAAGGATATTTTGATTAAATCAAATATAAAAAGATGTAGGGTTAAAATTAGAGTAAGAAAGAAAATATATAAAAATATTAGGGCACATTAAAATTTTTCTCAAAATACTGGAACATCTCTGTATTTATAAGTTAATAGAAAATAAATTCTTGTGGACACCCTCTGAGCGTCAAGAAATGGGCTTTAGGCCCAAGGAATTCAAGAAAGCCCACAGAATTTCATATTCTTTATTTGTCATGTGATTGTTATTTACTCCGTTTTGAATAAACAAAACAATTAATCATTTCAATTAAAACAACTTTCATTGCAATAACTAAAGGCAAAAAAAACTCTTTTGCACCCGGCGCACGGATCACATTTTGTGCGCTTTTAGAATTTTGTGTTAAATTATATACCCTTTAGTATGCAGATGTGTACCCTTTATTTTCTAAAGAAAATTATTATGTGTATCTGGGCGCATGAACAACACTCCGTGCACCTTTAGAATTTTGTGATAAATTGTATAACCTTTAGTATAAAAATGTGTACCCTTTATTTCTAAAGAAAAAAAAATATTAATAAAAAGTGTATATCCTTTAGAACAAAATGGTGTACCTTTTATTAATTAATTAAAGTGTATACCCTTTAGATCAAAGTAATGTACCCTTACTCATAATACTAAATTTTTAAAGACGCATGGAATGTGTCCCGTGTGCTCGGGCGCACGCGAGCCTCACTCATACCTAATAAGTATCCTTGTAATAATTTCAGCATCGTTGAGTAAATACTAAAATACTTCCTCTACCTTACACTAATTTTGGAAAGTAATTATTTGAATGAGATAATACATGCTACTGACCGTTATTATCATAATTTAGTTGGAAAGTCGCTCTTTCTTTGTAATTGATAAATCATACTCCTTCCGCAGAAAATCACCAACAAAGATCTTATTTGGTTGTTTTGGGGTTTGCCCTACAAAATTTCATTTCCTTTTTTTTTTTAAATGTATGTGATTTTATGACCCACATAAATCATTAAATAAAAGTTATATAACTAAAATATAAAATATACAAATTACTCAACAAAACACCATTAATTATTTTAATGATACATGTATATCATCCTCAATACAACATACTTACCTCATTTTTATAGAAAATAAAAATCGAATAGGAAAGATTTAGAACACACCTTGTACTTGTTGAGTGTAGTGAAAAACTTGTTGCAACATAGTATTTTGGGGCAGAGATCATGTGGAAGAATGTATAAATGAAGTTCTTCAACATTTGTTGAGAAGGAACTGGAGCAAACTAAAAAAAAAAAAGAGAGAAAGGAACTTGCAATGGATATACTTTTTTCTTAACAATACCAAGTAGAGGTACTCCACGACAAACATCATTCAATAAATTCAATAAATTAATTCCGGAGAGATCTTCTGGAGATAACTACAGTGTGTGAATCGGGATTGTTATAAACCTCATCTCGATGGCGGCGGCGGTGATTTAGAGCGTGAACCGATCATGTCCCAAATGATTGATTAGGAATACAAAATTCAGAAATGCACAAAGGTAAAACAACAAAATTGTGAATGATCGATTAGGATTTTCACAATGTTTAGAAACACTATCTTCGCAAGGTTGATTACTTTGATTTGTGACCACTGTTAAACGAAATGAGGCAGTATATAACAAGTTTGAAATATAAATTAGGGTTCGTGTAATTATGATGTGTACAAAAATGTGAGATGATAATTGTACTATTGATTTAATTGAAAAAATGAATGGTGTAGATTAAAGCATAAAAGTTACCTTAAGTTAATAATAATTAACCAAAAGTAGTAAAATTGATTTTGGGGGGAACATTTTATCTTGCACCCATGGTAAATTTGGTCTTATTATATATACATATATATATATATATATATATATATATATATATATATATATTTCAAAAGTTGTGTATTTACAACCTCTTTAGCTTACTAATTAATATAAATAATAAAATATATAATTATTCAATTATATTTTTCAAACTCTTTGTACTTTTAAAATGTAACAATTATTATGATGATTATTGAACAATTAGTTAAATTAGAATTAAATATAAGAAAATAAAAAAAATTACTAATTATTTCTTATTATAAAATATAATAATTTTCGTATGTAATTGATGTAGGAATTTAAAGGTTCTCATATTTAATGTCTAATAATAAATATTAGAGAGAAATAATTATAATGAGAATGAGAATAAGTTAAATATTAATAGCACTACCTGTGAAATAAAAATATAATTTAAAGTAGTATTTTATGTGATAGAGAAAAAGGTAAAGGAGTAATAAGATAGATTAAGTAGAGATAAAATTGAAAAAAAAAAAGAAATTCCTCAAATATGACATTTTTGTGAGACCAGATTCCAAAAGATTTATCCGAGGAAAACATGGTAAGATACTTTGAAATCCAACTAGGAAATCAAGAGTAACAGAATAATTACATAATATCCAACTAGGAAATAAGGTTTGAGAAGACCATATAAATCAACCTCAACTACAATCGAAATAATTAAATAGATTTTAAAGAAAAACCAAGTTTTTGCGGTAGCGCACAAACATCCTCTGAAGCTGATAGTCGGCTACAGGCTTAACAAAATATTCTACCTTTCGACTCCAATATTCTTCTTCGGCTGGTGGTGTATAGCCATTAATTGGTTGATATCGCGTATCAATTATAATTTTCTCGACCACTACACTATGCAGGATGCCTTTTAATAGTTGACCATCAATTAACCGCCCGTGATACCCCGAGAACTTCAACACTTTAAGAGGCTGCTTGTGTGAATGATATAGCAGCCTTACATTACGCATATCTTCATCCATTCTCGTTCTCCCCCTTCTCCAATGCAGCTGCATCACAACGCAATTAAACATCATACCAACATACATTTACATACGAAAATTAATACCTTCACTTCAAATTCCTCCAGTTGTGGGGATGCCCTTATAAATGAAATGAGTCCAATCAGACAATGATTTTCCACAGCATATGTAATTACATTCAGCTTCTTCAATTTAAGCAGTTGAACTTGAGGGAAGTTCCAAAGCTCAACAATGTCCTGTCACAAAAAGGTTAGGTTAGATACTCCACATATATAGATAAAAACAGCTACAACTGATATTAATATCAAACCTCAGTGGTGGAGATATCCAGAGTAAGAACTTCCAACTGGGAAATGCATAAGGCTAGTGTGGGAACTAAATTTCTCACAAAAAAATCATCATATGGACTGATTAAATACACCTCAACAAGCTTAGGAACATTCTCAAGCAAGAGCCCATCTAATGACATAACTTTAAGTGTAGTAAGATTTGGTGCTGAAACCTTCTTGGATGACTTAAAAGGGTAACAATAACAGACCTCCAAGTGTTTCAACGCAAGGGATGGACCACAAACTTCCAGCTTCACCAAGTTATGCGAGCCATGGATGGTTAATTCCTCAAGTAATGGGCACTCGCGTAAAAAGAAGCTAATATCATCACCACTAACATTAACAGCTATCAAACGCAAAGATTTGAGGGACTTCACGGCTAAAGGAGATGTTATCAACTGTGCAGGCATAGGGAAGTCATAATTTATTTCACAAGAATTTACACGACGAGGTGCAGGTATTGAGAGGTTCAATTCCAACCTCTCGACTTGTCTTGCAAAAGCAAATTTAAGCCACTTTGTGATTGCTTCCCTGTCTGAATTGTCTAAATCAAAACATATCCTGAATTCTTCCAAGGTGAGAAATTTATGAGATTGGAGGACCCAATTCACCCAATTTATATACTTGCACCTCTCTGATTGGACAAAAGTCATCACCCTTTCAACTTGGTAACTGATCCTCTGCAGCGCTTCCTCATCATCAAAATTGAGACACAATGTGTGTCTCCACTTGAGAGACAATGTGTGTCTCCAAAGATTTCTCCAGCGGGAGGAAAGAATACTCGTTTGCGCAAATTCTTTCAGAGATAGGGAAGACACGATAACAACCAGAATATCATCAGGTAGTGTACTGATCCAGTCTTCACTACGCTATCAAGGGAAAAACACAACTAAAATCAACAATAGCATTTTCGACAAAGTACAACTTAATAAAAGACTAAATTCCTACCAAGCTTCTAATGTACAAAATTGAAGAAAAAAAAATATATACAAATCTTGAATCAAGAGTCATAACAAAAATTAGGACTTTATGGCTAGAGCACACCACATGCAACTATTCGAACAACCCAGATGGTGATTGGAGCTCGGAAACGACATTGACCCGCCTACTACCCAAGTTATAACAAAAAATTAGGGTTTTATTATTTTTTTTTTCTTTTCTAAAGCACACCACCACATAACATGTACAACCCAAAAAAAAAAAAAAAGATCCTATTTTTTTCCTTCTGGTCGGAGAAAGAAGGCAAGCAACTATTCGAACAAGCCCTCTGGAATTGGAACTTTGAAACGAGATTGACCCGCCTACTACCCAAACCATAACAAAAATTAGGTCTTTGTGCCTAAAGCCGACCACATAACATATACCACCCAAAAAATAAAAAAAACTAGAAAACAGGGCCAGCAACTATTCGAACAACTCACCTCCTGGTACTTGGAATCGGGACTGACAGACCTCCCGGAGTTGGAATCGGGATTGACAGACATCCCGGACTTGGAATCGGGATTGACAGACCTCCCACCCATCAAGCTTCAAAATATTTGATCCAATGTCTTCTGTACTTCTAAGATCTATTCTATGCATTTAATTGTGTGTGTGTATATAAATATGGTAACGGGCTATTGTGCCATAATAAGAGTGTAAATTGGGTAAATAAGATAGATATTTTTGGTATATTTAGTTAATTTTTAATTAATATATGTTTAATTTAAATTAATATATCAATCAATATTCATATATCATAATAATTTAATTTAATATATAGACATATGATTTTCCTTTAATTTCAATCCTAAATTATTTAATATATAGACATATGATTTTCTTTTAATTTCAATCCTAAATTATAATTTAATTATACTAATAATGAATTTTATTATTTAAATTTTACTTTTTTATTTATTTAATTTAACAATATAAATTTGATTAATTTTTAATCAATATATGCTTAATTTCAATTAATATATCAATTTTATTTTTATTAGCATCGTCTCTATAAATATTTGTTTTGTTTTCAATCACCATCATTCATTCTTTAAATTCATTCAATATAAATTTTTCATTACCTAATCAAATTCTTACTTTCTCCCTCTTTTTTTTTCTTTTTAATGGTTCTTCTTTTTCTTCTCTTATAGATTTTACTTTCATATTATTTATAATATACTCTAATTTATTTTGTTTTTTATACTTTTATGCAAATCTAAATTTTCACTTTTGTTTTCAATTTTTTTTTCAATTTTACTTTATTTAGAAATAATTAAATTTTAATCTTAAACGTCCAATTTAATTTTGATCTTAACCATTCAATTAATGCTCTTAATAGTTTATTATACTAATAATGGATTTTATTATTTAAATTTTTATTTATTTTTATTTTATACTATAAATTTGGTAAATATGGAAAATATTTAAAATAAATTTTACTTTTTTATTTAACAATATAAATTTGATAAATATGAGAGATATTTTTAGAACATTTAACTAACTAGTAATATACCAGCGCGATGAGCGTACAAATATTATATATAAATTATTTTTATAAATATTTATAATAATAATTTTTTTCTGTTTAAATGTCAAATTCATAATTATTTTTTGCATTGATATAAATAAGTCAGGAATGAATGTAAATATGCTTGATTGATGGTGATGTTGGATTATTATTATTCTCTTTAAGTGGATGGTAGTGTTGCAAAATGTTAGTTCTTCACATGAGTATAAATGGTTATGACAAAAATTTTCTCTCTAATTCAAAGAGGATAGCTCGAATCATCAACTTAAAATTTTCTTGGAAGATTTAATATTGGTATTTTGTTAAACAACTTAATCAGTTTAAGTAATAACAAAAATACTTGAGTTTCAACGTAATCAATTATGCACGGGTGCGTTTAATAGTAGAAGATAATATCATTTAGTAGTAGAAGAAAATATATCAGAATTCATAACAAATAATGAAATTTATTTCCATTCATATGCCACACTGATTTATCATGTCAAATATGGGAATATCTACTTTTCATTTGATGTTGGGGAGGATACTTCCACAACTATGACCAAAAAGTCGAATATCCTTGGGTACAAAACGAGTTTTCTCAAATATACACTGATTTAATAGGTCGCATACATAGCATCTACTTTTCATTTAGGAAAAAAAATTTCCCAAAATAAGATGCATAATTCAACCATAAACTTGATTATTAAGTACACATCCCAGACTTGGTAACAAAAATAGAGACATACACAATTGATAATAAAGAAAAAATGGACTAAAAATAGGTACAGTAAATCAACTAAATCTTCAAAGCTGGGATCTCACCATCCTCTTCAATGACGGCTTGTTTGGTTCCAACTTTCACATCATGAATACTCCCAGCAATTTACCATTTGACCACAATAAGATGGACCTTCATTTTACCAATGCCATTTGATAAGATGAATAGCAAGGGAATGAGCATTTGGTGCCCAAAATTCTTAAATTTTATTTTCAAATATCAACTTAATTAATCATCCCAAAAGAAGTCATGTAATGTGTAATGAAATACCAACACATCAAGGGTGGAAATTACATTGAAGAATCTATTCACCTACCTGTTTAACTTATATGTATAATAAGCATGTACCCATACCCATACCTATACCTTTCCTTATTAAATATTCATTTTAAGTTAACTCTTGCATGTTAAACACTTCAAAAAGGAGTAGAAAATAGGTTGTATTGAAGAAAGCATGCATTATCATGCCCTTAAAAGGCCCATGTGTGGTTAATGATTTCAGTATTAGGTGATGATATTTTATAAGTATAGACCAATTAATACCTGAGCAGAAACAATGGGTGCATTGACTGCAGTAGCAGCAAGCTGTCCCTTCAATGCTCCCAAAATAGCTTCAGCAATTTCAATAGCAACACCTTCCTGAATGTAATTAAAATTAAACAATTTCAGAAGCAACATTTTTATGATGCTACCATAAGGATAATCAAGATAGAGAAGTATACAACAAACCTGGACTTCCATAGTACTGACACCAAGATGTGGAGTTGCAATAACATTCTCATTTTGCACCAACTTGCTACTTTAAATACCTACAAAGAAAAATAAGAAAAAGGTTAATTATGATGTATTTAGTTTTGCTCAGTTAAACTGCTTCGTATGCAACTCCTTAATTTAAAAGAAAATGGCAACTTTCAGAATGCATAAGATCACATAGCCATCTTAAAAGCAATTTCACTTGAATCCACAACATGGGATGCACCACCAGCACCATCAGTTAAAACCACTCGAATAATTTCAACCTATCGGGGAACCCCTGCATACATAAAAAAAATATTAATGATGTATCACAAACAACATCACAAACCCACACTTGTAGTACTATTTTAGACCAAAATGGCCATGGTATAAACTCCTCAAAGGCTAACATCAATGCAATTAATCAATTAAAAAGTACATATAAAATTAATATGATCTTGTCCACGAATCTTCTTTCACATACCCAAGAAAAATCAGATAATCACCACCTCCCAAAATTCCTACTCGCTTTTATACTCGACAATATTCATAGTGAAATCAACCTTGCAAGAGTCTGAAGCATTGCAGATATCACAAAATTTTAATAAGCACTTTAAACCTAGAAGCCTAATGGCCAATAACTTAAACAAAGCATCAAATGGCATTTATCCTTGGATGGTTGAGGAATAATATTAATATTCAATCTAAGAACCAAATAAACAATGTAAAATTTATTGAAAAACACAGAAATTAACTCAATATAACACCTATAGATCAAACAAATCTAGGAACATAAACTCTTAAGCATGAAGGCCAACAGAGCCTCCTACACTTCATTGCTTTTATCCTTAGTCTACTTAATATAATTATCCTTAATTTTAAACTATAAATAATGTTGACCCTCTTATTTCATACTCATATATCATCATCAATAATTCACATGAATTGCCTTGTGATTTCCAATGTACTATATATATTTTCTATTCAGTATATCAAATTTTAATACTCCATATTTGAAGTAATTCAACACTTACAAATATTTTTGAAATAATGTAGATTTCTAGAGATTTTAATCAATTACTCTTTCTGAAATACAATAATGTTTAGTCATTCCTATTTTACACGTCTCAAACAAAAAATTATATTTTTCTTTATAATAAATGAGATCCACGCAAAATATTTAAATATTTCAATAAGACCCACAATATTACATTAATACAACTACACATTTATTTATACAAGTTTCTAAAGACGTGCGTTGCACGTCGCATGCACGTCATATTTTATAATTTAATTTTAATAATAAATTTTTGTAATATAATTTTATCAATGCCTTTAAAACTATACCATCTGGGTAATTTCAGATTTTTCGAGATAATACTGGTTAATAAGAACATTGTAACTATAAATGTTTGAAAGCCTCATATGCAGATGGTCACTTATCTGGGTTCACTTGCAGATGGTCACTTATTTGGATTCACTATCAGCAGATGAGTAAATCAATAAGAATTTGATCTCCCATTGATAATTGATGCCTTAGTGATGACTTTTTGGGAATCAAATATTCTAATCCGTTATTTTTCTAAGAAAAATAAAATATTTGTAAAAATCTTTATCGATCAATAGGGAGTCACAAGTAAAATAAGTCATTCATATAATTTAGGTGAATAGATTAGACAGTAAATCCATAAATCAACATAATCTCTTCATGTTTCCTCCAGAGAAATAACGTATAAAAATATCAGTTCACATAACACTTAACTTAAAAAAATAATTTTTAATTATTGTGCATGTGATAAATAATAAAAAAATTATCGGAGAGTATTTTAGTATTTTGAGCAGTTCGTATCTAGTAAGAATGAAAAAAATAATATAAGATGTATTTAGCAATTTGAGGTATATATTTAGATGATTATGGGATGTTATTGATTGGACCTCATAAAATGCAGATTAGATCTTTTATTATTTTTAATGTTATGTTTTTAATACAAATCGATAGATAAATGATACGCAAGACATAGATAAAATCTATATTATAAACAAAAATTATCAATCTTAGGAATTATCAAAAAAAAAATTTATCAATCTCAGGAATTTAGATTTTCACATATAACGTGTAATAAAAATATGTAATGTTAAGATGTAATAAAACATCTTGTACCAATAAATTGTGTTGCTAAAGAAGTTTTATAAATCTTTAAAGCACTATGTTATAATTAAATATATAATGAACATATAAGATCTACATATAAAATAAAGTTTAATTCATTATAGGTGTTTGTAATGAACGTAAAAATTCTTAATTACCTCCAAAATAATGAAATTTAAGATAATTATATGTTCTCTCTTCATATAACATGTCAAATTAATACATCAATGTTTGTATCTTGTCCTGTAATTATTCATGATTGTTTGATTTTGTGAAAGACATTTTGCGTTTTAGTAAATAAATTAATAATTTGAATAACTCATTTTAACCATTAAATATTAAATCTTTTCAGTATTGCGACTAACTCATCAAACACGAAATTTTTATACTTTTATATCTAAAGCAACAACTTTGGTGATAAAATTATAGTTATGATTAGTGATTAAGTAATTTATGTGAGTAGTATATATGTTTTTCTAATTCTTTTTTATTTCTAATTATTAACTATATATAAATTAAATAAATATTCTATTTATGTAAAAAAAAAGTTTTTATTTAATTTTTATTTATTTATACGAAAATCTAACTATACCCTTTTTTTAGTTGGAATGGATCTAAATTTTAAATTTAAGGAGCATATTCTTATACTACATAATATTAGTAACATGCAAATAACATTAAAATTAAAATTACTTTAAGTAAAATTTTAGAAATTACAAATTATAATTTAAAAAAAAAATTAAGTATAAACTACATGATGTAAATTAAAAAAAAATTATTAACAAACACGAAACACCTCATCCCGACCTCTTAAATCCATAATGACTGAAATCATTTAGATGAGAAAAAAAAATCAGTAAACATCGATATTAATAAAAATTCTAAACATATATATTGATATCATACTCTATAAGCTTCCTTACATATGAGATCTTTGTCATGAATTACAACCAACATGGGTGGGGTCATAAACATCAATCAATCAAATATCATACCAATAATAACTCTACAACTAAAAATAATATAAGATAGAATATTTTAAAAATATATAGATCAGGGTTCTTTGATCCTTTTCGCCACTAAAAAGAAAAAGAAGAGAATCACGCCTGTTTATATCTGGCTCACAAATCGATCATGAAACAACGAAATAATTTAAAACTTAGAAAACAATGATTCATATCACACAACAACAATAATAATAATAATAAAACAGAAAATAAAATTAGAACATTTTCAAAAATCCACCTTGATTTGGCCATTTTGCAGCAACAATGAGAGGGCAGTTGCTATCATACAATGTGAAGTGATAAAAAAGTGACATTTTATAATTTTTAATTTGCCTCTTCGTATTACTTATTGATTATAAATTTATTGATATGAAAAATTTGTATACATATTTTGTACTCCCTCCGTCCCATAAACCCTTTCACACTTTCCTCATTTGTTTGTCCTACAAAACCTTTCACACCCAAAAAAAGGAAACATCACTTTATCTAACAACCTCAAAAGTTCCTTTAATTTCAAATTTGTCACTCCTTTTTTCACACACATATCATTACTTTATTCTTTTTTATTCTCTAAAAATACCACAATACCCTCCAAAGTCAATAAAGTTGGTCAAAAAGTTCACATTTTCTTAAACAACGTGGAACAGTAAACGTGAAAAGTATTATGGGACAGAGGGGAGGGAGTATTAAAATATTATTCATCAAATAACAAAATAATGAGCATTGAGAAAATTGCAAAACTAGTCCCACCCGTCACGGTTCCATTTGGGTTTGATCCCAATAATCTTGACTTCAGTCCCAAACCTTTTTTTTTAGCAATAGTGGTCCCGCCATCAACTGTCCCGTTATTTCCGTTAGCAATTTTTGGTCCCACTGGATTTAACCTTAAATATTGGGATAAAAAATGCAAAATCTTGCATTTTTGGTCCCGAAACAGCTACAATATATTACAATTGATAATAAATATAGGTTGTTTGCCTCTGCGACTAGTTCCACCAGTGGAGACCCTTGTTTACCCAGTTCATCATCCCCAATTCTCATTCAAGCACAAAATAGGCACATCTTCAGATATTGGAGAATTGGGAGTGCTAGCCAACTGTGGTGTATGTAAAGGGGATAGACCGCTTTGGAATGGATTACTACTGATGCCCCTGTGAATGTTATGATGGTTTTTCAGAGGTATGCATAATGGTGGTTGGTCAAGAAAGTTTGTTGATGACAAGGAACATGAAGGCGAATCTGGCATGCTTAGCTTGTAATGAACAATCAGTCATCGACAAAAAATGAATAAACTGTCGGCACGACGACATCAGCAAGCAAACTAACTGGAAGGTCCCTTACATCATGCACCAACCCCATTGCTACTCTCTTTGTTTCACTATCATTTCTGAAAGATTTATCAGCAGTTAGAATAGGTGATCTAGGAACCTTTTGATAACTTGAGAAAACCATTTTGCAATGATCTAGGAACCTTCTGATAACTTGAAAAAACCATTTTGCATGAAAGAACCTGATAAGCAGGTAATGGGTTAGCCAGGAGTCCAATGAAGAATACAAATGTTTGCACAAAATGAAACATAGCAACATTTGGAAACTATGAAAATCCATGTATTTGAGAACATTAATTATTTCAGCTCAATATTTCAACATATTTAAATGGAACTAAATTGCCATCAAGTGTGATTAGACCGATAATTCACCTCTCCCAAATATAAAGTGAGCAAATTAATGAGACAACATGATGACATAGTTAAGAAGAAAAATATTTCAGGTACGACTTACAGCTTCTGGATCCACACGGTGAAACATAAGATTCCTCCTAGCTTTGCAACTTGAACGATATTGTATTAGTACATGAAATAAACCTCTAATTTAATCTGTCTGTAAGTGCAAGACATGGTAGATATCACAAACTGTTCATGAAAAATAAAATTAAGATTATCAAGAAATGTAATTAAATGTCTTTTCTTTGTTTCGTCAAGTGAAGCCCTAAAATAATAATTGCCATTGATGAACCAAAAATTATCAAGAAACCCAATCCCAAGATAACATAACCCAACCATCGGAGTTGACGAAGTGGGAAAGGAGGGAGACACAGAGACGACCATAACACCATTTAGGATAAATTACCTCAGCGCAGAGTCAGGGAAGACTCTGGGTGAAGACAGGTCAGTGGGTGCGGGGTGAAGGCGGTGGGCGAGAAGCGCTGCGGCGTGGGGTTGGTTGGCATGGTGATGAGAAACGCTGAGGCTGACCGCGAGAGCCGACGACCGACGGTGAAAAGCGAGAGGGCTTATCCGGCGTTTGAGGATAATTCATGGTCATGACGGCGGCGGCAAGAAAGATGAGGAGGGTTTCAGGAGGAGGTTCAAGTCTTTGACGGGAGGGAAGGGATTTGGGAAGAGAAATTAGGATAGACGCACATTGGGGAAAAATTTAGGGTTTTGGTTTTTGGGAATTGGTTTGAATTTGGGAAACTCATGACTTAACAGCCGCTTCCGTTAGCTTTTGACGGTTGAGGATCGAAATTGCAAAAATATTGTATGCGACCACTATTGCTTAAAAAAAAAATTTAGATCGAAGTCAATACTATTGGGACCAAATTCAAATGGAATCGTGACGGGTGGGAGTTTTGCAATTTTCTCAATGAGCATTTTAAAAGTTAAAATAGTTAATGTCTAATTAATATAGATAAATATGAATTTGGAGTCATGAAATAAATAGAGGAAAGTTTAAAAGGTGCAATATTAAAATTGATTTAATTGAAGATAATGAAAAGGCATTATTAATAATGAATTAATTAAATATAATACATTATAATAGTAAGGATAAAAATCTAGTAAAGAAATATATGTAAGGATAAAGTTGGAAAAAAATGTTAACACCTACTAAGCCACTTTTAATATATTATGATATGATATGATAGGATTATGATTATGATTATGATATGATATATATAGATAGATATGAATTTTTAATCAATATATGTTTAATTTAAATTAATATATCAATGAATATTCATATATTATAGTAATTTAATTCAATATATACATAAGACATATGCTTTTCCTTTCGTTTCAATCCTAAATTATAATTTAATTATACTAATAATGAATTTTATTATTTAAATTAACAATATAAATTTGATTAATTTTTAATCAATATATGTTTAATTTCAATTAATATATCAATTTTATTTTTATTAGGATCGTCTCTATAAATATTTTATTTTATTTTCAATCACGATCGTTCATCCTTTAAATTCATTGAATATAAAATTTTTATTACCTAATCAAGTTCTTACTTTCTCCCTCTTTTTGTTTTTTTTCTCTCTAGTGGTTTTTTTTTCTCTTTTATAGATTTTACTTTCATATTATTTATAATCTATTCTAATTTATTTTATTTTTGTACTTTTATTTGATCTTATAGGTAGGTTCAATCATTCTCCTTAAATTTTTATTATACTTTTTAATTTTTTCTTTCGTTCTACTTTTTATTCCTCTTATTGTTTTTTCTCTAATACTTTATTCTCTTTTACATATACTACTTTCATATTATTTATAATCTACTTTAATTTGTTTTGTCTTTTATACTTTTATTTGATGTTATAACCAGGTTCAATCATTATCCTTATACTCTTATTTTTTTTCTCTCTTCAAATTTGTGTGTTTTTTTTAATAATTCTTTAAAATCTATTTTTATAATTTAATTTATTTTATTTTCTTTTATACTTATATTTGATATTATTTTTAAATTTAATCATTCTCATATTTGATCTTATTTGTAAGTCCAATATTCTAATTTGAGGTATCATTTTTTTTGTCTATATTTCTTAATTCAATTTTTATGTTTGTTTTATAATAATTCTATGAACCTTATTTCTATATTTTAATTTCTTTTCTCTAATGCTTCTTCTTTTTATTTTCTTTTACATATTCTACTTTTATATTATTTATAGTCTATTCTAATTTATTTTGTCATTTATACTGTTATAGGATCTTATATGCATGTTCAACCATTCTAATTAAAGGTATTATTATACTTTTTAATTTTTTGTTATCTAATTTTTTTCTTCGATTTTTGTGTTTTTCTTTATAATTCTATAAACTCTATTTTTTTTATTTTATTTATTTTATCTTATTTTATACTTTTATTTGACATTATTTTTAGATTTAATTATTATCATGATCTTATTTGTAAGTCAATCATTCTCGTGTGAGGTAATTTTTTTTCTTTAATTTTGTGTTTGCTTTATTATTTACTATAATTTTATGAACCATATTTTTATATCTTAATATTCAATCTTTTGTTCTTCTTTTTATTTTTTTTGTTTTTTTTAATACTTCTTCTTTTTCTTCTTTTTTACATACTATACCCTCATATTATTTATAATCAACTCTAATTTTTTTTTTGTCTTTTATACTTTTATTTGATCTTATATATATACAGGTTAAATCATTCTCTTTAAAGGTATCATTATACTTTTTAATTTTTTGTTATCTTATTTTTTTCTCTTCGATTTTTGTGTATTTTTTTATAATTCTATAAACCCTATTTTTATAATTTAATTTATTTTATCTTCTTTTATACTTCTATTTGATATTATTTTTTAGGTTTAATCATTCTCATATTTAATTTTATTTGTAAGTCAAATAATTCTCATTTGAGGTATCATTTTTTTTATCTTTTTTTTTCTTCAATTTTTGTGTTTGCTTTATAATAATTTTATTTTATAAATCCTATTTTATATTTTAATATTTTATCTTTGTCATTTTTAATCCTCTATTTGTTTTTTCTCTCTCTAATACTTCTTCTTTTTCTTCTCTGTTACAGATTATTCATTCATGTTATTTATAACTATTATAATTTATTTTGTCTTTTATAATTTTATATAATCTTATATGAAGGTTCAACCATTCTCTTTAAAGGTATCATTATACTTTTTAATTTTTTGTTATCTTATTTTTTTCTCTTCGATTTTGGTGTATTTTTTAAGTAATTTTATAAACTCTATTTTTATAGTTTATTTTGTTTTATCTTATTTTATACATTTATTTAATATTATTTTTAGATTTTATTATTATCTTATTTGTAGGTACAATCATTCTCATTTGAGGTAATTTTTTTGTCTATCTTTTTTTCTTTAATTTTCTATTTGCTTTATAATAATTATATAAACCTTTTTATATATTTTAATATTTTATCCTTTATTATTCTTTTTAATCATTTTTTTTGTTTTTTCTCTAATGCTTCTTCTTTTTCTTGTCTACAAATTCTACTTTCATATGTTCTATGATCTACTCTAATTTGTTTGTCTTTTACACTTTTATTTGATCTTATATGAATGTTCAATTATTCTCCTTAAAGGTATCATTATACTTTATAATTTTTTGTTATTTTGTTTTTTTCTCTTCGATTTTTGTGTATTTTTTTAATGACTCTATAAATCCTATTTTTATAATTTAATTTTTGTTCTCTTTTTTTATACTTTTATTTGATATTATTTCTTAGTTCAATCATTCTCATATTTGTAGGTCTAACTATTCTCATTTGAGGTATTATTCTTTTTCTTTTTTTGTTTTTACTTTATAATAATAATTCCATGAACCCTATTTTTATATCTTAATATTCTATCTTTTATTCTTTTTTTAATCTTATTTTCAATTTCAAACATTATCATTTGAGGCATCATTCTTTTTTTTTCGGATCTCTTATGATTTATGTTTTTTTCTTCTTTTTTTGTGTTTTATTTAAATTTCATAAACTCTATTTTTTATTTTTTTATTTTAGTGTTCTTATTTTTATTTGATCTTATTTGTAATTTCAAACATTAAAAAAAGTCATCAGTGTACGTATCTTATATCCACAGATTCAATCATTCTCATTATATTTTTTTATTTTTTGTTATCTTCTTTTCAATCTCTTCGGCTCTTTTTTTTTTAATAATTCTATAAACCCTATCTTTATAATTCAATTAATTTTATCTTCTTCTATAATTTTATTTGATATTATTTTTAGGTACAATCATTCACATATTTGATGTTATTTGTAAGTTCAATCATACTCATTGGAGATAACATTCTTATATATATATATATATATATATATATATATATATATATATATATATATATATATATATATATGTTGGCAATTGGATCTTATGGTGAACACGATTCGAAAAGAAAACAAGTAATAATAATAAAAGCGGAAGCACAAATCAATTACCTGTCTTCTGGTTTGGAGTAGTGGATGATGATCTGAGAAGAACACCTCTGTTCTTCTGCAGTATTACCCAAAGTCAACTCTCTGGTGTTGTGTGGTCAACAATCCCCAGAGAGTTCTCAATCTGTTCCTGATTTCTTTCTACGTAAGAAGCGCAGAGTTAGGTTATTAGGAACTGAGACAACTTATTTATACTTGGGCTACTGCAGGGACCAGGAGGAGAAATTGGGCTGGGCCTCAATCAGATTTAATTAACCAAGCTTAGCCCAAAGCTTTTAATTAAATCCAATAATAATAATATAGTCCACTAAAATATTATTACTGCACTACCCATCCAATCCCAAATTATGTTCTGGGCTCCTTCTTATTATGAGCCCGATAGTCTCCCCATGTTTAAGATATTCAATGCCCATTAATTAATTAAGTTACTGACAACTCAAATTAATTAATATCTCATCCGAGAGTAGTACCACTCAACCTTTTTATCATGCCGGAAATTAATCCACTTGCAAGATTTACATGATAAACCTTATGAGCTCCTCAAGGGGACATCATCAACCTATGACGGACATGGTTTCCTTCTACAATCAACAGCACACCATAGAGACAGCACTACTTCCCAACTCACCGAGTTTGTCGATTTAATACATTTAAATCTCACCCATTGATGAATCAAAGAAATACATACTGCCTTACGTGTCGAAGTTATTGTATAGGGATTAGGAGCACGAACATCCATAATAACAGAGATCAAGTTCTTCTATATAGACAGTATAAGACGAACGTTCTCATGCGGTCCTACTCAATACACAAAGCAGTGTACTAATGTGGTTCTATAGTCAAGACAAACTAATACCAAACCACACTACAACCATACCGATAGATAGTCCCCGTCTATCTCGGTTGTGAGCATCTATTTATACTTTATAAGGAAACTGATAATATGATCTTCTGAGTGTTGTCGCACAACATATTATCTACAGTATAAAGTAAATGGACTTTTGCACAAACATATAAACAATTTATAATATGCAAACACGTTTGATCAAATGATTCTCATTTCAAATAAAATTGTCATTACATTGTTCAATATAAAAGCGAGGCTTTTAGTGTACAAATCTAACAATCTCCCACTTATACTAAAAGACTACGCTGCCATATCTGCTGACACGCATCTAATCCCCATTCCTTCTACATGCCCATCGAACGCTTTCGCTGGAAGGCTCTTAGTAAAAGGATCAGCAAGGTTATCCTCAGATGCAATCTTAGCGACAACGACTTCCCCTCTTTTAACGATGTCTCGTATCAGGTGGTACTTGCGCTCAATGTGTTTACTCGCCTTATGGGCTCGTGGTTCCTTCGAGTTTGCTACTGCACCACTATTATCACAATAAATTGTGATCGCTTTGGGCAAACCAGGAATCACATCCAAGTCCATTAAGAAGTTCCTGAGCCATACTGCTTCTTTAGCTGCCTCAGAGGCTGCTACATATTCAGCTTCCATGGTGGAGTCCGCAACGCATTTCTGCTTTACACTCCTCCATATTATGGCTCCTCCTCCAAGAGTATACACATAACCCGAGGTGGATTTACTAGCATCCCTATCTGACTGGAAATCCGAATCAGTATAACCCAAAGGTAGCAAAGTATCTGCCCGGTAAACCAGCACATAATTCTTAGTTCTTTTCAGGTACTTTAAGATGTGCTTTACCGCAGTCCAATGCCCTTGTCCTGGATTACTTTGATACCTACTGACCATGCCCACGGCATAACAGATATCCGGTCTCGTACATAGCATAGCATACATGAGGCTTCCCACTGCCGAAGCATAAGGGACCAGCTTCATTGCCTCTATTTCATGTTGTGTCTTAGGAGACATTTCCTTAGACAGAGGTATTCCATGTCTGAAAGGTAGAAAACCTTTCTTGGAATCTTGCATGCTAAAACGAGCCAGGATTGTATCAATGTATGAAGATTGGGATAAGCACAACATTCTTTTCTTGCGATCCCTTATCAATTTGATCCCAAGAATGTGTCCGGCTTCTCCTAAGTCCTTCATTTCAAACTGCTTGGACAGCCATACCCTTACGCCCGATAATACCTTTACATTGTTTCCAATGAGCAGAATATCATCCACGTAGAGTACAAGAAATACCACTACGTTTCCGTCACACTTCTTGTACACACATGATTCATCCGGACATTGAATAAATCCATATGACTGGATTACTTCATCAAAACGGATGTTCCATGATCTAGAAGCTTGTTTCAATCCATAAATGGACTTTTTAAGCTTGCAGACAAGATGCTCTTCGCCCTTTGCAATGAATCCTTCTGGTTGCTTCATATAGATGTTTTCCTCAAGACTTCCATTCAGAAAAGCTGTCTTGACATCCATTTGCCATACCTCATAATCCATATGAGCAGCAATAGACAAAAGAATCCGGATTGACTTAAGCATGGCCACAGGGGAGAAGGTTTCCTCATAATCGATTCCTTCTTTCTGAGTATATCCTTTAGCCACAAGCCTTGCTTTAAAGGTTTCCACCTTACCGTCAGATCCTCTTTTTCTTTTATAGATCCACTTGCATCCAATAGCTTTTACACCATTGGGTGGTTCTACAAGCTCCCAGACTTGATTAGAATACATGGATTCTAATTCAGATTTCATTGCATTTTGCCATAATTGAGCATCTTTATCTTGCAGTGCCTCGTTGTAATTCCATGGGTCAATTTCATGTTCACCAGGGACCAAGTCAGAAGACTCTCCCAATCCCATGAATCTATCCGGTTGTATCACAACCCTCCCACTACGACGAGGCTCCGCAGGTAATTGTGTAACAGGTGTGACACGTGGTGCAGAGTCCTGTGGTATATCCTCTTGTACAGTTGGTATTATGTTTGGTGTTTCCCCTCTTACTTCTTCTAGAACAATTTTACTCATGGGTTTGTGATTCATTATATAATCTTCTTCCAAAAATCTAGCATTCGTGCTAACGATCACCTTTTGGTCCTTTGGATTATAGAATAAACCACCCTTCGTTCCTTTTGGATATCCTACAAACAGACAAACTTCCGTACGTGACTCTAACTTATCAGTATCCGTCTTTAACACATGTGCCGGAGCACCCCAAATCCGAAAGTGTTTCAAACTAGGCTTTCGCCCAGTCCACAATTCAATGGGTGTGGAAGCTACTGATTTAGAGGGTACTAAGTTTAGAATGTAAGCCGCTGTTTCTAAGGCATATCCCCAAAACGAATTTGGTAGTTCCGAATAACTCATCATTGATCTTACCATTTCCATAAGAGTCCTATTCCTTCTCTCCGCTACACCATTCTGCTGGGGTGTGCCTGGTGCAGACAATTGGGATTCAATTCCATTCTCCGATAAATAATTCCTAAACTCTCCCAAGAGGTATTCGCCACCACGATCAGATCGTAGTGTCTTGATATATTTTCCAAGATGCTTTTCCACATCAGCCTTGTACTCTTTGAATTTATCAAAGCACTCAGACTTGCGGCGCATCAAATAAATATATCCATATCTTGAATAATCGTCAATGAAAGTGACGAAATATTCAAAACCCCCTCTTGCCTGGACAGACATAGGACCACATAAATCGGAATGAACCAATTCCAACAAATCCTTGGCTCTATACCCCTTTGCCTTGAAAGGCCTTTTTGTCATTTTTCCTTCCAAGCAGGATTCGCAAGTTGGATAATTTTCCACTACTAATGAACTCAGAGGTCCATCAGCTATCAACCTTTGAATCCTACTTAAGTTAATATGACCAAGTCTTAGATGCCAAAGATATGTTTGGTTCATTTTTGAAGGTTCTTTTCTCTTATTAGTAGATGTATCATTCGTTTCAATTTGTTGCACAGTGGGAGAAATAGGATTAAGAGTGTACAAATTATCTATCAATGCACCATTACAGATTACAATTCTATTTTTCCTTATAACAACCTTGTCATTAAAAGAAACAGAATATCTATCCATAAACAATTTAGAAACTGAAATTAAATTCTTTCTAAAATGAGGTACATAAAGACAATTCCTCAAAACAAGAGTTTTATTCTTATTGAAAAATAAATGCACGTCTCCCACTGCGACAGCTGCTACTCTTGTAGCATTCCCCATGAGTATGGAAATCTCCCCATCACTAAGCTGCCGAGTTTGGTGGAACCCCTGCATAGAATTGCAGACATGATCAGTGGCTCCCGTATCTACACACCAAGTGTCAGCAGATACAGCCGCTAAACACGATTCAACAACTAGTATGTAAGACTTACCATTCCTGTTCCCCTTCAGAAGAGGGCAGTCAACCTTGTAGTGTCCCGGCTGCTTACATTTGAAGCACTTGCCTTTAGGTTTCTTGACCGCACCCGTCTTTGCCTTCACTTGGTTCACCGGTGCTGGATTCCCTTGCTTCTTCTTCTTCCTACCGCCTTTCGGCCTAGGATGAGAAGCATGTTCAGCAACATGAACCTGAGGTGGTCTACGAAACAGTTCTTCCGCTGCCACGAGTTCTGTCATCAGTTCCGCCAACGAGTACAAATGTTTGTTCATACCATAGTTCAGGCGAAACTGCTCAAAACTCCTAGGCAAGCTTTGGAGTATAATATCGACCTGGGTTTCCCCATCGATTTCAGCTCCAAGAACTTCCAACTCATTGAGTTGGCCCATCATCCTAAGGACATGCTCCCTTACGGAAGTGCCCTCAGCCATTTTGGTGTTCATCAAGACCGACATGCCCTTCGACCTAGCAGGACGACTCTGATGACCGAAGAGTTCCCTAAGATTAAGCATCATATCATAGGCGGTGTCCATAGCTTGATGCTGAGTCTGAAGTACATTTGACATTGAAGCCAAAATATAGCACTTAGCCATCTTATCAGCTTTGACCCACCTATTATAAGCATTTCTTTGCTCTTCGGTAGAGGCATCAGTAGGTGCCGGAGGGCATTCCTCAGAAAGTACAAAGATGTAATCTTCAGCAGTTAAAACAATATCCATGTTACGCTTCCAGTCGACATAATTAGTGCCAGTAAGTTTGTGTTCTTTAAGTATGACAGAAAGTGAGTTCAAAGCCATTTGAAAAACCTGAGAATCATAAATAATAAACAGATCAAACACTTCGAATTTACCAATTTATATTGAATCCCTCAAAACAATATAAAACAAAATTCACCAACATCTCAAGCACCGTGGATTTGCATGCCACGTTAGTGTGGACGTATACAAACCCGAACATTTACAAGAGAAGGTTTTACCCATTAATTTCATTTATCAACCTAACTTTATGATAAAATAATTAATAGTCGGTTTCTTTTTAGCCATGCAAATATCAGCAGTGACTCCGTTGGGGAGGATACTGATTATTCACATCTAAGTGTGTACCATTATTTGATCCCAAGTCCATTGCGCAAGCTTGTGTGCCTTACAGTTGGAGAAGTACACACGCGGTTGGGTAACTTCCTACGATCATCATAAAGAAGTTTGTACTAGTGATCCGTGAATAAAACCCATCCGTTATGGAGGAATGCCTGATGCCAACACGCAGGTTTACTCACATCACTTACAAACCAATAATGGAGGCCATGGGAATTTATTTACCAATCCCCTCTCCCACTTAGTTATTTAATACCGAGGGTTTTTGTCATGCATATAATATTAACAAATAAAATATACAATAAAGCATGCTTTAAAACCAAGTAATTTAAAATTAAATAAATCACATAAAACATGCTATACACATATATAACAATTAATCGTCATGTTAAACAATTAAATCAATTATATAATTCAATTAATTGCTTAAAACTGTTGGATCAAAAATGGGCCCAGCTAACCCAAACAAAATCAGCATTAAATGAGCAGCCCATTAAATAATTAATAATGCCCATTTACCCAGCTAATTTTATTTTATAGAAACAGGCCCAATCCACATGACAGCCCAACATCACAAGCAATTTAAAAAAAAAACACATATACAGGCCCAGCAGCTTTAATAAATTAATTACAAATCAGCAAGCCCAATACAATAAAAAAAAAGGGGCCCATTAGCAATTAATAAAACCAAGCCCAGCCCAAACATGAGAAAACCCTAGCCCACTGCCTGCCGTCACTTCCGTCAGCAAGAGGCCACCGGCTCAGCTGCCGCCGCCGCCGGCTGTGCCGCCTTCAGCCCATCGGATTTCCGCCGTAAGTTCATCGCCGACTAGTTTCCAGCCGCGAATCGCCGCCGACAGTGCGACAACCTCCAACCTGCTGACGAGACAACGCCGCAACCTTTGCCCCACCGCCGTCACGGCTCCGCCCACAGCCGCGTCCGCCTGCCGGAAACAACCCTTCAGTCAGCACATCTCCCGATGACACTTCTCGCCGCCGTCGCTGCACCATCGCGGGAACATTCAGCGGCGCCAGGAATTCGCCGCCAACAGCGCCGGCTTCCATTCTTTCCGGCCGCCGCTGCTGTGAGCCGCCTCCTTCGAACTGAACACCCCAGACGCGCCTCGCCGCGAAGACGACGCCGCCGTCATCGCAGCGCGCCAGTCGAAGCATCAACCTTGACTTCTCCGCCTCGACCTCGTACTGCCCTGACCGCCATCGCCGCTGCGATTTCACCCTGTCGCCGTCACCGATTATCTCCGATCCGGCCGGGATCGGCGTGAACTCACCCGGGATCTACTGTTCTGGTCCGTCCAGTCGCGCCGCTTCCAACGCCGTCCAGACGCCGACTGCCAGTGAGACTCCAGGTGACGCCGATTCGTCGCCCAGACACGCCTCGCCGCCGCACTGTCGTCGAATCGTCACCGATTCGATTTGGGACAGACTGCCCACCTGGTACACTGCTCCCTATGCCGCCGCCGCCTGTCGGTCTCCTGTCGACGCCGTAAACAGCGGCCTCCGCCCATTCGCGACGAGAGAGAGAGGAGGAAAGGAGAAAGGGGGGGGGGAGGTGGAAAGGGGAAGGCGCGTGTAGAACAGCAGGGAGGAGAATCCTCGAAGTGTGTGCCAAATATTAATAATTTAAACAATTAATATAACACATCACAAACAAACAATCCTGACAGTCTGTTCCATGTGAAAAAATCAGATTAAATCAAATAATCAATTAATCACATAATTCTTTACAAATCAGTTTCACCAAGAAACCATTGCTCTGATACCAATTGTTGGCAATTGGATCTTATGGTGAACACGATTCGAAAAGAAAACAAGTAATAATAATAAAAGCGGAAGCACAAATCAATTACCTGTCTTCTGGTTTGGAGTAGTGGATGATGATCTGAGAAGAACACCTCTGTTCTTCTGCAGTATTACCCAAAGTCAACTCTCTGGTGTTGTGTGGTCAACAATCCCCAGAGAGTTCTCAATCTGTTCCTGATTTCTTTCTACGTAAGAGGCGCAGAGTTAGGTTATTAGGAACTGAGACAACTTATTTATACTTGGGCTACTGCAGGGACCAGGAGGAGAAATTGGGCTGGGCCTCAATCAGATTTAATTAACCAAGCTTAGCCCAAAGCTTTTAATTAAATCCAATAATAATAATATAGTCCACTAAAATATTATTACTGCACTACCCATCCAATCCCAAATTATGTTCTGGGCTCCTTCTTATTATGAGCCCGATAGTCTCCCCATGTTTAAGATATTCAATGCCCATTAATTAATTAAGTTACTGACAACTCAAATTAATTAATATCTCATCCGAGAGTAGTACCACTCAACCTTTTTATCATGCCGGAAATTAATCCACTTGCAAGATTTACATGATAAACCTTATGAGCTCCTCAAGGGGACATCATCAACCTATGACGGACATGGTTTCCTTCTACAATCAACAGCACACCATAGAGACAGCACTACTTCCCAACTCACCGAGTTTGTCGATTTAATACATTTAAATCTCACCCATTGATGAATCAAAGAAATACATACTGCCTTACGTGTCGAAGTTATTGTATAGGGATTAGGAGCACGAACATCCATAATAACAGAGATCAAGTTCTTCTATATAGACAGTATAAGACGAACGTTCTCATGCGGTCCTACTCAATACACAAAGCAGTGTACTAATGTGGTTCTATAGTCAAGACAAACTAATACCAAACCACACTACAACCATACCGATAGATAGTCCCCGTCTATCTCGGTTGTGAGCATCTATTTATACTTTATAAGGAAACTGATAATATGATCTTCTGAGTGTTGTCGCACAACATATTATCTACAGTATAAAGTAAATGGACTTTTGCACAAACATATAAACAATTTATAATATGCAAACACGTTTGATCAAATGATTCTCATTTCAAATAAAATTGTCATTACATTGTTCAATATAAAAGCGAGGCTTTTAGTGTACAAATCTAACAATATATATATATATATATATATATATATATATATATATATATATATATTCTTCAATTTTTGTGTTGCTTTATAATAATTTTATAAATCACATTTTTATATTTTAATGGGTAATTAATTATAGGTACATGGATTTACAACTTAATTATTAATAAATACATTAATCTGATATAATTACTGTACGATACATAACGATTTTTTTTCTCCCAACAATACCCTTGTTCACAACGCATAATACGCAACGTTTATACAGAACAATAATTTAATTGAACACTAATGTATACTACATCAAATTAAAACATCGAACCTGTATGTCTCTAACAACAATAGTCCACACCTCTCTCTTTATCTTTCTTTGAGTCAATGTACACCAATGTACACAACAATTATACTAATCACTTAGGAAGAAATCATTTGAAGATTTGCACGCCAATGTACCGATTTTCTAAGAAAGATTTTGGGGGATAGAATTTCAAAAAAAAACTAACAATCGTTTGAAGATTTGCACGCCAATGTATCGATTTTCTAAGAAAGATTTTAGGGGAGGGAATTTCGGAAAAACAAATCAACAATCGTTTGAAGATTTGCACACCAATGTACAGATTTTGAGAGAAAGATTTTAAAGAAGGAAATTTAAGAAAAAATCTTGGGGTCACTTTTATTTATTCTAAATGCACGTTAGTGTACATATTAGTATCTACAAAATCACGCTAATGACTTCTAAAGAATTTGGAAATAAATCGTTTTACTGATTCTCCTTACTTACTTTCTATCATTTCTCTTTAAATGTACGTTAATGTACAAAATTACGCTAATTGTACGCTGATGTAAATTTAAATAGTTAATTTGGGAATGTGGTATTCGTTAGAATGCATTCAAATATATACCCATTTATTTATTTATTTTTTAATTATATGCATAATTCCGGACATTAGATGTGATTTGATAATATAAACCATTATTTAAGTATCATTAAAGTGATTTTATGGCATGATTATTTTTATTATTTTAAATGAATTAAGGAATTAGATTGGTGCAGTGGAGAAACATGATTGAGTTATTAATGGTATGGATTTTGCCATTTTTTATATTGTGGCACATGCAAATTATACACTAAATCAATTTTTGTATAATTGACTATAATATTTAGTTTTATGACATACTAATTTTGAACATGCATGTTGTATCAATTTGGTGATACATATGATCGTCTACTGATCATACTTCATTAGAGATAATTATTTCTTATGCTAATTGAAATAATTAGAAGTATGATTTTATTGACGAATTTAGATTTGTATTTGTTGATAAGGAATGACACGACCCACCTTACATAACTTATAATTCACATACTGATTAACATAAACATCATTATTATAAAAGAAAACTTGCATTTTTTTTCTTTTTTCCACTTAAAACCAAACACAATCACACCAGTTCAACATACTTAACTGATTTCTGACATCACATCAATTCACCCAAACTTGTGACAATACTTATTATATTACATAACAAAATATCAGCAGAAACAAAATAAACCCACGGCCTAGCCCAATAGGTCGTCATCTATGTACATCCGCTCAATACCCTGAAGGAGCTCCACAGCTTGCACAGTCACATCACAAAACTCAATCATCAACAGGCTCACCTACAATGCATAAACTAGTGAGACAAACATTTATAAATTAATACACATACGTGTACACTTTTTTACCACTATTGTTATTACGAGAACACGTGTGATACTTAATAATTAACACAAGTGTATTTATACACATAAAATAATTTAATTATATATCTAAATAAATGCACGTAAATATTTATGCACACATATATTCACATATTGTCACCATTTTTACCACGGATGTCTCAAATAAAATATAAAAATAAATTAAATATATAAACAATTGTCACATAATTGCCACATTATAATCACATAATTACCACATAATTATCACATAATTATAAAATGCACATAACACAAATTAAATTATATTGGCACATGAGTAGTGAGAAGCTCGGGTATCACATTATCGATCCCACTGAGACAGTTAATTATTTATTTTACTACGAATTACTAATTAATCAGAATTATGTAACAACGAAATAATAAATTACTGAATAATTAAAAGCAATAAAACTAAAAGCAAGTTTCTAACCAATAGATGACGAACAGTTCTAAGGTATCAGGTATTGACCAATTAATTTGGGTTATTAAACTTAAGATTGTTTATTCATGCAGTTTCACTGAAAATACACCACATATCCCTATTATCCCACCGAATATGATTCGATTCAAAGCTAACAGTCTAATCTGATTTAAATCCTAATGTGCGCAAATATTACCAAGCCTTATTCCTAGATACTAATCCAGCGAACAACAATACCTCCAGATGGCAAGTTCGACTAATAAGATATTTTTTGGAATTACTACAAGGTTCTATTTACTTCCTACTTGATTGTCTAATTGCATTGTTCCACTAAACTAATCAAGTATTTGATTCACCAGTTCATGAAATTAAAGTGCTTATAGCGGAGCTACTCTAATCTCTAATAGATAGACAATACCAATCATGAACGCACACAAGCTAACACAATAATCCAAGCATTATAGCGGATGTCATGAATATACTATGAAGACGTTACGAAGCAGATTAACATGTCTTAATAAAATAAGTAAAATCAAAAGATCAACTGCATAAAATCTCAATCCTTGGTCTAAATCCCCAAATCAATTAAATCAATCCATCAAACCCTAGAACTGTATAAGGATTTAGCCCATGAGGTCACAAACAACACTCATGGCTAAGCAAAGTAAAAGGAAGGGAAATATTAGAATTGTGAAACCCTGGTGTAGATATAGTCCCACGTTCCTTATCCGTCTCTCCAATTGCTCGATTCTCCCTCAATTATCACTTGGAACCCTCTTGGAAGTGGATGGAAGATGAAAATCAGAATTGATTCTGATATAGATGTGTAAGAGGCGTGTGTTGTGATGGAATGGATTGGGTTCTCCTCAATTTGTGTCTTAATCTCCCTAATTGTTTCTTGGATGTTGCAGGGTTGTTTTCGCGATCAAAACTACTTCAGAATCGCGACTTGAGGGTATATATACGCTGCTGCATCGAACAGGCTTCGTCTGGGCACGATTTTTGGCTGCTCGGCACCTAGCTCGAGCCGAGCTGATGGCTGAGCGGGCCCCAAACCTACCGAGCAGCATATGGGTGAAACGGGGACGTTGTGTAGGCTTTGTGGGACCCCAGCTCGGCTAAAAAGTCGACCAAAGTGGGTCCCGCTCGAGCCAAGCG
Source organism: Pogostemon cablin (assembly GCA_023678885.1). Lineage (NCBI taxonomy): Eukaryota > Viridiplantae > Streptophyta > Magnoliopsida > Lamiales > Lamiaceae > Pogostemon > Pogostemon cablin. The sequence continues at coordinate 1,027,755 of CM042983.1, forward strand.
GATTCCCGAGCTGCAGAGACTGCACTGCGCGATCTCACCATTTTGAGCATAACTTTCTCATACGAACTCCAAATTGAGTGATTTTTGTGCTCACGCGTTCCTATCTTCCTTGAATTTCTATCCATATAAAGAACTCTTATAAAATACAATATTTGAATATGTAAAATGTCATGCAAAGTGGCTGCTCGGTACAGAGTGCGCGACGTTAGCACTTCAATCATAAATTTCTCGTTTGGAATCCAAATGGAGTGTTCTTTATGTCAAAATGACCCTCTTTTCTGTGGCTTTCCAACCATATATCACATGATGAATTTGGATCTATAAAAGAATACAAAAAAATTATGCAATGCAGACGTATGTTTTTCAGCATTCCTTCACACTTTCACTCTTCATTCCAACTTTGAACTTTGATCATGTTTTACCCTTCAAAACTCAACAAAACACCTTAGTAGTACCTTAATTATAAAATAAATGAAAACCATGCCATTTTATATAGAATTATGGCCACATTCTATAAAAAATGGTGTAATGCGAGACCTAAAACACGTGAAATTCCACTCTCAACAAGAGCATTTTACACCCTTCTAGTCTAGGTATAATAGCATACTAGTATTAGATTACTTAGAATATTTATATTTATTAAAGGGTAAACATTTGTGGGTAGACATGAAGATTAAATGATTGTAGTTAGCTTTAATAATGAATTATTACTCCCTATATCCCCTCTAATTTATGCTCATTTCTTTTGTAATTTATAAAAGTAGGGTATAAATTGATACTTGATCGATAGTTTCTTTTAGAAAATACGAATCTCACCCTCAAGTGTAAGAAATCAATTGTAGTGCGCATGTGACCAAATTAAATTATCGAACCCACGTGATAGTTTTAGAGTGACAGATAAATCTTATATGACTATTTCTATTTAAGACAAACTCAATTTATGAAATTAAATAATAAATAATAAAATAAAATAAGATAAGATAAGCTGGTGAGAAAACAATTAAGTATTCCAAGATAAGAGACTGATAGTGCTAAGGACAATCTAGTTTAACCATGTGACAGATTATTCTTAACCCAAATTAATTACCCGTAAATATTTATAAGAGGATCACTAAGCGTAGTTAAATTACCTTGATCAGGTAGAATCTAACACTTATAATGAGCTGAAAATCATAGGATCAATAAGGAAATTAACTCTCTCTCCCTATAGTACTTCATGCTAAATTTCATTAAAGGCTAGAGCACTAGACTTCCCTTTCTAGGTACGCGATTATTAACCCTTTTTGTCTCCTTATCCTTATCAATTACCTAATAATGATGTTTTACCATATAATTAATATTCCAAATTGATTGCCTAACACTCATAAGTATTATAGGCCAATCTGTCACACGAAACAAAAATTATTATGCAGAAACAAAGAATTCTATTAACTATCAATCAGTGATACCGTCATGAATAATTAAATGAAATCAAAACTCAAAACACAATAATATAAAGTCTCAAAATATCCGCTTCAATAAGGAAATAAATAATTTGCAGTATAAGAAATTCAAATCTAAGGCAATCAAATCACATAATCAAAACATTATAAATCTCTAACAATACCAACAAGATACTTAGCCCACGGTGTTACAAGCAACAACCATGTATATGGAAGAAGACTTACCCATGAGTCTAAAAACGAGAAAGAATAAAGAAAAGAAAACTTATTTGTTTGGTTCTCCTTCTTCAACTCCGTCCTCTCCAGGATTCTCGTCTCCGATCAAGTAGACGAATACTTTCTTGAATCCTCTTCAGATTGTGGATGGCGCATGATGGGTAGAAAATAAAAGGCGGATATGGTGAATTGGGGTTATGGTGGTGGTAGATTATGCGGTTTCTCCACACTTTTATGTGGTGATGAGAATGAGTATATATAGGTATGAGAATTGAGTAAAATAAGGAGTAAAAGGATGTGAGATATTGAAAAATCAGGAAAAATATAATTATAGAAGATATGGAGGGATGTTAAATTAGGAAATAACTTGGTCACCAAGAAAATAAGGAAAAGAGGTAATTTTCGTATATTTTCGGAATTCTCGCCGGCAGCTTCACGACCTCACGGTTTTGAGCATAACTTCTTCATTTGAATTTCGATTGAGGTGATTCTTGCGCTCACGCGATCATCTCTTCAGTAGCTTTCTAACCATATATCACAAGATCGATTCGTACCTCCATATGAATACAGAAAAATTATGTAATGTAGTCCTCTATTTTTGCACAAATTCACCTTTCACCTCAATTTTGCATTTTTATCTTTTTTCCTATCAAACACAACAAAATATCTCTCAAGCACTTTTTAGTCAATAATGATTCAAAGTATTAATATTTGTACAAATAATAGCAATTAAACACCCAAAGAGGTATCAAATTGGATCCGAAAATACATGAATTTCCCCTCTCATCAATACTGGATTTTATTTTGCTTTTCATTTTGTATTTATAATTATTTTTGAGTTTTTTCTTTTCTTTTTAAATGATTAAAAGATTTGCAACTGCTGTCCAAAGATGTTTCTTTTTTTATTATAGAGTAGTAGATAGTAGTATTTGTATAATACTAGCATTTGTGATATACTACAATTTAAAATAGAGGATTTAGTGTCTTCTATAATAAGTAATTCAAAAAGTACTTGTAAAATAGGAGTAATCATTATAGGAGTATAATTTTCGAAGATAAATACTTTATTCATTCACCGAAAGATCACTATTTTATTATATTGGGCGTTCCATCCAAATATTTTTATTTTCCTCTTTTATATGACTCACCAGTAGAGATGTTAAACGGGCTAGCCCTAACCCATTAGGGCTGGCCCTAACGGGTTTCGAGCTAATCGGGTTTCGGGCTAAATCGGGTCTGTTTAAACGGGCTATGAAAAAGTAAACCTAACCCTAACCCTAACGGGCTACGGGTTAAACGGGCCGGGCTCGCGGGTTGTACGATAAAAAATATTTAAAAAATTATAAATTATAATTTATTATAAATAATATAAAAAATTCAAAATTAACTAATACATTATTTAAAATTTGAGAGAATTAAGATTAATACATGCAAAATATTGTTAAAAGATATAAATTAAAAGAATTTGTGATAATTAAATTAATCTTAATATATTTATTCAAGTATTATTTTATTTATTAGAGAAAATTTTGGGTTAGAGTAAGAAAAAAGATGAGAAAGAGATGAAAATTAAAAGATGATTAGAGTTTGTCCAACGATGGGTTGGGAGTAGGGTGAGATTGGGTGGTCGATGTATAGATTATGAATGTTAAAATTAATTAAACATAATAATAATAATAATTTCCAACCCTACGGGCCGGTCCAGTTAGCCCACGGGCCAACCCTATTAGCCCACGGGTTAATCGGTTCGGGCCAAAAAGCCCGGATGTTAAACGGGCTCAAATTTCTTGGCCCTAACCCTAATTTTTTTCGGGTTAATCGGTTCGGGCCCACGGTTTACAGGCTTATTAACAACTCTACTCACCGGTGACTACTAATACAACTGTCCACCTCCCATATAATAAAAATATTTCTAGATCCTAAAAAAAAGCAAGAGGCGACCTTTTAAGATGAGTATATACTAGATACTACAACTCTATTTAGCTCTTCTTCAATTTCTCTAAAACAGCATACCATTAAAAAATAATACTACAAGAAAAATAAAGAAAAAATCAATGAATGAAAATAGAAATGAGTGACAACAGAAAACAAGGAAATCCCATCTATTCAACATTTGGGAAGATCCGCCGGCGGGGGCGGCATCTTCTGATTCCGGCGACTCCCATCCATCACAATCCACGCCATTTTCAGTCCCCAACTCGTATGAACTTCCAAGTGACAATGCATAAACCACACACCTGTTTGATCCATATAAAATTGGTCAATTCTTAATTACATTTGTTGAATCAAAGCCTGTTGAAGAGTTACCTGGATTATCTGCAAGGAATCTGATCGCGACCCACCCGCCAGAGGGCACTCCGACGGTGTTTCTCTCAGCCGGGTCAACCAAATTGAACTTAGCCGGATCCTTTTTCGGGTCGAAATTCCCAATCCCCTGTCCCAAAATAAAGAAATTGAATCCATGGAGGTGCAGCGGGTGGCTCTCCGCTCCGATTATGCTAGTATCCTGCAACACCACCTCCACGGCGGTGTTAAATTTCAGCACCACCACCTTCGTGCCGCTGCTCACCATAATATTGCTCGGCGGATTGCCGGTATAGTTAAATTTCAACGGCGGATTCGCCGGAAAATCAGTGGTGTAGACGCCTCTCGATCGATTGAAGAAGTGAGCTTGAAGGAGGGCCGTCGTTGGCATCACGAACGAAACATTGTTAATACTCGCCGATAGCATTGTATTGTTCGGGCCCTGGCAGGTATTGTTCGGGCCGGTACACGGGCTCAGGCCTACCCCGACTGTGAAAAAGAATCGCCTGTCAACCTTCCGTGGAACCTTCGCCGGAAACTTGGAACTAGCCAGGCTACGGAATTTCCGGTTGAATTTGGTGGCGAATTTAGTGTTGTTGAAGAAGGGGAGAGAGGGTTTCAGGAGGGGTAGTTTGGTAATTCTCATGGTTGCATTGGCAGGGAGATGGTATTCCAGGATTCCAGCTGTGGTGGTGTTGTCAAATGCTGCCGGGCCGGTTGCATAAGGCCGGGCCGACATGAGAAACGTTGCATTCGGGTGACGGTGTTTAGTCTTGAGAAGAACGTTAGTAGTTTGTCCGGGAGTTATGAGGACTACATTGGTTTTAAACGGCTTTACATAAACGGCGTCAGCATCGACGACGGTGAGGTTGTGGTTGGCAATGCTGAAGAAGAGCTCGTCGTTTAGGGCTGCATTGATCAATCTCAACATGTATGTTTTCCCGGGCTTCACTTTCAATTTGAATGTATCTATAGTTTAAACGAGGAATGTTGAGAAAAATATCATTGAATATATATGTAATGTGTTCAAATTAGTGAATAGTACTCACCTTTGGTTGAGCAGTTATATAGGGGACCGGGGAGGCCGTTGATGGTGAAGGCGTCGGAGACATTAGGAGCCCCGCCGGTTTGCAAAGCTTGATTAATTAGTATCTCCGTATCAGTTTTCCACCATTCACCTATAGAAATTTGAGCATAGATATGAACACATTATGAAGATCAATCTTTTATGCTAAAGAAACAATGTGTTAAAGAAATGAAGATATTATTACCGAACACAATGGGGATTTCCTTGTATGGATTTGGGAATGGATACGTGACTCCTCGTCTTGGTAAGATGATGATAGGTCCATAGAGTGTAACTCTAAGCCAAGAAATATGAGCATGCCAAAATAAAGTTCCTCTTTGGCCTACAATCGTGAAATTATAGACGTAGCTTTGCCCTGTTTGAATCGGACATTGCGTGATGTATGCCGGTCCATCTGCCCATCCACTTCTTAGCTGCCTCACTCCATGCCTAGCAAAAGATTACATTATGGTGTAGTTACCATGAAAAAAAAAATCCATAAAAAATCATTTCATACCAATGAATTGAGACATTGTATTGGACATGGTTCACAACTTTAACAATGACCCTGTCACCTTCCCTTGCAGTGAGCGTTGGTCCGGGGAATTGACCGTTCACTGTTACTATATTCTTCGATTGGCACAATCTTGTGACGTTTTTCATTTTGATCTGTAAATAAAAGATAGATTAAAACTATACGGAAAAGAATAATGTTGAGTATATTATAAAGAACTTTTACACGTACGTTGAACGTGTAGTGTCTCGTTATCCCCGAATGCTTAGACATTGCTAGCTCGACCAAGAAGGAGAATGCGGTGATGAGAAAAATCAAAGGCTTGTAAGAGACCATTTCTTGATTTTTTTTTGGTTTGTTTGATTTGGACAAATGATGAGTGTTTTTTAGTAGACAGAATGTGAGGGAATTGTAGAATGAATTTATAGTGCAGCACAGCACCAGCACAAGTGTGTGTGGGGTGAGTTCATTCAACAGAGATGCATGAAAATGACAAGATTTCATCTAATAACAAATTGAAGTTACATGTAGTATGTTGTAGTTTGGAGTGATGTCTGATTTGTTACTTAACTGTCATTATTATGATTTCTGAAAAATAATGATTGGTATAATTTTCCAGAAGTCACCTTTGGTGTGTGTGGTGTTTGGGGATTTAAATGGAAATATATTAGAGAAAAAATTGAAGATTTTGTAGATTTATTGAATTAATTAATTTATTTCAGTAAACTGGAGACTTGTGGAAACTGGAAAGTCTCCAAAAACTTGAAGATTAATTCACCTAAACATATTTTCCTTTAAATTATGCTCATGATTAGGAGAACATAGAAACATTAGTACAGTACTTTAAACAGTCTATGAGTCGTAATATAAATTCAAATTCATAATTTTTCTGAGAGAAAAATGTCTGCCAACTCAATTATATTTTTGTTCAAATTAAACAGTCTCACAGCAAATAATTTCAATTTCTTAAATATAGAAAAAATTGTAACAAAATTATAGTTACCCCTTCTAGACGTCACCCACTACCCACCCACCCATACAAATCTAATAAATTTTTGAAAAAAATAAAATAAAATTAGTAGGTGTGTTCATATTCATAGAAAGAGATTGATCATGAATTTATTAATAAAATAGTTGAAAGGTAGGGTTCAACTCCCTATAGTGTTAACCAAGAAAATTTACGGAATAGTCAACAGTGCTAACCCCCAATTTGTTGGCTGTCGGATTCCAATTTCTTGGGTTTCAACTCACCTTAAAATGACCACATTACATGAATATATGTTTTTTAACTTATTATTATAATTATTACTATTTTTAACACATTAGATGTAATTAACCCCATCATTTTTTACTTATGAAGAAAATAAAATAAAAACCTGAATTAACATTTAATTATGTGGCTTGAAATTATTTAGAGTTACGTAATGCAGTTTATGTTTTACTATTGATGACCACATGTTATGAACTTATGATGATGCTATCCCTTAATAATATGTATTGATGATATTAAATGATGTTATCCTTTTCATCCCTTTTTTTAAATAAATAAATAAATAAATGAATCACATTTTTGGAAAATAACCCTTTCATTAAATGTGAGAATATTAAATCAAGAAGTAATTTTTAATTAATTCCATTAATAGCAAGCTTAATTAAAATATAATTTATGCGTCCCAGTTTCGGTACTTTTCAATTTAAATTCATTTTAATATTTCCTGCACACTCAATCTATAAAAATGATGGTTCATAAAAAAAAAAAAAACTTAATTTCAAAATTTGTATCCACACTTAATACAAATGATATACTTTACACTTATTTATTTTATATAAAAAAAATTAATTAGCCCCTTAAAGATCTTAAAAAGTGATTTTTGAAAAAATGAAGTAATAAGTGTGGATAAAATACTGGAACATCTCTGTATTTAAAGGTAAAAAGAAAATAAATTCTAGTGGACACCTTTGAGCGTCAAGAAATGGGCTTTAGGCCCAAGGAATTCAAGAAAGCCCACAGAATTTCGTATTCTTTATTTGTCATGTGACTGTTATTTAATTGTTTTTAATAAACAAAACAATTAATCATTTCAGTTAAAAACAACTTTAATTGCAATAACTAATAAGTATCCTTGTAATAATTTCAGCATCGTTGAGTAAATACTTCCTCTACCTTACACTTATTTTGGAAAGTAATTATTTGAATGAGATAATACATGCTATTGACCGTTATTATCATAATTTACATAATTGGGCCACTAATACATTAAAATCCAAAATGATTTTACTGTTGTGAACCTGAAGTTCCCACATCGCTCGCACACGGGATTGTGGGAGGGTGTGTTGTGAACCTGAAGTTCCCACATCACTCGCATACGGGATTGTGTGCCTGCTTATAAGCAGGGCTTGAAGCCTTTGCTTGTGGACGCGTTTTAAACCCGTGAGATCCTGAAGTACCAAAGCGGACAATATCCACAAGCTGTCAGCACGATGCTCACGATGGGAGGGTGTGTTGTGAACCTGAAGTTCCCACATCGCTCGCACACGGGATTATGGGAAGGTGTGTTGTGAACCTGAAGTTCCCACATCGCTCGCACACGGGATTGTGTGCCTGCTTATAAGAGGGTGTGTTGTGAACCTGAAGTTCCCACATCGCTCGCACACGGGATTATGGGAGGGTGTGTTGTGAACCTGAAGTTCCCACATCGCTCGCACACGGGATTGTGTATCTGCTTATAAGCAGGGCTTGAAGCCTTTGCTTGTGGACACGTTTTAAACCCGTGAGATCCTAAAGTACCAAAGCGGACAATATCCGTGAGATCCTGAAGTACTAAAGCGGACAATATCCCAAGTTGTTTATAGCATTTACTAATTATTTTTTAATTGAAATAAGTTGGAAAGTCACGTCTTTCTTTCTACTTGTTAAAAAAAATAAATGACACAATTGCAAACAGACGGACTAACATTTTTAAGACGATAATTAATTCTTTATTATACCGTGAATCTCGAGTAATAATATTTCATCATCCAAAAGAATCATAATTTTTCATGCAAAATAACAGTTTTTATCAATTCAACAAAAATCAACTCTATAGCTTTAATAATAAGTAATAATAATATGGACCATATATTCAATTCTCTATCAATATTCATGAAAGAAGTAAATGTAAGGTGTGACAATATGAGAATAATAAGTAAAGATAATAATAAAAAATCATGTTCCACTACTTCTTTCGCATTCAATATACAATCAATGAACCGAAATGTCCCGGGGCCCACAAACCCGGTTTATGGATATTTCTAACTAACAAATTGGTTTATAATTCTGATGTCGGGAATTAGTCGCCTCTGCACGTGCACTGCACATGTGCCTAACGATGAACCCCAAATCTCTGTCCTGCTAAATCGCATCTCACTTGCGCCACACCGATTCTTGATTTCTCCAGATCAAATTCCATCCAAATGTTCTGTTGATGATGATGCCCTATGATGTACGCTTCGATGCCCAGCAGATCAGAGTTCCCAAATGTGAAGCAATGCACCGAATCATTCCCCCTCACTTCGCCGGGGACGCGGTACAGCAGCCGCTCGCCCGACACCGTTATTTGGGCGCCCCGGAATAGCAGACTCACGGAGGGTAATTCGGGCAGACCCGTTGAGTTCTGGGGTACCCGGAAGCATAAATCGAATGCGCCTTGGAATACGAAATTCGGATCCTCCAAGACCCGTAGAAGGGTTCCTGTTTGGTTTATGTACTCGTTTCTTAATGCGGTGTAAGCGGGTCCTAGGAGGAAGGTGAATTGGGTGCCGGAGTCTACCATGGTTTGACCCGCACCGGTGTGGTCGGGTACGAGTACGGACATGGGTATCTGGAGGAGTTTTTGTGAGACTTTAATGCCCTCTAATTGGACAGTGTATGCAACCCTGTTGAAGTAGGGTAAAGGGGTGGGTATTTGGATCAATGGGGTGTAATTCAAAGGCAGAAGCCACGTGAAATTGGATTCACCAAATAATAAAATACCCGAAAAGTCCGAACCCGAAATGCAGTAGGAGAATTTCTTGAACCCCATTTGAGAGATGAAAGACAGAGACCCACGGTTCATACCCATTAACCCGGTGGTTTTGGAATCCTCATCCGAATTGGTGGTGAAACCCGAATCCATGCACCCGAATATCGTGCCCGGGAATTTCGACCCGGCAATGGTGAAGTTGTCCAAAGCCAGGTTGCCTTCGGAGGATGAGGCGTCGGCATATGATAGGATGGTGTGGCAGAGGTTGTTGGAATCACACGAAGCGGGTATGGAGAAATCCTGGGTTTGGGTGGTGCATGTGGGGGAAGAACAGGCGATCGGAGTGTAGGAAAGCGAGTGGATCGGGTCGAAAGCGGGTCGATTCTTCTGAGTGGTGTTGCATTGCAGCCAGGAGAGCTCACTGCCTGTATCGAGCACCATGGTAACATTCTGTGGGGGCGTTCCGACAGCTAAAGACACTGTAAGAGTGACATTGTGAGTGAAAGGCAGCTTACTGGGAACTGATGGAATTTCTTGGGTTTTCAATGGCAATACAAATATCTTACTGGCATTCGATTTGGATACTGTGAAAGGTTCAGCAGAGAGAGAAAAGAAATGAGCTTGGAGAGAGATGAAGAGTGTAGAGAGAGAAAACAGAGTGTGGATGTTCATGGTTGAATGCAGCAGTAACTTAGAGAGAATTTTTGTGTCAATTTTAAAGAGCTGATGAAATTGAGAAGAGATCTATGAATGGACTGTCTGTGAGATTTGGGACAAGAGTGTGAGGAATCTTTTGAGATGGAAGTGAGAAAAGATCAAGAATGTAAGAGAAACGACATCGTTCGGAGTTTCTAAGGTTGAAAAATGAGAGTGTTACTGGTTTATCTTGGTAGGGAACTAATGAAGTTGGTTCAAATTCAATTAATCTAAATTTGCCCATAATTGTGTATGAAGATTATTAATTTGGTGATGTACCTTGGAGTAGGTGGAAATTCAAGTCATGGTCCGTATACTTGCATATTCAACTTTATTAGTGACACATAGAAGGAATAATTTATATCCTAGAAGCATAAATCCTGTGAAAAAAAAAGATTAAATTTTTTTAATTATTCATTTAACAACTAGAAAAAAGATATAACACAAAAATATATTATTATTAGAGCAACACTTGTATTTGTTTATGAAATAATATTACTTTCTATCAATTATGTATATATGTATAACTTTATATTGAAATACACTTTTTTATTAGTCTCGACCAAGTATTTTCGTATAATTATTGATACAGTAAACATGATGGCATTAAATAGGTTTCATAAATGTTATTAAATCTGAAAATTAATGAAAACATTGGGAATAATAAGATTATAAAAGGAGTCCCAATTGAACAAAACTTTGTGAAAATGTATAAAAAAATTCAATCAAAGAAAAGGATCATGTGGGAGTGAATTCGATTCACATTACAAGTTACAACCTTATCCTATGGTAGGTAATGTCCCTGGCTGTTTGTAAAATGGTCGGACCATAAACAAAAGAAAGGGAAGTACTTGTTTACCTTCACAAATGATGAGTGTTTTCTTGACAGTAAGTTTCCCATGGTCATAATCAAATGATAATATTTTAATGTATTTAGATTAAAAGTTAAATGGAGTAATTAAAAACTGGGGTTTTTTAAATTAAAAAACTGACAATAATTCTTATTTAAATGTTGTAGTAATTATAAGTTGGCTAATAATAGTGTGTAAAAATAGAGGAAGAAGAAGAATAGTGACTTTATTGATGCTGAAAGAAATAGCGCACGTGTGAGCACATGCTTTGTTGAATATGGAATGGGAAAGGCTGAGGCAGATGAGGTCATGGGAATATGGCCCCCACCCACTTTGAGATTGAAGTGGATCAATTTTCATGTTCATCAATCCTATGTTGCCATCCATGTTTTGTAATAATCAACCAAATCTTGGATTCCTTTGCTATCCCAAATCCTTTTTTAAGCACTTCGATTAGATGTTATGTAGCCCCATACATACATTTTCCACCGCTTATGACCTTAAAAAAATAAATTGTATACTCCTCAATCCTACAATTATACAACTTCACATTTTTAAATTTTGTTAATCCCATAATAACTTGGCTATAAAAAAGAAACATCAATATATTTAACAATCTCAAAATACATTTTACTCTTAAAAATGTCTCTCAACAAAACTAACAAACCTTACACTTATTATCTAAAAAGATTAGATTAAAAAAAAGTTATTTATAAAAATTCCATATCTACAATATTTGCGCATAATTTACAATTTGAAAGAGGAAAAAAAACTTCAAATCTCTCGGTGAGTATGCAGCTCAACTACTGCGCATAAACTCCAGACGGGGGGAGCATACTATTGATAATGAAAATTGATGATTTTAGTCATAATTTTTTCAAAGTGAGCTTTCGTGGAATTTTTTTTTTCGAGACATTCAAATTGAGATGATTGAATTGATGATGGTAGTCAATTTACTACATTGATTTAAAGAATGACTTTAAATATATTCTCATTGTTTGGAGATATTCTGATAATTCTTGAATCAATTCTAGTCTTTATCTTCGAATCAAAAATTTGAATATACTACTCTATAATCCCATTTTTACCACTTGCAAGATCAACATGATACATCATTTTGTTTGAGTAAATAATTTTTATTTTTTTTAATTGAGAAGATATCTACTATGTGGGCAGATGGTAAGATACTAAAAATAATGACAATGAGAAATAAAATTATCATATTGAATGGGCGTATTTTAAACTTTTACAATTATAATAATGGTATTTTGTTTATAAATTTCCAATAATCAAATGGATGCTTTTGACTCAAATTTTGATCGGGTTAATTTAGAAATTTGAACAGCGTGAATATTACACTCCTAGAAAGATAATGACAACTAAAATTTTATACTAAATATATAAATGTTGGGTGGTTGGGAGTAGGGAGATAAATGAAAAGTAGAAAGAAAATTAAATGGAGTTTATAAGGTGAAACCAAACAAATCCCAAGGGCCGTCATTCATTTTGGCAGCGCCATAAGAATGTGGAAGAATTGGTAAACGCTTGTGTGACGTGATATATCCTATTATTATCCCATGTTTAACTGGGGTTTAAATTAAGGGATAGATTGGAAGAATTATGGTACACAGTCAAATTGCAAATAATTTACTCGGACATATTGGTGAGGGCGGAATAGGTGCCGGAGATTGCACAAGAAACTCCCACAAACATTATGAGAGAGCAAGTTGTAACCTGTGGTTGAGGATGGATCATCAAAAACCGACATGGATTAAGGGGGGAGGGAGGTTTCAAGTCACAGAATTTCACCTGAACCTTAGTCACTCTCTCTCTGTCCAATCTCATGTAGCAAGCACACGGTAACACTACAGACTGGTATATTCAAACTAGAGTTACTAAAACAATCAGAGTCGAGTTGAGTTGAGTTGAGTTGAGTTTAAGGAAACAAGGATAAGAAGATCACTTACCACTAGCATCACCAGAAACGATCCAATCAAGGCCATCACGAATCCTGTTTATAAGTTTTTGATGGAATTAGTGTGTGCTATGCCTGTATAATTAGTTAATTGGATGGCACAATTCTTACCAAAATATGGGACTGTTAGCGCCACGATTAATGTTGACAACACCAAACTTGATCGGACTAGAATAGGTGTGCTGTAGGATCTGAGTTGAGCAGGAGGCAGAAGTTCTTCAAAGGCTAATGCAACGGGGGTGATCGACAGGGCGTACTTTGTAAGAGGGGCTATAACCTGAAAATAATCTGAATGTTGAGAGATGAATGAGAAAGAAGCAGTTTGTGTTTTCTTACCACAGACCATCCAGCAATGTTGGAAGCAATTAAGTCTTTGGGAAGATTTAGTGTGAACTGAGGTTTAGTAGCTTCACCCAACATAAGGAAGCCGCAGACTGCCACACCAGCATAGAGTAAACCAGCTACTACGAAGCTGCATCAACATTACACATCCTGGTATTTCGAGCATTCAAGTTTGTATAAACGAGGAGTGTGATGAACATTAGTGAAATCGACCTGATAGTGAGAACTGATGGGAACCGCGCAGGATCCTTCATGGAGGAGTAGATGTTTGGAAACACGGAGTGGCTTCCGTAGCAGAAGCTGTATATACCTATTGTGATAGGTAAGTTAGTGAAGTTTAATGATGTTCCACTCGGATGAAACCCGATATCGGAACCCAACCCGACCCACAACAAGCAGAGTACTACAATGATTAATGTCAACACCCCACCACCTGCAAGGATGTAGAAAGAAATGCACAAATAAGGTCAAAAGTGAGGCTAAAATGGTTTGTTTTTGAGGTGGTTATAACTGATGGACCTGAAATGTATGAAAGCAGACTGAGATTTCTGAGCCAACATGTAGGAAGAATGACAACGGTGGAAACAATCGCACAGATCTGATATGAGTCGAGATGAACTCCAGCTACATCCATTCGGATATTAGGGAAAAAAGCAGAGAGGTTATCACTCATCATGATCAAGAACTCCACACATGAAGACTACAATGTAGCTACTTGCAGTTAGAAACTACAAAATTTAGGAAATTAAAGAGACGTGTTTTAACTAACATAAAATGAGTACACGTACGTATAGCTCTACGTACAGAATTGCCTGCAGTGATTGGAATTCAACGAATAAGTCTCAGTACAATCACATACCTTCACATTACAACACTATCAAGTTTACTTACAGCAATGAAAATCCGACCACTCAAGCCAAAAGCAGCCTCTCCAATATCCGGATAAGTTTGAAGTTCAGCAGAGCTTTCCAAACATTTCTTTAATAAGATCCCTGTATAACAGGTTATCGTTCCAAATATAAAGAGAATCAAAATGCTGAGCCACCCCCCTTCTTTGAGGGCGTAAGGAGTCGAAAGAATTCCTATCCCACACAAAGCATTTATGGCTGCATACAAAAGATAAACTCACGTGAGAGGTAACTGAAATTTAGCATCATCAAGTGTACGCAAATTACCATTGAGAACAGACTGAATATACGAGCATTTTTGCGGTTGTGGTAGTTCACTAATGGAACTTCTGAATCCAGACGTGCAAGAAAGCTTTACAGGAGGTATAGAGGTCGGAACTTCTTCTTTGTCCAAGCTAGTTGAAGAAATTAAGGGCTTACATAAGGACGATTCAATATCCGATGTCAGTGATCTCTTATCCGCTGAAACCGAGAATGAGTTATCCTTTAAGAAGCTGACTGATGGTGTCACACTTGTATACACGTCCATTGACTGCCTTTATGATTCAACCAAAGAGTTATCAATTGATTGTCTATTTTAAACAAAAACACAAGTATTTCAATCTGTTACTATTTCATCAATGTCAAGGATACATCAGTTTGATCGACTAATATTGCCATTCAGATTACATGCAACTTTTATTCAAATCAAGAAACGAAATGAGCATTGTAGATAGTCATCCCAGCATAATGCAATACGTACCTGAAACTTTGAGGCCAATGAGGAGTAGGATCATCAAGAACAGCATCTGAAGTGGCTCTGGATGGACCAGTGGCATCAGATTCATTATCAGATCCATGGCAGTCTCTTTCAGCCTCATTTTCTTCATCATCCGTTTCGGTTCCAATCTCACGGTCTGGTCCGAATTCTTCCTCCAATTGCTTCATCACTATTTTCTTACCTTATTCCACCCCCTACCTCACAGACATATGACAAGAAAACACACAATGATAAACAAGGATTGATGGATTATTACGTATACATGATATGATTGATCTATCAGACTGCCTCTGAGTTAACTCTAAGAAGAACAGATTAATTTGTTCAAATGAACAATTTTTTTTTTCAGAGAAATGACTGAGTAGATCCTTTGTTGATGAAGAGGGAGGGGTTGCTATTTTGATGCTTCACCATACGAGGTAATAAATACCGGTTCATATCCACTATTTTATACTACTATGGTTTCTTTAATTTGGTAATTCACGAACTATAGTGTGAATTCAGATTGTCACAGTAAATTAAATGATAAACTAAATATACTCAACTTAATTTACACATACTAAATAAGATTCAAGGCACATCCAATATAATTAAGCATGACCAAGTTAATAATATTATTCATTGTCTACAAACACTGCTCAAGGTTAAATATTTTAATCAATATATATTACAAAAAATAAACTTTCACACAATAATCTACCCCCACAGTATTTTTTTTAAGAGAAGGGCAAACATTAATATACATTTTGAAGAAGAATTGAACATATCATATAAAAAAGGGAGAACAATAAAATTAAAATATACTCCAAGAAATAAATGTAAATTAGACAGGTGTTTTGAAAGGGGGGAAGTTACACCATGCTTCATCTGGTAAACTACATTTACCCCACTGTAAAGATTAATGTAGTTTAGCAGGTATAGCATCAACAAGAGTTACAATACGATTATACATATATTCTATATCTATTTGTCGATTTGGTTCAGCTTTCCAAGACCATTGCACCGGGCGCACACAATCTGAACCTGATCTTTCCTTGCCGCATTTGCCCTCAACGCCGACCCCGATTTCCTCACAAATCCAGCTCCATCACACTCCGGGCACCTGAAAATCCACAAAGTTCATTCTCTCAAATCAAATTTCACCGAAATTAACGAATAAAAAGGGAAAAAGCTTTGGATTCTAACAGGTCTTTGCGAGCGAAAAAGATAGGAAAGGCAGTTCCAATCAATGCCACAGCGGCGGCGCCGGCAATCAGATAAGTTGTACCCTCGGAAGCAACATCACCGGCGGCGGCGACCACCGTCAGAGGCTTTCTCTGTCCAGCTTTCTGCGCTTTACGGCTTACAGAAACGGTTGAACCGAAGAGTGCGGTTCCGCCATTGGATTTCTTGAGTGAATTTGTTGGGAAAAGGGCTTGAAGTTGAGAGATGGACGCCATTTGTGAGACTATGAAGGCTTGTTTGGATAATTGAATGTGAAATTACTCAATTTGACTCGGATTTTATAGTAGTGGAATTTTTTTGCAGAAGAGAAGTGGATAAGGGAACACATCAGTGCTCAACAATTCTTGTGATTTGGAGATTACAGTTGAGTTGGATAAAAGGGTCCCACCTTGCACAATTTTTCATTCCTCAAATTCTACAATTCTGTATCCTAGAATATTTTTCAAAGAAAAAACATTTTAAAAAAGGGATATTATGAGGACCAGTAGTTTTTTTTTTTTTTTAAATGAAAAATAATATTAATAATTAAATAAACAATACAAGTTCGTTACAACTACAATGTAAGGAATTTGCATTAATATTTAAGATGGAAAAAAAAGGAAAAATGTAAATAAAAATGGGATAATAAGATAAATGATGCAACTTGGAAAGAGAAAACAATAAACACATGTCACTTACCAATCAGGATATATTTAATAAAATCTGCTCCTATATAAACTAAGTATTTCCCACGGAAATTATTTTATTATTGGATTGTTGGTTTTTTTTAAAAAAATTAGTATTTGTATGAATATGTTTGAATAAATAAAAATATAAAAAAGAAAATAATATAAAAGAGAAAATAAATAGAGTAGATTATAAATAATATGAAAGTAGAATTTGAAAAAAAAGAAAAAGAAATGAGAGAGAGAGTAAGAATTTGATTAGGTAATGAAAAGATTTATATAGAATGATTTTAATGAATGAAAAATAGTGATTGAAAACAAATATTTATAGAAACGATTCTAATATAAATAAAATTGATATATTAATTGAAATTAAGTATATATTGATTAAAAATTAATTAAATTTAAATTGTTAAAATTAAATAAATAAAAAAGTTAAATTTAAATAATAAAATCCATTATTAGTATAATTAGATTTTATGATTGAAATTAAAGAAAATCATATGTCCTATGTATATTAAGTTATAATATATGAATATTAATTTATATATTAATTTAAATTAAACATATATTGATTAAAAATTAATTAAATATGCCAAAAATATCTCTCATATTTATCAAATTTATATTATTAAATAAAAAAGTAAAAATTAAATAACAAAATCCATTATTAGTATAATTAGATTAGATTTTATGATTGAAATCAAAAATATTAATTTGACGTTGACGGTTAAGATTAAAATTGAATTATTTTTAAATATAGTAAAATTGAAAAAAATAACATTTATTTTAAAATAAAACTCATATTTTTCAATAAAAAAAACCAATGGGCTTGTAGAAAGCCCAAATAAGGCCCAAAAGTATCCGCGTTAATGTAATCTCTCGAATCTTCAAGTAAATTCGAGAACCCTGAACGAAAAGTACAAATAACTCGGATCTCAGTTACATTCTTCCTAAAAATTCTCTTCTTGAATCGAATTTTTTAGTTTCTTATCTTTCTTGCGGAGTTAAACGTTGTAGTTTGTTGATTGAGAAAACATGGCAAGGGAAAGTCCTAATTGGGATGGATTGCTTAAGTGGAGTCTCTCTCACTCCGATGGCACTGAATCTTCTCGGAATTTAAGGTATGCTTCGCTTCCCCCAATCGTCGTTGGATATTCAATTTTTTAGCGCTGCTACAATTTATCTTTCTTTATTTCACCTGCGTTGGTGGGTTAGCTTATAATTGACGATTTATGAGTGTAACTGGTCTGAAGTTGAGATTTTGGATGAACGGAAGTTATGCTTATTGAAATTACTTGCTTTCCAGATTTTTTCTTAATTGTTGCAATTGAGAAAATTGTTAATTTTTAATTATTTCTTATTTTGGGGTTTAGTGAGGAGGATAGAAAGTGGTTCATGGAAGCAATGCAAGCGCAGACAGTTGATGTAATTCAGCGAATGAAAGAGATAACTCTTGTAATGAAGACGCCAGAGCAGGTTTTGGAGACTCAGGGGGTGACTCCTCAAGATATAGAAGGTGAACATCTTAGGATTTTATTAGGATGTGGTAACTTTATTTAAATGGCTCTGGATTTTGATTTACTTCCTTTTGTTGTTCTTCTATAGATATGTTGGATGAGTTGCAAGAACATGTGGAATCCATTGACATGGCCAATGGTGAGTTTCTAAGTTAAAATCCCATATGTTGGACGGAAATAGATTTGCTGTTTGTGTTGTTGCTTAACCACTTGAGTATTTTGCCAGATCTTCATTCCATTGGTGGCCTCGTTCCTCTACTTGACTACCTCAAGAATTCTCATGCGAACATTAGGGCAAAAGCTGCAGAAGTTGTTAGCACGGTTGTCCAGAACAATCCCAGAAGTCAACAGTTGGTCATGGAAGCTAATGGTCTAGAACCCCTTCTGTCGAACTTTACCTCCGACCCTGATGTTGTTTCACGTACTAAAGCACTTGGTGCAATCTCCTGTAAGTGGCTCATGTGGTGCAATCAATACACGTTGATCAGTTGATGTATTAATTGGTGGTTGGCGTCTTGATGTTATGTTTTGTCTGCAGCTTTGATCAGGCATAACAAGTCTGGGGTTGCTGCTTTTCGGCTTGCTAATGGTTATGCGGCTTTAAGGGATGCTTTGAGTTCTGATGATGTGAAATTTCAAAGGTAGCTCCCTGAGTTCAAATAGACTGTTGCAATACTCGGTTCTTGATTACATGTTATACACACTTGTTACAATTTCATTCATCCTAATCTTCTTGACTGTATGATTTGCAGGAAAGCCCTCAACTTGATCCCTTATCTACTTCAAGAGAATCGGTCAGACTGTGGTGTTGTAACTGAGCTTGGATTTCCTCGTATCATGATGCATCTTGCATCAAGTGAAGATGCTTATGTGCGTGAAGCTTCGCTTAGGGGCCTCCTTGAGCTAGCCCGAGACAAGTCAGATAAGCCTAATAGTAGTTCAAGTGAAGAAGATGATAAACTGAAGCAAATTTTACAAGAAAGGATTAAAGGGATTTGTGATATGTCTGCTGAAGACCTTGGAGCAGCTAGAGAAGAAAGGCATCTCGTGGACTCTCTTTGGAACACATGTCTCAACGAACCATCTCCCCTTCGTGAACAAGGTCTTCTTTTTCTCCCTGGAGAAGATGCGCCTCCTCCAGATGTTGCGAGCCAGCATTTCCAACCTCCTCTTAGAGCTTGGGCTGCAAATAGGAACCCTGATCCAAAACCAAAGGATGAAAAGAAGGAACCACCATTGTTGTTAGGTCCAGGACCCTCAGCTGACAATTAATTATTGTGCAGTTATGGTAGTAACAAGAATAGATATCCTCATTCTACACTGTTTTATCATCTCTTAAATTATGCTGTGGGATTTTGTACAACAATTGCAGTTTCATAGGCCAATGATATCTCTTGTGCCAAGTTTGTACCGGTGCATCAAAAAAAAATGTTTGTACCTTTGTTATATACAACTTTATTCATGTTTGTCATTAAGCTTTGCCGTTTATTTTAATTTACATGGTATTGATTAATTAAATGTTACTATTCTTTGGTCCCATTTTCACGGTAGAAGAAGGCATTATTTTTATCTTGTTTAGCTGCTTTACATGAATTCAGAGAATGCTGAGTGCACAGTATCTTATTTTGGGCCCGGGTAGCTCTAGTCGGCTGAGCGAAGATAAGGTAAGTGATGGCTTTCTGCTGGTTTTTTGCCATGGTTATCTATTAATGAATCATCCATCGTTGTAATAAAATGCTATAAACTGATCATAGGATGTGTTCATTTAGATAAAAATATAGTAGCTACATCAAACATATTTCTGGTTCTTGCTTAGATAATCTGAAAGTATCATGAGATGTGTTCATGCTACATTCTTGTTTCAGTAGTGCTATGGTAATACATTGCTATTTTTGCTAACAGCTGCAACAACCAGTGCATCAAAGAACATCACGCCCCTCCTCACCTTGGAGGGCAGAAAGTGATGAGATATCTTGAAGCCCTGCACTTATTTAGGCTGGAAGAGTCATCAAAGGCGTAACTATACGCCTTTGGACAGATTGCCTTGAACAGGTTAGCAAAAATTGTGGGTTTACAAGTTTTGGGATTCGAGAACTCCCCTGTGCAGCAATACTTAGCAGACTGCATAGCTAAGCATGCACTCTTACAACCCACCACCTTACCATTTACCCTAACCTCCAATGCTGAAGGGCAGCATATATTCAGATCAACCTCACACGAAGCCACTCCACACCCGATTCCACCTCCAATGGGCTTCATCGATACAGGTAAGTTGAACCCATCCACTAAGCTTACATCATAGAAGTGCAGTGGTGAAGCTGATGAGCCTAGTGTCATTTCCACCACTGTTGCTGGTGGTGTGCCGCCAAATCCACGACACTGGAGTTTGCCGGCGCAGTCTCCTGTGGCGCAGGAGCCCTTCTCATCCGAGTCGAAGTTGCAGCTCTGTCTTCCCCATATCCTCCCAGACCACTTCTCAGGTACGTCAATAGTAACTTCTTGTCCACTCTTCATTAGGAACCCTCCATCCTTCAGGGTTTGCTGGCCAGCTCCGCCCTGAATCCCGGGCCATATGCTTTCATTGCAGTTGTTAACTATAATCAGTTGATGTCCAATGCCATCTGCATAGTGCATACATAACAGTTAAAAAACATCAAAATCTTGACTTAGATAATTGTAATGAAATAGCAGAAGATGATATACTTGTTCCAGTGAGAGAGAGGAGTATGTAGATTGTAATGGAGAATGCATAAGGGAATGCAGACATTCTAAATTTGAAGCACAAGATTAGTTGAGAAGATGAATAATTGTGGTGTTGATGGATTGTAAGCCAAACATGTTGCTCAATTTAAAGCAAAACTGTCATGGTGGAGCTACTCCTATACCCAATGGCTCAGCATCAATTTTGGGTCTCTTTATCTTATTTTTTATTATTTTGTTTAATTTTTTCCTTAACTTTTTCTCTTTGTAGGTTAAAGTGTATATATGCATTGCTTCTAACTGAGGATTACTACTTTTATGGCATTATAATATCTCATTTATTCATAATTTGCAGCTTTTAGCATGTTGTAGATGAACATATCTGTGCTTACGTGCATAGTTTGATTTCAGGTCATGTTTTCCATCCACGTAGGGGGGGTTCTTATTTTTTATTTTATTGTAATTTTTAATCAATCAAATAAAATTATTTTATTTTAATTAAACACAAAATCACAAATAGTAAGTCAATTAAAGATCATGAGTTGGTTGGCACTTAGCAGAAAAATAACATGATACTATCAGATCTAAGAAATTATTGATTTTGCCAACTTTTATATTAGCTTGATTGGATATAAAATTAAAATTAAAAATAAAAATTATTAAACTAAAAATTAAAAGGGAAGAGGCTATATTAAGTGGACCAATTACTTACCCCGAGATTCTAGGGTTATGTGAGCTGGAATTTGATGTAACGAAACATGGCCTCATAATATGGGCTTTGTATCGGCCCAAGTATTTTGATAACGCTCTTGATCCAGCCCATTACAATTTTGAAGTGAATACTGAAAATGAAGGTGTGTCGATATTCTGGAATTCTATGGAAAAGAAAGATTGGAAAAGGGACTGAATTTTGATTCCTCCAACCCAGCAATTCTGTGTTCTTGATTCTTCAAGTGCAGAAAAAAAGGGAAATCAAGCAGTATGATGAGGCTCACAGCTAGAGTTTCGAGGGCCATGAGGAGTGGAATTGGCCTCTCATTCTCTCTTCTTAGACCGCCACTTCCGCCACCACCAGAAGCGGCGACGCCGCTACTCATCAGACAGTTTTCTGCCAACAGCTTTACTTTCACGCCGAATCCAGTTGCCCTTGAAATGATAAAGTACGCTACCTCTCTTGCCCGTGAGCAAAAAACAGGTGCTGTTACTGCTGTTTTTCTATTGAGCATTATGTTGAAGTTCAGTTTCCCTTCTAGGGTTTAGGGTTTCTCTCTATTTTTTCTATAAGAAATTATGTGATTTTGATAGCTTAGTGATGGATGTATTCTGTAAATGTGAATTTCAGAAGAATCGTATGCTAGAGGACTGTTGGTATTGGAACAGTGCGAGTCCAATCAGCCTGATGATAATTCGAAGGGATTGGTTGAACTTGCTCGTTCTACCTTGTTTTTTGAGAGGTTCTCCTTACTTCTGTGACTCAGTTACTGCTTCTTCATGATGACTACTTGTTGATTGATTTTGTTTCTTAGTTTGCATTTTCTGCAGAGGTTGATTTTTTCAATGTTTAATTTATTCTGTAAAATAATGCAATTTAGAGGGCTCCAGACATCAGCAATGGAGAGTCTTCGGAAACTTCAACACTTAGAGAAGCTTCAAGATTTAAGCTTTTCTCTTGGTATTAAAGGTGATTATATTGCTCTGATTTTTCTCTCCTCTCATTTAGAAGAAATATCCATGTGAAGTTTGATATGTCATGGTGAATTTTGTTCTTTGATTAATAAGGTGTATGTTGGGCTTTGTAGTTGCTGCTTCAGAAGCTTTGGCGGGAATTCTTTTAGAACTTTATCAAGTAAGTTTACAACACTTAGAACTAGCTCTAGTAACTTTTTTAATTCAGTTCTGTTGTAATAAAAATGTCGCTTGTAGGAGGATGTTGCATCACTGAGTGTGGAGGTGGTATTGCAATTTTTAGGATCAATCAGACAAGAGATGGGTGATGGGGGTGGCTTTGAGGTTTTGGAAGCCCGCATGAAATCACTGAAAGGTCTGATTGAGCTCTTATCTGGTAATCTCGAATCAGGTGCGTATGGTAGGTATATAAGCTCTTTTTACATTATTTTTCTCAATTTTCGGGGTTTCTGAATTTTACTCCTCTGCAGCACAGTCAATCTTTGAGGGGGTTGATGTAGAAAGATTTTTCAGTGGTAAGGTTTTACTTGATAATGAGGGGTCATTCATAAGAAACTGTCCTTCCATTTATTGATTTCGTGGTGTGCAGGCAATGCTACCTTGTCTTGTGGTGAATTCCTTCACGGACAGCGGAAGTTTTCAGCTGCAAAGGAATTGTATCAGAAAGTAATTCAGGAAATGTCCGAGATCAAAGATGCTGGTGATCCAAATAACCTTGGAGCTTGCAACATGGCGCCTGAGGAAGTTAAAATTGCTGCTGCTTGTGCTTTAGGACAGCTCGAGTCTCATTCGGGGTAATCCCTCTAGTTTTCAAGATATGTTATTCCCATCTTGAGCCTCATGTCTTGATGCGAGGTTCTCATTTGTAGAAATTTTAGTGAAGCAGAGGAGATACTGACTACAGCATTGAAGAAAACGGAAGAACATTTCGGTATGCTACTTCAATGCCTCAATGTGAACATGAACGATACTAGTTGTATTTGCATTATAGTGGCTTTACTGATATATGTAGGCTCTCAGCATCCTAAGGTTGGCATTGTTTTGACCTGCATTGCACTCATGTATCGATTGAAAGCAATGGTAGAGCGCTCGAGCTCCCTTTTAATTCAAGAGGTATGAAAAATTGCTCTAAGGATCCCGTTCCTTCATTGCCTTTTTTATGGTCATTTTACTACCTATCTAATTACTCATGTTAAATGAAAACTTGGAATAACTAATTATTTATTGGAGCTCACCATTTTTAAAGGTTTCACAACTGCTTTCTGCTCTATATGTTGACAGGGCCTTTTCAGAAGGGCGATCGAACTGCTTAAAGCTCCACCTTTGGAGGTTGATGGTAGGGAATCATATATGATCTTCACAAATTTAACAGATTAGGATAATTCTTCTGAGCCATATCTTCTTCTGTGTAGGATCAGCCGAAAACATTTGTAGAAAAGATATAATTGCATTAGCGAGAGGTATGTCTCAGCATCCAGTTATGCTTCTGTTGAACTCCAAATATATGACTTTGTATCTGTTTATGTTTGTGAAGGTGGGTATGCGGAATCACTGGTGGTACAACAGTCGAGAAAAGCAGAAGGCGAGAGATTGAAACAATGGGCTGAACGTTGTTGGACGAACCGGTGGATATCGCTGGGCGAGGCGTTGGGTAGGTCGGAGTCTTCCCCTAAGGTTTCTGTGATAGATACTCGTATATGCAGAGCCCTGTAGACTTCTATACAGTGCCATGGCCTTGATATTTGTATGATCGCTCTACTACTAATAAAGCTTGGTTTTTTGTAGCATATTTTAATAGACTTTGGGTTAACTAATCTGCAGTAAACATGGTGATTTATATAGCAAATGGCCCATAAACGTTTGTGATGCCATGACATGAGTAATTTCATCTCAATTTTTCATTCCACTTGCCCTCGATGTTCTTAAGTAAGTTGAGAGAGAGAGGAGGTGGGATTCTTCTTATTTATTTATGGGTTAATTGAAAAAAAAAACACAAACTTCACTCCTATGATTATTTGTGAGTAGAAGTAGGGATTGTTTTAGTGCATTTCGCAAGGTGGTGATTTTTTTGCAATTTTGAAAAGTGAGAATTAATTTGCAATAGGAGAAAAATTCGTAGTTTTTTTTGCAATTAACTCTTTATTTATTTGGCAAAAGCTCTTGCGCCCCCGGAACACATCGTGTCCCCATGTGGTTTAAATTGTAAAGGGACACGGAAATTGCAAAGAGGCACGGGAGGTGTCCGTGCGCACAAGAGCCTCACTCCATGTGGATTCAGATTGCAATTTCATTCCTAATAAATTATTTAATACTAGTTAATTAGTCTAGGATGTCAAGTTTTCTAATTTAGAATTTTCTAAAATTTAAGTATTTTGCCTAGACTTCTTAGTTAACCATTTTTATTATTTTTATTATTATTATTTTAACTATAAACACTTTATTTCTACTTTTTACTAGACTATTGGATGAGAGTGTTAGTATTAATTTTGAAGACTCAAACTTTTCTACCCCAAACTAACTTTGTTATAATAATAATAATAATAATAATAATAACAAAAATCTACTTCTTTACTAGAACTAGAATATATTATTAATAAGATCTGCAATAATATTATTTTTTTAGCACTCAAATGAGACAATCCCACATTAATTTCCATCCTTGGATTATCATTAGATGGAGTATATATAGAGGTAAACACTTGTCCCAAAGCTTAGCTCCTAGGGAAGGTCTACCCTATCCATCATAAAACTAAAAATGAGTTGCATACATCCACCAATTAGAAACATAAATCAACAAAAAAAATAAATTTCAGTATCATCCTTTAGTTCTCAGGACCATCCGTTTCCTCCCACGGTCTCTTTTTACTTGATTTGATCAAATAAGGTTGATTAGTCTTCTTACTATCGGAAAAATCATCAAAACTGAAATACAGATACTGGACTTGATTGACCATTACCAGGCCAATAGCATCCATCACTTAAACTGATGTGTTTTTTCTCAATTAGTTGCTTCATCACCCTAACACATTTGATCGAATGCTCCTGTAAATCATTAAAAATAAATAAAAAGAACGAGTTATTAGTTAAATTAAAGAACAAATTACTCAAATAATTAATTACACTTCATTGGATGCTCGGGTAAAATTATTTTTAGAAAAAGAACAAATTACTCAAATAATTAACATAGTTTGATCACCTTATGTTCTTGAGGGATGATGGTTTGCAAATGTGCGAGTGAAGAATTATTTCCAAACTTGCATAAATCATCCTCAAGCATGCATATGATGGCAGACACGACTATAACACATGGCTGGAATTCTATAAAGTTATGATCTGAATGATTAAAAATAGATATTTTGAGTTATTCAATCTATCAATGGAATTATATAAATTTATGATCTGAATGATTAAAGATAGATATTTTAAGTTATTCAATCCATCAAGAAATTATAGGTAGAAAAAAAGAAAAAAAAATTATGAACCTGAAAGAGTATTGAGAAGTAGATTAACAACAATTTGAGTCAAATCATCAGCCATCAATTTGTTTAATGAATCGATTCTTCTTGACATGAAATAGATAAATGGAAGTGGGGTAGGACAGTTTATTCTCCACATTAATGTCTTCAACAAAGTCATTTCCATACGCTCAATTAAACTTGGAGCAAAGCAATTCTCCATATCTTGATCCATCTGAAAAATAAATTATATATTGAGAGGTGGTTACAAACATTAAATAAATAGTGCAATTTTCCCAATATATATATATATATGCATTAGTAGAAACCTGGAATTCATACAGCAAACGAAAGGTTGTGTCATTGAACTTAGAGGCCACAGACAAACATGCAACCGACAGAAGTTGGAACATCCAGCATACCCATCCATGACAGCCATGGAGTGAAACGAATCGATCCAAATAATTCACAGCCATGAATACAGTTTCAA
The DNA here is from genome assembly GCA_023678885.1 of Pogostemon cablin. NCBI lineage: Eukaryota > Viridiplantae > Streptophyta > Magnoliopsida > Lamiales > Lamiaceae > Pogostemon > Pogostemon cablin. The sequence goes on from CM042983.1 coordinate 1,054,570, forward strand.
TACACAAACCCATTCTTCTTTGACTCTAAATTATGATAAAGAAACATATATATGATCTGTCAGCAGACAGAACACATTAACAAAGAGAATATTAATTGTAGCCATGCAAGAAATTACTACGTACCTTAATGATCCAATTTACAGCCTTAAATCGAGCATTGCAGATCATAACATCAGACTCGAGTAGGTTCAAGTAGCCTGGTTCAGGCGAAAACGTCGACTCCTTGTTCAAAAACATACAAAAAGTCTCCTCAGAATCTTCTTTGGTCGAAAATAACAAATTAGCAGAATGATTAAAGTCATCATTCTCTTGAAGCAACACCTCATTACACAATAAACTTTCCATTTCTAATGGAATTCCAAAATGTAGTACAATAATTCAACAAACAATTACTAAACAATGATTGATTTATTTTCCATAGTACTCATGAAAACATGCATGCAGGGAGTACAAAATAGGTAGTGGTGCAGAGACTACATATGCACAGTTGTATGCATATATGATATATATATAGTAGGTGGTGGGGTGGGGTGGGGTGGGGGTGGTTTAGGGTGGTGGAGGAGTTAGATGATGAGATATAAAAAATGGGAGACATCCCTCATGAAAAGGGTAAATGCGGGAAATAAGATATTTTTTTGCCAGCAGTGTGTGGTTTTTACTGCAGTAACATAATGCGTGATGGCACGAGGATGGTCCTCTTATTCAACTGTATTCAAGTGTTTTTTGGCTGTTCAAAATAAATTTAACTCATATATATTTAATATTTTATTGTTATTCATTTATTTATTCTCACGCTGGGCTCTTTGTTTTTATTGGCTTGCCAACATATTTTGGCATTTATTGCAACAAGAATTACCCATGTTCTTTCTCAATCACACAAATTTATGGAATTTGCACAATTTTCAGCTTCCAAGATTTTTGTCTCTGATTAGGTAAATTTACTGAACAAGTTTAAAAAAAACTATTCTTTTAATTGCATGAAAAAAATGAACTTTAAAAAAAAATCTTGTATAATTATATATCTAAAAAAATTATAAAGAGAAATTACACCTTCATGAGGAGAGGAACCATTGATTTAAGTTGTTTTGAGACACGAATATAACTCGGCAGTAACTATTGCTATAGGTTTCACAATTTCTATGAGATCTAGAAATAGCGTTACAACTCTCAATATTTTAATATTTATTATTTGTGACACACCTATTTATTATCATGTATTACTAAATTATTAATTCGGTAATTTCGTTGAGCTATACTATACTCTTATTTGGCAATAATTTGATGTTTTATATATTCTACATTTTCTGAAATTATTATTATTATTATTTTAACTTACTCATCCACATAAATTGTGAATCAGTGTTTCGCAAAGTTGCATGCAGACTCTTGAGAAATCCCAAATGGATTTCACAAATGAACTTAATTTGATTCGAATGTACACAAATTTACTCGAACACAAAATTTAGAAAATTGACAATTCACAAGCATTATTGTTGAAAATGGAATTGTCAGGAATAAAACCTATAAAAAATAAAATAAAAAACTGAATATAGTTTATGTTGGAAAACTCACGTTCAATAAACGAATAAACATACAAAGAGAGTAATCTCACTTACCTCTCACCGTGTATGTTGCAGCGGAAGAATCTTAAGAACCCGGTTGATACTCACGTTGTTAAACCGTGATCTCTGGATCAATCCTCCAACACGGGGTTGAGAGAATATATTTCCACGAATGTGTATTAACTGTGGAATATGATGACTGGATATTTTGTGTGTGATTTCGGGAGAGAATACGAGAGAGAGAAATGCTTGCGCGTTCTGTACGTGTTCTGCTTCTGCCTTGTGTTCTGCGTTCTGTAACGCAAACGTATATACGCTTCAGCGTGAACACAAACGTTTTAGCCTCTGCACTCTGCAATGCGTATCTCGCTCCCTCATCAACTGCATGACGCGCAGTATATTAAATCCCAAGGAGACAGGAGTTGAGTAACGGTTTCATAACTCCTTCTGTCTCCCTTATCCACTTCTTATGTGGAATTTAATAAATAATAATATATATTATTTACATCTCCCACTCACATATGAAGTCAAAAGTCGCCTGACCCAATTTCTTCATAAATCATATTCTCGTACAGATTAATACATCGTGTGACCCACGAGATATGAGTTTTAATCGCTATACACTTGTTAGAGATATATAGCAACTCAACCAGTTTATCAATGAAACTCAACAAGCTCGCTATACCCCAGAACTCTTGAACATTTAACATAAATTGACATATCTCTTTTCAATCCCTGAATTTGTCAGAGCATATTCAACCCTTTTGCAAAATTACTATGTATTCATAATCAAGACACTGCTTGATTGACTAGTCAATGAATCACAATAGTATATGTTAAATTAAGACGTTCTTCCCATCTCACTAAGTATCTACAGTCTCCCACTATAGCTGCTTTCCTAGACATGTACCGCATCGCCGTTATTAACCATAGCTCTTTTGGTAGCATGCTAAAGTAGCAACACCAAAGTGAAGACTTAGAACATAGTAGAAAGTCATAAGGGTAACCAATAGATAAGGACTCATACTTTTGAGAAAATAGAGATAATTTTCTCAATCCTGTTAGGGTCAACTTAGCACATGTCGTTTTCCTAAAACACATGTCACAATGTCTTTAACTTCCTTCCAAGAAAGCGTATGTCTTATTTCATCTAATTTAGACATCGTGTAAATCAGAGTTCAAGTGTGTCCCATACACTTTAACTCGGATATCCTCCCTCCAAGGTATAGGATTTCCATCGATTTAGCTTTACAACAAGTTGGATTAGATTCGTGGCGAAATCTATCCCGATTACATTAATTATCGTAATCTCATCTCTGCGCTCCCACTGAGCCAGAGGCGATTGCTCGTATGAGAGAGCCAATCATTACTTGCCGACATACTATTATATGTGAACCATCACATATAATTTATAAAACATATATGTATAGTTAAGCCATTAACTATTCCATTAACATACATGTACATATTCAATACATCGTTTTAAATCCTTCATAGACTCAAACGAGTAGAAATGTAATTAAGAATCACTTTTCTTCTTATCTACAATATCTCTAACAAAATTGAACTTCATGTCAATGTGTTTGGTCTCTTCATGATATTTGGGATCTTTTGTGTAAGCAATAACCCCATGATTATTACAATTAATTAAAACAGCTCCCACTGGAGTGTTTGAGACCTCCAAATATTTCATGAATCTTCTCAACCAAATAGTCTCTTGAACTGCAGATGAAGTCTGTTTCTTGTTACACCATGAGATTGCTCCATCATAGAGCAAGAAGACATAACCGAGAGTTGATTTATGTTTATCTAAATCACCACTCCAGTCAACATCTGTATACCCATTCAGTGATAACAGAAAGAATAATCTGCAGTCAATCACATTGGCATATGGTACTCTGGCCATTTTATTCTTTTCATCTTGAGTCTTGGGACACATTTGTTGACTCAATGATTCACCTTCCGCAATGGGAGTATCTATAGGTTTGCAGGTGTCCATCTTGAACCGTTCTAAAAATTTCTTAATGTAAGTCTCTTGAGACAAACCCAATAATTTCTTTGAACAATCCTTATGGATCCACACACCAAAGTATGTACTCTACTTCACCCATATCTTTCATTTCAAAATTTGAAGACAACCATCCTTTTATGGTTTCAAGATACTCTTTTTGCTATTTCCAGCTAGAAGTATGTCATCTACATACAAGGATAGAATCACAAAACAATTATTGGACCGTTTAAAGTAAACACAGTGGTCTTCATTTATCATAACAAAGTTATATGAGATGATCATTGTGTGAAATCTCAAATACCACTGTCTAAAGGATAGTTTGAGTCTATAGAACAACTTCTTCTATTTAAAAACTTTATCCTCTTGACCTTGAAGAATAAATCCTACAGGCTGTTGCATGTAGATTACTTCTTCTAATTCTCTACTGAGAAATACGGTCTTAACATCCATTTGCTGTAATTCTAAATCCATACTAGCCACTATAGCCAACAGTAGACAAATCAAGGCCAAATTCACTACAGGTGAAAGTGGTTTCTACGTAGTCTATACCCTTGTAGTGTATAACCTTTTATCACCAAGCGAACTTTCTACCTCTCTATTGAGTCATCAGCATTTCTTTAGATTTTGAAAATCCATTTATTCTCAATTTTCTTTCGTCCCTTTGAAAGATCTACAAGTCCCCAGACTTGATTTGACTTCATAGACTTCATCTCCTCTTTCATCCATTTCTCCTTTGCCGGACAAGTTAGAGCTTCTGTAACGTTCATAGGCTCTTCCTCGTCAACAGGAGAATCATCTCCATTTTCTGGTGAAACTAAGAAGGTGTGTCCTTCGATGTCATAATGCCTTTTGTGCACATGTTTCCTAGAACTTTTCGAGATGAGATAACTTATGATGGTCTTCTGTAGTCAAAATGCCCTCATTGAGAATCACCTGATTCTCAATCGGCAAATATCTATCAAGACACCATCAACTATCAAGATCCACATCATCAGCTTATTACTCCCACTTGGATCTTGTAGGTATTGATTTCCTACCATCTCGAAAACAGGTCCGGCATCCCTGATGCCCTTTCTACTAGGAAATTCAGTTTCCAGAAAATAAGCATTACGCGATTCTGTCTCAGTTAAGCTCTCATTTTCATCTCCTATGAACACGTAACCCTTAGAATGTTTGCCTTTAGGACCCAACTTTTCATACTGACTCGATGAATCATGTACAAAGCTGCTGATCCCCAAGCTCTAAGGTTACTCAAGTCAGGTTTTCTACCCGTCCAAAGTTCATATGGAGTCGAAGCAACTGACTTAGAAGGCACGCGATAAGCACATAAGCTCCCGTAAATAACGCATCTCGTTATAATAGCTTGTGCCATCATGGATCTTACCATCTCCAACAAAGTCCTATTCCTTTTCTAGCAACACCATTTTGTTGAGGTGTATAAGGAAAAGTTGATTGTCGGATTATATCCTTTCATTACAAAATTCCTTGAATTGTTCAGATAGATATTCATGTCTTCTACTTCACTCAAGTATCGTCTAAAACAATCCAATGCTTCAGACACGTGAGATATCGTATAGACTGAATAATCATCAATGAACGTAATGAAATAGTGAGCTCCATGTCGTGCTCTCACATTTACAGAACCACATATATCAGAATGGATTACTACTAATAGAGATTAAGGCACAATGGCTTTACCAAAAGTTTTTCTAGTCATTTTGCCAGCAAGATAATGTTCGCATTTGGATAATTCGACCTTAAAAGAAAGATTCAACAATCCTTCCACAAGTCTATCATCCATCTTGCTCAACATGACTTAATCTAGCATGCCAAACATCATTCACATTTGCATTGCTAGAAGAACAAGTGTTTAGCGAATATGATTGATCATCATAACTACTAAACATCATTCTTTACAATTTAAAACCATAAAGCCATCCGTTATATATCCAGATGCATAACAAATATCATTGATGCTCATTACCATAGTGTCTTTAGAGAAATATAACCCAAATTAAGTATAACTGAAACAGAAATTAAATTTCGCGTGATTCTCTGGAGTTATAGAACATCATGTAGGATAAAGTCCGGACCATCGTCAAGATCCAATATGCAAGTCCCAAGTCCTTTTGACTTCAACTCGTGCATTGTTTCCTACATATATCCACCTAGTCCCCATCGGAACACGACGGAAATGTACAAAAGCTCCCACTGTCCCTTGTCACATGGTCTGTTGCTCTTGAGTCTATAATCCACAAAGGATAAGAATCAGGAAGCAAGATAGTACTCGAGACATTAATTTCACACAAAACAAAATAAGATCAATACACCTTGTCCCTCCTGGGCTCAGGGCATTCATGAGCATAATAACCAAGCTTACTATTATTGTAACATGGCATCTTGCTTTTATCTCTCTTATTCTTTTTGTCACGCTTCTTTTCTTTTTTCCGTTCATCAGTTTTAGTTGTTGGATTATCCCCAGGCTTACCACCATTACCGTTAGATCGTCTTTTCTTCTTTCCCTTCTTCCAATTCCTTTTCCTTTTGAAGCCTGAAGCTCCTTTAGAAGTAGAACTGACATAAAAGTCCCAGAAGAAAGCTTTGAGGCTCCGAGCCTCTCATCTTCTAACTCAACATGACAAGAAGCATCATTGAAAGTTCAATTCTTTTTATAATGCATCAAGTTGACTTTGAGACGTTTCCAACGATCAGGTAAAGAGCGGAACAGGGCTTAGATTTACTGTTCATCAGAGAGTATATAACCGGCAGTCTTAAGTTCGATTATCATATTAGACATCTCCCTGAGAATTTGTCTAATGTTATGATCAGGTTTCCTTTTGAAGGTGTCAAACTTAATAGTCTACTGCCTAAGCCTTATAACCGATGTACCACCATATCTCACGCAGATACACCCAGATATCATGTGCGGTGGGTTGTTGCTCACATTCATGGATCATTGCATCGATTACTGAGCTTACAAGAATACCTCGTGCAATGGAATTTTCCTTTTCCATGCCTAGTACGCTTCTTAGTCACGCCTCTCTTGATTTCCAATACCCTCGCCTGGATAAGCCATCACTTGGTTTATAGCATCCAATGCATCTTGTTCATACAGTATGTACCAAATTTTATGACGTCTGTGTCATAATTATCACTATTGAGTTTCTCACCTTTGTGCAACTCAATGACAATAGATTTCGATGTTCATTTCTTTGTTAGAGATTATAGTGATTCAGTATGTTATTTATGTTTTATTAAGTTTTACGTTAAGCCAAACACAGACATCTCAATAAATAACACAAGACTTGATCTCGAAAAATAGCTCGGAGACTACTAATCATCAATCTCATCAAGTGTCACAATACTAGATTCTTGCTTCAAAACATAAAACACATTGTTCAAGTAATTAACAATAACATTGAACAGCCACTCATAAATTTAACTTTAAACAACCATCCACAATAGCGAAAACACCAAGTCAGACAAGTCATGAACATAAAAATTCTAATGAACTCCCTGAGTTTCCAATTAGAAATACAATGGAAATAAATTAAGGAAATCTACGGATTAATCTCCCTAATTTATCATTACTAGATTCCATCAATGTTCATAATCAAATTTCTTAGTCCCCACACTATAGATAGCTTGCCCCAAAGGATCTATATGAGGATTCTTTATCCGACGCTTCTCTCGACCACTTAGTCTTAAAGAATCAGAACGTCGAATCCTTCCCATCCTTAAGCAGGCCGATCTTAGTGCCTGTGTCCTATCTCTTGCTACAGAAACATCAACCAAATCTTCCATAATTTGTCGACAATTAGGCTTCACTTCATAAGTCTCCCACTGAGCCCAAAAATCCTTTTGTAGGTAATGAGGCAAAGTGTTCGCCCAGGTCTCAGGACAGGAAACTTCGAAATACTTATCACGTGGAATTGCATTGCTATAAATCAAAGGCAATAATCGGTTGTAGAGTTCAATCAAATCAATTGCGTGGTCCCTTATGTTGTGTGTAGGTTTCATTTTATAATTCAAGAATTCATGGAGGATTTCATTTTTAGTGCTAATGTCTTCCTCTGAAATTGTTCCCGGTCCTGACATGCCTCTGAGAAAACGAGCAACCAAAAACAAACATACCAGTGTTAGTCAAACTATATCACATGAATTTCCTCTCCATTTAATGCATATGGAAACAACTTTCCAAGATGCAATAGGTATATTCACAAGTGAATCAGTCCAACTTGGCTCCCACTTTCATAGGCTACAGGAGTTTGAACAATTCAAACATCACCAAAACACCATGAATATAGTATTAAATGACATATAAAGGTGCATATTCTTCAAAAATTGCAACCAAATAGCCACCCCGTAGGTTCGTATTCAATAAATATGTCATTAAATGAAGCAAAAACACACATACACTCTAAAGACGACGTCAAACATTCTCGAAAACATCACCATCGGACTCAACGCATCGAAAACACGTCGGAAACATCAAACAGTGGCTGGAAAAAGATTGCACGCGCCCGCACGCGCCCCAACGCGCCGACAGAACACATCCACGCGCCAGCACGCGCTCCCACGCGCCGGTAGCCGCCGTCACTGGTTGCCACGCGCCCGCACGCGCCGCCACGCGCGGCTGTGCGCAGTCTGAGTTCTGGCGCGTGCAACACACGCGCTGTCGGCGCGTGCACCACACGCACCTTGCCGGAAACGGCACGTGGGGTCACGCGCCTCCGCTTGTCGCCGTGTTCTCCGGTGATTCCGGTCACGGGTTGACCCACTGGACCGACTCGGTTCTGCTGGGTCTGACCCGGATCCGTCTGATTGACCCGGTCCGGCTTCAGGTTTTTCGAAATTACGATCAAGTCCCTGAACTTTATCGAATTTTCAAAAATCAACCCCTGAAGTTTCTTAACTTTTGCAGTTTAGCCCCAATTTCGAAAAAACTTCAAAAAATCATATCTTGAGTTTTAGAAGGCCAAAAATTGCACAAAAATTACTGACGGACTCCTCTCGACGAGCCCTATCCAGTGGTATAATCAAAACATGCTTTTGCTTGTACAGAAAAATGACGAAAATTCACATCTTAAAGCATTCATGGTGAATTACACATCATACATTCATATATCCACTGGAAACAAGGCAATCTGCCTTAAGAACATATTTATGACACAATCAATGTCACATAATACATTTATCATATGACACCAAATACCAAATCATGTCATGTAATAGTATTGAAACTTAAGGCAGAAAAACTTAAAACATTCCAGAGAGAAAACATAAACACGGAGTACCAACCATTGGCTCTGATACCAATGTTGGAAAACTCACGTTCAATAAACGAATAAACATACAAAGAGAGTAATCTCACTTACCTCTCACCGTGTATGTTGCAGCGGAAGAATCTTAAGAACCCGGTTGATACTCACGTTGTTAAACCGTGATCTCTGGATCAATCCTCCAACACGGGGTTGAGAGAATATATTTCCACGAATGTGTATTAACTGTGGAATATGATGACTGGATATTTTGTGTGTGATTTCGGGAGAGAATACGAGAGAGAGAAATGCTTGCGCGTTCTGTACGTGTTCTGCTTCTGCCTTGTGTTCTGCGTTCTGTAACGCAAACGTATATACGCTTCAGCGTGAACACAAACGTTTTAGCCTCTGCACTCTGCAATGCGTATCTCGCTCCCTCATCAACTGCATGACGCGCAGTATATTAAATCCCAAGGAGACAGGAGTTGAGTAACGGTTTCATAACTCCTTCTGTCTCCCTTATCCACTTCTTATGTGGAATTTAATAAATAATAATATATATTATTTACAGTTTAGGTAAACTGTTCCCATAAATTTCAAAATTCTTAACATAAACCAATTGAGGAAAAAAAAAACACTGAGAACTCGGGACTTCTCTAGTGATACGCATACTCTAACATACAATCTTGTTTCAAAGTTTCTGAATTTCTGTGAAAAGCTCTCCTAACTACATTACTTCATGGCTTACATAAACTTAATTAGTTGATTGCATTAATGCACATCTATTGCAGCTCGTAAGAGGAGAAACTGAATCCTGATCTTCCCTCATTAGTGGACTTCAGTTCTAACTTCTGAAAAGGGCTGCAGAGTAATGTCATCACAAACATCAATCACTTGTTGTGTCAACGACAGAGTTGTCGAACACACAGTGCAAGAAAATCATTAGTATTGTAGCTTACCTGCTATTAGGATCATAATAGAAGCCATTAATTGAGCCATCACTGCAGGAGAAGCAAACATAGTAAAAGCCAGCAATTGTGAGTCCACATTCAGTTCCAACGTTCACAAAATGTTGCTCTTTCCACCTCTGTAAAAATCAAAATTGAAGACACCGTTCATAAACAGATATCTTGAACGTTAACTGATGATTTGAAGTAAAGAATCATGCTATCACCATGAATATATAAGGGTAGTTACTCAGGTCCAGAGATTTCCCCCCATCAGCTTCCACTTGGCTCTAGGGGTGTGCACGGTGCGGTTTTACGGTTATTTCGATAAAATTTAAATTGCATTGTTATATGCGGTTCGGTTTGATAATTAGATTTAAATTGCGGTTTATCGAGTAAAATTTATAATGCGGTTTTAGACGGTTTTTTGCGGTTTTGCGGTTTGACGGTTAAAAATTAACATATTACATAACAATACAATACATATGGATGCATAAAAAAAATAAATACGTGTACATGCTTAATTTAAAGTGTTCTTCATACTTAGAAAAAATAAATACGTGTACATGCTAATTTAAAGTGTTCTTCACCCTTAGAAGATAATGAGATATTAAAGATATGAAATTATAATTTGAACTCCATAACTAACTCAAATAATATAATCTTTGTGACATAAAGCAAACTTTTATCAAAATTATTTCTCAATTCAAATTAGTGTATATCTTTTTACTTCTTCAATAATACATAATTATAAATGTATACATAATATATATATATATATATATATATATATATATATATATATATATATATATAGTATATAATTTAAATAATAGAGTACGGTGCGGTGCGGTGTATTTTTAGATGAAAATCGAAATTGCACCATTCAAGCGGTGCGGTTTTCTCCAATAAAATTAATCGCGGTTTAAGTGAAAAAAACAATAAGTGCGGTGCAATGCGGTGCGGTTCGATCGGTTTTTGCGGTTTTAAAAAATTGTTGCTCACCCCTACTTGGCTCTGTACATAATGAAAGGATGGTTAAGACTAAAGACTCACATAAATACTTAAAAATGAGAGAAAAAACGAAAATACACACCAGAAGAGGTGGGAAGGAAGGGAACTCTGTCCAATGCTTTATGTCGTCTTCTTGCCTGCTCATAATTTCAAAGCCATTAAAAACAATTTATTGAAAGAAATGGATTTTCTGTTTGCAACACTGGAATTTCTTAACACTGCCGCAAATGAGAAGGATTAGACGAAACATACGTTGCTCCCCACTTCCCAGTGAAGAAAGTATAGTTCTTGGTATCAACAATTTCCCCTTCCCAGAAAGTAACAACCTGAGATGATGACAATAATATATCAGCTGGCTACAAAGGCGAGAATCATTCACAGTCTTCCTATCATACACTGCTTTGAGTAGGTTAATTACAGGTGTATCAGCCATAGGAACATTTAGAGCTTCCATTGTGCCACATAAATATCCATGATCAAGATCACATCCTTGGAGTCGCACATTAACTCTCCACGCTTCATCTTTCTGTAAACTTGATACATTTTGAGTCCCTGAGAAAGCCTGTAATGTAGTACACGGGTGAGTGAGAAGATGGAAAAAGACTCCTTTGAGATAAAAGAATATTAAATTACTTATAAATATTACGCTCGTGCTCAAGTTAACGTGTTGCACGAGGCGAGCCAAAAAATATAGGTTTAATATTCAAATCAAAGCCGAAGATGACAAGAACTTCTTTATCTTTTAATCTTACACACTTAATAGAGCTGAACAGCGGCAATGGATCCTAAATAAAACAAACTCATGAATACTTAATGATCTTGCTATAATCCACACTCTTGCATCCAATTACATCAAGGGGGCAACTATGTCGAATTTCAGATTTCATAACCAGTAGATTTTTACTTTCTGACTCCTTTGATGGATCTGCTTTCATACGATTAAATCAAAATTTTAAATAATTTGAAAAATTACCCACAATAGGCAACCAAAGTGATCCGAATTCCAGACGTGCTTATCAGCAGAAATGATTCACAGAAGTACTCAATTGACACTTCATAGTTGCCAAGCATTACCAAAAAACGAAGAAGAGCTGATAAGTTAAACAGAAAACAAAAGGAGAGTAGAAATTACCTGTCCAACACTCAATAGACTACAAGCCTGGGGTAAAGTGTTTCCAGAAGTCGTACCTTCGAAATAACAGTAATATCACAACTTGGTTCAATAATGATTCAAATTAATTTACGCCACAATCCCAACAGTACAACCAAAAATTAAAAACATAGAGCATCAATGGCACTCTTAACGGCATTAGATTCTAATAGCAAAGAAAGAAGTTAAGAGCTGCTTGATTGAGATATACTATGGAGTTTACTTCAGCACCCATGAAACCCTAAAATTCAAAATTGGCAAAAATACATGAAACACAGACCTTCAAAATAAAAATGAACTATCAATTTTCCGATAAGAATTTCTCAATTAGCAATTGCGCCCAAATATAGGTAGAGAAAAAATGAAATTAGCGAAAAAGTTAAACACGAATGTTGTGTAATGGAGTACCTATGACTTGGGAAGGAGAGGAAGGCTCCACCACTCTCACCGGCATTCTGCGTTTTGATGATTCAATCGAATTTGGTAAATTTCTTGAAATTCCAGAACCCACAAACCCAAATTAAGATATGAAATCGTTGTGTTAAATTACGACTTTAGTTCACATATGGGCAAAAGAGTAGAGACTTCCTTGGTCCGACTCCCACTCATTCATTGAAACCTGAAAGCCTAGTGTGTGTTTTTTTTTTTTTTTTTTTTTCTTTTAAATAATATACTCCATTGATGAAAAGTTGAAAACTATGTAGTATGTACTACCATTTCAGTTATTTTTATATTTATTTATAATGGTTACTTGTTAACTAATTGCTTCACTCTATCAATTGCATTAACTAGTTATAGTAATAATTTTTTATTATAAAAATTAATACTCCCTCCGTCCCACGTATTTTTACCTACTTTCCATTTTGGGGTGTCCCACGTATTTTTACCCATTCCATTTTTGGCAAAAATACATAATATTTTATTACTTACTTTTTACAATCCCAACAACTTTAATTACTTTTTTACACTTTATTCATCATTCCCAATAACTTTATTCACTTTTTCTTTTTAAATTACTAATTTATCCCTACTTTCTCTTACATTATATATTAAAAAAATAAAACGTCTTAATCTCCGTGCCCGTACAAACGGGTAAAAATACCCGGGACGGAAGGAGTATTATTTTTTGTTCATTTTAGTATACTTTTTATTTAAATATTCTTATTCGTATAAAGCAATTTTTTTACATAAGAAGCGTGTTCTACTTTTAAATAAACCATGCACTAATTAATCATCCATGCAATTTGTAATTTTACTCTAGATCTTTCTATCATTCATGCACTTGATTTGAAATTGCCCAAAGAAGTTTACAAAATTACCAATTCGATTATGAAAAACTACGAAAGTACTGAAAGTAGTTACTTATACAGCATCCTAATATCTTTTCATCGCCCACTTGAAATAACTGAATTAGATATTGAAGTAGAGCCACTAAACATTGTGTGGGATTGAGTTGAAAATGGATACGACATTTTGAAATCATCAAATCCTTCACTAAAAGCAAATTGCAATCCACATTCATCACCACCAATTGCTGATAATTCCGGCAAATCCACACCCCCCTCCAAATACCTCACAATTTCTCTCATTCGAGGTCTCGATTGAGGCCTCGACTGAGAGCACAACAACCCGAGTTTCAATACCAACTCGACTTCCCCTTTAGCATAATCCTCGCCCAAATTCGGATCCACGGCACCACCAATTTCACCTTTACTCCATAAAGAGAAAACCCATTCTACCAAAACAGCATTTTCCAACGAGGATTTCGGCTCGACCGGCCTTCTCCCACAACAAACCTCGAGCAAGAATGCCCCAAAAGCATACACGTCCGAGCAAGTTGTGGCCTTGCCCGTTCGAGTATGCTCTGGGGCTAAGTACCCGAGTGTACCGACGACATGAGTGGTCTGAGGGTCAGAGCCATGGTCGTACAATCTTGCTAGGCCGAAATCGCCTAATCTTCCGTTCAACTCGCCGTCTAACAAAACATTACTAGCCTTTATGTCTCTATGAATCACCACTTGTTCCCATTCTTCATGCAAGTAGAGTAACCCTAAAGCAACACCTTTGATAACTCGAAATCTTTGATCCCAATTGAGAGTGATCTTAGGTTGATCATGAAGATACTTATCAAGGCTTCCATTAGACATGTACTCATACACCAAGTGTAACTCCCCTTTCCTCCGGCTGTACCCTAGCAACGGCACCAGATTCCGGTGGCGCATCCGGCCAATGCTGACGATCTCCGCCACGAATTCCTTCATACCTTGTCTGGATTCATGACACACTTTCTTGACAGCAACTTGCAGCCTTGAATCAGGCATAACACCTTTGTACACTTTGCCAAATCCACCCCTCCCCAACAACTCCCTCTCCTTGAATCCTTTAGTGGCGTTATACAGATCTTTGTATCTAAATCTGTGAGATGTGTAGTTTATTTCCCAATCTTCAACCACTTCAGCATACTTCAACTTCCTCCTTATGTAATAAGCCAGACATGAAATGAGTAACATCAAAGATACTGCAATAATCAGTGGCAAACCTACTGTAAGAAACAGGGAGGGTTTCTTCGGCCCGAATCGGGGGAGGTTAGGAAGACCTGAGAGATCCAACGGTGGAGTAACGGCGCCGTTAACGGCGAAACTCCACCCCAACACATAGTGGGATGCGAGTAACGGCGCAGCTGAGAATCCGACGTACATTACCTGGTTTATTACCGGCGAAAGATCATATTTCAAGGAAAGGAGAGGAATACTAGGTTTAGCGCCTTCAATTGGGGCTAATGTCACATTCAATTTATTAGAATCGCCATCGTAATCAATCCAAACCTGCATTTTCCGACGATTGTTTAACGTCAAATTCCGAAACATCCCTGTTTCGTCGTCGAAATACGAAGCGGATTTGGCCAAAACAGAGACCAAATCATTGACATCGATTCCCACATGGTTGTCGTCAATATCGTCAAACTCGGTGCTCCTGAGCGTGTCGAGCTCGACTGCGAGGACGTGGTTGGAGCGATTGCCGTTGTTGGAGTCATTGAAGAGTCCGAGGTAGGTGCTGGGGAAGGAACCAGGGAGTCCCCTTGTCGGCGCGACAACAAACGCCATTCCATGGCCGCTGATTTGGCGGAATTCAGGAACAATGGCGAAGACGAAGTGGGTGGAGAAAGAGGCGACAGATGAGTCGGGCGAGGCCTTAAATGTGATTGATTGAGGAAAGAAGGCGTGTCCTGTAAGCTGTCTGGTGCTGTTGGACAGCTTCAAGAGGCCGTTGTCGGTGACCGTAGCTAAGCCATCGAGGGTTAGGTTTGATGATTGGAAGCCATTGAAAGTGAATGAAGAAATTGCATAGGTGAGTGGAGGTAAGAGGAGGAGTGTAAGAAGGTTGATCGGAAACATGGCTGATGTCGAAAAGCAGGGGAAGTAAGATTAAGATATGATGTGGTGTTAGAAACATAGAAGAAAATTAATTGCATTAATAATGTGATTCACCTTTCCTTCAGAAAAGGGAACCTGACGCATTTATAGCCACCAACTTAGATATTATTGCACTACGTTCAATCTAATGCCTACTTATTAAGTGGCACTATTACTTTTAATCATTTTCAAATTATTATACTCCTGGTTCTGATTTCTATAATGCCATTATCATCATGTGCATAGTTCTATTTCAAAATTAAGTATTTATCCTATAAATTCTATTTTTATTAAAATAAAAAAATAATATTTTTTAAAATATGTGTTTAAAGATTAAGTTGGGAAGGAAGAAGTATTTTATTTTGATTTAATAATATATTTCATTTTTTTGTCAAATTTGTGTAGAAGATGAGTGATGATGATATGCGTAAGTTAATATTAATCGAGGTGAGAAGTATGAGAAGGTAGAAAAATAGGGGTAATAGTAAGAAAAATCGCAAACTTTGTTCTTACTATAAATTAATTCCCATCCTCTAGAAATTATTTATTAAAAAAAGATTATTTTAAGAATTGTTACAAAACACATTTGTGATATTTTTATCAACGACGGGGATTAAAGGTGGTTTTTTTAGAAAGTGAATGTTTTGCTATAATATTAAAAAAAAAATCCTTTCAATTTCACATTGGTGAAAGACTAATTTATAATAGATGGTGAAAGACTAATTTATAACAGAAGTAAGAGTTGTGGTTTAAGAATGATAGAATTCATGATATAGATTAGTTAAGTGATATTTAAATTTTAGTTTTAAATGGGAAACAAATTTTATTATTATAGACCTATACATGTGTTACACAGTGCAGGATATATTTTTTTTTTACACATCAACCAAATTCTTTTCTTATGCGTAGTCAATGAACACGTTACACGCGGTTGAAAATCACGCTTAGATGTTGTACCTAACAGTTTGTAATAACGTTTACTGGGACAATGCATCTTCTATTAATGTTGGTAGTTAAGTTTATTTGAAGCAATTACGACTCACATGTGATTTTTTTTTTTTTTACATTTTATAATAATTGTGCCTTCATATGGTGACATAAATATGTGCTCACTTACATATCGAGTAGACTATAACTGTGGTGGGGAAAGTATCTATCAAGTCAATTGGTAGAATGGTTCCCCTCTCCTATAATTTCATTGTTACTTTTAATGAGGGCAAGTTAGAAAATATAATATTTCAATCTATAATAAGAAATTGTTTTAGTGTTTGGTGTAGATTTATAAAAATATACTATTAATTATTTTTTGTATTTCCTAAATAAAATAAAATGTAACAAAAATAGGAAAACACCTTAATTAATACTCCCTCCGACTCGTTTCAATGCTTATTTTGCACATTGATTAATGAGTATAATATTTTAATAGATAGTGTGTGAAAAGGTAGTAATATTTAATATTAAGTGCGTAGGTATATTAGTGTTGAATGTGGGTCCATGATGATATATTAATTGTTTTAAGTGAGTCCTATATACCAAAAAAGAAAACGTAAACATTGAAATGGGGCGCCCAAAATAAAAATATGTAAACATTGAAATGAGACGGGGAGAGTAATAAATTAAAAGAGAAATTATTACAAATGATCCACTAGGTATTACTAAACCCACAATTAGTTCAATATCTTTTGAAATATTCAATTTTAGTCATATTTAATTCAATTTTGACCTAAATTAAAAATTACTCTTTTCATTCCTGTCGTAGCCCATGTTATGCCGACAGCTCTGTTGGTGGCAACATACATCAACCTATTGCAATGTATACATGGCAATACACATCACCCTTTTAATTTAGATTAAAAAGGATCAAAATTTGTCTAATAGGAATAAAATTGAATTGAAAATGACTAAAAATAGAGTAGTAATTGTAAATTTAGAATAACACCATTGTAAATATATTAAATTAAATGTGAGATAGATTTCAAGGCTGTAGATCTCATGGATATATTAGAGAGAAAAGAGTTGAAGGCTGAGCACTCACAACCCGCCTCTTCGAGAATCATATCCTGTTTCCTCCCAAACTGCTGTATATGTTTTCTGATGCTGAGTTTGGTTTAAAGACGATGGCATTGATATTAATTTAACAACTTCATGGAGCATGCTATTTTTTTAGTGCCACAATGATTTACTACTTCATCATCATTTGAAGATATATATATATATATCTGAAGTTCATCATATTTACTATTTTCTTTACTGTGAAAATTAGGATTATATACTACACTGAAATTATGCCTCTGAAGATATGTTAAGAAGCTTCATCAAAATGGTCATGTTGGTCTTAATATATCTTGTTATTGTTAGTGTCGACCACTGAGATAATTCAAATATCATTAGAATCATGCCAAGACAAGAACCAGAAAGATCATGCCAAAAATTTTCAGGAAAATATCATCATATATATGATAAAACATCACACCAACAATTTACATATATTAGATGTGGGTAAAATATACCCAAAAATATTCAAATTAAAACATTTCTAATTTAAAATAACTTAAATAACCTTATAAAACAATATTACTACCTAGATATGTTATTAAAATTTTCCAAAATTACTAAACACTTAACTGCATCCTTCCTACCATAAACCTGCTATCGACTTTAGTATAACGTATATTAACATACTAGCTAGCACCCGTTAATGAAATAAAATAAAGTTACAAATACAGAAGAAACAAACAACAAAATCAATGTATTTTGAATGAAAACAAATGTATGAAATGAAATTAGGGCAGATAGTGCTACTATTGGATCTTCAAAATTCAATTTCTAAGGTTAGAGAGAAGAAGTTAGCCGGATGATATCACTTTGCACTTAGTTGATTAGTATTTTTGGAAGTAGTAATATTTTTATAGTCATTTTAATTTAAATATATTTTAGATTAATAATTTGTGGTGTGAGTAGACTAGTCGAAATTTTGTTTATGCAACCATACGAATTTGCTTATATTAGATGTGGGTAAAGGCAAAAGCTCATGGGAACACAACATTTCTCCTCCATATTCTATTTAAATATATGTATTGTTAGGGGTGTAAATTATAAAGGGACACAGAAATTATAAAGCGCACGGTGTTACCAGGGCACAACAGCCTAACGTAAAATATAAGTATGGTAGTAAGCATTTTTAATTTTTGTTAACCCTCAAAAGAAAATGGTATAAGCCCACGTCCATTTATATGCGAGGGTAGATGCGGAATAACAGCTGTCGTGTGATGAATGACCATGGATACTGACGTGTCTCCAAACCAGTGGCCAATCTGTCACGTCAGACATGGTGCTGCGTTATATAAACTCCACTCTCTCTCTCTCTCTCTTACCTTAAGTATCGTAACGTAACAAACTCCAATCTTAAAAGAAGAGATTTTTACATCAATGGCGATTATGCAGAAAAGGAACATTTACTTTCTCTCTCTTCTCCTGCTCATCTCCTCTGCCATAGACGACCGTTTTATTGGTATCGTTTATTATTATTCTCTCTGTAATTTGCTCATTTTTATACAGTGATATCAATCCCAATATGCGCATTTTTTTTAATGATATATAAAGTGTAATTGACGCAAGTTTGATTAATGCAAATCTGGTCTGAATGTGCTGTGCATGGATAGGTGCTAATGTGATCCTTAATTTTTCCAATATAATTTGGTTTATTAGAAATAAATAAAATTCTTTTTTGAAAAAAATAAAATAAAAATAGGCCGGAATGAGTAGATAATTACAGATGGAGCATAGTTGGATTAAGCCCTCGTCCAGCGATGAAATAAATAATACTCCTACTACTATTTATTTATGTTATAAAACATTAATGGCAAATATTTGTGTAAGACACAGAAAGTAATAAATTAAAAAAAAATGTATAAGACAGACAGAAAGTGATAATTTTTATAACTAGAAGTGATACTCCTACTAAATTAATAAAAAGTGATAATGCTATTTTTATTTTTCAGTGATAGAATGGCCAGAATTGGTAGGTTTAAACGGAGAAGAGGCGAAGAGAAAGCTTAAGGAGGAGGATGAATACATACATATAGACATGATTCCATCTGATGTGGGCGTCACCGACGACTATAATTATTATCGGGTTCGAATCGTGGTTGATTCATCTGGGATAGTTATAAGTACACCAACAAGAGGCTGATTTCATTTCTTCATTATTAATTAAACCAAATTCTAATTTCTTTCACTAACTCACTTGTCTGATCATGCAAATATTATTATTATATAAATAAATAATATTTTATGTATAATTAAATTATTTTTTTTAGAGTATACTAAATAATATATAAAATTAAAATATAATTTTAAAATGTTACTCCATAATACTCCCTCCGTCCCAATCTAAGAGTTTCATTTGCTTTTTGACACGTGGATTAAGGAGTATTATTATTTAATGTGTAGTGGGTAGTTGTATTAGTGGGTATGGGGGGCCCCATATTTTAATTGTATTAGTGGGTGTGGGTGGGTCCCATGTGTCCAAAAAATAAAATGAGACTCTTTGGGTGGGACGACCAAAATGGTAAAATGGTCATCTTAGCCTAGAACAGAGGGAGTATAATTTATTATATACGTACTGAAACGAGGTTAATACACATTCTTTATACTTTATCATTTGATTGATCTGTCTCTGTCTTAGGAAAAGTGCCTGTATTCAATTTTATGAGGTAGCTTTTTTTTTTTCCTTCCATCCATTAATATTTCATTCTCAAATCAAAATAGAGTTCGGCGTCTAGGATATAATTATTCCGCTAGGTCAAGTGTTGAATTAAACCTACCCTCTCCATTCTATCAAAATAATTTACAGAATTATAAAGTTGTTATATTTTTAAGTAAAAAGATAAATTATAAAGTAAGTTAGGTAAATTGTAAGAGGTAATATCTACCTAAATAATATACAAAATTATAAAATTGTTATATTTTTAAGTAAAAAGATACTTCCTCCGTCTCGTAAAAAGAGTTATATATTTAGTTTAACTCTTTTTGCGGGACGACAAAAGAAGTTTAACTCTTTTTGCGGGATGGAAGAAGTAAATTATAGAGTAAATTATGTCAATTGTAAAGAGGTCATAATTTAAAATTAAGACGTATTGTGAAATTATTGATTTGTTGTCGTTTCTTTATTTTAAGATGTGATTAATTAGAGAGATATTAATAAGTATGAATGTATTTATAGGACTTCATATTTTCAACTGAGTGTTTTTTTTTAATTATAAAAATATATTTTCTCAATAGAGGACATGAAAGATATGTAAATTATTAATTAGGGACCCGAAAAATTTTTGCTATCAATTCAAGACCCGAAAGATATGAAACTATCAATACAGGACATAAAATCATAGATTTTCAGATCCTAAATTGATATAAATACATTAAAATTTCATGATTTGAGGTCATGTATTGATAATTTCATATCTTTCAAATCCTGAATTGATAGCAAAAATCTTTCAGGTTCCTTGATGATAGTTTACCTATCTTTCAGGTCTTATATTGAAAATATTTCTTTTAAAATTGAAAGTTTTTTTTTTTTAAGCCATAAATAATATTAATCAATCAAACGTCGATGGGACAGCATCAATGTATGACATGATATGTAAGGGAATGCTAACATCAAAGAAACTAGCTAAAGAATTATTAAAAGCAAATTTGGCTAGTTTGTGGGCTAAAATGTTCGCTGAACGAACCCAACTGAAAGAGATGTCTTCAAAAGAGATATAACCAGTTGGCCCAATTGACTAGGCTTAACGAGTAATTTGATCCACTAGCAAGCCTAATAAAAGTTGGCCCAATTGACTAGGCTTAACGAGTAATTTGATCCACTAGCAAGCCTAATAAAAGTTCATATATATCCATTTTTATCATCTTAAATCTTATTGGAGTACCCGTATATCACACCAGATGATCTTATGCACCATTTTCAATTTCGATCCATAAACATCTCACAATTTGTTAGGACTCAAATAATAAAATAGTAAATATTACGAGTGCGTCTTTTAGGCGTAACTCTTCGTTTAACTGATTGCCATTAATTAAATCAATTTTTTTAATATAATAATTATTATTATATATTATTATTCATCAGTATATATCAAATTTAATCTTGAAATGACTCGAAATATAGTGTGAAAGTCTTAATTTTATTTACAGTAAAATGGAAGAAAGTCTTTGGTTCACCTAAAATACTTCTTAGTCCACCAAAAATCAACTTTCAGTTTGAAATGGTATATCATTGCGTGACTTATGGTCAATCCACTACATTTACTTTATGGTCGGTTGCATTCAATTAGTTCCATTTAAAATTAAAAAAAATAAAATAAAATTATGAATTTAATATTCATTTTAGAAAGCTAGAAGCTCAATGCATGATTACGAGATTGGAAGTGCACAAGCATCATCCATTTTATTTCCTAAATTCATTTATTAAATATATGACGCAAGGATTATTTTCTAAATTATAGTCAAATGTATAAAGATTTCAGAGTTGATCTTGTAAGTGTATATTAATGTACCTAATCCATGTTCATAAATGGGTCAAGTATAAAAAATATTGAAATCGAATGCAGACGTCACTTTCCTCCTCACTCCTTTTGTTATTATTTTTAACTCATGTTTCTTCTCATTGTTCACTAATACAGTTAGTTATTAATAAGTATACATTTATTAATAAAATGTTATACACTTGTTTAATAAAACTTATACACTTTAATTATGAAATGAGTTAAAATCAATCATTCCTCTGACACAATTCTGATTATGAATACGATGAAACTCTTCATCAATTGCAACCAAATCACTTTTTGAATACTCCAGCTGTTATTAAAAAAAACGTTATACACTTATTCAATAAAACGTATACACTATATATTTAAAAAGTATACATTAATAAATCAGCCTTCGAACACTTCAATTGTATATTAATAAAACGATATACATTTTTTCAATAAAACGTATACACTGTATAGTAAAAAAGTATACATTAATAAACATTTGAATCCTCCACCAGAATTTTAAATGCTCAGTAATTGTGAAGGCAACTAAATAGACGAGACATTCAGCAAGATCTGACCAAAATTTTGACGGAAATGAGAAAGTTAAATGAAGAATCGAAGAATCAAATTGAAATATTTCAAGATGAATTTCAAGATGAATTAGACATCGAAGAAGCAAAATTATCAAATTTGAATCATGAAATATTTCAGAGAGAAAATCAGTGACGGCGCGCGGTGGAGTAACAGGACTATGGGTGGAGAAGAGACGACAGATCACCATATTTCGGAGAGAAAATAAGCTGCGATGGCAGGGAATAGAGATGATCAGTGGAGGAGAGACAAGGAGAGATGAGAGACGACGGAGAGAAAATACAGTCTGAGGCAGTTTGGTGGTGGAGTGCGATCGAGAGAGGGAGAAGGTGCAGTGGTGAGTGTGAGTGAAGAGAGAGGGAGAATGTACTGTGGGTGAGCATAGAAAGAAAGGGGGAGAAATATTGGGATTGAAAATGATATTAGGATTTCACTTTATCTTATATATGTCGGGTCAACTAGTCAAAATCCGATTGTACTTTATGATACAATAGACTTTTCCAAGATTTAATGAATTAATAATCATTTCTCAATATAATATATATATTTGGTCTTAATATAAATATATATTAAAATTGTAATTTATAATAATCAATGAAAAAAATATAAATAAAAAGAAAGAAAAGTAATGAATAAAATAACATCATTTTTAACTTATAACTGATAAAAACAAAAGTGACGTGTCAACTTTTGGCTTTTAGATAATGAAAAGAAACTGAAAAAAATGCATAATTACTTGAGAGATCCGAATCCCTCTTGTGATTTATGCAAACTGCGTACAAAAATAACTAAAGATCTATGGGTGTGATTAAGGATATTAAATCCATTTTACATAATTAAGGGAAAAATCATTATCAATTGCAATGATGAGAACTTTTCTATTATTTCAAAAAGAATCAAGGCAACAATGAAGTAATTTTTTTTTTCTTCACGTATATACATCAAGCAGATTGGAGTATTTCTCACATAGTTGGATGAAGCCCTAGTCCAAGCGATTGAAATAAATAATATTTATTAAAGTAATAAAACATTTCTTACACGTGTATTATATAATATAGAGGAGATACATTAATTTCTCAGAAGCAGTTTGCAAGATCATCGACAAGCAGTTGTACACGTGCTTCCGTCCAATTCGATAGTCACCTTTGATTATTGTTATAATCGGGTTCAGATCTTCGTTGATTCTTCCGGGAAAGTTGTCCACACACCAAAAAGAGGCTGATCTCATCTCTTTGTTATTAATAAAACAAGTTCTAATTTCTTATTCGCAAGCTCTCTTTTCTCATTCTGCTTGTATTAGACCCTTTTTGACATGTTTTAAAATATAATTATTATATAGATAAAATATATTTATTTATAATTAAAATATATTTTGCTAAAGTATAATGCATGATATATTTATTATAATTTATAGTATTTATTATAATTTATAGTGTTATAATATAATTTATTATAAACTTATTATAATGTTAATAAATATATTTTAACTATTTGGTATATACTATGCATAGTGCCTCTATTTATTTTATTTTATGAAATAGCATTTTTTTATGCATTAATATTTAATTCTCAAATCGAAATGAGAGTTTGGTTCAAGTATGTTACTTCCCAAGTTTTATAAACGTTTTATAAATAAGTTCATACTTATTGGGAGTTATAAATAAATATATATATATATATATATATATATATATATATATATATATATATATATATATATATATATATATATATATATATATATATATTCTTTTCATATTCTTATATAATGTTATTTAGTGCGTTAATTTTCTGATGACCAGTGTAAGTTTTCTCTCCACAAATTCATAACAATTCTACAATTAAAAACATAATATATATATATATATATATATATATATATATATATATATATATATATATATATATATATATATATATATATATATATATATATATATATATATATATATATATATTATAGGAGAGTTGTAAAGAAAAATGTGTTAATCTTAGGAAACACACCCCTCAATCTCATAATAAAGGATCATATTTTTAAATTTGAAGTCTCATAATACTCTCTCTCCGTCCAGGTTAGAAGGGCTATTTTTTCATTTTTCTTAATTTGTCTTTTTTAATTTCTCAGTATATATATGTAGTATTTACAAACAAAATATTCTTAATTCCAATATTAAACTAGTTTATCAATGGATTAAAAATAAAATTCGTTGGTAATTTTTTGGTAGTTGGTTTCTGTTAGTAAATAAATTCATTGCTAATAGTTTACCATTAATCAAAATAAAATTAGTTGGTAAAAGAAAAATGTAATATTGAATTCTATAGCTAAAGATGAGTTTTTTTAGTGAGCGAATGGCCAGAATTGGTAGGTTTAACCGGAGAAGAGAAAGATTAAGGAGGAGGTTGAATACATGTGCTTCCATATGGTGCGATAATCACCAACGAAATTGATCACGCTCGGGTTCGGATCTTCGTTGATTTATTCAGGAAAGTTGTCGAAACACCAAAAATAGGCTAATCATATCTCCTTGTTATTAATAAAACCAAATTCTAATCTCTTATTCACTAACTCATTTCTCTGATGATGCTTGTATAAAACACAAATCCATCAAAATATAATTATTATATAAATAAACAATGTTTATTTATAGCTGTAATATGTGTATGATACATTAAATTAAAATACCATTATAAAATATTTTACTATACTTATATAAAGATTAATAAACATTCTTTATATTTTAATATTTAGTTCATCCGTCTCCGTCTTATGAGAAAGTGCCCGCATAATATTTTATTGAGTTTTTTTTCTTCTTCTTCTTCCATGCATTAATATTTAAATCTCAAATCGAACTCAAAGTTTGGCATCTAGGATGTACTCCTTTGGCCCCACTTAAAAAAGTCTTTTACTTTTTGCGAGTGAATATAGTTTACGTTTGTTTTTTGCACATGGATTAATGAGTATAGTATTTTAATGTGTATTGAGGTGAGAGAAATAATATTTTAATGCAAAGTGGGTAGGTGTATTAGTGTTATGTGCAGGGTTATGGAGAGAGAAAAAGTTAATTTGTGTGAGTCTCATATGCTAAAAAGGGAAACGTAATGCGTAACTATTAGGACAGGACGGAGGGAGCATGTCGTAGTTAGTTGTATTAGTTGAAGTGTGAGCCCCATATTTTAATTGTATTAATGTGTGTGCGTGAGTGTCATTAATGTAAAAAAAAAGAGATTCTTTGTGTGGGATGCGAAAAAATAATTTCTTTAATTATTCTGCTAGGTCAAGTGTTGGATTAAACCCTACTCTCTCCATTCTATGTAAATACATAATTATATAATATTTCGATATTTCTAAGTATTAAATAGATTATAAAGTAAATTATATAAGTTGTAAGGAGGTGATAAATTTAAAATTAAAGTGTATTGTGTAATTATTACTTTATTGATTGTTATGTGATAGAGAGTAGAAGAATTAAAAAAGTAATATGGCAACTATATCTGATACAACCACTTGGCCCAAATGACCAGGCTTAACGAGTAATTTGATCCACCAGCAAGGCCCAATAAAGTTCATATATATCAATTTTTCAGTTTTCTTCTACTTATTGCTTATCAATATCCATAAACATCTCACAATTTGTTGGGACTGAAATAATAATAAGATAAAAGGCAATGTGATCATCCTATCCTAATGTGATCCTTAATTTTCCCTTTAGTGTATGTTTTGCTGATAGGTGCTAATGTGATCCTTAATTTTCCCAATATAAATAGTTGGGATAACGGGTTAGTTGGATTAACAAGAAAATTTATTGGTAATTTTATGTTGATAAAATGGTGGTTGGTCTCAGTTGGTAAATAAATACTTGCTAATAATTTCATTTGCAATTTACTGTTAGTAAAAACATAAGTAAATTCGTTAGTATTTTAATGTGCTAGTATTGAATTCCATTGCTAAAAACGAGTTTTTTTAAGCAGAAGAATGACCGGAATTGGTAGGTTTAACTGTAGAAGAGGCGGAGAGAAAGATTAAGGAAGAGGATGAACAAATAGATGTACATGTGCTTCCATCCGATGCATTAGTCACCGACGAATATAATTATGATCGGGTTTGGATCTTAGTTGATTCATCTGGGAAAGTTGGAGGCTAATCTCATCTCTTCGTTATTAATAAAACTAAATTTTAATTTCTTATTCACTCACTCACTTGTCTGATGATGCTTTGTATTAGACACAAACTCGTTAAAATATGGCTATTATTTAAATAAGCAATGCTTATCTATAATTAAAGAGTATTTTTTATAGTATAATGTATAATATATTAAATTAATTTTTTTAAAAATGTTATAATATAATTTATTATAAACATACTATAATAATTAATAAACATTCTTTATACTTTAATATTTAGTTGATCTGTAACATTCTTTATACTTTAATATTTGGTTGATTCGTATTACGAGAAAGTGATCTTATTTTATTTTATGGAGCAATTTTTTTTTTCTTCCCTGCATTAATATTATTCTCTAGTCGGAATTAAAGTTTGATGTCTAGGATGTAATTATCTGCTAGGTTGATCAAATCCTCCTCCCTCCATTCTACATAAATAGTAAATAATTATAAAAAAAGTTGTTTTTTGAATAGTCTTGGTAGATTGATATTTCTAAGTAATAAATAAATTATTATAAAGTATATTATTTGAATTATAAAATGTAATAATTTTAAAATTAAAATATATTGTTGAATTGTTGATTTATTGCTGTTCCCTTTGGAATGCGATTAATGAAACAAATATAAATGCTAAATGTGAATTTATTTATATTACTCTGTATTTCCAACTTAGTGATTCAGGGCTTAACGAGTAATTTGATCCACAAGCAAGGACAAATAAAAGTTCACATATATCCAATTTTCTCATCTTAAATCTTAGAGGAGTTTCCATCTACTTATTGCTTAACAATTTCCATAAACATCTCAGTATTTGTTAAGACTCAAATAATACAATAAAGGAAAATTTTCATGTAAGATCAAATTTTTAAATTAGGTCTCAATTTTAGTCTTCATTTTAGAAATGTCTTATTTCAAGGTTCAATTTTACCATTTTTCTCAAATTAAGGTCTATCGTAATTTTATTTTTTTTCGAATTCAATATATATTATAAAATAATATAAAATATTAATAAAAATAACATCTATTTAATTTTATGATTTTATTTGAAGGTGTATAATAATATTTTTAAATTATTTTGTATGACTTGAAATGAAATTATAAATTTCATGGTAAATATTAAAATGAGAAAAATAAGAAATATAAAAAATCAGGCCTTAATTTAGGAAAAAAATAAATTTTAATTTTAATTTGAAACACTTATAAAATTTGACCTTATTTTGAGACCTAAACCAAAAATTAAGTCTTCATATAAAATCTTCCTAAAATAAATATTACTGCGTCTTTTAGGCATATATATATATATATATATATATATATATATATATATATATATATATATAACTCTTCGTTTAACTGATTTTCATTATTATTATTATTATTAGAAATTTTTTAATAAATAAAATGGAAGAAAGTCTTTGGCTCACCTAAAATACTTGATAGTCCACCAAAAATCAACTCTCAGTTGACATGGTATATCATTGCGTGACTTATGGTCAGTCCACTAGATTTACTTTATGTTCAGTTGGATTCAATTAGTTCCATTTAAAATTAAAAGATAAAAATAAAATTATGAAATTAAAAGTGCAAAAGCATCATCTATTTTATTTCCCAAATTCATTTATTGAATACATGACGCGAGGATTATTTTCTAAATTATAGTCAACTGTATAAAGGTTTAATGAATTACTCCTCATTTCTTAGTTTATAATACTTTTATAGAAAAATATATTATAAAATATGAGTGAAACACACATTAAATAAAGAATCATCTCTCATTTATTTAACATAAACGAGTCTGTCCTAATCAATTTTGATTTCTGATGTTATTTAGTGTGTGAATTTTCTGATGAAGAGTTACAATTATAGAAATAAAAGATAATATGGGATAGTTGTAAATATTTCTTAATTTCCATTAAAAAAAAAAGAGTAAATGTAACTATTATTATAAGAGGTGATATAGAATACGCCAATTTACTTTCATCCTTTAAATCGAATACTTTAATTTTAGACCATTGATTGGATCACTTAGATATAGTATGATATAAAACATTTGATTAGCAAGTAGTTTTCATAAGTCCTCCATTAAAACAATCATCCTCTCTCCAATTTGGGTCTGCTTCTTTATCTCAAGATTTCAAGTATTTTAAAATGGACTTCATAATCCAGTTGAAAACGAAAAGATAACATTAAAGATTGAAGGTTGGTGTTATCCTGTGTGCTGACTGCTGATGAAGTTATATACGGAGTATTTTTTAATTTAAAAATAAAAATAATATTTTTTTAGCGGACCAGAATTGACTTGACTGCATGTTCTAGGTTCCAACGGAGAACATGCACGTGATATTCACGTGTTTAACTCACACACACACTCAAATATTAACATTTACGGAATGCAATGCAATTGGATTAAATAATGAAGTTTGAATTTTGCCAATATTTTTAGAAAAGTAAATAAATTCCTTTAGTCATACTTCTATTAAAATTATAAATCACCCTTTTTAGTGGAGTATTAAAATGTTTTATTAACCATATTGGAACAATATTACTCCAAAAACATGCTATAGAAAGTTATTAAGATTCCATGGTGAGGGTTAGCTGAAATCCTTTAACTTGCACATATCATGTTCAATTCCCATATTCAAAATGGTATTACACATTCTATGTTTTATAACTTATATTAATGATCCTTACCATTATAATATGTGGTATCGTTTCATACAAAAATAATTACCTAAAATAAATAAAAAACTTCCCTAAGGTAGAAGCAAAACAGTGTAGCTACACCTACATTACAATTAGTCATTACCCATCAAGTGTAAGAGGTGAAGTCGAAATAGATGCAAAACTCCTATCCACCTCTCCATTTCCCATCATCGTAAACGAACTAGTTGTTTTATCGAACGAAGACGATGCATATGAATTCAAATAATCGTCGAACCCGATTTCATCCGACCCACCCGCCCCGGGTGCCTTCATAACATCGGGCACCCGAGTTTCACCTTCCAAATAACCCACAACCTGCCTCATGCTAGGCCTAACCAATTGTTGATGGCTCGAACACATCAACCCTAATTTCAACACCATCAAAACCTCATTCTCATCAAAATAGCCTTCCATTCTCTGGTCCACCACATCAAGAATTCTCCCTTCTTTCCACATACTCCACACGTAGTCAACCAAAACCATGTCGTCTGGCCCGGATTTCGACTCAACGGGCCTACGACCGCATGCTACTTCGAGCAATAGAGTCCCAAAAGCAAACACATCCGAACTAGTTGTGGCCCGACCCGTTCTGGTCAATTCCGGTGCTAGGTACCCTAATGTCCCCACGACCCGGGTCGTACCGGGGTTCGACCCGTGATCGTATAGCTTTGCAAGCCCGAAATCCCCGAGACGACCGTTCATTTCGCCATCGAGCAGCACATTACTAGCCTTCACGTCCCTGTGTATCACCACCTGTTCGTATCCTTCGTGCAGGTACAACAGCCCCGAAGCAACCCCTTTAATAATCTTGAATCTCTGCTCCCAACTCAGGATACATTTGGGTTCATCGAACAACAACTTATCTAAGCTGCCATTGGGCATGAAATCGTAAACGAGTAGGAGATCGCCTCCTCTCCTACACCATCCCTGTAATTGAACTAGGTTTCTGTGTCTCAATCTGCCAATGCTGGAAATCTCAGACATGAACTCGCGAATCCCCTGTTTCGACTCGTGGGAGACTCGCTTGACAGCAACTTGGGTGCGGGGTTTTCGGAGGGTGCCTTTGTACACTCGACCGAAGCCCCCGGACCCAAGTAGCTCGCTGTCTTTAAACCCTCTTGTGGCTTTGTGGAGCTCTCGATACTTGTACCTATGTGGGACAATGTCCAGCTCCCATGATTCTATCACTTCTCGATTCTTGTATCTCTTGATCATGAAAACAGAGATCAACATTGCAGACAGGATGAAAACAAATGCGGATAACGATAAGCTTACTATTAGTCTTGTGTGATTCTTCTTTCCATCTGGAACAGAGGGGAGAGAATCCAAATCCAATGATTTGGATTCTCCATTGATTTTGAAGCTCCAACCTAGGATGTAATGCGAACTGGCGAGTAAACCCGTTGAAGCAGAGAATCCGACATACATTTGTTCTAGAAGAATCGGAGACAGATCGAATTGAAGAGACAGAACAGGGATCCTCGGCTTTGAAGAAGAGGGTGAGAGCGTGACATTGATGAGATTCGAAACGGCGTCGTACTCGATCCACACCAAAATAGGTTTACCCCCCTTGATATTGAGATCACGCTTCACCGAATCGTCGCCGTAATAAGCAGCAGCCGCGGATTGGTTGGATTCCAAGCTGTTGATATCGATGCCGACATGGTTATCATTAATGTCTCCGAACTCGAAATCCTGAACGGTGTCGAATTCGACGGCGAATATGTGGTTGGAGGAGTTCCCGCCGTCGGTTTTATTGAGCAGACCGAGGTACTGACTCGGTAGGGCTGAGTCGAGTTTGGGCGAGGGCGAGATCGCGAAGGCGAGGCCATGGCCGCCGAGTTTAGGGTACTCGGGATGAACGGAGAAGGCGAAGCAGGTGGAGAAGGAGAAGACGGAGTTGGTGGTGGAATTCTTGAATTGAATCGGCGATGGGTAGAAGGCGTGGCCTTTCAATCTTAAGGTTTCGTTGGTTAATCGAAGAACTCCATTGTTTTCGATCGTTGCGATATCTGTTAAGGTTATGTTGGTGTTGGGATTGTTGAAACCAGTGTAGGTGAACTCGTCGTGCTGGGATGAAGCAGAGATTGACAAGTATGTGAGAGAGAAGATTAGGGAGACAAGAAACGCCATTACAGAGTGTAGAGAGAGAGAGGATGGATCGAAAGTTAAGATTGGAGGGATTTGTTTAGGATAGTGCTGGTGGGTAGTAGTAATAAAAAAAATAACGACTTTAGTGGCTGATTAAAAATGTGTTGCAATTTATTCTCCTACACATGGCTACATCATGAAGGCTGCTATTTAAAAAAAAGATCAAATATTTCTTTCGAATCAATTTTTTTTGAGTGTATATTGGGTGCACCTGGGTGTAAGGGTGCACTCATATGTGTATACTTTTTTATTCTATTTTGTATACATATTATTCTATTTTGTATACATGTTTTGTAATACTTATATACTTTTTTCACATTAATTTTTCATTAAAAAAATTAACATCCATATGTGTATAACATTTTATTGAATATTATATACAATTTTTCATTAAAAAAATTAACAATTAAATTGTATATATTTTTACTCTTAATTGTATATGTTTTTGTTTATATTTGTATGTGGGTACACCCTATCTTTAGGTGCACCCGGGTACACACTATAAATTGCCATTTTTTTTATTCAATCTTCACTGAAACTAATTAAATTTGATAATATTTAGAAAATCCAAGCACGACGAAAATATGGAGTAATCTCAATTTAATTATTACCAAAGACAAAATTGTAGGCTGGGAGCGACTATTTAATGGAATCTGGATATTGTGATCTATTAAGCATTTAATAATTTATTAATGTACGGAATATTAATAATGAGGATTTATACTTACAGATTTAATAATTTATTACAAGTTGCAGGTGGCCCATGCCCTTCTTCCAGAGTGGGTGCTGGTGGTACTATAAATTGGGCCCACTCGTACTGAGTTTGGACTTTGGAGGACTATGTTTGAAATTAATTTGGAATTGAAAATAGGAGAATAATATTTTTGACAAGACACAACTCATATTATTTGGTACAACTTAACTAAAATGTTAAATTTCACCCTCCAACTTATCATCGAGATTAAATAAGCCCTTATTCTTAGGGTGTGCACGGTGCAATTATACGATTTTTTGATATAATTTAAATTACATTGTTATATACGATTCAATTTAGTAATCAAGTTTGAACCGCAGTTATTCAAGTAATATTGATTATGCGGTTTTAAACGGTTGCGGTCGATTTTGGTGCGGTTTGACGATTTTATTAATAGATTAGCCTACATAAATATCGATCCGGATCTCTTATTTTATAATTGTACTACACTTCGTATTTTACAACTTATATTCTAATAAAAAAAACTTATACCATAAGTAATGATCATTACATCCTTGTACATTTGGCGATAATTTAGCCACGATAATAACACATGGCAAACATTTAATATGTAGAATAGGTGATGAAACTTATAAATATAATAGGTGATCCCATTTACATTAATATATAAAAAGAAACCTATAGTCATGTGAAAATATTTGCAACATTAATCTAACAATACATAGGAGGTTAGACTAGTTGATTGACTTATAGTTGAGATTCTACATAGATGTATGAGAGAAATAATAAAGATAAGAAGTACTCCATTGAAATAAGAATAATAGAAGTTATGACACATGTATGGTAAGAGTGAAGATAAAAACAACAACATTAATAGAATTTTTTTTAATAGGAGTAGTAAATAACTAATGAGTAATGACTAAACTATTTAAATACTAACATGTATAAATATAATATAATACTAATAAAAACTAGTGGTGCGGTCGGTGCGGTTTCGACTATAAAAATAAAACCGCACCATAAAGTGCGGTGCGATTTTTTCTTAAATTATAAATTGCAATTTACCTAAATAATTGTATATAGCGATGTGGTACAATTCGGTGCGGACGGTTTTTGCGATTTTCAAATTTTTTTGCCCAGCCCTGCTTATTCTTATTTTTATTCGTATAAGTCCTTATCCTTATTAAATTAGATTAGTTTAGCTTTATATTTTTGAAAAGTGATCGAGTAAACCTTTCATTTATACGACTTAAACAAATAAACCTTCCATATATTATTTTAATCATTCAACCATCAATATCAATCCTCATTTTTACAATAAATATATCAAATATATTTAAATAAGCAATATTATTAAAAATAAAAGGAAATGATAAATGAGACAAAAGATAAAGATGTGGAGGGGATTGGCAAAGCGAAAAAGAACTAAACAGACTATCCAAATATTAAAGCCCTAAAAAGAGTTTTAATAGATATAGAGCTAAACTAAGATTTAGTATTTTTCTTTGGAAGCTTGTTCCAATCTTGTTTGCATACAACATCCCAAATATCTGGAGGTTCATTCTGAGTTAATTTTCCTTTATCTGAATGGGTAACTGTTATAGAAGTCGGAATGTAAGTAGCGCATTTTCTTCTTGTTTTTTCTTCTTTTAGTTTTATGGTGTTAAATGAATGAAAGTTCTCATCCTGAGAGTTTACAATTATCTTACACAAATCATCTATCAAATTTTCTGAATCAGTCTGATCAACGAATTTATGGGACTCGACAATGTTGAGGAGTTCCAATTGAGGAGCAGCCTCGCAAGAATGAGGCTGATTAAACATAAAGCACTTCGACTCCTTTTTTAACTGCCCAACTCATTATCATTGAGATTTTTTCAAAAAAAAAAAAAAATTCTTACAGTTTTTTTAAACCTCTTTTTTTATTTAATTTATTATTATTATTATATATTTTTAATAAACAAAATAAAATACTGATTCTTTCTTTATTATTTCCTTTTCCTTTTGGATTTTCTTAATGATGAATTTATATATATATATTTTCTTAAAGTGACTAACAAATGTAATTAATTAATATAACTAAAATTAAATAAAACAAAGAATGACATTATATTATGCTTATAAATATATATATATATATATATATAATAAATAATAATAATAATAAGTATAATAATAATAAACCACGCTTGGATGAGGGTCAAAATGTCACGTATGTTTAATTTTTATAAATTTTAAGAATGAGAATCACATTTGTTCTATTGAAATAGAAGAGGTGTTTAGATTTAAAAAAATAAAATAATAAATAAAGGGCTTATTTGATTAAAAAAATTAAGGTAGGGGTTTTCTTGAACCTTTGTCATTTATTTAAAAAGGTAAGGGGCTAAAATGAGTCATTCTAAAAAGTGATTCAAAACCAACATATTTTAATATATATAAAATAAAAAATGAAATGATTTATAAATTAATTTTTAATTGGAATTAAATTTGTGGGTGAAGTTGATTTTCGATGAGCATGCATCTTCAAATACTTATTCAATAAGCGAACTCTCGTAACATTTTCTTGCTCTTGAACTAGCAATTCACCATACTCAACAAGCTTATCAACACTCATTTTTTGCTGCATAAATTTGGGCAGTTTCTTCTTGAAATTCAATCTTGCCCTCCACATTCTCCAATACAATACATGCTATTCATTATCTAATTGCACATTAAATATTATATCTCGCAAAGAACAGAAGGAAACGTTAATTATCAACTATTTGAGTTGGTAGATAAGCAAAGCAAATACTAAGGTTTATCCAAATAAAGTTTCAGAAGACCATATATATATGAACCTCAACCACAATCCCAATAACATGAAATAAAAATTGGCAAAAGCTCCTGTGCGCCCGGGGACACGGAAAGATGCTCCGTGTCCCCATGTGAACACAACCCTCCCCTCCAATCCTATTTAAACCTATGTATTGCTAGGGATTTAAATTGTAAAGGGGCATGAAAATTGTAAAGGCGCACGGAATGTGCTCCGTGCGCCCGGGTGCACAGTAGCCTCACTCATAAAAATTAATAGACGTTGCATTGAGTTTTAAAGAATAAGCAAGTGAATGCGGTCCGTCACTTGTGTCTGGCTAAGCTGATCATTGGCAAAACTTCTTGCGGATTTTTCTGCATCTCTACTCCATTCTTCAGCTAGTGTATAGGCGTTAATTAGTTGATATCACGGATCTATTATAATTTTCTCGACCGCTACACAATTCGTCAGGATGTAACTCAATAGTTCAAAATCACTTGACCGCCGAGAACTTCACCACTTTAAGCTGCTCGTGTGAAAAATATTGCATCATTGCTTTACCTTCACTTCCACTCTCTCTATTCGTCTCCTTGAACCAATGCAGCTGCATCATGCACACTTATACGACCTTAATTTAATAAAAGGAAGATACAAGATAGGCACTCTTCGAGTGTAAGCTCCAAAGAAATAGAAGGGAAATAGGGAAGAAGGATTACAGAGGAAGGGTTGAGAAAGGGGGAGAGAAACAGGGGAGGAAGACGAAAGGGGTAAGCAGATTAGCAAAACATTCTTTTTCTACCTAACACTGATACAAGTTCCCTAATTATATGTCATTCTCTTTATGGGCTTTCCATAAACTTCATGGGCCATGAAGTTTTATTTATTTGGGCCGTATCACACACACAACGCAATTAAAGATCATACCAACATACATTTGCATGCAGAATGAAAATTAATACCTTCAGTTGAAATTCCTGCAGATGTGGGGATGCCCTTATAAAAGAAGTGAGTCCAATCATCCTTACGTATTTATAGTCAGCTTAAGTTTTACTGTGAAGTAGTATGTTTTTCCGGAAAAAAATTAAAGGGACAGCAACTATTCGAGCAACGAGATTGAGATCGTCATTGTCACACCTCCTACTCCCATCCATCAAGCTTCAAAATATTTAATCCGATGCCTTGTATACTTGTAACTTCCATTCTATGCGTTGTGTATATATATGGAGTAGTACATTTTTTCGTTTTCTATTTATCTTTTTCTTCTTTCCAAATCTGGCGGCAGTTAATGGCCCATTGCTCCTTTACAAAGAGTGTAGATAGACTTTCTACCACGGGATCTTCTAATTTGGTTCAATCTTCATTGACACTAATGTACACATTCTATCATGAGTAATCTCAATTTAAATAACAAAAGACAAAAATTGTAAGCAGGAAATGGACGCCACTGAATTAATGTAATCTGGACATTGTAATATTATTTAATAATTAATTATCTATTTATGTATAGAATAATAATCATGAGGATTTATACTTGCAGATTTTAATAATTTATTACAAGTTGTAAGCGGCCCATGACCTTCTAGATTGGGTTCTACTGGTACTGCAAATTACTGACTTTGGAGGACTATGTTTGAAATAAATTTGGAAATGAAAATAGGAGTATAATATTTTTGACTAGACACAACACATAATTTGGTACAACTCAACTAAAAAAATACACTTTGGCTTAAATTGCACACAAGACTTTTAATATAGCATGGAAATTTATCCAAAGTGATTCAAAACCAACTAATTTTAATTTTAATATAAAATTCTACATGGAATGAATTATAAACTTCATATTTCGTTGGAATTAAATTTGTGGGTGAAGTTGATTTTCCATTGCATCATTTGACGATATCTTCAAATACTTATCCAATAAACGAACTCTCTTCACATTTTCTTGCTCTTGAACAAGCATTTCACCATACTCAACAAGCTTATCAACACTCATCTTTGGTTGCACAAATTTGGGCAGTTTCTCCTTGGAATTCACAATCTTACCCCCCACATTCTCCAATCCAACACTTGCTATCCATTTCCTCACTTCATCATCATAAACCCTAGCTCTGATGGCACTAAAGAAATCTACACATGCATCAAAACCAACCATTATATTATAGAAATACAATCTTTATTAACACAACTTTCTCTGCTGATGAACTGCTAACATATATAATGAATAGAATCATCAAACTTACCAATAGATTGGCTAAGGAAAGTGTCAACAAGCTTCACAACATCTTCTCTGGGGACATTGTCCATCCGGAAAATGCCACAACAAACGCCTATTCTGTCTTCCCTCGTCAGATCCCAATAGAACTTCTCCATACGCCCGTCACGAATGAGAGGGGCATACAGCGTGGAGAAGTCGTTACCAGTGACTACGACAGGAACACGGGGATTCTCACGATTGTTATACAATCCAGGGAGCTGAACACTAGTTGGATTATCAGCAATGTTCATAAGGGTGGCATTCACCATCTGATTGTTGACTGTGTACTGTGTCGACCCACCGAACCTACCAGCACCCGCATCAAGATCATTGATGAAGAGCACACACATTTTCCCCAAGGAGATCTTATCAGCTGCCTCGCGGTATCTTTGCCTGATCAGTTTTGCTGGCTCTCCCGCATTTCCACTCTCCAGCTCTCCAGCACTCATCATAATCGGGCTGGAAATTTGTTAAATGATCACCTCATCCAAAAACTCAAAACCAGTAGAATAGTAAAAGCTATAATTTACTTGATCATGAACATGTCTAACTTACTTGATTCCCATTTTAGCAAAAACAAGCTCACACTGGAATGATTTCCCCTGTCCCTTACCTCCCCAGATTCCCAGAATGAGTGGAACCTGATAAAATAAATAAACAAATTAAAATAATAATAAGAAGAAGAAGGAGGTCAAATAATGATATTATTAGCTATTAAGTAACCTTGATATGAGGTAGATTCATAAAGTTTTTAACAATGTGAACAGCAACCTTGTCCAAGAAAGCTGGAGCAATGTAGTATCCATTCATATTATTATCAAATTCGTATCTGTAAAGTTGATCATCATCATTATCATCAAGATTCATCACTCCATCAAATCAATTATTGAAACAAAGAGAGAGATTTATGTCTTACTGTCTTAAACCAGCACTGATGTATTCATAGGAACTCAAGACAGCATGATGGGTGCCGGAGCCTACAGGAGCTTGGAAAAGGGTGTCCACCATTCCCTTTCCTCTGGTGATGTCCTGTTGATCATCCGAAATGTCGGTCGCCAGGCCTTTCCACCTGTCACTATCAGTTTGTTTCTTCTCATCTACTTCTGCAAAAACCTTAAATTTGGTTGGCGAAATGTTTCCTCTTGATCCCACGTTTATCGGGTTGTTGAACCAGTAGATTTTGCTTGGAACATTCAGCTGCAATAAAGAGCTAGTAATATTTCAGTTATAACCATGATCATGAAATATGTGTTAATTTCTTGTGATGAACTAAATATGACTAGATTAGACGAGCTGGATGCTTATGTAAGGATTAATATATATGCATTGGTAGATAAAAAAAAAGTTGTACCAGTGATTTGTTGACAGCTCCGAAGGTTGTAATAGAAACAGAGGCAGCCATGTTTGAATTTCTATATCTTATTAGTAATATGGGATTGATCAAAGCTGAGAGTAAGTAGTGGTTTTAGTGACTGGTTTTTAAGAAATTAATGTCAAGATTTTGTTGCATAGAAGAGTGTGAAGTGGGTAGGACTATTAAACATAAGGTAGTATGGGAGTTGGGAATGGGACATTGAAGATAGTTTAATTTTATTTGGATTTCATGCTTTTATTCTATGATGAAGATAACATTTCTAGAAATCAAGTTTTCTAATTTTGGGAATGTCAAAACGAAAAAAAAAATAAATAAATGGTCCAATATCCTCAAAGAAGGGGTTGAATTATTTGATGGAGATGTGTAAATTACTTTTCTTTTTGTCATTTTGCTGTATAAAGTGATTTAATGAATCCATTGTTCCATATTTTATACATTTAGTAAAATAACATACACTGGAAATCAAATTGAAGCCCTTACATTGAATCAGATATAAATACTTCTTGGATAAGAAGAACCATCATCAAGAAACTATACAAAAACAATGAACCCAAAAAAATTACAAAAAAAAAAAAATCACAAATCTACCTTAAATTTCTCCCTACTCGATCGATCAGTCAAAACCCCTTCTTTCAATGCACACATGATTCAACCTGATCTATCCACCAAAATGATCATTCAAACAATATGCGATTCTCAAAACTGTACACACAACTCAAACCTACCAACACTTCAGCAATAGCAGCTTCATCTTATCAACATTCCTATCCACCTGCCACTTCACTGTATCGTTCGCCATCGGAAGAAGCCACCCCAAAATCTTCTCCACGGCAGCCTTCCACCCTTCTGCTAAGAACTCATCACTTTCTTTACATTTCATGTTCTTGCTTAGCTTAGCTCCCACCAGAGCTTTCAGATTTTCCGGCAACATTTGGTATAGCGATTCGCGTTCGTGGTGGCCCATCCTTTCAGCTGAGTCTAAATACTTATCTGCCAGCAGAATCACGTTTGCATAATGCAATGCTAGCCCTGATCCTCCCACCGTTGAGGGCCCTGCTGCATTGAACACTTTGTTTCTTTTCATAGTTGTATCTGTATTGGTTATGAAAGAATCACAATCGTTGAAGAAAAGATCCGATTTTCGGCTGTAAATGCGGACTTTATTTGGTTCTAATTGTGTAACCAGATGGCCCGAATGAGCATCAATTTGTTCCTTTATCAGTTGAAACAGGGAAAATTCTCTCTGTTGATGCAAACAAGCCATGTTCAGTAATGAAATAGATGGAAGAACAGAGATATATGGCTTGAAAACAGAGCAAATTCGAGTATACACAACCATCACAATTGTTGCCATCAAGCCAACACTTTTATCAAATGTTTTTCGCCACAGAGAAGTTGATTTAAGATGGCGAAGCTCCTTACGCTGATTGGCAAGTTTCTGATTGAAAAGATCTGGATTCGAATCCTTTATCTGAGCATCTCTGTTCTTCCGTTGCTTCATTTTCCTCTCTGTTGTCTCCATCTCCGTTAGAACTTCCAACGCTTTATGCAAACACGCGGTGGGCGAAACTAATTTCTCCATTTTCGCAACCTTCCTTTCAACATATTTCGATCCATATTCCAATTTCCCGTAAT
This sequence comes from Pogostemon cablin, assembly GCA_023678885.1. Classification (NCBI taxonomy): domain Eukaryota; kingdom Viridiplantae; phylum Streptophyta; class Magnoliopsida; order Lamiales; family Lamiaceae; genus Pogostemon; species Pogostemon cablin. Next base: position 1,094,841 of record CM042983.1, read on the forward strand.
CGATATTCCCCAATTTCAAATCCGTGAAAACAAAATCAAATCGATTGAGCCACGAATCGTTGCATTTCTTTCCTAATCGAGAAACAACCACGGCAGCTCGATCAAGACCTTCAAGCAGCTCTGCACACGCGAGGCACAACAGAAATTCCTCGTCGCTGGAGTTCAAATACGCAACTCCTTGGGATTTCATAATGTCGTTATTTAGACGAGAAATTTCCTCGTCGGAGAGGGATTTGTAGAGAGAGAGAGTAATCTGGACATGGTTTTAGCCGTCTCAAATGCGAGGATTCCTAAACGGGGGGCTTTCTTCTTCGGCGCGGCGGAGAAAGGGCGGCACTTGGGGCTGTCCTTCATGAAAGAGGTGATCTCCGGGAGCCAACCCATGTTCTTGAATTCGAGGATAATTGTTCGGAAATGTATTGATTCTAGGGTTTTAGAATAGACATCGCCGGCGAGGAAACGGCAGCTGCCGAGGAGTTGCCATTGTCATCTGATGGAGGGTAGATTAGGGTTCCGAATTTGAAGGTTGAATTGGGGAATTTTGAAGTCATGCATTGGATTAAAGAAAATTAAGGTTGGTTTAATCAGTTAATGGTAATGGATTTTGAAATGGAAATACGGAGCTACGGCTACCGTTACCAAATACCGACACGTCACCAATTTTTATCGGATTATTTTAATACGAGCATGTATTACTACTTGACATACCGTGAAATCGCTTCAATATTGCTCCCTCCGTTCCAAATTTAAATTAACGTTTACGGTAGATACGGAGTTTAAGAAAAATTATTTTTTTACTTACTTTTGAGGGTATTATGATATTTTTGGGTAATAAATAAATGATAAAGTATGTTATGTGTCTTAAAAAGGTGATGTCAAAATTGAAATTAAAGTATGTTAGAGGATATTAGTTTGTTGCTTTTTCCTTTTATGGATGTGTGAAGTTGAATTTAGAACGGACTAAAATAAAAAGTGTGAAGTTGAAGTTGGGACGGAGGGAGTACAAAGTAAAAAAAGACAATCACACGAAATAACACTGACCTAAGGATTTAGAATAATAAACTATTGAAACACAAAGTATAATATTATTCATTAGGAGTAATTATATTTTTAAAATAAGGTGTTAAATGTTAAAAGGATAAAAGATTTTAGAATAAAATCATATTCCATCTGATCCAGAAAGTATTTCATGTATTTTTGTGCCTGATTTTAAGAAAACTTATTTTTTTAATATATGAAAGTAAGAAAAAATGAGAATATTTTAGGCCATTTAATGAAAAAATATTTTAGTAATTTTATGCGTATAAAAAGTGAATAAATTTTCCTTTTTAATGCATAAAGAAAAAAAAAGAATAGTTTAGGTAATTTAATGAAAAGAATTTTGTTATTGAATGTGTGTAAAAAGTAAATATTATGTTGGGATGTGTAAAAACTAAATATTATTGAAATATAATTTTACTATTTTCTTTTGTAAAAAAAAAAAAGAAAATTGTGAGATGAGGGATGGAGTATAATACATGCCTCTTAATATCACTTACCTCCTTAAACCAAAATTTTGCGTCTTGATTAGGATATATATTAACTCTTGGTATATATTTTAAGTTTTTTTTATTTAACAAGTCAATTTATATTTTTTTATGTAATAATAAATTATTATAATTAAGAAAAATAGACAGTCTTAATATCAAATGCCAAAGAAGAAATTATTATTATTATTATTATTATTATTATTATTATTATTATTATTATTATTATTATTGCTTATATATATTTCTTGCTTTTTTCACTTAGAAATATTGCCACGGAAAATGTATTAGCATTCATTACAAAATTTTCCGATTTAATTAGCAATTCACTTAAAGGAATAAGAATATCATTACCCCCAAACTTCATTTGCACATGAGGGTACATAAGTTTTACTTTATTTATTGGGAGATTACTACTAGGTACACAAAAAAACCCTAAATTACTATGAGATACAAACATACAAAAGTATTACTACTAGGTAAAAAAATATATAGTGATATTCCAATATTACCCCTATTAATGTGCTGCACATAAATATTGTGTGCAGCAAAAATTCATGTGCAGCAAAAAAAAGTGTGTGCAGCAAAAAAAAAGTGTGTGCAGCAAAAAAATGTGGTGGTCCGGCGGCGGCGGTCCGGCAGCTTTTCCGGCGGCGGCAGTTTTTCCGGCGACCAGTTTTTTTTTTTGGACGAACAGTTTTTCCGGCGACCGGCTGCCGGAGCTCCGGCGGCAGCTTTCCGGCGACCATTTTTTTTTTTTTTTTTTTTTTTTTTTTTTTCTGACGAACAGATTTTCCGGCGACCGGCCGCCGGAGCTCCGCCGGCGGCGGCGGCGGTCCGGCAGCGGTGGTCCGGTGGTGGGTGGAGGTTGGGGTTAGTGTTTTAAAGGTATATGAGTTTAGGGGTATATTTGGTATTTTACTTTAATATTTTGTATTAAATAATAATTATTTTAAATCAATGTATCTAGTAGTAATTAGGGGTACAAAGTGTGTACCTATCAGTAATTATTTCTTATTTATTTATTTATTTTTCTGCTCTACATGTATTTTGAAATGATCAGAAAGTAACTTTATTGCTAATATTAGGATTTATTTATTTATTTTAATCACTAAACAATCACGTTATTTTATTTTTAAATGATAAATTATCTTCACTTTTTATACGATTTTTAATTGAGTTCTGCATGCAAATATGCAAGACATATTAATCCATACTAAATCAATTTCCAGTGATTATCTTGATCATTATCTTTAGCTGATTTTATGGTACACCAAATGAACGGTTTTCATGTATTGATTAATAATAATTATTAACCTCAAACCCTAACGTTCGAATGATATTAAAATTCAAATGCAAATAGTTTCTAAAGCAACTATACATACTAGCTAGCACGCAACTAACAAGATCCCATATTTATTTTACAGCCATACATAATTACAAATTGTGCTTTTAATTGCATTATATTATTTCTTTTCAAATCTTATAGTACATAATTCTGCCGTTGGTCGATCGGTGTCAATACATGCATTATGTTAATTATACTTCTAATCATAGATTAATTATAAACAAAAGCATTCAGAACAGATCATTTTAAATCTCATAGTGATGTTATATACGTTTAGTGATCATTAGTCAAAAAAATATAATGATAATAATAATAATTATTATTATTTGCTTAATTAAGCGACCAATTAAGTCTGGTAAGTAATAATTCTGATAAATAAATTAACAGGAAAAAAAAAACTTGACAAGAACTAACCATAAACATATGTTCTTGCTTCGCCTGAATGAATACTCCACCCATCTTCCATTTTCCAATTTCGTATTTCATTTCATCAATAGTCGATCCATCCATTGATTTTAAACCAAACACTACACAATTGTGCTCGATTCATCAGCTATGCTTTGACCTAATCGAAGTTCGAGGTCCAATTCACCATGATTCAACTTCTCCACTTTCTTGCCCTCCACCTGTTTGTTCAAATTACCGAGTTGGTTTCCGCCGCTCTGCGGCGGCTGCGCCTCCGGTAAGCTACGGTTTTCAGCTTTATCAGAGTAGGTCTCTTCGCTCAATCTTGAAGAATCCGGTGGAGGGCTGTTTTCGCCGTCGTCAACGTTCTTTGTGACATCCGATGACAGCTGCTGTTTGAGTTTGGCCCTGTCTCTCCGGTGAATGTTCATGTGACCTCCTAATGCTTGGGCGTTTGAGAATCCTCGATTGCAGAAAGCGCACGTAAACGACTTCGTTTCGACGGAAGCAACGTCGTCGGACCATATGATCATTTGTTGGGAGGTTTGTATGTCTGAAGGATTGATATCCATGAAAGGGGTGATCATAGAAATGAAATTGAATACAGAGTTTAGTTTTTAAATGAAGTGGAGTAATTAATAATAGAGATGGTCAAATTGTCGGTTAATGGATTAATTAAATAGTAGTTTAGCTGGAAAACCATTGGAAGCGTGCAGTTTGTGTATTATATATAAATAGCATGCGATTAAGAATGTCTCGACGGCTCATCAATACTTGTACTTCCTAATAATTTTAATACTCCCACCGTCCCTATGCGCTTCCTGTTTATTGTTGCACCTCGTTTAAGAAAAAATTTTCATTTAGTATTTTTGGTTAATAAAAAAATATAAAGTAATAATATGTGTGAAAAAAGAGTGATGAATTTAAAAATAAAGTAACTTACAGTTGTTAATTAATAAAGTGATGTTTTTTAAAAGGTGTGAAGGGTTTCATGAACATTGGAATGGAAGGAATGATAAAATTGTAAAAGGGATAATTTCATGTAATAGCTACCTTCTAAGAGTTGAATTTCTTTCGTTGTTTTAATGTCAACTATATAGTCAATGACACCTAGGAAAATGGCACAAGAAACCTATGTCTGTTTTTACTGAATACAATTAGTAATTTTTTGTGTAAATAATACATTCATTATTAATGTATAGTGACTTTTCAAAATTTTGTTAAAGAATATTTTGAAAGGTGTAATTTTTTTAGGTGTTACCCTCTTTTTAATATTTTTAAATTGAACTCTAATAGATCAAGGGATCTGACATTATTTGTTTCTTTACTTTACAAGCATATTACGTAGCAATCACTAATTAATTTAATTAGTGTATTAATGGTTAATAAATCATATTTTTGTGCAATAACTTATCTGAGCCTAGTCTTGGAGGTTTATATAATAATAGAAAATGTCAAAGGATGAATTTAAATTTATTGCACGCCTAAGAAAGAAAGAATTATAAGGTCAATCACATTTTTTTATTAACTTCATCGATCGTTGTCATCTTGTTTTCCATATTTGGATCATCAATACAAATAATTAACTTTTAATAATTTAATCAATTAAAACAATAAATCTAATTAATTTGCACCTGAATAAAAGTTAAATATGCATAAGTATTATTTGAAATAGAATGGTAATTAGATTAATTTTATACAAAAAATAATTACAAGATCAGGGGGATTTACTTAAATTAAAAACCAAACCAGATAATTGTCAAAACATTTAAAATTGAGTAAATAATAATAATAATAATAACATCGTAAGCAATAATATCTCTTCATGAATAAGTATTACAAAATTTTCATTTTCTTCTTTAGGTCTGAACTAAATTTCTTCCGGTAATAAGCATTTGCTACTGGGGGACAGTGTATTTAGAATATTTAAATAGATCACTGTTCTTTTTGGTGAATATTACTTCCGAGAAAGATATATATATTTTTATTTTTTCAAAATTAAAGTTTTAATTCTCATAGATATATTAGGCAATACCATACCATGCACAAAGGGATAAAATAGAGCAAAAAAAATTATTTTTGCTGCAAGAATGAAAAGGAGTAATAATTAATTAATATTAATAAACGTGCAGGCATATTTATGCTTGTCATTATTATAGAAATAAAAAAAAAACGTTTAAGGAAATTTTACCATTTTATACTTACTTGATTAGTTATCAATTTTTTATTAAGATATATTTTTAAAAATATTATTATTTTTCTTTAAAAATATTATATTTTTTATTTTTATTATAAATTATTTATAAAATAATTTACTGTACCATTATTATTTTTTATCAATTAAATATTAAATTTTAATAAAATATTATCACTTATTATCCCATCACTAAAATCGACAATATATATCATTTAAAACAATTAATTATTAGTTTGGGTTAGTACGTAGATGATGATCGGGTGTGATTATATTACATTGCACCAACCCAACGTGGGTATGTGAAAACGGGCACACATGTAACGTGTATAAGCAGGTCGCATGATATTGTGACGTCGTTTAGATAGCGATAAGTGTTCCAATAAAAGATATATCATTTTTGTTTTTTGTTTTTTTTTTTTTTGGACCTCTTAATTTTTTTTTATTTAAAAAAAAAGGCTTAGGATCAATAATTTTTAGTCTGATTCATTCGACGTCGTTACTCGATCAGAACTAGCCCTAAGATCTAATTCGATATAATCTGTTTAAACACATAAAAAGTTCAAAAACGAGATAAAACTGCCACTACAAAAAAATATTTTTAGCAACCGAATTTAGCAACAGAATTCAATCCATTGGTAATTAGCAATGAATTAACAACAAAAATGACATTTTTGTTTTAGCAACGAAATGCCAACGGATTTATTCTCTATTTTAGCAACGGAATTCAATCCGTTGGTAATTACCAACGGATTATCAAGGGAATCATTATATAAAATACCAGCGGAATTATTAGCAACGAATTACCAACGGAATTATTTACCAACAAAATAGATTTTCGTTGCTAAAAATTTACCAACCACCACTTTACCAACGGAATTTTACCAACGGATTCCGTTGCTAATCCGTTGGTAAATCAATTTAACAATGGAATTAAGGTTTTTAGCAATAGAATATTTCGTGATTAAAAAATAATTTTTTTTGTGGTGTGATGGATTTATGAGTACGACTGTACGAGTACAATGCATAATTAATACTCCCTCCGTCCCAAGAATACATTCGCCCTTTCCATTTTGGTCCGTCCCAAGAATACATTCGCCCCCTAAAAATGAAAACAATACACAATATCAATAACCTTACAATACTACAATATTACAAAAATGCCACCTTCTTTTTACACACAATTTAGTCAAAGTCAACTATATCATACACTTTATTATACTCAATTACCCAAAATACCCCTTCTCTTTCTTACATCACACCCTCAAAAAGTTACTTTTCTTAAACTCCGTGCCCAAGAATACGCGAATGTATTCTTGGGACGGAGGGAGTATAATAGTTGTAGTGTGTAATATATGAACAGATGAATGGATTTGGTCGTATTCATGGATGACCTCACAATGCATGTGAGATAGGGATTACTTCATTTTATTAAATCACTTTATTAGTTTTTCTACCGTCCAACTTGTTAATACCTTATATTATAAAAGCCAAATATATCCAACACTAGGGTTAAATTAAAATTATTAAATAGGTGAAACAAACTACATGTTGAGTTTGATTTTGTTTTCAGCCATTCAGGCATGCATTCGGTTATTTCGACTCTATGTTTATTTCAATGTTCAGTTAAAAAAAAAAATATATATATATATATATATATTAATTTTCTACGGCGTGACACATATCATATCTTATTAGTTTTGCTTTAATGTGAATCAAGTGTAAAACTTTAAAAAATAAAATAAAAACTGAAAGAATCTAAATAATTAATTTTATGTTGAACATAACAAAGTTGTGACAGAGCATGTAGATAATATTTTAAAAGCTACACACCTACACGTACACCACTTGTATATATTCACCTTGCGGCAGTTAATTAGATGTAAAAGATTTAAATAAAAATTGAACAAAGTTACATATAACTTATATTTATCTACCCCAGACTGAAGCTAATAACATATAATAAGTAATTATTTAAAAAAAAAACTACTCCCTCCGTTCCTGAATAAACTTCACCGTTACTGCAGACACAAAATTTTAGAAAAGTTACTTTTTGAGTTTAAGAAAAGTTACTTTTTGACAAATTTTATTGATTTTTGGAGGGTAATGTAGTATTTTTAAGTGATAAATAAATTATAAAGTATGTTAGCTGTGTTAGGTGGGTGTGATAAAGTTGTAATTAAGATGAACTTTTTAAGGGTAAAAATAATACTCAGACATTCTTTTTTAGAATGTCTGAGTATTATTTTTGAAATACGGAGTATTATTCTTCTCAAAGTATAATTTCTTTTTATATACAAGATTAATACTACTCTTTATACTATGTGTAATAATCTATTATAGTAACATAATGATTACACATCAATATATCAATATATTAAAGAGTAGAAAACATTTGAATATAGTATATAGTTGTGCACACAACTATTTGCACAAACAATTGAATATGTAGGGGAAGAGTTAAGTGAATCATCTCTAACACTTTTTATTTACACTATAAAATTTATTCATGAAATATTTCACATTTCTGATAATACCGTGGTTTATTACTTTTCATCTTAATAATTTTTAAATATATTAATTAATGAAAAGTGATATTCCTCTTATAAACTATTTTATCAATTATATATCATTTTTCATTATAAAAATTATAACCTTTTATTCGTTTCACGAAAATAATTTTCTTGAAACAGTATCACTCAAGTTTCGAAACTACAAAGATCCGTAAATTTTATCTTAGTGCATTAATTAAATTAATCAGAATGTTGAAGCCTGAATGGAGTAGATCTGGATCTAAATAGATTATTAAAGCGATTTACCACTGCATTAAATCAATAAATAATTTAATTTCTATTTTTTACTATTTTTAATTCCATCCAACCCATAATATCTAGTTCATATAAATTAATGTTATATATATATAAATATATATATATATAATCTAGAAACACAAAATATCCATGCAAATATAATTACAGCTGTATATATATAATTAAACCTCACAACCCAACAGCTAACTTCTGGAATCCATATAATAATTAATTAATTCCATAAATATTATCTTGGAATTATCAAATACTGATTTGAGCAGCATAACACCACCCCAACAGCATAGCTAGATCAAGGAATTACTCCATCCCCATTCCTTTCACTAAAATTCTCTGCAAATCCCCCCCTTTCTCTCTCCTCCCCTCTCTCTGTAACTGTGCATGGCATATTATGTATAATATGTAATTAATTTATTAAGAAGAAGACATTGATCACCCATGTGCTCTTCTTCACATAAATCTCTCTGCATATTATCAGACCTTGTTAAATTAAATAAATTTACTCAAAGAAGACAAACAATAGCCAATGGACTAAAAAAAACTCCTTTTGAACTTATGTAGAATTTGACAATATCAAAGTTAGCCAAATGTCTGTTTCCAAGTAATTAATAATCACAGCAGAATACCTAGATGAGAACGACAATGCCAAAATCAAGAAAATCTCATCGAAAATCAAGAAAATTCACGGAATGCACAAGAAAATCAAGAAAATTAATTATCAAGTATTAAATTATCAATTTGAGACTCATACAATGAATTAATCTTTGAGAATTAAGTCCTATATAAATCAACTAGCAAGTTGTGTGATAGAATCATTAATGAAGAATGTGACCTTAATAATTATTTGGGCAGCTATGATTTAATTTAGGAAGCTAGGGTTTGATTAATTGGGGTTACATAGATATTGTTTATATATTCTTACAGAACAGACAGTCATTCTTAGTTAAGAGAGGGAGGAGAGAGAAACAGATGGTAGTTAGCAATAATATTCTGTAAGAGAATAGAAAAGGGTATGTGTAGAATACTTAAATGGATTGATTCCTGAGAGTTGGTGGCAATTTTGGAAGGATTGAGAAAGCAAGAGGAGAGTGCAGAAACAGACATTGTGAGGATGATAATAATACCAACCAAAAGGGAATCCATGTTGTCTTCTCTCTGACTTCATTATCATAAATCAACTCTCTGTCTTTCTTCTTGGCCATTACTCTCTTCATCTTATAACACTCATTCACAATAACATTACAAAACACTACACACTCCATTCCATGCAATTCTCTCTCCCATCCCCTCCCTCCTGTGATCTACTACAACCCACTGACCTAAATGTTACATTAGAAATAAACAAATTAAAGGAAGAGCCTTATTTGGCTAGGCATGGCATTAATATATATGGACTAGTGTATGTTTATAACTGCATGTGAGTGACTGGATTTTGATCTCTGTGAAACACAGTGAGATGGACTTGTTTGCTAAAATATAGCACATCTTCTACAAAATGGGTATATATATTTACTACTCCAAAAAAAAAAAAAGTTAAATTGATCAATAGGTATTCAAGATATGTTAAGACATATATAACTCAATTTATATGATTCTAATTTAACAAATCATAACATTAATCCATCACAACATTGAAAAAAAAAAAATCTTGGGTGACAAAAGTGATGAAAATTAAATCTCATAATGGACTATGAACTAATTAAAGATCTCTCACAACCTTGCCTTTATATTTGCAGAGAAAATTTAAACTCTATACAACCTTTAGGAATGTTCCAAATATTGATAAACTAACACAAACCAAATTCAAGTGAGAAATGTCACATAATAACTTTGTGTAAGAAATTGAAGAAGCCTTTTTGCCAATTCTTACCAAAAATAAGAAAGAACACATGCATACAAACTAAGCAAAGCGTGTAATGATTAATTCAATTTCTTTACCTAATGGCAGTTTTACTTCACCTTTGGTGCACTACCCAGCCTCAGCTCAAGATCCGGCTCTTCCACCGAACCACCCGGACAGATTTTGAACACCTCCGATTGAGCCATACATCTTTCTACTCCACTCAATTTTGGCAAGAAACTCGAGGGTTTCGCTTCGATTCTCCTCCTCTTGCAACTCGCCACTTCCTCGTCACTTGAAACGACGAAATTCAACATGTCTTCCGTCACACAATCCTCCTTTTCAGCTCTACAATGATCAGGATCAGCCACCCTTGGTCTCTTGTTGTCGTTTTTGCTCGAATCCAAGCCACGATCTCGCTTCTCAGACAGAAAACTCGACCAAGATGGAGCGTGTGGTGATGAAACTAAACTGTCCTTATCGATTTTTCCACGAACAAGAGGCGAGATGAAATTAGGGTTTGAAAGAGGAGGAGGTGAAACCCTAAGAAGATGTGATGAGAGGGGTGAAAGCAATTGATCAGGGTTAGGGTTAGTGTACAAGAAAGTAGATATCTGAGGTGGATCAAAGGATGTACAAGTATTCAAAGCGTGAGTGTGAGGTACAACAACATCTGCAGTTGGAGAATTTGATGATTGCTTCAACCTAGCCCTATCTCTTCTGTGGACATTCATGTGACCCCCTAAAGCTTGAGCTGATTTGAATTCTCTTCTGCAAAAGGTGCAAGAGTAAGATCTTGGTGGCCAAACACACCCTCCAAGTGTTCCAGCTGCATCTTCAGCAAAAGCCTGTTCTTCCCATGAATCTCCAACATATGGATGATTCATACCAGGATTAATCGGGTCGGGTTTGGTCGTCTTCGCCCACATCCAATACCTTGCTTGCTCCATCAGCAGTTCAAGCAAAATATGTGGAGGGATTGAAGGAATGAAAACTAATAAATGGGAGATGGTGGTGGTGGGAAGTCTACATCTGGTTTTAATGAGGAGAGTACGTATAGTTAATCTTTACATAGGAATTGAGATGAATTAGCTAGCCAGCTGAAAATGGGCAGATAATTGGTATGTTGGTGGGGGGGTGGGGGTGGGGGGAGGTAGGGATGGTGGGTACTCTAACTTTTTTGGCAGTTTCATGCATTGGCTTAATATTTTAGTTGGAGGGTATTTGTTCAGAGGAACTCACTGTGGATGCCAAAATGTTGCTTATTTTTTCAAATTTCTTTGAGTATATATGGAGACAATTTTTCTACTATGTGGGTCCCAACTCTAGCAATACATGTAGGTTGTGGAAATTGGGTACAAAACTAAGATATGATGATGTCTTGATTGGAGCTTAATTAGACTCCTATAATACCTACATTAACATGTGCTGTATCATACTATGCTTAAAATTCAACACATAAAATTAACCCTATCATAATAATTGAATCAAAGGATGATCGGATGATCATGATCCAAAATCAAGTTAAGATGATTTATTGACTACGTGCAGGTAAAGGTCATTTTATCTCGGTTTGATCAAGTAATAGAATTTACTTACGTTAAGTCTAAAGAGTTCGTCTCACATCAATTTGATATATATGCAAGACTTTTGAGATTCAAATGTGTTGGGCTATTCCCCCTATCATTTGATATGCAAGGCTATTGAGATTCAAATATATTGGGCTACCCTCCCTTCTTAGCCATGATTTTAAGAGTAAGTTAGTTGGAAAAATATCATTATTCATTTTTTTTTAAGTATGACTAATTTCAATTTTAGTAATTTTTTATTTTCAATTCTCAATTTTTGTATTCTTTTGTTCGATTTTGGTCATTTTTATCAAATCTAGTCATTTTTTTATCCGAATTTTATATCAAAATTGAACAAATTTTGATACAAAGGAATAAATTTGAACATGAAGAACCAAAATCGAACAAAGAATTATCAAAATTGAGAATTACAAATAAAAAAAAAAACTAAAATTAGAATAGGCTATAACTCGAAGGAGGAGAAATTTGATACTTTCTCTGAGTTAGTCTCAACCAACGACTTATCATTAATGTTTTACATTTAAAGCTGGTGAATAATGTTATCATATAATAATAATATTCTTCTACGTACTTTGGAGTTACTAATTTTGTTTAGTCATAATATATGTATGAGGGTTAATTGGGAACCTATTTCCAAATGAATCATCTATATCACAAAGATTGGATTTATTTATTTTTAATTAAAAACTAAAATCGAAATTAAGCTCTTCATAATTTATTGACGTTGGCCAGCCTATAATATACATATGGATCTTGCATCTTTTAAATATAAAAATGTTGCTATATTACAAATCGTTGGCCTCAAGACAAATTAGCTGCAATTAAAAAGATTTCTTTTTTAGCAATCTTGTGAGATGAGACTGAATGGCAATTAATAATACATCGTACTGGAATTCACATGCCAAAAGATATCTCCATTTTGCATGACATGCACTTTTATTGGTTTTCATTTTTAATTAAAGATCCATTGATCAGTAGTACTTGAGTGATTTTTGTATTTCATTAAACTAATTATATTTAAAAAATAATTTAGAAAAAAAAAAAAAAGATAGAAGAAGATAAAAGTCTACCTTATCATTGACTGAATTTTCAACATCCCCAAGCTTCAAAAATAATACAGAAAGTAAATTAATGAACGACAAAATATGATACAAATTAAGGAAGTTCGATTTGTTTGTAAGAAGCCTATTTCATATTTTCTACGTATTTTATTGTATATATATATATGCTTTTAATTATTACATTCTTACGGGTAAATATCAAAATTTGTCCTGTAAGTATGACATTTTTCAACTTTAATCATTTATCATTTGCAATTCTCAATTTTGGTCCTATTTTGTCCAGTTTTAGTCCTTTTGGTCCAGTTTTAGTCCTTTTGATCCAGTTTTGGTCTTTTTTTCAAAATATGGTCCTTTTTTGTCCACTATTTGTCCTAAATGTATACAATTTCGGACCATTTTTGGATATTTTTTTAACATAAAGGACTAAATATGGACATAAAGGACTAAATTTGGACCAAAAGGACTAAAACTGGACCAAAAGGACCAAAACTGGACAAAAAATGACCAAAATTGAGAATTACAAATGATAAAGGACTAAAGTTGGAAAATGTCATACTTACCGGACCAAATTTAATATTTACCCCATTCCAAAGTATTCTATTTAACTAAATTACACCACAATTGCATGCATTACCATTACTTTATTATCAATTAATTTAGGGAAAATATTGCGAGTTAATTATGTACTGCTCCAAAATCCAATTTTATAGTAATTTTTTGTATTAAATATTACTCTTATTATTATTATTTTTTTATAAAAAATTATATCTCACCATTATCACTTATCATAAATTGAGTATCACTTTCCATTAATGATATTATCACTTTTTAATTGTCTCACGTAAGAACTTACTTGATACGGTTTCACATAAGAATTTGCCCTAAAAAAAATCAATAAAGCATTAATTCTCACGCAAAGACTTTTATAAGACCGTCTCATTTAATGGCTAATATGAGACAAATAAAAAGTGATACTCAATTAATGAAAAATGATAATGTTATTTTATAAATAATTTATAGTATAAAAAAATGATAATATTTTATAGCGAAAGTTATAACTGGTTACGACGTAAAATGATCTTCGAGACGGTTGCCCTAACTGTCTAATTAAAGAGTGAAAATTTTAATTTATCATTTTCCTTCTCTATTCGTTTAAGTTTTAACCAAGGATTAATCCCTTGTGTAAGTTAGATCATTATTTATTTATTTTTATTTTTATTTTTAAATTTTTTTAGAGAACGTATTCTTTCTCGTGTGAGCATAGTATATAGTCATGATTTATTTTTTGTTTTCCCTTTTCCTTTTTCCTTGGCATATATTCATTCTCTGATTACTTCTTGTGGTTTACTTCCCTTTGTATTAATTCTGGAATACAAAACATGTTTTCCGCAGTTTATTCTGCAAATATTCAATAATAAGATCTACAATTCTAGTGTCTTTGGCCCTTAAATGACGGAAGATATTAGCTTCTAACATTATTCCCTAATTTAATTTAATTAAATACAACCTAATTACAATCTACCCAAATTCCTTTCCTATTTTAGTCTCCTATAGGCACGTGTAACAAAGTCTTACATATGTAATACTAGTATAAATTATTATTTCCTACATGTCGAGAATAATTGCACTTATTCTCGAGGAAGAAAATTAATAAAATCTAACTTTTTATGTGATAATAATATAATAAAAAAATGAGGTATTTCATTTTTTTTAATAAAATAAGGCTATGATATAATTGAGTTTCTTTTAGTATTATGATGTTATATTATGGATTTTGAATTTTATTTTATAGATTAATTTCTACACCAAACCGATTTCTTATAAAATAGTATATCGAATGCATATATATATATATATATATATATATATATATATATATATATATATATAAATAAAAGGATTTCTGATTATTATATTTAAAAAAACTAATAATAAATAAAATAATAATAATAAACAGACAAATTATTGGGAGTTACTTTGGATAAATATGAGTTCTAATCTTAATTAATAATGTCTTATGAAACAATTTAAAAATAAAAAATAAATCAATGAATGATTTGGAAGTAACTAAGGATACATAAATGATAGTAAATCAGTCAAGATTGGTCGTGAATTACACGCAAATCCAAGAGATAAGACGCCCAACTTTCTGCATACATAATGCTTATAATTTCTTATTTAATCCTCTAATTAAATTTTAGATTATAATAAAATTGTCCTTATTACGACATTCTACTTAATACGCATGTCTTCATTGTCAAGTGGTTAGAATAAAATATTAATGAATGGACCACTCGGTTTTTCTTGATTTGATCACAATCAAACTCACACTGCTTAATTTGTGTCAAACTAAGCTGAAAAAAGTACCATCCATGGAAAATTATTGTGAAAAGATGCTATCTTATTAAATATATAATGAGGTGACAGTGGTTGATTTAGATGTTATTTAATTAATTTGAGTCTTCTCCAAAATTATAAATTATACTATGTAAATCTTTGTGAGTTGAATTCTACCGAAAAACGGATTATTAAATAATTTATATTTTATGATATGCTAAATTGTATGTTCAAAATTTATACTTCATTTAATACCGAATTATTTAGGGTTGAAATGATCCAACGGGTCTAACCCGGTTCCCATGTGGATACCGGATTCGCGACCCTGGTGGGCCGGGCGGGTTACAAAATGGACGGAAAATCTTTCAAGATTTTATTTAATAATATATTAATTCCTTTTTGTAATTAATAAAAGATGATTTAGTTAATATACAACTATCATTGTACCTCTTTGGAAATAAAATGAGTTAAATATTTGTTTGGTCCCGTAACTTTTTTTCTTTTTAATTTTAGTCCCAAAAAAGATATTTGTTTATAATTAGTCCCATAACTTTCATTTTTCTTTAATTTTGGTCCAATTTTCGCCGAATTTGCCACCTGTTTCCGAAATTGGCAAGTGATGCTGACATGACGAGTCCAACCAGCCAAATATTGATGAAGCTTAAGAAGAAGAAGAAGGATAACACCAAAAATTGCAAAATGTTTATGTATGGGGTGACTATAAACGTTTTTGCAATCTTTGGTGTTGTCTTCATTCTACTTCTTAAGTTTCATCAATCTTTGGTTGGTTTAGAAATAATTGGACTAGCCACGTCAGCATCGCTCATCGGTTTCCGGCAACAAGTGGCAAATCCGATAAAAATTGGACCAAAATTAAAGAAAAATGAAAGTTATGGGACTAATTATAAACAAATATCTTTTTTGGGATTAAAATTAAAAAGAAAAAAGTTACGGGACCAAACAAATATTTAACTCGAAATAAAATAGTCAGGAAAATATGTAAAACTAACTACTTAGACCAGCTTATCAAATGGTCCAATTTAATATTCTTTCCTATTCATCGTCAACAACGATAGATTTTAAAGGTTGAAGAAATGTGTCGGTAAATAGTAAGCATAGAATAATATATATTCGCTATGTGATATTTTTAATTAATGGTGAAGACAAAATTTAGGTGAAATTACGGATCAATAATCTTGTAAATAAATTATTTAAATGAGTAATCAAGAGTTTTGCACTTTTATATTTAAGCACCTTTGTGGACACGGATACATTTGTATGATAGGCAATTTTTGTGTATTTTTGTAACATTAGAAAAAAAATACTTGATGCCATATAAATAAATTCACATTTTATTTATTGGTTCCTTTTAAAATTATATTCACATCCATTAAAAAAAAATTATATATATATATATATATATATATATATATATATATATATATATATATATATATATATATACCCAACATTTAATTTCAATATTTATATTGTATTTTTACACGTATATAACATAATTTATAATTTATTTATTATTAAAAAAATTATCAAATACTAAAATAAATAAATAAATAAATTTCATGTCTGCATGTTTGTAACCTCTTTTATAATATGATTGGGAGTAACATTTAAGAAAAAAAATTGATATTATAAAAATTAAAAATATGTTAAGGAATCATTAGCAAAGAAACAAAATAAGTACACAAAACATAAGAATACAATGAACAAGAATCGAGCAACAATCACAAGAGATTGATATAAGTACATGCTGTAATAACAAAATTTTGTATTTATAATAAAATAAACACAAAAGAATTACAATGATAATCCA
Source organism: Pogostemon cablin (assembly GCA_023678885.1). Classification (NCBI taxonomy): domain Eukaryota; kingdom Viridiplantae; phylum Streptophyta; class Magnoliopsida; order Lamiales; family Lamiaceae; genus Pogostemon; species Pogostemon cablin. Next base: position 1,111,800 of record CM042983.1, read on the forward strand.
GATGGATTGAACTTGATTAAGGAAACAATCTCTATCTATCCTCTGATTCTTCTCTCGAACCAATTTGGCTTTGACTTTGACTTTGATTTGACTGCGTTGACTGTATGTTGAGTCGGATCTTCAGTTGAAGCTTGTCCGAACTCGGATTTGGATCTTATAACGTTAATCCAGAGGCGTCGAGCCTTTATTTGGATTAAACGTACTTGATCCGAAGAACACTCGATCTGGGGGGCTTAGCACCTTAATCCCGGGTCGTATGTTGTTCTTGGCGCGAAGAACACCGAAGAACTCAGTATATGAAGAACGCTTGATTTGGGGGGCTCCGCACCTTAATCCCCAATCGTTTGTCGTTCTTGACTTGAAGATGCTTGAAGATCTCAAGGGAGCGCTGCTCGTGTTCTTGATCTCTTCAGAGCGTTTATGTCTTCAAGTATTATAGTGTGTGTGGAGTGAATGAAGGAGGGCTCCTTATATAGGTGAGGAATGAGCATGCCCCATAAATAACTTGCAATCTGATTGGTCTATGACAGATTTGGCCTGGTTCTGCGGGCTTGGGCCGTTCCAAATATATCACAGCTTGATTGGTCATTACTTATTTTGACCTGATTCTGGAACCTTCCATGCTTTACTTAACTTAGGGGTCAAGCTTTACTTAATTTAAACCCTACTTAATTTGTTGGGTATTAAATTAATTATCAATTATTTATTAATTTATTTTAGGAATTAATTTATTAAATCCCCAAAATAAAATATAATAAATTAAAATTGATATTTAATCAATAAAATCCACGTGTCGCACTTTGATTGGACCGTGAATTTTAATTGCTTACAAATGCCCCCTTGCGATTTGTTCACGGACAGTATGTCTTGCTGTGAAGGAATCGCAAAAGATTTGTTTCTTGTTCACCAAGATTTCATGCACCTTACCCAAAATTATCAAAGTTATTTGTAGTAAAGAATCTCCTACAATTTTGTAGAGCTTGCGCATCTCACAATAATCTCCATAATTATCTATGAGTCCACTAGTAGCTTCTATAATTATCAACAAATAATTTCCATAATTATCCATGAGTCCATAATTATCCATGAATCCACTACTATATAATGGTACTTCATGAACTCAATTTTTTTCATCAAAGCTATCCAACAAACAAGATATTCACTTCAGTTCTTGGTTCTTCCTTCTCTTATTTGAATTTTTTTTTTCTTTCTTTCCAAAGTATAGCATGAAGTGTTTCTAAAATTTTTTTCTTCCTTTTTCAGCATTGCTCCAAGAGGCTGTCAATTCACAAGTATAAGGTCTCAATCTATTCTTCTTTAATTCGCTCTTCTTTTATTTGTCTTTCTTGTTTCTTGTTTATTTTCTCTATTTATAAACTGATTATTTGTCTTCACATAATCACCAAGGTAAGCCCCATCACTTGTGTTCTCATATTTACTTCTATATCCCTTCAATTCTTTTCCTTGTTGTTCTTTCTTCTTTTTTTTTACAACACAACGAAGCGAAGAAAAAAAAAATAGAAGATTTTAACACGCTAAAGCAATCAAACCAACGATGTCGAGGTAGAGAGCGATCGACGGCGGATCACCCATGGTGGTTGCTTGTCGGGCTCATACCGCGAGGTGAAAAGCAGTCAACGGCGGACCACCCATGGTGGTTGCTTGTTGGGCTCACACCTCCAACGTGTTGATGCAGCGAGAGCGGACTACCCATGGTAGTTGCTTATCAAGCTCATGCCGCGAGGTGAAAAGCAATCAACGGCGGACCACCCATGGTGGTTGCTTGTTGGGCTCACCTCACCTCTCTGTCGATACTTTGACGACGAAGTGAAGAATTCCAACCAACGGCTTAGAAGTGCCAAACTTGGCAACAACCCACGACCTCGGCTGCGCGTGGTAACCCATCGAAGTCGAACGACTGGCGGAAATGGGGCTGCAACAGAACATGCGGTTGCTTGATGACCTGGGCGTCGACGGACACAAACTCCAATTCAACGTCAAGGCCAGAGATATCTCTCTGTGGCAAATTGCTTCAAGTTGGAATGGGCGTGTCTGAAGTGGAAGATGTCTTTAATGCGAACCTCATAACATTGGACGAATTTAAACTTTCTGCCATTGTATCAAAAGGCTGCCGGCGCGGTGATCCGGAACTGGCGGCTGACGGGCTTTGAACGGCGGCAGCGGGTCTCGGCAGCAACAAAGGCGGCCTCGGAAGCGGCGGCTGGGCGATCTCGGCAGCAGTGACTGGGCGGCCTCGGCAGCGGCGGCTAGGCGGCAGCGCGGCTGGGCAGTCTCGACAGCAGCGACTGAGGTCAGTGGGTGATCTCAGCACACGGCGGCTCTCCGAGGCGGCTTCGCGATCTCCAGCAGCGACGGCAGTAGGTGGCGTCGCAATTCCGGCAGCGTAAGTTCTGGCTGAGCGGCGGCGATCATCCACTGCGACGGTGGGCAGAACTTCGCCTGACGGAGTCGCGAATCGCACTGATAATTCACGCAAAAATGGGGTGCCCAATTTTGACCCTTCAATCCAATTTTGACTCTCCTTTAATGGGCTCAATTTTGTTTCCCTTTCAACCCAACAATCTTAATTTAATTTGGGCCCATCTTCTTTTGAACTTGGGTCCAAAATTTTAATTTCTTAATTCACAACCACTTGGGCTTTATTTTCCTATGTTTAATTTACAACTTTGGTTTCAACAATTAATCGATCCCATGAATTTGTTTTGGGCCTTTTAATCCATAAACTTAAATTATACACATCTTCCCATCCTCTCATCTCTAATATTCCTTTGTTTATTTGACAGCTAACTCAACTTTCAGCATGGTTTTCCTCAAAACTGTAACGGGAAAGTCCGGTGCAAGCTACTTGGTCATTCTTGAAGATGCACACCAATCTTTGCCCCAAGGAACTCGTCTTTTACCCGGGCAATCTTTGCTAGGGAACTGTGCTTATGTCCCTCCAAGAAGCAAAAATGAATTTTTCTTGGCATGTTGGTCTCATGAATCTTCTTCAAGTAAAAATAACATAAGTTGGACCTTGAAGGGAGCTGACATTGAGCCAGAAATCAATTCAGCACCTTTACCCTCTTTGGGACGCCGCATTGCAAAAGGAAAAGCATCCTGGGGGGAAATCAAATTCCTTGGAGAATTCCACTATACCAAGGGTTACTGGGAATGGACTGAAGATATTTTAAGCCGATGCGGATCCATTCTCCGAAACACAAAGCTTTATGATGCTGTCTTTGCATCCCTCTTTACCTATGATTGCAGCTGTGAAATCATGAAGGCCTTCTGTGAAGCTTGGTGTTCTTCCACCAACACTTTACTCACCAAATTCGGAGAGATGTCACTTTCTTTATGGGACTTATACAACTTGATGGGACTACCCATAGCGGGTTATGTGTATGATGAAATTGTGCCCTGTGCAGAAGAATTGCTTTCCACGAAGGATGGTTTACGTATCCCGCGCAGCTGTAGATCTTTACTTGGCGCCTATCACGTACTTTGCAAGGGTGCTAACAGAAGAAATGTAACCATTGACCAATGGGTAGATTTTTGGTCTAAAAAGGCTATAACATGCCTTGAACCTCCTACACGCGTTGAAAGAAAGACGACTTCTCGGCCTAAAAAAACTTATAACCCGACTGGCGTTATTTCGAGTCACCAGCCATGGACGTCTGCTGAGGTAGATCAATTTAAAAAGTTGGGCATTTCTCAAACTGATCAAGAAGAGACCTATCTAGCCGCTTACTTAGCTTGCTGGCTTTGTGAGTTTGCACTTCCGGGTGGCGAGGTAGGCTTGATACGACCGAGTACCTTCAAAGTGGCAAGCCTAATGGCTGCAAGAAAAAAAAGTGAGTCTTGCTATTCCAGTTTTGGCAAACATTTACCATGGCTTGAATGCAATTTCAAACTCATCGAGTTTATCTGAAATTAAGTCAACCTTTCCGGTTCATTTTGTCCATGCTTGGCTGGCTCACTACTTCAAAACTCATTTTCCGGTTGGAAGTAAGACAGCATATCCTCGAATGGTGACATACTCTGGAGAGCAGGGAGCAAGATACTTCGATGCTGAAGATGCTCGTAAACGAATCCACACAGCTGATAATGCCTTATGGACTTGCAATATTTTTTCAAAAGACAAAGCGATCCACTACACGGATGATGGAAATAAGAAATGGGATAATTGGGCTCATCTGGTGGCTATCCGTACTAGCTATCTCACTTTGCGGCAGGGTAGTCATTTTGTGATGGAGCCTTACTCCCCTCACAGGTTTGCTCGTCAATTTGGCTTCCTACAAGATGTCCCTAAGATGCTTAGAACCAACCTTCGGAAAGCATCTTTAGAAGAAGGATTCAACCATTGGAAACATTGTACTTCGTATAACTCTACCTCCAAATCTTACTTTCCATGTGCAACCCCAGCTCCTAAAAACTACTCCACTACTGAGTATAAGGAGTGGTGGAAGCAAGTCCACGGAACTTACTTATCTGATCATATCAAGGCTTTGACTACCCCAGTTTCAAAACCTCCGGAGGAAAAAGTGGACATCATTAATGACCTTGATGATGATAATCAAGAAGTTCAGGATATTTCTCCGGTGTATGATGAAGTTTTACAACCTACAATGCATAAAAGGAAGAAAAGTTCCCCTCATTCTACAGAAAGTCGTAGCGCCTCTACTGAACACCATTGGAAGAGAAAGAAATCTGTTGTTCACACTGAAAAACAAGATAAAGAGGTTTCTTCCATTCTCTCTCCTTTTTTTTTTTTCATTTTCTTTATTTCATTTTCTTACAAAGCCTTCTTTTATTATTGAAGGTTGCGCTGAAAATTTCTGGCTCTAAGGCTGCTGAAGAAAACGAATTAATTACTGCTGTTACTTCAAAAAAATTGGCAGCTGAGGTTTCCCTCTTTTCCTCATCTTATTTTTCATTGTATATCCTCATCTTTATACTAGCACATTTCTTCTCTTATCAGATCTTGGGCATCTCTACAAATTCTGGTAGCGGTGACAATTCTGATGAGAGTGATGATTCTACTGAAAGTGATGCATCGACCACAGGGGCGAATTCTTCAAAGGCACGTCCCATGATCTCAGAATTTATATCTAAGAAGATTACTCGTGATCTCAAAGGGAAATTTGCTCGGAGTGCATGGAGTAAAATAAGAAGAAAACTCAAACGGACTCCTCTTGAGTTTTTATCAACTCTGAGACAAGAAATATTTTCCTTGATAAATGAGGTGAAGGCTCTTAGAATCGACTGTTCCTCTTTAGAAATAGCCTTGGCACCTCTATTTGATAAGGCCGACACTTATACTGCGGCAAAATTGAAGTCTGATGAAGCGGCGTCCACGGGAAATCATGCAAAATGCTTGACTAACGTCAAGGGTCGCCTTCAGAATTGCCGAGACACTCACATGACAGAGACAAAAAAACTAAAGACTACTTGGGAAGAGTTAAAATCGATAAGTAAAGAGATGACTGATCTGCAGAAGGGAGAGAAAACTTTATCTGAAGCAGCTGATCGTCTCCAACAAACTCTTTGTCGTGCTAAGAAGGAAGTTGAGCTCATAGAAGAGGAGATCCTTATGCTTGATAATGCAACCGTCTTGAAAGAATCATCATCTGAAGATGAGAAAGCAGCTCTGAAGTCTGTCTTAGAAAGCATACTCTCTGACAACTTTCTTGTTTAGCATAGGACTGATTTTCTTTTAGTTTGCTCCCTTAGTTATTTATTTGCTTTCCCCTTTTTATGTTTTTGAACATCTAATGATATCATCAATAAAGTCCATTCTCTTCATTACTTCTCCCTTATGTTACATCATTAACTTGTTTTCTTGTCTTTCATATTTATTTGCTGCCTTCACACTCCAATTTACCACACAAACTTGATGTGAATAGACCAAAGGCATGACTGAACTTAGCAAAGTGCTAAGCTGCCTACGTACCTCTTCGCAGAGGATCAAGTCATTACGTAGTTCAAAGGGACATGATTTGGTTTTGAATGGGGGGGTGCCGTGCACAGTTTATACTCATGCGGGCCAGGAGTGACTATTCTTTAACCACTTTAGACAAAGTAGGATATTTAATACTTTAGCCACTTAAAATATCTGAGTGGGGTGAATTAATAGTTTAACCACATATAATTACCTTTGGTGGGTGTCATGCACAGTTTATACTCATGCGGACCAAGAGTTTGTCGTGCACAGTTTATACTCATGCGGACCAGGAGTAACATGCAGTTTAGGCTCATGCGTCAAGGAGCGTTATATATGTATTTGTTTTACGCATAGTAGCGTTTCAAGAACTTCCCATTTATAGGGCCAATGTTCACGCCATCCTCCGAGATCAACTTGTATGCGCCATTTGTATAGGCTTCCTTCACAACATGAGGGCCATCCCACTTGGGTAGAAACTTATTTCCAACGCGATGGGTGACTACTATAGGTCTTCTCACAGCAAGCACCAAATCACCAACTTGAAAAGAACGTACCCTCACCTTCTTGTTGTATGTTCTAGAAAGGCGAGATTGGTAACACTCAAGTCTTTGTTGTGCTTCCAACCTCTTTTCATCTAATGCTTCTAACTCTTGAAGACGTAACTTTGCATTTTCTTCCTCGGTGAGGCCTTCTTGTATGGCTATCCTCAAAGAAGGAATTTGCTTTTCAAGAGGCACAACAGCCTCAACACCATACACCAAGGAATACGGAGTGGCTTGAGTAGGTGTTCTATAGGTGGTGCGGTACGCCCATAAAGCTTCATTGATTCTTTCATGCCAATCTCTTTTCGACTTGGACACCACCTTCTTTAACAAACTACATAATGTCTTATTGAAAGCTTCGGCAAGACCATTAGCAGCTGCGTTATACATTGAAGATTTCTTTTGTTTGAAATCAAACTTCTCACATAGCTTATCAATCCAACTGTTGCTGAACTGCTTTCCATTATCAGTGATGATGTAGCGCGGAACACCATACCTATAAATGATGTTGATCCGAATGAAATCAGCAACATTTTATTTCTTTACTTACCTTAGAGGCACAGCTTCGGCCCACTTTGAAAAGTAATCGGTTGCCGCAAGAATGTAGAGATGACCACCAGATGACTTTGTAAGCGGCCCCACCACATCTAAACCCCAAGCATCGAAAGGCCATGAAGCGACTGTCGGATGTAAAGGCTCCGGAGGTTGATGAATCAAATTTCCATGGAACTGACAAGCTTGACATCTTTGTGCGTAATCCATGCAATCCTTCACCATGGTTGGCCAATAGTAGCCCATCCTTTTAATTCTGAAATGTAGCTTCGGTCCGGATTGATGAGCACCGCAAATTCCGGAGTGAGCCTCCTCCATTGCTTGAATAGTTTCTTCCTTACCCAAGCATCTCAAGAAAATTCCATCGAATGATCTTCTATAAAGTATACCCTTGAAGTAGATGAACTGAGGTGCCCGACGCCGAATATCAACCCTTTGTCGTGGATCATTAGGCAACCTATCATATTTCAAATAATCCACAAGTGGTTGGCGCCAATCTTCTTCTTCAATTTCGAAAACCTCCACCACATGATTTTCAACTTCTTCATAATCATCATCTTCAAAGATTGGTGGTACAATCCAACTTCTACACACCGGTATTTGAATTTGCGCTTCTGGCATAGCTATAGTTGATGCTAACTTAGCGAGGGCGTCAGCTTGCTTATTCTCTCTTCTAGACAAATGCTTAATATCAACATCACCGAGATAACCCATAAGCTTTTGAGCATACTTGTAATAGGGCAACAACTCAGGCTTCTTCACTTCATACACTCCAAGGAGTTGATTTACCACCAACAGCGAATCACCATACACTCTAAGGTGTAGCTGCTTTATATCGACAGCCATTTCCAAACCAAGTATGAGTGCTTGATACTAAGCCACATTGTTGGAGCAATTTTCCATTAAGGAAAATGAGAAGGGTAGAACTTCACCACTGGATGTTACAAACACGACTCCTGCACCAGCTCCCTCTCTATGAGATGCTCCATCGAAATACATCTTCCAAGGAGAAACGATATCCACAGTAAAAGCATCTTCATCGGTGAGTTCATCAGATAGTTCCCATTCAGCAGGCATTGGATGATCAGCTAGAAAATCTGCCAACACTTGTCCTTTCACGGCCTTTTGAGGGACGTACACGATCTCAAACTGTTGAAGTTGGAGATACCATCTTGCAAGCCGATCAGAGAGTACTGGTTTTGACATGACAAATTTTAGTGGGTTGGCTTTCGAAACTAGCCGAACTGTGTGAGCTTGAAAATAATGTTTCAACTTCTGAATCACGAAGATAAGGGATAAACATATCTTCTCAATGGGTGAATACTTCAACTCGTTTGGAGTCATGGTTCTACTTAGATAGTATAGAGCTCTTTCTTTGCCATCATCATTTTCTTGTGCAAGCAAAGCTCCAACAGAACGCTCTTGAGCAGCTAGATAAAGTACTAATGGACGTCCCGGTATTGGAGCACTCAACACTGGTGCCTTCATCAAGTATTCTTTAATGCTGTTGAAAGCATTATTGCAAGCTTCATCCCATTCGAATATGCTGTCTTTCTTCATGAGATGACTAAATGGTTGGCATCGGCCAGCTAAGTTTGATATGAATCTCCTTAAGTATGCCAACTTTCCTTGTAGACTTTTGAGTTCATGTATGTTCCGAGGCACATGCATTTTCATGATTGCGTCAATCTTTGCTTTCTCAATTTCAATCCCTCGACGGCGAACAACAAACCCAAGAAATTTCCCGGATGAAACTCCAAATGCACACTTGAGCGGATTCATCTTGAGTTGATGCTCTCTTAATCGTTCAAACACTCGCCTTAGATCATAGAAATGATCTTTCTTTTCCTTTGATTTCACCACAATATCATCAACATAGCATTCGACAATCTTATGAAGCATGTCATCAAATATCTTTTGCATGGCTCGCTGATAAGTGGCACCAGCATTCTTTAAGCCAAATGGCATAACATTATAGCAATATATCCCTTTCGGAGTACGAAAGGCTGTCTTCTCTTGATCCTCAGGAGCCAAACCAATTTGATTATAGCCAGATGACCCATCCATAAATGAAAGAACCTCATGCCCCGTTGTTGCATCAATCATGAGTTCAGTAATTGGTAATGGAAAGTCATCTTTCGGACATGCCATATTCAAATCTCGAAAATCAACACATACTCTGAGTTGCCCATTTTTCTTTCTTACCGGCACGATATTGGAAATCCATGTAGGATATTTAACTTCTCGGATCTTGCCAGTTTCAAGAAGCTTATTAATCTCGTCCTCAATCAAAGGAATCAACTCTGGTCGAAATCGACGCTGCATTTGTTTAACCGGTCGAGTTCCCTTTTTAATGGACAAGTGGTGCACTGCGATTTTCGGATCTAAGCCTGGCATTTCCTTATGTGACCATGCAAAGACATCTCTGAATTCTCGCAAAAGGCTGACATACTTTGTTTCTTCCTCAACATCTAGCAGAGCACTTATGTAGGTAGGACGTGGGTCATTTTCATCACCTAAGTTAATTTCTTTCAACTCATCAACAGTGGCTTTCACTCCTTTTTCAAATTGTGGAGGGGCATCTTCAGCATCTACTTCCTCCATTGGAGAATCTTCCACAGCAGTAATATGATTGGTAGAAGCTACACTTTCTTTATCATCACTATCATCTTTAGTAAAGATGATTCTTTGCACTTTATCCTTCAACACTCTTCCACTTGAGACAGTCAAAATATTTTGCCGCTTGATACGAGATGGATTTTGACTCCGGAGTTTTCGGAGGTTAAGGGACTTGACATGATTTTGCCTTCTACACTTCCCTTTACAGGGTCCAAGCCTTTCGAAGACACTCCCAAGCCTTTCAAAAACAGATATTCTCTTGACTTCCCTACTACTTGCATCAAACCTATCCTCCGTGGATAAAGCTTCTCCCTCGGTGATATAATTTGTACTTGCTCTTCTAATTGCAATGCGGACTGGCTTTTGAGGGACATATCCCAAACCTGGCTTAGCCTTCCTGATAGTGTGACCACTATTTTTCAACATTGTCTGAGTAACATTGAGCCCATGTCCTGGTGGGTTGATAGTTTCTTGACACACCTTGCTCGCCATCGCTTTTTCCCTTGGTTCATAACCAGCCTTCATAAGGAGTTTATAAGCTTGTGGACTATACGACTTGGTTATTTCGGCTTCAAACACTTCACCATGTTCGGTCTTTGATCCTTCAATAGGACGTGTGAATCCTTTGAGTGGTGGAGAAGAAAGTTTACTAGCATCAATTTTTGTTAAAGGCAACGTTAACTCTTCCGAGGTCTCAAGCCCTTTGCCTTTGTTCTCCTTGAGAGTGGCAGATGATGTACTACCTTCCTCATCATTTATTTGTTTATTGCCCCCATTATCTTGCACCGGGGCTTCTTCACGTTTTACTTCCTTTGTACTCTTGAAGAAATATTTAGCATCGGCAAAGTAAGCTTCAGCTTCAGTAAATGGCTTGTCATCACCGAATACTCTTTTCACGTTGTCACCTTCACTATATTTGAAGCACTGGTGCAATGTAGAAGGAATCACGCCATTCTCATGTAGCCATGGACGCCCCAAAAGCATGTTGTAGGAAGTTTTTGCATCAATAACATGGAAAAGGACTGTGGATTTCATCTCATCAATTAGCAAATCAAGAACTATTGTGCCGAGAGTCCTTTGTCCCTCATGGTTGAACCCTTGGATCATCAATCGGCTATGGTTGAGTTCATCCAGTGGTATTTCTATCTTCTTCAACATTCTCAAGGATAAAATGTTCACTGCCGAACCTCCATCAATAAGTATACGATTCACACGCATCCCTTTAGTATAACCAGTCACAAATAGAGGTCGATTATGAGATTGCATACCCAACAACATATCTTCATCCGTGAAGGTCACCTTCATGGAGTAAGCTTTACCCTTAGTTTCAAGTTGTTCGCTTTCATTGTCCTCATTCACGACATGACATGAGCCTCCATTATGACTTTCTTTTACAGAAGTGAAGTTTATGCCCGCCTCATCTTCTAACACGATTTTCCCTTCCTTAGCTAGTTGCATGATCTTTTCCTTAAGAACGAAACAATCATGAATTGGATGACTCACCAACCTATGATACTTGCAGTATTTTGGGTCATTAGTTCGGCCGGCCTCTTCTGGACGTTTCATTTCAGGAAGGTCAAGGAGCTTATTTTTCATCAGATCATCAAATATGCCAGAAAGGTCTGAGTTCAGAAATGGATACTCTTTTTCTTGCATCTCCTTCAGAGTTAACCTTCTTTGCCCCCACTCTTGGGCAACTTGCTTCCCTTTGTCTTTCTTATCATTTTCATTCTTTCGAACCTTGACCGTCATAATATTTGTGGCCATTGACTCTTTGTTGGAACTTTTAACATAGGACTTGCCCCCCTTTTGAAATCTTGTTTATCTTTAGACTTGTAGGAGTCCGACATCGGTGAATGTTTGATTCCACTAGCAGCCATACTTAATTCCATGTCATGGACCCTAGTAGCCAACTCTTCGAAAGTCTTAGGTTGAATTCCTTTGAGTATATAAAGGAGATTCCATTCCATCCCTTGGATACACATCTCAATAGCAGACTCTCCGGATAATCGGTCCTTGCAATTTAAGCTCAAATTTCTCCATCGATTGATATAATCAATCACAGGTTCTTCCTTCAATTGACGGGTATTAGTTAACTCAGTCATGCTAACAGTTCTCCTCGTGCTGTAGAAACGATTAAGGAACTCATGTTCCATTTGTGCCCAACTATCAATGGATTCAGCTTGCAAGTCGATATACCAATCAAATGCATTTCCTTTGAGAGAGCGAACGAACTGCCTTATCATATGGTCTCCATAAGTACCAGCGTCATGGCAGGTCTCAATAAAGTGTGCTATATGCTGCCTCGGGTTTCCCTTGCCATCAAATTGTTGGAACTTGGGAGGCTGGTAGCCAACTGGCAACTTCAAGTTGTCCACTCTTTTCGTGTATGGCTTGACATAAGTAACAGTAGGCTTGGAATTCTCCTCAAACCTTTCTTTTATTGTTCCAAGTATAATATCCTTGAGTTGATCTACTTGGAGCATTCCATCAGCTGAAAGTGGCAATGTTCCTTGAGTTTGCTCCTTTTCAATAGCCTGGCGCCTTGTGACCTCTTCCACTTCACTATCGTCCATGACTCCTTTTTCGTTTGCACGGCTAGTCTCCGCAATGTCTCTTTTCATCAATTGGGAGATCTTTGTGTCTTGAGCTTCTATGTGTTTCGTGAGCCCCTCGATAGCTTTCATCATATTTGCTAATTGTTCCTCAACAGTCGTGGCGCCTGCCATCATTACTGGAGCTGCAACGGAGTCAGATGAAGAGTTTGAAGATGCAGAATCTTCATCACTATCATCTTTCATAGGTAGTTGTTTTCTCGAAGCCTCCTCAACCGAAGGGTTGGATCCAGATGAGGCTTCCGAACGAGCTTTTTCTGACATGCTCCTCGTAACAACAGCAACATATTCAGTCAATGACTCCGAGAGCTTAGAAGCAGCAGTCCTACCTACAGTAATCCTGACAGGAGTCATATCGTACTTTCGAGCTTGTAGAGAGAAGAGATGAGAGGTAGAGACGGTCCCACTGGGCGTGCCAAAATTTGTAATAACAAATTTTTGTATTTATAATAAAATAAACACAAAAGAATTACAATGATAATCCAGATGGATTGAACTTGATGATTAAGGAAACAATCTCTATCTATCCTCTGATTCTTCTCTCGAACCAATTTGGCTTTGACTTTGACTTTGATTTGACTGCGTTGACTGTATGTTGAGTCGGATCTTCAGTTGAAGCTTGTCCGAACTCGGATTTGGATCTTATAACGTTAATCCAGAGGCGTCGAGCCTTTATTTGGATTAAACGTACTTGATCCGAAGAACACTCGATCTGGGGGGCTTAGCACCTTAATCCCGGGTCGTATGTTGTTCTTGGCGCGAAGAACACCGAAGAACTCAGTATATGAAGAACGCTTGATTTGGGGGGCTCCGCACCTTAATCCCCAATCGTTTGTCGTTCTTGACTTGAAGATGCTTGAAGATCTCAAGGGAGCGCTGCTCGTGTTCTTGATCTCTTCAGAGCGTTTATGTCTTCAAGTATTATAGTGTGTGTGGAGTGAATGAAGGAGGGCTCCTTATATAGGTGAGGAATGAGCATGCCCCATAAATAACTTGCAATCTGATTGGTCTATGACAGATTTGGCCTGGTTCTGCGGGCTTGGGCCGTTCCAAATATATCACAGCTTGATTGGTCATTGCTTATTTTGACCTGATTCTGGAACCTTCCATGCTTTACTTAACTTAGGGGTCAAGCTTTACTTAATTTAAACCCTACTTAATTTGTTGGGTATTAAATTAATTATCAATTATTTATTAATTTATTTTAGGAATTAATTTATTAAATCCCCAAAATAAAATATAATAAATTAAAATTGATATTTAATCAATAAAATCCACGTGTCGCACTTTGATTGGACCGTGAATTTTAATTGCTTACACATGCTATTGTGACAAGATTAACATTAAAATTACTTTTATAATGTAGCATCTTTCCAACATCAACAAGGAAAAAAATATCATCATCTTCTAAAAAAGATTTCAAAAATGAAAGTTAAGTTAATCGATTAGTTAATTTGAAAACATCTTCGTTGGAAATGGTTAAAATACTTACAAAAAAAATTAACTTCATTCAACATGACTGATCATCCTCGTCTAAAACACGTATATACATTATACAATTACAGACATTAATTAAGAAATATATTATATAAAAATGGATAATTAAAAAAAAAAAAAAAAAGAGAGAGATGAGTGAGGAGGAGAGAGAAGAACCTCCCAAGTCCCAAGAATGGCAGTACTTCACAATGGATTCTTCATTACTCAACACACTTTCTAGATTATAAGCAAATGGGATGAGTGAGACCCATAATGGGATTAAACGGTGTGTACCAAGCAGCCCAAATATGTAGGCCCAGTAATGTTGCAGAGCTGTCATAATGAAAGATTTCTCGCTTTTCACTACGGCCCAAAGCTAGGTTTTCTGTACATAAATGGGCCAAGGTGAGTGTCGTTAACATTAATTGAGAAATCAATTAACCAAAATTAAGTATAGGAGTAATTGGTACCGTACCCCTAGTTCACTCTTTAGTTATTTATTATGTTAAATTTTACATTTACTGTTTTTTTTTCTAATATCCTATATTAAACTGCACCACCCAAAAATAAAATATCACATCAATCTTCAATTTTATAGTTACATTTTAATTATAATTTTATCATTTTCACTTAACAGACATAACGTATACAGTATATTTTATAGTTTATTTATTACCTTAAAAAACTACATTACTCAAAAAAAATTAATAAAATTAATAAAAATGACTTTTATTAAATTTTGATGCAAATAAAAGTGGGATGGAAAAAGTAAATCACATAATATTTTCTAGAAAGAGTGAAGATAAAGTTATCGTGCATAATTTCATCGTTTTGTTTAGTAGATTACTCTTTCATATAACAGATTATTAGCTTCCAGAAATATTTAATTTTAATATATGATAGATTATTTTTTTCCTTAAAAAGTAACCCAACATTTTCAAGAGTGAATACTGATAGAGTTATATTTAATATTTAATTACACTTAATACGTTAATGAAAACTGATTAATGATCCTAACAGATTTTGTGAGCGCGCGGCCGCCGGCTAGGCTAGCGGGACAAATTAATAGCGAATAGTGAATAGTTTTTTATCACATCGTTAATGCTTAAAGAAAGGTTCAAACGTGTCCATAATTATAAATAAACTTATCTTAATTACTCCCTTAATCATCCTAATTTGTTAAAGAAATGAAGTTTTTCATTGGATATTGCTATGTAATAGTATATATTCTTCATATTGATTAAAATCTATGTATTTAATTAATTCATATTCGAGACACTCTCTTGTGAGACGAATAATTTATGAGACGGGTATGAGGCGGATCGATACATCACTAAAGTATGCTTATTGTATAGATAAAGTATGTTTATTTGCAGTTACTTTAATGCATAATCTATTATACTTTAGAATACATACTTTAACAACCATTAAACATAATTTATCTAAATAATAAACATACTTTAACACGTCTAACAAATCGTCTCACCTAATTAGCGTCTCACAATAGATTTTGTCTTCATATTCAATACTATTTTAATAGTACTTAATTAATGTAATCAAAGATTAACCTACCATTAGAAGATTAACCACCAAAACAAGAAATCATATCCCATACAAATATAGACAAAGTCTTTGTGTAAATTATGTGATATGCAATGGTAGATTGGTGCGCCCGGATTGGGTTGGTATTGCGGAACCAAAGGTACGTCTCGACTCTATTCCAGACTCCTTTTGGAATTCCCTCAGTCTTGTAGGCCTCGGGTTTACCCAATATTTGGGTTTTCCGTTCGAGTGTTAAAGTATGATTAATACTAGTATATAGGTAAAATAGGTAGCTATATGGTTACAGTGAATCATAATTTAACATATTCAAGAATCATACTCCCTTCGTTCGTTCGAATAAGGTCTTTTTTTATTTTTATCGTCAGCCCAAGGAGTCGCATTTACTTTTTTCACACATAGGACCCACACACACACTAATACAATTAAAATATGGGACCTACACTCTCACTAATACAGCTACCCACCATATATTAAATAATCCGCGTGAAAAAACAAATGACCCTCACACACACTAATACAATTAAAATATGGGATATACACTCTTACTAATACAGCTATCCACCACATACTGATAATACTCCTTAATCCGCGTGAAAAAAACAAATGACCCTCATTCGAGAGGACATGTAAGTGGAGTATTATTTATCACTTAAAAAATATAGTTTAACTATCAACTATATAAGCATACTTTTTCTATATACTATAAATATATTTTAATAATGAAACTATCCGTTTCCTAATTAAATTGTCTCACATGATAATTACATTAAAAATTTATGTATACTTAGTACAACACTTGTGGGGTTTCATTGACGTTTGCCCCAATAATGAATTTAACTAATATTATTAATAAAATAAAATAAAAGGTAGAGCAGAAGATCAAACACAAAGAATTTTGGTCCATTTAAATTAAATAATGAAAATGTATTTTATTTTATTTCATTGACAAAATAAAATTGTAGATCATTTAATTGCCCATGAAACACGAAGTTGAGATTAGTGAATGATTAGAATGAAGATGAATGTTATAAAGTCGCCACTAATTGCGAAGAATAATTAGGTAATTAATACTAATATAATAAATTAAAGGTGTGACTTCATCTTTGATTTTATCTATATTTTTGTCATGTATTCAAATATTCCAAAACGTCCCAACTATTATATACGTAATGACATGACTTACACCAATATATTACGCACTTGCCAATCAATATCCTATTTATATAATGATGATTATTTTAATTTATATGTTAAACATAGCCAACGAATTATAGACAGGGAATTCACATAAAAAATTCTGTTATAAAATCATTATATCTAATAACCTCACGGATCACATTTTATATATTAAGGTTAAATATCTTATTACATTGATGGATGGATTAGCGATAGGTGTGGGAGAGGAAAACTTTGATTTTTCCCTTTTAAGTTTATACTTTCCATTTAAAGTAATAATTATTAATTAGCTCTCTTCCACCTCTTATTCATCTAACAAAATTTGAAACAATAAATGTACATTCACAATTAATTTGATGGCTAAGTTTTGTGTGCACCTGCTACATTTTTTTTGTAATGAATGTGATGCCCGTAAGTACAAATTCAATTTTACATCCTTAATAATGAATATTAAATCTATTAATATAAAAATTTATACAATTAATTTTGTTAACTTAGGAGTAATCATCTCTTTTTTAATAATAAATACTGTAAATAATTAAGTAAATTATGTGTTGGTTGAGAGTGATATTTTTTCAATATATATGTATCAAAAGATTATTCGACTTGATATTTTATTTTATTTTTAGGCTGGGAGAGTATATTCGAACAAACAACTAAGAAAAATGCGAAGGGTTTTATAGAGCGGTGATTGATTACTATAGTGTAGGTGTCCCCATACATCCCTTTGTGTGTGTATATATACCCCTAACTATTAGAGTGGCAGTAGAAGAAAGAAAAGTGGGTACTATACTATAAATAGCAATTAAGTTGGAATTAGGAGAAGAAAATTAAGAAATGGCAGGAAAGGAAGAAGAGCAAAAGAGGCAGCAGAAATGGAGTCTCCATGGAATGACAGCACTCGTCACCGGTGGTACCAAAGGAATTGGGTATATATATATACACGTATTAATTTGTAATTTCTTAATTAAAAAATAATTAATTAAAATTACTACAGACACGCCATCGTAGAAGAGCTTGCAGGAATGGGAGCCAGCGTGTACACGTGTGCAAGAAACGAGGTTGAAGTGAAAGAGAGGATTAAGGAATGGAAAGAGAAAGGGTTTGATGTGAAGGGAGAAGCCTGTGACTTGTGTTCTCATACCCAAAGGGAACGACTCATCACTAATGTCTCCACTGCCTTCCATGGAAAACTTAATATCCTGGTAACTATACTTTTTTTTTATTTATTTTTCTTACATCAAATAAAATATGCTTATCATTGATTTTCATGTATAAATAAATAAATTGCGAGATATATGTTAATCCATATTTAGGACACAATTTTGGAGCGGTCCTTTCAAATTGCGATTGAATAATATGTATAATTGGAGTTTAAGATTAAAATTTCTCATAAAATTTCAAAATAATTCAAAAAAAATTAATCTTTTTTTGATATAGTTCCATAACTTCTAAATTCTTGATTATAAAAATTTGTCTTTTTAACTTCGAAATATTTAATTTTTCTAAATTCGTGGTGGGATGAAATGCATGAAATTTGAATGGTTTACATTCCACGGTATGCGCTTATATTGTTATTTCTGTACCTTCAGTCACTAACTCTTAACACACACATATATACTACTCCATTTTTTATTTTTTCAATTGGGCTTTTAATCAATTAAGTACTTTAGACAACCTAGCTAATCTTCATAACTTCTAGGAAATATATATACATAATTAAAAATGTTATGAAATGAGGATCTATTTGATAATTTGCAGTAAATTAATATATATAACACTTATTTTAAGGTATTATTATTATTATTATTATTGTTATTATTATTATTATTATTATTATTAGAGAGTTAATTAATTTTAAGTATTTTTTTTTCTTTAAACATCAATTTTTTATGATATGATGAACTATATGTTTTGTGATTACAAGAATACATTGTCATACTGGATACTGCAAATTGAATTGCATATTATTTACAAATATATATTCATGAGATACACATGATCATAATTAATTACTAGAAAAAAAAACACATAAATATTTAATTGTAATAAAAAAATAAATAAAAGACGATGACTCCAATGGTGTATTTTGATGAGGACAACCATTGAATAAATCAAAGGTTAATAAGAAAACGTCAATATTTCTAACAAATTAAATTTGTAAAATTGAGTAGACGACGTCAGATATGTCTCCACCCGCTTTTATTGACAAAAACTCTTTTAATAAATAATTAAAAGACAAAATTTGGTGACCTCATTGCCTCTTTCTCTACCTATATAATTACTGTAAAATAATTTATTTCTCCATAAATAAATTAATATATACTATAAAAATGTAACTCAATATTGGACCACTTCTTTTATTATTCTTTTGGACTCTAAATCAATGCACAATCTTTAATAATTGCATGCCAGTATCTTATCGAGTGATTTATTTGATTAGTTAATTACGAGCATCTATTATTTAATTTAATTTTAGGTTTATGATGTTTACCTTATACTCCATACAGTTAACTACTCCCTCCGTCCGGCAAGTATTTCACGTATTGGTGTGCGCGGAGTTTAAGAAAATTTTGTATTTTTATGTATAAAGTAAGAAAGAGAATATATATTTTAGTTGATTTAATGAAAAATGTGTGTAAAGTTGTTGGGAGATTTGAAAAAGTAAGTAAAAGTAAATATTATATTGGGATGTGTGTAAAAAGTGAGTGTTATTATAATGTATTTTTTACCAAATTTAGTAAAAGTAAAGTGTGAAATACTTTGAGGGAATGATGAAAAAGAAAAGCGTGAAATACTTTGGGGACAGAGGGAGTAGTTGTTTTATCTTTTATACTCCCTCCGTCCCGGGAAGTATTTCGCGTATTGGTGTGCGCGGAGTTTAAGAAATTTTTGTATTTTTATGTATAAAGTAAGAAAGAGAGTATATATTTTAGTTGATTTAATGAAAAATATGTGTAAAGTTATTGAGAGATGTGGAAAAGTGTGTAAAGTTTTTGGAAGATGTGAAAAAGTAAGTATTATATTGGGATATGTGTAAAAAGTGAGTATTAGTATAATGTATTTTTTACCAAATTTAGTAAAAGTAAAGTGTGAAATACTTTGAGGGACGGATGAAAAAGGAAAGTGTGAAATACTTTGGGGGACGGAGGGAGTATGCATATATACGTACAAATCATCTGTTTTTTTTTCTTCTTTATTTGAGTGTGAAATAACAAACCTTAATTTATTACCGATCGATCTAGATCAGCACTAAAACCTCAATTTCGAAATTTGATTAATTAATCCATCCATTTCAAAAGTTTTGCATATTAAATCAGCATATCTTTATTCATGTACTATAATTTACATCATGGGAGTTTTATCTATATTAAAAGCATGTTGGTTTATTTATAAGACCTAAAAGGAAATGTTAAAAAAAAAAATTACACACCCATTTATTGCCCTTATATAGTCTTATTTTTATTCTAAGCCATCATTAAAAACAACCCATCAAGAAAGTGTCAAGTGAATGTTGATGATAACACATTATTTAATGCATTTATAAACTTTATTAACTGGCAAATTTACTTTGCGAACTAACTGCGTGGAGACATACATTGAATGTAATAGTGTAATAATAAATACTCCTATAGGTGAATAATGCTGCAATAACCCTAC
Source organism: Pogostemon cablin (assembly GCA_023678885.1). Lineage (NCBI taxonomy): Eukaryota > Viridiplantae > Streptophyta > Magnoliopsida > Lamiales > Lamiaceae > Pogostemon > Pogostemon cablin. Next base: position 1,131,947 of record CM042983.1, read on the forward strand.
TGAAGAGGGCTTCAGATCACAGTGCAGAAGATTTCTCACGTATCATGTCGAGTAATTTAGAGTCTCCTTATCATATAAGTCAATTGGCTTATCCACTTCTGAAAGCTTCTGGATTAGCAAGTATTGTCTTCATATCTTCTGTTGCTGGTGGCGTCGCCCTTCCTGCTATTTCTGCTTATGCTGCTTCTAAAGGTAATTCATTCATTAATTATTTATATGGAGTATAGTATAATTTAATCTACTCTAATATCATTTCCAAAAATTTTAATTTGATGAGTAAGGTGCTATAAATCAACTAACAAAGAATCTAGCATGCGAATGGGGTAAGGACAACATCCGTACGAACACTGTGGCACCATTTGGCGTTAGAACTTCAATTCTCAAACCAGTACGTAAATTTTTAATTACTCCATTATTTTTTTAATCTCTTTTTTCTGAATTAATTAATTAAGTAAATTACTGGCATATAGGAGGATATTGACCCGTCGATACTGCGGACGTGGGGCCCGCTGTCGACCCGAACGCATTTGGGTCGAATAGCGGAGCCGGACGAGATATCACCACTGGTTGCATTTCTGTGCCTTCCAGCAGCTTCTTACATAAATGGTCAGATTATTTATGTTGATGGTGGCTTTACTGCTGGATCCTACTGATTTTATTCCTACTCTAGTTTAGATTTCGCTTTCATTTCTATGTAATAAACGAATCTTTATTTTATGGCTAGCGAAATCTATTTTATTTATTTATAAACTCATTTCGCCCTTTAATTACATGTTAATAAATTGCTTCTATTATTTCTTGAAAAAGCAATATTTGGAATTTATGCTATTTTGGAAAATAGAGTTACCTAATATTACTCATGATCAGCTACTTAATTTTTAGAATTTGCTAAATCAACCAATAAACTCTAGCTATGCAAGGAGTCTAGTTTCCTTTGTTTCTTAATTTGTTACATATTGTTCATTTAAAAAGTAACACATAAAATGTTATGTTAAAGTATCATGAAACACCAACATTCCTTTATCCAATCTTGATCTTCTATTTCTTGGTGTTGGAATTCGTCCATAAGGCGGTCATTCTTCATAAATTTACTATTTATTGTTATTATTTTTTAAAAAAGGATAATGATCGGATGAATAAAATAATGCTACAACGTCCTAATTACCACATGCATATGTTATAAACATGAATTATTAATATTTGTGAATCCAAAATCCAACTACAAGTTCTCCAACATCTATGGCAAACAGGAATGAAGCACGTCCAACATAGATTTTGTCAATTAATAACACTATCCGATGTTAGACATGCATTTCGAATTTCTCGTAATCTTTTAATAAAGCACTTCTTTTTTCTTAATTTAATTCCTATTTAATAATATCCTTTCATGAGACTGCATCTCTTGATTATGCAAGTAACTAGATCATTAAGATTAATATTTGAATCGAATAAATTAATTGACATTCACAATAATTATTTAAAATTAGAGTTTCTCTCATCATGTGGGTACGTATTTGAATTTAAAAATAAAAAATTAAAATTCTCATAATCTAACTCTCAGGTCACTATATATATATATATATATATATATATATATATATATATATATATATATATATATATATATATATATATATATATATATATATATATATATATATATATATATTCTCTTGGGATTAACTTGATAATTAATTAATACACAACAAATTAACCACATGTTTTTATATCGCATACTATATATCTAATGGTTCCCTTGCTTTATTTTTCTTCAAAATGGTTTAGATTTTTTTTTAAATTATAGATTATGTTGGGTAGGACTGTAATTAATATGTCCAACTATTCAACTATATATATCATGAGACGACCGGCCACTTCATCAATATAGATTTTTTTTTTTCAAAACGAAAAAAAAAAGATATATATAATGTGTAAACATGACGTGGAAGATTAGATTATTCTTAAGAATGAGAATGGGTGAAAAAGTTTAGTAATTGGTGAAAATGGGAGTCGTGGGCCGGCTACTTTTAATTATAAAGAATAAAAAATAAATAAATAAAGGGTGGGTGGTCAAATTAATGTGTTGTAAGGAGACAAAATTAACTTTTTGGAGGGATTAATAATTCATTGATGCTGATTTAGGGACACCAACAAGGGAAAAACCTTTGCCTAAAAAGCCGGCACTCAATATACCATGTCAATTAAAAGTGAAGACAACACTCTAGTTTACATCATCACTATATATTTCTTCCAAATTTATTCTTACTTTCAAAAAGGTTTTCTACATAAAATTTCAATTTTAAAAAAATAAAATAAAATCATTTAAATGTTTCTCATCATTGGAAATCTTTATTATCAATCTTTAATTTTGACTGATTTGTACTTTATAACTAAATTTTTGAGTATTTTTGTAGTGCATATGGAATACGTGACACTCGAGAATTATTAATAGAGTTGTTTATTGTACATTTGAGTTCACATGTCGTTATAAGGATACAATTAATATTCTATCTTAAGAGGTATTTTAAAATTAATAAGAATATTATTTTTTATAGAAATAATCCATTGAAATATGAAAGGTTTTAATATTATATATCAAATTACTAGCAAATTTTATATGTAAATTAAAGAGTATCATTATTTTATTATGTGTAGTGGTTAGTTGTATTAGTGGGGTGTGTGATCTTATATTTTAATTGTATTCTCATATATCTAAAATGAAAATAGATACATTAAGAATAGACGGCTCAAAATAATTAAAATGAGTATATTAAGGATGAAAAAAAGGAAGTATAAGTTATAGATATATAAGTATAAAATATTACATAGCTAGGACTAGGGTAAAACTTGAGCGCAGGGATCAAATTATTAATATAGGGGTGTAGATTTTTTTTAAAAGAAAAAATTAATCCGGGTAATTAAATATGTTCATGTCAAATCAACGCCCTCTCAATTCTCATCAATATTCGGATAAGTATGATTTTTGGTATCCAGTGCATCCACCATTTCTTATTCAGGAGGTTACCCTCGATACCCTAGCTAATTTATCAAAATGTCCTTTTATTTTATTTTTTAAAAAAGCAGCATTATAAGTTGGATTTATGAATCATGATTTGAGAAAACATTGATGTCCAGTAATGGGATGCCAAATTGCTAAATCATCATCAATCATAAACACGGAGTCAGATGGATTTTTCCTTGTAATAAAGCACACATCTAGTTGTGTTATAGCTCAAACCAAACATCATATGAACACTACTTATAATTACTAAAGTACACCACTATTCTATTACAATCACAACAAACAAGCTAAAATCTAGCTCGACACGGGTGTCCGACTCTGTTGTAAGAGTTGCATCAGCGGCCAAAAGATATCCAGGCGATGGAAGCTTCCTGATGTCTACAAAGGAGGACGAATATCAGATATAGCATGCATCAATTGTTGTTAATAACATGTATCAGTTTGTTGTATCTAGGTGTGAGTATTGTGCAGGTAACAAGGGTAGTGTCGTCTAAGTTGCGAAAAAACAGTTTGTAAGAAAGTGGTGTACCTCAACAATGAACCGTGCCCATGAATTATCACTGGCTTTCTCCATCATGCCCTTAAGGATAGTTAATCGCAAACGATGAATCACATCAGCTATCTCCAGAAAGCGACCATGGTCAGTACAGAGCATCTGGTTCAAAGCAAGTCATCGTGAAGCTGTTGCATCTCCACAGTCCAGAATATAATGCATCGATAAGAAGAACGAGAAAATAGAGAAAGACATACCTCTATGAGCATGTGTCCGGGGTGGTCAAGATCTTTCACAATGATGGGGCACAATTGTTGCTCACTTCCTAATTGTACAGCCCAGCTTGTCCCATTCTGATCGCAGTCGTTGACTTCAGCCTTCTTTGTTGTCTTTTTATCAGTTTCCTAAGAAGGAAGTTCAAATTACATTTTAGCTTTCCTTCACATATAGCCTTAATAATTCATCATATGTCATGCCATATTCCCCCACCCACAAACCACACGCACAAGGACAGTAGACACCATTAAAGCCTTCAAAAGTAACGTTTATCTTGCCATGAAAGTAAACCCATGTGGAATAGCGCACATAGGTTTTATGTCATTTTACCTCTTTGAGAATCGGATGCCTCAACTTATCAGACTGATTGGTAACACTTCTTAAAAAAAGCATATGCTTTATGGTCTTATCAAGAAGCCCATCAATGCTACACTGCATCCATAATAGGAAAAACATTAAACACTTGGAAGAAAGGAATAACAAGGATTTAATAGTAATGCAAACAGAATTTACCTTTTCACTGTTAGGGACAAGATCCCTAAGCTCCTTGATTCGGTCTTGAATCAACTGTCTATCCCGCGGTCTAGGCCTTTGATTATCCCCACCGCGGACCCTTCTCTTGTTGGTCACTGATAATCTGGATAACTTCCCTCGATTCAGAGAATCACATCTTTTTCTCTGTCGCTGCTTATCAGACAATAAATGAATCTTGCTTTCAACTGAAGATATTGCAGCAGAAAGTTTAGGTTTTATTTCTGATCCTGGGCCAACATCGATCACTGAGGCCCTGTGTTCGGATAGACCACGACTTTTGGTGAATTGAAAAGATGAAATATTGACGGAAGTTAAATTGGATTTTTCAGATGAATTATCGTCAAAACTGCTACTTGCATTAGCAACAGCAGCTTCCAAGATGCGCTTCATTTCCATTTCTTTCATAGGATCATCGAAGAGCTCCCCATCACGAATAAAGTGATCAAGTACATCTTGACCTGGGATAGACGTGCCAAAGCCATCACTATCAAAGTCATTGCCCACATAAGTTGGTGCAGTCACACCTTCCTCCAAGTGAAAATCTGTTAATTCATTCATGAAGTTCCCAAATATCCTATGATCAAATTCTTCATAACAAGAGGTTGTACTAAATTTTTCTTCAGGATAATATCTCAAAATACCACTCTCATAATCTTCACATGATAATTGACATGGTTCCGCTAAATGAATCGCATCCTTTAGTTGCCGGCTAAATTCAGTGGCAGCCGCATTTTCAGGAGTATCTGTGCTAGGACTCTCTGATGTGTTGCATATATCTTGGAACACAAGCACTGGCACCATTTGGTTAGCATTTAAGTCGCAATCTTTTATCTCAACAGCATGAATGGAACTTTGGTTCTCAACTACTTGCTCTGCGGCACCAGTTGATGCTTCCTCCAAATTATTCATGAAAGTAGACATTAGGGATAACTGCTCAATCAAGTATCTTCTGTCATGCCCGTCAGTTTCTTTACAAGCATCAAACATGTTTTTAATATAAGCAATAAATGCTGCATCTTCAGCCACCTGAAAAATAAATATTTAGAGAAATGAAACAGACCCTAAACCAGAATATACATCTTCAGCCATCATATATAAAAAAAATAGATATATAGACTGAAACAGACCCTAAACTCAGAGTACCAATCTTATGTAGATATCTGGTTGATCCCAGGATTACATTAATTTGACAACAGAAATAGGCCCTAGTGCCCTACACATGTTATGTAAGTAGTGGCGATGCATTTATAAACCATCAAATCTTTCGCTCTAGTAAAGTGCAAAATAATAAGAACCCAGGCACCCAGCACTAAAACAGAAGGAGAAGAAAAAGAAGGCATAAGAAAACATGGAAACTAAATACACACCAATTCCATTGATCCAAGCTGTAGAACCCCATCCGGAATTACAGGCAAAAGCAATATTGTCTGCATGAACATTGCATAAACTTATTACAGCGTAATTGAGAATTCTAGTAAATCAAAGTGGTTAGAACACAAAAGGCAACATCATACAAATGAAATAATAATACGTCATAATATAATTCAGCTATTTGCTAACCTTAATGCCAGCTGCAAACTGTAACAGCCATTCATCCGGATACTGCTACAAGAAGAAATTAATTAATTTTTATTTCATACTAGAAAACATACTGAAAGCATTAACAGATCACAAATTTTAATCAAGAGACAGACCTCAGGAACTAAAAAAGAACTCATAACACCAGTTGCAATGCTGTCTGAGTAAATCCAACGAGCATTCCCTGTCAGAGCTGCTTCACCAATGACCCTGTATTTTTTCAGAAAAAAGAGAACTTCATAACATGACTACAGGACATAATAGATTATCCAAAAGTATATAGCCATATCAGAAAACAAGCACAGATGATGCGTGTATCATCGAAGTAAGAGAAAAAAGTAAAATATATCATCATAACTAATATAAAAAGTATTCCTCTTCCATGAAAATTTATATTCATGCAATAAAAAGGATGAATAATATTACCCCTTGCCCACTACATGAGAAGCACTTGACATTTCAGCAGCAGCAAGTCCGACTAGATAGTGACTGGGAGTTCCATTAAACAGACTTGACACAAGATTGGAGGATACAATATTATCTGAGCTATCGAAGTACAAATCTTCTGTTGAAATCCCCATGGCATCACTCTGGTTCAGAATGTCACAGAAGCCATCTTCCCATGCCAAAATCCTGAAAAGTAAGTTCAGATGGATTTCAAAATCAATACTACATGGTTTCTTAACCACATATCAGAAGCAATAATAAAAATATTTTTTTAATTTAAAAGGACCATTAGATGAGTGATGGGGAGTAGGATATGCAACAAGCCCATAAGGAGAAGATTTGTTAGATACAAAAGTTCTTTTGCAAAATTAAAAGAGATAGGTACCAGTTGTATTTGAAGCATGCAACATTGAAAAATTGTTCATGAATATGTTTTCATGATTAAGATGTTGCCAGAAATGACAGGGCGTAACCATTGAAAAGATTCTCAAAACATGGCGTGAAATTGCTAATGGTATATGAAAAAACTCATGTGTAATGTTTTTGAAGTTAATAAACCTTTTTATAAGGTTGCTACCATACTTACCTTTAGCAGGCACCAACCTAAAAGGCAAACCGAATAAACAAACACTAGAGGATATGACTGACTATAACCAGGGGAAGAAACCGCTAATCTTTACTAGCTCAAACTAACAACAAATTCAAAGATCTTCCACAAAGCCATTTTAGACATTGCACAGAAAAAATCAAAATTTTGGCAAGCTCAGAGAAGAGGCACAAGTATAGACATTCAATTTGTATATAAAAGATAGTTTAACATAAAATTGAGAAAATTTTCGATTGTGTGGCCATTAGCATCTTCAATAAAAATAAGTTGAGTCTAAAGCACTAAAAGGAAAGAAAGACAATCTGGGTTCAGAGTCGACTTACGTTTCTTGTTGACGCTTAAGCTTCCAGAACACTGCATAATTCCAAGGAGAATTGCAGCAGAGAGTTTGGAGAAATGGCGGCAAGAACCTAATCCCCATGGATTAATATCTTATAGACAAACTTAACTATTCGTGCAATAAAAGAAAATAACACCCAACCGGTTAGACCAAAACAACCACTAACTTCCCCTATATGATCCTCGTCCAGCTTGTACAATCCATAAACCAGCTCTTCGCTTTATTGGTGGCTCCATTAGTTTCAATAAATCCAACATATTATAGTACGCTATTATCTTTACCGGTTTTTCTTTTGCTAGCATATAGATCACTGAAGGAATAAATCTACGGGAAGGCAATATACGGACTTTCTTTCCAGAAATCTCCGCAAGGACTATGATTAATGGATTTAGGAGAAACTCTCAAGTGAGCAATAAAAGCAAGAAAGAAGCTTGAAACACGATCTGAAGGGAACCATTGAGAATTGTAAGGCAAGTAAGAGAACCAAATCTGCTTTTACGCTAGGTAATAACAACCCACAAAACAGCTACACTGCAATGTTCATGGAGAAATTAGTTAGCTTAAAAATAAGATAAAATACAAGTTATTAGCACGAAAATAATAAATGTTCAAAAGAGAGCACATTCAATCTAATGACACAGACTAAAACACTTTCAGTGTTTCCACTCAGACTATTAACCATAGTTTACTTAGCCCTCCAAAAGCAAGAAACTTCTCAATATCCCATGGAAATCAAGAAATGCCAAACAAAACTTCCAATCTCAACTGAATATCTTATGAATGTGTCTATATTTCGTACAAAATTCTTAACACTGTGTTTGGCTACTACTGTAAATAAATAGTTTTGTCTCTTTAGATGATGTAACTTCGTGATTTAACTTTAGCAACTTTTTTTCACTTTTCACACCCTTGATCAGAATGAATTATAAGAAACTCCATGTATAATCTCTAATCATAGCCGTTTCTTTCTTTAAATCTCTTTCTAGACAGTCAAAAGCTGGAAAAGTTAACTCAAGAGAAAGAATAAAATTTCAGTCTATAGAAATAGAGACATCAGAATTGCTACCAAAAGAGCAGATTCAGCAGAATTTCACCCTATAACATGATTGCAGCTTTAAATCAGAACCTACAAGCACTAGATTCGTAGTTAAGTAATGTTTTATACATTTTATTATATATTCATTTTGGCCTTTGTCTCCAAATTGCAGTTCCACACAATCAAAGATCTTAATTAGCCCTTAGAATAGTTCTGAAAACTTCCAAGCAATTTCCTGGAAGATTTTTTCTACCCTTCAGATCGAATCCTAATTTATAAACCCTGATGAACATGAACATAAACAGCCAAGGAGAAAAAAATAATAATAAAAATTAAATTCAATTAAGATGAACACTCACATCGCAGGGGCACTTCAAATGACAGAATCGTGATAAAGTTCGAATTCATTAGCCTCCATTTCAGACGATTCACTGAAATTAGCAGATATCTCTTTGACAACTGGAATTTCTATCTAGATCTTGGAACGATTCGCAAAATCTTATGAATAGGGTGTTGGCTTTTGCTTTTTGGTGGGAACTGGGAAGACTTTTGAGAGAGTTGTTTATTTATATTAAAATAAATAAATAAATTTATTAATATTAATAAAGTCTACTATAAAAAAAATATTGGGCTGGTGGCCCACTGGTGAGTGGGCTGGTAGTGATTGATGAGGCCCCCTTTCCTTCTTGTTATTGTCGTTTACCGGATTTGAAATCTGTCCAAAGTTGGATTTAATGATTCCTCGGAGGATGGGGGTGGATCTCTTCTCTGGCCCCCACTCTTTCTTCTCCGTTGAAGCAATTTTAATTATTAATTCATTAAAAATATTATTTTATATTTAAATATATTGGAAAAGCGAAAGGGGCGGCTAGCAGGTAATGTCGGGCGAGTATAAACTTTATTTAAACAGGATTACACATTCTTTAATAAATTTCATATTTTTTATTTATTTATTTCATTATATATATTTTAAATATTTTAATTTTTTTATTTAGATATTGTATACTGTATTTTTTTTAGATATATTCAATTTTTTTTCATTCATCCAACAATTTAATATACGAGATTTAATATTAAAATGTGTATTTAAAAAATTGGACTGATATATTCAAAAAAATTGTTTCATTCAACAATTTAATATACTAGATTTAATATTAAAATGTATTTAAAAAATCGGACGGATATTTTTCACACCCAATTAATATTACTTTATATTAAAATATTATCACTCCTTATTTTTTCGTAAAAGTAAAAGTCTTTTGGTGAGAAGATATTATAAACAATATTTGACATGATATATGACAATGAAGAATGAACTAATGAAAAGTTTATTGATTGGTTCTTCTTTGTCAATTTAATTATCCTAATAATTTGTGGCTAAGTGTGACTGTGTGATCAACTAATCACGACTTTATTGCAGTAATAATCAAGACATAAACATGCTATATAGTTAGTAATTACGGAACCACCGAACATACAATTACAAATACATGCATGATTGTACTCGAGTAATTATCTACGCAAAGTCAACTTTTTCCTTTGCCTTAGTTTTGACTAATAATATGTTCTGTTACGTTCGACTTTATTTTAAATAAGGTGTGTATATATGTGTACAGTATGTTTATGAATTAAGCTGTCTCAATAATTAATTTACTTTGAAAGAGACCAACACAAGATGAATTTAATTATTTAATTAGTTTATGAGATATGTTCTTAATGTTTATTCCTAGTTTAAATAATTTTTTTAATCAGAAGATTTATAACAACTGAATTTATATAATTGTTGAGACATTCTTATATGGTAGTTTATGGAAAGGTGTATTAAAAAGGTGTATCATGCCAAGTAAATTATAGTATAATAAATTGAAAAGGTGTATTAAGTAAATAATTTATATCTTCTGAAAGGCATGAATATTGACAGATTCACAGAGTGATAGTGCGTTTTCTATATTGAAAGATTATTGTAATAATTCATAAATAATAATTAAAAAAATTGAATATTCAAAAAAATGTGAGCTGCCGTAGACAATATTCCCTCAATTACATCCACATGGGTTCTTTTGTTTTTTTCACGTGAATTAAAGAATATTGAATAGTTATATTAGTGAAAGTGTAGATATCATATTTTAATTGTATTAGTGAGTGTGTGTAGATTTCATGTGTATAAAAAATAAAATAAAACTCTTTGCATGGCACACCTAAAATAGAAAAAAGAACTCTTTGAATGAGACAGAGAGATTATAATAAATACTATCAAATATTTTCTTTGAAAATAATACTACTCCCTCCGTCCCGGGTATTTTTACCCATTTGTACGGGCATGGAGATTAAGACGTGTTATTTTTTAATATATAATGTAAGAAAAAGTAGGGATACCTTAATAATTTAAAAGAAAAAGTAAATAAAGTTGTTGGGAATAATGAATAAAGTGTAAAAAATAAATAAAATTTTTGGGATTGATGAATAAAATGTAAAATTAGGTAATAAAATATTATGTATTTTTACTATTAATGGAATAAGTAAAAATATGTGGGACAGTCCAAAATAGAAAGTGGGTAAAAATACGTGGATCGAAGAGAGTATATATGTACCTAACATTATAGTATAAATTTATAATTTATATAGGAGTATTATTTTAATCTAAATATATATTTAGCTTAAAATTTTACCTCTTCTTTATAGTAATAAATTTTTTATTTTTCTTTTATGTAAGTTTCACATTTTCTCCGTCCCGGGTATTTTTACCCATTTGTACGGGCACGTAAATTAAGAAGTGTTATTTTTATAATATTAATGTAAGAAAAACTAGGGATAAATTATTAATATTGAGAGAAAAAATAAATAAAGTTGTTGAGAATGATAAATAAGTGTAAAAAGTAGTAAATAAAGTTGTTGGGATTGATGAATAAAGTGTAAAAAGTAGATAAGATGTGTAATGTATTTTTACCATTAATGAAATAAATAAAAATACGTGGGACACCTCAAAATAAAAAGTGAGTAAAAATACGTAGGACGAAGGGAGTAATAAATTTCACCACTAAAATATAGAAATATCATATTATATACGATAAGAGTATAATTACAAAATACATCTTAATTTTAAAATTATAATTTTCACATAAAACACACATAACATACTCCCTCTGTCCCTTCAAAAGAGATCCTTTTCCTTTTTTCACGTAGATTAATGAGTATTATTATTTAATGTGTAGTGAGTAGTTGTATTAGTGGGAGTGTGGGCCCTATATTTTAATTACATTAGAAGAGATATGTGGGTCTCATGTGTGTAAAATAGAAAATGAGACATTTTGGGTGGAACGCCCAAAATGAAAAAAATATCATTTTTAAATGGGACGGAGAGAGTATTTCATTGAGTAGGGATTTGTTTAAGCAAATATTTGCGTGTAAACGTAGACTAATGAAATATATTTATGAGACGAATAAAAGATAATAACATTGTTATATAATAAAAAAATGAGTAATATTTAATTAATGAAAATATAAGGCTAGTCTTGCGTGAGACCGTCTCACGTGAGACCATTTTTCACTTTTTAAAATAGTTATCACTTTCGCTATAAAATGTTATCACTTTTTATTTATACTATAAACTGTTCATAAAATAATATTATCACTATTCATTCATTTATTATCATTTTCTTTAAAAAAGTTATCACTTTCGTAAGACGATTTCACAAAAGTCTTTTCCAAAATATAAATATTATATAACATATTTCAAGTAAATACCCTTTCAATTTCACGTTAATTTCATGAAATTTTGTAACTTATGATCTTACCTTCCAATTTGAAATAAGGAGTCTAGAAATAAAATAAATCCGATAAATACAAATATTAATGTATAATAAATTCTGTAATTTTTGACAAAGTCTCATGTGAAAAGTTTATTTGATAAACGGGTCGATCATCATTAAAGTATGTTTATTGTATAAATAAAGTATACTTAATAATTGTTTAAATATATTTTCTAAAATATGTTAAAGTATAATTTTGACGTGTTATAATATAAAATTATGGGTTTACCCGTTTTACACTCATATGATAAACCGTCTATGTAATTTTAAATTAATGAAATTTAGTTGATTAGATTAGATTAGATAACATAAAAAAAAGCGGTACGTGTTGAAATGTTAGTGCACCGACGAGAAGGGAGATGAGGTGCGATGTGGGACCAAAGACGTAAGCTCACCGGCTGATGACGACAGGAAAGTGGCAAAATCCGACATTTTGCAGGAGTGAGTTGGTGTTGGTCCGCCGCTTAACAAGCAATCGAGTACTTCCACGTCAACATCATCTTTTCACTTCCACCAATTACCATTTACCACACTATTTTCTTTTCCTTTTTTCTATTTCACAAACTCTCTTGAGATGCTCGTATATAAAATGATATAAGCGACACCTATTAAAATATGATAATTAAATAGATATAGTATACTTATGGATAATCTATAATTTTAGTATGTTACATTACAATTTATTTTAAATAATATATTTTTTATTTAATATATTTTATTTATATAATAAACATATTTTAATAATGTATTGACTTGTTTTATGACTTCTAAAAGGAGAGGTTTTTTTTTTTTTTCAACATATCAAAGTTAATTTTCATAATTTGTAATATTGAAGGAAAAATAGTAGTCTAAAGAGAAAAAGAAATCATTATCCCAAGTTGGTTTCGTTGTCAAATTTGACCTACTGAACTTGCCCATTTAGAAATTCACACAAATTAATTAAACTATATATAAGCTTGCTTGCCGTCCTTTTCTAACTTCCCTCTGTTATTTGACTTCTCATTTATTATTTTAATTATGAGAAAATATTTTTTTGAGAAGGATGGGTGTGGCACCAAACTTTTTCAACGCTTTAATCTGTTTTCGAATTACTTGCGTTTTTTTTATTTTAATAATTAAGTATATTTCCATCATTTCAATTTTATCAAAATAACTTTTTTTTTAAACTCCTATTTACCTAATTTACTTTAATGTACATTTGATTACAATTTAATTTGAAGTGTTGTTAAATACACATCCCTATTTATTGAATACACACCCTTTATTAAATACACACCCCTTTCAATTTTTTATGTTTTATTTTTATTATATACACACCCTTAAAACTCCATTATACCCTTTTATAATTAAAACAAAATACACACTCATATTAGCTATATAAGTATTTATCTCATCCGTTAAACGACGTATCTATCCAATTATATTCTTTTCCTATAAACTAGAACATCTTTTAAACAATAAAAAAAATATTCAATCACCAACCAACAAGCAACCAGCAAGAAACTGACAAGTGCCACAGGCCGGCCCACAAGCATCATGTCCGATTAGTGATACACCTCCTCTGATGATATCTAAAGATTGATGCACATTGAAGCTTGTGGATTTTTCTAATAGCTACAATCACAATTACGGTAATTAATTAAAGTAAGATAAAACGTAAAATAAAAAATAAAACAGTGAACAGAGCATGAGAAGAAAAATATTGAAATGGACAGAGCATGATTAGAGTTAGACAATAGAACAGTGGAGTAACTGTTTTTAATAATATTATCACCATTTAATATCTTGGATTATTTCGCTCATTTTAACTCAATAGTTTCGGGGTTAAAGATAAGTTTTTGTACACTATGAATGTCTGAATTAGTTTAGTAATGTAAAAATCTGACACCGATTATAATTAGCTTATGTTCTCACACATGTTAAACCTACAATCTTGATGCATATATATATTTTTTATTTCAGTATCTGTGAAATTTAAATAAGCAGACAGAGCATGATAAGGAAAAGATTGAAGTGGATTGAGAAGGAAGGAAGAAAAAAAATGAATACTAATTGAGATGGTGTAGGGCAGAGGATTGCAACTGCTAGTTGTATGAACAAACTGAAGACATTGATCTAATGAGACCCACTGGCATTGTCACGATGAGAACAATGCTGAGTGCTGTAATAACATTCATTGGGGATTGTCAGGATGATTTTGTTGAGTTGCAGGTAGAATCGCCATTGGCGGCTATTCTGAGAAGTTGATAGAAATGGCAAGCAATTGTTTTATCTTTGTGTTCTGTCCCTCCCCCAACCATCAACTCGGCTTACCCTCTGTACACATAAATCTCACTTTTCATTGTTTTCTGAAAGCGCTGTCAATGAGATGCGGTCGGCATTTGTGGCTGCAAATACACCGGGCGGAGAGATGCTCACTCGCCGGAGTAAGAAATAAAACTTTGGCCAGGTGGTGGCAAATTATTTTAACTTACACGCAGTGGCAAGCGGAAAATATAATTTAATACAAACATGTAAGAAAAATAGTTAAGGGGTGTGTATTTAATGGATTAAGGGTAATTTAGATATTTTAAAAATATACATAATTATTATATAATTATAAGGTGTGTATTTAATAAAAAGGGGTGTGTATTTAGCGGAACCCTTTAGTTAATTAACGTGTTAATGAGAAAGTGAGTGTATATTGCGGAAACAAACCCATTTTAATAAGAGTTAGGCTTGTGCGCGCACGGTCGCAAGGGAACACGTTCCGTGCGCCTTTAGAAATTTAGTATTATGAGTAAGGATACATTGCTTTAGTCTAAAGGATATACACTTTAATTAATAAAAGGTACACCATTTTATTTTAAAAGGTATACACTTTTCATTAATATTTTTTTCTTTAGAAAATAAAGGATACACATTTTTATACTAAAGGGTATACAATTTAATACAAAATTCTAAAGGCGCACGGAGTGTTGTCTATGCGCCCAGATAAACACAATCATTTTCTTTAGAAAATAAAGAATACACATCTTTATATTAAAAGATATACAATTTAACACAAAATTATAAAGGGGTGCACATAAGTTTTTGCCTTTTAATAAAACGAATGATTGTAGTATATATATGAAATAACTGTAGTATAAATATTTGTGTGTATAGAGTGTTATAATTCATTAGGTTTTCCCCTCATTGATCTACTATATAAGTTTTTTAAAAAATATATTAACATTGTTAAATATAAAAAAGAATGATGAGATCAAGTAAAAGAATGAATGAATATGCAAATTGGTACACTTTTTTGTTGTTGCCTTTATTGTGTTTACATTTAATTGGGGTAAGTTGAGATAGAAATTAAAAAGATTGAAAGGTGAACATATGGTGAATTATGTATGGAATATGAATGATTGTGGGACCAATTAATTTTTGACTTTGTTTGGTAATTAGTGGAAAAAGGAATGTGTATTTTAGGGTGGTGTTATCTGATTGGTTGATATAGGAGTGTAATCCAAGCAGACTTTCTAAAGAGCTGTCCAACATTATAATTGCAACCCTTTGCTTGGACTTGGATGCAGTATCCAATGACATGTTAGATTCCATTTCTCTTACCATTAATTTATATTTAAAATAAATATTAAAATTGTGTGATATATTCTTTAAATCCCGTTGCAATCTGCATAGTTTGAGAAAATACAATTTTTTTTCAATTAATAAATACATTTACTATGCTAACAAAGTTTTGCAAATCCCGTTCCATGATTCAATTAATATTAATAAAGGTTTGCTTAATCTCATTAAAATTCAGATGAGTTAAATACATTTTGGAATTTTGTTTCTCAATCTATATATATATATATATATATATATATATATATATATATATATATATATATATATATATATATATATATATATATATATATATATATATATATATATATAAAGAAGATGAGAGAAAGAAATCATTTTTAATACTTACTTAATTTTCAAGAAAATGACACATATGGTGGGAAAGGCTGAATCGTCCAGCTTATAATAATTTTAACATAATATTCAAAGTACAATAAAAGTAGTAATTAAATACGTATCCATATTTTAAAAGTTGAGAAAATTAATTAAAATAAAGAAAGTGGTGTAATTTTAATTTGTTAGGGATAATAAGAAATGAATTTAGAGAAGAATTAAGTGGTAATAATTGGCAATGAGATTGTTTAGTCTTTAGAAGGTGTTAATTATCACTTTCTTTTCACACTTTGAAGAAGCATCATGAAACGCAACGTTTTAATTGTTCCAACAGACAATATATATGGGCCAACACCCGACCAATGCTACACTCACAAGCCGTACAACCAAAATTACTTCTACATTAGTATTATCGTTATTATGATCGAGTCATTCAAGTGTTCAAGTTGGTGGAGTCTATTAATTTTGAGATTTATTAGTTACAAAACTTGATTAATTAACTGCAGGTTTTATGAATTTACAGTTTATTAATTAGGTGTATCACTTATATATAGATAAGGGTGGAAATAGGTTAAACTATCCGATATGGTTAAATTGATATGGCCCGACTTATTTAATAAACGAGCTTGATACAAGTTTATTTTATAGTTAATTTAGCTAAATAGGCTAGGTCAAGACTTTAATAAAAACTTGTGATGCCTAACATGCTAATCTATTTAAATTAAATTATATAGGAGTACATATATATAAGTATATATATATATATACTATATTCTTTTAAAAAAAGTAATATATGATATTATTAAAATATAAATATGTACTCCCTCCGTCTCATTTCAATCTTTACATAATTTCATTTTGGGCGTCCCATTTCAATCTTTACATTTTCCTTTTTGGTAGATGAGACCCACACAAATTAATTATTTCTCTCTCCATGGGCCCACACATCACACTAATATACCTACCCACTTTACATTAAAATATTATTTCTCTCACCTCACTACACATTAAAATACTACTATATTCCTTAATCCACGTGAAAAACAAATGTAAAGTTTGAAATTGGACGAAGGGAGTATGTATTTGAATTGAAAAAAAAGATAGACTTTTAATTGGCTTTTATATACTCCCTCCGCCCCATATATTTTTACTCATCCCATTAATGGTAAAAATACATAATATTTTATTACCTACTTTTTACAATTCCAACAACTTTAATTACTTTTTTACACTTTATTCATTATTCCCAACAACTTTATTTAATATTTTTTTAAATCACTAATTTATCTCTACTTTTTCTTATATTATACTCCCTCCATCCCAAATTCATCTTCACGTTTACTGTAGATACGGAGTTTAAGAAAAGTTAATTTTTGACTTACTTTTGGGGGTAGTATGTTATTTTTGGGTAATAAATAAATGATAAAGTAACTTATATGTGTTAAAAAGGTCATGACAAATTTGAAATTAAAGTATGTTGGATGTATATTAATTAGTTGTTTTTTTCTTTTATAGAAGTGTGAAGTTAAATTTGAGACGGACCAAAACGGAAAGTGTGAAGTTAAAGTTGGGACGGAGGAAATATATTTAAAAAATAACATGTCTTAATCTTCGTGCCCGTACATATGGGTAAAAATACCGGAACGTAGGGGAGTACTAGTATGTTTGTTTAAAATTCAGGTTAAACTTACTAATACTTAAATAGGCATAGACTTTTTTTTTTTTTTTGTAAAAATCCTGTTTGCTCTATTTCCACCCTTACATATAGTAATAAGATGCCAAAATAACATAATTGAAATAAGTAGATTAATTTATTAATTTACTATAAGACAAAATAAGTTTATTAATAGTAATTGGATGATGCTAGATTAACAAACATGTGTGAGTAGTGTGTGTATATATAGCATACAATCCATCTCTCCCTCTTTCTTTCTAACATAAACAATGCCACAAATTAACTAGCTAAACAAACCCTAACCATAAATATAAATAAACCAAGGTAGATATAATATTGGAATCTTTCCTGAAATTCCCATGCTCTTTTTGAAAAGCATATACTATACTTTTGGGACCATATATGTCTTATAAATATGAATAAAAATTGATTAAATCATGGGAATTAAAATTAGGGTTTCCATAAGAAGCGAAACATACATGTAGAAAACCCTCATGTGAGACAAACCCTTTTTCATGCCCCCTCGCTTAATCTAAAGCCTATAAGCATGCGCACTGGTCCAACCCACATGTTATAGCTACTTCAATCTTCTAAATTAATTCTATAACTATATTATTATAATTGCTTCTTTCATATAATATCTTGCATAAAGTATATACCGTTCTTCTACATTACTAGCTATAGCAATAAGCATGTACTTCCAAGCTAGTTCGTAATTCGAAAATTACGAGACCAAATTTGTCTATGGTAGGAGTTTGAAATCAAAAATGTCTAATACAAATTTACTTTATTCAATAGTTCCAAAAAACTCAATTTCTACAAAATAATCTCATACCTTTAAAATTCTCACCAAAATGGTCTTTTTTATTTAAAAATGACCATTTTTTCTAATTTTGTGGAACTAAATTATGGGGCTGAATCTTTTAAATTCTCATTAAAATTGTTATTTTTACTTTAAAATGATCATTTTTTTTCTAATTTTGTGGAACTGCTCTATGGGGCTGAATCTATAGTTTTACAAAAATAATGGGACGTAAGTTGGTGAAAAACATTGTTTTGGGATCAAATCGAAGCAAAATTGAAAGGTTATGAGACTCAAATAAATGTCCAAACTATTTTGAGACATTTTCAGACAAAGTAAAAATGTGCGGAATGGTTTATGTTTTAAATTCTCTAAAGTCGTACTTTGCTGTCGAGCTATACGTACATGATATATGTCTATATAGTGAGATTTTATATTTTCTTTTGTGAATTATGTGTTAATTATGGTAAACCTTATGGCCCGCAATGACCCTAAATTTTTATCTAAAATAGAGATGGGCATCGGGTATGATCACGTGGCCCAATGGGCCAATAGTTACTTTTAACCTGTTTCTACCTGGGCCGAAAAGAAAATAAATTGTCTAGCAAAATAAGGATGCTCGATCTGTATTAATGGTAGATCTTCAAACGCCAGATTTTCTTATTTTAATTTGTATTTTCTGTGGATTAACAGGATCTATTAAATATATATTTAATGTTTTATAAACTACAAATTTAATTTTAATGTTATATGTGATGTGAAATGTAAAATAAATTTAAATTTTATGGGAGGAGTAACGTATCAATTTCATTGACTCATGTATTAGTTCTCATTTGCCACTTTCCGAAAAGATCACATGCACCTCATATTAATTTTCATTTGCTAAGTTGGATTAAGTTACCGAAAAGCCCTAATTTTAGAGATCACATGCCGCGCACATGCTTATTTCCTTAAAAAAAAATCATTTTCTGATGATTTTGGAACCAAAATTGGTCAATGTCGAGAATTATGGGACAAAATTGAAAATTTTTATCTTTTTTGGGACAAAATAAAAAATTTCTTAATATTATAGGAGCAAAAGTGATTTTAACTCATTCGTAAATTATACTACTAAATAAATAATGCTAAAAATATAATACTTAACTAATTCAAATAAAAAAAAATAACTCGTGCACTATCGATAGAGTATATTGGCTCTTTTGAGAAAAAAAAGAGAAATAAAGAATTGTTTAAATTGTTCTACTCATTTTGCAAAAATTGAAAAATTCGCAAATTTTGCAAAAATAAAACAAATGCAAAATCTATATAAAATGCATATAAATAACTATCGCAAAATCTGATAATCTGTTTATTAAAATAGTTTGAGAAACTCTCATGTGAGATGGGCGGATTTTCATTCTTCTTTTGTTTGCAGATGATAAAACGCTAATTCTAGATCGTGTTTACCTCCCCTAACCCACTCATACTTAGGCAGGAGGAGACAACTAGTTGAGTCAATTTAGACTTATAGAAGAACCAAAGGCGGGGATAATTGTCTAGTCTAACTCTAAGAGTGGGTGGCACCGGCCCTGATTGCTTTCATTTCGTAACTGGCGGGTTTTTTGTGAGACGGTTGTGAGACGCGTTGACCCATTATTAAAGTAGGCTTATTATATAGGTAAAGTATGCTTTTTTTTTAATTAAAGTATGTCAACAATAAATAAATCTTATTACAACACTCTAAAATCATAATTTAATTCATCATTTATCATATAAAACATACATTAACAATCATTAAACATATTTTATCTATATAATAGACATATTTTAACACGTCTCACAAACCGTCTCACATATATAATTGAACTTAGCCGCATTTCTAGTGAAATGTCAAGAGTAAGTGTACTCTATCGCTGTTGTATACGCGTGACCAAGTGCAAAATTTATAGTATTGTCGTCCCAAGGGAAAAGGTAAACTCAAGTTGTATCCGGATTTTCCATTGATTTATGTTTTGTAAGGATTATCGAGATAAGGTTTTGATTTAAGAACTATGATTACTCTATCAATTAACTAATGAACTAGACAAGCAACTAATTATAACAAATATCAATCAAATCAAGTAGCAAGATGAGATGGAATGGATGAAGTATATCTAAAAAGAGAGCAAGGCTAGCAACATTATGGTCAAGGTCTTATGTAGACTTCACACTTACTCAAGCATTGATGACTTTCAAGTTATGAAACTAAGGGCAATCACAATTGTACCCCTAACCCCTATGGCCAAGGTGATTAGGTTCTCAACTCTTTTACAAGTTTAAATCTCCTAAGATTGTCTTACTCTCAATTCCATCATGGGTACTATGATCATAAGTTGGTTCCCCTCACTAGTTCATCACTAATGTTCTATCATGAGGTTCTAAGCACTTGGAGGGAATGACTTTCCTCCCCTCATACTAACCAAGTCACCTAATACAATCAATTGATTCAATTAAACCACCACACATAATATTGGAATGGCCATCCTAACACTATGCATAGAGAATTTAACCACACACATCATGCATCAAATGAGAATAAGCATTCATGATAGAAAGTAATCATAACAATCAATTCATCAAGCTTTAATAGTGCAAAAATCTACATATTTCCTAACCAATCATATTGCTAGCCTCACTTGAGGACTAGCCACAAATATTCATTGCCAATTGGCTACAATCCAATACAAGCTCCATATGAGCAATATAATGAAGAAAGTAGCAAAATAAAAGAGATTGAGCTTCCCCTTGAAGGTAGACTCCTTCTTCCTTGATCATGCCAAATTCTTCAAACAAATCTGATTTTCTCTTCTTAGATGATGGAATGGATGGATGTATGGATGGATTTATGAAGATCAAGGGGAATTGATGGATTTAGATGGTGTAGATGGATTGTAGATCTAGTGTGTGAGGAAATGTGGTGTGGATTGTGTGTAACTGCTCTTAATCTGATATATTGTGAATCTCTTTTTTAATTTCGCACAAATCATGGTTTTATATCACTTATGGACCTTCTAGAAGCTTCCGGAACATTCTGAAAATTACACAGGATTTTGCACCTACACGGCCCGTGCTGCAGTACACGGCCCGTGTAGGGCACACCTACGTCGGCGTTTTGTGCGTGCTTCCGGACACGGCTCGAGCTGCAATACACGGCCTTGATCATGGCCGTGCAGCACTTTCTGACGACAATACACGGCTTCTTCTTACAGGACCGAGCTCCGCACACGGGGCGTGCAGCAGCGCACGGCCCGTGCACCAGCGCACGGCCAAATCCCTGGGCGAGCAGCGTATTTTGATGACATTGCACGGCCAGCTGCTACAGGGCCGTGTTCCGCGCATGGCCCGTGCAGTTGCCGGGCCTATTCTTCGTCTCCCTTTCGCTCCCGACTCCGTTTTTGTCCGTTCCATGACCTGTTTTACATATATTCAAGCTCATTTACACAATTCTATAAGTTCGTACCACTTTCCTCAAAACAACAATAACTCCACCAAAATTAACACAAATACGGATAAAAATATCCGAAAATACACACATAAAGACACTAAAACCTAGGTGAAAATGACGACAATCAATAATGTCTCACAGAAGAATTTATCAAATATTGGATATGTTTTATTTCTGTAACACAATATCCCCTAACCATTGTTGCATGTTGTTGCATGAAATTGTATGAGAAGTACTGCTCTACATTGGAAGAGTCCTACGAGAGGACATGTCTTCTAGAACTGAGGGAGAAACATTGTCTTTCAGAACTGAGGGAGAAACATTGTCTTTCGAGATTATTTTCTTATCTTGATCAGTACTTCGTTCCTACAAAGTCACGTACGTGCATTGGCTTTCAAGATTTTTTTTGTCTATGCTGAACAATACTTCATTCCTACAAAGTCACTTCCTACCCTCAGACTAATGCCTTTTTTCCATAGGATTTTAGAAAATTTAATAATCTATTTAATTTGACAAAAACTCAAAATGATAATTTGTTCGTTTTTAAATAATCTGTTTAATTTGACAAAAACTCAAATTGATAATCTGTTTGTTAATAAAAAGTTAATATATACAAAAAAAACTATATGAATTCACCCGAACCTCACCCAAATTATATAGAAACTCAAATTGATAATCTGTCAAATTTGATAATCTGTTTATATAATTTGACAGAAACTCAAATAATCGGTTTGTTAACCTCCACCCATTTTAGATTGGATTTTAAAAATTATTATTATATTAAACGTAAATAAAATTAGTAAAAAAATATTAAAATAAATAAATTTTGATATAAAAAAAATAAATCATATTTTAGACTTATTATCTTAAATTTTGTTGAGAGTGAAAATCGGCGTGTTTTAGTGTTCAATTTAATACCTTTTTTGTGAGAATTATTATCATTTATTAGTAAAAGTGTCTTATATTTAATATATTTGAGAAAAAAGTGCATTTAAGGTGTTTTATTGTGTTTTAGCTGAAAAAATTATCAAAAGTGCAAAGTTAAAGGAATGCTGAAAAACGCACGCTCAAATTGCGTAATTTTTATATATTCCTGTGGAACTCAAAACTGGTGGTGTGATACATAGTTGGAAAGCCACGGAAGAGAGGATCATTTTGGGGCAAGAATCACTCAAATCGGAGTTCAGACGAGAAAGTTATGCTCAAAATCGTAAGGTCGCGCAGCTGCCGACGAGAATTTCCAAAAATTTTCGAAAATTAGCCCATCTTTCTTATTTCCTTGGAGCACATTTAATTTCCTTATCACATATTCCTTCATGATTCACCATATATTTTTGAATATTTTCTTGTGAGAAATCATCCTATACCACCTCCACAAGGGATCACCACACACCATCTACCATCATCAACATCCTTTCATCCATCCTTGTGAAGATTCGTCTGTGGAATCAAGAAGGAGAACCAAGAGGATTTGAAGAGATGGAAGGAAGGAGATCGCTACACCAAGTATTTTCCTAATTCTTTTCTTCTATTTTTTTATTTTTCGGACTATGGGTAAGATCTATCCAAACCTCATGCGTGTTGCTTGTAACACCATAGGCTAGAGCCTTTTTGGTAGTGCTAGAGTTATGAAGGTATTATGACTTAATTGAATTCTCTTGAGTACTCATCCGATAATACTACTTGTGGATTATTTTATATTTGATTGTTCATTTTAAACTCATATTCACGATTATTTTACAGGGTTGCATGTTATGATTCTAAGGGAGTGACCAATACTCCCGAGACTTCGTTAGAATTATTGAATATGAATATTTGTTAATTGCATGCATTTGCGGGTTAATAAGCAGGACTAAAAGGATAATTTTATAGTATTACATAAAAAGAGAGATTATATTGGGTTTGAGTACCAGACGGCCAGGGAAAGCATTAATATTGATAGTACCTAGAAAGGGGGTGAAATTATATCTCTTGCTACAAGGTGATTCATATGTTTTACAAGCTTACTTGCTTGTGTCTATAGAATAAGTTTGTATGATTTAGTGATGCGTTCATAATTCACAAGGCAGAGTTGACCGGTACGCTTGAGAGGGAAATTAAGGAGTAAAATTGGATTACTCTAGGGCTACCTGTCTACCTCTTCTCCATTCTTGAGTCACTTTCGTATTCTTCTTAGCGCTATTTTATTTTTAATTGTTATTAAATTAATCTGCTTAGTAGTTTAATAATTTGATACTTCACTTTTATCGTCAAACTTGTCTTGATTAAGTTAGTAGATAATTTAATTAATAGTATATCGTCGGATTTGATATTTAACTTGGTTACCTGCTGCGCTGCAACTGATATTCTTATTATTTGGAGATTAATAAGAGTGATAAGAAATAGCGTAACAACTGTCAATAAAATTAGTAAAAAAATATTAAAATAAATAAATGGTGATATATAAAAAAAATCTCATTTTAGACTTCCTATAAATTTATTTTCTTATTTTAAGTTATAGAAAAAAAAATAAAAAAATATTATTGTACGCCTCCAAATCAAATTATGACATCGAATATGTGTTATTTTAATTTAATACATACATTTCTTATCATTCTATAACGTATATTGAATTTACAAAAAAATTAAAATTAGGTACAATTTTAAGTTAATAAAAAAAAAGTTAAACCTTCAAAAATAAGACATAAAAATTAAATTGCCACAAGTCTTAAGTTACCACAAAAAATAATAATAATAATAATTAAATCTTCAAATAAGATATTTCTAAAATGGAGGAAGAAATTGGAAAATTTGAAAATTACATTAAAATTAAGGGTTATTTTGGGGTGCACCCCATATTAATATGCTAAAATAGGTGTAGTGAGTGTTTTTTTTAAAATAAATTTAATTATATTAATTTATTTAATGGTTGAGATTAGATTAAAAATAAATCTAAAAGTTGAGATCGTCCAGGTGCACAGCACTTGACTCATTAATTAAACATCGAATATGTTTTATACGTTGAGAAAGGGAGGTGTATTACAAATTAAAGATCTAACCAAAATTCAATCATTAATAGTATCAATTACTGAATATTATAATTATAAGTATGAATTAAGCACCTTCAAGGCACATACTACCTCAATCATGCAACTCTATCACCTCAATTTGATAAAATTAATTCAAAGTTGAATATATCAGCTTAAAACACACATGTATTTGAGATCCCCAAATGTTTGACTCAAACTTAATTTAGATGGAATTTAAGTTCTAAAAGATAATCAAAATGAAATAATAAATGTGAACCACGCAAGGAAACATGTGATCTGTAAGATTATTTTTCTTGCTACATCGTTTTAGGATACTTAAATTATATTCATGAATCACGTGCAAGGTGCATGATTGATTATATATCAATTTGTTTTAAAAAATTACTAGTCATTCAATTTGGGCACCTCAATTTATTTGTATGTTATCTTATGTATTTGATTATGTAACTCCAAAGCTTTTAATTTGTTATTATAAAACAAATTAATATATAAATAATTCAATCTGATTATTATAAGTTACTTAAATTTAGGCTTTTGAAACAAGACTTTTTAAAAATATATACTAGGCAATCCCTTTTTTAACCACGGTTTTGAGGAAGAGTTAGATTATATATAAGCATGCAATTCTCATCATGAGAT
Source organism: Pogostemon cablin (assembly GCA_023678885.1). Taxonomy (NCBI): domain Eukaryota; kingdom Viridiplantae; phylum Streptophyta; class Magnoliopsida; order Lamiales; family Lamiaceae; genus Pogostemon; species Pogostemon cablin. The sequence continues at coordinate 1,157,642 of CM042983.1, forward strand.
GAATTAATGTCTATCTTTGATTTTTTAATTTAAAAATTAAATCCCGCTATTCATGCATGATTAATATTACAGAGTAATTAAAGAATAGAGAGTTGGATGTAAATATTGATCGAGTATCGATGTCAACTTAATTTCCAAAAGGAATTAAATAAGTATAGTTGTTAGTATTAGATAAGTTCATTAGTTACAAATTAAACTGTGACCAATAAATGAATAAAATAAATAGTAAATTATAAGTATTATTATATCTATGGTGTGTTCAAAGTCGTATTCGTGAGAAAATTACACTCTAGCTAACTCAAAATTGAACCAATCCTTTCAACGTTTTTTCTTTAAAGTAATCTCAATCTAGAAAATAACATGTTATTTATGTGTTTAATTAATAACTCATCAACCTACGTGTGAGTTGTGAGTTGTGACCTTTTTTTTTTTTTTAACCAATTGAATAATTTCTCAAACTTAGGTAATGACTAGCTTGATCAACATAGATGAATTATTAAAATCAGTGGATTATATCATGACTAGCTCAAAGTGGATTGTAAAAATAAAATGCAAATACTAGCTCAAAGTGGATTGTATAAATAAAATGCAAAGACGGGATGGGCACCATCTCATGGAATTATTTTTATGTGATTGGTGAGAAGTGATAATATTTATAATAAAAAGTAATATTGACAAATGATGTTGTAAATTATTTTATAAACAATTTATAATATAAATGAAAAGTAATACTCCCTCCATCCTATAACAATTGACACATCTTTTTTGGGCACAGAGATTAAGGAGTATAATAATTTAATGTAAAGTGAAGTGAGAGAAATAATATTTAATGTGCAGTAGGTAGTTGTATTAGTGGTGAGTGTGATGTGTGTTTGGGCCCATATAAATAGATAAATTGTTTTTGTGTGGGTTCATATCCTTAAAAAGAAAATATGTCAATTTCTGTAGGACAACCCAAAAAGGAAAATGTTTCAATATCTTTGGTACGGAGGGATTAGTATTTTAAAAAAAGATGTATAACTTCTCCAAGTATAAAATAATTTTATTGTATGACGTTATAATACAGAACTGTCCCTAAATAAAATAAGTAGGCTGCTAGAAGTTGAATTATTTATCCTCTTTTATATATACTAGTTTTTTGAGACGTGCTATGCACGTCGCATGTATGTACTCCCTCCGTCTGCCCGAAAGAGAGTCTTTTACTTTTGTGCATGCGAATTAATGAGTATTATTATTTAATGTATAGCATGTATTAGTGGGAGTGTAGGCCCACATGCGTGGATCAACGTTTCAGAGGAGATTAAAGTACAATTTTCGATGACGATTTGTGTGAGAACTGTGTGAAAGGAAAAGTTTGTAACTGCGGTGCATGGACAAATGTGAGAGATAAAAGGAGATGGCAATTCTGAAGATTATGTTATACGAAGATGATTGAAGAAAGAAGGACTCTCTACTGCAGTAATCATTTCATAAATTAGCTTAATAGTATGATTGTTAATCAAAGTCAAAATGTATGATGATTAAAATTAAAATACAATTGCAAGTTATGATTAATTAGTTCACCATCCAAAATAACGAACCACCAGAATTCCTCATTTATAGATGCAGAGGAGTGTGAGAAGAATGGATCGGGGTCTCATTTCTCATACCATATCAAGATATTTTTATAAGAAAAGACAAATTAAAAATCCCAAAAAGGAAAAATTTTCAGACGAATTCATAAAAATTTAAATACATAATAGAGGATGCTTTTTTCTTCAATTATCTTCGTAACATATTTTAAAAAATAATTGTTTCCATCTCCGATTATTTTGTACATTTTCCCACATACCTCAGATAAACTCTTCCTTGTATAAATCATGCTCGAAAATTGAACTTTAATTTCCTCTAAAATCTATGTTGATCCACACATGTTTTTTTTTCTGCCAACCATTGTTGATATAATAAGTTATATCAACTCCATCATCTACTTCTTCACCGTTGTATTTATTCAGAAGTTTCCTCTAAAATCCATGTTGATCCACGCATGTTTTTTGGTGCCAACCATTGTCAATTCCCTTCTTTTTCTTCAACTATTTATAATGTGATGTTTCGGAGGTGATTAAATGTAAAAACTAAAAAGTCACAAACAAATATAACTTAATAATTATTACTAATTAATTAAGGTAGGAATACAAATAGTTTAATGTAATGTATATTAGATCAAGAATATAAAGAGTTTAAATTATTGATAATAAGTTGGTGTTATAGATGTAAAAAAGAAAAATATATAGGGGTAAATTGGAAAAATGTTAACCATGAAATAAATTATATAGAAAATAAAAAGACATTTCATTAAATAAAAAGACATTTCATTAATATATCATAATTAATAATGTCACTTTTAATATATTATATATGTATTATGAATATTAGTAATGTAATAAATGAAGGATAAAAATGTATTAAAGAAATATAGGTAAGGATAAAATGGGAAAAAATGTTAACACTTACTCAAGGCATTTTTAATATATTATGATATATATATATATATATATACTCCCTCCGTCCCAGGTTAAGAGGGCCATTTTTCCATTTTGGTCGTCCCACCCAAAGAGTCCCCTTTCCTTTTTTATACACATGGGACCCACACACTCCCTCTAATACAATTAAATGTTGGGACCCACACTCCTACTAATACAACTACCCACTACACATTAAATAATAATACTCCTTAATCTACGTGCCAAAAAGCATTTGGCCCTCTTAAGGAGGGACGGAGGGAGTATATGATTAGGAGAAATGTTATTTAGAGCTAGCCACCAAATAAGGATTTAAAATTAATAATAATAATAAAGAAATAGAGGTTTGGTGAGATGTGATGAGAATGCAGTTAAGGTAGAACTTTCAAAGAATGGTTTCAAAGGTTCGTGCTTAGGAGTGATTGCTTAATCACCTTATCTTAGCGTATAAACACCCAGCCTCCAACCCATCACCCCACGTCATCAACCCCCCCTCCCCCTTTTAATTCAACCCCCACACTCTCCCTCCCTCAAACAATTCTAGAGAGAGAGAGAGAGAGAAATGGAGGGGCTTATTCCATTGGTATACAAAGCAATTGTGCAGTACAGAAATGGAGCTGGGATGACGTGGCATCACGACTCCACGTCAGCTTCATACATGCGGCTTCCGGCAGGTGACTCGGGCCGGTTCTCGGCCTCCGATATCCAGATTTTCCGGCCTGATTGCGGCTTCTCCGCCTGTTCGCCGCCGCGGTCCGTCTCGGAAAGAGGTGTCTCCACCGCGATTCAGACTTCGTCGTGCCGCCGGGCGATCAAGTGATTATTGATGGATCAAACAGGCCAGATTATAATTTTTTACGTGCCTAAAGAAAGGTGAGGGTACGTAAATTTGAAACTTGGAAGGTAGTTTCAATTGTTGTAATAAAATCAATTAATCTTTTTTATATTTTTAAAATAAATTGTGTGTGTGTGTTATGTCAAGTTTCTTATGTTTCGTGTATATCTTTGGTTTGTGGAGAACATAACAAGGGTCCTCATGATATATAGTACTTGATTTTATTGTGTAGGATTCTAATTGTATATATAGTGTTTGTATATCTTTATGATCAAAAGCTTTAATTCGATTTTTTTAGTGTAAAAATATTGGTTTAATTTGCGTTTTGTTAATGGTGGTGATAATATGACAAGAGGGTTCGAATCCCTCTCTCTTATTTTGCTCATTGAATAGATTTGTTTATATGATTTTGTCGAGATTGGCATCATAAAGAAAGGGTAATGGATCGGCTATCCCACCTAGTCAAGCCATAAAAATAGAAAACTCGATTAGATAGAAATTAGTTGAAAAAAAAGAATACTTTTCAAATAAAACCTGATCCCAACATAGATGATGGAATCAAAGCGATTATTTTTGTAAGACCATATTTTTATGAGATGATTTTTTAGACATGTTAAAATGTATGATTGATATAAAGTTAAAGTATTTTTATTGATTGTTGAGGTATACTTTATTAAAGTATGATAAATGAAATATTAAAGTTTCATAATATGATTGTGTTATAATATGATTTACTTTAAACATATTTTAATGGTTAATAAGTATACTTTTCGTATATAATAAACACATCTTAACAATTGATCGATTTATCTCATAACCCATCTTTTCTTGATAATAATATTACGTAATGAAATAATCTTGTAATTATAGAGTAATTTAGTTATGAACTAAGTTGAAGCCATTGAACATACACATATAAAGAAAATTAAATAAAATTTATTTTACGATGTAATTAATTAATTATATTAATTATCATGACTAGTAGAAAATTAAAACGAAACTTCAAGCATTGTAGCATCAATTATTTAAATAAATGAAGTGAATCGAAGTATTAAAAAGGGACGGCTATTCGCACCCAAAAACTACTTAGCGTACCCTATTTGTGTAAGGACTAAAATATCCTTTAATAATAAGACATAAATATCCTTCTAAAATATATAATTAAATTAAAATTAACTAAAAATAAAGCTCCACCTTCACTCACCGTTTCATACCAATGACGAGGACATGGATGGCTGCTTGTGAATGATAATAAAATCTTACTGGGGGTGTAAAATCTCTTTCTATAAGAATTCTCTCCCGAATCACATACTATCTTAAACATCAAAGATCACCAGCCAATGAATCTTCAAACTATCTCAGACTTTTGACATGGATGGTAATTGAGCATAGAGGATGATCAAAACCCAGAATTCTGCAAGTAATAATGGCATCCATTTACAACGACAAAAAAAAAAGAAAAAAGAAAAAAAAAAGATAACAATCCCGTATGATTCCATTACTTTTTCTCCCTACATTATTTGGAATTTTCCAATGGATTGGTCTTTTTCTATTAAATCACGATACATACAAAAACGATGATATATACATACAAAAACAATTATATAAGCAAATCGCTACATTTATACAATATATACAGCGCCTTCGATATTTCTTGATTTCTTATCGAATTTGAAGAATGTGCAGTGGATGTTAAATTTAACCGTATTGGTGACAAATTGGATTCATGCACTCTACGCATCATGTCCAGATCACTGCTCTTCGGAATCTGCCCTTTCAATTAACGATGAGCGACGAAACGATGTTATCTTCCAAGTAAATACTGATCGTCCGATATTCATTCTTTGCAATCCAGCGCCGGCAATGAATTATCTAGCCAGTAGCTTAATTTGATTTTCTTTTTTTCTTTTTTTTAAGAAAATAAAGATAAAGAGAAGAGGGTATAATAGTCTTAATTGGGGTGCTTTTAGTAATGTTTATATATATATTAGTAAAATATTGGGGTATATTTAAAAAATGGGGTACATTAAGTAATTTCGGAGGTACAAATAGCCGACTCCTATTAAAAATTATGGATATTTAGTTCCAAACGTATCAAACGAAAGTTCAAAAGTCGACAAATGAGTACTTGGCTACTATATTGAGTAAAATACTATATATTCCTTATCCTTGTCAATAACTGTCCATTTAAGTAATGTTTATTGAAACAATAATATGCATTATTATATATCCTTCTAAGATATTATAATTTATTTTAAAAGTTTAATTTATTTGGGTTTTTTCCTTTATTTATTTATTTTTACAATCCATCTAAATTAAGAGTCATTTTGGTGTAACTGATAAATTAGTGCACCTATTAATTCTAATAGGATAAAAATTAAGGTGTAGCGTGTAATTATTAAATTTATTTTATTTGATGATGAATATTAAATTAAAATTCTAATCTAAAATAAACTAATTATAAAGTTGGAAGCGAAAGACTTTTATATTTTATTGATATATAAAAGGGAAATTTCGTATGAGTTGAATTTTAAAAACTAAAATATAAACGCAGGTCAGCTGAATGATCAATTAATGAAAGTAGTACCAGAAAAATCACAAATTAACTTAAATGTAAATTGAAAATTGAAATAAATAATTGCCCACGCCCTCATAATTTCTCTAGATATCTAGCTCAATTAATTTTATATTATATATATATATATTTAATATGTTATAAATGGCTGATATTTGCTTAAAATTATATAGCTAGTATATATATTTTTTGTTAGCATTAAATATTGAAGTTCATCAAACCCAGAGCACGTCGCACAAATATAGAGAAATAAATCCCCAATTAGTATATATTTGCTTATAATATCAAGACTTTTGTTCATTTGAAAAACTACGAATTTAACTTTAATCATTTAACCGGTAGGCTAGCTAGTGGGCTCCTTACTAAACAAACTTTAATCATTTACTTATTCACTTGATTACGAATCTAGATATATATCATCCAACCATTAATTTATATATTTTTAAAAACGGTAGAAGTAGTTGTGCACAAGTTATAAGGTTCCGGTCAAATAAAATTGCCAAATTATGCTCTCCTTTTATTATTATTTTTTAATCAATAGTCAGTAGAAAAGGCATCATGTATTATGATAGTAGCTAGATATTTTGTCTAGAAAGGACATTGCATTAATATGGAAATATATGGGGAATATATGCTGCCGGTCTTTTCCCATTTCGACTCCATTTATTTTGGCTAATTTGTCAACCTTAATAATTCCATAAAGTCACTCCATGAGTTGTAATTTAATTTGCTATTCATTTTCAACTAGCAATCATAAGTCGTGCGTTGCACGGATATTGTTAATGTTTAATTAATTTTTTTTTTTTATATACCCCCTTTGTAAATGTTTAATTAATTTTTTTTACATATATCCCCTTTATTCATTTTAAATGTTCTTATTTTATTATTTTGGATATTCACTCTAAATGTATCAATTTTCTTCTTTAAGTAAAATTATTTCACATATAACTCATTATTCACTATAAATACAATTACCCACTATATATATAAAAACTCATTAATTCTCGTAAAAAATAATTGTTTGTGGGTTTTTAAAATCATGAATAGTGTGCTCTATGCTTGTTTTGGATTTTGAGTATGATAGATTTTAACTTTATGTCAAATCAATATATTAATTTATTATTTAAAAAGTTAAATGAGAGAGGAGAGATAAAGAGAGAAAGTGTATTAATTGAGGAGAGAATGTAATAGTTATATAGGGATGATTTTTAAAATCTGGATGTGAGTTTTAAAAATCAAAACCTGGATTTGAAACCCAAAAGCAAACATTGCCTTAAAGTAGGCGGAAGGAGTATCACATTGTAATTTTTGAGATAAGATAAGATGTTTGAAAATTGCTTAAATTATTTGAAGGGTTTGTAAATTATTTAAATAATTTGAAAAATAATTGATTAAAATATTATTTTAAATGTATTATATATATATATATATATATATATATATATATATATATATATATATATATATATATATATATATATATATATATACTCCCTCTGTCCCGGTCAAACTGCATCGTTTGACTGCATAAAACTCTCACAAAAGTTACAGTAAACGTAGCAATATGGGCGGGACGGAGGGAGTATATATATATATATATATATATATATATATATATATATATATATATATATATATATATATATATATATATATCTAAAAATGTGGAGTAATTATTTATAATACATTGCATAAATTTTATAGAAAATGTAGAAATAGAGATGGCAACGGTATAAGATACTCGCTTATTTTGGGATACTCATACCCATATCCATTTAAATATTTTATTAAAAATTAGTATATTATTATTAATTAAATATAATATAAAATCTATTATTTAATTTTGTGGTACCTTAAGAGTGTTAATATTGTACTATATATTATTATGTGCATAAATTTTGAAATAAATAAAAATAAAAAGTTTGTAGTTATAGCATGTAAGAATAGAGATAGCAACGGGGAGGGTACCTGCATTTTTTTGGGTACTTATACTCGTATCATTTTATTAATTACCCGTATATGTACCTGTCCTGTTAAAAATATTTATTATCATTCCCGTACCCATCTCATACACATTTCAAAACTTGCGGGTTACCCGTACTCATTTAATATTCATTTATTTTATCTATATTTTTATTTATTTATTATTTAAATTAATACTTTATTAAAAATATTTTATTATTAATTAAATATAATATAAATTTTCTTTTAATTTTGAATTAATGTTTACAATTAAAATAAGTTTTTAACATAAGAAAATATTTTGGACAATGAAATTAATAATATACACAATAAATAAAATATTAAAGCAATAAAGATAAAGATTGTGTAAATGTATTCACGTTAAAAACAAAACAAAATATATTACTTTTGACAATAAATTTCAATTAATAATTTAGATATATGAGTTCATATAATAAAAAATAATTTACTTTTAAAAAGAAATTTAGAAAATAATTTAGAGAGTATATAAAAAGACAATAAAATAAAAAATATATAAAATAAATAAAATATTACAACAATATAGATAAAGATTGTCCAAATGATGTTATGAATTCACGTAAAAAAAATAAAATTACTTAGATATATAAATAATCAATTGACATATATATATATATATATATATATATATAATATGGGAGGCCAATAAAATGAATGGATGAGATAAAATAAAAAAAATAAAATAAATGGATGAGATATTGATAAAAATTGGTAATCACAATTAAGAGATGAGATGTTACAATAACTAATGAAGGACCAAGATTTAATATTACTAAGCTAAATTAGGTGGGTTAAAATTGAATGAAAAGTTTTGGTCTAATTTTGATTTTTAAAGTGTGTTTTATTATATAGTATAATATAAAGATTTGGTCAAATGATTATCGAATGATAATACATGATTTGAATTCGTAAATTCAATTATTATCATTCTAGTCTGAAACATTTGAATCCATTTCGGGCATAGAAATTTTGGACCACATGTAGCTCACTCTTTCATCAAATGTAATGTTGCATGTTATTTTGGAAGTTTTCCGGACTTTTTTTCTCTGAGAATATTAGCTAACTTATTTTCAACTACATTAATAGTTTCATTTGTAAAAAATAATAAGTTAACCTATTTTAAATCAGGTTTACATCATAGATCCTTTTTAAATCCTTTACTCTCTCTTAATTTAAATACCCTAACAATACACATTATATATATAATTGAAAAGAGGATCATAGTGTTTATACCATGAACCCGATTTACACAAGTGTTTGTGAAAAATAAGGCAAAAACTTGTGTGTCCCGAAAACATAGGAGACCAACTCGAAAAGTAATAGTGTAAATAACTTTGTTAATGTATGAGATTTAATCTAATAAAATGTTTAATATTGAAAATGGAGAGAGAGTTTGAAGAGGTTTCCAGCTAGCTTTGGGGAAGCTAAAACTAAACAAGAGTGACTTGGATCTTGTTCCTATAACTGATCTCTTATCACTTCACTAATATTTCATTACTAATCCCAATAAATCATGATCAAAACCTATTAACAAAAGAAACAAGAATTCGTTCAAAATAATTAGACAGGAGTCGCAAATTATTAGAAACATCACAAGATCACGAGCCATATTGCTGTCTGTAAGCAATGCATGTGGAGTTCATCATTACATTCTGATCACCACAATCCTTCTCAAAGATCGTTGTTTGGTTTGTAAGAAGCCCCATAAACATCGAACATAGCAAGATAGCATTCAAAAGACTCATGTCCAATTAATCCTAATTAATCTCTCGTTTTACTCAAACTTTGCTGTTTCCCACAACATGAATCCCTCAAATCAATACGAGCTTCATCCCAAAATCTTCAAAATATATACCATGATCAGATCAAATCTTCTGTACCACCTCGTATTTCTGCTCCAATGGAGAGAAACTCCAAGAATGTAATCCTCCTTGTAATAATACTTCTTTCTTCACCATTCACTGTAATGGCTGAAATGCGTTGCGGGCTCTGCGGCAAGACTCCGGTGCCTTACCCGTTCAGCACCGGCCCGAATTGCGGCGATCAAGCCTACAAAGTCAAGTGCGATCAAGCCACAAGCACATTGTCCTTTCTTTCCAAATCGGGCCGGCCCTACCCGATCATGTCGATTAACCCGAAAACCCAACGGATGGTTATCCGGCCGCCGTCTGTGACGCCGGGGACGTGTTTCTCCGAAGATTACGCCACTGAAGGCTTTCAGATCGACGATGCTCTCCCCTTCAACATCAGCAGCAGCAACACGATCCTTCTGTTGAACTGTACTGATAATATGCTGCATTTGCAGGTTCGTTTTAATTCGATTATTCATACTGCATTAGCATAGATCAAGACTCTGTTTGAAATCTGGCTCTGCTTTTAGGTGCCTATCAACTGTTCGACGAATTGTCCCTGTCACGCTTACATTGACAACACCCCGTCAGCTGCTCCGTGTAAAACGCCGAAATTGTGCTGTTCGTTTCGGACAGGGGGTTCGCAGAATTCGTACATTATTCGTGTTCACGCCAACGGATGCATGGCGTATCAGAGCTATGTCAATTTCGATCCGAACCTGCCGTTTCCCAAGTGGCCGCCGCCTGGTTTGGAGCTGATGTGGGTGTCGCCGCTGGAGCCGCCGTGCAAGACGACGTTAGATTGCCGTCAGTTGCCGTTGTCCAAGTGCTCCCCTGATCCCGCCGATAATGGACAGAAGAGGTGCCTTTGCAAGAAGGGCAGATACTGGGATTCTGCAACTGGATTTTGCCAAAGTTTGTCACTTTCTAACTTTTCTGGATAACTAAAATACTATGAATACGCAAGAAAATGATCCACAATTGATTTATTCTTACCCCAGATTTTTACTGTGCGCAGAGTGTCGACGTGGAACTGGGTGCAAATACCATAAGAGTCCCATCCCTGTCGTTGGATGTAAGTTAAATGGAGTTAGCATTTTCTTTTTTCATATAAAAATGCTTATTAAATCATGCGAGTAATGGCAGCTTCAGTTGGCGTGTTGGTACTGCTGTCGTTAACCGGATTCCTAGTGTACAGACAACGTCAACACACGAAGAAAACGGCTCGAAAGATACTAATCAAAGAGCGTGAGGAAATCTTGAACGCTAACAGCAGTGGGAAATCAGCTAAGGTGTTTTCCGGTAGAGAAATCAAGAAAGCAACCATTGATTTCTCCAGAGAGAACCTACTTGGAACGGGTGGATTCGGTGAGGTCTTCAAAGGCACACTGGACGACGGAACCCTCATCGCGGTCAAACGAGCAAAGTCTGAAAACGCCAAGGGCACGGCCCAAGTTCTGAATGAGGTCCGAATCCTATGCCAGGTAAACCATCGGAGTCTGGTGAGATTGATCGGTTGTTGTGTGGAGCTCGAGCAGCCTCTCTTGATATTCGAGTTTGTTTCCAATGGAACCCTGTTCGAGCATTTGCACAAGCCCGATGCTCAAAAGAGGGTCCGACTCAGCTGGCTGAGACGCTTGCTCATTGCCCATCAGACGGCCGATGGCCTCGCCTACCTCCACTCATCCGCTGAGCCCCCTATCTACCATCGTGATGTCAAGACGAGCAACATACTACTCGATGAAAATCTTGATGCTAAAGTATCTGATTTTGGGCTCTCTCGACTAGTCGAGTTGAGCGAAAGAGATTGCACTCATATCCACACTTCGGCTCAAGGGACGCTAGGGTACCTCGATCCAGAATACTATGTCAATCTGCAGTTGACCGACAGAAGCGACGTTTACAGTTTTGGAGTCGTTCTGCTGGAGCTTTTGACTGCTAAGAGAGCTATTGATTTCAACAGGGAGGAAGAGAATGTGAACCTGGTGGTTTACATGAAGAGGATATTTGATGAAGACAAGCTAATGGCTGTGTTTGATCCTGTGCTTAAAGAAGGGGCTTCTGAGGTCGAACTGGAGACGATGAAGGCCATCGGGAATCTGGCTGCAGCCTGCCTGGATGATCGAAGGCAGAATCGCCCTTCTATGAAAGAAGTTGCTGATGAGATTGAATGTGTCATTAGTATAATAACAGGAGATGCTTCGAAAATGTACGCCAGTTAAGTGCTCTAGAGGCCGTCAAGAATGAACTGAGAAATTTGAATCATAAGAACTTGTTTCCTTCTCTGTTTTCTTTTTCCTATGATGATAATTTCGACTTTCAACAAAATCACCATTCATGCATACAGTATAATACGAGTGTGTGTTAAGTGAGACGGATAATAACATACTCAATGGGGTGCACCGATTGTAGGATGCAAGGTAGACTTGCTCTTCGAAGAAGAAAATAAAATGTCTGCAATGTATACACATTTGGAAAATTTAACCTACTTTTAAAAATGGAAATATTACAAAGGGAATAAAATACAGACATTAATGGTGAAGGAAACCTAAAAACCAAAAACACATTAGACTCTGTCAAATTAACTGAATTTACCTATGAAAAGATGGTCTTGACTATGTAAAGCTGGTGGCAGCAAATGAGGAAGACTCGAAATCTGAAAGCATTTAAACAGATGCTAATATCCAGAACATAACATGAGAAGAAACAGCAACGAGAAACCATGTAACGAATGCCAGAGCTATGGAAATCTCAAATCTGGCACATGGGAGATGCGACGGGCCTGTACAAAATTTCAAATCTTTTGAATACAAAACTGCAATCCCGGCTGACGAGCATGCAGCAGCAAGTGATAATGTAGCTGTTACCTGCATTTGAATCTCCGATTGTTTAGTCAACTGAAGAATTGAAATGAGCAGTATATGAAGAGACCTCAAATGAAAACCTCCACTACATTACATTATTATAACAGCTGCTTTCAGCTTGAAAACGAGCAGTTGTATTGACAGTTTAGATTGAATAAAATGAAGTTAGTATGACGGGAAGGAAAGGGAAGAGTAATAATTACCCAATCACCAACAACAAAAAGGCTAACTAATACTGGATTGCGGAGGTCTCTTTTTATCCATAAAGCATATATATCAAGACATGCAAGTCCCAAGCTCCATAATACTTGTAGTCCCATTGATGCGATGAGATAGCTGAATCCAGAAATTGTACAGTGTCAATTCTACCACAGAACAATTCATACTCTTCTTGAAAGTTCTCAACAATAAAACATGCATATCATGAATGTGTTTGTTAAAATTCCGACTCTTAAGAAACTTAGACTGTGTTATGAATTAATCCGTTCAAGGACGAGCAAGCATTATCCGCCTAGCAAAGCAGCATACACTGTTTAAATTGAACACAGCGAAACAAACTAGTTTCCTTCTAACTTCTCCATAAGCTACAAGTAATGATTCAAGTTTATTCCTATCAACAACAACTACCATTTTCCACAGACAACAAAATAGTACTCCACAAAAGGATTTCAACTATCATCGTTGCAAAAGTACTCGAAAATAAATTCTCAATTCTAGAAAAACCAAAGTTAAAACTACACACTAACCAATCCCATCCTTCTAAATCACCAAGTTCAAGAAACAGGCAACTTCCAATGACAAAGCAGCCATAGATCCACCGTATTTGGATGTCCGTATCCAGATAGAAATCAATTCTAGTACAAGACATTAAACAATACCAGTCACCTCAAATCACATCATATGGCCTTATGAATATCTATTTTTGGATAAGATTTCCGTACTTAGAAAGAAAAAATTGACGGCAGCCATCATTTACACAAAAACACACCAATCAAAAGTAAAAAGCATTAAACTTGAAGAAAAAAAATGGAAAGGGGGACTATAAAAACAAAAAAATACATACCAATAAGCAGTGAAATTAGAAAACCCACGAGCAGAAACCATAAATCCAATGGAACCAGCAGCAAACAAACACTGCCCAATTCTAAACAGCAACCCACTCACAGTTCCAGGGCTACCCACCAAATCCTTCATTTCTCTCTCCTCAATTAGGGCCCCTTTTCCCCCTCAAAATCCAAAAAGGGCCTTCTTCAAATCCCTAGATTTAATTTCCCCCATTTTACTCCCGCTATAATTCAATCGAATCTCTACGGTATATACTGAGGGGAATTAATCAGTTGCTTGTTGATGTAGATGGCGATGGGGTTGATAGAGATCGAATCGTTGCCTAACCATGCAGCCAACCCCAAATGAACCGTTGAGCTCGATATTCCATTAAAGAATTCCTTGATGCGCTAGGTATTACTATTATAATCAGGTAATTTAACTTGGATCAGTAACTATTTAGTGAAGTGGTTAGTATAAACGGCGAGATTGTGACTAGTTTAATAATTGCTGGGGGTGAATCCGACAATCCTACGCGGGTGTCTTTTTACGCCATTTTGATCTTTATTTCGCTTTCTCTCTAATTCTTCTTTGCTTATTGGTTTGATGGTCTGAACTTTACTTGATTGTCGTTTCCTTCCTTCGGAATCTCCCCCGCCACGTCGGATAACAAGTCCCGGGTCAAGCTTTCTATCAGGACCGGGTTCTCAGACTTGGGCCGATTGATTCGATCCAGATCCATTTAAACCAAAAAGCCCATATATTGAATGAGTCGAATCTATCAACCTTCTTGAAATGAGCCCTAATAAAATTGAGTTAGATATATATAATGATTGGGATGAAAATCTTTAAATCGTAGCTATGGCGGGAGGAATTTGTTTTATCAGTTGGAATTTTTGTTTCCTTGAGAATTAAAGTTCCTTTCCAAAATTTATTAGTCTTCATTTAGGTTTTTTTATATGTAAAATTGTTAGAAAAAAAAAAAAAAAGCCTAGGGCTAGCTGAAAATTGAAATTAAGGATATGGCTAAAGCTATTCGATTCTTCGAGCTCAGTACCGGCGCGAAAATCCCATCCGTTGGACTCAGCACGTGGAAGGCGGCCTCCGGCACTGCTGGCGAAGCCATTAACGCTGCGATTAAGGTTCTGTAAACATCATGGTTTTCGTTTTCTATCCGTTTGTTGTGTTGATTTAGAGGTATTAGTGTTCGTATTGTAATTATTATGTTTAAATTTTACCTGTGGGCAAAGTAGATTCAAGTTAATTGTTTACTTAAAAGTAAATTTTAATATGATTTGTTCGATTTTATTTATTTATTTGGAAATTTGTATTAAGCTGATCGATGTACTTCATAAATTGTAGGCAGGATATCGGCATATTGATTGCGATCAAAGCTACGGCAACGAGAAGGTCGTACTCTGCAACCTCTAAAATACACTCAATCCCCTTACAGATATTCAATTTCTGTTGCTGCACATTATGCAACTAGGAATTCCAATATCTGTATAGATTTTGATTATCTTAAGTGTAATGTTACGCAGATTGGTGAAACCCTCAAGAAGCTGTTTGAAGATGGAATAGTGAAACGGGGCGATTTGTGGATTACTTCTAAACTATGGTGTGCGGTGTGCCATTGTTCATCTCCATATGTATGATTTTCTTTAATGCTTCTTAATCTGAGTTCTGCAGGTGTTCGGATCATGCTCCAGAAGATGTACCTTTGGCCTTAGACAGAACTTTGAATGATTTGCAGACTGATTATGTTGATCTGTATTTGGTATTTTACTTTAGTTGATAACTTGATATATACTCTATAATCTATATATCCTTGTTACTTTAGTATGTATCATCTATATTCTTATACTATTGGATTGGCTATTGTATATATCAAGATGCATTGGCCTGTTCGCATGAAGAAAGGTTCTGTTGGATTTTCACCCCAAAATCTCACTACAGTCGATATACCGAGTACTTGGAGAGCAATGGAAATGCTCATTGATAGTGGAAAGGCCCGAGCGATTGGTGTGGGCAATTTCTCGTGCAAGAAACTGTCGAATTTGCTTGAAATAGCACGTATACCTCCTGCCGTCAACCAGGTGGAGTGCCACCCTTTTTGGCAACAAACACAGATGCACAAATTCTGTAAATCCAATGGTGTTCATCTATCTGTAAGTATAATCTCTCCTCCAATGTGGTAGTATCTATTGTCTATAAAACAGTACCTTGTGTATATATGCACATGCATACTGTAGGTGTTGCATTTACTAGATTAAGTCAATTTGTTAATGTAGATGTTAATTTGATCTGCAATTCAGTTTGGAACATGATCTGATTACAGTATTGATTTGTTGAGGGATATTTGCCCCTTGGTTCCACCCGCATTCCAATGGGCGATGTGCTTAAAAACCCGGTTTTGAATTTGGTTGCCGAGAAATTGCTGAAGAATCCAGCTCAAGTTGCCCTTCGGTGGGGTTTACAAATGGGACATAGTGTGCTTCCAAAGACCTCCAAGGAAAAGATGATTATAGACAACTTGGATGTGTTTGATTGGGACATTCCTGAAGAATTGTTCGCCCGTTTTTCAGAAATCGAGCAGGTAATCAATGGACTTAAAACACTCAAGAATATATCATATCAACGTTGCATACACAAGTCTAGTTCATTAATCAGATTTCAAGATTTTGATTTTTTTTTATTTTGTTCAAGCTTTAACAGTCAAATCTCGAGGTGAGATCTTAAAAATATTTTAGAAACTAGCAATCGAAAGATGATAAGTTTGTGAGATTGGTTTGCAGGTGAAACTAATTACAGGGGATCCGTTTGTTAATCAGAATTATGGTTCTTACAAAACCATCGACGACCTCTGGGATGGTGAAACGTGAAATGGATTGGAAATCCTAACGTCAATTATTGTTGCCATGTCATAATTTGTTCAGCTGACTCGCTCGAACATTATTTTAATTATTGTTCTTAACCTATTCTAGGCTCAACAGCAGTCTAAATCTTTTGAATATTAATTTGTGAAATTATAGTATTTTGTCTTTTAGGTATGCGTAATTCTGCATGTGATCCTTTAATATTTTTGTTTAATTTTAATATTTTTTTATCTAATTTTGTCCTGAATATGGATAATATGCCGCATTCTTTTACTACGATACTAGAAACTTACCCGTGCGTTGCACGGGCATTAATTTTTACAATGCTATTTATATTTAATAAGTTATTTTAATACTCCCTCCGTTTCATAGAAATTGGTATAATTTTTTTTGGGCATGGAGATTAAGGAGTATAATAATTTAATGTAAAGTGGAGTAAAGTGAAGTGAGAGAAATAATATTTAATGTGTAGTGGGTAGTTGTATTAGAGGTGATATGTGGGGCCCATGAGAATATATTAATTGTTTTTTGTGTGGGTCCATGTATTAAAAAGGAAATGTGTCAACTTTAGTGGGACAAACC
Source organism: Pogostemon cablin (assembly GCA_023678885.1). Taxonomy (NCBI): domain Eukaryota; kingdom Viridiplantae; phylum Streptophyta; class Magnoliopsida; order Lamiales; family Lamiaceae; genus Pogostemon; species Pogostemon cablin. The sequence goes on from CM042983.1 coordinate 1,174,770, forward strand.
AAAAAGGAAAGTGTGTCAACTTCTATGGACGGAGGGAGTAGTATTTTTTAATAATTATTTAGAACTTGAATTAATAAAACACAATTTTTTTTGAATCATACTATTTGGAATTTATATGAGTATTATATTTCTTAACCTTATTATTTTTAACATAACCATTCATGAATAAATCCTAAACCCTAAATCTTAAACCCTAAAACTCTAAACACAAAACCTTAAACCCTAAACCCTTAAAGCCTATACCCTAAACCTTAAACATTGATTGGTCGTTATAGTCCAGGCGACCAAGCAACAAAATATCGAACCCAAGGGAATTTAGGATCCATGACCTTTAGGTATAGTATCGTGATTAGTTAGGGACGATCGAAAAGGAGGTTTAAAATTAAAAGAAAATATAATGCATGGAAAAATAAATCTAATTATAATATTTTTGGATTTTCAATGCCATGGTAGTTTTCATGATACACTCATATAATCAATCATCCAACATCTTTAATTGTTTTCCATTTTTAAGCAAATCATGGTAAGGGCGATCACTATTTCCATCTATCCTCAATGGCCATTGTTGAATAGGATGTAGATTGTTTTCACAACCCCTAAAAAGCTCCTAGGATCGATTCTACTTACAATTCCCTTCAAGGTACTATGCTCGTATGGATGGGGTTCCCTTTACTAGTTTAATCCTCGGGCACAAGTGATCTCACTAGTGTTCATTTATGTTGTTCTAAACATAAGAACTCCCGGCCAGGCTCCCCTTATACTAAACCCACATGTAATAAATGGAAGAAACTCACATATGATAATCATGCAAAACAACTAAGGGTAAAGCAACGACAAGACATGCCGATATACAATACACAACTTAATCACAATGCACTAATATCAAAGACATTAATCCCATATTACTACAAGGCATGTGAATTTCATAAATAAAACCTAATCAAAGCCGGAAATTCAATCAAAACATTTTCATAAATTAATCAATAATCATACCATCAATCAACCACCAAAACATAGAAAATAGAAAGATAATAAATAGGATTAGATTACACCTTAATGAAGTTTTACATTCATGAAGATCATCCACTCCTTGGTGTCTCCACCTTCTTGGAAAGCAGATAAAATCCTAAACTAGAAAAATATTAAAACTACGGATTCCTCACCCCGAAAGGGGGAGGGAACTTACAACTATTTAATGGAGAATTTCTTTTGGATGAAGAGTGGTGAAGAAAAGAAAAATGGAGTGAGAAGAGTAGAAGAGAAAATGGAATTGAGAATGGGGATTGTTGGGATGTTGGAGGCTTCAAAGATGAGAAGGAGGGTATATATATATATATATATGTATGAAGGCTCCAAGAATTAGGGCAACATTTTGGATAATGGGCTAAGGTGGAGAAAATGGGCTTGGGCCTTTTTTTTTTTGCTCAAAAATCGATTCCAGCAGACCAGTTTAAGATTGTTTCCGTAAGGCTTAAATAGCAAAGACCGGCCTTGTCCCAGCGGGTTAACATGCATTCATCCATCCGTAAGGTCATGGGTTCGAATTTGTGCTGAAGCATTCGTGAAGAGTAGAACAGGTGATGTGGCATTGTCCTAAAAACTCGATCGAGGAGTGAAAAACTCGATCGCAGAATCTCAAGCTCCATTCTGCTCCTACGACAACACTTCCGAGACCCTAAAAGACACTTCCGAGACCCTAAAAGACAATACTTTCAGCTGTTGTCTATGATCAAATATGTTGTCTTTTCTGCTGCAACCATTTTTTTCTTGTTTTCATCCCAATTTAATTCTCATTTCTTCCATCGCTCTTTCAAGTTCAAAACACCTCTTTTTCTGCAAAAATACACAAAAACACCTATCTCCAAGTGATCAAGCAATTAATAGTATTTTCATTAAAATCATGTTTAATTATTAAATTAAATCCAATTAAATTCATGCAATTAAGCCCAAAATTCTAGGTGAATTTCACACTGATCAAACACTAAACCCCATAAACCCAAAACCCAAAACCCCTAAACTCTTAAATCCTAAATCAAGGCAGCAACAACTAACAATCATATTACAAAGATCAATCAAGTATGACTATAATGTCAATTAGAAAAGCTCACATAAAAAATACCATGACAGCAATATCTTTTCAAGTTCTAGATTCTAGGAATGTGGTGTCATATTGTTGTAAAACAGAATGAGAAATGATAGAAATTTTTTTTTCCCGTAAGATTATTATTAATGCTGATTAAGGAAATAATTTTAACACGAATAAATATGATATCACTTCATAACTTGAACGAATAAATAATGTTGAAGAATTAGAATTAAAAAAGTTTAAACCTTGAAAAACATATCTACACATGCTCAATAAATATGATCATTCTCATCTCGCAAACCCATATAGCCAATAAAAACAAAATAATAGTCAATATAATTATAATCTATGACACTTTGCATAATTAATCACATAAAAATAGCAAGATTACTAAGACATTTTAAACAATAAATTATATAGTGAAATTAAAGAACCTGAGAACATGTAATGTTAAAAAGGATACATATATAATACATCTATCACTTCAAACTTTAATGAGTGGTATATACCCACATACATTAATATAAAAGGTTGATTTTCAATCTTTAATATAAAAAATCGCAATAAACGTAACTAAGATCTAAAAAAGCCCAAGTGCAGAAATAATAATAGGATGTAAAACAAAAAGTCAAACAGATTAGCAAGATTTTTTTTTGTCAAATAATCAGAGCATATCGCGGAACTATTATAAAATTAATAAAATTACATGAAATTTGAACAAAGAGTGTATATTGGGTGCACCCCGGTGCAAGGGTGCACCCATATGTGTATGCCTTTATATTATATTTTGTATACATATTATTCTATTTTGTATACATATTTTGTAATAATTAAGTTTTCATTAAAAAAACTAACATGCATATGTGTATAACTTTTTATTGAATATGATATACAATTTTTCATTAAAAAAATTAACAATTAAATTGTATACATTTTTACTCTTAATTGTATATGTTTTTGTTTATATTTGTATATGGGTGCACCCTATCTTTAGGTGCACCCGTGTGCACACTATAAATTGCCTTGAACAAATATGTTATCAAGATATACATAATCCTAAAATACTGATATTACCATTATAGATAATCCTAAAAAATTATATACTCTAAAACACTAAATCCTAATAAATTTACTAATTTCAGTAAACCCTAACCCCTAAAGACACACAGAATATGCTCAAAGATGTATATTAAAAAAAATTATTAAACCAAGTGGTATACTAACCCCAAAATCAAAAAAAATATAAATAATAAATTTAATATAATAAAAATATATATACTAAAATAATTAAAGCCCTAAACCCTAAATCCCTAAACACTAAACCCTTAAACCCTAAACCCTCAAACATAAACCCTAAACCCTAAAGACTAACTAAATGTTACCATGTTAAAAAAAACCTATTAATAGTATATTATAATAAGATACTATTAATTTGATAGATATTATATATTGATTACATTTTTATATAATGTACACGTAAATAAATAGTACTCCCTCTGTCCCACGTATTTTTACCCACTTTTCATTTTGGGTTGTCCCATGTATTTTTACCCATTTCATTAATGGTAAAAATACATATTTATTACATACTTTTTACACTTTATTCATCAATCCCAACAACTTTACTTACTTTTTACACTTTATTCATCATTCTCAATAACTTTATTTACTTTTTTTCAATTACTAATTTATCCCTACTTTTTCTTACATTATATATTAAAAAAATAACATGTTTTAATCTCCGTATCCGTACAAATAAGTAAAAATACTCGGGATGGAGGGAGTATATTAATCTAACTTCTTTATATAATTCTATCGAATATTTAAAAGATTTTCAATATTATGAATATTATAAGGTGAAATATATTTATACAAATCAAGATATGATTATGATTAGAGAATAATAAATCAAAAAACCTCAAAGAATAAAATAGATAAAAATCTCTATAATATGAATGAATATGAATATGCAGATCAAAGTTTATATGAATGTTAAATAGTTAATGAATGAAATCAATGTCATAAAAGTGTATTTATAGAAAATTAGAATTGTGTAGTTGCATTAAATAAATATAAATTTTTATTATCTATATATTTTTTTATTTAATGGTCAAGATTGATTATAGATAAATTAAAGGTTGTGATGAATTTCAAAACATACCAAAAATTACCAAAATAATTAGGCAGATATTAAATAGGGATTCAATTAATGAACCCCTATCACTTTTAAATATATAAAGATAAAGATATGCCCTATACTATCACAGAATACATGGACCATATGGAAATTCTTTCACTACGGGAAAGAAAAATTATATTTTCATATATATTGAATCTGAGCTTGAACATCTAATAATTATAAAATATAATAAAATTCTCCCTATAATAAATGTCCAATAAATCATGTAGTCATAATCAATTTAAAGATTTCAAATTAATGATTAGAGTAATTACTTGGACATTAATTATGCACACTAATCTTTTTAAGATACTAATAACCTACCATGGCACATCTTTTTCCTTTTTAAGAAATTAGGTATAATGTGATTTAATAATTTTAATTAATTTTGTTATATTTTTAAAATTTTAACTAGGGTGCGATATTGTTGCTTAATAATCATAAACATCATTAATATTCATCCTAGATCAAATAAAATAAAAAATATAATAAACAAGTATAAAAATATGATCTATAAAATCTTGGTGACTTAGTAGTGTACACGCGGCGTCATAGAATTACCTTATTTCTTTCTTTTTTATAATTAGTGTCTCTAAGAAAAAAAAAAGCAATAAATTACACGTTCATACTATGAAAATGTTTATGATTTTTTTAAAAGGATCTTATAATATCAAATATTGAATTGATAATTTTACAAATTTCGAAATCTAAATTAAGAAGAAAAAAAAAAATTTTAGTCCATGATTGAGTTTTTTTTTAAACTTGTCTATGATTGAGTTGATAGTTAATATAATTTTTGGTTTTTTTTTTGTGGGTAATTATCATTTTGTGACGGAAAATGTTTACTCCACTAAATAATGGTTGGACTTTGGAGTAATATTCTTCAATTAGGAAACTTTTTCTAATCATTCTAATTGAAAAATAATGGAGTAATAACTCCTTTCTAAACGTTGGAATATTCCCGATTCATTTAAGAATCGACCCCACAGGATCTTTGAATTGCCGCATCGTCCAATCAAAGGAATGGCCTCTAAACGACATCGTGTGCTGTTCGGCTTCTCATATATAGGGACCAGCGAGAGACGTTCTCTGTTGATGTTCTCACCATTCGCCATTCGTACACGATTCTTCCTCTCATTCTCTAGAAACCGGAAAATGGCGAGCGAGATCTTGAGCTTTGAGTTGAACACAGGGGCCAAAATTCCTTCTATCGGACTTGGTACGTGGCAGGCGGAGCCTGGTGTCGTTGGTCAAGCCGTTGAAACTGCTATCAAGGTATGTGTGTGTGTGTGTGTGTGTGAATCGTGAATAGGTTATTGTAAATCATGTGTACGATTTCTCAACCTGGATCTCTCTATCTCTATGTTTTCAATTTTCTTTTAAATTGATGTGAGTGATCTGGAATTATGTTTTCACTCCTCTGTATGCTGGATAAAACTTTGGGGATTGTAAAACCTTGGATCATGACAATTAAGTTAATCTTACTGAGGAATGTCATGAATTATTGATTGCGTTTGTTTATGTAAATAATCATTGCAATAAGATAGTGTAGATCATCGCCTTGCAATACAACATTTAGCACTAACCAATTCCTCTTACTGTTTCATTGCAGAATGGGTATCGCCACATCGACTGTGCTAGAAAATACGAAAATGAAAAAGAGGTTTATATCCAACGAACAATTCTGCACCACATGCGTGCGGACATTAGTTCTAAACATATTTTGTGTGTGTTCATGGGACTCATCTGGAGTTATTTTCTTTTCAGATTGGTGTGGCTTTGAAGAAGTTATTCGATGATGGAGTCGTGAAAAGAAAGGATTTGTTTATTACTTCCAAACTCTGGTAATTAGCATAAGAGGAATGTTCGCTAGGGGTTTCTGAGAATTATTTAATTCTTAGGATTAAAAAAAAAAAACAGAGTGCTTTATAAGTGAAGGTGATTGGTCACGTTTCTTGATTCAGTTTATAAAATAGTAAACCATTATTTTAATGGAGATGTAGATTGTTTCTATACAAATGATAGTGTTATGAATTTACTCAGATATTTTTTTTTTCTGGAGCTGTTCGTGTATGATCTAATCACCTTCCCATTGTGATCTATCTTCACTTGGTATGGCCACCTGAATACTGCAGGTGTAGTGACCATGAACCTGAAGATGTACCTGTGGCATTAAGCTCAACACTGGAAGACTTGCAACTTGAATATGTTGATTTGTACTTGGTAGGTCCTTCTTCAATGATCTTACGAGTCAAACTAAACATCCAGAATGATCTTGAATATAATGATAATGAAACACCTCAAAGCTATTAGAGTTGAAGCATTAAGAACTTTGATACCATATTCCTGTTTGCTTACACGTCTTCCGTTAGCCTTTGTGATTTGACTTATTATATTCTTTGCAAAATGTCATATGATTGTGCAGATGCATTGGCCAGTGAAGATGAAGAAGGGGTCAGTTGGCTTTAAGCCGGAAAACCTTGTTGCATCAGATGTACCAAGCACATGGAAGGCAATGGAAGCACTCTATGATTCTGGCAAGGCCAGAGCTATTGGGGTTAGCAATTTCTCCGTGAAAAAGCTTGGTGATCTGTTGGCTATAGCACGCGTTCCTCCAGTGGCCAACCAGGTCGAATGCCATCCTTCATGGCAGCAGGCTAAACTGCAGGAATTCACCAAGTCCAAAGGAATTCACCTATCTGTGAGTTGTCTAAATTTCAACTCCCCATCTGTAACCTTAGATGCTTTTGTTTCTTGATTTCTCATGTTCTACTAATTCTTGAATCCTAACGTTGCTTAAAGGGTTATTCACCATTGGGTTCACCTGGCTCAACATGGATCAAAAGTGAAGTCCTGAAGCAACCTGTTATAGTTGATATTGCAGAGAAGTTGGGCAAGACTCCTGCACAGGTTGCTCTTCGTTGGGGAATCCAAACGGGACACAGTGTACTTCCGAAGAGCACCAACGAGTCGAGGATCAAACAAAACCTTGATGTTTTTAGCTGGTCCATACCAGATGACCTGCTTGTCAACTTCTCTAAGATTGAACAGGTTAGTTATTCTCATTTTACTTCAAATTTTATGTACTCAACACCATTTGCATTATTGGATCCTGAATCACATGCTGTGAATTTGCAGGCAAGGCTTATTAGGGGAACTGGATTCGTGCATGAAACACTCGGTGAATTTAAGACTCTTGAAGAACTCTGGGATGGAGAGATCTAAGCATACTTTATAATTTTCTGATTTTTTAATATATTTTCTTACATCATCAGTCATCACCTGCACTATATTGTCATTTTCTCTGATGTTAATTTATACTGTTGGTTGCTGAATTGGAGTATTGGACATTTAAAATTGTTTAATTCAGACTGTTCTTGAAAATTAAGAATTGGTTACTGATGTTTCAATAAGGATTCAAAAACCATGACGACGAGTCAGATTTGTCATATGAGCAATAAAGAATAGATTAGAATTCATCCTAGAAGACCCGTGAGGCCGTGACTAAGAATATTCTAGACTAATGATGTTATTAGTTACGTCACATGTCTAATTATCTTATTTAACCACAACGCATTTAACTAATTAGTTTTAGAAATTAATTGTTTGTGTCGTTCGAGAAATGGACCTTGCCGCCCAGGAGTGCCTTTTTAACTTATTCTCGTGCCAAATGTGATTAAGATTAGAGAAGATCAACGGCTTCCAACATGACACGTGTTTCCTGAAATTAAACGGCTGATTCTGCTTCAGTGCTTCTCCCACTTATATAAATGACCAGTCGGTGAAACTCTGTCGTTTCTATTTTCACTAATATCTCCGTGCCAATAAATCACAAATTTGTTCTCGATTTTTTCCCTGCGCAAAAAAAGAGGAGGAATCACTTTAAAAAATGATTCACGAGATTCGATACTTCGAATTGAACACCGGAGCTAAAATTCCGTCGGTGGGGCTTGGTACATGGCAATCCGAACCAGGTGTCGTTGGGCAAGCTGTTGAAGTAGCAATCAAGGTATCTGCAAGCTATTTTGTACTTCCCTGCGTAATTTAGCATCTTACTAGCTGTTGCTACACTTGAGTGTATTGTATCCGTTTTCGTTGAATTTCTGCTGCTGTTTTTCGCTTTATTATGATTCGATCGTCCGTGGTGTAAATTTTTTTTTCTCATGTTTTTAAGAGAATTTATTTATCTATGAATACGTTAGAAAGTAGTCTGAGCTGGCTGCATCGGTGCTTGATAGTTGTTAATTAATGATGGTATTTTTACTTTATTTTTTTTTGGCAGAGTGTGATATTTAAATTAGTATTGATTAGGATTACGGGTTTTCCCCCTCCCTTATTTATTTCTCTTGCACTAAATCTAATTGGAAATGCATAATGTTAACCATGGTAGATTTGGTAAGATGTACTGCAATTTATTAACAAAATATGAACAAAATTATTATTAAGAGGCTAGTAAAGATATCATGTTCTTTTCTTGTTGCAGAGTGGATACCGTCATATTGACTGTGCTAGAAATTATAGAAATGAGAAGGAGGTGAGCACTTCTTCCTTAGCCAAATTTAAAAATTCAGAAAAGTTTTTTATCATTTCGTCTTGTGACAAAAACTATTAATTCAGTCCAAAATCTGTTACCATTTCTCTGCACTTATTTTGCACATCTAGATAGGATGTCCATTTGGTTTGAGAGCAGTGCTTACTAACAGTATCCACGATTATTCTCTAGCTCACATTCAGATTTTATTTAGGTATGCATGGAGTTTCATCAAATTTAATCAATGTTTCTTTCTTTTCAGATTGGTTTAGTACTGAAGAAGTTGTTTGATGATGGAGTTGTCAAGAGGGAAGACTTGTTTATTACTTCTAAACTCCGGTAAACAGATTTAGATAAGTGATGGTAATAAAGAGTTGTTTAGATCTTATCTATTTATATGAATCTGACCCTTGAGTGTGGTTATTGTGTGACAAGTGATATATTCTAGTACTTGGTTCTTCTTTTCTTGATTAATCTCTATTTTAACCGCAGGTCTAGTGACCACGCACCTGAAGATGTCTCTGAGGCACTAGACAAAGCTCTTGAAGAGTTGCAGCTTGACTATCTTGATTTATACCTTGTACGTAATTTTCTGAATAATAGTCTTTTGTCAACACTTGTTTGAAGCCAATGTAGTTATTGAACCAATAGTTGTATTCAACTCTGTAATGATTGAATGGGTTTATGTCGAACACATCTACTACATAAAATACCTATTGATCTGTCCATACATTTACTGTGTGGGTATAGCATGCATCTCAGTTAATGGAACTGTTGTAATTTTCAGATTCATTGGCCTGTGCGAATGAAGAAAGGGTGCGCTGCCTATGGTCCTGAATATCTTCTTCCTACAGATATACCTGGCACGTGGAAAGCGATGGAGGCACTCTATGATGCTGGCAAGGCACGAGCAATTGGGGTTAGCAATTTCTCGGTGAAGAAGCTTGGTGATCTGTTGGAAGTCGCTCGTGTTCCTCCAGCTGTAAACCAAGTGGAATGCCATCCTTCATGGCAGCAGGGGAAGCTAAGAGATTTTTGTAATTCCAAGGGAGTTCACCTATCTGTGAGTTAATGGCCTTTGCTGCATGATTGTTTTAGGCAATGTTTTCTTTCTAAATTGAATGAAGAAGTTTGGTTGCAGCTAGTAATGTTCAACACTATGATTGCCTATTGCAATCCCTTAACTTTCTGCATGTGATGTCTTTTAGGGATATTCGCCATTGGGTTCTGCTGGTACAACAAGGCTCAAAAGTGAGGTCCTCCAGCACCCTGTCCTAGTTTCGACTGCAGAGAAACTAGGAAAGACTCCTGCACAGATTGCTCTGCGTTGGGGTCTGCAGATGGGTCATAGTGTTCTTCCGAAAAGCACTACAGAATCGAGGATCAAAGAAAATCTTGATGTTTTTAGTTGGTCCATACCGGATGATTTATTTGCCAAGTTCTCCGAAATCGAGCAGGCAAGTTCTCATAATTCTATTGAACATCTGCATATCTCGTTTTGGTACTGGTGTCGACTTGTGGAAGTGCTTACAGTCTCACTCATTGGCAGGCAAAACTAATTAAAGGTTCTTTTGCTGTCCATGAGACACTCAGCCAGTACAAAACAGTTGAACAACTGTGGGATGGAGAAATCTGACTTCCTTGGCTCTTGTTTTTAAGGTTAAGATTTTCAATGGTTTTTAATTTTTTATCTACTCATGTTTTATATCCTATTTCTACATTTCTCGTTATAAATAAATATACTCCATATGTCATACGACAACGAGTTTGTTTGTTTGTGCCCTTTGGCCTTTGGGGACTCTTATGTTACAACGGGGAAGATTAATTATCTCGATTTCGAGTTGTATAAATAATTGTTGTTATTTATTCTACTAATTTTATTTTTCTAAGTGGACCCATCCTGGGAAGTGACACAATTGTGTGAAATCGTATTTTTTTTGGTGTGAGTGTGTTATACTTTTGTAATTAGTTATTAATTTTTAGTGAGGATGGTATTAGTTTTTTTTTAATCAAAAATAAGTATTTTTAATGAAATAGTTCACAACATCATTATCATTTTTTTAATCATATTTTATGGTTTGCATATTATTTTTTACTATAAAATTAATATTTTCTTTTTTGTGTCATAATATGATATATGAAAATCATTTTGAAAAACGGTCTGACACAAATTTTGAGTTATTAAAAAGACAAAAATTCCTAAAATAGGAATAACAATTTCGAAACATTCTTGCATCAACTAGAATATGTAGGTTTAAAATAGTAGAATGTACAAGTATGCTGTACGCATGTTAATTATCTGAGAAAACAAAATTGAAATTTCAAAGATTTATATTTTTAGTAGAAAATGATATTTTATAATAATAAAGTGATAATAATCAATTGAATTGTTTTATAAAAAATAATTTAAAAGCTAGATAAAAGTGATAAATTATTAATAAAAAATGATATCTAATAAATAAAAAATTATAACTTTCGTAATTAATATTTAGTTATAAAAATTGATAATATTTTTTAATAAAATAAAGTATACTACTTTTAAAAATAAAAATTATTTATTTTAAAATAAACTTCTTTCTTTTACAAGTAGGCTTGAATTAATCACTTCAGGGATCTTTGGTGTACTCTCCTTTTGGTGCATGATGGTTAAGGTACCCAGAGTTGTTGTTGCAAGAGTGAAAACCATGATTAAGAGATTCTTGTGGGGAACGAGAGCTAGTACAGTGAGCTGGAAAGATGTTATCCAACCCAAATGTAGTAGAGTATTAGGGTTGAAGGACATAGCTACATGGAACAACGCCCTGATGGCTACTTCTCTATGGGATATACATACTGAGGCGTCCTCTCTCTGGGTGAGATGGATCCATGGAGTGTATCTTAGAAGTTGTGAGTGGACTAGAGTCACAACAAGGGCCAATGCTTCATACCCCTGAAAAACTTTGATCCACTTGAGAAATCAGATACTCAAAGTAGTAGGAAAAACATAATCGTTGGAGCAAATCATGCAAGAATGTGTGCATGAAAAATTTCTACCCTCGTTATTGTATGCAAAGATGAGAAAGGATGAAGTCGAAGAAGCTTCATTTGTTTACAAATAGATTTGGCATAAATGGATAGTGAGAAAACATAGTTTCAGATTGTGGTTTCTACATAGAGGAAGAGTGTACACGGAGGATAGAGTTTGGAATTTGAATGGGGACTTCAGCTGTGGATTTTGTGTGGGAGCTGAGGAGACCTAAGCACATCTCTTCTTCCACTGCCCCTACACACTATGTATATGGGATATTGTAAGGAACAAAATTGGTTGGAGAAGAAGATTCAACTCTGTGGGAGATGCTCTGAGGAAGATACATGCTGATGCTCGAAACAATAAGAAGATCTAGAAATTGTTCACCATAGCCTTCTCCTCCATGATCTACAATATATGGACAGAGAGGAACACCCTACTTTTTGGTTCGAGAATGCTCCCACATGCATTGCTGACAAGATTTTGACTCAAATTGTTAGACGCTACTTGATTTATTAAGATTTATCCCTTAATCGCTTGTGCCAAGGATGTAGTAAGAAGTCATTAGTTTTGTTAGCTTTATGCTCTTTTGATTTTTCACCCTTAGTATAGACTAAGGTAGATTGGATAGATTTTGTTTTTCGCACTGTACACAAGTACCTTTACGCCGGTGAAATAACATTTACCAATTTCACACAAGGCATACTGTATATAATATTAACTCAACATAAATTAACAGACTCTGAGAAATATTTACCATCCCAAAAGAGGAAAAAGATGAGTCTTTGTCTAAAGAAATGCATTTTCCACAAAGAACGTTTTCTAAAACTCCTGGACCCCCTAATTTTGAGTATCCTACTTTCACGCAATTCACAGTTTGATTTTCCCAGAATGTATCCTAATTTTTGGCCTAATTCTTCTTCTGATGATCGATTCAACCTCTGATCAAAAAGATATACCTTGGTTATATTTCATCTCTTCAACAAGTTTAGTAATGAGCATAATGGTCCTATTGTTCTAGATTACCTAGTAGAAAAGATTGAAAAATCATCATAAACCTCCCCTTTTCTTTTCTATTGCAACTTCTGGATTATTATATGCTTTTCTGAATGATAAGGAGAGAAAAAAATTGGATCAAAAGAAAACGCTATTTTGGAGTTTTATCAACAATTTGCTTGTGTAGGCGGAGGAGTAATGGATAAAATTTCTTCTTTACATAAGTAATCATATAGTGTTCTAGGAAAGACTCCTGCACAGATTGCTCTGCGTTGGGGTCTGCAGATGGGTCATAGTGTTCTTCCGAAAAGCACTACAGAATCGAGGATCAAAGAAAATCTTGATGTTTTTAGTTGGTCCATACCGGATGATTTATTTGCCAAGTTCTCCGAAATCGAGCAGGCAAGTTCTCATAATTCTATTGAACATCTGCATATCTCGTTTTGGTACTGGTGTCGACTTGTGGAAGTGCTTACAGTCTCACTCATTGGCAGGCAAAACTAATTAAAGGTTCTTTTGCTGTCCATGAGACACTCAGCCAGTACAAAACAGTTGAACAACTGTGGGATGGAGAAATCTGACTTTTGTTTTTAAAGTTAAGATTTTCAATGGTTTTTAATTTTTTATCTACTCATGTTTTATATCCTATTTCTACATTTTTTGTTATAAATAAATATGACATACGATTCGTGTTTGTTTGGGGACTCTATGTTAGAGAGATATATTATCTTGGTTGTTGTAAATATATAGTATTTTCTGTGGGATGGAAAAATTAAAAGCAAAGATTTAGGCCTAGATCTTATTCCACGAGAGCGAACCGCCATGTTTATGTTTTTGCTCGCTTGCCTTATATATTTTAATTATGACGCTTATTTCCTACCCTTAAGTCATTACACATCTAATCTCCCTCCTAATTAATTTTCTGATTCTTAAAGACTTATTATCCAAGAAATCTATTTCTTGATAATCAAGTCAACTTTGGCATGCCTATATATGCATATTTCAAATCGATATAATTCATAAATAGAATCACAAATGGCTATGGCTATGGCTATGGCACGGTTATCTTCGTCTAAAGTTGTTCCTCGTGCAGTTCGTACAATTTTATCTCCGTCTATTCTCTCCGGATCTAATTACGCCATTACTAACAATAAAAGCAGATTTGCTTCCCTCCAACAATCACCTTTCTCTAAAGTTGCAGATGAGCAGATCGAGAGTACAGCTGATATGAAACTTGCCAAAGTAATCGATTCTAAAATCCAAATTGCTGTGTCACCGGATCTGGAGAAACCGGTATTAATGCATAATTAGATCTCAATTTTAAATTTTCACTATTTAAGTTAAATTAAACACACACGCACAATTATAGGCAGGCATTGAGCCACCTGAAGATTTTCCATTCGAAGTTGAAGATCTTCCTGACTCTTCGCAAATCAAACTCACTCGGAAATTCGAAGGTGAATTTATTGAAGTAATTGTAGAAAAAGATGAAGATGAAGGGGAACCAACCATATATTCAGATACCGACGAAGATGTATATGAGTATCCACGACGTCGTTTATTCTCTGTGCGAATCAACCCAGAAAATCAAGAAAGGTGGATGTTATTCAAATGTTGGGTGGATGCCAAATCTTTGGGAATCACATCGATTGAATTTTACGAATCATCTGCAACTGTTGATCCCATTTTGAAGCTTGTGCGTCCTGATGTTGGGTACTGATTTTCACTCTTTTGACGTTTTAAGTTTAATCACTACTCCCTCCGTCCCGGCCCGGGTCGTTTTTTTTTTTTTTCACTTAAACTAAGGAGTATTATGTATTATTATTTAATGTGTAGTGGGTATTATTTAATATGTAGTGGGTAGTTGTATTAGTGGGTGTGTGGGTCCATATTGGTGTGTGGGTCCCATGTATGTAAAAAAAGAAAGGAAAAGAGTGACTCTTTAGGTGGACGACCAAAATGAAAATATGACTCTATTAATTGTATTTTAAATTGTTGGTCATTATAACTTATAAGTTGTTAATTTGGTTTTGTGATTGGTGGAACAGTGGTTTAGATGCTGATCTGGAAGATTATTGGAAGAAAAAAAAAGATTATCTTAAAATTAGGGGGTTTAGTTACAACGATTTCGGATCTAAGATGGAAACTTGCGTGGGCCGATCCATGTCTGTGCCCGATTTTTGGTCTCGCTTGGAGAATCTCAGGAAGAATGTGAAGCTTGTGGAACAACGTTTGAAGAATGTCAAGAAGATTGTGAAGCTTGTGGAACAACGTTTGAGTTAGATTTCTTTTTTCATTTTAATATATTATCTTCTGCACAATATTGGTTGTGTGTCGTAGAACTATTGTTTTTAAAAATAAAAAATAGTATTATTATTAAAATTATTTCATCTATTTCTTTAATAGGATCTTAATGATTTGAGAGTTTTTTTTTTTTTAATTTATAAATTGTATGAACACTATTTATGTTTATTTTTTTTCTGTTTTCTTGTGAATTAGCATCATCAATCTAGCTTGTCTGTATAAAAGAATTTTATACAATAAAAAATTATTTAAGAAAAAAAAGGGTGAGCAACACTAGCTTTACCTAAAAATGGAAAATTCATTTATATATAAGTAATAAGATACACATTAATTTCTTGCTATGGTACAAAAACAAGAATTTTGATACAGATCAAATGAGCATTCGGTATTTTGATACAATTTAATAATACATATAAAAAATTACTAAGTATGGTGCAATAGCTCGATCGATCAATTTTTGTGGCTACATATACATTCAAAGTTTATTGGCTGTAACAGTTAAACAAATACAGCACCGCCCCCCGGATTAGACTTACCACAAAATAAAAATTACTAATAAAGTCGAATAAATTAAAAGCAAATATTGAGACCTGGATCTTATTCCGTCATGTTTATATTTTTGCTCGTGCAATTTTATCTCCGTCTATTCTCTCGTTTCTAATCAGGCCATTAGTAACAATAAGAGCAGATTTGCTGCGCCTAATTTCTGGGTGAGACTGTTTTATGTTTTAGTAATTAGTTATTATAGTACAGTATCAAATCTTTTCATTAAAATATTATCAATTTTCTTGTATATTTTAAATTGTTCATGAAGTAATTCACAATATTATTATTATTTTTTTATTGGATATTATTTTTTATTATAAAAATTATAATTTTATTTTTTTTCGTGTCATAGGATGATATGAAAATTATTTTGAGAAATTGTCTCACACAAATTTTAACTTATTGAGAAGACGAGCATTCGGAATAACAATTTCGAAACATTTAAAAATAGTGGAATGTGCAAGAAAACAAAAATTGAAATTTCAATGTTTCTTAGACGGAATTTAGGGATTTTTATGAATTGGATAATCAAAATTTAGTCGTACTAATAGTTAGAACAGATATAAGGTTGCGTCATTACTCAAAATCCAGTAGAACAATTATAAACAGATTCTCAAACTCAAGAATCAAGATAAAAAACGTGAATATTAAAATCAATTACCCAAAGAAAAAGCCCAGTGTAGGATCCAGATTTGGCTGGGCCGGTTCAATATTAGCCCACAAAGGAAGCTTTCTTAAAGACTTATTACACAAGATATCCATTTCTTGATAATCAAGTCAAACTTAAACCCCCCGCTTGGCATGCTTATATATGCATATGCATATATCAAATCGATAAATATAATCACAAATGGCTATGGATATAGCACGGTTAGCTTCTTCTAAAGTTGTTCCTCGTGCAATTTTATCTCCGTCTATTCTCTCCGGTTCTAATCATGCCTTTAGTAACAATAAGAGCAGATTTGCTTCCCTGCAACAATCATCTTTCTCTCAAGTTGCAGAGCAGAACGAGAGTACAGCTGATATGAAACTTGTCAAAGTAATCGATTCTAAAATCGAAATTGCTGAGTCGCTGGATCTGGAGAAACCGGTATTAATTCATAATTAGATCTCAATTTTAAATTTCATTTTTAATGTATGTTAAATTAAACACACACACACACACACAATTATAGGCAGGCATTGCACCACCTGAGTTTTTTCCATTCGAAATCGAAGATCTTCCTGACTCTTCGCAAATCAAACTCACTCGGAAATTCGAAGGGGAATTTATTGAAGTTATTGTAGAAAAAGTTGTAGATGAAGGGGAGGAACCAACCATATATTCAGATACCGACGATAGCGACGAAGATGTATATGAGTATCCACGACGTCGTTTATTCTCTGTGCGAATCAACCCACAAAATCAACAAAGGTGGATGTTATTCAAATGTTGGGTGGATGCCAAATCTTTGGGAATCACATCGATTGAATTTTACGAATCATCTGCAACTGTTGATCCCATTTTGAAGCTTGTGTCTGCTGACGTTGGGTACTGATTTTCACTCTTTAAAGTTTAATCACTATATATTTTTTGTTTAATGACGGTTAATTGTTAGCTGTTAATTTGGTTTTGTGATTGGTGGAACAGTTTAGATGCTGATCTGGAAGATTATTGGAAGAAAAAAATTGATTATCTTAAAATTAGGGGGTTTAGTAACTTTAGTTTCAACGGTTTCGGATCTAATATGGAGACTTGCGTGGCCCGATCCATGCCTGGGCCCGATGATTGGTCTCGATTGATGAATGTCAGGAAGATTGTGAAGCTTGTGGATCTTAAATCGTGGGCAGGAACGAAGAAAGCATACCTAAATTACAAATTAGGCTAAAGCATGGGTCGTACAACTCTTGTTTTTAAAAATTAATATTATTATAAATATTTTCTTTAATGGGATCTTAATGATTTGAGAGTTTTTTTTTTTTTTTAATTTATAAATTGTATGAACACTTTTCATGTTTATTTTTTCTGTTTTCTTGTGAAGAATCATCAATCTTGTCTTGGAAAAAGAATTGAATTAAATACAATTAAAAAAAATAGAGTGAGCAATACTTTAGTTAAAATGGAAAATTCATTAATTAATACTATATAAGATACACATCATAACTTCTTGCTGTGGCACAAAAACAAGAAATTTGATACCAGTTCAAATGAGCATTCGATATTTCGGCTAATCGAACTAAAAATACTCCACTATTTAATTGAAATCGAAGTAAATTATGAAGGAATCCAATAAAATAAATTTACTCAATCCTTTATTTTTTAACTTAATTCAGTTTGATTTGAGTCCTAATTTAGTTCGATTATGATTAACTAAATTCGTAGTAATTCGATCAATTAATTCCAACCAGCAAATACAGAAGGTATATCCACCCCAAAGATCATATTTGAGAGCACTCCAAATCCAAGCTGTCCCACAAGTGAAAACATTGACTTCCCAAGTTGGCCACTCCCATTATTACTACTGCCACCCACAGGGTAATTATGTGCAGGTAATTGCACAAAATTTTGTTGTGGATACACATATGGATCCCCCATATAGGTATTAAAATTCGACCCGAAATGACCCACGGTCGGGTAACCCTGCCCGTAATAAGGTGCAAATTGTGGCGGGGGTTGAAATGGGATGCCACGTGGCGGGCAGGGGACCACGGGTGATAAAACGCATTCCAAATGAATATTGAAATTACAATTCTGACACCTATATTGCCAACAGTTGCAAGAGTTTCTACAAACGGAACAATTATTAGGGGTCGAATTACAATATTGGAGAACTAAGGGGTGAGTTTTGTGAAGAGCGTGGTTCAATTTTTGAGGCAATTGTGTGCACAACGGATGGACGTCGAATTCACACTCTTTGCATTGGTAGAACATGCCCTCGACACGGTCCCGACAAACGTCGCAGATTCGATCGATTTGTCGGGGCTTTCGGACGACTAAGTGGAGGGGGTGGCGGTGCATGTAGGACGGGAGGAGTCGAGGGCATGTTCCACAGTATTCGTGCAAGTCGAAATTGCACCCATTGCAACGGTACCGTTTCCCCCTTCCGGGCGTTTTGCATCCATCGCATAAGAACTCTTGATCAGCATTGATCAATTTTAGTGGATGCCCTTCATGAGAAAAATGGTGTATAAAGTTTATAGATGATGTAGCCATGAATATTCTAACGTATGATAGTCTCAAGTAGTTAGAAAAAATAAAAATACAAATCAAGATTTCAATCACACAAACAATGAAACAACCCTAAAAAAATGTCAAATTGGGAGTTTATAGAAAAGTAATAATGGGTGTTAATTTATAGAGTGAAAAAGTGAGGAATGAAGTCATCCACTGTCCAATTTCATGCATATTCAAACCCAAAAATGCATGATGCTGACCTGCTTGTTTTAAAGTTCTTCCATAATGATCTTTATTTAATATTTTTTCGAGAATCTATTTTACTTTTTTGGTGTGTCATATGTTTATCATTCTCTTATTAAATTCTAACTTAAATTAAAATATTCATGGAGTGTTATGATTGGGTAAAGAAAATGTGGGGGTGAAGAGATCATGTAATTAATTAGCGGCTTATCGACACAGTTAAGGCCATATATGGCTGAATGGCTGCCAAATGATAAAGAAATTGATCGACTCAATAATTAAATAAATAATTGTGTTTCACTCACATTTAATTATTATTGATTGATGAATTAGTAAGGTAGTAAGGAATATTTTATCTGTCCTTCAGGTTTACGAATGAATACTTGGCAAGATTAAAACACTTGACGAGTGGACTCATATACTCTTGCTTAAAGCCCCAGCCCAGTCGATATGAGTAGCAACTGGATCAGGCCCAATTCTATAAAATAATGGGCCGAGCCTTTAAAGGATAGTAATATTGTTTTAAAATATTCCATTTTATACACTTGTATTTTTTTTTATACACTTGTATTGTAGGGTTGTCTTCAAATTCATGGTGTTATTTTGATGTAACATCTATTATTCCACATAATGGCAAGTAGCTAGAAGAGAGACAAGGAACTATATTCTAAAAAGGGAGATATCAACTTGATAACAATGATTGAATTTTCTTCTCTGATGGTGTATTAATCATATAATTAGTGACGCACGGGATAATATATATATATATATATATGAAAATGTTATCTTGTGTGGTCGTATATGGGAGCTATATTATAGCTCTAAGTAAGTTTATTATTATGTTTTTTAATTTTTTTTTGGTCGACAGGCTATTACATTAGTTAGAAGTATTTTACTATTTTTAATTAGCACACTAATAATTTATTACGGTAAATATCACTTTAATGGTTGATACATGACATCCCATTTTACTTTTAAAGTTTAATATTTTCGATTAATTTGCTATTTAATATTAATTTTTATGATATAGTCGTAATTTTACCATTTTAGTTATAGTGTATCACTGTATCTTAGACATTATAGTTAATAGTAAAATTTCTCTCTCCAAATGAAGAAAAGGATGTTTTATTTGCAGTGAGAGAAAGTGGGGAATGAAGTCATGATTCTCATTTTCAGCGAGGTTTCATGCATATTTACCCAAATAATGCATGACGCTGTAAAGTTCGTCCATTATTATCATTAATTAATCTCTTTTTTTTTCGAGCATCTATTTACTTCTCCTTTTTGGTGTCTTATTATGTGTATCAATAATTCTCTTATTTAATTAAGTTATTATTATTAATCGAGATGGGTCAGAAGATCATGTAGCGACCTATCATCACAATTAAGGCCACACATGGCTTATTAATTTGCGAGTGGCTGCCAAACAAATTGATCCACTCAATATTACATGGAGACCAAATTAAACTATAGATATTAAATTGAGTTTTTACGTGACAAAAAAATAAATAAAAATTCAGTAGTGACTCTCTTCACAAATCATAAATATAAATCAATTACAGAAAAAAAAATTCGGAACAACAAATAAATAATTAATTTTGTAAACTTGTAATCCCTCCATCCATTGAAATGTGGAAGTTTGTTTATTTTTTTACACGTAGATTAAGGATATAATATATTAATGTAAAATATGTAGTTTTATTAGTGTTGAGTATGAATTCTATAAAAATATATTGATTATTCTGTGTGGGTCTCATCTATAAAAATAAAAGGGAAAATAGATTTTTTCGTCCGCTAACTTTCATTCATTTTGAAATTAGTCTATTAACTTTTTTAATTTTGAAATTAGTCCGTTAATTTTATAACAATTTTGAAATTAGTCAATTAACTTCATAAAATTCAACATTTTGGTCCTTTGACCTGCTATGACATGTCATTTGAATATTTTCACCTCAATTAATCTATATCATATTTTTATTTAACCAATTTTATCTCACTTTTCATTTTTCACTTCTGTATACCAAACAAAAAATATTAATCTCATTACTAAAGTGGAGCAAATTTGACTAAATATTGACCTTCATCCGCTCGAAAGAGGGTCTTTTTTCTATTTTGGTCGTCCGTTCCAAAGAGGGTCACTTCCTTTTTTACACACATGAGATCCACACACACCCACTAATACAATTAAAATATGGGATCCACACTCCCACTAATACAACTACCCACTACACATTAAATAACAATACTTCTTAATCAATGTGCACAAAAGCAAAATGCCCTCTTTTGGGCGGACGGAGAGAGTATAATATAAATTCTTAGTGGAGGCTATTTTTTTAAAAATAGTATAATTTTTTTTTTTTTAGAATAACCTAATGACCCGTTGAAATGGACGATTTTGTTGAACTTGGTAAACATGATGAACGATTTTCAAAATTTTCAAATATAATGGACGATTTTCAAAATTTTGCAAATATAATGGATAATTTTCAAAAAGTGCAAAAACTTATGGACTAAATTCAAAATTGGGTAAAGTTAGCCGATAAAAAAATCTATTTTCCCAAAATAAAAATATACACTTCGTATTGAGGCGAGCTAAAGATTGCACAATAATTTATCAAAGGACTTAAAATTAAAAAAAAAAAAGTGGACTCAGTAGTGTACCACAAGGCACCACCATCTCATGTTTAAAGCCCCAGGCCAGAAATTATGCAGATCCAAACTAATAAATGGGCCTGAATATAAACCCTAAATTATACAACATGGGCCTACACATTTGACCCTAATTTATACTAACTGAGACTGGATATCGACCCTAAATTATACTCAAATGGGCCGACCACAAAAAGAACATTATTTTAAAATTTAACAAACATCACTTGCTTAGTATGATTGTATTAAGTGAATCTCACCAAGTCAAGTATTGCTAATACATTGAACAACCAATTATCTTATGATTCGTCTTTAAGAAGAAAATAATAAATTTTTTTTTAATTCCTCCGTGATTTCATGCGGTTCGAATCTCTTGGTGTTACATCTCCTGTTACTAACCGTTGGATGATTAACACGTAGGATAAACTATTATATACCCTAACAATCAACCCTAAGGGGAAAGGTTGAGATTTTCCTCTCTGCATACGTGTCACTCATCTAACGCGTATAACAGGAGATGTAACACCAAAATGTAACAGGACATCCAAAATCGATTTCATGTGACTCTTACCCATAAGGTTCGATACTTTCCTTTACTAAGTTAATATATCATTCTCTTTTCTAAATGTCAATCATTCAATTAAGATTCTGACACAGAAAATTGTTACACCAAACAACTCAAAAAATTCATTTAGTAACTTAGATAACCAAGGCAAAAAAAAAAAAAAATCCATGTATGATACATCAATATGTATAAATAACAGAATTGAGGGGGAAAAAACAATTTATTTTCTCACACTCGAGATAACTAATTTCATTACAATTAATTACCTAGTTAACGTACAAATGAAGTTAAATCCACCCCAAAGATCATATTAGAAAGCACTCCAAATCCAAGCTGTCCCACTAAAGAAAACATGGACTTCCCTAGTTTATTCGAGGGCTTACTACCACCCACCGGGGCGTTGTAATAATTCTGTGGTTGCATAATACTTTGCTGTGGATTCATGTACGGAGGATGCATATACCCATAACCCGGCATGAAACCCGGGTTATAGCCCACCCCGGGATTCGGAAATCCCGGGGCATAATAAAAGACATAATAGGGCGCAAATTGAGGCGGAGGCTGAAACGGAACCTGTTGGTCAAACATGGGGATTCCACGTTGTACTTCTGTTTTCGGACAAGGTACCACGGGTGTTAGAACACACTCAAAGTGGATATCCACGTTGCAGATCGAACACCTGTAACGCCAACCACTACAAAGATTTTTGCAAACACTGCAGAAATTAGGGTTTGGTGAGGATTGGAGGATCAAAGGGTGGATCTTGTGGAGTGCATGGTTGAGTTTTTCAGGTAGCTGCGTGCAGAGTGGGTGGACGTCGAAGTCACACTCCTTGCACCTGTAGAACAGGCCCTCGACTGGGTCCCGACAGACGTTGCACAAGCGGTGGATCATCTGTCGGGACTGTTGGGGCCTGCATATGAGCAGGGAGAGGGAGTGAGGATGCATGAAGGACGGGAGGAGTCTAGGGCATGTTCCACAGTAGTCGTGCAAGTCGAAATCGCAGCCTTGGCAACGGTATCGCTTGCCGGTGCCGAGGGTTTTGCAGCCATCGCATGAGAATTCTTGATCACTCTCAATTGGATATAGTGGATGACCTTCGTGGAAGAAATGGTTTATGGAGGTATTTGGTAGAGGTGCCATGGAAATTATTGGGTATTGAATATTGAAACTTGGCCTTTTGTGATGGTGTGATTATTTTTTTTATTTTTTTTGGTGATTGAATTAAATGATTAAATAAAGACTTTTGATGGAGTATGAGATAGAGTTTAGAGAATGTATATGTGTATAGTTGACTTTTGGAATTGATTTTGAAATATTTTATAACGTGTGTATGGTGACTGAATAAACTATTTGAATGAGTATTACAATTTCAACATATATTATACGTCTACTATATGTACAAGATTCCCCTTATATCTTCGCAAATCCCATTTTTTTAGTTTGCAATTTAATGTTAGTTTATATATGAATTTGTGCTTCGAGATGAGTATAACCATTATATTAAATTATGAATAATAAATATTATTAAATAAAATAATAAATTAAAAAACAAAGATTATGAATTAATTATGAATGCAACCGATGAGAAGAATGTGAAAGTCAGCTATCGTATTCGCAACCTCGCAAGACATGATATCACTAACCTCCTTTCATTTTAAAATTCATAGAAAGATTTTATTGTCTTCTACGTATCCACTTGTTATATATAGTTCTAATTAAGTCTACATTTTTTCTTTTTATTTTTATTTTTTTTAATCAACCGACTAGGGTTATGTTTGTTAATATCTTATAGAATTTTACTTTATAATCTTAGAAGTATATTTGTTTCGATCAGATTTGAAATTCACATAATTTTACACTAAAATGCTTATAACGATTACTCATTCTAAATATTCTTTATATAATAATAATAAATCAAACCCTCTAGTGCTTTATCTCTCTCTTTTTTTAAAAAAAATATTTTCTCTCACAATTTTTTTAAATTATATTCTACTCCCTCCGTCCGCCTCTAACGTCCGCATTTGCTTTTTACGCGTATATTAAGGAGTATTAATATTTTATGTGTAGTTGATAGTTGTATTAGTGGTGTATATGAGTCCCATATATTTATTGTATTAATGATGTGTATAGGTCCCATGTATTTAAAAAGAGAATGTAGACCTTTTGTCCGAACGTCCAAAATGATAAAATATCCACATTGTGGGTGGACGGAGGGAGTACTATAATTCTACTAACAAGATACTTTAAATTAGAATAAAATTATCGTTATTTACGAAATATTAAAGCCAACCATTAGTGTTTATAATTTTTAGGCCGTACGTGAGTGCATGTTAAATTAAATGGCCAAGACATGATGAGAGTGAGACAAGTAGCTGTAGTCAATATTTTCGTCCAGTCTAGTTGGCACTTGGCACTAACCATTAGTGACCTTAATTTGTATCCACACTTAAAAGACTTTATTTAAAGGGAGAAGACGTGTCACCGCAATGTCTTCCGTTGGACTGATTATAAATAAATAAAAAAAAAAAAGATTTTATAATAAAATATTACACTCGATGATAAAAAAATGTAAATAAAAAGTGAAATGAGATAACACTCTATAGAGAAAAATAAAAATTTTAATAAAAAATTAATTAATTATAAAAATATAAAATAATCTCATCAAACGCAAGTATGCCAATTGCTTAAATTATAAGTTGAATACTAACTTGGGATGAAATAATTTAATTTTTTAAAATATTTCGTGTGTTATAATATATTTGATAGTATGGGGAAGTCTAATATCTTTGTCTCTTTTATACATAATGCTTGATCCGAGTCTTAAACATATTTTACACTAAAAGTACTTCTTACTGAAAACCACAATATTGATCAAAGAATTGATATTTTATCTGCATACAATTATTTCTATCTCAACTTGTTGATAAACTAAAAATAAAAAATTCATTGAGAAATTTTTATAAAATATACAAATATTCTTTATTTATTTACTCCCTTTTCCTTAATGACATGGTGTCATGGATGGGATATATGTACGATGAGATCAGTTATAAAAATCAAAAGCCGAAAATTCAGTTGGGCCCAATAGAACTCCAAGAAGACTATACAAGCCCACGGGCCTTATTTAAACTCGCTAAGCCCATGCTAGAAATCTTATAAAGACACCTCTCTTGCACGCCGGATCTTCTACGCAATTTTCGTACAATATTTTTAGTGTCACACTAAATGATTGACACCTAAAAGGATAAATAAATCCAATCATTTCCTAGATTTAAGCTTTAGGGCATAATTTATCTCTCCTACATGTCATTCATCTAACGATGACACAAGAAATGATGTACCAAAATGTCACATATAATCCACCTCTCTTGGACGTTGCTCCATTAATTTTGCAATTGCAAGAAAGAAGTTTTTTATTCTTTTTTATTTTTTATCCATATGATAATACGTTACATGCGTACCATTAGGTGAAAATCAAGCAAATTACACTTGGTTAGATTTATTTGAGTTCAATCAAATCGAAATTAAAGATGATAATAAAACTCTCCAACATTTATAGTAAAACCAGAAATACGATCGTATTATCTTATGAAATACGTTTGTAAACTATTTACTGATTTCATGATGTATGATACAATTACAGAATTGATAAAAAAAAAAAGAAGCAAATTCTCACATTCAAGACAATTAATTAATTAAAAAAAATTACCTTGTCAAAACAGAAATGAAGCTATATCCACCCCAAAGATCATATTTGAAAGCACTCCAAATCCAAGCTCTCCCACTAAAGCAAACATTTTCTTCCCTACTCCACCCGAAGGTTTACCATTATTGTTACTACCACCCACCTGCTGATTATTATTTGGTGGTGGCATATAATTAGGATATGGATAACTGTACGGAGGAGGATAATAAGGTTGACCAAAACCCGGGACCGTGAAATCCCGGGTTGTAATAGAACCCGGGATAACCCGCAAAATGCGGCGGAGGCTGAAATGGAACATGCTGTCCGAACATGGGGATGCCACGTTGGTCATTTTTCGAGCAGGGACCACCGGTGCCAACTCACACTCCAAGTGGATATCCACATTGCAGATCGAACACCTGTAATGCCACCACTACAAAGATTTTTGCAAACACTGCAGAAATTAGGGTTCTTTGGAGGATTTGAGGATCAAAGGGTGGATGTTGTGGAGAGCGTGGTTGAGTCTTTCCGGAAGCTGCGTGCAGAGTGGGTGGACGTCGAACTCGCACTCCTTGCACCTGTAGAACATGCCCTCGACTTGGTCCCGACAGACAGACGTCGCAGATGCGATGGGTCTGTCGGAACTGTTGAGGCCTTCGTACCACCAGGGTGAGGGGGTGGGGGTGCATGAAGGACTGGAGGAGTCGAGGGCATGTTCCGCAGTATTCGTGTAAGTCGAAATCGCAGCTGTGGCAACGGTACCGGCGCCGAGGGTTTTGCAGCCATCGCATAAGAATTCTTGATCGGTTTCAACTGGTTTTAATGGATGCCCTTCGTGAGTGAAGTGGTTAATGAAGGGTTTGGGTTGAGGAGCCATGGGAATGAGCTTTGATGATCTTTTTTGGTTGTATTTGTTTGGGTGATTTAATGATTAAATAAATAGTTTTTTACTAATGGTTAGTGAGGAGACTTTGGTGCAGTTGACTATAAAATGACCTTGGTTTGGAAAATATGACCAAGTAAACTACATTTCAATTTTATGTATGTATATAGAGATCGACATTATTAAATTAAATTTTAAAAGAAAAACATAATAAGTCATTAGACTAAGTGTTATGATCTGTTATTGTTATGAGTTTATCATACAATTCTATAGAAAATTATTCATACAC
This sequence comes from Pogostemon cablin, assembly GCA_023678885.1. Taxonomy (NCBI): domain Eukaryota; kingdom Viridiplantae; phylum Streptophyta; class Magnoliopsida; order Lamiales; family Lamiaceae; genus Pogostemon; species Pogostemon cablin. The sequence goes on from CM042983.1 coordinate 1,201,890, forward strand.
TAAAGTTAAATAGAAAATTCCGTATGAATAAACGGCTAGATTCTCTATTTCAGCTTTTCACTTCATGTATATCAATTTTTATTTTTATTTTTTATCAAAATACTTTATTCTAAAAATGGTAATTTAAATTATAAAACACTTTTGTGTAAAAAAAAATAATGATAAGGAAAATGAGTTATATGACGTGATATCGATTTTTAATTAATGAAATATAAACTTTATCGTGGAATTAATGACTGAGTATATACTACGTAGGGGTGGACGGTACGGTATACCGAAAAATTTTATGCATACCGTATACCGTACCGAAATTTTCGGTATCAAAAAATATATACCGATACCGTACCGAAAATTTCGGTATACCGAAACTCGGTATACCGAAATTTCGGTATGCTAATTGACGATACCGAAATTTACCGAAATACCGAAACCTTGTTTAATACCAAAATACCGAACATACCGAAAATATACCGATATATACCGGTATACCGATATATGTATTCATTTTATAATTATTTAATTTATATATAATTATTTATAATTAATATTAATATTTATTTAATTAAAATTTCGGTATACCGATATATACCGGTATATACCGAAATACCGATATTTTTTCGGTATTTCGGTATATACCGAAATACCGAATTTTAACAATTCTCTTACCGATACCGAACCGAAAAAATCGGTACGGTATCATACCGTACCGAAATTTTCGGTATGCTGAAATTTTCGATATGTGCGTTATTTTGCGGTACGATAACTGCGGTATACCGATTTTTCGGTAATTTCGTCCACCCCTAATACTACGTTCGTTTCACTGTTTATTTCGTGCGTGTCAAGTCCCATTTTTATGCTTAAAAAGAGTTTGATTTTATTAGTTTGGTATAATCTTATACGTGTTTACATCATCAATGCTTAATTTGTGACGTGTATATAAGAAATACTGTATACGCAGTGACTTAAATAATCTTTCACTCTATAAAGTTTAATTGATATTTTAAAGCGCATGGCTTTAAAAAAAAATTAGAAAATAACTAATTTAATATCGTTCTTACTTGCACACTTCTTATGTTCTAATTTATCTTGAATACTTTGAATAAATATCAAACAATAGACAAATTGTCATAGAAAATAGGTTAAAAATATATAATTTGTGTAATCGAGTGTTTTTTTCCCCCACATTCGCTGAATAAACAACACCTTAATTAAAGAGAATATGATGTTAAACTCTTAAATAAAAGTACAAACTCTAAACAAATTCTTATTATTATTATTATTATTATTATTATTATTATTATTATATATTTCACGTATAATGTATATAAATAATGCTATAAGATAAGAAAATAAAGTGGGTAGAAAAGGGTAGTTTTACCGACGTAGTGTGCCAAATCACATTAATTTCATAGAAAATGCATAGAGAAAATATGTTATTGTCTTTTAGCTATTGACTTGTTATAGTTTTAATAAAGTCTATAATCACATGTGGCCTTGGGTGTGAAAATAGCCAAGACGTGAAACTGCGCATTACTAAAATATAATTATAGCCAAGACGTGAAACTGCGCATTACTAAAATATAATTATCTAAGAAGAATATATTTGTTCGTTAAATAATGTTTATAATAAATTATTATTAAAATTATATTTTAATGCAACGTTATTTATTACATTTTAGAAAAAATATAAATTCTCGTGTGTTTGGAATCTTGGATACACAAATTCAAATGCCTATACTTATATTCAGAACTATGAATTTATACATTTTGTTACAAATTTTTTATCAAATTTTCTATTTAATAAAAAATTATTATATCTTTTTTGTTGTTAAAAAAATAAAAATGACATTATTATTATATAAAAAAGTAATACATTTATTAAGAAATACATAGGAGTACACATTATTCAATAAAACTAATATATATCAATTCTTAAAAAAAATATTTTAACTACGAATAAATATATTTTATATAATATATAATTATACTTAAATAATAAATCCAACCTTCTCACAACCTATCACACGTCTCACATGTCTTATATGCATTGTCTTTGTTTATAAAAATAAAATATCTGACAAATGAGCCCAATTAAAATTCAAGAAGATAATGCATAAACCATACGGTCCACATGCCGAAAACTCATATTTACTGGCCATGCCAAAACGAGAAACTCTATGAAGATAAGCCTAACTCATTAGTTTTTTCGATTATGTTGATCTAGTAAGTAGGGTTGGCCCAAATATAGGCAAGTCCAACCTCATTTAATCCACTTTTATCACTAAAAATATTATATTTCTTTTTTTACTAATAAAATTCAATTATTTGATAATTACAAATAAACTTTCAATAAAAATAATGATTTTATTTTAGCAATGGGATGCCAATAAATTTATTATATTTTTTACCATTGAAAAAATTCATTATTATATTTATTAATGGATTACCAACGAAATCACTATGTAAATTCCTAATAGAGTTATTAGCAACTAATCTAATTACTAACAAAATTATTAGCAACTAAACAAATTTTATTGTTAATCCATTGATAAACCAATTTATCAATAAAATTAAAATTTCAATCCATTGAATATTTATAAGGTTCGGTTGGAAATTGGAAGTAAATAATAATGTTAGAACAATAATGGGCATGGGTGTATATGAGGCTAAGGGTTGTTGAAAATGGGCTATTGATAAACCAATTTATCAATAAAATTAAAATTTCAATCCATTGAATATTTATAAGGTTCGGTTGGAAATTGGAAGTAAATAATAATGTTAGAACAATAATGGGCATGGGTGTATATGAGGCTAAGGGTTGTTGAAAATGGGCTATTGATAAACCAATTTATCAATAAAATTAAAATTTCAATCCATTGAATATTTATAAGGTTCGGTTGGAAATTGGAAGTAAATAATAATGTTAGAACAATAATGGGCATGGGTGTATATGAGGCTAAGGGTTGTTGAAAATGGGCTAAGGTAATTAATAGCTAAATTGAGAGAAGATGTTACATTGAATTTCTTTTCACTTAAAGCAAACAATCCTTTCACATGTATTTATAGTAGACGATTGCTTAATGTTCTAGATTAATCTACCTAAATTTTATTTGTCAAACAATATCCAGCAACGATTAGATGTTTGTAGTTAATCAATCATGCACATTTTTTCTAAAATCTTCTAAATTTATCATGATTATTATTACTACTTGAAAGATCTAACTTCCTATTATTTCCTTACTAATCTATGATAATTGGCAAAAACTAGTTTGGAATCGTCTTAATTTTTAAAATCTATAGGACCGAATTTTTTAATTAGGAATGGGTCAAGTAATGAATATGGATTTCCGTGATTGAATTGGGTGGGGAGGCCCCTCATTCTCCCACCACCTCCGATTCCAGAACCCCGGCCCCCGATGTCGACGCTAATTCAACCTCCGAACCCATCCCCATTACGATTCACCTCCCCGATCATCCCCAACCACGAGACTCGTCGGCCTCTTTGAAGATATAGTCGGCCACAACTCTCCCCCACCACCCATACCGCTCCCTCTCTTTCAGTTTTCCAACACAGACTCTAGATCTCCTCTCCACCATCTTGAAATTTGCTTCTACCCCATTGATCTAGCAAATTCAGCACGTTGCCCACATGCATCGTTCGCTGCCAGCTTGTTGCTTCAATTGATTCAAGATTATGTGTGGGAGACTGAGAAGGATAACTTATTATGTGAGAATAACCTTAATGATGATGGTGCTTTAGTGGAAATTCCCTCTAATTTAGTTCTTTTGCTTCCCCAATTCATCAATTGGTTAATTGTTCTATTAATTATTTGGAGTTGTATGAATTTACTGAGGTAGTTCGCCCTGTGAGGAAGGCTTTTACTATCAGGGATATTCATTTGTGCTGGGTTGATGTTAAGAATGGTGAATTGGAGATTGCAGAGATTGATGAGAATGAAAAGGTATATGGGGATAAATTAATAATTGTGAGAGATGGCATTAGGGAAATGGGATGGGCTTTTTGTTCCAGTGACTTGATATTCTTGAGCTCGGCTTTGTTGCCTTTAGGATTAATCTATCCGAGAATTGATGTGTTATTTGACTTCGTTGATTTTGGTAGGAAAAGATATATTGGAGAGTTAAATCTTGAAGTATTAGGTTTGAGTGGAATTCCTTTAGAATTAAGTGCTGCGATCTTGAGTTTGTGAACCTGAAGAGTTCGTTTTACAATCTTGAAACTGTGGATATCTTGGTTGGAATGGGCTCTAGAGACTCACATGTTTTGTGTAGTCAAGATGTACTTCAGCTGTGTATATGTGACGCTATGATGAGTGGGGTGTGCTTAAGGTGGTCTGGAGTAGTCATGAGCCTGTTGAAGGATATACCTTAGGTTGCTGGCCTGTTAAATTCCACGTGTACACTCTTTGAATGGCATCATGGAGAAGCGTAGCATCTGATCCTACGTGTAAACTCTGAATGCCACTAGACGCTATAAGGATAACGATCAACATTTTAATTGTATGAAGATGCAGAATATTTGGGGAAAGAGCAGGTGTTATTGTCGTCTATGGAATCATCAGCCACTCTGATTGTGAAGTTATCGTCATTGATAGTTTTCACTCTGTATTTGCTGGAGTTGAGATACAAAAAAATTTTGGCATTGTTTTCCCATTCTAATTGATGAATGTGATTGCCGCAGTGTTTTGGATCATCCTTGAGTCAGAATGGGAATCTGATATTGCGAATGGCGCCACAGGAAGAAGGGTGCAGTAATGGGTACTCATGCATAGCATGTTTCAAGGATTTTCAGGAGTTGCAGAATGATGTGATATAAGGATGAGAGATAGAGATTCTCACTGTTCATCATTTGGATTCAAGAATGAAATCTTCACAAACTGAAATTTAATATGGAAAGACTTTTGCAGAGTTAGTGGAGTAGACCAGATGAAGTGAACTGAAACAGACAATAAATTTTTTTATTACTCTTAATTTTGATTTGTTTATGTTTTATTTTGTTTTGTTTCGTTAACCACTTTTTAGGTTACTCTATTATGATTAATAGGTTACTCTTTGTAATGAAATGTGTACTATGGATAAAATTTTAAATTAACCTCTATGTTATTTTTTTTTATATTCACGAGGTTACTCTTTATAATAAATTAGGTTACTCTTTTGAAATTAATTAGATTACTCTTAGAATTAATTTGACTACTCATTGAAATTAATTACAATAATTATATTTTTAATTTAAAGAGTAATCTAATTATCTCTATAAAGTAATCTAATTAATTCTATGAAATGATATATTAATTTGTATAGAGTGATATAGGAGTATTAATTTATTTATTTTTCAGCGTGAAATTAATATTATTGAATATGGTCAACATTTTTAGGTTACTCTTTTATTAATTATATTACTCTTTAGAAAGAATTAGGTTACTGTGAACATATTTTTGGATTAGTATTTTATGTTGATTTGTTATATATTGTTTTGTTTGACCAACATTTTAAGGTTACTCATCTTTATTAATCAGGGTACTCTTTATAATGAATTGAGTTACTCTATAATTTGAAATTTTGATTTTTTGAAAATTAAGGGTTTTTTTATTAATTGGAATACTATTTCAAATAATTGGATTACTATTTGATTTAAGATTATAGAATATACTAAAAACAAAATAAACAAAGATCCATTGGATCAGCCCTCCTCTCCCCCTCTCTATAATAACATAGTTACATATTCGTTGTGAGCATCGTGATCAATTTGCCTTGCAAAATTAGTATTGTTGATGCTGAGTGTTAATTTCATTCATGCATTGGAGAAACTATGTTTGGGCGCTGCAGCATCTGATGTGTCAAGAAGAATTGAGGCCACGGATTAATAGAGATTCTTACCATGGAAGTCAGATTGTTTTCCCTTGTAGAGATAGTGTTAGATTTATTTTAGGAACAATAGTGCTAGATTTATTTTAGGAACAATATTGTCATTCTAGTATTAAACATTGGAAAACCCTTTATTTAAAGAGTAGGTTTTTGCTTTCATATTACTACTGCAGATAGCAAGTTAAACACCACAATATACCATCAATGTAATATGACCATGAAGCATTTAACTTGTCCATAAATATGCGAAAACATAACTCTATAATTTTGAAAGAGTTCAACAATTGTTTTGCATTCAAAGCAAAGCCAAAATGGAAGTTTCTATCTGGACATGTGTTAGGCAATTTTTGCGCACTCCAATTAAATCCCCAAGTGTAGGAATGTCAATTGTAATGACAAGTATCCCAGTTAAAAAAATAATATCGTTCCCACTGAGACAGTCGATTATCTATCTATTTTGTATCATTATTTAACTAGAATTAAAGTAACCAAATTTTCAAGTATTTGATTATGATAAAATACTAAAGTGCTGAAATAATAAATAACAAATTAAGTAAAAGCAAGGAATTATTCAAGATTAATCAAGAGATAAATAACAGCTCTAAGGTATCGGGTTTAATGCAATTGATTCGGTTTCCTAGACGTCATATTGTTCGTTCATACCGTTTTAATGAATTTACATTATGATTTAATGCGTGAATGATTTCGAACCTCCTTCCTAGATACTAATAAGGCTAATTACATAAACCTCCGGATGATCAATTCGACTAACATATATTCTCTGAAATTCCTATTCAATCTCATTCACTTCCTACTTGACTTCTTAATTGCATTGTTCCACTAAGATAATCAAGTACCCTATTTACTAGTTCTTAGGATTAACATGTTCATGGGCAATATTTTTATTAGGTATTATATTATATCCTTCATCTCATATGATATTCCCTTCACAGCAAGTATTTATTTTCTCATTTTAAACTGTTTTATTATAAAGTATATATATTTTATTTTATTATTTTATATTTTTTGATAAAAACAATTTATATCTCTTGTTAGGTAAAATTGTCAAAATGGGTCAACAAAGTGGGCGAGCCTAAACTCCACGTCAACCCGCCATTTGGTGGGCCTTGGCAGGTTACAAACTAAAATTAGCAGGCCCAACCCATTCAAAATTAAATTTTCTCAAATACTAAATTGGACTTAAAAATCAAATACTCTCTTCGTCCCATTCAAAAAAGTCTCTTTTTGTCATTTTGAGCTTCCCACCTAAAGAGTTTTTTTCTTTTTTTACACGCATGTGACCCAAACACACCTACTAATACAATTAAAATATGGGGCCTACACTCTCACTAATACAACTACTCACTACACATTAAATAATAATATTCTTTAATCCACGTACAAAAAGCAAAAACAATCCTTTGTCCGGGACGGAGGAGTATTGAAAAACACTCAAAAAATCATATTCAAATCTTAAAATAAATACATGTATTTATCTTCATTAAATTTTAAATTTGAATAATAATTAATATATGATCTACGCAAAATATATATGTATATATGAAAATATATCTCCTACTAAATAATATACATAAATAAAAATAATAAATATAATTAATAATTAAAAAATTAACAAAAAATGTGGAAGCTACACCCCATCAAAATTAAACTCTCATCTAATATATTAATTAAATATATATATATATATATATATATATATATATATATATATATATATATATATATATATATATATATATGAAATACAATTGAGCCCAATTAAAATCCAAGAAAATTAACCATAAACCATTTTTTAAAATATTTTTAGGCTTTTGCCTTACAAACGTTTTTTTATCAATGTCATGATTATACCGTTCGATGAAAATCAGGCAAACGCCCTTGATAAGAGTTTATTTTTGTTCGATTAAATTAAATTTAAACAGAAACGTTAATAAATTTTAAACAGAAATTTTAAAAATAAAAATTAAATATTTTATAAATATATTTATGAAAAAATATCTGAGAGAAATCTTATGTGGGAGACCTCATAAACATACTGTGTTCTTCCTCGCCAATCCCGGGATTGTCTCGTAGAATACGGTCAAGCTCCAACCTTCCATTTTGATTTCCTTTACTTTTAACATTATAATAATGGCGAAAGCCATTCATAATTCCCTTCGTCTCCGATCTCCCTGCGATTCTTCTCTCATTTCCGCCGCACTTCATATTCCTCAACACTTATCCGCACTCAATTTCGCCTCCTGTGATTTAATTAATCCCAAGGTGCATAAATTTCACGCATTTTTTAAATCTTTTGAAACCCTAGCTACTTTAGATTTTAAGTAATTATTTTAATTATTTTGGTGGCAGGTTTTGCGCTTGGATTGTAGTAAACGACGCGCCGTCCCAATGAATTGCCAAACAACGGCTGAGAAGAAAATTGTGTCCGGAGATAGAATGCTGGTAGTTGTTTATGAATGCGGAAATTAAATATTTTAAAGAATGTTGGATGTATTTTAGCGGTTTTCGAGTTTGAATTGTATGTACTTATTTGTGGGCTGTGAATTAATTGGTTAAGATGTGATTTGGATTAGTTATCTTGAACTTTTAGGTGTTTGTACCACCGCATCCTTTGATTAAGCACTGGATTTCAATTCTTCGGAATGAGCAGACTCCTTGCGCAATTTTCAGTAAGTTAATTTTTTATTGTGAAAAATCTTACTTAATTGCATTCAACTTTATCTCAAATTGGAAAATCTTGGATTTTGTTCGAAAGTGTGGATGTTTGGTTTGAGTTTTTATGTGAAGTAGTGATGGGAATATGCTTGGAATTTTTAAGATATGACAAACAGGCTGTTCTCGTAATCTTCTTCTTCTTGTCCTTTGTTTTGCTTTATATCTTTTCGTTATACTGTTTCAGAGAATGCGATGGCTGAGCTGGGGAGATTGTTGATATATGAGGCATCAAGAGACTGGCTGGTGAGCCTTTTAATTTCTTGCTCATTGCATTTTGTTCTTTCAGCATGTGATGTGATGTGATATAGTTGTTAGTTGTAATTTTCTTTGCTTTCAATTTGTAGTTCTGAGGTGAGACATGCATCCAACAAAAAGCTAAGATCTTCAAATAATATAAACATCTGCAAAATATTGGTGTATGCTTCAAGTCTATTACTTGAATTTTTTTCGAATGCTTATGCTTTTATCTATCATGATAATTAAAATATCTCTATATGCTGCCAGCCAACTATCAGTGGAGAGATCCAGTCACCAATGGGTACTGCCTCAGTGGAATTTGTTGATCCTAGGGAACCCATTGCAGTTAGTCCCCTTTCTCTCCCTCTCTATTACGTTGATGTTTTATTTGTTGGTTAAAAAGCATGGATTTGTAGCAGATCATCTTTTTTTGCAAAATTTGTTGAATATCTGAGAGATTGCATCATCTCCACCCAAGATGCTTCTGTGTGATTTTCTCATTGAGCCACATTTGCAAAAACAATCTCTACACCTCTTTTTTAATTGGAAATATATATGGTCTATACTTTCTACAGCAACTCTGGGGAAAACTGAAACTTGTTTATTGTCAAGAAAGCAGAAGAGAATCTCTAATTCTTTCGAGTTCTCTTACTGAAAAAGAAGACTTCAAAATTTGAAGCATCTTTTGACATTGTTCTCTGCAGATTGTTCCCATATTGAGGGCGGGCCTTGCTTTGGCAGAACATGCATCATCAGTTTTGCCAGCGACAATGACATATCATCTAGGTAGGAAATGCTTGTTTGCTTTCTGGAAAAGAGGACCTTATATCCATATTTCTGAGATGATGAGATCCCTATTTGATAGATGACATATTGATCAATTGTGTAGTTTATGTTAAATGTCAATAAATACATTTTTTTCATTTGCATATACTTTTTCATCTCGGAGCAAAAAAGATATATCATTTACATTAGCAGCACTTTTATGTTCTCTTAGAAAGGAGAAAGGGTATACAACATTTTATACACAAGAGAAAAACTCAAATTGTTTGTCATGATTGAATCTTGAACTCTTTATTATAGACAGATATAGGCCACACTCTCTTGTCTGGAGAAAGAAAGTTTTACTATTTGCACTTTATATTTAAAAGATAGTTTATTTTTATCACATTTATGCGTGCTGCATAAATTGCCTTTTGATTGAAATGTTGTGAATGCTGATATATTAGGGATGAGCAGAGATGAAGAAACTCTTCAGCCGACTGTATATTTGAACAAGTAAGGATACATAGCAAAACATGGATAAAATTTTAGTTGAAATCCGTGTTTTGTGATTTGTTGCTTTATAGCCTTTCTTATATATCTTGTAAACGTTATTTAAGAGCGCACAATCAAGAATATAGTTTCTATTTGATTTGATTTACCTACTATTTTGGTTTGTCTTATAGCGGTCATATAGGTCACCTTTTTTATAAAACTGATAAACTTTGTACTTCTAATGTAGATTGCCTGCAAAATTTCCTGAAGGATCTCGAGTTTTTGTTGTAGATCCCATGCTCGCAACAGGTATTTATAGTGATACCCTTATAGGCCAAAGCATATTCAACTTTAAGTGCTGACCTGTTTCCAAGTGTGTGTTTTCATACCATGGAGTTGAGTGATACTTTAGAGCGCTTGTAATCTTCTATTTGTGCTAGGAACTGATGGTTTATTTATCTGCGTATAATATCTCCTCAGGTGGTACGGTGGTTGCAGCTATCCAACTAATTAAGGACCGAGGTGTTGACAACAAGCATATAAAAGTGGTTGGTTTCTATTATTTTGCTCGTTCGTCATAAAATACTTCCTGCTTATTCCCGAACTCTACTCATGAACAAATTTTTTATTAGATATCTGCTGTTGCTGCTCCTCCTGCACTTAAAAAATTAGGCGAGAACTTCCCTGGGTAATGATAGTTTCTCTTCATATTAGGTTTTGGACTTTATCCTCGGTATAATTCACATATTTGGTACTCCATATCATTTGTCAGGCTTCATGTGTATTCTGGAATTCTTGACCCGGAAGTAAACGAAAAGGGGTAGGTTATTATACAAAGTAAGGTAATTGTGTGAGATTTCCATTTTCTAAATTACTGGATCATTTTTCAGGTTCATAATCCCTGGACTTGGGGACGCTGGGGACCGTAGCTTTGGCACTTAAAATCTAGCACAGTATACAATGAATGCTCTTTTGTTATGCCCCCAGTTTTGGTAAATCGCCTTAATTTTGCTCCGCTATTCTGTGTTATATTTCCGTTGGAAATTCGTTACAAGGATGAAATAATTATTGTGGAGAGTACATGTCTCAGTTGATCGTATTCAAAAAAATAAATAAATAAAATTTAAGCAGTGTTGTTGGTAAATTGATATTCTGTGTTTCAAGGCCAAAATTTCTCAATGCAGATTGGTTTCAAGGCAGCTTAGTTTCTCAAGCCAGACAGTGTTGTGGAGTTGCAATCATTTGAGGCTGGAATTTTGTCAATTATATTGTTTATTGTTAATATTTATTGGAAATGGATTTTTATTTATGCTTCCAGAAGAGCAACTACTATAAATCTGCGGATGGATGAAGTCGTATTTTTTTCTCTTATTTAATTTTCCCATTTATTTAATTTGGCATAATCTTCACTTCAAATTAAAAATGCAAGATTACAATAAACAATGTATTAATTTAAACGTCTTTTCTCGGGGAAAATAATACTTCTGAAAGGAAATTAGCTTGTCCCGTATAAAGTGGTTTATAGATTAAAAAAATTACTACTTTAGATGTGTATAAAAAATATTCGGATTGAAAGAAAAATTATACTCCCCCTTTAAACATGTTATAAATCACTGTAGAAATAATGAAATTACGTTTGTAAAATGCGATGTAACATTAAATCCGCATTGAAAATACTTGGATGAAAAAATAACATTATACTTAATTAGAGACGCAGTTTCGCTTATTAAATACTACTCCATTAAAGTATGTTTATTAGTGTTTTCTTTATTTTATTTAAATTTTTTTTTTACTGAATCACCTTCTTATTGCTCTCTTTTGGAGTTTTGATATGATTTGCGCTGTTAATGTCCATCACAGCTCAATTGGTGAAAACACGATGAAGCTTAAGGATGGCTCCAACTGTAATATATCTTCAATGTGTTTCTTCTACGCTTCATTGTCACACAGGACACCATACTAACTCATATGTCTTGATTTATGCTAGAAATTCTGGAATATTTCAACATTGATTGATGTTTACGCCTGTAATCTTGTAGGTGGCAAGGTAAATATATTCCACAAGTGGCAGTGGCGGATGTATGTGAAGCCCAGGACTGTCCCCCAAAAGCCCATTATATCATATGTAAATAATTTATAAATAATTTGTATTTTTAAGTTTAGCCCATCCCAAAAATATTTTCAGTCCACCCAAATAAAGTTAAAAAATAAATATATCTTCTTTCTTCTTTGTATTTTTAAGTTTAGCCCAACCCAAAATATTTTAAGCCCACTGAAATGAAGCTAAAAAATAAATATATCTTCTTAAATTATATATATATATATATATATATATATATATATTATTTTTTAATTATTATTATTATTTTTTATTTTCTTCAATAAACTTAGCCCACCCCACCGCGGTTTTCTGGATCCGCCACTGACAAGTGGTAGGTTGTATATGCAATACTTGTTTGGATTACGTCTTCTGTCCTTATCTGTGGTTTTCTCATGATTCATTCCCTGAAATTTCTAGATCATTTATTGGGTACATGAACCCTAAACCCTAATGTGCACTGCAGCTTTGGTATATAAATCAAGAAATTGTGCAAGCCCTCTCGTTTTCATTACACCCAATTTCCCATCCTTAGGTATGGCAAAAGTTGCCTAATTTTTTGACTTCTTTGTTGGCTGATCAGTTGAAATATTTGATTTTTAGGAATTAGATTTGTTGAGATTGAAAAGATATGCTCACTAGAAACTTTAAGCTCCATATTTTAAGCAGTTTTCTTGAAAGGCCATGCTTAGGTGTTAGGCCCCAATCAGCATAGCCACTTTTTTCTCCTTCCCAAATATGCCTCTTTTAAGGCTTAGGCCCCAATCTGCCTAACACCTTTTACCACACTGATTATAATTGAATGTGATAAATCCCTATGAAAATGACAATTTTATAAATAATTATGAATTTGTTGTGAATCTTTGTATATCTAGTGCTCACAATTCCTTTTATTCTTTCTATATTGTTACTCTGTGTTTCTGTTGTGTTATTATTGTTGCTCTATATCTTCTCTTCTACACTTCTAATTATTTCAATCGGGCAAATTAAGTTGGCTGTGTAATACCTTTTTTTCTTTTGGGAGGGTGGCAACCTTAATTAATTGAACATCATCGAAACACACAAGTTATGGTCTCTGGAATAGTAACTTCAACTTAAAATAGATTACATCATAAGTTACAGTCTTTATTTCTTGATAGCATCCTAAGCTTATTCTTCTCTGTCATTGCCACTTTGGATGGAGTTTTGTGGGACTGCAACAGTTATCATGTATTTATCGACATGGCCAGTGCGATTGATGTCATGACCCTCAGTATGATAGCCCCAATTTAGCTGAATCCTATTCATTACAATACTTGTGATTTGAAATTCTATATATTTGAGCCACATATAGCCTATAAGCCCCAGAAACAAAATGGCAATTGTAACACATAAAATGTACAAACCTACTGGATCCATCATTTTGCTGCCCTTGTCTTTGGGGTGGTATGGTATTTGGCTGTAATAGTGCTTGACTCTTATAGACGTGTAAATTGCATCAAGATCTACTGAATATGATAAGATCTAGTGAATCCCTTCAGATTGCAGCACTCCATTTACCTAGGAATAAATAGATAGTCATCACTCATCATTAATTCACGTACTAAAGAGTTGGCATTATCTTAATCTGCATGTCAGGTCCGTAGATTTACTTAATCATATTCGATACTTCACGAATAATATTTTGTGTATCATATAATTATTTCATGAATACATGCCCCTTTTTATGTCGTGTAATGCTTAGACGTTTTTCCCATTTTTCTCTCATGGCTGCATTGCATTGTTCTTCCCCTAGGAACATATACTCAATTTGGAATCATGACAAGGATGGGAATAGCACTGCTAGGTTTTATAACCTAAAATTTTAAATTTAGCAGTTTTTAATATGAATATTGATATCATTATCTTCCATTTTGCATTTGTTTGTGAATTTGCTGCAGTAAAGCTTATCATCTTGCAGAAATAATTTTATGTGAAAGAATGGATAGAGTTCATTTCTTGCATGTTTAATATTTATGATCTGTCTTCTAAGAATACTTTTGTTAATTAGTATATGCGTGCATCGTTTGTGTTAAGACATCAAGATTTGTTTCTTTCTGCTCGATTCTCACCCCTTCTTATATAGTACTCTGTATTCTCATGTAGACTGCTTGTCAAAGAAGGTTTCTTGTTGCAGATTTGATAAAAATTCCACATACACTCTTTTATTTCATTGTTGAATTGATTTTTGGTTGACCGAACTTCTGATGATCTTAATATGTTGGTAAACATCACAAGGTATGAGATTAATAATAGATAATAACCCGTCTAGCAGTTTGTGTTTTGAAAGGATATTTATGAAATTGTAATACTTGTAGCAGGTTTGTGTTCCCCAGAAACCGTAAAAAAGAATGGAAATTTTGAAGCAAGCAAGAATTCAATATCTAAACCAATCTATGCAGGAAAAATGTAGCCCTAAAGAAGAATATAAATCAACAAGTAGTCCCTAAAAAACCAGATGAACTGCTGCTATGGTAGAAGTACAGATTCCATGATCATGCAATAAGAAAGCCTACACACTGAAATAACCGCCGTCACAGGCACAAGCCCCAGTGCTGGTGCGGCTATCGCCATGCAGGCGTGGTTTGGTGCTTAGGCAGCAGCAAACCAAACCAATCAACATGATGAAGCCACAAGCCGTGGCTAAAGCTTGAGCCCATTGCCTGTAATACCCCATCTTTATTTTTATGACAGATCTTCGATCCCATCTCCACCTCTCATCGGCTTATATAGCTGTTTGCTGCTGAATTTTCCATTGTGCAGTTTGTATTGTATCCCAACTTGCTGGAGGATTGAGTAAGTGTGTTGGTGTGTATAATTGTCACAATCTGGAGAGAATTTTTGAAAAAGAAATGCACATGGATTTGAGGTATAAAGAGGTAAAAACGCATTGGCCAGGCTGTTGGCCGTAAACAGCGATACAAACTAAAGCAATAGATTGCGTCGGCTTACTAAGTTTTAATTTGTTTTGTAGGAGTATTATTTTACTACTGATATTTCTTTTGTTTCTTTAAAAAAATAAAAATAAAATTAAAAGAGGAGTATCTCTTTTATCATTGATTGATGAGAACAAAGAGTACAAAAGGGTTCTCTTTACATCAACCGTTCATGCTTGCACGAGTGTGCTCCACTGGAATTCTACTTTCTATTATTTTTTTTTATTTTTTTTAAATTGAGGGTGGAGAATTTTTTGTTAAAGGCCAACTTCAAACAATTATTTTGTGTTTAAGACGTTTTTTTTTCTCTTAAGCGGCTCTTTCACAGATTTATTACCAAGAAAGAAAATATTCACGTTTTTTTAAATGAAAAAAATACTACTACATTTTAATAACATTAACATTTTACATACATCCCAACAACTTTACATATATTTTTCATTAAATTAAATTATTTAAAATACTCACTTTTATCCAAAAATTTTACACATTTTATACATAAAAAAAATTATAACCTTGTCATACAACTATAGAAATTTGCTTAAAATTCAACCCTATGACTACTGTAACAGAGAACAGATGTAAATTTGCACCACCAAAAATGTCAATCATCATTTGCAGAAAATAAGAGTAAAAGCAAGGATAACATGGCACTCAAAATTGATAGCACCTTTAAAACACTAAAGTGTGTTCCTTTACAACATACTAAAAAATCTTTTTTACATAAATCCATAATATTGTTCAAAATCTGATCATGATGGAAATCCAGTACTTTACAACTACTTTTAAGAACCGATGCCCATTTTCCTGGAGAATTGACAGCTGGCCTGAACGAAGAAATGTCCCTGAGAACAGAGGATATCAACAACATAAAAAGAAGGCGCAAGAAAAAGAAACATTGAAATAGGTATCTCAAAGAATCCATTAATGCACAGTTCAAATGCTTCCCCATAAACTACCATACAGAGAATGTCACAACAATTACCCTTAAAAGTTAAAACAATAAGTAGTAAGTTCCTTCAACAACACCCCTGGCCAAGGCTAAGTAAATTATGCCAAACTGGCTTACCATATTACACAGGTACTTCTGTTTCACTAGTTGACGGAAAAAAGAATACCAGCATAACATAAGAAATGCATGAAGAAAATAGCATATAGATATACAAGAAAATCATATATTTGAAAATGTCAGAGACAAAAAAAATATGAAGGCAGTTTCAGGGTGAAGGAACTGACATGTGCTCTGCTACTCACAAGCTACAGCTCGCTATAATTGCGCCAAACCGCACGAAATTCCTCACGGAATGTATTCAAACGAGCTTTCAGGTTAGGTGTCCTAAAACTTGCATGGATGAGGGTGACTGAAAAAATAAAGAGAGAGGTTAGGGATATACAAGTATACACAACTTAAAGAGAACTGAACGTGATATCTCAAATTACCAAGAAGGCCAGTAGCCAATGCCCACAAGACAGTAAGAAGACCACAAGAGACAAACCAAAGGAAGGAGCTCACTGCAGGAAGGGAAATCAAATGATATGACAGCTATCATTATTAACCATTAAATTATTAAAGATCATGCAGAAAAATCACTTACCCAGAGAAAATGCAACAACAAATACCCATCGAGGCCATCCACATATATGTATGGCTCGTTTTGAAGATGGGCGTCCACGAATAACAGGCCTGAAAAAAATTACGTATCCAATTTAGGAGCATAAGTAACTTTAGCAGTTTAACATCTAATAATCTACTTACGTAAGAGGAGGTCTCATTTTGGCTGCTAGATGTGGAGAAAACTGTCGGACAGTTCTTGTGACCTTTTCATTGAACGTGCCTGCAAAGCTAAAGGACAAATTTCGACAACATAAGGAAGCATGGAACAGTACCAGCAGGGACACAAGAATAAGTACAATTCATAATAGCTCGAAGTCACTATAGTGAATAGCCTATCATCATTAACTTCAGAAGAAAACTGGTTGTTATTCATCACATATTAGCATTAAAGGAGAGTCCATATAAACCTTCTGATTTTTCCTAGTGTGACCATATTACAGTAGGGAATAAATATAAAGTTGATTTGGAATGACCCCATAGGACAAGGAATAACACTTACATAGAACCTACTAGCAGGAGCAATTCCCATAAAGTGTATAAAAACTTGACAAGTCTTTTTCAATAGGCAGGCTATTGCTTTTCCCAAATATGCATGTTGACAACAACAAATTTTAGGATAACATTAGTTAACATGAATCCGTTTGTTGTGTTTTGGGATATGGGGAAAGATAAACTTCCACTGCCACACTTTGGGTTATCTTGATTTGTTTTCATTATCACATAGCAAGTTCCAACGAATCTATATCTATTTACCCTACAGAAATTTTAATTCAAGTAATCAAGTAGTTTAAAAGGTATTTTGCATCACTCAACATTGCTTAAAGACACTAGATCATCTGATTAAACAAGCTAAGACCTAAGAGCATAAAAGTACAGCGATTGCAGGTTCTTATGTCAACCAAAAAAAAAAAAGGCTAAAAGTATCAGAATCAGCATCCTATTGATGAAAGGCCTTGGAATTTGGAACATGCACAAAACTTCACAGAACTAAAATTTCGAACTAAAATTTCACACACTCCAACAACTTTGTAATAGAAAATACCTATCATTTAGAAAAGCAATGCTCAGAGCTGCCATAAGAGCAGCAACAATTGCCATTGGCCTTCTGAGAAATCCCATCCCTGAAAGTCACACATTCATGGTGTTATATAAAAAAAAAATACTCGTGCAACATAGATGTGAGCATAACCTGAGAACACAAGCAAATATTGACCCTCATTTTCAACTCTCTTACCAAGAATGAAAACAATCAAGATGAAATAATTTGTCCGGTAACTGCAAAAGGAGATAACAAATACAAGAAATGAGCGAAGTGTGTGAGATAATAGCTCGGATAGCTGTTATTAGAAAGAAATAATTCAGTAGCCATATTCTTCAAAAGGTTTTAAGCAACCCACTAAAACTTCACATCAATAATACATTTCTGGTATGCCTTTCCAAAACACGCAAAATGAAATCAATACTAAACCAGGCTAGCTATTAATCTACAATTATAGATTATCAAGAAAGATCGTACTAATAGAGATTGCATTTTAGGCGACTGTTCCATTTGGCATAAGAACGCGGCACGGTGAATCGGGAGAAGAACTCCGACGGAGGACGCGGCGGCGATGACCAGTCCACTTCACGCAGCGCCTCCACCAGATCCTCCGCGGTCACGTTACTCCAATCCATCTGCCTAGTTTGTTCAATTAACCAATCGCGAAACCCTAGGAATCGGAACGAAAGAAGAAACTGAAATAGAAATTAGCGATGGAAAGAAGGGGGGAAATGAATCTGGAGAGCTGTGGATTTGGAAGTGTGAGATTTAGTTTGGAGATTAGTCTGCAAGATGAAAATCAGTTATCTGATTATGCAATTAGGCGAAGAGGAAAAATAAAAATTGTACAAAAAGAATAAAAATGTATTTTTTAAAAAATTTATTAATGTCTGAGCCCGGGTTCGAACCGGGGACCACTAGTGTGTGAGACTAGCGTGATAACCGACTACACCACCCAGACAACTGCTTGTAATCTTATCTATTTAAAATGTAATTTAATATCTTATAGCTTGCAATAATGTATTTCATTTTAGGTATCTCACCGTAACTATTTCATTTAATAAAATAAATTTTAATTTTTTTATATACTTTTATTTTTAAATTTTTTATGTATATTTTTTTTTCTATATTATTATTTATGTAATGACAATACAACTGTCATTCTGGTGGAATATTTACTAGTTTTTTTTTTAAAAAATTTTTACAAAGACTATTTTTTCAACATTTCTAGCAGCAGGATTATATCTAGTAATTGAATGGAGTATTATATTGTGAAATGACATTATATTTTGCACATTTCATTAACAATGTTACTAATGTGTGATTTTGTAATGCTTAAAAAAACAAGTGTGGTTTTTATAGAATAGTAATATAATTCCTTAATTGGCATGGCATCCTATCTTTCCTTACCTTTAATAAATCATGAATTTAATGCAATTATTATTTTTTTTTCTTTTAACAAAACGTGAATAAATTTATGGGATGCTATTTGCACCCTAAATAACTAAACACCCCATAATTGAAGAAGACTAAAATAGCCTATCATAAAATTTCTAAAATAGCCTTCATCAAGAATGACATTAAATTTCTTCCATAATTTCTAATAGCCTGCTACTATTCTCCACTAATCTTTCTACATGTAATCCTTGTACACGTCGAGTCATGACTCGGCTTCCAACGACACCATTGATGGCCACCGAAGATACCCATTTCTAAGTGGAAGCATTGCTGGCTTCCTCGAAGAGATTCTGATCAACATCGGATTCAACGTCGTCAGATTCAACTGGATGTCCTCGTCGACGCCACCAAGCTCGAGAGCATGGTCATGGACAGATGGACTGGCACCACCTACGACGCCATTATCTATACGCTCATCGCTGTCATCAGACGCTGATTAGGAAAATCAGCGCGGTAGGGAGAATATCAACAGGCTAGTCGAGAACGACTCCGATTTGACTCACTCCGTATTACAGAAGGCGGATCAGATCGCCCGGTACACACCCAGACAACTTCCTTGCCGTCGCCACCACAAGTGCGGACACGTTCGGGCTCACCGCGGAGTTAAGAGATAGGATGAAATAAACGAATATGAAATGTTGGGTGGGATTTGAAATTGCCATGGAAGAAACGGAGAAGAGGGATAAGAAAATAAGAGAGATAAAGACGGTAATTTAAGGCCATTACCATCTGCTGCTGCTACAAGAGTAAATTGCATAACTTGAAATGGTGAAGCAGATCGTGTGATGATAATTAGAAGGTGAGTAGGGTAAGATTTCTGTTACAATTAATTAATGTATATAACTCATTAATGATGTAAAATGAAAGGATAAAAAGTTTTTAAAAGGGGGTGCATTTAGTAATACATAGTATGTTATTTATTTATATTGGGGTATATTTAAAAATAAAGTATATTTAATTATTTTGGGATGCGAATAGCCTCATCCTAAATTTATTCGCATAACCATGATAATGATAGATAATTGATACTAAAACAAATGTAGTTTTTATAGAACAGTAATTAATTCCTCACTATATTTGACCGTGCGAGTTTAAATAGTTAGTTATATTTTTGTGTATTATTCTATTATTTAATTTAATATTTATTTTCAAGATTTAAATATTTAAAAGTATAATTATCTTTATAATTCACATAAATCAGATTAATACAATACTCAATCATTATATTTTACTGTTTTCAAAAAAATCATTATATTTTACTTGTTGTGAACCTAAAGTTCCCACATCGCTTGCACACGGGATTGTGTGCCTGCTTACAAGCAGGGCTTGAAGCCTTTGCTTGTGGACGCGTTTTAAACCCGTGAGGTCCTGAAGTGCCAATGCGGACAATATCCACAAGCTGTTTATAACACGTTATCAGCACGATGCTCACGATGGGAGGGTGTGTTGTGAACCTGAAGTTCCCACATCGCACTTGCACCCTCACGGGAGGGTGTGTCACACTTGCACGCTCACGATGGGAGGGTGTGTCGTGAACCATGAAGTTCCCACATCGCTTGCACACTTGCACGCTCACGATGGGAGGGTGTGCTCACGATGGGAGGGTGTGAGGGTGTGTCACACTTGCACGCTCACGATGGGAGGGTGTGTTGTGAACCATGAAGTTCCCACATCGCTTGCACACTTGCACGCTCACGATGGGAGGGTGTGCTCACGATGGGAGGGTGTGTTGTGAACCATGAAGTTGTGTTGTGAACCTGAAGTTCCCACATCGCACTTGCACCCTCACGGGAGGGTGTGTCCCGTGCCCGTGTGCTCACGATGGGAGGGTGTGTTGTGAACCATGAAGTTCCCACATCGCTTGCACACTTGCACGCTCACGATGGGAGGGTGTGCTCACGATGGGAGGGTGTGTTGTGAACCATGAAGTTGTGTTGTGAACCTGAAGTTCCCACATCGCACTTGCACCCTCACGGGAGGGTGTGTCCCGTGCCCGTGTGCTCACGATGGGAGGGTGTCTTGTGAATCATGAAGTTCCCACATCACTTGCACACTTGCACGCTCACGATGGGAGGGTGTGCTCACGATGAGAGGGTGTGTTGTGAACCATGAAGTTGTGTTGTGAACCTGAAGTTCCCACATCGCACTTGCACGCTCACGGGAGGGTGTGTCCCGTGTGCTCACGATGGGAGGGTGTGTTGTGAACCATGTTGTGAACCATGAAGTTGTGTTGTGAACCTGAAGTTCCCACATCGCACTTGCACGCTCACGGGAGGGTGTGTCCCGTGTGCTCACGATGGGAGGGTGTGTTGTGAACCATGAAGTTGTGTTGTGAACCTGAAGTTCCCACATCGCACTTGCACGCTCACGGGAGGGTGTGTCCCGTGTGCTCACGATGGGAGGGTGTGTTGTGAACCATGAAGTTGTGTTGTGAACCTGAAGTTCCCACATCGCACTTGCACGCTCACGGGAGGGTGTGTCCCGTGTGCTCACGATGGGAGGGTGTGTTGTGAACCATGAAGTTGTGTTGTGTGTCCCGTGCCCGTGTGCTCACGATGGGAGGGTGTGTTGTGAACCATGAAGTTCCCACATCGCTTGCACACTTGTACGCTCACGATGGGAGGGTGTGCTCACGATGGGAGGGTGTGTTGTGAACCATGAAGTTGTGTTGTGAACCTGAAGTTCCCACATCGCACTTGCACGCTCACGGGAGGGTGTGTCCCGTGTGCTCACGATGGGAGGGTGTGTTGTGAACCATGAAGTTGTGTTGTGAACCTGAAGTTCCCACATCGCACTTGCACGCTCACGGGAGGGTGTGTCCCGTGTGCTCACCATAGGAGGGTGTGTTGTGAACCATGAAGTTATGTTGTGAACCTGAAGTTCCCACATCGGGTGTGTTGTGGGAACTTCAAGGGAGGGTGTGTCCCGTATGCTCACGATGGGAGGGTGTGTTGTGAACCATGAAGTTGTGTTGTCCCGTGTGCTCACGATGGGAGGGTGTGTTGTGAACCATGAAGTTGTGTTGTGAACCTGAAGTTCCCACATCGGGTGTGTTGTGGGAACTTCAAGGGAGGGTGTGTCCCGTGTGCTCACGATGGGAGGGTGTGTTGTGAACCATGAAGTTGTGTTGTGAACCTGAAGTTCCCACATCGGGTGTGTTGTGGGAACTTCAAGGGAGGGTGTGTCCCGTGCCCGTGTGCTCACGATGGGAGGGTGTGTTGTGAACCATGAAGTTGTGTTGTGAACCTGAAGTTCCCACATCGCACTTGCACGCTCACGGGAGGGTGTGTCCCGTGTGCTCACGATGGGAATGTGTGTTGTGAACCATGAAGTTGTGTTGTGAACCTGAAATTCCCACATCGCAATTGCACGCTCACGGGAGGGTGTGTCCCGTGTGCTCACGATGGGAGGGTGTGTTGTGAACCATGAAGTTGTGTTGTGAACCTGAAGTTCCCACATCGGGTGTGTTGTGGGAACTTCAAGGGAGGGTGTGTCCCGTGTTCTCACGATGGGAGGGTGTGTTGTGAACCATGAAGTTGTGTTGTCCCGTGTGCTCACGATGGGAGGGTGTGTTGTGAACCATGAAGTTGTGTTGTGAACCTGAAGTTCCCACATCGGGTGTGTTGTGTGAACTTCAAGGGAGGGTGTGTCCCGTGTGCTCACGATGGGAGGGTGTGTTGTGAACCATGAAGTTGTGTTGTGAACCTGAAGTTCCCACATCGGGTGTGTTGTGGGAACTTCAAGGGAGGGTGCGTCCCGTGTGCTCACGATGGGAGGGTGTGTTGTGAACCATGAAGTTGTGTTGTGAACCTGAAGTTCCCACATCGCACTTGCACGCTCACGGGAGGGTGTGTTGTGAACCTGAAGTTCCCACATCGCTTGCACACTTGCACCCTCACGATGGGAGGGTGTGTTGTAAACCATGAAGTTCCCACATCGCTTGCACACTTGCACACGGGATTGTGTGCTCACGATGGGGATTGTGTGCTTACGATGGGAGGGTGTGTTGTGAACCATGAAGTTCCCACATCGCTTGCACACGGGATTGTGTGCACACTTGCACACGGGATTGTGTGTCTGCTTATAAGCAGGGCTTGAAGCCTTTGCTTGTGGACGCGTTTTATGAACCATGAAGTTCCCACATCGCTTGCACACTTGCACACGGGATTGTGTGCACACTTGCACACGGGATTGTGTACCTGCTTATAAGCAGGGCTTGAAGCCTTTGCTTGTGCACGCGTTTTAAACCCGTGAGGTCTTGAAGTGCTTTGAGGTCCTGAAGTGTCAAAGCGGACAATATCCGCAAGCTGTTTATAACATCACTTATATTTTAAAAAATAAATGATGCATTAACCAGTTTTAAAAAATAAATGATGCATTAACCAGTTATGATCTACGAAAAGAGTTGATAAAGTGAGATATTCTTACAATAAGTTACGGCTAGGCCGTTTTCTTGGTGTCCTTTTCGAAGGCGGCTCCGGCCACCATATAACGGCGGCGCAACCATCGATGGGCACCCTTTTGGGGACTTTCAAAAGCAACGTTCTTTCTACCAAGTCAATTTTTTAAGAACCAATTTCTTGTGTTCCTTCCGCCTTACATCACACCTCATTTTCAAGTCCAACCAAAAGAAGATATTGAGAAGGAAAATTTAAGAAACCCACCATAAATTCTGTTAACAAGGGAGCGCAAACAGCCAAAATAAAGTAATAAAGAGCCAAAAACAACCATTGAAGCCTCCTTTTTCTCTATATTTTTCTTCTGGGTTGCCACTGAGTTTGTAGTTGAAGTTTTCCAATGGCGCAGAGGTTGTATATGGTGGGGGATTATATGGTGGGGAAGCAGATAGGGACGGGTTCATTCTCGACGGTGTGGCAGGCGCGCCACCGTGTGTACGGCACCGAAGTTGCGATCAAGGAAATCGCCACCGCGAGGATGAATAGCAAATTGCAGGAAAGCCTTAAGTCCGAAATTTTTATTCTGAAGAGGATTAATCACCCGAATATTATCGGTTTGCACGACATGATTGAGGTCAGTCTCTCTCAAATTTGTTTAACCAAAGGATATGGAATTAATATGGTACTTGGTTTTGTTTGCTTAAATGTGTTCTGTTGTTGTTGATGAATACTTTTTATTTATGTACTGATTTTTTTAAGTATAATGAAGTTTGGTGTGAAGTGTGGATTGTAATTTTGGTTTTTATGACTGGGGGCTTATTGGATGATTTGGATTATGTGTGTGTGTGTGTGTGTATCTCTTTATGTCTAATAATTGCTTTGAATACGTTTTTGTTGTGCAAAGTTATGACTGTGTTGCATGGCTGGAATAATAATTGATAATTATGATCTAGAGGAATGGCAAAAAGGACAAGATGAAATAAAATTCTGATGAAGTAGGAGTCAAGGAACTACTAAAGAAAGGATTTTTATGGTCTCTGATGAAATGAACAAGTGTTGTTTTCCATAAGGACCGTGTTGATGTTCTCTGTTATTGGCTCCCTATGTCTAAATCCAGTTTGTCGGCGCCTTCTTTTTGTAATGTAGGCGAATAATATGATATGTGCAAACAGCAGTGTTGTTGGCGACTTTAGATAATGTCAGAACTCTTGGAAAAAGTAGTCGGATATTGTGTTAATTTTGTTTATCTGTGTCTGCGGCTTAATTGCACGTGTAAACAGCAGTGTCATTGGCGGCTTTAACTTTAATATCAACTCTTAGACAAATTTCTTTTCCAATTTAGTAATTCCTTTAATTTATTCGCATCAGTTGAGACTTCACAGAAGTCTACGGTGTTGGTTTGGTTGTATCACATGGTAAAAGTCATGAGTTAAATAGTACTATACTTATATATGAAGCGTTAGAGATATTATTTTATGTTTAAATTATATTGTTCAAGTGGTATTCAACTGAAAGAAGCTTTATTGTGCATTGCAAGGAACCTGGAAAGATTTACATTGTCTTGGAGTACTGCAGAGGGGGAGACCTGTCCATGTATATTCAACAACACCGAGGAAGAATCTCTGAGGCAACTGCAAAGCACTTTATGCTGCAACTAGGTATCTGTTATAACATTGTTGTTTTACCCCCTCTTTATTCCTATGACTTCTTTTTTCACTTCTTAAATATTTATGGATTTTTTTTTTAATCATAATGATGCAGCTGAGGGCCTTAAAGTTCTTCGTGAGAACAACATTATACACCGGGATCTAAAACCGCAGGTTTGCAAACAAACTCTGCACATCATTTATCTCTGTGGTAAGGTTGTTACATTAAATGAATGACGGAGATTAAATCTGTAATTTTATTAGATTTTAACAAGGAAGAATAACGGTAACCTAGTGGTGCATGGCCTGATTTTCATCTCTATATTCCTCTGATGTTTTCTTTTCTGTATAGTTTCCTTTTTCAATTTATTATCTGTTTTATCAATCAAATTGTCATCTCTGCTCATTGCTGCACTGGTTTCAGAATGTCGATATTACAGAAATGATAATTATAAACTGTAATGTTGAATATTCATTTTTAAATCCTGGGACAGAATCTCCTCCTCAGCTCTAATGGTGACAGCAGCATCTTGAAGATTGCTGATTTCGGCTTTGCAAGGCATGACTACTTCTCTGATTTGTGTGCACCTTTTACTCTTTAACTCTAATTAACTGATACTGGGTTGCACTTGTCATGTTTGATGTATCCCTGTTAAAAGTCGGTTAAAAGTCCTAATATGTGAGTGGGTGACCTTTACATGCTTGTGGTATGGGCTCAGAATAGAATCTTATAATCTTGAATTTTTCTTGCGTGATAGTATGAAAACATTGGTACTTGTATAAGGAGTTCAAATTCCTTTTTATTCTATCAGATCTCTACAACCTAGAGGCCTAGCAGAAACCATATGTGGCTCACCCTTGTACATGGCTCCAGAAATAATGCAGCTCCAGAAATATGATGCTAAGGTGAGATTTACTGTTACATATAACTGCTGCTACTCAAACATACTACTCTCTGTTCATTTTACCAATAACACAGGCAGATCTCTGGAGTGTCGGTGCCATTTTGTTCCAACTTGTAACTGGGAGGTCTCCATTTACAGGAAGTACTCCAGTACAGGTGTGTTCATTATTCATCTTCTTGCAAGTTACATCTATACATAGTTTCCTTTTCTTTTTTTCCTTCTTTTTTCTTGCTGTTTTTTTTATGGTGTGGATGACGTCTATCAAATGTCTTTTACAGCTGCTCCAGAACATCATAAAGGCAACTGAATTGCAGTTTCCACCCGTGCCTAAAAACTTAAGTTCAAACTGCATGGATTTGTGCAAAAAACTACTAAGGCGTAATCCAGGTACTCCCTGCATATTTTATTTGTTTTCACCTTTGATTGGGCACGGAGATTAAGAAAAGTTTGACTTTTGGGGGTATTATGATATTTTTTGGGAATAAATAAATGATAAAGTATGTTATGTGTGTTAGGCAGGGGTGGTTTTTTTTGTAAATAAAGTGTATGGAGAGGGTAATTGCTATTATTTTTTATCTTTTTAAGAAGGTGAACTTTTGTGGAACGGACCAAAATGAAAATGGTGAAAACTTTTAAAATATGGATAGATTATTACTTATAGAATTTGCTTTAATTTTTCTGTTTAGCTAAAAAGCTTGTGATTACATTCCTGTTAGCTATTTACTTCAAAACATGTTTCTCAAGGGGCATACACTTAGTTTACAAGATTTTTGGGGAATGGGGTAGGTAATGCTCATAACTGAACACACGTGATCAGCATCCTGGATTATCTAATGGCTTTTATATGAATTATGTTAGCATGTTTGCTTTTTTTTCCCCGTAATATCTACTACTCCATTTTTTGTCTACGTTTTGAAACCTTATCTGCACAGTGGAGCGATTGACGTTTGAAGAGTTCTTCAACCATCCATATCTATCTCAAAGGCAGACTGATGAATCAGTCAGGTAAGTGGGATGTTACGTTTTTTATGATTTTTGAAATATAAGCACTTTGTTTATATGGAAATCTTTTGTTCTGCAGGAATAATCGGTTAGACCAAGTATTAGATTGTTTCCCTCTTCATACGGGGAATACAGAACAAAGTCAACATAAAGATCACTTATCTGTGGTAAATTCAGAGCAGAGTTTGCATGAAGAGTTACCATTCAGTCTAGATGACGATTCCAGTGGCCCTGATAGCAGTTCATCTTTCAAAAGGGAGTCCCTCATAGTATCCAAGCATGGATTTTCTCTTGATCTAAAGCCTGATCTGAGGGATATTCCAAACAGAACAGATTCATCTAAGTACAGTGGTGCCCCTACTAAAACAGAAATTAAAGTTGCCAGCTTTGGTGGCCACCAGCTTTCAGAAGAAAAGCTGAAAGAATCTCTTAAAATTGTGGACTTAGGGTCATTACTGTATGATCATCCAAAGAGAGGTATGTATTTTCTCTCTTGATTCTTTTACAGCTAGATTTTATCTACATACGGCCATCTTTATTGGAGGTATTTCATTTTTTTTGTCTGTGGTTGGAGCTGACAGTCATGGAACTTGAGTCAATTGCCAAGGATTATGTAATGGTCTCTGGTCCTCCACTGGAGTTACCGTCTTCTGCTCATGCTTATGCTTCAAGTCATTTTCCAATGAAATCCAGTAGTCCACCTCTTTATTCTAGAAATATAAACTCCGCACCTAGTGCACCACTGCCAATGATTGGGGGGCCAACTGGTAGAGTTGATTATGCTGGGCGTATAGAAAGTTTACCTCAGGCCCCAGGGATTTCACAAGAATCAATGGATGTAACAGTTAATTTAGAGCAGCCATCTTCTGACTACATGACAAGGATCAGTTCATTGAAACAGTTGGCAGCTTCCATCAGGGAGTTGGTGAATGACAAGGTAACCTACAAAACTTTGTCTGAAGCACACATAAAATTGTTCATGAATTCAATGAATCCAACATTCCTTGAATCTGTGCTTGAATGATGTCGTGATGAAAAGATGTTCTCTTTGTGATTAATCAGGAGATTGGTGCCATTTGAGCATCAAACACACAGTAGAAGTTGAACCATACGCTACTGTAAATCCCTTTGAGTGTGTTGCTATGTTAAAATCTTTCTTTAATTGCGGATCGTTTATACTATCTTGCTTTCTGTCATATAATACAATATCTAAACAATTAATGTGCTCATCATTTTCTAGATCGAGGGAGGAAAACGTTTAGAAGCCTTTTCAATTCAGCTTGTAATTCTTGCTATATGGAAGCAAGCACTGCATATTTGTCATACTCATGCAGCATCAGCAATTGAGGGTAATTCAAGCCAAGAGAAATTAAGACGAGTCTCTGAGGCTCGGCATAGTCCAGGTGTAAAAGAGTCACTTCATACTGCTAACAGGCAGAGTCCACTTTATGTCTGTCAACAGATCGAGAGGGCATTTCTTCATGAAGTCGAGCATGCTGAGGAACTTGCTAAAGTCGTAGAGCCTGGTATGAGCATTTATGGCTTGATATTTTCATTTAAACATTTTCTGTCATGGGCAATACTAGATTTAGAAATAGTATCTCCCCACCCCACACAAAGAACAAGGTTAAAGGAAAAGAAAATGAGCTACTTTTGAGAAGAGATCTGCTTAAACTTGTTACGAGGAAACATGTGCATGTGTTGTGTTTCTTCTCGATCTATGCTCATACAAGTCACAATCAAGGACCTAAATTAAAAACAGAAAATTTATTTACAATGTGCAAAAATTGAATGAGTCTTCGCCATGATCGACTACTCCATGTGTTGTCTCTGTATGCATCTCCTCGCTCTATGGTTAATGCAATGATGTTTTCTTAAGTTTCATTATTTATATATTTCAGGAAATGTGGAGATGCCAGATGCAATTGAATTGATATATCAATCTGCCCTAGATTTAGGAAGACGTGGAGCGGTAAGTGATTGCTTGAATATTTCTCTTCTTTTCCTTATAGCTATGTGGCTAATTTCCAAAGTATCATGTGAAAACTTCTACTATTTCATAGTGGATTCTGAAACTTGATGGTATAACTCAGACAGTTTAATCCTGACCTGTTTACTCACAGGTAGATGAATATATGGGCAACATGGAAAGTGCCGTCATTGTGTATTCAAAATCAGTGTGCCTCCTCTGTTTTCTTCTAGCGGAAGCACCATCTCTCATTTTGAATCCCCCGTTCTCCCCGACCAACTCGGATCGCTATCGTATTCAGAATTACATTAATGCAATCAACAACAGGCAAAACATTTCAAGGTCTCAAAGAATGACTATTTTGAAAGCTGAGGATCAGCCATCCTCTTCTTCAAACTAGTGGGGTGATACATTATTTTCATTCTTTAATTTTTTTTTCTTCTTTTATTGCTTGTATATTGTGAATCCATGATGGGGGTGATGGAAGGGGCCACATTGGTAGGACTTTAAAACAGAAGTTTTTTTTTTATCTATTTATTTACATGTACTTTACAGAATGCAGAAAATCAAGTCCAAAGTTGTCGATAAGTGCAGTTTCTTGAAAGATGGTGGTCAATGAAAGTAGATTTGTTCAAGACTTCAAGTACTTTTTTTTTTTTAATGGTGTGCTAAATGAAATTAAAATTAGATATTTGTAGTGGACTATTGAAGGGGGGGGTATGTCAGAATAGAGGGAATATGAAGAAAAGTGAATGCCAATTTAGTCAACCTCCATAGATCACCAAACTCTGCCAACTGGTTCGCCTTTTCTTCACTCATGCAAGGTTGCTTTTGCGGCAATCTTCTTGGTTGGTCCAACCCCCTCTTCCAACCTAAATCTTTTTCATCTTTAACCCTTCATAACCCTAATAATCCACCTTAATTTTCTGTACATTCGGAACCCTAACAATGGCAGCTTTCTTTCAGCCACCTCGACCGAGCGTCGAAGACGACTCCGTGGTGCTCTTTTCGACGTCCAACTCGCCGGAGGAGTCCACCAGTCAATCTTCATCCTCCCACTCCCCACCGCACCAAATGCAAACACCTTATAAACTAACTGTTACTAATCTTTCTTACACCATCCAGAAAACTGCATGGATTTCGAGCTTGATTTTCAGCAGTGTGAAGAGGAAGAACCCCATCAATATTCTGAAATCAGTCTCTTTTACTGCAAGAAGCTCTGAGATTCTTGCTGTGGTGGGCCCAAGTGGCACTGGAAAATCTACACTCTTGAGAATTGTTTCGGGCAGAGTAAGAGAGAGAGATTTTGATCCCAAGAGTATCATGATCAACGATAATGTGGTGACATCACAGGCTCAGCTGCGGAAGATATGTGGATTTGTTGCTCAAGAAGACACTCTGTTCCCTCTTCTTACAGTGAGAGAAACGTTGATGTTTAGTGCCAAGTTCAGGCTGAGTGAGATGAGTGATCAGGAGAGAGAAGATAGAGTCGAGGGGCTGATGCAGGAACTCGGACTTATCCATGTGGCTGATGGCTTCGTCGGAGACGAGGAGAATCGGGGGATCTCCGGTGGAGAAAGGAAGAGAGTGTCTATTGGGGTGGATGTGATCCATGATCCTCCTATTCTGCTCCTTGATGAGCCCACTTCTGGGCTGGATAGCAGCTCGGCTCTTCAAGTGATCGAGCTGCTTTCATCAATGGCTCGAGCTAAGAACAGAACTATGATCTTATCAATTCATCAGCCAAGTTATCGGATCCTTGAGTGCATTTCCAACTTCTTGATACTCTCTCATGGCTCAGTTGTTCACAACGGCTCACTCGAGTCGTTGGAGCTAGCCATTACGAGGCAGGGGTTCAAAATTCCGACACAGATAAACCCCCTGGAGTTCTCCATGGAAATCATCTCAATTCTTGAGGAGTCCTACTCTAAGTACTCCCTTGGAGCTCAGAGAGAAGAAGAGAATAGCTCGTTTTCGAAGTTGGGAGGAGAAGTTGATTCTTCGGTTCCAAGATTGCTAGAAATAACAGTGCTCTGCAGTAGATTCTGGAAGATCATATACAGAACGAAGCAACTGTTTTTGGCTCGTACGATGCAAGCTCTTGTAGGAGGGTTTGGTTTAGGGAGTGTTTATGTTAGAGTAAGGAAAGATGAAGGTGGAGTTGCAGAGAGATTAGGCCTTTTCGCGTTTAGTCTCAGTTTCCTCCTCTCTTCCACGGTCGAAGCTCTCCCAATCTACCTTCAAGAACGTCAAGTTTTAATGAAAGAAGCATCCAGGGGTTCTTACAGAGTTTCATCCTACCTTATTGCTAACACCATCATCATTTTCCCATTCTTGTTCGTTGTAGCAATTCTTTTCTCTGTACCACTCTACTGGATCGTCGGATTAAACCCCTCTGCCTCTGCTTTCGCGTTTTTCACATTGATCGTCTGGCTCATCGTGCTGATGGCCAGCTCATTGGTGCTGTTTCTAAGCGTTATATCTCCGGATTTCATATCCGGGAACTCACTAATATCCTCTGCTCTGGGAGCATTCTTTCTGTTTTCAGGCTACTTCATTCCTAAAGAGTTGATTCCCAAATACTGGCTTTTCATGTACTATGTATCCCTCTATAGGTACCCTTTGGATTCTCTGATTCTCAACGAATACTGGAGCGAGAGAAACGAATGCTTTTCGACACGAATTGGTGACGGTTTATCTGCATGTGCGCTCACTGGGAGGGATGTGTTGAAGAGCAGAGGATTAGAGAGAGATACGAGGTGGGTCAACGTTGGAATCATGCTGTCGTTTTTCGTGTTCTACAGATTACTTTCTTGGGTTGTTCTTGCACGAAAGGTGGCAAAAACAACTGTGTAGTGGAATAAGGTTTCTGTCTAATGCAACATTTTAGTTGTACATAGATTAATGGATTTGTATTTCTCTTGTGGCTGATTTTTTAATTCAATTATTGATTAAGAATCTGTTTTCTCTGAATGCAATTAATTCCTGTCTATGTATTTAATTCTATGATAAAATCACCATGTGGATTCGTTCACATTAATGAAACATTATCTAGATTGCGAGGTCAACTTTTGAACTACCTCCTGCCATTATTATTACAGGAAGGGCCGGCCAATCCACGTCAGTGTTTCAACAATTGACCAGTGATTTTCGGACCTAAAAAGGGGCCTTCCATAAATTAGGGCTGTAATTGAGCCTAGTCTTGATTTCGTGTGTGAACACTAAACAAGCATGTTCATGCTCAAGCTCTGTTCGTTTATAAAACAAGCTTAAAAATGAGTCTCATTAATGTTCGCATATAAACAAGCTCTTATCTAGTCGAGCCAAGAGCTAATCGATGCATGCTCTGTTCAGTTAAAACCCTGATTGCATTAAACCGAAATTTGAACAGGTTTAATAATTAGTAATGGTGTATGAAACTTTGTGTTATGTAAAGTCAGCTTTCTATAAATAGGATGTGTGAATTATGAGGTCCTTATGAATTATGATCTGTTTCTCTCGTCTTATATTTTACTGCAAGTTGGTTCAGCCGCCATGTCACTGTCAACACAGCATTTAAATACATGTTTTATAGTATTTCTTAAATTGCAAGTTGACTATATTATTCCTTTATATTGAGATGCAAAAAACAGAATTTAACTGATTCATTTGAAAATGATTCTTGAACCTCTTAACATTGTAATCTTACTAAGCTGCTTTCTCTCTCTCGCAGCTTCAAGATCCAATCTTGATCTGAAAAGGGCCCATTCCATATCTGTGGGAAGAGAATCAGATTTCATCACCTCTCCAGACAACACATTCACCTGCGGTTTCTATGGCCTTGGAACCAATGCATACTGGTTCGCAATATGGTTCACTAACTCCGTCGACAAAACCGTTATCTGGATGGCTAATCGCAACAGACCAGTTAACAGCAAAGGCTCCAAAGCAACCATCAGGACCGACGGAAGCATGGTGTTAACGGACGTAGACGGAACCGTCGTGTGGCAGACAAACACCACCAGTACGGATGTTGCAGCAGCTGAGCTTCTCAACAATGGCAACCTCGTTTTGAAGAACCCACAAGGTGAGATTCTCTGGCAAAGTTTCGATTTTCCGACGGATACTCTCTTGCCTTCTCAGAGATTCACCAAGAGTACTAAATTGACATCTGTGTTGAGGCAGGGTAGCTTTGCTTCAGGGATATTCAATCTCTACTTTGGTAGTGACAATGTTTTTAGGTTGATTTCAGACAGCCCTGATACATCCACTGCCTATTGGCCTAATCCAGATACTGACATATATACCAACGGTAGAACTAACTATAACAGTAGCAGAATAGCAGTTTTGGATGATATGGGGAGGTTTCAATCGAGTGATCTCTTCCGTTTCAATGCTTCAGACATGGGGTACGGTATAAAGAGACGACTGACGATGGACTACGATGGGAATCTCCGACTTTACAGCTTGAATGAGACGACGGGGCGTTGGTCCATCACGTGGCAGGCCCTCGGACAGCCTTGTAATGCGAAAGGCATATGCGGTAGGAACGCCTTCTGTGTGTACGTACCTCAGCCAATGTGCACGTGTGCACCCGGATTCGAGGTGGTTGATCCGAGCAACTGGAATGAGGGCTGTAAGCCCACATTCAATGCTACTCTTTTACTTTCAAGAAAAGTGAAGTTCTTGGAGGTCCCTCATACAGATTTCTATGGTTTTGATCTCAATTCAACTGCTCCAGTCACACTGGAAACGTGCAAGAAAATATGTCTGGAGGATTTTCGTTGCATGGCCTTCAATTACAGGATTATAGGACGAGGTTTCTGCTATGTCAAAAGTGCACTCTTGAATGGATATGCTTCTCCAGACTTTCCTGCTAGTATATATCTCAAGTTACCAGAGAGTTTGGAGGTCGCAAGACCTGCTATATTTCATGCTTCTAATGAGATCTGTGGATCAAATGATGAAGAAATTCTAGTGGGGTCTCCTTCAATGTATGATTTCAGCATCAAAAGAGTGAGGTGGGTGTATGTGTACTCATTTGCAGGGGCTCTGGGGGTAATAGAGCTGGTGTTTATACTTCTGGGGTGGTGGTTTCTGTTCAGAAAACATGGAATTCCACCATCAGTTGAAGCTGGTTACAACATGATATCCAGTCAGTTCAGAATGTACACCTATTCAGAGCTGAAGAAAGCCACTAACAACTTCAAGAACGAGCTAGGAAGAGGCGGCTCAGGCGCTGTCTACAAAGGCATGTTGTCCGATGACAGGGTTGTCGCGGTGAAGAGACTCGGGGATGTTTTCCAAGCACAAGAGGAGTACTTTGCAGAGATCACAACTCTGGGAAGGATCAATCACATGAATCTTGTAAGAATATGGGGGTTCTGTTCTGAAAGAAGGCATCGTTTGTTAGTATACGAGTACCTTGACAACTTGTCGTTGGACAGACATGTTTTCGGGTCCAATATTCTTGGATGGAAGCATAGATATGCAGTTGCATTAGGGACAGCTAAAGGGTTGGCCTATCTGCACCATGAGTGCTTAGAATGGGTGATACATTGTGATGTGAAGCCCGAGAACATACTTCTGGACAGTGAATTCCAGCCAAAGATTGCTGATTTCGGGCTGGCAAAGCTGCTGCAGAGAGAAGGGCCGGGCTCAGAGTTCACTAGGATACGTGGGACGAAAGGATATATGGCTCCTGAATGGGCTTTAAACCTCCCCATTACTGCCAAAGTGGATGTTTTCGGGTATGGTGTGGTGGTGCTGGAACTGGTGAGGGGTGTGAGGCTGTGTAATTGGACGGTGGAAGATGATGGTGATGATCGACAGGGAACGGCTCTGATGAGTTTCGTTCGAAAATGGAAGGCGGAGATGAAGAGTGGGGGGTGGTTGTGGTTGGAGAGTGTTGTGGATGGTAGATTGGAAGGGAAGTTCAGCAGAAAGCAGGCAATGAGATTGATTGAAGTTGGTATTTCTTGTGTGGAGGAAGATAGAAACAAACGTCCAACTATGGCTTCTGTAGTGCAAATTCTCATGGAATCTGATTACCAGAATGAAGTTTAAATTCTTTTGTAATATTCAAATAGTGTGAATCTGTTTTATGATAAGAGTTTTTTTTGAAAATAATATTCCAAAGGAGGAGTACAAGTGTACAACATTTTGTAATATTTGATCCTCTAAAATATGCATTGAAAAAGAAATGGTATACCTTTCTTGAATTCATTAAGTTCAATCAATTTTTTTTGTAAATGTGTGTGCATAACATGATTTTTCATTTTTTTTCCCCTGTTTGAATCTCCTGTTTTATTTATTAATTAATTAAAGGATAGTATCTTTGTGATTAAATGAATTAAAAGATAAAATATCCTTTCTTGACTTCATTAATTTCAATCAATTTTTTTTGTAAATGTGTGTGCATAACATAATTTTTCATTTTTCCCCCTGTTTGAATCTCCTGTTCTATTTATTAAAGGATAGTATCTTTGTGATTGAATGAATTAAAAAATAAAATATATTCTAATATTTTGATTAGTCCTGTATCCTTGTAATTGATTGAGACAGATTTGAAGAGATTTGATGTAACTCTCTCAAATTATACATTGTGTATCATTCTTTTAATCAAATGAGAAATTAGTTTTCCATATCTTATATTATTTTGGTACAAATTGTTGAATTATTAATATATAGGATATAATAATATTTTATTACTTAAAAGACAAAGACTTATGTGAGACCGTCTCACGTACACGACCAGAAAGTGATAAGTGATAATAAATCAATGAAAAGTGATAATGTTATTTCATGAACAATTTTATAGTATAAATAAAAAGTGATAATATTTTATAGCGAAGTGATAATAATTTATAACGAAAATGATAACTATTTTAAAAAGTAAAAAATAATTTCATTTGAAACGGTATCATGCAAGACCTACCCAACTTAAAAAGGAGAACATCAATTGAAAGTTTGAGTTTAACCCAACTTAAAAAGCAGAACATCAATCTGAAAGTTTGAGTTTTTCTTTGTCACTCATTTAATGTGAATAAGAGAAGACGTAACATCAAATATAATAAGATCTGAGATCTCTTTGTTAGTGGAAACAAATCTTTTTTAAATTACACTCACGGGCCCAAATTCTTGAGGGAAAAAAAAAGAGACGGGCATTGATTCTAAATATTTTGCAGAATTAAATGCATTTCAAATCTTAGGGTAATTCTGATGTCCACCTATGTGCCAGTGTACCTCAAATTTATAGATTAAATAAGGTAGTGGGGTAATTTTTTTTAAAAAAATTAATTATTATTTAATCTTTTTTAATAATAAAGATTAATTTATACGTTAACCTAATGATTTAAATTTTCCAATGACTCCAAATCTTAAACGTCTTTAACTTGCTTTAAAGAAATAAGTTTCAGATATAATACCAAAGAATTGGGCTTAATAAAAATATTAAACAAAAAATCGACATAAAAGATGGAAACCCTAGAACTATTCCACACGAGCGAGTAATGCCCACGTGCTAAAGAAATTTTAGCTGCGACCGACGAGCCGCCACTTTCATTCAAAGTAGATACTCAAGTGACGTCTCTCTCTCTCTCGCTGTTTCTGTGATTAAACGTGGAAACGACGTCGCTCACCTGTCTCCATTTCCACCATTATTGCATTTTTACAGAAAATCAATAAAAGCAACCCAACCTTTCTAGGTTAATTACCAAAGCACCTTCTCGGTAATTTTTACTTGTAATTTTCGCGTTCTTTCCCCATTCAATCCACAATTTAGAATCTTTTCTGCTGTAAAAATGATTTTTTTATTGTCATTGCATGCAGTATTTCTGCCGCCAAGAGACTTGTATTGCTGCTAGGGATTTCTACAATTTGTCGAACTTCCTGTAGTTTTCATTCAGAAAATTTCTTCGTTTAGAATAAATGGCGGGTTGTTCGTCTAGTATCAGAATAGCCCATTTCAAGAATTCTTTAAACGATGTCGTTCAGTCTAGATTTTTAAGCGCCAAGGGTTTATCGGTAGCAAGATTTCAATGTTCAAGAGTGAACGGAACTCGAACAAATTCGGGTTTGTTTTGTAATGAGAAAAGGCAGAGACTTGTCATTGTTAATGTAATGGATCCCGAGACTGAGGCTCCATCATCTGTAGGGGCGTCCACCATTTCTGCAGAGGGTAACATTGATCGTGTGGGAAAAGATTCTAACGTTGTGGAAAAAAGTTATATTTCTATACCTGAAACAGAGAACGGTGGTGGTGGTGGGGATTTCACTGACGGGAGTGGTGGAAATGGGAAATATCCGAGAGGAGGAGGAGGAGGTGGTGGTGGTGGTGGTAGTGGTGGTGAGGAGGAGGGAGGGGATAAAGAAGGCGATGATTATGAAGAAAAGGAGTTTGGTCCATTATTGAAGTTTGAAGAGGTGATTAGAGAGACTGAGTTGCGAGGGGCAAGTCTTCCAGCTGATATGTTGGAGGCTGCCAAGACCGTGGGTCTACGGAAAGTGCTTCTGCTCAGATATTTGGATTTGCAGGTATATATCATTCTAGTTAAAGAAAACAAATTATGTGATGGTTTGTCTAATAATGATGGTTTGTATATTTGAGAATGCAGGGGTCAGGGTGGCCACTCGGGTTTCTGATGAGGTCATGTGCCATGCTCAGGAACCGGATGCTGGCTGATCCATCATTTCTTTTCAAGATTGGAACCGAGGTTTGTAAAGCTTGTTCGTTATGCTTTGTCCATCTGCAAAGCACATTTCATTTCTAGATTCTCTTTTATTAAGAGCTTAATCTTCTGAAAGTGCTTATTACAAGTAGCACAGTAGGTGTTTCTCTAGATGTTTGGAGATCTCATGATCTGAACATGCACATTGTTTGAACCCTCGGTATGAAGGCATTTCCAACTCAATATCTTGTCTGATACCTCCCCCCACCCCCCAATCATTCCCAGATAGTAATCGATTCTTGTTGTGCAACTTTTGCGGAAGTGCAAAAGAGAGGGAAAGATTTCTGGGCTGAGTTTGAATTGTATACAGCTGATCTTTTAGTTGGGGTGGTTGTCAATGTTGCTCTAGTTGGTATGCTAGCTCCATATGCCCGTATTGGACAGGTATCCGCTTCTCAAGGATTATTGGGTGGCATGCAGAGAGCTTATGCAGCTCTTCCTAGCAGGTATCTTCCCCATTAAACAGCTTAATTGTTTATGGGAAATTTCATCTACATTTTTCTTGCTCTAGACTTATTTTCCTCTGATATCTAAGCTTCTATATGCTATAAAACAGTGTATTTGAAGCAGAACGACCAGGAACTAGTTTTTCAATAAATCAGAGAATTGCTACCTATTTTTATAAGGTAACAGCTATCTTCATAATATTGTGAAATAATGGTTCGCTTTCTCGATGATTTTCTCTTTTACATTCTAAACAGGGTTTAGCTTCTTTTTTTTTTTTTTTTTGCCTGTTGACTTCTGGTATACTGCTACAATTTTCATGGTTTACAGGGAATTCTATATGGATTGGTTGGGTTTGGATGTGGAATTATTGGCCAAGGAATTGCAAACGTAATAATGACAGCTAAGCGGTATGTGTCTCTGCTTTGTTTTGAGATTTTGTAAGCTTTCATTTGTATATATCAGATATTCCTTCATGTTAGTTGTAGCATTTACCATGCCAAACTTTAGAAGCTCAAAGCTTTTGGGTTGAGTTTGAGATCTAAGATGTAGAGACCCAAATGAAAGTTTCAGTTTATGTCATTATTCTATCTTCTTATCCTCTTGTTAATACGAATTCACTTCAGTTTTTCTTCCTGTTTTCCTCTTATTTGCAATTTGCTGAAATGGTAAGGTAAATTTCATGCAACTGTGTTTCTCATGGAGGCATTTTCTGTTTCTCAGGAGCATTAAAAAATCAGAGGATGACATTCCAGTTCCACCTCTAATAAAGAGTGCAGCACTTTGGGGTATGCCTTGCTCCGTTGCCCTCGTTTATTTCTCATTGCAATTTATCCATCATTATCATTTTATTTTTTTCCTGTGCAACTATCAAGCTACTATACCTATCTTCCCAAGGGCGTATAATTACATTTAACTCATCAAAACTCTGTTATATGCCATTCATTCTTCTTCACCAAATACCTCAGCTAGGAGATTCCTCTTCTTAAGTGAAATTGCATAAATGAAGCAACAAGTTGATGAACCATCAATTGATTCATAGGAAATTAACATTTTCTCTGCTGCAATTTCGAGCCCTCTTTCTTGTTCATGTTTGGCTTAGCTTTAAATGTATCTAAAATGCCTACAGGACTCTTCTTCCTTATATCATGCATAGCAAACACAACTTAACCGTGATGTCATCCTATTCTACAGGTGTTTTCCTGGCGGTGTCTTCCAACACCCGTTATCAGATCATCAATGGACTAGAACGCGTAGTGGAAGCATCTCCAATGGCTAAAAAGCTTCCACCAGTTGCAATGGCTTTTACTGTTGGTGTACGATTCGCCAACAACGTCTATGGTGGGATGCAGTTTGTGGATTGGGCTAGGTTATCCGGCGTGCAATAACCGAGTCAACAAGCATACTCCTCCCCCGGCCCCCCTTCCCTTTTTAGAAAACAATAAACATGGTCATTGGGTGATCTGAATAAACCATCATAAATTTCCTCACAATTTTTTCTTTACTGCAATATGGAGGGTACCATAGCCCCCTTGATGATGTCTTTTTATCTTGAAAAGCCAACCTTTGGTTAATTAATATCATTGTTATTTGTTGACCTTTAGTCATTTAAATGTACTGATAATTGTTCAATTTTTGCACCAGAGTATCAGCTGTAATCCAATCCACCTATTAGCTACCA
This sequence comes from Pogostemon cablin, assembly GCA_023678885.1. NCBI lineage: Eukaryota > Viridiplantae > Streptophyta > Magnoliopsida > Lamiales > Lamiaceae > Pogostemon > Pogostemon cablin. Next base: position 1,241,919 of record CM042983.1, read on the forward strand.
AAATGAGTAGAAAATTAACTTTTTTCTTGATATTATTATTAGACTTGTTTTAAGGTGATTTTGATGACACTTCACAACGGCTGTAGGTATTATTATTAAATGCTTTACATCAATACTACGTTGTTGTACTCATTGTAGTAGTATTGTAGAAGAATATAATGTAATGGAGTGGTGTACTTTTGTAGGTTTGGTAGGGCAAGACTGGAATGAATGAATAAATTTGGTCAATGGTCAAATCCTGGAATCTTCTGTGACTGGAAATCCTGAAACCAAAAAAACCCCTGAATCTGCATTCAATATTTTGTCTCTATTTATTTTGGACAACAAACTCTTTTCATTTATTTACCTCCCTATCCCTTTTTAACGGCTACTTTTACCTTCCCGCCTTTTTCCTCCATTGTTGCTATTAATACACTCTCAACTCCCACTCTCATCTCATCCCCCTTTCTTCCACTTCATTCTTCAATTTCAATTTGATTCCTTTTTCCTCTGTTTTATAATAATTCTTTCCGATGACGAAAATCGACGCTCTCCGTCGCTTTCTCCTCCCCTGCATCCACAGCAGCCGCACCTCCCCAACTCCGCCGCCCTCTGCCGCCAAGAAACGCCTCAGCACCTCCCTCCGGGACGATCTCGACGACAACAAGAAGCCGGAGGACTCTCAAGATAATCAAGAATCCTCCACCGCCTCATCGCCCGCCACTCCCACCACCACCACCACCCCCAACGCTCCGCCGCGCTCCTCCAGGACGATGGTGATCGGGACCATCTTCGGCCACCGGAGAGGCGGCCACGTGTGGTTCTGCGTGCAGCAGGATCGGGTCAGCACCAAACCCGCACTCCTGCTGGAGCTCTCCATCCCCATCTCCACCCTCATCCACGTAATGCAGTGCGGGATAGTGCGGATAGCGCTCGAGTTCAACGCCGGCGAATCGGCCGAGTCGTCGGAGCTGAGTCACTGCCCCCTGCACTCGGTGCCGCTGTGGACGCTCCTCTGCAACGGGAAGAAGCTCGGCTTCGCCGTCCGACGGAGGGCGACGCAGCAGAACAAGAACATGCTCAGGACCATGCAGAGCATCACGGTTGGGGCGGGTGTAATTCCATGTAACTCCGGGCCCGGGCCGGGCTCGGAGGAGATCATGTACATGCGGGCGAATTACGAGTGCGTGTTGGGAAGTGCGGATTCCGAGTCTTTCCATTTGATCAACCCGGAAAACGGCCCGGCCCAAGAACTCAGCGTTTTCTTGATCAGGACAAGATGATCATCAAGATTACAACTTTTTTTAGAAAAAAAAAAATATGGGATTTTCAAGAATGATGCAAAGAATTGGAAGGATGAATAATGGTGGCTTAATTTCTGAGGGGATCAGAAATTTTTCTTCAAGAAGGCCAAGAAAACCGCGGTTTTCTTGCTTCTAGAAGATTTCTACAAGACTTGGAAAACCTGCTGAGGGTTAAAACTTAATTTTTACTGTTAGAATAGGAAAGGTGTAGGTTAGAACAGCATAGTTTAATCTGTTAGAGATGATTGTATTAGTGGAAGAATTTACAGCTGGGCCATTTTGGCCAATAGAACATGTAATTCAGTGTCCAATGCATGTATAATGATCTGTTTCTTTTGAATTTTTAATGAGGGTATCATATCCATGTGATATTTGTGAATAAAGATAATTAAATATGTTGTTAAGCTGGGACACAAACACAATAATTCAAGATTCTTAATGAGTTGTCATTCCCTGTAACAGTTGTAATTAGTGTTAATCAAATTAATTGTCTTTTTTTAATGACTTCAACTGATCTTGTGCTAAAAGCAGAATATTTGTTTGTCAAATCACAGATGGTATTCCTATTCTTATCTATATTTCTTAATGATATTATAGTGTCTAACTCATCAACAGAGAAAGATTAAACATATTCACTCTTTAGTGCCAGTGGAGTTTTTTTACACTAAATGAACCTCAGTTCTGTTTCTAAACATAGAAAAAGAGAGAGATTTAATGATGGATTTCTGAAGTCTGCAATTATCTTGTAAATGAAGCAGAAATGAATGATGATGATGATGCAAGACTAGGAACTCATGAATAATAAATGTAAAAGAGAAAAATCTTTCATCTGAACTTGAAGATGATGTAAATTTATTACACTGCTTTTTTTTCTTTCTTTCCTTTGTGTATTCATCTTTGAAAGAGCTGAAACTATTAGATTTCATGTTTTAGTATAAATATATTGAGAACATGTGGCAAAGAAGGAAGTATCTGTCTATATAACAAGGAATCTCCATCATTAGATATTTTGGTATTCCTGTTGCATTCAGACAGCTATCATATAATGCCAAATGCGTTCAAAATAATATACCTAAATTGTGTTCTCAGTTTGGTCATAAAATTCAAAGACTTATGAATCACATTTAAGTAGTGAATAAGAAAAAAATTCTTGATTTGTGATATCTTTTTTAATTAGTCCCTCCTTATATAGATAGATGTTGGTTGTTATGTTAAACTTCGTCCCTTCAAGATGTTGGAGGGAAAAGCCATCATTCGTGAAACGGACATGCCAGATGAACTCCGGAACCATGCCATGGAGTTGGCCTACCAAGCTCTTGATCTACACGAGGTTTCCGATTGTCAATCTATTGCACATTACATAAAAAAGGTACACTCTATATTAAAATTCATAATTCTAAGGATGATTTCTTCAGCTCGTTTTTTTCGTTTTTTCTTATGGAAGATGAGAAAGTGACAGGCTTCTATTTCAAGCAAGATTAGACATACTTGGCAAGTAAAGTTTATCTTAAATGACCTTATTTTATATTTTTTGGAAAGCCATTAATATATATATATATATATATATATATATATATATATAGCAAAGATGAGATAGAATGTATCCTACTGCTTGATGTTGCATTCAAAGAGAAGTTTTAGAGAATGTCTTTTTAAGTAACTGTTACTACTTTTAAGAAAAGTTAGAGTAGATTAATGTGATTATTAATCAAAGATATCAAGTAAAGCAATCTTTCTTTTCTCTTTAGGGAAAAAGCATATAAAATCCTCAGATTATACCTAATGCTTTTGATATGAGAAATCATCACAAGCATCTAATATAGTATGAAGATAAACTAGTAAATTTGCTTATTGATGTCATGTCTAATCAGTTAATATTCAACCTTTAAACTTCCCCATAAAAAGAAAGCACAAGAATATGCTGCTATGTGGTGGATCTGGTCACCCGTACGACATCTTGCCGTAGACATCACACCCCAACATCTCTGTTGAATATTTGAAAAACAACTTCATTATGAGTTGATGTGTACAAAGTACAAACAATGAGAGAAATTCTGCACGTTTCGTCATTGGAAGTATGAACTGTTTAAACTCTTAACTAATCATGTAGACACTGTAGATTTGCATACTATAGTATAAACTGCTTTTATATCCTTCAGTTTGTATGATATGGTTGCCTTAAATCAGTTCCATCTGTTGTACTCCATCACAATTTTTGATTCATTTTATAAGATTTTCATGAGGTTGCTTCATCATTCATCAAAATCCCATTACCAAAACTAGCTTATTTGCATGGAAAGATCATACTATCACAGTTTGTCTTTGGTTGAGCAGAGTTTCGACGAATCTTATGGTCCAACATGGCACTGTGTGGTCGGCAAGGACTTCGGATCTTGCATCACACATGTCAGTGGAAGCTTCATATTTTTCTGCGTGGAGATGATGGTTTTTCTTCTGTTCAAAGATGGCAGAGATGTGTATAAGAGCAAGGAAGAAGCCATAGGAGTTGCAAAAAAACCTGCATAATTAGTGTACCAAAAATTGTTTTCTGTTCCACATATATGAGTTTTATGTCTGTTAAAACAAATACATTCAAGAGTATGTCAAAACAATACAATGGTTGACTAGTGAGTGTTTTCAAAATAATGGATGTATACTTCTTTATTTCTGAAGTTTTGAGATTGTCCACCTTGTTCACTAGAGATGTAATAATAGCTAAATCTTGGATCATGATGCAGAGTACATCTTCAAAAAAACACTTCTCACATAAGTACAAATCTTCCTCTACTAAACTTGCATACAATGTAAACAGTATAGGAAAAAGACTATTTTACCTCAGAAGACAACTTTCATGATTCTAATGGATGTGAGGATGGGGTAATCTACAGCCAGAGGTCTAGAAGATGCACTCGTCGCGAAGATCATCTAAACCTCAGGATGCAGATTACCTGATCCCCACCCAAAATGAAGGTGAAGAGAGAGAAAAGAGACATGAGAGAGAGAGAGATCTCATGCAGAAGAGTTGATGGGTCGTATGCATGGGGAGAGGGGTATATATAAGCATCATAAAGTAGATAAAATTTCAGTGAGAGGGGAAGGTGATACGATGTAAAGAGGGTTAAGATTATAATAATATTATAAGCAATGAATGATAAGGTGCTGCCACCTTAATCATAGTAGATTCTGTTCTTCTTTAACCAATGACAAAAGAGAACCTCTCCTTTAATCAGACAATGATATTCATCCTTGACTGCTTTCTAAACAGAACCAGAAAAAACAGCCAAGCTACAACACAACTTGCTTTGAACTGTGAAATGTTATAACTGATGTTGTTTAGTATTTCCACAAGATCATTAAGTTCCTGTTTCAACAGCTTGTTTGTTCTTGATGGACAATGGGCAGAGCGATCAATGTTTCTTCGATTATGGCTTCCCAGATCACGATCAGACAATCGTCTTCTTTTGTAGTCAGCAACAAGTTAGACGCTTGTTGCTTTGTTCATGCAATTGCAGTTTGACATCCCAATCGAAAACAGTTTCAGCTTTGCGAGGATTTACGTACACATTATTTGGATCTCAATCAAAAATATAACTCACCTCAAAAACAATATTAGCATTGCAATGATTTGACAAAGCAAATCAACAAAAATATTGTGATGAAACAAATCATCACGTGTCCTAAACTGTAAGAGAACAAAATTCACTAGTCACTAGGGTATTACATTCACGTAGAATTCAAAAAATATCAATTAGACTATACACTTAATGAGTGAAACATTGATCTATTAGGTTTTTTTTTTTTTTTTTGGCCTAAACTTTAACTCAAAACTGGTCCTCACAAGGACAACGGGGTCGGTTGCAAAAAAATCGAGAATGAGAGCACATGGTGGTCTGGCTAAGTGAAAGACCCATCAGAAAGTAGCTTCTTCAATGTTTCGTAAGTCATGAAAACAATCCCTACACTAGGGACAACCTTGTAGTATTCCGGCAGGATCCCTCTGTATAAACCACGTAGGCCTTCAGTACGGAAAATGTGTCTGAATGTACCGCACAACCCTGAATTATATACTCGGGCTCGACCAGCAGCACCTTCCAATTGCATTCTTCGCCTCACAAGGTCCAACGGGAATGTTGCTGCAGTGAACAAGAGCATTATGTTACAAGACAAATCTACTAATCCAAATTGCAAAAGCAAAAATTTAAAGGTCTAAACTAGTTCTAGCACAAATCATGAATTGTGGAGTATGAAGGATCCCATGATTACTTGAAGTATAATTGATTAAAGTCGTATGGGGCTTGCAAGCTATTAGCACCAGCTAAAAAATACTCGAATTTAACAAGAAATTAATTGAAACAAACTCAAAGTATCGGTGCAGTTCTTGATCTCAAGCTCTACCGCAGTCTAAAGGCTTGGGTATTCATTACTTTACAATTTACTCACTATCACACTTATATGTGAAATAAAGTCAAACTCAAGCTCAAAAAATTATAGTAAACTCACTTGAGCTTGAGCCTTGCAATATATAGAGAAACCCCTAATGCTCACAAATATATTTGATAGTGATGTGTACTACCAACTTATGCCAAGAGATCAACCGCTTTCACCCGATGCAACAGATGTTTACACAGAGAATAGACTGTTACCAAAAAAACCATCTGATGCCAACCTAAGGAATTCAAAACTTGACTTCTGCGGATCCAGGGATTTTAAATATCCAAATGATATGAAGTATCCTTCAGGTAAAAAGAGATGCTTCAAACTAATTATTAAAGATGTTATTTTAATAATTAAGCTATATTTAGATGCATCATATAAAATTTCAATTGTTAGTTGTAACCAGCCTACCTGTTGATGCAGCAATACCAGAAAGACTGCCACAAGCAAGGCTCACCAACACTGTAGGATCGTTGGGCCTATAGAGAGATTAAAGATTCGTAAACATATTAATAAAGAAATAAAGACTATCCAATTACAAAGTATAGTCAAGTTGATTCCTCTAACCTATGAGAATGCCAAGAAGATCTTAGACCCTCATAAACTGAAAAGCTAATTGCTAAACTGGGCCCAACACCCTGCACCCACAAAAGAAAGCAACTAAATTGAAATCAACCATAAGCAAAGTTTCAGGATGAAGAACACCAGACATATAGAATACAAGGAAAAATACCAATAATGTTGCTCCTAGCCCTTTGTACAGTCCAAAAAAACCTTCATCCCTGCAGATGGTGTGGAACGCATGTCTTATGCCTTGATAGTACATCGCGTTCCTCTACAATTAAAAAAAAAAGGAAGAAAAAGAAGAATCAATAATAATTTACGAGAATAACATAGACATACCTGTGCACATTAGGTTCTATTTCTTATATCATTCCCCTCACTAAAGCAAATGAAAAAATCTCAAAGCATATAGCAGTCTTCTATCAGGAGAGAATACAAAGTGTCAACCTAAAAACTTAAATTTCTCCCAACCAAATTCCTAAACAACATTGAATAAATATTTGATGGTGATATGATTTTTATTTTACCTATTTTGATTTATCTAACCTGGTTGATTTTTATGTATGTTTTTTCCTTTTAACCCAGCTGTTATACTTCAATTTCTAAAATAAGGAAACTGTACAAGTACAAACAAAATCTTATGTTCGACTGATGAAACATGCAGTTACCCCAACACATTTCACTTCCCTTTAGAATGAAATATTTTCTCACCTGTGCTGAGAGCCTTGTCCTTACAAGATCTAATGGATATGTAGCAGCAGCAGCAGTCATGCCGGCAGCACCCCCACCTATAAAATGCACAACAGAGTCTGCATGTGGATTTCCCCTATCAAGGCCCGGAATTGATCTTAATAACTGCAAACAAATTTCATAGGTGAAAAGGCCACATGTGAAGAGACACAACTGGAGTAATAATCAATGTTCAAGTTGCATTGCTCTTCACTTTATATACTTACACTTTTGTACTGCTCATAGGCATAAAAACTGACTGATGAATAAGGAAGCCGATGAGCTACTGTAACCAAATTCCCTTTCCAAAAGGCTCTAAAACCTTCTCCGTTGACTATTCGTATTGCCTCGCGCCATATACTAAGCTTACTCAATGTTGCAACATCTGAGTGCATACCTTGCACCTTACAAGATATTAAGCACCATATAAGAATCACAATGGGTGTACAAATTAACAGAAAACTCGCATTGCAGACTTCTTAAAACAGATCAAGTCATAACCTTGTCAATGCAATAAAGGTCAAATTATGTGGGGAAAATCAAGGCAAAACTTTTAATGAAATCATTTACATAAAAGTGAAGAATTTACCTAAGTAAGAATCGTTTGCATTATACAGTTCTCTTAAGTCAACCAACAAAATAAGCGATTTTTTTTCTTTATTATTTTTTCTTCTCACGTTGCTTACTCTTAATCGAGCGTAATTGAAAGAATAAGAATATGAAGAGAAGACAATGGAAAACAAAAACCTGAAAAAGAATGGTGAGTCGAGCAAGGGGAGCAGTGCAGGTTTTGCTAAAAGCTCCGGCAATGCCACCGACGATAAGCTGTGGCACCGTACCAATCTGCGATATTTGCGGCGGAGGCTGCTGCGGCCTTGCGTGGTGGTGATGTAGAAAATTCCACGTGGCGGAACCGCCGTCCACCGCAACTCTGGCTTCCATTAACTCCAACAAAATTTAAAGATAAATATTAATTACCTCTCCACTCTTCAAATAACAGAATATAACTCTCAAATCTTCGCCATCTCTCGAACGATTTCGTTTGAAACTGACGGAAAGAAAATCAATGCGGCCGAACTTTTGAGTCAATTTCTTCGCAATGAAGGAAAATATCGTGATTTAAAAAACCCTAATCGAGGGAGGCGGAGATTTTTTGATTCCAAGAATATTACTTTGAATGCTTCCAGTCCCAGCGTAGTTTGAACGACAATGTTAAACGCGGTCTTCAATTTTCCGAAGGTGAGGAAGAATCAAAGACTGAACCCTTTGTTGGGCCTATAAGTTTGTTGAACGGATATGTTGAGGCCCAATATTAACAGCTAATGAGACTAAGTCCATGTTGAAGCCCAGCCCAAGAATTGTGTTTTGAGGAATTTTCTTTTTTCCCCGTTGTTTTTTTTTTTTTCAATTTCAATAATTTAGAAACAGTTATTTTAAATAAGCGTAATTAATTTCAATATTTAATAAATTACCACCTTTTCATAAAATCAGTTAAATAAAATAAAAGAAAACATAATTCAAAATTATAACTCGTATTGTAATAACTAATACGTTCTAATAATGATTAATGGCGTGCAAGTAAAACATTATAAAGAGATCTTCTCTTGAGAATTTTTATTTTTAAAAAAGAAAATTATAATTAAAATAAAAAATATAAAAATAAAAATAAAAAACACACATAGAAGTGAGTTAAGAACATGTTGACACATATGTACAACATGTTAGACAGAGGACAGTTGAATTTATCACAAGTACTCATGTATGTTTTAATGTTTTTTTTTAAGCATGTGTGCGTTAATGTTAGATTCACATGTAATCGATAGTACTGCAAATATATGAATTTAAATATAAATTTCTAAGTTCACACGATTCGATATGATTGAATATTATGAATATATTTTTTTAAATTAAACCCTAAAATCAAACCACCAATATTTTTATTTGAATGCAAAAAGAGAATGTAATTTGCTATTATTCCATCAATGACGAAGTGTGTATTCATCAACATGATCACCTTACAAGTTACAATGTTCATCCAAGCATCCAATTTTGACCATAAACAAAATTGATGCTCCATTATCACATATATGCATAATAATTAATGACATGCATTTATGATATATAGAAAGTAGTAAATTATATAAGAAGAAAAATAATAATTTATGATAAGACATGGAAAAATATGGGCAAGTAAAGTAATCAGAGTGTGAAATTTACCACAATAGGAAAGTTAATTATCACTCTTATAGCTAAATAATTTAAAAGGTGAGGAGATTATGAGTACCAAGTTGCTTATACACATCATTATCATAATATTTCAAATATTTAAAATCTACTTTAGGAAAGATGAAACAATCTTGATGACTTAGCTAGTTTCCAATCATTGATGGCTTTAATTACTTATAATATTCGAACTTATTTAATAACATTACATAATTACCACATAGGTGAAATAGGATCACCTTTTGAAAGGTATAATCTACTGTCAATAAACAGGAAAAAAAATGATTTCGTTTTTTTTTATATTTATTTATAGAGTATTTATCCGGAGTGGCAGAATTGGCAATTCAAATGCGGAGGGCCCGGAGGCGGCGGTCTTTTCAGTTAAAAACTTAAAATATATTGTGGAATTTTTTAAAAATAATTAATTAATTCAAACATATAATATGCATATGAAATATTTTCATTTATAAGAAATTAATAAGGAATCATCACAAAATACTTGAAAATTAATTAGTACTCCATGTTTTAAATAAAGAATTGATGATAACTGAAAATAAAAAATAAAAAGAGTAAAATAAGGTTTGACTGTATTATGCGAAGAAACAGTGAGGCTACAGAGGTTAGAGGCCCGATCTTTGTAGCTTTAGTGAGTAGATGGGCCCCCCAACTTTGAGTAATCCACGTCCATTTTAACCTCAATCCAACGGCTCTCCTTCTCTCTCTTGGATTTAAAGTGCTCTGCTCAACTATACCACACTTACGTATACCCATAATGCAACTCCCGCTGTGAATTAAGCCTCGATTCACCTCATCTCCCCGCTTCATTTCATTATGTTTTCCTACTACAATATCAGAAAATACAAACATTCGTATAAATTGAGTTAACAGTGTAAATAATAAATTCTTTTTGTACCAATAATACATTAATGTATGAGGCGGCACGGAGTTAAATAAAATAACCTTTTGTTGTAGTTACGTAAGAAAAAGATAGGGTATTTTGGGCACGTATTTTTTGAGTGGAGAGTAAGAAAAATTATTTTTATACATAAAAAAAATGTAAAATTGTTGGAATGTTTATACAAAATTGGTATTATTGAGTTTTTTTATTTAGAAATACGTATAATTATTGAGATGAATAAAAAAATATATGAAGTAATAAGCGTAATGGAGGGAGTGTATATTCATTTAGGGTAGGTCTTGTACGAGATCATCTTACGTGAGATAATTTTATAAATTTTAAAATAATTATCACTTTTCATTTATATAATATAAATTATTTATTTATAATATAATATTATTACTTTTTCATTAATTAAATGTCATTTTTTAACAATCTCACACAACCCTTTGTTATTTATTAAAAAAGACTAATAGAAGTACTATAAAACATAATACTACAGAGGGTGAATGTAAATTATGTAATGGTATTTTAAAAAAAGTGCATGAAATAATGTGGAAAAATGATGAGATAGTAAAATTGGTTGAGCAAGAAATAGACTAGACAGACAGAAGCGAGGAAAACAGTGTTGCACGGTGACGAAACGGCGCCGAATCCGGGGGGTGGAATAATAGATACAAAAATGATTATATGTACAAATCCTAAGCAAAAGATTTATGCTGACGTTTCATTTACTGTGAGAGTTAGACTGATCCTCTCCATCATAATTAAGCGTAGCTGCCATCTTATTTACACCCTACAGTCGTGCTACTGTACTACTAATTAATACTCCACTCACTACGTGTATAAAGTGTGAGAGAGAAAAATTACCATCGTCAGCATGACGACTTAATCCCCCAACATTTATACCCAATACCAGTATATGGAGATTAAAAAAAAAATAGTATACACCGTAAATTGATAAACACTCCATATTATTTTAGAAGTGGGTATTTTTATTAGTAACTTGTGTGGATTAGGAAGATATTGTGTGGATTGGGAAGATATAATAAGTATTTTGTATGAATCGCATTTAAAAAAAGAAACTATTATAATTTTTTTTTGGTGGGACACCGTAATTAGTACTAAAATTTAACTCTGGTAACTTTATGGTAGGAGTAATTTATAATTGAATGTCAAACTCCTCTTCTATTCAAACTTTTTAAAAATCTCTTTTTTCTAACAAATTTTATTACGTGTTACCGACCATGCCCTCAAGAAAAAAAGTCGTATCACTTTATTTACTTTTCGTATATTTATTTTTAAAAGAATTTTTTACCGTTAAAGATTATTTCAATTCTTAAGGAGATATTTGGTTTGGAATTATGTGGAATTTGAAAATAATGTATAGTGTGTTTTGTTTTGGATTTTGAGTATGGTATGTTTTAACTTTATGTCAAATCAATATATTAATTTATTTAAAAAATTAAATGATAAAGGAGAGATAAAAATATTAATTGAGGAGAGAGAATATAATAGGTATATATAAGAGTGATTTTTTAAATTTGGATGTGAGGGATTTGAAACTCGAAAATAAACATTGTCTAAATGCTTTCATTTTTTTAAAATAAATATCTATAATCGTGTCTTACAATTTAAGCCTTGAATACACATAATTTTTTACAAAAAATGACTTGCATTCGAGAATTATCCCTTATTTATTTATTTTTTCTTAACTCTAAAAATTATAAATAAACATGGAAGGATCGTTCCAACCCTCAAATGCTATCAATTTTATTAAAAATATATAGTTATAATTTTTTTTACAATATACGAAGTAAGTTTTTAAACTACTTATTGAGTTTTCTTATTTTTCTCTCATCTTTTCAAATTATATATCCTGAAAATATGCTTTAAAAGTTAAGTTGTCATGTTTATTTATTTTTTACTTGTCTACTCACTATAATTTATCTAAACACAAGTGGTTATTTTTCATATTTATTTTTTTCTTCTCAAATTAAGAATCGATATAGGATAGGACTTTAATTTTCGTTCTCGTACTATTTTAATTGAAACGATAAACTTTATTGCAAGTTGAATTAATTAGTAAAGAAATTAAAAAAAAAAAACAAGAAAAAAAAAAGGAGATTTAGACCTGGTTTAAATCTAGACACTATCTTTAATATTAAATTATAATAAAAATTGAAAAAATTATAAAGAACTAAAAATTATTTAGGATTTTATATATGATATTGTTGCACGATTTTATCATATTATGATTTAATTTAGCATATGATGCGTTGTATATAGTTTAATTTGTGTACTTGAGTTTTTGTTTCCTTCATAAAATTATGATTGGTTATGGACAATATGGTTGGTTGCCAATTTGGAAATTACTCCATTATTTATAAATAATGGTAGGTTGATGAAGAAATTTAGATATCGGATGGCCATAAATATTTGGATTAGGAAATTAATGATTCCACTTATATCTATCAATTATCATAAATGGACTACGTACTTAACAGTTAATCAACTTAATTGGTTACAAGTTGTAATTCATTTAATAATTAGATAGACCAAATTATTATAAAAATCATCTAAAATTTTAATTAATTAATTCATACTTAATTCATACTTTTTCTTTTTCGATACTTTACCCAAATAAAAGAAAAATGCCATGCTCTATAACACTCCGAATAATTTTTTTTTCCTTATTTATCCCATTAAATTATGAACAATCATAACATGGTTAAATACTTAATACAATAATTTCATACATATAATCATTGTTTAATACACATAACTAGTATGCACATTTATTATTATTTTAAAAAAATAAATTATTTTTGAAAGTTAATACTCCCTCCGTCCCACGTATTTTTACCCACTTTCCATTTTGGGGTGTCCCACGTATTTTTACCCATTCCATTTTTGGCAAAAATACATAATATTTTATTACCTACTTTTTACAATCCCAACAACTTTAATTACTTTTTTACACTTTATTCATCATTCCCAATAACTTTATTCACTTTTTCTTTTTAAATTACTAATTTATCCCTACTTTCTCTTACATTATATATTAAAAAAATAAAACGTCTTAATCTCCGTGCCCGTACAAACGGATAAAAATACCCAGGACGGAGGGAGTAATTTGTTTTATGTAAAAAAAATAAAAGGTAAAAAATAGGAAAAGACGGAATGAGTATTATATGTGTGGGAAATAAAAAAAATATATTAAAAGGTGTAGAAATAGTAAAATTTCCTAGTTTGGAGCAGTATGAAAATGTTTGATCATAAATATGATGTGATATTCAGATTGTGAAAAGTGGGTCCCAGAAAACAAATATCACAAAGTCCCATCGTTATTTTATTTTGGTCACCGTATATAATGCTGCTTGCTGTAGTATTAACCAACTCTAAAACTCATATAAACCCGTTTACATTTTATTAGGTAAATTTTGATTTTTTTTTTTTCATCTTAAGCTCTTCTACTTTCAATACTATTAAATTCTATGTATTATTAGAGGGTTTAAAATAAAGAGAAAAATAGGGTTTACAAGTGTTATAATGTAAATACTATTTACAAGAAATTAATTCATCAATCGATAATCTTTTAATTTGAAATCAATTCGGTATTTACTGTTTTAATTACTGTATTTATTTCTACAATTACGGCGAGTGTGCCTTGTTAATGGATGTACGTGGCTATTCCACCGTTTAAAACATCGACTTATAATAAAATATCGACTTAATTCTTGAATAGTACTCTCAATTCAATATTTACATATTTTTATTTTGAGCGTAACATTTCAATGTTTACGTTTCTTTTTTTGAAATATGAGACTCACCTAAAATAATTAATATATCACCATGGACCCCACATCCAACACTAATACAAGTACCCACTTTACATTAAATATTATATATTTTCACCCACTATCTATTAAAATATTATACTCCTTAATCAACGTGCAAAAAGTAAACGTAAACATTGAATCGGGACGGAGGGAGTACTCCATTTTTTGTGATGTTTGTTTCCGATTTTATTTTTGGTTTTCAAAACTAACATCTATATTTTAAAAATCATTTCTATATATACTTATTACATTTTCTCTCCACAATTAATATATTTTCCTCTCTCATTTCACTTTTTAAATAAATTAATATATTAATTTAACATAAAATTAAAACATACCCTACTCAAAACTCAAAAAAAGCATATTCATGATTTTTAAACTCTACTTAGACTTAAATAAAGAAGTTACCAAAATTCTCAAGTTTCATCCTGCCAATTTTAATATATCTATCTATTCAAATCAAGAAATGATAAACTATTTCAAATTTAAAATTAAACTAGCACCTCTAACTGGAGTAGCCTATGTACTTTAGTACTAATTAAATTAGTAAATGAAAGCTGATTACAGAAAAAAGAAAAGTAGAATTAATAAAAAGGAGGGCAATAATATGATAATGTTTTATTTCAATCAATCATTTCGTAGTTTAATAAAACATGGGAAGAAGTGATACACTATAAAAAGCAACTGTTTGGCGGATAGAGTGTGGTGGTGCCCAAACTCTCTTATTTTTTTTGATCACCATCCACTCACGTGCGCATCTACCTTAACCACAAAATTACATTAATTATATCTTAATATATAAAATATTAGTATTATACTTGTCAAATTTTAGTTAGATTAAATATTAAAATTAGTCAGTAAGTAGGATCTTTTCCAACTTCAGTCATTTTTTTATTGCATCTTTTATCTTTTGCCCTTTGGGATTTGTTTTTGGTCTTTTTGGTCTAAATTCAGTCTTTTTTCGCCGGAAATTTAAAAAACTCGCCGAAAAATTATGCATGAGTTGCACGTGCTCAAAATTGATCCTGTAAGTATGAATTTTTTCAACTTCAGCCCTTTTTTATTGCAATTTTCACTTTTGGTCCTCCATTGTCTGATTTTAGTCATTTTTGTTCAAATTTATTCATTTTTCACCGAAAATTTAAAAAACTCGCCGAAAACATGCGTGAGTTGCACGTGCCAACAAATAAGACATTAATAATATATAAAAAAGAGCAGGAGTAACCACGTGTAATGAGCAGCGAAGAAAAAAAGAATTAAAAAAATTACAGGGTGAGAGCAGCACGGGCCCGCGTGAGAGACATGCGCTCTGCTGTTCCACCGTGATTCCCACCCTTTCTTCTTCAACTCTCTCCAATTTTATAAAACTTGGATGGTGAGCCTAAAACTCATTAAAAAAACCTTTACATCTCACAATGCAAAAAACCTGTTCTTTTTATTTTTGCTTTTGTCCATGAGACATATTATCTATTTATTCAATTAAATATATTTTAAATTAAATTAAAAATAAAATAAAAAGAAACAAGGGCTCCGTTTTACTTGCGACTCAAAACACTAACCAATTAATGCGGTGAAACTATGTCTATGCTCAATGCCCATGATTAATTAACCATTTTATTTTTTTTTTATTTTATTATAAATTTATTATCATATTAATTGCTTTTAATTATAAAATATTTATCATAATAATAATTATTATTATCATATTATTATTATTATTTATATTAATCGTTTATTAGATACTCTCTCCGTCCCATAAAGAAGTTCACAGTTACTGTACATACGGAGTTTAAGAAAAAGTTGCTTTTTGGGAGTAGTTTAGTATTTTTAGATAATAAATAAATTATAAAGTAACTTATGTGAGTTGTAAAGGGGTGTAAATTTTGAAATTAAAGTGTGTTGTGAGGTTATTGATTTGTGTGTATTTCCTTATTTAGGGTGTAAACTTGTTTATGGAACGGACAAAAATAGAAAGTGTGAATTTGTTTATGCGACGGAGGGAGTAATTCAATTGTCTATTATCACTTTATTTTAATCAAGCATTATTTTACATTAAAAATATTATCACTTTTTATTCAATCTACGAAAGGTTCATAAAATAATTTAACTAAATAGCTATCACTTTTTCCTTATCATGTCTCACTTTTTTATTAAAAATATTATCACTTTTTATTATTCTAGTGAATTTTTCGTGAGATAATTCAATTAGATGAACATCATTTTTTCATTATTAGGGATAATTTATTACTCCATTATATACAATAATAGCGCGTACAAATTGCGTATGATTTCTGGCGAGTTTTTTTAAATTTTTGACGAAAAATTATTAAATTTCGACAAAAAGGACTAAAATTTGACAATGGAGGACCAAAAGTGATAATTGCAATAAAAAATGACTGAAGTTGGAAAAATCCATACTTACAGGATCAATTTTGAGCACGTGCAACTCACGCATAATTTTTCGACGAGTTTTTTAAATTTTCGGCGAAACATGACTGAATTTGGACCAAAAGGACAAAAAAAGACTCTGGATGACCAAAAGTGAGAAATGCAATAAAAAAATGACTGAGGTTGGAAAAGGCCATACTTACAGAACTGATTTTGATATTTACTCTTTTAGTTATAAGACAAATCATTATCTTTTTACTTTTCTACAATTACATTTTTCTTCATTAATTGAACTCGGCCCCGACCAGATTAACCCGAAAAAAATTAGGGTTAGGACAAAAAAATTTGGGCTCGTTTAATATCTGGGCTTTTTGGCCCGAACCGATTAACCCGTGGGCTAACCGGGCCGACCCTAGGGTTGGAAATTATTATTATTTTTTTTAATTAATTATAACACCCATAATCTATACATCGACCATCCAATCCCACCATACTCCCAACCCATCGTTGGACAAACTTTCACCATCTTTTAATTTTCATCTCTTTCTCATCATTTTTCTCACTCTAACCCACAATTTTCTCTAATAAATAGAATAATACTTAAATAAATATATTAAGATTAATTTAATTATCACAAATTCTTTTAATTTATAACTTTTAACAATATTTTGCATGTATTAATCTTAATTCTCTCAAATTTTAAATAATGTATTAGTTAATTTTGAATTTGTTATATTATTTATAATAAATTATAATTTATAATTTTTTAAATATTTTTTATCATATAACCCGCGAGCCGACCCGTTTAACCTATAGCCCGTTAGGGTTAGGATTAGGTTCACATTTTCGTAACCCATTTAAACAGACCCGATTTAGCCCCAAGCCCGTTAGGACTGGCCCTAATGGATTAGGGCTGGCCCGTTTAACAACTTTATACAAGAGTAATAAAGATGGTCCTAAAAATAGCTCTTTGAATATCAGAATTTACTGCGTCACAAATGATGAAAGACGGTTTAAAGACATTTCAATTTAAAATTTGTAATTAATCTTTATAATATTATATATATATATATTATATATATATATATATATATATATATATATATATATATATATATATATATATATATATATATATATATGAAAAAATATCAAGAAATAATAATACATTAAGTAATATAATCAAATCAGATATATTAATAATAATAATATTTACTCCATTATTTTGATTGAAATAACATCATGCACCATTGAAAAGAAAAAAAAAACAAATAACTCAAGTACTGATTAATTAGTTGTAGCATCGTAGAATAGTTGTAACTAGAAAAAAATTTATAACTCTTTATTGTTATTTAAATATAATTATTTTACTATACATTTTAAGAAATATTATTCCGTCCGTCCCATAAACAAATTCACACCTTCTATTTTTGTCGTCCCATAAACAAGTTCACACCCCCAAATAAGGAAATACACATAAATCAATAACCCCACAACACACTTTAATTTCAAAATTGTCACTCCTTTACAACTCACATAATTTACTTTATAATTTATTTATTACCTAAAAATAGCAAACTACCCAAAAAATCAACTTTTTTTAAACTCCGTATCTACAGTAACTGTAAACTTCTTTATGGGACGGAGAGAGTACATACTAGCATTTGAGTAATAATACATAAGAACATGAAACATTTAATCATCTTATATCTAAAGTAGATAAGATGTATGAATTGTATGGAATTTGAGTTTAGATGTTCCATAAAAAAAAATAACTCTTCGACTGATATGGTATTAATAGTATGTCATATAGAAGATGAGAGTATATTTATGGTTATATGCAAATGCGTAAAATTTTATCATGTAAAAAAGTTAAAAATTGGAACATGTAACTAAATATAATCTTTCTTTGCGTTATTTAAAACAAGAATAAAAAGTGTTTTTTTCCGTTTAAAAAACAAATTCACAAATTGTCCCATTAATAGATTCATACTAAAAATAACACACAATCCAACACTTTACATTTTACAACACCGATTTAAATTCCTATATTATATTGGTGTTATATTTTGTGTAGCATATCATTGGATGGATGACGCTCATGAAAGGGAGAATGATATTTCTAAAAAAAAATATAACTTTAGAAAATGATGTACAAAAATGGTATAGAGCATCTCGTGTGCTACAATACACTTTAATTTAAAGACAAAAACTTGTATGAGACTGTCTCACGTAAGTTTTTATGTGAGACGGATAAAAAATATTAATATTATTATCACTTTTACTATAAAATATTATCACTTTTACTATAGAATGTTATCACATTTTATTTATATTATTTTGTTCACTGCATTATTATCACTTTTCATCGAATGAGTATAATTTTTTATCTGTTTATATAAGAACCTACTTAAGACATTTCACACCAGACTTGCCAAATTTAAAAATTATAATTTCTTTACTACTCACATAATTTAATTAACCTAACTACTCCTAAAATTAAGCGTAAATATTTTTTAAAAAAAATATTGTACTCCTTCGGTCCCGTTTCAATGTTTACGTTTGCTTTTTGCACGTTGATGAAGAAATATAATATTTTAATAGATAGTAGGTGAAAAGATATAATATTTAATGTAAAGTGGGTAGGTGTATTAGTATTGGATGATGTATTAATTGTTTTAGGTGAGTCCCATATTCCAAAGAGGAAAACATAAACATTAAAATGAGACGTGTAAAATAGAAACGTAAACATTAAAACGGGACAAATGGAGTATCAAGGACAACTTAAAGGGAGTGTCGAGTAAAAAGGGTTTTACATTTACTGGAGCAAAACGATCTAAAGCTGATCAATTAATTCAAAATTGGTTTAATCATGTGATAATAGTGGTTTAGTAGAGCATTACTTTAACGTATAATAGTGCAGTATTAAAGATGTTTACGCAATTATTTTCCTCCATGATTAATATACCATCACTGTCTCAAAATCACACACATACACACACAGCCTTTCTCTCTCTCTCACTCACACACAGAGTGAACAGTAGTTTTACTGTTTGAACGTCGGAACTGTATGGATTTTGTCTGTTAATAACCCTGCGCCAGGAGAAAGAGAAAGAAAGAAAGAGAAAAGGGGGTCTCTATCCCCTCTGCCAAATTCGCTGTTTAAGAAAAGAAATAAAGAAAAGAGTTAGAGAGAGATTATACTACTCCACAGGGGAGAGTAGTATTACTATACATGATTATCATGGCAGCCTCTCATTTCATCATCACCCCATCTCCTCCACTGTTACTCTCCTTTTCCTCCCTTTAAACTCCATCATCTTTTCTCCTACACACACACACACAATTACACAAAAAAACACTTTCTCTCTCTTTATATATAAACACAGATAGAGAAATCAAGATTCCCTTCTCTGTCCAGCACGGTGTTATTACTCATGGCTGAGGGTTTTGAGCCATACCATGTCCCACAGCAAAGCCGAAGAGATAAGCTCAGAGTAGTAAACAACCAACAAGGGTGTGTAGATAATCTCCAACCCTGTGTACCTTTACTCCCACTTTACGATCCATCACTCATCCCTAATTCTGATTTCATCTCTGCTGCTAACCTGCACCGCCTTGGTGTCAAAGAAGAGGGCATGAATTTGATGGGTTTTCTTGGGGGTATGAACACCAATCACATGTTTGTGGATCCACAACACTTATCTGTCCAGCACCTAAACCCTACTACTGTTCAAGATATTAATGGCAACCCATATGTGAATGTATTCTCCTCCTCACCCCACTGTTACAGACCACAGCTTCTTGATCAATCTTTTCATCAAAATGAAGGCCCCAATTCCAACACTGGTCAAAGCCTGTCCTTGTCTTTGTCCTCTCTCCCTTTAGAGCTCAATCTGCAGAGATATCATGATTCCTCGGTTTTTGGTCTTGCTGTTGCTGGTAATAATAATAATAACAACAAGGTGAGTAGTACTGGAGGAGGAGGGTATGTTGTTGGTTGTAATAATGGCGGTTCAAATTCAACCCCAATTGAATTGTCTAAAAGTTCAGTGCCATTAGGGCCTTTCACTGGCTATGCTTCTGTCTTGAAAGGATCCAGATTCTTGAAACCTGCCCAGCAGTTGTTGGAGGAGCTTTGTGATATGGGTAGGGCCATTTATGCGGATAAATACGGGCCGGATTCGGGTCTGCTGGATCCTCCTCCTTTGGAGAGTTTGAATACTACTGCTGTTGATGATTCTGTCAATTGCAGTGATGGGAGTGACCAAACTAGGAAGAAATCCAGGTTGCTTTCGATGCTTGATGAGGTATATTGATTGATTGTGTGATTAATTAATGTTTTTAATTAATTCTGAAAAATCCCTTAGATGGATTTCCTGCAATCACATCTTTCTTACAAGCTTTAAGGTGTTGATACTGTGCCGTTTTAGCTTGTTAAAGATAGATTCTCTAGTCATCATTGGTGCTACTGGCTAGCATGCAAGCTTTTGTTATTACATGATATAGTGGCACATAAAGCTTCTAACTTTGATCATCTTTGGATCTTTATTGCTGTATCCATCTGAAATTTGTGCCATCTTAGATTCTTGTATGATTGGTGTGGAGTGTGTCCAAGAATGATTTTTTTAAAGTACTACATATTGTGGGAATATATGCACAACTATTGGTGCTAGCAAGTGTTTCAACAACCTTATTTTAAGCATGAATTCGATATATAGGAGATATTGTCACCAAGAATGGTTTGCATCTTGTGTAAAGTGATCAAGAGAATCATTTTTGAAAAGGCTTATTCCTTAAGACTTGTTATTGGTTTTTAAGATATATCATGGCCAATATAATTGTACTTGAAATGTGTTAAATTAGTACTCTATGAGTGTATTTTTTTAGCTCTTTTGAGTTATTTTAGTGGAAGAATATGATTCTGTTTTCTTTTTTTTTCCCCACCTTAACTATAGTATGCTGCTATAATCGTCATTTTACGAGGCGATAATGTTAGCATACTCGTCATTTTACGAGGCGATAATGTCGTAAAATTAGCCTAGAGTACCCTTTTAGCATTGAGTTAATTTTCTTAAATGAAGTGTGGCAATTAAAAGTCTGGCATTTAGTTGTCCAATATGTACGTGAGCCCACTTGACATTTCAAGTTGAGAATTCTTTATTTAAGATTATATATGTAGGTCTAATCATGTGATGGAAGAGGCTGGCATGAATACACTCACTCACACGGTTGTGTACTTTTCTTGTATTTGGTTCATCTTTAAAAACTGAACACGTAAACGATTAATTTCTTGGTTGAGTCTAATCCACATCCCAGATTGTTTATTTGTTAAAGGTAAAATAGCCTAACAAAAGAAATATGATGCTATTAGGTGTTGTGTCATTACAGTTCTCGTGGCTTCAGACGAGCTATTTGTTTCCGTCTCATGATTGATGGCAATAACGAACCCTCTCAAGCTAATCTTCTACTAGATGTTCTTAGTGCCAGCTTTATTGTGTGTAGTTGGTAGTTATCAAGATTTTGCAAAGAGAGTTGATTTGATTATAATGATGCATGGCTCAATGAAGGGATTTTATCTCTGACCATTGTAATAAAATGGCCATTTGTAAAGGCACTCTGTTGTAATCTATTGGTTGTTGTAATGAAATCGCTCGATTGATGTTTGAATAAGCTCGTCTTTTGGTCAGGTTTACAAGAGGTACAAGCAGTATTACCAACAAATGCAGGCTGCTGTAGCAGCATTTGAGTCCGTAGCTGGACTTAGCAGTGCAGCACCGTTTGCGAATTTGGCTCTAAAGGCCATGTCTAAACATTTTAGATGCTTGAAGAATGCCATCACTGATCAGTTGCAGTTCACTCCCAAATCTCATGGAAAAATAAGCTCAGAGAGAGATGAAACGCAGAGACCAGAGAATTCAGGACGTGCGAGTTATGGCCAACGACCGTTCCATGCAGGATTTGTCGATCAACCTGTCTGGCGCCCTCAAAGAGGACTTCCTGAACGCGCTGTTACAGTCCTTCGTGCTTGGTTATTCGATCACTTTCTCCATCCGTAAGTATGGTTTCGTGCATTTGTACTTATCCAGTACTAGCGCAGCTATACTAACTAATAGTTGCTGCTATTTTATTACAGCTATCCAACTGATACAGACAAACTAATGTTGGCTAAACAGACTGGCCTCTCAAGGAATCAGGTGACTGTTATTCGTATTATAACGCCCTATTCGTTGTCCTCAAATCGGACGTTTATGTGATTTTCTTGATCATTACATGGACTAGGTTTCAAACTGGTTTATAAATGCAAGAGTGAGGCTTTGGAAGCCGATGGTGGAGGAGATACACATGCTGGAGACTCGACAAGGCCAAAAGGCCTCCCAAAGAGACGAACAACATCCCAACATGATCAACAATCATTTGCCAACAAACTGTTCGATTGAGTGTGAGAATGGGTCCACCTCGGTCCAAAGAACCGGAGAGTTTCCTCTGAAACGGACTAGAGAGGATCCATCCGAACCTCCAGGAGGAAACGTGGGACATATAAAGCTACCATATGACAACCTTATGCAAAATCATCACTTTGGTCTGAGCAATGCTAGTGGCGGTGGCAATGGCGGTGTTTCGTTAACTCTAGGCCTTCATCAGAACGGTGTTGGATTGTCCGATTCCTACCCTCTGAATGCAGCTCGTCGTTTTGGACTGGATTCGCACGGTGATCAGGGATACGTGGTGAGTGGATTCGCAGCACAAAATCGACATTTTGGAAGAGAGATTATTGATGGCCAGATTATGCATGATTTTGTTGGATGAATATGATTCTATACATAAAAAGTCTTCATCAAAATGAGGAAATTACAACAGAGGGAGGGCATTCAACTGGGGGTGGTGCTGTGATCAAAAGCCATCAGAATTTCAACAAGATTTGATGATCACTGAATGGTTGCCTTTCTTCTGTCTCTCTTTGAAATTCTTTTAACTATATATTCACTACATGTATGTAAAATCATACCTCTATGACTTTTGATTATAGCTGTATAATCTACGCAAGTAGCTGTATTTGTCGGAATATGATGATACATTATGATGCTGTTCCTTGAGAAATTTTACACTCAGTTTCTACATTTTTTTAAGGAGTTATATCAATTTGGAATGAAAGATAGGTTAACTACTAAATATGAATTCGAAAAGATTTTTTTTTTCTTCTATGGATCAGAAAGTTATAAAACTATCGATTCAGATTTAAAGCATTAAATCATTATAAATTATACAATGTAATAGTATAAATTTGTCATTAATTAGTATGTTGTTTTAATGGCGATACATTATAAAAAATTTTCTTATAAATTTTTAATGTTGTGATTATGATAATTTTTTAATTAATGTTATGATTGTGCAAAAAGGTGGTTTTATATTGATAATAATTGTAAACTCCCCTATCCCAAAAAATTGACATATAAGTATATCTTATATATACTAATTACTCCTCCGTCCGCTTTTAAAGTATCCATTTTACTATTTTTGGCGTCCGTTTCAAAGATATTCATTTTTCCTATTTAGTAAAAAAATACACAATGGTCCACCACTTCCCTCTAATACAACTACCCACTTTACATATAATAATAATATTCCTTATGTGCAAAAAACAAATGAATATCTTAAAAGCGGACGAAGGGAGTACTAAATAACTTTTTAAAAGTATGAGGTATCGCGACGTGGTTAATTGTCGTATATTTTTTATTTTTTTATTTTAATATCACATATATAATCTTTCTACTTTTATTTATTATTATTATTATTATTATTATTATTATTATTATTATTATTATTATTATTATTATTATTATACTTCCTCCGTTCTCTTGATACGTATCAATTTTTCAATTTTGATTCGTCTCATTACAAAGTATTCATTTCTTTTATTGGATTGATGTGACCTACAATCACTACACATGACCCCACACTCAACACTAATACAACTACCCACTACACATTAAAATATTATTTCTCTCACCTTACTATACAATAAATTATTATACTCTTTAGACCACGTGCAAAAAGTCAACGAATATCTTTCAAGGGATGGAGGGAGTATATTATTCATGTATATCTTTAAATTATGTATATTTATAAATTAAATATCACATTTAATTATATTTTTTAATTGGATATAATAATTCATCCACGTATTACGCGAGAATGTGCACTCGTGTATATATATATATATATTTATTTATTTTGTTGTTCCTTTAAAATTTATACATTTTCTTTTTCAGTATATGAAACCACACAAAAACAATTACTTAGATATTCGCATGAGCTCATACATATCCTACACACCACTAATACAATTACAAACTACACATTAAAATATTATATCTACAACCCACCACACATTAAAATATTATACTCCATGAAAAAAAAATGTCAATATTTTTAGTTCGGATAAAGTATATTTAGTCTTGAATTGATAATTTTCTTTTTCGAATTTCTTATTTATAGTTAACATATCTTTCGAATTCTAATATTTACAAATAATTATGTGGTGTTGCACTATAGTATAACATTGAATTTCTTATTTTTACCTTTAGGACTGCAGTCCAAAAGGTATTGGGCTATCGGCCCACTAAAGTCTTGGGTCACTTCCATCAAACTCGATAGTGTTTGTGCTTGTGAATTGGGATTGTTTGGATCGAATTTAAATCCTTTTAATTTATTTTAAATAATTGAATCGTTGAAATTCCCACAAAGTAAAATTTTCTGTTGAAGACCAATATAAAATGTGTTGTATGATGGCCAATTAAATTTAAGTGGAATGATTCTTAACGGCATTTTTCGAATCGTAAACCTAAAGCAACTTTTAATTGTCTTTTCTACTCGATTTCACTTTTATTCCACGCCAAATAAAACCCAACAAACTTTATACTCCCTCCGTCCCATAGAAGTTGATATAATTTTTTTTGTCATGGAGATTAAGGAGTATAATAATTTAATGTAAAGTAGAATAAAGTGAAGTGAGAGAAATAATATTTAATGTATAGTGGGTAGTTGTATTAGATGTGATATGCGGGGCCCATGAAAATAGATTAATTGTTTTTTTGTATAGGTCCATGTATTAAAAAGAAAATGTGTCAACTTTAGTGGGACAAACCAAAAAGGAAAGTGTGTCAACTTTTATGAGACGGAGGGAGTAAATAAAAATAAAATGTAAATAAATATAATAAAAATGTCATAATTATTCTACTAAGTTTAGAAATAAATAATTACGACTTCAGTTCAATTATTTAGCTTTATTTTATACTAGAATCTTTTTCATTTTTGTCTAAAAGTAAAATAATTTAATGGTTGGGAGAATAGCCCATTTACCCATTTTTTAAAAATAAAAATTATTGCCAACTATCACCTAATTTATAAAACATCCCTACTCATTTGTTCATTTTTAGACCAAAATACCCCTATCATATCGGAATGCTATGTTGGAATTCCGACACTGAATCCGACATCCGATGAAATATCCCCACCCTGTTGAAATGCTATGTTGGAGTTCCGACACTGAATTCGACATCCGATGATGTCGGTATCAGTGTCGAAATCCCGACATAACATTCCGATAGGGTGAGAGTGTTTTGGTCAAAAAAATGATCAATTAGATATGAATGTTATATAAATTGGTTCTTGGTTGGCAATGATTTTTGTCAATTCATGTTGGTTGTTTTTTACGATTACCTCTTGATGTTTTCTCTTTTTTAGAAATGGAAAAACGATAAAAAAAAAAACTTATTTATAATAAAGAAAAAAACACATGTATTGAGTCGGGAATTCATTTTCCAGCTGCTTTCATTATCTTTCACACAACTAATTGAGAATTGTCAACATTAACAACAAATTTAATTACTTAATTACACTTTTACTTTTATAAAAAAAAACATTAAAAAAATTAATGTAAAATTCACATAAAAAATCAAGCTACCAATTGGACCCACTTGGCTACACTGGGCACTCCTAGGTGCACCGCGAACACCATATAATACCCCGGCGGCGCCACCTTCCCATTCGGCGGAGCCGTACACTTTATCCTATACTTCCCGTCGCCATCCACCGCCGGCGTCTCCACCGACAGCTTCACCAGCCTCTGTCCCTGCGAGAACGAGTGCGTGGCAAACGGAGCACTCGCGAAGTTAACATCCACCACCCCCACCACCGGTAACTCAACCGTGACCGCCACCTCGAACGCATCGCCGTAGCGTACCCTCGCCGGCGTATCCACCAAATGTGGCCGAATATTCGCTTTATCCGCCTACAGATACTCCGGCGAAAACGCTTCGATCCTCAATTCCGTCGGGAATTCGGCCTTGAAATTGTAGAAGTAATGCGGATTACTCCCGGCGATTAAAATTCTCCCATCCGGAAATAAATTTGCAGTGGAATGGTACATCCTGGGAACGGATCCTGGATTCAGGGTTATAAAACGGAGCCCCACGGGTTGATCCGGCCTATATAAAACCGGGTACAAACACGGGTCAGAAGCCAATTCGAACCCCTGAGTCCAAGCTTGAGCTCCATTGATAATCATCACATCGCCGGTGGGCAACATTACCATATCTCCCATAATCCTACCAAACGGCATATCCTCCATCTCCCACACCGAATCGGGCCGGGTGGCTTCGATCCGCCCGCAGCTTCCATGGGCCGGACTGTCCTTCGTCCTCTCCAAATACGCCCCATACTCTGCTCCGCCGCATACCACCACCGTCGCCGATGAAAAGTCACCCGTCAAAGCAAGCATCGCCGACGAACCCGCCGACGGGTAATTCCTCGGGCTACCCTCGAGAATCGGGTAAGTTCTCGTCACAGAATTCGAATTATAATCATACGATACAGCTTTATTATTTGCAAAAATGAAGAGTTCTCCATTTGGGAGCAAATGAACATAGGGGATAAATATTATCCATTTGCTGATCTTCGACTTCAATTAAAAAAGGGAATTTGACAGCACCAATAGCCTTCTTCGGTGGGAAAAATTCCACACTATTGGCTGCTTTTCCACGGATTATAATCACTCTGCCATCGGGTAAAATCTGGTTGGTAGCATACCATCTCCCCTGGTACAGTTCGACATCCTGCAGTTCCTCCCAATCACACATCGCATCCCTTTCGCAGGGGGTGAACTTCCGGATCTTCTTGTAACCGTCCAAGTCGCCGCCGGTGTGAATGAGGCTGCCGTCGGGGAGAAACCCGCCGGAGGAGCACCAAGTGTCGGTCAAAATCGTCAACGGGCGGACAACGTTGGTTTGCAAATCGAGGAGAACAGAGTGGGCGGTGCAATCTTTGCGGAGCGGGTGAACCGGGTTGGCAAGGAAGCGGTTTCCGGGTAGGAGTTTTCTGGAGGGGCCAATGTGGGTCCGGTCGAGGAGGACAACGGTGTTGAAACGTGTGACGGCGGTGTGCATGGAGGCGATGCCGGCGTCGGGGACGAGGAGGTCCCACACGCCGGGGAGGTCGGCGGCGGCGCATGTGGAGTGGTAGAAGAAAAAGACGAGAAGTAGAAGCTTGGATATAGCCATGGAATTAATCTTAATCCAGTGAGAGAATGAAAGAATGTGTTTCAGTGAATTGTGTCAGTTAGAACTACTGAAAAAGTGAAGAGTGTGACGTGATAGATGCTAAAAGACACGACAAGATTATTCTTTTTTATAACGTTATTTTTTCGGAAATAATAGTGTACTAATTTTTTATGTTGGGGGTGTTTAGGAGCCGAAAGGTTTATCAT
This sequence comes from Pogostemon cablin, assembly GCA_023678885.1. Classification (NCBI taxonomy): domain Eukaryota; kingdom Viridiplantae; phylum Streptophyta; class Magnoliopsida; order Lamiales; family Lamiaceae; genus Pogostemon; species Pogostemon cablin. The sequence goes on from CM042983.1 coordinate 1,270,047, forward strand.
TTTATGTGATGTATCATAAAATTTTAGATAATGAAGATGTTGAAATTGTGATACGAATAAATATTTTCTTAATCGTCGTATAATATTTCCTACACATATTTAATGCAAAACCAATAATTGTGGAGTATTATGAATGTGCTAGATGAATTATGAAAGGAAGACTTGTATCACATGGCTACTCCCAATCTAGATTAAATCATGGGGCATTGGGTCTACTATGATTGTTATGGCTCCTTCATATCTTATTAGATAGATTATCCACGAATACGACGTGTTTGGTCTAAATTGAATGTCACACTTACATTTATTTTGCAGCTCACTTTAAATTAATTTTGTATTTTGAAAATAAATCCTATGTTATATAATTGTATATATCATTTAGTGGAAACACGGAATAGTATATAGCAAAGAACGCATATATAATAGTATCAATTTGCTTGTAAATATTGTTATCATATTTATTCATGTTATCAATTTTATTTGAATATTATGAAAAAAAAAATCATTATTATCAATTAACATTATATTTCGTAATGTTAATGATATTCAGACAAAAATTTTGCCACTCTTGCTAATTTGCGTCCCACTTCACTGATTTCAAGATCCCAAAATACAAGTGGGCAAAGCTCGCTAAGCAATAATTGGGCCATCATTAAGCCCAAAATATATTAAAATACGAGTAAATAAATTAATGGGCCTTATTGAAGCCCACTGACTTCTTCGGAAAACCGATTTTTTTATTTCAAAAACCAATTGAAATCCACATCTTTTAAACAAAAAAAAAAACCCTAATTGAAAATAAGTGAGTGGAATATAATACTAATTCCTTGATACCAATAAGCAAATCTCACACACTACAATCATCTGATACTCACTATACAACAGTTGGCATACATTAGTTATAACCACAGTTTAAGCCAATGATCCCACTGAATCACCTTCATAACAATGCACAACAGCCACTGTTGTCTTTCTAACATTCTTGTAAGAGTATCTTCTTGCAACCACTGCATACACAATCATATTCACCGCAGTAATTCCAGCTAGCAGCCAGTAAAAATAGTCGAGTCGACTGCTGTTCAAGTCCTTCCCAATCCAACTCTTCCCATCCTTCTCCGTCACACGATCCACACAAGTTATAAGAAGACTACTCAAGAAATTTGCAGCTCCAATCACACTAAGATACAATGCTATGCCCAAACTTCTCATCGAATCGGGCACTTGATCATAGAAATACTCTTGTAATCCGACGAGGGCGAACCCATCAGCCACACCGATGATCAAAAACTGCGGTGCTAGCCAGAAAACACTCATGGAAAGTGATCCTTGAGATGGATTTTGGTTCACTTGATTGAGTCTTTTTCTTTCAACTAAAGCAGCTATTACCATGGTTAGGACTGAGAAACACATTCCTATTCCGATTCTTGGGAGGATGTTGATGCCTCTTTCGTTGCTCCTTATTGTTCTCATCAATGGGACGAGGAGCTTGTCGTAGATTATTACACAAACTATCATACCTATGGCGGCTATTGCGTATGTTGAAGCCGGAGGGATCTCAAAACTACGAGAGATTCTTCGATCAAGAGTTGTGCTTTGTTTGATGAAGAATGTGGAGCCTTGTGCTACACAGATACCAAATGGCAGAGTTGTTAACCAAATAGGAATCATGTTTATGATGAGCTTCATTTCTTCGACTCTGGTTACCGTTGCAAGCCGCCACGGATTATGTTTCTCCATTGAGGATTGCCCCTTTTCAAGAATCGCAGCTTTATCAAGAAACCTACAAAAAGATTGCAAGAAAAGTAAGTTAATGCAGCTTATAACTTGAGATTGCAAGAAACGTAGGGTCCTCTGTTAGGCCATGACTCTGATACTATGTTAAATAATCAACTCGTCTAAAAACTTAAGTTAATAGAGAGGAGAATCATTTAATATTTAATCAGGTCCTTTGCTAGGCCATGACTCTGATAACACATTAGATAGATGACCACTTCATCTAAAAGCTTAAGGTAACAGAGAGAAGAATCGTTTAATATTTAATCAGATCACTCTAACACGCAATTAATGTAACTTACATGAGATTATCAGTGTGGAAAAGAAGCCTCCCCTGATTGTTGTCCGACTTAGGAACCTCGTAGAGCTGATCAGGGTGAGACGGATGAGGAAGGTTTCTCTTGGCAATGGCGGCCACAAGAACCTGCAACAATGGCGTAAAGGGGCTTCCAGAAGGTTTTCGAAAACGGTACGAGGATCTTCCCATGCAGAAGATGAGTATGGTTGAGGCCATGACTGCTGTAAGAATGACATCAGCAGCAGCCCAGCTGAAATGTTCCTGCACGTAGACAATCACCGTCACTCCAATCAGAAGGCCCGCACAAAGGCCCGAATTCCACCAATTGAAAAACGACATCTTGCTCTGTCGTTCCTTGGTATGATCATCGTCAAATTGGTCGGCTCCAAAGCTCTCCAGAGATGGCTTATGGCCACCGGTGCCAACTGAGATCAAGTACATTGCCAGAAAGAAGAATATCTCGTGGATCTTTCGTGGATCCGGGCAGACCCGGGTGGTGCAGGCCTTCAAACCCGGGACTACTCGGGACATTGTCAGCAGAATCAACCCCTGTTTTTGAATGGATCAATAACAACATTCTTGATTTTAAAAATAATTATGAGATGAATTGAAAGGATGGATTATTACCAGAAGATAAACGACGGATGATGCAAGAACAGTGTAGAATCTACCGAGGTAAGCATCGGCTAAGAATCCACCAAATAGGGGCATCAAAGTGGTTACACCCGACCAATAGTTAACACTCTTGACGGCTGTTTTAAGGTCGTAATGAAGTACTTTTGTGAGGTATATGATCAAACTTGTTGCTAGTCCAAAGTAACTCAACCTCTCACTGAACTCAATTGCTGCAAAAAAGATAAAAAAATAAAACACGTGGGTTTAATTCTTGTTCATAATATGACTATGAGGCAGAGGCATGTAAATTACCAAGAAAATCCCTGTCAAGAGCCAATTATTGCCACCCCCAAAAGTCCCAACAAAAAAAAACAGTGTACAAAGCAACAAGAAAGTACACACACAGAACAGTAATGTTAAGGATCAAGGATTCAGTTCTCCGACAACCAAAGTACACATGTTCAAGAAACTGTAACTAAATGGTGATTGTGCAGCATTCTTAGCATCACAAAATTTCATGTTTGGTTGATGGGATTCAAGTGTCTAAATCATGGTGATGGATAATATATGAAGTGATGCTTTTCAGACACATACCTAGGATGAAAAGAGAAGCCTTCCATGCTCCGGTGGAAGCCCGGAGAGGAAGCCTTCCTTTATGATCAACAGAGGAATCATACACCCATTTATCATCAACACGCTTTGATTCTTGTTTACTCCTTTGCTCAATCTCCATTTTTTTTTTTTGGTTTGCTAAACAAGTTGAGATAGTAGATAATGCAGAATAAAGAAAGTTTGTTTTCTCTGTCTAAAGATAGATAATTGGGGTGGTTGTTTGTTGGCAGTTTGGTTGGTTCTTATATATAGGCAAGAATCCTACTGTCTTAAGCTAAAAGCCGTTGAATTTTTCCACAAAAGATAGACACTTAAAATAATTGTTGTGGTAAAAATACATTCGTTGTCAATGATTGTAATTGAAGGAAATAAAGATTTGATACCTTCCACTTAATATATTTTTTTTTGGCCCTATTAAAGGAATAGTATACATTCTTTGGTTTCATCTATATTTTTTCTTGTCGATTAAAGTGCCTTTCGTTGAGGACTAACCTATACTATAGTCTATAGCTATGATTTCAACATGTTATGCTTCTTATGAAATCTACGCATGTGGGCTTGTTAAGAAACTAAATTAAATGACAGTATTTCATCTCAAATTTAAAAAAATGTCAAAATAATTAATTAAGTAATGACTGATTATTGTAGAACTAATTCATTTTCTTGTTATATTTTAGTAATATATGTATCTCGTGTTTTAAATTATTGGAGGAGTGATATATGATTAAAAAAACATAGAATTCATACTTCAAATAAAAATCATAAATCCTAATGATTTTCACTTTTAATATGTGTTACTATTACTTGGAATATGTAATATGAAAGTATCATTATTAAAAAATTGGGTTTACTAATAATGTTAAATCTTGACTAATGTCTTGACAATCCTGAGTAATTCATTGGTCTAACCCAACATGCTGTGGTCTGTATATAATAATAATCCAATGGAAATGATAACTACAGAGAAAAGATAAAATGACATGTATAGGTCAAATCTCGATTAAAGTATACTCACTACTGCCCATTTCAGAATACACTTTTTATTTTGGATTGTCCCACAAAAGTTTATACATTCCTAAAAAAAAGCAAAAAGTCAAATACAATCACCTCCTCATACACTTTATTTACAAAAAAAACTCATCCTTATCTAATACACCTAACATACTTTATTATTTACTTATTTATTATAAAAAAAAATACCATAATACCCTTAAATTTTTTTTTTTAATTTTCGTGCTGGAAGAGGCATGCAAATTTTTGTGGGAATGGAGTATATTTTAAGTTCTATGTATTTTTGCTTTCTTTTCTCTATCTCTACTTATATTTAAAATATTCTACTAGCATTTTTTTGGATTTATATTTGTCTGTTATGCATTACTATACTATATTTTACTATACTACTACGTACTCCATCACATAAATTTATACGGATAAGATATGAAATATAATTATAAAACTAATCCAAAAATATAATACTCCATAATGAACACTAGCTATAATAATAATTAGGAGTAGAGCTGGAAAGTTTGAAAAATAAAGTTTGACCCGAAATGAAATCCGACTCAAGAGTATGATCATTCACATTTCACATTCAGTCATGAAAGGAATAAACGTAAGATTTCGTTCAAATTGCCGTTAAAATTAGTTTGATACGTTGCATTTCATTTAACATGCCCCCCTTTCGGTTCTCACTATCAAAATATATATGGCAATATTCCACTCAATTATCAATCAAAATAGAATATATTTTAAATCAATTTTCAACAAAAATAAATTTTACAATATTATAACGTAAACGCATTCTCCTACTCAGTAATTTTCTCCAAGCGTCACCATAAATTTATACAGATGGAGCTTGTTATCTCATGAACCAGTTCCATTGTGATCATTTCCATTTTTCTTATAATTAATTATTATTATATTTTACATATACACACTAAAAGTAAATAGTTTTAATAATTTGACATCTATTTTTACCAAAAAAATCAATGTTTGTCGGTTGCAAGTAGAGCTGTCAAAATGGGTTGGTGAATCGATTTAGCCTAAACTCATCATAACCCGCTCTTATGCGGGCTCAAATGGGTTGGGTCACACGCGGATCGGGTCATTTGCGGGTTGGTCACTTGTGGGTTGGGTGGGTCACTGGTGGGTCGATCCACGGGTTGGTCCAATTTTTTTTTTTTTTTATTAATATTTTTTTTTAAAGATTTTCACTTATCACCCACTCTACCCCACCCCACCTCCCCCCAACCCCCACCCACCCCCTTCCCAAAAAAAAGTTTTTATTAAATTTTAATATTTAAATAATAAAATATTACCACAACAGCTTACCCCACCCACCCACACACACACAAATTTTTTTAATTACAATTTTAGATTTTAATAATAAAAATATTACCACCTTACCCCACACACCCACACCCACACCCACCCACCCCCCACATTCCCAAATTATTTTTATAAAAATTCAAATTTAAATTAATATTAAAAAATATTTTTGGGGAGTGAGGGGGGAGAGAGTGTGGGTGGGGGTAGGAGTAGGCTGTATGATAATATTTTTATTATTTTAATATTAATTAAAATCTAATTTTTTATAAAAAAATTTTTTTTTTGGGTGTGGTGGGCGGGGGGTGGGTGGGGGTAGGGGTAGGATGAGTGATAATATTTTTATTATTTTAATATTAAAATCCAAATTTTTATAAATTTTTTTTTTGGGGTGGATGGGTGGGTGGACAGGTGGGTTGGGTGGCGGTAGGGGTAGGATGGGTGATAATATTTTTAGGGGTAGGATTGGTGATAATTTTTTTATTATTTTAATATTAAAATTTAAATTTTAATAAAAAATCTTTTTTTGGAGGGTGGGGGTAGGATGAGTGATAATATTTTTATTATTTTAATATTAAAATCTAATTTTTTTATTAATTTTTTTTTTTTGGTGGGGGGGTGGGGTGGGTGGGGATAGGAATGGGTGGTAGATTATTGGGTTGGGGCGAGTTAACCCACAACCCACTGTGACCCACTGTGTAGTGGGCTTAAATTAGGGATGTTAAATGGGCTAGACCTGAACCTACAGGGCCAGACCTATAGGGTTACGGGCCACGGGTTAAGCGGTCCATGTTAAACGGGCCGTCATTTATGCGATCCTAACCCTAGCGGGTCTCGGGCTAAACGGGCTACTAACGGGTCGATGAATAAAAAAAATATTAATTTAATTTGAAACATAATTAAACATTAAAAATACATCAAATGTTGTTCTAACATTAATAATGAACTATAAATTTATAAATTTATACGTTAAAAATAAAAAAGAATTTTAGGATTCCAAATACGTTAATATTATTTGTGAATTAAGATAGTTTATTTTCAATATTACTTTTTAAAATGTCTCACATACTTTATTCTTAAATTGTTTTATTTAAAATGACAAACCAACAAAAATATAGTAAATTAAAGGGTATTAAATTACTATTAGGTATAATTATCAATAGAAATTATTTGTTAAAATAAAAAATTATTATTAATTTTAATAATTATTATTAATTAATTTTTTATTATAAAAAATTTAATCAGGTTAACCGGGCCAGCACTATTAATCTACGGACTAGCCTTATAGAGCCGCGGGCTAATCGGTCCGGGCCAAAAAGGACCTGATTTAAACGGGCAACTACTTATACAAACCTAAACCTATATTTTTTCGGGTTAAACGGGCCGGACCTACGATCCCGGACAGTATTAACATCTCTAATTTAAATAGGGTGGGTTGCTTTTGGGACGGATTATTTTGGGTTGAGTAATTTTTGGAGCTGGATACTGATAGGTTTTTATGGATTGTGGTGGGTTGATCCATTGGTTTCAATCAAATTGACAGCTCTAATCGCAAGTTGCAACAACGTTCAGTTCAAAATTTTAGTTTGGAAAATTAAACGTAGGGGTAAGTCTGTCATTTACCACACACAAGTCAATCCTAGCACAATCGAGTCAGCTGCTGTGGCGGCGGTTTAAAACTAATTATTTGCAGTGATTAATGCAATTAATACTAATTCTAAATAAATTTACAAGTGTTTAATTTATTTTTATATCTTTACACAATTATGCAATCACACTTAATAACTCAATTTTTAGGAGTTGTTAAAGTAAGGAAAATGCATCGCCTCGTATAGTTTATTCTCTTACTGAATTGTTTTTTTTTTTTTTCAATTTTGAATTAATATTTTCCCTCCGTCTTGATCATAGATCACAATTTATTTTTTTGAGTATTATTATTTTATATAATATATAGTGAATGGGGAATCATATATGAAATTCTTTTACTAAAAGAAGAAAATGAGAACCTTTGAACGAGAAGTTCAATATAATAAAATGGGACCTCTTCGGTGGGACGGGGGAGTAATATACATTTATCTGAATTAAAAATCTGACTACAGTCATAATTTTCACAAAGTAGTCAAGAAAGTGCAATTAATCCAGTTGAATTCTCTCTTTTTGTATGATCTATATATATGTACCAACCTTAACTTATGCTTTGTTTATTTAAAGTTGTACAACTTGATCCAAACTTTTACGATCGACTTATAATTATTTTCGTATAATCTTTTTCTTAATAAATTAATGGGACGATTCTGGTTAATTTTTTCAACTCGTTTATATCTAGTTAGGTAGGATTCCTTTTTTAAAAAAATAAAAAATTGACATAATATAGACTTTTTTTAAAATTTTAAATTCAATCATATGCTGATTTTTTATAGACCTCAATCTTAGAATTTGTACACGATGTCACGTCTATAACTATAGGTTAAGTAGTCAGAGTGCTTCACGTGGGAGAATTAATTAAATCAATAGTTTAACGAACTACAAGTCTACAAGTAAATAATTTCATTTTGATCAAATTCATTTCAAACATGCATCAATCATTTACTAATTTATTTTTTTAATCTACTAATCTTCCAATAATATATGATTATACAATTAAATATCCCATGTTTCCGTAGTAATCCATGTGATGTGTGTGTTTTTTAATGGCTTGTTAATTACAAAAAAAATTTAAGCCACTCCTTTACAAATGGTAATTCTAAGATAATACTTATTTAATTGAAAGTGGACATATAATCATCTTAATTTGAAAAAATAAAAACCACCAATTAAGTCGAGAGAATAATTTTCACCTTCTACAACACTATGCACCATAACTTCCAAATAAATTCTTTAACTAATCTAAACGAAAATGGACGGTAAATTATTGATTTGATGTTTAAATTGCAAAAAAAAAAACGTGATTATTGTTTTTTTTTTTTTTTAAGTCAAACGAGTATTAATTAATAATACAAAATAATACTTTATGTTAAATCAATAATGTGGGTGGGAGTTTAAACTAAATCACTTAATTAATAAGAACAAATCACTTATTTGGAGCTGATTATTTGAAAATTTTAAATTAAGTTAATGTTTGCTAGGAAGAGTGGAGATATTGACTTATTTTTATTCTCTCAGTTTTATTATTGGAGACTGTTTATTGGAGGTGGATTAGATTACTAGCTCTGTATTCATTTTTTTTTTCTCTTTTATAATTCTCCTATCCCTTTCACATTTAATTAATAAAACTATTATTTTGGAAAAAAATTAAATATTTGTACATAATCAAGTTACACCCAAATATTGAATATATGGTTAATCACACGAAAAATTACGAATTTACTTATATTGTAAATGAATCCTATTTTTTATAAATTGCAAAAAAAAAAAATCCATATTTAATATTGCTATAAATTAACGTACCAATTTTTTAAAAAAGAATTCCACCTTTATTCCCCACAATTGAGGAAAATATAAGACATTGAGTGCTTTTTGGAATAATGATAAGGTTCTTTTTACAATTTTTCAAGAGGGGATTAATTTGCAGTTGAGGTAAAATTTGTAATTTTTTTTTTACAATTAATCCTAAAATATATGAGAAGGAACACTAATAATACTTAAAGTTAATACTGTCTTCAATCACACTCCAATAACGTACATAAGTATACTATGCGTATATATTCTTGTATGCTATAAGTGCAACTTGAACAAACAACTAGTACATTTGAAAGCAACTAATGACAATGTTAACATCAAAGTTAGATGAGAAGGAACAAATGTATGGAAATAAGTATTCCACACACTGCCTTAAACAATAAGGATTCTGCATTGCTTTAATCATGATTTCATTGCATACACCATGTAAGAATATGTTCTTTACATCAAACTAAATGACGACTTTATACATTATTATCCATGCACACATAGAAAACGTGAAAGTTATATTAACACTTGAGAACTCACTGTCAAGAATGGTAGGAGGTAGAACCGTAGGGGAGGGAAAGGGGTTTTTGCTCCCTAAATCATATAAATTATTGCCATCAACATTTTCTAGTGGAAACTTTTATTTTTAGCTTTAATTTACGATGAAATCATTATTCTTATTGCCATAATCTACGGTTAGGATCTTCATCTTTAATATGATCAACCTAATTGCACTTGTGACATTGTTATCGATACACATCACGTACTGATTGATGATGTCATTTAATACACGTGACAGAACGAAAAAATGAAAAGTAAAATGAAAATTGAAAGATGGGAGAATTAGAATTGGGGATGAATAATTTGTGGATGATTAGTTTGTTTACACTATGTATAGTATAATGTGGTGGTATTTAAAATGTGGAGAATAAAAAGTAGTAGTTGATGTCCTTTAAACAACATTAACTTTTGATCATGTTATCCATGTCCAATCGCATGGGTATTTGTCTCCTCAGAAAATACTGGATATATAGCTTCAGTGATTGATTAGTTAGGCTTAGGCAACTCTTACTGCATTATTATTCTACTACTACAATAATTTAAGATTTGATCCTAAATCTCAATCAGTTAGGTTTATACCATAGTTTAATTGATACCTAAGTTTGGCTGCCCTTCATATTCTGTGGGTAAAAAAAAAAAAAAACAGTATATTTGAACAGCAAATCAACTGATCATGTTGATTTTCTTTTCTGCAAAAGTAAAGAAAGATCATTTAGGTGAGTGAACCACAATGAAAACGTGCATTATACACTTCTTGATGTTCATGCACGCGAACTATAGCCGGTCGTACATGTCCTCAAGAGTCAACTCACCGGTTCACTACATCAAGCCATTCAATCTACGCGTATTAGTTAACAAACTTTTACTGTTATATTTTACCACTTGATGAACTTCAAGTAATGTAAGCCCAGGGTTAAAAAAATTGAGCTGCAAGTGGTGATGTATCACAAAGTGGGCAAAAAGGTAAAAAAACATGCACAGTTTGGACTTAAACAACAGCCCTCATGTAGAGCTGTTTTCTAGTCTTCTAACAACAGCTAACAAGCTGTAAGGTAAGTCCATGTCCAAGATCAGAATTGCCACAACGCCTAATGCAAACGTCGCCCTATCTTATAACTTTCCGGTTTAACTCATGCCTCCAAGTACAGAATGATTCTCCACTGATCAACAAGCTGTGAAGTCAAGTTCAAGATTCTAGTTCTACTTTACAAACCATATATAAATAGCACTCAAGTATATACGGACTTCAGCGTTAAAGATATGGAATCAATCAAGTAATCGAAGATACGGTTTCCATGATCTTTGGCCAATGTAAGTCCACTAACTCAAGAGATAACTACAAGCAAGTGGAGTAATGGGAGATCATTAAAAATGAAAGTTCTGGATTTTGGATATATTATGATATTAGTTTTAGAAGAAGATAAGTGCACTTAGAGCCCTACATGGTGGCAGTAAAGGCAGCATAATGAATAGATTAATCCATAAATATTGCCCATTATTTACACTAAGCCAAAGAATTAGAAACTAAACAGATGAGGATCATGATTCCATCATCAAATCTTTTTAATGGTTTCCTATTTTTGTGTAGGTTAATCATTTGGCGACCAGACAGAAAATGGAAAGTATGAGGAGCAAGCATATCGACTCGTTGACATTAGTTTAAAAACAAAACGATCTTTCCACATCAAAGCTCACCAACCATTTTTGGCAAAAGATTCAAATCTATGTATCATTACAGGCATCATAATTAAGGGCCTTATATGAGATATCAAAATCTGGACAACTTTCTTGATGAATCATTTTCTGTTGGTATCTTATATCACCAGTAGTTGCTAATTGTTTATTAATAGCATTATGACTCTAAACATGGCATCAACTGAGGTGAAATGAATCATCAAATCATTATTTATGTTTTTAGGTCAAACACCTAAGGAAAAAAGGGCATTTCCTCTACTTTGACTAGTTAACAACAGAAAAACACTATTGAAATTGCAACTCATGCTGAAAGAATTAAGATAGTGGCTCATCATTTTTTGATTCCTGAGGTCAACGATAAGAGAAGTGCCTCCCTACGTGGATTCTTTTACCACAGGAAAGACATGAGAATCGAATTGAAATTTACTTTTGAGGGAAAATAGTGGTGACATGATGAAATCAAATACAGGATGATGATTGTAGCACAGCAGCCGTCGAAGGGTGCCTACAAATTGTGCGTACGAGTAGAAAACAGTACGTATGTTAAAGCTAGGAAATCGAATTTAACATGTTGAAATAAATTCATAATTCTGAGGGGGCGCTTGGTTAGGGGGTATTAGGGGAGGATAATGAGAATGAAAGGGTATTGATTCCCATTCCTTATGCTTGGTTAGAAGTAATGAGAATCCAAATCCCTCAATCATTCCCATTGATTCAATATATACCCCCACCCCTTCAATCACTTTCATTCCCGTTACCATTACCCTCATCAATGATTCCCATTACTATTGTCATTCCAGAATTTGAACCATTACCCTCATCAATGATTCCCATTACCATTGTCATTCCAGAATTTGAACCAAGCGGCTCTGAATTGTATAGGAAAATAACATTAAAGAAGTCTTTTTTTTTTTCAGACAGTCCTCTCACCATTATAGTGTCTCAAGAAAGAATAATTCTCTATAATTGCAATAGTTTAAGTTGACAGATAGCTCCAATAGTATATTGAAATTCACACACTCTTCTCCGCCAGAGAATACCATGAAGAACATGAGTTATTAAACATGAAATTAAAATTAATTTTTTACAAAGACAAAGCAAAATAAAGGTGAAAGTAGTAATCACATCTCACCATTAAGATATACTCGAGGAGTTAGCAGAATCAGTTGATGAATTAACTACATAAGTAATTGTGTCAAAGCAAAAGGAGATTTTCTACATGTTTGAAGATGCGAGAACAATGGTTAGTCGGATGGTTATAGGGAATCTCTACAAGTGTATTCTTACTCTTGTCATACAAGATATAAAACTTCTCACCCCTCCTCATATCAACAAGTAGGATCTCATTTTCGCTCATTTGACACTTGGGCTCAAGTAAGAATAAGTATTCTGATCTGTACCCGCATAAACACTCCTCCTTAGACTCAATCCATTCATCACCGCTCTAGCTTTTTTCATAATCTCAATCCGGCAACAACTCATGTTTCCGTTGATGAGCAAACAAAGTTGGCCTCCAAACGAAGTCAAGTAGATGATTTTGTCATCACAATTTGGCATAGCCAGTCTGTTGAAACTTTCATCCTTGCAATCAAAACAAATTACTCCAGTGTATTCATCATTCCCGTAATCCATTACCATCCAATAAATGGATCCATTAACAAAGACACTATCATAAGGGCAAAAGTCCCCAAGAATCTTTTCATCTCTTTAGTGTCACCCCATTTGTTGTCTCTGCAGGAATATACAGCATAATGCTCCATATCAGCAATTACTATCTTATAATCCTTCATCAATGAATTGTAATACATTCCTTGAATTGGTCTAGTGCCATCAAATACAACTCTCGGTACGTTCTACGAGATGGATTCCACAACACACACTTATAAGGAGGCCCCTCGACATCGGGGAAGTACTTCAGATATAATCCATCACAACTGCATAAAGTATCACTATAACAACCAAGGCCAAATTCAATTGCAGACACAAATTCAATACAGTTGTTTCGGAGCTCAACAACATGCAATCCATTGTTATTATATTTGTCCTCCCATGCAATTAGTTTTTGGGAGGACGGATTCTTGCAGCGCTGCTGGAGATGAGTTTCAGCGAATCCTGGATCGGAGATAGTGGCCTCCCACTGTTTGCAAACCACCCTGAATCTAAGTAAATCCTTCACAGATAACCGGGACAGGATGTCCACTATTATTTCATGTGGAATACTAGGACTAGCAATCTGCTCTTCCACTTTCCACCTTCCAACATTACACACTTCTTTCATATTTTTGATTCAAATTCTCTCACTGCTTCCATAGTATTGAAACCTACAACAATTATTTAGGTTCAATAATAAATCCCATTAAAACAACAAAAAAAGCCAACAAAGAGATTACATGATAATTAAGTGACAATCTGTCTCCAAGCGCAACAAAACCAAGCCTAACAATGAGGATTAAGTTTATAGTGCAGAGGAAAGGCCATGACATTAGACAGAGCATAACAATTAAGGAATACACGGCCATTGTTTTATTTTTGCTATTTTGAGTACGTAGCTTATCTTTTTAGTGTCCTGCCACAAACTTCATCTTCCCCTTTGTCTTTTTGCCATTTTCACATCTTTTTTATCCCCTGTCTTGTTTTAAGATAAACAAACACATACTATATCAAACTCCTGACATTTTTCAACATGTTTCCAATTTCCCAGAGTCTTCTAGCTTATGGTTAAATTAGAGAGATTTTAATAGAGCCCAATACATCTCTTTTAAACAATTAAAAATTCACAATATTCTGCAATTGAGAATGAACAGGGGGGTCTAGAAAATGCAATTGATGAACAGGTGAATTTCTCATCCTATCAACACTCTACCCCCCTAATTCTTATACTTCAGATGAATGAAAGCAAACACCAGAACCTCGCATTAACTCATAAGCGCATTCATGAACGGAAGACATTTAAAATAACTGTAAAAAGTAAAAGAAAAACTATTTAGCAATAGTTTACCACCCTTCAATTTCCTTAGTCATCTAGAAATAAATGAAGCAATAGCAATGGAAGATGCATAATAAAGAAAGAAAAAAAAAAGCCCATGTGAAACCTCAATAATGGAAGCATTGTCGGACTGTATTTGCAGCCACAGTTTCAGCTCTTGACTTCGGTAGAGGTTGTAGAGCGATCCCGGCGGCAGAGGGGGAGGGGGTGCACGATTGTTAACAGGGGTCCTGCACAGGTGATTAATGATAAGTGGTTACATTTTAGAGAAGGATTATGAATTTACGGTGGGTTTTTTCAGTGGATTGGCCATTGGGTAGGGCGAGGTTTAGGTTTCTTCAAATTAGGCAGGCATGCTCGAGAGAAAGATTTGGGAAATGGAATTTTGACTTGCATAAACCCACCATCGGCGCGTCTTCTCCACGCATCTGTATAACGAAAGGACCTTTTTAAAATTTTACAATTCTCATGGACCAAAAGTGAAAATTTCTCTAACTAAACGAATTTGGCAGATATGTTCGAAGCCCATGGGTTGGCCGTTTAGCCCTATAAAAGAGCAGAATTATGGGTGCATATTTTAGGCCAGTAAATCATGCATACAAGTATAAATCAGTAGGTATATCAAACCAAGGAAATCAAATTAACATGTAGAAATAAATTCATAATTCTGAATTGTATATGGGAAAATAACATTAAAGATCCTTTTTTTTGTAATTATTTTATTTGATCTAATGGTAGTTATCAGGTGGTTTTTTGATCTAATGGTGTATATTAATTAGGTGCATCCTAGTTAAACTCTAAATTTTGTTAAGAGGTTGCTGAAATTTTTTCAATCACTGGACGAATTTTTTTTTATTTTTTATAATAAGATATTATTAAATTTTGTGATTTTCGTTTTTTTTTTTTTGAACGGTAAACCCTTGGAGCTACCGGTATCCGGTTATGAAAATACTGTTCAGAACATCAAGATGACAAAATAATCCAGACAATTTATCTGCCTCTCAACCAGTGCTGGAATTTTATGTTATTATGCATGCATATTATCCTAAATAAAATAATAAGAAAATCAGGGATATGGCTAATACTTAATCCAGATAAGAAGACGTGAATTTTTAAGCCAGAAATACAGTATATATATCATTCATACAATCCCATGACGGATATTGCAAATCATAATCAACATTAGGCTTACATATCACTGTAAAGCCTTTTAATTAGGACATACTACAAATTATAAGAAATTTAAGGTGCAATCCAGACATAAAAATCAGAAAATGCACATAACCAACCATTCAAGTTTCTTGTTGGAGACGGCGAAGCGTCGGAGCTTGAAGCGCTTCGCTTGAACTATTCACGTGAATAGTTGTTGGAGACGGCGAAGCGTCGGAGCTTGAACTATTCACGTGAATAGTGAGGGAACTGGACCCTCCCGTACGCGTACGGGAGAGATCCTAATCCCCATTGCAGAGTCTCAGGAAAGAATAATTCTCTATAATTGAAATTGTTTAAGTTGACAGATAGCTCCAATAGTTTAGTGAATTTCACAGACTGCTTCCCCGCCAGAGATCACCTTCATTTCTTCGAAAATCCAAACCATTTGGACTGCTTCTCGAATTTATATCATAGCCCTTTGTCCATGGAGCATTCTTACATAAGTTTCGACAAACTTCGCCGGAGCTTGAATCTTCTTCCAAACCGACTACATTCTTGGATTCACTGTTATCAAATCCCATTACATTACATAATAGAAAGAAAGAAAATCGAAATAACCAACAAAGCACACCTAAAGCTACTGTGCAAAATAACTGATCCATATCTTCTAAAGATAATCTCTTTCCAAAAGTACATAACAACAAACTTAGACAATAAAAATAACAAATAAATCTATAAATTTGACAATATGACAGAGAATACCGTGAAGAACATGTGTCATTAAACATGAAATTGAAATTAGTCTTTTACAAAGAAAAAGCAAAATAAATGTGAAAGTAGTAATCACATCTCACCATTAGGATATAGGAGTTGGCACAATCAGTTGATGAATTAACTACTCAAGTAATTGTGTCAAAACAAAAGGAGATTTTCTAGATTTTTGTAGACGCCAAATATTTCGGTTTCGGCAGTTGTCGGAAGGTCATTGTGAATCTCAATCTCTACAAGTGTATTCTTACTCTTGTCATACACCATATAAAAAGTCTCATCATCCCCACTCATATCAACAAGTAGGATCTCATTTTCACTCAGTTGACACTTGGGTAAGGGGAACCCTAAGCCTTCTGATATGTACTCACTTAAACACTCCTCCTTAGACTCCACCCATTCATCACCGCTACTAACTTTTTTCATAATCTCATTCCGACAACTCCAGGAATCGGTGACGAGCAAACAAACTTGGCCTCCAAACAAAGTCAAGTGGAAGACTTTGTCCTCAAGATTTTTATAATTTGGCAAAGGCAGTCTCTTGAAACTTTCATCATTGCAATCAAAACAAATTACTTCTGTGTTTTTATCATCCTCATAATCCATTACCAGCCAATAAATAGATCCATTTACAAAGACACTAACATCAGGGCAAAATTCCCCCGAAAATCTTGTCATCTCATTCACATCACCCCATTTGTTGTCTCTGCAGGAATACACATTATAATGCTTACTATCTTATAATCCTTCATCAATGGATCGTAATATATTCCATGAAATCGTGTAGTGGTCTTGCACATATCAACTGGTCCCGGACAATACAACTCCCGGTACGTTCTACTGGATGGATTCCACAACACACACTTATACAAAGACCTCTTCCCCGGCATATTATAGTTATAACACCAGTCCTCGCGGCAGTACTTCAGATATAATCCGTCACAACTGCACAAAGTAGAAATACAAAGGGCAAATTCAAATTTAATTGCCGACACAGATTCAATACGGTTGTTTCGGAGCTCAGCAACATGCAAATCATCACAATTATTTTCGTCCTCCCATGCAATTAGATTTCGGGAGGACGGATTCTTTTACTGCTGCTGGAGATGAATTTCAGAGAATATTGGATTGGAGATAGTGGCCTCCCACTGTTTGCAAACCACCCTGAATCTAAGTAAATCCTTCACAGGTAATCGGGATAGGATGTCCACTATTATTTCATGTGGAATACTAGGTTTCCACCCTCCAACATCACACACTTTTTTCATATTTCTGATTCAAATTCGTGAACTCATTCCATTGTATTGAAACCTACAACAATTATTTAGATTCAATAATAAGTCTCATTAAAAAAAAAAAAAAAAAGCCAATAAATAGATGAGATGATAATTAAGTGACAAGTAACCAAGCCAAAACCTTTTCCTTGAAGGAACAGAGGCTCAAATTCAACCAAAACCAAACAAATCAAATTAACAAACAATGGTTTTTGGATCATTAAGGAGAATAAGAACGAGCCTACCACAGTTTAACCACATTTAATAACACGACTTCAATTGCAATCCCATCACTATCTATTCATACTTAAAAGAACACAAATACACTTTCAAATATTTGTCGTTCATCAAGTTTTGATTTTATAAAAAATCAATAGCAGAAACGCAACAAATATAAACCATATTAGAGCAGAGTAACGATCTACTATCTCAGAAACAAGGTCTAATCTCTCTTTAATCACCTTCCGTTCATCAACACTTAATAAAAGCAACTAATAAAACATATAAAAGCAGATTAAGGGCAGAGGGAAACAAGAGATTACCATTCCTCAAATCTTCTGCTCTGAACTACCTCACGTTGTGGAGATTTGGTTAGGTTAGCACCTGCACAGCACAGTTAGCTTTTAATAATAGGGATAATTAAACATATTTGGCAGATATGTTGGGCCGTTTAGCCATATACAAGGCCCGTTTTTTAAATTGTAGACGAGCTAGGCCGGCGGGCCGTAATTTAATTTATTTTAATAATTTTACTGGGCTGATATTTTGGGCTGGGCAATCCCTCCCCTTTACTCTCTATTTCGGAATCCACTAACAACTTATTTCTCCCCCTCTCCTTTGGATTCACCTTTCTCTACCTTTTATGTTCTAATTTGGTTGAGAAATTGAAAAACTTACTAGCAATTTCTTTTTTCTCTTTGAGCACACCAATTTTTTATTTATTAATTATTTTTCGAGATTGTTGATGGAGACATGGAAATTGGAAAAAGCAGATATGCATTAGTGTGTTTGTGTTTTGTGTGAGTTGCATATTTGTTGATTTATTATTATTAAACAAAATATTTGTGTAATACAGACAAAAAGTGTGACAATATTTTAATAAAAATTAATACTCAGAAGATTAATGAAAATTTACAGTAATGTGGTTAATTATTTCATAAATAATAATATAAAAAAGTGAATTATTTTTAATAATGTTTCGACTTAAAGTGTGTTTGTGTTTGTTTGGTGCTTGTTGGTTTATTAATATGATTATTAAGATTGTGTGAGATAGATAAAAAAAAAATGATAATAGTAATAAAAATTGATACTCTAATTACAAGTATACAGTATACTGTATATATTAGTGTATAATATAAGTGCAACTTGAACAAACTAATACATTTGAAAGCAACTGATTAAAATGTTAACATCAAAACTAGATGAGAAGGAACAAATGTATGAAGAGGAAATAAGTATTCCACACACTGTCTTAAACCATAAGGATTCTGCATTGCTTTAATCATGGTTTCATTTCATACACCATGTAAGAATATGTTATTTTCATCAAACAAAACTAATAAATATATGATATATCAAAGTTTGGAAATCAAATTTAACATGTAAAAATGTATTCATAATTCTGAATTATATATGAAAATAACATTAAAGATATTTTTTTAGACAGTGGCATCAGCTATTTTTTATGTTGGCAAACAAACAATCACTCCATTCACCATTGCAGTCTCAAGAAAGAATAATTATCATAATTGCAATTGTTTAAGTTGGCAGATAGCTCCAATAGTTTAGTGGAATTCATAACTACCAGTATGAGGCTTCATAAACTCAAAGAGACTCTACTCAAAGTACAGAATGAAATGCCACATGATTAAATTGTACTCCATATTTCTAATTCAATATCTTCAGTATTTTAAATGCACAATTCAACCTTAATATCATATACTAAGATTTACTGCTAGAGTGCTAGGCAAATGATACCTGACTATGTTTCTAATCTTCAACTTCCAGTGAAAGCCATCAAGAATGGCATCCAAACCATTTTGATTGCTACTCCGATTTCCATCATATTTCATTACTCGGAGACCCAATTTCCCTAAATTTTCACTATCTTCTCCAGGGCCCGAGCTATTCTTCCAAGCCAAAGTTCTCAAATTCGTCAATCGCAGAATCCAAATCATGCATTTTCCTATATGGTTTAATGCTATGAAGTATGAACAACCCCTTTGGGGAAAAACCTTTCAGACGGCAAACCGTTATCTTGTTGGAACTCAAAAAATGCCATGTAAATAAAGAAAGGGAAGAATAGAATGATTCATCAACTAAAGCAGACTGGTGGCTTTATAGCCATTACATAACAGAAAGAAAGAAAATCAGAATAACCAACAAAGCACATCTAAAGCCAACGTGCAAAAAAGAAACTGATCCTGATCTTCTAAAGATAAATCTTTCCTAAAGACTATTACACAACAACAAACTTAGACTATAAAAATAACTAATAAAACTCTAAATTTGAACGATAATCTCCTTATGCCATAAATTAACAGGCTCATGTATACATTTACCTAATTATGAATCCATTTACAAGTATGAATAGAAAAAGAATAGCAGAAATTGTGATTATACACATATGACAGAGAATACCATGAAGAACATGAGTCATTAAACATGAAATTAAAATTAGTCTTTTACAACGACAAAGCAAAATAAAGGTGAAAGCAGTAATCACATCTCACCATTCAGATATGGGAGTTAGCACAATCACTTGATGAATTAACTACTAAGTAATTGTGTCAAAGCAAAAGGAGATTTTCTAGATACTTTGAGTATCGAGGTACTACGAAAGTTGGCAGATGGTTATTGTGAATCTCTACAAGTGTATTCTTACTCTTGTCATACAAGATATAAAAAGACTCAAACTGCATCTCGCCGTCTCTCCTCATATCACGAAGTAGGATCTCATTTTCGCTCATTTGACACTCGGGTGAGGGGAAGAGGAGGCCATGTGATGATTTGTACTCGCATAAACACTCCTCCTTAGACTCCATCCATTCATCACCGCTACTAACTTTTTTCATAATCATCTCAGTCTGGCGACTCTTGGAATTGATGACGAACAAACAAAGTTGGCCTCCGAACGAAGTCAACTTGAAGATTTTGTCATCAAGATCTTTATAATTTGGCATAGGCAGCATCTCGAAACTTTCATTCTTGCAATCAAAACAAATTAATTCTGAGTATTTATAATCATCAAAATCCTTTACCAGCCAATAAATAGATCCATTTACAAAGACACCATAATAAGAAGGGCACATGTCCCCCAACAATATTTTCATCTCTTTCACGTCACCCCATTTGTTGTCTCTGCAGGAATACACAGCATAATGCTTCTTATCAGCAATTACTATCTTATAATCCCTTATCAATGGATCGTAATACATTCCTTGAAATGGTGCAGTGGTCTTGAGCGTATGAACTGGTACTGGACAATTCAATTCTCGATACATTCTACAGGATGGATTCCACAACACACACTTATCAGGAGACCGCGTGACCATGATCTGATCAGACCATTCCTCGGGGAAGTACCTCAAATATAATCCGTCACAACTGCACAAAGTAAAACTACCACGACCAAGGCCAAATTCAATTGCCGACACAAATTCAATACAGTTGTTTTGGAGCTCACCAACATGCAATCCATTGTCATTAATTTCCTCCCATGCAATTAGATTTCGGGAGGATGGATTCTTGTACTGCTGCTGGAGATGAATTTCAGAGAATACTGGATTGGAGATAGTGGCCTCCCACTGTTTGCAAACTACCCTGAATCTAAGTAAATCCTTCACAGGTAATTGGGACAGGATGTCCGCTATTATTTCATGTGGAAGACTAGGATTAGGACTCTGCTCTCCCTGTTTCCACCTTCCAATATCACAAACTTCTTTCATATTTCTGATTCAAATCCTCACACACTTAATTCAAAGTGTTGAAACCTACAACAATTATTCAGGTTCAATAATAACTCTCATTAAAAAAAAAAAAAAGCCAATAAAGAGATGAGATGATAATTAAGTGACAAGTAAGTCTCCAGACGCAACAAAACCAAGCCTAAACCTTTTTCTTGAAGGAAAAGAGACTCAAATTCAACCAAAACCAAACAAATCAAATTAATAAACAATGGGTATTTGATCATTGAGGAGAATTCAAACGAGCCTACACACTTTAACCAGATATTTAAAAACACAACTTCAATTGCAATCCCATCACTAACTATTCATACTTAAAAGAACAAACCCTCAGAAATACACTTTCAAGTTTCAAATACTTTTCGTTCATCAGGTTTTGATTAAATAAAAAATCAATAGCAGAAACGAAACAAATAAAACAAATTAGAGCAAAGTAACAATCTACCATCTCAGAAACAAGGTCGTAATCTCTCTCTAACTACCTTCCGTTCATCAAAACTTAATAAACGCAACTAATAACAGATAAGAGCAGTTTAACGATCTACAATCTCAGAAACAATGTCGTAAGAGATTACCTACAACGGAGGAGAGGGCAGTATATTTGATTACGCCAGCAATAGCATAGGTTAGGTTCTTATGATTGGGATAATTAAACGAATTTGGCAAATATTTTTGAAGCCCATGGGCCGGCCATTTAGCCCTATAAAAAACTGATCTATATTGGCCCGTTTTAAATTGAGCTTTTTTAGCCCGTGGGCTATTATTTTAATATTTTTACTGGGCTGATATTTTGGGCTGGGATTAGGGCATACAATTACTGGGTGAGAATTATGTTTGTTGATTATTATTAAGCAAATACTTGTGTGAGACTGATTTTGATAATGTTTAAATAAACATTAAATTACATTACATACAGTAAACTGTATATGTTCGTGAATAATATAAGTGCAACTTGAACAAACAACATGTGGATTTGAAAGCAACTGATGACAATGTTAACATCAAAACTAGATGGGAAGGAACAAATGTATGAAGTGGAAATAAGTATTCCACACACTGCCTTAAACCATAAGGATTCTGCATTTCTTTAATCATGGTTGCATTTCATACACCATGTAAGAATATGTTCTTATTATCAAACAAAACTAATGACGCCTTTACGTATGATCCATGGACACATCAAATGTAAAATTGCCCCTAGGGCATATCTCAAGTGGTAGAGGGGAGGATGTAAAGACCTTCCAACTGAGCTTGGTTGCCCCAAGATGGGGGTTCGAATCCTGCCTTTGGTATGGATTTGACCCCCTTGCAAGCACAAGTTAAACAGTGAGCCCTCTCTATAAGCCACTTGAGGCACATCCTGCGATTTATTTCTTCCAACAATCCCCAGGACAGGGGCGGTGGGGACCCCTAATGGTGTGCTCTATAAGCCACTTGAGGCACATCCTGTGATTTATTTCCTCCACCAATCCCCAGGACAGGGGCGGTGGAGGCCCCTAATGGTGTGGTACACCATCAAACGATTTACCTCCTCCACCAATCCCCAGGACAGGGGCGGTGGGGGACCCCTAATAGTGTGGTACACCATCAAACGTAAAATTATATTAACATTTGATGAACTCATTGTCGAGAATGGTAGGAGGTAGAACCGTAGAGGAAGGAATTAAAGGGATTTTTGCTCCCTAGATCAAATCAATTATTGTCCTAAACATTTTCTAGTGGAAACTTTTTTTAAGCTTTAATTTACGATGAAATCATTGTTTTCATTGCCATAATTTACCGTCAGGATTTTCAGCTTTAATATGATGACCTGATTGCATTTGCAGTATTATTATTATTGACTTAAGATGTCATTTAATACTCATGAAATGAAAAACAGGAGAATCAGATTTGAGTGTGTGAATGAATAAATGGTTCACACTATGTATAATATGGGGTATTTAAAATGTGAAGAATATACACTTCATGATGTTCATGCACGCGAACAATAGCTGGTCGTACATGTCCTCAAGAGTCGACTCACCGGTTCATTACATTCATTCAAACTACATTCATCTTAGTTTGAACTTAAACAACAGTCATGTAGAAAATTGATGTCATTTTCTGTAGACCTGATTTCTTGTCTTCTTACAACAGTAAGCAAGCAGCAAGGTAAGTCTATGTCCAAGATCTGAATGCCACAAAGCCTAAGGCAATAGATGCAGGCTCACGTCTACCCATCTCATAAGCTTCCGGTTTAACTAATGCTTCCAAGCACAAAATGATTCTCTACTGATCAACAAGCTGAGAATTCAACTTCAAGATTCTATTTCTACTTTATAAACCATATATAAATAGCACGCAAGTATATACGAACTTCAGCATTAAAGATATCAAATCAATCAAGTAGTTCAAACTACTGGTTCCATGATCTTTGGCCAATGTACGTCCACTAGCTCTAGTGATAACTACAAACAAGTGGATAAATGGGAAATCATTAAGAATGAAAGTTCTGGATGTAGGATATATTATGATATGTGTTTGCAGAAAATAAGTGCACTTAGAGCCCTACATGGTGGCAGTAAAGGCAGCATAATGAATAGGATAATCGATAAATATTGTCCATTATCGACACTAAGCAAAAGAATCAGAAACTAAACAGAAGAGGATCATGATTCCATCATCAAATCATTTTTATTGTTTTCTATCTTTGTATGAGTTAATCATTGGGCTAAGACAGAAAATGGAAAGTCTGAGGTGCGAGCATATCAAGTCGTAGACATTAGTTTAAAAGAAAAGGATCTTTCCACCAATTATGATCATTATATCAAAGCTCACCACCCATTTTAAGCAAAAGATTCAAATTTATATATCATTAAAAGCATCATAATAAGGGCCTCATATGAGTCATCGAAATCTGGATTGACAATGTTCTACACAACTTCTTTCTTGATGAATCATTTTCTGTCGGTATCTTACACCACCAGTAGTTGCTAATTGTATATTTATAGCATTATGACTATAAACATGGCATCAACTGAGGTTAAATGAATCATCAAAGCATTATTTATGTTTTTAGGTCAAACACGTAAAAAATGGTATTACCTCTACTTTGACTACTTAACAACAGACCATTGAAATTGCAACTCATGGTGGAAGAATTAAGATAGTGGCTCATCATTTTTCTGATTCCTCAGGTCAACAATAAGAGAAGTGCCCCCCTACGTGGATTCTTTTACCACAGGAAAAACATGAGAATTGAATTGAAATTTACTTTGAGGGAAAATAGTGGTGACATGATAAAATCATACACAGGATGACGATTATTGCACAGGAGCAGCCAAAGGGTGCCTACAAATCATGCATACGAGTAGAAAATAGTACGTGCATCAAAGCTAGGAAATCAAATTGAAAATGCAGAATTAAATTCAAAATTCTGAATTGTATAGGAAAATAACATTAAAGATCCTTTTATAAGACTCTGTCATCAGCTATTTTTTATGTTGGCAAACAGTTCATCTCTCCTCTCACCATAGCAGAGTCTCAAGAAAGAATAATTACCTATAATTGTAATTGTTTAAGTTGACATAGCTTCAATAGTATAGTGGAAAATACTACCATATGAGGCTTCATAAACTCAAAGAGACACAACAGCTCAAGTACATAATGAAATGTCATATGGTATTTTACTATTTCATTATCTTAAGGAAGTATTTTAAATGCACAATTCGTTATACAATTAAATATAGTTAAGCCAAGACATTCACATCGTATATTATTTACTTATAGGTAAATGATACCTGACTATGTTCATGCTTCCACCGAAAGCCATCAAGAATGGTATCCAATGCAAACTCCCTAGAAAAAATTATACCTTTCTCTTAATCATACAGAGCTGATACCTATAGCTTCATCCTCATATGCAGGCAGAATCAATAGCATTCTCAGCTCTCCAATTCTAATCCATAAGTCCCATCTTTTCGCAAACTCATATCAAACACTTCTGAATTCATCTTTTCCTTTTTTGTATAACTGTTGCTCCTCCTGAATTCTCGATGTGTACCACCAGGTCTAGGACTCCTTTCATCCCTGTTATGGAATCTTGCATCCATGGAATTATTTCCTTCTGTATCACTCGAATACATTCTTGTACTTCCGTTCTTCTTCAGATTTCCCCTAAAATTCTGAATTTTGCCTTCTTTTGCAACACCTTCCAAGCTTCTCCGCCTCATATCACCAACATTTTTTCCAAAATCTGAACCATTTTGATTGCTTCTCGAATTCCTACCATAGTCCTTTGCCCGTAGACCATTCTTTCCTAAATTTCGACTAACTTCGCCAGAGCTTGAATCTTCTTCATAACCGAATACATTCTTGGATTCCCTGTTATGAAATCTTGCATCCCCTGATCTTTTTCCTCCTGAATCACTCAAATACATTCTTGAACTTTCCTTCTTTCTAAGATTCCCCTGAAAATTCATATTTTCGCTTTGTTTTGCCACACCCTGCAAGCTTCTCCGATTGAGATCACTCACATTTCTTCCGTTGTCCAAACCATTTTGATTGATCCTTGAATTCCCATCATATCCCGTTACTCGGACCCCCAATTTCCCTAAATTTTCACTATCTTCCCCAGGGCCCGACTCTTCTTCTAAACCGAAGCTCTCAAAGTCATCAATCGCAGCATCCAAATCATACGTTTTCCGATATGGTTTAACACTATGAACAACCCCTTTGGGGAAAAACCTTGCAGACGGCAAACCATTATCAGCCCTAAACAACTCCGGCCCATCCCTTTCAGACCACAAATCAAGCCCCCCGGGCTTCTGAAACCTGTCCGCCAGTACCTTCAATTGCTCATCAGCATCCACGGAGAACAAATTCGGCGGCTTCTCAACTGTTTCCCATGGGCGTTCGAGTTCGGAAACAGCAGCCTTGAGCTCCGCCCGTTTCCTCATTTCATATATTTGTCGTTCGCGGGCTAAACGGGCTTTCAGAAGTTGCTTTGCCTTTTTGGCCTGCATTCTTTTCCACTGCCATTTGGAGACCCCTCCAGGATAGGTTCTCGGTCCACCACCCATCCGAATCAGCGTCGTTCTGTAGGGTTTGGAGGTGTGATTAATGAGAGATAGGTTCGAGAGTTTTGTGGTGAGGCATAGTGATCGGGAGGATATGAAATCAGCCGACAAAGCTTTTGCTGACGAGAGGGATTGTGAAGTTACAGTAATTGAGAGAGACATCCTGCAAATTCTACAGCATTAACTTGAACAGGCAAAATGCGTGAGTCTGTGAGAGAGAGAGAGGTGGGGAGAGGGAGACGATGAAGATGAGACAAAATATGTTGCTTTTAAGAGTTAAGAGTTGGGCTTTGATTTTTTTAAAATTATACTAGGATTGGGCCAAGCCGCAGATGTTTTATTGGGCTTCAATCGTAAGGTTTAATTGACTTGACCATAAAAATCCATTTTATTAGTGTGGCGGGTGGCCCATTAAGATAAAATGATTAATTTATGTGGATTCTATCTATTAAAAAAGAAAATGTAACTCTTGTAGTGACATGCCCTAATTAGTAAAATTTAAGTCTTGTGGCCGGATGGAGGGAGTAATATTTATTTTTTTTAAGACAAACTCTCTTGTAAGAAGTGTTAAATTATATCTTATATATACTAATTACGAGTACGCTGCTAAAAATAACTTTTTAAAAGTATGAGGTGGCGCGATGTGGTTAATTGTCGTATATTTTTTATTTTTTGTTTTAATATCACATATATAATCTTTTTAATTTTATTTATTTATTTATTTATTTATTATTATTATTATTTAATATTCTATACAACAGACAACTCCTCTATTAATAAATAAATAAATATATATATATATATATATATATATATATATATATATATATATACACACACGAGTACATATTTCCGCATAATATGTGGATGCATTATATTTTATAAAAAAATTAATTAGATAATTCAATATTAAACGCATATTTTAATTTAATAATGAGAATATATTCAAAATTTTTGAAAATATATTTTTATTAATTGGTTTATTTATCTATTCTTAACCAATAAAAAATATAATTAAAGGTGCTATTTAATTTATAGATATACATGAATATATAATAATAATAAATAAATAAATAAAAAGTAGAAAGATTTATATATGATATTAAAATAAAAATACGATAATTAACCACGTCGCAACACTTCATACTTTTAAAAAGTTATTTATAGCAGCGTATTCGCAATTAGTATAAATAAGATATATATATATATATATATATATATATATATATATATATATATATATATATATATATATATATATATATATATATATATACTCCCTCCGTCCCGGGCAAAGAGTTACATTTGCTTTTTGTGCGTAGATTAAGGAGTATTATTATTTTATGTAAAGTGGATAGGTGTATTAGAGAGATGTGATGGGTAGTGGTGGGCCATTTGTGTACTTTTTTTACTAAAATGGGAAAATGTTGCAATTTGAATGGGACATCCAATATAGTAAAATGTTGCTATTTGGGTGGGATGGAGGGAGTATATATATAAAAGGGTTCGTGGAAATTGGAGAGGGAGGGGACTCATAAAAAAATTCAACTATGAATCTCTTCTTTCTTTGCGGTTTTGAGATATGTGTGTTTGAATGTAAATTCAATTATCTCTTCTCCTCATGTATCGTCTCTCAATTTTTACAGTCTGTGTGATGTGTGTGAGTGAGTGTGTGTTTTTTTTGTGTATGTATATATTTTAGTGTGTGTTTTAGGTATAGTGGTGGGTGAATGGGTGTACAAAGCAATTTATTTAATGATAAATTATGATTTATAAAATGGAGTAGGGATATAATTGATATTTTACATATTTTTCGTCTTTAATACAGGTAGGGATGGCAACGGGTAGGGTATCCGCTTATTTTGGGGTACCCGTATCCGTATCCGATTAAAAAAATAACTACCCGTATCCATATCCGTCCCGTTTAAAAAATTTATTATAGTACTCGTACTCATCCCATTACCATTTATCACTACCCGCGGGTACCCATAGCCATTTAATATTCATTTATTTTATATATATTTATATTTTTTATTGTCTAAATAAATATAATAATAAAAATTATATTATTATTAATTAAATATAAAATAAATATAATATAAATTGTATTATTTTAAATAAATATTTAATAAATATGATTAAATAAAATTTATAACTATTAATTAAATATATAAAATATCTTATCATATATAAATTATATAATATATATTAAATTTTATAAAAAAATATATATATATTCGGGTTACCCACGGGTATTTGAGGCATTATCAGTACCGTCCCAAACCCTAATGGTATTTTTCACAACTACTCGTACCCGTCCCAAACCCGTTTAATACTATCAATACCCTACCCATTAGGATCCGGATAAATCGGGTACCCAGAAATACCCGTCTGATTAGAGCTATTTTCACCTACATTTTAGTGTCTTTTTATATGTGTTTTCGTATTATTTTATCCGTATTTTATGTGTTATTTGATTGTGTTTTGTGTTTTTATTGAAATGTGTGTGAATGAGCTTAAACTTAAGATTTTCACTTTTTATTTGATGCTAAACATGATAAGGAAGATGTAGGAAAAAGCGGATCTCAATTCGGAGTTGAAACGAGGAAGAACGAGCCGAAATAGTGAAAGAGGAGAAGAAGCTGCACAACACGGCCGGCCGTGTGCAGGAACACGGGTCGTGTCTTGAACACGCCTCGAGTTCCGCACACGGGCCTGTGCATGAGGCCGTGTGATGTCGCCAGAAACACCAACTCGGCCACCCTGTGGCCAAGCGCAGAGCACGGGTCGAGCGCAGAACACGGGACGTGTACCGCGCACGGCCCTGTCCTAGAAGCCGTGTGCGGACACCAGATTACACAACACGGCCACCCCTGTGGCTGTGTGCAGAGCTCGAGCCGTGTAGGTGTAATTCCTGCTAAAAAATCAGAATCTTCTAGAAGGCCCACATGGGGTATAAATAGACCCCATTTCAACATTTTTCAGATCAGATCCGAAAATCCATCTTCTACACACACATCACACACCTTTCCTCCCATTTTCACCACCATCTAGATCCACCTTCATCCACTTTGATCCATCTTCATCCATTCCATCAATTCTCCACCAAATCTTCATCTCTTCCATTGGGTGTGAGAGATCTCAAGATTTCAAGAGCTAGAGTGGGAGATCCATGAGTGTTGAAGATTTCCTACAAGAAATTGTTGGGGAAGATTTACATCTCTTTTGAACCTCTTTTGGATTTAGAACTATGGATTTGTGTAATAGATCATTTATGTGTTTTGTTACCCTAATCATGTTAGGCTAATCCCTCTAGTGGGATTAGGAATATGAAGAACATAGTAGATTTATATTATCATGTGGATTAAATTGGTTTTTCATTTAATTGATGTTGATTTCTATTCATGGGATTTAATTGCTTTGATATTGTGATAGCATGGTTTGTTATTCATGAATGTTTATTGGTTTAATGGATTGTTGATCAATGTATTATTTGTGGTAATTAAGTGCTATTATGATGTTCATGTGTGTATTGCTTGGAGTGAGACGGAAACGACCCTCTATAGTATTAGGAAGGCATGGATAGACATTGAGTTTGGGTTTGACCGAAAGGATATTTGAATTCAATGAGGGAAACCAATCCATTCGTTGGCCTTAGTACACAAAAAGGGAGAGTTTAATCTAACTAGTACCTAGATGGAAGGGGTTAATGTTGGGCTTTGATCTTAAGTGCTTTTTGGAGTCTAAAATGGATCAACAACCTTTGTAACCCGAAAGGGAGCTTAGGATACAATCGTGATCACCCTTAGTCTACATCAATTGAGTTGAATTCCGTTTGCATGATAATATGAATCGAGTGTGCTTGGATGTTTCTAATCCCATGTTTTTCCATACTTGAACTTTAGCACCCATTTTCTTTACTTGTCATTGTTCTTATTTGCTATCCTTATTTACTTGTTACTTGTTTTAGTTGTTAATCAATCTCAAAACCCCCGATCATCTTTACAAAAACAACAATGAACATGAGCTCACGTATTTTGCTAGTACGAATATAACTCCTTATTGGATTGATAATTTTTCTTGGGATATACTACTACAACGATCGAGTATTCTTGCTCGTGAGTGCTATACAAATAGGCAAACAAGAAAATGGCGCCGTTGCCAAAGGGGAGTTTGACGGACTAGTCGAGTACTGTGTTATTGTTTTAGTTGTTCTTGATAAGGATTATTTTTATTTTCTTTTATTTATTATTTGTGTTTGTGGTCTCATTCTTTGACTTTTCGTAGGTGTTTTATGATCACAAGATCAAAGGGAAATCAATCGATCATTCCTTTGAATTTGGAGATTGAAAGGACCGCACGACAAAGGAAACGAGAGAGGCGTAAAGCTAGAAAAGAAAAAAATATGGAGAATCAACGGGGAGACAATGTTGATTATGACCCACCCCAAGATCCTTTACAAGATCAAAGGGGGGTACAAGAAGGAGTTCAAGAGAATCAAGCGGAGATAATGAGGAATTTCTTTGCTCAAAATCAAGAGTATATGCAATTGCTTGCCAATCAAGAAGCTCAAAGGATATTTCAACAGCAAGAGTTGCCAAGGCCTAGAGCAATTCGGGATTACTTCCAACCGAGAGCCGTGCACAATATGGTTCCTCCGGTTCAAGCCAATGATTATGAAATCAAGACCGGATTGATCAACATGGTTAAAGCAAATCAGTTTGGGAGAGGTCCTCTTGAAGACCCGAACACTCATCTATCTACCTTCTTGGAGGTTGCAAATACCGTCAAGATGAAGGGAGTGTCGGAGGATGCTATTCGAATGAGGTTGTTCTCTTTTTCTTTAAGAGACAAGGCTAAAGCATGGTACAATACAATTCCTTTGGGAAGTTGTAATACATGGGAAGATCTTGAGCAAAGGTTCCTAAACAAGTATTTCCCTCCTTCAAAGACGCTCCAATTGAAAAGCCTTATCACTCAATTTAGGCAACTTCCGGATGAAAATTTTTATGAAGCATGGGAACGCTACAAAGAGATGCTCCGAAAGTGTCCTCAACACGATTTTCATGAGAATCAACAAGTGGCTTTCTTTTACCAAGGGTTGAATCAACAAAATCGGATGCATGTAGATGCCTCATCCGGAGGGTCTATATTTGGAGTGGATGCTATGAAAGCCATGGATATTTTTGAAGACATTGCGATGAATGCTTATCAATGGCCTTCCGAGCGAGTAATGGGAGGTTATGCCTTTGGAAAAGTAGCTCAAGTGGAGAGTGTGAACAAAGTGAAGAGTGATATGTTCCAAAGTGAGGGAATGAAAGAATTCAATGAGAGCATTCAAGCTTTAACAAAACAATTGAATTTGATCACTCAAGGAGTAACTCAAGGGGGAAGCACAAGTACTATTGTAAATGATGAGAGCCATGTTATGCAAAGTATAGAGGATGTTGCCTACTTAGATAGGAGAAATTACCAAGGAAATTTTCAACGTCAAGGGAATTTCCAAGGTAATTATCCTTCTAATCAAGGTAATTTTCAAGGAGGATATCAAGGACAAGCTCGGGGAAGCAATTTCAATCAATCAAGTGGAAATTATCAAGCTCCGAGGAAGCATGAAAATCTTTCTTACTCTAATCCTCAAGCCGCCGTGTCATATCCTCCGGGATTCGATCCGAGTGCTAAACCACCAAATGGAGAGGGGAAAGCATCGGTGGAAGAGACATTGCTAACATTCATGAAAAAGATGGAGGCTAGAATGGAGGAAAATGAGAAGAAATCCGACAATAGGATGAGAGCTTTTGAGTATCAAATGGGTCAAATTTCTTCTTCCGTGGGATCTCAACACCAACAAGGAAAGTTTCCATCTACCACGGTAACTAATCCTAAAGAAGATTGCAAAGCTATCACTCTTAGAAGTGGAAAAGAGTATGAGGAACCTCCTATGCCTAAAGAAGATAGTATTGTCATTGAAAGTGAAGTGGAAAGCAAGGTGGAAGAAGGGTTGGTGCAAGAAGAAATTGAAATGGAGGAAGTAAGCAAGAAAAAAGAAATTGTTTAGCAAAAGAAAGATGAAGAGAAGATAGAGAGAATTCCAAAGTGGAAAAAGGCAAAGGAGTTAAGGGAAAAGGAAGTTGAAGTTGAAAGAGATAGTTGGGGAATACCCAAGACTCAAGTACCGGTTCCTTTTCCTCAAAGGTTCTTGAAGAAGGGTTTGGATGAGAGGTTCAAAAAGTTTCTTGAAATCTTCAAGAAGATTCAAATCAATATCCCTTTCGCCGATGCTTTGGATCAAATGCCTCATTATGCTCGTTTCTTGAAGGACATCATGGGAAAGAAAAGAAGTCTTGTGGACAATGAAACGGTTAATCTAACCGAAGAGTGTAGTGCCATTCTACAACGGAAACTT
Organism: Pogostemon cablin; assembly: GCA_023678885.1. Lineage (NCBI taxonomy): Eukaryota > Viridiplantae > Streptophyta > Magnoliopsida > Lamiales > Lamiaceae > Pogostemon > Pogostemon cablin. The sequence goes on from CM042983.1 coordinate 1,302,981, forward strand.
CCACAAAAATTGAAGGATCCGGGTAGTTTCATTATACCATGTGAAATTGGAAAGAACAAGAAGAACAAGGCTCTTTGTGACCTCGGTGCAAGCATTAATCTAATGCCTCTCTCCATATTCAAGAAGCTTGGATTAGGTGAAGTAAAGCCAACTTCCATCACACTTCAATTGGCGGATCGATCTATGACACATCCAAAAGGAGTAGTTGAAGATGTGTTGGTGAAAGTTGATAAGTTCGTCTTTCCGGTGGATTTTGTTGTTCTAGATATGGAGGAGGATGAAAATGTGCCATTGATTTTTGGGAGACCGTTTCTTGCTACCGGGAGAGCTCTTATTGATGTGTACAAAGGAGAATTGAAGTTGAGGGTTAATGATGAGGAAGTGGTATTCTCTCTACACAAGGCCATGCAATATCCAATGAATGATGAAGAATGTAAAAGTGTGGATGTTGTAAAGGGAAGTGTCGAGGAGAGTTGGCCTTCCATTGTAACCAAGGATCCACTTGAACTTTGCTTGAGCAATTCTCTATCTCTTTCTAATATTTCTACTACTTCTCTTGATTTAAATGAAGAATTGATTAATTGTTTGCTTGATCTAGGTGATTGTAGTGAAGCTCAAGAGGTTGCAGCCGCCATCTCAAGGGGAAATGACAAGTTCTTACCACTTAGAGATCCACTCGAGCAAGAAGAGAAAAAGGAAAAGAAGGTGGAGTTGAAGCCTCTACCCAATCATCTTACTTATGCCTACCTTGGTGAAAATGAGACATATCCGGTAATTGTATCATCATCTCTAACTTCTAGTCAACTTGATAAATTGCTTAATGTCCTTAAAGAGCATAAGTCGGCTATTGGTTGGTGTATTGATGATTTGAAGGGAATTAGTCCAACAATTTGCATGCATAAGATAAGACTTGAGGATGAAGGGAAAGCTTGTGTTCAAAACCAAAGAAGACTTAATCCTATCATGCAAGAAGTGGTAAAAAAAGAGGTTCTTAAGTGGTTAGATTCGGATATGATCTTTCCTATTAGTGATAGCCCTTATGTGAGCCCGTTGCATGTAGTATCTAAAAAAGGGGGTATGACTATAGTAAAGACCGATAAAGATGAGACCATAGCCACTAGGACGGTGACGGGGTGGCGTGTGTGTGTTGATTATAGGAAGCTTAATGAAAACACACGTAAAGATCACTTCCCCTTACCTTTCTTGGATCAAATGTTGGATAGGTTGGCCGGGTATGAGTTTTATTGCTTTCTTGATGGGTATTCCGGGTATAACCAAATTCTCATAGCACCCGAAGACCAAGAAAAGACCGCTTTCACTTGTCCCTATGGAATATTTGCTTTTTGAAGATTGCCATTTGGACTTTGCAATGCGCCGGCCACCTTTCAAAGGTGTATGATGGCAATCTTTGAAGGATTAATTGAGAATATAATGGAAGTGTTGTAGATTTATATTATCATGTGGATTAAATTGGTTTTTCATTTAATTGATGTTGATTTATATTCATGGGATTTAATTGCTTTGATATTGTGATAGCATGGTTTGTTATTCATGAATGTTTATTGGTTTAATGGATTGTTGATCAATGGATTATTTGTGGTAATTAAGTGCTATTATGATGTTCATGTGTGTATTGCTTGGAGTGAGACGGAAACGACCCTCTATAGTATTAGGAAGACATGGATAGACATTGAGTTTGGGTTTGACCGAAAGGATATTTGAATTCAATGAGGGAAACCAATCCATTCGTTGGCCTTAGTACACAAAAAGGGAGAGTTTAATCTAACTAGTACCTAGATGGAAGGGGTTAATGTTGGGCTTTGATCTTAAGTGCTTTTTGGAGTCTAAAATGGATCAACAACCTTTGTAACCTGAAAGGGAGCTTAGGATACAATCGTGATCACCCTTAGTCTACATCAATTGAGTTGAATTCCGTTTGCATGATAATATGAATCGAGTGTGCTTGGATGTTTCTAATCCCATGTTTTTCCATACTTGAACTTTAGCACCCATTTTCTTTACTTGTCATTGTTCTTATGTGCTATCCTTATTTACTTGTTACTTGTTTTAGTTGTTAATCAATCTCAAAACCCCCGATCATCTTTACAAAAACAACAATGAACATGAGCTCACGTATTTTGCTAGTACGAATATAACTCCTTATTGGATTGATAATTTTTCTTGGGATATACTACTACAACGATCGAGTATTCTTGCTCGTGAGTGCTATACAAATAGGCAAACACCGTCTCATTGCCATCCCTAAATACAGGTGCCTCAAACAAAACCTTGGTAATAGTACAGCCGGCCATAACAATATCGTATCATTACTAACTTAATCTTAAGTAGGAAGTAGGCACAGTACCCTTTTTTTTTTAAGCATATTTGGAATGGACTGCTCGTTGGATTCAATTGAAGCCCTAATTTTTTGCAGTGCCAATTTTTTACATATAGAATAGAAATGTCTTTTCTTTGAAACTCTTAGTTCACTAATTCGTCGTTGTGTTTGAATTGAATCATTTCAAATTCATTCAATATATTTGAAAATAAGTAAATTTTAAATTTCTATAATTTTAAATCAATTCATTTGAGTTACATTGTTTGGATAAATTATGGATTTTTTAAAGGATTTTAAATTCATAATCCAAAAAATATTTTTAAAATAGAATTTTATATATGATAAATAAAAATTTATTATATTCCTATTAAATATTAAAATCTAAAATTTTATTAAAAATAAATTTTTTGGAAGGGACCTCTACCATCGAACCTACTCCTTATCCACCCCCACCTCCCAAATTTTTTTATATAAAATTTAATATTTACTCCCTCCGTCCCGGAGTTAAGTTCACCGACACTGTAGATACGGAGTTTAAGAAAAGTTGCTTTTTGACCAACTTTATTGACTTTTGAGGGGTATTGTGGTATTTTTAGGTAATAAATAAATTATAAAGTATGTTATGTGTGTTAGGTGATAGTGGTATTTTTGAAATTAAGATAACTTTTGAGGTTGTTAGTTAATGTAAAGTTTCCTTTTTTGGGTGGTGAACATAAGTGTGGGACGGACGAAAACGGAAAGTGTGAAGATAAGTATGGGACAGAGGGAGTAAATAATAATAATATTATCACCCTGCCCTATCCCCTACCCACCTCATTAATTACACAACAACAGAAGAATTTCGAGTTTGATTAAGAATTTGAAATCCACTAAAAATCAACTAAATTACACGCTAGAGATAAGATTGATTGTTTTTCTTCTTGCGTTGGTACGAGTCATATTTGAGTGCACGGAACTCGACCCAACGGAGAATACACGTGCTTTTGTCTTTTCAATAAAAAACAATAATATTCTAAGGGTAAAAATAAAAATAACACTCTAAAATGGAACGATAAAATCCACTTTTGCGATAAATTAAGAGGCTCATGTATACATTCTCCTAATCATGAATCCATTTAAAAGTAACAATAAAAAAAGAATAGCAGAAATTGTGATTATACACATGACAGAGAATACCGTGAAGAATAGAACAGAACATGTGTGATTAAACATGAAATTAAAATTAATCTTTAACAAATGACAAAGCAAAATAAAGGTGAAAGTAGTAATCACATCTCAGCAGATAAAGGAGTTAGCAAAATCACTACATAAGTAATTGTATCAAAGCAAAAGCAGATTTTCTACATGTTTGAAGGCACGAAGCTTTTCCGTAGTTGGCGGAAGGTCATTGTGAATCTCTACAAGTGTATTCTTACTCTTGTCAAACACCATATAAACTCCATCTCATCCCTCCTAATACTCCTAATATCATCAAAGTAGGATCTCATTTTCGCTCACTTGACACACGGGTAAGGGGCATAAGTATTCTGATCTGTACCCCATTTGTTGTCTCTGCAGGAATACACAGCATAATGCTTCTCATCAGCAATTACTATCTTATAATCCTTAATCAATGGATTGTAATACATTCCTTGAAATGGTGTACTGGTCCAGTAGATATCAACCAGTGCCGGACAATACAACTCCCGGTATGTTCTACTGGATGGATTACACAAAACATACTTATTAGGAGGCTCCCTGAACCCATGGAAGTACTTCAGATAAAATCCGTCACAACTGCACATTATAGAACTACACTGACCAAGGCCAAATTCAATTGCCGACACAAATTCAATGCAGCTGTTTCGGAGCTCAACAACATGCAATCCATTGTCACCAGTTCGGTTCTCAAAATGCAATTAGTTTTTGGGAGGACGGATACTTGCAGCGCTGTTGGAGATGGATTCCAGCGAATATTGGATCGGAGATAGTGGCCTCCCACTGTTTGCAAACCACCCTGAATCTAAGTAAATCATTCACAGGTAATCGGGACAAGATCATGCTCTCTATTATGTCATGTGTAAGACTAACACTAGGACTACATCTCTGCTTTTCCCCTTTCCACCTTCCAACATCACACACTTCTGTCATACTTCTGATTCAAATTTTCACAACGATTCAATAATATTGAAACCTAAAACAATTATTTAGGTTCAGTAATAACTCTCATTAAAACAACAAAAAAAAAGCAAACAAAGAGAAGAGATGATAATTAAGTGACAAGTAAGTCTCCAAACACAACAAAACCAGGCTTAAACCTATTCCTTGAAGGAACAGAGGATCAAATTCAACCAAAATCAAACGAATCAAATTAATAAACAATGGTTTTTGGATCATTAAGGAGAATAAGAACGAGCCTACCACAGTTTAACCACATTTAATAACACAACTTCACTTGCAAATTGCAATCCCATCACTAACTATTCATACTTAAAAGAACACAAACTCAGAAATACACTTTCAAATACTTGTCGTTCATCAAGTTCTGATTATATGAAATTTAATAGCTTAAAGCAGAAACGCAACAAATAAAATAGATTAGAGCAGAGTAACAATCTACCATCTCAGAAACAATGTCGTAATTTCTCTCCAACTACCTTCGGTTCATCAAGCTTGATTAACGCAACTCATAAAACAGATACAGCAGATTAACGATCTACAATCTCGGAATTCAGAAACAAGGTCATAAGAGATTACCTACAACGAGAGGAGAGGGCAGAAGATTTGATTACGTCAGCACAGGTTAGGTTTTTATATTTGCCAGATCCATGGGTCGGCCGTTTACCCCTAGAAAAAATACCCGTTTTAAATTGTGCTATTTTAGCCCGTATATGCTGGCGGGCTGTAATTAACTATTTTAATATTTGGGCTGAGGATAGAGCTGTATTCAATCCCTTCCCTTCGCTCTCTCTAGAGTGAAAATTTTAAATCCAAAAAACACTACATCCCAACACGTGTAGATAGTAAGTTGTATACTTCAAATAAATAAAATTGTGAAGATGCTATATGGCATCCATTTTTTTTTCTTTCTATTTTGTATTTTTCCCTCCTATATATTTTGTTATAGAAGTGAATAAGTAAGTATGGTTGGTGAAGATTCCAAGAGAAAGAGCATTAGAACTAAGAAGTAATAAAAATGAGTATTAATACTCCAATTAATTAAAGATATTGTTTTGGCATTCCAAAATTGGAGAGCACATAAATTTTAGAGTTGAACTTAGTGTACATGGGACACGAATGCATCTTAATATGGGTAAATTGAAAAAAAAATTCACTAATTTTATAATTATTGCAAATTAATTCTCACTTTTGAGAAATTATAAAAAAAAATCACTGCCTTTATATATTATTGCAAAATGCACCAAAAAATCATACTTTTAATCACAAATTTGGTGCATTTTGCAACAATACTTAAATGTGATGGTTTTTTTTTTTTTTGCAATTTTTCAAAAATAAAGATTAATTTGTAATCGATGTAAAGTTCGTGATTTTTTATTTTGCAATTAACCATAATATTAATTATAGGATTAAACTATAATTCAATCCTAATCAATAATTATATTAAATAATTAAACATTTAAAAATATATAACTACTTTCTAATTCATATTTTTAACCTTTAAAAACCCAGAATAGTCCTAAATTTTATTGTTATTTTAAAAGACTGTTGGAAGTAAAATTTCATTCGGATCAGGGTTTCATTTCGGAGTACTATATAAGTATGCATGAACATATTTATTTAATTAATTAATTGACTAATGGGCAATAGGTTTCATCAAAATCAAAATCTAATAAATTAAGAAGGTGCGTGGAGATTGTTGGGACAGCTGTTTGACGGTGGAGACTCGAGTTCCAAAGTGTACTTTCAATTCAACACCAGTTTGTTATTTTCACCAAGTGTCTCATGTCTCCTTAATTCAATTCAAACCTTTGCTTGCACTTCATTTATTCAACCTCTATATATGCTTTCTTGGTTGATTTCCTACATTCAATTATACTAGAAAACTTGTCACAATGGGTAATTGGGTTCTTGTTTTCTGTTTGATGTTCTCTTCTGGTTTCTTGATAGCACAAGATAAACATGCCTTAGTTAAAGCCCGAAAACTTGGTCAAAGCAACATTTCCAGCCCGAGCCCATCTGAACAGGTGATGATCGGCAACCACCACCACCACCAGCGTTCTATGGATAAATCAGTTGCGGGCGGTGGTGCGATTGTTGGGATTCTAGCGGCCGGTTTTGTGGTGGCGGTTTTCTGTTACATCCGTGCAACTCGAAGAAAACACGACCAACCGACCGTCCATGTCGGAAATGGAAAGAATGTAGAATCTGCCTAGCTACCTAATTTCTTGCTTCTTTTGCTCAACCATAAATGTATGAGTTGATCATGTTGATATGCTCTACACGGATTTAATTTCGATGCACTTAATGTGTGTTGGTTTTATTTGTAGTGTATGTATATGTATAATTATTTATTAAGGTATTATTATTTTTATATAAAGTTGTTTATTAAAAAATTAATCGAAAAATATTGGCTTTATTCGATAATGTATTGTTATTTTAAAAAACTAATACTAAAATTTTATCAATAAATTAAATTTTAACTTTCTTCCATTATTATTACTTTCAAACCAAAAACCGAATTCATGGTGAAATCAAATATTACTCTTTAATAGTCCATAATGATAAGTTACTCTATAGTAGAGATGGTTATTTTTTTTGTTTAATAAGTAATATTACTCTTGTTATTATTAATTAACGAGAGGAGAGAAAAAATACTAATTAAAAAGATAATGTATGAAAAAACTGAAAGAAATAGTTGAAAATAAAGAAGAGATGATGTATGACAAAGTAAAAACCGAATAAAAGAGTTAACAGGGTATGTAGTGAAATGTTAATGGAGAAAAGATAATGCATAATAAATTGAAGAAAAAAAATTGAAATTAGTAAACCGAATAAAAGAATTAACAGGGTATGTAGTGAAATGTTAATGGAGAAAAGATTATGCATAATAAATTGAAGAAAAAAAATTGAAATTAGTAATTATTAAAACAAAAGATATGTGTCAGGACTTATGTGGGATAGATAAAAAAGTATTCATGAATAATTTAAATCATAAATTAAAATTAATAATATTTTATATTTAAAGTGATAATATTTTATAACAAAAATAATAATTAATTTAAAATATATAAAATAACCTCGTGATGCAACACTTGCATTTTATATGATAAACCGAATAAAAGAATTAACAGAGTATTTAGAAGTTTATAAGATATTTATTAAATTTAAAATTGAAATAGTAAATTTAAATAAGAGTCCAATTAACATGCAATACACTAAGCAAATCTAACCATTAAATAAAATAAAATAATTAAATATAAACCACCGACTACCATTATTAAATAAGGAAACCCTATCAAATGAGATTTAATTTTTTATCAAATAAGGAAACCCTAAACCTAAACCCCGTAAACATCATTAATATAAATCCCTTAACCCTCGTAATTAAAATCATTATCAAAACCCAAAAAGATTGGAAAATTGATTCAGGGGAGTAGGTTTGCGATGAAGAAGTCGAAAAGAATGAAAGCCATTGATGGCGGATTTCATGATTTGCCCGAATTCATAATTCAACATGTACAATCGTTTCTCCCTGGAATAGCCGCTGCTCAAACATCCCTAGTCTCCAAATCTTGGCACACCGCCTGCTCCACTCGTCCAAATCTAGATTTCGATCAACGTTATTTTCGTGGTAAGGAAGATGTGTTTTGGGAATTTACGAACAAGACTATGCAAAGGTACCAAGAATTGAACCTTAAGATTAAGAATTTCAAGCTCTTCGTATGTACAAATTCATCTTGGAATTATGCCGTTGATATAAAACCTCGTATGGAGGCCCGTATGGAGGCCCATAAAAAGGTTAAGGAATTAATTTTGAAAGCAATGAAAATGGGTACCGTAGATTTTGATTTTGGGACTGATTGGCCAGGCTTCAGACACACTTTACCGCGTGAGGTTCTTGGATCCGAAACTCTAACCACTTATGGGTCCCTAATTGATTTAGGGGAAGATACACAGATTAAATTTTTAGGACTTAAATCTCTTAAATTACTGCATCTTAGGATAAACAAAAACAGAGACACTATAGGGCGTATAGCTGCCATCTGCCCTTTAATTGAGAAATTTACTTTAGGAGGGTGTTAACGGAGCTCGGTTGTTGATGCTGATGGTCTGCAAAAGTTGTGTAAGCTCAGGTCTTTGTTCTTGAGCGATGTGGGTATTGATGCCTCCCTCTTCAAGGATTTCTCTTCTAAATTTCCTCTCTTGAAGGATTTGAATATTAATAATTGTAGTGGATACGAAGAAGGAGTCGAACTCTGTAGTGGTTCCCTCGAGTGCATAAGATTTGGCCAAGGTCACATGTTGAGAGCAAAAGTGACAGCAAAATTCGATGTTCCGAATATCCGTAAGTTTATATTTCTAGGTAGAAGTTTGCCTGAACTTTCGTTTACAAGTGTCTCAGGGGAATGGGAATCTGATATAAGTATAACACTGAAACGTTGTTATAGTTATAACTACGATGCTATCTGGTTCCTTGAATTGAATAAACTGCTAACTTGTTTGAGCTCGTCAAGAATTACTCTTTCTTTCCTTATGCCTAGTTTTCGGGCAGTTGTAGGTTGTACAATAAGAAGATAGATGCACTCTACCCTGATATTTGTGTGCTCATATATGGTTTGTTGCGGAGTTGTCGCCCTAATATCATAATTCTTGAATGGTTTCCTGTACTATACCCAAATTATGTACAAATTCTTTGTAAGAAACTCGTAGAGGGAGCTAGTGTGCAGGATCTCGAGGGAGTAAATGTGGAATTTCTTGAAAAGAAGGGTGAAGAGTGGCGTCCTTTGCTTTGGAAGACGTTGTTAGAGGATTGTGATTCATCCACACCAAAAATGGTACGATTCCGATTGAGATGGTTTTGACTTTTATACCACAATATTTTCATATTTCGTTATTTCTTAATTGAACTTGTTTGTCCACAATACATCGGGATCTTAATTTCTTGCTTCTTTTATATGGTTTTGACTTTTATATGATGCAAGGTCCACAAAGGACTTAACTTCGATGCATTTTATGTGGATTGGTTTTATTCAGCGTAAGTAGGTTTTTTCTGGGTGCACAATGTATAGTTTTTTTATATGAACTAGCACAAATGTTTAATTAAAATAATACTTCTTCCGTATATTCATTTATTTTTTGCACGTGAATTAAAAAGTATTATTATTTAATGTGTTGTAGGATCTTAATTTCTTGCTTCTTTCATAAATTTATTTATGTAATTTATAATTTCTTGGCATTCCTCATAAATTCCGAATATAATAAATGGGCCTATATTTCTATTCACCAGGCCCAGGCCTAGGCCCATAAATAAAAATTACTCTCGTATAAATACAATTCTAAAGCCGCTGTATTTTATACGTTTGGTTTTTATACTACTACCGACTTGGAGAAGAAGAAAGTGAGCAGATTCCAGTACAACCCAAAATCCACCGACTCTAGAAGCCAAAATTATGGCCACTGAGCAGTCGCTACTGGCGGTAATACGGGCGGCGCGGCCTTCATTCCGGAGGCGCCACGACAAAACGGCATTCGCTTTACATGCCGCCTTCATCGCCGCTGGATATTCCCTGAACGCTACTGGTCCTCTCGCTTTCGCTGACGATCCCTTTTCGGTCTCGTCATCAGGTAATTCACCGAATTTTGATCTCAACGGCTTTTACATTTCTCAACTAAGTGAAACTGTCCACTCTTATTCCCAATATTTTGTGTAATCAAATAATCACTAATGTTTGTGGAAATTTTCTGTTAAATTGATCCTTATATTTTGAATTTATTGTTGGTTTCTGAATTGGTTTTGGGTAGATGAAGTTGGGTTGGACCATTGGAGTGACATTGAAGATAATTATGCGTTTGTGTACTCGAATCCTGAAAAGGGTACCGAAAAAGTTCTAGTGAAGTGTCTGGTTTTGAATGATAAATTGCTTGTTGACGTTTTAAAGGAAGGTGCATCAGAGCCGCTGCATCTTGAACTCGAGTAAGTTAACTTTGTACTATGAGATTCAAGCTGAATGGTTGCTTTTGCACTAAGGATTATTGACGTGCTTGACTAACTATTGTTTCTGTATAGTACTGCGGAATATGTTGAAGAAATTGAGGGCACAAACTATGCTTCACAGTTCAAGAATTTGGGGAAACTGGTGGATAATGTTAACAAGTCAATTTTAGGCAAATTGTATGTTGCTCCACCTTCCAGTGTGTCAAGCCAACCTTCAAGGTAAGCTATTTGTTATTAGTTTGATAATTACTCTTCACTTGACTCTATGGTAGATACTACGGGTGATTATACCTGCTTTGTTTGTTCTTTAAGAATAATTATGGAACAAGCAAAGGTCACTAATGATCACCAATAAATTCTCAGGACGATGTGCCCTGTTTATCATTTAATTTTGTGTTTAAATTGGTTAGGACACTAGGTGTTATAAATTTTTTTAGGGCTTTACAAAATAAATATGGGGTATGACTAAAAAAGAAATAGATAATCCAGCATCTGAGTTCTAAAAAAAGGCAGCTAGAAACCGCTTCATGTATCAGATAAATTGGAATAAACGCAGATTGTGTACACTTTTATAGCACTTCATATAATTTGCTGCACCTGGGGAACTTCAAAGCAGTGGGTGGAAGGTTTATCACGTAGCTATGCTTAAGCACTCTCTTTTGACTACCCTTGTTATTGAGGTCCTCAAGTTTGACTGTCTTTTTAATTATAATTATTTTATTTTGCCTACGCTTGATTGAAAAGTCTTGTCTTGTTAGGAGTTATACTTCTGTCTTTGGTTTGATATGGTTGAATCTCACAATTCTTTTAGTAATGTAGTTAACTGTTGTGTAAGATTTTGTGTTAAATCTGTGATAATTTTTTGTATATTTCTTTCTTACAATTTCTTTGCTATATGATTTCTAGTTCTGAGAGAAGCATAAGAGAAGACAGAGATTATATTGAACCAGACAATCCTTATGTATCTCCATATCCAGGGTAATTTTTCTGGCTGCAAGTTTCTTTGACGTTCTAACCTTTTTTATTTTTTATGGCTAAAAGTTGAGCTCAGCAACTGTTACTTGTAGAATACAAAACTGGTCACATTAGGTGCTTTGCTATTTGCTATTCTAAACGTGTAATCTTTTGATGTGGCACAAATGTTGTTCTGTTCCTTACAAACCTCCAGCTTAGTAACTGTTGCATTTGCCGTATTTTATGCACTAGTTAACATTTGTTCTCATGACTTTGGCGTTTTAGCTATTTTTATTATGTTTCTCTGATTAATTTCTCAACTCAATTGATACGTCTATATTATCACCTTTGCCACACTTGTAGAATCCATATGTAACAACCTGATTTCTAGATTGATGCTTGAGTTGGACTTTGCACTTTGATAATTATTTCAATTTTTTAATTTGAGTGGTGTCTTCTTATGAGACTCTTGAACATCTATATCATGTTTGGCAAATATATCTTGGCTTATTACGAATATATGGATCATTTGAGTTTCAATTAACCTTTTTTATTACATTGTGACATGTAGGTATGTAGTTCCTCCGGTGCCTCCCTTTGGAGGCAGTGACGCCTTTGTTGGGCCTGGGGCTGGAATGTATCCCTCCAGGTTTCACACTTACCATAACTAAATATATTAGGACCTTTATTTCATAAAGATTCTTTTATTTACACTCTGCATTTATTCACTGTTGAAATCATTTTAACCTTTTGTAGGGGTAATTTTGGAGATGGATCCATGCTAATGGGTATGTATATAATGTCCAAAGCATACCATCTTATTGACTAAGTGAAACTAGAGCAACTAACATTTTTCTCTCATTTGCTTGCAGGGCCCGACCATCCAATTTTCACTGGAGGTCGAACCGGTGAACCTGGCTTGCCTGGAGGTCCACTGTGAGTTATCCCCCTACCACTGGTTTTGTGTTCTTATGTCCAGGCTAATCTTTGGAGAGACTCATGTTTATCTTGTAATGATGCAGTGGTGTCCCCCCTGGTGCCCGGTTTGATCCATATGGACCCCCTGGCGTACCTGGTTTCGAGCCCAATCGATTCCAGAGGTATGTATTCTGCCTAGCTCATTATACTCATGCATGACTAGGAATCAGTTGAACATGGTATTATTACTCTCTCCTCCATAGCATAGCGTGATAAGCATAAATGTTGCGCAGAAATCGACCAGGTCGTGGCGGCGGGATTCACCCAGACTTGCAGCACTTCCACGACGACTCTGATTTCATATAGCTCTGATGGTGTTGTGTTCCTTGGCATGACTGAAAAATAGTCTGTTGCACGACGACAAGAGAGTATAGTAAACTTTTTTTTTAAAGTACGTCTGCTGTAATTATTGCAAGTTGTCTATTTTGGGTTCGATTCTATTGGGCGTGGGCGTATTTTGATAAATTTTATGCGATGAATAAAATGTAAATACTCCATCCGTCCCACGTATTTTTACCCACTTTCCATTTGGGGTATCCCACGTATTTTTACTCATTCCATTTTTGGCAAAAAATACATAATATTTTATTACCTACTTTTTACAATTCCAACAACTTTAATTACTTTTTTACACTTTATTCATCATTCTCAATAATTTTATTCACTTTTTTTTAAATTACTAATTTATCCCTACTTTCTCTTACATTATATATTAAAAAAATAAAATATCTTAATCTCCGTGCCCGTACAAACGGTTAAAAATACCCGGGATGGAGGGAGTATTATTTTTCGTTGAGCCAAACAATGATATTTTGAAAATCAAATAATAATAATAATTTCAAAGAATCAGAATTTGTAAATAAATTCTCCGATCTTATTTTGAGCTACACCTTTAAAGAATTCGATAAATTTTAAAATTAATTTACAATATTGAAAATTTTCATTTCGATTGTTTTAAGTTGAACAAGGGCTAAGAAACAATCAAACAAGTGTCCTACTTAAATCGTGTGTAGCACTTCAATTGTATATTAATTATTTAAAAAATCATTTTTAAGTGTTTAGAACTGCAAATTGAATCAGTCCAGAATAGTAGACCGATTTGCCCTGGCCTTTATCCTTTCTTTTAGTTATAGTTATTATTATTATTATTTTAAATTATTTAACTATAATTATCTCTACGTTGAGATGAACATGAAACTATGAACCAAGATGAAACCCTAAATCAACGTTGACTATAATAAATATTTAAATATAATTTTAAAAAATTATTAGTTGTCATATATACATGATCTAATTAATTAATAGAAGGTTCGAATGAGAAGGCGTGTAAGAAGTTGCTTCGAGGCAAAAATGGAGTTCCTTCTAGTTGTACTTTTTTTCTAGAAAGGGTGGCTTTCTAGATTTAATTCGTAAAGAGTCAAACCACCCCAACAGAATTGGCCACTTTGCTCTGTTATTACTCACCATTTTGGTTTAATATAAATCATTACATGACACCTATAGGCTATAGCAATTAGCGCGCACACAAAAATCTTTCTATTTTCAGAAGAATAATTTATAAGAGAAATATTACTTAAATGGATTATTGTAGGATGCATATGTTGTTGGTGTTGAGTTTGTTTGTCGTTTGTTTAGCAGTTGAAGAATCAAGCAGAGCTGATGCTCGCCCACTTCCCTTCCATCATCAAACAAGTAAGCCCAGCAAGATTCTCTCATCATCACACCCCCCCCACCCCACCCACCCCACCCTCATCTAATGAATTATGAATGATATTGGATGAACAGATTACAAGTTTGCAACACTAGGGTTAGTGTGCAAGTGCTGTGATGGAGTTGAAGGTGGACAAGAATCATGCAAATCTTCATGGGATGGATCTTGTTCCAATCTGCAGTGCCTGCCATGGAAACAACTGCAATAACATTTGGATTTTATGCTTCATTCTACTTATCCATTGCCAAATTTTGGACTTCATTTTTGTTTCATCTTTGAGCTCATCCTGAAAATATTTTGGGCTCAAGGGAAATTATATATTATCTTGGATTATGATTATTTATAGAGATCAATATTAATTGTTTTCTTGAAACATATAATTTTATTTTTTCAGTGAATTGACCAATATACATTTGAACTATATATACCATCCATCCGTGTGCACAATTTTTGTGATAAAAGATGCAGGTTGTAATTATGGGTGTGACTGGTCTATGATAACGAAATATAACAATTTATTTTTTGTTGGGCAACTCACAGCTCATCTTATTGCATCAAATAAGTTTACTTGACCCCAAAAATTAAGTTTATTTTAAATTTAAATACTTTTTTTTTAATTAATGGATTACTTTAGGAATTAACGAGAAAAAAAAATCTTAAATTATCACACTTATAATGTCCATGGATACCAAAATTTTAATATGATTTGACTTAAATTAAGAATTTTTTCTTAATATTTCATTCGATTGTAAGTTCATTCTTGGCGGATCGGTTTATCATGTCATATTTATAGGTTATCTTTATGGTATAGTGAGGTTTTTTTTTTATTTGATCCAAAAATGTAAATATATTAATAACTTTCTAATTTAGTGATTCTTATTATATGGGTGTATCAAATAAGATAGTGTTTGTTCACATTTGAGATAATATTATGAACAAAAATAAAGGAGTTAATTTGCACACCAAATTGTAATTTTAAATTGGGTAAATATCAAAATTAGTCCTAAAAGTATGACATTTTCCAACTTTAGTCCTTTATTATTTGCAATTCTCAATTTTTGTCATTTTTTGTCCAATTTTAGTCTTTTTGGTCCAATTTTAGTCATTTTTCAAAATTTGGTTCTTTTTTGGTCCACTATTGGTCCTAAATGTATACACTTTTGGATCATTTTTGGACATTTTTTAACATAAAGGACTAATTTTGGACAAAAAAGACTATATTTGGACAAAAAAGATTAAATTTGGACAAAAATAACTAAAAAATGACCAAAATTGAAAATTGCAAATGATAAAAGACTAAAGTTGGAAAATGACATACTAACACAACCAATTTTGATATTTACCCTATAAACTTATCTATCTTTAAAACTTGTTAATAAAAATAAATAAGTTTTCAGGTTCATTATCTTATTAATCACGTTCTCAAACTTTATTAACCCAAACTAACTCCATATAAATCCAACACTTTTCAAAGCTATCAATTTATAAAATCAGTATTTCCAGAACTATCATTTGATACATGAGCTATTGGCCAAATTAAATATAGGAGTGGGCAGCAGATTTGCGATTAGGATAAGGATTAAATTTTGAACATTTCTCACTAGTTTAGAGCATAATTATGGCATTAATGTTGTGATAAGGTTAGATTAGAGAATTTGTAGATTAGACCTCCATAATCATAGCTTTAATTAAGGAATTTTAGTGTCTAATTAATTTACGACAAGTAGTGCATGAGTTGACAGCGTACTATCATAATCATCGGATTAAATTAAATTAAATTATATATATATTAATTATCCAATTATTTTTAAAAATAAAATAAATATGATAACCACATAGGTCTGATTCATGCCGCATACTCACTATGTTTATAACTTTGAATTCACAAACCAAAATGGGACACTATATCCAAAATTCTAAATATAATTTGTTTCATCAGAATTTGTGATTCTATCCCATAATGAGGGAAAAAAATGCAAGTAAAAATGTGTAATTTTTTTTTACTTTTAATAGTTGTATTAATACACAGTCTGAATTTTAAAGTACAAACACTAAAAAAAATAGTATTTTTTAGCAACGGAATTTATCAACGGAATGCAATCCGTTAGTAATTACCAATGGATTATCAATCAAAATGACATTTTTCTATTAGCAATGGAACACCAACGGATTTATTCTTTATTTTACCAACGGAATTCAATCCGTTGGTAATTACCAACAGATTACTAAGGGAATGTTTATATAAATTACCAACGGAATTTTTTGCAACGGATTACCAACGGAATTTTTAGCAACGGAATTGATTTTTCGTTGCTAAAAATTTACCAACCACCACTTTGCCAACGAAAATTTATCAACGGATTCTGTTGCTAATCCGTTGGTAAACTAATTTAACAATGGAATTAAGGTTTTTACCAACGGAATATTCCGTTGGTAAAAAATAGTTTTTTTTAAATTTAATTTTTTTTTTATAAATATTACTTCCTTTCTCCAACCGCTTGTATCCATTTATTTTTTATTTTATTTTTTTAACTTAAACAAAGAAGAGCAATATTTAGTGTATATGTAATTACTAATTTACTAAACTATGTCATATTGTCCTAACTTTTAAAATAAAGAATGACATAAATTGTGATTTTATAAAAACTTTTTTCTAAGTATTAATTTGTAAGTGTGGCTCTGCGTACTCTAAAAAACAAAATTAATACTTTTTGGGGAAAAAAAAAAGATTATTCATGTATTTTCTCAAAGAAATGACAATTACTTGTATACAACCTCCATTTTGGTATAATCTCCTCCTTTTATTTTTAGTGTGTGTTTTCCTCTTTTTTTTTTGTTGTTGTTACTATATTTTTTTATTATTTAATTTTAGGGATATAATTGCAATTTTACCCTTGTGGTTTATGGTGTAATTTATTCCTATGGTTTATGGTATAATTGTAATTTTACTTTTGTGGTTTAGGGTATAATTGTAATTTTACTCTTGTGGTTTAGGGTATAATTTTTCCTTTAGGGTTTAGGGTTTAGAGTATAATTGTAATTTTACCCTTGTGGTTTAGGGTATAATTTATCCCTAGGATTTAGGGTTTAGGGTATAATTGTAATTTTACCCTTGTGGTTTAGGGTATAATTTATCCTTAGAATTTAGTTTATAATAGTCATTTAAATAAAATAAATTTAAAAATAAAATAAAAAAACATTAATAAGGGAATAGAAATTAATTAAAAATGGTGGGGACCAAGATTGAAGATCAAGATTACACCAATTCAATTGGTACAACCGATTGTATCTAGTTCCTCTCCAAAGAAATATATAGTATTTGGGAAATTGGGGGTGGAGAGACATAGCATGTGGCGAAACACTGGAGATACACACGTCCACACTACCTTAACAAACTCATTAATTAATTCTCTTGTCTTCTTCTTCACCAAATGGACTATTATTCATTTTCTACTACTTTGTTAGTTTTATTATTCTTTTAGGGTCATGTGCTATTTTTAAGTTGTATAGTTTATATTATGTGTGTAAAACCAATCATAATATTTATTTTTGTAATTAAAATACTTTTTTGAATTTTTTTAGTAATATTAGAATTAAATTCTTGATTACTATATTTAAATGTTAAATATATTTAAAATGTTATTGAGTTACAAAATATATTTTTAAATATATTTATACAGTAAACAAGTCGAGTTTAAACAATTTAAATTAATGAAGCCAGACACGAGCCTGCAGTGTGATACTTAAGCTTGAAGCTAGTGCATAATTTTAAAATTCTCAAAAATAAAATATTTATTTAACTTTATATGATATCTTTAATTATTCATTTCCAATACAATAATTAGTAGTTTTATTTGAATATTTGGTTTGAGTCCAAAACTATGAGCATGATCCCTGCTATATCACAAGTTTTCACAAATATATTAAATATATATGATCAAAGACTAGTGGTGAGATGTGTTAACTCATTATTAAAGTATATTTATTATATAAGTAATGTATATTTATTGGTAGTTAAAGTATGTTTGTTAGTGAATCATTTTATAAAAATTTAGAATTATTATTTTAATTAATTATTCATCATACTTTTTGAAAACATACTTTAACTATTAATAAACATGTTTTACTTATATAACATCAATCATATTATAAAAATTAAGAATCACACTCTACTACATCATTCATCATATTTTAAAAAATTAAACTATTAATAAACATATTTTACTTATATAATAATCATACATTAATAAATAGAGTAAATAAAAATAAATGTTATTTAAATATAACGTCACAGAGTAAATTTAGAGGTAGAATATATTCTATAATAAAAATGAGAAATTAAAAGGATGGGATAATTGTTATCTTAAAAATAGAATAGGGATTGGAGAAAATCTTATCCCTTAGGGAAAAAAGATGACTCACATTTATGACAACGGACAAAGTGTTTGGTCTAAGCAGTCGGTAAAGTTTTGGAAACTATTATCATTTTGACAACACATATAAATTGTCTTCCATAGCTTTTGGATTTATATACTTCGTATTAATCTTAACTATTTTTATTTTATTTTTTCCTGTACTATTCATTACTTGCA
Source organism: Pogostemon cablin (assembly GCA_023678885.1). Taxonomy (NCBI): domain Eukaryota; kingdom Viridiplantae; phylum Streptophyta; class Magnoliopsida; order Lamiales; family Lamiaceae; genus Pogostemon; species Pogostemon cablin. The sequence continues at coordinate 1,321,709 of CM042983.1, forward strand.
TTAATTTTTTTAGAATACATGTATTGTAAATTTCTTTATAAAGATTAGTTATATGAGTGATATACATATCAAATTGTTGAAATATATGTATAATATTTGAAGTCAGAAAATATTAGGAGAGATGTAGTACCTAGAGACTTGCATTTCCCGTGATTGCTTTTTAATTAATGAAAATTTAATTATTACACTCCGTGAATTAGCTAACTTTTATATAAGTTAAAATAACCATCATAGTCTGATGCAAATTAATTCATACCACTTTTGACTAAGATATGGAGTATAATTTTAAAATTCCATTCATAGGGTGCACATAATTAAACTAACACACCCTAACAACATTTTATACTTTTCTTGCTATCATATTATATTGCATGTAAAATGTTTTTTTTCAAAAAAAAAAAACTTTTTAACTATATTTGAAGGGTAATATAGATTTTTTAAATAATCATATTAGGTGAGCGTTATCTTATCATTCCGGTCGAAAATTTGCGATTCCTGTTGTTACGTGACAATCACGTGCTGTTTTCTGTGATTTCAGCATTTTCCGACAAAAATGGGACATGTTTGACCTTATTTCTGAACCGGTGGCACTAAATTAGCAATTTTATTTTTATGGGACAAAAATAGAATATAAGCAAAATTATGTGACTAAATTTATTTTTATCCCCTTTTCGTAAGAGATATTATCACTTTTTTAAAGATGTTGTTAGTTTTTTTATTTATACTATAATGCAATTTATTGATGAAATAGATCACTGTACTATTATCATTTTTCACTCATTTCTTCATTAAAATATAATTATTTCTTATTCATATTACGAAAGTTACTTTATAAGACGATCTCATATAAGTTTACCTAAAATTTATTATAGGAAAATAAAAAATAAATTAAAATGTGAAATTTATCATGAAATGAATGAAATTGTTATACTAGATGCCCTTATAATATAAAATCTTTTATTTTGTTCATGTAATACTAATAATGAAAAAAATGCATTAATATTATTCTCACCAACATTGAAAAAAATAAAAATAATAACAAGTCATGAGTGGGTGGGATATGATGGAAAAAAAGAAAGAAAAGATAGAAGAATACAATATGATGATAAGTACAAATCAATTACAACGTTAATGTCAATGTCCCACCTCTCAAATAAATTGGATGTACTATAGATAGGATAGATCGATAGAGATTGAACTAAGATCAAACATCTTTGTTTTCTTCCACTACATTTAAACATAACTCACTACTTTCAACCTAACTTTAAATGCACTACTAATAATTCATTGCCTCATCTAACAAATTTTGTTTTTACGTGTTACTCACATGGGTCATATATAGTTCGGTGCACTTTAATTTCAAATAAATTCAAAATTAAAAATAAAAATTCATATTGATAAATCATAAATCGCTTGAGTAAAATAATAATAGCTTACATTCATGCACACATATTAATTAAATAATTTAATTTGAACTGAATTGATGATAATAATCACTAATAAAATCATAACAAACCCAAAAAAAATTAAAAGTTTAAATATAAACCACAAAATTAAATTTGTAATATGTGTCAATCTCGTGATTCATATCATGTGGAGAGTTAAAATTTAAAATTTTAATGACAATGTATTGCGTACAATTAGTTATAAGTATGCTTCATAATACATAACTTATTTTACTCATCTATTAATGAAAATCTTGTATTTCACATGTTATTTATCTTAATAGTTTAATTTTTATTTTTTTTTAGAGTATATTGCTAATTTTAAAATAAAAATATAATTCTAACTTTGTGACTAACTTTATAATAATGCCAGTATTATTGTATAATCTATTTTATCCCAAAAATTAACTTAGCCTTGAAGGCATAAAAAAAAAAAAAATCTAATTCGCGATTCAAGAAAAGTAATTACACCAATTATGTTAATTTCCTTAACTATAAATAATAAAAATACTTGTAAAAAAAAAAGCAATAAAAATATATTTTGGAGCCCTCATGGAATATGGGGCCCCTGCACCGCCATGCGACTGTTCATGAAATAAAGTAAAAAATAAATTTAATTTCATGGATAATTTTAATTGAAAATATTTAACAAATTGGTGTCATTTCCCATGGCAAGCCAAATTCACAACTTCGATGACAAAGTTCAATGGTTTCTTTCCATTTACATTTTTTTTAAAAAAAATAAAATATGTACTCCACTAGACTACATTCATTGAATGCAATCATCACATATAATTAGGTTATGCAATAATATTTATGACATTTTTTAAACCTTCCATCGATTTAAAATGTTGGTTAGTACTCATTGTTATTATTTATTTAAAACACTCTCAAGATAATCTCGATCGGCCTGTCAAAATTGATTAAAAAGAAAATGCAAATATTTTTTTACGATGCACGATAAATGCAAATAATTTATAGCCACTTAATTGTGAAATGTTAATTTCGGTACGTTCAAAATAAAAAATAAATTAAAAAATATATATATATACTAATTTAAAAAATAATATCTCTGACTATATTAAATGCGTTAGTTGAACATAAATACATACAAATATAAAAAGATAGCTAAAAAAAAAAGATAGCTAGCTAGATTGATACTACCATCATGTAGTCTCGTATAAGATGGAAATTATAACATAAAATAGAAATACAAACCTTTTGTCTTTACAAGTGTTAATTACTCCCTCCGTCTCAGGCTAAGAGGGTCATTTTTCCATTTTGGTCGTCCCACCCAAAGAGTCCTCTTTCCTTTTTTACACACATGGGACCCATACCCCCCTCTAATACAATTAAAATATGGGACCCACACTCCCACTAATACAACTACCCACTACACATTAAATAAGAATACTCCTTAATCTATGTGCAAAAAAACAAATTGCCCTCTTACACCGGGACGGAGGGAGTATTTTTTTGTGAAATTATAATATTCTGATCAGTCATGTTAAATATTTAATCTCCCATAAATTTTACAGAATCTTTGATTTACTTCAACACTATATATACTTTGTTTTTGGGTGCATAATTAGCAAGTTAACAATGCACGATATTACGGTTTAGTAATTTTATTTTAACTTATATTCAAAATTGAAATAAATTAAATAAAGATAAAGATTTATAATAATTGATCAAGATTGAAGGACTCAAATTCAAAAGCGCCAATAAATTTTAGCCTAATTAATAAATACATAATTCCCAAGTCCCAACAAGACATTCTCTCGTAAAACGAATTGTAAATTCATAATTAAAATATGTTTAAGTAAATTATTTTATAATTATTATAATTATATTTTAATACATTATTTATTATATGACATAAAAATATATTTTAATTACCATTAAACATTCTTCACCCATATAATAATATTATTTTAAAAAGTCTTACCATATGTCTAAGCCGTAATCTTATCTTCTCAACAAAGCAAAATTAGCAACCAACCAAGTGAATACATATATTAAATGAAAATCATAATAAATTATAGTAATATTAAAAGATGCCATATATAAACTACTCCAACCATTGACCAGTTTATTTTGTAAAATTTATTCTATTCGTATCTTTTTTTTTACCGTTAAAAGCCTTTTTTATGAAATATCTCTTGCACAACCTTTGTTAAACAGTAAATTATTTTGTATATATAGTAGTATACATCTCTACACAAATATATTTCCTAAATCACTAAAATTCTTATATTAAATGTTTATTTTGTTGGTTTTTTGCCAAAATAAAATGAAGATGCTTTTGTCCCACATTGATTGGAGAGCAAAGGTGGAGAGGTCTTCTTAGGCTACATAAGAAGGCACCTTGTTTCTAAGGAAAGTGCACCAATCAAGTACACTTTAATCTTTGTATTTGATTCTAGTTAAAATTCCTTTCTTTGATTCTCGGTTGTGAGAATGGGAAGAAAGGTGAGAATTAGTCAAAGATTTGTAAGGGTGTAGGGATTGGGGTCGGGAGAGAGAAATTCTGTGTGATTGTAAAAAATTTTCACATAGTGGTATTTTCTCGGTCCGTGGTTTTTCTCCGGTTTTGGAGTTTTCCACGTAAATTCTTGTGTTGTGCTTTTTATGTTCTTCTTTGTTTGTCCCTTAGGAATGAATGGGGATCTGCCTTATCCCAACAAGTGGTATCAGAGCCCGGTTCGGGTGCTTATAAAGTTCTTAGTATGCTCTGTGGTTGCAGCAAAGTCTGACCTTCCACATCAGAAAAGACTTTATGAGAGGAAGAGGGTTATTCATTAGGCTAAGGGGGACATGAAAGAAGTGGGAAAAAGCTAGTGGCACAAGGGGATCAGAAGAACAGCCGGATGCGGTGGCATCTCCTTTCTTGCGGTGAAATGCGCCGGACTGTGGCGACAGTGGCGTGGCAAGGGGTAGGATTTGTAGGTCAGCAGTGGCGGAGTTCTTGGACCTGCAGCAATGTGAATTGCTGAGACTCCCGGTGGAGGAGTTGGCTTAACAGCGGCATGGGGTTTTCCATGGATGTCGGCTCAAGGAGGTTTGAAAGGAACGGGTTTTCCGATAATGACTAGTGGCATGGGGAAGCGACGATTCAACGGGGAAGATGGCGATGTGGTACTTGGTATCGGGTGGCGCTAGGTCGATAAAGAATGGCGTGGAGTCAACCGACAAGTGGGGAAAGCATCGTGAATTCCGGAAGGTTGGAATCGACTTCAAGTGACAACACTTTCAGTAGGAAAAGGGTTCGGACAAACCTGGTGTAGCTGGCGATAAAAGGCAGAGACGTCATGTCAGTACAGACGGGTTTTGCTCAAGGTGGAGCAATGGTGCGGTAATTGCGGTGGAGCAATGGCACAGTAATTGCTTACGGTGGAGCAATGATGACGTTTCTGGTCAAGGAGGAGCTGTTACGGCAACAGTTCTGAATGTTGAGTTAATATTATTGGGGATCCTTGTGACATGTTCAGTTGTCATGGAAAAGGTGTAATAATATTAGCTGGTCCACAAGTTTGCACACGGACATTGACTTGGCAAGTGATGTAGGGTGTGTGGTGGATGTATATCGATGGCTGATGGACTTCCAGGGGTAGCCAAGAGCTGGAAGTAGCACCATAAATATCAGCAGGTGTTTTCGATATGTGCCGCAGGAAATTCTTAGAATGGTTTATTCTAAGTGGTCTACTCATATGGTGGAGTAGGATTCTCGGGATAGAGAATGATTGTCGGTAAAGACAATGAGTCTTCATTTTATTTTGACAAGGTGGAGATTGTTGGTTTTTTGCCAAAATAAAATGAAGATGCTTTTGTCCCACATTGATTGGAGAGCAAAGGTGGAGAGGTCTTCTTAGGCTACATAAGAGGGCACCTTGTTTCTAAGGAAAGTGCACCAATCAAGTACACTTTAATCTTTGTATTTGATTCTAGTTAAAATTCCTTTCTTTGATTCTCGGTTGTGAGAATGGGAAGAAAGGTGAGAATTAGTCAAAGATTTGTAAGGGTGTAGGGATTGGGGTCAGGAGAGAGAAATTCTGTGTGATTGTAAAAAATTTTCACATAGTGGTATTTTCTCGGTCCGTGGTTTTTCTCCGGTTTTGGAGTTTTCCACGTAAATTCTTGTGTTGTGCTTTTTATGTTCTTCTTTGTTTGTCCCTTAGGAATGAATGAGGATCTGTCTTATCCCAACATATTTGACTGTTTATAATGTACAAATATTTTATCAAATTATTCTGTAAATAATTAAGTAGAACCTCCACATAATTTCTGCAATCAGCCAATTAGGAAATTAGACCTTTATTAATTGAAATAATGCTCAACGAATTAATTAGTAAAATATTTTTTAATTTAAATAAAGAAAAATCGAATTTTTATAAATTAATAGTGCCAACTGAATCGAGTCAGAAAGGGGGTTTGGAAGAAAGTGACGATAGGAAGAGAAGCGAAAAAATAAAAAGGAAGGGGGGGAGGGGGGGTGGTGGTTGTGGGGTAGGGTGGGGCACGGGGGTGGAGGTTCCGTTATTATCCACTAGGTATTCGTGGCAGTAAAAGGTTGGGGGTTAAAACCATGATCCCACAATAAACACTGTTCCTCCACGTGGCAGCTCTATGTTAGACTAGGTTCTCCCCATAACGCCGAGTAACCGAAACTGAAAAACCTAAACCAAATGGGAAATATAATACTAATTTTTTTGTACTATTTTTTTTACTATGTGAGAAGAGAGAGAGAGAGAGGAAGGAGAGAGATCGTCGGCGAGGAGGATATACAGAATATACATACACTCTCTGTATCTATAATCTATGTCTCTGTATGGAATTAATATAATTTCCCTTTAACAGGAGAGTCTTCCTCTTTTTCTTGCCCCTAATTTTAATTTATCCTTTTTGTCTTGCATACATTACACACACGCATATGTGTGTATACATCTGAGATCATTCACGTGTCTTGCTCTGTTCTTAATTCATCCCCCTCACCCCTACCCCCACCCCACCCCCTTTCAATTTTGCATTTTCCTTTTCCCATTCGATTTTGCTTTTTCTTCTGAGGTTTCTGTTTGTTTCTGAGAAAGATTCTCGGCGGTTACGTTTCTTTGACGGTGGGCGCTGTATATATTACAAGGGGGGTTTCTTCTATTACCCACCAATATCTCATTCTAACATCAAGATTTTAGAGAGAGAGAAGAGTGGAGAGAGAGAATGGAAGGAGGAAAGCAATCGGGGTCTTCACTTGCTTCTGATCTTTTTGGGGCTAAGGATTCTCCAACTGCTTCATCTTCTGGGATTTTTGGTTCAATCTTTGCACCGCCTTCTAAGGTAGTAAAAATAATTTACATTCTGTTTAATTACATTTTTATTACAGAGTTGCTGTAATTTAGTATGTTTGTAGTTTCTGTTTGATTCCATGTTTTGCTTATAAAGGGCTAGGTTCTTGTTTTAATGCATGCAATTTTATAATGAATTTACTTATTATCTACTCTTTTAAACTGTTTCTTTAGTTCTTAAGAGTTCTTCATTTCCATTTAAACATCAATTCCAGTTTTCATTACTCTATCAGTAGTTGTTGAGCAGAAAAACTAACTTATTGCTAATCTAAGCTAGTAAAGTGGGGTTGCAGTTTTGTCTAATTAAATACTCTTTTGTTTGTTGTCCTGTCATAGGTTGTTGGTCGGGAATCGTTACGATCGTCGGAATCTGAGAAGAAGAGTAGCCATGGTAATCCTGCATGGGGTGAGAAGAGTGGCATTTCATTTTCAGGTAGTTTGAATTGAGTTCATAGTATGTCCTGTGGTCCTACTCTGTTTTGTGTGAATATATATATGTTAGCATTTAGCAGATGCAGTTGTTTTTCGTCTCTAAATCTCATGTTCTGGTACTAAAGGTGAAAACAGTTTTGGAGTATGATTGATTAGTGACTACTGACTATGTATGTGAAACTTGTTTAATGGAACTGATCAACATACTTGTGACAGTGAACAGAATCAGAGGGATTTCTAGCAACTATGTTACTTCCAATTTCCTTGTCTGTTTGTATGAGTTTGGCTTCTTTTTCAGACAACTATGGTGTGGGAGGTGAAGGGCAGAGCAAGAGCAAAGACACTAGATCATATTATACCGACGAAAAGCCGCTGCCATTTCATTACAGCTCATCCATATACTATGGTGGTCAGGATGTCTATTTTCGACCCGAGAGCGCCCAGAAACCCGGTCTCACTACTACGGTGAGCGAACCGCGAAATAGTCCTAAAATTGCATTCAATCCAGGATATTATCTTGCATTTATATTCTCATTCACTTGACAACATCCTGACCTAATGATTCATAACGACTCGTTTCATTTTCAGTTCAACGAAGACGGGGTCGAAGACGACTCGGGCAGTGCTTCAAGAGGGAACTGGTGGCAGGGTATGCAACACACTTAGGACATATCATTATATTCTTGAGAATTTTCATTTATCCCCTGATTTGTTTCTTTTGGCAGGATCTCTTTACTACTAAGGGCTTGATATGGCACATATATATATAATAACTTATCTAGGTACTTGAAAAAATATTATGTAATCTCAGATTCGATTGGTGCTATATAATTGTAATAACATATGATTTTTATTTGCAGGAAGACATATATCTAGGAAAGCAGCAGTTTAATCTGCCCTTTGTAATAGGGAAAGTAGATGCAACGGTGTCTGTTGTAACTCTTGGCTTTGCTTTCTCATTGTAAAGGATAATAATAAATATCTTGGCTAATATATACTATATCTTCCATCGTAACTCCTTCTTACGAAATGTGATTCGTGTAGAGTTAAAAGTGTGCTGTTTCACTAACACGCGTAAAAAAATTGCAAGAAATGAGTTGCTTGACGCTACAGAAGAGGTAGCAGATGTGTATCTTAGGATAAAAGTGAGTGATTACAACAGATTTTGACTGCTGTTTTGTCTGAAAATTAGGGTGGTTTACTTTCGTATTATGTTGTTGTTGTCAATCTAGTATTGGTGTTGCATTTGAATCAATTCGGAATCTGATTTTATTTTTGTTGAATTAGACTAGATAATGAGAAAAGAATCATAATTCATGGATAGGAGTTGCCTAAACTTGATGATGGAAGGCCACAGAATATGCGTGTTCTGCTCACGTGATATCCATCTTTCTGCCCGCTCATTCCTAAATTATTGAATACTTCATCTGATATTTAAAGTTTTATTTAACTTTAATCAACTTATTTTACCCATAGACTTCTAAATCTGTAATTTCAGATTCGTACAACTTTACTCATACAGAAAGTTGGTTGGATAGATATATAACTTAGGATAAGTCGAAAGGTTTGTGTTTGACTGTTGTTTCAGCTTTTATGAGTATTGGAATATCTTTTTTCAAGGATAGATGTGTTCATCAGAATTAATTGCGGATAAGAAAATAAAAATACTCCATAGGATTAAGAAAAGTGAAAATGATCAGTAAATAAAGCTGGTCCAATTACTAAAAAGGATTAGCTGCTACAATTGCTAGCAATTATTTATTACATAGATTAGTATTATTACATGAATGCTCCAAGATTGTGACCCTTCTCATCAAGGCAAAGTGTAAGCTGCAAAAAAATCACAACGCAATATTTTAAATATTGTTATTCAATTTGCTGCTATTTAAATTAAGGTAATTAAGGATAAATATCAAACTTACGTCCACATTTGAAGCCAACGGGGCGACTAGCGAAACGGCACCGTTTTGGAATGGTGATGGCGACTCCCGCCTTAACTCCGGCAGCCTTGGCCGTGCCTGAGAGCAGAACAGCGCACAGGCATTTCGGATTCCGGCCAATTCTCTTCACTTGTGCGCAGCAGTTCCCCGAAACCGCCGCCTTCGCATCACGTGCCGCCACCGCGCATGGCGCCAGCTGCACGGCCACTTTGTCCGGAGACAATTTCCCGCAGGCGCCGGCGCCGGCGGCACCTCCGAACCCTGCTACGGCAAGCAGGATCAGGAGGCAGACAGTCTTAAAAATATCAGACATTTTATTTTTTTATGGAATTCAAATGTTTTTAGTTGATGAGTTAATCCATCAAATGGATTAATTTATATTGCATAGTCCGGTAGTGTGAAAAGAGAAAGCACTAAGAGAGAAACATCAATAATTGCATTTCGTTTAAATCTTTGAAGATGCTGCTTTTCTTTTTTATTTTCAACCATTGAGGTGGTAACAGGTGACATGTTCATTACCAGTTTACCAACCCATACAATGAGACATTTGATCATATGAGCATGAGATACACCTAGATGGAGGTCCATTTATGTCATTTTCTCATATAATTTTGTAAAGATTAAAATTTAAAGGCAAACACTCATGTGGTACTTCCTCCGTCCCATTTCAATGTTTACATATTTATATTTTGGGCGTCTCATTTCAATGTTTACTTTTTTTTTTTGGAATATGGGATCCACCTAAAACAATTAATATATCACCATGATCCCCACATCCAACACTAATACACATATCCACTTTACATTAAATATTATCTTTTCACCCACTATCTATTAAAATATTATACTCCTTAATCAACGTGCAAAAAGCAAACGTAAACATTGAAACGGGACGGAGAGAAAACCGTCTAAAGCGAGTTTTCGCGTGAAACATGAATAAGAAATGATAATATTTTAATAAAAAGTGACAGTGATCTAATGAATTGTTATATCAATAAGTCATAGAATAAAAAAGTGATAATTGTATAAACGATTTCACGGCTCACGCAAATGCTATCCAAATTTAAAAGAAGAGTAGGTGAAAACCACCCAACTAGTGTACTTTGCCAACACTTGTATGTATTCTATAATTGCTTCGATTTCTCCACTAGTGAGAAAAGCTGAGTTAAATATTATCAAAATGTTGATGATGACTGATGAGTAATCGCAAAGGTATTTAAATTTACTTGAAATATTATTGAGTTTCGATACATGTGTTTAAACCAGTTTGATTTGTAATCATGTCGAAATTCAACAATTCTTCTTAGTGGAGATGAACATGAGTTGAGCTCTAATAATTTGATAATTTTAATATATTTCATATGATCAAGCCCCAGTTTTATAAGTATATTTTAATCTATTTTCTATAATTTTATCGAACAGTACCCATAAATATGAGTATGGATAGTATATAGTTTGATTTCAAGTCTACGATACATTTCTATGGGGGCGTTTTGTATTTTAGAAGGAATCGGAATGAGAATTATAGTGATAGTAGTATGGAATGGTAATGGGTATGTATTATTTGATAATGTTATTTGGTTCATGATATGGAATCACTATCATTACTAATAATATGGTTTGGAATGTTAAAAAGATATCTTTAAGAATTAAATGAAATTTATTTTTTAGTAATTTTTTTAAGAAAACAATAATATGGGGGTGATTTCTGTTGGAAATAATTCATTAATCCAAATACTTTAATCCCTAACATGATTCAATAAGATCCATAAAATAATTAAATAGAGGAATACTTGGATCCATTGATCTTCATATGCGGAATTAAACGGAAGATCAGCAACAGGTTTAAGGCCTTCCTCAACTAAGCCTCTGGATTCCCTCATGACCTTCGTAATCTCTTCAGATTGGGAAATAGAGAACTGTGTGCAGCTTAGTATATCGGGAATCATAACCTGGTAGCCTTTATATACTACACAACTGGACCACCCATTATCACACAGTCATGCAGTATTGAGTATCTACTCAATTGGCCCATATCAAAATGTTATAGCCCATGGACTTTACACCTTAATTGGATCATTTAATTAAGTCCACAAAATAATTGAATAGCTAATATAATTGCATGCCAACTTGGTAAGGAATGGGGGATTCCTTGGTTTTGGGTATCAAATTACTGTAGTAGTAATCATACCTTTCAACCAAACATTCTACTTTTATTCCCATTCCCACCCGCTAAACCCTCTAAACAAACACGCCCTATATTTCGGAAGCAAGTTAGAAGCCTTTTAAGAGCGGAATAGACCTTCCATTAAAAGAATGGGATAAGATGAGCATAAAATAGGACCAAAATTAAAAACAATAAGAAGAACGGGCCATTAAATAAAGAAATTGATTGTGAAATGGGCTGGTATAGGCCCAAGAGATTGGCGTATGAACATGCCCAATCCAAAAAATTTATAAAAATAAACGCCGTTGCCGGGGATCGAACCCGGGTCACCCGGGTGACAGGCGGGAATACTTACCACTATACTACAACGACCTGATGTACAATTTTTAAAACATAATTAATTTGTTACAATTTTAAAAGTTGGGGTTAAACTAAGCCTATCTTGTCAATTTTCTCTTTATTACCACAAAATTTGTAGTCTGATTAACACAACAGAATTAGATAAGTGATAGCTGATCTCACCATCTTAGACAAACTCTTTCTGCATTTACATTAAAAAAGAAATAAAATTTGTCAATTTTCTCTTTATTACCACAAAATTGTAGTCTGATTAACACAACAGAATTAGATAAGTGATAGCTGATCTCACCATCTTAGACAAACTCTTTCTGCATTTACATTAAAAAGAAATAAAATTTGTTATAGATCAAACATTATTACATGGTTTCACTCCTCAACTGAGTGCTGATCATGTCTACTAGTGTCCTCCAATGATCCAATGGAAGATTCAAAAGATGGAGAAGTAGAAACCTCCCCAGCTGTGCTGGAAAACGAATTTGATCTCCTCGTATTGCTGCTGCTAAAATCCTTCCCTTTAGCATCCATGTTAAGATACTCTGTCAAGATCCTCTTCACTCCGAATCCACGAGCCGGAAGCTTTGTGATTTGCATGTATGGAGTGGCGTTTCCCTTTGCAGGGCTTATCATGTGTGAAGGTGAGAAGCTTAAGGATGTCTTATACGGTGCAACACCGATGTTTTTATGAGTGATCATGCCTACTTTAGATATCGAGACGAGCTGATCCGAGTGCTTGGAAAAGTCGTCCACGTATAGTAGGTCGTCTATCCGTGCAACGATGTTGAATGCTAGGCTTTCAAGAACTCTGGAGTAGCTCTCAAGTACTGATTTTCCAACATCCTAGGAAAACAAAGTGAGGGTATACATGAACATAGGCTCAAATCATCATTAATGTGATCAAATGTTCTTTTTTTTTACTATTGTTACCTTGTTGCATTGGATTTTGCTCATGTCTAAGGTGGTCTGAGGTAGACCAGGGAAGCGTTGCTTCAAGCAGACGAGGAGGCTCTCGGCCCGCCCCGCCATCACGTCTCGTTTATCAGCATCACTAACCAAATCCTTAACCATCTCCCATGATGACCTTGAATTAGACCTATGTGCTCTATGTAAAGGCTTTGATTTCATCTTTTGGCGCCATAAAAGGACCGTTGCCTCGACTTTGTTGGCGAGCTCCAATGCTTGGTGCTCGGACGACAAGTCGAGGCAATCGAACAAACATTCAGGAGAAAACTGATCCGAACTGATGTATCTATGGATAACATCTCCCAAACTTGCTTTCCCATTCTACAAGTATTAACAGCAGCCACATCAAGAACCACTAAAGAAAAACATCCATCAAACATTCTTGTTCTTAACTACCTTTGGGAGAGCTTCTAAATACGAATCGGGTATATCCATTTCAGCTAAGGCAGCATTGTTGATAGCCATAGCTGCTTTCAGGATCTGATTCGTGGCATCACGCCTATGCTGCAGCATCTTTCTTGCATCATCGCTGAGGCCGCCAGGATGCACACGAGGAACCGGCAGCCACCATTTTTCCTCTTGACGAGGGAGGGGTTTACGAAACGAGGATGTTCCATCAGCTTCTGGGGTTAGTATACCTTGTTCAACATACCAGAACTCTGAGTTCTCAAAGCTGTCCAATATTCCCTACAACAAGAGGCTAAGAAATGAGAATCACTAAACAAACAGTTCAAAAAAAAAAAAGACAATTAAAGAAGTTAGTATCTCACGAGTAACATGTTGTCTAGTTTGCGCAATGCAGGAAGATTAACGTAAAGATCCGCCCGGGGTCTTGAAGTCATGACCTTAATAGAGACAAATAGAGTAAATAGACATATACATACAATTCAGACAACAATGAAAGACAGCATTGACATGATCAATTCTAACATAACTAAAGTAAGACATTTGTTTTCATGAATTATGCTCACTTCGAGTTTGCTTCCATCAGGGAAAGTTTGCCAAGATGGAATCAACTCAACAATGTGATCACTAACACAGAGGAGCCAATCCATTTCTCTTCTCCACATTAGTTTCTTCTCTGGTTGTAAAGGCTCTAGTCTCCAAATTTGTCCAAAAAGTGTAGCTAAAGACAAACAAGAACACTATCATGGTGACAACATTCATAGAAGAAGTGAATGATTATGTAGTGTGCAAGAACTAACCACAAAGATTGGTAATAGCATTTGATATAGCCAGAGCAGTGCAAACCCCATTGCCACAACCAGACATGTCTTCACCAAGCAGCAATTTTGCAAATCTTTCTTTCATCATCTCAGTTTCTATACATATACAATCAAATTGAGCAAATGGGGTTTCATAAATCTCAATAAGAAAAAAAGGAAAAATATGAAGAGTTGGCACCTGAAAGACATGACCCCTGTTTCTCTAACTTCCTCTTGTCCAAATGGGGTTTCTCCACCTCTTGAGATTTGTTGTTATTCTGCATTGGCCAACCCATTAAAGGGGGTGAAGATGAATCCTCAGAGCTAATATTTTCATCATTCAAAGTAGCCTCAGAAGCCAAGAAATCAGAATTTAAACTGCTTTCTCCACTCTCTTCTTCAACTCTGCACTCATCCTCAGCCCCCCGTTCTCTCTCCTCTGCTTTCTCACTCTTCAGTGCCTCTGCCTCCATTTTAGCCGCGATGTAATTGGGAGAATCACAATACACAGAGTTGTTCACTACCATTCCATCAAAATGATACCTCCTACTTGAAACTCTGGCTTTATCTCTCAAGAACTTAACTGATTTCGACACCCACAATGAGAATGCAGACGTGGGGTTGGAGTTTCTTGGAAACCCTTTGTGATCTAAAGACAGAAAAGGTTTGATCTTTGTTGGGTTCTCACCGACAACCTCAGTTTCCTCGAGAGCTCTACTATCCATAGGGTGACAACTTCAGCTTCAACCATGGTTGGGTGTTGAAAGTCTTTAAAACAAGAAATAAGTGAGAATGGGAGTGGAAATGGCAATAATGGTCAGGGATAATTGCTCAGGCACTGAAGTGCAAGAATGATGTCTGATGAGAGAGAGAGAGAGGGAGAAGAATGATTGGATATGGAGGTTTTATGCAGAGTGATTTTGGAAGTATTAAGGGGAGTCAGGGGACCAAGAATGTGCAATGAGGCTCCTGAATGCTCCCCCTTTTTGCTTAAATTAGGCTCTTAGACACTTTCACTCCATTACTTTGTTACCATTTGCTTCAACAATAGCTCTCACTTAATCATTACATCAACTCATTAATCACACCTAAAAAAGCTAATTGCAATAGTACTCTAAATAATACTTGCATTCATTTATTTTTCCCAATTTTTTTGATCAATCAACGTTTACATTGACTTTAGTTCTTGACTAGAAAAAATGTGTACATGTTTTTTTTATTTTGCATTAAGCACATTATGGTCAAGGTAATTATAACCGCAGAGAAAATAGAAGAATGTGATCTTCATGGAAATCTTGTACATTAGTAAGGTCAGAAAAGAAAGTCAGGATTCACATGTACATGGAAGCTTATGGATTTTTGTGAATGCATGCTGACAAAAATCATGTTCTCTGGCTGTTTTGATTCATCATTACAAGTGAAGATGACGCATTGTCTGGATTCAACAAGTTGTGCAATTCCATGGAGTTTAAACATATGAAATGTGTACTAGAGGCATGATACCTGTAAAAACTTGTAAACTATACTCTATGTGGCTTTGTATTTTATGTAAATACAAAAAACTTTATGAGTTACTCTATTAACCTAAGTTAATTATAATCGGATTTAAATTGATTGAAGGGGAGGATATATATTGAATCAACGAGAATGATTGAGAACCAAGCATGAGGAATAAGATTCAATACTCTTTCATTCTCATTACCTCGTCCATTACCCTTTACCGCGTCTTTTGAGTAATAAATAAAATGTAGAGTATATTTGTGTGTTAAGTACAAATGACAATTTTGAAATCAAAATACTATATTATTACAAGATTTTGATATTGAATATCATTCCTTTATTTTAAATGTGGAGAAATTATTGAGAGTGAAAACAAAAATGTGTACATTAAATAATCTCATAGATGGAGAAAGTAATAAAATAAAATTGAGTTAATTTGTTACACATTGCATTCTTGTGTGGGGTTGGATTAATTGAACATAGATTATAATAATAATTCTAGCTAATAATGAATTGAAAGCATGCTTGAAATTGAATTTAGCTTGCAATATATCATATATATGCTATAAAAGGCTAACGCTTTAGTATATTAATAAGTGTTTGGTTGCAGTTGAGATTATATACGAAGTAGTTTTTTCTATCATCCAATTGCATTTTGTAACTTTCCTTGTAAGGTGAAAATCAGTTCAATCTTTGTCATAGTGTTGCAGTGATGGTGGTTATACCAGAATGAAGAATAAAAATACTATGATTAAACCAATCCTAACAACTTTTACATCTTTGCTTTAACCTAATTATTCTGAATCAAAAATTCTTTTAAAATTTGGTTCACATATTTTGCCCTAAAATTTAAGGGGGAAAAAAAGACAATAGAGGATACAAAATTTCCAATTAATTAGCCAAAAAAATCATATCATTGAATTAACATATAAACGAATAAGCTTTATTTAAATTGAGATTTTTCACCAACCCTCCCATTCGATATTAAATCATAGTATTTCATAACTTTAATTTTTTTTTTGATAGTACTTATATAAGACGGATTGTGAAACGTGTATAAATATAATTATTATATAGTTAAAATTTATTTTTCTAAAGTATAATAATAAATAATGCATTAAAATATAATTTCAAATGTTATAATATGATTATTTATAAACATACTTTAACTACTGATAAACATATTTTACTTATATAATAACTGAGTTTATTTTTATAATTGATCAACTGATCTCATAATACATTTCATTTAAACTCGTTTGAATCTATCTCTTCTTAATTATTCAACGTTGGTACAGGCAGACAATAGATAAAATTAAAAGGTTGTCCAAATTTTGATGAATCTAGAATTGGAATGCTTTATTCGTTCACTGTTAATGTATCATCCCTCAGCGTATAAGTATTTAATTACTCTTTATCTGGATTAAAAATTTTCTAATTTTTATTTTCATCCTGCATTCAGTATTGCTTTTGGAAGTAGATTTACGATGGCCTTTTTAAGAAATTCTTTGTCTTGTTTCCCATGAACCTTGGTGAGTTCATCCGATTGTTTAGGATGTTTCCCTAATAAGGTTAATGTTGGGATCAAAATTGTAACTTTTACAATTTTTTTTTTTAAACGCTATTACCACTCAACACTTTCTTTATTATATAGGCACCCAAAGTTCAAAAATAAAATATGCAAAACACTTTTAACCCTACTCAAAACATTCTTCCAAATTTCAAATTTTTTTATCGGTAAATGTTAATTGTTAGTATAGTTAATAGCTAGCACCAACCTCAGATTTAGATAATCATGTTGGAAATTATTAATTTCCATTATAATCTAATTGTGGGCAATATATTATTATACAATTATATTAGCTATTCGATTATTTTATGGACTTAATTAAGTGATCCAATTAAGGTTAAAGGTCCATGTGCTATAATAATAATTAATATGGGCTTATTGAGTGGATACCCAATACTACGTGATTAGGTGATTATGAGTGGTCTAATCAAGTAGTATATAAAGGTTACGGTCCCCATAAGGAAGAATAAGGAGGCTTAGTTGAGGAAGGTCATATAACCACTGATCCTGAGTTCGTGTTCCGCCTAGAGACTCATTGGATCAGGTATGCTTCCGCTTTACGGTTATGATCTCGGTTTATCATAATAGGGTTAAGGTTTAATGGATTAATTTCCAACAAATTGGAGCATTGGATAAATTAATAAGTTCTCATCGGAATTTTTCTGTCATCCTGTTTGGAGTATATTACAATTCATCTGGTTTTAATTGAATTGAAACGCATCCATTGATTTTTTTTTTAATTCAGAATATCAATTAAAAATTAAAATTCATCTCGAATTTCCGACCCAACGTCATCGGAAGGTTGATTCTCTTCATCTTCCTCTTGTTGCTCTAATAATATTGATTTGGGAGAAAGACGAAAATAGCCATTATATAAAATTGGAAATCATTAATTGAGTTGATCACAATTGACAATCGCATCTTCTATTTCCCTAAAGTGATAGGAAAAGAAACACGATGTTTACAAAACCAACTATAAAAACCCTAAAAAGAAATACTAATAAACTTAAAAGATAGCACAAAATTATAATTATGATATATATTAAAATAATAAATATCAAACCTGATAAATATGGACAGTTGGGACATAAATAACAAATAATTAAGGAAAGAGGTTCTTTTCAAAAAAAAAAAAAAAGAAAGAAAGAAATACTAGTAAACTTAAAAGATAGCGCAAAATTATAATTATGATATATATTAAAATAATAAATATCAAACCTGATAAATATGGACAGTTGGGACATAAATATAACAAATAATTAAGGAAAGAGATCCTTTTCAAAAAATAATAAAAAAAAGGGAAAATAAATTTTTTTGTCCGCTAACTTTGCCCAATTTTGAATTTAGTCCATAATTTTTTCACTTTTTGAAAATCGTCCATTATATTTGCAGAATTTTGAAAATCATCCATTATATTTGAAAATTTTGAAAATCGTCCATCATGTTTACCAAGTTCAACAAAATCGTCCGTTTCAATAGGTTATTAGCAGATTATTCTAAAAAATAAAAATATTTAATGTTTAATATATATATAAAAAATAGCCTCCACTAAGAATTTATATTATACTCTCTCCATCCACCCGAAAGAGGGCATTTTGCATTTATGCACGTTGATTAAGTAGTATTGTTATTTAATGCGCAGTGGGTAGTTGTATTAGTGGGAGTGTTGATCCATATTTTAATTGTATTAGTGGGTGTGTGTGGATCTCATGTGTGTAAAAAAGGAAGTGACTCTCTTTGGAACGGACAGCCAAAATAGAAAAAATACCCTCTTTCGAGCGGACGAATGAAGTATCAATATTTAGTCAAATTTGCTCCACTTTAGTAATGAGATTAATATTGTTTGTTTGGTATACGGAAGTGAAAAATGAAAAGCGAGATAAAATTGGTTAAATAAAAATATGATATAGATTAATTGGGGTGAAAATATTCAAATGACCTGTCATAGCAGGTCAAAGGACTAAAATGTTGAATTTTATGAAATTAATGGACTAATTTCAAAATTGTTATAAAATTAATGGACTAATTTCAAAATTAAAAAAATTAATAAACTAATTTCAAAATAAATGAAAGTTTACGGACGAAAACAAATTTAAAGTGCAAAGTCTCCCTTGCCGATTCATCAAGTATTGCCTATTATCAGTGCAAGCACTCAATCCATTTTTTTTTTAAATCTGCCTCTTTATTTCTTTGTGTGAGCAATTTTGTAATATATATATATATATATATATATATATATATATATATATATATATATACTGTGGTTCCTCTGTATATTTGCACTCTTGCACTCTCCTTATCGATCTCGTCATTCTTCCTGTTAGAAAGAATCGATGGCAGGCCTCGCTCCTTTCAATTTACGCTGGTCCCTTTAAGTTGTCCCTCGGTTGCTCCTTTCGATTGTCCCTCGGTTGTCCCTCGATTGTCGGTTTTGATTGTCCCTTGGTTGTTCCTTTAATGGAATTAAAGTTTGTCCATTGGTGGTGGAATTGCCGTTGTAATGACACAAGTAGCCATTTGCCTGGTACATGGAACCTTGCCAACTTGTCGCGTGCACTGCCCTCGTCGCTCGTCGACCACTAGCGGCTATCGTTCCTCTTCTAGCATGAGCTTTGGCGACGATCTCCGGCTCTATGGGTGGTGAAGAGAGACGACAATGGAAAGTGTGCGTGACCTTATGTTCGCCTCGATCGCTGGCTGGAAATTGGTCGAAGGGTGACGTTGTAACTTGGAGCCATTGTGACTGGGACTCCATGAACAACGGAGCGAGGGGATAATTCGGCTTGCAGCAGCGCTCGCGATAGTGCGGCGATCGGGGAACCGGTGGCGGCTGCAGCGAATTGATGATGGGAGTGGTTCGCACGTCGCGATTTCCGACTAGATCTCGGCGGCTCGTGGGTCATAGATCTTTGACGAAGGGCTGAAACTGACTGATCCGTGGTCGGCTGGAAGTGGTTCTCGATGGTGGCCGGTTCGGTGTACAGTGGCCGCCGATTTTGGGGAGAGAAGAGCTTCTCGCTTCAAATGAAGAAGGGACTGCTGTGGTATAATGGGTCAACGACGTTCACAATTTCAGCAGTGCGTGGCAGTCCGGCAAGGGATGATAATGGCGGATGTGGCGCCGGACTGATGTTGTTCTCCGATGGGCAACGACTTCCGGCGGCGACTGACTGGAGAGTATCGAGCGGCTGACGGGTGCTAGCAACGTGTGACTGCCGGTTGACGGTGGCGGAGTAGGATTCGTGATGATGGCTGGTGCTTCGCTTCTTCCGGGGCGGATGATGCGCGCGGCGGCGGCAGCGACGATCCGTGGTGGTGTGGACGGCGAGCGGCGCGCGGTGATTCTCAGTGTCGGCTGGGTGAGCGGCGGCGGCAGCGATGGCGATTGGTGGGCGCTCTCAGCACACGGCGGCTGCTCTCGGCGTACAGCGGCAGATCTGACGAGGCGATCGTTGCGACGGCACGGCGGTCGAAACGGCTTCGGTGGTCAGCGATAACAACGTCGCCTCGGTGGCGCGGCGGTGGCGGGGGGTGGCTGTCGGCAAGCGCCGTTGGCGATTGACAACGAACAGTGGGTTGCGACTCCTTGACGAAAGGGATAGCTTCATCTTGTCGTGAGGTTTTGACTTTGCAGAAGTAAATTCACGTGACTGCTATTCTTCAAATGGAGAGAGAGAAAATCATCTCGCTATTTTCTTGGGAGAAAGATCATTGCTGTGACTTTCCAATTTTGATTTTACAAAATCACGTTGGAAAATTTGTTAGATAAATTTGATTAATAAATTGCTCTCAAAACTTGTGGAATTTGGGCCTCATTTATTTATCAAGAGTTTGGGCCTATACAAATCTCAATGGGCATAGTTTTGGTCTAATTATTTAGACCAACTTTAACTTGGGCCTACAAAGCTAAACTAATTGTTATTTGGGCTGCATAGCTCCAACCATCAATTATAGTGAATCTAGCTTTATCTTGGACCAAGATCTTGCACCAATAATATGTTCATGGCAATTAAATTTAATTCATGCTGCCGGGCTTAATTTTAATTAACCCTATACATAAATTAATTTAATTGTTCACCTTCAATCATTTTAGGCTCCTCCCATTATATGTTTAATTTATAATTTCGAATTTAATAATTAATTAACCCATTAATTTATTTTGGGCCTTTTAATTAATTGAATCCAAAAAATATAAATTAATTTGAACCCTTTTTTTTTTTACATTTTCTCATATACTTCCTTGCAGTTCAACTTCAAGATAGTTTACTTCGCTGGTACGGTCATAGACTCCAATAAGCGCTAATTGGTGATTCTTGATAGTAAGAACTCACCATCCAATGGAGCAACTTATCTTCTGATTAAGAGACCCCTGATGGGTGCACCTATAGACAAAATTCCTCGCGAGAATAGCAAACCTGATCTAAAGACTTGGACTGAAGACCTGAACTTGGGTGAAACCAGAGTTGTAGTTTTGAAGGCGATTAATCATACCGAAGATGAAAACATTGACCTTTGCCCACATTAGGGCGCCGAATAATTGACAATAATGCAGCGTGGGGCAATTCAATGAATTTTTCCGGAGAATTCCATTATACTCCTGGCTATTGGGAATGGACTGAAGTTGTCCTAAGCAGATATCATGCTGGTCTTGAAAAAATGAAGATTTATGACCCAATTTTCGCATCTTTATTCACATACTACTGCAACCGAGAGATCATCAAAGCTTTCTGTGAGGCGTGGTGCTCTGTTACCAACACTTTGCTCACTTTCTTTGGAGAAATATCTATTTCTCTATGGGATTTGTATAACTGGACGGGCTTGCCACTAGCCGATCATTTATATGAAGAAGTTGTGCCCGATAAACCCGAACTCTTCAATGATCGTGACCCCAATGGCTTACACATTCCATCTAGTTGTCGGCACTTGCTGCACGCCTATCATATACTTCGCAATCTTGATGGTACTGACTCTGTTTCACTCACTCGATGGGTAAAATTTTAGTTTTGTAGGCCTATAACATACAAGAAACCTCCTGCACGTGCAGAGAAGAGTAGGAAGAACCGCCGCAAGAAAACACACAACCCCAAGGGAATTATTGGTGATCATAAGAAATGGACCTCTGTAGAAATGGAACCCTTCAAAATGCTTGGCATTGATGTTATGCACCAAGATGATACGTATCTGGCTGCTCATCTGGCTTGCTGGCTTTGCTCTTTCGTACTTCCTACCGATGAAATAGATTTGATACGTCCTGAAACCTTTAAGGTAGCGAGCTAGATGGCTGCAGGAAGGTCGGTTGGACTTGTCGTCCCAATTTTGACAAGTATCTATAGAGGCCTGAACAAAATTTCAAATGATCTTAGACCCTCTGAGCTGAAGTCAACATTTCCCGTACACTTTGTGTACACTTGGTTGGCTCATTATTTCAATACTCATCATCTGAATCCACATGAACTGAAGATTCCTTTAATGGTGACGTATTCAGGTGAGAATGGAGCAAAGTATTTTACTCCAACTAATGCTCGCAAAAGACTTCAAAACGGAAGTAATGCTTCCTTATTTTGTAACGCTCGCCGAATAAATAATCCAATAGAGTATATTCATATTGACCAAGCATCTTGGCGTGATTGGAGTTTCTTCATTGCTATTCGTATGAATTATCTCACTCTACAACAGAACGGGAGATTTCTTATTGAACCTTACAGCCCACATCGATTCAGCCGTCAATTTGGCTTTTATCAAGAAGATACTCCAGGGAAACTGAGAACAGACCTTCGAGAGACTATTTTAGAGCAAGGGCTTTAGCTTTGGAGGCGATGTATCTTACGCAATTCTCGCTCTAAAGCGACTTTTCCATATGCCCCTACAGAGTTCATAAACTTCTGCTCACCAAAGTATGCTGAATGGTCATCTCAAATTCATGGAACTTATTTTATAGAGCATGTGGCAGATCTAATAAAAATTGTTCCAAGCCATGTCGTAGAAGAAGAAGTTGACATTATTGGCATTTCTAATAATGTCGAAGCTGATGAGGCAATTGTATCGTTAGAGGCTCCACTTCCTCAAAAGGTGATTATAGGGACGTCTGGTGGAGTAGAAAAGAAAAAGAGTGAACTCTCTCATTCAAATGATAGCAACATAGACCGAAACTGGAAAAGGACTAAGAGAGCCAAATCTGGTGCCTATCCTGACAACTCAAGCCGAGGTTTCAATCACCCTTTAATTATGAGTTACATACTTCCATGCCTGCAATTATTTTCTAACATCTTTCTCTTTTTTTTTGTAGCATCTGCATACTGTATTGGGTTCTGATTACGATTCATTTGAAGAAGGATCAGCTTCTGTTGCAGGCCCTGAAGACCTAGCTGATGATGGCTTCCTAGATCATGCTTCTCCTATCATACCTGAATTTCATCCTATAGTTACTACGACTAAAGCTCTAGAAATTACAGCATTTAACTTTGATGCCGCGGTTATGGATGCTAGGAAACTAGTTAACATGGAAGTGTGGAAACACTTTAAAGATAAACTGAAAAGGACTCCTGTCAGCTCCTTATCTTCTATGAGAAACGAGAGACTTAAAATGGTGAATAACTTTAAAAGCGCTCCAGAGATTGACGGATCTACTTTAGAAGCATCATTTAATTTCTTATCTTCTAAAGCTAATGCGTATGATGCCGTGAAGATAAAACTTGCTGATGGAGTGTCCAGGAGAGAATTCAAGAAGCATCTGACTGGCGTAAAGAAGCGTGCTCAAGACTACAAGGGCAAAGAAACTACAGAGAGCAAACAGTTGCAAGAATCTGAAACTAGGTTGAAGAAGATTATGATGAGTGATATTTTCACCTAGATTTTAGTGTCTTTTTATATGTGTTTTCGTATATTTTTATCCGTATTTTATGTGTTATTTGGTTGTGTTTTGTGTTTTCATGGAAATGTGTGTGAATGAGCTTAAACCTACTATTTTCACTTTTTATTTGATGCTAAATAGGATAAGGAAGATGTAGGAAAAAGCGGAACTCAATTTGGAGTTGAAACGAGGGAGAACGAGCCAAAACAGTGAAGGAATCAGGGCAGCAGCAACACGACTGGCCGTGTCGGTGGCACGAGCCGTGTCGCAGCACACGACCCGTGTAGCTAACACGGGCCTGTCCAGAATGGTCGTGCGGCAACATCTATTCATCCAACACGACCACCACTTGGCCGTGTTGCGGAGCTCGACTCGTGTTGCAGCACACGACCCGTGTAGCCAACACGGGCCTGTAAGCGATGGCCGTGCGGGAGCATCAGTTCACGCAACACGGGCACCTTATGGCCGTGTTGCGCCACACGACTCGTGTCGTGTCAGGGATCAGAAAAAAATCAGAATCCTTCTAGAAGCCTCCCAAGGAGTATAAATACCCCTCCATTCAGATTTTATAAAAGAATCCGATTTCCACCCCTTCCACACACACCTCACACACCATTTCTTCCATTTTCCACCATCATCTTCATCCATTCTTCATCCACCCATCTACACTTGATCCCCTTCATCAAATTCACCATCCAAGTGATCAAGGAAGCAAGGGAGAGTGAGATCACAAGAAGAAGAAGGAGATCTCCATTGAAGCACTTCAAAGGGGGAATCTAATTCTAATTTTTGTGCATTTCTTTATAGATTGATCATGTTTTGTAAGGATCTTAATGTCTATGTTAATTTTCTTATGGATATGAGAGACTAATCTCCTTTGTGAGATTAGCTCCATGATTGGTGTTGGATAATTTAGTTTTTTTTTGCAAATTGATTTTAATCTTGAATGGGCTTTGTGTTATTTCTATCATTGATTGTTGATTGCTTGATGTATATGATGATTTGTGTGATTAATTGTCATGGGCATGTGATTAGATTGAGAAATCAATTATGTGTTTAGGATAGTTCATTGAATCATTTCATCATACACTTCATGTGCATTAATTTAGAATGAGATAGAGATATCCTTCTAGATTTAGAACCCTTTGATAGAACATTTGATTAGCTTAATCGAGAGGTTGGTTGATTAAATGAGGAGACCCAAACAATTAGTGAATTCATAGTACCTTAAAAGGGAATATTGCTTATGATTTAGTACCTAATTAGGGAACTCATAGAGTAATTAGTACCTAGTGGGAGGTGTTTGCTATTGTCTCGATCCTATGTGCGTTTGGGAGCCTTGTTGAGGGCCTACATCCTATCCATCTCGAGAGAGAGTTTAGGTGGAATTAGTGATCGCTTCTATACCTTGTCCATGAGAGATTAGAATTAATTGCATGATTACTTAATTATCTATACCATGATTGTTGTTAATCTCATCCTTGCATCATTTGGAACCCCTTTTATCTTTGCATTCACTTTATCTTTATTTCTTGCTTTAGCATAATTGCATTCATTTGCTCCTATCCTCTCTTCCGTCGTCCTTATAAAATCACGATAAGCTTGAGATCGCTTAAATTCTAGCACGTTACTCCCTGTGGTTCGATAATTTCTTTAATTGGTCATACCACTATATTACGACTAATCAAATGGCGCCGTTGCCGGGGAGGTAACGGTCGCTAGTAGTTTGACGAAGGATTGTTTAGAGTGGTCTTAATAAGGATATTTTTTTTTATTTTTGCATCTTATATTTGCTTTGGAAAATTTTGTTCTAATTTTTCTTTCTTTTATAGGTGCATACCTTGAGAAGGAAGAAGAAGGAGAGCAACCCCAAAAATATGAGCTACATGGATACTCTTCGAGATATGGTGAATAGAAGTGTTCATTCCGTTATGAACACACAAGGAAATTTTCAAAGATTTCAAATGCCAAATGGTGAACCTAATTTGCAACCGGATTATGGAGTACAAGATATGCAATTCCTACAACAAGGTTATGGAGATTTTGGAGTTCCTCATCAAATGAGTCATCAAGTATACCCTCAAGGTGTGGAAGATGTTTTTCAAGGAAATTTTTCTAGACATCAAGAAGGAAATCAACCACATCTATGGGGAAATTTTCAAGACTCCAACACCTCTTATTCCACCCAAAGTGACCACATAGCAATGTTTGGAGAAAAGATGTTTGAAATGGTTATGGATCGCATAGAGAAGGAGAGTAAGTTTAATGAAATGTGGATGGATCGAATCGGAAATTGGTGTGACATGGTGACAAGTGCAATAGTAGCATTCGGTGCTAGATTGGATTCCATTGAGCACCAAGTTAGTCAAGTTGTATCCACCGTTGAGAACAACAAGCCTTCTTCTTCTATTAAATATCGAAAAGAGGATAGTTTGGGGGTTGATGAGGTTATGAAGGAAAAGAGAGAAAGGGTGCCTAAGTGGGTGAAAGCTACAAAGTTGAAAGAAGAGTTGACGGAGGAATTCGATAAATTTGTCGAGTCTCTTGAAGAGATGGTTGAGAAAGTAAAACATCAAAATCGAGAAGAGATTCATGCCCTTATGGAAGAAAAGAAGCCTCCGGAAACTAAGATCATTGATTTCACTCCCCACAAGCCTAAACCTTCTCATTCTATTGAAATTTCAAATTCTCTTAAGAACTTTCATGATTTTATTGATAAAAATTTGTTTGGTGATTGTAGGAAAAAGGTTGCAAGAGGACAACAACACTTGTCAATGCCCGAATTCTTACCGGGGGATGTGGTTGAAGTTCAAAATGCATATAAAGCCCCATGGAAAAAGTGGAACAAGTGGAAAGGGCCATTCCTTGTGAAGAACGCCTTCGGAGAACAATTGCTTGAGCTATTTAACAAGAAGGGAACCGTTCTAGTGGTTGAACGGGAGAGCACAAGGCACTACTTCAAGAAGAAACCTATGATAGTGCCTAAGGACTATTCAAGACCACCATGAGCTAAAGACTATCATCCGGCTTGAAGACGCTAAACTTAGCGCTAGATGGGAGGCAACCCATCATTATCTTTATTGCTTTATTTAATGCTTTCAATAAGGATTGTGGATTTGTTATTTCTTATATTTTTGGCATGTAGGTTGATTGTGCTTGTGAGGAATACGCGTATTGAAGACACGAAGAGTGCTTGATTTGAAGTGTGATAGTAAGTCACACCACTTTTTGCAAACTTACCTCGAAACTCTTGTTTCAATTTAAGTTTGGGGGGATATGGCGTGGTGTGAATTACTTTGCTCGAAGGCATATACTTTTCGTATTTTTTTGAGCTAATTTTGAATTTTTCTTGTGAGTATTGGTTGAATTTTGGTATGATTGGTTGTGTTGAAGTGCATGATAATCCATATTTTTAATGATATTGTTGAGCTAATATTTTTGATGAGTTGTTGAGCATGAATGAAGTGTAGTGGAAGCACGAATTGAGCCCGGAGATCAAGTCGAGATTCATTTTGCATTCAATCCGGAAGCCCGTGTCAACCATTTCCACTACCAAATGCCTTTCTAAGGGAGTTCGCTTTACATCTCATCTCTTCTATTTGCTTAGCATAAATTTATGTTGATTTGGAGTGATGTGATTAGCATGCTACTTCATGTGTTATGTTTTGGGATGTTTACTTCCGTAATTTAGGATTTCAATTTTCAATCAAGGTTGGGATGATTGTGAGCTTACATTGTTTTGGATGATTTGAATGTGTGCTTCATTGTTTAATGATGGTGATTTTTATTTTTGTATGTTATGTGTTTTTGTTTTGTTTCTTGTTTGTTGAGTCTTTATTTTATGTTTCGTGTGCATTTTTATTTTTGTTTAGGGAGTGTTTGGTGGATTATTTTTTGGGATGTTGTGAGTCATTTTTGAACATGAGTGGTGATATGTTGTGGTAATAAGTGATGACAAGTTATGATTAAGAATCTCTACACTTTCGAATTGTGACATGTTTTATTTAACTTGTTCAATTTTGAGATGAATGTGGTGTAATAAGTTTCTTAAGGTCCAATGCATAAGCTTGTGAGTATTTGAACCTCAACCGTGCATACATGGTATTTTTCTTCATGAGTGGATTGGTTGTGTTTGATAAGCTAGAATTTGCTCAAGGACTATAGGAACGAGCCCGATTTGTGGAGATTAGTGAAATGATCTTAGGCCATCCTTGTTATTCATAGTCATTGCCATATATTTTCCTACCATGTACATCATCCCTAGTTAACCATTTTGAGCCTTTAAGCCTTTTTATTGTGAATATAGCACATTACAAGCCATGATTACCCACTTAAGCCTTACATATATACCATTTGTGTGGGTGATTGAGGAGATGGTAACTAAAAAGGTTTGATAAGGAAGTAAAAGAAAAAAAGGGAAATGGTAAACAAGCAAGAAAAAGGATGAAAAAGAGCACAAGAAAGAATGGACATGCAACCTCAAAACAAGAAAATGAGCAAAGCAATAACAATATGCTCAAGTACTTAAAAATCCAAAGAAGGAAGCGTGAATCATAAGAAGCTCAAGAAATCCAAGGAAAGTTGATGAGTAGAGCTTGTGAGTGCCAAAGACAAGAAAGGAAGAAAGAAAAGTGGAGAAGTTGGAGAAATTGGTCATCTCTTCGATTACTTACACTTGCTTAGTCACTATTATCCATATCTTCCTACCCTACCAAAGAGCCTATCATTACATCCTAATTAAAGACCTTTTTGATCATTGATTGAAACTTTGGTGGTTTGTGAATATAGTCCGCGAGCAAGCTTATAGCGAGTCGAGCCAATCGATTAATGAGTGTGATTTACCCTATTTCAAAAGAGTGTTGAGAGACATCAATATCCATTGTGAGGCTTGGACGTAAAAGGGACTATATTACACTTTATTCTCTTTTGATTGAACTTGTTAATTTCTCATGTCATGAGTTTAATGTTGTAGGATGCCTTAGCATAATTTGTAATTCTTGTTGCTAATGATGTGTTGTTACTTATGTTCGTTTAGTCTTTTCCTAGGTGAAAATCACTCTCCTTGGTTTATCATTTTCGTTGTGCGGGGACGCACAACACTTTAAGTTTGGGGGTGTGATGAGTGATATTTTCACCTAGATTTTAGTGTCTTTTTATATGTGTTTTCGTATATTTTTATCCGTATTTTATGTGTTATTTGGTTGTATTTTGTGTTTTCATGGAAATGTGTGTGAATGAGCTTAAACCTACTATTTTCACTTTTTATTTGATGCTAAATAGGATAAGGAAGATGTAGGAAAAAGCGGAACTCAATTTGGAGTTGAAACGAGGGAGAACGAGCCAAAACAGTGAAGGAATCAGGGCAGCAGCAACACGACTGGCCGTGTCGGTGGCACGAGCCGTGTCGCAGCACACGACCCGTGTAGCTAACACGGGCCTGTCCAGAATGGTCGTGCGGCAACATCTATTCATCCAACAGACCACCACTTGGCCGTGTTGCGGAGCTCGACTCGTGTTGCAGCACACGACCCGTGTAGCCAACACGGGCCTGTAAGCGATGGCCGTGCGGGAGCATCAGTTCACGCAACACGGGCACCTTATGGCCATGTTGCGCCACACGACTCGTGTCGTGTCAGGGATCAGAAAAAAATCAGAATCCTTCTAGAAGCCTCCCAAGGAGTATAAATACCCCTCCATTCAGATTTTATAAAAGAATCCGATTTCCACCCCTTCCACACACACCTCACACATCATTTCTTCCATTTTCCACCATCATCTTCATCCATTCTTCATCCACCCATCTACACTTGATCCCCTCCATCAAATTCACCATCCAAGTGATCAAGGAAGCAAGGGAGAGTGAGATCACAAGAAGAAGAAGGAGATTTCCATTGAAGCACTTCAAAGGGGGAATCTAATTCTAATTTTTGTGCATTTCTTTATAGATTGATCATGTTTTGTAAGGATCTTAATGTCTATGTTAATTTTCTTATGGATATGAGAGGCTAATCTCCTTTGTGAGATTAGCTCCATGATTGGTGTTGGATAATTTAGTTTTTTTATGCAAATTGATTTTAATCTTGAATGGGCTTTGTGTTATTTCTATCATTGATTGTTGATTGCTTGATGTATATGATGATTTGTGTGATTAATTGTCATGGGCATGTGATTAGATTGAGAAATCAATTATGTGTTTAGGATAGTTCATTGAATCATTTCATCATACACTTCATGTGCATTAATTTAGAATGAGATAGAGATATTCTTCTAGATTTAGAACCCTTTGATAGAACATTTGATTAGCTTAATCGAGAGGTTGGTTGATTAAATGAGGAGACCCAAACAATTAGTGAATTCATAGTACCTTAAAAGGGAATATTGCTTATGATTTAGTACCTAATTAGGGAACTCATAGAGTAATTAGTACCTAGTGGGAGGTGTTTGCTATTGTCTCGATCCTATGTGCGTTTGGGAGCCTTGTTGAGGGCCTACATCCTATCCATCTCGAGAGAGAGTTTAGGTGGAATTAGTGATCGCTTCTATACCTTGTCCATGAGAGATTAGAATTAATTGCATGATTACTTAATTATCTATACCATGATTGTTGTTAATCTCATCCTTGCATCATTTGGAACCCCTTTTATCTTTGCATTCACTTTATCTTTATTTCTTGCTTTAGCATAATTGCATTCATTTGCTCCTATCCTCTCTTCCGTCGTCCTTATAAAATCACGATAAGCTTGAGATCGCTTAAATTCTAGCACGTTCCTCCCTGTGGTTCGATAATTTCTTTAATTGGTCATACCACTATATTACGACTAATCAGATTACAGAGGAAATCGAGCACCTGTTGAAGGAGAAGGACACAATGTCTCAAACATTTGAACGTCTTCGCGAGTCTGTTCAAAGTGCAAACCTGGGGGCCCAAACTGCTGCCAGAGATATTGATGTACTGCAGATAACACCCCTCCTAGAAGATTCCATTGCTGATGAATTAAAGAGTGCTATACAAGCTTTGGAAGATGCTCGAGAGGAGTTATCCACTATGAATATTTTTTATTAGCTTGTATTGAACCATTTAATTTCAATGTCATTTTTTTATTCTGAACTGTAATAATATTATAAATAAAGTTCATCTTTTTTCCTTATCTCTTTTTCCTCTTCTTGTTCATCACTGCATCTTTGGATTTGCTTTACTGTCTTTTGATGTTTACTTGTTGCCTTTATACCTTAATTTGTTTCTTGCTTCATAAACTTGATGCGAATAAACGAAAACATGACTGAGCTTAACAAAATGCTAAGCTGCCTACGTACCTCTTTACAGAGGATCAAGTCATTACGTAGTTTAAGGGGACATGGTTTTGATTGGGGGTGCCGTGCACAGTTTATACTCATGCGGGCCAGGAGTTTGTCGTACATATTTTATACTCATGCGGACCAGGTATTTGTCATACACAGTTTATACTCAT
Source organism: Pogostemon cablin (assembly GCA_023678885.1). Lineage (NCBI taxonomy): Eukaryota > Viridiplantae > Streptophyta > Magnoliopsida > Lamiales > Lamiaceae > Pogostemon > Pogostemon cablin. The sequence continues at coordinate 1,352,946 of CM042983.1, forward strand.
GCGGACCAGGAGTTCGTCGTACACAGTTTATACTCATGCGGACCAGGAGTAACCTGCAGTTTAGGCTCGTGCGTCATGGAGCGTGGTGTCTTTGTATTTGTTTACGCGTAGTAGCGTTTAAAGAATTTTCATTTATGGGGCCAATGTTCACGCCATCTTCCGAGATCAATTTGTAGGCGTCATTTGTGTAGGCTTCTTTCACAACATGAGGGCCGTCCCATTTAGGTAGAAATTTATTCCCAACTCGATGTGTGACCACAATAGGCCTCCTCACAGCAAGTGCCAAGTCGCCAACTTAAAAAAAAAAACGTACTTTCACCTTTTTGTTGAACGTTCTGGATAGGCGAGATTGATAACACTCATTTAAATTCCAAAATAAATTAATAATTAACATTTAATCAAGAAAATTCACGTGTCGCCATTTAATTGGTCCGTAAATATTAATTGCTTATATATATATATATATATATATATATATATATATATAGTAGCGGATTCATATGCTTGCCAAAGGGGTCTGGACTCCTGACATGACATCCAAGGACACACCCCACCCACACATATATATTTATTAATTATTATGTGATTTTTTTTTTAAATTATTCACATTTATAATTATATAATTGCTGAAAGTGTTGTATTATGTGATTTGATCATAGCTATGCAGTTGGATCAGTTTAAGATCAATTGAGTTGCTATTTTCACAATACTTATAATAAATAGTTTAGAAGTCGATTAATCAACTAGTTTTTCAAACTTTTAAATTCCTTCAACATTTGTATATTTTGGCTTTCACAACTTGTAATCATTCGAACAATTTAAAATAATATCTCATCTATTATGAATGTAGATCGAATCATTCTAAATTCTTTGTTCCTTCTAGGTGACATCCTGCAAATTTGCTATTCTTATATTGCATACAATCCTCTTGCAACACGTCTAAGACATAGTTAAGGCATCCAATAATACTTAACAAATGCTAACTTACGATTAGAATAAGATTTACATCACAATTATTTTATAATGAGACTTTTTTTTTTCCCTGTTTCTCGTTATTTCGAAATGGAGTATATAAATCAATACTTAAAATTTGAATCCAAGTCAATTCACGTGAAATTATAACAAATGAGACATAAGTGGATCATAATGATAACAAAATTGAAAGGGCGACACTCTTTAATTCAATAATTGGTGGCGGTGTTATTTGGGCATCACTACATCCCTTTAACTGCAAACAATCCTAGAGGGAGCTTTATTAAGATAAATAAATAAATAAATAAAGAATAAAAACAAAATTATTATGAGAATTATTCAAATTAGAGCCTCCATCCAACAAAAGTTGGGCAACATGTAAGAACTAGAAAAAAATAAATTTAGCATGCGAATCGAGTAATCCACAATCGATGAGTGATTGGAATACTACTTTACTTCACATTTTCGTGAATTTATGTACACTTTCTTTGTTAGCAAGATAGAAGAAATAGTATTTAAAAATAAAAATAAATAAATACCTTTATAATTTAACATGTTAAATGAATGGATCATAATCTCACTAAAGTATGTTTGGTCTTCGTGAATAGAGAAGGAAGAGCCGCAATTAAAATTGATAATCTATACATATATTATACTCCACTACATACACTTCCCATTTCCATGAAAAAAAGTTGGTAATATGAAATTGAAGAAAGAAACCTACATTCTTTAAGAAACTATCTTATGTAATAAACTTTAATGGAAAGAAGAAACACGATTTAGGTTGTTACATCTCCTATTATAAACGTTAAATGAGAGCAAAAAATCTCAATATTTTTTAAGGTTAATGTTTTCTTTTGAGAGTATAGATTTTATTATATGAAACGTGTTAATCATCTAATGATTAATAACATAAAATGTAATATCAAAATATAACGGAATCGGATAAACACGATGTTAAAAGTAAAAATGATAAAATTACTAATAAAATTAGGATATTAGGGGAGTACTAGAGTGGAATGAGGAAATCTCCGGTGAGGATGAATGTGAGACTAACTTCCGGCAAAGCCTTAAATAGTCATCACCAAAAGTGGGGCCCCGACTAAATCCGGAGCGGATCTTCATACGACGATGTATTGGCCGTTGAATCCTTATCATACATAATTAGGGACATGCAATATCGAGTATATTATATTTGTCTGAAAATGACGTGGGTGGGAGAACCATGGATTCCAGCTATTCACCCTCTCTTTCGGCGCCAAATATGTCAACCTTAATTTTAATTACTTACTGAATTACTAAGCAATCCCTTTTTTATAGATAATGAATTCTACTCCTATTATATCTTTATATTTCTTTTTATTTTCAAGTGATCTGCACCGTACAATTTCTTTTTTCTTTCTCTCTCCATTCGATCCCTTTAAAATCTTTTTCTTTCTTTCTTTTTCTTTCTTTTAATTTATTTTTTCACTTTTTCATTGTCTTTTATCAAAGTGTTTTCTAATTTAAACAAAAATATAAAACTTATTCTTTTTCAATGCGACATGCACCATTATATTATGTCTGCATGCACCAATATAAATTTGATAAGAAACTCAACGTATGTAACTTCAATTATAAACTATGTTTTTAAATGTCATTTTATTTTAACACACAATATAATTTATTATTTAAAATGACTTCACAATCAAAGTAAATTATTTACTACTCCCTCCGTCCCTCCCAAATGGTAGTTTTTATTTTTTCACGTGGATTAAGGAGTATTATTATTTAATGTGTAGTGGGTAGTTGTATTAGTGGAAGTGTGGACCCCATATTTTAATTGTATTAGTGAGTGTGTGTGAATCTTATGTGTATAAAAATAAAAGGGGACATTTTGAGTGGGACGCCCAAAAAAAAAAAAAATCATTTTAGTTAGAGGAAGGGAGTATATTATTATATGTATTGCACTTAAAAAGGGATGAAGTTATATTAAAGACCAGAGATAACAAAGATGTTCCATAAGTTTTGACTCCATGTACGACATAACATTTATTAAAAGAAGGTGTACAAACAAATTTTTTAATGCAAGTTTTTTAAAAAATATAATATTAGTGAAATTCTATATAGCTAATTATCCAACTCTCGTACAAGATCGTAATTGTGTCAAATTAAAAAAAAAATTGTACGAGCAAAATAATGAGAATAAAACATCAATTAATTTGATTTATCACAATTTATGTAATATTACCCTAAATAAAATAATTTAACAAGTACATGTAAATCAATGGATAAGAAAAGTCAAATAAATTTAAGTAAATGAAATTGGGGTCGAATTTAAATTTTAAGAGCATGATCAATTGTTTATGGTGTACATATATGCACTAGAAAAATATGTATGGCAGTTTTAATGATATCTCCCCTTAAATATTCATAAAAAACAATAAATTAAATTAAAGCTTGGAATGTAGACCTTCCACCTAATTCTTTTAATTCTAAAAAACGATAAAATAAAAATCAAATATTTATTTTGATAAATTAAATTTTGGAAAGCTCCAATTGGCGGCAGTGCTGCACAAATTGGGCCTTGAAAAATGGAGCAAAAAAATATGAATTTATACAATTTAGTTAAGAGTGCAGTTGGAGTCCGCGAGAAAAGGCGGGAAGCAAACGCCGTCTGACGCCGGCAAAGAAAACGATGGGCCGCAAAACGACGGCCGTTAAAACAGACGGAAAAGCGGTTTGACCAACAAAATCGATACCACTGTTGGGCCGATCTGCAGTTAGGCACAGCGGTACAAAAATATCAGATTCTTTATTCACTTGAGGAAGCAAACCATCCGCCTTATTTTTCAAAACATTACCTCATTTATTATTTATTTTTAGATTTAAATAAATATTTTCTCTATATTAGAATGGGGGCCACAATATTTTTTATTTATTAGTATTTTCATAATACAAATATGCAAAACTATTTTGCCACGAATTGAATACAGCTACAAAGTGTTGAGTTACTCCAACATTTTTTCTCTGCCCCAAATTTGATTCATTTTATTGTAATAAAAATAAATATATTTCTTATATTAGTTATGATATTAATCTGAGGAAATGGAGAGTAGCATTTTCACAAAGTTAGTTAGAAAACAAAATCAATGTGGAGAAATGATAAAAGTTAACTAAGGTATAGACGAGATTAGTGGATTATCCAAGAAAACAGGGAAAATAAAAAAATGAAAATAAATAAATAGACAAGAGAGTGAGACAGAGAGTATAAAGGCAAGAAGATAAAAAAACCAACATGGTTGGATTCCATTTGACTGGAATAATTCCAACATATTTTACTTATTAGATCTATTTGACTCAGTTGCACTACAATCTGTCTGTTATTGCCACTCTAATTAGTGGCATCAAATCATATTTAAGACCTTCTCTCCCCCACTTAAATCCACATAAATAGCCATTAATTACTCTGCATTTAGACATTCATAATAAAATTGGAAATAATCAAATGACTTTTAAACAAATCTAATTTTCAATGTAGTGACGCATATACACTTGTGGCATGATTAATACATAAGTGGGGGGGGGGGTTAAAAATTTTTTATACCACACATTGTACTAAATGTTTAAGTGTCCAAAGCGACGGAAAATATCATTGACTCTATTAAAAAAATTGAGTCCTGAATTTATAATTAAGTTATAAATTTTAACCGAGTCATTAATATTTTTATAAATATAAGGGTGTTTTAACACATCTTAAAAGTGGGATTTTCAAAAAAAAAAAAAACTTGTAGAATAATGGGCACTGTTGCCCATTTCTCCTAAGTTGAGTTGTGTTTTGAAGGTGCACATGTCAATGATGGAATACCGTTGAGTAGTGAGTCAATGTCTCAAGTGAAAGCTAAGTTTGGTGATAGAAATAGACAGACAACATGGTTACAAGTAAACTAAAATTGCAGTCGTGTACAAGGAAATAAATAAAGATTCATCAAGCAACTTTAAACCATAGCCGTTGTCATTTAATCTAACTTTATTTTTTCACCATATGAGTTGCATAGTATATATTGGTATTTGTCACTTCAGTAATACTTTGGGTTTTTATCATTTTATTTAGTCTATAAAGGTTATTTTATATTAAATCTTTACTTCAATGACCGAACATAAGAGGTCAAGTACATTAAACTTATACAGATTAATAAAATGAATAAATATAACTACATAAAAGTAGTGACTGGCCAAGTAACTCAATTAAGTCAGCCACTTGATTAATAAGTCGAATTAATAGACGTAAAAGATTAATATAAAAGAACATGAAAACAACTTGAATGAATTTAAAAAATGTAACCATCACATGATGAAAACTTTTATAATCCTTTGTGATTTTGATTCAAATATCATGGAGTAATTGAAAATTTGTGTGACAATATCTCACGAAATGATTCATGTGGGATTGATAAGAAGTGACACCTCCTATAAATAAAGAGTAATCGTATTTTAAAAGAAAAATAATACATATTTAATTAAAAATGATAACAAAATATAAAATTGTAAAATGATTTATACGTAAAACGGTACTGCGGACAACTGCCTATTTAATTCATCACGTCATGTCCCTACAGTTTTTGGGCAAAAGATTAATGAGCTCACATAGGAAAGGAAAAATAACCAAAGACGAATAATATGTGCAATGTCAAATGATCAGGTGATAGAAATTTATTCCAATTGTATCTTATCAAATGTTTTCTTCCAATTTTTGAATAATGATCTCTAAACTTGAGCCCTGATTAAGTCAAGATATACTAGCATCATTCGTTTTCTACTTATTATTACATCTAAAACAAATTTGTCTTTCGTATTAATTATACTATACCTTTTTAATATTTTAGTCACCTCCAAAACTTTATGTCCCTTGCATGTTAAAGATTACATCTTCCACCATAAATAAATGATTAAAATTTTGATGATTGAAAGGAATAATAATAGTACACCATGTGTTAGGTACAAAAAAGATGAGGACCAAATTGCATAAATCTTGAATTTAGAAAACGTAAAATGCATATATAATATGTTTGTGTGTGAAATGTCAAGTGAACTCATGCGCTTCCTTAGACGCCCACCAGAGGTACACTGCACTCTCACCCTAGTTGGCCCTTAGCTTAAGCCATCTCTACTAAAATCCTAAAATTAGGTTATTAAATACTTTAAATATGAATAAATACTTATACGAGAGCGTCTCATAAAAATTACTCCCTCCATCCCATAGAAGTTAACACTCTTTTCTTTTTGGTTTGTCCCACTAAAGTTGACATATTTCTTTTTTAATACATGGACCCAAACAAAAAACAATTAATCTATTCTCATGGGCCCCACATATAACCTCTAATATAACTATCCACTACACATTAAATATTATTTCTCTCACTTCACTTTACTCCACTTTACATTATATTATTATACTCCTTAATCTCTGTGCCCAAAAAAAATTATACCAACTTCTATGGGACGGAGGGAGTAATTTAATAAGACGGTTGAATAAAATATAAAATGGAATTTCCCTTGTCCCACTAAAGATATAATATTTTTTAGACATGAAGATTAAAGTGTATAATAATTTAATGGGTAGTGAGTTGATGATATAACATTTTAATGTGTAGTTGGTAGATGTATTATTGATGTGTGTGGGGCCCACATAAATGTATTAATATTTTTGATGGGTCTCATATGTTTAAAAAAATATGACATGGGACAATGGAAAAAATATATCACAACTTATGTAGGACGAAGGGAGTACTAAGAAATATAAATTTCTCTATCTCTCTTTTTTATTTTATTATTATTATTATTATTATTATTATTATTATTTTCGCTTCACAAGACATTTTATACTTTCCTATAATAAAAGATACTACACTATAATAATATTCAATTTTTACACACATCCCAACATATTCCCTCCATCCGGTCAAAAGAGATCCATTTATTTTTTGTACATGAATTAAAGAGTATTATTATTTAATATGTAGTGAGTAGTTGTATTAGTATGTGTGTGTGTCCCATATTTTAATTGTATTAATTAGTGTATGTGAGTCCATATGTAAAAAAAATGAGATCCTTAAGAGTGGACTTTCAAAATAAAAAAAATAAGACTTTTTGGGGCAGACGGATTGAGTAATACTTATTTTTTCCTCATCTTAAAAATTTTACACATCTTTTTCATTAAATTAATTAGTTTCCTTAAAACACACTTTAAAAGTCAAAATTAAACCAATTTTTAATCTATACTATTGATTTTGATTACTAAATATTTTTTAATCTTATCCGTTAATCACATTATTCAATCTCATCCATTCATCACAATTATGATATTAAATTTTGGCCATTAATTTTTTTATCATAATAATGATACCTTATTTAATTTAAAATGATACCTTATTTAAAACGATTCCTTATATGTGTGATTAATATTTTTTTCATTAAATATAATACATAACTACTACTAATATTAATTATTTCAAATTATTATGTTAATTATTCCTAAACAATTTGAATTAATTTTTTAAAATTATGTTAATTATTCCTAAACAATTTGAATTAATTTTTAATTATATGGGTTATAGTTTAGGGTAATATTTTAATTATTATAATAACTTATAAAATTAATTTAAATAGATTATATTGATTTAGGGTTTAGGGATATGGTTTTAGGGTTTAGGGTTTAGGGTTTATTGTAATATTATTCAATTATAATTATAATAACTTATAAAATTAAGGTTTAGATCATATTTTTGTAATAAAATTATATTATATTTATTTTATATTTAATCAGTAATAGTATAAGTTCATTTAAAATATTAATTTTAATCAATAAAAAATACTTTAAAAATAGTATTGAATGGGTATGGGTAATTTACGATTTTTTAAAATTATTATGTTAATTATTCCTAAACAATTTGAATTAATTTTTAATTACATGGTTTAAGATTTAGGGTAATATTATTTAATTATTATAATAACTTATAAAATTAATTTAATTTTCTTATAGAAACTAAACCGAGAAATAAATACATTACCTGTGAGTAATTCTTTCATCGGTCCTAATATCGATTCGTTTCACCCTTAGGTAAACATTAACCAAGCATACGAGATGCAATACAATAATAAGTTTGGGATGATATTATTATGAATTTTTTAAATTAGACATGTCCGATCACGAATGGTGAACATTAAAATGGATACGAATTACGGGTATTCCTAATATCGATATTGATTATCTCTAATAATTATATTTCCTGGTACTCTATTTTACCTTAAGCATATTGATAAATAATTCTGGAGTAGTTATAAATATAGTAATAAATTTTTAAATGACACAGATTCGGGTATGAGCGGTTGATATTTAAATAAATATGGTATGGTACCTTTAAATAAGTACGGGTACCTAAATACTACTCCCTCCGGCCACTTACAAGGTATCCATATTCCTTATTTAGTAAAAAAGTATACCACATGGCCCACCACTTCCCTCTAATACAACTACTCACTACATATATATAATAATACTCTTTAATCCACGTGCAAAGAGCACATGGTTACCTTCTGAGTGGTCGGAGGGGGTAATTAATAAATATACAACTACCTAATATGATATTACATAAAATTGGATATTATATGTAAATAATTAGTGGTATAACTTTAGAATATTTTGATAAACATGTTTGAGACGTGTATGAGTATCAACCAGTGATTTAGGGCATACTATACCCCGATGATTTAATATTTATCATCAGTGAAATGATGACTTTACCCTTGTGATTTATGGTATACTTGTTCCCGGTGGTTTAAGACATAATGTCCCTCGAGAGTTTAATATTTATCAGCAGAGTTTAGTGTTTGTTCCAATTGTAACATTATTAACATTATGACTTTACCCCTGTGGTTTATCGTATACTATTATCCAGTAGTTTAGGGCATATTGTACCCCGAGGGTTTACCATTTATCGAAAGAGAATAATGTTTGTTCAAAGTGTGAAATTAAGATTTTACCCCAGTGATTTTTGGTATACTGTACCCCAAGAGTCTACATAGCATGTATTATGGAGGGAGTATATTATAAAAAAAATTTAAGGTACATTTTTAGTTAAGTGCTATTTATTTAACAAAATCTCTGACCATGCAACACAAGACACTGTTTTTTTATATTCTTACTGCTGCATGAGACGGTATTACTAGGCCTCTCATTCGGGTAGAGATAGAATGATTTATCAAAAAGATATGATTTAGACTTCTCTTTCAAATTTAAATAACATCTGAATACCTTTATCCTACGCAACAGACGGTTCAAACGCTAATTTTATACATAAAAAAGAAAAAAAAAACTTGAAATGGATGTACAAATACGCGAAATATGTCTTAGGACAGAAGGCAGCTAGTTGCGATTAACCGTCTACGTTTTATTCCATTTTAAGTAACTTTCATGAATCTAAACATTGTGGATGAATATGGAAATATACAAGCTTTAATTTTTTTAAAAATATACGTACATGCATAATGCAAGATTTTTTCCGCATAAATTATAAGCTTGGATTCATTGAGTGATGCAGTTTCACCAAATTTGGATATTTAATATACTACAATATTTTAAATTTTCTATATTCGTTTTTTTTTCTATATATGAATAAACTCGTATGTACAACTTTCCATGTCTTATAATCTTTCTCATGATAAATTGCGCGATGCATATTTATCATAATTGTTTCAATTCATTCATAGATCTTGAAACAAAAACCACGTTTGTCGTGGTTAAACACTTTTGGTAGATTTATTATGTCAAATGAAAATAATATTTTCATAATAAAGGTTAAAAATTAAGCATTCTTGATGATCAAAGCTTAAATTTACTAATTATGTCGAAAAATGCATAAAATATACCATTAAAATATTACAATTATTCATTTTACATTAAATTTTGTCCAAGTACTGGTATATGTATCTTCATAATTTTGGAAACGATATTATTTATTTATGAATTTATTCAAGTGCACACGATATTTATATTAATTTTTGGTAAAAACTTGTGTTAGTAAAAAGATGTGTATCCTTTATTTTTTGAAGAAAAATAAAAAATATTAATAAAAATGTATACCCTTTAAAATAAAATGGTGTACCCTTATTAATTAAAGTGTATACTTTTTAGAACAAAATAATGTACCCTTATCCATAATACTAGATTCTAAAGGCGCACCCCGGCGCACGCAAGCCTCACTCTTAATTTTTATTGAATAGTTTATATATATTTTAAAAAAAATGTATAATTTTTTTGGCAAAGACTTGTGTGAGATCGTCTCACGTAAAGGTTTACGTGAGACGATCAGAAAGTGATAACTTTTATGAAGGAAAATAATAATAAATTTATGAAAAGTGATAATGCTCTTTCATAAATAAATTATAGTATAAATAAAAAGTGATAAATTTTATAGTGAAAGTGATAACGATTTATAGAGAAAATGATAACTATTTTAAAATGTGAAAAATGGTCTCACATGAGACGGACCTACCCTAATTTTTTATATTTAATTTTTTATTAAATTTTTAATAAAAAGTTTATTAACAAAGTATATTAATTTTTATTTTGATTTATATTCTATTTCTATTTATTAATATATAAATTTTGAATCTAAATGTACACATTAGAATTCATGCAACCATGCATTGGAAAATTTTGTCTTTATTTGTGGATTACATAATAGTAATATTGAATTTTCTCTTAATAAAGCTAAGATTTAATACTTAAAATGTTAAATAGAACCCTAAAAATAATGTCATAAACATAAAATTAATGAACCAGTGTTAAAAATTCGATTATACTTTACCACTAAATTTTAAAATTAAATATTAATTTCAGATGAAAATACACAATCAAGTGGACATGCTAAGAAAACAATGCCATTGCATAATTATATTAACGGAATATGCGATCTATTGCTAATTTGCTATTACTCCACATATATATATAAAAGTTAAAACCGTAATAATAAAGTGAAAAATCCTGGAAGGGCGATTTTGTCAATCTACGTGTAATCCGGGGGCCAAAATGGGAAAGCGGAGAAAATTGGAAACCCTAAAAACAGCCCCCACAGCCCCCATTCCATGTTATTGCTTACATGCAAAGCATCAATCGCCACGTGGGATGTGATGACGACAAATGTCCGGTTCTTCTGCCACCACTACTTCACGAATCAGAAAGGCGCCAACACGTTGTCACCAGTTACCACTCCACCACCTCTCCCATCTAACTAAACACATTACTAATCTTTTTTTATTTTATTTTAATTAATCAATTTCCTTAATTCAAGGAATATCTAATAATTCAAACTGCAGTAGTAGCGACTACGTGTTCACCTGTCACATATTTGTATTTCAAAATTATTTGAAAGTTATATGCATACTTAAGACTTAAGAGTTAAGAACATTATTTTATTATTATAGCAAATAGTGTGCTTTAATATAAGTGAGGTAAGCTCTTTCGCACCATTATTATACAGTGGCCTGTATTGTGAAACGACGAATAAATATACTCCCTCCGTCCCACGTATTTTTACCCACTTTCCATTTTGGGGTGTCCCACGTATTTTTACCCATTCCATTTTTGGAAAAAATACATAATATTTTATTACATACTTTTTACAATCCCAACAACTTTAATTACTTTTTTACACTTTATTCATCATTCCCAACAACTTTATTCACTTTTTCTTTTCAAATTACTAATTTATCCCTACTTTCTCTTACATTATATATTAAAAAAATAAAACGTCTTAATCTCCGTGCCCGTACAAACGGGTAAAAATACCCGGGACGGAGGGAGTAACATTTAATTAAAAATACAATACAACTTTTTGCAGATACGCAGTGTCTGTACGTATACCAATGACACGCGATACATTTAATACATGGAGTATACATAATTAGATTTCAAATAGAAATAAAAGCTGAACTCAACTCAATTTAAGCGGGCCCAAAATCCTGGCTCACATGCGAACCGGGTGACTGGTGTCAGAGACGGACCCCACCACCAGCACCCCACCACCTTCTTACCTGGCTACAACTCTTTCCAACTGTTTTTTTTAACCTTTCTGCCGCCGCGCGTGGCTCACACACACCGCCGCCGCGCTTTTGCTACGCCGTCCCCTAGGGTTCCATTCCCTCGCATTATAAAACCCACCTCCAGCCTCCGCCACGTTTCTCTCTCCACACTACCACACTCTCCTTATTCTCTCTCTGGATATCTAGCTGGGCCCCCGGGATTTTTTTCCCACCATCTCTGCCATTGCTATAATTAAACCTTCACCAAGCAGCAACGGCACACAATTTCTCCCCTCCTTTCGAAATACCCGCCTTTAATATCTGCCTTGTCTCTTCCGATATTTACAGACGAAGCTTTTGTGTCCAGTTATGGCGCAAGAGCTTGACGACGGAGAGTTCTGGTTGCCGTCGGAGTTTTTGACGGACGACGACCTGTTGATGGACTTTAAGAACGACCCTGCTGTAACCAAGAGAGTGGATGATTTCCCCTACGGGTTTGGTAACGCGTTTGGTTTCAACTCGGATCTGAGTTCGCCCGTTGAGTCGGTTATGGGTTCCACGGAAACTGAGAGCGACGAAGACGAATTCATCACTGGGTTAACTCATAAGATGGCGAACTCCACTCTGCAGGACACTGGTTTCTCTTCTGACTACACAGCCAAGGTATCCATTAGAAACACTTTAATCTTCTTTATCACCCCTTTTTAATTTTATCAAAGCTAACACATCGTTCGTTTGAAGGGTTTGAAGCTATCCGGTTCGCCGCAGTCTACTCTATGCGGGTTCAAACCCGGTTCGAGCCAGAGCAGTCCGAACTCAGCCTCCCGGGTTTCTTCTCCACCGAATTCTAAGGATATTGTAGGGTGGGATTTGCTGTACGCGGCTGCAGGGGAAGTAGCCAGAATGCGAAACGCTGATGAAGCGACGCCGTTTCGTTTATCCAAACTCTTCGCTCCGCCGCCGAACCCCAATTACGGTACTCTACCAGTCATTAATTCAACTTCGGCCACCGTTTTCAACCCTAATCAAGCCCAAACTGAAGCCCACCTTGCTTACCTTCAACTTCAAGCAACTCAAGTGAGTACCTGCCTTTCAAATCATAATATTATCTTCCATTTTTTACTCTCGATCTAACGTTTCCTAATTTTCCATTCAGTTTCAGCGAATGAAACAGCAGCAGATGTTGAAAACCGGAGTTTGGGGCCAGGGGAAAATCGACTACCATATTCAGAATGGAAAGGTTAACGGTGACATTGGAAGGTCTCAAGGTTTATCGACCGCGGCTTGGCCTACTCTGCAACAGTCTCAGCAGCAACAACAGCAGCCCGGTTCAGGGATGAGAGCGGTTTTCCTCGGAGAAACCGAACTGAAAAAGGAAAGAACCGGAACAGGGGTGTTCTTACCCAGAAGATTTGGAACCAACTCGACTGAAACTCGGAAGAAGCCAGGTATAAACCCTCACGTACTCTGTTTTTATGATTTTGTATAGCAATTCTTTTCTCTGCTTGTCAATGGAGTTTTGTCCATTTAATTGTAGCCATCCATTGTACCCATTTGTTCTAGATCTGTTATTCTTCATTAAAGATCTCATATCTGGTTTCGTTTTCTGTTCTTATGTACTGATAATTTGTCTTACTGATTCAGGTGGTTCGACTGTGTTGCTTCCAGAGAAAGTGGTCCATGCTTTAAACTTGAATCTTGATTCCATTGACGCTCAACCTCATCTCAGATACAACAGAAACTTCACCCCAGAATATGGTAACTATTTAGTGTGTTTTTCATTGTATCTTCTTTCTTGGTTCTCACGATAATTCATTTACATTAATGGTTAGTCCTAATGAGTTATTCGATTTTCGCAGAAGCTGCAGTGAAACAGAGAAACAACATCATAATGGCTCAACAGAGGAGAACCCATATTCCACCGGCGGCGATGAATCAAGAACTCCGGCTACCTCAAGAGTGGACGTACTAAACCGTCCGGTCCGGTTGAACCCATGTTTTTTGCGTTTGGAAATGGTTTATTTTTTAATAGGAGATTTGCTTTGATTTTAAGATCAGTAGATGGAGAAGAGTAGTAAGCTTGCTGATGGATTAGACAAAGGATTATACTAGAGAAAAGTGATTAGTATTAGATTAGGACAGTGGCAGTAGTAATTAAGTAGACGATGATGAAAAAGGGAATGTTAGGAGGGTGATAATCAGTCCCTTTTTTTTTTTGGTTATTAATTACAGAAGAAAGAAATAAAATTGTCAGTGATCGAAATCGTTTCTCAAGAAAACCCAGTTCAGTTTGTTTGGCTCGAGGTACAAGAAAGTTGAAGATGATAGAATCTCATCAGTCACTGTGGAGGTTGAAATTAGAGATAAAGAAATAAAATGGAGTTTATTTTTTTATTTTTACTATATTTTGATGATAAGCTATTTTAGGTTGATTAAATTAATTATTACTAGTAATATACCCTCTTAATTGTGGAGGGTTATCAGAGATGGGGTCTCGTTTTGGTTGATTCCTCACCCCTGTTTTTTGTTACAGATTTGTATTAAATGAACGACGGTTTGTTTGTAGTGAATGCCCATTTGCATTTAATTGAATCCCTGTTATTATCCTACATTCTCAAGAATTAATTAGCGTTAATTACTGTCTAATCGAGGTTATGGTCAAAGTATGGGGTGAAGCAAATGCTCTGGCACATGCTTTTGCACACTGTGTCTTTTGACCATTGTGTCTCCTTCATTAATCCTTCTTTTCCACTGTTTCTTTCTTTAATAAAGCAGCTGTCTGCGGTTTTGGTTTCCTGCAGTTATTACTTTATTACTTATTTACTGTTTTTGCGTTTTACACTATGGATAAAAATACGTGACCAGAATCTCTTCAATTGATGTTTAATTATTATTTTGTCTTTTAATTTAATAAAATAATTTCAAATTTCTTTTTATTATTCGAATTGAATCGTGGCCAGAATCTCTACAATTGATGTTTAATTACTATTTTGTCTTTTAATCTAATAAAATGATTTCAAATTTCTTTTTATTATTCGAATTGAATAGCTGCTGAAAATATGGTAATCTAACTTCAAAATATGTTATATCATTAATATGACTTATCAATTAATATGTCATGCAATTAATGCCATAATATATCTAAGTATTGAGATTATTTATATATTAATTAACTTTATTTCGTGTATTATGTATGTACATATTTTTTACTATAAAATATTAGTAGTAGTATATAGTATCATCAAGACAAGAGATAAGAAACTAAAAAGTAAATGTTCTTATTTCACTTTATATATGGAATTTAAAAAAAAAAAATAATTATGTTCTAGTTTTATTTTATAGTTTCTCTTGTTGTTATTCGTTTGATTAATTTAACTACTTAAATAGTAGTACTTCCTCCATAAACTAAATGCATTTTTTTCATTTTAATATAAAGAGTATTTCTTTTTTAAGTAAACTAGACCCACACAAAAAATTTATGGAATAATATATATTTTTATAGAACACACATAAAATTAATATATTAACCTATTATACATTAAAATATTATAGATTTAATTTCATTTTAAATTATAAGATAATATTAGTTAGTATAAAAAGTATGAAGTTGAACGAAATGACTTCCATAAATAAAAAGTGATATATTTTAAATGAAAATCAATATCCAAATAATGAAAAATAATAATAGTACAGTGAACTATTTAAATGAAAAGTAATATCAAAATAATGAAAAGTAATAATAATGCTTAGAGATAATTTGCGAATAGTTATAAAATTTAAAAAATTAAAATAAAATCTTACTATAATTCTTTTTCGAAAAATATTTGCACAAGATCATCTCACATATCTCATTTCGTGATACGGGTCAAATATGACCCAACCATATGTTCGTGGATACTAAACAAACTTACTACCTGGACTACGTCTTAAATCCACATATAGCACACATCAACTTAACAATTTTTTTTTCTTCGTTATAATTTTATTTTTTCAATTACAATTTATTTGTTTTTTTTAAATAAATCAGGTATAATTAAATTTTTTAATATTTGTTAATAAAATAAAAAAATTGATGACGATTTCACTTTTATTTATGACAAAAATTTGTATGAGACTTGTGAGACGGTCAGAAAGTGATTATTTTTATAGAGTAAAGCTTGCGTGCGTCCCGGTGCACATCGTGCGCCTTTAGAATTTAGTATTATGTGTAAGGATATATTATTTTGCTCTAAAAGGTACACACTTTAATTAATAAGAGTACACCATTTTGTTATAAAAGGTATACACTTTTCATTAATATTTTTATTTTTTTCAGAAAATAAAGGGTACACATCTTTATAATAAATGATATACAATTTAATACAAAATTCTAAAGGTGCACGGCATGTGCCCTGTGCGCCCGGGTGTACACAAGTTTTTGCCATTTTTAAATTGAAAAGTGATACTAAATTAGTGAAAAGTGATAATGTTATTTAATGAACAATTTATAGTATATTTAAGAAATGTATCTCGCACAACACTCACCCTTCTTTTTCTCTTTTTCCTAATGAGATGTATGTTAAGTTAAAATATTAAATTTAATTTATAGATTATTCTAGAATATCTAAGAAAAATATTAAATAAATAATAATAATTAGTCTAGGTGAATTAAGAAAATTCAAATGAATCATAATAATTAAGAGAATTTTAGAAATTAAAAAAAAAAGCATGTGTGATGTTTGGATTAATTAGAATTATCTAATTACAAAGGCAGTGGATACTATAGCATAGATTAGCATAATCTAGATTATTCTAGAAATTACGAATTTGCATGTATTATAAATATGAGATATTATTTTAATTTAGTGGAGAGTGTAAGAAAAATTACAAATAAATTATACTTCCTCGGTGCGGAATTTTTTGCACACTTTCTTTGTAATTTACAAAGGAAGTGTGCAAAAAATTTCGGGTTATAAAGGAAATGTGTAAAAAATTTCGGGATAGAGGGAGTATAAGTTATCAATAAATTTAAAATTATTAATCAGCATTTTCCTTTTATATCAAAATATATATATATATATATATATATATATATATATATATATATATACCACATGAGAATATATAATATAAAAGAGTATAAAATAGGGGTTATTAAATATTTTGATTCAATACTAATATTTCAAATGAACCAGTGAATATATAAAATTTTGTCCAAATATTAAATATTTTGGTTCAATATAAGATTTTAAATGAACGAACACTTAAAGATTTTGTCCAAATAATATACTCGCCGTAGAAATTTATTTAACAAGCAAATCCAAACAACCACAATTTGCAGGCAAACAAAGCAAAAAACACATACTTTATAAAAGCATTAACATCAATAATGGAGAAATAACATAATCTAAAGTAGTACTGAAATATAAAATGAAACTGAAACACATTAATAATAAAGAAATAACATAATTCAAACTAGTACTGAAATATAAAATGAAATTGAAACATTGAAATCAAACATCGCAACATCGCAATCGACCCTATTCGATGTTGATTATTTCCATAATGGAATTGTCTCCTGTGGCATTTGTTTTCTTTTCCTTTGGGTTGGCTACAACATCAACGGCATTTATTTTCTTTTGTTTTGGGGTGGCTCCAACATCAACTTTGACTTTCTTCTGCTTCGACGGAGGGGTTTCGTTGAAAAGCTTTTTCTTCATCTTATTTTCACTTGCATCTATTTGAATAGATTCCTCCTCAAATATCTCCATAAGCTTCACCAATGAATCTTCCATTCCTAACATCTTTTTCACAGTCGAACCTTACCCATTACTATGATGCGTTTGAACAATTCTTTTACCTCAATATTGAGGTTGCTGTGATCTTTCATGGCATTTCAACGCCTTAGGAGAGACAATTGAATTTTTCTCCATTTTCGTTTGAAATTGAACGTAAATATGAAACTAACCACGTGAAATTTATATTCAAAAAACTATCATACAAATTTTGAAAATTAAATTATAGAGACCCGTTATGAATTAATTTCTATCTAGGAAAGGAAACAGAATGTTATGTGAGAAGAAAGCATAAAGAAAGTAAGTACGTCGTGGGTGTCTAATGGTCAATTTCTACCATTTAATTTCTGCTTAGACATATTTTACCCTTTCCTTTATTAAAATTTGAATTTATTCGGTAAATAAAAAATTTAAAAAGTTAAATAAAATAAAATATTTTTAGCAAAAACTTATGTATCAAGGCACACCGTGTTATCATATGAACTCAAGAATTTTAATATTAAAATTCTTATGTTTTTTCATTTACACGGGGACATGGTGTGCCCACTCAAAATTTATATCTCTATTAAATATTTAGACCATTTTATTATGAGTCTATGAGATAATCTCATATAAAATTATTTTATTTTTAATTTTTTTATTAAGAATTAATTTTATTAGGAGTGTATATTGGGTGCACTCATATGTGTATAACTTTTTATTCTATTTTGTATACGTGTTTCGTAATAATTGTATATTTTTTTCACACCACGTTTTTCATTGAAAAAACTAGCATTCTTATATGTATAACTTTTATTCAATGGTGTATACATATTTTTTAATAATTGTATATATTTTTTACGTTCAATTTTTCATTAAAAAAATTAACCATTAAATTGTATACATTTTTGCTCATAATTATATACAGTATATTTTTATTTATATTTGTATATAGATGCATCCATCTTAAGATGTACCCGGGTGCACACTATATTTAGCCTTTTATTAATAACATTATTAATTTTTAGTAAATGTTGGGTGAATATATGTGAGATAATCAAATCTACTGTTAGTATAATTTTAAGAAAGGCGCTCGCCATCCCAAATTTTAATATAATCCATTCGAATATTCTGTTGGTAAAAGCCTTAATTACATTGTTAAATTGGCTTACCAATGGATTAGAACGGAATCCGTTGGTAAATTTTCATTGGTAAAGTGGTGGTTGATAAATTTTTAGCAGCGAAAAATCAATTCCGTTGGTAAATAATTTCGTTGGTATTCCGTTGCTAAAAATTCCGTTGCTAATTTATATAAGGATTCCCTTGGTAATCCATTGGTAATTACCAACGGATTGAATTCCGTCTCTAAAATAGAGAATAAATACGTTGGCATTCCATTGCTAATAGAAAAAAATCATTTTGGTTGCTAATCCATTAGTAATTACCAACGGATTGAATTTCGTTAATAAATTCCGTTGCTAAAAAATACTTTTTTTGTAGTGTTCATTACATAGTAAATTATTTTATTTAATAAAAATATATATATTAAATAAAAATTTTAATTTAATATATTATTCTAATTAATAAATTAAAATTAAATAAATATTATTTTTGGCAAAAATTCCTATGCACCCGGGCGCACGTACTACATTCCGTGCGCCTTTAGAATTTTGTGTTAAATTGTATACCTTTTAGTATACAGATGTGTACCCTTTATTTTCTAAAGAAAATTATTGTGTTTATCTGGGCGCATGGACACACTCCGTGTGCCTTTAGAATTTTGTGTTAAATTGTATACCCTTGAATTTTGTGTTAAATTGTATACCTTTTAGTATAAAAATGTGTACCCTTTACTTTCTAATGAAAAAAAATATTAATGAAAAGTGTATACCTTTTAGAATAAAATGGTGTACCTTTTATTAATTAAAGTGTATACCCTTTAGACCAAAGCAATGTACCCTTACCCATAATACTAAATTTCTAAAGGCGCACGAAATATGTTCCCGTGCGCCCAGGCGTACGTAAGCTTCACTCATTATTTTTTATTAAAAATATTATAATTAATTTGTCATCCTATAAATTATTCATGATATGGTTTAATAAATAGTTATCACTGTATCTTTATTGAGTATAATATTTTATTAAAATTATTATCACGTTTTATTTCGTATTTAAATAGTTTGAAATAATTCACTTGAACGGATATCACTTTTTATTTAATAAGTATCACTTTTCATTGTAAATATTATCACTTTTTATTTTGGCAAACACTTGTATAAATCGGATCAACACATATGTATCTTTGTAAACCCTGTTACTCTTTTAATAGCATAAGACGAAAAGAGCATAAGACGAGCTCGAGTAAGCACGAGCTGAGTTGAGCTACTTGTCTCGTTTAATAACACTAATTAGGAATGATACCATTCTATTTAGAGCAGGCGATTTGGGCCTGACCCGATGGGCCGGTCCTGTAGCCCTTAGAAGTATGAATTTTATATATGAATTTTACATCACTTTATATTTGACTTAAAATTATTACACATGTTAAATAGTTTAACTTTAATTATTCTTTTATAATAAATAATTTTAAAATTAAGTAACGACTAAAGATTATTACACTTGTTTAATTGAACTTTAATTATTCTTTTATAAAAAAATTAAAATCAGACAAGCGAGAAAAAAAAAACGGCTCTAAATGGCCCGTACTGGGCTAAGTTGGACCTTAAAAATATTGGCTTAACAAGAACTGGGACAAGACCGGCCCGGCCCAAAAATATGCAATGCCCTAGCTCGTCCCATTTGACGGCTCTAATTCTATTATATCATACTAATCATGCAGTAGGATTTAGGTAGGGGCAGAGGTGTTACATGAGTCGAGCGAGCACGAGCTAGCTTGGCGCGTACTTATCGAGCCGAGCTGAGCTCGACTCGTTAAGCAAAAAGGTTGAGTTTTTAAGCCTTATCGAGTCGAGCCGAGTCGAGCTTAATATCAAGTATATATTTTTTAGTTTTGGGGTTTTATCAATTTAAGGCCCGAATTATAGGTAAACTATCAATTAGGGGCCTGAATTATTTTTTCTATCAATCCAAAACCTAAAATATGTAAAACTATCAATTCAAGGCCTGAATTTGTCAAATATTATCTCTTTTTTTTTTTTTTATCAATTTAGGGCCTAAGTTCAGGCCCTAGATTGATAGTTTACATAATTCAGACTCCTAATCGATAGAAAAAACCATTCAAGCACCGAATTGATAGTTTACCCATTTTTCAGGCCCTAAATTGATAAATTTCTATTTTTTATTATATTTAAAATATCTATTTTATTGTATATTATTATAATTAAATAATAATAATTAATATTATTAATTATTATTTTCGAGCCTTTACGAGTCGAGTCGAACTTGAACTAATTGAGCTCAGTCGAGCTTAATATTAAGTATATTATTTTCGTGCTCGGCTAGTTAACTAAACAAGTATATAATCGAGCTTGAACTCATTTTATCACTTTTTATTTGTATTATAAATTGTTCGTTAAATAATTCAAAACACTGTTATCACTTTTCATCAATTGAATATTACATTTTATAAATTTATAATTTTTACATTAATAAACATATAAATTAAAAAAAAACGCAATGTATATATATAAATAATTTAATACTAATTTTAAAATAATAATTTATATAAAAATATATAAATTAAATACTTAGGATCCTTTTATATGAGACGGATCATCCATTAGCCAATTTAACTAATTTCACGAACAATTAGACGGACAATTAAAGCGATTACATTTTTTTATAAAAAGTAATATATGATAAAGAAAAGTAATAACCATTTAATTAAATTATATTATAAATAATTTGTAAAATAAATAAAAAATAATAATATTTTTAATATAAAATAATATTCTATCCAGATAAAATGATAATAGAATAGTTCTAACTATCTAATTAGTAATAATAATATTATTATTATAATTGAATAATTAATAATAATAAAATATAATATAATAATATTTATTAAAATTGAAAACTAACTGATTTGAAATACCTGTGTATGGATGCGCATGGTGGTTGGCCGTCACCAACCAAAAAAATATTAATAATATTAATAGTAATCTTAATATTCTATTAATTTAATGATAATATGAATAGTAATCTTAATTAATTGGTATAAGTGTTTTAAATAGTGATAAATGGTTTCACGTGTATATCATTAGTTTTATATATCCTATCCTAATTTTATATATTGATATATATTGATTAAAGAATATTCAAGAAAGATACTATTGAAACTAATAATATCATATATTTTTTTAATATATCAATATTGAATATTTAATTTTATAAATGAATATTTATTAATATTATGAATAATTTTGATATAATTAAAATTAAATTTAAAATTAAAAAAAAAAGATTAGTTAGAACTTTTTATACGTATTTTTAGTAAACTATATTACCTTAACAATATATATTACAATAAAAACTCACCTAACAACTGTAATTGGTACATCATTAATTATAAAGGATTGGAATTAATTATTCATAATTCAAATCAAAATAACTTAAGAAATTTTAATTTTCTGCCCAATCAACATTACAACAAAAGTCAACTAATAACTGTACTTAATTAATTAACATTTACATCATTAATTATAGATTATTTGAATTAATTCTTCATAATTCAAATCAAAATCAACCTAAGAAATCTGCACCCATCCAAATTAAAAAAAAAAAAACTCAAAGTGTTCTAGAGTTAAAAGAAGAATTGTGGAGAGTCCAAATTCAGAGAGAAATAGATTAGATTTGATGTATGAAATATTTGGTTCTGATAATGAAGATAAGGGTGATATAGAATTTGAGGGGAGAGACGGAGAATCGTCCACGTATTCTGCAGATGAGGGTGATGTAGAATCTGGGGGAGAGATGGAGAATCGTCCACGTATTCTTTATCAGAAAATGAATTCAACCAAGAAGAGGATTTTGAAATGATAATGGAAGTTGCCCAAAGTACTGAAACCCATGCTACTGAAACAAGCATTATTGAAGCTGGGCCTCAAACAGGTATAATTTATCAAAATATTAGAAGTTTATTTGTATTGTACCAAGAACATGCAAAACATAAAGGATTTAGTGTAAGCAAGAGAACAAATCGTAAAGGCACGGGAGAAGATTACAAATACTCATTAATGGTGTGTGATAGAGCTCGAATCTCAAAAGCGCAAAAAGTATAAAAAAAAATATGTTGTGAGGCTCGTATTAATGCTATAAGGCAAGAAGATGGAAGTTGGATTGTTTCGAAAACGATAACAACTCATAATCATGATCTTTGTCCTCATATGTCAATTTTAATGCCTGCTCATAGGAATATTTCACTTAACATGAAGCGGCAACTTGAGGCAAATGACATAGCTGGAATTAGGCCATCTAAGAATATTAGATTAGCAGAGGTTCAAGCGGGTGGCCCAGTCTTCCGAAAGATTGTAGGAATCACATAGAGCACAGAAGAAGATTAAGACTTGGATTTGGAGATGCAGAGGCTATCAAAAATTTATTTTTGAGGTTGCAAAAAAGTGATAAAGACTTTTTCTATTTGATGGATATTGACGATATAAGCAGCAGACTATACAATGTGATGTGGATTCATCCTCGAAGTAAAGCTGCTTATCAAGATTTTCATGATGCTTTGTGCTTTGATGCCACATACCTTGTTAATAGGTATAAGATGCCTTTTGCTACAATAATTGGTATCAATCACCATGGACAATCTATTTTGCTAGGATGTGCCTTAGTTGCACATGAAGATTCTGGATCTTTTTAAGTGGTTGTTTTCAAATTGGTTAGAAGCCATGGAAGGCATTCATCCTACATGCATAATAACAGATCAATGTGAAAGCATCAAGATTGCAATACGAGAAATAATGCCTAATACAATTCAACGATATTATTTGTGGCATATTTTGTCAAAATTACCACAAAAGCTCAGAGGTGTTCCTAAATTTAACAATGCTATTGTTGAATTAAAAGGAATCGTGTATGATAGTATTAACATTGAGATGTTTGAATCAAAGTTGACTGAATTCTTGATGAAATATAATCTTGAAGGTAATAAATGGCTTACGGACTTGTTTAATGAGAAGGAGAGTTGGGTCCCTGTATACTTAAATCATATGTTTTGGGCCGGTATGGTTTCAACCCAAAGAAGTGAAGGAATGCATGCATATTTTGATGGATACATCCACTCAAGGTGTACATTGAAGCAGTTTGTAGAACAATATGAGATAGCAATAGCTGATAAGATTCACAAGGAGTTCATTGCTGATTATGAATCAAAAAACAAGGCTGTTAAGTGTGTTACTTTTTTCCATTGGGAGAAACAATTTCAAATAATATGTTCAAGAAAGTGCAGGATGAATTGATGCGCATATTATATTGCAGTGTTATCCAATCAAGCTGGGAGATGAAACTGACAATGTGGTTGGAGTTGAAAAATATAGTGTGCAGGAGATAAGAATGGTAAATGATTTTTTTTGTCAAAGATTTGACATATACAGTTCAGTTCAGGCCTGTTGGAGAGTATTTTAATTGCAATTGCAAGAAATTTGAATTTGTTGGAATATTATGTTGTCATATTCTCAAGGTTATGGGACAGAAGGGTATCCAAAGCATAAATGAAAGGTATTTGTTGAATACATGGAGGAAAGACTTGTATAGACGACATTCAAGAATATTTTTTGCTGGAGGTTATCACACATGACAGATGAATATAAAAAGTTTCAAGATGTTGAAAAATATTTTCAAGAATGCACTGATCACTACAACAAAAATTGCCTTTAACCACAGATTTTTTAATGTCATTTTAGCATCAATGTGATAATAAGTATTGTATTGTTACATTATATTTTTAGGAGTGTCAATATGTGTGCTATAAAGACACTTAATAAAATGGTGTGTTAATATTTATCCTATCACCACACTTCAAAAGGAACACTTATCTATTGCTACACCTTTTTTACTACACAAAACAAAGCGTCCTTGTATATATTCTTTAGCAACACTTTTGCTACACCTTTTTTAACATACAAAAAAGTGTCCTTATAAGTACTGTTTAGAGACACTTGAGAATACATTTGTAAATATATATTATTTTATTTCTACACACGATGAAAGATTACAAATTATTAAAATTTAATTTAATTTTTAAATTTTTGTTTCGCTGTTAAAATAATAAAATATAAAGATTTTATTTATTAAAAAATTAAATTAATTTTTTTAATTTTTTATAATAAATAATTATTTTAATTAATTTAATGATTAACAAAATAAAATTTATTTTTACTTTAATAATAAAATCTTTTACTTTAAATTAATTATTTTAAAAATAATTAGCTATATAAATTTCTATATTATTATTATTTATCTTAAAAAAATTAAATTTATACTATAATTTAATTAATAATTTTTATTTTATTTTATTATACCTATTAAATTGATAATATAAAATTAATATTATAAATTCAGTATTAACTTTAATTATGTATTCTATGTATATATATTATTTTTAATAAAACATTACAAGAATTACTTATGGTTTAATGGCTTTCTGACTTGAAATAAGGATACAATGGACCACACAAAAAATGAATGTGGTTATAGGTAAAATGTGTTAATATATTACCTATTACAACACTTTTTAATGTATTTATATGCAATTTTTTTTTGTAGTGGATGCTGCTATGGATAATATTTCAAAGTTTGAATTTATCAAGCAAAGATGCATTGATATGAAGAATGAATTACTTAACTGGAGTGATAATGTCAGTGAATCAACCAGAAGAGTTGAAGATCATTCAATTAGAGGTCATCCATATATTGTTCGTTCGCGAGGAAGACCTAGGGTGAATCGATATGTTAGTCCAGTTGAAGATAATGGATATTCAAGAAAAAGAAATGGAAGAGGGCGAGGTGGAAGAAATTCAGGAAGTTAAAAGAATTATGGACATTGAAGCGTGGTGGTGGAAGAAATTCAGGAAGTTAAAGAATTAATGGTTGAAAAAATTATGGTCATTGTTTTGTTTTATTTCTATCTACATATGTTAAAAAATTATGGACATTGTTTTATTTTATTTCATTGCAGCTTATTAAATCTTGTCATCTTTAATTTTTATATGATATATCAAAACTCAAAATAAACGTTTTAGTGTATTTCTTTTTCTCTATCTCTACGTATTAAACTATCTTATCAAACTAACCTAATTTAAAGAAGAAAAAAAGTAACAGTAGTAATATTAGGTATTTATTATGTTTTATAAAAGTTAATTTAAAATATTAAATTTTAATTTTATAAATAATCATTATAATAATTTTGAATATATAAAAGATAATAATATATTAATTTGAGAAAAATCACTAAAGTTAATAATAAATTATTATAAATATTTTTTAAAAATAATGATTTTGAATATTAATGTGCATAAATTAAAAAAAAAAAATCAATTATAACAGATATTTGTAATAAAAATTTTAAGATATATTATAAATAATGTTTAATACAAATACTAAAGAATAAACTGAATAAATTACGTAAAATTTTATAATATTTTATAGATATAAAGAAGCAATATTCTTATTTATCTATCAATCAATTTAGAAAACATATAATCTTAGCTGAAATTAGTGCACCGTACTTAACTTATTTGCAATTATTTAAGGCAATCTTAAAATTAATGCACCGTACTTAACCAATTTATAGTTATTTAAGGTAATCTTGAATGTTTAAAAAAGAATTGATTAGTTTATTACACAAAGGAAAAGGATATAATTGTCAATTAATATTTTAACTTTACATTAATTTACCATATCCTTACACTATACAGTGGATTTTATTACTTTATGCCACGCTTTTTGTTATGTCTTATTAGACATCAATTTTTATGGAATAAAACCTTCTCATTCGAAAATCGAAACTTTAATGGAATGTATTTACGGTGAAAACACGCTTTTCTTGAAGATGCCGGTAGTCGTGTCTTGCAATTTGCACTTTAGTGAGCCTCCTTGCAGCTATTTTATTGTAATGCAGTGTGTATGTATGCAATTTATTTGTGATTTTAATTGACCAAAATAAATCCTCCCGACATCCACTTTAATGTGTGGACATGCAACATGTAGGAGAAGTGTGGAAAAAGTCGTCGATTGCTTCTTCATCATTCACAGCATCATGTGTTAGAGATAATGAAATATTTAATCGATTTTTTCATTTTTGTGTATTACTTTAATAGGGTATTGTGGACTCATTCACATCAACAATGTTTTGCAAGTGGAGTGGCCAATTCTTAATTTGCACAACTTATGCCTCCTCATAATTAATGGCCTATGATCATAATTAATCTGGTATACTAAAGCACATGAATTTTCTGTATGATAATTTCATTAAATTGATGTAAAAATTAAAATTGACACTCGAGTGTGGAGGGGTTTTGGATCTTTTTAGTTTGGAGGGAGAAGTCTGGAAATCCAGTGGTGAATTTGGTATAATTGTTTAGGTAGGAATGGTATGGCCATTGCCCATTGGCCATCCTTTAGTTGTTGATTTAATTTAATATTAATTAAAAATATTGGATGGATATTAGATTATGAATATTATACAGTTGGTATGAAGGTGAAGGCATGTGCCTTAGGTTGTGGCGACACTCCTCGTGTCCTTCCTCCTCCAACCACACTAATTTAACACACTTTAGAATCAAATCAATTTCTACCCCATGCTTAAGATATTTTTCAATACTACCATTTTCTATTCTCTTTTATTTTTTCAACCAGTACCATATTATTTATAAATTTCAGACATAATTGTATTTTCATTTTAATTCATGTACTACTTTATTCACAGTTTTTTTTTTTTTACTATTTTATCGTAAAGTTTGACAACGTATATTAGAGTTAATTTGTGTAAATAAATCTCGTATAATTTTATTTATTTATTTAATTAATGAACCGATAGACAAATCTAATAGACTAATATGATATTTATCGAAAATTTCATTTATTAATCCGCTTAAAAATTCTCAACTAGGAAATATGAAGAGATGGGAGCAATATTATTACATATACTCCTATCTTAGTAATGAAGGAAGAATCTGGGTGCAGTGGAAAATGAAATTGATCATTAGATAAAATCGAGTGTTATTTGATGGGTGGGTGGGCCCAAGGGGGTGTTTGGTGATGACGTGGCCTCGTATATTTGACTTCATCATTTTTTTCCATTTTTTTATTTTTTTGAACTTTAGCATGAAGGAAAGAAAATCATTTGAAATGCTTACGAGAATGTTAATCAAATTTTACATCAATGATGCAATTTTCATGTTCAGGTGTACGAATTATATTATAGAGTATATTAGAACCACTTGATTTTTTATTTTTTTCTAAGCATGATAAATGTTTACTTGATTAGAGAAATAAGTTTCTTTCTAATTAAGAATCTAAAACATATAAATTCAAGGCATTAATACATTATTACATTAAGTGTAGTTTCATATTAGAGTTGACCAATTGTAATAGACGAATTCAAATTAAATTAGATATAAATAAATGCAATTTCGATTATTCACATATTCAATTTGCAATTTTTGACATGGAAACTGGAGAGTGGTGGGCATACCTAACAAGTATCCTACTTGCAAGAAACTAACTGAAATAAAATAGAAAAAAAGAAAAAAAGGCATATATAAAAAAATAAATTGAAATAGTAATAGTTGTTTAACGTATTGACTTAGTTGAAATAACGTTTGTAGATGATGAGTGATGACCCAAATATGCGCATTAATTTAGGTAGGAGTTTTCAAGCATTGTAATAATCGAGCTAATAACGTTGTTTTCTTCGTGGTTTAGTGTAACGTCCAAATCGGCTAAACCCAATTTAGTATTAATCTTGTCCTTTGTGACCATAATTTGACATCTGTTGACATTTTGAGTGGTTTAACGCTGATGTTATCCTATTTTAAATCTTTATTAAAAATATCAAACTCCTTAAATTAAGTAAGTTTCTTATGTTGCTCACCAACTATCAGAATCTCTCCCGTAAAGCTTCTACACTTCTAGTTCATCGACACGTACGTTTATTGGTCCAAACTATATTTTCCCCCTCGTTTTATTGCTAGGAAATTTACGTGTTATAGTATAATTGTTATATAAATATAATATTTCTTACTCCCTCCATCCCATAATTATTGTCGTAGTTACTGTAGACACGAAGTTTTAAAAAAGTTACTTTTTTATCAATTTTATTGACTTTTGAGGGGTATTGTGGTATTTTTAAGTAATAAATAAATTATAAAGTATGTTATGTGTGTTAGGTGTGAGTGATATTTTTGAAATTAAGATAACTTTTGAGGTTGATGGTTAATGTAAAATTTCTATTTTTAGGGTGTGACAGTTATTATGGGACGGACGAATACGAGGGAGGAGGGAGTATTAGTTATTAAAGTGTCACAGATTGGGTTGCTACTATATGAATAAATGATATGTATTATAAATATGATTAACTATATATATAATTTAACTGCTCATAATATTTCAGCCCATTTCTCATATATCCTTTCATAAGATATTTTTTTTTAATAATAAAATTATAGAATAGTGAAATACTAGCATGAAGATATAAAAATTAGGTGGAATAGAAAAGGATATGGGTGGAGATATAAATAGGTGTAGTGTTGAGCTGGCATAAGCGTGATCCCAGGCATGAAAGATGGGCAGACATTATTAAAAGCATACAACCTTATAAGATTCGAATGATTTCATGTGCTTTCTAAGACATTTGAACTACTCAAACATTTCCCCTTTCTCATTTATTTCTTTTCTTTTTAATTAATTAATACTCTTATATCAATGCCACCCTCTAAATTTTGTGACACCGCAAAATGAATCAAGTTTAAATTTTGACTTTTATTTCAATTTTTTTTTCAAGTATTACTTTATTCTTTATGCATTTATTAAATTTTTAATAAATAATGAAAACTAGATATTCAACTATGCATATCTCATTCAGTAGCTCAAATTTCTCTTTTCTTCCTTCCTACACTTATTTTCATAACATAAATAGAATGTTCAATTTTTAGTCTGTCTTAATTTTGAGCTTCATTATTTAACTGTCATATTTAAAGGTTCAAATTTTATCTTTTTTTAAAAATTAAAGCTTGCTGTAATTCTTTTTTTCCCAAATTTAATATATAATTTAGAACAATACAAAATGTCAATAAATTTAATTATCATGACTTAGAATGAAAAAATAAAATTTATAGCAAATTTTAAAATGAAAGAAAAAAATAGATTTAATTTCAGAAAAAAATAAATTTAAGTCTTAAATTGAAATATTTATGAAATCAAATTTTAAATTGACAATTGAACTAAAAATTAGGTCATTTTATAATTTTTTTTTTGGAAAATAAAAAATATCTAAGTCATGAATTAATATACTACTATTTATTTATTTTTTGTATTATAATGAAAAATCAGATGCCGTCTAATTATTGATCTGCTGACTAATATAGCTTCCTAATTAATTTCAAAATCTTTTTAGTTTCAGCGAGTCAAAGTGTGACAAGTTTTAATCCCTTCAGGTAGACCAAATAATTGTTCCTATATCTAATAATGATAGCGTAGTCTTCTCTATATAGGCTGTAGAAATAATATTATTGTCTTTCTTTTTCTTTTGAGGGTTTGAATTTATAGGGTATATTATAGGTTTTGAGTTGTTAATTTTTTATTACTTGACTTATTTGTTTTTTATTTAATCATACACGAATGGGGAAATGAGAAATTAATGATCAATATTAATAATTAACCTAGCTTAGTATCTACGGAGTATTATACTTTGACAAAAAATTGTGTGCACGTCAATACGCCGTGCACCTTTAAAATTTTATACTCCCTTTTATTCAAAAATACATTCGCACTTTTCATTTTGATCCGTCCCAAGAATATATTCATTCTCTAAAAATGGAAATAATACATAATATTAATAACCTTATAATACTACAATATTATAAAAATGTCACCTTCTTTTTACACATAATCTAGTCAAAGTCAACTATATCATACACTTTATTATACTCAATTACCAAAAATATCCATTCTATTTCTTACATCACACCACCAAAACGTTACTTTTCTTAAACACAGTGCCAGAGAATACGCGAATGTATTCCTGGGACAAATGAAATATTAAATTGTATACCCTTTAGTATAAAGATATATACCCTTTATTTTCTTAAAAAAATAAAAAAATATTAATGAAGAGTGTATACCTTTTAAAACAAAATGATGTACCCTTATTAATTAAAGTGTATGCCCTTTAGAATAAAATAATGTACTCTTACCCATAATACTAAATTCTAATGACATCCACCTATAATACTAAATTCTAAAGATGCACGGTGTGCCCGATCTCACATAAACCTCACTTTTATACTTTAGGTCAGATTGATAAATTTGTTACTAGTAGTATGTAAAAGACAGTAAATTAGTAGATAAATCAATAAAATATTCATCTAATATCCCACTGAGTATTGTATATGGCTTCAAACAAAATTATTATTTTAAAAAAATGATAGCGTACAATATTTTACATTAAATCATATAATATTAAGTGGATTTCAGTTCGAAAATTTTATTTAAATATATTCTTCTACAATTAAATGTACCCATCAACGTACAGAACGTGAGAAGTCACATGGTAACATCTCATTAAATATTATTGGGCTGAAAAATAAACGGTTTTATTCGATGTTTGGGCTGTAAACAGATAATGGGCTTTAGGTTTTGGTCCATTGACCGGTTGTGTATTTTGGGTTGGGCTGCAATTGTTTGGGTATTATAATTTACAGGTGTTTTCTTTTTAATTATTTGGAAATACCGTCGATAGAATTGCAGTATATATTGAATAAAAATTGGACACTGGAGAGAAAAAGAGTTGGAATTCAACATCAACGGCTCTCAGCCATCACTCAAGAATCACGAATTTGCGATTATCTTCAATTACTCTCACCTAAATTATTGAACATTAAGTGGGCAGAGATTATAATATTACGTATTTCTAGGGTTCTTCGCCACTTCACTTCACTTCTTTGTTTAACGAAGAATTGAGCGCAAACAAGTCAAATTTGTGACTTCCACAGAGAATTCCTGACTAGTGGATTGGAGACATGGCTGTAGTTGAAGAGTCTGAACAAGAATTTCAACCTCAGAAGAAAAAACCAGCTTCTGAAGATGACAAAAGGCGTGATTCCTTTTTCGATTTTATGCTTGATTTAGCTCAAGTTTTTCTTTGCCGGTTCATTGAATTTATTGTTTTGAATTGTGTATAGGAGAAAGAAAATGAAGCCTGGTAGTTTGATGAAAGCTTTGATAAGGCCTGGAGCTGGTGATAAAACGCCTTCGGATGGTGATCAGGTTTATTTTTACTCGTGTGTTAATCATTTCCTGGTATATCTATGAAGAACCATAAGTAGCTAATAGAGTAATTAATAACTGATATTTTGCAGGTTATATATCACTGTACAATTCGTACACTGGATGGTGTTGTTGTTGAGTCAACACGAGCTGAATTTGGTGGTGAGTTGATGGTTATTCTTGCAAGATCAAGGGTGTGAGAAGTATTCAATCCTAATAGAAACCTTCCATCTGAATGCACTGTGACGAAGTGGTTCACTTTGCTACCACGACCAATTTGATGTCTTTGCTAAACTCATTTGCTTGTTATATCTTCACAACTGAGTTTTGAGTGTGTTTTCAAAATTTTATGTTTTTTTTCCCCCAAAAGACTGAGTTAGAAAATTCCCTTTTTTTTTCCCGATTAGTTTACTCTTGCATTTTTGTTAACTATTGATCAATAAGTTTTTGAGCTGGAACTAAGAGAATAGCTGTAGAAGGATGAATGGCCTCTGTCACGATTAACAGAAATCAATTATCAAATTCATTGCTTATATAAATGATCTTCATGAAGAACTGGCAGGATAGTTTGTAGGGTGAGGATCCTCTGGCATTCGTTTTTCTTAGGTATTAATCCGCAGGTGGTAAATTGCAAAACTAGACTTAGTAATCCAAGGTGATAAATGTGGCCACTGCCTTTGTTGTAGCAGCTGCCTTTTCTTCCATAATATACATTTAAGGATGTATTTATTAAGTACTCATCCTTGTCAAATATATACCGCTAGAAACTTCCCACATATCACATCTCTTGAACTACAGGCAGTGGTATCCCCAAAAGGCAGGTTTTGGGCAAAAGCAAAATCATATTGGGGTTGCTAGAGGGCATTCCGACAATGTTGCATGGTGAAGTTGCAATGGTGAGTTTAAAAAGTTTTTGCATGTGAAAAGTATACTCTTTTAACTTCAGTTTGACAGTAGTAATGGTATTTTAATTCGCACTAGATTATTTTTTTAATTCTGATATGATGGGTTTCTTCTCTGGTTGATCTATTTAGTTTTAATGTTATTAGGGGCATGAAATGAGTAGATTAACTTACTTCTGTTTCAGCATTTATGATGGAACTAAGTCACCTGAAATCTTTGCATTTGCTAGCGTTCAGCTGGTGCTGAACTTGGTGTTTTGCATGTAATATTTTTTTCTTTTTTCTTCTTTTGAAGATGATGTGATCCCTGATTTCAGTTCAAGGTGAAACCTGAGCTGCACTATGGCGAGGAGGATTGCCCTGTTTCTGTTGCCGATGCCTTTCCTAAAGATGATGAACTTCATTTTGAGATTGAGTTGATTGATTTCTCGAAAGTCAAGGCAAGATTATCCTTTTTAAGTTCTTGATATATACAATTTTTTCCCCACTACTTATGAAATGCATTTGGATGAAGACTTCACTTATTTTTGTTATTTTATAGCCCATATCTTACAAAACATGTATGCAGTTTAAGTTGGAATTCTGTAGAATTAGACCACTTATGATTCCAAATATGTACTGCGGGGAAATTTTATGTTATCATTTTAATGTCATAAAAGATATTCTAACTCCTTCTAGTGTTGTGTCTTATATTTCAGACAAACTTTTTTCAGCTTGCATTTCAAAAATTTGCCTTGCTAGTTCATTCACTTGGTGACTGAGTTCTTCTAGTTATTCTCTTCTGAGTTTTCTCATTTAACCTTCTCAAAATTATCTGCTAAAAATATGTAGTCATTACTGACTATCTTTTGGAATATTATATTTACATCTGATCTAATAAGTAGGCTGTTTTTTTTCCATTTCTTTAGGTTATTACTGAAGATTTAGGCGTCTTAAAGAAGGTAATGATTCTTTTAGTTTATTAGTATTTATTTATTTTTTATCGGCGGTGCATGCGATTATATTGCTAGAATGCCACTGAATTTACCTCTAATGAATATTTTCTTAAATATCTAACCAACTAAAAGTTTGTGTGTAAAACAAAGATCTTTGGCGCTCCAATTATCTTATTTAATATGGAGTTATGATTGCCTGGACAAATTTAAGTGGTAAAGAAATCAAACGCCTGTGTTTTTTATTTCATTTGTCCAATAGGTAAAGGAAGAAGGACATGGCTGGGAACAACCGAGAGAACCCTATGAAATTAAAGCTTGGTATGGTTTGGTTATTTTTTCCTACTCCCAAGCCTCATTTTTCCTGCTGTCTCTCTCCCCCTCCCCTCCTCATTCCTTTCTTTTTTCTTTCCCCCGAGATTCTCATTCCCACATTCAATCCTTTTTTGGAGGTTGTTGCTCTTTTATATTCCTGTGCAGTCTTAGGTTTATAAAGTTTACTTTATATTGAATTATAGGATATCAGGGAAGTCTGGAGAGGGAAAAGTGATTTTTTCGCATACACAAGGAGAACCATTTTTCTTTACTTTTGGTAAATCTGAAGTAAGCAGGATATTTCTTTACTTTAAGTTTCTGCAAGTTGACCATCTAAAAGATAATAATACACATTTAAAGATGACTTTATTCTTCTTATCTCTGAATTAGATACCGAAAGGTCTCGAGATGGGAATTGGCACGATGTCACGGGAAGAGAAGGCTGTAATTTATGTCACCAAGGATTATTTGACTGAATCCCCCCTCATTCCCTCAGTTGAAAGTATTTCAGAAATCCACTTTGAAGTGGAGTTGGTGCATTTTGTTCAGGTAAACTTTGCAATTCTTCTCTTAGTTTAATTATTTCTAGATTTAAAATGAAGACGACAAGCTTGCTATATCTGGAAGTTAATATTATTGTACAATACTGATTTCAAAGAAACACTGTTTGCACTTTTTACTCAGTAACAAATTGTTTTAATTTCTACATCTTTTATGAGACATCGCTGTCATATTCTTATAGTTATGGAGTTTTAAAGTCATCTTTTACTTCCAAGTTCTTTAAAATTACTTGGTTTGAATTTTACAGGTGCGAGATGTTCTTGGAGATGGACGCTTGATAAAACGCCGTTTGCGTGATGGAAGAGGTTCTCTTCAATCCTTATTCATTTACCTTGCTGATTAATCTTCTTTCTTCCATTCTTTGAATTGAATTATGGTTTTTTTTTAAAAAAAAAACATGTTTACTGCTAAATAAGTATTGTCTTTGCCTTTTTATTTCTAAAATGTTAAATGTGCCTTTTCTACTGCTACAAATAATTAGGTGAATTCCCCATGGATTGCCCTCTTCACGATAGTCTGTTACATGTCCACTACAAAGGGATGCTTCTAAATAAAGAAAAGACAGTTTTCTATGATACTAGAGTTGATAACAATGGCCAGCCTTTGGAGTTCAGATCAGGGGAAGGCCTTGTAAGTTACACTAACAGTTTAAATTATACTTAAAAATTTCTTTGAATATAACACTTTCTTTTATTTGTATGTTGTGTTTTTCCTAATTTCTGAAGCATTATGAATCCACATCCTATCTAACACCCTTGATTTTTTTTTTTATCGTTTTAATTGTCCTGCCCTTCCTGTCAATGAGCTATTATAAAACTCTGGTTTTAGGTGCCAGAAGGGTTTGAAATGTGCACTCGGTTGATGCTACCTGGAGAGCTATCTCTCGTCACATGTCCCCCTGATTATGCTTATGACAAATTTCAAAGGTTAAAAATTGCACATGGATTTAGTCAACTTAACAATATCTTGTACATGCTGTCTTATTGTCAATCAAGGTTCTGTTTTGGACATGAAATTATCTTATTTACCTATGTAATGGTTTTCTTTAATATGTACAGACCAGCTGAAGTTCCACAAGGTGCCTATGTCCAGTGGGAGATTGAACTTCTTGATTATGAGAAGCAAAAGGTATGGAAATATCTGACCATAAAAATTAAAATTTATAATGAAACCGTAAAAATCATATTTGTGACCCATGCATTTGTTATTACATTGTTGTCTTTAATTTATGCATATTGAAGTTTGAAAAAAGAAACTTTAAAAGCTGCTGCTACTTCTCCCGCAAGCAGGTGATGTCTTGTTGATTTCTTTGTTCTGAACAGCTGAGAGCAAAATACTACTAGATTTAGATGACTATTTTATTATGAGTAATTACGAATCAAAAATGTCCAGTGCCTACATGTGAGATGTACCAAGGAGTTACAGAATAGAAAAGTAAATGCTGAGTTGCAGAAATTCATAAAAATCTAGAGGGAAGCTTCTCCGTCATTTATTCCAACACTCAGAGTGTGGCTGTGTGTGATTACAAAGTATAATCAAAATCTTGTTTTCATTATATTAGCCTGCTAAGATTAGGGAATTTTTGGCAATTGGCATCAGTTTGCGTTGTCATTTGTCCTGTTGGCTGATTTATATTTCTGGATGGCATGTGTATTTTTGCGACAGGACTGGACAGGTTTCAACTTCCGAGAAATAATGAATGACGTTGAGAAGATCAAAGGCACGGTATATGTGTTTAAGAGAACTTTTTGAAGATTTCTTTTGGTCGGGATTCAGGAAGTTTTATTTTAGCAAGATTTCTTTAATAGTTTGCTAATCACTTTTTAAGATTACTACAGTGGACATAGGTACACTAATCATCGTCCAGTCATATACGTCATTCCCTCTTAACATTTTTATAATCAACAGTTCAATCATATCTACATAAAATGGAATCTAGAGCTTTATTTTGCTCATACGCTATACTTTAGATGCTCAGACATGAGGTCTTCAAATTCAGAGTTTGATTTTGTCGTTGCATGAGTTTTAATATAGATTTTGAAGCTACATGAGTAGTTGGTGTATTTATGATCTGATAAGTGCATTTTCATGTTGCAATCTTCCACTTATGTCGTGTTCTTGCTAAAATTAATTCTAGACAAAAATTTTAAGTTAAGATTCTGAACAAAACTGATACTAACCTTGATTCAAACTGAGAATCTGAGATAAATATATTATTGTCTCTGTTTTATTTCAGGGAAACAGGCTATTCAAAGAAGGCAAATATGAACTAGCCAAGGCTAAATATGAGCATGTAATTTTTTGCAGTTTCTCCTGGTCAAGCCACTTTTGTTATATATAGCTAGCATTCTAATACTTTTGTGATTTGGATTCAGTTTTCTACCTGGCACTTTTAAAATAAGTTGTATTTTCTTTCAGGTCTTGCGAGAATTTAATCACGTAAATCCTCAAGATGATGATGAGGGGAAAGAATTTTCTGACACTAGAGTAAGTATTAGAGAAGGACTGTGATTGGTTTTATTTTTTCACCTGGTAAAAATGATGTTATATTTAGATTTTATTATTCAAGATATTTTATTTCCATCTGGTTATTTATGTTCTTATTCAAAATGGTTGAAGAATTTGCTGCACCTTAATGTGGCTGCTTGCTTGCTGAAAATGGGTGAAATCAGGAAGTCGATTGAAACATGCAACAAGGTAATCCTACAAACTTTATGTTGAGAACATCACATGGTGTAGAAAAGAGAAACCAGTCACTGAGTTAAATTTCTTTAGTCGAACATGTTTACTTAATTTAATTATAGCCTCTTGGTTTTCTGATCTAAGATTCTTAAACATTATAAGCCTCCTGATATAACATACTCTAAACATTGATTTACGTCGATTAAAATTAAGGTGTTGGACGTCAACCCTGTTCATGTCAAAGCTCTTTACCGCCGTGGAATGGCATACATGGCTGGTGGTGATTTTGAAGAAGCTCGAGCAGATTTTAATAAGGTATAGATAAATTCATCGAGAAAAAAAATCCATACATTGACTCCTTTCTGAATCACTCTCCATGCTTCCAGATGATGAGTGTTGACAAATCATCAGATTCCACAGCTAAGGCAGCTCTTCTTAAACTTAAAAAGGAAGAGCAGGTTGGTCTAACATATACAACACCCAGTTCTTCTCAGTTGTGCATTATAGTAAAGCAATTATAGAAGAATCAGGGTCAAATACTTTAGTTGTGTTTGTGTCATGCAGGAACTCCACAGCCGGGCTCGTCAACAATTCAAGGGATTGTTTGACAAGAAACCTGGAGAGATAGCTGAGGCTGACGATCAGCCAGAAGAGGTTCCCGATGAAAGCGATGGTGCTCGTGATGGGGATGCCCTAGACGGTGATAAGGAGTGTCTTCTCGAGGCCACTGCTCAACCACCCTCAAGCATATGGCATAGTGGCAGAAGATTTTTCACAACTCTTGGATTGAACAGGTGTACCATTTTGTGATATGTGGGTGAATCTTGAATAAATATAAATAGATTTAATCGCATCTAATTCATTAACAATCTTATTTAGGATTAAAGTTTTGACACTTTGTATGCGATTTGTTACAACACGGTCATTGTGACTTAATGTACGTAAAATGAACAGCACTTAGCAAACGGTTTTTTATTTAAAATATCAAGAATTTGAACAGTAAAAAGATAAAGAATTTCATTCTAATTTGAATTATGTCGTCTGACGTTTACATCTACCAAAATTCAATGAATCGTTCTTATGATTATTAACAAGCATTTTAAAAATAAATATAGAAATCAGTTGACAAGACACACCAATTCTTGAATCTTGAGAGAAGAAAAGGAACTAAAAATGGAGTCTTCAAAAAGGAGAGCCCAAAAAAAGGGCCCAATAAATCATTCTATGGTTAATAGAGGAAGCCTCTAACATGCCCACTTCCAAAAATAGCAAACCCAACTGTCTGGCCCAAAACAGCCACAATAAACACCCCTCCATTGTAAGACACCACGGACAGCATTACCATATAAGAAAACCCGACCCGAAGTGCATAAATACAGTATTAAATAAAACGATGGCGGGCCGGTTCATACCCGCTAAATTGAGGACAGAGGGAAACTCCACTAAAATGGCCAAGACGAAGACAAAGATAAGAGCCAGAGCATACATACCCGGTTTATTACCGGGCCAACCCGAGAACAAGAAGCGGGCATTTTTGCCCCAATAAAAGGCCGTGTGTGGTGGGGAGGAAATAGATTGGGGATTTGGATTTTGATCCATGATGGAAATGTGAATTTCCCGTTGATTGTAATTCGAGTTTAAATAATCTTTTCTTGAATATTTTATTCCAACTTGTTATTGGAAAATTAAATTGAACCACTTTATTTTCTGCTTTTTCACCTGGAATATTGGGTGTTTCTACATTGCAAAGAACCCCATTACAATTAAGTTGGATTGCATAAACGAAAAGGAAGTGTTGTTTGGAAACAAACATATGCATAAAATAATAAAAACATATATGGATCAAACTGATATATATAGTACTCCCTCTGGAGATATTGACGCATTTTTTTGACACGAAAATTAAGGAGTATATAAAAAATTAAAGCAAGATGAAGTGAGAGAAATAATATTTAATGTATAGTGGGTAGTTGTATTAGTGGTGGGAAATGGATCATCTCCAGTACGGGAGGTCCATTTCCTCTCACTATTCACGTGAACAGTGATTTTCACTGTTCACGTGAATAGTGAGGGGTGCATTTCCTTCCATACGGGAGAGGATCTACATCCATTAGTGGTGAGTGTGATGTGTGTGTGGGACTATGAAAATAAATAAATTATTTTTGTATGAGTCTCATATTCTTAAAAAGGAAATATGTCAATTTCTATGGGACAATCCAAAAAAGAAAGTGTGTCAATATTTTTGGGACGGAGGGGGGTATATTTTTATTTTTTATTTTTGGCAAATTTCCATTTATTGGACAAGTAATAACTAATCAAAGTTTTTTTTTTAAAAAAAAACATCCATTTCAATCTTCCATAAATTTTTAAAAGTGATTCTTGCATTCTTTGGGATTAAAATACTCCCTCCGTCCGCCCTATAGGTGGACATTTTGTTATTTTGGGTGTTCGCACCAAAGATCCACATTTCCTTTTTTAAATGCATGAGACATACACACATCACTAATACAATAAATTTATGGGACCTATACACCCCACTAATACAACTACCAACTACACATTAAATAATAATACTCCTTAATCCACGTGCAAAAAACAAATGTCCACTTTTGAGGCGCACGGAGAGAGTAATTAGTAGAAAGGAAAATATGTCTAAAGCGCCTATCTTGTCTGATCTAATGCTTAAAATAGCATCTATAATCACTGTTAGAGAAATATAAGTAAATCAACTTGTGTAACTTTTTCTTTAAATATGTTGGTATTTTAAAATAGAAAATACATAAAAGTGGTGGCGTGAGATTTAATAGTACATGAGAATAATAGAGTGATTACATGTAAAGTAATGTTGACAATCGTGAGTAGCAGGATTATAATTTGGGTTATTAGTTTTTAGGAGAAGGATAGTGGAATGCATAGTTGGTGTAGAATAAAAGCTTTATTGGATTGATGGGAGTTTTAGTTGTTTTTGTTGACTCATGTTCCCTCCTATTTTGGGGTGTGCGGATTAGGATTCGGCATGAATTTTAAAAGAAGTTCGTTTCAAATTTTCGGTATGGATTTTTTTTAAAAAAATTCGATATTGAATCCATAAAGAAAAAATTCAATATTGAATCCATACCAAACTTCGATTCGGTTCGGAATGAATTTTCGGAAAAATAGATTTTGACGGATCGGAGCGAATCGGATCGAATTTCTCATGATAAATGGATTTTTGCACACATAAATACTTAGAAAAATATCAATTAAACAAAAAATATAAATAGTCTTACATAAAACAACCTCATGTGTTCCCTAAAAAATAATAGTACTAAGATAAAGAAACTTAATAATTTTAGATTTTTTCTTTAAACCTTGAACTTTAAATTTAATGTTTATTTCAATTAAAGTCCATCTAATAATATTTTAAACAAAAATATGGATTATCATTTAAATTTTATATTTTATCTTCATTAAATAAATATAAAATATAATAATTATTTATTAAGTGTACAATTGAATTTAGACTTTAGAGATACCATTTACTTTTATTTATTATGTTATCTTAAATAATACTTTTAACTTTGAACATATTATTTTATTTATTTCCTATTTTTTTAGAAATTCATTTTATTTTATGAAATATATATTTTTTAATACTACAATAATATTAAATATTTAGAGAATTAGATATAATTTTAAATTATTATTTGTAATTATATTATAATTAATTTTAATTAATTAAAATATAATGTAATCATAATTAATATATTGAAATTAATTAATTCATGACTTATAAAGTATAAACTATAAATAATAAGATAAATATATTATATACATTTTTAAATGCATAATTTCAATTCAGTTTTTCGGTACGGTTCGCTTATATCCAATATTCGGTACGGAAAAATGGGAAATATTCAAGTCCGTACCAAACGAAAAATCGGTTCAGTTCGGAAAAATGCAAAAAAGTCAACAGTTTTTATCGATTCGGGATTAATTCGGTGCGGTTTCGATACAGTTTCAGTTAAATCCAATATCCGTGCACAACCCTACTATTTATAAGCAACAAGTGGTGATAGTCCACCGATTCTGATTACTCTCAATTATTCTAGTATATTCTATATATTAAATAGTATTTAAATTATTTATTATATATTTTCTAGAAGCTTTGATACTTAATCTGTACTTTTATTAGGACGTAAGATTAGTTGGGTTTCAGATTTTTCGTGCATCAACTTTTATCATTCTTGCATTCTTTGGGATTAAAATAATTATTTTAGTAGAAATGAAAATATGTCTAAAGCGCCTATCTTGTCTGATCTAATGCTTAAAATAGCATCTACAATCACTGTTAGAGAAACATAAGTAAATCAACTTGTGTGACTTCTTCTTTAAATAATACTCCATATGAGAGAAACTCAAAATATATACTAAAATTAGAAACTTTGATTAACCAACACTGTAATGAATCTATTACATAGTGTAGTAACTCCCATCCTCACCGCTGTACAATATCAGCTCCTCCTGCTCAATGTAATACTCATACAATTCTGCCACTAAATTTCCGACAGCATGGCCACCCACACCCACCAAAAAATACTTGAAATCTGTGGCCATTATAGCTATGAGGACCAAGTAACTCATGAACATCTGAAGCGCCCTTAGGGAGGCGCTACCCAGCGCCGCCACCCTCCGATCAAGCCGCGGGCTGATCGGATACTTGGAGCAGAATTCAGCGGTGAATGTGAGCAGAAACACCAGCAAGAGAGAAAAGCAGTATTCATGGAGTGTTTGATGGTCTGGCCATCCGGGGAAGAGCCTCGTTATATACAGACTCCAAGAAATGCTTAATGAAGTAAAACCCATTAAAAATTAATTATGATAATGATATCATACAATGTTGATATTCATTTGGGATTAAGGATCTTGTTCAATATATATATGTGGATTGTTGATGAAAGTGATGTAGCACTCATATGATGAATTATTTAATGTTGTAATATTTCATCTAATGATTACATGAATTGCTTGAGGTAGAATATTAGGACATGGCAATAATAAGGTCGTTATATTAATCTTTCTTGGGTCACTTTTAGCTAGACTTTGAAGCAAAGCTATTGTTATCGAATATGCCACTAGTGCCAATTATTATATGATCTAATAAATTAACTCTAATTTTTATTTTTGAACCATAATATAAATAAATTAAATAGTAATTAAGTTCTTGAAAACAGGCATAGCTAGCCCTAATGCAATATGTCACATGATGCATATTTTATTGAAGTGTGCTCGTGGACTCAAATAATAATTAATCTATCTTTTTTCCATAACCCAACATATATTCATCCATAGTTATAACATGTCTTAATCTTACCCATCCATTAATTTTTTTTTAATTTATGATATAAATTATACGAATCATCGTTTTAGTCAACATCCTATGATTGTAACACTTGAAAATAGAAAAGAAAATAAAAAGATTTATTGCAGATGTTTTAACTTTTATCCAAAAAATTCTTGCCCAAAAAGAGGAGCAAATAAACAAGCACACCAATTCTTGAATCATGAAGGAAGACCGTTAAAATGGAAAGACCAAAGAACTTCACCCAAAAGTAGGCCCGCAGTTTGTGTTATGGGCCTTGT
This sequence comes from Pogostemon cablin, assembly GCA_023678885.1. Taxonomy (NCBI): domain Eukaryota; kingdom Viridiplantae; phylum Streptophyta; class Magnoliopsida; order Lamiales; family Lamiaceae; genus Pogostemon; species Pogostemon cablin. The sequence continues at coordinate 1,396,197 of CM042983.1, forward strand.
GTTCTTTTATTAAGCCCACTTCCAAAAATCACATACCCAACAGCATGGCCCAAAACAGCGACTATAAATACACCACCGTTGTAAGACATCACGGCCAGCATTACCATGTAAGAAAACCCGGCCCGAACCGCATGAAATCCGGTTTGAAATGCAACGGCGGCGGCCCGGTTCGCACCCGGTTTGACTAAATTGAGGTTCGAGAGGAACTCAACGAGAATGGCGAGGAAGAAGACGAAGATGAGAGACAAAGCGTACATGCCCGAATTATTATCGGGCCAACCCGCGAACAAGAACTGGGCTTCCTTACCCCAGTAAAAGGCGAATAGGTGGTGGTGGTGGGGGTGGGCGGCGGCGGGCGGTGGGGCGGCGGAGAAGGTGTTGTGGTGAATAAGTGGCATGTCGGAAATGGGAATCTGTTGATTGTGACTTGAATTTGTAGGATAGTGATATAAATAAGGCGTGAAAGTTGTACTTTCTAAAGATTTGATTTTATTCTAACTTGTAATTGGAAAAAGAAAAAGCAGTTCAATTCTAATTTCCATTGCAAGCAATGCCAGAAGACAGTACTAAAGTTGGAACTTGGCATTAGGAGGAGATGTGAGTATTTCATGAGAAAATAAAATACCCCTCCGTCCCACATATTTTTACTCACTTTATATTTTTACTCACTTTATATTTCTAGTTCCATTAATGGTAAAAAAACATACTAATATTTTATTACCTACTTTTTACAATCCCAACAACTTTAATTACTCCTACTTTTTTACACTTTATTAATTATTCCCAATAATTTTTTTTACTTTTTTTAAATTACTAATTTATCCTTATTTTTTCTTTCATTATATATTAAGAAAATAAAACGTCTTAATCTCCATGTCTAGAGTTGTTAATAAGCCCGTAAACCGTGGGCCCGAACCGATTAACCCGAAAAAAATTAGTGTTAGGGCCAAGAAATTTGAACCCGTTTAATATCCGGGCTTTTTGGCCCGAATCGATTAACCCGTGGGCTAATAGGGTTGGCCCGTGGGCTAATCGGGCTGGCCCGTGGGGTTGAAAATTATTATTATTATTATGTTTAATTAATTTTAACACCCATAATCTATACATCGACCACCCAATCCCACCCTACTACCAACCCATCGTTGGACAAACTCTCACCATCTTTTAATTTTCATCTCTTTCTCATCTTTTTTCTTACTCTAACCCAAAATTTTCTCTAATAAATAAAATAATACTTGAATAAATATATTAAGATTAATTTAATTATAACAAATTCTTTTAATTTGTATCTTTTAACAATATTTTGCATGTATTAATCTTAATTCTCTCAAATTTTAAATAATGTATTAGTTAATTTTGAATTTTTTATATTATTTATAATAAATTATAATTTATAATTTTTTAAATATTTTTTATCGTACAACCCGCGAGCCCGGCCCGTTTAACCCGTAGCCCGTTAGGGTTAGGTTCACCTTTTCATAGCCCGTTTAAACAGACACGATTTAGTCCGAAGCCCGATTAGCCCGAAACCCGTTAAGGCCAGCCCTAACCATTAGGGCTGGCCCGTTTAACGTCTCTATCCATGTAAGTACAAATAAGTAAAAATATCTGGGTGGAGTAAAAAAAGATCAATCATATTTTATTATAGGATGATACGAGTGACATTTGAAAATTGAAACTTATTACAGTGTTACCCTTTGCCAATAACCAAAGTCAATTGCTTGCCATCAATCACAGTCAAATTATAAATGTAAATCAACAGTTACATGTGTGATTTATCATGGTTTCTTTCCAGGTTTTATCATATCAAATTATCAATTAATTATGGTTGTTTCTAATCCAATTAATGAATTTCTTTCTTGTAAAAAATATGTATTAAGATAATTGATTAATTAAACTAGGCTTGTGTTGTTAATGTTTGAACTAGATTGGATCTATTGGTGATGATGGTAAAGGTAAAATAATATTTGGTACGTTTAATCATGAAAAAATTACATTAATGTAATTGGACGTAGGTGTTTTCGTTATAAAGATACTAGCTATATGCCAAATTTTTAATCTTCAGAATATGTAAGAATTATTATTTTAGAAAAAATAATAACCTATTATACATAGTATTTATATATTAAGAATTAGAAGTTTATACATCAATGATAACTTAAATTATAATAACATCTAAATGAACTAAAATTAATTGACCATAATAAGATCATTACAAATTAATTTGTTAAAGTGAATGATATAAAGAATCACACAAGTAAAATAATACTCAGTTGAACACATGTACACTACATCCAAATATATCTTTATCATGATTTGTCATTTATAAAAATATAAAAGGTTAAGAAAGCCCTTTTTAAAATAAAAAAATGATCTCATATATCACACGAAATAATAGCATTTAGAAATTTAGAATATTTCATTTCAGTTAGATGAAGCGAGAACGTTCTAGGGTACATGCCATCTCATGGTTGAAAGCACCCTCTGGAATGCCGACTATTTAATTAATTAATTAAAACATAGTACTCCCTCCGTCCCAAGAATACATTCGCGTATTATTGGGCACGGAGTTTAAGAAAAGTAACTTTTTGGTGGTGTGATGTAAGAAAGAGAAGGGGTATTTTGGGTAATTGAGTAGAATAAAGTGTATGATATAGTTGACTTTGACTAAATTGTGTGTAAAAAGAAGGTGGCATTTTTGTAATATTGTAGTATTGTAAGGTTATTGATATTGTGTATTATTTCCATTTTTAGGGGGCGAATGTATTCTTGGGACGGACCAAAATGGAAAGGGCGAATGTATTCTTGGGACGGAGGGAGTAATATATTCAAATAATTTATCTAGTACTTTAATTTATGGAACACCCCTGAAACTTCAAGCCCTTCACACTCTACTATAAATAAATCATCAAATATCGAATTCAAACATCAGATAACCTAATTCCCTCCAAACTCATCACATTATCAATAACAAAGATCATGTCTTTGATTCCTCAACGTCTTCGAGAAATATACCAGCCCGTCATCTCAACCAGCGCCGCCGTGGCGCCGGTGGACTGGAAGGAAACGCCGGAGGCCCACGTGTTGAAAGCTGATCTTCCGGGGCTGAAGAAAGAGGAGGTGAAAGTAGAGGTGGAAGACGATGGAAAAGTTCTGCTGATCAGCGGAGAGCGCCCCGTCGAGGAAGACAATAAGAATGAGAAGTGGCACCGCGTGGAGCGGCCGCGCGGTGGTTTCCAGCGGCGGTTCTACTTGCCGGCGAATGCGAAGGCTGATGAAGTGAAGGCGGCGATGGAGAATGGAGTTCTGATCGTCACTATTCCTAAACAGGAAATCAAGAAGCCTGAGAACAAAGCTATTGAAATTCAGGGCAATTGATTTATTATACTCCACATAATAATATTTGTGTTAAAATATATATAATCCTTGTTTTCATTTCGTTGTAAATGTTGAATGAATTGTGTGTTATGGTGTATTTGTAATCCTTAATTTATGTGGATTGGATTCAATAAAATAAAATAACTTAATAAAAGTATTTTGAGACAAAGGTAAAAAATAGATTTGACTTATCTTGAGCATTAATGAAGAATATTTTTGTCCTTTCTTTATCCTTTGAAGATATTATATTGTTTTGATCGAGTTTGTGCAATAAGATTGACGACGCTCCCACGCAGACCAAAGAGTATGTGAAGGAAGTTAATAACTTAGTGTCTTTTTTTATTTGCTAAGAACATTCATGCACCATTGATACAACGCAAACTTATTAATAATATTCTATAGTATGATATAAAAAAAAAAAAAAGAGAGAGACGAAATTGCGCAACAATTCATCTTTTATCTAATATTAAAGTGTTACCATAACACGTAAAATGATACAATAGGTAAGTGTAAATTTTTTAAATGTGATGCAAATATATTTCAATTGTCAACCTTGGATCCATTCTTATTACCATGCAATAATTTTGTCACAGATAAGCTTGTTGATGTTGGCATGCGATGACCCACCATCTCGAACACTCTCTTGCGCCAATCTAGCAATCTCAACCGTTGATTTCAAGATCTCCTCTCTTTTACCATCCATCAAATCTCTCGCTATCTTTTCCACCGTTGATCTATCACAAGGGCCCTTCATATCCAACCCCACTTTCCACATCTCACCCGCACACCTACTATTCACGAACTGGTCCACAATTAAGGCCCGACAAATCATGGGCTTCACAGCGCGTTAAAAATCCACCGACAGCTTCATGGGCCAGAACTTCCTCTTGGGGGGCCCAATCCACTATCCTGCCCTCTTTCCAGGCCCATTTTCAATTCATCAGGAATCCCATCCCGCCCATTATCGTCCCAAATCAAACCGGGCCTTATGGCCCATAAGAATGGCTTCTCGCTGTTACCAAGCCCACACCAAAACTCCATCCATTCATCTCGATTAAGAACAGCCACACTGCCGAAGCTAACGTATAAGACTGATTTGGGCTGCTGAGAATCAAGCCATTGCAAGCATGATTGATCGAATTGGAGTAAACTGGAGGATTGGTGTGGCGTAAAGTATTGGGCCGTGGACTTGAGGGCAGCGTGCAAAGGCCCAATTGCATAAACTGTAGGGAAGATTGATTGGAGGTGAGAGATGATTGGAGATTCAAGTTCTTCGAAAGTGTCGAGTATTAGAGCAGAGGCTTTTCTCATGTTTATAGACTGTGTGATGTAGAATTGCATGATGGGGGTTTCAGGGGGCTAGTTTGCAAATACTAGGAAGATCTCGACGTCTCATCATGTGCTCTAGACCAGGAATGCAAGGGATCAGCTTGTCTAGCTCTCCTCCTTCTGCAACCACAATTATGATTGATTTTGGAGTTCAAGTTTAATTTAAAAATTTAAAAATAAATACTTAGATTTTCAAAATTTGTTGAGTAGCTTTTGAAGTTATGATAATTTATATAAAGATCAAATAAATACCACCTAATTAAATCATACAAGTAAAATAATAAATGACATATGATTCCTTGCATGAATGTAATACTAAAATAGATTATAATAAATCCTAAAATTATATAAAATATTACATAAATCACAAAATACTCTAATAACTAATAATAAAACCTAAATATATAAATACTAAACTACTCTAGCACAAAATAATAGTACACATGAATCACGCATATTATTGTCTCTACTTAATGTTGATGTCTTATTGGGAAGAAATATTAATTATAGTGTTTTAATAGTTTATTATTCTAGTCAACACATGGAAGCCAGCTAATCCGCAAATATAAATTAATTAATTTTATTAATTATTTGAAATAAATTTATATACTTAATTAAAAAATTGTTCTTTGATAAAGTAAGATGGGTGGTTTGGATTTTTTGTGATATTTCATTTTTACGTATGAGAAGAAAGATAGATAAATTGTATCCTAAAAAGAAAAGCTTAAAATTTAAGATAATGGTTGAATTTCTTTCTCTTCTTACATATCAATTATATAACGTGTGACATAAAAAATAATATACTCCATCCGTCCCGCGCAAATATCACCGGTTGCTTTTTATGCGTAGATTAAGGAATATTATTATTTTATGTGTAATGGATTGTTGTATTAGTAGTGAGTGATGACCACATGTTGTACCTTTTTACTAAAAATAAAAAATTGGGACATCTGGATGGGACGCCCAATATAGTAAAATGGTGAATTTCGTTGAGACAGAGGGAGTACCAAAATAACTAGAAGATCCGGTACCAAAATAATGTTGAAGATCCAATGTGTTACGGATACTCTCTTGTGATAATAAAAAATTAATTTTTACTTACCTTGTTGAACTGGAATTTCGCCATCGTCAATGAGCTTTTCAAGATGAAAATTAATCCACGTGGCAGTAGCACTATAAGTCCTAAAAGCGATCGCCGGAATTCCCAGCTCCGCCGCCACATCAACCTCGAACGACATGATCCCATCAAATACTATACACGACGGCGCGTGGCTCATACCAGCAATCAAGCCCCTAAGAAACGGTTTGCTCGCTGTAGGGATGGAGATTAATAGGTCCACAATAGATGGGCCGCTCCGAGGGTGGTCCGGCGGCAAACCGTCGGGTATGGAGAGAAACTCGATCCCCGGGCAGCGGCGGCGGAAGTCGGTGCCGTCGATGGTAGTGAGGATGCGGCGGCGGTTGTGTTCGGTGTTGACGAAGCTGATGGTGAAGTCGGCTTGGCTTAATAGCTCGGCTAACATGATCATCGGCTTGATGTGGCCTTGAGCCGGAAACGGCAAGATAACGACATGCGGAGATTCCATGAAAGCAGGTTTATTAATTTTTTACTGCTTTTTGTCTGTATATCACACATCTATGTATCGATGGAGAACACTGTATATATTACTACTCCCTCCGTCCCAAAGATATTGACACACTTTCCTTTTTGGGTTGTCCCACAGAAATTGACATATTTCCTTTTTAAGAACATGGGACCCACACAAAAACAATTTATTTATTTACATGAACCCACACACCCATCACACTCACCACTAATACAACTACCCACTACACATTAAATATTATTTCTCTCACTTCACTTTATATTAAATTATTATACTCCTTAATCTCCGTGCCCAAAAAAAATGTGTCAATACTTCCGGGACGGAGGGAGTATATTATATTATACACCACCACTCAGTCATCTTGATTTAGGCATTCTCTTCAACTAAAAAGACTATTCCACCCCTAAAATATTTTATTGTGATTATTATACTAACGTTATTATAATCTCAGGTATAAATACTTTCAACTAATCTAGAATGACTTTTAAGTTTTAAACGTGGGAGAAGGGTAGCCTTATAGTTGGAAATCCCACCTACTTCTGTTTATAATAATTATATCCATTTGCTCATTTTTTTTACCAAAATGATCATTACACTTATTTTTTTTAATAATTTAATTATTTAGTATTGGTTAAATGGTCAAATGCCCAACATCCAACACATGATACCAATATCATGTCTTATACTATCGTTATAGCACCAGATTTTAGATTTGGTTTCGGTTATGGAGTTAGAATCCTAACACTAGATACTGACGTTATGTTCGACACCATCATCATAACATTGGACAACGGATTCGATGTTGGTCATAGTATCAAAGCCCCGACATAATCGACATGATGTCAGTATCTTGTGTCGGGACCCGACACTTGACCATGTCACCATTTAACGTATTAAAAAAAAAACGTAGGTGTGGGATATTTTGATAAAATAAAAAAAGACCAAATAGGTATAATTGTTTATAAAATTAAATTGCTACAATCCAAATTAATTATATTTGTCAATGGGCACTTTAAATATCCCTAATAAATTACCCAGCTCACCATTACCCAAAAAAATCCAAGAGTAGTTATCCAGCCCAAAACTATTTTAAATCCAAGGTAGTTTTGGGTTTGTGTTAAACGCTAAAAGCCCACAACCCACATCCAATCTATTTTCAATAAACAAAACTTAGGGCTAGAATCTGCAAGTGCACTGGGAGCGCGAATTGAAGGTGAGTCGTATAATCGTATTACTGTTTTCCTCGTCTTTTTTTGATTATCTCCGACAATCAAATGTTACATTTCCGGCCGATCGCGCCGATTTGTTCTTTACTATATTGGTTATATGAATTTGCTGAAGAAAACGAAATTTTATGAATTTTCATATTTGTGTGGCTGGTTCTGGCAGTTGAGTATGAAGCTTAAGTAATCAAATGATTTTGTTTTGTTAAGCTGAGTTTTTTCGTATTATCTTCTTGTCTCAAGGAAATGATCATGCTTGAGAACTATGTAGTGTTAAGGACTTTTCGTTCCTTTTTTCTTTTTTTCCCCCCTGGTGAATCCTTCCTCTGAAGTATTCCGACCTCCGTTGTTGCTCCGGCGCCGCCCCTGTCGGTCTGATCGCGCCCTTCTTTTTTTTTTTTTTTTTCCTCCGGTGTGTCAATTTTCTCTCTTGCTGTGCTCTCAGACCTAGCGAATGACACACACGCACGGGGTTGATGTTCAGACTATGCATGTTTATATTAAGTGCAATTTCAGTCTAAATTGGATGTGAAACTAACGGAAATGCTGTTTGAGGGAACGATATATGTTGTCCTTAAATATGGTTTCTCAACACATTTTCATTCAACGTTAAGACAATACCTTCCCTTACATTTATTCTCCATTGATAGGTATTACTTTACAGGATGATTGCGGCCATTTCTTGGGTTCCAAAAGGGGCCTCAAAATCAGTACCTATCACAGCCGATCCCCCTTCAAAAGAGGAAATAGAAGAGATCTTGAAGAGTGGTGTCTTGGAAACACGGTTAGACTTTTGCGACTGATATTTCTCTTGTTTTATGCACTGATTGTTTATTTAAGTAACAATAGTATGCTACTTGTTTTAAAAGTGGATGCATTAGTTTTGCATATTTTTTGGGTTGGGTACAATGATCGTGTTTGATGATCTGGGTTGAGTTTATAGTTATTTATCGTCTGGCCCATGGATACATCTCCTGTTTGTTTCTTTACTTTTCTATTTTTGTTATTGTTATTGTTTTTATTTTAATATTTTTATAATTTTCTGCTTTCAATTCTATACATTTGATTCTTTGTCAGTCTTTTTTTTATCTCAAGTGTTAAGCATTTTTTTTGGTTTATTTATGGTTATGTTTACAGTGAAGAAAGTGAAAATGAGGGAGATGATGAAGATATGACTGTTGATGCTCTCAACAAAGATGACGAACTTTCTCGTGCACTAACTGCAGCTAATGCACTTAAAGACAGTGCAAAGCCAGAAACAGACAGCTTAGCAGATGCAATGAAGGATCTGGACATGGATCATTATGATGAAGAGGATGATGGTACATATAAATGGTCTACTTTCTTTAACCGTGTCAATTAGACATTTGAATCTTTCTGAGTTTTGATTGATTGATTATTGTTGTTTTTAATTTTGTTTCCAGTATCAAAATATGTAATTCTTTGTATCATGTAACCTTCATATTTGTCAGATTTTTATCGAACTTGAATGAGTTTTTTTTTTTTTTTTTTTTTTTTGTGAAAATCAGGTGCTGAGTTGTTTGGCTCGGGGCTTGGCAACCTATATTATGCAAGTAATGCTATGGACCCTTATTTGAAGGATCATGGAGTAAGTCATCTAGTATTATAATTTGAGAAAAAAAAAAAGATCATGTTCCCCTATTATACACATCAGCACACCTTTCTTATTCAATTTCTGCTAGTGTTTACAATAAGTTGATGCATCACTTTAATTTCTTTAGGATGATGATTCTGAGGGGGAAGATGATATCATCATAAAAGCAGAGGATGCTGTCATAGTTTGTGCTCGAAATGAGGATGATGTTAGCCATCTTGAGGCATGTAATTATTTGTGAAAAAGAACTGTAAAAAGTATAGATGTTCTAGTGCTTTTCAGTATTAGTTGGTCATTTTATTTTTTAATCAATCTATAAAACAGGTCTGGATATTGGAAAATCCTTCGGGTGATGATTCAAATATGTATGTACACCATGATATTATAATTCCAGCATTCCCCCTCTGCACAGCATGGCTTGATTGTCCTATTAAAGGTGGAGACAAAGGTAATAAATAGCCTTCCAGACATGTAAAAATATCCGGTCCTTTTACCCTTGTCTATTTATTTTTCAAATTAATTAATCTGTAGGTCACTTTGATACGCCGTCTCTTTTTTTTTTTTCTTTTCAATCCTTTTCACTGTGTTGAAGCCCTGATTAAATGAAGTGTTATTTTATTTTTACAGGCAACTTCATTGCAGTTGGTTCAATGGAGCCAGCTATTGAGATATGGGACCTTGATATTGTAAGTCATTTGAGGCCTTAGATTATTAGATGATGATGATGATGATAATGCACTTGCAAGTCACATGGACTGATCATTCTTCAATTTGGATTTTTTTAGATGGATGAAGTCCAGCCATCTGCTACACTGGGGGGCATTATTGAAAAGAAAAAGAAGGGAAAAAAGGTTAGCTTCTTTTGTTTCATGTTAGATTCCTTTTTTTTTTCCTTTTTTTTTCTGGGGTATATAATAACATTATCATCACCTAAGGTTTTTGTTTGTTTAACGCAAACCCTTATACCTGAGGCATTCTAGATTTATCTTCCCATTCTATATATGTGGCGATTTGCTATTTCTTGATATAATTGGACATTTACGTCAGGGGATTATATCACAACCTTATCTAGTGTTTAGCAATGTTAGTGCATCTCTGTGGTAGTTCGAAATCTTATTGCAATTTGCTTTGTTTTGATAATTTCACTGCTAAGAATTGCTTGATGACATTATCTTTGCATCCTGCATTTGGCATTCCTGCTTCCAATAATGATGATAAGAATCACACAAGTACATAATACACTTGTCTCGTAACTCTCTCACATTCTTTTTTTACTTGTTCCCCCCAACTGGCCGACCCCGCTTTCTCTCTGGGCTCTCTGGGTGTGTGGAGTAGAAATCTGTTAAATACAAGGACGGCAGTCACACGGATTCAGTTCTTGGACTTGCTTGGAACAAAGAGTACAGGTATCTGTAAATATTGGCATATAGACTATCAAAAAATTTCGCCCATGTTTTGGGAATTTTTCTGTTTTACTTTGTTTCTCTGATTATGGGTTTGTGCAGGAATGTCCTTGCTAGTGCAAGTGCAGACAAATTGGTTAAGATTTGGGATGTGGCAACTGAAACGTGCAAACTAACCTTGGAGAATCATACAGACAAGGTTAGGGTTAATCATGTCTTCATGAATGCAATTATTTGCTTGAACTCATGAATTTCTTTAGTTGGAAAGCGTGGATCAAGGATTGTTTGCCATTGTACCCCTCAATTACCTTGTTTCAATGATTTAATGGTTCATTTATTCATGGCTTCAGGTCCAAGCAGTTGCGTGGAATAACTTCGAACCTCAAGTTCTTCTCAGTGGATCATTTGATCATTCTGTGGTTATGGTACAGTGGCTCTTTCTCGAATTACGATACATTGATTTTACTGCTTTCACTTCCTGCTAATTCACTGTTATTGGATAACTGTAACTGTATTTTGCATTTCAGAGTGATGGAAGGCGACCCTCACATAGTGGATTTAGATGGCAAGTTCCAGCCGATGTTGAAAGCTTGGCTTGGGATCCACACACACAGTATTCATTTGTGGTTCGTGTTTTAGTTTATCTCATTTTCAACAATTTTCTCGCTGAAGAAGTCTGTATTTGCCTGATACCTTTTCAAAGTGAAATTGATCAATTTCAGATTTTATAACAAAGTTTGAAATTTTAAAATGCTATCTGTATCTAATTGTTTTCACAGGTCAGTTTGGAAAATGGCATGGTAATGGGTTTTGACATCCGTACTGCTAGCTCAGATTCATCCGCTCAGTCTAAGCCAAGTTTCACTCTCCATGCACATGACAAAGCAGTTAGCACAATTGCATATCATAGAACAGTTCCAAATGTATGTGATTTACATTTGTATCCATTTGTATTTGCAATCGTTTTATGTATTACTTAACTGAGTGTGGAACTATGGCTTACCTGCAGCTTCTTGCTACAGCCTCCATGGATAAGATGGTATTCCTCCTATTCTGCGTCTTCTTTTAATTCCTTTTCTTTGTGGTGTTCCCTCAGCTAGAATGAGTGAATTAGCTTTTTATTTGTTGCCACTGCAGGTGAAACTATGGGATTTGTCAAACCAGCCATCATGCATTGCTTCTAAAAACCCAAAAGCAGTACGTCTTAGTTCATATGCTCTTGTTATTCCCTTTCAAAATAACTATCTCAACGTGAATATTTACTAGTTTTATGATTAGTCTTTGTTAATAATATGCACACGGTTTTTGTTGCTTCTGTTTCTGCTAATGGGTGTAAATATGAATATCATGTATTCAGGGGGCTTTATTTTCGATGTCATTCTCGGAAGATTGCCCTTTTACGCTAGCGATTGGAGGCTCCAAAGGAAAATTGGAGGTAAGTGAAAATCATCCATGTTACGGTTTCGCTTACTCCCCTCCCCACAGTTTGAAATCAACACTGGTGGCAGATTTTCTTGCGTGTTCTTCTATGAAACCAGTTAGAGAATTATTTCATCTTTGCTACTAATATATAGGTGTGGGATATATTATCTGACGCGGAGGTTGCCAAACGATATGGGAAGTACGCCACCAGGGGTAAACCTCCAGCATCTTGAATTTGGGTGAAAAATGATCCATCTAAGTGATTTAAGAGGAATTGGGGGTGAAAGAAGCCCTTATGGATATGAAACTCATCAACCCTAGATGCTTACTGAGAAGAGTGCACCATTTTTGACATCTGAGATTTGCGACAAGTTTTTCCTCATGTATAGTTTTTCACATTATTTTCCTAAGTTACCTGCATGTAAACCTTCTTTTTCTTTCTTATCCTTTTTAAATTTTTTTTTAATTATTACTCCATTTTTTTAAGTGTAATCGTACGATTGAAGCTTTGTGATTTGTGATGAATGGTGATGGAACATCGGATAAATGGTGAATAGGCTAAAGTTTTGGGCCTGGTCCAAATGTGTTGGGCCCATTACTGCGTTTCTGCCACTAGTCGGCCCAAATTTGAAGAACTTCCAAATTTCTATAAAATCACGGCTTATAAAAATTGGGGTTTTAAAATTGGAGGGTGGGGTATTCTTCAGGAGAGTGAAATTTAATCTAAGTGTAAATTAAATTACCAAGAATCAAACCCATGAAAGGTACAATAATCTACAAGAACGAACAATATGACGCATAAAATTGAATAACATTTTCCGAGAAGTGTCGGATATGCAGTCTTATGGTGGTTAAAAGGAATATACTACGTAATTATTAATTAATCTAACAACTTGGTTTTTATTAATCGCGATGATATCATATAGAATAACTTCAATTAATCAACAACGCCAGTTATAGGCACCTGACAGGCAAAAGCAGCAAGCCAAAATGGATAAAATTATTTAATCATAACACTTAGTTGGATAAAAACTTAAATATATTATATTATATTATTATGTTATATCAACATAACTATTTACACATATAACACCCAACTTTGAGTATCTCATGACGACAATTCATGTCTTGTTTTTTTATTGAATTATTAGTTACATTCATACACTAGTCGAATATGACATTGTAAATTGGGTATAATTAAAGCCTCTACACAAGCATAATCCATGCTTGATTACAAAGCAAATTATGTTCTTAAGGAGGATAAAATAGTGGTTACACTTAGAAACTTTTGTGGGTTTGATTTTACAAAGATTTATTCTTTGCCCCTTTTACCAGAGAGAAAGAGATCATTGGTAAAGTGAAAGTGTTAGTTTGATAGACACGAATGCATTACAAGTTTGGAATGTTAATTTATAAACCCCACTTATTAATTATTTCATGCAACAAGCGTGCTTCAATTCTTGCTACCACTCACTTTAATTTTGGTATCTCCATTATTATATCATGGACCACCCTTATTTATGCCTTCTATACTCTCAAACTCAACTTATTAATACATACATATATTCTTTCATCATTGCATTATATAATTACTTATATTTAATGTCCTCCTTTATAACTCCTTAGAAGAGTTTTAAGTAAATTAATTAACGTTAACAAAATCGAATGGTCATGACAAAATTATCTAAAAATGTGGAAATATTTTCAAATATAAATATATTACAAGACTGAGGTGTTGCTTTATTCAACTCTCCATTATTGACAATAATTTGGTCCCAAATTATCGATACACACAGTATGGAAACAATTCTTCCAATAATGAAGTAATTTAGATACTAGTTAAACCATTCATCTTTTAGATTATCTTAACTTGTGAACAAAATTTTGATTAAAAAAAAAACTATTCACGTGTGGGAGATAACCAAATTCTTTATATATATATATATATATATATATATATATATATATATATATATATATATATATATATATATATATATATATATATATATATATATATATATATATATATATATATACTCTAAAAGAAGAAAAAAAGAATGAAGCAATAATAATTAATATAATTGCACATGAAAGAACGTGTAATATGGGCCATTCCAATCCCTAGAAATGAGAATCTTGAAAATAATTTGTAATGAAAGTCCAAAAGGGCACATTGAAATCGATTACATTCATAAGTAGGTACAGCCCCAAAGACAAATCCAGCCAATTTACAATTTAAATTTGTCAAAAAGATAATTGAATTCTTTGTCAATAATTCATCAGATATATTGTCAGCCACTTCAAACCATGAATTGAAGAAGACAAAATACTTCTATCATATGTCGCTTTGCACTGCAGATGTATTCACATAACTAGTATTATATTAAGTTAAATATTTTTTAAAAGATTATTTTTCTTATTTTAAAAAGATATATTAAATCCAAATTGAAATGAAGAATTTACCTTTTGACTTTTAGCTTGCATAGCTAGAAATTAATTCAGCATAGATCATTTATGCATACCCGACTTTTTAAAAAAAAAAATATAAAAATTCAATCGGTATGTGGCGAATTGATCAAATTTATATATTAATTCTATTATATGTAAAACTTATCCTTTATTTTTATAGTTTGTTATATATATATTCTTTTTTAAAGAAAATCATTGACTATCTTTTACTCCCTCTGTCCCGGTAATTTGTGCACACTTTATTTGTAAATTTACAAAGGAAGTGTGTACAAATTACCAGGACGGAGGGAGTAACATTTAGGGGGTGTTTGGTTTGTTTAAAGGAATGAGAATTAGAATGGGAATGATAGTGTTGAGGAATGATAATGAATTTGTATTATAAAATGATACTTCCTCCGTCTCATTTCAATGTTTACGTTTGTTTTTTGCACGTTGATTGAAAAGTATTATATTTTAATAGATAGTGGATGAAAAAATATAATATTTGATGTGAAGTAGATAGGTGTATCAGTGTTGGATGATATTTTTTTTAGGTTGGTCCCATATTCCTAAAAAGGAAAATGTAAGCATTGAAATGAGACGCGCAAAACAGAAACGTAAACATTGAAACGGGATGGAGGGAGTATTGTTTGGTTATAAATAAGAATGTTTATCATTACAATTGATTTTGTTTGGATTGTTTCAAAATTCTATGGGAATGAAAACAATATCAAGTATTTTTTATTTTTTAAAATAATAAAATATTAAATTTCTGTTTAAAATAATTTTTAAATTAAAAATAAAAAATATTTTTAACCGTAAAAAAATACTCCCTCATTCCGCTTTCAAGGGTATCATTTTTTCATTTTGGGCGTCCGCCCCCAAGGGTCTCATTTCATTTTTTATCCACACACACCCACTAATACAACTAAAAAATGAGACCCACACATCCACTAATACAACTACACATTAAATAACAATTCTCTTTAATCTCCGTGCTCAAAAGTAAATGGTATCCTTGAATCTGGACGGGGGAGTAAATGAATTAATTAAGGTCCTTCATGGAAGAGAATGATAAGCATTCCACCGAAAATTGCAAGGAATGGAGAATCCCATTTTTTAGATATCAATTCACTATTTATGGGAATGATTCCCTCCCACCAAATATTAATTTACATTCCAAAGTGATTCATGAGACCCTTACAGCTTGTTTGGTAGGAGGTATTAACGAGGGATAGATTGGTAAACCCTTATAATACTTTGTTTGGTTGTAAACATGTGTAAACCTATAAGCCCGTTAAAAACTGAAAGCCCATGGTGAGCAAACCTCTATATCATGTATTACACATCCCACCCCCAACGTGGGATGAGACATCCATTCTTTATCTACTGGGGTAAAAAGAGGTGAAATTCCAATTTCACCCCAAAGAGAAACCCACGTTCGCGAAGAAACCCACACACGTAAAATCTCAATCAAGCTTGTTGCTCCTTCACCATCCCAAGCTATTGATTTTGCAGCCATGAACAATGCGTTAAATATAACATTTGAAAAGCGAGCAATGTTTCAAATTTCATCAAGGACACCAGTTTCCGACGAGACGGGGACGACCTATAAACCAGGTTTCCTTCTCAAAAAAAAATATTTCAGATAATATTAAGAATAATATGTGGATATTTGATTTACTTAATTATAGGAGTTCTTTCTTTCCTAATTTTAGGGGATTTTGTTGATTCTGAATTTATTGTATTGTGTATAAATTAGGATAAAGAAAAGTAATCAATTAGAATTTTTATTTCGTCGCATGATTTCTGTTGCTGTTAATATGCTTGTGGCGCGGCGGAGACAGCGGCAAATTAGTATATTGGCAGTGGCGGCTCTGCGAGAAAATTGGCATTGGGCGAGCTAGCGGACAGGGACGAATCTGGTGGTGGATTCGACGGCGGGATTTTGGTGAGGGAGATAGCGAGGAAGAGGAATGACAGAAGTAGCTTGTTGATTTCCTGTTATAGTTTTTTTTTTCCTGCAAGCAGTACTGCATCATTCGAGAAAGGGAGAGGAGACAGAGAGATGGAGAGAGGGAAAATACAGTTGAAGAGGATTGAAAACAAGATCAACAGCAGGTGAGGAGGGCTGGTTTACTGAAGAAAGCTCATGAGATTTCTGTGCTCTGTGATGCTGAAGTGGGCTTGATTGTTTTCTCCCATATGGGAAGCTCTTTGAGTATTCTATTGATTCAGTGATTCTTGCTACGCTTTTCTTCCATCTTTCTAATAAATCCATCTCCTACCTTCTTTTTAACTAGGATTTTTCTTCTTTGTGCAAGAAATATCTGCTTGAAGCTATGGTGATCATGTAGATCAATTCCTACAGTAAATAGACATACATATATTATTATTCATTTTAGCAAGCGTAAGCTGTAGATCTGATATTGTTTCATTTGGAAGATCAAAAACAATGTTATTCTAAGGAAACGAGAGAGAGGATGAGACTTGTATGGCCGGAGAGAGAGTGTGAGAAAATGAGAGATGGGGGAGAACAACAATCATTAAACTCTCTCTTTCTGCTAACGACCTATGGCAGAGCAACTAAAATATAGAAATATTTTTCAAGGACATAATTGTAAATTGAGTAGTTTATTGTGTATTAATTAGATTTATTAAACGGTTTATTTTTAACTAGACTGCAATACAATTCCATTTTTTTTAATTTTACGATTACAAAGCAAACATAGTAGTGATGGGTAATGATGTATCAACCGGTATAAGACATCATCTTATTCATCTATAATGCATAATCCCATCTCTAATACCAAATGAGCTGTTAATATATATCCTCCGGATACGTAGATATATGCAATTTGATTTGATGTACAAACATCAACTAAAATATTAATTATTATTAATATGTTGTTGATACGAAGCTTAGTACCCTAAGTCATCCCTAATCTAAAATTAAAAAAAGAATACGAAAAGCGTGTTAGTAATTAAGATTAGTACATAGGGCATGAGCAAATTGCTTAGCGATTTTGCTATATGCATACGAATCCAATTTGATATGACAGGATATATGGGGGCCCACAAACAAGCGGCTACCAACAAAAAATTACTCTACTGTAACCCTAGCAGGACCGATCAGTGGGCCACACGCATCATATTTTGGGCCCCGCAGTCAACAGGGATTGAGTCCAAATAAAAGAAACAGTGTACGTTGGGCCCACAACACATGATTTTATCCTGTGTGGTGCATCCATACCTCCCTGCTTGCTCCTGACCACTCAGTACATGCCACCTCATTTTTAACCGTCGGATGCCTGGCTATTTCTCTCTCCTCTCTCTCTCTCTCTCATCATTATCAATAGCAGGTCTCTTGCTCCACTGCTGCGACGCACATTTTGTTCGCGGGATTTTTTCTCTCTCTATTCTACTATATTTCTTCTCCGTCATCGAGGACTACGCTTCATTCAATTCTAAGAAGATTCTTACTTTTCTCTGACTGCATCCTTTTCTGCAATTCTTTACTTGGCGTTCAGTGTAAGTTCATTAATTTCCTTATCGTGAGTTCTCTGTAGTTTTTTTTTTTTCCTTCTCTGTTTTTGCACATTTACATGAACGTTTGCGGCGGTGTTTGAATCCCTTCCATGTTTCGTTTTTTGGAAAATCTTGTAGTTCTTTGGTGATTTTCCAGCTGCTTGTTGGAATACTTCCGTATTATCCGCGAGTTGTTTTCGGTGCTCTTGCTAATTTATGTTGCGAATAGCCGCGAATCTTGGAACAACTTTCCTGTGATTTTGCTTTTTGCTGTTTGGATCTGAGTGTTTCTTGATTTGAATGTGGATTCTTCGCCATTTCTATCTTGAACTTCTGTTGAAGCAACCGACATTTGAGTGTTTGTGTGGTGTGTGTTCTCACGCGTGTTCCTTTTTACCCCCCTTTAAGCTTAAGCTTTACTTATCTAATCCAACAACTTTACTTGTTTAGGATTTCATCTACACATGATTTCGAGATTTAGTTTCCAGTCACTGTAGAGTTTCCAGTGGATAAGATGTGAGATTATGTACTTTTACTTGCTCCATTTGGGTGAAAATTTCATATTTCTTTTATGCTTTAAGTTGATGTTGCTGGTACATATTATGCTCAATTTTACATTTCATCTGCAATCACTTTCAGTTACAAAGCTCTCCAATGTCTTGAACTTTAATATGGGTGGCGGTTCACTGTTTGGAGAATAAGTACAATAGTTGCTCATATTTTCATTTCCGCTTAATGTAGCCAAACAATATTGGAAATTTAGGTATAAATCATTGCATTGAATGCTGCATTGTTGGATTGGTATCATAAAGTTTTAATCAGAGGAGTGATGATTTGCTGCTTTGTATTTTTTAGATCTCTGCTCTGCTTATATGGTTATATTAAACTTAAATACAAAGCTGTGCACGCTCATTTCAACGGTAAAACCAATTGATGAACTGTCTATAAATTGTATGATCGGGCCACGAACATCTACTTCTTGTTCTTGTTTCAGCTTTGCTTGTTCCTGCTGATTTCTCTTTTTTTGCTTTTTATGGAAGTATTGTGCATCTCTATCAGGAGAAGCTAAAGTGGTGTTTCATGTTCGTATTAAGTAACGGTTAATAGACTTAATTGTACACGTGCCTGATCAATGAATAACCCGTTACATTGTATTAAAAGTTGGTCAATTACTGAATTTAAGTCCTTGTGGTTTCAGTTCTCAGGAAGAGGAAAAGGCATCCTATGGAACTCATCAGACACCAAGTTTCAACGTAAAGCTTGCTTTCCAGTGAAAATGTAATGCGACATCTAGCATGAATCTTAGTTCTAAAACTGTTGAAAGATCAAGGCACATGGGACATGTTCTAGGGGAGGAGAGAAGCTCAGAACGACACCAAACTCTGGGTGCTGTTAAAGAGAAAACTCCACTGCCCTGGAGAGGAAACGGTTCATTGTTTCAAGACAAGCATAGAACTCGACATTCTTTTTGCCAGCCTTACATTGATCCTAAATGTGAATTAAGACAGACTGCAGGTGGTGAGAAAGTGTCTCAGTTTAAATCTTCTGAAATTGACCGAAAGGATAGGCCTGGTGGTAGAGCTTTTGATGATAATGAGCTTGTAAAGCACATGTCAAATCTGCCTGGGTTCCTCCTGAAAGTGGAGAAGGAAAACACCATTCAAGACAAGGCACTAAATTTTGGAGTTCTTGATTGGAAGCGTTTGGAGAAATGGAAGTATACCGAACGTATGCCAGGAAAACTTCCCAAGAGAATATCAATAACTGGAAATTCCTATTCTTCAGCAAGTGGGCCACCTAAAACAGCTCCAAACTTGAGAAAGCAGCCCACTTCGCACAGTCCTAATCCCATTTTGGCGTCTTCAACTAAACAACCTATGCCACATGGTTCAAATTTTAGTTCATCTCAGAGACAACCGTCTCCTCCTCACAGTTCACCACTCAATATGCCCAAAAAAGAAAGATATGGTAGTTATCACATGGAAGAAGAACACGTTGAGAGTATCAAGTCGAAAGGAAAGGAGACAAGCAGCCAAGAATATCAAGGTGCAGAAAGCTACAAAATTGGTAGGCAGAAAAACCATGTTCAGCAGAAAGTTGATTTTTACAATCAAAGTTGTCCTGAGACAGATGTATTAAACAGCAAGAGGAAGGACTCAGTAAAAGATAAGATGTCAGAAAGGGTAACTTCATCTTCATCATCTAAGCAGGGGAAACATAAGATCTCTCTTCTCTCACCTAACAAAGGTGCTCAGGAGAGAACGACTGAGATGAGACCTGATGAGGTGAAAGAAACTTCCAAAAGTTGCCCTGCAGACTCGCAAAATATTGTGAGCCGGGTTCCCAAGAATTTCCACGAGAAGAGTTGCTCGGAGAGTTCTCTGACTACAGAATCCAGGACCTCAGTTGATGGACAATTAACAGCACTAACTGAGAACAGATTGTCCGATTTCTTTTCTCCTCAAGAGCTTTATTCTGGTGAATTCTCTGCTGATGTTCCACATTCTTGTCCCCTGCCTACTACTGCTGGCGAGCCGCATATTTTGTTGACTTCTCAAGCAATTGATGTAGATATTTGCATAAGTGCAGGCTCTATCAATTCTCTGTCATCTAAAGCAAATTGTTCATTGATGAATGGAAGAAATGACAGGCCTTCGGTTTCACCTGAGGCTTCCAATAAAAAGGTAACTGATGTTGCTGAACAGCATTCTGTGAAAGGAAGAACTCCCTCCCCCACACGGAGATTCAGCTTTAACCTTGGAAGAATGAGCAGAAGTTTTAGCTTTAAGGAGAGCTCACCTGCTCCACAATTGAATTCTACGTACACCAGTGTTAGATCGGGTCCAGTGAGGCCTGAGGTTGCCCCTGGAATGGATAACGATGACAGAGAACAGGGAAATGCTCGAAATAGAGGAAGGTCCAGCCCTTTAAGGAGATTGCTGGATCCATTGCTGAAGCACAGAACTGCCCCTGAAACTGTTCGGCCACCATGTGAAAACTTACGCCCTATGAATGTCAGTACCCCAGTTGCCAAGGAACTACCTAAAGATAGAAAGCCTGAGGCAGCAACATTTCAAGCTCTTTTGCAGCTCACTTTCAAGAACGGACTGCCTTTCTTCAAACTTGTTGTTGAAAATAGTAAGGACATGCTAGCTGCTACTGTGAAGAGGTTGCCAACTTCTGGAAAAAGTGATTCTTGCTTGATTTACTCATTCTACTCTGTCCACGAGATTAAGAAAAAGAGCATGAACTGGATAAATCAAGGATCAAAAAGTAAAACCTACAGCCTGGGCTACAATATCATGGGTCAGATGAAGATTTCAAACTCCTCTGATATGAAAGTAAACACGTGTGGTACTCGTGACTTGTGTGCAAGGGAATGTGTTCTGTTTGGTGTTGATCCTGCCCAGATAGACAAGCCGATTCTTGAATTTTTATCTAACAAGGAGATTGCAGCTGTTGTTATCAAAAACTCTAATGAAAAGGTTAACGATGGAGTTCTTAGGGATAAGAACCAACCATTTGAAGTGACGGAGTTTCTACAAAACTCTAATGGCGTAGTAGTCATACTCCCTGATGGTGTTCATGGTATGCCAACTAGAGGTGCACCTTCTTCCTTAATTAGCCGCTGGAGATCCAGTGGATCATGTGATTGTGGAGGGTGGGATATCGGCTGCAAGGTGCGAGTACTAGCCGAAAGTGGGAAAACCAGCCACATTCTTCAAGAATCAATGTCTAGCTCTACTGACCACGTTAATCTTTACATACAGGTACTCATAATTCTTCTCAATTGTTTACTCCTTTCTGCTTCCGAACTAGTTAAATAACTATCTTAAGCTATGATTCTTATTTCAGGGTCGGGACCAAAAGAGCAAGCCTGTTTTCAGCTTGAAACCATTCAGCAACGAGTTCTACTCCATTGAACTTGATGCATCAATTTCCTTGTTGGAGGCATTTGCCACTAGTGTGGCTTACATTACTTGTTGGAAATTTCCAGAAATAATCGAAACGAAAGGCCAATCAGAAGCAGCACATTCTCCAGAAACTGGTAAGAAGAGAACACCAAACGCATTCAAAGAGCAAATCCCTGCAAAATACGTGACGTGCCCGCCGTTATCACCAGCAGGGAGGATCTAAAATTTGTTAGATATCTTGTCTTTCTTAAACTACTGAAGAGGAGCCACACCTGTATCTCAAAGAGAATGTGTTGTTGGCATTAGTCACCATATCCTTCTGTCAAATGGTTTTACACATGATATCTGTAATATTGTATTGCAGAATACATATATGTGACCCCTGTAAATTTGCATCGGCTCTTCTTAGTCTGTAAAGTCGATTTTGGTGCAATGGATAAACTCTGATTCGTGTTACATGGAACAATTTGTTCTTCATCTTGATCAATTTTCTTATTCATGGAACAACTAGTATTCATCTGCATAACATGTGATTATGTTGGATGAAGAGAGAGGTTTTCCAAGATTTTATTAAAAAGTTAACACTTCCAACAAACAGACAAACAAAATGGTATGGCATAACAATATTACAAAGATTAGGGAGGGGGAGATATCCAGATCTCATCATTCTTCTTTACAGATCAACATAGGACGCATGATGAATACATATAAACCACTGACCATCAACCTTCTCAAATACATTCGAGGCAAAATGCCTCCCCCAGCTACTGCCCTTTGTCCTAACCATTTCAATGCAGGTAACATAACCTACGTCACCTCTCACGTGGACCTGAACATCCTTGATCTCAATTTCGAGGGGAAACTCATAGTCTGCCCACACGAATTCCCAGCTCCCCATTACAAGATCATGACCCGATATTCCACTCACACCTGGGTGCACAACGCAAACATGCTCACCCTTTGACCAGAGAGCTTGCATTGCAGCTAAGTCGCCATTTCTAAATGAATTGTAAAATCTAGCATTTGCTGCTAACACTGAAGCCTTGCTATCCTCCTGTAGAAGTCTTAGAGAATCCCTGATCTTTGCTGCTTGTGTATAGTTCTCTTCTTCGATGGCAATTTGAAGTTCTCGCTCTAAGCTTTGTTCATTCAATAGGATGCTTTCACCACTCAAGCTTCCACCAGACTCCTCTCGTGTAACGTGGCATGATTTCATGGAGCGTGATCTTGATGCTTGCCTGAAGGTACTGCTCTGAAAAAGTAAACGATCAAGAAATCTATCTCATAACTGAAACCTACACTAAACTAAGTACTACATACATGTCCAGAATAAGGCAAATGTCAGTCATACTATAGGGTTCACAAATGATCAATCTTCATAACAATAGGAGTCATATGGGTTCAAGCAGTCCTCCACTAAAGAATTTGCAGGTTGAAAACACAGTAAAATCTACAAAAGCATACCGTGAAGTTAGACCATGGGAAAAAGGTAGGGATTTTGCTTCTTCTCCAGAATTTCCACTCAAGGCCAATTTGTATCCTTTGTATGGAAGATGATTAAACATCCCAACACTATCAATGAAAGAGCCATATCCACTTTCTCTGGTATATAACATTACCTACAACATACAAATCAAAATGTTATCATAAATTTGCCTTGAATACTAAAGATAAGCTCAAGTTGTTCTCACTGTTTTGGAAAATACATTATCTTGCCCACATCTTATAATATGCAACAGACAAAAGAAAAACCCCCAAATTCTTGAATTTCAATATAAAGGGAATATCAAAAGAATTCACAAAATTGTTGCCAAAACAAAGGATTCTATGCTATTCCCAATAGGACTAACAACGAAAACGAAGTCAGCTATAACTATACAAGACAAATCGAATCCAATCACAAAAATAAAACAACATATAAAAGTAAAATTGAAGGGAAAAACGAAGCATATATATAAATACTCACAACATCTCTTGCATGACTGAAGAAAGTAGGCCGACTCAACCGAGGATTCAACGACAGCGCGGAAAAATTCGAGGTCTCCATTGGACAAAATATCTCAAAACTCACCAGCTGCCGACAACAGAGAGAGATTTAACGAGCAATCAGAAAACGAGGCACCATAAAATGCACTACAAATCCATAATTTTTCAAAATAATCAAACAATTTCGAGAAACAAAATTCAACATTTGACGAGGAGGAAAACAGACTTACTCTTTGACTGGTACGAAGGAGAGAAGAGAACTCGAGAGATTGGTTAATAGACTTTGAAGGGTAGCAGCCGCGTACTTGGATGATAAAATTTCAACCGTCGGATTTAACGGTGCATAATTTCTTTCGTTTGCATTAATTCTTTTGTATGTATGGCCCAGTTAATAAAGTTGGGCCTAAAATCAAAATTTTGGGCTGATCCGTTTCAATGAAGCCCATTAATCAGTGGGCTTTTGAACTCTTCGGCCTTTCTGACTTCTGGACTATTTTTAATAAAACTAAACTAATCAAATTGCAATTAAATTTTTAATCCCGCATTCATTTTACCCAAGAATTTATATTTTTCATAAATAATAACTAATTAATCACTAGAAATTAAGTAACAGTAGGTTTTTTTTTTTTACATTACACTTTCATTAAGTAAAACCATTATGTTATTATATATCATCTATAAGCGATCATGGAATTAAGCTAGTTCACTTCACAAATTGTATCAATGGTTTACTCAAATTAATCAAATGAAATCTAGATGTATTTATAAGGCTTGTTACTTAGTGGGTCATTTGTGCCTTTAACAATTAGAGAACTCAAAAAGGGATTTTTTTTTTTTTTTTTGGAGTTTGTTTATTTTATGGCCCAAGAATTGGTCCATATGTTACGAGCTTGAAATAAAATTTGGGGATTATTTATTTATTTATCCATTTTGGTAAAGAATATAATGAGCTGCTCCCTGAAAATAAAAAAGTATATATATTATCTCGCTTTCTGAAAATGAGAATATTGGTGGGGGACCTTTAGAGTAATTGCAAAAATCTAATAAGTGGGGATTGGTAGATTTTATTGCAGGCACCTATGTCTTCACAATTTCTTTTTCTCTGTGTGAATTGCATCTACAGACTACCTACAGAGATGCTCTATAAAACAAACAATTGATAATGTAATACTTCCAAATTCCACAATAATAGTTACATTTTTTTTAATGAAGACCTCCATCAAAAGAGTTACAGTTTCTTTTTTAATAGATAAGATCTATACAAAATGGTTATTACTACTATATGGCTTACATATAATTATTTGCTATATATTAAAATATTATTTCTCTCAACTCATTATATATTAGAATATTATATTTCTTAATTTTTATATAAAAAGTTAAATACTATTATCTTAATTTCCGTAGACGAAACTCACGTGTGAGCCTGTGGCCGGAGGAAGTATAATTTTTATACCACATGTTAATAATATGAGTATATGGAATTGTGTGCTTTATATCATATTTATGAAATTATATTTCTTCAGTCACAGATAAGTTTGTTTATAACTGAGTTGGAGCTTTCAAATGGAATGGAAGTAAGAATTTCTGGAAATTTCCATTCATAAAAATCAATTATATATATTAATGTAATTAAATGCTTTGGAATCGCATACGCAACCATAATAGTTATAAATGTGAAATTTTGACAGTTTGCAAATGGTGAAAATCGACAAGACAGCACGGAAGCAATTATAGGAAATAATTAAATCTAACTAATCCATTATTTTTCTGAATATTATTCCCTACATTAAAAATAGGTTAAATATAGAAAATTAAAATGGATCAATAAAAGCAAACACTATTTATTTAATTTTCGAAATTTTTTCCAGTCTTCTCTCTTAATTTCATTCGATAAACAATTCCTGGAATGCTTTATATTATTATTATTATTATTATTATTATTATTATTATTATTATTATTATTATTATTATTATTATTATTATTATTATTATTATTATTGTTGTTGAAGGGCAGAAAGCAAACAAATTAAATATTAATCATTTAATTAATCTTTATATCACTTTATACAAACCAATAAATTACAATAGATAATAAAAGATTAAACAAAAGGAATGGAATTAAATTTTTTGACCATCTGGTAATAATAATAATAATAATATATTCATGAATTTTCTTGGAATAGTCTATATTTTTGTAAATGGGTCTAAGACTTGACAGAGCTTGTGGATTAGACCACTCTTTCAAGTTCCTAATTTTTTGGTCCAACCGCGTGAAATCAACAACAAGATTTTATCTTAGCTAAAAATAATACTCATCCCCTTTTATTACAAAAAAAAAAATCGCAACCCAAAAGTAGTAAAATTAAATACATTGCTTACATAGATGAATTTTCAATTAGTAGGAGTACACCACAATATTATATTTTAAGATGTTATAAAGTGCTATTAAGAATATATTGTTACTATAATTTTAATATTGAAGAATACATATATATGCACTAACGCACAAATTTTAGTCTTATAGCAATAGAATGAACCTAAGTAATTAGTGGTTTCCATCTCCATAATGAATTTTATCTTTTTTTTAAAAAAATAAGTTTAAATAATATTATTGTTTGAAGTAATATTTATTTTTTAAAGACTAGCAAGCAATAATATAATTATCCTCAAAGTCAATTTTATATAATGATATAACTATTTACGATGTATTATTTCACAATAAACATCCTAATTAAATTATGGAGTATTTAGCAGTTGAATATATAGTAAACACGACATTCAATAATTACCTCATTTTAAAATGCAACTATTAGGTAAGTTCACTTAAAATTATTCGATACAGATAGAGTGCTATCTTAGGACATGAATTTATCTCATATCTCACTTGATACATAGAAAAAAAGAAAAAAAAAAAAAAAGAGTAATCTACTCTTATTTAAAAGAAAAGAAAAAATTATTTATTATAGTAGAAACAAAGCATTTGATATTAGAGTTTTAGAGCGATGAACACGTGAAATCCACGTTGAAGGAGCCGCCCCTTCCTTAGTCAAGACGGCCTCGGGGTCCCACAACTTCGTGTGGCTACGCCATACATGCACGCGCCTACTCCAAATCAAAAAAAAAAAAAAATCTTCCATCTCCTCATGAAACATTTATGTTTACTTTTTATATAGATTAAATAATAGAGTATCTCCTTACATAAAATAACATTCCAAATTTAGAATATCAAACTGTGAGATGTCAATCATATGTATGATTAGTATTTATGATTTTATGAAATATGTGAGATGGCAGTATAATATTTGTAGGTTGAGGTTACGGGTTCAACCCTCAATTTCCGAATATTATTATTATTTTTTACTTACTCTTTTTTTTTATAGAACATAATTTAAAAGTCCAATTATCAAACATTCCATTTTTCATTTCTAATTTTAAGAGTAGAGAGAGTGTAGCCATTATTCTACTCATTTTCAATTCTAAAATTAAAGTGTGGTCATTTTCATCTTAAAGATATTAAAAGAACTTATTATATATCATGTTGGATTAGACCTTCAGCGAGTATGAGATATAAAAAGCCCAGTTATCAAACATCCCATTTTTCAAAAATTTAGAATATTATTAGGAATGACTAAGTTAATTGAGTATTTATAATTTTTACTATTTATCCAAATTTCATATATATATATATATATATATATATATATATATATATATATATATATATATATATATATATATATATATATATATATATATATATTAATGTGAAATAAATAAAGAATGCATGTTTTTCACTCGATTAAAGTTATAGTATACATTAACGTTTTTTTTATTGGTCAAACAATAAATTATATTTTTAATTATCCTAAGTTAATATGATTAATTTTTATTTAAAAAATATTAATTTAAAGTTAATAATAAATAAATAATAAACACAATAACCCGCGTCGCACGCGAGCACTATACTAGTAATATTTTAATACTATATAATAGATTTAAAGATACTATTTATTTCTCACACTTAACTGCACCGATAATGTGGAATCGTAGATTTGTGTTATGAACAATTACTTTTTAATTATTTTTTTAATTTTAAGAATATTGACTGTATTATGTTATTTTTGGTAATAAATTATTATATTAATTTCTAATTTTTAAATATTAAGTAACAGTATAAAATATGTATATTAAGTATTAATGATATTTTTGAAATAAAATATATTAAAATTGTTATTTATATTGAGTTTTTTTAGTTAAGAGATATTGAAATAAATAAATAAGGCATTATGACAGTGATAGTTGGGATGAGAGTGGGAAGCTCTCGTCCTATTATATTTTAATACTTATATTTCTTTTATATGCCTTTATATGAATGATACTAAAAATTCTTATATATATTTTTTTTTTTTGAGAATTGATACTTTTTAAGAGTATATATAATCATCCAATAATTTAAAACATGAAATGAAATGTAACATAGAACATAATTGCGAAGGGGGTACAATGCAAGTGTGTGGCACCGATGGTAAATGAACATAATCGGCACACAAAAGCGACCATTGACCGTTGACCCTTATGGAAAGTTAACCGTGATGCATGTCTACCCAATTATCTGACTTTTTATAATTGTTGTTGTCGTTTTTATTTTTATTTATTTAATTTAATGGAGCATTTTTTATAATATCTGTGATTGGGTGCATGATAAGTGCGAAAATGATGAGATTAGCTGCCAAATTGAATCATGCCTCGAACCACGTGATTAACTTTAAATTAACGGATCATCACACCTATAATCACCCTTTATGCTCCTTTTTAAATAAATAATAATTAATAAATAGCTCAGCAGATTCAAATCTTATTGGAGGCCACCTCTTTATAATCTTTACAAATGAAGTATATGATAACAACCACCTATTCTAATTTATTTATTTTCATTATAGTAACAATTAATTTGTATATTATAGTCCGTTCATTTCATGAGTCGGCTGACCTCGGCTGGTTTAGGGGCCTTTTGGTATTATATTAACCTCTATTGGACATGATGGATAAATCGATATAATAACTAAAAAATATGACAGAAAATAATAAGAACGGAATTTGAGTTGAGTTAAGAGTTATACTATTTTTCTTTAAAACGAAATTGCCCTGCTCTGGTGCTTACGGTTCGATGGCAATCATGTCCAAGATACAACGACTCACATCTTGTGATAGTAGCACTACAAATCACAAGATACGCGCGAACCAACCGATATTATGAATCCACCTTAGGAGTAAGACAACTTAAGAATACACTATGACTTAATTACAACGACACAATTTTATTGGACTTTTTCGGACATCAACGACTTTGTGACAAGTGCTCAAGTAACTCAAGTGAAATTCAATTTCGGAGTGAAGGATTATGGAATGGGAGGGCTTATTTATAGATTTTAAGGCGTATTTACGTGAATTGATGCGACTATTGGATTTAATTTTGAATTAAAATTCAAATGTCCTTCTTAAAATACACCATTATTCAATAATTACAACCTTTGATCACACATCTTTATAGACATACTTTAATATTATAGACACCATATCAAGATTACTTTTCCATTCACCTTGATTTTCCAACAAGACCAACTTGATTTTGTAATGAATTTCTTTTGTTGAGCCTGCATTTAATAAATAATGTATTTTGGTGGTTAATTAGCCAGACCTCTTGTGAGTTTTTAGGATTTTGTTGGACTTTTGATGTGGTCATTTGCTTTTAGATCATTTGGGTTATGGTTGGAGGAATATAATACTCATTATAAGTTATTAATTAGAGCAATATTTACTTACTCCATAATATAATTATAAACATGAAAACAATTGTAAATTACAAAGACATGCATATGACAGAGTATTTCTTGCACTGAGTTTATTTGATGTTTTAATATACATATAAATACTCTACATCCTACATGACAACATTTGGAATTCCCTAGTGTTTATAGTTTAATTCAAATTAGATTAATTTAAACTTTAAATTAATAATTATATGTTTCTATACCAACTCAACCATGTAATTTCATTATTCGTGATTTAATTAAGTATAGAATGAAGTAGATATATATGTTGGTTTTTAAATTGAAAATTTTCTAGAAGAATAAAATAAGTATGCCAACAAGGAATGGTCAAGAGAGAGTGATGGTTTGAATTTGACGCCTCCATTAAGGGGAGGGGGCCAACTCCCCACATGGCAATTTAGACTTTGAATTCTTTTCTAACGTTCTAACCCACTTATTATTTTGTGTCGTGCTTCTCGAACTTGCACATCATCTCCCTTTCGTCAATTGCCATTGACTAATACATAGTATCATGATAATCTCAAGGACAAAGTATATGAAAAAATAATAATAATAATTGTTTATGGTTGTTCCTGACTCATTACTTTATGCTTAGGAGATAAAGACACTTAATAACGGAGCCAAGAACGAACACAATCAAATACAATAAAGCTATAAACAAAGGGATTAAAGCCAATGAAAGACTCAATTCCCACCAAAAAACTCAACTAATTTTATTACTCTTCCTTAGAACAACATTCATCCAGCCTTTCTTCCTAACAAGTGTAATGTCTAAAATGAGCATGAGTAACATGTCTCTCCCATGTGAGAGAGGCTATTTATATCATCTAAAAACCCTAATCTGGAGCCAATCGCCTTGCGCCATTTGGATGAAGACAAGCCGTCTTTAATGGAGCTGCCTGGTACGCCGACCAGCCTGGGGAGAAATCTGGATGCCACTTGTTTTTTTTTGCAGGGTTTCTCAGAGCGCCCCCGTCCTTTGCTGGCTCCCCATTGGTAGTTAGAGTAAGTCGTACCAGTCAGTTGTTATCTTCTAGTTAGGATTGCTGTCCAAGACATCTTTTCTTCCCGTTGGCCTTGTCTTCTAGCCTGCCGCGCCTATCAGTCTCCATGATGGTATTTGTTCTTTACTGCCCTGCTTCTGTAGTCCATTTGGTTCTCGGATAGGTTGACTTCTTGTGCTGTGTTGCTCGTCCGAACCTTCGGGCAGGGGAGAAGATGTCGCCGAGGTTCCCTGCCGAGGGTGCTTTCTGGCTTCGGCCCCTTTAATGGTTTCCTTCTTTGTCCTTTCCTCGATCGGGCATTTGGGTTGCAATGACCTCCTTGGGCTGCCTTAATCATGGTATCCTCGGTTTGGGCCGCTAGAGGATTGAGTCTCTTTTTTCAGGTATTATAGAGGTTCTTGGGCTTTTGAGCCTACAAAGCATGGGGATATAACACCTATAACAATAATAATAAGACAAAATTTATTATATAAATGTGTTGATGAGTAGTTTTGTAATGGTGGTATTTTTTGAACTGAAATATCTTAAATCGGCAAATGTGTGTCGATTTCGTGTCCCATTTTAATTGCATTGTATTAAATTTAAGCTCTAAATTTAAATATTGATTTGGAGTAATTTATTTTTTAGAATTAAAAAAATGAAATTATAAGATGCGATGATTAAGTTAAAAAATGGCGCGAAAATCCGGTATGGGTTGTTGGAAGTTAATGATAGCCACGCGGACCCTGGTGGTTGCCTAGTTTGAGTTGTCTCCCGCTCTGATTTGCTGTATTGGATAGATTCCATGCTAACTAGGACATACAAATCCCCTATTATTTTCATATCACAATATGTCAACATTTATTGGACCACCACCGAATCCATGTAGATTTTTTTTTCTTTTTTTTTAACTACGTACTTAGTTACTACTTACTATACTATTTCAGTTTACATTTATTTAATTAGACAATGTTTCGGCTGTGATTATTTTAATTTAAGAAATACTCCTTTTTTTTCAAAAAGAAATTGATAAAATAAATTCAAAATCAAATTTATATATTTTATTTTAAAAGATACTTATTTTAATTAATAAATTTTTTCTTTTAATGAAATTATATTTTATTTAAATATCAAGAATATTTATATAATAATTTGTTGTAATTGTTATAAAAAAAATAAATTTAAACTTTTAAATTTTAAAATATTAAATTTTATTTTAAAGAAAATTTAATATAAAATATATATATAAAATGATTGGATTGTATCTGGTATAGAGTTAGATCTTGCAATTTCACAAACCCTGCAGTGCACTGTAAGAAGAGTGCAACGTTTAAAAAAATAAAATGAAATTAAGTAGTCATCACACCAATTATTTAAAAATAGAAGTTATTCACACCAGTTTTTGTTGTGTGATGTGTATGTCATAAATCATGCTTTCGATGGCTACAGAGTAATGGAAACATAGTGATGTTATAAAAACAAAGCTTAGAATTCTTACTCTCTTTCACACATACATCATACATGGCTTATAAATCATAAACAAGATATTGTTAGACAGAACTAAAAGATAAAGAAGCTTAATTCCCTGTAAAATGGCATTTTTAAAAGATCATGAGATGCTTTAATGCAATTCTCAAAAGCAACCTTGAAGAATCACATTTTTTAAGGTTTAGAAAGAGCATGTGTAGACTGCAGGCTGCTGAAGAAGTGAAATACCATCTTAATAATAATAAAAAAAATAGTGCAAGCAAAATTTTAATTAAATTATGCCATGCTTGCATAATTGTGAAATTAAGAAAGAATTATCTACATCGAAAATCTTGTGTTGAAACTTATTGCATTATGGTAAGTAGAGTTGAACCCTTAATCCAATTCATTTATCAAAATTAATGAAAAATTGCAATTGTTATCGTTCCTTAATTATAGTAGGTGCTAACAGTAGCGGGCGCAGGATTTTCGTCGAGGGGGCCAATTTTTCTCATACAATAGTTCGTGTTTTTTGTTCTACAAATTTTAAGAAGAATTATTTTATTTACCAACTTTTATTAACATTTTTCTAAAGATGTTTTAGTATTTTTAATTGTATTATGTAAGAGTAACAATTTTGAAACTAAAGTCATTAAAATTATTAAATAAATATGTTATTTAGAGGAAAAATAAATAAATAAAATAAATAGAAGAGGGGGAAAAAATAACAATGCTGCACCTTTAAAACTAAAACATCCTCACTTCGCCACACAAAGGTATTTCAAGAAAATTTTTATATTTATACTAGTAATTTTTAGAAGTTCGGGGCCCAATGCCCCCTACCCCATCGTACGTCCCCGCCCCTATGTGCTAATATAATTACGCGCCTTAACAGGACATAGAAAAGCTAATGAACGGGACATTGCAATTTTTTCCATATAGTTGGGAATAAATGAAACTTTTAGAATTATTATTATTATTATTTTTTTTTTTTAACCTTCAGATGGATCCTTTTAATTTTGAGTTGGGATTTGAGATAAGTAATTTTCTATACTATATAGGAGTAGTATTTAGCAAGTGAAACTTTTGGAATTGAATATTTTAAGTTAATTTTAATTATTTTTTCTGAAGATATAAAATGAAATATATTTGTCATTTTCAGAATTAAAAAAAAATACTTATTTGCATTTAGTGGCGACAAAATTCTGTGATAAAAAATAATATTTTGTTGAAAACAAAAACGAACAATGAAAATAAAAGATTTGTTACAAATATTTACGGCCATAGTTCAATTTTTGTAGTCAAATTTTGGTGTCTGTAAAACTAATTATTGGTACTCAATCCGTCTCGGGTATTTTTACCCATTTGTACGGGCACGTAAATTAAGAAGTGTTATTTTTTAATATATAATGCAAGAAAAAGTATGGATAAATTGGTAATATTTAGATAAAAAGTAAATAAAGTTATTGAAAATAATGAATAAAGTGTAAAAAAATAAAGTTATTGAGATTGATGAATAAAGTGTAAAAAGTAGAAAAGATGTTAGTGTATTTTTATTAAAAATAGAATGAGTAAAAATACATGGGACACCCTGAAAATGGATAAAAATGGAGAGAGTATTATTCTTATGCTTATACATACTGCATGCTCCTTTATATTCGAAATTTAGCAGATGAAGAGTTATTAGAGGTTAGTTATTTGCACCCCGATATTAATGAACGTGCTCCCAAAAATATTTAAATTGACA
This sequence comes from Pogostemon cablin, assembly GCA_023678885.1. Taxonomy (NCBI): domain Eukaryota; kingdom Viridiplantae; phylum Streptophyta; class Magnoliopsida; order Lamiales; family Lamiaceae; genus Pogostemon; species Pogostemon cablin. The sequence goes on from CM042983.1 coordinate 1,430,084, forward strand.
TAATTATCTTTATAAATTTATATTTGTTCGGTTGCAACAAGCGAACAATTATCAATCTTATCTGTTCGGTTGCAGCAACCGAACAGAATAAAGAATTCATCTATCTTATCTGTTCGGCTGCAGCAAATGAACAGAATAAATAATTTATTTATCTTATGTGTTCGGATTCAACAATCGAACAGAACAAGATTTGTAATTTTTTTAAATTTATATCTACATTACTGAATAGATAAGATAACAGATAAGTTTTATAAATATCATCAATCTTTAAACAAAGATGGTGATTCATCTCCCAGTGAAAGTAAGCAAGTTTCTGTTGATTCTAGATTCTATCAAACCAGTGGTCCACTGCAACTTCCGTTGATCAGAAACTTGCTTACTTTCACTGGGAGAGGAATCAGCATCTTTGTTTAAAGATCGATAATGTCCATGAAACTTACTATCTGTTATCTTATCTATTCTGTAGTATACATATGAATTAAAAAAAAATCACAAATCTTGTTTTGTTTGTTTGCTGCAACTGAATACATAAGATGAATGAATTCTTTGTTCTGTTCGGTTGCTGCAACCGAACAGATAATAGATGAATTCTTTGTTCTGTTCAATTATTGCAACCGAACATATATAAATTTTATAAGGGTAATTATGTCAATTTAAATATTTTTAGGGTACGTTTAGTAATTTTGAGGGTACAAATAGCAACTCCCGAATTATTATGATATTAAATAAATGTGACAGTTTGATGGCGAAATCATATTCCTTGATCCCACAATGCCCTAATCCTAGCTTTATATTTTCTTTTCCACTTCATATGTGATTCCCTTAAATATAGGTATGTGATGTTTAAAAGTGAGAACTATATATTATAATATAATTAAATAATAAATACTATTTTCTCCGTCCCGGAAAACCTTTCACGTTTACTGTTCCACGTTATTTAAGAAAAGTTGCACTTTTTGATTAACTTTATTGACTTTGGAGGGTATTGTAGTATTTTTAGGCAATAAAAAGTATAAAATAATTATATGTGTGTGAAAAATGAGTGACAAATTTGAAATTAAAATTACTTTTGAGGTTGTTAGATAAAGTGATATTTTCTTTTTTGGGGTGTGAAATGTTTTGTGTGACAAACAAATAAGGAAAGTGTGAAAAATATTATAGGACGGAGGGAGTAATATAGTAGTCCAGTATATAAAAGAAAATTAATTATTATTGGAGACCCCATCTCACGTTTAAAATTTAAATGAGGAAAATAAAGCTGACAGAGAAGATTTCCAGAATGAGTTATAGATCCTTGAGCCAGGAGGCTCGTGACTTTCGATTCCACCCATCTCTATTTCCCAAATTCAAAACAAAATTAGCATGCATGTGAACATGTCAAATTAATTACTTACTAATCTTGATAATTAAAATTGACTTCAAATCATATACTCCTTGTCAATCACGTTTATTCATTCATGTTAATTCAAGTCGATTCGCATTGATTTAATATAATCTTAATAAATTTTAAATTTTTACTAAAAAGACAACATTCTAGACATTTATCAATCAAAGGCTAGATAATTGCATTTTCATTTCCTTATAAACCAGTTAGTTAAAAACAGATGCCCAATAAACTACAACTTAGGAAAAAGATAATTTAAAATATCTCATGATACTTATAAATAAATAATTAATGCAATTCTCATATTCATTAGTTTGTTTATGACGTATTTAAGTTTTTTATTAATTCATCTAATAATTTAACCAAACATTATGATCTATGTATAATATATTGCCTTAAAACTTACAACTTACAATCTTATGCAGCTTACAAGTAACAATCTTATGAATTATTAGTTGATTATAATGAATGGAGTAAATAAATGTTAGACAGCGAAACAGAAAACCTCGAAGCCATGTACGTATATGATTTTTTTTTAAAATTTAGTATTAGTAGAAGTAAACCCATCACGAATTTTCATTTATTAAACCAGCCTTGAATTTAAAATTCTATTATTTGAACTTATAATTCATAACTTTTATTTTATTTTAAAAAATATTATTATTAATTTTATTTAAAATTCACAAAACTATACTCCAATTTATATAAATATTTAAATGGTGTGTATAAAATGTTACTCCTCTCAATATAATTTAGAGATAAAGTTTGTTAGGGGAGGATGCTTACATGATACATATTAAAATATACTTATCATATATAATATGCTTATTACTCGTTAAAATATATATATATATATATTTTATTATCTATATAATATAATAAATCTACTTTATTAATAATAATAATTAACCGTTTCACATATCTCGTGATCTCACGGAAGGATGCCTAATTTAGAAAATAAAGAAAACCTAATTTAAATCCTAATAAGCACAAAATTCACATAAGGGAATTAGTTTCAAGAAAATCAATTAAATCATGCTCTTAAAATAAATATATTAATTAACAATTTCCTTAGTGCAGGCTTAGCCGCTTTAGGACGATTGTCAAACTGTATTCGACCTGGCCAAAGTAGTTTTGAATTTTAAAATGTAACCAACTTCGTCATCATATGGTTAGAATATTGGACAATAATATTTGCCTTTTTCATCAAGGAAAAAAAAAAAAAAACCTAGTAGGAGCATTACAATTAGATATTTGAATTTATATATATCCGTATATTATTTGAAATTTCATCCACTCTCATGACTTTTCCCATTTTATTATTAATTAATTAATTTATTGTTGGAATTGGTTAAGTGTAGAAGTGGGTCAAGCCCACCTTTGACCAATGTTCTTGTAATTTTCGTTTGTCGAAAATGAAAACAAATTGCATATTTGGAAACTACGTTTCGAGTAGATGAATTTAGTGTATACGTTTGCTCAAATCCAATTCCAGGTGAATGAGTAATTAATACATGAAGTTTGCAATTAATTACAAGAAAAATAAGGAAAAATGAAGAGTTAATGTTGAAGTGAGAAGTTATCCCACATTGGAAAAAGATGGAAGAATTGAACTCCTTATTACTACCTACACACATTATTGAATTAAATTAAATGTGTGAACCAAATGGTGCAACCAACCAAGCCACGAGCCGCACCCACGCTTGTACATAGTTGCACACATTTTGGACCCGAACTAGGGTCTGATGGGTTAGACTTGGATACACGTAGGGTGCACCGTACGCACCGGATCGGGTCGGGTCGTCCGGATCGTCTGAAGGATCGGTTCGGGCCGTCGGGCCGGGTCTGATCGGCCCACTTGCCGGGCCGGGCCTGATTCGCGGGCCCATTTGTGGTTCAAATCAAAAATGTGGAGGGAAGGATTTGGCTTCAAGAATTTGAATTAAATTCAAATTGATGGGATGCAATCTTAACCATTAGATCAAGCCTTTAATCAAAAGGCATGATCCAAGGGTCCAGAATGAATCAAGGCATCCATTCTGAAAAAGCCTCACAACTCTTCAACTATTATAAATAGGCCCCAAAATCATTTGTAAAAATCATTCCAATCCTGCATTCAATACTTCAACTATTATAAATAGGCCCCAAAATCATTTGTAAAAATCATTCCAATCCTGCATTCAATACTTGCATATTACATTCTAGTCCATTAGTTCTAGAATTATCCTACCCGAGTCCGAAAGTTCTAAAATATTAGTTCGTTCGCCGATAATTTTGGACTAGTTGTGCTACAAGTCCAAAATTCAAAGTCGTTGTATCTTGGAGACGATTGCTATAGTCCGTAAGCACCTGAAGTACGGAGCAATTTCGTCTTAAGGAGAAAGAGTATAACTCTTGACTCGACTTTACCAAAAGTAATCCATAAGCCGTTTTAAATACTACCCCATATACCCAATAATCTTAAGATGAAATTTTGTATTTAAAGATGGCTACTGATGTACCTGCTACTGTTACTACTGCACCGGTACCTGCTACTGTTACTACTGTACCTGTTCACGCCGAGAGACCACCTAAGTTCGATGGAACGAAATTTAAGCGCTGGCAACAGAAAATGCTGTTCTACTTAACAACACTCAACCTCGCCCGTTTTTTGACGGAAGTTGCTCCAACGGTTGAAGAAGATGAAACTGATGATCAAAAGAAAGTTGCCGTTCAAATCTGGAAACATAGTGACTTCATGTTTCGTAACTCCATTCTAAATGGGTTAGATGACTCACTTTATAATGTTTATACAGATTTTAAAATTTCTAAAGAACTATGGGAGTCACTTGAAAAGAAGTACAAAGCGGATGACGCCGGAATGAAGAAATTCATAGTCGGACGATTCCTCGAGTACAAAATGATGGACTCCAAGACTGTATTGGATCAAGTTAGAGAACTACAACTGATCTTAAATGGCATCCATGCCGAGGGTATGGAATTGAGTGAATCTTTTCAAGTAGCTGCCTTAATTGAAAAGCTACCGCCTCTGTGAAAAGATTTTAAAAACTATCTCAAGCATAAAAGAAAAGAAATGATGCTTGAAGACTTGATCGTGAGACTAAGGATCGAAGAAGATAATCGAAAGTCTGAAATCAAGTCAAGCAAAGAGGCAAGAGTTAATTTGGCTGAATCCAGGGCAAACAAAAAGAGAAAGTGGAATGACAAAAAGCAAAAGCCTGCAAAGAAGATTAAAGACAACTGCTACAACTGTGACAAGCCCGGACATATGGCGAAAAACTGTCGTCAACCAAAGAAGGAAAACAACAGCCGAGCTAACCTAGCGGAAGAGAAGTCGGTATCCGCCAACTTGTCCGAACTAAACCTAGCGGCTGTGGTCTTTGAAGCGAACCTTGTGGATAATTCACAAGAATGGTTTGTGGACAGTGGAGCAACAAGACACATCTACTCGGACAAGGAAATGTTCTCTACCTACATCCCGATAAATGGTAGAAAACTATTTATGGGAAATTCTTCAACATCCGAAGTAGTTGGACTAGGCAGAATTGTGTTGAAGATGACATCGGGAAAAGAGCTCCAACTTGTGGATGTGTTGCATGTCCCTGACATCCGCAAGAACTTAGTGTCTGGATCATTGCTTAGTAAAGCCGGATTTAGACAAGTGTATGAGTCTGACAACTATGTACTATCCAAAAGTGGAATGTTTGTAGGAAAAGGTTACCTTGAAAAGGGTTTTTTCAAACTAAATGTAATGACTGTACACCGTGATATTAAAAATAAAAGAAAAGTTATTTCTTACTTGGCCGAGAGTTCTAATATATGGCATGATATATTAGGACATGCAAGTTTAAATTCACTAAGAAAATTAGTCAACTTAAATTTGTTGCCAATAATGGAACTAGATCCACAAAAGAAATCTGAAATTTGTGTTGAAGCAAAAATGACAAAAACTCCATTTCATTCAGTGGAAAGAAGTACTACACCTCTAGAACTAATTCATACTGATATATGTGATTTAAAGTTCGCACCAACAAGAGGGGGTAAGAATTACTTCATTACATTTATCGATGATTGCACAAGGTATTGTTATATATATCTTCTAAGAGGGAAAGATGAAGCAATAAATGCATTCATAAACTTTAAGAATGAAGTCGAAAATCAACTAAGCATTAGAATCAAAATGATTCGAAGTGATAGAGGTGGAGAATATGTGGCTCCATTTGAAGAATTTTGTCTGTAAAATGGCATTATTCATCAAACTACAGCACCATACTCACCACAATCTAATGGCGTTTCAGAACGAAAAAATAGAACTCTCAAAGAGATGATGAATGCTATGTTGATTAGCTCGGGCCTACCCCAGAACATGTGGGGAGAAGCGGTGCTTTCGGCAAACCACATTCTTAATAAACTACCACACAAGAAAAGAGATAAAACTCCATATGAATTATGGAAAGGAAGGAAACCATCATATGGTTACCTCAAAGTGTGGGGGTGCCTAGCAAAAATTGAGGTACCTAAGCCAAAACAAGTAAAGCTAGGACCCAAAACAGTTGATTGCATCTTTATTGGTTATGCATACAATAGTAGTGCATATCGTTTCTTGGTTCATAAGTCAGAAGTTCCTGAAATGAATGAGGGAATGACTATTGAATCTAGAAATACAGTGTTCTTTGAAAATATTTTTCCTAAGAAGGAAAAACAAGAAGTGAGCTCGCATAAAGAATTCATGACGCTATAGAAAAAGGTTCACCTCAAAGGGAGGAAGAACCAAAGCGTAGTAAAAGAACCAAGAAGGAAAAGTCCTTTGGTTCTGATTTTATAAGCTACATACTAGAAAATGAACCAAGGACAATACAAGAAGCATTGTCTAGTCCAGATGCTCCTCTCTGGAAAGAGGCTATCAACAGCGAAATTGAATCCATTATGCAAAACCATACTTGGGAGGTGGTCGATCTCCCACCGGGCAACAAACCTTTAGGATGCAAATGGATCCTAAAGAAGAAATACAAGGCTAATGGTTCAATTGACAAATACAAGGCTCGCTTAGTAGCTAAAGGATTCAAACAAAAGGAAGGATATGATTTCTTCGATACATATTCACCTGTGACAAGAATTTCATCCATTAGAGTTCTCATAGTAATTGCAGCTTTGCATAATCTTGAGATACACCAAATGGATGTCAAAACAGCTTTCTTAAATGGTGAATTAGAAGAGGAGATATATATGGAACAACCTGAAGGGCTTGTTGCCCCTGGCCAAGAAAAGAAAGTGTGCAAGTTAATAAAATCCTTATACGAATTAAAACAAGCACCTAAACAATGACATCAAAAGTTTGATCAAATTATGCTATCAAATGAATTCAAAATCAATGAATGTGATAAGTGTGTCTACATAAAAGGCACGCCTAATGAGTATGTAATTGTATGTCTATACATAGACGACATGCTCATAATAGGAAGTAATCACAAAGTGATTGTGAATACTAAGAACATGTTGAAAAGGAATTTTGACATGAAGGATATAGGTGAGGCTGATGTCATACTAGGGATAAGAATCTCTAGATTACCTGATGGAATTTTCTTAACACAATCTCACTATGTAAAGAATATACTTAAGAAATTCAATGCCTTTGACTTACCCCCGGCTAAAACTCCTGTGGATGTGAATTTACATCTAGCCAAAAATAAAGGCGAACTCATATCACAACAGAAATATGCAAGAATTATCGGAAGTTTGATGTACTTAACAAATTGTATACGTCCGGATATAGCATACTCTGTTCATAAACTTAGTAGGTTCACAAGCAATCCTAATAAAGAACATTGGATAACATTGACAAGAGTACTTAGATATTTGAAACATACTCTAAGTTATGGGATACTGTATACAAGATATCCAGCCGTAGTCGAAGGATTCACGGATGCTAATTGGATATCTGATTCAAAAGACTCTAAATCCACAAGTGGTTACGTATTTACCATAGGTGGTGGAGTAGTATCATGGAAATCTTATAAACAAACATGCATAGCTCGTTCCACAATGGAGTCAGAGTTCATTGCATTAGACAAAGCTGGTGAAGAAGCCGAATGGCTTAGAAACTTCTTAGAGGATATTCTTTGTTGGAGCAAACCAGTGCCTCCTATAATGATACATTGCGATAGCATGGCAACTATTGGGAGAGCACAAAGCAACATGTACAACGGTAAATCTCGACACATAAGGAGGAGACATAATACCGTTAGACAATTGATCTCTAGTGGGATAATTTCCATCGACTATGTAAAGTCTAAGGAAAATATCGCGGATCCGCTGACAAAAGGCATAAATAGAGATCTAATGACAAGTGCAGTAATGGGAATGGGTTTAAAATCCACGCACTAAAGAACGTTTATAGCGGTAACTTAACCATGATGATTGGAGATCCCAAGAACATGGTTCAATAAGACAACTAAGTTATAAGTGTTCCGAAATAGTACTTGAAATATAATCTCAACTCATTCTCAAATCAAGTGCAAGCCTGCAGAAGTGTGGTAGAGGGTAAGCCTTAAAAGCTTTTAATGATTCCTATACCTTAAAAGTTGAGTATAACAGGATACTCTACATAGGAGATCACCTATATAAGTGTGAAGTTTGGCCGCTTCGAATGAGAAAAAAAAACTTATGAATCCAAGATGGTCCAGGGCCGAATTGGACACAACGTGAGAACGAAGAATATTAGAATTGTTATTGTGTGGGTGTCGTTGACTTGATTTACATAAAATGTTGACTAGTTCAAAACATCATGTTCACTAAGCAGCAAGTAAATCCGATGACATTCTACTAAGGAAGGTTCAAAGCCGGAAGCTACCTACCTGATGCAATAGCAGTTCGTCGGAACTTTCGATAGAGTCTACATGCATTAATTACATTCATGTGGGGGATTGTTGGAATTGGTTAAGTGTAGAAGTGGGTCAAGCCCACCTTTGACCAATGTTCTTGTAATTTTCGTTTGTCGAAAATGAAAACAAATTGCATATTTGGAAACTACGTTTCGAGTAGATGAATTTAGTGTATACGTTTGCTCAAATTCAATTCCGGGTGAATGAGTAATTAATACATGAAGTTTGCAATTAATTACAAGAAAAATAAGGAAAAATGAAGAGTAAATGTTGAAGTGAGAAGTTATCCCACATTGGAAAAAGATGGAAGAATTGAACTCCTTATTACTACCTACACACATTATTGAATTAAATTAAATGTGTGAACCACATGGTGCAACCAACCAAGCCACGAGCCGCACCCACACTTGTACATAGTTGCACTCATTTTGGACCCGAACTAGGGTCCGATGGGTTAGACTTGGGTACACGTAGGGTGCACCGTACGCACCGGATCGGGTCGTCCGGGTCGCCTGAAGGGTCGGATCGGGTCGTCGGACCGGGTCGTCAGGCCGGGCCTGGTCGGACCACTTGCCGGGCCGGGCCTAATTCGCGGGCCCATTTGTGGTTCAAATCAAAAATGTGGAGGGAAGGATTTGGCTCCAAGAATTTGAATTTAAATTCAAATTGAAGGGATGCAATCTTAACCATTAGATCAAGTCTTTAATCAAAAGGCATGATCCAAGGGTCCAGAATGAATCAAGGCATCCATTCTGAAAAAGCCTCACAACTCTTCAACTATTATAAATAGGCCCCAAAATCATTTGTAAAAATCATTCCAATCCTGCATTCAATACTTGCATATTACATTCTAGTCCATTAGTTCTATAATTATCCTACCCGAGTCCGAAAGTTCTAAAATATTAGTTCGTTCGCCGATAGTTTTGGACTAGTTGTGCTACAAGTCCAAAATTCAAAGTCGTTGTATCTTGGAGGCGATTGCTATAGTCCGTAAGCACCTGAAGTACGGAGCAATTTCGTCTTAAGGAGAAAGAGTATAACTCTTGACTCGACTTTACCAAAAGTAATCCATAAGCCGTTTTAAATACTACCCCATATACCCAACATTTATTTTGTTATTTAAGCACTTTCCCCTAGGGGTGTGCGGATCGGGATTCGGTACGGATTTTAAAAAAATCCGTTCCAAATTTTCGGTACGGATATTTTTTAAAAAAAATCCGATATTGAATCCATAAATAAAAAATCCAATATTGAATCCGTACCAAATTTCGGTTCGGTTCGGAACGGGTTTTCGGGAAAATGGATTTTGACGGATCGGAGCAGATCAGATCGAATTTCTCATGATAAATTGATTTTTGCACACATAAATACTTAGAAAAATATCAATTAAACAAAAAAAAAACTAAATTTCCCAAATCCAAATAAGAATAAATACACAACCAAAATATTCATCAAACAAATTCGAAGTTTTAATATTTGAATAAAAATTGACTTTAAGAATAAATTCACATTAAGAATTTCACTTTCATGAGACATATAAGAATAGATAATATTTGAATAAAAATTTATACTCGAATTGATGAAAAACGAGAGTGATGCATTGCATTATTTCATAAACAATTCATATTATAAATAAAGAATGATAAACTTTTAATGAAAAGTAAAAATATATTTAATAAAAATTGATAATTATTTAAAAAATGTAAATAGTCTTACATAAGACGACCTCATGTGTTCCCTAAAAAAATAATAGTCTAAGATTAAAAAAACTTAATAATTTTAAATTTTTTCTTTAAACCTTTAACTTTAAATTTAATGTTTATTTCAATTAAAGTCCATCTAATAATATTTTAAACACAAATATGGATTATCATTTAAATTTTGCATTTTATCTTCATTAAATAAATATAAACTATGATAACTATTTATTAAGTGTACAATTGAATTTACACTTTAGAGATACCATTTACTTTTATTTATTATGTTCTTTTAAATAATAATTTGAACTTTGAACATATTATTTTATTTATTTTTTATTTTTTTAGAAATTCATTTTACTTTATGAAATATATATTTTTTAATATATAGTAACAAATAAATATTTAGAGAATTAGATATAATTTTAAATTATTGTTTATAATTATATTATAATTAATTATTATACTAATATAATATAATCGTAATTAATAAATTAAAATTAATTAATTCATGACTTATGAAGTATAAACTATAAATAATAAGATAAATATATTATATATAATTTTAATGCATAATTTCAATTCGGTTTTTCGGTACGGTTCGGTTCGGTACGATTCGGTTCGGTTATATCCAATGTTCGGTACGGGAAAACGGAAAAAATCCAAGTCCATACCAAAAGAAAAATCGGTTCGGTTCTGTTCAGAAAAAGTCAAAAAGTCAACAATTTTTTTTGGTTCGGGATTAATTCGGTGCGATTTCGATTCTATTTCGCTTAAATCCAATATCCGTGCAAACCTTTACTTTCCCCCTTCCGCTCTCTACTGACTTCAACATCCGTGTTCAACTCGCGTTTTAGCAACACAGGAGACAAATCAAACCAAAACTTCGTATAAATTTGGAGGAGAGAGAGAGAAAGAGGAGTGAGAGAAGAAATTTATATACAAACTACCCACCACACCACAGTTTTTCTACAGAGAGAAAGAGGAAAAAGCCTGCCTTTGTGATTTAAATTTCAACCAGTCATTAATTTTTGGCACTACAACTGCTGAGATCGATCATAATCTGAAGTTATAATCGATTTCATGACTTGGGGTTTTGGCGTTTAGATCTTCGGCGGAACTTTTGAGAGAAGGGTTTGCTCTCGATTGAATTTTGAATTAAACTGATTCTTGCAACGATGGAGGATGCTTGTTCTGGAAACTGCGTGCTTGTGATGTAATATGGCACTGTTGTTTGCTTTATCAGAATCAGAGAAGATGTCGTTTTACATTGGTCGCGAGGCGTCTAAGGTTCGTCTTTTCTTTTCCTTTAACAATTTCTAGTAAATATTCTACTTCTTTTTCTTCATTTCTTTTCAATAAAGTCTTTTTTTTTCGGGGGGTTTTGCTTCAAGTTTATGAATTTGTTTATCTGCCAATCACTTTACTGATTCTTCTTTTTTGTTGTTTGTGAGTAGTTATGGAAGAGATTTTGTGCGGAGGTTACAACAGAAATCAACCTTCTTGCAGAAAATTGGAAATATATTTTGGGGGGTCTCATTGGTCAGGTTTGTCCATACTAATTTTATTGGTGACCTGTTATTGCTTTTCATTTCTAGTGATTTCTGATATTGCAAGGGCAATTTTTTTGCACAACAAAGAACTCTGATTTGGTAACATGTATGATGAACCCGTGAAAGATAAGATGTGTTACTGACCATGTTCCTGAATCCCTACAGGATCATGAGTATTTACTAAGCCATGACAATGATGAACCAGACATAGGATATGTAAATTACTGGCTGCTTTTGAGCTGTCAGCAGTCAATGCTTTTGATTCACTTCTTTGGCATATTAAAGTTTTCTTTCCAATCAAAACGGATATTAGGGGTTGAAACTTATCGAACCCTTTTATCAATGTTCAACTCAAATGCCCCCTTTTGTTATAATTGTTTGTTATATGCTGTTTAAGAACTCTGAGAGGGGTTCCTAAAATTGGGGAAATATTGTATTTGAGTGAGGGTTGGATGTGATAGTGGCACTAAATCATGGTCACCAAATCATCTGGAAGATCGAAGAACACATCATTTCAGTTTAATTACACCCAGTGTTTCCCTTTGATTATTTCCTAATCAACTTCCAAATTATAATTAAAGAACTCTGGCATAACATAAAATTTGAAGTCTTCAGCACTGAACCTCAAAGTTTCTAAAGACTAATGTGATGCTGGTTGCGAACTGAAATTTTGCCTGATGCATTCGTTAAGTGCGTACTTCTCGCGTAAATTTATGGACCAAAACTTAGAACATGTAGCTCAATGCACATTTGTGCGACCTTGACATTGGAGTTGGGAGTATGGTTTATGGAAGAGATTCGCCCTTTCTGTTGGAAATGCAGTACCACTTCACTAGTCTATGCATCATATGTTTATTTCCCTGGATGGATATATCTAGATCAAAAGTCAGGATATATGGTCACCGATTATATTTTGTGTTTATAGCATCTTGATTGTATCTCTTGGGTTCTCTGTCGGTTTTTTTTTTTTTTTAATCGACTAGATTTTAATGCAACTTTACTTCTTCATTACAGTATATCCATGGTCTAGCAGCTCGAGGAGTTCATTATATACATCGGCCAGGACCTGTGCTTCAGGACGTTGGCTTCTTTCTACTTCCGGTAAAGACAAATTATTCTTTTAAATTGTTGCTCAAATATTAATGGTCACACGCCCATTTACACCAATTGTGCTTACCTGTTTTCAAAATTTTGTTAAACTGTAGGAGCTTGGGCCTGACAAAGCTTACATTAGTGAATTCCTGTTCTCTTTCATATTTCTATCTTTTGTCTTGGTGAGGATCCTACTTTTGAAACCACCCTTTTCATTATATTTTGATTTGGGCAATTCTCTTGAATATTTATGTGATGCTACATGCAGTGGACATTCCATCCTTTTGTACTGAAGAGCAAGAAGATTTACACAGTCCTCATATGGTGCAGGGTCCTGGCATTCTTAGTTGTAAGTTTAATTTTAGCTGCGGTACACTTACTGAAGCTTTTGATTTGTGGTAATAGCTTAATTTTAAGTTCATGGGATAGCCCATACAAAAGAATGCTGTTTTAAATAACTCATACCCACTTCTTACTCGCTGCAGGCTTGTCAATTTCTTCGAGTCATAACTTTCTATTCAACTCAACTTCCTGGTCCAAACTATCATTGTCGAGAGGTAAACAAAGCCTTGTACTATGTCAATGGATGCGAAAGTTCTCAATTTCTATAATTAAGTGCTACATTTGAATTGGTAAGTTAATTCTGCTGCTTATTGAGGAAATGTTGTTTTTCTAAATGATGCAGGGCTCGAAGCTTGCTACGTTACCTCGTCCTGATAGTGTATTAAAAGCTCTATTGATAGGTGACCATTCCCTTTCTTGCTCTGCCTCTTGTGTTCGAGCGTTGAGCCATTAACTCATTTCTTGATCTTGATATATTTCTGTTTTACTTCATACAGTTCCTCGTGGGGTGCTATATGGCTGCGGTGATTTAATATTTTCATCTCACATGATTTTCTCTCTAGTCTTCGTAAGAACGTATCATAAATATGGCACCCGAAGGTAATGTCTCTTGTTTTTTCTCATTTCATATACCGCAATCCACTGCATTCGGATTCATTGACGGCTATCTTTCTTGTATGGCAGTTTTGTGAAGCAGTTAGCCTGGTTAACTGTTGTAATTCAAAGCTTCTTGATTGTGGCATCTCGTAAGCACTACACAGTTGATGTCGTCGTGGCATGGTAAGCTATACTAATTATACGAACGGCCACATGGTTTTCCCGAATATGGAAAATAAGGTCTAATGATTTTTTAAACTTATGATTTTGTTACAGGTACACTGTAAATTTGGTTGTGTTCTTTCTTGACAAAAAGTTGATAGGTTGGCACTATTACTCTCCCCGTGGTTCACTTTATTACTTATTTCCATCTATGATCATCATCTGTAAATTATTACAACTTAGAGGCTAACTCGATTATTTACCATGTAGAACTGCCCGATCGTTCTGCTGCAACACTCTTCCTACCTCTGACCAAGGATAACAAGACTAAGGAAGAGAATCACAAGCTCATCAATGGCAACTCCATTGATTCTGCCGATTGGGTATGACTTCACTTCGCATCCATTTCTCTATAACTCTCACAAGATACGTGTACATGAATTTAGAATCGAAGCAGTTGTCTAATAATGGGTTTTTGTACGTCTCTCAGAGGCCGAGAACTCAAATCAATGGGAAGATCGTAGAAGATGGGAACGTCGTGCACGTTGAAGCAGTCATCAACGGCGTCTAGTAGTCGAGCCGAAAGCGTGGTAAACACCACCAGTTGTAGTGATCAAATGATGTAGTCCATGTTTATGGCTTTCAAAGTTTTACATGATCTTGAGGTGGACTAGCAAAATGTCGTCAACGACACCATATATGTATCATGGAAGTCGTTATTTATCCAATCTCTTCAATCATTTTTAATTTCCCCCACCTCTCTCTCTCTCTCCTCAATTATACACATTTGGTGCATCTGAGGCTGCCTGCACATCTTGTCATGTGGATCCAAAGTGTTGCTGTTTCTTGAGGGTACACAGCATGGTGGGTGGTGGTTGAATGATGCAGTTCAATACTTATAACGTATGAACTCTGTTTCTTTCTTCTTCTCTCTCTCTTTCAGACATGATGGTTGTTGCCATGAAACAGACTTATCAAAATGAGAGGGTATTTGTGTGCAATGGGTAGTGATTTAGGGTGTGGGGGTGCATATTAGTTCTGTTGACTAGTTGAGTTATTATGATATACCCCCACCATTCTGTGAGTCGGGGTGTGGGATGGTGCCCACTAACCGTGTTAATCAGTTGAATCACCATAATTTACTTCTCCACTATTTCGTCGGTTCGGGAGTATGGGGTGCCTGGGTAGTGTATCCACCTTTTTTTGCCAATGAAATAGACTTATCTTCATACCCATGCTTGTTTAGGGCTCGTTTTCTAAGGTGGATATGATATGGTGGGATATCTTACCCCCCAATGTACGTGACAAGGTTAAATGTATAAATTATTCCAAAATAATTTCATGTATCGATGAAGAAACATTGATACATCATTTTCTTTACATACCTTGATAACACGATTTCTATATTCCATTAGATGTTAAAATACTGCAATCTTTTGGAGCTTTTCAGATCTGACCTCTTTATAGTGCATCACATGCCTACCCCATGTGCTAGAGAGATGACTTATTTGTTACTAATATTTAACAAAAATAATATTTAAAAATAAATTAAACTTGGTCGGTTAAGATGGAGTTATATATAAGTTAATAAGTACTCATTGATTATGAGTCATGAAATGTCTAAGTCACTTGAGGCACATCCTGCGATTTACCTCTTCCACCAATCCCCAGGGCAGGGGCGGTGGGGGCCCCTAATGGTGGGGTACACCATTTGAAATGTCTTGAGTTTATTTCTTGGGTTTTGTTTAGTATTGATAATCAACTGCTTAATGAGTAAGAGATAATATAATTAAACGTAAATAATTCGAGATGGACTTTCCCTTCAAAGCTTATTAAAGCATGATGATTAATTTTTTTTAACACAATTTTGTAAGTTTTTGGTTGGTTCTTTATAACAGAGTGGATATCCAAAGTTGGATTAGGTGATGTTGAGGTAATTTCGTGTCATGATAATATATATAGCAGTATTTGTCAATATAAATATATTATTTTAATTAAGTAAAGGTTGATATTCTTATGGCTAAAGTGAATATATTTCCTCTAAATATGACAGTCTTGGGAGATATCTCACAAAATAATTTTTGTGAAACAAATAAAAAATAATACCTTTAATAATAAAAAAATAATATTTAATTGATGAAAAACGATAATAATATTGTAAACTATTTTATGAGTAATTTATATTATAAATGTAAAATAATAATATATTTAATTAAAAAGTAATAACTAATTAGACAAGTGTAAGATAGTCTTATTGTAATATAGTCTCATACAATATTTACCCTATTAATAAAATTTTGGAGTTATTTAGGTGACCCGTGGTTACCGATAACTCCCATCACATGGGGTGTGCACACCCCACATGGTGTACACCCTATGTGAAGGGGTCATCGGTGACCACGGGTCACCTAAGAATTGCCCTAAAATTTTATGGAAACTCTTCTTCCGAAACTTTGCAATGAGATGTTGGTAAATATGGGCCGAATATAAAAATATAAACCAATTGATTTACATGTTTAGTAGGCTTAAACCCAACGTAATACTGAGAAAACGATCCAGTTAAAAAGTGCTTGGCCCATAACTAATGTTTTGTTGGTATGATAATTGAGACTCTAAATTATATTAGCCCGGCCCACGTGAAAGGGGCTGAGCCCATATCATCCAGACTTCATATTTGACTCAAATATTTAAAAAATAAGAAAGAAATCCAAGCTTGCTTGGATAGTTTCATGAAATATTTGGTGTGACATTTTCTTTTTAAATTTTGGACTGAGTAGGGGCGTAAGTGAACAGAGCGTGCAACGAACAGAGTTTTAGCATTATATAACTTATTTGTTAAAAGATAGCGAACAGGCTCGTTTAGTTTTGTTAAGAGTGTTCTTAAACAAATTCGTTAAGAGCTCGATTAATATAATATTTAATTAATTTATTATTATTCATATTTATCCCATAAATTCACACATTTTTCAAATTTATTTTTTTCATAAAACTCTTCGCATCTTAAAAAATTTAACTCAACAATTTCAAAAAAATATTTTAATTTTAAAATTATATATCCCTTCTCTCAACCCATATAACATAATACTTTATTTATATGGAGTATTAATGTGGTAAACTGCTGAAGAGTGTTGCAAGGTAGTATAATCCTCCTTTCTAATACCCAAGATAAACATAAAATAATTAATTGAATCACTATAATTTACCTTTCCACCACTCTATTGAGCGGGCGTAGAGAGGTGAATAGAGTAAATTTAATTATAAATATTGTACAAAGATAAACATTTAATTATAAATATATAGTAATATACAGCTAGTTTAGTTAGGCATGTAGTAGAAAGTATAGAGTGGCAAATTGTCCCCCTTATAATTAATCATCATACATTACAGCATATCAGATTGTTTCCCTACTACCCCACCAATTATCACCCCCCGCGATTTATGCATCAATAAAATAAGATCATAATGTATCATCCCACGTCAACCCTAAAGTTGGAGAGAGCATTAATATTGCATATGCTACAATGTAGTATCATCATTGTTGGAGTATATATGATCTTTAACCGTGGCCACCTTTTCCCTTTTGCATGCTCTTTTTATATCTCGCATATAAAGATAATAGTTTTGTGTGGATTAGTTCTCCATTCCAAAAATTAAATTATACACGCACTATTTCCTTTCCTCATTGTAAAGGCAGGGTGGGGTGGGGTGGAGTGGGGGGTCCTCTTGATCCCAAGATGGGTGGTAGAAATAATTACACTATATTGGGGCAACTCTCTACTTGGGGCTGTGGAGGATTTAATTATTATATAGCATCACCCTTTCTCTCCAATTCTTGGGGTTCATTATTTGGCAGGGACCAATCTAATTAGATACAACCATCTTATCATAACATGTATAGGTGTATTATCACATTTTATATTTGCTACGGACATTCTCTTGGAGTATATAATTTAATTAATAGTGTTTTGTTTGAAATTGAGTTTATGCTTAATTAGGAGAAATTGAATCATTGTTCAACTTCCAATTGAACTCCAATGTATTAGCATTCGACTTAACTCGAAAATCACTTTTTCAAACTCAAACTTGATTCGTTTTTCATAATGTTGAGATTGAAAAATGAATAGCAATAACATATACTCCCCGTCCACTAGTAAGAATCTATTTTGTCATTTAAGGCGTAAGATCTCATTTCTTATCTTAGACATATGAAACCAACACACATCACTGATATAACTAAATATGGACCCAAATATTTTATCAATACAACTATCTACTACGCATTAAATAATAATACTCTTTAATCTATATAAAAAGACCAAAGAAGCATGAAATATGATTCTCTTTAAAAATATGACTCATAACTCAGAATGCATCACAAATAGAAATTTGGAGGGAAATGAAAAGAAAGAAAAGCAAAACATGCCAACTAAGTTGATGAGAGAGAGTGGGGGCAGAAAGGAAGAATGATGAGGAAGCAGAAAGCTAGAAATAGAAAAGGAATTACTTTCACACAACACACATCTTTAAGACCACAACTGTTCACCAAAGTAGAACACATCAAATTTTGAAATCATAGTATCACAACCCCATGTTTCTATGATTCTCAATGCATGCTCTTGAAATCTGAGGAAAAAAAAAAAAAAACACCTCTCTACTATTTTACTACTCTACACACTATTTCTTGGATCCACAAAACATAAAAATCCAATCTTTCCACTTTCGCATATATTCCAATGCTCAATCTTGAGTTCCAATACTAAGAAACAAAATTTTATTCCTTTTTCTTCCTTCCCCTGTTTAAAGGCTGAAAATATCAGCTTATCATCATCAAATGGGTGCAAAGTGCTCCAAATTTTCCTTCTGCTGGTGGCATTCTCACCTCAAGCCCTCTGTTCTTCAATCCTCTGATCAGGGTTTGTTTATTTACGCATTTTTTGGCAATCTTGATCTCTTATTTTTTTTGGGTTTTTGTAAAATTACAATCTTTTGAATGATGGCGTTGTAGAAAATGGGGAGAAAAATTCGTTGCCTAGCTTCAGAGAGTTTAGCTGGGCAGAACTGAAAGCAGCTACAAAGGGATTTTCTTCAGACAATATAGTTTCAGAGCATGGAGAGAAGGCACCTAATGTAGTGTACAAAGGCTTTCTTGAAAATGAAGGATGGGTTGCTGTTAAACGCTTCAACAAATCTGCTTGGCCTGATTCTCGCCAATTTGTAGTCAGTCCATTGTCTTAATACTATAAATTCAGCTGCTTGTAATAATTTCATGTGTCATCTCTGTGTGTGTGTGTGTGAGAGAGAGAAAGAGAGAGTAAGTTGATTATGAACCCCCTTCTCAGTTCTCATCAGATCAATTTCAATTATACATATTTGATAACCCTTTTAACAGAAGCTTAACTTTTTGGTGATTTTAATCAAGAATCAAGAATTTGGCTAAATTTATTTATCCATGTAATTGTTGGTTAATGCAGGATGAAGCAAAGGCAGTTGGGAACCTAAGAAGTGAAAGATTGGCGAATCTGATTGGTTGTTGCATGGAAGGAGAGGAGAGATTGCTAGTGGCTGAGTTCATGCCTAATGAGACTCTTGCCAGACATTTATTCCACTGTGAGTTTCACTTTTTAGGACATGATCTTGAACACATTTTCTTGCATACATATGTTAGATTGGTGGATTAGTATGTGATGTGGTTTAATCAACATAGGGGAGACTCAACCAATGAAATGGGCAATGAGGTTGAGGGTGGCCTTGTACTTGGCACAAGCTCTAGACTATTGTAGCAGTAGAGGTCGAGCATTGTATCATGATCTCAATGCCTACAGAGTCTTGTTTGATCTGGTAATAAAAACGTAGCTTTGCGTTCATTCGCCTCGTCTAACAAAATGTGGTTTATGGTCTTACAATGGCTGTTTTACGCGAATGTAGGATGGTAATCCCAGGCTGTCTTGTTTCGGCCTGATGAAGAACAGTAGAGACGGCAAGAGTTACAGCACAAACTTAGCATTCACTCCTCCGGAGTACTTGAGAACTGGTAGACATAAATTGCATTGCTGTAGAATGCTATTTTTCAGAATACTTGATGTTGATTCGTGCTTTTGTGACGTTTCTCTGCAGGACGAGTTACTCCGGAAAGTGTAGTTTACAGCTTTGGAACTATGCTTCTTGATCTTCTTAGTGGCAAACACATACCTCCGAGCCATGTGAGATCTTAGACTAAATTTGCTGTGATTCATAACTAGTGCATCCTATGTGACACTTAACTCGGTTCTTCTTAGGCGCTTGATCTTATCCGGGGAAAGAATTTTCTGATGCTAATGGATTCTTGCTTGGAGGGTCATTTTTCCAACGACGATGGGACTGAGTTGGTGCGGTTAGCCACCCGTTGCTTGCAGTATGAAGCACGAGAAAGGCCAAATGCAAAGTCTCTAGTTGCATCTCTTATGTCACTTCAGAAAGAAACTGAGGTGTGATCTGATTGCTTCACTACCTATAATTGTTGTTAATAATGCAATATAGATTAGATGACATTGATGTGATTAATGTGAAGCAGGTTCCATCTTATGTTTTGTTGGGCATTCCACAAGGGAACTCAAGCTGTAATGAGTCATTGCTGTTGACCCCCATGGGGGAAGCATGCTTGAGAATGGATCTCACTGCCATACACCAGATACTGGACAAGGCTGGATACAGAGACGACGAAGGGATAGCCAACGAGGTCTCCGTTTACACCTTGTAGAAAAACCAATGCAATGCATACACTAGATATATAGCTAGTTTAATATACATAGATGAACATGAGTTAATCTGTTGATGCAGCTGTCTTTTCAAATGTGGACAAATCAAATGCAGGAGACCTTGAATTCGAAGAAGCAAGGCGATGCTGCTTTTCGAGCAAAGGACTTCTCCACTGCCATTGATTGCTACACACAGGTAAGAAGTGCGATTGACTAGACGATGATATGCATGGTTCATTGGTTGGTAAAACGACGTTGTTTTGATGGATGTAGTTCGTTGATGGAGGGACGATGGTGTCGCCTACGGTGTACGCTCGAAGATGCTTGTGTTATCTGATGAGTGAGATGCCTAATCAAGCTCTGGGGGATGCAATGCAATCACTGGTGATAACACCACAATGGCCTACTGGTTTCTACCTACAAGCAGCTTCACTTTTTACACTTGGAATGGAAAATGATGCTCAAGAGTCACTTAAAGAAGCCACTTCTTTGGAAGCCAAAACAAACAAGATTTGATTCTTATGTATATATAATCTCAATCAGGATTATTTCACATTCATTGCTAACTTCCCTTCTCTTTTTCTTTCTTTATTTTTGGTTTCTTTCTTCTTATTATTGTGAACTACACTTCTTTTTGTAAGATGTGTAATGAAAATTCACTAGATTTCTTTTCAAGAGGCACTTTACTAATTATTATGCTGAAATGCAATAAGATGTAATTGTTTAATTGGATTTGGGGGTTTCCTTTTTAATAGTTTAATGTTGCATCTTTTTTTTATTAAAATTTGAAATATTATACACATATAATTTAATCAAATATAAAATAATATATATATTTTTTTTAATGAAAATTGAAACAACAAAAATGTAAAATCAAACAAAAAATAAAAAATATATTCAAGTTTCATAAAAAGTGCCGTAATTTCGGGTTAAAAAAAATCAAATTAAGGAACGCCATTTTTCGGCCCAAAGTAAGATTGGGCCGGCCAAGTCAACCCACCAAACCACTCTTGAACAAGTTCAACGATCCGGTAAAAATAATATAAATAACTTTTTACTATATACATCCTCTAAACATACACTAAATAGGATATAATTCAGTAAAACATACAGTTTTATACTTACTCACATGATAAAATGCAATAAATAAAATATGCATGCTCATATAAAATACAGATGTGTGGAGTATATATATTAATAAGTGGACTACTAAAAATAATTTTATATTATTTAGTTTTGACAGAAGCTTGTTACAATTTTATGAAAATACATGTGTCACTATAATCTTTTAAATATTTTTAATTAACTTAGGTAAAAAAAATGCTTTTATTATAAAATATTTTAATTGAATTGTTCCATCATTTATCAAGTAAAATTATTGTATCAGCCCATAATAATAGAATGGACCATAAAGCGTATCCAAGTTACATCATCATTCAGATTTCACATGTGCCTTGTTTCAACAATTTACCTAACATGGGTGAAATACATAATGTGTGTGCAATAAATAATTTCATTTTTTTTTTAATTTTATTTTTTGGGTGGGGTGGGGGGTGGTGACCACCAACCATCACTGGTCAGAGTGGTCACAATTGGTACTATTTGTTGAGTTTTTATTTAACCTTTTTCTAAGAGCTTGTGACATCTCAGAAACTAAGTACAGAATTTGCTTCTCTTTGGGATACCAGATTGTACTTGATCTAATTTAATCATATAAGAATATAAAATAAAATTGTTTCCTTTTCTAATGATTGGATGCTGTATTTAAATCTGCTTATCAGCTTTAAATAATTTTAAAAAACACCTCAGATGAATTAAAACACAAGAGTATAATACATGCTGTTCAAACATACTAATTCATAAAACAAGATAACACAAGACAGCCTCTATTGAACATTATTACTTGCGTTCAGCTCGATTCGATTCATTTACGGTCCTAGACTGCTACATTGATAAAATAAAAAAAATACTACAAAGAAGAAGATGTTGCAGCTGCAACACTTGTATATAATCAAACGTTAACACATGTATTTTATTTTTTTATTACAGCTGCTACATTATCAGTAAAACCAACACACTCGATTCAAGAAGAACGAATAAGAATCGACACTACTCAACTAGTACTACTTATGATTGCAGCGTCTTGATTTAATCTTCGTCTTTACAGGTTCTTCCATCGCCTTGTCTTGCACGAGAAGTATGGTGAGAAAGATTACGAGGGGATGTTGAAGTGAAAAAGCCACGAAATGACGAAAGCAAACACCATACACGCGAGGAGAAAATTGAGGAAGCGGTGACCATTCAAGCATGTTCGAGTTTCTGTGGTGGAAGGTGCAGGAGCTGAGGAAGCAATGGCTGTGTTCTCTGTGGCTTGTTGAACGGCCTCGACGTCGTTAGGTCCCACTACATTGCGTGCGACGGAGTTGCAGATTTCACAAGTTCTGAGGATGAATAACAGAGGTTATAACACAATTAAAGTTAAACACATAGTAACTAATAGTCAAGTGGCATCAGACAGTAATTCAAACATCTACTACTCAAGCAGAGTTGCAAGATTAAGGAAGTGGTTGAAATTCTTGTTTGTAAGGCAATGCACTCATCACTATGATTAATAAAGAAACATTGGCTTTTCGTCGAGGGCAAAAACCGTTAGCATCCTTTACTACTCAACTATACAAGGAATTAGACATGCCAACAATTGTTTCAGTAAATGCAGAGAATGCACAAGTTCTTTACTTCTTTATACTGTCTGTTTCAAGCTCATATCTAATAATATATACACTTCAATAGCTAATACTAATTCATTTAAACTTTATCAACTTCAAATTATGCATTAGGTAGCAATGTTAACAAGATTACATTCTTACATATCATATAACTAATTGAGACAACAAGTAGAAGATGTAAGAAATGGGGGTTTCAGCCCCCAGGGCATAGCTCAAGTGGTAGAGGGGATGGTGGAAAGGCCTTCCAGCTGAGCTTGGTTGCTGCAGGGTGGGGGTTCGAATCCTGCCTTTGGCATGGATTTGGCCCCTTGCAAGCACATCCTGCAATTTACATCCTCCACCAATCCCCATGGCAGGGGCGGTGGGACCCCTAATGGTAGGGTACACCATTAAGAAATGGGGTTTCATATGATATCTCCAATGAAAGGAAGAGAATCTCAAGAATTAGGCTGCAGCTAAAAAAAATGTAAAGTAATAGAAAGGAATCCCAAAGGTTTATTAGGAATTCAAGCAATTGCCATTGCTTCATTCTTTTGCTTTACCTTTTTCTCCTCATTACAACAAACATTAATCCCATTCTTTAATCTTTTCCCAATTAGAATTATCAAAAATAGAGTGGTGAGAAAGACATCCCAACACACGCCAATTCAAACAAGAATGGATGAATTCAAGATTCAGACAAAGAGATAAAAGATTACTAACTTGTTTCCTTTGATTTTGAACCAGGTTTCAGCACAATGCTTGTGGGCAAAAGCCAAGTCATCCTTACAAGAACAGCCCAACTGAATGGAGATCCCAGAAGAAGGGCTACTACTGACCAAACTCAAATGACAAATCCTACAATCTCTGTCCACATTCCCCAATTCCAAATGTGACTTCTTATCACCAGTCTCTAAGTCGAGAAAATCAGAGGGGTCAGCTGCAGATGAAGAAGAAGCCCTCCTAGATTCCAAAATCTCATCTTCCAGAATCTCTGACCCACAGGCGAAGCTGTAATCATCGTACGACCCGTCGCCATCAGCCGTCGAGTAGAAATGGGAGTTGCAAGAACCATCGGAGAAACAAACGCTGCCTTCCTCCTCCTCCTCCTCCGAACTGGTGGCGCCGCCGCATTCCAAATCTATGTGGGACATTTTCGAAAACCCAGATAAAAAATGACCTCAAAATTGAATCTTTACAGACCCCATTTGTCGAATTGACAACCTAAGCCCTCTCTCTCAGCGCATTAAGTGAATCTTGAAAGATCTGAAGACTCTGTGTTTGTGTATTTATGAAGAGTGAGAGTAGAATGTGGGGGGTGGATATTGGATTAGGTGATTCTTACAAGTTTCCATGGTTTTTCTGTGACTGAAAGTGACTTCTATGAAGAAAGAGCAAAGAATTTGTGATGAGTGTTTCAGTTGGGAGTGGAAATGGTGAGAAACGAGGTGGAGTTTAAGAAGGAAAAGAACAAGAATTTACAACGAAGAACACTGTTTCTTTAGACACTAGAGATATACTGCAATTTATTTCTTTCACATTACGACACTATCAACTTTTGTAGAAATCTTTTACTCCATTTATCAGATTTTTTTTTCTATTTTCTAAAATTGTCCTTATTTACTCCCTCCGTCCCCCAAAGTATTTCACACTTTCCTTTTCCATCCGTCCCACAAAGTATTTCACACTTCACTTTTACTAAAAATGGTAATGAATACACTATAATAATACCTACTTTTTACACATATCCCAACAAAATACTCACTTTTTCACACATTCCAATAACTTTACACACCTTTTTCATTAAATTAACTAAAATATTTTTTCTCTTTCTTACTTTATACTTAAAAAACAAATTTTTCTTAAACTCCGCGCACACAAATACGTGAAATACATCGGGGGACGGAGGGAGTATATTTCAAGGAGTAATACATATCAGATTAAACATCGTTATACAGAATCTTTAGAAGAAAAAGAGAGCCACATAAAACTTTATAAATTGTTTATAAGAATTTCCTAGGTAGCGAAAAAGACAATATTGAATATATAATTCTTTTCTGAGAAGAAGTTTAGATGGATAGGATTGTTGGTTATTAAATAGGTGGGTTAGCTCATTTGTCCTGAACTCCTCACAAAGCACGCGATCCATGTTCGATTTCTTTTGAAAATGAATAAAGGGAGTTATAAAGTCTATTGAAGGAATTTTGGAGTATTTGGGTAATTGGTGAATCGTCTCACCCAAAGAGTATTTGGGTAATTGATAAATCGTCTCATTCAAAGAGGGTCTTTTGTTTTTTACTCGATTAAGGAGTATTATTATTTAATTTGTGAAGAGTAGTTGTATTAGTGTAAATATAGATCATATATATTAATTGTATTAATAGGTGTGTATGGATTGCATATACCATATAAAAAAGAAAATAGACTCACACCTAAATGAAAATAAGAGACTTTTTGCTATGGAGAATTATTTACTCATTCCACATGCAACATAAAAAAAACCTAATTTATTTAATAGTACTGCCTTGCTATGATTAAGTTAAAACATAATATGTTGTGACCGTTTTATTAGAAGAAAGCTCCACAAAAATAAATATCCCCTCCGCCTATTAATATGTTTCCATATGTCTTGTGTATTGAGTAGATTTTAAAATTATTATACCCTTTTGTTTTATTTTTAAATTTAAAAGGATGACCTACTAAGTAATTTTTAAGTAATTTCTGTTAGTTAATTAGTAATTAAATATAAGATTTATATTTACTAAAATTACCAAAATTATTTATTTAAAGAGAAATTAAGTATATATGATGAGAAGATAAGTAGATAACACAATATAATCAGCAAAGTTAATTGTGAAATGAAATTGCAAAATATCTATGAATGGAACATACATTGCGTGGAATTGCGTGAGACAGAGAGAAATATGCTGTACAAAAGAAGGATTAAGTAAACCAATGTTGGATGCTTAATGAATCTTTGGCCTTTTATTTTTTATTTTTATTTTTTGGGTAAATAATGTTTGCCTTTTTCTTTATCCAGAGTGCTTATATTTTGATTATGCTATAATTATGACTAATTATTCGATATAAACACCTTTTTATGTCTGCCTCTTGCATGACTTTCTCACCTTTAAGCACCTTCTAAGTTTTTTGTTTTTTTTTTAATATGTAATTGTAATATAAAATTTTAACAAAGCAAAAAAAGAAAAAAGAAAAAAAAGTAAGCATGTTAATGTTTATCGATCTTTAAAAATGATATTTCATCTTCGATACTGTAAATCAAAATATACCCCGTAGTTATTAAAAAAATTTACTCAAAGTTAAGGTGATACGTGTTGTATACCGATCGATTCATCATTAAAGTATACTTAGTGTAAAGGTAAAATATGTATAATAGTAGTTAAAAAAAAAATATATATATATATATATATATAATGAAGTATACTATAATAATATCTTAGATACATACTTTAATGTATTATTTATCATATTTTATAAAATATACTTTAATTATCAATAAATATAGTTTAATTGTATAATAATGGAACTTTAAGGCGTCTTACAAACCATCTCATTTAAATTCCGTCTTACGAGAAAATCTTTTCAAAGTTAATTTGAAATTAACTACTAATTATTAACCTTTTTTTATTCCATTAAAAAGAGTATTATATGGATTAATTAATTAAATGCTCCATTAACTAACCCAAAACCTTATTTATGAGTTGTACCTACCGCTGTAATTATTAGTTAAGTTCCATGAAAACTTTCACATTATGCTTTTAAATTTCACCAACTATTATATTGCAAATGAGATATTTTCAAGAAAGTACTTAAAAAAAGATATATCTGAAATATTAGTTGAATATTGATTATGTACATTGTACCTATATCCCATTAGGTATATAATTGAAATAGAGCACATGTGAATCTGAACTCGATGATGCAACTTAGATATGTCTGTGTGTGCATTATGGTCCACTTTTTATCATATGTATGTTAGTATAATTTTTCTACCTAAATGATGACACAACTTTGTACATATGATGTAATATTAAATGTATGGTTAGATAATATTGATTTTACTCATTATTGAAGAAATGAAGGTGGGAATGATCGTCATTCCTAATTTTATTCTCATTCCTGTAATTGATATGTTTTTAGTAATAAGAATCTCGATTTTAAAGAAACGTGTATTTCCTTATATGTGGGAATGAGCATTTCTCCCACCCTTCATGGTATTGCCCATTCAATTCCCTCGTTCCCCACCCCACCCCACCCCACCCCACCCTCACTCATACACACACATATATATAATATTCTTTTAATTTATACAATATTTATTTATATAATTATAAATATGTTACTATTTTTCTACTTAACATGTAATATTTTGTTAAAATCATTTGTATTAAATTATTTAATAAATCATTTAAAATCTAAATAAAAAAAAAATATTTTTATATAAATGTATATAATTATTTTAATATTTATTCAAATTAAAAATTAGTAAATTATATATAAAAAACTAATATTATTAATTAAATTGAATATATACATATAATATAAATATAAATATAATTTTTTATACATAGTTTAATATTTTTTAATATATATATAATTTTTTATTTGTATTTTAAATTTTATTTATATTTTAAAAATATTAATATTTTATTTTATTTTTAATTTAATATTTTTCTATAATTATTAAAATATATAAAATCTTCATTAAATTTTTAATTAATTTTATATAAAATAAATTTAAATGTAATATTATAAAAATACTATTAATGAGATTGAAATTATTAAGGAATACAAATTCTATTACTTGAGTTATTTCTTAACGATACCAATCATGATAAAAATAATTTTTAATCATTCCATTGCCATTACTATTCTATTCATAAGTTCATTCCAATCTCATATTATTCCATTCAGTCACACTAATCTAGCCGTTAATGTATTCTGATTAATCACAAAATATTCCAATGTTTAGTGGAAATTGATATAATGATATTCCATTTTCATATTTAAAGTGTAAAGTACACAAATATATTTACTGTTCCAGAAAACTTGTGGAGTAGTATTTATTTTGTGAGGTATTCAATATCTTGAATGATATATGTAAATTTAAAAATATAATATTTTATTAAGTAATGAGAGTATTTTAGTTGTAATTTTATTCAATTTTATATTTTAATTTACATACATGATAAAATTTGTAATAATATTAAGAGTATTGATTTGAATGTGTAGGACTCACTTAAAAAGAAAGATGCAGTATACATTTACAATATATTGAGGGGAGGGAGTATTTTATTATTGTGTACTCTCTGTTTCATCACCGAGCAAACATAATTTATTTTATGGAGTATATTACTAGTATT
Source organism: Pogostemon cablin (assembly GCA_023678885.1). Taxonomy (NCBI): domain Eukaryota; kingdom Viridiplantae; phylum Streptophyta; class Magnoliopsida; order Lamiales; family Lamiaceae; genus Pogostemon; species Pogostemon cablin. The sequence goes on from CM042983.1 coordinate 1,458,615, forward strand.
TTATATTAAAATAAATTATATCACACTCAAAAGTTAATAAAATTAATTTTTTTAAAAAAATCTTAAAAGAAATGTAACCATAAATGTGAAAACTCGGTCTAGAGGGAGGTACTAAATTTTAATATGACGTAGATAATTGCATTTAACGCATATATTAATTAACAAAAATAAGATAATAGTGCCAATGTTAGACGCTAAAAAGCCTACTCCCTCCGACCCATGCTAAGAGGCCCTCATTACCTGGACGGAGGGGTATATTATAGGATAGAGTTAACAAGAGACTATAGTGTCTTTTCTAATCTTAGTAGGAAGAAATTAAAACACTTGCAAGGTATTTTTATTTTGATATAATTTCATCAAATTAGTATTTGAAAAATTAGTCGATAAGATATTGAGTTACAATTTAGGAGTTTAACTGCGGTCACCTGTGATGTACTTAAATAATTTCAATCGTTAGATTATATTCTTATTTAATTTTTATTACTCAATAAAATAAAATAATTAAAAATAAAATTAATAACTACCCACCACACCCACAATTTACTCTATAAACCTTTGGGTGCACCAGTACACCAGATGCACCACAGAATAACCCAAAATTTAGATAATAAAAAATATACTTGTCCGTTAAGAGAAAAAATTTACATTTTATCATTTTAGTTTATCCCATATGAGTTTACATTTTTTTTTCTTTTGTCAAGTGTATTCACACAAAACAAGTAAGGAGTATGTATGTTTTTATGTGGTTCACACACAACACTTGTACAACTATAAGTATTAAAATGCTATACTCTTTATGTCTCTTAAAATATTGCACACTTTCCTGGATTGACGTAATTTTTCTACGTGGGCATTCCCATAATGGTGGTATTTTTCCAAAACCATTAAGAAAATTTATAATTTTTAGGAATATTATGATATTTTTTATAATAAATAAATGATAAAGTATGTTAGAAATGTTAGGTAGCGATGATTTTTTTAAAATAAAATGTACGAAAAGGGTAATTATTTTTTCTTTTTCATGAAAAATCCAAAATGAAAAGTGCAATTTAAAAGGAAACATAGAATTAAGAAATGCTCCATCTTTTAATTTTTACATATAAAAGACAAATGTAAATGTTTGTTTGAGATGAAGAATATAAAAATGAGGGGTGTTGAAAATGGTAAGAAAAGGAAAAGGAGTAATGGAAGTAGGAAATGTGGGCGTGAAGTGATGATGTGCAGTCAATTGACCAGGTAGGACCACCTCCTTTGCATCCTCTCACGTTTTCCCCTGCCCCCCCATACGCTCAATCTTCCATAAACAAAAAAAAAAAAATTTGTCATTTTATTTTTTTCTCTATTAAGATTGTGTTAACACCCATATGTCTTTGTTCAAACTGGCCTGCATTAAGCTAGGGGATTATTTGTTTTTTCTTTTTTTCTTTTAAGGAACCGGAACAAGAAATAAAAGTTAAGGAAAGAGAATCGAATAAACTTTGATTAGTCTATTGAAAGAAAAGAAAAGAAAAGAAAAGATAAAGATAAATCTTCCTCATAGTATTATATTTTTGGGAACTAATTGTAAATATGTAAATAACTGTAAAGAGCAGTCAAAGAATAATTGGGCTGCTCACATTTTCTAAGCAATTTATACAATTAATAAATGAAAAAAAAATTGTGTTACATTGTTTCACAGAAATCATCTGCTCCAAAGATCCGGTGTGAGTTTGGATCCAATAATCTGAATCATACTATTATTAACCATTTTTATAAATTCATTTCTTAAATCGGGTCTACCTAAATTTTGCACTCTTTGTTTTAATAATTTATAAGATTTATTTATGGCATAATATTAATTTAATGTGAACTTCAATGTGTGTAAAATATGAACACATTCAAATTCATTTAGTAAAGAAAATTAATCACATGAAGAAAAGAAGGATATAGTATAAAGAAATAATATATATCAAAGGAAAAGGAAATAAATTGATGTTTACATTTCTAACCACTCCATTAACCTATATCAAGACACTATTTATTGTATTGAATAGAACTAATAACTAACAATCCTCAAAACATGGAGTTGGAACAAAGTAGTTCCCAATTTACACGTCAAAAGTTCAAACTAAAGAAATACTCGTTTGACGGAAGAAGACTATAACTTTACTCTGGATTTTTTTATTACACGACCATATTTTTAAATACTACTCCATCAACAATTTGTTTTTAATAAGCAATTTGTCTTTGTAAACTTTACACGCTACATCTCAATACATTGATTGATAATGAATTACACTTTAGCTAATCTAGCATGTGAAGAATTATGGAAAAAAATCTTAGTAAATAAAAATAATAGGAGCAATATTTTTAAAAAATAAAATAATTATAAAGTGCAGAAAATAATAGGGTGAAGAGACAAGTTACGCTGAAATCCATAACAAAAAGTGTATTAATAGAAATGGTATTATTGAAGGTGGGAAACAGGTGATTAACCAAATTTGTTCCCACATGGGGTGTCATTTTGGAAAGGGGAAGTAGGTCCGAATGAATCCATGGCGAGAGAGAACATGATTTGTCTGTTTAGTGGGCTTTGTTTCTGTCGCAATATCCCGTTTCTACATTTGATGAGCAGCCAAACAGGGCATTGAGATGTCACGATTCATTAGTTAATTATTACATCATAGCTTAATCCTTATTAATATTACCCCCCAAAGTAATTAATTGAGTTAATGGTTGAATCATGATTAATGTTTTTTGGGTGGAAGTGGAATTGGGTTGGTGAGCAATTAGCACGCTCTCTTCTGCTCATTCACAGGTGTCTTCAATTCATATTTCTAACCCCAAAAGTTATATCTTGGTTTCATTCTTCACTGTTATCTTTCAATTCACTAATTATTTATCATTTGAATACACTTTTTATGTTTCCATTTTCATCATCATGTTGTTTACTTTGTGAAATTTCATGCATCATTTCTCGTGTCTATTGGATGAATGACATATAAAAAAAAGAAGAGGGTGCTAAAGGAAAATATATAACCTAGAGCAATTGGTTATATTTCTCTCTCTATTCTAGATGACACTTATATACCCAGAAAATAATATACAAAAATGAACACATATAAGCCCTGCTAAAATTTAAAACCAGTTTTGTAACCTACAATAGGTTCAAATCCAAACTATATAGCCAATAAAAACAACACATATATTCATTCATTCACCTTCTCATAATTTGAGCGCTACTGCTAATCAATCCAATTAAAACTGCACCAACTATGATCAAATTGAAAAAGATGTTCATATTCAGATCAACAAGTTCTGCATATTGAAATGCTCAAGGATGGCCGGAAAATAAACGATCAAAGATCATTAGACGTTCATTTTTACAACCACTAACTAACGAGCGATATGTGCGTTCATAAATAGTACAAGCCTTACAAGCCACCCAGGTTAATGAATACAACATAATTCAATTACATGTGTCATAACACCACCACCTAAGAGAAAATGAGGGACCTAACATAGAAATGAATTTATGATCCAAGTAGAGATGCATAACTGAGTCCACAGTTAAAAACTAAGTCCTACTATATTTTGTTATAATACTAGCACAAGCAACCATTAATCGATTTCTAAACTAAAGCCGAGAAAGCGCAACATTCAGCTATATTGTCCTCACGTACCTTTGCCATTCTAGTCATCAAGAATTATATCAACAAAGTATAGTCTTGATAGCTTTGAACGTGCAGAGCTGTGTTAAGATCTTGTAACCTATGCATAGACAATTGCTCTAATATACACACTGGAACGATGAATGTTAAGCCCACTCTTTCCCACTTCAAAGGATTAAATATCATTCTCCAGTAGTCTTGAAAATGCCTCATTTATTGGTTACTGTTGCTACATAATAACCCACACGCCATATTATCCATTGCTTCGATGCAGCTATTCTCCAGCCCACTTTTGGACCAAGCAACATTACTTATATCAGCAGCTAATGCAGCCCATTCATGGCTTGTAAAGGATGGAGGCTCCGTATAATCTACAAATTCTGGGCCAAGCAATGAGTTTCCTGATGCTGCCCCATTAGAAATTTCACAACAACCATGGCCACATCGATGAGGGACCAATAGGTCACCAAAGGATCCTTCAATCAGCTTAGACCTTTCAACATCCGGATTTGAGGTTTGGACAAAGGGCACTTGGACGGAAGTACCCCTAGGAGATGGACATACATTTTCTGCTCCATCTACAGGGCTATAAACAGTAAATGCACTAATACGCGCCACAGGCCGGAATAGGGTAGGAGGCATTGTTGATTTCTCAATGACTTGAACACCTGACTGAGCTTTGTCCGCCTTGCGGCTATCATCTAAAACATCCATCGAGCTGACATCTTTCCCTTCACTGGACTTGACAGAGTATGCATCTCCACATGATGGTGTTTCTTCTGAAGATGTCTTCGATTTCTCAACACTTGTCTCTTCCAACATCATGTTAGACTCCAATTTAGACTTCCCATCCATGAAGCGACGCCTCAGGGTGGAGTTCCAGTGATTCTTGATAGCATTGTCTGTTCTCCCTGGCAATAGCCTTGCTATTGAAGCCCATTTATTTCCATGAACCGCGTGAGCATGTAGTATGATGCGATCTTCTTCATCTGTAAGAATTGGAGCCCCCATAAGCCATAAAAGATGCAGCTTGTAAAAAACAACTGGTGACTATTTACAGTGCTCATAGAAATCGAACATAAGAGTGATTTTATACTTCCAAAAAACCTAAGATTTATACACAAACAAACACTCAAGAGGGTTGGCAACATGTACAACGTTTAGATTAATTCAAGGTAACAAAATTCACCCTAATCAAACTAGCATGAATTTGTTCCAAATAGACATATGAATATAAACGTACACGAAGCTACATAAATCCGGTTCGGTTAAGTGCAATTCATATAATGGAACTGGAAAATTATACACACTTTGATCGAATTGAACTTTAGAATTCAAATTTGAAGGCTTCAATTTAATCAACAGCCACAAACTACATTGCTGAACTATAAGCTAAAGTAAAAACTGCAACTTCAACCAGAAAATGAAACAGACGAAAAGGAATTACGTTTTCCCCACAATGGATTAAAGTAGTAAATTAAAAATGAAAAAAAACAGGAAGGAACCAGAATTCAGCAAATTAAAGAAAACAGCTAATTCACGGATAATTACCAGTGAAAGGCTTGCGTTTAACGGCAGGATCGAGCTGATTACACCATCGGAGGCGGCACGATTTCCCCGATCGGCCGGGAATTCCTCGGGCAATAAGACTCCAATTCCTCGCCCCGAAGTTACTCACGAGTTGACTCAGCATGGTGTCCTCATCCGGAGACCACGGTCCTTTAACTCGGTCCAGAAATTTCTTGCTCACTCGACCGCCGTCTGCAAGCATTACCGAGTTGTCTTCTTCTTCTCCACCGCCACCCCCATTGCCGTCGTTGCGCGTTTCAGAGTCGACTTGAGCATCAATTTCCATTGAACCATTCGGCATTCTTGATAATTAATTCCAACAACACTTCACTGAAAAAATTCGTGCGCCTGAATTCGTCTTGAAACCAGAGTTCTCATTACTGTTTGACCAAACCTGACGAGAATTCATAGGGCTTTACGAGATTGGTGAAATAATTCTCTACAGTTACTGTACAGTTCGCTGCTGTGTTTGAAATCGGTCTATAGCTCGGTGCAAGTCTACTTTAATTGGGCTGGATACAATAATTGGGCTCAGATGAACATATAAAATTAGTTCTGGCCCAGTTTAATCCAAACCTCAAGAAATTAAGCCCACATGGACTAACAGTTAATGTTACACATGTAAAATTATTCATCATTTCATTTTTCATTTACATTCGTATTTAAAATTTTCAAAACGTACATATGACCAAAAAAAAAAAAACTATAGTATTTTATGTATAAAAAAAGAATTGGTCTCTTTTGCTCCCGGCACACCGTACACCTTTTTAATACTAAATTGTAAAGGCGCAAAGTGTGTCATGAATCACACAAATTTTTGCCATAAAAAAATCGATATTTGAAATATATATATAAACTAATACTCCTCCCTCCTCTATTCAGTGTATGTATTTTTTTAGCATTTTGATACATTCAATTACAAACTATCCATTTTACTTTTAAAAAAATATAGAATCTATACACACAATAAATACAATTAAAATATTAAATTTATACACTTCACCAATACAAATACTTTATTTATTTATATATATATATATATATATATATATATATATATATATATATATATATATATATATATATATATATATATATATATATATTAATCCATGTGAATGAAGTAAAAGTATAAATATGATATAATTGATTTGTTGCTAAAAAATCCAAGGATCTAGCTCCTTTTAATAAATAAATGAATAATTTGCAATGCAGAAAATTTATCAAAATTAACTATTAACATTATCCAAGAAAGAAGAATTCCTAGAAATCAATTGATTTTTTTAAAATAATTATTATTATCTTTTTATGAGTAAGAGAGTTGGTACTTTTGACCTTATTAATAAAGAGAAGGAAGGTTTGGAGTTCAAAATTTCCAACTTACAATTGATCTTTTGCTAAAATTGTGTTTTGAAATAAGCATCAATTATAAAAAATAATCAAATTCGTTTCTTACTTAACAAGGTGGCCGAAAATACCTCAGCATTCATTAATAATTTAATATATAAGTAATGATATGACATTTACTCGAAGCAACTTTGGTACTCAAATAATATAGAATGTCCTTATTTATTGTCAAGATAGTAACTCATTTGATATTTTTATCATACATTATATTTCATTGATGTTGCATGTTGTCATTTTTTTCGTGATTACTCATAAAAATTTTCTTATGATAATACTTGAGCATCATATTGTAAGAACTAAGTATGAACAAATCAGTTTGATCCAGCCTATTTCGTGATCTCTTATTTTATTGTGCAAAAAGATGGATATGCCCACTTCAGACGTCCCCACATCCCGATCTGATAGGGTGATAAATGAATAAGTCATGATGACTAAACTGATCAACATGACTAGACCATTATCCATTGTGCATAAGAGCCCCTCATTTAAGAGGTTGCTCATACCATGCGACAAGTAGGATTCTTTTTTTTTTAATTATTAATCGTTGACTAATTGAACTGCCCATGCATACTATGATTTCCTATTTTATTGGTGTACCACTTTGTATGTCATAACATATACATGATTTTTATTAAAATATTATACTCTAATAAATGACCATCAAAGCTATTTAACGGTAATTTAAGCAGCAATAATAATTTTGTGATATAGTATATTAATATATGAAATAGTAAATGTAATATTAACGTGGAATAGGTTAACAAATATGAAAATCTTGTAGAACTAAAAATGTGGATCACCTGAATTAAACTAATTAAGGATTACATTACATTATGAATGGAAAACCATTTCGAAACAAAATACGTGGGTAGAATCAAACTAAGGAATTATTAGATCACGTATTTAGTGATTATATTTTCAGCCAAAGTCAACAGTCAATTACATAAAAAATAACTGAAAATGTCAAACAACAATTAGTTTGACAACAATATTAAAAATTAGGTGCTTGCTTAAGAGACTCACTCCTTGCGTGTGGTGGACACATCATATTGTTTGATTAATAATAATTAATATATTTAATCAGAGTTTACTTTTGACAATTTTCCAAATAAAATCGTTACTATAATTACAAGTAACAAATCAAATTATTTAAATCCAAATTATTTCCACCCGAGTGTAGAATCATGATTTGATAGTTATAGCATTAGTGACATGGCATGGCAGCTAAGCTAATCATACGTTTCCTTACTAATCCAAATTTTAGATATATTTATAATTAGAAAAGAGAAAAGAAATTAAGTCGTTGTAATTGCATTTGAAATTAATTTAAAATTGTTATAAAACCAATGCGTACACACCTTAATAACTTGAATGAGATGGGTTTTCTTATGTATTTATAATAATAATATTCAAACAACATATTGACTAAAGAAATTTAAATTACTATTGGAAAATAATGTGAACTAGTACGTAATGAGAACACCAACGACATAAATAGCAATTATTAATATATATTAAAATTAAAACTCATATAATTATTTTAAAATTGTTAAATTAATCCTCTAAACATAATTTCAAAGTAGTAGGAGTAATATATATATTCAGTGGGCTGCATTAGTATTTTCTTGATTTGGTCTTTCCTGTAGTCAGTCATCTTTATATATAATACATCATTCAAAATTATTCACATTTTTATAAAAACCACCTTGCCACCAAGCGTGTTTTAATGATGTGGCAGAAAATATTATTAATTAATAAGGTCATTTTCCTTTTAATAAATTATATATTCATATTATTTGAAAATTCATTTTACCTTGCCTACTTTACACACTTAAAAGAGAATAATAATAATCAAAGTAAAAGTTTAAGGCCAAAACATTTTGCAGTTGGATTTATCACTACAAAAAAATGTATTTTTTAGCAACAGAATTTATCAACGGAATTCAATCCGTTGGTAATTTACCAATGGATTAGCAACCAAAATGATATTTTTCTATTAGCAAGGGAATGCCAACGAATTTATTCTCTATTTTAGCAACGGAATTCAATCCGTTGGTAATTACCAGTGGATTACCAAAGGGATCCTTATATAAATTAGCAAAGGAATACCAACGGAATTAATTTTTCGTTGCTAAAAATTTACCAACCACCACTTTACCAACGGAAATTTACCAAAGGATTTCGTTGCTAATCCGTTGGTAAACCAATTTAACAATGGAATTAAGATTTTTTCCAACGGAATATTCCGTTGCTTAAAACAGTTTTTTGTAGTGTATGTGGATAAAATAAATTAAACAATTATGCTAGGATGTTACTCCTTAACGTATACCCAATAATTGGAAATGTTATGATTTTTAATTAGGTGGTCAGTGCACCGTAGAATAACATAAAAATAAAAATAAACAAAAAGTACTTAATTAAATAAAAGTTGAATGAAAAAAAAAACAAATTAAGAAATGAAAATATAGGATCAGACAAAAAGATGCATTAATTAAGTATATCCTATCTGATATCAACAACAGGCTAGCTTACACAAAAGACATAATCCATTTAATTATGTCTAGAGGTCAAGATCAGCTGTAATATACTATATAGTTCAAATTAATTCTCTTAATAACAGACCAAATCAAACATTAATTAAATTACCCTACCAAATCAGCATAATAAACTATTGGCATATGTATCACTTGTAACGAATGCAAATATAAACTTCATTGGGCACCTCTAATAAATTGATATTTTTTATTTTATGAGCTATATTATCGATTTGAAAAATGGCATTCTGACCATTACACAAATGTCCCACAAATTAATGTGTGTGTTTATATGATATAATAATTAAAACTTTAATTAACAATTACAACAAAAAGAAGTAAAAAATAAAAATCAATTACGAATTTGTGAGCGTAAATTGATGTTCCAAAAATCAACTTGGTATGAATATATGATTTCATTATAATATATATGTTGGATATATTCTTATAAATTATAAAATATATGAAAAAACACAAATGTTGACAAGCAAACTGGAAGAAGACGAGTTAAGTAGGTGAAAGACAACAATTAACTCTTTGACTTTTCTACAAGAGATTAATATAGCATAAAATTAATAAAACAAGTAATGTGTGTATATAACAACAACAACGACACGTGATTAACAATTTACAGGGTCAATGAATGCAGATAACACCCACACATGATTGGATTTTATAATTAATCTGTTGTAGTAATTGTGTTTTCGAATTCATTCAAGTGGCACTATTTATAAACATAGTCCACACGGAAGCAATTTTGACAATTACTTAGTATATTATTAGTTGACATATATTTGCTCCTAAATTTGTTGGTATAAATAACACTTCAAAATCATCCCCAAAATCAAATAATCTTTGAAGTCTAAATTTGAAATACTTGTTCATTCTAATGGCCTCATCTTCCTTCATCTACCTAGTATGGGCTTTGGCTCTTCTGGGTTGTTCCTCGTTCGCCTCCGCTGCCATCGTAGAGCATACATTTAACGTATGTATATATTGCCATCTCTTTCTTAATTTATTTGGGTTTTCATGTTTATCAATCCATTAGAAGTATGAAGAAGTCTTTGGATCGTAATATTTTTTTAGAATAGTGGATATTTTACATGCAAGAAGTATTTTTGCACAAACAAGATGTTTTAATTCATGCATGCAATTAGGGTTTTCCCAATCATGTATACTCTTCTATTTTAATTGGCTCACTAACGTGAATAAATAAATTATTTACAAGAAATTATATTTCACATATTTTAATTCAAATATTAAATTCCATGCAGGTGCAAAATTTCACAATGAATAGACTGTGCACAAATACAGTTATTACAGTGGTAAACAACAGTCTTCCAGGACCAACTCTCAACGTTCGGGAAGGCGACACAGTTGTTATCCACGTCATCAATAATACTCCTTATAAAATAACTATTCACTGGTAATTAATTAAAAATTACTATAAATTCAAATATTCATGATCAATAAATAAATAAATAAATTGAAAATGAAATTGGTTGATGCAGGCATGGGGTATTCCAGTTAATGAGTGGGTGGGCTGACGGGCCGGAGTACGTGACCCAATGCCCGATCCGACAAGGGGAGAGCTATACCTATAGATTTAATGTCACCAATCAGGAGGGTACCCTCTGGTGGCATGCACACTCTCAGTGGCTCCGCCAAACTGTTTACGGACCCATTTTTATCCGACCCAGATCCGGTCGCTCCTACCCATTTCCAAAGCCGCATAAGGAATTCCCCATTGTCCTTGGTAAGTAGTACTCCCTCCGTCCCAGGCTAAGAGAGTCATTTTACCATTTTGGTTGTTTCACCCAAAGGATTCCATTTCTTTTTTTGGATATATGAGACCCACCCACACCCACTAATATAATTAAAACATGGAGCCTACACACCCACTAATACAACTATCCACTACATTTTAAATAATAATACTCCTTAATCCACGTGCCCAAAAGAAAATGAGACTCTTATCATTGGACGGAGGGAGTATTTGTTACATAAAGTTTAATATTTTAAATTACATAATTCATTTTCTCACAATTTACAAAAATCATCATCGCAGGAGAGTGGTATAATGGTAATATTATCGATATAGAGGATGAATTCATGGCCACTGGTATTCCACCACGTGTGTCTGATGCTTTTACTCTTAATGGCCAGCCTGGAGATCTCTATCCATGTTCATCCAACGGTTAGCATTACACGATCAAATCCTTAATACTACAAAAAATCCAATATATTTTTTAATTTAATCTTTTTAATATATATATATATATATATATATATATATATATATATATATATATTTTTTTTTTTTTAAAAAAAACAGGAACAACTAAGTTTACGGTGGTCTCTGGAAAGACATATTTACTGCGTATGATCAACGCTGCACTCAATACTCAAATGTTTTTCAAGATAGCCAGTCACAGACTTACAGTTGTTGCACTCGATGCATCCTACACAAACCCTTATTCCACCGACGTCGTCGTTTTGGCTCCGGGTCAATCCGCCGACGTCCTATTCACCGCCACTCAAACTTCGGGCCGTTATTACATGGCTGCAAACGCCTTCGCCCTCGGCCCGATTGCTCCAATTGGCAACGGCACAACCACAGGGATCATCGAGTATTACGGAACCTCACGCTCGGCTCGGCCCGTGTTGCCGAGTCTTCCAGCTTTTAACGACTCCGCAACGGTTTTTACATTCTTAAGCAATATAACGGGCCTTGTTACGAGCCCGTTCCGAGAGCCCGTCCCTCTGGAAGTGGATAGAAGAATGTTTGTAACAGTGAATTTGGGTCTACAATCTTGTAGTGGCACCACGTGTCCGCCTTTGAACGCGAGACGTGTATTAGGCAGCATGAATAACGTATCCTTCCAGCTTCCGACAACGTTGTCGCTTCTAGAAGCGTTTCATGACAACGTTAGTGGAATCTACACTGCGAATTTTCCTGATACACCGCCGGTGGTGTTTGACTACACAAACCCTAATAATAGCCTGAATACAGATCTTGTATTTCCGAAAAGATCGACGAGGTTGATGAAAGTTAAGTTCAACTCAACGGTGGAGATTGTGTTTCAGAATACGGCTTTATTTACTCGGGAGAGTCACCCCATGCATTTGCATGGGGTTAACTTCTTCGTGTTGGCTCGAGGTTTTGGAAATTATAATTCAACCATCGATTCTCGAAAGTTCAATCTTGTTAACCCACTAGAACGTAACACCGTGGCCGTTCCGATGGGAGGATGGGTTGCTATTCGATTCCGTGCAAATAATCCTGGTATGTAACATTTAAAATATCACTCTATTGGATGAGTAACATGGTATGGTATGGTAGGTGTTTTCAAGCTAATGTAGTTAGACAATATTAATATTGTTGATTTTATGTTTTAGGTGTTTGGTTCATTCACTGTCATTTGGATTTGCACGTGCCAATTGGTCTAACCAATGCGATTATAATTGAGAATGGGCCCACGCCAGCAACAAGTCTCCCCCCACCTCCAGCCGATTTGCCTAAATGCTAGTTCTAACTTTTAATTATTCCTCTAAAATTTTCTTCTTTATTTCTACTTCCCAAAGTTGTGTATTTAATTTTTTTCTTGTATCTTTTGGTCAGTCTTGATTTAACTGTAATTAACGCCTTCTCTTGCTTTTAAGCTTTTTGTAATGTTACTAATGTATCATAATAAAGTTAATCTTCAACAAATTACTGGATTAAAAATAATATACAATTGGATGATTCTTGTCTGAAATTTATCTCAATCTTATTTTTCTGAATCTAATTAAATCCAATATGAATCCATAAATTGAATTGGTTTGTCTTCACAAGTAAAATACATTGGGTCAATTTCGACCATCTTTATCTTTTAACACACGAACGGCCCACAAGGACTACGGCCCGCTCTATATAGTTTGGGGATCCCTATAAAAGTTGGCCCAAAGTGAAGCCTAATTAAAAATTGTAAAGTAATCTTAGTAACTCAGTATCCTAGTTTTTTAATCAACCCCAAGTAAATATATTCTACAAAATCTAACCCAATTTAATCAAGCTTGTTATTTTGAAAAATAGATATCTTCAGTACTTGCTTTTATTGTGTGTTACGTCGTGTTAAAATGCATGCGAGTTGAATTAATAAAACAGATTCAATATCATGTTTTTAAATATTAGGGAGATAATTAATAACTTATTTGTATTATTTAAAAAGATTCGAATTTAGACACCCCAAGTAATCATTTAATCGAATGTTTAAGTTATTATCACCTCAAAAGAAAATTAATTAAATAGTTCATGTGCCAATGCCATTCAACATTCTTTGGAACCGTAATTAAGGACTACAATAATAAGAAAATATTCCTCCAACATAATGCATATCTATGCATACATTGGATGTGTGTGTTTCAACTTACAAATTTGAAGCAGATTTGGAGTAGGCAACTGTCTCAGGAAAGAAGAATGATGCACACATCATCCATTTTCCCGGTGCGACGAGACGAACTCTGTGCATCTTCACCTCAAAAGCCACCTCCGATAGCGCAATTCTAATCATGTGGAACAGATATGAAAGAAACCAGATCATCACCCTGCAGATTACTCTAAATTTATCCAATGACAGACTTACCTCAATGAAATCAAATTCTAGATCTTCAGCTTTCGAAAACCCATAAACATGAATTGTTGGCAATGTATGAAATTTATCAAGTCCGTGAAAAATTTCTCTAAAAACATCTGCATTCAAATGAAAACATCCATCACAGCAGCATACCCATATAATAGATCTTGCGAAACATAATTTCCGTTTTTTTTCTCTTATAAACTAGCAATGCCTACAATTAAACAGACAAGCAAGCAGTACATAACAACAGATGCTAAGACATTACTCCAACTTCAAAGCATATCAAATTAAAAAGACAGTGACTGACTACATAGCTTCAATTTAATATAATTTTTTTAAAATTTTTTTGTCAGGTGTTTGATTGTTGGAAAATTTTAGAACAGGTACATGGGAAGATATAAGTAATTTACATACTTCAACTTTCCTCTCAAGTTTATTGAGGACGCTGTTCTTCTCAAGATACTCAACAGAACAGGGGTTCAGATCATTAGCATATACATATTTCACTTTCTTCGTACCAGATATAGCAATGGGGCCAACCCCAGCAAAAACATCACCTGTATAAAGAGGAAAATGCAGTTTGCATGAATACATTAACATAATAGTACAGAAAATAATCTTAAGTTTTAAGCTTTGATGATATTCAGGTATTATAGCTACTAACATACAGACTAAATCAGTTCGTCTGCAACTACATTTACTTTCATCGGAAACTTGGACCTTCGACTTACACTTTTGATAAATCAATATGGAAACGCAACCCATTTTCCACAACTGTTGTTACGAGGGAATTATTCCCGGTCATCGTTCTGTAATCATTATGAATAGCATCAATCTTGTTCACAACTGTTTGTATCTTTGGCTTATTTTTATCTAAAACAACCTAATGTAACCATTAGAGGTAGAACATTAGATAAAACTTTCCAAGCAACATTTTCACAAAGATTCAAAAGTTTTTCTGCATGGGAAGCACCTTAGCAATAAGGTTTTTATATTGAAGATGCTCATCTCTCAGATTCAGGTGAGCAATATGCCCAATTGTTTCAAAAGATGAAGGAACAATCATTTCATTTGGAAGCAAAGCCTCCAAGACTTGTAAAAGGGTATCATATCTACTAAGACTGTAGCATATAAACTCAAGACCAACTAGCACTTATTTTATAACACAAGTTCTTGAGCAAAACGAGACAATTATGGTAAAGTGAAACTGGGAAATTTATTTCACAATTGATATCAATCATTAAAATACCTCAGTAAGTAGCCAATAATCATAAAACAGAGACAATTTGCATTTCACAAGATCAACGCCTGATGTCGTCGGCTGAGCTTCGGGTTCTCGAAAAACTGCCTGTACAGCACAGTTAAAGCATTCATATGGTGGAAGAAAACCCACACCATTTTTTCAACCTACCGACATGATGGAAAGGCTGGGAAAACAGTGTTGCATAAGCCAAAAAGAGCCATGGATAAAGCTTTTGATATGTATTCTTTTCTAATGTTTACACCATATACATGTGAATGGCTACAATAATGCCAACATACTTAAAGACAAATATGACAGCTATATTTTCCAATAAACTTGTACTACCTAACAGATTCTGAAACACTAGCCAACAAACTTATCTAACAAACTTGTACTATTATTGTTGATGTGGAAAGCATGATTGACATTCCCCCCTCAATTCTTGAGGGCTAAGGAAACGATGTTAAGTTTGTTTCTTAGCCTTGCAAAGAATTGGAAGCTAAGTGGATTGGTAAATATGTTAGCAACCTGATCAAGAGAAGGCACATGTTGAACATGAAGTTGTTGTGCAGCAACTATTTCTCTAACAAAATAATAATCCAATTGGATATGTTTAGTTCTGGCATGAAGGATAGGATTGGATGACATAGAGATAGTGCTCATATTGTCAATCCAAACAACAGGGGTTTTGGAAAGTTGAATACGTAGCTCTTGAAGTAATGATTTTATCCACACAATTTCTGCAGTAACATGAGCCAAACTTTTGTACTCAGCTTCTGTGCTTGACCTGGACACCGAATGTTGTTTCTTTGAACTCCATGCAATTAAGTTGTTGCCAAAGTATACACATAATCCTGAAACAGATCTCCTATCATCAGGATCACCTCCCCAATCTGAGTCTGAAAATCCAACAATATTGAGATATGAACCTTTTCGAATGTGAATACCAAAATCCTGGGTGCCACTTAAGTATCGAAGGATTCTCTTGACAGCTTTTCAGTGAGTATTGAGGGGATTTGCCATGAATTGGCTCAACTCTATTCACAGAATAAGAAATCTCCGGTCTAGTTATGACAACATATTGTAATGCTCCAACTATACTCCTATACAAACTTGGATCAAAAATCGGGTGACCATCACTTTTGGACAAAGGTGGTGCTGTAATCATAGGAGTGGCAATACCGTGAGCATCGGACATATTAGCTTTCTGAAGAAGCTCCCTGATATATTTAGCTTGACAAAGATGCATTCCTTGACGAGTATTCGTGACTTCAATTCCCAAGAAATGATGCAGGGGGCCTAAGTCATTGAGAGAAAAAATCTGACTTAAGTCATGAATTACCAAGTTGATTTCTGAAGAATCATTTCCCATAATCAAGATGTCATCATCATATATCAACAGGTAGATGATTGATCCACCACGAAACCTATAGAATAATGAAGAATCTGCCTTAGAATCAAAGAACCCAAGACTTAAAAGAGCATTCTTCACCTTAAGAAACCAAGCTCTAGAAGCTTGTTTAAGTCCATAGAGTGCTTTAGAGAGCTTGCAAACCAATCCGTGACCTTATTCAAAACCTGGAGGTTGTTTTATGTAGAGATCTTCAACTATATCCCCATGTAAAAAAGCAGTGTTCACATCCAATTGCCTCACAGATCAATTGTAGTGAATGGCAAGAGTGAGGATCAATCTAATAGTGACTGATTTAATTACGGGGCTGAAAGTGTCTTTGAAATCAAACCCTGCACTTTGAGAATACCCTTGAGCTAACAACCTTGCTTTATATTTTGAAATAGTGCCATCTGCATGCTTCTTGATCTTGAATACCCATTTACAGCCAATAAGATTTTTGTTAGCAGGTAGAGTAGTGAATGTCCAAGTGCGGTTTCTGTGAAGAGCTGCTATTTCCTCATCCATAGCTTTTTTCCATTGGTTAAGTTGTAAAGCATCAAGAACAGATTTTGGTTCTTGATTTTCAGAAATAATTGACAAATAAACCTTAGGTTTAAAGATTCCATCCTTGGCTCTTGTAATCATATAATGTGTATTCTGTTTTACTGGCATTACTTATCAGATTCCGGGGAAGTGCTGAAAGAACCTGCTACAGGAGGAGAATCTGAACCTGCTACAAGAGGAGAATCTGAACATGCAATACTACTTCTCACAGAAAAAACATCAGTAGTTAAGGATGCATTGTCATGATTAGAAATAATGTCACAATTAGAAGTCCTATTACATGAGCTGTTGTTACTAGAAGAAAAAGAAGAAGAAGGGGTGACAATCGATGGACTGGAAGTTTGAGAAGTGTCAAGGTATATGAGTTTAGAAGTGAGAGAAGAGTGTGAACATGTATCAGATTTAACAGAGGAAGAAGACTTAGCAAAAGGAAAAATTGTTTCATCAAATATGACATCTCTTGAGATTATGAGTTTTCCAGATGGCAACAACACTGTATACCCTTTATAAGTATTACTATAACCAAGAAAAGTTCCACCAGTGGAACTGAACTGAAGTTTGTGATCATTGTATGGTCGAAGATGGGCATAACACAAGCAACCAAATATTTTGAATCTGTGATAATCTGGCTTGTGGCCATAAAGAAGCTCCAAGGGTGTCTTGAGGTTAATAGGTTTGGCTGGTATCCAATTTATGATGTAACAAGAAGTAGAAAATGCATCATCCCAAAAGGACATGGGTAGAGAAGAGTGAGCAAGGAGCGACAATCCCATTTCAATAATATGTCTATGTTTTCTCTCTGCCAAGCCATTTTGTTGGGGAGTGTAAGGACAAAAAATCTTGTGTTCTATGCCATGTTCTTTAAAAAATGAAGTGAGGGCTATGTATTCACCTCTTCCGTCACTTTGAAAGGTTTTAATTGTGGTGTGAAATTGAGTTTGAATGAGTTTATGAAACTGAAGCATAACATGCTTGACATCAGATTTAGCTTTAAGCAAATAGAGCCAAGTGAATCTGGTATAATGGTCAATAAAACTGATGTAGTAGCTGTATCCATTTCTGGATTTGACAGGGGATGGCCCCCAAAGATCTGAATGTATAAGGTCGAAAGGCCTTTTGTAAGTGAAAAGAGAATCAACAAATGGAAGTTTATGAGATTTAGATAAAGCACATGATGAACACAAGGATAGATCATTCTCATTGATTGAAAAGGGAAGATTACAATCTGTCAATGCCTTTTTGACAACATCCATGGCACAATGGCATAGTCTATAATGCCAAACCTTTAAATCTAAATGCTTACTAATAGAATTAATACTAGGATTAATGACATGGGAAGATACGGGAAGGACAGAACAAGAAAATTGACTTTGAGATGACTTGGTAGGTTGAGTAGGCTGATAATGATGAAGTTGAAGACATAAAGTCCCTCTTTAAGAGTCCCTTGGAGTAGTGTTTTCTGTGTAGCTAAATCCTTCACAAGACAAAAAGTGGGATGGAATTCAAAAAATACATGATTATCATTTGCAAATTGAGAAACACTCGTTAAATTTCTAGTAACAGCAGGAACATGTAGTAAGTTTCTAAGTATAAAGGGTCTATCATGATTTTTGCATTTTAACAAAGAGTTTCCAAAATAAGAAATAGTTATACCTGCTCCATTTCCCATGTGTAGCTTTGTATTTCCATGGTGTTCAATAACAGTGTTGAGAGTATTGAGATCATTTGAAACATGGTTAGTAGCTCCAGTATCAGGGAACCAAGACATTTCAGAACCATTTTCAAGAAACATTTGTGGTGACATTTGAGCCATATTGAGACTAGGAGTGAAGTTGGAATTTATTCTTGGTGGATTCATTTGTTGTGAGTTGTTGTTTTGATGACCAGAAAAATTAGAATCATACCTATACCAACATTTATCTGATGTATGACCCGTTACTTGACAAACTTGACAAGTGGGCAGTCAGTTTGAGTTGAAACTTCCACCTCTTCCTCTGTAAAAACCAGCTCTAAATCCTCCTCTTCCTCTTGCTTGATTAAACTGGCCTCTGCCTCTTTGAAAACCTTGAAAAGTGCCTCTGCCTTGAGTGTGTTGTGTCATCGTAGCCGTATTAAGACTTGGATATGAACCTTCATTGCTAACAGAGATGGACATTGCAGATTCAAGTTTACTCTCATAACTCAAAAGTAGAGATTGGACCTCAGAGACCGTCCATGGTTGGATTCTTGAAGTGATGGAGATCATAACAGCATCATATTCTGCACCTAGACCTGCTATAATGTGAAGGATCTGATCTTGCTCTTTAATTTTCTGCCCTGCTGATGCGTTTAAATCAAAGCACTCTTTTATCTTGTTTAAGTACTCCCTCATGTAAAGACCACCTTTCTTCAAAGTTTGAAGCTTGTATTTGTATTGCATCAGTTTCACGCTTGAGTGGCTGGAAAAATTTGACTCCAAGGTACCCCATATATCTCTTGCAGTATTTAATCCAACAGTTTGAACTAATACTTGATTAGAAAGAGATGAAAGAAGCCAAGAGGCAAGAAGTTGATCTTGCCTTTTCCAAACCAAGAAATCTGGGTTAGCCTTTTGGGTTTGAAAGATTGCATCCGTGATGAACTCTTCTGAAATTTGTGGTTTGGGACTGATATAAGATTCAAGGCCATATCCTCTAGTGGTAATAAGGACTTGTTGTTTCCATATGAGATAATTGTTGTCATCTAATTTAATGGAATTGAACTAGTGTGGGAGAGGGATAATCGTAGGGCTGCTTGGTGCAACCACTAGCTCATTATATGTAGGCATTTGCTTGTATAAAGAGAAGAAAATAAAGATCAGTATCAAGCAGAATCATGCCTGCTCTGATACCATGATGGAAAGGTTGGGAAAGTAGTGTTGCATAAGCCAAAAGGAGCCATGGATAAAGCTTTTGATATGTATTCTTTTCTAACGTTTACACCATATATATGTGAATGGCTACAATAATGCCAACATACTTAAAGACAAATATGATAGCTATATTTTCCAACAAACTTGTACTACCTAACAGATTCTGAAACACTAGCCAACAAACTTATCTAACAAACTTGTACTATTACTGCTGATGTGGAAAGCATGATTGACAACCTACCGACATTCCTCAGAAAAACAATAACTCAAACTTCCAAGGATAGAAATTATAAACCTTGACGGCCTCAGGCAATTCGTCGAACACTTTATCTGCATACTGCTCACCCAAGAGGAGCAACCTCGTCGAGCCTCTCCACTTTGACCGCGGGGCGAATTCCTCCCCGAGCAACCGGCTAAAATCGTCGCTATCAGTCATATCATCTTCAACCACCTCCACTAACGATACCTCATTCCTCCGAACCCCTTTCACTTGCCCCTTTTCACTATCATACCCATTCTTCTTCTTCTTCTTCTTCTTAGGTCAAGAAATCTTGGCCAAATTTCGGAAGTTAATGTAGCCTCGTGAATTGAATGTTTTAGCGACCTTTTCCCGGTGCAGAACCGCATTATGTGGCTCTCCGTCGCCCTCCGATTTCCCGTACATTCTCCGGTTGAACGCCACAAGTGGTTCTTCGGCTTCAGATTGGGGCAAGACATCCCTGATTTGGGCGTCGATTTCATCGCCAGGGACTCTGGCGATGTTGTTAATACGCGGCCAGTTGAGGAGGTGGCCTCGGAGGCGATTTTCGAGCGTGAAGCAGATTTCGGAAGAGACTCGAAGCGCAGAAATGTGGAAGACTCGTGTGAAGGCGGCTTCGTCGAGGGATGTGATGCTATTACCGGAACAAGGGCAGGTTTTCAATTCACCTTTACTGAGGGAGGGGCCGTACGAAATACAAAGAGCGGTGGCGGTGGAGTGAAAACCGGAGGTTTTGGCGGCGGAGCGCAGCTGCGAGTAGACTGGTAGACTGGGGCTGGGTGGACGGAAGAGCAGAAGGGGAAATTTGATAGCCATCCTCACATTAAAGATTCAGGGGAGCGATGAAACTCCATCCACAATCCACATTACGTCAATCCTAAATTATCCATACTCAACTTATGATTAGCATAACAACATCACCTGATGCTATACGAGAGGCGATCAAAACCGAAAACAGAATTTTTTTAAAATGTGAAACTGAACAATTTTTATGCGGGTCGGGTCGGGTCGGGTTTTCGTATATGGAGGTATTATACGTGAAAATATCAGTCTTACAATGGAGGGGTGTTTATTGTGGCTGTTTTGGGCCACACAGTTGGGTATGCTACTATTGGAAGTGGGCAATTTAGAGGCTTACTCTATTAACCATAGAATTTTAGAATGATTTATTGGGCCTTTCTTTGGGCTCTCTTTTATGGAGACTGCATTTTTGAGTTCCTTTTCTTCTGTCAAGATTCAAGAATTGTTGTGTATGCTAAGCTGATTTCTCAGTATTTTCTTTTTTAATTGGTATGAAATTCATTTTGTTCACATTTTTTAATTCTCCCTCGCTCACACATATAAGTTCACCTTTACTAGCTATTTTAAGTTATTTTAGAAAAAAGTTACTCTTTTAATAACTTTATTCACTTTTAGGATAACATAATATTTTTAGGTAATAAATAATATTCCTTCTGTTTCAATAAAGTATTTACACTTCTTTTATTTACAAAGAGGTGTAAAAATTTTGTTGGTACATAAGGAGTTCAAAGTATTTTTTGTGAGTTAAAGGGTGATGATAATTTTGAAATTAAAATATATTTTTGAGGTTTTTGATTGATATATTATTTCCTTTATAAGTGATGAATATTGTCATGGCGGGACAAATAAATGAGAAAATCATAAATTTAATGTTATACGGGTATATTTTTTGTGCTCTGAATTGTTATATATAATATCCTGTACTTTTGGAAAACAAATTTTGATCACCTCTTCATATTTTTTCTCTATCCATTTCTATCCCTTCGTAAAAAAAGATACAGAGGTCAAATAATTGGCGAAAACAAAATTAATTCAGTGATACAAAAATTGTAAAGAAAAAGTGCAGGGGTTAAAAAATAGAAATCAAGACTAAAAGTTGTAATATGAAAAATGGGAAAAGACAAACCCCCAGGAATGAAAAAAAACTTATATTGTTGGCAATAATAAATTAAAAAATAGCTGATATAAACGACAAACTTTAAAATTAATGAAATATCCATTAAAAATCGAGAGGTCAATTATAATTTAACTTTAAAAGAAACAGACCAAATCAAACATAATTAATAAACTACTCCAATAAATTTAAGTAAAAAAAAAAAAAAGAAGTTATGATAAAATAAAATAAAATAACATAATGCATATTGTTCAAACCTTGTACTCATAAACTCGTTATCAAAATTAGACAAGCGTGGACTTTGAAATGTGTTTGATCGTGGCAAAATTAATTCTTAGATTAATTATAAAATTATTTTGGCGTTGACAATTAAATAAGCAGCACCACAACTACTAGAAGAAATTAGTTTGCATGGATTGGAATCTATTTCATAATAATGTTTTATTTAGGGTAAATTACTATAATTATAGGTTTGTCTTAACGTCTATCAAATAATTTTCTTAATAAAAGTTATTAAATATTGTAATTAAATGAATCTAACAATTCGTTTTTAAATGTAGGAGAGATTAGCTATCAAATTTTTATTCTTTTTAATTTAAGATACAGTGTGCGTGTGTATATATCTTAAGGTACCCTCTAAGTATACAAGTGGACATGTATATATTTTTATTCGATAATAACTTCAATATTCCATGTTAATGAATTAATTAATTAGTTAACAATCTACTTTGTTATAGACTAACTAATTAGATTGTGATAGTGCTTAAATTACAAATTGAATGGAAATATTTTCAAAATAGATATTGCACTTATAGGTCAGACTGATGATATCATTTCATGGTCAAGAATTATAATATAAAAAAAATACAGATATTGACAAAGTAAACCAACTACAAGTTGATTTGGTGAAAACCCTCCAATATTAATTCTTGACTTTTTCTTTTACAACAGATAATTAACAACGCGCACAGATTTTTAGTGCTCTTTAATTCAACCAGAAAAGGTTAACACAGAAGCTTCCCCTAATTAATTTTAAAAAATCGTTAAAATCTATAATTATTTTTATTATTATTTTAATTGTTCTAGTTAACTGAATGAGCTAGATAAAAACGTTTTAACCAAAATAAATCGTGTGTATATATATATATTTTTTTATTTTTAAAAAATATAATAATAAAAATCAGCTATGCGATGTAATTTGTTCATATACTGATGATTAGAATATATATAATTGTTTATTAGTAAATGTTTGGAAATGATGAACTACGGTCGCGTGAATACACTGTGTACATATTTATATACACAGTCCACACGTAGGTAAGTTTGAACAACTTCATATTTTTTGTTGACAAATTAATATTTGGTGGATTAATTGTTGGTATAAATAAGACAATTCTCTCCTTCAAAATCATTCACAAAATCAAAAGTAATCTCTTTTTAATTTAATTCTGAGTTCGAATTATCACTCCATTTCT
This sequence comes from Pogostemon cablin, assembly GCA_023678885.1. NCBI lineage: Eukaryota > Viridiplantae > Streptophyta > Magnoliopsida > Lamiales > Lamiaceae > Pogostemon > Pogostemon cablin. Next base: position 1,482,133 of record CM042983.1, read on the forward strand.
ATGGCATCTCCTTTCATAATCTTTCTAGCATCGGCCTTTGCCATTTTATGCTGTTCATCATTTTCATCTGCTACAATCGTAGAGCATACCTTCAACGTAATTAATCTTTCTTATTTCATTTCATGAATCTATATAAATATATTCATTAGAATTTAAATACTTTTTCGATAGAATATTATAAAGCAAGAGTTTATTTTTTCAATCATAAGATGTTTTCATGCATGCAATTAGGGTTTTCTCATTATTTCTTATTTTACATTTTTTTATCATCGTAGGTTATGTTAATTATATACATCTTATCTAGTTAATTAAATTATAATTGACGTAAAATTATTCTACATTACATAACATAGTTATCATGCAGCAATCGTATGAATACATCCAACATGAGATACATTAATAACATGATTTAATTAATATAGTCATACTTAGTCAATGCATATTTATTTCAATGCCATACGAAATTTCATTTTGTTTTTAAATTCGAAATTTCACAGAATTAATTTAGTTTATTATATTATATAGGTACAAAATTTTAGCATGAATAGACTATGCAAAGACACAGTGATCACGGGAGTTAATGATAGTCTTCCAGGGCCAACTCTTCATGTTCGAGAAGGCGATACAGTCATCATCCACGTCATCAATAATACACCCTTTAAAATAACAATTCATTGGTAAGTACTATTTATCATATTATCTAATATATTGAGGCAAGAAGAAGAAATTAATAATTTGTAGTAATTAATTTGGGTGATTTAATTGTGCAGGCATGGAGTATTCCAATTAATGAGTGGGTGGGCTGACGGGCCGGAGTACGTGACCCAATGCCCGATCCAACAAGGGAAAAGCTTCACCTATAGATTTAATGTAACCAAACAAGAGGGTACTCTGTGGTGGCATGCACACTCTCAATGGCTCCGACAAACTGTTTATGGAGCCATTTTTATCCGACCCAGACCCGGTCACTCCTACCCATTTCCAAAGCCACATAAGGAATTCCCAGTTGTTCTTGGTAAGTATGGACAATCATTTTATATTCTAAACTACAATTCGGCCCATTTTCTCAATCTCACAAGGCCCATTTATAATACTTAACATTACGGGCGCTAGTCCAATAATTAAAACGACGTGAAGTTTTTTTTTATTCTCTAAAAAATTGAAAATAAAAAATAAAATTAATACCATACGTTTATTGTTATTATTATTATATGAATGAATAGAGTAATCTAATATAAAGATTATTTTGCAGGAGAGTGGTTTAACGACCATATTATCGATTTAGAAGAAGAATTTTTATCTACCGGTGTTCCACCACATGTACCCGATGCATTTACTCTAAATGGTCAGCCAGGAGATCTCTACCCATGTTCATCCAACGGTTAGCATTGCATGACAAAATTCATAACACAATATTTTTAATCAATTAATTTCTTTCTAACATGTGATTTAATTTATTACAACAGGAACTCCTAAATTCACAGTGGTCTCTGGAAAAACATATCTCCTTCGCCTGATCAACGCCGCACTTAACACTCAAATGTTTTTCAAGATAGCCAATCACAAGCTTACAGTTGTCGCAGTCGACGCCGCCTACACAAACCCTTATTCCACCGACGTCGTCGTTTTAGCCCCCGGCCAAACCGCCGACGTCCTTTTCACCGCCAACCAAGCTTCCGGAAGGTATTACATGGCTGCAAGCGCCTTCGAACTCGGTCCAATGGCTCCTGTTGCCAATGGAACAACCACAGGGATAATTCAGTACTACGGAACCCGACGTTCAACCCGACCCGTATTACCCAAACTCCCCGCTTCCAACGACACCCAAACCGCCGAAGCGTTTTTCAACAACATAACCGCACTCGTGACAAGCCCGTTTTGGACACCTGTCCCTCGTACGGTCGAAGAACGCATGTTCGTAACAGTGAATCTAGGGTTAGAACCATGTAATAATACCGGAAACACGACTTGTCCTCCGTTGAACCAAACGCGCATTTCGGGCAGCATGAATAACGTGTCGTTCCAACTTCCGACAAAGTTGTCAATGCTAGAAGCGTTTTATGGAAACGTTGGTGGGATTTACACCACGGATTTTCCCGACACGCCGCCGGTGGTTTTCGACTACACAAACCCTAACAATAGCTTGAACACGGATTTGGTGTTCACGGAGAGATCGACGAAGGTGAAGAAGGTGAAGTTCAATTCGACGGTGGAGATTGTGTTTCAGAATACAGCTCTAGTGACAGCAGAAAGCCACCCCATGCATCTACATGGTCTTAATTTCTACGTGTTGGCTCGAGGGTATGGTAATTATAATCCAGCAGTTGACTCTCGAAAATTCAACCTAGTTAATCCACAAGAACGTAACACTGTTGCTGTTCCGATGGGAGGATGGGCCGTTATCCGATTCCGTGCAAATAATCCTGGTTAGTTCACCTTACACTCTGAATATTAACATGAGATTAAGTATTAGTTTTTAATTAACTTTGGTAATATGTATATTTTTCAGGGGTGTGGTTCATTCATTGTCATTTGGATTTGCACGTGCCAATTGGTATAACAAATGCCATCGTTGTGGAGAATGGGCCAACACCATCCACAAGTCTCCCTCCACCACCTCACGATTTGCCCAAATGCTAACTCTAATCAACTCTTGCATATATTATTTAATTAATTAATTTGTAATTCGTAGAAAATAAGTTATGTTATTTATTTATTCTTTCCAGCCTTGATCTAATTGTATTCGAGTATTCTCTTGTAATGTATCATCAAGATAATAAAGTATTCAATTATTGGATTATTTATGTTATTGAATTAAATGATTTCTCAATATCCATTTTCTGGAATATTGTAAGTGTGTGTTGATTTTAATTCTAAATTTCTCATCCACAAAAATCTTCTATGTACAAGAGTTGCTTCCTTGTGTTGAATTCGAGTTGAAATCTAATTACATTCGACATTATAAACCCTTTAATTTCTTAATTAATTGATTTATTTGTTTCACGAACACAAGTAATAATTTATTAATTACTCAATTTGATAGTTTTTATAATGACAATTTTTTTTTTAAGATATGGGATAATTTTATATGTTAAGTGTGATCGTTAATCTTTAATTAATTATATTAGTCTAATATTAATTAAGCTGCTATTTCTTTAATTTTATTGGTGATAAATATTAAATTGGGTAGGTATAGATTTCTCCATCCTCTGACTCCATGCTGTCATTCTAAGGTGAAAATATATCATTCCACTCAATAAATGTGACATTCTATTTTTATTTTTTGTCAACGTGCTTAACAATAATACACCCTAAACAATAACAAGTGGAATTTTATTTTGAACATAGAATTCATTTCATGATTTTTTCGACCAACTGAATTTTCTAATTGCAACACACGCTTCCATTAATTGACATACAAACACCCATTACTCAACAACTCCCACGTTGATTTATTCTACGTTTATTTATTTTTGTATTAATAAGTTAGTTATTAAGCCTTACTTTCGACTTTATTTTTGTCCAATTATTATTAGCAAGGTGGTTTCTCTCTAAAACTTCATGATACTAACTATTTTATCTTCGAATGTTATGAAACTATTTGATTATAGGGCTCGTATTACCCTAAATAATTATGGCCCATACTAAGCCTAATTAAATTTGTATTTAATTAATCTTTTAATAAAATATTACTCTCGGTCTCCTTGATCCCTATGAATATTTATAGGTACTTTATTTTCACGTATATTAAAAAATAATAATAATAAAGATTTTTTTTTTACTTCTTTTATTGTATTTTATTTTTTTTATTCTTAAGTAATCAAAAAATTATAAAGTAATTAAGTTATATGAGTTGAAAATTAATAGTTAACTTAAAATTAAAATATATTGTGAGGCTATAATTATTCTTTATTTTAAAATGAATTTAAATATGGGAAACATGTAGATGAAATGGAGACATAAAAAAAGAAATGCTCCTAGCATTTTAAAAGAAAGTGTCAATTGTAGATAATAAGTTGCAGAATTATACTATGCTATAATTTGTTTGACCAATTATAGCGTAGAAACAGCTTGACAACTCTTTTTGGTTATCCCAAACTACAAGTGAATTATTTATAAAGGCTAACCTAGTTTAATTAATCAATTAGGCTTGTGGCTTAAAAATTAAATTAATGATTTCATCACACTTAACTAATTCTGTGCTGGGTAAATTTGTCAATAATATATACAAGTATAGAACCATATGTGAATGTGGTCTATATATATAGTTCAAATTCTACTGTGTGTGTTAGGTCGTGTTAAAATAAATAGATTTAAGTTGAATTAGTAAAACTGTGATTCAGTCATAAATTGAAATTTTAATTTAATGATTTATAAAATTTTGATCAAGTCAAATTAATGAAATATTTGATGATGTATTATTGATTTGATTTTACAACCAAAACTCAAATGCATGCGCACCATTTTATGAGCATAATTTTATGAAGAAAAATTAAACAATGGTTAATTAAATTAATTAGAGCTAAATTTGTAACATCGTTGACAGCCAGTATGAGTGTGAGATATATATACCAACTTTTATAGAATTATGCAGGTTTACTTCTGACTGTTATTACATATTGGCATTTGGCAATTAATAAAAACGATTCTGTTAATTTATACTTCCTCCGTCCCAAAATTTTTTGCACACTTCCTTTGTAAAATACAAAGGAAGTGTGCAAAAAATTTCGGGACGGAGGGAGTATATGTCATCATGAAAATTTAAAAATATAAATAATATGGATAATTATCTATATTTATATTTTTCGTCCATATTGCATATTGTGAAACTAACAATTAGTAGATACTACATAATACGAGCGAATTGATCAACCTACCGGCCAGTGATTTGTGTAATTCAATCAGTTATCAAAACTAATTACTTAAGACGAATTTTGACATTTATTGATATTTTTAGGAGCATAATGATAACGTGAAATAAGAAGAATGACTATGAGAATTATCATAATTTTTTTATTAATTTAATGAGATATTATAACTCATCTTTCTTTTAGATTGTGATCCATTGGACCTTCTACTTTTAATTAACGGGCTTAGATGGAAATAAAAAGCATTTAGATGCAATTAGTGCGTAAAATCTCATATTTTTAATATTTTATACGGTCATATATAGAGTATAATTAACTCAATGTGAAACAAACGCTACATAAATGACTAATAGTTATTAATAAACTAGAATAAAGAAATTTTCGGATTTCAGCTCCCCAAGCTACCAAGCTGCATGAAAATTGTGCTTGATTTTGAGATAATTTAGATAGTAATTAAGGTAAATAAATTCCAACAGCTTGAATTTTAGATTTTCCACAATTATTTGGAAATCTTGATGTTGATGAAGGGATCTTTATCGTAATGTACATAAGTACATAGAAAAATAACATTAAGGATTTCTTCCTTAAAAAACAAGCAACTGTCATATCTCAATTATTATTAAATTATTTCGATGATACCAAACCTTTTAACGAACTCACCAACCCCAAAAGTTTCTATTTACAACCTTTATAATTATGGCAAACGTTTATGAGAAAGTCGCGTGGACTGTAATTAGAAATTACTCTTATATGGAATACTCCCTCCGTCCCCCAAAGTATTTCACACTTTCCTTTTTCATCCGTCCCTCAAAGTATTTCACACTTTACTTTTACTAAATTTGGTAAAAATACATTATACTAATACTCACTTTTTACACATATCCCAATATAATACTTGCTTTTTCACATCTCCCAAAAACTTTACACACTTTTTCCACATCTCTCAATAACTTTACACACCTTTTTCATTAAATCAACTAAAATATATATTCTCTTTCTTACTTTATACATAAAAATACAAAATTTTCTTAAACTCCGCGCACACCAATACGTGAAATACTCCCCGGGACGGAGGGAGTATATTATATGAAAATTTACTTTTGAAAAATATAATAATTAATTATTATTCTTTTAAATAAAAAATAATACTTTTTAAATCCTAGCACCCTAATTAAAGGATTACTCTTTTATAAAGATAAAATACTATTCTTTTTAGTGAAAAATATTACTTTATAAATTCGGGTTTTTTTGTGATTTTTTATATTCTTCTGAACGTAATTTGAGTTTCTTTAAAAAAAATTAAAAGGGTAATAATTCGTTTGTCTATAGAGTAACTTTTAATATATTAAAGAGCGATAATTTTGTAAAAATAGAATTTATGGTAAATCAAATCCACACCAAACTCACTCTAAAATTATTAATATCTTTTGCAGTAGATTAAATTTTAGTTACGCGTAACTAACCAATCAAGAAACACAATTATTTATATTATATATACTCCTTCTGTGAATCGACATTTACTCTTCTCCACCTAAATTAAAGAGTATTTAAAATGAATAATTGTATTAGTGGTATGTGGTGCATGAACTAGTTACATGTAACGTCATTTCTCTCTGATAATAGCAAATAGATATATTTAGGATGAACACTTAAATGACAAAATTTATATCTTATCAGTATACGGTAGAAATGTTATAGGAATATTAGAAAGAATTAAAAAAAAAAAGAGAAAGAGAGTAGAATTAATGAATAATTGCTTACTTAAAACAGTTAATACCTAAATTTAAAAATAAAGAATCACTGAATCTCTGCTGTCGTTATAGTCTACAATATTATTATATATTAGTATAACAATAATACGAAAATGTTTTTACGTGATTATTTTGTTCAAGATAACTTTTTATCATGATTAAAGCGTTTCTTTTTTATTTTTGAAGTATGATTATTTTCGAAAACATTTCAATAAATGGTCACGTAAGAATATTTCAATATATGGAGTATACATTAATCAAACTAAACTGGTCAACTTCTTTCATCTATTAATGTAACGTGACGTGAATATCATCCATTACACTATCAAAACAATTATATAAAAGGGAAGTCAGAAATGCAATAGTGATATAGTGATGCTGTAAAGATTAAAAAATGCATATGTTATATATATTGACAGAGACAAGCAATTTTTTTTTTAAAAAATATTTATTTAACTATTCTTTTACTAAATAGCAGTTCCACCTCATATTTGATCTATGTCCAGCTTGGACTGTCAAACTCTACGATCCTTTTTCCTAATATTTGTTTATTTAATTAATTTAAATTAATTATTTTATTTTCTTAGCAATAAGCATATGCGTGTATTTATAACACTGTAAAACTATTCTACAAAACTGTCACCCAAGTTTTTGTACTAATTAAGAGGATCAATTGAATTAAAAAAAAAACACATTATAAGATCGAAGAGGATTAAAGTTATTTAGTACTCCCTCCGTCCCGTCCAAACATCACCGGTTGCTTTTTGTGCATAGATTAAGGAATATTATTAATTTATGTGTAGTGGGTAATTGTATTAGTAGTGAGTGGTGGGCCACATGTGGTACCTTTTTACTAAAAGTGAAAAATATGGACATTTGGATGGAACGCCCAATATAATAAAATGGTGACCTTTCGGTGGGACGGAGGGAGTAGTAGAAAAGCAGAAAACCACAAAGTAGTACTCCCTCCATCCCAAGAATACATTCACCCTTTCTATTTTGGTCCGTCCCAAGAATACTTTCGCCCCCCAAAAATGAAAACAGTACATAATATCAAGGGTTAATTGCGCCAAAAGTTCTGACATTTTCGCGAATTTCAAATTAGTCCAAACTTTTACTCCCTCCGTCCCACGGCAAGGGTTGTTTTTGCTTTTTGGCATGTGGATTAAGAAGTATTATTATTTAATGTGTAGTGGGTAGTTGTATTAGTGGAAGTGTGGGCTCCATATTTTAATTGTATTAGAGGGGGTGTGTGGGTCCCATGTGTGTAAAAAAGGAAAGAAGACCCTTTGGGTGGGACAACCAAAATGGCAAAAATTAACCCTTTGGGTGGGACGGAGGGAGTAAATATTTACAAATAAGTATTCGACCTTTAACTCTTATTGCAAATCAAGCCACTGGGCAGCTGGAGGCCTGCCCGGTGGCTGACGTGTCACTATTTCTTTCACGTTCCCGCCCACGCGTCCAAAATGACGTCGTTTTTTCCCCAGCTGTAATTCCACATATTAAAATTAAAAAAAATTAAAAAAATAACATGAATCCCCATGGAAACCAGGGATAATTCAGCAAGCTGTGGAGGAACAAGTCTATCCATCCGTCGCTGAAATATTCCATCCTCATAATGTACAACGCCGATTACACCTACTACCAGCACCCACACAATCCACAAACCCAGAACTCCATTCCTAACTCCAATCCGAATCCGACTACTGTCGAATCCGTTTACCACGCTCCGCCGTCTTACGCTCCTTCCACGCCGGCTTTCTCGCCCAGTTCTTACACCCCTCTGCCGCCTTCAGTTCTTTCCCACAATTTGAAGCCCACGGAGCGTATCAACCATTGTCTCAACCCCAATTGCCGACCTATCACTCTTCGAACGAATCGTTTTGGAGGCGAGGAATTTGGGGGAATTCTATGCGCCTCCATGGAGAGTACTAGAGATTTGGTTGAATTAGGTGCGGGTGAAGATGGCGACGGTGTAGCCGGCCTTGAGGAGATGGGAGCACATAGAGCAGCCCATTATCCCGGTGTCGATCCACCCCAATTTGGTGTTCGAAGGGTTGAAGGTGGTGGTGACCATGGTGCGGCAGGGGGTTGAGGCTGGAAGTAGACCAGCAAATAGATCAAATAAGTGTTTTCCAATTCATTTCTTTGACATGTCATTTTTTTATTTTTTTAAAATTTTAATATGTGGAATTACAGTTGGGGGCAAAAACGACGTCGTTTTGGACGTGTGGGCAAGGACGTGGAAGAAATAGTGACACATTAGCGACTGGGCAGGCCTCCAGCTACCCGGTGGCTTGATTTGCAATAAGAGCCAAATGTCGAGTACTTATTTGTAAATATTCAAAAGTTTGGACTAATTTAAAATTCGCGAAAAGGTTAGGACTTTTGGCGCAATTAACCCTAATATCAATAACCTTACAATACTACAATATTATAAAAATGTCACATTCTTTTTACACACAATCTAGTCAAAGTCAACTATATCATACACTTTATTCTACTTAATTACCCAAAATACTTCTTCTCTTTCTTACCTCACACTACCAAAAAGTTAATTTTCTTAAATTTCGTGCCAGAAAATACGCGAATGTATTCTGGACTGAGGGAGTATTTTTTTTAGATGATTGAGTTAACCACAAATTAAGTTAATTAAGTACAGGATTGGAATATATTCATTTCAACGGTCAACGCAATAAGGAAAGAGAAACAACATAGATTATCAATTGATTGAGAAACAACGACTATACGACTTTTTCTCTCTCTCACAAACTCACACACACCGACATATGTACTTATTTTATCATTAAAAAATGATTAATGCAGCTAGCATCTTTGATGGCCAACTCAAAACGGTTTGGTAACGAAGTTAATTCACCCTAACCCTAATTTTAAATTCCTTGAGGAAATTCAACCAATCGGATTTGAGATTAGTCTTTCACGCAATCCTTGGAAAATATTGTTGTATAGGTCATTTTCATTTTTTTTATAATTAAGTATAATTCATCATTTAAACAATTTGTAGTGGAGAAAGTGTTGTATATACCCACGCCATTTGATAGCAAGTTTAAACAAATTAATACACAGAAAATTTAATTAATTAACAAATTAGTTGCCGACTTTATGACTGTTGTATAAATAGGAAGCTTTTGTTGTCAAAAATAGTGCACAAATCCACCTCTTCATCATATGTTAGCTCTTTCATTCTTCTGCATACCTTAATTTGTACCAATGGCGACTTCTTTAGTCTTTCTACCATCCCTTTTGGCTCTTTTATGCTTTTCTTCGTTTTCATCGGCTGCAATCGTGGAGCACTCGTTTCACGTAACTTTTTATAATTCTTTGTTCAATCGTTGAATTTTGTCTTTAGTTTTGTTACTGGGTACTTTTCGCTTTCTCAAATCCATAGTTGTGATTGAACATGGCTTTTCATGCATGCTAACATATATTATGTGTGTATATATAGGGTTTCTTATTCCATTACATTCTTTCTTGTACTTATTTCTACAATGATATACTTGACATTATGGTATATAATTATTATTAATGCATTAACTCTTTTTATAAGGGCATCAGATGTTCTTATTACATTTTAATGTTACATTCCCTGTTACACTCGTTATATGAGTGAGACGTGTGCGGTAGGAAAATCTCAATCATTCCCCTTAGGATTGATATTTTCTTTTTATTAACTATATAGATTTTGTCTCTCATCCACGTGTCATTCATCCAATGATTTGCAATAGGAGATAGAACACTAAAATGTAAAAGATGATAGTTCTCATGTAAAAGACAAATACATTAACAAGGACACGTAAACCATCCATGCATGGTAACATATTCGTGAGTTTAATATGTATATATGATTAAATTAATGGTAAAAATGATTATTACAGGTGCAAAATTTTACAGTGAACCGATTGTGCAGAGATCAAGTAATTACAGCGGTAAATGATAGTCTTCCAGGGCCAACTCTTCAAGTACGCGAGGGTGACAGTCTCATCATCCATGTTTTGAACATGTCTCCCTACAACATTACTATTCATTGGTACGTCATCTTAATTTTTTAATTTAATTAATTGATTGATAACTTAATAATATTGAACTATCGCAACAAAAAAATGTCAACCCCCACCCACGATTTTGGTTATATAATAATAACGTGACAAACACGTCTGCAGTTAATTTACATAGTCAATTATTTTTAATAATTATTAACCCTGCATGACACTTTAAAGTATATCTTGGTAACTTATTTATGTTATGGTGAATTATAGCATATCATGATGTCGTATTCAAAGACAGTGTATAATTAATCGAGTCAAACTATTGGTTTAAAAAATTGATCGTGTGTTCTCTAAATGTCAATAAATAAATTGTACTAGTGTATAATATGACATGATGTGATCACAACATAAATTAGACTTCGTCTAGTCTTAATTTGCTTCATTATTTATCTAACGTCTCTCTACCTTAATAATTAATCTCAAAACTAGGGTGTTAATTATTTCAATATTTTCCAAACATTAATTAGCTGCTTAATTTAATTTATATCGAAAAGAGGTCGTTTTATAGAATTAATTTATTGAGATAAATAATGATATATAATCAATGAAAGTTGATATATGTACAATTAAATTATTTCATGAACAATTCAATTCATAAATAAAAAGTGATAATTAGTTAAAAGAAAAAATAACTATCAGCAATATGAATATACATGGTTTTTTCTTTTTCTTTTTTTTTCTGAAAAAGCAAAAATTTTATTGATAGAAAAATGAATATATGCAGGCATGGGATATTCCAGATACTGAGTGCATGGTCTGACGGGCCGGAGTATGCAACCCAGTGCCCGATCCGACCCGGTAGTAGCTACACATACAGATTTAACATAACCGGACAGGAGGGTACTCTTTGGTGGCATGCACATTCTTCATGGCTCCGGGCCACTGTATATGGAGCCTTGGTGATCCGACCCAGATCCGGTCGCTACCCTTTCGCCAAACCATACAAAGAATTCCCTATTATCCTTGGTAAGAAATCAAATTAATTTGAGTTCAAAATCAGATTATATTTTTAAAAATATATTAATATAAAACCCTTTTATTTTATTGATTAATATTGCAGGAGAGTGGTGGAATGCTAATGTTGTTGATGTGGAGAGTGAAGCCCTACTTGTAGGAACTGCAGCAAACATATCCGATGCTTATACAATTAATGGCCAGCCAGGAGATCTCTACCGATGCTCATCAAATAGTAAATTCCAATTTATTGACAAAATATTTGTATGAGATCGTCTATGTCATTTTAATAACATCAATTTTTCCTTTCCATGCAGATACGTTTAGGTTAACGGTAGTCCAAGGAAGGACGTATCTCCTCCGTATAATCAACGCTGCACTCAATGATCAATTATTTTTCAAAATAGCTAACCACAACTTAACCGTTGTGGCGGTAGACGCTTCGTACACGAACCCGTACGAAACCGACGTGGTGCTAGTGGCGCCGGGGCAGACGACGGACGTGCTCTTGACCGCGGATCAAGCCCGGGGCCGATACTACATGGCGGCACGTGCCTACGCTAGTCTAGCCAATGCTCAATTTGACAACACCACAACTACAGGGATCATAGAGTACTATGGAGCTAGACGTTCCACTAGGCCAATAATGCCTACCCTACCGGCATTCAACGACACCCCTACCGCTCATAAGTTCAATAGTAATTTGACTGCGCTTACAACGAGCCCATTTTTTACTCCCGTACCGACTGAGATCGACGAGCACATGTTCGTGACGGTCGGGTTAGGAATTTCGGCATGTGATGCTCCAGGGAACATCACGTGCCTAGGTCCAGTGGGGACAAAGTTAGCTGCTAGTATGAACAACGCATCGTTCCAATTCCACAAGGAGATGTCAATGCTAGAAGCGTTTTTTAGAAACGTGAGTGGGATTTACACGACGGATTTTCCGGATAACCCTCCGGTGGTATTCGACTACTCAAACCCGAATAACACCATCAATGTAGCGCTTTTGAATACGACAAAATCGACGAAAGTGAAGCCACTCAAGTTTAATTCTACAGTAGAAGTCGTGTTACAGAATACCGCTTTACTTGGAGTGGAGAATCACCCGATTCATTTACATGGGTTCAATTTCAGAGTGTTGGCTATGGGGTTTGGAAACTATAATCCTGCAGTAGATAGTGCAAAGTTTAACCTAATTGATCCACAAGAACGTAACACCGTTGGTGTCCCGGTTGGAGGGTGGGCCGTCATTCGATTCCGCGCGGATAATCCAGGTAATTATTTAATTTTAATTTAATTATATGTATGTATCAATATTAATTGAACATGTAATTAATTAATATGGGTTATTTATAATTATATATGTAGGTGTATGGATGATACATTGTCATTTGGATGCACACTTGCCATGGGGTCTAGCTACTGCTTTCGTGGTGGAAAATGGGCCCACACCATCCACCAGGCTGCCACCACCACCTCCTGATTTTCCTAAATGCTAATTTTATTTTATTTTTTTATAAGTTAAAAGTGATCTTGATTCATTGTCTTTTGATTTTATATATATATATATATATATATATATATATATATATAATTGTTTGAATGTATACCTTAATAAAGTTGGTCAAAATTGTAAAATCTGTCAGTTCTATTCTCCCCGAATAAGATTTTTTTTTTAAAGTTTTAGTTTAATTATTATATAAATGTTTGATTTGGGTAGTTAATCAATCATTACATATATAATAAGTACTGCAGTTTAGTACAATTAACTATTACTTGGCTTTAACGAACGAGGATGTTGTATTTACTTAAGAAAGCTAATTACAGCAAGCAATGTATCTCATTCCATACCAAACACTTTAATTGTGAATATCCCAAAATATCCTTAAATTAAACCTGGCTACCCCAATAATTTTTGTAAGCACTGTTAAGTCTGTTATTACCAGAAGTTTTAGAATCAACGACAAGGAATTTTAAGGTGTTTTATGTGGGAAAAGTGACTGGTCTGGATGATTGCGCAAGGCCCAAAAACATCATTAGGCTTTAAGCCCAACTAAATTAATCCATAATTTGTGCGCAAGCCCAATATAAGAGTTATTAGGTAACTATTATTGTGATGTATACATTTGTAATTGTCTTCACCGTGTAGAAAAAAAAAATCGTTGTTAAAGCCCAAATATTTCATTTATTAAGCTTTTTTTTTTATATCATAGGTATAGTATTTACTATTTAGCCATTGGGCATTCTAACTGGACATCTTCTTGTGAATTTAGTGTAGAAGGCCCATACCTCTTAAACATACACAAACAGAACGGGCCGGGTTTAAATTATTAATTAGATTTCCCAATTTCCAAAAACTATATGTAATACTCATTTGAGAATGTCGCATTTAATTATTGTATTTATAGTTATTAGTCCGATTTAAAACACGTATGTAGTTTTGTGAATAAGAACGAAGGTTTTTTCCTAGCTAACAATTCACTAAAATTATGAGATTTGTTGCATGTATATAAATTCATAATAAATGTAAACAAACATCAAGTGATCGATAACTCATATATTCATATATATAAATTATATAAATTACAGTATACATATATATTTTTATATATTATATATGTGTGCGCCAAAAAGAATCCGAAAGGAACTCCAATTGAATACAAGGGAGAGAACTGAATCGTTTCCTTCTCCAACTCATCTACCTATATAATAGTGTAATTTCCTTATAATTTTGGGTTATATATGTAATTTAGAAAAATATAGGGGCAGGAGCTGGAGCATCCACAACGTACTCGGCAACCATCGGCCCAGGGGCGGCGCCACCGCTTCCGCCGCTGCTCAAAAGCTCCAACATCGCGCGGTGAGGATTCGCCCTCTGTTTCTCACACAGAGCTGGCAAATACACTCCTACAAACACAATTCAATAATCAAACAAAATAAATCAATTAATCGAAGAAGATAACGAATTGAATAATTAATCAATTCGAATGCAGGAATTAGGTACCTTCACCGGCGGCGAGATTGAAATAGAGGTCGACGATGTTAGGGCAATTTTGGTAGCAGGCAGGGGAACAGAGGCGTGAGGTGAAGTCGGCGGTGAAGAAAGCGTCGGATGAAATTCCGACGAATCCACGGTCGACGCCGCAGGCATTAACGCATTGATCGGTCTCAATGTAGCCGTTGATTCTCTCCACCACTACCTCCGATGTCTTACACGTGTATTCGAGCCCGCCATTGTCGTTCTTAAAGTTCTCCAAAACGCACCTCTTTCCCGACGACGCAATCGCGAATGCACAAAGGTTCGTCGGCAAATTCTCGCAGATCAATTCCGCTGAATTCAATAAAATTGCCAATTAATCGATTAAATTAATCAAATTGCATGCATTAATTAGATGAATTTTTGCATGGAAGAGAGAGAGAGGGGGGAAATTCATACCTAGGGTTCCTTGGAGGAAGAGAGAGAAGAAGAGAATCAATGATAATTTCGTTGGAGAAACCATTCTTTCCTTTAGATGTTGGTTTTCTTTTTCCTTTCTTCTTGGCTTTTCGTGTTTGGTTCAAATGCAAAATGGGGAGCCTCTATATATAGGTTAGGCGATAGGGTAACTGATTTCTTAGAAATTTAAATATTTTGATATTTTTATTAGAAAAATCTAGATGAATTTATTATTTATTTATTTATTATTAATGTTTGACAATTCTAAACTAGATTGTGGGAAGTTTGGAGTCATATTAAACAACATAAAGGACCCACGCGTTAATTTCTAAGTTAATATATTTATTTGTTTTGTGATTTTTCTGCGTTTTCTTATTATTTTAGAATGTAGTATATAAGTATTTATTAATAATAGTTGAATTTTACTCGCTTTTAATTTGTTTCGCATCTCACGTTGACGCCTAACATTTGTTGATGCATATTAGAAATTTCTGACATATGGAAGCTTCAGCGTTTTCATTGATATCTTTCAAAAATTAAAAATAAGTAACAAAACTACATATATTAAAAAAAAAAAAACTAAAAAGCGTTTTTAAGTCTATTGACGTGGTCCAACCTATAGATACTGTTAATATTCAAATTCATGTAATATTTGTCCGAGTATATTAAATTTCTATGTTTCAAACTTTTGCATGTGTAACGAGATAGTTTACTTTTACGATTAATACTTGTATGAGATTGTGTTATTTTTTCACTATTAATTATAATGTATATTGAATATAATACTCTATTATTTTTCATTCGTACCACAAATTTTGTGTTGCATAGGTTTTACTATTCATCCATGTTATAACATGTTCATAGAACAATTCACCATAATCGCTTCTTATATTTTTTACTTTTAATTAATATATTATCCAATAATATAGCATAAAAAATGTTAATGAAAAAATTAAAATTGTTTATGTATAAAGAGTCATTATTATAACATGAATGTACTCCAAATCACACGTTTATATACATACTTCCCTAGATTTACTTATCTTATATAATTTGTAGACTTATTTATTCAAGAATTAAGTTTATATATTGATTGCATTTATTGTTATGATAATGAATCTTTAATCAATAATCTAAAACTTGATGCAAGTGTTTATTAACAAACTAGATTTTCTTAAATAAATAATTAAGTTAGCAAGGGCGTATAAGAAAATTAATATATATGCTTCTACACAAATAATTGGATTTACACATTGATTTACTAATATTTTTTAGTATATGAAAAATTATTCCTTAAATAAATAAAATGTTGCTCTTTTAAATAAAAAATACAGTAGTATTTTCAAATTCTAATAGTATTTAAATAATTTATAATAATATAGTGAATGATGATTGGAGTTCATGTAGACTCACTTTTGGTAGAGTAAAATAAACTATTTATCTAGAAAAATAGAAAGAGAATAATAATTGTCAATTTCATTAGGCTTTCTTGACCGTGGAAGTTTGTTGTTTCAAATGACACAATGATGACTGAAAACCAATTCCAAATATTTTGACAGTTGATAATTAAGAGTGTGCTTCATGTTTAACTTTTTAGGATTTGGATCCTCTCCGTTCAGGGGTTGGTACATTTCATCAATTTCGTTTAATCTAAACCTTTTATTATTTTGTAAGATTCAGATTTTGCCACATCATCATTTTTATAAGTTATTCTTTAATTATCGATCAATTTTTTTTTATCTACTTCATTGATTTTATCTTTATCTTTTTTCTTCTATTATCATTAACTAGTATATAACTTTAATATTTATATGTAATGTAGTTTATAGTTTATTTTGCCTTAAGTTTAATATTTATTTTTAGGGTTTAGTATTAATTTTAAAAGTATAATTATAATTTTATCCCTCTAATTTATGGTATATTTTGTCTTCTATGGTTTATGATATATTTTGCTCCTAGAGTTTAATATTTATTTTTAGGGTTTAGTGTTAATTTTAAAAATATAATTGTAATTTTACTTCTTTAGTTTATAGTATATTTTTTCTCTAAGATTTAATATTTAATTTTAGGGTTTAGTGTTAATTTTAAGGGAATAATTACAAGCAGGAGTAATTAATTCCTAAAAGAATTAAAAAGAAAAAAAGGATTACTTTTGTATAAATCTAAAATTAATTAAAGTTAGATGGTGATGTGTCAAATTATTAACGCATGATTAGAAAAAGGAAGAAAAATTAAAAAGATTTAAAAATTAAATTAGTTAGAAGGTGGCGTGGCTTTATAATAATCGTCAGATTTAGTGAGTTCTGCAATGCATGAAATTTACGCGTCTTCAAATGGAGAGGATTTGGGTTCAACTTTTTATTACCTCCATTAACGGATTAATCAGTTAATTAATTGATTGTGTCACACTATGCGAGTGACTTAATGTCAATATTAATGCCTAACTTCTAATGATCAACAATTTTACAAGACACGTGTCGGGCCCGATTGGCTAACGGAGAGCCGCCCTGATTCGTCTCGCCGCAACCCTCGGGTTGGATTATGGCTTCAATATTTCTATTTTTATACTCCCTCCGTCCCAGTGCATTGCGAACACTACCTTATTATAAACTATAGGTAACTGTCTCCATTTCACTGGGACGGAGGGAGTAATAATTTATTATAGTTAAAAAAGTTATTGAAGAGACTATTATTTTTATTTGAAATTTATTTTTTATTCCTGTTCTCATGGAGAAAATTATTTTATTTGACGATTATCACATTATTTGATATAATAATTTTCTATGAGAAAACAAATGTAACATGAGTTTATTATATCTCATAAAGTTTTTTTTTTTTGTAAACAATCGGATGTATCATCTTTATTTTAGAAAATTAATCTCTCAATACACTTTATTTATTTGAATATTATCTTATCTGACATATAAAATATATTTTACTTAAAATATCAAATTATCATAAGAATTTTTTTTTTAAAGGTGAAAATTATGTAAAATTAACTTCATATGTATGCATCATGCATGGAATATATGTATAGATTGTTGGTTCGGATTATGATGAAGATAATTGACGGTTCAGATTTCATATTAAATTTTCTCATTTGTAATTTAATGAAGAGTTTGGACATTCCACACGTCCAATTGACTAACGTTATTTAAGTGCACCAACGAGCCACCACCTAATCGCTGGCCATTATTTTTTGGAATTCAAGAACGTATGATTATTGACCATTCTATTAATCCCTCTCGAATATAACTAAATTTCACAAATAAGCAATCATCTTAATTTAATTTAACACTAATGAATATTCATTATTATGATAGAATTATTTACCAATTTATTACTCCTACTTTATTATTCTCCTCATAATTTATTGATCCAGATTTTCTATGTCATTTTGGTGTAACATCTTTTGTACCACTATTAAATAGATGATATGTAAGAGAGATGGAGAAACTATATCTAAGAAGGAAAGTATAAACCCTGAGAACTTGAAATAGACCAAAGGTGTAAGAAAATTGAGAAATTACATTAGTAACATAATCTTATATACAAATCCTAATCTTTTTTACATTTGATGTACCCTCTTTTATATTTCTGCCATTGTGAAAATAGATTATAGACATGCAAAAGCTCCCAAATTTAGGCATTTGGACGCTCAAATGTATACGTGACAGGGAAGTTCAAATCAAAATTAAAGTTGTATACAAATTTAATCTACTGGTAGCAAAACCACTTTAAAAAAAAGCCAACTGACACGAGTGAAATAAGGAGAAAAGTAATAAAATTTTGAGTAGGATTCTTATTGGCAAATATAAGAATTAAAAGCCAAAATAGAAAATGCTAATATTAACCAGCAAATGGAAGAGAGATTGAGATACTATACACTAAAAAGAAAAGCATAAACTTGAGGACAATAGTTAAGTTCTTCCCCCGCTTGCGTAATAATCAAATAATGAGTGAGACAAGAAATGATATACAAAAATAACGCAGGTCATTCATGTGGTAAGTCATGAGATATATTAAATTAAACTAATAAATTACGTACATAATTCCTTTTTTCATCTACTTTTTTTTTTAAATAGTAAACAAGCAAAAAGAAAAATTATTTAGTTAATAATTCGTATATAGTACTCCTATGAAACTGTTAAAGACAATCTTTGAGCATATTAACCTCTAAAATATACTTGGGCTTCTTTCTTTCTTTCTTTTTTTTTTTTAAGGATATAGGCCTAAGACTGCTTTAGCTAGGTCTCATAATTGGGCCCAGAGTAATCATAAAGAATATTGGGCCAGAGCATTAGGTCCATTCCACAATAGCCAAGAATATTCGAATTTCAACTCAGACCACAACGCATAGGTTTCGGGCTCGGATAAGTGGGACCCACTCAACAGAAGTAAACCGTTACCAGCCTCTCAAATTCCTACCAAAAATCTTAAATTCGAACAATCAAGAAAAATGAGAGGCGATCAAATTCAGACACCAGCAATCCCATATTGAGAGCTCCAATCAAAAATCATAAACCGAAAACAAAAAATAATTCTAAATAATTCAAAAAAAATAAAAGAAATAACCATGGTTGCAGCTGCTACAGCCACAACTACAGCATCCCATATTCTGTTTTCTAGCTCCCAATCCATCTCCCGTTTCTCCCCTTTCCAAACACACTCGCCATGCTCCAACTCCGCCGCCTCCAGGAGGAGGCAGCTGGCGGCGGGAGGCGGCGGAGCACGGTGCATGGCGGTGGCAGCGGAAGGGGCGGAGACGGCGAAGAAGAAGAAGAGTGGGTACGAGATTGAGACACTGACAAACTGGCTGTTGAAGCAAGAACAGGCTGGCACTATTGATGCAGAGCTAACCATAGTTATATCGAGCATTTCCATGGCGTGTAAGCAAATAGCTTCGTTGGTCCAAAGGGCTAGTATTTCTAATCTTACTGGTATTCAGGGTGCTGTTAATGTGCAAGGAGAAGATCAGAAGAAGCTTGATGTCGTCTCCAATGAGGTTCGTTGTTAAAAGTTAAATCGAATTTGAACTCCATATGGATGCATTTAGTTAGATTGTTGTTGACATGAGAATTTGTTGATTTTAGGTGTTTTCGAATTGTTTGAGGTCAAGTGGAAGGACAGGGATCATAGCTTCGGAGGAGGAGGATGTTCCGGTGGCGGTGGAGGAAAGTTATTCCGGCAATTACATTGTTGTGTTCGACCCTCTTGATGGATCATCCAATATTGATGCAGCTGTTTCCACTGGCTCCATATTTGGAATCTACAGCCCAAATGATGAGTGCTTTGCTGATGTTGAAGATGATACCACTGTAATGAAATCTTCACTCTTTCACTTAATTTAAATCTTGTTATCTATATTAACATGAACCCTTTTTTGTTAAGAAACTTGATTAATGAAAAGATTCACTAGGTTATGCTCCCTCCTTCCTGGGAACGTTTTTCGTTAATTTACTGTTCCATATTGTTTCAAGTAATGGTATGTTTGTGTGAAAAATGAGTGTCAAATTTGAAATTAAAATAATTTTTGAGGTTGTTGAATAAAGTAATATTGTTTTCTGTTTTGGGGTGAGAAGGGTTCTGAGGGACGGAGAGAGTAGTTATTTTTATGCATTCTTGGAAGTGGTGTAGAATTTGAAGAAGACGATGGTGTTTTGCAGCTCGACAACGTGACACAGAGGTGTGTCGTAAACGTTTGCCAGCCGGGGAACAACCTTCTAGCAGCAGGGTACTGCATGTACTCAAGCTCAGTGATATTCGTGGTGACATTAGGCACGGGTGTGTACGCCTTCACATTAGACCCCATGTTTGGAGAGTTTGTTCTCACACAAGAAAAGATCCAGATACCAAAGGCCGGGAAGATCTACGCCTTCAACGAAGGCAACTACCAACTGTGGGACGACAAGCTGAAGAAGTACATCGATGATCTTAAGGATCCGGGGCCTAGTGGGAAGCCTTACTCGGCTCGTTACATTGGGAGTTTGGTTGGCGACTTCCATCGAACTCTGTTGTATGGTGGGATCTATGGGTATCCAAGGGACAAGAAGAGTAAGAATGGGAAGTTGAGGTTGTTGTATGAGTGTGCTCCAATGAGCTTCATTGTTGAACAAGCTGGTGGAAAAGGCTCTGATGGATATCAAAGAGTTCTTGATATTCAACCTACAGAGGTTTGTATGTTTATATCTTTTTTGATGAAATTGGATTGATTGTGATCTTATTGTGTGTATTTTTTGGGCAGATACATCAGCGAGTTCCATTGTATATTGGAAGTGTGGAAGAGGTGGAGAAATTAGAGAAATATTTAGCTTAGCAACTTATCAATATTCTTCTTGTTGATTCATTTCTCAACAAGTTAATTTGTATTGGAAAATCTTGTAAATTTTTGGGGAATGAAGCCATATAAGTTACACTTACGCTAATTTTTTATCCATGTATATTGTTAGTACTTAGTATAACAATTACTCTAAAATGTGACGTGCCGATGAAATGAAAATATAATTATATTATGATTGTAAATATCGAGACAGATTTGTATGGAATCGATTTCAATATTACTCCTATCTTTATATATAACAACAATTATCTCTAATTAAAAAAGAGTGTATATTGGGTGCACTCGGGTAAGAGTGTGCACCACATGTGTATAATTTTTTTTTGTATACATGTTATTCTATTTTATATACGTGTTTCTTAATAATTGCATACTTTTTTCATACTAAGTTTTTCATTAACAAAACTAGCATCATATGTGTATAACTTTTTATTTAATAGTGTATAGTACATGTTTTTTAATAATTGTGTATTTTTTTACACTCAATTTTTCATTAAAAAAACTAACAGTTAAATTGTATATATTTTTGCTCTTAATTGTATATGTTTATGTTTATATTTGTATATGGGTGCACTCTATCTTAGTATGCACTCGAATGCACACTATAATTAGCCTTTAAAAAATTTTACCATGGACAATAAAAAAAAAAAAAAAAAAACAAAAACATTCATTCCCCTTCCTCATAATTATTTGCAAAATGAAGGGAAATGAGTAACTTTAAGGAAATTGTTATACATTTTTTTTATAATAATAGTAAAGTATTTTGAGTGTATTGAATATGGTTTTTTTTAAGTAAATAAAGTGTAATTGTTTTGACTTTTTCTGCTTTAGGGGCAATTAAATTTGTATGGAACGACAAAAAATAGAAAGTGTAGATGACACAAGTGTAAATTTGATAGTAAATATTTTTATTAGGGATGGTGGTTTTTTTATATAAAACATTGATTTTTTAGCATTTTACATAGATGGTGATATTGAGAGTTCCGTATCTCTCGCAATTTTTCAAATTCATGATTTCAAATCCCTCCCTATTCGGGATAAGGTATTCATAATATTTCATTTGAGAAAAGGGCATTTCTCTTAAAATTCTATGTGTTTTGAGTGTATAAGTAATCATCCCTTATTCCTAAACACTAAATTTCAACAACAATCACGATTTTAAAAGATAATAATAATAATAATAATAATAATAATAATAATAATAATAATAATAATAATAATAATAATAATAATAATAATAATAATAATAATAATAATAATAATAATAATTAAAAAATACCTTTAAATCATACATAAAATATGGTCGGGGCACTCAAGAGGAAAAGACTATGATAAAGCTGAGGATATATAGTGAAGATAGCTGAGGCCTGATAATAAGATGAATGAACTTTTGAAAACTTACAATATTAAAACTCTCCATATTTCAATTAATTATTTCAATAAAAAAATAATATCCTTATTAATTAAAATAAATACCTTCTAAAATAGAATAATATAGAGTTTTACATATTCAAAACCCAAATTATGGGTAAACTCTCAATTCGAGGCTTAAATTATTTTTCTATAAATTTAAGGCCTGAAATATGTAAAATTATCAATCCAAGACCTGAATTTGTCAAATATTATCTCATATTTTATCAATTTAGGGCCTCAGTTCAGACCCTGAATTGATAGTTTTACATAATTCAAGTCCCTAATCGATAGAAAATATAATTCAAAGCCCCAAATTGATAGTTTACCCATTTTACATACCCTGGATTGATAAAATTCCATAGAACACCTTTTGAATTCAAATGTACAATAAACAACTCAGTCAAAATTAAAGATTGATAATAAAGATTTCCATGATGAGAAACATTTAAATGATCTTATTTTTATTTTTTTGAAAATTACGCAGAAAACCTTTTTGAAAGTAAGAATAAATTTGGAATAAATACTGATGAGGTAAACTATAGTGTTGTCTCCACTTTTAATTGACAGTATATTGTTTGCCCGCAGAACAGGAAAGAAGGATTTGTGCTGCTAATTCAAGATTCTTATTTTACTGTTGATTCTTATTTTAGTACTGTTGATCAGACATGACAAGCTTTTGACCTTATTATTTCTGCAAGTACACAGTAGTTATAACAAATTAATTTTTAGTTACTATAATATCTTTTAAAATAGTTTACTTGAAAGTTTCTGTAACTCTTTTCGCATGTAATGAGTGTTTAGTTTACTTGAAAGTTTCTGTAACTCTTTTCGCATGTAATGAGTGTTTCTGGTTTTTATCGCCTCTCCTACCTCTTTCGAGGATCCAAAATCACATAGATATAACTTGTAGTATTGAAATGATGAAACATGCATCCCAAGGCAATATGTATCTTAACCAATTTAAATTCCCCTAAGTTTTAAATTCCAAATAAATATTATACTACTCACTGAATCATTAAACTAACCAGATGTCTTTGAGGATATAATGAAGGAGGTAGTTGAGAATAAGATAAATGAACTTTTGAAAACTGTGGAGAATTTTAGGATTGAGGTTAATAATCAGTAGAAGACGATCATAAAATACTCACCCAATTCTACTAGATAGGATTTTCTATTTTTTTTTTATTATTTTTTTTTTTTCAGATTTTGCAAATTTCGCAAATTTAACGATTTTGCAGTTTTTACAAATTTGAAGTTACACGATCGGAGGTACTCTTTTTGTAATAGGCTCCAACAGGTTTGGACCGCCTTTTCCTCTAACATAGTCACATATTTGCACAAATACTTTAATATTTGATTTAATTGAAAATTTGAAACACTAAATAAAATACCCACCCAATTCTACTAGCTAGGATCTACCAACTCAAAAGGCACTTGCAGCCTATTAGCCAAATAACTCACATATTTGCACAAATAGATTAATATTTGATTTAATTGAAAATTTGAAACACTAAATAAAATACCCACCCAATTCTACTAGCTAGGATATACCCACTCAAAAGACACTTGCAGCCTAGAATAGCCAAATTAGCAAGACGTTTGCCTTCTTCACCACTCGCAACAATTTTAACAGTTTGTTTGTAGTGGTGTTTCTCTCTAAGGCGTGCAACAATTTACATCTCCCTCCTATACACATTCAATGTGGTACTAAACCTCTGTAAGTGTAGGATACAAAATACACTTAATTTTTTCCTTGATCGCAGTCAATTCCCAGATCCCAACCCGATCAACAATCCGCCCTTTCTCCTCCCGACTACGAACCTCAATCCTCAAATTCTCAGTAGTTTTTCAAAAGTTCCTTCATCTTATCCTCAGCTACCTTCACTATATCCTCAGCAACTTTCTTTTCAATCGACAATTTATATGTTTCGTTTTGCCATCCTTTTTCCATATCTACCGTAGCACGTCGCTCATAATGTAGGAAATAAGCATGATAAAGGAAATGAGCAAACTTTGTTCAGCACAGGGAGAGTATGTATCTCTTAATAAATGTATTACTTTTTATATTCAAATTTTCATTAAAAAACTAATAGAAAATTCGTTAAAAATTTAGATGATAAAGATTTTCATTAAAAAACTAATAGAAAATTCGTTAAAAATTTAGATGATAAAGAATTTGGCTGTGGAATTGTTGTAGAGATGAATACTAGACAATGTAGAATTATTTATCAATGGTTGACGCAGAGTAAAACAAAAATCAACAAAAGCAACAATTATAAATATGCATAAGACAATAACATAAATATGAATAAGGATAGATCAACAGAACCATGATTCCCCCTTTAATTTAAATCTCTACGTAGGGTATAATAGGATTGGAATGGGGAGGGTTTAGTGTGAGAAAAAATTAAGATTTACATAAGCTATGTAAATCGGGTTTCTAAGAGTATTTATGAACAAGAATTACCCCGATACCAACTAGCCTTTGACCCACAGTATATGTTATCACAATATTATAAAATTCTACTTAAGCTATGTTATGTGTTATATAATTATTAGTTAATTTTTTTTAATGGGATATTCTCCTGTGAGACGGATTTATGTGAGACGCTATGTTATGTATTATATGGAGTAATTATTAGTTAATTTTTTAGACTAATTATAGAGTGCACCTGGGTGCACCTTATGATAGGGTACACCCATATACAATTATGAACAAAAATGTATACAATTAATTGTTAATTTTTTTAATGAAAAATTGAGTGTAAAAAATATACAATTATTAAAAAACATGTATACACTATTGAATAAAAAGTTATACACATATAGATGCTAGTTTTTTTAATGAAAAATTTAGTGTGATATAAGTATACAATTATTACGAAATACGTATACAAAATAGAATAACATATATACAAAATAGAATAAAAAGTTATGCACATATGATAGAATAACATATATACAAAATAGAATAAAAATTTATTATACACATATGGGTGCAAGCGGTGGTGTACGCAGGATTTCTGTCGAGGGGCTCAATTCTTCTCATACAATAATTCGAGTTTTTTGTCCTACAATTTTTAAGAAGAATTATCCTGAGAGTGAATCGAACACAAGACATTCAACGCATCAATTTGCTTGCTCACCACTAGGTGACTGCGGAATTATTTAATATTTTTTATGTATATACTAATTATTATTGAAAATTAGGGGGTCCAGTGCCCCACCTCTTACATAGGTCTGCCACTGGGTGTAAGGGTGCACCCAATATGCATTTTTTTTTTAATGGGATATTCTCATTTGAGACGGGTTTATGTGAGAGTGAGTAACATCGAGGTTTAATTACTCACGGGAATAAAAGCAAGCCCTACCCTTAACTTAACTCATTGGAGAAAAAAACCCTTTATTATTATTATTATTATTATTTTTCCGCCAAATTCTTTTTTATTCTAGCTGAATTCAATAAATAGTTTTAAAATGTCGCTCAAACTGTAAATTGATTTTTTATTTTTTTTTTATGGATTTTAGAACATAATTGCATTAAATTTTTAATTCAACATTGATTACTGTTTTTTTCATATAATCTTTGTTGTACTATTTTTAGTGAATTTTATTTTATTTTATTTTATTTCTTTCTCTCCCACAGCCATTATTATATGAAAAAATCTCTTATGTGACATTAATTATTTAAAACGGGTCAATCATTATTAAAATATAAATATTATATAGGCAAAGTATGTTAATTCGTGATTAAAATGTCTTTTTAAAAAAGTATGATAAGAGTTAGTTGCATGAAAAACTTCTAACTTTACTTCAATTGCAATTTAGTCCAAAATTTAAAATTTAGCACAAAAGATAATGCACGAAAATGGCGTAGAAGATTCGATGTATTCACTTCGTTGCAAATCGGTCAATTAATCTTCTTATACCCGACTAGTAAGATGGCGCACATAAGAAACGAAATCGGTAAAAACTCTGTTTATAGTTTTCAAACTCCACAAATTTTACGAAATCCCAAAATAAACATCACCAAAAGACAAGGAAGTACGTATAAATTTTCTACTTGAATTCCCTGTTTCATTTTCGATGTTCCATTGATAATAAAATTATACGCTATAATTTACCATCCATCTTCTTGGAGCGCGATTTGTGCACTACCTCTTGGATTTTCCTTAACCATCCATCTTCACACAATTGGCACCCAAAGAGAGGATAAGCATTTAGAAGTTCCAATACTCGCACACAAAGAGAATGGCTGGGGCAGTTCCCACTATCCGGTGGAAACATCTGATCTCTCGCCCCATCAACCGCCAACCTCCGCCCCATCTCCGCCACTCTCTCCGCCGCCATCACCCAAATCCCACCACCACTCTCAGCCCCAAAATAAGCTGCAAAGCCGTGGAAATCAAAACCCCAAACCCCACAAGCAGCAAGTCCAGAATCAAGAAAAACAGATATGACCTAGAGAACATGACCACATGGCTTCTGAAGCAAGAACAAGCAGGCCATATAGATGCAGAACTCACAATCGTCCTCTCCAGCATCTCACTTGCCTGCAAACAGATTGCTTCTCTGCTTCAGAGATCAAACATTGTCAATCTCACTGGAACTCAAGGCACCATCAACATCCAGGGTGAAGATCAGAAGAAACTCGACGTCATCTCCAATGAGGTCCATTTCATTAGTCCACCACTTTTTTTATTTTCTTTTCAAATTCTAACATTCATTGCTGTCTTTATTGCAGTTGTTTTGCAACTGCTTGAGGTCTACTGGGAGAACAGGTATCATTGCATCAGAGGAAGAGGATGTACCAGTGGCAGTTGAAGAAACTTACTCTGGGAACTACATTGTAGTGTTTGATCCCATTGATGGCTCTGCTAACATTGACACCAGCTTAACAACTGGATCCATATTTGGAATCTACGGACCGGATAAGCAATGCCTTTTCGACTTAGACGATGATTCTATGGTATATTATATAGCTGTGTCTTAACATATAACTGTTATAACTATTCTACGTTTTCTTGATTGAATGACATTGCATTTCGGGTGAACTAAAAGCTTGATCAAGAAAACGAGAAGTGTATAGTCAGTGTTTGCCAACCTGGGAGTAACCTATTGGCTGCAGGCTACTGTTTGTATTCGAGTTCAGTGGTTTTCACCCTCTCCATTGGCAAAGGAGTGCATGCTTTCACACTAGATCCTAACTATGGAGAATTCGTAATGACCCACGAGAACATCAAGATTCCTAGTAAGGGTAGAATCTACTCGTTCAATGAAGGGAACTATGATTTGTTTGATGAGAAGCTGAGGAAGTACCTAGATGACTTGAGAAAGCCAGGTCCCAACGGGAAGCCATATTCAGGCCGGTATATTGGATGTTTGGTTGGTGAGATACACAGAATGTTGCTTGTAGGCGGTATCTATGGAAATCCAGACAACATTAATAGTAAGAGTGGGAACCTGAGATTGTTGTATGAATGTGCACCTATGAGCTATTTGGTAGAACAAGCTGGGGGGAAAGCTATTGATGGAAGACAGAGAATACTAGATATCAAACCTGATCAGGTGAAGTTTTTTAGAAACATTATACTAGTACTAGAGTTGTGTAGCATGAAATAGTCTTGAAGCAGTTCATTAATTCTGTGTTTGCAGATTCACCAACGAACACCAATATTCGTCGGAAGCCCAGATGAAATCGAGAAGCTGGAGAAGTATTTGTCTGAAAAGTAGTTACAGTTCATCCAAGTTCAAAGAAGACATGTGATATCATTAATGTTCTTGAATATTGTTTTCCTATACATCATTTTTAAGATCCTAGCAGAATCAGAATTGAGATCTATGAATAATTCTAATGCACTTACAAAATGCAGTCCAAAAACTCAGAACTGTATTAAACATTGAAAAAATATCATTGGTAGTTCTAGCAGTTGTGTCAGTTCTATCAGTAAGTTCATGCTCACCAACCTATCTCCTCAGGTCAATCTGTGTTGCTTGTTCTGATCCAAGTTGCTTGATCTACGTTTAGCTGTAAAATAATTATGTATGATTACTTCAACTGAAGATATATAACTTGATAAAGTTATAGATAGATTGAATTAGGATTGAATTTTACCAGGGCTGACAATAGTAATGCATTTTGTGACAGAGCGCATAGCTGCAACAGAATCTGTACCAGCTGGAATAATCGAAGGACGTGTAACAAAATCAGGATTTCATTGCAAACTTGTTGAAACATAAGACATAACAAACTGCAAATTTCCAAATTCTTACCTACTAAACCCATATCCCCTTCCCCAATAAATCCTGTCATAGTTGATGAAAACTCTGATGTAATTTGTGAGGCACTCATTCCTACATTTCCTGTTTGAGGAGGTGACCTGAAATTCAACTCATCAAAATTAGTTTATCTAGAAAAAAAATGACAAATTTAGTAACATAGAAAAGGCAGTTCAATACCGTGAATGATAATCTGGTGAAGAATCAACTACTTGTTGTGAAGATAAAGCCATATCTTCACTTCCAAGATCAATGTCAAGTAGAAACTCCGAAAGGTTAAAGTCAAAACCCAAAGCATCCAAATTTGGAAAATCCAAGTCAAGTATGTCTCCTTCTTTCTCAGATTCAGAGGTTGAGTTACCATCAGGTGTTTGATTCTCTGTGATCATAGGCATTTCAGAAGCGCCAAAGTCTAGCCTACCCCGAACATGATCCTTAATGTTAGACCTCTTCAAGTTAGTCTTAAGTGGTGAGCAAGTTGAGATGTGGTTTTTCTCTATAGAGTAATAAGCTATCTGCTTGTTAGGGCTGACTCGAATAGTCTCTGAAGAAATGATGGTGCAGTTAGCTGACATAATCTGTTGAGGAGTAGCGTCTTTGTTGGATGTAGCAGTTGAATAAGTTTCTAGTGGAGATGTTGTTTTTTCAGTTTGAGAAGAAGATGCTCGTGGAGGTGTTTTAGGGATTGTTGAATTAGCTCTTGGACTTTCTTGATTGAAAAGACACTTAACAACATTAGATCCTTGAACCGGTGAACCATTGGGGACAATATCACAGCCAGATGACTGAGGAACAGAGGCAATCACAGATTTTTCTTGGTTCTGTTCTGCATTGCTTGATGGTGTAACTAAGTTAGCATCTGCAAGAAGATAGAGAAACATATTAGCAAGAATTCAATGACAGTCAGTGAGCTGTTTTACTCGATAAAAGGGGGAGGGTGTAGAACTACGTTTGGGAAGTGTGCATCTTCTGGATCTTTTAGAAGCTACATGACCATCAGATACATCTTTGGATTCTTTTCTTTTTCCGATTGCTTGATATGTGGTTGGAGTGGAGAAATTTTTCTGATCTTTCTGCGTGGTTGAGGGCCCAGATGAAGACATCATAGCTGGAGCATCATACATGGGATAGTAGCCTGAATAACAACACTGGCTCAGAATTCTCATGTTTTTTTCAGGAAAGAAAATCAAGTCATTTGAACTATGAACTGAGAGTGAGATGCATATATCAATCTGGTGACTACTCAAATAGAGAACCTCAGCTCAATTGCTTTCACTATTTAACGACCTAATGCAGCAATATCAACCTTCCTTCTTCTATCAAATCCCCAATTTGGTGATTAAGCTTGTACACTTTACATTTCCAGTTAATGAAGTTATGATAGTCTATCCTAGAAAGTCCACTTGTAATCCAGATCGGAAATTTATGTGAATCATTCAACCCTAAATTAGCCAAGCATTTTTCATTCCCCCAATATAACACAATAAAAGATTGCGTGAATACCCAGTAAATCCAATCGATCGCTATGCAAAATAGGAAATATGAAAAATTAGGGTAAAATCGTTACCCGCCGGCCTCCCAACAGCAACTTCAGACCTAGTAGCAATAGCCCCGTACGCAACAGCTGGCGGAGGAGGGGTAACACCGACATTTCCGACGGCATTGTAGGCATTCATTACATCTTGCATACCGCTCAGCAAATTCTGCACCCGCAATTTCTCCTGTTCCAAACGGCACCGTTCTTGATCCACCGACACTTTCTGCTCCTTCAACGTTATGTACTCGTCTAAAATCGCCGCCAAACTCAACAAGCTCTTCGGAGCCTACAAAATTAACAGACATACATAAATATCATAGATCTTCAGCTAAACATAAAATTATAAAATAATAGTAGTATTAATGTAATTACTTCTTGAACAGGAGATTTTGCAATGAAATGGGACGCTTCGGATCGAAAAGTGGAGCGCGTCTTGGTATAACTGTTATCGCAAAGGTATCGATCGACGATGAAGGCGATCTGAACAGGAGTTATTTTCCCCTTTCCGACGAATTCTTGTTTCTTCGATTTGGTTTGCTTTCCCATGTTTCCTCCCTTCTCCGTCAATGGTGCGAAGCGAAGAAGTAGATTGAGGGAGATGGAGAATGAAGAGGGGGAGGAGGGAAGATGTTGAATAGTGTAAGAAGGAATTGGTAACGCGGGATCATTTCAAAATTTTTGGAGGTAAGTATTCTTTATTACAATCAGAGTTTTAGCGGTTAAACACGAAATTGCTCCACTTTCCCTCCAACTTGGATCCATTGACCCGATTTGATTTCATAACTCTCTTTAATATATACTTTAATGCACTTAAATATTTACTTAAAGAAAATCTTAAATATCCAAACCTAATGATATATGTTATACTCCAACATATATTTAATTGAACTAATCTTAATTGTTATTGAGAATTGGACTTAGCCCTTGGATAGAATATGGGCTGGGCCCAATATTAAATATAATATATGGACTGGACCCGTAAAATTTTATGGGCCCAATAAGAAGTAGTAATTACTAACTAGCACTGAGTGACTGACTGACATACAGCATTATCTGCAAACAAAAATCAGAACCAATTTTCAAATAAATCGACGAATTATCAGCTGAAGGAGGAAGAAGAAGATGAAGCAAGGAATTCTATCATGGAGTAATTGTCCACACACCACATTCTTCTCTCTCCCATTCTCCATATTTCTCAAACCCTATAATCCCAAATCACAATTCTCCAAAATCACAGTTACGCTGAATTCAGTAGAAGAAAGCCCGCTAACGGGCCGCGAGAGAAGGCAGATGAGGAACGAGAGGAGAGAGAGTAAGCCCGCTTACAATTGGAAGGAAGAGGTTGAGACGAGGCTAATCAAGAAGCCAAAGAAACGCTACGCCTCCTGGACGGAAGAGTTGAATTTGGATAATCTCGCCTCACTCGGGCCCCAGTGGTGGGTCGTCCGAGTTTCCAGAGTTTCGGGCCACGAAACTGCGGAAAGGATGGCCCGTTCATTGGCCCGAAACTTCCCTGATATGGATTTTAAGGTAACTTTTCTTTCTCTTAAGAAATTCTAATTTAAGAAAGTTAATGAAATTGCTTCAAACATGTCGACATTGCTTATTTTCCTTGCTTTAATGAGTAATTTAGTGCTACTGAGTTCATAATTACAGCTTAATTAGCGTGAAGGATAAAGGTTTTGCAAGTTTATATGTTGCTGCAATTGATATAGCTTGATTTTTAGGATTAATGCTGAGTAGCTTTCCTATTTTCCAAGTTTGGTGCTTAGGCTTGATATTATCATTTGAAATTTAATACTAGTATTATCTAAATGGGAATCAGCTAGACAGAGTCGGCTAACATTTTTGTCGAGGACTGGCTACACAGTTGTTGATAGACTAACTTGAATAAACTTAATTACTGTAATAATCCTGTATTAAGATTATGAATGCTGGGTTACTATCAACTAACGTAGATAACTGTTCAGAGATGTTTTTTTAATGCTACTCATTGATATGGTTTTCTGACCAACTCTTTTGTGCTTGGAAGAGTTTGTGAAGTTTTTATTTGATTATCCCTCATTGAATAAAGCTTAATTGGGCCCTAATACCAGAGCTTGCTTGGTCATGGTTTAAAGTTTACAAGCTTTTTACTTCATGCATTTGTTAAAACTAAAGCTCAATAGAGTTGGTGAAAAGGATGTGCTTACCAGATAAGATATGGTTGATAATTTTTTTTTCTTCTCATTGCCTCATAACGTGTCTGCAGGCTTATGTTCCATCTGTACAAATCAAGAGAAAATTAAAGAATGGCACCCTGTCTATCAAACCAAAACCACTGTTCCCTGGATGCGTGTTTCTGAGATGTGTATTGAACAGGGAGCTACACGACTTCATACGAGAATGTGATGGGGTCGGAGGTTTTGTTGGATCCAAGGTTGGAAATACGTAAGAGTCCTCAGTTATGTATTCTTGTTCACTTGATTTATTATTTACACTATTAAATGAGTTTGTTATCTTTTTGTCAACTCATAATATTCATGACTCTACAACTTTTGATTTTTTACCAAATCTGTGGTATGTTCTGCTATGAAATATGGAATTTCAGTGCAAAGTCTTTCGAGTTTCATGCTTGTGAATTGATGAGATCCTCGAATGTATTCTAGTTTACGAATTTTTACATTACCTTACCGACCTTAGATTGCCTACTAAACAACCTTATAGGAAGCACTATATTTTTGGTTCGTTTATTTTCTTAGTTGTTAACACAGGTCGATAAGTTTCAATTCGTGCAGAAAGCGACAGATTAATAAACCTAGGCCAGTAGATGCAGATGACATGGAAGCAATACTTAAGAAAGCAAAGGAAGAGCAGGAGAAAGCTGATCAAGAATTCGAAGAAGAGCAACAAAAGAAAGAAGCTTTGGATTCGAAGAAACCTGGTGTAGACACTCTTCTCATTTCTAAAATAAATGCTTTAAAAAATCCAGGCGGTCAAGGAAGAAAATCTGGAAAGGGTTCATCTTTGAAACTTGGTTCAACTGTACAAGTTACATCTGGAGCATTTGCTGGATTTTCTGGCACTCTTAAGAAACTTGACAAAAAAACAGGCCTGGTATTCACTCTTGCTCTTAACCTGTGTTTTGTGCATGATACGTGTTAAGAAATCAAGATCCTTCAAACTTTTCCCACTTTATAGAAACGTAATATAACTATCTAAAAGGATATATTAAAAGAAAAACAAAGGGGAGAAGTTCATTTTCAATCCTGATTTGTAGTATTTGTTTGTGCTTTCTAAAAATATGCTAAATTTCTGGCTGCCTTAAATGCTGTGCTTCTATTTGCTTATATTGAATAAGCTACACATATTTAGGACTAAAATCGATGATGCTTTCATAATTCGTTTTCTTTTTTTGTCAACTCATCAATTTCTGAATCATTAAAGACAGCTAAGTGCAGACTTGACACCGCATCCCATGTCATCTGGTTCATTTTCTTGCAGGCAACTGTTGGATTTACATTGTTTGGGAAGGAAACCTTAGCAGATATTGATGCCAAGGAAATTCTTGCTGAGGGGAGTTGACATGTAATTGAAGCAGATAAGTTGGATGATGAATTCTACCGACAGGACAACAAACTGTTATCTCCAAACACGACCTCAAATCGCTGGAAAATATTCAATGGCAAGGATCATTCAAGTAAATGTTCTTCTACCTAGTTGAACACAGCTCATCTGGTATGATTCTAAAATTAATCCTACCATTAGCAGGTTTATGTATGCTCTGATTCGAAGGTTGGGCGATATTATTCAATGCTCCACTAGCCCTGTTTATTTATTTTTCCATAACTGAAATTTATCTTAGTGTGATTAAGATCTCTCTGATCCTATTCTAAGATGATTTAGGAAGAGGATTAATAAATAATTGCATGATCTCCCTTGCTGTCGTAAAGGCAATGTCACAGCTTATGGATCATATTCTTGGAGAAAATGTGGGAAAGAAATACTTATATTCTTCATCGAGTTTATCTTTTTCACAAGAGAATTCGCAATGGAGATTAAACATGCATCCGTGGGCATGTCTTATTATCATAACATGGGCCGGCCCATTTCATCTAGCTCTAAACATATGGAACCAAAATACCAAAGCCCATTAATTTGGCCCATAACTCGCCGAAAAAAACCTGCACATTGAAATGATAGGGGAATAACATCACCTGCTACGCCGTTTGGTCTATTTCATAACAACGTACTTTCATAGTGCTTCCATATTTCATTTTCATGATTAAGTTTTTATCTCATTGTCTTAATATATTACTCCCCCCGACCCACCACAAGGTACCCATTTATTTTTGTGCGTGGATTAAATGTGTAATGCGTAATTGTATTAGTGGTGTGTGCCAATTTTTTTTAAAAAGAGAAATTAAAACCTTTAAGCGATCACTCAAAATAGTAAAATGAATACCTTATGATCCTTATCGTTATTTTGAAATTCCGACCCTCAATTATAGCCGGCTGTTCTAAGTAGGTTGGTAGGCAGGTGGGTGTGTCCACGAGCTCTGCGAACAGTGTTCAATTTGATTGAGACATGGCATTACCAACATGTGAATTAGTTGTGTGAATGATGAATCATTTATCGCGAGTTGTTGTTACCAACACCTTGCCTTGGGTGGACGGTACGGTATACCGAAATTATTTAAGCATACCGTATACCGTACCGAAATTTTCGGTATTAAAAATTGCATGCCGATATCGTACCGAAAGTTTCGGTATACCGAAATTCGGTATACCGAAATTTCGGTATGCTAATAATCAATACCGAGTTATACCGTATACCGAAACTTACCAGTTCATACAGAGAAAAAAAGAAAAAAGAAGCTGCTAAAAACCTAATAAAGAATACAATTCAACAAAAACCTAAAAAAAAAAAAACAAGACAATCAACAAAAACCTAAAACAGAATACAATTCATACAATATGCCCAAAATTTCAACAATTCAATAATTATTCAAACACTATCTAAGAATACCTTTTGAACACAATATCAATAAAATAATTTTTAAAAAAAATCAAAACATTTCTATAAGTAATATAGGAGGAGTGAGTAAAAGTTGAGATTTGAGAGACGGCGAACACGTGGAGCGACAGCAACGGCCAGCGGCTAACATACCACTGTGGGCGTAGGCGTACAACAGAAAATCCAAATTGAAAAAATGAGGGTTTGAGGTCGGCGACTAAATATAGAGAAAGGGAGGAACGGTGGGGGTAGACGTACAACATAAAATCAAAGTAGAAAAAACAGGGGTTGGGATCGGCGACGACTGAAAATAGAGAAAGAAAGGGTTGGAGGTGGCGGCTCGAAATGAATTTCAATTCCCATTTGCTTTCCCCATTTTGCTTTCCCCTTTTTACTCGTATGATTACTTAATAAGCAGTAGCCACACCATATCAGCAATAATTAATGACTTTTAACTTTTTGGTTAAAAAACTTCAACTTAAAAAATCAAATTTAATTAATATTATTTTTATTTTAATTAATTATCGGTATTTCGGTATATACCGAAATACCGATTTTTTAAAATTAGCTTACCGTTACCGAACCGAAAAAATCGGTACGGTATCATACCGTACCGAAAATTCCGGTATGCTGAAATTTTCGATATGTGCGTTATTTTGCGGTACGATAACTGCGGTATACCGATTTTTCGGTAATTTCGTCCACCCCTATTCACAATGCATGTAAATAAATGGTGAATATTAATTTATAACTGATTGTCTGAGATTTTATTTTAGAAGAAAATGGGACTAATTTATTGTGGATGATAAGAGTCATCCATAAAACGAAACGAATAATTTATCAATTATATTGGTACATAAGTGGGGGACCAAGCACAACCCCATATCTTTTTTGCTTAGCATTAGCTATAATAAATGGCATTAAATGCTTATGGATGATTGTATGGGTCTAACTACCTCAACATCCATATGAGCTAGGACATGGACAATTTGTACTCTATTACCAAACTATTTAGGCCCAATCTGGGTTGGGGGTTGGGGCAGGGTGTGGGTGGGGTGGGAGAGGGGGTGGGTGATCATGAGTATATTAAGTAATTAATCAATGCAAAACATAAGACTTGACGATTTAAATAATGACGTCTGTATAATTTGTTCACATGCTATTACTTCATTTGCAATCAATGTTTGTGAGTGTAGATTTTAGTTTGAATGTCTATTTATATGTGATTGTAAGGTGAAGATATATTTTACAATTAATGTGTCCACCAAACATAACGTCCTCTTGTTACCTCAAATGAAAGGCAAATAGCATGTCCAAGGTGAAACTATATAACGAAATAAATTTCGTAAGACAAATAAAAATGATAATATATTTAATTTTATTATATTTTAATTGAAAAAAAATAACACATCTAATTAAATAGTTATGTGGGATTTGGGATCATATTACACAAGTATTTCTCATAATTTATTATTTCGAAATAAACGTGAAAAGAAAGAGGGTTTTAATAGGATTTTTTTTTAACTTTACATTAACTTAAACTTTAAATTAATAATGAAATAATTATCTAGAATCCTACAATTATACTACATATACACATGATTTTAGAGCTAATAAATCAAATATCTTGTATCCTCAATGGTTATTTAAAACATAATAATAACACGTGTAATTATCAATGATTAGTAAAAACATAATAATTCAGCATATAATAATATTGAACCCATCATAACAAATATAAATAAAAATAGGTTTTCCATAATCATTTAATTTACCACAAGTCATGGTTTAATCTATTAATTAGTTTTTTTTTTTTTTTAAAAAAAACCCCACACCTTTACAAGTCCACTAGTCTACATCTCGCAAAATAAAATCTCCAAATATGTAATTTATAAACTCACTATTCATTAAACATTAAAGGGAAAAGGATCATTTGAGCCCATCATCTTATACATTGGGATAATTAAGCCCTTGAACTTTCATTTTGTACATGTAAACCACATATTTTTTTATATAAGATCAAATAAGCCCCTTTACTTTTTAAAATAAAACATACAAGCACTTTTATATTAAATACTATATAAATAATGCATGGAACCTTCATTATGATTTATGACCAGTTATTGTTATGTTCGAATTTTTTATTCTTCTTAATTTTTTTTATTAATTACAACTTAATTTTATATATATTCCCTACAATTAAATATTTATTTTTAGAATTAATTCAAAAAATATAATTGAATTTCATCCTTATAGTTCATGTAATATTATATTCTTGTAGTTAATGATCCATTTTACTCTTAGAGTTTAATATTTAATTTTAAAATTTAATATTAATTTAAAGGTATAATTATAATTTTCTTCTAATAATTTACCGTGTATTTTTATCCGTATGGTTTAATATTTATTTTTAGGATTTAGTTTTAATTCTAAGTATATAATTAATCTCATCGAATAATATAAAAATTATTAAATCGTAGGGAAAAAAATACAAATCACAATATTTCATAAATAGAAAAATAAAATAGATCATGACTATGGTAAATTATTAAAGTTATAATTAATAAATTAAAATTAAAAAGAATAAAAAAATTAGAACAAATGAACAATAACAGAAACCGGTTGACAATGAGAGGGGTCATGCATTATTTATATAGTATTTTATATATAAAGGTGCTTGTATGTTTTGTTTTGAAAAATAAAGGGGTTTGGTTGATCCTATATAAGAAGATTAGGGGGTTGTACGTATAAAATAAAAGTTGAAGGGCTTAATTAGTTGATCCCATTGCACAAGATGAGGGGCTCAAATGACCTTTTTACCAACATTAAATTGGTGATTAAATCAAAATTATCCATAAACGATGTGTGGAGAAAGAAATAACGAATTAATAAATATGCCAAAAATGAAATTAAAAAAACACCACAATGATATTGACCTAATATATAGGATGTTGGGGGGCAATGCATGCACATGAGCAAGATAGAGAAAGTTCGTTATACAAATCAGTGAGATGTCTTCTTCCAAAAAAAGGTCCACTTGTCAAGCTGTCATCTCCTATAAATTATTTTTTTTTAAATTTTATTTATTTAATATCACAAGCTTATAAATGTAGGTATACATAATCTGTATGTATACGTGGAGTAGACCTTTGTATGAATCAAGAAGACAAAGGGGCACGCGGTTATTATCTTTTTATTTCATTCATTGTTTATCTTTTTATTTTTGGGAAATGATTAATTTAAAGGGAAAGTAGTTTTGATGATTAGAGTAATCACTAGGGACGAAGCACTGCACATGTTTTTTCATTGTCGGATGAAGTGGGTGTAATCTACGGTCCAAAGGAATCTTCTTTTACTTTTTCTTTGTTTAATTAATAACTAAAATTAATGAGAGTGCTATTGAGTAACTATAGTTTATACGACCTTAATTAATACTGATTATTTTCATATATAAAATTTATGATAACAATGTATATTTTTAAATAAATTGTATCATATTAAATTCATAAAATTTCTAATACAAAGTATGCACAAGAAATACAATACGTAAATAAAAGAATACTCCTATTTCATAACATTCCAAAAAAATTAATGGGGCAGGAGAATCTAACCAATCATCTTTAAAATAATATAATACAATATGTCTTGAAATAAATTACAAATCAAATTATCAAGAAATTTCGAGTGAAATAGTAAGATGAGTTGATCTTTCAATGTTGAATGATTATTTGGATATGATAATTATTGCATTGGTCTTTAATGGGGAGGACAAATGATTTAAAGTTAATAGTAAGATCATTAATGGTGTCAATACACTTTAATTACTATGTACTTTTTACATTGATTTGAATTATTGATGCCATAGTAAGAATATTGAAACAGACATTTTACATGTACATTTGGCCTAATAACATAATTTTTAAAATAAAAATTCGTCTCATATATTTGTATTATTAATTAATATATATGATAATATTGATTAAAATGATACATTGGGCCAAATCTTTTCAATTTGTTTTCTAGCAATAGATATGTAGCACTATCGATTCAAATACTACTATTTCAGGTTTTATTCAAATACTACTATTTCTGGTTTTATTCATTGTATTATGTGATGAACGTGAGAGAAATGTACAAAAAGGTAAACTCAAAAACATACAAGCACTGAAGTGCAAAATAAGCATGGGGAAAGGACCACAAGAGCAAATTCAGAAAGTAGAAGGGCATAATCGTAAAGCATCTCATATTATATTCCCTCACTCAGCAACCACTGGGGAAGAAAAGCGAAGTAGACTGTGTAGCAGAAGCAGGTAAAACCGTATTTAATTTTCACAACCTCCGAGCCCACCCCACCACCACCACCACCACCACCTCCACCACCCCCTTACCCATTTCCCCAAGATTTTCCACATCTCTCAAACCCTAGAAAAACTCATTTAAAAATTGGGCTCACAATTTATTCCTTCATGGGGTTTTCCAAGAAACCCTTGTAAATCCAGGATATAAGACAAGAGAGGAAGCCAGAATTCTTGCTCTAAAACTCAGATCAAACATGGCTGCGTTTTCATCTTCCAGGTATTTGTTGGCATTCTTTCTGCTCAACTTCTACTTGAAAGTGTTGGATGCGAGCCCAAACTTAACATTTAGTTTCAAGAACTTTGGTAAAGATTCCAACTTTGAGTCCAAGCTTGCTCTGTTTGGGGATGCTAAGGTTGCTAGCTATAATTCATCTGTTCAAATTGCTGGTTCAGGGGTTTCTAGTGGTGGGAGGTTCATCTGTAAGAAACCCTTTAATGTTGTTGAGGGGAAGTCGAGAAAGATGGTGTCTTTTTCTAGTTTTTTTGTGTTTTCCATCTCTAAGGAAGATGGGGATGGATTGGGGTTTGTAATGCTCCCTCATGGGTTCCCCTTGAATGTTTTTTATGGTGCTTCTATGGGATTGTTGGGTGAGAGAAAAATGAAGTTTCTTGCAGTTGAATTTGATAC
The DNA here is from genome assembly GCA_023678885.1 of Pogostemon cablin. Classification (NCBI taxonomy): domain Eukaryota; kingdom Viridiplantae; phylum Streptophyta; class Magnoliopsida; order Lamiales; family Lamiaceae; genus Pogostemon; species Pogostemon cablin. The sequence goes on from CM042983.1 coordinate 1,522,763, forward strand.
TTTCATGGATGAGAAATATGGTGATGTTAATGGTAATCATGTTGGCTTAGATGTTGACAGTTTAGTCTCTGTTAAAGTGAGCAATGTTTCAGCTATCAATCTTGTGCTAGATAGTGGGATGAAGTTACAAACATGGATTGATTATGAAGCAAGCAGTAAAAGAATTGAGGTGAGGCTTTGTAAGTTTGGAGAAATTAGGCCACTTGATCCATTGCTCTCTTACCCTATTGATTTGTCACAAATGTGGAAAGATGAGAACATCACTGTTGGATTGAGCTCTTCGAGTCGAAACTCTTCACAGAAAGTAATTGTATATTCATGGAGTTTTAGGTCAAGAACAATGCCTCAATGGATGCATTCAGAACCCATGAATCCAGAGAGGTTTGTTGAGAGGGGAGAAGAGGTGGAAATTCAAAAGAAAAACGACTGCGCCGTGAGAATTCTTGTTGCGTTGATCTTTGGCACTGGTTGTGGGGCAATTGGCGCGGTCTTTTTATTGTTTCTTTGGACTATGTTTGGGAATAGGCGGCCAGTGGTGCCGGAAGAATTGGCCGTGAAACCTAGGGAGTTCGAGTACAGAAAGTTCGAAGTATCTGTAGATAAAACCGTCGAAGATGGTAAGAAATAGGTGCTTTGGTTTGCAGGTTAGACAGTGGGTGTGTCTTCTTTGTTAGTACTTGGATGTTGTGGTTTGGCATGGTGCTGTAATTTAGTGATCAATCATTGCAATGCAGTTTTGCCATTTGCTATCTTCCATATGTTGTGATCATTAAGGTACAGTTTCATCTTAGGTAGCTATGGCTCTTAACGTCTCTCTGTCTGTTGTTAAATTGTTTGATGGAAATATCTTAAATTATGATATTTGAGGAATCTCCAAGTAGTCTCAAATTCTTTGAATGAAAGTTGAATTGTTAATATATTTTTGGAATGTGTTTGGAGGAAATTGGAGAATAATTGTTATTTATTTATTTATTTATTTATTTTTATTATTATTATTGTTTCTTTTGGCCAAAAAAATGTGATCTGCAGGACTGAAATATTTGCTGAATGGAGATGTACATTAAATTTACTTTTATTTTTATTTTATTTTTTTTTTTTATTTTTTTTTTTTTGATACCGAGGTTCCGGGCTTACGCCCGACTAGTCCTCGAGGAAACAGTCCCGGCCCCTCAGAACTGCCTCCAATTATTGAATATAAATAAATAAATTATAATATATAATTCTAAAGAATAACTATAAAATTTACGAACGCGTTTGCGAGCCATTAGCGAGCCTATAAACGAATATGTTCGCGAGCTTTCGAGCCGAATACCCTTAGGCTTGAGTTTGGTTTGATAAACTATACGAACCCAAAATTAAAGTTTGGTTTGGCTCGTTAAGGTTAACGAACGAGTTCGAACGAATATTTAATCAAACCGAGACTCGAATAGTTCGCGAACGGTTTGGTTTGGTTAGTAGTATTCTTATGTTGATTTTGGATAATTGAAAAAGGACTTATATTTGAAATCACATCAAATCATACTAAAGTACAACTTCAACCCACATTTAAATTAAAAAAAAATCCCTTAATTTTAGTGAATGATTTCATCAAAGGTTTTCAAGCGTAAAATTTAATTTAATTTATTTATATTTTTCTAGTGTCACAAACATACGACATAAAGTTCCACACTGTTTCAAAAAAAAAAAAAAAAATTCCACACTACCTAAATAAACTTCCACATTTAGAGTTTCAATTTTAAGTCCAATAATATAACCTACTCGCCTAAGGCCGGCCCAACAACTATTTCATCATCCAAACATTTTTCAACAACCTCTTACAAAAGTTGGCCCAACCAGTAACTGGGAAAAAGCCCATTATTAATTCACAAAGGCGACGTCGTAGCGTGCTAGGGTTTTACATCCCCTTTTAATATCCGTCCCAAATATCAGAACTCAAAATCAATCAAACAATTCCTTCATTCGAATCAGTTCTGTTGATTTTCTTGTGGTTAAGCTATTATTGTTATTATTTCATTTCATTTTTCGAATGGGATCGGTGATGCATTGACAAATAAACTGCGTTATCTATCTGATAATTCCAATATGGAATTGAAGATAACTTATCTATTCTGAGATCCCAATTTGTTGTTTTTCTGCGAATTTTTCTTTACGAAATTGATTAGATAGATTGATTATTTACCAGTGGAAGAGCATCATTGATGAGTAAATTGAAATCGTCATCCTTGCACTATGATTGCCAGTGAAGAAAACAAATGGGGATTTTTCACTCTGAGATGCTCTCCGCTTCGTTTAATCTTCTCTTTTGTGTTGTAAGTTCTTTGGCGGATCGACGTCAAACGTTTGATTTTTTTTTTCTGGGATCCAAAATGTGAGCTTTTCCGTTTATAATTCTTCAATTTCTTATCTGTCAAAGATTTTGGCAGAATTATGCGAGGTGACGATGAAATTCATTGTTAATCACTGACGATGGAGTGATGTCAAAAATGAATCCCGACAGGTTCTGATCGCCTTTATTTTTTAAAAAAATTCTTTCGTATTTTCTTATGAATGATTGATTATTGGGTATATGATGAATCTCATGTGAATGGGTAATTTGCATCTGAATTTCACCCTGATGCTAAAATCACCTTGGAGACCTGATACTCGTTTTCAATTCATATTGAAATATCATTCGTTATGCATCTGTTTTTTTTGTTATAATCTATGTACCTTATAACTATAAGTTTCTCTATTTCTTAAAATCAGAAAGAATATATGTAATACATTTATGTATTAAATCTATTTCATTATAAAATGTCACTAACAACGAGCCACACTTAAGAAGTACTCGATGACTAAACATCACCTTATTATCTCAATTTGAGATTATTAGATATGATTATGTTGCAAGTATAATTTGCCATAATTTTTAATAATAGTCTCATTTTAAAACTAAAGTCAGATCAGATAATTGAAATTCGGTGCCCTTTAACAAATGTCCCAAGATCTTAAGGATATTTTGCAATTTTGAAAATTTGTATAAAAGGAAGAGAAAAGTGGCAAATCCACCCCTATTCTTATACCACAAGATCAATTTAGCCCCTAACCTATTTTTTAGAGCATTTAAGCCATTCTTCTCTTTAATGAATCAAGTCCACCCTTCATCTTTTGTAATCTTTTGTAAAATGAACAAGTTAGCCATTCTGTTAATTAACACCGTTAAAACTTAACCCATGGATCCCTATTTTGAAGCCAAAGTGTCGGTGCCTACTATCAGTCAGTCACTGTTCAACCTTGTCACTTATTTTAATTAATTATTATTTTAATAATATATGTAATATTTGGTTATAGTAATTTATGAGATATTTTAGTAGGAATGCCAACATTTTGGAGTATCAATACCCATATTTGACTAAAAGAATTTATTAGTACCTGTCTCGTTAAAAAATTTTATTATCGTACTTATATTCGTCTCTTATTCATTTATCAATATGTGAAGAGACCCATACATATATATATATGTATAATTTAATACTTCTTCTATCTCATTAAACTCTTCACTTAAATATCAACTTTTGTTTTAGTTGCAATTTAATCCAAACTTTTAACATTTGACAAAAAAAATAGTCACATTTGAGGGGTTTGGCAAATTAAACTCAATGGGCAGACCTGCCCTGCCCAAATGCATGCCACGTGTGCTATCTAATGTGATTTAATTAGATTAGATAATAATAAAAAGTCTCTTGTGAGATGAGACGGTTTGTGAGACGTGTTAAAGTATGTCGATTATTTAAATAAAGTATGTTTAATGGTTGTTAATGTATGTTTTTTAAAGTATGTTGGATTATGTATTAAAGTATGATGTTAGTGTGTTATAATTTGATTTATTATCGACATACTTTAACCACAAATAAGCGCACTTTAATCACAAATAAGAATATTTTAGTGACGGGTTGACCCGTCTCACATCCGTCTCACTAATAACCCGTCTCACAAGAGACTAAAATGTCATTTGCTTTATCACACCACGATTGACTTTCTCACTCCACCATAATATTTAAGAATTTTCCCCTGCAATTAATTTCTGCTGAGATTCAGATGACTCAAACCCCTGTTGCCGAACAAACTCGCCGGTATCTCACCGGAAAGTTCGTTGGACTGATGGCGATCGCGTTTATACGAGTTCTCGACGGGATTCGGCTAGAGATTTGGTTGTTGCTGCGTGAGGCGGCTGAGTTTGACGATTGGAGGAGGAATAGAGCCGGTGATTGCGTTGTCCGCGGTTCAACACGATGAATTGGCTCAGTTTCCCGATGTCGGACGGGATAACACCGGAGATTCTGTTTCCGGAGAGTTCGAGGATCCGGAGTCGGGAGAGGGAGGTGATGAACTCCGGGATCCCGCCGGAAATGGAACTCCAGTCAGTAACGATGAGAGTGGCGATCTGATCGAGCTTGCAAACTGAGTCAGTAACATCTGCATCCGCCGCCGACGACTGGTTCATCTCCTGCGTCGCACCCTTCATTCCGGCCACCTCCGTCGTCGCCATAGCAGTCGACAACGACAGGCTGGACCTAAACTCCTTATTCCGAGCAATGCAGAATCTGCATTTAGTTTTGCAGTCACGTGGGTTGGATCGTAAAATCAAGATCACAACGCTACACAGCATGGCTGCTCTCGCCTCCTCATTTTCATCTTTTCATACACAAATCATAGCCTTGAATGTGTTCATGTTCTGCAAGGAAATAGGTGGAGTTAAGTGATGAAGCAGAAGTTAAAACGTCATTTTTATTATTATCCTTAATTAAATAACATTATTTAATGTTTTGTTGGCAGCACACGTGGCATGCATTTGCCAAATAAGAAATTGGGCAGGGCATGCCTGCCCATTGGATTTGATTTGCCAAACCCTTCAAACTGACTATTTTTTTTACCAAAGGTTAAAAGTGTTAAAAGTTTGGATTAAATTGCAACTAAAGCAAAGGTTAGTATTTTTTACGCAATAACCCAATACTTAAATACAGAGTTAAAAAAAAGTTACTTTTTTAATAAACTTTATTGAATTTTAGGGGCTTTTTTTTAACCAACTTTATTGACTTTTAGGGGTATTGCAATATTTTTAAATAATAAATAAATAAAGTAAGTTACGAGTGATATTTTTAAAATATGATGTAGTGAGAGTTCATTTATTTTGAATCTTTTACTATTTTTGGAGGAATGTAATTGGACAAATAAATAAGGAAATTGTGAAAAATTTATTGGGTGGAGTGAGTATATATTATGAGATAATTTATACTCCATATTTAATTAAGGCGTGAGACCGTCTTAAGTAAGGGCTTACGTGAGATGGTCAAAAAGAGATAATTTTATATAGGAAAGTGATCATAAATTAATAAAAAGTGATAATGTTATTTCATGAACAATTTATAATATAAATAAAAAATTATAATATTTTATAGCGAAAGTGATAATGTTTATAGCGAAAGTGATAACTATTTTAAAAAGTAAAAAATAATCTCACGTGAGACGGTCTCACGCAAGACCTACCCTTTAATTAATAGTTATAAGTTTAATTTAATCATATTTATTTAAAATAATATAATTTATTTTATACTATTTATTTTATATTTGATTAATAATAAAGTATTTTTTATTATATTTATTTAGATAAAATATATATAAATATATAATAAATGAATATTAAACAGTTACAGATATTTATGGTATTGATAAATAGATATAGGACGGGTACTGGTACCATAATAAATTTTTTAAATGGAATGGTTATAGATACAGAGGTTATCTTTTAATCGGATATGAGTACCCAAAATAAGTGGATATCCTACCCGTTGTCTTTCCTACTAAAATATGCCATAATTTACTTTAATAGAATATTACATAATATTACATACTCCTTCCGTCCCGGAGATATTGACACATTTTTTTGGGCACGGAGATTAAGGAGTATAATAATTTAATGTAAAGTGAAGTGAGATAAATAATATTTAATGTGTAGTGGGTAGTTGTGTTAGTGGTAAGTGTGATGTGTGTGTGGGTCCATGTAAATAAATAAATTATTTTTGTATGGGTCTCATGTTCCTTAAAAGGAAATATGTCAATTTCTGTGGAACAATCCAAAAAGAAAAGTGTGTCAATATCTTCGGGACGGAGGGAGTATAATCTGTTATTAAAATTTTAATTAATAGGAGTAATAATTAATTACAAAATAAAAATAATAATAAAATAAAATATATATGACAAGTTTGAAGTGAAAGAGTGATAGTAGGGATCCACGTGTTAAGTTTTAACGGTGTTAATTTATTAGTTAACAGAATGGCTAACTTGTTTATTTTACAAAAGATGAAGGGTGGACATGATTTATTGAAAGAGAAGAATGGCTTAAATGCTCTAAAAATAGGTTAGGTGTTAAATTGATCTTGTGGTATAAGAATAGGGGTGGATTTGACCCCTCATGGTTTTGAATATTGTTGATGAAATGTCTTTTAATGGGCCTGAACTATGTCTTCAATGGGCTTACATTAGTCCGGCCCATAAATGAAAAGCAATATAACAGTCCAGATTCTAAATTATAGGAGCCTGTTTGTTCTTCCCCACATCCTCTTCCCACCCGCAAAGTGTATTATGGTGTATGAATTATGATTGCGAACAGTTTTTCTTTCAAAAAAATGTCAAGTTGAATGAGAAAATTGTGGCGTAGAGAGTTCCACAACGGTGTCGTTTCCTGGCCACTCGTTTGGTCAAACAACCTGTGAAACATTATCCCATTTTACTCCTCCCCCAAGAAATCTAAGTCCAGCAGCTTCTATTACAATCACAAAACACTCACCTTTCCTATAAATCTTCTTTATTCTCAGTTTTTCAGACCACGTGATTCATCAACAATCATCGAAATGGGAATGGTTTTTGGAAAAATCGGCGTCGAAACTCCGAAATTCGAAGTTATCAGCTCCACTGACGACTACGAAATCAGGAAATACCCACCGGCAGTCGTCGCCGAAGTAACCTACAACCCCTCCGACTTCAATTCCGACAAGGACGGCGGATTCACCGTCCTCGCAAACTACATCGGCGCTTTCGGCACTCCAAAGAACACCAAACCCGAAAAGATCGCGATGACGGCTCCGGTCATTACGAAAACGGCGTCGTCGGAGAAGGTAGCCATGACCGCGCCTGTCGTCACCACGGGCGGCGGAGAGATGGTGACCATGGGGTTTATACTGCCGTCGAAGTACGCGAAGGCGGAGGAGGCGCCGCGGCCGGTGGATGAGAGGGTGGTGATTAGGGAGGAGGGGGAGAAGAAGTATGGAGTGGTGAGGTTTAGTGGGGTGGCGCGTGAGGACGTGGTGGAGAAGAAGGTGGATCAGCTGCGGAAGTGTTTGGAGAGAGATGGGTTTGAGGTGGTCGGCGATTTTGTTTTGGCGAGGTATAATCCGCCGTGGACTCTGCCGCCGTTGAGGACTAATGAAGTTATGATTCCGGTGGATTGAAACATAGTTTCTTTAAACGTATTTTATTTTATAATCTGAATATCTGTAATCTTTGAAATGTAACGAGTGAAATCAGTGGATGTTATAATTCTTTATTTAAGTATAGTATAATAAAGAGTGCAATTATGTTGTGGAGATTCAGATTTGTAAGAAATTTTTTTTTTTTTTTTAAAAAAAAAATATTATATTAAGATTGCTGAAAACAGCAAGCTCTGATTGATAACAGAAGGAAGGAGAATCCGTCTAATGAAATTCACAAACATCATTATATTTAGCAAAATAAGTAATAGAGTGTGCAACAAGATTACGAGCACGTGATTGCCAAAAGATTTCTTTAGAGTGCAACGAAGTAAGCAAAGGCGTAATATCTTGGATAATCGGAATGCAAGATGAAGGACAATCCACCTCATTTCTAGCAGCGAAGATGACCGACGCAGCATCGTCAATGATAGAAAAATCTTGAAGGTTGAGGTGGGAGGCTAACTTGCAAGCTCCCCTGAGGCCAAGAAATTCTGCAGTAATGGGACAAGTAATGCCATGGAAAGTCTTTGCAAAACCATGAAAGAAAATGCCATTCGGGTCTTCAACATACACTCCAATTGTCTCTTTTAAGAGTCGATGCGAAATTGCTTCATCAAAGAAAACTTTGTAGTCAGTAGAAAGGAGCAGAAAATCACCTGGTGGTAGAAGATCAGAGGAGATATGCTAGAGCCAACTCCTAGAATTATGAAAGTTACATAAAAGTGCAGCGGAGTAAGTCACAAGAGAATAGCAATCCATTGCCAATAAATTAATTATTAATAGTGAGCAATTTTTTTTTTTAATTTTATTTGAACGTTGAGGAAAAATACATTAAATGGGAATCTTTTGTAGTAACTTGCTCAAACCCAAATTCGTTCCACTTTGTCAAAGCGGCCCATAATGCTTGAGCTTAAAACTAAACGGGCTAAGCCCAAGCTTTGAATTGGGTTGTAAATATACCCCCCAAGTTTATGGATTGTCGTATTTTAAAACGAAGGTTAAAAAAATGAATAAGGCCTTTTTTTTTTTGGGTAGTTTGATTGGGGGAATCATGCAAAATAAAAATAACACTCTCGAATACTCTATAAACCCCCAAATATTTTAGACCAAATAATCCTTTAAAAAGACAAATAGATCCTTCTTTACTTAGAGAAATTTTTATGATATCATGTTCAATGGCTAAACACTTCACTTAAATAACTTTTAACGACTTTTTTATTCTTTGTCGAACACCTTTATTAAGAAATTTATAGAAGGATAGAATAGTCAATTTGGTTGTAATTAGTGAGGGAAATTAATTCACGTGGAATACCATATAGTATTGTTTATCATATGGGGGGTGTATATATCGGGGTGTTAATTGACACACCCCACAATGAAATGTACTAATGGCTAAATATCTGTACCAATGAAAAAGACTATTCAAGAATTTGAATTTCATTTCCTTTTCTTTTCTTTTTGAAATATTACATTTAAGTTTTAATTTCCACGACATGCTTACTTTGAATAGTGATATTATATTGTAACATAATGTAGAATAAAAATTCTAAATTCTGAATTCAATTTTCTAATAACACGCTATGTTGTAAAAAGATTATGTATAAATATAAATATACATACCTGATGATGTATTAAAAGTAAATCAACTCAAATGCAGTTCATAACGGCAAAACAACCTAGTTGCATAATAAACATGACAGAGGGAGAAAAGATAACATCCTCAATTCGAGGTGTAGAAACTCTTATTAAAAAAAAAAAAAAAACACGACATAAAAGAATGGTTTATTTATTTATTTTTAAGGGTAATTAACCGTTTGTTGTATAGAAAGAAGCATAACCATTATGAAAGGTAAATCCTACTTTTGGTGCAAAAAAAATGATGTTGGTAAACTTGGTTATATTGCTAAGTGACAAAAAGTGTATAGTTTTGATTCCTCTAAGGTTGTCCTGCAATGTTGCTTTAGTGATTAAAGAATCATGTGAGAAAGGCTAAATGTTGGCCTCTAATCATATCAAGTATCAACCACCTGTCATTCTCCAATTACTCTATTCCACATCTTCTAATAATTGATTCATCACTCCAACTATTTGGTCCTAATCTAACATCTCATTCTCCTATTTGTTGCCTACACGTCGCAATATCACACTACTTTTTAATTTAACATATTCTACTCTCTTATTTCTTGTTACCTTTTTTTTATTATTTTTGTAATCATTTGATTAATTTCATGTATTTTGCGTGCAATGAGTTGGAATGAACCATAATACGGAATAATAATAGACCACCGTGCTAAATTATTAATCCTTTGTATTGGAAAATGCCAAACATGGCCTTAAATGAATTCAAATACGTATATGATACCGATAGAATTGAATGTGATTATGATACAAACACAATACACATCAATGATGAGTTGTGTTGTGTGTACCTCTCTCTCTCTCTCTCTCTTCTGCCTGTTTTCACGTGAATATTAGGCCAGCATTCAATGATTTTTTTCATGTGCAATTTAAAAGGAGCAATACTCGTGGCACTATCATATCATACAAAATCATTGATTTGATATTGAAATCAGCATGATCCAATAACCGCTCTACTACAATGTTGGAACAGTAAACGTATCTTGAGACGGGGGAGCATTGTTTAACTAATGTTTTGATAATGAATTCTTTTAGAGTGGAGCTAGAGAGTAGAGAATGTGAGAGCTACTATGAAGTATGATAATTGGGATGAAAGTAGAAGTAATGTGAGAAAATATTTTCTATGATATATGATATTGGGTGGTATAATAGTTACATATGAAACAATAAATTGAATACATGTGTATCATCAAAATCTGCACAGGTTGTGTTTTCAGGCAGCCTGGTTTCTTGATCAACTTCACAAAGCTTAACTGCTTGCTTGCATGCAGACACACATTTCTTCCTCTTCTAACGTATAAATCGAGTCGATTTTCTGCTATTTTTCTTGCTTCCAAGGGTGAAATTTTTCTAACACCCCTTTACTCTCCTCTTGCCACTTCCACTGCCTTCCTCGTGTGCTGTACAGTTTCACCATCTTTACTCTACTTAAGCAAAACATTTATCCTATCACTGCGAAGCAACTCTTACGTCCTCCTCCCGTTGCTTGGCCGCCTTCGTCTGTCCCTCCGACCGTCTACACACACACCCCGGGTAAGGATTTGCGTAGAAGTTCTCCTCTAGTCTTGGTAATTCCCCTGCTACTCTTGGATATGGCGCCCCGATTCTGTCCTTGTGCAGATGCTTCACCTCCGAGGCGAAGTGATCCCAAGAAATCGAACCGTTGTCCAATGAATCAATGAGTCTAACAAAATTCAACCTGAAATGTACAATGTAGGAATGAGCATGTTGATGATCATTAGAGCAGTGTTTGTTTGTTTATTATCTATGATCAGTCCTTCACCTGTCGGGATTTATCGTCCTTCTGAAGCCGTCGAACCTTCTATGCCCCTGCACCGCCTTCGCCATGTTGCCATCGTACGTATACACGAAAGCATTGCTTTCTAAGGCTATGATGTAGTCTAGAGCAGCAAGGCGGTTCTGGTACGGACTGAAGGGTTCGAGCTCCTCTGCCGTTGCTAGGGTGGAGTGTGAGAACACGTTCGGATACTCCGATCGAAGAGCATCCATACTGTTGTTACCGTAGATCTCTCCAGCCACTATGTAGATTTTCGTCGAAGATGGATACCCCATTGCCTTTAGCATTAGTGCAGCCTCTCTTGGAGACATAGGGCAGCCCCCTTGCAACCTCTTTTCCACACTGTCTATCTCTTTCTCCTTCCAATGCTTCACCTCGTACCTCATCACACGAAGCTCCTCTGCCTCCGACGCGGTTAGGTTGTGGTTGCAACCGGTGAACGCCAGCATGTCCTTTTCATACCTAATCGAAGAAATCACAGCAATAAGTACATGTTTGTTTAGTGTGTTCATGAAACTCTAGCACTCTTACTACCTTAAGTGAAGTGCAATGTAAGGTTCGCCCTCGTCTCTGAGTCGTTCCACAAGCTTCTTCCCTAGCTCCTCGATCTCTGGCGTGTAACGAAGGGCCTCATAGTTCGCTCGACACCTCAGCTTCTGTATAGACGAGGCAAGGCCATTGTTGGCAAGACGCGAATCAGTGTGAGTGAACATGATCACCTTATGCTTCTTCATCAAATGAAGTATCTCCCCTCTGTAGTAGCTAGCTTTCGACCACGAGACGGGTGCCTTGATCAGAGGATTTATCGAAGCGTAACGGGGTGGCAACGTTTCGACTATGTCGATGTCTTCTTTCAAAACGTCGATGAAATGCCTCCAATCAAAGATATCCTTAAAATCACTGCAAAAACAAGACAGAGAGGGATCAAAATGGATCAAGAGAGGAAGAATTAAAAGAACATATATACTATGTAGTATTGTGTCAAAAACCTTACCTAGGATCTGTCCAAAAGCTCTCATGATCAAGGGAAGGAAGCACAAGAGTGGCATTCATAATCTTGGCTATGGCAACCATATCACATATCTGGTTTTATATTAACAAACAATGTCGGAAAATGGATCATACAATACAACATAGTATGATATATTCATTAAAAGAATCAAATTCTGTTCTTGCTTACTTACCCCTGTTCTCATTTGATTCAATCCACCATTTGCATGAACTAATAAATAGCCATTTGATTTCCCATCTGAACATATTCAACAACATTTACACATCAATTTCAAATTCAAGAAAGATTAAACAAAAGAACAATAAATTTAAGTAAAGATTGATTTATATACGTCTTTGATTCTTTGGTCGAGCTGTACATCTGTAAAAATTATCACTGTTTGGCTTCATCCATATTTCAGGGACCTATATGAAACAATCCAACATCCTTAAATTAGTCAATCTGCAGAATAATTGATTAATTACATGCTTATCAAGGATAAAATAAAAATAAATAAGAGATTAAAATACACAAAAGAAGAAAAAAAATCCAGGAGTAGAAAATAAAAATCAAGATTCCATTTTTTTCCTTTTATTTTAATTAAATTGATTGCACAACGGTCAAATAATCAGTAGAATTCACATGGATGAATGATAATGGAAAAACTGGTCAATGGCAACTATGGAAACTTCAACCCTAAATTTGTTGCCGTCCCACTCACTTCTCTTCCACCCAATTAACAACTGGAAAAAAAACACACCATGCTTTTATTTAATATTTAATTAATTAATAGTAATTAACTGTTAACTAATTATACTTCCCAGAAAAGATGATCAATTTCCCCCTTTTAAAATGAATGCTCAAAGTTCGTACAGTCACTCAATTCAAGATCGAAAAATAGAATGTTGCTGAAACTTCTGGGAATTTAAAAGTGATTAAGAAAAAAAACAAAATTTAATTAAAATTAAAAGCATCATTAACCACACCGAAATCAATGAGAAGCCAGTTTCCATTTTTAGTATGTGTGTGTGAGAGAGAGAAACTCACCGGAAATTCCTTCATCTTCCGTTTCTGCATAGCAGCGCCGGCGGTTGACTCCGAATCATAAACTGCCATGTGGGCACTAGACGACAAATCATTCTTAAACGTCTGAATAAACAACGCCTCCTTATCCGACCGAATTGGCTTTCCGGCGGCGGCGCCACCGCCTCCGCCCATCATGAACGAAAACTTAAGAAAAGCCGAAACCACCACCATCATCAACAGAAAAAGGAGGAGCGTACGGCCCATATTCTTCCTCGAGGTCAAAGAATTGAAAACTCCACACACAGTCAACACGCATTCCTCCACGCAGAGTACCCACGTCTCCGGCAGTCTCTTCCGCGACAGGAGGTGGTGGTGGTAAACGGCGCCGTTTCCGTTGCATTCATCGAACAATGCCTCCTCATCCACATCGCTCTTCGAATGATCCAACACGGCCGCCCCCTCTCCGCCGGGCTTGTCCTTGTCGGCGTCCATCGCTTCCGCAGCGCCGCGGCGGCGGTGGTGGGTGATCTGATTGGTGGCGGTGTTGGGTGGATTAGTGGTGGCTCCTCCGGTTGACATTGCTCGGAAGATACACATAGGATGGAGAAAGTGAGAGAAAGGGAAGAAGGAAGATTATGGAGAGAGGAGAGAGAATGGAGGGAGGGCAGTGGCCATGAACGGTGAACCGTTGCTTTGTTTTCTTCTGTGTATTTATATGTACTATTTATTCTACGGTGAAATTATGAAATTAAATTAAATGAAATGAAATAAAGAAGAATGTTTTTAATCCTTTTTTTTTTCTTAGAGAGAAAGAAAGATTCATGTGATTGGGTGGGTAATTCGCCTCTGATTTCTACTGCATTTATACTACGGTCAACGGGATGTAAAAGATATTTTACCTTGTGTGATTTTGGTAAATCTAGGTTAGATTGCATAGTGGATTCTACACTATCTTATTTACCTTATTGGGTCATTTTTATATTTCTATAATTTACTTTATTTTGCTCCATATGAAACCCTTTTGGAGGACAATAATTAAGAGCATATTTATGTAGTAATTTTATTAACATAATAAAATATATAGTACAATAAATCAATTATTTATAAAAACAAGATCTGGAGTAATATTTAATTTAGATTTTAAAATAAAATCTGATTTTATAAGTGTTTCAAATTAAATTAAAATTTAATTTCTTTTCTCAAATTAAGGTCTAATTTTTATTTTTGTTATATTTTTATTTTAAAATTTACTAGAAAATTTATTTTCTCATTTCATACAAATAATTTAAAAATATTATTATATTCTTTCAAATTGTAAAATCGTTATTTTTATTAATATTTTATATTTTCTTATTATATATATTGAATTCAAAAAAAATAATAAAAAATTACTGACAATAGAAAGAAAAAAATAAAATTAAAACTTCAAATGACCAGACACTTAAAATGGAGTTAAAATCGAGACATGAACTAAAAATTGTGTATATAAATGAATAACGTGTATTTAAGGGAGTATATATGTATAAGATTATAGCATAGTGGAAATTGTTTCTATATTCATATTTATTCAAATAGTTGATCTATATAGAGACTCCTATTAAGTAGTGTAGGTAATTTGTGCTCGAAATAGACTAGTATATTTTTTTTTTCTTCTTATAATTATTATCGAGTTTAATTATTCACAAGTGATCTTATCCGGACATAAATTCCCATTTAAACAACTGTCGGTAGTCTGATGCAACGAATTCAATCTGAATTGATCTACTTTAATCCTTACATTAGATTTTGTATATTTTGCATGAAATTATAAATTAATCAGGCCTAAAATTCATTATCTCTATACACACAAATAATAATAGTCAGCTAAAGACCATTTTACAGGAAAATTATGCTAGACAGATGAAAAAAAATACTCCCTTCGTCCCACGTATTTTTACCCACTTTCCATTTTGGGGTGTCCCACGTATTTTTACTCATTCCATTTTTGGCAAAAATACATAATATTTTATTACCTACTTTTTACAATCCCAACAACTTTAACTACTTTTTTACACTTTATTCATCATTCCCAACAACTTTATTCACTTTTTCTTTTTAAATTACTAATTTATCCCTACTTTCTCTTACATTATATATTAAAAAAATAAAACGTCTTAATCTCCGTGCCCGTACAAACGGGTAAAAATACCCTGGACGGAGGGAGTATAACATTTAAAAAATATATATTCAAATTAATGAAAAATGATAATGGTTCAGTTAATTGTTTCATGAAAAATTAGTAATAAAAATAAAATTAATAATAAAAATTAGGAATTTTATCAATCTAATGCCCGAAAAATGGGTAAATTATCAATTCAGGCCTAAATTATTTTTTCTATCAATGCGAAACCTAAAATATATAAACTTATCAATTCATATTTATCCAATATTATCTCATAATAATAGTGATAATTACTTTAAAAAATATATAATTAATCTCACGGGAGACATACCCAAAATAATATTACTCCATAAATAAATTATCACCCATATTATATATAGTAATAGAAAATTGTGAGATTAATTTCATTTGTGACACAATAAATAAGTTTAAAAAAAAAAACGTAATAAAACATTGAGTTTGATATTAAAATTACAAATAGTCATACGGTGCGACGTTTGCATTGGGTAAGAGTATTGACGAAACTACCCCATCGGATCATGGTGAAATTAATCGTAATTAGTTGAAATACGGGAATAATTAACAGGAGAGGAATGGCAAAACGTGAAAAGTTTGTTTCTTTTGGGAATTTTCGGTTACTTGTGAAGGGTAGAATATTGTCACAAGGTGGACTCACATGGATCCATTTTGGAGCCCTTCTTTTCTATTTTTATTTTTATTTGAAAAAAAAAAGCTACATTTAATAAATTTGGATGCCAAAAGGGCATAAAGTTGGATGAACAAAATTAATGTGCGTGGATGAGGCCTTTCATGAATTCACCAAATTAATTATGCTTTTTTTCTTCCCTATTAATTTACAGAACAAGTCGTATTACATGTTCTTACATTGATTGTAATATTGTAGATTAAATGTCTTAAATTTAATACAATTAATACATTTATTAATATATTTTTGCATTCATTGTATAGTTTGAATTGGAGTATTAAAAGTCACATGTTTAAATTCTATGATCAATGTTTTTAATACATTTAATTTTTACACTTCATTAAAAAAAACTACTATTATGTTTCTTTATCTTTAAAAGGTTATATTTTCCCGATTACATGCAATATATTTATGAAAGATGTCCAATAAATTTTCGTAATTCAGAATATATACCATGTTAATTACCATTAAATGACTAGTAATTCTAGTCTCAATAAATCTTATTTTATAATTTAAATTTTAAATATATTTAAAAAGATTGCATTATGATTAGTAGTACAAAATAAAAAATAAAAATTAAGATGTCTATTACTTGTTAGATCCGATAACAAATTTAATACAAACCCATATACTTTGTAACAAAATATAAATATTTTTTATTGAATTTGAGTAACAAGAAAGAATAAATAATAATAATAATAAAATAAAATAAAAAATCGACATTGAACTTTATATATATTTCCTCCGTCCATTTTCAGATGGTACACTTTTCATTTTGGGTTGTCCCACAAAGTTTGCACCTTTTTAAAAAAATAAAAAGTCAAACACAATCACCATCCCTCATACATTTTATTTACAAAAAAAAATCATTCATACCTAATACAACTAGCATACTTTATTATTTATTTATTAAAAATACCATAATAATCTTAAAATTATCATTTTTTTAATCTTCGTGTCAGAAGAGGGATGCATTGTGGGATGAAGGAAGTATGCTATCTACTACATCTATAAATATAAGATGGCTTAAAAATAAAACAACTAATGAAAGAAATAGAATTAGTACATAACTTTTATCCAGTTTCGATATAGTAAATGGATCCAAATACATGAGTACTATGTCCTAAAAAAAGCTTGACAAGATTTTGACAGTGGGTCGGATAATCTTATGTACGTGTCTCATCTTATTCATGGTTGACACAATATTTATTATCGATAAATATTGTATTATAGAATGAAAAAAACCAAACAATATATTTTCAAGATAAGCAATACTTCACATAGTAATTGATGATGAAATTGTCATAATATAGCTAATGTCGTACATTCTTATTAATTAATGTTTGTAAATTAATGGGATACGTGTAACCAATAGAATCATCTATTAAATGTTTGTAAATTTTATTTTACAAAAAAAAAAATAATAATAAAATTTGTCGTAGTTATAAGACATCCTTGATCTTATTTCAAAGTTTAGATCATTATAAAAGAAAACTATAATCTTACGTCTATAGTTGTTATTTCGTCTTGATAAAGTCATATAAATATTATTCTATATATTTATCGAACAGATTTTATATTTTGTAATTATATTGTTAATTTACTTTTAAAAAGTAATAAATGTACATACATGTAAAAATATGCGCAATTAATTTAATTTGGGATCCGAATTAAGATTACGAATTATTATTATCTATATATAAAATGAATATTATAAGTTGTCTTTCAATAAATAATAATATTTATATTAGACTGTTTTATGAAACTGTATGTTTTAACCTTACCACCTAAAAAATGAAATATTATCATATTAATATCCAACTGTAATAAAAGTACATCACATGTAACATTATCTTCCTAAAATCAATAAGATTAGTAAAAGAACAACTTATCTTAAATTTTTTATCTAACTTTTTATTTATACTACAAATTGTGAAATAATTAATTCATTAAATCATTATTATTTTTTAGTTGAGTATCAATTTTTCATTAAAGTATTACCATTTCATATTTGTCTCACAAAAATATCTAGAGACGACATCACACAATATTTTCTTATCATAAATATACTTAGATAATGGGTTATTAGAAAAGAACATTACTAATGTGGTGGTGGAATTTGTAGTTGGGCAGCACATGTGGGTGGAAGACTAAGGACACAACTGAGATTCATGAGTCATGTCGTCATGATTATGTGTGTAATGGTTAAAAAATAACAAAAATTACTCTAGTTTTTTTTTTTTTTGATACCGAGGTTCCGGGCTTACGTCCGACTAGTCCTCGAGGAAATAGTCCCGGCCCCTCAGAACTGCCTCCAAGTAAATCGCGGTAACCACACAATGGATCATAGGTTCCTAATATCTTTAACTACTGCGCACAAGGAGTCGATCCCCAAGTGATTGCTCCATGCTGGTGATTGCTCCATGCTGACCCTCCCCCTAGCTCAGCCGCAGGTTCCCACCAAGCCGCAGGTTCCCACTGAATTTCAGCCTCCCACACGCCTCTCACACTGCCGCTTGTAGCCCTCAATATCTAGTTTTATTACATCTAGAGAAAGAGGTTTTATTGCATCTTTAAATTGAGAGAGTGAAAGAGATGGGTTTTACACTCTAATTAAATCATTTACTTATTCGATTAGTGGACTAAGACCAAGTTCAAGTTGAGATTTCGAAGTCATAAATGGAATATATTAAAAGCATTCAAAGTTAATTTGATTTCCATAGGAATTTATAAGTAATAGTTAAAAAGGACAGTTATTTAGGGCATTCATAATTCAAACGGTTAATAAGCCCTTCATGACTAATCTTTGTTAATAGCATATCTCATAATCCTTATAATATTTCATTGTTTATTTATGGATTTCATCTAGAATATTTTAATATATACTCCCTCGTGAATGCTCGGTTGAGACGGAGGGAATATTACTTTTCACATCATATCTTAGTTTTGCAAAATTTTACATGCTAATATGTTGTTAATTTGTGTTGACAAATTTAGTTGGACACATAAAAATTATTAATAATCAATTTACGTTAAAAAATTTGGTGTTTATTTTTTTTTTTCTTTTAATATATGCACATGTTATTTTCATCCTCGTGTAAATTTAGTCTACTTAATAATTTTAATTTTTGTCAGCGTTTCTTGGTTTTAATTATGAAAGTTTGGAATGACGCCTTCATATAAATTTCATATGCAGTATATTTTTTGTAAGAGAGTCAAAAGGAATGATACATAGGGGTAGCAATGGAAAATAGTGAGCTAGTTCTGAATTTAATTTTTTTTCATATAAAAATATTATCTACGAAATATTGGGAAGTGTAATATGTATAATAAATTTAATATATATATATTTTATAATAGCTTTGATAGATAAAAGTAAAACTACAAAATTAATTATGTTACGATAGCTTGACGATGTCGACAGTGATTTAGCATGTAGCATGCGAGCGGTGACAAATGAGATAATCTTGCAAACTCTTTCATCATATATATTTTGATTGTTATAATTAAATAGAAATAGTAATAATTATAATAATATAAATAAATAAAAAAGAGAGGGAAGAAGGAGAAATTGATCAAGTTAAGAAAGTATCTAAATATATGTATGGACAAAATAGCTTGCTAGTCAGTCACGTTAGTTTTGCCATGACAATACAAATCTCTGTAGAGATATATCTAAGCTCATATAATGTATAACGTCAGTAATTTGGAATTATTATTCCTATTAGTATTGATCCCGTGCAGTACACGGGATAATTTAATTATCTAATAATTTAATATTAAATTTGTATTATCCTAAATGAATAACTCTATTCTAAATCATGATAATTTAGTATTTTAAATAGAATTTATATTAAGTAATAAAATAATATCATTATTTAAAAATTCTATATTAAAATAAAAAATTTGTTCTTCTTGTAGGGGATAAAACACACAATTTTACAAAGTGTTCTCGGTGCTGATTTACGCAAGCTTCGATGGAAAATTCATATTGTAAAATCAGTCATATAATTAAAAAGTATAGGACGATAATAGTTTTATGTAGACATAATTTAGGAAATTAGTTATTAGTAAAAGAAAATTCATGACTTAAATTTTGAAATTTCAAATTGTGTTTCTTATTGAAATGATAAAAAAATCAGTAACTTGTAAAAATAAAATAATTACATATTGCGAAATATGAGATTAAAAAACCAAAATCCCATAAGAATTTATTCCAATAAGAGATTACTAAAAAAATCAAATTATACGAATTTAAATCATCATTCATAAAAATAAAAGAGATAATAATGTTAACTTAAATTTAAGTCTTTAACCACCTATTAAATGAACAAAATACATAATCAATTATATTAGATGTTTATTATTACTATTAATTAACTAATTTAAGCCAAATGCTAAAGTTCAAAACCCAACATATCATCAACGTAAAATAACATTTAAATAATAAAGAAATATGACATGCACGGCTGTAACTCATAACAAATTTAGATTTATGAGTTAAAACTCTAAAAGTAAAATTAATTTACTATAAACAAATCATTGCTAAATATATAAGAGGATAAAACTTCAATAGCTAAATAAAATTTAAGAATCGTACAAAGCACCAGTATAATTGAACTAAATAAACAAATCAATAAAATATTAAAAATTTGTCATCCATATCACATTAAAATATATATATATATATATATATATATATATATATATATATATATATATATATATATATATATATATATATATATATATATATATGCAAAAAGTAAATATAATCATTATAGAGGGAATGAGGGATTAACTAAGAGAGGTGGTATCCATGTATAACTAAAGTTCCCTAACTTAAGATTTTTTTCAAAATTAGATAACATGAGTAATTTTTCTATTGAAAATTAAATAACTACTAATTAAAAAAAATCCTAAAATTGAACTATAAGAATTCTGTAACCTTTCATTTAAGGGTCAGACATATATAGTCATACATAAAATTTAAATATATATTAATAAATTATTAAATCTTATGATCAAACAACGTTAAATTTACTAATTCAACTTTGAAAATTGATAAAGTAAATCGTATGAATAATTGATGTAATAAAATTAATATAAAAATCAAATTTTAATATTCGATAGAAAAGATATATAATTCTAAATAGTAATTAATTCCTTAAAATTAGTTTAAAGCTGCTTAGTACATAAATCAATGAAAATTTTATTTTTTTTTTAAAAAGAAGGAATTTACAAAATTAGAATGTTAGAGTACTACGTTAATAAAAATTGAAAAAACTAAAAAATGGTTATTTTTTTATTAAATGTTTTAATTACAGAAAAGTTAAATATAGTAATTAAGAGATTAATTAAAATGTGCACTACTCTAATGAATAAGTAATTAATTCAATAAAATACTAAATTTAAAATATTAAATACGCTTAATCGCGAGTTGAGGAGAACAACAGGTTGATAGTTTCTTGAAGATCGTCACCCACGCGATATTAAGATTAGACTTGAGAATACAGCTGAAGAAGTAATTAATTCAATAAGAAACTAAATCGAAAATATTATTACATAAGAAATTTAAGAAATATAAAAATTTTAAATACGTTAAAACTTTTACTTTTATAATTTTATGAGTATCATTTATTATATCTTAAAATTAAATAAGTTTTATAAAAAGTTCATGTTTATTGATTCTAAATAAATTTTTATATTTAAAAAGTAAGGTTTTATTGAGACAGTTTGATTTATCTTTTTAATAATTATACTTTTAGACTAAGAATAGCATCATTTTTAATCTTATTTATAAAATTATTTATAAAATAATTTAATCAAATAATTATTATTTGTTTATTATATATTATATTTTATTAAAAATATTAACTATTTTTTATTCGGTTTGTCTAAAATTAAGTGTTAGATATTTAACATGATAACTATTATATTAGAATAAAATAAATTCCTACCATTATTTCTAATTTTAAAATTTTAGGAACTTATGATCACCTTTTTCCAGCTTTAAAGTTGTAATATTCTAATTGATTGATTATTTTAAGGGTGAAATTTTCTTTTAAAACTTTAAAATTTTTCTTAAAAATAAGTGACAATAATTACTTTCAAACACTGTATTTTTTTAGTAGTAAAATTCAACTTAATTGCAACAAATTATTTTAGGCAAAAAAAATTGTTAATAGATATAAAGAAATAAAAATAAAAATATAATTAAAATTTTACTCAATTTAATATATATGCAATTAAATTTAAAAGTATAAAACTAATTTTATATGTAATTAATTTTAGTGCAATTATACTCAATAAACACAAATAAATGAAAGACAATTACAATAAAGATGATTCATAAATAAATTCATATATTTAACATAAAAAGATAAATATTTATATATTCCTGACAAAAAAAAATATTCTTTAATTCTAACATGTTTTGATTTGTATATTCCTATTTTATAACTCAATTTTAAATTCCAATAACATAATTAATTTTAATTATTTGATCTAAAATTTAATTTAATTCATAAAATACATTTATTGATATAAAATAAATAAAATAAAAACTACTAAAGCAAATAAATGTATATAATTACATAAAAAAAATCCTTGCTCTATTTATTTGAGCATATTTGTGGTGTCTTTAATATCTAAATGACCATCATCATCCATTTTAGCATTACCATTTTTTTCTTGTAACTCTTCCTAAGAGTTACTTTTCAAAATAATCTAAACCCACATTATCATAAGCTTACAACTAAAATAGTATTCAAATCATCCCACATTCTTATAATTTTACAAATAAAATATTATCAAATAATCATAATTTAAAATTTGTGAGATTCATAATTCATTCTTTTCTCATCGTGTACCAAATTTGATTTGTCTTCTAAACTTCGCCCAATTAATTTCTTTTTCCTATAAATTTCATTACAACTTATGTTAAAATATATAATATT
Organism: Pogostemon cablin; assembly: GCA_023678885.1. Lineage (NCBI taxonomy): Eukaryota > Viridiplantae > Streptophyta > Magnoliopsida > Lamiales > Lamiaceae > Pogostemon > Pogostemon cablin. The sequence continues at coordinate 1,545,550 of CM042983.1, forward strand.
TTCAAAGAAATCCCATTATTTCAATTTTATATAAAAAGAAAAAAAAGAAAATGTGTCATACAAAATGGACAACGTAACAAAATAACATTATAGTATTAAAAAAAATCATAATAATATGAAGGAATGCATTGGAAAACAATTAGAAAATAAAGGAGTGGTAATAAACACTATAAGAATAGAAGGAAAAAAATCTTTCGGTTTCACTTTTATGTTAGGAGTAGTTGTCTTTCCAAAAAGATGAAAAACTTCTAATATGGAACGCGATGCATAGAGTGAACAATCATAATCCACGTAAACAAAATAGTTTGCTATAGTTTTTTGGTCTGCAAGTAGAAGACTTTGCACTCTTGTATTACATCATCGTTGCTACTTTCGTTATGCAATTATTTTTCTCATTCAAGAAAAATAGGTTGTTATAGTTTTTTTGGCTTGCAAGTAGAAGACTAAATAAAAGTCAACAAATGAAATTAACTAAAATACAAAACTAAATAAATCAAAAAAAACTTAAAAATTACATGTCATCACAAAGAAAATTTAGGCATGCCACATCATCCTTAAAAAAGAAAAATTAGGCATGCCACATCATCCTTAAAAAACCGTCAATTAGATGTATTAAGATAAGATAAGATTATTAAGTGCAACCTAGCTAATTCTTTCTAGGAATTAATTGGATATATATTAATATTATCTATTTTATATTATCTTGATCAAATAGTGAAAATTAAGCGACTTAAGTACTAAGACTTCTACCTTAATGGCAAAAATAAATATTAAATAATGAAATAAATTCTTTCTAACAATTCGTACGTCATTTTACGGGGTAGTAACCTAATTTAATTACTTCCCCAAGTTCCATCATTCTCTTCATAAAAGTCAAATTGCTTACATTTTTTTGACGTTCATATCCCCATTAATACGAAATGTCATAACCCATGTTAATTAACGAGGATATCTTTTTCAAGCCAAAATTTTAAATAGGTATAAAATGGTCTCACAATTTTTGATCGCACTCATATGATTTGAACAAATTGGTTACTTTATTATTTAAAATTTTAATAACCAACGTGTTTAGTCTCTTAATTGTATTAAAGTTTCATTTTTCTTTAAAATAAAAACTCCGATTAATTAAGCACGCATGGTTAAAAAAATAAAAAATAAAGTTATACATTAAATGCTATAATTATAAATGCATGCATGGCGTAGGTACATATATTTTCTAATTGCATATCATACTTATTACTTGTAAAAGTATTCGATTACTACTTTTTATTCTATCTACCATTTGATTATGTATTTTTATGTAGGATACGTAGCATAGCTTCAAAAGCATCACATATGGTAGGCATAATATTTTCAATCCATATCACATGTTTATGTTTCTAATAAAATAAAATATATAGCTACTAATAGGCATCGAGTGAAATTAATTAAATACTGTTCTTATGTTGTTTTACTTTCATATCATATAAAAAAAAATTATCAAAATAAAACGTTTTCTTAGAATACACGTAGAAAATACCGGATGTATTCGTATAAGTGTATTCATATAATATGAATTACTATTAGATTGAGATGTACCTTTTGATTAATTTATGTATAAAAAATAAAAAATAAAAATAAAAATAGAATACTGATTGTCGCTATCTTCACCTAAATTTTAATGTCTTTTTGCATATCTTTTCGTATTATTTTATCCGTATTTCATGTGTTATTTGGTTATGTTATATATTTTCATGGAAATATGTGTGGATGAGCCTAAACATATTAAAAACATGTCAAAAATGGAGTCGGGAGCTGAAACGAGCCAGAATCGAACACACGTGACCTAACTCGAGTTGCATGGTGCAACTCGAGTTATCAACTCGAGTCGAGTAGGTGCCCGAAAGTTGTCCAGAATTGTCCAGTAGCTTAACTCGACTTGGGAGAGGCAACTCGACTTGCAGCTCGAGTCGAGCTGCGTCTCTCCAAGTCGAGTAGCAAGTCGTGCGGAGCAGGGCAGGAGTTCAAAATCATACAGTATGCTTACTCGAGTTACAAGTCGCAACATGACTTGGCAACTTGAGTCGAGTAGGCCCTCCGGAGTCAGATCAGTTTCAGAGCCTCGCAACACGACCAAACAGGCGAGAGTTCGAGTTGGCGACACGAGTCGAGCTGTGTAGCTCGAGTTGCATTACATGCAGCTCGACTCGAGCTGCTAACTCGAGTAAGACATGCCAAGTTGAGTAAGGGCATTTTTGGCCAAAAATCCAGATTTTCACCTGCCAATGTGTGTAAGTGTGTGTAAAAAGCCCAGTTGATGATTAATTCGTGACCCAACTTGGAGAGGGTATAAATAGCCTCAAGTTCAACATTTGAAGGGAGATTGGATATTCCACACAAGGGTTTCACTCCTACACCTAGATCATACACAATTTCTTCCATTTCACACCATAATCTTCATCCATTCTTCATCCATTTCATTTGGGTGTTAGAGATCTCAAGAATTCAAGAGCTAGAGGTGGAGATCAATGAGTGTGAAGATTCTCTACAAGGAATTGTTAGGGAAGATCTACATCTCTTTTATTTTTCATTTGAATCTAAGACTATGAATATGTGTAATGATTTATTTATGTGCTTTGTTACCATTGTCATGTTAGGCTAATCCCTCTAGTGGGATTAGGGACATGAAGAGCACATTAGGTTTATATTATCATGTGGATTAAATTGGTTTTTGATTTAATTGATGTTGGTTTCTATTCATGGGCTTTAGTTGCTTTGATGTTGTGATGGTATGGTTTGTTATTCATGAATGATTATTGGTTTAATGGATTGTTGATCAATGGATGATTTATGATAATTAAGTGCTATTATAATATTCATGTGTATATTGCTTGGAGTGAGACGGATATGACCCTCTTAAGTATTAGAAAGGCATGAGTAGACATCGGATTTGGGTTTGACCGAAAGGATATTTGAATTCGATGAGGGGAACCAATCCATTCGTTAGCTCTAGTACACAAAAAGGGAGAGTTAATCCTAATTAGTACCTTGGAATGGAGAATTGGGGACTAATTAATACCTAGATGGAAGAGGTTAATGTTGGGCTTTGATCTTAAGTGCTTTTGGGAGTTTCAAGTGGATCAACAACCTTTGTAACCCGAAAGGGAGTTTAGGATATATTCGTGATCACCCTTAATCTACATCAATTGAGTTGAATTCCCTTTGCATGATAATATGAATTGAATGTGCTTGGATGTTTCTAATCCCATGTTTTGCCATACTTGAACTTTAGCACCTATTCTCTTTTCTCGTTAATCATATTACTTGTTATTTCTCTTAATTGCTATTTTATTTACTTGCTACTTACTTTAGTTGTTTATTTCAAACTCAAAACCCCTATCATCCTTACAAAAGTGACATAAACAAAAGCTCACGTACTTTACTAATCCAAGCCTCTTCCCTTTGTGGTTCGATAATTTTATTTCTTGGGATATACTACTACAACGATCGAGTATTCTTGCTCGTGAGTATCAAATATTCAAACAAGTACTCTATCATAAATATTTTTTTAATATTTCTTTCTTATTTTTAATTGAGAGACTCTCTTGTGAGACAGGTCATAAGAGAGACGGATATGAGACGGGTCAATCTATAATTTAATAATATAATATAATTATGGTTAGTCAACCCCATTATCTAAAATAGTTCCTAAATTTGTGGAATACTCCCTCCGTCCCCTTGATACGTATCCATTTTTCCATTTTGGTTTGTCCCATTACAAAGTATTCATTTCCCTTTTTGGATTGATGTGACCTATAACTACTACACATGACCACACACTTAACACTAATACAACTACCTACTACACATTAAAATATTATTTCTCTCACCTTACTTTACATTAAATTATTATACTCCTTAATCCACGTGCAAAAAGTTAATGGATACCTTTCAAGGGGACGGAGGGAATATTTTTAACCATTTCTGATTTTAACGTATATATGCATACCAACGGAAATAACCTCCCCAATTGATGAATCGTTGTTGCCTGTCATCATCAGTTTCACTCTGATCGATGCAAATTTGTAGGAATGAGGAAGGTAGTATACAACACAGTACAATTGTTATAGTATGTCAGAAATTGATTATAATATGTTATTTCGGTGTTATTTGTTGTTAACTGAAAATATATTGCGTTGTTGTTATAGTACGTTGTTTCCTTGTTATAGTATCAAATGTTGGTGATATAGTATACCAGGTGAAAATGCATTCCATTTATCTTATACTATGTCATTTCAGCATTATAGTATCTGTAATTTATTTTAAAGTGTTATGACTATAATTAAATTATGAATGTAGTGCAAAACACATCACAAGTATTGTAGTATGTTAGGGATCAGTTATAGTATGTTATATCCGTATTATTGTATGGTAGCTGAATGTATATTACGGTGATGTTATAGTATATTTTTCTCGTGTTATAGTGTGTAATGTCTGTGTTATAGTATGTCGGATAAGTGCATTATTTTAACTTTATTGTATATTGATTTCGTGTTATTATACTCCCTCCGTCCCAACTTCAACTTCACACTTTCCGTTTTGGTCCGTCCCAAATTCAACTTCACACTTCCATAAAAGGAAAAAGCAACAAACTAATATCCCTCTAACATACTTTAATTTCAAATTTGCCATCACCTTTTTAACACACATAATATACTTTATCATTTATTTATTACCCAAAAATACCATACTACCCTCAAAAGTAAGTCAAAAAGTGACTTTTCTTAAACTCCGTATCTACAGTAAACGTGAAATTGAATTTGAGACGGAGGGAGTATATGTTAAAGTAACGTTATGACTATTACCTCACGCGAGACCGGAATGAGGGATCGATCATGGAAGAAAATTCAGTCAACGTATATGGCATATGTTATCTACTATATTTTCTGTAATTATATACTCCCTCCGTCCCCCAAAGTATTTCACACTTTTCTTTTTCATCCGTCCTTCAAAGTATTTCACATTTTACTTTTACTAAATTTGGTAAAAAAATACATTATAATAATACTCACTTTTTACACACATCTCAATATAATATTTATTTTTTCACATCTCCCAACAACTTTATACACCTCCCAACAACTTAACACACCTTTTTCATTAAATCAACTAAAATATATATTCTCTTTCTTACTTTATACATAAAAATATAAATTTTCTTAAACTCCGCACACACCAATACGTGAAATACTTGTTGGGACGGAGGAAGTATAGATGATAAATCGGATCGGAACTGTGCAACAAAGAGATAGCATGTAATGAATTTCTCTTTCTTCGATCTTTATTAGGTGGAGATTATAATGGGATTTAAAAATATATAATTAATTCAAATATCAACATTGAAAATCGATTAAATTAAAAATGGATAATACTCATCTCATATCAGTCTCACATGAACATGAGAAATTGTCAAAACAAAAAAGTTTAGGATGAAAATTTTAATGTCATAATTTAGAGGGTTGGTGGTCGCAGTCGCAGGGGATGGCGGCGGGGTGCAGGTGAGCCCGAGACGACACGTCATGAAAATTGTTTGTTCGAAAAATGTTGTGCGCGTGTGAGCTGTAGATTGACGGCCACCGATAACAGATCGAACCAACGGGTCATGATTTCACATACGAGCCACGCGTCGCACTCTATTCCTCCTCGATCCAACCAATTTAATTAATTAATTAATAATAATAATTAGCGGGCACCCAAAATTGGGCTGGACTACAGTCGGTGGAACCTTTCAACACGGCTGCAATTATATTTGTGGGCCCATTCCTCTTTGCTTCCTCCCACTTCCTGTTTATCAGTTTACTTTCTATATTAGGAGCTGACCTTTTTATTTATTTATTCATGGAATATTATTTATACCATGTTTTTATATTTATTTATATGTGATTTTTAGAATGATGTGATTCCTAGAATTTGATGGTTGATTAATTTCTTTAATTTACCAAATGCTAATATATTGGTTTTAACAATCAAATTAATGCAGTACATTTTAATAGTTTTGATATATCATTGAAAATTAGATTATAGCTAGAGGTGTTAAACGAGCCGAGCGAGCTCGAGTACTCCATACTCAAGCTCGGCTCGGCTTGAAAAATACTTGAGCGAGCTCGAGCTCGACTCGTTAAACAAAAAAGTTGAGTTTTCGAGTCGAGTCGAGTTGAGCCAATATTAATTAATACTCCCTCCATCCCATAGAAGTTGACACATTTTTCTTTTTGGTTTGTCCCACTAAAGTTGACACATTTCCTTTTTAATACATGGGACCCACACAAAAATAATTAATCTATTCTTATGGACCCACATATCACCTCTAATATAACTACACACTACACATTAAATATTATTTCTCTCATTTCACTTTACTTTACTTTACATTAAATTATTATACTCCTTAATCTCCGTGCCCAAAAAAATTATATCGACTTCTATGGGACGGAGGGAGTATATTTTATATTTTTTATTATATTTAAAATATTTATTTTATTATATATTATTATAATTAAATAATAATAATAATTAATATTATTAATTATTATTTTCGAGCTTTAACGAGCCGAGCCGAGCTCGGCTCGTTAACTAACCGAGTATATAAACGAGCTCGAACTCGAGCTTGAATAAAAAACGAGTCGAGCCGAGTTCGAGCTTTTCGAGCCGAGTCGAGCCGAATTTTCGAGCTGCTCGTTCGATATAACAGCTTATGTATATAAATCTCTATAAAATAAAAATCCCTATATTAATTTACATCATTAAAAAAATGTTGGCATGTAATTAAACATCTGTTTCGATATAAAAAGTGTCACAACTCACAACTAAACCATTTATTTCACGTTTCTATTAATAACGTCGTTGGAAAATCATTAAATATAAGAAAAAAATGGAAATGTGATGTTATTTTAACCAATTTATATCTATATATTAAATTAATAATAAGATACTTACTTTGCCTTTAATTGATTAACCTCTAATTTATAAGCGAAGCTAATTACAATAGCAATGTCGACAAAGTAAAATTATCAATATTGTTCATTTCAATAATTAAATCCAATTTAAAACAAAATATAAATTATACTTCAATTATTTAGGAGTATTTATTTATTTTTCTTGATACACCCCACCAAATTATATATGGTTTCAAGCTAATAAATGATATTTTATATGCCAGCATTCCACGATGTAGAGTCTTCAGATTCTTTCGTTGTCGGACGATTAATTTCGTTCGAGTTTTAAGATTATATATATTTCCACTTTTCTTTATAATCACACATTTTGAAAATATTTAATACTGTCATTTTATTTTAAATAAATTATAATTTTCCAGCCACCTACCAGTTTGAAGTTTTAGCTTAAAGTTTGGTGTGACATAATCGTGTCGCAATTGTACGCCGAGTAATATATATCAAGTCATTATTACTAAAACAAAAAAATCAAATATTTGGATTGTATATTTAAAAAAAAAATAAAAAGAACATGTCTTCATCATGCATGTTTTATAGCAAAGATGGACCCAGAAAATATTCTATTGACTATTAAAATTTCTTTATAATAATACAGCATAATATTGTAATGTAAATTATAAATTAATTTAAGGAAAAAAATCTTATATTATGGCATGAAGAAATTTCAAATTTTCAGGGGAATGAACTCTCATCAATTAACAAATAAGTGCATGGATATGAAAGTGACACGTATGTACTATTTAACGATATTATACATACTAGCTAATTAATTAAATAAATAATTGATCATAGTTATATTCAAGGGAATAATATATACTAGGTAAGATTACAAATAAAAATAGGACATATGTGATGATATGAGTAAGTGGAACAGCATAAATATAAATCTTTAATAATTGATGGCTAAAAAGTAATCTTGAATTTGATAAAGCAATAATTGGGTAAATTGTACTAACTATCAAATAAATCCTTGAAATAACTACTAAATATTTATTTAATTTGTATTTTATTGATAAAAGTTTGTACATTGACAAAAATGTCCATTCCTAAAATAAAGAAAAAAGAAAATTATATCAATAATTATTTATTTAACCTGTAAATTAAATAATTAATTCAAATTTACATTGAATAATCTATATATGTAGAGATTTTTTTATTATTTAGATTGGAGAATTTTTATAATAAGGAATTAAAACTCTCACATACAATAAAATCGGAATAAATAGTAGCAGAAATGTAGCAGGTGGACCCAAAGCATCCTACATAATTTTCAAGCCTCTGATTCTTAGAAGAGAGGTAGCTTGATGAGGAGATTGGAGTCTATCGGTCCATTAGTGGAGACTTTATTTAAAGCTAGAATTTTGTGATTTGTGTATATTGACGTGATAGTTATTTTGCATTCGCGAGTTTCGAACTTGAGATTTTATAGAATTTCACAATAAAACACTTCAAGCTCTCACCACTACGCCAATCAATGTGGTTTTATATCTTTACTCTTTATTTTAAGAATGAATATTTTTGTCAATATTAAAACTTTTATCAATCAAATACAAGTCAAAAAAGATTATTTCAAACAATGAAGATTATTTTGTAGTTTAAAACCTGTAGATATTGGTAATTTATCCTTATTGGTTTGTTGACATTCACTTAATTTACTTGAGTTATTAATTAAGTACCATGGTGCACGTTTTGGGGGTTCATAAGTCATAATTTAGGACATAGTTTAATTGCAGTTTATTAATTTTCTTTTTAATAAAGAGTTTATATTTGGTCAATTCCATTGTCTAAAAAAATGATTTACTTATTTAGTTCGTGCATTATAAGTTGGTGGAGACCAAATATGACATCAAAAAATTTAAAGAGATACTGGGCTTTATTAAAGTACTGGCCCAATAATAATTTAGCCCAATAACCATTTTTAGAAAAATTTCATTTGGGCTTACAAACCCAACTTCCGTTATAAGTTTAAAATTAGGGTTTTAATCCACTTGTTTGGTTCGACATCTCAGCAGAAAGCTTTCGACCTGCAGCAATGGTGAAGGGGCGGCAAGGAGAACGCGTGAGGCTTTATGTCCGAGGAACGGTTCTCGGATACAAAAGGTGAACAGAAAATGATTGTAGTTTTTCGTTCGATTTTAGATTCGTTACCCTTGGTTTGCGTTGTGAATTTGATTGATCGTTTAATTTTGATGATAGGTCTAAGTCGAATCAGTACCCAAACACGTCGTTGATACAGATAGAGGGAGTGAACACCCAGGAGGAAGTTGCGTGGTATCGCGGGAAGAAAATGGCGTACATTTACAAGGCCAAGGTGAAGAAGAATGGTTCCCATTACCGCTGCATATGGGGGAAAGTTACTCGCCCTCACGGAAACAGTGGCGTCGTTCGTGCCAAGTTTAAATCTAATCTCCCTCCCAAATCCATGGTAACCTAACTTTCAATTGGGGTGATTAGGGAGATTGTTCTGTATTCTCTGTTTTGCTGATGATTGTTTGTCTTTTTTGAAATGAAATAGGGTGCTAAAGTGAGGGTTTTCATGTACCCAAGCAACATTTGAGGTGAAAATTCGATCTTTGCCTTATAATTTAGTATATTTTGCAATGCTATTTGACTGTAGTTGTGTCGAACTTAAACTGGATTTGCATGAAATACATTCATTTTGCTGGTTCATGGTTTTGCCTGAGTTGTTACAGAAACAAATTTTACAGAGTAGATAAGGGTGGGATACATGGGGAAGAAAGGGAGCTGTTACTGCCTACTGGGTTGATAGATTTTGCTAAATTGTTGCAGCTAATATATAAGAATTAATAATTAATAATGAACTAATGCTAAATTGTTTGCATACATCCTCATGTGATGAAAACATATAAATGTATGCTTTTCTTATTTGTGAGCCTTGGGTGAAGTAGTTATTGAAATTTAGCTTGCATTTGCAAAGTCCATAGTGAGATGAAGACATGAAGTAATGCTTTTGCATGGTCCAAGGCTTATGCATGATCTCTTGGACAGTTTGCTGTTGTAGAGTTTTTATTTTTTAAGCCTTCCATGAATTTTTTGTCTAGGAGTTGAAAATGTCATGTTTTTCTTTGTTTTATGAAGATCACTTGCCATGTGCTATGTGAATGCTTTGGAAGATCACAATGTTGAATTGCCATGTGCTATCTGCATGCTTTGTTGAAGATCATAATGTTGAAATTGCCATGTGCGCTATGTGCTTGCTTTGAGCTGCTTGCGTGTTATGTTAGTTTTGTGTACTTGGGTTTATGGTGCAGGAATCATGCCATAATTCTTTGAAAGAAGAATCATGCCTTCTATTTTGTACCTTACTAATCTTCTTTTTCTTTTCTTTTTTGCAGTGTCCTAGGAGGAACTAGCAAAGATGTCACAATTTTAACTATTTTGAGTTCATAAACGTTTTTGTGTCGTTCTAGCAGTTTTTATTTCATGTCTTTTTCTTTCTGACAATGAAATTCAAATTGTGTTTTTGCCCTCAACTTCAAATACAAAGAAAGCATAGCTCCTTTGTTAATGTGCTCTTTCAGCCATTGTCATACTATCCATAAATTTTACTGTTTTGACATGATTACCAATTAGAAATGCATCTGCATAATGAATTAGGTATAATGTTTAAGCAATTTAAATTGAATTTGTTGATGTTAAAGGATTTTGCCAAATATTATAGTTATCGAGGGCGTTTAAACACGGCATAAAATAACAGGCTAACCTCTGATCTCCATATTGCAATAGACCATTATGTGGAAAGTTGAAAATTTTATTTAAACATCACACAAATGGAATTCGACATTGAAATAAGGATAATTAAAACTTCAATCTCATCAAACGCAAGAAAGATAAACAACATAATTATCTCTCATCACTAGCAACATAACTCCAAAGTTGCTAAAATTACCCACTACAAATTTAGCCAGTCTAGGCATGGGCAAAGCCCCCAGCAAAACCTGGACGGGTACGAGTCCTTCATATAAACCTCCCTGGTCGTTCCGACAATATAGAAACTGAAAGATCGACGCTGACGAGTCATGGTCACTCGTGTAACCGGAACGACAGAGATAGAATGCCTTTCGCAGATTACCCGTGCAGTCGGAGGTACCTGTGCCCTCTCAGCAATTACTTCCGAAGAAAAATTGTTAAGGAAATACGAATCAGCAAAATAAGCTGGGGTACACTGATGGGCTTGGGTATTGCACAGCTGCACTCCTTTTGCTCTGTGGAACACCTCATCTGGCACGGATGCTGCCCCGCTAGTTGCACTCACTTTTCTTGCAAGGGATGTTCTCCTGTCAAACAGAACCATTACACATTGCATGAAATGCATCTCACAAGCATCTCAATAGCTAGTGAGACATACCATTTTACAATAGCCACTTTGCGGGTGAGGAGAGAGCCACTACCCCGGCATGTTTTACATTCGATCAACCCATGGGAGCGACATGTTGCACAGGGAATCATCCCCTTACCCTTACAATTCTGACACCTACAAACAAAGTTTTTGGGTTGAAACATCATTAAACAACATTTACAGCGGTTTTCTCTATTTTTAAACCTTATGGATTAATACTTGTCACTTGTGAATAAGGAACTGTATAATGAAATGCTCACATTGTATCTGATCCATCTTTATGTGCAATCAAACCTCTCCCATAACAAGCGGAGCACTGGAACACTTGATTCTCCTTGTAGAAACCAGGTTCTTGATCTGCATTACAAGTGGAGCATACAATTTTTCCTCTTCCCTCACAACCTGAAATGAAAGTAAAATCCAGATGAAGTGCCTCAAAATAAATTCAACATTTGATGTTTATTTGATATGATTGACACAAACAATGGCTGGACTTCACATTCAACCAACAATGATAAAGATAGGTCGCAATTTTAACTCCAGACCTACCACGTTAAGAATACCTGAGCATTTCTCAACAGCATCTGAATGAGGAACAACCATGCGCGATTCTTTATGAGGCACAAATAGCATTGGGAACTCAGATCTCAGGTCCAGTTCCCATATTCCAAGTTCTGGACCCTTGTCTTTCCCATCCACTTCACCACCAAGATTAGGCTCCTTTTCAATTATTGTATCCCTATCTTCAATAAAAGTTTCCAGAGTTCCCACATAAACGTTGCAATCCTCCACTGCATGAATTGTCCAAGTTCGAGCTGGACGACTACCCCAACAACAACGGTGACCAACGTGATCTATGAGTAATTCTCGAATTTCAACCTCATCCAATATTTGTCTGCATAGATATTCAAAGGAATTAAAATGCTGTAAGGCAATAAAATATCTGCAATGTAAGACACCAGAAAATCATCATTCGTTCTCATCAAGTGACTAATTTCAGGGCTTAATCTGTATGGTACATTCCTATAAAAGTTAAAAAGATATATCCCATGATTTAATTTTCTTCTTTAGGATTTCACGTGGCTCAAACATAGAAATACAAAGCAAATTATGTGATGTTGATTCCCTTCTTGATTAAGTGAAGGATATGAATAGCATTAGAAAATTACATTACTAATGCTCTTACTTTTTGAGCCAAATGTGGAATCAATTCATGCAGATTTCAGCAAAGCATCACATAATGATAAATATACAACCAGACCATATATTGTGTGATGAGAAAATATAAATTCATCCATTACTTCAACATTGATATAGCAAGCGATAAATTTAAGACTAACCTTGGTCCAGTACCGGCATTATCTCTTAAGTGCCCATAATATCCATCTTGGGGATAACCAACCACAGGTGCTGCATCATATAACCATGTTTTACAGTTCAATAAAGATGCATTTCCAGGGAAAATAGACATTAGATGGATTTACGAGTTAGGCATCAAGATGGAGTTTGTAATTTACCTTGAAAGTTAAGTGTTGGACAGCAAAAGAAAGACCAAAATGTTATAAACATGCACAAGGCATCCATCTAGAAAGTAATGTAAAGTATCTTTTGTCAAATAAGATGTTCAAATATGTGAGGGACTTGTCTTTCCATGTCTTCTTCACTAGAATTAAGGATTAAAAGAAACATAAAGATTCTTTTACAACAGGTTCTAAAAGATGAAAAGTAAAGGGACTCTTTCTAACTATTTTAATTCTTAAATGCCAGATATAAACCACATATAACATTCAAAGTGGAGTCAGAAGATATACACATCAATACTTTTCACTTAAAATGGATCATTCCTGCCTTTTCTAAGAAAGGAGTTCAACTTTATCAGAGTAATACTATATTAGAGACAAATGCACGCATAAAAGCCACAGTTTTTCGTCCGGAATCACAAAACAGTAATATCAGAAGAAAAGTAACTTTCTCCAATCTTATAATTACCACTAGGATAGAGGTGTTCAGGAGAACACAGCAAAGGGGCATGAAGAGAAGGCGGATAGATGTCGGAAACAGCGGCCGCCGATCGAATTTCATCGACGCTGACTTCAGTTCCGGCCAGCGAAGCCGTCGGAATTACCGAACCTGCCCTTCCAACGTGCTCGTATGAACTCCATCTTCCACTGTCTCCTTTTTCTGCTCCAATTCATCCCCAACAAAGAGAGTAAGATCATCAGAAACGACAAAAACACAATTACGAAACAGGAAATATACCTGGTGATAGCAAATGTTGCTCCATCGCAAATTCGAATGCAACCGATGATCGATTGCTGATGGCGAATATTCCGTATTAGTAATGCCAAATGTTTAGCTTAATCTTGAAGGAAAATACGTGGTCTTTGTCAATAGTGAAAACCTTCGAGTCGGGATGTTGACTAGCAGGTTTGTTCGATCTTTGCTTACGACCCCCTCAACTATAAATTAATATCATTTTCTTCCCCTTTGAACTTCAAAGTGGACTCTTTGATATCACAATGTCTAGAAGTTTCTAATAGGACTATATCTTAATGCCCTTTGTTAAGTTTTTTTATTTTTATTTTTCAAACCTTATTTTTAAAGGAATTAAATTAAAATGCTTAGTTTTATAAAAATATTCTTGACTCAATCGTTGGCTCGAATAAAATAAATAATGTGATGACATATATTTATATAAGGTGATGTTTGTTTTGGTGATTGTATGCTTATATGGTAAGGTGAGTTTTAAACTTATCTCAAATTTATGTGTAAAAAATATTAATTTATGTAAGAAAAATAGATAAGAGAATACTCCCTTTGTCCCTCATTAAGAGGGATTTTTGCGTTTTGGCACGTGGATTAAGGAGTATTATTATTTAATGTATAGTAAGTTGTTGTATCAGTAGGAGTGTGATTCCTATATTTTAATTGTATCAGTGGGAGTGTGTGGGTCCCATGTGTTTAAAAAATAAAAGGAAATTTTTTGGGTGTGACACCTAAAATGGAAAAAAGACCATCTCTAAAGGGGACGGAGGGTGTAGAGATAAAGAGAATAAATGTACTCCCTCCATATGGATTCAAGTGTGTCATTTGCTTTTGGGCATGGAAATTAAGAAGTATTGTTATTTAATGTGTGTGGGTAGTTGTATTAGTGGAGGTGTGAGTCACATTTTTTAGTTGTATTAGTGAGTGTGTGTGAATAAAAAAAGAAATGAGACCATTGGGGACGGACGCAAAAAATGAAAAAATGATATCCTTGAAACTGGACGGAGGGAGTATTAACTAAGGATAAAGAATATACTCCCTCCGTCCCTCGTTAAGAGGGTCTTTTACTTTTTGACACGTGGATTAAGGAGTATTATTATTTAATGTGTAGTTGGTTGTTGTATTAGTGGGAGTGTGTGCCCATATTTTTATTGTATTAGAGGGGAATGTGAGTCACATGTGTATAAAAAAGAAAAGGGAACCATTTGAGTGAGACGACCAAAATGGAAAAAAAATTTATCTTTGAATGGAACGGAGGAGCATGTAAGTATATATAAGAGTAACTTTTTGGCTGTGAATTTCAAATCAAAACTTGGATTTAAACCGAATACGAATATCCCTAAATTAAGAATATTTTCGTTATATAAGACATTTTAACATTAATCACTTAGGGGATATAAAAGTTTAACCCATTATATTTTTCAAAATAATTTAATAATGTTTTGGGAGGCCAGTTTATCGTTAGGCCCATTAAAATTAATGTCATAAATCCATTCTATTTGATCCATTATATTCCTCTTGGCCCAATGGATCAATCGATTCTTGCAAATAGAACTTAGACTGAGGCGAGTATAATTCAACACCTAATTTATACCCCCTTCTCTTCGAATTTCTTCGTGCTCTAGGGTTTTGGTTCTCGATTCGAAGTTTGTTCAGGTAATTTTTTCGATCGATACTCTGAATTCGAAGCATTGTAATTTTGTTATGATTTGCGTTTTCTGTGTGCTCGAAGAAATTGGAACATTTGAAACCTGAATTTATTTTGTCCAGAAATCAGCGAAGTTCTGATCCCTTTCCATTGATTTTTTTTTTGATGTGCGAGAATTAGTAATATGCGCTGAGCTATTGGATTGAATAATGAATTCCATCAATTATATTTTTTGTATGCGATTTCTCCTGCAAATCAGTGACTTGCTAATTGCTTAGTGATTTTTAGACTCTGATATCTTTCGCTTTCATGCTCTCGTTGCTGTTGTTCATGGAGTTCTAATGAATTATTTTAGGTTTCTGTTTTTTATTCAATTACGTGTGTTGGAAGTGGGCATGAATTGCATTAGAATTACACTTCCTCTAGAAGTTACTAGCATAAAGACAATTCATGTGTAGTTTCATTGCCTTGTTCTAGACGTGTGAAGTTTCATGTGATCAACAAGTATAGTGTGAATACCTTTGTTCTGCTATTATGATCTTCTTTTTCCATTGATATTTTACACTATGAACTAATTGACACTTCATAGGTAACTTTAGTGAACAAAAGATATTTGACATTCTATCAACAACTATCTGCTCTTGATGAGTGCCCCATTCGGAATTGTTTGAATTTTTTTTTTTTTAGATCTTGATTTTTTTTTTTTAATTTTAATGAACCAGTTCTCAGTTCTTTTCCATTTTTCAGTTGTATTTTGAATTATTCTAATCGATTGGTTATTCTCTGGCTGTCGGTATGAAACTTTGCTAATGCTTCTTTGGTTTTTCGCAGAAAGATCAATTAACTAGGATTTCAGTGTTGAGAGTCAAAATGGTAAAAGCTACCTGAAACTAGAGGAAGATGTTGCAGATTCGGCTTAGTAAGCCAGCTAGTGAAACTGGTGCAACTGCAAAACCTTTGCCTGTGGGCACCGTCACTGTTGCATGCCCTGATCATCTTGTATTAGCGGATCTTCCTGTAGCCAAGAGTCTAGGTTCAGCAAGTGCAACCGCTGTAATTAAGTCTATTGGTCGAAGGTCCCGTCGCCAGCTTGGTGAGCGGGTTCATTTTTGTGTTCGATGCGACTTTCCTATTGCTATTTATGGGCGCCTGGTAAGTGCACACTACAAACTTCTTTGTAAACATGAGTGTGTTCTGTGTCTCCCCAGCCTGTCAAAGACAATACAATTAGGCAGCAACATGTTGATTCTAATATACAAATTTTCAACAGTTCATTATTTCATCACCTTAGAAAATGCAATCTGCTCGTCATGACTCTATAGTGTCTATTATGTTTTTTGTGTTTGTTGAAGCCAAATTTTCTTATGCACTCTTACCTCTTGCTTGGCTGCATGATATTCCTTCTTATACCCCTTTAGGATTTCCTTATGATTATTCTCCCTAATAAAGCGACTCTTTTATCTACTCTTTTTGTTCCAAGTTTAGTACTTGTCATCTGATTTCTTCATCACAAGCCTTGATTCATTATGTGGCATGAGGATTGCTAAATCCAAAATGAATTATTTATGTGTTTTCCTCTGATTCGATGTCTTGTGTTTTCCTCTGATTCGATGTCTTGTCTGAATATAGCCAGAAAATGAGCTTAAACATTTTTAACATACAGTTTTCTTTTTCGTCTCCATTTTTCTTTGGTTAATGCTGATAAACTTATGTTATTTGTTGCAGAGCCCCTGTGAGCATGCATTTTGTTTGGACTGTGCTAGAAGTGATTCACTTTGCTATCTGTAAGGCACAATTATATATTCTCATGGTTTCTCTTTTTTGACAATGCATTTGATGGAAATCTTGGGTTACTTCTTCCTAAAGTGATTTGCATACACCTGATTATGATTTCATATTCTTTCTGAAACAAAGAAAATTTAGTAAAAATACATTTTACTTGTTTAATAAAGTATAAAAAATTTCACCAATCAATGTTGAAGATTTTATTTAGTGTCGGTAAAGATTTGTGATCTTGAGGAAGTGATGTGAGGTTCATTGGGACCTAAAATATCTGCTTATTGATATTACTACCTCTGTCTTTGATTGTTTACTTTGGTTGACATTAATTTTTATACTACTGATTCTCCTTTGTTATTCATCTTGGTACAGCTGTGATGAACGCATTCAGAAGATTCAGACAATTAAAATGATGGAAGGAATCTTTATATGTGCTGCCCCTCACTGTCTCAAGTCCTTCTTGAAAAAGATTGAGTTTGAACTGCATATTAATGTAACCCATTCTGATCTTCTTCATCCCAATAAAGAGAAAGAAGGAAATGAGTCAGAGGCGATGAGTGCTAGAAAACCTTCTGCCTCTGAGTCCACAGTCCAAGCACCACCAAGGCCAGTTTTCTCTCCACATTCAAGTTCTCAAGCTCAGGATCGTGAAGACAAAACTCCACGTCCCCAATCCAGGGACCAACCACCTTCAAGACCCATTGTGCAGCAGCGGTCAATGCCACCTTTTTCTGGTCAAACTCCAACTCATCCCTCAGAGCAACATCCTGATAGTAATCAGTCCCAGGCCTTTGATAGAGCTTCTTCCCAGAACCGTTATTCACAGCAAAATTTTGACCCTCAGAGCCAGGGTGGCCTTCGACAAGATTTAGGTCAGTTCTGGATGGAAAAGCAAAAATATGGACTCATAAATAAATTACCCTTGTGGTTAGACTTATTTTGTTAAAAAAACCTCTTGTTTTTTATATTACATGTGCCTGCAACCACATTTCTATTTGAAACGATACACACTGTCTTGATGGTTGTAACATTTTATGTGGGTCAAGTTTCTAGGCTATATTTGTTATTATCTTGTAAAACTAATCTGGTTATTCTTTCCCCAATACCTCCTAATTCTGTTTCATTGATTTACTCGAATGCAGTTCTGGCTCAGTCTCAATTTGGTTATCCCCCTTATCCATCAGACGGATCACAACAGTTCTACGGTGCTCCTTATGAAATGGGAGGGTCAGATTCTACACCAGAAGCCGGATCAGGACCGGGTTTGTTGTTAGGTTTCCCACCAGGGCCTTCCGGTCCAATGAATTTCCCTCAAAATTATCCTCATCTGTGGAACATGGCTCCAGGTTCTGTGCCTTTGGAACCTCCGATGGTATCTCAAGGAGCCACAGATGGCTTCGTGCATGTTGATCCTCAAGGAAGAGGATTCTTCCCCAGTGATTATGGAACGAATATGGGGATGTTGCCTTCGAACATGCCTCCACCTACTGGAAACAAGGGTGTGGAACAGAGGCAGGGTGGAAACTTTGTCGACCCAAGGGATGGAAAAGGGATTTTGGCACCCGTACCAATGATGACACTTCCACCACCACCTCCTATACCTCCTCCCCACATGTCACAGATCCAACGAGGTAGGTCGTACTCAGGTGAAGGGAATCATGATGGACCTCCTGGCTTTAGTTGGCAAGATCGAGAGTCGCGATAACTCGTGGGTGCTGAATTGAAATTAAATCAACTTTTTCTGAGTTTATGTCCTCTTGTTGCCTGTGGGAACAATATATAAGCAATCGCCCTTTTTGTTGATATTGTTGTGTAAGCTCAAGTAAACTAGAATAACTTTTACTCCTATACATTTGTTCCTATTCTAAAGCTTATCCATCAGTTGTTGGGATGGACTATGGTCTGTCTTCGTTAATGTACTAAGTGAGATCATTATGTCTATTTTGTTGCTGAAAATTTTGGTGTGTAGTTTCATTTTACAAGCCTGGAATTCTTTCCCAAATTTTGGACAATGCGGGATGTGAAGAGGGAGAAGGAAGGAATCATATTTTTGTAATTGAAGTTTTCTGTTTACTTAAAAATTATGTGGACTTTTTTTTTTTTTTTTAGAAATTTTTTTAAAAAGCCTTTTTTGCAAAGTTTCTGTACATACGTACACGAGTCAATTAAAGAATAGAGTTGATATCTTTAAAATAAATGTATAATTTTTTTATATTCAGTTTTTTTCTAATTAAAAACTAATAGAAAATTTATTAAAAATTCAATAATAAAGTGTACATTTTTATTTATTCTGGATGTGGGTAACAAGAGAATTCGCTTTTAAAATATTGTTACTACTCAAATAAAATACAATTTAGAATAAAATGACTTTTTTTTTTAAAAAAAAAAAGGACCCTTAATTTTTTAATATTGAAATTTTAATTTTCTTAATTAATGAGCAATTATTACATTAATATGTACCTCTTGATTTTGAGCAAATACTTAAAAATAAAATAAAATTATCTTATTAATTAAAATAAATCATTTTAAAAATAAAATAGTAGGAGGAATAAATACTGTCTGCCTTTCTATGTCCTAAAGATTACTCACTGCTATTTCCATTTCGGATATTTATGACTTGTGAGAGCTCAATCCAATTGCTTTTGGTAATGCCCT
Source organism: Pogostemon cablin (assembly GCA_023678885.1). Classification (NCBI taxonomy): domain Eukaryota; kingdom Viridiplantae; phylum Streptophyta; class Magnoliopsida; order Lamiales; family Lamiaceae; genus Pogostemon; species Pogostemon cablin. Next base: position 1,565,249 of record CM042983.1, read on the forward strand.
AAATGAAAACTTTTTTTTTTTCAAGGATGCATTCATAAACAAGAAAAATGAAAAAAACAGTCGGCCAAAAAAGAAACAAAAATCTTTGAAAGCCAAAATGTTTATCAACTCAATTTCTTCTTCTCCAAAATCCATCTATGTATCTTGCTGATGCACTCTTCATCAAATCTTACATATAACTGATGAAACTTCCTGTAACAATGCAGGGTATACTCTTCGATGCGGTCTTCGTATCTTTCATAAAAAGCTGGAACTGTAAGGACCATCACAAGACCTAACACATAACAAACAAGAGGGTTAAAGAAAGGCAATAAGAATGTATTCCACTGATGTTTGAGATGATCACTTTGAACTTACAAATGTAGCCTAGTGTGAAGAAATCAGTGAGGCTTGTAATCACAGAGACTATTAAAAGAGTCAGGGCTACTTTTGTAAACATTCTTGAGTCCCTTCCATGAGCAATGTCCTCAGACGTGGACAGCACAGTGTTTACATGATCACGAATGAACGTAGCTGCTTCATTTACTGTTTCTTCTGAAAGATAGAAATGCGGTAGAGGTGGAGCAGGTCTGTTTCAAATCACAACCATGGTCATTGTGTTTAGTTCATCGACGACAAAATATTGACATCTTAAGCGACATTCACTCAGAGTCGAGTTGCATGGTATGTGCATCACCATGCATTCTTAAACTTGTGAAACAGTTTGGACAAAGTCTCAGCAGTGGTGTGCAAATTACTTGTCTGAATTGTTTTTGCAAGCAACAGTGGATAGAAATAGCAACTAGAACAAAATGTCTTGGTTTTCTTGGGGGGTCTTTTATAGTAAAGGTGATTGATGATTAAATACATCTAAAATCATACAAATTCCTCCAAATCATCACAATGTTTTGTCTTAGCTATCTTTTGGTTGCAAGTAAGGGTGAATAGACTAGCAACTGAATGAAATGCCTTGCTTTTCCAAGTAAAACAATGTCCTAGTGGACCATCTTTCCTAACCAAAAATCAAACAAATTCACTCCAAATTCCAAACTCAATTCAACAGTTGAAAGCTACAACCACTGGTTAAACATGGAGAAGACAGTTAGAGAAGTGACCTGTTCAAAATAGCAGCTGATTTTGCCCATAGAAAGAGGATGGTAAAGAGGAGCAAAAACACACTTGAGAGTAGTGATAGCAAAGTATAACCAGATATCTCAAACACCACCCAAGCAGCCAAAGTTACCATTAAAATTCCCATGGTTACATTCTTCCTTCTCCACAGCATCACATCTGCAACTGATCAAACACCCCAAAATTCTTTCATTCAAACATCAAATTCAGGGTTTTGCTAACAACATCAGCAGTTCTTAATACAAAAGTGATGCAGTCATCAAGATCAGGTTTTCAATCATGAAATATTACACGAATTAATAGGATCTAATTCAGTTCAATGGGAAATGATTTTGACGAGAGAGAAAATTGAAAATAAGAGTAGCGAAGACTTACCAAGACCTCCTCCAAGAATCTGATGAACTGTTCTTTGCCTATTAAATAACCGATCTGATGAACCCATTTTCAAGAATTCAGAAAAGGGTTCACTAATTTAGCATTCACTTCCTATAGCGATTGATTAATGCTAGGAGACGAAAAAAAAAGATCTTTATAACTTTACAATGAAGCAAAAAAATCTGTTTTTTTTTTCTCTGTAAAGTTCTCAGTACATCTTCAATCTGTTTGGCTGGTATCAATTACAACTGCGTGGATTGTGGGTGTTTATATACATACAGGTGAGGGAAAAGATGTTGACATGTGGGGTTAGTTGTTCTGTTCTCAATCACCATCTTAAAATCACTTTTCCATTGTTAGACACTTCAAATCTAAAGAATAGTCTCCATTAAAATAAAGTTGCAAGTAGACCCCACCTCCAGATGTTTTTTCTAAATTCTTTTGCTGTTCTTTACAGCAAGAATCAATGTATTGAATTTTTGTGAAACTTAATTGGTACGTGCAACTGCAATCTTTAGCTACACTTGAGCTAGTGATGATTAAATTTGAAACTAGTTTTTGTTCTTCAAAAGAAAAGGAAAATATTGATATCATTTCATATATAAATAGAATCTCTAGACCCATTAAATTAAAAAAAGGAAAATATTGATATCATTTCATATATAAATAGAATCTCTAGACCCATTAAATTTGAAAGTTTATGGTAGACAATTAAATTTTATTGCCTAAAAAATAAAAATACAAATGAAAATATATTAAATATTAATTAAATATATATTTATTAAGGAATTTAAATAAATTAATTTCTAAAGTAAATAAATAAACAATTGATAATTAATATAATTATTTGAGCACAAATCCAAGTTAAATGTGCTCAATTCAAGTCAAGTGGACTCAATTCAAATCAAGAGGGTCTGACCCAAATCAGTAAGCCCATGAAATAAATCATGTGAGCCTGATTCAAGTTAACAAGCACAACAAATCAAATCCAGCAGGTCTAATTAAATTAATAGGTCAAAATCAAATCCAGCAGGTCTAATTAAATTAATAGGCCCAAATCAAATCCAGCAGGTCTAATTAAATTAATAGGCTTGTATCCAGTCTAGCAGGCTTGATTAAAGGAAAGAAGCCCAACATATATTTTTAAAGGAGAAAATATATCTCAAGTTGTTATTTTTTCTACCTATAAATAAGGACCTTCAGTCCTCATTCCAGACATTCAAGGACCCGAAGACAAGACGCTCTTGAAGAGATCAAGAACATTCGAGGATCTTCAAATCTTCAAAGCTTCAAGCTCAAGACCTTCGAGGATCTTCAAATCTTTGAAGTTTCAAGCTCAAGACATTCAAGTGATCTTCAAGTCTTCAAAGTTTCAAGTCGAAGGATTCAAGTCAAGCTTCAAGCAGCTTCAAAGTAACTTCAAGTCAAGAACTGCCTCAAGCTTCAAGCAGCTTCAAGTCAAGAACTGCCTCCAATCAAAGACCAAGGTGCTAAGCCTCTCCGATCCGGCGTTCTCCATCCATCTGTTTCCGTGAAGTCAACGTTCTACCAAATTGAACGGCGTTCTTCACGACTAATCTTCAAGTCAACATTCGATCCGAATATAGGCTCGATGCCTCTGGATAAACGTTATAAAGCCCCAAATCAGAGCTCGGACAAGCTTTATCCGAAGATTCGGCTTCGAAAGTTGAAAAGGTCAAGAAAATCAACTCAAGAGAGAAATCAGAGCATAACTATAAGCTGTTTACTCAATTCTCAAGTTTAATCCATTTTGGATTTTCTTTGTAATATCATTTGTGTTTATTATTTAATAAATACAAACTGTTTAACGCCATTAATTAAATGAGATTATTAATTGTGTGGTATCTGAATAAGAGTAACCATTAAATTAAGAAAAAATCCTTTATATAATAGGTATTTATATGAAATATGTTGGAAGTATGAAAGTAATTATTATATAGTAAAATATATTTATAAATAATTAAAATATATTATTTATAATAAATGATATATTAAAGAATGATTTATTTTTTATTCACAGCAAATCCGAATAATTTTCTAATTATATTTTCTCCTTTCTAAATTAAGCATAGAAAATATCGAATTTAGTACTAGTATAATATGTACTCCAATTTACGGGGAAAAAAAGGGTACTCTCACAGTTTTTCAGTTAATAAGCCAAACGAGCTCTACGTGACGATCTTCTCTATGCTCCATTTCTCATATTACCCTCTCCTTCATCTCTCTCGCTCGCACTCTACACCTCTTCAATTCCTCCGATCAGCCTTGCCACTCTCTTTGCCATTGTACGGTGCTTCCAGATTCCTCGCGGCTTTCAATTTATTCGGCTGGTTTATTTTCATCACTGTTTTTTTTTTTTTTTACTGTTCGTATTAAGAATCGGATTTGGTTCTGGATGCACGTATTATGCTGTTTTGTTGATCTGAATCCTAATTTATGCCCCCTTTTTAAGGAGATTTGAGTTTCCGTCGTAATTTGAGTTATTTCAGGTGACTGTAATTGACTAATTGAGCTGAATGTTAATTACGTATCTGTTTCGTGCGATTGTTATTTTGAATGCAGTGTGGTTTGTTGAAACGAAAGTATGCATTTTGCTTGATTTTCTTATTTTCCGTCTCCTGTTTTCTTGGAGTCGGTTATGTGTTGCATATTCCTTGAATCGTACTATTAATTTAGTGAAGTGTTTCCTTAGTTCATGCTTCGATTAGTTGCTTGTGATTTTCTTGGCTGTTCACTAACAGTGATTAATATGATATGGTGCCCTTCAACTTCTGGCTTACTAAACTAAGAATTTGAATGCTCTTTATGCTTATTTAAGTAGAATTTCTGTCAGTACATTGTTCTGAAGTTTCTATTTTTATAATGCAATTGTTTGCACGAATGCCAGAACACAATACATAAATGCATGTGTGAATTTATGTGACTGAAGGCTCGAACAGTCAATGTAGCAACTTTTATAGCCTAATTCTATTGAAAGCATCAAATTCACATGATTGAAAGTTTTCCCATAAATTATACCTTTTCTGAAATTCAATCTTCAGATTTCTCAAATGACTTCTATCCTTGATAGCTTTTCAGAACTTGGATTGTTTTGGTTGCAAAGGCCCAAAAATGGCTTCCATGGCCCATTCTCCGGTGTCATTTGCTGAGAATCTGTCTTCCAAGCCTACTGCTTCAGATCTTCTTAAGAGCTCTAGTAATGGAGCTTGCGGAATACCCCTAAGAGCCCTTGGAAGGGCCCAACTGGGTGCAAAAAGAAGAGATTTCACTATATTTGCTAAGATTAGGAAAGTGAAAAAACATGAGTATCCATGGCCTGAAGATCCCGACCTGAATGTGAAGGGTGGAGTTCTTAGCCACTTGTCACCTTTCAAGCCTTTGAAAGAGAAGCCAAAGCCAGTTACATTGGATTTTGAGAAAGCTCTGATTGATCTCCAGAAAAAAATAATTGTTGGCCGGTCCTTCTAGAGTCTGGTTCCCCTATCAACTTGTTGTCAACTAGTATATACTCTAGTTACTCACTTGGTCCTTCTCATTTCCACGTTACAGCCCTGAAGCGTGTGCTGCAATTTTGTGGAAAACTGCTAAAGCTTCCCCAAAGGTGGTGGTTTAAGGATGTCAGATTTGGTATGTTTGTCAGAATAGTTGTTTTAGTTTAGTTTTAACTCAACTACAACTTCTTTCCAGGCTGCTGAGAAGCTAAAGATAACAGCTACAGAATTAACCAGGCTACAAATTGCTGACGGTACCATCCCGGTAATATTCACTGATGTTACCCTTTCTCTCTGTGCCCTGTTTTCTTTCATTGTCCTGTAATTTTCCTCCTTCCAGTTCCGGTTATCCTGTCCTTCTGTTGCTGCGATATAGTAGTTTCATTATTCAAGGATGTGGTGTAGTGTTCTTTCAGCATGGGATTTTCCCTTTTAAGACTTGATTTCTGAAAGGGATGCATATTATTAGATGCTCTGAATTCTGATAGTCGATCATTTTTTGCCTCATCTATCTTATAATGTTTCTTCAGGTTAGAGTTCGATGTTGATATGATTCACATTTCGTAATCTGTGCTTCTTGCAGGAACCACTAGGTGGTGCACATGCAGATCCCTATTGGACTTCTCAACAAATAAAAGCTGCAATTGTCGAATCAATGGATGTGAGTTGCATGCTTCAATTTCCACTATAGTGACTTTCTTAGTGCATCTCTTCAACTCAAAGGCATACCTGGATTGTGTAGGAACTTGTAAAGATGGACACTGAAGCATTACTAAAGCATAGAGCTGAAAAGTTCCGGAAACTTAGTGGATTCCAAGAGGGGATACCAATTGACCCCAAAAGAAAGATCAACATGAAAAAGAAAGAAGAAGCCATTGTTCAGATTGCCAAACTTCAGAGTTGGAGTTGAAGGGAGAGGTTGAAAAACTGAAACAGCAGATTATAGATTCAAGTAAATCTTCTACAGGGTCCCCCGAGACCGGAGTAAAGGAGATGATTGACAAACTTAAAATAGAGATCGACTATGAATATGATGAGGCTGCAAAAGCTATAGGAATGGAGGAAAAGATTTTGATGGTGCGTGAAGAAGTAAAAAAAGCACTAAGTGTAGATGATCAACTTGCACATCCTGCTTTAAAGGAAAAGATCAAACAACTCATGGAAGAATTCAATGAAAAAGTTCCTTCAGCTCCTAACTACTCTAGCTTGATGTCTAAACTTGATATGCTGGATGAACTTTCCAAAGCATTGAATTCCTCGGAAAATAGCTCCAGGAATGATGCTTTGAAAACCCAGATTAACAAGAGTTACAAGGAAATCATCGATCGGCCCGATATAAAACAAAAGGTTGAGACACTTCAGGCTGAGATATCAAACTCCGGGGTTTCAGATATTGCCTCAAACCCAGAGCTGTTACACAGTTGCGCAGAGAGTTAGATTCAGAGTTCAAGGCAGCTCTCAAGTCTTCGGGTTTCCAAGTGGCTCCTTCTAATCCAACCTCAATGGCAAGGACTAATGCTTTTAACACAGAGGTTCACATGATAATAGATGACCTCGTGAACTCTTCAGATTTGAAAGACAAGATCGGGATGCTGAATGCTGAGGTTGCAAAATCTGGAAACACACCTGATGAAGATTCTAAAAGTAAGATTGATGCTTTGTTAGCAGAAATTAAGAATGAGATCAAGGAGTCTATGAGTTCCTCAGAATTGAAAGAAAAGTACGAGAAGCTGGCAGCTGAGACATTAGAAGCTTCCCAATCTTCAGTAGAAAGCACAACAGATAACCATTCTCAAGAGTCTCTAGTAAATGTCGATCTAGAAGCTATCCGCAGCTCTATCTAATGTAAGTTCATGTTTCGTTCGTTCGTTCATTTTTATCTGTCTATGCTTATTTCCTCCATCGTAATGCTATGCATGAACCACATTCACAGCTCAAGATTATTGAAGCTGCCAATATTCATTGGCTTTCTGAAGGACCCTGGACACATTTTTTTGGGAGAAATGTTGGTGATTGATTTGGCTTGGATATTCCCATATGTTTCTTTCAGCTCTGTTGATTGAGAGTTTGGAGTAGATAGAAGTAGGGTGTTATCATAGATTTCAAATTTCATATTTTGCAACCTGTTAGTGCTTAAGAAGGATATATTATTTGAATTTTTTATGAAATTAGATTTAACTTTTCGTTGTTACTTCGAAAATATATGACTTTTTTAAACACTTGTTTGCTAAGTTAAAATTTACCATACTTGAAACATTTTAAGATCACCAAGTATGGTAAATTTTACGATAACATAGTAAAATTTTTCTTACAAATTTGGTTAAAATGGTGAGTATTCTCATTTTTCATTTTTTCTCTATCCTAATATAATTTTAGTGTGGTGAATGAGGATATTTGGTCGATTATTAATTAACGACTTAAATAGGAAGATAGATTTATAATTAAGAACACACTAAAATAAAAGGAAATGATATCTTAATAGCACTGATGGTTTTTTTTTTTTTTTTAAACATGGGGTATTGTTCTCATCATTTAAAAAGCTTTGATAACGGGCTTTGGGCTAATGAAGTAATTACGATTTTTCTTAAAACGGCTAATGGGCTTTGATAAATTTCAATTCTAGTTAAACTTACCACGTGTACCGCCTACATTAATTATTACGGCCCATCAATTAAAATCGTATACGTTCAACTTAAGATTATAGGGATGTTTCTCAGTAATTGATTCGGATAAAGGTAAATAATAATAAAAATAATAATAACAACAATTCAATTATATATATATATATATATATATATAGTAAAGATTAAAGATAGTGGAAAAATAAGGGGTGATAATATTTTAATATAAATTGCAATTAATCATAAGTAATAAGGAAATAATAAATTGTTTTATTAATAATTTATTGTATAAATAAAAAGTGTAAAATAAATATAACATTTTTAATTGTGAAATGGTTTCACGCTATCCCAAATAATAAACTTCTATAGCTAAAACTTCAAAGGGCAAGACTATTTCACTCTATCCCAAATAATAAATTTCTATAGCTAAAATTTCATAGGGCAAATTTTTTCGTGAGATCATCTCAAATAACGGATAAAAAATTATCATCTTTTGTTATAAAATATTATTATTATTTATTTATACTATAAATTATTCATGAATAACATTATCACTTATTATTAATTGGGTATCACTAGTGAATTATTTTTTATCTGTTTCAGTGAGTAAGATTGAAGGATGGTGGCATGTGTATTAGTTTGAGTTTTAATATACTTACATGGTTTAAAAATATCTGAAACTCACTATGTTTAATTGTTCTTTGTTAAAAAACAATAAAATAGAGAATTTATAAAGTTGGTATTACTATATTAATTAATCTCATTTTGCTCTTATAAAAAAATAAATAAATAAAAGTAAAGTAAATGAGAACACCCCAACGTAAATTTTCCATACTGCCAAACACGCCGTACGGAATAAATGCAAATATCGGAAATTGAAAGGGCACATAAGTAATTTTCAATAAGTCTTCACTGGTTTGAGGGAAAATTAAAAGAGAAAATAATAAAACTGATGAGTTTTCTGAGCTCAATTCAGCCCGAACTGTTATCTTTCTCTCAGATCTCCAAAACCTCTCAGTAGGGCTTTGACTACACACGATTTTGGGCCCTTTCCCCCAAATTTTTATCTTTGGGTTTCAATCAACTCAAATCTTGGGGGTTCTTGTGCTTAATTCATGAAAACTTGGAATCTTGTATATTTTAGTTTTCTTGTTTTCTTGTGTTTGAGTTTCGAGTATGGCGTTTCTCAATCGGAGGAGGAAAAGAAGAACAAATTTCGAGAGCGTGAGGCCACTGACGATTCCCTTGGTTACCCCAATTTGTAAGTTGTTAGAATCTTTCTCCCTATTTTGTGTGGATTAACATCTCGCATTCGAATTCTGGTAATTTAATCAAATATTCTATTTTTCATGGCTCAGAATATTGTTGCCATTAGTTGATTGATGCATAGTAGTTGCTGGTACCAGAATAGTGCTGTTAATGTTGTAAATTTTGTTTTTATGAAGTTCTCAATACTTCTCATATGTGATTTTCGTTCGACATATATTTGTTAAGCTATTCAAACTTACATTCACGTATCTATATATGCTACTTTTTACCAATTAACTTATGTATTGCAATTGATGTTATATTATGTCACTAGTGATGAGGATGATCTGTTAAATACTCAATGCCCTCGGCATTTGGAACTTCGGTGGCAAACTGAAGTGAGTTCAAGTGTATATGCATCACCGTTGATTGCGGATATTAACAGGTAATGGATGGAGTCAGAGTTTCTGCTATGAGTTTTCATGTTACACAAATTTAACTTTCTCTTATGTTTTCTCGGTTATATTTTACTGAAGTACATAGTGAAAAAACCAAATTTAACATTGACAAAGTGTAAAGTCAACCTTGGGTGGTTCAGTTTTTAGATGGCCAAAAGATTAACTTTTTTATTTCTACACTGAGTTGTGGCCAGACTCTATATGAATGGCGCTCTTAAACAAAATGTGTGTGCTTGCTTGCTTGTTTTAGAGGGCTTTGTGTTTATATTTTCTTTGCCCTGACAATGAAATCTTATTAAAAAAATTTCATGTGAACTCCAGTGATGGAAAGCTTGAAATAGTGATTCCTTCTTTTGTGCATTACTTGGAGGTGCTTGACGGGTCTGATGGAGATAAATTACCAGGTACCAATAAAATGCTATAACGCCTAGAAAATCTTGTCTATTATACAGGAACTAATACTCAAATAAATCTGGAAAGCTAGATTCATAAAGAATAAAAAATTTAGACACAGAATTTACCTGTCTTTCTTTTCATGATTGACTGTGCTTCGTTTGTTTCATACTGTTTGTCAGGTTGGCCAGCTTTTCATGATTGACTGTGCTTCGTTTGTTTCATACTGTTTGTCAGGTTGGCCAGCTTTTCATCAGTCAACTGTTCATTCTAGTCCTCTTCTGTATGATATTGACAAGGATGGCGTTAGAGAAATTGCTTTAGCTACCTACAATGGTGAAGTACTCTTTTTCAGGTAACATCCAATTCTGCATGCTAGTGCATCCTTTCCCCTTGGAGTGATAGTTGTCCTGATCTAGTTTACTCTCTTTCTTTGGATAATAGGGTTTCAGGATACATGATGTCAGATAAACTGGAGATCCCGAGGTTGAAAGTTAAAAAGGACTGGTTTGTGGGCTTGCACACAGATCCTGTTGACCGTTCCCACCCAGATGTTCATGATGACCAACTGACACAGGAGGCTTTTGTGGATTCTATAATCCGTAAGCCTGTTTCTGTGTCCTATATGTTCTGAATCTTTTCTTCTAAGTATTTCATTTAAATAACTTTAAAGTGATAGCAAAATATCATTTGTCTTTAAATCCTGAATTTATCTAATGGATAAACTTAAATAATTCTAAACAATATCACAGGTGAAGAAACTCAATACCACATGCTAAAATTTATCATATGCTAATCATATTGTTATAGTTTCTAAAAGATTTAGATAATTTCATTTGTCATGTGAGGAACATTTGGAGTAAATAGAAAAATTTTCTATCATACAGCTTCTGACTGCTTAATTATGTTATTGCATGGATTTTGCATAACGGCCAACGGGTGAAGAGCTTCTGTAGCTCACCTCAATCCTCATGCAAATAGGCATAAGCTATTTTGTATCACTGGCCATATTCTAGTTTTCTCGTCACCATGGTCCTCGTCTTCGTAACATCTCTGTAACTGACATGCACGCTCTGTCATTGAGGCAGTACTGTGACTGTGCAACACTTAGGTTGTTTAGGCTATGTTTTCAATTTGGTAATAAGGGATAATAGCTTGAATATTGTTTATCAGCACGTGAGGATTTATTATAAAATGCTGCAAATAGTTACATTTTGGTCATTGAGTGGGATAAGGCTTTGTCTTTTGGTTATCCTGCCCACGCCCAAACCCCCACCCTGCTTTTATTTTTTTTCTAAATTCTGCCAGCTTGTTGATGTATGTTTATTAGAATGCATCTCAAATTTGATATAAAATTTTCAGAGCACAATGAGAGCATTCCTGCAAATACTACTCACTCCACAGAGGGTCACCATGACTTATCAAATCCTGTTCCTGAAGTAGTCCATCACGACACATTAGAAAACACCTCTTCCGATAGTCAACCCGATCATCTGAATGAATCTAAGATAGAGACAGGGAAAACGAATGATAGCCAGCCTGAAGTAAACATCCAGATGCCATTAAACACAAATGATACGTCTTCTGTCTCTGGATCTGAGAAAGTAAGAGACCAAGAACATGATAAGCCTGCTGGAAGGAGGCTTCTTGAAGATAAAGATACGAAAGGCAATGAGGATGTTCAAGCTGCTACAGTGGAAAACGATGGAGGTCTTGAAGCGGAAGCTGATTCTTCATTTGAGTTACTCAGAGATAATGATGAGTTGGCTGATGAGTATAACTATGATTATGATGATTATGTTGATGAGAATATGTGGGGGGATGAGGAATGGACTGAAGCTCAGCATGAGCAATTGGAAGATTATGTTCACATAGATGCACATGTCTTGTGTACCCCGGTGAGTAATGTGATGCATGACGGTTTCTTATCAGCTTTTTGTTTCCTTGAACTCAATTTTAGCTTTACTTGACCTCAGGTCATAGCAGACATAGATAAGGATGGTATCTCTGAGATGATTGTTGCTGTTTCTTACTTTTTTGACCGCGAGTAAGTTTACTCTACCTGAAAATAATCTCACTTATCTTTTGGTCTATTTATAGTTGATTTGGGTGATGTTTTAATTAGGTCAAATATTACTTGAACTTCCATATTGTTAGCTCGGTTTCTGCTGAGCTATAGATGTAATCCAATATGCAGTCATTTATTGGTTTTGGATTATTGACTATAAGTTTCAGGTTGTTACAGTTGCTCCTCATTCGGCGGCTGTCAAAGCATTGTTAAATTTTTAAGTTGCTAACTTTCTAAATGTGCGCTGCTGTATTATATTTATTTGAAGTATGCTGTGGCTTAAATTTTAGGAGACATTCTAGCATATGTTGCTAATGATTTGAAACTTAAAAAGTTGGCAGCATGAATATTTCAGCTAATTAAAGTTTGGCAGGTATTATGACAATCCAGAGCATTTGAAGGAACTTGGTGGTATAGATATTGGAAAGTATGTTGCTGGTGGTATTGTTGTTTTCAACCTCAACACAAAGCAAGTTAAATGGACTACACCACTGGATCAAAGTACCGATACTGGAAATTTTCGTGCCTATATATACTCATCTCCTACAGTTGCTGATTTGGATGGTGATGGGAATATGGATATTATAGTTGGCACTTCTTTTGGCCTGTTTTATGTCTTGGACCACAAGGGTGAGTATTCTCTTGTATTAGATTATCTTAACTTACAAAGAGTTTATTTTAGGAATTATGTCAAAAATATGCCATTTAAAGTTTGTTAAGGCTTCCAATTTATGATCCACAAGAAGTCAATTTATTTTTTGTTTTGGTTAAGTAATTTTTTTTTTTAAAAAAATTTGAAGTGAGTTACACTAATTGAAAAATACATTCTTGGTACATAAATAGTAAATAGCCTTAATCTCACAGACCAGAAGTTATTGTTTTTAGATCACTGTGGTCAGGTGTGTAAGTTTTCCTCTTGTTCAGCTACTGTCCAGTGCATCTTTTGTAATGCTGCTAATTTTCTGATTCAGGGAACGTTAGAGAGAAGTTTCCCCTTGAAATGGCTGAAATTCAAGGAGCAGTAGTTGCAGGCGATATTAATGATGATGGAAAAATTGAATTAGTGACTGCTGATGCCCATGGAAATATTGCTGCTTGGACTCCGCAAGGAAAGGAGATTTGGGAAAGACATGTTAAGAGCCTTGTTCCACAGGTAATCTCAGTATGCTGACCCCTATATATGATTGTATTGGGCTTTCTTTGTCCATCCTATAATCAAGTATGCGTTTTCTCTAGGGCCCTAGCATTGGAGATGTGGATGGGGACGGCCACACTGATGTTGTTGTGCCAACATTGTCTGGAAACATATATGTTCTTAGCGGCAAGGATGGATCGTTTGTGCGTCCATATCCATATAAGACACATGGTAGAGTAATGAATCAAGTTCTTCTAGTTGATCTGAAAAAACGTGGGGAGAAGCAGAAGGGACTCACAATCGTTAGCACCTCATTTGATGGGTATTTATACCTCATAGATGGCCCTACTTCCTGTGCTGATGTTGTGGATATCGGTGAAACAGCGTAAGATAGTTTTAAACCCTTTTGAAAACTGGCCATTATTTTTAAACTGTTGTCTACTGCCATTCCTCTTTCCTCTGAAAAGGTACTCTTATGCTTTGACAGGTATAGCATGGTTTTGGCTGACAATGTGGATGGTGGGGATGACCTTGATCTTGTAGTTTCCACCATGAATGGAAATGTCTTTTGTTTCTCGACTCCTTCACCACATCATCCTCTCAAAGTAGGATATAACTCAACAAATTCCACCTGCTTATGCGTATTGTTAGATGTTTATTTTTCTTAAAAAATTGTAATTCCAGGCATGGAGATCACCAAACCAAGGGAGAAATAATGCTGCACACCGTCATGATCGCCAAGGAATCTATGTTACTCCATCATCACGTGCTTTCCGAGATGAAGAAGGGAAGAACTTTTGGGTGGAAGTAGAGATTGTTGACAAATACAGGTTTCCATCTGGCTCCCAGGCACCTTACAATGTAACAGTAAGTAACTAAAGCATGCTATTTAATGTTCTGTTCTACTTACTTTTTAATCATCTTGTATTCTTATCGCGTCTTTTCATCCTTATATAATCGTAGATAAGTTTGTTGGTTCCTGGTAATTACCAAGGAGAGAGAACAATTAAACATTATCAAATCTTTGATCAACCTGGAACACATCGGATCAAACTCCCAACAGTTGGAGTAAGAACAGCCGGTACGGTGCTGGTGGAGATGGTTGACAAGAACGGAATCTATTTTTCAGATGATTTCTCCCTAACCTTCCATATGTACTACTACAAACTGTTGAAATGGATTCTTGTCCTTCCAATGCTCGGAATGTTTGGTATCCTCGTGATCTTTCGCCCACAGGAAGGAATGCCTCTGCCTTCATTTTCAAGAAATACGGACTTGTGATTTAGAGCTGATGAGTGAATCTTTCGACACACAAAACCAGCATCTATTCGACGCAACTCCATTTGTGGTTTTGCAGAATTTCTTGAATGAGGATGAGATGGGATCTTGTGCAGAAACATGTGTGGTCTTTTAAGATGGAGCTTAAATTATCTTGAATTTGTTGCAAGCAATTTTCCTCCTTTGAGACAAGCCTGGAATTGAAGAGTACACAATACAAGACAGTGTTGACACTCTAATACTTATTATATATGTTCCAGAGTAGAGCAAATTCCTACTAATTGTCATCCTTTCTCAGGAATTATACAGAAATTCTCATGTATCTTAGCTCAAAATATCATTACATTTAAACTGTATCCTGGTTCTCTCTCACAACCCCCACCCCAACCCCAATGGCAGTTTAATTTTGAATCGATTTTTAGGAAACCAAAGCATCTGATATGATGTTCTGATTCGTTTCTAAATGTTAAATTTAAGACACCTAACAATTATGTTAACTTTTGGAATTCATTGTTTCGAATTTGTTATTTCCATTAAATTTGCTGTATTTTGAAGTTTAAACATTAAACCAAATACTAATAAAAAATCAAAGCAATTCATAAGTCAAACCAAAAACACACCTACCTTCAAACCTCTTTAAACAATATTCACAGAAGATTAAACAAAACCAAGAGTTTACACCATAATATTCACAGAAGATTAGACAAAACCAAGAGTTAAACACCATTAACACCATTAAAATGCAAAATTAGAAACAAGGCCACATCCCAGAGTTATTACAGCAATATCTCGAGGAAAGATGAAAAGTGGAAATTGTAAACGTTAGTATGCTTGCAAAACAGGCCTCTTACCAAGCCTCTTGATTTCTTTATCCATTTGACCAGTAAGCATCAACCCAAACATCTTGTAATCACACAAAAAAGACCAAATTGGATGCCCAAAAGTTGCAGGAACATTCCCTTCAACAAAGAAATGGCTGTACCAAGCCATACCATATCCAACCAAAGGCGCAAATATCAAGAACCACCAATTGAACATCACTGCATACACCAAACACACAAGACTACAAAGTGTTCCTGCAAAGTGCCATCTCCTTGTACCTGGCTTCGAGTGTTGACTCACATAGAACGCCCAAAACTCTTCCATGCTCCTGAAATTCATATTCTGAACTGACCCCAGATCGAATTTATGATCAAGTTCAAATCTTGCTGGAAAAACAGAGCAATCAGGAAATCTTGATTCTCCAACTTTGGAAACTCCGACCTTCAGATTTCAGACACCCTAATAGGTTTATTGTTCCTTTTCGCTAAGAACTGCTTTGAAGTTGTTTTGGGAGCAAGCCCAGATCAGAGAATTCGAAATTCTTCAGAATAAAAGTCTCACGGTAAGAATCTTGAAGTTTGATCGAGAATTCAGAGGGAAGAAAAGAAGAGTGACTAAAGAAAGATGAAGTGGGTAGGTATATAGACGAGTGAAGGAAAATGGATGACCAAGTTGGATGAATTGTTGCTATCTTAATCTAAAAAATTTATGTTGATGAAAAATGGTTTGAGGGTCTAATTAGAAAGCTGTTGAATGTATTTTAACATCATATACTTCTGGGATTTGTGATTGGAATAGCTTGCTGATAATCAATCATTGGCCCCTCCTCCCATTTTTTGTTTCTATTGGCTGAGTCTGTTGTTTGTCACTTTCTCCTAACATTTTTCTGCTTTTTACTCTGCACAAATTGTATCGTCTTCGACAAGTGTTAAATCTTTTATTAATAGGTTAAGTTTGGGGGTATAATAGTAATTACAACTTTATAGAAAATTAATTTAGTGCACTTAGTTACATTCATGGGGTTAAATATTGGATTGGATTTCAATCAAATTGCTGCTTAACTCTAGAGTGATTGATAACATGTGGTGATGCTACCAAATTTTACTATTGTTAATATCAACAATACAAATATCCCAATAAATAAAATATATACTCCAATGAACAAAAAAACAAAACAGAAAGTTTTCAACCATTTAATTTGTGGGTGGAGGGGACAAGAATAATACACATTTCTTCAATTGTGCAAAATACATGTATACTTTCCCTACTATCTACTGCTCTTTCATGATATCAGGGCAACGCAAAGATTGAAGTGAGAGTCGAAAATTCTTTTACCTGAGTTTGGCAATTGCAAAGTGGGAGTTCGATCTCATAAAAAGTAATTTCTTGCACCATCAAGTTCTCAATCATACTCCATTCCTCTCACTTGAAGCAACGGACCCCTAATGGCGGGGTACACCAATTTAAAACACTCTTTCTCCAGTCGAGTAGAGATTCCAAAAGATGGTCGAAGCGAAGTAAAGACATGCTGTTAGAGTTAAAAATGCTTGGAAAGATCCTAGCCACTGCACAAAGAATCCTGTTCCGATTGTACTGATTATAGCTGCAAGTGTTCCAGCAGAATTGGAAATCCCTGCAATGAAACTCGGTTGTTGTCATGGTGATTTTAAAGAATTCATTGACAACCAAAGAAGAACGAATAAGACAAGGCATGGAAAGGACAAGAAGGGGAGTGCGAAGTGGATTAGAGTGCATACCATGAACAAATCCAGCACATTGTGGTGCAATATCCTGATGAAAAGATCAAGTAAAATTTAATCCTCTACTATCACAGAAACTTGCACAAGAAAACGACGTAAACTTACTTGCATGTTGAGCAGAAAACCAGCTTGACTGAAAGAGCTGAAACTAAGGGCTATTGTTAAGAACATGGCAGCAACTGTTGGTGTTCTGACATAGTTCAAGCAGAGCAATGCAATTCCAGGGCCGATGAAACCGATTGACTGTCATGAGCATGGCATTACAACGTTAATTTGAGATCTTTTGCTTTTCTGAATACTCTCATGGATGAAAGTGCCTTCAATTTTCAATCAACATATAGTAGAGTGGAAGACTTCAGTTGTGTTGTGGAGCATTACCTGCATGATTTTCCTGGCTGATGTCGTAGAATACCCCGCTTTGATTAGGTAGTCAGACGTTGCACCAGCAATGTAGCCTGAGATAGCCATCGTACCCCAAGGAACTGCACTAAACCAAGCTGCTTGCTTCAAGTTCACATCGAACACCTACCATATCATCAGCAGTAGGTTATTTTAGCAATGCAGACAAACCACAAGCCATAATTTTGAAAGTGTATTCGTTGCACATTCACAAGGATATATAACACAGGCGGTGGTGAAACAGACGATCAAAACACAGTAATAGTGGTACTCACAGTTTTGAAGTAAACAGGCATCCATGACAGAAGAACAAAGTACCCCTGCATACAATAGCACACCACATGCTTCATGTGTCAGTTGAAAGAATATTAGAACCGTTCCGAATGTGAAGAAAAGAAAGAAAAACAAAGACAGTAGAGAAAACAGACCCAGTTGTTAGTGAAATTAGCAAGTATTATTGCCCAGGTTGGCAATTTCGATAAGAGGAGGCTCAGTGGGGGAAGCTTGCACTTGATCGCTTGAGAATCGGTTTTTCCAGCTTGGATTAATCGTAGCTCAGATTTACTGATAGAACTGCACTCTTGGGGGTCATTAGTGACCTTAAAACTCCAGGTAATCAACCAAAGAAG
The DNA here is from genome assembly GCA_023678885.1 of Pogostemon cablin. Classification (NCBI taxonomy): domain Eukaryota; kingdom Viridiplantae; phylum Streptophyta; class Magnoliopsida; order Lamiales; family Lamiaceae; genus Pogostemon; species Pogostemon cablin. Next base: position 1,583,057 of record CM042983.1, read on the forward strand.
TCCAAGAGAAGTAAAGAGAATAAACGGGCCGAAGATTCCAATAGATGTCATCACAATGGGAGTTAATACCAATCCAACTACATTTCCAAGCTGGAACCCTCCCATGGATAGTCCAACAGCAGTTGCTCGTTCATGGTTCGGAAACCATCTAGAAAAGAAACAGACAAAACTTCTTTAGAAGAGGATAAGAAGGTTTTTTGTGACTACGGATAGGAAGTGTTACCTTGATAAAATGTGATTCATTGAAGGTAGAGCCACCCCTTCGGCCAGCCCAAAGAAAGCTCGAACAGCTAAGAGGCTGGCTGTTGAGTGATTTGCAGCCCATGGAGTTAGGAGAGTTGCCAGAGACCATAATGCTGCACCCCAAGCAATAACTTTTTTTCCGCCGTATTTATCCACTAAGGCTCCTCCGATAACTGAGGAACACATATATCCCCATAGAAAGGATGACTATGCATAAAACAATAGTAACATGCAATTAGTAAAGTACTACTTTAATCTAGTTGCAGTCTAATAGGTTTTAATATGTACTGCTTAAGTGTTTACTAATCTTGTTGGTATTAGTATTTTCCATTGCGTGCTTTTGGATAATGTACTTACAGAAACAAAGATGTCTCCTTGCAAAGAAAAGAAAAGAACGGAAAAATGATTGTGCTGTAGCACATTATGTGGCAGTACATAGCATAAAAATTGACAACTTTTCTTCTCAACTACTAAAAGAAGTTGAAGCCTAAGATCACCAATAACATACTAAACAATTTTGTTTTTGGTCACCAAATCTACTTGTTAATCAATCTTTAAGTTTAAAAAAGAAAAGAAAAAGAAACATAGCAAGAACAAGTCATATAGCAAAAAAACGGCAATAATTAATTATGTGAACTTTCTCCTGCATGATGCCCGTTCAAGAAGTAACATCCTGGACGGATGTAAAGAACGTTGCTTTTCTCTTAGCATGAAATACGACATAACAAAGACCACACACCTGATATGATGAGAACTAACCAACCAAAGGAGATTGATAATTTTAGGTTGTCAATGTGCATGATCCTAGTCTTTAGTTGCCTCACTCAAATGCACAGTAATAAAACATGCACAAAACAATTTCCTACCAAGTTATGTGCAAACAAATTACATAAGAATATGATCCTCGTAGTTGGTTGTGAAATGCTGGCACAAATCCATATTTCGATTTTACTTATGTTTTAACTTTCAACTCTATAGGACAGCTAAACTGATATACCACAATATCACTCCCTACTTCCGGTTCCAAGTTCCAACTCAACCACCGTGTTGATTTCGACTCTCCTAGATTGGTATATTTAAGTAACTTCCGCCTAGCTTTGAGTTTGTACAATGCCTATATACTTCCATAGTAAGTTTAGTTCTCTTCCCAAAATGTCATACATGGTCATACTACTAAATTTTGACACCTTCAAACATTTAAAATCTAATGAAAAGTTGGCATCTTTCCTTGTCATAACTGAGTGTCCAAAATTTAATGCCCCCTTCATTCTTCCACAAGAACCTACACCTACCACCCTAATTTTGAATATCCAACAAGATTGTTAAGAAAATCTAACCAACTACAATTTGCAAAATTTACATTTGACAGAATAAAATCTACCCATACTCTTCAGGAAATTGACATACCAAAAAAAAGGTTTCTGACTTCTGATCATGCTTTCATACATCCTTAGACTTAGACTTGGTCATCTGTAATAAATTTAATTTGGTAATTTCCGTGTCATATGCACGTGGTGATGCACGCCACAAACTACCACCATCATTTTCTCAACAACCACCAAAATGCCTTCCCATCAGAACCACAACAACCCACCAACAACAGAGAATTGTGGGGATCAAATTTCAGCAGTCGCATGTTCAAGAAAATATGAAATAATCCAAGTTGTTTATGGCCTTGTTGGCACCACGTGATCTTGCAAAGATTACAACTTTAATCCAATAAAATAAAATAAAATTAAGAGAAATTAAAAGAGTACCTGAACAATGCCCAAGAAAGAACTACTCCATCCATACTTGTCAGCAAGAGGAACAATGGCAACAGACATAACAACTCTATCTGCATTACACAGACACATGACCGCCGCCACCAGCGCCACCACCTTAAACCTCTCCGCCGCCATCAACCCCCCTTCTTTCTTCCCCACAAACAGCCCCCTCTCTATCCCCTCCGCCGTGCACCTCACCCTCTCATTTCCTCTGTTTCTTGCATGAAGATTCTTTCCTCCATCTATCAACGGAAAACTCTGCCATTTCTTATGAACTCGCAATGTGGGAAACGAATCAGATTTGACAAAATTAACCGGACCCGGATGTGAAACGGGCCGGGTCGAATGCTTCGAAATAAAAGGTCGTATCTTTGGATTAATAGGTGTAACGGATGCCATTACAGAATTAAAGAAAAAAATGCCTAGTTTATTTATTTCGTGTTGACAACGAACTGTAGTAATTAGGCAGCCGTTTTGTAATTATAGAGGCATTAATTGTCGGAAAAAATGCAAAACGACGACGATTCGTATTGCGGCGAAAAGAAACCGGAAGGAAGGAGGAGAAAGTCGAAGAAATCGATGGCGGAGTTGGTGAGCTTCAAACGTTTGACAGTGGAATTGTAATAACATAGTTGTCGAATTTTGTTTGAACCGCATGTGTTATAAAGGCGTGCAGTTGTGCACTTGACTTCTCCCATAGACACAAAATCTAATAATAATAATTTTGATTATATAATTGTTGTTATTAGAAATTGTAACTATCAATTTATTTATTTTTAGGTAAGTGATGGAATCAATTAAATTGTTATTAGTAGGATTGGAAATACTGGTACTGGTATTAGGTATGCATTATTTAATTAATAATTTAATAATTGAGGGATATGGACCTCTCAATATGAGTGGATTATATATATATATATATATATATATATATATATATATATATATATATATATATATATATATATATATATATAATTATGTAATGAATTTCGTAAGTTAAATATTTATTACATACAGATGATGGAGTATTATTAATAATTTTAGGCGGTGGAATATATATATATATATATATATATATATATATATATATATATTATGTAATGAATTTCGTAAGTTAAATATTTATTACATACAGATGATGGAGTATTATTAATAATTTTAGGCGGTGGAATTTTGAGACTACTATCCCTAGTATCAACAAAATGTTGTGATTACATAAGTATTTGTTATGATTTTATTATTTTTAATATTTAGATTAAAATCGGCAAATAATTACAAGGATTTTTTGTCTGTTGTTGCGACGTGATTATTATTTTTATTTAATTTTATTTTTATTAACATGTGTTGATTACTCATTTAGAAAAAATATAAAAATTATTATCAATAATTTTTAAAATAAATTCAGTTGCACTAGTTAGGATTTACTACATCCACCGTTACACCATGTTCAGTATATATATAATTATTGTGAGATTTGACTATGAATTCACATGAAAACATGCAGTAATAGAAAATTTGTGTTTGGATTGAGTCATTTCAAATTCAATGGATTTGAAAATAAGTGAATTTTAAATTCCTTGGATTTTAAATCAATTCATTTGAATTCCACTGTTTGGATAAAATATGAATCTTTGGAAGGATTTTAAATCCATAATTCAAAAATTATTTTTAAAATAGAATTTTATATATGATAAATAAAAATAATAAAATTTTATAATATTAAATATTAAAATCTAAAATTTTATTAAAAATAATTTTTGGGAGGGAACTCTACCACCCAATCTACCCCTACCCACCCCCCTCCACCTCCCAACCCAAAAGAAAAAAAAAATTACAAAATTTTAGATTTTTAATATTTGAATAATAAAAATATTACCACCCAACCCTACCCCCTTAACCTCCACCCAAAAAAATTTTAAATATTAAAATCTAAAATTTTATTAAAAAATTTTTTTTGGGTTGGGGGTGGTGTTGGTGGGGGGATAAAGGGGGTAAGGTTGGGTGGTAATATTTTTATTATTCAAATATTAAAAATCTAAAATTTTATAAAAAAAAAAATTTGTTTGGAGGGGGGTGGGTGGCCGGGGGTGTGTAGGGATATGATGGGTGGTAGAGTTTTGGTGGGGGGATAAGGGGGTAAGGTTGGGTGGTAATATATATATCAATTACACAACAATGAAAGGATTTCAAATGACACGGTTTGAGTAAGGATTTGAAATCCATTCAAAAACAACTAAAAAAATTCAAAATCAAATCCAAAATTTGAAATCCATTGATTTAAAATCTTGAATTTATAAATCTGTTGATTTCAAATGGCATCCAAACATGAGTGAGTGATTTATAAATCCCTCCTCAAATCCATCAATCCAAACACAGCCTAAGGGAAATTTATTACTTGGCTAATAGGCTTTTCACTTAAGTGAGAGAACCATGTTCAATTCCTGAGAATGAATTAGGAGAGGTGATATAAGGAGGTTTGGAGAATAGGAAGTAAGGGTGCTTTGGTAATTATATGCATTAATTAATTGATCCTCGTCGTGTGCTTTGCTATTATAATATTTTCTCATATTTAGAGTGCATTTACTTTTGGGGTAGGGATAAGGTTTATAAACCTTTGGTGAAGTTTTATTAAAGGTTGAGTCAATATTAAGCCACTGTGGTTAATGTTGAAGTATGTGTTTACTTTAAATATTTATTTTTAAGTATTTTACTAAAATACCCATATCTAATTAATTAATATCCACCAAATCAAAATAAATAAAGTTTCTTATTCTAAAATAAAATGAGAGAAGAATTTTTTCCTTAATGAATAGGAGAGAGAATAATTTATTTTCTATAACAGATATCGTGATCTCCAAATTCACAGAATGAAACATTGTTAATTTTGTCCACAATCCTTGGTGTTAAAGTAAATCAAACAATACAATTGAGGAATGCATAAAATTTGAGAGGTCCAATACTGCATTTAAGAGGAAGAAGTGTAATGCAGAAGGGAAGAGGAGAGGAACCTGTAAATCAAGGCCTCTTAGAATAGAGAGAGGTTGACATGAAAAGTGAAGATGAGAGTATTTGCAGGAATAACAATTTTTCCATAAACCCGTCAACATCTAAAAGTGGAGAGGATGAAAGTCGATGGAAATTAGCAATTGATTAAGAAATATTTATACGCAGATCTGTGAAAAATGAGAGAGATGGGAATGGATTTGACCCAACTATGTGCGCTGAGAATATGATAGATTAAAATAAGATGAGAGATCGTGATGGCGGATGTTCAAATGGGAGAGGAGAAAGCGAAGAGAGAGATTGGTGAGAAAATTAAATTATTGCAGATTAGTGAGAACGCTTTCAAGTGAGAAGGAGAGCGAATAAATGGCGGAAAAGATGACGACCTACGCCTCCCCTTTCGCCGCCTCTATGATCGGCGTTGATGAGATGTAGTGAATCACCGGCGGGAGGCATGTTTCTTCACCTAGGCCGGATCTTTCCAGAGTGCCCTACTTTCTTCATCTTCATCGCAGATTCAATTTGACTTTGAATGAAAGATATTTTTATTTTCAGATCGGGGGTAAAAATATAATTTTGCCCATTAACCCTGCGGTTTATCCCTCCATTTCTTGAGGGTTACATAGACGCCGCTAACACATCATTCAACCTGGGCCGACAAAAGCCCGCGAATTGTTCTTTCCTCTCAACCTTAAATGTAAACAGTCGTTAACCAAGGTTGAACCGAGGATAACCCTCATAAACCTTTAAAGAAAACGCACTCTTACTACTTGTACGGCACCTTGATAGGCGAGATGATTGTGTTAAAGTAAATCAAACAATACAATTGAGGAATGCATAAAATTCGAGAGGTCCAATATTGCATTTAAGATGAAGAAGTGTAATGCATAAGGGAAGAGGAGAGGAACCTGTAAATCAAGGCCTCTTAGAATAGAGAGAGGTTGACATGAAAAGTGAAGATGAGAGTATTTGCAGGAATAATAATTTTTCCATAAACTCGTCAACATCTAAAAGTGGGGAGGATGAAAGTCGATGGAAATTAGCAATTGATTAAGAAATATTTATACGCAGATCTGTGAAAAATTAGAGAGATGGGAATGGATTTGACCCAACTATGTGCGCTGAGAATATGATAGATTAAAATAAGATGAGAGATCGTGATGGCGGATGTTCAAATGGGAGAGGAGAAAGCGAAGAGAGAGATTGGTGAGAAAATTAAATTATTGCAGATTAGTGAGAACGCTTCCAAGTGAAAAGGAGAGCGAATAAATGGCGGAAAAGACAACGACCTACGCCTCCCCTTTCGCCGCCTCTATGATCGGCGTTGATGAGATGTAGTGAATCGCCGGCGGGAGGCATGTTTCTTCACCTAGGCCGGATCTTTCCAGAGTGCCCTACTTTCTTCATCTTCATCGCAGATTCAATTTGACTTTGAATGAAATATATTTTTTTTTTCAGATCGGGGGTAAAAATATAATTTTGCCCATTAACCCTGCGGTTTATCCCTCCATTTCTTGAGGGTTACATAGACGCCGCTAACACATCATTCAACCTGGGCCGACAAAATCCCGCGAGTTGTTCTTTCCTCTCAACCTTAAATGTAAACAGCCGTTAACCAAGGTTGAACAGAGGATAACCCTCATAAACCTTTAAAGTAAACGCACTCTTACTACTTGTACGGCACCTTGATAGGCGAGATGAGATAAGAGGGTATATATAAGAATTGAGATTTTAATAAAGATAAATATTCATAATATAAAAAATGAAGATTATTTAATAGAATGTATTAAAATATATATAACAAAATATTGAGATGTTTGGTAGGAGATAAAAGAATCAAGATATATACCCAAAATTATTACATTTACACCATTTCTTTATAATTTTATTTTATATATTATTTATTTATTTATTATTTGTTATTAAAATAAAAATTTAATGTATCACTTTTTTACTCCTCTCTCTCTCCCCAGTCCTCCACCCACCCACTTATCTCTCCTCTCTCTGAACATACATCGACCCACCCAAACCTCCCCTCTCCCCTATCTTCTTTTTCCCTCATCCCTTCGCCTTCGACTTCGCCTTTCCTCACCTCCCCTCTCCCTTAGTATACACCGACTACCAAAACCTCCACTCTCATCACATCTTCTTTCTACCTCCTCCTTTTCCCTTCCCCTTCCTCTGTATGTACACTCTTCATGAGGCAATTGGCGCGGATTTTGCATGCAAGCAGTGGTTATCCTCTGTCGAACGATTGGAGTCGGAGATTCGAGAACTGTCGCTCGCTGAAATTTGCATTCAATCTCTATTCTTGATTTTGAAAAACTGTAAAAATTACATGAACATGATGTTTCTCAGCTTCATTGTCGTTGGAATTTTGCATAAAAATTAAGGATGGATCATGCAAAATCCTTCACAATATGAGCAACAATCGCATTCGCAAGACGCCATTAACTCATGGAACTTCAGTTGAACGGAAGACAGGAATGGGTGAAGAGAGAGGGAGACTCAAGATCTGTTCTATCATACTCCCCGATAATTATTTAGTTTGAGGGTTAAAATGGTAAATTTATGGTCTAATATTGATTACTGTTCAAACCCATATTACTAATACTATACGAGATTGGTTGTATCACAAATATGGGCGAAACAGTGAATAGCAACGGGCCGCGGGCTCCTTATTATTCTTCTATATGCTACTAAACTCAATAAATAAATGGTAGTACAACAGATGTGAAAAGGCCATATTACATCATATCAAACGAGGCCGTAAGGTTTTTAATAACATATCCTTTTAATATATATTTCCTCGTTGGTACTAGTACATCAAAATTAGTTAATTTCAAGTTTATTCTCTATATTAAAATTATTTAGATATCATTTTTAAATTTTGAAGTAATGGGGCTAATGTGCCCTTTTTTATTTTTTTTACCCTATTTTCAATAGTACTAGTAGCTAACTCGTGTGTTGCATGGTATGCGTTAGTTTTATGACAGCAACTTCATTTGATTTTATAATGTTTGAACCAAATAATATTTCTTTGAAAAAATATATAAAATAATAGAAATAAACAAATACCCCTACAAAATATATTCAGATTTCAAATCAAAACATGATGCATCAGAATGATTAGAAAATAAATAACAACAAAGTAACAAATATTAACAAACCTCAACATTGTGATAAACACCTTCCAGATTGGTTGAACCATGAATTTGATAATTAGGAGACTCAAACAATCTAACACATCTGAGTTTGACGGCAATTTTTATTTTGTTAGTTGGTAAAGAATTAATCAAACGAATACAAAAATAATGAGTATATATTCTTAACATATAAAATTATTAAAAAATCGGCATATATTATTTTTTGATTTTCTTTTTGTGTTTATTTTTGCTATATTAGTAAAAAGTTTAATGAGATTATTAAAGTTTTAAATTAAATATCTCAATGTAATGTAATATCATGAAAATAATATTTATTTATTTATAGGCCATAAAGTTGTAACATATTTATTTTTTATTTTTATGAGATTATTAACAATTATTTGCAATGAAAGTTTTGTTGGGTTAATAATTATTTAATTATTGAAAAAGTCATAATTAAAATTATTTAATTACTTTTATGGGCGACTGATATTTATTTAAGAAATAGATGGTCAGGATTTGGCCCTCTACAAACATTATGCCATAAACCATAAAACCCTAAAACGTTAAACATTAAAACTCTAAACCCAAAATTCATAATTATAATTATTTTAATTATTTTAATGGGTGACTGACATTTGTTTAAGAAAAAGATAGTTATGATTGGATTTATTCTGCTAACACGGGCCTGTCCAGAATGGCCGTGCGGCGACATCTATTTATCCAACACGACCACCACTTGGTCGTGTTGTGGAGCTCGACTCGTGTTGCAGCACACGACCCGTGTAGCCAACACGGGCCTGTAAGCGATGGTCGTGCGGGAGCATCAGTTCACGCAACACGGGCACCTTATGGCCGTGTTGCGCCACACGACTCGTGTCGTGTCAGGGATCAGAAAAATTCAGAATCCTTCTAGAAGCTTGTCAAGGAGTATAAATACCCCTCCATTCAGATTTTATGAAAAGGATCCGAAATTCCACCTTCCCCACACACCTCACACACCATTTCTTCCATTTTCCACCATCATCTTCGTCCATTCTTCATCCACCCATCTACACTTGATCCCCTCCATCAAATCCACCATCCAAGTGATCAAGGAAGCAAGGGAGAGTGAGATCACAAGAAGAAGAATGAGATCTCCATTGGAGCACTTCAAAGGGGGAATCTAATTCTAATTTTTGTGCATTTCTTTATAGATTGATCATGTTTTGTAAGGATCTTAATGTCTATGTTAATTTTCTTATGGATATGAGAGGCTAATCTCCTTTGTGAGATTAGCTCCATGATTGGTGTTGGATAATTTAGTTTTTATGCAAATTGATTTTAATCTTGAATGGGCTTTGTGTTATTTCTATCATTGATTGTTGATTGCTTGATGTATATGATGATTTGTGTGATTAATTGTCATGGGCATGTGATTAGATTGAGAAATCAATTATGTGTTTAGGATAGTTCATTGAATCATTTCATCATACACTTCATGTGCATTAATTTAGAATGAGATAGAGATATCCTTCTAGATTTAGAACCCTTTGATAGAACATTTGATTAGCTTAATCGAGAGGTTGGTTGATTAAATGAGGAGACCCAAACAATTAGTGAATTCATAGTACCTTAAAAGGGAATATTGCTTATGATTTAGTACCTAATTAGGGAACTCATAGAGTAATTAGTACCTAGTGGGAGGTGTTTGCTATTGTCTCGATCCTATGTGCGTTTGGGAGCCTTGTTGAGGGCCTACATCCTATCCATCTCGAGAGAGAGTTTAGGTGGAATTAGTGATCGCTTCTATACCTTGTCCATGAGAGATTAGAATTAATTGCATAATTACTTAATTATCTATGCCATGATTGTTGTTAATATCATCCTTGCATCATTTGGAACCATCTTATCTTTGCATTTATTTTATCCTTATTTCTTGCTTTAGCATAACTGCATTCATTTGCTCCTTTCCGCTCCTTTCCGTCGTCCTTATAAAATCACGATAAACTTGAGATCGCTTAAACTCTAGTACCTTCCTCCCTGTGGTTCGATAATTTCTTTAATTGGTCATGCCCACTATATTATGGCTAATCAACACCCACTAATAAAATTAAAATATGGGGCCTACTCTCACACTAAAACAACTACCCAAACACCATCCTTTGGGTGGGATGGAGGGAGTATTTCCTAATTTTAAAAAATCATAATTATAATTATTTAATTATTTTAATGGGTGGCTGAGATTTGTTTGAGAAATAGATGATCAGGATTCAATTTATTCTGATTTTATGGGTTAATAATTATTAAATTATTGAAAATTCATAATTATAATTATTTAATTATTTTAATGGGTGATTGATATTTGTTTAAGAAATAGATGGTCAGGATTTGACCATTTGCAAATATTATCACATACACCCTAAAACCCTAAATCATAAACCCTAAAACCCTAAAATTCTAAACCCTTATATTTATTTTTTATTTTTTTTGTGTTTATTGTTACTATATTAATTAATTAAAGATTAATAATAAATAATATCTTTTTTTTATCGAACAAAGTTAGTTGTTAGTATGAATAGTAGTTAGTTCATCAAGTCTCCTTACACCCTTATTCTATTTAATTATTTTAATAGGTGCTGAGATTTGTTTGAGAAATAGATGGCTATGATTGAATTTTTACAAAATTGTAGGAGTATATTTATATTTTATTTTATTTTATTTTTCGTGTTTATTGCTACTATATTAGATATTTTGTGTTTATTGTTGCTGTATTAATTAAAGATTTAACAATATTTTATAAAATTGTATATATTTATTTTTTAATTTTTTCGTGTATATTGCTACTATATTAGGTAAAGATTATGATTAGATTTATTTTTCTTTTATCACTAAAATTCTAAACCCTAAACCCTAAAATCCCTAAACCCTAAAACCCCTAAACCCTTATATTTATTTTTTGATTTTTTTTGTGTTTATTGTTGCTATATTAATTAATTAAAGATTAAAGATTTAACAATAAATAATATCTATTTATTCTGATTTTATTATTTTTTAAATAACTTGTATTTATTTTTTAATTTAATAAAGTCATAATTATAATTATTTAATTATTTTAATGGATGGCTGAGATTTGTTTGAGAAATAGATGGTCAGGATTTGGACTAAATTATTTCATAATTTGAAAATATTTTAATGGGTAGCTGAGATTTGTTTGAGAAATATATAGCCAGCTGAACTTGATCGCATTTTTTAATGTAAAAGAGCAAGCGTACTCTTGTCGTGTAGGCACGGGCAACCAAGTTGAATTATCAAACCGGGAGAATTTAGGATTCATGACCTTTAGGTATAGTATCGTAATTAGTTAGGGACGATCGAAAAGGAGGATAAAAAAATAAAAGGGAATAAAATGCAAGAAAAATAAATCTAATTACAATATTTTTGGATGCAATGGTAGTTTCTCGATGCACTCAAACAATCATCAAACATCATTAATTGATTCCATTTTTAAACTAATCATGGTAAGGGCGATCACTAAATCATACCTACACCTAAGCTCTTGACCAAGATGAATAGGATGCAAGTAAAAATGGCTCATTAGATCGTCTCCAATGCTCACAATTCCCATAGGTACTTACGGATATTAATATATCAATATAGAGATATTATCATGAAGAATTTTCTCTAGTAGGCAGAGACGTTTTCCTAGTGTTCCCTTTCTAGGTACTATGCTTATATTGGCTTGGTCCCCTTCACTAACTCAATCACAAGTAATATCGCTAGTGTTTGTTTATGTAGTTCTAAACATAGGAAGTTTTTGGCCAAACTCCCCCCATATTAATTCTCATGCAATAAATGGAAGAAACTCACATATGATAATCATGTAAAGAAACTAAGGTGAAAGCAACAACAAGACATGTTGATACACAATACACAACCTAATCACATTAACACTAATATCAAAGGCATTAATTCCAAATTAAAGCATGCATACATATTCTATAAACAAAACTTAATCATAGTCGGAAATTCAATCAAGAAACATAATCATGCATCAATCACCCACCAAAGCAAATTAAGATAATAAGTATGATTAGATTTCACCTAATGAAGTTTTACATTCATGAGGATCGTCTTTTCCTTGGTGGCCCCACCTTCTTGAAAAATAATAAAATCCTAATCTATAAAAAATATTTAAACTATGAACGGATCCCTCACCCGAAAAGGGGAGGGATATCAACTATGGAGATCTTAAAAAGCTCTCTTCAATTTAATAGAATTTAATGGGTGAGAAATGTGTGGTGAGGCTTCCAAAATTAGAGGTATTTATAGTTGTAGGGTGAGTGAAAGTTGGGATAATTTTCCAATGTGGGATACTTGAGGATATGGGACAATGATGGAATTTATGGAATTTTTAATGAATTTTTGGAGGTAGAACCGGTTCAGGATGTGGGTATAAAGGCTGAATCGCTGCTGAACCGGTCACAAACCAGGGTCTGGCCGGGCGGTTCAGGCGATGGCATAAGAATCGGCTGGAGGTTGCTGATGCAGGGTTCGAAGCCGGCTGGACGTCCAGTAGTATAATATGAGAATATTTTGGATGCTAAATTGGTTTAACTACATTGCGCGTAGCCCAGTGGAAATCTGCCTCTCCAAGTAGTTGGAGGTCTTGGGTTCAATCCCAGCCTTTGCCATTTTTTTTTCTCTTTTTACAAAGGCCCAATTTGAGCAACTATGCACGGCCCAGCAGCGGCCCAGATACATTAAAATGGCGGCCCAATTCATTTCTAGCCCAAAATCTTGCTCCAGTCCATGTGCATCAATCTTCAATAGACAACACCTCCTATTAGGTTCAAATAGACAACACTTTAAGAACAAGTGTTGTTGTAGCTCCGTTGTCTTTATCCTCTTTCTTATATTTTTCTCATCTTTGTCCCATTTTCAATTCCGTTTCTTCCTTCGCTCTTTAAAGCATAAAAACACCCTTTTTTCTGTAAAAATACATTTCTCAAACTAATTCAGCAATTAATAATATTTTTATTAAAATCATACTTAATTATTGAATTAAAGTCAAATAAATCCAATTAAATTCATGCAATTTAACCCAAATTCTAAGTGAATTTCACGCCGATCACCAGCCCTAAAACCCTAAACCCTAAATTCAAATTACGATTATTTAATATCTTATTTCTTAATTTAAAAATGTCATAATTATAATTATTTAATTATTTTAATGGGTGACTGAGATTTTTCTTTTAGAAATAGATGGTCAGTATTGGATTTATTCTACTTTTATATATATATTAAGATATTATGTAAGAAAAAATATGGATAAATTTGTGATTTATAAATAAAAAGTAAATAAAGTTGTTGGGAATGATGAATAAAGTGTAAAAAAGTAATTAAAGTTGTTGAGATTGTAAAAAGTATGTAATAAAATATTATGTATTTTTCTATTAATGGAATGAGAAAAAATACGTAGGACAACCCAAAATGGAAAGTAGGTAAAAATACGTGGGATAGATGGAGTATTATTAATTTTTTAATAAATAAGTAATATATTATTTTCTAATTTGAAAAAGTCATAATTATAATTATTTAATTATTTATTAGGTGGATGAGATTTGTTTGTGAAATAAATTACCAGGATTTGATTTATTATAATTATTTAATTATTTTAATGGGCTGAGAGACTGAAATTTATTTAATAAATAAATGGTCAAAATTTAATTTATTCTAGATTGGACTAAATTATTTCCTAATTTGAAAAAGTCATAATTACAATTATTTAATTTAATTATTTAATTGAATGGCTGAAATTTGTTTGAGAAATAAATGGTCAGGGCCATGATTTGATTTATTGTAATTATTTAATTATTTTTTAATTTGAAAATATTATAATTATAATTATTTAATTTAATTATTTTAATGGGTGGTTGAAATTTGTTTGAAAAATAGATGGTTAGGATTTGATTTTTGTTTTGTTGAGATTTGTTTTGAAAAATAGATTCCTAATTTGAAAAAGTCATAATTATAGTTATTTTATTATTTTAATGGGTGCTCGACTTAAAAATACTTAAATTCGGGCGATTTAGGACCTGAATCCCAGATTATAGCCGTTAAATTTTTTTACTGTAGAACGCTTAATCCTGACGGTTTAGTCGTTCAAATTTTTTACTGTAGAACGCTTAATCCAGACGGTTTAGAACCAGATTATAGGCCGTTCAAAATTTAACTGTAGAATGCTTGATCCGGACGGTTTAGAACCTGAATCCCAAATGTATTCCGTTCTTGAGTTGATTCTCGTTGAAGCCTTTGATCTTCTTAGAGAATCATTCTCGATGTGTTTGAAATGAATGAAGGATGACTCCTTATATAGGTAAAGGGTGAGAAAGTCTCGTATATAACTCGCAATTTGATTGATCAATAATTATTTAACCTAGTTCTGTGGGCTTGGGTCAATTTAATTGGTTGGTCTATTTAATATTATTAATTTTTTAATAAATAAAATCTTTTTTCCCAATTTAAAGTCATGATTATAATTATTTAATTATTTTAATGGGTGATTAAAATTTATTTAGATACTAAATTATTTCTTATAATTATAATTATTTAATTATTTGAATGAGTGACTGAGATTTGTTTTAAAAATAGATGGCCAATTTGATTGGTCTATTTAATATTATTAATTTTTTAATAAAAAAATCTTATTTCCTAATTTAAAAAGGTCATAATTATAATTAGGGCAACCCCAATGGGCAATATGACCCAAATCACCAAATGCCAAAATTTTTGGTGATTTGGGTCATATCTCCTCCAATTGTTTTTAGCCAAAATTTGGTGCAAAAGGGAATATTCTATAGAATTTTATTAAAAATATTATTTTATTAAATTTAAATAATTATAATATTCTAAATTGATTATTTATCCCTCTAATTTTAATTATTAATTAAATAATATATTTCTATTTTGTATTAATTAATTTATATTTAAATTTTAATTTTAATTTTTAAATTTTAATGTTGTATAAATTTTACAAATTACATCAAAATAAATATCAAAACGAAATTAAAGAAATATATAAACAACACATATGAGAAATGATGTGTATGATTGATAAGTAATGTACTCATTATATAATAAAAAATTTGTCGGTAGGTTTTGATCTCAATCATTAATTTTGGTTGATGGCTTTCGATCTCAACTATTCAATTTTGGTTGGTGACTTTCAATCCTAGCCGTTGAGATTGGTTGATGGCTTTCAATTTTGTATTTGTATTTTTATTTTTCGTAGTATTTAAGTTTTAGGATAATGTATTTGTATGTTTATATTTTTTAATGTTCAATGTAATTTTTTTAATGTAATATGTAATTTTAATTGTGCAAGAAATAATTTTTTAAATTATTTTAATGACACATAATTTATTATATATTAATTATATAAAATATAAAAACATAAATATATATTTAACAATTAAAAATAATTATTGAGAGTGGTTAAAAATATATATAAATATAATTATATTTAAATTGAGCATTAAAAATAATTGTAAAAGAAAAAAAAATATTTGGGTAACAAATTTGGATAACACCCAAATTTACCCAAATTTGGGTCACAAAACCCTTTTACCCAAATTTTTTAGGTAAAAGAGATAACCATTGGAGGGTCAAAAAAACTCTTTTACCCAAAAATTTGGATAAAAGGGTCAAGGATTGGAGATGGTCTTAGGCTCATGCTCATCTTATTTACACACCTCCTTCTATTGAGTACAATCCCATTATTTTAGAAATAAAATTAATATTTTAAATTATCTATATTATCCTTAATTTATTAAATACACACTCTATATATTTTATGAATATTTTAAATACACACTTCCTTCTATTGTGTACACATGCACCCTATCATTATATAATTATATACTATTAAAAAATCTAAATTACTCTTAATTAAAAAATAAATAAACCCCCTTAAAAAAATGCCCGTTTCATTGTTCTGCAATCAACACAAATTTTAAAATAATTTATTTCTCTTGTAAATTAAAATAGATATATTTTATTTAATTATTAAAATATAATATGTATTTTATCTTAATTTTTATAGAAAAAGACATAACGATGTAATTGTTTCTGGAATTAAGACAAATTTGATAATAATTTATTTCTCTTATAAAATTAAAATAGGTATATTTTATTAATTATTATATTAAAATATAATAAGTATTTTATCTTAATTTTTATAGAAAAAGACCCAGATGTAATTGCTTCTGCAATTAAGACAAATTTGATAATAATTTATTTCTCTATTTTATTAATTATTAAAATATAATATGTATTTGCATTATTTTTTTATAAAATGTTCTTTGTCATTTTTTTTCTCATTATATTTAATTAAAAAATGAGTTAAATTAAATCTATGTTTGAGTAGTTTTTAATGTAAAAAAAAGATTAACATTAAATTTTAAATAAAAAATTATGTCAGATAAATTTAAAAAATTATTTAAGTTTAATTTGTTAATATAATTAAAATTAATGACCTAAAAAAATAAATAGAGACAAGAATAGAAAAGATGTTTGTTAATAAAATGGAATAAACTATATGCGCACATTTTTATTCTTATAGAATAATTAATCGATATTCCAACTGTTTGATATGAATTAGTGTGCTGGCTTTTATTTGAAAATGGATTTACATTTGATTGTGGGGTTGTGTATTCTTAAATTAAAAGGGCAATTTTGAAAATTTAAGGGTGTGTATATAATAAAATTAAAAATAAAAAATTAAAAAAGGATATGTATTTATTATAAGAGGTGTATTTAATAAGGAGTGGTGTGCAAATAGTAACACTCTTATAATTATTTAATTATTTTAATAGGTGATTGAGATTTGTTTTAAAAATTGATGGTCATGATTGAATTTATTCTATTTTTATATATATTAAGATATCAAAATGCTAATTTTAGTCTCGATTAAAATAAATAATTCAATTGCATATAATTCAATTATACATATTTATGAGTAAAACATATATATTTCATTTTGATATCTTAACATTTCTTACTAAAGATTTGTTATTAAAAAAATTATTAAATTTATCAAGGTATATAAAAATTTAATCATTAATTTTTTTATTATCATATCAATATTTATTGACAAATACTTGTGTGTCTGTTTGGATTCTGCGAAATAAAAAAATAATAAATTTTTTAATAAAAGTCATATTAAGTCTATGAAAAATAATAAATGTCAAAATTTAAGATTTCATAAACGTACGATGAATAAAAAATATAATATTGTTAATGCAATGTGATAATATAGTAACTAAAAAAAGGTTAAATAGTATCTTGAAAATTTATTTAAAATTGCGTTCACTTACTTTTAAAACATCTTACATTGAAATACATTTATTTATTTTTTTAAATCATGTCCAAACTTTTTGAAATCAAATTTGGTGAGAATGGTGTGACATATATATAATCTATGCTCATATTTTATTAGTAAATTGATCATTTTTGGTGGGGTGATGATGTAAATAATGTAATGATTATTATTTTCTTTGTGTAACTAGAAGACTTATAAGTAGACATGCCCCTATATTTTATTCATTTACATAAAATAAAATAAAATAAAAAAAACAAACTGATGCAATCGACCGGCCAATGAAAAGTTAACGAACAATATAAATATTGAAATTGCACGTTATAAGTCATATAGTCATTTAATTAATTATTTAATGACTAATTTATATTCTATATCGACATATAGTCACCATATAAGTAAATACAAGCGAGAACGAGATTAGTTCGCATAGCACAGATTGCGTTCAAAGCAACTGTAGGAGAGCTCATGTGGAAATTAAAAAATGGCATAACCAACAAATTTATGGAGTAATCCCTCATCCCCCAAGTATCCGTCCCACAAAGTATTTTACACTTTATTTTTATTAAAAATGGTAAAAAATATACACTATAACAATACCTATTTTTTACACACATCCCAACATAATACTCATTTTTTCACACATTCCAATAACTTTACACACTCTTTTCATTAAATTAATTAAAATACTTCTTCTCTTTCCTAGTTTATACATAAAATAACAATTTTTTCTTAAACTCCGCGCACAACAATATGTGAAGTACTTCGGGGAACGGAGGGAGTATTCTTTAAGAGTGAGTCTCTTGTGCGCCCGGGGACACGGATTTAGATTCGTGCCTCTTTGCAATTTTCGTGTCTCTTTACAATTTAAACTCCCTAGCAATACATAGATTTAAATAGAATAGGGAGGGGAAGAGTTGTATTCACATAGGGACACGGATCGTATTCCCGTGTCCCCGAGCGCAGGAGCTTTTACCATCCTTTGATTCTCACAGATTTCCCGCCCCAACGTATACAAAACAGAGATATTACTGTACGGCTAGCTAGGGCTTTTGATCAATCAGACATTTGGCAATGAAGAACATGAAACGCAGCCGGATTCGAAGCAAATCACATGCTCCTCAAAATGTACGTACAAATGAATGGCTTCTCCCTTACTGTCTCTGTTTATATTGATTTTTTGGGGTGAGGTTGGGAATTTATTTGGTATTTATACGATTTCATGTTTCTGCAGTTGATTTTGGAGGAAATAATTGGCTTGACTACAAAAAATGGGAATGGATTAGCCTCGAGAATTTCGAGTTCGCAGTGTGCGTGTATTGCTGGCTGCGTGGTGGTGCTATACGATGTTCTTTCAGGAATCAATCGCACCTCACGGCGCCTAATAGGGTTCTAAAACCATTAAGCTGTGTTGCTTTATCGTACGACTCTAGTGTTGTTGCAGCAGGCGAGGTAAAACTTAAGAGTTCTTTGTGATTGTTTGTAAGCTCGTTATCGCGAAGTAGGATTTATCCTTAAATGGTACTGTATTTGTCTTCGGAGGGATCAGGGATATTTAGTTATGTTCTAGTTATTTCAATCAAGGATTCAAATGAAGATCAAATTACAATTCTATGTATGCAATTCTAGGGTCGCCTTACGTGATGATCTATTATTAGGAAATTGATGAGTTGTTGCTATTTCCGATTTCTTTATATTAATAAATGATTTATTATTATTATATTTGGATATTACTGCCACTTAAAGCTTAATGTACCCACTTTTCTTTTCATTTATTTGGTCTGTAGAACGACTTGCAATATGATAATATATCCCTTCTGGTAATAATGAGTTGTTTATTTAAAAAGTTGTAAAGAGAATAATACTTGTTTTCAAAATTTTCTTTTGACATGGTGATTCAGTCAGGGCATCAACCTGCAGTACTGGTTTGGGATTGCGCCACCTTAGCCTTTATATGTGAGCTCAAAGGCCACTCGTACGGTGTGGCGTGCATGGCTCTGTCTGCTGATGGTCAGTTAGACTTAATCAGTTGTCAATATTTAAGGGAAAATAGGAAGAAAGAAGCAGCTTGAATTACTCTTCCCTGGCAAAATTATCAATAATTTGTAAATCTATGTGCTAATTACTTACAGGAAAATACCTGGTTTCTACTGGATTTCCTCGTGATGGATATATCTGTCTCTGGGATTGGCAAAATAAACTTTTGGTTGCAAAAGTAAAAGCATCTTCAGTTTCTAATCACGTCTCATCCATCGAGTTCACACTGGATAACAAATTCATCATAACTGCTGAGAAAAATGAACTGAAGATCTGGAAAGTTAGATGGCCACCTGGATCTCGTGCTAGCACTAGATCCTTGTCACTGACAATGCTGAGGAAAGTTGATCTTGGCCCTAAAGAGTTATCATTTGTGGCTGTTACATCTCCTAGATGGATGTGTAGAAGTTCTGTGAATCATACTCAGACTGTTGAACAGACACCTATCTATGCAGTTACAGGGAAAGGTAAATAAAAAACTTAACTCGTCATATATATATTCTGAGCAATAACTTCAGTATTCTGTTAATTGGTCAATATTTATTTGTCGGTGCTCTTCCTAACAGGAACTTTATGCATGGTCTATCCTGGCTCATCAATCTTTAAAACGGTGGAGTTAGAGGTAGATGTCAGCTGTATTCATAGATATGCTTCTAAATTTATTGATCCTGATGGTTATACATAGATGCTCAGATACATTTCATTTTGTAAAAAAGTACTCCATTTTCTTTTAGAATCAATTCTGTGCATGGAATGACTTGAAATGTTAATTCTAACAGTGTATTTCAACTGTGGTTAAAGTATAAATATTTCGTAATAGATCTTCTTGGGCTTTGGAAACTACCTTAAATAAAAACCAACTCTGTTTGTTGTATTCTAGTAACCTGATGATCTATTGGCAAGCTCTTGAAAAAATAAAACCCACTTTCATGCAAGAGGAGATAGTTAAAACATTATATTCATGTATAAAAAAAATAATAGCTCCCCACACTTTTGCATATTTCTATTTTCTTTGTCCCTGTCTTGTTGGAAGAAGTCATTTAGATTTTCCATTATAAGAATGAATTACCACTTTCATGGTGTACCAGTTGTATGTTCCAATTTCAGGTCGAGAAATGCTTTGCAATATCAATATCCACCAGATTGGTTGCATGTGCGTGCAATAATGGGCTTGTAAAACTATTTGGCGTCAATTCTCTTGAATATTCTGGTGGACTATGTTATGTTGAGAGCAAAAGGTGCAAAGAGTCAAATGTTGTAAACTTAAATGGAGACCCTCGGCCAATCCTTCCTGATGCCATTGCTTGCCAGTTTTCAACCTCTGAAAAGCTTGGCAAGTAACAAACTATTCTTTTTTGTTGGATTTTTCTATGCAGTCTTCTAATCAACATTTTATTTTGCAGTAGTGGTTTATGATGATCATAGCCTTTACATATGGAATATTCATGATATAGACAAGGTACTTTGAAATTTGTATCTTATCATCACTTCATCTTCCTTCAATTTATCTTTGTGATTTTATCCCTGAAATCAGTATTTACTTATACTAGATTATGATTTATTGCAGTAACATCGTATCTTATCCAGGCTACCAGGTGTTGCGTTCTTGTCTCACATAGTGGATGCATATGGGACATAAAAAACGTTCCATGTGAAAATATGCATGATCATTCTCTCTCTTGTGTTGCTAAAGGTTGTTCTGGTGGATTATCTTTTGCCACTTGTTCTGCTGATGGGAATATTAGGTTGTGGGATCTAGCACTTCAATCTGCCTTCTCAAAAAATAGTCTGTCTGTTCACACTGATGACAGCTTTAATGGAGATATGTGCTTAGGTAGTTCCTATATTCTTGACATTTTATATCGGAGTCTAAGCTCCTTTTGCTTACAAATTTGTGAACCTTTGTTCCTTAATTGCTGCAGTTAGTGCTGGAATCTTTGAACGGCTGTCTGTTGCAGAAGATATCTCTTCATTTGGGTTTCGGGCACTGGCAGTTAGTTCTGATGGACAGCGCCTGGCAGCTGGTGATAGCCAAGGAAATATCCATATCTTCAATTTATACACTTCTGATTATATTTTCATTCAGGCAAGTTAACATTTAATTATATTCATCTTCAAATTAACAATAATATCCCTATTTCTTTAATGATTTATAGTTCTAATCCTCTACCACTACCACCCTGTATTAAATGTTGTGTTGGGTGCTTGTAGGATGCTCATGGTGCAGAAATCATTATGTTTTAATTTGCCAGACAGGAATAGTTTTACTTCTGATGACGATTCAAAACGTCGTCACTTTCTTGCTTCTGGAGGACGGGATGGAAAAATTAATCTTTTTGATGTTGACAGGTTCGAATTGTAAAATGTTGGACCAGTTGAACTTTTTAATGGACATTCTCAATGAAAACTCACGTTTCTACTTTGGATTAGGAGCTTTAATCTCTGTGGAAGTATCAATTACCACTCGTCTGCCGTGACTGTAGTAAAGGTTGCACAAAGTGGTCGGGAGGTTCTCAGTTGTGCTGCTGATAGGTGAGCAATTTAAGAAGAGTTAATATATTCTGAAAACGTGAACGCAGATAAATTACTAAATCCTGCTATAAAGAAGGAATATAATGTTTTCGAAGTAGGTTAAATTGTTTTATGTGTGGCATCTGGACTCTAAAACATCGAATTTGGTGAAATGGTTTAATGTATGTTTATCAGTTTCTGATATAATTTTATTTATATGCTTCCAACTTGTTGTGGCACATGCAGCATTCAGTTTACTGTTTTCTGCCATCACATATTTCAACTGACATTTGTTTCGCCCTATAGGTCCATGGCTCTTCATATTGTGAATATGAATGAGACAGAATGCAAGTTTTCTTGCATTCGCAAGATTGCAACACCTGGAATCATCTATGATGTGACTGTAGATCATCCAATGGACGTAGCGTTAACTGTGGGACAGGTAAAAAATGAAATGGGGGGGAGTATTTCTACCTACACATTTTCAGTTGACCCATTTAAGATGAAAATACACACTTCCTTATCTAGGTTATTTTGAAGGACTAATCAATTATTACATAAAAAATCCCTGCTGGTGTATGCACCATAACTAAATCACATTCTTGCAGGAAAAGAAGATAAATACATTTGATATTCAATCTGGAAAACTAATTAGATGGTTTCAGCATGATGGAGGCGGTGGTGACCCAATAAAAGTATGCCAATGCAAACTTTACGTACTCAATGTGAACCAAACACTTCCTAGAGTTATTATCCGTTATGCAACTTTATGTTCAATGGGGCATCTTAGGCATTTTTCAGTTTGCCAAATGAGACACTGAATAACATTTGCAAGTTAAAACTTAACTAAAGCACTCTCCAATTATGTATTGCCTTCAATGTTTACATTGGAATATTAATATCTCTGCAGGATGCAGGAAATGCACAGCCA
This sequence comes from Pogostemon cablin, assembly GCA_023678885.1. NCBI lineage: Eukaryota > Viridiplantae > Streptophyta > Magnoliopsida > Lamiales > Lamiaceae > Pogostemon > Pogostemon cablin. The sequence continues at coordinate 1,606,055 of CM042983.1, forward strand.
AGCTCATTTAGACAGAGTGATGATACTCCCACCATAGACCCCTCTGGATCATCATTACATGCGAAAGTCGTAAAGATTCGAGACGAGGAAGCAGGAGCCCTTGATGTCGAAAAATCCAGAGAGGAAGACTATGTGAGATCATGTGAAGAAGCATTGCACAATCTGGAAACTGCATCTGAAAAAGCACTGCAAATGTTGTGCAAATTAGAAACTGTGAATTTGAGAGAGGAGAAATCAAAGAGCTTAAGATCTCAGCTGTATGCCAATGGATCAAAGATTATTCCTTCAATAGAAAGAAAACTTCAAGCAATAGCCAAATTACTGCAGCCATCAAGCAGTCTCCAGAGCGATGAATAAGGTAAAAATTATGTACTGCTATGATTTTTATAAAATCAATATACCTAAATAATTCAAGAAGATTATTTTAAATATTCATAACACCTTTTTTTTTCCTTACAGGAAAAGCTTTGGTTGGTATCCATAATGAAATTTGCAAAGTCGCAGATTGAATGTATGATGGGTTAGGGCCACCATAGATATTATCTTCCTGCAATATTAGGCCCTGATTTTGTTGTGGGCTTATTATCTTCACATTCACATCCGTACTAATAGCAGGCCTGTCACTTATTTATTGGCCCATTTTCTAATTACTGCTATAATAAAGTTTTTAATTTTAAAGAAAAAATTACCAAGCTCTATTACTCTAAGCGTGGTTGTCAGATGTATGTTTGATCTTGATCTTAAACACATAGTATTATTTATACTACATTTGTCTCTACCATATATTTTTCAATTATTTATTATTATTAATTTGGTTGAAAAGGGGGTCTTCCCACTGCCTTCGTTCTTCACAATAGAAGAAAAAGGAAGTTCAATACAAACATCATCAAATTCCATCAAAGCCAAAAAGAGAAGCAAAGAATTTAGTCTTTTTCATGTAGGCTCGAAGTTTCTCTCTCCCTCACATCAATGATGACTTTATAAACAAATTTATTTTATTTTTTTTTTAAAAAAAAGGAAATTAAAGAGATGAAGCTAAAAAGCAAAAGCCTCTCTCTCTTTGCTTTTATCTCAAACCTTTGAAAATTCATTAACAGTGATGATTTTCATGCAATTCTAATGTAAAGAAGTGCACCAAAAGCCCTTTTTCTTATTTATTTGGAATCATGTAGTAACTCTAGAAACATTCATAATGATCAGCTAAAGATCTGTTTGGAATATTTGTGAATCCCCAAGAACTATATATATACTATGCCTAGAAATCTCATCCTTTGTCTTGCTTTAGTAACATGCCAAACCCAATATCCTTTCTTGGGATTCCTTCACTCACACTGTATATATTCATGCTGTGAGATTAAAAATTTTAAAATTAAAAGTTATTAAACTGAGTTCTTGGGTGGAATCTTTGGAATTATAGAGTTTATGTGTAGATTTAATAGGCTAAAACCTTATCTAGGAAATAGAGTGTAATGACATTTGATCTCCAATAATCTTGATTTGTGGAATGTCAAGATATTAATCATGAACTTCTGTCGGAAGCCCGTGGAATTAAATAAACTTCCCGATAATGATTCTATGAAATTTATTTATTTTATTTTAATGAAAAACAATCAATTGGTTTCAAGAAAGTTATATGGCATCACTATAACCATCACTATTTATTTTCATTTTGCATTTCATTTCACCACCACATGTGATTTATAATCTATATTATTGGATTCCACTATTAGTGTAATAAACTTTATGTATACTCCCTCCATCCCGTTTCAAACTTTACGTTTGCTATTTGCATGTAGATTAAGAAATGTAGTATTTTAATGTGTAATGAGGTGAGAAAAATAATATTTAATATAAAGTATGTAGGTGTATTAGTGTAATGTGTGGGCCGAGAAAGAAATAATTCATTTGTGTGGGTCCCATTTACTAAAAAGAAAAATGTAAAGATTGAAATAGAACGCCCAAATTAAAAATATGTAAAGATTGAAATGAGGCAGGAGGAATATTAATTTTTGTCATTTTCTGGGTATAAGTATTATATAAGTTGTTTTTTTAAAATATAAAAAAAAAGCGGAGTAATAATTAAGAAAAAGATCACCTTAAACTTAAGCCACATCACTTTAATTAAAAGTATCTATAAATAATAAAGCATTTTGAGAAGTTACCACGTCTTTCTTTTGTTTGGATTGATTAAAATAAAGTAATTCAAACTCAGCTTTGTTCTTAATAAATCAGTTTATATTTATAAAAATTTAAGAAAGAAATGTTGATGAATTTTAAATTACCTCTGTCTATTAAAACAATTTTAATAGAATTAATTTGCTTTTATGAATCACCTTCCTTCAATCCCAACGACATTTTAATATCTTTATATTTTGCAAGTACTCACTCTATTTCGTTATTCTCCTTTTACATTTCACAAAAATACTTAAATATCATAAATGTTACAATATTTCTGAATTCTTAGTCATGTTCATACATTGACACTTTTTATAAAAAAAGAAAAGAAAAAGGGATTTATACAACCTTGAAGATAATAAATAATTTAGTAAAGGAAATTAGGCTATAATTATATGATATACTCCACATGTGCTTTTCCCTTTATAGACTAGGATCGATGAAAACAATTAGGTTATGAATAACCAATTTTTGGTCCAAAATGAAGGCTTCTTTTATAGTGGGTTATCATTAATAAATACAATTATACAAGTACCATGTTCTTTATTAGAAAATATGTAATTGAATGGTGAAGGGTCTAATCAAGGGTCCAATTTTTAATTTAAAATTATTGAGGATTTTTTCCCCTTAATTATCCATGTAAGAATACATATATACCTAGGCTAATAAAACATAAATGTGCTCAGAGGTAAAAATTATAAAAAATATTTAATTATTATTTCAGCATACTCATATTTATATACATACATATTTATTTTATTGAATATCAACTTGGTTTTTTTTTTAAGAGTACTTAATATTTAATATTCCATCCATTTAACTATGAGTAAATCTCTTGTGATACGGGTTATTGGTGAGACGGATGTGAGACGGGTCAACCCGTCACTAAAGTATGCTTATTTGTGGTTAAAGTGTGCTTATTTGTGGTTAAAGTATGTCGATAATAAATCAAATTATAACACACTAACATCATACTTTAATACATAATCCAACATACTTTAAAAAACATACATTAACAACCATTTAACATACTTTATTTAAATAATCGACATACTTTAACACGTCTCACAAATCGTCTCATGAAGGTAGCATCTCACAAGAGACTTTGTCTTTAACTATAACTAGCGTTTAAATGGTTTCACGCGAATAAAAATAAAATAAAATTAATATACATTTAATCCTTTTAATAACTAAGTCACTTAAAAAATAAGGGAGGATATATATTTATTGGATAAAACTTACATATGCTGAGCGCACCGTGTATTCAGATTCTACGACTTCAAAAAATTATGTTATTTAGTATTAAATGTTATACATTATACCTTTAATTTTTTTTAAAAAAAATCTTATTCAAACATCAATATCATTCATATTCAACCGACTTTTTCATTAAAAAATGATATCTATCGTTTAAAATTAAAAGTGTATAGTATTTAGAACAAAATGTTATATATTTGTGTTGGGGCACCACTCATATTTATTTGCCTAATAAATTAAAAGCATACTATGATTAATGATCCCAAGGATTGGAAATTATTGTTCCAATTAGAGGCATATAACAAGGAGAATAACTTAGGGGCAGAATATAATTAGAGGAATATGCTCTCAGGACATAGCTCAAGTGGTAGAAGGGAGGGTGGAAAGGTCTTTCAATTGAGCTTGGTTGCTGTAGGGTGGGGGTTCGAATCATGCATTTGGCATGGATTTGGCTCCTTGTAAGCACAAGTTAAACAGTGAGCCATCTCTATAAGCCACTTAGGGCACATCCTGCGATTTATCTCCTCCACTAATCCTTAGGACAGGGACGGTGGGGGCCCTAATGGTGGGTACACCATTTTTATAATTAGAGGAATATGATTGTGATTATGGATAATGATATTAATATAGGCCCTAATATAAAACATCATTATTAGATATAATTAATGGCTGCCCAGATTTATGTGGAACATAGAGGCGCACGCGTGACCTTAAATTAATTACATGATTATTTTACCACATACCATACTATATTAGTATTATATTAATAAATGCAACAATCCAAAATATTTTGAGACGTTCATGGTAAAATAAAAACATCGAATAACCATATATGTACCAAATAATTAAGCTTTTATATATTTATTTATTAATAAAAGTATAAGTTCCCAAGTACGTAATTTTAATTTGATCCGGCATGTCTGACCAGAACTTAGCAAGGCGAGTTTAATTATTTCCTAATTCCAAGAATGAGAATATTATAGTATTAATTAATTAATCAACTATTAAGGCTGCTAGTACTTGAACATTCCATGATTAAATTAATTAGGTCGTATATTTAAATATTGAAATCATTCAAAATTTGAAAGTGCTAGATATTCAATTTTTTTTTTAAGTTATTGATCAGAGCAAAACGTGAGATCGTACGTTTTATTTTATTAATTAATTTTTTAAAAATATTATCATTTAATTTTATTAAAAATAGTACACCTACTCTATTTATCTTTAGCATTGTTTATATAATATGTTCCTTTAATAATTACTATCATTTTAAATCAATTATAGGTGTAACTTTTTATTACAGTATTTTCATTCTTCTCAAGGAACATTTATAGATGATCTCACAATAGTTTTTGCCTTATTATTTACCATCTTCTTTATTCCCATGTAAATGTATATAGCTTTTTTTTATACCAATCACTGAGACTGTTTCTCAATATGTCTAGTAATAAAAAATTAAAATTAAAATATAAATGCATAGATAGGTAAATAAAATATTAATATGAAAAGTTACTGTAGCCTAGAAAATGGCAAAAGAAACCATGCATGCAAGTAAATATAGTGCATAGATACTCAGAATTAATTAAAGAAATGGTAGTTTAATTATTTGTATATTTAGTGTGTGCATGAGATGAGAATCCTGATAAGTTAATCTATTCCATCTGAAAAGAAGATTTGTTATTTCAGAGCTTACACAATATCTTTAAATATACTACTACTCCACTAGATTACTATACACCACGTTATCATATTTAATTCTTTTTCCATTTAATATGTATTTCATTAATTCAATATTTCTTTTGTTGTTGTTTGCACTCAACCCCCTTTTACCTTTCAAACAAAAATATCCATGGCTAGTTTTAATAATGAAATCATTAAATCCTATATTACATTTAATCAATATATATTAATATTATGCATTTAAAAAACGACACCATATATGATATATACATATAATTAAATCACATAAAAATTAAGTAATACTTAATATGACTTACAAAGCATCACCTTTATGTCTACTTCCATACACATCAACTGTCTGCATATATACATGATATACATCTTTGATAATTCTCCATGATTTTTGTAAAAAAAAATTATTACCATTATATTTATAATTCCTGATTTTTCTCTTCATAGATTAGTACTACTGTCACTGAATCTCTCAGTAAATGGGCCATCTTGATTTCAAAAGTGAGACCAAATGGGCCATGTGGCCCATATTTATCGAATTTCGGGAACGTCAGTCCGGATTTATTCAACGGCCCACGAAAAGTACTTTAGCATAATTTAAATAAAAATTGCTAAAAAAAAAAAATTAAAGAGTTCAATTATTTTTTTTTTAAAAAATAAATCTGCGGGCTTATATTCATAAAATTCATTAATAAAATTTTTATTAGTCCGATTAAACCAAAAATAATGTTTTAATTATTAATATACTATAAAATATAGCTAGATGTTGTATGTTAATCGAATAGCCAGTTAGTAGTACTAAACATATGAAACTAAAAATTAACAATACTCCCATTATATATATATATATATTGGACGTAATAATATTTAATGGACATATTCAAACGAGCAACATCTTTTTAATAACAGGCCATATGAATAATAATGTATAATGTGATTAAAAATACTAAGATAATAATCAAAACTCAGTATTTGTAATTTATAACCCACTAATTTCAGTTACATTGATTAAGAATCAATGAATCTCCTAATAAATAAATAAAATTTGAAAAATATTATAAAGTGAGTATTTACATATGTATACACGAGGGGATCACTCGAGTGATAATAATATTTCCATTGTGAGCTAAGGACCACCAAATCTAACTTTAATTGGTTGCCTTGATTAATTGTCCAAGGTTACATAATTAAACATTCTCTTTATTTAATGTTTTTTTTTTGAAATAGTAAATTCCACGAATAAATTCTAAAACAGTTTTATGTTTTCGTTGGTAGTGGAATTAAAAGCATAATGTAACGTCGTAATTGGCAGGGTCATATCTTTTTCCTCAGAAACACGATTTGGACTTATTTAGACAAACATGTCCCTACTTTCCTTCATTCCTTTTGCTCATATTTCACATCTTCATATAAATATATAAATAATAATATCAATAAAACCTATATCCAATTAAAAAAAATAAAAATTAAGATAATTGGTGTGGTAAAGGATTGAACATAGTGTAATTTTATTCCAAAAAATTCTTTTGGAAAATGCAATAATTTCGAACTCAAAAGGGCATTATTTTTACAGTTGTTAATTTTGATTAATCAATTGATCTTCTTCTAAATAGCCGTTTACTTAGCACAATCATGAAGGGGGAAAAGCTAGCATTCTTTTCATTGATTTCCCTTTTTTATTTCGACCTCAGTTGGCACAAGAAACATTGGACCAAGCATGCACCCGGTTCAGAATAGTCAGTTCTGATTCCGAAAAATTAGAAATCAAAACTGAAATCGAATCGGTCCTCAGACGATTCTGATTCAAACTTTTAAAAGCTTTAAACTCATGTTAAAAATAAAAAATAAAAAAAAACTCGTCAATTTAGAACTGAAGAACTAAAATCGAATGGAATATATCTAGTTTCGATTTCATTTTAACCAGTTACGAAACCGTTGGTTCTTCAATTCGAATGGCTAGTTCCAATTAAAATGTGCATATCCCATAAATAAAATATATATATATTACTTGGTAATTTTACTTTAAATATTTATCGCTCACATTATCAATTACTTAACATGTTGGTATTAGTGATAATAAAATGGAAAATAGCATGAAAGTGATAAATGAGAAAGTGTTAACAAAAATATAAAAAAAACATCGAAAAGATGTAACTTGATTTTTGGCGGAAAATGCAAAAGAGATTATAAAAGAAATCCCCAAACCTAAAAAAGGAAAAGGGGAGGAAGGAATTTTAAAAAATTATTAAAAGAAATTATTATGTATAAAATAAAAATATATATATTAAAGAGTGTATATTAGGTGCACCCGGGTGCACCCTTGCACCCATATTTGTATAATTTTTTATTCTATTTTGTATACATGTTATTCTCTTTTGTATACATATTTTGTAATAATTGTATACTTTTTTCACACTAAATTTTTCATTAAAAAAACAAGCATTCATATGTATATAATTTTTTATTCAATAGTGTATACATGTATTTTAATAATTGTATATTTTTTTACACTCAATTTTTTATTAAAAAAATTAACAATTAAATTGTATATATTTTTACTCATAATTATATATATTTTTACTTATATTTGTATGTGGGTGCACACTATATTTAGCCTATATTAAAAAATAAAAAAAGAAAGTAGAGAAAGCGATTTGAGATTGCAACACATTCAGAGTTGAGGGGGAGGGGGGTGGGGTTGGGGGGTGAAGGCGTGATTTGCTTTTGCTTTTCCTCTCAGACAGGAATCTTTGAAAAATCGAAAGTCCCCTCCAAACACAGCTTAAACTAAAATTAAATAAATAAATAAATAAATATAATGTGTGTGTGTGTGTGAACATATGAAATGGTTGTACACTTCTATTTCAACTTTTGGCTTTCTTTATTTACATGAGCTTTGTTAGATGCTAGAAAACCTTTATATTTTGTCTAATGACTTTAAAATTAATTTCAAAACTAAAAAATAAAATAATAAAGACAAAGTATATATAGTACTATGCAATAAAAGAACGAGGAAGTGTATACAAGAACTCGATCATCCCAAATTTTGAATATAAACTTTTTTGATGATATTAACACTTGAATTTTTTAGAACAGACTTTTACTCCGTACGTCCAAAAGATGACATTTTGTTTTTGTGCACGTTGATTAAGGAGTATTGTTATTTAATGTGTAGTGGGTAGTTGTATTAGTGGGAGTGTGGACCCCATATTTTAATTGTATTAATGGGTGTGTGTGGGTCCCATGTGTGTAAAAAAAGAAATGACCCTATTTGGAACGGACGATCAAAATGAAAAAAAAAACCTTCTTTCGAGCGGACGAAGGGAGTATAACGTAGTAGTTCTTTGTTAAATATTTTTCATTTACATCTATATTTTTAAATTGTGACAATTTTAAAATATAAAAATATTAAATTTTATACTTCCTTCATTTGTTAATATGTCTCATTTTGTCGTTTTTGGCGTCTGCTTTAATGTGTTTCATTTTTTTAAAAATATGAAACACGTATATAACTAATACAATTAAAATATGAAATTGTTGAAAGTGAAGTTTCAGATGTTTAATTAATACATACGGTATATTTTATTTAACTGTTAAAAAAAGGGGGAGAGTATAATATATTAATGTATAAAATGTGGAGTAATGAGACACACAAGGCCACAAGTTCATTTGGTTGAGGTTGATGGATGATGATGCAAGAAATAAAGAACACTTGCTAAGTACTCCCTCCGTCCCATACTTATGTTCACACTTTCCGTTTTCGTCCGTCCCATACTTATGTTCACCACCCAAAAATGGAAAAAAAATTCCCCAAAATAACCCTTCAATATCCCTTATTTTCTAAAATACCGACACACTAAAAATTCAAATTACAACTAAACTAATCTAATTAAACTAATTAAACATACTAATCTAACTAAATTAAATTAAACCCACTTAAAACACAAACCCAACCCAACCCAACTCATTCCTGCCCAACCCAAGATCTACATTCTGTCTTCCTCATCTCTTCTCTCTCGTCGCATCCTTCTAAGAACCCTAAATCTCAGTCTTCGCCTCCATCTCTCTAACTCTAAGCAGCCCTATGTTCTCTGTCGTCGCATCCATCTCTCGTCTCGAATGGTCTCCGTCTCTCAGCCTTTTATCTCTTCAAGAACCCCCTACATCTAATACCTCTCTAATCTGTCGTCGCATCTGTCTATCGTAAACCTAGATCTACTCGATGTCGAATTATTCTCCTCGTTTGGACTCCGATAGTGACTTGCCCATTGGAGATCTAGAAACGAGGGCGGAGGGTTCTGTGATTCCGACCACTATCCGGTGGTCTTGGAGTCCAATGATGATTCAAGGAGCGAGATAATGGAGCCTGAGTTCATTCTTCCCGATTCGTTGATGGAGATGGTGGTGCCAGAGACTACACTACCAGATTCCTGTCGTTTCCAGTCCGAGCCCTTGGTGAGTTTTACCTATCTTGCCCTCTTTTTTTAGTCTTCTTATTTTTTGTGTAATTTTTACTCAGTTATCTAATTCGTTTTTTTTTCTGTGAGAATTTGAACTCTTGGAGTAGCAATGCCCGATGGATCATGGATGCCTATTGGAGTTTATCTTATTTGAGGTATGGGAGCTTCAAGTTGTACTGTATAAACATCGAATTTAAATTTGTTTCTGGCGTGTTTCATTTAAGTACTGTGGTTGTATGATTTTCTGCATTTTTTTATGTACAGTGTATATTTGGGATTAACTATAATGATGTAGTTAATCCCAAATGCTTTCCTAATGATATGGACAATTTTACCCTCAAAAATATAGTTGAAAAGTCAAAAAAATAACTTTTCTTAAACTCCGTATCTACAGTGTCGGCGAACTTAAGTATGGGACGGAGGGAGTATATTGCATATGAAAAATATAACAAAAACAAAACAAAGAATATATATTATATACTACATATATTAATATAAATATATACTCCCTCTGTCCAGTTTCAATATTTACGTTTCTATTTTGCGCGTTTCATTTCAATATTTACGTTTTTTTTTTTTTTTGAATATGAGACCCACCTAAAATAATTAATATATCATCCAATACTAATACATCTACCCACTTTACATTAAATATTATATATGAGACCGAGGAAGTATAATATTTGGTTGTATGTCTTATTTTGCATATTTCTCAATCTGTTTTTAAGGATTGTAAGTGAAAGAAAATGTAGAAAGATTGCTATCCAAAGTATCCCAATCGAAGTAAAGAAAAAGCATCCAAAGGAAAAGCAGAAAAAGAGAATTTTTTATTATATTCATACAACCGATTTTTTTTTCTTCTCTCTCCTCTTTCCTTCTTTATTTCTTTCAATCTTGCCCCCCTTTCTCTCTCCTCCCTCCCCCCTCTTTAATTCCCTTTTCCCCCTCCAACAACACACACACACTCACACTCTCCCCGCTTAGCAGAACCCCCAAAGCAAACCACTTTCTCTCTCACGCACTCCACACCCTCCAACCATGCCGCTTTCACACACATTGTCAATTGCAATGGTGCTGTAGTTACTATCATGAGCGGGGGGTGCGGTGCATTCACTGATCTCCAACGGTTATGAATCCCACTTCTGCAGACCCAACAGCGCCTCCGCCTCTGCCGCCGCTTCAGCCGCCGCGGTCCTCATTCAGCTGCGACCGCCACCCCGACGAGCAATTCACCGGTTTCTGCCCTTCCTGCCTCTGCGAGCGCCTCACCACGCTAGATCAATCCTCCTCCAACACCCCCTCCTCCTCCCGCCGCCCTTCCTCCGCCTCCGCCGCGGCCGCCGCCGCAATCAAATCTCTCTTCTCGTCTAGCTCTAATAAACCCTACAATCTCCCCCCTCCACCACCAAAACCCTCGAAACCTGCTTCGTTTATCCCTGAACTTCGTCGCACGAAGTCATTCTCTGCTTCGAAGAACGAAGCTTTAGGGCTTTCTTTCGAGCCCCAGAGAAAATCTTGTGATGTTAGAGTGAGAAACACTCTTTGGACGCTGTTTACACTTGACGAGTCCAATAAAAGTGGTCCTAATCATAATAACAACAAGCCCACATCTGCTTCCTCTTCCTCCTCCCACCTAATTCACCAGAATAGCAAAAAAGCAGAATCTTTTGTAGCGAGTAAGCCTGTTTTCGAGGAAGTCGAGAATGAGGAGGATTCCAGAGACCCTGGAGATGTAGGGGACACCATTGATTTCGTGGATGATGATGGAGATGAAATCAGGCCTGTTCAAGATTTCCATTTGGAGGGTTTGAGAAACGCTGTTGAGTTGAATTTGAATAGTGGTGAGATTGTAGAAGAAGACGTGTTGAGTGGTGGTAATTTGAAGCCTATGAAGGATCATATAGATCTCAGTACCCACGAAAAGAAGAGTTCTGGAGGAGGGTTTTGGTCTGCTGCTTCCATTTTTAGCAAGAAATGGCACACATGGAGGAGGAAACAGAAGATCAAGAAACAGAACAGTGGTGAAAACTTAGGCACATTGCCTGTGGAGAAGCCAATTTCCAGGCAGTATAGGGAGACTCAATCTGAGATTGCTGATTATGGCTATGGAAGAAGGTCATGTGATATTGATCCGAGGTTTTCACTCGATGCTGGAAGAATCAGCTTTGATGATCCAAGATATTCCTTTGATGAGCCTCGGGCTTCATGGGATGGCCATTTGATTGGGAGGAGCTTTCCAAGAATGGCACCAATGGTCTCTGTTCTAGAGGATGCCCCAACTGTGCCCGTTTCGCGGTTCGATATGCAAATTCCGGTGGAGGAGCCACCGAGGAGCTCCACCACTGAGGAGGAGTGTGTGCCTGGAGGGTCATTGCAGACTAAGGAGTACTACTTGGATTCATCCTCTTCAAGGAGGAGGAAGAGTCTTGATAGGTCTAGTTCAATTAGGAAAACTGCAGCTGCTGTGGTTGCTGAGATTGATGAGCTGAAACTGGCATCCAATGCTAATGCTAAGGTTTCCCCAACCACAACTGATTACTCACATGGGGCGAAGGTGTTAGTAGGGGAAAGAGACTTGAGGGATTCAAATTCGAACTCTTTGAGGGATGATCTTTCTGAGACATTTGAGTTGAGTAGTGGTCTTAGAGACATAAACTCTGTGATAGGCAATGGGGAAAGAAAGGAGTCGAAAAAGTCTAGGCGATGGAATTGGAGGATATGGGAGTTCATACAGAGGCGCAATAAGGACGAGGAAGAGGAGGAGAAGTACAGTAGAGTGAATGGAGTGGAGAGGTGTTTATCTGAGTCTTGGCCAGAGTTGAGGAGAGAAGGGAGTGTAGATCATGTAAGAGGTGGATTCAATCGAAGCATGTTTCGAAGCAACAGCAGTGTGAGCTGGAGAAACGCCAATCACTTTGGCAATGTGAGGAAATCAGATGTGGAAATCAATGGACATGGGGGGAAGAAGAAGAATCATGAATTGGTGTTGGAGAAGAACCGGAGTGCTCGGTATTCTCCCAACCATTTCGACAACGGGCTGCTCCGATTCTACTTGACGCCTATGAGGAGCAGCCGGAGAGGAGGGCTCAACAAGATCAAGCCTTCCAACTCACACTCCATTGCAAGAAGTGTGTTGCGCCTCTACTGAGGCTCAACATCCTCGTCGGGTCGTTCTTTCGGTCTAGCTTTTCTGCATTTGTTGTGTAACCATATAAGTCATCTGGTTCTTGTTGTTTGCAATGCATTTTCAATCTTTGATCACCATACATTACTGTCTGAGTTTTTCAATAATGAGAGTTTACTATCATCCTATTTCCAAATTATATCTTTGTTTGTAGCCCTTCTTTTCATTTATGATAATAAGTAGTTATAAAGATTCCACATGGTTTAGGAAATGGTAATATATTGTTACAATTTTACCTCAAAATTTACTAGTAATTCTCTTTTCTTTCTTTGTTTGCTTTAACCATGTATCTGCTTTCTTGATTTGATATGTCCAAAGGCGAAATTTTCGGACTACAACAATGTTGTGGTGATGGGCCACTTGGGTCCCAATTGAGTTTTCAAGTTTTCTTTTCTGTTAGATCTAAAGATTGTTCGGGTCGGGCCAAACCTGGTTCTATCTCGGGTCATACATTTTGGAGGTTATTATGTGAATGTAGGCATCATAAGTGAGATTGTAGTGTAGAAAGAGTCCATTATTTTGGTAAATTTTTGGAGTGAGGTGGTAATGTAATAGAATGATGACAAGTGATTTTGATGATTGTTTGGTTGGTGGCAAATGATTGATGTTGGTGATGAGGAGTTGATTGTTGTTACTCCTTATCATTGCAACAAAGGCAAGTGGAAACTCCACCAAAATTAAATTTTACTAAAATTAAATGGATAACAATAATTTGGTACTTTAAATTGGACAGATTTGTCTCTAAATTTGTAATGTGAATTGTTTCAAAGGGAATGTCACCTTGTTAAAACTTGTCTCCTTATATGTGTACTTTCTATAATCACACCCATGCTTACATCATCTATACTTCTTTTAAAAATATATATATAAAAAAAATTAACAATGCCCAATTTAGCTAAATATAAAGTTCGTATATAGTCTTCAAAATAAGCACAAACCAATATTATTTGAATGCAATTAAACACAATGTACGAGTGATTATATTAATGTGAAATTACGAAGAAACAACCCATGAAATGAAGGTCAACAATCTGTCATAATTATTTTCCACTTTTGAAAAGCTTTCTCGAGAAACTTTAAATCTCTTATATACTAGTATGGCACTAGTATTTTAAATAATTAATATTAGATAATGTATTAATCATGAAATATATTAAGATATTGAATAATAATAAAAATAAAACATGAATTGAGAGTTACTCAAAACGCAAATGTAAAAGCTCAAGAATCGAAAAAAAAATATTCCATCAAATTTAAAGTCAAAAAGGTGGCAAGAAAAACATATCAACTGGGTGTTGAATTTAGATTAAAGAAAGAAATATTTTAAATAAAGCTCGTAATTCAATGGCATGTAAAAATTGAGAGCAATAATTTCAATCTCTCTTTCGGTTGAGAAAATAAATTAAAACTTAATTTAAGCTTGTCAAAAAGGTCATGCAATTGGTGACTCAATTATGTTGTTTTTTTCTGCACATCTCCCACTATCAAAGTGAAAGACTTTGGCAAATGGATAGTTGTAAACATTGATTTTAAGAGGAGAAAAGGAGCTTGAAATATACTATACTAATAATATATTAATATTGGATTGTCTCGCATACTATAATTTTATGCAAAAAAGTTCACTTAGAAAAAAGGTGGGATTGTATGAATCCTTAATACCTTATTACCCTTATACTAGATATCTATGCAACTTTGGCTTTACAAACTATTACTCTTCCAAAAATGAACTACTCCCTTTGTTCGAAGAGTATTCACATTTCACACCTCCTTTGTAATTTATAAAAGAGATGTAAAAACTGCATTGTGACGAGTAGTATTTTCCGATTATCTCGTTATTTTCGAAGAGTAAAGGTTGTAATTAACTAGGGTGACACTTCAAAATTTGAGTAGTTGTCATGCATTAGGTCTACATGGAACCAATACTATTACCACCTAAAAAAAATAATACTGAGTTCTTAATCAATTATAGGAATATTGCTTTTTACAGAGTCCAGTCCTGAATTTTCTGTTAAGATAGTATGCACATATGGGTTGATTTCTTGATGACTACATTGTTAAGAAAAGATGAACTAAAGATTGTATATAAAAAGAATTACTACAAAATAAACATTCATGATCTAAAAACACTAGAAGGAATGACAACTAACAAAGGAAGGCAAGCGTTGATTCTACATGCATGAAAATTCTTAGTACAGAGAACATTTCAAAAGATATAGACAAGTTTACATGCTCCAAAGCAACAAGATCTACCAACTCAGTTGAAGTCATGCCAACTCATAAGCATGAACAACTTTTTGTCACAACACAGAGTTCCATAATTGAAGTTTAGACGAACCAAAATTACAACAAATTTGAGCATGCTACTAATGTTCCCCCATCACTGTTTTCAGGATTACAACAAAATTTTTGAGCACGCACTTCTTCCCAAAACCAAACAGTAAGGTATGAATTTTGATGTTTGAAAGAAAACACGTACGAGAGGATATGGGACACAATGTATCATACCATATGTCATACTACGGGTGCTATGAATCAAGGGATCAAAATATGAGGAATTAGAAAACCAAGATGAACGCTGACGAAAATACTGGTCGAGAAACAAACCTTTTACTGAGATGCATGCAATGGTGTTACGTGTGGGCCAACTTAACTACTACGTAAATACTTAGTACTTACGGCCTTGGCGGTATTGATCCTCCTCCCTTTAGATCTTTTCTGCACACCCATGCAACTGATATTCTCCTCTTCTTCTTCTTCTTCTTCTTCATCCTCCTCCTCATCATCAGTATTGATTTGTTTTGAGGTTGGTGACCTCGTCAATAGGCTCATCTGATGCGGAAGGTAGACATTATAGTAATAATTTACAATGTCTTTCCTATGCTTGTTGGAAAAAGACTTCGGGGCGCGTTCCCAGAATCTTTTCATGATGGAAGGCGGCCTCCTTTTCATTAGCGACTCAAAGGTCTGTTGCTCCTTTACTGACCATGTCTCTGAAACTTGTTCACCCATCTCGTCGAACTTCCAACTAAAAAAGGCAGGACCCAGATCACACAGCAATTGTAGTCTATTTGTAAGTATGTGACGTTTGGTGCAATCAACAGACCCTGGGGTGGCACAACTACAAGAATCAAGTCTCCCCTTTCCGACTTTTCTACGGGTAGATTTCATATTTCCATTTTCAATTGGCCAAACTGGGGACCCCAACCACTTAAAACTATCGGTGTTGCTTTTATACTCAGCTATAAGAATACTCCTGTCCTCTGGACCATTCCACTCAGGAATGTCAGCCTGGAAACGAAACCCAACTGGAATAGCCTTCCTTTGATGATTATCTCCAATGAAATTCAGCAGTCTGATTGACCGTCGAGGAGTCTCAAGGTTTCTCTTATGTTCCCCATCTGTTACTGGTGAGCGGAAGCAGTGAATTGCCTTACTGATGCCCAAAGGCGGTGCATCATCAGGAGTTGAGTTCTCTGGGCTTAGCTGGTTTGAACCATAGACAGATTCATCAGAATCTATTGTTTCAGATAAACCTTTGAGGCGGTAATTCAAATCTTCCACATAATCTACAATGGAGCAGGCAGTGGCTAAATGTTTCTCCGGCAAATCACCATCAAATGTCACTAAACTGCTAGAAGTATGATAATCGAAGATACTTTTCGCATCATGACCTTGAGTAGAGTCGATTGAATTGAGTAAACATGACATTTGGGAGAGCTGCCTTTTACCTAGTTTTCCTTTGCTCTGCTGGTTTGGCAAAGGAATGTCAGCAGGAGCTTTAAGCTTATCTCTGACGAACTGCTCAAGTTTCCGTTTTCTCTGTTAGCATACAAAAAGGTCATTTTGTATGCAAGTTTGATGGAAAGGACCTATCAGCACATAAAACTTGATGATGTTTTAAATTCAAAGGATATATCAAGTAAACATATTTCAAAAGTATGAGATTAGCCATTCTTCTCATCCAAATGGTTCATAAGTCATTCCCCAAGAATCCCAACAAAAATGAAATAAAATTAGTATTTACTTTTGGCATTATAATCCTCATCTTAATTTATTGCTGATTATATTAACACTTAAAACTTATTAGAAGGGTTTGAACCCACTCAAATTTGTAGTTTCATTTTTATTTTTATTTTAGCAATATAATGACCAACACAGGCAAGTTATTATATGTATGTGTCCAGACATATCCCATATATATATCCATGAAGTTTGAAATCAATACAAATTTACTTTATTCAGATAGGTCCTAGAAAACTTAATTTCTCCAAAATAGTCCCATAACTTTTAACATCTCACCAAAATGGTCTTTTTTTTAAAAAAAAATGTCCAAATTTTCTAATTTCATGGGTGAGACTGAATCAGTGCTCTTACAAAGTTATGAGACAAAATTCACAAGAAATTATTGTTTTGGAACGAAATTGGAGCAAAATTAAAAGATTTGAGACCTTTTCGAATAGAGTAACTATTCTTGGACCTTTTCGAATAAAGTAAAAAGACATGGGACGGTTTATGTTTTAAACTCTATATCCATGTTTAAATCCTCTTTGGCCGAATATTTCAAAAGACAAGAAGTCAGGTACCTAAATAATTACCCACACTGGGCATCCACACCTTAATCAAAGCAACATCTATAAAATGGGTGTGTTTGTGTGACCACAGTCACTAGAGGTGCACTGAGGCGCAAGAAGCTCGTGGGTCGGCAATGTTACAGAGGCATAGACTCACTGCAACTCTTTTGCCATTTTTATGTTGCCTCGTGCACATCAGCCACGGCTCCTGAACAGGAGCGGTCTCTCACCACCAATACATGTCTTTAAATTCCTTTTTCTAGTTTGTATATGATAACTAACCGTATGAGCATAAAGGAGATTTTTCATTACAAGGCCCAAGAGTAGGTTAACTATCAATTATGTGTTTAATCAATTATATACTTTGCAAATACATTTAATAAAAATAAATTGGATAAAATGCCATTAAATTTATCCCTATATCCAACAAAGAGGTGATCATACAAATAGCAATATCACTTTATTTGCAACTCAAATTCAACCAATTAACATGACTTCTCTTATCAATATGCAAACTTGGGCTCATCTTAAAAAGCAAAAATATTCAGACAGTTAATTTTTTATATATTAAATAGTAAATTTGTAAAACGAGTGTACGATGAACTGGATTCACAGGAGACAAGCTCATAGTATTTTCATTTACAGTTCCGAAAAACAGAATTTGGGGTTCAGAATCCAAAAATTGTTCTGCTTCAAGATTTTGAAACCTAATTACTTCCATTCATCTCTACAGTTAAACTATGAACCTTACTATTAGAGACTCACTCGCTATCTTACAGCCATTTGTAATCACGCAACAAACAACAATATAATACTCGTAAAAATAAAATATCATTATTTGGCGTTACACATTGATTACATTTAGTCAAATCTCTCCATATATACAAAATCACAAAACAAATCACTATTTGAAGAATAAAATATTCATTTTAGAGCAACACTGTGAGTATTTTATTTTTTCTTAACTAATTATCACTATTAATTGGAGATGTTATCACTTTTTAGTTATATTACTGGAATTGATATCACTTTTCAAATTTTAAATGTCTAACTGAAAATTATCATTATATAAATAAAAGTTTTAAAATAAATTAAATATAATTTATATTTATTTAAGTAAAATAATGCATTATATTTATCTATATTTCTACTTAGATTATCCTTTCAAGAGTATTAACCTTATCCCTAAACTCCCTAATCCCTATTAGATTTCAGAATCAAATCTTATCCTTTTCAGGTTAAGATGTAGATAAATCGTTTAAACTCTCATAAATCGTTTAAACTCTTAATCCAAATCAAATTCAGATAGAGATATCCATTCTCAAATCTTTTTCAGTGATTCATTCATAGATTAAGTTTAAAATATACACCATCTATACAACTCATAATTGAAATTCAAATCTCAATCAAAATATTTTATTCTCAGCATACATGGAACTTATATCCACACATCTTCTCAATACGGTATTTCCTACAAATCAAAATCTCTCTTCTCAACAGCAGAAGGTGCATTTCTCCAATTTCCACGGTTATTGCTCATTTGTTACTGTTATATACACTCAGATTTAAGATTTCTAATTATATTTAATACAACTCCTAGTATTCATGAACTGTTGGGAACCAAGTACATCACCTTTATTACATAACTACAATATATTGTATTCTTTATTTTAGTGAAATATGTATTTAAGGTTTAATATCAAAAAAAATAATTTTATTTAATAGGTAATAAAGAGACTGGGAGCTCGAGGCATGAATATTTGAATTTTCATCTACTTAGTTTCTTTTCAAGGTCAGATTATTTCTTTTATGCTTATCTTTATTAAATGCGACTTATCAATTTGTCGAACCCTTGTAAAAGAGAATATGTACTAAGATGATCTGGGTTTTCATCTGTCATTTTGATACATTCTCTCTGTGCCACATAGGTGAATGACAAAATGACACCTAGGATTTCATTTCCAGAATCAATCATATAACTAATGACACCTAGAATTTTCATTTCCATAGTCAATCATATAACTAATGACACTGAAAATGAAACACGAAAATGGCAAAGGAAATCAAGTATGGTCCTCTGACATCCATAAAAGAAAAACCATATTCTAATATACAGATTGAAATTATTGCGTGTTGTATTCAATATTGACAAGTGTCTCCCTACTAGATTATGATTTCCTCACCTAAGGGTGTGTGAAATTCGGTTAAAAACACAAACGGACCGAACCATACTGAAATTAGAAATTATGATTAGCTATTTTTCATTGTGGTTCGGTTTCGATAAATTATAGTTAAAAACTCAAACAAACTAAAAATGGACCAAATTAATATTTTATAAAGTAAATTTATTACTCCCTCTGTTCCGAGAAGATAAATTTATTGACTTTTGAAGGTAAAGTAGGTTATTTGTTTTGAAACTTTTTACTATTTTTAGAGGATGAAGGGTGTAATGGGACACACAAATGAGGAAAGAGTGAAAAAGCTTATTGGGACAGAGTGAGTATTTTAATCCCAATACTACGCCCTCCGTCCCAAGTAAATTTAAAACTTTCGTTTTTGTCCGTCCCACATTAAACTTCATGCTCCAAAAGAGAAAATATCACATCAATTCCTAGTCATAAAAGTGCATCTTAATTACAAATTTACCACTCCCACCTAACACACATAACAAATTTATTTATTACATAAAAATACTACATTATCCTACAAAAGTCAATAAAATTGGTCAAAAAGCAACTTTTTCTTAAATTTCGTATCTACAGTATTAGTGCAGAGTAAGTTGGGATGGAAGGAATATTTTATTTATTTTATATTTTTAATGGAAACTCTTGCAACTCCATGCTTTTCACAAATAAAAATGATCATTCAATATATATAAAAAGTGATAATTGCCCGAGAAATTATTTCATAAACAATTCGCAAAGTTAAATGGCCTAACAAACTTATAATATCTCTAATGAAGAGTGCAAATTGATGACTAATTAACAAGAAAAAGTAAAACGGTCTCACACAAGACTTGTTCATACATATGTATATATTCTTTTTAATTATCCTGAAAACGAAAAAAAAATCATAGTAATTTTCTTGTATGAAACCAAAGATGAATAAAAAAGATAAAAATGTCGGTTTCAGTTAATTGAAAGACAAAACAGTAATTTTCGGTTCGGTTTATTATTTTAAAAAATAAATTTTTATCTCTAATTCGGTTTTAGAATTTTAGCTATTTGGTTAATAAAACCAACAGTTGCACACCCCTAACTCATCCCTATGAATTTGAGTTGGTGTTTAGCTATTCACTCAACCAACGAATTTATTTTCCCTTAATGTTGTTTGTTTGCTCACTCAATGAATTTATTTTCCCTTTTCAATTGACAGAGCAGAAATGGTGAGCAAATCCAGTGACCTTGAGCTGGGTTTTGACGACCCAATGAATTTATTTTATCTTTTCAACAGACAGAGCTAAAGTTGGTGGGATCAGAGAAAGCATATAAGAAGATTAATTGATGGACATTAAAATCTATAAAATTCCAAAACAAACATTGTCTTACGAGCTACACTGGCATCAAACCTAATGTCCATAGATAACTAATTTTGATATAAAGCTTAAATGCAATTGATAACTGATAAGACAAGGTAAAATTTATCATCAACCATCTTTAATTTGGTTTGAGATATATGATGTGCATGCGAGCAGAGCTTTCAATACAAAAGGCCACTCAGCACATGCATCATTCTCTTATATGTGCATTATTGAACTCGTTATATAAATGAACAAAACTTGAGCTTTACACTATATAATTCATTTAGTGTTCATTTTGTGCGTTTGCAAACAAACTCATTCAAAGTTTGACATCAACATCATTAATATATTATTCCCCCGCATATAAGTTCACATTTATTGTAAATGCAAATATTAAAAAACTAACTTTTTAACTTACTTTTTTTTTTGGAGGGGGTGGAGGGGGAGGAAGATTTTTTTTTTAATATTAAAATGAAATGTGGAGTTATTGGGGTTAGTGTAATTTCTTTTTCGGATACAGGATTACTTGTGCCATTTTTTTGTATCATCATATGTGTCACTAGTTATATGAGTAATACATGTGAAAGAAGGATATCTAACCCCACTTTTAAAGTTTGTGCTTTCCTTGAATTCTAGACCGTCTTATTTCCAGTGTGAATATAGTTTTGTGACAAATAAATATAGAAAATATGAAGTTGTTTATGAGATAGAGGTGGAATGGGGGAGTTTATTATATGAGATACTCTCTTGTGAGACGAGTTGTTTATGAGACGGTTGTGAGACGGGTCAACCCATTACTAAAGTATGCTTATTATATATGTAAATTATGCTTATTTGTAATTAAAGTATGTCGATAATGAATTATATTATAATACCCTAAAACCATACTTTAATTCACCATTTATCATACTTTAGAAAACATACTTTAACAATAATTAAACATATTTTATCTATATTATTGCCATACTTTAACACGTTTCGCAAACCGTCTCACATATGTAGTGTCTCACAAGAGAATTTGTCTTTTATATAAGAACTTAACCGGTGTCACTAAGTACACAATTTCTTTAATGAAATACACCATATTTTATACTCCATCCCATAAATTTCACAATTTTTTTCCATAATAACTTGCACTACCAAAAAAATAGAAAAAGAAAAAAAAGAAATATCACCTTAATTCAATAACCCCAAAGTTTATTTTAAATTAAAAATATTATTCCCGCCTAATACAAAACATATTTTACGCTTTAATTACCACCTAAAAAGAGAACATTACTCCTAAAAAACAATTTAGTTAAAAAAAAAAAGTGTTTCTTAACTCCGTGTCTACATATCAGTGCTAAGTAATATGGGTAGGAGGGAGTAAATAACACTCTTTAATCTTTTTTTTATATAATTATTAAATGCACACCCCTTTATATCACATTTATGCACACATTATTTCAATCCATCCTATTCTAACATCATAATTCACAAGGTTATTAAGGGAAGAAAAAAAAAGATAGACAAATTTCAAATGACAAAAGAGCACCTCAAAGAGCTTAATGGTGCAAAAAAGAAAGAATCTATGGCTTTAAGACATTATTAAGCACAGTAACCAACTTCATTAAATTTACATTTGTTTGGTTTTCAACCAAGAAGCTGACTTTCGACAAGCATCAACTATGGGCTTGAGGATAAAATGGGTGAAACGAATAATGTTGGTTCTATTGATGTTATTCTGGCATCAACTTATGAAGCGAAATCGAATCCTTGGGTCCATGGAGTCATAGTTTATTTGGTCTTATCATTTCCATTATCTTTTTTGGCTTGAATTGAAATACTCCCTCTGTCCGTTGATACGGTATCCATTTTGCCATTTTGGTCGTCCATTTTAAAGGTATCCATTTTTCTTTTTTAGCAAAAGGGCCCCACACATGCTAACCACTCATTACTAATACAACTATCCACTTTATATAAAATAATAATACTTCTTAATCCACATGCAAAAAGCAAATGAGTATATTACCGATGGACGGAGGGAGTACTTTATTGTAGCAAAATACAAAAGATATAAATAAAGTGAAATCCTAGACCCGTCCCTGCTTGGAAAGACAAATTTTCATGAGTTGTCTTTATTTGTTACGAAGACTTATGTTTTCAACCAAACAAAAAGCATATGTTTTGATACTGATTGGTCAAATTAACTATGGTCTTTTTAGTTTAAATCATTTCGGTTGACCACAATGACGCAAATGGTAAAGGTAGCTCGCACGGTTCTAGAGATGCAGCCATATATACCTATAAGAAAATGAAATCTATAGTAAGGTAGCCAACGTGATTCTAGAGATGGAGTCATTTAACTATAATCAGATGCAATCAAGTGGAATATCTTTCTATATTGAGTGAGTTCTAATTAAACATGATGAGGTGACTTTGAAAGATTAAGTTCCTCCAACCTCTGGAGATTGGTGATGCTCTACAGAAGTAGCCATCATTTGAGGAGATCAATGCATTTGAGGTTCATATAGATTGACTCAACTTGTCAACTATGATATGCCATGTGCCTATGGTATTAAAATAGGATTTGTTATACATGGGGAAATTAGACGTTTTATTATGGAATTTTTTTTTAATTATATAATAAATGGGGAGTAAACTTAATAAAAAGATGTTCATTTTTAGTTGCACTCTTAACTAAAATTTTATGTGTTAATATGTATTTTCTCCATCCCAATACACTCTCACCTTTCTTTTGTAAATTACAAAGAAAAAATGAAGAATATATTGGTACAAAGAGAGTATTATACTCCCTTAAATTTCATTAAAAATTTTTAATGTATTTTATATATTTATTTATTTGATTGCTTATTATTCGTGAACACCGGTGTTCACGCATGAATGTTTGTTGCTCACAATTCATAAACGAAGTTATATACTTCATCGTGAACGAACATTCATTCATACGCCATCAAATGTGTTCACGAATATGTTCGCGAACAAATTCAACTCTTCACAACCAATTCAACTCTTCACAAACAAACACAGAGCTCAAACAAGAATTTAAAAATCTTACATCCTGAAGCTCTTGTAGTTTAACAAAAAATACTCAACTATAGCAAATCCCTTTCATTGATCACTTACGACCGTGAACTCTTCGAAGAAACATTCTAGATACCCAAACATAAAATAATATAATAGAACATAATTTGCAGCACATTTTCCCACCTCAAATATTCAGAAAAGTGGTTCAATATAACTGTCTTTAACTGTAATCTTATCTATGACATGGAACCAATTAAACCAATCTTTAAAAGGAGTGCATGCATAGGGAATTTGCATGATCATTTAGTCATCTATTCCAGCATATAAAAGATGGTCTAATTTGATTCACTGACAAAGTAGAACACACACAATTCCTATAAAATATGGCAAACACTTGTGTAAACCGGGTTCTCTCCACAAAGTTTACACCGTGAACCCAGATCACAGGAGACTAACTCATAAAATATACATGCAACAAGTATGGATAAGGACAAATATGGATAAGGTGAGTGTTAAAGAACTTACCCAAGGTCTTTCCGAAGCTTCAAGGAACATAACTTTTCTGAGCGTGGCAATTTGATTCCACAAAGGCCGAGAATTTTTCTGCGCAAATTGTGGATTACATGGATCCATGGCAAATGTTTTCAGCTGAGTTATCATTTCAGCTTCAGAAAATCTTCCAAAAATCAAATGCTGCTGCACATCCTCCACGCCTTCAACGAAAGAAGCTACAGCATTTTTTTTCTTCTTCCCTTCTTGTTGTTTACTCATCTCTCCACCCACAAACCACCGCAACAAGATTCAGTCTCTAGATAATTCAGGGGAAGAGAACTAGTAACTCGATTATGAATCTCCAAATCTGTTTAACCGAATCACAAGTTTGCAAAAAAGACGAAACAAGCATCAATTTAAAAAATGATTAATTCCGAATTACAAGATCGAAAGAACACAAAAAAGACAATCCCAAAAACACTCAACGAGATCAGCTTCGAGGACAAACTAAAATCAAAGCGGCGCGGGAATAAAAAAGGGCAATCGAGCGGGTTTTTCGCCCTTATTAGTTGGAAGAAAATTCAATAGCATTAAATGCAACAAAAACAGTTTCAGCATGAAAAAAAGGTTTTCAAAATGATTGGAGGTAAACCGATAACAAAGAGAGCTTCAATCATATTTTGCAGTAAAGCAAAGTTTAATTCGTTGAAAAAGGAAACCCATCAATTTCGTATGATTTAGTACTTTCAACTTAGGCAACACAAGGCTTTGATGTTACCGTACAATCCGCACACATCGAAATCTGAAAATCCCAAAAAAAAAAAAAGAAAAAAAAGAAGGAAATCACGCTTCCGGTAAAGACACAGAACGCCTAAAATCATGGAAGTTTCGATTCGAACAGCGGAGACCTTGCATGACTCATCCGCTGCAACTGTTTTACAGAAAAAACAGATTCTAACATGCAATCAACTACAATTTAATCTGGCTATATTGCATAGTAATGCGCAACACCGTATGCTGATAGATCCATAATTAAATATACAGAAAATGCAGGGCGAGTTTTTGGTGAAGCAGATAGATTACTTGAAAAATGAAGAACTGAGTGGAGTTAATTATGCAGCATAAACAAAATCGCAGCTGCTGCAATCGGTGAAGAGGTGGAAACTCTTTTTTCCTCTCTCCTTCCGTTTCAGAGAGGAGTGAGGAGGGATTATTTGGCAACTATGTTTGCAAAACTATTTTGCTCATCTTTTTTCCCAAGTTTGCAATGGGTATGGATCTTCAATCCGGATCCGGGTCACAAAAATATATATTTAATTGTATTTAAATATAAAAAGAAATTACTTACTCCATATTATCCACAACACAAGGATGTCAATGGAGCGGGTCGGACAAATTTGACAAAGATATACTCCCTCCGTCCGCTAGAAAGAGGGACTTTTTTTTTATTTTGGTCGTCCGCTCCAAAGAGGATCATTTCTTTTTTTACACACATGGACATACACACTAATACAACTAAAATATGAGGTCCACACTCCCACTAATACAAATATGGGGTCCACACATTAAATAATAATACTCCTTAATCAACATGCACAAAAGTAAAAAACTCTCTTTCGAGCAAACGTAGAGAATATATTTTTTTGTGTTATTTTTGTGTTTCATATGATTCATATCATGTGTTACCAATTACATGACATGTAAAAGGGAAAGAAATCCGATTATTACTTTAGATTTATACCTCTTTATATGGTACTCCATAATTTTTTTTTCTAATACGTGTCATCCATCCAATGATAAGGAAATCTGATTATTACTTTTGATTTATACTTCTTTATGAGTTAGTCTTCTGTGAATCGAGTTTACGGTATAAATCATGTGGTCCTCCTATAATTTAAAATCTAACAATACATATGGGCTATAATAAGATTGAAATGAGAACTTCAAGATTTACACAAGTGTTTGTCCTTTCTTTATATGATACTCTATGATTTTCCTTCTTTAAACGATTATTCAGATAAATGGTACATCAAAATAACATAAATAAAAATTTAAAGCACTCACCATTCCTCGTTTTTTTAAATAAATAATTATATTTTATTAATATATTTTAAAATTATGTTTTTTTATTAATTTTATTGACTTTTAAAGCGTTGTGTAGTTTTTTTATATAATAAGGAGTAAATTTTATAAGGAATATATTATACAATGTATTAAGTGAGTGTGGTAAAATTGAAATTAAGATGTATTAATTATTTATATGGATCCCTTATTTAAAAAGAAAATGAAATTCTTTTGATGGGATGCTTGATTAATAAAATAAAATGTAATTTTTGTGGCAATATGGAAGCAATACATTATAAGTTGCATATGTAAATATGGCATTTAAAGTATGATAGACGTATAAATCCTAATTTTATAAAATGTTTTTTTATTTAATGAGTTGATATTTTGTTCACTCTAGTACAAAAGTGTACCCATATATTAGAGCTGACAATTTGGTCCAAGCTCGATAAGCAGGCTCGCAAGGCCCAATAACTAGGTTGCAATGGGCTTTAAAATTGAAGGCTGGAAAAGAATTGGGCCATTTCGCCCGACTCAACAAGCCCGATGCCCCGACTAGGCTTGGCCGCTTTAACCCGGTGGACTTGGGTTTTTTTGGCCCGTTTTTTTATTTATAAAATTTTAAATATTTTTATTAAATTAATTTTTTTGTTATAAATTATTTATTTATTATTGAAATTATATATAATTAACTCCAAACATAAGGTTTTGTGAAAAAGTAGTTATGCTAAAATTATTTTAAGCCTAAAATTATAATATTCTACTTGAATATGCTAATTTAAGATTATTACATCTTAAAGTAGTTGAACTTTAGATTATTTATTATTTATTTTTAAATTTAAAATCAAATAAAAACAAATTGATCTATATTTTTTTAGAAAAGGTCAAAAATAAAGGAGGACCGAAATGACCCGTAGCCCAATGACCCATGGTGGGCTAGTGTTTGCCTAATTTGTAGCACTCACGAGCAAGAATACTCGATCGTTGTAGTAGTATATCCCAAGAAAAATTATCAATCCACAAAGGAGTTATGTTCGGACTAGCAATATACGTGAGCTCATGTTCATGTTGTTTTTGTAAAGATGATCGAGGGTTTTGAGATTGATTTACCACTTAAGCAAGTAGCAAGTAAATAAAAATAGCAAATAAGAGAAATTACAAGTGAAGATGAATAACAAGTAAAGAAAATGGGTGCTAAAGTTCAAGTATGGAAAACATGGGATTAGAAACATCCAAGTACACTCGATTCATATTATCATGCAAAAGGAATTCAACTCAATTGATGTAGACTAAGAGTGATCACGATTGTATCCTAAGCTCCCTTTCGGGTTACAAAGGTTGTTGATCCATTTTAGACTCCCAAAAGCACTTAAGATCAAAGCCCAACATTAACCTCTTCCATCTAGGTACTAGTTAGATTAAACTCTCCCTTTTTGTGTACTAAGACCAACGAATGGATTGGTTCCCCTCATTGAATTCAAATATCCTTTCGGTCAAACTCAAACTCAATGTCTATTCATGCCTTCCTAATACTATAGAGGGTCATTTCCGTCTCACTCCAAGCAATACATACATGAACATTATGATAGCATTTAATCACCATAAATCAATTCATTGATCAACAATCCATTAAACCAATAAT
Source organism: Pogostemon cablin (assembly GCA_023678885.1). Classification (NCBI taxonomy): domain Eukaryota; kingdom Viridiplantae; phylum Streptophyta; class Magnoliopsida; order Lamiales; family Lamiaceae; genus Pogostemon; species Pogostemon cablin. Next base: position 1,634,139 of record CM042983.1, read on the forward strand.
CAATTATGAATAACAAACCATGCCATCACAACATCAAGACAATTAAACTCCATGAATAGAAATCAACATCAATTAAATCAAAAACCAATTTAATCCACATGATAATACAAATCTAATATGCTCTTCATATTCCTAACCCCACTAGAGGGATTAGCCTATCATGATAAAAGTAACAAAAAAAATAAATGATTCATTACAAATATCCATATTCTAAATCCAAAAGAAAATCAAGATAGATGTAAATCTTCCCCAACAATTTCTTGTAGGAAATCTTCAACACTCATGGATCTCCAACTCTAGCTCTTGATTTCTTGAGATCTCTCACACCCAATGGAAGGGATGAAGTTTTGATGGAGAATTAATGGAGATGATGAAGATGTATCAAGATGGATGAAGGTGGATGAAGATGATGGTGGAAAATGGAAGAAATGGTGTGTGATGTGTGTGTAGAGGATGGAAATTTCGGATCTCCTCCAATTGTTGAATAAAGGGGTATTTATACCCCTATGGAGGCTTCTAGAAGGATCTGGAAATTTCAGCAGGAATGTACGCGGCACGAGTCATGCTCTGCAACACGGCCACAAGGTGGTCGTGTTGTGTCTTCTGATGCTGCCGCACGGCCTCTCCTTACAGGGCCGTGTTACGCAACACGGCTCGTGTGCTGCAACACGAGTCGTGTGTTGTAACACGGGCACAGGGTGGTCGTGTTGGCTCTTCTGATGTCGGCACACGGCCACTTCTTACAGGGCCGTGTTGATGACACGGCCGTGCTGCCAACACGACTCGTGCAACTGGATACGGCCTTAAGTTGCCCGTGTTGAATGACTAGGTGTCGCCACACGGCCACCTTTACAGGGCCGTGTTGGCTACACGGCCCGTGTTGGTGCTGACTCCTGTATTTCTTCACTGTTTTGGCTCGTTCTCCCTCGTTTCAACTCCGAATTGAGATCCGTTTTTTCCTACATCTTCCTTATCATGTTTAGCATCCAATAAAAAGTGAAAATCTTAAGTTTAAGCTCATTCACACACATTTCAATAAAAACACAAAACACAACCAAATAACACATAAAATACGGATAAAATAATACGAAAACACATATAAAAAGACACTAAAATATAGGTGAAAATAGATCTAATCAGCTAAGTTGGGCTTAATAAATTAAGGTTTGATAGGAACTGGGCCTTGTCCTTATTGACCTTATTGCGAGCTTTACATATATATTAATTTTTATTTAATAATGTATATATGTTTTTTAATGAATGTTTAAGTAATTTATATTTATTTTTTCATTAGAAAAACTAATAGAAATTTTGTTAAGAAAGTGTACAAATTTTTATTCATTTATATATATTTTTATTAATTAATAATGTAAATTCTGAATATAGATGCAGAAGAAGAGAATTAACCTTAAATTGAAGGGGTAAAGGAAAATATGTCAAACTTATTTTTGAAGCAAAATTTGTCAAACGTTAAGAACTGAAATTATGAATAATGACAAAGTGAGCATAGTAGAACATATAGGACCATATTTTGGATGGACTTGGAAGTTAGAAGTTCAAGATGATGGAGAGGTTTGACAACCAAGAGGTTATGGGCTAGGAATTGGTTTTTTATTCACTGTGTTTGCAAACCCAATTAATTCCTCTAAAGCATTTTAAGAGGAAAATGAATCAGTATTCTATGGTTTAGTTGTTTTTTACAAACTAAATAATCATTTTAATATATATATTTTTTCTTTTATCAATTTAGAAACTAATGGACAAAATATATACTGCCTCTTACTTATGGTACGTTTTCCATTTTCTACGATATTATAAAATTTTTAATAAATATTAAATACTTTTGCGAGAATTAATCATCGCTACATCATTCCAAATGAATTTAATTTAAATTTTGTAATAATTGGACATATAGCTAGGACAATAATAGTCATATATTACTACAATAATACTTTCATTAAAGACATTTATTATTGTTATTATGGGACATTAACTACAATTGTATATTTTTACGGAATATTTTTAAGAAAGTATTATTTTTAGGACAACACTTTGCAATTTGCATGATAATAATTTTTTTATGTTTTTTTTTAAAATAATTATCATTTTTTATCAATATAATAGCATTTTTTTTGTTAAAAATATTATTACATTTTATTTATACTATAAATCATTTATAAAATACTTATTTCATTATACATCTATCACTTTTCATTAATGCAAATATCACTTTATATTCATCTTATTGTTTGCCTATTTTTAGCACTCACGAGCAAGAATACTCGATCGTTGTAGTAGTATATCCCAAGAAAAATTATCAATCCATAAAGGAGTTATATTCGGACTAGCAAAATACGTGAGCTCATGTTCATGTTGTTTTTGTAAAGATGATCGGGGGTTTGGAGATTGATTAACAACTAAAGCAAGGAGCAAGTAAATAAGGATAGCAAATAAGAAAATGACGAGTAAAGATAATGGGTGCTAAAGTTCAAATATGGAAAATCATGGGATTAGAAACATCCAAGCACACTCGATTCATATTATCATGCAAACGGAATTCAACTCAATTGATGTAGACTAAGGGTGATCACGATTGTATCCTAAGCTCCCTTTCGGGTTACAAAGGTTGTTGATCCATTTTAGACTCCCAAAAGCACTTAAGATCAAAGCCCAACATTAACCCATTCAATCTAGGTACTAGTTAGATTAAACTCTCCCTTTTTGTGTACTAAGGCCAACGAATGGATTGGTTCCCCTCATTGAATTCAAATATCCTTTCGGTCAAACCCAAACTCAATGTCTATTCATGCCTTCCTAATACTATAGAGGGTCGTTTCCGTCTCACTCCAAGCAATACATACATGAACATCATGATAGCATTTAATTACCACAAATAATCCATTGATCAACAATCCATTAAACCAATAAACATTCATGAATAACAAACCATGCCATTATAACATCAAGACAATTAAACTCCATGAATAGAAATCAACATCAATTAAATCAAAAACCAATTTAATCCACATGATAATATAAATCTAATATGCTCTTCATGTTCCTAATCCCACTAGAGGGATTAGCCTAACATGATAAAAGTAATAAAACAAATAAATGATTCATTACAAATACCCATAGTCTTAGATCTAAAGAAATACAAAATGAATGGATTCTTCCCTATCAATTTCTTGAAGAGAATCTTCTATTCTTCTTGATCTCCACCTCTAGCTCTTGATTTGAAGTCTTTAGCACCAAAAATGGAAGATATGATGGGTGGATGAAGATGGATGAAGATGGATGAAGATGATGGTGGAAAATGGAAGAAATGGTGTGTGAGGTGTGTGTAGATGATAGGATTTCGGATCTGATCCTCAAAGTGTTGAAATGGGGTCTATTTATACCCCATGTGGGCCTTCTAGAAGATTCTGATTTTTTAGCAGGAATTACACCTACACGGCTCGAGCTCTGCACACGGCCACAGGGGTGGCCGTGTTGTGTAATCTGGTGTCCTGATGTGGAGCAAGGTGCGGTGAACGTGGACGAGTCGCCGTCCAGGCCGCTGCTGGCGTGATCGTTTTCTAATCATCTTGATTGATTGGCTCAATCATCTTGATTGATTATCTTAATCAATTTTGATTGATGGGCTCAATCATCTTGATTGATTATTTTAATTATTCCATCAATAATTGTGAGATTGCATATTTCTTTTTATGGCTTGATAGGTAGTATTATTTAAATAATGAGATTGAGTCTATGTAAGATTATCAAGAATATTGAGAAATATACGGGAGCCAATTCGGCTATTTGGCAGACACATTTGTGTCTGATTTTCTGAGTGCTAACAATTGGTCCGACCTGCCGGATTGCTCACCCGAGATGACGCTTACACGTAGCGAGCAGAGGATTGAAGATTTGGAGAGGGGTCAAGAGGTGATCAAAGAATCAATGGGGAAGATGGCTGACAAGCAGGCGAGTTTCGCTCAGCAATTGAAGGAAATCGCCGAGTCACTAGCCGGGCTGACTGCGTCAGTGACGGCGCTAGCGGCGAACGTGGCATCGGGATCAGCAACTAGGCCGCAGGTGATCGAAGAGGCATCCTCGGCAGCTCTGGAGCCAGGTGCGACAGTCGCTGCTGTGGGGGAAAAACTGTCGACCCCACCTTCACTACCGTCCTTCGACGGCACTGATCCCATCGGTTGGTTAGCCAGGGCCAACCAGCAGTTTGAGTTGCATCAAACACCTGGCGAGATGAAGCTATCTGCAGCAATGGTGGCTATGGAAGAATCAGCCTTGTATTGGTTCTCGTGGATTCGGTCCCGGAAACATGACATGACCTGGGAAGAATTCGCACGAGCCCTTACGAGCCGGTTTGACGCACGCTATAAGGGAAGCCCCTTTGAGCGGCTAGCCGCAGTTAAACAAACTGATTCGCTGGAGGAGTACGTAACGATTTTTGTTCAATTGGCAAGCCAAGTTCCGGGGCTCAGCGATGAACATTATCTAGGCTATTTCATGACGGGGTTGGCGGAGGATGTTCGGAGCTCACTACGACTCCTCCGCCCGCCTGATCTGGAGACCGCAATGGAGTTGGCGAGGGACGTGGAACATAATCTTGGAGTTATAGGGGGTGGCCGAACCCCGAAATCGATTATGGGCGGTTCACTTGGGCGACCCGCATTCCAGAGCCGCTTCTCAGTTGGGGTGAATCCCGGCCATGGACCAAGGCCAGTCGTCCAGTCATCGTCGGCTTCAGGAGGATCATCAACCGGGACCTCAGTGCCACAAGGGACTACCCACAGCATACCACCGGGAAGATCTTACTCAACGGGCCAGTCTGCCGGGCCACCACGCTTCGCGCGTATGACCCCCCAGGAGATGGCAGATCTTCGCGCTAAAGGGTTGTGTTTTCGTTGCAAGAGAACTTATATGCCGGGACATCAGTGTCCTATGCGACAACTGAATGTTCTAGCAGCGGAGGAAGATGAAGCAATGGACTTGCATTGCTTCGAGTTCCATGAAAATTCCAACGATCAGATGGTGGCAGATGGAGTGATTACTGCAGTGGATGAGAGAGGGGAATGCGTGCTTCCCGTATACTCATTGGCAGGATTCAAGGGCCCGCGTACTATGCGAATGGGAGGAGTTTTGCAAGGACATGACATCACTGTTCTCGTGGATAGTGGGGCCAGCCATAACTTTATCTCAAGTTCTTTACTGTCTAAGTTAACATTGAAACTTGACAGGTCAGTCCGTTTCGGCGTACAGCTAGGCGACGGAAGGCGCCAAGAGTCGGAGGGGTATTGCCGGGATCTCGAAGTTTCGGTGGCGGGCATATCCTTGGTGGCCGATTACCACGTGTTTTCGCTAGGTGGAGTGGATGTGATATTGGGAGTGGCTTGGTTGGCTGCCCTTGGGGATGTAAAGACGAATTGGGCCAACATGACCATGGTTTTCAAAAGTGGTGGTAAAACGGTGACGCTAAGGGGTGATCCAGCTATGTGTCGCACCCCCATGGGCCTCCGAGAGCTAATTCGGACCCAAGATGCTGACTTTTGCATCATGCTACTAGAGGATGCGCCACCAAAGTTGGCGAATCCGGTACCCGATGGGATCATAGAGGAGTTGCTTCCTGAGTGTGATGGAATCCTAGCTTTTGCAGATGGAATCCACTTAAATTCAGTAGCAAAATCTGCAGCTGACTCGCTCTCTCAGCGTACGGAAGGAGGTGGACTGCTAGCACTCAGAGTTCACAATTGGGGTGAGCTGGCCGACGTTCTAGTCGAGCAATCACAAGATGTGGTGGTGGATTTCAGTGAGCAGTTCCCTTGGCTCAACCTTGGGGACAAGGTTGTTTCTGAGAGGGAAGGAATTGATGTGGAGCAAGGTGCGGTGAACGTGGACGAGTCGCCGTCCAGGCCGCTGCTGGCGTGATCGTATTCTAATCATCTTGATTGATTGGCTCAATCATCTTGATTGATTATCTTAATCAATCTTGATTGATGGGCTCAATCATCTTGATTGATTATTTTAATTATTCCATCAATAATTGTGAGATTGCATATTTCTTTTTATGGCTTGATAGGTAGTATTATTTAAATAATGAGATTGAGTCTATGTAAGATTATCAAGAATATTGAGAAATATACGGGAGCCAATTCGGCTATTTGGCAGACATATTTGTGTCTGATTTTCTGAGTGCTAACATGTCCGCACACGGCTTCTAGGACAGGGCCGTGCGCGGTACACGGCCCGTGTTCTGCGCTCGACCCGTGCTCTGCGCTCGGCCACAGGGGTGGCCGAGTTGGTGTTTCTGGCGACATCACACGGCCTCATGCACAGGCCCGTGTGCGGAACTCGAGGCGTGTTCAAGACACGACCCGTGTTCCTGCACACGGCCGGCCGTGTTGTGCAGCTTCTTCTCCTCTTTCACTATTTCGGCTCGTTCTTCCTCGTTTCAACTCCGAATTGAGATCCGCTTTTTCCTACATCTTCCTTATCATGTTTAGCATCAAATAAAAAGTGAAAATCTTAAGTTTAAGCTCATTCACACACATTTCAATAAAAACACAAAACACAATCCAATAACACATAAAATACGGATAAAACAATACGAAAACACATATAAAAAGACACTAAAATGTAGGTGAAAATAGCTCTAATCACTTGTAGAGTTAAGTTTTTTCGTGAGACATTCTTATTATTTGTCACACTTACTTTTCAACCGTGAACATTATTTTTTAGGTTAATACTTATATAAAATCAATTCACGAATGATTTTATGAGATATATGTTAAATAATAACATTTGAATGAAAAATTATATTTGATGAAAAATGATACGTTCAATAAACTATTTTATAAACAATTTATAATATAATAAAGAGTGATAATGTCTTCAATAAAAAATAAAAAATAATTAAAAAGAATGTGAAACGGTTTCACACAATAGCTGCTATATTTTTTATAATTTTGAATGTCATCTTCATATAAAATATATGTGCAAAAGGTGAAACTGCCCATCCCATGCGCCCCGCACGCCGGCCCGACAACATGTGAAGGGGTTAGACCTTTAACCATCACATAAGGAGCCCCCCTAATAAGAGGTTGCTCTTACGCTGTGGGTGACCGTTGTCCCCTTACTTAACCAGATGAGTTGCTCATGCGGGCTTCATATAAAATATTTATTGTAAACAAAATAATGCTTCCTTCGTTCTTATTATATAATAATCCATCCATCCTAAACTCATTGTCTTAGTTATTGTAGACACAAAGTTTAAGCAAAGTTACTTTTTGACTAACTTTATTGACTTTTTAGGGGAATTGTGGTATTTTTATATAATAAATAAATTATAAATGTTATGTGTGTTAGGTGGAACTTGTATTTTTGAAATTAAGATAAACTTTTGAAGTTATTGGTTGATATGAAGTTATTTTTTTTTGGAATAAGACAATTAATTTGAGACGGATGAAAACGGAAAGTAAAACAAATAGTCTGGACGGAGGAGGAAATATATTTTATTTATGCATCTTCCCATAAATAATATCACGTTGCAATTTAGTTTAAACTTTTGGAAATTGATAAGAAAAACTACAACCTTCTCAATACTTTGGGAATTAAATCCTTGGGCAGCAAGATCTGCCCTAATTGGATGATGTGGCATTTTTGTGAAATTTAATTGTACTCTCTCTCCTCTCTTTGCCAACGTGGACTATGCATCATCTCTCCCCCCTCCGGTCCTCATTCCTCACGCAGAAAAACAGGAAAAAAAAACTCAAGCTTTCTCTCTCTCCAACTCTTCTGCACCACCTTTGCCACTGATCATCACACCACCACCAAATTAATCATTTTCGGTGCAACAGCCCTCAACCTCCGGTCTTCGTTCTTTTTGGGGTTGAGGGCTTATACTTTAGACTCACATTTTGATCCGGCAATGGCGACGCTGTTAGAGGACATAGTCAAGTCTATGTAGACCCACGCTTGACCCGGTTCTCCTCATGCCGGGCATCGCTGATTCAATTCTCAACGCTGTCGATGATAAAACGGGTAAAGCCGAGCGCATTTGGTTCCGGATTCTCGGGGCTAAAGTGCTGAGTTCCATTCAATGTTTTCCTCAATTTTTGGTATCTCTTCTTTGACTTGTTACTGATTCTCTTTGTCTAGACGCACCAATATAGTTTAAGTTTTTTTTCAAATATTACGTCTCATTTGATTTCTGAGCTCTGGTCCCCGCTGCCTTCCCCGGTGTCCCATATGCCGTTGAAGTCTGATCGTTTTGTGCCACAACATCTCAAGCCTGCTTCATTGCCAAAAAAGAAAAGTGTGGACCCGACCAGATGGTTAGGAAAGGAATGATGCAGAGATAAACCTGAGATATTTAACTAAATACAATTATTAGAAACTAAATAATAATAAAAAAAAACTATTCACTATCACCCTATTAAAACCTGTCACTGCACGCTAGAATCATTCAAATTTATTCACAATTTCTTATTAAAATATCCAAATAACCTGTATAATTATACTACAATTATAAAAAAAATATTCTTAACTCGTGTAAAATTACAAGTGACGAAAAGGAGTTTTACTTCTTACATTGAAAATTACTAATAGTCGGTCATTGCCCTAGAATTATAGCGCCGTGGCGAGTGCGAGCGCCAAAGGAAACGCTAATGCCATATGGCAGCGGCGATGGCACATCTGCCGCAAAACCTCACCCCCAAACTCCTCATTCGTCTCCTTAAATCGGAGAAGAATCTCAACTCCGCTCTCAGCCTCTTCAACGCAGCCACCACCCAACCCAATTACACACATTCCGCCGCCGTCTTCCACCATATCCTCCGCCGTCTTTCTGCCTCCGTGGACCCCAAACACCTTCCTTACACCTCCTGCATCGTTGACCTCATACGCCTCCAGAAATGCCCTTGCTCCGAAGACACAGCATTATCTGTTTTGAAAATTTACTCACGCAATCATATGGTGGACCAAGCTATGGGAGTTTTCCAGAAAATGAAGGAAATATTTGGCTGTGAACCTGGGGTGAGGTCTTATAATTGTCTGATGAATGTGCTTGTGGAATCGAATCAGTTGAGTAAAGCGGAGGTATTCTCCAGACATTTTCGGTCAATGGGCGTACCTCCGAATCTACAAACTCTCAACACTATGATCAAAGTTGCTTGTAAAAAGGGGGATTTCGATAAAGCAAGAATGTTGATCGACAATATGTGGACTAGTGATTTGATTCCAGATGTTTATAGTTATGGTACTTTGATCAATGGGTTAGCAAAAAGGGGGGATTTAGATGAGGCCGTGGAGGTGTTTGATGAAATGCTTGAGAGAGACCTGAGGCCTGATATCACGTGTTATAACATACTAATTGATGGCTTTTTTAGAAAAGGTGATAATATGGGTGCTAATAATATATGGGAGAGGTTAACAAAAGATTCGTGGGTTTACCCAAATGTTGTTACGTATAATGTTATGATCAGCGGCTTGTGTAAGTGTGGAAGGTTCAGCGAGGGCCTAAAATTGTGGGATAGGATGAGAAAGAATGAGCGGAAAATGGATTTATACACGTGCAGTGCTTTAATTCATGGGCTATCCAAGTCAGGTGACATTGAAGGAGCAGAGAGGGTTTATCAGGCAATGGCTGAAAGCAAGATATTACCAGATTCTGCTGTGTATAATACAATGCTCAATGGATTTTTTAGTGCTCGAAGGATTAGCAGTTGTTTTGAAATGTGGGAGTTGATGGGGAAGGAGGGCACTCGAAACGTTATCAGTTTTAATATCATGATGAAAGGGCTCTTCGAGAATGGTGACATAAATGGAGTTATTTCTATCTGGGAGCTTATGAAGGAGAGTGGTTTAGTTGCTGATTCTACAACTTATGGAATTTTAGTTCATGGATTTTGTGAGAATGGGTATAGTAACCAGAGTTTACGTGTGTTGAAGGCTGCTGAGGAGAAAGGTGGTGTTCTAGATGCATTCGCTTACTCTGCAATGATCAATGGGTTGTGTAAAGAATCAAAATTAGATATAGCAGTTTCTGTGCTGAAAGGCATGATCAAAGGTGGCTATAAGGCAAATGCTCATGTTTATAATGCTCTAATAAATGGCTTTGTTGGTGCTTCTAAGTTTGAGGATGCAATTAGGGTGTTCCGTGAAATGGAGAGTGCACACTGTTCCCCTACCATTGTTACCTACATTACTATGATAAATGGATTATGCAGGGCTAAAAGATTCAATGAAACCTATGACCTTGTGAAGGAAATGCTAGAGAGAGGATTGAAGCCGGATGTTATCACTTACAGTGTGTTGATAAAAGGTTTATGCATGGACCATCAAGTAGAGATGGCTCTTAAATTGTGGAACCGAGTAATTAACGAAGGTTTCAAACCTGATGTACAGATGCACAACATTTTGATTCATGGCCTGTGTTCTGTTGGCAAAACTCTACTTGCTGTGCCACTATATTTGGAGATGAATCACAGGAACTGTGCTCCGAGTCTTGTCACCCACAATACCCTCATGGAAGGTTTTTACAAAGAAGGCGACTTACTGAATGCTTCTGTAATCTGGGCTCGCATATTAAGAAATGGGCTACAGCCAGATATTATTACCTACAACATTACTCTTAAGGGTCTTTGTTCTTGCAATAGAATATCTGTTGCCATCTTATTTTTTCACAACGCCTTGATGGATAAAATTGTTCCTACCGTAATTACATGGAACATACTCGTCAGAGCTGTTGTTCAATCTGGGGCTCTAAAGTGATTCATTTCTCCATACATTTGGAGGTAAAATTGCTATTCTACTCGTGCATATCCCCTATTTTGTATTCTGGATGTTTAGCGCTGTGGCAGTTTTAGCAGCAATGGTGCACTTCTTCAATTAATTATGGGATGTATCCTATTCTTTATGTTTTTAGGAAGTGGATTAAGGAGGCAATGCTCTCCAATTGAATGGAAGAGCAGACCGCAAAATCAAACTTCCAATGGAAAGTTATGATTCTTTAGATCAAAGCAAGGTATGTTTACATCGGATTTATATTACGAAAATCCTTCTATTTTTGCTTTGAGCTCAATTTCTCAAGTTCTTTTGATATGGTGGTCGTCTTTTGGATTTTGAGACCATGCTCCAGATTTTGCTCTTCACCTTTTCGGAGCAAGTCAAACTAGAAGAACTTGGAGCAATAATAACGGTCTGAAAGCACAATACTGTTTTCATGAGTAGATTATGTTCAAGAGGGCAAGCTTTCTATTTGGGTGAAAAGCACAGTACACAGCATCAAATATAATATGGCTTTGGTGATCATAGTTGTTGTCTCACTGAACATAGTATTGATGCAATAGAAAGGTTGGCCTGATGTATTAGCTCCAGATAGTAATATTTTATTTGGAGTTATAACTCACGCTACACTTAAGTTCTACTATGACACAGCATAGAAATTTACATGGCATTGGTGATCTTAGTTGTATAACCAACATTATGTCGATTCAAAATTAAGGCTGATGTATAAGCGCCAGGTGTTATGACTCATACTACGCTTAGGTTCAGTACACAGCATCAAAAATAACTTCAGTGATCACAGTTGCAATCACCGAACATAATATTGATGCAACAGCTAGTTTGGCCTGATATATCAGCCCCAAATACTAAAGTTTTATTTGGTGTTATAACTCATGCTAAATTTAAGTGAGAACTGTAATGCTTCTGCTAATTTTGCAAATGATCACTTGCTTTTCTTTTTTTTTTTTTTCCTTTTGCTGGTTGAAGAGTGTGACAATTCTGAAAATTTCACTACAAATATACATTTATTTACAGACTTATATCATAGATATTCACCACAACTATGAGCTTTGGTGCTTATATTGATGTTCTCATAATGGAGGATGGTGAGAAAAGAAAGTCTTTGCTACTTAGCCGCGAATGCATTGATGTGGGATTTGTATATTTTCCATTGGAAATTAGGCATGGTGATTAATTCAGTTCACTCTCTCTTAGATTCTTTGCTCTGCTCTTGATCTGTTTTCCCTGCTTCTGATAACATACTCTGTTCGTAGACGAATTGAGAAAGCAAACCCACCAGAATGGCCCCAAGGACGGCAACCTTCCTCCAATCGGATGTCGAAGATATGGAAGCATCAGCAATTCCAATTGCAACCAACCCCATGAGCACAAGGTAAATGTTTCGTCTTACTACAGAACCAGCATTTTTCTTAGTCACCTCACTGACTTTTTGTGCCTCTTCCTTAGCTTTCACCTTGTCAACTGGTTTGGTTTCCCCCAAGCTCTTAAAGAAGAGCCCCTCGTTCCGCTCTTTCTCAACCTGGCCTACAAAATCTGCAACCTCTTTTTCACTCTCTTCAATCTCCAACTTGTTCAACTCCATAGATTCCTCAAAAGCTTGCATCCTACTCTCTATGCTTTCCATTATCTGCTCAAGTATAGAACATGGATATCAACATTACCTCTTGTTTGATGCAGTTGATATGGAAAGAGAGGGAGAGAGAGAGAGAGAAACAGACCCTAGCACCAGCTTCATCCAGTTCTTTGAGAGCATTTTCCCCTATCTCATCAATCTCAGCATTGGCTTCCTCAGCAAACTGGGTTAGATATTCGGATCTCTCGTCCAAGTAATCGGTGAGTCGGACCTTTTGGGTTTGTAGCATTGCGATTCTGGCAAGGAGTTCCTGGTTACGAATATCGGCGGGCGGTGGCGGAGGCGGAGGCGGAGGCGGAGACGGATTATCTTCATCTGATTTGTCTGAATTGGTGGACTTGCAGAAGGAGGAGAGGCCATTTCTTCTGTTTCTGAAGAATTCTGGTTCAGGGAAAAGAGGTGCATAAATGGGAGTGATGAGTGGTTTAAGGGAAATCATAGTGTGATGTTGGGAGAAGAGAAGAGAAAGAGAAAGTCGAGTTGGAATAACCAAACTGTGGAAGAGCCTCCGACCTCTCATTACTCTCGCATTATCTCCTTCGAATATGGTCTTCCTATGGTTGAAATGTGTAAAAGGAAAAGGAAAGATGTTTCTTGGGATGGGACCCATATAGCTTCAAATTAATTAGCCATATCCAAATCCACCCTTATGTTGCAACTTTAATTACAACATGGTATGGTATTACTCAACAGATCAAATTTGGTCCCCCACTTCTTTTTATTTATTTATTTATTTATTTATTTATTTATTTTCCTTCTATTTATCTGTGATACTACACGTAATTTGTGGCATAAAAAATGGTATAATAATGGCGCTTGTTGATGAAATTTGTAGGGATATTTCAGTCATAAAAAGGCATTAATTAATCTTAATTTAGCTGGAAAAAATAAAATCTCTGACACCCTGTATAAAACAACCAAATCGATACTTTTGTACAATATGGTTAATAAGTAGAATAGGACACGGAAATGACACTACTTGATTGGAGCAATCATCCGGTTACATTTAATGGTGTCTTGTAAGTATAGGATTTAGCCACAAATAGATAAACCCCCAAATTGAGAACACTCAGCAGTGCAAGAAGCCAGAAAAAATAATGCAGTTTCCCATAATTGAGATTATCAGGAATCCATCCATGCCCACCATCCCTCGTGCTCACGTCCATCACAACACTCACCAACAAACTGCTCAGATAATTCCCAAACGCTGCCGTCGTCAGCGACAGCGCCGAGCACAGGCTCCTCATCGCATCCGGTGCTTGTTCGTAGAAGAATTCGATCTGGCCAATGAAAGTGAACACCTCAGCACATCCTATGATGAAGTACTGCGGCACCTGCCAGAAGACAGACAGCGGCACGTGTTTGAGCTTATAGTAGTTGTGCCGTTTCACCATGTCCAGCCTGATCATTTCCAGCGTTCCAGCTACCAGCATGGCCAAGATCGAGACAACCAGCCCTATGGCCATTCTCTGAAGCTGAGTGAATCCGTTCTTCTTTCCTGTGAATCTCCGGGCAAAGGGTACGATGATCCTGTCGTAGACGGGCACCCAGAAAATGACGCTTATGGTGTCGAAGAGGGAGAGAGAAGCTGAGGGGATTTCGAAGGATTTTAGTACATGGAGATTCATGGAGTTCCCCTGTAGAACAAATAATGTTCCCATTTGGCTGTACACTGTGCTGAAAATGATCCCAGTTGCCCATATTGGAAGCAGCCGTACCACGGATTTCACTTCTTCCACCTGAGTTACTGAGCAGAGTCTCCAACCATTCACTGATCCATTTTTCCTGTCTGATTTCATCTCAACCGCAGCTTTATCCAAGAAACTGCACCACAAAATAGTTTAATGTCAACTTATTTAATGGCGGGAATAACGTCTGGTTGCTGATAAGGTATCCATTTTACTATTTTAGTCGTCCATTCTAAAGCTAGACGAGGAAGTACTATATGATTGAAATTACCTCAACTTTGGAGTGTGTTCCAGTTTCCTGCTTCCTTTAACAGCAGATTCTTCATCCTGAGCAGTCTCATAAAGAGCAGTCTTATCCATTGGTACATCAACTTTAAATTTCCTGCAAGACGCAACGAAAACCTGGAAAATGCGAGTGAAGGGGCTGCCTCCAGGCCTCTGTTTTCGATAAAGACGAGTGCCGGAGAAGAAGCTGGCGACTGCAACTGCCATGGCCACAGCGGGGATGCCGAAGCCCCACCCCCAGCCAACGTTCGTCTGTATCCAGACGAGCACGGTGGCAGCGACGAGAGCCCCGATGTTGATAGAGAAGTAGAACCAGTTGAAGAAAGAGCTCTTGTTCTTCTTCTCCACTTCATGAGAATCATCAAATTGATCAGCACCAAATGAGGATACGCAAGGCTTGATTCCTCCAGTACCTAAAGCTATCAAATATAAACCGGTGTAGAAAACACCCTTCTGAACCCCTGTCGGATTGCACACATCATTTTTATCATCACACAATGGTTTTAATCCATGTATGGATGCTGACAATGTCAACAATGTCATTCCCTGGAGAAATAAAATCTCTCAGCATTTTAGTACAATAGAAGGTTTAAGCATTACATGACACAAGAGATATCACACCAAATTGTCGTACTGACTTACGAAGACATAGATTGAGGAGAAAGTAGCAATGGTCCAGTATCTTCCCAAATAAGCATCAGCAAGAAATGCTCCAAGCAATGGGGTGACATAGCAAGTACCAGACCAATTTGTTACACTGTTAACTGCTACAACATTGCTCTCATTCATCTTATATTTCAGATAATTTACCAGATTCGTGTTGATTCCGTAGTAAGCCAATCTTTCACAACATTCATTTCCTGTTTCAAATTTTAATTGCCAATTATTAAAAAAAAAAAAGAAAGAAAGAAAGACACATAGTAAGCAAGGAAGAAATTAAACATGCCAAGAATATAAGGACAAGCTTTCCATGTTCCTGTTTTGTGTCTGATTGCAGGATAGTTGTGATAATCCATTGTTCCATCTTTTGTATATTTATCTTCTTCATCTACCATGCTTAACTCCACATTACAAAAATTCCCCATTTCCCCTCTCTCTCTCTTCTTCTTATTGTCCAAACTTGGGTCAAGAATGAAAAGTATCAAGATCACTTTTTTATGGTGATTTCTACCAATGAATTGAGAGTGGCACATATATACATACAATTGTATACAGATGCAGAGGGGGGCACACTATTCAAGCCAGCTTTAAATGATATCAATTGGGGTGTTAAAAAGATTGATGAATTGAATGAGTTGCATTTGTGCCTTAATCTTTTTGGAATTGCTGAAGAAGAATTCATTTTAGACCAATATATTATCTTGTTTCATCACATATATTTTTATTGCTTCTGCCAAAAATTTTCTTGAGGCGCTGAAGTTTTTTTGCCAGCTTGTTGAATAAATGCCACTAACTCTGTGGACTTACCAGTAGAGATCAATAAGGTCTACAACCAATGAGAAATATTTTTAAACACACACACAGAAATAATAAATAATAAATAATAAATGAATAATAAGAGCCTTGCTATTGTTCACCGTATATGTCCAGTGGAATGTTCATTTAAACGTATTTATGCACTTTTATAATTAATCTCGTGTTTGTTTGTTTTTTTATTGTTTTTAATCATCATTAATTTGAACATATTATAAGATCTTACATTTATTTTTTTTAAAAAAAACTGAAAACTAAAAATAAAAATAAGTATTACGAGGTTAAAATGATAAAATAATTTAACATACTTAAAAACTTAGGAGTTTAATATATTGAAATATTATATAACTGCGATATGAAATTATTTTTTATTTTTTATTTTTGAAAAAAAATTTAGCTTGGCCAATATCCAAATGCAAGATCACGTGTAGAATATTATTAAGAAATTTAAGACGCATTCTAAACGACAAAATAGCTATACCATCTGTTAAGTATTTGTGATTTTACTCAAGAAAATCAAAAGGCAAAATAAAAAATTCAGCTTGGTGATCTGACGATGATGATGAAGATAGTTGAAAAAGAAAATAGTACTTGAGTGAGAAGTGTAATAATTTCTTGATTCGATAAGTTGTTTGTTTATTACCTAAAGGTTGGCTAAATAGTGATGATATAGATCTATCTTAGGTTTTAAACAATTGGTGTGTATTAGGCGTTGATTAACATGTGAAAGGGTCATTACAACCACAATGTTTACACTTTACATTACATGCACTCTCTTAATTGCTTTTTTCATTTTTTAACTGTTTTAATTTCCCAAATAATTTTCTTATCAAACTGTAAAAAGTTACGGAGAAAAGGGCTATTATTATTACCTTAAAAAAGAAGAAGATTTTATTCTTGAAAGCCTTTATTTGTAAAGGTTGAATTATGGAATATTTTAAAATTTGGAATAAGAAGTACTCTGTTAATTAATTAAAGGCTAAAAAGTAAAAACTTACTTGTTCGTGGCCACGGTGCCCCTAAATTTCATACTTTCCGAAATTTGGATCTTTTAGTATTAAATATTTCTCATATACTATCTTTTAACATTAGAACTATACCCTTGATTTTCAAAGGAAAAAAATTAATTTTTTAATCAAACATTTATATTATTCATATTTCAGTCAATTTTATACACATGTGCGTTCGGAGACACAAGAGACCAACTCTTAATTAAATACTAGCGATCACTTTTTCTTTTTCTTTTCTTTGAGTTTATTGTTATGTTACATTATAATTTCGAAATAAATTAAATTATGACATTAGATTTGTTGTATTCTTACATAGTCGTTATGTAGTATAATAAATAATGTAAAGTACGAACTCGATCATTTCAATAAGTATTGCAAGATTTTGTTCGATAAATCGTTGTCTTTCAAATGGGTTTGAGTTTTGACAAGGTTTTAAGTTTTATTTTAAAAAAGGGTTTAAATTGTGTTTTAAGGGAAAAAAACAAAAAAAAACTCAACATCACATTCTTATTTATTCAATCAATTGTAATCATATTACACATTTTTTCTCTATTATTCATTTCACTAAAGAATATCTCATCACTATTCATATAAAAGAAATTGGTTCATTACTATTCATATGAAAATTTTAAAAAATCACATCTTCAAGTAATTTTCCTAACCTAATCAAAAGCAAAAATGAAAAAAAAAATAATAATAAGCACTTAAAATTTTTAAGATCCGCTTGATCAAACGAGAATTCTCACTAATAGACAATGGGTCTGAGATCTTTCCAATTAGTGGATCCACGAATTGAATATCGATGAATAAAAATTAAAAAAAAAATCTTCTCTCTCACATTTGGCAATGAAGTTATTTTCACAAATTAGGATGTTATGATCATCTTCTAGATCCATGTTGAATTATTATCATTTGATTGGTGATATGTTGAAGATGGTGTGTTAATTAACATCAAGAAAATGGACATTTATTCTTGCTTCTCATTTAATTCACCCCCTTTCATAGTTTTCATCCATAAGCTGCCTATTTCTTAATTAAATATATAAAACTAATAAAATAAATGACCAATATTTTATGGTTAAGATTTTATAATGATCACAAGAAGTGAACATTTATGTTACATTGCCTCCCACTCTCTAACATCAGCAGATGTATTAAACATAAGATTAACATAATACTCCATTTGCTTAATTAAATAGAGGACATGAACCCATTAATATCTAAACCAAATAATGATAAAATAATAGGAGTAAATTAATTTTCTAATAATACTGGATAAAACTAATCATGTAATGAGACTAATTACCTTAATATAAGATTAAGGAGGCTGGTTACTAAATATAGCATGTAAGTGAGAAATGAATGGATTAGGAAAGTATGGTTGAATTAAGGGAAGAAGGCTTACATTTGAAGTATCTATTTACAGTTTCACCTAACAAATGAAAAAACGACGTAAGGACAGCATTGGAGAAGCTATGGCCTATATAAGGTTGCGTTGGGAGGTCATAGCTGAGTGCAACTAGCTAAGAAAGACACATCAACTGATCAAGATAAAAACCCCTGTTTTTGTCTTACATTGTAAGAAACAGAGAGGGAGAGAAAGAGATGGAATTGTGGGTTCGGGTTTTGATCCTGCTTGCATGCTTATTTCCTGCTGTGGTTGAATCCAAAGTTCGACAATACCAGTTTAATGTGAGTTCACTTGGTTTCTCTTCAATATTATAATAATGTTGGTGTATCATTTCCTATATTATATTGAGTGATATATATCCGTCTAAATTATTGTGCATGAGAGGAAGTCTGATAGTGATATGAGTATCAGTTCAAATTCTAATTGAAATTGATCAATATGATTCACATTTAAATATATTTTTAGCAGTTTGTATATATATTGCACTAAGTTACAAGTATTCTGGTTGATAAATTGAGTTCATTCATTTTTTATCAACAAAAATTTTAAACATGGTATTTCTAAAATATATATACAGTTAGTTAGTAAGAGTACATGATTTCAGAATGTTTTATTCCTATCTTTTTATCGCCTAAATTGCAATCAATTTAACTTTATAACTCATTATAAGCCAAAATTACTAACAAACGGAAGGTGCAACTACAATTCCGGTGCTAAAATATTCAAAGTACTATAATTAAGGACCATTGGTACAATTTTATTGAATTATTTGAATTTGAGAACCTGTTCAAATTAAAAAGTTTAATTGAGGCAATGGGTGCTAATGATCTTGTACAAATTAATATTTAATATATACACATTATGTAGGTAATGATGAAGAATACTACTCGTTTATGTGCATCCAAATCAATTGTTACTGTAAACGGAAAATTCCCAGGTCCAACAATCTACGCTAGGGAAGATGACACAGTGCTCGTTCGAGTCATCAATCGAGTCAAATATAACGTTTCCATCCATTGGTAAGATAGCTAACTTAATCAAATCATCATTAACTATTGAAATGTACCATAGTTTATAATGAGCTTGAAAAATTAATCTTGCTTATAGGCATGGAGTTCGACAACTGAGAACCGGATGGGCCGATGGACCGGCATATATCACTCAATGCCCGATTCGACCCGGACACAGTTATGTGTACAATTTCACCATCACAGGACAGAGAGGCACTCTGTTGTGGCATGCACATATTTTATGGTTGAGGTCCACTGTCCATGGAGCCATTGTCATCTTACCTAAACTAGGTGTCCCATATCCATTCCCAAAACCTGATCACGAACGAGTTGTCGTCCTAGGTGACTCAATATTTTACTAATTAAAAAGATGGTTCAAATTTATACTCTATATAAAATGAATCAAATTTTAAATGAGTTTGAAATGATCAACATTTTTATTACATAATTTTGTAGCTGAGTGGTGGAAATCCGACACTGAAGCTGTTATTAATGAGGCTTTGAAATCAGGCTTGGCGCCAAATGTGTCTGATGCTCACACCATCAACGGACATCCAGGAATCGCCTCCCAGTGTCCTTCCACTGGTAACTCAATCAAAAGACATAATTGTCTTTTCAATGTATAAATAAGTGTACACTTCAAATCACATTAGACTAATTTTATTTAATTAGTGATTGTTAAAGTGACTCGATTAAATATTAAAAGACTCTCAGTTTGAGGGGGAAATACGGCACAGTTGATGGGATGTGGTTTAACCGGCGCCGTCTTAGACTGATATCTAGACACGGAGACTTTGTTTGAGGGTGAAATAAGAACTTTTAGGTGTTAGCCCTTATTGCGGATATTTTCATTTGTAGGATACTAATTTTTTCCAATCATATTATTATTCATAATAATGTAAAAATGTTACACCAAAATTACATGAGAATCAACTAATTGTGCTTTTAGTAAGTTTATATTGAAATTTAAATAATTTGGGGGTGGATTTAATTTACAGGTGGCGGATTTTCGTTGAACGTGTCGCCGGGGAAAACGTACATGCTCCGGCTGATCAACGCTGCACTCAACGAAGAGCTCTTCTTCAAGATCGCCGGCCACAAACTCACCGTCGTAGAAGTCGACGCCACCTACGTCAAGCCCTTCAAAACCGACACTGTTTTGATCGCACCCGGCCAGACCACCAACGTCATCGTCGCCGCCGATCAGAGCGCCGGCAAGTACATGGTCGCCGCCTCCACGTTCCTCGACACTCTCGCGGTGGCGGTGGACAACACGACAGCCACCGCCACACTTCATTACTCCGGCACGCTCACCAACGCGCCGACTACCTTCACTAGCCCACCGGCCAGAAACGCCACTCCGGTGGCCAACAACTTCGTAAACTCCCTCAGAAGCTTGAATTCCCAAAAATACCCCGCAAACGTCCCACAGAAAATCGATCATTCTCTGTTCTTCGTGGTGGGGTTGGGCGTCAATTCATGCCCATCTTGCAAAGCCGGAAACGGCAGCAGAGTCGTCGCCAGTATAAACAACGTTACATTCGTGATGCCCACCACCGCCATCTTACAAGCTCACGTTTTCAACATCAATGGAGTTTTCACCACAGATTTTCCGGCGAATCCGCCCACTCCGTTCAACTACACCGGAACCCCGCCGGCGAATTTGGCGACGAACACCGGGACGAAGGTTTACAGGGTGGCGTACAACTCCACAGTGCAGGTGGTTCTGCAAGATACAGGGATAATTGCTCCAGAAAACCACCCAATTCACCTCCATGGATTCAATTTCTTCGCCGTCGGCAAAGGATTAGGTAATTACAATCCCAAAACAGATCAGAAGAACTTCAATCTTGTAGATCCGGTGGAGAGGAACACCATCGGAGTGCCTTCCGGTGGATGGGTGGCCATAAGATTCAGAGCAGATAACCCTGGTAAATCTTCAACCGAATTTACTTTTATACCCTTCGAATTGATTAGAGTGTTTTCCTATGGAGTATATAACTTACTCTAAACAAGATATACTAAGAACGACAATTGTTTAGTCACACATTGTCTAATTTAATTTGAATTTTTGCAGGGGTTTGGTTTATGCATTGCCATTTGGAAGTGCACACAACATGGGGGCTAAAAATGGCATTCTTGGTGGATAATGGAAAAGGCCCAAACGAGTCAATTTTACCACCTCCAAAAGATTTGCCTAAATGTTGAACATGAATCAATCAGGGAACAACATAATTAAGGTTGTAACAATGTGTGAATTATTCAGGGAACAACAATGTGTGAATTAAAAAGATTGTAAGAGTGGTAGATGCAAAGCTATATTTGTTACTTGGGTGAAGAAATTTTACTCAATTTGTAGACAATAAGTATTATGTTGTTTGTGAGTAATTTCAAGTAATTTGTATGATTTAATGGTCTCAATATGAAAGATTTTAGTGTTGAAAAATCAAGAAAATCAGTTTATGTTGCAAGTACTGTATATTAGATCTCAATTCTGGATGTTTTATTGCAAATCTTTGTTTCTTTTCGTTTTATATACTACTATATGATAATAATTAATAATGTCATTTATACATAAAATGCATTATTATCAATAAATAAATAAATTATTGGATTAATGACCTTATAGTTCGGAAATTAATTTTTAGGACTAACAATTTCTCTCTACATAAAATTTGACAAATAGTGGGCTCACTGGTAGGCCCATTTGTTGAGGGAAAGCCATATTTCTTATGGGCCATAAAAGTCTACACTTAACCTGGTCCATATAGGGCCACGGCCTTTTTAACATTGCACATAGTCACATAGACACATGGATGGAAATGATCATATATGCATGCATGCGTACACATACACTCCCTCCGAGAAAAAATGTACTCCCTCCGTCCGCTCCAAAGAAATTTTTTTTTTTTTCATTTTGATTGTCCGTTCTAAAAAGGATTTTTTTTCCATTTTTGTCGTCTGTTCCAAAGAAGATCATTTCATTTTTTACACACATGGGACCCACACACCCCACTAATACAACTACCCACTACACATTAAATAATAATACTCTTTAATCAACGTTCACGTAAGAGACTCTCTTTCGAGCAGACGGAGGGAATATCATTTTTTTTTTGGACGTCCATTTTAAAAAGTATCATTTTTCCTTTTGAAAAAAGTGGTCCATCCATGGCTACACATGACTATTACTTTTTACCAATACAATTAGTCACTATATAAAAAATAATACTCCCTCCGTCCCAAATTCAAGTTCACGTTTACTGTAGATACGGAGTCTAAGAAAAGTCACTTTTTGACTTACTTTTGAGGGTAGTATGGTATTTTTGGGTAATAAATAGTAAATGATAAAGTATGTTATGTGTGTTAAAAAGGTGATGGCAAATTTGAAATTAAAGTATGTTAGAGGGATATTAGTTTGTTGCTTTTTTTCTTTTATGGAGGTGTGAAGTTGAATTTGGGACAGACCAAAATGGAAAGTGTCAAGTTGAAGATGGGACGGAGGGAGTAATACTTTTTAATCTATGGGTAAAATGTGGAGTATCCACGGAGTGTATATATATATACATACACAGAGAGAATAAATATTAATTATAAATGTTGCACCTGACCCAATATAAATCAATATGGGGTATCTGTATTATTTATTATTTTCATTTTTGCTTAAAGCTGTCTAATGTGATTCTGTGAAACTCTTATGAATATATCCTACTCATGAATTTATCACTATTTCATTACATATTTTAATTATTTAAATTAATCAGTTTAAATTTATTAAAAACATGATGATTTCATAAAAGAGGAGTTGTACAACATTTAAATCACCAATGAAGCATATACGTGTGCTTTCAAATATTCCTGATTATGTCCATTATAATCAACAAAGAGGAAAAAAAGAAATTATTGGAGGGTCATTATACCACAAAACTAAATTAAAATAAGGAAAATGGTCCCTTTTGAACATTCAAAAATATAAAATGTCACAAACATATATTCCAAAACTGGGTTAGTTTTGAAGGATTGTCAAACTTTTGTCCATAATGAGATGGGATTGAATGGATTGGAAGAAATAACACTTTAATGATGTAAGATTATGGAGCTCTTGATGTTGACTTCTCATCTTTTGCTTCACTAACTAATTTCTTTTATGCCCTTCAAAAATATATCCATTACTTAAAAAAAAAATCTTTTAAGTTGAATAACAAAAGTCAATTATCCTTTAATAACATTGATAATTAAAACAAAAATATGGTTTCTTTAATATGGTGGTAATTAATCACCAATATCCTTATAAACGTGCATTCAACGCTTAATTTGTCATTGCAGGAATTATTTAGCTTAGTTTTTTGGCGTTTTTAATGCTCATAACATTTTCTTTACTTTTAATAATATCGCATCTTTTATACTCCATTTTCTTATACTCCATTTATCAATTTGCAAAAATTCGTGTGAGTCTATTTTACGAAGAGAGTCTCACAAGACAATTAAAAATATAAAAATTTAATAAAAGTGATACCTAAATATAATATTTAATCTATAATGTACAATTAGTAAATATTAAATATTTAATTACCCTTTGCTCTTATTTTTAAATTTATAGTGATGACACATTATGTAAATTTAAATAACTTTTTTGGAGTTTTTTTTTTATTGCATGTGACACCCATATATATTAGACAGAGATGAGAGTAAATTTTTGGGAATAATTAAAAAAAGGTAGGACTGTAGGAACAATATAAATTTTCATATATTTCTGCTTTGTAAATTAAAAAAGAGTCAACTTCAGCTGGTGTTCAACAGTACCTGACATTAATTGCAATTAATTAAGTTTGGTTTTTAATAATTTTTGCACGACGTGAGTAGAATATCATAGCTTAATTAGTAATTATAAGGTGGAGGAAATTTCAACTAAAAGTAAATTAAAATATTGAATAAATATCCAGCTGTACAAGAACCCACATCACTCAGTTAACCAACTCAGTCACAGTGCACTCTTTTGGAATTGTGGTAAGGGAAGAATCTTTCCAATTGTGGAAAGTCCAACTTTTTATTTTAAATTATTACTAAATTTTCATTTCCAGCGCATTCTTCTCCCTCGCCACACACACTGCATGGGCAAAGGATTTTTTTTCTTCTTATTTTTGGTTTTTCCAATAAAATAAAATAAAATATTGTGTTGTTTTTTTCAGGGCTACTTGTTAATTATATTTGACAGATGTTATTTTAGTATATATGACCTTAAAAACAAACATTTAAACTCAGATGCAGGTTTATTTATGATTTTCTAATTCAGTGGATAATTTATGGGTTTACAGATGGATTCAGTTGGTTGGACTTTATAATATATACCATATATATAATTTTTTTTTAAATAATCTGAAAATTCAAATTATATATCGATTACAATAATAATTTATATAGTCATGAATTTCAAAAGATAAACGAGTATCGAGAACTTCCATGTAATTGAATAATTGGTGTATTTTTTTGGGAGGTGTTATTCTTTAATTTGGAAAAAAATTTATTTAAAAATATTTGAGTGTTACTTTTATCGAAGAAATTACACCTTATAAATTACTCCCTCCGTCCCAAGCAATAGGGTCAGAGACCTTATGTGGTAATGATGGTCATAAACCTTATGTTTAACATAAGGTCTCTGGACCTCCTAACCTGAGAAGAAGGGAGTATAATACTTTAGAGAAATATTACTCTTTCATCCTAATAGATATTACTCCACCATGCTATCCTGTAAATTGTACACGTATTATAGTGCACGAAAATTATAAAAAGTCAAATTTTTATATATAAAAATTTGTAAAATTATTAGAATGCATCTTTGTAAAAAGTAAGTATTTTAAATAATGTAATAAAAAATTATGTAAAATTATTGAGATGTATGTAAAAAGTAAGTTATATTATAATGTATTTTTTTTTATTTTTAAAAAACGTGCATAAGTATTGAGATGAATCAAAAAGGAAAGTTTGCAGTAACTAGTGGGACGGAGGTAGTACTTTTATAGAACGATGAGATTATTCTTCTTGAAAGAATTTCTTTTAAAAAAATATAATTACTATTTTACCATTGTGATTTATAATATACTCTTCCAGAGTGATTGCAATTTTACTTTTACAGTTTTGGGATAGTTTTGTGTGAGACTTTCTCATGATAAGATTGTTTTATACTTTCGTAGTTAATTATTACTTTATATTAAAAATATTACTACTTTTCTTTTAAAATATTATCACTCTTAATTCATTCATATTATAAAGGCAAAAGCTCCTGTGCACCCGGGCGCACGGAACACTTTCCGTGCGCCTTTAGAAATTTGTGCTAAATTGTATACCTTTTAGTATACAGATGTGTACCCTTTATTTTCTAAAAGAAAAATCTGGGCGCACGAACAACACTCCGTGCGCCTTTAGAATTTTGTGTTAAATTGTATACCCTTTAGTATAAAAATGTGTACCCTTTATTTTCTAAAGAAAAAAAAATATTAATGAAAAGTGTATACCCTTTAGAACAAAATTGTGTACCTTTTAGTAATTAAAGTGTATACCCTTTAGACCAAATTAATGTACCCTTACCCATAATACAAAATTTCTAAAGGCGCACGGAATGTGTTCCGTGCGCCCGGGTGCACGCAAGCCTCACTCTATTATAAATTATTCGTGAAATAATTCATTACACTATAATTATTATTTTTTATCAATTAAGTATTACTTTTTCATTAAAATATTATCACTTAATTCTTATTCATTTTACGAAATTCGTTCAACAAGACGGTTTGATATGAGTTTTTTTCTTTAGTTTATTGTGTATACTATTTACATTTTGTATTTAGAGATTATACTATTAATTCGTCTAAATTTGCCTCAATCTAAATGTACTCCTATTGGAGAATAATACTACATTGAATTATATATATATTAATTAGTACTCCCTCCGTCCTAAAGATATTAACACACTTTCCTTTTTTGGTTGTCTCACATAAATTGACATATTTCATTTTTAAGAACATGAGACCCACACAAAAATAATTTATTTATTTACATGGACCCACACACCATCACACTCACCACTAATACAACTACCCACTACACATTAAATATTATTTCTCTCACTTCACTTTACATTAAATTATTATACTCCTTAATCTCCGTGCTAAAAAAATGTGTCAATACTTCCGAAATCGGAGGGAGCATGTTTTAAGTTAATAGAATTGGCATCACATGTGATGTTACATAGATTTCCTGCCCACCTATATAATATAGAAGAGTATATGTTGAATGAAGAATATTAATATTATTCAGATTAAATATTATTTGAACAAAAGAGCCAGCCCACACATGGTCCCAAAAATTTAACAGCTGCGACAAAAAATTATTTTAAATACGCCAACCCCAATTATTTATTTTTTAATACTTACATTCAATAATTGAAACTCCAATAATATGCATGTACATACACACACCATGTCACCAATACTTAAACAATATTTATATTAAAAAATATTAATAACAATAATACAATAAATAGAAAAAATGCAGAAGGTCGGGAGATTGTGACAAGAAAGTACACCATATTTTATGTCCTACAATTAATTTCAATTCTGCTTAAATATCGTACAGTAAGTACATTGAACCATTCATAATATCTAAAATGTTTATTATTATTTTACTTATTCTTACCTAATCTGCTAAACATTTTATTTGCAATAATCACTAATTAATACATTTGCATCAAAATGACTTTATAATATCCTTGTTTTTCTTGAATAAAACTTTAATTAGTGATGAACTGCCATATTATTTAACTGGCGAATGACTTAGTGAAGGTATATATAATATAGATAGATATGCTTCATTATTTTAAAAAATGCGAATTAATTATAGTAATTAATTTAATTGAAGATGAGTTCTTTTTCAATCATAAGATAATCATGTTCCTTAAAATCTTGTATATAAATAAACTCAGTGTCATTATAATGGACTTTTTCGTGAGCATGTAAAATTTAAATTAAATAATTCATTAAGGACACGTGTCCACATCATAGAATCCCGTATAATTAAAAGTTATACTTTATTATTTCCAATGTGAAAATTAAACTGATAAAATTATCGCACCTTAGCTCTTACATGCAGCAAAGTATTTTATTTGAATATTTTTAATAAAATAACCTTATTTGATATTGATTGTCAAAAGGGTATTTAGCTTCATTTATAATTTTAGTAAAATATAAAATTATTAATATGCAAAGAGGCAACAGGAATTCCCCTACTAACAATACTCTCTCCCCAGCTTTGGTTGAATTAAATAATGTAGAAGAAAGAAAAATAAGTACAAATAAGTAATGCTCATTATTCATGATCAATTAAGAACAATTAATAATTGAATGATTCAAATATTGATTAAAACTTTAAATACTTAGATGGCGTGTACGTTAAATTTGAATTGTAGCCCATATTAATGTCATGTGAGTATAGAGGGACTCAACTAATTAATAAGAGTTAGGCTACTACCCACCACAAATAATAAACCCTTCATTTTAAGAGGTTAATTTAACTAATTAATGATGGAGAAATTTAATCCTAGATAATTGGTGAAAGACATCCTTATTAATGTTATTCTTGCAATACAATAAGTTGGTGCAGTACTTAGCTATGATTACTAGCCTATCAGGAAATGATAAAACATTTTTGCATACAATTTCCAAAAGAGTTGTGTGATGTGAGAACGTTTATTTGCATTCAAGTTTAAGCAATACAAACTCTTAATTTTCTCAACACATTCCTCTGCTCACAAAACTACATGCATAACACAAGTAATGTACAAAAAAATTGCCAAATTTGTTGAATAAATATCACTCTTATCATTCATCTCTGTACAGTAGCGGATCCAGTAAACTGCAGTGGGATGGACTAAGTTTATTAAAGAAATAATAATAATAATAATTAAAAAATAATTTTATATATATACGAATCACTTCTCAAAAGTAGACGGAGAATGAGCTAAATTTTTATGTTTATTATAATGAGCTCATAAAATATTTTTAATTTGAAAAGATATATTTATTTTTTTGCTTCATTCGGGTGGACTTAAAATATTTTTGAACTGTGCTAAACTTAAAAACACAAATTATTTACATATAATATAATGGGCTTTTGGTGGGCAGCCCTAGGCTCGAGCCGGGCTGCCCCACATAAATCCGCCCCTGTCTTTGTATATTAAATTTTGTAACAATATTTTTTATATTAAAGTAGTGTAGATATTTAAAAAAAAACACTTATATAATTTTTATTTTTTTTTTTAAAATGTCGTTTTAACTTTTAATACACTGTGACGCAAAATTCCGTGAGTAATCAATAATTTATCCAAAATTCGTAGGTGATAAATATGGGTACTTACTGGTATTTGCAAAGCTACCCATAACTATAGTGTAATTACACATATGGCCCATCTACCAACAAAGGCAGCAATGACAGATTGTCCTTTTCTGCATTTGATCAGGCAGCCTTCTCTCTCTCCTCTCTTTCTCTCTCTCCTCCAAAATAAAAAGTTTAAGTCAGCTGCAGTCCCCACGGACACCTTACAACCAATCATTCACGAACAACTTCCATCTCCCTGAATCCCTTCTCTTTCTTTTTTTTTCTTAACTTATTTATTATGTTTTCTGCTACCAAAAATCGATTTTCTTCCATCTAAGCAAAATAAACACACACCTCATTAACTACCTTCATCTCTCTTCATTCAAAAACGAGGTGGGTTTTCAAGTGTGCAACTTTCTTGATTTATTCCGCCATTGATTTCCCCTGTTTTCTTCAAATACAGCAGATCCTCTGTTTTTATATTTCTTTACTAATTTATCTTCTCTGTTCATCAAAGCAGGGAATAACTCCCATCATTTCTTAGCAAGATCTGTTTTTTATGAATAGTTTCTTAAATTAATTTTCCTTGGGTTTAGGAAAATTTGGGAGCCTTTCTCAGATTCCTCCCCCATGTGTCAAAAAGTAATCAGATTCCCATCGAATGCTCGATTGACTTAACACTAATCTCATTCCCTCCCTCTATATCTTTCTTTCACCTCTCTCTCCCCTTCAATCCCACTCTGTTTCATGACCCTAAACAATGAACAGAGAAATGGCATCGTACCTCAGTTCTTCCAACTGGCTGTTTGAAGAGAATGTTGTCACAAAATGGACTCCTGAGGAGAACAAAAGTTTCGAAAATGCCCTCGCCTTGTTCGATAAAGATACCCCTGATCGGTGGCACAATGTGGCGTCTATGATCCCTGGAAAAACGGTGGGTGATGTGATCAAACAGTACAGAGAATTGGTGGATGATGTGAGTGATATTGAAGCAGGGTTGATACCTATTCCAGGGTATTCTAACAATTCTTTAACGTTTGAGTGGATGAGTAATCATGGCTTTGATGGATTCAGACAGATTTACAGCCCTGGTGGTAAGAGAAACCCCTCCACTAGGTGTAATGACCATGAAAGGAAAAAGGGTGTTCCTTGGACTGAGGAAGAACACAGGTAACTCAATACTACAACCATTTTCTTTTTCTTGAATTCTGTTTTAGTAGCAAATATACTTGACCAATTGTTGTAGTGATTGGATGTTGTTTGTTGTCTTGTGATCATTCTGTATATGTTTATGGTGCTGATGTTTGATTTGAACATTTTCAGACAATTTTTGTTGGGATTGAAGAAATATGGTAAAGGGGATTGGAGAAACATCTCTCGCAATTTTGTGACAACGAGGACTCCAACTCAGGTTGCTAGCCATGCTCAGAAGTATTTCATCAGACAGCTTTCAGGGGGGAAAGACAAGAGGAGATCAAGCATACATGATATTACAACGGTGAATCTTGATGAAATTAAGTCGCCTTCGCCTAACAAAGACAGGCCGCATTCACCGGAGAAATCGAACTTGACTGTCCATCCACATCAGAGTTTGGACACGGATGTTGTTGTGAGGGCAATGCATGATTCGGATCATTTGAGTAATTCGGGCGGAATAATGGGGTTCGGCTCGCCTAATAGCGCCTTCATGATCAGTCATCTTCAGGGGGGTTCTTCATTTGGAGTTAATTTGCATGGGAATCATCACTTGCAGAGCATTGATCCTAATGGATTCCGATTAGGACATCATGGTACCATCTTTCAGTTGCATCGTTGAATTCTTGACGAATGGCGTCTTGTATTAGTTGATTTATATCAGGAACTAGTATATGATCAAGTCCATGTTAATTGTGATCACTTAAGGAGGGGGGATTCTTGATTTATTCAGCGGAGGATGAAGCTCGATCGTGTGCTTGTTCGTACCGTTTTATCTTATCATGACAAAGTTGTTGAAGATGACAGATGATGAAATAAAGATTATGGTTGGAAGGTGAACAAGACTGTAGCTAGAAGAAGGCAACTAATATATCAGCAGAGTTTCAACTGATGTGTGTAGATATATATATATCACTATTGTTCATCACAATTGAAGCGCCATATATCTTGAAAAACCTTTGTAGTTCTTCTAAATCATCAATATATTGTCTTTTATAGTATCCTCCATGATGTGTTATAAAATCATTTGAGTTGTTGTACGTTTTGATTCATGTTATTCCTTTCATATATGTTCTTACTAGGCATGCAGAGAGTATGGCTTTTCGACATCTTGATAATTAAATTCTCTTTAGCATCTAATACTTGGATTGATGCTCATTGTAAATCTTACATCTTGCAATAAACTAATCTCAACTTTCTAGTTGGTTTGAATAACATTTTGATTCCGAGACTTGAGGATGATCAATTCCGATTTTATCATATCTTTTCTTGTCTACTTATCATTAAAGCATCATGTTTTACTATTTCTTGAGCATCAAATGCATCTAATGATTATCATAACCACCCCCACCCCCCCACCCCATATCTTCCAAAAAGTTTTTCAAGGATGTGAGTAAAAAAAAACACAAAAAATTGTCATTCTTGGAGATCTCTTCAACTGTTGTTAAAGATCCTTCTTTTTGTAGTGGTCTTTAACTGTTGTAATACCAGATTCTTCATAAAGACTCCAGGTAAAGTCATTGCCATTGATATTTAAATCAAGGATCTGACGAGGGTCGTCGTTGTGGCTTCGATCATGTCCATTCCTACATCTGCTGATGATCATTCATTATTAGCCTTGTGTTGCTGCTAACTGT
This sequence comes from Pogostemon cablin, assembly GCA_023678885.1. Lineage (NCBI taxonomy): Eukaryota > Viridiplantae > Streptophyta > Magnoliopsida > Lamiales > Lamiaceae > Pogostemon > Pogostemon cablin. Next base: position 1,665,655 of record CM042983.1, read on the forward strand.
GTGTTGAACAATGCAGCCACTTCTTCCTCTTGTTGTCAGCCAACTCCCACTGATTTCTCCAAAACTGAATCTTGGAGAAAAAGAGGACTATATATCCAGCAGCATAATATATGTTGAAGGTCCCACCCACTAGGCAAAGAATTTTTGAAGCATCACCATTTCCACAAGCTCTTTTGGTAAATGACAAACTAACCCCACTCTTTCTTTTTGCAAGTTGCACCACTAAATAAAAACCCTTTACTACTTTATTCTGATGTGATATTCCTCCCCTCTTACTTGCAAGTATATTTAGACATTATACCTAATTTTCACAGCCCAAAGTGTGTGTGTGTGTGTGCTCTTTATTCTTGTGTTTCTTTAGATTCTGATACCTTTCTCCAATAATGAGGTTTAAATTGATGCAACACTATTGATACTGATCAAAAAGGAGAGGGAAATTCAGAGCTGACTAGATCCTTGTGGCATGCATAAAGTAATAATTCCTTAAGATGCTAATTTTCTTTATTGTGTGGCCCTACTCAAAGATGCACAAGAACAAATTTGGTGGGAGCTTTTGATACATGAGGAGAAAATAAAGTGAGTGGGTTAATTTATGTAATCATTTCACTTGAGTTCAATGATTTTAGCAGTTGAATTCAAGATTCATGTAACAAATGTCAACACTACAAACATGCACTTGTCCATTTGCCTTAATCATTATCTTACCTTCCTATGTTGTTGCTCATTTGGGAAGTACCTTAAACCTCTACTACTGCTGACTGACATCTGTTTCAGACATATACACATTATAACTTCTTTTATTTCCAGAAATGTTTACATCTTTTAAGAATTCCCAACAAGGGTTAATTTCCACTCAAATATGTTTTGTGTGTGTGTTGTTTTGAGCTGCATGCATGTAGAATCCAGTTCTAAATTAATAAATACAGATTAATTTTGCAAAAAATAAAATAAAATAAAAATTAAAACAGAGGTTTTGATGTATCCATTAAAAAGCTAGCTAGGAGAGAGTATAGCATGAAGGTCAGAGGTAAGATTCATGATATACAACACAGCTGCATCCCATGTATTGTCATATCAGACAAACATGTCTGTATTAAAATGGAAATCAAGATTTTCTTGATACAATCTGTGTATTTGTTTATAGTGATCTCATTTCATCTAGTGTGTAGGATTGTATTTTAAGGATTAAATTACCAAAGTACCCATGGTAAATTTCCGAATGTTAATTTGATCACCATGTTTATCCATATGAACTCATACCTATAACACTTCCAGCTTGATGCTAAGGCATTAAGTATTGGTTTGGTAACTTTGGTTTAGTACATATAAAATACGGAACTAATGTTAATGACAACTTTCACGAGATATCTAATCTAGATAATTTGATTAAATACAGTCTAAAAATATGAAAAATTGAACTTTGTTCTGTATAAGAGTGCTTCGTGTATATATATACTTTAAAAATCGATCTTGGCATGTATATTCAATTATTTCTTTAATGAGAATGGCCTTTTTTTTTTCTTTTTTTTCTCTTATATTAATTATCACATTAAAAAAGTGACTAAACCATATATAATCTTAAAATACACTTTAATTTTAAATTTTCATTCCAACACACAACTTACTTTACATTTTATTTATTATTAAAAAAAAAACTAAATTACTCCACATATTAATGCGTAAATCAAATAGTAATATTTTCTTTCTTGATATATCCTTATTTGCAGTGAAAAAAATAAAATAAAATCGAACAATTTATGGACTAAGCTCTTTTGGGCCTAAATAATGGACAACAGGCCCATCTAAATGCAATGGCAAACGATATTGTGGATCCATGATATCTTCTAGTTTTCACTTTTTAAGAAGTTTGTATTTGAGAATAAATAGATGTAAATGTAATCAAGCCAAGAGCTTATTCCACTTAAATGATTAAAGTTCTCATTTATTATACCCCTAAAATATCTCTAATATATAAAGTTCCATAAAGTCAATCAAAATAGTAACTTATTAAATTATTAAACAGGTGCGTTGGATACTCTACATGTAAAGTAAGTCCAAATACAATTCAACCACACCTCCAAATACCCACTAAAAATAAATATACAAATTGCACTGCTCAAGAAAATTGCTAAATGCATAAAGATTTTTTTTGGTTCTGTGTAAAACTCATCGCGTTTTATTTTAATATTAAGTACATAATTTCAATTTTACGTTCCAATACGTACATTTCCATATTTTTTAATATACCCATACAAAATAAATTATGTCACAAAAACTTATACCTTACACTAATACAACCACTCATTGTTGGGTTAATTATAAGATCGTAGGGTTGGTTAAGTAAATATTTACACTAATACAACTACTCATTGTTGGGTTAATTATAAGATCGTAGAGTTGGTAAAGTAAACATTTTATTAAGAACTCACGCAATATTTTACAATTATACTTACATACTCAAAAGACATTATTTCTCTCATTGCGAATACACTCTTTCACATAACGCTCATATTACCACACTTAATTCATACAATATATAACACCTGTTTATAGTAATAGATAGAACATTCTAGTTAATCTGCCATCTAGATAATTAACCACCGCTTCCACCATCTCTCTATATTACTCAAACCTTCTGACACGTGTACTTCTAGAATAATCCATCTCCAGCATGTTTTCCACGTCATAAGTAATCCTCGTGGTGCAACCTCCATACTTTCACTTTTCTACATTATCTAGAATACTCTAAATTATACGAGATAAAATTCATACGAGATAAAAGGAAGTATAATTTATTATTTGTTGATTAAGGATGATATCGTAAATGAAGTGATGGTGTCCGTTGGATGACTATCTCATCCCAAGTGTGGATTTGATTTCATAACGTTATCCGTAGGTTGGCCATACACATGTAGACACGCACTATTTTGAAGGAAATAAACTGCCGGTTTTATCATCAACAGCTGAGGGACAACTTGTCCATAAACTTATCCTTTTATGATCATTAAAAAAAAATCTTGGATTAAGCTAAATCACATCGCAATTAAATGGGATGATTTTGAATTAAAGCTTAATTGGCCAACTTGAAATAATATATTTAATCAAATAGATGAATGTGTTTTATAGTAGAGAAGTCAATAATGGTTTTCATTTCTTCAGTCCGTCTTGGCTGCTCCTATAGCTACTAATGCATTACGTTAATTCCCCCTCTCTTTTTTTTTTTTTAACACTTTCATATTTTTTTATTTATTCAAAAAATTCCAAAATAATTAAAACATTTATTTTCGTTCTAAATCTTTTAAACAAAGTAAATTTATATGAGACCATGCATTTTGTTTTTAAATTCCATTTTCTCCGATAATTTTTACTTATATGTCAAATTTGAAAATTAAACATTCTAGAATACCAAATTATGTGTGATTTAATTGATTTGAGTCTTAAAATATTATGTCATCTCAATTAGTGTTAGTAAAATCATTTTCCCTGAAAATAAAATTTCAAATTAACTTAATAAATGGGTAAACTATATTTAATTTTTATTCATCTTAGTCTGATCATGAAATAGTTTGTCTGGAGTATTATTTATAATGACACGCGTAACGTATGCTGCATTTGTGTTTTTGTCAATGTAATTAGTAGTCGTATTTAAAAATAATTATGATGTTGATAATATTATTAGATGCTTGGTTAATTTAACTTGCGTACTTAGACTTCTCTCCACACTAGATGTCTACTTTAGAGTGATATAATATTTAAGAGTATAGCTAGGACAATGAATTCTTATAGTAATTCTTTTTATGAAAATACATACAGCTTTAAATAAAATTATATGTAAAATTTTGAACTAAGTCACCAGTCTAACCTTTAATATTAATGGGAAATTAGTAAGGACTTTAAATCCTTTTTACTCATATTTTTAGGTGTGCAACTATTTTAATTATAAGTGGAGAAGAGAATTATATAATAATTAATAAATATTACGTATTAGAGTGTAACCTGATTAAGTATTGAACGGTTCAACTCTCTACCAACTTAAGCTTTTAGATGAGGTGATCGTTTAACATGGTATCAGAGCCCATGGTTAACAAAGGTCCAGGGTTCAAACCTCACCGTCACCCATTTATGAGAAAATTGCACATGCTATGCTTGAGGCAAAATTTACCAGCTTAAGCTTTAACAAGTATTATATTTTAAAAAGAAGTTCTAATTAACCCTAAGAGTGAAATCTAACATAAATCACAAAGATAATTAATATATTACAAAACAAGAAAGGTAAAATTACAATTAAATTCTATATATTAAACAACACATGAATCACACGGTTTGATAAATCAAGAATAAAAACATGAATCACAGTAATAAAATAAATCATAAAACATAAGACTGTATTATATAAAGAAAATAAAATAAATCACAAACCACAAAATTAAACCTAGCTATTTTGAAAGATAACTCCAACCATATACAAATTAATCTAACATCGATCAACATACATACATATATATTTTATTCACCATACTCCATACATATGTGCATCCATAATCACTATTATTTTTGCAAAAAAAAAAATTAATGATCATTTAAATTTCGACACTAAGAAAACATAACTGATGTCACATATTAAAAGTAGGCAGACGAAAAACATACCTACTAAATAATTGCTTCCATGGGAGCACACCTAATGAGAAATTGGAATTTAGCCAATATTACATTCGATTGGAAATAGCTAGGGAAGAACCTTATCCAAAGAATGTCTAATCTAATATTATTGTACATTTCCAACACGAAAAAAAGGAACACAATTGTAATCGAACTGTTTAATAATATCTGTAATCCACCTGGAGTTGTCGGAATTTGGCTCCTTTTTTTTTTTTCATCAATTTTGGACTAATTGATAGACCTCCTTTGCCTGTTGTTGTAACCAATTGCATAAATTTGTGACAGGCTTGTTACATATCATCGGATGGGCCTAATTTTTCCAGTAATAAACAAATAGACCTTCCAACTTTAAACATCTTTTTCAATTATTAATTTGATAGTTAACTACTTATATTATAGATATTCTCTTATTTTATACCCTCCAACTTAAACTTCTTTCCAATAATAAGATTTATCAGAGAATTCGGCCTACTCAATTATTATTATGAAATAAAAAGACAATTATGCTGAAAAAAAATTCTAGGATTAGTTAAACCTATAATTAAGTAAAATAAAATATGAAAAATATTTAAGAGTGAAAGCACAATTATATTAAATTTCCACTAAAGTTCAAGGTAAAGATTAAACTCCTAATTAATTTAAAATTGCATGAACCACAAGATTTTATAAAAATATTTTGTAAAAAGTTTCATACAATACTTTATCATAATTGATTTTATCCATGTCAAAATTGTGGCACAGTTTTATATTCAAATTAGATACTCCCTCCTCCGTCCCAAAAATTCATTTACGGTAAATACGGAGTTTAAAAAAAAGTTTACTTTTAGGGATAGTTTGGTATTTTTAGGTAATAATAAATTATAAAGTAAGTTGTGCGAGTTGTAAAGGAGTGACAATTTTGAGATGAAAGTGTGCTGTAAAATTATTGATTTGTGTGTATTTCATTATTTGGGGGTATGAACTTGTTTATGGGACGACAAAAATAGAAAGTGTAAATTTATTTATGGAATGAGGGAGTATATATCATTGTTTTAGATTATATGAATCGATAGAAAACTTTCGTGATACTATTCTAGCGGTTATATATAATATTTTTCATATTTATATAGATCGCTGTTACAATATTATTTATTTATGAGTGTTATTTATTTATGAGTGTAATTAATCGATCACTCATAGACATAGTCACTCATCGATCTATAATTTATGGAAACCAAAAAAATAAAAATAAAAATCTGTACGTCCATTTGCATTATATATGAAGAATTACATGAAAAAAAAATTAAAAAAATATTGAAGATATGAAGTAAAGCAAATGAAGAGAGCGTTTTGGTCTATCCCACAAAGTGGGTGATGAATGTAAAGAGAAACACAAATCAACTTTTATTAAAGAAATTTGAGTATTAAATAAAAAAAAATATAATGATTGTGAATGGCAATAGATGGACAGGTGGAATATACCCCATGCCTCACCATGATTATGACTAGCGTTTTTGTAAAGTCGCATCGCTTTTTCGCCTCCTTTTCTATTCATTCTTTTTATTTTTATTTTTATGTTTTTTTTATTATTATTATTATTTTGGCAAGTTTTTCCAGCCTTTACATTGTTTGAAAGGACATTTTTTGCTCTAATATTTAATTTAAGGGTTATTTTGGGATGCACCCCATGTTAATAGGATAAAATAATGGTAGTGGGCGGTTTTTTTTAAAAAATAAATTTAATTAGTATATTAATTTATTTAATGGTTATGATTAGATTAAGAATGAATCTAACTGTTGAAATCGTCCAGGTGCACCGATGCACCAGGTGCGGTTTGGACTCTTAATTTAATAGTATTATTTATTTTGGATACATGTGTAGGATAATAGTCTTAATCCACATCAATTTTGAAGAGTGATGTAACTGATTATGAATTGAAATTTAGAAAATTAATATTAAAGTTTTTTATTACTTGCGACATAATAATTATTTCAGATATTAAAATAACAGGCCGGTTCAAATTCTATAATGCAAATGAAAATGAATACTCCTTTTAAATAAATTCATTATCAACATACTTCAATTCTCATTACTTTTTTTCATTGTCTCAAACTATACAAATAAAATAAGTAACCATTCGTAAAATAAATACTCCTCCTATCCATAGTTATCTTTACTAGATTATAAATTCGTAATTTAAAAATAGTATTGTGGTATTTTTAGATAACAAATAAAGTAAAAAGTATGTTATGTATATTAAATGAGAGTGATATTTTTAAAATTAAGATAATTCTTTAAGTTATTGATTGATATGATGAGTTTTTTTTTTTTCGTGAAAAAGTATAAAGATAAATTTTGAAGAAAAAAATTAAAATAAGTGAAGAATGTAAAAAAGTGAAGTATATTTCATTTATTAATGTGCGTGTTAGATTACACGGGGGCCACGGGAATAGGGTGATTTGTCCCAACTAACGATTTTAAAAGTCGTTAGTATTAAGGTGCATGAATGAAGCCCATTTTTTTGACCCATTGTCGTTATTCCATATCCAGCAATTCTTTTTTATTACCTTAAAATGATGACCTACACCCGGTGCACGATTAAGTTTCATTAATCATTTAAATGTGACCAATACCATATCGACACGTAATTCAGACAGGTATACAACAAATTACACTAACATTGGTGCTCTTAAATTATTATCAAGTAAAGGGGGACCGTCCACCAAAAAACAAAAAAGGAACTAAAAATATAGATAATCTTAATTTGCATAGATAGTTTACGAATTTAATTAATAATAATAATAATAATAATAATAATAATAATAATAATAATAAGCTCTATAAAGTTGAAATCAATTGTTAGTTTAAGTAAAAAAGGGGGACCGTGCACTTTTTTTTTTAATTTTTTTAATATTATAAAATGCATTTCACAGACATTAAAAAAAAATATTTTTTAGCAACAGAATTTACCAACAGAATTCAATCCGTTGGTAATTATCAATGAATTAGCAACAAAAATAAAATTTTTGTTTTAGCAACGAAATGCGAACGGATTTATTCTCTATTTTACCAACGGATTACCAAGGTAATCATTATAATTTACCAACAGAATTATGAGTAATGGATTACCGACGGAATTATTTATCAATGGAATTGATTTTTTGTTGCTAAAAATTTACCAACTACCACTTTACCAACGAATTCCGTTGATAAGCCAATTTAACAATGGGATTAATCTTTTACCAACATAATATTCCGTTGGTAAAAAAATAATTTTTTTTTTGTGGTGAGACAATCTAAACAAAACTAAAAAAAAAAAAAAACTTATTATCAAATAGTAGTAAAATATATGACATAACATTATTGTATATTTGAATTTTGAAAAATACTTCAATAAGATCTTGTTACAACACAAATACGTTGAGTTGGAATTGCTCCACTAAAATAAAATAAAATAAATAAAACATGGAATTTTGAGTTTTATATGAATTTGCTACGCATTTTAAGAAGAAAGTCAACATGAGGAATAATTGTTTGAATGATTATACACGTTTGTCACGTGCTATTTATGTGTTATGCAATTATGTACATGTGATTTGGTTTTGAGGTCGTGGTTGATAAAAGTTTGTTATATGAAGTTGCCGAGAATGTCATTACCTTATTGGACGGTGATAAATTAATTAGGGAACACAAATTAATTGCATAAATAATTAGTATTTGATTGTCACATAAATTTTTAGGTCACACATCTAATAATTTAGTCAATGAATAAAAGATAGGTTTGAGTCTTATCAATTACCATGAATTAGGAAGGAGAAAATGATTATATAATATATATATATATATATATATATATATATATATATATATATATATATATATATATATATATATATATATATAATCTAATTAAGCTCGTAGAATATATAATACTCCCTTCGTCTTAAAATACCCTTTATATTTATTATTTCATGTTATTTAAAAAAATATTGTTCTTTTTTATCAATCTTATTTTAGAGTGTATTGTACTATTTTTAGGTAATAAAAAATAATAAAATAATAATATGTGTGTTTAGTGACAGTAACAAATTTGGAATTTAAGTATCTTTTTGAGATTATGTAGTACAAAAGAATTGTTTCATTTTTTGGATGTAAAGTGTATTATAAATGGATAAATGTATAAAATATGAAGGATATTTAGGAAATGATGGAGTATCTAGTATTTTCTTGTTTGTAATTTCTAAATTATAATACCCCTAAAGGTTATTACTTTCTTAATCTTCATGCCGAAAAGAGATGTGCATACTTTCCTGGAATAGAGAGAGTATTATAACTTAAATATGCCTATTTTATTAATCACTGGATGATTAATACAATTCTGTGTTTGTCAAAAACATTAATAATTTTATATAGTTATAGATGATTATTGATACCTTTTTATAGTCAATAATGAGTAAACTCTTGAATTTATTCAATGATTAGTCTAATTAATAATGTTATGACGATTACTAGTAGAAGTTGATCATATACATACTCGTTAAAAATATTTAGTTAATGAAGATTTTAAACATGGAAAATCTAATTAAACTCGAAAACTCTAATCTCAATTCTAGTATTCATCTGTCACTGAATGATTGATACATAGAAGAATTAGATAATTAAATATGTATAAGAGTTGGATTTATTTTTTCGTTCTACTCAAGTATCATTTACTAAAATATGGTGCACAGATTTTATATAGGAAATACAATTAGCTCCAAACCATTTTGTTGGTCATAAATGATCAAATTTCATATGTAAGTAAGATCTGATGATCAAATAAAATGGAGTTTGTACGGAATAGTGTTGTGTTAAAAGCAAATCACATGGGATGTATAAATTATCCAATTCACCTTTTGCATGGTAATTAAAAGTCATGACATGTGGAGTACTCCATATATACCACGAAAAATAGGAATTACTTAGCAGTTAACTAATTAATTATAATAATTATTATACAGTAATAGAAATTAAATATGAATTATTCGTGATTAAAGAAAAAAAAACTTGGTAAATCTCCTGCTACCTGTTGAATTAGGAATTATTATTATAAATCCAACTGTGAATTTTAACGGCCCACTTGTCTTGACCCTCCTAAATAGAGGTCAATTTATCTTTATATATATAATAAACCACACTTTAAAAGTCAAAATTGAACCAATTTTTAATTTATACCATTGATTTTGATTACTAAACCTTTTTTAATCTCATACATTCATCACATTAATCAATCTCATCCATTCATCACAATTATAATATTAGATTTTGGCCATTGATTTTTTGGTCATAATAAGATATTTTATTTAATTTAAAATGATACCTTATTTAAAATGATTCCTTATATGTGTGCTTAATATTATTTTTTTATTAAACATAATACATAACTACTACTAATTTTAATTATTTCAAATTATAATGATAATTATTCCTAAACAATTTGAATTTTTTTTTTTTAAATTATATTAATTATTCCTAAACAATTTGAATTAATTTTTAATTATATGGTTTAGGGTTTAGGGTAATATTATTTAATTATTATAAATTTATAATAACTTATAAAATTAATTTAAATACATTATAACTTATAAAATTAATTTAAATACATTATATTGATTTAGGGTTTAGGGATATGGTTTTAGGGTAATATTATTTAATTATTATAATAACTTATAAAATTAATTTAAATACATTATATTGATTTAGGGTTTAGGGGTATGGTTTTAGGGTTTAGAGTTTATTGTAATATTATACAATTATTATTATAATAACTTATAAAATTAGGATTTAGGTCATATTTTTGTAATAGAATTATATTATATTTATTTTATATTTAATCTGTAATAGTATAAGTTCATTTAAAATATTAATTTTAATCAATAAAAAAATACTTTAAAATAGTATTAAATGGTTATGAGTAATTTACGAGTATTTTTTGATGCACCGGTATCCGATCCATAGACAGACTAATCCGGGGGAGGCCAGAACCCATCATCCACTAAAAGACTTTGGGACGGATACAATATTGTAATAAATTTTTAAAATATTAATTTTTAAATGATATTTATTTATACACGGGTATGAGTATTATGAAATAAGAAAGCATCTTACATAATTAATAAACACCCTAAAAAAACGAGTACGAGTAGTTCAAAAAAAATCATTAGAATTTGAAATTAAAATAAAAAATTATAATATTTTTGTATTCAATATGCACTATAATAAACATGGTGATTGATGTCTGTTTCACTAGCCAGTGGATGTTGAAGCCACTAACGTTAAATGTAGGCGCTGATAGACATCGATTATTAGTCATAAGCATATAAATACATTATAAATATGTATTAATAATTATAATTTTCACGAGTAGTTCAAAAAAATATCATTAGAATTTGAATTTTGTACGTGTATGAATCAGGTATCCACAAATATTAAAATTATACAAAATATTATATCTATATTATATATGTTATGAAATAATTATATAATTAATTAATAGTTATAACTTTTATTTGATCATATTAAAATTAATAAAGTTCATATTATATTTAATTCATAATTAATTAACAATAATATAATTTTTATTTAAATATTAATTTTAACACAAACAAAAATATATACGTATATAAATTAGTTAATACATTAATTTAAACACAAAAAAATATATATTATAAATATATATTACTAATTATAATTTTTATTTAATCATATTTATTTTAAATGTAAATATATTTTTAAAATAAATTAAATGGGTATGTGTAATCTACGGGTATTGATAAACGAGTTTGGGACGGGTATGAGTATGAGTATCATAATATATTTTTTTAATGAAACGGGTACGAAAATGAGTAGTTTATATTTAAATGGATATGAGTACGTACGGATACACCTATAGTGGATATCCTATCCTACCCGCTATAATCCCTAACAACTACCGATTATACATTAAAATATTATATCTCTCAAACTAATATATATTACAATAGTATATTCTTTAATATTTGATTTGATTACTTGGTATAACAAATACTTGGTTTGAGAAATTAATCATTGATTTGATTACAACTAATTTATGAGAAATATATATATAAGGTTATAGGAAGCTCTCTTATAATATAATTAATTGAAATGCCTATAATCAAATTATGCATAGGTTTAAATGTAGTTTTTAAGAGATTTATAAAAATGTATGAGAGAAGGTTTTCATTTTTTAAAAATATAATAACAATTTTAAGTGAACAATCTATTAATTTTTTATTTTTTCAATTTATGAATAAAATCTGTGTAAATAATTTTTCTTATAGAAATGAAACCGAGAAATAAATATATTACCTGTGAGTAATTCTTTCATTGGTCCTAATATCGATTCGTTTCACCCTTAGATAAACATTAACCAAGCATATGGGATGCAAAACAATAATAAGTTTGGGATGATACTATTATGAATTTTTTAAATTGGACATGTCCGATCACGGATGGTGAACATTTAAATGGATACGAATTACGAGTACTCCTAACATCGATATTGATTATCTCTAATAATTATATTTCCTGGTATTCCATTTTACCCTAAGCATATTGATAAATAATTTGGATTAGTTACAAATATATTAATAAATTTTTAAACGGCACAGATTCGGGTATGAGCGGTTGATATTTAAATAAATATGGTATGATACCTTTAAATAAGTACGGGTAACTAAATACTAATTAATAAATATACAACTACCTAATATGATATTACATAAAATTGAATATTATATGTAAATAATTAGTGGTATAACTTTAGAATATTTTGATAAACATGTGAGAGACGTGTACGAGTATCAACCAGTGGTTTAGAGCATACTGTACCCCGATGATTTAATATTTATCAATAATAAAATGACGACTATACCCCTATGATATATGGTATACTTTTTCCCAGTGGTTTAGGACATAATGTCACCCGAGGGTATACTTTATTCCAATTGTAATATTATGACTTTACCCATGTGGTTTATGGTATACTATTATCCAGTAGTTTAGGGCATATTGTACCACGAGAGTTTACCATTTATCGGTAGGGAATAGTTTAAAAGATAAATTCTAAAACGTTAAAAAGAGAAATACTTAAACGCAGAAATTATAACATCGAGGATTAATACTTAAAAGGATTTCATTTTGACAAAATTTAATTTGTCTTGTTAATGAATTAAGTTTTAGATTTAGTCTAGACATATTTATTTTAAGCTTATGTTATCTCACAAAAAAGTTGATATAATACGTAAAGGCGGTACGGTGTAATTTAAGAAAAAAACCGAAATTGCACGCTATGGCAATACAAGAGATTCAAGTGCAGAGGACGTGGATATTGTTTTTTACTTGAAGACCTATTTCGAATATCTTATGGAATTGGCCCAAACCGTCATATGAAGTACGTTAGAATGTCAGTTAGAAATGTATGTGTTTCTTTGAGGAGTCCAGTTTGTTTGTTAAGAGGGAGTATATTGGAATCAATCCAATTAATAACTGGATGAGGTCTGCAACAAATAACTAAAGTTAGAGAACACCATATAAATCAACCACAAACATGTAGCACAGAAATAAATAAATACCAAAATCCCAATAACATATAACACAGAAGAAATAAGTATTAGAGAATGTAGCACAGAAATAAATAAATACCAAAATCTCAATAACATATTACACAGAAACAAATAATAAGCATTAGAGAATTAGCATCTGAAGGTGGTCCGGCACATGTGCCCTGCTAAGCTGTCGCTTGGCACAATTTCTTGCTGATTTTTCTGCATCTCTAAACTCTTCTGGAGGTGCATAAGGTAGACCAGATCGCGGGTCAATTATAATTTTCTCAAGTGCTACACAATTCACCAGGATGTATCTCACTAATTCTATATCACTTGACCGTCCGTAATACCCTGAGAACTTAACCACTTTAAGGTGCTTGTGTGGAAATCGCACCATTGCCTTCTTTCTTCTTTTCTCTTTCACTGTTCCATACCATTGCAGCTGCATCACAGTTAAAGATCAGCTTACTCAGAACATGCAGAACAACTCTGAAATTAAATAGCATGCTTAAGATATGGAGTAGAATACTATTAACATAGATCTACCTTTACTTCTAACTCTTGTACAAGTGGAGATGCCCTAATAAAATATGTGAGTCCTAAAAGACTTTGATCACGATTAGCCACCGCGATTATATTTAGCTTCTTCAATTTAGGCAGTTGAGGGAATTCCCCAAGCTCAACAATTTCCTGTCACAAAAAGGGAAATCCGTTATATACTCCACCATGTACACAGCTAAAAATAAACAGCAACAACTCAAACTCAACCTTGCTGGTGGCAAGATCCAGGGTAAGAACTTCCAACTGGGAAACGAAGCAAGCCAGTGCAGGAACTAAATTTCTCTCATAAAAATCAGCATATGCAGAGATTAGGCACACCTCCACAAGCTTAGGAACATTCTCAAGCAAGAGCCCATCTAATGTCATAACTATAAGTGTAGTGAGATTTGGTGCCGAAACCTTACGGGTACACTTCAAAGGGTAACAATAACAGACCTCCAAGTGTTTCAACGCGAGGGATGAACCACAAACTTCTAGCTTCGGCAAGTTATGTGAGCCATGGATGATTAATTCCTCGAGTAAAGGGCACTCGCGTAGAAAGAAGTCAATATCATCACCACTAACATTAACAGCTTTCAAACACAAAGATTTGAGGGACGAATGAGATGCTCTGTGGCTTATGAACTGTGCTGGGAAGTCATAAGTTATTTCAAGATGTCTTATAAGCTCATAAGGTTTTAAGAGGTTCAATTCCAACCTCTGAACTTGTCTTGCAAAAGCAAATTCAAGCCACCTAGTGATTGCTTTCCTGTCTGATTTGTCAACAGGAAAACAGATCCTGAATTCTTCCAAGGTGAGACCATTGTGGGATCGAAGGACCGAGTCCACCCACTTTTTATACTTTTGCTTCTCCATTCTGAAAAACCTCGTTGTTTTTCCAACTTTGTTAACAATCCTGTGCAGCACTTCCTCAGCATCAAAATTGAGACACAATGTGTGCGTCCACACCTTTGTCCAGGCGGAGGAAAGAACACTCGTTCGGGCAAATTCTTTCAGAGGAAAGGAAGACATGATGTCAACCAGAATGTCATCAGGCAGTCTACTGATCCAGTCTTCACTATGGCACATCTTATCACACTGACACTATCAAAGGAAAAACACAACTAAAATCAACAATTGCAATAAGACCAAACTTTACCAATCAGCAGACCTCATATATCTAATTTACAAAACTGAAGAAATTCCGATATTCTAAATACTCCACCAAACTCTACCAAGAAGCAGACTTTATATATCTAATTTACACAAAACTGAAGAAATTCCGATATTCTTAATACTCCACCAAACTCTACCAAGAAGCAGACTTTATATATGTAATTTACAAAACTGAAGAAATTCCGATATTCTAAATACTCCACCAAACTCTACCAAGCAGCAGACTTTATATATCTAATTTACACAAAACTGAAGAAATTCCGATATTCTTAATACTCCACCAAACTCTACCAAGAAGCAGACTTTATATAATCTAATTTACAAAACTGAAGAAATTCCGATATTCTTAATACTCCACCAAACTCTACCAAGAAGCAAACTTTATATAATCTAATTTACAAAACTGAAGAAAAAACATAAAAATCTGGAATTATAGTTATAACAATAATTAGGGTTTCATGCCGTACACCCACATAAACATATACAACTAACCCAAAAAAAAAAAAAAAAAAAAATCTTTCTTTTTTCTTGTCCAGGAAAAAAGGACAGCAACAACTCACCTCCTGGGGTTTGAACTTGGAATCGAGATTGCTATCCATCAAGCTTCAAACTTTCTAATTTATTCTGGTGTGCCCTAGATCTGTCGTTTTTATACAGAAGCGGTATAATAAAGACATGTTTTTGAACGTGGGTATGGACTTTTGCAAAGAGTGGAGATGGACATTAGTGTTAGTAATATCCATGATCCAACATTGTAAAAAAGGATGCTTGAATTAGTTAACATGGAACAAAGCCGGTTCTTTATTAATAATAATGGGCCTCAAGTCTCACCTTTCTGATATGGAGATGGAGAATACGGTAATGGGCCTCACCAAAGAATGAACATGGACTTTAAATCTATATAATATGTATTTTAACATGGTCTGGTGGGCTTTATAAGTGGCCTGCTCGTTTTCTCTTAATTCAAATAAGGAATAAGGAATATGGAACTGTAAATATAATATTACACGGATTAATTTAGTTTTTCAATTATGAATAATTATTAGAATACTGTTATTTGCACTACCCTTTTATTAAATACAACTCTTTTAATAAATACACATTCCTTTTTTATTTTTAAATTTTAACTTTATTGCAAACACACCCTTAAAATCTCAAAATTATCCCTTTAATTTCAAGATTATACACCACCAAAATCCACCATTCAATTTTACTAAATCTAAATGTAAATTCTTCAAATAAAATCACGCAAATAAATATCGATCCATTAATCTATAATCCAAAAATACATAAACGCTTGTAATAATTAAAGAAGATTCTAGTTTATTTTAACATGCAGGTATCCTTATTTTATAGTTTTTTTTTTTATCGTTGTCTTCATTATATTTTTCTTTTTCAGTTCTTTAATTTTAATTATATTAAATAAATAGATTTAAATATTGTTTTAATTAATCTGACATAACATTCATATTTAAAATTTACTATCAATTTTTTAATTAATAAGTACAACATACATTAAATTTAACGCATTATTTAATTAAATATTTTTTAATATTATTAATTAAGTTAAGCAAAATTAATGAGATAACTATTCATTTTTTTAAGATAAAAATAATAAGTGGTCAAGAAAAAGTGAAATTGAACAATCAAATTATCTTATAAACAATTATAAGACAAATAAAAAACGGTAATATTTTAATAAAAATTATACCTAATAAATAAAAAGTGACAATTAATTATTTTATAAATAGTTCGTAAAATAAATATAATACTTTAAATAAAAATATATAACTAAAAAAAGTGATAATTTTTTTCATAAAAATTAAGATAAAATACGTATTATATTTTAATAATTAATAAAATATATCTATTTTTAATTTTATTAAAAAAATAAATTATTACAAGTTTGTGTCAATTACGTCTCGTTTATGATGGACTGTTTTTTTTTAAAGGAGTGTATATTAATGTATAAAAAGTAATTTAGATTTTTAATAATATAATAGTGGAGTGTATATAAAATAGAAGGAGGTATATATTTAAAAAATACTTCATAAAATATATGGAGTGTATTTAATAAATTAAGGGTAATTTAGACTTTTTAAAAATATTAATTTTATTATTATAATAATGAGATGTGTATTTATTAAATGGAGGTGTGTCAATAAGATTGGCCTAATTATTATTGATTGATTTAGTTTTTCTATTAATAAGAAAATTGGAATATCAATTCGATAAGTTACACTGCAGATTTGCAAATTGTGCTTGATACAAATCATTATTTCATTTTTGATTTGATATTACATTTAATTACCTTTATTATCATAAAGTGACGCTGGAATAAATTTCCTTAACTTGGATTATTTTCACTAATTTAATATGTTGGAAATCGTGCATCGATAATTGGGTAATTGAACTAATTTTCATATTTGTGTTCATTTGTTGAAACTTTAATAATTGTGATAATTGGAGGGCATGTAGCTTATACATATGAAGATATATATGAAATTGTGAAGGCCAAATAAAGATTGCCTCCTTTATTGTTTAATGGGTGTTAAGGTTCTATTTGATCATGAAAATTTAATAATTACAATTCATGACAATATTTTCTTAAATAAATTGATCTCGTCATGAATGAAATTGGGTGAAATTCACCACTATAGTAATTTGCCATCGATGAGATTTTGTCGAATTTGGAATCATGTTGATTTTATCATATGTGGATTAATTAATTTTGCGATAAATAATCTGGAAAATATGATCCTTTCATTATTTATGGGTTCCATTTCATTAATTATTTGATTAACCCAATCACTATTGATAATTTCAGAATATTTAAGTGGTGGACAATAAAAAAAATCAATTATTGATAAATTATGTATATGCATATGACCTTCAAAGTGGTAAATTGGTAATGCCTCATCTGCAATCATGACTCAAGGAATAATAATTTATATTTGGACTCACCTCCCAACAAGGGCGTATTTTAATAGCTATCTGCAAATTGCATGATAAACTGTCAATTGACAATTCTTGGACATTTACTAACAAAACACAATTATGAGGTAATGAGTTCGTATATAGCTAATTAAGGTGATTTGGAGTATAATATTGACTCTCAATTATTTTAGTACTAATTTCATAATATGATTGCAGTCTTGTATGACGTTAATTTTGATAAAAAATATTGCCTAATTTAATTTATTAGGATTTAGTATTCTTAATTATTGAGTTAATAAATCTTTCATTATGATATGAATCATCTAAATTTCCTATTTGGTTGATTGAATTAAATTAAAATTGGGGAGACATTTTTAATGTCGTTCAATTAAATTTAAATATTTTTTAAATAATTGTTTAATTGGTCTAGTAATTTTTCAATTTAGTCAATCAAAGCATCATGTTGTCATAGCAGCCTCTGTGTGTGGAGAGCGACTTTATTGAAATTACATAGATGAGTGTGGAATTATTTATATGTTCTGTGTTCGGCCCATATGTAAGCACAATTTGACAGAATAATAACACAAATGTGATAGTAATTATGCGATAATTAATTTTAATTGTTCATGTGAATATCAGTCGGTTCATAGATAGACTTTCGTTTGATAGAACTTATTATCAATACTTGATTATTACACCAAGATTACCGCTGCAGTTAATTTTTGTCCATAAACGAGGTTAATGTTGCACAAGGAGTCTTGTGATGGGTCCCCAACTAATAAAGTTGTGCGAGTGTATCTTCATGCGGGTATTGATCGGCCTAAATGTAGATTAATATTTGGCCCGAAATACACAAGCATCTGTGGTGGTAACTACGTGACGATTATTTGGTTTGACATGTGAGCAATAAGTCGGCCCAAAGGAAGACTATTTCTTGACAGTTTTTATTGTCAGTATTTGACCACTACGTGAGAGCATCATTTAAATTAGTATTGTTGTCCAAAGACTCGATGCTAATGTTGTGCTCAAATCCTCAAGATTCTAAATTAATGCAAGCATGATAAATTAATTATTTTGCAATAATTCTCTGTACAATTAAGAAATCTGCTAATTAAAGTTTTGCTTATATCAACAACATATTCATAGATGATGAGTGAACTTCAATAATATGGATGAGACTAGTAGGTTTCAAGCAAACTTAGTCTCAATAAAGTATAAGGACAGTACAATAAAACCCATTAAAAAAGCTGCTAAAGACAACTAAAGTACAACCTTTTGTTTACTCCTAAAGACTTGTGGAATTGTTTTATAATACACCACATTAAGATTACTTAGCATGAATGGTGTTGTGGTGTAGGTAAAAGACAAAATAGTACTCCACAACATATGGTTACTAGTTGGAGAAATACTAAAGATTGCAGCTTATGGTCTCAATAAAGTTTTAACCAAAGTAGTTGTGAGAACTCTTTGAGTTTCGCATATGGTGATGTCCAACTAAGGCTAGATCATTGGGATCTACTAAAGAAAATTGGACTCAAATAAATACAAGCTACTTTATTGGTTATGAATAAAGATAAAAGTTTATGATCCAATTAATAGGATGATATTTGAGATGGGTAATACAGTATTCTTTGAGGATGTTCATTTGAGGGGAAGAATAATATTAGAGACATTGTCTCATTTGGTTTTGAGACAAGTGTAGTCTCAATAAAGAGACATTCTCCCACTGAATCACAAGTATCATCATGGGTAATTGTCTCATTTGGTTTTGAGACAAGTGTAGATATTTATGTGATTCAGTGGGAGAATGTTTAAGTTAAATTAAAAGAGACAAGTGCAGTCTCAATAAAGTGCCCTAAAGTTAAACTAAAAATTTAAGAAATATAGAAATATTCTATATGTTTTGATTGTTGGAAGTTGTTGTATGATGAGGTCTGTACAAGTCCTAGTTTGGCTTCTGTTGTTGGTGTATTAAGTAGACATTTAAGAAACTCTAGTATGAATCTTTATAAAGTATATACAGAGAATTAATGATAACATGCTTGCACGTCAGGAATCAGATTTGTTAGAGATCATGAGGAATTATGATTCTGAGTTTGTTAGATGCCAATATAGTATAAGATCCACTTCAGGCTACATCTTCTGTTGGTTTTGAAAGCTATATAAGTAAAAGTGTTGAACAAACACTTGTAACTCATTAACCATGATAATAGAAATAAAAGCACACTAAGGGACATCCAATCATAAAATAAAGGTGCGAAGCTTTGTCACATAAAATTGATTGTGATAGTTAGTTCGCAGTAAAGCATTAACAACAAGAGTACTTATAAGTCAAACATATTGACATAGAATTCTTAGTTGTTTAAGACAGTGTTTTGTGTAGATAAAATTTTAGTAGAGCTTATTGTGATAGACTCCAAATGAGGATTCGCCACTTATGTATTCAATACTCTGTATTTGAGCTAGCTACTCATTTAGGTATTATATGGTTTTAGAATACATTGGTTTAGTGGGAGTCTATATTTATTACTCTTTAAAGTTTTTAAAATACTTTTATTTGCATAATTCAGTTTTCTGCAGAATAAAGTTGATGGCTTTGAATTCATTAAAGTTAATTTTTCATTTTGTAATATATTACATTATGGATTGATCTCACTAAAGATTGATAAAGTTGGACCAGTTGGAAATAGACATATGTTTTTTATCACATTACATGTAATTTTCATGATACTCACCATATTTGATCTATGTCATTGAGCATATTGATATTGGTGATTGTCAGGGTTTAACCACGATTTGTAATATGGTGAATGCCGCAGTGATTCCATATTAGTATATGAGATGAACCAGATTGTTAAGTATAGCTTGAAGATGAATATCATAAAATTGCGCAGTTAAGGACTCTTGGTATAATTGCTTTGAGAAATATATAGCCCAAGTGGGAGATTGTTGGAAATTTTTTAATTTCAAAATAGTCTAATTGTGGGCAATATATTATTATGCAATTATATTAGCTATTCAATTATTTTATGGACTTAATTAAGTGATCCAATTAAGGTTAAAAGTTCATGGGCTATAATAATATTATTATGGGCCAATTGAGTAGATACTCAATACTACATGACTGGGTAATTATGGGTGGTCCAATTGTATAGTATATAAAGGCTCCAAGATTATAATCTCCAAGATATTAAGACACACATGGTCTTCCATTCTCCTCATCGGGAGGGATTACTACGGTCCCCTCTTCTACGTAACCCATTGTTTTAAGTCACTGTTGAAATACTAACTTGAGACCTTGCAAGCTTTAGTAGTTACAGATGCAATAATGAATCTTAAATACAACTACCCACTACACATTAAATATTATTTCTCTCACTTCACTTTACATTAAATTATTATACTCCTTAATCTCCGTGCCCAAAAAAATGTGTCAATATCTCCGGGACGGAGGGAGTACTAATATTGATTGAAATTGTTAATTAATTAAGGTGGACGTCCGCTCGATAATTAGATACTTGGACACAAAAATAAAAAAAATAAATGATTGATTATTTTCCACAAAAAATAATTGTAAATGTAAATATAAATATAAATGTTTGTAGTTCTGAACTTCTGATCAGAAATTAACCATAAGTTTTACGTCAAAGACAATTTAAATAAGTTATAACTAGATAATACTCATATTTTTGATATAGCATTTACGTACTATAAATATTCAAATAAACCTTAAATTAAGTTAGTTATTAGCGAGAAAAAAAACAAAAACTCATGTGCAAATATTAAGATTGTAGAATAATATTTGCCCTTTAATATGAATTATGAAATAAAATTTTGCAGTCACGTGTGATGTTAAGAGATAGTAGACAAGATCACAAGATATTGATAGCACACATCTCAGTTAAGTTTGAAGATTTTCTTTCCCGACCCATTTCTAATAACCAATGACCTTAGTGTGCAAACTCTTTTATATTTCTCTTTAAAAAAATGCATTATAAATTGTTGCAAACTTTGGGCTTTCTTTCTTCAAGATTTTAAGGCTTTAAACACCCGGCCACTAAAAGGGTGTACCACCAAGGACGAAAATATCCTGATATATCCACAATATATCCATGATATATTCATTTTTTGAGAATACCGATATCGATATGGGGAGAAAAGGATATGCCTTTTCTGATATTGAGGATATATCGGAAAATATCGGTAACAATATCGATATCAAATTGTCACAGTTCAAATTTTCCCAAATATCGAGATATATCGAGAAAATATCGATACAATATCGACAAAATATCGAGGATACATCGAAAATATTGAAAAATTATCTATAATTTTAAAAAAATAAAATAATTTTTTTACTAACCAAATACTTTTTTTGTTATTAATATATTTAATTTTAAAAAATAAAATAAAAAATAAAGCAACACTTGCGTGAAACTATCTCATGGTGCTATTGTTTTGCTTTTGATTATTAATTATCACTTTTTATTAAAATTGTTATCACTTTCATTAACATTATTCATGACTAAGTAAATCAAGAATGTTCAATCATTGTTCAATCATGCCTCAATACCATGGTGATTGGATTAGCCCACACTATCCAATTCATAGTCAAACAATTGGACAAGATAGAACGATGTACTACTAGCACATTCAGAACTATATTAAGAATTTCTCTAATTTGATGAGCAGGTACAAATATTGTTTAGATCTAGACGGTATGACATGTTTTATATTTGAGCCAAATAGATCATCATTTTGGTATTAGTTATTTGTATTAAACCAGTAGTAATTATTGTATGACTCCAGACTATTTAAATATTTTATTGATTTGCTTATCATGTGTTATGAATTTTATTGAGATTTTAAAATGTATTTATATATTAAAATTAGTTATAATATATTAAAAAGTTAATAACTTAATTTTCTTCTATTTTTTTTTTAAGTTTTCGTGATTTTTTAAATTTTTACAGATATCGATATCGATATTCGATATATCCGTAAATTTGAGGTATCGATATTTTCATCTTTGTGTACCACCACTACCTCCTCTTTCATCCAAAAAGATAATATTAATAGTAATAGATAAAAAAAAATTACTCCATTTCTTTTTGTACTATTGTTGTTACTCTTGAGTTGACCTCCATATTTTATGATTATTCATGATTAAAAAAAGATCCCACATTATTTGATGGTTGAGATCATTGAAATCATATTTATTTAGGTTGTATTGGTGATCATAGATAAATATAGATTACTCTCGATTCGCATTTTCTATATCACCTTTAGTGGTAGGAGTTATTGATTGGAAGAATGGTACAAGAGATGATAGAAATGTTAAACGGGTCAGTCCTAACGGGTTTCGTGCTAAATCGAATCTGTTTAAATAAATTGGCAACGAAAAGATGAACTTAACCCTAACCCTAATCCTAACGGGCTACGGGTTAAACGGCCGCGCTCGCGGGCTGTACAATAAAAAAATTAAAAAAAAACTATAATTTGTTATAAATAATATAACAAATTCAAAATTAACTAATACATTATTTAAATTTTGAAAGAATTAAAATTAATACATGCAAAATATTGTTAAAACATATAAATTTAAAGAATTTGTCATATATTTATTTAAGTATTATTTTATTTATTAGAGAAAATTGTGGGTAAAAGTGAGAAAAGTAATGAGAAAGAGATGAAAATTAAAAGATGGTGAGAGTTTGTTCAACAATGGGTTGGGGGTAGGGTGGAATGGAGTGGTTGATGTATAGATTATGGGTGTTAAAATTAATTAAATATAATAATAATAATAATTTTTAGCCCCACGGACTTGTCCTATTAGCTCACGGGTTAATCGGTTCGGGTAAAAAAAACCTGATTGTTAAACGGGTCCAATTTTTTTTACCCTAATCCGAATCTTTTTCGGGTTAATAGGATCGGGCCCACGGTCTTCAGGCTTATTAACAACTCTAGAAGATAGTGTACGAAAGTGGCACAGAAAATTCGAAACGCAATATACGCACTCCATCCCTTTTTCTTTAGATTTTGCACGTTTAACTCACATTCACATTTTTATTTATTTATTATTTATTATTTATTTAAGGATAACGTAGTATTTTAAAAATATATGTGGTAAAATTGAATGAAAATTTTAAAATTAAAATAAAATGTATTAATGAGGTTATTAATTTTAGTGTTTAATAAATATAAGATTACTTCTAATATAGTCAAACCGAAAAAGAATAATAATAATAATGAGTTGATCATATTTTAGAGCTTATTAAAAATCTTATCCTATGTAAGGTCATCTTCATAGATAGATTTATTATGTTGGAGGGTTATTTGGGGTTATTTATGAGATGAGAAATCTACGCACACCATTTACGTCGTTAAAAAAAAGAGGCTACAAATTAATCAAATTGGCCAGACTAGACTCTTCGATATAGGCACAATGGAACTTAATTATTAAGTTTGAAAGTCCATCTGCCCACCCCATCCTATATACTATCTTGATCTAAAATTATAAAATGAAATAAATTAATGCCGTAATCTAAAAATAATAAAAACAAAGAAGGTGAGTTGTTGCTGTTCCTTTTTCTCGACATTACATCGTTCTTGCTCGGGTTGCATAACTGGTGTTTTTTTTGAAGGATAAAGTTGATAGTGTCGTCCAATAGGCATAGTGAAGAGTGGATTACAGTGAAGAGTGGATTACCAGAATTAGTAGCCAAGCCTTCCTATAAGGAATCGATATAATGCGCTAACAATTAATAACAGTAGAATCATTGATTTAAAAATCAAAGCAAACGAAATTCAATTGAAAACACAATATATAAACACAAGTTTATTCATTGAAAACATGAAAACATAACAGAATAAACAGAGAGCAGTAAAAAACACAGATCGTTAAGCCATCTCATAGATGGACACTTAACTTATTAATGGACACGAAATCTCTCAAATTCCTTTGTCATGTATGATGCGGGACAAGCGAGCGCAGTTAGAAGCAGAACCAATTGGTTCGGCCTTCCCAATGGGGATTTCATGACTGAAATTTTTGGTAAGAAACTTCAAAATGTTAACGTCGCCTTCTTCTTTCACCATGACTTTGCTGCTGTTGAGTCCGCTGCACATGAAAACGGAGGCCTTCTGGAGAAGAAGGCCTCGCCTCTGATTATACTCCGCCTCTGCAGCAATCTTTTTGGAGACGGCAGCTTCAAATTTTGTCACCCATTTTCCCTTCTCCATCGCAGCCGATTTTCCCTTCTCAAATTTCCCTGCCTTCTCCATCGCCCCCAATTCTTCCTTCGCAGCCGATTTTCCCTTCTCAAATTTCCCTGCCTTCTCCATCGCCTCCAATTCTTCCTTCGCAGCCGATTTTCCCTTCTCAAATTCCCCTGCCTTCTCCATCGCCTCCAGTTCTTCCTTCGCCTTCAATTCTTCCCTCGCAGCCTCCAGTTCTTCCTTCGCCTTCAATTCTTCCCTCGCAGCCGCATCCATGGTGCCTTTGGCTGCCTCCATCATTGTTATATAGTAATACAGTCCTCTCAAGTCCCTCACATTCGTCGGGGTTGTGTCGCGCTTGTTTTGAGATCCTCTGGGCGCCATTTTGATTGCTTTCAGATTTCAGATTTTGCATTCATTTATAGTTACAATTCCACACTGATCCACCCTTGGATACAAAATGATCCAAGATCAACAAGTTTCGATTTCAATCCTGAACGCAGTAATTCCGAGATTTCTACTGGCTGACGTCATTCCAGCCGGATCCGCACTCTGACTCTTGGATCATTACGTCATCCAATGGTCAACATTTCAATCTGAAACCGACTAATCCCCACATTACCACTGGTTGATGTCATCCCATGCGGATCCACCCTAATGGCCCTTGGATCATTACATCATCCAAGGGCCAACAATTGTGCATCCCTTTTCCATTTCAACTTCTTTTGGGCTTTTTAACTTCTAACTGATGGGCCCTTTTGGGTTATAATTAATCCATCATCTATTTACACAATTCTATTCTTTACCTATCATACACACAACTAATATTTTTAAATTATAATATCAATCTTAAAAATTGAATACTTATCCTATTTAAAAAAATTTTGAAAAAAAACTAATATTGGTCAAACAATAGAATAACGTATTTAAAACAAATAAACAAAAAAAAAAAAGAAAAAACAATGAAGACAAAACCCTTGTGTGCGTGAGATAATCTCACAGATTATACATCAATTTGGGAGCTTCGAGACCATTAATACGCTATTCAATTTGATTCCATCACATACATACATTATACATACAACAAATCATCGAAACAAACCTACAGCCATTTTTGCTGTCCGTTGTGTGTTTTGCAGACATCACACTAGATCAATCAATACAATGAACCAATGAGAATAATAAGATGTATAATAACATCATTACATATTAGCAATGGAAGCCAAGCTTTCCTGTTGCAAGAAAACGACATCCAAATAACGTTTAATCAGGCAGGGTCGAAGTTGAACAAACAGCCGAATAACCACTGGAACGGCCGCAAGAATGCAGCCCTCTCCTTCTTCCAGAACCCAATAGCATCACTATACTGCTCATTGCGTATCTTATGAGTGGCTGCCTTCCAACTGTAGTTCTCCATTTCCAATCGAGCTGCTTTGCTTATGGTTTCTCTCTGTTTGCTGTCGTGCAGGAGGGGGTTCAGTTTGCTCAAGCAATCGTCGAGGTCTCCAGGGTTGAACAGGTAGCCTGTCTTCCCTTGCTGCTCGTCTGGAATGATATCCGGGATGCCACCAGCACGAGCAGCCACCACAGGAAGTCCGGATGACATGGCCTCTAAGACGACTAGTCCAAGAGTTTCGGATTCTGAAGGCATGATGAAAACATCACCACTGGCGTATGCTTGAGATAGCTCTTCTCCTTGTAGCATGCCCGTGAATACAGCTGGCATGCCGGCGAACATCTGCTCCAGTTCCTCTCTACCAAATGAAATTATCATTTGAATGTAACTGCTGCACAAGTTTACACACAAGAAAAACTGTCTTTGGGGTTTAAAAATTCGGTTATCTGTTAATCAGAAGATATACACTGACTGATGGTTACATATTCATTCATTCGGTATAGTTTCATTTTGATTGTGAAAACCTTTTTAATAGTGGATATTAGTTATAATTAATGGGATTCAATATACTTTCAATGCAACCTAAAATAACTGATTGCAGTTGGCCCTATTGCTAGACTGGTTCACTGACATAGTAATAACAAGAATTCAAATATAATCTTGATTGACTCTTTATAGATAAATTAAGGAAACATAAATGCCATTTCATCTAGATTACCTGTATGGTCCATCCCCAATGAAAGCTATTCGAACCTCCGGGAGCTTATCCATGACCCTGTTTCAGCCACGTAATGTCAGGTGTTCAACCTCGAAAGAACATCACATTTGAATAATATCTTATGGCAAGAATAGACAAGTTTATAGGTAAATTTGTCCACCAAAATGGAGAGAAATCACTACTGTTTGAGAAATTCCAAACTCTTCTCAACTCCAAGCCTTCCTACATGAACTATCAATGGTCTGTCGGGTTCCCCATTGCTGTTATACGAAGGAATGTCTTAGCAAATATGTAGATGAGATTACTGGTTATAGTAGGAGTTCCTTACCTTAATCTTAATCTCATTTCATGAGAGCGAAATCGCGGATGAAAGCTGTCAGAATCAACACCCTTATTCCAAAGGCGTTTCCTGTTCGCTGCAATGCAAGGAAACGGATTAATTAAAGGCTCGTTACTGCTACATCGAAACATGCAGTACAAATTTGCTTCTGAGTGGCATAACATTCACAATCTCAAAGGGTGTTGATGACTGTAGTTTTGGAAAAAATTAAGTAATTATGGATGTTATATCCACCTTCTGTTACTCTAGCTTCTTCTAAATCCTTTGCAATTGCAGCAGAAGGAACCAGAGTGAGATCAGCAGCTCCATGTAGAAATTCTGGAGAAATATTTTTCGATTTGTATAATGCTTTCACAAAATCCATCTAAGTTTGTGACAGGAATATTTCACTTACTTATAACTGACCACATTGGTTTCACCAGCCAACTGAATGTATATCTTGGTATGTATCTGTAAATTGAATATTCAATAATGAGCAGAAATCCCAACAAAAGAATATATTAGAAAGTGAAGGCACATTGAACCAGCACCAATGCAGTAGAATTTTGGGGATAAATTTCAATTATATAGTGATGAAGCCACTGAATATTGATCTAAAACATCAAAGTAAAAATGTAAAGAGAGGTGGAATATACACTGGAACATGGGTGTGATATGACATTACTATAGGTACAGATAGTAACTTCGCAATTGCAAGAGCACCAAATACCTACATAACGGCAAGAACAGTTAATCGAGCAACACAAAACTATTCCCTCTTATTGAAGTCATTTCAGTGCAAACTAGGTGGTGCCATATGTTCATGGCAAAAAGAGAATTAGATAGCCGAAACATACCATAATGCCAGGGGATGACGCGTGTATAATGTCAGGCTTAAATTGTGTGACTGCTGAGATTATTCTTGGACTAAGTGCTAGTGAAAGGGGTACCTTTTGGTAACACGGGCAAGGGAAGCTGAAAAGTGGATTCAAAGCCATTATTGCATTAGCATTTAGAGACAAGTATCTAAACAGAAGAAGACAATATGTATTCATTATTTTTGGACAAGATTAAGAATGCCTGTGAAAATCATCTTGCGTAGACAAGAAATGAAGCACTAACCTTCTTGAGCCAATTATGTGAGCTCCATGAAACTCCTCTGGAGCACCTTCATGTGTTGTCACAACCATGACCTGAACAAAATTCTAAACATTGGTACAATCTCTTCACCGAACTTTTCTCATTTGTCCTTCTTAGACTAATAATTCAAGACAAAGCTGCCTAAGAATGGAAGTGGAGAAAAAAAATCAAGAATGAAAGAACATTGCAGCGAGTACATTCTTTATTGAAGAGTTTTGTCAAGTGATTTGGTTGCTATTTCTAACACAAGTTGTTTCAACACTTTGCAAATAAGTACATCTCTCAGAATAACAAGTAGCTATATGTATTCTCTAAGTAATAAGAGGAAACAAGTACAACAAACAAGAACATACCTCATCCCCCATCTCAAGTAAATATTTAATAAAATTCTGGAATCTGTTTTTATATCCGGAGATGTAACTGTGACCAAAAAACCATCTTTTAGGACACAAAAAAATAAAGCAAATGTACACATTACATCACAACAAGAGAAACCCAGATAAATTTTTTTTACTAAATCAAGCATTGAACTCAAGAAACAGATAAATACTGGATATACTAAATTAAGAACAAACTAGATGTAAATCAAGAAGTACGATTATCAAGTCAAATCTAGACTAATGTGGACAGGAAGTCTAACCTCAACATGGACACCCAAGATTAGCTATGTAAGTATATCTAAAATGTCACTAGTAGCAATTTTAGTAATCAACTAGTCTGCAAGTCATTATTGTAGCCAAGAATCAGAAGTAATAATGGGAAACATCAGTTGAATTGAGCAATATCAGAGCATTTTCCATCAAATTGCTCCACCATTAAAGCAACATCTTCAAAAGCACAATTCTTAAAAATAGAACAAAAAATTAAAGTCAAATCATGATCATACAGTCTTGCCCAATTCATACACATCAAAATCAGAAATGACAGCAAAATAAAATGGAACTCACGCAAATGGAGATGGCTCAACAAACAGAGCAATTCGCCTTGGTTTAGAAATCATCTCAGAATCAAGCAAAGGAGAACTCTTCTCCTCCTCTTCTTCTTCTTTATACTCTCTGTTGGTCATCTTACTAATCTCACTAGAAGATCTAACTTTCAACTCCTTAATCCTTGTACAGCTATTCCACGTTAAAGATTCAACCTTTACACTAATTTGACAAGGGGTTCTCTTGCTCTGGATTAACCAAGGCAAGAATAATTAGGTGTCGAAGGGGAAAAGTAGGCAGATAAAGGTGTTGGAGAGAAAGGGGGATTTATAGTAGTGAGAGAATGAGAGGACATGATATTTTTGCTTAATGATGATAATTAATAGATACGACAACTTTGAAACCCGTTGTTGCTTGAAAGAAAGAAGGTTTTTCTTGATTTTTTAGAGCCTAGCTAGTATTTTGATTAAATTAATGGTGATGATGTGAGAGAAGAATAAGAAGAGGACATGAAAGGGGCCATGGGAGAGGACTGTCCAATTGGATATTCGTTTTTCATGTGGGAGAATTCAGAGAATCAGTGGATGATAAAATGGGGCTTATTTAATAAAATATTGTAGTTTTTGTTTTTATTTAACAAAATATTGCAACTTCCTGTTTAATGGAATAAGCAAAAGTGGCGCTTTTGCAAGATTTCTGCTTTTAAACAGTTTTCATCCTCCCCATCAAATCAGACTTATTTATTTTTTATATTTAAAATTATTTTAAGTGTTTATATATAAATAATAATTTAATATATTATTTATTATTATAAATAATCTTAAAATATATGATGTAATGTACTCTTCATCTCAATTTTAATTCTACATATTTTGTTTTAATTCGTTACAATTTTAATATTACATATTTATAAAAGAAAACAATACTTAACTAATATACATTTTCACAATATTCTTTAATTTCAAAATTTGCATTCTTTTTTTAGAAACTCTCTTGTGAGACGGGTTTTTTATGAGACAGGTTGACCCATTACTAAAGTATGCTTATTATATAGGTAAAATATGCTTATTTATTGTTAAAGTATGTTAATAATGAATCATATTATAACACTCTAAAATTATACTTTAATTCATCATTTATCATATTTTAGAAAACATACTTTAACAACCATTAAGCATACTTTATCTATATAATAGACATACTTTAACACGTCTCACAAACCGTCTCACATATATAATGTCTCACAAGAGAATTTGTCTTCTTTTTTAACACACGACCAACTTTAATTTTAAATTCATCATTCCTACGTAACACACATATTACCATACACTTTATTTATTACTGAAAAAAATATTAAAATACCCCAAAAGTCAATAAAGTAAAAATAACTTTTCTCAAATAATGTGTAATAATAAACGTGAGCCTGTTTGCTAGACGGTAGAAATATAGTATTTTTATGTCCAAGACCAATCCACAAGCCTAGTATAATACTCCCTCCATCTGCTGGCAAGAGGAATATTTATTTTTTGCATTTAGATTAAAGAGTATTATTATTTAATATATAGTGAGTAGTTGTAGTAGTGGGTGTGTAAGTCCTATATTTTAATTGTATTAGTGGGTATGTGTGGATCTCATGTATGTATAAAAAAAATGAGACTCTTTTGGGACAGATGTCCAAAATAGCAAATGTGTCCCTTACCGGCTGACAGAGGGAGTAATATATTAAAGTAATTTGACTTGAAAATGTATAATAATTTTGAAATTAAAATATGTTGTGATGTTATTAATTAAATACTCTCTCCATCTTGTTAATATTGTTATATTTACTGTTTACACAAAAATTAAAGATTATATTTTTTTTTAATATATAGTGAGTTGAGTGATATAATATTTTAATGTATAGTTGATAATTATATAAATATTGAAACGGAGAGAGTATCACACATTTTAAGATTATTTATAATATATAAATATATTAAGTAAATTCTTATTTATATATAAAATCTCAAAAATAATTTAAAATATAAAAAATAAAAACGTTTGATCTAATAGGGGAGAATAAAAACTATTAAAAAATATAGATGCAGTATAGGCGCCACTTCTAGTGGCGCTTTAGCTTATTCTATTAAACGAAAATACAAATGCTATATTTTGTTAAAAAGAAATAAAAACTACAATAGTTTATTAAATAAGCCATAAAATGGCATATGCCAGCTTAGCCACCGATCAATGGATGAAAGACGTAATGATATTTTGATATTTGAACTCTCAAGGGGTCAACTTGTAAATAATAAAATCTTGGTTAGTCTGGTAATATTAATCAATGTATGGACTTGTTTAGAATTTAAATTTTCAATAACTATGGGTGTTCAAGACAAAGATAATTATTTGAAAAATAAAACATTTTATAGTATGAAAAATATCCCGTGCATCAAGCTGCACGGATACTAGTTATTTCGTAAACATTCTATTTATATACTTTTATTAATAAATAAAATTTTGTATAGCTTCCTAGTGATATTTTGTAAAAATATTGTAATTTTTTTTATGAAAGTACAATTGAATACAAGAATTAATAAATTTATTAAGATACATATACCCATTATTAAATTAAAAATAATACAGTTAAAATAATAATAAAATTATGTAATGCTTTGGTGTAGCTTAATGCTTTTCTCTAAAGGAGTTTCGTTAAGCTAAAAACTATGCAATGCTTTGGAGTAGCTTAATATGATTTAAAAGAAAAAAATAAATAGATCCAAATACCTAAATAATTCAAGAAATTATTTTCTATAATCATAACTTTTTTTAATGAAGAATTTCTTTGTGGATTTGATCTATTGTAATTGTGGGCTTTGTATCTATTGTAATAGTGGGCTTTGTCTTAGCTACTTATTCACATCAGTATTAAAACCAGGCTAATTCTTATGTAACTGGGTTCAAACACATGACCCGTTAGATTTAAAATCTCTATTATTATTTTAGTCCTGTAATTTTTAGTATTTTCAATTTTAATCCTTTTAATTTTAATTTTAGTCTTTTAATTTTTAAAATTTCAATATTAATCCTATAAGTTGCAAATTTTGTTCTATATCTTTTTGAATTTTCAAAATTAGTCCTATTATAAATTATATTATATTTTAAAAAATGCATTGAGTAAAAACAAGTGATATTTTGATCGAAGGAGTGAAACGATAGGGTAATTCATAAGGTTTTCTAGAAGTCCCATTTGGGCAGCCGCAAGAGCGAGATTAGTAGCTTCATTTCCAGTTGAGACAATCTTGAGAGGCACATTGTATTCATGGTTTTCTTTCAAATAAAGTACCATTCGCATGTGAATCTGAATTTCCCTACCCATCTGCTCAATTTCTTCGAAATACCCATGCAACCATTGTTCCCACGCCTCGTCAACTGCAGCACTCATTTTCTCAAGCTTAACCCTATTTTTCTCATTTTCTTCAACCCAATATTTTTCGCATTCTTCTCTAAAATCTTGCCTCATCTGCTCCAATTTTTTACCCGCTTCTTCATGTTGTGTCGTCTTCCTCAATCAAATTGCCCAATTCTTTCAACTTGTCAATTCCCACAGGGAGGAAAGGCATGGCTAAACCCTAGAATTTTATGTTGAAGCTGAAATAAACATGGATTGGGTTGGGTCCTTTATAAAATTGCCCTAATTTTGAAGGTCAAATGGGTTGGACGTAAATTGAAAAAAAAAATAAAAAAAATAGAACACCTCAAAAGAGTTAAGAACTCGTGCATAGAGAATGAGTAATCACCACAAGTACAAGAAAATTGAAAGAAAAAAAATCTTATTTATGCCATTTTTCCAATTTATTTATTGAATATATTTATTTCTGTTATGAATTGTGTGCAAGTATTCAAACTTAGCAAGAACTTATTGCATGAAAACACACACACACACACACTTATGCTGATTGTTTGAAGAATAAACGAAAACTTAGAACACCAAGAATTATAGTGGTTCGGCGATTGCCTACGTCCACTCTTGAGGGAGAAGAGATCTTATTGATTAGGGTTACAAGGATGAAGAATGAATACAACTTATATATATCTTAACTTATGATATATATGGATAATAATATATATGGATAATATATGATATGATCTTCACAATCTTGCATATCATATATTTGATCACAAACTTGCTTGCCAAGCAAGATGTCCATCAACACCAAACCTATTATCACTACAGCCCACGACCCATCATTCTTGCACCAAAAGTCACGCGTGCATTGCTGACCTTTCATGCATGAACCATGCATCGAGCATAGCCATGCAAGTGTCTACTTCTCAACAATACTCCACCTTAGACCTTGCATCTCCTTATCACAATTTCGACTTCTCTCCACCTGCTGCATTAAGGTTGCAGCCACCTTTCATCCTCCTTAGTTCATCCCGAACAAGCTCTTGCACAACTCATACTTGAGAGCTGGCAAAGCCTTTGTAAGAGCATCAGCCGAATTTTCTGATGTCTTGATCTTCTTCACAACAACTAATCCTTTCTCAATCATATCTCTTATGAAATACAACCTAACATCAATATGTTTGGTTCTTTCATGATAGCCTTGATGTTTGGAAAGATGGAGAGCACTCTGGTTGTCACAAAACACTTCAACAACATCTTGTTGAATCCCAAACTCCCTCAAAATTCCAATCAGCCACACTCCTTCCTTGATTGCTTCTGTAAGTGCCACATATTCTGCTTCAGTGGTTGAAAGAGCAACTACATGTTGATGTGTAGCCTTCCAATTCACTGCTGAACCAAATATGTTGAATACATACCCTGTCAAGGACTTCCTAGAGTCAAGATTAGCTGCATAATCTGCATCAACATAGCCCACAACAGCCTGATCCCAAGCTGCTAACCTCTTAAACTTTAAGCCTGTTGATGTTGTTCCTTTTACATATCTTAAAGCCCACTTTACTGCTTCCCAATGTAACAGCCCTGGCTTGCTCATAAACCTACTAATCAAGCTCATCACATAAGCTAGATCCGGCCTACAACACACCATTGCATACATGCTAGCATATGGTATCTTGTCCATCTTTGTCTTCTCCTCATCTGTTTGAGGTCCTTGCTGTAAGGATAGACTCAATCCCTGCTTCACTGGTACAGTAACTGACTTACAAAGATCCATGTTATACCTTTTAAGAACTTTGATCAAATATGACTCCTGATGTAAGATCAAAATTCCAGCTGATCTGTTTCTGCTGATCTGCATGCCAAGTATAACATTAGCTTCTCCAAGATCCTTCATTTCAAACTCTTTTCTCAGAATTTCTTTTACTGCAGATATACTAGCTCTATTCTTGCAAGCAATCAAAATGTCATCTACATATAGTAACAAGTATATGTAGCTCCCTTCTTCACACCTGATATACACACAGTTGTCATATAAGCTTCTTTTGAAACCATGTGATGTGATATACTCATCAAACCTTAAGTACCACTGCCTAGGACTTTGCTTCAACCCATACAGTGATTTGATTAACTTGCAAGCTTTATCTTCTGCATTTTCAATATTTACCCCCTCAGGTACCTTCATGTAAATGTCCTCCTCCAAGTTTCCATGTAAAAAGGCTGTAGTTACATCCATCTGATGTAACTCAAGATCAAACTGATTCACAATGGCCAGCAGTAATCTAATAGAACAATGCTTCACTACAGGAGAGAAAATCTCATTATAATCTACTCCCTCTTTTTGAGAGAAACCCCTTGCCACTAGCCTTGCTTTATATCTGATCCCACCTTCCTTACTAGTCACTGGCTTCTTCTTATATATCCATTTGCAACCAACAAGCTTCTGATTAACAGGCTTATCTACAACAAACCAAGTCTTATTCTTTTGTAAAGACAGTAGCTCTTCTTCCATTGCATCTAACCATTTATGACTCTCCTTGCCTGATATTGCTTCTGAGTATGTTCTTGGCTCATATACTTCAACATCAGATGCAACATATAGAGCATATGACACAATATCAGCCTCAATGTACCTAGCAGGAGCCTTGATTTGCCTCCTCAATCTATCTCTGACCAGCTGATAGCTATTCAGAGTATTTCTGGTATCAACATCAGCTGGCTCTACTTCTTCTCTTGCTACTTCTTCCTCTTGTTCATTTATATCAGCCTGATCTCCTTCTTGTTGCTGCACTTCCTTCTGAAACTCCACCTCAAGCTCAAATTTATCTGGAGTAATGGATGTTCTAGTAGTTCTTTCAACTAGTGGCATTTTCCCTTCATTGAAAATGACATCCCTACTAACAAGAAACTTGTTAGTCTCATAGCACCACAACTTATATCCCTTCACTTCTTGTGGATAACCTACAAGTACACACTTGATAGCTCGAGGATCAAGTTTGTCTTGTTTCTGATGTGCATAAACTTGACAGCCAATTACTCTCAGATGACTGTAATTTGGGGCTCTTCCAGACCAAACTTCTTCAGGTGGCTTGAACTTAAGAGCTGCAGACGGACACAAATTGATTAGGTAAGCTGTTGTTGTCACCAACTCACCCCAGAAACCTTTTGAAAACCCTCCACTGCTCATCATGCATCTTACTCTCTCAAGAAGAGTTTGATTCATTCTTTCAGCCACACCATTTTGTTGTGGAGTACCAGACACAGTCTTATGCCTTTTGATCCCTTTCTCCTTGTAGTAGTTGTTAAACTGCTCTGACACAAACTCAAGGCCATTATCTGTTCTTAAGCACTTAAGTTTGCTTCCTGTCTGATTTTCAACTTCTGTAAGCCATACCTTAAAAGTTGAAAATGCCTCATCCTTAGATTTCAAGATTCTTATCCATACTTTCCTTGAAAATCATCAATGAAAGATATAAAGTATCTTCCACCTCCCATGGTTGTGCTTCTTGATGGCCCCCAAAGATCAGAGTGTATGTACTCTAGTCTTGCTTTAGTGCTGTGTTCTGCAGCACCAAACCTTAACCTCTTAGACTTGCCAAGAATGCAATCTTCACACTGCTGTAGCTTGCAAGTTGAACTTATTTCTAATAGTTTCTGTTTTGCTAACTCTTGTAACCCCCTTTCACTTATGTGAGCAAGTCTGTCATGCCACACTTGAACACTATCTTGGTCTTGAGTAGCATTGCTTTGTCCAGAAACCACAGAGCCTTCTAGAAAATAAAGGTCATATTTCTTAATTCCCTTCATCACCACTGAACTGCCTTTCATGACAGTAAGTATGCCACCTTCTGACTGAAACTTGTACCCTTGAGAATCCATCATACCCAAAGATATGAGATTCCTCCTTAAATTTGGTACATATCTAACCCTTGTCAGAAGCCTGATTGCTCCATCAAACATCTTCAACTTGATAGAGCCAATCCCCTCAATCTTGCAGGCTTGATCATTGCCCAACAAGACTGATCCTTCATGATATGGCCTCAATTCAGTGAACCAATCCTTTATGGATGTCATGTGAAATGTACATCCGGAGTCCATCACCCATTGACCTGAAACAGAACTAGAACAGATAGACAATGCTTCAATAAAATTTGAATCATAATTACTTTGGTTTTGTATCACCTGATTTGCATGAGGTTTCTGATTCCCTCCCCTTTTAGCTATCTGTTTTGCCATCATTGCTTGCCACTTGTGACATTGCTTCTTGTAATGACCAGGTTTATTACAATGAAAGCAATTATTGCTATCATCATCAGCTGATGTACTTTGAACTTTCTGTTCTTGTTTCTTCTTATCTGGACCTCCCTTCTTGTTGTTTTTATTCCATTGATTTTGTTTCTTTACCATCAAACCTTCACCAGCAATCTGAGCATCAGAGTTCTTCTAGAGTTCCTTTGATTTTAATGCCATCTGCACTTGATCCAGTGTGATCGAATCTTTGTTGCCATACATCAAGGTATCTTTGAAATTCTCCAAAGACTTAGGAAGTGCAGAAAGTAATATCAAGGCCTTATCTTCATCTTCAAGAACAACATCTATGTTCTCAAGATCTCCAATGATTTTGTTGAAATCATCAAGCTGTACAAGTAATGGCTTGTCTTCTGTCATCTTAAACGAGTACAACTTCTGCTTTACATATAGGCGGTTTGCTAGGGTCTTCACCATGTAAAGATCCTCAAGTTTCTTCCAAACCCCCCTTGCAGTGGCTTCCTTTGAAACTTCTCTTAGAGCCTTATCTCCAAGACACAATATAATCACACTACGAGCCTTCGATTGTGCTTCTTGATCTGCTGTGTTTGCAACCCCATCAACCGCAGCAGCCTGATTAACTGGCAACGGCTTCAAAACTTCAGACAACCCTTGTTGGATAAGGATTGCCTCCATCTTCATCCTCCATAGACTAAAGTCTGATTTCTCCGAGAACTTCTCAATATCAAACTTTGTCGTAACCATGGTGACCACCTTCTTCAAACAGTCGTTTGTGGCTTAGTTTTCCACAGACGGCGCCAATTGTTATAAATTGTGTGCAAGTATTCAAACTTAGCAAGAACTTATTGCATGAAAACACACACACACACACTTATGCTGATTGTTTGAAGAATAAACGAAAACTTAGAACACCAAGAATTATAGTGGTTCGGCAATTGCCTACGTCTACTCTTGAGGGAGAAGAGATCTTATTGATTAGGGTTACAAGGATGAAGAATGAATACAACTTATATATATCTTAACTTATGATATATATGGATAATAATATATATGGATAATATATGATATGATCTTCACAATCTTGCATATCATATATTTGATCACAAACTTGCTTGCCAAGCAAGATGTCCATCAACACCAAACCTATTATCACTACAGCCCACGGCCCATCATTCTTGCACCAAAAGTCACGCGTGCATTGCTGACCTTTCATGCATGACCCATGCATCGAGCATAGCCATGCAAGTGTCTACTTCTCAACAATTTCTTTAATAATCTGTACGCCATTCTTCACTTTCGCTGCTGCACGCCCACTTCCGTTTTCCTCATAAATCTTAATTTCTCACACTAATAAAAATAATAATAATAAAGGTGGAAAAAGTAAAACAATGCAACAGACATAAAGAAAAATGGCAATTTACAGTGTGCACCAGATGTTGGGATAAGACAGATCCCCATTCATTCCTAAGGGACAAACAAAGAATAACATAAAAAGCACAACACAAGAATTTACGTGGAAAACTCCAAAATCGGAGAAAACCCACAGACCGAGAAAATACCACTATGTGAAAATTTTTTACAATCACACAGAATTTCTCTCTCCCGACCCCAATCCCTACACCCTTACAAATCTTTGACTAATTCTCACCTTTCTTCCCATTCTCACAAATGAGAATCAAAGAAAGGAATTTTAACTAGAATCAAATACAAAGATTAAAATGTACTTGATTGGTGCACTTAACATTGAGACTAGGGGCCTCCTTATATAGCCTAAGGAGCCCATCCCCCTTTCTCTCCCACCCGATGTGGGATAACAACTCCCTCTTTTAGTTTGACAAAAAACTAACAATCTCCACCTTGTCAAAATAAAAGAAATTCATTGTCTTTATCGACAATCATTCTCAATCCCGAGAATCCTACTCCACCATATGAGTAGACCACTTAGAATTAAACCATTCTAAGAATTTACTTCGACACATATCGAAAAACACCTGCTGATATTTATTGTGCTACTTCCAGCTCTTGGCTACCCCTGGAAGTCCATCAGCCATCGATATACATCCACCACACACCCTACATCACCTGTCAAGTCAATGTCCGTGTGCAAACTTGTGGACCAGCTAATATTATTACATCTTTTCTATGACAACTGAACATGTCACAAGGATCCCCAATAATATTAACTCAACATTCAGAGTTGTTGCCGCACCAACTCCTCCTTGACCAGAAACGTCACCATTGTTCCACCGTAAGCAATTATCGTGCCATTGCTCCACCGCTGTCACGACCCACTTTTCATAACTTATAATTCTTTAATTTACATAAATATCATCATCATAAAATTTGCACATATTTTTTTTTCTCCTCACATAATATATATTATCCAAACGACCACACCAGTTCAACATACACAACTGGTTTCTGACACCACATCAATCCACACAAACAGGTGACAATATTTTTTATTACATAATAAAATATCAGCGGAAACAAAATAAACACACGGTCTAGCCCAACAGGTCGTCATCTATGTACATCTTGCTCAAACCCTGTAGGAGCTCCACAGCTTGCATAGTACATCACATACTCAAATATCATCAGGCTCACCTAAAATGCATAAACTAGTGAGACAAAAATCTCAGTAAGTAGAAATCATGCATGACAATGCATGAAAATGCATTTATTTCCTAATCTACTAATTTGTCTCTTTTATTTAGAAAACTGTTCACGTTGCGGGATCCCCACGACACACTTATGATATGCACCCCAAATGAGCTCAATGGGGACGATTTTTCCGAACCCCAAAAATAGTGACGAGAACGATTTTTCCGAACTCTGACAAAGTGGTGGGGACGATTTTTCCGAACCCCTGACAAAAATGTCGGGAACGATTTTTCCGAACCCTGACAGAGATGCATATATAGTGGCCACACACACCATTAGTATCTTATTAATTTTAGGGAAAACACTTTTCATGATATGCATGGTATGCAACCAGTGCAATTAAATATACATCATAAATCATTTATGACATCAATATCAACATTTAATCATAAATAAAATAACAACTTAATTTAATTCACACAAATCCACATCACCTTGAATCACACGGATCTCTTATAATAACAACTCCATCTTGGATCACACAGATCCTTATAACCAACATCTTCTCAAGTCATACGGATATATTTTTAACAGTTCCCAATCACACAGATATATATAATACAATAATATTATTTCAAATTACATAAATCCACAACTTGTATAATCAATTAATCCCAAATAATACATAACATAATTAAACTAATTACAAATAATTCACAACATAATTATCACATATTAATCACAAATAATATATACACAACATATTTATGCATTGTAGTTGGACGTCTACTTACTTGAACTCCGACAATAGTAATACTAAAGACCCGTGAAGAATTGTAATTAATTCATTCCGTCCCATTCCAACACACTCTCCTTTTCTTTTCTTTTCGATTGATTTGGGTGCAGGATATCACTCCTAACACCCATGCATATATATAGGCAAAATGGGGTGGCCATTAAAAAAAAAAAATTTTTTTTTAATAATTTTTTTTTATTTATTTTTTTAATAAAAAAACGGCTAATGCAGCCAATGTACAAAATTTTCAAATTTGGCTGCTAATGCAGCCACCAATTTTGACTTTTAATTTTTTTTATTATTTAATATTATGTTATTAT
The DNA here is from genome assembly GCA_023678885.1 of Pogostemon cablin. NCBI lineage: Eukaryota > Viridiplantae > Streptophyta > Magnoliopsida > Lamiales > Lamiaceae > Pogostemon > Pogostemon cablin. The sequence goes on from CM042983.1 coordinate 1,706,644, forward strand.
TATTATAATAAAAAAATACGTGTGATACTCAATAATTAAGAAAAGTGTATTTATACACATAAAATAATTTACTCATATATCCAAATTAATACACGTAAATATTTATGCACACATATATTCACATATTGTCACCATTATTATCATAGATGTCTCAAATAAAATGTAAAGATAAATAAAATTGAGAAACAATTACCACATAATTATAAAATACACATAATACAAATTAAATTATATAAACACACTAGTAGTGGAAAACTTGGGTATTACAATCGCAATTACCGCACCATTGCTCCACCTTGAGCAAATCCCGTCTGTACCGACATGACGTCGCTGCTTTTTTCGCCGAGCTACACCAGATTTGTCCCGAACCCTTTTTCTACTGAAAGTGTCCTCACTTGAAGCCGACTCTAACCTCCAGAATTCACGATGCTTTCCCCACTTGTCGGTTAACTCCACGCCATTCTTTATCGATCTAGCGCCACCCGATACCAAGTACCACATCGCCATCTTCCCCGTTGAATCGTCGCTTCCCCACGCAACCAGTCATTACCGGAAAACCTGTTCATTTCAAACCTCCTTGAGCCGACATCCATGGAAAACCCCATGCCACTGTTAAGCCAACTCCACCACCAGGAGTCCCAGCAATTCACATTGCTGCAGGTCCAAGAACTCCGTCAAAAACTGCTGACCCGCAAATCCTACCCCTTGCCACACCACTGTCGCCACAGTCCGGCGCATTTCACCGCAAGAAAGGAGATGCCACCGCATCCGGCTGTTCTTCTGACACCCTTGTGCCACTAGCTTTTCCCACTTCTTTCATGTCACCCTTAGCCTAATGAATAACCTTCTTCCTCTTATAAAGTCTTTTCTAATGTGGAAGGTCAGACTTTGCTGCAACCACAGAGCATACTAAGAACTTTATAAGCACCCGAATCGGGTTTTGATACCACTTGTTGGGATAAGGCAGATCTCCATTCATTCCTAAGAGACAAACAAAGAAGAACATAAAAAGTACAACACAAGAATTTACGTGGAAAACTCCAAAGCCGGAGAAAAACCACAGATCGAGAAAATACCACTATGTGAAAAATTTTCACAATCACACAGAATTTCTCTCTCCCGACCTCAATCCCTACACCCTTATAAATTTTTGACTAATTCCCACATTACCACTGGTTGATGTCATCCCATGCGGATCCACCCTAATGGCCCTTGGATCATTACATCATCCAAGGGCCAACAATCGTGCATCCCTTTTCCATTTCAACTTTCTTTTGGGCTTTTTAACTTCTAACTAATGGGCCCTTTTGGGCTATAATTAATCCATCATCTATTTACACAATTCAATTCTATTCTTTACCTATCATACACACAACTAATATTTTAAAATTATAATATCAATCTTAAAAATTGAATACTTATCCTATTTTAAAATTTTTATGCCCTTCTCCCTTTATATTAATTATATTAACCCTTTTCCCTTTTCTTATTTCTAATCATTGACTAAACTTTATTAATTAATGCTAATTATTTTATACCATTTTTTATTTTTATTTTTTTATATTTATCAGTGGACCGTGGAAAAAGCACGGAAGGTCATGCACTATATTTTCCATTTTTATATTACTCCCTCCATCCCATAATACTTTTCAGGTTTACTGTTTCACGTTGTTTAAAAAAATGTGCATTTTTTGACCAGTTTTATTGACTTTGGAGGGTATTGTGGTATTATTAGATAGTAAAAAAAGTATAAAATAATGATATGTGTATGAAAAAGGAGTGACAAATTTAAAATTAAAAGAACTTTTGAGGTTGTTAGATAAAGTGATATTTTCTTTTTTGGAGTGTGAAAAGTTTTGTGGGACAAAAAAATAAGGAAAGTGTGAAAGGTTTTATGGGATGAAGTGAGTATATTATATTATAGTATGGTTTTTAGAATTTTTTTTTTCTAATTATAGCGTAATTAGTGTCAATTTTAAATATTTGACCGTTGATTTATGCATGTGTTGTTTTTCAATAAATCTTAACCTATATTTATAATGATTCTTTTTTTCACTGCGGAAAATAATTAGTTAATTGAGAATATATATCATTTTAATTTTTTTTTAAAAAAATTAATATTTATATTGAAATGGAGGAGTAATATTTACGATAGAACAATGAGATGACACGAACAATGTTGAGTAGATCAAAACTAGCAAGTAGGGATGACAATAGTGTTGGGATTCATTTCGAACGATTCTTGATTTTAGAAATAATTTGTTTATTACCTTTGTTTACATTAAAGCATTATTAAATCCCCAATTTAAGACTATTCAGAGATCAAAAAGTGAAATAAAGATATAAATACTGTTTTAACAATAATTAGTAGGGGTAATCGAGATGTATGAAGTAATCAGCTAGTGATGACGTCAGAAATGTTATAAAAGTAATTAGTAGCTAGCTTAAGCTATGTGGCTACCGGCAAGAATAGGTGGTGATAGTGGCGGCTGCCGCCGTAGCCACCATGGGAGCATAGTGTGGTGCCAATGGGTAGCATAATGGTCATATATAGGGGGCTTGATCTTAGCCATGTTAGAGGGGATTACTGCCACGTGGCAATGCCTCACCACGCCCTAATTTTTCATTAATTTCCAATTCTATGCAATATATTTTTTAATCTTTTTCTCCAAAGTCAAATCCTAAAACACGATGAAATAAATAAATATAAAATTACTTTATCATAGTTTATTTAATAAAATCACTTTGAAAGCTTTTTTTTATATGGAGTATTTGTTATTGATAAAAATTGATAGTGAATAGAGTGGATTGGTATTGAGTAGGAAAGCGGGGTGCAGAAATGGTGGAAGGCAATGAAAAAGAGCTTTTTGTAAATGATTTGGTGAATCAAATAATAATATAAGTTTTTTTTAAAAAAAAATTAATAAAATGGGGGATATCAGGGTATATGGATTAGTGGGGGAAGCAATGATTAAGAAAATAGATTTATAGGGCACGAGGGAAGGGGGCTATGAAATTTCGGAAATGTGTTCCATAGTTGGTCCTTATAAAAGAATGGGATTGATTGATTTTTATTACACAGCAACAGTGCCATATATACAATTGATGATGAAGAACAAAATGTTGGATCTTAGTTTTATTCAAAGCAGTACAGCCATAGCCATGAGCACTTATAAGAAATTCTACTGTATGACTGGACAAATACAGAAACAAATACAGAAATGCACGTATCCCCTCATGCTATACAGTAACAAGCAAAAAAGATGAAATGATCTCAGCAATGTACATACCTAAGCAGAGGGCACACTGACGTTTTGGGCATCTGTAGTATTTCCTACACCTCACATACCAACCGATCTGGTGTTTCTTTAAGTTGAAAACTCCAGATCTGTGCATCCAGAATATCTACGATCTCAAAAGCCATGGCGTTGACCCAAATCCGCTTTCTTTTAACAAGTATAGGAATATTCGAGATATATTCTATCGCGAAGGAACACAAATTCAAGGAAACTTATGTTTCGGAGCAGGTAAATAACGGAGTCTCGTTATCTCTGGTGTTCTGTTTTTGGTCAAAAGAATGTTGGAGGGATAAAATTAAGACCCAAATCCGCTTTCTTTTAACAAGTATAGGAATATTCGAGATATATTCTATCGCGAAGGAACACAAATTCAAGGAAACTTATGTTTCGGAGCAGGTAAATAACGGAGTCTCGTTATCTCTGGTGTTCTGTTTTTGGTCAAAAGAATGTTGGAGGGATAAAATTAAGACAGGGCTGGAAGATGACGTTGCAGAGAGAGGAGGCTAGGAAGGAGGGATAGTGTATAATGTTGTTGAGAGTTGTAAGAAGGATTTAAGGTTTGAGAGTGTGCAGAGAAGGAAGGAGTGAGAGAGAGTGTGCACTGAATCGTAAGAAGTAACGAGCAAGGGTGAGTGACTGAGTGTATGTGAATACAGTGACGGAGGAGCTGTATACTTAATAGGAACGGCGGAGGTCTCTGTAACTTCTTCTGCTCCGACTAATAGCCGGATCCACATCTATTTACCCATGTGGTTTATGATATACTATTATCCAGTAGTTTAGGGCATATTGTACCACGAGGGTTTACCATTTATCGGTAGGGAATAGTTTAAAAGATAAATTCTAAAACGTTAAAAAGAGAAATACTTAAACGCAGAAATTATAACATCGAGGATTAATACTTAAAAGGATTTCATTTTGACAAAATTTAATTTGTCTTGTTAATGAATTAAGTTTTAGATTTAGTCTAGACATATTTATTTTAAGCTTATGTTATCTCACAAAAAAGTTGATATAATACGTAAAGGCGGTACGGTGTAATTTAAGAAAAAAACCGAAATTGCACGCTATGGCAATACAAGAGATTCAAGTGCAGAGGACGTGGATATTGTTTTTTACTTGAAGACCTATTTCGAATATCTTATGGAATTGGCCCAAACCGTCATATGAAGTACGTTAGAATGTCAGTTAGAAATGTATGTGTTTCTTTGAGGAGTCCAGTTTGTTTGTTAAGAGGGAGTATATTGGAATCAATCCAATTAATAACTGGATGAGGTCTGCAACAAATAACTAAAGTTAGAGAACACCATATAAATCAACCACAAACATGTAGCACAGAAATAAATAAATACCAAAATCCCAATAACATATAACACAGAAGAAATAAGTATTAGAGAATGTAGCACAGAAATAAATAAATACCAAAATCTCAATAACATATTACACAGAAACAAATAATAAGCATTAGAGAATTAGCATCTGAAGGTGGTCCGGCACATGTGCCCTGCTAAGCTGTCGCTTGGCACAATTTCTTGCTGATTTTTCTGCATCTCTAAACTCTTCTGGAGGTGCATAAGGTAGACCAGATCGCGGGTCAATTATAATTTTCTCAAGTGCTACACAATTCACCAGGATGTATCTCACTAATTCTATATCACTTGACCGTCCGTAATACCCTGAGAACTTAACCACTTTAAGGTGCTTGTGTGGAAATCGCACCATTGCCTTCTTTCTTCTTTTCTCTTTCACTGTTCCATACCATTGCAGCTGCATCACAGTTAAAGATCAGCTTACTCAGAACATGCAGAACAACTCTGAAATTAAATAGCATGCTTAAGATATGGAGTAGAATACTATTAACATAGATCTACCTTTACTTCTAACTCTTGTACAAGTGGAGATGCCCTAATAAAATATGTGAGTCCTAAAAGACTTTGATCACGATTAGCCACCGCGATTATATTTAGCTTCTTCAATTTAGGCAGTTGAGGGAATTCCCCAAGCTCAACAATTTCCTGTCACAAAAAGGGAAATCCGTTATATACTCCACCATGTACACAGCTAAAAATAAACAGCAACAACTCAAACTCAACCTTGCTGGTGGCAAGATCCAGGGTAAGAACTTCCAACTGGGAAACGAAGCAAGCCAGTGCAGGAACTAAATTTCTCTCATAAAAATCAGCATATGCAGAGATTAGGCACACCTCCACAAGCTTAGGAACATTCTCAAGCAAGAGCCCATCTAATGTCATAACTATAAGTGTAGTGAGATTTGGTGCCGAAACCTTACGGGTACACTTCAAAGGGTAACAATAACAGACCTCCAAGTGTTTCAACGCGAGGGATGAACCACAAACTTCTAGCTTCGGCAAGTTATGTGAGCCATGGATGATTAATTCCTCGAGTAAAGGGCACTCGCGTAGAAAGAAGTCAATATCATCACCACTAACATTAACAGCTTTCAAACACAAAGATTTGAGGGACGAATGAGATGCTCTGTGGCTTATGAACTGTGCTGGGAAGTCATAAGTTATTTCAAGATGTCTTATAAGCTCATAAGGTTTTAAGAGGTTCAATTCCAACCTCTGAACTTGTCTTGCAAAAGCAAATTCAAGCCACCTAGTGATTGCTTTCCTGTCTGATTTGTCAACAGGAAAACAGATCCTGAATTCTTCCAAGGTGAGACCATTGTGGGATCGAAGGACCGAGTCCACCCACTTTTTATACTTTTGCTTCTCCATTCTGAAAAACCTCGTTGTTTTTCCAACTTTGTTAACAATCCTGTGCAGCACTTCCTCAGCATCAAAATTGAGACACAATGTGTGCGTCCACACCTTTGTCCAGGCGGAGGAAAGAACACTCGTTCGGGCAAATTCTTTCAGAGGAAAGGAAGACATGATGTCAACCAGAATGTCATCAGGCAGTCTACTGATCCAGTCTTCACTATGGCACATCTTATCACACTGACACTATCAAAGGAAAAACACAACTAAAATCAACAATTGCAATAAGACCAAACTTTACCAATCAGCAGACCTCATATATCTAATTTACAAAACTGAAGAAATTCCGATATTCTAAATACTCCACCAAACTCTACCAAGAAGCAGACTTTATATATCTAATTTACACAAAACTGAAGAAATTCCGATATTCTTAATACTCCACCAAACTCTACCAAGAAGCAGACTTTATATATGTAATTTACAAAACTGAAGAAATTCCGATATTCTAAATACTCCACCAAACTCTACCAAGCAGCAGACTTTATATATCTAATTTACACAAAACTGAAGAAATTCCGATATTCTTAATACTCCACCAAACTCTACCAAGAAGCAGACTTTATATAATCTAATTTACAAAACTGAAGAAATTCCGATATTCTTAATACTCCACCAAACTCTACCAAGAAGCAAACTTTATATAATCTAATTTACAAAACTGAAGAAAAAACATAAAAATCTGGAATTATAGTTATAACAATAATTAGGGTTTCATGCCGTACACCCACATAAACATATACAACTAACCCAAAAAAAAAAAAAAAAAAAAAATCTTTCTTTTTTCTTGTCCAGGAAAAAAGGACAGCAACAACTCACCTCCTGGGGTTTGAACTTGGAATCGAGATTGCTATCCATCAAGCTTCAAACTTTCTAATTTATTCTGGTGTGCCCTAGATCTGTCGTTTTTATACAGAAGCGGTATAATAAAGACATGTTTTTGAACGTGGGTATGGACTTTTGCAAAGAGTGGAGATGGACATTAGTGTTAGTAATATCCATGATCCAACATTGTAAAAAAGGATGCTTGAATTAGTTAACATGGAACAAAGCCGGTTCTTTATTAATAATAATGGGCCTCAAGTCTCACCTTTCTGATATGGAGATGGAGAATACGGTAATGGGCCTCACCAAAGAATGAACATGGACTTTAAATCTATATAATATGTATTTTAACATGGTCTGGTGGGCTTTATAAGTGGCCTGCTCGTTTTCTCTTAATTCAAATAAGGAATAAGGAATATGGAACTGTAAATATAATATTACACGGATTAATTTAGTTTTTCAATTATGAATAATTATTAGAATACTGTTATTTGCACTACCCTTTTATTAAATACAACTCTTTTAATAAATACACATTCCTTTTTTATTTTTAAATTTTAACTTTATTGCAAACACACCCTTAAAATCTCAAAATTATCCCTTTAATTTCAAGATTATACACCACCAAAATCCACCATTCAATTTTACTAAATCTAAATGTAAATTCTTCAAATAAAATCACGCAAATAAATATCGATCCATTAATCTATAATCCAAAAATACATAAACGCTTGTAATAATTAAAGAAGATTCTAGTTTATTTTAACATGCAGGTATCCTTATTTTATAGTTTTTTTTTATCGTTGTCTTCATTATATTTTTCTTTTTCAGTTCTTTAATTTTAATTATATTAAATAAATAGATTTAAATATTTTTTTAATTAATCTGACATAACATTCATATTTAAAATTTACTATCAATTTTTTAATTAATAAGTACAACATACATTAAATTTAACGCATTATTTAATTAAATATTTTTTAATATTATTAATTAAGTTAAGCAAAATTAATGAGATAACTATTCATTTTTTTAAGATAAAAATAATAAGTGGTCAAGAAAAAGTGAAATTGAACAATCAAATTATCTTATAAACAATTATAAGACAAATAAAAAACGGTAATATTTTAATAAAAATTATACCTAATAAATAAAAAGTGACAATTAATTATTTTATAAATAGTTCATAAAATAAATATAATACTTTAAATAAAAATATATAACTAAAAAAAGTGATAATTTTTTTCATAAAAATTAAGATAAAATACGTATTATATTTTAATAATTAATAAAATATATCTATTTTTAATTTTATTAAAAAAATAAATTATTACAAGTTTGTGTCAATTACGTCTCGTTTATGATGGACTGTTTTTTTTTAAAGGAGTGTATATTAATGTATAAAAAGTAATTTAGATTTTTAATAATATAATAGTGGAGTGTATATAAAATAGAAGGAGGTATATATTTAAAAAATACTTCATAAAATATATGGAGTGTATTTAATAAATTAAGGGTAATTTAGACTTTTTAAAAATATTAATTTTATTATTATAATAATGAGATGTGTATTTATTAAATGGAGGTGTGTCAATAAGATTGGCCTAATTATTATTGATTGATTTAGTTTTTCTATTAATAAGAAAATTGGAATATCAATTCGATAAGTTACACTGCAGATTTGCAAATTGTGCTTGATACAAATCATTATTTCATTTTTGATTTGATATTACATTTAATTACCTTTATTATCATAAAGTGACGCTGGAATAAATTTCCTTAACTTGGATTATTTCCACTAATTTAATATGTTGGGAATCGTGCATCGATAATTGGGTAATTGAACTAATTTTCATATTTGTGTTCATTTGTTGAAACTTTAATAATTGTGATAATTGGAGGGCATGTAGCTTATACATATGAAGATATGTATGAAATTGTGAAGGCCAAATAAAGATTGCCTCCTTTATTGTTTAATGGGGTGTTAAGGTTCTATTTGATCATGAAAATTTAATAATTACAATTCATGACAATATGTTCTTAAATAAATTGATCTCGTCATGAATGAAATTGGGTGAAATTCACCACTATAGTAATTTGCCATCAATGAGATTTTGTCGAATTTGGAATCATGTTGATTTTATCATATGTGGATTAATTAATTTTGCGATAAATAATCTGGAAAATATGATCCTTTCATTATTTATGGGTTCCATTTCATTAATTATTTGATTAACCCAATCACTATTGATAATTTCAGAATATTTAAGTGGTGGACAATAAAAAAAATCAATTATTGATAAATTATGTATATGCATATGACCTTCAAAGTGGTAAATTGGTAATGCCTCACCTGCAATCATGACTCAAGGAATAATAATTTATATTTGGACTCACCTCCCAACAAGGGCGTATTTTAATAGCTATCTGCAAATTGCATGATAAACTGTCAATTGACAATTCTTGGACATTTACTAACAAAACACAATTATGAGGTAATGAGTTCGTATATAGCTAATTAAGGTGATTTGGAGTATAATATTGACTCTCAATTATTTTAGTACTAATTTCATAATATGATTGCAGTCTTGTATGACGTTAATTTTGATAAAAATATTGCCTAATTTAATTTATTAGGATTTAGTATTCTTAATTATTGAGTTAATAAATCTTTCATTATGATATGAATCATCTAAATTTCCTATTTGGTTGATTGAATTAAATTAAAATTGGGGAGACATTTTTAATGTCGTTCAATTAAATTTAAATATTTTTTAAATAATTGTTTAATTGGTCTAGTAATTTTTCAATTTAGTCAATCAAAGCATCATGTTGTCATAGCAGCCTCTGTGTGTGGAGAGCGACTTTATTGAAATTACATAGATGAGTGTGGAATTATTTATATGTTCTGTGTTCGGCCCATATGTAAGCACAATTTGACAGAATAATAACACAAATGTGATAGTAAGTATGCGATAATTAATTTTAATTGTTCATGTGAATATCAGTCGGTTCATAGATAGACTTTCGTTTGATAGAACTTATTATCAATACTTGATTATTACACCAAGATTACTCCTGCAGTTAATTTTTGTCCATAAACGAGGTTAATGTTGCACAAGGAGTCTTGTGATGGGTCCCCAACTAATAAAGTTGTGCGAGTGTATCTTCATGCGGGTATTGATCGGCCTAAATGTAGATTAATATTTGGCCCGAAATACACAAGCATCTGTGGTGGTGACTACGTGACGATTATTTGGTTTGACATGTGAGCAATAAGTCGGCCCAAAGGAAGACTATTTCTTGACAGTTTTTATTGTCAGTATTTGACCACTACGTGAGAGCATCATTTAAATTAGTATTGTTGTCCAAAGACTCGATGCTAATGTTGTGCTCAAATCCTCAAGATTCTAAATTAATGCAAGCATGATAAATTAATTATTTTGCAATAATTCTCTGTACAATTAAGAAATCTGCTAATTAAAGTTTTGCTTATATCAACAACATATTCATAGATGATGAGTGAACTTCAATAATATGGATGAGACTAGTAGGTTTCAAGCAAACTTAGTCTCAATAAAGTATAAGGACAGTACAATAAAACCCATTAAAAAAGCTGCTAAAGACAACTAAAGTACAACCTTTTGTTTACTCCTAAAGGCTTGTGGAATTGTTTTATAATACACCACATTAAGATTACTTAGCATGAATGGTGTTGTGGTGTAGGTAAAAGACAAAATAGTACTCCATAACATATGGTTACTAGTTGGAGAAATACTAAAGATTGCAGCTTATGGTCTCAATAAAGTTTTAACCAAAGTAGTTGTGAGAACTCTTTGAGTTTCGCATATGGTGATGTCCAACTAAGGCTAGATCATTGGGATCTACTAAAGAAAATTGGACTCAAATAAATACAAGCTACTTTATTGGTTATGAATAAAGATAAAAGTTTATGATCCAATTAATAGGATGATATTTGAGATGGGTAATACAGTATTCTTTGAGGATGTTCATTTGAGGGGAAGAATAATATTAGAGACATTGTCTTTAAGGAGAAGTCTATTTCGACTCTCACTTATGCTTTTAAGAATGGTGCAAATCCAGAATAACGATATGACAATGCCAATAATGTTTAAGGAATAACAAATTCAACAACTTCAAGAATTAATGTCACTAAGTATACCACTAGAGTAGAGAGAAAAACAATTAAGATGATTAAGTAGTTTTTCTCTTAAATAATGAGGACACTATAGAATTAATAGAAGAATATTCAAACAATATCCATCAAGTCATGTAAGGTTCAAATACTCAAAGTGGGTTAATGCTATAAGTTATGAGTATAAATCAATACAAGATGATTATGTTTGCATCTTGATAAATGATTATACTCAAAATGGAAGGAAGACATTATTTTAAGATAATTGTGGCATTAGTAGCACATTTTGATCTTGAATCATATATTAGATGCTTGTAAAGATAAATTTCTTGATAGTAACATTGATGACACAATTTCAACAGTTTAATAACTAAAAAGAAATTCATCTATACATTCAAGTAAGTTTTTTCATATTGGAATCACAAGTATCATCATGAGTAATTGTCTCATTTGGTTTTGAGACAAGTGTAGATATTTATGTGATTCAGTGGGAGAATGTTTAAGTTAAATTAAAAGAGACAAGTGCAGTCTCAATAAAGTGCCCTAAAGTTAAACTAAAAATTTAAGAAATATAGAAATATTCTATATGTTTTGATTGTTGGAAGTTGTTGTATGATGAGGTCTGTACAAGACCTAGTTTGGCTTCTGTTATTGGTGTATTAAGTAGACATTTAAGAAACTCTAGTATGAATCTTTATAAATTATATACAGAGAATTAATGATAACATGCTTGCACATTAGGAATCAGATTTGTTAGAGATCATGAGGAATTATGATTCTGAGTTTGTTAGATGCCAATATAGTATAAGATCCACTTCAGGCTACATCTTCTGTTGGTTTTGAAAGCTATATAAGTAAAAGTGTTGAACAAACACTTGTAACTCATTAACCATGATAATAGAAATAAAAGCACACTAAGGGACATCCAATCATAAAATAAAGGTGCGAAGCTTTGTCACATAAAATTGATTGTGATAGTTAGTTCGCAGTAAAGCATTAACGACAAGAGTACTTATAAGTCAAACATATTGACATAGAATTATTGGTTGTTTAAGACAGTGTTTTGTGTAGATAAAATTTTAGTAGAGCTTATTGTGATAGACTCCAAATGAGGATTCGCCACTTATGTATTCAATACTCTGTATTTGAGCTAGCTACTCATTTAGGTATTATATGGTTTTAGAATACATTGGTTTAGTGAGAGTCTATATTTATTACTCTTTAAAGTTTTTAAAATACTTTTATTTGCATAATTCAGTTTTCTGCAGAATAAAGTTGATGGCTTTGAATTCATTATGAATTCATTAAAGTTCATTTTTCATTTTGTAATATATTACATTATGGATTGATCTCACTAAAGATTGATAAAGTTGGACTAGTTGGAAATAGACATATGTTTTTTATCACATTACATGTAATTTCCATGATACTCACCATATTTGATCTATGTCATTGAGCATATTGATATTGGTGATTGTCAGGGTTTAACCACGATTTGTAATATGGTGAATGCCGCAGTGATTCCATATTAGTATATGAGATGAACCAGATTGTTAAGTATAGCTTGAAGATGAATATCATAAAATTGCGCAGTTAAGGACTCTTGGTATAATTGCTTTGAAAAATATATAGCCCAAGTGGGAGACTGTTGGAAATTTTTTAATTTCAAAATAGTCTAATTGTGGGCAATATATTATTATGCAATTATATTAGCTATTCAATTATTTTATGGACTTAATTAAGTGATCCAATTAAGGTTAAAAGTTCATGGGCTATAATAATATTATTATGGGCCAATTGAGTAGATACTCAATACTACATGACTGGGTAATTATGGGTGGTCCAATTGTATAGTATATAAAGGCTCCAAGATTATAATCTCCAAGATATTAAGACACACATGGTCTTCCATTCTCCTCATCGGGAGGGATTACTACGGTCCCCTCTTCTACGTAACCCATTGTTTTAAGTCACTGTTGAAATACTAACTTGAGACCTTGCAAGCTTTAGTAGTTACAGATGCAATAATGAATCTTAAATACAACTACCCACTACACATTAAATATTATTTCTCTCACTTCACTTTACATTAAATTATTATACTCCTTAATCTCCGTGCCCAAAAAAATGTGTCAATATCTCCGGGACGGAGGGAGTACTAATATTGATTGAAATTGTTAATTAATTAAGGTGGACGTCCGCTCGATAATTAGATACTTGGACACAAAAATTAAAAAAATAAATGATTGATTATTTTCCACAAAAAATAATTGTAAATGTAAATATAAATATAAATGTTTGTAGTTCTGAACTTCTGATCAGAAATTAACCATAAGTTTTACGTCAAAGACAATTTAAATAAGTTATAACTAGATAATACTCATATTTTTGATATAGCATTTACGTACTATAAATATTCAAATAAACCTTAAATTAAGTTAGTTATTAGCGAGAAAAAAAACAAAAACTCATGTGCAAATATTAAGATTGTAGAATAATATTTGCCCTTTAATATGAATTATGAAATAAAATTTTGCAGTCACGTGTGATGTTAAGAGATAGTAGACAAGATCACAAGATATTGATAGCACACATCTCAGTTAAGTTTGAAGATTTTCTTTCCCGACCCATTTCTAATAACCAATGACCTTAGTGTGCAAACTCTTTTATATTTCTCTTTAAAAAAATGCATTATAAATTGTTGCAAACTTTGGGCTTTCTTTCTTCAAGATTTTAAGGCTTTAAACACCCGGCCACTAAAAGGGTGTACCACCAAGGACGAAAATATCCTGATATATCCACAATATATCCATGATATATTCATTTTTTGAGAATACCGATATCGATATGGGGAGAAAAGGATATGCCTTTTCTGATATTGAGGATATATCGGAAAATATCGGTAACAATATCGATATCAAATTGTCACAGTTCAAATTTTCCCAAATATCGAGATATATCGAGAAAATATCGATACAATATCGACAAAATATCGAGGATACATCGAAAATATTGAAAAATTATCTATAATTTTAAAAAAATAAAATAATTTTTTTACTAACCAAATACTTTTTTTGTTATTAATATATTTAATTTTAAAAAATAAAATAAAAAATAAAGCAACACTTGCGTGAAACTATCTCATGGTGCTATTGTTTTGCTTTTGATTATTAATTATCACTTTTTATTAAAATTGTTATCACTTTCATTAACATTATTCATGACTAAGTAAATCAAGAAGGTTCAATCATTGTTCAATCATGCCTCAATACCATGGTGATTGGATTAGCCCACACTATCCAATTCATAGTCAAACAATTGGACAAGATAGAACGATGTACTACTAGCACATTCAGAACTATATTAAGAATTTCTCTAATTTGATGAGCAGGTACAAATATTGTTTAGATCTAGACGGTATGACATGTTTTATATTTGAGCCAAATAGATCATCATTTTGGTATTAGTTATTTGTATTAAACCAGTAGTAATTATTGTATGACTCCAGACTATTTAAATATTTTATTGATTTGCTTATCATGTGTTATGAATTTTATTGAGATTTTAAAATGTATTTATATATTAAAATTAGTTATAATATATTAAAAAGTTAATAACTTAATTTTCTTCTATTTTTTTTTAAGTTTTCGTGATTTTTTAAATTTTTACAGATATCGATATCGATATTCGATATATCCGTAAATTTGAGGTATCGATATTTTCATCTTTGTGTACCACCACTACCTCCTCTTTCATCCAAAAAGATAATATTAATAGTAATAGATAAAAAAAAATTACTCCATTTCTTTTTGTACTATTGTTGTTACTCTTGAGTTGACCTCCATATTTTATGATTATTCATGATTAAAAAAAGATCCCACATTATTTGATGGTTGAGATCATTGAAATCATATTTATTTAGGTTGTATTGGTGATCATAGATAAATATAGATTACTCTCGATTCGCATTTTCTATATCACCTTTAGTGGTAGGAGTTATTGATTGGAAGAATGGTACAAGAGATGATAGAAATGTTAAACGGGTCAGTCCTAACGGGTTTCGTGCTAAATCGAATCTGTTTAAATAAATTGGCAACGAAAAGATGAACTTAACCCTAACCCTAATCCTAACGGGCTACGGGTTAAACGGCCGCGCTCGCGGGCTGTACAATAAAAAAATTAAAAAAAAACTATAATTTGTTATAAATAATATAACAAATTCAAAATTAACTAATACATTATTTAAATTTTGAAAGAATTAATATTAATACATGCAAAATATTGTTAAAACATATAAATTTAAAGAATTTGTCATATATTTATTTAAGTATTATTTTATTTATTAGAGAAAATTGTGGGTAAAAGTGAGAAAAGTAATGAGAAAGAGATGAAAATTAAAAGATGGTGAGAGTTTGTTCAACAATGGGTTGGGGGTAGGGTGGAATGGAGTGGTTGATGTATAGATTATGGGTGTTAAAATTAATTAAATATAATAATAATAATAATTTTTAGCCCCACGGACTTGTCCTATTAGCTCACGGGTTAATCGGTTCGGGTAAAAAAAACCTGATTGTTAAACGGGTCCAATTTTTTTTACCCTAATCCGA
Source organism: Pogostemon cablin (assembly GCA_023678885.1). Classification (NCBI taxonomy): domain Eukaryota; kingdom Viridiplantae; phylum Streptophyta; class Magnoliopsida; order Lamiales; family Lamiaceae; genus Pogostemon; species Pogostemon cablin. The sequence continues at coordinate 1,722,314 of CM042983.1, forward strand.
ATCTTTTTCGGGTTAATAGGATCGGGCCCACGGTCTTCAGGCTTATTAACAACTCTAGAAGATAGTGTACGAAAGTGGCACAGAAAATTCGAAACGCAATATACGCACTCCATCCCTTTTTCTTTAGATTTTGCACGTTTAACTCACATTCACATTTTTATTTATTTATTATTTATTATTTATTTAAGGATAACGTAGTATTTTAAAAATATATGTGGTAAAATTGAATGAAAATTTTAAAATTAAAATAAAATGTATTAATGAGGTTATTAATTTTAGTGTTTAATAAATATAAGATTACTTCTAATATAGTCAAACCGAAAAAGAATAATAATAATAATGAGTTGATCATATTTTAGAGCTTATTAAAAATCTTATCCTATGTAAGGTCATCTTCATAGATAGATTTATTATGTTGGAGGGTTATTTGGGGTTATTTATGAGATGAGAAATCTACGCACACCATTTACGTCGTTAAAAAAAAGAGGCTACAAATTAATCAAATTGGCCAGACTAGACTCTTCGATATAGGCACAATGGAACTTAATTATTAAGTTTGAAAGTCCATCTGCCCACCCCATCCTATATACTATCTTGATCTAAAATTATAAAATGAAATAAATTAATGCCGTAATCTAAAAATAATAAAAACAAAGAAGGTGAGTTGTTGCTGTTCCTTTTTCTCGACATTACATCGTTCTTGCTCGGGTTGCATAACTGGTGTTTTTTTTGAAGGATAAAGTTGATAGTGTCGTCCAATAGGCATAGTGAAGAGTGGATTACAGTGAAGAGTGGATTACCAGAATTAGTAGCCAAGCCTTCCTATAAGGAATCGATATAATGCGCTAACAATTAATAACAGTAGAATCATTGATTTAAAAATCAAAGCAAACGAAATTCAATTGAAAACACAATATATAAACACAAGTTTATTCATTGAAAACATGAAAACATAACAGAATAAACAGAGAGCAGTAAAAAACACAGATCGTTAAGCCATCTCATAGATGGACACTTAACTTATTAATGGACACGAAATCTCTCAAATTCCTTTGTCATGTATGATGCGGGACAAGCGAGCGCAGTTAGAAGCAGAACCAATTGGTTCGGCCTTCCCAATGGGGATTTCATGACTGAAATTTTTGGTAAGAAACTTCAAAATGTTAACGTCGCCTTCTTCTTTCACCATGACTTTGCTGCTGTTGAGTCCGCTGCACATGAAAACGGAGGCCTTCTGGAGAAGAAGGCCTCGCCTCTGATTATACTCCGCCTCTGCAGCAATCTTTTTGGAGACGGCAGCTTCAAATTTTGTCACCCATTTTCCCTTCTCCATCGCAGCCGATTTTCCCTTCTCAAATTTCCCTGCCTTCTCCATCGCCCCCAATTCTTCCTTCGCAGCCGATTTTCCCTTCTCAAATTTCCCTGCCTTCTCCATCGCCTCCAATTCTTCCTTCGCAGCCGATTTTCCCTTCTCAAATTCCCCTGCCTTCTCCATCGCCTCCAGTTCTTCCTTCGCCTTCAATTCTTCCCTCGCAGCCTCCAGTTCTTCCTTCGCCTTCAATTCTTCCCTCGCAGCCGCATCCATGGTGCCTTTGGCTGCCTCCATCATTGTTATATAGTAATACAGTCCTCTCAAGTCCCTCACATTCGTCGGGGTTGTGTCGCGCTTGTTTTGAGATCCTCTGGGCGCCATTTTGATTGCTTTCAGATTTCAGATTTTGCATTCATTTATAGTTACAATTCCACACTGATCCACCCTTGGATACAAAATGATCCAAGATCAACAAGTTTCGATTTCAATCCTGAACGCAGTAATTCCGAGATTTCTACTGGCTGACGTCATTCCAGCCGGATCCGCGCTCTGACTCTTGGATCATTACGTCATCCAATGGTCAACATTTCAATCTGAAACCGACTAATCCCCACATTACCACTGGTTGATGTCATCCCATGCGGATCCACCCTAATGGCCCTTGGATCATTACATCATCCAAGGGCCAACAATTGTGCATCCCTTTTCCATTTCAACTTCTTTTGGGCTTTTTAACTTCTAACTGATGGGCCCTTTTGGGTTATAATTAATCCATCATCTATTTACACAATTCTATTCTTTACCTATCATACACACAACTAATATTTTTAAATTATAATATCAATCTTAAAAATTGAATACTTATCCTATTTAAAAAAATTTTGAAAAAAAACTAATATTGGTCAAACAATAGAATAACGTATTTAAAACAAATAAACAAAAAAAAAAAAGAAAAAACAATGAAGACAAAACCCTTGTGTGCGTGAGATAATCTCACAGATTATACATCAATTTGGGAGCTTCGAGACCATTAATACGCTATTCAATTTGATTCCATCACATACATACATTATACATACAACAAATCATCGAAACAAACCTACAGCCATTTTTGCTGTCCGTTGTGTGTTTTGCAGACATCACACTAGATCAATCAATACAATGAACCAATGAGAATAATAAGATGTATAATAACATCATTACATATTAGCAATGGAAGCCAAGCTTTCCTGTTGCAAGAAAACGACATCCAAATAACGTTTAATCAGGCAGGGTCGAAGTTGAACAAACAGCCGAATAACCACTGGAACGGCCGCAAGAATGCAGCCCTCTCCTTCTTCCAGAACCCAATAGCATCACTATACTGCTCATTGCGTATCTTATGAGTGGCTGCCTTCCAACTGTAGTTCTCCATTTCCAATCGAGCTGCTTTGCTTATGGTTTCTCTCTGTTTGCTGTCGTGCAGGAGGGGGTTCAGTTTGCTCAAGCAATCGTCGAGGTCTCCAGGGTTGAACAGGTAGCCTGTCTTCCCTTGCTGCTCGTCTGGAATGATATCCGGGATGCCACCAGCACGAGCAGCCACCACAGGAAGTCCGGATGACATGGCCTCTAAGACGACTAGTCCAAGAGTTTCGGATTCTGAAGGCATGATGAAAACATCACCACTGGCGTATGCTTGAGATAGCTCTTCTCCTTGTAGCATGCCCGTGAATACAGCTGGCATGCCGGCGAACATCTGCTCCAGTTCCTCTCTACCAAATGAAATTATCATTTGAATGTAACTGCTGCACAAGTTTACACACAAGAAAAACTGTCTTTGGGGTTTAAAAATTCGGTTATCTGTTAATCAGAAGATATACACTGACTGATGGTTACATATTCATTCATTCGGTATAGTTTCATTTTGATTGTGAAAACCTTTTTAATAGTGGATATTAGTTATAATTAATGGGATTCAATATACTTTCAATGCAACCTAAAATAACTGATTGCAGTTGGCCCTATTGCTAGACTGGCTCACTGACATAGTAATAACAAGAATTCAAATATAATCTTGATTGACTCTTTATAGATAAATTAAGGAAACATAAATGCCATTTCATCTAGATTACCTGTATGGTCCATCCCCAATGAAAGCTATTCGAACCTCCGGGAGCTTATCCATGACCCTGTTTCAGCCACGTAATGTCAGGTGTTCAACCTCGAAAGAACATCACATTTGAATAATATCTTATGGCAAGAATAGACAAGTTTATAGGTAAATTTGTCCACCAAAATGGAGAGAAATCACTACTGTTTGAGAAATTCCAAACTCTTCTCAACTCCAAGCCTTCCTACATGAACTATCAATGGTCTGTCGGGTTCCCCATTGCTGTTATACGAAGGAATGTCTTAGCAAATATGTAGATGAGATTACTGGTTATAGTAGGAGTTCCTTACCTTAATCTTAATCTCATTTCATGAGAGCGAAATCGCGGATGAAAGCTGTCAGAATCAACACCCTTATTCCAAAGGCGTTTCCTGTTCGCTGCAATGCAAGGAAACGGATTAATTAAAGGCTCGTTACTGCTACATCGAAACATGCAGTACAAATTTGCTTCTGAGTGGCATAACATTCACAATCTCAAAGGGTGTTGATGACTGTAGTTTTGGAAAAAATTAAGTAATTATGGATGTTATATCCACCTTCTGTTACTCTAGCTTCTTCTAAATCCTTTGCAATTGCAGCAGAAGGAACCAGAGTGAGATCAGCAGCTCCATGTAGAAATTCTGGAGAAATATTTTTCGATTTGTATAATGCTTTCACAAAATCCATCTAAGTTTGTGACAGGAATATTTCACTTACTTATAACTGACCACATTGGTTTCACCAGCCAACTGAATGTATATCTTGGTATGTATCTGTAAATTGAATATTCAATAATGAGCAGAAATCCCAACAAAAGAATATATTAGAAAGTGAAGGCACATTGAACCAGCACCAATGCAGTAGAATTTTGGGGATAAATTTCAATTATATAGTGATGAAGCCACTGAATATTGATCTAAAACATCAAAGTAAAAATGTAAAGAGAGGTGGAATATACACTGGAACATGGGTGTGATATGACATTACTATAGGTACAGATAGTAACTTCGCAATTGCAAGAGCACCAAATACCTACATAACGGCAAGAACAGTTAATCGAGCAACACAAAACTATTCCCTCTTATTGAAGTCATTTCAGTGCAAACTAGGTGGTGCCATATGTTCATGGCAAAAAGAGAATTAGATAGCCGAAACATACCATAATGCCAGGGGATGACGCGTGTATAATGTCAGGCTTAAATTGTGTGACTGCTGAGATTATTCTTGGACTAAGTGCTAGTGAAAGGGGTACCTTTTGGTAACACGGGCAAGGGAAGCTGAAAAGTGGATTCAAAGCCATTATTGCATTAGCATTTAGAGACAAGTATCTAAACAGAAGAAGACAATATGTATTCATTATTTTTGGACAAGATTAAGAATGCCTGTGAAAATCATCTTGCGTAGACAAGAAATGAAGCACTAACCTTCTTGAGCCAATTATGTGAGCTCCATGAAACTCCTCTGGAGCACCTTCATGTGTTGTCACAACCATGACCTGAACAAAATTCTAAACATTGGTACAATCTCTTCACCGAACTTTTCTCATTTGTCCTTCTTAGACTAATAATTCAAGACAAAGCTGCCTAAGAATGGAAGTGGAGAAAAAAAATCAAGAATGAAAGAACATTGCAGCGAGTACATTCTTTATTGAAGAGTTTTGTCTAGTGATTTGGTTGCTATTTCTAACACAAGTTGTTTCAACACTTTGCAAATAAGTACATCTCTCAGAATAACAAGTAGCTATATGTATTCTCTAAGTAATAAGAGGAAACAAGTACAACAAACAAGAACATACCTCATCCCCCATCTCAAGTAAATATTTAATAAAATTCTGGAATCTGTTTTTATATCCGGAGATGTAACTGTGACCAAAAAACCATCTTTTAGGACACAAAAAAATAAAGCAAATGTACACATTACATCACAACAAGAGAAACCCAGATAAATTTTTTTTACTAAATCAAGCATTGAACTCAAGAAACAGATAAATACTGGATATACTAAATTAAGAACAAACTAGATGTAAATCAAGAAGTACAATTATCAAGTCAAATCTAGACTAATGTGGACAGGAAGTCTAACCTCAACATGGACACCCAAGATTAGCTATGTAAGTATATCTAAAATGTCACTAGTAGCAATTTTAGTAATCAACTAGTCTGCAAGTCATTATTGTAGCCAAGAATCAGAAGTAATAATGGGAAACATCAGTTGAATTGAGCAATATCAGAGCATTTTCCATCAAATTGCTCCACCATTAAAGCAACATCTTCAAAAGCACAATTCTTAAAAATAGAACAAAAAATTAAAGTCAAATCATGATCATACAGTCTTGCCCAATTCATACACATCAAAATCAGAAATGACAGCAAAATAAAATGGAACTCACGCAAATGGAGATGGCTCAACAAACAGAGCAATTCGCCTTGGTTTAGAAATCATCTCAGAATCAAGCAAAGGAGAACTCTTCTCCTCCTCTTCTTCTTCTTTATACTCTCTGTTGGTCATCTTACTAATCTCACTAGAAGATCTAACTTTCAACTCCTTAATCCTTGTACAGCTATTCCACGTTAAAGATTCAACCTTTACACTAATTTGACAAGGGGTTCTCTTGCTCTGGATTAACCAAGGCAAGAATAATTAGGTGTCGAAGGGGAAAAGTAGGCAGATAAAGGTGTTGGAGAGAAAGGGGGATTTATAGTAGTGAGAGAATGAGAGGACATGATATTTTTGCTTAATGATGATAATTAATAGATACGACAACTTTGAAACCCGTTGTTGCTTGAAAGAAAGAAGGTTTTTCTTGATTTTTTAGAGCCTAGCTAGTATTTTGATTAAATTAATGGTGATGATGTGAGAGAAGAATAAGAAGAGGACATGAAAGGGGCCATGGGAGAGGACTGTCCAATTGGATATTCGTTTTTCATGTGGGAGAATTCAGAGAATCAGTGGATGATAAAATGGGGCTTATTTAATAAAATATTGTAGTTTTTGTTTTTATTTAACAAAATATTGCAACTTCCTGTTTAATGGAATAAGCAAAAGTGGCGCTTTTGCAAGATTTCTGCTTTTAAACAGTTTTCATCCTCCCCATCAAATCAGACTTATTTATTTTTTATATTTAAAATTATTTTAAGTGTTTATATATAAATAATAATTTAATATATTATTTATTATTATAAATAATCTTAAAATATATGATGTAATGTACTCTTCATCTCAATTTTAATTCTACATATTTTGTTTTAATTCGTTACAATTTTAATATTACATATTTATAAAAGAAAACAATACTTAACTAATATACATTTTCACAATATTCTTTAATTTCAAAATTTGCATTCTTTTTTGAGAAACTCTCTTGTGAGACGGATTTTTTATGAGACAGTTGTGAGACAGGTTGACCCATTACTAAAGTATGCTTATTATATAGGTAAAATATGCTTATTTATTGTTAAAGTATGTTAATAATGAATCATATTATAACACTCTAAAATTATACTTTAATTCATCATTTATCATATTTTAGAAAACATACTTTAACAACCATTAAGCATACTTTATCTATATAATAGACATACTTTAACACGTCTCACAAACCGTCTCACATATATAATGTCTCACAAGAGAATTTGTCTTCTTTTTTAACACACGACCAACTTTAATTTTAAATTCATCATTCCTACGTAACACACATATTACCATACACTTTATTTATTACTGAAAAAAATATTAAAATACCCCAAAAGTCAATAAAGTAAAAATAACTTTTCTCAAATAATGTGTAATAATAAACGTGAGCCTGTTTGCTAGACGGTAGAAATATAGTATTTTTATGTCCAAGACCAATCCACAAGCCTAGTATAATACTCCCTCCATCTGCTGGCAAGAGGAATATTTATTTTTTGCATTTAGATTAAAGAGTATTATTATTTAATATATAGTGAGTAGTTGTAGTAGTGGGTGTGTAAGTCCTATATTTTAATTGTATTAGTGGGTATGTGTGGATCTCATGTATGTATAAAAAAATGAGACTCTTTTGGGACAGATGCCCAAAATAGCAAATGTGTCCCTTACCGGCTGACAGAGGGAGTAATATATTAAAGTAATTTGACTTGAAAATGTATAATAATTTTGAAATTAAAATATGTTGTGATGTTATTAATTAAATACTCTCTCCATCTTGTTAATATTGTTATATTTACTGTTTACACAAAAATTAAAGATTATATATTTTTTTAATATATAGTGAGTTGAGTGATATAATATTTTAATGTATAATTGATAATTATATAAATATTGAAACGGAGAGAGTATCACACATTTTAAGATTATTTATAATATATAAATATATTAAGTAAATTCTTATTTATATATAAAATCTCAAAAATAATTTAAAATATAAAAAATAAAAACGTTTGATCTAATAGGGGAGAATAAAAACTATTAAAAAATATAGATGCAGTATAGGCGCCACTTCTAGTGGCGCTTTAGCTTATTCTATTAAACGAAAATACAAATGCTATATTTTGTTAAAAAGAAATAAAAACTACAATAGTTTATTAAATAAGCCATAAAATGGCATATGCCAGCTTAGCCACCGATCAATGGATGAAAGACGTAATGATATTTTGATATTTGAACTCTCAAGGGGTCAACTTGTAAATAATAAAATCTTGGTTAGTCTGGTAATATTAATCAATGTATGGACTTGTTTAGAATTTAAATTTTCAATAACTATGGGTGTTCAAGACAAAGATAATTATTTGAAAAATAAAACATTTTATAGTATGAAAAATATCCCGTGCATCAAGCTGCACGGATACTAGTTATTTCGTAAACATTCTATTTATATACTTTTATTAATAAATAAAATTTTGTATAGCTTCCTAGTGATATTTTGTAAAAATATTGTAATTTTTTTTATGAAAGTACAATTGAATACAAGAATTAATAAATTTATTAAGATACATATACCCATTATTAAATTAAAAATAATACAGTTAAAATAATAATAAAATTATGTAATGCTTTGGTGCAGCTTAATGCTTTTCTCTAAAGGAGTTTCGTTAAGCTAAAAACTATGCAATGCTTTGGAGTAGCTTAATATGATTTAAAAGAAAAAAATAAATAGATCCAAATACCTAAATAATTCAAGAAATTATTTTCTATAATCATAACTTTTTTTAATGAAGAATTTCTTTGTGGATTTGATCTATTGTAATTGTGGGCTTTGTATCTATTGTAATAGTGGGCTTTGTCTTAGCTACTTATTCACATCAGTATTAAAACCAGGCTAATTCTTATGTAACTGGGTTCAAACACATGACCTGTTAGATTTAAAATCTCTATTATTATTTTAGTCCTGTAATTTTTAGTATTTTCAATTTTAATCCTTTTAATTTTAATTTTAGTCTTTTAATTTTTAAAATTTCAATATTAATCCTATAAGTTGCAAATTTTGTTCTATATCTTTTTGAATTTTCAAAATTAGTCCTATTATAAATTATATTATATTTTAAAAAATGCATTGAGTAAAAACAAGTGATATTTTGATCGAAGGAGTGAAACGATAGGGTAATTCATAAGGTTTTCTAGAAGTCCCATTTGGGCAGCCGCAAGAGCGAGATTAGTAGCTTCATTTCCAGTTGAGACAATCTTGAGAGGCACATTGTATTCATGGTTTTCTTTCAAATAAAGTACCATTCGCATGTGAATCTGAATTTCCCTACCCATCTGCTCAATTTCTTCGAAATACCCATGCAACCATTGTTCCCACGCCTCGTCAACTGCAGCACTCATTTTCTCAAGCTTAACCCTATTTTTCTCATTTTCTTCAACCCAATATTTTTCGCATTCTTCTCTAAAATCTTGCCTCATCTGCTCCAATTTTTTACCCGCTTCTTCATGTTGTGTCGTCTTCCTCAATCAAATTGCCCAATTCTTTCAACTTGTCAATTCCCACAGGGAGGAAAGGCATGGCTAAACCCTAGAATTTTATGTTGAAGCTGAAATAAACATGGATTGGGTTGGGTCCTTTATAAAATTGCCCTAATTTTGAAGGTCAAATGGGTTGGACGTAAATTGAAAAAAAAAATAAAAAAAATAGAACACCTCAAAAGAGTTAAGAACTCGTGCATAGAGAATGAGTAATCACCACAAGTACAAGAAAATTGAAAGAAAAAAAATCTTATTTATGCCATTTTTCCAATTTATTTATTGAATATATTTATTTCTGTTATGAATTGTGTGCAAGTATTCAAACTTAGCAAGAACTTATTGCATGAAAACACACACACACACACTTATGCTGATTGTTTGAAGAATAAACGAAAACTTAGAACACCAAGAATTATAGTGGTTCGGCGATTGCCTACGTCCACTCTTGAGGGAGAAGAGATCTTATTGATTAGGGTTACAAGGATGAAGAATGAATACAACTTATATATATCTTAACTTATGATATATATGGATAATAATATATATGGATAATATATGATATGATCTTCACAATCTTGCATATCATATATTTGATCACAAACTTGCTTGCCAAGCAAGATGTCCATCAACACCAAACCTATTATCACTACAGCCCACGACCCATCATTCTTGCACCAAAAGTCACGCGTGCATTGCTGACCTTTCATGCATGAACCATGCATCGAGCATAGCCATGCAAGTGTCTACTTCTCAACAATACTCCACCTTAGACCTTGCATCTCCTTATCACAATTTCGACTTCTCTCCACCTGCTGCATTAAGGTTGCAGCCACCTTTCATCCTCCTTAGTTCATCCCGAACAAGCTCTTGCACAACTCATACTTGAGAGCTGGCAAAGCCTTTGTAAGAGCATCAGCCGAATTTTCTGATGTCTTGATCTTCTTCACAACAACTAATCCTTTCTCAATCATATCTCTTATGAAATACAACCTAACATCAATATGTTTGGTTCTTTCATGATAGCCTTGATGTTTGGAAAGATGGAGAGCACTCTGGTTGTCACAAAACACTTCAACAACATCTTGTTGAATCCCAAACTCCCTCAAAATTCCAATCAGCCACACTCCTTCCTTGATTGCTTCTGTAAGTGCCACATATTCTGCTTCAGTGGTTGAAAGAGCAACTACATGTTGATGTGTAGCCTTCCAATTCACTGCTGAACCAAATATGTTGAATACATACCCTGTCAAGGACTTCCTAGAGTCAAGATTAGCTGCATAATCTGCATCAACATAGCCCACAACAGCCTGATCCCAAGCTGCTAACCTCTTAAACTTTAAGCCTGTTGATGTTGTTCCTTTTACATATCTTAAAGCCCACTTTACTGCTTCCCAATGTAACAGCCCTGGCTTGCTCATAAACCTACTAATCAAGCTCATCACATAAGCTAGATCCGGCCTACAACACACCATTGCATACATGCTAGCATATGGTATCTTGTCCATCTTTGTCTTCTCCTCATCTGTTTGAGGTCCTTGCTGTAAGGATAGACTCAATCCCTGCTTCACTGGTACAGTAACTGACTTACAAAGATCCATGTTATACCTTTTAAGAACTTTGATCAAATATGACTCCTGATGTAAGATCAAAATTCCAGCTGATCTGTTTCTGCTGATCTGCATGCCAAGTATAACATTAGCTTCTCCAAGATCCTTCATTTCAAACTCTTTTCTCAGAATTTCTTTTACTGCAGATATACTAGCTCTATTCTTGCAAGCAATCAAAATGTCATCTACATATAGTAACAAGTATATGTAGCTCCCTTCTTCACACCTGATATACACACAGTTGTCATATAAGCTTCTTTTGAAACCATGTGATGTGATATACTCATCAAACCTTAAGTACCACTGCCTAGGACTTTGCTTCAACCCATACAGTGATTTGATTAACTTGCAAGCTTTATCTTCTGCATTTTCAATATTTACCCCCTCAGGTACCTTCATGTAAATGTCCTCCTCCAAGTTTCCATGTAAAAAGGCTGTAGTTACATCCATCTGATGTAACTCAAGATCAAACTGATTCACAATGGCCAGCAGTAATCTAATAGAACAATGCTTCACTACAGGAGAGAAAATCTCATTATAATCTACTCCCTCTTTTTGAGAGAAACCCCTTGCCACTAGCCTTGCTTTATATCTGATCCCACCTTCCTTACTAGTCACTGGCTTCTTCTTATATATCCATTTGCAACCAACAAGCTTCTGATTAACAGGCTTATCTACAACAAACCAAGTCTTATTCTTTTGTAAAGACAGTAGCTCTTCTTCCATTGCATCTAACCATTTATGACTCTCCTTGCCTGATATTGCTTCTGAGTATGTTCTTGGCTCATATACTTCAACATCAGATGCAACATATAGAGCATATGACACAATATCAGCCTCAATGTACCTAGCAGGAGCCTTGATTTGCCTCCTCAATCTATCTCTGACCAGCTGATAGCTATTCAGAGTATTTCTGGTATCAACATCAGCTGGCTCTACTTCTTCTCTTGCTACTTCTTCCTCTTGTTCATTTATATCAGCCTGATCTCCTTCTTGTTGCTGCACTTCCTTCTGAAACTCCACCTCAAGCTCAAATTTATCTGGAGTAATGGATGTTCTAGTAGTTCTTTCAACTAGTGGCATTTTCCCTTCATTGAAAATGACATCCCTACTAACAAGAAACTTGTTAGTCTCATAGCACCACAACTTATATCCCTTCACTTCTTGTGGATAACCTACAAGTACACACTTGATAGCTCGAGGATCAAGTTTGTCTTGTTTCTGATGTGCATAAACTTGACAGCCAATTACTCTCAGATGACTGTAATTTGGGGCTCTTCCAGACCAAACTTCTTCAGGTGGCTTGAACTTAAGAGCTGCAGACGGACACAAATTGATTAGGTAAGCTGTTGTTGTCACCAACTCACCCCAGAAACCTTTTGAAAACCCTCCACTGCTCATCATGCATCTTACTCTCTCAAGAAGAGTTTGATTCATTCTTTCAGCCACACCATTTTGTTGTGGAGTACCAGACACAGTCTTATGCCTTTTGATCCATTTCTCCTTGCAGTAGTTGTTAAACTGCTCTGACACAAACTCAAGGCCATTATCTGTTCTTAAGCACTTAAGTTTGCTTCCTGTCTGATTTTCAACTTCTGTAAGCCATACCTTAAAAGTTGAAAATGCATCATCCTTAGATTTCAAGATTCTTATCCATACTTTCCTTGAAAAATCATCAATGAAAGATATAAAGTATCTTCCACCTCCCATGGTTGTGCTTCTTGATGGCCCCCAAAGATCAGAGTGTATGTACTCTAGTCTTGCTTTAGTGCTGTGTTCTGCAGCACCAAACCTTAACCTCTTAGACTTGCCAAGAATGCAATCTTCACACTGCTGTAGCTTGCAAGTTGAACTTATTTCTAATAGTTTCTGTTTTGCTAACTCTTGTAACCCCCTTTCACTTATGTGAGCAAGTCTGTCATGCCACACTTGAACACTATCTTGGTCTTGAGTAGCATTGCTTTGTCCAGAAACCACAGAGCCTTCTAGAAAATAAAGGTCATATTTCTTAATTCCCTTCATCACCACTGAACTGCCTTTCATGACAGTAAGTATGCCACCTTCTGACTGAAACTTGTACCCTTGAGAATCCATCATACCCAAAGATATGAGATTCCTCCTTAAATTTGGTACATATCTAACCCTTGTCAGAAGCCTGATTGCTCCATCAAACATCTTCAACTTGATAGAGCCAATCCCCTCAATCTTGCAGGCTTGATCATTGCCCAACAAGACTGATCCTTCATGATATGGCCTCAATTCAGTGAACCAATCCTTTATGGATGTCATGTGAAATGTACATCCGGAGTCCATCACCCATTGACCTGAAACAGAACTAGAACAGATAGACAATGCTTCAATAAAATTTGAATCAGAATTACTTTGGTTTTGTATCACCTGATTTGCATGAGGTTTCTGATTCCCTCCCCTTTTAGCTATCTGTTTTGCCATCATTGCTTGCCACTTGTGACATTGCTTCTTGTAATGACCAGGTTTATTACAATGAAAGCAATTATTGTTATCATCATCAGCTGATGTACTTTGAACTTTCTGTTCTTGTTTCTTCTTATCTGGACCTTCCTTCTTGTTGTTTTTATTCCACTGATTTTGTTTCTTTACCATCAAACCTTCACCAGCAATCTGAGCATCAGAGTTCTTCTAGAGTTCCTTTGATTTTAATGCCATCTGCACTTGATCCAGTGTGATCGAATCTTTGTTGCCATACATCAAGGTATCTTTGAAATTCTCCAAAGACTTAGGAAGGGCAGAAAGTAATATCAAGGCCTTATCTTCATCTTCAAGAACAACATCTATGTTCTCAAGATCTCCAATGATTTTGTTGAAATCATCAAGCTGTACAAGTAATGGCTTGTCTTCTGTCATCTTAAACGAGTACAACTTCTGCTTTACATATAGGCGGTTTGCTAGGGTCTTCACCATGTAAAGATCCTCAAGTTTCTTCCAAACCCCCCTTGCAGTGGCTTCCTTTGAAACTTCTCTTAGAGCCTTATCTCCAAGACACAATATAATCGCACTACGAGCCTTCGATTGTGCTTCTTGATCTGCTGTGTTTGCAACCCCATCAACCGCAGCAGCCTGATTAACTGGCAACGGCTTCAAAACTTCAGACAACCCTTGTTGGATAAGGATTGCCTCCATCTTCATCCTCCATAGACTAAAGTCTGATTTCTCCGAGAACTTCTCAATATCAAACTTTGTCGTAACCATGGTGACCACCTTCTTCAAACAGTCGTTTGTGGCTTAGTTTTCCACAGACGGCGCCAATTGTTATAAATTGTGTGCAAGTATTCAAACTTAGCAAGAACTTATTGCATGAAAACACACACACACACACTTATGCTGATTGTTTGAAGAATAAACGAAAACTTAGAACACCAAGAATTATAGTGGTTCGGCAATTGCCTACGTCTACTCTTGAGGGAGAAGAGATCTTATTGATTAGGGTTACAAGGATGAAGAATGAATACAACTTATATATATCTTAACTTATGATATATATGGATAATAATATATATGGATAATATATGATATGATCTTCACAATCTTGCATATCATATATTTGATCACAAACTTGCTTGCCAAGCAAGATGTCCATCAACACCAAACCTATTATCACTACAGCCCACGGCCCATCATTCTTGCACCAAAAGTCACGCGTGCATTGCTGACCTTTCATGCATGACCCATGCATCGAGCATAGCCATGCAAGTGTCTACTTCTCAACAATTTCTTTAATAATCTGTACGCCATTCTTCACTTTCGCTGCTGCACGCCCACTTCCGTTTTCCTCATAAATCTTAATTTCTCACACTAATAAAAATAATAATAATAAAGGTGGAAAAAGTAAAACAATGCAACAGACATAAAGAAAAATGGCAATTTACAGTGTGCACCAGATGTTGGGATAAGACAGATCCCCATTCATTCCTAAGGGACAAACAAAGAATAACATAAAAAGCACAACACAAGAATTTACGTGGAAAACTCCAAAATCGGAGAAAACCCACAGACCGAGAAAATACCACTATGTGAAAATTTTTTACAATCACACAGAATTTCTCTCTCCCGACCCCAATCCCTACACCCTTACAAATCTTTGACTAATTCTCACCTTTCTTCCCATTCTCACAAATGAGAATCAAAGAAAGGAATTTTAACTAGAATCAAATACAAAGATTAAAATGTACTTGATTGGTGCACTTAACATTGAGACTAGGGGCCTCCTTATATAGCCTAAGGAGCCCATCCCCCTTTCTCTCCCACCCGATGTGGGATAACAACTCCCTCTTTTAGTTTGACAAAAAACTAACAATCTCCACCTTGTCAAAATAAAAGAAATTCATTGTCTTTATCGACAATCATTCTCAATCCCGAGAATCCTACTCCACCATATGAGTAGACCACTTAGAATTAAACCATTCTAAGAATTTACTTCGACACATATCGAAAAACACCTGCTGATATTTATTGTGCTACTTCCAGCTCTTGGCTACCCCTGGAAGTCCATCAGCCATCGATATACATCCACCACACACCCTACATCACCTGTCAAGTCAATGTCCGTGTGCAAACTTGTGGACCAGCTAATATTATTACATCTTTTCTATGACAACTGAACATGTCACAAGGATCCCCAATAATATTAACTCAACATTCAGAGTTGTTGCCGCACCAACTCCTCATTGACCAGAAACGTCACCATTGCTCCACCGTAAGCAATTATCGTGCCATTGCTCCACCGCTGTCACGACCCACTTTTCATAACTTATAATTCTTTAATTTACATAAATATCATCATCATAAAATTTGCACATATTTTTTTTTCTCCTCACATAATATATATTATCCAAACGACCACACCAGTTCAACATACACAACTGGTTTCTGACACCACATCAATCCACACAAACAGGTGATAATATTTTTTTATTACATAATAAAATATCAGCGGAAACAAAATAAACACACGGTCTAGCCCAACAGGTCGTCATCTATGTACATCTTGCTCAAACCCTGTAGGAGCTCCACAGCTTGCATAGTACATCACATACTCAAATATCATCAGGCTCACCTAAAATGCATAAACTAGTGAGACAAAAATCTCAGTAAGTAGAAATCATGCATGACAATGCATGAAAATGCATTTATTTCCTAATCTACTAATTTGTCTCTTTTATTTAGAAAACTGTTCACGTTGCGGGATCCCCACGACACACTTATGATATGCACCCCAAATGAGCTCAATGGGGACGATTTTTCCGAACCCCAAAAATAGTGACGAGAACGATTTTTCCGAACTCTGACAAAGTGGTGGGGACGATTTTTCCGAACCCCTGACAAAAATGTCGGGAATGATTTTTCCGAACCCTGACAGAGATGCATATATAGTGGCCACACACACCATTAGTATCTTATTAATTTTAGGGAAAACACTTTTCATGATATGCATGGTATGCAACCAGTGCAATTAAATATACATCATAAATCATTTATGACATCAATATCAACATTTAATCATAAATAAAATAACAACTTAATTTAATTCACACAAATCCACATCACCTTGAATCACACGGATCTCTTATAATAACAACTCCATCTTGGATCACACAGATCCTTATAACCAACATCTTCTCAAGTCATACGGATATATTTTTAACAGTTCCCAATCACACAGATATATATAATACAATAATATTATTTCAAATTACATAAATCCACAACTTGTATAATCAATTAATCCCAAATAATACATAACATAATTAAACTAATTACAAATAATTCATGAGTTCGTATATAGCTAATTAAGGTGATTTGGAGTATAATATTGACTCTCAATTATTTTAGTACTAATTTCATAATATGATTGCAGTCTTGTATGACGTTAATTTTGATAAAAATATTGCCTAATTTAATTTATTAGGATTTAGTATTCTTAATTATTGAGTTAATAAATCTTTCATTATGATATGAATCATCTAAATTTCCTATTTGGTTGATTGAATTAAATTAAAATTGGGGAGACATTTTTAATGTCGTTCAATTAAATTTAAATATTTTTTAAATAATTGTTTAATTGGTCTAGTAATTTTTCAATTTAGTCAATCAAAGCATCATGTTGTCATAGCAGCCTCTGTGTGTGGAGAGCGACTTTATTGAAATTACATAGATGAGTGTGGAATTATTTATATGTTCTGTGTTCGGCCCATATGTAAGCACAATTTGACAGAATAATAACACAAATGTGATAGTAAGTATGCGATAATTAATTTTAATTGTTCATGTGAATATCAGTCGGTTCATAGATAGACTTTCGTTTGATAGAACTTATTATCAATACTTGATTATTACACCAAGATTACCCCTGCAGTTAATTTTTGTCCATAAACGAGGTTAATGTTGCACAAGGAGTCTTGTGATGGGTCCCCAACTAATAAAGTTGTGCGAGTGTATCTTCATGCGGGTATTGATCGGCCTAAATGTAGATTAATATTTGGCCCGAAAAACACAAGCATCTGTGGTGGTGACTACGTGACGATTATTTGGTTTGACATGTGAGCAATAAGTCGGCCCAAAGGAAGACTATTTCTTGACAGTTTTTATTGTCAGTATTTGACCACTACGTGAGAGCATCATTTAAATTAGTATTGTTGTCCAAAGACTCGATGCTAATGTTGTGCTCAAATCCTCAAGATTCTAAATTAATGCAAGCATGATAAATTAATTATTTTGCAATAATTCTCTGTACAATTAAGAAATCTGCTAATTAAAGTTTTGCTTATATCAACAACATATTCATAGATGATGAGTGAACTTCAATAATATGGATGAGACTAGTAGGTTTCAAGCAAACTTAGTCTCAATAAAGTATAAGGACAGTACAATAAAACCCATTAAAAAAGCTGCTAAAGACAACTAAAGTACAACCTTTTGTTTACTCCTAAAGGCTTGTGGAATTGTTTTATAATACACCACATTAAGATTACTTAGCATGAATGGTGTTGTGGTGTAGGTAAAAGACAAAATAGTACTCCACAACATATGGTTACTAGTTGGAGAAATACTAAAGATTGCAGCTTATGGTCTCAATAAAGTTTTAACCAAAGTAGTTGTGAGAACTCTTTGAGTTTCGCATATGGTGATGTCCAACTAAGGCTAGATCATTGGGATCTACTAAAGAAAATTGGACTCAAATAAATACAAGCTACTTTATTGGTTATGAATAAAGATAAAAGTTTATGATCCAATTAATAGGATGATATTTGAGATGGGTAATACAGTATTCTTTGAGGATGTTCATTTGAGGGGAAGAATAATATTAGAGACATTGTCTTTAAGGAGAAGTCTATTTCGACTCTCACTTATGCTTTTAAGAATGGTGCAAATCCAGAATAACGATATGACAATGCCAATAATGTTTAAGGAATAACAAATTCAACAACTTCAAGAATTAATGTCACTAAGTATACCACTAGAGTAGAGAGAAAAACAATTAAGATGATTAAGTAGTTTTTCTCTTAAATAATGAGGACACTATAGAATTAATAGAAGAATATTCAAACAATGTCCATCAAGTCATGTAAGGTTCAAATACTCAAAGTGGGTTAATGCTATAAGTTATGAGTATAAATCAATACAAGATGATTATGTTTGCATCTTGATAAATGATTATACTCAAAATGGAAGGAAGACATTATTTTAAGATAATTGTGGCATTAGTAGCACATTTTGATCTTGAATCATATATTAGATGCTTGTAAAGATAAATTTCTTGATAGTAACATTGATGACACAATTTCAACAGTTTAATAACTAAAAAGAAATTCATCTATACATTCAAGTAAGTTTTTTCATATTGGAATCACAAGTATCATCATGAGTAATTGTCTCATTTGGTTTTGAGACAAGTGTAGATATTTATGTGATTCAGTGGGAGAATGTTTAAGTTAAATTAAAAGAGACAAGTGCAGTCTCAATAAAGTGCCCTAAAGTTAAACTAAAAATTTAAGAAATATAGAAATATTCTATATGTTTTGATTGTTGGAAGTTGTTGTATGATGAGGTCTGTACAAGACCTAGTTTGGCTTCTGTTATTGGTGTATTAAGTAGACATTTAAGAAACTCTAGTATGAATCTTTATAAAGTATATACAGAGAATTAATGATAACATGCTTGCACATCAGGAATCAGATTTGTTAGAGATCATGAGGAATTATGATTCTGAGTTTGTTAGATGCCAATATAGTATAAGATCCACTTCAGGCTACATCTTCTGTTGGTTTTGAAAGCTATATAAGTAAAAGTGTTGAACAAACACTTGTAACTCATTAACCATGATAATAGAAATAAAAGCACACTAAGGGACATCCAATCATAAAATAAAGGTGCGAAGCTTTGTCACATAAAATTGATTGTGATAGTTAGATCGCAGTAAAGCATTAACGACAAGAGTACTTATAAGTCAAACATATTGACATAGAATTCTTGGTTGTTTAAGACAGTGTTTTGTGTAGATAAAATTTTAGTAGAGCTTATTGTGATAGACTCCAAATGAGGATTCGCCACTTATGTATTCAATACTCTGTATTTGAGCTAGCTACTCATTTAGGTATTATATGGTTTTAGAATACATTGGTTTAGTGAGAGTCTATATTTATTACTCTTTACAGTTTTTAAAATACTTTTATTTGCATAATTCAGTTTTCTGCAGAATAAAGTTGATGGCTTTGAATTCATTATGAATTCATTAAAGTTCATTTTTCATTTTGTAATATATTACATTATGGATTGATCTCACTAAAGATTGATAAAGTTGGACTAGTTGGAAATAGACATATGTTTTTTATCACATTACATGTAATTTCCATGATACTCACCATATTTGATCTATGTCATTGAGCATATTGATATTGGTGATTGTCAGGGTTTAACCACGATTTGTAATATGGTGAATGCCGCAGTGATTCCATATTAGTATATGAGATGAACCAGATTGTTAAGTATAGCTTGAAGATGAATATCATAAAATTGCGCAGTTAAGGACTCTTGGTATAATTGCTTTGAAAAATATATAGCCCAAGTGGGAGACTGTTGGAAATTTTTTAATTTCAAAATAGTCTAATTGTGGGCAATATATTATTATGCAATTATATTAGCTATTCAATTATTTTATGGACTTAATTAAGTGATCCAATTAAGGTTAAAAGTTCATGGGCTATAATAATATTATTATGGGCCAATTGAGTAGATACTCAATACTACATGACTGGGTAATTATGGGTGGTCCAATTGTATAGTATATAAAGGCTCCAAGATTATAATCTCCAAGATATTAAGACACACATGGTCTTCCATTCTCCTCATCGGGAGGGATTACTACGGTCCCCTCTTCTACGTAACCCATTGTTTTAAGTCACTGTTGAAATACTAACTTGAGACCTTGCAAGCTTTAGTAGTTACAGATGCAATAATGAATCTTAAATACAACTACCCACTACACATTAAATATTATTTCTCTCACTTCACTTTACATTAAATTATTATACTCCTTAATCTCCGTGCCCAAAAAAATGTGTCAATATCTCCGGGACGGAGGGAGTACTAATATTGATTGAAATTGTTAATTAATTAAGGTGGACGTCCGCTCGATAATTAGATACTTGGACACAAAAATAAAAAAAATAAATGATTGATTATTTTCCACAAAAAATAATTGTAAATGTAAATATAAATATAAATGTTTGTAGTTCTGAACTTCTGATCAGAAATTAACCATAAGTTTTACGTCAAAGACAATTTAAATAAGTTATAACTAGATAATACTCATATTTTTGATATAGCATTTACGTACTATAAATATTCAAATAAACCTTAAATTAAGTTAGTTATTAGCGAGAAAAAAAACAAAAACTCATGTGCAAATATTAAGATTGTAGAATAATATTTGCCCTTTAATATGAATTATGAAATAAAATTTTGCAGTCACGTGTGATGTTAAGAGATAGTAGACAAGATCACAAGATATTGATAGCACACATCTCAGTTAAGTTTGAAGATTTTCTTTCCCGACCCATTTCTAATAACCAATGACCTTAGTGTGCAAACTCTTTTATATTTCTCTTTAAAAAAATGCATTATAAATTGTTGCAAACTTTGGGCTTTCTTTCTTCAAGATTTTAAGGCTTTAAACACCCGGCCACTAAAAGGGTGTACCACCAAGGACGAAAATATCCTGATATATCCACAATATATCCATGATATATTCATTTTTTGAGAATACCGATATCGATATGGGGAGAAAAGGATATGCCTTTTCTGATATTGAGGATATATCGGAAAATATCGGTAACAATATCGATATCAAATTGTCACAGTTCAAATTTTCCCAAATATCGAGATATATCGAGAAAATATCGATACAATATCGACAAAATATCGAGGATACATCGAAAATATTGAAAAATTATCTATAATTTTAAAAAAATAAAATAATTTTTTTACTAACCAAATACTTTTTTTGTTATTAATATATTTAATTTTAAAAAATAAAATAAAAAATAAAGCAACACTTGCGTGAAACTATCTCATGGTGCTATTGTTTTGCTTTTGATTATTAATTATCACTTTTTATTAAAATTGTTATCACTTTCATTAACATTATTCATGACTAAGTAAATCAAGAAGGTTCAATCATTGTTCAATCATGCCTCAATACCATGGTGATTGGATTAGCCCACACTATCCAATTCATAGTCAAACAATTGGACAAGATAGAACGATGTACTACTAGCACATTCAGAACTATATTAAGAATTTCTCTAATTTGATGAGCAGGTACAAATATTGTTTAGATCTAGACGGTATGACATATTTTATATTTGAGCCAAATAGATCATCATTTTGGTATTAGTTATTTGTATTAAACCAGTAGTAATTATTGTATGACTCCAGACTATTTAAATATTTTATTGATTTGCTTATCATGTGTTATGAATTTTATTGAGATTTTAAAATGTATTTATATATTAAAATTAGTTATAATATATTAAAAAGTTAATAACTTAATTTTCTTCTATTTTTTTTTTAAGTTTTCGTGATTTTTTAAATTTTTACAGATATCGATATCGATATTCGATATATCCGTAAATTTGAGGTATCGATATTTTCATCTTTGTGTACCACCACTACCTCCTCTCTCATCCAAAAAGATAATATTAATAGTAATAGATAAAAAAAATTACTCCATTTCTTTTTGTACTATTGTTGTTACTCTTGAGTTGACCTCCATATTTTATGATTATTCATGATTAAAAAAAGATCCCACATTATTTGATGGTTGCGATCATTGAAATCATATTTATTTAGGTTGCATTGGTGATCATAGATAAATATAGATTACTCTCGATTCGCATTTTCTATATCACCTTTAGTGGTAGGAGTTATTGATTGGAAGAATGGTACAAGAAATGATAGAAATGTTAAACGGGTCAGTCCTAACGGGTTTCGTGCTAAATCGAATCTGTTTAAATAAATTGGCAACGAAAAGATGAACTTAACCCTAACCCTAATCCTAACGGGCTACGGGTTAAACGGCCGCGCTCGCGGGCTGTACAATAAAAAAATTAAAAAAAAACTATAATTTGTTATAAATAATATAACAAATTCAAAATTAACTAATACATTATTTAAATTTTGAAAGAATTAATATTAATACATGCAAAATATTGTTAAAACATATAAATTTAAAGAATTTGTCATATATTTATTTAAGTATTATTTTATTTATTAGAGAAAATTGTGGGTAAAAGTGAGAAAAGTAATGAGAAAGAGATGAAAATTAAAAGATGGTGAGAGTTTGTTCAACAATGGGTTGGGGGTAGGGTGGAATGGAGTGGTTGATGTATAGATTATGGGTGTTAAAATTAATTAAATATAATAATAATAATAATTTTTAGCCCCACGGACTTGTCCTATTAGCTCACGGGTTAATCGGTTCGGGTAAAAAAAACCTGATTGTTAAACGGGTCCAATTTTTTTTACCCTAATCCGAATCTTTTTCGGGTTAATAGGATCGGGCCCACGGTCTTCAGGCTTATTAACAACTCTAGAAGATAGTGTACGAAAGTGGCACAGAAAATTCGAAACGCAATATACGCACTCCATCCCTTTTTCTTTAGATTTTGCACGTTTAACTCACATTCACATTTTTATTTATTTATTATTTATTATTTATTTAAGGATAACGTAGTATTTTAAAAATATATGTGGTAAAATTGAATGAAAATTTTAAAATTAAAATAAAATGTATTAATGAGGTTATTAATTTTAGTGTTTAATAAATATAAGATTACTTCTAATATAGTCAAACCGAAAAAGAATAATAATAATAATGAGTTGATCATATTTTAGAGCTTATTAAAAATCTTATCCTATGTAAGGTCATCTTCATAGATAGATTTATTATGTTGGAGGGTTATTTGGGGTTATTTATGAGATGAGAAATCTACGCACACCATTTACGTCGTTAAAAAAAAGAGGCTACAAATTAATCAAATTGGCCAGACTAGACTCTTCGATATAGGCACAATGGAACTTAATTATTAAGTTTGAAAGTCCATCTGCCCACCCCATCCTATATACTATCTTGATCTAAAATTATAAAATGAAATAAATTAATGCCGTAATCTAAAAATAATAAAAACAAAGAAGGTGAGTTGTTGTTGTTCCTTTTTCTCGACATTACATCGTTCTTGCTCGGGTTGCATAACTGGTGTTTTTTTTGAAGGATAAAGTTGATAGTGTCGTCCAATAGGCATAGTGAAGAGTGGATTACAGTGAAGAGTGGATTACCAGAATTAGTAGCCAAGCCTTCCTATAAGGAATCGATATAATGCGCTAACAATTAATAACAGTAGAATCATTGATTTAAAAATCAAAGCAAACGAAATTCAATTGAAAACACAATATATAAACACAAGTTTATTCATTGAAAACATGAAAACATAACAGAATAAACAGAGAGCAGTAAAAAACACAGATCGTTAAGCCATCTCATAGATGGACACTTAACTTATTAATGGACACGAAATCTCTCAAATTCCTTTGTCATGTATGATGCGGGACAAGCGAGCGCAGTTAGAAGCAGAACCAATTGGTTCGGCCTTCCCAATGGGGATTTCATGACTGAAATTTTTGGTAAGAAACTTCAAAATGTTAACGTCGCCTTCTTCTTTCACCATGACTTTGCTGCTGTTGAGTCCGCTGCACATGAAAACGGAGGCCTTCTGGAGAAGAAGGCCTCGCCTCTGATTATACTCCGCCTCTGCAGCAATCTTTTTGGAGACGGCAGCTTCAAATTTTGTCACCCATTTTCCCTTCTCCATCGCAGCCGATTTTCCCTTCTCAAATTTCCCTGCCTTCTCCATCGCCCCCAATTCTTCCTTCGCAGCCGATTTTCCCTTCTCAAATTTCCCTGCCTTCTCCATCGCCTCCAATTCTTCCTTCGCAGCCGATTTTCCCTTCTCAAATTCCCCTGCCTTCTCCATCGCCTCCAGTTCTTCCTTCGCCTTCAATTCTTCCCTCGCAGCCTCCAGTTCTTCCTTCGCCTTCAATTCTTCCCTCGCAGCCGCATCCATGGTGCCTTTGGCTGCCTCCATCATTGTTATATAGTAATACAGTCCTCTCAAGTCCCTCACATTCGTCGGGGTTGTGTCGCGCTTGTTTTGAGATCCTCTGGGCGCCATTTTGATTGCTTTCAGATTTCAGATTTTGCATTCATTTATAGTTACAATTCCACACTGATCCACCCTTGGATACAAAATGATCCAAGATCAACAAGTTTCGATTTCAATCCTGAACGCAGTAATTCCGAGATTTCTACTGGCTGACGTCATTCCAGCCGGATCCGCGCTCTGACTCTTGGATCATTACGTCATCCAATGGTCAACATTTCAATCTGAAACCGACTAATCCCCACATTACCACTGGTTGATGTCATCCCATGCGGATCCACCCTAATGGCCCTTGGATCATTACATCATCCAAGGGCCAACAATTGTGCATCCCTTTTCCATTTCAACTTCTTTTGGGCTTTTTAACTTCTAACTGATGGGCCCTTTTGGGTTATAATTAATCCATCATCTATTTACACAATTCTATTCTTTACCTATCATACACACAACTAATATTTTTAAATTATAATATCAATCTTAAAAATTGAATACTTATCCTATTTAAAAAAATTTTGAAAAAAAACTAATATTGGTCAAACAATAGAATAACGTATTTAAAACAAATAAACAAAAAAAAAAAAGAAAAAACAATGAAGACAAAACCCTTGTGTGCGTGAGATAATCTCACAGATTATACATCAATTTGGGAGCTTCGAGACCATTAATACGCTATTCAATTTGATTCCATCACATACATACATTATACATACAACAAATCATCGAAACAAACCTACAGCCATTTTTGCTGTCCGTTGTGTGTTTTGCAGACATCACACTAGATCAATCAATACAATGAACCAATGAGAATAATAAGATGTATAATAACATCATTACATATTAGCAATGGAAGCCAAGCTTTCCTGTTGCAAGAAAACGACATCCAAATAACGTTTAATCAGGCAGGGTCGAAGTTGAACAAACAGCCGAATAACCACTGGAACGGCCGCAAGAATGCAGCCCTCTCCTTCTTCCAGAACCCAATAGCATCACTATACTGCTCATTGCGTATCTTATGAGTGGCTGCCTTCCAACTGTAGTTCTCCATTTCCAATCGAGCTGCTTTGCTTATGGTTTCTCTCTGTTTGCTGTCGTGCAGGAGGGGGTTCAGTTTGCTCAAGCAATCGTCGAGGTCTCCAGGGTTGAACAGGTAGCCTGTCTTCCCTTGCTGCTCGTCTGGAATGATATCCGGGATGCCACCAGCACGAGCAGCCACCACAGGAAGTCCGGATGACATGGCCTCTAAGACGACTAGTCCAAGAGTTTCGGATTCTGAAGGCATGATGAAAACATCACCACTGGCGTATGCTTGAGATAGCTCTTCTCCTTGTAGCATGCCCGTGAATACAGCTGGCATGCCGGCGAACATCTGCTCCAGTTCCTCTCTACCAAATGAAATTATCATTTGAATGTAACTGCTGCACAAGTTTACACACAAGAAAAACTGTCTTTGGGGTTTAAAAATTCGGTTATCTGTTAATCAGAAGATATACACTGACTGATGGTTACATATTCATTCATTCGGTATAGTTTCATTTTGATTGTGAAAACCTTTTTAATAGTGGATATTAGTTATAATTAATGGGATTCAATATACTTTCAATGCAACCTAAAATAACTGATTGCAGTTGGCCCTATTGCTAGACTGGTTCACTGACATAGTAATAACAAGAATTCAAATATAATCTTGATTGACTCTTTATAGATAAATTAAGGAAACATAAATGCCATTTCATCTAGATTACCTGTATGGTCCATCCCCAATGAAAGCTATTCGAACCTCCGGGAGCTTATCCATGACCCTGTTTCAGCCACGTAATGTCAGGTGTTCAACCTCGAAAGAACATCACATTTGAATAATATCTTATGGCAAGAATAGACAAGTTTATAGGTAAATTTGTCCACCAAAATGGAGAGAAATCACTACTGTTTGAGAAATTCCAAACTCTTCTCAACTCCAAGCCTTCCTACATGAACTATCAATGGTCTGTCGGGTTCCCCATTGCTGTTATACGAAGGAATGTCTTAGCAAATATGTAGATGAGATTACTGGTTATAGTAGGAGTTCCTTACCTTAATCTTAATCTCATTTCATGAGAGCGAAATCGCGGATGAAAGCTGTCAGAATCAACACCCTTATTCCAAAGGCGTTTCCTGTTCGCTGCAATGCAAGGAAACGGATTAATTAAAGGCTCGTTACTGCTACATCGAAACATGCAGTACAAATTTGCTTCTGAGTGGCATAACATTCACAATCTCAAAGGGTGTTGATGACTGTAGTTTTGGAAAAAATTAAGTAATTATGGATGTTATATCCACCTTCTGTTACTCTAGCTTCTTCTAAATCCTTTGCAATTGCAGCAGAAGGAACCAGAGTGAGATCAGCAGCTCCATGTAGAAATTCTGGAGAAATATTTTTCGATTTGTATAATGCTTTCACAAAATCCATCTAAGTTTGTGACAGGAATATTTCACTTACTTATAACTGACCACATTGGTTTCACCAGCCAACTGAATGTATATCTTGGTATGTATCTGTAAATTGAATATTCAATAATGAGCAGAAATCCCAACAAAAGAATATATTAGAAAGTGAAGGCACATTGAACCAGCACCAATGCAGTAGAATTTTGGGGATAAATTTCAATTATATAGTGATGAAGCCACTGAATATTGATCTAAAACATCAAAGTAAAAATGTAAAGAGAGGTGGAATATACACTGGAACATGGGTGTGATATGACATTACTATAGGTACAGATAGTAACTTCGCAATTGCAAGAGCACCAAATACCTACATAACGGCAAGAACAGTTAATCGAGCAACACAAAACTATTCCCTCTTATTGAAGTCATTTCAGTGCAAACTAGGTGGTGCCATATGTTCATGGCAAAAAGAGAATTAGATAGCCGAAACATACCATAATGCCAGGGGATGACGCGTGTATAATGTCAGGCTTAAATTGTGTGACTGCTGAGATTATTCTTGGACTAAGTGCTAGTGAAAGGGGTACCTTTTGGTAACACGGGCAAGGGAAGCTGAAAAGTGGATTCAAAGCCATTATTGCATTAGCATTTAGAGACAAGTATCTAAACAGAAGAAGACAATATGTATTCATTATTTTTGGACAAGATTAAGAATGCCTGTGAAAATCATCTTGCGTAGACAAGAAATGAAGCACTAACCTTCTTGAGCCAATTATGTGAGCTCCATGAAACTCCTCTGGAGCACCTTCATGTGTTGTCACAACCATGACCTGAACAAAATTCTAAACATTGGTACAATCTCTTCACCGAACTTTTCTCATTTGTCCTTCTTAGACTAATAATTCAAGACAAAGCTGCCTAAGAATGGAAGTGGAGAAAAAAAATCAAGAATGAAAGAACATTGCAGCGAGTACATTCTTTATTGAAGAGTTTTGTCAAGTGATTTGGTTGCTATTTCTAACACAAGTTGTTTCAACACTTTGCAAATAAGTACATCTCTCAGAATAACAAGTAGCTATATGTATTCTCTAAGTAATAAGAGGAAACAAGTACAACAAACAAGAACATACCTCATCCCCCATCTCAAGTAAATATTTAATAAAATTCTGGAATCTGTTTTTATATCCGGAGATGTAACTGTGACCAAAAAACCATCTTTTAGGACACAAAAAAATAAAGCAAATGTACACATTACATCACAACAAGAGAAACCCAGATAAATTTTTTTTACTAAATCAAGCATTGAACTCAAGAAACAGATAAATACTGGATATACTAAATTAAGAACAAACTAGATGTAAATCAAGAAGTACGATTATCAAGTCAAATCTAGACTAATGTGGACAGGAAGTCTAACCTCAACATGGACACCCAAGATTAGCTATGTAAGTATATCTAAAATGTCACTAGTAGCAATTTTAGTAATCAACTAGTCTGCAAGTCATTATTGTAGCCAAGAATCAGAAGTAATAATGGGAAACATCAGTTGAATTGAGCAATATCAGAGCATTTTCCATCAAATTGCTCCACCATTAAAGCAACATCTTCAAAAGCACAATTCTTAAAAATAGAACAAAAAATTAAAGTCAAATCATGATCATACAGTCTTGCCCAATTCATACACATCAAAATCAGAAATGACAGCAAAATAAAATGGAACTCACGCAAATGGAGATGGCTCAACAAACAGAGCAATTCGCCTTGGTTTAGAAATCATCTCAGAATCAAGCAAAGGAGAACTCTTCTCCTCCTCTTCTTCTTCTTTATACTCTCTGTTGGTCATCTTACTAATCTCACTAGAAGATCTAACTTTCAACTCCTTAATCCTTGTACAGCTATTCCACGTTAAAGATTCAACCTTTACACTAATTTGACAAGGGGTTCTCTTGCTCTGGATTAACCAAGGCAAGAATAATTAGGTGTCGAAGGGGAAAAGTAGGCAGATAAAGGTGTTGGAGAGAAAGGGGGATTTATAGTAGTGAGAGAATGAGAGGACATGATATTTTTGCTTAATGATGATAATTAATAGATACGACAACTTTGAAACCCGTTGTTGCTTGAAAGAAAGAAGGTTTTTCTTGATTTTTTAGAGCCTAGCTAGTATTTTGATTAAATTAATGGTGATGATGTGAGAGAAGAATAAGAAGAGGACATGAAAGGGGCCATGGGAGAGGACTGTCCAATTGGATATTCGTTTTTCATGTGGGAGAATTCAGAGAATCAGTGGATGATAAAATGGGGCTTATTTAATAAAATATTGTAGTTTTTGTTTTTATTTAACAAAATATTGCAACTTCCTGTTTAATGGAATAAGCAAAAGTGGCGCTTTTGCAAGATTTCTGCTTTTAAACAGTTTTCATCCTCCCCATCAAATCAGACTTATTTATTTTTTATATTTAAAATTATTTTAAGTGTTTATATATAAATAATAATTTAATATATTATTTATTATTATAAATAATCTTAAAATATATGATGTAATGTACTCTTCATCTCAATTTTAATTCTACATATTTTGTTTTAATTCGTTACAATTTTAATATTACATATTTATAAAAGAAAACAATACTTAACTAATATACATTTTCACAATATTCTTTAATTTCAAAATTTGCATTCTTTTTTTAGAAACTCTCTTGTGAGACGGGTTTTTTATGAGACAGGTTGACCCATTACTAAAGTATGCTTATTATATAGGTAAAATATGCTTATTTATTGTTAAAGTATGTTAATAATGAATCATATTATAACACTCTAAAATTATACTTTAATTCATCATTTATCATATTTTAGAAAACATACTTTAACAACCATTAAGCATACTTTATCTATATAATAGACATACTTTAACACGTCTCACAAACCGTCTCACATATATAATGTCTCACAAGAGAATTTGTCTTCTTTTTTAACACACGACCAACTTTAATTTTAAATTCATCATTCCTACGTAACACACATATTACCATACACTTTATTTATTACTGAAAAAAATATTAAAATACCCCAAAAGTCAATAAAGTAAAAATAACTTTTCTCAAATAATGTGTAATAATAAACGTGAGCCTGTTTGCTAGACGGTAGAAATATAGTATTTTTATGTCCAAGACCAATCCACAAGCCTAGTATAATACTCCCTCCATCTGCTGGCAAGAGGAATATTTATTTTTTGCATTTAGATTAAAGAGTATTATTATTTAATATATAGTGAGTAGTTGTAGTAGTGGGTGTGTAAGTCCTATATTTTAATTGTATTAGTGGGTATGTGTGGATCTCATGTATGTATAAAAAAATGAGACTCTTTTGGGACAGATGCCCAAAATAGCAAATGTGTCCCTTACCGGCTGACAGAGGGAGTAATATATTAAAGTAATTTGACTTGAAAATGTATAATAATTTTGAAATTAAAATATGTTGTGATGTTATTAATTAAATACTCTCTCCATCTTGTTAATATTGTTATATTTACTGTTTACACAAAAATTAAAGATTATATTTTTTTTTAATATATAGTGAGTTGAGTGATATAATATTTTAATGTATAGTTGATAATTATATAAATATTGAAACGGAGAGAGTATCACACATTTTAAGATTATTTATAATATATAAATATATTAAGTAAATTCTTATTTATATATAAAATCTCAAAAATAATTTAAAATATAAAAAATAAAAACGTTTGATCTAATAGGGGAGAATAAAAACTATTAAAAAATATAGATGCAGTATAGGCGCCACTTCTAGTGGCGCTTTAGCTTATTCTATTAAACGAAAATACAAATGCTATATTTTGTTAAAAAGAAATAAAAACTACAATAGTTTATTAAATAAGCCATAAAATGGCATATGCCAGCTTAGCCACCGATCAATGGATGAAAGACGTAATGATATTTTGATATTTGAACTCTCAAGGGGTCAACTTGTAAATAATAAAATCTTGGTTAGTCTGGTAATATTAATCAATGTATGGACTTGTTTAGAATTTAAATTTTCAATAACTATGGGTGTTCAAGACAAAGATAATTATTTGAAAAATAAAACATTTTATAGTATGAAAAATATCCCGTGCATCAAGCTGCACGGATACTAGTTATTTCGTAAACATTCTATTTATATACTTTTATTAATAAATAAAATTTTGTATAGCTTCCTAGTGATATTTTGTAAAAATATTGTAATTTTTTTTATGAAAGTACAATTGAATACAAGAATTAATAAATTTATTAAGATACATATACCCATTATTAAATTAAAAATAATACAGTTAAAATAATAATAAAATTATGTAATGCTTTGGTGTAGCTTAATGCTTTTCTCTAAAGGAGTTTCGTTAAGCTAAAAACTATGCAATGCTTTGGAGTAGCTTAATATGATTTAAAAGAAAAAAATAAATAGATCCAAATACCTAAATAATTCAAGAAATTATTTTCTATAATCATAACTTTTTATAATGAAGAATTTCTTTGTGGATTTGATCTATTGTAATTGTGGGCTTTGTATCTATTGTAATAGTGGGCTTTGTCTTAGCTACTTATTCACATCAGTATTAAAACCAGGCTAATTCTTATGTAACTGGGTTCAAACACATGACCCGTTAGATTTAAAATCTCTATTATTATTTTAGTCCTGTAATTTTTAGTATTTTCAATTTTAATCCTTTTAATTTTAATTTTAGTCTTTTAATTTTTAAAATTTCAATATTAATCCTATAAGTTGCAAATTTTGTTCTATATCTTTTTGAATTTTCAAAATTAGTCCTATTATAAATTATATTATATTTTAAAAAATACATTGAGTAAAAACAAGTGATATTTTGATCGAAGGAGTGAAACGATAGGGTAATTCATAAGGTTTTCTAGAAGTCCCATTTGGGCAGCCGCAAGAGCGAGATTAGTAGCTTCATTTCCAGTTGAGACAATCTTGAGAGGCACATTGTATTCATGGTTTTCTTTCAAATAAAGTACCATTCGCATGTGAATCTGAATTTCCCTACCCATCTGCTCAATTTCTTCGAAATACCCATGCAACCATTGTTCCCACGCCTCGTCAACTGCAGCACTCATTTTCTCAAGCTTAACCCTATTTTTCTCATTTTCTTCAACCCAATATTTTTCGCATTCTTCTCTAAAATCTTGCCTCATCTGCTCCAATTTTTTACCCGCTTCTTCATGTTGTGTCGTCTTCCTCAATCAAATTGCCCAATTCTTTCAACTTGTCAATTCCCACAGGGAGGAAAGGCATGGCTAAACCCTAGAATTTTATGTTGAAGCTGAAATAAACATGGATTGGGTTGGGTCCTTTATAAAATTGCCCTAATTTTGAAGGTCAAATGGGTTGGACGTAAATTGAAAAAAAAAATAAAAAAAATAGAACACCTCAAAAGAGTTAAGAACTCGTGCATAGAGAATGAGTAATCACCACAAGTACAAGAAAATTGAAAGAAAAAAAATCTTATTTATGCCATTTTTCCAATTTATTTATTGAATATATTTATTTCTGTTATGAATTGTGTGCAAGTATTCAAACTTAGCAAGAACTTATTGCATGAAAACACACACACACACACTTATGCTGATTGTTTGAAGAATAAACGAAAACTTAGAACACCAAGAATTATAGTGGTTCGGCGATTGCCTACGTCCACTCTTGAGGGAGAAGAGATCTTATTGATTAGGGTTACAAGGATGAAGAATGAATACAACTTATATATATCTTAACTTATGATATATATGGATAATAATATATATGGATAATATATGATATGATCTTCACAATCTTGCATATCATATATTTGATCACAAACTTGCTTGCCAAGCAAGATGTCCATCAACACCAAACCTATTATCACTACAGCCCACGACCCATCATTCTTGCACCAAAAGTCACGCGTGCATTGCTGACCTTTCATGCATGAACCATGCATCGAGCATAGCCATGCAAGTGTCTACTTCTCAACAATACTCCACCTTAGACCTTGCATCTCCTTATCACAATTTCGACTTCTCTCCACCTGCTGCATTAAGGTTGCAGCCACCTTTCATCCTCCTTAGTTCATCCCGAACAAGCTCTTGCACAACTCATACTTGAGAGCTGGCAAAGCCTTTGTAAGAGCATCAGCCGAATTTTCTGATGTCTTGATCTTCTTCACAACAACTAATCCTTTCTCAATCATATCTCTTATGAAATACAACCTAACATCAATATGTTTGGTTCTTTCATGATAGCCTTGATGTTTGGAAAGATGGAGAGCACTCTGGTTGTCACAAAACACTTCAACAACATCTTGTTGAATCCCAAACTCCCTCAAAATTCCAATCAGCCACACTCCTTCCTTGATTGCTTCTGTAAGTGCCACATATTCTGCTTCAGTGGTTGAAAGAGCAACTACATGTTGATGTGTAGCCTTCCAATTCACTGCTGAACCAAATATGTTGAATACATACCCTGTCAAGGACTTCCTAGAGTCAAGATTAGCTGCATAATCTGCATCAACATAGCCCACAACAGCCTGATCCCAAGCTGCTAACCTCTTAAACTTTAAGCCTGTTGATGTTGTTCCTTTTACATATCTTAAAGCCCACTTTACTGCTTCCCAATGTAACAGCCCTGGCTTGCTCATAAACCTACTAATCAAGCTCATCACATAAGCTAGATCCGGCCTACAACACACCATTGCATACATGCTAGCATATGGTATCTTGTCCATCTTTGTCTTCTCCTCATCTGTTTGAGGTCCTTGCTGTAAGGATAGACTCAATCCCTGCTTCACTGGTACAGTAACTGACTTACAAAGATCCATGTTATACCTTTTAAGAACTTTGATCAAATATGACTCCTGATGTAAGATCAAAATTCCAACTGATCTGTTTCTGCTGATCTGCATGCCAAGTATAACATTAGCTTCTCCAAGATCCTTCATTTCAAACTCTTTTCTCAGAATTTCTTTTACTGCAGATATACTAGCTCTATTCTTGCAAGCAATCAAAATGTCATCTACATATAGTAACAAGTATATGTAGCTCCCTTCTTCACACCTGATATACACACAGTTGTCATATAAGCTTCTTTTGAAACCATGTGATGTGATATACTCATCAAACCTTAAGTACCACTGCCTAGGACTTTGCTTCAACCCATACAGTGATTTGATTAACTTGCAAGCTTTATCTTCTGCATTTTCAATATTTACCCCCTCAGGTACCTTCATGTAAATGTCCTCCTCCAAGTTTCCATGTAAAAAGGCTGTAGTTACATCCATCTGATGTAACTCAAGATCAAACTGATTCACAATGGTCAGCAGTAATCTAATAGAACAATGCTTCACTACAGGAGAGAAAATCTCATTATAATCTACTCCCTCTTTTTGAGAGAAACCCCTTGCCACTAGCCTTGCTTTATATCTGATCCCACCTTCCTTACTAGTCACTGGCTTCTTCTTATATATCCATTTGCAACCAACAAGCTTCTGATTAACAGGCTTATCTACAACAAACCAAGTCTTATTCTTTTGTAAAGACAATAGCTCTTCTTCCATTGCATCTAACCATTTATGACTCTCCTTGCCTGATATTGCTTCTGAGTATGTTCTTGGCTCATATACTTCAACATCAGATGTAACATATAGAGCATATGACACAATATCAGCCTCAATGTACCTAGCAGGAGCCTTGATTTGCCTCCTCAATCTATCTCTGACCAGCTGATAGCTATTCAGAGTATTTCTGGTATCAACATCAGCTGGCTCTACTTCTTCTCTTGCTACTTCTTCCTCTTGTTCATTTATATCAGCCTGATCTCCTTCTTGTTGCTGCACTTCCTTCTGAAACTCCACCTCAAGCTCAAATTTATCTGGAGTAATGGATGTTCTAGTAGTTCTTTCAACTAGTGGCATTTTCCCTTCATTGAAAATGACATCCCTACTAACAAGAAACTTGTTAGTCTCATAGCACCACAACTTATATCCCTTCACTTCTTGTGGATAACCTACAAGTACACACTTGATAGCTCGAGGATCAAGTTTGTCTTGTTTCTGATGTGCATAAACTTGACAGCCAATTACTCTCAGATGACTGTAATTTGGGGCTCTTCCAGACCAAACTTCTTCAGGTGGCTTGAACTTAAGAGCTGCAGACGGACACAAATTGATTAGGTAAGCTGTTGTTGTCACCAACTCACCCCAGAAACCTTTTGAAAACCCTCCACTGCTCATCATGCATCTTACTCTCTCAAGAAGAGTTTGATTCATTCTTTCAGCCACACCATTTTGTTGTGGAGTACCAGACACAGTCTTATGCCTTTTGATCCCTTTCTCCTTGCAGTAGTTGTTAAACTGCTCTGACACAAACTCAAGGCCATTATCTGTTCTTAAGCACTTAAGTTTGCTTCCTGTCTGATTTTCAACTTCTGTAAGCCATACCTTAAAAGTTGAAAATGCCTCATCCTTAGATTTCAAGATTCTTATCCATACTTTCCTTGAAAAATCATCAATGAAAGATATAAAGTATCTTCCACCTCCCATGGTTGTGCTTCTTGATGGCCCCCAAAGATCAGAGTGTATGTACTCTAGTCTTGCTTTAGTGCTGTGTTCTGCAGCACCAAACCTTAACCTCTTAGACTTGCCAAGAATGCAATCTTCACACTGCTGTAGCTTGCAAGTTGAACTTATTTCTAATAGTTTCTGTTTTGCTAACTCTTGTAACCCCCTTTCACTTATGTGAGCAAGTCTGTCATGCCACACTTGAACACTATCTTGGTCTTGAGTAGCATTGCTTTGTCCAGAAACCACAGAGCCTTCTAGAAAATAAAGGTCATATTTCTTAATTCCCTTCATCACCACTGAACTGCCTTTCATGACAGTAAGTATGCCACCTTCTGACTGAAACTTGTACCCTTGAGAATCCATCATACCCAAAGATATGAGATTCCTCCTTAAATTTGGTACATATCTAACCCTTGTCAGAAGCCTGATTGCTCCATCAAACATCTTCAACTTGATAGAGCCAATCCCCTCAATCTTGCAGGCTTGATCATTGCCCAACAAGACTGATCCTTCATGATATGGCCTCAATTCAGTGAACCAATCCTTTATGGATGTCATGTGAAATGTACATCCGGAGTCCATCACCCATTGACCTGAAACAGAACTAGAACAGATAGACAATGCTTCAATAAAATTTGAATCAGAATTACTTTGGTTTTGTATCACCTGATTTGCATGAGGTTTCTGATTCCCTCCCCTTTTAGCTATCTGTTTTGCCATCATTGCTTGCCACTTGTGACATTGCTTCTTGTAATGACCAGGTTTATTACAATGAAAGCAATTATTGTTATCATCATCAGCTGATGTACTTTGAACTTTCTGTTCTTGTTTCTTCTTATCTGGACCTCCCTTCTTGTTGTTTTTATTCCACTGATTTTGTTTCTTTACCATCAAACCTTCACCAGCAATCTGAGCATCAGAGTTCTTCTAGAGTTCCTTTGATTTTAATGCCATCTGCACTTGATCCAGTGTGATCGAATCTTTGTTGTCATACATCAAGGTATCTTTGAAATTCTCCAAAGACTTAGGAAGGGCAGAAAGTAATATCAAGGCCTTATCTTCATCTTCAAGAACAACATCTATGTTCTCAAGATCTCCAATGATTTTGTTGAAATCATCAAGCTGTACAAGTAATGGCTTGTCTTCTGTCATCTTAAACGAGTACAACTTCTGCTTTACATATAGGCGGTTTGCTAGGGTCTTCACCATGTAAAGATCCTCAAGTTTCTTCCAAACCCCCCTTGCAGTGGCTTCCTTTGAAACTTCTCTTAGAGCCTTATCTCCAAGACACAATATAATCGCACTACGAGCCTTCGATTGTGCTTCTTGATCTGCTGTATTTGCAACCCCATCAACCGCAGCAGCCTGATTAACTGGCAACGGCTTCAAAACTTCAGACAACCCTTGTTGGATAAGGATTGCCTCCATCTTCATCCTCCATAGACTAAAGTCTGATTTCTCCGAGAACTTCTCAATATCAAACTTTGTCGTAACCATGGTGACCACCTTCTTCAAACAGTCGTTTGTGGCTTAGTTTCCCACAGACGGCGCCAATTGTTATGAATTGTGTGCAAGTATTCAAACTTATCAAGAACTTATTGCATGAAAACACACACACACACACACACACTTATGCTGATTGTTTGAAGAATAAACGAAAACTTAGAA
Organism: Pogostemon cablin; assembly: GCA_023678885.1. Lineage (NCBI taxonomy): Eukaryota > Viridiplantae > Streptophyta > Magnoliopsida > Lamiales > Lamiaceae > Pogostemon > Pogostemon cablin. The sequence goes on from CM042983.1 coordinate 1,759,746, forward strand.
CACCAAGAATTATAGTGGTTCGGCAATTGCCTACGTCTACTCTTGAGGGAGAAGAGATCTTATTGATTAGGGTTACAAGGATGAAGAATGAATACAACTTATATATATCTTAACTTATGATATATATGGATAATAATATATATGGATAATATATGATATGATCTTCACAATCTTGCATATCATATATTTGATCACAAACTTGCTTGCCAAGCAAGATGTCCATCAACACCAAACCTATTATCACTACAGCCCACGGCCCATCATTCTTCCACCAAAAGTCACGCGTGCATTGCTGACCTTTCATGCATGACCCATGCATCGAGCATAGCCATGCAAGTGTCTACTTCTCAACAATTTCTTTAATAATCTGTACGCCATTCTTCACTTTCGCTGTTGCACGCCCACTTCCGTTTTCCTCATAAATCTTAATTTCTCACACTAATAAAAATAATAATAATAAAGGTGGAAAAAGTAAAACAATGCAACAGACATAAAGAAAAATGGCAATTTACAGTGTGCACCAGATGTTGGGATAAGACAGATCCCCATTCATTCCTAAGGGACAAACAAAGAATAACATAAAAAGCACAACACAAGAATTTACGTGGAAAACTCTAAAATCGGAGAAAACCCACAGACCGAGAAAATACCACTATGTGAAATTTTTTTACAATCACACAGAATTTCTCTCTCCCGACCCCAATCCCTACACCCTTACAAATCTTTGACTAATTCTCACCTTTCTTCCCATTCTCACAAATGAGAATCAAAGAAAGGAATTTTAACTAGAATCAAATACAAAGATTAAAATGTACTTGATTGGTGCACTTAACATTGAGACTAGGGGCCTCCTTATATAGCCTAAGGAGCCCATCCCCCTTTCTCTCCCACCCGATGTGGGATAACAACTCCCTCTTTTAGTTTGACAAAAAACTAACAATCTCCACCTTGTCAAAATAAAAGAAATTCATTGTCTTTATCGACAATCATTCTCAATCCCGAGAATCCTACTCCACCATATGAGTAGACCACTTAGAATTAAACCATTCTAAGAATTTACTTCGACACATATCGAAAAACACCTGCTGATATTTATTGTGCTACTTCCAGCTCTTGGCTACCCCTGGAAGTCCATCAGCCATCGATATACATCCACCACACACCCTACATCACCTGTCAAGTCAATGTCCGTGTGCAAACTTGTGGACCAGCTAATATTATTACATCTTTTCTATGACAACTGAACATGTCACAAGGATCCCCAATAATATTAACTCAACATTCAGAGTTCTTGCCGCACCAACTCCTCCTTGACCAGAAACGTCACCATTGCTCCACCGTAAGCAATTATCGTGCCATTGCTCCACCGCTGTCACGACCCACTTTTCATAACTTATAATTCTTTAATTTACATAAATATCATCATCATAAAATTTGCACATATTTTTTTTTCTCCTCACATAATATATATTATCCAAACGACCACACCAGTTCAACATACACAACTGGTTTCTGACACCACATCAATCCACACAAACAGGTGACAATATTTTTTTATTACATAATAAAATATCAGCGGAAACAAAATAAACACACGGTCTAGCCCAACAGGTCGTCATCTATGTACATCTTGCTCAAACCCTGTAGGAGCTCCACAGCTTGCATAGTACATCACATACTCAAATATCATCAGGCTCACCTAAAATGCATAAACTAGTGAGACAAAAATCTCAGTAAGTAGAAATCATGCATGACAATGCATGAAAATGCATTTATTTCCTAATCTACTAATTTGTCTCTTTTATTTAGAAAACTGTTCACGTTGCGGGATCCCCACGACACACTTATGATATGCACCCCAAATGAGCTCAATGGGGACGATTTTTCCGAACCCCAAAAATAGTGACGAGAACGATTTTTCCGAACTCTGACAAAGTGGTGGGGACGATTTTTCCGAACCCCTGACAAAAATGTCGGGAACGATTTTTCCGAACCCTGACAGAGATGCATATATAGTGGCCACACACACCATTAGTATCTTATTAATTTTAGGGAAAACACTTTTCATGATATGCATGGTATGCAACCAGTGCAATTAAATATACATCATAAATCATTTATGACATCAATATCAACATTTAATCATAAATAAAATAACAACTTAATTTAATTCACACAAATCCACATCACCTTGAATCACACGGATCTCTTATAATAACAACTCCATCTTGGATCACACAGATCCTTATAACCAACATCTTCTCAAGTCATACGGATATATTTTTAACAGTTCCCAATCACACAGATATATATAATACAATAATATTATTTCAAATTACATAAATCCACAACTTGTATAATCAATTAATCCCAAATAATACATAACATAATTAAACTAATTACAAATAATTCACAACATAATTATCACATATTAATCACAAATAATATATACACAACATATTTATGCATTGTAGTTGGACATCTACTTACTTGAACTCCGACAATAGTAATACTAAAGACCCGTGAAGAATTGTAATTAATTCATTCCGTCCCATTCCAACACACTCTCCTTTTCTTTTCTTTTCGATTGATTTGGGTGCAGGATATCACTCCTAACACCCATGCATATATATAGGCAAAATGGGGTGGCCATTAAAAAAAATTTTTTTTTTTTTAATAAATTTTTTTTTTTATTTTTTTAATAAAAAAACGGCTAATGCAGCCAATGTACAAAATTTTCAAATTTGGCTGCTAATGCAGCCACCAATTTTGACTTTTAATTTTTTTTATTATTTAATATTATGTTATTATTATTATAATAAAAAAATACGTGTGATACTCAATAATTAAGAAAAGTGTATTTATACACATAAAATAATTTACTCATATATCCAAATTAATACACGTAAATATTTATGCACACATATATTCACATATTGTCACCATTATTATCATAGATGTCTCAAATAAAATGTAAAGATAAATAAAATTGAGAAACAATTACCACATAATTATAAAATACACATAATACAAATTAAATTATATAAACACACTAGTAGTGGAAAACTTGGGTATTACAATCGCAATTACCGCACCATTGCTCCACCTTGAGCAAATCCCGTCTGTACCGACATGACGTCGCTGCTTTTTTCGCCGAGCTACACCAGATTTGTCCCGAACCCTTTTTCTACTGAAAGTGTCCTCACTTGAAGCCGACTCTAACCTCCAGAATTCACGATGCTTTCCCCACTTGTCGGTTAACTCCACGCCATTCTTTATCGATCTAGCGCCACCCGATACCAAGTACCACATCGCCATCTTCCCCGTTGAATCGTCGCTTCCCCACGCAACCAGTCATTACCGGAAAACCTGTTCATTTCAAACCTCCTTGAGCCGACATCCATGGAAAACCCCATGCCACTGTTAAGCCAACTCCACCACCAGGAGTCCCAGCAATTCACATTGCTGCAGGTCCAAGAACTCCGTCAAAAACTGCTGACCCGCAAATCCTACCCCTTGCCACACCACTGTCGCCACAGTCCGGCGCATTTCACCGCAAGAAAGGAGATGCCACCGCATCCGGCTGTTCTTCTGACACCCTTGTGCCACTAGCTTTTCCCACTTCTTTCATGTCACCCTTAGCCTAATGAATAACCTTCTTCCTCTTATAAAGTCTTTTCTAATGTGGAAGGTCAGACTTTGCTGCAACCACAGAGCATACTAAGAACTTTATAAGCACCCGAATCGGGTTTTGATACCACTTGTTGGGATAAGGCAGATCTCCATTCATTCCTAAGAGACAAACAAAGAAGAACATAAAAAGTACAACACAAGAATTTACGTGGAAAACTCCAAAGCCGGAGAAAAACCACGGATCGAGAAAATACCACTATGTGAAAAATTTTCACAATCACACAGAATTTCTCTCTCCCGACCTCAATCCCTACACCCTTATAAATTTTTGACTAATTCCCACATTACCACTGGTTGATGTCATCCCATGCAGATCCACCCTAATGGCCCTTGGATCATTACATCATCCAAGGGCCAACAATCGTGCATCCCTTTTCCATTTCAACTTTCTTTTGGGCTTTTTAACTTCTAACTAATGGGCCCTTTTGGGCTATAATTAATCTATCATCTATTTACACAATTCAATTCTATTCTTTACCTATCATACACACAACTAATATTTTAAAATTATAATATCAATCTTAAAAATTGAATACTTATCCTATTTTAAAATTTTTATGCCCTTCTCCCTTTATATTAATTATATTAACCCTTTTCCCTTTTCTTATTTCTAATCATTGACTAAACTTTATTAATTAATGCTAATTATTTTATACCATTTTTTATTTTTATTTTTTTATATTTATCAGTGGACCGTGGAAAAAGCACGGAAGGTCATGCACTATATTTTCCATTTTTATATTACTCCCTCCATCCCATAATACTTTTCAGGTTTACTGTTTCACGTTGTTTAAAAAAATGTGCATTTTTTGACCAGTTTTATTGACTTTGGAGGGTATTGTGGTATTATTAGATAGTAAAAAAAGTATAAAATAATGATATGTGTATGAAAAAGGAGTGACAAATTTAAAATTAAAAGAACTTTTGAGGTTGTTAGATAAAGTGATATTTTCTTTTTTGGAGTGTGAAAAGTTTTGTGGGACAAAAAAATAAGGAAAGTGTGAAAGGTTTTATGGGATGAAGTGAGTATATTATATTATAGTATGGTTTTTAGAATTTTTTTTTTCTAATTATAGCGTAATTAGTGTCAATTTTAAATATTTGACCGTTGATTTATGCATGTGTTGTTTTTCAATAAATCTTAACCTATATTTATAATGATTCTTTTTTTCACTGCGGAAAATAATTAGTTAATTGAGAATATATATCATTTTAATTTTTTTTTAAAAAAATTAATATTTATATTGAAATGGAAGAGTAATATTTACGATAGAACAATGAGATGACACGAACAATGTTGAGTAGATCAAAACTAGCAAGTAGGGATGACAATAGTGTTGGGATTCATTTCGAACGATTCTTGATTTTAGAAATAATTTGTTTATTACCTTTGTTTACATTAAAGCATTATTAAATCCCCAATTTAAGACTATTCAGAGATCAAAAAGTGAAATAAAGATATAAATACTGTTTTAACAATAATTAGTAGGGGTAATCGAGATGTATGAAGTAATCAGCTAGTGATGACGTCAGAAATGTTATAAAAGTAATTAGTAGCTAGCTTAAGCTATGTGGCTACCGGCAAGAATAGGTGGTGATAGTGGCGGCTGCCGCCGTAGCCACCATGGGACCATAGTGTGGTGCCAATGGGTAGCATAATGGTCATATATAGGGGGCTTGATCTTAGCCATGTTAGAGGGGATTACGTGCCACGTGGCAATGCCTCACCACGCCCTAATTTTTCATTAATTTCCAATTCTATGCAATATATTTTTTAATCTTTTTCTCCAAAGTCAAATCCTAAAACACGATGAAATAAATAAATATAAAATTACTTTATCATAGTTTATTTAATAAAATCACTTTGAAAGCTTTTTTTTATATGGAGTATTTGTTATTGATAAAAATTGATAGTGAATAGAGTGGATTGGTATTGAGTAGGAAAGCGGGGTGCAGAAATGGTGGAAGGCAATGAAAAAGAGCTTTTTGTAAATGATTTGGTGAATCAAATAATAATATAAGTTTTTTTTAAAAAAAAATTAATAAAATGGGGGATATCAGGGTATATGGATTAGTGGGGGAAGCAATGATTAAGAAAATAGATTTATAGGGCACGAGGGAAGGGGGCTATGAAATTTCGGAAATGTGTTCCATAGTTGGTCCTTATAAAAGAATGGGATTGATTGATTTTTATTACACAGCAACAGTGCCATATATACAATTGATGATGAAGAACAAAATGTTGGATCTTAGTTTTATTCAAAGCAGTACAGCCATAGCCATGAGCACTTATAAGAAATTCTACTGTATGACTGGACAAATACAGAAACAAATACAGAAATGCACGTATCCCCTCATGCTATACAGTAACAAGCAAAAAAGATGAAATGATCTCAGCAATGTACATACCTAAGCAGAGGGCACACTGACGTTTTGGGCATCTGTAGTATTTCCTACACCTCACATACCAACCGATCTGGTGTTTCTTTAAGTTGAAAACTCCAGATCTGTGCATCCAGAATATCTACGATCTCAAAAGCCATGGCGTTGACCCAAATCCGCTTTCTTTTAACAAGTATAGGAATATTCGAGATATATTCTATCGCGAAGGAACACAAATTCAAGGAAACTTATGTTTCGGAGCAGGTAAATAACGGAGTCTCGTTATCTCTGGTGTTCTGTTTTTGGTCAAAAGAATGTTGGAGGGATAAAATTAAGACCCAAATCCGCTTTCTTTTAACAAGTATAGGAATATTCGAGATATATTCTATCGCGAAGGAACACAAATTCAAGGAAACTTATGTTTCGGAGCAGGTAAATAACGGAGTCTCGTTATCTCTGGTGTTCTGTTTTTGGTCAAAAGAATGTTGGAGGGATAAAATTAAGACAGGGCTGGAAGATGACGTTGCAGAGAGAGGAGGCTAGGAAGGAGGGATAGTGTATAATGTTGTTGAGAGTTGTAAGAAGGATTTAAGGTTTGAGAGTGTGCAGAGAAGGAAGGAGTGAGAGAGAGTGTGCACTGAATCGTAAGAAGTAACGAGCAAGGGTGAGTGACTGAGTGTATGTGAATACAGTGACGGAGGAGCTGTATACTTAATAGGAACGGCGGAGGTCTCTGTAACTTCTTCTGCTCCGACTAATAGCCGGATCCACATCTATTTACCCATGTGGTTTATGATATACTATTATCCAGTAGTTTAGGGCATATTGTACCACGAGGGTTTACCATTTATCGGTAGGGAATAGTTTAAAAGATAAATTCTAAAACGTTAAAAAGAGAAATACTTAAACGCAGAAATTATAACATCGAGGATTAATACTTAAAAGGATTTCATTTTGACAAAATTTAATTTGTCTTGTTAATGAATTAAGTTTTAGATTTAGTCTAGACATATTTATTTTAAGCTTATGTTATCTCACAAAAAAGTTGATATAATACGTAAAGGCGGTACGGTGTAATTTAAGAAAAAAACCGAAATTGCACGCTATGGCAATACAAGAGATTCAAGTGCAGAGGACGTGGATATTGTTTTTTACTTGAAGACCTATTTCGAATATCTTATGGAATTGGCCCAAACCGTCATATGAAGTACGTTAGAATGTCAGTTAGAAATGTATGTGTTTCTTTGAGGAGTCCAGTTTGTTTGTTAAGAGGGAGTATATTGGAATCAATCCAATTAATAACTGGATGAGGTCTGCAACAAATAACTAAAGTTAGAGAACACCATATAAATCAACCACAAACATGTAGCACAGAAATAAATAAATACCAAAATCCCAATAACATATAACACAGAAGAAATAAGTATTAGAGAATGTAGCACAGAAATAAATAAATACCAAAATCTCAATAACATATTACACAGAAACAAATAATAAGCATTAGAGAATTAGCATCTGAAGGTGGTCCGGCACATGTGCCCTGCTAAGCTGTCGCTTGGCACAATTTCTTGCTGATTTTTCTGCATCTCTAAACTCTTCTGGAGGTGCATAAGGTAGACCAGATCGCGGGTCAATTATAATTTTCTCAAGTGCTACACAATTCACCAGGATGTATCTCACTAATTCTATATCACTTGACCGTCCGTAATACCCTGAGAACTTAACCACTTTAAGGTGCTTGTGTGGAAATCGCACCATTGCCTTCTTTCTTCTTTTCTCTTTCACTGTTCCATACCATTGCAGCTGCATCACAGTTAAAGATCAGCTTACTCAGAACATGCAGAACAACTCTGAAATTAAATAGCATGCTTAAGATATGGAGTAGAATACTATTAACATAGATCTACCTTTACTTCTAACTCTTGTACAAGTGGAGATGCCCTAATAAAATATGTGAGTCCTAAAAGACTTTGATCACGATTAGCCACCGCGATTATATTTAGCTTCTTCAATTTAGGCAGTTGAGGGAATTCCCCAAGCTCAACAATTTCCTGTCACAAAAAGGGAAATCCGTTATATACTCCACCATGTACACAGCTAAAAATAAACAGCAACAACTCAAACTCAACCTTGCTGGTGGCAAGATCCAGGGTAAGAACTTCCAACTGGGAAACGAAGCAAGCCAGTGCAGGAACTAAATTTCTCTCATAAAAATCAGCATATGCAGAGATTAGGCACACCTCCACAAGCTTAGGAACATTCTCAAGCAAGAGCCCATCTAATGTCATAACTATAAGTGTAGTGAGATTTGGTGCCGAAACCTTACGGGTACACTTCAAAGGGTAACAATAACAGACCTCCAAGTGTTTCAACGCGAGGGATGAACCACAAACTTCTAGCTTCGGCAAGTTATGTGAGCCATGGATGATTAATTCCTCGAGTAAAGGGCACTCGCGTAGAAAGAAGTCAATATCATCACCACTAACATTAACAGCTTTCAAACACAAAGATTTGAGGGACGAATGAGATGCTCTGTGGCTTATGAACTGTGCTGGGAAGTCATAAGTTATTTCAAGATGTCTTATAAGCTCATAAGGTTTTAAGAGGTTCAATTCCAACCTCTGAACTTGTCTTGCAAAAGCAAATTCAAGCCACCTAGTGATTGCTTTCCTGTCTGATTTGTCAACAGGAAAACAGATCCTGAATTCTTCCAAGGTGAGACCATTGTGGGATCGAAGGACCGAGTCCACCCACTTTTTATACTTTTGCTTCTCCATTCTGAAAAACCTCGTTGTTTTTCCAACTTTGTTAACAATCCTGTGCAGCACTTCCTCAGCATCAAAATTGAGACACAATGTGTGCGTCCACACCTTTGTCCAGGCGGAGGAAAGAACACTCGTTCGGGCAAATTCTTTCAGAGGAAAGGAAGACATGATGTCAACCAGAATGTCATCAGGCAGTCTACTGATCCAGTCTTCACTATGGCACATCTTATCACACTGACACTATCAAAGGAAAAACACAACTAAAATCAACAATTGCAATAAGACCAAACTTTACCAATCAGCAGACCTCATATATCTAATTTACAAAACTGAAGAAATTCCGATATTCTAAATACTCCACCAAACTCTACCAAGAAGCAGACTTTATATATCTAATTTACACAAAACTGAAGAAATTCCGATATTCTTAATACTCCACCAAACTCTACCAAGAAGCAGACTTTATATATGTAATTTACAAAACTGAAGAAATTCCGATATTCTAAATACTCCACCAAACTCTACCAAGCAGCAGACTTTATATATCTAATTTACACAAAACTGAAGAAATTCCGATATTCTTAATACTCCACCAAACTCTACCAAGAAGCAGACTTTATATAATCTAATTTACAAAACTGAAGAAATTCCGATATTCTTAATACTCCACCAAACTCTACCAAGAAGCAAACTTTATATAATCTAATTTACAAAACTGAAGAAAAAACATAAAAATCTGGAATTATAGTTATAACAATAATTAGGGTTTCATGCCGTACACCCACATAAACATATACAACTAACCCAAAAAAAAAAAAAAAAAAAACTTTCTTTTTTCTTGTCCAGGAAAAAAGGACAGCAACAACTCACCTCCTGGGGTTTGAACTTGGAATCGAGATTGCTATCCATCAAGCTTCAAACTTTCTAATTTATTCTGGTGTGCGGTATAATAAAGACATGTTTTTGAACGTGGGTATGGACTTTTGCAAAGAGTGGAGATGGATATTAGTGTTAGTAATATCCATGATCCAACATTGTAAAAAAGGATGCTTGAATTAGTCAACATGGAACAAAGCCGGTTCTTTATTAATAATAATGGGCCTCAAGTCTCCCCTTTCTGATATGGAGATGGAGAATACGGTAATGGGCCTTACCAAAGAATGAACATGGACTTTAAATCTATATAATATGTATTTTAACCTGGTGGGCTTTATAAGTGGCGCCTGCTCGTTTTCTCTTAATTCAAATAAGGAATAAGGAATATGGAACTGTAAATATAATATTACACGGATTAATTTAGTTTTTCAATTATGAATAATTATTAGAATGCTGTTATTTGCACTACCCTTTTATTAAATACAACTCTTTTAATAAATACACATTCCTTTTTTATTTTTAAATTTTAACTTTATTGCAAACACACCCTTAAAATCTCAAAATTATCCCTTTAATTTCAAGATTATACACCACCAAAATCCACCATTCAATTTTACTAAATCTAAATGTAAATTCTTCAAATAAAATCACGCAAATAAATATCGATCCATTAATCTATAATCCAAAAATACATAAACGCTTGTAATAATTAAAGAAGATTCTAGTTTATTTTAACATGCAGGTATCCTTATTTTATAGTTTTTTTTTTATCGTTGTCTTCATTATATTTTTCTTTTTCAGTTCTTTAATTTTAATTATATTAAATAAATAGATTTAAATATTTTTTAAATTAATCTGACATAACATTCATATTTAAAATTTACTATCAATTTTTTAATTAATAAGTACAACATACATTAAATTTAACGCATTATTTAATTAAATATTTTTTAATATTATTAATTAAGTTAAGAAAAATTAATGAGATAACTATTCAATTTTTTAAGATAAAAATAATAAGTGGTCAAGAAAAAGTGAAATCGAACAATCAAATTGTCTTATAAACAATTATAAGACAAATAAAAAACGGTAATATTTTAATAAAAATTATACCTAATAAATAAAAAGTGACAATTAATTATTCTATAAATAGTTCGTAAAATAAATATAATACTTTAAATAAAAATATATAACTAAAAAAAGTGATAATTTTTTCCATAAAAATTAAGATAAAATACGTATTATATTTTAATAATTAATAAAATATATCTATTTTTAATTTTATTAAAAAATAAATTATTACAAGTTTGTGTCAATTACGTCTTGTTTATGATGAACTGCTTTTTTTTAAAGGAGTGTATATTAATGTATAAAAAGTAATTTAGATTTTTAATAATATAATAGTGGAGTGTATATAAAATAGAAGGAGGTATGTATTTAAAAAAATATTTCATAAAATATATGGAGTGTATTTAATAAATTAAGGGTAATTTAGACTTTTTAAAAATATTAATTTTATTATTATAATAATGAGATGTGTATTTATTAAATGGAGGTGTGTCGATAAGATTGGCCTAATTATTATTGATTGATTTAGTTTTTCTATTAATAAGAAAATTGGAATATCAATTCGATAAGTTACACTGCAGATTTGCAAATTGTGCTTGATACAAATCATTATTTCATTTTTGATTTGATATTACATTTAATTACCTTTATTATCATAAAGTGACGCTGGAATAAATTTCCTTAACTTGGATTATTTCCACTAATTTAATATGTTGGGAATCGTGCATCGATAATTGGGTAAATGAACTAATTTTCATATTTGTGTTCATTTGTTGAAACTTTAATAATTGTGATAATTGGAGGGCATGTAGCTTATACATATGAAGATATGTATGAAATTGTGAAGGCCAAATAAAGATTGCCTCCTTTATTGTTTAATGAAGTATTAAGGTTCTAATTGATCATGAAAATTTAATAATTACAATTCATGACAATATGTTCTTAAATAAATTGATCTCGTCATGAATGAAATTGGGTGAAATTCACCACTATAGTAATTTGCCATCAATGAGATTTTGTCGAATTTGGAATCATGTTGATTTTATCATATGTGGATTAATTAATTTTGCGATAAATAATCTGAAAAATATGCTCCTTTCATTATTTATGGGTTCCATTTCATTAATTATTTGATTAACCCAATCACTATTGATAATTTTGGAATATTTAAGTGGTGTGCAATAAAATAATCTATTATTGATAAATTATGTATATGTAAATGACTTTCAGAGTAGTAAATTGACTCAAGGAATAATAATTTATATTTGTACTCACCTCCCAACAAGGGCGTGTTTTAATAGCTATCTGCAAATTGCATGATAAACTGTGAATTGACAATTCTTGGACATTTATTAACAAAACACAATTATGAGGTAATGAGTTCCTATATAGCTAACTAGTATGTAACCGGCGGGATCATAAAGTATTTATTTTTTAAAAAAATTAATGAAAAATATAGTATTTATATAATATTTTTTTTTCAATTAATTTTTTTCTCTCTATTAAATAATTAAATATTGCTATAGGTTATATGTTAATATAGAGTTTTGTCATAAAAAATAAAGTAAACGAAATACAGAGTCAAAATATTCTGCAATTTATATTAATTTTTTAAAGTACATTTAATAAATAAATAAACTTGTGTGTACATTGTATGAATAAGATCAAACACAGGAAATTGGTGGAACAACCTGTTCACTTGGCTGTTTTCTTCACATTTGTTGTGTTATTCACCTTCCAATTTTGAATAATTATTCCCCTTTGGTGATACAATCCTTCCCTCTCCTCTCCTTCAACTTCGGGCATAAATCATAAATCCCCTCCTCTCCTCCCCTTCAACTATAAGCGTAACCGAAAAATTAGAAAAATTACAAAACCCTTCCAAGATTTTACCTTTCATGAATGAGAACATGAAATCAAAACCTAAAACAACACATCAGCAAAAGATGAAATATTATAAATACTCGTTAAAGTTCGCAAAGCAGATAAAAATGAGATCTAAATAATAATCAGAAAACCCTATGATTCCATAGCTCTCAATTAGCCTCCCAATCTCGAAATACATACACTCTGACTCAATCCATCAAGTTTTAATTCACAGAGAGTGAAGAAAATTCAAATTGAATGAAATATAAATCATATACAGAATTTTTGAGGGGATGAGAAACTTGATCGAGATGCTTGTCGACGACCGCGAGCGATGCATAGTAAGCGATTCCATCGTGGAAAGATAAACAAAACGAAGCGTGGATTGCGTGGTATTTATGTGCTATTCATACATTTTCTTAACACACCAAGAAGATATTTGAATGAAAATAAAAATTCAGAAAATTGAGCAAATGACACCTAAGCATGAAATTCATGAGGAGAGGACACATATGAGTGGACACATAAGCAAAAGAAAACCTTCATTTAGTTAGATAAAGATTAAGGTGATTTGGAGTATAATATTGACTCTCAATTCTTTTAGTGCTGATTTCATAATATGATTGCACTCTTGTATGACGTTAATTTTGATAAAAAATATTGCCTAATTTAATTTATTAGGATTTAGTATTCGAGTTAATAAATCTTTTATTATGGTATGAACCATCTAAATTTCCTATTTGGTTGATTGAATTAAATTAAAATTTATGAGACGTACATTTTTAATGTCGTTCAATTAAATTTAAATATTTTTTAAATAATTAATTGGTCTAATAATTTTTCAATTTAGTCAATAAAAGTATCATGTTACAATAGCAGTCTCTGTGTGAGGAGAACGACTTTATTGAAATTACATAGATGAATGTGGAATTATTTATGTATTCTGTGTTCGGCCCATAGGTAGGCACAGTTTGAGAGAATAATAACAAACATGTGATAGTAAGTATGCGATAATTAATTTTAATTGTTCATGTGAATATCAGTCGGTTCATAGATAGACTTTCGTTTGACAGAACTTATTATCAATACTTGATTATTACACCAAGATTACCCCTGTAGTTAATTTTTGTCCATAAACAAGGTTAATGTTGCACAAGAAGTCTTGTGATGGGTCCCCAACTAATAAAATTGTGCGAGTGTATCTTCATGCGGGTATTGATCGGCCCAAATGTAGATTAATATTTGGCCCGAAATACACAAGCACCTGTGGTGATGACTACGTGACGATTATTTGGTTTAACATGTGAGTAATAAGTCGGCCCAAAGGAAGACTATTTCTTGACAGTTTTTATTGTCAGTATTTGGCCATTACGTGAGAGCATCATTTAAATTAGTATTGTTGTCAAAAAACTTGATGCTAATGTTGTGCTCAAATCCTCAAGATTCTAAATTATTTAAATTTTTTGAAAGATTATAAAGTTTAATGCGAGCATGATAAATTAATTATTTTGCAATAATTCTCTGTACAATTAAGAAATCTACTAATTAAAGTTTTGCTTATATCAACAACATATTCATAGATGATGAGTGAACTTCAATAATATGGATGAGACTAGTAGGTTTCAAACAAACTTAGTCTCAATTAAATATAAGTGCAATACAAGAAAATTAATTAAGAATGTTGCTAAAGACAACTAAAGTACAACCTTTTGTTTACTCCTAAAGGCTTGTGGAATTATTTTATAGTACATCACATTAAGATTACTTAGCATGAATGGTGTTGTGGTGTAGTTAAAAGATAAAATAGTACTCCACAACATATGGTTACTAATTGGAGAAATACTAAAGATTGGAGCTTATGGTCTCAATAAAGTTTTAACCAAAGTAGTTGTGAGAACTCTTTGAGTTTCACATATGGTGATGTCCAACTAAGGCTAGATCATTGGGATCTACTAAAGAAAATTGGACTCAAATAAATACAAGTTACTTTATTGGATATGAATAAAGATAAAAGTTTATGATCCAATTGATAGGATGATATTTGAGATGGGTAATACAGTATTCTTTGAGGATGTTGATTTGAGGGGAAGAATAATATTAGAGACATTGTCTTTAAGGAGGAGTCTATTTCGACTCTCACTTATGCTTTTAAGAATGGTGCAATTCCAGAATAACGATATGACAATGTCAATAATGTTTAAGGAATAACAAATTCAACAACCTCAAGAATTAATGTCACTAAGTATACCACTAGAGTAGAGAGAAAAACAATTCAGATGATTATGTAGTTTTTCTCTTAAATAATGAGGACATTATAGAATTAATAGAAGAACATTCAAACAATGTTCATCAAGTCATGTAAGGTCCAAATACTCGAAGTGGGTTAATGCTATAAGTTACGAGTATAAATCAATATAAGATGATTAGGTTTGCATCTTGATAAATGATTATACTCAAAAGGAAAGGAAGACATTATTTTAAGATAATTGTGACATTAGTAGCACATTTTGATCTTGAGTCATATATTAGATGCTTGTAAAGATAAATTTCTTGATAGTAACATTGATGACACAATTTCAACCGTTTAAGAACTAAAAAGAAATCCATCTATACATTCAAGTAAGTTTTTCCATATTGGAATCACAAGTATCATCATGAGTAATTGTCTCATTTGGTTTTGAGACAAGTGTAGATGTTTATATGATTCAGTGGGAGAATATTCAAGTTAAATTAAAAGAGACAAGTGCAGTCTCAATAAAGTGCCCTAAAGTTAAACTAAAAATTTAAGAAATGTAGAAATATTCTATATGTTTTGATTGTTGGAAGTTGTTGTATGATGAGGTCTGTACAAGACTTAATTTGGCTTCTGTTGTTGGTGTATTAAGTAGACATTTAAGTAACGTTAGTATGAATCTTTATAAAGTATATACAGAGAATTAATGATAACATGCTTGCACATCAGGGATCAGATTTGTTAGAGATCATGAGGAATTATGATTCTGAGTTTGTTAGATGTCAATATAGTATAAGATCCACTTCAGGCTACATCTTCGGTTGGTTTTGAAAGCTATATAAGTAAAAGTGTTGAACAAACACTTGTAACTCATTACCCATGACAATAGAAATAAAAGCACACTAAAGGGCATCCAATCATAAAATAAAGGTTGCGAAGCTTTGTCACATAAAGTTGATTGTGATAGTTAGTTCGCAGTAAAGTATTAATGACAAGAGTACTTATAAGTCAAACATATTGACATTGAATTGTTGGTTGTTTAAGACAGTGTTTTGTGTAGATAAAATTTCAGTAGAGCTTATTGTGATAGATTCCTAATGAGGATTCGCCACTTATGTATTCAATACTCTGTATTTGAGCTAGTTACTCATTTGGGTATTATATGATTTTAGAATACATTGGTTTAGTGGGATTCTATATTTATTGCTCTTTAAAGTTTTTAAAACACTTTTATTTGGATAATTCAGTTTTCTGCAGAATAAAGTTGATGGCTTTGAATTCATTGTGAATTCATTAAAGTTATTTTTCATTTTGTAATATTTTACATTATAGATTGATCTCATTAAATATTGATAAAGTTGGACCAGTTGGAAATAGACATATGTTTTTGATCACATTACATGTAATTTTCATGATACTCACCATATTTGATTTATGTCATTGAGCATATTGATATTGGTGATTGTCGGGGTTTAACCACGATTTGTAATGTGGTGAACGTATTAGTATATGAGATGGACCAGATTGTAAAGTATAGCTTGGAGAGGAATATTATAAAGTTGCGCAGTTAAAGACTCTTGGTATAATTGCTTTGAGAAATATATAACCCAAGTGGGAGATTGTTGGAAATTTTTTAATTTCAAAATAGTCTAATTGTGGGCAATATATTACTCCCTCCGTCCGCCCCAAATGTCCCCATTTACTTTTTGCACGTGGATTAAGGAGTATTATTATTTAATGTGTATTTGATAGTTGTATTAGTGGGGTGTATGGGACCTATATCTTTTTTGTATTAATGGTGTGGGTGGGTCCCATGTGTTTAAAAAGGAAAATGTAGACCTTTGGTGCGGACGCCAAAAATGGCAAAATGTGAACGTATCTGGCGGACGAAGGGAGTATTATGCAATTATATTAACAATTCAATTATTTTATGGACTTAATTAAGTGATCAAATTAAGGTTAAAAGTTCATAGGCTATAATAATATTATTATGGACCAATTGAGTAGATACTCAATACTACATGACTATGTGATTATGAGTGGTCCAGTTGTATAGTATATAAAGACTCCAAAATTATGATCCCCAAAATATTAAGACACACATGATCTTCCATTCTCCTCATCGGGAGGGATTACTACGGTCCCTCTTATCAACCCATTAAATACTACTAATATAAACAAAGTGACCGTTAACAATATCTGATAAAACTCACTATTTATATGATTAAAAATACTTCACAATAATTTTAAAATATATTTCCTTAAAGTTTTCATAAGTTTTACTCTGTTTTTTTAATCGTGGTGTTATCATGTGTTGTTGTGTCGTGTTAATAAGATTTTTTTTTTCGTATTTGTATCGGAACAAATTCTTATTGTTTCGACACGAAACATAAGATGTTAGCATGAATTGTCACCCTTACATCTTACTACTATTTTTAGTCAATGTATCTTGTATTTCCTTCATCCCCTTTAAAAATAATCTTTTAATTTTTGCATGTGAATTTAGAAATAGTGGGTTGTTGTCATAATTGAAGTATGAATCTTATATTTATAAAAAAGAAAATAACATTTTCTGGATGAGATCAAAAATGAGAAAAATAGAGTTCTTAAAAAGGAGGAAGGATTATGTGTTTTAGATTAGTTTTAATTTAATATTTTTCTATAATTATTAAAATATATAAAATCTTCACAAAAATTTTAAATGTAATATTATAAAAACACTATTAATAAGATTGAAACTAATTAAAGAATACAAATTCTATTACTTGAGCTATTCCTAAACCATACCAATCATAATAAAAATAATTTTTAATAATTCCATTCATATTACCATTCCATTCATGAATTTATTATATTCCACTGTTATTCCATTCAGTCATACCAATCTAGCCGTAAGTCCATCTCCATTAATTGGTAAGGCCCATTACCACATTCCCCATCTCACGGAGATGAAATTTGAGGCCCATTATTATTAAGGAACGGGTTCGGTCCATATTGGATTGAGATGTTAACTAATTCAATTAGCCTCTTTTACAATGTTGGGTCATGGATACACCGTTTGCAAAAGACCAATTTTTTTTTTCTTTTAAACGGACCTACCCTAATTCACTAGAGCCAGTTTTAATTGGCTTTTGGTTAATCGAACTTATTTAAACGGGCTATTAAAACATGAGCCTAACCCTAATCCTACCACACTTTGGGTTAGACAGGTTGAGCTCACGGATTGTATGTTAAAAATATTTAAAAAATTATAAATTTATTATAAATAAATAATATAACAAATTAAAAATTGACTAATACTACATTATTTAGAATTTGAGAGAATTAAAATTAAGACATACAAAATATTTATTATTAAAACATATACTTCCTCCATTCCATCCAAAGAATCACATTTTCCATTTTGGGCGTCCACCTAAATAGTCAAATTTCCTTTTTACATACATGAGACCACATACACCTACTAATACACTTAAAATATGGAGCCTACACTCCCACTAATACAACTATCCACAACACATTAAATAATAATACTCTTTAGTTCATGTGCAAAAAGAAAAACAACCCTTTGCATGAGAGGGTAGGAGTATAAATTAATAGAATTTGTAATAATTAAATTAATTATAATATATTTATTTAAGTATTATTTTTATTAGAGAAAATGGATGGGTTAGTGAACTTAGTCTCAATTTTGGTACAAATTGATAAGAGTAAGCGTACTCTATCATTGTGTGTAGACGTGGTGACCAAGTGCAAAATTTATAATATCGAACCCAAGGGAGAAAGTGATATATCCGTATTCGAAATATGTTTCACTCTAGAATGACTAATCAATAAAGGGAGAGAGTGATTAACACTATAAATTACCTAAGAAAGCAATTAAAGGATAGAAAATATACATATGAGATGGATAATGGGTGATGGTGAGCAATCTAAGAAGTATGTAAGGCAAGCAATATAATGGAAAAGACTCATGTAGATTCACACACACACATGCTTTGAAGGTCATCATGTTATGATATTAAGGGCAATCACTTATGTACCCCTAATCCCTATGGCCAAAGCAATTAGGTTCTCAACTCTTTTACAAGTTTAAATCTCCTAGGATTGTGTCTTACTCTCAATTCCCATGGAGGTACTATGATCATAAGTTTGGTTCCCCTTACTAGTTCATCACTAATGTCCTATCATGAGGTTCTAAGTACAAGAAGGGTATGACTTACCTCCCCTCCCACTAACTAAGTCATCTCGTTCAATCAACGATTCAATTAAATCAGTAAGCATAATATTGGAATGGCCATCCAAACACTATGAATAGAAAATTTAACCACACAAATCATACACGAAATGAGAATAAGCATTCATGATAGAAAATATTCATACAATTATTTTTTCGAACACGTGGCGTGCAAAATCTACATTATCCTTCACCAATCATATTGCTAGCCTCACATGAGGACTAGCCATTATAAATCATTACAAAATCAATATTGTCCATGGAATGCTCCAAATGAGCTAAATAATGAAGAAAACAACAAACCAAAGGTTTATGGGCTTCCCTTTTGAAGTTGGCCTTCTCTTCCTTCAACATGCTCCAATCTTCACTCTTTGATGTTCTTTCCTTCTTAGATTGGTGGATTAGTGGAATGGATTGATGGATTCGAGGAAATCAAGAGGAATGGATGAATGGAATGAAGGATAGATGGATGAGATGGAAGATGGATGATGGAGGTGTAAAATGAGTAGAGTGGTGTGTGATGTGTGTGGGCACCCAAACCTTTGATTTTCTGCCTTCAAATGGTGATATTGGGGGTATTTATACCCCCTCAACACACCTGAAAATCGCACAAAGGTGTAAAACTCGATTTTAGGCCAAGTGCAAGAAAACACGGGCGTGTTTTTTTGCACATGACCGTGTTTTTCTGCAATTTTTTCGCTTTCTGTAAGTTTTGGCACCTGCAGAAAAACACGGGCACTACATAAAAACACGGGCGTGTTTTTATGTATTTTGGCCAATTTTTATTTTCTTCAACTTTCTCATTTCTTCATGCTTTTTCTTCACCATTTATCTTCATAATCACCTACTCAAAGACATGAAACTCATCATCATCATTTTCCTAAAATACAATACAAAAAGTTACAAAAATACGAAACAAAAGAATGAAAACACACGCAAAAATGACACAAAATCTAGGTGAAAATAACGACGATCAGTTAGAATGAGAAAAGTAGATGAAAATTAAAGAATAATGAGAGTTTGTCTCATGATGGGTTGAGATTAGGATGGGAAGGGATGGTTGATGTGTAGGTTATGGGTGTTAAGATAAAGGGTAAATTATCAAAACCCCACTCAAAGTTTGTCCAAATTACCAAATAAATCCCGTGATTTGAAAAATTATTAATTACCCCCTTTAACTTATTTTTAAACAGGCCGTGCTCACGGTTTTAACAACTAAAGTATAACTTTATTATACCACCGCCGTTGCATCACGTCTCTGCATAAAAGGCACGGCTTTAGGAAAAGGATACACCAAATAAGAAAATTTGAAGCTTGATGAATAGTAGGCGGGTCAATCTCAATTCCAAATTCCAACTCCAGAAGGTGAGTTGTTGCTGGCCTTTTTTCTAAACAAGAATTTTTTTTTTTTTTTTGGGTTGTATGTGTTTATGTGGTGTGCTGCATAAAACCCTAATTATTGTTATGACTCTTAGTCCAGATTTGTATGTTTTTCTTCAGTTTGTTAAGTAGATATATAAAGTCTGCTGCTTGGTAAAGTTTGGTAGAGTAGAATATTTGAAAACAAGATTGCTTGTACTTAGTCGATTGATTCATAATTTAGTTGTGTTTTTCCCTTGATAGTGTCAGTGTGATAAGATGTGCCACAGTGAAGACTGGATCAGCAGATTGCCTGATGAAATTGTGGTTGTTATCATGTCTTCCCTTCCTCTGATAGAATTTGCTCGAACGAGTATTCTTTCCTCTGCTTGGACTAAGGTGTGGACGCACACATTGTGTCTCAATTTTGATGCCGAGGAAGTCCTGCACAGGATAGCTGGAAAGACGAGAAAAATTTTCCGATCAGAGAGGAGCAAGTATATAAATTGGGTGAATTCGGTCCTCCAATCCCATAAAGGTCTCACCTTGGAAGAATTCAGGATCTGTTTTCCTGTAGGCAAATCAGAGAGGAAAGCAATCACTAGGTGGCTTAAATTTGCTTTTGCAACACAAGTTCAGAGGTTGGAATTGAACCTCTTAAAACCTGGTGACCTTGCAAGACATCTTGATAGAACTTATGACTTCCCTGCACAGTTCATAAGCTGCGGAGCAGCCGTGAAGTCCCTCAAATCTTTGCGTTTGAAAGCTGTTAATGTTAGTGGTGATGATATTGCATTCTTTTTACGCGAGTGCCCATTACTTGAGGAATTAATTGTCCAGGGCTCACATAAATTGACGAAGCTGGAAGTTCGTGGTCCATCCCTTGCGTTGAAACACTTGGAGGTCTGTTATTGTTACCCTCATTATGCAACTCATAAGATTTCGGCACCAAATCTTACTACACTTAAAGTTATGCCATTGGCTGGGCTCTTGCTCGAGAATGTTCCTAAACTTGTTGAGGTGTATCTAATCTGTCTATATGATGATTTTTATGTGAGAAATTTCGCTCCGACACTAGCTTTGTGCATTTCCCAGTTGGAAGTTCTTACCCTGCACCTCGCAATCCCCTCCTGTCAGGTTTGATATCAGAGTTGTAGCTGTTTCTTTTTAGCTATGTAGTGGAGT
Source organism: Pogostemon cablin (assembly GCA_023678885.1). NCBI lineage: Eukaryota > Viridiplantae > Streptophyta > Magnoliopsida > Lamiales > Lamiaceae > Pogostemon > Pogostemon cablin. Next base: position 1,781,410 of record CM042983.1, read on the forward strand.
ATCTAACTGATTCCCTTATTCTGACAGGAAATGGTTGAGCCTTGGGACTTCCCTCAACTGCCTAAATTGAAGAAGCTGAATATAACAACGGATGCTCGCAAGGATCGAAGTCTGATTGGACTCACTTCTTTTATAAGGGCATCCCCACATCTGCAGGAATTTGAAGTAAAGGTAAACATTGTATGTTTTATTGTGCATTTTCCAAGTGAGTGTGATCTTTAATTGCGCATGCATGATGCAGCTGTATTGGTGTGATGATACAAAGAGAGAGAGTCGAGTTGAGGAAGCAATGATGCATTTTCCACACGAGCAGCTTAAAGTGTTGAAGTTCTGGGGTTATTACGGTCGGTCAAGTGATTTTGAAGTAGTGAGATACATTCTGGCGAATTGTGTAGCGCTCGAGAAAATTATAATTGATACGCGATATCAACATATCGTGGACGCCTATACACCAGCTCCAGAAGAGTTTAGAGATGCAGAAAACTCCGCAAGGAGTTTGGCCAAGAATCAGCTTAGCCGTGTGCCGGACCACATTCAGTTGCTTATTATTTGAAACTCCATGCAACTAATAATGTAATGTAAATGTTAGTCCTTAGTATAGAGTTAGTAGTTACACCAAGCACCCTTACTAATAATGGAGTATTAATTTGAAAAAAATCGCTGTGAAATTGTCCCTGCTTTTTGACGGAAAATCTTTATACAAATGCCCTTTTATCTCAATTTAAAAGATGTTTGCTTATGCTTTTCAAAAACTGGCATTTGAGTGACTTTACAGTAAGGATATTTTATTGCAAATTAGGATTCTTAAGTTTGTATAAATACCTAATTCCTTTTTCAGTCTGTTTTTCTGAAACTCTCCCTTGTAGGTATGACAATTTTCTATTCTCTTAAATTTATATTTTCTTACATTCTTGTGTGTTGTTTCTTAGAGTTTAATTCCGTATGAAGTTTTTTCCGAGTTGGTTGTGCAAAAATGTGAAAAATAGAAAACCCAAGAGGAGGGGGATCGGGGAATTTGGATTTTGTTGGGGGGGAATGAATGGATGCTTTTTGTTGGAGGGAATGAATGCCTGCTGCATTTCCCATTTGGAAGTTATTACCGTGCATCTCAGTTTTTTTTTGAAACGGAGTTGTTGATGTTTACTTTTAGTTCGTCTTTTTGTGATTTGGAACTTCCTACAACCTTTGAAATAAGGCTGATAGATCTTAATTGTTTTTAACTTTGTTTAATTTCTATGTAACTGTGATTGATTTTATTTGAAACTTTTCCAAACCGAAGTCCCTCAAATCTTTGTGTGTGAAGGGTTGATGATATAGTCTTCTTTCCCAACTCTTTGTTGAATAATTAACCCAACACTTATTTATTTGAAGTCCAATTGAAAGAGTGATTGATGACCAATTGAAGAAGTGATTGATGACCGTAAACTTGTGTTATTATTAGTTGGGGCTTAGAGGGTTCAAAGTTTTTGAGTTCTGAATTGGATATTATATTACCTAAAGTCCTCCTGGTATGACATGGGCTACAGTAAGTAAGATTCATAATATTCTGTTACCCAAATTTCTTAATACTACCTACATATGTGTACAATTGTTTCTTTTCAATAGACCTACCCTCATTAATATAAAACTTGAGATCCCTAGTTTGCATTATGCTTTGTAGGCTTTAATTGGCTTAATAAATAATCTGGTATACTTTACCTGATGTGGAGTGAGGAAGGATATTCTAATTCTTAATTTGTCTTGATCAAATTGATAATGTAAGTCTGGTTTTCTCCATACAAGTCCAACTTGTGATGCTTATTTGGAAACACTTGCCCCTTGATTTGCTTTGTGGTAAAAAAAAAATCTTCTGGTCATGGACTATGCAGCCAAGTAAAACTTGCTCTTGGTGAGCAGGATTTAAGTAGAAGTTAAGAGTAACAGAAGGTGGATTCAACATCCTTAATTTTTCCAAAACTACAGTCTACAGTCATCAGTGTGGACTTGGAAATTTATTAGTATTTGATAAAGCTATAAGTGAATTAGGAAAGCGCAACCAACGAGCATTATAAGCCCAACTGATCCACAAAACTAATTCCTAATTCCCCTTGGAAATAAAATTAAATTCTAGAGTTCCGCCATGGCGCCGCAACGTAACCCTCTCCTCTCAGTCGGAAGAGAAGCTGAATGAACTGGCCAACTCCATTGAGGAAGAGCGATGTATTATTACACAATTTGAAGAAGAGGATAAAAAAGTGTACAAGATTATGCAAAAAAGATTCGCTTTAGAAAAATAGGGTTAAGGTTGCTGAAAAATGTGAGAAAATGAGGGCTGGGGTTCTGGCAGCCCTATAACTAACTAATCACTTCAATTTTTGCTCAATTTTAATCAAAAAAATTGGAATTCGACATGTCATGCTTCAATTTGAGAACTTCCGGCCGATCAATCCGAATATTATTTTACATAAAAATATTAAAAGTTAAACGTCGCATAGTGTAGGAATATTAATCTTATTAATTAATAACACAATTTTACTTTTATTATTATTATTATAATACATTAATAATAATAATAATAATAGTAATAATAATAATAAGAGACACTCTCTTGTGAGATGGATTATTTGTGAGACGGATCAATCCATTACTAAAGTATGCTTATTGTATAGATAAAATATGCTTATTTGCCGTTACAGTATGTTAATAATAAATCAAATTATAACACAATAAAATCATACTATAATACATAATCCGGCATATGTACTTGGTTTCAATTTTGGTTTAAATTGATTAGAGCAAGCGTACTCTATCGCGTAGTAGACCGTAATGACCAAGTGCAAAATTTATAATATATCGAACCCAAGGACGAAAGTGGGTAGCCATATTTGAAAGATGTTTCACTCTAAGAGGACTAAACAATAAGGAAGGGGGGCTAGAATTACATTAAAACTAGCAACTAAGAAAGCAATTAAAGATAGAACGACTCGTGCTGTGTAAATTCCTGCTAAAAATCAGAATCCTTCTAGAAGCTTCCCAAGGGGTATAAATACCCAATAATTCAACATTTGATCAGTTTTGGGGCGAGGGTTTCACTCCTACACACACCTCACATACCATTTCCTCCATTCTTCACCTTCACCTTCATTCATTCTTCATCCTTTGGATCTACCTTGATCCAACCATCACATCCTCCATCCAAGTAGTAGAGAAGCAAGGAAGAGAAGTGAATTGCAAGGGGAAGAAGAAGATCACTGATAGGCTTTTTCTGCGCACTATAATTTAATCCCCAAGTATGAAGGATATCAATTGTAGCGGTAAGTGACCAAGTTAAATTATCGAACCCAAGGGACAACTAACTATTTATTTTCTAATTATACTAGCTTAATCAGAATAAGGTAACCGATTTTCAATGTTTTGTTGCGAATTAACTAAAATACTTAAATAATAAATTGCAGAATAATTAAAAGCAATAAAATAAAATAAAAGCAAGTTTCTAATCAAGAGATAACGAACAGTTCTAAGGTATCAGGTAGAGACCAATTAATTTGGGTTATTAAACTTACGATTGTTCATTCATGCAGTTTCACTGAAAATACACCACATATCCCTGTTATCCCACCGAATATGATTCGATTCTAAGCTAACAGTATACTCTGGTTTAAATCCTAAGGTGCGCAAATATTACCAAGCCTTATTCCTAGATACTAATCCAGCGAACAACAATACCTCCGGATGGTAAGTTCGACTAACAAGATATTTTCTGGAATTACTACAAGGTTCTATTCACTTCCTACTTGATTGTCTAATTGCATTGTTCCACTAAACTAATCAAGCATTTGATTAACCAGTTCATGAAATTAAAGTGCTTATAGCGGAGCTACTCTAATCCCTAACAGATAGACAATACCAATCATGAACGCACACAAGCTAACACAATAATCCAAGCATTATAGCGGATGTCATGAATATATTATGAAGACGTTACGAAGCAGAAAAGCATGTCTTAATAAAATAAGTAAAATCAAAAGCTCAACTGCATAAAATCCCAATCTTTGGTCTAAATCCCCAAATCAATTAAATCAATCCATCAAACCCTAGAACTGTATAGGAAATTAGCCCATGAGATTACAAGCAATCCTCATGGCTAAGCAATTCATAACAATAATCAAAGTAATAGAAAGAGAAAGATAGGAATTATGAAACCCTAGTGTAGACGTAGTCTTTCGTTCCTTCTCCGTCTCTCCAATTGCTCGATTCTCCCTTGATTAGCACTTGGAACCCTCTTGGAAGTGGATGGATGATGAAATCAGGTTGTTAATCTGATATGGAGGTGTTGGAGGTGTGAATTGATGATGGGTTATGGATGGGTTCTCTCCAATTTGTGTCTTGATCTCCCTAATTGTTTCTTGGACTGATGCAGGGCTTTTTCGCGATCAAAACTGCTTCAGAATCGCGACTTGAGGGTATATATACGCTGCTGCATCGAACAGGTCTCGTCTGGGCCCGATTTTGGGCCGCTCGGCACCTTGCTCGGGCCGAGCTCATGGCCGAGCGGCCCCCAAACTAGCCGAGCAGCATATGGCTGGAATGGGACCATCGTGTGGGCTCTGAGGGACCCCAGCTCGGCTGAAAATTCGCAAAAAGTTGGTCCCGCTCGAGCCGAGCGGCCTCCCGAGCTGCGGAGACTGCACTGCGCGACTTCACCGTTTTGAGCATAACTTCTTCATACGGACTCCAATTTGAATGATTTTTGTACTCACGCGTTCCTATTTTCCTTGTCTTTCTATCCATATAAAGAACTCTTAGAAACTCTAACATTTGAATATGTAAAAAGTCATGCAAAGTGGCTGCTCGGTACAGCATGTGCGACATTAGCACTTTGATCATAACTTTCTCGTTTGGAATCCAATTGGGGTGTTCTTTACGTCAAAACGACCCTCTCTTCTGTGGCTTTCCAACCATATATCATATGATCAATTTGGACTTCTACAAGAATACAGAAAATTTGTGCAACGTGGACTGTATTTTTCAGCATTCCTTCTCACTTTCACTCCTCATTCCAACTTTGAACTTTTGATCATGTTTTACCCTTCAAAACTCAACAAAACACCTTAGTAGCATCAAAATCATGTAAAATATGAAAACCATGTCATTTTATACAAAATCATGGCCACATTCTATCAAAAATGGTGTAATGTGAGACCTAAAATACGTGAAATTCCACTCTCAACAATCACCATTGGAGACATCCAAGGGAGTTTTCATCCAAACTTTGTATTGAAACCTATTGTTTATCATGTTTTGTAAGGAATTTAATGTCTATGTTAATTTTCTTATGGATATGAGAGGCTAATCTCCCTTGTGAGATTAGCAATATGAATTGTGTTGGATAATTTTTGGTATTTTGCAATTGAATGATTATGTTGATTGGGTTAATTGATTTTCTATCATTGATGCTTTAGATCTTGAGGTTTATGATGATTTGTGTGTTTAATTGTTTTAAGCATGTGATTAGATTGAGAAGTCAATTGCATATTTAGGATAATTAAGTGAATCATTTCATCAAACACTTCATGTGCATTATAGATTGTGAAGAGATTGAGAAGTCCTTCATAGTTTAGAACCCTTTGATAGAACATATCATTTATTAGATTGAGAAGTCAATAGATTATGTGAAGGGACTCTCATTTCAAGCTTAGTACCTAGTTGGAATTTTTTGAGTGAGAACCAATCCAATGAATGTCATTCCATATCCTATTCATTCCGAGAGGGAGTTTAGGTGATCTTAGTGTTGGCCCTTAGCCTTTTTCCCATGACACATATGAATTCATTGCATGATACCTAGATTTTCCATACTTTAAGTATTGCTAGTCTCATCTCTATCTACTTGGCTCATTCATCCATCTTCCATTCATCTATCCTTTTATTTTATTATCATTTCTTGATTATCTCCCCTTCTCGTTCATCTCTATAATACTATGACAAACACGAGATCGCTTAGACCCTAGTACCTTCCTCCCTGTGGTTCGATAATTTCTTTAATTAGTCATGCCACTATACTATGGCTAATCAGATGGGTAGATGAATGTGAGATGGATGAAGTAACAATCTAAAAATGAGCAAAGCTAACCACAATCAAGATCAAGGACACAACATAGATATGTTAGATTCAAATGGTAAACATCAATGATAATTGGAATAGAATCAATTACATATAATCCCCTAATCCCTAGGCCAAGACAATTAGGTTCTCAACTCATTACAAGTTTTAAGCACAAAAGATTGAATCTCACTCTCAATTCCCTTAAGGTACTATGATAGCAAGATTGGTCTCCTCACTTAATTAATCAACCAAATATAAATCAATCAAGTGTTCTAACATGAATGTTCTAAGTATATAAAGATGATACCACATACTTCACATACTAACATAGAAAATCCACATTATAATATGATTCAATCAAATCCCTAAACACAATATTGAAATGGTCATCCTAATATCATAAATGGAAAATTTAACCATACACATCATAATACAAATCAAGTAAATTATAGATCATGTAAGAAATTCCAAAATCACATTAATTAAACCAGTATAACCATATTAATATTTTAATTTTATTGATTTATATGATTTTAGAATAATAAAAGGGCTCAAAAAATTTTGCCTACAATGAAATCAATGGGCCGGCCCGATAATTGGTGTTTTTTTATATAATAAAGTTCAGGGTTTAAAAAAGAAGTGGGGATATTATTGAAATTTTATATTTTTTTTCTTCAATTGATGGGGCGACATATATATATGTAAATGGAGTGCATCTAATTTGGGTTGTAAACAAATCGAATCGAAGCGAATACTGCTTTAATTGAATAGTATTCGACTAAATTTTCGAATATTCGAATTCGAATTCAAATATTAATCGAATTTAAAATCTGATTCGTATTCAATTAACTGAGGTGCCCACGTAAATGAGGTGCCCTTACCTAGTTTAATATAAAATATACTCCCTCTGTCCCGTTTCAATGTTTACCTTTCTATTTTGCGCGTCTTATTTCAATGTTTATGTTTTCCTTTTTGAAATATAGGACTCACCTAAAACAATTAATATATCATCCAACACTAATACACCTACCCACTTTACATTAAATTTTATATCTTTCCACCCACTATCTATTAAAATATTATACTCATTCATCAACGTGCAAAAAGCAAACCTAAACATTGAAACGAGACGGAGGGAGTACTATTTATTAAATTAGTGTTTAAACTCTGTTATTTATAATAATTTTTTGGGCTTTTATTAATTCAAGGCCCGAATTATGGGTAAACTATCAATTAGGGGCCTGGATTATTTTTTCTATTAATCCAAGGCCTGAAATATGTAAAACTATCAATCCAATGCCTGAATTTGTCAAATATTATCACCTATTTTTATCAATTTAGGGCCTAAGTTCAGGCCATGAATTGATAGTTTTACATAATTCAAGCCCCTAATCGATAGTATATATAATTCAAGCTTCGAATTGATAAATTACTAATTTTTCAGGTCCTGTATTAATAAAATTTCTAATTTTTAAAACCCATAAGATATTATTAAGTAAATGTGAACCAACCACTAGTTATTGTTCATGTTCTATTTATCTTCGAGGTTTAATATTATTGGTATCTTTTATAATTTGTTTAAATTTAATATTGAATCCTTTAAGAAGTCATTGGACCTTAACAGCTTGTTGTATGTCTTGGTGTCGCATATTTTACTAATTTTTTTTGTGTCAACAACGCTATCATCTATTACCTCTATTCACCATAGAAGTATTATTAATTTTATCATTTTAATACGTCCACTTTTAATTTATTCATTTCCTCTTTTAAATATACTAGCTATTGAACCGGTGCGTAAATCATAAGAGTAGAAGATTAAATTATGTCTTTTAGATAAATCACTATATCTCTATATTTTATAAAATATAAATATATCTTCGCATACAATTTATCTGAATTAAAAATTTTGTGTAATACAATTCCTCAATTCATTCAAGATATATTCAGCAGTAAAAATAAGAAAAAATCTATTCTAAATATATAACGAAAGAAAGTAATGGTAAATATTGAATGTTTTTATAAAATAATTATGTTTTTTTAACATAATAAATAATTATGTTTGTTAATTATGTAAGACACATGCTTATTTCGTAATACTCGTACTCATGTATAAATAAATAATTCAAAACCTGTTTATCAATACCCGTTGATTACAACTACCCATTTAAAATTATTAAGATGTTAGGACTAATGAAGATCACTGTTACACTATCAAAGTAGTAAACCAAACATACTTTTTCATTCAAATTCCCTTTCCTTGCCTCCATAACTCTCAATCAAACACCCCCTTAGATAGACTACAGGTGCTACTCTGAATTTTATTTTTCAATTTTATAAAATATTAGGATGTGTATTAAATTAAATATGGGTAATTTAATAGATAGTGAGTGTAAAGATATAATATTTATTGTAAAGTGGGTAGGTGTATTAGTATTGAATGTGGGATAATGGTGATATATTAATTATTTTAGGTGGGTCCCATATTCCAAAAAAGAAAACGTAAATATTGAAATGTGACGCCCAAAATAGAAATATGTAAATATTGAAATGGGACGGAGGGAGTAGAATTTAAATATATAATATTGAGGGTGTGCGTTTAATAAAAAGGAGTGTGTATTTAGTGTAGCCCTTAAAATATATGAATCACACATCCTACTAATACAAATACTCATTACATATAAAATAATAATATCCATTAATCTATATGAAAAAAACAAATCCTTCTAGAGCATCCTAACTTTGGCACCAACCTTTAAATAGATTGACAATTGATGGATGGAGGGAGTTTTTATGTATAACTTATATTTTAGTACTATAGATATGTATTTTTTAAATTATACTAGAAATAAAAGTAATCACAAGTATGAAATTGTACGGTGGAGTACAAGTATTTGCTTCCCCATGTATTCGGATGACCATGGATAAATTAATGAACTAAGGGAATGTTTGGTTCACTAAGTTAATAAATGAGTTAATAAAATCTATAAATGTGATAAGCAATAGATGAATATTAAAATTTCCTTAATTCCATATTAGTTTCATGGGATATTGTAACGCACTTTCTCTCAATGTTGTATTTTACCGGGCCCCTTACTTTTTATTAATGAGCTTAAATGAAAATTAAGCCCATATAAGTTCAATTAGTATAAATTCTCTAATTTTTTAAAAAAAATTTAAAATCAATAAGTATTATTAATTCAAAGTGAACTAAAAACACCCAAAAATATTATGGAAAATTAGTCGTTGCCACGGAGTATTGTTTTGAGAAATCAATTAGTGTAGGTAAAATGCGAAAAGTTTGGCATAGCACTATAGAGTAGCTCGGTATAGGGTGTTTGAGTGGGTGAATACTGAATTGTCAGAAATTGTTGAGTGGTGAGAGAGGTGTAACCGCCAACTCACGAGAAGTTAACCCAACCCTATTTACTCCCTCCGTCCCAAAATCAATTGCACCTTTAATGTAGATACGAAATTTAAGAAATGTTAACTTTTTAGGGGTATTGTGGTATTTTTAGGTAATAAATAAATTATAAAGTATGTTATGTGTGTTAGGTGAGTGTGGTAAAGTTGTAATTAAGATGAACTTTTATGAGTGGGGATTGATGTGATATTTCCTTTTTTGGAAAAGTGCAATCTATTTTGGGACGGATAAATATGAAAAGTGTGCAATCAATTTTGGGATGGAGTGAGTACTTTATTTAACTATTATATTCACCCACACTTAATGATATCACCACTATAGTAAATTTTTTTTTCATGATTTTAGATTTTTGCCCTTAAAAAAATATAGGTCAAATTATTAGCAATTACTCTCCCCTCTCTGGAACCACTCTTTTCCTACTTTACTGTTTCATACTCCCTCCATCCGCTTTCAAGAGTTCTATTTTACTATTTTGGGTGTCCGCCCCCAAGGGTCTCATTTATTTTTTTATACATATGGACCCATACACACCCACTAATACAACAAAAAAATGGGACCCACACCTCCACTAATACAACTACCCACTACACATTAAATAACAATACTCCTTAATTTCCGTGCCCAAAAGTAAATGGCACCCTTGAATCCGGACGGAGGGAGTATTATTTTAAAAAAATTGTATTTTTTTATTAATTTATTTTTAAAGAATATTGTAGTATTTTTAAATAATAATAATAAAATATTATAGAGTAATAATACGTGGGCTAAAAAGTAGTAACAAAATTAAAATTAAAACAATTTTTTAGGTTGTTTGGATAAAACAATATTTTATTTTTTTAAGTATAAAAATATTATGGGACGGACAAATAAAAAAAGTATGAAGAATAATGTAAAATCACTGTATATATAAATATAAAAGAAATTCTTATTAAATTGCAATGAGTAGCGCTGTATTTTGCCAGCTACAAAAATCAATCGAAATTACTAGTACGTTTCTTTTAGAAAGTCTAATTTAAAATTGAATAAATTCATTCCTCATCCGCAGCAAAACAATAATTTCGTTGCTACAAATCTACAATATTTATCTATATCATTTAAAATAAAAAACGGTGTATATTCACCAGAGTAAAATAGTAGTCCGTAAATACTTAAAAAGTTACGGTGGCATACTAAAATAGTTACGGTGGCATGCTTGTGGCGTGTTCGCTTCGTTCCCCCTATAAATACCACCCACCCCATCTCCATCCCCAACCCCAACCAACACTCATACTCATACTCACTCAATCAAATCAAATCACTCACAATCAACAATGGTGGGAGGAAGGCGCAACAACCCGAATTCAACACCGCCAGAGGTGAGGCAGCTACGTGCTCTGGAGACGCCGAAAATTGCGGAACAATTAGCTATGGGCAAGATGGATTACGCGAAGAAAGAGCTCGCGGATGCTACTGATCCTGAAGAGAAGATGAAAAAGCAAGAGCTGTACGATGCTGCTCGTACTGAGCACGCCGCCAAAATGGGAAATCTGCGCCGGGAGGTGGAGCAATTCATCGGACGTTGCACCCGTAACAAAATCCAGGTGAAAACGCGCGAAGATGTGGAGCTGGTCCTCTACCTCAAAAGAGAATTTGGATTTCAGGGCGGAGTGAAACCTATGGGGGGTAACACCAGCTCTCTGCTGTCTCACGCACGCAACATCGGGATCGGAAGATACTGTTGATGGTAATTCGTTAGTATTACTATTTTATAAATTTCTCAAATAAATTTAAGTCCATCTATGATGGCTTAAATTCCTTTGTTTTTGTTTCTCAAATTTCTCAAATAAATTTAAGTCCATCTATGATGGCTTAAATTCCTTTGTTTATGTTTAATTCGAAACAATTTCCGTTTCATGATCGAATAAATGAATTCTGGAGTTTAATCTGCGATTGATTTTGCAGTCGTGTCGAGAGTTTTGTGTGCGTGCATCAATGGCATTAATTCTATCAAATATTTTGATGTTCGTTTTTGTAATTTCTCCTCTGTTTTGAAATCCAAATAATCTCTCTACTATACGACTCCCTAATCCTGTTTTACACTCCACAACTCGCCCCTCTCTCTCCTAATAATCGATTTCACTTCTCATCACTCATCGCCAATCACCCTCTCACTTTCCCCATAATTCGAACAAAGATGCAGCTAGCGGATTTGATTTTGATCGATCTACTCCCTGCGCCACTTATGTTTCAGTACGAACGAACGATTTTCCTTGCGTTCTTCTTTTGATTTGACGTGTGTAGTCTTTCTTAGCGTTAGTTTTGTTAGGCTTGAAGTCGTTAATTCGTTCTCTAAGGTATAATTCAAATGTGATGTTATTTTGAGATTAGATTACATGACAGGGTCATGTATAAGCTTCCAAATAGCTTTCACTGGGGATGGAATTAAAATGAAATGGGCATTCATGTTTATTTTTCTGCTGTGGAAGTTGGTTTTCTTGAAACAAAAAGCTTGCCTAGTTTCAATGATGTTAATTCTGTTCTGATACAACCCAATCCAATTAATTTGGCCCACAAAGTAGCAATTGAACTCAACTCAAAGATGCCAAATGGGTAACCATCAACAAGTTATACAAAGTAGTAAAAGTTTGTTGGATGTCAGAAGCCTTTCTTTGGTCGCTCCTGTTATCCTGTGATTGCAGCTCCCAATCAGGATACCCACCAACCTTCCAAGTTTTGGTGATGAAAGCCACACATGAAGAAGAGATGATCCACGTAATACCAACATCGAGCAACCTACTAATCCACTCATTTCGCTATGCCTATTGGACGACACTATCAACTTTATGCTTCAAAAACACCAGTCATCGGGCCGGCCCATTAATTTCATGGCCCAGCCCAAAAATTTTTTTTTGCCCTTTTATTATTCTAAAAAACATATGAATGAATAAAATTAAAATATTAATTAATATAGTTATACTGGTTAAATAAAAGTTGGCAATTCATGATAGACATGATAGCACAATATGGGTATAATACCATAATTGCGAGTTAGTATTTTGTTGTGGTATCAACCCATTAAATACTACTAATATAAACAAAGTGACCGTTAACAATATCTGATAAAACTCACTATTTATATGATTAAAAATACTTCACAATAATTTTAAAATATATTTCCTTAAAGTTTTCATAAGTTTTACTCTGTTTTTTTTTTAATCGTGGTGTTATCATGGGTTGTTGTGTCGTGTTAATAAGATTTTTTTTTCGTATTTGTATCGGAACAAATTCTTCTTATTTCGACACGAAACATAAGATGTTAGCATGAATTGTCACCCTTACATCTTACTACTATTTTTAGTCGATGTATCTTGTATTTCCTTTGTCCCCTTTAAAAATAATCTTTTAATTTTTGCATGTGAATTTAGAAATAGTGGGTTGTTGTCATAATTGAAGTATGAATCTTATGTTTATAAAAAAGAAAATAACATTTTCTGATCAAAAATGAGAAAAATAGAGTTCTTAAAAAGGAGGAAGGATTATGTGTTTTAGATTAGTTTTAATTTAATATTTTTCTATAATTATTAAAATATATAAAATCTTCACAAAAATTTTAAATGTAAATTATAAAAACACTATTAATAAGATTGAAACTAATTAAAGAATACAAATTCTATTACTTGAGCTATTCCTAAACCATACCAATCATGATAAAAATAATTTTTAATAATTCCATTCCTATTACCATTCCATTCATGAGTTTATTCTATTCCACTGTTATTCCATTCAGTCATACCAATCTAGCCCCATCTCCATTAATTGGTAAGGCCCATTACCACATTCCCCATCTCACGGAGATGAAATTTGAGGCCCATTATTATTAAGGAACGGGTTCGGTCCATATTGGATTGAGATGTTAACTAATTCAATTAGCCTCTTTTACAATGTTGGGTCATGGATACACCGTTTGCAAAAGACCAATTTTTTTTCTTTCATTTAAACGGACCTACCCTAATTCACTAGAGCCAGTTTTAATTGGCTTTTGGTTAATCGAACTTATTTAAACGGGCTATTAAAACATGAGCCTAACCCTAATCCTACCAAACTTTGGGTTAGACAGGTTGAGCTCACGGATTGTATGTTAAAAATATTTAAAAAATTATAAATTTATTATAAATAAATAATATAACAAATTAAAAATTGACTAATACTACATTATTTAGAATTTGAGAGAATTAAAATTAAGACATACAAAATATTTATTATTAAAACATATACTTCCTCTATTCCATCCAAAGAGTCACATTTTCCATTTTGGGCGTCCACCTAAATAGTCAAATTTCCTTTTTATATACATGAGACCACATACACCTACTAATACACTTAAAATATGGAGCCTACACTCCCACTAATACAACTATCCACAACACATTAAATAATAATATTCTTTAGTTTATGTGCAAAAAGAAAAACAACATTTGCATGAGAGGGTAGGAGTATAAATTAATAGAATTTGTAATAATTAAATTAATTATAATATATTTATTTAAGTATTATTTTTATTAGAGAAAATGGATGGGTTAGTGAACTTAGTCTCAATTTTGGTACAAATTGATAAGAGTAAGCGTACTCTATCATTGTGTGTAGATGTGGTGTCCAAGTGCAAAATTTATAATATCGAACCCAAGGGAGAAAGTGATGTATCCGTATTCGAAATATGTTTCACTCTAGAATGACTAATCAATAAAGGGAGAGAGTGATTAACACTACAAACTACCTAAGAAAGCAATTAAAGGATAGAAAATATACATATGAGATGGATAATGGTGATGGTGAGCAATCTAAGAAATATGTAAGACAAGCAATATAATGGAAAAGGCTCATGTAGATTCACACACACACATGCTTTGAAGGTCATCATGTTATGATATTAAGAGCAATCACTTATGTACCCCTAATCCCTATGGCCAAGGTAATTAGGTTCTCAACTCTTTTACAAGTTTAAATCTCCTAGGATTGTGTCTTACTCTCAATTCCCATGAAGGTACTATGATCATAAGTTGGGTTCCCCTCACTAGTTCATCACTAATGTCCTATCATGAGGTTCTAAGTACAAGAAGGGTATGGCTTACCTCCCCTCACACTAACTAAGTCATCTCGTTCAATCAACGATTTAATTAAATCAGTAAGCATAATATTGGAATGGTCATCCAAACACTATGAATAGAAAATTTAACCACACAAATCATACACGAAATGAGAATAAGCATTCATGATAGAAAATATTCATACAATCATTTTTTCGAACACGTGACGTGCAAAATCTACATTATCCTTCACCAATCATATTGCTAGCCTCACATGAGGACTAGCCACTATAAATCATTACAAAATCAATATTGTCCATGGAATGCTCCAAATGAGCTAAATAATGAAGAAAACAACAAACCAAAGGTTTATGGGCTTCCCTTTTGAAGTTGGTCTTCTCTTCCTTCAACATGCTCCAATCTTCACTCTTTGATGTTCTTTCCTTCTTAGATTGGTGGATTAGTGGAATGGATTGATGGATTCGAGGAAATCAAGAGGAATGGATGAATAGAATGAAGGATAGATGGATGAGATGGAAGATGGATGATGGAGGTGTAAAATGAGTAGAGTGGTGTGTGATGTGTGTGGGCACCCAAACCCTTGATTTTCTGCCTTCAAATGGTGATATTGGGGGTATTTATACCCCCTCAACACACCTGAAAATCGCACAAAGATGTAAAACTCGATTTTAGGCCAAGTGCAAGAAAACACGGGCGTGTTTTCTTGCACATGACCGTGTTTTTCTGCAATTTTTCCACTTTCTGTAAGTTTTGGCACCTGCAGAAAAACACGGGCACTACATAAAAACACGGGCGTGTTTTTATGTATTTTGGCCAATTTTTATTTTCTTCAACTTTCTCATTTCTTCATGCTTTTTCTTCACCATTTATCTTCATAATCACCTACTCAAAGATATGAAACTCATCATCATCATTTTCCTAAAATACAATACAAAAAGTTACAAAAATACGAAACAAAAGAATGAAAACACACGCAAAAATGACACAAAATCTAGGTGAAAATAGCGACGATCAGTTAGAATGAGAAAAATAGATGAAAATTAAAGAATAATGAGAGTTTGTCTCATGATGGGTTGAGAGTAGGATGGGAAGGGATGGTTGATGTGTAGGTTATGGGTGTTAAGATAAAGGGTAAATTATCAAAACCCTACTCGAAGTTTGTCCAAATTACCAAATAAATCCCGTAATTTGAAAAATTATTAATTACCCCCTTTAACTTATTTTTAAACTGGCCGTGCTCACGGTTTTTGTATTTTAACAACTAAAGTATAACTTTATGACAAATTCTCTTGTGAGACATTATATATGTAAGACGGTTTGTGAGACGTGTTAAAATATGCTTATTATATAGATAAAGTATGTTTAATGGTTGTTAAAGTATATTTTTTAAAATATGATAAATAATTAATTAAAGTATAATTTTAGACTGTTATAATATGATTCATTATTGACATATTTTAATTATAAATAAATATACTTTACCTATATAATAAGCATACTTTTGTATTGGGTCAACCCGTCTCGAGTTTCTCTAACTTTATTATACCACCGCCGTTGCATCACGTCTCTGCATAAAAGGCACGGCTTTAGGAAAAGGATACACCAAATAAGAAAATTTGAAGCTTGATGAATAGTAGGCGGGTCAATCTCAATTCCAAATTCCAACTCCAGAAGGTGAGTTGTTGCTGGCCTTTTTTCTAAACAAGAATTTTTTTTTTTTTTTTTGGGTTGTATGTGTTTATGTGGTGTGCTGCATAAAACCCTAATTATTGTTATGACTCTTAGTCCAGATTTGTATGTTTTTCTTCAGTTTGTTAAGTAGATATATAAAGTCTGCTGCTTGGTAAAGTTTGGTAGAGTAGAATATTTGAAAACAAGATTGCTTGTACTTAGTCGATTGATTCATAATTTAGTTGTGTTTTTCCCTTGATAGTGTCAGTGTGATAAGATGTGCCACAGTGAAGACTGGATCAGCAGATTGCCTGATGAAATTGTGGTTGTTATCATGTCTTCCCTTCCTCTGATAGAATTTGCTCGAACGAGTATTCTTTCCTCTGCTTGGACTAAGGTGTGGACGCACACATTGTGTCTCAATTTTGATGCCGAGGAAGTCCTGCACAGGATAGCTGGAAAGACGAGAAAAATTTTCCGATCAGAGAGGAGCAAGTATATAAATTGGGTGAATTCGGTCCTCCAATCCCATAAAGGTCTCACCTTGGAAGAATTCAGGATCTGTTTTCCTGTAGGCAAATCAGAGAGGAAAGCAATCACTAGGTGGCTTAAATTTGCTTTTGCAACACAAGTTCAGAGGTTGGAATTGAACCTCTTAAAACCTGGTGACCTTGCAAGACATCTTGATAGAACTTATGACTTCCCTGCACAGTTCATAAGCTGCGGAGCAGCCGTGAAGTCCCTCAAATCTTTGCGTTTGAAAGCTGTTAATGTTAGTGGTGATGATATTGCATTCTTTTTACGCGAGTGCCCATTACTTGAGGAATTAATTGTCCAGGGCTCACATAAATTGACGAAGCTGGAAGTTCGTGGTCCATCCCTTGCGTTGAAACACTTGGAGGTCTGTTATTGTTACCCTCATTATGCAACTCATAAGATTTCGGCACCAAATCTTACTACACTTAAAGTTATGCCATTGGCTGGGCTCTTGCTCGAGAATGTTCCTAAACTTGTTGAGGTGTATCTAATCTGTCTATATGATGATTTTTATGTGAGAAATTTCGCTCCGACACTAGCTTTGTGCATTTCCCAGTTGGAAGTTCTTACCCTGCACCTCGCAATCCCCTCCTGTCAGGTTTGATATCAGAGTTGTAGCTGTTTCTTTTTAGCTATGTAGTGGAGTATCTAACTGATTCCCTTATTCTGACAGGAAATGGTTGAGCCTTGGGACTTCCCTCAACTGCCTAAATTGAAGAAGCTGAATATAACAACGGATGCTCGCAAGGATCGAAGTCTGATTGGACTCACTTCTTTTATAAGGGCATCCCCACATCTGCAGGAATTTGAAGTAAAGGTAAACATTGTATGTTTTATTGTGCATTTTCCAAGTGAGTGTGATCTTTAATTGCGCATGCATGATGCAGCTGTATTGGTGTGATGATACAAAGAGAGAGAGTCGAGTTGAGGAAGCAATGATGCATTTTCCACACGAGCAGCTTAAAGTGTTGAAGTTCTGGGGTTATTACGGTCGGTCAAGTGATTTTGAAGTAGTGAGATACATTCTGGCGAATTGTGTAGCGCTCGAGAAAATTATAATTGATACGCGATATCAACATATCGTGGACGCCTATACACCAGCTCCAGAAGAGTTTAGAGATGCAGAAAACTCCGCAAGGAGTTTGGCCAAGAATCAGCTTAGCCGTGTGCCGGACCACATTCAGTTGCTTATTATTTGAAACTCCATGCAACTAATAATGTAATGTAAATGTTAGTCCTTAGTATAGAGTTAGTAGTTACACCAAGCACCCTTACTAATAATGGAGTATTAATTTGAAAAAAATCGCTGTGAAATTGTCCCTGCTTTTTGACGGAAAATCTTTATACAAATGCCCTTTTATCTCAATTTAAAAGATGTTTGCTTATGCTTTTCAAAAACTGGCATTTGAGTGACTTTACAGTAAGGATATTTTATTGCAAATTAGGATTCTTAAGTTTGTATAAATACCTAATTCCTTTTTCAGTCTGTTTTTCTGAAACTCTCCCTTGTAGGTATGACAATTTTCTATTCTCTTAAATTTATATTTTCTTACATTCTTGTGTGTTGTTTCTTAGAGTTTAATTCCGTATGAAGTTTTTTCCGAGTTGGTTGTGCAAAAATGTGAAAAATAGAAAACCCAAGAGGAGGGGGATCGGGGAATTTGGATTTTGTTGGGGGGGAATGAATGGATGCTTTTTGTTGGAGGGAATGAATGCCTGCTGCATTTCCCATTTGGAAGTTATTACCGTGCATCTCAGTTTTTTTTTGAAACGGAGTTGTTGATGTTTACTTTTAGTTCGTCTTTTTGTGATTTGGAACTTCCTACAACCTTTGAAATAAGGCTGATAGATCTTAATTGTTTTTAACTTTGTTTAATTTCTATGTAACTGTGATTGATTTTATTTGAAACTTTTCCAAACCGAAGTCCCTCAAATCTTTGTGTGTGAAGGGTTGATGATATAGTCTTCTTTCCCAACTCTTTGTTGAATAATTAACCCAACACTTATTTATTTGAAGTCCAATTGAAAGAGTGATTGATGACCAATTGAAGAAGTGATTGATGACCGTAAACTTGTGTTATTATTAGTTGGGGCTTAGAGGGTTCAAAGTTTTTGAGTTCTGAATTGGATATTATATTACCTAAAGTCCTCCTGGTATGACATGGGCTACAGTAAGTAAGATTCATAATATTCTGTTACCCAAATTTCTTAATACTACCTACATATGTGTACAATTGTTTCTTTTCAATAGACCTACCCTCATTAATATAAAACTTGAGATCCCTAGTTTGCATTATGCTTTGTAGGCTTTAATTGGCTTAATAAATAATCTGGTATACTTTACCTGATGTGGAGTGAGGAAGGATATTCTAATTCTTAATTTGTCTTGATCAAATTGATAATGTAAGTCTGGTTTTCTCCATACAAGTCCAACTTGTGATGCTTATTTGGAAACACTTGCCCCTTGATTTGCTTTGTGGTAAAAAAAAAATCTTCTGGTCATGGACTATGCAGCCAAGTAAAACTTGCTCTTGGTGAGCAGGATTTAAGTAGAAGTTAAGAGTAACAGAAGGTGGATTCAACATCCTTAATTTTTCCAAAACTACAGTCTACAGTCATCAGTGTGGACTTGGAAATTTATTAGTATTTGATAAAGCTATAAGTGAATTAGGAAAGCGCAACCAACGAGCATTATAAGCCCAACTGATCCACAAAACTAATTCCTAATTCCCCTTGGAAATAAAATTAAATTCTAGAGTTCCGCCATGGCGCCGCAACGTAACCCTCTCCTCTCAGTCGGAAGAGAAGCTGAATGAACTGGCCAACTCCATTGAGGAAGAGCGATGTATTATTACACAATTTGAAGAAGAGGATAAAAAAGTGTACAAGATTATGCAAAAAAGATTCGCTTTAGAAAAATAGGGTTAAGGTTGCTGAAAAATGTGAGAAAATGAGGGCTGGGGTTCTGGCAGCCCTATAACTAACTAATCACTTCAATTTTTGCTCAATTTTAATCAAAAAAATTGGAATTCGACATGTCATGCTTCAATTTGAGAACTTCCGGCCGATCAATCCGAATATTATTTTACATAAAAATATTAAAAGTTAAACGTCGCATAGTGTAGGAATATTAATCTTATTAATTAATAACACAATTTTACTTTTATTATTATTATTATAATACATTAATAATAATAATAATAATAGTAATAATAATAATAAGAGACACTCTCTTGTGAGATGGATTATTTGTGAGACGGATCAATCCATTACTAAAGTATGCTTATTGTATAGATAAAATATGCTTATTTGCCGTTACAGTATGTTAATAATAAATCAAATTATAACACAATAAAATCATACTATAATACATAATCCGGCATATGTACTTGGTTTCAATTTTGGTTTAAATTGATTAGAGCAAGCGTACTCTATCGCGTAGTAGACCGTAATGACCAAGTGCAAAATTTATAATATATCGAACCCAAGGACGAAAGTGGGTAGCCATATTTGAAAGATGTTTCACTCTAAGAGGACTAAACAATAAGGAAGGGGGGCTAGAATTACATTAAAACTAGCAACTAAGAAAGCAATTAAAGATAGAACGACTCGTGCTGTGTAAATTCCTGCTAAAAATCAGAATCCTTCTAGAAGCTTCCCAAGGGGTATAAATACCCAATAATTCAACATTTGATCAGTTTTGGGGCGAGGGTTTCACTCCTACACACACCTCACATACCATTTCCTCCATTCTTCACCTTCACCTTCATTCATTCTTCATCCTTTGGATCTACCTTGATCCAACCATCACATCCTCCATCCAAGTAGTAGAGAAGCAAGGAAGAGAAGTGAATTGCAAGGGGAAGAAGAAGATCACTGATAGGCTTTTTCTGCGCACTATAATTTAATCCCCAAGTATGAAGGATATCAATTGTAGCGGTAAGTGACCAAGTTAAATTATCGAACCCAAGGGACAACTAACTATTTATTTTCTAATTATACTAGCTTAATCAGAATAAGGTAACCGATTTTCAATGTTTTGTTGCGAATTAACTAAAATACTTAAATAATAAATTGCAGAATAATTAAAAGCAATAAAATAAAATAAAAGCAAGTTTCTAATCAAGAGATAACGAACAGTTCTAAGGTATCAGGTAGAGACCAATTAATTTGGGTTATTAAACTTACGATTGTTCATTCATGCAGTTTCACTGAAAATACACCACATATCCCTGTTATCCCACCGAATATGATTCGATTCTAAGCTAACAGTATACTCTGGTTTAAATCCTAAGGTGCGCAAATATTACCAAGCCTTATTCCTAGATACTAATCCAGCGAACAACAATACCTCCGGATGGTAAGTTCGACTAACAAGATATTTTCTGGAATTACTACAAGGTTCTATTCACTTCCTACTTGATTGTCTAATTGCATTGTTCCACTAAACTAATCAAGCATTTGATTAACCAGTTCATGAAATTAAAGTGCTTATAGCGGAGCTACTCTAATCCCTAACAGATAGACAATACCAATCATGAACGCACACAAGCTAACACAATAATCCAAGCATTATAGCGGATGTCATGAATATATTATGAAGACGTTACGAAGCAGAAAAGCATGTCTTAATAAAATAAGTAAAATCAAAAGCTCAACTGCATAAAATCCCAATCTTTGGTCTAAATCCCCAAATCAATTAAATCAATCCATCAAACCCTAGAACTGTATAGGAAATTAGCCCATGAGATTACAAGCAATCCTCATGGCTAAGCAATTCATAACAATAATCAAAGTAATAGAAAGAGAAAGATAGGAATTATGAAACCCTAGTGTAGACGTAGTCTTTCGTTCCTTCTCCGTCTCTCCAATTGCTCGATTCTCCCTTGATTAGCACTTGGAACCCTCTTGGAAGTGGATGGATGATGAAATCAGGTTGTTAATCTGATATGGAGGTGTTGGAGGTGTGAATTGATGATGGGTTATGGATGGGTTCTCTCCAATTTGTGTCTTGATCTCCCTAATTGTTTCTTGGACTGATGCAGGGCTTTTTCGCGATCAAAACTGCTTCAGAATCGCGACTTGAGGGTATATATACGCTGCTGCATCGAACAGGTCTCGTCTGGGCCCGATTTTGGGCCGCTCGGCACCTTGCTCGGGCCGAGCTCATGGCCGAGCGGCCCCCAAACTAGCCGAGCAGCATATGGCTGGAATGGGACCATCGTGTGGGCTCTGAGGGACCCCAGCTCGGCTGAAAATTCGCAAAAAGTTGGTCCCGCTCGAGCCGAGCGGCCTCCCGAGCTGCGGAGACTGCACTGCGCGACTTCACCGTTTTGAGCATAACTTCTTCATACGGACTCCAATTTGAATGATTTTTGTACTCACGCGTTCCTATTTTCCTTGTCTTTCTATCCATATAAAGAACTCTTAGAAACTCTAACATTTGAATATGTAAAAAGTCATGCAAAGTGGCTGCTCGGTACAGCATGTGCGACATTAGCACTTTGATCATAACTTTCTCGTTTGGAATCCAATTGGGGTGTTCTTTACGTCAAAACGACCCTCTCTTCTGTGGCTTTCCAACCATATATCATATGATCAATTTGGACTTCTACAAGAATACAGAAAATTTGTGCAACGTGGACTGTATTTTTCAGCATTCCTTCTCACTTTCACTCCTCATTCCAACTTTGAACTTTTGATCATGTTTTACCCTTCAAAACTCAACAAAACACCTTAGTAGCATCAAAATCATGTAAAATATGAAAACCATGTCATTTTATACAAAATCATGGCCACATTCTATCAAAAATGGTGTAATGTGAGACCTAAAATACGTGAAATTCCACTCTCAACAATCACCATTGGAGACATCCAAGGGAGTTTTCATCCAAACTTTGTATTGAAACCTATTGTTTATCATGTTTTGTAAGGAATTTAATGTCTATGTTAATTTTCTTATGGATATGAGAGGCTAATCTCCCTTGTGAGATTAGCAATATGAATTGTGTTGGATAATTTTTGGTATTTTGCAATTGAATGATTATGTTGATTGGGTTAATTGATTTTCTATCATTGATGCTTTAGATCTTGAGGTTTATGATGATTTGTGTGTTTAATTGTTTTAAGCATGTGATTAGATTGAGAAGTCAATTGCATATTTAGGATAATTAAGTGAATCATTTCATCAAACACTTCATGTGCATTATAGATTGTGAAGAGATTGAGAAGTCCTTCATAGTTTAGAACCCTTTGATAGAACATATCATTTATTAGATTGAGAAGTCAATAGATTATGTGAAGGGACTCTCATTTCAAGCTTAGTACCTAGTTGGAATTTTTTGAGTGAGAACCAATCCAATGAATGTCATTCCATATCCTATTCATTCCGAGAGGGAGTTTAGGTGATCTTAGTGTTGGCCCTTAGCCTTTTTCCCATGACACATATGAATTCATTGCATGATACCTAGATTTTCCATACTTTAAGTATTGCTAGTCTCATCTCTATCTACTTGGCTCATTCATCCATCTTCCATTCATCTATCCTTTTATTTTATTATCATTTCTTGATTATCTCCCCTTCTCGTTCATCTCTATAATACTATGACAAACACGAGATCGCTTAGACCCTAGTACCTTCCTCCCTGTGGTTCGATAATTTCTTTAATTAGTCATGCCACTATACTATGGCTAATCAGATGGGTAGATGAATGTGAGATGGATGAAGTAACAATCTAAAAATGAGCAAAGCTAACCACAATCAAGATCAAGGACACAACATAGATATGTTAGATTCAAATGGTAAACATCAATGATAATTGGAATAGAATCAATTACATATAATCCCCTAATCCCTAGGCCAAGACAATTAGGTTCTCAACTCATTACAAGTTTTAAGCACAAAAGATTGAATCTCACTCTCAATTCCCTTAAGGTACTATGATAGCAAGATTGGTCTCCTCACTTAATTAATCAACCAAATATAAATCAATCAAGTGTTCTAACATGAATGTTCTAAGTATATAAAGATGATACCACATACTTCACATACTAACATAGAAAATCCACATTATAATATGATTCAATCAAATCCCTAAACACAATATTGAAATGGTCATCCTAATATCATAAATGGAAAATTTAACCATACACATCATAATACAAATCAAGTAAATTATAGATCATGTAAGAAATTCCAAAATCACATTAATTAAACCAGTATAACCATATTAATATTTTAATTTTATTGATTTATATGATTTTAGAATAATAAAAGGGCTCAAAAAATTTTGCCTACAATGAAATCAATGGGCCGGCCCGATAATTGGTGTTTTTTTATATAATAAAGTTCAGGGTTTAAAAAAGAAGTGGGGATATTATTGAAATTTTATATTTTTTTTCTTCAATTGATGGGGCGACATATATATATGTAAATGGAGTGCATCTAATTTGGGTTGTAAACAAATCGAATCGAAGCGAATACTGCTTTAATTGAATAGTATTCGACTAAATTTTCGAATATTCGAATTCGAATTCAAATATTAATCGAATTTAAAATCTGATTCGTATTCAATTAACTGAGGTGCCCACGTAAATGAGGTGCCCTTACCTAGTTTAATATAAAATATACTCCCTCTGTCCCGTTTCAATGTTTACCTTTCTATTTTGCGCGTCTTATTTCAATGTTTATGTTTTCCTTTTTGAAATATAGGACTCACCTAAAACAATTAATATATCATCCAACACTAATACACCTACCCACTTTACATTAAATTTTATATCTTTCCACCCACTATCTATTAAAATATTATACTCATTCATCAACGTGCAAAAAGCAAACCTAAACATTGAAACGAGACGGAGGGAGTACTATTTATTAAATTAGTGTTTAAACTCTGTTATTTATAATAATTTTTTGGGCTTTTATTAATTCAAGGCCCGAATTATGGGTAAACTATCAATTAGGGGCCTGGATTATTTTTTCTATTAATCCAAGGCCTGAAATATGTAAAACTATCAATCCAATGCCTGAATTTGTCAAATATTATCACCTATTTTTATCAATTTAGGGCCTAAGTTCAGGCCATGAATTGATAGTTTTACATAATTCAAGCCCCTAATCGATAGTATATATAATTCAAGCTTCGAATTGATAAATTACTAATTTTTCAGGTCCTGTATTAATAAAATTTCTAATTTTTAAAACCCATAAGATATTATTAAGTAAATGTGAACCAACCACTAGTTATTGTTCATGTTCTATTTATCTTCGAGGTTTAATATTATTGGTATCTTTTATAATTTGTTTAAATTTAATATTGAATCCTTTAAGAAGTCATTGGACCTTAACAGCTTGTTGTATGTCTTGGTGTCGCATATTTTACTAATTTTTTTTGTGTCAACAACGCTATCATCTATTACCTCTATTCACCATAGAAGTATTATTAATTTTATCATTTTAATACGTCCACTTTTAATTTATTCATTTCCTCTTTTAAATATACTAGCTATTGAACCGGTGCGTAAATCATAAGAGTAGAAGATTAAATTATGTCTTTTAGATAAATCACTATATCTCTATATTTTATAAAATATAAATATATCTTCGCATACAATTTATCTGAATTAAAAATTTTGTGTAATACAATTCCTCAATTCATTCAAGATATATTCAGCAGTAAAAATAAGAAAAAATCTATTCTAAATATATAACGAAAGAAAGTAATGGTAAATATTGAATGTTTTTATAAAATAATTATGTTTTTTTAACATAATAAATAATTATGTTTGTTAATTATGTAAGACACATGCTTATTTCGTAATACTCGTACTCATGTATAAATAAATAATTCAAAACCTGTTTATCAATACCCGTTGATTACAACTACCCATTTAAAATTATTAAGATGTTAGGACTAATGAAGATCACTGTTACACTATCAAAGTAGTAAACCAAACATACTTTTTCATTCAAATTCCCTTTCCTTGCCTCCATAACTCTCAATCAAACACCCCCTTAGATAGACTACAGGTGCTACTCTGAATTTTATTTTTCAATTTTATAAAATATTAGGATGTGTATTAAATTAAATATGGGTAATTTAATAGATAGTGAGTGTAAAGATATAATATTTATTGTAAAGTGGGTAGGTGTATTAGTATTGAATGTGGGATAATGGTGATATATTAATTATTTTAGGTGGGTCCCATATTCCAAAAAAGAAAACGTAAATATTGAAATGTGACGCCCAAAATAGAAATATGTAAATATTGAAATGGGACGGAGGGAGTAGAATTTAAATATATAATATTGAGGGTGTGCGTTTAATAAAAAGGAGTGTGTATTTAGTGTAGCCCTTAAAATATATGAATCACACATCCTACTAATACAAATACTCATTACATATAAAATAATAATATCCATTAATCTATATGAAAAAAACAAATCCTTCTAGAGCATCCTAACTTTGGCACCAACCTTTAAATAGATTGACAATTGATGGATGGAGGGAGTTTTTATGTATAACTTATATTTTAGTACTATAGATATGTATTTTTTAAATTATACTAGAAATAAAAGTAATCACAAGTATGAAATTGTACGGTGGAGTACAAGTATTTGCTTCCCCATGTATTCGGATGACCATGGATAAATTAATGAACTAAGGGAATGTTTGGTTCACTAAGTTAATAAATGAGTTAATAAAATCTATAAATGTGATAAG
Organism: Pogostemon cablin; assembly: GCA_023678885.1. Taxonomy (NCBI): domain Eukaryota; kingdom Viridiplantae; phylum Streptophyta; class Magnoliopsida; order Lamiales; family Lamiaceae; genus Pogostemon; species Pogostemon cablin. The sequence continues at coordinate 1,807,930 of CM042983.1, forward strand.
CAATAGATGAATATTAAAATTTCCTTAATTCCATATTAGTTTCATGGGATATTGTAACGCACTTTCTCTCAATGTTGTATTTTACCGGGCCCCTTACTTTTTATTAATGAGCTTAAATGAAAATTAAGCCCATATAAGTTCAATTAGTATAAATTCTCTAATTTTTTAAAAAAAATTTAAAATCAATAAGTATTATTAATTCAAAGTGAACTAAAAACACCCAAAAATATTATGGAAAATTAGTCGTTGCCACGGAGTATTGTTTTGAGAAATCAATTAGTGTAGGTAAAATGCGAAAAGTTTGGCATAGCACTATAGAGTAGCTCGGTATAGGGTGTTTGAGTGGGTGAATACTGAATTGTCAGAAATTGTTGAGTGGTGAGAGAGGTGTAACCGCCAACTCACGAGAAGTTAACCCAACCCTATTTACTCCCTCCGTCCCAAAATCAATTGCACCTTTAATGTAGATACGAAATTTAAGAAATGTTAACTTTTTAGGGGTATTGTGGTATTTTTAGGTAATAAATAAATTATAAAGTATGTTATGTGTGTTAGGTGAGTGTGGTAAAGTTGTAATTAAGATGAACTTTTATGAGTGGGGATTGATGTGATATTTCCTTTTTTGGAAAAGTGCAATCTATTTTGGGACGGATAAATATGAAAAGTGTGCAATCAATTTTGGGATGGAGTGAGTACTTTATTTAACTATTATATTCACCCACACTTAATGATATCACCACTATAGTAAATTTTTTTTTCATGATTTTAGATTTTTGCCCTTAAAAAAATATAGGTCAAATTATTAGCAATTACTCTCCCCTCTCTGGAACCACTCTTTTCCTACTTTACTGTTTCATACTCCCTCCATCCGCTTTCAAGAGTTCTATTTTACTATTTTGGGTGTCCGCCCCCAAGGGTCTCATTTATTTTTTTATACATATGGACCCATACACACCCACTAATACAACAAAAAAATGGGACCCACACCTCCACTAATACAACTACCCACTACACATTAAATAACAATACTCCTTAATTTCCGTGCCCAAAAGTAAATGGCACCCTTGAATCCGGACGGAGGGAGTATTATTTTAAAAAAATTGTATTTTTTTATTAATTTATTTTTAAAGAATATTGTAGTATTTTTAAATAATAATAATAAAATATTATAGAGTAATAATACGTGGGCTAAAAAGTAGTAACAAAATTAAAATTAAAACAATTTTTTAGGTTGTTTGGATAAAACAATATTTTATTTTTTTAAGTATAAAAATATTATGGGACGGACAAATAAAAAAAGTATGAAGAATAATGTAAAATCACTGTATATATAAATATAAAAGAAATTCTTATTAAATTGCAATGAGTAGCGCTGTATTTTGCCAGCTACAAAAATCAATCGAAATTACTAGTACGTTTCTTTTAGAAAGTCTAATTTAAAATTGAATAAATTCATTCCTCATCCGCAGCAAAACAATAATTTCGTTGCTACAAATCTACAATATTTATCTATATCATTTAAAATAAAAAACGGTGTATATTCACCAGAGTAAAATAGTAGTCCGTAAATACTTAAAAAGTTACGGTGGCATACTAAAATAGTTACGGTGGCATGCTTGTGGCGTGTTCGCTTCGTTCCCCCTATAAATACCACCCACCCCATCTCCATCCCCAACCCCAACCAACACTCATACTCATACTCACTCAATCAAATCAAATCACTCACAATCAACAATGGTGGGAGGAAGGCGCAACAACCCGAATTCAACACCGCCAGAGGTGAGGCAGCTACGTGCTCTGGAGACGCCGAAAATTGCGGAACAATTAGCTATGGGCAAGATGGATTACGCGAAGAAAGAGCTCGCGGATGCTACTGATCCTGAAGAGAAGATGAAAAAGCAAGAGCTGTACGATGCTGCTCGTACTGAGCACGCCGCCAAAATGGGAAATCTGCGCCGGGAGGTGGAGCAATTCATCGGACGTTGCACCCGTAACAAAATCCAGGTGAAAACGCGCGAAGATGTGGAGCTGGTCCTCTACCTCAAAAGAGAATTTGGATTTCAGGGCGGAGTGAAACCTATGGGGGGTAACACCAGCTCTCTGCTGTCTCACGCACGCAACATCGGGATCGGAAGATACTGTTGATGGTAATTCGTTAGTATTACTATTTTATAAATTTCTCAAATAAATTTAAGTCCATCTATGATGGCTTAAATTCCTTTGTTTTTGTTTCTCAAATTTCTCAAATAAATTTAAGTCCATCTATGATGGCTTAAATTCCTTTGTTTATGTTTAATTCGAAACAATTTCCGTTTCATGATCGAATAAATGAATTCTGGAGTTTAATCTGCGATTGATTTTGCAGTCGTGTCGAGAGTTTTGTGTGCGTGCATCAATGGCATTAATTCTATCAAATATTTTGATGTTCGTTTTTGTAATTTCTCCTCTGTTTTGAAATCCAAATAATCTCTCTACTATACGACTCCCTAATCCTGTTTTACACTCCACAACTCGCCCCTCTCTCTCCTAATAATCGATTTCACTTCTCATCACTCATCGCCAATCACCCTCTCACTTTCCCCATAATTCGAACAAAGATGCAGCTAGCGGATTTGATTTTGATCGATCTACTCCCTGCGCCACTTATGTTTCAGTACGAACGAACGATTTTCCTTGCGTTCTTCTTTTGATTTGACGTGTGTAGTCTTTCTTAGCGTTAGTTTTGTTAGGCTTGAAGTCGTTAATTCGTTCTCTAAGGTATAATTCAAATGTGATGTTATTTTGAGATTAGATTACATGACAGGGTCATGTATAAGCTTCCAAATAGCTTTCACTGGGGATGGAATTAAAATGAAATGGGCATTCATGTTTATTTTTCTGCTGTGGAAGTTGGTTTTCTTGAAACAAAAAGCTTGCCTAGTTTCAATGATGTTAATTCTGTTCTGATACAACCCAATCCAATTAATTTGGCCCACAAAGTAGCAATTGAACTCAACTCAAAGATGCCAAATGGGTAACCATCAACAAGTTATACAAAGTAGTAAAAGTTTGTTGGATGTCAGAAGCCTTTCTTTGGTCGCTCCTGTTATCCTGTGATTGCAGCTCCCAATCAGGATACCCACCAACCTTCCAAGTTTTGGTGATGAAAGCCACACATGAAGAAGAGATGATCCACGTAATACCAACATCGAGCAACCTACTAATCCACTCATTTCGCTATGCCTATTGGACGACACTATCAACTTTATGCTTCAAAAACACCAGTCATCGGGCCGGCCCATTAATTTCATGGCCCAGCCCAAAAATTTTTTTTTGCCCTTTTATTATTCTAAAAAACATATGAATGAATAAAATTAAAATATTAATTAATATAGTTATACTGGTTAAATAAAAGTTGGCAATTCATGATAGACATGATAGCACAATATGGGTATAATACCATAATTGCGAGTTAGTATTTTGTTGTGGTATCAACCCATTAAATACTACTAATATAAACAAAGTGACCGTTAACAATATCTGATAAAACTCACTATTTATATGATTAAAAATACTTCACAATAATTTTAAAATATATTTCCTTAAAGTTTTCATAAGTTTTACTCTGTTTTTTTTTTAATCGTGGTGTTATCATGGGTTGTTGTGTCGTGTTAATAAGATTTTTTTTTCGTATTTGTATCGGAACAAATTCTTCTTATTTCGACACGAAACATAAGATGTTAGCATGAATTGTCACCCTTACATCTTACTACTATTTTTAGTCGATGTATCTTGTATTTCCTTTGTCCCCTTTAAAAATAATCTTTTAATTTTTGCATGTGAATTTAGAAATAGTGGGTTGTTGTCATAATTGAAGTATGAATCTTATGTTTATAAAAAAGAAAATAACATTTTCTGATCAAAAATGAGAAAAATAGAGTTCTTAAAAAGGAGGAAGGATTATGTGTTTTAGATTAGTTTTAATTTAATATTTTTCTATAATTATTAAAATATATAAAATCTTCACAAAAATTTTAAATGTAAATTATAAAAACACTATTAATAAGATTGAAACTAATTAAAGAATACAAATTCTATTACTTGAGCTATTCCTAAACCATACCAATCATGATAAAAATAATTTTTAATAATTCCATTCCTATTACCATTCCATTCATGAGTTTATTCTATTCCACTGTTATTCCATTCAGTCATACCAATCTAGCCCCATCTCCATTAATTGGTAAGGCCCATTACCACATTCCCCATCTCACGGAGATGAAATTTGAGGCCCATTATTATTAAGGAACGGGTTCGGTCCATATTGGATTGAGATGTTAACTAATTCAATTAGCCTCTTTTACAATGTTGGGTCATGGATACACCGTTTGCAAAAGACCAATTTTTTTTCTTTCATTTAAACGGACCTACCCTAATTCACTAGAGCCAGTTTTAATTGGCTTTTGGTTAATCGAACTTATTTAAACGGGCTATTAAAACATGAGCCTAACCCTAATCCTACCAAACTTTGGGTTAGACAGGTTGAGCTCACGGATTGTATGTTAAAAATATTTAAAAAATTATAAATTTATTATAAATAAATAATATAACAAATTAAAAATTGACTAATACTACATTATTTAGAATTTGAGAGAATTAAAATTAAGACATACAAAATATTTATTATTAAAACATATACTTCCTCTATTCCATCCAAAGAGTCACATTTTCCATTTTGGGCGTCCACCTAAATAGTCAAATTTCCTTTTTATATACATGAGACCACATACACCTACTAATACACTTAAAATATGGAGCCTACACTCCCACTAATACAACTATCCACAACACATTAAATAATAATATTCTTTAGTTTATGTGCAAAAAGAAAAACAACATTTGCATGAGAGGGTAGGAGTATAAATTAATAGAATTTGTAATAATTAAATTAATTATAATATATTTATTTAAGTATTATTTTTATTAGAGAAAATGGATGGGTTAGTGAACTTAGTCTCAATTTTGGTACAAATTGATAAGAGTAAGCGTACTCTATCATTGTGTGTAGATGTGGTGTCCAAGTGCAAAATTTATAATATCGAACCCAAGGGAGAAAGTGATGTATCCGTATTCGAAATATGTTTCACTCTAGAATGACTAATCAATAAAGGGAGAGAGTGATTAACACTACAAACTACCTAAGAAAGCAATTAAAGGATAGAAAATATACATATGAGATGGATAATGGTGATGGTGAGCAATCTAAGAAATATGTAAGACAAGCAATATAATGGAAAAGGCTCATGTAGATTCACACACACACATGCTTTGAAGGTCATCATGTTATGATATTAAGAGCAATCACTTATGTACCCCTAATCCCTATGGCCAAGGTAATTAGGTTCTCAACTCTTTTACAAGTTTAAATCTCCTAGGATTGTGTCTTACTCTCAATTCCCATGAAGGTACTATGATCATAAGTTGGGTTCCCCTCACTAGTTCATCACTAATGTCCTATCATGAGGTTCTAAGTACAAGAAGGGTATGGCTTACCTCCCCTCACACTAACTAAGTCATCTCGTTCAATCAACGATTTAATTAAATCAGTAAGCATAATATTGGAATGGTCATCCAAACACTATGAATAGAAAATTTAACCACACAAATCATACACGAAATGAGAATAAGCATTCATGATAGAAAATATTCATACAATCATTTTTTCGAACACGTGACGTGCAAAATCTACATTATCCTTCACCAATCATATTGCTAGCCTCACATGAGGACTAGCCACTATAAATCATTACAAAATCAATATTGTCCATGGAATGCTCCAAATGAGCTAAATAATGAAGAAAACAACAAACCAAAGGTTTATGGGCTTCCCTTTTGAAGTTGGTCTTCTCTTCCTTCAACATGCTCCAATCTTCACTCTTTGATGTTCTTTCCTTCTTAGATTGGTGGATTAGTGGAATGGATTGATGGATTCGAGGAAATCAAGAGGAATGGATGAATAGAATGAAGGATAGATGGATGAGATGGAAGATGGATGATGGAGGTGTAAAATGAGTAGAGTGGTGTGTGATGTGTGTGGGCACCCAAACCCTTGATTTTCTGCCTTCAAATGGTGATATTGGGGGTATTTATACCCCCTCAACACACCTGAAAATCGCACAAAGATGTAAAACTCGATTTTAGGCCAAGTGCAAGAAAACACGGGCGTGTTTTCTTGCACATGACCGTGTTTTTCTGCAATTTTTCCACTTTCTGTAAGTTTTGGCACCTGCAGAAAAACACGGGCACTACATAAAAACACGGGCGTGTTTTTATGTATTTTGGCCAATTTTTATTTTCTTCAACTTTCTCATTTCTTCATGCTTTTTCTTCACCATTTATCTTCATAATCACCTACTCAAAGATATGAAACTCATCATCATCATTTTCCTAAAATACAATACAAAAAGTTACAAAAATACGAAACAAAAGAATGAAAACACACGCAAAAATGACACAAAATCTAGGTGAAAATAGCGACGATCAGTTAGAATGAGAAAAATAGATGAAAATTAAAGAATAATGAGAGTTTGTCTCATGATGGGTTGAGAGTAGGATGGGAAGGGATGGTTGATGTGTAGGTTATGGGTGTTAAGATAAAGGGTAAATTATCAAAACCCTACTCGAAGTTTGTCCAAATTACCAAATAAATCCCGTAATTTGAAAAATTATTAATTACCCCCTTTAACTTATTTTTAAACTGGCCGTGCTCACGGTTTTTGTATTTTAACAACTAAAGTATAACTTTATGACAAATTCTCTTGTGAGACATTATATATGTAAGACGGTTTGTGAGACGTGTTAAAATATGCTTATTATATAGATAAAGTATGTTTAATGGTTGTTAAAGTATATTTTTTAAAATATGATAAATAATTAATTAAAGTATAATTTTAGACTGTTATAATATGATTCATTATTGACATATTTTAATTATAAATAAATATACTTTACCTATATAATAAGCATACTTTTGTATTGGGTCAACCCGTCTCGAGTTTCTCTAACTTTATTATACCACCGCCGTTGCATCACGTCTCTGCATAAAAGGCACGGCTTTAGGAAAAGGATACACCAAATAAGAAAATTTGAAGCTTGATGAATAGTAGGCGGGTCAATCTCAATTCCAAATTCCAACTCCAGAAGGTGAGTTGTTGCTGGCCTTTTTTCTAAACAAGAATTTTTTTTTTTTTTTTTGGGTTGTATGTGTTTATGTGGTGTGCTGCATAAAACCCTAATTATTGTTATGACTCTTAGTCCAGATTTGTATGTTTTTCTTCAGTTTGTTAAGTAGATATATAAAGTCTGCTGCTTGGTAAAGTTTGGTAGAGTAGAATATTTGAAAACAAGATTGCTTGTACTTAGTCGATTGATTCATAATTTAGTTGTGTTTTTCCCTTGATAGTGTCAGTGTGATAAGATGTGCCACAGTGAAGACTGGATCAGCAGATTGCCTGATGAAATTGTGGTTGTTATCATGTCTTCCCTTCCTCTGATAGAATTTGCTCGAACGAGTATTCTTTCCTCTGCTTGGACTAAGGTGTGGACGCACACATTGTGTCTCAATTTTGATGCCGAGGAAGTCCTGCACAGGATAGCTGGAAAGACGAGAAAAATTTTCCGATCAGAGAGGAGCAAGTATATAAATTGGGTGAATTCGGTCCTCCAATCCCATAAAGGTCTCACCTTGGAAGAATTCAGGATCTGTTTTCCTGTAGGCAAATCAGAGAGGAAAGCAATCACTAGGTGGCTTAAATTTGCTTTTGCAACACAAGTTCAGAGGTTGGAATTGAACCTCTTAAAACCTGGTGACCTTGCAAGACATCTTGATAGAACTTATGACTTCCCTGCACAGTTCATAAGCTGCGGAGCAGCCGTGAAGTCCCTCAAATCTTTGCGTTTGAAAGCTGTTAATGTTAGTGGTGATGATATTGCATTCTTTTTACGCGAGTGCCCATTACTTGAGGAATTAATTGTCCAGGGCTCACATAAATTGACGAAGCTGGAAGTTCGTGGTCCATCCCTTGCGTTGAAACACTTGGAGGTCTGTTATTGTTACCCTCATTATGCAACTCATAAGATTTCGGCACCAAATCTTACTACACTTAAAGTTATGCCATTGGCTGGGCTCTTGCTCGAGAATGTTCCTAAACTTGTTGAGGTGTATCTAATCTGTCTATATGATGATTTTTATGTGAGAAATTTCGCTCCGACACTAGCTTTGTGCATTTCCCAGTTGGAAGTTCTTACCCTGCACCTCGCAATCCCCTCCTGTCAGGTTTGATATCAGAGTTGTAGCTGTTTCTTTTTAGCTATGTAGTGGAGTATCTAACTGATTCCCTTATTCTGACAGGAAATGGTTGAGCCTTGGGACTTCCCTCAACTGCCTAAATTGAAGAAGCTGAATATAACAACGGATGCTCGCAAGGATCGAAGTCTGATTGGACTCACTTCTTTTATAAGGGCATCCCCACATCTGCAGGAATTTGAAGTAAAGGTAAACATTGTATGTTTTATTGTGCATTTTCCAAGTGAGTGTGATCTTTAATTGCGCATGCATGATGCAGCTGTATTGGTGTGATGATACAAAGAGAGAGAGTCGAGTTGAGGAAGCAATGATGCATTTTCCACACGAGCAGCTTAAAGTGTTGAAGTTCTGGGGTTATTACGGTCGGTCAAGTGATTTTGAAGTAGTGAGATACATTCTGGCGAATTGTGTAGCGCTCGAGAAAATTATAATTGATACGCGATATCAACATATCGTGGACGCCTATACACCAGCTCCAGAAGAGTTTAGAGATGCAGAAAACTCCGCAAGGAGTTTGGCCAAGAATCAGCTTAGCCGTGTGCCGGACCACATTCAGTTGCTTATTATTTGAAACTCCATGCAACTAATAATGTAATGTAAATGTTAGTCCTTAGTATAGAGTTAGTAGTTACACCAAGCACCCTTACTAATAATGGAGTATTAATTTGAAAAAAATCGCTGTGAAATTGTCCCTGCTTTTTGACGGAAAATCTTTATACAAATGCCCTTTTATCTCAATTTAAAAGATGTTTGCTTATGCTTTTCAAAAACTGGCATTTGAGTGACTTTACAGTAAGGATATTTTATTGCAAATTAGGATTCTTAAGTTTGTATAAATACCTAATTCCTTTTTCAGTCTGTTTTTCTGAAACTCTCCCTTGTAGGTATGACAATTTTCTATTCTCTTAAATTTATATTTTCTTACATTCTTGTGTGTTGTTTCTTAGAGTTTAATTCCGTATGAAGTTTTTTCCGAGTTGGTTGTGCAAAAATGTGAAAAATAGAAAACCCAAGAGGAGGGGGATCGGGGAATTTGGATTTTGTTGGGGGGGAATGAATGGATGCTTTTTGTTGGAGGGAATGAATGCCTGCTGCATTTCCCATTTGGAAGTTATTACCGTGCATCTCAGTTTTTTTTTTGAAACGGATCTAACTATTCCCCTTTTTGTGATTTGGAACTTCCTACAACCTTTGAAATAAGGCTGATAGATCTTAATTGTTTTTAACTTTGTTTAATTTTTATGTAACTGTGATTGATTTTATTTGAAACTTTTCCAAACCGAAGTCCCTCAAATCTTTGTGTGTGAAGGATATAGTCTTCTTAGCACCGCCAATCTAGAAATCTCCATTAGATGTGTGTGTGTGTGATGCAAGTGTGTACCAGAAAAGTGTACAAGCTTAAGAAATATGAGTGAGAGTGCATCCCTGGTGAGAGTTAGTGGAGAGTTTTAAGAGTGAAATAATGATAAGTGAGCACAATTGAGTACAAGTCTTGAGGAGTGTATTGTAAAATATTGTGTGAGCCCCTCTAATATAAGTGTCTACTTTCCCAACTCTTTGTTGAATAATTAACCCAACACTTATTTATTTGAAGTCCAATTGAAAGAGTGATTGATGACCAATTGAAGAAGACCGTAAACTTGTGTTATTATTAGTTGGGGCTTAGAGGGTTCAAAGTTTTTGAGTTCTGAATTGGATATTATATTACCTAAAAAATCTTCTGGTCATGGACTATGCAGCCAAGTAAAACTTGCTCTTGGTGGAGCGACACATCAGCCTATCAGAGTTCCACAGAGCAGGATTTAGTACAAGTTAGAGTAACAGAAGGTGGATTCAACATCCTTAATTGCTTAATTTTTCCAAAACTAAAGTGGAGGTGCTAATGAAAAATGGTAATTACCAACGGATTGAATTATGTTAGTAAAATAGAGAATAAACATTGATAATTACCACGGATTGAATTCCATTTTTAAATTTCATTGCTAAAATACATTTTTTTAGTCTTATGAGGAAAAACTAAAGTGGAGGTGCTGGTGAAGAATGGTGTACAAATTATTAAAGAAAAAAATATATTCAATAAATAAATTGGAAAAATGACATAAATAAGAAATTGGAAATGGAAAAAGACTTGTGTTTATGATATTTTGTGTATATATTGAGACGTTTTAACTTTGAAGTTTGGTGTAGGGTTGTGTTAATAAATTAGTTGGGTGTGGTTAGTAAAAAATGAGTGTGGAGATTCTGTTGAAAATATGGGTGCGTGGAATTTTATGAATTATGGGTAAATTATTCTTTGTATCCATTCCTGAGTTGAGGGTCAACATTCCATCTAATTTGAGTTTCATAATCTCCATTTCACCGGGCCCAGCCCATTCCACCCTGAGCGTGAATATCACCATTTCACATTCAAGATGACATCCATCCTAATTCCTAATTCCCCTTGGAAATAAAATTAAATTCTAGAGTTCCGCCATGGCGCCGCAACGTAACCCTCTCCTCTCAGTCGGAAGAGACAAGCTGAATGAACTGGCCAACTCCATTGAGGAAGAGCGATGTATTATTACACAAAGAGGATAAAAAAGTGTACAAGATTATGCAAAAAAGATTCGCTTTAGAAAAATAGGGTTAAGGTTGCTGAAAAACGTGAGAAAATGAGGGCTGGGGTTCTGGCAGCCCTATAACTAACTAATCACTTCAATTTTTGCTCAATTTTAATCAAAAAAATTGGAATTCGACATGTCATGCTTCAATTTGAGAGCTTCCGGCCGATCAATCCGAATATTATTTTACATAAAAATATTAAAAGTTAAACGTCGCATAGTGTAGGAATATTAATCTTATTAATTAATAACACAATTTTACTTTTATTATTATTATTATTATTATTATTATTATTATTATAATACATTAATAATAATAATAATAATAATAGTAATAATAATAATAAGAGACACTCTCTTGTGAGATGGATTATTTGTGAGACGGATCAATCCATTACTAAAGTATGCTTATTGTATAGATAAAATATGCTTATTTTCCCTTACAGTATGTTAATAATAAATCAAATTATAACACAATAAAATCATACTATAATACATAATCCGGCATATGTACTTGGTTTCAATTTTGGTTTAAATTGATTAGAGCAAGCGTACTCTATCGCGTAGTAGACCGTAGTGACCAAGTGCAAAATTTATAATATATCGAACCCAAGGACGAAAGTGGGTAGCCATATTTGAAAGATGTTTCACTCTAGGAGGACTAAACAATAAGGAAGGGGGGCTTGAATTACACTAAAACTAGCAACTAAGAAAGCAATTAAAGATAGAATGATACGATGGACATGGAAGATGGATGGGTAGATGAATGTGAGATGGATGAAGTAACAATCTAAAGAGGAGCAAAGCTAACCACAATCAAGATCAAGGACACAACATAGATATGTTAGATTCAAATGGTAAACATCAATGATAATTGGAATAGAATCAATTACATATAATCCCCTAATCCCTAGGCCAAGGCAATTAAATTCTCAACTCATTACAAGTTTTAAGCACAAAAGATTGAATCTCACTCTCAATTCCCTTAAGGCACTATGATAGCAAGATTGGTCTCCTCACTTAATTAATCAACCAAATATGATAAATCAATCAAGTGTTCTAACATGAATGTTCTAAGTATATAAAGATGATACCACATACTTCACATACTAACATAGAAAATCCACATTATAATATGATTCAATCAAATCCCTAAACACAATATTGAAATGGTCATCCTAATATCATAAATGGAAAATTTAACCATACACATCATAATACAAATCAAGTAAATCATAGATCATGTAAGAAATTCCAAAATCACATTAATTAAATCATTAAAAATCCAACAAATCCATAGATCCCTAATCCATCAAGTGGCTAGCCTCACAAGAGGTCTAGCCAACAACAAACATCATGAAAACATCAATATAATGCTTACAAACATCCATTGTTGCAATTAAAACTAAGAAAATACAAATTAAAGGTGAGTTCTCCCCTATTTAGAATTTGGGTTGATTCTCACCTTCAAGATGCAATCCTCTCTCCTTGAGCCTCAAACCTCAATAGATATGTGATGGGTAGATGGAAAGTGTGAAGATCCATGGAATTTGAAGAGAAATTGAGTGAAAATTGAGTAGAAAATGAATTGGGGATGATAGTGTGTGTGAAAATGGTGAATGAGTGTGTGTGGGCGATTTTGGGGTCTCCCAAATTCTCTCTCAATCAAACTTGGGGAAAAAGTAGTCAAAATGGAAATTAAAACTGATTTTCTGGACAGGTGGCAAAGTGCACAAAAATTCGATCGAATTTTTGTGAGTGACATCGAATTTTCTGCAATTCTGTACAAAAATTCAACCGAATTTATCTGCTGCTGGTTGAATTTTTATGTCAGTATGCTCAACCTCCAATGCTCTGTTTCGCCCATGGTTTTCGTAAAAATTCACAAAAATTCGATCGAATTTTTGTGCAAGGTCGAATTTTTGTGACAGTTTCGAACTACTTCACTGTTTTGGCTCGTTCTCCCTCGTTTTAACTCCGAATTGAGATCCGCCTTTTCCTACATCTTCCTCTTCACTTCTAGAATCCATTTATATCTGAAAATCACACAAATTCCACCAAAGTATAAATTCTCCAAATATTTACAAATATCGAACAATCTAGGACACTTAAACACTCAAACCAAGCATAATTGTATGGAACCTTGCTATAAATGGACCCTAAATTCACGAGATTTCTACACTCATCAGCATACTTTAGAAAACATACTTTAATAATAATTAAACATACTTTATCTAAATAATAAACATACTTTAACACGTCTCACAAATCGTCTCACATAAGTAACGTCTCATAAGAGACTTTGTCTAATAATAATAATAATAATAATAATAATAATAATAATAATAATAATAATAATAATAATAATAATAATAATAATAATAATAATAATAATAATAATAATAATAATGAATTGAATTGAATTGAAAATATAAGATAAGTGGTGTAACAAATTGCAAAAATAAAAGTTATGATAAAATTGATAATATTAAATAGAACGTGTATTAAATTGACAAAAATAAAAGATCATGATAGAATTGAATATATATTAAATAGATCGTGTATTGAATTGACAAAAATAAAAAGTCGTGATAGATTTAAAAAACCTTAATAAGGTGATGAATTTTTTTGGAATTAACCCTAATTAGCAATACTCATGAATTTCAATTTTAATAATGCAATTATCAGAGAAATTATTTAGTATATCATGAATTTAGTATATCAATATTCTATGTATGTATTACTAATCCTTATTCAATAAATTAATTACATAAAAATTATCATATCGGATTGACCAACCAGAAACTCCCAAATTGAACGGATTCCGGCGAAATTTGTATTTTTCGGCAAAAGTTAAACAAAAATTGAAATGATTCATTAATTATAGAGCAAAATTGATCAATGGCATGATATTAGGTTTGCCGTGAATGAATTCTACATAGAGTATATTCTTCTTCTTTCTTCTTGATGCAGATGTGGAAGATATATAGAATAATTAATATAATTATGATTTAATTTGATTCCTTTCATATTTAGAATAATTAGTATTAATATTTTGATTTAATTCCTTTTATTTATAAATTGTCATTAATGTGGTAGATTTTAATATTACCTATAAATAGGTGGTCTTTGTTATGTATTAGGGGAGTTGAATTTGTTTAATGAAAATGAGAGTTGTCTCATAGCTCTTTTAGTATTCTATAAGAATCAACGTATTTGAGTTGTCTATCTTCTGGTATTCTTTAAGAATCAACGGATTATAGAGTTGTTCTTCTTATCATTATCTTTAATGCGCTCTCGCTGCATCAGTTGGTAATCAGAGCCAATTTACGATTCTCGATATTTGATTCGAGATTTCAAATGGTTTTTGATACCGTTGATCAGTCCACGTATGAAGATGATATTACACTGATCTATCAACAAAATGATTTGTTGGTATCCGATCCCATATCATTTGGATATGATGGACCACCAATCTTCGATGAGGATTATGGTGGAATTAATGGACCACCAATCTTCGATGAGGATTATGGTGGAGATGAGGATTATGGTGGAATTTTCTACCGTAGATATGCTGGCCCACCGATCTTCGATGAGGAAGATGATGGAGTTTTTAACGGTGGCTATGATGGTGCACCGATCTTTGATGAAGAAGATTCATATGGTGGTTATGATAGCCCATCAATTTTTGAGGAAGAACATGTAATTTTTCGTGTTGCTTATGGTGATCCAATTTTTGACAAAGAGATGATTGAAGATTTTGTTATTGCTGCGCCAAATTCGTTTGATTCAAAAGATTCGTATTTTATGGATCTTATAATTTTTCGTGTTGATTATGGTGATCCAATTTTTCGTGTTCCCATTACCGTTTATCACTACCCGTGGGTACCCATACCCATTTAATATTCATTTATTTTATATATATTTATATTTTTTTATTGTCTAAATAAATATAATACTCCCTCCGTCCCGGGTATTTTTACCCGTTTGTACGGGCACGGAGATTAAGATGTTTTATTTTTTTAATATATAATGTAAGAGAAAGTAGGGATAAATTAGTAATTTAAAAAGAAAAAGTGAATAAAGTTATTGAGAATGATGAATAAAGTGTAAAAAAGTAATTAAAGTTGTTGGGATTGTAAAAAGTAGGTAATAAAATATTATGTATTTTTGCCAAAAATGGAATGAGTAAAAATACGTGGGACACCCCAAAATGGAAAGTGGGTAAAAATACGTGGGACGGAGGGAGTAATAAAAATTACATTATTATTAATTAAATATAAAATAAATATAATATAAATATATAAATTGTATTATTTTAAATAAATATTTAATAAATATGATTAAATAAAACTTATAAATATTAATTAAATATATAAAATATCTTATCATATATAAATTATATAATATATATTAAATTTTATAAAAAAATATATATAATCGGGTTACCCGCTGGTATTTGAGGCATTACCCGTACCTGTCCCAAACCCTAATGGTATTTTTCACAACTACCCGTACCCGTCTCAAACCCGTTTAACACTACACGTACCCTACCCATTAGAGTTCGGGTAGATCGGGTACCCAGAAATACCCGTCCCATTGCCATCCCTATGTTTGATACATGTCACCCCCCTTGGTAGGTATGTACAGGTTGGCTGATGGGAGTTCTTCTACTTCTGACTATGCAAGCGGTTATTGATATTAATATGTATTTATATATATTTTTTAATATGAAATTTTGTGACAGGTTTGTTTGGACCTTTAATCCATCAATTTTTTAAGTGTGTGGGTTAAATAGGAATAATGCGCCTCTTGAGTTTAAAATGAAATAGCTTAGGGCCCAACTAATTTTTACTAACTTTAATTTTATTATCTTTTATTAATGTAGTGTATTTAATCCATCATCTATTTAATAGTTTGTTTAGGAAGATGGGGATCTCTTAATTACCTAGATGAAAATTTTATATTAGTTTGATTGTTTTGTTAATTTAATTTTTCTTACATAAATATTCATTTTCATTTTTCTTTTTATTTTTTTAAAAATAATTAATGATTTGATCGAACCTCATAATTACGTAAGATAGTTTTAATTTTTGCTTTGATTTTTTATTAATAATTAATAAGTTAATCAATTGTTAATTTTAATCAGTCAAAAGCTAATTTTTTAAGAATACATATAGAAAACTGCGATATAGTACATCTATAATATTAGATAGGAGCATTTGGTGTATCGGATTGGGTATCCCTCAAATGTCCTCATTTTTTTTAAAAGTAAAGGTGCCTATCATTTTACAATTACATACTACAAATAAAATAATACTTCCTCCATTTCCTTGAAAATATGCACATATTTGATGGCACGAACGTTAAAAAAAAACGTTATTGTGTGTAAAAAGGAAATGTATTTTTTTGTAATATTATAGTATTGTAAGTTTTTTATATGACATATTATTACCATTTTTAAGAATTTTTTTTTTATCGGTAAATGTTAGTTGTTAGTATAGTCAGTAGTTAGTGTACACTAAGTCTCCTTACTCCCCCTCCTCCAAGCCTCCTTATATCCCCATTTCTAATTCATTCCTAATAAGAATCGAACCTGAGTCTCTCATTTAAGTGAGAAGCTCAGTGGCCACACCTGATTATTATCATTTTTAAGATGTGCAAATATTTTTTAGACAAACCAAAATAAAATCATGGGAAGGAATCATCTTTTAATAGTACTAAACTAACCTAGAGAATGAGAGTTCTTTAGATGATTAATATTCTAGATTATACACCACCGCCTCTATTTATGTTTGTATAGACAATCTGTAAAAGACTCTAACAAAGCCATTTTTCTAATTAAATCTATTTCGATGATTCTAAAGAATCCCCTCTTCTCCACTTATTTGGAACACTAGAAAAGTCGTGTTGGCCCTACTGTAGACATTTTTAACAGATCGAACGTGTAGAAGCTTATATATTAAAATATACAAATTCCATTGCACAAAGTGTGAAAAACCAACATGATGGAATGAAACCTCCCTTGAAAAACCAACATGTTTCATGCAAATTTCATCATTGCACAACCAACTCGGAAAAAACTTCATATTGAATTAAACTCTTAAGAAAGAACACACATCAAAATACTTGACAGAAGAATGTAAGAAAAGATAAATTTAAGAGAATGGAAAATTGTCATACCAAACTGACTGAAAAAGGAATTATATATGTACACAAGCTTAAATGCAAGTTTTTGAAACGCATAAGTATGTGTGCATATGGTGAACAAAGTCTTATTGGAGTCACTTCTTTTATAAGAGCATCTCCTCAAGTGCAAGAATTTGAACGGAAGGTTATTGCTTTTCATGTGTTTTAACTTTTAAGTTTATGTACTCTTTGAAGATACATCAGTTTCATTTATTGTTTGAATAAATGCAATCGTGCATCTCCTCAACTGACGTCTGGCATACCTCGCCCTGCATATTTCTGCATCCGTAAACTCTTTTCGAGCAGGAGCACGATCGTCCAACGGTTGATCACTCGGATCAATTATAAGTTTCTCAAGCGCTACGCAATTCGCCAGTATGTATCTCAGTATCTCAACATCACTTGACCGCCCGTAGTACCCCAAGACTTCACCACTTTGAGGTGTTCGTGTGGAGAATGCATGATCGCTTTCTTACCTCGTGTCTCTCTCTCCTTGTGTTTTCCACCCAATGCAGCTGCATTCAAGAAAATTAAGGTAATCAAAGACAATCCAACATGCACATGTCTTTCAATAAAACCAAAAATAAAATTAACATCCACCCACCTTTACTTCAAATTCTTGCAGATGTGGGGATGCCCTTATAAAAGATGCGACTCCAATAAGTCTCTCATCGCGGAATGCAAGGGAGATTATACTTAGCTTCTTCAATTTAGGAAGCTGAGGGAAGTCGCAAAGCTCAACTATTGCCTGTCACAGAATGTGGAATACTTAGATACAAACATGAGCTAAAAATAAACAGGAGAAAATATCAAAATTCGTTCTTTAAGTACAGCCCATTCCAATTTTAGTCATTTTTTATTTGCAATTCTCAATTTTGTTCCTTTTATGTTTGATTTTGGTCTTTTTTATCCAAATGTAGTACTTTTATCAAATTTATTCATCTTGAATTTGTTCAATTTTGATCCAACCAAACGCACCAAAATCAGACAAAAAAGAAAGACCAAAATTGAGAATCGAAAAAAAACGAAAATTGGAATTGACCATGAATTTTGATATCTTCACAATAAACAGCAATATCAAACCTGAGAGGTGGCAATTTGAAGGGTAAGAACTTCCAACTGGGAAACGCAGTGAGCTAGTGCAGGAACTGATTTCTTAACAAAAATATCATCGAACGCATGGATTAGATCAAGCTCAACCAGCTTCGGAACATTCTCAAGCAAGACTCCTTGTAATGTCATAACTTTAAGCCTAGTAAGATTTGGGGCCAAAACCTTAAATGGGGCCGGAAAAGGCGTACTACAGCAGATCTCCAAGTATTTCAATGCAAGGGATGAACCACAAACTTCTAGCTCCCGGAAGTCAAATGAGCCATGGACAGTTAATTCCTCACGTAAGAAGAAGCCGATGTCATCACCGCCAACCTTAACACCCTTCAAACACAAAGATTTGAGGGACTTCAAACTTAAAAGACATGCTTTAAGGTTTGGGAATTCATACATACGGTGAAGAAGCCCTGAATTATCAGAGAGGTTCAATTCCAACCTCTGAACATGTCTTGCAAAAGCAAATATAAGCCACCTTTTGATTGCTTTCTTGGCTGATTTGTCTAAATCAAAACAGATCCTGAATTCTTCCAAGTTAGGACCGTTCGTGGGATCGGA
Organism: Pogostemon cablin; assembly: GCA_023678885.1. Taxonomy (NCBI): domain Eukaryota; kingdom Viridiplantae; phylum Streptophyta; class Magnoliopsida; order Lamiales; family Lamiaceae; genus Pogostemon; species Pogostemon cablin. The sequence goes on from CM042983.1 coordinate 1,826,728, forward strand.
GGACCGAGTCGACCCACTTTATATACTTGCGCCTCTCCATTCTCAGAGCCCTCGTTTTCCTTCTAACTTTGATCCTTTCCTTAGCTTCAAAATTGAGACACAATGTGTGCCTCCACAGCTTCTTCCAGTGAGAGGAAACAACACTGATTCGAGCAAACTCTTTCATAGTTAGGGAAGACATGATACCAACCAAAATGTCATCAGGCACTCTGCTGATATACTCTTCATTATGGTATGTCTGATCACACTATCAAGGAAAAAAAAAATCAACAATTGCATGTATACACTCTTCGACCAAGTACTTGTTTTCTGAAATTCTTAATACTCCACCAAACTCTACCAAGCAGCAGTCTTTTTTCTAATTAACAAAATTGAAGTAAAAAATAATACTAATACAACATCTGGCATTAATAGTCATAAGAATAATGAGTTACCCCTTAATTTAAATATCAAAGCAATACAGAGTGTATAGAATTGAAAGTGTTTATACTAGAAGAATAATTAGGGTTTAATGCTTACAGCAACTATAGGAACAACTCACCTTCTGGAGTTGGAACTTGGAAACGACTTTGACACGCCTCCCATGTCCCATCCATCAACCTTCAAAAGTTTTAATCGGTGTCCTCTTGGAGTTTTTTCCCCCCTTTTTATTTTATTTTTTTCCTTCAAAATCTGGCGTCTTACTGTATTGGCGGGTGGTATAGATGTCTTTGACATGGTAATGGGCCATTGGGCCTTAAGAAAGAGAGTAGATGGACTTTAAAGCCACCATGTAACATGGGCTACTTGTAACACAAATCTGCACTCCTAGTGAAGCCCCATTCCCACCTTCAATAAACACGACGCCAAACATAAAAACGAAAGAAAGACATAATAGGGATACATAATTAGTTAAGTTTTGATTTAATCAAAACATGAGAGTTTAATTTTGATGACTTGTGGCTAATTAATCTCAATTATTTTATTTTAATTAAAATTATAAAATTTAATGTAGATAAATATGTATATTATTTTAAAATTTGAATATAATATTATCAAATTATAATTACTATTAATTAAAAATTAATATATAGATAATTACAAGTATTTATTTTAAGATTTAGAAAATTTATCACCTCTTCACCTATATAAATAAGACCCTTTATTCATTCGTTCTACACACATAATTTATTCGTCATGACAAACAAAAGCTTTTCATTTTGCCATTTTTGGTATTTCATTCTTAAAGTATCAATTTTCTGTTTTTAGTAAACGGGTCCATGCATGTCCCACCACTTTCAAACACTCTTCATTAATACAACTATCTACTTTATATAAAATAATAATACTCCTATGGGTAAGCATGGAACGGGGAGTATTTGTTATACTACTAATTTGGTTTACGGTTGAAGTAATTCTTAATTTAATGGATTGATATAATAGTCGATACATTTGTAAAACTTGGGAGGACGGAGTGTAAAAGTAAAAAAGAGAGGAAAAGTTTGCATAAAGGGAAAAGAAAACTGAGAAAGGGGGGAGAAAATGAGATAAATTGGAAAAAAGGAGGGAGTGGTTGTGGTAATTACGGACTGAGAAGTGCAAAGGGGATAGAAGGAAGAAGGAGATGACGATGGTGATGAAGCAAGGGCTTCTAACGTGGAGCTACTACAATCAGCCACCTTCCCTCTCCCTCTCTAGGGTTTCTCACTCATCTCATAAGACACAGAAATCAGTCAAACCCAATTCGTGTATCAAAATCTTTTCTCATAGCGATGGCAAGGAGCACAATGTCGATGGTTCTCCCAGAGAATGCAGAGTTTTTCACCCAGAGATTGATATCAAGGTGCACTTAGGAGCTAGTTTTTGAAATTAATTATTTGTGTTGGTGGGCCTGCTTCAAATTGATTGAATTGTGGCATTTAGATGTTTGATGTTGTGTGATTTATTTTGGTTAAATGGTGGAATCCTTGTTTGTACTTAGTGTATGAATTGCTACTCCTTCGCCTTCGTTTATTCCACTCATTATATAGTTGGTTTAGCTCCAACAGTTCAACTTTGGGATGAGGTCTTGTGCTGTTCATTTTGCCATTCTTAAATGGTGATTTTAGGAATTGTCTTGAGATGTTGTATGAATTGCTACTCCTTAGCACTTGCTACTTTTTGAATATTTGCTGCTTCACCCTTTATCTTGAACTAGAATGAAGATAGCTTATGCATTTGCGGGGCCTTTTCAATTGGAAAGTTTTGTCACTCTTTGATGAGAAGTAATCATGAAATCCAAGTTTGAAAAAAAAAAAAGGGTAAAACCTAAATCTAAAGATCCACATAAGTTCTTCATTATCTTGGTTTCTATTAAAATATTCTTATGTTTTTACAATAATCTAATCTGACTTGATCTTCTTTGGCAGGAAAGATTCTTTTTGAAACACCCAACTACAGTGATCATAGTCACCAATGCCATTATGTTTGCTAGACCACTTCAAGTGCTAGCTGAAACATGTGAAGCTGACAATTCTATTTTCAACATGAACATGCCTTTGTTGCTTTTCTTTTCCCTTATAGGGGCTACGGTTGGAGGTAAGCTCCTACACATATAAGAGAAATTTCAGTTTTCACTTTTTAATTGATACGGTGGTATGTGAATTAAGAGCATCTTGATGGTTTTGAATAATGTAACCACGTTTTGACTGTCCATTTTACACCATTTCGAATTTTAGTAATTCATTTTCACTCTCTCTATATCTCGAATAACTTTAAGGAAGGAAATAGTTCAGTCTACATGAATTAAGTTTAGGTTTATAATTTGGAGCAGCCTCACATTTATCTTCTGTTTACAACTTGGCATCTGATTTCTGAAGTGCCATGTGAAATTGAGGCAATTTTACCTTTCCTGTTTGATGACTGATCTCCACATTACTAATTACCTCATGAGATTTTTTACATCCTAGAATTGACCTCTGAAAATTTTTCATTACTATTTATATTTTTATGCTTAATAATTAAACACTTTGGCATGTCTGTTATTCTGATGTACGACTTGTGCTGTATTGAGATGCACGTGTAATTTCTGTAGCTCTAACTTCAAAGTTTAGTTGATCATGTGCTTTTCCTTGGTTTGCCCTTTTGATTTGCTTAAATTCTCTGTAATGCAGGACTTCTTGCACGGCAGCGGAGAGGAGAACTCCAGCGACTAAATGAACAGCTGCGCCAGATCAATTCAGCTCTGAGAAGGCAAGCTAAGATCGAATCATATGCACCCAGTTTGAGTTATGTTCCTGTTAGTGGACGCATTGCAGAGAATGAAGTAATTGTTGATTCAAGGAAGCAAGATCTAATTTCTCGCTTGAAAAATGGAAAAAACTTCCTGAGGAATCAAGACCATGAAAGGGCATTTTCTGAGTTCAAAATTGCACTTGAGCTTGCCCAGAATCTAAAAGATCCAATAGAGGAAAAGAAGGCTGCAAGGGGCTTAGGTATCCTACTTATATTGTGCATTCTGGTTCTATAAATATTTCATGAAAATATGACTTACTGAATTCAGTGTAATAAATGGTGTTTTCTGCCAAATGGAGACTCTCTTATTTGCTTTCTTCTTGAATTTCTTCTCTTGTACGATCACACTTCTAGTTCAACTGTATAACGATTCTCTATTCTTAGGGGCGTCGATGCAGAGGCAGGGGAAATATCGGGATGCCATCAAGTACCACTCGATGGTTCTGGAAATTTCACAAAGAGAAGGAGAGGAGTCTGGGAATACAGAAGCATACGGAGCTATAGCTGATTGCTACACTGAGCTTGGAGATCTCGAACGTGCTGCCAAATACTATGATGAGTATATTTCAAGGTTACAGTCTGACTGATCTTTCTTTTTCCATTACCTCTGTTTTGTGTTTAGTTGAGGATGCAATGCATGCTAGAGTTCTTGTGGATGATATTTTTGTACATGCAATATGTTGTATTAGAGTTGAAATCTTTTCAAATGATATTTTAATTCTCTGTCATTGATATTTACATCAATATCTCCCAAATCTAAGAAAAAGGGACTTGTTCTTTGTGGTAAATTAGGTCTAGTTGTAGGAAAATCAACCAACTAAAAAACTTCCTTAATTTAATGTAAAATTTCCTTGGTAGGGATTACAAATGCCACACAACTTTTTAGGATATGAATCGAAGACATGACAAATGAATATACATTGGGTTTCCTTATTGATGGGAAGTAATCAGTTATCAATATCAAACTAGCTCTTAACCACAGCACATCATTTTCAGTCATTGTTTCTTACCAACTCAAGTTGTCTTTCTTCTCCTCCTCTGGGACTTTCTTCCAGTGTTCCACTGTCCTTATATCTGTAAGATATAGCCACGATGAAAAAGACGACTAGATTTCCCACACTCATCGCCGCCAAAAGCCAATAGTATTTATCCAAACGACTCTTGTTCAACGTGTACTGAAACCAGTTCGGTTTGATCTCCTCCACGACGTAAACGCAAAGCGCACTGGCTAGGAATCCCAAACCAGTGACTCCCTTAGTGAAGTAAGGCAAGTATTTTTTCATGGAGTCAGGAGACTGATACTCGTAGTATTGCTCTACGCTGTTTTCCAAGAAGGAATCCAGACCCGCGAGTAGAAAAAACTGGAAAAGCAGCCACCATACTGCCATTGGGATGTCCTCATCCGGCTTGTCCAGTAAATCATGCCTTCTGATAACTCCAATCCTTTTTCTCTCAATTACGGCCGCAACTATGCAGCATGATACAGAGAATACCATAGCAAATCCAATCCCTATGGCTGGAGCTATTTTTTTGTATCGAGTGTACGGTCCATTGTCTTCGGTTCCCTCGTTCGCAGTTTGATCTCCATTTCCAGGATCTACTTTCTTTAAAACCCAGCATGCCAAGCGTTTAAAGCCTTCCTTTGACGAGTCGAAAAAAAGTAGAAGTGCTTGAGTTGGGAGTTTCCATACTCCTACATGGCGATCCATGTTTTTGGCTTGTTCTACAAAGTAAGTGTTTGCAATGGATGATACAACACCACAAATTATGAAGGTCATCCACATTGGGATCATTCTAACTGCAATCTTGGCCTCCTCCACTTCATCAACATAGCAGGCTCTCCATCTATTGTTTCTTGGATCCCTATTACCCGATCTAATGGCTGCCTTCTCTAGACACCTGAAGCATACCACAAAGGTTGATAGAATCCCAAACAAGCAAGCCTTTACGAACTATATAGACAAGACTATTACCTTAGAAAACGTGTTGGCCTGAATCTCTCATTTCCATCCCTGTTGTAATAATCATGAGAACTATCGGGACGTGACTTGAACATATTGAAGGAAGCAACTACCAGCACTCTGAAAACATTAGTTATGGGACTCCCTTCTTCTTCGGGTTTGTCCTTCTTCAGTTTCCACTTACCACACCAACCTGTCATGAAAATAATGGTGGCCACGGCTGTACAGATTGCCGGGATTCCAAACCGGATTTTCCATGCGCTGATGTATGGAAGTGCTATAGCTAGAGCGATAGGTATGACGGCAATGGGGATGAAACCTAGTACTTTCAAGCATTGTATTGTTCCGTTAGATTCATCATCCTGCAGCTTGGTGTAAGCCTCTCTGGAGACCTTGTTGCCGGACATTCCGACAGCTATCAATGCCATGCCCGCGTAGAACAGACCTTTCTGTGTTTCACCAACGCATTCTGGCTCGTATTTCTTGCACTTGCCTAGCACCGGCGGCATGGATATTGCGACCAGCCCCATTCCCTGCACAACTTAGGCTTGTGTATCTTTGGTCCCATTCATTAATGTATCGAGAAATAGATATACAACTTACCACACTGTAGCACAGGCTAGAAACTGCGAGCATGCGGAAGTTTCCTGAAATCTGGTCAACCAGGAAGAGGAAAAAAAGAGGCAAAATCCTTGAAATCCCACCCCAGATATTCAAGATTCCAGCAGCATGGGTAACACTGATTTTCCAAACATCGGTCAAGTAATCTTGCATCACGAACAGAGCGTACGACACTAATATGTCGGACCATAGCAGAGCTGCAATGGAAAAACACGAGTGAGTGCTCACTCACTGACTCTATGATCTGGTCAAACACAAAATCTAGACTTGAATATTGAGCTTACCATTGATTCTGACGAACCCCTTCTTCTGGAAATCAAATGCACCTTCCATTCTATTGTCTCCCCTCTCTGCACATGGAAATGTAGACAAATCTAGCAAGAAACTGAACTGAGGATTGAAAAGCAGATACACAGAGCATTCTCATTGCTCCATTGAGTTACCCATACATACCTCAATATGCAACTTCTGAGATGTTGGTTGATTCACTCTCCTTTGAGAGAGAGAGAGAGAGAGAGAGAGAGAGGGGTGGGTGGGGGGGGGGGGGTGGGGTAAACAGCAAGATACCTCTCATTAAATAGCTCTCCAAAATTCTCTGTTCAAGTGTTCACATGAAACTACACCTAGTATATAAAACTCCAGTTGACCTTGACTCCACCACATGAACAACACAGCTGTAGCTCCTTTATTTTCAATTTTTTTTCTTCCCGATTGGAATTATTTTATGTGTTTTCTTAGATTACTTCATTCGTTCAAGAAACAACTCGATATACCTAAAATAATTTACGCATAAATTTAAGAATATTAAGAAGATTAATTTAAAACTCTTACTTATTATCTGATTAATAGGTAATAATATAAAATAATGTAAAGATTGGAGCAATTATCCTTTAATTCCATTAAAAACCCCCCATTTTCTGTTGTCTCCACTTTTCTTCATTAAAACTCATCCCTCGCTGTTCCACTGAAACCCCACAATTCTTTCTCTTCCATCCTCTTCTCTTTCCGTACATATGAAAACCATACATTCACCCTTCTCCTTCACTTCTCCTACTCCATTTATGGAGCTATAGCTGATTGCTACACCGAGCTTGGAGATCTCGAACGTGCTGCCAAATACTATGACGAGTATATTTCAAGGTTACAGTCTGACTGATTTTTTTTTTCCATAACCTCTGTTTTGTGTTTAGTTGAGGATGCAACGCATGCTAGAGTTCTTGTGGATGATAATAATGTTGTATTTTTGTACATGCAATATGTTGTATCAGAGTTGAGAATCCTTTCAAATGATATTTTAATTCACTGTCATTGATATTTACATCAATATCTCCCAAAACTAAGAAAAGAGGGACTTGTCACCTTAAAAGTTATTCTGTTTCTTTCTGGAAAGGTATTGGTGTAGGAAAATTAACAAACTCAAAACTTGCTTAATTTAATGTAAAATTTCCCTTGGTAGGGATTACAAATGCCACACAATTTTCTAGGATATATGAATAGAAGACATGACAAATGAAAATTGGGTTTACTTACTAATGGGAAGTAACCATTATCAATATCATCAAATCTTAACCACAACACATCATTTTGAGTCATAGTTTCTTTCAGACTTTACTTCCTTCTCCTCCTCCTCTAGAACTGCCGGTTCGCGTTCCCTTGTCCTTATATCTGTAACATGTAGCCACGACGACAAATACAACTAGATTCCCCGCGCTCATCCCAGCCAAAACCCAATAGTACTTATCCAAACGACTCTTGTTCAACGTGAATTGAAACCAACTCGGTCTCACCTCCCCCACGACATAAACGCAAAGTGCACTGGCTATGAATCCCAAACCAGTGACCCCTTTAGTGAAATAAGGCAAGTATTTTTTCATGGAGTCGGGAGACTGATGCTGGTAGTATTGCTCTACGCTGCTTTCCAAGAACGTATCCAGACCGGCGAGTAGAAAAAACTGGAAAAGCAGCCACCATACGGCCATTGGGATGTCCTCATCCGGCTTGTCCAGTAAATCATGTCTTCTGATAACTCCAATCCTCTTTCTCTCAACTACAGCAGCAATTATGCAGCACAAAACAGAGAATACCATGCCAAATCCCATCCCTATGGCTGGTGCTACTTTTTTGTATGAAGTGTCCGGCACACTGTCTTCTTCGGTTCCCTCACCGTTGGCAGTTCGATCACCATTTCTGGCGTCCTTTTTCTGTAAAATGCAGTTCACAAAGTAGGGAAACACCCAATTTTTTGACCCCTCGAAAAAGAGTAGAAGTGCTTGAGCTGGAAGTTTCCATTTTCCTACATGGCGATCCATGTTTTTCGCTTGTTCCACGAAGTAAGTGTTTGCAATGGATGATACAACACCACAAATGATGAAGGTCATCCACATTGGGACCATTCGAACTGCAATCTTGGCCTCCTCCACTTCTTCAACATAGCAGGCTTTCCATTTATTTTTAATTTTATCCTTGTCGTCCGATTTAATGGCTGCCTTCTCCAAACACCTGAAGCATGCTACAAAGGTTGCTAGAATCCCAAACAAGCATAGCCTTAAAAAACAAGTTTTGGACAGGACAATTACCTGAGAAAACGAGTTGACTTGAATCTCTCACTTCCTTCCTTCTTGTAATAATCTTTAGAACTGTCGGGACGTGGCTTGCACATATTGAGGATAGCAGCTACGTACACTCTGAAAACATTAGTTATCGGACTCCCTTCTACTCCAGGTTTGTCCTTCTTCAGTTTCCACCTACCAAACCAAGTTGTCATGAAAATAATGGTGGCAACGAGTGTACATATTGCAGGAATTCCAAACCGGATCTTCCACGGTTTAATGTAGGGAAGTGCTATGGCTCCAATGATGGGTACGATGGCAATAAGGATAAAAGCTGGTATTTTCAAGCATTCCATTCTTGAATCAGATTCATCATCCTGCACCTCGCGGTAAGCCTCTCTAGACACCATGTTGCCAGCCATTCCGACAGCTATCAATGCCATTCCCGTGTAGAACAGAGCCCTCTGCGTGTCGCCAATACATTCGGGCTCGTATTTCTTGCACTTGCCAAGCACAGGAGGCATTGACATTGCCAGCAGCCCCATTCCCTGCACAACTTAGGCAATTGTGAATCTTTGAATCTATTCTTGTAAGAATCAAATAATAGATATAGACTGACCACACTGTAGGATGTGCTAGAAACAACGAGCATGAAGAAATTTCCTAGGAACTGGTCAACTAGGAAGAGGAAGACAAGTGGCAAAATCTTGGAAATTCCACCCCAGATGTTCAAGATTCCGGCAGCATGAGTGAAACTGATTTTCCAGACATCGGTTAAGTAATCTTGCATCACGAACAGAGCGTACGACACTAGTATGTCGGCCCATAGCAGAGCTGCAATGGAAAAACAACAACACTCAGTGCTCACTCACTCACTCACTCTATAAACACAAATTCTAGAGTTGAAGTCTTTAGTTTACCACTGATTCTGACAAACCCCTTCTTCTTGAATGCATTTCTATCGCCTCTCTCCATCGAGTTAACCTAGCTAGAATCCACCTCCAAATACAAAATGTTGGTTGATTCACTTTCTTTTTAGAGAGAGGAGGGTGGGGTGGGGTGGGGTGGTGTTAAACAGCAAGATACCTCTGTTAAAATGCTCTCTAAATATCTGTCAACATGACAACATGACCTCCCCCAGATTCATTCTGTTAATATTGTGTTTTTTTTTTTTGCTAACAGTGTTCACATTAAAACTACCACCAGACAATATTAAACTGGAGTTGACCTTGACTCCACCAAATGAACAGCCAGCTGAGGCTCCTTCCCCTCATTTTCAAACATTTTTCTTCCCACTTGGAATTATCTTATATAAGTATTTTCTTAAACTCTATTTCAAAAAACAACTCAATGTCTAAATAATTTAAGCATAAATAAATTAAAGAATATTAAAAAATGATTAATGTTAATACTTTTTAATGTATGATAATTGTACGAAGCATTTCCTTTATTTGATGATTTCATAAGGACAATATTGATTTTTTATTTGTTAATAATAATTAGGATTATTCTTAAACCAGAATTCTTTAAACTTAACTTGAAATAATGATAGTGGAATAACAAAAAGAAAAGAAAAAGAAAAAAGGAAGTGAACTCCAGAATTAAAGTGAGGACAAGCTGGCGTGTTAAAACAACAAGTTTAGTATTTATTTATTTATTTATTATTATTATTGTACTAAACAAATATAATTGCGAAAAATAAACATCATTCTTTGACCGAGTCCAAATGCAGAACGTGCGGGAAAAAGGTAACTAAATATTTTATAGTATGCTTTTGATTATTCTTAATAATAATAAAAAAAAAAGCCACATGCACATTGTTATTAGAAGATACATACATACATATAGGAATAGTTGTTTTAGTTCAAACATAACTAAAAATTACTGTCAAAACAAAATTATTTAATCAACAATTTATAAGCTAATATGTTGAAAATCACAAGCATTATAAATTATTACAAATAAAGTGTTTTTAATAAGGTATAATATTTTAAAACATGATTTCTAATCTCATATTTTAAATTTAAAAACCTTTTTTTTTAACTTAATCATTATGTATCTCTTAAGGTATCAATATTTTTTAAATCTTACGCAAATTATTGGATGATTTTTGCATTTTATAGAACAAATGCACTTCAATTTAAATTTTACTTCCTCCGTCCCATAGAAATTGACACACTTTCCTTTTTGGTTTGTCCCACTAAAGTTGACATATTTCCTTTTCAATACATGGACCCACACAAAAAATAATTAAGTATATTCTCATGGCCCCACATATCACTTCTAATACAACTACTCACTACACATTAAATATTATTTCTCTCACTTCACTTTACTTCACTTTACTTTAAATTATTATACTCCTTAATTTCCATGCCCAAAAAAAATTATACCAACTGCGCGGATTTAAATTATAAACGCAAAATTAGATTGGTTTTTTTTTTCTTTTTCTTTAAGAATCCAATTATTTGGAGTGATTGAAATGACAGGTATTGGTGGCTGACAGTTGTCATTGTGTAACACCTCCAATTGAATATTAACAGAATAAGACTCCCTAAGAATAAATTCAGAAATATTTTAACGAAGTTAAAAATATTTATAATAAGCTCATACAAATTATGGGATATTCGGTACACTTGATACACCTGTCACTTAAAGTTAATAGGATATAATTATTTTTATTTTTTAACTTATAATATTCTTAATTAGATGGACTCATAAATTAGATGAAGTTATGATATACTGTTAAATATTAACTTCATGATCGAAGAAATAATAAAAGGGAGATGGACTTATAAATTAGATGAAGTTATGATATACTGTTAAATATTAACTTCATGATCGAAGAAATAATAAGAGGGAGCGAATATTTAGACCCCCAATTTTACTAAACATATCCGATTACTTAATACACCCCATCAGAATTAAAAAAATATATATAAATAACTCATTATACCCCATTTTAATTAAGAATAATCCCATCACAATTAGCGAATAGAGAGAGGAGTTCATTGGTGAACAAAAGGGCATAGCAATGCTTCAACTCCATTGATCACCATAATAATATGTTTAACAGTGAAGTGTGTGGAGTTGAATGTTGACGACTGGACAGGATAAAGGCTGGCTCACCCCACCTTCCATCATTCTCATCTTCTCTTTTTTACCCTCCCGATTCACCTGCTATCAAATCCAAAAGTAGTTGCGATTATATTCTAACAAAAGTTCCATGAGCAGCGCTAGCGACACCACCCTCAGCCATTGCACCAGCTTCAGTCGCTTGTCGTTTGAGCTTGCCGGATCAGCAGGCGGCGCTCAAGCCGCACCGCTCCTCGAATTCCGCATTTCTCGCCATACGCTTGAAAAGTAACCTGAGTTTCCGTGACTTCACCTTTGTGCAATAGATCGGCAGCAGAGACATTGGCCGAATATGAGAAATGTCGTTGCATCCCATCTTCTTCTCCAACAACAGCGACACCGTCTTCACGTTGGTCCGGCTTGGCCTGTTCTACTTCATCAGCGGCGTCTCCAGCCGCTGCGAGAGAGGCCTTAGCATGATCGTTAATGTGTTGGAACCCGAGTCTCTACCGCAGACATTCGTCGATCATAACAGTAGCACTGCCGCCGCGGACCCGCGGTTGCTGGTGTCGCTGTTGCTGCATTTCTTCTTCCACATGGAGTAATTTTGTTCGTCTCATATAGTTATTGTGCTCTCCACCTTAGTTTTTTCTTTTTTTAATTATACTAGTAATACACCAGATACACGGAAAATATATAATTTTATATGATTGTAAAATAAAATTAAATATTCCATATAAACTCCCTTTGTCCGCTTCTAAAGTATCCATATTACTATTTTTAGCGTCCGCTTCAGAGATATTCATTTCCCCTATTTAGTAAAAAAGTACACAATATGACCCACCACTTCCTTATAATACAACTATCCACTTTACATATAATAATACTCCTTAATCTACGTGTAAAAAGCAAATGGATACCTTAAAATCGGATAGAGGGAGTATATCTCATTAAAAGTATAATAAATAATTAGGCAAATCTTGTATGAGATTGTCTTAATAGATAAAACGTGATAATATTATTATTTTAATTATGCTATCACTTATAAAACAGACCAAATCCACCTTCTTTAAGCTTATTGTTGTTGAAATAGTGATTAATGGCTTTTGGAATTATAAATACTATTCCAAAATGATAAATTTGACTTATCTTCATCTCATCTACACTGTAATTTTGCAATAACAAATTAAGAAGTGTTTAATTTTTTATTGCCTTTTTTTTTTTCATGAAACTCAATTTATATTTACTTATTGTATAATTTTTAAATTTAAGTGAATTGTTAAAATTGGATAATTTATTATGAGAGTGAAACTTAAAGTTGGAGTGAAAATATAAATTGTGAACCTGAATTCGAAACACAGAGCATACGATAATTTTTTAAATATATGAAAATGAAAAATATAATTAAAAATAATAGTAACATGAATGTAATTAAATTTAAAATTAAAAAAATTAATTTTAAAATAATAAAATTCACGTGTTAAAAAATATATTTAAATAAAAAGGTTATAAAAATTATAAAAGAGACAAATGGATAATTTAAAATTATTTAGTCATGCCAGCAACCCATTGCATTATGTACACAAATAATTCAACCATTTTATTGAAAAAAAAAAAAAAGATATTGGAAAAGTTAAGTAGGTGATGTTTTGATCCGTAAACAAATACTCGTGCCAATAATTAAAATGAATTTTTAAATTTGAATAAACCAAGTAATGAAAAGTCAAACTCGTCAATTAGTTCTGTTAACTTTTCTTGTCTTCCGGGCAGAAAATTCGAATTAATGCCCTGTGGTTGAAAAACCATTATCAGAAATTGTAATTGAAAAAAAAAAATTATAAAACACAATTGAATGAAATTAAAATGCAGCCCTGAAAATAAATTTAACATGAAAAATTATCAAGTTCGAATTCTAAAAATGTAATTTAATATAACGGAGAAGAAAATAAGGCATATCTTCAAGATTACTATTCAGTAGATGATATGCTTACCATATCATTATTGTAATTGTAAACTTTCAGAAAGACAAACATTTTAAACTCAACATATCTGTTCCTAAACCAGCTATCATTAAATTAAACGAACAAAAAGAAAAAGTGCAAACGAAACCTGCAATCAGACTGCTTCAAAAGTCACCATTATTGCTTACGCTGCTGTAACTAAGACGATCATAGAATGATGTCGAGGCGCATTTAGTTCGATAGCCATAAAAAATTGATAACTTGTCCAGAAAATATCATCAAAGTAAATTTTCATGGAAAAAATAAGAGTTAGATGAGTGAGGCTCTTGTGCACCCGGGCACACGGAACACATTCCGTGCGCCTTTACAATTTTCATGCCCCTTTACAATTTAAACCCCTAGCAATACATAAGTTTAAATAGGATTGGAGGGGAGGGTTGTGTTCACATGGAAACACGGAGCATCTTTCCGTGTCCCCGGGCGCACATGAGCTTTTGCCATTTAACAAACCATCAAGATCAAAATTACTTGCATCAAGTGACGAAATCGTTAGCCTGCAAAAAAACGGAGCATGCAATTTAACCTCTTCTTTTATAGACAAATAAAGGTTTAGAGGGAAAACAGGCTCCTTTTGTCGACCAATTTATTTCTGGTGTGCATGTGCAAAAATTTTCTACTCCATTTTCCTTGTTTATGAGTGTAGATTTTCACGTCACAGTCACATCCTCATAAATCTTCTAAACTTTCACCACAAGTTTTACACATATTTCAATAAAATGATAACTTAATAGTATTATTTATTTAAAATAAAATTGATGAACAGTAGCTTGCCACCCAATCCCACCAATCCATGGCTTTTTGTTACTGACACAAGCCTAGAGGACCTTGTTTTACTCAATAATATCACAATAGCTGCCTTAATTTATTTCTTTTTATCATTACTTATATTACTATTTGAAGTCAGCTCCATCATGATATTTTCTGAATTATTAACTTACCGTGTATAATAAAATGCAGTAAGATTATGTATTACTGTGCATTTTGGCGGAAAATTTTCGTGCTACCACTGTCTTCCTTTTATATATTTATTGATTTTAATTAGGGTGAACAAAAGAACAAAAGAAAACTACGAAATTGAATACCTAACATCTTCATTAATCCATGTCAAATTCAATTTACCCATGCTTCAATCAATCTATTACATAAAATTGTGTTCGATCATAGGATTCGGACGATGCTAACCAAACGCGTTAATTTTTCCAGTTCGATCACAACAATTGAACAATTCAATTTATTCGGTTAGAGCGTCCGAACATATTGAACTTTTACGGTTTCAAGGCAGAGATCACGTTCATATTATATTTTTTTCAATCTGAGATTGGGATACATATATAAAACTAATTGGGGTACGTACAGAATTGAAAGCGAGATTATAAATTACTCCCTCTCTCCCCTTGAAAGATACTCGTTTACTGTTTGCAAGTGGTCTTTATTTGTTTTTGCACCGTAAATTAAGGAGTATTATTATTATAGATAAGGTGGGTAATTGTATTAGAGGGAAGTAGTGTGTGTATTTTCTTTATTAAATAGAGGAAATTGATGCTTTTGAGGTGGATGACAGGAATAGTGAAATGAATACCTTCCAAGGGAATGGAGGAAATAATGATTAATGTAAGGGCATTTATGTCTTAACAAATTATGATATTTTAGTCTTATTTAACTATGGGATACGTTTAGTAAAATCGGAGGTATAAATAGCTGCCCCATAATAAAATATTAGTTTTAATTTTAAACTTCGAGCTTGATCGTGGAATGTAGTGTGACCAGTGACCACGATTGATTTGTTTCCTAGCGAAATTTATGGAATTTCTTTTAGATTTTTTTTTTAGTGTTTTTTTCTCGATCGATAGATAAACTTGATGGGCTTAGTAATTGTTTTTATTTGATGTCGTGAATTTAATGTTGGATGTATTCAATCCAATTTTAATTATGGAATCTCTTTTTAGGAATTTTTTTTTTTACTTTAATGTTTTTACTCGATCGATATTTTTTTAGGCTTGGATAAACTTGATGGGTTTACTAATTGTTTTTTATTTGATGTCGTGGATTTAATGTTGGATGTATTCAACCCAATTTTAGTGCCTATCGTCCAATCATTAGAATTAGTTTTTTATTTTTTCCTCTGGAACACCATACATCAATTTTTGTTAAATAAATATGGAGGGGAGGGTTATCAATACATATATTTAAATAGAATACGAAGGAAATGATTGTATTCACGTGAGGATACAGCATGTCCCGGGCGCGCGGAACTTTTGCCAATTATTTTATACTAACTAATTGGAAGTATGAATAAAAATTTGATAAAAAAATAATAAATATTTAAAAAAAATGTAAAAGCAATTTCAGTTAGATGGTGAGTGTTGTGATACCTAATATAATTATGGAAAATTTTTATTACTAAAAAGTGGAGTATTTATTATGATTGAAATTTTTAAACGAGGATGAATTCATTTCTAAATTTGCTCATACCAAAAACAAATTGGAGTACTGAAGAAGTGAACCTAGGAATTCTTCGTAAAAACTTCAATAATGAAGTTAAATATGACATCAAATAAATAATCACGAAGAAAAGGTGTCCAATTTAGAGTGCAGTGATGATTAGAGTGGAATTCAAATTTGAGAAAGTGTTGAATTTTCAGTCGGCGTTAATAGGACCAAAACACCAACTACAGAATTGGTTGTCTCCAATTTCACACTGCTCTACAGAACTAGCCGGCTGGCACTTCCTTGTACCGCCAGATTCCCAATAATACCGGTCCAAACTTATTTTCCCCACAGCATAAACTGAAAGCACACTCAACATGTATCCCTCTTGAAAAGAAACTCTGCATGCACTCAGGGGACGTAGAACTCAGCAATGCTCTATATTCTCAACTAAAATTTCCAACTCCTACCTCATCAAGGAAATATACACTACTTAAAATAACAGACAAATCTTTACCAGAAATTCTGACAAAGCTCTTCCCCATTTATATATCTCTCTACCTGAAAACTCAAAATCTAAACTTAACCAGATCCGGATCCAAGATTAATGTTTAAGACTGTGAATTCAAACCCACTCCATAATCTTCATACACACACAAGAATTCAGAGAGAGAACCTGCAACTGCACGTTGCTTCTCCTTATTGATTGATATGGCGTATAATAGCATGTACTAGCTCCCAAAACACAGTTTTATATTCAGACCAGCACATATTTCATAGTACATCGAGTTGACCAAAATGACTTTAGATGACCATATAAAACGAGTGTGGATGGAGGTAGACATGTAGTAGACTCTCTCTATCACACTTTTTTGTACTCCCTTCATCCGCCTGGAGGTTTGGACATTTGTTTTTTACACATGGATTAAGGAATATTATTATTTAATATGTAGTTGGTAGTTGTATTAGTAGAGTGTATGAGTTTTATATATTTATTGTATTAGTGATATGTGTGGGTCCCATGTGTAAAAAAGGGAAGTATAGATCTTTGATGCGGACGCCCAAAATGACAAAATGTCCAGGCAGACGGGGGAGTACTTGGTTGATGCTGTGATATGTAGCTTCGTTGATTGGTAAATGGTAATACTGCATCCGTCCCATGCGCAGAGACACTTTTGCTTTTTGCATTCCCTCTTGCTCCCTCGATCCAATAATAATAATTTTCATATTTATTGTTCCAGAAAAGTTATATTTTTTTATCAATTTTATTGATTTTGGAGGGTGTTGTAGTATTTTTAGATAATAACAAAGTATTAAGTAATGATATGTGTTTGAAAAATGAGTGGTAAATTTGAAATGAAAGGTAATTTTTTAGGTTGTTAGATAAAATGATTTTTATTTTTTGGAGTGTGAAATATTTTGTGGAACAAACAAATGAAAAAAGTATGAAAAATTTTATGGGATGGAGGGAATATTATTTAATGTGTAGTTGTATTAATGGATGCGTAAAGCCATATTTTTTGTATTAGTAAATCTGTGTATGTTCGTATGGGTAAAAAGGAAAGGAAATTCTTTACGCAAAATTTAAAAAAATAAATCTTTGCATGGGACCGGAGTAACGGAGAAGGGTATATATGAATGTTCCTTCAATGAGAGCCAAAAGATGGAGCAATTTATCTATGAAAAATAGAATTTTGTACAAATGATGATTCTCAATTTCTCTCAAATTTAGTACTGCTTTCATAAGTTTTTTTTTTTTTCGATAGGATTTCTTTTGGCTTTTAATTTTTCTCTTTAAAGAAAAATATCTTATAAACAGAAAAGAACAAAATAAAATAGTAAAAGTTATTAGAAACAGCAATAAAAGCATTGCCTATCTTCAATTTCACCTGAGCCTACAGGTGCTCCTCCCGGTCCTGCATTAGCCCCTTCTCCGTCGGGGCGCTTCCTTATATCGGTAACACGACGCCACCACCACGAAAGCCACCAGATTCACAGCACTCAACGCTGCAAGCACCCAATAATATCGGTCCAAACGGCTCCTATTCAATGAGTGCTGGAACCAGTTCTTTCCACCGTTATTCTCACTTATCTTACCCACAACATGCACTGCACATGAACCCCAAACCCGACACCCCTCTCGTGAAGAACTTAAGGTAGCTCTTCATGCATGCAGGGGACTCACGGTCGAAGAATGCAGCAATGCTCTTCTCAAAGAAGGAGTCCAGCCCTGCAAGAAGAAAGAACTGGAAGAGCAGCCAAAATACAGACATGGGAATTTGATCATCTGGCTTATCCAGTAACCCATGGTCTCTGATCACATTAAGCCTCTTGATCTCCATTCTAGCAGCAGTTATGCAGCACAGAATCGACAGTATCATAGACAATGCAAGTCCAATCGGGGATCCAAACGTTCTAAAACTTGCTTAAAACGCATTGAGCAAGCTGGTTGAAAAAACCTTTCTTTACCCACTCTGACAGCAACAGAAGTATCTGGAGTGGAACTTTATTCCATGCTCCTAACCTTCGATTCATGTGACTTGCTTGTTCTAAGAAGTAGGTGTTGCCAATGGAGGAAACTATTCCACAAACTAGGAAGGTGGTCCACATAGGGATCATCCGAACAGAGATTTTGGCAGCTTCAACTTCTGTCACCGAGGCGAGTCTCCATCTATTCTTCTCCACTTCTGCATCAGTTCCATGTAATATAATAGCAGCCCTCTCTAAACATATGACACAAAAGTACATATAATGTTACACAACCTTTGCAACTTAGCTGGCATTCGATTTCTGCCTTTGGCATGGAAGAAGACTCAAACTATATTACAAAACATTAAAGCTTTCTTTAATTCTTCATAAATAGAAGAGAGATAAGTAGATACCTCAGACAACGAGTACGTGTGAAGCAATGGGGTTGATTGACATTGTCCTGATAGAGCAGATTATTATCATCTGGAAGTGGTTCGGATTTCTTGTAAGCAGCAGCTACAAACACCCTGCACACCCTAGTTATTGGACTCCCCTGTGGTTCTACCTTTTCATATTTACTCGAGCCAGTCAAAAAGAGAAGCGTTGCAGCCGCAGTGGCAATTGCAGGGAGTCCAAACCGGAGGGACCATGGTTTAATGTATGGAAGTGCAATGGATCCAACTATAGGCAAAATGACCACCAGTAAGAAAAATGGTATTTTCAACAACTCTTGTAGTCCATCATTGCTATTACGAGCAGCATCATCATCAGGTCTCTCTTCCTGCTCCTCAAGAAAAGGTTTTATGGAGACAAGATTGCCGGCCACTCCAAAGGCTATCAATGCCATGCCTGTGTAGAACAGAACTTTCTGTGTATGACCAATGCAATGCGGCATGTATTCTTTGCACGTGCCAGTGGAGTTGGCAAGGACGGGCGGTGTAGACATGGTAACAAACCAAATTCCCTGTAAAAGCATCAATCTTTCATAGGAAGAATGTGTCTGCAAATTGAAATGATTCTTGAAATGGTTAACCAACTCACCGCGCTGTAGGCTATGCTAGAAATGACTAGCATTGTGAAATTTCCCATGAAAGTATCGACGAGGAAGAGAAAGATAAAGGGCAAAATCATGGAAATTCCACCCCAAATGTTCAAAATTCCAGCAGCATGAGTAAAGCTCAGTTTCCAGACATCAGTTAAATATTTTTGCATCACAAACAATGCAAATGCCACCAATACATCAGCCCATAACAATGCTGCAATACCCAAAACCACTCACTCTTTAACTCTATATTCTCAACATATATTTCTAACTCCAACCTCATCAAGAAAAGAACACACACATATGTATAGATGAACAGATAAGTTAATAGCTCAAAAAGTTGAATTCTTTACCAGAAATTCTAACATAGCTCTTCATTCCAGCCATTTATCTGAAAAGTCAAAATCGAAACTTACCCAGATCCGGATCCATGAATTATGTTAAAGATCAAATTAAAAGCATACTGAAACCAATTAAGACATACCCATGTATAATCTTCACACAAGAAACACGAGAATTAAGAGAGACAGAAGGGTACCTGAGAGAAAGGAGATAGGTCTTCTAACCTCTGCAAGTGTGAATCGATGTTGCTTCCTTCTTCTTGTTGGTTGTTACGAAATAGCATCCCCAACTCCAAATGGCTCCCAAAACACATTTTTTTAACAGGTGATTTTCAGACCGTGTGATTACCAGCATATTTCCGAGTTGACCAAGACTTTATATGACCATAGAAAACGAGTGTGGCTGCTGGATGTGGATGTCCAGGTGAAAAACCTTGGAATTTGGATGTCCATCCCCTACCTTACAAACCCCCCAACTCATTTGAATATTTTTACTTTGTGGACCAGCTTCGTTGATTGGTCAATATGGAGGAATGTGCAGCATGTGCTCTGCTCTACATTCTTTCTTTCTTTATTAGGATGACGAAACATAGAATTTTGTATGAATGATGATTCTCAATAATTTAGTGAAGTTTTTTTGTCGGCAGGATTTCTTTTGGCTTAATCATGTGAAAACATTTTGTGGGTTTTCTTTTTGAAGAAAAATCTCTTGTAAAAAGAAAAGAAAAGAGAAATAATTGATTGAGCAAATGTGACATTTAATTTTGGGGTGATTTGATTAGTATGAGAATTAAATTAATTATAGTAGTATTAATTTAGCTTGAATTTTTTACTTAATAAAACTAATTAAGCATTTTAATTAGTTTCATGACGACCCAAGAGAATACACTATTTATAAATGTTAGGATTTGTCTTGACTTCATGAACTCAGGGAACAAATCTCTATTTATTTATAATGTTAGGATGATGGACATATATATTTTCTTTAGGTAACTACACATAAAATTCAATGATGATTTAAAGTAATAAATAAATAAATAATCACACAATGAAGTCTCAAATACAGCAATAACAGCATTGCCTTTCTTGAACATCACCTGAGGCTATAGGTGCTCCTCCCGGTTCCGCATCAGCCCCTCCTCCGTCCACCGCTTCGTTATACCGGTAACACGACGCCACCACCACGAACGCCACCAGACTCACTGCACTCAACGCTGCAAGCACCCAATAATACCGATCCAAACGGCTCCTATTCAGTGTGGCCTGGAACCAGTTCTTTCCACCACCTTTCTCACTTATCTTCCCCACAGCATAAACTGAAAGCATACTGCACATGAATCCCAAACCCGACACCCCTCTCGTGAAGAACTTGAGGTAGCTCTTCATGCATACAGGGGACTCACGGTCGAAGAACGCAGCAATGCTCTTCTCAAAGAAGGAGTCCAGCCCTGCAAGAAGGAAGAATTGGAAGAGCAGCCAAAATACAGACATGGGAATCACCTCATCTGGCTTATCCAGTAACCCATGGTCTCTGATCACATTAAGCCTCTTGATCTCCATTCTTGCAGCAGTTATGCAGCACAGAATCGACAGTATCATAGAACATGCAAGTCCAATCGGGGATCCAAATGTTCTATTAACGCGTTGAGCAAGTGAGTCGAAAAAACCTTTCCTTGCCCACTGCGACAGCAACAAAAGTATCTGGAGTGGAACTTTTTTCCAAGCTCCTAACCTTCGATTCATGTGACTCGCTTGTTCTAAAAAGTAGGTGTTGCCAATGGAGGAAACTATTCCACAAACTAGGAAGGTGGTCAGCAAAGGGATCATTCGAACAAAGATTTTGGCAGCTTCAACTTCTGTCACAGAGGCGAGTCTCCATCTCTTCTTCTCCTCGTCTGCATTAGTTCCATGTAACATAATAGCAGCCCTCTCTAAACACCTGGCACACAAAGATACATATCATATTACAAAACCTTTCCAACTGAACAACGAGTCTTCTATCATAAGGCACTTGCCACTTGAGACTCATCTTACCAATCTCCCTTTAATGGTGGATTACACTAAACATTGATTCTTTCATAAATAGAAGAGAGATGCAGAGTAGATACCTCAGACAACGAGTACGTGTGAACCCATTATGGGGTTGATTGACATCGTCCTGATAGAAGAGACTATTATCATCTGGAAATGGTTTGGATTTCTTATAAGCAGCAGCTACAAACACTCTGCACACCCTTGTTATGGGACTCCCCTTTGGTTCAACCTTATCATATTTACACGAACCACTCAAAAAGAGAAGGGTTGCAGCCGCAGTGGCGATTGCAGGGATTCCAAACCGAAGGGACCATGGTTTAACATATGGAAGTGCAACAGATGCAACTATAGGCAAAACGACCACCAGACAAAAAGCTGGTATTTTTAACAACTCTTGTAGTCCATCATTGTTATCATCATCAGACCTCTCTTCCTGCTCCTCAAGAAAAGGTTTTACGGAGACAAGATTCCCTGCCACTCCAACAGCTATCAATGCCATGCCTGTGTAGAAGAGAATTTTTTGCGTGTGGCCAATGCAATGAGGGTCATAATTTTTGCACGTGCCGGTGGAATTGGCAAGGACGGGTGGTGTAGACATGGTAACAAGGCCAATTCCCTGTGAAAGGAGTTGAGGATTTAGAAATCTGTGTGTTTATCATAGTCCAAACTTGAAATTTGGCAGAGTAAGTAAAGTTGTTTGATTAATGAACTCACCACACTGTAGGCTATGCTAGAAATGAGTAGCATTATGAAATTGCCCATGAAAGTATCGACGAAGAAGAGAAAGAAAAGGGGCAAAATCATGGAAATTCCCCCCCAAATATTCAAAATTCCAGCAGCATGTGTAAAGCTCAATTTCCAGACATCGGTTAAATAGTTTTGCATCACAAACAATGCGTATGCCACCAATATGTCAGCCCATAGTAATGCTGCAAAATCCAGAAACTTAATTCTACATATATTCTCAACTCATAGCATCATCTTAATTAAGAGCACATAAAGTTTACCAGAAATTCTGACATAGCTCTTTAAAGCCATTTATCATTCCACCTGAAAAGTCAAAATAAACCATATCGAAACTTTCCCAGATCCATGATTAATGTTATGAGCATGAAACTGGTGGATGCAAAAACCCAATTTAAGACAAGCCCATCTCAATTTAATCTTCATACACACACAAGAATCAAGAGATGAGAGAGAGAGAGAGCAGGGTACCTGAGAGAAAGAAAGGAGATAGCTGTGCAAGTGTGAATCGATGTTGCTTCCCCTTGTTATATAATAGCATCCCCGAGTAGCTCCGAAAGAGCATTTCTTTAACCCTGTCATTACCACCATACTTCCGAGTTGACCACCACTTTAGATGACCACTGAAAACGAGTGTGGATGGATGTGATAGACGAAATGTGAAAAACCTCGGTTTCCTGTCCATCTCTCTCTCACTGAATACTTTTACTTTCTCAGCTTCGTTGATTGGTCGGATCTTTCTTTAATGGCAGCCAAAACATGGAGCAAATGATTAGTAAGTTAACCAAATAGTATATATTTTTTGTTTATTTTTTCCCATTATATAAATGATGATGATTCTCACAAATTTAGTACTTCTATTATAAGGTTTTTTTGTTGACAGGAATTCTTTTGGCTTATTATTTTTCTTTAAAAGAAAAAACTGTTATAAACAGAAAAGAAAAAAATTACTGTTAGAAAAGTCGGAGGAAATAAGAAAAGAGAAACGATTGATTGAGCTCATTTAATTGTGGGGTGATTAGTATGATTAATGAAATTAATTATATTAGTATAAATTTAGTTTAAATTTATCTACTTATAAAATTAATTAACATTTTAATTAGTTTCATGACTATCCAAGAAAATACGTTATTTCTAAATGTTGGGATATGTCTTACCTTCCTAAACATTTTATGAAGTTTTATTGAGCGTAAAGAATAATGTAAATTTCATTTTATTTTATCCATAAATTTTACAACGAAACTTCATGCGTGCGTGTGAGACGCGTTGGAATGCAGTCATATTAATATAAGAACAAATTATTGCTTCACACGCTTACTTAAAAATTGTGTACCGAGAGAAATTTACAACTAAAATATACATTCAAAATAATAATTTTAAATATAGACAGATATTTTTTACATTTAATAAATCTTCTTAATCTCCCATACTATATATAAATCTACAAATCCTGTTAACTTTCAAACAAGAAATATTCACATGATTTTGCAAAAGATAGATCAACTCACCAGAGCATAGGCTATGCTTAAAATCAGTATCATCTTGAATTTTCCCATCAGTATGGAAGAGAGAGAACACTCGCAATATCTTAGAAAACTGATATTCAACATTGCAGCAACATAAAGAAGCTTAATTTCCAGACATATGTTACATAACCTTTGCATTGAAAATCCACCAATATGGTGTCGTATTTTATTACTGAAAATGATGATGCTAAAGATTGTGCCTATAATCTTGAAAACAGAGCTCATCAAAGAGTTTAATTTTACCCCTAAATACGCCACCAACTACCACAAATCACAAATGCATTCCTCCATAATTGATACTAATCTAAAGAATCAGTAAGCACACTAGAATATTCACCCACTTAAACAGAACAAGCAGGATCATAAAAATTGAACATTTATCTAAATTGAATAAAAGAGAATGAATATGTTACACCAGAAAGTATGATTTTTGTGAAGCCAAATTCAGCTGAAGATGAAACAGATATGCATCAACTACCTCAAAACTCCAGCTGCATTGCACAAAACAGCAACCAAAGATGATGATTGATGGTGGTCATAAAACAGAGACAGCAGCAGAGTTGTAAGAACTTTGCCAAACCTCAATCCCTTCAACATCTTCCCTAATCACGAATAGCCTATCTCCACCACCCTCCATTTTCTTGATCACCCCTCGTTCTGAATCTTCAACTTTATCCACATAATTCCTCCTGTACATATCTTCACTCACAATCCTCTCGTTTTCGTGCTCGTCTTCTTCGACTCTCGACCACACCTCCAGCTCCCCCTCTCGCCCTACGAACACTTGCTTTCGATAACAATGTAATGCAAAATTGCCACCACCATTCCCTCCAACATTTCTCATACTTGGATTCCTCTCTTTAAGATACAGCCATGGATCATCACTCAGTTTTCTCAAATCTGCCATGGCTATATCACCTGATTTCGAGCAAATCTTGAACAGTGACAGCTCATCCAAATCAACATCCACATCTGCAAACGAGTCTCCAAACCGGCTGCTCCGACCAGAACCCGGCTCGTTCGTCTCCCAAACCACATTTTGGGTTCTCGGATCCCACAATCGGATGTAACCGGAATACCCGAATGCACCTGACGTCACTGAACTCCCCACCAAAACCCCCAATTCGGAAATATATGTGAGCTTCGTTGGGACCATGTACTTGGAAGAATTTCCGGGCATTCTCCCAATTTCCGACGCAATGTTCATCGTCGATTTATCGATCATCAACACGCAATTCTCGCCGTGATGGCAATCGTATGAAGCGAACACTGCTTCCTCCGAGTCGGCAATCGCGTGGACTCGGGCCTTGTATATTCTCACATCGGAGGGATCGACCCAATCAACGGTTTGGACCCGTCGCCCATTCGTCATATTATAGAAATGCAACCCTGGTCCATGTAGGGATCCGACGGCAGCAATCACGGGTCGGATTCTCTTGACTGAATTGATGTAATCCAAATGCGTCCGCACCGTTGCGGTGTGGCTGAGATTCCAATCGTAGACCGTAATCTGACCGCCGTGTGCCACCCATAGCGATCCGTCTGATTCAATGGCGTCGAAGTCCGATACGACGCCGTCGGATGAAGGCTTCACGGTGGTTAGCAGGGAGGCGTCTATCCCACTGAGTCGACTCGGGGCGAGTGCTGACTTGAGTTGGGACTCGACACCGAAGTAGACCGCCTCATCGATGAGTTCCTGATTGGAGAAGCGTCGGGCGGTGGAGGGGAGGCGATTGGACCGGAGTAGAGAGAGGAGGATGGAGAAGATTTCCGGGTCACGGTCAATAAAGACCGAATCGTGAGCCGGCCGGTTCGATAGGGCGAATAAGAGGGAATCCGGACCACCGGAGCGGAGAGTGGATACAGTAGTTTCGAATAGCTTACCTCCGACGTTGATCTTCACGCGCTCACCGGCGGCGGTGGTGGGTTGATCGGCGTTTTGGTCGCTCATTGACGGTGTCTTTGAGGGGATTGGTTGGGGCAAGATGCGATTTTTGTAAGTATTTGTACTTTTCTGGGCTAATACGGTTGTGTAGAGGCATATAACAAATTTTATTTCTGAATTAAAATTTAAAATAAAATTTTGTTGGGTTTTAATCCCAAAACTCTTCGCAAACTGCAGTATGTAAATTTAGAAGATTTAGCTAAAGAAAAGGTGAAGAATTTTCTTTAAAGAAATTAACATTACTTTGGTTTCGTTTTCAAAGAATTCATGAGAAATTATCCACTTCCAGCTTTTCATTATTTTGAAGCAACTTTTCTGGGGTTAGGTTTTTTAAATTTAATTTTTTTTTTTTAAATCACTTAAAATCGTGTGGACACCTCAATTCTAATTCTCACAAATAAAAACTATCGATTTAATTCAAATAATATTGGAGTGCCTACAGTTTTGGGATAAAAAGTACTATCAGAATTTGGCCCATTAGTTAAAACCCAATGGATTGAACTCACTAAGCCCATGAAAAATGCTCCCCAAAGTTTATTTTAAAATTATTTTTTTAGGTTTTTTCTATCAAATTCAAATCTCGAATAATGTAAAATTATTGATTCATGTCTGAAATCATAATATATTATTTAAGTAACAATTAAGTGATAAGTCTCATTTATTTTGATGATACTTAGGCTCCCCAAACAAAGATCTTGAATCCTTCACTAGTTTTTAACGTCAACAAATATGACGTTCTATAAGAATTTTGGACAAAACGAGTTTAGAATTAAAAATAAAAAAATCCGTGCTCATGTTAAAGAATTTTTCTTACCAAACTATAATTTACATTCTAAATTTCTAACCACATTTGACCTAAATGAACTACTACTTAAATTAAATAACTCGCCTACATGCAATAATATATCACTCCTAGATTAATAATTTTGAAAGGTGGTTTCACTTTTTCTTAAATAGGTTGTCACTTTTTTCATGAGAATTAGTAAATAGATTTTAAGAGGTGATAGAAGGGTCCCCTAACCCCATTACAAAGTCCAAAGATAAGGTAGTGAGGTTGAGGGAGGTCCCTAAAATTAGTGCTACTCCCTCCGTCCCGCCCAAACGTCATCGATTGCTTTTTGAACGTAGATTAAAAAGTATTATTATTTTATGTGTTGTGGATAGTTGTATTAGTAGTGAGTGATGGGTCACATGTGGTACCTTTTTACTAAAAATGAGAAATGATAATATTTGGATGGGACGCCCAATATAGTAAAATGAGGACCTTTTGGTGGGAGGGAGGGAGTATTATAAATTTTTTTGTTACACATGCATGTACAAACACACGCATTAACAATGATATTTAATTCAAAATTTGAAATTAATATGAATTAATATGATAATATCACTACTCCACTCTGCTTTGTAATAAGTAGAATCTGCAGTTATTAATCTTCATTTAAAAATTAATAAAATAAAATCAAGGTTGTGTTAATTAAATGGGTGAAAATCCCTTCACCACCCAAAAAAAATTGAAAATCATATATCTATATAGAGACACATTTTTATGAATAAATTAAATATATGTGAGACGAATTATAGAATTGTTTGATATATTTATTATCAAATATACTAATACTTGATTATAATAATTGGGTGAAACTTTAAATTAATTGTAAAGTCATTTGGCCTTCTTAGCCGATTTATTAGATATTGTCATTGCAGCCTTGGTTGTTGTATCGACATTGTATATGGGTAATATATTTTTCAGTTATTATTTGTTGATCCATTAAATAATACTGTATTAATTTGTTTTTATTAAAAATACTACTGACATTGAACAAAATATATTGATATCTTAAACTAAACAACTAATTCTTCCTCTCAAATAAGCTACGTATTGTCCGCAAACAGTATCAAAATTTTCTTCTTATAAATTAACATGTTCAGAAAACTTGAGCTACAGTCCTAACTAGTTAAAAATTTTATAAAAAGGTCAGTATTCAATGATTTACTAATAAATATACACAAATTTTTAAATTTTGAATCCCAAGTTATATAATATACCTTCTGAAATATATTTTTCCATATTAGAAATTCACTTACTATCTGGTATCATTCTAAAACTGGCTGAAATTGAATTACATTACAAAATATATATATAATTATATCAATACTATGCAATTGACAAATGTGATCAAGCATCTGAAAACTAATTGACTAGCTAATATTACAACATCTGACAATCAAAACACTATTAGTTTCACTTGAAAGAACAATATACATATTGAGTAAGTATTATTCAGCGGACTCTACCATCACCACCCCACAAATTCAATTTCTTACTACTACTTAATTAATTTTTTTTTTCTTTAATAGTTTTCCATATATATTCAAAACAAAACAACATTAATCATAAAAAAAAAAAAATACTCCCAATAAATTCACTTATTATCTCCATTTTCCTTGTCCTTCTTAGATGCAACACGTCCATCATTTCCAGCCATCATCACATACTTATCCTTCCTCGTTAAGTTGGTGCACTCATACCCCAGCGTACCACCCACCACCCTCTGTATATAATTCGCCACTTCAATTGACGACTTTCCCCCTCTCACCGTCAACTCCCTCGGCAGTTGGTCTAAAAACGTGATTTCGTAAGTCGGCCGCGGGTTCATAAACACGAAATAAGGATCCAAAACTTTGTAGCCACGTGCCGTCGTCCCATAAAACACGCTTTGTTTCGTGTTAATCGCCACCGGCACGATTCTATCACTGAGCTCGGCGAAAAGCGCGCTGAACCTCAGCAAGAATGGCTCCCGACAGGTGGTCCCCTCCGGACATATCACCAGGTCACCTTCTTCGAGCAGACGCTTTATGTTCGCCGCGTCCTTGTCGCGTTCTCTCGACAGCGCCACCGCTTTGATCGGAGAGATGAGTTCGGAGAATTTGCTGATGCTGTAGGTGACGCAGCTTATCTTGCGGCCGAGCGCGACGGCGGTGACGACGGGGTCGAGGACGGTGCGGTGGTTGCAGACGAAGAGCACGCCGCCGTGACCGGGTCGGGGCGGCGGAGGCGGCGTGCCCTTGACGATTAGTTTGATTCCGAGGATCATGTAATTGTAACGTACGATTCTTTCGGGTAAAGGAATGTTGAGATACACACGAATGATTGACAAAATAATGCCGATTGGCATCCATAAGAATGTCACTAGGGCTACCAGTGGAGTTGGCCTTTGAACTAAACGACCCTCGTGGAATATAATTGGAGCTAGAAGCTTGTTTCTTGCCACCGCCTCACATCTTGTTCTTGCCACCATATATCCCTCCTGTCAAAATTCAAATTTTAATCATATTTGTTACCAAATTATATGGCTTCGAACTCGTTACATGGGGGTGTTACATCTTATGTTATATCGAATTCTGGAATTAGGAATTCAATCTCACTAAAATGTAACACTGTATTTACATACCTAATACACAAAAATATCACATTTGCATATTCACTTAATTTAATTTAATTTAATTTAGGAAAATAGAAAATTGGTAGCTAAGGACATGATTGGTGGATCTTAAATAATTATACAGATGTGTCCAGCTGTGTAAGGGAGGAATTGAAGAAGTTGTGTTTATATAAATTAGTTAGGGTGGAGAAATTTTTGTAAGGCTTTAAATTTGGTGAAGTTAATGAAGAGGGGCATGTGATAATAAAAGCAGCAGCCCCTGCTATTTAATAGGGGCATGGGATGAGATAATTAAGATAAAAGGCTATAATATACCGTTGGCTGGACTACTCAAATTGGCCCTTCTCACGTTATTTTACTACCAAACAAACACCCACACCAAATTTAACCACTAACTTTTCATTTTCTTACCACCTTTAATCCTATCAATTACTGCTACACGTACTCCACCATTAATTACTATATACAAACATATGTTGATGTTTTTTTATTTTTATATTTAATGATGATGATACTTAATTCAGTAAATTTTTTATTTAATTATTTATATTATACAATGTATAGTCATTTTTATGCAATTTTAGCCCGATTATGTTGCATGTCAGTACTAATACGAAGAATTGATGTGTACCTCGTGTTAGTTATGTTATGAGAATGCATTAAACTCACATTTTACATGTAAAGAACATTTAAATCTCATACTATTAGTTATGCGACACATGATTAATTAATCGCAACTGGCATGAAATTAATGTCTTTATAATTTTTTTTAAAATTTTATTTTTCAACTTTAGATGCAATATTTGTAATAAATTTTGTAGAAAAGGTAAAAACATGTCCCCCTTATTCCACAAAATACTTGCATATTTGATGAGTTAAATCATCATACGTCCCATTTTTATCTCTATTCCAAAAATAAAAATACAAAAATGAAATGGATGATCAATCTTGTCTGCAAATACACAAGATATATAAAGTCAAATTAACATCATGCAATTCATGCTGAGAAATTATACAAATAAAGAATGGTGCGAAAAAAATCGATTTAACTCTCAACGACTAACATGAAATATGCATGGGTGTCGTGTGATAGGCTGTGTTTGTGTGATTATATAAATTTACCTTGGAAAAGGAAATCAAATTTTGAAAAATCTCACCAAACCTACCCAAATGTTGATTATACAAAATTTTCATTTACTTAAGAATTCAAACAAAGTATAAATAAATTCAAAATTAACAAAATGGAATTAAAATTAAAATTGATTTTACCTTGCATATTGACATGAAGTCATGATCAGTCTCTCTGTCTCCCAGCCCCAAATCAGGCACATTGGCGCCAAATTCTTTCACAATTGCCATCTTCTTATTCTCCCCAACAAGCACACCGGGCTTCTTCACAAAACCCGTGGCCCGGCCCGATCTCGTCACCTCCAATTCCGTCCCCAGAACCTTATCGGCTCCCAAATAATTCTTCACAAAATGTTCCACCATTATCCGCGGATTCGCGGTGACGATGTATCTCTTACCGAAGGAATTGAACACCTTCCACGAATCCGGTCGCACATCCTCCGCGTAGAATTTAGGCAAAACGGATCTGGCGACGAGCTCGATATCTCGAATTTTGAGTCCGGCGAAGGCGATGAAGATCAGCGTCTGGATCGCCATGGATTCCGAGACGAACACGTAGACGAAATACACGAATGGAACGGAAGTTAACAGTAACAGAGCCCGAATTAGGCTTCCAGCTTCTAAAGCGACCAGCAGGAAGTAAGGAAAAGCGCTGGTGGAGCGCAACAGAGTGCCGTCCAAATCCGCCGCCACAGTCTGATCGGACCGCCCCTCGGTGGTGCATTTTGATATCGGTTCAAAATGCCGATGGGCGCCCATTTCTGGAGAGAGTGAGAGAAAGGGGAGAGAGAATTCAGTTAATGTGTGGCTCAATGTGTGTGAGCTAGTTGTGTTACAGGGAAGATGGAGGGGTTTAAAAAGAAATGAGGAAAGTTGTTGGTGGTTTTACACCATGAAAATGTTATGTGGTTGATATTATAAATATTTTTTATTTTATTTTATTGATATTTATTTCTATTATATGATTGGCTGATTTGAAGACAAAATTGTGGGCAGATGGCAGTTGTAGAGAGAGTATATAAGTAGTTGTATGCCTCTGTTAACATTCAATTAGCCTCCCTTTTAGTTTCTTATAATAACATGCTGCCTCACTTGCGACATTTTCATTCTTTACTATATTTTCTTTTCTTATTCACATATATTTATTTATTTATTATAAAAATAATAATTTAAATATTGTTTGTAAAAATTTTATGAAGATTTTTAATTAAATGAACGAATTATTAAGTGGAACTTCTTGACACATGATCACAACTTTATGTTTTATTGTTTTTTATATTTTAAATAAATAACAAGTGTCATTATTACATTTTAAGTGAACACCATCACATGCTCTAAGGGTTTAATGAGTTATAGAATAAAAAATCTAATCTTAGAGTACTTATTCATAATAATAACTGCATTAATTGTGTTTAAAAAGAGAATCTTTCGGATTTTGGTACCGAATGTACTACTATGAGTATGTTTTACTGATTCGTACTCTCTGTGTCATTTTGATATATATAATCTCATGTGATAATGATACGTAGGAGAAAGGCAAATTATTATACTCTAAAATGAAAAGCTCAACCGTAAGTGATGGTTGAATTTTTTTTCAACCTTACATGTCAATCATATAATATATAGCATATTAGATGATGAATGAAGATGGCACAAAAAATTCAATGTGATCTTCTCGAATCTTTTATTATATTTTGGTGTGATATATTTTGTTATAAACAATTGAATTATTGACACGTCTATATCCTAATTGATTCCTTGTCATTTTTTTACTCTCAATCATATAATAATTATATAATTAGTAATATAAGAGATGATAATCAAAATTATATAAGAAATCTCGTGCTTGATATATCGGCGTGACAGTTCACTTTGCCAAAGAGATGAATAACATCTCGTTTGAAAAAGAAGTCTAAAACATTTGTTCTCATGCTGTATTATGTATAATGAATTGATTTATACTATAAACTTATTCTAAGTGTCATTAATTCAACATAACAAATATCTAACTATAAATGTCAAAGGATATTTAAGCACCTTATATATATATATATATATATATAAACTTATTTATGGTAAATTAACTTTTACTCGTGAATTTTAAGAGCAACTACAATACTATACAACATTACAATTATTATCAATATTTTGTACTAGTTAAAGTTATTGGGAAGCTTAATAATAATTTTATGGTAAAACACACACAATTCTTTACTAATTATTAACAAAATTTTAAACTACACAAATCATTACTAAAAAGTTATGACGTGACACGTAAAATAACAAATCATACGATTATATTAATTAATTAAAATGAATGCGAAATCATATTATTAATAAAAATTTAAATTAAACTAGAATATAATTTGTGGGTCCCTATTAATAATAAGATAGGCAGTGAATTGTCTAAATAACTTTACAGTAAAAAGAAATAATATACAGATTGATGTGCATTAAAAATATTGGTTACTTTTACATGCATTTTTATAGAGATGAGCTGTATTTGTAATATTTTTTTTAAATAATTGTAAGGAAATAGTACTAAGTTGTTATAAAAAAGATTAAATAATTGAATAGGTAGCTATTTAATTCTTTTCTTTTTTTGAGGGGAAAAAGTCGAAGTAATTATTAGTTGTAATAAAGGGCACTGACAATTTATCCAACTATAGCACAATACTCCTATCTACATTTAATAATTTTTTACTGTATTATATCATGGTAAAGAAAACTACTACTCATTTAATAAAAAAATGCCCAAATTTCTCTTTTGACATTTCAGATCGTTGTTTTAATTAATGCATTTGTCGAAAGTACTATGTATTTTATTATGCAAGTTAAAGATCATTTTTGCCTTGAATTTATTTTTCTTTTTCTAAAAAAGAAAGATAACTTTTTGAAAAGGTTTCACTTCATGTCTCCACGTTATTCAATTTTATTTATTTTTTGATAATGTATTTGAAAATTATATCAAAATCTATATTTGATTTTTTTTTATAAAAAAAAATTAAAGGAAAATAATGCTAAACAATTAAAGTTCGTGGAAAGTAATTTTCTGCACAATGGGTTTTCTTTATTTCACATAAATTTGGCCCTATTTTAACATTAATTAATATTTTCTTATTCAAACATTAATATAATTCATATTTTAATTAACTCTTTAATTAAAAAAATAATATTCTTATGAGTTAGAGGGTATACCCTTTAAAAATAAGGATTATACTTTCTAATGTATTATATATATATATATATATGAATGTACAAAATACTAACTCAATTCAAATTACTTGGTTCGTGTTAATTTAGTAATGGAATGTAGTGAAACAATAAGTGATCAAACCCTTTAGAAGTCTCCTTAAAATATTAATATGTTGATTTAAATGAAGAGAGTATACAACCCGTAACGGACTTATGGGGCCGCCACCTAAAATTTTACTACCTTGTAAACTTTTTTTTTTTTCCTTTTCTTTTAGATAGTAAGAAAATGTATTGATCAACTAGTCTTACTTTTGATGGTATAATAGGAGTAATATTTTTAAATACTAAAAATAATGTAAAATATGTTATGTTTGATAAGAGAGAAACCGCATAAAATGTATTTTGAGGGAATTATGTTTAGTATTTTTAATAGTGGAATGGACGAGCGTTGAAATTGTTCCTGATTCGATGTATGGAATATAAGATGAATAAAAAATGATATTCATATTAATAAAGAGTAATAGTAGCATAATGAATTATTTCATGAATAATATACTGTAAATGAAAAAGTAATATTTTTAAAAAGTGATAACTATTTTAAAAAATTAACTGAGACGATATTAGCCCATATTTTATAAATTTGCCAAATTTTTTAAGAGTGGAAGCTTCATGATTTGTTTCTAGGGAAAAGTACACTTTTGGTCCCGTAAAAATTGATCAATGCCAAAAAGGTCTCAAAATTGACAGATTTAGTCCAATAAGAATTTTTCATCAAAATCTGTTAATAGTTAACGAAATATTCTGAAACGTTAGCAAGACCAAAATTGCAACTTGTAAATTTGATTACATAATTTGCAAAAATAATCCCAAAAAAAACTAATACAATGTTTATTAAGAGAGAAAATAGAGGGGAATTATCGTAATGAACTATGTCTATGTTGAAAGAGAAAATAATTCCAAAAAAAAACTAATACAATGTTTATTTAGAGAGAAAATAGAGGGGAATTG
Source organism: Pogostemon cablin (assembly GCA_023678885.1). Lineage (NCBI taxonomy): Eukaryota > Viridiplantae > Streptophyta > Magnoliopsida > Lamiales > Lamiaceae > Pogostemon > Pogostemon cablin. Next base: position 1,861,509 of record CM042983.1, read on the forward strand.
TCGTAATGGACTATGTTTATGTTGAAAGATAGAAAATAATATAAATTTGGTAGTTTATAATAATATAAGTTAATTTAGGATGAAAATTTTCGAAAATTATGATTATAATATTTTTATGGCACCAAAACCGTTAAATATGGACCAGTGAATTGCTATAGAACTAAAATTGAATTGAATGAATTCTTATAGGACCAAAACATTCTACCTTTGTTTCTATTGGGTTTCATTCTCTCGCCTAACTTTATCGAAAAACACATTGAATGAGATCCAAATCTAGTATATATAAAATTGGCATACATTGGTAATTATACATTAATCACCATGTATAATATAAAAATTACTTCATTTCCTAATATACAACCCTTTATATGTATCATTTAAATTTTAGACATATGAAGAAAGAAATTAAAATTTTATTGCGTGTGTTGCCCACCTTGTGCAGTGGTGATGTTAACTATGGGGTTCTCTTAGCCTAAATATTTAGTTGAACATTTAATGTTTATGTTTATAACGACATTGTCCGAACGTAGATATATGCATACGTTTCTTATGTCATATCAAAATTTCCCCCTTTCATTGTTTTTTATGGTTAATAGTTTATAGAATTGGAAAATTAGAAGGTACAATGAGTTTTTTTTTTTTCATCCCCAAATTTCAACTTCTTATTTTATCGTGTATTTTACTTTTTAAACAAATAAATAATACATGTCATAATAACATTTTAGATTAATGCCACATATTTCAAGGATTTAATAATTATTTATAAAATATAACCTTTTTATATCATGAAATATCAACAAACACAAATGATGAAATAAAAAAATCTATTTTTTTTCTTAACAATTATGTAACATATCGCAGTAACTTAAGTGTATAATAATTAAAGTATTGACACAATTCCATTTTTCTCATCAATCAAAGGAAACAATAAAAAATTAAAAATTAAGAAATCAAATTAGATTATTAATAAATAATAGAAAATTAGCAAAGACATGTGTGAGATGTCTCACGTAAGCCCCTTACATGAGACGGTCAGAAAGTGACAATTTTTATAAAAGAAAGTGATAATAAATTAATAAAAAGATGTTATTTCATGAACAATTTATAGTATAAATAAAAAGTGATAGCATTTATAGTGAAAGTGAAAAATAGCGAAAGTAATAACTATTTTAAAAAATGAAAAATTGTCTCACGTGAGATTGTCTCACGCAAGACCTACCCTAGAAAATTAGCATAAAAAAATTGCACTGCAGAGAAATTAAATTTGACAATAATTATAATTATCAACTTAGAATTGAAAAAGTTTTTTTTTTTAAAAAAATTAATTATTACTTTTCAATAAAAATAGTATCGAATGTCATTAAATATTTAAAGTAACATTTTTCATTTATACATAAGGTTAAAACTTGTGTGACCCGGCACACCGTGTGTCCAAATACCCTTTAGTATTAAATGATATATCCTTTAGTATAAGGATGTGTACCTTTATTTCTTGAAAAAAAAATTGTATATCCTTTATAACAAAATGTTATACCCTTATTAATTAAAATGTTTACCTTTTAGAACAAAATAATGTACCCTTACACACTTTATGCACCTTGGAACACAAAAAACCAACGATTTATATAATACGAATTATTTCACTTGAATAATTATTATAACTATTCATAATATATCAATATTTTATTCATCACACAAAACTGATAGTATTTCACATCAAATATTCATACACACTATACGCGCACATATAGTACTATTTTTGCTTTTCATAATTATTAAGTAATATGCAGCAGGTTAATTTATTCATATAGTAGTACTATATTTTTATTCTAAAATAAATAATACGAATATATATACAAGCAGCGTTGGTCTTGTGTGATATGAGCAGCAATTAGACATAATATATGTCGTCAACTACAACGAAAAAGATAAACACGCTTTTCAACAATTTTGTCGTGATTATGAAGAAAGAGTTAACTTGAAAGTAATTAAATCACGCTTTTGAAAAACTCAGATTCTGGTGAGTTGTGAATCTTTGTTGTTGTTGTGGATAGGAAATTCCTTCTCTTATGCACACTTCCACATTGACTATTTGAAAATGAAATCATCATTTTCTTAACTCTCCACATTTTCATTTTTTAATATTATTTAGAATATCATTCTATATATTATTCCACATTCAAATGTAGATGGAAACTTGTTAGTCGTTCTAACGAAGATACAAACGAGATTTGATTTATAAAATTAAATACCTAAAGTCGTATACAGTGGCGGACGCAGGATTTGTGTCGAGGGGCCCAAAAAACAATGCGAAGTATAATGTATAAATTGATATTCTATCTACTCGGGTTAATGTTTGTACACCCAATCTGTATTATTGATACATGTTTTAAAATCAAAAATATTTTAGTAATATAGCGTTTAATACGTCCAGAAGTAAGTGAAGAGAGTAAAACAATGGGAAGAAGTAAAAATAATGAAAAGAAGAGTGTAAATGAATGGGAAGAAGTAAAAATATTGAAATAATCTTTGAAATAATGAGCAGAAGTAAATAGTAAGAGTGTAAAAGAATGGGAAGAAGGAAAAATAGTGAAATAATATTGAAAAGAATGGGCAAAAGTAAAAAATAGTGAAAAAGACAATGAAATGGATTCGAACTTGAACCTCTCAACCTCCATAAAAAAGAAATTTCAACTAGGCTACCATATATTATTAAAAAATTATTACATATATAGTAAAAAAATTCAAAATTTCAGGGGGGCCCAGTGCCCCCCAAGCACCACATAGGTCCGCCCCTGGTCGTATAGAATGGATGTATGATAGACCATTTCTATTCGAGGAAAAGTAACACTCCATTTTTATTTTAAAACCCTCCGTACTATATTAATTTAGATTCAGAGAAAAAAAAAAGAAAGTAAAAGTTACTTTCTAATTAATTTTATTAATTTTTTAGGGTAATATAAGTACATTATAAATAATAAATAAATTAAAAAATACTATGTTATATATATATATATATATATATATATATATATATATATATATATATATTAGTGAAGATGCACTTCATTGCTGAGGTGCTAGCCCGTGCTGTGTTGTGTATATGTATAACCTAATAACAAAAAGCAGGCTAGAACGTCAGCATACAAGCACAAGCATTTAAATTAAACCTATGCTAATTAGGCTTTTGTGCATACAGCTAGAAGTTTTATATCATTATTATTGTGTTAAAAACATGTGCAGTAGGATGTATAGGGCTTTCGTTATGTATGTGCAGGTGCTGGGGCTTTCAATCTTTGGTTGATGTGCTTTTTGTTGCCCCATTGTGTTGTAGCTTTAACACATCCAACTTCTCCCCCTACTTGGATCCTATCAGTTTCTCACATTGTATAATCCATGTCAATAAATGGTCCAATCCCAATTTAGAGTCCACATCTATACAGACACCCTAGGAGGTTAAACAAAGGGATTTAAAGAGTTACCAGTTATTAGAAACTGTACAAAAAATAAAAATTATCAATTAAAGAGACTTAAATTGACTCAAGGGAAAAAATCATTAATTAGTAGACTACGTGGCAAGCAATAATTTAACAGAAATGAAAATGAGGGCTTAATCGCAGAATTTAAATCTTGTCAAAGGAAATAATCAGATTTTCCCCTATCACAAACTTTAGACTTAAGAGGTCATGATGTTGCATTGCACACTATTATAAACTTTAGACTTCGTCATAATATTGCACTTGCAACGTATTGGTATACATACTTGTAAGAGTCAAGCATGAATTGAAGAAGTTCAAATTTAAAACTTGAACTCATGAACTATAATAGAACTAATAAGGCTATTAACAGCTCCACCAGCCCTAAAATGTTTTAAGAGTTGAGATACTTATTCATGTTATTTTATCTTTCAAGATCGTAATCATTATTATTCTTCCCAATAAAAAATTATGTAATTGAAATTTGTTTCTCATGAATTTCCATGAATAAAAGAGGGGGAAGAGTCAAACCTCATTTCTTGAAATCTAAACTTATTTTGAACAAGACCATTCATTTCTTTAAGACCCTCATCTCTTGAGAACTAAACTTACTTTGAACAAGACCATTAATTATTGTGAGAAACTCATTTGAAATTGAGTGGGTTACACTGAAAATTTGGCATCATTTCACAAATAAAAGAAATCAGAAAATGAGTAGTAGATATATAACTGACGGCTGATGCAAATTCATGAACAGGAAATGACATTTAATAAAAGTTTTCTCAATCTCTAACGGATCAACGACGTACCTTCATCCAAAGTACCGAACAATCAAAGTTTGCTAAGAACCTGTTGTGTGCATTCATTTCAAATGAGTTGGTCTCTTCAATACCATTAACGTAGAGACGATATTCTGGACAGATACAAGCACCTCGAGCGTAAGCAGCATGCACAAGAAACCAAAGTCCATTATCTATTTATTGTTGTCATGCATCAGAATTTTTTTTTTGTGAGTAATAGTATATGATTTAACAGATATAAATGTAATTACATGAAATTTCAAAAGCCAAGTCTTTGCAAACTCTTAATTCAATGCGTTTTAAATTTTCAGGCTCATGATTGTTCTAGCTAAATAACCCAGAGAATAACGTCTTAATAAGAAAAAAAATCTCTATTTCAACGTGAAAATATACAGTTGAAATTATTTCTAGAAAACTGAAATTAATGGGAGCAAAACAGATAAAAATTAAAAACCGTACACATAGCTAAGTTCCAAGGAGGTAAAAATGATACATATGGAAAAAAATGAGTCGCATTCTACTCAAAGATATAAAAGTAAGAAAACTTCAAGCATGTCCATTAAATTCAATCACTCATGGACTTTTACATGCATGGACAAGTTATTTTACGGAAAGTGTTGCTAGTGATAATATTCTATATATTAAAGCTCTGATCTCAATATGAAATAACCCGAAATAAGATGAAACATGGGCACATCAAAGATATAAATTTTACCTAACTATTTCGGTGTAGGAAGACCAACTTGTACTCAAGTTTTTCTTAACAGTGAAGAACAAGTACATGTAATATTAGTAAGTAATATCTAAGGAGCCTGGAATCCCAAAATCCAGCCACTGCAGGATTTATGGAAGAAACTTTTAGTTACTTAAGATCAGGGAGTAATTGTTTAATATACAAACATACTACCTATATTGTAAAGAGATTACAGCTCTTAAAATACACCTTAAAATAAAAGGATATAAGTGGTTAAGATGCCGGCAAACTATGAATCAATTAATAAAATCATAGTGTCAACTTACACTGCATGGAGTTTACATTACCTGTACTTCCAATACCAGTCATTAGCCAAATGAATTCCTATACGAGTCAACTAAGTTCATTATAACTTGAGATAAAAATGATAAAATACTGAAAAGACAGCAAGTATATAGATAGCAAAGAGTTAAATCACTGATACCAACATAAATAAATTGGATCATGTTTTCATCTCCCCACAAGTAATTTATTGGGTCGATAAGCTGATATAAAGTGAGTTGCATGATACTTACGAGAGCATGAGATAGTGCTAGCAACATTAAGACAACTCTAAAGATATCCTTCGAGAGGCGAATAACCCATGTGTTGTCGGAAGCACATGCTCTTACCACCTGCATATACAGATCATTTTTCTTAGTCAGTATGTCAGTCTAGTTTTCTTCATAAAAAGCTAAGATTTTATAAGATAAATATGAAATAATGTGGGAAGAGACAAAGTGAATCATTCATGAAGAGTTGTAGTCCAACCTATAACATTGCACTATGGACAAATCAAAGGTGAAATTATATGAGACTATCTGTTCATGTCTCAAATTGTGAAAGGAATATAAGCACACCCTATAATAGAAAATCAGTTACGCAGGGGAACTGAAAACACTATAGCCCTGTAGAAAGAAATTCAACTAAGCGAAACAGAATGCATAAGCAGTTTCCTCTCAAAAACCTAATTGAATGTTTATTTAAGTCCAGACCTCTCAAAGCCAAACTAAGACACTTCTTTTTTATCCTGTAAAAGAGAAATATCTCTCCCTCAGACTTTAAAATACTAACTAATGAAGAGGAAGTAAATGTTTTAGATGATGAGTTACCAGTTCAATAAAGAGACTAAAACAACCGAGCACGTTGGCAGTGAGGAGCTAGGGTTTCCCATAAATCTGGCGTGCGGCAGACAAATCCAAGAGCTAGGGCTTCTCGTACCGATAGACCCAACGGAATCGAGGAAAAAGAAACATAATTACTGAGTAATTTCAAAATTATGAATTATGAGAGTAAAAGAGTAAGAAAGCCATGGGCGTTAAGCATAAATTACCAGGAGAGGATGACCGACGGATGCGGGATTGTTGAAGGTTTACTTCGTGACGGAAAATTGAAGAAGGGGATCCGGAGAGATGGAATGGAACAGAAGTGAGATGACCAGTGAAGTGAGAGCTTTCTGTGTGAAGGTGTCTCGCAGTTGGACACGTAGATGAAAGAGAGAGGAAAGCAGCGCACGCGGCAAGAAGGATGACCGGTTAAGGGGAAAATACTGACCCGTTTTGAAACATTCGCCCTTTATATATATATATATATATATATATATATATATATATATATATATATATATATATATATATATATATATATATATAAAAGAGTGATATTGAAATTGATATAATCTTTTCTTTTTTTTATGAAATTTAATATATGGAAAGTGAAAAACAAATAGTGAATTTAATATGGGAAGAAAGTAGTAATATTTTTTTTTGAAAATGAGAAACATTCACCCGATTTCACATAATTCATACGACCTAAAATTCAAATATAGAACCCAATTAGAGGGAAATCGAATTTCCTACCAATTATCGAGAAACTATATATATGTTGGTAATGATGAAATTAAAATTTATTTGATTTGATTTATTCCTATCTTTTTGTCACAAGGCTAATTATAGTGTGCACCTGGTGCACCCCATCTTAAAGTGTACCCATATACAAATATAAATAAAAACATATACAATTATGAGTAAAAATATATACAATTTAATTGTTAGTTTTTAAATAAAAAATTGAGTGTAAAAAAATATATAACTATTAAAAAACATGTATACACTATTGAATAAAAAGTTAGACACATATGGATATTAGTTTTTTTAATAAAAAACTTAGTGTGAAAAAAGTATACAATTATTACTAAACACGTATGCAAAATAAAATAACATGTATACAAAATAGAATAAAAAGTCATACACATATGAGTGCACCCTTGCACCCGGGTGCACTCAATATACACTCTTGTCACAATATATAAGTAAAGGTAAAAGTTCCTGCGCCCCTGGAGATACTGGGACATGGTCTGTGTCCCATGTGGACACAACTCTTCCTCTCCCTATTCTATTTAAACCTATGTGAATTGCAAAGGGGCACAGTGTCCCGGAGACATGCACAAGAGCCTCACTCTTATGTAAATCAATATCAAACTGATTTTAAGGAGGGACCTCTATGGCTATCCATCGTTGAAAAGTAATAACCATGTTTATGATTTATTTCCTTAATTTAGCGAAGCATTATTCATTTACGTCTCTATATTAACTAAGTATTTTTTTCGTGAAAGTTCAAACATGATGCCAAAATAGGAATTTTTGTGGAAAAATAGAGTTTATGCACGTGGGCATGTTATAGCAGTAACTATTCTGATATTTTACTTTAGATAAATTTTCTTGTGATAACGTGCGTAATGAGACTGATATTTTACTTTAGATAAATTTTCTTGTGATAACGTGCGTATGAGACTGTGTGAGATGTGTTATAAATAAATTTATTATATAAATAAAATATATTTATTAGTAATTAAAATATATTAATATTTTAAATATAATAAATAATACATTAAGTTTGTAGGATATTATAATATAATTCACTAAAAATATATTTTAATTATTATTGTTTATATAATAAACATACTTTCATAATGTGTCAATCCGTTTTTAAGTTCGGCAGAGACACTGAACCCTAAATCTTAAAAAAAATATTTTAAGGCTTCAATACTTCAACCTAAAACAATACTCCGTATTATATATACTCCTCATTTCCTGACGAAAAATCCTGATTCCGACCATCTCCGTAGAGAGTTTCTTTTATTTTTATATCTTCTTTTTCTTGGGAGGTTATTATAATTATAATAAGAGACTATTAATTATAAACACATTTATTACCGTGTTATATGGCGTGATGATACCGAAAATTTCACGTGATGGTGCCTCTTAATTTGTTGCATGTGTATATAATGAAATAAAATAAAAAATATCGACCAATAATATTACTCAAGATATATACGTCACTAATTAATATAACTAAGTATAATAAATCGATAAGTTAACAACTCCATCCATTTCGTAAAACTCTCCATACTATTCTTATTCTTTTACTTTAAAAGATTCTTCACACTTCTTTTAAAAAAAAATCATTTTTATTCAATAATTTAAAAAAAAATGTTTTAATTTTAAAGTTGGCATTCCCACTTAATTATTAAATTACACTACTTTACACCTTTTTTTATAATGTAAAAATGCTAAAAGAAATTTCAAAATTCAATAAAATTAATTAAAAAATAAATTTTCTTAAATAACGTATAAAGTAAATGTAAAATTCTAAGGATTATAAATTTATTTTATTTCTATTTGCACCTCTCGTAGAGTTGTTTAAGAATGGTTGGGTCACCTACCTAGACGGTTTTTGATCTGGGATTTATTACTTTTAAAAGAAACATTTATAATTAGGAATGGAGCTACTTTTATATGCATGAATATGATGATTATGACGATTATATATATTTATAATTTGGTTTAATTATTATGTTGATATTGATTACTTAATTATCAAATATCAACCAGCCGGAATTGTTGGAATAAGTCGCAAATCACATAACTTCTCAAACGCAATTGTCTATTAATTCTAGGGTTTGGGGTTGGAATCCTCTAATTTGATTAATATTCTAATTACTCCCAATCTCCAAATAAATCTACCTATTCTTCAGGGGTCTAGATGTCCTATAACATTTTAACGTTACACTTTATTGAATGAGTGACATGTAAGTGAAGATAGAGAAATTATATCTTAAATCAACGATGGTTCTAAAAGATATGAGTTGAATTTCTCCACATTGCCACATATTAATGTATAAAGAGATTTCGCACTAAAGTATTGCGGGACATCCGTGTCATTTTTACAACATAATTTTTAAAATTATTTTTTATGTGAATCTGTGATGATCATAATATAAAAAAATAAAATAATATAAGATGTTTTAATGAAATAAATTTTATGATGATATATTTTTTATTTGATAAAATGATAAAAATAAGTGACATTTTAAGGATGCTTTTCCATGTTAACAATGTGCAAATAATGCAGGACGAATGAAAAAAAAAACGTGCAAGTACTTTTTGGACGTAATAGGCAATTATTTTAATGGGTAGGTCTTGCGTGAGATCATTTTTTATTTTTTAAAATAGTTATCATTTTCGTTATAAATTATTATCACTTTCGCTATAAAATGTTATCACTTTTTATTTATATACTATAAATTGTTCATGAAATAACATTATCACTTTTCATAGATTTATTATCACTTTCCTATATAAAAGTTATCATTCTTTGGTCATCTTACATAAGCCCTTATGTGAGACGGTCTCACACAAGTCTTTGTCTATTTTAATTTATGGTTTAAAATTTTGACAAATATGGAGTATATAATTTGGCTAACATACACTATTACACTTTTTTTAATGAAAAAATGGAGTATATATAAACTATCGATTTTTTTTAATTTTATAATAAAATTTTGAACATAAAAAATTATACATTTATTTAGAAATATATATATATATACTATCGAATAAAAAATAATATATACTCCATTTATATATATATATATATATATATATATATATATATATCGCACAAAATATCCGCTCTTATAATTTATAGGTCTAACTAGGGGTGGGCGGTATGGCATACCGAAAATTTTTTGTCATACCAAATACCGTATAACAATTTTCAATATATAAAAAATTATACCGTTACCTTACCTAAACTTTCGGTATACCATAGTTCGATATACCGATATTTTGGTATAATAAAATAGTATAATTTCTGCTTATCGATATTTCGGTATACCGTATCATACCTAAAATATCAGTATATCATCCTATTAGATAGTTTGCTACGCCGTTATGCACTTAAAATTCAATAAATTTAATTAAAAACTAACTAGAAAAGTGAAAGATAGCTATAAAACAAATTCTAATAGATAACAAATTTATAATAAGAATAATATACTACAATCTACAAACAATCAAATTAAATAAGAGATCAAATTAAATAAGAGTGAGTCTCATGTAAACCCTATTTTTTTAAATTACTCTTTATATATAAAAAATTACTTTTTGAAGAGTAATAATTTTTATACAGAAGAGTAATAATTTTTATCTCTAAAGAATAATTTTTCATGTACGAAAAAGTAATCGATAAATCAGGATTTACAAGAATTTGAAAAATAATTTTATATTTAGAAGAGTAACAATTTATTAGCTAAAAAATAAATTTTTATGTACTAAAGAGATTAATGTATGTAAACCATGTTTACACAAGTGTTTGTCATTAAATAAATAGTACACAAGAGATCTACACAAGAACCATATGAAACTTATATTAAAATCAATACTTTTAAATTTTCAAGAGATCTACACAAGAATCATATGGAACTTATATTAAATTCAATACTTTTAAATTTTCATATAGGATATAACTACGTAATTAAAAAAGAAGTACAAGATATCTTGAAAGCCAATCAACTTTATCACCCATTTATAATTATGAAATATACAGTAGGAGTTTATATTTAATCTTTTAATTAAATAGTGTATATGTATAATTTAATAAAAAAATTATAATATATAAATAATTATTATAATTGCATATATCATGTAGTATAGTAAACCGTATCATATTACCCAAAAATTGAATATTTTACGGTATTTCGGTATATACCGAAATATCGCGATATTAATAATTTATATACCTTTATCATACCAAAATTTTCAATACGGTATCATACCTTACCAAAAATTTCGACATACCTAAATTTTTGGTAAATTTCGGTATTTTTCCCCAGTCTAGGTCTAACACTACTTTTTACTTTTCATTGATATGTCGATCTTAGTAATATTTTTGGATTACAAATAATGTAGTGGACTAATTTATATTTTTATCATTGTTTAAGACAACTGTATTATATAAGAAAACTAATGGGTATTGTCATACATTCATAATCAATGTATCGAGTACTTATTGTGTGACATTTATTTATAAAATACAACAGAATATTAATTAGAACACGAAATTCAAAAGTATACCTAGCCACTTAATTACTTATTTTTCCTTTCTTTTTGATATATATTTTCAATGAAAATGTTTCTAAATGGAATGGTAGGTAGGGTGGTGACGACCTATTTGGTCACGAAACGTGATTTTACACTAATAAAATCACATGACCCTCATTTTTTTAATGTAACTAATTAAACAAAGTACGAAACGTGATTTTACACTAATAAAATCACATGACCCTCATTTTTTTAATGTAACTAATTAAACAAAGTAAGATACTATATAGAGATGAATTTATTGTAACAAGACTATTATGAATTATTCAAATCAAATGAAATTGGGGTAGCTATAATCAATTGTTGGTAATTGTTGATGAGGAATTTCAAATTAAATACTCCCTTTGTCCCATACTTATCTGCATCATTTCTTTGTAATTTACAAAGGAATGATGCAGATAAATATGAGACGGATGAAGTAATTCGTAAAGCTCAAATTGGGCCTGTTGTAAAGCCCAAAGGCTCACGAACGTTATCCAAATTAGTGTGTGAAATTAAGGTACAAATCTTAAATTGGGCCTGTTGAAGAAGCCCAAAGTCTAGCGAACTTCCAAATTAGTGTGTTAAAGGTAGTATTATGGCCCATCATTGAAAATATTGGATTTTTAACATGGATGGGTTGGGCTCATAAATCATAAATGGAGGCTGGTTGTGCTTGCTTAATTCAATTATAGATATGGCGCCATTAGTTTTGCTTCAAGGCACTGTATTGAAGACAAAAAGATACTAATACTATAAAATATCAATTATTTCCCTATTTCATTTAAAAAACCCTAACTCATTTGTTATATTAAAAAAAAATTACTTTGTACGATGGAATCTTGAAACAAATTCTAGTATTTGTTTCTCCCTGTATTTGGAATTTGGATGGCCGTGGATGCTTAAGAAATTAATCAATTATGATTAGAAACATTAGTAGTTTAAACAATTTAAAGTATAAATAAAAAGTTATCAAATGTATTTTATTGTTTTGGTATCTGATATGGCTAGGAATTGGAGCTATTTTATATTGTCATGTAGATAACATATGATGCTATGGTTGCTTAATTTGAATTAACTATAGATAATATAAGTACTGCTATATACTATAACTATTGTATTGTAGGTTTATATAGTTTTTATTTGGGGTTTTCAGTTTTCGGAGATTTGGAGGTTTTTTCAGAATTTTAAATTTCACGGATTTTGTTGGTTTTCCCCTCAAATGTTAAGGATTTGAGGGAGTGAAAGGAACTTTGGATGCTGCGAAAGGAACTTTGGATACTGCGGAGAAGGCGAGGAAGGCAGCTACTTGCTATGCGAGGAATTGGTGGCAAAATTGGATGTTGCGGTCTCCACAAAAAAACGCGGACAAGGCAGAGTATGATCAAAGGAGAGGTGTACTGCTCCAAAACGCCCGGAAGGTAATAGCCGCAGAGTCCTTGTGAAGAATGAAGGTGACATAAACATAGTCGCAGAGTCCTTGTGAAGAATGAAGGTGACATAAACAAAGTCAAGTATCTCAACAAACACTTCAACAACGAAATTAGCATAGGCAAGGCACACTCAACTGGTTCGAACACCACTTCCATCGCTCGTCTTATATATGTGTTTCATGTTTTCAAATTTCAATGAATAAAGGATTCAGTTGTTTAAATTTTGTGTTTCTGTTTATATTTTTGTTCTTAATCAATCGATGGAGATCGATCTCACTTGCATGCGCCTACCATTTGAAACCAGTATTTGTTTATGAAATTGTGGCATCTTAATTGAATTCTCAACCATTATGATCTATTCTGTTGGTGGTGGGTGGTCTTCCTTTTGCAATCTGGTTTCGTTTGCTTTGATTTTTAGATCTGTTATTAATTGTTAGTGCATTATATGAATCGATTCCTTATCATTTTCTCTTCGTTTCTTAGTTTAGTTCAATATGAATATGAATGTTGGAGGGAATGAATTGACAGCTGGAGGGATGTGTGAGCCACGTGGATTAGTTAGTTACACATACACGCTTCCGTTGCTGACCCATTTCCCATTAGGAACTTCGCATCTTTCCATGTTTTTTTTATAACAAGTTGTTCATCTATTCCTGATTAAATCTTAAACTCTGTTTAATTTTAGGGTTGATGATAATGGCTTCCCCTTTTTTTGCTCACCACAACAACCTCGCCTCCTCAATGATATTCTTCTCCTATGATTTACTTTGTGATAAAAATTTATAGAAATTCAGCAAAGGATAGATACTTCGTGTTGGAGTCTAGAAGAGTTTGAAAGTTGTTAAAAGGTATTGCTCTGCCATGTTGTTGGACAAATTTACCAATAAACTTATTAATTCGTTCTCTAAGATATGACGTTATTTTGAGATCAGATTACATGTTTTTTGCTGTGGAATTAGTTGGTTTTCTTGAAACATAAAAGCTTGCCATGTTTTCAATTATGTTAATCCTGTTCTGATACAACTCCATCCAATTAATTTGGCCCACAAAGTAGCGAAGTGAAGGTCCATTATACAAAATAGTTAAAGTTTGTTGGATGTTAGAAGCCTTTCTTTGGTAGCTCCTGGTTATCCTGTAATTGCAGCTCCCAATCAAGATATCCTTCCAAGTTTTGGTGATGAAAGCCACAAATGAATAAGAGATGATCCACGTAAGAAACCAATAATACCAACATCAAGAAATCTACTAATCCACTCTTCACTATGCCTATTGAACGACACTATCAACTTTATGCTTCAAAAACACCAGTTATACTACCCCGAGCAAGAAGGATGTAATGTCGAGAAAAAGAGACAGCAACAACTCACCTTCTAGGTTTGGAACTTGGTAGACACGACTCTCACCTGTCATCAAACCTTCAAATTTCCTAACAAGTCTTCTTTTTTTTTTTTATTATTTTTGGATTACGGCATTAATTTATTTCATTTAATAATTTTAGATCAAGATGTATAGGAATGGGCTGGGCAGATGGACTTTCAAACTTAATACTAATTAAGTTCCATTATGCCTATATCGAAGAGTCTAGCAAATTTGATTCATTTGTGGGTTTTTTTTTAACCTAAATGGTGTGCGTAGATTTCTCATGTGATAAATAAGCCCAAATAGCCCTCCAACATAATAAATATATGAAGATGAGCTTATATAGGATAAGATCAAGTTGAATTCCTGTTACAATTTTGGTGTTCCATTGGTGTTTCACAATATAAAAAAGCTATACCCTACAAATGACCATTAAACCCTTGGAGCTAGTATTAAATTTTGGGCATTGATTATGACATATAGCAATCATTTAATTAATGGAATAGGAGATGAAATACTATTGTGGAACATGTGATCCTTTGGGATAAGATTTAATAAAAATAAGCTCTAAAATATCAATTCAACTCCCCTATTCCACCCATATTACATCTAATGTTACATACTTACATAGGGTGGGATGGAAGACAAGTGTCCCATTGTGTGTACGATGGGACATCACAATGGCACATTTGTCTCCCATCCCACCCATGTAACATTAGATGTAACATGGGGTGGAATAGGGGATCCCAAGTGCTAAAATATGATCAACTCATTATTATTATTCTTTTTCGGTTTGACTAAATTAGAAGTAATCTTATTTTGATAAAACACTAAAATTAATAACCTCATTAATACATTTTAATTTTAAAATTGTCATTCAATTTTACCACAACATAATGTATTTTACAATTTATTTATATATATTTAAAAAACTACGTTATCCTTAAGAAAGATAAAAATAAATAAATAAATATGTGGATGTGAGTTAAACGTGCAAAGTCTAAAGGGAAAATGATGAAGTGCATATATTTCGGTTCGAATTTTATGTGCCACTTTTGTATACCATTTCCTGTGTGATTCTTCCGATCAATAACTCCCAAGACAGGAGAGAGAAATCAATAACTCCTACCACTAATGGTGATATAGGAAATGCGAACAGAGAGTAATCTATATTTATCTATGATCACCCATGCAACTTTAAAGAAACATGATTTCAATATCTCAATCATCCCATAATGTGGGGTCTCTTTTGAATCATAAAATATGGAGGTCAACTCAAGAGTAACAACAACAGTACCTAAATGGTTTATCTGAAAATGGAGTCATTTTTTTTATTTATTACTATTAATATTATCTTTTTGGATGAGAGAGGAGGTAGTGGTGGTACACCTTTTAGTGGTGTTTAAAGCCTTAAAATCTTGAAGAAAGAAAGCCCAAAGTTTGCAACACTTTATTATGCATTTTCTCAAGAGAAAAATGAAAGAGTTTGCACACTTGGGATAATTGGTTTTCATGTAGTTATTATCAGATAGAAATGGGTCGGGTCAGGTCCCACCCAATCCAAGAAAATCTTCAAACTTAACTGAATTGTTTGCTATCAATATGTAATTGTCTACTATCTCTCTCTTTTTTTTTTTGGGGTGCTACTAAAAACTAACTTAATTTGAGGTTTATTTGAATATTTATAGTACGTAAATGCTATATCAAAAATATAAAATATTATCTAGTTATAACTTATTTAAATTGTCCTTGACGTAAAACATATGATTTAATTTCTGATCAGAACTGCATATATTTATATTTTTTATATTTACAATTATTATTTGTGGAAAATAATCAATCATTTTTTTTGTCCAAATATATATCTAATTATCGAGCGCGCATCCACCTTATAATTAATCAACAATTTCAATCAATATTAGTACAAATTATGTACAGTACTCTTTTAATTCATTTTATACAAAATATAATAATGGATGTTTTGTAGGTAGGGGTGTGCACGGATATTGGATTTAACTGAAATCAAACCGAATTAATCCCGAACCGAAAAAAACCGTTGATTTTTTGACTTTTTTTGAACCGAACCGAACCGATTTTTCGTTTGGTACGGACTTGGATATTTTTCGTTTTCCCGTACCGAATATTGGATTTAACCGATTCGAACCGAGCCGAACCGTACCGTACCAAAAAAACTGAATTTAAATTATGCATTAAATTTATATATAATATATTTATCTTATTATTTATAGTTTACACTTTCGTGAATTAATTAATTTTACTCTACTAATTACTATAATATAATCATAATTAATAAATTAAAATAAGTTATAATATAATTACAAATAATAATTTAAAATATATCTAATGGTCTAAATATTTTTATTTATTATTGTATATTATAAATATATATTTCATAAAAGTAAAATAAATTTTTAAAAAAATAGGAAATAAATAAAATAATATGTTCAAACTTCAAATTTAAAGTTTTATTTCAGAAAACATAATGTATAAAGTAAATGGTATCTCTAAAATGTAAACTTTGTAAACTTAATTTAATTTACTTTTTATATATATAAGCCGTGTTCTCCAAATCTTCACTAGATTGTTGAAAATATTTTAGGTACTTTATGTTTCAAATTTAATTTAAATTACTATTATACTTAATTGTTTTAGAATTAAGTAAATATATAATATTCATTCATAATGCAAGATATTTTAATTGTGTTTTGTAGATGAAAGTTTACGTGATGGCAATGGTCAGATCAATAAATCTTCATGATCACGATTTATGAATCATCAATATTGCACTTTTATGATTATGTTAAAACTTCGAATTTGTTTGATGAATATTTTGGTTGTCTATATATTCTTATTTGGATTTGGGAAATTTAATTTTTTTTTTTTGTTTAATTGATGTTTTTCTAAGTATTAATGTGTGCAAAAATCCATTTATCATGAGAAATCTGATTCGATCCGCTCCGATCCGTCAAAGTCCATTTTCCCAAAAATCCATTCCGAACCGAATCGAAGTTTGGTACGGATTCAATATTGGATTTTTTCTTTATGGATTCAATATCGGATTTTTTTAAAAAAAATCCGTACCCAAAATTGGAACGGTTTTTTTAAAAATCCGTACCGAATCCCGATCCACACACTCCTAGTTGTAAGAAGATACTTTATTTTACCTACTACTAAAAAAAATCTCAAATGAAATTATAATGCAACAAAAAGGTTAAGTTTTCATAAGAAATTATATTTAAAAATAAAATTATTTAATAGAAACAAATGATAGCATTCATGTATTAGCTTGGTTCCCCCTCCCCAGTCCATTTTTTGGGGGTCCCTCCTCACCGAAAATGTCTTTAAAATCAAATAATTAATAATAATGAGTGCAACTGTACAAAGTTCAATATACATCGTTTATTATTATTATTTTTATCATTTTCTTATAAAATTAAATATTTCGAAAAATATAATATCTTGGAATAAACCTCGGACTTAAAATATAAATTTATTTAAACAAAAGGGGCCTAAAATGTAGTGACATGTAGCTGGTCCTTTACAGCTAGCACTAAAAAAATACTCACGTCCCGATCAAACTGCATCGTTTGACTGCATAAAGGTCTCACAAAAGTTACAGTAAAAGATGCAATATGGGAGGGATAGAGAGAGTATTTTTTAGCAAATGGAATTTATCAACGAAATTCAATTTGTTAGTAATTACTAATGGATTAGTAATTAAAATGATATTTTTCTATTGGCAACGAAATTACAATGGATTTATTATTTATTTTACTATCGGAATTCAATCCATTGGTAATTAACAATGGATTACCAAGGGAATCTTTATATAAATTACCAATGGAATTTTTAGCAACGAATTACCAACTGAATTATTTACCAAAGGAATTGATTTTTCGTTTCTAAAAATTTACCAACCACCACTTTAACAACGGAATTTTACCAATGAATTTTGTTGCTAAGCCGTTGGTAAACAAATTTAACAATGGAATTAAAGTTTTTACCAACAGAATATTCCGTTGGTAAAAAACAGTTTTTTTAGTGTAGGCAATGAAACAAACACACTTTTTGGGCTTTTTAATTCAAGAATTGAGCACTTCCAATCCAAAATTGCTATTGGGCCCATTTCCCCTATTTATGTGGTGCAAAATGCTTCAATCCTTTTTTTTTCAAGCCACATCAAATTTCTTTGACTGTAAAATATATGTTTATTTATTTTTTAAATGATCAAATAACCACTCCATATCTTCTATTGTAATTTTGAAAGAAAAAAAAAAGAAGAGAAGAATAAGAAGGTTTAATCGGATAAGGAATAAAAAATTTGACTAATCTTTTTATTTTTTATTTCTATTTTCATCATACACTTAAGATTCATTATTGCATTTGGAACTACTAAAGCTTACAAGGTGTCAAGCTAGTATTTCAAGAGTGACTTAAGGTTTTTTTTTTTGTTTAAATCTTTCACGCTCCCCATATATATATATATATATATATATATATATATATATATATATATATATATATATATATATATATATATATAATTTCAAGTTTTAAATGAATTGCTAGTACGTAGAACTTATTCATGATGTTTTGGACTCTAAATGGATTTAAAAAGATAAATAATAAAATCCCATTATAGCAATGTTGTATATTCAAACTTAAATTGTGATACATGTATATGAAGATTGGATCCATGTTTGTACTTTGTAGAATATATCATCTCCCAACTAAAAGCAATGGGTTACGTAAAAGAGGGCCATTGGGATTCACATGAATCCAAAATCTTGAAAGTTCTTTCTTTTGTGGCAGAGATAACGAACAAGATTAGAGAAGCAGGTTGAAAGATTGAAATGATTGATTGGAAGCTTTTGTGAGTTTCAGTGTTACCAATTCATTCTCATCATTAATGACACCCTACCAATTTATTCTTTTTTTTTTTTTTTCAAATTAAAATAGTTAACTCCTTTGATGGTTCCAAAGTAATTAGTTGTGGTAAATAATACCGACTTGAAAATCAAAGGTGAATAATTCTTCCACGGTGAATAAGTAGAAACTGTATTGATAATGGGCCTAATGGGTCGATTTACTGGGCTGGGCCCCATTGATTTGACTTCAAATCTTTGTTGTGGGCCAACTGTTTACTCACTCGCATAGTCGCATTCCTTCTTTCCACAAGAAATTTGAATTAGAATATGGAATATGGAATGGAGGATCGGACTAAGCTTAGAAAGTTTATGGGAACTCAAAGCTTTACTTATTTACTAGTTAATTAATTTTGTTATGCTATTTATAAATTTAATATTTCACAAATTAGTTGATGATAATATTTGAGTTCGACTCAAATTCAAGTCAAATAAATGAGACAAACCCAATGACATTTGATTCGACACTAAAAAAATAGTCTAACAAATGGATAGTGTTGATTTTGAAGTTTGATTATCAATTACTAAAAAATGGATTAGAAGATATTAAAGAGTTTAGGTTTGAAATTATTAAATTAAATAAGTGTGAATATTTTTGATGAATAATCATGATTGTACCTGAACCTAACAGTATGCTACCCTAATGATCGCTTTATTGCTCAATCAAAAGCATTCATGACAACTACTATATTTTAATACCATGTGAATATATGTATAGGTTCTGACTACTTATATTATATTATACTACATGTATAAAAATTTATATCATATTATTATATGTAAATATGTAGTGTACTTTTATAAAATTAAAAATTTCAACAAAATTATTGTACTTTCTAATATAATACAATAGGGTTTGGGGGGGGGGGGGGGGGGGGGGGGAGGTTAGGGGTACTGATACTATCATAAGGAGTGTGACAATTATACATAATTCCACCTTAATAATTAGTATATAAAGTAAGCAGCTTTCATCATTGATCTATCACATAGGTTTGCGTACCATTTGATCTCAACCTTAATCATTCATATGCTTACAGCTTAATTAGATTCTTTGCAACTAAGATATCTCAACGCCTATATAATTTCATATGATTAGATTTCATATGTGTAATATCTTCTACTGTATAATAATTAATATTGTTACTATTTTTTTTCTAATGTATATAGTATCATTTTATTTATGATAATGTTACAAAATATTGTTATATATACTTTGTTCGTTTCGGTAGGCTCTTCAACTTGATATTTAAGAAATGCTGCTTTTTTATTATTAATTTTATTGTCTTTTAAAGATGACAGTCGATTTTTTTTAAATAATAAATAAATAACAAAGTAAGGAGCATAAATGTTATGGGTATAGTAATATATTTATTATAACACAAACACGTGTGAATGGAGGGGAAATGTATATGTATGATTCATACAACTTTATACAAGTCTTGTAATATTCTATACTATATATAGTGAATAGTTTGTACTATTTAAAATTATATTTAAATTGTATAAATATATACTCCCTCTGTCCCAGTCAAACAGCTACGTTTGACTGCATAAAGCTCTCACAAAAGCTACAGTAAATGCATTTCTTTGTCTGGGACGGAGGGAGTACTCCTTTCGTCCCATCTCAGATGACATATTTTTCATTTTGGGTTGTCCCACAAAAGTTTGCACCTTCCTAAAAAAGCAAAAGGTCAAATAAAATCACCCTTTCTCATACACTTTATTTACAAAAAAATCTCCCCTACCTAATACACCTAACATACTTTATCATTTATTTATTACCAAAAATACCATTATACCCCTAAAAGTTATCGCTTTCTTAATCTCCGTGCCGGGAATTGGGGTGCAAACTTTCTTGGGACGGAGGGAGTACTGTATATTGTGCAGGTGAGGCGTAACAGGTTAATAAATGATTACCCGTTGAGAGGAAGATGTAGGTAAGATATGGGTCCCCAATGTATATCAAATTTCATTATAAAAATGTATTTTAGAAGAAGAAAAAAAGTAGTTTTTGGATAGGCTTGCATGGTTTTTCAACTCATTGCTAACCATTATTCTTCAACAGAAAGGGATACTCTCCAACTCTATTTATTGATGACAATACATGCCTCTTTTCTAATTATACCCATCTATTTCTTTACATTCTTAATTAATATACACACACACACAATAATATGAACATAACACTTAATTTCTAACGAAATCAAATTACGTAACGGTTGAAATTTACCAATTATTTTAGATGAAAGATATTAGTTGGATTGATCTCTCTAGTCTAGGTACAATTTAGTTAAATCAATCTTACGATTTATAATGTGTTTGCAATCAGTTGCTTTAAAACAAGAATATCTTTAACATATAAAATTATATATATTTAAAAAAAAACTTGAGCAAGGATTCTCTCAATTTTATAACACCATTTAGCATATATATATTTCAATACTCAAGTTAATAAAATTAGTAAATTACTTTAAGAAATTTAGTTAAATGAACCTCTTTTTTTTATTTATATATATATATATATATATATATATATATATATATATATATATATATATATATATATATATATATAGTTCAATAATACATATTTTATAAGATAGTAAATATATTGCCGGCTAAGCACGTGTAATAATTTACCATGGCCCTTAATTAATCATATGGGCTTTTGCTTCTCATTATTGGGCTCATGATATTAACTTATAAATTAATCATTATGGTGTCAAGATTAGGTCTCTTATAGGAATTTCAAGAAATAATGATGATTATTTTATTAATTTCAAGGAAACCAATTCAAAAATCACATTAGCAATTTCTTGAATTGAGGAATTTCGACGGTTCATGAAATACTTAAAATTATGTAGAATATTACATGGTATATCGACACTGATACATTAGCCATAAATTAATAGTTTATTTATTTATTTATATTCATGTGATTATAATAGGAATTAAAGTTTCGAAATTCCGACATAAAATTATGAATGATTGAATTAAATTGATACGCTAGCTGTCTGCTGCGGACCACTGCTGAATTAACAATTTTGGCAACTTGCAAAAATATAGTATCATGACCACATAAAATATAAAAATACAAAGTAAGAGATACAAAAATTATTTAATGATTTCACCAAACTAGGAATAATTGAATTCAAGATCATTCACTTCTATTGTATTTCAACTTATTACATGGACCATCAACTATTTAACAATTGAATTTTATAATTTTAATCAAAGAAATCTGCAATCGAATTTCCATACTAATCGGGTTTGTTTAGGTTGAACTATATTTATTTTATTAAATATGAATTTTGTCTAAATTTTGGACATTTTTCATCCCTTTAACTAAAATAGCGTTTGAGGATTGGAGTGTGAATCACACTCCAACCAATACGTGAAGTGTGACATGAACAAGTTAGCTGAATCTTTTAGATGCATGTATTTTTTATGTGGTGCACGGATTAAAAGGTTGCAAAAGGGTCGGGAAAGTAAGACAATTACAAATGAGTTAATTTGGAGTTTCTAGAAACAGCGTCAAATAGGTCTATTGTGGACAGTTTTCGATAGTTCCGTTATCAGTTTAAGATTGTAGTTGGGATTCCAAGGTTTTCATTTGTGTATGAAATGGTTAATTTTGGAGTTATATAAAAGTCCAAAAGTAACTCACATCAAAGAGAATCGATCATATTTTCAGTTTTCACAACATTCTCTATAAATCAAATTTGATGTATTCTAACCATTTTCTGGATTTTTTTTTTCTTTTAGACTATCCATCACTAAAGGAAACTTCTATCTTCAAAGTGGATGCAGCTTTCATAGTTGAACCACAATCCATGTGTTCATTGTATTTACATTATATTTATTCTTGCTTCTATATTTTGTATGGGTTAAAGGTGTTACAATATTTGGAGAAACATCTTAACAAACCGTATTTACACAATAGTATTTAATCTCGATCTTTTCAAAAAATTCTTCTATGATTTAATTAATTATTCAAATCTTATACTCAATAATTTCTTGTATTCAAAATTTTTATTTTATTTTATAAAAATCTAGCTAATTAAGCGGGAAGCAGGCATGTAATACATGGAGTAAAAGCTCAATTATGGTCTAATTGGTACGTTTGGAAGTTAAAGAAGGTCAGTCACGAATCAAATTAAATAGATTGGTCTGTTTATTTTGTCTGTATTTTATTCTGTAATCTTAAGTACTTCTCATACCCTTTGGGATGTAAGTTCATTTTCCTGAAAAAAAGAAAAAGAAAATAAAAAGAATGAGTAGTCTCTCTATAAAGTGCGAGTTTCGAATTTCCTTAAACGATTATCTAACTTGGGAAAATTTTCAGTCCCATTTGATTGATAAAACAAGAAAAATAAACTAAGGAAAAATAATAATTTATTATGATGAAGATAACCAATTTCATTTTATATTACTAATAAAATTCGATTAGTTTATTTCCAACAAATTGAAATGTTATAGATAAAGAAGTCGATATTGTTTTTCATTTTCTAGTATTAATTACTTGCAGTGGGTGGGTTCTTCTATATAAGTGAACACTGCAAATAGTAATAAATGTAATAAATGAATGTGAATGTGCCTCGAGTCGAGAGATGAAATATTGGTTAGAAAATGGGTTGCTTCGAATTGGAACAGGTATTGTCGGTCGGGTTCTCCGTCAGGGTGAATTTCGACACCACCGGTGGCGCCGCCGCCGTAATCGGCTTTAAAACTTGGTTTATTTACTAATACTTCCTCTATTTTATAGTAAGTTTTTTTTTTTAAATAAGCATAAAATCCCTTTAAAGTAGGCTTAAAACTTGTGTAGCCCGGGATACCATGCGCCAGATAATTTTTAGTATTAATTTGTATATCTTTTAATATAAGGGCATGTATTATTTATTTCCTGAAAAAAAAATTAATAAAAGTGTATATTCTTTAAAAACAAAATGTTATAACCTCATTAATTAAAGTGTATACCCTTTAAAACAAAATATTTATTTTTATACACTTTGTGCACTTGAGGACAGGAAGATAATTGTATGATAGTATAAGGAAGGGAAGTAGTTTATGAATAATTAGATCGATACTTCTTCAGTCCCAATTTCAATTTCACACATTTTGTTTTGATCCGTCTCAAATCCAAATTCACATTTTTATAAATGAAAAAAAAATAACTAATTAATATCTTTTTAACATATACTATACTTTAATTTGTCATCACTGTTTTAACCCACATAACATGCTTTATTATTTATTTATTAGTTAAAAATGTCATACTCCCAAAAATAAGTAAAAAAATAAGTTTTTTTAGAACTACATATCTACATTAAGACAGAGAAAATACCATTTTAATCTTTTTTTTATAGAAAGATTTAATTTAAACACCATGCAATTAAGACTGCGATGGTGAGTGCTTAACCATACATCCGTATGGTCTAGTCTACGGTGACGTCCCAACAGCCCTCAAAGGCTCAATGTCGGGTCGAAAGTGGGTAGGTAAGAAGACTCGGATCCGGGTGATGGCCAATCAAATAGCGTGCATTGGGTAAATTCGTAAAACTATTTCTCTCTCAATCCCCAAAACATGTTGTATTTAGTGAAATGAAGTTTAGGAAAAATAATTTTTGATGTAATGATATAAGAAAAATTAAGAGTTTGTAAAATTTTAATTTCTCATTTCAACTCTTACAAGATTATTTTATTAAAAAAAAATCATACGCTTTTAAGTCAAATTATTAAATGAAATATATACTATTTTTATTAATATTTTATATTATTCTATAATATGTATTGAATTTGAAAAAAATAAAATCATCACAAGTTTTATATTTTGAAGAAAAAGTAAAATTTGACACTCCTAGATAGAGCTCTATATTAAGACAAACTAAAAATGGACTCTAATATAAAATTTTCCTTTAAAGGAACTACTGCTAGTGTAATTTTTAATATTTTAGTAATTTTAAATAATATATAATTTAGATTTCTTATGAATTTAATTACAATAACTTAAATTAAATTATGTTTATTATATTACTCCATACATATATATCATATTAAAAACACATCTTTCGTATTGAAAATAAGTTACTATTATAAAATTCAATTCAACAAAAGAACTCTTAAATCATACTTATAAAACATATAATTTTATTATCAGAATAAAACTAATTGCCATACCTTTTTGAAAGCACACAATTTTCACCTTTTTCATTCACACGAAAGCATTTCTAAGTCATTTCTTAGAGCTAAAAATTAATTATAACAACTTTCTGCGTGATGCACACTTTAATTCTTTATGATTTCATCAAATGATAATCATAGCATTTAATACAATAATCGACCAAGAGTAAAAAAAAAAAAGCCCTTTATTTTTTATTTTTTAAATTATTTAAGCTTTGTTCATGCTGATGCAATGATGATGAGTATTTAAGTAAGCTATACACATTATTATTATTATTGGTATCTCTTAGTTCCTTTCACCCTCATAAGTGGAGAGAATATATAACAATTGGGGAACATATATGATAGTATCGTGGACAAGAATATTAATGGAACTTGGTGAAATTAAGTGTAGATTTTTGGAGTTGTTTAACGTTTCACATAAACCTTGGGACAGATAAAAAGTGATATGATAACATTATTAATGAAAATTGATATTTAATTGATAAAAAGTGATAATATTGCAATAAATTATTTCATTAACAATTTATAGTATAAATAAAAAGTGGTAACATTTTATAGCGAAAGTAATAATAATGTTATCTCTTTTTATCTGTCTCATATAAGAACTTACATGAGACGATCTCACACAAGTTTTTGTCACTAAATTTTCTAAAATTTCTATTTATCTTTTTATTTAGCTAAATCATGTTAGAAAAAATTTAGCGACATTTAATATTTTTTCACTAAATTTTCTAAAATTTCTATTTCTTTTTTTATTTAGCTAAATCATGTTAGAAAAAATTTAGCGACATTTAATATATTTTTTTTGTGTGAATCCTCTACTTATAACTCTTTACATTTTGAGGACATGTAATATTATCCTAGTGAGATTCTTTTCTACGTACAACTCTTTAATAAAGAGTTATAATAAAATTAATTAAGACTATTTTATTCATTAATTAACAAAATAAATAATTATTCAATGATAAACGTCTCTGGCAGGATACGTTATGTTGCGGAACAGGCAAAGAAACTGAATTCGATTAAGAAAAGAGGGAATAATATCAATGATGACAATAAAAGTATATCAAAGTGCTAATTAATAAGATTTAAAATTAAAAAATAGTAGTAGCATAAAGTGGGTAGTAAATGATAAATTGGGATTGATGTAATGAAATAAATAAATGGTGTGGAGGAAGGGTGGTTGAGTACTTGAGTTGGACCCAAATAATATTCGGAGCGAGAGAAAGGGTCCATTTTCACTGGCGGGCCCCAAATATGTCACTGCTACTACTTCGTCGCTTATCCATACTTTATCCGACTAGTCATTACTCTTCAATTATCGAACTCTAATATTCTTTGGCCCACTATACGAACCACACAATTTCTTTTGCTTTTTTTAATTAATTAATTATTGTATATTTATTTTCATTATATTGAATAAATCATTCTTACGGCTGAAACAAGTTTTAGCTTTGAAAAGGACTATCTGGTACGTAATTGGAGATAGTGTGTTTGTTGTGTATTTTATTGGAACATAAGAATTGAGAAATTGCCCAGAGAAATAAGTTAAGAAATTTTTATGAACTTTAATTCATAATTCAAGTTGTTAATTTTATTTTATTCCAACACGTATATTATAACTTGTTTTATTATAGATGAGATCCAAGCTATTTCATCTTATGAGGTATTCCAATGTATTTTACAAGGAGTTTAAGTTTTTTTAATTAAATGGAATTTAAAAAGAGTGAGACTCCTGTGTACCCGGGCACACGGAGCACATTCCGTGCACCTTTACAATTTACATGTTCCTTTGCAATTTAAACCCCTATCAATACATAGGTTTAAATAGAATTGGAGGGGAAGAGTTGTGTTCACATGGGGACACGGAGTATCTCTCCGTGTCCCCCGGGACGCAGGAGCTTTTGTCATTTTAAAATAAAGAAAATATGAAAATGTCAGTGTCTCCTTTGTCTCAATTATTTATTATGATATTAGACGTGATGTTGAATTATATTTCAGAACTTGGAGAAAATTAATCACGCATGATGAATATAGATTGCAACTTGATAAATCGTAACGCGAGTATCTTCAAATATTATAAAGTAAATAAGGAAAGAAATAAATAAAATTCTTTCCCTCTCTCTAGCTCTAAAGTCTACCCCTCTCTTGCTTTAGCTCTTTCTCAATTACAAATTATTGTATAAATTTTAAAAAATAATCTCTTATGAATGGATTTACAGTGTAAATATTATTGTCCCACTTTAATTTAAACCTTAATAATACATAGAATATGATAGAGTTGAAATGAAACCACAAATTTTACAATTTACACTATAAACCCAATTTACATCGATATTTGTGAATTAAAAATACAAATATCCAATGACAAAATTTAACATGATAAACTTTTAGTGTTAATTAATGAATAGCACATGCTATATAGGGTAAAAATAAATTTAAATGCTTTGTCTTAGGATTTATATTTATTTTCTATTGGTTGTAGATTTTACATCTAATTCATTCAACTATTTAAAAAATAAGCATATATATAATACTTAAATATAACAAAAAATTATGCTATAATTAATTAATTAAGTAAAATTTGTGATCCACTGTACGTACCAACTGCATGCACATGCAACTTTTTAAAAAAAAAAATCGTCAGTTCATTAAGTATTAATTTTTCATCAAATATAGTACTAATTATTAATTGTTGTCCTGAATCAAATAATTAACATATAAAAAATAAAATAAAAATAAATAAACAAACGATATATAACTGATTAGCACAATTGATTTTAAGAAATTAAGTTAAGTATGCATTGTCATAATTCTAGGATTCTTGAAAATGATAGTGGATGAATTATTGGTGAAGAGACATAAGGATGAAATATTAGTCGTATCAAGTTGGTAAATTCCCATATTCTCTTTTGACTTAATTAGGAGTTTGATTTATTTTAAAATTACAAGGGTTCTATGAACCATCCAACGTGACAGTCTTTTTCACTTCTACTGTTGGAAATATATATATGTAGTGTAGAGTTGAAGTAGGTACATAGATATTACTACTAACAATTAAGTGGATCAAGATTATTATATTTTGTGAAGCTTTTATACCTATATACCTCGAACCTTCGCTCTCCAGTATTGTTAACGTAGATATAAAATTTAAGAAAAATTATTTTTATCAATTTTATAGATTTTTTAAAAATATTTTAATTTTTTTAGATAATAAATAAATTTAAAGGTATTTTGTGACTTATATTATGTGTATTAGATTAGAGCCGTAAACTTGTAATTAAAAGTTATACTTTTTATAAGGTTGATGATCAAGGATTTTTTTTTTTTGTTATGATGAAATTTAATATGGGATAACATGGATAATATTTAACAAAATTATGATTTGATTTTTATTTAAGGAATGTGTCACTCTACATATATAAGTTAATGATCACCTATATATGTATATGTATAGCTAGGATGGTTTGCTTCATAATATATGCGGATTATTCCGTTGTGTGCGACATTTTCCAAGAAATATCAAATAATTGAAAAGATCTGAATTTAATAATCATTAAATTTCTAACGTGTTTTAAAGCAATTATTGATTAGTATATATGATTATTTCATATGTATTACTCCAGAATCCAATTTTTTACTAAACCAAAATCTTGGTAGTTTGTTTAGTATATACTTGTAATAATTTCATATGTATTAGAATCCAATATCTTTGACTATACTCATAATCTCATTGGTAGTTATAACTAATTTCTTTGTACTTAAATGTGTTTGTGACATTTGGTATAATATACCATGTATCATATTTTTTATTAAATGAGTGACGCATGAGAGAGAAGAAAAACTATACATTATTTCAACTTATTAGCTGAACAAGTGATTTAATTTCTCCTTATTGTCACGTGACATTTAAAGAAATAACATAGAAAATGTCATATTAAAGTGTTACCAACCAAATGTCCGATTTCCCCACTACTATCACTACCCTTACTGTTCCGATTTCCTATTGCCTATTATAAACCAAACACCTTGATATTGTAATATATATATATATATATATATATATATATATATATATATATATATATATATATATATCAGTACTCATGCCTCCAACACACGTGTTCATATGGTTTTTCAATGTATTTTATTCTAATTTTAAATATAAGAAAAGATAAATAGATAATAATCCTCTCAAATATCTTACACACTTTGATGGCATGCCTATTTAACGGCCTGATTTTATGTGCAATGTAATGATTAAATTTTCTTTGGTCTCTTTTACATTAATGCTCTATTTTGAATATTCTATTATTACACGTATTAGAATGGATGACACGTATATAGAAAAATCTAAATTTGACATCAAAATATAAAATGAGATTCTTATGTATTAGAATGGATAACATGTATATAGAGAAATCTGAATTTGACATCAAAATATAACATGAGATTCTTACCGACTTATCAAATAACTAACGGTGCCGTAAATTAATAGTTTACCTATTCAAGAACAAATTTAGCGATGTGTAAATGATCAATTTAACTACATATAATTGCGTACAAGTTTAACTCTTAGTTAGCATTATACATATTTAGAATTTAGAGCAATTCTTAATCTAAATGAGACTAATCATGAGTACGTGTCTAATATTTTTTTCAATGACGTGTGTGAGAGGATTAGCATCTAAAGTTGTGAGGTTGGATTAATCGTAATTAGGGCACTAATTAATTGATAATATAGGTAGAAAGTAATAAATAGTGAAAGTAGGATAAAAAAAGGGTCCCATGTGAGGAGCAACTATGGAACACATTTCCGAAATTTCATAGCCCCCTCCCCTCGTGCCCTATAAATCTATTTTCTTAATCATTGCTTCCCCCACTAATCCCTATACCCTAATATCCCCCATTTTATTAATTTTTTTTTAAAAAAAAAAACTTATTTTATTATTTGATTCACCAAATCATTTACAAAAAGCTCTTTTTCATTGCCTTCCACCATTTCTGCAACCCACCCCGCTTTCCTACTCAATACCAATCCACTCTATTCACTATCAATTTTTATCAATAACAAATACTCCATATAAAAAAAGCTTTCAAAGTGATTTTATTAAATAAACTGTGATAAAGTAATTATATTTATTTATTTCATCGCGTCTTTGGATTTGACTTTGGGGAAAAAGATTAACAAGATATTTTTCATAGAATTGGGAATTAATGAAAAATAAGGCGTGGTGGGGCATTGCCACGTGGCACGTAATTCCCTCTAACATGGCTAAGATTAAGCCCCCTATATATGACCATTATGCCACCCATTCGCATCACACTATGCTCCCATGGTGGCTACGGCGGCAGCCGCCACTATCACCACCTATTCTTGCCGGTAGGTACATAGCTAGCTACTAATTACTGGGAGTGTAGCATTTCTGACGTCATCATCTAGCTACAATGTTGATTAAACTCGATTACCCCTGCTAATTAGTGTTAAAGCTGTTTAACAGTATTTATTTTTTTAATTTCACTTTTTGATGTCTGAATAATCTTAAATTGAGGATTTAACGCTTGAATGTAAACAAAGCTGGTCAAGTATGGTAGTTAAGAAAATCAATAAACAAATTTCGAAAATCGAGAATATATCGTTCGATCGAGATGAATCCCAACACTACTGTCATCCCTACTTGCTAGTTTTGATCTACTCAATATTGTTCGTGTCATCTCCTTGTTCTATCGTAAATATTACTCCTCCATTTCAATATAAATATTAATTTTAAAAAATTTCAATTAAAATACGTTATGATATATTCTCAATTAATTAAAAAAATTTCGCAGTGAAAAAGAGAATCATTGAAAAATAACACATGCATAAATCAACAGTCAAATAGTTAAAATTGACATTAATTATGCTATAATTAGAAAAGAAGAGAAAAAACTCTAAAAACGATACTATAATAATTAATATAATATAAAAATAGAATATATAGTGCATGACCGTCCGTGCTTTTTCCTCGGTCCACTGAAATATAAAAAAAAAAAAGAAAGAAAATATGGTATAAAATAATTAGCATTAATTAATAAAGTTTAGTCGATGATTAGAAATAAGAAAAGGGAAAAGGGTTAATATAAAGGGAGAAGGGCGTAGAACGCCAACTCATGGGACCTATGCGCCGTTAGCCGGGCCATACGGAGCCGTAAAGATAACGTATCTAAATTGTAAGCCGGCTAGACGTGGGCTCCACCCTAATTCTGCGCGTGTCCACTGTTTCCTCTTTTGGAACTCTGAAAGTGATTGCACTCACTCAACAGTCGGCTCGGCTCAGCTCAACGGTTCCACCACTTTCATGGCTTCAGCTGCCTCTTTCAATTATATTTCAACAACTAATTTCTTTGTTAAAATGCATGTACTCCTATTTTTTACTTGAAATATTTAATTCACTTCACATCATCTCGAATTAATTATCCAGATTTTGTACTGAGTCAAGAGTCTACCTACGAGATGTATGTTTTATTATTGCATATTATCTCATGCGTCGAGGTCCTCAAAGACTTTGTTATACCGTCTCATGGTAAGATCATTTGAATCTTTCGTTATTAGTTATTACTTTTGCAATAAAATAGTATTGTTTTTGCTATAAAATGTTATCACATTTTACGAATAATTTATAATATAAATAAAATATATAATATTTAAAAAATAAAAAAATAAAACATTTTTAACAAAAAAAATCATAATTAATTACAAAAGTGTAACCGTGAGAATTTTTCTTATGGTAAATCTTAAATTTATAAACTACATTTGACTATTTGAGTGTAGTTTTAGCTGAATTTTCCAAAACGGCCAATTGTATCACAACTTTAAGCAAAGGTTCAATTTATTTAAATTAAACATAATCAAATTAAATTGACCACGCACGTGGAACGTGACTTCGTTATACGATGTCCAATACTAGATATGAATATAAGTATTTTTATTTAATTAATCTAATTTGCTGATAATTACATGTACTAGATCACCTCCGCGCCTAATCACGTTAATTATTTTTTTAAAAAAAATTTAAAATTTACGATAACATTAATCAATTAATGACATAATTGACCATAAATAAAACAAACACACTTTTTTCTTCCTTGTTATAAGGAATTTATGTTTTTATTTTATAGTTTTATTTATTATAAAACGGGGCCGAAGCTTGAAGCTAATTTGATCATTATCAGCTAAGCTGGAAAAAGTAAAAATGATAAATTGGAAAGTAAAAATATTTTGTTTGGTTGGAAGGCCTACACGTGATTATTACATTCATCCACGTTTTCCCACTTTGTAGCTCTCACCAATCCATTTCCTCTTTCTTTTTTTACTAAATTTAAATTAATATTATTATAATGACAAGAATTTCAAAAGACATTTTTATGCAACAGTGACTCAATAAGAATATTCAATTTTAACCAATAAAAATTAAATTAGGTGAAACACGGGTCTTGTTAACATTGACACATCTCAAATTAATCATGAAATGAAAATACTCCATATATGTGTTATTAAATACTGCACTCCCTCTCTCCGCGCTACTATTATGTTATACTTCCCGTTTTCGTCTGTTCCACCTAAAAAAAAATTACATTAATCAACAACCTAAAAGTTATCTCAATTTCAAAAATATCACCCCCACCTAATACACAAACATACTTTATAATTTATTTATTATCTAAAAATACAACAAATCAACAATACCCCTAAAGAGTAAATAAAGTTGATCAAAAATAATTTTTTTTAAAATTTCGTATCTACAGTGTCGGCGAATATAAATCGGGATGGAGGGAGTATTATATATACCAGGCGTAATTAATTTTTAGGAGTATAAATTACAATAAAATGATCTTTTCAATTAAGTTTTTATTTGTGTTAGTTGTTAAATACTCATGTTGTCGAGCAGTCTGAATTGGTTGACTATGGTACTATTAAAATGATTTCTTAAGAAATTAGGCTTTAGTTTCTCTTTTCTTACAATTTAATCTTTGCACGCATGCATGAAGGGGAAAAAGAGAGAATAAAGTTGAATAAATGCTTCAACGTCCACGACTCTAGTAGATATATATAAATATTAAATAATCAAATTATATAAAGTACATGAATTTATATTGGAATTGTGACACTATACCATATATGTTAAAGTATTTATTCGCATTGGAAAGGTGCAGCAATTCGCCTGATACGTACGA
Source organism: Pogostemon cablin (assembly GCA_023678885.1). Lineage (NCBI taxonomy): Eukaryota > Viridiplantae > Streptophyta > Magnoliopsida > Lamiales > Lamiaceae > Pogostemon > Pogostemon cablin. Next base: position 1,895,075 of record CM042983.1, read on the forward strand.
TGATTCGAACATAAAAAACCGTACTAACTGGAGTAGAAACACAACATGAATTTATGATTTAGATAAAATAAGATAATTAAATATTTTTTAAAAATATCTCCTATCAATTTACAAAATACTAACTAATAGTACTCTTAATTGAACATGAACATGAAATTTAAAGAGATTTTTAGTTTGCAACTGAATGTATAGTTTACCCTTTTGAAATGAATTACTCTTTAAAATATGGAGTGATATATTTAGGAGTATACTATAAATTACTCTATTCATAAGAGTTCATTAACAAAAATAATGTTGTACCGAAGCACACCGGATCTTCTTCACTATTTTAGTGCATTATTTTTTGTGCCACACATTAAGTGATTAACACGTAAGAGGGAGAAATAAATCCAACCATTGCCCATAAGATTTAAGGTTTAAGGTATAGTTTTTCTTTCCTACGTGTCGTCCATCCAACAGTGTGGCACATGAGATGATGTACCAAAATATAGCGCAGAGAATTTGAGCCGGTACCTTATAGTTCCCTCTCTCATTCTAAAATTAACCCTTCATGAATTCTACTATTTGCCTAAAATTTATTATGATAAACTATCGAGATCGATGTTATCAATAAATTGAATATTAATTTATTGATTAAAGATGTAATATTTATTTTATTGCTAATCTTCATCCTCCCATTTGAGATCCCCTGTTCCGTGGGGTGTTTCATCCCCTATTTCAAGGGAATGAAAAGATGATACATCATCCATTTTAAAAATGGGTGATGTAAAAAATGGGTGATGTGTCATTCATTGAGTTAAGTGGAATAGAGGATGGAATATAGAGTGGAATAGGGAATTTGTGCTGCCATTCTCCACCCAAAAATAAAAATAAAGAAGCATGGACTTAATTAAAAAAGAAAGGCAAAGCAAAAGAGAATGGGAAAAAAACTTTAGGAGTAATATGGAGTATAGTATAACTATATAAGTCTCTCACACTCACTTTTTTTATTGGTGGGAGGGAATATATTGGCTCAAAATCTTTAAAATTTTAATTTTTAATTTTATCTGGAGTATAAATTAAGAAATATTATATATACACAATATTATATTAAATGATATTATTTTAGTCCACCATAAATCATAATCATATCTTATTTCGTTTCCTTATCCTCTTCAATCGATTATGGTAAAAACTAAAAACCAAGATATCCACATTCTATATTTTACAAATTTCCCAACATAAAAACATAAACTAATCCAGAAACAACATTTTATAATTCATTAAAAAATAAAAATAAACATTAGAGACGTTGGAAATAGTAGAATGATCATGTATAGAAGTCCAATATAATGAGATCTAGGTGTAAGCAATTAAAATTCACGGTCCAATCAAAGGGCGACACGTGGATTTTATTGATTAAATATCAATTTTAATTTATTATATTTTATTTTGGGGATTTAATAAATTAATTCCTAAAATAGATTAATAAATAATTGATAATTAATTTAATACCCAATAAATTAAGTAGGGTTTAAATTAAGTAAAACTTGACCCCTAAGTTAAGTAAAGCATGGAAGGTTCCAGAATCAGGTCAAATTAAGCAATGACCAATCAAGCTGTGATATATTTGGAACGGCCCAAGCCCGCAGAACCAGGCCAAATCTGTCATAGACCAATCAGATTGCAAGATATTTATGGGGCATGCTCATTCCTCACCTATATAAGGAGCCCTCCTTCATTCACTCCAGACACACTAAAATACTTGAAGACATAAACGCTCTGAAGAGATCAAGAACACGAGCAGCGCTCCCTTGAGATCTTCAAGCATCTTCAAGTCAAGAACGGCAAACGATTCGGGATTAAGGTGCGGAGCCCCCCAAATCAAGCGTTCTTCATATACTGAGTTCTTCGGTGTTCTTCGCGCCAAGAACAACATACGACCCGGGATTAAGGTGCTAAGCCCCCCAGATCGAGTGTTCTTCGGATCAAGTACGTTTAATCCAAATAAAGGCTCGACGCCTCTGGATTAACGTAATAAGATCCAAATCCGAGTTCGGACAAGCTTCAACTGAAGATCCGACTCAAAACACACAGTCAACGCGGTCAACGCAGTCAAAGTCAAAGTCAACAAGTCAAAGTCAAAGCCAAATTGGTTCGAAAGAAGAATCAGAGGATTGATAGAGATTGTTTCCTAATTTTTCAAGTTTAATCCTTCTGGATTATCATTGTAATTCTTTTGTGTTTATTTTATTATAAATACAAAATTTGTTATTACAAATTTTGGCACGCCCAGTGGGACCGTCTCTACCTCTCATCTCTTCTCTCTACAAGCTCGAAGTACGATATGACTCCTGTCAGGATTACTGTAGGTAGGACTGCTGCTTCTAAGCTCTCAGAGGCATTAACTGAATATGTTGCTGTTGTTACAAGGAGCATGTCAGAAAAAGCTCGTTCGGAAGCCTCATCTGGATCCAACCCTTCGGTTGAGGAGGCTTCGAGAAAACAACTACTTATGAAAGATGATAGTGATGAAGATTCTGCATCTTCAAACTCTTCATCTGACTCCGTTGCAGCTCCAGTAATGATGGCTGGCGCCACGACTGTTGAGGAACAATTAGCAAACATGATGAAAGCTATCGAGGGGCTCACGAAACACATAGAAGCTCAAGACACAAAGATCTCCCAATTGATGAAAAGAGACATCGCGGAGACTAGCCGTGCAAACGAAAAAGGAGTCATGGACGATAGTGAAGTAGAAGAGGTCACAAGGCGCCAGGCTATTGAAAATGAGCAAACTCAATGAACATTGCCACTTTCAGCTGATGGAATGCTCCAAGTAGATCAACTCAAGGATATTATACTTGGAACAATAAAAGAAAGGTTTGAGGAGAATTCCAAGCCTACTGTTACTTATGTCAAGCCATACACGAAAAGAGTGGATAACTTGAAGTTGCCAGCTGGCTACCAGCCTCCCAAGTTCCAACAATTTGATGGCAAGGGAAATCCGAAGCAGCATATAGCACACTTTATTGAGACCTGCCATGACGCTGGTACTTATGGAGATCATATGATAAGGCAGTTCGTTCGCTCTCTCAAAGGAAATGCATTTGATTGGTATATCGACTTGCAAGCTGAATCCATTGATAGTTGGGCACAAATGGAACATGAGTTCCTTAATCGTTTCTATAGCACGAGGAGAACCGTTAGCATGACTGAGCTGACTAATACTCTCCAATTGAAAGAAGAGCCTGTGATTGATTATATCAATCGATGGAGAAATTTGAGTTTAAATTGCAAGGACCGATTATCCGGAGAGTCTGCTATTGAGATGTGTATCCAAGGGATGGAATGGAATCTCCTTTATATACTCAAAGGAATTCAACCTAAGACTTTCGAAGAGTTGGCTACTAGGGCCCATGACATGGAATTAAGTATGGCTGCTAGTGGAATCAAACATTCACCGATGTCGGGCTCCTACAAGTCTAAAGATAAACAAGATTTCAAAAGGGGGAGCAAGTCCTATGCTAAAAGTTCCAACAAAGAGTCAATGGCTACAAATATTATGACGGTCAAGGTTCGAAAGAATGAAAATGATAAAAAAGACAAAGGGAGGCAAATTGCCCAAGAGTGGGGGCAAAGAAGGTTAACTCTGAAGGAGATGCAAGAAAAAGAGTATCCATTTTTGAACTCAGACCTTTCTGGCATATTCGATGATCTAATGAAGAACAAACTCCTTGAACTTCCTGAGATGAAACGTCCAGAAGAGGCCGGCCGAACTAATGACCCAAAATACTGTAAGTATCATAGGTTGGTGAGTCATCCAATTCATGATTGTTTCGTTCTTAAGGAAAAGATCATGCAACTGGTTAAGGAAGGAAAAATCGTGTTAGAAGATGAGGCGGGCATAAACTTCACTTCTGTAGAAGAAAGTCATAATGGAGGCTCATGTCATGTCGTGAATGAGGACAATGAAAGCGAACAACTTGAAACTAAGGGTGAAGCTTACTCCATGAAGGTGACCTTCACGGATGAAGATATGTTGTTGGGTATGCAATCTCATAATCGACCTCTATTTGTGACTGGTTATACTAAAGGGATGCGAGTGAATCGTATACTTATTGATGGAGGTTCGGCAGTGAACATTTTATCCTTGAGAAAGTTGAAGAAGATAGAAATACCACTGGATGAACTCAACCATAGCCGATTGATGATCCAAGGGTTCAACCATGTGGGACAAAGGACTCTCGGCACAATAGTTCTTGATTTGCTAATTGATGAGATGAAATCCACAGTCCTTTTCCATGTTATTGATGCAAAAACTTCCTACAACATGCTTTTGGGGCGTCCATGGCTACATGAGAATGGCGTGATTCCTTCTACATTGCACCAGTGCTTCAAATATAGTGAAGGTGACAACGTGAAAAGAGTATTCGGTGATGACAAGCCATTTACTGAAGCTGAAGCTTACTTTGCCGATGCTAAATATTTCTTCAAGAGTACAAAGGAAGTAAAACGTGAAGAAGCCCCGGTGCAAGATAATGGGGGCAATAAACAAATAAATGATGAGGAAGGTAGTACATCATCTGCCACTCTCAAGGAGAACAAAGGCAAAGGGCTTGAGACCTCGGAAGAGTTAACGTTGCCTTTAACAAAAATTGATGCTAGTAAACTTTCTTCTCCACCACTCAAAGGATTCACACGTCCTATTGAAGGACCAAAGACCGAACACGGTGAAGTGTTTGAAACTGAAATAACCAAGTCGTATAGTCCACAAGCTTATAAACTCCTTATCACGGCTGGTTATGAACCAAGGGAAAAAGCGATGGTGAGTAAGGTGTGTCAAGAAACTATCAACCCACCAGGCCAGGGGCTCAATGTTACTCAGAAAATGTTGAAAAATAGTGATCACACTATCAAGAAGGCTAAGCCAGGTTTGAGATATGTCCCTCAAAAGCCAGTCCGTATTGCAATTAGAAGAGCAAGTACAAATTATATCACCGAGGGAGAAGCTTTATCCACGGAGGATAGGTTTGATGCAAGTAGTAGGGAAGTCAAGAGAATATCTGTTTTTGAAAGGCTTGGGAGTGTCTTCGAAAGGCTTGGACCCTGTAAAGGGAAGTGTAGGAGGCAAAATCATGTCAAGTCCCTTAACCTCCGGAAACTCCGGAGTCAAAATTCATTTCGTATCAAGCGGCAAAATATCTTGACTGTCTCAAGTGGAAGAGTGTTGAAGGATAAAGTGCAAAGAATCATCTTTACTAAAGATGATAGTGATGATAAAGAAAGTGTAGCTTCCACCAATCATATTACTGCTGTGGAAGATTCTCAAATGGAGGAAGTAGATGCTGAAGATGCCCCTCCACAATTTGAAGAAGGAGTGAAAGCCACTGTTGATGAGTTGAAAGAAATTAACTTAGGTGATGAAAATGACCCACGTCCTACCTACATAAGTGCTCTGCTAGATGTTGAGGAAGAAACAAAGTATGTCAGCCTTTTGCGAGAATTCAGAGATGTCTTTGCATGGTCACATAAGGAAATGCCAGGCTTAGATCCGAAAATCGCAGTGCACCACTTGTCCATTAAAAAGGGAACTCGACCGGTTAAACAAATGCAGCGTCGATTTCGACCAGAGTTGATTCCTTTGATTGAGGACGAGATTAATAAGCTTCTTGAAACTGGCAAGATCCGAGAAGTTAAATATCCTACATGGATTTCCAATATCGTGCCGGTAAGAAAGAAAAATGGGCAACTCAGAGTATGTGTTGATTTTCGAGATTTGAATATGGCATGTCCGAAAGATGACTTTCCATTACCAATTACTGAACTCATGATTGATGCAACAACGGGGCATGAGGTTCTTTCATTTATGGATGGGTCATCTGGCTATAATCAAATTGGTTTGGCTCCTGAGGATCAAGAGAAGACAGCCTTTCGTACTCCGAAAGGGATATATTGCTATAATGTTATGCCATTTGGCTTAAAGAATGCTGGTGCCACTTATCAGCGAGCCATGCAAAAGATATTTGATGACATGCTTCATAAGATTGTCGAATGCTATGTTGATGATATTGTGGTGAAATCAAAGGAAAAGAAAGATCATTTCTATGATCTAAGGCGAGTGTTTGAACGATTAAGAGAGCATCAACTCAAGATGAATCCGCTCAAGTGTGCATTTGGAGTTTCATCCGGGAAATTTCTTGGGTTTGTTGTTCGCCGTCGAGGGATTGAAATTGAGAAAGCAAAGATTGACGCAATCATGAAAATGCATGTGCCTCGGAACATACATGAACTCAAAAGTCTACAAGGAAAGTTGGCATACTTAAGGAGATTCATATCAAACTTAGCTGGCCGATGCCAACCATTTAGTCATCTTATGAAGAAAGACAGCATATTCGAATGGGATGAAGCTTGCAATAATGCTTTCAATAGCATTAAAGAATACTTGATGAAGGCACCAGTATTGAGTGCTCCAATACCGGGACGTCCATTAGTCCTTTATCTAGCTGCTCAAGAGCGTTCTGTGGGAGCTTTACTTGCACAAGAAAATGATGATGGTAAAGAAAGAGCTCTATACTATCTAAGTAGAACCATGACTCCAAACGAGTTGAAGTATTCACCCATTGAGAATATCTGCTTATCCCTTATCTTCGTAATTCAGAAGTTGAAACATTATTTTCAAGCTCACACAGTTCGGCTAGTTTCGAAAGCCAACCCATTAAAATTTGTCATGTCAAAGCCAGTACTCTCTGATCGGCTTGCAAGATGGTATCTCCAACTTCAACAGTTTGAGATCGTGTACGTCCCTCAAAAGGCCGTAAAAGGACAAGTGTTGGCAGATTTTCTAGCTGATCATCCAATGCCTGCTGAATGGGAACTATCTGATGAACTCCCCGATGAAGATGCTTTCACTGTGGACATAGTTTCTCCTTGGAAGATGTATTTCGATGGAGCATCTCATAGAGAGGGAGCTGGTGCGGGAGTCGTGTTTGTAACATCCAGTGGTGAAGTTCTACCTTTCTCATTTTCCTTAACAGAAAATTGCTCTAACAATATGGCTGAGTATCAAGCACTCATACTTGGTTTAGAGATGGCCGTCGATATAAAGCAACTACACCTTAGAGTGTATGGTGATTCGCTATTGGTAATAAATCAACTCCTTGGAGTGTATGAAGTGAAGAAGCCTGAGTTGTTCCCCTATTACAAGTATGCTCAAAAGCTTATGGGTTATCTCGGTGATGTTAATATTAAGCATCTGTCTAGAAGAGAGAATAAGCAAGCTGACGCCCTCGCTAAGTTAGCATCAACTATAGCTATGCCAGAAATGCAAATTCAAATACCGGTGTGTAGAAGTTGGGTTGTACCACCAATCTTTGAAGATGATGATTATGAAGAAGTTAAAAATCATGTGGTGGAGGTTTTCGAAATTGAAGAAGAAGATTGGCGCCAACCACTTGTGGATTATTTGAAATATGATAAGTTGCCTAACGATCCACGACAAAGGGTTGATATTCGGCGTCGGGCACCTCGGTTCATCTACTTCAAAGGTACACTTTATAGAAGATCATTCGATGGAATTTTCTTGAGATGCTTGGGTAAGGAAGAAACTATTCAAGCAATGGAGGAAGCTCATTCCGGAATTTGCGGTGCTCATCAATCCGGACCAAAGCTACATTTCAGAATTAAAAGGATGGGCTACTATTGGCCAACCATGGTGAAGGATTGCATAGATTACGCACAAAGATGTCAAGCTTGTCAGTTCCATGGAAATTTGATTCATCAACCTCCGGAGCCTTTACATCCGACAGTCGCTTCATGGCCTTTTGATGCATGGGGTTTAGATGTGGTAGGGCCACTTACAAAGTCTTCTGGTGGTCATCTCTACATTCTTGCGGCAACCGATTACTTTTCAAAGTGGGCCGAAGCTGTGTCTCTAAGGGAAGTAAAGAAAGAAAATGTAGCTGATTTCATCCGAGTAAACATCATTTATAGATATGGTGTTCCGCGCTACATCATCACTGATAATGGAAAGCAGTTCAGCAACAGTTGGATTGATAAGCTATGTGAGAGGTTTGATTTCAAACAAAAGAAAACTTCAATGTATAACGCAGCTGCTAATGGTCTTGCCGAAGCTTTCAATAAAACTTTATGCAGTTTATTGAAGAAAGTGGTGTCCAAGTCGAAAAGAGATTGGCATGAAAGAATAAATGAAGCTTTATGGGCATACCGCACCACTTATAGAACACCTACTCAAGCCACTCCGTATTCCTTGGTGTATGGTGTTGAGGCTGTTGTGCCTCTTGAAAAGCAAATTCCTTCTTTGAGGATAGCCATACAAGAAGGCCTCACCGAGGAAGAAAATGCAAAGTTACGTCTTCAAGAGTTAGAAGCGTTAGATGAAAAGAGGTTGGAAGCACAACAAAGACTTGAGTGTTACCAATCTCGCCTTTCTAGAACATACAACAAGAAAGTGAGGGTACGTTCTTTTCAAGTTGGTGATTTGGTGCTTGCTGTGAGAAGACCTATAGTAGTCACCCATCGCGTTGGAAATAAGTTTCTACCCAAGTGGGATGGCCCTCATGTTGTGAAGGAAGCCTATACAAATGGCGCATACAAGTTGATCTCGGAGGATGGCGTGAACATTGGCCCTATAAATGGGAAGTTCTTGAAACGCTACTATGCGTAAAACAAATACATATATAACACTCCTTGACGCACGAGCCTAAACTGCATGTTACTCCTGGTCCGCATGAGTATAAACTGTGTACGACAAACTCCTGGTCCACATGAGTATAAACTGTGTACGACAAACTCCTGGTCCACATGAGTGTAAACTGTGTACGACAAACTCCTGGTCCGCATGAGTATAAACTGTGCATGACACCCACCAAAGGTAATTATATGTGGTTAAACTATCAATTCACCCCACTCAGATATTTTAAGTGGTTAAAGCATTAAATATCTTACTTTGTCTAAAGTGGTTAAAGAATAGTCACTCCTGGCCCGCATGTGTATAAACTGTGTACGGCACCCCCCCATTCAAATCAAATCATGTCCCCTTGAACTACGTAATGACTTGATCCTCTGCGAAGAGGTACGTAGGCAGCTTAGCATTTTACTAAGTTCAGTCATAATCCAAGCAATTCGAGTCGAGTTTGCGAGGCAAGCGATAAATTGAAGTGTGAACGAGTTAAGAAGAAAAAGGTTGACAAAGAGAAGATGTGGTTGAATGCAAAGACAGTGGTGAAATGATGAAGGTGGTAAAGTGATGAGGGTGATCCATGTTGTCCCTTAAAGCTAGCAAAGAAAGAGGTTTAAGCTAATTTAAATTTATGGATTTAATTAATTAAAAGGTCCTAAATAAATTATGGGATCAATTAATTATTAAAAACCAAAATTATAAATTAAGCCCATGGAGAAGCCCAAGATGCTTAAGTGAGCCATTAAAATAATTCATGTGTGTTTAATTAATTTAAGCTCCAAATCATGAAAATTAAAATCAATATAAGCACTCTTGGCCCAAAATATGAAGCAGTAGGCGGCCCAAGTGAATAAGAAGGATCAGATGACCCAAGTAGAAACTGAAAAAAAAAAAAAAAAAAAAAAAAAATAAAGGGCCCAATTAATATTGGAAGCACTTGAATGCAGTAAGCAAGCTGATTTGAGATTGGGTGAGTTTGAGCAAGTCAAAATTAACTTGATGGGGTCAAAATTGAAGTTATTCTTTTTTTTCCTCTATGAAATTGCGTGGAATGGGTTTCTCCAGCAAAAGGGGATTAAGCTGCTCAACCAATTCCTCTCTCTTCGAAAAACAACAACCAGCCATCAGTACCCGTCAACACCACCGGGGATTCACCTCGCATCGCCACCGGTCACGCACCCGGCCGCCTGAAGCTCGCTGTTGCCCTTCACATAAGAAAATCATAGCCAAACACAGTCGGATTCGCGACCCAAGGAGCGCTGCTCGCTGCCGAGGTACGTTTCCGCGCGCGCTACTTCCAGAGCTCGATCGACGTGCCGCCGCCAGGGTTCACGCCGGATTCTCGCTAGCGAGCAGCCGCCGCGAGCAGCCGTCGAGAGCAGCCATCAGCCGCCGCTCTCACACGCCATTCTGCTTCCCAGTCGCCAAGAGCATTACCGAATCCAGTCTGAATCACACTAAAGCGACGAGACCATCTTCCGGCTGGTCCGATCGAAAGCAGACAACAACCGCCCTCCCGCTCTTCAAATCAAAGCTGCCGGAGGTATGAGCTCGATAAGCAGTCACCATAGGTGGTCTGCCATCAATCGCCCTCCCGCTCTTCAAATCAATGCTGCCAGAGGCATGAGCTCGATAAGCAACTACCATGGGTAGTCCGCTCTCGTTGCATCAACACGTCGGAGGTGTGAGCCCAACAAGCAACCACCATGGGTGGTATACCGTTGACTGCTTTCCACCTCGCGGTATGAGCCCGACAAGCAACCAGGGTGATCCGCCGTCAACCGCTCTCTACCTCGACATCGTTGGTTCGACTGCCTGAGTATGTTAAAAAGCTTCTCTTTGGTCAGGTTTCTTCATATCGTCGCCAAAACGTCATCGGAGATGTGAGCCCAACAAGAAACCACCATGGGTGGTCTACCGTTGACTGCTTCCCATCTCACGGTGCGAGCCCAACAAGCAACCACCATGGGTGGTCCGCCGTTGACTACTCTTTATCCCAACATCATCGGAGATGTGAGCCCAACAAGCAACCACCATGGGTGGTCCGCCGTTGATTACTCTCTATCCCAATGTCAAAGGAGATGTGAGCCCAACAAGCAACCACCATGGGTGGTCCGCCGTTGATTACTCTCTATCCCAACGTCATCGGATATGTGAGCCCAACAAGCAACCACCATGGGTGGTCCGCCGTTGACTACTCTCTATCCCAACGTCGTCGGAGATGTGAGCCCAACAAGCAACCACCATGGGTGGTCCGCCGTTGACTACTCTCTATCCCAACATCATCGGAGGTGCGAGCCCAACAAGCAACTACCATGGGTAGTCTACCATTGATTGCTCTCCACCTCACGGTGCGAGCCCGACAAGCAACCACCATGGGTGGTCCGCCGTCGACTACTCTCCACCTCGACGAGTTGAATATCTTGTTTGTTGGATAGCTTTGATGAAAAAAATTGAGTTCATGAAGTATCATTATATAGTAGTGGATTCATGGATAATTATGGACTCATGAATAATTATGGAAATTATTTGTGGATAATTATAGAAGCTACTAGTGGACTCATGGATAATTATGGAGATTATTGTGAGGTGTGCAAGCTCTACAAAATTGTAGGAGATTCTTTACTACAAATAACTTTGATAATTTTGGGTAAGGGTCATGAAATCTTGGTGAACAAGAAACAAATCTTTTGTGATTCCTTCACAACAAGACATTCTGTCCGTGAATAAATCGCAAGGGGGCATTTGTAAGCAATTAAAATTCACGGTCCAATCAAAGGGCGACACGTGGATTTTATTGATTAAATATCAATTTTAATTTATTATATTTTATTTTGGGGATTTAATAAATTAATTCCTAAAATAGATTAATAAATAATTGATAATTAATTTAATACCCAATAAATTAAGTAGGGTTTAAATTAAGTAAAACTTGACCCCTAAGTTAAGTAAAGCATGGAAGGTTCCAGAATCAGGTCAAATTAAGCAATGACCAATCAAGCTGTGATATATTTGGAACGGCCCAAGCCCGCAGAACCAGGCCAAATCTGTCATAGACCAATCAGATTGCAAGATATTTATGGGGCATGCTCATTCCTCACCTATATAAGGAGCCCTCCTTCATTCACTCCAGACACACTAAAATACTTGAAGACATAAACGCTCTGAAGAGATCAAGAACACGAGCAGCGCTCCCTTGAGATCTTCAAGCATCTTCAAGTCAAGAACGGCAAACGATTCGGGATTAAGGTGCGGAGCCCCCCAAATCAAGCGTTCTTCATATACTGAGTTCTTCGGTGTTCTTCGCGCCAAGAACAACATACGACCCGGGATTAAGGTGCTAAGCCCCCCAGATCGAGTGTTCTTCGGATCAAGTACGTTTAATCCAAATAAAGGCTCGACGCCTCTGGATTAACGTAATAAGATCCAAATCCGAGTTCGGACAAGCTTCAACTGAAGATCCGACTCAAAACACACAGTCAACGCGGTCAACGCAGTCAAAGTCAAAGTCAACAAGTCAAAGTCAAAGCCAAATTGGTTCGAAAGAAGAATCAGAGGATTGATAGAGATTGTTTCCTAATTTTTCAAGTTTAATCCTTCTGGATTATCATTGTAATTCTTTTGTGTTTATTTTATTATAAATACAAAATTTGTTATTACACTAGGTATCCATGTTTTGAGTGACAATGGAGAATTCTAAACATTATTTATACGATTCTCTCTCTACTCAACGAAGACCCATGGAGAATATCGAATCATTAGTGGGAAACTGTGAAATAGAGAAAATGAAACTACATTTCATTGATAAAATAAAATGTAATAACGGAACGGAAAGTACTCTTACATGGATCACCTCTTGTGACACCACCTTTTTTTTCTTTTTAATTATTTTTTTATAAATAAATATTACTCCAGTAATAATTTTAAAAAATAAAAAGAAAGGTTGAAATCGTGTAATTAATGCACAGCTCCCCTGCCAGAAGTTATGGTATTGTTTATATATATGAGATGCTTTAATAAGCAGCAGAAAGTCCTCTTTTTTTCTTTTGTTACTCACTCATTACTCTGTAATAACTAATCACAATCACCCCCTTCTCTCCTCCTCTCTGCACCATACTATAAAGAAGGGGAAAAAGAAGTCTGTTTGCTCATTGAAACTTTGCTGCTTTTGAGGTGCAGAATTTGCATTTACTTGAGGAGGATTTTTTGCTACTACATAGCATAGCTGCTGGAGTAGTTTGTGGGCTGCATTAATTAGGACTATTCTCTTCTGTTTAAATCTCTCTCTGAATTCTTGGAATGAAGAACTACCTAGCTGTTTCACACAATCTCTCTCTCCCTTGATTCATTAATTCTTGTTTTGGTTAGAAAGCATATATTCTGGAGTTGGTTTATTAACCTGAGATCTTGCTGCTTCAAGAAAGAGACTAATCAAACACAGTAAGGATTTTCAGACAGTTTTCGTTTGATTTTTGTTTTTTACTGCTCTGGATCTGTAGGAATTTTTCCTGTAATTCTTTTGTCTCATTGAGTGTTGTTCTCTTATATATTTTCTTCTCTGAATTTGTTTCTAATTCCAGAGAGAAACAGAGAAATGTTGACTCAGAAGCAAGCAGAGGAGGCAATTGTCTCCAACTTCACCGATACCGAACTCGACGGCGGCGGAAAGGAGGAGGAGGTGGCGGAGGACAACTCCCTTTTAAGCGTGAAAAGCTTCCTCTGGCACGGCGGCTCCGCCTGGGATGCCTGGTTCAGCTGTGCTTCCAATCAAGTGCGTACATTTATCATCTTTTTTCCCCCCCTACTTTCCCATTTCATCATTAATATTCCCTCTTTATCAAGATTCTCTCTTCCTTTAATTATTAAAAGAAAAAAAAAACATTTTTTATAATTTTGATGATCGTAGGTTGCACAAGTGCTGTTAACTCTGCCATACTCGTTTTCTCAACTGGGAATGCTGTCTGGAATTGTTTTCCAAATATTCTACGGATTGATTGGAAGCTGGACAGCTTATCTCATCAGTGTTTTGTACGTTGAGTATCGAAGCCGTAAGGAGAAAGAAGGTGTCAGCTTCAAGAACCACGTCATCCAGGTGAGTCCAACTCGTCTCGACTCAAAGGAAATGTGAACCCTTCTCCGAAATCTATTTAATCATTTGAATGTGTTTTAACAGTGGTTTGAAGTTTTGGATGGATTACTTGGCCCATATTGGAAAGCAGCTGGTTTGGCTTTTAACTGCACTTTTCTTCTATTCGGATCTGTCATACAGCTTATTGCTTGTGCTAGGTAATTAATTTATGGAATAACTTTTAATTTTAATTAATAAGAATATATATATATATATAAATGAAAAGATTGATTCTTGATGAAGAAATTAATTAATTTCTTTGTTACAGCAACATATACTACATCAACGACCACTTGGATAAAAGAACATGGACTTACATATTTGGAGCTTGCTGTGCCACCACTGTTTTCATTCCCTCTTTCCACAACTACAGAATTTGGTCTTTTCTAGGACTTGGGATGACCACCTACACTGCTTGGTACTTGACCATAGCCGCACTCGCGCACGGACAGGTGAATAGATGCTACATCGAGTGAAATATATCGATTTCTAAGTATTTTTTAGTAGAAGTTAAAAATTGAAAGGTTAATTTATTTAAAAATTGAACAAAATGTGGCTATCATAATGGTAATCACACATTATTGGGTAATTGATTCAGTTTAAAACTTGTAATGGAAATCATTAACACTGTGATTATTGTATTAGGCTGAAGATGTACAACACTCTGGTCCGAAAAAGCTGGTGTTGTACTTCACCGGAGCTACCAACGTCTTGTACACATTTGGTGGGCATGCTGTTACTGTGTAAGCCTTTTCATTTTCTAATAATTATTTATTTATTTAATTGTATACATGTATGAGTATTATCCTCTCTTTTTTCTTCCAATGAGTATTATCCTCTCTTTTTTCTTCCACTTCTTTCTCAGCTTCTCTTTGCAGCTTTTGCCGCTAACCTTGGGGAATGTAAAAACAGACAGAATTATAGTAACTACTTTTTTCTTTGTTTGGTCATACATGTAAAATGATATAAAGAGAGTGAAAAACACCCTGGATTTACCTATGAGCATCACAACACTAAAATTCCATTTAGGTTTTGGGTTAGTTAGTTCTTGATGTGATGTGAAGAACTGCTAGTTTTTTCTTACCCACTCCTGAGGGTAGTTTTGACTTTACACATTTAAACAGAGCATTTACAAGTCCAGTGCCTAATAATAATAATAATAATAAACTGAGTGCTTTGGATCATACAATAATTGAACAATGCTCGAAAGGAATACTTTGACGGTTTGATTTTGTCTTTACACTTAATTTGTGTATTTATGCATTATTAGCCTAATGTCAAATTATTATTATTTTAATTTACGGTGGTTAATTTTTTTTTACAGCGAAATAATGCATGCCATGTGGAAACCCCAGAAGTTCAAATACATTTATTTACTGGCCACTCTGTATGTTTTCACCCTAACCCTGCCGTCGGCGTCCGCCGTGTACTGGGCGTTCGGCGATCAGCTTCTCAACCACTCCAACGCCTTCTCTCTCCTCCCCAAATCCGGGTGGCGCGACGCCGCCGTCATCCTCATGCTCATCCATCAGTTTATTACATTCGGATTCGCATGTACGCCGCTTTATTTTGTGTGGGAGAAGGTGATCGGAATGCACGACACCAGAAGCATATGTCTAAGGGCGGTGGCCAGACTTCCGGTAGTGATTCCGATCTGGTTCTTGGCCATTATCTTCCCGTTCTTCGGCCCCATCAACTCCGCCGTCGGCGCTCTTCTTGTTAGCTTCACCGTCTACATCATCCCCGCTCTCGCTCATATGCTCACTTTCCGAAATTCATCGGCTCGTCAGGTAAAGTATTCCTTGCACCGGGTTCACCTAATTATTTTTAGGATGTCATGAGAAAATTTAGTACTCATAGCTTCATTATGAACCCTCATGGTTGGTAGGGTGAAAATCGAACCAAATTACTTAATGCTCGACTCGAGATTACTCGGTAAAAGCTGTTTGATGAGCATGATTCGATAATAATATCAAACAAGCTTGAACAGACTTTTATGTACGATAAAATTAAAAGCTTGGTTCGAGTTCCGTTCATAAAAATAGGTAAAGTAAACTTGAGCTCGACTCGTGTTTGGCTCAATAAAAGCTTATTCGGGCTCGACTAAATTGTTATCAAACAAACTTAAACATATATTTTGAAGCTCGATCGATAATATTTCGAATAAGTTTGAACAACTATTCGTTAGGCTCGACTCATTTACAAACCTGAATTGGTTGGAGAAATTATTTAATTTGAT
This sequence comes from Pogostemon cablin, assembly GCA_023678885.1. Classification (NCBI taxonomy): domain Eukaryota; kingdom Viridiplantae; phylum Streptophyta; class Magnoliopsida; order Lamiales; family Lamiaceae; genus Pogostemon; species Pogostemon cablin. The sequence goes on from CM042983.1 coordinate 1,911,122, forward strand.
TAATACGAGGGGATGAACCTAGTTATCCGAGATACATCACTCATGTCATCTCGTACTCTAGACATGTTAGTTTATGGAAATTAATGATATTGCAAAGCGTAGTGTGGGGATGAGCATTAAATGCTGGATTTTGAAATTTTACCAACGAAATGTTGTTCGTTAGGTGGAAACTCTATTTCAATTTAATTATTACATGCTTGTGTGAATTATTTAATTTAAAATTCGGACTTATTAATGAAATGATTACATATATGATGATTACAGAATGCTGCTGAGAAGCCTCCATTCTTCATTCCTAGCTGGACAGCGATGTACGCCTTAAACACATTTGTAGTTATTTGGGTTTTGGTTGTCGGGTTCGGGTTTGGAGGATGGGCAAGTATGACCAATTTTGTGAGACAAGTCGACACATTCGGACTATTTGCTAAGTGCTATCAGTGTAAACCGACGCCATCAGCCCATCCTCCGGTGGCGCAACCATTCCCGCACCACTAGCGAGTCGATACACAACTCATAATCAGAAACGAGTTTACTAATCGACTCACTATTTTTTTTTCTCAATTTTTTTTTTTCCATTTTGTAATATAAAACTGGGGAAGTAGCAATATTTTCCCTTACATGTGATGTGTGTGCTGTTTTTTTTTTTTTCTCTTAAAGAATTTTGGTTTAAATTATTAGGTGAGGAGATAGTGTGTTGAATTGTGATGATTCCTTTGCTTTGTCAAAAGCATAGGTTAATTAATTACAGGCAATATAAGCTAGCCTTTTTCTTTACTTTTATTTAGTTTTTTTTTTCCTTTGTTTGGTTGCCTCTTTTGTTGAAATAGAATATAAAGAACTATTTAAATTGTATACAATATCCCACCTTTTGTCACTTTTTTTATTCCATTTCATATACTTAGATTAATTTGCATGTATTGTTATAGTATATAAAATACAAAATACGATAATATTCTTTTTACCTAAATTAATTTAATTTAAGCTCGATGGAAGTCATTATTGCTTGGCATGTTTCCCCATGTATTGATGGTTATTTATTAAATTAAATGACTATTTTTTGACTAAAAGATTCTCTTAGAAGGGAATGGGTAGTGGGGCCCTAGCCCACCAATCACATGGACTGCACGTTTGCTACTTTGATTGTCACGTGCCGCCATTCTCTCTCCTCAATGCATGCTGGTTTTTCAATACTAAAAATAACCGAACGAACTCAAACCGGTGAACCGGTCAGGTGGTTCATATAATATGGTTCAGATATGAATTACTCTTACGTGATTTAATAAAGAGGGAGTATTATTTAGTATATTAAAAATATTGATATTACTGTTTTGGTAGGTATTGCGTGAGATCATTTTATAGTTTTTAAAATAATTATCACTTTTATTATAAAATATTATAAATTTCGCTATTAAGTGTTATCACTTTTCTTTTATATATACTATAAATTATTCATGAAATAACATTATCAATTTTCAGTATAACAGTTATCACTTTCTGACCGTCTCACGTAAGCCTTTACGTGAGACGGTCTCACACTTGTCTTTGCCTTATTTTTTTATATTACACTAATTGTTAATGAAACGATTTTATTAAAAAAGATTTTAATTATACTATCTCTGTCACGATATTTTTACCCATCCGAACGGATCAACTATTAATGTACTTCCTCCATCCCAAGAAAGTCTGCACCCCCCTCTCCGGCACGGAGATTAAGAAAGTGATAACTTTTAGGGGTATTATAGTATTTTTGGTAATAAATAAATGATAAAGTATGTTAGGTGTGTAAGGTATGGATAGTTTTTTTTGTAAATAAAGTGTATGGGGAATGGTGATTGACAACCCAAAATAAAAAGTGTGTCATCTGGAATAGGGCGGAGCGAGTACTACCTTCGTCCTCTTCAAAGGGACACTTTTTTCCATTTAGGGCATACCACTCAAAGAGTCATATTCTCTTTTATACACACATGAGACCCACACAGACCCACTAACACAATTAAAATATGGGGCCCATATTTCTATTAATTAATACAATTACTCATTAAATAATTATACTCCTTAATTCACGTGCAAAAAATAAAAGTCTTTTCGGGTGGAACGAGGAAACACATATTTTACCTATAAAATAATAATACTTTAACACGTCTCACTACAAAAAAAATTACTCCTAGCAATGGAATTTACTAACAGAATTCAATCCATTGGTAATTAGCAACGGATTTGCAACAAAAATGACATTTTTCTTTTAATAACGGAATGCCAACGGATTTATTCTCTATTTTACCAATGGAATTCATTCCATTGATAATTACCAACGGATTAGCAAGGGATTCATTATATAAATTACCAACGGAATTATTAGCAACGGAATTGAATTTTCATTTCTAAAAATTTACCAATCATTATTTTATTAACGAATTTCGTTGTTAATCCGTTGGTAAACAAATTTAACAATTAAATTAAAGCTTTTACAATCAAAATATTCTATTGGTAAAAAATAATTTTTTTTAGGGTCTCACAACACGTTAAGCACTAGTTCGTTACAATATATTTTTTCATTTAAAAAAAAGTATATGAGGAATTTATCATTTTATTTTATTTTTTTGCATGCGTTTAACCTCTCGTTAGGTGTTTTTTAGCCATTCACACTAACAGTTAAGACTGCAATTAAATACGAGTAGTTATTATCAGGTGAAATAGAAAAATGATAGTAGTATTATTTTCAAGTTGGGCCACTCTGTAGATTGTACGTATGTTGACTTGCAGTGAAAATCAAGTTATTATATTCATAATTAATTAAATAATCCCACCGCAATATATTTTATATTTTTATATCAAGGCAAGATTTTAATTTTCCGATATATGTGGCCGACCAAGATTTAAATGAACTATTTTCAATATACAATAAGATAGGAAATATAACGTACCGATTGCATAGGAAAGGAATTATATTTTAAGTGTTATTTTTTAATTGTTTTACTTCTAAATTATCAATAAATACTATTTAAGGTAAAAGACTCAGTGACATCATTCGATAATGATTTTGGTGAGATGAATGAAAAGTTATACTATTTCTAATAAAAGTGATCTTAATAGATAAAAGTGTTACTAGTTATTTTATAAATAATTTATAGTATAAATGAAAAATAATAAAATTTTAAAATGAATTAATAACATATATTTAATAAAAAGTAAAAGTGTTACTAGTTATTTTATAAATAATTTATAGTATAAATAAAAAATAATAAGATTTCAAAATAAAATTAATAATATATATTTAATAAAAAGTGATATCTAATTAAAAGAGTTTAAAATGGTGTCATTGTGGAATTCCTCTCACACAAGATTTTCCCTTTAAATTAGTAGTTCTTTTTTATAAGATGAATAAAATTAAAAATAAAAATTCCAATATGTCGCACGATGCGATCAGTGATTGGGAACACAAAATTTGTGACAAAAATTGATTTTGTGATCAGTTAGGCTGCTCCATGAAAATGTGAGGAATCATTTACATTTATTATCCCATTAATTCTAAGTTAATCTGATGTTATATTTTTTTTATTAATAATTGTTAGTAGTTAGTATATACCGAACACTCTTACTTCCACTTTTCAAATGCTCCTTATATCACCTCTCCTAATTCGGAATCGAACTTGATATAAAACGTCTATATATAAGTATATATATTGGATTGAAGAAGTTGACTTCTTACTTAAATTGCATTTCAGTAATTAATATAATTTTATTTATTTGTGTATAAAACCAACATCCATTTCAAAAATCTATATATATATATATATATATAAACACATATGGTCAACTAAAGTTTTCCCGCTCAAATTTTGGTCAAAATCTCTTCATAATATTTTTTCAATTTCTCGATTCTCTTCAATTTCTCCTCGATTTCTCTCATCCCAATTATTTGATTTTCCTTTTTAATGTACAACTAAATATGGTATTAATTTTAGGACAATTTATTTCAACCATCAATTATTTAATTATTTAAAATCTATCACATTTTTTTAATTCTAATAATTTTATATCCAACAAAATAATTAAAATTAAAGATATTTTTATATGCTTTTTTTTATCAATTAACATATTAAAATTTGTTTCAATTTGAGTTAGTTATTGGAAAATTTTGGGTTGTATTTGAAAATAATGTTAAGTAATTAAGACCATTATTTGAAATTGTTTATACGTTAACATATGATTATGTAATGAAATATAAATATTAATGAAAATTTAAAAATATTGATTTTTTATAATCACATTAATTTTTTATACACAAAAAATGAATAAGGGTCGTATAACATCGATTAAACTAAATACTATTTAATTCATTACACATAAAGAACTAAATTAAATATACATACCATCACAATATAAAACCTCATACATATGTATTTCTTTCGTCTCATTCTAATAGTTATATTTGTTTTTACATTTGGATTAAGAAATTTAGTATTTTAATGTGTATTGAGGTGAGATAAATAATATTTTAATGTATAGTGGATGATTGTATTAATGTGGTGGATGAGTCCTATTGAGATATTTTCATTACTTAATTGTGTGGGTCACATACATAAAAAAATGTAATCCTTAGATTTAAACACCCAATTATTCCCTTCGTCCCATTCTAATAGTTATATTTATTTTTTGCACGGGGAGTAAGAAATTTATTATTTTAATGTGTATTGAGGTGAGATAAATAATATTTTAATGTATAATGGATGATTGTATTAATGTGATGGATGAGTCCTATTGAGATATTTTAATTACTTAATTGTGTGGGTCTCATACAAAAAAATGTAACCGTTAGAATAAAACACCCAATTTAAAAATATTTAATTATTAGGATGGGACGGAGGGAATACCTAATTATATGTATTTATGTGTCCACAATATATATATATATATATATAAATTTACTATTACAAAAAAATTATATTTATATATTTTATTTTTTAAATTCTATCCCCGTGCAACGCACGGGTTAAATTGCTTGTTTGAATAAAGTTGAATAAATAAATAAATAAATATATATATATTTGTTAAATTAAAAAAAATATTAAAATGACTGAAAAATATATCATATATAAATGTATATTATATGAATTGGTAAAATATGTGTGTAATTGGAAGCTATAATGATTAAACTATATAATTGCATGTGCTAACCTCGATTTCAAACGAAGTGCATGTTACTGAAACTTTGATTCAAATCGGAGATCTATTGATTTCAATGTTGATTCACATTGGAGCAAACTCATCATTAAACCTTTTTATTTATTTTGTTTAATACTACAATAAAATCATGTCCCCTTAATTGTGTTGACTATTGAACATATATTTGTGTTGACTTATAATTTATTTCAACGCTCATCAACAATAAGACAAAATCTTCACTATCTTTCCTATTGATCTTTCCTCTAGGATATTGTCTCCTCTCATAACTAGGAAAGTTTTTCAAGAATTCAACCCTGCCTTCCACTTTTGACAAATGATTTTTTAAAATGATTAATAGTATTAAAGATTTTTTTTTTTTGAGAATCAGATTTGTAAATTCTGCCTCATAGTAAATCAGATTAGTAGTCATCCATAAAATTAATAAATTGTTTTTTTTTATTATATGTGAATTTCGAAGGATAATATTTTGTCATGCTGGCGTCAGGTTTATTGATCCAAGTCAAGATTTTGGCTGCACTTAGTTAAAGATTTTTTTTTTAACGTGATGGTGTAATAATATTAGAAGAACTATGAGGCATACTATTAAATTTGTATTTTATAATTTCATATTATTTTTTTCAGTTCATGCATATTGACGTGTAACATTACTAAACTGTTAGATAATTGATCTATTTACAAAAAAAAAATAAAAAAAATTGAATTGATTATGGTCGTAACCATTTTACACGAGTTTGGGCTCATCATTATTTGAATTTTGATAAAACCCTTTTGTCTTATAAAATTAATGAATGTGGGAATAATCAATATAGTCCCAGTTTCAATAAATGGGCCCATTAACTAATTTTTTCAGTCAATGAGGCCTGACTATTATTTATGGGCTTGAGTAGGCCCAAATTCCTATACCCATTATTGAGAGAGGCCCATAGAATACTTCCAACATTGAAATGCAACGCTCTCTCTCTCCTCTCTCGCAGATGAGATTGGTTTGGTTTAAAGCAAAACTTATTTTTTGCTCGAAATTGTATGTTTAATATAATGACATTTCACAATATGAATTGTATATAAAAAAAATGCTTTCAGTATAATTATTTAATATTTACCTTTTGCCTATAAAGAATATCTTTTTAGTTTTAAAGTAGTACTTTTATCGTTAATAGTATATTGTTTCATCCCACAACTTGGCCATGGTTTAATATTATATGTGAAATTGCTAATTACTCAAAAAAGAAATATATTTATAACATATATATAATTTATCAATAGTATGTCTATTTAATAATTATAATATCACATGAGAGTGGATAAATACTACTAAATGAGAGTCATCATCAAACATGTAAGAAAGAAATAATTAAATTTGAGGGGTATAATTAAGAACCAAGTGTTTGAATATTTATATTTGACTTCTCGACTAGGGTATAATCCAAAATTAATAAACTATGTCTAGATTTTATGTCACTACAATGAATAATCTGCCTAACTTTGAAATTATGACATTATAATTATTTTAGATTTTCTAAATTCTACTCAAGATTAATCATTCATTCATTTTAAACGAAAACAACCCAATTCTAGCTAGTATTAGCTCTAGTTCACCATGTATAAGTAAAGTATTCACCTTGGCAATGACTGTTAGTAGGCTAGCAGTGAAATCGAATCAAAAACATATAAATAGAAAAAAAAAATTGATAATAATCTCCATCTAATAAATTATTTGATTAAAAAAAATTAATTTATAAATTAAAGTGATAATTACTAAAAAAACTTGTCAAATACGATGGCTCATCGTTTAGCTAGGACAGTGTAGTAATTAATGCTCATGCTTGGATATTTAATGAATTTCGTTTTGCACACGAAACATGTGTCAACTTTCCTTTGAGAGTATAATTTCCGTTTGAAGAATTTCTTTAGACAGTGTGAAAATCAAATTTTCGAATTGATAAAAAATATTGCTCGACCACAACATTCTTGTCGAAAACTTGCTCATAAAACAAGCCTTAAAATCTTGTAATTTGGACTAATTTAATACTAGCTGGTCAAAAATGTAATACTTATGGATCAAGATCCATATCCCCCAAATCAATCCTCAATTCATCGTGACTAATCATGATAAGCATGCCAATAAAACAACAAATCAAGCAACCTATAAAATATTACCTAATTTAGTTATTTATTGCAAGCTAAGCTCCTCCATTTAGAAGGTTTTATTAACGTCTCATTTATCAATTTGCAATGCCATAGAAGTTCTTTGAATATGAATGGCTTCAAAGATGATTCTTGCACACAAGCTATCAAGATAAGGAAAATCACACATCACCAAAAGTCCCTGCATAATTCTACGACGACTAGGTTTTCATGTACACTCTTCGTTCCAAGCTCTTCTACATTCGTTGTCCCTCCAACGAGAAGTAGTAGTAGCTTGTCGGATTTGTTCAAACGAGGACGTCGTTGAGAAGATTAATCGAGATGGAGCAGACTTGCTTGAAGGAGTACAGAGTGTCACCCATCATTAGGCCACATATTCTTGATAATGATGATCCATTGGAGCAAATTGGATATTCTTCACATGGAAGATTTCATGATGAAGGCTTAAAGTATCTAAAAACACGAAGACGAAAGCTGATCAGAACTAAGTCTTACAAGAGATTACCAAGATTGAGCATTTGGAAATGTGGGGTGTTTTGTTTTTAGTCCAAGATTAATTAATCAGAATGATGATAATCTTGAAATCTTTAACTACATTGTACATTTGTTCATCACGAGGTATTATTAACAGTCCATGCTACCTCTGAAGTAAGAACATGTAAAACATAATCTTTTTCTTACATTATTAATAGCAAAAGCCTACCCAAAATTTACAAAAGGTTATGGATTTCTTAAAATATACTATGAACTTGTTAAAGAGGGATGATTGCAAACAATACAATGATCAGAAATCAATCTCCCTATAATACTCCCTTCTTCAATCTTCAACGTACTACTCTGTTTATTCCACAAGTGCACACCGTAGCTCGACCCGATAAGCTGTCGAATCTTCGCTTCGACCCACTTGGCGCCTACCCGATCATTAGGCCGGGTAAAAAACCCAACCACCTTGGTCCAATAGATTGGGTAGAACGCCACCGGGGACAAGATCGTAAAGTTGTACTCGCCGGTTTTGGCTACCCTGTTAACCACCCTAGAGACTAAGTAAGGTCCATTATGACCCCATTTGTTTCCATCAAAGGTTGTAGCAAATTCATCCAAGAATCTGTAAACTAAAGGATGATTCTTGTCGAAAATGAGAACTGCATTATTCAATCTTGACCAATTCCCACTTGCATCCATACTCTGTGCACCAATTGAATTCCTTAGTTTTGAAATATCTTTCAAGATTATGAAATCAGTGTCCAAATAAACACCTCCATACTTGTAAAGAACTGCTAGTCTGATCAGATTTGATAGGTTTTGAGCAAGGGGGATTGCCCCCCAACTCCTGTTTCCATTCTTGATATCATCCAACCATGTTTGAGTGGGAGTGTTCTTGACCAGATCATACAGATCAGGGGCCATTGCTCGAATAAGAAAGCCCCTCCTCGTCAACGGCGCTAAAAACTTGAAACCCTTTTCGGAATCCATGGAATTGGACAAGATGATCAAGCAACTTTTCGGGTTCGTGTGGAATAAGGTTTCCAGCCCGAAGAACTCTCGCTGTCCGAATGAATCAACAGAGGATATCCATGTCATGAAGATTTGAACTGTACAGTGGTTTCTGGTGAAGAAGTTTCTCACCCTTGAATCGAAGTTTCTTCTCGGGTCGAACATCTGTAGCTCTTCGGGCTGGACCCGGACCCGCAGCCCGCCGCCATGATCGTCGTCTTCCGAAGTTATTTTCAAAAATCTTGATGAAGATTGATGAATCTGGAGGTGAGTACGACGATTGAATCCTGTCTGAAAATGGAGAGAAGCGTTGATGAAGATGATGAGCAAGATGATGAATGCAGAAGTGATGGTGGAAAAGAGTTTGAGTTTGACTTGCTTCAACTTCAGAGAATCAAACATCTTTCTAATTCTAACTTCCTCGAAAAAAACAAATGGATTTTTTAAAAGTGGTGGGATTTTTTTAATTATTATATAGAAATTGGATTGGTTGTTATAATTCATGAAGATGAAGATTGGTTCTTAATTTAGGGCGTTTATTGGGTTAAGACCAGATAAAAAAATGGAGTGGAATTTGGAAGGACTTTTTGCTGGCATAGAAGACTTCAACACAAAAAAATAAATAAAATAAAATTGTAGTCTTTGGAAGGTCAGAGAAATAGAAAGACAATAAATCAGTTGGGATTTTCGGAATCGCGAGTTGCCTTTTTTTGTTTCGAATAAATGTTCGGATTTGTTATTTATTATCGTGAATAATTAAGTTTATTTATTTTAATTGGGGTAAGGCTGGCTTGATTTTAATTATTTTGAAATTTGAAATGGTTAGTAAATTTAGTAATACTACTATACATAGAAGTTAATCTAAATTAAATGGAATATTTATTATGAGATCATCTCTCGACAACAAACTTAATTTATTTTTTATGGAGTATGTGTATATCACTGAAGATTTTTTTTTTCTCCAACAGAATTTATCAATGGTCATTGATAGTATTTTGTTGGTTATCAGTGCATTGTTAATAAAAATTACATTATCTTTTGCTAATGGAATGTTAATGAATTTATATTCATTGTAATTATTTACCAATTAATTATTAACAAAAATAATTGGCAACGAAATTAAATTTCTATTAGTAAAATTTTACTAACTATAATTTTACTAATAGAAAATTAGCAACAAGATTTTTTCTTAATCCATTGATTAATAAATTAATTTAATACTAAAATTAAGAATTTTATCGGAATAAATAACAGATTTTTTTAGTGTGTATTTTTGTTTTCAAAATATACCATCCTTCAAAAATAAGTATTGAGCATTACTTCTTAAAATGTTGAGTATCGTTTAATTAGTTTTATTTTTTATACATAACCATTAAAATGAACACAAAAAATCTTATGAAATCGTTTTTTTTTAATTTTGAACTAAAATAGGATTTTAGTTTCTCTCTGAATTTGGCCATATTTGTTTATAGTATTAGTAATTTCTATTTTATAAGTCATATGATACAATGTATAACTCCTTAATTAATTTGATCATTCTATTTTGGCCTTAATTAATTTGACCATTCTAATTAATTTTGGCCATATTTGTTTATAGTAATAGTAATTTCTATTTTGGCCTTAATTAATTTGATCATTCTATTTTGACCTTAATTAAAATGACCATTCTAATTAATTTTGGCCATATTTGTTAATAGTAATAGTAATTTCTATTTTGGCCTTAACTAATTTGATCATGTCAATATTTAAATGTTACATTAATATTTTATATTCTATAAAAATGAAACATCCATCCTTATTCCTTAATAATATTTTGATGCACCTTTTTTTTTTCAATAATGTCATTCTACCTAACATCTATAATCTATAATATATTTTTAAAGACTAAATTTTCTTTAAAAAAAATTAACTAGAAAGTTTTAAAAAATATATATTATACTACTATATATCTTAAATTCCGTATTTACTTCAAAAAATAATTGGGAGTGTACTTATAATATGTTTTCAACTCTATTTAATAACCTTTATGTATATTAATTCTTTAAGTTTGATCTCGTTATATTTAATTTGATTAATTTTTGCTCTTTCTTTTTTAAAAAGGAATATAGTTTGCCTAATTTTTAGTTCAAATTAAATAGTTCCAATTAATTGCTCTTTTTTAACGTTAGAATTGACCTTTCATTAAGGGTTGTTTGTGTATATTGTGCTTGCTGGATTCTAGGTTATATATAAATCATGTAAAATCTCTATTTAGTAGTTAGACTTCAAATAATATCTTCTTCTTTTTTAACTTATTTTAAAGAAAAATATCACATGATAATATTGTTTTTTAAAAGAAAAATATAATATTTTAACTCTTTTTTCTTTTTTAATATTTAATTTATACGTATGATCACATATATGAGCACTGGATGTTACTTAAAAAGACGTGTATATTGTTGTCCACATAATTTTTTGTAGGGTCTCATAAATAAATCGAGTATAAGATCATAAGTGTAATTGCATGAAGAGGTGCAGCTTATGAATAAAAATATCTAATATTTTTTTAAAAGGGCATTAATAAAATTTTATAAAATAGAGGGCGACATTTATCATAATTGCATGAAGAGGTGCAGCGTATGAATAAAAATATCTAATATTTTTTTAAAAGGGCGTTAATAAAATTTTATAAAATAGAGGGCGACATTTATCAAAAGCAAAATATTAATAGTAAAATTTAGGTACTATATATAAACAGCATATACAATCCGTTAGTGAATGGAAAAAATATATAAATATAAATTAAATGGTTATTAAGTATGAGGAACAAATTAGAATATAAAAAAACTTGGAAAGTGTAAAACATGAATTAAAATTATTAAAAGTTAACGGTGTACTGTTTAGTTATATATACCACTAAGCAGTGGCGGACGCAGGATTTCCGTCGAGGGGGCCCAATTATTCTCATAAAATGGGTTGCATTTTTTGTTCTACAACTTTTAAGAATAATTATTTTATTTATCAACTTTCTTTAATTTTTTAAAGGTATTTACACGTTTCTATTCATTGATGTATATAGTTTTATTAATAAATATATATATTTTTAATGCATATATTATGTAATTTAAATATAAAATAGAAGAAAAAAATAATAAAATAAAAATACAGGTAAAAGTAGAGAAAATAACAACATAAATCCAATAAAAATAGTGAAAAGAGACGAAATTTACACATTTTTATTTAGTTTTATTAATAAATATATATATTTTTAATGTATATATTATGTAATTTAAATATAAATAGAAGAAAAAAATAATAAAATAAAAATACAGGTAAAAGTAGAGAAAATAACAACATAAATCTAATAAAAAATAGTGAAAAGAAATAAAAGAATAAAGAAGTGCGTTGGATTGGAATCGAACCAAAGACCCTTCACTCTAGTAAAAGTACCTATGCCACTAAGCTATTCCAACTTTTGATTCAAACTTCTATTTGCATACTGAAAATTATTAGAAGTTCAGGGGGGCCCAGTGCCCCCCTGGGCCCAACGTGTGTCCGCCACTGCCACTAAGGTATTTACGCTTATGTGGCTATGGGTTTATACCTAGTGGAAGGAATTTTAGCATTAGGAAAGGATGGAGGTATTTTCTTGAGTAGAAACTGCACTACCCAAGTATTTAATGAAAAGATGAGAGTGGAATAAGAGGGAGTGCCACTCACCATCAAACAATGTGGTGCGTGGCTCTCAAGCGCGAGTGGGTGGGGCCACTTCAAATCGGATTTCACTTTTTCTTTCTTTTGATGTTGTTTTTATTTTATTTATTTATTTTTATTTAATTGATCAACTCTTGTTTCTTGTTTTAATCTTTCTTTCTGGTTTTTTTAATTTCTTTATTTTTTCATTATCTTTTAGAATTTTAACGTTGCATATTAACGTTAGAATTCAGAATATTAACGTTAAATGTTTGATGACCGTTACAAAATTCAGAATATTAATTTTACAATTTTTAAAAAAATATAAATATCACTATAAATATATCTTTTCCTCCATTCTGAAATGTTAATCTATCAGCTAAAACGTTAACCTATCTTCTGAAACATTAATCAATCTTCTGAAATGATAACATATCTTTTGAAACATTAACCTATATTCTAAAATATTAATCTGTCTTCTGAAATGTTAATCTGTCTTATGAAATGTTAACCTATCTTCAGAAATAATAATATACCTTCTGAAATGTTAATCTATCTTCTAAAATGTTAATCTATCTTCTGAAACGATAATCTATCTTCTGAAATGTTAACCTTGTTCAACCTTATTTCGTTTTTCATTGTCAATAAACGTTAACTTATTATTGTTCAACTTTATTTCTGAAAACATTAGCCTATATTTTGGAAAATAAATAATATGTTTTTCCATTTTTTTTTCTTAAATTTATTAAATTAAATAATCTAAAAATATAATTATTTATAATTTATTTTGGAAATTAGATAAATGTAGTTGATAAAATAAATGAGAATTTAAGTGGGTCGCCCAAAAAAATCTGCTTTTGGATATGGTTGGAAAGTAGTTTTGTTTTGGAGGTAGAGATATTTTGCTTTTGAAATGACGTTAATGTGGCAACCAAAATACCTGTTTTTTTTGGGTAGAGGACTGGGGAAGGCCTAATGTATTAGTACCACTATTAATTATCTATTACTACGTTTCATATACAGACTAAGGGCCATTTTTCAGTTTTTTTTTTTGGGGGGGGGGTTGGGGGGATTTGGTAATTTAGGTTGATATGAATATAATGAGTTGATCCAGGTTGGCCTTGGCCACAACTAATAATGTTGTCACCATTCTGCCATTAAATCGCTTTTCCGATTGTAAATATTTCTTTTAACCATCTTTCTCAGTTTCGCTGTTTTGGGGAGTGACTAATCATGCAATTTCAACCAAATTGACAACTTCCTTGGTTTTCTTCATTTAATTTGATTGGACCCATTATTTTCAATAATAAAACACACAAGTATATATATATATATATTCTTCAAGCATATTTTAATTTCAAATTTATCATCACATTTTTAACACAAATAACTTACTTTATCATTTATTTATTACCAAAAATACAAAATTACTCCCAAAAGTAAGTTAAAAGTGACTTTTTTTAAATTATGTATCTACTATAAACGTGAATATGAATTTGGGATGAAAGGAGTATAAACAATTTTATCGTGAGACGGACCCACGCATATATATAAATATATACTACCAATAAAATAATAAATAAAATATTACTTATAAAATTTAGAGTAATTCTGAAGTGTATTTGGTGGATCGGTATATCCTAGGTTTTATAAATTAAATTTAGGATATAATTGTAATTATACATTTTGTTAAAATTTATGATTAATTACCTAATCTAATAGTTGAGACTCTAAAATTTAAATTTTTGAAAATGAACCCTACGATTTAGAATTTCACATATGAGATGATCACTTAATGTTATTTAATTAATTAATTAATGGAAATTTAGTTCACTTTTTTTTTTGTTAGAAGGTAATAATATAAAAATTAAAGCATTTTAGAATATTGATTTAGTCATAAAATAATTAAGTTATTTAAGTGCAACTTCGTGGTATAAATAGCAAAATTCACATTTCAATTTCCTTAAATCTCCTTGTTTCCTCCGTACATAGATTTAAAAAGAAAAAATAAAGCATGTCCGATTAGAGGACAACCAAACAACCCCTTAATTATTAAACCCTGTGTATTTTTTACGTACTAATCTTCAATAATTTAATTTTACTTTTTTCTCCTCATGATTTCCAGGAAGAAACTTATTAATTCCACATTAGCATGATGGTGGAAGGGCATGCTATTATATACTAATAGTTAATTTTGGGATTATTATTATAAGGTAGCGTTTGGCACCACTTGTTAAAATAATTGATCAAGTTGTTTAAATTGGATTCCAGATTTGACCAATCAAAGAACGCGTTTAAACACGTGATTAAGTTAGTTGATTTTTAGTGACACAAGGCTAAAGCAGGGATTTAATTGATAATTCCCGATTCCATACCATATACATTACTCTCCAATTGAAAATTGATTCATTGATTTTGAGAAATCCTTTTTAACTATAAATAAATGTTAAAATAAATTATCTTATTAGATGAGAATGACAACTAAAAATAAAAGCATATTGAAAAGTTATTTCATGCATTTCGTATGAAATTTAACTGCCATAGTTGACAGTACAAAACTTTTCGGATTTAATTTTTTAAAAGACTTCATTTTATTTCTTCATAAATACATAGCTTCTGATTACATATCTAGACAAAATTAAAGGAAAACTGGAAATCGCAATTACTAAAAATTATTTATTTCTTCTTTGTTAACCACACAGAGCCCAAACCCTTTTAAAATATTAATTAATACAACGGGCTTCTTATTGGGCCAATTTGACTGGGCTTTTGTTAGTTAAAACAAATCGGCCATTGTAACAACTAGTCCCGAGGAATTGCCATTGCAGAAATTTAGTCCACTGAACGAAAGACATTCGATGCGCACACGCCTGACTTCTGTGCAAAATTTCTGATTCTGAATTTCTTAGTATATTGTGATATTCCCATTCAACATCTCATCAATCAAGCAACAACAAAAGACTGTAAGCTTACTGCTACATCTGACTGATAAAAGAAGCCCTATATCGGATATACATTTTAAAAATAAAAAATAAAAAAAAAATCAAAGTGACATTTATGTATAATCTCGTTAGTGTAGAAATCTGCTAGGCAATGAAAAAAAGTCACCAATTTGGCGTATGAATGCAGCCAATAGGATGTAGTAACTCTGTGCTTCACTTCTTTCTTTAATCTGTACAACATTTCTTCCTTCATCATGCTTTCCATGTCAGATCGCCATACACCCTAAAAAGTCAAAACAAAAATAGCATGTCAAATATCATTTTCCACTAAAATAAATATTAAATACAAGTATTGCCTACTCAACAGGCTCTAAAATTGAAAATCCCATTCATTATTTGGATTTTGGACAGTCAAGCCTCTGACCACTTATAGGACTTGATAACGAACCACTGGAACAATTTCACAACCTATCGTTGTTTACTATGCATATCTCTAACTTAAATAGGACCACTCCTGCCCTAGGGTCTACTTTTATCTGAAATCATTTAAATTTTTTAAGAATATAGTAACAAAGAAAAACAATCTTTATACCATCGAAGAGTTGGGATTCTATTTGTTGTTTGCTTGTTCATTGGCGGCAGCACTGCTCATGCCTCAGCTCAGCAACCTGCGAGGAACAATGAGTTAAAGCAAGAAAACACTATTTCATCAGATAAGCAAAACAGTTAAACTCTTGCTGAATAGAATATGGATACAGTTTAAACAAGTAGTATATGAGAAACATAAACAATTAACAGCAAATACTGAAAGTATATCTTACTGTGATTAGTACAATAATGTAATTTAACATATATAGAAACTAAAACTTTCAAGACAAATAATGAGAAATTGATGATGAAGTTTAACTTAAAAAATTGTTCTTCAAATTAACAGCAGAAATAGTTAATGAGAAAACTAATGTGCAGATATATCATAATAATTGTGAAACTTGGCACACAGCTCTCATGGGAACTAGAGAGATTAAAATTCTTACCTCCAAAACAGGTTTCTGAAGCAAAGAAGAGGCCAGCTGAGGAGAGAAGCAACTCAGTCTACCTTTTCCTTGTTTCTGCTCCCACATCCTGGGAGCAATAAATTCAAAAGAATGGTTTATCTTCCCAAGACAATCACAATGTGCAAATCTTGAAACATCCACAAGGATCATTTCAAAGCATCTCGGATGTTTTGAGCCAAGCAAATCAGATCAATCATGGGAAGTATTGTCAAAAATCCCCACTTCTGAATTATGTTGTTTGGTAAATCCATTATTAACTGGCAGTTCTTCTGATGCAGGCTTTACAATGTCCCAGAGAAATCCATTTTCTTTCTCAAGAACAAGTCTATCGAAGTCATTATTATCCACAGCAGCAGAATGAGGTGCCATGTAAGTAATATAATTTTCTGCAAAAGCAAACTAAGAGTCAATAGTCATATCAATATACTACACAAAGTTATCAATAAAATTTTTTAAAAAATAAAGTAACCTATAATTATTAGGAAAAGACAGATGGCCAAAACTGAACCAAGGAAAACTTTTTTATACTCAGAGGACGATGTAAATGACAGGTCTTACCAGCTAAGCTACGAAGGGCATTATCTGCAGCTTGTTGCTGGGCATCTTTTCTCGTCTTTCCCATCCCAATACCAATTTTTTCACCAGTAAAGAAAACCTACACGTTGATTCATCTCATTACTAAGCCTCTAAAAGTCAAATCAACTCAAAAAATTTAATGTTCATGGCACTGACCTCCACTGAAAACTGCAAATCATCACTGGTACTTACAACAGCTCTAAATTCAACCTGAACAACAATGCATATAAGATTTGCGCCAAAAGAGAATTGGGAAAAATAATCAATAATATTATTATTTGGTAAAACACATGGGCTACCTTTGACCTGCATCTTCTTCCAATCTCTTGAAGCACACTAATAGATAAAGATGGCAACGCTTTATCACCGTCGCTTTTAAGTTCTTTATGATTTGGCGATAATGGATTATTATTTACACCCAAATCTACCAAAAATTATAATCAAACTAAATAAGGCAGATAAATGTCTAACCAAATAACATATGAACCAAGTAAAATAAAAACCATGGCAATATGTTCACATTTCAACCTTTAGTTATAATACTAAATGGATTAATCAAAGAGGTGTCTTATTGCTATGGAAACAATCTTACTTCTGCTACTGATACAATCGTATGATACAGGTATGGGCCAAATAAAAAATATCAACAAGTTGGACGCGAAAAATAATGATCAACATCCTGTTTCTGCCAATAGCAAGCTCAAGTAAATAGATGCACAACTTTATAAGGATGGTGATTTCAAAAAATAATAATAATAATTGGCAGATCAGATAATACATGCATCACGTCTTATATCAGATAATACCAACACACAATACAAAATATAGAAATTTAAACAAGCCTAAAATAACCAATCATAAAAATTGTAAATACGAAAGTAAATAAACCTGCAAACTGATTAGGCAGTAAAGGGCTCTGTTTTTGGGTCTCAAAACCTGAGTGAGCCTGTATAATAGTTAAAAGTTTACAATGAAAAATGGCTAAAATGGTGGGAATCTGAAGGTAAGATCAACTTTAAAGGACATATTAGAAACCTCTCCGTTTTTTGCTTGATTTGCATGTGAAAGATCAGAAGGAACTGAAGAAGAAGTACTATAAATGATTGAGTTTTGATGACCTCGCTGCCTGTCAGAAGGATTACAATCCGGGATTGTTCGGCTACTAGTATTCCCTCTACTTGTATCATCTTCCACAAACTGGACACCTTGAGGCTGCAAAATCGGGGCCTGCCAATGTAATCTAGACAGAAGAGGAGGTTCCGTCGATCCTGAATACCTGCTATCCCTTTGAAATGGATCACCAAGCAAACTAGGTTCTGCAATTTAATTGGTAGATTCAATATTCAATATTACATTATACTTTCTAAGAAAAGAGATAGTAAACTAGACTGAAACACCAGAGTATCATCAGATGTTCAGTTCTCAAAATTAAGCGATGTACAAAATAACCCCCTTACTTTCAGATGGCAATATTGCTCTTGTGGATGGGGCAGTAGCACTTGCAAGAGGTGGTATAGGAATCTTAGAGCTTTCAGACTTCAACTCGAATTTATTAGCAAAGGGAGAAACAGCATTCACAACATTCTTCTCATCCTGGAGAGTAAAGCACAAGATAATTTGGAAGGCATCATAACCGGGTACAAGTGAATGGGAAAAGGGAGAATATGAGCTTTTAGATACACCTTAATAATTTGCCAAGTAGAGAGAAACTACACATGATATAGAAAATTATGTACAGGGGTCATAAACTACCAGGGGGTGCAATCGGTGTGCAACCTCAAGTCCATTCATTCCCTCAGCAACTGGACCATTTGGATTTCCATTGGGTATAAAATTAGCATCCTGAAAATTTTATATTGCCATCAAAAATTTATTGGTATTTAAGACTGAGGTTTAAAAGTATTTTGGTATACCTCAGAAATCAAGAATTTGCTCACATCTGGAGCGCTTGGTAGGTTCACAACTTCATCCTCATAAAAAATGTCAGATATTCTTCGTAGAAGATTTTCATCGAACTCCCTGATTGTAAAGGATTAAGTACAGAGATGCCATAAAGATCAATTCAGAAGAACAATATATGGACTGAAACCTTAAGATGAATTGAAATAGTTTACTCACTTAAAAAAGCCACCTCTGACATTGCATGCCACATTTCTTGCTACGCAAAGGACAGGAACAGCATTTGCAGTCTAGATAAAAAAAAATATTTATATCAATATGGACACAGTCAAGTACAGGTGACTATTTAAAACAATACCGTAAGACAAAAATGAGGTACCTCAGCCTGAGGAGCATAATATGGAGTGAATGCAGGAACTACATGGACCCGGGGCTGGTCCTTATCTTCCCACACCTTTAAACGATCATCTATAACCATTGCCATTTTTGGATGACAATTGCCATTCTGGAAGACATTGAGCAAAGATTTCCTAGCCCCTAAAATAAAAGGCACAATTAAAAAGTGTAAGCAAATGAATTGAGGGGTATCTATTTTAATCAATCATTAAAATGAATTTATTAAAATAGAAATGTAGCACCCATTAAGAGTAGATGAGAAGTGATGAACTTCAAGATATCAAATGATATGTCCCCAAATCAGTTTGCAAAGTCCCAGAGAAACACTAAAATAATAATATATATTCCAACTACAACATACTCAGTTATTTGATTAACAAGTTTTGAGCAGCTTAAACTACTAAAGCAGCCAAATGTTAAACCTAATGCCTATTAGAATATAGAACACACCTGATTTGACACATACAACACGATCCAGTAGCTGCTTTGAGCTAATCAGGTGTGCCTCAGGATCGAGCAGCCGCCACATTTCAAGTGCATAATCTCTTTCAGCCATGGTACAAACATAGACTTCAAATCTTTTTCGACCTTTTGCAGTTAAGTAATTTTTCAAATCTTCCCAGGCAGGTCGTAACCTGACTAATACGCTAGTATCACGATTCTGTAAAAGAGGATATCCATCGTAAGTAAGAACGGAAGAAAGAGAATTGATCTCAAACACACGTCACCTGGATTAGGGTATATTTTCAATTAAAAATACATTATGGTAAAAGGATTGTTGAAATTAAAAAAGAAAAACAGGCAGTCACACTTAACAAGATAGAAATACACAGGTGTTAATGAACCAGTTACAATAGTCCCTTCTAACCTCAGGATTAATACGCGTTAGGACAATATTTTTTTCAGGCAACCTTACTATAGGACGAACAACTCGAAGACTCCCATCAGATAGCAGAGGAACTTCCTCCTGCTGAATTTTATACACTTTTCCACCATCCACAACACTGTCAGTCTCTGCATACTGCTTCAGTAATGCCCGATCTTCCACATATCTCTTCATCTCTGCCGTCATCCCAGATTCTCGAATAGGGTCGGTTTCACGTGCAATCCAACCCATCAAAACCTCAATTCTATCTTCAAATGACTTCATTGTATTGGCGACAATAAGAGTTTCATCTAGATCAAACACCATTGCTAAACATCGCATATTTAACATCCATAGACATGCATTGTACAAACCACATGGCACAGAGTAGCACCAAAAACATGGAAATTTCTTCTGCTTGCTAGGCATTGCCACTAAGTGAACTTCCTCGTTACCAAGCATCACAACTGCAGTCTACAAGGTAAATAGACGTCACAATAGTACATAAGACAGAACAATCAATAGCATAAAACTACCTAACTTTACATAGAGGCATTTGCACTTCTAAACAATCTCTGTGCTTCTACGATAAGTGTCTCATAAATAATCAAATGCCAAAAATCATAATGAGTACAGAAATTAAAAATAAATATCTTACATCCATACACATTTTCAACGAACTTAAGCTATCAATGTCCATAAAAAATTTTAATAGCAGCCCCTAGTACACATTGACCATAATCAACACTCATAATTCTCAAATTCAACAAGATACATAAAATGTATATAATATAACCATAAGTAATTTACAGTTTGCAAATAAAATAAATGAAGGCGCAGAATGTGAAACCTTAAGCTCATAGAAGCACGAGGCGTGGAGATTGATCAAGGATGACTGCTCAGTATTGGAATTTAAATTGCCATTGGAGACAGGCTCTAGCTTACAACGAACAGATGCGTAAGAAATGGTCTGGAGAACAGAGAGAGGATGGCATCTCTCGCTGTTTGGGGAGATATAATGAATCCGAATCTCATTATTCGGAAATTGAAAGTTGCCATCCTTCACTGGAACTGTTTCCAGTTCCCCTAGAAAGACATCCCCATGATAAACCACTGATTTAAACCCTAATCGACTCATTTCCTCACGACGAAAGAGAATCCAGCCAGTTTCGAAAACAAAAGATGAAATAATTTGGAAAACAATCAATTTCAGAGAAAAAATGCTTTCGCCATGATTTTTGCTCTCAACCCCTCACACTAATTATACCCCCTTTCTCTCTCTATATAGGCCCCTCTCCTACTCCCTCCCTCAAGCAGCGGTTTCAAATCTAATGGATGTGGTGGCTTTATATAGAGGTATGGGAAAGGACAGGGGTGCGAAAATTGGCCTGATTTTTTATCATTATTACATTTATGCCATAGTACGGAGCATTCGGGGCATAAGTGGAAAAGTGTAAACTTTGAGCTAGGGCTGGAGATAGACTGTGCACGTGACGGGCGATGAGATGAGGCAATTTTTTGCTGTGTGATTATTATGACCGTTGATTTATACTTCCTCCTATTTTTTTATATGTCATCTTGCTATTGTGCACAAGAATTTATTAAAAAAAATTTACTCAAATTAGCCTTAATTAATGATGATAGGATTAAGATTTACGTTATTAATAATACCTTGAAAGACTCGTTAAAAATAAATTTATTTTCCATCAAAAACTATTTTGATTCTTCTCACCACCAAAAAAATTAAATGATAGCAAAAACGGTTAAAATAAATGGAGGGATTTCAATTAACATTGCATTAAAAAAATTGACATCAACTATTTTGATTCTTCTGAAAAAAAAAAAAAACTAGCATGACAAATTTTTTTAACAAAATTTAATTTTACTTCATTGTCATTCATATTTGAACCCCTATCAAATAAAATAAGATAAAAACAAAATAAATATAAATCTAGTAAAATTTTATGTTTAAATAGAACATATATAAAAAAATGATATAGTTTATGTAAATATTAAACCTTATTGAAGAAAATAATAAGAAACAAATAAATATAAAAAATATTAATATTAATTTTTTAACCTCCAACTCCTATGTTAGATATATACATGAAAAATTAATCTTTAAATATGAATAAAATATATAGATAAAAATTAATCTTTAAATATGAGTAAGATGAAAAATTATTAATTATACATGTATAGTATGCACATAAAAATTATTAATATAGTTGAAAAATTAATTTTTAGATATGATCATATGAGTGAGATGAGAAATTATTAATAATACATGAGTGGTATGGATATGAAAACAGAAAGACACATTATTAAAAAAAAAAACTTATCAATTTAATCTTTTATCTTTAAACTCTAATATGAGATATATAGATAAAAAATTTATATGAACTAAGTGAAATGTGTGTATAAAGTTAAAAGTAAGTAAGCTTAAGACGGTGGATGGGAATGAAAAAACATTTGAATTGGAAATATAAAAAGATTGGAATAACTAATGAGTATAAATAAATAAAGGTATTTTAGGTATAAAAATTCAAAATGACATATAATATGGGAAAAAAAAACAGCTAAAACGACATATAATATGAACATGAGGAAATATTACTTTTTGGAGGATTTATTCGTTTGGCTCCATTGATCTCGATGTAGCATTGTGTTTGCATTTTTTGTGTGAGCTTATACAAGTAAGAGTCGTTTGATGCGAATTCGTAATTAGAATGAAAATGGGTATATGAGTTAATGACAATAAAAATGAGAGTTGACATAGGTGCATTGGTTGCAATTGTGCACTCATATGTATATAATTTTTTATTCTATATTGTATACATGTTTATTAATAATTACTCCTATATTTTTTTGAAGGATAAAGAGTAGTTATTAAATTAATGAAATTGAATGAGAATTTTTTATTCTCGCTGCATCAATCAACACATTAAAAAATTGAATCAATATACATCTATTTCCTCAACCAACCAGCCCCTAAATAAATTTTGTGATAATATGAAGAGCAATAATATTTTTAATAAATAGTATTATATCATTTTGTATTGAAATAAAGTGTATGTTTCGTAATATTTTATGGTTGGGTAGGTTTTGGGTGAGACCGTGTTACGGATCCTAATTCGGATTATCCATTTACTATATTAAATATATTTTTAATCAAATTAAAATTTTTTTAAAGGAATTAAGCGGGCCCTCTTTGGCTTAGGATTAATTAGTCGTCCCTAACTACTAAATCAAATTTTGCGGCAAAATGTGTCGCGGAAATTGCAAATTATTATTATTGTTTTTCTTATCTTTGAGATCAAGTAATTATTTTACTAAAAAAAATATGAATTATTATTATAATAACGAAAAAAATTATAAACTATTATAATTAATTAAAAGTTCAACGGTTATCACTTAATCTTAATAGATATCACTTTATATTAAGAATGTCATTACTTTTTATTAATTGTTCATAAATTAATTTAATTGAACAATTATCACTTTTTCTTTATCATGTATCATTTTTTACTAAAAATATTATCATCTTTTTATTAGTGCGATGAATTGTTCATGAAATAATTTAATTTAATTAGACGGATATCACTTTTCTTTGATTAAGAATCACTTTTTATTAAAAGTATTATCACATTTTATCCATTCTATAAATTATTTATGAAATACACTTATATAATAAGTTATCATTTTTTATTAAATATGTTATCACTTTTATTTTAAAATGTTATCACTTTTTCTTTATATTATAAATTATTTATAAAATAGTTTATCACTTTTCATCAATTGAGTATCACATTTTATAAATTTATAATATTTAAATTAAACAAATAAAAATTTAATTTTTATTATATTTGTAAATAATAAAAATATAAATTGAATAAGAAAAATAGGTTTAAAAAATTACATAAATATACATGTAAGACTTAATTAATTTCATTTATAATTAATTTCTCAATTTTTTAATTTGCTAATAACCTAACAGGGCTCTTAAAAATAACTTAATTGGGTTAATGGATAATCCGTCTCACGAATTAAGATCCATGAGACGGTTTTACCCAAGTCTTTGCCTTTATTGTTTCAAGAGAAAATATACTTCTACAATTTTCTTTTTAATTGATGAGATCCACTCAAAACAATTATTTATGGACCCCTCACATAATACTAACACAAATAATTGTACACATTAAAATATTATAAAAATAATAACTTTTAAGAGTATTATCGTAATTTTTTTGTGATAAATAAATAATAACATATTTTATAAGTGTTATTTAAGAAATAAAATTTGTAAATAAAGTCTATGAAAAAGATAATTATTTTGAGTTTTTATTTTTTTTTTAAATTAAACTTTTGTAGGACAAAAAAATAGAAAAGGATGAAAACTATCTAGAGAGAGAATAATAATTAATTAATTGATTAATACAATCTTATGCTGCTCTTTGAATTATAGTAACCATAGTGATATTTTATGGAGTATTGTCTTTTTACACCATAGTGAAAAAAAAATACGGAGTATCATTTAAGTATATTTTTATTTGAATTTCTTCATCCATATTTACCAAATATATGTTGCTTTAAATTTTACTCTTGATGTTTAATTTTGTTATTTAAGTTTTTCTCATCATAAATAATATATTTATCTTTCTGATAGATATATTTAAATTTTTTAGAAAAAAAAACCTAATAGGAGTACCTTCTAAAACTTCTACAACTTGTCATCTATTCATATTGAAAGTTAAAGGTAAAAGGATAAAAATATAATTAGTTAGTCTCTTTTTAATCAAGATATAAGTGAACCTTCTTTATTTAAGAATTGACTAAACAATTATATTCTTAAATACTTTAAACTTTAGAAATAATTACTGATAGGTACACACTTTGTACCCCTAATTACTACTAGATACATTGATTTAAAATAATTATTATTTAATACAAAATATTAAAGTAAAATACCAAATATACCCCTAAACCCATATACCTTTAAAACACTAACCCCAACCTCCACCCACCACCGGACCACCGCTGCCGGACCGCCGCCGCCGCCGGCGGAGCTCCAGCGGCCGGTCGCCGAAAAATCTGTTCGTCAGAGAAAAAAAAAAAAAAAAACTGGTCGCCGGAAAGCTGCCGCGCCGCAGCCGCAGGAGCTCCGGCAGCCGGTCGCCGGAAAAACTGTTCGTCCAAAAAAAAAAAAGGAAAAAAAAAAAAATTGGTCCCGGAAAAACTGCCGCCGCCGGAAAAGCTGCCGGACCGCCGCCGCCGGACCACCACATTTTTTTGCTGCACACACATTTTTTTTCCTGCACACACTTTTTTTGCTGCACACACTTTGCTGCACATGAACTTTTGCTGCACACAATATTTATGTGCAGCACATTAATAGGGGTAATATTGGAATATCACTATATATTTTTGTACCTAGTAGTAATACTTTTGTATGTTTGTATCTCATAGTAATTTAGGGTTTTTTTGTGTACCTAGTAGTAATCCTCCCTAAACTTTATTAATAATAACGTATAAATTATCAAAGTATAGGATTAATCTGGTGTAAGGAATATTTTGTCTTAAACTTTTTTATCACCACATATTCAAATATCATACTCTCTTAATTTACATTAAAAAAAGTTTAATTTTCCTAAAAATAATAATAATACATAAATAAATAAATAAAAAGTTGCTAGACAAATGGGGAAGTATTTCTTATCCTACATTCCTAATTCCTACCCTCAATGCTAGGGCTCGCTTTACTTGGGAGTGCGACAGAATTGATGAAATTAGATTGCAAAAAATTGGATTCGAATATCTTTTGTTAGTAATTCGAATATTTACATGATGGTGTATAAATTAGAATTTCGATGATTATCACATTATCCAAACTATCTTTAATTCTGATTATTTTAAAAAATAAATAAATAACTATTTTTAACTCAATGGGATATTTCATAGAGACGTCTTTAGTCTTTACTTGCATTTATTTATGTAAACAGTACACATATATTGAATGCGTAACCTACAAAAAATCTTCACACGAATAGGTTTAGCCAACAATAATGCACCTCACAATTACATAATTACTCAAATTCGAGACATCAAATTTAATTATAATATTTTTAAAGGCAAAATATCATGTGTATCTATACTATTCGGTGTAATCGCATTCAAAATATATACACTTACTAATAAAGTATACTCCCATCATCTATTAAAAATAGTTATATTTATTATTTATATGGAGATTAAATAATAGAGTTAGTCTTTTGTAAACCGTTTTACTTGTTGGGAAATTTAATTGGTTAGTAAAGATTAATTTAATAAATTAATCACCAATTAAATAATAATTAAAGTGAGTGAAATTAGTCTCACGTGTGGAATTGATCAAAAATATGGTAAATTTGATCAAATATGATAATTGATCAAATATGGTAGTGATCACGATCACTACTTGAAATAACAATTGATCAAATATGGTAAATTTGATCAAATATGGCAATTGATCAAATATGGTAGTGATCACGATCACTACTTGAAATAACAATTGATCAAATATGGTAAATTTGATCAAATATCGTAATTAATCAAATATGGTGGTGATCACGATCACTACTTAATATAACAATCATACCATATGAGAGTGATCCCTAGAACCTATAAATAGGGTCATTGTACATTCATTCATATACATGAAAGATATGAAAAATACTTTTGACATCCAAAAACACAAAGCATCTGCATACACTTACATAGTGTATAGTCTAGACGATCTAGTCCTCCATTCTCTCTTAGTTTGTTAGAGTTCTTGCGATTGCGGTGCTGCTTTGCCAGAAACAAGAAGTCGTTTTACCTTTGGGGAAGATCCGCCAAGACCGGAGTACTACCGGGGCGTGTTCCTTCTTGCAGGAAGAGTTCTACTCGACTCGACTTCGCCCTCATCCCGAGACGTTCAAGATCCAAGATCCAAATCTGTAAGAAATGTTAATAATTCTCCGCTCTATTTCAATATTCATTGTAATAGTGATTGATTGGTGTACATATAAATCAACAATACTTTATAAGTCTTTGTAAATCCTGTGACCCCCTTTAATTTAAACACACTAGCAATACATAGGGTATATAAGCGATTTAATTTTTTAAGTACATTAGCAAAAATCAAGAGGCGCCATAAAATGCAACTTATGGGCCAGGGGTTGCAACTTGAAACTACTAAGATAATGAGAAAATTTTATTATTAACTCATATATTAACTTGTGAACCAAATATTTTTTTTATGTATAAAATCCCACATCGACTTTTGTATGTTAGAACGTGTAGTATCCTCTAGCTGAATGAGTACTTCATTGATACATAAATTACGTGCTGGGGTTTAAGCATTGTCCTGCTTTCTAGTTTTCTCTGATCTTATGCTATTCAAATTCGGATGGTAAGAGAGAAAACACGTTGTAAAAGCAGAGACATGATAGCAACTTGAGTTGGACCCATCCTGTAATCAAATTACTGGAATAACGTACATAAAGATGTTCAATATTTATTTTCTGAAAATCCAAATTGTAACTTCAACCTTTAATTTTGATGTGAAGTGTGATGGATTAATGGCTCCAACTTTTTATGGTTTCAAATTTTGGAATATTCATTTCAGTCAAATGAAATTTAGATTGCTGAATTTAAAATATGAACGTTTGAAATCAAAGGATTTCTGGTTTCTTAAATGAAAATTCCTTCTTTTAATAATTTATAAATAAATATAAATATAAGTTTTCTTTCTTACATATATAGAAATTTCTTCGAATATTTAAAAAATATTAGTATTTGTAACAACAAATTTTGTGTTTATGATGAAATAAATACAAATTGGTGTATAAAGATAATTTCAGATGGATTTAATCTAAAAGAAATGTAAGCGGGTTACAATCTCAATCAATCATCTGATTCTTCTCTCGAACCAATTTGGCTTGACTTTGACTTTGACTTGACTTATGCGTTGACAAAGTATGTTGAGTTGGATCTTCAGATGAAGCTTGTCCAAACTCGGCTTCGTGGATTTATAACGTTAATCCGTAGGCGTCGAGCCTTTACTTGAATTAAACGTTGATCCTTGAAGATTTCCGGTGAAGAACTTTGTTCAATATATTAGAACTCCGTTAACTTCACGAAGAACGTCGAAGAACTTAGGTTAAGAAACACCTAAATCAGGGCGGTTTAGCACCGAGTCCCAAATTATAGGCCATTTGACTTAAGCAGGCTTAAATCCGGACGATTTAGCACCTGAGTTCCAGATTATAGGCCGTTCTTTGAAGAACTCCAACTTGAGATGACTTAAATCTGGGCGACTTAGCGCCTGAGTCCCAGACTGTAGGCCATTCACCGAAGAATTGACTTAAGAACGCCTGTTCCGAGCGACTTAAAACCAAGTGGCTTAAAACCTGAATCCCAGACATATTCCATTTTTGAGTTGACTCTCGTTGAAGGAATCGAAGAACTATTCAGACAACTCTGAAGTCTTTGACCTTCGTAGAGAATCGCTCTCAGTGTGTTTTGAATGAATGAAGGAGGACTCTAGGGATGACAATTTTACCCGTCGGGTCGAGTTACTCGACGAGTACCCGCATAGCGGGTATAGAAAAATCGGGTAAAATCGGATAATGGGTCGGGTAGTACCCGAACCCAAAGGAAAACTATACGGGTAAGGGTAGGGTACGAGTTCCCTTATAATTTACCCGTACCCGACCCGTACCCCACCCGAAAATTATCCGAATGTATATATATATTTAATAATAGTATTATATATTTAATTAAATGTCTAAATCTAATATTTCTTTTAGTATAATAATATTGTTGATGAAAAATTTATGATGTATTTATTATAATATGTTTAATATTTTTAATTAAAATTTATATTATTGTCCTGATATAAATATAAATAATTTTTAAGAATTATAATAAATCTTGTTCTATGTTATAATATTATGTGTTATTTATAATTATATTTAAGAATTATAATTATTTTTTTAATATTTTAACAAAAAAATGATATTCGAATTAAGATATCTTGGTGGCAAAAAGGAGATGCAAGACTTTAAAGTTTTCATACTTAAACCAAGGACTTTGAAGCAATTGTTGGAATATGATGTTTGTTTTATAATTTTATTTGATTAAATATGAATTTATGATATTTTTTTGTTAACGGACTTAAACGTTATTGTTGTTGACTTTGTTTTCTAATTTGCATATTTTATTTTAGGTTATTCATTTATGTATTATAATTATATTTTGGTGGATTATAGTTTAAAAAAAAATTTTGTCGGGTCGGGTAGGTTCGGGTGGATTCGGGTATCCGCGGATTATCCGCAAAATCTACTAAGATTGCGGGTATCCGTTTACCCGCGGATTACCCGTATACCCGATGGGTATACCCGTACCCTACCCGAAGCTCTACTTTAGGGTAAAAGGGTAGGGTATGGGTAGGGAGGGTAGTATGTGGATTTGCCATACCCGTACCCTACCCTACCCATTGCCATCTCTAGAGGACTCCTTATATAGGTGAAGGGTGAGGACGCCCTATAAATAACTCGCAGTCTGATTGGTCCACAACTGATTTGACCTGATTCTGCGGGCTTGGACCTTTCACTTGCTTAGGCTTTAAGTCAGACTTATTTGACTGGATCTGGCCTAATTATCAACTATTTACTTATTTATTTTATGAATAGATTTATTTAAATCCCTTAATAAATAAATATTTAATTGATAATTATTGCATTAATTTGCCACATATTTTCCTTTGATAAGCAATAAAATTCAAGTGCCTACAGTATTAAAATAACTCATCAATTGAATTAAACTTATTTAAATCAAAATTATAAAGAAATTGTAAAACATATAACTACTTTATTGTCCATGTTTATTGATTCAATGTAGTATGTACTAACTACTAAGTATGTCCCGCTTCCACATAGCGAATGCTTGGTCCATATTGATGTATTACTGGTACGAAATACTCACTTCATCCCACGTTAAGATTTATGTTTTTTATTTTTTATTTGTATTAAATTAAGATTTATATTTTCTTTTTTGTCAAGTTGGACCCATAAAACAAATTATTCTATGTAGGGCCACACATAACGCTAATACATTTATTCACTTTACATTAAATATTATTTCTCTCACCTCACTACACATTGAAATATTATATATTTTAATCTATTTGAAAAAAACAAACATAAAGGGAGTACTATATATACTCCCTCCGTTCCCTGTTAACGTTGATATTTGCTTTTTGTACGGAGATTAAGAGATATAATATTTTAATGTGAAGTGAGGTGAGAGAAATAATATTTAATCTAAAGTGGGTAGTTGTATTAGTGTTATGTATAGGTCCTACATGAAATAATTGATTGTTTTGTGTGGACCCAACATGACAAAAAAAGAAATGTAAACCTTAACTTGGGACAACCCAAAATGGAAAATGTAAACCTTAACGCGGGACGGTGGGAATACTTTATTTTGGCCTCACGCGTTTTTGGTGAATTTTTTGATGGGCCTCACGTGTTTTTGATGAGATTTTACATGGGCCTGACTACCTCAAATGGGCCCGGATGTCTTAGACTTTTGCATTGACACCGAACATACGCTAAGAGGCCCATTGATCTTCTGTCTTGAGTCTTGACAGTTAATTCACTGAATTGTCTGGAATGGCAACAAACTAACTTTTTTAAAAATTTCCGCGGGCCCACACGGTGAATTGCAAATCTTCCACGCCTATGGGATTTATAGCAGGTTCTATTTTTCCAAGTCAAATTACAACTTTAAATAAGAACTTAAATGATGAGTTGTGCTTAAATTCAATATTGAGTTGAGACCAGAGATTCTCCATCAGCTTTTTATTAGTTTGAAGTTGGATGAAGAATGTGACATTTATTAATCCTAATTACGCCCTTATAATGAAATTCTAATCTCTTACATTTAGGTGTTATATTTTGAAAATTTCCGTTGCAACAAGAGATATAGCTAGGGCTGGGGAAAAATACCGAAATTTTGGTATACCGCCCTTATCATAACGAAAAATACCGATTTTACCAAAATTTTAGGTATGCCGAAATTTTTGGTAAGGTATGATACCGTATTGAAAATTTTGGTATGATAAAGGTATAAAAATAATCAATACCGCGGTATTTTGGTATATGCCGAAATACCGTAAAATATTCAATTTTTTGAGTTATATGATACGATATTACCATATTAGATGATACATACAATTATAAATAATAAAATTATATATATACACTATTTTATTAAAGATTAAATCTAAAATCCTACTGTATATTTCTTCATAATTATAAATTATTGATAAAGATCATTGACTTACATGATATTAGTACTTATTTTTTAATTAAGTAATTCTATTTATATGAATATATTTTTGTGTAGATCTCTTAGGTACTATTTATTTAATGACAAACACTTTGTAAAACGGGTTTAGATATATTAATTATGTAAACTCGGTTACTGTTTAGTACATAAAAAATTACTCTTTAGCACATGAATTGTTACTTTTTAAATTAAAAAATTACTCTTCAAATTCTTGTAAATCTCGATGTATGGATTACTTTAAGTACATGAAAAATTATTTTTTAGAGACACGAATTATTACTCTATTGTGTAAAAATTATTACTCTTCAAAGAGTTATTTTTTATATATTAAAGAGTAATATTAAAAAATAAGGCTTACCTGTAAACCCGGTTTTCATGAGACTTACTCTTATTTAATTTGGTCGTTTGTAGATTGTCGTATATTTTTGAATTTGTTATTTATTAGAGTATGTTTTATAGCTATCTTTCACTTTTCTAGTACATGGTTTTTATAAGATTTATTGAATTTTAGATGTATAACGGTATAGCAAACTATGTAATAGGATGATATATACCGATATTTTAGGTATGGTATGGCATACCGAAATATTGGTAAGCAGAAGGTATACTATTTTCTTATACCGAAATATTGGTATACCGAACTAAGATATACCGAAAGTTTAGGTAAGGTAACGATATGATTTTTTAAATACCGAAAATTTCGGTACGGTATATGGTATGACCAAAAATCTTCGGTATGCCATACCGCCCACCCCTAGATATAGCACATGCTTTTTGTTACTTTAGTTGACTTCAAAGTCGTTTCCTCCTCAATTAACCAAAACCTACGGCAACCCCGTATTATATTTGCTAGATTTAAAGGTTAAATACTTGCATTGCATGAACAAATCACCCCTTACTCTGTTCTCATAACTTAAGCTTATCAAAGCTTATCAATATACTCTATTATCATCCCAGCCATGTCTAATAACTCTTCATCAACGATCATTTTCTTCCTAATTACTATTTTCTTGATCCCATCTGTAACCATTGCATTGACCTTCAACTTCTCCAACATCGGAACGTTGGATATTCCCTCCATAAACGTCACCGGAAAGGCCTACATTTCGCCAGATCAAGGCATTCAAGTCACATCTAACGAACGCGACGTAGAGTTGGGTAATAACACCGATGGCCTCGCCTTCTTCTTGGCTCCTCTAAACTCTACCCTCGAGGCTTGGATGGGTGGTGGTGGCCTCGGCCTTGGAAATGCTTCAGTGAGTTCGTCTACAGGGTACTCATTCGTTGCTGTGGAGTTCGACACGTATTTGAATCCATTTGATCCTCCTTATTCCGGTTCTCCTTACGTGCCACATGTTGGTATCAATATCAACTCGATGAAGTCTGTGGAAACTGCAATCTGGAACCACGATGTGTCTAAAGGGGTGCCAAGTGAGGCCTGGATTAGTTACACTTCTAGTTCCATGACTCTGTCGGTTGATTTCACAATAAACACAACCAAACGTGGTAATCTCAGCTATGTGGTTGATCTTAGAGATTACTTGCCTGAATTCGTCATGTTCGGGTTTTCAGCTGCGACCGGAGATATGCACGAGAAACATAATGTAAGATCCTGGGACTTCTCTTCAATTTTACAGACTGCTCAAGCTCAACCTCCATCTCCAAGTCCTAGTGTAAGTCTAGAACCTTCTACAACTGTCAACAATACTACTGAAGATTTGGCTCCTGGTCCAGATGAACTTGTGCCTGTTGGTGGAAATAAATCAAAGAAAAACAAGGGATTGATCATTGGATTGAGTACTGCTGGCTTCTGTATGTTGATGATTCTTTCACTTCTTGCAAGCTATGGCTTGTGTAGGAAGTACAAGTCTAAGAAGAATATTGGACCAGGAAATGGGGACGGGGACGATTCCTTCGACTCGTGTATCGACAAGGAGCTGGAAGAGCTCAATGGGGCGAAGAAGTTTTCGTATGGAGAATTGGTTCTTGCTACAGATAATTTTGCGGAGTATAAGAAGCTAGGTGAAGGGGGTTTCGGTGGAGTTTACAGAGGGTTGTTGAGAGAAACGAATTCCGACATAGCTGTGAAGAGGGTGTCCAGGGGATCCAGACAAGGTGCAAGAGAGTATGCATCAGAAGTGAAGATTATCAGTCAGTTAAGACACAGAAATCTGGTCCAACTTCTGGGGTGGTGCCATGAAAAGGGTGAGCTCCTGCTTGTCTACGAGTTCATGACGAGCGGAAGCTTAGATTCTCATCTCTTCAAAGGACTGTCACTCTTAACCTGGCAAGTGAGGTACAGAATTGCTCGAGGGATTGCATCAGCTATGTTCTATCTGCATGAAGGGTGGGAAAGATGTGTGGTGCACCGGGATATCAAGGCAAGCAACGTAATGCTCGACTCGAACTTCAATGTTAAACTCGGCGATTTTGGTTTAGCAAGGCTCGTTGATCACGAAAAAGGTTCACAGACAACACTTATGGCAGGAACCTTGGGCTACTTGGCTCCAGAATGCGCCGTCACAGGGAGAGCTAGCAAGGAGTCCGACATCTACAGCTTTGGAATTCTGTTACTAGAAATGGCATGCGGAAGAAGAGCTATTGTTGTGATGCAAGAAAATCGAGTACTGGTGGAGTGGGTGTGGAGCCTCTATGGAATGGGGCAGTTGCTAGATGCAGCTGATCCAGCACTAGAGTCAAACTACGAAGCACGTGAAGTCGAACAGTTGCTGGTTGTGGGGCTGTGGTGCGTTCATCCAGATAGCGCCCAACGGCCCTCCATAAGACAAGTGATTCAAGTTGTCAATACAGAATCTCAGATGCCAACCCTCCCTCCAACAATGCCAGTAGCATCTTATGAGTATGGTCAGTAGCTGTTCTACTGTTCTTGCTTTAGTTTTTTCTTCACATGTAATTGTACTAGCATCATTTCGGATTTTGAACATGTATTTCCTATTCCTACATATGATTAATGTGTAAACCAGAGGTGATTGTAAGAAATGAGGGCTAAAAGAATGCATATAATTAGATATAAATCATAAAAACTAGTAGTCATCTAGGAACCATATCTGTAATAGTTTGAGCATCGTCAAACTGGTCAGTAACTGTAAGAGGTGTAGCTGAATGTTTTCCTTTATCCGAGTGAGACGACACGGGTAGACTACCACCCTTTGATTTACGCGAACTTTGTGGTCTGTACAACCCAGGCTCCGTTAGCAGCTTCTCATTGAGGATAACATCAGTAGACAGCATTCTAAGCACTTGCTTCATATCCGGTCTTTGATGAGAAGCTGCTTGAGTGCAGAATAGCGCGACTATCATAAATCGCGTTATTTCATCCTCGGGATAGTCACTCAAATCCGGATCAACAACATCTAGAAGTCTACCTTCATTGTATAGTTTCCAAGTCTGAAACAAATATGTCAGAGATCAGAAGATCATCTAATGTGCAGAATGTACTTAAAAATGAAACCTACCCATTCAAGAAGAACATGGAAATCCTCTCCAAACGCAGCCTTACTGCTACTTCTTCCACTTACAATCTCCAGTATGAGCACCCCAAAGCTATATACGTCCGCCTTCTTGGTGAGTTGTCCTAACAAGGCGTACTCTGGAGCAAGATATCCCCTGCAGTAAACAAGAGGAAATACGAAAAACTATAGTGAAATGAACACAACTACGTATAACGATTCACTAAAGGGGTTCCTCACAAGAAAATAAAGAGGAGTGGTGGAAACCAGCTATCACTTACACTGTTCCTGCTACTCTAGTGCTGACATGAGTGACATTATCAGGAAATAGTTTTGCCAATCCAAAATCTCCTATTTTGGGGAGGAAATTCTTATCAAGAAGCACGTTGCTCGCCTTTATATCCCGATGGACTATCCCTGGTTCAGCATCCTCGTGAAGAAAGGCGAGGCCATCAGCTGTACCTAAACAAATGGCAGCCCTCTTCGACCAATCCAGCTCTACTCGTTTATCGTTGGAAGCTGTAAAGAACGGTGGAAAAACAGAGACATTTCAAATCCTATATGGCCTTATTGCTATTGAATTATGAGTGAGAGAGAGAATTATTCTTCAAGAAGAAGATATATTTATACCAAGCAAGGCACTAGCAAGGCTGTTGTTCTCCAAATATTCATACACCAATATCCTATTAGTTCCTTCAACACAACAACCAATCAACTCTACGAGGTTTGGATGTCGGATATTGGATATCATATTTATCTCCGTAAGGAATTCATTAGTCCCTTGCTTAGATTCAGCAGAAAGAGGCTTGATTGCAACTTGAGTTCCATCCCTCAAAACTCCCTGAAATCATATAAATGAGGCTGTAAATGCAAGCACAGCATTTTACTGTACAATAAAACTTGTTGAGGAATTCAAAACTCACCTTATAGACTACTCCAAAACCTCCCTTACCGATTCTGTTCGAAGGATGAAATAGGCCGGTTGCTGATCGTAAAGAATGATAAGAAAAGAGCTTCACGTTGTTTGTAACAATGCCTGATCATGCAGAAGCCACCAAATAAGCAAAAAAATCATCATTGAATACAGAAGAATGGAGAATCGAATCGTTACGTCTCTTTAGACAAAAGGGCTTTATCATCTTGGTAACTATCAGTTTCAGACATGTTTACTTCACTGAAGCAAGAGATTGGACAGAAGCAAATGATTACTGGATATGAGAGAACATGATATGTCATCCACACAACTAGCTAACTAAAATTAGGAAATTAATGGTCCACAAGAAAACGATGTGGTATGATTTGTTACCATCAATCCTGATCGATACGACTCGGACTAATCTATAGACAAGTGAGGATGATAGGTGATTGCAATCAGTGAAGGAACTGTGACAGAATCTTCAACTGTTCACATGTTCAATAATAGTTTAGAATTCATAATCTTGATGCAAATCTGTCTTTTAACATTCAAAATTCCCTGCTCGAACAACATTGATCAAAACAAACATTTTTAAGGCCCCAAAAGGAACCAAATCACTAGATTCTAAGAAGACCATTGATCCTTATCAGTCGAACTGCCCTCCATTTTTTGAAGAATTAACTCATGTTTGCCACTATTCTTCACAATAGTGAATCTTGGAATTAAGGTTTTACAAATAAGTACACAAATTTCCCATCCATCCTTAATACACAATCATCATGTAACCACTATGTTCTAACACATCCTTAAACAGAACATGAACTCTTGAAAGCCAAACAAGAATTTCATCAAACATTGTACTTGCAAAGAATGAGGCAACTAACCTTGGGATTCCGTTGCTGTCTTTTCTTTGCAGAAACTAAATGCAGCAAAACAAGCTGAAAACCCCATAATCGTTTGACATAAAAATCCAATCTTTAATCACTTCTCTCTCATAATCCAATCAAACAACCGTCGCTCCCACTGCAGCATCACAAATAACCAAAACCCAGACAAGAAATTTCACAAACTTAAATCCCTGCATTATTCCGTATAATAAAAAGGGAAAGTTGAGTTGTCGACATTAATTACGTGATGAACTCGATGTTTATATAAAAAAATGGAAAATGCTTTTTAAGTGGCTATATGAATTATGAATTATAATGATGCTTCATCAATAAGATATATGTG
Organism: Pogostemon cablin; assembly: GCA_023678885.1. Classification (NCBI taxonomy): domain Eukaryota; kingdom Viridiplantae; phylum Streptophyta; class Magnoliopsida; order Lamiales; family Lamiaceae; genus Pogostemon; species Pogostemon cablin. The sequence continues at coordinate 1,948,342 of CM042983.1, forward strand.
TTTAACACATTGTGTGTCGCCTTGGTGGAGCATTTATACAACACACTTTCCCCCTTTCCCCCTCTCTCTCTCCTTGCATAGTTACATGGAGAGAGATAAAATTGATGGAGACTTCCCCGCGGAATCTGTAATCTTACAAGCCGTATATTTTATAGTTGGTTTGCCCCAAGACATAGCTCAAATGGTAGAGGGGAGGGTGAAAAGGTCTTCCAACTGAGCTTGGTTGCTGCAGGGTCGGGGTTCGAATCCTACCTTTGACATGGATTTATTGATACGAATATGAATCGTTCAACTTCCACCAGTGGCCATAACATTCGAATCATACCTTTGACATGGATTTATTGATATGAATATGATTCGTTCAACTTCCACCACCAGTGGCCATAAGATTGGTGTTCGGTGTTCCTACACTACCCTTTTGTCTCCGGTTCTATGCCTACAGTGTCGTGCAATTTGAACCGAAAATGGATAACTTTTTGACGAGAAAACTGATGATTGCTACAAATCATGTCAACTCTTGCATATAGAATTGGCAATTGTTGAATCTATTAAAAATAATAACTCAAATGATAATTCTAATGTAGACAGAGTCAGCATTTAATTTTTAAGATTAAATATTTGAGCCGCCTTGTGTTGGTTAATAATAAACAGCAAAATACTTCATCATCCCAACAGACAAGGAACAATAACTCTTCCACGGTGATTAAAAAAAGCATCTTTTAATTAATTTTATTATTAATTTTTATAGAAAAAATATAATCCCGCAATCATTGAGTTTTTCATACTTTTTCATATTAATTCGTCACCATTTCCAATACAATCTTCATCACCTAAAAATATAATACTAAAATACATTATATTTTGAAAAATATAATTTTCTTTTATTACCTAAAAATATCACGTTAGCTTTAAATATCAGTAAATTGATAAAAGTATCTTTTTTAAAACTCCGTATTTATAGTAAAGATGAATAGTTAATTGAGACGAAGAAAATAATGTTTATTAGTAAAGTGTAAAATATATTTTATATATGTGTTAGGAAAGAATAAAATTTTAAAATTAATGTGTAGTGTATTATTATTATTATTATTATTATTATTGTTGTATTTTGTATAATTCACAAATTTAGTAAGAATATTGATGAAAGTGAAAATTATTCCCAATTAAAAAAAGCAGGGGAGTGAATTATACATTGAAATAGAAAAGTTTTTGCAAGTTTGGTAGAAAATAGTTTTTGCAAGTTTGGTAGAAAATTTGTACGGTATATAATGTGTGCATATTAAAATAGTGGAACACCAAATAACTTTCCAAATAAACTAAAGTCAAATTTTATTGGTCTTAATTATTATGTTAGGTTTATGAATCATACTTTCAATATTCAACTCATTTTAGGATATTTTGACTGCTTACTGTTTCAACTTTTGAATAGTCACCACTTATAAGTCAAATATTTAATCCATCATACTAAAAGTGAGTTTGATAATACTTGGTCGAATTGTTCTGTAACTATAGTTGTTTTTTTTTCATTTTTTCTTGTCAAGAAAATAGCTAAAAGGATCAGAAATTAATTAATATGAAAGTAAACTTAAGATTTGTATTTATTTTTTTAAAAGTAATTTATAAATTCTGACACCTTTTGTTGAGCATTTTAACAATTTTTTAATATAGTAATTTAAAATCACTGAATATTAAAAAAATAAAAAATTCTTTTGTGAGATCATGTAATAACGGTAAGATTATTTTCTAATAAAGATGTTATTATTTTTATTAAAAATATTATATTTTTGCATTTGGTGCATCCATGATTTAGAGATTAAAAATGGGTTTGTGGGTGGTTTTATTTTTTAAAAAAAATTATATAATTTTATTTAACGGTAGAGATTAAATTAAAATTTAATCTAACGATTAAGATCGACCGAGTATATCGGTGCACCAGGTGCATCCAAATTGGACTCTTTATTTTATTATAAACAAAAAATATTTAGTGCATTCTAGTTATACAAGCAGGGGCGGATCCAGGAAACTTTTTTCGGGGGTACGACGTAATTATAAAAATATTACTCCCTCCGTAAGTAACATGTGTTTTTTGTATGCATAAATTTAAAAAAAATAATTTTTATATTTAAAGTTGCTTAGACGTGTGTAAAAAATGAGTATTTTAGATAATTTAATGAAAATATGTATAAAGTTATTGAAATATGTGTAAAAAATGGATATTATTGAGATGTATTTCTACAATTTTTAGGAAAGTATATTTGTGCTGAAGCGGATAAAAAAAGTGTGAAGTAATTAGAGGGATGGAGGGAGTATTTGATATTCAAAATCGTATAATAATTAAATAACACCCTAAAATTATAATTATTGTTGACATCATCTACTTTTTATTTGTAAAAAGCAATGTAAGACATTATTATTATGAGTTTATAGTGTAAATTTATTAATAATTATGATAAATTGTTTATAAATTTATATTAATTAAATAATTTGGGATACAAATTAATTAATATATAACTATTTTTATATATAAATATATATATAAAAAAATTTAAAAAGAAATTGGGGTGGGGTAGGGGGTTGGGGGGTTTTGCCGTGCCCCTTGTACCCCCTTGTATCCGCCCCTGTATACAAGTAAAAAATTGGAGTTGGGTAACATATACACTGATGAGAAGAGAAAGACAACGATAACAAACAAAACGGACTTATACATATATTCTGATAAAATAATCATTGAAGAGGAAAATGTCATGATTTGGACAAGGAAACTAATGCATAATCAAAACCCATATTAATCAAAATGAGGAAAATTGGTAAAGTCAACAACTTTTAAATTTCAAGAAACTGAAATAAGCTCATTTCCTTTTCTAAACAAATAAAATTTGAATTTTCATGAAGACTCCAATTTAATTGAGATAAAAAAAAAAAAAACTCATGAGAAGTGGTTATTTTAAAATGAAGATGTATTTTGAAATTATTGAATTGATACGATATTTTATTTTCAAAATGTAAAAGTTATTATAGTGGGATGAACAGAAAAAAAATAAAATAAAAAAATGAAGATAATCAGAAATAATGATTTAGAAAAAGAAGAAGCTACAATTAGTCTTGGTTAAGAAAGAAAAGAGAAAAAACACGAAGTTGATAGTCTTTTGAGAACTTAATTATACAAACACTACTACGGATTAAATTAATGTCTCTGCTCTAAAAATACATTTCCAAAAAATTGTAACATTACATGCATATTATACACACATGAACGACTGAAAACATCAACTCAAACGCAATGATTGAATGCGTTTAACCAAGCACATGAAATGCAGATTTGACACCTTATACTTCATAAAGACACATTACACACATCAACACACAACTTTAATCATAACCAACATTGTAGATATTGCCAAGGATCATCAGAAAAAAGAACATTCTTGTGTCTCATTGCATAACCTTCTCTCTCTCTCTCTCAACTGCATTGTCTTCACTCTCCTCAAATTTAGTCATTCATCAAGAAAATAGGAGTTGGTGGAGTTGGAACTATCACTGGTTGATGTGAGAGGAGATTCTGAGCTAGATTGAGTACAACTACCAGTAGAAGATGAAACTGTACCAGTTGCTACTGGACTTAAATTCTCTGGAATGTTGATGCTTCTTCTTATATCCTGTCCAACACAAAATGGTTACTAACTTAGATTCGCTTTGGTTCAAATTCCGGAATAATAATGGTAACGAGAGTCATTAATGAAGGTAATGGTAATGAGAATGAAATTGATCGAAGGGGATGGGATAGTCATTGAATCAATGGGAAAGATTGAAGATTTCGAATTCCCATTACCCGTTACCAAGTATGAGGAATGAGAATCAATTCCCTTTCATTCCCATTACCCATAATTATTTATTTATAAAGATCATGCATTCATTCTCTCTCTCTTCTTGTCATGCATGTTATTAAAAGTAAGGGAGTAAAATATGTGTACCATGTGCCTTATAGCCATATCCAGTGATCTTTTAGAGAGGGATCTTCCAAAACCTGTATTCTCCATGGAAGATTTCTTGGGCTTATCATGAGATATGGGTTCATCTTGCTTTGGTGGAGCTAGTTTTCTCATGTTCACTACTCTCTCAACCATCATTGTGCCCATCAAAACAGGATTAACATCATCTTCATCACCACCACCATGGCCATAACCTTGACTTCTTGATAGCATTTTGTGACCATTAGTAGGCCTTGCTTTAGCAGGAGAGCATGACTTTTGTCTTGGTTTCCCATTGGAAGATGACGAGGGAGTTCTTGCCCTTCCTCTTGATGCAGAGGCAGGCCTTTTAGGCATGGATGTGGTTGTTTTCGTGGCGTGATCATGGGACAACGAGAGGGTGTCTGATGACTTTGATGGCCTCGACTTCACAATTTGAGAACTCCTACGTGATGGAGGATTAAGAGGGTGTTTTGACACTGACACTGCTTTTTTCCCATCTGATGTAGTAGATATAGCTGATGTAGTTGTTGGTTTACTTGTTATTGTAGCTGACCTCGACGCAGACTTTGATCTGGATGGCATTGTCGGCCTGGAAGTTGGCGTAGAAGGACGTGATGCAGCTCTTAATGGAGTCGAGGATCTCGCTTGATTAGCCACAGGTCTTGAAGAAATCAATGTGGCCCTTGAAGAAGCTCGAGAGTGCTCTGATGTTGTCCTTGAAGTTGGTGTGGAAGAACGAGAGGGCTTCGGTTTTGCTGGCAAGGACGGTCGTCCAGTAGGCGTAGATGTTCGCGGAGCTGGTTTTCGATCACCAGACGATGACGAAGACCTTCTACTAGCAACATTCTTAGAGTCTAAAGTGATGGATGTTGCTGATTTTTGACCTGTTTTTGCTAGCTGTAGCAATAAGTGATGGAAAATAATCAGTTTATAACCAATCATTTATCAAAAACAATGTTAGAAAACACATGGAGTATATCAGATCAGAGAGTATGAGAGGAGACAAATACACACAATATCATTCTGTTTCAAAAATTAGAAACATTAGTCTGATTCATTGCTGAATCTTGCAAGTCGATTTTTTCAGGAGTAAGCCTGTGACAAGAACTGGCCTTAGACTCTAACCAACTGCAAAAAAATCTAATACTTGGAAGATAGAAAACTTTACCAATCATAGTCATTACATTCAATCTCTAAACTGAGTAAATTGTCATCAGCCACAATTTGATCATTCTCTACTCCTACAATAAACCGAGTTCATAAGCACGAGAACATAAGACTAACATGTAAGAATTTAAGCACAACAAGAACACAAACATGGATCACACTTGAACAACAAATGACAACATGGGAATTAACAAAATTCGAATCAAAACGAACAAAAACGAGTTGTGCTTACTCATTGATTCATCAAAGTCATCTGAATTATCAATGAGGAGATTGTCATTCCTTTCTTCACCATCTCTCAATCCCAAGTAAATAGCCAAATCTTCGTCGACTTCCCTCATCACCATTCCAAGATCTCTGTTCTGTGGCCTAAACTGCACTGATGCCTACATTGCCCAAAGTTATCTCATCACTATAACCATCCTAAAATAGGTAGAAATTCATATATACAGATTGAGACAACATAAATCATCAAACTAACATCACCCATTTAGGCTAACATTCACCATTTTTACTCTTTATCTTCATGCTTTTCTTTCCTCACCATTAGATCCAATTCAAATCACCCACAAGCTAAATAACTCGAGATTTTCAGTTGATTCTTTCAAGAAACACAAGCTATAGCTCGGTCAGACAAAACCCATATGAAGTTTTGGTTCAAAAGAACCAGACTTGCCATCATTATTACAGGTACATAAATTAAGAAAGACAAGAATTAATCAAGGTGAATAAAAACATGGGCATGTACAAGAGAGGGTAAAAGCAGCAAAGACCTTACCGCCATTGTTGCTGATACAACTTGAACTGTAATAACAAGTTGCAGAGAGAGAGAGAGAGAGAGAAAGAGAAACAGAACTACAAGCTTGTTATTGAACTTGCAGCTTCATCAATATTAAAACAGATTTTTTTTTTTTTTTTTGTAGAGTTATTGTCTGAATAGAAAGATCGAGTCTACGGGGAAACAAAAACAAAACAATAGTTCGTGAATCAGAAGAGTTGTTTGTTTATTCCTTTTAATGTGGTTTTCTTGCTCTTGGAAGAATCACAACTCATGAAGATTTGAAATCCGTATGATCTGTAAATTATTACTGGTTTTTTTTTAATAAATAATAAAATAATCTTCGACTTTTCTCACTTTTGCAGTTTTTACAGCATTCAAATCATTGCCATTTTGATTGGTGGACCAATTGGTCGTTGGTCATTCAACACCTCCACTTTTTCGATTCATATTATGTTAATTAAACTATATATTTTATTAATATGTAATAAGTTATATTAAATGTAATAAATAAAAAGGGTCATCTTAATAAATTCTCATTTTTATTTGTATCCATGGAATATAATCTCTTTTTCACTATTTCATTATTAAAATGGTTGATATATGTGTTCAATTTAAATTATTCAATAGATATAAAATTTAGAATAATGTGCATAAAAAATTAAAGAGTAAATTACCAAACCCCTCGAAGTTTGTCCAAATTATCAAACAAATCCCGTGGTTTGAAAATTTATCAATTACCCCTTTAAAAAATATTTTTTTTTAAAAAAATAGTGAAATTTAAAAATACAATGTTAAATATATGTGTCTTGATGTCATTTTCATCATTCTTTATTTTAATAAAAAGTGTATTTTATTAATATTCAAATAAAAAACAAGTTAAATGGGGTAATTGATAATTTTTCAAACCAAGGGGTTTATTTGATAATTTGGACAAAACTCGTGGGGTTTTGGTAATTTACCCAAAGTTAAATTGATGAATTACAGCTCCCAAATCTTTTGCTTCAACTTATCTAATATTGACAACCAAAATAAGTATGAATTGCTAGAAAATGTTAATTACACCTACTAAAAAGAAGTAATAATTAACCTCCATGCAAACAATTAATTATTTTTAATATTAATTGTTAGAAACAATTTAAAAATAAAATAATTTAGAAAATAAATACCTGTTGGTGGAATAAATGTTGTTAAGCTGTGACATTTTAAAAAGAAATAGTAACAGAATATTTGAATAATGAGGAACGTTATAAATGGGCACTGCCAAGAAGGGAACATTTCAAACTACTACATCAATCATAACTAATAAAAATTAATATTTTAATTTCGTAAAATAATTTACTAATAGAAAAACACGTTAGAATACAATCAAAAGAAAACCCTAAAACCCAAATGCTTTGCATCTACATACTGCAATATGATTTATATTTTTAAGCCACATATGAATATGATTAATTGTATGTAACAGTGACTGATTATCTTTTATTGTTTTCGAGTACATTGAGCAATTATGTAATCTGCATTAATAGAATTTGTCATTTTTCTAAAAAAAAAAAACAAAAAAGTCTTATAATTTACAAAGTGAAAGCATTCCAAGTAAAAAAAAACATTATTACGAACAAAAAAAGTACTTTATTTAATATAAAATGAATTTTATAAGAATAAATTAAACATACCAATTATGCATCTAATAAAAAATGCTGTAATTTTCATATACTCAGAAAGTAAATTTTTCTAAACCAAGCACATGTTCTTGAATCTTTATTAAAGATCACGAGGAAAGAGTGATTACAACTTTGAATTTTTTTAAAAAGTAAATAAAAATTTAAAAATATAAATGTATAATGCAAAATTAGGATATTTCGAAAGTGAGTTCGGTTCAGAGTTTTCGGACCACAACATGGGCTGTTTGAATCATGGGAATTCACAAAAACAATTCATGTGAGGTCCACATTTAATGGGCATCAAATATAATTTGGGCCCAGATTGTGGGCCTCGAGAGCTGTGTGATTTTAAAATTATTGTGGGCCCTTTTACATTTCCAATAAAATTAAAAGATAGCACTTTATAGTCAAACTTTTAGTTGAGATAGTAGGATAGCATTTGATAATCAGGAATAAATGGGTCCAATTTTTGTCGGGTTTTATTCGGGTCACATATGGATAATGTTACTTATTTTAGTATCAAAATTAGTTACAAATATACCTTTCAAAATAGGCATACGTAATAGGAAGTAAAGACTCTTGTAAGACGAACACTAAGTAATAATTTTTTAATAATAAGTAATACTAGAATTAGTGAAAAAGTAATAGTGATGTTGTTAGTTATTTTATTTTATGAATAATTTATATTATAAATAAAAATAATAATATATGTAATGAAAATATAATATATTTTTTTAAAAAATAATTATTATTCAAATGGTGTACCCCACCATTAGGGAAAATAATTATTATTCAAAATGGTGTACCCCACCATTAGGGGCCCCCACCGCCCCTGCCCTGGGGATTGGTGGAAGAGGTAAATCGCAGGATGTGCCTCAAGTGGCTTATAGGGAGGGCTCACTGTAAAACTTGTGCTTGCAAGGAGTCAAATCCATGCCAAAGGCAGGATTCGAACCCAAATCGCAGGATGTGCCTCAAGAACCCAAATCGCAGGATGTGCCTCAAGTGGCTTATAGGGAGGGCTCACTGTAAAACTTGTGCTTGCAAGGAGCCAAATCCATGCCAAAGGCAGGATTCGAACCCCCACCCTGCAGCAACCAAGCTCAGCTGGAAGGCCTTTCCACCCTCCCCTCTACCACTTGAGCTATGCCCTGGGGGCAAAATAATTATTATTCAAGAAAACATAAAGATAGGGGTGACAATTCCCGACACGACACGATAGCACGACACGATAATTGCGGGTTAGTGTTTGGGCTGGGTTCGTGTCATTATCGTGTCAACCCAATAAGGACACGAAAATTTCGTGTCGTATTCGTGTCGGGTTCGTGTCAACCCATTAAGCACGATTAATATTAACAAATGATCCATTAACCCGTTAACAACCCAATAACCTGTTAACAACCCAATATAAATATAAAATTAGAAAAATATATGATAAAAATATTTAATAATAATTTTAAAATATATTAATTTAAAAAAATTATTTATTTTAATTAGTATTTTTTTATTTTTTATTTTTTTATCCTGTTGTTATCGTGTCGTGTCAACCGTTATTTTTTGTGTTCGTGTCGTGTTCAGGTTTGCCCTTATCGTATCGTGTCACTATCATGTCAATACGAAACCCAACCCGTTAGCACGAATTGCCACCTAAGACAATATTATGCAAGCTGTGGCGCTTCAAAATATATAGACTATACTAAAGCACCGCCACCTTCATTAACGGTGATCATTTTAAATTAAAATTAATATTCTCAGTTTCATTTTCACATTTTTTTTAATATTTATTTAATATTTTTTTTGTTAATCAATTTTACTGAATTTTTTAAAAACAATTTGATATTTTTTAATCTCCTTGAAGGTACTGGTTCCGTCCAATCCCCATAGGAACCTTGCAATATATAAATGGGTTTAAAGCCCACTAATTATGGGCCTCATAAGTTAATATATAAATGGGTTTAAAGCCCACTAATTATGGGCCTCGTAACGGAGTATATTATAGTTATATCATCAACCCAAATGAATACTTGGAATTTAATATATTAACCGAAGCTATTTTAGAGGGAAATCGACATTTTCCCCAGAAAAACTTGAGCCTAAAAATCCACTGTGCAGTCTTTTAGCACTCACCGGAGATTACAGTTAGCGCGCGAAGAGTCAAACAGGGGTTTATTAAAAAAATCCAGGTAATTTTTCTTGCTATCTGCTACTAATTTCGTAGTTTTCTTAATTAGAAATTGATCGAAAACTTTATCAAAATTAGGTTTGGAATTTGGATCCGTGAAACCATGGGTGATTACGAGTGGGAAGAAACAGTTAGAGAAGAGCGAGATCGATTGAGTGAGTTGCCGGACTCAGTAATTCTTCAGATCCTGTCTCTCTTGCCAATGAGAGATGTTGTTTCGACGACTCTCCTCTCCAAAGGTTGGAATAACCTGTGGACCACTGTCCCCTGTCTTGATTTCTCCGAAATCGTCGGGTCCGTAACTTTGTGAATCGGGTTCTTGGGTTGTGGAGAGGGACCTCCATTGAGAAATTAAAAATTGATTTCAAGCTGTCTGATTGCTCAATGGCTGGCGAATTCAACTCGTGGGTACGATTCATTGTGGAAAATAAAGCAAAAGAGTTGGATATATGTTTAACATACGGAGGTAATGCAGGCAGGTACTACATGGCTCCGCTGTGCCTGAACTCGGGTGAAACAATAAGAAAATTATCGCTTGTGGGTTGTGACCTTCAAATCCCTGGTTTCCCCACCACCTGGAATCAGCTCGAGAGTTTAAGAATCTGTGGTTCTGATTACAGTGCAAGCGTGATCAATGGAATTCTTTTGGGTAGTCCTCGATTGAAAGTCTTTGAGCTGGACATTTTAAGAGAAGAAAGAAGCTTGAATATCCAGTTGAATATAATGAAGCTGAAAATTCATTCATATGCCTATGTTGATGATGTGGTACTGCTGAGAATAAACTGTACAAATCTCGCTTGAGTTGTCTGGTACATTGTACTGTGACTATTGCCTCGAGGATGTCTCATCCGTAAGAGATGTAACTTTCTGGTTTGAAAATTTTTGGTTACATCCTGATGATGATGAGGAGAGTGTGTCAAGGTTGAGGGATTTATTTTCTTTCCTACGACATGTTGAAAGAATCACATTGTTGCGTTGGAGTGACGTATGAGTTATTTCAAAGATTGAATATGCTATTACAGTATTTCTTTAAATATTACAGCTTGTGTTTAATTGTCTTACCAGGCGCTTGGTGACTCCAAGTATCCGCTTACACCATTTACGAACGTCAAGTTCTTAAATCTCCAAAAAATTCTGCTTGATATCGAAATGATGACCTGTCTTGCGAAATTTCCCAATGTGAGGACTTTAGTCGTTGAATTCGTGGGTTGGCAGGAAGTAGAGCACGAGCCATTGGAGTTTGAATCCTATCTGCCTCAACTGAGGACTGTTGAGATTTCTTCATGTAAGATGCCTACTGAAAAACTATTAAGGTTTGTAGAGCTTCTGTTAAAACATTGTTGGGTGCTTGAAAAGGTGGTGATCAAGGAATATGATTTTTGGAATATGTTTGAACTTGAACTTGCCGGGATTCTGAGCTTGCGAGCCTCCCCAATGAATCAAACCGATCGTCGCCAAGATTGTCGTCTTCATCATCCTCGTACTACATCCTCCAGGTCCTCTGTATGTAATTTTTGGTGATAGATTTCTAGAAGAACAGCTTACCCTAATTTTGTGATTTTGAGCTACAGTGTTGGGAGATATCATATAGTATATCAAGTTGTGGCTTTCATTTTTTAAAAAATGACTCCTCTTTCGATACTTATGTAGTTTATAGTTTTATAATTGCCTGTTTGAAACGTAAAATTGTCTTTCTTCGTGCTATGTTTGTTTCTTTAATGTTGAATTCACTTTGTAAATAAAAAATTGCTTATTTGGATCAGATTATAAAATTAGAATATTAAATTACAATAACGTTGTCTCTACTCTGTTTTCAAATTAAAAAACATATCATCTCTCATACTTCTCATTATATCTCTTATAGTTATAGATTATTAGTTATTATTATTGCATAGCAATACCAAGACACAAAATTAGTAGAGTAACTTAGTTGATGTTTCAAAAGCAATCATTTATTTTCGGGATACACCTTAAATATTGTCCTTTAATTTCAAAATACTAAAAATAAGCTAATATCGCTAAATTCTAGTTCATTACTACGTAGGGGTGTGCGGATCGGGATTCGGTACGGATTTTAAAAAAATCCGTTCCAAATTTTCGGTACGGATTTTTTTTAAAAAAAATCCGATATTGAATCCATAAAGAAAAAATCCAATATTGAATCCGTGCCAAATTTCGGTTCGGTTCGGAACGAATTTTCGGGAAAACGGATTTTGACGGATCGGATCGGATTTCTCATGATAAATGGATTTTTGCATACATAAATATTTAGAAAAATATCAATTAAACAAAAAAAAAACTAAATTTCCCAAATCCAAATAAGAATAAATAGACAACCAAAATATTCATCAAACAAATTCGAAGTTTTAACATAATCATAAAAGCGTAATATTGATGATTCATAAATCGTGATCATGGAGGTTTGTTGATCTGACCATTGCCATCACGTAAACTTTCATCTACAAAACACAATTAAAATATCTTGCATTATGAATTAATATTATATATTTACTTAATTCTAAAATAATTAAGTATAATAGTAATTTAAATTAAAATATGAAACATAAAGTACCTAAAAAATTTTCAACAATCTAGTGAAGATCTGAAGAACACGGCTATATATATATATATATATATATATATATATATATATATATATATATATATATATATATATATATATATATATATATATATATATATATATATATATATATATATTTTATTAAACTAAATTAAGTTTACAAAGTTTACATTTTAGAGATACCATTACTTTACACATTATGTTTTCTGAAATAAAACTTTAAATTTGAAGTTTGAACATATTATTTTATTTATTTCCTATTTTTTTAGAAATTTATTTTACTTTTATGAAATATATATTTTATAATATACAATAATAAATAAATATTTAGACCATTAGATATATTTTAAATTATTATTTGTAATTATATTATAACTTTTTTTAATTTATTAATTATGATTACATTATAGTAATTAGTAGAGTAAAATTAATTAATTCACGACATATAAAGTGTAAACTATAAATAATAAGATAAATATATTATATATAAATTTAATGCATAGTTTAAATTCAGTTTTTCGGTACGGTTCGGTTCGGTTCGAGTCGGTTAAATCCAATATTCGGTACGAGAAAATGGGAAATATCCAAGTCCGTACCAAACGAAAAATCGGTTCGGTTCGGTTCGGAAAAAGTCAAAAGTCAACAGTTTTTTTCGATTCGGAATTAATTCGGTGCGGTTTCGGTTCGGTTTCGGCTAAATCCAATATCCGTGCACACCCCTACTACGTACACAACTATCTCAAATCAAATAATTTCCAGATTTTGTTTCTCTTTAAAATCTTTGTTGCTTTCTAAAATCTTCAGCAAAGAAGGGAAAATATTTTGATGCAAAAATAGTTCAAAACCTTTTTTTTTTTTTTTGTGTCCTTTGTCGTCTCACTCATTCTCCAATCACATTCCCGCAATTTCGATTCTATATTCACCTCACTGCACGGCTTGGTTGGAATTAATCGTTGTATAGTCGGAAGCGCTGCGCGGCTTCGTTCTTTTGTGTTCAAGAATCATATACTCGTTATTTAGGATATTTATGGTCAGGTCATACATTTGGTGTTCAAAATATTTGTATCAGAACAGATGGTTAGCAGATTGGTAATGTTAATCTTGTTCATAGACATAATAATTAAATCTTAATCACAATAAATTTTAATTTCGTTAATAGATTGTTAACATGATTTTTATGTTCATTAGTCATACAATTGTGTTCAAAATATTTGTATTAAAACATGTTGCTAACATATTAATAATGTTAATCTTTAATCATAGGGTAAATCTTAATTACCTTTAGATTGTTAATAAGATATTTGTATCCAGTAGTCACTTGATATTCAAAATATTTGTGTTCATTAGTCACACTTGTTGTTCAGAATATTTATACATGATCTTGCAAATTAAGTAGTAATTCTTTGAAACTAAGAAGCTTTTTTTTTTTTTCGGATAATGAAACAAACAGATGATTTCAAGGGCTTTCCATATTGATGCTTAGAAGTTAGAACTTTATTTAGGTTTCAAATGTGGAGTTTTAAAATATATTTTCGAACAGTAATCAATCAAAAACTATGTATCTTGTAATAATACCTTAAAAAGTATCTAATATTAATAATTCAATATAAAATTTTATATCTGTGTCATTCATATTCTAGTATATATCATGATAATATATAAGTAGTAACCATATTAAATTATGAATTTCTAAGGAGTCTCATTAAAACTTTATTAGATTAATTTCAGTTACATCTTAATTGATCGATGTGACTCATGAAATGTATTTTTGGGTTATACTCATGATTAATAATTGTTCAACTATATGTTCCAAATTTAATTATTTGAATGAGGCAGGACGTTTGATAAAATTCAAGTTGAAATAGGTCAACTATTATTCATCCAAATTTGTTGGGAATAAAATGAGATTCCCAAAATTAAAGTAGATCAAGCTACCTATATTATTATATGACGCTCCAAAATTTCAATTAAGATTGAATTCTATCATAACTAGATATCTACTCAATTACTTTTAATAAGGATATGATCCTAAATTAAATTAATTTTACACCATAAAATACTAAAATTTAGAATTTGCTTATGTTAGATTTATATAAATTCAGGTCAACTTAGCTGAAAATTACTTTTTAGAAAGATTTTAAATTATATGTATAGGGTGAGAAAATTATAATATGTAGAAAGTAATAATCATGTCAAGGTAGGAGTATGACAATTTTTACATCAAGATCAAGAACACTCATACATTAATTTTTATACATAATAGGCATTAATATGTGGTCAACCGAAATTAACAAAGTGGCTTAAGAGAAAAATCCAAAGGTGTCGAAAATGGTTGTGTGGAGCGGGTCACTCAAATGGGTTGCCCAGTTGTTGAGCGGGCCTTTACCCGTGGCGGCCGCTTGGACGGCGAATCCAAGGAACCCTACCATGGCAAGGCGAGCATGCTTGATCTCAGCTAGCTGAAGGATCTCCTTTTTCTCCGGGTCAGTTGCTAGTCCTAATGGATCAAAGAACGACCCACCCGGATATAATCTCTTCTCCGGGTCAAGTTCTGCGTTTCTCTGGAACTCAATGTACCCGATCACTAGAACCTCGATCCAGATCAATGTGGTCATGGTGAAAGGAAGTGGTTGGCCAAGGTATGATGATCCCTCAACTAGCTCAACCTTTGTTAACACAAGAAAATTTGTTCAAATAATCTTGATTTAATACATAAAATACTTTTAAACTATATACTACATATAAAAATATAAATTTATAGACATATAAATTTAATTTATAAACATATAAATTTTATGATATATAGACGTATAAATTTATGTTTACCTTTCCGGCATCTTGCCAGGTGACACCGGTGAGCCACTCAACAGTCAAAGCACCCAAAGTAGCGAGCATGGCCCATCGGCCATGTATGAGCTCGCATTCTCTGAATCTTTGAAGTCCGAAAACCTCAGTGTATGGTTGAAATGGCGTGGATTTCACATCAGCACTCTCTGTCCTGGTTCCAATAATTTCTCCAGCGTTATTCTTGGCCAGATTCTGGTCAAGTGAGTCCAGATCAAACTGCAAGTACTCTGCCGGCTTTCCAAGTCCAAACGGGTCAAAGCCATAGTCTCCAACCAGGGTACCATCTAGATATTCAGGTGCCTGGGCTCCAGGGTACCACAATGGTCGGTCGGAAAAACTCTTAGAAGGGGCTTTTTTCTTTGGAGCAGCTTTTTTTCCGAAACCAAACCTAGCCTGCACGCGGCCCGTCCCTGAATGAATGTTTGGGAGACGGGTGCCAATGAATGACGAAGCGGCGGCAGCTGAGGCCATGGTGAATGCGTATTGGATAATAGGAAGGGAGAGTGTGAATTCAAATGAGTTGATTTGTGCTGGGATATAGAGCAAGGTGTTGGTGATGGAGATCGAGATTTTTGTGGATGGAAAGGATTATGGCCGTTAGATTAAGGAAGTGAATCGATCTGACGGAGATGTGAGGATCGCCCTTATCTGTTTGTTATCTGGTGTGCAGATTGCGTGATTTTAATTGGTGCAATGGGAGTGCACGTCGGATGGGTTTCTGTGGCACAAAAGTTACGCCACATTTTAATATCTTTGTTATTGCATACGATATCTATATTGTATGTTTTTTAATAAACGAAAACAAGTATAAAATTTAAAACGAGTGATGTGTAAAAAAATTTTAAAATTCCTGTACATTTAAAATTTTTGTACATTCTTATAGTTATCTTGTTATTAAGCATAAATATTTATTTGTGTTTAGAAACAAAGATAATGTGTAATAGAGTATTTAAAAATTTAAAAACGAGTGATGTGTAAAAAAAAATTTAAAATTTCTGTACATTTAAAATTTCTGTATGTTCTTATAGTTATCGTGTTATTATGCGTAAATAATTATCATATACAGTTATTTGAGTTTAGAAATAAAGATAATGTGTAATATTAGAGTATTTTAATGATTTATTATTATTTTTTTAAATTTTATATCATTTAAATCGATAATTCTTATGTTACAAACTATTATGTTACAAACTAATATATAGTATTTAGCCCTTCCGTCCCGCGATAATACTTACGCAGGGAGTATTATATAATTTGTTGCATATATATTTAAAAAAAAATTAAATAAATTGTAAATATTAAATAGTTTTGAATGCATGACTGTCTTAATCATATTTAAACAAATGTATTTGTGAATGAATGATGTATATATAATATCAACATTTATCTAATATATTTGATATTAATATCAATTTGATATAGTTCAAAATTTAAAAAAATAATAAGATAATTTTTTTAAATTATTTTTTTATATAAGTTTTCATATTTCTATTTTTCTTATAAAATTAAACTTTTTGGCTTTTTCTTTTTTCTTTTACCAACTATTTTATTTTTTTATTTAATATAAGTGGAGTATTATATTATTAATATGTTTATTAAACTATAAATTTTATTGACATATTAATTTTTATTATTTATTAAAGTTAGTTTAATATTTATATAAATTGAATGTTAAAATTTTTATTGTTTATATATAATGATTCTATAATTTAATAATTTTTATTAATATTTTCATATTTATAAACTAAATTTTTTTAAGTATAAATACTTTTTTTTATCACTTCATATATATTTTTTTATCAAAGTTAAATATTACTAATAGGTAATAGGTTAGAGTCGGTGATGCAACACGTATCTAAACCGATCGAACAGCTTGATAACACGTAATCTCAAATTATGAAGCAAAAGCCATTTGTTTCTCCACGTGTCTTATCCTACCCGCGATATTATCGCGATACATTCGCTGTACAATCGAGAGCACAATTTCAACGGGTAATTCCCGGTCACATCGCCGCTCCTCGGTTACACCGCCTCTCCCCTCTTAGCATACAAATTATGTCAAAAACCAGGTTTGAGATAAATACTAATTCGTATGAGCTCCAAATACCTATTTTATGATACATTTTCTTAATTACTAGCCGTCAGAACCAAAAAAATTTTATAATTTTTTTCATTTATCCCACAAATAATTATATACTTTTTTTTAAATGGTAAAAAAACATTTAACTTCATTCATCCCACAAATAATTATACACTTTTTTTTTAAATGGTAAAAAAATATTTAAAAAATACATACTTTTTACACAAGCATAATATTTAGTTTTTACACAAATTTATTTATCTTTTCATTAATTTACCTAAAATATTTCTATTTTTTCTTAATTTATACATATAAAGTAATTTTTCAATATGCTAAATCTTAAAAAAAAAAAACTCTAACGTGCTAATAATAATACTAATAGTAATTGAAAATATGTAGTTCTTATAAAATTAAATAAGACGTTTTATTATGAAAAAAAAACACACATTAATCCAAACAAAAATAAAATCAATTAAACCGTTTTAAGAGAGAATAAATAAAACTCTTTTAACTCTTACCCAATACTCCCTCTGTCTCATTTCAATCTTTACATATTACCAATTTTGACGTTCCATTTCTATTTTTATATTTTCCTTTTTATAGATAGGACCCACACAAATTAACTTTTCCTCTCTCCATAACCCCACACTTCACACTAATACACCTACTCACTTTACATTAAAATATTATTTCTCTCACCTCACTATACATTAAAATACTACATTCCTTAATTTACGTGCAAAAAATAAACATAAAGTTTGAAACGGGACGAAGAGAGTATTTGTTAGCAATCTGTTAGAGCTCTATAGTTTATATACACCATCCTGTATGTTATAAAATTTTTTATGAATATATTTATATGTTTTGAACATGTAAATAAAATTTACTCTTAAAACATTTCCTACATTATTAATCAAGCCTTGAAAGCATACCTCTAAGAATATTTTTGGTGTTTACCTTAAAAATTGATGATCACTGTTATTTATTTTTAAATGATTGAAAACTAAGAATGGAAAACTAATGAAGAGATAAAAAAAAAAAAATTGAAGTACTTTACTACTGTTGACTCAGGAGTACTTACTATTCTTTAATCCAAATTAATTACAATTAAAATACAGATTTGTAAGCTGGAAAAAAGTTGAGGTGCTCTTTACCGGCTCGACTGGTTACCGGTAAACCAATTAAAGTATCCCATTCTGCTCGTACTATTCTCTTTCATTTCTTTGATGCTCTTCTTCTATTGACTGATCACCCATCGCTTGTTATCTTCTCCTAAATCTAGGTATTCTTCTCCTGAATTCCTTCTACTCTTGCTGGAATAATCTGTTGCTTTGGTCGTGAATTTTTTTTGTTATGTTTTTTGAAGATTTTATGTGATGATTTCTTAATCTGGTATATCTGTGTTAATTTTTGTTTTTTTGGGCAATTTATTTTGTTGTGTTACTCTTAATGGTTGCTGGAATAGTAGGGGAGATGAAGATGAACTCTGGATTCCAGTTTGTCTGGTTTCATAGAATCCCTGTTGTTTGGGGTGAATTTTGTTGGGTTGTTTTCTTTTTAACTATTTTTTAAAAAATAATGTTTACCATGTCGATTTGCTTCTATTTTAGAACAAATACATTAGCATGAAGAAAAAATTTGGTTTCATAGTTTTGGGTTTTGTTCTTATCTCTATTGATTATAGTTGATTTGAATGAACTCTGCTCAAAGCAGAGAGTGAGATGTAGCTTTTCTGATCTAAAGAACTCTCATCCTTAATTATGTACATGTGTTTTTTCTTATTGATCACCGCATGCAAGGTTAATGAGTGATTAATCACAATTATATACTTCTAATTTCATAGATATGAAGACGGGAGGCAGAAGTAGTAGGGGCGCAACGAAGAAGGATACTAAGGAAGCATTGAAGCCTGTGGATGATAGGTTGATTTTTATGCATATCAAGTGTTCATATTGATTGAGCTTATGTTGCTAAGATTTCACTCGATTAGTTATCTGCATGTCAAATATTTCATTTGCTAAACATTATAGAGGAATGAAGTTCATTGACAATTCAAAATGTTTGTTCTTTCAGGAGAGTTGGGAAAAGGAAGGCTGTTCCGACTCCAAAGGCTGCCAAAAAGAATCCTAAGAAGGAGAAGAAGGCCGAGAAAGATCCGAACAAGCCCAAACGGCCCGCCAGTGCCTTCTTTGTCTTCCTGTAACAACTGTTATTCTTGACATTACAGATTAGTTTTCTGTTTGTGCTATTATTGGCTTGGCTTAGTTCCATGTCTTTATTGTAGTGAGGAGTTTCGGCAGACTTTCAAAAGGGAGAATCCAAATGTCAAGGGTGTCTCCTCTGTACGTACATTAATTTTAAATTGCTAATAGTTAGTTCTACTTTGTGGATTCTGAGAGTTATGATGTTTGGGTTTTCTCTCTGTGTTCTCTTATAGGTTGGAAAGGCTGGTGGAGAAAAATGGAAATCCATGACTCAAGCTGTAAGTACCAAATTCATCTGTGTAGAGTATGATTGTGAATAAAAATGATCTTATTGTAGTTTGTTCAATTTGAAAATGAAATAGGATGCCATTTCTAGTTGACCTTTCTATACATGGTCATTACATGTAACCCTTCACACAGTGCAGATTACTGATGTTACTGCAAAATGGACTTTTCTCTTCGAAAGTTTTTGTTTGTTTTGATTCCTTCGAAGTGTTAGCCGTGAATTAGTCTCTCTTCATCCTGTTTTGTTGTGTATAAAGACCTGAAATGGATGGTGCATCAACATTAAACTTTGAGTTGACTTGATCATTGAGGGAAACATCAACTAAAACATTTATGTCAATATACGTTGCTGAAATATATTTATCCTACGACTAGTGATAAGGAATGACATATTTGGTTGGCAGGAAAAAGCTCCATTTGAAGCTAAAGCTGCAAAGAGGAAAGCAGAATATGAAAAACTCATGAAATCCTACAACAAGAAACAGGTATAATATTCTTTTTGTACTGTTTTCGCTTTTCTTTCTGTATTAGTTAATTTTTAGACCTTTTCCATGAGTTGTATCTTTCAATCATTATCTGTTAATCGAGATGCAGGATAGCTCTGGAGATGAGGGTGATGAAGGGTCCGACAGATCGGCATCTGCAGTTCATGATGATGAGGAAAGTGTACCGGTAAAATCTTCATGCTTGAATATTTCAGATCATGGAGTGGTTCTTTACCATTTTGAAATTGAAATGCTTTGTTACTATGTCAAGCGGACCTATAATTTGGAAGGAAAGCACGTCTCAGCCATGAATGTGTGGACGTCTTTTCCGCTCACCCTTCTTATTAGTTTTGGGGTTTCCTTGGCTGTTATAAGTTGTGATATCATAAGATAATAATGTCCTTGGTAGTGTGGTTTTATTTTCTGTTTAGTTTTGGTAAATAATGATGAATTCAATGATAAAGAAAATTCTTTCTGCAGGAAGCGGATGATGATGATGACAACGAAGAGGAAGAGGATGAAGAGGAGGAGGATGATGAAGACGATGATGAATGAAAATGCAAACACATGTAGGTGAAGAGTTTCAGGTGGTTTAATGTGGTTTCTATCCTAGTATGTTAAAGACACCTCTTGCCTTCATAACTATGTGAGGTGGAACAAACATGTACTGTAGCTTATGTAACATGTTGCTCCTCAAAGGGCACCTTTTCCGTTGTTGATGTTTGTGCTCATTTCTTGCTCTAATTACCTGATTAGCTGTGTTTATATATTTTTTATGTAGGTGTCTAATTTTAATGGTCTTACTAATCTTGTTTGACTTTTCTTCATATTTGATTGGTACATGTTTCTCAACTTCTTTGGTGATTCTCCCTCTAATATCCTAGAGAAGGATATTAAACAGATGGAAGATAAGAGGATCACTTTAAAATTTCGAGAGGGGATTGCCTATTCCAAATGGGTGTTACAACACAATAAATGGTTGACACATCACCTGTTTTCACCTCCAATTTTCACTTTCAATGAAAGTGGGTACAGGTGATGTGTCAATCATGATGTGGTGTTGGAATACTAGATGAAATACCATATCTCTAAAGAGATACTATGCCAATATTTCTGTGGAAAGATTAAAAAAGAAAAAAAAAATTAAACATGCATTTTCTACGTAGGATTTTGACAGATGACCTGAAAAAAAAAACTTGATTTCAACAAAAGTGATTTTATAGATTTACTCTCGATGCCGAGTTCCTTTATCTACAAGTCAGTGAGTTTGTGGTATAATACAGTGGATTTTTTTAGTTGAGTTCATTGATATTATCTGTTGAGTAATTGCACCTAACAATGTGTATAAGATTACAAATGTAGAATGAAATGAAATGTATGAATAGAATCATGTGAACAATCAGTTCTGTACAAGAAATTACTAAAAGACCCTTCAGAAATGAGGATCATGAGAAACAACCACTGCATCTGCAACAATAAGAGGCAATTTCTCAACATACATAAATAATCTCTTCACATTTTCCTTAATGTAACAAGAGAGCTCAACTCTATCTGAATCGCTGGTGTATATCCAGAGCTCCCCGGAATTCATTCTCTTCAGACTATCGCGACAGAATGGGCACGACTCCGATCTTGCTCTCCTGCATAAGCACAACCCATATATACTGTCGAATCAGCCAAAGAAAGAATCTCAAGGAAAATGTAAAATTAAGGATACTTAGCCATATTTTCAAGAAAAATGAGAAATAACCAATATTCATGAATGAAATGAGATAAGGATAATTTAATCTTTTCAAGTGTCATGATGGTTGATATGTGGCTATCCCAAATTTTCTGTAATCTGAAGGGAAATAAATAATTTCTGCTCTTTAATTTTTTAGGTAAGTTTAATATACCATCTGCTAATTGAGTCTTATATGAAAACTACGGCATGATAACTACTCATAAGTACAATCTTGACATGATAAGCCACCTGAAAAAGTAACATATTACCATCATGGCTAGAAAGACTCTTGGTAACAACATATACAAACTTCATAGTCAAAGAAAGAAAGCACATTAGCATTCACATAATCATGTTCACAATATTTAGAACAGTATGATTTCTAGAGGTTGAGGTGGTGGGTGTCGTTCTTTTCTTTTTTAAATTTCTGGTTCAAATGAAGCAAAGCACATTAATATGCTTACCAGTCTCTAAAGCACTTCATACACAAAGAATGACTGCAACTTGGAAGGACCACCTTGGTGTTCATTTCCATACAAATCCCACATTCTTCCTCCCTCTCGATTTCAGTATCGCATAGCTTGCCTTTGGCCATCTCATCTCTCTTCTTGTATTTCATTGCACATATCTCCCTCTGTCTCCTCTCCTCAGCATCCGTGAGTCCACTGTGAAGTTGCAGCAAAGAGGGGAATATCACTCCTATTCATTAGTCAATATCTCATCATTAGAATTACTCAAGGAAAAAAACAACACATCTAATAAAGCACCAAAACAAATCTGATTTGAGGAGCAAAGAATGCAAAGTTACTCACCATAGAACTGCCTTATACTAGCTTTCCTTTCATGAATATTCATGGTTGTTTTACCATTCTCATATGCCTAGTTGATCAATAATCAAACCCCTTATCAATCTTCATGGTCATAGCCAAATACAAGTAATCGAGCAAAGAGAATTATTAATAAAACCTTGTAAATAAGTATCCTAATCAAGCCTAGTGCACCAGCAAGGTGACAATCAATCCATTGAGCATGGAAGATGAAAAAGTGAGCAAAAGGGCTGTATGATAGTCTCATTTGAAGGCAAGCACCATCATATTCCCTCCTGCAATCTGATGCCCTGCATCCCAATAAGTTCAAAGAATGCATCAGAGGAAGACAACTAATGAAATTATCGTGCTAATCATCTACAATCCCATCAAAAAACAAGTCAATCAGGCTATGCAGCTACTGTTATGTAAGGGGAATATACATACAATTATGAACTCTAGAGGACATTCATATCAACAAAATCCTTTACCCATAGTTTCTTTTCTAGCTTCAGCCACAAGAAATTCTGTGAAAATTTTTTAGTTTTCCTGCATATTATTTTCATTTATGGTTCCTTAAATCCGTTCTCCCATTCTTCACCATCCCATAAAGAAAAATTCATATCTGAACTAGTCCAACAAAGGTGTATTCTAATTGAAATAAAATAATGACAAATTCTGGACTAAAAAAAGCTACCAAGTTAATAGTAAAATTTTATAGAGTAACAAATATAATTTCCACAGGACTTTAATCAACCTTTCATCCCCGAAAATATCTACCAAAAGATTATCCCAATTCCCAAGAGAGAGTGAGAGAGATACAGTGTGTTGGCATGTTGAATATCAGCTTCAAGCGCTTTGAGTGAATCTTTAAAGGACTTCCTCATCGCATTCGCAGCCCAACTTTCTTCCCGTCACTCCCATTCAACTCACACCTCCAATAACTACGATTCTTCCCACCCTAATCACATGTAAAACATTAAAAAAAAATCACGAAAAAAACAAACAGGAAAGCAGAATGTTGAATTCCAGAAATAAAAAAAACAGAGTTTGAAGAGATGGGAGAGAGATTGCAGTACTAGAGAATCGTGGACTCCATGAGAGGTCAGTGTGGAGTTGATAGCTACTCTTCGCTTGGACTGCACGCTTTAATTACTGTATAATTTAATTTCAATTAATTTGGTGTTTGGTGGAGAGCGCTCTGTTTGGTTATGCCTAATTATCCGCACCGCAATCGAAAGATTGCTCCTCAAAAATAGGCCCAAACTCTTCTCCACGATCCTAGATTATCATCGCCACCATGGACGGTAGTTATGCACCTCACTCTTTTTTCCAAAAGCTAGATTTTTACTCCTTCCGTTCGCTCGAGGGAGAGTTTTTTTGATTTTGATTGTCCGCTCATCTTTTCATTATTTATACATATACCTACTAATACAAAAGATGGGTTCACACTCTCACTATTACAACTACCTACTACAAATTAAATATTAATACTCCTTAATCAACGTGCACAAAAATAAAAGATATCTTTCGGGCGAAATGATGGAGTATAATATATTAGTATCTTGTAAATGAAATTTATTATACCCTTGTAAATATTGTGGTCTTCTTAATTCAAAAACCCTAACATTACATAAAGTATATAGAATTGAAAGAGACCACATTGTTTACATGAAACCATAATAATAATTTTTTTTATTTATTTATTTTCTGCATACTAATTAATATGGACTACAAACACGGGAAATACTTTATGATACGAATAGGAAGTACTATCATTTTAATGAAGAGCCATCGTAATGTCCTCTCATGTTAGAGATAATTTTATGTTTTCTTTGTTAATTATCACTCTATTAAAAATATTATCATTATTTATAAAATAATTTATTCCATAATTATTTTTTTTTATTAAAATATTATAAGAAATCATTTCATGATCTCACACATATATTCAAATTAATAAAAAGCGTGAAAATGATATTAGGATAAATATTTAAGAAAAACGTTAAAATAATGTCACGTAGTACAATTTCAGTTTTGTACTGAATGAATTAATTAACACGGAGTATTATAAGTCACATAGGCGTTGGATGTCATGTTACATTTTGGTGTTACATCTCCTGTTATACGTGTTAGATGAGTGATATGTGTGTGGAGAGAAAAATCTCAACCTTTCCCCTTAGTGTTGATTGTTAGGGTATAGATTAGTCTATCCTACGTGTAACAGGAGATGCAACATCAAATGTAACAGAAGATCCGAATCAGGGAACGCTACACACGTGTAGGAGAAATAAATCACACAATAATTCATGATAAACACATCAATACGTTGTGAAATTACGATCGTGAATTTTTTGTTAGATTTACTCTTTTTTTTATATTTATAATTAAAAAAAAGTGAACCATATGGAAATTTGAAAGATTCAGTAGAGAATAAATTGCGATTCTGATCAGTTAAATCGTTTAGATAGGTTTGTTTTGCTCACTACATTTACACAGTAAATTGTTACTGATATTATTATCAACTATTAATCAATTTAATAAATATTTTTATTTAATAATAAAAACTAAACCTCTTAAAAATAGACCTGAATTGTTGTCCGTTAATAAGTGCGATCACACTTTTTATATTTAGTTTGCTATCAAAAATTTTTAGAAATGTAAATCTCATAGTTTAACAATTGGCCATATGAGAAATTTAAATTTCAACTTTTTTTTTCGTGATTATAACTTATTAAATTCTTAGCGTGTTACATTATATTTTCAAACGATAAAATGAATCATATATTAATTAATAAACTAGTTGAGCCATTAATAATTCAATATATATCAACTAAATGAACGTGATTAATTCTTATTAGCCAACGTCATTAAAGTAAACTAAATGTCGATATCCAAACACGTCAGATATTTCACGATAATTTAATGCAAGGATAACATTCAATTATGTCTAAGATGAGAGTAGATGAGAGTTTTATTAAAATTATAAGCTAATGACTCTCAAGCTTTTAGCATACACCAAATTACAAAATATAATAATAATAACTTAATAATAAAAGCTACTCCCTCCGTCTAGTCCTTATGATTACGTTTGTTTTTTGCACGGGATTAATGAATATAGTATTTTAATGTGTATTGAGGTGAAAGAAATAATAATTTAATGTAAAGTGGATAAGTGTATTAGTGGGATGTGTGAGCCCATGAAAATAGAAGTAATTAATTTTGGTGGGTTCCATATACTAAAAAGGAAATATAATCATTAGGATGAGACCTTCTTAGTTCTCAAGGTCGCGAAGTTCCAGTTTTAGCGTGGTAAGAAAATAGACACTTAGGTCCAAAATAGAAATATATAACCATTAGGATTGGACGGAGAGAGTCTTTTCTCCCTCATTATATTTTTTTTTTTTGTTATATTTGATTGAATCATTAGGCTCTTGTTGAGTAACGCAATTAGAATTAGAATGAAATTATACTATTAAGAAGAGGACACCTCAACTCATACAACGGCAGCGTATTGATATCGCGGACAAGTGACCATGCAGGCCTTGTCGTTATTGCTACAGCTATTTGAGGGTATTTCCGGGGTTTCCACTCACAAATCACAATTATCTTATACTACAAGTTAAGAAGTCTTCAAATTGTTTGCAAAAGGTTAAAGAAATAATTTAATTCACTGATTAAGAAAAAAGTAAGCTATTGGGTCATGAAACTTGATGTTTGTAAATCCAAGTCCATTTTAATAACAATAATTACAAGAAAAGTCACGAAATTTATTTATATGACAAATTAATCATATTTTTTAGAAATTACAATAAAGAATTTCAGCTTTAAATATTATTACAAAATGTACTCAATATGTGATATTTTATTTAAAAATGAGATTAAAAATGGGTTTTTTTTAGAGATTTAGTTTATTTTTACAATAATGCTTAAATGTGGAGTTTTTATTTTTTTTTTACAATTTCTCATGAAAATTAATTTGAAATAAGAATAAAGTTCGTAATTTTTCTTGTAGTTGATTGGATCAGGGCAGCACGGAAGCTAGCAATTGGATAAACAAATCTCATGCAGATTTTTATTGTTATTTTTGTTTCTACGTGTTATTTTCTCAACACAACCCACCCATCTATCTTATTAGGTTTTGATGTCTATCCAGTCATCCCGATACATCAATCCATTCCCACAACACCAATCAAATAGCAAACTAGTTGAGTGAGCTCATGGGTTAATAAAACTTCTTATCTTTCCTATGGTATGGAGTATGGAGTGTAGTTATTACAAACAAAAAATTGGCACTAGTTGACCCCACCCCACCCCACCAATAAAAAGATGGTTAACGTATGGTTGCATCACTCACCTTCAATTGCTTTTTCTTTGGCCCAATGAGCATGATTCCTTCACACTGTTAGTTATCCAAAAACTAAAGATCGCTTTGGAGGTTGTAAGAAAGGCATACTAACCTTTGGTTGAGGCCGGTTATAGCTCTTCACGATACCAATTGCTATAAATGTATTCATCACAGCTGCAGCCTTGAAAAGGAGCAACTTCAGAGAACATAACAAGCAATTAAAGAAACTTAAATATGCCTTTTAACTTATCACTTATGCAAAGGGACTGAAACTGAATAAGTACATATATAAATATTTTATCAATGGGAAGGCACTGAAAGTTCTTCCACAAGGACCTACCTATGGTAAACAAAGACTGGAGCACCTATAAGAAACGGAGCTACCAGAGAAACTAGGTTTTAAAACCTGATTCCTGTAATTATTTCTATAACTATGAAGCATATGGTTGCTAAAGATCTCATCAATGCTCCAAAAGCACCTAAATCTGCCCATCTACAAATAATTCGCTTTTGAGACAAAGGGGAAAGGGTTCAATATTGTTCTAACCAACTAAAAGGGTAAATCAGGATCCTGCAACAAACCATTTTTAACTTGAGCAGAAACGAGGCAGCATCTTGGACCAACAAAGATCATATCGGTTCCTCTTGTTTACTTTACTTGAATGGAAGATATTCCCCAGGTTTCACACAATTTTGTGTTGATAGTTTAGAGGACTGGACTCAACAAGAATTCCGGATGGTCCTTTATGGAGACAGAATCTCCTTAGGTTGTGTGACCCAATATGATAGATCACACCTCCGATTGAAATATAAGAAAGAAAACTCGCAACACGGTGAAAAACTTCCAAAAATCTCAACAGCCATAGCGTCTCTGCCTTTCCTGGAAGGAACATAATGCCTTAAGAAACTCATTTTCTCCAAAATCAGGCCAGAGTGAGTGTGAGAAATATAACTCAGTGTGTGCCAGTTGCCATAGTAAGAAATTGCTGATTCTTTGTTCCCCACTAGTCCTTATAAGCAGATCAGGGTATGGGAAATCAGTACAATTAGTTCCAAGTTCCTTTTCGACTAATAACACATTGATATCCTCAGGTTCAATGAGACCATCCTTAACTTTGAGTGCAAGTTTTTGGCAAGCTTGCACAACATCAGTCTGGCCACTATAATTAACTGCAATGATGAGGTGCAATCTTGAGTTGCTTTTTGTAGTTACCATAGCATCAGTTAGCAATACTTGTAGAGGCTTAAGAAGTTTAGAGGAGTCTCCAATAAGTGAAATCCTAACACCTTCACTGTTCAAACCAAGAGATAGATATAATGTAATGTCAACTCGTTGCAGCCATAATTGTGTACATCACAAGAAACAGATATTGAACAGAGAAAATCTAGCTATTGCTTAAACAAGGATTTTGTTGGCAACTATCACAATTCACAATAATGGGAATAACCATCAGTAATAATGGTTGACACTTCACCAGTTCATGATTGAGCTATCACTTATCTTAGCATTCAACAATGAAAAGAACATGAAATTTACTCTTCAGTTTTAGCAAATTAATTCCATACTTAACAAATTGTGCATGTCAAATACCAATGTAATTAGAAATTCGAACAAAGAGACTGTTTATCAGCAGTGATCATTCGCCCAGTGATATCAATTTCACAATGACATAATAACAACACATATACAAGTTTCAACACGTACCGTACTAAACGTTGGAGTTCATCTCGAAGTACTCTCTCAAACAATCCCATCAAGAAATCTGTCTCCATCTATAATCAAATTCACACAAAAACTACAAATTATTAAAAAAAAAACACTATAATAGAAACGCATGTCTTTAGTTTAAGCATTCTCTACTTTAGGGCGAAACCAATTATCAGAAGAAAACGCGAACACTGTAAGAACTGTTATCCCCCAATCGCAACAGAGATCGACGATCCTCCTCAAGGCCCGAACTCCGGCCTCATAACCCATTTCGATCGGCAAACCTCTCATCCGGGCCCACCTCCTATTCCCGTCCATGATAACTGCCACGTGCCTCGGCATCAATTCCCTCCGCAAGCCCAAGGGAAGCGCAACCGATTCTTCTTCGGCGTAGTGAGGTGGCGGAACTCCATTGAGAAGGACGTCTCTTCCATTGGTGGCGGTGGATCTGTGGGGAAAAGAGAAGACGGGAGACGGCGCGTGCGATGGCAGCTTGAAATGAAGTGAGCGGCAAAGGTTGAAAGAGAGATGGAGTTGGAGAGAGAGCATTTCAGTCGGATGGCGGGATACTGAATTTTGGAGGGAGGAGAAGGATATATGTTTTAATTTTACCCTATCTAATCTCATCCACAAATTCTACGCTTACACGTGGCTTTCCTGTAATAACATAATTTTGGCATAAAACTATATTTGAAATTGAAAATATGTTTGAATAAATAATGCATTCTGATTTCAGAATTTCTGATTATTAAAATGAATGAAAGAAATTAGGGTCGGTAAAAGAACATTTCTAATGTAATGTCACGATAATTACCCACAAATTATCTCCGATAAATTTGAATTTCGATGACTTTGTTAATGACTTGACATCTTTTTGTTTGCCAGGATAAGCAATTCAGCGTTCTCCGCTCATCAACTGTCAAATCAAAATTGAATTTCTAACTAAAAAATTAAATAAACAAGTCATTGAGAAGTTGAAATTCCATTTACTTGGTCCAATCTCTCCTTGATCCAATCACAATCTAGTATTTCAAGGTTTCATGAGTCCCGCATTTGCAATGCTATAACAGATAATCTGCAGTGATATATGCAAGATAAATAAGAAATTAAAAGAAATTTTAACTACTTAAATGCAAAGTGACAAACGACTGATTTTATATGAACAGGAAAATTCGAATAGCGAATTTCAGACTTGTAAATGTAATTTCATTACCTATATTAGATTTCAGAATGAGTGACAAAACAATAGGGACTCTATAAACTTCAACAGCATATACGGCTATTTATAAAGTTTCCACCAAAGTAACTTTTCATCACGATGCAAAAGGAACTCTGATTGGCGGGAATCACATGCAGGTAAAATGCACTATTTTCGTCACCTCGATTCACCTATTGTGTGATATTTGAGGATGTTCTCAGGTAGCCCCCGATAAGGAAGTGAACTATTTGATGGTGTGAGGCTCTTGGATTGAAATTTCCTGTGGTACCTTCAAAGTTATATCGTTTACATCCCATCCAACCTCTTCTAGTTGTAGAAAAAAACCATCAAATCCATCATTTAATTCAATCAAGCTTTGCTCAAGTTGAACGAATACATCATCTGATTTGCTCCAATTATGATGGAGCCAGTAGGATTGCCAAACACATCATAAGACCGAAAGACTAGTAGCTCCCTCCTGTAGGAATTCACGTCCAATGATAATTTTATATTCATAATAAATTAATGCCTCTCTCTGACACATTTTTTTTTTTTTGGGGGGTGGGGGGTTGAAGGGAAATAGTGATTCTACAAATTACCTTGAAGGACACAAAGACTTCAAATTCTGTTCCTTGTTGGTTCACAACAAGAAAATATTTCTCTACTTCATATAGTCTGAGAAGCATTCTAGCCTGTATGAAAAACATAGAAAGTTAAATTGAGCTTTGAGTTCTTGCATTAGCTGGAGTGAAGAGAGAGATTTAATTATTTTTTTATATGATTTCCAGACAAAACTAATTTATTTCAAGTTTTTTTAAAGTAAATGTCCATGGTTATCCAATCCATATCTTCTCAACAACTTCAAATCTTTGAAATTCTTACATGCATTTAGTAATTGAGGAAAATGCATAGAGAACAATGAAGGTGACAAAAAAGATTCTTACTCACTCAACCCATGACCATGCATAGTACTTTAGGAGAAGATTCAGAAGAAGTTGGAATTTTAGCATTTGATTGGAATTTGCATGTCAAAGAAATTAGTGAGTACTATTTAATTGCATAATCACAAACTGTACACGCACGTTTGATTAAATTGATTTTTTCAAATTATTTTGGAGTGGAGGACAGAATATGAAAGCCCCAGTGTCATGAAATTTTTTCAGTAACATAAGAGATCTGTCCTACACTCCTACTCAAGAAGCACCAGGAAAAATAATGAAATTAGCTGATTGCGAGGGAGGTCGTACCTCAGAGCCACGTTTTTTGCCAGTAATCATATCTTCCAAGGACACACCAAAAGTAATTCTTGGTGTAAGGAATTTTTTCCATACTAATATATTTTCCATCCTGTTGCATTCTTCAATTCCTGATCCAAAGGAAATTATTAGTACCTTTCCAATAAAGCTCGAGTTGATTGAAGAGCACAAGCTTACCAGGAACTTTTTGCCATAAGATATGCAAATTCACCAGTATGCGAGCACGCTTAAGATTTATCTGTCAAAAAACTGATAAGAATATTTTGACAGTGTCTTGAAGGAACTGTTTCTTTTTTCTCACTTTTGAAGGAAATTTTAGCACAGTACACATCATATACACTATCTTACTGTATTAAAGCGCAGAACTGAAAGAGACAGATAGCGGAGGAGCCAGAGATGAAGAACTCGCATCCCGAGCCATGTCAAAGCCAGCAGAGGATATGAAGACGATATATCAGGTGTATCCTAAATTGTGGTTCTGATTAAGGTATCACAAAGATATGAGGTGAAAAGAGATTTATACCCAAATAAATTTGATACAACTTAAAGACGCTCAACAGACCAGAGCAAGTATACCTAAAGCAAGGCCAACAAGTTCTGCAGCTACTTCCCAAACTTCCTCCTGTCAAATTTAATCAAAAAATCCAGTTAGATGACCACATAAACTAAGTACTAGTACCCAAATAGAGATTATGATAGCAATTCACAAATTTTAATGATAATTTACACAAGCATGGACATTGGATTATCTCCAACAAATTACACATAATTTACAAACTCCCCTCTGGCACTATAAATTCCTCACTATAAATTCCTTCTCTGTTACCCAACCCCCATCCCACCCAACACACAATATTAGACTATTAGTAATGTAGAAAGAAGTGATATCTAATTTTCAAATTTAATTGGGTATAAAGAAGAAAGATATAGTCCAAATATTAACCAATTTCTGTAACTTGTTCAATGCTAATACTAAGAGCAGTTGGCATTACGTGACACTGAACTTTACTAATATATTGGAACGAACATCTGCTTGTTATTAAACAAGTCTAAGTGAAAAATACAAGAGCAAAAGATAATGACCTTCACCTACCTTCGCTGATACCTCTTCCAGGTTTCCAGAGATTGCAAAATGGTTTTGGATCACGCGAAATGAAGGGTCGCTTAGACCCCTCCCTACTGCCTGCAGGCATAGAAATTCACTGGATAAGCCTCATTTCCAGACATATATTCTAAAATATTAAAGACAGACTGCAAAAAGAATATTCACTATAAAAAATCTTTAATTTTGAAACATATTTTATAGTAGTATTAAGCACTCTGAAAAAAATGTAAAACTATAAAATAAATAAAATATTCTGGACTTCATTTAATTTCTGTGGGAAAGCTTGGATGGGTGGTTATTCAAGCTGAAGCTGTTATGAAACAATACAAAAAAAAAAAATTATATGAACAAATGCTTTTCCAGGACTTCATTTAAATACTGGTCAATAGGTTCCTACACCAAATTGAAGAAAACGTATCCATCTTGTAGCCCAATTTGTGTTGCCATAACAGAAAAATGGCTGCAAACTGTTTTTCATTTCAATACATGATGGTAATGAATATATAGTGATTAATGAGATAGCACAGCTCAAACTTAGTAACTTGACCTTTGCAAGATTTCCTAGTGATGCCAACAGCAAGAAATGACCAGGATATAATTGGGTACTGAGATCAAAGATGCTGCAACAGAAACATAATCTTTAATCACAGAATACATCAATAAAAAAAACTGTTGTTTTCACTAAGAAAATGTAATTTAAACCTTCCAGTGCTGCCAATGAAGTCTGCATACAAGCGCCATTGTTTAGGATCATTGTCAAAAAGATTGCCAAATTTTCCACCTAAGATCAAATAAAAAACTATTACTCGCTCATTCTTATTATGTTTCTAAAAAAAATTACTATAAGAGAAAGCCAGACCAATGAATAAACGCCCAACTGCACCAATGCCATCCTTTGACACCCATCTGCAACACAAACAGATGCTCGCACTTTAGTTTGGTAAAAACAAGCTTATTGCAGAATGCAAATCAACTGCTCAAACAGTTCATCAGATGAGCATAATGTGATAATCCTAATACAGCAAACACTTAGAGTAGTGATATATAATCAAAAGGAATCCTGAAAGAAACAATTGAATAAGAAAGAAAAGCGGTTACCTAATTGCAGCCGCAGAAGCTGCAGTTGTAGTTCCTGAAAAAGAACCTATTCCAACAGCCTGTATTTTTAGAGCTAAACTTAGTACCAATCATTAAGGACTAACTTTTCTGGCACAGATATTCAATAACTACCAAATATGATTACCAACTGCAATGAAAATGGTTGGCTGCATATCAGAACTCATGAACAGAAGAATCATGAAAACAATTTGAAGGATATGGTTATGAACAATAATTTCAGAATAAAGGTAAAATTACATATTCATCATTTTTTATGCAGTGGAAGATTCAGTAACTCGGAAAAAGAAGACAATACATTCTCCAAAGAATACTGTAGAAGTAGATAGAAATGATACTAAACATGAGAATCCATTGATCAGATACGATTACAAAAGGAAAAAAAGTATATATATAAGGAATAGATGGAATGCAGGTTCAGGGAAGTAATTATCTTCAAAGAATCTTATAAAAATTTATATAAATCCCTTATAGTGGATGCTGTATAGCCCACTGAAGTGTAGTGACAAGTTAAGAGAGTTTCTAGCTTTTGATCATTCGGCATATCCAAATAAGCTAATGGCCTGAGAGAGATTCATGTACCTTTAAAAGACTAGAAGTAACCAGCGTATGGCATATCCAACCAGTGACATTAGTTGGGAACTGAAGCAATATGTAATCCAAGTAATCATCCGACACCGAATCTGCGTGAAGTTTTAAAATTAATTAACATATACCAATTTGTAGGGTATATTTAAAGTTACTAATAATTTGTAGATGATGAAATGACATGATCTTTTATTGTAAAAGTGAAATATATATTCAAGTCTAGCAAGCTGAATACACCACCTGTGAATCCTGCAGGCAGGATAAAATCTTTGACGCTCTTTCGAATCCAAGACAAGTACACATCAGTATTCTCAGCACGTGAATCTTGCAACACATTAGATAGGGGCAAACGATCCTCAAGAATTGTTCTAATTTGCACATCAGATTCTACAACATATCTGGATCAAAGTGGAATGAAACCATAAATCACATTTGGACTATCTTAACCCTAATACTAGCTGAATGAAGAGCAAACTCATTAGCACATTATCAATCTTTAAATCCAAATACTATAAGCAAGCCAGCAAAAATACTTAATGTGTTGATTCTTAATATAGAGTCCACGCAAGTTAAATAAATACAAGAAAAAAATAGTGAATGAAGTAATGCAATTAAAGTTAAGTAAAACTCCTAGATATAATCATCTCTTGGAAGTGCCATTCGCGTATTTCTCCAGTAAAATTGTGTGCGCTTCACTTTCCTTCCTTCAATTAAAATCACACACACGAGGAATCATACACAGTTGAAGAATGAAGATAACAATTTAGTTTCTAATTATATGAAAGGGAGTAATCTTACTTGTTAACTCGGGGTTCTTCTGCTCCGGCGGCGGAATGCGGTGACGATGAATTGCAGAGAACATGAAATCGGTCAAATCTCGCAGGTGTTAAACTTCGCTGGAAGTCATAGCTGAAGGTCTGGCCTGAGAACCGCAACTCGGTGGAAGCCATTTTGAGAGCGGGAAGTTTTCGCCGGAAATTAGGGGATGAGAGATGTAGAAAATGTGGCGATATTTAAATGTGTGGGGTGCTGACTGGCTACTGCTGACAGCTGAATTTTGACAATTACCCCTCCGTCCCCGCTTTTAAACGGATATTCGGAATTTTCACGCGACCAAGATTAAGTACAAAGAAACTCAGTTACTCAGGTGGGTTTATAAGTGTAAATAATTATTATTTCTAAAAATATATAGTTGGTCTCCGAAATAAAAGATTGAAAAAATAAAAAGTCTAAAACATTGTTATTACTTCATGTTTAAAATGTAAACTCCCCGAAAC
Organism: Pogostemon cablin; assembly: GCA_023678885.1. Taxonomy (NCBI): domain Eukaryota; kingdom Viridiplantae; phylum Streptophyta; class Magnoliopsida; order Lamiales; family Lamiaceae; genus Pogostemon; species Pogostemon cablin. The sequence continues at coordinate 1,983,714 of CM042983.1, forward strand.
AAATCGACATTATAATATCCTAAAATTATACTATGTGCAGTTATATCGTATTCTAAATAATACACTCATATTTTATCTACTATAATAATGTCTTACATAATCACAGTTTCACAATAAACTTTATCCTTTTAACAGAGTATTAATTTTTTTTCTACTCTCTCTATGTATAGGTTTAATACAATATTACGAAATAAAAAAAATCAGAATTTAAAGTATACGTATACACCAATATTGCTTGCTGCCTTGCTTTATATGCTTCTCCCCTACAGTGATTTATCAAATGAAGAACAGTGATATAAGTAATTAGATACACCACCTACATCAAAAATCTAAAATTTCAAAGCTCGACTCAACACGACTTGCGTTCAGGCTTTGCTTTCTAGATTCTACGAAGTAAATGCTATGAAGGAGCGATGTTGAGAGGGCAAACTAATAGCTAGTCGCTAGAGCTTTGATCATGCTTCTTGCTATTCTCCTCCACAATGATCTGAAATTCTTTCTCTGCTGTTGCAATAATTCGCTTCACACTGTCAAAGGTAGTAAGCCTTATGCTGCAACAGAAAAATAGAGTATATTTAAGAATTTATCAGTTATATTAAGAAGACAGGTGGGCAGGGAAAGGAAACAAGAACCTGCTGTTAGGTAAAGTCTTCAATGCATTGGGGACGAAACCCCTGTAGAGTCCCACTAAACCATCACGAGCCACAATTCCTAATTCAAAGTTTACATCAAGACAGTTGCACCTTCAGACACTTGAGAAACTTCATTGTCCAACCAAACAGTACAAATATAAAACTGTAATGCATATTTCTTGTAGTGACTCCATTAATGGATTTCATATGTGGCCAGGTAACATTCTAATAACCTTAATTTTTATTCATCAAATAAGTTAATATAATTATGGCAATCCAAATTCATGCAACTTGAAAGGTATATTTGATAAGTGCAAAACCTTGATGGGGTAAAATATGCAAATTGTAAGTGGATACCTGAAAAGGCATCCATAATTGTCGTGTAAGGAGTCCCCTTCATTTGCATTTGCCGCCTAACTGTGTCCAAAGGATAACACATGATCGTGGCTACTGTGGCTGACACCAGTGCTGTAGCCAGGGATGCTTCAGTCCTCTTCTGATATTTTTCTGGCAGAGCCTTCTTCACCCTGGTATTCAGATATGATTCCGAGTTGAAATGTGTAAAATTAAAATATTCTGCCTGAATGCATAACAAGTAAAGTAGTAAACTCACAAATCAAAAACGCAAAAATTCACTGCAATATAAGGTGCAATTCCAATAAGGGAAGGTCCTAGACCATTATAAAATGATGCGAAGCCCTCCTCTCTCATCATGTTTAAAGCAACCTGCAAAGCATATAATAAGGAATTCAGAGGTTCGTCCTCACATACAGAGAGTCTTCTTTCGATAAATTAAGATAAATATAATAGCTTTACCTCTGTCATTGTTTTGTATCCAGGATCAACAGCTAACCTCAACCTAAGGACATCTAGCGGATAGGTGACCTGGGTAAATAGAGATAATTGAGATACAAACGTATGTTCGGAGAATATACAACTAAGCATAATCATGGGCCTTCTAACTTTATTCCATAAAATATACATAAATGACACATTTTTTACTCTAGAGAACTCAATGATGGTGGTGGTCAGAAAATAAATACATTGGCAGCTAAGTTTCCAGTCTATGGTTTTGGCTTTTTTTTTTTTTCCAACTTACAAAAGTTGAAGTCATGCCAGCACAAGCACCTGCGGCTAATCTTCCAATTACAGAGAGTTCTCCATCTCTTCCCTGAAAAAGTTTCTGAAAAATAGAAAATATACAATTCATAATTAAAATGGAAGTATGATATGATGTTTCACCTCATTTAGACAGTTTTGAATACCACCTTATATGTTTCATAGGCAAAAAGCTGTACTGCGCTGTAAGGTATGATCCGTATCACCTATAGCATTGCAAACTATAAACAAGCTATTTTTATTTGGAAGTTAAAAGGTATAAAAATAAATGGAGCACTCTATAATCTATTGTACAGAAAATCTTTGGCCTTCAGAGTGCGGATGGTTAGAGAGAAAACAGACAGCCAAACCTGAGGGAGGTTCCCTTTCCAGTACCCTTTCAATCCTTCTTCCTTCCCGATCAATGTTAAGGCCTAAATAAAATTTCAAAAGATTACTGCATGCATGGGAAGAAGTTACCCTACAGAAACAGAATATGCTCACATTATTCAAATAATAACAGTACAAATATTTATGAACAAGAAAAGAGAGAGAAAGAAAAATAAAGAATGCAAAGATGCTAACAAGAGGCATTGCAATGTTTTCAGAATATAATTGACTTAAGTACTCAAATCATATTCACGAACAAAATTTTAAAAAATTACTCCCTCCGTCCCATAGAAGTTGACACACTTTCCTTTTTGGTTTGTCCCACTAAAGTTGACACATTTCCTTTTTAATACATGGGACCCACACAAAATAATTAATCTATTCTCATGGGCCCCACATATCACCTCTAATACAATTACCTACTACACATTAAATATTATTTCTCTCACTTCACTTTACTTCACTTTACATTAAATTATTATACTCCTTAATCTCCGTGCCCAAAAAAAATTACACCAACTTCTCCAGGACGGAGGGAGTATTTGTTACACAAAGTGAAGTCAGATTCCTATCACTGCATATTCCTAATTCATAGAAGGAGGCATCTACGCAAAAGAATAGGATAATAAAAGCTTATAGAGCAGAAAACTCATATAATAGTAATTGGGAATTAACAAAAAGGTGTATTAACACGTCATGGTCCGTAGCTGTGTTGGATCAACCATAACCCATAATAAAAGTAGAAATATTAAAGATGACTTCACATATATATGAATGCTTTCACCATATCTCACATTCAAAGGAAGATAAACCAAAAACATATAAAGTAAAAAATAAGATGTGCTTTACACATCCTTGTTAAAGAAAATAGTGGAATCTTTCTAAAAGCAGATAGTGCAATTAGCATCAGCAGGAAAGATGCAATAGAAACACCTCTAATAAACCAATTCCCTTCTTCACGGTAGCTTCTCCAGCTATAAGTCCATGAGTCTGCATAAAATAAGAGGAAAAAAATATATATACAAGTTAAACTATTACTGTAAACATAGTTTAGTCTAAGGTCATGAAAGTAAGTATTCAGATTCATACCCTATTCTAATTTGTTAGAAGTTAGAATACAGTAGAATAAATCCCTAATTATGAAAGTCAATAGAGAAATGCAATGGCCAGAATGCTTAAATTTGGTTAGTTTAATATATTGGGATTACTAGAATTTAGCCCAACTAAACCCATTCAAATTCTGTATTTAAAAAACTTGCACTAATGCACATATGACCTATAGAAGGAATATACAATTTCCTAATGAAGAAACTGGAAGAGAATAAGTACGAATATAAACAGAGAAACTGAAACAATTGGGCAAAAACATTAAACCTAATTAATTTACTCCCACCAAGTCCTGATATGAAATCAACACTAAATAACCTGCATAAGAAGCTTGATGCGATCAAGCGGCGCAGTGACAGTTTTAGCAGCAGCGCCGGCAATTGCGCCGGCGGCGAAAAGCGCAGCTTCCTTTGGAACCAATGCAACCATAACCATTGGATGCTTCAAAATTTGATCGAACGTCGGAAAAAATTCCTTCTCCTCTCTCTTCTCCGCAAGAGACAAACACGCAAAATTAGGCTTGCTGCCACTGGCATTCCCAGCGAACAATTTAGTTTGGCATTGATGGAGGCCAGTAGAATTGTAAGGGTCAAGACCAGGGATTTCCCGCCATATCAGTGAAGCTCGAGCGTTATTACTCATTTGAACAAAGCTTGGTAGCGCTCCTCTTTCCCTCCGTTCAGATAAGGAGGCGAAAGTTGGTTGCAACAGATGGAGGGAGTGACAAGGTTCGGCCGTTTGGGGGTTTAATATTTAATGGGCCTTTTTTTTTTAATTCTTTTATTTTAGGCTTTTATCACAATTGATGCACTTTATGGGCTTTTGAAATTTTAAAGAAAACCATTTAAAATCAACATAAGTTACATAACTCGTCTGGTGGGCTCAGCATAGTGAGCTATCGGTGTTCTTAATTTTGTAGCGGGTGGCCCATTCGTCAGCCCAAAGGGATATCATTTTTTATTTTTTATTTTCCATTCAAATGGTATCACTTTCCTTATTGGAAAGAAGGGTACATACACATCCATAACCCACCATTTTCTAATGCTCTTACGGACGGGGGGGAGTATTTTTTAGTAGGAAGTAATATTATTTTTCTTCTTGGAAAGAAGAGTACATCCATAACCCACACTTTATGATGCTCTTACGTGCGGAGGGAGCATTTTTTTTAGTAGGAAGTAGTATTATTTTTTATATTAAGTTTTTTTTTTAATCTATCTATGTCACTAAATATACTACTTTAATAAGATGTGTCCATAGCTAGGATCAAGGATTCACTTGATCGATTAATTTAATCACTTTAGGCCATTGTAAATATTACTAATGTTTTGTCATCTTAATCACGTTACATATGCTATTATCTGCATTTTTAATACATGCATAAATTTATTTTATTTATGGATATATAATTAATCTACGTGATAAATAGAACAATAAAATTAAACATAGAAGACACATAAATTTTTATTGGAAAATCGACACATATATTATTTTATATATGGATATATAATTACATATTACATAATAATATGGATTAAATTTTATCTCATAAATTATCACTCTATGTATGTTTTAACTTTATTTTAATTGCTATTTTTTTTCTTTTCTCAAAATATTTAATGTGAACATAGCAGTCACAAACATTTTTTTTTTTAAGTAGATTTAATATGTTATTCCTCCATTTTTTGATAACTTAATTGTTTTCAGAAATATATTCCAAATTGTGCAAGTTTACTCTATGTTTTTTTCCCTATTAGTTGAATCCGAACTTGAGATATGGGCTTGCCTTTTTACATGGAAGTTTCTTGTCGGGTAAAGACTGAGCTCTCTCTTAGAGCCGAGCGAATTCAAAGTTGTTATCCGTACCCAAAGTGTTAATTCATGATCGAACTTAGAGGGGTTCTAGTATGAGTATTAGGCTTTAATCGAATAATCGGGTGTTCCACTGAGAAGCTCCCTAATCTTCTTCTAACTCACTTTCTCACGAAGCAAAAACAGATTCTTTGGTTGCAGTGGCACTTCCAGACATCGGATTCCCATACACAAGGGATAGGTAGACGTCGGCGTAGAAAGAAGAGATCCACTCATGAATTAAGAATTCTGAGGGTTTTGAACTCAATTGGTTTTGATAATGAATGATGATGATGTGTATCTGCAAAAATATCATTAATGTCTCACTTTTTTACTAATATTTCTCATTATAATATTTTTGGAAAGAGTTTTTTTAACAATTTTTTTGGGCGATCTTTCATTCAACTATATCAACCATGCATGCAACTATGAGTGCAATCCATTCATGATCCTTCTTGCAACGCAATACGAGATCGTATATATAAATTAATTAATAAATTAACAAGTGCAAAAAAGTTAAAATAAAACATTTTTCCAATAAAAATTATGTTGGATCTTATTTTTCAGATAAATAAATGAAAAGAGCATTTCAAAATAATATTATACCTCTGAGGTGAAAAATATACCTCTTCATTTTATTCCAACCTATAAATCTAAATTACACATAATTGAAGGGCTATGTACAACTCAACAGTCATCTTTTTCATGTTTATAACATGAGACCTCGGGAGAAAAGAAAAAAAAGGAAATTATACTAATAATAGAGCACATAAAGAACAAAGATATTAAAAAATTCTGGCGATTTACTGTTCAAAAACCGACCGTTACCCAATATCCAATCATCTTCAGACACGTATCCCAGTGAATTCCTTTTTATCAAAGCCCACTCCGCTAATTCAATGCACACACGTACACCGCAGTATTACTCTTCGATCAGAGTCTCATTATTTCTTGATCTTATGAGGATTTAAATCTTGGATTGATAGAGTCTGCGCGAATTTAAATTTTAATTAATTAAAGTTTAACTATGGCCAAAGATCATTAAATTCTTATTTATTATTCCCTCCGTCCCGGAGAAGTTGGTATAATTTCTTTTGGGCAAGGAAATTAAGGAGTATAATAATTTAATGTAAAGTGAAGTAAAGTGAAGTGAGAGAAATAATATTTAATGTGTAGTGGGTAGTTGTATTAGAGGTGATATGTGGGGCCATGTGAATAGATTAATTATTTTTGTGTGGGTCCCATGTATTAAAAAGAAAATGTGTCAACTTTAGTGAGACAAACCAAAAAGGAAAGTGTGTCAACTTCTATGGGACGGAGGGAGGGAGTATATAAAACGGTCGATATAATGTAATGTATGATTAATAATGCTTACCGAGTGGGGCCCTAAACACAAAGAAGCAAGCCCCGATGACAAAGTAGCAAAAGAGAAGAACCAGCCCCTTTACGTAATGAGAGGTTCCATCCTGTAAAAATTCAAAAAATAAATTATTAAAAAATATACTAGTACTAGAAAAATATGGCCCTTTTATTTTGATTAATTTACCTGTAACGCAAATGCTGTAACAAGTATGGAGAGAGCGAGAGTGCTCGTTTCCAGGAGACTCAAATTAAGATCCATTTTGACACCAATGATCCATGAAATTATCACGCTTAAAGGGACCTAATATTTTTCAAGAAATTCAAAATTTATGACTATATATATAATACATATTAGTATATTGATTCATTCAAAATAATAGTCTATTAATAATTTGCATTGTAAAGGAAGATAATTGATCTTACCACAAACATTGCAATTTGAGTAGCTGAACCTAGAGCAACACCTAGAGATATATCCTGCAACAAAATAAGGAGTAAAATCATATGTATGTAAATGTGTATACTGTATATAGTTAATCTGATATGGAATCAGTATTGAGTTTCTTATAAATCCAAAATTTAGCAAGTTGAGCTTTATACAAATAGCAACATAAATGGATTCAATGTCAATATTTCTGATCATTGATAATAATTATATTGCATAATTTAATTTTTAATGAGCAACTGAACTAACCAATTTGTTCCTGAATGCGAAGATAATTGCCCCAGCATGCTCAACTGCATTTCCCACAATTGGCAGTAAAATCACACTAATAAAGTTGACTGATAAGCCCCAAGAATCTGATGCAGCCTGCACAAGGAAACAATTTAATGAATACAATCTTGAAATAATATTCTACATGCAAACATATGGACTTAACACTTTGGCCTAGCTGCACATTTTTTCAACAAGTGATTTTGCATTGTGCAATTAATTTAAAGTTCAGTGTTAATAACAGTGATCAGTGCTCAAGATTCTTTTAACTTTATAACTCCATAAATTGCAACAAAAAATCATTAATATAACATAACCACAGAAGTTGTGCACGTACTTCAATTGTGGAAACCACATATTCGGAGAGAAGAGCTACAACGGCAGTCATGAGAGTTAACCAAATTAAGGAACTCCAGAAGCCAACTGCTGGTGTTTCTTCTGATGAGACGAGATCATCGTTGGGATCCTCTTCCTTCAAAAAAAGGAATAGTAATTATCGCAGTTCAAAACAATTAACGATCGAGATTAAAACACGTAGGGAACGGCGTTAATGTGGTGCATGTACTTGTTGTTGGAAGTGTGGTCGATGTGTGAAAAGCTGGAAAACGAGATAAGCAAAGTAGGCAAGGATCATGATAATGCTACTTGCTCTGGACAGCTCAAGCACCCCAATAGCTGTTGCTTCAGGAGATTTTCCAGAATATTTAAACATCAAAGGCAATACATGGCACAACAATCCCAACAACAATAGTAGTGAGTTCACATCCGCTTGTTTCTGTCCACAAATTCCCAGAATCAAGAATTGCATTTTATCTTGTATTTCAACACAATAATGCAGTACATGAGTATGCTGCAATGATAAGTGATGGATGGATCATATGGATCAAGAATGCATCATAACTTACCCTATCAAACTTTTGTTCTTCGTGAAGATTAGCTATGCCACCACAGAAGAGAGAAGATCCAAGAACTAAAAGCAGGTTAGATAGAATAGAGCCCAGAAGGGAGTATTTGACAACATCTACTTTGTTGTGAATCAAAGCAAAAATAGCAATTATCAGCTCTGTTGCATTTCCACATGTTGCATTTAGAAGCCCTCCAACTGCAACCAAAATCCCACCCAAAAATAAGAAAACAATTTGTCCTATTATAGTAGTATTATTAAATAATGCATGTTATATATGAGTAACATGAAATAATATAAGAAAATAATCAGATAATTACGTAATTAATAAAGGTTTTGAATATTTTCAAGTAATATGATATACAATGAATGCCAAAAAAATAAAATTCAAATTAGAACCACAAATTTAGTGGATAATATCGATTTTTTTTGTTTTCTGGGACCCCTCAGAATGAAAAAATCCAGACGACTTTAATGACTTAATTAGGAATACGATGTGCACCAAAAACAGGCTTCTATTGTAAAAGACAAAAATGAATTGTTTTCAAATTTGTTACCTGTAGGCCCAGTGAAGAAAGCAATTTGCCTGCATTTATTTGGAGGATAATTTAATTAAACTCATATAATCCATAAAAAACTGAAAAATTAAAAAAATACTCCTACTAGTAATTTTAAATTCTTACTCTGTCAGGAAACTAATTCTTTCTGCTAGAGGAATGAGTCCAAGCAAACTCAAAGCAAACACCCATGGCTGTTTCCAAACATTAACTGCCTGCCTCATTAAAGTGAATTGAATATGCAATTATGAAAAGGGGAAAATGTGTAAATGCAAAACAGCGAATAGCCATGCAAATGTAAATAACGTGAGTTGGATTACAGACTGGTCCAGCCATAAAAGCATGGAATAACGGTTTGCATTTTATTAAATTAATTAATTAATTAATTAAATAAAAATTTTAAAAAGAATTCACTCACATCTCCAAAATTGTGGTAATCAGCAGCAATGGCGAACGGAATAGTAAGGAAGAGAACAGAGAGCTTCGTCCCCAGTAGAACCTCCTGCAAATTGCCGAAAAAAGCCCTCAAAAACCCGACCCGAATCTTCGAAACCAGAGATCGATCGGATATCTTGCGGAGAGAATTGGCCGATAGGTTGTGCGCAGTTCGGGCGCCGAAGGCACGCTTCGTAACATTAACGTTTCCATTTTCCAATAGCGCAGTTGAATCTCCGGACGCCATTTTCGTCTGGAGATTCAGAGGAGATTCCTCTGAATTTCTGTGCTGGTATTGCTTTTGTGCGTTTTGAAATGATAGCAGAATCAATTTTACCCGCAAAAATCTTAACGGAAAAATTTACTCTGTGATATTCAGGTTATTAAAATATTATTATATATAGAGAGTGAGGCTATTTATGCTACATATTTATTCTGAAAATAAAAAATTGTATTTAAAGGAAACTTCCGCGAAGCTGCATATTTTGGCTGTATATACGTATAAATAGTACATTTATACGTACAATCACCGAATAACCATGTTTGCGAAGTTTGCACCCGACGAAGTATTTGTACCCTAAATTTTTTCTCCTTTGTTTCGGGAACACTCTGTATCCCATGGGAACACAAAAATAAAATATTAATTAATGACGAATATTAGTACTAAATTCTTGTATTTCTTAGAAACACGTAGGGGTGTAATCGAACCGAATCGAGTCGAACACTATTAGATTTGAGTATCGTTTGATAAGGAATTACCGAACTCGAGCCCGAGTTCGAACTCGTCAAGAAAAAAATATCAAACTCGAGCTCGAACTCAAACTGTTTGTTAAGGCTCACGAACGTGTTCACGAATACATAAAGTAACTTGTTTATGAACATTTTTCATGAACATTTAAATATTTTTTTCGTAAATATTAACCGAACGTTTGGTTTATAAACATCTAGTGTTATTCATAGAATTAAATAAATAAACTAACAAAATATAACAATAAACGTTACAAAAATATTTTAATAATTTAAATAATTACTTAAGTTATTATCATATTTGTGTGGTTTAATATAAAATATTTAATTATTGAATATTAATAAATAAATAAATAAATAATATATAATACTAAAAAATAATTATAAAATTTACGAACACGTTTGCGAGCTATTAACGAACTCATTATCGAATATGTTCCCGAGCTTTCGAGTCGAACACCTTTAGGCTTGAGTTTGGTTTGATAGACTATTCGAGCTCAAAATTTAAGTTTGGTTTGGTTTGTTAAGATTAACGAACGAGCTCGAACGAACACTTTATCGAACCGAGACCCGAATAGTTCGCGAATGGTTTGACTTGCTTACATCCCTAGAGACAGGCACTGTGTATTTCTAGGGGTACACAAGTTTTTTGTCTTTTTATTTTATTTTCTTGTATCATCTCACGAGCATTAATTGTATAATAATTAATATTTAACGGAGAATTTTTTCTATATCATCATAATGTAACATCTATAGTGCACATGACCATTAAATGATACCTATTGGAAATTATACTCTTAAATAAAAATATAAACTTTAATATTAATCGCATTTAAGTGGGCTTGAATTTCATCTACACTCGCTCATGCAAAGGGCCGGTAAAATATAACCTTAATGAGAGTAAGGATAGAATATCTCATGAAACTAACATGGAGTTAATAGAATTTTAAAGTTCATTACTTGCTTATCACATTTATAAGTTAAATTAATTCACCTTTTAATTTTAGTGAACCAAACACTCCTTATGAATAATTGTTGAATTTCTTTCCTCTTACTCCTTTCGTTCGGTTTAAAGAAACCATTTGATTTTAACACATAAATTAAGAGTATTATTATTTAATGTGTAGTAGGTAATTGTATTAGTGGGTGTATGGACCCCATATTTTAATTATGGGGAAACACTGTGTAACCCGGGTTCACGGTGTAAACTATGTGGTCCCCCTTTCAATTCTATTATACATTATGTATTGCTAGAGTTTAAATTAAAGGGATCACAGGTTTATATCGTGAACCTAGTTAGCAGGTGACTAACTCTTAATTATATTAGTGGGTGTGGGTGGGTCACATGAGTGTAAAAATAGAAATGAAACCATTTGAAGTAGACACCCAAAACAAAAAAAATAGACTTCTTACCCCGAACAGAAGGAATCATAATCATGTAACAAATGACATAAAATAACACTCCATAAAAGTGACCATGAGATTCATTGTGGTCCAATTTACCAAAGTGTAAATAGGATTTTGGATGTCCTATTATATTTTTGTACTATATTTTCTATTACATGTATGAAATGTAACACTAATATGTAAGATGAGATTCGGATATATGTGTTAATGGAGTTGAGAAGTAAGAAATTTTATTTTTTTCTTAATTAGTATCGTTAGATGTTAAAAGGTAATAATATATTTAATAAAAAAATACTATTGATGAAAAGTAAGGTTGTTCGTTAAATTGTGGGTTAATTGCAAAAAAAACCTACAAACTTTACTCCTATTACAAATTAATCATCACTTTTGAGAATTTGCAAAAAAATCCACCACCTTTAAGTATTGTTACAAAATAAAACCCAATTTTTGACTAAAGTAGAGTTTTTTGGGTTTTTTTTATAACAATACTTAAAGGTGGTGATTTTTTTTGCAATTTCTCAAAAGTTAGTATTAATTTACAATATGAGTAAAGTTCGTGGGTTTTTTGCTATTAAAATTATAAATAAAAAAATTAATTAAAGAAAATGAGATATGATAATAGAATCTAAGTAATAAATATACTCACTAAATTATAATCTATAAATTCAACAAGAATTTTTCTTCAAATAAATGATACTCCATTTAGATCATTTTCAGATAATAATCTCGACTTCAAATTGCTATCAAATGAGTCTCTTGTTAACCTATTCAGCAAATATTTTATACAATTACTATTTCTGTATTTAAAAATTTTATTTTTATAAAGAGGCAAAATATTATTATATTAAATGAAAAGTATTATTCATTTCAATAAGAATATAAAAAATTACTAATATTAGAATTTTGAAAAGTATTTTTTTATTTTAATGAGTAATTCATGTTTGTGAAAAATAATTTTTCACATATTAATACGTTATTAATAAATTGGGTGCAAGAATATTACGAGGAATATTTTTCATTTATTAAAATAATAGCAACCCGATTAAAATATAATAGCAACCCGATTAACGCTCAATACTCAATATCCCTATCAAGCGACATTAGTACAATAGTACACTAGTTGAGCAGTTTTCAGCTTCCATAATGACCGAATGAATTTATTATTTTGTAAAATTAATTAATAATTTTGCTATGATAAGTGTAAAGTAACGCTGCACTTACTCATATTATGAGTACTAGGATACACATTATTCTTTTATATTTATTGCAATGTTAATTATTATAAGAATAATGTTGGAAAATTATTGGTTATAATTAAATTTGATATTTTAAAATGCAAAGTTCACAAATCACAATCACCATGTGAAATTATCTTTCAGAAAATATAGTTCTTTTCAACACTCTGGACCCGAAGTTCTATTTGATTTTCTTTCTCATCAATATTTTTTCTCAAAGAAAATGATTAGTAATTTTTTGTGAGAAAATGAGTCAAGATTTATTTGTTAAACAAATAAGAGTTAAATTTATTTTTTACCCTATAATTAAACAAAACTTCGATTTTTGCCCTAAAAAGATAAGTGGTTCAATTTTACCCTATAACTAACGAATTGTTTCAATTTTTATCCATTTTTGCCGGAATCCACCATGTCATGCTTCAATTCCGGTTGGTCAATCCGACATGGTAATTTTGACTTTTTATGAGCCAATTAATCCGCCACGTCATATCCAACCTATTTTTTTATTTTTTTTATTTCCAAATCAACATAATATTTAATTAAATTAAAAATAAAAAAAAATCAATTAAATAAATTAAAACCTGTAAAATAAATTTTTTAAAAAAAATGAGAATTAAACATGTTGCCGTCGCACTTTTCGCGAAAAACAGCCGCCCTGCGCTGTTCGCCACTGCTGCAAGCCACCCCGTTGCTCGAAGCACCACCACCTGCCCGTCGCTGCTCGTCGTCGGGAGCAGACATCAGCCGCCACCCCTTCCCCGGATTTCAGTGCCAACAGCCGCCATCATCAGATTGCCACCGCACGGTCGAAATCGCGAACATTGTTGACCCATTATACCACATCAGTCTCCTCTTCATCCTTTGAAGCAAGAAGCCCCTCCTCCAAAATCGACCGCCTCTTTCCGCCAAGAAGCCCCCAACAAGAAGCCACGTCAGTCTCCTCTTCATCCTTTAATTTATTTAATTTAATTGATTTTTCTTTTTTCTTTTTTATATTTTTAATTTAATTAAATATTATGCTGATTTGGAAATGAAAAAAATAGGTGGGATATGACGTGGCGGATTCATTGGCTAAAAAAAGTCAAAATTGCCACGTTAGATTTGACCAATCGGAATTGAAGCATGACATGACGGATTCCGGCATAATTTGCATTTTCCGGCCATTTGAAACAATTGGTTAGTTATAGGGCAATATTAAACCACTTATCTTTTTAGGGCAAAAATCAAAATTTTGCTTAGTTATAGGGCAAAAAATGAATTTAACTCAACATATAACTTAGTTTTTCTTTTTAAAATAATTGTTAAATTATTTCGTATAGAGTCTAACACATTTAAAACCATTATTAAATCTGAAAATTTTGTGTGTTCCATTCACGAATAAAAAATAATAAAAATTTAAATAAAATAATTGTACAATTAAACTATTAATTATAAACTATTCATATAATATTTTTTAATAAAATAAAATGCTAAAAATCAATTTAAACGTGATATGAATCGAACATAGTGTGATGGCTCATCCTCAACTTCGCATCAAATTCGTAACACGCTCAACATGAGGTCTTTAGAGTTTGCCACGTAATCTATCCTATATTATAAATATATATTTCATTTCTTTTTTAAAAAGATATATATTTTCAATTTATTACCAAGTGATTATATATGATTGAGTAAAACGCGATCGGTGTTAAAACGAGTTTCAAAGTGTGATTTGTTTTCCATTTAGAACAGAGTTCGATGGCTTATAATGCATGCTCTTGCTGCATGCATATATGCACATATTAATAATTTATAAATAGGATTATTTATTTAAATCCTCAATTAGAATGAATCGATTAAATATTAAATGATTTATCTTTCTATAAATTTTAGTTTTTAGATGAGATAGTTATTTAACCTGATATCAAATAAAGGTCTAGGGTTCGAACTTCACCTCCATTCATTTATGAGAAAATTCCACATGCAAGTCTTGAGGCAAAAATTAACACATCTGCATGTGAGGGGGCGTGTTAAAGTGACTCGATTAAGTATTAATGTGACGGTAGATACCAGCGTTTAAGAAAATTATTTTTTGACTAATTTTATTAACTTTAAGAGAATAATGTAGTCTTTTATGTAATAAATAAATTATAAAGTATGTTATATGAGTTGAGTGAAAAAGGTAAATACATAATTTAGATATATTTAAAGTTGAGAATTGTTATGATTTTTCATTTTTTTTAAATGGTGAAGTTTAGGGTGAAAACGAAGAAAATGGAATATTGTGAAATTTAATGGGTAACGAAGGGAGTATATAGATCAGAATAATTGTGACTTTTTATCCACTGAATCTCATCTTACAATTCATAGTTTTTAATCACATACGTACTTACAATAAAAACGATAAATAACATGCATTTGCAGAATAGTTTAAATATTGAAAAATCATTGTTTTTAGTGAAAATTCATAAATATCATAGTTTCTCAAAATCAAATAACAAAGTAATTTAGGCGACACAGATATTAATTAACGTACCTGCAAATTGTACAATGAATTGTATTTATTATTTTTTTTTTCAATTTTAGGATTTAAATAATATACAATTTAACTATAAAATGCAATAATGGAAACTTCCTCGAAATTTCTCGCAGGAAAAAAAAAAACAGAAGTTATACTCTTCCATCTAATCGAAATTGATGGATAAACAACAAAATAAATACTTGGCTATTTATAGGATTTTTCTTTTTCCAAATACAATTCTTTTCCATCTTTGAAATTTAAGGTTAATAGTACTTGTGGAATCATGAAACTTTGTCTCAATGTTGAAATTGAAAGGGCAAACAATGATTTCATTCTAATTAATAAAAATAAATAAAATCGGTTGGTGAAATAGTGGCTATTCGTTAGGTTAATTAAGATATTAAAAAGGACATCTAAGCTACATTTTTAATTTAAAATAAACAAGAATCGATCTATTTATTTATTTATTACTACGTAATTGGAATGCTAATCCTTCTGCACTCCAACAATATAAGAACATAATTATTTTTTTTCAAATGTTAGGTGTAGTTAGTAATTAGAAGTTAGTTTATTTTTAAATTGGTTTATCCACGGGTTAACATAAAAAATTATTGGTAATTTTTTGTTGATAAAGTGGTGGTTGATAAATTTTTATGATCAAAATTCTATTCTGTTGATAAACTATCTTGTTTGTAATCCATTACTTATAATTTTTTTGGAAATTTATATCATGATTATTATGTAGATAACTAACAACGAATATTATTTCATTGGTAAAAACATTATAAATTCGTTGACATTTCATTGTTAAAAGACAATAATTTTTGTTTGTAATTAATTGATAATTACCAACAAAATTTGATTATCGATAAATTTTGTTTGTAAAAAAAGAGTTTTTTAAGTGTTTATACAATCAGAATAAAAAGTCAAATCACGAATTTATTTAGGAGACGTTTGGTTCGAATTCTTCAGTTAGAATGGTAATGAGTATCATTAAAAGATTAATAATAATGAGATTAAAAGTGATTGAAGAATGGAGAGTAGTTATTGAATTAATGTGAATTATTAAAAAAAAAATGATTCTCATTAACTCAAATAAAAATAATAAATCAATATACCTTCATTTTCATTAACATCACTCATTAATCCAACCAAACATCTTTTACTCACATAATAATCAATTGGCACCTCCGATATGACTTGTGAGAATTGTGTGTGTATTTTTATTTATTTATTTAATAATATATATATATATATATATATATATATATATATATATATATATATATATATATATATATATATATATATATATAGATGATAAGCATCCACTGGCACTTATCAAGCTTTTAGGGCCGGTGTGTATAATCTCTATCAAGAATATCAACACGATGATACACGTGTATTAATTTATTCTGTACCTGCATGCAGCCATGCAGATGAAACCACTTGTTGACAACATTGGGTTGCTTCCACGAAGCTTCCCTTCTTGTCTTTTAACGGACACTGCTAATACACATGTTTTCGATCGTGAAATACTTGCGTAAAACCGTTTTACGGAATAAGTTTCGTAAAACGAATAAGAAGTGATAAATTTTTTTTAAAAAATGGTTCATAGTTGATGAAAAATGATAATCATTTTATAATTATTTTATTAACTATTTATAGTACAAAATAGAAATAAAAAATAATAGCATTTTTTTATTAAAAAACGATAAGTAATTAAGAAAAAAAAACGGTCTCACATAAGATAATGTTATACTTCCTCCGTCCTGTTACAACGTATGTGTTTGCTTTTTGCACGTTGATTATATAAGGAGTTTAATATTTTAATGTGTAGTAAGGTGAGAAAAATAATACTACTATATATTAATGTAAAGTGTGTAGATGTATTAGTATGACATGTGGGACCATAGAGAGAGAAGTAATTAATATGTGTAGGTCTTCTTTACCAAAAAGAGAAATGCACACTTTATATTGGGACAGACCAAAAATGAAAAAACGCGTACGTTTCAATGGGACGGAGGGAGTAAAAGTTTTGTTGGTTGTATATGCGCATCCATGCAAATATAACCTAAAGAAAACCCCTATGTGCTCACAAAATAAACATTCATGAGTTTAAAAGTGTTACTTTTTTTGCACGTGGATTAAGGAGTATTATTATTATATGTAAAGTGGGTAATTGTATTAGAGGGAAGTGGTGGGTCATATTGTGTATTTTTTTACTCAATAGGGATAATGGATACCTTTGATGCGGACGCCAAAAATAGTAAAATGGATATATTAAAAACGGACGGAGTGAGTATTTTATTTACGGTATTAATTTGTGTACCTTTTGGCTGCATTCATGTAATTAAGATTAATTTCATTTCATTTATCAATTCAAAATCAATGGAATAAATTTGTATTTTTAACTACCTTAAAAAAAATTCTATAAGAGTTCATTGATCAATTAACTTCGTATAAAACTATAATACTACTCTAAATTAATGGACAAATCATAACCATATATATGGTTGGACTCCACAAGAAACCCAATTCTTTACTTTCCAGGTATAGATGTGTATAGTTATATTAAAATCCGGTGAAATTTGTATACGTATATAGTTATATTAAAAATCTGGTTCAAAATTTCAGTTACTTTATTATTGTATCTCATCATGTGTTATACTTTAAATAATAGAGAGAAGAAAATTATACCCTAAAAAAACAACAACAAATTCAATGAGCAATAATATTTCACGTATCAATTATATAATTACTTAATTAGAAAATGATATACAGAAATAATAATAAAAAATACTTCATCTATTTCATCAAAAGAGTTATGTTTACTATTTGTACGAATATTAAGAAATATAGTATTCTACGTCCCATGAAAATAGTTACGTTTACTGTTTGAACGGATATTAAGAAATATAGTATCCTCCGTCCCATGAAAAGAGTTATGTTTACTGTTTGCACGGATATTAAGAAATATAGTATTTTAATATGTAGTGGGTTGAGAGATATAATAATTTAATGTATAGTGGGTAGTTGTATTAGTGTTGTGTGTGAGCCTCAAAAAGATAAAGTAATTGATTTATTTAGGTCTCATCTACTAAAAAATTAAATGTAACTCTTATAGCGGGACGCCCTAATTAGTAAAATGTAATTCTTATAATGGGATTGAGGATATTGGTGCTGTAAAAGTAGATTCACTGATATTCACATTAACATGCAATGATGGTGAAATATGCATGTATTTTTTGCTGCTATTCGAAGGTTGTAACCAAAATTGTGTTAAGCAGATTCACGTGATGACACATGATCAAATTATATTGCTGTAATATGAAGACACCAAACACAACTAGGGAATTTCCTCGAAGTTTCATCCCATTTAATTTTTGTCATCATCATATTTTCATATTCATCTCATTAATTATCTTGCCAGAATTTTTGTAATCTATATTTCACCTGATTCCTAGGATGTCGATTCATTTACATGTTATAAAAAACATTATGAATATAGTACCAATAATATATCAACATGAAAGTACTTAAGTACTTATTTACACTTGTTATGTGTATTATATCCCCAATGCTTTGTAGGCTCAAAAGCCCAAAAACTTCTATAGTACCTGAAGAAAGAGGTCCAATCCTCTAGCGGCCCAAACCGAGGACACCATAATTAAGGCAGCCCAAGGAGGTCACTGCAGCCCAAAGGCCCGGTTGAGAAAAGGACAAAGAAGGAAACCATTAAAGGAGCCGAAGCCAGAAAAAACCCTCGGCAGGGAACCTCGGCAACATCTCCCCTTGCCCGAGGGTTCGGATGAGCACCACAGTACCGAAAGTCAACCTATCCGAGGACCAAATGGACTACAGAAGCAGGGCAGTAAAGAACAAATACCATCATGAAGACTGACAGGTGTGGCAGGCTAGAAGACAAGGCTAACGGGAAGAAGAGATATCTTGGACAGCAATCCTAACTAGAAGACACTGGCACTTCTTACTCTAACTACCAATGGGAAGCCAGCAAAGGACGGAGGCGCTCTGAGAAACCCTGCGAAAAGCAACCAGTGGCATCCAGATTTCTCCCCAGACTGGTCGGCGTACCAGGCAGCTCAATTAAAGACGGCTTGTCTCCATCCAAATGGCGCAAGGCGATTGGCTCCAGATTAGGGTTTTTAGATGATATAAATAGCCTCTCTCACATGGGAGAGGCAGGTTATTAAGGCTCACTTTAGACATTATGCTTGTAAAGAAAGGGAAGTTTTACGAGTGTTGTTCTTAGGGATAGTAATAAAATCGGTTGAGTTCTTTGGTGGGAATTGAGTCTTTTATTGGTTTTAATCCCTCTTTTGGTAATTCTATTATGTTTGATTGTGTTCGTTCTTGGCTTCGTTATCAAATATCTTAATCTTCCAAGTACTAAATCAATAAGCCACGAACAGCCATCAAGAACACTTATCTTTTTACTCTCTATCTCCAATGTAAAAAAATAATGACTGCATGTGGATGATTGTAGTATTGCAGTGATAGCGCACCGTACAACTCCGGAGTACAATTACATATCAGATAGAGTCAATGAGGAATGAGGATGCCATTTTCATTAAGATCAAATAAGTATTTTTTAAATATAATAATAATAACAATAATATACTATATATAATAATCTCTTTTAAGACTAATCTGAGATGGTATTTATGAGAGATGAATCAACTCGATATGTTATTAAAGTATGATCACTATTATATAGGTAAAGAAAATTATCGGAAAATTAAATGTGAACCAACCGGAGGCCAAGATTCATGTAATAGTTTTATTATTGAGTAGCATATTATGTTGCTGGGCTTTAGTGAAGTGGTAAAAGTTGAATGTACAGATATTGGGCTTCATTTTTGTTAATGGCAGAATACTGAAATTCACTATGGGCTTAATTGGGTTGGGCCTCCATCAGAAGCCCAATTAAGGGTTATCTCCAGCCTCTCCTCCTCCAATTGTGCTGAAAGTGATACTTTTTCCTTTTTCTTCTGAGTTTTAACGACGTTACTTGAACAAGTTGAAAATCAGTGCAGTACGCTTAATTCACACACTGAGTGTGAACTGTGATATAAGATATGGTCGGGCCGAATCGACCACAGTTTGTGCTATTCGGGTCGTCCATTGTTCAGCAGTGTTTCGCAGATGAAGGATGGGGAGCTATCCTTGCTGATCTCTACGATCGCCAGGTATGCTGGAATGTTATTATTCTCTGTTCTATTGCATCAGCCTGTTTGGAATTTGCAATTTATATGAATGAATATTTTAATCTGCAAAAGTCAACAGCGGAATAATCGGCAATCAATTGATTCAGCTCTTTATGAAGCAGATTAAATTAATATTTTCTTATAATTTCATGTAGGCGGACATAATTTTAAGAGGATATTCTGGGTGGAATTCGAGGCGAGCTCTTGAAGTCTTGGACCTTGTTTTCCCTAAGGTAATTTGCTCGAATGATGGCTTCATAATGATTGCATATGAAATCTCACATAAATATTTCCTAAAATTGTGTAATTGTTTGGAGTTTAGAACATGATTCATCACTTGTGGGAATATTGCTTCTATGTTGAAACTATTTTGAAGAATATGCACAGAGTTTTGCAAGTTTTATGCTACTAAAAGTTTTTCATGGATGATTCAATATTCTGTTTAGGAGGCTGTGGTTCAACCTTCTCTGGTTATAGTATATTTTGGTGGTAATGATGCAATGCACCCTCATCCCAGTGGCTTAGGGTCTCATGTTCCTCTACCTGAATATGTTGAAAACATGAAAAAGATTTATCTTCATCTCAAGGTAAATTTATACTTTTACTCTGGCGAAAATAGCTTTACAGTGGGATGGATTATGATTCAGGGATATGTTATTTACGGCAACGGATGTCTTGTTATATTTTGATGTTACATATTTTGTTACACGCTAAATGAATGACACGTGTGCAGTAGGAAAATCTCAACCTTTCATCTTAGAACGATTTGCAACGAGAGATGTAACACCAAAATGTAAAAGGACATCCGAACCGGTTATATACATGGCTTTGCTCATATCTATAAAAATAAAAGCTAATAAGCAATAGTAAACAAACTCTACTAATTATGAATCATAAGTGACATCATTGCTCATAGTGTTCATAATGAGTGGAACTCATTGTTTCAGTAAATTGAATTAGACTTGTTTTGAGTCATTTCTGTACATGCATGTTGTCTCGATCAAAACAGACACCTGTTTGGACTCTTGAGTCCATGATCTTCCACAACATTATTATAATTCATACAGATAGAGTTAATTTGTGCTATTGCAGAGTCTATCGGAGAAGACACGGTTAATTTTTCTTACATCTCCTCCTATCAATGAGGCAATGATTCGTGAAAATTTTGGGTAACTTGAACTTATACTCTATGGCCTTTTTTTTTTCTTCTCCATAATAAAGTTTTACAATCTAAAAGAAATTTGGGGTTTCTTCATTTCTTCGTAATCCAGTAACGTGCATGATAATCAAGACCGAAAAAATGAGACTTGCCGTAGATATGCAGAAGCTTTAGTAGAGCTGTGCAGACAATTAGACGTTAAAGTTGTTAATCTTTGGACAGCACTTCAGCAAAGAGAAGATTGGGCAACAAGTTGTTTAAGGTGAGTCACACTTTATCAGTAGCAGTGGTACATAAATACTTCCCAACTTATGGTAAGACAACTTAATGTTGCAATGAATTGATGAGTCTTGTCATGATCATCCCATATGTCAAAATTAAGAACTCTTGCTCCACCTCAACAGTGATTTCAGGATGATCATGAAGAGATAATCCTCTTCATTCCTGTGTTGTTGGAAGAAAATTAGGGATGAAGGGAACTATCTTTTTATGATGGTTTCCATCTATTATTTCAAAGATCGTCCTAAAATATTCGTTAATGCATCTAGAGACGGAATCCATTTTACACGTGAAGGAAGCCAAATAGTAGTGAAGGAGATATTGAAGATTATCAAAGAGGCTGATTGGGAACCAAGCCTGTTTTGGATGTCAATGCCGATTGAATATGCAGAGCCGTCACCATATTACTTGGTTCGCCCCGATGGTAAAACCACCTTCAACTCCTCTATCGGCATTTCTCAATGGAAAATCAAGTGGACAATGGGTGGCATTAGGTCGAAGCTTTGAGGGCTCGAGCTTGAAACCTGCCTACACTGTTGCATCTAAGGATTAACTAATCCAACAGATTTGAGTAATCTTTCTGCAGGAAATAGATGCATTTTAAACATCATTTCACAGACCATTGTGCTTAATAACGAATAATGAGGATGATCCTCTTCATTTCATTTAACGTACAGATTTGGATTGATTCGCACTCGGTCACCTGCCACGTGTCAAGTGACCTCTTTGACTATTTGTAACGAGTAAAAATTGATAACTAAATTGAAATATCACAAATTTTAGTACTATTTTCTTTCTTAACGAGTGAAAATTGATAATTAAATTGACAATATCACAAAGATGGAATGAATGGTTGGAATTTTAATGCTGGTCCATTCCAAGGAACGTAGCTTTAGGATTAGAATAAAATTTAATATTAGAATTTTATGACAGGATTTCCGTCTCACAAAACATTTTTTGAAGGCTAATGTGCACCGGGTGCACTCATATCCAATTATAAACAAAAATATATACAATTATGAACAAAAATGTATACAATTTAATTATTAGTTTTTTTTAATGAAAAATTGAGTGTAAAAATATACGGAGTATACAATTATTAAAAAACATATACACTATTGAATAAAAAGTATACACATATGAATGTTAGTTTTTTTAATGAAAAATTTAGTGTAAAAAAAGTATACAATTATTACAAAACACGTATACAAAATAGAATAACATGCTTACAAAATAGAATAA
This sequence comes from Pogostemon cablin, assembly GCA_023678885.1. Taxonomy (NCBI): domain Eukaryota; kingdom Viridiplantae; phylum Streptophyta; class Magnoliopsida; order Lamiales; family Lamiaceae; genus Pogostemon; species Pogostemon cablin. The sequence goes on from CM042983.1 coordinate 2,006,559, forward strand.
AAAATCATACACTCTATTTTGAATTTATGATTTTTTAAGATAATATTTTATAATTTATTATCATTAAAATAATATATTAATTAACAAAAATAATTATACATACATACATATATATATATATATATATATATAATTCGATTTAATTTATGATTTTATGTTTGAATTTTAATGATTTTATTAAAATAATTAATAAAAATTTTTAATATTTTATTTTAGATAATTTGGTTAATAATGGTATATTAAATAAATTGTTATAATTATTATAATTTGTGTATGAATTTTGTTATTAATATACTCCGTATATATTATATTATATTATTAGGGGTAAATAAAATTGATAAGTAGTAATTGAAATATTATTGTAATAAAAGAATTTGATATTTGTAAAAAGTCTTCCAACCTATAAAAATTTTACTAATTAAATAAGGCAAAAGCTCCCGTGCGCCCGGGGACACGGAAAGATGCTCCGTGTCCCCATGTGAACACAACCCTCCCCTCCAATCCTATTTAAACCTATGTATTGCTAGGGGTTTAAATTGTAAAGGGGCATGCAAATTGTAAAGGCGCACGGAATGTATTCCGTGCGCCCGAGTGCACAAGAGCCTCACTCATTAAATAAATGTTATGAAGTCACTGGATGCTTAATGCAAAACTACTTAAGCTACTAGTAAAATAAATTTTAATAAAACAATACTAATATAAAGAGTTGGCTTCACTCATAATTTATTATATCTACTTTAAATTTAATAAATTTAAATTTATCTATGTTACTAAAATCAAATATAAACATGATTTAAACTATTTATTAATCTATTAAAATTAATTAAATTCTAAAACAATTATAAAAAATGTGAAATTTTGGTAATAAGAGTACTAAAATATAAAAAAATAGTAATATGTTATGCAAATTTATAAAAATTTAATAAATGAAAATTTATAGAAATTTGTAAAAAGTGTGAATTTTATAATTTAATTTTTTATACTTTAAATATCGAAAAATTGATAGATTGATTTTAGATAGAGGGAGGTAACAAAAATTTAACTTTGAGTAATCAATCAGAAATACCCAGCTACCGCTGAATAGAGATATTTTATTTTAAAAAGAAAATATGTTAATTTTAGTGGGACAAATAAAAAAGAATAATGGATTAACTTCTATAACAGGAATTTTATAGTAAGGAGTATTTTCTTTTGAGTGAAAATTGATAACTAAATTGACAATTATCACAAATTTAGTATTTGAACCAAAAATGGAATGAAGTGTTGGAATTGGAATTTTAATGCTGGTCCATTTCAAGAAACGTAGCTTTAGGATCAGAATACAGGATTTGTTGTGTGGTTTGAATTGCAAATGTGTTTGTGGGGTAAGCATAAAATAATCAGAGGGCGGCAGCATAAGAAATGGTCCATTTTAAAGTTAACAAGTAATCATCGAGTTATCCGACATCACCACACCCACTTGCCAAGCCTGCTCAATATCCTGACGGAGAGAGAGATTATGGGACCTGGTCGGCCACAGTTTGTGGTGTTTGGTTCGTCCATAGTTCAGATGTCTCTAAAAGTTGGAGGGTGGGGATCTATTCTCACTGATCTCTACGATAGGAAGGTAATTACTGCTACCACTATTCTATTATTACTTGCGATCAATTTCTGATGATAAATTTTGATTAGGTTTTCTGCTGGTCGTATAGATTTTTTAATGCCTGAAGAATGATTATATCATATGATGTTGAATGAATGGTGATCATGATGAGTAGATGACTAGACGTTACTACAACAATTAAATGGAAATGATAAATATGGCCATGTCCCCCAAATCTGTGTCTTGAGTTTGAGATGTGTTAATGAAAAGTGATAAGAGAGTGGAAATGGAAATATTACTGGAGAGGAGAGGAAAGAGCCATCTGGTTTCAGAAAGTTTTACCAATTCTGATTTTCTTTGAATTTATTTGACACTGAGCATTAGCTCCCACTAATGTGGATCCTTTGAACTTTTCCATAGGCAGACATATTTATACGAGGATACGGTGGTTGGAATTCAAGGAATGCTGTTCAAGTCTTGAATCAGGTGTTCCCAAAGGTACATGAAGTGCATCTAGGTTGATGGGTAATTATCTTATCATGAAGTGAATTCTTCCTCTGTTTTACTGTTGAAACTTCATGGTTACTTATTTTTAACATAATGGATTCATCTAACCCAGGATTCTGCTGATCATCCTTCTCTAGTCATAGTATATTTTGGTGGGAATGATGCAATGCAACCTCACCCGAGTGGCCTGGGTCCTCATGTTCCGGTTCAGGAATACGTTGAGAACATGAAAAAGATCGCTCTACATATCCGGGTAATGCAATGTCCCTGCTTTATTAAGTTATTATGATGTTGGATTAAGTATTTGTAGCGCTTTAATGTAAAACAAATTGTAGACTTGTAGTAATGTTGCAAGGAATTAGCTTTTATCGCAACTTTCTTTTTGAAACTGAAGTTAAGAAGATACAACTGAATGTTAAGTGAAAAAGTACACCTATATCCACCTGGATGCTCTTCTTGATTTCAACTATGTTCTAACACAGATCTGCACCATTTGTAGAGTCTTTCAGATAATATTCGGATAATCTTTCTTACCACTCCTCCTGTAGACGAGGCAATGATTCACCAATATTTTGGGTGAGCCTTAGCTTACTGTTGTTTTATGTACCTATTTTTCTCTGGTGATCCTAAGTGAGGGTGTGTTTCAGAAATTTGTATGAGAAGCAAGAACGAACAAATGAAGCCTGCTGTATTTATTCTAGGGCCTTGGTGGAGTTGGGCAAACTGATCGATGTAGAAGTCATCAATCTCTGGACAGCATTCCAGGATAGAGATGATTGGGGTGCAACTTACCTAAGGTAAAAAACCATTGTTCAATACTACAACTGACATTGTGTGTGTACCATCCACATTCACTGAGCAAGTTCTGTAATACGGTCTTCTTATCGAGTCAGAGTACTCTCTTGATATGCGTACACAAACGATAAAAACTTGAAACGTCGTATTCTTACGGGGATGGAATCCATCTGTCATCTGAAGGGAGCAAATTAGTAGTGAAGGAGATACTGAAGGTACTTAGAGAAGCAAAATGGGAACCAAGCTTGTATTGGTTGTCAATGTCATCTGAATTTTCAGACGATTCACCGTATTATACAGTCGGTCTTGACAGCAAAACCACCATCAATGTTTTTCATAATATTTCTCAATGGAAGATTCAATGGATGGAACGTGAAGAAGTCGAAGCTTTGGCCTTGAAATCTTCAGTTTCAGTTCCCTTCTGAACAGGGAACTCCTATCTTGGATGATATTAAAAGAACAGGATGTTTTTTTCCTACATTTTTTAGTTTTGTTTCCTCACAGCCGTTGATCCGTCTGCAAGATGGTCGTAAGATTATGGGTGATTGCCTGATTGGTGTGAAGTAGCCCATCCAATCTTGACTCAATAGCATTATTCAATTCAAGAATTTCATTATTATTTAAAAAAAAAAAAAAGATGTTATGATTTGTTATTTCCCACTTTTTATGACATTATTTGAAATTTGTTTACAATTAATTTATTTTGTGAGAAAATCATAAATAATGTTATATGTAAGATTTCAGCATAACAGTTAAACCCCTCTTTTTGCTGAACATGTTTTGCTAGATCACGTCAACGGTAGTAATATAGAGTATGAAAAAAGAACCATCAATGGGACGTTTTATATTGGGTTCAAGATGGTTCTTAGTTTAGATCAGTAATTAAATTGGTTGGTATTAATTTATTTGAAATCTCTTTTAAAAAATTAATTTTCGTCAAATTTCCAGAAATGATAGTACGGTATAAAAGTTTTCCAAATTAAATCTGAATATTCAATCTAATCGGAAAAAGAACAGTGATTAGTTAGCATCATCATTCTCCAAGAATGAGGAAGAGACTGATGTGATATCGTCTCATGTAAGGGTTTACTTGAGATGAATAAAAGATGATAATACTCTAAAATATTATCATTTTTGTTATGAAATGTTTTATCACTTTTTATTTATACTATAAATTATTCATAAAATAATTTACTGCATCATTATTACTTTTTAGTATCACTTTTCGTTAATGATATTATTATTTTTTATTCGTGTTACGTGAGACACGGTCTCACGTAAATAACTACCCTTCTTATTTAAAAAAAAAAACAGTAATACTCCATAAAAAGGGTGGAGGGAGGAGAGAAGATTAAATGATGCATCGGTTATTAACTAACAATGTGCACACGTTGACGGTTGACCCGATGTTCTTTGGCGCCCCACCTACCTCAGCTGAGTGGGAACGGCACAACACCTAACCAGTCTTCATCTCCGTTGATTCCATAAAAACCCTAGAATTTTCAGACTTGCAGAAGAAGAAGAAGAGCAAAATGGTTGGTCCGCGTCGCCCCCAGTTTGTGCTATTCGGATCATCTATAGTTCAGATGTGCTACAATGTTGGGGGTTGGGGTGCTGTTCTCGCTGATCTTTACGCTCGAAAGGTACTAATTCTGCTGCTTTTTTCCCCTGATTTATTTGGTGTATAATCCATAAATTTGGATAATTATGTAGTTATTTGTTCTTCTGCTGCTGTATTTTCATATGATATATGAATAATGCGATATATTGGGCTTCGTAGAATCAAGGATCACAACTTCTTATGTTTTTCTGTTTTGGGGATTCCATTGTAGATTTCAGATTTGGGACAAATCTTAAATTCAAGCAATGAATTCTGAATTATTTGCACTTATTTGTGTTAACAAAAGAGACGATGTGAAATTGAGATATTGAGAAGAAATTTAGAAGACTTCGAGAACACAATAATCTGGAGTTACATTGAAATGAAAATACACACAGCCTATTAAATAAGAATTACTAGGACGTGATCTAACTGAATTAAGTGAAATAAGTAATTCATCTTATCCTAAGCTAACTAAAATCAGAATTAAACCTTTACAATTTGCTTGTGCTTGGTCATAAATCCTAATGTAGGTCTTGTATAGTCTTTGGAAATGTCTGAAGAAAATTTCTATTAAAGCAACTAGATGAGATAAATATTGCCTACAGTGGCTTATGAAGGATTTTGGCAAATCCACTTTGAGAGCTTCTTATTTTAAACTTATGCAGGCGGATGTAATACTACGAGGATACTCAGGTTGGAACACGAGGATGGCTCTTCGAGTTTTGGAAGAGGTTTTTCCTAAGGTATATGCTGCATGATCATTCTAGTTTACATGAATATTATGCTTATTGTTTTATTGAATCATTTATTTGATTTTTTCAAGATCATAGATCTACTCACTTGTAACAGCTTTCTTTGGATTAATGTTGTGACTTCAGGATGAACCTACTCAGCCTTCTCTTGTTATATTATATTTTGGTGGTAATGATGCGACGAACCCTCACAAAAGTGGCCTTGGTGCTCATGTGCCCCTTCCAGAATTCATTGAGAACATGACAAGAATGATAAATCATATCAAGGTTTGTTCCACTGTTTTGCCTTGATTATTCACTAAAATATCCCTATTTGTTAGTTGTAGATGCATATGTGCTGCAAGTACAAAGATATATGATACTGCACTGCACACACCAAAGATGAGAAGTTTTAAGTATGTTTGGAACTAAACTTGGGCAACCAACATATACAGTACCCTAATGTGAAGAGGCATGACAAGTTAGGAAGAATTGTGTTATATTTGGATATATGAAATTAATCTGTGAAAGCTATTTTTTCCATTTTTTCTATGAAAACAAGAAATCTACTCTAATAGCATAGTTCATCAATTCCAGAGTCTTTCAGATAAGACACGGATAATATGTCTTACTTCTCCTCCAGTGAACGAAGCAAGAGTCCGTGAAATATTTGGGTAATAATTCTGAAATCTCTTGCTTGCTTTAAGTGTTACTGGTCACAGTTGCATCATCATTTCTAATTCTTATTCCTCCCCGTATCTAGTGGTGCATTGGATGATCAAGCCCGAACAAACGATGGCTGCCGTATATATTCAGAAGCTTTAGTAGAGCTTTGCAAAGAATTGGATGTTGAGTCCATCAACCTTTGGACTGCAATTCAAGAAAGAGATGATTGGGCCAATGCCTGCTTTATGTAAGTGCACTTCTCATTGAAAATCCTCTGCTGCAAATTATATTTCCTATTCCATCACACGCACACAGAGAACTACTATTAACATTCCAACTCACATGATGTTCCCATAGTCAAATGAAACTTCTTCTCATATGTCATTATCTACTACGATGAGAGGCTTTGTTTCCAGGCTCATTGCATGATTAGTGAGAATGATTGAAAAATTATATATTGTATTAATAGATTGTTATATTGCTGCTATATACAGAGATGGAATTCATTTGTCAGCTGAAGGGTGCAAAGTAGTTGTGAAGGAACTACTCAAAGTTCTGAAAAGAGTTGATTGGGAGCCCAATTTGTACTGGTTGAAAATGGCATCTGAATTTCCTGAGGACTCGCCGTACTACGTCGTTGGTCCTGATGGTAACTCTACTTTGAATGTTACTTCTCATATCTGTGCTTGGCAAAGGGAGTGGCTTGATATTTAAGTCTACTTCTATACTGGACCTGCAATTTACATGTATTATTCATTTTTCAATTTAACATTGTTACTTGGGTTGGACAATGGACAGTTTCATTTTTGACACACGAGATTCTCTATTTCTAAATGTAATCATTCCACTTTAATCTCTATTTCATACTGTATTCATTCCACTAATTTGCAGTTGAATTTTGCATTACGGTTTTGGAATCAATCATTGGCCTCGTGAATCGAGCTGTAGAGTTTGTTAAACTTCTTTCGTTGATCAATACTCACCTATCTGCTTGTTAGCATTCGTGTTGAATGAGTTCTTCAATATCATTCATTTTCCAGAGGCCCATGAGAATTAATGTACTAGATTAGTTGTTCACTAGACAATCTCGTAAAAATAATAATGGTAAATTACCAATTCCTCGAGGTTTGTCCAAATTACCAAATAAATCCCGTGATTTGAAAAATTACTAATTACCCCCTTTAACTTGTTTTTTATTTGAATATTAATAAAAATACAATTTTTCTTAAAATAAAGAAGGATTGAAATTGCATCAAAACTCATATATTTAACATTGTATTTTTAAATTTTACTATTTTTTAAAAAAAATATTTTTTAAAGGGGGTAATTGATAATTTTTCAAACTACGGGATTTATTTGATAATTTGGACAAAAGGGAATTTTGGTAATTTACCCAAATAATAATTTAGCAGTCTAAGTCCATATTTTATCATGGGGTATTTCAACATACCACTATTAATATTTTTATTTATTTTAATGTCACTCATAATTTTTTGAAAAAATAACATTTTTCTCTTAAAAAAAAAGATAACATTTTAAGAATTTTGAACATTATCATTCCAACTCATATAGAGAGCAAAAAATGTAAAAAGGTGACCAAAAAATAAAAGAGCAGCATTTTTAAAAATCAACTTCTAATTATGATATATTTTTCGCAATATCTATAATTTACGCTATGGAAAGTGGAAACAGGCAAAACAATTACTCCTATGAAATAATTAATCCAGAAGTACAGATAAGTGTCTGAATGTTTGGGGGCACGTATGATAATTTTTTTCACAAGAAATGAATTGCACCTTAAAATGTAGAAAGAACACTATGCATGGCAACGAATATTAAACCAACCGTAACTCGTTGGTTATATGTTACAACAATGATAAATTTCCTAATTCACAAACCAAGTATCACATGCCCAAACGCAAGCAAAGATTTACAATATTATCAAACTGATAAATACACCAGGAAGAGAATAAATATAAGGGCAATATCAGCAGGAAGCAGCACCACGTTAAAGAACAGTGATTTAAATTCCAAAGCTGCAACATAATTGGTCGTCTGTCACTCTTTTCTCAAGCAATGAAGATAAAAGAAAACTGAGCAACGTGCATCCGAGATTTGAAATATCCCTACAAACGATAGACCAAGAAATCCGCCATGTTCAATGTTGAAAAGATCACGAAGAAAGTTGGAATCTGCCGCTAGGCTTTTTTCTTCTCCATCCCTGAGGTTATGCAGTAGAATAGCTTTGAGCACAAGGCGTGAAGAAAAAAAAAATTAATAGGACAGAATCAGAGGTTGAAAGAACTTACAAAAGCAGCATAATACACAAATGTGAGCCCTGCTAGAACAATAAACACAATTTGAAATACGTTATACCTGCAGAAGTAAAGACATTTTTAGCAGCACAATTTCAATAATCAAACTCTATTGAACACAAAGAATTAGTCAGTGTTGACTGACTTGTATAAATATTTGATTCCACGAAGGGATTGCAACGTATGACCAAATATTTCTTGAGCTGCAGTAGCTTGGGCATAATACGCAAAAGCAGTGGCGCAGAACTGAATCACACTGTGTCAAAGCAACAAAAATAGCATTATAAAAGTTCTAAATCATACTATGCATAATGCTCACCAGGATCAATACTTAAAAAATTTACATGAGTATCCACTCATTAAACAAACAAATCACAGGAAGTATCCATATAATAAAAAAAATTCGACATGACTATAAAAGGCAGATGCTTAAATAACTGAGGAACACAGATAAAGATTATTACCTAATTGAGCAAAGAAGAATGAGGCCAACATTGAAAAGGAATGAGTTCATGAGTGTAGCTCCCCATCTACAGACAAACATTAAATGTCAGCTCTATATCTAATGCCAGAAAAATCAAATGCAACATGTATATGTATGTGCTCGCGCGCGAAGTGCGTGTGGGTATTAAACAGGAAATTGTAACATAACAAAGATGCATACTTCATAGGATGGATCGTAATAAAAACCAACTTCAAGCCAATCATCATTGCACCAGCAATCACGGAAACCAGCAGATAGAAGCAGAAGAATGCAAATGCTACAGTTCCAAGAAGACCTAAGAGAGAAGAAATATATATGCATTCAAAACAGTGCATCATTAGATGGTATAGAAAGAACCACAATTAAAATCTTCCCATTTACCCCAAACATCATCCAATTTGATAAAGATCTCATTGAGAAAAGCAGAAAGAGGAGGGTCAATCAGCAGATATATGACTATATGTGCAATCCAAGCCACTGAAACAATCAACCTGTTCAAAATTCACTTGTTTAATATCGTGAAACAACCAGGGCAAATGTGATAAGATTGAAGACTGAGAAAGATCCAAAACGAGCATCTCAGCCAAGCAAAAAGAACATACCCTAGAACTCCAAGTATCAGTTTAGCAAGGTAGCCAAGAACAGTCATAGCCCAAGTTGTCTCAGCCTGAATAAATTAGGCAAAAATGTCATATGCTTTGGAGTACTTGTCCCCTTAATGCTCTTTTTCCATTTTGTGGTGAGTGTGGAAGAAATTAGAATATCCAACAAGTACAACAACCGTGACTTTTACAAATATTAACTCATTTAATTATCACCTTTTCACCTTGAGGATACATCTCTTCCAAAGCCTTCACGTCCTCTTCAAGAAGAAGTACCTCCTGCAAGTCAAAAAATCTATGGGTAACCATAGCGGAAAAGATCCAACCATTGAGATTTGTGAATGCATTTAACCGCAACAGGTAAACTCTACTAAAAGCATCTGAAGCATTCAGTAAAACAACAATATCAACCACAATACTCCATCCCATAAATATGACCAAATAACTTAAAATGCATAAGACAACAGAAAAAAACCTAACAACCGCAAAGATAACATGACAAACCTTTTCTACACTTTTAACATTTTTACGCCATTTTCTTCCTTTGTTGCCACTTCTTTCTTCCTGATGAAGTGCATCAGCTGCTTTTTTCAGTTCTCTTGCCTTTTTGGACAGTTCAGTTGCTTCCTAAGTGAGATGAAAATCATGTTATACATTAGGATTGAGCACATAGAATATAACTGGCAGGAGATGAAATGTACATCCGTCAAGGACAAAATGAAAAGGGCTAAACAAAAGAGTATGAATACCTTGATATACTGTGAACGTGTGATAACAGCCCTTGGGCGCCGGACAAATGAAAATATAAGACTCAATGGAAGGCAAGCAATGCCAACACCACCAAAAATCTGGAGATTGCAATACGAAAAAGATTATGCACAGAAATTAAAAACGTCTAAATACACTAGAAGGATAAGATAGACAAAGCCAAGTAGCAAATTATGTACAAGCCCAAAAATTATGCTGGTCACAAATTTAAAAGTGTAACCCTACATGTGCTTGATTGCAGAAAAACAGCTAGACAAGCACAAACAGCAATATGAATACTACACACTAGACCAGTCTCATAAGGCACATTATAATATTTGCACATGTAAATACAACAAGAAAGTGGAAACAATGAAGCATCTAGTCATTGTCAATAAGAGTTTTGAGGTGAGAAATGTGCAGGAGGCAAAGTGGATCTTACAGTGAAAAGCACAGATCCAACTATTGTAGCTAGAGCAACAACATATTCAGGGAAGGTAGTCCGCATGGTCCATGTTGACTCAGATGAAGCATTGGCAGCATATGCAGAGCACTGAAAAAATACATTGATATATATAGTAAGAATCAGGAAGCAAATACTACAGGAAAAATCAAAAGAGTTACAAATTACCTGTCTATTTCCATTTCCTATACATTGTTGACCACTTGAGAAGTCCCATGATGATGGGAATGCCTGAGTGGAGGAGGAAAGGTGCCTAACAGTGAAATCCACCTTACCCAAAAGCCCTACAACAACAAATACAAGTTAAGCAAAAGTAGGCACTCCATTTTCCCAACGAATCCTAGGGCAGAGCCAGTAAGAATTTGCACAAAAAAGTAGACCCAGCTGGATTAAGATTTCAATCCCCATAATAATAACCTATTCAATGAATTGAATGTTTTAGCTCCATCTTTGATCTTTTCTAGTATTTCGCGATTAAGCCTAAATTATTATTTTTTAAAAGGGTAAAGCAGGTCAAATAGGACTCTTGACTTCACCTGAAACCAACATGTTTAATACAGGGTTTATCCAGGTCCAACCAGATTATGCTGAGTTTGCTAGCCTTGAGCAAATTTGCCACCTGTGGTTGAAACCCCCCCTAAATTCCCATAATCTCAAAACAGTTGCCTAGATCTAACTTAAAAACCACCTAAATAGATAAAATCATGGCATTCAAATGCATTTACAGGGAAACAATATGTAAATATTATCCATAATCAAATGTAGAAACACATATACCACATTAACCTGAGAATTATGTGAGCTCCAAAATGTTGCATAATCCAATTATCATAATTAGAAATGATAAGAACCACATAACATCAACATATAGTAAGGAAGTCTTCAAATCCTACACACTACTCAACCACAGCAAGCTCAACAAGTAATAATACCGAAGTAATCAGCATCATTCAAGTTATACAAAAAAATTACCGTATAAAATTCCCAGAACTAAAGCGCAAACAACAGCTGTCACAACCACCCATATCAACGCACTTTTCATCCTTTTCCACACACTCCTGGAAACCCAAAAACAAAAGCCGCAACCATATAAAACTATACATAAGAGGCAAAGAAGTATCGCAAAAATTAAACAAAGGCATTACTTGTCTTGATCGCCTTCGTAGTAGAACATAGCAAAAGGGATGACAAAGAACACAAGGACAGCATCCACGATGTAGACAGCGAGCCACAAATCCTTCATTGGTAGCGTAAGGTTGCAGGCGCCGTTATAAATCGCGTGGCGACAGGCCTGCCGGTTGGCGACGTCAGCTGGTAACATGAGGATAGAGATGGCGGCAATGGAGAGCCCCAAAACGACGACGATTTTGGGGATGTAAGCCTGGTTTGCGTCATCGGGGTGCTGGTAATTGACGAGGAGGTAGAGGTTGAATATGAAGACCAGAACGCACACGATAATCGCCACAATAACTAGGGCTAGATTGAAATCCCCCATTTCTGGGCGGGTAGAAAATGAGGGAGACTCTCCCCTTTCGAATCAATGTGTTGGAGTTCTAGGGATTTGATCCGAATAAGTTTCAGATCGGGGGAAATAGATCTGGTTTTGGAGGATTTCTTAATTTTTGGTTTCTTCGAATTTGAAAAGGAAACAGGTTTGCTCCGGTGACGGTGAAGGATTACATCAACAGAAGGATGGGATTTGACGAGTGAACCCAAATTACCATATTGCCCTTCCCACTTAAATTAATGGATTAAGCAACTATACGATCATTCATATTTCATGATTCATCATCACTATTATTTTATTTTTTTAAAAAAAAAAACTTATTATAAACTAAAAAGCCCTAGAGATTATTTAATTAATTAATATTTATACAAAATTGAAAAATAATGAATAAATAACTTCTTCAATTGGGTAAAAATGAACTGTAATTTTTGTGCAAATAACAAGGATTTTTAAATACACGCAAAGTTAGGAGCATGTTTGTCAACGTTTGCATTTATTTATCAATAATAATAAAAGAGCTTGAAGAAATTTTGTTGCAGTTATTGTAGATTGTGAAACACGATTACTCAAAATTTAAATTCTTTTGCAAGTGCCTAAGTAGTATAAAAATGATGTTCACGATAATCAATTTACGTTTATGGAGTTTTATCATTCAAGGGAAAGATGGGTCAATTTAAGACTTAAAAAAAAATCATCCTAAATTAATTAAAACTATCAATCAAAAATTTATATCCTTAAAACTTGTTTGGTATGTTAGGAGAATATTGACTTTTGATTCTCAAATTTTTTTTCTCAAATTTTTATCTTCAATTCATGATTTCAAGGAAATTACTTAATTGAAGGAAGCACATGTACAATGGTTTTTTTTTTCCATTAACTCTATATTTTAAGAAAAATGAATATCGAACTTTGCAGTAGAGAAGTAATGGGCGGGAAAAGGAATTGACAGTCATTCATATATAAGCCATTCATATATAATTGATGATCTGATTCGAATGAATGATTAAATTGTGGAAGAAAATTAGTAGGTTTTAGAAGAAGAAGAAAAAATCTTTTAGAACTTAAATTGTAAGTTAACCCATCTTTCGGGTCCCCTAAACGATAAAACTCCTAAGTTTATTATGTAGTACTAAGTTTATTATGTAGTACACTCGGTTCAACGATAAAACTCCTAAGTTTATTATGTAGTACTAAGTTCATTATGTAGTACACTCGGTTCAACGGTACACCTGAGATTTGATTTAAGAGTAATATTATAAAGGGGTATAGTGTAGTAGGTAGTTATTAAAATTATTTTTAATTATTTTATTTTATTAAGGGGTGAAGATTTAATAAAGAAAACTAATCTAAATTATCCACCTTTTAACTCATCAACAATTTAATATATTTAATCATTTTGCTAAAAATCAATAGAGGGGTTAATATGAGAATCGGAAAATATCAACTTTAACAACTCGAGGGACACGTCACCAGCCTGTCACAGCTCACAACCACGCCAGCTCAACACTTTTCGGATGCTCCGCTAAAATAACCGCATCGTCATTCGTCAGTCTCTATTTCTTTTTGTCTTCCAAGATACAGCTCCTACAATTTACCCTCACATTCCCTACTCCATCCTGTGTTGACCCTGTAGACGATTGAAACATCACCCTTTTTTTTTTTTCTTTTCTGCAGGTTTGAAAATACTTGTGTTCTATCGTTTACAGCGTTGGAACACATGAAGTAATCCTAGCTGTCAGGTTAATCATGAACTACCTTTAACAAGCTTATTTGACTTAAATCATAGTACAAATCAAACAACTATTCTACTCAAGAAGTTGACATATGATTAGCGTTAAAGTATTGAATCCAATATTGATCCCTTAACAACCACTTAAAATGTTCCATCTATGCCTATGGATGGAATCATGGAAATACTATGGCCTCCAAACAGCAAGTAATGTTCAGTACAGTGATCTCTATCCTTCAACAGTTTCCAAGTCTATGAATCCTCCAATAAGGGGATATGCACTGCCAACCAATAAACTAGAATATAGATTTTCAAAGTGTCAGCCACCTAAAGTTTGTCTTTTCAATTTTCAATATGCAGGGGAGATTTACAGTATATAGAGGAAAGAGTTATCGTCCGCGCTCAAGGATGCTGATCGAGTCGAGGGAAGGATTATGCATTCAAAGTGTCTGTGTCTGTTGTTGCTGGCTCTGGTTGTTGCGCGTCCAGGTGAAGCGCATCAAGGCTGAAAATAGGTAATTTGACAATGTTTAAAAATGGTGGTGATCAAATTTTGCACTCAAGCACACATTAATCTTGTTTTGGTTACTCTTTACCCTTGAACTACACGACATGCTTCAACTGGTCATCCAAAGCTACTGAAGGTCGCAAAACATACCATGTCGTGCAGTGAGAGGGGTAAAGTGTAACAAAAGAGTGGTCAAGTTACAAACTGTACATAAATCAGATTTCAGAATTGTTATTTACCCATGGAACAAATTTGTAACTAAGCAGATTAGCACTGATTTCAGAGGCACCAGCCTTACCTACACTTTTGGGGAACCCTCCAACCAAATGCATCCGAATCTGGTGGTAAAGACAAAAAGAATTTCCAGTCTTCAAGCAAAATCCTCAGGTCATGAAGCTTACTGCTCAACCCAAAACAACAGTTTGCATGCATTGTACAAACTTGAGTTAGATCTTCACTAGGTTCACAAAACCCACCAAAGTAAGTAGTATCCAAGAATCTCATCTGTAGCTCCATTTCAGTGACAAAGGTATCATTCTTAATTCTATTAAGTACATCTTGATCGTGCAATCCAGGGTATAATCTGTGTGAGGAATGCCAGAACTTGTAAAACTCTATAGATTTATAATTTGATCTCACATACTTGAATCCTCCATTAGGTTTATTTTCTATATCATCGGATCTGCCAGAGAAATGATCACATGCTATCTGAAAGTCTACATCTGGATGGAAGTGAGGAAATGGGTCTCTGAACCACATAACGTCTGCATCCTAGAAACAAGTATGAATTAAAAAGGAAGTTCCAGATAAAATGACAATATGCACTACCATGAATGTCAGTAAATAATATCATTGGATACGAGAATAAAGTGCAGTAAATGTATCAAAAATCATTAAGATTGATCAATAAAACTTGAAGTTTTGGCCCTATAAGCTCCATTCCAGGTTTAAGATCCATAAGAAATAGAATTGTTATATATATGAATGTGAGCATACTTGAGTACATAGATTGATAGATAGAGAGCTAGACGGCATACTGTGAAAACAAAGTTGTATCCCATTTCAAGAACAGACCGTAGAAAATCAATCCTTCTCCACATCATCCTTAAGTAGTCTGGGGTCATGAAATAAGCCTCACGCGAAAAGTCAACACCTTCAGTGACAAGGGGAAAACAATGGAAGTGTAGAACCATACAACGAGAAAATGCCTTTTGATCTAAACAAACAATCACCAGATGATTCAGTAACCAGCGAGTTTTCTCTCCAATTCTGAAACTCTCAAGAAAAAGATCAAAAACCGAGTTTGGAGCTGCCCATGCTTCATTTAGGGTTGTTAAGATCACTGTATTATCTTGCATAGAAGCCTCCTTCAAAACTTTTTCAAGACTATACTTCTTACTGTCCTACAACAACCATGAAATAATTAGGAGATGAAGTATGACAATGCCATAATCGATGCAAAGTCAAAGAATATCAATGCGAATGTTATGAGCCATTTGTGGCATGAGAGTACCAAACAAAACCAAAACAGCCAGAGGGATTAAAATTGCACAGCAGGGGTAATATTTACTCCAATTGGCATGATGAACTGAAAATCTTTGTAGTTTACTTAACATCCTGAAAAGTGTAGCATCAAAAGAAGATAAACTAGAGAAAAACTAAAAAAATTATAGTTCATATGTATAAGCAGATAATAATATGACACAAGTTCTGAAAACCCCACAAATAAAGAAATGAAGCATATAAATCAATTATAATTGAGGACATGTTTGATGAGTGACTTGGTAATCAACATGCAAGTCCAAATTGCCAATACTATCACGTTGAAAGTTTTTAGGAAGTCATATGGCAATAAAAATTAAAAGATGCACATCATGAATTTCCACAAACATGGTCCTCTACTTTACAAAAGAACAAGCAACCCCACATTATTGTAACTCCGGATACAGTTTACAAAACAATAGCAAGAGAAAATGAGTTCCCCAACGTGAATGTGAGGTACTGAAACTTGTAGAAATATATTCGGCAGAAGCATGCCGAATTTCTTGACCAACTATTGTGAAATCTCAGAAATTAAAATTGAACTTAATGATTCTCTGAGCTACATATACTGTGTTTATTCTCACATCAAATAAATGGGACGCCACAATTCTTGTTACTTAATAACTCAACATGTTTATCCTCACATACACCAAATAGGAAACTCTTAGTACATAGGAGTATTAATCTATTACTCATTGACAATTCTGAAATTTTTAAAATTGTTCTTATTAACTCCAATACATTGTACAATGTTCTTTAATTGGTTCTGATTATTGTTCCATGTGTTTGTGAACTGTTTAATAAAATATCTGATATAAGTACTGAGATCTTTCAAAATCAAAACATCCATTAGCTCCTGAAAGCTTCTCCATCAATTAATGCATACACATCCAAATAAAGAAAAAAGATAAAGATACAGATAAAGAATCCAATTGAATAAATTAACAGAAATTAAACACGAGGTGTGAATAAAAAGAGCACTAACCGAGGCAGGAGGTCCTCCCCCGTCGAAAATTGGGAACAAGTGAGTTCCAGTTGTGATACCTAAATCAACGGCTTTTTGGAGGAAGAGGCATGAAACCACCACCGCCGCTAATAGCACCACGAAAAAAACAGGAATTCCTGATCGACGGTTTTGGGAGGAGAAATCCGGCGACACCGGACTCATCGCCATGGAGGGGAAATTCAGAGTAAATGAACGACGCAGAGGTTTATTGCTGTGAGAACGGGCATCGGCATTGAGATTCGAACCATCTTTGCTCGGTTTTGCTGCGCAGTAGCCAAGAGACGTTTCAAGAACTAAACTGTCAATTTATCCACCCCAGTTATGCGTGCGTGTTGGGTAGGGGGGTGGTGGTGGTGGTGGTGGTTGGGTGGGTTTGGGGACAGGCGCAAAATGCAAACCGCCAAATCATGGAAGGCGCCCAATCTTGAATTCCAAACAATTCAATAGAAGTGGTTGCTTAACATGCCAACTTTTTGTTTCAAGGCTAATAAACCCTTTTCACATAAATTATTCATATGAACACAGACTCTATTATAAGACGGGTTACATAGACGGGTCGTGAAACGGATCAACTAAGTATATTATTTACAATTTAATACTCCCTCCGTCCCACGTATTTTTACTCACTTTTCATTTTGGAGTGTCCCACGTATTTTTACTCATTTCATTTTTGGCAAAAATACATAATATTTTATTACCTATTTTTTACAATCCCAACAACTTTAATTACTTTTTTACACTTTATTCATCATTTACAATAACTTTATTCACTTTTTCTTTTTAAATTAATAATTTATCCCTACTTTCTCTTACATTATATATTAAAAAAATAAAACGTCTTAATCTCCGTGCCCGTACAAACGGGTAAAAATACCCGGGACGGAGGGAGTAATACAAATGTAGTATAATTATGATTAGTCAACCCCATTAATATATGTTTTCTAAATTTATGGGATATTATAATATAATAATAATTATGATTAGTTAATCTCATTATTTATTTTTATTATTTCTTAAATTTATGAGATAAATTCAAAAAATTCAAATCATTTGATTATTTAGGATTTGTTGCTGATTAATCTTCAAATCTGATGGCTTGATGTTTCTTATTGCCATTTTTTTGTCACTCCAGTTAAACGTTGATACGTGGCAGAAATATAGTCCGATGATGTCATAGTATGTGATGATTTAATTATAGTATGTTGGTTAAAAATGTTGTCCTTACGTTGTTTCATTGATATAATATGTTAAACATACTTTAAAGTGTCACGAGTACAATTAAATAAAAAATGTTGTTTATTGACAGCATATTTTGTTGATCTTATAATATATATCATGTCCATATTATAGTATTTTTTTTATAGTATGTGATACATGTATTGTAGTATGTTACGTAAAAGTAGTATTCTATTTATCTTATAGTATAGTATGTTATTTTTCAGATATGTTATGTGAAATAGTATTGTAAAGTGTAGTGACTACAACAAAATGAATAAGGTAATGTACAGTATAATACAAGTGTTATAGTATGTCATAAATGAATTATGGTATACTCTTTCCGTCCGCTTTCAAGTGTATCATTTTTCATTTTGGGCGTCCGCCCCCAATAGTCTCATTTCTTTTTTTATCCACACACACTCACTAATATAACTAAAAAATGAGACTCACACCTCCACTAATACAACTACCCACTACACATTAATAGCAATACTCCTTAATCCCCGTGCCCAAAAGCAAATGGCACCTTGAATTCAGATGGAGGGAGTATAATTTATGTGTTATTGCTTCTTAGCTTGAAGAATATTTATGTCATTTCTGTATTATTGTGTATAATGTATGTGCTATAGTATGTCAGCTAAAAGTATATTTTGTTTCTTTTATAATATGTCAAATACTCCCTCCATCCCAAATTCAAGTTCACGTTTACTGTAGATACGGAGTTTAAGAAAATTCATTTTTTGACTTACTTTTGAGGGTAGTATGGTATTTTTGGGTAATAAATAAATGATAAAGTATGTTATGTGTGTTAAAAAAGTGATGGCAAATTTGAAATTAAAGTATATTAGAGGGATATTAGTTTGTTTTTTTTTTCCTTTTATGGAAGTGTGAAGTTGAATTTGGAACGGATCAAAACGAAAAGTGTGAAGTTGGGACGGAGGGAGTATGTGTTATGATATAATTTATATGTTATCATATGTTAGCTGAAACTATCTTTTATTGATGTTATAGTACGCCATTCTTGTGTAATAGTATTTTATATTTATCTTATAATATCCTAATTTTAATATATTAAAAGTAGAGGAACTTTTTTTCCTATCCTATCCTTATTAACTTTTTAATTTTAATGAATAGTAATTAATTAGGTAATTAGGTTATAGAGGTAAAATTAAAAAGTTAATAGGGATAGGATAGTAAATTCTCCTTTTAATATATTAAGATTAGGATATTATAAGATAAATATAAAATACTATTACAACCAAATCCCCTCTGCATGTGAGACCAGAATTAGTAGACCAGATATAGTATGAACTTTCTCTTACGCTCTATGGTGTCAGTGACTTTACAACCAGCTGGATATCCTCTGATTATGGTGTCTTATGTGGATTTTTTTTTTATATTCTTGCTTATATGTCTTGATACTTTGATGAACTAATAGCTTTAATTACATGTTGAATGCAGTCCTCAGTTGAATATATAGAAGACAGCAATGAATACTATTGGAGAGTTGGGCAGTAAAGCAACAAACATATATGGTACTGTTCGTATATGTGCCTATAAGTAGTGTATTGTATTAGCTAATATTGTTCGGTAGTGTATGTTTGTTTATGGACTACTCCATGAATAAGTAACGATTAAGAATCAAGTTGCTTACACTATAGATGGGTGAAAACAAGTCTTTGCCATTTTCAAAGTTCAAGGGGACCATCTGGTGATTTATAGTTGCATTCTTATGCTTGGTGATTATTTACTTGAATGACTTACAGAAAAGGCCCCCATGTAGTTATGGTTTTGGTCAGTGGTTTTTATATGGTGTGACTGCATATTATATTTATATTTCGAACTAAATTTTGTCGAGTAAGTTCAAGTGAGGACTTGGACAGTAATTTCATTTTTATTTTGGCCCCTTTTTTGAACTGTGGTTCTGAATGATCTTAATCTGTTGATTTTAATCTTCCTTTCACTGCAGCATAAATTGAGGTTTTGAACTTGATGGTGTTATCTAGATATGTCCTCATCATTTATGTATCATTAATTTGTGCTAGGTGACGGTATAATCATACTTATTTGTTGTAAACTGGATGGTGAACAAACTGACTTTCTTTTAAACTGAAAATATTTGGCTGAATCATGATCTTTTGAATAATTTGACTTTCTTTTTAGTACCAATGGCTATTTGTGTGTGCTTTCAGTGGTGTTCATGATTTTTTCTTCTATTTGATATATGAACTCCCTACTTTTTGTATCTATATAAGTTACTGTATTACTATAATAACTTTGCATTGTTACATGAGTGCTATGTCTGTTGTAATGTTTATTTAATGAAGGTAACTATTGAAGGAGATATATCTCAACATTTTCATCCACTTTCTTAGAATCATTCTTCTTACATAAAATAATATAATTAATTTTTTTAAAACAAAAACTACACACTAACCCATTTTAGACCTCTAACACAAGGGTAACCCCAGAATCAACAGTAATTTTTTTTGAAAACATCCACAAATGCATAACATATAGTATTAAAATTTTTTTTAAAATGAGTATTTAATAAATAAATGATATATTTAAACAATTCATTATTATGTTGAAAATTAAATTTTTTAAATTAAAAATATTAAAAAAATCACATTACAAAGTGTGACGTGATTGCGACGCGCAAAGCGCGTTTATATAACTAGTTTTATGTAAAAGTGTGTTGTGTATGTTTTACACTATGTTGTTTCCGTGTTATATTGTAGGTTGGGATTTTGTAAATCCTCAAAATTGATAAACACCATACATACATTGTACACTCAATTCTCACACACAGAATAATTGAATAAAGCAACGGTAGAACATGAGAGCAAAAAAGCCACAACAGAGAATTGATCCTCTCTCATCCTTTTCATTTCTCTTACATGTTTTTTGTTGAAAATTGGGAGGTTTAATCACCTCTCATAAATTAATATTTGATGAGAGATTTTTATGGTATATAAAAAGATTTTTATGGAATATGAAAAACTAATCAATTCAAGAATCAATAATAAGAATGAGTTAAATTAATATATAGATCAATAATAAGAACGAGTTAAATTAATATATAGATACCATCTCTCTCGTTAGATCATGATTTTGAAGGGTAAATCACTCATAGGTACACACTTTTACCCTAAATTACCATGAGATACTTTAAATAATTACTCTCAAATACAAAATATTAAAGCAAAATACCAAATATAACCTTATAATCCCATACACTTTAAAACCACAAACCTTACCCTTCACCCACCCACCCACCGCCGGATCGTCGCCTGATCGTCGCCGGTCGATTGCCGGACCTCCACCAGATCGCCGTCTGACCTCCGCCGCCTGCTGCTGGACCTCTGCCGGAACTTAAAATGTGCAAAAATAAAATTGTGCAAAACAAAATTGTGCAAATCAAATTGTGCAAACAAACTGTACAGACACATAGGGGTATTTATGGTATCACAATTATAATTGTGTAGTTATGAGTATTAGTGCTTTGAGTCATGTAGTTTATAGCAATTATGCATTATTTTATGTATCCAATAGTAAGTAACCCTTAAAAATATTATCATTTTTTATTAATTATATGAATTTTGTATGAAATAATTTAAATGGACATCAATTTTTACTTAACTTTGTATCACTTTCTATTAAAAATATTATCATCTTTTATCCAACCAATGATTTATTAAAATAATTAAGTAAAGAATAGTAATATAAGTTAGAAAAATGAAATTAAAAAATTAATAGATTAAGTATGCTAATAAAATTTTGCAGAAGGCTCGATCCTACGACTTAGCAGTGAGAATCGAAGAGCCACTATGAGCGCACATAAGCATATGGTAGTGAATATAACAATTAAAGCATATTTCCGGAGAACAGAAGCGGTCTAATTGGGTCTAATTCAAGATTTATTCGTGAGACGTTTTGGCATAAATCTTTCCATTATAAAAATATATTAAGTCTTCCATAGATTTTAGGGTAACTTTTTTATGAGACCGTCTCACGTGACACTATTTTTTACTTTTTAAAATAATTATTACTTTCCTTATAAATCATTATTACTTTTGTTATAAAATGTTATCAC
This sequence comes from Pogostemon cablin, assembly GCA_023678885.1. NCBI lineage: Eukaryota > Viridiplantae > Streptophyta > Magnoliopsida > Lamiales > Lamiaceae > Pogostemon > Pogostemon cablin. The sequence goes on from CM042983.1 coordinate 2,028,660, forward strand.
TTTTTATTTATACTACAAATTGTTCATGAAATAATATTATTATTTTTCATTAATTTATTATCACTTTCCTGTATAAAAGTTATCATTTTCTGACCGTCTCTAAGTCATTACGTGAGACCGTACGTGAGACGGTCTTACACAAGTCTTTGCCTAGATTTTAAATAATTTAATTTTTCATATAATTTAAATGGGTAGGTCTTGGGTGAGACCGTTTCACTTGAGACCATTTTACACTTTTTAAAATAGTTATCACTTCGCTATTAAACATTATCAATCTCGCTATAAAATGTTATCATTTTCCATTTATACTATAAATTGTTCATGAAATTACATTATCACTTCTCATTAATTTAGTATCACTTCTCAGTATGAAAGTTATCACTTTCTGACCGTAAGTCCTTCCGTATGACGATCTCACACAAGTCTTTGCCAATTAAATTTAATATTATAAAAATAAAATAAATTAAAATTAATTAAAGAATGTATTATATTACTTGAGTTAAGCATAAATCATATCAATCCGTTCTGCGTATATGATGTATTGACAATACAAAGCATCTATTACTTTTATAATATATGAGAATTATATACAAACAGTTAATATTAACCCACAAATAAATTGTGTACAATTAGATATTTCTATTTGTTTGAATGGAATATTTAACTTATATAATTTATTAAGGGTGTGACTCTTGTGCACCCGGCGCATGGAGCACATTCCGTGTGCCTTTACAATTTAAACCCCTAACAATACATAAGTTTAAATATAATATGGGGGAGAGTTGTGTTCACATGGGAACACGAAGCAGGGGCGGACGTACATTGGGTAGGGGCACTAGGCCCCTTGATTTTCATAAATAACTAGTATAGATATAGAAATTATCTTAAAATACCTTAGTGGCCTAGTGGTGAAATTATGAGGTTTCAGTCACGCAGGAACTTTTGTCATTTATTAATATGTATTTTTCTAACATAATATTAGTATTTTATTTTTGTTTGTTCACCCATTATATCCATTAATCATTCCCAATGTTTATGCCACAAGCGTTTTCTAACATAATATTTGCATTACATCCATCCTTCCCATTGACATTATGCATGAGTACGTTGATTTCTTTTACAATTTTATTTTTGTTTGAAATAATTTTAGAATTTATAAAATTTATATGTTTTTGCCAAATCCAAACTTCTATTATTTTATTCAAAAGAAAAACATCTACGAAATTTATATATTTCGCCAAATCAAAACTTCTATTATTTTGTTTTATTCAAAAGAAAAGCATCTACAAAATTTTAACACATAAATAAGATTTAGAGTAACTCCAATTGCATTAACACATAAATATATATGAACTGTGAAATTTATGTGTCAACGCCACTTAATCCTTGACTTGTATCATTCATTGCATATTTCTATTTGTCCAAATTGGATGTTTTATGTAGTGGTATTGAAAGTTGGCCTCTCTGAAATTTTTTTGTATAGGATGATAATAGTGGAACAAATTTGGCAGATAATTCATCGTGGATTTATTATTATTTTTTATTGGTATGCAATTCCATGCTATACTTTCTCGAAGTAATTAGAATTAAATAATTTAATTAAATGATCACTCAATTATTTTCAATACACTTTTATCACACACTCCAAATACACACCTAGAGAGACCCTCTATAACACACACTCTTATTACACACTCCAAATACACACCTAGAGAGACCCTCTCTAACACTTGCTGCACTCACAACTACTAATGCACTAATAGTGCCTTTTTATCACCCTCTATAGACTCATACTACCTACTATACGTCCTATTTATAATGGTGAATGTTGGTTTAATTATCCTAGAGAATTCTACATGTATCCCATATGTTGTCATTAGAATGTTCTAGTATAATGGCTACCCTAACACTTCCTATATTATTCTAGGATATATATTCTTATATCAATGAATTACTTTTCTCTCTTTCATGAGCAGCCAACATGATTTAAGAGTTTGCTTTTATTTTCTTAAGTTGCTTCTAGAATTCGTGTTGATCTCAAATTCTAATTCAAATGGCTCGGTGTGATTGAGATTGTAGGTTTGTGAAATGACAATGGAATTGGATAATAATAAATTAAAAATGATATTAGCCGCTTTATACATTGAGATGACATTTTCTACTAAAAAATTGTGCCACTCTTTCCTATGAAAATCCACTTGCAGTGGACTTATTACACATAATGACCCGCCCCATTAATAATGAACTATGAGTCTATGAATAGTTTTACATAAAAATAAATTTTTATAAATTGTGAGTAAATTAGCATATTCCGTAGATCTATATTAATGATTTTATTTTTATTAATTAATATTGTAAAATTCATATATAAATATAAAGATATGATAGCCCTGCGGGCCAACCATCAACATTAATTAACTTTGCAAATAGTCGTCCCTCAAATAACTCAGTCACACAATGATTCGTTCCTCTAATACCTCAACTCATTCCAATTTATTGGCTAGGGGTGGATTAACTAGTCCCACCAACTAATCTTAACATTTCTAAACTCAGTTTTCTTATACCATTTCAAATAAGCCTTGAGATTTATACATATATAAGACAATGCTAGATGTTCATATTATAGGCTAATTATGCGGTGCACTTGGATTAATGAGTTAAAAATAAGAGTTAGCGAGTAGTTATTTATTAAAGAATTTAATTATTTTATTTTATTTGATAGTAAAGATCAAATTAAAATATAATTTAACGAATAAGATTATCTATACACTGGACCACTCCATATTACTCCATTATAAACATCCATATTTAAACAAATAACATTCTTTAAACAATTTCATTTTAATGAAATAATGAAATTGACGTATAACGTTCTTAATAAATACGGCCCATCTGTAGGCCCGGTAAAAATTAAACCATCGGCCCATATCGGACAATCTACATATCCACCGTTCTTCAAAACAATGACTCGTTTGGTATGCCCTTTTACTAAAATCTCAATCTCAATACGATTGCGATGGCCTCTCAAGAACACAAGAATCATTCAACCGCCATTTTCAGAATTCTACCTCGCCCATTCGTTAACCCTACGCCACCGAAATCTGTCGATTCTATTTTGAAGAATTTCATTCTTTTTCTTGAATACAATGGCACAGGCCGAGCAGCCGTCGGCTCCGGGACAATTTTCCGGCGATGCTACGTGGGACAATTTTGAAGAGTCGCCGCCGTTGCCGTTCCCCCAGAGGTTCCCGGATTCCCCGCGTCATTTTCATCATGGAGAGCGTTTTGGCGGAATGGATAATCATGGTTTCTCGATGAACAATGGGGCTTCCGCTGCAAGCAGGGACGATCCAAAGTCTTGCTTTGTTGCTTCGACTGCGTTCTCGTTTTTTGGTAAATTTCTTGAGGCTCTCGTGCATTTTTTATTTTTATTTTTTTTCTGGTTTTGTCAATAAGTTTTCATGTGCGAGGTTCCTAGATGTTTATATGATTTTGAGCGAGAGATTGTTTTAGTAGTCTTCTGTGGATTAAAATGGTAGGTGTAAAGTACAAGATTATCAACTAATGATGGATGTTTAAACTTACGGTTGTTGATATGGAAAATTTAAAATTCTTATCGAACTTCGACTTGTAAATTTCTGTCTGATGCACAGTTTAATTATCTGTTCTGTCGTTGAAATTACTGTTAATTTTTGAGATTTTGCTGTTGGAAGACCCATTACGTGAGGCCTTAAGGGGTTACACAGGTCCTTTATCAACCGCACTCATTGATTATGCTTGCTTTGCTACAATCGGTCAAAATACTGTAGACTGTAGAGATTGTAAGGATGTAGTTTTGAAAGCTTTCGAATGTGAGCTTGATCATTAATTCCATCGAGTTAAGTGCCTTTTTTTAACTGGTGTTTATATTCGTTCTTTAATCATACAGAATATTGTCGTCGTTTAAATTTTCTTATTTTAATTGGCATCTTCTGTAGTCTGTACTCAGGAATTGCGATTTTTCTTTATTATTATTATATTTCTTTAAAAATTAAGTTCAAAATAAAGATTTTGTTTCCAATATAAACACACTTGCTGTGATTTATTCCTCATTCTTGAGGGTCCTCACTTAGTTTCTTAAATGTGAGAAACTGTCATTTATTTTTTACGCTTCCACTAGATATGGTTCTTTTTGTTGTTTCTGCATAATGTCACAAAAGTATACTTAGTTTTTCACGTTTTCCATGTTTCTGATTTCAGTAGCTTTGACTATGGCATTTGGGCTGTATGGATCTGAGAATTTGTCACTTGGACCTAATTCATCAATGTTAATAGAGCCTAACCACTTATTCGTGGAGTCTATAAAGGTGTTTGATATTTACAGTACTTTTATATTGCTTTATACTACATTATATATGAGTATATGTGGGTGTTTTTTAAAACTGAGATTGCCTTGATGTATTAATGAACAAAGTTTTTGACATTATGTACTAAGATAGTTCCTACATGTACCAGATGACAGAAGTTGGTGCTGCTAAAGGCCTATATTTGTATGGGTTTTACAAAAATCCACTTCTGGATGCTGTGGTTACATGGTCGGAGACTCACAAGATCTCTCTCCCTTTTAGCACCCACAAGGTGAGCTGCTTAGTGAAAGTTTATGCACGGTAGAACTAAACTTTATTATAAAGGATTTGTTTCTGATTGCAAATATACGTGTTCATTTTGACTCGGTGAAAGTTTCCTTCGTTTATCTTTGTGTGTTCATATTATTTCAGGAATGGGTATACTACTTGAATGTAGGATCTCAAATAACCATATCGTATAGCGTGAACCTGAGTCCGTCTTCTCTTGTTCTTGTAATTGCAGAAGGTAATATTCAGTTTTTTTCTGGATGATTTTCATATGGAACTCTCTGCCACTTTTTATTTTTATTTTATGAGGGAAGATGCATTCTCTGACTTTCTGCGAAGAAATGAAGGTATGATAATCTTTAACAGTTCCCAGTGAACCACACTTTGCTGTTGACAAATTTTCTAAAAATACCATTGCCTTTCTGAGCACCAGCAGTTATGTTTGCTTGATCCCCTGAGTGCCTTTTTATCATCATTTTTATCCTAGAAATAAACCAGATAACTCTTAGTTTATGGATTTCTTTTTTTATGTTTGGTGTTTTTTGTTGCTAGTTTCACATTATTAGCTAGTGCATATATATGTGCTACCCTAAGATGTCTTCTTAAATGCTGGTAGGGAGTACTGGTCTTGATGAGTGGCTTAAGGATCCGTTACATCCGAATTCGGCCTTGTCATGGAATATAATTCAAGGTGGGGCAAAATGAAATAATAAAGAAAAATTTCTCACTTTGTTTTACTATCTTGACCACTTTGACTCGGTTTTCTTTTTAATGTAACAACTTGATTCCTTTTGCAGGAAATGGTTCAATTCAAAAGGGTATTTCTAAGTCTTCTATCTATTACATTGGAGTTGGTAACTTGAATCGTGAAGTGGTCAAGGCAAGCATTCTATACTGCTATACTTTGCAGTTGGAAAAAAAAAAGAAATCAATGTTTATGCATTCATTTACTATTTCAAAATTTTGCTCTTGGAGCTTAATAAAAGAATCCAAATCACTTCGAAAAGAATATGTTTTCGAAGATGGATAGTCATTTAAAGCGTAGTTGGAGTATTTTAAATTTCTGAGTACTGGTGGATGTCAACCTCCTCCATGCTCCCTCTAGTTAGTGCTAACAATAGTGTATCTTGGATGATTGGTTCATGTTCCTTTTCTTTGTTTTCCATTTTAAATAATCTGGTATTTTATTCTTGTTTTCTTTTATTTTATACCTTTTATGTTAAACAGGTTCATTTGGATGTCAGTATAAATGCTTTCCTTTACAACACAACAGAACCATATTATACGTGTAAACCTGCTGAGAGCGAATGCACTTTTCAACTATCTTTCTTGGGTGGAAATGCAGCTGTTCTTACGTCTCCTGGTCGAGTTCATGTGAGTCCTTTATTGGTTGGTTATTATTTTTTAAAAATTATTTGATTGAATTGGAACTTTTCTGTTCATTCTTTTAAATGGAGGTGAGACAGTACAAAAGATGAGGCATTGAAGCTGAAATAGGTGAATATACATTGAATTTTATTCAAACACATCATAGCATGACCATTTGAAGCTATATTAGATATCTCTCTGACTATCTTTATGTTCAATATATTTAATCCTTTTCAATGAGATGCACTGATATGCATCTCAACTGGACATCTTTTCAACCTTCTGTTTGTTCTCTAGGGCATAGCCGGTGGTGATTGGTTTGTTAAACTCTCTTATGGACCTCGATGGTTTACATACATTGTTGGTACAGGTACATTATCTATATCACTTGTGAGATAATGAATACTCCCTCCGTCCCGCTAAACTCTTCATTCTTCCTTTGTAATTTACAAAGGAAGAGTGAAGAGCTTAGCGGGACGAAGGGAGTATTATTTTATAAAATAATTGTAATCTTAATGATTACTCCCCCCCAGGTGGAATGATTTTTCTTCTGGTACTCATTAATTACTTCATGAATCGTTCCCGACGAGCTGAGCAAGACACACCAAGAAATCAGTGTGTGGACAACGGATCTGAGAGAAACCCTTTACTTTCCCACAAAGATGACTATGCGTCTAGTCAAGTTTCCTCTTATTCTCATCACACAGGGAATGAAGAGCATGAACATGATGGAGTTGAACCAGGTGGGAAGCCAGTTCAAGATGAGGATAGCCGGCGCCTTTGTGCAATTTGCTTTGAAGCTCCCAAGGATTGTTTCTTTATTCCATGTGGACACTGTATGGCTTGTTTTGCATGTGCAACAAGGTAAAAATTCCACGTTTTTTAATTTCTTTTGAAGTCCTCAAAGAAGTTTGAAATCGACCTGTTTCCATACAAAAACTCAGAAATCTTACTTGGAATTTGAGATTGTGGAAGTCAGTTGAACTTATTATTCATGTGAGACCTGACTCTGAGCTTTGCAGGATAGTGGAAACTTCAAGAGCCTGCCCTATTTGCCGCGAAAACACGAAAGAAGCGAGGAAGATATACACTGCTTGAGCAGCACATAGTTTCTATTACATTGTCTACGCGTGGTTAGGTTTAATCAGTGTAAAACCTTTTCTTGTGATCAACATGTGAATACCGAACTCCGAAAGTGTTGTATTTCGCCTAGAGATTCTCATATTTTTCATCCTAATTCTCATGAAGTACAAAAATGAGAAGGAATCTGTAACTGAAACCAAATGTTGCTGTCCCTTACATGTAAATCTAAAGGTGTCTGATAAGTAGTATATGATTTTGTTATTGCTTTGATTTGAGGAACATTTGTTTTAGCAGTGTTAATATAATACTCTCCTCGATGCATTTATGGAAGGTTGCAAGAAATCACAGCTGAATTCCCTTCATTTAATCTCATTCTTTGACATAATAATACATGACTTGTATTGAGCTGAAATGCAGAATTGAAAGACATTTGGAACAAAATCATAGAATTCATGAATCATCAGTCTCCGTACAAAAGTCAGAGATGGTGCTTTGCTTTCATGGGGTTGAGTTTTCTTTCTCACCTACAGCTTGCAACAGAAGAAGCAACTTGAGGAAGATGTATGATACACCCCCAATTGTGGCATACTGCAACTTCTCACTGCCTTCAACCCCCGGAAAATCGCCATCCGTCGACCGGTTGAACCCTCCGGCCAACCACCCCAGGTTCTTGTACCCTCCTCCGTGTAATTTTGCAACTGCCATCAACGATCTTCATGTACATTTCATCATGTATGACATTGTGAATATATACTTATATTACATATATATGTATAATGTACGCAAGTTTTTTACCTTAGTCCTTCTCCACAAGCTACGAGCAGCTTAGATTCTTTATCAGGAACTGTTTGTTCCACTTGTGCAACAAAACTGGGATTAATCATGGTGAATAATTGGCCAGTCCAGAGACCAATGTAACCAAAATGCACCCATTTCTTCAACAGGGTGATGGGGCTGTTATCCTTATCCTCCACGAACAACGGCACGTGCAGTGAGCCTGAAACACGTGCCTTGTCTCTCTCCCACTCCGGCCTGATGTCTAGTAATACGTACCCTTGCGACGCCATTGCTGAGGCTGCATCTTTGGGTGATATGGGCGTGATTGCACCGGATTGTATCAACTCCTGAGCCCTGCCGCCTAAGACTGCATGAACTCGTACGGTGGCGGACCGCGGCTGAGGAGCGGCGGAGATCAGCCGCTGCTGGTGTTTGCTGCGGGTTAAGGTGGATATGTGGTGGTGATTCCACTCAACTGCCATGCTATATCACTAGGAAATCTTCAATTTTGAAAAATATTTAGTAGTTTGAACTTATACCTTAATCTTTGTTAATGCCACCAACGGGCCTAACCAAAAAAATGGCCCATACGTAATTAGGCCCATAAAATTAAGAAGTATTGGGCCTCCAATCCGTCAACAGTTATCGGGCCCGAGATGATTATTTCATTCCCTTATATTAGGCTTTCATTTCGAAAATCTCCCTCTTCCTTTCAGTTTCAGATTTTCTGTAATTTTGTCGACTCGTATTAGGATGTTTCCTAAAGCACTGAATCTGGTAATTTTTTTTATTTTTTCCCCAATATTTCATGTTTTTAACAAATACTCATATATTATAGCATTTCAAAATAGATAAGAAACATATCTTCTGCATTAGTACTTCATTGTTTCAAGCTTGTGAAATCCATAATCCATATTCATGCTGATCACCAATTGGGATTCGATAGGGTAGTAATTCGAAGATTAGAAAAGGATGAAGAGTTATTTAAATAGATCTTCTGTCTTATTCTACAAAGTGGATAGAAAACTGATTACTTATAGTTAAGAGCTGAACTTATAAATATACATATACAACTGAATTTTTAACTTTTTCATTGGATTTAGAATTTTCATTTGATTGTAATTGTAATCAGGTCAAGTTACTTCTGCCCAGAACACTTTTTCGACAACAACATGAAGGACTTATGATCCAAGATTTGAAGTCATGACCACATAAAGATTTACATAAGTTGAGAGTAGAGGACCAGAAGAGATGATTGGTGGTTGGGGTACTTATTTTTAAGGGTAATACCGAGACATGTCGTGAGACGAGTAATTTATTATTAAAGTATACCTAATGTATAGATAAAGTATGTTTATAGGGAATTATAGTATAACACCCTAAAATCATACTTTAAAAATACTTTAACAATTAATAAGTATAATTTACCTATACAACAATCAAATAATAGTGTTTTAATACGTTTCACAAACGATCTCATATAAAAATCGTCTTTAAAGAGAATTTGTCTCATTTTTATTGTAGTTTCAATTGGTGGTTGGGCTCTTAGTATTGGCAGGTCATAATGACAATGTTTGGTCATAGCTTTTATGCTGTTAGAAAATGGTAAAAGAGGTGGAGCAAATGTGTACCCCACCTGTAATGTTGGTTCACATTTGTTTGAATGAATGATGCAGTAAAGGGGGACACAAAATTGCTTCTAATTTAATGAGATTTTTCAGCATGCTTTTTACTTGCTTTCACGTGTTCATTTACACCTTCAAGTACTCTTGCTCTTCCACCTCTCTCTTACTATCTGTCTCACCTGATCGTGTGACTTTTTTATTTTTTTTGTACGATGGAATGAAATGCTAGATAAAATGTTATAGTGATCCGAAATATGAATTGAAATGTCACATCTAGTTTGGCTTTGAAATGTGTAAGATCATCTTTTAGTTTACAATTCTAAAAATTTCAAGAATAATACAAGGCTTTTTTTGGGTACTAGGGAATGAAATGCTAGACAAAATATTATAGTGAACCGAAATATGAACTAAAATATCACATTTAGTTTGCCTTTGAAATGTGTAAGATTTTTTTTTTTTTTTTTTGCAATTCTAAAAATTTCAAGATATATATATATATATATATATTTAAGTAAGCAATAAATCAAATGTTCATATATTGGATAAATATCCGTATGATCGAGATTTATAAATCTAGTAGAAGTTAAATACATTTCTAATTTTGTATTAAAAAAAACATCTCTAATAATCTGTATATATGTCAGTATAATTAGTAATTACGCTAAGATAATTATATAGATATATGATTTCTAATTTTTTTTAGCTATTTTTAGTGAGGAAATTAATGATGTACAAAAAATTAAGACTATTTCATTTTATTACAGAATTAATAATAACGAATAATTAATGTTAATCTAAGAAAAAGAGATCAACATTGGAATTTTATTCAGTCGTCTCGTTTACAAGCAAGAAAATGAGAGTAGTTGTTGAGTCTCGAATTATTACGCTTTTTGGTTATTTAGTAAAAAGTTAAAAGAAAAAAGTGGAAATAGCAAAATGTGGAGGTAGCATATCAAGTTCTTCGACGGCATGAAACGTCGACGTTTTGCCCTGCCCTTGTATTTCCAGTCCCAGTTTTTTGATTCTCAAGTTACATGCACACTCAACTCTCTTCTTACCCTCTTTCCGTTCACCAATTCCATTTCAAACAATTCTTTCAATTTATTGATGTATATCTGTTAGTTTTCTCTCAATAGATTCTAGATCTCACAATTTCTACGCAGCAATGGCTTCCGTGTCTTCGGGTCCACGAACTGTAGAGGAGATCTTCAAAGATTACAGCGCTCGCCGTGCTGGAATCATCCGTGCTTTAACCCATGGTACTTTGCGCAACGCAATCTGCACATCTGAAAGCAGTTAGCGTGTTCTTGTTCTTATTTTTCTTTTTGAAGCAAATACTTAAGTCTAATTGTTTTTTCTTTTCATTTTCAGATGTGGATGAATTTTATGGACTCTGTGATCCAGGTATTTGATTTTTAGTTGAGTTTACTTTATAAGTTTGAATTTAGGTTCATGTCTGTATTTGCATGAAAAGTTTGGTCTTTTTGACTTCACTTCTAACTATCTGATTCGTTTATCGCAATATGTTTCTGATTATATTTTCTTCAGGATTAGGTTTTTTTAGGTGGAAGGTTTATTAGCTTCGGTTTAAGCTAAGTAGAAATAATAAAGGACTCAAAAGTCATGGAGATGCAACTCAACCTGGGGAAGCCCTCTCCAGAATTAGTCTGGAGGCATGGAAATCTTGTTTTTTGTTTGGTTTACATTCACTCTACTTATGGAGTATAATTTATCAATCTGTTATCAAGAGCTCTGCTAATTGATTTTTATTAGTTCTTGATTTGGCTGTTAATGTGAAGGCCAAGTTAGCAACTTACTGGTCAATAAAATAAACCTGGAGATAAAAAGGGCAACCTTCTGGCATCTTGAGTTGATAAATGAAGCATGTTTCTGTTATATATACAGATCCATGTTGTGTTTTCTTTTACTAGGGATGTTGTGTAACTTGTGTTACTCGTATATTTAGTTCAATGAATTACAGTTAATTGCGAAGATTGACGATGTCAAGTTAGTTTCTTGAACTGAAACATGGCAGAGTGATTTCATTAATTACTTTCATTTGCTTCATTCCTCATTTAAATACCCAATTGCTGGATAATTCTTTCTAGAAATACATACGAAGCTTATGTATTTTTCAGTGCATCATATACCATTGCATGCTAATATTTGATAGGATTTTACTTCTTATTTGTTAAAATTATGCATCTTCTGTTTGTTCTATTATTTTTAGAGAAGGAGAATTTGTGTCTGTATGGGCACCCTGATGAAAGCTGGGAAGTGAATCTTCCAGCTGAGGAAGTACCGCCTGAGCTTCCAGAGCCAGCGCTCGGGATCAATTTTGCTAGAGATGGAATGAACCGAAGAGACTGGCTTTCTCTGATTGCTGTGCACAGTGATTGTTGGTTGCTCTCTGTAGCTTTCTACCTTGGAGCCAGGCTGAACCGCAATGAAAGGTATATAAAATGTTTTTGAGTTTTTAAAAACAGCATGTTATGTTTTATTAATTGGTGTATGATGCTTAGTTGGGCACCTGAATTGCTTCAGATGCTTGTCTCCCATTGTTCTTTGTCCCTTTTATGGTTGGTAATTCTGTTTTCAGAGTAACAGCTTGTACCAATTTTTTGTTACATATAAAATATATTAAAGTATGTTGTTTATGCATGCTCTATGTACTCTTGAGGTGAGTTCTCAAGATGATTCAGCTATTCACTTTCAGCACCTGCTGTCATCATCCTGAAATTTTCATCTTTATCTGTCTTTTGAAGTTGGTTGTTTCCATACAATTTAGAGTACTTGTATTGTATGTGATTGTTTATCTGCTTTCTCCTGCTGCATATTAAAATTTAAAACATTAAAGGCATTCCAAAGGGTTTAAAGTAACAGGCATTTTGTGCATCTGAAAGAAAATAATTGAATCAAAAGAGAATGATGCAATAACAGAACACTTGAGATTAAGGTGTCACAGAATCTAGTAGGTATCTTGTCTGTTCCTTTAAAAGGTGTGGGTTGTCAAGAAAGGTAATTGTTGTTTTTGACTGTTTATAACTTGAAGATTGTGGAATAATATTGCTAAATTTTACTCTACACCAGCTTTGTTGTTTTGGCTGGTCAGAAAAACCACACTTTCTCTGTTCATTACTTCGATAAGCCATATCTTCAGAGTCTTTAGAATTCATCAGTTTGAATATACATTATTGTAATCTTTCACTGCAAGTACTATTTTGTTCCATCCTTTAAGCACGATGTCAATCTTCTTATTATGCAAATAAGAGGTGGTAGTTCTAATGCGGATGTGTACAGCTTATGCCTATGCATGTTAATACTTTGAATACAGCCTAATGCTCTTTCTGCTAAAATTTATGCTTTAAAGCTCATTTAGATGACTGGTTGAAGGTGGGGATTGAGCTTTTGAATGAAAACGGACTTGCATGTTTAGATCTGTAAATGTGCATCCATGAATTGTGACTTCATGCATATTGCATATAAACTATCTACCTTCCATCATGTATTCATGCTGCTCTAGTCAAGCATTAAACATTGAATTCTTTTTAATTATTGGCATTACAATTTTTTTTTTGTGCTCTTTCTGCTGGTTGTGCCTTCACTTGGCGTTGATATCTTCTAATTGAAAGTGAAGTCCAGTAATTTGTGGTGATTTTGTTAAAGATCCAATCTTTCTTCTGTGCGACTACGATGTAAGGCTAAATGATTAAAAGTATCACTCTTATGTGCAGGAAGCGTATGTTCAGCTTGATCAATGAGCTACCAACGGTTTTTGAAGTTGTGACAGAAAGGAAGCCTGTAAAGGACAAGCCCAATGCTGATAGTGGAAGCAGATCTCGTGGTAGCGTAAAGGTAGGATTTGCCTGACTAGTTGTTGCTAGCCTGTTAAATCTTTCTTATCCTTCTTTATTTTGTTTTGTTTGTTTGCTTTTTTTTTTTTTTTTTTGAGCTGGAAAAATTGTTTCTTCTTTGGTTGTACTCTTTCTGGCCACAAAATATCAAGAGTAGACTAAAACTAAGTATAAGATTCATTTTACTAGAAGCTCTAAGTTAATTTGTAATACACCTAAATGAGTAATGATGGATGTTGGGAGAAGATTACACTACTAATAAGTAATGATTATTGAAGCATCAGAAAGATCCGATTTCTGCAAAATTAGAAAATTGGGGTATAAATTTGCCAATATGATGACTATGGCATGTGCACAGGAGACGTTTAAGTTGTAAGTGCCCCCCATTACAAAATAAGAGTTATAGAATCATTAACTCAACTTTTAAAGGGGAGAGAAAAGCCAGAAAAGAATTTGAAAGAAACTATTTCATGTTATACTGAAAAATAATTTAGAACGTGATTAGACTTGAAACGATTGGGAGATGTGATCCGTAGGGGACTGCCACTTACTGTGAGATAAAGGCATTGTTTATATTCAGTCTTTTTTCTTTTGTTGGGAATAAAAGCAGCTGACATGGCCCTTAAACAACCTCAAATATCATCTTTATTTCCAGAGATCTAGCGACGGCCAGCCTAAAAGTAATCCAAAGCTGGCTGATGAAAGTTATGAAGAGGATGAAGATGAACATAGTGAAACACTCTGTGGAAGCTGTGGTGGAAATTACAATGCAGATGAGTTCTGGATCGGCTGTGACATCTGCGAGAGGTGGTACCATGGAAAATGCGTGAAGATAACCCCTGCTAAAGCTGAGAACATCAAGCAATACAAATGCCCTTCCTGCATGAAACGAGGCAGACAGTAGCGACTTCCCGTTCAACACAGAATGAACACTGTCTATGTTGGTGGCTGACGATATGTTATAAACAAATGGCATTTCAACTATTTGTAGTGGAGATCTTTGTTGTGTAATAACAATTGTGCTATGGAGGATTATATTTTTCTTCTGTATTAGGTGCTATTTTTAATGTAATATTTATATAGGATTTTTTATTTTTTATTTTTCCTTCCAGATCATGTTTCCTTGATGTATCATTGAATTGAAGTATAGGGGGTTGTTCTAATTTGTCTGTCATTTTCCAATCGAATTATTTGCTATTTTCTATTCAAAATCAAGCGATTGTCCAGTAAGCCAATTCTGGCTTATTCGTGTTGATTTCTTGAATAATTCCATATTCACCCTCTGGAAGGTAAATGCTACCATGGAACCGGTTTCATCGTGGCATCAGAGTTATTCTTTAGTTCAATATAGGGTTTCTCATTTACTCATCTGCATACGAGAAGGTTACTCTTCTGTAATAAGAGTAATATTTATTATGTATGAATTCTATCTAGTAGAGTAACCGATGATATTGTAGAGAGAGAATTTTTCCGAAAGGTGCATTATATAACCGGTTAGCACTGCTTACCATTCAATTGTATACTCTCTCTCTCTCCACCTGTGTTTCTCCCTCAACATTGATAAATGATAAGATTGCACAAATGGGCCATCAAAGTTAAAAATAGGCTTATGTCCACATTATGGGCCATCAAAATCAAAATAGGCTTATGTCCATCTCATGGGCCATCAAAGTAAAAATAGGCTTATGTCCATCTAATGGGCCATAAAGTAGAAACAGGCTTATGTCCATCTCATGGGCCACAAAGTCAAAAATAGGCTCATGTCATGTCCATCTGTTGATCCATCAAAGATGAGGTTTGGGGTCAAATGATTTCATCGTCTCTTAAATAAAAATTATAAGGCAGTACATTAATTGTTAATTAATTTTTTTTATTATTTAAACAATTTTATTGTGATATAGTAATGAAAAAAAAAAGTATGAAAATTAATGAGGTTGTGATATAATATTTTTAATAAAGAGTGAGACTCATGTGCACCCGGGCGCACGGAGTACATTCCGTGCGCCTTTGCAATTTCCATGTCTCTTTGCAATTTAGCCCCTTAACAATACATATATTTAAATAGGATTGGAGGGAGAGAGTTGTGTTCACATTGGGACACGGAGGGATATTTAAATAGGATTGGAGGGAGAGAATTGTGTTTACATGGGGACACGGAGTATCCCTCCGTGTCCCCGGGGCACATGAGATTTTGCCTTTAATAAATTATATAAAGTAGTACATTGAGAATTAATTTAGTATATAGTATTATCATGACTTTAATTTTCTTAAATATAAACATTCCATGCATATTCCTCGATTATTTTGTCAATATTTCCAAAAGATATTGGATATATTTAGAGATAATTTCATCCTTCCAACTATACCATCAAAATTAATTAATAAATTAATAAGAAAGAAATATACTCCATATTATGGTAAAGCTTAGTGTAAAAAGTTAATAACTTTTCTAATGCTGTCTCACGTATTAATATTTTATTTTATATAAGAAATGAAACATAATTCCAATGAAACTATTTCGTTAGTAATTTATCAGATAGTTGAAAATATAAAATAATATTTAATTAAAAAAAACTCCAGTCTCATCTGAAAATTGCTCAATAAATTTTGATTTTATTATTGGGTTCTAAAATATGAATAGAAACAAGAAGGAAAATAAAAAGTCCTTCACGCAAATTTGAAATTTTTTACACCTTATGATAGTACGATTTAGTCAAGACATTAGTTGTTCAAAAGATAAAATCATTGTAATTGACACGTTTTTATATATAAATAAATAAATATACACATTTATTATTATTATTATTTTAATGTGGAAAAGGATAAAAATCCGTGCAAATGACGACCCATGAGTTTGACTTAGTAGTTCCAAAACAAAAATAATAAGCAAATTCACACGGCTGAAAGCCGAATTTCATTTCAACATTCTTTATTACTTCCTCCGTTTATAGGAGTTCACACACTTTTTTTTTGTTTATCCCACTAAAATTGACACATTTTCTTTTTAATATATGGGACCCACACAAAAACAATTAATCTATTCTCATGGACCCCACATATCACCTCTAATACAACTACTCACTACACATTAAATATTATTTCTCTCACTTCACCTTACTCCACTTTACATTAAATTATTATATTCCTTAATTTTCGTGCCCAAAAGAAAATATACCAACTTCTCTAGGAGGGAGGGAGTAGAATTTTTACACTAACACGTGCTCTGAGAAATTGACGCCTATGTGGACTATACCTAATTATATTACTTTTATGTCATTACAATTACATCATATATTTAGTATTTTAATCGTCCGATAATTAAATAAATGGCAAATTTATTACGTGGAATCGATCTTAAGAATTTTTTTCTCTTCTTCTCTTTATTTTATTTTATTTTATTTTATATTTTATCTTTTTCTGTTGTTTATGACCTACTCTGATTATAAAATTTTATGTTTTTTTCTTAGAATTAATATTTATTTTAAAAGCATAATTATAATTAGCCCTAAAAAAGAGTAAAAAAAAGTCCTTGAAATACTCCCTTTATAAAATAAATAAATGTATGAATTTATAATTTGCGGATATGAATGTACAATTTTTTATATTAAAAAATTATATCTTAAAAATATTATCTTATACTAATAAATATAAAATATGTCATAAATTGAATAAATAAAATAATAGATGTAATATGAAAATTGAATAGTTGATCGTTAAAACAAAAGGAAGAGATAAAGTTATTGTAGTTTTCTTCATAGTAGTTAGCACAAATCAAATTGTGATGATATAAACAAACCAAAATAATAATGTCATGCGGATGTGGCCTACTTTGTTAAGTAACTGGCAATGCTATGCGATTTTATTACTTCAATCAATCATTTAAGGTATTACTTGTTTCAAAAACAGACAAAACGCTTATACAAGAAAAGTGGTGAGTGGTGACATATGAATTGCAAACGACGTTCACTAAAAACGTGTGATTTTAAGGTGACAAAAAAAAAACAGTAAGTGGGATTGGATTGGGATAGTCAAATTTATTAAAAAGCGTAAAGGCTAATTGTTAACCAGTTTATATGCCCACTTTCCAAACAAGACAAAATCATTTAGGAAAAAAAAAATATATATATATATATATATATATATATATATATATATATATATATATATATATATATATATATATATATATATATATTATCGTAGATATTCAAGAAATTTTCACTAATTGATATTTTTATATACTAAGATATAGGTTTGTTTTTTTGTCTTTTTTAATACTTTACTTAAATATAATGTTCATAATATAAAATATTTATCATATTCAGTGCTTCTTGTTTTTAGTACAAAATCTATTTTTTTATATTATTATTATTATTATTAAAAAGTTAATTAATCAATTGACTTAATTCATGCATGAGAAACACTTGTTTGAACTTTGATTTATCCATTATTTTTAGAGTTGATATTAGGTGCACCCGAGTGTAACCGTGCAAGGGTGCAACCATATGTGTATAACTTTTTATTCTATTTTGTATATATATTATTTTATTTTGTATATGTGTTTCTTAATAATTGTATATTTTTTTCCCAGTAAGTTTTTCATTAAAAAAACTAGCATCCATATGTGTATAACTTTTTATTCGATAGTGTATACATGTTTTTTAATAATTGTATATTTTTTTACATTCAATTTTTCATTAAAAAAACTAACAATTAAATTGTATACATTTTTGTTCATAATTGTATATGTTTTTGTTCATATTTGTATACGTTTTTTAAAGTGGAGTGCACGAACCTGGGTGCACAGTATAATTAGTCATATTTTTTATATATAAAAGATTATTTTTAGAAAGATGAATTATTATTTTTTTGAATGGAAAATATTACTCTTTAAATTCTTGCAACGTCCAACTTATCGATTATTTTATAGTGCTTAAAAAATAATTACTACTCTTTAGAGAGATGAACTATTACTCTTTTGAATGAAAACTACCTATTACTCTTCATATTGTGATATGTTTTGATTTTTTATATTCTTCTTGAGCAGAATTTGAGGAGTAATAATTTTTTATCTAGAAGAGTTTTAAAGAGTTATTTTATTTTATTTTTACAAAAAGTAATTTTGCAAAAACCAAATTTAGAATCGGGTTCACACCAGACTCACTTCATGTATTATATATATTTTTTAAATTAATTAAAAAAACATTAATTATTAGATCATTCAAATATATACGTACACACAACTTGATCTCGTGCAATTTCTTAAAATAATATTAAGTTCACAGATAAAAATGTAGGTATTAGGGGACGTAAATTCGTGATAATAAAACGTGTGTAATTGAGAAAATATATTAATAATCAAATTATTTGGATGGCGTTTATAATGTGAATATGTGATGGTTCTATACGGCGCCTAGAAGATCAGTCAGTATTAATGAACGTGTGGATTAGGTTTCGAAATCCTTAATAAGTAATTTACCTTTTTTATAAGACAATAATAATTTATTGAGTAATAATTAATTAGGGTTCTAACATGAAACATGATACAATCATCTCAAAAAGTGTTACTAATAGATCAAGTGTTATTCGTTAGAGAGATGCTAATTACATGAAATGAGTTGTATACCTAGGGATGTCGGCTTGGCCCGCGGGTATTTGCTCCGTCCCGGACGTTTTGGGGCGGCTCAAACCCGGCCCGTAGGAGAAACGGGGTGGCCGGCCCGGACCCGTTATTATACGGGGCGGGTCTAGGTATTAGTTTAGACCCGCTCCGTCCCGGACTCGCATATAATATAATAAAATTTATTTTATATTTTATACATATAATTATATTTTATATGTTAATATTATATATATATATATATAATTATAATTTAAGAGAATCATAATTATATTTAATATTTTTATAGTTTATTTATTTATTTAAATATATAGATTTTTTTTATGAGAGTAAATGTTAAATCATACTTTATGAGGTTAATGACCATTTAAAAAATGGGCTGGGGCGGGGCGGACCCACCCCGTACGGGTTTAGGTCCAGGCCATATAATATAGGACCCGTGCGGGGTCCAGGGCAGGCTTCTTACAAATGGGTCGGATCGGGTCCGAGTAGTTAACTACCTGCCCCAGACCCGGCCCGTTGACACCCCTATGTATACCTCTTTCAAAAAGTGTTACTCATTAGGATATCGACGGTTAATCTTTAGAATATTTTGTATAATTTTTGAAGAGTTATAGAAGGGTGTTTTTATTCGTTAGAAAGATGCTAACATGAAATGAGGTGTATACCTCTCTCAAAACGTGTTACTCTTGGAATATCGTATAGTTAATCTTTAAAATATCCTGTATAAGTTTTGAAGAGTTATAGAAGAGTGTTATATTATATAGAAGAGTAAACATCTAATATATTGAAGAGTAAAAAATGGTTGTAATTATAAAAGTTTGTGTGCAATAGGTTGCACAATGGCTTCTCTTTTAAGAGTGGAATACATCTATAGGGTTTGCATGTGTTTGAAATCAGAAATTTAATGTGAATGATATTAATGAGCTATAGATCTGATTTTATTTCATGGAATTTATTTTTTATAATTATTATTTATAATAATATATATATCCATAGAAAAATTATTATATCAAATCATGATTGAATTTTCTACAGTAACTTTGCGATCATGTTATTAATCGATGCGGAATATGATTTTGATCTTTATACATTTTAGTGATTTTTTTGTTTTTTTTTCCGACTATTTTATGTATCTTTTAAATTAATTGACGAGATCATTTCACGTGAAAGTCATGTATCTTCATGAATCATAATTCACAGGATGGGAATCGGAACACTCATATAATTCAATTTAATTTAATTCAAAAACAGGAAATTAAAATTTTATTTCACACGTTTATAATCCACACTATATTACATAAAGCAGAAATATAATTAATTATTGACAACAAAAGTTGAACCTACTGAAAATAATATATATATATGACCTACTATATAACCTTTTTAAACCCGCGACTAATCATTAATCCAATAATTTTGGGTGAAAAAGGCAAAAGATAATAGTAATAAGTAAGTAATATTTAAATTATTATTATTGCGATATTGATTTAAGAGATTCCACTTGAGACTTGCCACAAGGGCCCTTCGTCCTAATATACAGCCTGTACTGGTCGTAAGTGGTGGCTGGATACTGCGGCGGCTGCTCCGCCGTGACAAGCTGCGGCGCCGGCTGGATGACCATTTCACCCCTGGGATTGTAGAAGAATGCCACCGATACCCTCTCTTTCTCCGAGTTCACAATCACTCTGTGCTCCACACTTTTATAATTTGCATTGCTCAAAATCTGTCACCCAATAATTTAAAATACTTAATTAATGAAAATTATTAATTAATTATAAAAAATAAAAATAAAAATTGGGACCTGGAGTTGATCGCCCAAGTTGATTATGAAGGCATTGGGAATGGGCTTAACGGTGACCCAAGAATGACGGTAACGGACTTGGAGGCCCGAGACGTTTTCATCCGGGTAGAGAACGGTCATCCCACCCGGATCCGAATGAGGTGAGAGGCCCAGAGTGAGATCGGGTTGAGGGCATTTTGGGAAATAGTTAAGCCTCATGCATGCACCCAACTTCTCCCCTCCAAATGCTTCTGCCAGATAATCCTCACTCAGCCCAAGGTTGTTTGCGAATATCTTCATCAATTTTCCACATAACTCTACCACTTTCTCACTGTTTTCCGCCACTAATTCCCTGAAATATTAATTAATTATACATTAATTATTATAAGGATGAATTAAGTATGTAGAGAATTATATGCATGAATTAACTTTTGCTCTTTTATACGTTAAATAAACGATGAAATTATGTATAATCTTTGTCAAAGATTATATAATAAAACATATTTTATAAGAATAGAAATATTAATAGCTAGTAAGTATGTATATTTAGATTAAGAAAACGTAAATAATGAATATTTATCAATTTTACTTTACATGATTTTTTATTAGATTTAGGGGCATAAAAGATATATAACCCACCCCCACCCCCACCCCCACCCCCTCCTAAGAAGTAAAGAACTTAACTTGTTAGGCAAATTGCTGAGGGAAGGAAATTAATAAACAAAAGGCAAATTGCTGAGGAAGGAAATTAATAAACAAAAGGTTTTGCTTCACTTATTGCTGATCTGACTACTGTCCCCCCAAAACACTACAGCGACAACTATGAACTAGAGATTTCCCAACATGCTGGACAGTTCATCATTCTAAATTTAAAATATCTATCTCCTATTACATTTTAATATTATACTATCTCTTTTTGCAGGTTGTTACGGAAAAAATCCAATCTTTTCCTTTATGATAGTATCATTCATTAAAGAATTTCAAATAAAAAAAAATATAGTAATACAAAAATGTTACAGAAGATCTAGATAATATATAATTATATATAGGAGTATTATTTTATTTTATTTTTTCTTCAGTTTTTTTCAATAATTAAAAGTCTCTTTTTGTGTTTATTTCTCAAATTTCAAACTTAAAAAGAGGACTAATTCTGCCTCGCATATTATAATTGGATCCCACTAATTAAAAATAATATTAATTGTGCACAAAATAATAGTACTATACAAAACAAGTAAGTGAGTAACAAAAATACTCCATAAATTGGGGATGGGATTGCCTGTTCCCCACCCTATTACGTGGGGGAGTGAAACATGTGTGTAAATAGAACACATGTCTAAAAAAAGTGTGTGTAAATGAGACACATGTCTCACTCCCATCACGTGAAACATGAGATGTAACATGTGGGAATATGTGATCTTCCTTCCATAAATTGGAGTAAATTAGTATTAATACCTGCATGAAACGGGTAGGGTGGGCCACTTGTTGTGATCCCTGAGTTCCATAGGAAGATAGTTAAGGAAAAAATAATCGCTCCAATCCAGAGATACCCCTTTCTCCACTCCCAACCGACTTCCGTACCCCTCATACGTCGCCGGAGAGTTTGCGTACCTCTGCTTCTCCTCCAACGGCAGTTGAAAAAACTCGCGCCACACCTCTCGCATTCCCGCCATCAGCTCCGACCTCACGCCGTGGTTCACCACCTGGAAGAACCCCCACTCGCGGCACGCTTCGTCGATCAGCGCGGCGGTCCTCCGCCGGAGAGCGGCGTCGGTGGAGTACAGTCCGTCCATGTCGATTAACGGAATGTTGACCTCGGTGGCGGCGGAATCGAGAAAAGTCGGCCGATCTGACGGCTTCTTCACGTAGCGATCTGGTATGACCCGGATTCCGCTATCCGACAGGTGTTGGACCCGGACGATCGGTTCGGGCCAGCTGTTGACGCAGCTTATCATTTTCGTGGATGAAGGCAGAAATTTAGAGAGAGAGAGAGAGCTATATAAGCATGAACAAGTATGAGAGAGAAACTTCAATAAAAAATTGAAGCGGCGATGAACGTGAAATTGATTGTAATTGAGTAGGTGGAAACGTGAAATGGATGTATGTTTATGGATATAGAAGATGTATATGTATGCAGTAACGTTGTAGGCATGAAAAAGGAGTGATGAGTGAAGAGTGAGAGGGGAGAGAGGTATATATAGACGGCGATAGATACAGTAGTACCGAGAGAGAGGTAGATACGACGTCGTGTTGTACGTAGAATGATGGGCGGGAGACAACTGTGGTCATTTTTGGAGAAAAATGAAGTCCGGCGCCGTGAACAACTAAAACTCGTTTATACTATTTAGTTGGATGCCGTCGGCTGGCAGTGCAGTGCTGTGAAAGTGGAACACTGCCCTTTAATTTTGTTTTGGCGGGGAAATTAGGAAAACCACCATATATTAAAATTTTCTTTCTTTAACCGCATCTCCTCTCTTGGTACATTTGGTGTTACATACTCCTTCCATTCCGTTTCAAAGTTTACATTTACTTTTTACACGGAGATTAAGGAGTACTATATTACTTTACTATGTGTGGAAAAAATGATTTCAGAATTAACTATAATTCGCATAAATTCCTGGTTCACTGGTTAGTCAAACATATATGCAGTGGCGGAAAGAGGGGAAAAAAATAACAGTGCTGCATGAATCGAACACGGACTTTTAAAACTAAAACATCCTCACTTTACCACTTGGACATAAAAATATTTCAAGAAAATTTCTACATATATACTAATAATTTTTAGAAGTTTAGGGGGCCAGTGCCCCTAATCCCTCAGTGCGTCCGCCACTGCATATATGGATATCATATTCTTGTTTAACAAGCACATGGCCTATTTAAAAAGCTAAAGTTCAATTCCTAGGTAGCTATGATCGTTGAAGATTCTGATCAACATACATCTTTTAGGTATGCTTTCACCAAGCACCAGATTTTTTTCAAAAACTTTCTAATATTCACTCGTAAACGTTTATGTTTGTTATTTTTCATGTGAACTGCACATAATAAATTTATATTTACAGTTTTTATTCGTTTAATAAATAAGTTTACATACTTAAATAAAATTTAAAAAATAACACAAAATCCAATATCGTATCCTACAACATACTTTAATTTAAAAAATGACATATTTTTACAACTAAGTATAACTTACATTATAATTTATTTATAACTTTAAAACACCAAACTATCTTTAAAAAACAAGTAAAAAAAAGTAATTTTTCTAGAACTTTGTATTTATAGTAACTCTAAATTTTATTATGGAACGGGTGACTATAATATTTTAATGTGTAGTGAATTAATAAATATAATATTTTAATATATACTCCCTCTGTCCCAACTTCAACTTTACACTTTCCGTTTTGGTCCGTCCCAATTTTAACTTCATATTTCCATAAAAAGAAAAGATACATAAATAATATCCCTCTAACATACTTTAATTTTAAAATTACCATCACTTTTTTAACACACATAACATACTTTATCATTTATTTATTAACCAAAATTACCAAACTACCCCCAAAAGTTACTCAAAAAGTGACTTTTCTTAATTTGCGTGTGTGCAGTAAATATGAAGATGAAAATGGGACGGAGGAAGTAATGGGTAGTTGTATTAATGTTGTCTGTTGGGCTAAGAATATTAACTTGTTTTTGTATGAATAGATGTAAACATTTACTTGAGACGAGAAAATATTAATTTCTATATTACTAGTCGTATGATTGACATTTACTTTCTTCGTCTCAATATAAGGGTTACATTTTATTAATTAGAGTGCTCCACTAAAAGAATTATATTTTCTTTTTTGGTAAATGAGATTCACACAAAACAATTAATATATTTTCATGGAACTACACACAACAATAATACAACTACTTACTATATATTAAATATATTATACTTATCTCAACTCATTACACAGCAAAATACTATATATTATTAATATATCTTCATGGAACTACACACAACTATAATACAACTACTTACTATATATTAAATATATTATACTTATCTCAACTCATTACATAATAAAATACTATATATTTCTTAATCTGTTCGCAAACAATAAACACTAATGCAACTACCTAATCTACATTAAAATATTATATTTTTCATCTCATTACAAATGATTAAAATTATACTGTATTCCTTAATTTTTATATAAATAGTAAACGTAACTCTTGTTAAAATGG
The DNA here is from genome assembly GCA_023678885.1 of Pogostemon cablin. Taxonomy (NCBI): domain Eukaryota; kingdom Viridiplantae; phylum Streptophyta; class Magnoliopsida; order Lamiales; family Lamiaceae; genus Pogostemon; species Pogostemon cablin. The sequence goes on from CM042983.1 coordinate 2,053,607, forward strand.
TGTACCCCACCATTAGGACGTAACTCTTGTTACGAGACCGAAAGAGTAGGATAGCAAGGAAATCTAATAATTGTTCATAAGAATTTATATATTTTTTCTATAAGATATAGTAATTTATTTATTTTTTTCTCACGTATAGTTCATCCAACAAATACTAACACTTCACATTGAAATTTTTGAACGGGATGAGACATATTTAGAGCCACAGTATACTGATCACTTGGCCGCTTCAACCATAATAATAATAAAAATAACATTTTCTTTAATTAAATTATTTTCTCTAATACTTTTCCTTTGTATATTAGAAAATAGGAGTAATAATTTCAAAATATTGTAAAAGATTTCACAAGAGATTTACTTACACAAATACTAACTTTTAATAAGAGATTTTCCATTATCATTTTTCGATACCAATATTATATTATTGAGAAAAAAAATTACTTCAAAATTAATTAAATCAACGAAGTGATTTTGAGTCTACTATTCATCCATCTCTATGACCCATAAAAACAACTTAATACAATATGAAAATTGTTTCTTGTTTAAAAAAAAATCATAAGTCTGTTTTACCATTTGAGAAAATTTAACTCAAAGGAGGGTAAGATATTTTTATGACATCTTTGTCATCCATTACTTTCAGAATCGGTAACATTTAGAAGATGTGCCCCATATTTCAAATCATATAAATGTGATTTTACTATTTAATTAATGTACAAGAGAAAATGCATATATGTGCATTCTATTAATTAAGGAGGACCCCACTGGCACATGTCACAATTTTTTGTGTGATTTAAATGTGAGTTATCTTTTTATAAACCGACCTATATAAGGATTAAATCATGTGATTTCTTTAATTTAAATACTTTATCAATATATAAGGTGTATAAGATTTGAAGGAGATTACAGGGTTTACACCCGATTTAAAATATATCATTTTAAATTTATGTAAGATGTGAAAATTTTAAATATTATTTACATATGAAATTTAAAAAATAATACTCCCTCCGTCCCACGTATTTTTATCCACTTTCCATTTTGGGGTGTCCCACGTATTTTTACTCATTCCATTTTTGGCAAAAATACATAATATTTTATTACCTACTTTTTACAATCCCAACAACTTTAATTACTTTTTTACACTTTATTCATCATTCCCAATAACTTTATTCACTTTTTCTTTTTAAATTACTAATTTATCCCTACTTTCTCTTACATTATATATTAAAAAAATAAAACGTCTTAATCTCCGTGCCCGTACAAACGGGTAAAAATACCCGGGACGGAGGGAGTATTACTTTTTATTATAGATAATAATGTGGTCTTTTAGTAAATAAATAAATAATAAAAGTAAATTGTTAAATTAGAATGAAAAATATAAAGTATATATTCGGCCCTTATAATTTGAATATGAAACTTTAATTTTTTAAAGAATAAATAAATAAATAAATAAATAAATAAAGAGTGAGGTATGTAATACTTGATTATATTTTCTGAGAAATGAATATTGTAATGATGAGCACTAAAATCAATTTTAGTCAAAAACCTGATTTAGATTCCAAGTCAATGTAAGTTAACATCAGAGCCAAACTTTATATATATATATATATATATATATATATATATATATATATATAATTATTATTATATTTTAATAATGAATTGATTATTCTCACATTTTATAGAAGAGTATTCTTTAATATATTATTATCTTTATAATAATACAACAATACATAATTTAATAATTTTGATAATAATGATTATACGTTCATTATGTGGACCCCATTTAGCTCGGATTAACCGTTGGCTAATTCTCGCTGGACCTTTATCCATTTTCTAGAAAATTAACAGTGTGACACATAAGAGTATCCTCAAGAGATTATGTATAATTTAAAGAGGATTTTAAGTAATATAAAAAAATTTTAAAATTTAGAGTGATGTATTTTTATTTATCTCCAACAATTTCTTTTATATTTTTCTCTTCCCAATACTTATTTATTACATTTATTTTTTTCCTATATTTTTAGAGTATAAAATCAAAGTGAAAGAACCATTATGCATTATAAATATTAAATAATAAATAATTAATTGAAAATATCAAGAAATTAAAGTGTTGGAATTAGTGAAAATTTCAATCATTAAATTTTAAAGAATTGATTTGGCTCTTCAAATTTAAAGAGGCAAAACCATTATGTAAAAAAATTACTCCCTCCGTCCCGGGTATTTTTACCCGTTTGTACGGGCACGAAGATTAAGACGTTTTATTTTTTTAATATATAATGTAAGAGAAAGTATGGATAAATTAGTAATTTAAAAAGAAAAAGTAAATAAAGTTGTTGGGAATGATGAATAAAGTGTAAAAAAGTAGTTAAAGTTGTTGGGATTGTAAAAAGTAGGTAATAAAATATTATGTATTTTTGCCAAAAATGGAATGGGTAAAAATACGTGGGACACTCCAAAATGAAAAGTAGGTAAAAATACGTGGGACGAAGGGAGTATTATTTTAAAGAGGCTATTAGAAATATATTTATGTATACGACTCTTTAAATTTTACATTATTTGTCATTTAGAGAGCATTTTGAAGTTGCTCTAAGTGGGCAAATTGTTTGTTAATTAAATATATTGAATATTCCACAACAATTGCCAATTAATATATGTTGAATCAATACATTACATAATTACTGCTAAGATTATTATTATTATTATTATATATTTGTGAAATATTAGGAAACACATTTTAAAAACCCGACCTAGCCAGCTTTCACACTTGAATGCAAATTAATTGGTACATGAAAATATGTGGACACAAAATTTATTCTTTTATGAATTAAAAATTTGTAAGATAATAATTTGTGGCCGACATGATCAAGCTTATTTCACGTGTCATGTATTTTTAAAGTGGTAACTTGTTACATTTGATACACGTAACTTTCAAATTAATTAAATAGTTTTGGAATGGAAATAAGTGACCCGGTCGTACTTTTTTTTTTATTAACTTTTTAAATTTTATATCTTATAATACGCGCTGAAAGTAAAAATTTTACTATGTTATTTTTTAATTATGATATTAGTTTTAATTTAAAATGTTTGCTCTGAGTTTTCTTTTTTAACTAATAATATTTCAAGCAAATCACTCCGATCAAAAAATGTCTTTTTTTTCTTATTTTCGGCATTCGTTCCAAATGTTTTTTTTTAAACATATGAGATCTACCCCTATTCACTATATGCAATTAAAATATAATACCTACACACCAATTAATATAATTATTTTTTAATATTAAATAATAATTTCTTAATTCACGTGAAAAAAAATCTTTAAAGTGGAGAGAGGGAGTGTTAAGTAGTGCGGTGTATTGCAATATTGCCGACTCCTCAAATAAGAAAAAATGGGACAATAAATAATTATATAAAATTGCCGACTGAATCATCATAAAATATATTTGCACGTTGTTTAAATGTGGTTTTGTGAACTTACTACTCAACTCGATTACGACGACTAACAAAGTCTCGTCTGTAATTATTTTTAAACCAACCCCACTTTTTTTTCATCTTCTTTCATTTTTTAATTTTTTTTTTAAATAATACTAATATGATATTATATTTATAGGTTATTCTGTAGTCCACCGATGCACTTAGGTTATTGGGAGTAGTTTTTAGGGTATAGTTATTTTATTTTTAAAAATTTTTAATTAATTTATTTGATCTAATAGTGATTATGGGTTGGTTTTTTAATTTAATGGTTTATATTAATTAGGTGTAACAGGTGCACCTACATAAACTCCACATTTAAATACAATTTTATGGGAGAATTTTTGCACTCAATTTTGTCTCTAGCTTCGTGAACTGGATAGAATTTTTCTGACCAAGATTTGCTTCCAAAATATAAGAATGTAAAATATTGACATTAAGCTGAGATCAAATTCAGTAATTACTTTATAAAAAAAATTAATAATAATAAATAAATAGAGTTAATGGAACCTAACACCACCCCACATTGCATAGTGGCAGTGGTGGACGTAGGATTTCCATCGAGGGGGTCCAATTTTTCTCATACAATAGTTCGTGTTTTTTGTTCTACAAATTTTAAGAATAATTATTTTATTTACCAACTTTTATTAACATTTTTCTAAAGATGTTTTAGTATTTTTAATTGTATTATGTAAGAGTAACAATTTTGAAATTAAAGTCATTAAAATTATTAAATAAATATGTTATTTAGAGGGAAAATAAATAAATAAAAGAAATAGAAAAGGGGAAAAAAGTAACAGTTCTGCATGAATCGAACACGAGACCTTTAAAACTAAAACATCCTCACTTCATCACTTGGACACAAAACTATTTCAAGAAAAATTCTATATCTATACTAGTAATTTTTAAAAGTTCAGGGGGGCCCAGTGCCCCCCCTACCCCCTTCTTAAGTCCGCTTCTGCATAGTGGCATATCTAGAATATTGCACATGGTTCGATTTTCTATCCTATAAGCATCAGACAACACAATCTGAGCTATTAATAAATCAAGTTTGACATTCTAACTTCTGATGCAAACTAATCAACTCTTGATTCATGTGTGTATATCTATTATCTACGTGTATCTTCTCATGGGTCACTATTTTTAATTAATACGTGATTTCCCCCTCCATCCCACATAGTACACGTCTAATGGTATAGCATAGAAGATGATATATAAAGTAGTACAGAAAATCCCGACCACGAATAAAGAAAAAGATGAAAGATATTCTGATGAAATGTGATACAACAGTATGAGATACCACCTATAACATGACACACCATGTTGCAATGAATGATGCAATATCAGATTATAAGGCCAAGAAGTAGGCATAATAATATAGTATATCCTTTCAAATGGTAAAAAAGAATCAATTGAAATAAATATGAAGATCAGAGAATAACATGCAATCCTGCACTGTTCTTTTCTAACAGGATAACTGGAAGTATCCACTGAAAAGTAATCAAGATAGATATACACGAAAAGGGGCCACAAAAATCAACAAAATAATGCAACATGAGAAAAAGAAATAATTTTAATAAAGCAGAAGAAAACAAAGAGAAGACAATACTTTTAGTTGCATTCCCTCGTATGTGGCCTTTATCATCTTCAAGATGAATATGTCTCTCGAGTGAGAGAATTTCACTCGAGACCATGTAACTCGCTAGTTTAGTTCATCCGCCAGTCAAATCAAGTTCTATTAATCTCCCACGGCTCAACATGGTCGAACACTTCCATGACACCATCTCAAACAGTTTTTTAAGATTCATGATATATATACACATCATGGCAAAGGTCTAAAAACAAGATCAGTCAATCATCCTATTGGGATTTAGGGAGAATCAGTTTCTTTTCATAATCTATTTCAATTAGTAATCAGAGACGTACAGAAGTTTGTCAGAAATAAATCCATGTACATATTTAGATTGGAAAGTCATTTCTTCCAATCAGACTCTGTAAATTTACTAAAGCACAAAAGTATCAAGATTACAATCCCAAACGCACAAGTGTTGACGAACAAGGGCTCGAAACCCCAGTGGGGTGATAAGCCAACCAGAACAATACAATTGAAATGATGGATGGTAGACAAAAGAATGAAAAAGGCAAATGCTTATCCTTATGTCTACAAAATGAAAGAGACAACCAACAGTGAACAAACTAACCTTTACTTATCTCACTAAGTAGGGTCAGCCAAAATGAAAGAGATAACTGACCAAAGGAAAGGCTGACAAATCATAAAGACTTCTAGACAAACATCCGGAGATCAATCTAGCAATCAGAGGTATGCAGGTGTAGAAAAGAAGATATACACAACTGTGAAAGCAAGTTGGAGCTACACTGTTGAGAGTAAACTTTTACACACTTAAGCACAACATTGCAATTGGAAATGAAAAGAAGTAAAGAAACAAAAGAGACAATAATTTATGCAGTTAAAAAAGTTCTCAAAGTAAGATGAATTTTGGTGGCAGGGATATTAGGATATGTATACATGTTCCAAGTGAAGAATATAAATTTACTGGCAGTTCATATAGCATGGCTGAATTGTTAGCAGTAGTATTAGGTAGATCCACTAGCAGAGATTATCTTAAAGTTCTGGTCATGGTGATTGAAGAGGAGATGGGAGAAAGAGATCAAGAACTCAGCATGTTATAGTGAACTGTAACAAGGCTTAAAAAATTAATTGATTAAATTAGAAGGGATAAAGAAGTCTGTTTTCATGAAGATCAAATAAATAGCAATATTTCACAAAAATCTAACTCAGTACATGCATTCACTAATCTAGAAATTGGAAAAAGAACGACAAGAAATCAGTTTGCATGGGTTGGAATGTGATCTCAAGAGTCATTCTTTTGACACATATTTACTACAGAACTTGATTTTTCATTTCATCCGTCAACTGGAAACAGGTTGAAATGTTGAAATAGGAGCATGTTATATTTGTGAACTTCAAGGCTTTGTGCTTTACCAAACTCCATTCTGAAGAGGCTAATCAAATGTACTTACGTGCCCCATCCATTATCCACATAAGCCACCAAACAGTTGAAACCCCATTTTGTACAAGGATGGCCATAATAATGATAAATGTGGTAACTTAAAAATGAATCGGCAATGACTTGGTAACTCATGCGGGTGAGAGAAACAGTCAAATTGCCTATATTTTTACTCACCCAAGTTAATAGAACCATCTTTCATCAGCTTTATGCTCAAACTATTGAATCTCCCTCTGGAGTAATGTCGTGACGCCTTTCTCCAATCCGTTCCAGTTTTCATCATGGAAAGAAATTCATCATAGCTGATTCGCCCATCCTGCATTTATGGTGAAAAGCAGTGAAAATATATTCTACAATACATTTGATCAATAATTGGCATTTCATATTCACCTTATCCGTATCAACCTCCTGAAAAATATCATTTGCCACATCTGTACTACAATCTGTACCATCTTCCATCAAGGCATCTTGAAGCTCACCAGGCTCAATGTAACCGTTTGCATCTTTGTCAAAATAGGAGAAAGCCTTGTGAAGATGCTCATCATTGGCCATCCTCTGAAGATGGAGTGAAATAGCGAGAAATTCTCCAAAGTCCAATGTTCCTTTACCATTTGCATCCACCTGTGAAATGGAAATAAATAAATATCAGAAAGAAATGATTATATAGAAAAAAAAATGACAAAGGAATATTCACATCATGTGAGCATACACATATAAGAAAACCATATTCATGTTGCTGGTTGGATACTCAGGGAAGATGCCATGTTCAAGCTTTAAACACAAGGCATTGTATTGACTTTATAAGAAAGTCTGTATATATTTCAGGATGTATGTGGGTCTGCTCAAATTAGAGTGGCATAGAAGTGTTGGTGACGGGGTCAAAGGAAGCAAAGACTTGCTCTTTCCCAGAATCTCAATTCTAACGCTGAATGACAATGAGTCTAACCAAGACCTGGATATTGTTGCATATTCTGATAACACCACTTAGAAACCAAAATATTGTATCCGTAAATTCTAAAAACACCATTTCATATTGACTTGAATGCCAACCTACCACCTGGAGATTATGTGCTTTTACTGATTAATTAAACCCACCCAACCACCTGGAGCTTACCAAACTTCAGTATATGAAACCCTTAAATAGACTATTTACTTCATATTATATATTCAAATGCATGTGATCAGTAAAATATGCTCATGATAGACAGCAAAATATACATGTAAAATAACTACAGACAATATGTTCAATGAGAGTCATATAAAAGTCGAACTGATTATGATTCAGCAAACTGAGAAGATAATTAATTTCTACTGTGTTAACATGCGGCTAACTTACAGCTTCAACAAACATCTGCACTTCAGACTCGGACAGTTGTGAATTGAACTTTTCCAAACCTATCTTTAGTTCTTCAGTTGAAACAACACCATCATTATCAGTGTCTATCTTTGCAAAGATCTCTTTGATACTTTCAACTTCTTCATTAGATAAGAAGTCAGCAATGACCTAATAAGAGAAGCAGGATTAAGTCTGTGTAAGCAAAAATAAAACTGTATAGGAAATTGTAAACAATAATCAACCAACCCTGAGTGCCTTGCGCTTGAACCGGTTCATTAATGTGAACTGCTTCAGCCTTGACTTAACAACATCTCCAAGAGGAACATTCGGAGCTTTCTTTGCATTTTGAAGCCAAGGATGTTCTGTGAAAATTAATTGTCATTTAACAAAACATTTAATGTCTACATCTTTAAAGTCAATACGACTAGTAGATCACATATTGCCCTCCACAATAACAATAAGCATCCAAATTTCATCAATTGTTTGGTTTTTATCCATGTAAATACACTTTGAAGGGGGAAAATAGAATGTTCAACATTCACTGGAATACTGATGCCAAGAGTAGAAGATCATGGTTAATAAGGTAATTAAGCAGACATGATTGCATATCACTAGAAATACACAGAGAAGATCGCCTATAACATTTTAGTGTTACTTACATCTCTTATCACACCCATTGGATGAATGACACATACGAGGGAGAAAAAATCCAAACATTTCCCCTTATGATTTATATTTTCCTTTTAGGGTGTAGATTATATCTCTCTCCTACGTATCATTCATTCAACAGTTTGAAACAAGAGATGTAGCAGCAAAGCATAACAGTACATCTGGGACCGAGAAATACAGTACCTGCAAAAGAGCGCGAGGTAGAAGAACAGAACAAATTGACTGAGTCGATAATAAAGTGATGCCAGCCATTCGTAATTTAAGTGCATCAAGAATTGAAATAACCAAGAAGACATAGAGCGAACATACCAAGAACTTGTTTTGCTGTCAGTCTAAGCTTAGCATCAGGTTCTAGCATCTGGCGCACAAGGCTCTTGGCACTGTCTGACATACTTGGCCATGGCTCGCGTTCAAAGTCTATTTTCCCGCGTATGATAGCCTGAGCAACACCTTGCTCAGATTCTGTGTAAAAAACTTGCTTTAACGTCATGAAATGGATAGCTACTAACTATGCCTAGATCGCGAATAAATGGAAATTTTATTGATAAGGCCTTTTCAATTGTAGCCAATACAAGCCACACAAGAACGATTAAATAAAATTCCAAATGTCCACAGAAAATGCACAACAGTAGGAAGTACATATCAGAATGTGTTATCGAATGCCAGAATATGGATTTTTCCTGAAATAGAAAGCATTATTGGCAAGCATTACGTGAAGCATTGCTTACACCTAGCAGGTAGAGGTAGTAGACTAATAGTGGCTGATACTATATAAATTTACCATAATGTATGTCAACGTAGTGAAGAATAAGAAAGGAATTTAAGTTAATTACCAGCCCAGAATGGAGGAACTCCACACAACAAGATGTAAAGAATCACCCCTGCACTCCAGATATCTATTTCTGGCCCATAATTTCTCCTGAGCACCTCTGGGGCCATGTAGTACGGGCTCCCCACAATTTCAGAGAACTTCTCACCTATAATCCAAGATTGAATGCATAGTATAGTCAATTGTTTCGTTTACATTTAACATATTTGACAAGCATAATCAAAATGAGATACAATTTCATCTTCACTTTCAAACATTGAGCATAAGTCCGCACCAAGATCCTAGGCACCACATGAAAATTTATAACAATAGTAGGTAAGACTATCAAAAATGACATATTAACCTTAGTCTGACAATAAACTATTTCCTGGAAGAAAAACTGCTTTAGACCTTACATCATATAGTATATAACTTGCTCAGTTAGTTGGCTCAGTTCGACTCAACTACAGAATGCAGTCGTATAACAAGGTAGCAGAAAATATTAGAGAAAATCCCTGTATCGCGGTCCAGGAAATAGTAAGATTGTAATGGGAGAGGTAAAAAATCTCTCATTCACGTGAACTAATAAGGGCACAGTTCATAGGACTAGGGGAGTATACTAGATAGCTCACTGGGCATAGCATGTATTCATCACACCCACAAGGGTGTGCATTTTGGTGTATATATAGATGACGAATGCAAGAGCTGACAAAGGTGAGTGTTGGAATAACTCAATATTCCCATACATGACCCACAAGCAGGTGGGGCAACCCATTTCAAAAACTATTAGCTGGTAAAATTTCTCAGACATGAAATGCAAGGTGATGTTTTCATTCCTTAAGGAACAGAAGCTATTTTAACCATCAATGGAGCAGAATAACGCAACATGATCTTCTCTCCTAGACATCAACCATCTCAAGCCACTGACTTTCCATTTTAATTGGTATTATTTCCTCCAAAATCTCTCATCTTAGAAATAGATAGTTACGGTGCTATAGTTACCACAGTATCCTCTAGTCAGCAGCTCTCCTATGACTCTGGATATCAAACATCTACTTTCACATAAGATACATAAACAACTAAAATTATGTCACTAACCGGGCTTGAAGAAGATAGACAATCCAAAATCAATCGCTTTAAGGGGAGAATTTTCCTTTTTATTCGCAAAAAGAAAGTTCTCAGGCTTCAAGTCCCTGTGGATAACCCCATGTTTGTGGCACAGTTGCACCACCTCCACAATAGTCCTTGTGACCGCAGCGGCCGCCCTCTCTGTGTAATGCCCACGCGCCACTATCCTATCAAACAGTTCCCCACCCTCGCACAATTCCATAACCAAATGCACGGCATTCTCATCCTCACGCGCCTCCTTCAAGCTCACAATGCTCGAATTTTGCGGCAAGTGCTTCATTATCGCCACCTCTCTCCTCACATCCTCCACATCCACAGCTGTTCGTAGCTTCCGCTTCGATATCGACTTGCAAGCCAACATCTCCCTCGTTTCCCGCTCAATGCACAAGTACGTAACCCCAAATTCCCCTCTCCCGAGCTCACGATCGACTAAATACTTCTCCTCAATGTTTTCCTTCTTAACGTCCGTCAAAACAGTGACTGCTTTCTTCACGTTGCCGGATGATTTATCTTTCCGGCCATGATCGTGACCGGAGAAGTTACAGGACTTCACATCTTCTCTGGCAACAGCCGCCGGGGATCTGCAGCAGTTCCCCATTCAAAATCAGCAATGGACTGAGATCCTCTACCAATCAAACAAGAACCCTAACTCGTGTGATACACAATCTGAGCTATCACATTATAGAATGCGTAGTGCGCATTGACAGTCGAGCTCAAGAATAAAAAGGTCTGATTTATCACACAGAGAATTTCTCAGTGAGAGAGAGTCTGTCACTCACTGTGAGAGTGTGGGGGTGGGGGGTGGGGGCAAAGGGGGGTCACTCTGCAAACAGAAGGTGGGTACGGTAACGGCTCAGTCGCTCAGATGCTTTTGTAGAGATTTTTTTTTTTTTTCAATTTTGGGATTATAATAATTCAACGAATAAATGTCGTGTAATTATATAATTATTATTTTATTCTATACTATTTATATTTACTTTGTCGGTTGAGTGAGTTATGAGGTTAATGAAATTGGAAATTTGGAACTACTATTTCACTTTGTTTCTTTTTTTAGATTCAACTAGTAATTATATTCTAAATGTTTTTAAATTCTAAAAATAAAAATTAAATTTATAAGTAAAATTGTTATGAAGCATGAACTAACAAAGGGTTTAGTCCAGTTGCAAGTACAATTTATTTATAGCAATTCATTACTTTAAGCTATTAATTAAGAGTTTGTATTTTATATGAAATAAAATAATGAATTCTCACCTTTGTAAGCAGATGCTTTAATCTCTTCTTATAGAAAAGCCTATATTTATAACATTCCCAATAGATGATTTAATTATCAAGATTCTTTTGGTATAGTCATTAATCTTTTATTTTAGTGAAACATGTCCAATGTGAACATAAGAGTTAGTATTAAAACTTTTGTGTTCACATGGGATATGATGTGTCCCGTTCACAATAGTCTCACTCTTATTTTAAAGATATCTAATTTCATTAATCTCTCCTTTTGGTATAGTTCTTAATCTTTTAAAGTAAGCCTATAGAGATATCTACCGTATTTATTATATACTCCATTTAAGATCTTGTGTGTCGATTTCATATAAATAATTTTTATATACAGATTTCTAAATGTCATTTTCATATATGTGAATTGTTATTTATTTATTTATTTTTATTTATGAAAAATGGTTATTTTAAAGATGAATTAATTTTTCTGCTTATCTAAATTTCTAAAAAAAAAAATATCGCGAAGAACAATTATCATGTGTAAAAAATACTCTGATCATTAGTCATTACATCTAATTTCATATGGAAACTGATTACGATTCTCTAATTTACATATTCAATTATATTTTTATTTGTGGAAAATATAATAGCCTTGTGTTTTAATATACTGTTGAAATTAATAAAAATTTAGATCATTTTAGATTAAAAAAAAAAATAAAGGTTGATATGTGTATGATATAAAGTTCATGAAAGCACAATAATATTTGTGACCCGACAATGTATTATTGCATAGTCAACGGAGTCAAAGCAAAAAGGAGAATTCATAAACTCAATAATCGACGTCATTGAATTAGAAGCAAGTACTCAAATTAAATATTTGTAATAATTTGTAGTGTTTAATATTTTACAAACATAGTGTAATCTTGCCACTTTTGATTTTAGCTCTGATCAACATTGATAATAATTGAGAAAACAAGACAAAAGTATTACACAATTCAAATAGAGATGTATCATGCTTCAAATGTTAACAAAAATATATTATAATACTGTAATTAAATTATTTAATTTGTGTGTACGTATGAAATTTTAATTTTATCATTTTATCTATGTGTTTTATAACTTAATTTAACTTTTTATTTATGACATATGTTTTGATGGATTTATCGTTAATTCATTTAAAATTAAAGTGGATTAAAAAATATTATCCAGATGTATACATTATCAACTAAAAAATGAACAAACCCATAAAAAAACTTAAGAATTACTATTATATATATATATATATATATATATATATATATATATATATATATATATATATATATATATATATACGAGTACATATTCTCGCATAATATGCGGATGCATTATATTTTATAAGAAAATTGGTTAGATAATCAATATTAAATGCATATTGTAATTTAATAATGAGGATATACTCAAAATTTTTGAAGATATATTTTTATTAATTGATATATTTATCTAATTTTAAGGTTTACTTTTTAATTCTAAATATAAAGATATACATTAGTAATATAATAATAAAAAATAAAAAGATTATATGTGATATTAAAAAAAATCTATTCATAACCAATCAAAAAAAATTATTAAAGCTTGTGTTTAATTTGAAGATATACATGAATAATAATAAAAATAATAAGTTGGATATATTTTATTGATTGGTTTAATTATTTATTCCTAATTAATTAAAAAAATTAAAGGTGATATTTAATTTATGGATATACATGAATAATATAATAATAATATAATAATAATAAATAAATAAAATTAGAAAGATTATATATATGAAATTAAAACAAAAAATACGATAATTAACCACATCGCGACACCTTATACTTTTAAAAAGTTATTTATAGTAACGTATTCTGAATTAGTATATATAAGATATATATATATATATATATATAACTAATTAATAAATAAATAAAATCTTATTTGTTACGGTAAAGACTTAGATAAAACAACTTTCATGAAACAAATAAGGAGTGATAATCAGTATAATAAGAAATAATATTCAACTAATAAAAAATAATAATAATATTATAAATTATTTTATAAATAATTTATAATATAAATAAAAAATAAATATTCTAAAAAAATAATAACGTCCTTCACACACAAAAAAAAATCAATTACGAAAGCATAATATGATTTTATCCTTAGGAATTTTATATGGGATGGCAATCATGCCACATTAATTTTGGACAAATGGGGGAAGTGAAGAATACCATGCAAGATGAGACATATCTTGATATATGTCATAGTCTCAAAGCAAACAAGTCTAAAACACTAATTATTAGTTTTGTCAAAAGGAGAAGAGTATAATATAGTATAATATTAATTAAATAAATGAAAGTATTAATTAGTGTATAAAATAAGAAAATTTGGTATGATGTGCCGACCCTAGGGTTGGATGATAGTGGGAAATACAGATGTATTGAAGCTTAAGGAATCAGCAAAGAAGATAAAGATTAATTGCAATTATGTTAATAAGCTTATCTAAAGAAAGTGTTTGCGGGAATTAAGAAAAGAAGATGCCATGTTTGTCTCTTTTATTTGCAACCAATTCTTATGTAGGGATCATGCTGTCCCTCTCTCATATTCCTCCCTCCCCTCGGGTGTACGTACCGGGATTTGTGGATTTCAACTGATACATGTAAGCAGGGAGCAATTCGTATGAGCTATCGTGATCCCCGTACGTGTGTCCAACAGCGTAGGTATAATCTTCACACTTTTCTCATTTATTTGTTATACAAAACTCTTCGCACCCTAAAAAAAATATATATATTTTATCTAACAACCTCAAATTTACTTTAATTTCAAATTTATCACTACTTTTTCACACACATATCATTACTTTATATTTTTTTATTACCTAAAAATACTTAAATACTATCAAGAAAATACTTAAATATTTATGAGATGAAGGGAGTATTATTTAAAAGATAATAGATTATGAAAACATTTATGGGAGAAAAGTGTTAAATGAGATGTAAAAAAATGTTGTTTTTATTATTTCGCTACAATAGGTTGAAATGGCATAATTTATTAAAAAACTATATACCAATTCCCAATATTTTTTTGCCAATATAGTAATGACTTAAATATGTACATATTTCTCTTTCCTTAAAAACTAAATCATCTCAAAGTAAAAAATGAGGTAATTTATGTCCTTATCTTTTAATTTAGAAAAAATACAAAAGACAAAACAGTCATGTTAATTGTATTTACATGTGATCCCATTTTATGAATGGTTAATAGTACATAAAAAATATTCTTTAGAGAAATTACTCTTTTAAATAAAAGAAAAGGTTACTCTTTAGATTCTTGCATCATAATTTTATAAAAGATACTTACTATTTAATACATAAAAATTATACTTTAAGCAATAATTTTAAAAAATGAAATTCATGTGTAAACTATTCACACCAAAATCACTCTACTGGCAATAGATTATTTCCACATCTAAAATATCATATTTTTTAGAAAGTGTATATAAACTATTAAGATAAAACTATTATAATATTTAAAAGCTTGACTGAAAAAAACATGGAATCACTTTTTTTTTATTATTGTTATTACATTAATATAGATACATTAAAATACTTTTTGCTTGAACAGAAAAACTACCATTAAAAAATCTTGTAGCTACATTTTGAGGTGACCTCACACAATTTGTGGTAATTGGATTCAACTTGATCAAAACTAGTAAAAATTCTTAACATTGTGTTTTGATGTCCATAGACTTGAGTGAACAACTTTGAAATTTAGTGGTTACATATGCATAAATCTAAATAAAGTGGGTTGTAAATGCCAAATAAATTAGTACCTTTACCATTCATTTGTAATAAAAAATGGTGAAAATAATTTAAGAAAAGATGAACAGAAGGGAGTATATAGAGATGAATCTATATCTCATCAATCAAAATGTTATGCTACAAAAGTAGATGAGTGAGAATGGAGTTGTAGTTTAGGCAAGAAACCATAATAGTGATTGTACTGTTGAATCTACTTTAGGAAGAAACTAGTGGTGAAAGATGTATTGCACCTAAGGTGTTTGGTGAAAGTACTGACAGAATGAGTAGATTTATTTATTTATTTATTTTTTCTCTTGTCTGTTATGGTAAATATTTTATACTAAATGGGATAAATATAAATTTATGGCCACTCTACTTACTCATTGTACTTGTTGATTTCACCTTCATTACCAGTGATTATTGAAATGGGACCATACTCCTTTGACTGGTTAATTATTATGCTAGGTTGAAAATTAAAGATTTCATTTTTTTTTTTAATTGTGGGTGTTGTTTCCAATGTTTTATGAAGATATTTTTTAAAAAAATTAAAGATTTTGGTAGGTTTAATAATGAATTTGGCATGTGGGCCAAAAGCACATAGAAATGCTGGTACTTTAAGAATGGATTTTTTTTTTTCCTTTTGGAATGGATTTCTTTAATGAAGAATAGATTGTCTTTCCTATGTGGATTAAGACAAATAAGATCATCAATTTAGATTTTTATTATTAATTTTCATAATAATATATGCTATGAACATGAAACATTCATTTGGTGTGGTGTAAATTGTACTACTGAAATTCAAGAAACGCCATTTAATTTGTTATAAATAAAGCTAATGAGAGTTACAATAGTGTGTGTAGATCTAATTTTCATCTAAGATTATTCATGTTAACTTATCCTCTAACCTCTTATATGGTCATAGAGATTTATATATAAAAAATAAAAATAAAAAAATTGCCTCAAAGCATAGCTTAATGATGGAGGAAGGTGAAAAAACCTTCCATGTGAGCGCAATCAAACAGTAAGTTCTTTCTATAAGCCACTTAAGGCATATATTTCGGTTTACCTCATCCATCAATCCCTAAAATAGGAGCTCCTAATAGTGGGGTACACCAGTTTGAGATTTATAAAAAAAACGTACTTAATAAATTACTCTATATCTAATTTTAGGGTGATTATTTGGAGTATCAGTTCACCCTATTGTTGATAGGTTTAAATAGGATAGTAATGAGAAGTTATTCATTTAAATTTTAATAATTTTATTTAAATTAATGGTGGAGATTAATTTAAAACTTAATATAACGGTTGAGATCATTCAAATGGACCGATGTCACATGTGCATTTTAGTTGAACTCGTAAGCAAAAAAGTTGTTAAGTTCTCAAAAAGATCTTATGGCTGTAATGGCGATCAAAGTCATATTGATTGATTTAAGCAAAAGTTGTTAAGTTCTCAAAAAGATCTTGGCAAAAGCTCTTGGGTCCCGGGACATGGAGTGATACTTCGTGTCCCCATGTGAACACAACCCTCCCCCTTCAATTCTATTTAAATCTATGTATTGCTATGGGTTTAAATTGCAAAAAGACATGAAAATTGCAAAGGCGTACGGAATGTGCTCCGTGCGCCCGGGTGCACAGGAGCCTCACTCAAAGATCTTATGGGCTATAATGACATATCAACGTCATATTGATTGATTTGGGCTCCGTGGGACATTAGGCATTTCCTTATGAAAGGCCCAGAAAATTTATTGGGCCTTGTTAAAAATTAAACCCAATTCTGTCCAGCACGTGAAATGTCACGTAATTCTCATATTTTCCCTTGAATCTCTACTCTCGTGAATTATTTTGAGATATATATGTAGTATAGGGTAAAAAAAAATGTAAAACTAATTTTAAGAGCTATTCACAAATTTTTTTAAAATCTAGAATTAAAGTGATAGTATATAAAATTTTTACTTTTTTTCATGTAATTTAAAAATAAAGGATCCCTGATAATTGCGTCGTTCCTTAACTGTGAGGGCTCTCAGCCATATAGATGGTTTAATGTGCTCATCGGCGCTTGACCCTGAAACGTGGATCATCCAAGGCATATTAGCATGGCGTACTCCTCCTATTCAAACATGGATTTGAAACCAAACTTTTCCTCAGGAGGATCGATGGGGTGATTCGGGTGAGATCCAATGTAGATCCGACTTTCGATTCACTCTGGGATCCGGTGCATTCGGACCTTAAAAAAAAAATATACTTATAAATAAAAATATATTAGTATTATGTGTGGGCCAAATAATTAATTGTTTGTGTGGGTCAAACTTAACAAAAAAAATAAAAGTAAACCTTAACTTGGGACAAACCAAAATGAAAAACGTATACCTTAACGCTGGACAGAGGGAGTATACACTAATGAATAAAAATATATACACTTTGTGTAACAAATTATCTGTTAGTTTTTTTAATTAAAAACTGAATATAAAAAAATTATACAATTATTCAAAAATATATTACTCCTCCCATCTCGTCCTAATAGTTACGCTTCCTTTGTACACTATTGAATAAAAAGTTAAACATGTTCACCAAATATACACGGATATAGATATCAACTCAAAAATAAAATAGACAGTACTTCTCCGTCCCACTGAAAAGTCCCCATTTTACTATATTGGACGTCTCACCTAAATTTTTTCATTTTATGCTTTTAATAAGAAGGTCCCAAATTTTCATTTTATACTTTTAATAAGAGGGTACCACATATTATTAATATAATTATCTATTACAAATAAAATATTATTACTAATACTTAAAAGCAAATAGGACCTATGGGAGGAGGTAGAGTACTTGATATGTAAATGGACAACCTATAATAAAATGTTTAGTAAATCTTTGTATAAAAAAAAAAGATTAAAAGTTGATGAAATTATTTTTGTATGATAGTATTATTATAATGAAAAAATATGCAAGATATTGTGAGCATGTGCAGAGTTGAAAGTCCTAACTTCAGCCGCAACTCCAACCTCCAGCCGCCAGAATTCATCCCGGCGGCGCTGCTCCTCCGCCCTAACTTCCCAATCCAGTAGCAGGAAAGAACAATAGATTGTTAAATACACGACAAAAATGAGCTGGTCAGCGATTTTCTCTCTCAACAATTCTCTGTCTTCCTCCCTCCACCGCTCTCTAACCCTCAGGTCCCCCAATTTCTCCTTCGCGCCGACGGCATGCCTGAATGTGGGCGTGCGCGCACCCGATTCCAACCAGAATCCGTCGCTCCACGAGAAGAGGAGCTCGGAAATTATCGCCGACGAGAAGAAATTTATTGTGGGGACGTATGCTAGGGCGCCGGTGGTGTTATCGAGTGGCAAAGGGTGTAAATTGTACGATGTTGAAGGGCGAGAGTATCTGGATTTGATGTCAGGCATTGCCGTTAATGCTCTCGGCCATGGGGATTCCGATTGGGTGCGCAGTGTCGCACAGCAAGCTGATGTGCTTGCGCATGTTAGCAATATCTACTACTCTATTCCACAGGTAAAGATTCTTCTTCTTTTCTTCCCTATCATTATGTGTACATATTTTAGA
Organism: Pogostemon cablin; assembly: GCA_023678885.1. Lineage (NCBI taxonomy): Eukaryota > Viridiplantae > Streptophyta > Magnoliopsida > Lamiales > Lamiaceae > Pogostemon > Pogostemon cablin. The sequence continues at coordinate 2,072,639 of CM042983.1, forward strand.
ACTGTATACTTTGTTTGTATTGAAAATTTCTTGTGAAGTTTGACTCTGTTTCTACTGGATAACTTTTAATAATTATGATGGACTATTAGTTTATATTAGTAATTCTATGAACTGCAAAAATGTTGTTAAAGTTTCCTTTTTCTTTACATTTTTGTACTCAAATCCTAGATCAATACATTGCAAGACTGAAGTGTTCTTCTAAGCTTGTCTGGACAAAGTAAATAATTTACTTAAGCTGTTGAAGAGTCTCATTATAGATGGACTATCAGAAATCCAATTGGTAGTGTTGTGATTTGTGAAAGTATTTTTCATGACTTCTAGTTTAGTGTTTGTTGTGATAACCTAAGATCACTGATTATTACCAGAGCATGTTTCACTTAGTTTCAAACAGTCAAATTCGTGAATGTAAGCACACTTGCTTCTGCAGGTAGAACTTGCGAAACGTCTGGTGACTGGGTCTTTCGCTGATCGTCTGTTCTTTTGCAATTCTGGGACTGAGGCCAATGAAGCTGCAATTAAATTTTCAAGAAAGTTCCAAAGATTTTCACATCCCAATGAAAAGGATCCTCCTTTGGAGTTTATTGCCTTCTCCAATTGCTTTCATGGAAGAACTATGGGTGCTCTTGCATTGACAAGCAAAGAGCATTACAGAACACCATTTGAACCTGTAATGCCTGGTGTCACTTTCTTAGAATATGGTGATATCAAAGCAACAGTAGAGCTGATCAAGAGTGGAAAAATTGCAGCTGTATTTGTCGAACCTATTCAAGGGGAAGGTGGTATATACAGTGCAACAAAGGAATTCTTGCAATCACTGCGTACAGCATGTGATATTGCTGGCTGTCTTCTTGTATTTGATGAGGTAATTATTTTACAGATTGGTGTTTTGATTTTATATGTTAACATGCATAAAAAGAAAGACACCTGATGGTATTTAGATATACTAAATCGAATCAGTAACAAGATAATGGTGAAGATATTGGTTCTTTGAGAATTGAATTTAGACAGTCCCGCTCCCTCTGCCTTGCCAACAGAGGTCACAATTTAAAGTGGTGATTGGAGACGTGGCAGTGCCACACATCATCATTTCACACAACACAAGTTATGCCGATTGTTAATATGACTCGTGAACTAGAAAATCTACGAATGGATTTCCTCTTAGACTTTGACGTCCACAGTTCAATGTTTATGTTGTATTTATTTCTTTATTGATGCTGTTTCTTGCTTATGAGTTTTTCGATGGTAATGCTGAGTCGGACTTCTTGGTGCACCACAGGTACAATGTGGCTTGGGTCGAACTGGCTATCTATGGGCTCACGAAGCATATGGTGTATACCCGGATTTAATGACACTTGCCAAGCCTCTAGCTGGAGGTCTTCCCATAGGAGCTGTTTTGGTCACCGAAAAGGTTGCTTCCGCCATTAGCTACGGAGATCATGGAAGCACATTCGCAGGTAACCCTCTCGTTTGCAATGCTGGAATTGCAGTACTAGATAAAATATCAGATCCAAGCTTTTTAGCCAATGTAAGGGAAAAAGGACAGTATTTCAAAGAGTTATTAGTCAAAAAGCTTGGAACCAACTCTCATGTTAAGGAAATACGAGGGTTTGGGCTCATCATCGGCATAGACTTGGATGTGCCCGCCTCCATGTTGGTGGAGGCATGCCAACAAGCCGGCCTTCTTGTTTTAACTGCCGGGAAAGGAAACGTCGTTCGGATCGTTCCACCGTTGATCATATCAAAGCAGGAGATGGATCTAGCAGCTGAGGTATTGAGCAAATGTTTACCTGTACTAGATCAAGCTAGCAAAAGTTAGCTGCCATTGCCTCTACATAGAGGATTTCTTGAAGTTTTAATTGATCAAATTGTGGGTTTTTTAAAGTTCCTAGTTATGAATGTAAAATATATCATGTACTTTTTCTTTAACAAAACATAACTTTTTAATAATTTTAATGTTTAAGTGCTTGCAGTTTTATATTTGTTTCAGGTTTGCATTTGTGCAACACTGGACTGAATATCATTATTAATCATGATTGTAAATAAAATGTATACATTAAAATGATTCAATTAAGTGCCGCTATTCAATTAATAAAAGATAAAATTTTAAGTTCTCAAATAACAGAATAGTTATGTATACTTAAGTACACATTGACATAGTGAGTATTTCTTATTTTAATGATAAAATGTTTTGTTAATTTTAAATTATCAAAATGTGTTAAGATTAGTATGTTTTTTTTTAAACTAAAATATAGCTTTAATTAAGGTAATTAAAAAATATTCATATATATATATATATATATATATATTATAATAATAATTTAAATTTTTATAATTTTATATATTAATATTTATACGTTTAGAATTTAATTTATGATATATTTTTCGCTCATAATTATTTTAAAAAAAACAAAAACAAACGCAAACCATTACTTATCTATGTTATTTAAAATTTGAAAAATTATTGATTAACTATAATTATTATATTTATATTTCAATTCATAATTTTGGAATAAACTTTCTATGAAATAAATATACCTTACTCATCTCTAACCATTTGTCGCGTTAAATCCCATTTTATTTAAAGTAAAATTCGAATATGTAGGATAATTAAGAATCCTATTATTTGAGTGATTATTTATAATTCGTTCATTCCATATTATTATTTTTAATAGATTTTTTCTAATAAAGAATTAAATAATATTTAAGTAAGATCATCTATACAATCATTACATTTAAAGTAAGAATTAAACATAATCTACAATATTGTTCATCAGAAAGAAATAAAACAAAATAAAATAAAATAAATAAATAACTAACTTTATTTTTTTACGTTGGCGTTTCTCAATTAATATATATTTTTTCTTTGCATTCTTGCTAGTTTAGAGGAAAACATTTCATCTTGTACATCTATAAATTTTTTTAAACAAAAATAAAAAAATAAATGAATGTCAAGAATCATTTTAAAAAATTAATATTATATATTCAAAACCCTAGTAGATATATTTTTTTTAATTAAGAAAGATTAATTTTAGAAATAGTTTCGAATAATACCAAATTAATTTTACACATACCTTATATTGATAACATTGTTAAAATATGTGTTGAGTTGAATTTTTATTTATTTTTATTCGTAGATGAAAGTGAGGCATTTATTAAGGAGATATAGTATTACAAATTTTATTATTTATTATTATTATTATTATTATTATTATTATTATTATTATTTATGTTAATCTATCCGGATAAGGTCGATATTTATTCAATGAAAAATAATGTAACTTATTTTCATATATAGATGAATCTTTAAAATTTGTAGAATATAATTCATAATAATCGTAGTTTAAAATCTAAAATTAAAAATTTATATAAACATAAATAATATTATGTCACAATACATGTAAATAAAATATAAAATTATTAGAATATATACCGAAAAAAATATTATATATGAGTCGATAAGATATTTTAGTATTTTAAACTTCAAGGATTAATCCCCATAAACTAGAATTTTGTGTAACTTTAATCCTAAATTGCTTTTGTGTAAATTGAATTATGTTTCGAAAAATAAAATGTATGTACATCTCAAATAATATTTTTTGTTTTTTATTATAAAATTGAAGTTATCACAAACTATACATAAAATATAATTATACAGACATGATTTACTCCAAATTTTTATCTCAAAACTCATCTGTATAGACAAAGATTAGTGATGGCATTTGAAATAGTGAGAGCAGGGCAAACTCCTTTACCACTTCCAGACATGTCTTCACCAAGCAACAACTTAGCAAACCTCTCTTTCATCATCTCCAATTCTACTCAATTCAAACAATATAACAACTTCAATTTAAAGTGTTCAATTGTAAATTGCCACACCACCAACAAAGAAAAGCAGAAAAGGAAAAAAAGAAGGGCTGCATTTCACTTTCCCCCAAAAATTTATAAATAAAGTAAACTTTAATTTGAAAAGAATTAATTAAAACACAAGAATTTACCTGAATTTTTTGAATCTTGCTTCATTATCTTAGACCCATTATCAACATTCAAAAGGGGATTGTTCTTTCCTTCAAAAACATCGTTTTTCAAACAATTTGTGGCTTTCCCAATTGGCCATCCGAGTTGAGCTGAAGAAGAATTATCAGTACTGAGTCTGCTATCCCAACTCGTGCTCTCCCTGGACTCAGTGACCGAGTCATCACTAACAAACTCGGGCCCATCTTTCTCCTTGCTCTTATCAGCTACACTTTCCATTCAAACAACAAAAGAAACCTCAAAAGGGAATCTTTTATTCAAGAAAAGAAGGGTTCTTCGAAATTACTGCTGCTTGCAAAATGTGGTCATTAGAATTAAAACCCATTAAAAGATTGAATCTCTGGCAGGTGAAAACTTAAAAGGGATGTTTAATAAGGGTTGGGAGAGCGATTTAACATAATTGGGGTTTGGAATGTGTGCTTTAATTCTCTGTTACTCTGATGTATAGCTTTTTTATAATTCACAATTCTCTCCATCTTTGAACCTGTGACATTAATTGAAATTTAAAAAAAAGAAAAGTAAATATATATTAAAATTAATAATAGAATTAAAAAATAATCGAATGTATATATGCAAATATCTGCTCGTCCATAAGAATCACTCTTAAACATGCAACTTTAAATTGTTCAACGTGGAATCTTCCAATCGACCAATAACCTTTAACTCTTGTAGACTTCTAGTCCATATCTCCTTGATAGTTTAAAACCTGCCATACTTGATTTATATGAAAACATCACAATAAGTAAAATAAAAAGTAAAAGAGAATGAAAAGATTAGAGAATTTAGATGACAATTAATAAAAAAGATAAAAACGATGTTAAATTCACTCGAATATATAGATAGTAATTTTAATTTTAGATGTAAAGATTTTTTCTCAAAACGTGATCTCTTTTATCTCGGCAATAACTAATAATTATTAACGTGGATATATATATATATATATATATATATATATATATATATATATATATATATGATTAGATATCTTCTACTAATTAAAATAAATAAATATATTAATTAAGATAAGTTAATAAAATAATTTGTTAAAATTAAGAATAAAAAAATAAAAAAATTGAGAATAATTCTGGAGACGACACCTCATCAAAATTAAACTTTCCTTTAGTATATTAAAGATATAATATGATAGTGTTTGCAAACAATCATGCAAGTAAGAAGGATTTAAAAAAGAAAAAAATATATATATTATAAATAACTATTTAATCAATCAAGAATAGTGCAAAAAAATAATGTAGATGTTGACAAGGAAAATTAAACATTACCTACTTATACATATATTTAGAAGCAAATGTTATGACCGGACATCTGAAAAAATATCACTAGAAGTAGAATGTATATATGGCATTAAATTTAATAACAAGTGTTCTACTACATAAATATTTTTTATTTTAACCAAAATAATTCAACAAGATAACTTATGATGTAAGATTACAAAACATCTTCTCCATCCCAAATAAGATATACATTTACTTTTCGTAATGGTGTTTAAGACATATATTATATATACTCCACAAATTCGTTACTCAATAGTTTTCTCTAACATGAAGATTAAAAAAAAAACATTAGAAGTATAATGATATTTTTAAATAATAAATAATAAAATATATTAAATTTATTGAGTACCAGTGATTTAAAAATATGAAAACTTTTATGATTAGATTCAAAATTGAAAGAGTGAAATTTGTTGAATTACAGTGGAATAATATATTGTAGGTAGTTTTTCAGATGTATTTTAATTTTTCATGTTTGATTTTAATATAAAGGGATCACAAATTGTGTAATATACTGCATTTACAACTTTTTGGATCGATTAATAAAATTCTTCACAATTTCTTTATTTATTTGTTACACAAAATTTTTAATGTTAAAAAAAAAATTCACTTTATCCAACAACTCAAAAATTATTTTAATTTCAAATTTATCACTTCTTTTTAAAATATATATCATTATTTTTTTTTCTAAAAATACAATACTCTAAAAAATCAACAAAGTTGAAAAAAAAAGAATAATTTTTTTAAACAATAATAATTTGGAAGTTCTCCTATTCTTTAAAATTGAGGAAATCACTACTAGAAAACTGTGAATAGATATCAGTATATAGATATCGGTTATTTGAAAAATTGATATCTATAGATTTAGTAACCGATATCTATTGCACAACTGATATCTATTATGTCAACAATACCTTAATAGATATCAGTTATTTCCTGCTGATATCTTTTAATGACGTCTATGCCTATTATAAATATCGGTTATGTCATCCGATATCTTTTCACCGATATTAATGTATATAATATAATTTTTTTAATTATGTAATTTTCTAAAAACGTTTTATAATATAAAAATATTAAATCGTGTATTAAAACATAAAATTTTTCATCTGCTGGAATTGATTACAGAATTTTCCAAATTCTTCTGAAAATCGATCGACCTACGATAAGCCCTAGCGCCGCCCACAACGCCGGCTGCACTTCCCACAACCACCCACGCTCCTCCACTACTCCTTCCCAGATCTGTTTATCCATGGCAACCATCCTCCCTCCATCTTCCCCCCATAGCCTATCGACGACGACCGCATTCCGGCCATCGATAGATGTGCCCTTGTGATGATGTGAATTTTTGGAATCCTGAAGCCTTAATCGATTATATTTTCTTGCCCCATCGCGAAGCCCCCAATCGGAGTCCCTAAGGCTTGCGCCACATCTGGGCCCCTCGCGTTTCCAAGCGAGGCGGCCATGCTCCACTTGTCGTCTCTCTCCACCGTCGTCTTTTGATGTTCCGACAGATGTAATTTTTGCATCCCCACGGCGCGGTATCCTTCTGTGGCGGTTTTAGTCTTCTACCCTGTTCTCGCGACGGTCTGCTGGGTTCCCAATAGACACAGCGCAGGGCTTCTCTACCGATTTATTTTGGCGGCCATTATTTTAGAAGCTGTACACAGATTTAGCTGCCTCTGATGTGGTTCAGATGCGCGCTTACAATTCCGCAGCCAAGTCTGACTTTCTATTCCCAAATCTATCAAGGAGGCTGTGTGCGAAAGGTTTTCTTCTATGGCTTTTTCGCAAAATTCTTGGTCAAGAGAGATGCCCTTGCCAATTTCACACCGGACTTTCTGTCAGCCAACGACTTGTTCAGGTGATAATATTATCCTGTCCGTTCAAGTACAAACCTTTCTGATTACTGGTGGATGGACTATCTTGTGGAATCGAATTTTCGATCCCAACCACAGAGGTCAGGTTCTGCTTTGTTCGTCCTGACAAAAGTGGCTTCTTCTTGCTTGATTCTTGTAGATTTAACGTGAAAGAGCCCTTACTGTTCCTTATTGTCGGCACTGGTTTACTTGCTAATCTTTGCTAGATATTTGCATATTGGTTTACTGCTCTTTATAGGTTGTTTTGCCAGATTATGTGTAGACTATCTCCTAGTTTTGTCTGGGAATTAATCTCCTATTGGATGATGATTTCCACCACTGCCGATCAACTTGGTTTCAATCGTTTTAACGCTCTCTTTACACACTCGTTTTTACATTTGTGATTTGTCTAAACTTATCATTGGATGGCTGATATATATGTACTTTTCTCAGAGCTTGGGAAATAACTCAGAGCTTGATAACTTTCTCACGACACTGCTCATTAAGGTTTACCATCTTTCATCCTCTAGTCTTGTGAATATAATGGGCTTTGGAATTTGATTGTTGCTTATTCTACTAGGAACGAGAAGATGATGACTGGGCTAGAGCTGAAGAGCTAGTAAAGACTAGAGAAAGAGGAGAAGTAGAAATTATTAGCGCCAGTACCAGAGGATTCGTTGTGAGTTAATTTGTTATTTTGTTCTGGTTTATATTTATAGTGTCTATTTCTAGTTTAACTTTTTTTGGTTTTCTGCTTTTTTTAACAGGTATCATTTGGTTCCTTGATTGGTTTTCTACCCTATCGTAATCTTGCTGCCAGGTGGAAATTTTTAGCTTTTGAGTCATGGTTGAGAAGAAGAGGTTTAGATCCATCTGCATACAGGCAAAATCTTGGCATAATTGGAAAATATGAAGCTAGTAGCATGATGGATACCTCTGAGTCAGTGGCAGATTCAGAAATTGGTAGTAAAACTTCAGAAGCAATGACATCAGATATGAAATTGGAGGATCTTCTCATGATCTATGACCAAGAGAAACTCAAATTCTTATTGTCCTTTGTTGGTCAGGTTTGAATGTCCAATTTTATATAAACCTTTAACCTTTGATTTGTTTCATTTACATGGTATCTTCATGCTTGCAGAAAGTTCGAGTGGGTGTGGTATTGGCTGATAGAAATTCTCGAAAGCTAATATTTTCCATTAAACCAAAAGAGGAGGAGGAATTGATTGAAAAAAAAAGTCTGATGGTGAGAAATCCCTGCCATAACTTCATATAGTTTAATATTATGCACATTGATTTAGATTTATTTGGTTTTCTAGTATAAATATCAATTTAGTGATGGATTCTGTCTATGTTCTTCAAGTTTCTAGAGGTAAAAATTACTCTGAAAATTGAGGCTGTAAGCTACACACCATTATAATTTTTTTTAATGAGACAACTACTTTCAAATTTTAAAACAGTTGGAGGGAATTTTAGAGGTCCTCTTTTTCTCTTATGTCTTCTTTTGCTGCGTAAAAAACTTCAAGTATAATTTTAGCTTAAAATATGTACATAGAGAAAAAAGTTGAATTAAAAAATCTCTGCTGTTATTAAAAGTGCCTAAGGTTCCAAATAATTGAGTTCTGTTTCAAAAGACCATTCACTTTCTCAAACTAGTACATATTCTGTATTGCAGGCACAACTGAGTGTTGGAGATGTAGTCAAGTGTTGCATTAAAAAGATTATATACTTTGGTGTTTTCGTGGAGGTAAGTCTAAAGATATAATATAACTTTTTATGTAATAGGTTGAAATATACTATTATTTGAGCTTTGCCTGCATAACATATGTTGTGGAGTTTCTAAATGATTAGCTGCTTAAATAATTGAGGACTCCATTAAATCTCTCTCCATGGATATTGATAGTTGATGGCATCTTCTCGTGTAGCTTGAAGGGGTACATGCTCTTATTCATCAATCAGAAGTCTCTTGGGATGCCACTTTGGATCCAGCACCATACTTCAAAGTTGGCCAGGTATAATGTAGATTAAGTAATGATCACCACTGTTCATTCTATTAAAAAGTATGAACTTCTTATGCTCCTGCCTTTACTTTGAGGATGAGGAGGTGCTATTTATTGCAGATTGTTGATGCCAAAGTTCACCAGCTGGATTTCTCGATGGAACGTATATTCTTGTCTTTGAAAGAGATAACGGTAACATTTCATACATGACAATTAATAGTCTGTATTCTTTTCACACTAGTTTCTATTAAGTAACAACGTCCTTGTCATTTGATTTCGTACAAACTTATAAAAATATCTTCTATATAAATATTATTTATAGCTAGCTGCGTAGAAAAAGGTATAAGAATTTAATGTTTTACACCAGCTTTATTGTGTTAAATTTACTACTTTTTTTATGATTTGGTTTTTGAGTTGTGAATTTCTATCAATGCTGCAGATATGTAGAGCAAGCTGCCATGTAGAGGATTTTATCAATCAAAAAGGTTTCCATCAGAATATTGGAATGTTTGACATTGAATTTATATATTTCTAATTTATGGATATTATTAGTTGATGCATGAAATATTGTCGAAATGGATGCATTATTTGAAATTCTATTTGAATTAGAATATTATATCGTATAAATAAATAAAGCAGGTTATTGATATGAAGCATTCTTATAGAAAGATATCGATGAATAGCGATATCTATTCTACATTATATTTATATCGGTAAAATCCAATATAGATATCGGTTATAGATCGATATCTATAGATATCGGTTAATAATCGATATCTATTTAACCTTATATTTAATATCATTTCTATTTATAACGGTGAATTTCAAAATAGATATCGGTTATTAATTGATATCTATACTATACAAAGATATTGATTTTTTACCGATATCTATTCATCAATACATTTAATATCAGGCTTATTAATATCGATATTTTCTTCATAGATATCGGTTAAAAATCAATATCTATAACAGAAATAGATATCAGTTAAATAACCGATATCTATTTAGTATACTTATGATATCGCCTCCATTTATAACGGTTAAAAATCCTAATAGATATCGGTTAATAACCGATATCTATTCACGGTTTTATAGTAGTGAATACTCCCTTAGTCCCACAAGTATTAGATACGTATTTTCATTTTGAGCATCCGCCACTTTAACAGTTACGCATTTCCATTTTGAGCATCTGCCACTTCAACAGTTACATTTTCTTTTTTCGCAATGGGACCTACATAAAATAATTAACATACTGTATTTTTATAGGGTTCACATACAATTATATTACAACCATCACTTTCTATTAAAATAATTATTTATTATATGCTCTTTCAGTTGAGCTGTCAAAACTGGCCAGTGGGCGCGGGGTGGGCCAAAACCCGCCTCAACCCGCGCATTTGGCGGGCTTAGGTGGGCGGACCTAGGCGGGTTGCGGGCTAGAAATGTTCGGCCCAACCCATTCAAAGGCGGATCGCGGGCTATGGCGGGCCAACGCGCGAATTTTTTTCTTTTTAATTAGATATGATATTATTAAAATAAAATACCAAATTAATGGTATAAAATACTATAATATCAACATAAACATGATACCTATATAATTTGCATTCTTCCAACCACTCTATTCACAAAAAAAAATTCCAAACATTTGAAAATTTCCTCTACTTATATTTACCACTTTAGTTCGTATTTCTAATATCATATATATTAGTATTACTCCCTCCGTCCCGGGTATTTTTACCCGTTTGTACGGGCACGGAGATTAAGACGTTTTATTTTTTTAATATATAATGTAAGAGAAAGTAGGGATAAATTAGTAATTTAAAAAGAAAAAGTGAATAAAGTTATTGGGAATGATGAATAAAGTGTAAAAAAGTAATTAAAGTTGTTGGGATTGTAAAAAGTAGGTAATAAAATATTATGTATTTTTGCCAAAAAGGGAATGGGTAAAAATACGTGGGACACCCCAAAATGGAAAGTGGGTAAAAATACGTGGGACGGAGGGAGTACTTTAATTCAAATCGACAAACTCCATAATTTTTTTCTTCTAATCTGCAAGAATATAAATACAAACACAAATATTAATTACCCCAAACAAAATAATTACCTAAATATAATCTAATTTTTTTTTCAAATTTTCATTCTAAATCAAGAATTTAAAGAATATGTTTAAAGCAGTAAACTTTTGTAAAATATAATACACGAAAGATAAACTTTAGACAATTCTCTCGAGTTTGACATGTGGCGGACTTAGGCGGGGCGGGGCGGGCCAAACCCGCCTCAACCCGCGCATTTGGTGGGCTTAGGCAAGCGGGCCTAGATGGGTTGCGGGCTAGAAATACTCGGCCCAACCCACCAATTATATAGGCGGGTGCAGTTCGGCCCAACGGGCCCAGTCCATTTTGACGGCTCTATCTCTCAGTCCCATTCAAAGAGGTATTTTTCTTATTGCAAGTGGATAAAAGAGTATTACGAGTATTATTTAATGTGTAGTGGGTAGCTGTATTAATTAGAGTATGAGTTTTATATTTTAATTATATTAATTGGTGTATGTGTATTTTATATGTATAAAAAAAATAAATTATCTGGGTGAAACATTTAAAATGAAAAAAAAAAATATTTGAAGGGGACGCAGAGAATATTAAATAGAGTAATAAAACTCATTTTAAAAAAACGTATGTTGGTCTGTACTTGAAGTAAACCATCAAATCAAAATTGTTAATTTGTTATGATGGAAATAATCACAAAAGAATTTGGGGGAATGAATTTAGCGTGGAAGAATTGAAGAAAGACGCGGATGCAGTGTGAACGAAGCAATTAGTGGGGCCCGCCCCGCAGTCATGCATGTGTGACACGTGGATTGACATGTTGGGCGACGCCACGTGGGACATGACAGATTTCGCGTATTGGATTGCGATTATTTTTGGGCCACCCAGTTAGAAAGAAGCCCAATTCATTTAATTATCTTCCTTTTTCATTTTTCTTTTTAATATTTTATATTGTGAAATATTGTTATTATTATTATAAAGTGAACACAAACTCCAAAAGTTTTTATTCTAGTTCCATCATTATCGAAGCACACGGTTTGCGCAGTAATATTTGGTTTGTATTTATTCTAACAACGTGTTTTTGTAGTGGAATGTAATATTTATTCATCAATTAATTATTAAGAAAAGATATTAGATTAGTACTCATTGTAGAAGATATGTTTAATTTAAATTTATTATTTTCCCTTGTGTTAATTTTCGACACTTAATCTGAGGTAATTTATAAAATCATAATTACAAAATAATATGAACAAGAATATAAAAGCACAATTCTATTTTACAAGAAGACATATATGTATAGGTAAAACTAATTATATATTGGTAACCAAACAACTTCTTCAAATTTCAACATTTATTTTAAGGCAAAAGCTCCTGCGCCACCGATCCTATTTAAATTTATGTATTGCTAGAGTCCTAAATTGCAAAGGCGCATGGAAATTGCAAAGACGCACGAAATATGCTCAGTGCACCCGGATACACAGGAGCCTCACTCTTATTTTAAAACACTATAATAATTTAGAAAGTTCAAAGAACATCCTATGCACATGTTTTTAATTGATAAATAGATATATATGTTGACAAATTAGAAATCTGTGAAAATTATAATTATACAAAATTTCGGATTCATGAAATGCATGACTTTTAAAAAAGTATTCGTGAGGCTTGGGGAGGTTTACCGTTTATGTGACATTTTATGTAAATTATAAATGCATTTCTAATACTCTGAATCCATATATATTTGGATGAACTTTAGCTATAATATATTGAACAAACGGAATATATTTTTTGTATTTTGCAAGAAAAATAATGTGATATTGGAAATTTTGTTTTTAATTGCTATAATTTATTCTTAATTAATACTCACTCCGTACATTAATAAAGTAACTATTTGTATTTTTGCACGTAGATTAAAAATATTATTATTTTATATAAAATTGGTAGTTATATTAGTGGTGAAGGTAGGTCATGTGTGGGTTTTTTTGTTAAAAAGAAAAAAAGTCTTTATAGTAGACGACCAAAATAGTAAAATCAATAACTTTATCAGTATAGGTAGTACTTATTACTTTTTACACAAACACTTATGTAAACCGGATTGTGAACTATGTGGTCCCCTTCTAATCCTATATACCTATTTGATAGGATGTTTAAATAAAAAGGGGCTAAAAAATTTACAAGAATTTATTATAATGTAAACCCGATTTACAAGAGACTAACTTTACTTTTTATATATACTCCATATCACAAATAATTTTTTCTTCTACTTCTTTATTTAACCTTTAGATGAGATGGTTTTTAAGGAAAAAAAAAACCTTACATTTGAATGATCATGTGTTAATCCATTGTTGTTAAAAATAAATTACTCAATTTGATATATTTAATTTCATCTTATTCTTATCAGTGTGAACTATATATATAACTCACGAAATCTCTTGACCTTCTCATCTTATTTCATTCAAGAATTGAGTGCTTCCAGAATTCGCGGATAAATTACAGCAGATATATAAAATAAAATAAAATCTTTATAGTGGATCATATAGGAGTTGCATATCTTTCAAAGATAATTATTATTACTGCATTCACAAAAAAGCACACGGTTTAATTATTATTTAACTTTTCTTTTTTAAATTTTATTACGTAATCTAATTTTTCTCGTCTATTCCCAATATGAATTTCTCCAATTTTAATTTCTGACACGCTCTCATTTTGTCGACGTTAATTATTGTTCAAAAAATGAGAATGAAAGTTACGTACAGTGAGTTGGAGGGAATATTATTACACAAATATCACCTACTATTAACATTTTCTTAATCAGAAGTTATACTATTATCATTTTCTTATTGAATGTATAATCTAAAGTACCCTTTTTTTTTAAGTACCCTTATTTACTTTACATTATGTACCTAAAATGTAACTTTATAAAATTCACGTGCCAACTTCCCCCTTCAAAAATATTCAGAAATGGACGAATCATATGAATATAAAATTATTTATTTATGAATTGCAATGTTAAAATAATAATCCACTCCTTGTTAATTAGTTGAGTTCATGAAAAAGATTTGCTCCATTCATAATATTTGTGAGAAAATGTATTAGAATTATCGAATAATATATATAGTTATATAGATCATATGGAACACGCCATGGAAAGTGGGGTGGTTGAAAATTGAAATTGCAGGGGTGCAACAAATACCATCTTACACGTATTTGTGGTCAAAATCATTCATTCCTTTAGAGTACTATTATCTAAAGATTTTATTTGTATCCTTAATTAAATTATAGTCTCAAAAATATTTTGAATTTCTCTCAAGATCATAAGTCAGTGTTCTAATATTGGGAGATACTTCAACTCAATTAAGGGTTTGTTCCCTTCCAAAATTTTTTGTTTTCTAAGGTATTTGAGTATGTATCACTCTTTAAAAAAAGGTTATATTTTGTCGTACACAATAGTATATTTATTCTTTATTATGATGAATAACAACATATTATACAGAAGAGTGACAATACTCACTTGCACAAAATAGTGTAAATAATATTTTATTGTACCTTTGGAGAGGTGTACAAGTTATTAATGCATTTATGACAAAGTGTTGGTTTTTAAAATCTATACATCTAGATTTCAATTAAAATAAACTAATACATCTACAATCCTCATTGAATACTTTTATATATTTTCTCAACTCAATTAATTTTTTTTGTCTCTCTTTTTTTTTCTCCTTTGTATCAATTAATATTATTTTACAAATATAATCACTCACCTCTAACATATTAATTTGATATAAAATAAATATAAATTATAAATATTCATGATGATTAATTTACTGGTATTTTATTTTATATTTATTGAATTTTTCTTCAATTAAAAAGTGTCGGTCTAATTGTACGATGCACAAAAGACTGTGATATTATTATGGATTATTAAATATGAACTGTACGTGGTACTTTATCTTATTAATGTAAATTAAGTTTACTGTCGACCAAAAGCTAGTAAAAATAATTTAAAAAGAAATAAATTATAGTAATAAACTCAATAGGGTCTCACGTGAGATTCAACAAGAGAAAATCTGTAACTAAATAGGGGAAATAAAAACTTGTGGAACAAGCATTACAGAAGAAAAGAAAGAAATTAAAGCCCCACAAGAAAGTAAATAATATTTTCTGTTTATCTTTACGTCGTCATCCTGACGTCAGCAGATCATAATATGAACAAATGTGGACGCCCCAATAAATAAAGTTAATTTTCCAGATATTCCCAAATAATTTCTAATTTTATAAAAGTGAATATTATCATCAGTTTCCGCGTAGAGTGATGAGACAGGAAGGAAGGACGAAACTACACTCTATTTTGTAATCTTACTTGGATTATTATTTATTTAAATTTTATATAATAATTATACTTCCTCAATCAATATTTATATTTCTTTTTTATTAAATGGAATTCAAACAAAACAATTATTAGTACTGTAATTATAAATCACACTGAATACTAATACTCCCTCCGGTCCCATACTCATCTGCACCAACACTGTAGATACGTAGTTTAAGAAAAGTTTTTTTTACAAAGTTTATTGATTTTTAAGGGGGTATTGTGGTATTTTTAGGTAATAAATAAATTATAAATTATGTTACGTGTGTTAGGTGGTAGTGGTATCTTTGAAATTAAGATAACTTTTGAGGTTGTTGTTTTATGTGGAATTTCCTTTTTTGGGTGGTGAAAATAAATAATGGACGGACAAAAAGAAAAGTGTGAAAATAAATATGGGATGAAAGGAGTACAATTATTTATTATATATTAAAATTATTATATTTCTCATCCCACTAAACATTAATATACTATATTTGTTATTTTTTGTGAAAAAAACAAATATAAATCTTTAGACAGGATGAATAAAACATTAAATTAAGATTAAATTTTATGCTCGTATAGATTTAACAAAATTTTCAAATGCTCAAACTTTAGTTTAAATATTAAAATGACAAAAATATTATTGACTGAATTGGTAACTCAATTTAAAAGTTATAATCGAATATATATAATCGAGTCGTGTATTTTAATCGAATCAGTGAGTTAAGAGTACTTATAAAATTAAGCATTTTAACAAATATCGATCCTTAAAAAAAGGAGTAATAAAGAAAAATCTAAAAAATGGAGGTATTATTGTTCATTACTTCATTAAATAATTGGGTGAATTTTATTTATGAAATAGTATGGAGAGAATGAATTAAATGTCACTTTATTTTTCCCTGGAATCCCTTCGACACATCAGCCAAAAATGAATATCATTCTTTTATTAATTCTTTTCACTTGGAAAAGAATTTTATTTTCTCTTTTTCAGATTTTCACACTAGATTTTCACACCACCCTTTTCATATAATATGACCACCAAACCCTTTTTCTTGAGTTTTCTTTCCAAAAAATCTCCTCTCTCTCCCCCCCTATTTCTCTCTCTCTCATCTCATCTTCAGTAAACCTAGCAAATAGTACCCCATATATATATATATATGGATCAGGGGCACCATCAGCAGCTCCATCACCAATTCTCAGTACAGAGTATTGATACAGGTGGAGGGGATAGGTTCCCTCAATGGAGCATCCAAGAAACCCGAGACTTCCTGGTTATTCGGGCCGAACTCGACCCGACTTTCATGGAAACCAAACGTAATAAGCTCTTGTGGGAGGTTATTTCGACCCGGATGAAGGAGAAGGGCTATAGCAGAAGCGCTGAGCAGTGCAAGTGTAAATGGAAAAACCTTGTCACTCGATACAAGGTACACACACTCAAACACACACACACATATACATACATATACATACATAGATCAATTTCACATATCGTTTCAATAACATATACATATCATATATTGGATCGATCTGCTATTATTTTTCATTTTGCCTATTCTCCATCTCATTTAATGTGTCTATACTTGCAAAAAAAAATATATATATATTTTTATTTACTTTTTAACATATTTTTATTTTATTAAAAAAATTATTAATATATATATAGGGATGTGAAACTACGGACACAGAAGGGGTGAGACAACAATTCCCATTCTACAATGAGCTACAAACCATCTTCGCGGCGAGGATGCAGAGAATGCTGTGGCTTGAGGCGGAGGGTGGTGGCGGCGCCGCCACCTCCTCCAAGAAGAAGGGGTTGGCGGCGTCGCAGTTCTCGTCCGACGAGGAGGACGAGAACGAGGATAGCGAGGGTGAAAAGACGATCCAACTGAAGAAGAAAAGAAAAGTAAAAGGAGGAGCCGGCACGACAACGAATCCAGGCAGCAGCAGCAGTTCAGGAAATTCGCTAATAAACGGTATAAGAGAGATAATGGATGAGTTCATGAAGCAACAAATGCAGATGGAGATGCAATGGCTGAAGGCTTATGAAGCAAGGGAGGAAGAGAGGAGAGTGAAGGAGATGGAGTGGAGGCAAACAATGGAGGCATTGGAGAATGAGAGGATGATGATGGAGAGGAGATGGAGAGAGAGAGAGGAACAAAGGAAGATGAGAGAAGAAGGCAGGGCTGAGAAAAGAGATGCTCTTATTACAGCACTTTTGAACAAGCTTAGAAGAGAAGAAATGTAAGAAACCCTTAATTAATTTGTCTTTTTTTTTTAGCTAGTATCTTGGTGATCTTAGCAACTCTTTTTATTGCTTATAATTATAATTAGTTTATTTTATCATTGAGATGATTTCATGTTGTTTAATTTACTTGTTTTAATTTGTGGTTAATATGTTTGATTGTTAGATTGTTGGAAGTTTCATCATTCATGTGTAGGATCAAGAGGTTTGAATATTGGTTTCTTGGAAGAAAAGTATAGGAAATTGTTGATATGTATGTGAATTAATCCATGGAAGAGTGAAAATTTTCAAGTGTATTGGTAAGCGAATGAAACTACCACTAAGGAAATTAATATCTAGCCTAGCAATACAATATACTTACCACAGAATGTATATAAAAAACACACAATAAGAAATAAAATAAGATTTAGAGAAAAAATATGATATATATATATACAGGAATAGTATAAAATTGTAATTTTGCTCATTTTTTTTATTTGCGATACTCATGCAATTTGAACATTTTTTGTTTGAATTTGGTCATTCTTGTCCAATTTAATGCGGTTCATTTTCTCATATTTAATCATTTTTTTGTCAAATTTTGCACTAAATTTGAACAAATAAAAGAAAAAAATTGGACAAAAATAATAATCAAAATCGAAGAAAAATTGATCAAAACTAAGAATGACAAATAAAATCATTAAGCGATCAATTATTGATTCATATTGTGCATTTCTTCTAGCTATGTGCAGGACTAATTAATTTATATATTCAATTGAACTTTAATACTTCTATGTTAACCCATTTTCCATATGGCACCATAGAAAAAATATAATATGGTACTTTTTCTTTCCATTTTTGCTTATATTTAATCTACCACATTATTTAAGAAAAAGAGTAACTCTAGTAACTTTATGGGTAGTGTAATCTCTTTATATTATAATTTACTTGTGCCTATATAGAAAATATAATTGAACATATAAATAGAAAACATGAAAACTGTAATAATACGAAGAGAGTGTTTTACGAGTATAACTCGATCTTGGATGTCCTATTACATTTTGATGTTACATCTCCTATTACACGCGTTAGATGAGTGACACATATGTGGGGAGGGAAATCTCAACTTTTCTCCTTAGAGTTGATTGTTAGGGTATAGATTAGTTTATCTTACGTGTCAATCATCCAACAATTTGTATCATCTCCACCAAAATGTAACAGGAGATCCAAACCGGTATAACTCTTCTCTTGAATGGGAGATTGTATCCGTATAAGTGGTATAATTATAAGTGAAATAGTGTGTGAGACCGATAAAAAGTGATAACATCGTTAACGAAAAGTGATACTCTATCGATGGAAAGTAATAATGGCGCAGTGAACTATTTCATGTATAATTTGTAGTATAAATAAAAAATGAGTATATTTTATAGCGAAAATGATAATTAATTTATAATTAAGGCTTATATGAGATGGTCTCACACAACACATACCCAATTATAAGTTGTATAATTATCTCATAATCTTATAATAAATAATAAAAGTAAATTAAAAGATTAAAAAAAATGGTGTTGCATGAAGTCATGAAATAATTAAAAATGAGTTACTCTTTTGTGAGACGAGTTTTTTGTGAGACGGGTCACCCATTACTAAAGTATGCTTATTATATAATTAAAGTATGTTTATTTGTAGTTAAAGTATGTCAATAATATTATATTTATTTTGTAGTTAAAGTATGTCAATAATAAATCATATTATAACACCATAAAATTATACTTTAATTCATCATTCATTGTACTTTAAAAAATATACTTTAACAATAATTAAACATACTTTATTAATATAATAGACATACTTTAACCCGTCTCACAAACCATCTCACAAAATTAAGGTCTCACAAGAAACTTTATGATCATTAAAAATATATATGCATGACTTCTATCCACAATATTAAAATATTCGAGTTTTGGAGGCTCTGTCATTGATCAGATCTCTAAATTTGAATCGGTTAATTATTTTCAATATATATACAGCTTTTAATTTATATGAGATCCTTTTTTGGTGATCTTTTAGAGAGATTTGTATCATATATAGTTTGATTTTACTGCAACTTAAAAAAAATTTAAAAATTATATACATGTAAATGGATGCAGCAATATGAACATTATAACTTATCTTTAATTAATTAATGAAGGTGGTGGGCATTCATATTTGGCCATCATTATGTAGAGTCACTAAGCAATAGAGTTCAGAACTTATTATATTTATTATTTTAGTATTTTGATAAATAAACTTCTTTTATTACATGTATTTTGGGGCTTTTTTATTGGTTAAAGGATCATATTATATATATATATATATATATATATATATATATATATATATATATATATATATAGGTTAGTATTTAGAAATTAGTTTACCAAACATTTTTACTCTAAGATTTCTCGAAGTACCCTTATTACTTCCTTAATTTAACACTAAAGGAAATCGAACTGGGTCACCAAAGTTTCACCTATATATGATCATGATTATTGATATATACTATTAATTACAATCGGTAAGTACTAAGTGTTGTGTTAACTTAATGATCATGTTATAGACTAATTGAGCATGCTGAAAACATACATAAATTGGATTATAAGGATGATGATAATAATAATAAATTAATTTCTCGGAGTATTTCAAACTGGATCTAATCATTACTATACCTATGATTAACTCTTCTAACAAAATATTGATAAGAAAAAATTGAAATTTTATACAAACCTCGTACAAAGAATTTTATACTATATATCCTTGATTTATTACATATATTATTACAATAATCATAATTCACTTTCATCATTTGTTAATTTCTTAGGAATAAAACATTTCAATGACGGAATGATTACGATTAGCGTCATCATGACTTGATACGTGATTGAATCACTTTATATAGATCATCAAATTTTTATTAAAATTTTACGTTTTATTTTTAAATCCTAAATCTAAAATAATTTACAGATTTTACAAAGCTTACACAGTATGCAGTTTGGACAGCTACGAATGATACAAATTCCTTCTTATTCGTCTCTTTATAAACATAAAATTCTTTTCTATTCGAGTAAAGAATGATCAGTTTCTAATTTTCCAAACAAATAAAATTTGATATTATTCTGGGTGAATATATGCATCTTTCACTCGTTTCATCATTATTTAAAATAGTTATCCCATGTTAAAATAATCTATGTTTCATAAAGTAACAACTCTACGTTTGAACACGACTTTGAGATTTGACCAACTATTATTTTCTTAAAGTCGTCAAAACTTTAAATGCAGCAATATTAATTATTTTGTCAACATAATTGGATCAACTTCATGAGCCCTTAATTTTACCATTTGGACATTTCATGAGTTCCATTAATTTTAAGCACATAGTTTATATACTGCAAATTATGATTTTATTTTTTATTTTTATAATTTTGATCAAACATTTTAATATATAATTAAAAGTCTAAATTAATGAATTACTCCTAATTCTTATTTCTAAGAAAAGTATGGTGATAAAAATATAGCAACTTGTCCCAACTTGCTAATTCAGTTTAGTCTCTTTAATTAATTTTTCAGGGATTAAATGATAGATATACTTTAAATTCATAAAGAATTTGATATAAGATTGTGCTTTACTTGAGATTTAAAAATGTGGAGTGTAGTTTTTGTTGCCTTACAAATTTATCAAAATCATTAGAATTATACATACACAAAATACTTATGCATTATATTTTTCTAAATCCTGTCATACTATTACTCAATAAGTTAAATTATTAATAAAGCAATTTTGAAGTTGGGCTAAATTCATTATAAACACAACACAACTTTGTTGTGAATTTTATCCAAAAATTAAGAAAATTACAATTTAATGCATTACGGAAAATGTAATTACACGTGTCAGGAAATATTGACCAGAGGTTTGCTTTTCACCTAAGAGTTCTGCGCTGTTGACTTTGGGCCAATATTTCCATAAGATTTTCGATGTGGGCCTGTCCGTTAAACTATTGGGCCCTACGGTTGCAGCCTAGTTTACAAGCACTTAAAAATACTCCGTATTGGCATTGCTACGATTCTGTACAGTATAGTTAAGAAATCGCTATTTTAATATAGCGACTACATCACGCCCCAGCGTTTTACAGGCTCACATATAAATTAGTATAGTAGTTTACTTTTATACATTGTCTAATCTCGACGGACTATAGCATTCGGAGATCCGGCGAAATATGGATCGGGCACAACTTCTATTGGTGGGTCTACCCCTCTTCCTCTTTTGCTCCGACATCTTCAACCTCTTCTCTCCGCCGCCGGCGAAGCCCGCCGCTCATCACCACCACCACCATCACAACCACCGCCATCATCCCGAATCGAAGCCACTAATTCAACAACAGCATACGTCCATTGAGTTTCCTACCCAGGTTTGATCCAATATGATTACCTATTGAAGAGTATATGATAGATTTATTGAGAATAATACTTTCGATTTTCTTAATTTCGCTGCTTTGAACCCTATCGGGAAAATTATTGCGATGGACGATTACATTTTTGTTATGTTTGCTCTTTATCTTTTTCATAGTATTCGTCTCCAATAAGTTTGTTACTACTTAGTTTCACTTAACTAGCTTAGTTTCACTTAACTAGCTGAAGTGTGAATCCAGATTGTCCATTCGAATACTCAGTCTCAAATTTTATTTCCTTCATTGATAACAATAATTAATACCTCTTACGCCTGATTTTTTTATTTTTATGTTGCAGAAATCCAGTGGCATTGGTTTTGGAAACACTGTTAACATTAACTACTGTGCATCTTGTTCTTACAGGTACCTCTTTGTTCTATTAATTTCTTCGTTGATAGTATTTTACTTTATTTAATTTTTTCCATACTTGCATATAGTCATTCCATATGAATGCTACATTTGTTTATTGAAGACTCTGAAAAAAAGGATTTGTGAGGTTTTTGTTCAAATGCATTGAAATCTCATGTTATTTCAGTGAGCATGATGACACTGACTTAAGAGAAATATTAATTGGGACAGCCGGACATAGATCTTGTAGTAATTAATAATATGCATTTTCTTCTGAGGACATTAAAAATAAATTTAGAATTACTAATGTTGATTAGATTTCTATAGAATTTCCTTTCTC
Organism: Pogostemon cablin; assembly: GCA_023678885.1. Lineage (NCBI taxonomy): Eukaryota > Viridiplantae > Streptophyta > Magnoliopsida > Lamiales > Lamiaceae > Pogostemon > Pogostemon cablin. The sequence goes on from CM042983.1 coordinate 2,095,602, forward strand.
CTTAAAACGTACACCTGGGAAGGCTGGAAAATATAGCTGGAAGGATGATGGTAGGAGGAAGAGTTGAATGTCACAAAAAAAAAAAATGAGGAGCATGGAATTATTTTATTTTTGGTATAGATTTATCCTTGCAAGTGAATAAAGAGCTGTTATACGAGCCGAGCGAGCCCGAGTAGTAGGTACTCGAGCTCGGCTCGAAAACACAACAAGCTAATGCCTGAGCTCGGCTCGGCTTGAAATTCTTGCATTTGAGCTCGAGCTCGGCTCGTTAATCATAACAAGCTAGGCTCGTTAGAGCTCGAGCTCTAATTTTCAGTAACTTAACAATTTTAACCTAATCCATAATAAATAATCTGCTTAAGAAAATAGATTGTCTTCCCAATGCATACATTCCCAATGATTGAAGAGTTAATCTTGAGGAAGTTCAACTTCATGACACGTAGATGATTCAGCAACATCCATATCCTACAGCAAAAAAGAACAAGAAATTTGTTATATATGCATTATACATAAACCACAAATAATATACAATCATAAGCATAGAAAATAATACAATATTACAGTCTCATCTACCCCTAATAAACACATTCTCAGATATTAAATCAAACAAAATTATAACATCCAAATATATACTAAAGCAGTATGCTCTCTATATACTACCCAAATAGGTACTGTAACATTATTCTTCCTAAATTAAAAAAAGGCAAAATTATAACACCCAAATTTGCAATATGTTGCCTATATCCTGTAGTAGTGTTCTAATTTGGAAACAAAATTATAACACCCAAATAGATATTATGGATTTACATAATTGATTAGAGAAGCATGTATGTCGTGTAATGGTGCAGAAACAAAGATAATGGAGACCCCATTTTAAATATGTTTCAATTATTTGATTAAATCATGCTACTGCCATGTTTGGATTTCACATTTACATCAACCCTCAACAAAGCTACTCCACTCTCAAACATGCCCTCTGCCCCATTCATATCCACATATATAACTGATTTATTAAATAATTAATCATATTCCCCACAACATACAAATGGAACTCAACATCATACAAATCCCTAAAATGTATCAATATTTAAAAGTCAAGTAGAAATGGAACTGGGCAAAATAAAAATCCCCAAAATGTCTCAATATTTAATAGTAAGAGCAAATCCCCAAATTGTTTCAGAGAAAACAAAAAAGAAGATAAGTTATCTAATAATAGCAAAATCCCCAAATTATTTCAAAGAATAAAAACATAGAAAACAAAAAGGAAAATACGTTATCTCACTGGTAGGTAGAGCTGATGCGGAGACACCCTCACCCAGCTAGGGTCCAGGGAAAGTTGAAGCGTAAGGAGGAAGCTCTGGACTCAAGAGAGGTCGAATGAATAGATATGGAAGAGAGAAATAGCTTCAACAAAATTCACGTAATGGCATTAGGAAGAAGGATGGTGACATGAAAACCTTCTCAAACCCTATTTTCCTCCTCGTTGCCCGTCCGCTGTCGGCGTGTCATTGCTGCCCTAGATTGAGTGGTGTGAACTGTGTGAAGTTGAAAATTGAAATGAAAATTTCAAAACCTAATCTGCCCTCAATTTCTAATTGCCAGTGGGCTTTAACATACCCATTTGCCAGTGTGAACTGTGTGAAGTTGAAAATTGATAATGAATCGAGCTTTTTAGGGGCTCGAACTCGAGCTCGAGTTTGTACGAGCCAAGCTCTAGCTTTTTCGAGCCGAGCCAGCGAGCAGCTTGATTTATTTAACAGCTCTAAGTGAATTCATGTGCTTCCAAATTATGCAGAGGAAATGCAGCCACGATGAGGAATATGCTAGAATCTCAATTTCCCGGTATCAATGTTGTCCTTGCAAATTACCCTGCTCCTCTACCTAAGCGCATGTTGAGCAAATTGGTACCAGTTTTTCAGTTTGGTGTGATAGGGATTATAATGGGTGGCGAACATATTTTCCCGAGGTTAGGATTTGCTGCACCACCTCAGTGGTATTATTCCTTGCGTGCAAATAGATTTGGCAGTATGGCAAGTACTTGGCTACTTGGGAACTTTCTCCAGTCTTTCTTGCAAAGCTCAGGTGCTTTTGAGGTGTACTGCAATGGTGAATTGGTAATGTTTCTCTAATGTTCTTTTGTAGATGTTCTTAACATGCTGTGATCTAGGACTAGGAGTTTGATTTTCTCACACTTGAATATGAAAACATGTGCTTTTATTTGAGTTCATATTGTAGCCTTGCACATTTTATCCAGCAACCGGTAATTCTAGATATAATTCAGAATCTTTTGGAAGATCTCATGTTCTGGTTCCCCAAATTCAATTATAGAAATATAAACTGTCAATTTATTTTGATGTGAAAGATAGAGCAGTGATTGTGAAAAGTGTTACTCTATTTTTCCTTAGCCAAGACGTGTTGATCTGCATTCATTCCATTTGCCTACTCTTGTGAGTGTTCCATGTTTAACCAACACTCACATTAGTTCTTTGCTGTGTACTATGTGTTTTTGATTGAGTTGGGTTGTTTTACTCGTTTAATTACTATGCAAGGCAAAGTCTTCCGTACACCTCGGTATCAGACCTATTTTTTTATACACGGGTGTTCACGAGACTCGCTCATTTACCATAGGTACTTGTGTGGATTATTTTTTTGGTTTATATGATGCAGGTATTCTCAAAATTAAAGGAGAATAGGTTCCCAAGGGAGATAGAGTTGAAAGACCTGATTGCTATGAGGATTGCTAACTCGAGAGTGATAGACGGCATCAATGGTGGGGACTGGTCGTAGAAGGTTCTTGTCAATTGTGGAGTAACCCCCCAACCCACCCACCATACAGGATTTTTATTTCCCATAGGACAGGACTCTGATTTTCGTGTAAACTGATCATCGTCGAGAGTTTAAGGCTTTATTTAATATCAATGATAAATTTGCATGTCACATGCAACCCACCAGTTTTAGACATTACTATGAAGGGATAATTTTACAGTACTCAGTTTTAGATGAAAAAGACCTCTGTATCATATCTAATAAGAACTTTTTTTATACCCGATTTGAGTAACTAATCCTTGAAATAATTCTGCGTCAAGAAACGTTAGAATTCCAAAAATATAAAAAAACACTGAACTCTGATGTTTTTCCATCATGGGCATTCAAAAGATAAAATTAGAACAAAAAGATAGTGCATTAAATTATGTTGGGCTGACCAGAAAAGGAAAAAAAAGAAAAGAAAAAGGGTTACATTTATGTACACGTGTCGACCCAAAGGAACCTCACAGATATGTTAAAAATCTCCAGAAAAATAGAATGCCATTTCAATCATAAGGATTCGCATTCCTTCCTTTGCAATGACATTATATATGATACCACTTCCGATTTTCCATTGCCTTGACAAGCTCATTAGCCAGTGATGCAAAGTCTTCAGCTCCATTCCGCAGGTCTTCAGTTCGTCGACTAATCCTCTGAACCACAAACGAAAAACAATAACTTAAGTCATGGTCATGACTTGTCAAGACTCACGATTCAAAAAAACGGAAACATATTACTCGGTAGTTATAAAACATAGATCAGAACACAGCAACATGAGGATATCAATGATTTTAGCAGTATTAACTAATATCGCTACAGTATCAACCTTCTTACAAGACCTTAGATCATGTGAATAAAATTGTGTTCACTATGTTATATCTGTTCCTCAATTTTAAGTCTCCTTTCCATCTCTTAGCAATTAGGATTTCAATGTCTGTTATGAGAAGGTGTTTTTATCACTAGTAAAGAATCTGTAGCTTTAACTCATACTTTGATAGATAAGTAAGCTAACCTCGAGTTTTTCTTGGCGCTCTATAAGCTTGTTTCTTGCTTGTCCAGCAGCAGAGGAGGCATCCTGCGATTGGAGACCAGATCAAGAAACAATTTATTAGAACAACCCAACTTGATTCAATGGTGATAGCTCAGAGAGACAACAACTCATAAATTACCTCAGCTTTTCTGTATTTGGCAATGATCTCCTCTCGCGTTCTAAGTCTGGGCATAATCTCTGCAGTATCATCCAACAATTTTTCACGATCACTTTTCTTGTCTGCAATATAGGAGTATATGGATTATTTCAGACGTCGTCTGAATCAAGAAGCCTCAATCAAAAAACAAGTATCATTTCTCATACCTTTATCTTTGTTATCTAATTCATGGGTTGATGTAGAAGCCAAAGGCTCAGGGTCATCAATTTCAATGTTGTCTGAACAGATTGAGCGTCAGTGACATGGAATGAAAATAATGGCGGAAGCACAGAAACTAAAACCTGCGAAAGTTCAATGTAAGAATAAAGTAAAGAGAAACATGTCACCTATGGAAAGCTCAGCAGCTTCTGGTTCATCCGCAGTTAGCTCTTGAGTCGGGTTTCTCATGAAGATGTCCTCCAGATGACTAAGATTGGCTCTAGAGTTGGAATCATTATGCATCAATTTATTTGATTTTGGCCTCAGTCCTTTTACAATACCACTCAGAATGCCATGATTACCACCCTGTAATAATAAGTCAAGCAATCATATAAAAACTAAAGAACACTGAAAGCATCAAGACTGAAAAAACAATGGTAATGGTTCCAGAAACCTGTTTTCTCTTATGATCAGAGGAAACACTGATTGCAGCATTTGCTGCAGCTGCTAGCACAACATCGTGAAGACTAGGCAGGGACTCGGGAGTCCTAGAAAAAAAAAATGATGGCACATAATCCTCATTCTGAATGTTGTCGCATGCACAAGAATTGGTAAAAATGAATAACTAACATGATTGGGATACCTGAAATCATTTTCATCCTCTAACAGAGAAATAAACGCCACTTCACTGCCATTTGTCTACGTAAAATGCAGAATATTTTAACACATTGTTGCAGAAGTGCATAAGAAATCAAGAATAGAAATTCAATACAATGGAGAAAACCATCACAATTTAATACTCACTTTACAAAAAATAAAAAATTTAGCAGCACAGAGAATAATTCTTTTATTATTTCAGGCAGAATAATACAACCATTAAATTACCAATGCAATAAGTAAATTTTCCGTAGAGCTGATCATCCTTTCCATGTTTGCCTTGAAGTTCCACCTTAACTCTGACAGCAATGAAATTTTTTTCACCAATTCTAGATCATGCAAAGATCTGCAAGTGTAACCATCGCCAATTTCAGAGAATTTCTGCTACATTATTATTACTTAGCATATTCAAAACAGTAGTTTTAAAGAATAAAAAAACTAAAGAATTAGCAGGATAGGGTTATCAGGATGAACAAAATAAGAACTTGAGAAGAAGTGGTATACCTGATCTCCATCTCTCCTGTCTGATAGAATACTGCCAGCCCACAAGCATTTTCACCTTTTTTGAAAACAGTAGTCCAACAACAGGGCTTTGAAAGTTTGACTTTATGAATATATTTACTTTGTCCCTGAATAACCACGCATCATGATAATTAGTGAAGAACGAAATCGAACATTGGGAATATTAGAGTTTACTCGATTAAGAGCCTTACTTGAACCACAGACTTGGCTGGGTATATATGTATTGTATCTTTACAGCAAAGTAAGACAAACAACTCCTTCAAACTTTGTGCAGAAGAGATTTTATCCATAGACCGGTCTTCAGTTTCACTTTTCTGACTCCTTTGAGCACCAGTCGGGGAAAGCTCATTTCTTGGTGAATCATTCTTCTCCAACTGTTGTTCATCTGTAGACCTAGAAATTGCTGCCTGTTTTTCTGCGGTACAAAATCCAAGTAAGTAGTTTATATGACAATAGAAGAGAAATTTAATCACCACCATCAGGGAATACTTGCCTATGACATACATAGAAATTGCCGCTGACTTATTCTTCATCTGTACAGGTCTTGAGCTAATCATGCCACCATTATTACCATCAACAACATATATGCTTGCATCATTGGTTAATACGAATATGGGTTCTCCTCCACAGATATCTGCAGCTTTTGGTGAAGATTCATTTGTGTTTCTCAACTTTTCATGAGCAAAGGCTATGGAGTATACCGATATCAATGGGGAATTGGATATTGAGTCTGTTATAAACGCAACAGATGATGATTGCAAATCTATGACTGCAATCTGGAAGAAGGACATTATGTATAAGCCGCAAATCAAACAAAGTAATGATAATATGAAAGAGTGGCCTACTTCTCAACCTCAATTCCCTCCAAAAGATTAAGCACATTAAGGGAACTGCTTGCCATTCATCAATATATCAATTAACATGAAGCCAAGAAAGATATAACTCACTCGAGAACATTCATATCCAACAATAAGTTTGGAGCTATTGTTTACAAATTTCAGGGCCTGAACTGCTGATTTCTGAAGGTAAAAAACAGCAGCACACCTAGGTCCTTGAATTTGAGCAGAACCGCGAACTGCAAGATATCATGACTAATATCAAGTTACGAAGTCATCATGGCCATATTACTCAAGAAATTTGTGACTTTTACTTTCCCAAAAGCTCTCTTCTGAGCCTCTTTATTTTGACAGAGCTCATATCATACAGTTCAAGCTAATTCAGAATTAGGGGCAAGTGGCAACTAAGAACTTTTGAACGTCATTGTAAGATAATTTGACAAGTGAAGACGAAAATAAATTTGTGATCAATGTAGAATTATTTCTTAAATATTAGTTTATAAATTGTCAAATTTAGATCGGTGGACATGATACCTTATACAGATTCTCATTTATGGAACTCTGGGATTAGTAACACACAATTAATGAGTGTTTAAAATTGCTTGTACTTCCTAAGAAAGGAGGTGATAACAAAGAGAAATAGCAGTGGACTTGGGAATCAATCTTAGCGAATTTGATATGAACTCCACTGGATCCATGATAATGGCAATAATTAATAGAGAAACTAGAATCGAATTAGTAAAGGATTAAGATGACCACAGTGTGGTCCTTTAACATGTGGTCCCAAATTTGTATCCAACAAAAATGGAGATACTGTAATGAAATACATCGGATGTAATTATAGTACACAGTTTCAATTACCTTCACTTTTGGTCTCAGTGACAAAATGAAAGCTTGTCTCTTTGCTGCTATAGAGGTAGTAAAGTAAGACCTGCTTGAGAGCAAACCAAGGATAAATAGAGTATCCAAAGAAAGCTTGTTTCCCTGATAAGCGTGTGAAAGAGAATTAAGAAAATTTCTAACCCGACCACATTCACTTCCAACAGCTAATCTCAAAGTGGAGGAGCATAGATCCAGTATTGTCAAAGAGGCACCAGAACCAACCAACGATTCACTGTCAGCCTATTATTCATCAACAAGAACTCACATAAGCATTAAGTCTTATATAATCACGTGTTATGAAAACTGATTTATATTTTAATTGTCTTTGAAACTCTTACGTCATCTGAATTCAAGTAAATTCAAACCTCATTTGTCAAAACACAAAGGAGCGAGAGAACTGGATAAGTAGCATCCCATATTCGAACTGATCCATCCTGATAGCCTGCTACATAGAGTCTGTGGACCTCATTATCTTTTCCAAATGATAGATGATTACATACACCTCCAGTTAAGGGCCATTTCTTATTCCCAGGCAACGTCAATGTTGAACTCATTGTAGCTGTCTAGTAATACATAGAAGCAGGAAAGTTAGTAAAGAATCAGGATAACTAACAACCACTGATATAATCCAATCCAAACAACAAGAAAAGAGCATATATCACAGAAACAATATCACCTTGCTTCCCAGGTCCTCTATTCTTCCATACACATGAAAAAGCTTTGCCACTGTCATTAAAGGACCAACAGTTGGTATGGTATCTGGAAAGTTCACAGTGGGGACAGATAGTTCCTTCATGGACTCTGAGTCTGAGGAGGAGAGGCTGGCTCGATCATAAATATGTATACGACCAGGGTTTGACAATACAAAAAGAGTAGTATTTGTATCATTCCCACTTGAACCAGCAGATGGAATTAAAATCATATCAGCAAATGATCCAGTAAGAGTGAGGTCCAAGCGACTAATGCATCTCACTGTTTCCATTCCAGATGACCATTCAATACTCAGAACCTGACAAAAAATACGTCCAATAACATCCCAAATTACTTATATCTAGTGTTTTTGTCAATTTGAACTTTCAATAAAGAAATTGTTTTATAAAATTAGTGAGGTGTGCAAATAATATAATCACATATATGCAGGCATAGCAGGCATTTCATTATTACAAGGCATTTCAATATTGAGTTTTTTAATTCAGAGTACAAATTATATTAGTAAAAGTGCTGAAAACCTATCTTCATGATTTTAGAGGAAATTAAACTAAGTTTTTGGATTACTGATGTATAAAGTTATATTTGGAGAAAAAATATTCTCCCTTTGTGACTTCCAGAAAAATCTTTCTCAGATATCTATCTAATGGAGCAAAAGAGAAAAAAAGTATTTATCAGTACCATTTGGATCACCTCTAAATAGCTAACATTAACAACTAACAACTAACAGAATTTCTTAAATGCTAATGATTATCGAAAGTTATTATATAACTCTGAAGCAAGGTAATTACATATACATAATAAAGTTGATGACCCACCGTAACAACTTCTTCACTTCCTATCTCATCTCCACCATATATAAGAAGTTGACCCTCTCGATGCTTATGGGATTTACTGCTGTCCAACCAGTGCAACACTATAACAGGGAGCCTCTTTTCAGCAGAAGACAACTGAAGTTTAACCACATTTGGTGACAACCCAGCTTCTTGCTCTTTAATAGAAGAATCTTTAGATGTATTCCAAAATAAAATATCCCCATCAACATATCCAACGGCAAGAATAGACCCATCTGTAGATGCCCAACAAAGAGCAGTAATCTCTTTCTCCTCTAACTCCTGAGAAGGTGCATCATCTACAATGTTGGTTACCCCATCATTTGGAGGAACAACTTTGTTTTTCAATTCCAGGACCTTATTGCCCCGTACAACAACAACATGTTCTTCAACAATATCCCAAAGAATTAGCAACCCACTTTCATATGCAATCAATAGCCTGAAATTGTAGGAGCAATTTTAGCTATCTGTAAAGCATCAAATTTAGTTAACAGAGATTCATCAACATCCAGAGTTTAACTGCATCCATCCTACTTCTACATATGGATTAGGGACAGAGACGGGGTCTCTGTATTTGAACTAAATAAATAATTTTATTTGCTAAAAAGTTGTTTCTTAACACCTTATAAGTTTTTCTAAAAATCTAAATAGCCTTTGGTTGAGTGTTTAAAGGGTATATGTTGTGTCCAACTCAGATCATGCTTGTCAATATTTACATCATCGGAACTAATTTCTGCTTCTTTAGCTCTTTGAATGTCAAGGCCATTCAAATTTTCACAAGAAAGAGAAATAATTAATATATATATATATATATATATATATATATATATATATATATATATATATTCATAATGTGATGAGTCTCCATGATACATGGGTGCAATCTTTAGGCTGAAGATATCAAAACATAAATCACCATGATATAAAAGAGTCAAGACAATGTAGATCTATTCGAGATAACAATTTTAAGGTTCCAACAGGCTTGGTTCAAATAAAAATTGACTTAAAGCATCCAATCATAAAATAGTTGTAAGTGTTATAAGAGGCAACAAGCTTCAACAAGATTAATACCAGTTAATAACATAATTAGGAAGTCCAAATGAGAAAATCATTGTAATTTCCTTCACATGAATGGTGGACATCAGATTTTTTTAAGCTATTTGTTCAAATAAGAATCATCCAGTAAGATTCAAGATAAGGGGAAAAATATTGATTATAAAAACTCATATCTTGCCTATTTCCAAAAGAAGGTTGAGGAAGAAGGCCAACTACGGGCTGACGATTAGAGATTGGTACTCCAGTAGCTTCTGTGAATGAGAGCAAATAAAGGGGAAAAAAATGAAGAACGATGACAAATTAATGTGATAGTGCAAGTATTACCAGAAATAAAACAGAGTATGTCTTTCAACATGTCTAAGTGACAAAATTTCATGATTAAAGTTTTAGGATTCATTGAAGAAGTTTCAGAGAGAATTTTCACTTCTTATTGTTATTTGAATTATTATTTTTTTTTTTACTCTCCATATGGCATTACTATAATTTCAAACCCAAATAGGCTGACACTGTGGAGTCCTTTTCTGGAATAAAAAACACAAAATGCGCTGTACAATCACAGTAGAGTGTAATTTTTAGCAATCAACATGTTACAAGCTGAATTTTAAATTTTGAACGAATCCATGTTCAGGGAGTTCTGAGCATCAATATTTGAGACATCGACATCCCTACTCTGGCTAATAAGAACTATCACAAGTTTAATTTTAAGAACTTTGGACCTGGGTGGGTAGTATAGTTATGAGCAAAGTAATCTGAAAATGCTAGTGAGTTAATGACATCACCATACCACTCCAAGGAAAAAGTGAAGTCAGCCAAAAGCATCGAGTAAAATTTTTCAACAAGAAAAATTATTAGAAAGCAAAGGCATGCCTTTTCATGAAATATACTCTTGGCAGGACTTACCACCAAGAGATTCTGAAGACAGTTCATAATGCAATTGCAAAAGCTGTCCACTGTCTGTATCATACTTCAGAACAGATACCAATCCATATTCATCACCAACAAACCTAAGACGTGGAGACAACTGTCAATCCTCATGGCAGCTACTACACCATACAATGGAAAATGACAATTATACAATAATCATACATAAATGAGGAGCCACGGATTACAGAGAAAGCAGTTACATTGGATCCCCATTGCAAACTGCAAGCTATTGACCTCCTTTCCAGATTCCAAACCTGAACGGTAAAGGCATATTTTGAGACAAATAGGAATTTATTAAAATAAAAGTTCTGGAAGCATCTCTGGTTCACTACTCTTTCTGTTTTAATACTGCAAATATGTATGTTGGTTAAACATCACTGTTAAATAATAGCAAAAGCACTGTTTAAATATAAATATTTACCGTCCAGTAAATATCCCCAAAAAAAATTCTTAAGATGAAAGCAATAGGACAGAAACTAAATCAGGAGAAATTCTGAATGTTATACTTATGTGGACGCAGATCTAGATGGCAATAAGAGAGGAAAATATAACATGAAAATGAACGAAAGAGATCATAGAGAAAGAATTTGTAACATATACTACGAGGATGAATTATTTTGTACAGGATGACAATTGACAAGTAGAAGCATGTTTCCAGTAACCACTAACAATTATGTGAGATCAAGAGAAATCACCTGAATATCATTGTCATTTGTAATGCTGATTATAAAACCTTGATTATGCAGAAACTGCAAAGATAAGAACAAGTAAAGAGAAATATAAATTAATCATACTTAAAAATTATTACTACTAGCTTTAATGAAAATAGCTGTCAAATTAACTGTGCAACTGAAGAGAGAATTAGAGGGGAATAAATCCCTTATATTTCCTAACATGATTATGCGCCTAAACATCATCCGTCATTCAGATGATACACCATCTTATCAAAACTTCTGAATCAATGGTCCATTTTGAAATACAAAATATATGAACTAATAAAATATGAAAACTAAGATTATTGATAATTTCAAGAGAGTAATAAAAGTTATAACAATGTTGGAAGTGTAGAAATTTCCAGAAGGCATATAGAATTCTGGAGCAACCTCCAAGTATTTGTAAGGTAACAGCTTTGGTGATATCAAAAGCCCTTCGATATTGTCACCACCAACAACCTTTATCCTGCCATCCCTGCATACAAATTAAGGCTATATGTATGAGGCGAGAATAGTAGAAAATACATCATTGATTGTTTGTCAAAATTCCGCATCATGATGTCATAAGATATATGATTAGTCCCGATTAGTCTCACATATATCTAATGAAGATGATTCACTTACTGCCATTGACCTCTGTTTAATCAGTGAGAGACATATATTCCTCAGTAGGACTGCATATTAATAAGTATAAATCAAATCCAGACTTACCGAGGGAAATAACAAAGAAAACTCATCAAGTCCCAAATGTTAACGATATAAAATGGAAATCCATATAACATGGATGAGAAGTAACTACAACACATAAAACATGAGGCTTCACGAGGACAATGCGAGAGTAAAAAGAAAAAAACTACATTTTGAAATCAAAACTCGTAGTAAAATTCCTCTAGAGCTCAAGATGAACGACTGAATTAAATTCTTCAGTCCATTACAACAAAATTGATGCATTTCACGAGTCAGAACATCAAGAAGGATTTTTATTTCATTTTTTTTTTTTTTGTGAAATACATGTAGTTCGAACCATTATCCGCAAAATGAAACTTGAGTAATCACGAAAGTATAGATACACTTACAATGTGCCGATTGCCAGTAGACGCTGAATCGGATCAAAAGCAAGAATCGATGCAGTAGTCGGAACTCCATAGTGCACATTAATCCGAAATTTCACGTCCTCCGACGTCAGTAAGCTCTTCTCTTGAACCTGAATCAACAATGAAAAACACAAACACAAAAAGGAGAAATTTCGAGTACGATCAAAATTGAGACAAGAAAATATAAAGTCAACCAGAAATCGATGAATTGGTTACCTGATGACGATGAACGGCTTTCTGAAACAAGCGCGTCTTGAACATGCCGAGATTGAACTGAACTCCGTTGGTTGGGAGTAGAGTGTGAGAGTTGATGATTTCGAATTGTTGTTTGCCGTTTTGTTTCAAATAGTGTTTGGGATTTGGAGAAAATGAGAGTACGAAACATGGGATTTTTCTCGATTTGCACGCTACATTGCGCCGGGTGAGATTAATGGGGCCCAGTATTTGGGCCTCAAAAGGGTAAACCATCCACGGAAATTGGGCCAAATAGGTGCGTTTTAACTTTTCGGAATTATTAAAAAATTAGATTTATAATAAATTACTACTTTTGTTAAACAAAAATTAAAAAATTAATATAAGAGTGAGATCATTTCACATATGCATTGAAAAGTAATGAGTGAGTCTGGTCCGATTTCACACCTGATTTTAAAAAAATATTATTTTTTAATATATAAAAAATTACATTTGTTTTTATTAGAAGAGTATTAGTTCATAAAAAAAATTCCATATAGTAACGAATAATTAATTAATCATGACGTGAAATAATTTGAAGAGAAATTATTTTTTAAAATAATAATAGTTTATCTCTTTAAAAAGTAATTTTACATATACGGAAAAGTAATCGAAAAAAATAAGGTTTACGTGTGAACTCGATTCACACAATTATTTGCTAATATTTTTAATTAAAAATAACACATATTTAATAAAAAATAATTATTGTGCTGTAAATAGTTTTATAAATAATTTATTTATAATATGAATGAAAAGTATAACTTTAAAAGAAAAGTAATAACATTTTTAATAAAAAATTATAGTAAAATATTCTTACTGTGAGACGATCTACAAGATATGTTCATATACTATTTTAATTCAATCAATTTTATTTAAAAAAAATTACTATAAAATATTAAAAAGTTAAAACAAAAATAAAAATATGTCATAAACTAACTAGAGTTAAATAATTTAAGTAATAATTAATTGGCAATAACAATTTTAAGGGATTATTTTATCAAAATTAAGTACTGCTGACACTTAAAAGTTAGAAAAGTATTATTAGGGGATCTCCTTTTATATTTTGATGTGTACATGTATAGATATAAAACCAAAATGTAACAGGACATTCGATATCTATTGTTAGTACATTTCAATTCAGAAATAACTGCAATTCCTTCTCATGAATTGGTAATACAACAATAATCCATCCATCATACAATTAGAAGAAGTATTTTACTTGTACGTCTCAGTTAAGAAATGGCATTCAAATTTGTTAAAAGCTAGAAAATAAAAAGGCAAGTTGCTTAACCTAACAAGGTTGCAGCTACTAAAACAATCAGTCTCCCCCATATTTTTTTCATTGCATTTACATGTAGCCTCTTTTGTCCTGGATAGTAAAAGTATTGAGTTAAAAGTTTGTTTTGTCCCATAATTATAGGAAACTTTAGATTTTATCCCAAAAAAGATATTTGTATTGATTTTGTCCCATAACTATTAGTTTTGTTTCAATTTTGCCCAATTTTTGCCGGAACCCTAAATTTTCGCCTGAAAATTGTCACGTGCGACGCACGTGACCGTTTAATTTGGGGGAATCCGGTAATCATGCTGAGGTATCAACGAACATTCATTTTTTAAAACAATTTATATTTTTTATTTTTATTTATCTGAAAACCATTTCCTGTAGTGCAGATCCGGCGGCTGTGAGCAGATCGGCGGGGGCGGCAACGGCGACACCAGGCTGTGGATCCGGCGGCTGGCTTAGCGAGCGCTGGGCGAGCGACGGACGGCGAGCAGCAGCGAGCAGTGACGGACGATGAGCAGCAGCTTCCGGCTGGTCGCTCTTCTGGCTGACGAACAGCGGACGGACATCCCCGATTCCACACCTCCATCCGTCGGGAACCCTAGCGAATAGCAGCGGCGGCGGCATCGACGAACAGCATCGGCGGCGGCGGCGGGCGGACACCAGACGACGTGCAGCGGCGGCGGACAGCGGCGGAGGACGACTGACCAGAAACTCAAACACAGTAGAGAGAGAAAGGATCGGTTTCTGGGAAGAAGGGGCCATTGAGCGTAGATCATGAATAGGAAGAAGAAGGGATGCCGGTGAGGGCAGAACCCAGTTCCTGTGGTCTCCCATCTACGAATCGTGACTCCGGAGGAGCCTCCGTCACCGGAATTTGACCTCGACGAAGATGAGGTGTTTGCCGACGATGAGGACCAGCGACAGAGAGCGAAGAACCTGAAGCTCTAGGGCGGCGCTGATCCCAACCACCTCTCTTCGTCCTCGTCGAACGACGCTGGGAAGCGTCGATGAAGCGACCAGAATATGTTGTTCCACCGGAAGGCCATCGGAGAGAGAAGCAGCGTGCAAGAAGGAAATTCGAGTTCTGATTCCAACGTTGGAGATGGTGGTTGGTGGCGATGGCGGCGGTGGGTGGCGATGGCAACGGTGGTTGATGGCGACGGTGGTTGATGGTTAATTTTTATTTTTTAAGTTGATGACGTGGCGATTCTATTAGTTTACTTTTGCTCAGATGTCCATGTCACTCCCCTCGCCGGATTCCCCCAAATTAAACGGTCACGTGCGTCGCACGTGACCATTTTCCGGCAAAAATCTAGGGTTCCGGCGAAAATTGGGTAAAGTTGAAAAAAAACTAATAGTTATGGGACAAAATCGATACAAATATCTTTTTTGGGATAAAATTTAAAGTTTCCTATAGTTATGAGACAAAACAAACTTTTAACTCTAAAAGTATTCATGCTTATAAAATTATTACAACAGTAATTACATAATTAAATGGATTATAACGTATAAAAATAACTTTAACTACTTATACAGCACAAATTCCTCAATACATAAAAGAAACAGCTTCCGTCAATTTAGCTCTTCCTTCATTTTATCCTCAGCTGCCTTCCTTTCAGCCTTCCTTTCAGCCTCCAGATCAAATTTATCACGCCCGGATTTCCTGCACTCTCCAAAAAACTTTTCAGACATTAGTTTCCTTTTTTTTTTTCTCTTCTTCCATATATGCCATAACACGTTGCTCCTCCTCAACGAGGTTGGCCAGTTCATTCAACCTGAAGATAAAGGGGGGAATAGGGCGACGGATCTGCGTCATGGTGAAAACCTAATTTTAGGTTGGAAGTGAAATTGGATGGATACGTGTAATTTTTAAGATCAAATAATATAAATGGGTCTGATCTTCTGTGCTAGTGAATCTTTTGTGACATTTCGTTTGACACCTGAGAGAGAAGAGGAAAATCCTAAGACAAGGAGGGACACCACATCTCGTGCCTAAATGAAATGGATGCCCTAAAATTTTCTTTTCACCCTTAGTATGCCATGGGCCTAAATTAATTTGGCAAATTCTAAAAAAAAATTATATTTGGTATGGCTATTCGCACCAAAAAATGATAAATATACCTCATTAAAAATTTAGACTAAAATATCTTAGTTAATAAGACTATTATGACCTTTAAATTAAATATGTTAAATATATATACTCCCTTCGTCCCATAGAAGTTGACACTAGGGATGGCAATGGGACGGGTATTTCCCGGTACCCGGTCTACCCGAACCCTAATGGGTAGGGTACGGGTAGTTGTAAACGGGTTTGGGACGGGTAAGGGTAGTTGTAAGAAATATCCGTTAGGGTTTGGGACGGGTACGGGTAATGCCTCAAAACCCGCGGGTACCCCGATTATATATATATATTTTTATAAAATTTAATATATATTATATAATTTATATATTATAAGATGTTTTATATATTTAATTAATAGTTATAAGTTTTATTTAATCATATCTATTAAATATTTATTTAAAATAATAGAATTTATATTATATTTAATTAATAATAATGTGATTTTTATTATTATAATTATTTAGACAATAAAAAAATATAATATATATAAAATAAATGAATATTAAACGGGTATGGGTACCCGCGGGTATTCCTAAACGGTAATGGGACGGGTACGGGTACCATAATAAATTTTTTAAATGGGACGGATACGGGTACGGATAGTTATTTTTTAATCGGATACGGGTACGGGTACCTCAAAATAAGCGGGTACCCTACCCGTTGCCATCCCTAGTTGACACACTTTCCTTTTTGGTTTGTCCCACTAAAGTTGACACATTTCCTTTTTAATACATGGGACCCACACAAAAACAATTAATCTATTCTTATGAACCCCCACATATCACCTTTAATACAACTACCCACCGCACATTAAATATTATTTCTCTCACTTCACTTTACTTCACTTTATATTAAATTATTATACTCCTTAATCTCCGTGTCCAAAAAAAATTATATCGACTTCTATGGGACGGAGGGAGTATATTTTTTACTGTGATATATTTATTATTTTCCATAATTAACTGATAAAGGAAAAAAAGGGAGAGAACCTAAAATTTTATCATCTTCATCCCGTAGAATTGTAAGTCCTTTCTTCATCTTCGTTCTTCTTCTAGCCAGTCGATTCATCATATTCGTTCTTCATTCGTAATGTGAATACATCTCCTTCTCATCCCTAATTATTTCGCAAGGAATCCGACTAAAGGTAGGAGTTGTTTGAGGAGAATTCGGAAACAGCCACCGTCGATCTCTCCGGCGAACTCCCTGTGTCGGTGGCACTGCCCGGAAAATAGAGTCTTACGCGTGAAATGCAGAGTTATGTGGCAAGCCACGCAAGATATTCTGCGTTGTCCTTTCATTTTACTCATCTCCGCTCAATATCTTGAAGAACTCATCTTCTCCGGCGATTGCAGCCATTCCGAAGACAATCGGGTGGGCCCCATTGACAGATTCTTCTCAAACAACTCCTACCTCAGGTCGGATTCTGGTGCAGCATGGTTCCTTCAACGGTGGAATTATTCGTCCTGTTCTCATCCTAAATTTTCTTCTGGCAAATTGATGTTCATCATCTTCATCCTTTATTCAATTAGGTGATGATTGGTTTGAGATTATGTGGGATTTGAAAACTATGAATAGTGTGTTCTATGTTTGTTTTGGGTTTTAAGTAAGGTAGGTTTTAACTTTATGTCAAATCAATGTATTAATTTATTTAAAAAGTTAAATGAGAGAGGTGAGATAAAGAGAGAAAGTGTATTAATTGAAGAGAGTGAATGTATATATAAGAGAGGTTTTTAAAATTTGGTGTGGGTTTTGGAAAACCAAAACCTGGATTTAAAATCCGTAAACGAACATAATCTTAAGGATTGTGAATACATCTCTTTTAATTAATCGAAGAAAGCAGATTTGCGTAGTCGGTTTATCATCTTCCACAGCATAGTTCGGTGAATTTTGATTCACCGTGAATAATATTCTCTCCGTCCTAGGTAAGAGTCTCATTTACCATTTTGATTGTCCCACCCAAATGATCCTATTTCCTTGTTTGGACATATGGTACCCACCCACACCCACTAATACAATTAAAATATGGGGCCACATACCCACTAATACAACTACTCACTACACATTAAATAATAATACTCTTTAATCCATGTGCCAAAAAGCAAATGAGACTCTTACCAAGACTCACTACACATTAAATAATAATACTCTTTAATCCATGTGCCAAAAAGCAAATGAGACTCTCTTACCAAGAGACGGATGTAGTATATATTTATAATAAAGCAAATATAAAAAGTCAAAATTGACATAAAAAATTTCCCTCCCATTTTAACTTTCCTAATTTAACTTGATGAAATTAAATAGCTATTCCAAATAACTATTATTACATTTCATCCATTGATTATGATTAACAACTTTTTAAAATATCTAATCCATTTATTTTATTTATTCCATCGATTATATAAAATACTCAATTCAATAGTTGAATTTGATGAATTTATCGGAATAATTTTATATAGATTTATTATAGTATGTATTTAATGTATAAGAAATAGTTATATTAGTGTTGTATATGACTTCTATATAAAATAACTAAATAGTATTTTGTATGATTCCACTTAATATAAAAGAAATGTAAATAGGAGTATTAATTTGAGATAAATAAAAGTTAGAAAAACACGTTTACTACGCATGGATAATAATAAAAAAAGAAAAATACTCCCTCCATCTCAAAGATATTGAGACACTTTTTTTTTGGGTTGTCCCACAATAATTGACATATTTTTTTTTTTAAGGATATGAGACACATACAAAAACAATTTATTTATTTACATGGACACACACCACACTCACTACTAATACAATTACCCACTACACATTAAATATTATTTCTCTTATTTTACTTTATATTAAATTATTATACTCTTTAATTTATGTTAAAAAAATATGTGTCAATTGTTTTGGGAACGAGGAAGTACTATATTACTAATGGTTCCTTTCTATCATTAAATTTTCACATTGAATGACGTGCCAGCCCTATCTCATACGTCAACGCCATACTTTCTTTATAACTACAAATACTAATTTTTGTTTCGATTTAATTTCTTCTATTCTGAGTAGATATCCAAATTTATTTTCTTCAGTGCAGGTGAGAGATATCAATCGCCATGAAAGTTCCTGCTTCCAAATATCAAGGTTTTCTCTCTGCAACTTTCAATTTTTCCTTCTCTTGCCAATTATGTTCGTGTTAGTTTGTATATTATTATTGATCGAATTCCGAGGAGATTTCTTTGTTTGATTGAGATATAAATCGAATGGTGGTGTAGACGATATGTATAAAGAGGCGAAGAGCAGCTATTTTGATTTGCCGGCATTAGATGTTTCAGTGGCATTTCCTCAAGCAACTCCAGCTTCCATCTTTCCTCCTAGTGGTAAGATATTTCTTATTTTATTTTTCCATTATTTGATTTTTTTGAATGAAGAGTTTAGCTCAATTTTGCGGTTTTGTAGACCTTTTTTTGAATTATGACTTGTGCGCTTGTATCTCTTTTGAGATGTTTGACATTTTTCTTCTAATTTACTTCGGTTTTTGTTCTGCTGATTTTGAGCTTTTGGATCTACAGTGTCGGATTATTATCATTTTGATGATCTGTTGACTCCTGAGGAGCAAGCTATCAGAAAGAAGGTGCGAGAAATCATGGAAAAAGAAGTAGCTCCGATAATGACAAAGGTACTTCTTTTTGAATTGTCAAATTTAACATCTTCAGCATCCTACTATAACGTGTATTTAGTAAATTGAATTGAGTGTCTTTGTCTGCAAAATTAATTTCGTAACGAATCCAGGGTTGAGTTCTTTCATTCTCTTGCAAATAGATTTAGATATATCTCCTCCTACAGTCTCATGTTTGGTTAATTGGCAATAGTTGGGATTCCCGGATATGGAAAATAATGATTATAGTCATAATAAATTCAGCATATTTTTTTCTTGTTATCTATTAGTGGGCTATGATGGCATTAAGCTGATATCTTTTCCTTCTCGCCTGTTATCTATAAATAGGCATAACCTAGATCATTTTGTATTGAATTTTATAATAAAGTGTGATGTCTTTTCCTCTTCAGTACTGGGAGAAGGCAGAATTTCCATTTGAAGTGATTCCAAAGCTTGCCACACTGGGTGTTGCTGGTGGCACAATCAAGGTACTTGGTTTGAAATAATATATATTCTGTGCTTCACTGTTCCTCTCATGATGGAGTCGAAGATGTACATATCTAACTGTATATAATACAGGGTTATGGTTGTCCCAACCTCTCCATTACTGCCAGTGCCATTGCTACAGCAGAAGCAGCAAGAGTTGATGCCAGCTGCTCTACTTTCATTTTGGTGCATTCCTCTTTGGCAATGCTGACTATTGGTAAATTTTGCTATTGTTTTATACGATCTTTTTCATCGATTATGGTAACTTATTATTATTTTTGCGCTGTTGAGAATAGCGCTGTGTGGATCTGAAGCACAAAAGCAGAAATATTTGCCATCCCTTGCACAATTCAAGACAGTAGCTTGTTGGGTAAGATGCCTTTGCGATACATTATTCTGTTTTACTGACATGTGCATCATTCTGTATTTCATTTGCTAAATTTTGTGCTTATTTGGACATAGGCTCTAACGGAACCTGATTATGGTAGTGATGCCAGTGCTTTGAGAACAACAGCGAAGAAGGTCTGCCTATAAACCTTTACTGATCACTCCTTGTTAAGTATATCTGTATTTTGTGAGACCATGATTACCTATTTTTGACTTATACTGAGAGATTACAACAAAAGATAATTGCTTTTATTTAGTTTTGCTCGTGTATTTTGCATGTTTTTCTATATTAGTTTGGTTGGTGTGTTTGCTCATATTGACTTCGAGTATAGACTGATAGTTGACTTCAAATAATCAGGTTGAGGGTGGTTGGATACTTGATGGTCAAAAGCGCTGGATAGGAAACAGCACTTTTGCTGATGTCTTAATTATTTTTGCTAGAAACACTGCCTCAAACCAGATAAACGGGTAAGGTTTATTTATTTACACTTGTAGTACTCTGCACGGGTGAGTCTTATCTTTGAAAGCGCATCTGATTTTCTCATTTTAGAGTATTTTGTCTGAATCCAATTATTTAGCAGTCATTTTTTTCTGTTTAATAATTTGTATCATTCCTGGTTTGCTTGCTTCCTTCTAAGTGATGACTTTTATCTGGATGCCAACGTGGTCAAAATCTGGCAAATTGATGTTTACATTATGCTTTTCGTCTCTACATCACTGAAAGTTGATTAACTATTTTGAATTTGCAACAGATTCATTGTAAAGAAGGACACTCCAGGTTTACAAGCTACTAAAATAGAAAACAAAATTGGCCTAAGAATGGTCCAAAACGGTGATATTCTGTTGAAGAAGGTTTTTATCCCTGATGAAGATAGACTTCCTGGAGTTAATTCTTTTCAAGATACAAACAAGGTATGGACTCATAGAGTTAATGATTGCTGCATTCTATGATAGTTTTGAAGTGTTGCCTACTCCAGTGGTGTATCAGATACATTATGCATATCTTGAAGAAATTTCTTGCACTTGACTCTTTTTGTATAGCTTCTGCATACGAAATGCCGCATCTTTTGTCTATGACTCTAGTATATGTTTTAAATTATATGTAACCTTATCTAAAAAATTAAACTTTTCCTGGTATTAGGTACTTGCAGTATCACGTGTCATGGTTGCCTGGCAGCCTATTGGCATATCGATGGGGGTGTATGATATGTGTCACAGGTATTTGTAGCTTATTTTAGATTTCTTTATGGTTTAATACTTTAATCGCCGAAGACAAGTAAACAATCAAAAAGGAAATAAAATCACACTCAGCAGTTTGCCATCCCTTGTTTGGGATCATCCAAATTTTAGATTACATATAGATTGTTTAATCTAAAGTAACAATAAATTTTCTGGAGCCTTGGATTCTTTTCTAGGTCACTTAGAGAACAGACTCTTAACATTTTTTATTGTTACATTGCATGTTCATTTGCTTATGTGTACTGTGAGTTCTGCAACCTCAATAAATGGAGATCCCTCTGAAGACAACTTTGTTAGAGCAGAAGTTCATTATTGAACAATTAGTCTTACATTGATTCATATCCTTATTCAGTACTTATTTTGGAACATCTTTTAGTCTTACATTGATTCATATCCTTATTCAGTACTTATTTTGGAACATCTTGTAGTACTCACTATTTCTTCTTTAATATGATCTTCACTAGTAATTATGACTTCAAATTTAAAGTGCAGTCTGATTTTATTTCTCAGTAGTTTGCCAAGTGTTTTAACTAATTATCTCAATCATTTTATTTCTGAATTGCAACATAAAAGAATCGGACTTGTCTTTATCTTGATATCCATCATTTATCCGGTTACTTTCTGTTTCTTGCTTCAATAAAAAATATATACATATCTTAAAGGTATCTAAAGGAAAGGAAGCAGTTTGGTGCTCCGTTGGCAGCTTTCCAAATCAACCAACAGAAACTAGTTCAAATGCTAGGTAATCTTCAAGCAATGGTTCTTATTGGTTGGCGTCTGTGCAAGCTGTACGAGAGTGGTAAAATGACTCCTGGTCAAGCTAGCTTAGGCAAGGTAATACACTAATTTTATCCTTACTTAATATAAGAGGTTAATAACAGGTTACGATTTAACTGATGAGTTTCTGGTCAATTCAGTCATGGATTACCTTGAGGGCAAGGGAGACTGTTTCCCTTGGACGGGAATTACTTGGTGGCAATGGAATTTTGGCGGACTTTCTTGTTGCAAAGGTGTGGCAGCTTGTATTGTTTCGCCGTATATTTGCTAAAGTGGGGTCATCCATGAAGAAGTGATGCCCAGTACTAGTATGAAAGATCTGATGCTATTTGTGTGTTTCTCTCTTTTTCTGCCTCAGGCTTTCTGCGATTTGGAGCCCATATACACGTATGAAGGAACGTACGACATTAACACCCTTGTAACTGGCAGGGAGATCACCGGAATTGCTAGTTTTAAGCCAGCTCTGTCGAGCAACCGGAGTCGCCTGTAATATTCAGGTCTGAGTTGCACGCCCGGGACATAATGTAAGAGTTCATGAAAGTTTCTGAAAAGTTAATAAAATATAGTACAAGTCGTAAATTCTTGTAACAGTTGATTTATCGTTGTACGAGATCAGTTCAACTCTAAAATGTAAGTGGATTTAATATTGTGCTTAATAATAAATTAATAGAGTTGAAGCTTTCTGGCCCAATTCGATTTTGGTGCTAATGGTATGTCTGTATTGGTTATTGGATCTACTGTTACTTTAACCGTATTAAAAATAAATAAACAAGTAATTTAAAAAAAAATGACAACCGTAATGACCAAAATAATAAGGGTAAATCTTGCGTGAGACAATTTTTCACTTTGTAAAATAATTATCATTTTTATTAATTTATTATCACTTTCTGACCATCTCACATAAACCCTTACGTGAGACGGTCTCACACAAGTCTTTGCCAAATAATAAAGCAATTCATTAAAAGAATAAAATGCATCACAGTATCCACTCAAATTGATTATCGTTGAATATAACTATCACAATTATGGGCATGCGTTAAATTAAAAAGTATGTAAATGGCAATTGTGCATGTGAATTTATCCAAACTAGTCTTCTGTTTCAGCTAACCTAAAAATTCCCACATAACAAGACCCTGTCATCTTGTATGCAGTATTCAAGAGAATACCGCGACAAGTATATAGTACAAAGATTGTAAGGGCTTGCTTACAACAGACCACACAATCGAGGCTTAGAACAAATTTGCCTCCCATTGGATTTAATAACTGCCATCAATCCTGCAGTTAGGCTAGCGCACACCACAGAAGATAGAATATGTTGTGCGCTGTGTCCGGCTATACAGTAAAAACACACCATGTTAATCACTATTTTCTAAAAAAATAAATTCGTTCCTGGTAAGATAATAAATAACTCAATACCTTGGTTTAATGTGATCGATGTTACCGTCAATCCTCCAATTACAAGAGCCGATGCAACCGGAAGATACTGAAAATATACAGATTCCAAATAGAAAGCCGTCATTGCATAGAGAATGAAAATTTGTGAAGGCTCATCACTAGCTGTTTCATGCACAACCAACGGACTCTAGCAGCACGGTGTGTTGCATATGATATGAAATAAGATGAACGGCTATGAGGTTAGATGAACAGCTATGAGGTTGATGTAAATTCTGAACTCACTCTAGTTGTCTAGTAATATCCCAAGTTTTTCCATTTTCCAGGAAGGATAATATCACATAAGTCAGTGAAAAGGCATAGTTTTCAAAGCAAGTGATTAGTTCTAAGAATCACGTCTGCTATAAAGATTTTCAGATAAACAAGTGTGTTTTAGTATAGAATTAACACACATATTATGTTTATATGAAAACAGTACTTCGACAATTAAAGGAAAGGTTATCACTTACAGTAACAGAAAGGGCTTCAAATCCTTTAGGCTGGAAGGGAGAAGGACCAGTTCTGCTCACAGTATAACGGCCACTAATGAGATCAATAGCATCCTGTAAGGTAAAGGAAAGTATGTTACAATCCCTGATCCTTCAAAGCCTTTCAGTTGACAACCGAAAAAATTAAAATTACATTTTAATAAGTACAAATGAAAGAAGAAGAGTGTTTAAGATCCATTTTGACTACATGACTTGCCTGTCGAACTCCATCTTGAAAATTATTTAAAAAATATCTCGAGAGGGCACTCATTCCATCTTTAATCATTCCAGACATTGTCTGCTTTCCATATCTGAGGCATAATGTAAAACATTAAAAAGGTAAGCCTTTTCTGGGTTTTATTTATTCGATACTTAAGAAAGTTTTCAGTTTCTTCAGGTTACCTGACAAGGTCCCGTTTCAATGCATGTGTTCCAGAGTACTCAAGGCTTATCTCATCCCCATGCTCCACCCATACTGTTATTATAGCACAAGAAAAGAGACTGATGTTTTTGTGCAAGAAAAAAAAAAAAGAAAAAAAACATGAAAACTATTTATTGTAGGAGCATCAATCATGTTGGGTCCATACAAGTCTTAAAAATTGTAAAATCTTCACTAAACATCGAAATGTCTTCATCTTTAGTAAGGGCACCAACTCTTTGAAGCTGAGAATTTAGAGAAATCTTTGCAAGGTAGCTCTGCACTTGGACATTAAATTCCTGATATAAGAATTTACACAGAAAATTATATTACCCAAAATAGAAGCAAAGACTCATCAAACCTGTGTGACATTCGTTCTATCAAGGCAGTCTATACAGTTAGATCTAACAATACCTTCCTGTTCTGCTATTATCTTTCCTTCAGAATCTAAAAGGAAGTATCTGTTCAGCTGGAATAGTAAATATTAAAAGAGCATTACGAATATCCAGCATAGGATTCTCGCACCCATTTTAGGAAAAAGAAATATCAAATGCAATATATATTCATTACCCTTGCTTCTCAAAGTCTTCCGAGATTTGGTCATGAAGGAGTTGTATATTATCAAAGTTGCCATTGCCGCATTGTTGGTGGAAGTCGAATGAGACATACCTGGGGCAATAACATATAAACAACATTATATATTTTCTATTCCCACAACTTAAAACATGGTGAAAATGGAGAATGAAGATAAGGCCTACAAAATATAGGAATATTCAACAATATTGCAAACTGCCAACCTATAAGCGAGAATAAGATATTAATAGTTGGAACCACAGTCTACTATCAAGTCAATCGAGTTTGGAGAAACCCCTCACTATAATGGTGCTCCTCAGATGTGAAATAAGAACAAAGATAACATGAGAAACACTTGTTCACCCAAAACTCTAATATGAAGTTCTATATGTAAAGCTCAAATAGGAATACTCCCATTTCTATATTTCTAAATTGAACATCCAAAAAAAGTTGGATCAAATTTTAACAGAATCAATGTGAAACCGCACCTTACAATTGGAATTTTTTTCATTTCTTCAGCATAAGCCACACTTAACATACCCTCGTCTCCATGCTACAGGATAGAAAGAGAAAAATTACATCAATTGTAGCTAAACTCAAATTGAGAACGCTATAAATCATGCTTTAACAAAGAGTAGAGTTAATGGCGCACAAGACAAATTTGGATATAAGAAACGATAAAGCATCATTAATATAGCTATTATTGGGATACTGTCATAGTCTTTTATCAAATTAAGCGCCTTAGTTCGTCAGCAGGATAAACATGATAAGAACTGAGCCATTTCTATCTAACTATCATGAAAACAGTAGCTATAGCCAAAACGATTTGAGAATAGAATGTAAGAATTTCTCTCAGGTGAAATTTCACCTATTCCTTGGGGTAAATTATTTGCCAAAAAACAAATTAAGCACAAATAATTTTCTCAGAATAATGCATGGACCTGGGAGATATTAACCAAGAAATCTAACCTTATCTGTCAAGTCAACCACAATGCACCCTCCATATCTTTTCAATAAATCATTAAAATGGCGTTCCACAACATCTGACTGAAACACAAAGATAAAATAAAAGTGCTGAGTTGCTGCAAATGAACAAAACACTGAAAAATACACTACTGTTAACTGGGAAGTACATACTGTTTGCTCATGATTAATTAAATGGAGTCGTGGTTTATAGCTCAAATCAACAATTTGCTCCCATAGGAGAGGAATTGACCCTCGGACCTGATAACCACAGTTTCTTATAAGCTCAACTCATTACAGTAATGACTAACAAGAAAGGTGTGCTAGAGAAAATGTAACAAAAGAATCAATATGTGAAGCTGCTCAGGCTGGATTTTATCCCAAAACTAAGCAAAATCAGAGTCACTCAGAAACAAAGAAACAACATAAATTACAAATCCTGACTGTTAGCTGTCCATTTTCCCCAGAGATAAATAACATTAGATTCACAAACAAGATGAGGCCTCAGCGACGATCAGAGTGTGAAATTCTCAAAAGAAGGGGTGAAAATTGCTGAAGCAGACCTGCAGAAAAGAAGACATGTAGCCTTCAAATTCCAGCAGCTGCTCAGTTTCTATAAAGTTAGCAGTATCGCCTTCTAAATTGGCTCCTCGTCTCCACATCCTTGTCCCTAAATGTAGGTGAACAAAAAAGTTGAGTTCCTAAGGATCAAAGTTAAAAAAACCAATAAAAAATAATCCATTCTTTTGTACCTAGGCGCCTCGTACATCTCCGTGAAATTAATTTTACAACAGCAGGTGATTTCTTCAACTTCATTTCTCCAGTCTGAAAGCTTTAGCCGCAGTCAAGTAAAACAAAATCATTTTTCTGAAGTTTTTGTTTATTCATAAATGCTGCATGTGAGAGTGGGATTTTAAAAACCAACACACGCACACTGAGAGAAAGAGAGGTATAAGGATATTTCCTTGCAATAATGGGATAATATATTCATCAAGCTGCAAGAAGAAAGTTCACAATTAAAAAATAATACATTGTAATAAATTATTCAATACATTCAGCAAGCGCCAATACAAGAAAGTTTTCCAAAAACCTTCTAACATAACAAAACTCAATTATGATTTTCATATCCATAGAGCATCCAACACAGCTTAGAGCTTTAAATCACAAGCTCTCTTGTCAGTCTTATGGGAGGAGTCATTAATTTCTAACCTTATTCTCAATAAGCTCCTCTAATAAATTCCAGTTCCAAACAAATCGTGGGTCACCCTGCAAGTCACCAGAATCAAATTTGAGTTTCACTTTAAGAAAACCAACAAAAGTTAGAGATAGTCAGTTGACTTCCTTTAGCAGCTATTAGATCTGTCAAGCTAGCAACTGCACAAAGGCATGCTTGAGTTTTATGGTCATGTGTTTAAGTGTATGATATGGATGTTACTACTTTATATTTGCACTCCCACATTGCACCAAAATAAGAATATGTTAACTTCAGAGTTTTAATTAACATACCTGCTTCCAGATTGGTTTACTCTCCCATCCTTCTGCCAGCTTGCTCCTCCTCTGCAAGCTGGTAAGCACACAGCTTTATGAAGTCAACAAACCTTTCATTTAAACATAGAGTAGAAAATATATATACGTAAAAAACATACTTTAAGGTTATATCAGTTCCATAAGAATAATATAAGCCTGGTGTTGATTCAACAGTCTTCAAAAGAGTCATGAAGTAATCTTCATCTTTTTTCTGTAAAAGATCATGCAGCATTTTAATCAACAAGGATACAGATCTAATTGATTCAGAAGTTTGAGAAATTAATCAGATCATAAGATTCAAAACCATACTTCCTGACTAGTCAGAACTCTTGAAGCTTCTTTACAGGATAGGAACTTCATTGATGTAACCCGGAAAACAGGAAAACCAATGTAATTTCCAACTTCTTTCCTAGAAGTAATAACTAGCACATATGTACCTATGAAAAGATGCAGCAAATTCTATCAGATTAGTCAGTAAGGTAGAGAAAAAATTAACACGTGTGATTTAATTTACTCAATATGTTTGGTTTTTAATTTATTCTGTCAGTAAATAAAAATAGCACCTGCCAGCAACCTAATTGTTCCAGCAACCCCATATATAGTTGACACTTTAAGAATTCCAGAAGGGTCATCACCTATTCAAATCAAATCATTACATCATAATTAGATTAAGAATCAAAATTAAGTACCGCTGACACTCAAAAGTTGATTCTCAATCACATACCACAACTGCAATTCCTTCTCATGAATTGGTAATGGAACAGAAATCCATCCATCATATGGTTAGAAGAAGTATTACTAGCACATTTCAGTTCAGAAATGACATTCTAATTCGTTAAAAGCTAGAAAATGAAAAGCAAGTTACTAAACACAACAAGGTTACAGCTACTCAACCAATCAGTCTGCCCCATATTTTTCATTCCATAATTAATATTTACTTACATGTAGCCACTTCTGTGCAGGATAGTAAAAGTACTCCGGCTTAAAAAATAATAGTAACATTAATAAAATAATTGAATGGATTCTAATTCATAAGAATAATAATAACTTGAACTACTTATACAGCTAAAAATTCTCAGTACAGAAAAGAAAGAGCAAAGAGCAAGCAATGCCTCCAAAATAGAAAACTTCCTCATGGTTGAACTAACAGATCACATGTACGAAATCTTACTAACATGTCAATTAACCATAAAATGATATTAACGAACTACCAAAAAAATGATTCGGCAACACAAATATAGGAAACATTCAGTTAAGAAGCTATCGACGTAAAACAAAATCCAGCAAACGAATAAAACTCTACGGTTAAGTCCGACAATATTTCAAAACAGCGATTGTTTAAAATTAATTAAGAGTTCTAGGAAGTTGATGGTAATCAGACAGAAAAAATGATATTATAAGATCTTTTGCCGCATCACAAATTCAATAGAAAGAACAGACCGTTAAGCTTGCCAATGTTTCCATCAAATCGATTAATAGAGAAGCCTTGATCCGGTGATTCAACGGATTTGATCACGAATTTATCGGTGAACTCTTGCAATATCAATTCGCTCCACAGCTTGAAATGACTTGCGGAACTTGATTCGATTTCCGTCTCCATTTCCACCTTCCAGAGAAGAATATTAGATCTCGAAATTCAGATGAAATATAAGAACGAACGAACGTACCCGATCCGTCACAAAGAGTCGAGGAGTGAATTGAATAATTGAAAAGATGATGCTTATAGAATATTACGTGGCATTGATTAGGGTACAACTGTCCGATCAATTGATTGAGCACTAATTAACCGTCGTAAATGGTGTACCCCACCACCCCTATCCTAGTAATTGGTGTAGTAATTGGTGAAGGAGGTAAATCGCAGGACGTGCCTAAGTGACTTATAGAGAGGGAATTCATGCCAAAGACATAACTCAAACCCCCATCCTACAATTACCGTTCAGTTGAAAGACATTTTCACCTTCCTTTACCACTTGAGCTATGCCCTGGGCACTAATTAATCATCGTATCCTTCAATCATGGTCGTTAAGAAACACTCTGCCCTAGGATTTTGTACATGCCCCAGTTTTAATTTTGCGAGAATTTTCTCTTTTACATTCTTTTTTTACTTTTATTGCATTGTGATTGCTTAATAATATCCATTGCTATTTCAATGGAAAGAATCAGAACGATTTCTTTATTCATCGAGAAATGAAGTTGTGGAACTTTTCTTGAAATATTATGAATATAGAATGGTAAAAGGAGTAAAAAAAATACTTCATCCGTCTCATACTCGTTGTCTTACTTTCCATTTTTATCCGTCTCAAACTAATTGTCTTATACCAAAAAGGAAATATCACATCAATCCCCACCCTAAAAGTTTATCTTAATTACAACTTTACCACACCTACCTAACACACATAACATACTTTATAATTTATTTATTACCTAAAAATACCACAATACCCCTAAAAAGTCAACTTTTCTTAAACTCCGTGTCTACAGTGTCGCAGACATCGAGTCTGGGACGGAGGGAGTAACTTTTTTTTAAAATTTTTTTATTATCAGTTTATTTTTATATTACTGCTCTAATCTCCAAAAACTCTTCAAATTTTAAGGAGCATTTTCCACTCAATAACATTGATTTTGACTCTTCAAATTTAGATAGTATAAATAATTATTTAAATTTAAATGTTAAAATAGAGAGTGTTTAAATTTTAATTTTATCGAAATCCTCTTTATTATATGAATATTTAGTGTTTTGGGTACTCTAATAATTTTTTTTTTTTTTAATTACCAACCTCTATCGGGGCCTTAATTACTGAGATTTAGGGACATAATCAAAATCAATGTAAAATAAGACCTTTGATTGAAAATAAGAACTGATATAAACATAGACTAATTATTTTGGATTGAAATACCAGTCCTAAAGCATCCACCTATCTCTACTCGACCGGAACTCCCAACAACTCAGCAGTGAGCACCTTCATCCCCAGTTGACACAATTTTCACACACCGATTGTATTTATGATTTTCTTTCAAATAAGAAACGGTTTGAAGGTCATTGTCGGATTCACAGTGAATCTGGGTGTGAACCAATATCATATTGTTAATTTTATCCAATATCGCACCCAAGTCCCTGTATCCATTTCGAGTTTTGAAATCATCCACTCCTCCAAATGCTCATGAACTTGATTCTGTAGTTTCTCAATATTTTCAGCAACTTCACTCATCTTTCTCTCCGCTTCCTTCATTCTAACACTATTTTGAAATATTATGAATATAGAATGGTAAAAGGAGTAAAAAAAATACTTCATCCGTCTCATACTCGTTGTCTTACTTTCCATTTTTATCCGTCTCAAACTAATTGTCTTATACCAAAAAGGAAATATCACATCAATCCCCACCCTAAAAGTTTATCTTAATTACAACTTTACCACACCTACCTAACACACATAACATACTTTATAATTTATTTATTACCTAAAAATACCACAATACCCCTAAAAAGTTAACTTTTCTTAAACTCCGTGTCTACAGTGTCGCAGACATCGAGTCTGGGACGGAGGGAGTAACTTTTTTTTAAAATTTTTTTATTATCAGTTTATTTTTATATTACTGCTCTAATCTCCAAAAACTCTTCAAATTTTAAGGAGCATTTTCCACTCAATAACATTGATTTTGACTCTTCAAATTTAGATAGTATAAATAATTATTTAAATTTAAATGTTAAAATAGAGAGTGTTTAAATTTTAATTTTATCGAAATCCTCTTTATTATATGAATATTTAGTGTTTTGGGTACTCTAATAATTTTTTTTTTTTTAATTACCAACCTCTATCGGGGCCTTAATTACTGAGATTTAGGGACATAATCAAAATCAATGTAAAATAAGACCTTTGATTGAAAATAAGAACTGATATAAACATAGACTAATTATTTTGGATTGAAATACCAGTCCTAAAGCATCCACCTATCTCTACTCGACCGGAACTCCCAACAACTCAGCAGTGAGCACCTTCATCCCCAGTTGACACAATTTTCACACACCGATTGTATTTATGATTTTCTTTCAAATAAGAAACGGTTTGAAGGTCATTGTCGGATTCACAGTGAATCTGGGTGTGAACCAATATCATATTGTTAATTTTATCCAATATCGCACCCAAGTCCCTGTATCCATTTCGAGTTTTGAAATCATCCACTCCTCCAAATGCTCATGAACTTGATTCTGTAGTTTCTCAATATTTTCAGCAACTTCACTCATCTTTCTCTCCGCTTCCTTCATTCTAACACTATTTTCGGCAACTTCACCCATCTTTCCCTCACTCTCAGCCTTCTTCATTCTATCTTCAGCCGTCTTCCTTTGAAACATTAGTTTAACTCTTTCAACCTCATTTCTCTTGCACTCTTCTGAAAAGTACTGTAGCGACATCTGTTTCATTTTTTTACGGTCTTCTTCAATATCTGCCCTTATACGTCGCTCCTCCGCAAGGACATTTGCCAGCTCATTCAACTTGTTTCCGGCGAGGATAGCCGCCATGGGAAATCCTAATTTTAGGTTTGAGGTGACATTGGATGGATATGTGATTTTTAAGATTAAAATAGGGATGGATGGGCTAAAATTTTCTGCTAGGGATGGGGTGGGCCCTAAATTAATTTTGAAATAGAGATTTTTGACTATAGTTTACCAAATTAATCAGCTCGCATTTCTAGTGAACCAACAATATATGCAGTTTATAAAATTTATGATTAGTTTTAATAACACTTTAAAAAATGAGTTGTTTTTTTTTAAAAAAGAAAATTATATTAAGATCGTTGGAAGATAGTTACATTTAAAAGAATCCGCCAATGAAATTTACAAACATAGTTACATTTGAATAAAAAAAAATTACTAATTTAAATAAATTCAAAATTAATCTAATTTTACAACAAAATTGTCCATAAACCAAAAGCTTCCAAATTAAATTCAAATTTCAGGAACTATATTCATCATCGGATAATTTAATAAGTTCGTAAAAAGCTTATGATCGCCCAAAATAACAGCAGTCACAGAAAATTGTAGAGAAATTATCAGAACCAGAATTCTATTTCACGAGTAGCACAAAACGATCAAAAGATCATACAATTTTTGTAGGAAATTTAAAAAAAAAAAAACTCATGAAAACAAGCCCTAATCCTAAATCTACTAAATCCCTAACTCCAAAAGCTTAACCCCCAAATCCGTAAAGAGTTCGGCCCTGCCTCTTAAGAGCATATACAACATCCATAGCCGTTACCGTTTTCCTACGAGCGTGCTCGGTGTAGGTTACAGCATCACGGATGACATTCTCAAGGAAGATCTTGAGAACGCCACGTGTCTCCTCGTAGATGAGACCAGATATACGCTTCACTCCACCACGGCGAGCCAACCGCCGAATAGCAGGCTTCGTGATACCTTGAATGTTATCTCTCAACACCTTACGATGACGCTTAGCGCCGCCCTTTCCCAATCCCTTGCCGCCCTTTCCTCTTCCAGACATTTTATCAAACCCTAATTTTCAATCGCTCTGGAAAATATGAAATTGTAGATGATGTTCACGATGTTCGATATGAAACAGTGAGGGAGAATTTATAAGAATTCAAAATATGATTCGGACCGTTGGATTAAAATCTGAATCGATGGTCAGTGGGCATAATCCGCGTGAATATAATTAAAACAAGCTCATTGCCGGATATAGTGTACGGGATTTGATATCAGTCGTTGATTGAAATTCTATCGACGGTCAAAATTAATTATCCGTGTTTGAATGGCTAAAAAAAATATGTAGCCTTTGATAAAGAACCAATCAACGGCTGGCGAAGTTAGTTCAAATTTTAAACTTTGATAAAAAAAAAATGCTGTATTTTTTCTTAACAGAATTAAAATTGCAGCTAATTGTATAGTCATGAGATGGTCTCACGCGATTAAGTAGATTAACCTTCCACCATTTTTCACAGTTACCACCAATCTACATCCAGCAATACAAATTCTCTTAGAAGTAGAGCAGTCAATTCTTGATTTTATTAACATGAAATGTTGCCCAATTCTTGGCAATCAATATTGCTAGTTTGCTCTTTTACTTTTAAGTTTTATACCATTATTTGATCGAGGAAAACTACATATATCCTCAAGATTATGATAATCATCAATGCATGCATATAATTGAACATATGATATGGAAACTTCACTGTGACTTAAAATGCAAGTAATGTAGGAGGGGATGACATAGGCCCTAAAGAAAACCTTTCTCACCTAATGATTTGTCTCCCTTGGGTCTTGGTGAAGATGATAACAATATGTTGGTGCACCCATGGACGGAGCCACGCTGGGGCCAGGGGACACTGGGCTCCCCTCAACTTTTAAGAATTATTAGTATATACTATGTGATAATAATTTCCATATCTTCTTGTAGTCAAATTGATAGGCATACTGCCATCATTCTTGATGGCTGAGGGTTCAATTCTTGACAATCTTTAAATATATCACTTTATTACTAATTAGTGGTAATTTCTTTGTAACATATTTTTCACACTTTTTTTTTAATCGTCCCGCATATATTTGTGTGTTTTATTAATAGTAAAAATACGTTAGACATTAATCTATTTTTACACTTTTTTTATTTAAATTATAAAGCTTATTTGTACTTTTTCTTACATTATATACACTTAAAAATAATATTTTTAATCTATATGCCCATATAAGTGTGCAATAAACCCGAGACAAAGGGAGTATATCGAAACTATACGTATTTTGGGCTCTCTCACCAAAAATCCTGGAGCCGTTATATATATGCATATTTTTCACACTTTCTTTTTTAATCGTCCCGCATATATTTGTGTGTTTTATTAATAGTAAAAATACGTTAGACATTAATCTATTTTTTACACTTTTTTTATTTAAATTATAAAGCTTACTTGTACTTTTTCTTACATTATATACACTTAAAAATAATATTTTTAATCTATATGCCCATATACGTGTGCAATAAACCCGAGGCAAAGGGAGTATATCGAAACTATACGTATTTTGGGCCCTCTCACCAAAAATCCTGGAGCCTTTATATATATGCAAAAAAATTCGAGACAAAAAAAGTAGATTGAAATTATACGTATTATTTGGGCCCCTCACCTAAAATCCTGGCTCCGTCCCTGGGTGTACCAAATGATAACCACTCAACATTCCTCTTTATAAAGAACGATGTCGTAGCTACTAAACGATCAACGTGTCACTCAAGGCTTAATGTTTGATAGTTGGACTTAAGTCCACTTCTTGAGTATAGTAGGTGCCTATCATCAATTTTAGGACCAACAAAGTAACTTCTATTAGTACAAAAAAGAAATCAGGTTAGATCTTGAGCTGTTTGATTTAATAATTCACTAAACAGAAATCTACATAAGAATATAATACATGGCTTTAGCTTCACTTCTAATCAACTTCGCATAAAATAATCCTCCAAACCTTATCTCAATTATTTGTATGCTCCCCTTCAATCTCTCTAGTCACGCTGTTATTTATCTTCCCCTCCTACCCTTCTCTCCCTCTCGTCTCCGGTGCGCACATCGCCCTCTGCAATGGTCGTGCTGAGGGCAATGCGAGGAAATATACCTTTGTCCATAATAACCATTGTAGTTCTTGCTTTTATCGCTCTCTTGTACACCGAAAGACTAGGTTCATTATCCTCGGGCTCCATATTTAGGTTCAAGCCCTGTACTAAAAGAACAGCTGGTAATAAATCTTGCCTGAATTATTCAAGATTCTACATCCCTCACTTATCTTGACATCATTACAAACATTGGTTGTTGGTTAACAGATCATGATAGATATTTGGATGGCGATGATTTAGATTCAGAAGATGGTCGAATTGAGTTTGATCCAGACGAGTGCAGTGTAAACCACGGGAAATGGGTGTTCAACCATTCGATGAAACCTCTGTATACAGACAGATCATGCAGATATCTAGACAGGCAAGTGAGATGTGTGAGAAATGGAAGGCCAGATTCTGATTACAGACACTGGGAATGGCAACCTGATGATTGCAGATTACCAAGGTAAGTTGTTCCATTTATTATACATCAAACATAACACATAAGACAAAATTTTGAAATTTCATTGCAGGTTTAATCCTAGAAGAATGCTGCAAAGACTAAAGAGTAAGAGACTGATGTTTGTAGGGGATTCACTGCAGAGAGGACAGTGGCAGTCCTTCGTTTGCCTCGCTGATTCTGTCATCCCGAAAGGAAAGAAATCGATCAAACGTGGCCGTGTGCATAGTGTCTTCAAAGCGAAGGTGTTTTACATTTCCAGGATTATGGTTGTCACATTCTCTGCAAAAATACAACTGATCATGTCATGTGTTTTCCTTTAGGAATACGATGCTACCATCGAGTTCTACTGGGCTCCTTTCTTGATAGAATCGAACACCGATATTCAAATAAAAGCAGATCCAAAACAGAGAATACTTAAAGTTGATTCAGTTGCCAAACATGCCAGATATTGGAAAGGAGTAGACATTCTTGTCTTCAATACATACATTTGGTGGATGAGTGGCCTCATGACCAACACATTGTAATAATTCATCATCCCTCCTTGCTCATCTTTCATCATTAACTACATGCCTCGACTGCACTGTTTTTATAGATGCTACATCTGATGAAACCACAGATGGGGTTCGTTTGCAAATGGAGAACAAGGATACGAAGAACTGGAAACACATGTTTCCTACACATTAGGACTCCGAACATGGGCGAATTGGGTGGACTCCAACATTGATCCGACCAAAACACAAGTGTTTTTCACTGCGATGTCCCCTTCACACCACAAGTACTTACTCAACAAGCATCCACCAACTTTAGGCCTAAAAGTTGCATATTACAAATCTTTTCTTTTTACTCTTTTCTTGCACATGATCACCAGGGCTGCAGACTGGGGCAAAGAAAATGGGACCAAATGCTTCAACGAGACGAGACCATTCACGGAGAAATGACACATTTGGAGTGGCTCGGACAAACGGATGATGAGCGTGGTGGCAAATGTGGTCAGAAGAATGAAGACTCCAGTGACGTTTATAAACATAACTCAACTGTCGGGATACAGAATCGATGCTCACACATCCATCTACACTGAGTTAGCTGGAAAATTGTTGACAGAAGAACATAAAGATGATCCATTACATTTTGCTGATTGCTTACATTGGTGTCTGCCAGGGGTTCCTGATACATGGAATCAAATACTCTATGCTCATTTGATGTTGTAGAAAGAAAAAAAAAAAAAGGGACAGACAGAAAAAAAAAATACATGAATTGTCCATACTGAATGAAAATTTTGAATTAATATATTATTATGAAATTATTAATCAATAACAATAGGTAATAGAGTAATTAAATTATGTAACTGAATTAAGTGTACTTTAGGCCAACTTTCAAAATAACGTAGCTAATCCACCAACCAAGAGAAGCCACGTCAACAAATCATCCATGCCAACTGTACACCAGCCGATTTTACCCAAATCGGGCGAACGACTATAAAAACAAAAACGACAGAGTTGCATTAAGATAGGTAGAATTATCTCAAGAGACTCATCGGGAACTAAACCTCTACCCGCTACAGCAATGGCTTCTTTAGTTAACACAGTCTACTCAATTAGATTATCTCACAGTGCTGAAGCATTCAACTCGCGCCGGAATCGACAGCTAGCGGAGAAGCCTAGCTTTAATGCTTTCAATAGTAAGCTGTATTTCTCAGGAAATTGTTTTGAAGTATTATTCGAGTAATTATTATTTAATTTTGTGTATGTTTTTTCCTGTGCATAATTATGTGCGCATTGAATTGTATTAGGACGGAGACTTATAATCAGAGCTACGGAAACGGATACCAATGAAGGTATGGTGGGTAATTTTTGAAAAAATCCTTGTTATTGTGGAATTTATGAAATTGTGAGTTAATTTAGTTACCTGGATATATATTTGGGTGGTTGGACTCGGTTGCATAAGGGTTTAGGGTTTAACTGTATCTGAGAGATATTTGGTTGATGTGTGGTAGTTGGAGCAAAGGCACCGGATAAGGCACCGGCGGGTAGTGGTTCAAGCATTAATCAGATTCTTGGTATCAAAGGAGCCAAACAAGAAACAGTAAGTTTGTTAATAATTTAAATATGAATTGATTTGATTTAGGGCCTACTGACATTATGATATTATCTACCGTGTGATATGATATTATCTGGAGAAAGAGAATTTACTTGTTATATGATACCATGTAGATCATGGTATTCTAAGTTTAGTTAATCAAATGTTGAGCTCCTTCAGGATAAGTTGAAAATTCGAGTTCAACTGATGAAGCCCGTTACATGGCCCCCTCTTATTTGGGGAGTTGTCTGTGGAGCTGCTGCATCAGGTATTTTTTCTCTTCCTTGCTATTACATTCAATATTTATTACTAATCAAAGCTTTGATAGATTTGTTAGCAGTGATTTAGTTCCTGTCAGTTTGGTTAATGCTAGGGAGGCTTTTGTACCTGTCTCTTCAACTGCCATTCAAAATGTTTAACAATACACTTCTAAGTGATTTTCTTTACATACTATATTGCAGCTGTTGTTATATTATAATACCAGTCATACCATGATTTGCAGTCAGGGGCAGTTTATCCTTTTGATTCCGTCTTACGCTCATTTCAGAAAGCAAACATATAGCATGTCTAATTTAATTAAATGAATCATTAAATTTCTCAATCCTCACGGGCTAATTATTTTATTTGCCTCTATTTCTTGATTTGCACATTATTTATTTTTTTATTGTTGTTCTCTCTGTACATTTGGTATAATTACATTAACTATCCTTGCTTCTCAGGAAACTTTCACTGGACCTTGGAAGATGTAGCTAAATCAATTGTCTGTATGATGATGTCTGGGCCGTGTCTAACTGGCTACACTCAGGTGAGCCCGGCTTAATTATATAGACTCTTCTATGACTTGAATATTGATTCAGAGTCTAAGCTGTTTACTTATTCTACTTCAATTTGTAGACAATAAATGATTGGTATGACCGAGAGATTGATGCCATCAACGAACCTTATCGGCCTATTCCTTCAGGTGCAATATCTGAGGGTGAGGTATGTGATGCTTTAAGTTGTTGTCTGGTATAAATTGATCTTGTTTTTGAATACTGAAATGCAGATGTTATCAGGTGATTACACAAATATGGGTGCTGCTCCTAGCAGGCCTGGGCTTGGCTGGTCTATTAGATGTGTGGGTAGGTCTTCAAAATCAATGTCTCTTCTTTGAGCATTATAAGTTTTTATTTAATTGTGCTTTCTGTATAGGCGGGGCATGATTTCCCAGTGATTTTTTATCTTGCCGTTGGTGGATCCTTGCTGTCCTACATATATTCAGCTCCTCCTTTGAAGGTGTCCACACCATCTTACAACTTGATATAAAATGTTCACTTTGAAACTCTGAAAATGACGAGTTACTAGAAAATTTTCTGCATTGCAGCTCAAACAAAATGGATGGATTGGCAATTTTGCCCTAGGAGCAAGCTACATTAGTTTGCCTTGGTAACTTTTCTTGTGTTATAAGCATTCAATTTATTTGTAAATTTACTCATATGTAGAAAAAATTTATAATTGCTTTAATGCTTTTAGAAGATTGTTGAGAGTTCTTTGCTCTTTGGTTCCCACTGTTAATCCCTTAATTAACAAATTAAAGAACTTGTTATCTTCCTGCCACTTCAGATGACCCCTAAAACAGGCATTGCTTAGATTGCTTAAATTTATAAGATAATTTCTGTTACTTTAAATTATCATGTAAATTTAACCTTAAAATACTGTATTTGTGGACTATATTTCCATTATTTTATAAAGGCATGTTATGAGCAAAAGCACCAACCCCTCTTTTTTCTGCATTTAAGTCTTATAAAGTTCAAAATGCGTACATATGCTGCTTGACACTTTGAAGTTCTCGATCACAGGTGGGCTGGTCAAGCATTGTTCGGGACCCTCACTCCAGACATTATTGTTCTAACATTGCTGTATAGTATAGCTGGTGTATGTCATACCTCTCATTCTCAGCTTGATATCCTATTTCCCACAGAGATAAAATTCTAATATGCATTCACGATTTTATTTTTTAGCTGGGTATAGCAATTGTTAACGACTTCAAGAGTATCGAAGGAGACAGAAAAATGGGACTGCAGGTATGTTCTACCGCTAAAAATTATTTCGAAAGGTTCATATGGAATTTGGGTTTATACCTGAAATTAGTGCCAGACTTCTGTAATCTTATATTATACTCTCCTGATTCCCTGCAGTCACTTCCTGTGGCTTTTGGCTCGGAGACTGCAAAGTGGATCTGCGTTGGTGCTATTGACATAACTCAGTTATCTGTGGCTGGTAAATCATTATTAATGACTTGAAAGATTACTCACCGCGAAAAACTTTTAACAAGAATTTTTATTCTTGCAGGATATCTTTTCAGCTCCGGAAAACCATATTATGCTCTAGCACTTCTTGGCTTAATTGCCCCCCAAGTTTTTTTCCAGGTAAAATTTGATAAGAATGAGAATGCCACAGTAACCTGTGCAAGCTTGGAGAATCAATATGCTCTGTTAATAACTTAATAAAAACTTATTTCTTGATATCTTGACTTTAATGAAGCTCTCCCATTCTAGAAAAATGTCCAAAATGTTTGATGCTAGAAAAGTTTAATGTTGTGCATCTGTGAATATCTCTTTTCTCTTGGATTATCATACACATCCTAACTAGTGAATGTAACTATCATCAAACGCAGTTCAAGTACTTCCTCAAAGACCCAGTGAAATATGATGTCAAGTATCAGGTACTTCCCCTATTATATTCACACTGATTTGTGTAGATTCATGGTACAATCTCATATATGCAGCAGAAAAATACTCAATACTTGGTCCATTTTTCAATTTCAGGCTAGTGCACAACCATTCCTCATACTTGGTCTGTTAGTCACTGCTTTAGCAACTAGCCATTGATTCTCATATCGAAGATAAATGCTGAAATTCGGGGGATCACGGCTCCCGTAAAAAGCGAGCCCATCTACCCTCAGCTCTTTGTATGTAGTTTTCTGCCTATATTTCTTTTGCCACCTTTTTTGTTATAGAAGAAATATCCTCTAAATGTAGCACTGCCAGCTTTCTAGTTTTCAGGCTTAATCTCTCATCAGACTTTCATCAAATAAAAGAACAGTCATGGAACCTTTGTAGCTTTATATACTATAGTAGTAGTTTGTAGTTAGTGTATTCTTGGCGCAAAGTGGATTTTTGGAATCTAGCCCCTTTGTTACAAACGTGGTTACGGTGTGACATTTCAAAGCAGAAAATGTGTTGCCTAGTCAACAATGTGAATTACATTAATTAAAGGCCTAATTTATTTATTTTTCAATTCGATTCCTAAAAGTACAACATTATTGATTCAATATCCGAAATCATGAAAAATATTTTTACGAAACTTGCATTAAATTTATGGGTGATTATAAAGTACCTGTGTTAAATATCCTATTAGGGCATCAGCAGTGTACCCACCCAATCTCAGGTACAAATTTTTTCCACCTGCCATGCTATATTAAAAGTAAAAAATTCTCTAAATTTGTACATATACCTCCCCAATCATTCCAGGTACAATTAATACTATTTGAAGGTCCCACCATCAAATATAATTTACACACATTATTAATTTATTAAATTTTTTATCTAATTTCATTTTATGAAAAAATTAATTAATTTTTATTTATATTTAATTAATCTATCTTCTGAAATGTTAATTTATCAATTGAAACGTTAACCTATCTTCTAAAACATTAATTCATATTCTGAAATGTTAATCTATCCTCTGAAACGTGAACCTATCTTCTAAAACATTAATCCATCTTCTAAAATGTTAATCTATCTTCTGAAATATTAACATACCTTCTGAAATGTTAATCTATCTTTTAAAATATTAATCTATCTTCTGAAACGATAATCTATCTTCTAAAATGTTAATCTATCTTTGAAACGATAACATATCTTCTAAAATATTAACATACCTTCTCACCTCCAATATTTCACAACTGTATTGTTTTATAAAAAAAAAAAATTGAGACCCTCCACAAAAATTACCCTTTGATTGAAATTAATGGAAGAATCAAATATAGTGGTGTTAGAAAATATTATAAAAGTAAGTAGGACTTTTTTCTTTTTTTTTGACATTTTCCTCGTACAAAGTTTTGTATCTCAAATTATCTCTCCAATTTGTACCTATCTTCCCCAATGACATTTGTACATGGGTTGGAGTACAAATTCTCAATTTGTACTCCCATTGGGATGCTCTTAGAGAAAAAAATATGAACAAGAAGTTGGCATTTTAAGTATGGAGAAATTATCACAATCATGTAAGTCAAGTATGTTAAAATTCATATTATTTGGTCTTTTATTGACTGTTGCAGTTTTTAATTTTAATTTTAATTTTAATTTTTTTTCAATTTTGACCCTC
Organism: Pogostemon cablin; assembly: GCA_023678885.1. Lineage (NCBI taxonomy): Eukaryota > Viridiplantae > Streptophyta > Magnoliopsida > Lamiales > Lamiaceae > Pogostemon > Pogostemon cablin. The sequence continues at coordinate 2,138,038 of CM042983.1, forward strand.
TTTATTCAATTTTAGTATTGAGGAACTAAAATTAAATAAAGAAAGAATTGAAATTAAAAATTTCTAGTTAAAGGACTAAACACGAATTTTTGTTATACTTGTATAACTACATGATAATTTCTCTTAAATCAGCCACGGACCAGGCACGAAAGCTCAAGTGGTAGAGGGGAGGGTGAAAAGACCTTCCAATTGAGCTTGGTAGCTGTAGAGTGGGGGTTTGAATCCTGTCTTTGACATTGATTTGGCCCCTTGCAAGTCCAAGTTAAACAGTGAGTCGCCACTTGAGACACATCCTGCGATTTACCTCCTCCACCAATCCCTAGGGCAGGGGCGGTGGGGGCCCCTAATGATGAGGTACACCATTACGAAATATTTTGTGTCAATTTTATGAAATACTCGTACTGGATTTTGATATTACCGATTCGTCCTTGTATATATTTTCTATTTCCAAATGAGTCCAATTTATTTAATTTAAGAAAAATCCTGAAATTTTGTAAATCATCCGACGAAGGGTGTTTGACGGCCATGGCGGCGTTAAAGATAGCAGTCGTCATGTCCACTCTCTCAGTCTACTTCCCGCCAACACCTTTTAGCCGTAAAATCCTTTACACCTCCTCCCTTGTTTTCCGACGCTTTATCTCGACATCCACCGCCAAATCTCAGCCGCTCTTTTCAACTCTCAGGCCGCTTTCTTCTGCCTCCGTTGCGTCAGAGCCCGCCGTATCTTTACCATCAATTTCGAAAGCAATTGATCCTGCCTACTTGTCCTGCACCTTACAAGAAAAGAAGCCTCTTAAAGTTGCCGTCCTTCTTAGCGGCGGTGTCGACAGTAGTGTTGCCCTCCGCCTGCTCCACTCCGCCGGTCATTTCTGCACTGCCTTCTACCTCAAGATATGGTTCCAAGTTTGTACCTTTTCTTGCTTTTTCATAATGAATTTTCTTTGGTAAATGGATTATGCGGATTTGCTTGCAATTCAATGCTAGGTATTACTATTGTATTAAAAAAAAAATTATCCAATTTTTGATTTGTTCTATTTAGCACACAAGCTCTATAATACGATGAACTTACCTTTTCAATCTCCATATGTTAAAATCATTGCGATATGCTGTTATATGCCGTGTTATTAGAAAAAAAAAAAACTGTAATTCATTCATTGTCTGATATTATTTCCTTTGTAGGAAGATTTTGAGAACTTCTGGTCTGAATGCCCTTGGGAAGAAGATTTGAAATATGCAAAAGCCGTTTGCGAGCAGGTTAATGCTTAACATATCTTCCTTTGTTTGTTTGCCATATGTAGATTTGTTAATCTTCATGAGTTTCTAATATTTTGAAACTATTGCCTCATGTTAGAAGTGAAATTCAATAACCAGTAATGCATCTTATTGTTTCTTGTAAATGGAGGCCTTTCATGATATACAACCTTAGTGTTTATACCCCAGTTGTTTTCATTTACAATTCAGTATTCTTACTGTGTCTTATCAATTGTTCATCGTAGGTTGATGTACCTCTGCAAGTTGTGCATTTGACTGATGAATACTGGAATAATGTGGTAAATAAATTTTTTTCCTTATGTCATGTTAAATCTGAATGCTTCTCATTATAAACACATAAGTTTTTCCCCTATCATTCCTTCCAGTTTACATTCTTATCATTGCTCTTTGATCGAGTCTTGTCCTCTATACTTCCTAAATTACGTAGCACTTATGAACACCCCCCTTTCCGCCAGAGTCGACAAACAAAATAAGATAAGAAATTTCTCAAAGAAAACACATCATAGTTGTCATTTTATGTTTCAGGTATCATACATTATAAATGAGTATCGATATGGCCGCACTCCAAATCCAGATGTCCTATGCAATACAAGGATAAAATTTGGTCTGTTTTAAATCCCTTGTGTTGTCCTCTTTGCTGATATCAAATAATTCAGGTTGTTTGTTGGATTTGGTTACAGGTGCATTTATGGATGCCATAACTGATATGAAGTTTGACTTCATTGCCTCTGGACATTATGCAATGGTTATTCATCCAGATAGTGGTAATACAGATGAGCCGTCAACATTAAAATTATCAATGGATGCAGTAAGTGATTTGTGGAAGAGGCCTGATTTAAGATTCTTACATTTTGAATGTTGTTGTGTTCATTTTCTCAATGGTGTTTTGTCCTCACACCTCCAGTTACTAATTTTCAGGTTAAGGATCAGACATATTTCCTCTCACATCTTTCACAGTCACAGCTTAAAAGACTTATATTTCCCCTTGGATGTATGTGTAAGGTCAGATGGGAATTCATGCGTTAACATTAATGCACAATACTGTTTTATTTTTCCCGAAAGCTGATGGTAACGGTATCCAGTTTCATTGGCAAGTTATGACTTGGCAAAATTGGGTTATTGTGAACACATTGAGCTCTCCATATACTTCACTGTATTTGACGGGGAATGTGCTTCTAGTGCTTAAATAAATTACTCGTTGCCCTCAGGAAGAAGTCCGGGGACTAGCCAAAATTTTTGAACTACCTAACCAAGATAGAAAGGATTCCCAAGGAATATGCTTTCTTGGAAAGGTATGTTTGGTAGCATTAATTCAATGATTAGCTGGATGCTAAAATTTTGTTTCTGGAGCAAAATGATATGCTTAATTATGATTTTTTAAAAAAAAATTATTTATTAATTTTTTTTTTTTTGAAACTATTGTGTGGAGACTTGAGATTGATGAAGCTCTTAGCATTTGTGAATTAATCTGATGATCACCTTGTTGTGGAAGTTGATGGTGCCAGATGCACACTAGAGCATTCTTCATTTTAAGCTATATCCCTGTCTGTTTAATTTCAGATTAAGTTTAGTGAATTTGTTGCTAGACAAATTGGGGAGGAAGAAGGCGTGATATTAGAAGCTGAGACAGGAGATTTTCTTGGGACACACCGGGGTTTTTGGTTCTATACAATTGGCCAACGTCATGGATTACGTCTTCCAGGTGGACCCTGGTATGTACACCACAGCTTCTCCCCAACTTATTACTGCTGCCACGTACTAATTTAGGCTAAAACCTTTTTTTTTTTTTTAAATTCCATTTGAATATAATATTGGAATTTTTTTTCATATTAAAGTATAGTTGAGATTCCCCAACATTTGATTGATATAATGATACAGGTATGTTGTGGAAAAAGATGTGGAAAATAACGTAGTATTTGTGTCGAGAAATTACTTTTCAGTTGACAAAAGAAGACGGATATTTCGTGTTGGGTCCTTGAGATGGTTTAATGGTTTTCCACCAACAAGGCAGAACACTCAACTTCAATGCAAGGCACGTATCATTGTTGTTTTGTATTCTTAAACTCCTGAATGAATATTAGATCAATATCCCCTATATAGGGAGGACAAAGAATCATTCACTGTCACTGTTGATGGGATAAGACACTAGTGATAATAGTTGATTCCAATGTAAATAATTTTGAAAAACTCATACTCTGATAAATTTCTTTTGCTCTAATTTAAAGTAAGATGGTTTTTAAAACTTTTTTTCTCTACAGGTTCGGCATGGTCCTGGTTTTTACAGTTGTGATATGACTATGGAGGTTGATAAAAATGGTGATGAAATTGCTGTCGTAAAACTGAGTGAAGATGACCAAGGTCTGGCAGCTGGGCAGTATGCAGCATTCTACGCTGGGTCAATTTGTATCGGATCTGGTGTCATCTTGGAGTCATGGGACGATCAAGGAGGCTTTCCTGTCTGTGCTAGGGCTCTAGAAATTGCCAAAATCAAAGATAAAACTGTGCTTGGAAAGCCGGTAAAGATTAAATGTGATGTGCTTTAGAAAGAGGAGAGAGGCTGTAAGTGAAGTAATACTATGGAGTAAATCCAAAAATTGATGGATCATTCTTGAATGTAACATGAGTCGACTTTGAGACGGACATCCCCGGAGATTTGTTCACAAACAAGGACGAAGTCCTATGAATCAAGTCTCATGCAAATCGAGATGGAACAGGTTGAAAGTGAAAGCATATTAGGAGAGTAAGGCATAGATTTGTTGAAGATTACATGAATATCTCTTTAATAAAGTAAAATATTACTTGGAAACAAGGATTTTCCTGGTGTTACATCAATGTTTGTTGTATGGATATGGGGTAGTGTGTGGAATAAGGTGAGACTACTGAGATTTTTGAAATCCTAATTTAACTTAGAAACAAACATGTCTATGTGGGCCAGGGAAAAACATGTTTGGATTAAAGGATTACATATTCAGTTGAGGTTAGTACTAGTCTTTGTTAAAACAAATTCCTAGTTCTACGTGGTGTTACTTCACTCACTCTAGTGCATGAGCCGACTTATTCAAGCATAGATGAGCGATATTGATAATGATGTCCATTAAACAATGCATTATGTAGTTCATTATTAACATGGTAAAATATAAAGTCGTCGTTCCCACTCTGCTGTATTAGATCAAATGTGACGACTTCCTATTATTTATCTCTTCAATACATTTCCATAGAGAGAAGTAAATTTGTTAACTAAGGTCAGTGAGATTTGAAATATTTCATCTGATGTTGAGTGATGGATTGCTGCTAAATGCAAGTTGAATAGGAGTATGAAGTACTAAGTTTCAATAGGAATCCTACTCCGCAAATCAGCACACGGAAACTTGGAAGTCTAATATGCTCACAACCATGCTGTTTCTCCTGCCCTTGATTCTGACCACCACAGCCACCGGCAATACATACAATACATTCTGACCACCACAGCACAGGGAAACTTGGAATCCTACTGCTACGCTGTTGGAGACGTAACCCCAGGCTGCTATGGTAAAGGGTGCTGCCAGACATCTCTGCCCGTCGGGAAGGAATATTATTACATACTCTCTAGTTTCTATAAGCATGTTAATTTTTCGTCTGTTAATCCCTGTGGGTATGCGTTCATCGGAGAAGCGGGAGCTTTCGCTTTCCGCGGCCTGCCGGATCTTTCCGACCCGAGTTTCATGGATCGGGTCCGTGATACGGTTCCCATCGTGCTTGACTGGGCCTTTGGGAATTTGACTTGTGCAGACGTGGAAACTTCCGGCGATTATGCCTGTAAGGCCAACACCATATGTATTGATTCGGATTCGGGTCTGAATGGCTACGGTGCGGGTGTAAATCCGGGTGTGAGGGGAACCCGTATCTGGATTCTGGTTGCACAGGTATGAATATCATTCTTCTTTCTTAACTTGATCAATATATCATAAATAATAGTACATAAATTTTAATTAATGTTGTATTATGTAGATATTGATGAATGTTTAAATCCAAATCTGAACAAGTGTGAACATATTTGCAACAATACTGTGGGAAGTTTCGAATGTGTTTGTCCAAACTCTCAGTTTCCAGTTATCAAGGTTGCTTTAGGTAATACTAATTCCTTTATATTTTTGATGTGATTATGGATATAAATTACTCAAACAATTTACGAATATTATTCTTTTCCCGTTTTTCATGATTATCACTATCAGGGATTGGATTTGGGTTTCTTGCCGTAATTATGGGTGCAACTTGGACATATTTTAGTCTCAAAAAGAGAAAATTAATACAATTAAGACGCAAATTCTTTCAACAAAATGGTGGTTTACTGTTGAAACAACAAAACTCACTGAGGGAAGATTTGATGGATACAACCAAAATCTTCACAGCTGAAGAGCTGGAAAAAGCTACAAACAACTACGCAGACGACAGAATCCTTGGTAGATGTGGATACGGCACCGTTTACAAAGGCATCCTCCCCGACAACCGTATTGTTGCTATAAAGAAATCCCAAGTGATGGACCAAAGCCAGATCGAACCGTTCATCAATGAAGTCGTCATCCTCACACAGATCAACCACCGTAATGTCGTGAAGCTCTTGGGGTGTTGTCTTGAATCCAAGGTTCCTTTACTCGTCTACGAATACGTCTCCCACGGAACCCTCTACGAGCACATCCATCATCAGACCAGTGGGTTGTCTTGGGAGACTCGTTTAAGGATCGCCTCAGAAGCGGCAGGGGCTCTGTCTTATCTTCATTCTGCTGCTTCAATCCCCATCATTCATAGAGATGTCAAATCGATAAACATTTTGCTAGACGAACACCTCACCGCCAAGATTTCAGATTTTGGAGCATCCAGGCTAATTCCCCTGGACCAAACTCAGATGACAATTGGTCCAGGGGACGTTAAGTTATCTGGATCCCGAGTACTTCCACACGAGCCAGATAACAGAGATCGAACAGTTCATCAATGAAGTCGTCATCCTCACACAGATCAACCACCGTAATGTCGTGAAGCTCTTGGGGTGTTGTCTTGAATCCAAGGTTCCTTTACTCGTCTACGAATACGTCTCCCACGGAACCCTCTACGAGCACATCCATCATCAGACCAGTGGGTTGTCTTGGGGCTCTGTCTTATCTTCATTCTGCTGCTTCAATCCCCATCATTCATAGAGATGTCAAATCGACAAACATTTTGCTAGACGAACACCTCACCGCCAAGATTTCAGATTTTGGAGCATCCAAGCTAATTCCCCTGGACCAAACTCAGATGACAATTGGTCCGGGGACGTTAAGTTATCTGGATCCCGAGTACTTCCACACGAGCCAGATAACAGAGATCGAACAGTTCATCAATGAAGTCGTCATCCTCACACAGATCAACCACCGTAATGTCGTGAAGCTCTTGGGGTGTTGTCTTGAATCCAAGGTTCCTTTACTCGTCTACGAATACGTCTCCCACGGAACCCTCTACGAGCACATCCATCATCAGACCAGTGGGTTGTCTTGGGAGACTCGTTTAAGGATCGCCTCAGAAGCGGCAGGGGCTCTGTCTTATCTTCATTCTGCTGCTTCAATCCCCATCATTCATAGAGATGTCAAATCGACAAACATTTTGCTAGACGAACACCTCACCGCCAAGATTTCAGATTTTGGAGCATCCAGGCTAATTCCCCTGGACCAAACTCAGATGACAATTGGTCCAGGGGACGTTAAGTTATCTGGATCCCGAGTACTTCCACACGAGCCAGATAACAGAGAAGAGCGACGTTTACAGCTTCGGAGTAGTTCTTATTGAGCTCGTGACGGGTAAAAAACCTATAGATATGGAAAGGTGGCCGGAGCAACGCAACTTGACAACGTATTTCATCAAGTCGATGAAAGAAAACAAACTTTTTCAAACGTTGGAACCTCGAGTAATGCGAGAGGGTTGTATAGAGCAGCGGGAGGAGATTGGTGAATTAATAATGAGGTGTCTACATTTTAATGGAGAAAATAGACCAACAATGAAAGAAGTGGCTATGAAACTCGAGGGTTTAAGGAAATTCAGCATGCATCAGAGTTTGAATGATAAAGAATGTGTTGGATTGGTGAATGAGACACCTGAATCCACTGATCTTTATGGATCTCCATTAACATCCACAGATCTTTACACTATTCCGATTGAAAATAAGGACACAGTTTGAATATTTGGGCAGTGAGATTTCCCTCGATCGTGTCAAGAAAACGAATGCATTTGTCTTAATGTCATATCTTTTGAATTAAGTTTTACTCCTATAATGTTTTTTTTTTTGATAATAATTGTAAGATGGATATTGTATAATGCTCCTTGGTCTTTATAAAGATTGCACCCTTGCCAGTACGGATATTATAAAAATAATAACTTTTAGTTGTAGAATGTTTTTTTTTCTTTTAGGTGTAGAATGTTTTTTTAAAAAATAAATAAATGATAAAATACGTTAATGTCAAGTGTGTTAATTAGTGATGATTTTTTTTAAAAAATAAAATGTATTAGGGAGTTGTGATTATTTTAACTTTTGCAAAATTTTCTGATATCGCAAAAAATGAAAACTATTAAAAAAGGAAATATTTACTACCATTTGTTAAGGTGGGTGCAACTTCGCTTGACTGTGTATAAAATTATTCAGATAATGAACAAAGTGGAGATGGATTGTTAATTTATTTATAAACTAAAACTGAGTTAAAGAACAAATAAGAATTAACGCCATCAATTACTTGAAAAAGATTTTAAATTGATATTAGATAAGAAGATGAAAATTTAAATATTGGATCAAGGAAGGTGCGATTATAATTGGGTGGTCGGAATCCCCTATTCCACTCTGGGGAGAATATAGTACATGGAATATGAGATATAGAATTAAATAGGTGATCATATATTTGATAATGGGGTAAAAATAGAATGGAAAGATCGAAGGTAAGGGACAGAAGATGAGAGTTGAAGGATCCCTCGTTAAATAAAAATTGTAGGGAAGATTAGTGTATTTGCGTCCACATCAAAGGCACTCCCTTCACCTACTCGGAGCTCAACAAGTTGACCGTCGTTGGATGCGACGACCAAGGCGGGGCTACGGCCAACGGAATTTCTCCATCACCTGCTTATCCTACTGCTACAGAGTGGAAGATGTGATCCAGGGCTGCGATGGAATCGGATGCTGCCAGACATCTCTGCCCCTGGGGACCGAATATTATTACGAACTCACTACTTTCAATAAGCATGCCAATGTTTCCTCGGCTAATCCCTGTGTCTGTGGGTATGCGTTCATCGGATGCTTTCGCTTTCCGCGGCCTGCTGGATCTTTCCCACCCGGGTTTCGTAGACCGGGTCCGTCATACGGTGCCCATTGGGAATTTGACTTGTGCACACGTGGAGACTTCCGCTGATTATGCCTGTAAGGCTAACACCATATGTATTGATTCGGGTTCGAATGGGTACCGGAGCGGGTGTAAATCCGGGTATGAAGGGAACCCTTACCTGCATCCTGGTTGCACGGGTATATATGAATAGCATCTGTTTCTTAAATTCATCACACTATCTTATAATTTTTCCTATCATTGAATTGTTAATAGATAATGCTTCACATATATTTTGTAGATATTGATGTGAACAGATTTGCAAGAACACCATGGGAAGTTTCGAATGTGTTTGTCCAAAAGGATATTTTGGTGATGGCCGAAAGGATGGTTTGGGGTGCCATCCTACAAACTCTCAGTTTCCAGTTATCAAGGTTGCTTTAGGTAACGTAATTCTTGGATGTGATATATATATATATATATATATATACATACGTCTTGGATTACATTACTCAAACATTAATTAATTCACGAATTCAGGGACTGGATTTGGGTTTCTTGAAATATTCACAGCTCAAGAGCTGGAAAAAGCTACCAACAAGTATGCAGATGACAGAATCCTTGGCAGAGGTGGATAAGGCACCGTTTACAAAGGCATCCTCCCCGACAACCATGTTGTTGCTATAAAGAAATCCCAAGTGATGGACCAAAGCCAGATCGAACAGTTCATCAATGAAGTCGTCATTCTAATACAGATCAACCATCGAAACGTTGTCAAACTCTTGGGATGCTGTCTTGAATCCGAGGTCCCTTTACTCGACTATGAATACGTCTCCCACGGAACCCTCTACGAACACATCCATCATCAGACCAGTGACTGTCATGGGAGACTCGTTTAAGGATCGCCTCGGAAGGGCCCTGTCTTATCTCCATTCAGCTGCTTCAATTCCAATCATTCATAGAGATGTCAAATCGACAAACATTTTGCTAGACGAACACCTCACTGCCAAGATTTCAGATTTCGGGGCATCCAGGCTAATTCCCCTGGACCAAACTCAGATGACGGCGTTGGTCCAGGGACGTTAGGTTATCTGGATCCCGAGTACTTCCACAAGAGCCAGATAACAGAGAAGAGCGACGTGTAAAGCTTCGTAGTAGTTCTTACAGAGCTCGTGATGGGTAAAAAACCCATTGACATGGAAAGGAGGCCAGAGCAACGCAACCTACAACTTATTTTATGAAGTCGATGAAAGAAAACAAACTTTTTCAAATGCTGGAACCTCGAGTGATGCGAGAGGGTTGCATAGAGCAGCTGGAGGAGATTGGTGAATTAATAATGAGGTGTTTACAATTTAATGGAGAAGATAGACCTACAATGAAAGAAGTGGCTATGAAACTCGAGGGTTTACGGAAATTCAGCATGCATCAGAGTGTAAATGATAAAGAATGTGTTGGATTGATGAATGAGACACCTGAATCCACTGATCTTTATGGATCTCCATTGACATCCACAGATCTTTACACTATTCCGATAGTGATGAAAATGATACAGTTTGAGAATTTGGGCTGTATGGTTAATTTAAGCAGTGAGATTTCCGTCATGCATATTCAACAAAACGATTGTGGGCATGTTCTTAATGTCGTATCTTTTGGATTTTTTTTTTGAGTGAAAATATATGTTAGTATCACATTTTCTTAAATGCACAATCTTAATGCCCATTTATGATGTTTTTGCCCTTAATTCACAGGTGTGTGGATCTTTTGTAATACTAATTATTCAGTTAATGAGCAAAGTGGAGATGATTGTTTATAAACTAAAATTGAATTAAGGAACAAATAAGAATGAACGTAATCAAATCTTGAAAAGGGTTTGTTTAAATTGTTTATTAAGTAAGAAGATGAAAATTTGAAGTTTTGGAGCAGGGAAGGGTGATTCTATTGGATCACCTATTCCATTTTTGTATTTAATCTCCTATTCTATTTGTTAGATATTTATTATATGTTATAATCAATGTTTAAATTAACAAGAATTTAATGATTATTAATTGAGTTATAGTATTTTAATCAATACAAAATAGTAAATTATTAAACATGGAGTATCATTATGAAATAGGGATTCAGATAGAGGGTGATCATAGTTGCGCAGAAATGTGTGAAATAGAATGGAAAGATGAGAGGTAGCATGAGGCAGAGAACATGAGAGTTGAAGGACTCCGTTAAATAATAAAATTTGTAGGGAGATTTGGCATAGGCCCAATAGTGTAATTGGGCCACATGAAGCTTCAGACTAAATACAAGTTTGATTTTGATAGGGCCCACTTGAAGACTCAAACATGAGTGTCCGGTCTCGTTGACTGATATCACAGTACTACTGCCGCGCCAAAAAGAAATCATACCCATTAGTAACTAATACTGCCTCCTAATTTATCAATTTAAGGATCGAATTCTAAGTAAATTGATAATTTTATACTCCCTCGTCCAAGCGTAATAGGACCATTTGTTTTTTTCATGTATATTAAGGAGTATTATTATTTAATGTGTAGTGGGTAATTGTATACTTGTATTAGTGGGAGTGTGTGTCCCATATTTTAATTGTATTAGAGGAGGTGTGTAGGTCCCATGCGTATAAAAAAAGAAAATGAGATTCTTTGGATGGGATGATCAAAACGAAAAAATGACCCTTTTAACCTGGGACGGAGGAAGCATAATTCAGATCTAATTGATAAAAAAATAATTCAAACTCCGAATTGATAATTTATCCATTTTTCAAGCTTTAAATGGATAAAACTCCTTTGTTTATTCTACATACATTTATAAATGGAACCCATTAAATATATAATGACATTGATATTATAATTGGAAAATTTATAAGAAACATGCATGCACCCCAATATAAAAGTCAGATGGGACCTGCTAATTTATTTGAAAGGTATAGTTATCTAATAACCAACTAAGCTGATATTAATTTCTTCGATTTATTTATATAAATGCGCACCAACTATCATTCTAGTTAATTGAATTAAAACAGAAGAATCAGAATTCTGCTTTAAAAAAAAAAAGACTCGACCTCCACTCAATAAGAAGAGAGATAAAAAAATTAAATGAAAATACAAATAATTAATTAAATGAGCACTGTTAAAACAGTGTGTGGTATACTTGAACCACCAAGTTAAATAATGATTCATTAAAAAATTTAAATTTAAAGATGATTACATCTAATATTTAATTAAATAATTCTAAAATCATTATTATTGTTGTTGCATTGTCAACTGCGTGAAAATTAATGACTTTACCCAAATTTTTTTGTTTTGTTTTATTTTATGTCTATCATATTTTTTATTTCTAATTTGGTACAGTTCCTTTTAAAAAATTTATTGCAATTGTAGGTAATTTTATTATAAAGATGGTATATTAATTGCAAAAATTTATAATTATGAGACGTATATGGAAATATATAAAATCATATATCCAACAGATAAAAAGAGGAATTGGCATGCATCCATACGGACATCACCTATATGTCCTTTTGGACAACATTAAATCTGTTCACATCTGTTGGGGGGGGGGGGGGTTAGGATTTATAAACTGTAAACAAACAATAATGGGGAGGAAAGAAGTTACTGTGCGGCGGAGCGACTAGTCGTGCAGCAGCCCGACCAGCCCCCTGCAAAGTCTAGCCATTTGCAGTTTGCAACTAGCAATTTGGTTGGCTCCACTCCACAGGGTTCAATTAAGTTTATATAGACTGAATATGAATTCTCCACATCTGCATATCTAATCTAAATTTAAAATTAAAAATAAAATGCATGCAAACATGCCATCCTTCCTATTCCTATCCTTCATTCTCATCTTCACTCGCTTTACCTCTACTCTGGCCGACGACGACTCCGACAAAGATACGTACAACTTCTTAAATAATAACAAGACCATTGCCAAACCGGGTTGCCCCACCAAGTGCGGTAGCCTGATGGTACCCTACCCGTTCGGAATCGGCACCAACTGTTCCTTCAGCCATGTGTTCGAATTGACGTGCAATCAATCCAAAGCGTACATCGGGGATACGCAAGTAATGAACATCTCCGAACAACATCTGCGCTTCCCCAACGCTGTCATAGCACAACGGTGCTACGACAGAAACGGGACCGTCTCCCGAGATGATCCCCCGGCTAACTTCAGTGTCCTCGGCACCTCCTTCACCTACTCGGAGCGCAACACGCTAACCGTCGTCGGCTGCAGCGACTACGGTTTCGTCGTCAGCTACGGCGGCGAGAACACCACCAACAGCTGTATTTCGATCTGCCCTGACGGCGGAGATCGGGTGAAACCCGGCTACTGCTCCGGTGTCGGCTGTTGCAGTGAATCTCTACCCTTGGGAAAACACAAGATCATGTCTTTGTCTAGTTTGGACCAACATGCTGCCAATGTGTCGTCGTCTGGGTTAAATGGGTCGTGTAGTTACGCGTTTTTTGGAGAGGAGGATCATTTCGAGTTCAACGGGTCGTCGGACTTTACCGACCCGGAGGGTTTCATTGTTCGGGTTAGGAAAACGGTGCCCATCGTGCTTGATTGGGCTATTGGGGATTCGAATTGTAGTGAAGAAGCTAAGCATAGTGACAAATATGCGTGCAAGGGTAAAAACACTTCATTCAATTGTATTAATTCGGATACGGGTTTAGGCGGGTACCAGTGCTTCTGTAAACCCGGGTATACTGGGAACCCTTATCTCGACCCAGGTTGCACAGGTACATCTCTCTAAAATTTAATTACTAGTATTCCTTAATCTATAATTAATATGCTTTCTTTCTTATCAGATCTTTAATTATATATATATGATCACCTTTCTCATGATTATACTAGCTAGATCCTTTATTAATTTAGTGGTGCCTGAAAACTGTTGGCGTTAAATTAGGAAATAATAATAACACATCTAATTTGACAACTTAACTCGACTAGCTTATAATATTATTGCATTTTGTAATGAAATTGGGAGATGCACCTCTGTGTTGTATTGTACAGATATTAATGAATGTGAAGATTCAAAACTCAACAAATGCAAAAGGACTTGCGAGAATACTGATGGGAGTTTCAAGTGTTCTTGTCCGAAAGGGCACATTGGTGATGGCCTAAAGGATGGTACAGGCTGCATTCCACAGTCTCCAGTTTTCAAGCTCGCTTTAGGTAATTTATTCATCTTTTTTCTTTATTGTATATCATAATCAACTTGTCTCCAATTACATGATTTAAAAACTTTTAACTTATTTAAAACCACTGCTATCTAAAGAGTAGAGTACTCTTCATAAGATCAACTTAATTTTTAGTTCGAAAACTTTTAAAAATGCGTTAATTTTTTCGAAATTTCGCCCATGGCGTGTACACTTAAACTGATTTAGATTCCCTATTCCACATTTTATACTTCATTAATTAATATTTTAAGTAAAATATCATGTGTGAATATCATCGGACTTTTTTTTTTCTTTTTCTTTTTTCTTTCAATGCTTTCTTCATGTGATGACGATAACGTTTATATATTACTATCACAATTAATGCAGGTATTGGATTTGGAATATTGGCCCTGATTATTGGAGCAACTTGGATATATTTTGCTTTCAAGAAAAGAAAATTAATAAAATTGAGGGAGAAATTCTTCCAACAAAATGGTGGTTTTCTACTCAAACAACAACTCTCCTCCAAAGAAGATTCCACCAAAATCTTCTCAGCTGAAGAGCTGGAAAAAGCCACAAACAACTACGCAGACGACAGAATCCTCGGCAGTGGTGGCTACGGCACTGTTTACAAAGGGATTCTCCCCGACAAGCGTATTGTAGCTATCAAGAAATCCAAATTGATGGATCAAAGCCAGATCGAACAGTTCATCAACGAAGTTGTCATTCTCACACAGATCAACCATCGAAACGTTGTCAAACTCTTGGGATGCTGCCTCGAATCCGAGGTCCCTTTACTCGTCTACGAATACGTCTCCCATGGAACCCTTTACGAACACATCCACCGTCGGACACACTGGCTATCATGGGAGACTCGTTTAAGGATCGCCTCAGAAGCTGCAGGGGCTCTGTCTTATCTCCACTCTGCTGCTTCGATTCCGATCATTCATAGGGACATCAAATCGACCAACATTTTACTAGACGAATACATCACGGCCAAGATTTCGGACTTTGGAGCCTCCAGGCTAATTTCCCTGGACCAAACTCAGATAACGACGTTGGTCCAGGGGACGTTAGGTTATCTGGATCCCGAGTACTTCCACACGAGCCAGATAACCGAGAAGAGCGACGTCTACAGCTTTGGAGTAGTTCTGACAGAGCTTTTAACAGGTAAGAGGCCTATCGACATGGGAAGGAGGCCGGAGCAACGTAACCTGACGAATCATTTCCTGACGTCAATGAAAGAGCAGAAAATGTTTCAAGTGTTGGAGCCTCGAGTGATGCGAGAGGGTTCTATGGAGCAGCTGGAAGAGATGTCTGAATTGATAAGGAGATGTCTGCATTTGAACGGAGAAGATCGACCTACAATGAAAGAAGTGGCGATGGAACTCGAAGGTTTGAGGAAGTTCAACAGACATCCTTGGAGTAATCAAATTATGATTGATGAAGAAAGTGTTGGATTGATGAATCAAACATTTGGATCCACTGATCTTTATGCATCTCCGATTATGTCCTCGGATCTTTACACTAACGATACAGCTGAAGGATCTGGGTTCTATAGTAATTTCAACACTGAAATTTCTCTCAGGTGAACTAATCCAAATATCCTGTCTTATATAAGTGATCACATGGAGAATGTAACAATATCAGTGTTAAACAATACTCGTATAATATATCTAATGAAATTGCGTTAAAAATAGTGGTGTGCATTACTAATATAATTCAGTAAAAAAATCAGCTATGTATTTATGCACATAGATAATTGTAATTCTTTCACCTTTTTAACGACTATTCATAAACTACAGATAAAGATCAAATTAAGCTCAAACTAAACCTAATATCAAAATTAATTTTCTAGAGTAACCAAGTTTACAATTGATAAAGCTACGAGATATATAAAATCATCCAACAAAGTGAAGATTTTCTACTAAAAGAACAAATATCACATTGAATAATTAATGAATATACATATATGTAATGGAATATTCGACAAGTTGAAGTTTGGATTGGACGTTTCCATAAATGTCTAAACTAAACTATGCCAATGTGTTATGAGCCTGTTATTGGTTCTATTATTGTAATATGCAAAAGCCATATGTTAATGTGCTTAGCGTTCTTCCATTGTGTGTTTAATTGACATATCTTGATTTGTTAATCTAGCTAGCTGATCAGTTTTCAATATCATGAAATTATTGGCCCATATTGCAAATAGTTAACGGAACATGATTTCAATTTCTCAAGGTCCTTGCAGTTGGAATAAAAAATTGTTGACTTCATTTTCTCAGATATTGATGTTTCTAATATACAATTTCTTTCACATCTATCTCAGTCATAGATTAAAGGGCTCATCTTTCTAACCTTTGCAATTGAGATTAATTATTCCAAGATTATAACTATATAGTCTTTGTTTAATCCAAAATCCAATTACTTGGTCTTGGTCTCATATTCTCACTCTCTGTCATGGTGATGAGCTAAAGTACTGACTAATTCAAGCATAGATTATTAGTACTGATAATTATCTTCATTAAAAATGAATTATTTGACAAATTTTGTGCTACTTCTTCAAATGTAAATATTGTATTATGGTGACATGATTGTATTATTATTTCTTTAATATGTGTGCGACAGAAGTAAATATTGTAGATTGAAGTTTTTGAAACTCAAATTTTGTCAAATATATATTTTGTGGTGGCTAGCTTGCTTAATGTTAATTGAATAAATAAAAGGTTTATTAAATGTATACAGAATATATGGGAAATTTAAAAAATTAATGAACATAAAATAGACAAAGTTCTTCTTTTTTAATTTAAACGTACGAATGAAAATAGTTTTGAATCCTAATTAAAATATAAACTGTACGACTTTGCAATCCATATATAATTCTCACTCTTGAATGTCATGATGGTGTATGTAACTATTAGTCAACTCAATTAAATTGTTTTTTTTTTTTTTTACATTTTATATCAATAAGATCCGGTGTGCAATATATTAACGCTATAAAATTAAACTGTAATACTAATTTGTAATCCATAAAATATACAATCTCAATATTGAATGTGATGGTGACGTATGCAACTATTACTCAACTAAAAAAAATGTATTTTTGGACATTTATGTGAATATATTAACGCTATAAAATTATTCATCACACAAATATTTCATATTTATGTTATTTTTCGTTCTTGTTTCACTCATTAATATGTCAAAAAAAAAAGAAGAAGGAAATTAGCAGGGCAAATAAATATAATTTAGGAGTAATAAGGGAAAAAAGATATATATATATATATATAAAAGTAAAGTACATAAATTAAATTAGAATGCTATAAAAGAAAATTATTTAGTCAAATAAGTATACGCTGAGATAAGTACTCCGATTCCCCATCACACATCGTAACATATCACTTTGCATGAAGATAAAAACTCTAAGAGAAGTTATTTTTTTCTCAATTTTATTGATTTTTAGAAGGTAATATATAATTTTTTTAGAAAAAAATTATTAAATATATTATGTGTGTTAGGTAATAATATTAAATATATATAATTAAGATTCACATTTAAGAATAATGAGTGATATTATTTTATTTTGCAGTGAAGTTTGTCATGAAAAAAAATCGTAGAATTTAAATTATTTGTTTGTAAAATATAGGGCTGGGGAAAAATACCGAAATTTTGGTATACCGCCCTTATCATAACGAAAAATACCGATTTTACCGAAATTTTAGGTATGCCGAAATTTTTGGTAAGGTATGATACCGTATTGAAAATTTTGGTACGATAAAGGTATATAAATAATCAATACCGCGGTATTTTGGTATATGCCGAAATACCGTAAAATATTCAATTTTTTGAGTTATATGATACGATATTACCAGATTAGATGATACATACAATTATAATTATTATTTATGTATTATAATTTTTAATTAAATTATATATATACACTATTTTATTAAAGATTAAATCTAAAATCCTACTGTATATTTCTTCATAATTATAAATTATTGATAAAGATCATTGACTTACATGATATTAATACTTATTTTTTAATTAAGTAATTCTATGTATATGAAAATTTAAAAGTGTTGATTTTAATATAAGTTTCATATATTTTTGTGTAGATCTCTTAGGTACTATTTATTTAATGACAAACACTTTGTAAAACGGGTTTAGATATATTAATTATGTAAACTCGGTTACTGTTTAGTACATAAAAAATTACTCTTTAGCACATGAATTGTTACTTTTTAAATTAAAAAATTACTCTTCAAATTCTTGTAAATCCCGATGTATCGATTACTTTAAGTACATGAAAAATTACTTTTTAGAGATACGAATTATTACTCTATTGTGTAAAAATTATTACTCTTCAAAGAGTTATTTTTTATATATTAAAGAGTAATATTAAAAAATAAGGCTTACCTGTAAACCCGGTTTTCATGAGACTTACTCTTATTTAATTTGGTCGTTTGCAGATTGTCGTATATTTTTGAATTTGTTATTTATTAGAGTATGTTTTATAGCTATCTTTCACTTTTCTAGTACATGATTTTTATAAGATTTATTGAATTTTAGATGTATAACGGTATAGCAAACTATGTAATAGGATGATATATACCGATATTTTAGGTATGGTATGGCATACCGAAATATTGGTAAGTAGAAGGTATACTATTTTCTTATACCGAAATATTGGTATACCAAACTAAGGTATACCGAAAGTTTAGGTAAGGTAACGGTATGATTTTTTAAATACCGAAAATTTCGGTACGGTATATGGTATGACCAAAAATCTTCGGTATGCCATACCGCCCACCCATAGTAAAATATACAGCTAGCTTATGTTCTTATGCCGTGTTCTTTTGCTTTCAAAGATGTGTGTGAAATATACAATGTGAATTTCTCGTATAAGAGGTGGGACCCATATTTTTTCAAGTAAATGTAAAAACTAAAAACCATTGACCAGAATGCTTAGTCCTGCAATTTGATTGGTTCCACAAACCGAAGCCGGGTTGAAGTTTAAATAGAGCGATGAAGTGCAAACATTTGAAAATCCAAAAATGCATGAAAGCATGCTACTGTTGAGTCTCATCATCTTCAGCCACGTGGCCTCAACTCCGGCCGCCACTAACGCCACCGACACCTACCACATCTTTAAAGCCGCCACCATCACGAAGCCGGGTTGCCCCACCAAATGCGGCAACCTGACCGTACCCTACCCGTTCGGCGTCGGCGTCAAAAGCGGCTGCGGCATTGGGCGGTTCTTCGAGCTCAACTGCACCGCCGGCTACGAAGACCCTCCCCGAGCCTTGGTCGGAAACATCCAGGTCTACGACATCTCCGACAACCAAATGCGCATCTCCAACGTCGTCGCTCGCCAATGTTTCGACAGCAACGGCTCGGTCACCCAATACAACACCGCCTCCTCAAACATCACCGGCACTCCCTTCAGCTACTCCAAACTCAACAAGTTCAACCTCATCGGCTGCGACGACTTCGCTTTTGTCAACGGTGCCGGCGGCAAGAACTTCACCAGCGGCTGCCTTTCGCTCTGCTCGAACGCCGAAGATGTCATCGGCGGCTACTGCTCCGGTATCGGCTGTTGCCAGATTCCTTTGCCTATTGGTTTGACGTACTATAAGACTTCCTTGTTTACGTTTAATAATCATACGCTGGTGTCGTCCTTCGACCACTGTAGTTATGCATTTTTTGGAGAGGAGAACCGATTCGTTTTCAGTGGGCTGCCGGATCTATCAGACCCGAATTTTATGGAGCGGATTCGGGCTACAGTACCTATCGTTCTTGATTGGGCGATTGGGAATTTGACTTGTGCGGATGCAGTAAAGAGTTCTAAAGATTATGCGTGCAAGGCTAACACCAATTGTACTGATTCAAATACGGGTTTAAAGGGATACAGGTGCCGCTGTATAGACGGGTATGAAGGGAACCCCTATCTAGATCCAGGTTGCACGGGTAATCTTCTATCTATTTTCTTTTTTCATTTATTTATGAGAAAGTCTTATTATTACGTAGATAAATTATGTTTATTTTGTGGATTATTAGTTAAAATATGTTTTTTAAAATGTAATAAATAATGAATTAAAATATACTTTTAAGGTGTTATGATTACTATAAACATATTTTAATTATTAATAAACACACTTTATTTATACAACCAACATATTTTAATAGTGAGTCGACCGTCTATCTCATATTTACTTGTCCCACTCAGGATTACAATAAAAAGTTGATAAAATTAGATAAAAGTTTTTATTTTTTTAAAATCAGTATCTAGCTACCACAGGTGTGACAACATGGAGGGATATGAGATAGTTGAATATTCAATTTTAAAGGAAATTCTAATCAATTTGATAAATTAGTTCATTCAATTTCATAACGTGATCGTAAATTGAGTAAAAATTCACCATATAATTAAACTCACGAGTCATATACATCGGTTTTTGTAGATACTAATGAATGTTTGGATCCGAAGCTGAATGATTGTGAGGAGGATAGTTGTATTAATATTCCGGGGAGTTTCCACTGTTCTTGTCCAAAAGGACTAAATGGGGATGGCAAAAGGAATGGTAAAGGCTGCACTGCCCCAACTTCTTCAAGTCCTGTCACAAAGGTTGCATTAGGTAATTCATTCTTCAATCTCAAAACCACCTGCAAAACTTATTTTTTCCTTTTCATATCATGATCATTATGATCATATTTGTTTCCACAATTTTTGTACATCAGGTATTGGATTCGGATTTCTGGCACTAATTATGGGTGCAACTTGGATATATTTTGGTTTCAAGAAAAGAAAACTGGTACAAATGAGAGAGAAATTCTTTCAAAAAAATGGTGGTCATCTACTAAGACAGCACATGTCATCAACCAGAGAAGGTTCCATGGATTCAACCAAAATATTCTCTGCTGAAGAGCTTGCAAAAGCTACCAACAATTTTGCAGACGACAGAATCCTTGGCAGTGGTGGCTACGGCACTGTCTACAAAGGGATTCTCCCCGACAAGCGTATTGTAGCTATCAAGAAATCCAAAGTGATGGATCAATCTCAAATCGAACAGTTCATCAATGAAGTTGTCATTCTCACACAGATCAACCATCGTAATGTTGTGAAGCTCTTAGGGTGTTGTCTTGAATCCGAGGTCCCTTTACTCGTTTACGAATATGTCTCCCACGGAACCCTCTTCGAACACATCCATCGCCAGACGAGTTGGTTGTCTTGGGAGACTCGTTTAAGAATTGCCTCAGAAGCTGCAGGGGCTCTGTCTTATCTACACTCTGCTGCTTCGATTCCAATCATTCACAGAGATGTAAAATCGACTAATATTTTGTTAGACGAACAAATTACGGCCAAGATTTCAGATTTTGGAGCATCCAGGCTAATTTCCCTGGACCAAACTCAGATGACAACGTTGGTCCAGGGGACATTAGGTTATTTGGATCCGGAGTATTTCCACACAAGCCAGATAACAGAGAAGAGCGACGTTTACAGCTTCGGAGTAGTTCTTACAGAGCTTTTGACGGGTCAGAAACCCATTGACATGGAAAGGAGCCCGGAGCAACGTAATCTGACAACCTATTTTCTGTCTTCAATGAAAGAAAATAAACTTTTCCAAGTGTTGGATCCTCGGGTGGTTCGAGAAGGATCTCTGGACCAACTTCAACAGATTGCTGGATTGATCAAAAGATGCCTGCATTTCAACGGAGAAGATCGACCTACTATGAAAGAAGTGGCGATGGAACTCGAAGGTTTAAGGAAGTTCAACAAACATCCTTGGACGGATCAACAAGTTAATGACGAAGAATCTGTTAGATTGATGATCAATGAAACTTCTGGATCTGTTACTGCTGCTTCAATTCCAACTACGGATCTTTATACCATTCCGATGAGTGCTTATAGCAATTCAGGAGGTTCCAGGATATATGATTTGGACAGTACCATCTTCCCTCAGGTGAACAGACCTCGGTAAACAAATTAAACGAGGGTAGCAAATATGTTTGGTTAGAGTATATGTGCATTATCAGTTTTGTAAATGTGAAGATGTGAATATTATATTTTGAAATTTTAAATAAGAAGTTGTCACAAACTAGATTTTAAGTGAGCTATTTCATAACTAGTTTGTTTTAAACTTGGAATCATTTATCACAAGATTAATATTATAAAATCTAGTTTGTTTATTAATCCAAAATCCAAGTTGTTAATTACTTGGTCTCACTCTCACTTCGACTAATTAATTCATGGATTAGCATTGATAATGATTTCCATTAAACAATGGATTAATGTAATTATGTTCGCTTAATTACATACATACGAAAAGAAAATGTACTCATTGACAATTTTGGCGTGTTTCTTCTTTCATCGACGTCTTCTTATTATAATTCATCCACTATTTTCGCACGTAGAAGTAAAATTTTACATCACTCTCGTTAAAAAAATATAATTCTGCTCAAATTCTTAAGGTAGTCTTTTGTCATGATATTTATGTTATATGATTTGTGAAACATGTTATAATGCATTGTTTATATAACACTTTATTTAATAAACACTTAGTGCTCATGAGTAGGCTACCTGTATTGTATCGTTTCGTGTATTGACTTAGTTATGGTTGGTTCTATTATTTCATGAATTGACTTCATTACAAATAACTTTTTTTAAAGAAGTAAACTTTTTTTTCAAATTTTATTAAAAAGAAAAAGGGGGATAAAAAGACGTGAATGTTGAATGGATAATCTAAGTCAAGTTGGTGAATGTTAAATGGGTAGTCAAGTCAACTTAAACAACAGAACAGCGCTCCACTTATGCCTCACACGTACCCCAATTCGATTCCACTATTCCACAATGGTGTTTCACTCCATGTTTCATAACTTGTTTCCATAAAAATATTATACCCTAGTTAATGACCAATAAACCCTTGGGGCATGTGATTGTATTTTAGGCCTTAGATTAATACACATGGCAAAAATCTAATAAATGAAATAGGAGATGAAATAGGAAAGTGGAATAGGTGATCCCAATTGCACGTACCCCAACTTAAACTCAACCTTCATTTATTTAAATTATGACATTTTATTTAATAATTTATTCCTTAAAGCCATCCTAATGACTAATCGTCTAATCTATAATTCACCATTCATTAACCAGAATCTCATTCATTATGAGCCACCAGAATTTTATCATGCGTATAAATTGTTTCACATAGTTGATTGCACCAAATCAATTTTGAATGTGATATTAGGAGAGAACACTTGTAAAAATTTAATATAAAAAAAAAAGTTGATCATAAATTTCAGACAACCTTACATAAAAATATAGTAGTACTATTTATTAAAAAGAACATGGAATGCACTTAGAGACAAAAGGCAAAAGATTGGGTGAGATGAACGAATTTCATGGTATTGGGAGAAGGTGTCACACAAAACTTTTATTTGAACAAATGACTTATAAAGATCAATGTATTTTTTTATAGAAAAGTAACTACTATATTATAACTAAAGAAAAGTAATATCCATTTACAATGAATTACATTAAACATTAAATTTAAAAAACCCAACACCCTATATATATCTCTGTACCAAATCAAGAAACATAGTTCTGCAAATCAAGAAACATGATCATGAAGTTAATCCCAATTGGGATGCTATCCTTCGTTCTTATCATCAGCCGGTTAACCTCAACTCTTGCCGCCGCCGCCAACACCACCGCCACCGTGGACACATACAATGTCTTAAAGGGACCTAACATCACCAAACTGGGTTGCCCCGCCCAATGTGGCAACATGACCGTACCCTACCCGTTCGGCATCGGCATCAACAGCGGCTGCGGCGTCGCCTCTTCGAATTCAACTGCACCGACGAGCGAGCCTTAATCGGCAGCGATGTACAAATCTTCAACATCTCCGACAACAGCATCCGCGTCTCCAACGTTGTAGCTCGGACGTGCTACGACAGAAATGGCTCAGTATCCATCTCAGGAAGGGCCTCCTTCAACGTCACCAATACTCCCTACACTTTCTCCCAACGGAACAAGTTTACCGTAGTAGGCTGCGACGACTTCTCGCTGGCCCTCGGTTACGGCCGCCGGAACTTCACCGCCAGCTGCGTTACCATCTGCGCCACCGCCGCAGATGTTGTCACCGACGACTGCTCCGGCATCAGATGTTGCCAGACGTCGTTGCCCAAGGCGGCGAAATACTATATTACTAGTGTGGATTCTTTTGATCGCCATGCCAAAGTGTCGTCGTTTAACCTGTGCGGTTATGCGTTTTATGGGGAGGCGGAGTGGTTCGTTTTCCGTGGGATTCCGGATCTTTCCGACCCGAATTTCATGCAGCGGGTAGAGGAGACGGTGCCCCTCGTGCTTGATTGGGCGATTGGGAATGGGACTTGTGAAGATGTTCAGAAATCTGCTGATTATCTTTGCAAGGCTAATAGCTTTTGCGTTGATTCGGATGAGGGTTTGGGCGGGTATCGGTGCACATGTAAAGACGGGTATGAAGGGAACCCGTATTTGGATCCGGGTTGCACAGGTATGGCCGATCCAGTTACATTTTAATTTGATTTGAATTTTTTTATCATCCCAACTCGTTCATTATCGCCTCAAGGCCCTCAACTCTGGAATATTTGTATCATAACTTGAGATTTTGTGCTCGAAATTTCTAGATATCGATGAATGTTCGGATCCAAATCTTAACATGTTTGACAAGATATGCATTAATACCTTGGGGAGTTACAATTGTTCTTGTACAAAAGGAGAATTTGGTGATGGAAGAAAGGATGGAAAAGGGTGCAACATTACTATTAGATCTGAATTTCCCGTTATCAAGGTTGCTTTAGGTATTTCCTTTTTCTTTTCCTTTTTCTAAATATTCAATGTGACATGTCTTAAACTACCAAAAAAAATAGGAGTATTGAAGTTTTTATTTTTTTTCTTTCCACTTATCTTATAATCTTGTTCTAGGTACTGGATTTGGATTTCTGGCAATCGTTATTGCTATAACATATATTTTAGCCTCAACAAAAGAAAACTGATAAAGCTAAGAGAGAAATTCTTCCAACAAAATGGTGGTTTTCTACTAAAACAACGAATCTCATCCAATGAATGTCCAATGGAATTCACAAAAATCTTCACAGCTGAAGAGCTGGAAAAAGCTACAAACAACTACGCAGACGACAGAGTCCTTGGCAGAGGTGGATACGGCACGGTTTACAAAGGCATCCTCCCCGACATGCGCATCGTTGCCATTAAGAAATCAAAAGTGATTGATCAAAGCCAGATCGAACAGTTCATCAATGAGGTCGTCATTCTTACACAGATAAACCATCGAAACGTTGTCAAGCTCTTGGGATGCTGTCTCGAATCTGAGGTCCCTTTACTAGTCTACGAATACGTCTCCCATGGAACCCTCTACGAACACATCCACCGTCAGCGAGCTGGTTAACATGGGAGAATCGTTTAAGGATTGCCTCAGAAGCTGCAGGGGCTCTGTCCTATCTTCACTCTGCTGCGTCAATTCCTGTCATTCACAGGGACGTTGCTAGACGAATGCAACACGACAAAGATTTCAGATTTCGGGGCATCCAGGCTAGTGTCCCTGGACCAAACTCAAGTGACAACGTTGGTCCAGGGAACACTAGGATACCTGGACCCTAATACTTCCACACGAGCCAGTTAACAGGGAAGAGCCACGTTTACAGCTTCGGAGTAGTTCTTACAGAACTCTTAACAGGGAAAAGGCCAATCGACATGGAAAGGAGCCAAGAACAACGCAACCTGACGACGACGTACTTCATCGTAGCATTGAAAGAGAATCGACTTTTCCAAGTGTTGGAGCCTCGAGTGGTGAGGGAGGGATCTCTGGAGCAGCTGCAAGCAGTTGCTGTACTAACAAAAAGACGTCTGCATTTGCAGGGAGAAGAAAGACCAGCAATGAAAGAAGTGGCTATGGAACTTGAAAGTTTGAGGAATTTTAACGGACATCCTTGGGCTAATCAAAGTGGTAGTAATGAAGAAAGTGATGGATTGATGATGAATGAGACATCAGGATTTGCAGATCTTTATGCAAATGTTTCTGATCTTTATACGGTTCAGAGCAATGGTTATAACAGCACTGGTGAATTTTCTGAGCTGAATAGTTTGAAGAGTAGCCCAAGTCAGCCTATTTTTCATCATGCCCGTTGATCAAGATCAATACTGCTTCATATTCAATTTTTTTTTTACTTTTTCATCAGTGGGTATTATGCAATTTTTATTTTATTTATTGGATTCAATGATTTGAAATAATTCCTGTGTTTGATTTTTTGAGGTGTTTGAATTTGGAGTGAATCTTTTTTCCATTTGAGATCATAATTACTCCCTCCGTAACATGTATTCTTACTCATTTTTCATATTGGGTTGTTTCATGTATTTTTATCAATTTCATTAATGATAAAAATACACTATGCATATTACCTATTTTTTTAAATTTTATTCATCAATCTCAACAACTTTATTTACTTTTTTACGCTTTATTCATTATTTCCAACAATTTTATTAATTTTTTCTTACATTATATATTTTAAAAAAAAAACTTCTTAATTTTCGGGTAAAAATATCCAAATATAAAGAGTATGAATTTTTTACATCATCTAATTTTCAAATGGGTGATGTCTCCCCTCATTCCAACCTATGGAAAAGGGAATTGAACATGCATTGCAACAGAGAATCCC
This sequence comes from Pogostemon cablin, assembly GCA_023678885.1. Classification (NCBI taxonomy): domain Eukaryota; kingdom Viridiplantae; phylum Streptophyta; class Magnoliopsida; order Lamiales; family Lamiaceae; genus Pogostemon; species Pogostemon cablin. The sequence goes on from CM042983.1 coordinate 2,164,499, forward strand.
AAATGCATCCCAACACGCCAAAATGAATATTCTTTATAATGTTAAAAAGCATAAGGTTCATACCTCATACCCTGGTGCAAGTTCACTACCAAATTCTTATGGTCATAGGTGCAATTATGATCCCAATTTTCTAATAATATGAAAATCTAATTTCCAATAATACGGGTACCAAGTCATGAGTTGACTGTAACTTTCATGTATTGACTTTGTTAAAAATGAACGTTAAATGGAGAATCTAAGTCAAGTTGCTCAATGTTAATTTCTAATGCCTTGCACGTCCCCAACTTAAACTCAACCTTCACTTAATTTATCACATTTTATTTACTAATATTCCTCAAAATTAGCGAATTTAAAAATAAAAATTACTTAGGATTTTTTTAGAAACTAGATAACTTTATATATACTCCACGTACTGTGCAAATAAGCATGACCTGAATGCAAAGATGCATGACAACATGTTATCGCCATTGTACTTAGTTCTGATCTTCAGCCAATTAATCTCAACTCTCGGCTGCGGTGCCATCATTCCGGCCGACACATACAACGTCTTAAAGGGCCCCAACATCACGAAGCCGGGTTGCCCCACCAAATGCGGCAACATGGCGGTACCTACCCGTTTGACATCGGCGTCAACAGCGACTGCGGCAAAAATAACAACTGCTGGTGTTCAAATAGTCGTAGTTGGGATCTTCTCCGCTGCTAGCTCTTATTCTTACAATACGTAAAAATAGATTCTGGAAGTCAAAAACACGTTACTAGATCGAACAGGACGCGATTGGGGCAAAAAATATGCAGCTCAACACCCAGCTCGGCAAGAGCTGGGTTTGAACAAAGCCGAGTTGATGCCGAGCCGTGTCTGGACGCCTTGCCATGTCACGTAGGTCCCACTGGCACCCAACTCAGCTCGATTGGAGTGCCAAACACCTCCAGCTCGGCAAGAGCTGGGTTTGGAAGTGGCCGAGTTGCAGCCGAGCGGCTCTAGATGGCTTGTACACATCATGGTCGACCTCTTGGACCCCAACTTGGCTGGATTTGACCTTCTAGAACCCCCACCTCGGCTTGAGCTTGTACCAAGCTGTTGTCGAGTTGGGTCTTTCCGACTCTGTTCCATGCTGCTTCCGACTCTAATCTATTTTCTCCTGTTTTAAGCCTTCAAAATTTACAAAAACACCGTAATAATCTCAAAATCGTGTAAATACTCGAGTTTCATGCAAAAACGACGACTTTTCTAAGCGAAATGGTGTAATGTGCATACATAAAATGCGTGAAATTTCACTCTCAACATACACGTCTCATAAGAGGTTCTCTTATGATCAATTATTACAAAATTCTATACAATCTAATTTCTTTGATAGTAGAAATTAATCCAACTTGTTAATTACTAGGTCACACTCTTACTTGGACCATTATGCGTGAATTACCATTGATGCTGATGATATTCATTAAACAATTAATGCATTAATGTTCCATATTAACTAACATGCAGACCAAATGAAAAGGTCAATCTGCCGGCTACTTCCTTAAATGTGACCATATTATATTCATTCTTTCGATTATTCAACAGAGAAGTAGATTTAATTATCATGCCTTGTGAGATTTTAAAATTCTAATTATGCCAAATTTAGACATTTGTCACCTGAAAATTCAATAATGGCTTGCTAAATTTGTAAATTGAATAAATAAAATATATTGAATGCATGTCTTCAAAATGATCAATGAGAATTAATTTATAACAAATATATTTTCTTTTTTTAAAATTTTTTTTGGGATCGAACAGGATTTATTACTATTATTTTTGTTTAATTTTTGTTGCTTTTAAAGTATTATGATATTTATAAATTATAAATAAATAATAAATAAGTTATGCGAGTTCGGTGAGAATGACAATTTCAAAAATATAATGTAAAAATAAGTTGTTAATTTTGAAACTTTTACTATTTTTTTAGAATGAAGAGTAAAACTAAACAAACAAATAAGAGAAAACGAAGATTGTAATGGTATTGATGGTGAGTTTTTATTCTTCAATAAAAGAGTTGATATTCAATGCACTCGATTGGTGCACGCTTGCACCCATGTGTTTATTACTTTTTATTTAATATTGTATATAAATTTTTAATAATTGTATTTTTTTTATATTGAGTTTTTCATTAAAAAAAACTTACAAAAAATTTGCTAACAAAAGTGTATAATTTACTAAACTCCATAAAATAAAATGGTAAAGAATAAGTAAACTATTAATTGATTTTGGACCATTTTTTTTTCCAATAAGAATTAAATAACACTAGCATTTAGCATCAATTAAATAAATTTTTGTTGCAAGATTTCCATGTTATTAATCCTTATTTTTAAAAAAAATTACTATTAGTAGGAGTGAAGTGCAAAATGGTTAGTGTAGAGATATGATTGGGTGGAAAATCGCGGGCCGTTAAGCTTTATATATAGCAGTGATCACTCTGCAAAACAATAACAGAATCCAAAGATGCTTGAAAACGTGCTATCCTTGATTCTGATCTTCTCCCGCCTCACCTCAATTCTCGCCGCCACCGACGATGACGACACGTACAATCTCTTAAACGGCCCTTCCATAGCCAAACAGGGTTGCCCCACCAAGTGCGGCAACATGACCGTACCCTACCCGTTCGGAATCGGCATCAACAGCGGCTGCGCCATCACCAAAATGTTCGAATTGAACTGCACCGGAAACCCTCCCCGAGCGTTGATCGGAGATATCGAAATCCTGAACATCTCCGACCAACACGTGCGCATCCCCAACGCCATAAATCGGTCGTGCAACGGCACAACCGCCTCAGTAGGCGCACCTGGATTAATAGTCCGCGGCACTCCCTTCGTCTTCTCGGAACGCAACATGTTCACCCTCATCGGCTGCAACGATTTTGGTTACGTTGTCAGCTACGGCCTCCAAACTGTCACCAGCAGCTGTGTTTCGATCTGCCCCACCGCCGGAGATGTGGTCAAGGGGAATTGCAGCGGCGCCGGCTGTTGCCAAACATCTCTACCCAAGGGAGATTACAAATCTATGACTTTGTTAAGTTTGGGTAATCATGCCAATGTGTCGTCGTTTAACCCCTGTAGTTATGCGTTTTTTGGAGAGGCAGAGGATTTCGTTTTCGGTGGAGTGTCGGACCTTTCCGACCCGAAATTGGTGGAGCGGGTTCAGGCTACGGTGTCCATCGTCCTTGATTGGGCAATTGGGAACTTGACCTGTGCAGATGTTGTGAGTTCTAGCGATTATGCGTGCAAGGCTAACACCATTTGCATTGATTCGGATACGGGTTTAAGAGGGTACCAGTGTGGCTGTAAATCCGGGTATAAAGGCAACCCGTATCTCCATCCAGGTTGCACAGGTATTTAAAAAAAAAAACATTTATATCTAACAATTAATATAATTTATTATTTATTTATTATTAAAAAATATCTTAATTCCCGTACCAAAGGAGTGAAAATTATTCAGAGTTTGAGGGATTCTAATTACTCTCTCCATCCTTAATAATCTAATTACAATGACGACTTTTAAAATCAAAATCGTATCACACAAATTTACTCTATTGAAATAATTTTGAGAAACTTAATTTATCTGAAATTGTCTCACAGTTTTTAAATTCTCACAAAAATAGTTATTTATACTTTAAAATATCTAATTTTTTTAAATTCTTAGAATGTGAGTGAATCATTTTACAAAGTTTTGAGATGAAATTGATAAAATATATATATATATATATATATATTATTTTGAGATAAAGTTGGAGCAAAAATGAAATATTTGAAATGAAAATTGTTGGTACTTAAATATTTAGAATTAGAAGGATGGCATGAGTGATAGAGAATAATTTAAGGTGAGTAAGAATTGGTTTATTGAATTTGTGGACTGAGGAGTTGATAGTGGGGGCGTGATACCACTGTTGATATTTGGAAAAATGAACGGGAAGGAGTGGCGTGAGGTTCGGGTTTAGAATGATTAGTTGATAGTGTAATTAGTCTTGGAAAGAGATTTAGTATAGTGGGTAGCAGGAATAACTATCTCAATGGATATGGAAAATAAGTGGTTTATGTGATTATTCTCACTTATCATCATAATCATTACATTGAGTCCTATTTAAAGTGTAAAAGTTCAGTTACGTAACATGGATAAGCTAATATGCTAGTATTTAATTCCAATAGAATGTGCATCAATATTTTATTAGAAATGAAAGTCCCGATTATTTTTGGATTTTTTTTTAATAAAGTAAAAAAGATATTGCACCGTTTATTTAACTAATTATCAGACAACTGATTTTATATCCAATTTATATCAACCCAATGGTAGCCAGAAGCTATTTTAATTTACGCATAACTAACCTTGATTTCCAATTTATATCACCTTGATTTTATATCTAACCTTGATTTCCAATTTGATGTTTTTTTATTGTTGTACTTGTATCTATTTTAATTTACAGATATAGATGAATGTTTAGACCCAAACCTGAACAAATGTGAGCATGATTGCAAGAATACTGTTGGAAGTTTTCATTGTTCATGTCCTAAGAGATATTTTGGAGACGGCCGAAAGGATGGCACAGGCTGCATTCCTCATGAGTTTCCAGTTATCAAGGTTGCTTTAGGTAATTCTTTCATCTTTTACTTTGTTTAATTAATCACAATATTACTTCTTCTCTTTTGTCCAACTACATATGATCAATTTCCAGAAATTGGATTTATTACATCTTCTTCGTCTCATATGATCATGTTCGTTTTCACAGTTATTAATTGTATGTGCAGGACTTGGGTTCGGGTTATTGACCCTGATAATTGGTGCAACTTGGATCTATTTTGTTCTCAAGAAAAGAAAACTCATTCAACTAAGAGAGAAATTCTTCAAACAGAATGGGGGGTTTCTATTAAAACAGCAACTCTCATCGTACGAAAGTAATTCGAGGGATTCAACAAGAATATTCTCAGCTGAAGAGCTTGAAAAGGCAACCAACAATTATGCAGACCACAGGATTCTTGGTCGAGGTGGTTGTGGCACTGTCTATAAAGGGATTCTTTCAGATGATCGCATTGTAGCTGTCAAAAAATCCAGAGTGATGGATCAAACTCAGATCCAACAATTCATCAACGAACTCGTCATTCTCACACAGATCAATCATCGAAATGTTGTCAAACTCTTGGGATGTTGTCTCGAATCCGTGGTCCCTTTACTCGTCTACGAATACGTCTCCCATGGAACCCTCTTCGAACACATTCATCGTCAGACAAGTTGGTTATCATGGGAGACTCGTTTAAGGATTGCCTCAGAAGCTGCAGGGGCCCTGTCTTATCTTCACTCTGCTGCTTCAATTCCAATTATTCATAGAGATGTGAAATCTATGAATATTTTGCTAGACGAACGCTTCACGGCCAAGATTTCTGATTTTGGAGCATCCAGACTAATTCCCCTGGACAAAACTCAGTTGACGACTTTGGTCCAGGGGACATTAGGTTATCTGGATCCCGAATACTTCCACACGAGCCAGATAACAGAGAAGAGCGACGTTTACAGCTTTGGAGTAGTTCTTATAGAACTTCTGACGGGTAAAAAACCAATAGATATGGGAAGGAAGGAAGAGCTGCGTAACCTGTCGGCATATTTCATTACATCGATTAGAGAAAATAAACTTTTTCAAGTGTTGGAGCCACTTGTGGTGCAAGAGGGATCTCATGAACAACTCGAGCAGATTGCAGGATTAATAAAGAGATGTTTGCATTTGAATGGGGAAGATAGACCTACGATGAAACAAGTGGCAAGTAAACTCGAAGATTTGAGGAAGTTAAACAGCCATGATTGGGGTAATTTTCAACTTGTCAATGATGAAAATTTTAGTGGATTGAAGAATGAGACATTTGATTCTACAGCCACTGATTTTTATACTATCCCTGTTGAAATTGATATTGAAGTAAATAGAAAAGGATTTCATTGATCTTATTGTGATTGTGTTGTTTTACAAAGTGTGAACTACAATCTATTTATAGACAAAGAGAAAATATAGCTGTTGTAAAAGGTAATGAAAAAGCCTCAATTTGAGGAAGATGTTTCACTCTTCAACACTCCCCCTCAAGTGTAGGGGTGAACGGGTTGATCACTCCTAACTTGTCAAGAATGAAATTATGTCTTGATTTGTCCAAGGCTTTAGTGAATATGTCTGCAAGTTGATCCTTGCTCCCAATATAAGGTGTTTGAATCATCCCACTTTGAACTTTGTCTCGAACGAAATGACAATCCACCTCAATATGTTTTGTTCGCTCGTGGAACACCGGGTTTGAGGCTATGTGGCGAGCAGCGTTGTTATCACAATGCATTTGAATTACTCCTTTGGTTTGAATGTTCATATCCTCAAGTAGTTGCTTTATCCACGTAAGTTCACTAGCAGTTGATGCCATTGCCCGGTATTCTGCTTCGGCACTTGATCGAGCCACTACGTTTTGCTTTTTACTTTTCCAAGTTACTAGATTCCCTCCAACCATAGTGCAAAATCCCGTAGTAGATCGTCGGTCAAAACTTCCTGCCCAATCAGCGTCTGTATAACCTTGAATACTTACATCGTTGTTATTTTTTATCCAAATTCCTTGTCCCGGAGTTGATTTTAGATATTGGAGGATCCGATCAATAGCAGCTAGGTGAGTGGTCCGAGGTGCCTGCATAAATTGACTAACAACACTCACAGGAAAAGCAATGTCAGGACGAGTAACTGTTAAGTAAATAAGTTTTCCTACGAGTCTTTGGTACATGCCCACATCTTGAAGAGGAGATCCGTCTTCTGAGTTAAGTTTAGCACTGGTTTCCATAGGAGTGCTAGCGGGCTTAACACCGAGTTTTCCTGTTTCTTGAAGAAGATCAAGGGTATATTTTCTTTGAGAGAGGAATAATCCTTTTGTGGAGTGAGCTATTTCAATTCCAAGAAAATATTTAAGAATACCAAGATCTTTGATATCAAAAGTTTGTTTGAGAAAGTTCTTAATATCTTGAATTTCTGTTTCCTTGTCACCTGTAATAATAATATCATCGACATAAACTAAAACAATAATTGAAGAATTTGAGGAGATGCGAGTAAATAGCGAAGAATCAGCTGAACTTTTTCGAAAGTTTTGAGAGAGTAATGCATGACTAAGTTTAGAGTACCAAGCTCTGGGAGATTGTTTTAGACCATAAATGGATTTGTGAAGTTTGCAAACAAGGGTAGAATCTGGATTTTTAAGACCTTGAGGAAGAGTCATGTACACTTCTTCTTCTAAATCTCCTTGTAAAAAGGCATTTTTAACATCCATTTGATGAAAAGACCAATTTTTATTAGTGCCTATAGAGAGAAGAATTCTTACCGTGCTCATTTTAGCGACGGGTGCGAAAGTTTCTTCATAATCAATTCCATAAGTTTGAGTGAAGCCTTTAGCAACAAGTCGGGCCTTATATCTTTCGATTTTTCCCAAACTATCATATTTAACTTTATAGACCCATTTGCACCCGACTGCCTTTTTTCCTTTAGGGAGATGAACAAGAGACCAAGTATTGTTTTTCTCAAGAGCATTTAACTCTTCTTCCATCGCTTTACGCCAAGTAGGATGAAGATTAGCTTCTTTGAAGTTTTTAGGTTCAATTTGATTTATGCAGTTTAAAAAGGCATGATGCGATTTGGAAATGTGGGAATAAGAAAGAAAGTTTTGGATAGGATACGATACCGAATATGTGAGGTAATCTTTCAGTTTAGTAGGCTGTCGAGTTTGTCGAAGAGATCTCCGAGGTGAGTTAGCGCGAGTTGGATTCTGGTTTTGATCTCCCCCTATCGGAGCATTTTCTTCGACTGGAACGTGATCTCCCCATGTCGGAATATTTTGATCTCCCCCTATCGGAGCATTTTCTTCGACTATATTTTCATCATCCTCGAGAGGAATCGTATTGATCAAATCATTATGATGATCCTGAGAAGGAGTAGGAGCTAAAATAGGAAAAACAAAGTCGTTAGTATCAATGGAGGAGTTGTCAATAGAGTAATAAGGATCATTTTCATTGAAGGTAACATCTCTTGAAATATATTGCTTTTTAGTAATAGGATCATAACACTTGTAACCTTTTTGAGATACCGAGTAGCCAAGAAAAATAGCTTTAGCCGAAGAAGGACTAAGTTTATCAGTTCGGTTAACGTGAACAAAACACGTACATCCAAAAGTGCGTAAATGATCAAGACCTACATCCTCGTTAAAAAGAATTTTGTGGGGACTAAGGTTATTGAGATTAGGGGAAGGTCGACGATTAATGAGGTAATTGGCAGTTAGAAGAGCATCTGACCAAAAATGTTTTGGAACATTATTTTGGAAAAGAAGAGAACGAGTAACTTCGAGGAGATGACGATTTTTCCGCTCTGCAACCCCATTTTGAGCAGGTGTGTAGGGACACGAGGTTTGATGAATAATTCCATTATTTTTTGTAAACTTTTGAAAATTTAAGTTTATAAATTCAGTTCCATTATCCGTTCGAAGAATTTTGATGGACTTGTTGAACTGATTTTTGACGTAGGCAGAAAAATCTTGAAATTTTGCGAAAACTTCGCTTTTGTTTTTAAGGAAAAATATCCAAGTAAGTTTCGAAAAATCATCTATAAAACTAACATAATATCTAAAACCATTATAAGATGTAGTTGGAGCGGGACCCCAAACATCCGAGTGGATCAAATCAAAAATAGATTTTGAATTCGAAGAGGAATTTGTGTAAGGGAGACGTGTGTGTTTAGATAAGGAACAAATATCACACTTATCATGATATGACGAATTAGGAAATATTTTGTTGAAAACTGAATTGGACGGATGTCCAAGACGTTTATGCCAAAGGGACATATCAAAAACATTTAAAGCAATACTAGGGAAATTAATTAGGTATAAATTATTGATACGAACTCCTTTACCAATCGTTCGTCCCGTCAATCTTTCCTGAAATACAACATCAATGTCAGTAAATATAACTTGACAATTTAATTCCGTGGTGATCTTACTAACGGATAGCAAATTCAAAGTAAAAGATGGTACATAAAGGATATTGTCGATCTTTTTAGAAAAAAGATAACTTGATCCTTTTCCACGAATTGGAACGGCAGTGTTATTAGCTACTTTAACATTTTGAGAGTTATCTAAAATTAGGGAGTTTTCTAGAAACATGGAACGATTTCCGGTCATATGATCGGTTGCTCCGGAGTCAACCACCCAATGTTTAGAAAAATCAATATTATTATTTGATGAAAACGTGCTAGAGTAATTAAATGATTTTGTGTTAAAAAATTTTGGGTTTTGAAAATTGGAAAAATGAGTGGGCCTATTTTCAAAATTTGGTTTTAAATTTTTTGGGCCCAATGAAATATTTTTAGGTAAACAAGTAAATGGACCTGCATCCACTTTTGTGGTGGATTGAGAGGAGTTTTGGGCTTGGAGTACTTGGGCCACCTTTGCCACCAAAATAGAAAATTGATCTGGGCTTAAGTGGGCTGCAGACAATTGATGCCCATTTCCATTTTCTTCTCTTTTTAAACGTTGACCCATCATCACTTTAGGATGCCCTAAATTTCTCTCCACCGCAGCCATCACGATTCTCCCGAATGCGTGCCCAACGAGCCGCCTAAACTGAACGAACCAGCAGGCTGGTGGCGACGGACGGCGGTGATGCGAGCAGCAGCGGTTGGCAGCCGGTGGCGCGGCGCGTTCCTCGCAGCGATGGGCGGACGAGCAGCGAGCACCAGCGGCGTGTTCCTCGTCACTGATGGTGTTCAGAACGAGCAGCAGCGGTGGCCTTCTCCCACGGGCGGCTGAGCAGATTGGGCAGGAAGTTGTAGAACGCCAGAAAGATTCCGACGAGGATGCCGGAAGTAACTGTAGCAAAAGTCAGCAAGAAAAAGAAGGACACCGGCGAAAGAACCGGGAGGAAGGGGACCGAAGCAGCCAAAAATAGGCTGAACGAGAGGCCGGCGAACTAACAGCGACAAACACCGGCACAAGGAACAAAAACGGAGCAGCAAGAAAATGATGGCAAAAGCTAAAGTCTGCAGATCCCCCAGCGAAACCAATTCACATGAGTTCGCCGGTGGAGTGAACGAAGGTGAACAGCGAAGGCAGAGGCCGTCGCTAGTAAGAAAACGATCTGTGGGGCAGCAGCGGCGGCGCGTTTCTGGAGATCCGGCCGCAACTCCACCAGCGGCGTCAGGAAGAGCAGCGGGCGGTGGCGTTCAATCGTCGAGCAGCAGCGGCAATGGTTCTCTTCCCCAGCGGCTGCGTGGTCAACGGCGAACGCGATTCAGCAGAGCTTTACTCCGGAGGTGAGCAGGCGGCTGATGGGAGTCGCGGATGTCGCCGGCGACTGTCAAAGCTCCGTTCTGACCGGAGCTCTAGCACGGCGGACCAGTGAGGAACAGCTTTTCCGGCAGGTGGTTTTTTGTTTGTTTCTGAAGATTTGATTGCTAAAACTTGTGGGCTTTGCTGGAAGGTGGAGACCCGTTTGTGGATGAAGAGAGGCTTACAGCTCTCTCCTATTCAGAATAGAATTCAATCCTTCTTTAGAACAGTACACCAGGGTGTAATTGGAGCATGTAAGTAAACTTGATTGAATGAAGAAGAGGTTGAACCTCTTTTGAATTGAGACACCTTTAATGGTGTTTTGATTGAATGAAGAAGAGGTTGAACCTCTTTTGAATTAAGACACCTTTAATGGTGTTTTGTAGAATGTTTGAATCTCTTTCAGAAACAATTTTCTGAAGGGTTCTCAGAAGAAGAGGATTAAACCTCTTATTAGAAGTAGAACACCTTTAAGGTGTGATTGATAGATTGATGACAGAGGAGAGGTTAAACCTCTCTTTGAATCAAGACACCTTAGAGGTGTATATGATCTGTTTGAACAGATTTGAAGGGCTAAGAGACAGGATTAAACCTGCTCTGATACCATGTTGAAATTGATATTGAAGTAAATAGAAAAGGATTTCATTGATCTTATTGTGATTGTGTTGTTTTACAAAGTGTGAACTACAATCTATTTATAGACAAAGAGAAAATATAGCTGTTGTAAAAGGTAATGAAAAAGCCTCAATTTGAGGAAGATGTTTCACTCTTCAACAATCCCAATCATATAATGATGTAGCAGGGGATCTGGGTATAATTCTGTAACTAGTCTAATTTTACATCATGTGAATGATCCTCGTTAAACATTAATGTAATATAATTCTACTCAAATTCCTAATGTCATATGATGTGGGACAAGAACCAAAGAAAACGTAACCTTCAAAATTCTAATTATAGTCCTTATTTATTAAGTACTTAGCTGGTTTCTAATTGTTTGAATACCTCTTTAAATCTTTTTCTTTCCTACTCTCCCGTCCCATGACAAGGGTAGTTTTTGCTTTTTGGCACGTAAATTAAGGAGTATTATTATTTAATATGTAGTAGGTAGTTATATTAGTGGGAGTGTGGGTCCCATATTTTAATTGTATTAATGGGTATGTGTGGGTCCTTTGTGTGTAAAAAAGAAAAGTAAACTCTTTAGATGGAACGTTCAAAATGAAAAAAATAGATTTTTTGTGTGGGACGGGGAGTATATAGTTAGGTGGTTTGTACTTCAGAATGATAATTTTAATCATATATATTGAGCAATATAAAATTAATTTTCTTTTTCTGTACAAAGAGTTTTTTTTCTTCTACGAATTATCTCCCGTCTCATCATATCTTTTGAATAAGCCTATATAAATAATTGAAAAGCATATGGTTCATACCATCCAACAACATGCATCAGGTTCACTATTAAAATTAATAGAAACCAAATTCTTATGGTCATGGTTATAATTATGATCCCAAAATTCTAATAATATGAAAAATCTAATTTGCAATAATACGGGTACCAAGTCATGAGTTAACTGTATCGTTTCATGTATTGACTTTGTTAAAAATTAGGAGCAGTTTCTAATAAATATTGAACGTTAAATGGAGAATCTAAGTCAAGTTGCTTAAAGTTAATTTGTAATGCATTGCACGTCCCCAACTTAAACTCAACCTTCACTTAATTAAATTATCTCATTTTATTTACTAATATTCCTCAAAATTAGCGAATTTAAAAATAAAAATTACTTAAAATTTTTTTTAGAAACTCGATAACTTTATATATACTCCACGTACTGTGCAAATTAGCATGACCTGAATGCAAAGATGCATGACAACATGTTATCGCCATTGTACTTAGTTCTGATCTTCAGCCACTTAATCTCAACTCTCGGCGGCGCCGCCACCAACTCCACCGCCGCCACCATTCCGCCCGACACATACAACGTCTTAAAGGGCCCCAACATCACGAAACCGGGTTGCCCCACCAAATGCGGCAACATGACGGTACCCTACCCGTTCGGCATCGGCGTCAACAGCGGCTGCGGCGTTAGCCGACTCTTCGAATTCAATTGCACCGACGAAGACCCTCCGCGAACCCTGATCAGCGATAATGAAGTCTTCAACATTTCCGACAACAACATTCGCATCGCCAGTTACGGAGCTCAGACATGCTACGACGCTGCCGGCTCAGTATCCATTAAAAGTAAAGCCGCCTTCACCGTCCGCCGGACTCCCTACAGCTTCTCCGATCGGAACAAGTTCACCGTCGTCGGCTGCGACGACTTCGCTCTGATCGACGGCACCGGCCGCCGGAACTTCACCAGCAGCTGCGTTTCGGTCTGCGCCGGCGCCGCAGATGTGGTGACCGACGACTGCTCCGGCGTCGGCTGTTGCCAGACGTCGCTGCCTAAGGGGGCGAAATACTATTATACTGATGTGGCTAGTTTCAATCGTCATGCCAATGTGTCGTCGTTTAACTTGTGTGGTTATGCGTTTTATGGAGAAGCGGAGCGGTTCGTTTTCCGTGGGATGTCGGATCTTTCCGACCCGAATTTCCTGCAACGGATTGAGGCTACGGTGCCCCTCGTGCTTGATTGGGCGATTGGGAATAGGACTTGTGAAGATGTTCAGAAATCTGGTGATTATCTTTGCAAGGCTAATAGCTTTTGTGTTGATTCAGATGCGGGTTTTGGCGGGTATCGGTGCACATGTAAAGACGGGTATGAAGGGAACCCGTATTTGGAACCGGGTTGCACAGGTATGCTCGATCCAATATCGTTGAGTCAGATTCATGTTATGCCATGTAATTAAGAAAAACTTCGATTTTACCCAAAAAAGACACTACAAGAAAAAATGCTTATTATCACACATATTTTAATGTCATTTCAAAGTCGATGTAATAATAGGTATTGTATTGATACATTATGTTTTTAAGGGTGTTAATATGTGATCTATAAAGACACTTAATAAATCGATGTATTGATATATGCTCTATCACCACACTTCAGAAACAACACTTATCTATTACTACACTTTTGTTACACATTTTTTAACACACAAAAAAGTGTCATTATATGTACTCTCTAGAAACACTTAAAAGTATATGTATAAATGATATTTTGTTATCACAAACGTATTATAAAGATTACTAATCATTAAAATATTTTTTTTTTAATTTTTGTTTCCTCATTAAAATATGAAATATAAATTATTTCATTATAAAGTTAAATTAAAATTTTAAAATTAAGAAAATTAAATTAATAATTTTTTACATTTTATTTACTTAAATTGATAATTTTTTATTGTTAATTTAATTTAAGGTTATATTTATTTTAAAATAATTATTATTTTAATTAATCTAATGATTAAAAAATAAAATTTATTTTTATTAAAAAAAATATTTGACGTTAAAATTTAAGATAATAATAAATATATAAAAATGCTAAATATTTTAAAATAATTATTTATATATATTTTTTTATATTACTATTAATTTATTTTAAAATTATTAAATTTGAATTATAATTAATAAATAATTCTAAATTTAATTTATTATACCTATTAAATTGATAATATAAAATCAATATTATAAAATTTAAATATTAAAAATTAATTATGTATTCTATGTTTATATACTATTTTTATAAAAAAATCACAAAAATTATTTATGGTTTAATGGTTTCTGACTTAATATAGAGATCCATCAGGTGATACGGTGACACAGGTTCGAATCTAAGAGAAATCTCTTTTTAATTTTATTTTATTTAATATTACTATATTGTAACATTTAAAAGAGTCTTAATAAGTCACTTTTCTTCACACTTCAAAGTTTATTAATAGATATAAGTGTGTTATTATGTCATAATTCTTTATACCTTAAAGTGTGGTGACACAGGTTCGAATCTAAGAGAAATCTCTTTTTAATTTTATTTTATTTAATATTACTATATTGTAACATTTAAAAGAGTCTTAATAAGTCACTTTTCTTCACACTTCAAAGTGTATTAATAGATATAAGTGTGTTATTATGTCATAATTCTTTATACCTTAAAGTGTGGTATTAGGGGTACTACCTATCTCCACAGCAGAATGGACCACACAAAAAATTAACGTGATTATAGGTAAAATGTGTTAATATATTACCTATAACAACACTTTTAAATGTGTTTAAATACATTTTTTCTTGTAGTGAGATAAACGGTTCAAATTTGTCCCATAACTAATGATATTTTCAATTTAGCACAATTTTCATCGGAAAACGCAAATTTCGCCGAAAAGTCCCACGTGCGGCGCATGTGAGGCTTCACTTTGGGGCTTTCCGGCAAAATTGGTCAAAATTGAAAAAAAATTCATTAATTATGGTACAAAATTAAATTATTTATCTTTTTTTAAGCAAAAATCAAAGTTTATCTTAGTTACATAGTATAAAATGAATCTAAATCAATATCTTTAATTCTCACCTTAAATCTAGTATGCTTGTAATATGGTGTGATTGTGAGATTTTGTGCTCGAATTTTATAGATATCGACGAATGTTTGGATCCAAATCTTAACATGTGTGACAAGATATGCATTAATACTGTGGGTAGTTTCAAGTGTTCTTGCCCAAAAGGAGAATTTGGTGATGGAAGAAAGGATGGCAAAGGCTGCAATGTTACAATTAGAACTCAATTTCCCGTAATCAAGGTTGCTCTAGGTATTTCTTTATTATTCTTTTTTTTTATTCATATGGAGTATTCAATATGACATGAAATGTCTTAAAACTACCAATAGTAGTTAATGATTTTTTTTTTCACTTATCTTATAACCATGTTATAGGTACTGGATTTGGATTTCTGGCAATAATAATTGCTCTAACTCTGATATATTTTAGCCTCAAGAAAAGAAAATTGATAAAGCTAAGAGAGAAATTCTTCCAACAAAATGGCGGTTTACTACTAAAACAACAAATCTCATCGAATGAATCTCCAGTGGAATCCACAAAAATATTCACAGCTCAAGAGCTGGAAAAAGCAACAAACAACTACGCAGACGACAGAGTCCTTGGCAGCGGTGGATACGGCACCGTTTACAAAGGCATCCTCCCCGACATGCGCATCGTCGCCATTAAAAAATCTAAAGTGATGGATCAAAGCCAGATCGAACAGTTTATCAATGAAGTCATCATTCTTACACAGATCAACCATCGTAATGTTGTGAAGCTCTTGGGATGCTGTCTCGAATCCGAGGTCCCTTTACTCGTCTACGAATACGTCTCCCATGGAACCCTCTACGAACACATCCACCGTCAGGCGAGCTGGCTAACATGGGAGAATCGTTTAAGGATTGCCTCAGAAGCTGCAGGGGCTCTGTCCTATCTTCACTCTGCTGCGTCAATTCCTGTGATTCATAGGGACGTGAAGTCGGCCAACATTTTGCTAGACGAATACAATACGACAAAGATTTCAGATTTCGGGGCATCCAGGCTAGTGTCCCTAGACCAAACTCAAGTGACGACTTTGGTCCAGGGAACACTAGGATACCTGGATCCCGAATACTTCCACACGAGCCAATTAACAGGGAAGAGCGACGTTTACAGCTTCGGAGTAGTTCTTACAGAACTCTTAACAGGAAAGAGGCCTATCGACATGGAAAGGAGCCAAGAACAACGCAACCTGACAACGTATTTCATCGTAGCAATGAAAGAGAATCGACTTTTTCAAGTGTTGGAGCCTCGAGTGGTGAGAGAGGGATCTCTGGAGCAGCTGCAAGCAGTTGCTGAACTAACAAAAAGATGCCTGCATTTGCAGGGAGAAGAAAGACCAACAATGAAAGAAGTGGCTATGGAACTTGAAAGTTTGAGGAATTTTAACAGACATCCTTGGGCTAATCAAAGTGGTAGTAATGAAGAAAGTGATGGATTGGTGATGAATGAGACATCAGGATCTGCAGATCTTTATGCCAATGATCCTATGATGGTTTCTGATCTTTATACTGTTCAGACTAATGGTTATAACAGCACTGGAGAATTTTCTGATCTGAATAGTTTGAAGAGTAGTCCAAGTCAGCCCATTTTCCATCATGCCCGTTGATCAACTTCAATACTGCTTCATATGTTTTTTTTTTACTTTTTCTTTGTATGGAGTTTTTATTCATTAATATTTTCCTTTATCTTGTATTTCGATTATTTGAAAAATTCCTGTGTTTGATTTCTTTGTGGAGTTTGAATTTGAAGTTGATGTTTTTTAATTTGAGAATAATGATATTTTTGTATCTCTCGACACTTTAATTACATCCAGTTGCTTGGAGATTGGAATTTACTCCCTAAAAACTGAGAATTCGTTTATTTATATTAATTAATTAATAACTTTGATCATTAAACTAAATTTTAATTTAAATGAGATTTAATTGCACAAATAGGTGGGTGGATAATGGTAATACTATAACTTGATTTTTCTTAATACAAATAAGTTAGTTGTTCATGAATATAAACGGAATCTGAAGTCGTCGTTGACAATCAAGTAAACTATACTGTCACATGCTACTTGCCTTGCTCACTCAATTTTGACCCCTTCTATTGCCGTGTATTCTGCTATTATCAAACCTTTTTTCTTTTTTAATTTTTTTTTATATATACGACAGATTGTTTTGTTAATATTCAAATATAGCTGCACACCAACTTGACCTTTTTTATTTTTCGGAATATCAATTACTTTTCATAATAAAATGATTCGGTGATAAAGTGTGAACTGTGTTTTCAAATAACGAAAACATATTTTGGTGTTAATTTTTTAACCGCTATGAATTAATTATGGCTAGTCATTATAATAATTTAATTTAATTATTGAATAAGTTTGATTGATATCACAGCGCTGACTAGTGACACACACGTCCCATAACTACATCAAAAAAAAGTCAACCTTTGTAGTCTCATCAATAAACGTGTATGATAAGCGCCATTTGATTGGCTCCTCACTCCATCACCCTCGCTTTTATTCCCACATAATTAAGAGAGAGAAAAAGAGTAGTGTGCAAACATGCTCTCGCTGCTACCATTAATTCTGATCTTCAGCCGCCTGACCACCACTCTAGCCGCCACCAACGCCACCACCGACACATACAGCATCTTCAAAGCCCCTGCCATTGCCAAACCGGGTTGCCCGACCCAATGCGGCAACCTGACCGTACCCTACCGTTCGGCGTCGGCGTCAACAGCGGCTGCGGCATCGGCGAGTTCTTCGAACTCAACTGCACCGCCGGCTACGAAGACCCTCCCCGAGCCTTAATCGGAACCATTGAAGTGTACGACATTTCCGACAGCCGCATGCGCGTCTCCAACGTTGTCGCCCGGAAATGCTACGACAGCTCCGGCTCAGTCACCCTAAAGAACGACGCCACCTCCAGCATCACCTACACTCCCTTCAGCTACTCTGAACTGAACAAGTTCACCGTCGTCGGCTGCGACGACTTCGCGCTGGTCTTCAGCTCCGGCGCCCGGAGATTCACGAGCGGCTGCGTTTCGCTCTGCTCGAACGCCGAGGATGTGATCGGCGATTACTGCTCCGGCATCGGCTGTTGCCAGACATCTTTGCCCAATGGGTTGAAAGTCTACTACACTGGTTTGTCTAGTTTGAATAATCATACAAACGGCAATGTGTCGTCCTTCGCCCCGTGTAGTTATGCCTTTTTTGGGGAGGAGGACCGATTCGTTTTCCGTGGGGCACCCGACCTTTCTGACCCGAATGTGATGGAGCGGATCCGGACAACGGTGCCGATCGTGCTTGATTGGGCCATCGGTAATTTGACTTGTGCAGATGTGGAGAATTTGGGAGATTATGCCTGCAAGGCTAACAGCATTTGTATTGATTCGAATACTGGTCTAAACGGGTACAGGTGCGGGTGTAAATCTGGGTATGAAGGAAACCCGTATCTGGATCCAGGTTGCACAGGTAATGTTATTATGTCGTAATTTTTTTATTTTTTTTCTTTGGTCCACTGATTAATCTTGAGACTCATCTCAACTTAACAGGTAGTTTTCATTTTATTACTTTTGATTTTTAATATGGTCATAAATTGGACTGGTATAATTGGGAATTGTGTTTAATTTTGTAGATATTGATGAATGTGCCGATCCAAACCTTAACGATTGTGACAAGAATTGCATTAATACTCCGGGGAGTTTCTACTGTGCTTGTCCAAAAGGACAACTTGGTGATGGACTAAAACATGGTAAAGGATGCTATGCTACAAAATCCCAATTTCCTGTAATCAAGGTTGCTTTAGGTATGTAATTTATTGACTTATTGATTCACGTCCCTTTGAATGACTGCTAAATTTCCCATTCACATGTCGCAATATTATATACAGGTACGGGATTTGGATTTTTGGCCCTAGTTATTGGTGCAACTTGGATGTATTTTGCTTTGAAGAAAAGGAATTTGTTAAAACAAAGAGAGAAATTCTTCCAACAAAATGGTGGCTTTCTACTCAAACAACAGATCTCATCCAACCAAGGTCCAATGGATTCCACAAAAATATTTACTGCTGAAGAGCTCGAAAAAGCTACGGACAATTATGCCGATGATAGAATCCTCGGCCGAGGTGGATACGGCACCGTTTACAAAGGGATTCTTTCCGACAAGCGCGTTGTAGCCATCAAGAAGTCGAGAGTGATGGATCAAAGTCAGATCGAACAGTTCATTAATGAAGTTGTTATCCTTACAAAAATCAACCATAGGAATGTTGTCAAACTCTTAGGATGTTGTCTTGAATCCGAGGTCCCTTTATTAGTATACGAATACGTCTCCCACGGCACACTTTTTGAACACATACATCGCGCAACGAGCTGGTTATCGTGGGACACTCGTTTAAGGATCGCCTCGGAAGCTGCAGGTGCATTGTCGTATCTTCATTCTGCTGCTGCAATTCCAGTCATTCATAGGGACGTGAAATCTGCCAATATTCTATTGGAAGAAAACATCACCGCCAAGATTTCAGACTTTGGGGCGTCGAGACAGGTTGCACTGGACCAAACAGAAGTGACAACGTTGGTCCAGGGAACACTGGGATACCTGGATCCTGAATACTTCCAAACGAGCCAGTTGACGGAGAAGAGCGACGTGTACAGCTTTGGAGTGGTTCTTACAGAGCTTTTAACAGGAAAAAGGCCCATAGACATGGAGCGGAGTCAGGAACAACGGAACCTGACAACGTATTTCGTGATGGCAATGAAAGAGAACAGACTTTTCCAAGTGTTGGAGCCTCGAGTGGTGAGAGAGGGATCTCTGGAACAGCTCCAGGCAGTTGCTGAACTGATAAAGAGATGTCTTCATTTGGACGGAGAGGATAGGCCGACGATGAAACAAGTGGCGATGGAACTCGAAGGTTTAAGGAAGTTCAACAAACATCCTTGGGCTAATCAGCATGTTAATGAAGAAGAAGAATCAGTTGGATTGATGAGTGATATGTTTGCAGCTCCAATTACATCTACTGATCTTTATACTGTTCCGATTAATACTTACAATAACAGCAGTGAAGGGGTTTCTGGACAATATAGTTTGAACGGTGATCCAAGTCACACATTTTATCCTCCTGCAAACAGCCCTCGTTGATGAAAATGATTATGTATTAATTCTTCATGTTTTATTATGAAAGTCTTTGCTGACAAACTCTACTCTCACTGTCTCACATGTCTAATGCCTTTGCAATTCTAACTCACTCCGTTTTGAACCCGTGTATTTTGCTATAATTTTTTTATTTTTTTTATTGAGTATCTATATTAACCTCGTTCTATTAATACATAAGGTGAAATTGATTTGTAGGTATAAATTTTTACGAACTCTTTTTTCTTTAAAAAAAAAAAATTACGATGCACTCTAATTTTTAAAAATTAATTTTTCATGAAAAATTGTTCGAGATTCTTCTAAATAAATAATATTTCAAATAAAAATACTCCATAAAAAATCACAATTACTACAATTAAAAAAATAAAAAAGTTGATATGTAGTGTATCCAGGTACACACATGCATCAATATGGGTATACACATGCATCAATATGATGTATACATTTTTATTTAATAATGTATTTATATTTTTTAATTATTGTATAATTATTTAATACATTTAGTTTTTCATTAAAAAAACTAAGTGAAAATTTGTTGACAAAATGTATACTGTACATTTTTATTTATTAATGTACTCTCTTCGTCCGTTTCTAAAGTGTCAATTTTACTATTTTTGGCGTTCGATTCAAATGTATTTATTTCCTCTATTTAGTAAAAAGGTACATTATATGGCCCACCACTTCCCTTTAATACAACTACCCACTTTACATATAATAATAATACTCTTTAATCCACGTGCAAAAAGTAAACGGACACCTTAAAACTGGATGGAGGGAGTACATAATTTGAAAAGAAAAAAAAACTCACTTTTATAATGGAGTCTGTGCCAATAAAAATTATATATTTATCTTTTAATTAACAACTTTAATAATGAAAATAAAACTTTTATCAACTTAATATTTTATTAATGAAAACTAATTTTTTTTAACTAACTTATAATATTTCTTATTTAAAAGTATAATAATTCATATATTAAAAAATAATTTTGATAAAAAGTCTCGTGTGTTTTAAAAGGCTCTGAATTCAATATAAGCCTGATTATTTTAATTTTTTATTTTTAAGGAAGCTAATCATTTAAATTTAATTATTAAATAAGTTTGATATCATACCGCTGACCATTGACAAACACTTCCCCGCGTCATTACTTGAAAAGTCAACCTTTGTAGCTCATATATATGTGTATGATAGATAACTGCCGCATCTCTGCCACTCTCACTTGTATTCCCATTTGAAAAAGAGAGAGAGAGTAGCGTGAAAACATGCTACGGCTGCTATCCTTGATTCTGATCTTCACCCGCCTAACCTCAACTCTAGCCACCGCCGACACTTACAACATCTTCAAAGCCCCCGCCATCGCCAAACCGGGTTGCCCCACCCAATGCGGCAACCTGACCGTATCCTACCCGTTCGGCATTGGCGTCAACAGTGGCTGCGCCATAAATGTGTTCTTCGAACTCAACTGCACTGCCGGCTACGAAGACCCGCCCCGAGCTTTAATCGGAACCATCCAGGTGTACGACATTTCCGACAGCCGCATGCGCATCTCCAATGTTGTCGCCCGGAAATGCTACGACAGCTCCGGCTCAGTCACCCTAATGAACGACACCACCTCCAGCATCACCGACAGTCCCTTCAGCTTCTCGGAGCTGAACAAGTTCATCGTCGTCGGCTGCAAAGACTACGCAGTGGTCCTCAGCTCCGGCGCACGGAAATTCACCAGCGGCTGCATTACGCTCTGCGTGAATGCCGAAGATGTGATCGACGGGAAATGCTCCGGTATCGGCTGTTGCCAGACTTCACTGCCCAAGGGGTTAAAAAGATACCATACTAGTTTGTCTAGATTTTTAATTAATCATAGTGCCTTTGACAATGTGTCGTCCTTCGGCCCCTGTAGTTATGCGTTTTTCGGGGAGGAGAACCGATTCGTTTTCCGTAAGGACTCCGATCTTTCCGACCCGAATACCCTGGAGCGGATCCGTACAACGGTGCCGATCGTGCTTGATTGGGCCATCGGTAATTTGACTTGTGCAGATGTGGAGAATTCGGGGGATTATGCCTGTAAGGCTAACACCATTTGTATTGATTCGGATACGGGTTTAAATGGGTACCGTTGTGCCTGTAAATCCGAGTATCAAGGGAACCCGTACCTGGATCCAGGTTGCATAGGTAATATTATATTCCTTATAATTATTTACTGACAGTACTCATTGTCTTAATTGGGACTTGTATATTCTGTGTTTAATTCTCTAGATATTGATGAATGTTCTGATCCAAAACTCAACAATTGTGACAAGATTTGCATTAATACTCGGGGAGTTTCAGCTGTTCTTGTCCAAAAGGACAATTTGGTGATGGACTAAAAGGTGGTAAAGGATGCATTAATGCTACAAAATCCCAATTTCCTGTAATCAAGGTTGCTTTAGGTATGTCGAGTAATTTATTGATTTGTTTGCTTTTGAATTTGATCTTTTATTTATATATTTTGTGGAGTAACATATAATATATATTTAAGTTTTAAAAAAACAATGAAATTCACCAAGAACTTCAAATTAGGTGTATTGCAAGTGATAGTTTCATATTCATATTTTTTGTATCATCTTTATACATACAACTACTTAAATGATTGACACCAGATAAAGGAAACTTTGACCATTATATCTAGCATTTATGCTTTATTTTTTACAGTGCCGCTCATCTAATAATACGAAACAAGAAATGCACACAAATTGCACAGAAAATTTAGATTTGATCAATTGAGTTCCTAAAATTTCCCATTCACATGTCACAATATTATTCAGGTACGGGATTTGGATTTTTGGGCATAGTTATTGGTGCAACTTGGATGTATTTTGCTTTGAAGAAAAGGAATTTGTTAAAACAAAGAGAGAAATTCTTCCAACAAAATGGTGGCTTTCTACTCAAACAACAGATCTCATCCAACCAAGGTCCAATGGATTCCACAAAAATATTTACTGCCGAAGAGCTCGAAAAAGCTACGGACAATTATGCCGATGATAGAATCCTCGGTCGAGGTGGATACGGCACCGTTTACAAAGGGATTCTTTCCGACAAGTGCGTTGTAGCCATCAAGAAGTCAAGAGTGGTGGGTCAAAGTCAGATCGAACAGTTCATTAATGAAGTTGTTATTCTTACACAAATCAACCATCGGAATGTTGTCAAACTCTTGGGATGCTGTCTTGAATCCGAGGTCCCTTTATTAGTCTACGAATATGTCTCCCGTGGGACACTCTTTGAACACATACATCACGCAACGAGTTGGTTATCTTGGGAGAGTCGTTTAAGGATCGCCGCGGAAGCTGCAGGTGCGTTGTCGTATCTTTATTCAGCTGCTGCGATTCCGGTCATTCATAGGGACGTGAAATCGTCCAACATTCTGTTGGACGAACACATCACGGCCAAGATTTCAGACTTCGGGGCGTCGAGACAAGTCGCCCAGGACCAAACAGAAGTGACAACGTTGGTCCAGGGAACACTAGGGTAACTGGATCCTGAATACTTCCACACGAGCCAGTTGACAGAGAAGAGCGACGTGTACAGCTTTGGAGTGGTTCTTACAGAGCTTTTAACGGGTAAATTGCCCATAGACATGGAGAGGAGTCAGGAACAACGCAACCTGACAACGTATTTCGTGATGGCAATGAAAGAGAAGAAACTTTTTCAAGTGTTGGAGCCTGGAGTAGTGAGGGAGGGCTCTCTGGAACAGCTCCAGGCAGTTGCTGAACTGATAAAAAGATGTCTGCATTTGAACGGAGAGAATAGGCCGACGATGAAAAAGGGGCGATGGAACTCGAAGGTTTAAGGAAGTTCAACAAACATCATTGGGCTAATGATCAGAATGTCATAAACGAGGAAGAATCTGTTGGATTGATAAGTGAGACATCTGGATCAGTTGATCTGTTTGCAGCTCCAATTACATCTACGGATCTTTACACTGTTCCGATTAATGCTTATAACAACAGCAGTGAATGGCTTTCTGGGCAATATAGTTTGAACAGTGATGGAGATGAAGCTGCCCTACTATACCAGCTTGAGAAACAAGACCAATTGTGATTAAGAATTAATCCTCCTTTTTAAAATAAAAATAAAAATAAAAATAAAAATCCTTTATAAGCCTTTTATTATCTATTGCGTATTATTATAGTTATTGAACTCTATTTATTTGTGAGCTTTTGTTTTTTAGAACCCAGATGTTGATCTTGGTTTATTTATTTGAGTTGTATAACATTAATTTTTTTTTTTTTTAGAATATATATAAAGAATTGAATTTCTAGGGTTTTCCTATTGCCTATCTATGGTATTCTGAAAATCAACTTTAGGTGGAGGAGCTTTTATTCCTTCTACACGCACGCTACATCAAACAGTCAGACATTTTTTCCCTCGTGCCAATGCCCCTCGTTGATGAAAATGATTATTCATGAATTCTTGATGTTAAACCTGCTTCTCTTTTTTATTTCGTGCTTATTGAATTAGGGGTTCAATGGATTTGATGTGTTGATTTGTTTGATTTTGTATTAAATCTTATGCGCCATGAATTGAAGCTAAACTTCTACATTGCTTGGATTTTATTTAATATTTTTAGCTTAATTTGTTGCCATTGAGATTAATTTGATGTGCATTTTTAGCTAGACTTACATCTTTGCGGTCCTACCATAAATTAAAGAATTAAAGTTTGGCGTTGAATTAAAGTGATAAAACGTATTTATTTGGCGTCGTAAGTGATATAAAGTGACGTATTTATTTTTATTATAAGATTGATAATCATCTAACATAAAAATAGTAGTAATAAGTAATTATTGAAATGAATAAAAATTACTCCTCTCTAATATTGTCACATTTCACTAGACGGTGTATTGCATAACATAATAAAATTATATCTTATAATTTACCATTAAATCTTGGAGCATGTATTGAATTTTGTATATTTATTATAACACATTGCAAGTATCTAGTGAATCACACCGGATCTTCTACGCCATTTTCGTGCATCATCTTCTGTGTCATGCATTAAATGATTGACACGTAAGAGGGAAAATAAATCCAACCATTGTCCCTAGGGTTTAAGGTTTAGGGTATAGTTTCCTCTATTCTACGTGGTTTGGCACAGGAGATGATGTACCAAAATGACACAGAGCCGCTAATGAATAGAATAAGAGATGAAATATAAGAACGAAATAAATGATCTCATTTACCACAAATGTGTTGTTAAGAGTACTAATGTGTGATTAAAGAATTGTTTTTTTGTTTTCTAAATATACTATCAAATATCAATCTTTTCTTCTTTTTTTTTTTTTCTTTTTTTTGGGACCACAATTCAAAACTTAGAATGGTAGTGAGCCAGAATAAATGCCCTTAAATTAGAAATCATTTAACATGAGATAATAGGAGTCTACTGTGTACCCAATCAAGTCAACTTACGCTGTTTTTTCTACGGCCAGGCTGACATGATGTAGGTAAGACCATACAGAGTTACACGGTAATTACTATCGTCAAAGTCAACCATCACCAAAACAGTTTAATAATCAATATTTTACAATATTTGCTCAAAATTTCTCATAATCAGGTTAATACAGCCACCACATCACTTTCTTTTTGGCTCACATCACCTTCTTAATTACTTCTATATACTTGCATATTAATTACCCTCCTAAAATTAGAACCACCTTAATACCAAAATGCCGGAAAACATGCTGTGGCTGCTATCTCTTATTCTCATCGTCAGCCGCCTAACCTCACTTCTCGCCGCCACAAACACCACCACCACCACCGATACATACAACATCTTTAAAGCCGCCACCATCACGAAACCGGGTTGCCACACTAAATGCGGCAACCTGACCGTACCCTACCCGTTTGGCATCGGCATCAACAGCGGCTGCGCCATCAGCAACCTGTTTGAGCTCAACTGCACCGCCGGCTTAGAAGACCCTCCCCGAGCCTTGATAGGAGACATCCAGATCTTCGACATCTCCGACAAATACATGCGCACCTCAAACGTCGTCGCACAGAAGTGCTACGACAGCTCCGGCTCAATCACCCTACAAAATACCGCCTCCTCCAACATCATCGGTACTGCCTTCAGCTACTCAGAGCTCAACAAGTTCACCGTCGTCGGCTGCGACGACGTCGCTCTGGTCTCCGGCGCCGGCGGCCGGAACTTCACCAGCGGCTGCGTTTCGCTATGCTCGAATGCTGAAGATGTCATCGGCGGCTACTGCACCGGTATCGGCTGTTGCCAGACCTCTTTGCCGATGGGTTTGAAATACTATTTGACTTCGTTAGCTTCGTTGAATAATCATACGCTGGTGTCGTCCTTCGGCCCGTGTAGTTACGCGTTTTTTGGGGAGGAAGACCGATTCGTATTCAATGGGGTCTCGGATCTGTCCGACCCGAATTTCGTGCAGCGGGTTCGGGCCACGGTGCCCCTCGTTCTTGATTGGGCCATAGGGAATTTCACTTGTGCTGATGTTGAGAGTTCTGGAGATTATGCCTGCAAGAGTAACACCACTTGTGTTGATTCGAATACGGGTTTAAAGGGATACAGGTGCAGCTGTGAAACCGGGTATGAAGGGAACCCGTACCTAGATCCGGGTTGCACAGGTATATAATCTTATCTCTAAGTACCACACTTATTAATCTTTATACTTAAAGAATTTTTAAGGGTTAATTGCATTAAAATACACCACTTTTTCTTTTTTTTTTTTTAACTTAATCATGAACTTTTTTTTTATGTTAAAAAATACATGGCTTTTGTTTCTTTTCTTGATTTAATCATAAACTTTTTTTTTCAATTAAATACACGATTTTTTTGTATTTTCTTAATTTAATCACAAACTTTTTCTTTTTTTAATTAAATACATGTTTTCTTGTTTTTTTTAAAAAAAATAATTTAATTCGAACACTTATATTAATAAAATATATGACTAACTTAATTAATAAAAATCAATACATAAATATTTATTTAAAATATAAATGCATAAATTATATAATTAATATTAAAAAAATTAGTAAGAAATTTATTTATAAATATTATGTAATTACAAATTGTTGTATATAATTATATGCCATATATGAGTATAACTAATTATTTTACTATTAAACTTTTAAAAAGTTTGTATACAGCCAATTTATTCATAAATCATAAGTACTTACCAAAACCTGTTGTAAGTACTTGTAACATATTACGATTGTTTATTTACAGTATACTTCATCAAAATTACTATAAATAAATGTTGTATATGAAATGTTTTATAAATATTTTAATATTATAAATAATTTATGTATTCTAATATTTAATATGAATTGGTAAATATAAATTAAATTAGTCAGAAATTTTATTAACATAAGAATTCGAATTAAATTATAAAATAAAAATTAAATGTATTTAACAGATCAAAAATAAAAAAGTTTGTGATTAAATTGAGAAAATACAAAAGATCATGTATTTAATTGGAAAAAAAGAAAGTTCGTGATTAAATCGGAAAAAGAAACAAAAGTCATGTATTTTTTTGACATAAAAAAAGTTCATGATTAAATTGAAAAAAGAGGAAAAGGTGGTTTATTTTAATGCAATTAACCCCATTTTTAATCATGATATTACTAAAGTTCAATTTCACAAATTCAGTCAAAAAATTTTAAAATTTACTAGCGATATGGAGTATAAAATTAGTATACCAACTGTTCCGATGTTTAGAATTACATACTTCTAATACTATATTATGATCGTAATTATAACATATACTATACATATAATTACAAAATAATCAATTTCAAAATCTACTCTATATCCATTAATATTTGCCAAGTCAAATTTGGGTTCGACTTTTTTTCTTTATTTTGAAGTGGTTGATCAAGAATTTATGTATGCTGATTTGTTTATACTTTGCGAACTGTTAATTAAAGTCTTAACAAAAATTTGGACACCATCATATGGTATTGAATTTTGTAGATATTGATGAATGTGCTGATCCAACGATGAACAATTGCGACAAGATTTGCATCAACACTCCAGGGAATTACACCTGCTCTTGTCCAAAAGGGCAATCTGGGGATGGCAGAAAGGATGGCAAAGGATGCAACTCCACAAGCTCTCAGTTTCCTGTCGTCAAAGTTGCATTAGGTCATCATTCTTGAATCCTAACACTACTCAAAGTCTCAAATCATACTTAAATCTGCCTGTTTTTACATCCCATGATTATGCTTGTTTTCACATTAACTAATGTATATATATTCAGGTATTGGATTCGGGTTTCTGGCCCTAGTTATTGGTGCAACCTGGATATACTTTGGTTTCAAGAAAAGAAAACTCATCCAACTAAGAGAGAAATTCTTCCAACAAAATGGAGGCTTTCTGTTGAGACAACAGATGTCATCGTACGAAGGTCCTACAGAATCGACAAAAATTTTCACAGTTGAAGAGCTCGAAAAGGCAACCAACAATTATTCAGATGACAGAATCCTCGGTAAAGGTGGTTATGGCACTGTCTACAAAGGTGTTCTTCCGGATAAGCGGGTCGTTGCTATCAAGAAATCGAGAGTGATGGATCAAAGTCAGATAGCACAATTCATCAACGAAGTTGTCATACTCACACAGATCAATCATCGAAATGTTGTTAAACTCCTAGGATGTTGTCTCGAATCCGAGGTCCCTTTACTAGTATACGAATACGTCTCACACGGGACACTCTACGAACACATCCATCGTCACACCAGTTGGTTGTCCTGGGAGAATCGCTTAAGAATCGCCTCAGAAGCTGCAGGGGCTCTGTCTTACCTACATTCAGCTGCTGCGATTCCGGTGATCCATAGGGATGTGAAATCGGCAAACATTCTTGTAGACGAACATCTCACGGCCAAGATATCGGACTTTGGGGCGTCAAGACAGGTTGCCCTGGACCAAATAGAAGTGACAACGTTGGTCCAGGGAACACTAGGATACCTGGATCCTGAATACTTCCACACAAGCCAATTGACGGAGAAGAGCGACGTGTACAGCTTTGGAGTAGTCCTGGCAGAGCTTTTAACAGGGGAAAGGCCAATCGAAGTACAAAGGAGTCAAGAACAACGCAACCTGACAACCTACTTCATCATGGCAATGAAAGAGAATCGAATGTTTCAAGTGCTGGAGGCTCGTGTGCTGAGAGAGGGATCTCTAGAGCAACTCCAGGCAGTTGCTCAACTAGTAAAGAGATGTCTGCATTTGAACGGAGAGGATAGACCGACGATGAAAGAAGTGGCGATGGAACTCGAAGGTTTAAGGAAGTTCAACAAGCATCCTTGGGCTAATCAGCATGTTAACGACGAAGAATCTGTTGGATTGATTAATGAGACGTCGTCTGATCTCTATGCATCTCCGACTCCAACTACATCCACTGATCTTTACACTGTTCCAATCAATGCAGGAGAATTCTCTGAATATAGTTTGAATAGTGATCCAAGTCAAGCCATTTTCTCTCGTGAGAACTGGCCTCGTTGATATTAATCATTTTGCTGCAATCTAGTCTTTTTCTTGATGCTGCTACTTTTTTATTTTCACATTTGGAAAATTATAAGCATACACTGTCTTTGAATTTTCTTCATTGTATATCTCCTACTAATTCTCTTACTTTCTTTTCAATGCCCAAAATCCAAATGCTTCTCTATATATATATATATATATATATATATATATATTTTGGATGATTAAATTATTCGGGAACACTAATCTGCTGATGGTTGCAACATAATTTCATAGATTTCCAAAAAAAAATTAATAGTATCAAAACGTAGCAGGAAATTCGGGCTCAATCCCTTTAATTTTCTTCAATTTTTTCTTATTTGTTTATTCAATTGCCATTTTACTCTTACCTAGGTTTATCATTACTAGAAACATAACTCTTAGAAGTCAAACTTAATAATAATTTTTTTAAAAAAAAAAACATTTTTATATATTTATAAAGTTAGGGACTCAAGTTCGATTTCCTTTAAGAACGAGTTAGAGTATGGAATTATAAGAAGGCTTGAAGTAGAGAGTAATAAAAAAGCTAGTGATTGGTGAACTAACTTCTAACCATTAACAACTAACATTTACTGATTAAAAAAAACAGTTGGCACAATAATTTAAATGAGTTATTCGATAGCGTGATTCAGCTCAACTCGATGTGTAACTACTTAAGTTCAAATTCGAGCTCGTCTTACACTTGTTTAATTAACGAGTCGAGCCTAGCTGAGCCTTAACGATTGTAATTAATTATTACTCCCTCCGTCTGGTTCTAAAGTATTCATTTGTTTTTTGCACGTGGATTAAGGAGTATTATTATTATATGTAAAGTGAGTAGTTGTATTAGAGGGAAGTAGTGGGCTATATTGTGTACTTTTTTAGTAAATAAGGGAAATGAATACATTTGAAGCGGACGCCAAAAATAATAAAATGGATACCTCAGAAACGGACAGATTGTTGGTTGGGTGTCAACCAAAGTCCCACATCGGTTAAAAGTGGGGTTGGCGAGGGGTTTATAATTGAGGGATGGACTCTCCCTAGCATGAGGCCTTTTGGGCGTGATGCCCAGAGTGGTAAAACCGTGCGGGCCAGTGGGCGGCCCAAAGCGGACAATATCATGCTAGTGGATTGAGTGGGCCCGGCTCCCTGGGCGGATAAACCCAACACAGATGAAGTATTATTTAATTATAATTTCATATAACGATTATTAAATTAAATAATTAAAATAAAATGTAATTCATTAAAAATTAACTCAATAAAATCATAAACTCATTAAAACACACTACACTTGACTCGATTTGTTTAATGGATAAAATTAAATTTGCGCTTTAACTCAGACTAAAAAGTTACTCAACAAGTTTGAGTTTAATCGAGCTCCTCTCGAATAACAGCCGCATATGGGTAGGTTAGGTACAACCAACCATAAGAATAAAAAAATGAAAGCGTATTAAATAGTGAGCCATGTAAACCAATTAAGACACATCCTGCTATTTATTTCTTCTACTCATTCTCAAACGGGGCGGTGGACTCTTAATAGTGGGTACAACATCTTTCAAAAAATAAAGCGTACCACAAAACAAAGGGTACACCAAATCAAGCCTTACATTTAAGTGCCAGTGGGGCCCATCCCGTAAAGAGTAATTCTGTTGATCTCCACGCCACCACTTCCGAACAAAAATCCCGAATCTGCACTCTTTCTCACCGGAGCGCCGACGCGCGACTGGCAGGATCAATTCCCCTTCCCCCTCGTCTCCCCAACCACGATGGCGGAGAAACGCGACAAGTCTTCGAAATCAATTCCACCATACATGAAGGCGTTGTCTGGGTCCTTCGGTGGCCTTGTCGAGGCGTCCTGTTTGCAACCTATTGACGTCATCAAAACTCGTCTCCAGCTCGACCGGACCGGTGCCTATAAGGGGATCATCCACTGCGGCACCACCATCGCAAGGAACGAAGGGGTCCGTGCATTGTGGAAGGGATTGACTCCTTTCGCTACGCATTTGACGCTAAAATACGCGCTCCGGATGGGCTCCAATGCTGTGCTACAGTCGGCGTTAAAGGACCCGCGCACAGGGGAACTCAGCCACCAGGCCAGATTATTGTCTGGATTTGGTGCCGGTGTGCTCGAAGCTCTTGTAATTGTCACTCCATTTGAGGTTAGTGTTTGGAATTTATTTATTTTCCCCAATTTTTAGGTATTCGTTAATTAATTGATCGATAATACTCTCATCTAATCTTACTTCTGTTGTTAATTTTCGCTTTTATTAGATAACTCTATCGAATAGCTTGAGAAATCAAATTTTGTTAAGGTTATTGTGTTTGAATGAGCTAATGGCGCATACCTGAGTTTAGTCTCCATATACAACAGTGTAGTATAATAATGAGTTCATTGAGTATGATTATATATGCTAATGAGTTTAGAGGTTGCAGAGTTTGTAATTCATAGTTTCATAATCATGGGTAGATGAAATTGTTACCGACTCCTTCGCAATGCCTCAGAATTGATAGCTTTAATGTAACTGGCTATATATCTAGCTTCATTTTCACCCAACTCATCGGTTGTACGAGCCTGTTGTAATCATATCTCCCTACTCAGTCTTTTGCATATCTGTGTTATGTGTGGTGATTCCCCCTTTCTTTGCAAATATTACTTCAGCTCTGTTTCTTGTTACTTACATTGTTGTCTGCAAACCAAATCATGTAGCTCATGCCGAGCCTCTTCATTACAGAGGGTGTTCTGAATCCTTAACCAGTCCTACTTCTTAAATGTAAATAGATTTGAACTAAAGGAAAATGTAGATATATATAAATTCATTTTGATTATTTTGTCTGCCTCACTGCCTTCGCCAACTTTTATGCTTAGATGTAGCGCCATTGATCTATACCAGTGTACTTTGTTTTCACATAAGTTTCAATATTGGCAGCCTTTTATCTGTGCAGACTGTCTAAGAAGCCAAATGTTATTTTAACTGCAGTTTATAGTTCGGTATGTTTGTGGTTGACCTGTGATGTATCGAGAGCACACTAGTATTGTAGTGTAATGTGTGGGAAAGATTATTGAATTTCTATCAATGCAGGTGGTGAAAATCAGGTTGCAGCAGCAGAGAGGATTAAGTCCCGAACTCCTCAAGTACAAGGGACCCGTACATTGCGCTCGTATGATCATCCGTGAAGAAGGCATATTTGGTTTGTGGGCAGGAGCTGCCCCAACCGTTATGCGCAACGGAACAAATCAAGCTGCTATGTTTACAGCCAAGAATGCGTTTGATGGGATACTATGGAGGAAACACGAAGGGGATGGGAAAGTGCTTCAGCCTTGGCAATCTATGATATCAGGATTTCTAGCAGGAACTGCTGGTCCAGTATGCACTGGTCCGTTCGATGTTGTTAAGACAAGGCTTATGGCACAAAGCCGATCTGCAAATGGGGAGTTGAAATACAGAGGTATGTTTCATGCTATCAAAACTATCAGTGGGGAGGAAGGTATTCTTGCCCTGTGGAAAGGGTTATTGCCCCGGCTCATGAGGATCCCTCCTGGTCAGGCGATCGTGTGGGGTGTGGCCGATCAAATAATCGGCCTCTATGAGAAGCAATACCTGCACAATACAGGTTTGTAAGCCATACCTTTCTCGAGTATAATCACTTCAATAGAGAAGCCGAAAGATTCATCATTAGACCCCTCAACCATCATTTTAGCTATTATAGAATGGATGAAAGAATTAGATGGCGGATGAGTTAATCTTTAGCTTTGGAGCAATTATTTTTTCAGGCTAGAATTTTGGTTGGATATCTTCATTAAGATTTTGATCTTAAGGTGGAAAGGATAAAATTGCTTAAGTTGTTCATGGTTATTTTTGCAGACAAGATTTTAATGTAGTTCATCCTAAACTCATTTTTTCTTTCTTTTTTGTGGCCTATTGATTTGTGAAATTTTAATGAGCTGGATATCTGCCTTTTTAGCTCAAATATTGATTTGATCTTCCTTTCGTTCTTTTTTATTTGATCAAATTAATCTAATCATATTTTTAAATCGTCATTAGAAAAATATGTTCTAAATTATAATAAAACAATGTTGACCGGATAATCTGAAATTATGACAAAAAAAAAAATGCAAGATTCACTACAAAGATGAAAAGAAGGCAGTTAAAAAAAATAAATAATGAATTCTATTTTTATATGGATGTATTAGGTTTGTTTTATTTTAGGTCAAACAAAAATTTATTCTATAATTATTAAATGTTTTATAAACTAATTAATATTATCCTACGGAAATTTTAGTCGATGTACTTTGTTTTTGTTCAAAACTGATATTCCATTGAAGCAAACAGAATTTAAAATTCAAAATAAATTATAGGAGTATAAAAAGATAAAAACTTAAAATGAGTTCGGATTCAACTACCTCAAAAAGTTATACTAATATTAAATATAGTACTTTTTAATATAAGAATTTATACCTTAATTTTTTAAAAAATATACTACATATATTCAATTTAAGCATTAATATTATTTATATTTCAACTAATCCTTTCACTTTGAAAAAAATAAAAAGAAATAACACCAATTGAAATATATTTATTCCTAAATATGGTGTACTCCAACATATTGCGTGACACACAAGATACAATATAACTAAGGAATTAACAAAGAAAATGAGAAAATCGAATTGACATACTTAAACTTAAATTAAATTCTATTAATAATAAAATAATAAAAACCTTAGAAGCGTTTCTAAAATCGCATTATATATATAAGTGGAAACTTCACAGCCGACTGGAAACCCTACCTCATTTCTGCGCTCAACACCTCTTCACTCTCGCCTGTTAAACCCTAATTCTGCTTACTGCGGTTCTCTAAAATTTCAATTGGTAATTTCGTCTGTCTATTGATTCATTTTACAAGCTTATCTTCTTACTCTGTGCAATTTTGTGTATCGTAAAATCGTTTGATTAATTTGTCGGTGCATATTCTTTCTGTAGCCGTGAAAAATGTCGGACGACGAGAGGGAGGAGAAAGAGTTGGATCTCACGTCTCCTGAAGTTGTGACCAAATACAAATCCGCCGCTGAAATTGTTAACAGTTAGATTTCTGTTTCTTGAGCTTTTAATATTTTCATGGATTGATGTTATCGGGGTAGGGGTGTGTCATTGTGGGTGTGCTAATTAAACGTTGGTATTCGTTGTTGTTTGATGGATGCATAAAACTTTCAATTGAAAATGCAGAGGCATTGCAGTTAGTGTTGTCGGAATGCAAACCAAAGGCTAAGATTGTTGACCTCTGTGAGAAAGGGGATGCTTTCATCAGAGAGTGAGTTTAATCCCTTTCCTTTTCGTATCATAAAATCTTTTACAATACAACAAAGAATAGGTTCTTTTGCTATGAAATTAAGTGCATTGGTCTCATTTTTTTTTTGCTCTGAACAGTCAAGCGGGGAACATGTACAAAAATGTGAAGAAGAAGATAGAAAGGGGTGTAGCATTCCCAACTTGCATCTCAGTGAACAATACTGTTTGTCATTCTTCGCCATTGGCCAGTGATGAGACTGTTTTGGAAGATGGGGACATTGTGAAAGTGTAAGCTCTTCTATTTTCACATGTTGATCTTTTACTTACATTTTTGTTGTAACGGTTGGCTAATCTTGAATATGTGGAGTAATGAATTTTTTCTACAGTGATATGGGGTGTCACATTGATGGCTTTATTGCTGTAGTTGCACACACCCATGTACTTCAGCAGGGACCTGTCACTGGGAGGGCAGCTGATGTTATTGCTGCGGCGAATACGGCAGCGGAGGTTGCTTTAAGACTTGTGAGGCCTGGTAAAAAGGTACTTTGGCTGAATTTTCCTATATTTCGTCTATCTATTTATTTATTGGTTGATGGCTTGCTATGAATCCAATTGATATGATTATGAAAGAACTGTAGCTAGGATCTTTTGTCATGCTTTATTATGTACATGGACTCAT
Source organism: Pogostemon cablin (assembly GCA_023678885.1). Taxonomy (NCBI): domain Eukaryota; kingdom Viridiplantae; phylum Streptophyta; class Magnoliopsida; order Lamiales; family Lamiaceae; genus Pogostemon; species Pogostemon cablin. The sequence goes on from CM042983.1 coordinate 2,199,935, forward strand.
AGCCATTGAAGGTTATTATTAATTTAAATTGTGCTATGATTTTTTATTTTTTTTGCTGAAACTATTTATTTCAAGTTTAGTGTAGCTTTTTCCATTTTCATCACCACTTCTACGTTGCCATAAATTTCTATTACCTGTTTTAGTAATTGTATTTGTTTTTGCATTTATTGATATTTGCTGTATACAAAGCTAGGAGTTAATTTGGGTACAGCCAGATTTTCAGAGAGAATTTGTATTTTTAGCCTGCAAAATATTTTACTACCATGGCAAAGGTGTGGAATGGTTTAACTGGTACTAGCAACTCATTTTGTCGTGCCTATTCCCCAAGATGATGATCATCTTCATTGAGCAATGTGTCAAAGTACAGACAATGCTATTGACATAGTGTTAGGAGTCCGATAGAATTTTAAGTTTACCTTCATTGAAGAGAAGGCTGAAGTTGATGGGCCTTAAAAGTTGCTTTATAATTCATTTGTTTATGTTCCTTGTTGAAGAAGTTAAAGTTACTTTATTATTTTCGGAAAGTAAATGTGTAGTTCTACCGGACTCCTAACACATAGTTACTCTGATAACTCAATGGCAATACTTCAATTTTGATTCATGAAAACAAGTTTGACTTTAAAAGCTACGACAATAAGTCATTTTTTATAAATAGAGAAAACTGATAAGTTAACCATATAGGCAACATTATCACAATGGAAAACTAAATAGCTAATCTCCTGTTTCTGATGTTGCCTACAATGAAATTAGAAGAAGCTTATAAAATTGGAAGATATTTTCTCATTCATGTTCGATCCAGGTGATTACTTCTGTCCTGTTGCCAGTATTAATGTAGGCTGCATATTCCATCTAATTGGGACTGATTAGTATGCTGCCGGTCCTTTTATTTCCAGAAGCCAAAGTTGTAATCAAGCGCAGACAAAATGTTTTATTTTTGTGTATATTTGATTTGATCAATTGCGAACGAAATTTTAATACTTGTGCATAAATGTGACTCTAATTAACTAAAATGTTCACATTTTTGTTAAGTACACCGTTTTTTTGTTTGGATCACAGATAGTGAACTCATTGATTTCAAATTCTAACACCTGTTTTTCTGTTTATGGTAGAATAAAGATGTCACTGAGGCGATTCAGAAAGTTGCTGCTGCGTATGATTGCAAGATTGTTGAAGGAGTGCTAAGTCATCAAATGAAACAATTTGTTATTGATGGCAACAAGGTCGTGTTAAGTGTCTCTGGTACGGATACAAGAGTGGATGAAGCTGAATTTGAGGAGAACGAGGTCTATGCAATTGACATTGTTACAAGTACTGGTGAAGGAAAGGTATTTATTTTACTGGATGTTGATCACATCTATCATCTCATATATAAATGATTTTGCTCTAATTTTGTCTCTTTTGGAACTTGCAGCCGAAACTGCTTGATGAGAAACAAACAACAATATACAAAAGGGCTGTTGACAAGAATTATCACCTTAAGATGAAAGCATCCCGGTTCATTTTCAGTGAAATCAGTCAGAAATTCCCTATCATGCCATTCTCTGCTAGGTTTGTTGTGTGGTGAAAATTTTACCATTTATTGTATTTCCTAAGGAATATAACGAGCTGAATACATGTATGATACAGGGCATTGGAAGAGAAGCGTGGCCGTCTTGGTCTCGTAGAATGTGTGAATCATGATCTCCTACAGCCATACCCTGTACTCCATGAGAAACCTGGTATGAGATGATTGTAGTTTAATGAGGAACCTCCCATTCCCACACAATGGAATGTTCGAGTTGTATGTGATAATAAGTTCTCTGTCACTGCAGGCGACCTAGTTGCACACATCAAATTCACTGTTTTGCTTATGCCGAATGGGTCAGATCGAGTCACAACTCATCCTCTACAGGAGTTGCAACCCACAAAAACAGTTGATGATCCTGAAATCAAAGCCTGGCTAGCATTGCCCACAAAAACGAAAAAGAAGGGTGGAGGGAAAAAGAAGAAAGGTTTGTTTGGGATTCAGATAGTTCCCTATAAAGATCTTGTTGATTGAAGCTTATTAGTTCTCCAATATATGTAAAATTTGTTTTTGCAGGTAAGAAAGGGGACAAAGCAGAGGATGCCGCTGATGCTGAGGCGATGGATACTGCGCCAAACGGGGCAGCAGCTTCCCAAGAATGAGAGAATTTATTTTGTCGAAGAAATTTTGGGTTGTTCAATTGTATTTGGTTGATGTCGAGTTATGAAATGTCTGTTAATCATGACTAATAGCATATTGTACACTGTCATCTTCACCCTTCATGTATTTTCATTTTGTTCATCTTAAGTGATAGAATTAACTCATGAAATACGATATTTTATAAGTTAAAAGACATAAAAACAATACTGGGTTTAGTCTATTTGCTTTGAATGATGGATTAATTAGACTTAATTAATATTCTCTTTAGTAAAGAATTACCTTTTAATTTTAAATGTGTTGTAGGTTCGAGTGGAATTGCCTTAAATTTATTTTTTTATATTTAACCATCCTACTCAAATAAATGAGATAAATCTTTGTTTGTAACAAATGAGACAAATCTTGAATCTTGATAATCTTTAATCAAAGACAAAATGGGAACAGCAGAGATTTTGAATACCTTTTATTTCTTTGTTTTTTTTCCACAAAATGGGTGGCATAAATTACATAAAATAAAAGTTTATAAAGTCTTCGAGTTAAATTTGATTTCGTACAGTTTTTATTTACTTTTAAAAGAAATCACCCACTGGGCCGATGAAGTATAAATAAAATACTACTAATATTCTGTAAAGTTAAATGAAAACAGTTTCAAGCCAATGATTTTTGTAACGTAAAATAAACGTGTGTATGGTAGTGGAGTATACTAAATAAAACAAAAGAAAATTTAAAAAGAAAAAGAAAATACCTCATAATTTATTTCTTGAAAAACCCTACACCGTACACAAGCAGCTCTGAAAGCGTAGGCCGTACTGCCGCCCTTAGCCCCTAACCGCCGGTCTGATTAACTGACTCTTAACACTATCACCGTTTCTCTCTTCCGATAAACCCTAGTTTGTGCTCGCTAGGGTTCTGAAAATTCCAATTGGTAACGTTTCTGAGAATTCTATTTAAAATCTTTCTTACTTGTGCTTTTATCTTATTTGTAAATTTGTTGATGGTTTTGTTGGTGCGGATTCTTTCTGAAGCGTGAAAGAATGTCGGATGAGGAGAGAGAGGAGAAAGAGTTGGATCTCACGTCTCCTGAAGTTGTCACCAAATACAAATCTGCTGCTGAAATTGTCAACAGTGAGATTTTATTCATTAATTTAATCAATTCACTTTTCCTTGATGTTGCTGGGGGGTTTCTGCGGGATTATTGTTTTATTTGATAAATAAATGTGTCAATTGGATAAATGCAGAGGCGTTGCAGTTAGTGGTGTCGGAATGCAAACCAAAGGCTAAGATTGTTGACCTTTGTGAGAAAGGGGATGATTTCATTAGAGAGTGAGTGTAATTTGATTGCGAAGAATAGGTTTATTTTTGCCAAATATTTTTGTTTGTGGATCAATCTGAATATATTCGTTGAAATAGGCAAACAGGGAACATGTACAAGAATGTGAAGAAGAAAATAGAGAGGGGTGTTGCATTCCCTACATGCATCTCAGTGAACAATACAGTCTGCCATTTTTCACCATTGGCTAGTGATGAAACTGTTTTAGAAGATGGGGACATGGTGAAAATGTAAGCTAGTATTTATACACATTATTGTACTTGTGTTAAAATGTGGCTTTACCTTTCATGAGGAGATTAATCAGCTTTTTTTACAGTGACATGGGTTGTCACATAGATGGCTTCATTGCTGTAGTTGCACATACCCATGTACTTCAGCAGGGACCAGTCACTGGGAGGGCAGCTGATGTTATTGCGGCTTCAAATACTGCTGCTGTGGTTGCTTTGAGACTTGTTAGGCCCGGAAAAAATGTATATTTCTCCTAGATTTCCTTTTCTGCTTCTTCATGCCTTTATTTATTAATTATGTGTTAATTCCCATTTTCATTATCTTTAACCTTGACAAACTTCTATTATCATGTATCTATTTTGCATCTTTGTTTTTAGCATCTAACTATCTTCTTGCATTATAAGCTGTGAAATTATGTTTCAGCAAAATCTGATTTTTGGTGAGTTTGATGGGAGCGTGTATTTTTGTCAATCTATATATCAAGCCCAAATAATTTTAGTAACTCCTTTTCTATCTCATATCTCCTATATATGGTGAACACCTTCTTTTAGCTAATTGTCCAAAATCTGATGATTATATTGTCATGGTTACTCTGATTGAGGGCTCATGAATCATTATAAGTAGCGCAGGCCTGTATGAATGTGTGTGCAAGTGGCATTAATTTTACGAGCTTCATTTGTCACTTCTGAATAACACACATTAGATTAGTTCTTATTCTTAAAGCTAGCCAAGTAGACCACCATAATGTTAGACTGATGTTGAAGTTTTTGTCAATCTTGGTATATCTAAATGCAAAATTAGTGTTCAAGTGCAAATGAAAAGTAAATATAGTTTTTAAAAGAGGGAGTTTTGATCAAATAGTTGTGTATTAGTCATCATCATGTCTTGTTGAGTACTACATCTAGTTGGGACACACAACTAAATTGATTTTTTTTTTCTTCCTTTTTTTCAATTTTTTTTTCTCTGCTCTGTTTGTTGTAGAATAAAGATGTCACTGAGGCAATTCAGAAGGTTGCCGCCGCCTATGACTGCAAGATTGTTGAAGGAGTACTTAGTCATCAAATGAAACAATTTGTCATTGATGGTAATAAGGTTGTTCTCAGTGTCTCAGGCACTGATACAAGAGTTGATGATGCAGAATTTGAAGAGAATGAGGTTTATTCTATTGACATAGTTTCAAGTACTGGTGAAGGCAAGGTAATTATTTCACTGTAAGCACTACATCATTCCACATGAAAATAATACTTGCTCCAATTTTATATTAATGTTGTAATTTGCAGCCGAAACTGCTTGATGAGAAACAAACTACTATATACAAAAGGGCCGTTGACAAGAATTATCACCTTAAGATGAAAGCATCCCGTTTCATTTTCAGTGAAATCAGCCAGAAATTCCCTATCATGCCGTTCTCTGCTAGGTTTGTTGTGTGTTGAAGATTTTACCATTTTTTGTTCTCCAACGGTAGATAACAAGCTGAATACATGTATAATACAGGGTTTTGGAAGAGAAGCGTGCCCGACTTGGTCTTGTAGAATGTGTGAATCATGATCTCTTGCAGCCATATCCTGTACTCCATGAGAAGCCTGGTATGAACTTTTGAGAATTGTTAAATTACACTTTACAATTACAAAACCTAATCGCTCTCATATGATCATATCAGGTGATCTTGTTGCACACATAAAGTTCACTGTTTTGCTTATGGCTAATGGGTCGGATAGGATCACGTCCCATCCTCTACAGGAGTTACAACCCACAAAAACAGTAGATGATCCTGAAATCAAAGCATGGTTAGCATTGGCTACTAAGACAAAAAAGAAGGGTGGAGGCAAAAAGAAGAAAGGTTAGCTTTGAAATATAACAATGTTCTTTTATAAATTAAGATTATAATAATTTATTAAAAGTTTGTGAAAAAATGCAGGTAAAAAGGGGGACAAAGCTGAGGATACAGCTGATGCAGAGGCAATGGACACATCACCAAATGGGGCAACTTCCCAAGAATGAGTAAAATTTTGGCAGTGTCGTATATTGTACACTTTTGTTGAGTTTCTTGACATGGATATTAGTACTAGATTGTCATATATTGTACACTGCTTTGTTGTCTTTTTATGTACCTCCATTTTGTTAATCAGTAGAAACAGAAAATAATCGCAATAGTTCACTACAGTTTACTGTATCTTTAAATTTAATGTTGATATAATTTCCCATAATCTTGGTTCAAAAGATCAGTATGACGATATAATTTGAACATGGGTATCAAATGTGCTTAATTATCGCCAGACGTCCAAAAATTATGGAAGGCGTCAAATGCTACATAATAGTTGGTTGATATTTTTCCCTTATTTGTCATAACAAGACTACATTTATAGGGTTATTTTTCTCTAAAAATGATCAAAATTAGACTACAAGAACGTGGAAGGCCAGTTATTCTCCAAAAATGAAATTCGCAAAAAAAAAAATTGCTCGGATAGAAAAGAAAAAAAATAAAAAATAATAACCTTTAAAGAAGAGTAATAAACTTCTAAAAAGATAAAATAATAATGACATAATCTCATGTGATTCAGTTTTTGTGTGAGAAGATTTGCAATAATAATAACAACACAGTAACACATCATGAGATTCTCAAAATGTCCGCGAGCATTTGCCTAGTAGGTCAACTACATTTCTGTGATGTTGGTGCATGTAAAGTGTGAAGAGTTTTTATTTTTTTATTTTATTTTATTATTTATTTTTTTGGAGAAAGTTAAGTGTGAAGAGTTGAACACAATTCCAAAGGGATAAAATACCCAAAAAAAAAAAATCATTGGAATGATAAAATCTAGACGATGTCCAAAAAAAATTATCTTTGCTTAAGAAAAACTAGGAAAATAAGAATAAAAATAATGGTACAGACATTGACAGAAGTTTTTTACTTCGAAAATTCCAACTGCGTTAACTGTTTCTAGCACATCCTCTCAGTAATCTCGTAAACAAGGAAACATTATACACCAACTTACTTCCATGATGTAAAATCCAACAGTACATTGAGCAAAACTTGTACATCTCAAACTCACCCTTATGCCCCCAAAAAACCATGACATGAAGGGATCACACTATTTACAGTGTGGTTGCGCTGCACACTTGATGAAATATAACACCGAAGACTTGAACAGATGGAGATGAAACCGGTAGAAAAGATAAGAATGAAACAAACCAAAAGAATGTGAGAAATACTCCTCTCCCAATGCCAAAAAATCAATTTCACCTGTAAATAAAGATATTCTTATTCGGGTAAGTAATTTATTAGTAACTATATCTGCATGCAGATGCAAGAGTACCTTGCCACAAAAATTTATGTAATGTTATCACGATGCGAAGAGTTCGCGCAACTGATATTTATGTTGAAAAGGTTAAAACTGGTTTGTGTGCATGAAGAAGCGTATAAAGAGTAAAGAGTCTTCATATAAAGGTCAGTAGTGGGATATTTCGGAAGCCAGTTGATTGGGCAGGGATCTGCACCACATCAAAACTAACTTCAGTCCTTCTCTGGTGATTCTGATGTGGCAGGTTGGCTCTTAGATGTTATGTTGATTATCTTTGTATAAAGCATTTAGGAAACAGAAGAATGTGCATGCAAGCAAAAAAAAACATCATGCCAACATTACCTTTCAAAGGTTCATAGGGAAGTTACGGAACCTTGAGAACTCAAAATTGCCTCCAGTGCAGGTTTGAAAATCCACGGTCTATTGCATGTTTAATGCCCTTTTCAGCTGCGCAAATGAGGCAGGATGCATTTTAGACATGGCAGAGTTGAATAGTTCTCCATGGAGGACCGAACATGTCTGGAGGTTGTCCTTCAATGAACTCTCCAATGAAATTTGGCTTATTGGGTCGGAGAACTTGATCTGGAAATAAAAAAATTAAAATAATTCAGCAAATATAGGAAATTTAACCATTTGGTTTATGAAAACTGGAGGCCACCTATTCCTCAAAGTAAATTAACTGGGGGGGGGGGGGGGGGGGGGGGTTTGTTCATTTGGCAAACACAAGAAGACCAGGACACTACATGATATGTGCAGAGTTGGTTGGCATTATGAAGGCAGTTTGCAGTAGAATCCTCAGAGAGCTTCATTAAATAAACGTAGCAATCTCATTTCATGAATTGTTTTGCTTAGTTCTCAAGTTTCTTTCAAAATGTGGTTTAATCCCCTTGCGCCAAAACTTAGTATTGTTTTTAAACTATCAGCTAAAACTAATTCATTAAATAATATGATTCTCTAGCTAAACAATGTATTGAAACTGAATACCTGTCTCCTTCGGAGCTCTTTACTAGGGACCTCCATCTTGATAGATTGCATATTATCACAACTGTAGGAACAAGAAATTGTATGTGATGACATCTAAGAAAATTAAGCATTGGCTAGGGGCAATTTCAATCAAACCTTGATTCCTCTTCAGTTAAATCATCACTTCCACCCAATATTACACTAGTGCATACACTATCAGGAACATTTAATAAAAGATGTTAATGAAAATTGTGTCAAACAGTCCATAGAATAGCAAGAGATAAATAAGGATCAAATAGATCCACTACCTTAGGATCTGATCAAGTTTATCAAGTACTTGAGACATTCTCAATGTAAGAATTATTGAAAGGGCTAGGGCAAATGTCTTTCTTTGTGTGGAAGTAACATTGTCGACCTGCAATACAGATAAGGGAGTAGCTATAATAACTTTGAATTAAATATGGTCAGCTAAAATGATTTCAAGGAACATATTCTAATTCATAGAATGCAGCTGTTGCACAGTTCCCATTTATACAGTAGTAAACATCAACTCAATTATTAACAATCAAGTAACTATGAAAATTGAGCTTTTAGGTAATTTTAATACAAGGAAAGGAAAATTTTAAACAGGACGATCCATATAACATCTCTTGTTGAATAAAACTGATTACAGGTGAAATATTAATCAAGCCAATGCCCATGTCAGAAGCTGATTTAAGAATGTTTGGAGATTGAAAGAAAAACCATAAATAGTAAAATAGTAAATTTTAATATGATTAAAATAATGAATATATGATATTAACATATGGACATCATTGATTCTTCTCACACCAGAACTGAAGAAAAGAAAATAAACAATTTCTGATTAAACGTCTCACTCACCTTGTCAAGCCATACGTCAACCAGGCAAAGAAGTATATTATCTTCACTTGAGAATCCAGCTTTCTGAAGATGTGCTAGCAAAGATGATTCTGATGTCAGCTGTGCGAGAAAATTAGTATTCATGACCAAAAGTCTTGCAAGAATAGCCGCTGTCAATGTTTTAACAGCAGTCTTAGATGGATCGTGGTCATCACCCCCGTTCAGGCATATAACAATTAATTTCTGGAAAAAATAAAATTCAGATATATCATATAACAAAAACACTATATTGAGTTGTAACACATAGAGCATACATTTATTACCTGTATTGTGGTGCTGATTAATTGCGGCACTTCCACAGGGAAACACTGCATCCAAGAATTATGTGAATGATTTTTACCAATAAGGATAAAAGAGAATCCAAATGCAACTAATATGGGAAAAAAATAATGAGAACTCCGATTAAAAGGAAAACCTTGCAAGGACCAGACAAACTATAATCCCTTTCTTTTGAAAAATGAAACAAGCTTAACTGAAAGATATCAAATGTCTTGTAACATTTATCTCAGTTGATATATTCTATTGCTTTGTTAAATAATTGCTATACTGTTGTAGCATAAAGTCCAGACATTCACCTGTATCAAAACATCTACAATTGGAAGAATTGATAGTAGCCCTTTGTCATTGACATTGCCAACAACCAGATCAAGAATCTTAGCAAGTGTCTGTGCGTGCATATTGAGGAACTCTAAACTTCCTAGAACTATGTAACCTTCAATGATCCTGGCAGCCACCTACATAAAAGTTAGATATCAAACCATTGTATTGCCACAAGAATCTGCAAACTTAAAAAAAAAAAAAAAAAAAAAAAAAAAAACACACACACACACACACAGCATACCTTTAAATGATCAAAATTTCTATCCAAGATTTCCAACAGACATGGAAAGTAAGCCAACAGCTGAGGAGCCATGGAGGTAGCATGACTAAGAGTAGCTTCCCATAACTGCACGACATAGGTGCGGTTCAGAAAAGGAAAAAAAAAAACCTCACTTTTGAATGCTAAAAGATTGCAAGGAAATTCAAAATCTTCATGCTTACTAGCATTGAATTACATACCTGTAAGCTATCTTCCAAAAGTTCATCAGGGCTATTTACATTGATTACACTTTGTAAGATGGGCAGCAGAATGTTGTAACAGATAGGTGACTGATAACCTAGCGCAGCTACAAAGTTCTTTAGGGCTGCGAGAAGCTGAATCTTCAGAAGGCTTTCACCAGAAGATTCTTCCCAAGCCTAGATGATGTACATAATTCACTCATATAAATTTACATGTTAAGGAAACTATGAAAAAACACTTAAATAAGATCATAATTCATCTGACCGGGATAAGTGTGAAAATATATTTATAAATGTCAACTATAGAATCCAGTATAAGAAAAGGACTATACTAGTTAGTACCTTCTGGAAAAACTGCATCAACTTGTTTGCATGAGGAATTACTTCACTGACATGTGCAATGAGTCCAGAAACCGTATTTAATACTTGAACCTGGAAATTAGATTTACAGGAAAAGTAAATAAAATTTTATCAAGGCTCTGATTAAAAAATGAAAAATGAAACGGTTGAAATGAGAGAGTAGGTTCAAATATACAGATAAAAATTGCAATATTGGAGAATCTCAATCATTATAACTAGTTGAACAATTTACAAATCAATACCAATTGTGCTAATCTATAACAAAGGCTCACAATTATATTGGTTTGTGCTAATCTACCAATGTCACCAACTTTGCGATTTATGCTGGGATGCCAATTCTTCAGATTATTGTATTGGAAATACGGAACACTCCTCTCCGACATCACGCTAGGAAAAGTAAGAAATGCAGCATTTCTGACTGCAGGGAATGATGGGTTTCGTCTAACGCAGATATTTGTTGACAGAATGGAAAAAGATAAGTAACAAGATTTAAAAAAATGAAGTGGATTGTAGTGCATTATTCCATGAATTATAAAAAGGGCGCCATAATTGCCACCTAAAAGATTACTTAGGCACCTGGTTACCCAAAAAAACTAACATGAAAATACACTGAAGACCCTAATATAACCCACCCAAAAATGACACATGAAAGATGAGGTAATGTTAGGTGTTGGTAGTGCATTATTCCGTGAATCATAGAATGAAAGATGAGGGTTTAATATTAGATCTACAAACGTCTAACAAATTTAATATTCTATCCGATTAATTGGAAATTAGTCGTGAAGGTGTTTGGAGTTAACTTTTGGTGTTGAAATTTGATGAAACTAACTTAATCTAACAGTTTCCAATTTCAAGAGAAGGGGTTACTCAAGTATATTGGTTGCACATATAGGGAAGATAACAACTGAACTTATTATACTTTTTTTTTCTTAAACAAAAGTGAAGAATAACTAAATCATTTTCTACAGTCCACCTTTCAAATTTGATATTAACCTCATTTTTATTCATCAATAGACTTTCTCAATACTTTGCTTATTTTAATAGCTTAAATTTACTAAATACATTGCATAATGAAAACTCTATCCTAAATTCAATAGTTCCGAAAAGTAAAGGATCGTTCAGCACAAGAATATTGGTGAAAAACACGTTGTTCATTATCTCAATTAACCTATGCCCTACGCCATATACCTGCAGTTTAGCTCAATAAAATTGAGCAACCATAGGAAAAAGTGATGCATTACATTAAGATACCCATCACTTGGCAGGAAATTAGTTGACAATAAGGGACTTAAACTTACTTTGGAATCAAACTCTTGGACTTCTTCCACCAGCTTGAAGCATGAGTCCCAACATATCGGCAAAAGGTCTGAAAAGTCCTGCTCTGAGAAGTTTGCATCTTCTATATGGAAATAAAGAGATCGTGATGCTGCCAGCTGAAATGACAACAGAATTTTAAATATTAACACAACAAAAGATGGAGCAGATCATATCCCTTTTCAAATAACATATATCATACCCGGACACACAAGTCTTCCTCCTGAAGCAACTTTATCAATGCACAATACACTGATCGTCTGGTATCATCTTTTATCTGTAAAGGTAGAGAGTTCGGGGACAAAACTTTCAAAAAATACATCTAACTTGCACAGATTATCAAACACTCCAGCATACAAACTTTATTCAACTCATCCATATTTCATCAAACAGAACATCTTAAAGGTCTGCTTAAAATTCCTTAATCTAGTGTAGATTCTTGTTCACTTTTAATCAACATAATAATAGTAATTTTGAAGCGTCACTCGTGCAATTTGAATTTTAAAATGACATAACTGATTTTGTAGCAAACAACAGTAGGAAAAAAGTTTGCTTCAGTTATTGGTAGTTACTTACCCAATGTTGAACAACCAAATATGAATTAAACTCTTGAGCCTCAATGACGGATATCTAAATGATATATTTAGGTTTAATAAGCTAATCAAGAAAAAGCCTCAGGGTAAGAAGAATCACGACATTAATACTCAACAAGTATTTCAGCCTTGCCATTGATATTCAACTAGTCAACTGAATTCTATCATTTCAGCCCATGCATACTGAGACGTTGGTCTAGTTCTCATTGTTTCATAGAGTTTAACCACTAAAGATAGACAATCAATAATCTACAGAATTGGATGTCAATTGTCATATCAATTAGAAATCTAACCTCTTAGAAGACAACTAGTCTACCAGTATCTTCAGAAATAAAGCTTTTATATATACATTTATGTTTGCTATAAACAAATAGAAAACAATTTAAAGATGTGAATAATGGAAGCCCCACTGACATTATTCCTCTTCAAAAACTACCCTAATATTCTTGTGTCCAATTTGTTAAAAACTAGCAGATAAAGACTAAAAGCTTACCAAATACTCCCCCGATTTCACAAAACTTGATGTTTTAGCAAAATATATTTGTTTCAAATTACTTCTTGTTTAAAGAATTCAAGAAAATATGTATGATTGCCATTAATTAATGTAAAGAAAGAAAAATTGTTTCATGTAATTAATGCACATTAAATAAGGATAGATTAGTCATTTTATAACATTTATTAATTAGTGTGAAATTTTCTAAAAAACCAAGTATTTTGAAACAGAGGGAGTATCATAAAGGCTCAATTATTCCTAGGCTTACAGAATTTAACTACCTGAATATAATTAGACCGTGATTGAACTTGACCTGAGATCAGAGTAATTCTAAGAAGGCACTAGCTGTCAGGCCACCACCCCACTCCAAATTTGATAACATGACAAAGTACTTAATATTAGCTAAAATTCAAGGCAATACCCAAAAGTGGACTGCAAAAAGTGAAGATAAACAGAATATATACTAGAAAAATGCCATATTCAAACCAAGCATGTGATTACACAAGCAGTAGCGCCCAATATAACTGTAGATTGCAATGGTAAATTAATCACATACAAACAGCCCAGATGCAAATTACCTCTGAAACCCACTGCCCCAGTATTAATGCAACTTTCCTATGGATGATCCGCATGTTTGGATGATCATTAGTGAGTTCAACAGATAGCGCACCATTGAACCTACATAAAAAGTCAAGGAATGCCTATCTGATAACTTATCAAATAACAAAAGGTTTTAGAGCAAGCAAAGAAGTTTTTTCTGACTACTGTATAAAGAAGCATCAGCACATAGAATACAAAAAACAACTATTGCCTGATGCGAACAACCACATTTAGCACAGGAACGAAGACAAGTTTTCAGGAAGAGATAATAAAGTAGGGCATGCATACACTTCAGGCATGCCAATGAATCATAGGCCATAAGACCATACATCATCCTGAGCTAGGCATGACATTACATAAAAGGACTGAGCATTAAACTCGATGGAATATCTCATCCAGGTGATCATGACTCTAATATCCCGGAGAGATAAAAAGGAATTAGGAAACTGAAAATAAATTAGTCTAAGTTGGTGAGGACGCTGCTAAAGTGACGTCTCTGAAGCATTATATATATTTGCCCACGAAAATGTGCTGAGCATTTATTTGCATAATATGACTGTTTTTTTCCAATTCTCGGAAGCATGAGGTTCTAGCCAATAACCATAAGAATTACCACAGTTACAGATAACAGATAAAATTGAAGACTCGACACACATTGAGCGAATTGGATAAATATTCAGTTCATAAAAAAAAGAGCTCACCAGTCCGTAAATCTTAAGTAATTTGAGAGTTCATAATAAACATATGCTGCAGCAGCATAAGCAGCATCCTTTAGAAGCAACTGCGGACTTATTTCAGTGACGGAAGAAGGACAACCATTCATTGCCTCTTGTAGAATTGAAACCACGACAGGACTTAACAACTATGCCAAAAAATACCAACAAACACAATCAGATCCAGAAATGTAATGCCAACAGAGACTGGAAATTTATTCATTATAGAATCAAGAGATCTACTTGGCTGTGATTCTCAAACAAAACAATGTATAAGGCTTCAGCACATGGCCTTAATCTTTCCGACCACAAAACGGAATCCTGCTCATGATGAAATGACTCCGGATTCTGCGACCATTCTTCCAGGTCAGAAGTTGTTAAAACAAAATACCTGCTTAAGAAGGAATAACATCTGTGAGAGGAATTCAAAAAGGGGCGACATCAACCAAGGCATCACATAAAAGTTCCCTTTACCGAGTCCAAATGCAAGCAATGCCATAACACCCATGACAATGAGGCAAACTAGTCAAACTACTTTGAACAAAACTTGTACATGTAAAATAGTCAATTTCTAAAGGGCTCAAAATTTTTACAAAAGAATTAATTAATCAAAACTATTCGTAATAAATATCACAAATCCAACTGTCCGTAACCACAATAAAACTTATTTTGAGGATGCATAAAATTCTACAGAAGAACCCCAAGAAATATTACATCACAATTGAATTATATATATAATTCACTCTGCACCACACATCAGGAAACAGAATATTTGATATATTTTTTTCTCAGTTATCTTTAGGGGAAAATAAACTTTTACAATTTTACAGACAAGCAAGTCGGTGACGCATTTTTTAATACCAAGTCAAGTCATAAGAGAGATTAGCATGATGGACGAGTTCTGCAGAGACCAGTATGATTTAACATTGATTTTCAATACAAGATATTATTCAGCATCCAGACAACTTCAACTTACCTCCTAATCAATACGTTGCATAATAGCACAACTCGCTCACTAGGCAGAAGAGAAGCCAAGATGCCAGAAACTGCAATAGATACATTTTTCTTCATATCCTGAAGGGAAACTCGTTTTTCACCCATAACACGACCAGTCATGAATTGCTTGTATTCTTTATTTTCAAGGACAGACTTCATCACCAACATACATTGGATCAAGAATTCGTCAAATGAAGATACATCTGGCTCGGGATTTGTTATTTTATTTAAGCAGAAGTCGACAACTGGCCCAATGACACTAGTGTCACCAAAAGTGTAAGGATGTCTTTGCTGAAATGCTATTAAAATCTTCATCAATTTAGTGCAAGCCTTCTTCAGGAACTCCCAAAATTTTGGATGTCTCTCTTGAAAAGGTGAATCTGCATAATTTGTCAATCAGGTAAGTTTAAAGATCCAGAAAAACCAGAAACTTTTACAACATTAATAAAGACAATTCCTAAATTAACTCATCTTTGAAATGAGCTGCACGAAAAAATTCAGCCATCTGAAGATGGAAAAGAAAAGATAAACAAAAATCAATTACAAAGCTTCTCAAGTTTATTCCTTTTAATGTGTAAAATAATAAATCCATCTGAATAAGACACAACGATGAATGATAACAATAATGCTATGCAAGAATCAAGGAACATGCCAAATAAAAAAAAAATCCAGAAATCCTATGAAAATTAATCAAATCAGGAAATAGTAACAGAAAGCTTACAGTATGGCAGAAATGTTTGGACAGCATTCAACATAACAGGACAGACCGTCTTCACAGGTAGCACCTCCTGAAATGCAATAAAACTCGTTAATGGCTTAATGCCCCAACTTAAAAACAGCCATCAGATAGGAAAAGGAGTCACTCGGGTGATGAAGATGTTGAAGAAGTTGCATGCTGAAAAATAGGCAAAACCAAAACTTTACCTGTATAGAGTGTGAATCACCAGGGAAACCAGATATTATGAGTTGACGTATTATCTTTGAGCATAGGAACCATCTTTCACAAGACAAGTAAATATCATCATGATTTAGCTCAGGACCATTTTGTGCTAGCACCGAAAAACCATGCATTATTTTCTGCACATCAGTTTGCCATAGATGCCAGCTGTAATCAAAGAATTGAGATGCTATCTGCCAAATGAACACAACCAGTGAACAAAAAACTCATTCTACAATAAAATCAGAAGTGTGCAACACAACAGAGAAATTAACATGGTGAAAGAACAGGCTTGATAACTAAACTGCTTCCCCCCACCCCCACCCCAAAATCATCCTTGAGATAAGAAAAAACATGTACACTAAGGGTGTACACTAACTAAACACCCAGTAGACTCACAAAGAGAAAAGATCAAATCACCATAGGTACTTCCTTTCTGACAATACTTTTCAGTGTGCATGTTACAGGGACCTCAAACATCAAACTCATAGTAGTTCTGACTTTATCATTTATCTAATGAAAATTTCAGCATCAACAACTAGGAATATACACAAGGAAAAAGTAGTACACACCTCAGCATATGTCCTCTGATCAGAAGCAAGACGTTTGGTTGACAACTCCTTTAAAGTCCGGAAAAGAATCAAGAATATTCTATGTGATGTTAATGTATCAGCCGACTGCAGCTGTTGTGCTAACACAGAAAGTAAATCTGGCCTGTATGCAGAAAAAAAAAATCAGTAGCAGAACACAATCTGGTGATAGATAAAAATTGCATACAATCATGCAATAGTTGATTATAATTAACACATCAGTGTCAATGCCTTAAAAAGAATGGTAAGCTAACTTCATTATTCCTTTGTGCTATAGTGTTGGCCCTATTGACATACAATAATCTACCCCTTATGACTGTCACGTGGAATATAATAAGTGGTGCTAAAATGACGCCAAATTGAAACCCTCCAAATCCTATCCAAGAACATAGATTCCAATTCAAATGCGACCTTCTCTAAACTTTTAAGAAGTCCCATCACAACTCAAAGAAACCAGCATTTTACCTCTTCTCACATCAGATTATCGGTCAAAGTTTGACTCTCCTGGTTAGATATGCACATTTCAGGATCAGGCCTATCTAATTCAAACTCAGACAGCAGAATGTATCAATCTCATTTCAATTTTCTTTAGAATAAGACTTCTCACTTAAGCTACTTGTTTATATAGATCAGAGTTAAACCAAGCTATCAAAGATATGGATTGAGAGTAATATCAAAACAAAGTTTCACCATCCCTTGGAGAAACATTATTGCGAGATAGATCGGTTGTTGGCTAAAGCACTAATTTAGTAAACCTGTTTAGAAGAGGTACCAATTCTATAACTAATATAGGTATAATGTTAAGAGTCTTAAGTGTCTAACTACTGAAAAGGTAGCTACTGTATACCTGAGTTACATCGAGCCTATTTATAATTAAACATTTTTCCTTGAAACAAGCCTTGGGGTATTAACTTAGTAAACAAGGCAGTTAAAGCGCAGATAATCATTTAATAGATTCTAATAGTTGTGCATCGAAGACAGAAAAGCTCACCATTCCTTTGGGTAGTCTATGCGAGCAATTTTCGAGATCAGAACAGCCAAAGTAAGAGCAATCTGCAACATAAGCACATTTATAAAGAATAGGACCAAAAAGAAACTCAGATGGAAACAACAGAATCACATACAAAAGCAGCAAAAGTAAATATGATGCAGAACTTAGCAAGCCAGGAAATCACAGTTGAATAGTTCAACTAAACAGTATTGCAACGGACTGACTAATAAGTTACTAACTAATCTGCATCCATTAACAGAAGCACTACCTGATAATTTTCTTCTCGTGAGTGTGACATTAACTTTTTCCTTAGATGTAATTTTTCTTCATTGCTTATACCCCTGCAAATATGTTTTCATAGTCAGATCTAGCAACATTATATAAATACCTACCACGAAGATATAAAACTACAAAAAATAACTTGGGGGAAGCTCTGGATTATCAAAATATCACATCAAAACTCCCTAGAGAACTTCTACAAATGCTAAGATATAAGAATAAAACTTTGGCATGAACACTCTAGTTGCAAGAATTATCTTCATCCACTTTAAGGAGCTCAGGCACTCTTCCTGTCAATGATAGCTTCAAAAGATAATACCACATTGGTTGGGGTCATAATTTTAGGGGCATGTTTCTCATTTAGATTATTTGGCACAAAGATTTCTTTCCATAATGATGATTTTCACAGCTATAGATAATGACTATGCTTATTTATATTACATGTTTCTATCAGACCAAATGTTAACATGATTTGACAAAATAAAAGAGGCGTGTTTCATTTGGCAAATTCCCTTTTCTTAAGAGTCTCATTGCAGAAGAACCTAAAGAGATATCGCATTCTAATATTTTGTGCTACTGGAAATACGATCAAAATATAGTTACCACTAAAAATGAGACTGGGTTGGATACCTACAAGGCAAATAAAACAATATACCAACTTCATTATTACAAGAGCATAACAAATAAGTGGAACATGAGAGCACTAACGTTGAATCCCGCCGGTTCCTCCAATATCGACTGATGCTATTCTTAAAATATACAGAAGCCAATAATCTCACATCCGTTTGTGATGCTAAATCTTTAGCTGTTATCACTTCCTGCATATGGCAATAATATCTCGTCGAACAAGTCCACTCACAAATGCACAAACAATTAAGATGAACATAATAGCAATCACTTCAATACCAAAAGGCAAGAGCAGAAACCAGGTCTGCTTTCATATTGGGCAAGAGCATCAGTCGCTGGTTTCAGCACATTTACGTCGTTGCTCAATGAATTAGTGAGCAGTGTGTATATCGTGGGCAAGTCCGATACCGACAGCGCCATTTGTTTCCTTTATCAATATATATGTATATCAATACCAGGAACAAAAGTATTCGAAAAGCCCACTCTATCTATGCGTAAAACATAGGTTTGCATAAAGGTTTTGGATCGACGGTTTGACTCGCAAATGTAAAATTCTTGCAGTGTTTGGAGATTGGATGAAAATTCAAGCGTTTCAATAACTCGATATTAGAGGCGGCGGACGGTGGCGGAGCGGAGAGTTCGAAATTTCCGGCGAAGGGTTAGGGCGGTGGTGGGGCGTAGGAAAGGTAAATTTAATTTCCTACTGAAGTTGTGACCTGGAACGGAATGAGCTGTAATCATTGTCAGCGGTTTCTCTTGGGCTTTTATACCCCTCTACTCGACATTTTGGATAGGGCTGTCAATTTTATCGGTGGGTTCAGATACTCTGCGGGTAATATCCTATCGGGTAATAGTATGGTATAGCATATTCGAGTATCGGGTAGGATAATATCCGTATCCGCTTGAAAATGTTGAGAGTAGGGGTAGGATATGATATTTATAAAATACTTGATTACGCGATTACTTTATATATATATATATATATATATATATATATATGTGTGTGTGGAGTATATTTTATTATATTTTATATTTATACATAGACATATAGATATATGTTTTTGTATAATTTGAAAAATGGTTCCACTTTATAACGCACATACTAGTGTACATCACATTGCTTATTTAATTTAAGAAAACAAGAGACTTCAAGGGTATGACTAATAAAATTATATCCTCTAATATTTTATATCAATTTTTATTTTAATTATTGGGGGATTGAGGCAGGGTACTCACGTCTCAATCTTCTTCTTCATTCTTTTTTAATCTTTTACATTTACTTTGATTTTCTTACATCATTGTGTATTTTAGAGTGGTATATTGTTTGGTTGATAAGGATAGCCATTTAAAAATTTCGAATAATCGTTTATCCGTGAATTATCCATTACCCGTTGGATATTATCCGTACCATACCAGATGATACATTTAAGGATAATAGGATATGGTAAGGGTAATAAAAATAAAATATGGGTAGGGTATGGATTGGGTGTACCCGTAC
The DNA here is from genome assembly GCA_023678885.1 of Pogostemon cablin. Taxonomy (NCBI): domain Eukaryota; kingdom Viridiplantae; phylum Streptophyta; class Magnoliopsida; order Lamiales; family Lamiaceae; genus Pogostemon; species Pogostemon cablin. Next base: position 2,219,887 of record CM042983.1, read on the forward strand.
TATACCCTACCCATTTACACCCTAATTTTGGAGTTAAGAGTCCATTTATGTAAATTTATTTATGAATATTTTTAAGACCTCAAATATAAATTTATTATCATTAAAAAAAAGTTTATTTAACGTTTTGATTTAAAAAATATATATATACTCCTCCATCCATATAAGGTTTACAAATTTCTATCTTGGCATCCTACCAAAATATTACATTTTCCTTTTATAGCAAATAAAACTCACACTAGTATATTTTTATGGGATTCACGTACAAGATAGTACTCTCTCCGTTAATTACTAATATATCCATTATATTATTTTTTGTCGTTCACTTTTAATATATCTATTGACTCTTTTATATATATAGGTTCCACATACATCACTAATATACTCCCTCAATCCCGTCTTTATGGTTACGTTTGCTTTTTACACGGGGATTAATGAATATAATATTTAATGTGTATTGAGGTGAGAGAAATAATAATTTAATGTAAAGTGGGTAGGTGTATTAGTGGGATGTGTGGACCCATTGAGAGAGAATTAATTAATTTGTGTGGGTTCCATATGCTAAAAAGTGAAATGTAACCATTAGGATGAGACGCCCAAAATGGAAATGTGTGACTATTAAGATGGGATGGAGGGAGTAATTAAAATAAGGGACTCACACTTCTCATTAATACAACTACCAATTACACATCAAATAATAATACTCCTTAGCAAATGAATACATCAACGAGGGAAGTTATAAGGAGGCTTGGAGAAATAAGGGTGTATGGAGACTTGGTGAACTAACTACTAACAATCAACGAGGGAAGTTATAAGGAGGCTTGGAGAAATAAAGGTGTATGAAAACTTGGTAAACTAACTATTAACAATTAACTTTGTTCGATAAAAAAAAAATGAATACATTAACAATGCATGGTGGGAGTGTAAAAAACATAGCATGGCCCAACTTTATGCTAAAATAGACGGGTTGGAATAATTGGACGCATGGCCCAACTTCATTCTAAAATGGACGGGTTTGGGATGATTGGTCTTTTAAAGGAAAAAACAATTGATCTATATACTTGAAAAATGCCTACTAATAATTGAATAATAAAAAGCATGGTCCAACTTTATGCTAAAATGGACGGGTTGGGATAATTGGGCTTTTAAAGAAGAAAACAATGAATCAGCCCAACTTTTAATTTTCATTTTATCACGTTGGGTGAATCTACCAAAGCACACTTTTGGAAAGAAAAAAATGCACCCTTAATTTTCAGACATTGTAGTTCTTATATAGATAAATAAAGTGATAAACCCACAAGTTCGATCAAATAGACATATTAAGATTTTAGTAGTATTATGGTTATTAATTATCATTAACACGTGATTAACACGAATGCGATTACAAATTACATGATATATAATCTTGTCTTAGTAAGATTAAGAGCATTGTATTGTAACGTCACTTTTCGCAATAATATAGGGACTCTCGAATTCTATTGGCTGAAATCTCGTGGAGCCCTTCTCGGTGCGCCACGTGTGACGTACAGATGAAGGCTCTGGAATTTTCCCTTCCCCATGAAATTTATTAATTGCCAACCTCCTCACCGCCAATAAAGCTCTGAATTTGAAAAAACCGCTCGAAACGAAACGAAATTTTCCGCAAAGATTTCCGGATTCAAACATGACAAAGCGAATTGCATCATCGTTGATTCTCGTGGGATTTTTGTTTATTTATCTAGTAGAATCGAAATCACTCGACCCCTACAAGGTAACGCTTGTCATCCCAAACCGCGATATCTTTTCTGTTAAAGCTATTTTTTTTTAAAATTCTGTACTGTTTTTCATAATTAATCAAACAATGTTTAAGTAGGATAATAGAGTGATATTTAGTTTATCATATTTTCTTGAGTATTGAAAAATTTCCATTGAATTCGAGAAAAGTAATTAGTATTTATCTGTGTTAATAACGTCATTGTGGTCTGGAAACTGTTCTGTGCCCTGGTTCTCGATTTAGATTGAGAAATCATTCAAGTGTAAGCGGGAGCTGAGAGCTATGGGAATTTAGGTTAAAATCTGTCATACTGTTAGAATGGATTTTTTCCCTTGACCCTATTATACAATATCGATCCTCATAAGAGGTTATTGTAAATTTGTAATGCCAGTGGTGTTAAGAATTAGGAAGGGAAGATTACATAATGCAGTTTTTTCTTGAGTTGGGTGGGTAGGGGAGAGGTGATTCGTGAAAAACCTTGGTATTGCACCTTTTGTATAATTCTTTTTAGGCCTTGTAGTGATGTGTCAGATTAGATATTTATGTCGTAATTTAGAAGATGAGAATGAGATTGCACAATATAGAGGGAGATCGTTCTCCCTGTTGTTAGTGTAAGTCTTTGAACAAGAGCAAGATATGTTCCATGATTGGTTTTCGGGTCTTCACAGTAGTTGAGAACTCATGAGTGAATTATTATTTTTATAAGATGATTGTTTAAGTATTGATAAATAAGTGAAGGAAGATCTGGTGGTTTCTATCTATGCAGAGTGGCTGATAATTTCACACCATGCCTTTCGGTTTACTTTGTTATTTTTTTAATGTATGCTGCTGCATTGAATGATTGTTGTTTACTAATAATGTCTTAGCTGCTAACTGGTATATTTTTTTGAATCAGGTTCTTGGGGTCGATAAGAATGCAAGTCAACGCGAAATTCAGAAAGCCTTTCACAAGTATGTATTCTGCACAAGATGGCATTATATTTGCAAAATTGACGCCTTGTTCTTTCTTAACTAATCCTTCATGCATGTGTTTGGCAGGCTATCACTTCAATATCATCCTGACAAAAACAAGAGTAAGGGTGCCCAGGCAAAATTCTCAGAGATCAACAACGGTATAGACACATATCTTTCAGACTAAGCTTCTGAACAAAGAGAGTGTGTTGGGGTTAGTGGTTGTATAAATTTTTAATATTGGGTGGGGTTGCCAATTGATTTCACCAATGGTATGTATTACTATTGACGAGCACGCAGCCATATAAAGGTCACAGTCCCCCAACAGAAGAGTGAAAAAACTGTAGAAGTGAATGTAGCCCCAGTATCTGGTACACTGAAGTGTGTATCCAAGTTTAGCTCATTCTTATTACATGATTTGGAAGTAAAATTCTCATCCCTCTGGTTTGTAGAATCTCTGTTGACCTGAAGCAATACAGACCAGAGATTTCTTGATATAGAGCTCCTTATACCCTGAAGCTGGATGATTGATTAATTCATCTTAGTTTTTTATAATTACGTGGATGTTACTTTGAGATAGTTAGAATATTTACTTGACTTGACTTGATTGATTTAAGTTTTTTTTTTTTTTGGATATCTTATTGTTTGGATGTCAAGATGCTCATAACATAATTTGTGCATCCCTGAATAGGAGTAGAGATGCTGCTTTCTGTTTGGATTGCATTCTGTTTTTTCAGATATTGAATCTTTCTTTCAAATCGTTGTAAACTTGTAATGATTTTAATTACTTTGTTTAATTGTGCGCAGCATATGACATCTTATCTGATGAACAGAAGAGGAAGAATTATGATCTGTATGGAGATGAGAGAGGTAATCCTGGATTTGATGGTGGCAACCCTGGAGAGCATGGTGGATATTCCTATTTCACCAGTGGTGGACCAGGACAAAGTGGCTTCAGTTTCAGGCCTGGTGAATGGCAGAATATGGGTGGACAGGGAAGTTCAAAATCATTCTCATTTTCTTTTGGAGGTCCTGGTTCGGGCAAGCAAGGCTCATCTGGTTTTGGCTTTGATGATATTTTTTCTAATTTTTTTGGTGGTGGAATGGGTGGAGGGAGTCAGTTTGGTGGTTCGGGTGGCTCAGGCAGGTCACAGAGTAGACATTCTGCTAAAAGCATGCCATCTGTAAACACTCGGCTGTATAGAAAAGAAATAGTTGATAGTGGGATGACTTGGCTGCTACTAGTTTATGCATCAAACCATCAAGGGTTTCAATATTATCAGTCTGTTATCGAGGAAGTTGCCACCTCACTTCAGGGAGCAATGAAGGTATCCATCATTATTAACTGCACAAAGTTATGTGCTTTGATAATTTTAGTGTGATAAATGTTGTGAGTGCTTTTATACAGGTTGGAAGCATAAATTGTGGATCTGAGACATCCTTGTGCAAAGAGCTAGGTGTATATCCTCCTAGTGAACCAAGAATCTTGGTACACTCGTATGCATCTGGTGAGAAGGGTTCATTGGTGGAATATGGTGGTGATTTGGACGTGAAATCCCTGAAAAGTTTTTGTCAAGATAATCTTCCCAGATTTTCAAAACGAGTCAAGTTGGATAATTTCGACCCAGCATCTAAAGCACAAAAATTACCCATGGTGTTGCTTCTGTCTACAAAGAAAAACACTCCTGTTATTTGGCGAGTTCTTAGTGGCTTGTACCGCAATCGTTTCGTATTCTACGATGTGGAGGTATTCAACATATAACTAGAGATCTTATTTCCAGTCTACTTCCATTTTAAATCATTTTTTATTTCAAAACTCTGTTTAGTGAATGGTTCTCTGCTTCTTTTTCATCAAAAACTATGTGATGGGATATTTTAATTTGGCAAATATCTTTCTTAATATTGTGTCTGCAATGCTAACCTTTGGATATTTTAGGTTCATGACATCTCAGATTCATCTGTGAGAAATTTAGGTGTAAATTCACTTCCAGCTATTGTTGGTTGGCTATCAGATGGGGAGAAACACGTTCTGAAATCCGGTGTATCTGTGAAAGACCTTAAATCTGCGATTGAAGAGCTCAGTGGCTTGCTTGACAATTTTGAGAAAAAGAATAAGAAGGCCACTTCATCCAAAAATGATCACAGTGACTCGGGAGCAAGCATACCATTGCTTACAGCATCAAATTTTGACATCATCTGCGGTGAGAAATTTCCAGTTTGCTTGATTGGTGTCTTCAAGTCCTCAACAACGCGGGACAAGTTACAAAAGATAATGCAATCTGTAAGTGCATTATTTCCCTGAACTTGATGCAAAAATCTGATTTCCTTGGATTGGAAAGAAGATATTAACTTAAAAAAAAATAAAAAAATTCCCATCCTTAGGTCAAACTTTAAGTTCAGATATTTAAGGTCCTAGTGATGCTTTTATAGAGTAATAAAGGCTTCTTTCTTCTGATCAAGATCTGATCCTAGTTTCAGTACTGTGGTAATCATGTAGCTGATTCTTGCACTGTTTATGTTTCTGGATTTAATATATTAACTTTAATGGCTTTCCCTTGCCATCATCAGCAACAATATATAACTTTAATGTTTCTGGATTTTATAATGTTGTGTCGTTATTTAGGTGTCCCAGAAATCATACTCTAGACGACCAAGTTTAGCCTTTGGTTCAAGGGACTCGATTTCATATGCTCTGTTAGATGCATCAAAGCAGCAATCCTTCTTAAATGCCCTCAACAAATCAGGGTTCAAGTCATCCAACACATTCTTGGTGGCGTACAAACCGAAGAGAGGAACATATGCCGCATCTCATGATGAAGTAACCGAAGAAGCGGTAGAGAGTTTTATAAGTTCAGTGCTCAATGGAGACATGCAGTTTTCTAAGACAAGAAGTAAGCCAACACTGAAGTAACGTTTTCTGGGCGACCTTATACATCTTTTATGTTGTGTATACGAATACATGTAAAATTATTATCAGGCTTGTGCTATTACTCCTAATTCACTCAGATAGATTAGTTAGACCAAATTCTGCTTGATGAAATGCCTAATCACTTGAAATTGTGGTGTGGGCCGTGAAGAGTGGAAATGTTGAGTATTTGCGGGAATTTTGTTGATGGATTTTTTTTTTAAATTTATTTATTGGAACAGTTCATGACTTGTATTGTATGGATATATATTACAAATATTTTTACAGTGTAGACTTAATGCCAAATGTTTTTTTGCATTTTGTGGAGTGATATTACTATTTAACTTGTATTCTTATAATTTTTATGACTTAAAAGTTTGTTCAATCATAGTTAAATTCATCAACTTGAATTTGTTTTGTTTTATCATAATAACACGCAAATTTAATTTGTAAACATACAGACGTCTGTATGTGAAACACCAAATTCTAATAAAAAATTAACATCAAGATTCACGAGTCTTAATGAAAGATTATTAAAAGACTTGATGAAAGCTCATCTTGTAAGAAGATTGATTTATAATTATAAAATCATATGCCAAAACTTGATTGAACACTGATACCACCAACCGGCTACCAATATTCCTTACTGATACATCGTGCTCTATTCTCTATACATTTCAGTCCACAGAATTTCAATTAATTAAAAGGAAAGGAAAATTAACATACAGCTTTATATTCGAAGAACACCCGAGATCTTTATGTATGTTCTCGAATGTAAGCGCACCAATTTGCATAAGTATATTTGTAGAGTTTATTTATTTATTATTTTTTTTCCTTTAAGAAATTATTATTTATATGCGGTTGTAAATCGTGTATTCAGCCAACTTGGTAGTCATTATCATCAAGTAATAATTTGTACAAAAAGGTAAAAAAAAAATGTATTAATCAATAACCACTATATTGTTATTTGTTAATCACCTCAATCGTGAAGGTGGTGTACAACGTAGCGAGTAATAGTTATCCACGGATTCCACCCTCACCGCGTAAAGCCAATTGGGAAACAATTAAACTAATCTTCCTTCCCAAACAACACCCCACCGCCTTTTAAAGTGATTCCCGTTTTACAATCCGCCCCCCGTTTTACCCCTCTTATTCCCGAATAAATTTACTCCCAATTTCACTCTCACTCCCAGCATTCATATATCAAAGTTGCAAAGCAGAATCTCAACCTATTCCGATTTGAATTAATTTGCGTTCCATTTCCTATATTCGTTACCAAACACTCTCTCATGACTCTCACTATGGAGACTAAGATAGGTACTCTGGACACCTGTAAGCCTGTCACGTGTACTGGCGTCGGTTCCCTCCCTTCAAACGGTGTCGTCACCACCATCCAACCCGCCGCCATCATGCCCATCTCAACCTCCGCCGATGCAACTCTCGGCCGCCACATCGCTCGTCGCCTCGTGCAGATCGGCGTCAGAGATGTCTTCTCTGTTCCCGGTGACTTCAACTTGACGCTGCTCGATCATCTCATTGCGGAGCCGGGGCTCAACCTAGTCGGCTGCTGCAACGAGCTTAACGCCGGTTACGCGGCTGACGGCTACGCCAGGGCTCGTGGAGTCGGCGCATGTGTTGTGACGTTCACCGTCGGAGGATTGAGTGTCCTCAACGCCATAGCCGGAGCTTACAGCGAGAATCTGCCTGTAATCTGTATCGTCGGAGGACCGAATTCGAATGACTATGGCACTAACCGGATCCTACACCACACGATCGGGTTACCGGATTTTAGCCAGGAGTTGCGCTGCTTTCAGACGGTTACCTGCTATCAGGTATAGATACAGTTTTGCATGTATGCACCATGTATTGAACCAACTTATTTGAAGCCGGATTTGATATGAAAAAAAAATTGAGATTAAATTAGATTCCCCTGTTTTTGTTGATTTTAGGCGGTGGTGAATAACCTAGAAGATGCTCATGAGTTGATTGATACGGCAATATCAACGGCGTTGAAGGAAAGTAAACCAGTTTACATAAGCGTAAGCTGCAACCTGCCGGCGATTCCCCATCCAGCGTTTAGCCGTGAGCCAGTTCCATTTTCGCTCTCACCCAAGTAAGCTTCGGTTTGATCCTTCATAATTTCTTAATTGTTTGCTACAAATGAATCCAAAGAAATATGGTCTAAATATTGGGATTCATTCAGAAATTACCCTTGTTCGTTAAGTATAATTTGCTTCTTCTTTATGTGAACTGCTGAATTTATACTTCGATTATGATAGATTAGAGAGATGAGAAAGCTGTTTGAATCTAATAATTGTTATGAAAATAAAGCGTTATTCCTTTTCTGTAGATTGAGTAATCAAATGGGCTTAGAAGCTGCAGTTGAAGCAGCAGCTAATTTCTTGAACAAGGCTGTGAAACCAGTGATGGTGGGAGGACCAAAACTCCGTGTTGCACGAGCTGGCGGTGCCTTCGTCGAATTAGCCGATGCTTGTGGCTATGCGGTTGCAGTGATGCCGTCAGCCAAAGGATTAGTGCCGGAGCACCACCAACACTTTATCGGCACATACTGGGGAGCTGTGAGCACTGCTTTCTGCGCTGAAATCGTGGAATCAGCTGATGCTTACCTCTTTGCTGGACCTATATTCAACGACTACAGTTCAGTAGGTTACTCTCTGCTTCTCAAGAAAGAGAAAGCAATCATCGTGCAACCTGATCGTGTGGTAATTGCAAACGGGCCAACATTCGGATGTGTACTAATGAAGGATTTCTTGATCGCCCTAGCCAAACGCCTCAAGTGCAATACAACTGCTTATGAGAACTACCATAGGATTTATGTGCCGGAAGGGCATCCTCTGAAATGTGAGCCGAATGAGGCATTGAAGGTGAATGTCCTGTTTGAGCATATTCAGAAGATGTTGTCGGGAGAGACGGCTGTCATTGCTGAGACGGGAGACTCGTGGTTTAATTGCCAGAAACTGAAATTACCCCCAGGATGCGGGTAAACCCTTGTGACTGTTCTGGTTAATTCCTCATAATATTTACTGTGTTTTTTTGAATGCAAACCTTGTTCTGTAGGTATGAGTTCCAGATGCAATATGGATCCATTGGCTGGTCAGTTGGCGCAACGCTCGGTTATGCACAGGCTGTACCCGAGAAACGAGTGATTGCTTGCATTGGAGACGGCAGCTTCCAGGTTTATCACAATTAGTCTCTATTGATTAGCACGCATAGACAGTGAAATGCTGTTTATGAGACATCTTTGTTGATAGAGATAGTGGATTATGGGTGTAGGTTACAGCTCAGGATGTGTCAACAATGCTGCGAAGTGGCCAAAAGACAATCATATTTCTGATAAACAATGGTGGTTACACCATTGAGGTGGAGATCCATGATGGGCCTTATAATGTGATCAAGAACTGGAACTACACTGCCTTGTTTGATGCAATCCATAATGGGGAAGGCAATTGCTGGACCACTAAGGTGAACATTATTTGCCTTATCGACTAACCAAACCAAACCAAACCAAACCAAACCAAACCAAACACTTCAAATTTAACTGATCCGTGTTTGTATAATCGACAGGTACGTTGCGAGGAAGAGCTGATTGAAGCAATCGAGACAGCTACTGGAGCCAAGAAAGAATGCCTGTGTTTTATAGAAGTGATCGTTCATAAAGACGATACGAGCAAAGAACTTCTTGAATGGGGGTCCAGGGTTTCGGCAGCTAACAGCCGCCCACCCAATCCTCAGTAGACCTCACTTCTTGTTCCCGCATATTTGTGCACGGTTATGAGTTAGTACCATGTTATGTCTACTTTTGTTAAACGTATATATTCAGAAATCTTGTTACCTACTTGATATATACTCTAATCTATTTGTCTCAGATAGGTTGCATGCTTAATATAAACTCTATTTTGTCTCATAAAATTTGCACTGTAGCTATGGGATTTAAAAAAAAAAAAATTGCACTGTGACTAGCTTCAGTTATTTAAGGATTATGTAGTTAAATACTTGGTAGCTTTGAAGTTATGATATATTTTAAGATTATTATAAAATTAATTTGATTTCTACATTTTCTATCAATTTATGATGAGAAAAAGTGCACAAATTCTTTAGGACCGAGGGACTATTATAGGAGTATATGGCAAACTCTTGCCTACATAATATTACTCGTATTTGTTTTCACACACTATTTTTATTCATTCCATCTTACTTGCATTTTAATTTCAATATAATTATAATCAAGACCACATAAAAATTTCCTTCCCTAAATTTATTTATGGTATAAAAATAAATTAAAAATGTGAATGTTTCTGGTCTCGTCTAGCGACTGGGCATAATAATTTCACGTCTTGTCTGTGACACAGAGCGCCTTTCTTTGGATGATTCTGGAAGACAGGTGAAGTGTTAATTAATTACAGCTTAATAGTTGGAGATGTGGGCCATCTGGCATGATGGCATCAAGAAATATTAGAAATTCTATTCCAAATTCTAATCCCACCACCTCTGCTTATAATTCAAACAATTATGTTTCCTAGTTCATTTTCAAATTCGGATTCGAATATTTAGTGTCAAATAAGAGCTTTATCATGAGAAAATAAAGATTTGGTTATCACCCAGCTATTTAAAATTTCCATATAAGTTGAGAGTAATGATGCGTAAAATACATAGAAATCATAATCATTGGCATCAAATCATCTCTTGCAATACATGAGAACGTATCAACAAAACATTGCTATTGTAAATAGATATTTGATGTGAATCCAAGCAAGTCAGATTTCAAAAAATGCTACTGATTTCAAGGAGGTGATAAATAAAGATGGGCAGCAGCCAAAGCTAGAGAAGGCAAAAATGGGAACTGAAGGATAACAACTAATACAGTAGCGTGAAGTTAGGTAGTGGTATCTTGGTATGAAACGAGACGGCTGTGTTGGTGCAATGCAGCAGGAAAAGGGGCACGGCAAGTGCTAATATGAGATTTCAGTCGAGGCATGTTTGGATGCGCACTTCGACAGCGATGACACCGCAGCTCCATTGCCAACAACTTATCATTTTTCAAACACACACTTCCAACATCTTCGAGTTCCTTTATCACATCTACTGAATCCAGGAAGAACGGAGTAGTGAACGAGTTCCAATGCTTCTTGTTCTTCAAATGGCTCGACTCAAAATCCTGGCTAATCACATGGAGGTGCAGCTGTCGCATTGAAGGGACCTGGAAGAGGATAAAAAATTCATTGCAGGACATATGACGTTAAATATTATGGGACTTGCAATTTCATATTTTAGAAAAAAACAACATACTGTATTTCTTACAAAGACAGGTTAGAAAATCTAGAAATGTCCTTATTCTTCTCTTAATCTCATAAAGAAGATCTAAGAATGACTTGGAATTCATAGAGGTGAGGTTAGATCTGAGAATTAGTCAGCAGTGAGAGTGGGTGGCTTGTAACTAGAAAATTTTCATTCTAAGGGATATTTCAATACACGGACTCATGGAGGAAAGACAATAAGACATACTGACCCACTGTGTTAGAACGCAACTTACAGAATGATATCCAAGGCGGAATAACAATGATTTATTTTCATGGAGGAACTTTTCAGCCCAGCTCATGCCAACATCATGCATCTTCTTCAATAATGAGATGTGCTCTTGATGGACGTCTGCAATGCTGTCAAGACCGCCAACTCGTGCTATGACCAATAGATGTATCTGTGCCTGCAGCAGAAAAAGGTAAAAAAAATTTCAAGTAATTTTTATTCTTCCCTTTGTTGAGGGTGGGGAGGCAGAGAGAGAGAAACCTTTGGATAAGCATCATTGATCACCACAACATCATCTGATACTTCAAGAACAACGTTTTTATGACTGTCTGGATGCATAGCAATATTGTACAGAGCTTGAGCAAATGAAGCCCAGACCTTGTTCGTGTTGGCTTTTCTTTCCTCGCTTTCACTGCTAACACCAAGGTTAGAGTCTGGTTGAAGTCCCTTGCTCTTTTTGTTGATGTCAAGTTTTAAAGCTATTCCTCTTTTGGCCTTCTGATCTTGAATTTTAGGGGTTACCGCTGGGAGATCTCCTGATTCTAACGATCTTCCGCCATTTTTCATGGAGACTACACCGGACTTCACTATGGAAACAAACCCTTCAAAGAGTGAGGAGTAAGCTTCACGAAGTATCTTGCATCCCTGAATATAGTCATCTTTAAGACAATCCGGTCTATGGGGGTTCATATTTGGTCCAAGAACATGTATGACATGGGTCACACCTTCCCTAGCAAATAATGGAGACGATGAAGGAAGTGGTATAACAACAGACTTTCCAGGCTTAAGGGTCACGGCTCTTTCCTTAGTTGCAATTTCTAGCTCTTGACCTGCAGCGCTGAATATAGCTGCATTTACTCCTCCCCCGCCTGGTTTTAGACGCCTGCACAAAGTTAAATTTCAGATCATCTACCTGAAATACAAACATGGATCAAACTTATGAATTGGAACATTGAACTATAAAGGAAAACAAAGAAGATAGATGACTGACATTCACCACCCCGATACGCTACTAGGTTATGCTTATATCAGATAACAATTGACAATACAAAAATATTAAAATTTGCAACCTACTGAAGATGCTATCTGAAAACTCTATAATCTCTTATCATTTCCATATATACTAACTTGCATCGCTTGAAAGTATCCAACAAAGGTGGAGGATTGAACTGCATGATTATTTATATAGACTACAGCACATGTTTAAAAACATTCTCGACAAGGGCAATTCAAAAGGTAAATGCACATTTAGAAAATATATATAATCATACTGTTGTTGTAAATTGAGTTTCTAAGTACTTATTCAATTAGTTGTATATTTTACACTCACCAGTTGGCAGCATTAGCAATTACATTGCAGTGTAAGCCTCTCTGAGAACGGAGTCGAGTGATATCTCCAACAAATGTTAAAAACTTCTTTGAGTCGAGATTCTTCTGAGCAATTTTACTCTTAACCAGGGATAATATTTTTGATCCATGAGACAAATCTACCAAAACAAGTCTAGCCTGTCCAATTTTTTGGATAAATTCCTCAACTTTTTCAACAATAATATCAGATGCCTTTTCAAGATTGAATTGGAAGTCTGCAGTAGAAATAGATGGAAACGCCAAAGTCGGGATGTTGTCAGCATCAGCAGCAACAGAAATGGAGGTTGTATCCGATTCATCATATTTTTCTAATTTCTCAAGCGCATCACCTGATTGATGAGAACCCATTTCTGTTTCCTGAGGACAATCATCTTTTCTGATAGAACTATCCTTGGGGACAAGTTTCCGAAGGGCAGTTGACTCAGAATCAGATTTTGGAGGATCTACTTTCTTAAGAAATTTCATAATCCCAACTTGAATCTTGGTATCTGTTTTTTTCTGTCCAAAAGAACCAAAAGGAAGGGAATCTAATGGGCCAAGTGAACCATACGCATTGATTGCTTCTTTGACATCCTTCTCATCCTGACAAAATGTGATTCGATCAAACCCTTCACTCAGTTTAGGGAGTTCTTTCTTTGGCGCCATTTGATTCACAACTGCAGCAGCTCTCCCACCTTGCAAATTTCCTTCATGTCCGGTACGTTTCACTGAACGAGAAATACAAAGCTTTGATGGAAGATCAAGCACCACTGCATGTTTCTCCAGTTTTGAGCTACCAAGCTTCAGAAAGTCGGCCCTCTGCTCTTTATCAATGTTACATCTGTCTATAATGACACTTCTACCATCCTTTATAGCACTAGCTGCAAATGATAAACACTGAATTTTCGTCCCAGCCTTACCATTATTAATAGTATCCTACATTAAAAAGAAGAGGCAAAAGTTCAAACTTACAATAAACCATCTACAAATCACATCACATATCATGAGCTGCAATTTCAGCAACACTAGCACAACAGCACAGAGAAGAAGATATCAGATAATGTCAAGAGTAAATTCGCCAAAAAGGCAATCAGGAAAAAGATAAAGGGAAGTATAAACACCATTCAGAAATTCACAATACATTGAAGCATTTCAACAAACACCTGCAGTGTGGCTGCTGTATATAATGAAAGTAGACCTGGCAAACGCGCACCCACGGGCGGGAAGACATTCGCGTGACTTCATCACAGAAAGTAGATTTTCCACTTCCCGGAAGGCCCATCAACACTAACATGATTGGCTTGATTTCTTTCCCTTCTTTCCCTTGACAAAAAAACCAGAGAATTAATTAAAAATGAAAATGAAAGAATTGTATAACTGCATATCGTTCGTTACACTGTTAAAACTTTACAATTCAATACGAACTTCTCAATTATGCTCACCTGTAAAAGGGGGTTTTCCTGGTTCAATTCCCATTGATTCCGATTCCATTGTTATCTCCACTGAGAGTGCGAGTGCAAGCGAGCGTCTATCCACTTTTCAAAAATCCTAACATAGAATTGGTTTAAAAATAAAAAATAAAAAATTTGATGCAAGCAGTGTCGTCCAATATTTCGCACCAAATCCCCAGAATCAAACGCCTCAAAAATTATAGTACTATGAACCTATAAAAGAAACCTTGAAACGGTCAGAGGTAGGGATGTAAGCGAGCCAAACCGTTCGCGAACTATTCGAGTCTCGGTTCGATAAATATTCATTCGAACTCGTTCGTTAACCTTAACAAACCAAACCAAACTTGAATTTTGAGTTCGAATAGTCTATCAAACCAAACTCAAACCTATGGGTGTTCGATTCGAAAGCTCGTGAACATATTCGTTTATGAGCTCGTTAATGGCTCGCAAACGCGTTCGTAAATTTTATAATTATTCTTTAGTATTATATATTATTATTATTTATTTATTATATTCAATAATTAAATATTTTGTATTAAACTACACAGATATGATAATAACTTAACTAATTATTTAAATATTTAAATATTTTTTTACCGTTTATTATTATATTTTGTTAGTTTGTTTATTTAATATTATGAATAACATTAAATGTTTATAAATGAAACATTATTTTAATATCCAAGTACAAAATTATTTAAATGTTTATGAAAAAATGTCCATAAACAAGTTACTTTATGTGTTCGTGAACACGTTTGTGAGTCTTAACAAATAGTTTGAGTTCGAGCTCGAGTTCGATATTTTTTTTCTTTTCGAGTTCGAGCTCGGGCTCGAGTTCGATAATTCCTTAACAAACGATCCTCAAACCCATTAGTGTTCGGTTCGGCTCGGTTCGATTACATCCCTAGTCAGAGGGGAAAAAAAACAATAGAAAAGGAAAGAAAATGGGCCATCCTTTGAAAGGATCTGGGTCGGCCTTTGCAAAAGCCCAACAAAATAAGAGGCCCATTATAATTAATCCCGTATATATTCCTCGTCAAGCTCTAGGGTTTACTCATCTGTTTCTCTTTCTTCCTATCTTAGAAGGAGGCGTTCACAGTTACTCAACTTGACAGCAGTTGCTCGTTCACCATGAGAGCGAAGGTAATTCATATAGCAAATTTTACTGTTATTCTATGTTACGAACAATTGAATGTAATTTATGCGTAATTTATGTAACAGTGGAAGAAGAAGCGTATGAGGAGGTTGAAGAGGAAGCGCCGAAAGATGAGGCAGAGATCCAAGTAGATTGCTGCTTCTGACCTACTCGTTGCGAGATTTTTAGGTTTTCCTATTTCAGTTTGATTTTGCTTTACATTTGGAGACTCTTTAATCAGATATTCAATCGAATGGCTTTTCTTCCTAAGAAATATTTACCGCCCAATTTATTTCTTTCTCTTCTATCTTCTTTCTCCTATGCTGTTTGCTGAGGATGTTTGCTTTGATCTGATTTTTTACTTCTCCTTATTTTGTATGTTGATCTTATTAATAATTTTAATCACTATCAATTATCTCTAACTCACTTCTATGATTCCTAAATTGTTAAAAGAATGGGTTTCCTTTTTCTATTTTCTATTGGTTTAATGTTTTCCTGGAAAACTGCATATATGCTTATTAAGTGGTAGATTTTACACTGAGTTAGTATTGTTTTTGAATTCCAAATTAGCTTTCCATAAAGTTTACGAAAGCGATCTCACTGCAAAACCTCTGTTAATTGAGATTAATTTGCGAGAAATATAAACAAGATCCCATAGACTCACCACTCTTTTAACTCGCTCCCAAAAGCTCTCTTGTTTTTTTATTACAAAACATTGGACACTAGAAGAATCTATTGCAAGCAAATAAGTTGTCTGCTAATGAGGCAATTGATCATCTAATTGAATACCAATTGAGGCCTCAAATCATTTTATTGTAGTCTGTAAAATGTACATATCCACGAACTAGGCCCCCTCTTTGCTTAATCATTTTCTCAAGCTGAAACCTTGACCAATGTAATACAGAATTCCAATTTAAAAAAAAAAGTTGCTTCTATGACTTTCTCCAAATAAACAAACTTGCAACTCTGATTTCATTTATGCATGCTGAGATTTTTATTCCATAGTGAGATTTCAAATGTTTGTAACTGCTATCTTGATATAATCAGCCCAATCTGATGAACAGCTGCGTATTTCTTGAGTTAAGAAATATACATAAGATTCGTAGTTTTCAACGAAGACCGTCTCCTATGGTTCTTTATTTAAAAAAATAAAAATAAAATACTTAATTAAATTGATGAATTAAGTTATCTAATCATTCGTTATACAAGCTACATGAATTGGAGTATGGCACAACTCTTCAAAAATGGGTTGATGTAAGTGCACCCATTTCTACATTAATTTGAATAATTTGTAATTTTATTCATGTTTCTCAATAAATATAAATACTCCCTATTTTATGTTCAAATTTTTATTAAAAGATTAATAAAATTTTTTGCTAACAAATTATATAAATTTTTATTTATTAGTGTATAGGGAGTATATTTTTATGAATAAATGTAGTACTACCTCCGTCATGGGTATTTTTACCCGTTTGTACGCACACGAAAATTAAGAAGTGTTGTTTATTTAATATATAATGTAAGAAAAAGTAGGGATACATTGATAATTTTGAGAGAAAAAATAAATAAAGTTGTTGGGAATGATGAAAAAAGTGTAAAAAATTAATTTAAATTGTTGAAATTGATGAATAAAGTGTAAAAAGTAGGTAAGCTGTAGAATATATTTTTACTATTTATGGAATGAGTAAAAATACATGTAATACTTTAAAATGAAAAGTAAGTAAAAATACGTTGAATGGAAGGGGTATATGTTTTGAATGTGGTACATGATTTTGAAATCTTGCGTATAAGTGCACATGAGAATTTGTATTAAAAAAAGGATTAAGAATCAGGTTCACCTTTCACCGGCTCATTTAACTCCCCTAATGAATTAAGATTATAGTAAAAATACGTTGAATGTAAGGGGTATATGTTTTGAATGTGGTACATGATTTTGAAATCTTGCGTATAAGTGCACATGAGAATTTGTATTAAAAAAAGGATTAAGAATCAGGTTCACCTTTCACCGGCTCATTTAACTCCCCTAATGAATTAAGATTATATGACAACAACACACATTTAAGAGCACCCGCATTGATACCTTCCGGTTAATGAGCTAGTTTAAAGTCACCACGAATGTTAATGCTCTAACGCAATAGAACTAGAGTCTAGAGGATGGAAGAACCCCACTAATAAAAGATAAGAAAAGATTGTGAGTGTTTCATTGTAAATTGTTTAGGTTTGGGCATACGAGGATCGTATCCACTGAAAGACTAACTGGGCCTCATATTAAGGCCCAACAAATCTCTTATTTTATTACGTGCATTCGGAGGCCACCCCAACTATCTTAGGTTGTTTGTATTTGACGGTATAGAAATATAAAACAATTCACTCGTTGTTTGTGTAAATACATTAAATTATCTTCTGCTGCTAGAGTTTTATTTGTTTTTGTTATAATGATTCTTCAGTTTATTATAATATATTGAATGAATATATCTACGTTGTTGGACTCTTTACTTGATCATTTTCTCAATCTGAAACCTTGACCATCGTAATATGTAGTTAAAAATATAAAATTTGCGCCCCTAGGACATAGCTCAAGTGGTTGAAGGGAAGTGAAAAGACCTTCCAACTGAATTTGGTTGTTGTAGGGTGAGGGTTCGAATCATGTCTTTAGCATGGATAACCCCTAATGGAGGGTACACCGGGTACACCATTCAAAAATATAAAATTTGCTAATAAATACACTAGCATTTCCCTACTACATTCATACTCCACACTTCAGGAGATATTGTTTCCAAAATGATGTTTGCAAGTGCTGTCTTGATCTTGCTGTTCTTCTCTCACTCTCAGATCATGCCATTAATGCATCAGCCCAATCCGACAAACAGCTACTTCTCGAGTTGAGAAACACCCTCAAGTGCGATTCTTCGTTTTCAACTAAGCTAGTCCACTGGAATGAATCTAGCGATTTCTGTCATTGGCCTGGTCTGAAATGCGACAGCAAGAGTCGCGTTTCGGTTCTTGATCTCAGTGATGAACCTATCTCTGATGGGATTAATGATTCTAATTCCACTCTTTCTAAGCTTGTTACGCTGCAGACTTTTAGTTTAGCACAAATCAGCTTCGAGTCTGTTGAGTTCCCATCCGGGTTTGGGCAACTCAGTGAGTTAAGGCACCTGAATCTGAGCAACTCGGGGTTTTCTGGACAGGTTCCATCGGATTTCTCAAATTTAACGAGGTTAGTTGTTATTGATCTTACTACGTCCACTCGAGTATCGCTTGAGCTTACCAACCTGAGTGGAATGATCCGCGAGTATAGTAATCTAAGAGAAATGTATCTTGATTGGGTGAACATATCTGCAAATGGGAAAGAATGGAGCAGTGCTATTTCATCATCTCTTCCTAATTTAAGTGTTTTGAGCTTGTCTAATTCTTACCTCACTGGCCCTATTACTTCTTCATTGCTAAAACTCAGATCCCTCTCTGTTATTGTCTTGATGGCAATCCTCTCTCTTCTCCATTTCCTCATTTTTTCGCTGATTTTTCGAATTTGAGTGTGTTAACTATGAGAGAATGCAACATATCTGGTGTGCTTCCTGCAAAACTATTTCATATGAAGAGTTTGCAGACAATTGATTTGAGAAACAACGTAGATCTACAAGGTTTTCTGCCTTAATTTACTGTTAATGATTCTCTTCAGAGTTTGTTGCTCAGAGGCACAAACCTTTCTGGGAATGTTTCGGAGTCAATTGGCAATCTTAAAATGCTGTCAAATCTTGATCTTGGTTACTGTAACTTTTCAGGTCCAGTTCCTAGATCTTTCAGAAACCTTAGTCATCTTGTTTCTTTGGACCTCTCTTGGAATCACTTCTCTGGTTCTGTTCCTTCGTTCGCTTTTTGAAGAATCTTAGGGAGATTAATCTTGCTGGGAATAGATTAAGTGGCCCGATTCCTGAATCCCTTTGGGAAGGGCTTGAGAATCTTGATGCTGTTGATCTGAGTGAGAATTTATTACAAGGAGAAGTTCCAGAATCTCTCT
The DNA here is from genome assembly GCA_023678885.1 of Pogostemon cablin. Taxonomy (NCBI): domain Eukaryota; kingdom Viridiplantae; phylum Streptophyta; class Magnoliopsida; order Lamiales; family Lamiaceae; genus Pogostemon; species Pogostemon cablin. The sequence goes on from CM042983.1 coordinate 2,238,991, forward strand.
TTGCTTTGCCATTGTTGAGGGATCTAGACCTTTCTAGAAACTTCTTTTCTGGTTGGAATTGGAGCTCCACCACTACCGTTACTTCTAGTTTGCTTTCTATTGACCTGAGATTCAACAGGATAGAAGGTCCATTTCCTTGGATCCTGTTTAAACAACCTAGTCTTTTGTCCCTTTATCTTACTGGGAACAAGTTGAATGGCTCTCTTGTCCTCACTGATTTTGGACGCATGGATAATCTTTCGAGTTTTGAACTTTCTTACAATGATCTATCCGTGAACGGAGACGAAAATGTGTCCCTTTCGCTATTGTTTCCTCGTCTACAAACTCTATACTTTAGCATCTTGCAAGCTGCAGAAAATCCCCCTCATAATGAATCACTCCGTTAACGATACTGGATCTTTCAGACAATGAGTTGGAAGGTGAGATTCCTAACTGATTGTAGGGAGTTAGTGACGGATATCTCCGTCACCTGAATCTCTCCCGGAACAGATTCACTCATCTTAAACAACCTTATGATCTCCGAAGAGTACAGTACCTTGATCTTCATTCCAACCTACTTGTCGGCCAAATTCCACTTCCATTGCCCATAGATGGCTTCATAGACCTCTCGAGCAATAACTTCTCATCTCCTCTCCCTCCGGACATTGGTAACTCCTTCAGAACTGTTATTTTCTTCTCGGTAGCTGGTAATAAAATCACGGGGAGTGTCCCTTCTTCATTGTGCAATGCCAGTAGTTATCTTCAAGTACTTGACCTTTTGGATAACAGCTTCAATGGAAGAATCCCCTCTTGTTTGCTAGAAAGCACCACTCTCAGCGTCTTGAATTTGAGGCGAAACAATCTTGATGGGGATATCCCCGATACATTCCCCGATGGTTGTCGTTTACAGACTCTTGATCTCAGCCGGAATGCTTTGCAAGGAAAGGTTCCCATTTCTCTTGCAAGATGTGCTCAAATGGAGGTTCTAAACCTCGGAAACAATGTCTTAAACGACACGATCCCCTGTTGGCTCAGAAACTTCTCCCAGCTTCAGGTTCTTGAGCTCCGTTCCAATAACTTCCATGGAAACATTGATTGTTTGGGGGAGAGCACAACATGGCCGAAGCTTCAGATAATCAGCTTTGCTTCCAACAACATTAGCGGCGTCATACCTGCAAACATGTTTCGTAACTTGCCAGCATTCATGGTTACAGACAGACAACAGCAGCTTGATCATCTCTATTTTTTTCTGGCAATAAACGACATCTACTATCAGGATTCCATCACAGTTGCTCTCAAGGGACAGGTTCCTGAGCTGGAAAAGATTCTTACAATCTTTACCTCAATCGACTTCTCAGACAACAATCTCTATGGATCAATACCTCAAACAATTGGCAAGCTGAGATCTGTATATGTTCTCAACTTCTCTCACAATGCTCTCTCCGGTCATATCCCATCATCAGTAGGAAATTTGCAGCAGCTCGGATCATTCGATCTTTCGTTCAACAAGCTAGACGGAGCCATCCCGACTCAGCTAGCAACTCTCACATTCCTGTCGTTTCTCAACTTATCTTACAACCATCTAGAAGGGAGGATTCCACCAGGAAGCCAAATGCAGACATTTAGTGAGAGTTCTTTCGTGGGAAACGATGACCTCTGCGGAATCCCTTTGACGAAAAAATGCAAGGATTCTAGAACATCCCCAGCATTTACAGAGGGAGACAATGAAGCCGATTCAGTGAGATGGGAGATTGTAGGTGCTGCACTGGGATTTGTTGTTGGTCTAGGATTCCTTTTCGGACCACTCATGTATTCTCAGAGATGGAGAAGATGGTATAATATTCATGTCAACAGAATTGTACTGTTAGTTTTGCGTCACAAGGGTCTTTCCTTGAAGTATGGTGATTGGCGAAGACATCCAGCAGTAGGAAATAGAGATTAATTATCAGTTGAATTTTCTGGGATAGTGTAGTCAAAGGTTAGTTTACAGTGAAACAATAATCTTGAGATAAATCAAAATTGAACACTATGGTTTCACTATAAGCCTTTCACATTTGCTGGTATTGAAGAAGATACTGTTTTGACCATCCCTACCTACCCCCACTCCCATCACCCTCCATACACACTCAGAGTAAAAGAAAAGAAAAGAAAATAGAAGAAAAGTAGCTTCAAAGTGTGAAGGCGTGCGATAATCATCACTCTAAAAAAATAATCAACCTCCAATTAGACTTGTGTCTGTTCTAATAATAGCAGTTCATTTTTTTATTATATTATATCTATATTGAATGCCCACACCCATGTTCCCATTCTGTCTGATCAAATAATTGTCTTAATCTGAAAGCCTGTCAGTCCATTTTAATCTAAATCTACCCATAAAATGATTTGCTGTTTTCAAGCCTCTCCAACCAACCAAATATTCTGAAATAAATTTGCACATTCTTGATTTGGTAAATGCCGAGAATACCAGAATGAGATTCCAAATGTTTGCAACTGCTGTCTTGATTCTACTGTTCTTCTCAAACTCAGATCTTGGTATTCACTTCAACTTCGTAAATGGCCAATCTGAGAAAGAGCTACTTCTTGAGTTGAGAAACAATCTTACATACGATTCTTCGCTTTCAACCAAATTGGTCCACTGGAATGAATCCAGCGATTTCTGTCAATGGCCTGGTCTGAAATGCGACAGCAAGACTCGCGTTTCTGGTCTCGATCTCAGTGGAGAATCCATCTCCGGTGGGATTAACGATGCCCACAACAGTCTCTTCAACCTTGCGTACCTGCAGAGTTTGAGTTTAGCTCAAAACGCCTTCGCTTCGGCTGAGTTGCCATCCGGGTTCGGACAACTCAGTGAGTTGACGTACCTGAATCTGAGTAACTCGGGGTTTTCAGGTCAGGTACCATCGGATTTCTCAAATTTAACGAGGTTAGTGGTTCTTGATCTGTCAAACACGATTTACACAGCTCTTCAGCTTACGAACCCTAATTTGAGAAGCTTGATTCGAAACTTGAGTAAGCTAAGAGAACTTCATCTTAATGGGGTGAATATCTCTGCAAATGGGTATGAATGGAGCAGTGCTATATCATCATCTCTTCCAAATTTGAGAGTTTTGAGCTTGTCTAATTCTTACCTCACTGGCCCTTTAGATTCTTCATTGCTAAAACTTAACTCTCTCTCTTCCATTCATCTTGACAGCAATTCTCTCTCTTCTCCATTTCCAGATTTTTTTACAGAATTTTCGAATTTGAGAGTGTTCACTGCAAGTTCCTGCGACTTAACCGGTGTGGTTCCTGCAAAACTTTTCGAAATAAAGGGTTTACAGACAGTTGATTTGAGTAACAATAGAGATCTACAAGGTTCTTTGCCTGAATTTCCTGTTAATGGATCTCTTCAGAATCTATTGCTTAGTTACACGCAATTTTCTGGAAATGTTTCGGAGTCGATTGGAAATCTTAGAATGTTGTCCAATTTTGATCTTAGAAGCTGTAGCTTTTCAGGGCCAGTTCCTAGTACTATCCAAAACCTTGATCATCTTGTCTACTTGGACCTCTCTTTGAATCAGTTCTCTGGTTCTGTTCCTTCTTTCGCTTCGTTAAAGAATCTTGCAATCATAAATCTTCGTAGTAATAGATTAAGCGGTCCGATTCTGGAGTCTCATTGGAAGGGGCTTGACAATCTTGAGTTTCTTGATTTGAGTGAGAATTCATTACAAGGTGATATTCCATCGTCTCTATTTGTTTTACCAAAGTTGAAAGTTCTGTCTCTCTACAACAATAGCTTCTCTGGTTCGATTAAACTCCCGACTGTTGCATCGTCGTCCTCGTTGGAAAGTTTTGACATTAGTGTCAACAGTCTAGAAGGCTCCATCCCTCCTGTCTTGTTCGAACTCCATAACCTGTCGTCTCTCTCGCTTTCTTGGAACAACTTCAACGGCTCTCTTGAGTTAACTGATTTTCGAAAGCTGAAGAATCTTGTGAGTCTAGAGCTTTCTTACAATGATCTAATTATACATGTAGACGAAGAAGTATCTGTATCCTCATTGCTTCCTCGGTTAGGAACTCTCAAATTAGCCTCTTGCAAACTGCAGAACCTCCCCCTCTTGAAAAATCAATCATCGTTGATGATGCTGGATCTTTCAGACAATCAATTGGGTGGTGAGATTCCTAACTGGACGTGGGATGTTGGTAATGGATTTCTACGTTATCTGAATCTTTCCCATAACCGATTCACTCATCTTGAACAACCGTATAATCTCCGAAGCCTTCAGTATCTTGATCTTCACTCCAATGAACTTGTTGGGCAGATTCCATTTCCATTACCCTCATCTGGCTTCATAGATTTGTCAAGCAATAATTTCACCTCTTCTCTCCCTAACAACATAGGAAATTCCCTCAAAAGTGTGATCTACTTCTCTGTTGCTGGTAATAAAATCAAGGGGGCAATTTCTTCATCATTCTGCAACGCTAGCAATCTTCGAATACTTGACCTTTCGGAGAACAGCTTCAATGGAAGAATCCCTTCCTGTTTGCTCGAGAGCACTACGCTCAGTGTCTTGAATTTGAAGCGAAACAATCTTGATGGAGACATCCCCGATACATATCCAGTTGGTTGTCGTTTGGAGACACTTGATTTGAGCTGGAATGTTTTACGTGGAAAGGTACCTAAATCTCTTACAAGATGCACTGAGATGGAGGTTCTTAACCTTGGAAACAACGTCTTAAACGACACGTTCCCCTGTTGGCTCAAGAGCTTGTCTAAGCTTCGCGTTCTCGTGCTCCGCTTCAACAACTTCCATGGAGACATTGATTGCTTGGGTGACAGCCAAGCATGGCCAAATCTTCAGATAATCAGCTTCGCTTCCAACAACATTAATGGTGTTATACCTGCAAACATGTTTCGAATCTTGCAGGCATTGATGGTTACAGAAGATGATCAGCAGCTTGAACACCTCCATGTCCTCCTGACAGAATCCAATATCTACTATCAGGATTCAGTCACAGTTACTCTCAAGGGACAGGAGATTGAGATGGAAAAGATTCTTACAATCTTTACTTCAATAGACTTCTCAGACAACCATCTACATGGATCAATACCTCAAACCATTGGAGAAGTGAAATCTTTATACAATCTCAACTTCTCCCACAATGCCCTCTCAGGCCATATCCCACCAACCCTAGTAAACCTACAGAAGCTTGAATCATTGGATCTATCATTCAACAGCATAGATGGAGAAATCCCGACTGAGCTTGCAAGTCTTACGTTCCTCTCATTCCTGAACCTGTCTTACAATCATCTAGTTGGGAGGATTCCACGGGGAAGCCAATTTCAGACATTTCCAGAGAGTTCTTTCATAGGAAACGACGGCCTCTGCGGATTTCCTTTGAACAAAACTTGCAACGATACTGGGACATCGCCAGCAATTCAACAGGAGAAACTGGAGAGAGAGAAGGACTTAAAGAAAGAGATCTATGTAAGTGGTGCAATGGGATTTGTTGTTGGTTTAGGATTCATTTTTGCACCAATAATGTTGTGTAAGAGATGGAGGAAATGGTATAATAAATGTTTGGATAGAATTATAATGTTGTTGTTTCATCAACAGGATCATCAGCTTGAAAACGAGGATTGGTGAAGAATCCTTGATTGGAGGCAAGATGAACCAGACATCCACTGTCAGTTTATTTTATGTTTGAAAACTTTATGAAGCTAAACTTAAAAACATCATACATGTATATATATTTATTATTTATATATATATGAGATTTTTTTTGTTTTCTTTTTATGGGAATAACACAATAGGTGCTCTAAGCCTGTAAACGGAAGTGCCCAAATTGTAGTCAACAAAACTATACGACTGTCAAATGCTTATTTTTCATATGTTAAACCAATGATGGGTATTAATGTAATACCCTAAGTTTGATATTGAGGTGGCTTGCTTGATCAACATGTCATATCTTATTCAATTTAACAGCCCCTTGCATTGAAAAAAGAAAATGCGTTTCAAGAGTATGTTAAGACTGAGGACAATTGAAGATTTTTAAATATCCAATGGCTTTTTGTGCTTTCATGTTGGCCTGTTGGGCCTTTGGTGTTCTTTTCTAAAACATTTTGGGCCTTTAGGTTGGACTTAACTTTTAAGAAATCTTGATCTGATCCTTTTATTATCAAATAATAATACCGTTCATTTTAATATTTAAAAATGTATATAAATATACTAAAACGAATTTTATAATAATTTTACCTTTATATTGTCAGCATGATTGTATTATCACTTCAGAAATATACTACAATAATGTTTGACGTGAAAAATCAATATTTTGCATTCTATAAAATTATATTTAATAAGCTTATTTACCCGGATTTTTTATTTATTTATTTCTCTTTTTATTTCTCTCTCAATTCACAAATGGCCCATATCTAGAGCCGAAACTCAAGTTCACCGCAAAGAATTAAAAAAACAATGGAATTTGCTCGCACGCCACGTGCATTCCACGTGTCACCCTCCTGCTAACTCATACCTCCCAACACAACCCACGTGTCATCACAAATCAACATAAAGGAAAGACGATCAGAAAGAGCAAAATCAGTTGCAATGGCGAATTCGAGCGATGAATTCAGGGTGGTGATACCCAACACCAGCCAGGAGGGGCGGCTGGGCCGCCAGTACATGGCGGAAGGGCAGGGCGCCAAGAAAGGAATCTCGCCGCCGATCGAATGGTACAACATCCCCGATGGCACCGAAAGCTTGGCCCTCGTGGTACAAGACATCGATGCACCCGATCCGGATTCGCCCGTCGTGCCTTGGACGATCTGGGTGGTCGAGAACATTCCTCCCACGCTGAAGGGCCTGCCGGAGGGATTTTCCGGCAAGGAGGAGCAGGGCGATGAGTACGGCGGCATTAAAGAAGGGAACACCGATATGAAGAAACTCGGGTGGCAGCCACCCAAGATGCCGGGTCAGGATTCGCACCGGATCGAATTCAAACTCTATGCTTCGGATACTCATTTGAATCTTGGCCATAAGGTGGGTTGTATACTTGTATTAGGTATTAATTAATTAATTAATTAATTTATTATATTAAGTAATATTGGTATTAATTAATTTTGATTAATTAACGACAGGTGTCGAAGGATAAATTGTTGGACGCAATAGAAGGACACGTGTTAGGGGAGGCAGTTTTCATAGCCAAATCTTGAGTGTATTTTGTGAAGGCAATAAAAATTGTGTTCTCTCGAACTATGTCGTTTCATTTCACTGCAATTTGCGAATGTAATATTTCCTTGTCAATTTTGGATTTTATTTGCTTATATGATCATCTTATATTTTCTTTTCACTGTAATGTATGTACTAACATAGGAGAGAATTAATCTGATCTTCAATTACTAATCGGTCGTGAAAGAATAAGATGGACAATAATCAAAAGTTATTGCACAAAGAAGATTTGGTTTTAAAGGATTAATTAATGAGGTGGTATCTTCTGCTTAAGTTTGTATCATAAGGGTATTATTACTTCTTTTGGCTTTCAATGAGTATAACATTTTGTTTCAAATATTTTTGTTTTGAAAGGGTATACATAATACATTAATAAAAATTACTTTAGTTAATTATAAATGTATTGAGAAAAATTTACCCGTTTATATACAAGTGTCATTTACTTTCTTTATATAAATTAAAGAATACTCCCCTGTCTCACAATACCCTTCACATTTCCTTTGTAAATTCAATATTCTTCATCTTTCCTTTGTAATTTACAAAGAAACAATACCCTTCACATTTCATTTGTAAATCCAATATCCTGCTCAAACAAGAAATCCTATAGTTTACAACTCTTCTTTATAACCTATTGCTCTGCATCCCCCATCAGTTTACTATGAATAGAAAAAGAAAGAATAAAAAAAGAAAGAATAAAAAAATAAAAAGAATCGAACAACCTACTCATTATTCGGAGGTGAATCATAGAACACCAAAAGCTGTGGTATGACCTAACATAGGTCACATCCCTAACGACATAAGATTGAAAGATCCAACCTTCTTCTTCGGAGCGGAAACGAACGTGGCCAAAACATATAAAGATCTGCGTAGTCGCTCATAAGGGACATATCTATCCGGATAGAGGATAGTCTAGATCGATTCATAGATAGATCTCTCTCCATATAGATAGGTATCTTCGTGGATAGAGATAAAGATAGGGATCCATCTAGATCTTGAATCACTATTTCCATTTTTTTTCTTGATTCTGATCGATTGCCTTTTTTACCACAAGTTTGAAATGGGCAAGGAAATCTCTTCAATTATTCATTATTATTCTATTAGGGTCGGAGTGTAGACGAAGCGAGCAGAGCCCAGGAAACAGGGAAGCCCGTCATAAAGCAATCGACTAGAAGTAGAAGAAAACTGCTGGCCTGCGAGAAGGCGGCCTCTCTCGGGAAACATGGTCCAATTTGTCTTTTTTCTTTTTTATTTTGTGGGTAGGTTTAGTAAGAGCAGAGGAGATCAGATACACGGAAACGAAGACCTTCGAGCACAAATATTATATTGGACCGGGAAGAAAAAAGGGGGAAAATGAAAGTAGTTGTTTGTATATATGGCACGAAAAGGAAATTTGATTTCGGTAAGACTTGATCTGAATCGTAGTTCAGATTCAAGTTTGGTTCAGTGAGGGCGACCGCGAAAGTCACCGAATGGGTCAGCCTTTTCCTTCAGTTTGTCCCAGATTTCAAATAGAAAAAGGCGTGGGAGGACGTTGCGGATGTCCGGGGCGTGGTAGGCGTATTAAGAACTCAGTTCAGTCAGTCAGTCAATACCCCATGAGGTACTGCACTCCCACTCACTCGATGAGTTTCGTTCCAACTCAGCCACACTAGCAGTAAATCAAATGAAAGCAGAAATGGACCTGTGTGTCACTTGTATGCTTGTCTTCAAGAATCAATCAACCAAAGAAGCAATCAAGAAAAAAAAGTATACATACCATGACCATCATTCGTCGTTTCATCGAGAGTTCAGCCCCTTCTAGATCACACACAACGGTGCTGTAAAGGTGCCTTAAACCATACTCTTTTCACATTAGCTAGACTTCTCGTAAACTACCTTACGCAATCTCACTCTTTAAGCCTATATAGTCTCTCTCCTATACCAGTCCTAGGGCCTCTCATTACAAGATATACTCAAAACAACATATACAGCCTCTCTCTCTCTGTCCTAACACGTCTAGCTAGATTCTCTATTAGCCGCTGTCACCATGTTTGACTAGTACCACCTAGAGAGTCAGAAGTAGTGAGTTGCCTAGGGGAAGATGACTTGGACAGAAAGAAAGACTAGACTTTGTGTTCCCCTTCATCAAGCGAGAAAGTACCGTGCACGTGTATCCCGTCCCCTGTAGCTAAGCAGTCAACCCTCAACTGGGACTTGCTTTGCCTTCCCTATGCTAGCTTTCGTGCTCCATGCAAAAGAATTTGAAAGAAAGGGAATCCTAAATACGATAGGGGATAAGGGCGAAGTTAAGTAAGGGCGACTCGGAGAATTTATAATCTATCAATAGAAGTTTCTTCACCACATGATGATACCTTCTCCTAGGTACGAGGCAACTGGACTCTCTTTGATGACTTATTCTACGCATGAACTCTGACTCCCACTTGAAGAGGCTATAGGAGATAGATCCATTCCTTCCACTTCGTTAAGGTTTGGCCTTTTTGTCTGGTAGAAGTTTATGAACACATTTGTGTGGTGGGTTAAAAGGTCTAACTCTTGTTGTCGAATCCCACCGCAGCGTGAGAGCAACCTCTTAATTAAGGGGGCTCCTTGTGTGGTGGGTTAAAAGGTCTAACCCTTGTTTCAGTCGGTTGTTGCTGTCGGACCGGCGTGCGAGCACGTGGGGCGAACCATCTTTTTGTACATTAATAGTGGATCATTCATCATATAGATACAGTACACTATCGTTATAGATACAATACACTATCGTGTAGTTTGATATTTTGTCAAGAAAAATGATTAAAAAATTTCTGATTTATCAGTATAAAATCTTCTGATATATCAGTTTAATTAGCCAATTATGTGCTCTCATGTATAGAAAAATTGAAGAGTGATAATTCTGAAAAAAAAAAATTTTCTAACAGAAATACGAGTTCTCTGGTTGATAATTGCCAAGTAATATCGCTGCTTTATGAAGGAGTCACGTTTCAAAATGATTTACAAATTTTATTTATATTTGTTTATTTACTACGCATATATTATTGCATGTATTAAATTAAATATCATGAATATCAGATTAAGTTGCTATCTATTTGTTAAATATTCTGGATTTCTATCGCGTCATCTAACAATTATTAACATTTAATTGCAATGACATGGCAAGATTAAATTGAAAGACTAAGGTGAGACGACAATTAAATTGCAACATAAAAGTAGTTTTTACAATATAAGGCCCATTAATGTGGCCCAATGGATAGCCTTTAGTTGGGCCTTTGGTGTTATTATTAATAGTCAGACCGATAGAATATCTACATCAATTAAAATCGCGTCAGGTGAAACTTGACGAACCGTAAGAACTTTAGCAAACAAAACTTTAGAGACCGCTTTAATCCCAAGGTATAAACCCTCCACAAGCGTTGATGACACACTGTGTATACATTTCACCCCTTCACCCCCAACTCGAAGAATCTATACCCACAACGTACTCGGTGCAGATTCGAACAATGGATGGTTTAAATCCAAACACTGAAAACGGAAGAATCGGGCCCGAACTGAAGCCCGATTCCGGACCCGCCACTTTAAACATCAAGGTCGCTCATGGGCTCAACCAACATGAACTTACTGTACCCTCCAATTCCACCTTTGGTAATTTCTATATTCCACCTTTGGTAATTTCTATTATCTCCTTTGTTGATGTTATTGATAAATTCTACTCAGTTACCCTACGGTAATTTAATTACCGGTGTCAATTCTTTGATGAGTTGTTTTGTTTCTGTGAGTTGTTTAATCTTTGGTTTTGCCGTTCGCTTAGTTGGTAGAGTGTTTCTGTATTTATTTATTTTCTTTTTTTGTTGTGTTTTCATGTTTGTTGATTGTTGAACTCCGTTGGCATCTATTTCTATGGTTAGTTCGTGTGCCTCTGTAGTTTCGACTGTCGGAGTGTGTGATTTGTAATCCATTCTTAATTGGAAATAAAAGGTGAGTTTTTTTTTTTAGTAAATATTATTAGCATCATTAGGAAGATCAGCTCCTCACCATTCATTAGATTTGACGTCAACAGTCAACCGGCAAAATTTCAGTTGATTTTAACTTGTAGTGATATTTTTTTTTTCTGATTTTGTAATGTAGTTTAATCTTTACCCTTTAACATCATGTCTTCAACAGATCAGGGTTCTAGTTTTACTTTAAACTTCTTAAAAATCCTTTAAAGAATTTATTTTTGGATATTTGTGAGTGGTTTGTATCTAATGCAGATGCACTTGTATATGTTATATAGGAATTGTGCTCCTCTTTTGTTCATATGTGAAATGAAGAAAAAATTGAAAATTTTAATTGAACTCATTATGAGTTCTCTATGTTGTGTCAGTTGAATGAATGTTCTTGGTGATGGATGTAGGTGATCTGAAATCCATTATTGTTCAAAAAACGGGTCTGAAGCCAGAGTCGCACAAGCTCTTGTTCAGAGGTAAAGAGAAAGATGACGATGAATCCCTCCAAACAGCAGGTGTAAAGGATAACTGCAAATTGTTACTTATGGAGGACATGGCATACAGGGAGATCGGCCCAGAAGAAGTTCAGGAAACCAAAGCTGAAGAAGTTCAGGAAACCAAAGTCGTCTCACTAGGAGTTGCAGCTGTTGCTGAAATCAGGGAAGAGATTGACAAGCTAGCTAATCAGGTTGATATCTTTTTTACAGTATACAATATACTTCCCCTCTCTCTCTCATTCTTGATTTTTGGCTAGTAAATGATGTATCTTTAACTGTTCAATCACATCAATGATAGGTAGCTGCATTGCAAACTGTTGTTGATAGTGGAACAGAGGTTGACAGTAAAAGTTTTATTTATTTAACAGAGATGCTTATGAGGGAGTTGCTGAAATTGGACAGCATCGAAGCTGAAGGGGAGGGAAGACTACATAGGAAGATGGAGGTGCGTAAATCAGTGTTCATTTTCTCCTTATGCTTTTATTTTCTGTTATTTGGTCCTAGATACTTATTTGTAGTTTTTCATGAGAGCGTGAAAGTAGCATTGCTTGGCTAATATAATTACGGGACTAAAGCAAATTGCACCAAAGGAATCCGTGCAGGAATGATATTTTTTTGGTTGTCTCTGAGTGATATATACACCCCTGATCATATCAATCGGATTTGGACCAAACAATGGTGGCTAGTCGGATTGAAGATTAGGGCTTTTTGCACATCCCTCCTTTCTTTTCTTAAACTTTTTTGTTACTGGTATATATAGAACCAAGAAGAGATTTGGTGCATTTTACTGCAAGTTCTACTCAAGGTAAGTATGGAGTAGACTAGTAGTATTTATGAACCACTTGACTTCCAAAACTCTTTAATTCAAACATGTATTTCTAAGTTTAAGCACTTCAAAATGTCTACTTTGCACGCTGTATACGAATAATGTTTATAAGAGATTTACTTAAGTACATAATCCAAGGGCTTTCAAAATAATAAATTTTGCTCGTTTGCAGCCACCCACCCCTACTATTTCTGTTGGCTTTATGTTTATTTTATTATTGGATGCACTTAATTTCCTAAGATATAATTTCTCTTGCTCGATTTGTGTTAATATGTGTTGTTATTTTAGGTGCGTCGGGTGCAGAGCCTCGTGGAAACATTAGACAACCTCAAGTCAAAAAACTCAAATCCCATTACCCATGGAAATAATGTGTCTGTAACAACTCAGTGGGAGACATTTGAGACTGGAACTGAAAGCCTGAATACTGTATCTGCTGCTCCGTCTTTAACACCTGCTCCCGCGCCTTCTCCTACCCCTGCCCCAGCCTATACCCCTACCCCCACCCCCACCCCCACCCCCCCTGCCCAAACCCCCGTTCCACCTTCTACTCCAGCACCTGTGGCATTTACCATCCCTGCCTCTGCTCATGTTTCATCTTCAGATTCTTCTTTCATGCCATCTTCTACAAAGTTTACTCAGGAATGGGAACACTTTGAATAGTTCATTATACGGTTTGCACGAATCATGATGTTTATTTTTGGATATAAAATACCTAGCTTGCCTATATTTTAGGTTAAAAAAGAATTATACTTCTGTTTAACACTTTTGGGGGGAACCAATTTTACTTATCATTTTCGACCTCCATTGATCTAATTATGATGTAGATGACACTTAATGAATTTCATGTTTCGGGAATTATGTGATGTCCATATTATCTGCCTACGATGGCTGTGGAAATTTAATGATTTTTGATCTCGTAGTTTCTCCCATTTATAACTGGCAAAAACTCTTGTATATCCAGGTGTGATGTTACTATTTTAGCTTTGTGATGTACAGCTTATTCTTTACTCTTAAGATTTATTACATTATGTTTTCAGGATTTTTATCATCGGTTCGTTTAAAATTAAATGCATCCATGCATGGACTTATGATTTGTGCACCGAAGTGCGATACAGTCATTTTATCCCCGTGGTTTAAAACTTATCATTTACCTTTAGAGGTCGTTTGCTCGTGGGTATGAGATATAAAGGTATTGTGTATAATGGAATTTGTTTGACTTGTGATTAATTGTATTGTTGTTTGGTATGATGGAAAAATGAGATTGTGGATAATTAGGTATTTATTTTATGTTTGTCATTGAGTATTAACGAATGGGGTAATAAGTAATATGACATATTTACCCTTATTGTTTTTGTTGTTGTTATTATTATTATTATTATTATTATTATTATTATTATTATTATTATAAATATTATTTTTATTACTAATTATTAATTTTAATTATCAATTATTATTATTAATATTATTAATTATTATTATAATTTATATTAATAATTATTAATATTATTTATTATAATTATTATTTATTATTATTATTATTATGTATTATTAATAATAATATTATTAATTATAATTTTTAATGTTATTATTATTTATTAATACTTTTAATTATTAATTATTATTATATTAATATTATTTATTATCACATATTATTAATTAATTATTATATTAATAATTATTATTAATATTATTTATTATAATTATTATTTATAATTATTATTATTACTATTATTATAGCATCTAGGGACATGATCGGCTAACAAGAATCATATAGGATATTTTACAGAATAAGAAATTAAATCGGCATCTATAATTCAAATCATACCCAAATAAAACCTCCAACATGCCCATCACAACGCCTTTCAAACGGCTAAAACTGAGACTTACATGAACAACATATTTAAGGCATCATTTGATTTTAAGGCCAGTTAATTTCTATCTAACCTATTAGATTCTTATCAGAATATCCTAGCCATAAACTATATAAGTTCCATGCTAGTACAATTAATAGTTATGAATCAACACATAAATAATTTAGCATATTAGGCTAAACATGAACATAATTAAAAAAATAAATAAAAATAAATAAAAACTGTAAATACTTACAAAGTATATATACTCAGAATACTTCTTTTTATTGATACAAACTTATATATTACAAAAGAGGGGGATGCTCAACACATGAGCTTACAACTTTGATCAGAAGAGAGAAAGGAGAGCGTTCTGATCGATGCTTCTGCCAATTCTAAACTAATATATATATATACAGAATAAAACGCGTTATTACACAGTAAAAAGCTAAAATTTTCGGCATACACAGTAACAATTTACAAAAATTCAAAAAGTGCACAGTAAAAGTGCTACAGTGGTTCACTGTTGAGACTGATTTTTCAAAAGGTATACAGTAATTTACTGTTGATAAATAGTAGTTTGTCCGGCTGCTTTACTATTTTTGGAATTTTCGGGTCTTTGTCTACCATTCTGTATTCTTCATTTTCCTTTATGAATTGATGATGATGAAGATGCTTCTTTTTCAGGTGTAAATTTTTCTATTAAAGTATCCTGAATTGCCATAAAAATTTCATCTAGATCCACATCATTTGGATCTTGTGCATCTTGCATTTGTTCAGAAACCACAGTAGAATCTGATTTATTATCATCTCCAAATTGAGATATCAAATCCTTCTTCATTTCCTCAATATAGGCAGCTATCATCTGCTCTCTTGTCAGGTTTTCTGACTTCATTTTAGATTTTCTCAAAATATGATCGAATGGAGAAGGAGTATGAACTTCTTTATAAGTATTATTATATAATTTTATTTTTTTCTCCAAGAGTTCCACTCTTTCTATCCCATAAATCTGATTTGTTTTGAGATCTATACATAACATTTTATTCCAGAATTTAGTATAAAATGTCCTGTATATACATGGAATTCCTGTTTCGGTATTACCTACTTCTGGAGACCATTTAAAGATCCATGGTATCGAAAATTCAATAAAAAGTAGCATGAGGCTATACCCTCAATGTATAATTTTAATTCTTGCTTTTTTAAAAGTTGTGGGGATATATCCACCCATCTATCAAATGAAATCTTTATATTTTCTGGTAAAATAATTGAAGTGGGGCCAAAACAATGAAACCAGTTTATAAACTAGTGTGGGATATCATCCTTATAAACATTTGAACATATCTTGATAAACCAAGTATGTTTCTTTTTATCATCTTCATAATTAAGTACCTTTATAAAGGCATCACAATAGTCCCAATAATTATATTTAATTGGGACTCCTTTATTATTCATAACATCTTTTTTTCTTAATGGAGAAATTCTCTAATCTTCCAAGGATATTACCTTTTTAATAATTATTTTGCTGAAATTATAAATTTCATTACTAGTTCCTGTGAAATGTGTGATATCACAAGAACCGGTTTGAAGTAATATATGTTCATATAGAAATCTTGACTTATAAGTCCTCATTTGCATGGAACTATTATCCATATATCTTTGCATTAGAGTTCAAGGGTCATTGATCCATTTTAAATCTCTTTCTTCTAAGAGAAATATTATTTCTCTATATTCATTTTGAATGAATCCAATATTATCAGATTCTTCTTTTTCAACCACTTGAGCATATGATGATGATGAAGTATTACTTTCTTCATTTGGTTTATGCTATTTATTTCTTTTATTAAGAAATTCTTGATATGCTTCTTCTTCAGCTCTATTCATTGCTACGAGCTTTTTACTGCCATGTTGAGATATTATCTCAGGCATTTTTCCTCGGCCACCTCTTCCCCTATAAGAGGAAGATCCTCTACCTCGTGTACTCATACTTGAAAATATTCACGAGTTAAAAAATTTGGAAGACTATTATCTTCTTCTTTTTTATAAACAATATCAAAATCAAATGGAGCTAAATGAGCCTGCCACCTAGAAAATGTTTTCTTAGAAACATCATGTTTAAAATCTTTTTGAAACATAAATTAAGCTGCATTGCAGACCGTCACAATAGTAAATTTCTGATTATATAAATCATCTTAGAATTTTAAAACACTTTTAACAATTGCAAGAATCTCTTTAGCAATAGTAGCATAATTTTTCTGAGAATCATTTCATTTCCCAGAATGAAATCTAACAAGATATGTTTGTTTATTATCCGGATTAATCGGGTTAATATACCACCAAATCCTATATTAGAGGCATCTGTCTCTATAATCTTTTTCCAATTTGGATTGCTAATCATTAAGCAAGGTAGAGTTTTAACTCTCGATTTAATCATTCTAACAACATCAGTATGACTATCAATCCATGGTTTATGATTTTTCTTAAGTCTATCATATAAAATAGCTGTATCCTTAACCAAATTATTATAATAAGGAGCAATATAATTAAGACTTCCTAAAAATCTTTGTAACTGGGTTTTATCAGTAATCTCATCAGGAAATTTATCAGCAAAATCAATGCTCCTATTAATAGGAATAATGTTTTCTTTTTCAATAATATGACCTAGAAATCTAATTCTAGTTTGAAATAATTCTATTTTTGGTTTAGAAATTACTAATCCATTCTGAATAATTAATGATTTAAAAATATGCAAATGTTTAAAATGCATTTCAATGGTTTTTGAATAAACCAAGATATCATCAATATAAACAATTATAAACTCACTATAAGGATTAAAGATATCATTCATTATCTTCTGAAATTCAGAAGGAGCATTCTTTAAACCAAATGACATCACATTCCATTCATAATGTCCTATTGGAACATTAAATGCGCTGTTTTATATCTATCAGATTTATTAATCTGAATCTGCCAGTATCCTGACTTAAGATCGAATTTCGAAAATATTAGATTGTCATAAAGTCTATCTAATAAATCCTTTTTATTAGGAATTGGATGTTTGATCCATTTCAGAACTTTATTCAGAGGTTATAATTAATAACCAATCTTGGTATACCTCTTTCAATCTCAGAATGTTTATTAACATAAAATGCAGTACATGACCACGGAGATTGAGAATGACTAATATGTCCTTTATATAGTAAAGATTCTATCTCTTTTTTACATAATTCTAAATATTCTAAATTCATTTGACAAGATCTAGCCTTTGTTGGAATATTCTTTTCATCAAAAGAATCCTCGTAAGGTAAAGAAATAATATGTTTTTTCCTATCCCAAAAAGCATTGGGATGATCAATACAAATTTCTAAGGAAAACTGATTTTTCGAAAGACTAATTTTATCCTGTAATCTAGGATTTTTTAATTGATCATCAAGAGTAATAATATTAATCTCTTGCTTTAAAAAACTAATTTGATCTTGTTTTGCTTTGATATTATCATAAATGTTATGCAATACCTTAGTAAAAGGTTCAATAATAAATTTAAGGAAAATATCATTTCCTTTAAAAGTACCAAAAATCCCTTTATTATCAATCTTTTTTATAGGATAAATATTATTCAAAAATGGAGTACCAAGTATAACCTGATTTGAAATATTTTTTGCAAGTATAAAACTTTGCGAAATACATTTATTATTAACACACACATAAGCTTTAGGGAGCTTATAATTAATCTGGAGTTTATCACCTCCTGCATGCCATAATGTATGACTAGTTTTATGAAAATATCGAGTAGGTATTAACCCTTCCTGTATAACATTTAAATCTGCATCACTATCAACAATAGCAGTAAATATTTTTCTATCATGATTATCAATCAATAATGATATTTTTATATACCATTTTTGGGATATAACCATCTCAATAGTGGAAAGAAATGTCTCATTAAACATACTGGGTTTATTAACCTCATTATTATCTTGAGAAATATATTTCTCTGTAGAGATTCCTTCTAATCTAGAAATTCTAGATTCTTGAGTAAGATTCTTATTCTTCAATAACAATCCTGTATTTGACACATAATTTATCAGCACAAGCGTTTAATCTCAAAATTTTTGGATTTGATAAAAAATTACTATTATTGAAGAAGAAAATGTTAAAAACCAGCCTGGATTTGCCACAGAACTTACCATTACAATTTACAAGCGTTTAATCTCAATCCTCCCTTTTAAAATAATTGTTATTTTCCTTTTACGTATAAATTTATTGTATTTTACGTGTGATTTATCCAACATTTTTCATTGTTATATAATCTTAGATAATTAGTTTCATTGCTGAATGAACAAATAATATTATGGAGTAACTTATAACTATATAATTTGATTCATTTATTTTATCATGCAAGTCTCATTAATTAATATGCAATTATTAACTTACGCCACATGAGTACGTACCTTCCTTCTCTAGATGCTAGTATGTAAAAATACAAGGGTCGTCACCATATAATATTGATGGGATTAAAAAGGTAATCCCTAGTAAATAATTGATTACTAAGGGGGTAATATTTATCTCAATGCACAGTGTGTTTGCATGTGACAAAGATATTGATGATCAAACATTAATTAATTCCAATTAATTTGCAAAATGACCAAATATATATGTGTGCCCTTAATTGGATGGACTGATATTTCCTCTTTTGATGAGGTTTAATCTATGTTAAGAGGCTGCTGGGATTCAAGGTACTCAATAATGTTATTGCACGGATTTTTGTTACTTACATTTGCTAGATGAATAATTCTCAGACAAGTAAAGATCATTAATCCATATATAGAAAGAATATATGATAAATGATACTGATTAATTACTACACTTATTACGTGATATTTATCTATGAAATGTAACATTAATTAAGCTAGATATTAATTAGTACTACTTATATATATAAAAAAACTGTAATAATTAAGTGTACTAATTCAATTTCATGAGTAATTAACTCACCCAAACCATGAGTACTGTACTGCTCAATGCATGATTCTTCAAGTAGATATCATAGTCTTTTTCAACTTGATTATGTCTTAATTCAATCAAATTATATATAAGTAGTATAATTTAGACCACACTCTTCCCAAAGAGATAACTGGTATATATCAATAAATTAACATAGTATAGTGTATATATATGTAATCACGTAGCTACTATGTGTAATTCCAAACAAATTAAGCACCAATTTCCAAGAGAATGCTGCCCTAAAGCAAAAAATGTGGACTAGAATACTCAGCATCATATCCCAGTAAAGCAGGTAGCTAGACATGTGATATTCTTGCAAACAAGTGATGATGAAGTAAATTAAGATTAAGAGAGATAAACAACACTATATCAATGTCATTACATTATAATCATCAAACTACAAGACAATCAGAAATGCATGGTAGTAAGAAACAAGTACCTCAAGATCTCACTTAGAATTTTTTCACCTAATTCATAGAGTCAGATCAAGAGTACTCGCCCCTCTACCCTTCTCATCATCACTCTTGTTATTCTCATCTCCTTTTACCTTCTTAACTTGCTTTGACAGCGTAGTTTGGAGCGACAGTTCCAAATCTTCGTCTTCGTTTCTTGAATCTAACCCTAGTGATAGATTCAAATCCACTTCAATATGATCAGGGGCTCTTCTTTTGATCCCACATGAACCTCTTTCGTGGCTCGTAATTTGGGCTAAATTTGGAGCATAACCTCTTTTCTCATCAACTTTCTGCTGTATTTGCAGCATTGTGGAGTTGATCTCAATAGGGTTTTGTTTGATGAATTCGCCTACCCAGGGCTCTTGCTTCTGTAATGCTCCGTATTCGTCTTTCAAGACTTGCTCGGTTCGCCTCGTTGATCCTTCATTAATGAAAGAGGAGATTCTTGAGCTAGGATCAAGATTTGCTGATGGCCTACTGTAATGGCCTCCTGTGTAAAAACCTGATCTTGTCATGTTTCTTGTGTTCATCAACCCCATGCTAGAATTATGCATCCATTGCCCATCTCCATACCTAAAAAGTAGTATTAATTTGAAAAAAAAAAAAATTAACCACAAAAATTTATTTATTGATTTTTGCAGTTGGATTTATGTATATATACATACCTCATGAGATTTGAGTTGTGCCTTTGATTAAAGCTTGGAAGAAGAGGGAGCTGGCTTAGATTGTATATGTTTCGATCTACGCCTTCCATGAAATGCCTTTGATCTTTAAGCCCTGTATATGGAGATATTTTTTTTTTTGTTTTTAGAACATTTGATTTGATTTTTTTAAATATGTTGCATTCAATGGGGAGATTGAAGACTAATTACCTTGATTAGATTCATCAATCTTTTTGCTTCTGTGCATCTGAAATAACACAGCCAAAACAACAATCTCTCAAACAAAATTCAAACCCACAAATGGGATCCATGATCTATCTCAAATTTGAAGAACACCCTAATTAATTAATTAGATTAATTTGAGGATCTATATATTAAATTATGAATTAGTTTGTTAAGTTTCACTCACCTGCAAATGGCTCTTTACATGAGCAATATTTAATCCCTTGATGTTCATCAGTTGTAGCACTAATTTTGGAGTAGCTCCTGCATCAGAATTAATCAAAACTTAAGAGTTAATTAATTGCATACTGAAGAATTAATTATAACCTATGATGAGTTTTTTAAATGTTGAAAACTTACTGTCTTGGCCACCAAGTCTTTCGACAGCGTGGACAAATCGGAGATGAAGCTCAGGCGTCCAACGGAGCCTAGGCATCTTGGATCGAACATAAGGCCTTACCGAAGGCTTCTTTTCACTCTCTTCGACCGTGCTATTGCTTGAGCTTCCTCCATCTTTCACCTCAAAGCTGCTTTGATTGTTTTCATCTTCATCATCATTTTTCTCACAAGGGCTAGTTGTGCTCTTCAAACTTTCTTTTTCACCCTTTTCCATGATGAACATCATCCCTTTTATTTCACCTAATCTATATGTGACTTTACATATATAATTACACACACAAAATGGGATTGATCATCATCATATCCACTTATCTAATCTCACAATTTTGTAATCTACAGCACTTTAAGAACTAGGGCTTTTCTAGAAGCTTAAGACCATGATTAATGATGGATCTACTTCCACCCCATGTTGAAGAAGGTAACTAAAACCTACAATACTTCTAGGCTTAAATTCTTGATCTACAAATTTACTCACAAATATCAAGAATAAAACCCTAGAATGTATATATGTGAGAGGAAGATGAAACACTCCATATCTCTCTCTATTTCTCTCTCTATTTCTCTCTCTCACCCTCTCCCTCTCACCCCGTCTCTCTCTTTCTCCCTCAAATACAATATTATACCAATAGAAGAATCATTTGCATTGAATTATAAGAAAGCTATGTATGCATGTATATGTACACATATGATGTGTATGCATACATTAATTAATATTTTTTAATTACTTTTTTGGTAAGATGTGTGCATCAATTCTTGATGTTGGTATGGAGGGCTGAAAATTATAATACAGCACTCATGTGAAGCCAGTTCATGACTATTGTCCACCTTAAAAAAGAAAAAAATTTCCACGGACTTGGTATTTTTTTAATTATATTTATCGTTTAAAAAGAAAAACACAGTTTTCATGCACAGACTCCAAAAATGCAGAAATTCGTGGACTAGTTCAACAATTCAAAATTAAATATATAATTATTTGACATAATTATGTGATAATTATTAATTAAAGAAAGCAAGAAATATTGAAATGGTAGTCTAAGTAAGTTCAAAGTAAAACTTTTGGAATTGTTGTCTGTATGTTACTTGGAGAAGCAAATCTTGGGACCCTCCAATTTTTTGGTCTGGTAAACTGAGATGGGAATTTTTACATTTTTACATACAATCTATTTCACGAGATTCTAATCAAACCATGCTTATAAAAATGTCTACTCAATTTTGCCTGCTCTTTGACATTTGCTGCCATTCTAACGTATGTATCTTAATTTACTCTTCTAGTATATTTTTTTTCCTTCATTAAGATAATTTAATCAATCGTCCCAAGTTTTCTAACATGTACGATTCTTAATTTGATATAATTGCTACTTGTTTCCACTAATTGTATCTTAAATTGTAAGTAACATGTATATATGTGACATTGAAGTTTATGTAGGTATATTTGCGGCTCGGATTCTCTGTGTCATTTAGTACATCATCTTCTGTGCCAAACCATTAGATAGACGACACGTAGGAGAGAAAAAATATACTCTAATCCTTAAACCCTAGGACAATGGTTGGATTTATTTCCCTCTTATGTGTCAATCACTTAACGTGTGGCTGATCGTAGTCATTTTCACCTAAATTTTAGTATCTTTATTTATGTATTTTCGCATGGTTTTATCCGTATTTATGTTACTTTTGGTGGAGTTATTGATAGAATTATGTAAATGAGCTTAAATATATGTAAAACAGGTCAAGAAATGGACAAAAACGGAGTTGGGAGCGAAAAGGAGACGGAAGAACAGGGAATGTTGGTACACGGGCCGTGTGCGGAACACGGCCCTGTAACCAATGGCCGTGTAATGTCATCAGAACTCGTTGCTCGCCCAGGAGGATGGCCGTAAGCTGCTGCACGCCCCGTGTGCGGAGCACGGCCCTGTAAGAAGAAGTCGTGCATTGTCGTCAGAAAATGCTACACGGCCATGACCAAGGCCGTGCAGAACAGCTCGAGCCGTGTCCGGAAGCACGCACAATACGCCGAAGTAGGTGTGCCCTACACGGGCCGTGCGCTGCAGCACGGGCCGTGTAAGTGCAAAATCCTGTGTAATTTTCAGAATGTTCTGGAAGCTTCTAGAAGGTCCATAAGTGATATAAAATCATGACTTGTGTGAAATTGAGAGGGGGAATTCATTAAAGATCAGATTAGAGCAGTTACACACACTAAAACATCACATTTCCTCACATAGTAGATCCATCTTCCATCTCTTCCATCTAGATCCATCAAATCACCATTTGATCTACATTTTCAATCCATAAAACCTTCATTCCATCCATCCTACCACCATTTGAGAAGATTGGAGCATCAATTGTTGAAGAAGTTGATCAATTGAAGAGGAGGAATGTTTTTCCTATGCAAGGGAAGCAAATCTACTTTCCAATTGTTAATTTTCCTCTTATTATGGCTCAAATGGAGCAAAACTTAATTTGTATTGAATTAATTACCATGTTTAGTGGCTAGTTTTATAGTAGGTGACACAACCCACCTTACATAACTTATAATTCAAATACTAATTAACATAAACATCATCAGTATAAAAAATGCATATATTTTTTTTCTCACATAATATATTTAAAACCAAAATCATCACACTAGTTCAACATGCGTAATTGGTTTCTGATATCACCTCAATCCACCCAAACTTATCACAATACTTATTATAATATATAACAAACATCAGCGGAAATAAAATAAACCCACGGCCTAGCCCAACGGGTCGTCATCTATGTACATCTACTCAAAACCCTGTAGGAGCTCCACAGCTTGCACAAACACACCATATAACTCAATCATCAACTGGCTCACCTACAATGCATAAACTAGTGAGACAAAAATCTCAGTAAGTAGCAATCATGCATGCCAGTGCATGAAAATGCATTTAGTTTTCTATCGCCTATTTCCTAGTCTTTCTAATTGGTCTCTTTTATTTTGAAAATTGTTCACGTTGCGGGATCCCCACGACACACTTATGATATGCACCACAAATGAGCTCAATAGACACACTTAGTGTCGGATCGATTTCGATCCCTGAATAAAGTACCGAGAATGATTTTTTTGTACCCTGGCAGAGTGTTGGAGACGATTTTTCCGAACCCCGAATAAAGTACTGAGAACGATTTTTTTGAACTCAGAATAAAGTGTCGAGAACGATTTTTTCGAACCCTGACAGAGATGCATATATAATGGCCGCACACACCATTAGTATCTTATTAATTTTGGGAAAACCACTTTTCATGTTTATGCATGGTATGCAACCATGACGATTAAATATGCATCATAAACCATTTACAATATCAATATCAACATTTAATCATAAATAAAGCAACAACTTAACTTCAATTCACACAGATCCACTTCTGGAATAACAACTTCACCTCAATCACATAGATCTATTTATAGAATAACCACTTCACCTTGGATCACACGAATCCCTTTTTTTTAGAGTAACAACCTCATCTCGAATCACACAGATCTTATAAACAATATCTTCTCAGATCATACAGATCTATATTCAACAGTTTCCGATTACACAGATCTATACAGGACAATGATATTATCTCAAATCACATAGATCCACAACTTGTATCACAAATTAATTCAAAATAATTCATAACGTAATTAAACTAATCACAAATAATTCATAACATAGTTATCACATATTAATCACAAATAATTCACAAACAACATGTTTATGCATTGTAGTTAGACTTCTACTTACCTGAACTCCAATAGTAATAACACCACAGACCTCATGAAAAACTATAACTAATTCGTTCCGACGCGCACGTTCCGGCACGTTCCTCTTTCTTCCTCCTTTCTTCCTCTTCTCTTTCTTTTTTTTTCTTTCCTCTCTCTATTTTTTTTTTTTTTTTTTTGCAATATGCTTCTGTTTGAATACCCCAAATATGGGGTTACCATATACTGTGTATATATATAAGTAAAGTTTGTGTGGTGATCAAGACACAACTCGGTCAACCGACCAACACTATACCACCGCCAACTTATTACCACAAAATAGACAAAGGCTCATGTGAGTTGCTAATTAGGTGAGACGGTTTGTGAGACGTGTTAAAGTATGTTTATTATTTAGATAAAATATGTTTAATGGTTTTTAAAGTATGTTAGATTATGTATTAAAGTATGATTTTAGAGTGTTATAATTTAATTTATTATTGACATACATTAATTGCAAATAAACATACTTTATTTATACAATAAGCATACTTTAGTGATGGGTTGACCCGTCTCACACCCGTCTCACAAGAGAGTCTCTCACAAAAATATGTACTATAGCATTATGAACTATTCTTTCGAATAAGTATATTTTAAAGAGTAATTCCTCATAATTTAAATAAAAACCCTAGTAATTTACCAATTGATTACAAACATAATTATTTTAGCGATTAACAAAGGAACCCGAATTTTCATTGGTAATAAAAATATCTTCTTAGTGTTTTTATCACTTATTAGGTTTAAGCTTTATATACGTTTAAATAGGGTAATATATTGTTGTTAGGGCTTTATTTGTTAAAAACACTCTTATAAATCTGATTTACATAGCTTATTATATAAACTCGGGTTCTTTCTCACCCTAAACTCTGTGGTCCCCCTTCTAATCTTATTATATCCTATATATTGCCAGGGATTCAAATTAAAAGGGGATCACATGATTTACACAGTAAACCTGGTTCACAGAAAAACTAACTCTTATTTGTTTCATTATAAATTGATATGAATGTCCATACACGTAGTACATGTAACACCAACTTGTATAATTGATTATTGAGCCACATATACATATTAGTTCTCCTAGAAAAAATATTAAAATTCATCCTTCAAGTATGATCCATTTTAATCTTACTTTTTTTTTTCTTTGCAATATTTTTTGATAAATTATTAAATATTGGATAAAAAAACCAAAATCGAACAAAAAACCAATACAAATTTTAGTTAATTTTTTTGCAACTTTCAATTTTGGTTATTTTTTTGTCCAATTTTTGTTTCTTGTCCAAATTTAGTCATTTTATCAAAATTAATCATTTTTTTTTTCCAAATTTTGAACTAAAATTAGACAAAATTTTTGAATAAATATGATAAAATGACCAAAATCGGACAAAAAAAACCACAATTGGGAATTGCAGATAAAAATAATGACTAAAACTAAAATTGGTCATGGACGAATTTTGATATTTTTCGTCCAATAATAAAGTAGTTTGATTTATATGTGAATTAATCATGATCGATGATTTTAAAAATGCATTTCCAAATTTTCTCTTACATTAAGTTCAATCACACCTCCAAAAACCATGTAAATGTTACATACAAGAAAAAAGAAAAAAGAATGTAGTGAGCAAGCTATGAGGTCGGACAGATATGGTGTTTGAGAGGATAAATGCATGCATGCAACCCTAAATTATTAATTGAATTATGTTTTCCCCAAATTTCAAGAAATTAAATGGCTCACAATAATATTGGTTGTGATGCATATATATAAAATCAATACATTACAAATAAAAATTGCATGTTTGCAGCTACCTTTGCGTCGGGAATCACGGGGTTTGTTCTTCAGCTGGATTTGGGACCTACACCCCCACCCCACCCTACCCCCCTCCTCTGTATATATCTCTAACCTACTAGACAATTAAACTAGATGATCATTCTCCCCTTGTATATTTATTTTATTATAAAAACTAATTAGTGAAACTAATTTTTATTTTTCATTGACGAGACCACACAATTCTATTAATATTCTCTCTCTATTTGGACGCATACATGCATTGTTCATTCTCATGTATATAGAGTAAAAGAGAATGCTTTATTTATATATATATTAATTACAAAATCAAATATTATGACTAATATTGTTAATCACACATGTTAATTAGTGATAATTAATACAAATACACATAACAATAAAATAACAATTTAAAACAAGAATTGGTTGACTTCTCGTCCAATAGTTATCCTGCATGCACATGATCTCAAACACTTGATATATAGAATTAAAAAATAGCATCACGTAACTTTATAGTCTTGGTATACATTTCCCAACCGTGACTATTCCAGCATATATAGGGGATGGCCAAGGTAGCCTTTAAATTAAAAAATAAAAATAATAATACAATATATATCTACTTTAAACAAAAATAAGTAAATATGAGAAGCTAGGTAGGCTTCTCTCACGAGTTTCTTGAGTTGGATGAAATTAATTAATAGTAGCAAATTGAATTTGTGGAAAGTGGAGTTGTGTTTGTATATGTGTAATTAAGATGGATCTGTAAAGGCTGACATATTATGTTGCCGACTACTTATGTAATATTGGTTACCACCACTCATAACAAGTGGTTGACTATATTTAAACATTATTAATTGGTCGGAAATATAGATGCATACTTTTTTTTTTTAATAATTAAGCTGGTATCTAAATTCGTAGATGTTGAATTAAATCATATCTACCTTATTAATATATCATAACTAATATTCCCTACGTACCACATATTTTTACCCACTTTTCATTTTGAGTGTTCCACGTATTTTTACCCATTCCATTTTTGACAAAAATACATAATATTTTATTACATATTTTTTACAATCCCAACAACTTTAATTATTTTTTTACACTTTATTCATCATTCTCAATAACTTTACTCACTTTTTCTTTTTAAATTACTAATTTATCATTACTTTTTCTTACATTATATATTAAAAAAATAAAACGTCTTAATCTCCGTACCCGTACAAACGGGTAAAAATACCCGGGACGGAGGGAGTAGCATTTTTATTAATTTAATTTTTAAATAGAAGAGTACTATGCAACAAATTAGTGTAAATGTATATAATATTATTATATTGGACATTGAATCGTGACCGAATCGAAGACTAGAAAAGATCACAATTTAGTGCCAAATTAACCTTTAACGGTCAATAGACTAGGCAAAATGTTTAAAAATCAATATAGAGTAGTTCATTAATATATTAATTAATGAATAATAGATTGATTTATTTCTGGTTAACTTTGTTATCTTAGTATAAGAACTATATAAGAAGCAACAATTGAGTCTTACATTCAACTTTTTAATCGGATCGGGTCAACATTCCCACCCAACTGGAGCGGACTATGGATTTGGATCCATCGCCACGCTGGTGAAAAGACTTGACTAGTGATTTATACAAATATTTTAGGCGAAATAGTCCTACAATAAATAATTTATATATAGTGTATTGCTAGAATAGTGGGACTTTTATGTTCCCCAATTTTTTTACTATTTATTATAATTATACATATATTTTTTTAAAAAAATTTAAGTAATCAAACTCATTTCTAGATCTTATAATGAAATGAGAATTTGTATATTTACATGTAAGAGAGATAATATTAAAATACATCACTTTGAACTATGTTGCCTATAATATATATAATTATTTAAATATTTAGATTCATCAAACTATATCAAGTTTTAGAGATCTACGTGATCTGGTGCTGATTATTAATCTTAATTTAAACCCAAATAAATAATGATAATAACAACAACTAAACACAATTTTTACAACACTATATTTCCAGTTAAGTACTTCTGCGATGGCAACGGGTAGGGTACCCGTATCCAATTAAAAAAATAACTACTTGTATCCGTATCCGTCCCGTTTAAAAAATTTATTATGGTACCCGTACTCGTCCCCTTACCATTTATCAATACCCGTGGGTACCCATATCCGTTTAATATTAATTTATTTTATATATATTTATATTTTTTTATTGTCTAAATAAGTATAATAATAAAAATTACATTATTATTAATTAAATATAAAATAAATATAATATAAATTGTATTATTTTAAATAAATATTTAATAAATATGATTAAATAAAACTTATAACTATTAATTAAATATATAAAATATCTTATCATATACTAAATTATATAATATATATATTAAATTTTATTAAAAATATATATATAATGGGGGTATCCCCGGGTATTTGAGGCATTACACGTACCCGTCTCAAACCCTAATAGTATTTTTCACAATTACTCGTACCCGTCTTAAACCCGTTTACAACTACCCGTATTTTATCCATTAGGGTTCGGTTAGACCGGATATCCAGAAATACCCATCTTATTGTCATCCCTACTTCTGCCATATCCAGTTTTCTATATTTAAAAAACAATTTTTTTTTAAAAAAAAGTGAAATGTAAAAAAAGTCGAGAAGAGTCCGTCCAAGCTGTTAAGTCAACTCCTCAACGGGACCTGTGTTTCTATTGATTTCTTTTTTCTATATATACTTGGGGGGTGTGGGTGTGGGTGGGGTTGTCCTTACAAGGTTCCTTAGGCCATCTCCAATCTCGACTCTTTTACTCAAATTTTTAGGTAAAAGGATTTTGTGATCCTTCAATAATTACTCCTTTTATCCAAAAAATTTGGGTAAAAGGGTTTTGTGATTCAAATTTGGGTGTTACTCAAATTTGTTACTCAAATATTTTTTATTTTATAATTATTTTTAATGCTCAATTTAAATATAATTATATTTATATATATTTTTAACCACTCTCAATAATTATTTTTAATTGTTAAATATATATTTATGTTTTTATATTTTATATAATTAATATATAATAAATTATGTGTCATTAAAATAATTTAAAAAATTATTTCTTGCACAATTAAAATTACATATTACATTAAAAAAATTACATTGAACATTAAAAAAGATAGACATACAAATACATTAGACATTAGACATATAAATAAATATCCTAAAACTTAAACACTACGAAAAATAAAAATACAAATACAAACACAAATACTTAAAAAATAAAAGAACATAATTTTTATTCTCACAATTAAAATGGGGGTAAATCACTCCCCGAACCACCAAGATCAGTGGGAAAGTAATCCCCGTAAATATTGTCTTGATTCATTGACTGGTTTAAACTTATTCTTTGCACAATAATATTTTGTTGATGTCGAAAATATTCACGCCGAACAGGATCGGGTGTCGTTGTCAGATCCATCTTCATAATTTTATTGTCCTCTTTTCTTTGGGCTGCCTTCGTCATTGTTCGTTGATACTTATTTGATTCATTCATTAGATCTTGTATTTGTTTGTTTGCTTCTTGAAAAAATTTTTGATTTTGAGCTTCATTTTCTTCAGTTTTTCTTTTAAATTTAGATTTTTTTACTCCATGTGGCCGGCTCGAGGAAGAACCACCACCTTGATCATTTCCATCACTAAACAAGTTAAGATTAAACGAAGAAATAGCATGAGAATCATAAGTATAAGTTTCTGGAGATGAGAGATTAATGGAAGTATCATTCTGAAAGGAAGTTTCTATCTTTGCATAATCTTTCATCTTCTCCCAAACCAAAATCACCAACCAAAATTGAATGTTTGAGATCGAAAGCCATCAACCAAAATTAATGATTGAGATCAAAACCTACCAACAAATTTTTTATTATATAATGGGTACATTGCTTATCAATCATACACATCATTTCCCATATGTGTTGTTTATATATTTCTTTAATTTCATTTTTATATTTATTTTGATGTAATTTGTAAAATTTATACAACATTAAAATTTAGAAATTAAAATTAAAATATAAATTAATTAATACAAAATAGAAATATATTATTTAATTAATAATTTAAAATTAGAGGGATAAATAATCAATTTAGAATATTATAATTATTTAAATTTAATAAAATAATATTTTTAATAAGATTCTATAAAATATTCCATTTTACACCAAATTTTTGGGTAAAAATCATTAAAGGAGATATGACCCAAATCACCAAAAATTTGGGTATTTGGTGATTTGGGTCATAATGCCCATTGAGGTTGCCCTTAGGAATATGTGTGTGTGCCTATTAATGCGGATCTAGCATCATTTGAGAATGAGGATGTCTGTCGTTTTATAATTCCTCTCTCCATATTTTAATGTTATCTTCCAAATTCCAATAATAATAATAATAATATACATGCTTACATGCATGCATGTGCATGCTACAATGATGCATGCTGCATATATATATATATATAGATGCAAGTGTTAATTCAACGATTTTTAAAACTGCTCCAATGCTTATTGGTAGGTGTATATATATTCCATAATCATTATAGTATTTACTTAGTTATATATTTCTGTAATTTTTAATTTATTTTTTTGAAAAAACTAGGAAAATTTCGTGCAGATTGAACTGGGTGACTTGTATGGAATACTTTAGCAGACCCCATATAATGATGTCCGCTTCTTACCATTATTTGCCTTGTCTTCATAATTATGACATCACACAAAAGAGAATGTCATTCCTCTCTTTATTTGAGAACATACATATTTCTGCAAATTAATTAATTAAAAGGATATATCATATCAAATATTATTATTTTGATTTTGTTGTTTATGGCTCATCATTTGTAATTGATTTTATTTTTATTTTCGGGATGTATGTTCGATTCATTTAAATTATGAAAAGACGATAAATTACTATGTTATCTTTGTGAATTATGGTTTATTTTTCGCTTTTAGAATTTGTTACATTCTCTTCAATTCATGTGATTTTTACCATTAATTCATTTAAAATTAAGATATTTAATATGACCGACGTGTAATCGGCACGCTTGGTAATTTATCAAATGTGTTTAGTGAAATCGACAAATAAAGTAAATAAAATTAAATTTCACATTAATAAAAATTTTATATAAATATTTTTAAAAGAATAATTTTAACACGGGCATGTTGATGATTTCAGGCACAAAATTGTCTCAATTCTTTGAATACATTAATCATTCTAAAATTATTCATTAAAGATAAAGTCTCTAATAAGACGATTTGCACGACGTGTTAAAATATAATTTTTATATAAATATAAGATGTTTATTATTTGTTAAAATATGTTTTCTTAAAGTAGAATAAATAATAATCTATTAAAATATGATTCTTGAGTGTTATAATATGATTTGCTACCGACATACTTTGACAACTAATAAATATACTTTATATATATTTATATATATATATATATATATATATATATATATATATATATATATTTTAATATTCAAACAATGTATGTACGTTAATATTCAATATATATTGTAAAAGCGTTGAACCAACAGACCCACCACAATTCTCTTATGCGTATATATTTTATTGTAAATTTTAAATTAATAAAATGTGTGAATCAGTTCGGAATATTTTCACATGAATGAATTCGCTCCAACAATGACAATTGTTATTATTATTTTAGAAGTGATAATGATGAAGTACTACCTAATTAGTTTAAAGGCTTCGAAACGAATTGCAAAAGCTAGCTAATTAATTACTTCCTGAATCATAAAATAGCAATAAGTTAATAATTGGAATTATTCTTATATTTTATAAGAGTGAGGTTCTTGTGTCCCGGGAAACACCGTGCCCTTTTACAATTTTCGTATCCCTTTACAATTTAAATCCCTAGCAATACATATGTTTAAATAGAATATGAAGGGGAGAATTGTGTTCACATGAGGACACGGTGTGTCCCCGGTGCGCAGGAGCTTTTGCCATTTTATAATGAGTTGATTTAGAAAGAAAGCTAAAGAGAAAAAAAATGTAATAAAGGAAATAAGAAGTTTAAAAGTTAAAAAGAAAAATTCTAAATCAAATTGATATGAAACGAATTCTAAAATAAATAAAATAAATAATAAGAATAATATTATGACAACATATATCCCTTATCAAATTATTATCAAACTTTATCAGTGAATCAATTTTAAAAAGTACTTTAGAATTCATGAGGAGCTAGAATAATTAAAATGTTAATAATAATTTTTTTTTTAAAATAAAAAGTTATGTTTGTTAACATATATAGGAGTCCAAAACATAGAAATCCTATCTTCTAGAGATAATAAAATGTCTGTTTGCCAATTTACCTATAAATGAGACAAATTACCCAACCATAAGTAAATCAATTTTCTTGTCTTATTTTTAACAGTGGGCCGCAAATGTTGCTGATACTCTGTGATAAAGTGAATTTTGTTGGACTCTTTGAAATGTTTCTTCCCAATATTTCAATTCTGTTTTACTTGGGGCTATCCACTAACGAGATTTTGTTTTTCTATATTTTAATCAATCTCTATCACTTTACCTAAAAGAGGTGACAACTTTGACTAAATATATACTGTAATTCTCCTATTTGCCTTGTTATTAATATTAATATTATTATTATTATGTGCTATAGCCATGTTTAAGCAAAATTTGGGATATTTCATCCATTTGATAACTTTATTTCATCCATTTACCCACGTCAATTGAAAACTGTAATCTATAAAATAAGGTCACATAAATTTTTATAAACACAAAATTTATAATTTCAATTTCATTAATTAAATTTTTTATTTCATCTATTTGAGAAGTTGCACATGTATGAATTATAATGTACTGTTTCTTGATGAAATGAAGAGAATATTAAAATTTTACTTTTGATTAGTCTTAGGGGACAAAACACACAAATTGGCAAGAAAAATATTAATAAAATGAATGCATGTCATTATATACACGTCAAAGGTATATATTGTCTCATTTTCACGCATAACAATTGACAAGGTTCCATGTTTTACATTTCACCTAGCTATCTTTTAGTTTGCACTATTAGTAAATTGATCACGGATATCCTTTATTATTTTTTATGTAGCTGAAAATTTTTAATGACATTGACCAATAATAGTATTCCTCTTATTAAAAGTTTTTTTATTATAAAAATTATTATAACAGGAATAAACAATAATGATCTTGTATTATTAATTTATATGAATTTCAATGATATGTAATATTTTTTCATGTCATCTCTTATAAGTGAATCTGGGAAGGATTCAAATTCTTTTACAAATATTTATTACATTTAATGTTTTAGTTAATTGATCCTCGTTTGAGTTTCAAATCACTTATAAATATAGATTCATTTAATTTTACAAAATGGAGCTGTAATATACTAATATTGTTATAGCTAGAATGGAACTTCAAATAAAACAATTACCATTATTATTCTAAATAGTACAGGTAGTTTATTAAATCTCCTTAATAGAGTTTGTAAGAAAGTTCTTTACTCCTTTCACATATATTATAATGATCGGGCTGTAGAGATCTTAGGAACAATAGTGGAGCCCAGCCCAAGTAAGTCCAAATCTGTTTGGGCCCTACATTGTATGATTGGAGTAGATTTGGACCCAATTTTCTCATATTCACATCGACCCCCTAATTTCATTATGTTCAAATTGGCCATATATTTATTATATTATAAAATTACATTTTATTGGTCAAATTCCATAATTTAATAATCTTCTTTGAGTGAGACTCAGTCAAAAATTTTACATGATTTTTTTATTTTTTATTTACTTGGATTTTTAAATGAGCAACTTATAAATATCGAGTTTATAAATTTTGTTCTTGTAATTATTCTAAATCATACTAAAGTCTATAAATCACATTAAAGAATTCTTAAATGGTGGGATTGGAATCAAGATATGATTTTGTATATTTGAATGTCACACTTAGCATTTAGCAATGAGTGGACACTACTCAAAAATTATAATTTGTGTTCTTTTCCCCAAGATAAAATTCATGAGTTGCATAACATTTGATTTGTAAGTTGCTTATCATTTAAAATTAATTGAAAATTATACTCCTCAATGTATTATATCTGTCTTTTTAGATTTTTATTTATTTCATTTTTATTGATTTATTTTATAACACATCATTTTACACATGATACTGTTCTGACATGCATCTAATTAATATTAAGAAAGTAATTACTATTTTTAACGTTACATATAGGGTTCTGAAATGAAGTGACAATCAATTGTGGTTACATCGTTGAATTTGAATTTTGGTTCATATGGACATAAAAAAAATTTTCTATATAAGAATTCAATCAAACAAAGGTCAACCTAATAACTTTTAATAAACAACTTAGACATCAATTTTGATTTTTGGGAGATGTTAGCAAGAAGTGCTAGAGAATCCACCTTAAGAACATGCAAATTATCCAGGTATTCTCTTACTCAAGTCTTTCGTAGTATTTAATTTCAGGATTCAACTTTGAAGACAAAAGTCAATAATATACTCCATAGCTTTTCTAATTAGGGAATTCACATCCCACAAAATTGATCATTAAACCTTAAATTTATATTTGAAAGAGTATTATGTGAACCTTGTTTAATGTGAAACTATGGTAAAAATAATTATATCTTTAAATATTTTAAATTCTAAAAATAAATATTAAACCCTAACAATATAATAAGACATAAATCACAGGAGTTCATATAATTAAATTAATTATGTGAACATAAGCGATTATCTTTCTATTTATTAGTAGGGACATTTTCTTGCGGGACGAATATATATGAGACGAGTTGTGAGATGGATCATTCATCATTATATTTATTACTCCCTCCATTCCAAAAATATTGAAATCTTTTTTTGTGCACGAGGATTAAGAAGTATAATAATTTAATGTGTAGTAGATTGAAAATATAATAATTTAATGTATAGTAGATGAGTGAGGTTTGCGTGCGCCCGGGCGCACGGGAACACATTCCGTATGCCTTTAGAATTTAGTATTATAGGTAAGGGTACATTGCTTTGGTCTAAAAGGTATACTACACTATAATTAATAAAGGTACACCATTTTGTTCTAAAGGGTATATACTTTTCATTAATATTTTTTTTCTTTAGAAAATAAAGGGTACACATCTATATACTAAAGGGTATACAATTTAACACAAAATTCTAAAGGCGCACGGAGCGTTGTCCATGCGCCCGGATACACACAATAATTTTCTTTAGAAAATAAAGGGTACACATCTTTATACTAAAGGGTATACTACAATTTAACATAAAAGTCTAAAGGCGCACGGAATGTGGTCCGTGCGCCCGGGTGCACGCAAGTTTTTGCCATAGTAGATAGTTGTATTAATACTATGTGATGTATCTGTAGGCCACATGTGTATATATTAATAGTTTTGTGCGAGTCTCATGTAATTAAAACAGAAATATATCAAATTTGTGGGATAGCCCAAAATGAAAAGTGTTTGGTTTCTTTAGGACTGAGGGAGTATATAGATAAAATATGCTTATTGATAGTTGAAGATATGTTTATAATGAATCATATTATAACACCTAAAATTATATTTTAATACATCATTCATTATTTCTTAAAAAATTAAATATATTTAAAATACTTATAAACATATTTTACTTATATAACAATTATATAACAATCATATTTTAATATGTTTCACAATCGTCTCACAAAAATTTTGTTTTATTAGAAAAATTCAAATAGAATTAGTCTTATACATTATCTATATAACAATCACATTTTAACATGTTTCACAACCTTCTCACGAGATTTTTTTTTACTAGAAAAATTCAGATAGAATCAGTCTCGTAAGATAATTGGACAAATAAAAGCGGCATCTTGATTCGAGAAGTTTTCAAGTGTCCTATCTTGGTCCATTATCAAGGTGAAAAGTTATATAAATAAATGAGCCCAAATTTGCGCCCATTCAAATGGCCGGGTACATCCGAATTTGATCCAGATTGGCCCACTGAGTAATCGGGTACAACCAGGTCCAACCAGGTGTGTGCTAATTGCTATATATACCATCCCATTCCCATTCTCCCGTTTCTTCTGCATTCAAAACACCTGAAATCTCCCGCTCTCCATCATACACCAAATTATTGACGCGAAAGTTTGTATATATGTGTGTATAGATTATCGGTATTCTCTGAGGAGAGAATCGCTTTTTGATAATGTATTCATACAGTCCTTAGAAGAGAGTGTGGGAGGAACAAAAGAGCTTGATCCGCGATCCGTTTGATTCATAATTTCCTCTTCAATTGAGGTAATATTACGTTTTCGTGCTTGTTTGCTTTAGATCTATTAATATTTACTTAATTTTGCTAATAATTTTCAGGTATATATATGTGTATGTATGTATATAGTTATGTCTATATGCAATTAGCTTCAGAGATTTTTTATTGCTGTTTCGATATGATTCTATCAATTGAATTGCTTATCAATGTGGTAAATTCTAAAACCAGATATGTACTGTACTCTTTCTTAGAACGGCGCGATGTTAGACTGATAAATTCGATGATTTCTTCTGATAATTTAGAATTGAGTCTGGCTATGGAATTTGGTCTTTGGGTTTTTTGGTTCATGAGTGTATTTTGAACCAGAGCTTTGATATTTTGGATGTTAGCAACACTGGTCCCTGAATCGATTTATTGGAATAATTTTGGTGAAAAAGGACTCATGTCTATGGTACTTTTTTATTCCTTTCATTTTTTGAGATATTTCATGTTTCCTGTCTTATTTCTTTGTACATTTAGCTTAATTTCTCCTCACATAAATTCGGATTCTCCAAATTGATTAATTTATACGGAAAAACGGCATTGGAGACAATCAGCCGATGCAAAAGTTTAAAATAAGGCAGAGACAACTCTCAGCTGTTTTGGGACCAAAAGTTAACAGGCTTTCTGCTATCATTATTTGTTTGAAGCAACTGACTGTATGCAATAGTGTACAGTAGTATTATCAAATTTTGTGAAGATACAAGTGCTTATAGGCTAATGTTCTCTTCTGTTTCTATAATGAAGAATGAAACTTTTTGTATCAACTATCAAGATCTGGAAATGATATGAGCATAGAGCAACTCATTCCAAGTGTCGGGCACTCCAGGGAGGCACCAGTGTAGGCAATCAGCAAATTTAGCAGGATCAGCCTTCTGTTCTGTCGTCAAAAGCTTGCCTTGACGAATGGTGTAAACTGAGGTATGCGCATCTTTTCTGTACTCTGATAGGGTGGTGATATCAATCAGTGTGACTGGAATTGCCTTGGCCTTGATAACGTTTCTTGCAACTTCAAGTAAACGCTTATCAGTTCCCATGTCCAATTCCATGGTTGTGTTCAATATTGGAGTCGTCTCTCGAGCACAGGCCACCCCATCAGGATTGTTCCAGTTTGAGCTCCTAACAGGCAAGTATTATTCATATTAATATTAATTTTCGACACGTGAAAGTTATTGTTCGATTATAAGTAATGAAGTTTGAAAATGGTGATAGTTTACAGGGGCTTACTGTTGGTGAACTGGTGACATGCTGATGAAGAAAGAGGAGGTAAGAGTAAGATTAACATTATGCATCAACCAATCTGCCCATGTAGTCATAACTCTTTCATATGCTGTCGATCGCTCAACCTCATCGTATGCCACTGATCCTTGGTCAAAAGATCCCCGTCTGTTCAGTCAAATTCAGACCAGCTCATTAGACTTTGAGAGACATGTACTATCAATTATGTGTAGATTAAAACATATTCATATATGCATGGAGTGATTGTGTTCTTACAAGACTTTAGTGGTTTGATTGTTCATCCACCATATGTAGGAGTTGAAGACGAGAAAATCTGCAGATTTCCAATGGATCCCATGCTTGGAAATGGATTCAGGCATTATGATTCTCTGGGTAATGCTGTGGTTTCTTGGATCATCCGAATTTGACTCCACCAAAAATGGGGCCCAGTAAAACTCAACTGTCGCATTATAATCCTGCACAGTAAACTTGCTGAGGTTAGTGTATTTTTATCACCTCTTGAAGTTAATCATGGATTATATATTTAATACTAGTTCACTTGATCAGATAATTACTATGTTTAACTGTGAATGAGTTGAAGGCAGTGTTGCTGACCATTAATTTGATGTCATTAAAAGATACTCCAGATTATAGTAAATTTATGAAGATGCAGGAATAATTAGAATTTGTTTATTACTATGAAGTGTGAAAAAAATATACTACATTAATACGAATTCTCTTATGAAATTGTCATATGAAAAATAGAAACGTTATTGCAAACATTTGTTTTCGTCAATGCTCCAATATTTGACTTTCAAAATTTTTTTTGAATATTAATCGGGTTGTTAGATTAATGGGCCCACGTAGGTTCAACAACGGGTCCTCAAATCTTAAACCACCACCTAAATTTCCCAAGCACCAAAGATTTGTAGACTTCATACTGCATTACAAAGTTAGCCAACCGACATCTTTTTTGTAGCTACAATTATTAGAATGAGAAAGGTAGAAATATCTGTTGGAACTTGGAAATATTATTGAAAAACAGAATACGTGCCGACAAGTGGAAATAAACCTGAATAGAAAATACGGAAAGTGGGGCCCCCATTTTCCAAGTAGCCTTGCCGGGAGCAATCCCGGAGTTGAGCAAGCAAATCATAGACTCCCATTGATTCCGGTTCACTGAATCCCCAACGAACATAAGCCTTTTCCCCCTTAGCTTCTCCAACAACACTCTTGCTTGAAACCTAAATCAATCAAATAACTCAAGTCTCTTGGATTCATTCTACTGTAATAAATTTACCAAGCCAAGATATAACTTACTACTTACTTGGGCAAAGAGCAGTGATTGGGTTGCCATTTCCATTTCTGATAGTCTGTATCTTCTCTTCCATTTCTAATACATGTAACTTGAGCTGTTAAGAACTCGCATTTCTCTTCCTTGTACAGAGGCATCGAATCGTTGTCCAATACCCATTTCCCCTTGGACAAATCACAGACTTTTCCTTGAATTTCAATTCCATCTGTTAGGGTTTGATTAGATCTTCTTGCTGAATTAGTTTCGTCGGAAGGTTCTAGAAAAAGGGATTGGTTTGGTTGGGATTGTTCTCCTCCTAGAATCTGCAGATCAGGAAATCTGAGAACGATTCTGGCAGTCAAAGTTATGTCTTTGGTGTATAACCCAAGACCGAAGAGAGAGAGAAAAGTTAGGGTGATGATGAGAGAGGAAGTGTCGCATATTCTTCTTTCTACTCTTGTGTACCTCATGGAGGTGTAATATGCTTTGTTTTCTTCCGGTTGGGGAAGATAGTATCAACAAATTAATACTCCTATCACTCCGTTTCTTTCTTTAGTTTTCTTATTTAATTTAATATTTGCCCCAAAGGTTTAATGGTCATTTGTAAGATATAATATTTTTATATTGTGAAATACCAATAAAATATTGAAAATGTAACAGAGAATTCAACTTGTAAGACATAATGTAGTTCACTAATGACTTGTCAATATATATATATATATATATATATATATATATATATATATATATATATATATATATATATATATACACCTTTTAGTTGATTATAAATTTCAAATGATGTAATTATGTAAAATGAATACTCAATTTTAGTAACTTGCTTTTTTTATTAGTGGATAGATCTGGATCTATTTTAGAACTTCTGTAAATTTCATGATGAATTTTTGTATAAGATTATATATATAAATTAATTACTTTTTTAAAGATATAATGGAAAATCTTGATCTATTTCAGAATGATTATTTTTCGGTTACTAATTGTTGAACACTAAATAGTATGTTCATAGACAGCACACAAATTTTCAATAGAATGTTCAACTAGGAGTTCTCGAACATAATAAACATTTTCGGCAATTTGTATGATTGGTCGGGACCTGCACGTTTTATTAAATGTTTGATTAATAAATGTTTCGGTAAATAGTAATATAGCATCATCAATACTTTCAACAATTTAGGCAGTATTGATCAAATAGAATTTAAGTATGTCATTTTTGAGTAGGTTTATATTTAGGTCATTAAGGTATTTTCTATTTATTTTTTTGAATAGCCGATGTCCTTTATAGTTTTTCTGTGTGGAAATAGCCGAATCCTACTAAATATTCAGTGAAATATTATTTTAGTTTTGCTCCCTGCAATTGAGTTGCTACTTGTGATTTTGATTCAAATTCAGGAGAGAAGTAAGCCAATAGGAATCACTAAAGAAATCAATACAACGAACAACACATGTGAATAGATTACATAGCAAGATGTAATCTTCCACCAATTGGACACGAAGATCTTTATTCGTTCTGTATATGATGGAATTAAGATTGAGAAATTGGAGATTGGAGAGTTAAAGAAAGAGACCGAAGGGGTGAAGCTCGATGCGACATGTTTGGTCGATCTGCAATTCCATTTGGGGAGTGAGATGGTTTTTCCAATCCCCAACCTCACCTTTCCTGAAAAAGCTACTGTTGGGCACCGTCTGGAACAGGGCTCCATTCTTGTTCACCTCCAACCTTTTCAGCCTCTCCAAACTGCACCTCTGCACCACCTCATCAGCTGCTGCTCCATCTGCCAATGGCCTCCCGACAAACTCTGCAATTCTCTCTACATGCTTACGTGGCTCTCTCTTGATATCCTCGTACCCGAGGAACAGTATTTTATGGGGTCTCTTTCTGCTCTCCTCCCAGTAGCCCACCACGTGTTCGAAGAAAGGCCCGTGAACGTGGATCCCAGAGCAGAAGCA
The DNA here is from genome assembly GCA_023678885.1 of Pogostemon cablin. Classification (NCBI taxonomy): domain Eukaryota; kingdom Viridiplantae; phylum Streptophyta; class Magnoliopsida; order Lamiales; family Lamiaceae; genus Pogostemon; species Pogostemon cablin. The sequence continues at coordinate 2,280,462 of CM042983.1, forward strand.
ATCCACCATCTTCTCCAGTGTGAATGAATCTTTATTTGGCCCCCTGAATGAGTTGTAGAAATGCCACATGGATATGACGGTGTCCTTGGGGTTCCTTGCGATGTACACGATTTTGCAGTTGGAATTCTTTATTGAATCGGGGAGAACCGAGTATGGAAGGTGCGTGTGGAGAAGACGAGGAGCTGAGGCGTCGTAGGGGTCGAACGGCGGCGGCCGGTTCTGAAAATGAAAGCCCTCCACGGTGGGAACGCCGTAATGAGGGTTTTCCGTTGTTAAAATATCATTCAGGCCGGCGTGGTGGAAGATGCAGAGAGAGAGAGGGCTTAAAGCCAGGTGGTACCTGTTTTCATTGGCGATGCGAGGAAAACGTCGTCGTCCCGTGCCTGGAAGCTCGATCTGAAGGTCATGGCTGCCTCCAGTGCACTGGGGCGGCTCCAGAATCCTTCCCACTTGTAGATTGGTAGGATTTCCATGAATACCTCTTCTGGTAGCTCCTTTATTAACTTCTGCATATCTGGAGAAGAAGATGATGGTGGACTTTCCATGTTGACCAAGGTATGCAGCTTGCTACACTCTCACTTTGTTTCTAAATCTTGCATTCGATTGGCTTTCCCTATTTATACACGCTTCTATATAAAATGATTTCATGTCATGATAAAACAATCTCATATGGGGAAAATAAACCATTAAAATAATAAGAAAAATAAATAACTTTGGATAATTATTCATCACAATTTAATACCCCTGTTCAGCACGTTATAATGACTGCTACAAAAGTTGTCCGTCACCCTGATCTTAGCTGACGCAGAAATTAGATCTGAAAATCTTCAATTAACACCCATATCCAGGGCTGGCCTTGAGGTATGTGGCGAGGGGCGATGGCGAGGGGCAAAAATAATAAATAAATAAATATATAAAAAAAATACATATATATATATATATATACTCCATCCATCCCATGCAAAGGTTATTTTTGCTTTTTGCACGTGAATTAAGGAGTATTATTATTTAATGTGTAGTAAGTATTTGTATTAGTGAGTGTGTGGATCCCATATTTTAATTGTATTAATGGATGTGTGAGGGTTCCATATGTATATGAAAGGAAATAGGACTCTTTGTATGAGACGAGGGAGTATAGAACTGATTATTACTCTTCTTAATAGATGTAGAATACTGTATGAAACTTTTAGTATATCATATGACATTGACTAATGCGGAATGCCCATCCTAAAGGACCATATGTGTTTGGTATTGACTTCATTAGAAAATAAAATAAAAATAATAACAGCTCCTCTATATTTTTTTTTAAAAACAAACTTAATTGTTTTCATCTTAGCTTATTTAAAAATTAACAGTTTATAAGTCATACCCTGTGCTTTGTGATACAAAGATGGCCATCTGGCTGTGTTTAATTCAAATCTGGAAATAATAATGGGTCCTTACCTGGTTTGTCACTAATCAAATTTGTGGCACCATTAATCTCCGTCTCATTTTATTATTTATTTATGTTATCTAATCAGATGGTTTTAATTAAAAATGGACAATAAAACACCATTGAGTAAGGCCATAGAACCTAAAAAATGCTTGATGAAGAATAATAAATGAGTGAATTTCCTTGCACAAAAGAACTGAATCAATTTCATCAAATAGTTGATCCAACTTCACCTTAGCAATAATATCTACATCTACTTATCTTATTAACATCTGTTTCTCCATTTTTTTTTTATGTTTTACTACTTGTGCCGAATCTTGAATTTAACTTTTCCAACATTGTACTCTCACAATTGGAACACCATTTCATTCTTTATTTCACCATCCATTGTCACCCCATATAGACTAGCCCCTTCACCAGTTCTTTGGCCTCACCCAAATTTGCTTCACTCAATTCCGACATCTCCAAGCCTAAATTAAACACAACCTCATCACATTGTCTTCTCTCCTCCCATTTCCATGCGGCTGTAGAAGCACTAGGCTCCATCGATAATATGCAAAATTAGCATCTAAGAAAGAACTGTAACTCAGTCAGGGATTTATGGTGTCGTTGTGTAATGTATCTCCATCACCATAAGTTATGATGCCCCTGCTAGTGCACCTACATGGTACTTGGTGTAAGAAGTCTCTGGCCAACCTTAAAAACTCCAAAACATCCTTCCTACTCCTAGGCTTCCCCATGTGTGGAAGTCCTACATTGAGGTTGGATACAAATCATAACTCTCCCGTAATCTCTCAAATAGAATAGCCGAATCCTAAAAAATATTCAATGAAAGTATTATGTCAGTTGTGCTTTTAAAAGTATTAGTACTTCAGAAACAATCGCAACGGCGCCAAAAGTTGAGTTTCTATTTGTGGTTTTGAAACAATTTAGGAGAGAAGTAAACCAATAGAAAAATCATATCTTAATTCCCGAGTCTTGGGTAATACAACCATCAAACAACAATTATGATCAATTACGTAACAAGATGTAAATTTCCACCAATTGGACTAGGAGATCCACCACATGTAGTTTTCTTCATATCAGCTTTAACTAACATTTTTATTCATTCTGCATGAGATTGAATCAGGACTGAGGAATTGGAGATTGGAGAGTTAAAGAAAGAGACCGAAGGGGTGAAGCTTGATGCGACATGTTTGGTCGATCTGCAATTCCATTTGTGGAGTGAGATAGTTTTTCCAATCCCCAACTTCACCTTTCCTGAAAAAGCTACTGTTGGGGATAAACTGGAACACGGCTCCATTCTTGTTCACCTCCAACCCCTTCAGCCTCTCCAAACTGCACCTCTGCACCACCTCATCGGCTGCTCCTTCATCTGCCAATGGCCTCCCGATAAACTCTGCAATTCTCTCTACATGCTTACGTGGCTCTCTCTTGATGTCCTCATACCTGAGGAACAGTATCTTATCGGGTCTCTTTTTGCTCTCCTCCCAGTAGCCCACCACATGTTCGAAAAAAGGCCCGTGAACGTGGATTCCAGAGCAGAAGCAATCCACCGTCTTCTCCAGTGGGAATGGATCTTGATTTGGCCCCTTGAGTGAGTTGAAGAAATGCCACATGGAGATGACGGTGTCCTTGGGGTTCCTTGCGATGAACACGATCTTGCAGTTGGAATTCTTTACTGAATCAGGGAGAACAGAGTATGGAAGGTGCGTGTGGAGAAGACGAGGAGCTGAGGCGTCGTAGGGGTCAAATGGCGGTGGCCGGTGTTGAAAATCGAAGCTCTCAATGGTGGGAACGCCGTAATGAGGGTTTTCCGTCGTTAGAATATCATCCTGTTTGTGGAAGATGCAGAGGGAGAGGGCTTTGAGCCAGGTGGTACCTGTTTTCATTGGCGATGCGAGGAAAACGTCGTCGTCCCGTGCCTGGAAGCTCGATCTGAAGGTAATGGCTGCCTTCAGTGTATTGAGGCGGCTCCAGAATCCTTCCCATTTGTACATACGTAGGAGTTCCATGAATACCTCTTCTGGTAGCTCCTTCATTAACTTCTCCACATCCGAGGAAGATAATGCTGGACTTTCCATGTTCACTAAGGTACGCAGCTTGTTACAATTTCACTTTGTTTTTAAATGTTGCATGTGATTGCCTATTTCCCTTCCCCTTTTATTTACACTTGTGTCTGAAATGATTTCATATCCATGAAAAAAAAAATCTTAAATGGGGAAAATAAGCTGCATTAAAAAAAGAAAGAAAAAAAAAAGTGTAAGTAGTACTCCCTCTCTGTCCACACGTTTTTTTTCTCACAAAATTCTTTGCATCTAAAGAAAGAAACACCATTTTATCTCGCCATTTCAAAAGTTATTTGAATTTAAAATTTGCCACTCATTTTTCACAAAATATTTTATTTTATTATCTAAAAATACTATAATACCTTTTAAAATCAACAAAATTGGTATATAAATACATTTTTTTCTTAAACAAGGTGGAACAATAAACACGAAGCGTTTTATAGGCCATATGGAAATGATGAAAATGGAATCATATTCTGAAAAATTACTCTTTTTTTGTTTAATTTTGTTATTTTACGTGGTTTATAACTTAAATGGAATCAATTTTTTTTATTTTATTTAAGTTTAGTGTATAATTATAACTAGCCAGGTGGATGCACAAATGTAACACAGGTTTTATGCGACACTCACTATTAAAATTTCAAATTATCACCCTATAATACTGACATTTTAACTTGATTTTAGAAGGGTAATAACTATCATGTTAGAGTAGCTATAATGACGTTAAAAAATTGCAATTTCAGGACACGTGATGCTTGTTTTGGGTTTAAATAAAAAAAATTAAAAAATACTTATAAATTTAAGATTAAGAGAGTTTAGAAAATTTAGTAAATAATCTCCTTATAAGCCACTTGAGCAACAAGAGTAATTTACCTCCTCAATCAATCAATAGCAGATGGTTTTTTATATTATGAATACATCACACATATGTCTAAATTTAATTCAATAGTTGATCAACTGAGTAATAATTAACACTCTGTCCAAAAAAAACATTACTAGCAATTAACACTAGTGAAAAAAAAAAAAAAAGTTGCACTGCCCAATGTGCGATCTTCGTTTTGAATTTAGATCTGCAAATTGCAATTGCTAATGCCCATCCTGATTGGCCATGTGTGTTCGTCATTGATTTCCATTAGAAAATAAAATAAAAACAATAACAGGCTTAACAGCTCCTCCCTTATTTTTAAATTAATACTTTATATGTCATTGCCATGTGCTTTGTGATACAAAGATGGCCTTCTGCCTATGTTTAATTCAAATATGGACCAATAATAATGGGCCGTTGCCTGGTTTATCACTAATCAAATTCGTGCCACCACCGATCTACATCTCATTTTTTTCCCTTTTTTTTGTTTTTTTTCCTTCGAAATTAAATCCACCTTTTATTGTTCCACGTTACTATTTAAAAAAAAACTTTTTATTAACTCTACTGACTTTTGAAAATAATATGATATTTTTAGATAATAAATTGTATATAATGTATGTTGCGTGTGTTTTAAAAAATGATAATAATAATTTTGAAATTTAAGTATATAAGTCTTGGATTGAGAGATTATTTATTTTTTAAGAGGTGAAAAAGTACAAATAAAGAATTTATGAATTTAATATTGGAAGTTGTGGAGTATGATCTATGTTATCTAATCACATGGTTTTATTAATTAAAAAAAATGGATGATAAAAAACCATTAAGGAGCAAGCCCTAAAACTATAGGGATGATTGAAGGGGAAGGCATAGAAACTTAAAAAATGCTTGATGAAGAACAATAAGTGAGTGAATTTCCTTGCACAGAAGCACTGAATAAATTTCATCAAATAGTTAATCCAACTTCACCTTAGCAATAAGATCTACATCTACTTAGCTTATTAACATCTTTTTCTCCATATTTTTTGTATGTTTTACTACTTGTGACCAAATCTTGATTTTAACTTTTCCAACATTGTATTCTCACAATTGGAACACCATTCCATTCCATTACCATTTCATTCTTTATTTCACCATTCATTCTCACCCCATATAGACTATCCCCTGCCTTCACCAATTCTTTGGCCTCATGCAGAGTTGCTTCACTCAATTCCAACCTCTCCAAGCCTAAACTAAACAGAACCTCACCACATTGCCTTCTCTCCTCCCATTTTTGACCCCATGCAGCTGTAGAAGCGTTAGGCGCCACAAATAGAGTTTCCAGTGCGATTAATGCTTCTCCAAGATGGTTAGGGAAATTGAACTCCATTGACTCCAATAATGCTTGATAATATGCAAAATTAGCATCAAAGAAAGAACTGTAACTCAGTGAGGGATTTATCGTGTCGTTGTGTAATGCATCTCCATCACCATAAGTTATGATGCCCCTGCTAGTTCCCCAACATGGTACATGGTGTAAGAAGTCTCTGGCCAACCTTAAAAACTCCAAAACATCCTTCCTACTCCTAGGCTTCCCCATGTGTGGAAGTCCTACATTGAGGTTGAACACAAACCATGACTTTCTCCCATAATCTCTCATCTTGATGTTCATCATTTTGCTTCCCAAATCCGGCAATCCAACTTCTTCTACTTTGATCTTTAGGCCATATGACATTGCATGATCACATAGCCTTCTCTTTGTCTCCTCAAATCTCCATCTAAACGGGCTTGTTTCATCATCTTTTTCGACGAATCTTATTGATGTTACTCTTATTTCTTTACATTGATGTTTAAGGGCCTCCATGAGTGAAGACCATTGAATCCCTCCTCCAATGTCGAAATCAATCAAATGAATGATTTCAACATCCCTCGGCAAGGATTCAAGGATGGCCGAATTGGCCACAAAATGAGCAAATTTCCCATATGGGAAGATCTGGTAGAATGCCTTGAAAGCTGGGTAGAAGTTCTTGATTGATTCTTGTGTTAGATAATCTGATCCCCTACTCTGTTGCTGGAACATGTAGTTCAGGAGACGGTCCATGATCCCCCCGACTGGATTCGCCTTCTGGATTACGCGCTGAGCTATCACCTCTGATAGCTCGATTTCTTGATCATCCATGGCCTCCACGTAAGCCCTGAGGAGATGAAGAAGGCAGAGATGATTGTCGACTTCCATGCCTTCAAAGGGGAGAACTAGTGATGTCTGCATGGATGTTATGTCCATTGATGCCTCACCTGCTCTCATGATCACATGATCATCATCATGAATCACATTAATGCTCTGTGATTGCTGGAGATTCTCCTCCCTCTCATCTGTTTCATCCACAGATTTTGGGATGTCACTGAAAGTGCTATCAAATTCATCAAGATCCATCCGAAAGTCGTCGGTCGAGGTGTTGGCAAATAACTCATCAACATGGACTGGAAATACCATGCAGTCATCAGAGAAGATGGTTTCAAGATAATCCAAAGAGGATTGAGTATGAAGGGAGCTTTCTGTTGATGGGAATGGAGTAGGAAACAAGTAATCATCCATGTAGAATGGATTAACATGGTTGAAATCTGGAATTGGGGGTTGGGATATTTCATAAAGACTCATTTTAATGAACTACAACTATGAACAAGTCTGAGTAGATGATGCCCTCAAGTTGAGAAAGGCAAGGTCCTTTATAAGAGGCAGAAATTAAATTTAAATTAAAAAAAAAAGTCTGAAATCAACTCGTATAATATGTTGGATAATGGGGTTGAAAAAGATTGAATCATAAATTCAATATATTCACTGATTGTCGGCAACAGATATTCCAGGAAAGATGTCAAGTGTGTATATATACTCCATATAGTAGTATAATATGCTATTTATTAAAGAAGGTGACCAACAAGTTAACCTTATCAGATGATTTTTTTATACTTAAGAGTTGTGGAATAATTATTAATACTGGTTATGAATAAAATTCACCTATTGACTAAAAAGAAAAGGCAAAGTCAAATTAATAAATACTATCACCTCTCCTTTGTACTTTATAAGGTAGATGTGAAAACTTTAGCGGATAAAAGATAATTTTTCTTCGATTTTTCATTAAAAATCTTTGTAAAAGACTGTAATGGAGATGAGAAAAAGTTAGTTCTGCACCTTTTTTTTTTTTTAAATGAAAATAGAAGCTTATCAGTCCTTAAATTGACCATGGTTACCAACAAGTAACAATCGAGAATTGTAAACTCTACAATAATATCAATTTATCAACATCATTTTAGAGTTGCTATTTCTATTATTTTTCAATAACATACTTATTATTAATATACTTTGTATTATACATATTGTATGTGTTTGATTTGTTGAAAAATACAACCTTAATCGCGTAGTACCGAAGAAATACCGAACCTAACAAATTAAGAATTGTGTATGGGACTGTTACATACTTACACATAAAGATTTTTTTTTTCTTTCTTTTATTTTCTTTCTTTTGTTTATGATTTATTTTACCTTTAGGGATTTATCATTTACTTTTAAAGTATAATTGTAATTAACCCAAAAAAAAAAAAGGAAGGATCACATAAGTTTCACATAAAAGGATTTGCACACGGGATCTTCTGCGCCATCGTGTAGCATTTTCTGTGACACACGTTAAGTGATTGACACGTAAGAAGGGAAATAAATCCAACCATTGTCGCTAGGGTTTAAACTTTAGGGTATAGTTTTTTTCTCTCCTACATATTGTCCATCGGTGTGGCACATGAGATGATGTATCAAAATAGCACAGAGAATCCGAGCCGGTTGCATAATACTCTCATGGAAAAGTGGTTTAATTTTCATTGAAAAACCAGTTTTTGGAATGTTGTGTTCGTCTTACTTGACTTCTTAAGCTGATTTTCTACAGGGAATTTCAGGATAATTTCTTCACACTTGAGTTGAAATTACATACTACTCATTAAAATGGAAAAAAAATATTTGACAGAATTTTAAGAAATAAACGAAAACATTCAGTAAAGTGGAGGTTTATTCCATCAAAATATGTGAAAAATGATTTTAGAAATCCTCTTAATTTGTGTTCCATAGAATACAATTTCTCTTCAAATTAGATCATTGCATCCATTTTGTGTTAATTTTTTTTTCTATCATATGACTATAGATGAATTATAATCGCAACTCAAACTACAGAAAATATAAAGTGCTGCAGAAGTTAGCAAATCAAACAATTTAGACATCCAACCACACAAAGTCACACACTGAATAAACTACTTTTAAAATGCATAAAAAAAATTAATTTCTTTTTTGAAGTTGAGAGTGATAGATAATGCAGATTACTGAATTCCATAAGCTGAGGGGATCCTAATTTTTGTCCTTCAAGAAAGGAATCAACCACAACAAGGGTCAATTTAGCAATCAAAATAAGAAGCAAAATCTGTCCCTTTTTTTAATTTTTTTTTAAAAATACAATTCAGATATGAGAGGTTTACTTGCATGAACTAATTAATCGTAATCATTATGGTTTGAATTAAATATTATCCAAAGAAATATCTCATACCAGTAACCATATATCCATGCAAAAAGGATATGCAGTTTGGAATGTGAGACCTCGTAATAGATGTTCCAGCTCATCATACAATTATTAATTAATTTAAATAATTGTCAATTCAAGTGAAGAAGGATGATCAACTGGGTAAGTAGTTGATAAATGATAAGAAGTAAAATAAGAAATAACCATCATAGAATTATTAATTGATTTAAATAATTTGCCTCATTATTTAATCATAAATGATTGGGTAGGAAATTGACACCTTGTAAAATGACATCGAATTACATTATTAGGGCGTGCGCTGATCATTTGTCTTTTAAAGAAAAATCATTTAAATTGATTTTTTGTTGTTTGAAACAAAGTATCCTTAATTAGTTTATCACAAAACATGAGGTTAGAATTGGAAACAAAATTGGAATTTTTATGGAGCGGGTAAAATTACAAATAGTTAAATTTAATCACTTGGTTTGTTTTCACTTTTTTGATTATAGGTAGATCGAAAAGTTTTGATTGAATTGCTTATATTTGAAATAATTAAACATAATCTAAAAACTAAAAGTTGGAAAGTGGTGATCTAAGCTAATTCTATTTCTACTCTGATAATCAAATCTTTAAAAAGTGATTTTTTTTTCTTACAAAGTTTTGCGTGAGACGGTACTTACGTGAGATGTTTTGTAAAACATGTTAAAGTATGATTATGTGAGATGTTTTGTAAAACATGTTGTATGATTGCTATATAGTTAAAATATGTTTATTGATTGTTAAAGTGTATTTTTCTAAAATAGGATGAATGATGCATTAAAGTATGATTATATGGTGTTATGATATGATTTATTATAAACATACTTTAGCTATCCATTAACATATTTTACATGTATAATAAACATACTTTAGTAATGGGTTAACTCAGATTTTTTTTAAGCAACCCTTAAAATATTTTTCTCAAGCACCACCTTACCAAGAGTTCAACCACTCAAAATAAGAAAAGAAAATAAAATAGTAGATGAAATTCCTCTATTTTGTCTTGTCTAAATGACTATTACGACGATAGAATAAATTTGTTTCCAGCCCATAATTGAACAAAAATAATGTAACTTCAGCATGAAAAAGACCCTTAATAAATAAATGGTTAAAAACTCTATCTAATATGTGTTGAGGAGCATTAATCACCTTGAAAGGAATAGATATAGTTGTTTATACAAGCCTCTATTGATTGACATAATAAAGGCGGAAAATAAACATCCAAGAACATTTCAAGAAAGAAAGATAACTTCTCAGGGAACTTTACCTAAATAATTTCTTTATAATATACAACCAATATACAAGTCTTTCCTCTATTAATATATTTCCATTTCATAATGTCAACATCTATTTCCAATTTGATATGCACTTAAACCATAAGTTTATATAAATGAATATGAATGAGACCTCTTCCACACCTCAAACCCCTCTCTCTCTCTCCTCTCTCTCTCTCTCTCATCACAAGATCCATCAAGAAGAATGCAATCAGAGATACTTCTTCCCACATGCCCCTCTTTCAACTTAACATGCTCAACCCTCCACCATCACACCCCTTATGTTCTAGACACTGATTTTTATGGGGTTGATGAGTATGAGAATGATTTCTCCTATTCATTTGCCTCTCCTGAAGGATCCTCTGTGATTTCTTCAAACTCATACATCCCAACACTGCTCCCAGATAAGTTTCTTGATCTAGAGGACTTGGATGATGATATCCAGATCATTCCAAGTGGAGCTTTTGAGGAGATGTGTGAATGGATAAACGGAGACGGAACGGATGGAAGCCTTTCGTCTCCGTTATCCATGGATGCAGATTCTATTGAATCTAACCACAACTCCTCTGTATTATCGCCAACAGACACACCATTGGCCCTGGTTTTGCAAAGAGATGACATGGAAGTGGATGATCAGCTTACTCTTCTTCATCTACTAAGGGCTTATGGAGAAGCTATGGAGAATGGAGAAAAGGAGCTGACTGAGGTGATTCTGAGCTCAATAAAAGAGAAAAGTAGTCCATTAGGCAGCACAATAGAACGTGTTGCATACAATCTGTTCCAGTCCAGAGGAAACGAAGGCGAATACATACGAGAGGAGTCGAGCAAGAACCTTGCAACGGCGTTCAAGGTGCTGTACCAGAGCCTCCCAAATGGGAGGATGGCTCATTTCACAGCTAACTCAGCTATCCTTGAATCTATGCCTAATGATGTATCAACGGTAGAGATAGCAGATTTTGACATGGGAGAGGGGATCCAATGGCCACCATTGATTGAGGCCTTGAGCAGGAAGAAGAAAGCAATGAGGCTAACATCAATAAGATCAGAAGGGGAATCCACATCTTCTTGTTGGAGCTTTGAGGATACCAAGAAACGGCTTCTAGCTCACGCGAAACAATACGGTGTAAGGCTTCGAATTGAAGAACAAAGCATTGAAGATTATGTTAGTGATCTTAGAAAGAGGAGAAGAGGAGAATGGTTGGTGTTCAACTGCATGGTGGGACTTCCACACATGGGGAGGAGAAGATCAAGAAGAAGTGTCAATGAGTTTCTAAAATCAGCTGAGACATTGCTACCCGAGTTCAGAGGAATTTTGATTCTTGGAGAAGGAGAAGCAAAGGAAAGGCTAAACAATGGGTGTGGTTATGCTTCATATTTTGACAGTCTTCTAAGACATTACCAAGCTCTTTTTGAATCATTGGAGAGGAGTTTCCCAGCTTATCTTGCCGAAGCAAGAGCAGCCATGGAAAGCCTCTTCTTGGCACCATATATGTGCCCGGCTGCTTGGTTACAAGACTGGGAGGAGACGGCAAAAGGCTTCGACCATCAAATCGAGTCGAGGTTGGAAGCTAGGAAGATGAGTGTGGGTAGCTTGGATGAAGCCAAGCAAATGATAAGTGAAGGAGAGGGGTCTTACAGGGTCAAAATAGAAGGGATGAGAGCACATGAGATGGTGTTGCAATGGAAGGAAACACCACTAGTTAGAGTTTCCACTTGGATGTAAACATACTGTAAAACTAGCACATGTATATAAATGAGCTTCTTCTTTTTTTAATGTTGGTAATGGTAGACACAATATATGAGATAGTAATAATTTCATCAGAAATGATCCCAATCAAAATAAGCAGTGTGCTTTCCCATTTACTAGTATATACAATGAATCATATTCTATTCTCATTAAATCAACTAAATCTAAGTGGAGATTTATCAATGGAGATACTGTGTCCTATTTATCAACAATCCCATTAAAAAGCATATTGGAACAGAGTGTATGCTAATACTATGTCGAACTCCACAACAACATATCAACCGATGAACTCATGAAAAATGATGATCAAACATCTTAAAATGATGATATGTTGAAGGTGTGGAGCACTGATTTCTTCATCACTAACAAAATCAGAATCAATTAGAGTGATAATTTCTCCATATGAGTACAAAAAAAAAAAAGAAAAAAGAAAAATGATTGGTCGACTCGAACCTGCGCAGGCAAAACTCAACAGATTTCGAGTCTGTCTCCTTAACCACTCGGACATATCGACTGATGAAATTTAATTTTAAATCTTTAAAAATTTTGGAAAATACTAGGGCTTTATGTTGTTTTTTTTTTAAAAGTGATACTTAATACGACACTATGTTCTTAAACTGAGATTTGATTGATAAGCATATTATTCAATTTGATTAGGATTGATTCAAATTGTAATAATTTTCTTAAGTCATATATACTCCGAATTTATTTCTGGTTACATGAATTTTTAATTGAAACTGATAACTATATTGATTTTCTATGAAAGAAGAATAAATACGTACAACGATGTCGGGTCATAGCCCAAAACTAAATTTTATTCTTGTCTGCGGCCCAAATAGTAGGCCCAATTAGAAAAATATTTTTAGCCCAGAGCAAAGAAAATAGCAGGAGTCCAGAAAATTATTCTTCCTCATAAAACGAAGCAAGTAGGGTTTTACATTTCCATCACTTCAACAAAGGGGAGAGAGAGGCAGAGAGAGAAAGAGCGACTTCGCAGTGTTCTCTACAGGCGACCAAAATGGTCAGTTTTCTTTCGGCTTTGTTATGTATCTGTTTGGATAATTATCGAGGTTAATCGCTTTTCGTATTAATAAACAATGAAGGATTGTTGTCGTTGATTGCGCTGGTCAAATCTTAGCAAATTGTTCTGAATCTCCATTTTTTTGGTTCGTTTTGCTTGATTTGTGTTCGTATATTCAATTTGAGTTTCCTTTTTTGGATCTTCTTGGTATGCGTATACCTCTCCATTTGCAATTTATAATTTGTTTATGGTTCTGTTGCAACAATGTTTTTCGAATTTTCGTTAGCGTTTATAATAGGCAGCTCAAATTTCGAAAGCTTTTTTTTTCCTTGAATATTTGAAGAGTTGCAGTTTTGTATAGGAGTAAAATACATACAAGCGTTGCGGAGGCATTATGAACAATCTCTGAACATTAATTGTTGTGTTCATTGGTTTGTTCAGTTGTGCTTTTCTTTTTCAATTTATATACCAATTTTTTGAATGTGATAATATTGGGTTCAGTCAATGGGATGCTTTTTAGTTTTTTTTCTCTTGATATATTATATCTTCTTATTTATAGTAGTGTTCTTTTCCTGGATCTAATGTTAATCTATACAGAAATAGATGAGGAATTAATTTAGGGGCTTTTATATCTAATTCAAATCAGTCTGAACCTGGTGCAAGTATAGATGTTACACAATCTTTGTTCATTTATTTGAACGAAAATTCAATGATTGCATTATTTTAGACTTCAAGTGGACCTTCATGATGTAATATAGGAATGAGAGCAGCATGATTTTTATTTTTATTTTCTCTCTTTTTAAAACGAGAATTAAACCATCTTTTTTTCTTCTTTTTTCCCTCATACAGGCATTGTCTCTCACTAATCTTCTTTCTGTATGCAGTGTATCCCTGTTTTAATCTGTTTTGCGCTGATGTGGAATTTCTTCATATTAAATACTTTCAAATTTTGTTTAACTTGAACCCATAATTTAGTTTCCTTAGTTCTCATAATTCTGTCTTTACTCACAACAGGCTAGAGGCTTGAAGAAACACTTGAAGAGGCTCAATGCTCCGAAGCACTGGATGTTGGACAAGCTGGGTGGTGCTTTTGTAAGTGAATTGTCATGGTTTGGTTTCCTGTTTCATTATATATTGCTTTCTAAGCTTTCAATCTACTTTCTCTGCAAACTCTTTACAAAGTGTGTTATGTATACAGGCCCCTAAACCATCATCTGGTCCCCACAAGTCCAGGGAGTGCTTGCCTTTAATTCTTATTCTGCGAAACAGGCTGAAGTATGCTTTAACTTATCGTGAAGTTATTTCTATCTTGATGCAACGCCATGTCCTTGTTGATGCAAAAGTCAGGACAGATAAGACATATCCTTCTGGTTTTATGGGTAAAGTTTTCTTGCTGATATGCACTTTGTATGTTATTCTCTTTTAGAGTTTGTCCTATGTTGGTAAAGCTACGATGCATGTGTTAAAACTCTATATCTTGGTTCTTAGTATGGATTTGCCCCTCTTTACTTCTTTTCACTCACATCTCTTCAGAAACAACTTTTCTTCTGAATAAAAGCAATGTATTGGTTTATTGGCTGATGGTCTTTTGTGATTTTTTGCTTATGGCTTTGGTAGATGTGATCTCCATCCCAAAAACCAATGAGAACTTCCGTCTTCTTTATGATACCAAGGGTCGTTTTAGGCTTCACTCAATCAGAGATGAAGAGGCCAAGGTCCGTTTTTCTATACTTTGTTATCTTTTAATTGAAATAACCTGAGAAGTTGAATTCCATAAATCTATTCAAGTCATAGACTCATAATTTATGTTCTGCAACTGCTGAAAAAAGAATTCCCTAAGCTCATTGATTTCTCTTTCTTTCTTCTTTTTTTTTTTTCTTTTTTTCCCTGTTTAATAAGAGATATATGATGTGAGATCTTTACACATTTCGTCATCACTTTTTCAGTTTAAGCTTTGCAAAGTTCGTTCTGTTCAGTTTGGCAAGAAAGGTATCCCTTACCTTAACACATACGATGGAAGGACCATCCGATATCCTGACCCACTTATCAAGGCAAATGACACCATTAAACTTGACTTGGAGAGCAACAAGATTTTAGATTTCATCAAGTTTGATGTGGGAAATGTTGTTATGGTGACTGGTGGTAGGAACAGAGGACGTGTTGGTGTTATCAAGAACCGTGAGAAGCAGAAGGGAAGCTTTGAGACGATTCATGTTCAAGACGCTACAGGACACGAGTTTGCTACTCGATTGAGCAATGTGTACACAATTGGAAAGGGTACCAAGCCGTGGGTGTCTCTGCCAAAGGGTAAAGGTATTAAGCTGTCCATTATCGAGGAAGCCCGTAAGAGGCTTAATGCCCAAGCTGCAGCAGCTTAAAGATTTTTCCCCTCCGTATCTTAGAACTAATTAAAATCATGCATTTTGAAATTTTCAGCTTTAATGAGAAACTTGGAATTGCCTTTCTTTTTAGTACATCTGCTTTTCATGTTTGAAAACGTACGGCTATATGCCTTCATTTTCCTATTATAGGATGTAATGTAATGGTGATTTTGGTTGCGACACTTGTTATAAAACCATTTAATCTTGTTTTCTTCTAAATTTGGAATTTTTTGAGAGTCAGTTGTGCGTTCAGTTAATAGGATTATATTCAGTAACTTTTTTCTTGAATTAATTACCTCAAAGATGTAAAGCCTTCATTTTGTTCAAAACTCTCATTATTTGATGTCGAAATTAACCCTTTATTTTTTAGTAAGATATGTTACTTGCAAGGAAATCGTTCAATGTCGTTATGAAAATTGACCCTTCTTAATTCCTCTTAAAATACTCCCTATGTCGTATACGTTTTGCTATTTTGGGCGTCCACACTAAAGATATAAATTTTTCTTTTTAAATATATGCGATCCACACATCTCACTAATACAATTACCTACTATATACTCTCTCCGTCCACTTCAAAGGTATCCATTTCACTATTCCTACTATATACTCCCTCCGTCCGCTTCAAAGGTATCCATTTCACTATTCTTGTCGTCCGCTTCAAAGGTATCAATTTCTTCTATTTAGTAAAAAAAGTACACAATATGACCCACTACTTTCAAGTGCAAAAAGCAAATAAAGACCTTAGAACTGTCCACGTGCAAAAAGCAAATCAAAGATATCCACTTTTAAGTGCAAAAAGCAAATAAAGAACTTAGAACTGTCCACGTGCAAAAATTTTAAATATATGGGACACACACATCTCACTAATACAATTACCTACTATATACTTCCTCCATCCGCTTCAAAGGTATCCATTTCACTATTCCTACTATATACTCCCCCCGTCCGCTTCAAAGGTATCCATTTCACTATTTCTGGCGTCTGCTTCAATGGTATCAATTTCTTCTATTTAGTAAAAAAAAATACACAATATGACCCACTTTTAAGTGCAAAAGGCAAATAAAGACATTAGAACTGTCCACGTGTAAAAAGCAAATCAAAGATATCCACTTTTAAGTGCAAAAAGCAAATAAAGACCTTAGAATTGTCCACGTGCAAAAAGCAAATCAAAGATATCAATTTCACTATTCCTGACGTCCGCTTCAAAGGTATCAATTTCCTCTATTTAGTAAAAAAAAGTACACAATATGACCCACCACTTTTAAGTGCAAAAAGCAAATAAAGACCTTAGAACTGTCTGCGTGCAAAAAGCAAATGGTTACCTTAGAAGCGGACGGAGAAAGTATTAAATAATAATACTTCTTAATTCAATAATACTTTTTAATCGAATAATACTCTTTAATGCACATGCAAAAAGCAAATGTATACCCAAATGAATACCTATTGGGCGAACGAAGGGAGTAATGACTTAGTTTTGTTTACCAATTTGGATCTTCCCTTCAACTCATCATCAATTGTAAACAAATTAAACACAAGTTTATAGAAAAGAAATACATCACATACTTCAGCCAAGCTTCATTTCAAACCATAACATTGATGTAACCAAAAAGAAATTAGGCAAGTTTTTTTGCATTGAGAAAGAAAGGCCAGAAAATTCCACACCATCTCTTTTATTCAAACATAAACAGAGTACCCAAGTTTTCTCACCGCACAAAGAAAAGGGTCAAATCCAATCTAAAGATCTCCCGAAACAAGACAGCAGGTACGTAGGTAAAACTACAAGACATAACCATACTCTAATCTAGCACGAAACAACATCGAACGCCTTTACACAGCAGCGTCTCCTTCATGAAGAAGCATCTGATCAAAGTGCCAAACTCCTGCATCACAAACAAACATTAGTACAATGGGATGAAGCCAAGATACAAATCCAATATTAACACGAGACGAGCTTATCATACCGTGTCCTTTTCCGACCCTTCTTAGTTGAGCAACATATTCCGAAATTTTCTTAATGGCTTCAACCTGGCAACGCAAGGGAGAACACAACACAAATTACATTGATTCTTTCTACTTTTGTCTAAAATTCACATCAACTTGAATCAACAGACTCTCTGCTTAGATTTGAAAGAAAATTCAAGGGACAATCTTCACCATTTGAAATAAACTATGTAATGGAAAATTTAGAAGAGATCATGTATGTATATATATCTTCAAGTTTACCTGCTCTCCCAAGAATTCACTCTCTATGAAATCTGCCAGTTGAGGATCATTGTTTGAATCAGCAACCTGTTACAACAAACAAATTCAAATCTCAACGACAATTTCATCAGTTATAAGCATTTGCTCATTTTTCTCGACTATCACAAATATAAGAGCACATTGATATCTGAGAAGCCTTACACTGTGAACCTTCAAAAGCTTCTGATTGGTTAACTTCTCTAAGGACAACGCGAGTTCCATAGCTGAATCAACAGACGTTATAAACTCAGACCCATAAACGAACATAAAAAGAACGCATTAAAGCAGTCACAAGAATAAGGAATCGAAAACAAGCTTACCATGAAGCGCATCCCCCTTCTCTTCATGGTCAAACTCAGTAGGAGGCAGTTGTAAGCACTGCAACTTCACTTTCCCTCCTCGTTTATTCTATGTCATTTGTAAGGATTCAAATGAATTCACATTAACAGGAAAATTACAGATTATTTGGGAATTCTTGAACCTTTCTTTCCAATAATCATGACTGGCAATTACCTGATATTCCATCAGTTTCTCTGCATGCTCCCTTTCTTCTAGGCTAGCCTCCTTAAAAAATCTGGTCACATATCATAGTACACAGGTCTAAGCAACAAGGATAAACAACACTGATAATAAAAAAAATGCTGATCCATCACACTTACTTGGCAAGGCCTTTCAGAGCAACATTGTCCCTATCAAAGTAAGCAAACAGGGAATGGTACACATAGGATACACAGTACTCCACACTGAAAACCAAGGGAAAATCACCTTGTTAGTGGTTCTATGAAGTCATTATAGCAGAGTAAACCAGTAAAGAAACAATAGAGTTCACATTTGAAGGTATAACAGTTATCTTTCTCTTTACATGAGTATGCATCTGATGGAATATCTTGCTGTATAGAAATGAAATGTTGCTCTACCTACTCTTATTCAACCTTCTTTTGAACAATGCTAAAGAAAGTCAGAAAACATATTACAGGTGAACATAAATATCCCTTTAGGCATTTATGGTCAGATTCTGAATAAAGCACTCTACAAGCTAAAGCAGACATTTAAAATATATTTAATCTTTATCTACCCATGAATCTGAATTTTATATCCTTAATTGGGATTCACCAGAGCACAATAGCCTCAAATAAGGTACTCTGCCCTTCATTTGACACAAGCAATATAGTTTAAATATTTTCTAGAATGGAGAGGGGTGGATCTGAACCAGAAACACAGATAGGAAGTTAGGGTTAGACAAGAAATCAAACTAATGAACTCATCCGTATAAACCCCCTAAAAAAAAGGTTTGTTGATAAAACATTGGACAGACACATCATGTGTTAGTGAGAGAAAAACAGAGAGAGAGAGAGAGAGAGAGAGAGAGAGAGAGAGAGAGAGAGAAGGTTGAAGAAACTCACTTGATCTGCTCATTAACAGCAGATTCACACTCAGCGGAGAACCTTTGTCGAGCAAATGAAGCATCAGTATCTATTGGGACCATGAGCTCCTCTTTCTTCAACTCCTCAAATGGCTGAAACACCACACCAGTGAGTGACAGAGTATCCGTCTCATTCGACAGGGCAGCCACGAAACCATTATCACGCCTTTTAGCCAAAACAAGACCCGAGAAAGAAGAAGCAGATGACCCACAAAGTGAACCCAAGTTTGGAGCAAAAGAAGATGCAGCAGAATTGGATAGGTTCGAGAAGGGTCCAAGATTAGCAGAAGAACCCTGGACGGAAGACAGAGAGACGGCTGAAATTGCTTCAAGAAACATTTTTTCTCCACAGGGATTCAAATGGGTTCTTTCCAAAATGAAGGGATGAAGTAGAAAGGATTGACGTGTGATAATCTTGGATATTGAGTGGCTCAATTGTTATATAGAAGTGGCAAAATGTGATACGGGAGAATCTGGGCCATTGATTATCTGACACGTAGAGATTGAATAATAATCCATTTGGACAAAGGCGTGTGGCGTGCTCGTGGTCTGATCCGTAATCCTGTGGTATTCAAACAAATATCCCAAAATCATTCTCATCAACGTTTAAAAGGTATCTTGGTTTTTCCCAATGTGTTCACACTACGTGGAGTTGTTCATCTTTTGGTAACCACAATTAATGGAGATTGACTATTAATAAACGTTCTTGAGATTGGTTCAACCCACATAATTTTTTACAATTGATTGATTTTATAAAGGTTGGAATTTAAAATTTTGAGTTTAGACGAGTGTTAACACAGACTTGAACAAGTTCTTGTAAAAGTGTGAGGTTACATTTACCCAATTAGTTAGTGCATAAGTTCATTTCAGAATAGACATGAGTAGAATTGGGTGGATGTCAAGATTGAAATGTATGTCCAATAGTATGAAAACGATGTAATCTATAGTCAATATCATTTTCTCATGGCCACTCGTGACTCATTGAGATAGAGGGCTCTGGAAATTCTGCTGCATTTTACAGAATTTTACTTTATAGGAGTAGTATTTTTTTTGAGGCAAGGGATTCGTCTGACCTTCAAGAGAAAATTAAATGTTGTCTGCCAAAATTAATGCAAACGGGGAATGACTTATACAATTCTATGTTATTGTATTTTATAATAAAATAATACTTAATTAATAAAAAGTAATTGGAGGGGTGTAAACAAACTATTTCATGAACAATGTGGAGTAATATGTTTAAAAAAATCATAATAAATTGCTTTAAGATGAACCACGTTTTTCTAATTGCTTGGAAATTTAGTTATTAACGAAAGATCTTATTTCTTAATTTCTCAATGAACATGTTACTTATAATTTTAATTTTCTTATACTTAATATAATAAATATAATTTCTGTTGCTCCAACAAATAGCACCAGTGGTCTAGTGGTAGAATAGTACCCTGCCACGGTACAGACCCGGGTTCGATTCCCGGCTGGTGCAATTTTATTTTTAATTTTATATCTTTTAAATATTAAACTTTCAATTGCATTGGTTTATGGATTAATCAACTTCAACACATTAATTGGCAAATTTATGAGATTTTTTTTTTAATGAATTATTATCCTTAAACTGGCCGTTGATAATCTGCCTACGCCAGTTTTTCAATTTATTGAACATTCAATTGGTTAATGATAATTGATAACCATTAAAAACTACAACTAACAAGACTACTGAGCATTCCGAAACAAGTTAATTTCAAGCAAACAAATTTAATAAACCTTAGCATTGAGCATTCACCAACATTATTTACCAAAAGTGTTATCATGACATGATCCAACAACAATGACATAAAGTACTCTGAAAGATATCACGGCAACACCAGATCATCGAATAACACAAATCTTAGAACTTTTCTACACTTATGCCATCTCTAAGAACCTCATAAGCATCTCTGCTTCTGGATTTCTTCATCCCAGCTGTGAAACAGAGCTTCGATTTCTCGGATGAAATACACGTCACTTTTACCCAGACAATCACCTTCGTTTTGATTCCATCGATGTCAGCCAACTTACCTTTCTCCAGATAACCCGTTACAGTGGTCGAGAAACGCAATACAGATGAGTCCTTGTAGCCCACTTCGCAGACAGATGGAATGTAAACTGTCAGCTTTCCGGTCTCCTCATTGAACTCGTAATTGGTTGCATCACGAGGAAATATACCTACTGCCAGGTCATACTCCTTGAGGAGTTCAGGCAGTGGTTTTTGCATTTTTCCTGGACAACGACAACTTCTGTCACAAACTCTGACAATAGAACGAGGGGTACACGTTTCTAATATATCAGAAAATTTCACCCAAAAAAAAAGAAAGAAAAGCTACCAACGACATAGTCCAATTACTCACAGGTCATAGGTTTATATATAGGAACTCTTTAAGATATCTAACTGCAGCCATTACGCATAGTCATTACTGGAACATGGCACATACTAGAAGAAGATTACACACACAGATCAATAGACAACCAAGAAAGATAACAAAAAGTTAGATATGTTATTAAGTCCCACCTTACAGATGTAACTCTCATACCTGTGCTTTTCTCCAGAGAGAAAGGCTCCAAAGTAGATCCAATTAGGCATTTCGACAGATTAATGAATTCTGTTTAGCCATTTACCCATTTAACTTCCCTGGGTATGTTATTTGCAGGGGTATCTAAAAAGAGGTACCCTTGCGGCCTTGGCCTAAGTTGTTTGCAGATGATATCGTTTGATTACAACACCAAAGAAAAAGGGATGTAAAGATAATAGCTCAAAAAAGGGATCTCTCTACAAAATTTGGACCTGAACAAAAGGAAAGGGTAACAGTAGAAAGCCTCAAAGTGCTGACTTTTTGCTATTTAGGATGTATAATCGAAAAAGATGGGGCCATTTACTAAATGTAAAGTTGGATGATATCAAAAGTCCTATGTGATAGATGCCTATGAGGTTGAGAAGGATAAGTTATAAGACTATCACTTGTGACTTGACCAGCTGTGTTTTATGGCGCAAAGAATTTGGTCACTACAAGACAACATAACAGAGAGGTAGCACAGATGAGAATGTTAAATGGCAAAGATGGATGTCAGTAAAGACAAATAATAGAGTTGAGCACACAAGGATAAGGAGCTAATTGGTTTCTACCCCATAGAGGTTTAGAATATAGAGATGTGTCTTAACAGGTTTCTATAATGTGCAGAAGGTATGGCACCAATTTGACAACTCCCACATTAGCAGGTAAATGGAATTCATAGAAGGATGTGTTGTTCAAAACTTGGAACGTGTGCTTGGCAAACAAATATATGCATAACAACCTCACAAGTAGCAGAAATTGACTGATATGATGAAAGGATTATGTACCTATATATATCAAAGATACATATATTAAAGATAGGACGATACAATCTTAAAAGTAAAACACAGCCATGTCACTACAGATTCTTTTATAAGGTAGATGCAAAGAGAAGAGGAGAGATGGAAGCTACCTTTTATCTTGTTAACCAACCATTTGGTTCCTCCTTCAATACTGCTTGACAGTGACTAGCCAAAATAAAAGGGCAAAGAATCACAAAACAAAAATTAGAAAAAAAGCAAAATAAAGATCACATTAACACCAAAATATTACATGTCTTCCTCGAAAATTGCAAGTATGGAATATAAAATTTAATTAGACACTGTGAAATCCATTATACTAATAAATAAACACTTAATAATTATATATTACACAACCTTAATTATGTCTGCTGTTTAAGATAAATAGATTTTTAACAGTTGGGGTCATACAAAAGCCTACACAAATCAAGAAGATCCAAAATAGAAAAAAAGAATTCACTCCAAGAACCCCTGCACAAAAGAACCTACTGCATCCTGAAGACCAAATGAAGCAAGTAAAAAATTGATTTTTTCCTCTTAAAATCAAGTTATCATTACCAATATTTCATAAATGACAGTCAGCCACCCAAAATTAAAATTTCTATATTGCAGCAAATCAAGAAAAATATCCTCATAATCCAAATGGAAATCATAAAATAGCCATTCAAGAATATCTTAAATTGCTATATAATACATGAACATGGTCATTCCACAGTAAAGTTCTCATCATCACTGAATAACACCTAACTAGCTCCTTCTGCTCTGATAAAATTCACTCAAAAAGCAAATCATATGTATCAGCTAAACAATAAATAAAAATAAAAAGTTTTCAAGCACTAATTTCTAATTTAAGCTGCAAGGTAAATATGCTTACTGGAAACCGGGAAATTTATTAGCAAATACTAATTGTGAAATCACTAAATATAAATTATTCCCAATCGAACTCACATGAATTCCACCAAAATTCAAATGCAAATAATCCAAAATTTAGGAAAAAGTCAAGAAATAAATACGAAAAAATTACTAATCCAACAAAAATGGCATCCTGCATAATTTTGCAAGATATGAAACCTAAAATATAATCATAATCCAGCAAAGTCCCAAATCAAATCATAATAACCCGACTACAGCAACAAATTCAGGAAATTGAACTCGAAACAATTAGTGACAGAAAGAACAGTGAATTCAGAGTCTTACGTTGAAATCATCACCGACGGAGTTCAATTCCTTGTTGGCCTTTTGACCCAACCAATATGAACCAACCTTGTTCAGAATTTGATCCATTACTCTGTACAGTTTCTGATCAAATTTCCCAGTTTTCAGATCTGAAAAGTAGTTATTTCTTATCCTCCTTAACCCCTAATTCTAAAGGGGGAGAAGTAGTCTTGGAAATATTCTTGGCAACAAGTCTACACTGCAGTCTTTTTCTTTGTTAATTGAGTTTATTTTTGTTTATTATTTATATTTTGTTTAAAAGAAAATAGTACTCCCTCCGTCCCGGGTATTTTTACCCGTTTGTACGGGCACGGAGATTAAGACGTTTTATTTTTTTAATATATAATGTAAGAGAAAGTATGGATAAATTAGTAATTTAAAAAGAAAAAGTGAATAAAGTTATTGGGAATGATGAATAAAGTGTAAAAAAGTAATTAAAGTTGTTGGGATTGTAAAAAGTTGGTAATAAAATATTATATATTTTTGCCAAAAATGGAATGGGTAAAAATACCCAAAATGAAAAGTGGGTAAAAATACGTGGGACGGAGGGAGTAATTTATTTCTACAAAATAAATTGGAAAATATGGCTACCTACAATTACTTAATTTAAATAAATTTTATTTCTCTACTCATAAAATCGTAAAATAAGGCTATAATTAGATTTTTTATAAAAAGAAATCAGTATTTAATTTAAATAAATTTTATTTCTCTACTCATAAAATCGTAAAATAAGGCTATAATTAGATTTTTTTATAAAAAGAAAGAGTGAGGCTTGCGTGCACCCGGGCGCACGGAACACATTCCGTGCGCCTTTAGAAATTTTGTATTATGGGTAAGGGTACATTAATTTGGTCTAAAGGGTATACACTTTAATTACTAAAAGGTACACAATTTTGTTCTAAAGGGTATACACTTTTCATTAATATTTTTTTTTCTTTAGAAAATAAAGGGTACACATTTTTATACTAAAGGGTATACAATTTAACACAAAATTCTAAAGGCGCACGGAGTGTTGTCCGTGCGCCCGGGTGCACAGGAGCTTTTGCCAAAAAGAAATCAGTATTTCTCTAAACAAATAATAATAATTCAATATTATTTCTGAAATATACATGTATGATACGATACGCGGAAAGAGCCTTTTTATTTAGCCGCGTACGATGCAGTCCACATTTCCTGTTTCAAATGTTTGTTCCACTTATAAAGAATTAATATTATTTGTGTAAGATTATTTCATAATATAATTTTAATAATATTTTAATAAAAAATATATTTAATTAATTGAAAAGGATAATATTGCAATGAATTACTCCTTCAGTTCCGGCACAAGAGGTGCATTTCTTTTTTCACATAAATTAAATTAAAGGATATAATATTTAATGGGTAGTTGAGGGTAGTTGAAGTGAGAAAAAAATATTTTAATGTATAGTGTGTATGTGTAATAGTATGGTGTGTAGGTCCCATGGAAATATATTACTTCCTCCGTCCCAAGAATACATTCGCACTTTTCATTTTGATCCGTTCCAAGAATACATTCACCCCCTAAAAATGGAAACAATACATAATATCAATAACCTTACAATACTACAATATTACAAAAATGTCACATTCTTTTTACACACAATCTAGTCAAAGTCAACTATATCATATACTTTATTCTACTCAATTACCCAAAATACCCCTTCTCTTTCTTACATCACACCACCAAAAAGTTATTTTTCTTAAACTCCGTGCCAAAGTATACGCGAGTGTATTCCTGGGATGGAGAGAGTAATTATTTTGTGTGGGTCCCATTTACTAAAAAGGAAAATACACCTCTTGTATTGAGAGTGACGAAAATGGTAAAATGCACTCCTCGTTGTGGGACGGAGGGAGTATTTCATAAATAATTTATGACAAAGACTTGTGTAAGATCGTCTAACATAAAGATTTAAGTAAGACAAATAAAAAGTTTATAATGAAAAGTGATAAAAATTAATAAAAAGTGATAATATTTCATAAACATTTTAAAGTATAAATAAAAAGTAATAATAATTTATAGCGAAATTGATAATATTTTATAACGAAAATAATAACTAATTTAAAAGGTGTAAAATGGTCTTACGTGAGACAGTCTCACGCATAACTTACACATCTTATATACTCCATATACTAATTGCGAATACATTTCTTTAAATCTTTTTAAAAATATGATGTGCCGCGACATGATTAATCGTTATATTTTATATATATTTTTATTTTAATATTGCATATATAATCTTTATATTTTTATTTTTTATTATTATATATTAACATGTATTGCAATATGCTTGAATGAGGTTTATAACTCCACAATATATATCTAAGATGATATTCTATGTAGGTATGTTAAATCGTTGCCTGTATAGTAATCATAAGTCTTGCATGAAATATAAACCCACTTTAATATACAATCTATTTCTTTTCCTATTGTCTTAGTTAACTCGTCCTTCGGTTCTTTCTCTTTTTAAAGCTCTGAACTAAGGGGCGCTTGATTCGAATTAATTCTTTAATCAGAATGATAATAGTATTATTAAAGAGATCAATCACAATAGAAAAGAAAGTGATTGAATGATAGGAAATAGTTATTAAATCAATAGAAACGAAAGTGATTGAAAGTAGGGAATAATTATTACCATACAATCACATATGACTTATATTATATTATATATAGTATATACAACAGACACATTGATCATTACACCAAACTAAATACTCTTGGCAATATGGACGGCGATGATTACCTCCCTGGAGAAGTGGTGAAGGAGATTCTGACCAATCTTCCGATAGGAAGGTAGTCAGGAAGATGGGAATCATAAGTCTTGCATGAAATATAAACCCACTTTAAATACAATCTAAATTTTTTCTATTACTTACACTTTTGTATTATTAAGTATTGACTTAGAAAATCAAACTTTTTATATGAAACCAAAATTGCAATTTTTTCTACATTTAATTGGATTGGACAAAAGATTAGTGTTTTAGCTGATAATTTAACTTCTCATGCTTTATTACTTGAAGTATTTGTGTCATTGATTCTGCCGACAATGTTGTTAAGTCCGATCATAACGAATTTCTTGTAAATTGAATCTTATAATTTTTTTGTTTTAAAAAAAATTAAATAAAGATACTTTAATTCCTCACTTAATATTTTAAATTGGCCAAGTTTTTGTAAGATGGTTACTATGTGAGATGAGTTGATTCATTGTTGAAGTATCATTATTATTATATATAGGTAAAGGTAATTTATTATGAATAATAAATTAAAGTATGCTCATAATAATAAATTAAACTATGCTTTTAAGATGTTATTGTATAATTCACTACCAACATACTTTAACTATAAATAAACATACTCTAATTAACATATAATAAACATATTTTAACAACCCGTTTTACAATCCATCTCATATTTACCCAT
Source organism: Pogostemon cablin (assembly GCA_023678885.1). Lineage (NCBI taxonomy): Eukaryota > Viridiplantae > Streptophyta > Magnoliopsida > Lamiales > Lamiaceae > Pogostemon > Pogostemon cablin. Next base: position 2,307,519 of record CM042983.1, read on the forward strand.
CTCACAATTTGTTACATGATGATTTACTAGTTGATATATTTTTATTACCATATATATTTAGACTACCGTCATTACTCATTATTAAACTAATTGGCATGATATTTTAAATTTGTTACATGATTTACTAGCATAATTAATTACATATATTTTTTTTATTTACAAGTGAAATTGCTTACATGATTTACTACTATAATTAATTTCTTTTTTAATTATGGGAAAATTGCACTATAAATATTTTAAATTTGTTACATGATTTACTACTATAATTAATCACATAATTATATTTATTTAATACCCCCGATTCTTATTTGTTAAACTAAAGACTAGATAGTTTTAGATAATCAAATATCATATATATTTTTCTAGAATTTTCTAAATTTACTGGTAAAAGAAAAAAAGAATTCTCTAAATTTATCATTATTATTATTACGACTAGAAATATCTAATCTAGCTTCCTATTGTTTCCCTACTAATGTAGATAATTACTTATTGAGTAGTGTTAAATACACACCCCAATTTATTAGATGTACACCCCTTTCTTACACACCCTCTTTTCTTAATTATTTTACCAAATTTATTAAATACACACCCCATTAAAACTCCAAAATACCCTTAATCATACACAACTTTTTTAATAGAAATACACACCCCATTAATTCCTCTGTATCCCCTCATATTCCCGAACACTTTTCCTTAGATCTAACAAAAATTAAGAGTTGGATTCCTATAATTATCACCTAAACGCCAACACTCCACCCACTAAGTATATAACAATAAAATTAAATGTGAAAACTAAATGAACGGTAATAAAAATAATTATAGCTTTTGCAATTGAGTGTTTAATGTTTTTCTTCTGTGATTTGCTTACTAATTTTGCTGCAAATAAATTGATGATACCACAAACCCTATAGAAATGTAAAAATAGGTAGATGATTGCGAAGTAGAAAGTAAAATTAGGGCACTGGTTTTGTTTCTAAATAATTACGTTGCTATCATGATTTCTTCATCTTTCACAATTTCCATATTCTTCATATCTATATTCAATTGCCGTTTTGAAATTAAAGAAAGAATATCATTTTATTTGTTATTTAGGTGATGAATTTAAAGAAAGAATGTCATTTTATTTGTTATTTAGGGTTATATATAGGTGTGTATGAAAAAAATTTAATTTAGGTTGAAAATATATAAGGGGTGTGTATTTAACAAATTAAGGGCAATTTACACTTTTAAAATATATATATTTAATTTATATAATAAATGGGGTGTACATTTAATAAATTGGGGTGTGTATTTAGTAACACTCTTATATATTTCTCAAATATTCTAGAATTATTACCTATTACAAAATTAAATTTAATATTTCAACTGAATACCCTCTGATCAGGAAAGTGGTGGACTTAAGATAACATTTTCATATATTGTAATATTAAAAAAAATGATAAGTAACATTTTTTAGAAATTATTTAAGATAATATATTGTCAATAGGCAGTTAAAATAAATCATAATATAATATCTAAAATCATAACTTAGTGCATCGCACATCATACTTTAAAAAATACACTTTTATGTAATGTGTATACTTGTATATTATAATCTCCACTGAAAAAAATAAAAAAAATACTTGTATGCTAATCAAAGGCAAAATATTTTTTAAATTAAGTCTAGATAATTAGAATTTATATGAAATAGGTTAACAGAGATTCACTTCTAATTAAACATTCAGCTTAAAAAGGAAACAATCGATTGCATAATTCAAAATTAATTCCTTAATTAAGAAATTACATGCATGGATGGCTGGCATTAAAAAAAAAAAACACTAGTCAAACGCCTTGCTACAGAAAATACTTTCGTAGCAGGCACTTGATATATATTTTAAATTTATTACATGATTTACTACTATATTAATTAAATCAATTTTCTTTTTATTACCATATATATCTACATCATATATATAGGCATGAGGCACACCGGATCTTCTACACTATTTTGGTGCATCATCTTCTGTGCCACATGTTATGTGATTGACACGTAAGGTGAGGAAACAAATCCAACCATTGCCCCTAAGATTTAAGGATTAGGGTATAGTTTCTCTCTCTTACGTGTCGTCGTCGTCAATCTAATGGTGTGACACATGAGATAGTGTACCAAATAACACATAGAATTAGAGCTGGGCATGAGGGGAGGAAAAAAAAACCCTAGTAAACATTAATTACAAGAGGAAATATTTAGGCAGTATGGAGGGCGGCAAGAGGAAAAGAAGGGATTGGTACCTCTCCGGAGAGGTGGTGAAGGAGGTTCTGACGAATCTTCCGGTAGGAGATGTGGCACTGGTGGAGAAGATTCTGATGAATCTTGGTGCCAGAGATCTGTGCCGGTTATCATACGTTTCAAAATCATGGAATTCTATTGTACACGATTCAGGCTTCAAAATAAGACATAATAAGGTAGCCAGAGGGAGGGAAATGCTTATTTTCACGAATCACAAGCCCCCCTATATTAGAAAAAAATTAGCTTCATGCCAAGCTGCCACCTTTGTTGCCAATAAGCAGGCCGGAGCAATCGTGTCCTCCGCTCTCCCCACCCCAGCGAAGTTGCTCGTCTTTGCCTCCTGCGACGGCCTACTTTGCGTGCAGCTTCCCGATTATCTATCTTTGTATCTATGGAACCCCTCAACGGGGGAGCACAGGAAGCTCCCTCACTGCCCATACTCAACCCTAGATAATGACAATTTTGTTTTTGGACTGGGGCATAACTCCGTTGGAGACGACTACAAGCTGCTCGTCATTCCCAAGCTCCGCGAAGGTGGCGAGATGGGAATATTGTTGTATTCTTTAAAGAGTAATTCTTGGAGGAAGATGAATATTATTAATGTAGGTGGACGTGCCCTAACGTATGGCGATCAGAGATGTGCGTTTGTGAATGGAGCTCTCCATTGGGTTGATTACCGAAAAAACATCTTTTCTTTCAACCTGTCCACGGAGGAGTTAGGTCTGGTGGCGCCGCCTAAGCACCCGGCGGAGGTACGGGAGTTGGATTTTGTGGAGTTGGGTGTGTTGAAAGGGAAGCTGTGCATGTCCGTGTGTTACAACGAGAGTAGGATTAGGAGGTTTTTGCTGTGGTTGATGGGGGAAGATGGTGGGTGGGTGGGGTTGTTCAATATGGCCATCCCTTCGTCGTTGAACCTCTCACACTATGCAATCACACCTTTGTATTTATACGACAATGGTAATATTCTTCTGCGTGTATACGCAGTACCCGTAGGCCACGCCAACGTATATGAGTGGTCGAGGTTGTATCGCTATACCAAGGCAAAGGGTAAGATTCAAATCATCACTCGCTATACTAAGAAAAAGGGTATGAAAGATATCATCTCTACCAACTTTTACACTAGTTTTAATTTTCTGGAAACCCTTGTTTCACCACTGCAGTACCCCTCCTAATTAACTCTACCTCTACTTTTACCTTTCTTCTTTTCACTGTTTTCATTATTCTGCACATTGATGTAGTTTTTTTTTTTTTTTTCTAATTTCAATAGTCACTTTGTCAGTTTTCTGAATATCAAATACTCTAATTTACTCCCTCCATCCCAAAAATATCGATACAATTTCCCTTTTGGATTGTCCCACAAAAATTGACATACTTCCTCTGTCCGTCCGAAAGGTTCACATTTTATCATTTTGGGCATCACCAAAGGTCCACATTTCCCTTTTTAAACACATGGGACCCACACACATCGCTGATACAATAAATTTATGGGACCCATACACCCTACTAATACAACTACCAACTACACCTTAAATAATAATATTCCTTAATCTACGTGCAAAAAGTAAATGTCCACCTTTGTGACAGACGGAGGGAGTATTTCATTTTTAAGGATATGGGACCCACACAAAAATAATTTATTTATAACAAAGACTTGTGTACAATCTTCAATTGGTACAACCTCCGGTACAATCTCCTTCCTTCACCTTCAGTGTGTGTTTTCCTCTTTTTTTAAGGGATATAATTGTAATTTTACTCTTGTGGTTTAGGGTATAATTATCCCCTAGGGTTTAGGGTATAATTGTAATTTTACCCTTGTGGTTTAGGGTATAATTATTCCCTAGGATTTAGGGTTTAGAGTATAATTGTAATTTTAATATCACGATTATGGGTCTTCTATTCCATTGTTTCTTTTTGATATTGGAAAGAATACGATGTAATAATTTAAATGAAGTTCCCCGAGAATGAACTCCTGGAAGGTGGCTTCCAAATTACTATGAGAAAATATGCTAAAGTAGTCAAAATGAATGACACGTTCACTAGAAAAAATATTTTTTTGAGGGTTTTTTTTTTTTACTTTGAAAGTAGCTACTTCAGCTTCAGCCACTCGAATTTTCGATATTCCTTTTTATTTCTCATCAAACGAATAGCATCTTCTTCTGAAAATCCTAGCTATTCTTAGCATGATATTGGGAAATATCATTGCTATTACTCAAACAAGCATGAAACGTATACTTGCATATTCATCCATAAGTCAAATCGGATATGTAATTATTAGAATAATTGTTGGAGACTCAAATGATGAAATATTATAAATTTATTATATGGTTTACTACTATATAAGTTACATGATTTCTTTATATATATATATATATATATATATATATATATATTTATATATATATCCTGATTTACTACTATATAAGTTACATGATTTTTTTTAATTATATATATATAGCCATTGGACAAACCTAATATTGCAATTTATATAAGAAATATAGGTATGCAATTTGACACAGATTTATATATATGCTCGCACATTAATTAGAGGAAAAGAGATCATGCAATAATGATGAGATTTATCATGTAATAACCTAGACATATCAAAAAACTTCTGGAAACCTAGATAAAAAGCTATATTCCCTGACAAAAACAGGCAGCACCAAAGCGTGAATCCTCTCTAGCAGCTCTATATAGAGCTTGAGGAATGATGAGGAAGGCAGGAAAACAAAAGAAAGAAATAAAGAAAGAAGAAAGAAAGAAAACAAAAGAAAGAAAGAAAGAAAGAAATGGATCCAAAAAGTGAGAAAGAAAGAAAGAAAAAAATGGATCCAAAAAGTGAGGAAGAGGGCGAGGAAGATGAGAGTAATGATAATGAAGCTTGGAAAGAAATGGTTAGAGAAGTTTCGGCGTTCCGTCGTGCTGAGGAAAAGAAAGATCGTTGGTCTGAGGAGGAGGAGGTTCAAGTGGTAAGAGAGGAGAAAGAGGAGGAGGAGTTTGAAGAGTTCGTCCACGAGTCGCCGCCAAAGGACAAAGACCCGTATGCAGAGTACGACACAGAGGAGGAAGGGATTGACTACGGCTCCGTGTCTTCCCACGACGATGAAGACGACGAGGAAAAAGAAGAAGAGGAGGAAGATGAGGAGACCTATGCCGAGCAAGATGAAGACGACGAGGAGTACTACGAGGGAGAGGAGTACGACAAGGAGGAAGATGATGATGAGGAAGATGAGGAGGCTAGCGAGTATGAGGGTGATGATGAAGATGAGGAAGATGATTAGGCTGAAGAGGAGGCTTTGGACAGACCGGTAGAGGTGGTGGTGGTGAAATTATTTTATGAATTAAGTTTTTAAATTAAACTTATCTTATCTTAATTAGTATAATGCTTTTATTAATATTAATTGAATTATATTAAGGGCTCTTTAAATGCACACTAATTTTCTATTAAATACGCACCCTCTTTTTATACAATTTGAATCCTCCATCCCTCCGTCTCGTACTTATGGTTATGTTTACTTTTTACACGAAGATTAATGAATATAGTATTTTAATATGTATTGATGTGAGAGAAATAATACTTTAATGTAAAGTGGGTAGGTGTATTAATGGAATGTGTGGGTTCATGGGGAGAGAAATAATTAATTTATGTGGGTCCATATGCTAAAAAGAGAAATGTAACCATTATGATGGGACACCCAAAATAGAAATATGTAACTATTAGGATGAGACGGAGGGAGTACTCATTCCGTCACGCAATAATATTGACGTTTGCTTTTTTACATGGAGATTAAAAGATATTCCCTCCATCCTGGGCAAAGAGATGCATTTACGTTTTGTGAGAGCTTTATGCAGTCAAACGTAGCTGTTTGACCGGGACAGAGGGAGTACTTCATAATATTTTAATAGATAGTAAGTTGAAAAATATAATATTTATTGTATGGGTTGAAAAGGAAATGTAAACCTTAACATGAGACAAATCAAAATGGAAAACGTAAGGGAGTATACATAATTTTAAAAAGTTTAAGTTATTCTTATTTTATTAAATACACACTCAATATACTTCATATATGCGATTATCTTATAAACCCTAAATCATATATACGAGAGTATCTTATCTTATAAACCCTATATCTGTCATTCTGTTGTTCTATCGTTCCCTACAGAATTTTATAAAGGTCAATCAAGTAATACTCCATAAATTAAGATGTTGGGCTTATAATGCCATTTGCAATTGGACTTCAAATTTCTATTACAAAATTGTGAATAAAAATAATTCATTGTCAGCCGTTTGGATTATTTAAAAACAAATCACTACAACATAAATGATCTTATGTTACACCTCATAGTAACATTTTTATTATATATAACACATAATTGTAACACTATTCAAATTTTAATAATATATAACACTTTTTTAATATGTAACATCTATGTAACATTTATATGAAAGTAACACATTTTAAATAACATTTTTGTAAATGTAACATTTTTTAGATTACACTTTTTTATATGTAACATTTTAATAGTATCATTTTTCATATGTTACACTTTTATGTAACATTATGGTATTTTAATACTATGATAATATATTTTAAATACATAACATTTATAATAAATATTTAATACACACTATTAAGCACTATTAAATAATTTTTATATTATACGAGTTGAAAAAAATATGTACTCATATAAATAAAATATTTATTATGTAAAATATTTATTATACTATTATATAAAATATTAATAATGTATAAAAATATTTATATTTATTTTTAAATAATTTTAATTCATATAAATTTATTATATAATAATATATTTTTATCACATATAATTTGATTTCTTTTAATTATTTAAATAAATATAATTTTTAATAAAATTATATCGTATAATATAAAATATTATTTAATTTTTTTAAAAATCATTTAGTATGTAACACTCAAGTTTAAATGTATTAGATTGTTTTAAAAGTTATATTTTAAAAAATTAAATAAAAAGTGTTTAAGTGTATAATAAAATAAAAACTCAAAATATAATCAAGATTGTAGTTTAGTTTAGGTGGTAGAGATAACTCTTTTTAACAACAAGGTCAACGGTTCAAACCTTTGTAGTGCACTTTTTTTTCCTTTTAAAAAGTGTTATATAAAAATAATATCAAATGTAACATTCATAAAGTGTTAAATAAAGTTTTTTTATCTATTGTAATATTTTTTTAAAAGTGTTATTAATGCTCAATATAGTGTTGCCTTAGACAATAGGTAGCACGAGCAAACATTGCGCCATAAAAAATATTATATATTGTCTATAGTTACACATTTTTACTATTAAATAACACTTTTGACGTGTTATATAAAACAAGTTATGTTGTATTTCCTGATAAAACAATTCTCTTCAAAAGTATTTTTTTTCTCTATTTTAATAAAAATATCCACACTTATCCTTAATACAATTATTTCATATTATGTGAGATAATAATAATTTTTAATTAACGTGAAAAAAAGTTGGATAGGTCACGTGAAAATATTTTATACTTTTTTCTCATTTACTAAAAAGAGAGTGTATAAACTTTCAAACAAAAAAGTAAAGTAAGAGTATGTGTTTTCCTTATTGACATATAAGGCAAGAATACGCCTTTTTTTTCACTATTTCATTTACTATTTCACTTGCTAATCACATGCCACGTGTCATGATCATTTCCTATATTACTGATAGTTTAATGGTCATTTAATAGGATATAGTTTTTTTTATAGAAAAGTTATGGAAGGAATGGAATATGATGTGGAATATTAGGGGATTCGAACTGTATTTTAATTTGAAGTATTCTCTCTTATATATGTGAAGCCTCACGCACGCATTGGACTCTGATGTTTGTATTTAATTAGTTTTTTCATAGATGCGACAGATGTAGCATGCAGTTCATACTTTAAAACATGATTTTCTTTTTTAGGATTTTTAGTTTTATTTTGAAAATTTCATTTTCCAACATAATAACGAAGAATTTAAGTAAATATTATATATACAACTTTCATATGGCAATGTTCATCATCTAACAAAAATTTTAGTGTTTTTCATTTGTAAGCCTTTAGAAAGGCAACATATAATTTTTCATGAAAAAATGTATATGGGAGATATGTTGGGTCACGTGTTGCAGCGCGTTGCAGTTAGTTAGATTGTAATCTTTTACCTATTTTTATGGTGTCAAGTTTAGTGGGTTAGTGCTTTAGCTTCTCTGTTTGAGTCCCTGTTTTTTTGATTAGTTGATCTAGTGGATAGTAGATTAATTCTATAAATATTATGTTTCATGTTGAGTCATCTTCAAGTCATCAAGATATACTCCAATATTTTGAAAATGTTTGCCTTAATTATATCTTATTTTATATATTAGGGTTAATATCAAAATTAGTCTTGTAAGTATGACATTTTTCAACTTTAGTCCTTTATTATTTGTAATTCTCAATTTTGGTTTCTTTTTTTCCAGTTTTAGTCCTTTTGGTCCAGTTTTGGTCATTTTTTCAAAATTTGATCATTTTCGGTCCACTATTGGTCCTAAATGTATACACTTTCGGACCATTTTTGGATATTTTTTAAGCATAAAGGACTAAATTTGGAAAAAATGACTAAATTTGGATCAAAAAGACTAAAATTGGGCTAAAAGGACTAAAGCTGAACAAAAAGAACCAAAATTGAGAATTGGAAATGTTAAAGAATTGAATTTGGAAAATGTCATACTTATACTTATAGGACCAATTTTGATATTTTTTTAAAGAGTAATTCTTGGAAAATTTTTGATCATGATATATGTCATTACCAATCGCCGCGAGAGAGGGGAAGTGTGGTATTCGTTAAAGAGTAATTCTTGAAAAAAAGATGAAGAACAAATTAAATATTTTAGGGCTGGTCGTAATGCCTGCGACAGTTTCTTTTTTTTTTGGTCAAGCAAATGAATTTATTAAAGAGATAAAATTTAGCACCAGTGGTGTTTTAATATATTCATGATCACTTTGAAGGCATTACACGCCCATCTCCACTACTTAAAATTGATTTGCCAGCAGAGACCAGAACCACATACGCCTGCATACACCAGTATCCATACACCTTGCATTTAACAATATCCTTTCTCTTTCCATTTTCAATCTTCACGAATGGCTGGTTTTATTCTTGCAGCTTTGAATTTACTACACCATTCTGAAAAGTTTTGATCTTGAAGCAAGTTTGATTTTGCTGAAATCCAATTCCATATTCGAGCCTTGATATCACTTATCATTTTAACACAATTGATATCCTCTCCATTGAAAATAACATTGTTTCTATGATTCCAAATCACCCAATTTGTACAAATCCAAATCGTCGAAGCAATACGAGTTCTATCTATATCCCCAAGTGCTTCTCTGTGCTGTAAGAAATGAGTTATGGGATTTGAATGTGCCACCATTTCAATATCTAGCCACTCATAAATCTTACTCCAAACTTGATAAGATATTTTGCACCTTACCAATAGGTGCTCTGAATTTTCTGCCTCCTCACCACAAAGTGCGCATTTTCTATCATGTTCATCCCTTATGGCTCAAATTCTCCACAGTTTATCTTTGGTTGTCATTCTATCATGTAGTAGTTTCCAAATGATTGATTGATATCTCCTTGGTTCAAAACTCTTCCAAAGTCTACAAAAAGTCTATTGTTTTATCTCTGAAATTTCACCATCATTATTTCCAGCTCTTTGTTTAGAATATGCAAGCTTAGTCGAAAATATTCCATTACTCGAATGATTCCAGCTCCATCGATCTTCCTCAGTTGGACGAATCTCTATCAATTTAAGGCAGTCCAGGAGCTCACTTAATAAATCCGCCTCCCTATATCTTAATTCCCTTCTCCAATTGATCTCCCATCTCTATCCAGAATTGCTCATAAAACCTATTTCACTCACTCTCGCTTCCTTGTGTATACATACCCTGTATAGTCTGCTAAATCTTCTGCACAATGGTATCTCGCCAACCCAAGGATCGAACCAAAACATAGTAGATTGGCCATTACCATCTTGAGAACTTATGAATATTTCTTTGTCCCCTCTGTCCAACCTCTCTACCATTTACTCTCCTTGTTAATGCATCTAAACCACCATGTCTAGACTTAATAATTCTCGCCCAATAGCCTTGTTGGTTCACACAAGAATCTCCAAATCCACTTTCTAAGTAATGTAATATTAAACTTCCCCATATCTCGAATGCCCAAGCCCCCTTCATCTTTCTACATACATATAATATCCCATCTCACCCATGGCATTTTATGACTTCCCTCATTGCCCCCCCCCCCCCCAAAAAAAATTTCGATGGATAGCAATGAGTTCTTTAATGATTTTTTTAGGTAGACGGTAGAAAGATAAACAATATATCGTATAGATTGTACCAGTGTAATTCGACCGCCGAACGACACATTTTTATCTTTCCAATTTGCAATTCTCTTTCTGATTCTTTCCATTAAACCTGACCATGATGAAATCTTCCAGTGGTTAATACCAACATGAAGTCCCAAGTATGAAAATGACTGCTGCCCAATCTCACAACCCAACATATCAGCTGCTTCTTCAATCCTCGCATGTTCAATGTTGAGACCCAACAAACTACATTTGTGAAAATTAACTTTCATCCCAGAAATCAATTCAAATTAACTTTCAGCTGCGACAGTTTCTTTTATCATATTTCTAATTTTCTTCAAACCCTTATTAATTAATAAATAAATAAATATTTTGCCTGCTGCTCTTTTCCATCAGTACTCTCGTTGTTTATTTTTTTAGTAGCCTTGTTGTGTCTAATGAAGTGTTTTCCTTTAATTAGTGGCAAATGGAAGATTGAACAGAGAGTTAATTGGTCAAATTTTGTTTCAATTCAACGGTGACTTGCAGCTTTATTTATGGTTTGAATTTTACCATTTTTTTTGGTTAATCGAAAAAAAATAAAACTACGAACTTTACTTTTATTGCAAAAAAAATCACTATCTTTAAGTATTGTTGCAAACAAAACCAAAAAAAACCCTATTTTTAATCATAAATTGGATGCGTTTTGCAACAATACTTAAAGGTGGTATTTTTTTTAAATATGTTAAAAGTGGGGATTAATTTGCAATAGGAGTAAAGTTCGTGGTTTTTTTGCAATTAATTTTTTTTTTTGTTATAGTGAGCAGCATTATATCTTTTAAAGCTCTGATTTACTTAAAACTAATTATTATTACATCATCAAAGTTGTATTAAACCATGCTCTATTTTTTCTTTCAGCATTATATATGGCTAATGTGTATGCATAGAATTAAATTTACCAAACACTCTTTCAAACAAGCATTGAAGTTGCAACAATTAATTTTTAATGCATCGTGTGGGCATCTTTAAACGATGTTATGAGGCGATTGTGTGTGTTAAGCGTGTTTCCGATTAATTTTGGATTAGTTTTGTCTAGTTAAGTTATACTTTTGAATCATTCTACTCTGTTTATTAATGATTACTGAAGTTATATTTGACCAAGAGATCACCATATTACTTTTGAAATGGTACGGATTTACTACTATAATTAATTACACATACTATATTTTTTTATTTACTAAGTGAAGTTGCTTCATGATCTACTACTATAATAATTTTGTTTTTAATTACGGGAAAATTGCTCTATAGATATTTTAAATTTGTTACATGATTTACTACTATAATTAATCACATAATTTTATTTATTTATTACCCCGATTCTTATTTGTTAAACTACAACGACTAGATATATAGTTTGAGATACTCTCTTCTTAATCAAATATCATATACTCACTCTGTCTCGAAACAAGGTATACGTTTATTTTTTGCAGGTAGATTAAGGGGTGAAGTATAATATTTTAATGTGTAGTGAAATAAGAGAAATAATATTTTAATGTGTAGTGGTTAATTTATTAGTATAGTAAGTGGGATCCATGTGGATATAATAATTATTTTATGTGGGCCCCAAATAGCAAAAAGGAAAATGTATAATTTGTTTTGGGATAGACCAAAATAGAAAAATGTATAACTAGTTGTGGGATGGAGGGAGTATATTTTTCTAGAATTCTCTAAATTTACTGATAAAAGAAAAAAGAAATCTCAAAAATTATCATGATTATTATTACGACTAGAAATATCTAATCTAGCTTCCTATAATCTAGATAATTACATATTTCTCAAATATTCTAGAATTACTTATTACAAAATTAAGTGTAATATTACTGAATACCCTCTGATCGGTGTCATTTTCACCTAGATTTTAGTGTCTTTTTATTATGTATTTTGTGTGTTTTTATTCATTTTGTATATCATTTGGTGGTGTTATATGAAGATATGGAGATGTGTGCCTTGAAATGATAAATGTGTGATTTTCATGATTAAGTGCCTTAAATTGTGCTACATTTGTGAATATTTAGAGAATTGGTAAATTGGTGTAATTTGTGTGATTATCAGGTAAAAATGGATTCTAGACATGATAAAGAAGATGTGGAAAAAAAACAGAGCTCGATTTGGAGTTGAAACGAGGGAGAATGAGTCAATGCAAAATGCTGAAAAACGCACGTCCAACTTGTGTAATTTTTCTGTATTCTTTTGGAGCTCAAATCTAGAAGTTTCATATATGGTTGGAAAGCCATAGAAAAGAGGATCGTTTTGGTATAAGGAACACTTCAACCGGAGCCCAAACGAGAAAGTTATGATTAAAATGGTGACGTCGCGCAAGCAGTTCTTACTCAGCACGATTGTGCTACTTTGCATGACTTGTTATACCCTCAAATATTAGAATTTTTGTCAGATCTATATATGGTTGGAAAGCCACGGAAGAAAGGATCGTGTGAGCGCAAGAATCACTAAAAACGAAGATCGGATGTGGAAGTTATGCACGAAACGGTGAGACTGCGCAGCACGCGATACGCTACACGGCCTGTGTACCGAGCACGGCCCTGTAAGGCATGGGCGTGCTCGGACACCAGAAAATGCTACACGGCCACCTCCGTGGCCGTGTGACGCTGCACGGCCCGTGTAGGTTCCAAAGGCAGTTTTATGATCTCTAAATGTTCTAGAAGCTTCCATGGGGGTATAAATACATATTTTGACCACAAAATTCGGGAGGAATCATTTTGGATCAGTTTCCACACACACTAAACACCTAAATCACACACATTCATCTCCATCTCTTCCATCCTTCACCTCATCCATCCAAACCACTTGATCTCCTCAAATCCATCCATTAATCCATCAATCCACCAATCTAAGAAGAGGAATTCATCATTGATTGAAGATTGTAGCATGATCAAAGGGGAGGAAGTTCACCATCAAAGGGGAGCCAACTTACCTTTATTTTGTTATTTTCTTCATTATTTGGCTCAATTGGAGCAAGCTATGTATTGTATTGATTCTACTATGATTTGTAGTGGCTAGTCCTTATGTGAGGCTAGCAATATGATTGGTTAGGAATTATGTAGATTTTGCACACCACATGTTTGATGAAATGATTGTTATGAATATTTTCTATCATGAATGCTTATTCTCATTTGATGCATGATTTGTGTGGTTAAATTCTCTATGCATAGTATTAGGATGACCATTCCAATATTATGTATGGTAGTTTAATTGAATCATTGATTGTATGAGGTGACTTAGTTAGTATGAGGGGAGGAAAGCCATTCCCTCCAAGTGCTTAGAACCTCATGATAGGACATTAGTGATGAACTAGTGAGGGGAACCAACTTATGATCATAGTACCCATGAGGGAATTGAGAGTAAGACAATCTTAGGAGATTTAAACTTGTAAAAGAGTTGAGAACCTAATCACCTTGGCCATAGGGGTTAGGGGTACAATTGTGATTGCCCTTAGTATCATAACTTGAAAATCATCAATGCATGTGTGTGTGTGAGTCTACATAAGCCTTATCCATGATGTTGCTTGCCTTACATACTTCTTAGATTGTTCACCTCCATCCATTTTCCATCACACTTGTACATGTTCTATCTTTCATTGCTTTCCTAGTTGTTAGTTTGTAGTATAATCAACCCCCTCATTCTTCGATTCGTCCTATTAGAGTAAAGCATTTCTCAAACACGGCTACCCACTTTTGCCCTTGGGTTCGATATCTTATAAATTTTGCACTTGGTCGCTTACGTGCTACACACGATAGAGTACACTTGCTCTTATCAATTACCAAAATTGAAACCAAGTTCATGGCGCCGTTGCCGGGGCGAAAGCCTTCGGTGTAACGTGTTTGAATTTGTTAGCTCTACTTAGGACATTTTTCTTATTTTTGCATTTATATTTGCTTTGGAAAATCTTGTTCTTACTTGTTCTTCTTAATAGGTACATCAACCTTGAAAGAAGGGGAGAATGAGCAAAACCAAAAATAGTAAGTGAAAGAAAGTTGTAGCAAGCCTTGAAAAGAAGAGTATGAACATGGATGGGTGGAACCAATACATGGGAGGAAATTATGGAAATCTAATTGGTTTGGTTCCACCACAACAATCAAATGGCTATAAGAATGAGAGCAACTATGGGTATAGTAGTCAAATGAGTCAAGAAAGCTCTCAAAGCTACAACAATGGGAGTTATGAGGAATGGCAAGGAGCTTACAATGTGAATACATTCCAACTGTATCAAGGAAATACTTATTCCGTTCCAAGTTCTTACAACAATCAAGTTTCTATGGATACTCTTCTATCCAAAAATGATGCCTTGATAGAAAAGCTTAAAAGATATGTTTATGGAAATGATACAAGGCAAGGCTTTCAACCAAGTCTTTCAAGCTATGAGCCTCAAAATACCTACTCCATGCCTACTTCCAACTTTAATGGGGGACAAGTGTAGAACATGCCCAATTACCAAATGGGGAATGTAACAAGTATGCAAAACGGGTATGTCCAATGAAACTTCCAAGAAGAGTGTCCACCATATGGTGAAGAAAAGTCCACATTGTCCACATTGGAGGATCAAATGACAAAGATGTTTGACTTTATGAAGCAAGAGAAAGAGGAGAATGAAAGAAGGTTTGAATATAGGAAGCAAAGAGAAGAAGAAGATGATAGGAGATTTGAGGCCTTGGAACGTCAAATGAGTCAAATGATAAGTGAACGGAACACTCTCTACAACATGGAGAATTTTGATGAAGAGAATGAAGAAGAATTAGAGGTAGAAGAGCATTCGGGGGATAAAGAAGAAGACTCAAGAGATGTGGAGCTTAATGAGGAGAAGGAAGACAAGGTAAAAGAAAGTTTCGAGGAGGAAAGTGAGAGGAGTAAAGAGCTTGAGGAAGAAAAGAGCTTTGAAGATAAAGAGATTATCCAAGATTTCTTGTCTCAGGTTGAGAAGGAAAATTCAAGTGAAGATGAAGAATCAAGAGAGGAGTATGAATTTGATGAAGTGGAACAAGGTCTAGAAGCACTTGATGATGAGTTCGGGAGTGAAATGAGCATTTCTACATCTTTTAACTCTTCAAGTTGCATTAATTTTCAAAATATTATTTATATTGACTTTGTCTTACCTATTGATTCTTCTCAAAGCTTTAGGTACAAGAAAGAGCTTGAAGAAGTGTTGGGCACTTACTTGATAAAAAGGAATAAGTGGTGGTCACGGAAGGAAAGGTCAATGGAATGCAAGCTCAAACGAGTTGATTTCTTAAAGCCAATCACGAAAGATGCTACCGAGGTCGTTACTTGCCACAAATGCATAATAGAGGAAGAAGCACAAAGATTAAAATTTGATGGCAAGAACGAACGATATCCTTGGCCATTCCGATGAGTTCTCCATAATCCGTCCGGCTTGAAGACGTTAAACTTAGCGCTAGATGGGAGGCAACCCATCATTTATTTTAATGCTTTCATTTAATTGCTTTGATTTAGTTTTCTTGCATTTTTTTGTGTGTAGGTGGATTGTGCTCATGAAGGAAAACACATAAGGATGAGACGAGATGTGCTAGATTTTGAATGAAGATGTATGTCACACCACTTTGTTCAAACTTAAATTTAACACTTGTGTTAATTTAAGTTTGGGGGGAGAGTGCGTGGTGGCCATACTTGAATGTTAGAATGCACATACGTCATCACAAGGTACGTTTAAGATGATCAATGGTGGAAACTACAAGGGTAAGTCTCACCACTTTTTGCAAACTTAATTCTCAACTTGTTTCGATTTAAGTTTGGGGGGATAGTGTGTGGTGTGCCTTACCACTTGTGTATGCTTGATGTATCATGTTGATAGAGTGATTATCTTGATTGTCTTGTGAAAATTGGGTCAATTTTAAAATTTTTCTCATGAGTATTGGTATGATTTTGGATTGTTTGGTTGTGTTGAAGTGTATGCTAGTTCATTATTTGATAATAATTATTGTGCTAATGGTTTTGATGAGCTGTTGAGCATAAATGAAGTGTAGTGGAAGCACGAAGTGAGCCCGGAAATCAATGTCGAGATTCGTTGAGCATGCAATCCAGAAGCTCGTGCCAACCATTTCCATTACCAAATGTCTTTTCAGGGAGTTTACTTTACTACTCATCATTTCCATTTTCTTAGCATATACATGATTTTGAATTGAACTTGATTGAATTGGTATGCTACTTCATTTGTTATGTATCTTGGGAGGTTTACTTGCTTTATTTAGGTAATTTGCTTGCTTTATTTTTATTTTTGAATAAGGTGGCAAATCTTGAGCTTACATGTTATTGGAGGATTGAGGATATGAGCTTTATTTCTTTTGATGGATGAAATTTTGATTATTGCATGATTATGTGTTTTTGTGTTGTTGTTTGCTTGGTGAGTCTTTGCTCATGCGTTTTGTTTGTAATTTTTATTCTTGTATAGGGTTGCTTGGTGGTATGTTTTGGGAAGGAGTTAAATGTTTTTGAATGTGAGCTATGATGCATTGTTTGTGATAGGTGATGGCAAGCATGTTAATGGTTTCTACTTGTTGAAATTGTGACATGTTCTATTTAACTTGTTCAATTTTGAGATGAATTGAGGTGTAATGAGTTCCTTAAGGTCCGAGCAAAAGCTTGTGAGCGTTTGAGCCTCAACCGTGCATCCATGGTTAATTTCTTAATGAGTGGATCGATTGAACCTTGATAAACTAGAACTTGCTTATGGACTACGGGAATGAGCCCGATTGGTGGAGGTTAGTGAGATGATCTTAGGCCATCCTTGTTACTTTAAAGTCATTGCTATATATTTCCTTACCTTATACATCATCCCTAGTTAACCACTTTGAGCCTTAAAGCCTATTTTTGTGATATTAGCACATTACAAGCCTTGAATACCCACTTGAGCCTTATATATATAACCTTTGTGTGGGTGATTGAGGAGATGATGGTTTACAAGGTTGATGTGATAATTGTACTAGAGAAGAAAGGAAATGGTAAACAAGCAAGAAAAGGATAAAAGAGCTCATGCAAAATGAACATGCAAACTCAACATAAGAAAAAAAGAGCAAATCAACAAAAATATGCTCAAGGAATTCAAAAGTCGAAAGAAATGAAGCATGCAAATTAAAAGAAGCTCAAGAATCCAAGGAATGATAATGATTAGTGCTTGTGATTAGAAAAGAAAAAAATGAAGATAGAAACGTGAAGAAGTTGAAGAAGTTGATCATCTCTTCGATTACTTACACTCGATGAGTCACTCTTATCCATAATCTCCCTACCCTTACCAAAAAGCCTAACATTACATCCAAAAGTAAAGTCCTTTTTGATCATTAGTTGAAGCTTTGGTGGCTTGTGAATGTAGTCCGTGAGCAAGCCTATGGTGCGTCGGGTTCAATCGGTTGATGAGTGTTGAATTACCCTACTTCATAGAGTGTTGATTGCATTTTGATATCCGACGTAAGGTTTGGACCGGAAGGGTCTTTATTACTCTTAATTTTCTTAGACTTGAACTTGTTATTTTTTTTATGTCATGATTTTAATGTTGTAGTGTGATTTGATATGATTTGTAGTCCTTGTTACTTATAATGTGTTGTTGCTTATGTTCTTTAGGTCTTTCTCTAGGTGAAAATTCTCCCTCTCGTTTTCTCATTTTCGTTGCTCGAGGACGAGCAACACTTTAAGTTTGGGGGGTTGATCGGTGTCATTTTCACCTAGATTTTAGTGTCTTTTTATTATGTATTTTGTGTGTTTTTATTCATTTTGTATATCATTTGGTGGTGTTATATGAAGATATGGAGATGTGTGCCTTGAAATGATAAATGTGTGATTTTCATGATTAAGTGCCTTAAATTGTGCTACATTTGTGAATATTTAGAGAATTGGTAAATTGGTGTAATTTGTGTGATTATCAGGTAAAAATGGATTCTAGACATGATAAAGAAGATGTGGGAAAAAAACAGAGCTCGATTTGGAGTTGAAACGAGGGAGAATGAGTCAATGCAAAATGCTGAAAAACGCACGTCCAACTTGTGTAATTTTTCTGTATTCTTTTGGAGCTCAAATCTAGAAGTTTCATATATGGTTGGAAAGCCATAGAAAAGAGGATCGTTTTGGTATAAGGAACACTTCAACCGGAGCCCAAACGAGAAAGTTATGATTAAAATGGTGACGTCGCGCAAGCAGTTCTTACTCAGCACGGTTGTGCTACTTTGCATGACTTGTTATACCCTCAAATATTAGAAGTTTTGTCAGATCTATATATGGTTGGAAAGCCACGGAAGAGAGGATCGTGTGAGCGCAAGAATCACTAAAAACGAAGATCGGATGTGGAAGTTATGCACGAAACGGTGAGACTGCGCAGCACGCGATACGCTACACGGCCCGTGTACCGAGCACGGCCCTGTAAGGCATGGGCGTGCTCGGACACCAGAAAATGCTACACGGCCACCTCCGTGGCCGTGTGACGCTGCACGGCCCGTGTAGGTTCCAAAGGCAGTTTTATGATCTCTAAATGTTCTAGAAGCTTCCATGGGGGTATAAATACATATTTTGACCACAAAATTCGGGAGGAATCATTTTGGATCAGTTTCCACACACACTAAACACCTAAATCACACACATTCATCTCCATCTCTTCCATCCTTCACCTCATCCATCCAAACCACTTGATCTCCTCAAATCCATCCATTAATCCATCAATCCACCAATCTAAGAAGAGGAATTCATCATTGATTGAAGATTGTAACATGATCAAAGGGGAGGAAGTTCACCATCAAAGGGGAGTCAACTTACCTTTATTTTGTTATTTTCTTCATTATTTGGCTCAATTGGAGCAAGCTATGTATTGTATTGATTCTACTATGATTTGTAGTGGCTAGTCCTTATGTGAGGCTAGCAATATGATTGGTTAGGAATTATGTAGATTTTGCACACCACATGTTTGATGAAATGATTGTTATGAATATTTTCTATCATGAATGCTTATTCTCATTTGATGCATGATTTGTGTGGTTAAATTCTCTATGCATAGTGTTAGGATGGTCATTCCAATGTTATGTATGGTAGTTTAATTGAATCATTGATTGTATGAGGTGACTTAGTTAATATGAGGGGAGGAAAGCCATTCCCTCCAAGTGCTTAGAACCTCATGATAGGACATTAGTGATGAACTAGTGAGGGGAACCAACTTATGATCATAGTACCCATGAGGGAATTGAGAGTAAGACAATCTTAGGAGATTTAAACTTGTAAAAGAGTTGAGAACCTAATCACCTTGGCCATAGGGGTTAGGGGTACAATTGTGATTGCCCTTAGTATCATAACTTGAAAATCATCAATGCATGTGTGTGTGTGAGTCTACATAAGCCTTATCCATGATGTTGCTTGCCTTACATACTTCTTAGATTGTTCACCTCCATCCATTTTCCATCACACTTGTACATGTTCTATCTTTCATTACTTTCCTAGTTGTTAGTTTGTAGTATAATCAACCCCCTCATTCTTCGATTCGTCCTATTAGAGTAAAGCATTTCTCAAACACGGCTACCCACTTTCGCCCTTGGGTTCGATATCTTATAAATTTTGCACTTGGTCGCTTACGTGATACACACGATAGAGTACACTTGCTCTTATCAATTACCAAAATTGAAACCAAGTTCACCCTCCAATCAGAAAAGTGATGGACTTGAGATAACATTTTTATATATTGTGACATTTAAAAAATGATAACATTTTTTAAAAATTATTTTAAGATAATATATTGTCAGTTAAAATAAATCCTAGTATAACATCTAAAATCATAACTTAGTGTCTTAGTTTAGTCGTCCTTCGATTCTTTCTCTTTTTTAAAACTCTGAACTAAATTCATGCAATTTTCAAGGGTGTAAGATTAAATAGGTGTTATTTATACAAGCCTAGCTATGCGTTGGAATATCTCATTTAATACGTTGGGGCACGTGATGAATTATGATAGAAATATAACTTCATACAAAAACTCTACTCCCTTTTGTCATTTGCAATGATGCAGATAAATATGGGACAGAGAATATTATAATATATCCATATGAGTGCAATCATTATTTGTTAAAATAACTAGTCGAGCACGTTGCTAAAATACTAAAAAAATTGTAAGAAATAGGTTAACAGATATTCACGCCCGCATGGACATAGCTTAATTGTTCAAAGGGTGAAGTGACCAAGGATCGAATACTAAGTATAATTGATAAAAGTATTTTTTAATTAAAGGAAACAATATGGAGCATTTAAAAAACATATGTGCATATATTCTTAAAAAAAACTAACAGTATAACTGATAAAAGTAGTTTTTGGATAAAATAAAGTAATTTTTTTATAAAAGGAAACAATATTAATTGATAAAAGGAACCAATATGGAGCATTTAAAAAATACATATGTATATTTTCACTAAAAAACTAACCCAAAATTCATTAACAAGATGTATATATTTTTTATTAATTACTGTATAAAAAAGTGAAAGTGAGTGTATATATAGGATAATTTGCCTTTTAAAAAAACACATCCTAGTCGTTCGACAATTAGCCTAACGGATACTTTAGTAGCACGCACTTCATATTTTAAATTTATTACATGATTTACTGCTATATTAATTATTTGATTTTTTTTATTATCATATATATATATATATATAGACATTTTAAATTTATTACATGATTTACTGCCATATTAATTATTTGATTTTTCTTTTTATTATCATGTACATATATAGACATTTAAAATTTATTACATGATATACTACTATAATTATTTGATTTTTCTTTTTATTATAATTATTTGATTTTTCTTTTTATTATCATATATATATATATAGACATAAGGGGAAAAAAAACCCTAATAAACATTACAAGAGCGGATGACTAAATATTTTTGATAGCACGGTTGACGATATCAGCCCAAGTATGGACGGCGGCGCGAGGGATGGGTACCTCCCCAGAGAGGTGGTGGAGCAGATTCTGCTGAATCTTCCGGTAGGAGATGTGGGAGTGGTGGAGGAGATTCTGATGAATCTTGGTGTGAGAGATCTGTGTCGGTTGTCGTGCGTTTCAAAATCATGGAATTCTATTGTACATGATTCAGGATTCAGAAAAAGACAAAGGAAGGTAGCCAGAGGGAGTGAAATGCTTATTTTCACGGATCAAAAACCCTATATTACAAAATTAGCTTCATGCCTAGCTTCAACCTTTACAATTAAGAAAGGAGGAGCAATCGTGTCCTCCTCTCCCCCCACCCCGGGTGGGGAAGCGGAGTTGCTCCTCTGCGCCTCCTGCGACGGCCTATTTTGTGTGCAGGTTCCCGATCTATCGTTGTTTCTATGGAACCCTTCAACAGGGGAGCACAGGAAACTCCCTGACTCCCCATGCTCAACCCTAGATCATGACAAATTTGTCTTCGGACTAGGGCACGACTCTGTTGGAGACGACTACAAGCTGCTCGTCATTCCCAAGCTCCGCGAAGGTGGCGAGATGGGGATATTGTTGTATTCTTTAAAGAGTAATTCTTGGAGGAAGATGAATATTATTAATGTAGGTGGACGTGCCCCAACGTATGGCGATCAGAGATGCGCGTTTGTGAATGGATCTCTCCATTGGGTTGATTACCGAAAAAACATCTTTTCTTTCAACCTGTCCACGGAGGAGTTAGGTCTGGTGGCGCCGCCTAAGCACCCGGCGGAGGTACGGGAGTTGGATTTTGCGGAGTTGGGTGTGTTGAAAGGGAAGCTGTGCATGTCCGTGTGTTACAACGAGAGTAGGATTAGGAGGTTTTTGCTGTGGTTGATGGGGGAAGATGGTGCGTGGGTAGGGGTGTTCAATATGGTCATCCCTTCGTCGTTGAACCTCTCACACTATGCAATCACACCTTTGTATTTATACGACAATGGTAATATTCTTCTGCGTGTATACGCAGTACCCGTAGGCCACGCCAACGTATATGAGTGGTCGAGGTTGTATCGCTATACCAAGGCAAAGGGTAAGATTCAAATCATCACTCGCTATACTAAGAAAAAGGGTATGAAAGATATCATCTCTACCAACTTTTACACTGGTTTTAATTTTTTGGAAACCCTTGTTTCACCACTGCAGTACCCCTCCTAATTAACTCTACCTCTACTTTTACCTTTCTTCTTTTCACTGTTTTCATTATTCTGCACATTGATGTAGTTTGTTTTTTTTTTTTCTAATTTCAATATTTACTTTGTCAGTTTTCTGAATATCAAATACTGTAATTTACTCCCTCCATCCCAAAAATATTGATACACTTTCTTTTTTGGGTTGTCCCACAAAAATTGACATACTCCATCCGTCCGTCCTACAGGTTCACATTTTGCCATTTTGGGCGTCACCAAAGGTCCACATTTCCCTTTTTAAACACATGGACCCACACACATCACTAATACAATAAATTTATGGGACCTATACACCCCACTAATACAACTACCAACTACACCTTAAATAATAATATTCCTTAATCCACGTGCAAAAAGCAAATGTTCACCTTTGTGGCGGACGGAGGGAGTATTTCATTTTTAAGGATATGGGACCCACACAAAACAATTTATTTATGGCAAAGACTTGTGTACAACCTTCAATTGGTACAACCTCCTTCCTTCACCTTCAGTGTGTATTTTTCTCTTTTTTTTAAGGGATATAATCATAATTTTACCTTTGTGGTTTATGGTATAATTATCCCCTAGGGTTTAGGGTATAATTGTAATTTTACCATTGTGGTGTAGGGTATAATTATCCCCTAGGGTTTAGGGTATAATTGTAATTTTACCTTATGGTTTAGAGTATAATTATCCCCTAGGATTTAGGGTTTAGGGGGTTTAGGCTTTAGGGTATAATAGTCATTTAAATAAAATAAATTTAAAAATAAAATAAAAAACAACATTAATGAAGGAGCAGAAATTAATTAAGAAGGGTGGGGACCAAGGTTGTTCCAATTCAGCTGGTACAACCGGTTGCACCCTAGTCCCTCTCTTTATTTATTTACATGGGTCCACACACACACATCACACTCACCACTAATACAACTACCCACTACATATTAAATATTATTTCTCTCACTTTACATTAAATTATTATACTCTTTAATTTCCGTGAAAAAAACACTTCACTTTATATTAAATTATTATACTCCTTAATATATAAATTTTGCACTTGGTCGCTTACATGCTACACATGATAGAGTACACTTGCTCTAAATCAATTTAACCAAAATTGAAATCAAATTAGCGACCAAGTGCAAAATTTATATATTATCGAACCCAAGGGCGAAAGTGGGTAGCCGTGTTTGAGTAATGCTTTACTCTAGTAGGACGAATCAAAGAAAGAGGGGGTTGATTATACTACAAACTAACAATTAAGAAAGCAATTAAAGATAGAACATGTACAAATGAGATGGATGATGGGTGAAGGTGAACAATCTAAGAAATATGTAAGGCAAACAACATTCATGGTAAGGTATATATAGACTCACACACACATGCATTGATGGTTTTCAATGTTATGATATTAAGAGCAATCACGTTTGTACCCCTAACCCTTATGGCCAAGGTGATTAGGTTCTCAACTCTTTTACAAGTTTAAATCTCCTAGGATTGTTCTCACTCTCAATTCCCATGAAGGTACTATGATCATAAGTTGGGTTCCCCTCACTAGTTCATCACTAATGTTCTACCATGAGGTCTAAGCACTTGAAGGGTATGGCTTACCTCTCCTCATACTAACTAAGTCATCTCATGCAATCAATGATTCAATTAAACCACTAAGTATAATATTGGAATGACCATCCTAACACTATGAATAGAGAATTTAACTACACAAATCATACATAAAATTAGAATAAACATTCATGATAGAAAATATTCAAAACAATCAATTCATCAAACATGTGGTGTGCAAAATCTACATAATACCTAATCAATCATATTGCTAGCCTCACATGAAGACTAGCCACTACAAATCATAATAGAATCAATACATTCCATAGCTTGCTCCAATTGAGCCAAATAATGAAGAAAATAATAAAATAAAGGTAAGTTAGCTCCCCTTTGATGGTGAACTTCCTCCCCTTTGATCATGCTAAAATCTTCAACCAATGATGAATTCATCTTCTTAGATTGGTGGATGGATGGATTAATGGATGGATTTGAGAAAATCAAGTGGATTGGATGGGTGAAGTGAAGGATGGAAGAGATGGAGATGAATGTGTGTGATTTAGGTGTTTAGTGTGTGTGGAAACTGATCCCAAATGATTCCTCCCGAATTTTGTGGTCAAAACATGTATTTATACCCCTATGGAAGCTTCTAGAATAAGTGAATATCATAAAACTGCCTTTTGCACCTACACGGGTCGTGTAGCAGCACACGGACCGTGTAGGGTCATCGCGTGCAGCGCAGTCTCACCGTTTCGCGCATAACTTTCTCATCCGATCTCCAATTCAAGTGATTCTTACGCTCACGCTATCCTTTCTTCCGTGGCTTTCCAATATATATCACATATCTAGTTTTGAGCTCCATATGAATATAGAAAAACTACACAAGTTGAACTTGCGTTTTTCAGCATTTTGCTTTGGCTCGTTCTTCCTCATTTCAACTCCGAATTGAGCTCTCTTTTTTTCCCACATCTTCTTTATCGTGTCTAGAATCCATTTTACTTGAAAATCACACAAATTACACCAATTTACCAATTCTCTAAATATTCACAAATGTAGCACAATTTAAGGAACTTAATCATGAAAATCACACATTTATCATTTCAAAGCACACATCTCCATTTCTTCATATAACACCACCAAATGATATACAAAATGAATAAAAATACACAAAAATACATGATAAAAGAAACTAAAATTTAGGTGAAAATGACACCGATCAACCCCCAAACTTAAATCGAAACTAGCAATCACCCAATCCTCCCCCATTTTCTTGAAAAAAAATAAAAAAGGAATTCCTCCAAAGATAATGAATATAAACACTGTTTTTTAATGTTTCAGAGATTTACGTGGCAATAAATGGCCAACTCAGCATGGAAAGATTGACCATGGTATTTATTTGCAATAAATATAAAAGGTGATGTTTTTTTTTTTTTGCCAAATTTAAAAGATTTGGACTAATTTGAAAAAACATAAAGGTTGATATTTTTTCTGCAATTAACTCTTTTTAAAATAAAGTAAAACAAAATAAAAGGAATATTAATTTGTTTGGAAGAAAGGAGGAAGGCATTCACCCCACTTGCATCTTAGTTAAATAATTAATAACCATGCAAATAGTTGCATCTTTAACTCGCAGCTGATGTACATTTGCATTAATTTGTTAAGGTAATTGATTGCAACACTAATTTTGATTAGCAAGAAAATGTTTCTAGTCTCTTCTAGACCATTATTGTAATCAATACGTAGTTTTCAACTCTCTTACATTAGACGTAGCTCACAGATTCGAGTTGCAAGTGGTCTTTTTTTTTTATAATTATTTTAGAGAGAAAGAGATTTTTCTTTTTTCATTCGTATTTTATCTTTCTTGAAAATATTGAATTTTGTATAATTCATAAACGTGATAGACTGATGGGAATACTAAGTTCTTTTTTCTCACAACATGAATTTGCAGTAAATATATTTTAGTTTTATAGTAATATGTTAATAACATGAATATGTATTATAAATCAATGTGAAATTTATCGAATTTATTGTTTTAAACGAGGGAAATATATAGATTTTGTTTTAAATTAGGTATTTTAATTTCCAATGGATTCATCGTAGAATTTAATTTCTTGCTTTTTTTTGGGGGGGTTTTTTTTTCATAATGCTTGGACTTTTGAAGGTTATTTTGGTAATTTGGTTTATGCAAGTAGATCCTATTTATATTGGCATCACATGAATCTTAATACTTTCTCTCTCTTGAAAATCCAACTACCCTGTCTTCTCATGTACATAGCCCATCTTCAGTGTTAAAGAAAGCTCAAATTGAGAGTCGACTAATTAATCAGAATGGAAAACTGGATTGATTGATCTTCGAAAATGCCTGAAAATCATTCACAAGGGGAAGATGCGGTTGCTCTGGGAATTGACAAGGATGTGCGCATTCTCATTGCGGTCATCAATGTCGTCGTAGAGGAGTTACTCGACGCCAAGGATGGAAGCTGGCTCTGGTTTCTCGATTTCTGTTCCGTACTATGTGCCTTCTCCGTTTGGTCATTTTTGGTCCACGGCTGCAGCTACATCTCTGTGGACACCTCGAAGCACAGCGGGTTGCGTGGGTCCCGAGCGTTGAGGTCCAGCTTGTGGTGATGGTCGTAATGAGGAATTGGGCGATTTAAATGGGAAGAAATCTTGATCGTTGGTTGTGAGGGCATCGAAGAGTGTTAAAGTGTTGTTCATCTTGTTTTGCTGCGTAACATTCTTTTATGTGAATTAAACATGAACAATGGTGACATTAAACACTTTCTTACAAGCTGCAGAACAATGGTGAAATCTTGTGGCTTGCATTCGAACACCCCTCTAGGGCTTTGAATCTAAATGTGTGTTTAATGTCAATTTTTCCCCCAACTGCTAAATGATTTGGAAGTAGTGGATTTGAATTGGTGTTTTTATTGATTTTTATTGGTTTATATATTAATAGTAACACAAGTCCTTGTTTCTTATCATCTGCAAAAATCCATTTAAAACTTGAGAGAAAGGGTTATCAAGGCTAACTTGGCTGATCGGAGAAATTTGACCAAATTTTATATTTTTTTATTAATTTCTTTTTTGAAGTTAACGTTTCCCATCCAATAATTAACGGGAGGGACGAAAATTGCAACATTTGAAACCAAAAAAAAATTAGGGACCAAAATTGAAATAAGATCAATCGTATGGGACCAAAAGTACAATTTTTCTAATATTTTATTATTATAATTAAAATTCGAAATACGTATTCTTGTATACTAATTGAATGATGAACGAGGATTGCAGTTTCCAACAAAATAGAGTGTAATCAAGTAACATTCTACTCCATATATATATATATATATATATATATATATATATATATATATATATGGGGAAATTACACTTTTAGTCCTGTAAGAATTGCTCAATGCTAAAAAAGTCCAAAATCTGGAAGATTTAGTCCCATAAGAATTTTTCATTAAAATCTATTAATAGTTAACGAAATATTCTTAACCGTTAGCAAGACCAAAATGACAACTTGTAGATTTGATTACATAATTTGCAAAAAATAATCCCCAAAGAAAACTAATACAATGTTTATTGAGAGAGAAAATAGAGGAGAATTGTCGTAATGGACTATGTCTATGTTGAAAAATAGAAAATAATATAAATCTAGTAGTTTATAATAATATAAGTTAATTTGGGATGAAAATTTCTAAAAAATTATGATTATAAAATTCTTATGGGACTAAAACCGCTAAATATAAGACTAGTGAATTTTTACGGGACTAAAAATTAAAATGAAAGATTTCTTATGAGACCAAATGTGACATTTTCTGATACGATCAAATATTTCAGAATATTTGATTGATTTTAATTATATAGGATCTTTTACTTATTTTATTTATTTAAGTTTTCATATTTACAATTAGAGGTACTTTAAATATGTGATTAAGGATGTATTTTTGGGATATTGGAATTAAGATATTTTCTGTATCTCTCTTATTCTTATCATCGTTCTTTCTCCTCTTCTCCATCCTATCTCTCGGTCCCTATCTCCCTCTCCCATTTCTCTCTCAATATTCTTCTTTATTCTCCCTATCTCTTTCTCAATCTTCTTCTTTATTCTGGTTAAGAAGTTTGCGCTCACTCGAATAGCTTTTCGATACACTACAAATTTAGGGCGTATCATTGGTGCTCTCGTTGAGAGATTTCACCATTTCAACATGGACGTTCAATCAGAAAAGCAACCGTGGGAAATAGCCTTTCAACGACTACAAGGCGATTTGACAAACAAATCATCATTCATCGCCAAACACAACAACAAGTTTTTAACATGATGGAAGAGATCAGATCCGTTATTCGAACCATGCCAAATCAGGGAGCCTCGAATTTGTTTGCAGGAGAAGTCCCTAAGTTTAATACCATAAAGTTGGATCTACTAAAATTTGATGGAATTGATCCTCAAGGGTGGGTATTTCACGTACAAGAATACTTTAATTTTCATGATACCCCAGAAGATCAATGCCTACGCATCGCGGCTTTTAATTTCGAAGGAAAAGTAAAAGTCTGGTACCAATACATGAAAGCTAACAATCTTTTTACAGGTTGGCCAGATTTTCTTGAAAAAATGAAGCTTCGTTTTGATCCGTCACAGTTCGAAGATTGCCAAGAAAAGTTGTCAAAGTTAACTCAAGCAGACGACTCTCACTCCGAGTCACGATTTTCTTTAAATGCTAATATTGATGACAATCCCGCTAAGCACAATTTTAATGATATGGCTAAAGTAACCAAGCAAGATGTGAGTACTGTCATGAGGGGAAACTCATTTGGGCCAAAACAATTAATGGGAGGGTTGTCAGCCGAACAGATTAAACTGAAGCGCGAAAAGGGTCTATACTATAATTGTGACCAAAAGTGGTCGGTGAATCATCATTGTCAAAGTCGATTCTTGCTTCTTATGGGATCTGATGATGGAGGCCAATATGAGATCGATTCTATTCTACATCAGTTCAATTATTATCCACCTTGAGGACAAGGTGGTTTCTCAAGCCGGAAGGAATAATACAATCAAATATTTCAGAATATTTGATTGATTTTAATTATAAAGATCTTTTACTTATTTTATTTATTTAAGTTTCCATATTTACAATTAGAGGTACTTTAAATATGTGATTAAGGATGTATTTTTGGGATATTGGAATTAAGATATTTTTTGTATCTCTCTTATTCTTATCATCGTTCTTTCTCCTTTTCTCTCTCCTATCTCTCAGTCCCTATCTCTCCCCTATCTCTCTCAATTTTCTTCTTTATTCTCCGTATCTCTCTCTCAATCTTTTTCTTTATTCTGGTTAAGGAGTTTGCGTTCACTGGAAGAGTGCTTTTCGATACACTACAAATTTAGTGCGTATTTTCCTCACACGTATCCAATTGGTCGAGGTTGACGCGGACGTGTTACCCAAATAATGTTTATGTATTTTTTAATAAGTATACAGTGTGCACGATTGCACATGAAAATTTATCATTGAATATGGTTTTTTATTAAAATATTATTACCACTTCTTATCCGTTTCACGAAGCTAATATTTGTGAGACAGTCCGATTTATATTAATTTACGGTCTTTATAAATATTTAGGATTTATCACTTATTTATCTATCTCACTAAACAATTTGTGAGATAGTCTGATTTTTTTTAAATGTTTAGGATCATTCATGATTCAAGGTAAGGGTAGCCTAAATATTTCCATCTATCTAAACGGTATGAATTGCGTTCTTGACTTTTTCAGTTAGAAAATTTTTTAAAATATTAATTTACTTAAGTTCAATATTTTATTTCATTTAAATGTTGATACATGTGGTGGATATGGTCCTTTTAGATCGGTAAATTTTAAATCTGGTAAAAATTCTCAATTTTTTGGTTCATTATCTTATTAAAAAAAGTAAGGAGAGATAAGGAGGTATATCATTAAACTCGAATTGGGAGGAGTATGTAGATGTTTGCAGATTGGCTTACTGAATTAAAGAAGCTGAACATTTAAGGGAATTGGGGAGTAATAATTGAAGTTAAAATTTTTTTTGTTCCATACCTATTTAAAATTTTATATTTTGTTCCAAAAAACATATTTGTATTAATTTTGTCCCATTACTATTAGTTTTATTTCAATTTTACCTAAATTTTGCCGGATTCCCCAATTTTGATGGAAATATTGATCCTAAACATTTAAAAAAATATTCGGATTTTGATGGAAATATTGATCCTAAACATTTAAAAAAATATTCGGATTATCTCACAAATTGTTTGTGATAAGAAGTGATAAATCTTAAACATTTATAAAGGCAGTAAATTGATATAAATCATGGGAAGTACGGATAAAAAGTAATAATATTTTAATAAAAAATTATATTGTGCAATTGTACAATTATTAAAAAATAAATAAACATTATTTGGGTAACACGTCTACCTCAAAGTTAATTGGGAGGGGAGGGGTGTAAGGGTGAAACAAGGGTTTCAAGAAAATTAAAAGCATTTTGATAGTACATCTGGTGAATGTTAGAACCCTTTGGTATCATAGGAATATTACCAGTTTTCTTGGTATAGAAATGCAAAAATTCGGATTCGGGTGAGTATAAACGGAGTAGAATATTACCATTGTCGTATAAATACAAAGGTGTGATTGCGTAGGGGCGTTGAGGTAAATTAGGGCGGGTGATGTTGAACATCCTCACCCACGCGCCATCTTCCCCCATCAACCACAGCATAAACCTCCTCCTATCCCTATCCTGGTTGTAACACACCGACAAGCACAGCTTCTCCTTCAACACACCAACCTCCGCAGTATAGCTCCGCCGGGTGCTTAGGCGGCGCCACCACACCTGACTTCTCCGTTGACAAGTCGAAACACAAGATGTTCTTTATGCGATCAACCCAATGGAGAGCTCCATTCACAAACACGCATCTCTGATCGCTCCATTCAGGGAGGGCACGTTCTTCTGGATGCTCATTCTCCTCCATCTTTCTCCAACAATCACTCTTTAAAGAATACAAGAATTTTGCCCTATCGCCGCCCTGGGGGCGGTGCTTGGTAATGACGAGCAGCTTGTAGTCGTCTCCGACAGAGTCGTGCCCTAGTCCGAACAGAAACTTGTTGTGCGCTAGGGTTGTGTATGGGCACCTGGGGAGTTTCCTGTGCTCCCCCGTTGTGGGGTTCCATAGAAACAAAGGTAGATTATAAACCTGCACGCAAATTAGTCCGTCGCAGGAGGCGCGGATGATCGCCGTGGTCGCATCCCTTATCCGGGTGGGGGGAGAGAAGGACAAGGTTGGTCTGCAAACCTTTTCATCGCCAAATCTTGAAGCAAGGTATGGAGTTATTTTACTAATATGAAGTCCCTCTTCCATGAAAATAAGCATTCCCCTCTCTCTACTTACCTTCCTATGTCTTTTTTTGAAGACTGGATCATGTACCATACAATTCCATGATTTCGAAACAAACGACAACCGAAGCAGATCTCTCGTAGAAAGATTCATCAGAATCTCCTCCACCACTCCCACCTCTTTTACCGGAAGATTCATCAGAATCTCCTCTCTCTCTCTCTCTCGCTCTCGCGCCGCCGTCCATGCTGCCAAAGGTTTTTACTCACCCGCCTGCTAAATTGTAATGTTTAATTGGTTCGTCTAATGGCTATATATAATATATAAAGAGAGAGAGTCATCTAATATATATGGTAGTAAATCATGTAATAAATTTATAATATCACGCATTGTTTCACATAAATAAATTCTAATAGCATAAAAGACTTTTCCTTAATGTGCAAGGATATATAATATAAATTAGGCAAATTTTTATATATAGTGCACGTGCACGGAGTATCTATATTTAGAATTTATATATCTATAAATAAAAATATATACACAAATAAATACAAATTTATACACTTTATTTACACTCTTAAATAAAAATATATATACACTAATAAATAAGGCTAAAATTTGAGAAGTTTTTGGAGAATTTTCAAAAGTTATAAGACTAATTCGAAAAAAAATAAAGTATGGGACAAAATCAAAACTTTTAAAAATGTTGTGGGACTAAATCGAAAACTTTAAGTATTTTGGGACTATTTTGAGAAAAGTAAAAAGTTTGGGATGTTTTTGGTTTTAAACTCAAAAAATGTGTACACTTTATTTCCTGACAAAAATATTACTCCCTCCGTCCCACAACAAGGATTGTATTTTACCATTTTCGTCCGTCCCAACATAAGAGGTGCATTTTTCTTTTTAATAAAAGGGACCCACATAAATTAACTTTTTCTCTCTCCATAACCCCACACTTCACACTAATACACCTATTTAAAATATTATTTCTCTCACATAAACTACCTCCAACTTCCCATGAAATATTATATCCCTGCAAAAAAGTTCCTTCACTCTTGTTGTGGGATGGAGAGAGTAATTTTTTTAATCAAATATTTATACTATTTATAAAGACAGTAAATTGTTCCATATAAAAATTGGGAAAGACTTATGTCGGACCATCTCACTCAAATATTTATACTCCCTCCGTCCGTTTCTAAGATATCCATTTCACTATTCCTAGCGTCCGCTTCAAATGTATCAATTTTCTCTATTTAATACTCCCTCTGTCCCAACTTCAACTTCACACTTTCCATTTTGGTCCGTCCCAAATTCAACTTCACACTTCAATAAAAGGAAAAATCAACAAACTAATATCCCTCTAACATACTTTAATTTCAAATTTGTCATCACCTTTTTAACATACATAACATACTTTATCATTTATTTATTACCCAAAAATATCATACTACCCTCAAAAGTAAGTCAAAAAGTGACTTTTCTTAAACTCCGTATCTACAGTAAACGTGAACTTGAATTTGGGACGGAGGGAGTAAAAAAGTACACAATATGACTCACTACTTCCCTCTAATACAACTACCCACTTTATCTATAATAATAATACTCCTTAATCCACGTGCAAAAAGCAAATAAAGACCTTAGAACTGTCCACGTCCAAAAAGCAAATGGTTATTTTAGAACCGGACAGATGGAGTACTATTTATAAAGACAGTAAATTGTTACATACTCCCTCCGTCCCAAAATTGATTGCACTGTTACTGTAGATACATAGTTTAAGAAATATTATTTTATTGACTTTTCAACTCAACTTTTAGGGGTAAAATTGTCCATGCATTTTGGTTTGTGTTTAAAATTGTCCATGCATTTTTATAAATATTTAAAAAGTTGAGGATATATTGGTAATTTGTTTTTGCTATTTTTGGAAGGTGCAATCTATTTTGGGACGGATAAATGTGGAAAATGTGTAATCAATTTTGGGACGGGGGGAGTATAAAAATTGAGAAAGATTTATGTCAGACCGTCTCACAAAATAATTTTATGATAATATTTTAAAGAAAAATTTTATTCAATGATAAATTTTCATGTGCAATCGTGCAACGCAACCACTTCTAAAGATTATATGAATCCTAGCGTTTGCTTTGGGATAGGAATACAACCTCGACCATATACACGGAGTAGAATGTTACTTGATTGTACTCTATAATTTGCTGGATATCGCAATCCTCGTTCATCATTCAATTAGTATATACCAGAATACGTATTTCGATTTTTAATTAGTATAATAAATTAAATGTTGGAAAATGCAATCCTCGTCCAATATTACTTCTTTTAGATCAAACTTTTATAAATTTTCTCGCAATTTCTGGTCTTTATGTTCACTGAAATTCGAGGATTTTTAAAAAATTCAGTGCAACTATAACAAAGTTTTTTTTTTATCAAACAAATTTATTAAGTTAAGAAATATGTTACAAAAGCACAAGGGGTGCTTCAACACCGATACAACCCAACATACACCACAACAATACACAATTAATATAGAGTTAAATTCATTTTATACAATGTAACTAAACAAAATTTTAATTTTTACCCTAAAAAAGATAAGTGGCTCAATTTTGCCCTATAACTAACGAATCATTTCAACTTTTGCCCAATTTTCGTCAGAAAATACGAAATTCGCCGGAGTCCGCCACGTCATGCTTCAATTTGGGGGTTTCCAACTGGTCAATCCGACGTGGCAATTTTAACTTTTTTTTAGCCAACAAATCCGCCACGTCATATCCCCTTTTTTTTATCTATATATATATATATAGTTAAAATAATTTTTCGTCCCATAATAATATGAAATTTTTTATTCTGTCCCAAAAAAGATATCATTTTCAATTTAGTCCCATAACTTTCTATATTGGCCAATTTTGGGCCCAAAATCACCGGAATTCAGCACGTGCGCCTCACGTGACCCCTCAATTTGGGGCTTTCCTATGATATCACTAACAATTAAGTATATAAATTTTTATTTATTAGTATATAAATTTTTGAATGTGAGTGCACGACCCGTGTTACAAAAACTATTCCGTGAGATAGTTTCACGCAAGTATATGTTGTTGTACTATTTTTTTAAAGAATTTGTTAAATTTCAGAGGAGTTAAAGACCAAAATTACAAAACTTTTAGCGAGATTTAAAAATTTTCAATCTAAAAGAACCTTGCAGAATATTTAATTATATTAAAAAAAACCAAATACTTAAATGGCATATGCATATTCCACATACATACATATATTATTTCAAATTGTTTCTGATAAGTAAAATAATTATCACCGTGGACTGCACAATTTTGTGCATAATATTTTTATCTCACACATTATTTCGGCAAGTTCTTATTTCCTTTTTGTAAGGGACGAGTACCCCTTGTACTCAATTTTTATAGATCATGGCTTTTTCTTAAAAAAAAATTATGCATTAGTAAAATAGAAATTTCTCATATCGAAGAATATATTTTACCCCAACATATTTACATTTCTATTTTTGGCCTAGAAGTAGAAAAAAGAGGATGGTATGATAGTTGTGAGTTATTTGCATTTCTATTTTTGGCCTAGAAGTAGAAGAAAGAGGATGGTATGATAGTTGTGAGTATGAGATATCTCAACGGATAGTGATATCATAGGAATCAAAATCAAAAACTTTGATTTGATGGGTACGGAAAGAAGAGAGGATGCATGTGTAAAATTTTAATTTTAATTTCTTTTATACCTTCCTCTGCAATATTAATTTAGTATGTATTATTCCAAATTGATTTGATAAGTAAAATAACTATCACACTGGACTGCGCAGTTTTGTTCATAATATGTCATCTCACATATATTATATAATTGGTTAAATATCAAAATTAGTTTTGTAAGTATAGCAGATTCCAACTTTAGTCATTTATTTTCAGCACTCAATTTTGGTCCCCTTTTTGTCCAATTTTAGTCCTTTTAGTTTAAATGTAGTCCTTTTGTCAAATTTAATCATTTTTTTAGGTGTCTAAGCTCTACAGGACGAATATATGTAGCTAGAACTGTGAGTTTTAATGAGCAGGAATTTCCATACTCTTCTCTTTTCCCTTCCCTTTCTATTTCACCAGGTTTACGTATCTCTCTTTTACTTCCTATTTTACCAATTGCACTACCTGTTATTACTCCTCCATCATCCACCTCTGAACAGCCCATAATTCTCAACTTCCAGATCCATCAAATATTCAGCCTCTATCTTCTCCGCATAATCAACCTCCATCTTCTCCTCACATCCAGCCTTCATCTCCTCCACCTAGTACTTCTACTTCTTCACATTCGATGGTCACCCGATCCAAAGTTGGTACATATAAGCCAAAGACATTTGTCGCTACAACCCCTTCATCTTTCCCTATTTCAGAACCATTATCTGTCAGTGATGCTTTACAAAATTCTCAATGGAAAAAGGCCATGGATGAGGAATATGCTGCTATCCAGCGTAATAACACTTGGGAACTCGTTCCTTATTCTCCCGAGATGAATCTTGTCACTCATAAGTGGATTTACAGGGTTAAGTATGCCTCAGATGGCTCTCTTGATAAGCTTAAAGCTCGTTTAGTGGCTCGAGGTTTCAGTAAACTCCAGGGATTGATTATTTTGAGACCTTTAGCCCAGTTGTGAAGCCTGTGACAATAAGGCTTGTTTTTTCTCTTACTGTAACTAGAGGTTGGAAAATACATCAGGTTGATATTAATAATACTTTCTTAAATGGTGATCTTCTTCAGCCTGTTTTTATGACTCAACCACAGGGCTATGTTGATCCTTCACGCCCTTCTCATGTTTGTAAACTAGTTAAGGCCTTATATGGATTGAAACAGGCTCCTCGGGCGTGGAATGACAAGCTCAAACAGTCTTTACTTTCATGGGGTTTTGTGAATACAGTATCTGATTCTTCTCTTTACTATCTTTGACATGATGATAAGCTATTGCTGGTTTTTGGTTTATGTTGATGATATTTTAATCACAGTGGATGACTCTTCCATGATCACTTCTCTCATTTCACAGTTACATAATCGGTTCCCTCAAAGATCTTGGTCAAGTTCATTATTTCTTGGGTCTTGAAGCACATCACGTTGCAGATGGCATTGTGTTGAATCAAGCAAAATATATTCGCGATATTCTTTGTAAAGCTTCGATGTCTACTTGCAAATCGAGTCCTACTCCTTACTGCTCCGGTATCAAGCTTAAGCTACTTGACAACACTCCTTTTAATCATCCTACATTGTTTAGGAGCATAGTTGGGGCTCTTCAATACCTAACCATGACCAGGCATGACATTTCCTTTGCTGTAAACAAGCTTAGTCAATTTTTGCATGCTCCAACAGTTAATCATTGGAAGACATGCAAACGTGTTTTACGATATTTACAAGGCACTCTTACTCTTGGGTTATTTTTTCAATCCTCTTCTAAGATGATTCTTCATGGTTACTCTGATGCTGATTGGGCTAGTTGCCTTGATGATCGTCACTCGACTAGTGGTTTTGTATATTTTTGGGTCCTAATCTCATTGTTTGGAGTTCAAAGAAGCAACCTGTTGTTGCTAGAAGCAACACAGAATCTGAGTATCGAAGCTTAGCAGCCACAGCTACTGATCTTATTTGGGTTCGTTCTTTGTTTACAGAACTCAAAATTATTCCAGAGACTCCTTTTATCATTTGGTGTGACAATAGCAGTGTTGCTTCGTTGGCTGATAATCCAATTTTCACCAATGAACAAAGCACATAGAAATTGACATTCATTTCATTCGTGAGAAAGTTCAAGCAAAGGAATTGGATGTTCGATATATTTCTTCAGAAGATCAACTTGCAGATGCATTGACTAAACCTCTTTCTTGTCCTCGTTTTCTAAATCTGCGTAGAAAATTTTCCTTGACAGAACCCCGATCCAATTGTAGGGAGCATGTTAAGATAACAGAAGTTAGAGGTTAATTAGTTAGAGATGGGTTAGTTAATTAAAGATATTATTTGAGCTTCTCTATACGTGTACAACTCTTAGTGGATTAGGAAGAAATATATATTCTCTGATTGTAGAAAACACTTTTCTTATTCAATTGAAATCTCTTTCTCTCTTCTTACGTTCCTTTCTCTCTCTTCTTATGTTCTCTCAATTCGTAGCATATACGACAAAAATATTTATTAATAATTTTAAAATATTTTTAAAAAAATATTACTTTTAATTAATATACTCTATTTTTTATATTTATTTTTTATATTTTTTTATTGTATTGTGTATCAACTCAATATTTTTCATATTTGTGTTAAGTTGAAACGAATTTTTATAGTGTGATGTCCATGTAGCATATATATCAACACAAATTAAAACACTCTTCAATAACATGAACCGTCATACGTAGCCTTTGAATTAAGGAAAGGAATTAAATGCGGATGGAAAAAATATTTTATTTTATTACTATACAACAAAAACAAATACGATAGGATATAAATTAACTCTGTAAAAGTATTTTTGTGAGACGATAGTATATCTTCACAAACTATTTAGGGAGCTTACTAAAACAAATCACAAAATCTATAACTAAAAATTAAGTTCAAACCAAGCATACTCTTTGTGACAATTTATTATTAAACATATATTATAATTTGGACAAATTAAATAACCGAACTTAAAATTTCATCTGACATGTTAGATTAATGCGAATCACTCTCAATTTAAAAAGGAAAGAAGAAAAAAAATCATAAAATAATTAGTTAGAAAGAAGGGAAGATACGAAAGTTGACAAGGTCATACATGAGAAAACAATTTTTTTTTTTGTATTTAGAAAATTCTTCAAGTTGTGAACAGAGGGGGACGACAAAAATTAATGTTATCCCCATTTTGTTTTTCCATTAATTAATTTTTAACAATTTGATTGTGGGGGGCAGTTGGGACATTTCCCTTTTTGATTTGCTTTATCCTCCAAATGGGCATGGTGGCATTTTTAAAATAAAGTAAAACAAAATAAAAGGAATATTAATCTGTTTGGAAGAAAGGAGGATGGCATTCACCCCACTTGCCTCTTAATTAAATAGTACAATTAATAACCTTTCAAATAGTTGCATCTTTATCTCGCAGTTGATGTACACTTGCATTAATTTGTTAAGGTAATTGATTGCAACACTAATTTTGATTAGCAAGAAAATGTTTCTAGTCTCTTCTAGACCATTATTGTAATCAATACGTAGTTTTCAACTCTCTTATAATAGACGTAGCCCACAGATTCAAGTTGCAAGTGGTCTTTTTTCTTTTTATAATTTAATTATTTTAGAGAGAAAGAAAATTTTCTTTTTCCATTCTTATTTTATCTTTCTTGAAACCATTGAATTTTGTATTATTCATAATGCTAATTATAGTTGAATATATAGTGTGTGTTCAAATGCGATAGGGTGCATCTACTTTAAAAAATGTATACAAATATAAACAAAAATATATATAATTATGAACAAAAATCTATACAATTTAATTATTACTATCTCCGATTCTCCGTCACATAAAAAAGTTCACAATTACTGTAAATACGGAGTTCAAGAAAAAATTGTTTTTGGGGATA
Organism: Pogostemon cablin; assembly: GCA_023678885.1. NCBI lineage: Eukaryota > Viridiplantae > Streptophyta > Magnoliopsida > Lamiales > Lamiaceae > Pogostemon > Pogostemon cablin. The sequence goes on from CM042983.1 coordinate 2,346,814, forward strand.
GTTTGATATTTTTAGGTAATAAATAAATTATAAAGTAAGTTTTGTGAGTTGTAAAGGAGTGACAATTTTGAAATTAAAGTGTATTGAGTGGTTATTGATTTGTGTGTATTTCCTTATTTGAGGTGTGAACTTGTTTATGGGACGGACAAAAATAGAAAGTGTGAATTTATTTATGGGTCGGAGGGAGTAGTTTTTTTAATGAAAAATTGAGCGTAAAAAGATATACAATTATTAAAACACACATGTACTCCACTATTTAATAAAAAGTTATACACATACGGATGCTAAATTTTTTAATGAAAATATAGTGTGAAAAAAGTATATAATTATTAAAAAAAATATATATAAAATAAAATAACATGTATATAAAATAAAATGAAAAATTATACACATATGGATACATCGTTGCATCCGGGTTTGCACCTAATATCAACTCTATTCATAAACGTGATGGACTTATGGGAATACCAAGTTCTTTTTTTCTTTTTTCTCACAACATGAATTTGCAGTAAATATATTTTAGTTTTATAGTAATATATATTAATAACATGAATATATGTATTATAAATCAATGTGAAATTTATCGAATTTATTGTTTTAAACGAGGGAAATATATAGATTTTGTTTTCAATTTGGGATTTTAATTTCCAATGGATTAATAGTAGAATTTAATTTCTTGCTTTGCATAGCTTATGTTCTTTTCTTCTTTTGTTTGGACTTTTGAAGGTTGTTTTGGTAATTTGGTTGATGCAACTAGATCCTATTTTTATTGGCATCACATGAATCCTAATACTTTCTCTCTCTTGAAAATCCAACTACCCTGTCTTCTCATGTACATAGCCCATCTTCCATGTTAAAGAAAGCTCAATTTGAGAGTTGAATTTCTTCTCTCTCTACACCCAATATATATATACCAAATACATCCCAAAAATCCAGAAAGCTATACACGAGCTCTTAAAATCTGTTCATTCTCTCATCATTCATCATCATCGTCGACTAATTAATCAGAATCGAAAACTGGATTGATTAATTAATCTTCGAAAATGCCTGGAAATCATTCACAATCATCGCTTCTGCTTCAAAGAATCAACGAAACGCCGTCGTCCGCCGCCCCCATGACGGCGTGCAAGCAGGCCTACCGCCATCTCACCGCCGCACAAGTCCCGGACCACGTGGCGCGCTACCACAACCACGCCGTGGGTCCCAACCAGTGCTACTCCGCCGTCACCCAGCACATCTCCGCCCCAATCTCCACCGTGTGGTCCGTCGTCCGCCGCTTCGACAACCCCCAAGCGTACAAGCACTTCGTGAAAAGCTGCCACGTGGTGCTCGGAAACGGCGACGTAGGGACCTTACGGGAAGTACGCGTCATCTCCGGGCTGCCCGCGGTCAGCAGTACGGAGCGACTGGAGATCCTCGACGACGAGCGCCACGTCATGAGCTTCAGCGTCGTCGGTGGGGACCACCGCCTGGCAAACTACCGGTCCGTCACCACACTGCACGCGGCAGGGAACGGCGGCACCGTCGTCGTGGAGTCGTACGTTGTCGACGTGCCACAAGGTAACACTAAAGAAGAAACCTGTGTATTTGTCGACACCATTGTCAAATGTAATCTGCAGTCTTTAGCTCAGATCGCTGAGAATCTTGCAAGACGAAACCATTCTACATAAAAAAAAAAAAAAAAAAAAAGAATCACAATTTAATTAGGGTATATGTTGTTGAGGGAATTAATTAACGGTGCATGATCAGATTAGTTCAATTCAAGAATGAATTTTCTTGTCTGCAATGGCGTTTGTAACTTCGGATGTTTGTTTTTTGATTGTTCAAGAAACGTACGTATAATGTTTTTTATTTGTTTATTGAAGCAATTTCTCTCTCTGAAAACCTTCTACTCGATTAATTTCATGAGAATCTCAGTTTCTGTTTGCTGCATATGTAATTAGTCTATATAAAAGGGCTAAATTAGTAATTATGTATTGATCTTATGTTGCATTAGCATTCCAGCTAATGAAGCGATAAAAAAATATTACTAATCCCTCCTCGTAAACGAGGATGAACCCTTATAATAGAGTATTCTATCAGTACGATGTGAGCTAGCATTGATATTTGCAGTTAATCAATTTGTTTAATTAGTTTAAGCATTATTTTAATTATCGCAGTTTGCACTCTAGCCTTGCAGTCAAGCAGCTTAATTTAGGGTTTATGAATTCTTCTTCTTACAAAATAAAAGGATGGAATGTGATCTATATCAATTGGATCAATTATAATTAATTTTATGTTTATTTATGATTTCATATGATACACATACTAGAATTGAGATACTAATTTTGAAATAAAATGAGGGACGACAAATGATAGATTTAATATTTTAGTTAAGATTAGGGATCATTTGCCAATATAAACTCCCAAAAAATTATGTGGATTAAATAAATCTACTTAAAAATTCATCATAATTAGGACTGCCGCTTTTAAATACTCCATTGGATAAACATTGAACAAATTAATGAATCGAGTTTAAGAAAATGAAAACTAATACTTATAATCTCTTATTTAGCTAGATTTAACTTTTCAAATTCGTAATAACACATTTTAAGTATTTCTTTCACTTAATTGATAAGAGACATTGAAAATAAATTACTCCTTGTCCGAAATAGAAAATGATCTAATATACTATTAAAAATCGTTTCCAATGTACGTAATAGAGGATTTGGATGATAACACACCACACCATGCTGCTGATTTAATTCACATACATAATTATTAGCAATTTGTTACGTATTAAATATTAGAAAAAGAAAGGTATGTACTCCCTCCGTCCCAACTTCAACTTCACACTTTCCGTTTTGGTTCGTCCCAATTTCAACTTCATATTTCCATAAAAGGAAAAGGTACATAACTAATATCCCTCTCATATACTTTAATTTCAAAATTACCATCACCTTTTTAACACACATAACATACTTTATCATTTATTTATTACCCAAAAATACCAAACTACCCCCAAAAGTTACTCAAAAAGTGATTTTTCTTAATTTGCGTGTATACAGTAAATATGAAGATGAAAATGGGAAGGAGGGAGTACAAAAATACTATTATTAGTATTCATTAAATAAGAAGGAATCAAACAGCTAGCCAAACGTTGCAAGTTGGCCCTGTGGTGAGACCAAGTAGGGTGTTAAAGAACAGAAAAAGAAAATTTGGAGTTGTACGTTATAGCAAGTTGCACAACTTGCATCTCTTTCTCTTTCTGCATCTTTTTTCTTATTCATATAATATATTAATATACCTATGCAACTTGGAATGCTTTTGTGGAAAATACCAACAAATTAAACGGGTAATTATATGATATACTATGTGGAGTATAATGAAAATTAAATAAAAATAATATTAAATGAAGGTGGCAAGTTGCAATGAGCATTTAAATATCCCGTGCCGTCTTGTCTACTCTTCTGTTCAATGCCTTCAAGTCATTCAACCCCGACTACCGCCCCCACACCTTGTACTTTGTATTTTTTAAATTAAATTGGAGTAATAAATTGGTGCGAGTTGAAGTACTCTTTTGAATATTAATGTGAATAAATTTTTTAAGTAAACAGGGAGTAATAAATTGGTACAAGTTGTATTAGTAATATTTTAAAATTTTATTTTATTTTTTTTATTTTGAAAGAGTAATATTTTACAGTTATGATGGGCGACAGTGCACACTTTTACGGTAAGGCTTCCGTAGCACAAATTAGAAAATTATACTTTCTCCGTCCACTTTTAAAGTATCAATTTTACTATTTTTGTCATCCGCTTCAAAGATATCCATTTTCCTATTTTGTAAAAAAGTACACAATATGACTCACCACTTCCCTCTAATACTATTACCCACTTTACATATAATAATAGTACTCCTTAATCCACGTGCAAAAAGTAAATTGATACCTTAGAATTTGACGGAGGGAGTAATATTTTTGATAAAAAAGTTATTATCGAATTAATAAAAAATGATAGTAGTGCAGTGAATTATTTCATAAACAATTCGTGATTTATAAATAAAATTAAGTGATAAAATTTTTAATGTAAAGTAATACTCCTTTATAAAAACTAATTAAAAAAAACATAATAATAGTCTCACGTAAGACGATTTCAAGTGTTGCCCCTTAAAAAATTCCTCATCCGTAACAGAAAGTACTTCCTCTATCTCCTTTAAAGGGTCTTTTTTTTCATTTTGGCCATCACATTCATAGAATCCCCCTTTCTTTTTTATACACATGAGATCCACACTCACCATTAATACAATTAAAATATTAGGCACACACACTCACTAATACAACTACTCACAACACATTAAATAATAATAGTCCTTAATCCACGTGCAAAAAGAGTTTTTTTTTGCACGTGGATTAAGGAGTATTTTTATTTAATGTGTAGTGGATAGTTGTATTAGTAGGTGTGTAGGGCCCATTTCTTAGTTTTATTAGTGTGAGTGTTGATCTCATGTGTGTAAAAAAAAAATCCTTGAAGATCTGGTGCCCAAAATAAAAAAAAGTGAGACTTTTTGAGTGGAGGGAGAGAGTATTTTTAGAAATAAAAAAATAAAAAATAACTTGTAGGGATAAAAAAAAAATGAAATACTTTAAAAACGATGGTAACTTTTTTTAACCAACATGCCGCCACATCCACGTACGCGTGAATATTATCGGGGTCATAGGGAGCATTTAACGCATGTTTCGATTTAAAAAATTCTTTCGATTTTCAGAATACACACTAAATTTTAAGAACCACTAATGCTAAGGTTCAATCCATGTACCTTCCATATATTTTTTTTTTCAATTAATATCTTTTTCTACTTTTCTCTCCTCTCATATTTTTTCTTCCACATTAAATAATAATTTCTTATATATATCACTACTCATCATTTACTTATTAATTAATTTAATTTAATATAAAATTAAAATTAAAACTATGAAAAATCAAAGTAACATAGAGTATGGGATTTTGAAATAAATAAAACGTTAATCCAAAAGAAACATCGAGCACACGAGTGTAGTGTAATTGCCCTAGACAAGCGTTTGACCGCGTGCACCGCCAAATTAGTTGGCTGTTCAAACTTTTTTCCTTATCCCTCTTTGAAACTTCCCATTTCCATTTGTATATAAAAATTAAGATGTCTATTATTTATTTATTTGTTTATCATTAATCTCACGGTCTTATAAAAAAAAAAAACACAGACACACTTCTAATTCTACATTTAAAAAATATTTCACGCATTAATTTCGTTTCACGATAATATTTAAAGATAATGATTCTTTTATTCGAAGGCATCGATTAATTTACATTTAGAATAAAGTTTATATTTTCTCTCGTCATTAATCCAAATGATGAAAGTGTTATTGGCACGGGACATCCGGACATGATATATAATGCAACACAAAGAGAAATTCATGAAATGGCAATTAAAATAATGGAGTAGTTTAATAGTGTTGCAAATGAGTCGTATAGAGTAATTAACAACATGGCATTAATTAATGCAGAAATAAGATTTAAGAATAATTGAGAGTAAATTAATGAGCATGATATAATGCCGTACAACACAAGTTGATCCTATCTATTTGTGCAAGTACAAGACCGAGTACAACAAGTTGGCTAGCTTTTCCAGAAGATGCCAGTTGCCCTCTGGATAAAAACGAACAAACAATGATGGATATTGATCTCATCCATTTGTAATGGAGTAATAAATTTTTTTGAAGAATGCTTTGAAAAAAAAAAATTTATAATAATTATTAGGAGTATTACGGAGTACTACGAAAAAGAAAGAAAGAAAGGTATTAGAAATCATTAAAAAGAAAAACAAGAATGATCGAGTCCATTCATTGCGATATCTCTTCCTCTCCTCTCACGAATAAATTCACACTTTCTATTTTTATTCATCTCATAAATAAGTTCACATTTCAAATAAAGAAATAGACACAAATCAATAATTTTACAAAACATTTTAATTTCAAAATTGTCATCCATTTACAACTCACATTGCTTACTTTATAATTTATTTATTACTGTAACAACAAATATTGTATTTATAATAAAATAAACACAAAAGAATTACAATGATAATCCAGAAGGATTAAACTTGATGATTAAGTAAACAATCTCTATCAATCCTCTGATTCTTCTCTCGAACCAATTTGGCTTGATTTTGACTTTGACTTTGACTGCGTTGACCGCGTTGACTGTGTGTGTTGAGTCGGATCTTCAGTTGAAGCTTGTCCGAACTCGGATTTGGGATCTTATAACGTTAATCCAGAGGCGTCGAACCTTTATTTGGATTAAACGTACTTGATCCGAAGAACACTCGATCTGGGGGGCTTAGCACCTTAATCCCGGGTCGTATGTTGTTCTTGGCGCGAAGAACACCGAAGAACTCAGTATATGAAGAACGTTTGATTTGGGGGGCTCCGCACCTTAATCCCGAATCGTTTGCCGTTCTTGACTTGAAGATGCTTGAAGATCTCAAGGGAGCGCTGCTCGTGTTCTTGATCTCTTCAGAGCGTTTATGTCTTCAAGTATTTGAGTGTGTGTAGTGAATGAAGGAGGGCTCCTTATATAGGTGAAGGAATGAGCATGCCCCATAAATAACTTGCAATCTGATTGGTCTATGACAGATTTGGCCTGGTTCTGCGGGCTTGGGCCGTTCCAAATATATCACAGCCTGATCGGTCATTGCTTAATTTGACCTGATTCTGGAACCTTCCATGCTTTACTTAACTTATGGGTCAAGCTTTACTTAATTTAAACCCTACTTAATTTGTTGGGTATTAAATTAATTATCAATTATTTATTAATCTATTTTAGGAATTAATTTATTAAATCCCCAAAATAAAATATAATAAATTAAAATTGATATTTAATCAATAAAATCCACGTGTCGCCATTTGATTGGACCGTGAATTTTAATTGCTTACAAATGCCCCCTTGCGATTTGTTCACGGACAGAATGTCTTGTTGTGAAGGAATCGCAAAAGATTTGTTTCTTGTTCACCAAGATTTCATGAACCTTACCCAAAATTATCAAAGTTATTTGTAGTAAAGAATCTCCTACAATTTTGTAGAGCTTGAGCACCTCACAATAATCTCCATAATTATCCATGAGTCCACTAGTAATTTCCATAATTATCCACAAATAATTTCCATAATTATCCATGAGTCCATAATTATCCATGAATCCACTACTATATAATGGTACCTCATGAACTCAATTTTTTTATCAAAGCTATCCAACAAACAAGATATTCACTTCAATTCGTGGTTCTTCCTTCTCTTATTTGAATTTTTCTTTTTTCTTTTCAAAGTGTAGCATAAAGTGTCTCTAAAAAAAATTTTTTTCTTCAGCATCGGTCCAAGAAGCTGTCAAGACAAAATACTCAATCAAAACACATCATCCAAAGAATTCAATCTATAAGTGTAAGCTCTCAATTCCTTAATTTGCTCTCTTTTTTTTTGAACTGTTTATTCGTCTTGTTTGCTTGTTGTTCCTGTCTTCGACCAAGAACTTAATAACATGCTTGTCCTTGCCCCTCTTTCTCTTCCGAGAAATCGACGGTGAGCCTTGTCCTCGCCCCTCTTTCTCTTCCGAGAAATCGACGGTGAGCCTCGTCCTCGCCCCTCTTTCTCTTCCGAGAAATCGACGGTGAGCCTCGTCCTCGCCCCTCTTTCTCTTCTGAGAAATCGACGGTGAGCCTTGTCCTCGCCCCTCTTTCTCTTCTGAGAAATCGACGGTGAGCCTTGTCCTCGCCCCTCTTTCTCTTCCGAGAAATCGACGGTGAGCCTCGTCCTCGCCCCTCTTTCTCTTCCGAGAAATCGACGGTGAGCCTCGTCCTCGCCCCTCTTTCTCTTCTGAGAAATCGACGGTGAGCCTTGTCCTCGCCCCTCTTTCTCTTCTGAGAAATCGACGGTGAGCCTTGTCCTCGCCCCTCTTTCTCTTCTGAGAAATCGACGGTGAGTCTTGTCCTCGCCCCTCGGTTGTTCCTTATGGAATTAAGAACTGCTCCTCGGTTGCCTCTCGATACGATTGTCCCGACATGGTGATTGAACTGTGAGCTCGTGGTTTCGAAAGGGTTCGAGGTCGCTTGTTGTTGGTGCTTATGCTTACGAGAGGGGCGGTGAATGATGCTCGGCCATCGGTGTTGACAATCCGACCGGGGAGCGGCGCGATAGGGTCGATCCGTGGGTACTTAGCGCGGTTGAGGATGTACGCCCGATCTGGGTAAGAACCTCGGAACAACAGTGACGACTGATGCACTTGGCGATGACAGCCGGTTCGCGTGCCTCGGCACCGTGAGATGAGACGGTGGTGGCTTCGCGTGATTATGACTGGGCAGTAAGCGGCTGCTGCGTTTTTTTTAAGAGGCCGACAGCGCGTCGACGATCAATAGTCACGACGGGCGACGGCTGCATGCGATGGCGCGGTGACACGGGGGACCCGCGGTGGCGTGTTGATGTTGTGGCGATTGGATTTGGCTTCGACTGCCGACGATCCGTGGTGAGCGGCGAGGAGTAACGACGACTGGAGTGGGTTTCGATTCCCGCAAGTCCACAACCGGCGTGAAGATCTACGGCAAAAGAACTGACCTCGGCGTGGTAACGTTCGTGGTGATGGCGGGTCTTCTTCGACGAGCAAGCAACTTCCGGCGGCAATGGCGATTGGTGGGCGCTCTCAGAATACGATGATGTCAACGATCCGGTGAGGATTTGCAGTAGAGAAATCCAGCCTTGGCGTGGTCGTACTCCACCTATTCCGACTGGATTCAGAGCGGCATCTCCGGCGACGGGGCGATCTTCAGCAACGAGGCGATGATGAGGTGGATCCAGCTGTGGTTGATGGGCATCACCCTTTTGACTTCGAGGGGAGCAGCGGCCAGAGTAGCCTCGTGCAGATCGGCGGCGGCGGCAGCGCGCACGGCGGTCAACGGCGGAGGGGAACGAGCACCGATGGCGCGGCAAGCAAATCTGGCTTCAGCTATGGAACGAGCAGCGGTTGATGGCGTTCAGCGATGGATGGGCGCACACGGAGGCGGCGATTTGCAGCGGCAACGATGATCCTTGGTGGCGTGGTTAACGGGAGGTAGCAGCGAAGTCGAGAGCAATTGGTTGATGGCCGAAGGCGACGCGGCAGAGGGGAACACGACTGATGGCTTCGCGTGGCCAAGTGGCGGATGCTTTGATGGGAGGCGACGGTAGCTACGCATCCGGCGGGAGGCGGCGGCAGCTATGCGTCCAGCTGAGGTGTTCGCCGTTGGATGGTGTGGGCGATCTACAGCAGTGAAGGCTAATATCTTGGCGTGAAGAAATCTGCGGCATAAATTCTAGAGGAATTATCAATAACCATCAATTTTGACTTCTCCAACCAATTTTGACTTCTTTTGGGCCCAATTGATTTAATCATTTTGGGCCTCATCAAATAGGGCTTTCTTCAATTACTTGGACTTTATTATAGATTCATTCGGCCCATATTTATTTATATTTCTGCAGCAGCTCTGGGCTTCTGAATTAATTGCTACTGGGCTTGTTGTGAATGGGCCATCAATCCTTATAAATTAATTCGGGCTTGGCTCTACTTTGGGTCAATTATTTGCGCCAACAAATATTCGAATGGCTATGATCTTGATTAAATCCATTCCATATGGCCAAGCTGCTCCCTTCTTCCTTTCATCATTAACATTTGCCCATGTATTTTGTAGTTGGCTCAACTTCAAGATGATCCAATTTGTGAGCGAGAAGACGTCCTCCACAACACGTGAATGGGTGATTTTTTTAACACCGGACGTCAGCAAGACAAGACTCGTCTCTTGACGCCTATAGAGAAATCTTCTCAACATCGCCACTCTTCCATCTTTTGAGATGGAATCGACCGAGCAGCATCAACGTCGTCACTCTTTCATCTTTTGAGACAGAATCCACAGAGCAGCATCAACGTCGTCACTCTTCCATCTTTTGAGATGGAATCGACAGAGACAGAACAGCATCAACATTGTCACTCTTCCATCTTTGAGATGGAATCGACAGAGACAGAACAGCATCAACATTGTCACTCTTCCATCTTTGAGATGGAATCGACAGAGACAGAGCAGCATCAACATTGTCACTCTTCCATCTTTGAGATGGAATCGACAAAGACAGAGCAGCATCAACATCGCCACTCTTCCATGAGATGACACTTTTGCCTCATTTCTTGTATTTTATTTATGGCATGCATGCTTCAACTCTTTATTTCTCTCACAAGTTTGACAATAATAACTAGAACCATGACTGAACTTAGTGAGCTACTAAGCTGCCTACGTATCTCTTTAAGAGAATCAAGTCATAACGTAGTTCAAAGGGACATGGTGTTGTTTTGGGGGGGGTGCCGTGCACAGTTTATACTCATGCGGGCCAGGAGTGACTATTCTTTAACCACTTTAGACAAAGTAGGATATTTAATGCTTTAACCACTTAAAATATCTGAGTGGGATGAATTAATAGTTTAAACACATATAATTACCTTTGGTGGGCGTCATGCACAGTTTATACTCATGCGGACCAGGAGTTCATCGTACACAGTTTATACTCATGCGGACCAGGAGTTCGTCGTACACAGTTTATACTCATGCGGACCAGGAGTTCGTCGTACACAATTTATACTCATGCGGACCAGGAGTAACATGCAGTTTAGGCTCGTGCGTCAAGGAGCGTTGTACATGTATTTGTTTTACGCGTAGTAGCGCTTCAAGAACTTCCCATTTATAGGGCCAATGTTCACGCCATCCTCTGAGATCAACTTGTACGCGCCATTTGTGTAGGCTTCCTTCACAACATGAGGGCCATCCCACTTGGGTAGAAACTTATTTCCAACGCGATGGGTGACTACTATAGGTCTTCTCACAGCAAGCACCAAATCACCAACTTGAAAAGAACGTACCTTCACTTTCTTGTTGTATGTTCTAGAAAGACGAGATTGGTAACACTCGAGTCTTTGTTGTGCTTCCAACCTCTTTTCATCTAACGCTTCTAACTCTTGGAGACGTAACTTTGCATTTTCTTCCTCGGTGAGGCCTTCTTGTATGGCTATCCTCAAAGAAGGAATTTGCTTTTCAAGAGGCACAACAGCCTCAACACCATACACCAAGGAATACGGAGTGGCTTGAGTAGGTGTTCTATAGGTGGTGCGGTATGCCCATAAAGCTTCATTTATTCTTTCATGCCAATCTCTTTTCGACTTGGACACCACCTTCTTTAACAAACTACATAATGTCTTATTGAAAGCTTCAGCAAGACCATTAGCAGCTGCGTTATACATTGAAGATTTCTTTTGTTTGAAATCAAACTTCTCACATAGCTTATCAATCCAACTGTTGCTGAACTGCTTTCCATTATCAGTGATGATGTAGCGCGGAACACCATACCTATAAATGATGTTGATTCGAATGAAATCAGCAACATTTTCTTTCTTTACTTTCCTTAGAGGCACAACTTCGGCCCACTTTGAAAAGTAATCGGTTGCCGCAAGAATGTAGAGATGACCACCAGATGACTTTGTAAGCGGCCCCACCACATCTAAACCCCAAGCATCGAAAGGCCATGAAGCGACCGTCGGATGTAAAGGCTCCGGAGGTTGATGAATCAAATTTCCATGGAACTGACAAGCTTGACATCTTTGTGCGTAATCCATGCAATCCTTCACCATGGTTGGCCAATAGTAACCCATCCTTTTAATTCTAAAATGTAGCTTCGGTCCGGATTGATGAGCACCGCAAATTCCGGAGTGAGCCTCCTCCATTGCTTGAATAGTTTCTTCCTTACCCAAGCATCTCAAGAAAATTCCATCGAATGATCTTCTATAAAGTGTACCCTTGAAGTAGATGAACCGAGGTGCCCGACGCCGAATATCAACCCTTTGTCGTGGATCGTTAGGCAACTTATCATATTTCAAATAATCCACAAGCGGTTGGCTCCAATCTTCTTCTTCAATTTCGAAAACCTCCACCACATGATTTTCAACTTCTTCATAATCATCATCTTCAAAGATTGGTGGTACAACCCAACTTCTACACACCGGTATTTGAATCTGCATTTCTGGCATAGCTATAATTGATGCTAACTTAGCGAGGGCGTCAGCTTGCTTATTCTCTCTTCTAGACAGATGCTTAATATCAACATCACCGAGATAACCCATAAACTTTTGAGCATACTTGTAATAGGGGAACAACTCAGGCTTCTTCACTTCATACACTCCAAGGAGTTGATTTACTACCAATAGCGAATCACCATACACTCTAAGGTGTAGCTGCTTTATATCGACGGCCATCTCTAAACCAAGTATGAGTGCTTGATACTCAGCCACATTGTTAGAGCAATTTTCTGTTAAGGAAAATGAGAAAGGTAGAACTTCACCACTGGATGTTACAAACACGACTCCCGCACCAGCTCACTCTCTATGAGATGCTCCATCGAAATACATCTTCCAAGGAGAAACTATGTCCACAGTGAAAGCATCTTCATCGGGGAGTTCATCAGATAGTTCCCATTCAGCAGGCATTGGATGATCAGCTAGAAAATCTGCCAACACTTGTCCTTTTACGGCCTTTTGAGGAACGTACACGATTTCAAACTGTTGAAGTTGGAGATACCATCTTGCAAGCCGATCAGAGAGTACTGGTTTTGACATGACAAATTTTAGTGGGTTGGCTTTCAAAACTAGCCGAACTGTGTGAGCTTGAAAATAATGTTTCAACTTCTGAATTACGAAGATAAGGGATAAACAGATCTTCTCAATGGGTGAATACTTCAACTCGTTTGGAGTCATGGTTCTACTTAGATAATATAGAGCTCTTTCTTTACCATCATCATTTTCTTGTGCAAGTAAAGCTCCCACAGAACGCTCTTGAGCAGCTAGATAAAGGACTAATGGACGTCCCGGTATTGGAGCACTCAACACTGGTGCCTTCATCAAGTATTCTTTAATGCTGTTGAAAGCATTATTGCAAGCTTCATCCCATTCGAATATGCTGTCTTTCTTCATGAGATGACTAAATGGTTGGCATCGGCCAGCTAAATTTGATATGAATCTCCTTAAGTATGCCAACTTTCCTTGCAGACTTTTGAGCTCATGTATGTTCCGAGGCACATGCATTTTCATGATTGCGTCAATCTTTGCTTTCTCAATCTCAATCCCTCGACGGCGAACAACAAACCCAAGAAATTTCCCAGATGAAACTCCAAATGCACACTTGAGTGGATTCATCTTGAGTTGATGCTCTCTTAATCGTTCAAACACTCGCCTTAGATCATGGAAATGATCTTTCTTTTCCTTTGATTTCACCACAATATCATCAACATAGCATTCGACAATCTTATGAAGCATGTCATCAAATATCTTCTGCATGGCTCGCTGATAAGTGGCACCAGCATTCTTTAAGCCAAATGGCATAACATTATAGCAATATATTCCTTTTGGAGTACGAAAGGCTGTCTTCTCTTGATCCTTAGGAGCCAAACCAATTTGATTGTAGCCAGATGATCCATCCATAAATGAAAGGACCTCATGCCCCGTTGTTGCATCAATCATGAGCTCAGTAATTGGTAATGGAAAGTCATCTTTTGGACATGCCATATTCAAATCTCGGAAATCAACACATACTCTGAGTTGTCCATTTTTCTTTCTTACCGGCACGATATTGGAAATCCATGTAGGATATTTGACTTCTCGGATCTTGCCTGTTTCAAGAAGCTTATTAATCTCGTCCTCAATCAAAGGAATCAACTCTGGTCGAAATCGACGCTGCATTTGTTTAACTGGTCGAGTTCCCTTTTTAATGGACAAGTGGTGCACTGCGATTTTCGGATCTAAGCCTGGCATTTCCTTATGCGACCATGCAAAGACATCTCTGAATTCTCGCAAAAGGCTAACATACTTTGTTTCTTCCTCAACATTTAGCAGAACACTTATGTAGGTAGGACGTGGATCATTTTCATCACCTAAGTTAATTTCTTTCAACTCATCAACAGTGGCTTTCACTCCTTCTTCAAATTGTGGAGGGGCATCTTCAGCATCTACTTCCTCCATTTGAGAATCTTCCACAGCAGTAATATGATTGGTAGAAGCTACACTTTCTTTATCATCACTATCATCTTTAGTAAAGATGATTCTTTGCACCTTATCCTTCAACACTCTTCCACTTGAGACAGTCAAGATATTTCGTCGCTTGATGCGAAAAGGATTTTGACTCCGGAGTTTTCGGAGGTTAAGGGACTTGACATGATTTTGCCTCCTACACTTCCCTTTACAGGGTCCAAGCCTTTCGAAGACACTCCCAAGCCTTTCAAAAATAGATATTCTCTTGACTTCCCTACTACTCGCATCAAACCTATCCTCCGTTGATAAAGCTTCTCCCTCGGTGATATAATTTGTACTTGCTCTTCTAATTGCAATGCGGACTGGCTTTTGAGGGACATACCCCAAACCTGGCTTAGCCTTCTTGATAATGTGATCACTATTTTTCAACATTTTCTGAATAACATTGAGCCCCTGGCCTGGTGGGTTGATAGTTTCTTGACACACCTTACTCACCATCGCTTTTTCCCTTGGTTCATAACCAGCCTTGATAAGGAGTTTATAAGCTTGTGGACTATACGACTTGGTTATTTCAGCTTCAAACACTTCACCGTGTTCGGTCTTTGGTCCTTCAATAGGACGTGTGAATCCTTTGAGTGGTGGAGAAGAAAGTTTACTAGCATCAATTTTTGTTAAAGGCAACGTTAACTCTTCCGAGATCTCAAGCCCTTTGCCTTTGTTCTCCTTGAGAGTGGCAGATGATGTACTACCTTCCTCATCCTTTATTTGTTTATTGCCCCCATTATCTTGCACTAGGGCTTCTTCATGCTTTACTTCCTTTGTACTCTTGAAGAAATATTTAGCATCAGCAAAGTAAGCTTCAGCTTCAGTAAACGGCTTGTCGTCACCAAATACTCTTTTCACGTTGTCACCTTCACTATATTTGAAGCACTGGTGTAATGTAGAAGGAATCACGCCATTCTCATGTAGCCATGGACGCCCCAAAAGCATGTTGTAGGAAGTTTTTGCATCAATAACATGGAAAAGGACTGTGGATTTCATCTCATCAATTAGCAAATCAAGAACTATTGTGCCGAGAGTCCTTTGCCCCTCATGGTTGAACCCTTGGATCATCAATCGGCTATGGTTGAGTTCATCCAGTGGTATTTCTATCTTCTTCAACATTCTCAAGGACAAAATGTTCACTGCCGAACCTCCATCAATAAGTATGCGATTCACTCGCATCCCTTTAGTATAACCAGTCACAAATAGAGGTCGATTATGAGATTGCATACCCAACAACATATCTTCATCCGTGAAGGTCACCTTCATGGAGTAAGCTTTACCCTTAGTTTCAAGTTGTTCGCTTTCATTGTCCTCATTCACGACATGACATGAGCCTCCATTATGACTTTCTTCTACAGAAGTGAAGTTTATGCCCGACTCATCTTCTAACACGATTTTCCCTTCCTTAACCAGTTGCATGATCTTTTCCTTAAGAACGAAACAATCATGAATTGGATGACTCACCAACCTATGATACTTGCAGTATTTTGGGTCATTAGTTCGGCCGGCTTCTTCTGGACGTTTCATCTCAGGAAGGTCAAGGAGCTTATTTTTCATCAGATCATCAAATATGCCAGAAAGGTCTGAGTTCAGAAATGGATACTCTTTTTCTTGCATCTCCTTCAAAGTTAACCTTCTTTGCCCCCACTCTTGGGCAACTTGCTTCCCTTTGTCTTTCTTATCATTTTCATTCTTTCGAACCTTGACCGTCATAATATTTGTGGCCATTGACTCTTTGTTGGAATTTTTAACGTAGGACTTGCCCCCCCTTTTGAAATCTTGTTTATCTTTAGACTTGTAGGAGTCCGACATCGGTGAATGTTTGATTCCACTAGCAGCCATACTTAATTCCATGTCATGAGCCCTAGTAGCCAATTCTTCGAAAGTCTTAGGTTGAATTCCTTTGAGTATATAAAGGAGATTCCATTCCATCCCTTGGATACACATCTCAATAGCAGACTCTCCGGATAATCGGTCCTTGCAATTTAAGCTCAAATTTCTCCATCGATTGATATAATCAATCACAGGTTCTTCCTTCAATTGACGAGTATTAGTTAACTCAGTCATGCTAACAGTTCTCCTCGTGCTGTAGAAACGATTAAGGAACTCATGTTCCATTTGTGCCCAACTATCAATGGATTCAGCTTGCAAGTCGATATACCAATCAAATGCATTTCCTTTGAGAGAGCGAACGAACTGCCTTATCATATGATCTCCATAAGTACCAGCATCATGACAAGTCTCAATAAAGTGTGATATATGCTGCCTCGGGTTTCCCTTGCCATCAAACTGTTGGAACTTGGGAGGCTGGTAGCCAGCTGGCAACTTCAAGTTGTCCACTCTTTTCGTGTATGGCTTGACATAAGTAACAGTAGGCTTGGAATTTTCCTCAAACCTTTCTTTTATTGTTCCAAGTATAATATCCTTGAGTTGATCTACTTGGAGCATTCCATCAGCTGAAAGTGGCAACGTTCCTTGAGTTTGCTCCTTTTCAATAGCCTGGCGCCTTGTGACCTCTTCAACTTCACTATCGTCCATGACTCCTTTTCCATTTGCATGGCTAGTCTCCGCGATGTCTCTTTTCATCAATTGGGAGATCTTTGTGTCTTGAGCTTCTATGTGTTTCGTGAGCCCCTCGATAGCTTTCATCATGTTTGCTAATTGTTCCTCAACAGTCGTAGCGCCTGCCATCATTACTGGAGCTGCAACGGAGTCAGATGAAGAGTTTGAAGATGCAGAATCATCATCACTATCATCTTTCATAGGTAATTGTTTTCTCGAAGCCTCCTCAACCGAAGGGTTGGATCCAGATGAGGCTTCCGAACGAGCTTTTTCTGACATGCTCCTCGTAACAACAGCAACATATTCAGTCAATGCCTCTGAGAGCTTAGAAGCAGCAGTCCTACCTACAGTAATCCTGACAGGGGTCATATCGTACTTTCGAGCTTGTAGAGAGAAGAGATGAGAGGTAGAGACGGTCCCACTGGGCGTGCCAAAATTTGTAACAACAAATATTGTATTTATAATAAAATAAACACAAAAGAATTACAATGATAATCCAGAAGGATTAAACTTGATGATTAAGTAAACAATCTCTATCAATCCTCTGATTCTTCTCTCGAACCAATTTGGCTTGATTTTGACTTTGACTTTGACTGCGTTGACCGCGTTGACTGTGTGTGTTGAGTCGGATCTTCAGTTGAAGCTTGTCCGAACTCGGATTTGGGATCTTATAACGTTAATCCAGAGGCGTCGAGCCTTTATTTGGATTAAACGTACTTGATCCGAAGAACACTCGATCTGGGGGGCTTAGCACCTTAATCCCGGGTCGTATGTTGTTCTTGGCGCGAAGAACACCGAAGAACTCAGTATATGAAGAACGCTTGATTTGGGGGGCTCCGCACCTTAATCCCGAATCGTTTGCCGTTCTTGACTTGAAGATGCTTGAAGATCTCAAGGGAGCGCTGCTCGTGTTCTTGATCTCTTCAGAGCGTTTATGTCTTCAAGTATTTGAGTGTGTGTAGTGAATGAAGGAGGGCTCCTTATATAGGTGAAGGAATGAGCATGCCCCATAAATAACTTGCAATCTGATTGGTCTATGACAGATTTGGCCTGGTTCTGCAGGCTTGGGCCGTTCCAAATATATCACAGCCTGATCGGTCATTGCTTAATTTGACCTGATTCTGGAACCTTCCATGCTTTACTTAACTTATGGGTCAAGCTTTACTTAATTTAAACCCTACTTAATTTGTTGGGTATTAAATTAATTATCAATTATTTATTAATCTATTTTAGGAATTAATTTATTAAATCCCCAAAATAAAATATAATAAATTAAAATTGATATTTAATCAATAAAATCCACGTGTCGCCATTTGATTGGACCGTGAATTTTAATTGCTTACAATTACCTAAAAAAATACCAAAATTACCCCTAAAAATAAAATAAAATTTTCTTTTTAAAATAATTTTTTCTTAAACTCTTTATCTACAATAATTTTAAACTTTTTTTTTTATCTACAATAATTGTAAATTTTTTTTTTTTTTGGGAGGAGAAAGTAATTGAATAGCGGAGGGATGGTGTGGGAGATGTAAATTGGGTGGCCGAGTGAGGGGTAAGGGTGGTGGTGGTGGTGGGTAAGGTGGCCGACTGGCCGTGGTGCGGGGGAGGGGGAGGGGGAGGGGGAGGGGGAGGGGATGTGTTAATTTTTTTTCAAATATGTTATTTTTCTGTAAATTGTTATTATATTTATTATTAATTATTTTTTTAAATATTGAAATATATTTTTTTTAGTGACTCTCTTGTGAGACGGTTGTGAGACGAGCTGACACATTATTAAAGTATGTTTATCGTAGTATGTAAAATACACTTATTTGTAATTAAAGTATGTCAATAATGAATCATCTTATAACATCCTAAAATCATATTTTAATTCATCATCCATCATACTTTACAAAACATACTTAACAACCATTGAACATACTTTATCTATATAATATACATACTTTAACACGTCTCACAAACGGTCTCACATAAATAGCTTCTCAAGAGACTTTGTCATTTTTTTTTATTTTTTTTTTTGTCTTTTGAAAGGATTTTAAAAGGCATTATTTAATGTGTATATATCATTCATCATATTTTGTTAGATAAATCATATTTTAACTATTTAATTATCATACTTTACATATACAATAATTATATTTTAATAATAAACATGTTGTCTTAAGACTCGTCTCAACTAATCTCACGACAAATTTTGTCTGTATATAATTTATTTATGTCATTAATATATAACATGAAGATTTTTAAATACCGAAAAGAAAAAGAAAGGTGATATATAAGTTGTTTAAGTGGAGAGTTATCTTGACTTGAACGACTGAAGAGTGAAAGATGGCAACTGCTTACCCAATTCTTTCAACTGCTCTACCTAATATACCCCTACCCCACCCCCAACATCCTAGTTGTTACTCCCTCCGTCCCGGACTTATGTTCACCGGTACTGTAGATACAGAGTTTAAGAAAAGTTGCTTTTTGACCAACTTTATTGACTTTTTAGGGGTATTGTGGTATTTTTAGGTAATAAATAAATTATAAAGTATGTTATGTGTGTTAGGTGAGAGTGGTATTTTTGAAATAAAGATAACTTTTGAGGTTGTTGGTTGATGTGAAGTTTCCTTTTTTGGGTGGTGAATATAAGTATGGGACGGACGAAAACGGAAAGTGTGAACATAAGTATGGGACGGAGGGAGTACTATTTATTTACCAATACAAAACATTCAATCATGCACTAAACTAGAAAGTATGTTATTTCCACCTTTCTCCAAACCTTCTTTTTCGGTGATGTGTATTCGGACCACATTCTATAATATCTACAACTTAATAATGTAGTACCAAAATTTTTATTACTAGCTTATATATGTATAATTACTATTAAACATTGTGTCGGCCTCATAATATTACGTGCAGCCACGAGATATAATAAAGTGCATCACTACTCATGTAAACCTTTATTAAAGAATTCTATGCAACCGAATTTACGTAATACTTCAAGGTGTGTGCTTTTTTTTTTTTTTTTTTAAATCACACAAATTAGGAACAAGACCATGTGAAGGAAAGGTGGTCATTTTCGCGTAATTAATCTCCTATTCTATCCTTAAAAATTTAAAAAAATTATTCTTAAATTTTAATGTTAATTATAAAGGTATATATAATTATATATATTTCATTGTGTGAATAAACCACAACATTGATATGGAGTATTTTATTTCTAAAATTTAATAGTATATCCCTTTAGAATTTTGTGTGAATAACTGAATATCATTACCATAAACATATGAAATATTAACTCCTTTTTTTTCTTTTTTTCTTTTTTTGAAAGCAGAAATAATATCAAACTCTGAATTAATAGTCTTTGATTTACCTACAACAATATATATACACACACACAACAAAAATGTATACTATTGAACAATACAAAATTAATATTTCAATCCCAACATAATCATGTTCCTTGTTATTCTTTTACATGAACAGTTTAATTTTAATGACTTTTCACCAATGATTCCTACTTTTTAACTTGAAGCCAAAAATTTAAAAAAAAAGGATAAGTATCCATGTGAAACAAGAATTATATAAAGAAAAGCAAGCAACAGCTAGAATCCCACTAAGTTAACCATCAAATATTATCTACTCTGATCCATCATAACCAATACCGAAAGTTCTTTTTTACCTACCAACGAACCATCTCTAACATACAAAAACACATGATCATAAAAACCCTACCTCAAAACCCCATTTTAGTACTCAATTATGGCCAAGAAAACCTATTTCTGGCCGGAATTCTCCGGAGGTGTGGACGTCAGGTGCAGCTTCCAGTCACTGGTGGGGCTTCTGGTGGCGGCGCTGGTGGTGGGAGGCGTTTATCTGACGGCGGAGAGTGGGTACTTAGTGCAAGAAGATGAAGGGAAGGGTAGAGACGAGGTTGTCGGATGATTCGGGGTGTGATTTGTTTTCGGGGAGATGGGTTTTCGACAACGTATCATATCCTCTTTACAAAGAGGAAGAATGCAGGATCAGTTGGCTTGTGGCAAGTTTGGAAGAAGTAATTTGGATTATCAGCATTGGAGGTGGCAACCTCATCATTGTGACCTCCCAAGGTGTGTTTTTTCTCTTACTTTGTTTGTTAATTAATAACATGGCTGCATGCACTTTATTATATGGATATTGGGAGATTTAATGATGTTTTTGACTTGTCCTAAACGAAGTCCATTAATTAGGGGAAATGAAAATTTTAACGGTGCGCTATTTATCAAATAAATTAAAATTGTTGGCAATTTTTTGTATTTTTTAGTTACGATTTCAATTTGAACAAAAAATGTAACGTGGTGGATGACTTTCTCTCAATGAACCCTGTTAATAAAAATGATGGAATTTATAAGATAATAATTATGTATATACGTAGATATAAAATTTTGATTTTGGGGGGTGGGAGGAAGAAGTTTGTGATTTATTCAACAATTAAACTTGTACTTACTATGCATTAATATTATAAAATAATGAATTTAGTTCATTAATATGATAAAGTGTATGGAATTAATTATAAGCAGCATTTAATTATAATTATATTTTGAAGGTGATTTATGAGGGAGTTGGAATGTTTTTTTAATGTTAATAAAGGGTCAATGCGACAGCATTGTTAGAGAGATTGAGGAATAAAAGATTAGTGTTCGTAGGGGATTCTCTTAATAGAGGTCAGTGGGTTTCCATGGTGTCTCTGCTTGAGAAGGTCATCCCTCCACGACGCAAATACATGCACAACAATGGCAGTGCTTTGATCACCTTCAAGGCTAAAGTAAGCTACCCCACTTAATTATATTTTTCTTATTATTACAAAGATTTAAGGGGTACTTACGTAGAAGTTGTGAAAATTGAAGGACTATAATGCAAAAATAGAATTCTACTGGGCACCATTGCTAGTGGAGTCGAATTCGGATGATCCGGTGAGCCACTGGTTACCCGATCGCATAGTAAGAGCCAATTCGATTGAAAAGCACGCGCGTCATTGGACCAATGCCGACATTCTTGTTTTCAACACTTACCTATGGTGGAGAAGGCCTAGAATGGATGTCTTGTAAGTATTTATTAATCTTATACTCCCTTTCAGAACACACTATACTTATTTTCATACTTTTCCTTTTTTTTTTTTTTTTTAATAAGGTGGGGTACGTTCAATAGCTCGGATGGAATATACAAAAAGGTAGACATGCTTCGAAGCTACGAAATGGCACTAAAAACATGGTCGGATTGGCTGGAAATTCATGTCAATCGAAGCAAGACACAACTCTTCTTCATGAGCATGTCCCCTACTCATGAGAGGTACTACTCATTGCCCATCATATATTAATTTCACCCTTCCTACATAACTTTTTCCAATTTAATAATCTCTTAAAAAAAAAATGGAATGAATTTCCAGGGCAGAAGAATGGGGAAAATCAGTGGGAGACAATTGCTTCGGCGAAACAGAAATGATATCGGAGGAGAGGCACAGGGGACAAGGAAAAAAAAAATTTGTAATGTATGAAAAATGAAGTTAAGGTTCGATTTTTATTTGGTTTTAAGATAAAAACCGACACCAAACCGAATTAAATAAACGAGCGAGCCGATGAAGAAGGTACCAAAACAAAATTAACAATTCGGTTCGCTTCGACACACCCATTTTCTTCATTAATAAAATTATGAGACGGGTCATGTATTATTAAAGTATATTATATAAATAAAGTATATTTAATCATAATTATTACTATAATAAGGTAAGTTTAATAGGCCAATTTCATGGTAGGCTTTCTCTAATAAATAAATAAATCCACGTGTCCAATTACTCAATTTATATCAAAATATTTAAGTTGACTTTTATATATTTATATATCAACTTGACTCGCACTGTGCGGTGGATTTAGTTAAGCTGTTCATTCATAAGCCATTAAACTGATGATGCAAGCGCAATATATCCAGTTTCGGGCGTTCGTTGACTTAATTAATAGAGAAGTAATTTAAAAGTTGACTTAGTTACAATATGTCAATTTAAAATACTCCTTTTGTTTTTCAGTCTTGCCCTTCTTAATACATTATCATTAGAGTAATTTCCCTCTAATAAAGCCAAAGCCAAAGTTTGACTGTTGGATCGAACGCTTGATTAAATAATTGGGTTTAAATAGTCCAATGTGATATTCCTCCATTGCTGTACACGGGCGGAATCAAAATTTTTAATTAAAGGTCTATATAATGTTACGTACAAAATACAAATTATCTTAAAGAGTACATATAATTACAATCACAAAATATAAGTAAATAATTTGGCCTAAAATTTTAAGAGCTACTTATTTTATAATAAATTTTTAATGCATGCGCTCCTAATAAATTTATATGAGCAATTGAATAATTAACCACTACAAAAAATCAATTTTTTAGCAACGGAATATTCCGTTGCTAAATGCCCTAATTCCGTTGCTAAATCGAATTACCAACGGATTAGCAACCAAAATTGTTAGTTGTTAAAGTGGTGGTTGCTAATATATTAGCAAGCAAAATTTGATTCCGTTGGTAAAATATTCTGTTGTTATTCTGTTGCTATATATTCCGTTGCTATTCCGTTGCAATTCAGTTGGTAAAATATTCAGTTGTTATTCCATTGCTAAATATTCCGTTGCTATTCCATTGGTAAATATTCCGTTGCTATTCCGTTGATAAAATATTCCATTGTTATTCCATTGCTAAATATTCCGTTGGTAAATATTCCGTTGCTATTCCGTTGGTAAAATGTTTCGTTGCTATTCCGTTGGTAAATTAAGAAAAATATTTATTTTAAATTAATTATAAATAGTTCGTTGAATAGATAATATATACATTTTTTTTAATAAAATCATTCAATCTAATTAATAACATTTATTCAATCGGCTAATAATATTTACACAACTATTATAAATATTCAAGTTCCTTAATAAACACAAATTATATCATACATCAAAAGTATAGCCAACTAAGAAACTAAGCTTACAGTCTAGCTGTAGCTAAATGCATTTCGAATCTTCCATTGTTGATTATAGAGATTGAAGCGAAGACTGATTCTTGTTTTCCTCTGGATTCTGCATTTAAATATTCATCATTTAAATAAGTATGTGATTTGTTAATTAACAGAAGAAATTGAGCTTCTCTAACTTATTCATAATAAGCTGTAATGAAGTTTAATCTTAAACAGAACGAGATTCTAATTTTAAACAAAAAAACATAATTTCTTAAGATTTTGGTGGAGTTCCTAGGCATTTTAAACATACAATAGCATATAGAAGATAATAAAAAAAAAAACCATTGGCAGAAGGACATTGAATACACAAAAAAGAACTATTTTCATAAGCAAAGTTAAGCTATACCTTGGGCAAATCAGTATCAGCTTCTTGCACTTGTAGTGTCAAAAACATGGGAAACTTAGCAAAACTCAAAGACTCAGATTTGCGCAAGAATTGCCGATTACTTCAATAATCTCAGGTACACTCTGAACAGCAGTCTTAAGTTCCTAAAAAAAAACGCCCTCAAATGTCAATGATCTCTCTATTTAAACATTTTTGCTACCTTTTAATGATGAGGTTTAGAAACTTAGATTCTAAATTGTACCAATAAGCTTCTCATCTGTTATGTCCTCATGTACAACTATAGTTAGTTATGTTTCATATTTATATAAATGCTTTCATACATGCAACTCCAATCCTCATGCATGCATAATACAAAGGGCTACATGGGAAACTAAGATTCTTAACCATAGATGATAGTCAACAAATTTCTTAAATGCAGAGAGTTTCCACAATTACTGTATAGAGAGTCAGTAAAATGTAATTTAAGTTCATCTATCACCTACTACTGGACCTAGGACATAATTATATGAACTATGTTTCTTGTTTTTTTCCAAATTAAGATGAAGAAAGGGTACTTCTTTTCTGCTAAGCACACATCCAGCACACCACCTAAAGAATAATTAGAATCATTAATATTCTACTAGACTATCAATTAATTAAAAAGAACAACCAAATTAAGTGTAAAAGAAATCATTAACAGAAACAGTTACAACACTAGGACTCAACTTCCATTTCAATGAAGAAACAATCAATCAACTGATCTAACAAATAACTTCCAAATCATGGTTTGTGAACAACTGAAAAAGAGTAGCCATTCTAAATATCAATAAAGCTTTGAGTCAAAGATTCAGCAACCTACAGGGATGATCTAGCACTATATGTATTAGAGATTGTGAAGTCAATAAACTGAAGTGCTGTAACTATTTGCATTTTGTATCTATGACATACAAAATGGACCTTCCTTGTACACTTCCCTAACTAGTACTTGTTATTTTGAGGAGAGATGAGATTGTATGACATTAATGGGCCACTAAAGAAACAGAGTTGTAATGGGTAATAAAGTGAATTAAAGTTATACTATCTAGTACTTCACTACTTTAAATCATTGATGAAGTGAATGAATAATGATGGACCAAATTAAAATAAAATAAAAAAGTAATACCTTGTGGGCAGGGCAGAGGCTCTCTCAAGTCTCCCTAAAATTAAGGCATGAATTCAGTAATGAAATCTATCAGTTAGGGACAAAAATTCTCAGCAACTATACTCTATACATAATCTATCTTTTCAGCCCAGCTTAACATCAAGGACCTCAACAACATGCACTAATCTAAGAGAATTCACCAGCTAGCCTTGAATTCTCTTTTTATGAATTCATCAGCTAGCCTTGAATTCCTCCAGAATCAGAGTAAAGCAATTTTAAGGAAAAGTTGGTCAATAGTTTCAAGGAACAGTGACTACTATACTTAGATACAATTGTTCATGGACTCATAGTACATAAAACAATAAAAAAAAGTAGTGAATTGTGAGGACCAAATCATCATAGTAGTTCACTATAACAAGAGAGATGCATGACAATGCAGAAATTTATCTAACCTGAAATGAAGCATAGTAGGCAAAGGGTCGCCCCAGCGGCGGCAGAGGAAGAATCAATCGGCGGCGTCGCCGTGTTGGATGAAACCTCCCCTGGCTTCGTCGAATCGTCCGACGTAATCAAATCCATAGGAGTCGTTCATGAAGAATCCTAAAATCTACAAACGAAAGAACACCAGTATTTGATTCAGCCACATTGAAGCATATTGAAAGGGCGACGAGATTAAGAGAATTTACCGCCATTGAGGAAATCGCATGAATTAAGATAACGGAAATTGATTGAGTCGATCAAGCGTATGGATTGAAACCTCCAGCTTCTTCAATGGACATGGTACAAAATCGAATCGATAACTCATTCGCCGAACTCCTTTTTTTTAGAATCGATCTCTCAACAACTCACTCGCCGAACTTCTTCTTTGGAATCGATCTCCTAATAACTCACTTGCCGAACTTCTTCTTCTTCCTCTCCGCAATCGGCGGCGGCGGCGGCAGCGGAGGATCACCGGAGACGTTGCGATTAAGGGGAGTAGAGTTTATCAGTGTGAAATGCGATTAAGGGGATTCATGCCAAATACTATTTTAAAGTATTTTAATTATATAGGAATTAAATTTCAAATTAAGAATTTTTTTAAAAATAATTACCAATAATTTTTTTTAAGAAATATAATTTTCGTTGGCAATCCCTTGCTAATTACCAACGGAATTCATTCCGTTGGTAAATATTCCGTTAGTATCACATGAATTTAATTTTCGTTGGCAATCCCTTGCTAATTACCAACGGAATTATTTTCGTTGGTAATATTCCGTTGGTATCACATGAATTTAATTTCCGTTGGCAATCCCTTGCTAATTATCAACGGAATTATTTTCGTTGGTAAATATTCCGTTGTTATTCCTTTGGTATCACATGAATTTAATTTCCGTTGCCAATCCCTTGCTAATTACCAACGGAATTATTTCCGTTTATAAATATTCCGTTGCTATTCCGTTGCTATCTCAAGAATTCAATTTTCGTTGCCAATTCCTTGCTAATTACCAATGGAATCCATTCCGTTGGTAAATATTCCGTTGCTATCACAAGAATTCAACTTTCCGTTGCCAATCCCTTG
Organism: Pogostemon cablin; assembly: GCA_023678885.1. Lineage (NCBI taxonomy): Eukaryota > Viridiplantae > Streptophyta > Magnoliopsida > Lamiales > Lamiaceae > Pogostemon > Pogostemon cablin. The sequence goes on from CM042983.1 coordinate 2,373,556, forward strand.
CTAATTACCAACGCAATTCATTCCGTTGGTAAATATTCTGTTGCTATTCCGTTGCTATCACACGAATTCAATTTTCGTTGTCAATCCCTTGCTAATTACCAACGGAATTCAATTTCCGTTGCCAATCCCTTACTAATTACCAATGGAATTCATTCCGTTGGTAAATTCCGTTGGTAAAAAGGAAGTTTTTTGTAGTGAACACTGAAATATTATGTTACCCCTATGAATTCCAAAGTATTCAAATTATTATTCAAATTAATAATGATAATGCAGAATTTACCTAACAAATTATATATTAGATCGAGTTGATCGTATAGGGATGAAGATGACAGTACACCAAATAGTTAATTTTAAATATTAAAAGTCATTAAATTTTAATAACAATTTGATTACATTTTGATAATCCATATTATTAAAATAATTTCAAGATTTACATGCACTCTCGATTAATACATGTAAAATATTGACATATGGAGTATTAATATATAAAAATTACTAAAATTACCTCTTTTAGAAAATGGGATTCACAATCGCCCCAGTGGCCCACATTGAGTGTGAGAATGGAATGGCGAGATCAAAATATTGTACATACACGCATCAATTTAGTAATTATATATATTACTATTTATAATAAATTTTGCTAGAGTAGTTGAATAATTCTTAGGACTGTATACATATATAATTAAACATGACATCATCATATATACACCTATTAATTAGATAGTAATGTTGAATTAGAATTAATTTTGTAGGGCCACAGTACAATTCAAGATGCATGACAGAATAATTCGTTCATTTCTTGATCATGGTTAATTAATCAATCCAATTGGAGAAATGATATATATACATCATGAATTTATAATGTAAGAATATAGGATGTGATTCCAAACATCAGGCACTCCTGGAAGACACCAATGAACACAATCATCATAGCTCTTTGGATTAGCAACTTCTTCTTGAGTTAGTGGATGATAAAGTTTCCTATAGATGGATGGATGGCCATCCTTTCTGTAATCAGATAGTTGTGTTACGTTAAGATATTCGACTTTTACGCCTCTCGTCTCTAGCTTTTGTATCACGGATTCTGCTGCAACCATCATCTCACGACGAGTGAAGACTCCCCGGTAGCCTTCCTTGAAAATGGGCTCGGTTTGATTGTTGCAGTGTTGCTCCACAATCCAACTATCACCACTGCAAAATGATGAGCATGTCAAACTTATATATTGCAATATTTGTAAGATCATCAAAGTCCACTTCACTGTAGTCCTGTTCTTCGGCATCCTTATCATAATCAGGATCATCTTGAACCATTACCTCTTCAATGTTCTCCTCTTCTTCTTCTGATTCATCATATGAATCACTATCATCACTATGGCCTCTCATTTTTCATAATATGTTCATTCACCAATAACCCACCATTATATAGGGGAAGCCTCACCATTTGCTCAACATATTTTTTTTTTACCTCTGAGTACTATATACATGTATAATTTATGATATTAACTTTGATTGGTTTTACCTCTGAGTACTGTATACATGTATAATTTATGATATTAACTTTGATTGGAAAACTTATTATTGCATGTTCTGTTCATGAAAGACTTATGATTATTATACAAGCAACGGTTTAACATACCTACGTACAATATCTCTTAAGAACACACGCAAGAATTAACTTCTTCTTCTAATCTCACGTAAACGAATTGAGTAATGAAAAACTGAAAGAAGAACATGGTTTATAGTGGTTCAGCTTGGAGGCTTACGTCCACTCTTAAGAAGGAGAAAACTTTTCACTATGATGATGAAGATTACAAGTGACAAACTGAAAGATCTATCACACTTATATATGAACCCTAACTTCTTGATGATGATTGTTCAACCAATCAGCTTCCTTGTTAACTGAAGAATCAATCAACTGCTCTATCCCTTTCCACATCATCAATCCTTTCTCAGCTTCACTTAGCTGCTGATCTAACGGCTCACACCCAACCTTTATCATGTTGGTAACTTCTGATACTCAATCCCACGTGGCAAGTTGATGATCTTCATGCAATACATGAATGCATGCAAGACTATACTACAACAATATCTAATCGTTGTACGTAGTTTAACAAATAAGAATCGGGGGTAATAAATAAATTAAATTATGTGATTAATTATAATAGTAAATCATATAACAAATTTAAAATATCTTTACTGCAATTTTCCCGTAATTAAAAAAAAATATTAATTAATATTTATAGTAAACGTTAAATAAAAAATAAAGAAAAATAATTTTTTTTTTAAAAAAAGAGGATTAACCTTTTCATTGTAAATTATTATAAGAATCAATTTAAAAGAAATAATATGATCATAATTAACAACCTTGTCGGCAGAATCGATGACATAAATACTTCAAGTGTAATAAAGCATGAGAAGCTACATTATCAGCTAAAACACTAATATTTTGTCCAATCCAATTAAATGTAGGAAAAATTGCATGCAACCTTTTAAATTAAAGTTGCAATCTTAATCTTAATCGTTAAGTTTTGGATAAAAAGTATTAAATAAAAAAATAAAAAATAAAAAGAAATCTTTTAAAGAGAATTAACATTTTCATTACAAAATATTGTTAGGGCAAAGAGTAAACAACTATAATAAATTGTAATATCAACTACGTACACACCATTCCAATCTTAAAAGTTTCACAACAATTAAACAACTATTCTAAAGTTTCACAACAATTAAACAATTATTTTCTCCATCCCTTTTAAAGAGTGTCTTTTTTCAATTTTAATTGCCTCACTCAATGACTCAAAGGGTTCCCTTTCCTTCTTTACACATATGAGACCCACACATCCCCTCTAATACAATTAAAATATGGGCCCCATATTCCCACTAATACAACTATCCACTACACATTAAATAATAATACTCTTTAATTTACGTATAAAAAATCAAAAGACCCTCTTACGCCAGGACAGATGGAGTAGTAGAGAATGCAAAGCAGCTACACACACCAACCCACCTCAAATTTTCACACAAACATTAAAATACTAAAGAATCAATGGTTGATTAAGAGGTCAAATATAACTTTATGAGTTAAATTCATTTTATGCCCTTTAATTAAACAAAATTTCAATTTTTGTCCTTAAAAAAAATAAGTGGTTCAATTTTACCCTATAACTAACGAATCATTTTATTTTTTGTCAAATTTTCGCTAGAAAAATACAAATTTCGCTGGAATTTGCCATGTCATGCTTTAATTTGGGGATTTCCGATTGGTCAATCCGAGAGTTAAAATCACTTCTAGTCCCATAACTTAAGAAAATTTTGATTTTGTATAAAACTTTCGATTTTATCCCGTAATTCCTAATATTGGCCAATTTTGATCTCAAAATCATCGAAAATTGATTTTTACGCCAGAAATTGGGGATTTCCGGCAGCTTAATCTAAGTGGCGTATAAGAATTAATATGGGCAAATGAAACTGACACGTCATCTCCTCCCTTAAAAATTAAATTTATTTTGTATTTTCACATCATATACAAAATGTATAATATATAAAACATAAAAAATATATGTATTTTTAAATATATCCTGTTAACCACAAAAAATAAAAAATTAAGATAATAAAATCTGGGTTTGAAGATCTACAACCAATTCAAGATGTTTGGACTGTGGCGTGGACAAACAGATTTAGCGTCCGATTTAGATTCCTCATGTAATTTCCATGTCCATTTGCAATTTGAACGCCTAGCAATACATATGGTTTAAATAGAATTGAAGAGGGAGGGTTGTGTTCACATGAGACACCTGATGGCGCAGGAACTTTTGCCAAACTTTATTTTGTCAAATAATTTAGACCTAATATAGTCAAATAGTAATATTTAAAAAAAAAAGTACTCAAATACATAATTTTATTATGGATAGATTTTGAATGAGACCGTCTCACATATCCCCTTCCTCTTATACAGGTTATATTTGACCTAATTTAAGTACATTTTAAATTAAACTTAAAATTTTAAAATAAGAAAGGCGGGCCTGTTTGGTAAACGCAAATAAAAGACGATTGCACTCGCCTTACTGCCTTGTATAGGGGTGTAAACGGGTAGGGTATGGTACGGGTATGTCAAATCCATACCCTACCCTATATCTATTTTCTTCATCCATACCCTACCCTATTACCCTCAAATGTATCATCGGGTAGGGTACGGGTATTATCCATCGGATAAACGGATATCCACCGGGTAAACGGATATCCACCTATTTTAAAATGACCACCCTAATTATCTTACTATTCTCATTTATCCCTATGATGCCGATACTTCTCTTTATCTTATTCGCCTCAAATAAATACAAATGTCCAACATATAAATAAATCATCACTCTTAACCACACAAGAATCATGAATCAAAATACAAAATAAGGCTTCAAGTTATACTAATAGCATTAAAAAAACCCAAGTAGCACGATAAAAACTAATCAAACTAATCAAGCAATGTTTATAAAATCATCTTCAACTGTTGCATGGCTTCAAGTTTACACAGATTTGATAACTTCAAATGTAACAAAGATCTTCATAGTTTCATAATCTCAAATTTAATTGTCAACGTATTCATCCTAAAAAAATATATATATATAAATATTAAAGGACATATTTTAATAACTATCATTATAATAATAATAAGTATAAAGAAATATATATATATATATATATATATATATATATATATATATATATATATATACACGGGTAAACGGGTAGGGTAGACGGATATTTTATAAAAACCATACCCTACCCCTACCCTTAACATTTTAAACGGATACGGGTAATACCCTACCCGATACCCGATTATACTCTACCCTACCCTTACCCGATCGGGTATTACCCGCCGGGTACCCGAACCCGCGGGTAAAATTGACACCCCTAGCCTTGTATGCCCCAAAACAAGCTGACAATTCGAATTAAATTAATTCTGCACAGTTCACGCCCACCAACTACCCAAATTCGATAAACTCTTTCACTATTCAATGTTAAATCAAAATTTATTTTCAATTTTAATAAAAAAATATGATATATTTATTATTATGATTATAATTTATAATTAATTGTTTATTAAATAATTCAACGATTTTATTATCACTTTTTATTCATCTTAAATAGTAAGTATTATTTACAAAATAGTTTAATTAAACAGTTATCACTTTTTCTTTATTTATATATCACTTCTTATTAAAAATAGTCATAAACCACCAAATTCAGAGTCTACTTCCTCCAACCAAATTTTCGATCAAAAATGTCTTATAAGATTACATTTTGGTGTAGTTGAATATTTGTGCACTACTATAATTAGTTAGATTATTTTTCAAGCAAACATTATTCAAATACATTTTCCAAATGAGAGTAATAACTTGTAACCTAAATAAGCGGTCGGCTCAAATAGTAATAATGGAAATAAAACATCTTAACATATGATGAATTAACTAAATTAATTTCATCGGAAATGTAATTAAATTAACCATGGAAATGCCTCATGAATTTTTTTTCATTTATTATAATAATGACAGAATCCTACGCCTTCTTTCTCGTTTTATGCTGTAGAAGTCGTTGCGACCAAAATCTTGAAATTGTCGAAGCAAAGATTTTCCGGATTCCTTCTCCCTCCCACTCCCAGCCAAATTCACAACACAAAATGCAGAGATGGCAAAAGAGAAAGACACATTTCCCTCTTATCGCAATTCTTTTCTTCGTTTTCATAGCTTGCTCCATCCTCTACAACGAGCCCAACATTCGAGGGATTCATCAAAACCACACTCCTAGAGACGGTAATGGCGACCACCGACGGTCCAACACTAAAAATGCTTCTTTCCTCGATTCTTCACCTGCCCTCAAGTTTAATGTTCGAAGAAAGCACCACATAGGTTTTAAACACTTTCAAATCTTTAATTTTTGCTTATATCAATTCTACCTGTAATTGTTTTGGGGGGTTTTGGGTTTTTCTTAATTTTGAGTTGTCTGCACTGCCTGAGACCTAATAAGCAAATGAATAATTTTGTCTGCACTGCCTGAAATTAGTTGCTTTGAAGATTAATTAGTTTTGATTTGATTCATGTGTGTGAATTGTGTTTCTTGATGTTTTTGGTTATGTAGTCGGTTTAGATAAGTTTACTTCCACGGTGAGGTATAGTGGTAGGAAAGCACAGAGAAGAATCCAGTGATCGGAGGGCAGCTTCTGAGGTGAATGAATGTGATTTGTTTTCTGGGAAATGGTTTTCGATAATGTATCGTATCCACTGTACAATGAGTCAGATTGTCCATACATGTCTGATCAATTGGCTTGCCACAAGCATGGGAGATCTAATTTAGGCCACCAGTTATGGAGATGGCAACCCCATGGCTGCAATTTGAGTTTAACCTTTCATTCCCTTAGCAGACTGTGTCGTAATTATTTAAGCACGTGTTTGGAGAACGAATGTTTTAAAAACTGCTGACTTGTTGTTGATGATAATTTAGGTGGAATGCAGTGGATATGTGGGAGATATTAAAGGGGAAGAGATTAATGTTTGTGGGGGGATTCATTGAGTGGATATCAATGTTGTGTTTGCTGCAGTCTGCAATTCCAGCTGATGAGCAGTCCATCACGCCAAACTCCGAGCATACAACTTTTAGAGCAGAGGTAAAACCTTGGTAATGAGGTGATAGAATCATTGCATTATCTATTTGCCAAATTTAGATGATGAAGTTATAGAATAATAATTGCAGTGATGTATATAACAGTTAGTTGAACAACATATATATTAAACTCATCCATTTTTTCAGTGTGACATGTGGACCTTATACACGTACGAGAGTGTGGCTCTAAATTCATTTGTGGTTCTCTGACTCTTGTACAGAACTATAATGCAACTGGAGTTTCTGTGGGCACCGAATGAATGAAAGAATACTTCGGCCAGATGCAATTCTTAGACATTCATCAAGATGGGATATACTGGTCTCTAATTCGTATCTGTGGTGGAGACAGGGCCCTGTTAAGCTGTTGTAAGTATATTTGAGGGAGAAAAACATTTGCTTAGTAATTGGTAAATTAAATCTCACAGTCGTGTAAAAATACTATTTTAGATGGAGCAAAGAAGAAAACAGTGCTTGTGAAGAAGTTAGTGGTCTTGGAGGCATGGAGTTGGGTATGGAAACTTGGGCAGATTGGGTCGTTGGTCCCATAAAGAAAAAGGTTTTCTTCGTTACAATGTCGCCTAAACATCTCTCGTAAGCCATCCCTTATTCAAATGCCTGAAAACCAAACACCAAACTTGATCATATGAAGTCATTTGCTTGCTTAACTCTCTAATAACTGAACAGGAAAAATGAGTGGGAGCCAGAGAGTGAAGGCAACTGCTCTCGATGCGAAACAACGAAAGATACTGGTGTAGTGGTTCGGACCTGCACTCGATGCGAATGGTGGAGAAGGTGTTGAGCCGGTTGGGTTCAAAGGTTACTCAGCTCTCGGAGTTTAGAAAACCGTAAGTTCTGGGAGCCGTTGGGCCCCGACAAATTGGCAAATCCTATTCTGATTGCATACACTGGTCTCTGTATGGAGTGCTTGATGTTTGGAACGAGTTGGTATTCCAATTTTTGTGATGTGGAGTTCATAAAATAGGATCTTTGTTTATATTAGTTTTTTTAAAAATTAATAAGTTTTTGAGAATTATGTAGTTGAATGAAATTTATGAAATAAGCAAATTGAGTGTTGGTCTATATGAGCCAACTTTTACTTGATTTTCACTAAATAAGCCTATACATCTACATCACTCGTTGTGATTAATTTAAACCGTAAAATTATCGCTGATTACTCCATGAATGAACCATGTAATATTGAAATCAAAGGAGAAAATAAGTCCATAAATTTTCAGTGACTGTGTTTTGGGGAAAGACCACCATGAAATTGAATGAATTAAACTCTGCAATTTTATTTGCATAAGTTGCAACGAATAACGTTTGTTTAAATAATTAAAATAATATTGAAAATAGAGAAAATATTATTAATAAAAAAAAATTGTGCAAACTGTTAAAAATGAAGTTGACTTCATTATCGTGAGTGAATTCAATTTGACCAAACTCTTATATCCAATTAATTTTCAATTTGTGTGTGTGTGTGTGTGTTTTTTTTTATTTAATGTTTTCCATTCAAAAATTAAAGGTTAATTCAGTGAAATGAAATATTTCATTTGCAAATATTCCTAAATTCTAGAAGTCATTGTGATTAATTAAAACGTTAAAGTTATCACTAAATTACTCAATGAATGAACATGTAATATTGTACTAAGAACGTTAATAAAACTACACGCGATCAAGTAAGAATGTAACTCAATAATAAATTTAAGGTAGTCAGGATGGATTTTGACATTTTAAGATATATCTCCCAATATCTCTAAACTAACAGTGCCAAAAGCTAATAATATGATTAAAAACTATCAGCGATAATCATGAAGCAGATTATGCTCCAACATAATTACCGTGTTAAAAGCCATTTAAATTTGTATTTAATCTGTATTTAATTAGGAGCTTGATTATAGGAGTCAATAGCTTGATTGTAGGAAGTATGTTTAGGAACTGTTACAAAGACTTGTATAAATCATGTTGTACACTCATGTCTGAAAAATGTGAAATTAACTTTCCAATCTTTCCATTTTTTCTCTCTTTATTACTCTACATGGTATCAGAGCCCATGGTTAACAAAAAGGTCCAGGGTTCGAACCTCACCGCCACCCATTTATGAGAAAAAATTACACATGCAAGGCTTGAGGCAAAAATTCTCCACCTGCATGTGAGGGGGCGTGTTAGAGTGATTAATTAAGTATTAAACGATTATCCTCTCTAACAGCTTAAGCTTTTAGATGAGGTGGTCGTTTGACATGGTATCAGATACCACCAAAGACCAACGTCTGATTTCTTGATCCTCTTTTTTTTTTCTTCTATAATGTCAACTTCTTCCACCACAAATCCGCCAGCTCCAACCACATAAACACGATTAGAAGACTTACATTGAGACGCCACTAATGGCGGTCCTCCAACGATACGTTCCTGTCAATTACGCTGGGAACTAGTTTCTCTCTCCTCACCCATTTCTTTATTGCACAGTACGTAAGACTTAATGTGATAGAGAATTAATAAAACTGTGTCTCTTTAATAGGTGGAGAGAGGACCAGATCGGGATATTAAATCTTTATCAAATCACATTCTATCAATGTGATTGTTATCCATAAATATATATGACCTTATTTATCTCATATATATTACTTATTTAAACCATATCATTATTTAAGATATTTGATCATAATAAATATCTTATATATATTTATTATTAATGGCACTAGGCCATAATTATCTTACAGGTTGTAGTTGCCATGAGCCTTTAGCCCAGCAAAGATCTTTCTGGTCACCTCTCATCGCTTCTTCTCCCTCTCTAGCTCTCTCTCCGATGGGAACCGGTGTTTGGTGACCACCCCGCCGTATTTTGTGTTTCTCCGCACCGTCCATAGTCCTCTACTGCTCTTGATGCATTCTTTCAGCACATCCTTCTTTCTCTCTCTTTTCATCTCCTCTCCCTCTCTTTGCATATCTACTCTTTCCATCTCCTCTCACTCTCTATCTCCCTCTCTTTCTCCTCTCACTCTCTATCTCCCTCTCTTTGCTGGCATGCTTTATAGGAGATGACCTCTACTTTGAAGTGATATCATAATGAGCAAAATCAACAAAATCAAAAGTACGTACCTGTATTTGATTCCTCATACTTTATATGATTTTATTTTTTGACAGAAGAAAAGAAATAAGTTTGGGCTGCGTGGGTTTAAATCTAGTTGGTAGGCCTGAGGCCCATCAATGCTTGTTATTTCAAGGCGGGTTGGCCAGTTAAATTGATTGTAATCAAACAAATCCAGACCCATAAATCATTTTAATTTGTGGGCCCAATCTTCCTATTTCTATTTGATTGTAAGCAAATAAAGTTGGCAAAGGACGTCTCATGCGAAGAATGTCGTGACACAGATTAATACAAGTCACAGATTAAATAAAATTTTCCTAGATTTCACCAGGGTTTTTTTTTCTGAAAACCATAACCAAACCACTCTCAGTTCCAAACATATGAAATCAGATCCCCATAATATTTACAAAAATCTGGATGTGTCTATAAAGCTGAAACAGAAGACACCCGTCCAACCCATCTCAGTCTCATCCAATTAATTCCAATTCGACTAAAACTAATTCGACACTTTTAAAAGCAGATAAAATCCTTATATGGGAAACATTATTGTTAAGTATAGATCATGCATGTACAAGCTTGCATGGATGTTTTGGATGTAAGATAATTATGGCCTACTGCCATTAATAATAAATATATATATAAGATATTTATTATGATCAAATATCTTAAATAAAGATATGGTTTAAATAAATAATATATATGAGATAAATAAGGTCATATATATTTATGAATAACAATCACATTGATAGAATGTGATTTGGTAAAGATTTAATATCCCGAACTGATTTCTCTCTCCTCACCCCTTTCTTTATGTCACAGTACGTAAGACTTAATGTGATAGAGAATTAATAAAATTGTGTCTCTTTAATAGGTGGAGAGAGGACCAGATCGGGATATTAAATCTTTACCAAATCACATTCTAGATATGATAGATATGACGCCGGGAACTAGTTTCTCTCTCCTCACCCCTTTCTTTATTGCACAGTACGTAAGACTTAATGTGATAGAGAATTAATAAAACTGTGTCTCTTTAATAGGTGGAGAGAGGACCAGATCGGGATATTAAATCTTTATCAAATCACATTATATCAATGTGATTGTTATCCATAAATATATATGACCTTATTTATCTCATATATATTATTTATTTAAACCATATCATTATTTAAGATATTTGATCATAATAAATATCTTATATATATTTATTATTAATGGCACTAGGCCATAATTATCTTACAGGTTGTAGTTGCCTTGAGCCTTTAGCCCAGCAAAGATCTTTCTGGTCACCTCTCATCGCTTCTTCTCCCTCTCTAGCTCTCTCTCCGATGGGAACCGGTGTTTGGTGATCACCCCGCCGTATTGTGTGTTTCTCCGCACCGTCCATAGCCCTCTACTGCTCTTGATGCATTCTTTCAGCACATCCTTCTTTCTCTCTCTTTTCATCTCCTCTCCCTCTCTTTGCATATCTACTCTTTCCATCTCCTCTCACTCTCTATCTCCCTCTCTTTCTCCTCTCACTCTCTATCTCCCTCTCTTTGCTGGCATGCTTTATAGGAGATGACCTCTACTTTGAAGGGATATCATAATGAGCAAAATCAACAAAATCAAAAGTACGTACCTGTATTTGATTCCTCATAATTTATATGATTTTATTTTTTGACAGAAGAAAAGAAATAAGTTTGGGCTGCGTGGGTTTAAATCTAGTTGGTAGGCCTGAGGCCCATCAATGCATATTATTTCAAGGCGGGTTGGCCAGTTAAATTGATTGTAATCAAACAAATCCAGACCCATAAATCATTTTAATTTGTGGGCCCAATCTTCCTATTTCTATTTGATTGTAAGCAAACAAAGTTGGCAAAGGACGTCTCATGCGAAGAATGTCGTGACACAGATTAATACAAGTCACAGATTAAACAAAATTTTCCTAGATTTCACCAGGGTTTTTTTCTGAAAACCATAACCAAACCACTCTCAGTTCCAAACATATGAAATCAGATCCCCATAATATTTACAAAAATCTGGATGTGTCTGTAAAGCTGAAACAGAAGACACCCGTCCAACCCATCTCAGTCTCATCCAATTAATTCCAATTCGACTAAAACTAATTCGACACTTTTAAAAGCAGATAAAATCCTTATATGGGAAACATTATTGTTAAGTATAGATCATGCATGTACAAGCTTGCATGGATGTTTTGGATGTAAGATAATTATGGCCTACTGCCATTAATAATAAATATATATATAAGATATTTATTATGATCAAATATCTTAAATAAAGATATGGTTTAAATAAATAATATATATGAGATAAATAAGGTCATATATATTTATGAATAACAATCACATTGATAGAATGTGATTTGGTAAAGATTTAATATCCCGAACTGATTTATCTCTCCTCACCCCTTTCTTTATGGCACAGTACGTAAGACTTAATGTGATAGAGAATTAATAAAATTATGTCTCTTTAATAGGTGGAGAGAGGACCAGATCGGGATATTAAATCTTTACCAAATCACATTCTAGATATGATAGATATGACGCCGAGAACTAGTTTCTCTCTCCTCACCCCTTTCTTATTGCACGGTATGTAAGACTTAATGTGATAGAGAATTAATAAAATTGTGTCTCTTTAACAGGTGGAGAGAGGACCAGATCGGGATATTAAATCTTTATCAAATCACATTATATCAATGTGATTGTTATCCATAAATATATATGACCTTATTTATCTCATATATATTATTTATTTAAACCATATCATTATTTAAGATATTTGATCATAATAAATATCTTATATATATTTATTATTAATGGCACTAGGCCATAATTATCTTACAGGTGGTAGTTGCCATGAGCCTTTAGCCCAGCAAAGATCTTTCTGGTCACCTCTCATCGCTTCTTCTCCCTCTCTAGCTCTCTCTCCGATGGGAACCGGTGTTTGGTGACCACCCCGCCGTATTTTGTGTTTCTCCGCACCGTCCATAGCCCTCTACTGCTCTTGATGCATTCTTTCAGCACATCCTTCTTTCTCTCTCTTTTCATCTCATCTCCCTCTCTTTGCATATCTACTCTTTCCATCTCCTCTCACTCTCTATCTCCCTCTCTTTCTCCTCTCACTCTCTATCTCCCTCTCTTTGCTGGCATGCTTTATAGGAGATGACCTCTACTTTGAAGGGATATCATAATGAGCAAAATCAACAAAATCAAAAGTACGTACCTGTATTTGATTCCTCATACTTTATATGATTTTATTTTTTGACAGAAGAAAAGAAATAAGTTTGGGCTGCGTGGGTTTAAATCTAGTTGGTAGGCCTGAGGCCCATCAATGCTTGTTATTTCAAGGCGGGTTGGCCAGTTAAATTGATTGTAATCAAACAAATCCAGACCCATAAATCATTTTAATTTGTGGGCCCAATCTTCCTATTTCTATTTGATTGTAAGCAAACAAAGTTGGCAAAGGACGTCTCATGCGAAGAATGTCGTGACACAGATTAATACAAGTCACAGATTAAACAAAATTTTCCTAGATTTCACCAGGGCTTTTTTTTCTGAAAACCATAACCAAACCACTCTCAGTTCCAAACATATGAAATCAGATCCCCATAATATTTACAAAAATCTGGATGTGTCTGTAAAGCTAAAACAAAAGACACCCGTCCAACCCATCTCAGTCTCATTCAATTAATTCCAATTCGACTAAAACTAATTCGACACTTTTAAAAGCAGATAAAATCCTTATTTGGGAAACATTATTGTTAAGTATAGATCATGCATGTACAAGCTTGCATGGATGTTTTGGATGTAAGATAATTATGGCCTACTGCCATTAATAATATATATATATATAAGATATTTATTATGATCAAATATCTTAAATAAAGATATGGTTTAAATAAATAATATATATGAGATAAATAAGGTCATATATATTTATGAATAACAATCACATTGATAGAATGTGATTTGGTAAAGATTTAATATCCCAAACTGATTTCTCTCTCCTCACCCCTTTCTTTATGGCACAGTACGTAAGACTTAATGTGATAGAGAATTAATAAAATTGTGTCTCTTTAATAGGTGGATAGAGGACCAGATCGGGATATTAAATCTTTGCCAAATCACATTCTATCAATGTGATTGTTATCCATAAATATATATGACCTTATTTATCTCATATATATTATTTATTTAAACCATATCTTTATTTAAGATATTTGATCATAATAAATATCTTATATATATATTTATTATTAATGGCAGTAGGCCATAATTATCTTACATTCTCCCACTTGGCCGAGTGACAGAATTAAAATTTAAACGTAAGGGTTTAAATAACTTACATAATATGCGCGACATAAGATAAATTAACTGGTCAACTCATAAAGTCAATATTGAGTATAGACTAACACAAGTCATAGCGGTTCTATATCATTTACTCGGCATAGTTCCTATTCCATGTACTATGATATTAGCTTTTTACTCAACGTAACTCATAAACGTAAGGATAAATAATGGTCCACATAAGTATCTCAATTCGAGATAAAATCTTATTTAATTAATGTCAACATTCATGTATACTAAAATGAGTTAGAGCCTTTCAATGATCTCATATTCATGTAACGTTCAATGAATGTTTTAGAGAAGATCATTTGTGTAACGGATCTGAATTCATAAGATTTATTCCATTATGCTCAATTGACATCTTTGTTTCTAAAGTTCTTTTTAATGATAAATACTTTCATTCCATATGTTTTAGCAACTTTGGAATATCCATCGTTTTAAAGAAGAAAAATGCAGCGGAATAATCATAATAAGTTTTCAGCGACTTAACATTATTGTCAACTTATTTCAAGTCCTGAAATTAAACTCCACATTTAATGTCCTTAAATTGTAGCTTCAAATCATGCCACAAGTTAACTTTAATAGTGAATGTAGTTTTTAGAAACTTCTTCACAATTTTGCATGACACAATATCCCCGACTAAGAAACGTAAAAGTCAAAGTGAACTTTTTTGCATCATATAATCATCTTAATCTGAATCTATATTTAATTACATCTAAGTAATTAAATTTTTGATAAGTAAGCACGGGTGTTTTAGTTCATTAGAATGACTTATAATATTTCCTTATGCAACATTTTGGTCATTCATTTATGAATCACTTCAATAATGACCAAGCATTCTAACAGTAAGACTGATATTTGGTATTTATACAATCTTGTATATCTTAAGCTACCAATAATATACATATAAGAAATATTGTAGTACGTTCCAATTCATTGTTGGAAATTGAGATTAAACTTATCTTCCTTCTGGATTGGAACGTTCTTTACAAACACCTTTTCATCCATAACCTCTATTGAACTTTATTAACATATACTTATAGAGACATCTTTAATTGTCTCGTCATATGTTTTATTCTAAAGTTCTTTGAGAGAAATTTATTGGTTTCACATAATAAACCAAGATCATCAGTTGCAAGCAAGTTTATCATTAACATAGAAAATTAATGTGCTCCCACTGACTTTTAGATATATACACCGATTTACGATATTTTTCTTAAATCCAAAAGATATCTTAAAAGGAAAGCATGCTTAAGTTTGTATGTTAATTCTTTAAGTTACACGTCATGTGAAGTTTTTCTTTAATGGAAAAACTCTTGAGTTGATCCATATAACTTGATCTTCTACCAAATCACCATTAAGAAAAGCAGACATAACATTCATTTGGTGCAACTCTAAGCCATAATGAGTTACCAAAGTCATGATAATTCTAATAGAGTAAAATCTGTATAGAAATAACCCGTTATATCTCTTTACAATTATTCCATCTTATTGAGTAAAATCTTTAGCAACAACTCTTATTTTATATCTTTAGAAAATCGTCATCATAAAGATATATCCGTATCAAATTCTTTTATAATTTTCTGGCAATTCTTACAAGATATAAACTTCATTATGAGCCATTGATTTCAACTCGTCTTTAAGAGCATTTACTCATTTAATAGAATTAGTACTTTCAATAACTTATTCTAAAACTGAAATTTTAGCATTTATTATAATGTCAAATTTTAGCTCATTTTATTATACCACATATGCAATCGTTAGAAATAGAGGATATATTGTCATTCAGACATTCTTAATGCTATTTGATATGATATATTTATTGAAAGCTCATTGATAATTGATTTAGTAAAATCGGATCTTTTAAGAGAGTAGAATAACTTATATGTTGTCCTTGAAAGTTGTTTGGCTATTCAACAACAATATAACAACTTTAGAAGAAATTTATATAAAGTATATCATCAAATTCTCCACCCAACTTCTTCAATAACCACATTTCATGGTTTCATACTCCCACTGATTTTACAATTCTTAATGAATTTGACATTCCAGTTTTAAAATTCTCGTACTATGGTTAAGACCATAAAATCCATATCATTTAGACTTCAAGGATAATTTATAAAGAAATTACTTTAGTTTCTTATATCCAAACTCTTTACATGTGGATATAAATCATAATCTCCGCCGGGCAATTTAAAATATGCAACTGCCTAAGATCGAGTTTTTCTACAAGTTCATAAGGTGTTTTGAAAACTGTTTTACTAAAAACTCGATCATCACGTAAGTGGCAGCTTTAAATGCATAAATCCACAAAATATGCGTATAGATTAATCATTCAACATGCTTATAACCATATTCAATAAAGTATGATTATGTCATTCTGCTACACCAATTTATTATGGTGTGTAACATTTAGTATAAATGCAGTTTTTCCTATAATTAAGTGATTGGACATGATAATCCATCATACTTTCCATAAAATTCATCACTTCTTCCAATCTTTATAATTTTCACTTTTCTATCTAATTTTCTCAACATCATTAATAAATATTTATCAAGCATTTGTGGAGTGAGACTTTTCTTGTAAGATAGATATAACCATATGTGAATATTTACATTTAAATTGAAAATAATGAAATATCTTTATTTCTTTAAGAAGAGATTATCATAAGACTCACAATTAGCGGTGTAAAATATTTTAAGAAGTTGTGTAGTTATTCGTGGCTCTATTATTTGTGTGTTTTGTTTACTTTCCTTTAATGCAATTCACACAATTTTCCAGATCAGTAAGAGCCTATATTATGAAAGGCTTACTTAATCCTTTTGGAATTATTCTTTTGGAAAGTTACCCAAAATATTAAAGCCACATTTAATTCCAACTTCATTATTATTATTATTATTTAAACGAACATAATGTTTAAATTTTAAATTCTTTCTTAAACCTTGTTTCTTTTTGAACCAACATTAATTTAAGAATTATGTGAATTTAATTCACATTCCATTCGTCTTTTATGGTGTCATGGTTCATTTGGATCAAGTCAAACTTAAAAGGTAGTGAGTCTGTAAACTACACTAATAAGTTCTCAATCACATTCATTATGGAAGGTTTAAGTCTTGCTGCAATATTAGTTATCATTAATGATAAGCTCATGTATGTCATAAGAACCATCAAACTTTATGGTGGTTAAAGTGGCCATTAGTATCTCATCAAGAATTTATTAGTAATTTAAGTATGATAGACTTAATTTCTTAGTCACATTTATTCGCATAAGCATTAGGCTCAGTCTGTTTGATCTAACCCAAACATTATAGTTAGATAACTTAGCTTTTATTGCTAGTACAAGCAAAGAAGCAATTTATCTTGAAGTGAAAAATAAAATCCAAAACACTTTGGTGAAATTAAATTTATTCTCACTATTTAAATTACTTTAATCCATTTTGTAATGGAATAGACGCAGCATGCGGTAGAGACTAATGAATATAGGTATTTTAAGAATAAGAATTATATAATTTATTCCATAAATACCTTGAGTAATTTAATAACAGATTCAGGATCGAAGTCAATAAATGTATATCGAAGTTCTCCTTTGGGTGATACAACAATATACAATCATAATCATAATGATGCTTTCAAATATAACATAATTTGATAATTAAATATTTTCATTAAAACTATTTTGTCATCTTTGGACATACAAAATAGTTTGTCATAATATATTAATTATCAATTTATCTTCATATTCATGAATTATAAAGACTAGCAATCACCTTTGGGTGAATTTAAAATCTTATAATTGTGAAATTTTTAATAACCCATATAATAATCTTCTTTATTTAAGCATCACATAAATATGGAAAATTAAAATTTAACTATATGATTTAATTTATTATTCTTTCAGGTCAGACCACTTTGGTGATTAACAGACCAACATAAATAAATTTAAATCGTAAAATCATCCATTATAATCTCTTATCAAAGATTCTCATAATAGATTATATTCAAAAGTAAGATGAATAATAATCAATGATGTAGTTACTTCATAAGATTTCATAAATATTCTGTTAATTATTCATGAATAATATTTCAAAACATGAATTATTATCACAGATGTGCATAATTATAATTATTCCATAGAATGCACATAATTATATTAATATGGACATTATAATAATCATCATTAAATTTTATCACAATCAACATCAGATGTTCATAGACATAATTATATTAGTCATGTCTGTCAATCGAACATTGTCTTATTTAAATTATAATTAATCACTAATCATAAATCTTCATTAATGACGAAATATTTTAAATTATAATCCCATCAAAGTCATCATATTCAATTAATAATGAGACAATATATCAATTATGCATAATATTTAATCTCATGATTTTTATATTAATACGTATTACTTAAATAAATTCATAGCACATCATCATAATTAAAATTAAAATTTATTAAATAAGGAATATGATTAATTAATGCCAGAATTCTTTAAAATACGTAATCATTATATCTAAATTAACTCATATGACAGTATTCCTTACTGTAATTAATGCCAGAATCTTATCATTCATAAATATGATAAAAGTAACGTAATTATTTCTGATGTCTTCTGATTTTTGATGGATAGTGCTTGATTTCAAGAATAACTATTATGATACATAAGAATCAAATCAATTAATTTCATAAACATAATCAACTATAATTTCATAAACATAATCTTGATTCGCATAAGTATCCATTATGAAATTTTGAAATAACATGCCGTGGGTTAATTAATTTCAAATTAAAATACATCATAAACATTATTGTATGATTTTTCAATTATAGGATTCATAATCATACTAAAAATTTATACGAAAAATCATGAGATCCAAAATCATGCTCTAATACCACATGTAAACATAATTTCATAAACAATTAATTTATTAATTGACATAGATCTTAGATCTTTATGATTTTCACACAACATAAACATGATTAGAAGACTTACCTTGAGACGCCACTAATGGAGGTCCTCCAATGATACGTTCCTGTCAATTACGCCGGGAACTGATTTCTCTCTCCTCACCCCTTTTATTATGGCACAGTACGTAAGACTTAATGTGATAGAGAATTAATAAAATTGTGTCTCTTTAATAGGTGGAGAGAGGACCAGATCAGGATATTAAATCTTTACCAAATTACATTCTATCAATGTGATTGTTATCCATAAATATATATGACCTTATTTATCTCA
The DNA here is from genome assembly GCA_023678885.1 of Pogostemon cablin. NCBI lineage: Eukaryota > Viridiplantae > Streptophyta > Magnoliopsida > Lamiales > Lamiaceae > Pogostemon > Pogostemon cablin. The sequence continues at coordinate 2,392,885 of CM042983.1, forward strand.
TATATATTATTTATTTAAACCATATCTTTATTTAAGATATTTGATCATAATAAATATCTTATATATATTTATTATTAATGGCAGTAGGCCATAATTATCTTAAATTGGAGTGGTTCGACCACGGTTCGACTGGAAGTTAGAGTCGAACCATGAGTTGTGTGGTCGAACCAATGATAATTCAGAATATGGTCAAGGTTCGACCAGAAGATAAGGTCGAACCATAAGTGTCGTGGTCGAATCAAGCAGAATTGAAATAGACTTCGATTCGACCAAGATTCGATCAACAGGTGTGGTCGAATCATAAGTGTCGTGGTCGAACCGATGAAAAACTGATTAACAGAATTGCGATTCGATCAGGATTCGATCGGGATTCGATCTGGCATCAGGTCGAATCAATATGCTGCATGTCAGTTTGGATCAGTTTGAAGAACGGTTGATGGATTGATGACTTGGCAAGTTTCTTGTGCTGTTGTTAAGTCAGTTACAACCGCATACAACTAGCAATAACACGTGGAAAGCTTGCTAGTAGTTATGCATGCATATTAGTGATAAAAAGAACAACAACTCACATCAATCATCATCATCATCTCTTTCATATCAGTTTAGGGTTTCATAGAAGTTTAAGATTCAGTCTTCATCATTCCTTAAACTTGTAACCCTCTCATCATCATAGTGATTCATTTCTTCAAAGTGGATGTAGATCTTTAAGATCGAACCACTATACTTCCTTGTGTTTTCAAGTTTTCATTTTCATATTTGTTTTGATTCAAACCATAAGTGATAGTGAGGGAGATAGAGTGTGAGAGAGAGAGATCAAATAGAAGTTCGATTTCAAACACATTCATAAGAATTGGCGCCGTCTGTGGGAAGCCAAGAAGAAGGAAGAAGATCAGTGGAGAAGAAGATCAGATGGTGACTACTAAGTTTGATATTGAGAAGTTTTCAGAGAAGGCAGACTTCAGTCTGTGGAGGATGAAGATGGAGGCAATCTTGATCCAGCAAGGGCTATCAGATGCAATCAAATCGCTCCCTGAGAATCAAGCTGCAGCAGTTGATGCTGTTTCACTTGCGGCAGATCAAGAACAACAAACAAAGGCTAGAAGTGCACTGATTCTGTGCCTTGGAGATAAAGCTCTAAGGGAAATCTCAAAGGAAGCAACTGCCAAAGGAATATGGAGGAAATTGGAGGAGCTATACATGGTTAAAAGTTTGGCAAACCGTTTGTACATGAAGCAGAAACTGTATTCCTTCAAGGTATCTGAAGATAAATCAATCATTGGTCAATTAGATGAGTTTAACAAGATCATTGATGATCTTGAAAACATTGATGTGGCTCTGTCATCTGAAGACAAAGCTGTCATCCTCATGTCAGCTCTTCCTAAGTCCTTTGAAGGGTTAAGAGATACTCTCTTGTTTGCTAATGCTGAAGCAATCACACTTGAGCAAGTATTGCTGGCAGTTAAGGCAAAGGTTCTTCATAAGAAGAGTCCAGATCAACAGGCTGTTGCAGAAGGTTTACTAGCAAAGAAACAAAATCAATGGAATAAGAATAATAACCAGAGCAGTCATGTTGATAAGAGGAAGCCAGAAAAGAATCAAGGTGCTTCATCAGATGAAGATGAGAACAAGAATTGCTTTCATTGCAATAAGCCTGGACTCTTCAAGAAGCAGTGTTTCAAATGGAAAGCAATGGTAGCAAAGAAGATAGCTGAAAAGGGGGAAATAAGAGACCCCATGCAAATCAGGTAACAACTAATCAAGTTGGTTCAGATTCTGATTTCATTGAAGCGATGACAGTGTGTTCTAGTTCAGTATCAGAAGAGTGGGTCTTGGATTCAGGATGCACATTTCACATGACTTCTAGAAAGGATTGGTTTACTGAATTAAGATCACATGATGAAGGATCAGTCATGCTAGGTGATGATCACACCTGTAAGATTGAAGATATAGGTTCTGTCAAACTTAAAATGTTTGATGGGAAAATCAGGTTGTTAACAAGTCTCAGATATGTACCAAGTTTGAGAAAAAATCTAATATCCTTTGGAATGTTAGTTTCTCAAGGTTATGAGTGTCATTTAAAGGGAGAAATACTTACTATCATAAAAGGAAAGTCAGTAGTTGTTAAAGGTTTTAAGAAGTCTGATCTGTACTTCTTAGATGGTTCTGTTATGGTTGGATAGATTAATGCAACTAAGAATGATAGTAGTGTTAAAGTTTGGCATGGAAGGCTTGGTCACATAAGTGAAAGAGGTTTGCAAGAATTTGCAAGACAGAAGATGCTTGAGATCAGTTCAACCTGCAAGTTAGATCAGTGTGAAGCTTGCATATTAGGCAAATCAAAGAGGTTGAAATTTGGTGCAGCTGAGCATAATACCAAAGCCAGATTGGAATATATTCATTCTGATCTTTGGGGGCCTTCCAAGACCTCAACAATGGGAGGTGGAAGGTATTTTATATCATTCATTGATGACTATTCAAGAAAGTTATGGATAAGAATTTTAAAAACCAAGGATGAAGCCTTATCAGTATTTAAAGTTTGGTTGACAGAGGTAGAACTTCAGACAGGAGATAAGGTTAAGTGCTTAAGGACAGACAATGGACTTGAGTTTGTGTCAAATGAATTCAACAAGTTTTGTCAAGAAAAGGGTATTAAAAGGCACAAAACTGTACCAGGAACTCCACAACAGAATGGAGTGGCTGAAAGGATGAATCAGACACTTCTTGCAAGGGTTAGATGCATGATGAGTAGTGGAGGTTTCTCAAAAGGCTTCTGGGGTGAGTTGGTATCAACAGCATCCTACCTGATCAACCTATCTCCATGTACAGCTCTTAAATTCAAACCACCTGAACAAGTATGGGCTGGAAGGATACCTGATTACAGCCATTTAAGGGTGATAGGTTGTCAGGTATACTCACATCAGAAGCAAGATAAACTTGATCCAAGGGTTATCAAGTGTGTACTTGTTGGCTATCCAAAAGAGGTAAAAAGTTATAGGCTGTGGTGTTATGAAACTAGCAAGTTTATTGTTAGCAGAGATGTAACATTCAATGAAGAAAAGATGCCATTGTTAGACAGAGGTGCTGAGAAATCCACCATTATAGATAAGTGTGAATTTGAGGTGGAGCATGATGGTCAGACAGAAGTACTGCAAGATCAGAATCAGGAGAATAATGATGAGCATGAAGTAAATGCTGAAGAGGAGAGAGCTGTGGGATCTAGCTCAAGTGAAAGGAGAACTTTGAGCAGCTATCAACTAGTTAGAGACAGGCTGAGGAGACAAATTAGAACAATTGTCAGATACATAGAGGCTGACACTGTGTCATATGCTCTCTATGTATCTTCAGACATTGACATCTATGAGCCAAGAACATATTCAGAGGCAATATCTGGAAAGGACAGTGCCAAGTGGCTAGATGCAATGGAAGAAGAGCTGCTGTCATTAAAGAAGAACAACATTTGGGTAATTGTTGATAAACCTGCAAATCAGAAGCTTGTAAGTTGTAAGTGGATATACAAGAAGAAACCAGTGACAAGTAAAGAAGGAGGAATAAGGTATAAGGCAAGGCTTGTAGCAAGAGGTTTTTCACAGCAAGAAGGAGTTGATTATAATGAGATCTTCTCACCAGTAGTGAAACATTGCTCAATAAGGATCTTTCTGTCATTGGTCACTCAATTTGTTTTGGAATTACATCAGATGGATGTAACAACAGCTTTTCTACATTGAAATTTGGAAGAAAGGATCTATATGAAGATTCCTGAAGGTGTTAGTTTGAAAGGTGCAGATTCAAAGGCTTGTTTGCTGCTTAAGTCATTATATGGACTGAAGCAAAGTCCAAGGCAGTGGTATCTCAGGTTTGATGATTACATTACATCAAATGGTTTTGTCAGAAGTAAGTATGATAGCTGTGTATACATAAGATACAAAGATGGATGCTACACTTATCTACTATTGTATGTAGATGATATTTTGATAGCATGCAAGGATATGAGAGGAGTTGATACAGTAAATGATACATTGAGGCAGAAGTTTGACATGAAAGATCTTGGTGAAGCAAGAATGATACTTGGTATGCAAATTGAAAGGGACAGATCGGCTGGTCATTTAATATTGTTTCAAGAATCTTACTTAGATAAGGTTCTCAAAAGGTATAATATGAATCTCTGTAAGGATGTTTCAGTACCAGTTAAGCAAGGATTGAGTCTGTCATTAGTTCAAGGACCTCAAACAGATGAGAAAAGGGCAGGAATGAGTTATATACCATATGCAAGTGCTGTTGGTAGTTTGATGTATGCAATGGTGTCTTGCAGGCCAGATTTGGCTTATGTTATGAGTATGATCAGTAGGTTTATGAGTAACCCTGGTCTTGTACATTGGGATGCAGTAAAGTGGGCACTCAGATACATCAAGGGAACTATATCAGTTGGCTTAAAGTTTCAGAAACAAAGTACTTGGAACAGAGCTGTTGTTGGCTATGTGGATGCAGATTATGCAGCAAATCTTGATACAAGAAAGTCAATCACAAGCTATGTGTTCAATTTGTTTGGTACAGCCATAAGTTAGAAGGCTACACGTCAACACATTGTAGCACTTTCAACCACAGAGGTAGAATTTGTTGCTCTTACAGAAGCAATCAAGGAAGGTGTTTGATTAGTTGGAATTTTGGGAGAGTTTGGTGTTCAGCAAGACACTATTGAAGTGTTTTGTGATAACCAAAGTGCTGTACATCTCTCAAAACATCAGGGGTATCATGAGAGGACTAAACACATTGATGTAAGGCTTTACTATATAAGGGACTTGATTGAAGAAAAGTTGGTGACTGTCAAGAAGGTTAAGACATCAGAGAATCCTGCTGATGCTTTTACTAAAGCTCTACCAGTTCAGAAGTTTGATCTGTGTAAGAGTCTTATTGGTCTCCATTAAAACAAGTTGAAGAAGGGTGGGCTGCAGCCTGTAAGTGCAGCAAGGTGGAGAAGTGTGTTGCTTATGGTGATGCATGGTCTAAGGTGGAGATTTGTTAAGTATAGATCACGCATGTACAAGCTTGCATGGATGTTTTGGAGTGGTTCGACTGGAAGTTAGAGTCGAACCATGAGTGGCGTGGTCGAACCAATGATAATTCAGAATATGATAATGATTCGACCAAGGTTCGACCAGAAGATAAGGTCGAACCATAAGTGTCGTGGTCGAATCAAGCAGAATTGAAACAGACTTCGATTCGACCAAGATTCGATCAAGAGGTGTGGTCGAATCATAAGTGTCGTGGTCAAACCGATGAAAAACTAATTAATAGAATTGCGATTCGATCAGGATTCGATCGGGATTCGATCTGGCATCAGGTCGAATCAATATGCTGCATGTCAGTTTGGATCAGTTTGAAGAACGGTTGATGGATTGATGACTTGGCAAGTTTCTTGAGCTGTTGTTAAGTCAGTTACAATCGCATACAACTCGCAATAACACGTGGAAAGCTTGCTAGTAGTTATGCATGCATATTAGTGATAAAAAGAACAGCAACTCACATCAATCATCATCATCATCTCTTCCATATCAGTTTAGGGTTTCATAGAAGTTTAAGATTCAGTCTTCATCATTCCTTAAACTTGTAACCCTCTCATCATCATAGTGATTCATTTCTTCAAAGTGGATGTAGATCTTTAAGATCGAACCACTATACTCCCTTGTGTTTTCAAGTTTTCATTTTCATATTTGTGTTGATTCAAACCATAAGTGATAGTGAGTGAGATAGAGTGTGAGAGAGAGAGATCAAATAGAAGTTCGATTTCAAACACATTCATAAGAATTATACTTATAGCATTTTACACAATTAAAACTGGAAAAACAAATTAGTTTGCCTGCTTGAAGCTTCGACAGAAAAAAATTTCCCACTAAAGATAGCCATGTACATAGTTTGTCTCATACAAATGAAGTGAAGTGTTTAAAAATGAATTCATAAGGATTTATTCAGAGCAAAATGCAAATATATGAATTTCTTAGAAGCCCTGGATACATTTGAAATGCACCAATCAAAGTGGAGTCAGAAGAGTTCATTTGCGTTGTAAAGCGGCAACATCGTTTCCAGGCTACTACTCAATTCAACTGGTAACCTAAATCCACAACAAGAATAACAGACAATTTAGGCAATAACGTGCAACACAGTAAAAGAAATGAAATTCATGTTTACTTTTATTATAGCATTTTAAATTAAATAGATTCGTTATCGAGAGAGAAACGCCTGTTAATGCCGGACTTATATGTAAGAAGAGAAGCACTGCTGTTGGAAGCCTTTCTGTTAAATTTAAGAGCAATGGAGGATAATTTGGAGCCGATTTTTGCAGAAGTAGACGCCATTGACAGTTGAGTCACTCAGGCCGTTCTTAGAAGGCAGATGAGGGTTTTATTACCGTGAGGATCTGCTCTGCTTTTTTGTTGGTATTTGAGATAATGGAAGAACTTGGTAAGTGGCGTGAGGTGATAATTGATGGTGATTAGAAATGATAGTGATCAATATATTTAGTGGAGGGACCGTATGGTTTTAAAGAAGTGAATTAGACAAATGCTATAGTAAAAAGTGGGTGATAAGTCATATTCTAGCATAATTATTTGGTTGAAATTCATGTTTAATTGATTAACTTATGTGCTTATTTGGATGCTAAATTGACTTATCTTGTCTTTGATTAATTGAGGATTTAATGTTATAAATTGATGTAGAAATGGGCTGTTTTGTGCAGGAAATTCGTACTGCCAAATTGACTGACACTGACCCCCTCAGTGTCAGAAGGGACCTGCGAAAATTCAGCTTAAATAAGGAAAGTGCAGCTGGAATATTTTCATATATTTTCTCACACGAGTCCAGCGATTTCAATCACCCTCAAGTCAGGCCCATGTTGTGGAGGAGGCTCGATAGATTAGTCAACAAGAAAAGAAAAGATCCTTGAGATATTTTAGGAAGAGATAAGTAAGGAAAGAGATCAAACAAGATTGCTTGGGGATCAAGATAGAGATATTTATGGGAGCAGATACACGCTATTTTTGGAGGAGCATACACGTTAATTAAAGAGAAGCAGATTAACGTGAAGGAGATTAACGTGGAGGAGAATTAACGTGAAGGAGTAGAACAACTCCAAGGCAGATTTTTGGCGTGAAGTTCAAGACCAATCGACACCATCGGTTCTTTAATTCTATCATATTTTAATTTCGTCTTCGTTATGAACATGCGGGGCTAATCCCCTTTTCTAGTTTAGGATTCGTGAACCTCCTGTTGAATTATTAATTTAATTATTTATGATTTTTACATTGAATCTTGTGTGCAAGTTTATTTTATTACATGCGTTGATGTTCCTATAGTAATTTAATAATTATTTTGGCCTGATCAACTAGATTAATTATTTAATTGCTTACTGTTATTCTATGAACTACAATCCGTAATTGTTGTAGGAATTGGATTAAGTAACAAATAGAGATAATTCCCTCTAGGTGTAATAAAATCTAGGTTGTATGATACCTAGCCGAATTTCATAGCCTAGTAATCCTATGTTTAGAGTTTTAATGCATCTACGAGTTCGAATCCATAGAGTCACTCGTAGATAGTTCAATTTAGTGGTCGTACCCTAGTTGATGAACGTAAGAACATTCGGGTTGATTGGTCGTACCGTCAATCTAGGGATTTGAGTTTGTGCACTAGACTAGATGTTTATATTCAGATAATTAAGTAATTTAGTAAACGGGAGGGGATCGACATCCTAAACTAGGCTTTTATTACTTGGTTAATTTTATATTAATTTTCATCTACTTTGTTATTTAAATATTGAGTTGATTTATTATTTGAGTATTTATCAATTTTTCACAAACAAAACCCCCCTTTTTATTTATTTCATATGTTAGTAACTGATGAGTGTAGAAATCTCATGAATTTAGAGTCCAATTATAGCATGGTTCCATACAATTATGCTTAGTTTGAGTGTTTAAGTGTCCTAGATTGCGCGATATTTGTAAATATTTGGAGAATTTGTACTTTGGTGGAATTTGTGTAATTTTCAGGTATAAATGAATTCTAGAGGTGAAGAGGAAGATGTAGGAAAAAGCGGATATCAATTTGGAGTTAAAACGAGGGAGAACGAACCAAAGACAACACAGAAAAGACAACACTATTCAGAAAAGTGTTGTCTATTCAGAGTGCAAGAAATGTACAGAGAGCTGAAATTTTGCAAGAAAACATGGGCAGATGCATAAAAACACGGGCGTGTTTTTATGCAAAAGTGTCAAAACTCAAGTGCGACTTCCAGACTTCCTCAGGGGGTATAAATACCCCCAATTACACCATTTGCACCAGAAAAATCGAGGGTTTTGGCAGGGGCAGCTGCCCCTCACACACTCCAACACCATCTTCCACACACACTACCATTTCCATCCAAATTTCACTCCATTTTCCACCATTTTCACCTTCATCTTCACACATTCCATCTATCCATCACAAATCTAAGGAGGATTGAGGCTTGAAGAGTGGGATTTTGCAACTTGAAGGGAAGATTCAACCCAAATCCAAATAGGGAAGAAATTTACCTTTATTTTGTATTTTCTTTGTTTTGTTTGCAACAATGAATATTTGTAAGCATTTTGTGGATGTTTTCATAATGTTTATTGTTGGCTAGACCTCTAGTGAGGCTAGCCACAAGATGGATTAGGGCTTTTTGGATTTGTTGGATTTTAATGGTATTTTGATATGATATATGGAATTTCCTACATGATTTATGATTCACTTTATTTGTATTATGATGTGTGTGATTGAAATCACTATTTATGATGTTAGGATGGCCATTCCAATATTGTGCTTAGGGATTTGATTGAATCATGTTATAATATGAATTTTGTATGTTAGTATGTGAAGTATGTGGTAGCATCTTTGTATACTTTGAACACTCCTGTTGGGACACTTAGTTAATGGATCTAAGTAGGTTATTAATTGAGTGAGAAGAACCAATCTTATAATCATAGTACCCTTGAGGGAATTGAGAGTAAGAGACGATCTTTTGTGCTATAAACTTGTAATGAGTTGAGAACCTAATCACCTTGGCCATAGGGATTAGGGGAACATTTGTGATTGCTTCTATTCCAATTGTCATTGATATTTGCCATTTAAATTTAACAAGTACATGTAATATCCTTAATCTTGAATGTGGTTAGCCTTGCACCTCTTTGGATTGTTACTTCATCCATCTCACCGTCATCCATCTTCCATTACATGTGTATATTTTCTATCCTTTAATTGCTTTCTTAGGTAGATTGTAGTGTTAATCATCTCCCTCCTTTTATTGATTAGTCCTTCTAGAGTGAAACATCTTTCGAATACGGATACAGCACTTTCTCCCTTGGGTTCGATATTATAAATTTTGCACTTGGTCACCACGTCTACACACAACGATAGAGTACGCTTACTCTTATCAATTTGTACCAAAATTGAGACTAAGTTCATGGCGCCGCTGCCGGGGAGAAAGGCTTCGGTGTAACGTGTTTGAATTTGTTAGCTTTACTTAGGACAATTTTTTTTATTTTTGCTTATATATTTGCTTTGGAAAACCTTGTTCTAACTTGTTCTTCTTGATAGGTACTCCAACCTTGATAGAAGAGAAGGAGGAGCAACCAAAAATAGTAAGTGGAGAAAAATTGTAGTAGATCTTGAGAAGAAGAGCATAAAAATGGATCAATACTACAATAATGGAATATATGAGGGATGGCAAGGTGCTTACAATTTGAATACATTCCAACCGTATCAAACAAACACATATTCCGTACCAAGTTCTTACAACCAAGTTCCGACGGTTACCCCTCTATCCGAGAATAGTGCCTTAATGGAGTTGTATAGAAGATACGTTCATGGGAGCAATGAAAGGCAAAGTGTTCAACCAAGTCTTCCTAGTTATGGGGATCAATATCTTCAAAGTATGCCAACTTCTTATACTACGGTGCAACAAGAGTGGATGATGCCTAGTTCTCAAGTAGACGAAATTTATTACATGCGAGGGAGTAATTTCCAAGATCAAGGGAATTATCTCCAAGAACAAAGATGGCATCCACCAAGTCAAGAGATAAAGCCACCCGTAGAAGATCGAATTGGGCAACTCATGGATATTCTCAATGAGATGATTGAAGAAAGAAGAGAAGAAAGAAAGAGAGAAGATGAGGAAAATGAGAGAAGATTTGAGGCCCTTGAACATCGAATGAGTGAAATGATACGTGAACGGAACACTCTTCACAAAATGGAAAATTTCGATGAAGATATTGAAGAAGAATTAGAAGTAGAAGAGTGTTCGGGGGATGATGATGAAGACTCAAGAGATGTTGAGCTTATTGAGAATAAAGAAAATAAGGTTGAAGAAAATTTGGGGGAAGAAGAATCAAAAGAGGTGCTTGAAGAGCCTATTGAGGCAAATGATGTTGATAAAGAGGAACAAAGTCTAGAAGCAAGTGATGATGACTTGAAGAGTGAAATGAGAATTTCTAAACCTTTAAACTCTTTAAGTTGCTTTGAATTTCATAATATTGTTTTTATAGACTTTGTCTTACCTATTGATTCTTCACATATTCTTAAGGACAAAAGGGAACTTGAAGACATGCTAGAACTCTATGTGGAGAGAAGGAATAAGTGGTGCTCAAGAATGGAAAGGTTAATGGAATGCAAACTCAAAAGAGTCGAACATCTAAAGCCAATCTCAAATGATGCAACTGAGGTCGTTACTTGCCACAAATGCCTAATAGAGGAAGAAGTACAAAGATTAAAATTTGATGGCAAGAAAGAACGATATCCTTGGCCATTCCGATGAGTTCTCCAAGTTCCGTCTGGCTTGAAGACGTTAAACTTAGCGCTAGATGGGAGGCAACCCATCATTATCTTTATTGCTTTCATTCAATTGCTTTCTTAGTTGTTTTTAGTTTTTATCGTGTTTCTTGTCTTTTGTAGGAACATGAAGGAGCTTCCGGTGATGGTTTTGAAGAGAAGAAAGAAGTGCAACAAAAATTGGTAACAAAACTTTATTCAAACTAAAATTCAACTCTTAGTTAAATTTAAGTTTGGGGGTTGGGATGGTTCGTTTTGTTACATACTCATATTGCTCTTAGTTGTACATTTTGCACCGGAGCACCTTTTGTTCCTCTTGTTTTTGTGAGCCTTTCATTGATTTCTTATTATTGAATCTTCTCTTGTGGAGCTAATTTGATGATTGTTTGAGACTATGAGATTGAGTTAGATCATGTGGCCGAATAGATATGAGCTTGTGTACTTGTTATGGTTGGGAATTTGTTTGTGTGATGCTTGTTTTTACACTATTGATGAACCGTGAGATTTTGAGCCTTGAATGCACAAATATTATGCGATTCATTTCTTTCATGTGTGCATCATTCATGTGTATGTGTTCTAGAACTTGCCATTCGTCTTGCTTGAGGCTACATTGTGTGGAGATTGTTGAAAATGATCTTAGGCCATCCTTGAAAATTGAAGTCACTAGCCAAATGATATCCTTACCATAACATTGTTCCCTTTTAAGCCATTTTGAGCCTATGGAGCCTATCTTTGATTATTAGCTCATTACAAGCCAATAAAAACCCACTTAAGCCTTTACATAAAACATTTTGTGTAAGTGATTGTTGGAGATGGTTATTAAAGGAGGTTATGAAGAGAAAAGCAAAAATTTTGCTTGGAAAGGAAATTAAGAATTTTGTGCTTGAAATGTAATGAGAGCTAGTGAATGATGATGTGTAAGCAAGAAAATAAAATGAATGAAGCTCTAAAAAAAAAAAAAAAAAACAAAACAAAAGAGCATAAGAGCTATAAAAAAAAGAAAGAAAAGCTCAAATTTATATTGCAAAAGATATGGAGAAAAAGAGCTACAAAAAGAAATGCTTAAGTTCAAGAGTTAAGAAAGGAAGGGATATGAAGTACATGAAAAGTGAATTTATGATTAAGGAGTAGTGCTTGACGAGAAGGAAGACGTCTTTTCTAATCATCCACACACATATTTGAGTCACTTTTATCCATATATCCCTACCCCTACCAAAGAGCCTTCATTACATCCAAATATAAAGTCCTATTTGATTCAATGATTGACACACTTCAATAGTGATGTAGAGTTTGAGACTTGTGGCAAGCTTATGGTAATACGTACATGTGAATAGATTATGAGTGTAAACATGTCCACAATTTCCACTATGAGTGTGAGTGCATAAACTACCTTGAAAGGATTAGTGAGAATGAGAATTGTACTTGCATTATTCCCACCATGATTTGCGCATAAGTTTATTGATGTTTAAGTCATGTGGTTTGATTTGATTGATTAGTTGAAAATGATTATACTCTTTCTTTGATCCATTCTCCAATTCACTCAATTTCTACCCTCATGTTCTATTTCTTTTCTTCGTTGTTCAGGGACGAACAATACTTTAAGTTTGGGGGGTTGATGAGTGTAGAAATCTCATGAATTTAGAGTCCAATTATAGCATGGTTCCATACAATTATGCTTAGTTTGAGTGTTTAAGTGTCCTAGATTGCGCGATATTTGTAAATATTTGGAGAATTTGTACTTTGGTGGAATTTGTGTAATTTTCAGGTATAAATGAATTCTAGAGGTGAAGAGGAAGATGTAGGAAAAAGCGGATATCAATTTGGAGTTAAAACGAGGGAGAACGAACCAAAGACAACACAGAAAAGACAACACTATTCAGAAAAGTGTTGTCTATTCAGAGTGCAAGAAATGTACAGAGAGCTGAAATTTTGCAAGAAAACATGGGCAGATGCATAAAAACACGGGCGTGTTTTTATGCAAAAGTGTCAAAACTCAAGTGCGACTTCCAGACTTCCTCAGGGGGTATAAATACCCCCAATTACACCATTTGCACCAGAAAAATCGAGGGTTTTGGCAGGGGCAGCTGCCCCTCACACACTCCAACACCATCTTCCACACACACTACCATTTCCATCCAAATTTCACTCCATTTTCCACCATTTTCACCTTCATCTTCACACATTCCATCTATCCATCACAAATCTAAGGAGGATTGAGGCTTGAAGAGTGGGATTTTGCAACTTGAAGGGAAGATTCAACCCAAATCCAAATAGGGAAGAAATTTACCTTTATTTTGTATTTTCTTTGTTTTGTTTGCAACAATGAATATTTGTAAGCATTTTGTGGATGTTTTCATAATGTTTATTGTTGGCTAGACCTCTAGTGAGGCTAGCCACAAGATGGATTAGGGCTTTTTGGATTTGTTGGATTTTAATGGTATTTTGATATGATATATGGAATTTCCTACATGATTTATGATTCACTTTATTTGTATTATGATGTGTGTGATTGAAATCACTATTTATGATGTTAGGATGGCCATTCCAATATTGTGCTTAGGGATTTGATTGAATCATGTTATAATATGAATTTTGTATGTTAGTATGTGAAGTATGTGGTAGCATCTTTGTATACTTTGAACACTCCTGTTGGGACACTTAGTTAATGGATCTAAGTAGGTTATTAATTGAGTGAGAAGAACCAATCTTATAATCATAGTACCCTTGAGGGAATTGAGAGTAAGAGACGATCTTTTGTGCTATAAACTTGTAATGAGTTGAGAACCTAATCACCTTGGCCATAGGGATTAGGGGAACATTTGTGATTGCTTCTATTCCAATTGTCATTGATATTTGCCATTTAAATTTAACAAGTACATGTAATATCCTTAATCTTGAATGTGGTTAGCCTTGCACCTCTTTGGATTGTTACTTCATCCATCTCACCGTCATCCATCTTCCATTACATGTGTATATTTTCTATCCTTTAATTGCTTTCTTAGGTAGATTGTAGTGTTAATCATCTCCCTCCTTTTATTGATTAGTCCTTCTAGAGTGAAACATCTTTCGAATACGGATACAGCACTTTCTCCCTTGGGTTCGATATTATAAATTTTGCACTTGGTCACCACGTCTACACACAACGATAGAGTACGCTTACTCTTATCAATTTGTACCAAAATTGAGACTAAGTTCAGTAACACTTTAATTTAATTAGGATTCATTATACTCTCTTGGGTTCGACCCTACTTACTACTTTACTACCTATAAGTGTGAGTTGGAAATATAAATTATATTTTGGTACGCCCGCGACAGCATATCAAATTTGGCGCCGTTGCCGGGGAGTAAAATTGAATTTTATTAAATTTTTTGTGTTTCTGACATTATTTTGCATTGTTACAGGTGCTGGAATTTTTTCGAATTTTTCTGAAATTTTCAAAATTTCCAGTTACACTGACACTGATCCCATCAGTGTCAGAAGGCCCTGTTTTCGAATTTTTTTTTTCTGTGGATGATTACTCGATCTTCAGGTAAAAACAGCTTGAATACATATCTGAAATTGAGAGAACTGCCCGAAGGTTGAGAAAGGAGTCCCAGAAGAAGAAGGAAACATGTTCGTCCATTGGCGAAACCGCAGAAAACCTTACCGAGTCCGAACTTGCAGCTGGTCCACTTCATCTTGAAGAGGAGAATTCTGATTTTTCTGATCTAGAGGAGGAAGATACTGTTGACTCTGAGTCAGGAGAGGAAAATATGGCTGGAAATAATGAGGAGAAAACCTTGAATGAATTGGCAAATCCGGACATAGTCCATCAGCCGTTATGCATTAACTTTCCAGCGATCACTGATAATACGGTATTTGAATTGAAATCAGGATTGATTCACTTACTTCCTGCTTTCCATGGTCTTGCAGGTGAAAATCCTCACAAGTTCTTGAAGGAGTTCTCAGTGGTATGCATGAGCATGAAACCAACCGGAGTGACGGAGGAGATGGTCAAGCTTAGGGCATTCCCCTTTGCAGTGAAGGACATGGCGAAGAATTGGTTGTATTACCTCCCTCCTGGATCGATAAACACATGGGCCGAAATGGAGAAGCTTTTTCTCCAAACGTACTTCCCAGCCACTAGAGTTGCTGTCTTGCGCAAGGAGATATCTGGAGCTCGTCAGATGCAAGGGGAAAGTTTGCATGAGTATTGGGAGAGGTTTAAATGCCTCACATCAGCATGCCCCCAGCATCAGATAAGCGATCAGTTGCTGTTGCAGTACTTCTATGAGGGGTTGTCGATCATGGATCGAAACATGCTTGATGCGGCTAGCGGTGGAGCTTTCATGATGAAAACACCTACTGCTGCTAGAGACTTGATTGCTAGCATGGCTGCCAACACTCAACAGTTTGGCACACGAGATCCATCGATTAGAGAAGTGAAGGAGGTCCATGACTCTAAGTTGGAAGAAACTTTGAACAAGTTAACACTTGCTGTTGAGAATCTTGCAAAAGGAAAAGAGGTAAACCCACCATCTTGTCAATATTGTTTATTTAACAATCACTCTACTCTTGATTGCAGGGTTACACCTAGTGAGCAGCAAGTAAACACTATGGGGCGACCCTATGATCCCTTCTCTCAAACCTACAATCAGGGTTGGAGAAATCATCCTAATCTCAGGTATGGAAATGGACAAGGAGGAAATAGGGGGCCACAACAGTTTCAAGAGCAGAGAGTTGTGTATAGGCCACAAAATTACCCTCAAGATGGTGGAAATCGCCAACAAGGTGGTTCAAGTTCCGGAACTTCATTTGAGCAGATGATGAAAGAGTTGGCTGCCAGCAATCTTAAATTTCAAGAGATGACACAGTCATCTTTTCAGGACTTGAAGATGACAACTCAATCGTCAATCCGGAACTTGGAAAATCAAGTTACCCAATTGGCTACAACTGTAGGCCAAATGCAAGCTCAAAACAGTGGAAAGTTGCCCTCACAAACGGAGGTTAATCTTAAGAATGTGAGTGCTATTACACTGCGGAGTGGGAAACAGTTGGAGGAAGTTGCACTGCCCAAAAAGCCTGACCAAGACATGGAAAAAGATGATAAAAAACCTGCTGGAACAGTGGAGGATCAATCTGATCAGTTTGGGGCTAAAAAATCTGACGTGCAGAAACGAAACACTGACACTGACCCCATCAGTGTCAGAAGGTCGAAAAAAAATTAGGATAAAAATTCTGACCCTATTCCTTTTGATATTAACCGTTTACCTTTTCCAAGCAGGATAAGGAAGCCGGACACCACTGAGAAGGATATGCAGCTACTTGAAGTGTTTCAGAAAGTGCAGATCAATTTACCTCTTCTTGAGGCAATTAAGCAGATTCCGAGATATGCCAAGTTCTTGAAGAATTTGTGCACCAATAAGAAGAAGTTGAAAGTAGATGAAAAAGTGGTGATGGGAGAAAACGTTTCAGCTGTCTTCCAGCAAACGTTACCTCAGAAGCGCAAGGATCCTGGCATGTTTGTAATTCCTTGTCAGATTGGGAGTTGTAAAGTGGAGAGAGCCATGTTGGACCTTGGAGCTTCCATTAATGTGATGCCTCGATCAGTGTTTGAGAAGCTGGGTGTGGGGGGGTTAAAAAAGACTGGAGTTGTCATCCAGTTGGCTGATCGAACCCATGCATATCCGGATGGAGTCATAGAGGATATTCTTGTTCAGGTAGATAAACTAATATTCCCTGCTGATTTTTATGTGTTAGAAATGAATGACCACCCATCAAATTCCACTCCTATTTTGTTAGGGAGACCATTCCTCAACACGTCTTGCACTAAGATAGATGTGAGTGAAGGCACTCTAACGATGGAATTTGATGGGCAGATCATCAAATTTAACATATATGATACTATGAAACATCCTAATGATGCTAACTTGCTTTCTGTTGTGAGTACTATTGAGCCTACTGTCCAGGAAAACTTCGAGCTCACTAGCAAGGATGCATTAAACACAGTAATTGTTCATGGAATCATGAAGGAGGATGCTGAAAATTGGGATAAAGAGGAGCAGAATTGCTATGTTAATGCTTTGCATAGTTCCTCTCAGAGACCAAACACCTTAGATGTAGCTTCTGTTAAATTGCCTGTGAAGTCTCCTACAGACGTTAATTCTATTTTTGCTTTGAATGTTGTTGAGCCTTTGGTGCAGGATTGTTTTAAACTAATTCGCAGGGATAACTTTGGCACCATTGCAAATGGAAGCATGATAGTGCATAAAAATAAATTGAAGAAAGAAAAGCTTGGTGAAGTGCCAAAGTTAGAGTTGAAAGTGTTCCCCGAACAGTTGAAGTCCTCGTTCTTGAGGCCGAACCATGAACTCAAGGAATATCATAAGGGGTTTCGCACGGTTGAGGTCGATCGGATGGAGTTGAAAGAAGTTCTTCATATTTGAAAGTGCAACCACCTTACCTAAGTCGAGCCAACGACAATAAACAAAGGCGCTGATTGGGAGGCAACCCAATTTTCTAGCTTTATTTTTATTTTATTTTATTTTCAATAAATTGTCTGATTGTTCACTCTTAATTTTCTGTTGTGATTAACAGCTATGATACGAATTGCAAGGGTTGATCGTGGTCAAAGCTCTACCCAAAATTGAATCAGGTGTACTCTACCCAATTACATGTTTAGTCTTTCTTATACTGTCTTTTGCTTGGGGACAAGCAAACGTTCAGGTGTGGGGAGGGATTTTATATGATAATTGGGGTAGAAAAGTGGTATAAAGTTGCTCAATGTCTTGTGTCTTGTTTAGTTCTTGTTGTCCTCTGAATTTTATGTGATATGGAGTTGGATAATTTGAGGAATATAATCTATTGAGGTGATGGGAGTGACGCATGATTGAGAGGGTAGCTATGATGTTTAGGAGCTGTTGGAATTTGATAATCTTTGCAAAATTTTTGTGATTGTAGTGGTTGATTTTTCTTTCAGAATTTCATGGCAAATATACCCAATTTTTGTGAGCTTTTGAGCCTTAACGAGCTATCATCTATAAGCTCTATTGAATTTCTTTCTTGAGTGCATTGAATTTGAATTGTTCATTCTAGAACTTGCTCTTTTGAATGCATTTCAAGATCATGTGATTGGTTGTGTGTGATAAAATGATAAGGGCACTTAGGATTAACCCTTTTTGGCTTAAATTGTCCCACCTGAATATGAAAACTTTAGGGAAGCCATGTTGAGCCTAAGCCTTTTCTTTGGATTATGACACATAAATGAACCTTGAATTCCCATTTCTTTCTTAAACTTCTCCATTTGAACCCTTCATCACTTTGCTATATGTGAGTCTTGTGAAAGTACTTTGAGGTTGAATCGATGATGGTGGGGGGAGAAAGCTGAAAAAATTTGAAATAGTTGGAGAAGAAAAAAAAAAGAGAAAAGGAAGGAAGGTTGGCTGATGAAAGAAAAAAAGAAAAGTCTGTTGGAAAAAGGAAATGGAAGAAAAGAAGTTTGAAAAAAGAAAAAAAGAAGAAGAAAAGGATAAAAAGAAACAGTGTTTCTCTTAAGTGAGACACCTGCTGTTCCAAATCTTGAAAAGGAGCAGGTGTGGGGAGGTTTTAAGTGCAAGAAAAATGATGGGGATGATGATGGATGTTGTGACTTTTAGAGATCACATGTTGAGAAGTGATGCATGTTGCCATTCTTATCTCTCTATTTACCTTACCCTGACCTGAAGCCCCATTACAACCCAATCAAAGACCCTTTGATTATTGCACATGATTCATCCAAAATTGGTGGAGAATTGATTTGGGAGCAAGCTTATGGTAATGGCTTTTCTTTTCAATTTTTGAGTGACTTGCTACCTAGATCATATATTTGAGTGATATTGAGTGAATCTTGGTAAGGCCATGGAATTTTGAAACATTTGAAGCCATGAAAGTTGCAAACTTTGAGTGAAGAGTCATGTTTTATTTAGTTCCAAATGCTCATTGGTTGCTTGTCTCTTGAAGTGTGTAACTTTCATTTGTCTTGGTAGATGTTCCTTGGTTTTCTATTCTCTATGATTTTGGTTTGCTTGAGGACAAGCAAAGTTTAGGTGTGGGGAGATTTGATAAGTCATATTCTAGCATAATTATTTGGTTGAAATTCATGTTTAATTGATTAACTTATGTGCTTATTTGGATGCTAAATTGACTTATCTTGTCTTTGATTAATTGAGGATTTAATGTTATAAATTGATGTAGAAACGGGCTGTTTTGTGCAGGAAATTCGTACTGCCAAATTGACTGACACTGACCCCCTCAGTGTCAGAAGGGACCTGCGAAAATTCAGCTTAAATAAGGAAAGTGCAGCTGGAATATTTTCATATATTTTCTCACACGAGTCCAGCGATTTCAATCACCCTCAAGTCAGGCCCATGTTGTGGAGGAGGCTCGATAGATTAGTCAACAAGAAAAGAAAAGATCCTTGAGATATTTTAGGAAGAGATAAGTAAGGAAAGAGATCAAACAAGATTGCTTGGGGATCAAGATAGAGATATTTATGGGAGCAGATACACGCTATTTTTGGAGGAGCATACACGTTAATTAAGGAGAAGCAGATTAACGTGAAGGAGATTAACGTGGAGGAGAATTAACGTGAAGGAGTAGAACAACTCCAAGGCAGATTTTTGGCGTGAAGTTCAAGACCAATCGACACCATCGGTTCTTTAATTCTATCATATTTTAATTTCGTCTTCGTTATGAACATGCGGGGCTAATCCCCTTTTCTAGTTTAGGATTCGTGAACCTCCTGTTGAATTATTAATTTAATTATTTATGATTTTTACATTGAATCTTGTGTGCAAGTTTATTTTATTACATGCGTTGATGTTCCTATAGTAATTTAATAATTATTTTGGCCTGATCAACTAGATTAATTATTTAATTGCTTACTGTTATTCTATGAACTACAATCCGTAATTGTTGTAGGAATTGGATTAAGTAACAAATAGAGATAATTCCCTCTAGGTGTAATAAAATCTAGGTTGTATGATACCTAGCCGGATTTCATAGCCTAGTAATCCTATGTTTAGAGTTTTAATGCATCTACGAGTTCGAATCCATAGGGTCACTCGTAGATAGTTCAATTTAGTGGTCGTACCCTAGTTGATGAACGTAAGAACATTCGGGTTGATTGGTCGTACCGTCAATCTAGGGATTTGAGTTTGTGCACTAGACTAGATGTTTATATTCAGATAATTAAGTAATTTAGTAAACGGGAGGGGATCGACATCCTAAACTAGGCTTTTATTACTTGGTTAATTTTATATTAATTTTCATCTACTTTGTTATTTAAATATTGAGTTGATTTATTATTTGAGTATTTATCAATTTTTCACAAACAAAACCCCCCTTTTTATTTATTTCATATGTTAGTAACACTTTAATTTAATTAGGATTCATTATACTCTCTTGGGTTCGACCCTACTTACTACTTTACTACCTATAAGTGTGAGTTGGAAATATAAATTATATTTTGGTACGCCCGCGACAGCATATCAGTGGGATTGAATATATTTGTGGGAGCAGGTAAGGACTTGGACAATTGGGATTCATTAGTTGATTTTCCTCTATCATTACATCACATATTTATAGGTAGCTATTGTCGGTTTAGTATTCCCTAGAATATTGAATAAGTCTAATTTTTGCTGCCTTAATTGACTATACTATTCTAGATTGTTTGCTAGTCTATTCCTTCTTAATTAAGTAATTTTAGCAGCACACGTCTTCTCAACATTTCCAGAGAGTTCTGATTACTCTTCAAAGTTGGTGGTGTTCTCCAATACTCCCCCTCAATACCAACTTTCTTCTTGCATGATTTTTTCTTAATGATGACCTTAAAATTTTCTGGCTCAATTGTAGCGTGGTTGCACGTTTCGTAAATTTCTCTTAGTGACTTCACCTTTCTCGGTGTTTCATCTGAGTCTGGTTCTTCTTGAGCTTGTGGTGCTGGAGACTCAGGACTTGGAAGTAGTGGAGATTTTGGTTCTTCTTCTTGAACTTCTTGATGCTCACTAGATGGTCGTATTTGTGGCATCATGATAGTTTTCTTTTCGACTTTTTCTTCTACCCAGTTCCACGAGGCGTTTTCATCGAACTCAACATCTCGACTGATGATTAGCTTCTTTGTCTTGAGACTGTAGAGTCGATAGCCTTTGGACTGAGTGCTGTATCCTAGAAATATGCACTTCTCGGTCTTCTCCTCCAGTTTATGTCTCTTCTCTTTTGGAATGTGCGTGTAGCAAATACTCCCAAAAATTCTTAGATGTTTTGCTGATGGCTTTCGTCCACTCCAGGCTTCAACTGGTGTTTTATTTTGTACTGCCTTTGTTGGACACCTATTCAGCA
This sequence comes from Pogostemon cablin, assembly GCA_023678885.1. Classification (NCBI taxonomy): domain Eukaryota; kingdom Viridiplantae; phylum Streptophyta; class Magnoliopsida; order Lamiales; family Lamiaceae; genus Pogostemon; species Pogostemon cablin. The sequence continues at coordinate 2,414,075 of CM042983.1, forward strand.
AGTAGACTGCAGTGTAGACAGCCTCTGCCCAGAATACCTTAGGCATGTCTTTCTCTGCTAGCATTGTTCTTGCCATCTCCATTCCAGTCCTGTTCTTTCTTTCTGAGACTCCATTTTGTTCTGGAGCATAGCCAACTGTTAGTTGATGGTTGACTTCTTCTTCTTCACATAATTTGTTGAACTCCTTGGATGTGTACTCAGTCCCTCTATCACTTCGTAGGACTTTGATCCTTTGACCGCTTTGGTTCTCCACTAGATTCTTGAACTTCTTGAAGATAGAGAAGACTTCTGATCTTTCTTTCATGAAGTACACCCAGGTCATTCTTGTGTAGTCTTCAATAAAGAGAATGAAGTACCTGTTTTTCTCGAACGTTGGCGTTCTCATTGGCCCACATACGTCTGTATGAACCAGCTCCAAAGCTTATTTTGAACCCAGTTAATGAACCAACCGGGCTCTGATACCATACTGGATTTTTATAAAAAAAAAAGAGTAGAATGATAATGGGAGTAGACATATGATAGATAAGTGGGGCGGTGATGTGAGGCATCCCATTTTGTAGATGGGAGTTTAATTAGTTACTCCTCACACACACATTACAATGTATGATACAATGACCTATTTATAGGGGATAATGCTTAGTTACTAAGTATTCTTAGTTATTAAGTAATCTTTTATCTTAGTTACTAAGTAATCTGTTATCTTAGTTACTAAGTAATCTCTAGTAAATGTGCATCAACTATTTTAACTTTTTTTTTTAATTATAAGATGCAATCATTTGATCATATGATTCTCATTTCAAATTAATTGTTATAACATTGTTCATACAAAAAGCTAGACTTTTAGTATACAATCCAACAGTTGGTATGTCTTCCATTTCTTCTGAGCTGCTAGTGCGATGAGAGCTCTTATAGTATCCAGGCGAGCTACTGGAGCAAATGTCTCGTTATAGTCGATCCCTGGTAGTTGTGAGTAACCTTTGGCTACCAGTCTTGCCTTGTGTTTCTGGATTGAGCCATCTGGATTAAGTTTAGTCTTATAGACCCACTTAACTTCAATGACTTCTTTGTTGCTTGGTAGATCCGCCAACTCCCATGTGTTGTTCTTTTCGATCATCTTGATCTCTTCTTCCATTGGTTTGACCTATTCTTTTTTTGGCCAACCCGAAAATAAACCTTTGAAGCCCATTTTTATTCCCATCAGACTGATACAACCCAAAAGAAATCCATACGAAATGTCGTGTGAAAAATTTAGAACACCTGGTAGAAACGTTGGTATTTAAGTGCGATTATAGTCTATAGACTCCGTTTATTTGTCCGCAAAATCGTGTTTTCACGATATCCAAGGGCAATTTCGGCATATACTCCATCTCCAAGACTCCAACACACAATCACACTCACAGTAGCAGCTTCTTATCATTATTAACAAATCGAAGTCAAGGAAAAGAGTAGGAGCGAAAGAAGAAAGGGTTTCCCGAAACGATGCCGTGTTTGAACCTGTCGACTAACGTGAGCCTTGAGGGCCTCTTCCATCCTCTCTGAAGCATCTTCCTCCGTTGCAAAGATCATCGGAAAACTGACGCCCTCTCTACTTAATTGTTACATTTTAGTAATTATTTTTAGGGTTTTTTTTTTTTTAATTATGTGTGTGAATATCTCAATTTTTGGGGAATTAGATGTTCCTGAATATGTGTGGATATGCTCGATTTATGTTGTGCTAAATGATAATGTGCTTTCTCAGTTTGTTTTTTATATAATCGCCTTTCATGGTTTTCCAAAAAATCTGTATCTAAATGTTAATTTGATGGAAATAAGTTTGGATTTTGGGAAATTTCTGTTTGCTGTTAAGATTGGGCATAGGTGCGTTTCACAGTTGAAATTTAGAAAAATATGACTTTGAAATCATTTACGATGGAATTGCGATAGAAGGTTGCTATACTTTGAAATTCTTTGAATGTGATCTTGCAAGATGAATTTCTTTGCTGAGGTTCCTTCATACGATTGTCAACATAAATATTTTTTTGCCTGTTTTATTTTGTTGTGATGTGATGGCACGGAATGTATAATTAATAATTATTACATTCCACTTATTCATTTATCACCTTCTCTACTCCGGGATATGCGGAATTAACTTTAAATTATCAAAAGAAGATTGAATCTTTGTTTTTTTTTTTTTGGGATTAATATGGAAGGCATTGGTCTCTGTGTTTTCGTTGCATTATGTTATGATTGTGTTGAAGGGATCTGTGCCCATGGCATTTGGAGGGACGGAGGATCCAGCTGCTTATGGAGAACTGGTCTCGACCGGAGGTCTTAACTCTGACACGAACAAGAAACTTAGTGCTGCTATTGCAAGTATTCTCGAGGCTAAATTGTACCTTAAATTCTACGATACCAAGGTAAGGAATAAGAAACCGGGTTGAGTAACATGTTGAGAGGTTCTCTTGAAATGCATTAGTGTCTTCTCATTTCATTCTTCTGCTTGTTTAGGCCAATCAGAGTCAAGAATATGCACAATGTCTGCATGCTTTACACCAGTGCTAAATCTTGCAAATGAACTTTCACTTTTTAGAGCCGTGAATGATTAGAGGTTCTATGTTATTATCATACTATATCAATGGGCTTTGCTTGTAAATGCAATTGCATTTATTTAATTATTTTTCCTCCAAAATATAAGTTTCCACTTTCATGTCATATTGCTTCACTTGTGAAGTCATCAATGTCAATCTTTTTCTCTGCAACTTTGGGTGGAATGGATCAACTTTCTAGGTCACTAATGTCTCGGATTCATGCTTATATTCTATAAACTCGTGCATGTCTCGGATTATAGATATTATGATAAGTGAACGCCACCATTGTTTTTTTTTCCTAGCTACATGGATTGGATGGAAGTGATGAACGAGTATGTGTTCGCCCGGACTAGTACTAAAATTGTGCAATCCTGGTTGTTGACGAGTAACAGGGAGGTATGAATAAGGTGAGATGCGAAGAATATGTGGATGAGGGTGGGGAATGCCAACTCTGGTTTCAGCTAATTGATTCAAATAAAAAGTCTGTTGCTGTTGCTTTTGTATATGGAGCGAAGATGATGAAGTCCCAATTGACCACGGGAGTCTCTCACCATTAGTTAGTAATTCACACTAAGCTAAAAACACAAAACAGATTAAACCACAATTGCAATACTTTAAACCTCATTTTCATTAGAGAAATGGTCATTCGCATGTCTACAGAAATAATTAGACTTGAAATGAAAAAAAAAAAAAGAAAAAAACACATGAACATGTATGAAGATAGAAGCGAGGAAGGATTACCTCTGTAATGGAACGCTTAAATTACAATTAGGACAAGTTGAGATATTTTTAAGAACCCTAAAATAATTGGCCCACAGTATATACCATTGCGCAAGCATTCCTAGCGCCAAATAAAAAAATGGCAGCCAATTCCTCCCCAATAATCCTCCCAATCTCCGACAACCAAAACACCGCCGCCGACGGCAAGCAATCCTCATCCGCCTTGCGTGCATTATTATCCGGCGTAACCCAAACCGTCCGCTCCGGCCTCTCCAATCGCCGCCCATGGTCTGAGTTCTTCGACCGCTCTGGCTTCTCCAAACCGGAATCGTTATCCGAAGCCACCGCCCGCGTTCGGAAAAATTACAATTATTTCCGCACAAACTACCTCACTGTCATCAACGTCGCCCTCACCATCTCCCTCCTAGCGCATTCGGTGTCCCTGATCTTCCTCGCCGCCTGGTTGTTCCTCTACTTCTTCCGTCAGCCATCGGATCATCCGATCACCATTTTCGGCCGTCAATTCTCGGATCGTGAGATGCTCTTTTTATTGATTATTTAAAATATAATTTATTAGTCTGATAAAAAGTTCTTAAATATAATACTATGAAGACCTTTTTTTTTTAATAAAAATCATATTTCATCCCTATAAAATTAAAAGGAAATTTGGGTGGTGAATTTGGATTTAGGTAGATAAAGAGCGTGGCAAATATAATTATTTAGTTAAAATTTCAATCCAACAAAAAAATAAAATTTTCATTTAAAAAAGTTTAAAAAGATGTATGTATTGAGATTTGAACCCAAGAACTCTTCAAAATTAATTAACCAATAATACTTCACCACCTCACAATTTTTAAAAAATCATAAATACTCTATTAATATAATCATGTCACCTCACATTTTTTAAATTTAATTTTGGAAAGAGAAATAAGTTTGGACTGCATAGAGTGGGTTTAAATCTAGTTGATAGGCCTGAAGCCCATCCATGTTTGTTATTTCAAGGCGGGTTGGCCCGTTAAATTTATTGTAATCAAACAAATCCAGACCCATAAATCATTTTAATTTGTTGGCCCAATCTTCCTATTTCTATTTGATTGTAAGCAAACAAAGTTGGCAAAGACCGTCTCATGCGAAGAATGTCGTGAGACGGATTAATAAAAGATGGTAATTAAATTAAATTAATAAAAAGTGATAGTTGTACAGTTACACTCTCTTTAAATATTTAAAGTGAGATATGCTTTTTGTTTATGTGAAACTTTTATTTTTTGTAAAGATTTATCGTGAGAACGTGTTACGTAAATGTTTATGTGAGACGGTAAAAGTGATACTTTTTATAATGAAAAGTGAAATGTAATAATGTTATTTCATGAACAATTGTATAGTATAAATGAAAAGTAATAAAATTTTATAGTGAATGTGATAATTATTTTAAAAAGTATAAATATTCTCATGTGAGATAATCTCACGCACGACTTATCCAATTTTCATGTTAATTGAAAATTATTATTATCTCATATAATATTTTTTTCACGTTAATTAAAAATTATTATTATCTCATATAATATGAAATAATTGTATTAGTGATTAATGTGGACGATAGGTCACGTTAATTAAAATTTATTATTATCTCATATAATATGGAAATAATTGTATTAATGATTAGCGTGGATGATATGTAGGATATGTTTATTAATTAAAATGGAGAAAAAAAATACTTAAAATATTTATTTTTATATAATCCAAACGGTTGACAATGAATTATTTTTATGCACAATTTTGTAATAGAAATTTGAAGCCTAATTGCAAATGGTATTATAAGCCCAATACATGTCATCTTAATTTATGGAGTATTACTTGATTCACCTTTATAAAATTCTGTACCGAACCATAGAACAACAGATATATGGTTTATAAGATATTAGTATATATGATTTAGGGCTTATAAGGTAGTTCGTATATATGAAGTATATTGAGTGTGCATTTAATAAAATAAGAATAATTTAAATTTTTTAAAATTATATACTCCCTCCGTCCTGCGTTAATGTTTACGTTTTCTATTTTGATTTGTTTCGGTTAATTATATTTTTTTTCAACCCATACATTAAATATTATATTTTTCAACCACTATCTATTAAAATATTATGAAGTATCCTTTAATCTCCTCAAAAAAGAAAACGCCAACATTATTGCGACGGATTGAGTATTCAAATTGTGTAAAAAGAGGGTGCGTATATTTAATAGAAAATGAGTGTGCATATAAAGAGCAGCTCAATATAATTTAATTAGCTAATTTATTTATAATAATTAGATATAAAAATGTAAATCTTATTTATAATAAGAGATTTTATTTATTTCAAAGCAATATTTCATTATTAATTATTGATTGGTTATATCAAAAAGTTGTACTAGTTAAGAGATTATGAACTGTACTAAGAAGGTATTATTTTGATTCTATGCGCATGCAGGAAAAAAAAAGGTTGCATGACTAGGAAATATATATACTCCAAATTAGTATATTTTTATGACAACTGCTAATTAATATTAACCAGTAAATTAATTAAATGCCCATCACTCGTTTATATACTAAACTCGATTAATTAATTAATTAAGCGATTTGATAAGTTGATTAAGTAACAAGCTGCTAATTAATAATAATAATAATAATAATTGCTTTCATTACTAATAAAAACATAATTCTTTTTTAGGAGTAATATAAAACTTCCTATACTAATAAAAACATAATACTACTTAAGATAGATAAGTTTGATTTAATACTTAATATAATACTACTTAAGATAGATAAGTTTGATTTCATACTTAATTAATTCCACCGCCGTGGCCGGGCCACCACTACCGGTCCCTCCTCACACCCTTCCCCTCTTTGCTCTTCTTCCTCTTTCCCTTCCATGATCATCTTCCTCCTCATCATCTTCGTTTTCTTCCTCCTCATCATCTTCGTTTTCTTCCTCCTCACTAGCCTCCGCGTGCTCTGCCTCTTCGTTTTCTTCCTCCTCTGAGCCCTTCTATCATCCTTCCTCTGAGCCGCCCTCTCCTCTCTTGCCTCTGAGTCGTTATCGGAATCGACCGAACCGTAGTCATATTCTCGCTCTGAGTCTGAATCTATTTCATTTGGCGACTCGTGGACGAACTCTTCGGAGCTCTCTTCATCTTCACTGTTTGAATTGTTTGGATCCATTTCTTTCTTTTGTTTTCGCTGCCTGTGTTTTTTTCAGAGAGAATGCATTAATAACATGGAGGGTTGGTGGAGTTTGAGATTCTTTTAAGGTGGGAGAAAAAAGAATATCACCTAGCTAGGTGTCTAGAAAATAGATCTAGGTTTCTTAGTCTTAGGGTTTCTAGAAAAAATAAGAATAGTATGTTTGCTTTTTAGGATCATGTACCATCATTCCAAATAAACCCTAATGGCTACCTGTACCATACAGGCACTAGGATCATGTACTATCATTCCTAATAAACTCTAATGGCTACCTGTACCATACAGGCACATAATAAATCATTTAACTTAAAAGGAAAGAAATCATCTAACTTATGTAGTACTAAATCATGCTCCTATAATAAATTTATAATATCAAGTGCGATATTAAAGTATTTTTGTAGCCATTAATTTTTTCCTTTTTTTAAATGCCATGCATGACTTTTCATATTTATGGTATTATCCAATTATATAATAATATGTTATGCACAAAATTGCGGAGTCCATTTTACTTCTCAGAAACAATTAAATTAATATTGCGTACGAAAGAAAATTAAACATAAAATCTTTCCCAAGGTACGATAAAATCAAAAATTATAAGAATCTAGAAAAATGTATATGATATTTGATTAACAAAATTAATTGCGGAGGCCATTAATTTTACTTGTACATATTGTCCAGACAGCCGGTGGGCTAGCCCACTTTGATTAAATTTTTTGATTCCTATCAGCTATCACAATATGCAATCCATTTTCAATATGTAAGTACGTTGGAATATGCGGTATTTCGATTTTTAAATAAATTAAATATTGTCCAAGGTTCTTTTAGGTTGAAAATTTTTAAATCTTGTTAAAAATTTGTAAATTTGGTGTTTACTTCTCTGAAATATAACAAACTCTTTTAAAAAAATTAATGCAACAACGTAGATTTTTGTCGGATTGTCTCAAGAATAATTTGATGTGATGAAGAAAAGAAATAAAAAATCTTGTAACAATGTCAAGTATAATGCTAATATCATAAATAAATAATAATAAAAAAACTACATTTGTTCCAATATATATTACTCCACATTAATACATGCAATTTTAAAAAAATAAAGAATAGTGTGAGACTGTCTCATGTAAAGGTTACGTAAGACGGATAAAAAGTGATAACTTATAATAATATAATAAAAAGTGATATTCAATTGATAAAAAGTGATAGTGCTATTTCATGAAAATTATTATAGCGTAAATGAAAAGTGATAACATTTTATAGTTAAATTAATAACTAATTTAAAATGTGTTAAATGGTCGCAAGACTCACCCTTTAAAAAAAAAATTATTTTTAATAATTTTATTAATTTTAGAGGGTAATATAATTTTTTTTTAGAAAAATATGTATAATCAAAGTATAAAAATATAAAAATTGAATATTTTGAAAATTATTATTAAAAGTAAGGTAAAAAGAAAATTAACTATTCAATTATGCATGACTCCAAATAATTCATTAAATAAAAATAGGTATAAAAACGAGAACAAATTAAGAAATGATTTATTTGTTGTTGGGTGGTAGATTATTACATATTCATTAATCTCCCCTGACAACACCCACAAATTATTACTCCCCTATATTCCCTTCAGCTTCTTTCATTCAGCCACAAATTAACAGTTCGAGTTTAACGATCTAAAAATTGAGAACTTTTACCAGATTTAAAATTTACCGATCTAAAAGGACCACATGTATCAACTTTCGTTTAGATAGATAGAAATATGGATAGTAAACATTTAAAAAAGAAGAAAAAAATCGGACTATCTCATAAATTTTCATAATTTTATTAAAAAACAAATAAACATTATTTGGGTAGCATAAAATACTAGAGTTATTTGGGAGGGGAGGGGTGTAAGGGTGAAACAAGGGTTTCAAGAAAATTAAAAGCATTGTGATAGTATATGTATGTTGGGAATGTTAGAAGCCTTTACTATGATAGGAATAGCACCAGTTTTCTTGGAATAGAGACGCAAAAAAGCGGATTGGGGTGAGTATAGACGGAATAGAATATTACCATTGTCGTATAAATACAAAGGTGCGTTGCGGGAGATTAGGGCGGGTGATGTTGAACCACGCGCCATCTTCCCCCATCAACCACAGCATAAACCTCCTCCTATCCTGGTTGTAACACACCGACAAGCACAGCTTCCCCTTCAACACACCCACCTCCGCAGTATCCTGCTCCACTAGCTCCGCCGGGTGCTTAGGCGGCGCCACCAGACCTAACTTCTCCATCAACAAGTCGAAGGACAAGATGTTCTTTACGCGATCAACCGCGCTCCATTCACAAACGCGCATCGCTGATCGATCATTCTCCTCCATCTTTCTCCAACAATCACTCTTTAAAGAGTACAAGAATTTCGCCGCCTTGGGGGCGGTGCTTGGTAATGACGAGCAGCTTGTAGTCGTCTCCGACAGAGTCGTGCCCTAGTCCGAACAGAAACTTCTTGTGCCTTAGGGTTGAGTATGGGCACTTGGGGAGTTCCCGTTGTGGGGTTCCATAAAAACAAAGTTGGTTTATGAGTTAGAATATAAACCTGCACGCATATTAGTCCGTCGCAGGAGGCGCGGATGATCGCCTTCGCCGCATCCCTTATCGGGGTGGGGTGGGGGAAGAGAAGGACAAGATTTCTCTGCCAGTCTTCTTATTGGCAAATCTTGAAGCAAGGTGTGAAGTTAATTTACTAATATGGAGTCCCTCTTCTTCGAAAATAAGCATTCCCCTCTCTCTACTTACCTTCCTATGTCCTTTTTTAAAGACGGGATCATGTACCATACAATTCCATGATTTCGAAACAAACGACAATCGAAGCAGATCTCTCGTAGAAAGATTCATCAGAATCTCCTCCACCACTCCCACCTCTTTTACCGCCGCCGTCCATGCTGCCAAAAGGTTTTAGTCACCCGCCTGCTAAAGTAGTGTTTAATTGGTTCGTCTAATGCCCATATATAATATAATATATAAAGAGAGAGAGCCATCTAATATATAAGGTAGTAAATCATGTAATAAATTATAATATCACGCATTGTTTCACATAAATTCTAATTGCATAAAAGATTTTTCCTTTAATTAATGTTGCAAGTATATAATATAAATTAGGCAATTTTTTCTGCATAGTGCACGTGCGGAGTATCTATATTTAGAATTTATTTATTTATAAATAAAAATATATACACTAATAAAAAAAATTTAAACACTTCATTTACACTCTTAAATAAAAAAATACATATACACTAATAAATAAGGCTAAAATTTGGGAAGGTTTTTAATATTGAAAACGGCCTGTCATGCTACGAATCCGACCGCCCTGCTTTTTAGGTTTTTATAATAGGCTTACGAGACGAACCTTACTTTGTATTTAAAGAATCGATCAAGAAAGTAAATTACTTGATGATGTTATATACTCTTCTCTATGTGGAGTATATGATTATTGTTATATTTTAATATTTTATCAAGAATGACCATACAACAAATAATGTTACAATTTTCCTTTTCAGTAAATGAGATACACGACAAAATAATTAAATATCTTTTTAGAGACCACAACACTATATTAATACGGCAAAAACTTGTGTGCTCAAAAGTTTAATATTTTAAATTCTTGTGTTCACATGGGGACACGGTGTGTCCCCTGGAGCACAAGAGACCAACTATATTAATGCAACCCTCTACTATATATTAAGATACTATTTATCTCATTCCACTATACATTAAAATATACTACTCTATATTTTGTAATCTTCACGCAAAAAGTAAACGAAGCAACATTCATGTGACTGCGGAAGATAGTGTGTGCTTTTACTTTTTGTGAATGATCGATTGAGAAAGTAACTTGTTCTCCCCGCTTATGTTTTTGGAGATTTTTGGATGAAAGAGAATTGTAAAATGTAATTCAAATGATTTATAATGAAAAAAAAAAAAACTCACCATTTTGACTATGCTTGGAGAGAGTATTTTTTACACTAAATAAAAATCGAACATCATAGTACGTGTTCACTTAGTTGAAGGACTTTTCCACCATCTTATTATACCGTGAAATCAAATGTATGTACAGTCGTGTAGGTGATCTACTTTACTTCGAGTTTGCAGAGGATAATGTTTGCCTACACATGTATTTATTCCTATTTATTAACTCAAGTTAATTATTTCGTGCTTATTATTGTTCACATGAAATATGAGTATATATAATAAAATAAAGTTACCGAGCGATTCCCAACATACAGGTACAACACATTAACTACTGAGTTAGTGTTTCAACTTATCATGCATTATCGTGTCAATTCGAAAGGAGTCCGGGTTTATCGTGTCTATACAATGAGAATACGAAAATTCCGCCACCTTGTGTTCGTATTAACCCATTAAAAAAGATTAATATTAACAATAACTCATTAATTCTTTTAATAACTCATTAATTTGTTAACAACATCATATAAAACAAAATTTGGTAATTATACGATAAAAATATTCATTAAGAGTTTTAAAATATTTTTTAAAAAAATATTACTTTTAATTAATATACTCTATTTTTTTATATTTATTTTTTTTATCTTTTTTTATTGTATTGTGTGTCAACTCAATATTTTTGGTATTTGTGTTAAGTTAAAACGAATTTTTATAGTGTCATGTCCGTGTATCATATATATCAACACAAATTAAAACACGCTTCAATAACATGAACCGTCCTAGGTAGCCTTTGAATTAAGGAAAGGAATTAAATGCGGATGGAAGAAAATATTTTATTTTATTAAAGTTGTTGGGAATGATGAATAAAGTGTAAAAAAGTAATTAAAGTTGTTGGGATTGTAAAAAGTAGGTAATGAAATACTATGTATTTTTGCCAAAAATGGAATGAGTAAAAATACGTGGGACACCCCAAAATGAAAAGTGGGTAAAAATACGTGGGACGGAGGGAGTATTAATATACCCATGCAACTTGGAATGCTTTTGTGGAAAATACCAACAAATTAAACGGGTAATTATATGATATATGTGGAGTATAATGAAAATTAAATAAAAATAATATTAAATGAAGGTGGCAAGTTGCAATGAGCATTTAAATATCCCGTGCCGTCTTCGTTGGAAATTTTTAATTTTCAATATAGTCTAATTGTGGGTAATATATTATTATATAATTATATTAGCTATTTAATTATTTTATGAACTTAATTAAGTGATTCAACTAAGGTTAAAAGTCCATGGGCTATAATAATATTTGATATGGGCTTAATACCTAATACTAAATGATAGTCTTTGATTTACCTACAACAATATATATACACACACACAACAAAAATGTATACTATTGAACAATACAAAATTTCAATCCCAACATAATCATGTTCCTTGTTATTCTTTTACATGAACAGTTTAATTTTAATGACTTTTCACCAATGATTCCTACTTTTTAACTTGAAGCCAAAAATTTTAAAAAAAAAGTAAAAGAATCCATGTGAAACAAGAATTATATAAAGAAAAGCAAGCAACAGCTAGAATCCCACTAAGTTAACCATCAAATATTATCTACTCTGATCCATCATAACCAATACCGAAAGTTCTTTTTTACCTACCAACGAACCATCTCTAACATACAAAAACACATGATCATAAAAACCCTACCTCAAAACCCCATTTTAGTACTCAATTATGGCCAAGAAAACCTATTTCTGCCCGGAATTCTCCGGAGGTGTGGACGTCAGGTGCAGCTTCCAGTCACTGGTGGGGCTTCTGGTGGCGGCGCTGGTAGTGGGAGGCGTTTATCTGACGGCGGAGAGCGGGTATTTAGTGCAAGAAGATGAAGGGAAGGTAGAGACGAGGTTGTCGGATGATTCGGGTTGTGATTTGTTTTCGGGGAGATGGGTTTTCGACAACGTATCGTATCCTCTTTACAAAGAGGAAGAATGCAGCTTCATGTCGGATCAGTTGGCTTGTGGCAAGTTTGGAAGAAGTAATTTGGATTATCAGCATTGGAGGTGGCAACCTCATCATTGTGACCTCCCAAGGTGTGTTTTTTCTCTTACGTTGTTTGTTAATTAACTTTACATATGCACTTTATTAAATGGATATTGGGAGATTTAATGATGTTTTTGACTTGTCCTAAACGAAGTCCATTAATTAGGGGAAACGACTTTTAACGGTGCGCTATTTATCAAATAAATTAAAATTGTTGGCAAATTTTTGTATTTTTTAGATGCGATTTCAATTTGAACAAAAAATGTAACGTCTTGGATTATTTTCTTTCAATGAACCCAATTAATAAATATTGAATTTTCTATTTCACGTGTTCATTAGTGTTTCACCATACAAAAAATTATACCCTACAAATAACCATTAACCCTTGGGGCATGTGGTGAATTTTGGATATTGATTATGAAACATGACAAAAATTTAGTGAATGAAATAAGAGATGGATTATGGAAATTTGATCCCATTTGATTAATAAAAAGGAGAAATATCAAAATTCGTCCATTAAGATATGATCCATTCCAATTTTAGTAATTTTTATTTGTAATTGATCAATTTTTTGTCTTTTTCTTTTTTGTCATTTTTTATCCAAATTTGATTATTTTTTCAAATTTAATCCTTCTTTTATCCAAATTTTAGACCAAATTGAATAAATACTGACATAAATGACTAAACTTAGACAAAAAAAATTTAAAAAAAATAAAAATTGAGAATTGCAAGTAAAAAAGACTAAATTTGAAATTAATCATGACGAATTTTGATTTTTTTTTCAACAATTAAGTTTGTACTTATTACGATTTAATGCTTTAAAGATGAAATAATGAATTTAGTGCATTAATTAATATGATAAAGTACTATATGGAATTATAGTCAGCATTTGTAATTATATTTTGAAGGTGATTTATGAGGAAGTTGGAATGTTTTTTTAATGTTAATAAAGGTTCAATGCGACAGCATTGTTAGAGAGATTGAGGAATAAAAGATTAGTGTTCGTAGGGGATTCTCTTAATAGAGGTCAGTGGGTTTCCATGGTGTGTCTTCTCGACAAGGTCATCCCACAACGACGCAAATACATGCACAACAATGGCAGTGCTTTGATCACCTTCAAGGCTAAAGTAAGCCACTCCACTTAATTAATATATTTAATCAATCTTATACTTATTAGTATTACAAAGATTTAAGGGTTACTTATGTACAAATTGTGAAATTTAAGGACTATAATGCAAAAATAGAATTCTACTGGGCACCATTGCTAGTGGAGTCGAATTCGGATGATCCGGTGAGCCACCGGTTACCCGATCGCATAGTGAGAGCCAATTCGATTGAAAAGCACGCGCTCCATTGGACCAATGCCGACATTCTGGTTTTCAACACTTACCTATGGTGGAGAAGGCCTCGAATGGATGTCTTGTAAGTGCTTATTAATCTTATACTCCTTCCAAAAAACATTACACTTATCTTCATACTTTTCGTTTTTTTTAGGTGGGGTACGTTCAATAGCTCAGATGGAATCTTAATATATTAAAAGTGTGAAGCTAATGAGAAACTTTTTTGGACTAAAATATCCTTACATATATATTTTTCTTACATTTTAACCTCTTATTTAATTTAGTTAATGGCATACTATTTAATATACTTTACATTAAATTTTTTTATTTTACGATAATAATAATATACTAAACTATTTTAGTTTAACATTAAATTTGTATTACTGACTTTTAATATTCTATATTTATATATTTAATTTTAATTGTAAATAAAAAAAATTATTACTATAATATTAGTCTAGAAATATAAAGAAATTATTACTATATTATTACTTTCCTTCATAAAAGTTATCACTTTCTGATCGTCTTACATAAGCACTTACGTGAGACGGTCTCACACAAATCTTTGCCTTTGAATTAATCCCATGTTTTTTTTTTTTTTGCTTTTGAAAAAGTATTTAAAAAATAAATTTTATTTTATTATTTTTGATTAAATATATTAAACTTTATTGAAACTTTAAATTTTTTAATTGCTTGAATTTTCATTAAAACACTAATCCAAGTTATATGTACCAGCAATAATTATGGCAAGTCAAAGGGTTACTAGAATCTGAATAGTGATTAAGCTTACCTCTTATTAACATAACATCATAATTCTGAAAGCCATATCAGCGCAAGAAAATGTAATCTCCAGTGAAGCCGGTGACGAATCGAAGAGATGGCGGTGCAAATGGAGGCAGCTTTATTTTCTATCCTTGAGAAGAAGACGTGCTGAGCTATTCGGATGCCAGTGCAGATCGAGCCCAGAGGTATTCTATTCTTCTTTTACTTCTTTGTTTGGGTTTGGCAATGTCACGAGTCTGTAAGGATATGATTTGTTCCCATTTGCTTCGACATTTTTTTTAGGGTAATTTTATTTGGGTGGAGATTACAAATGGTGATAATTTCATTTCGTTTTTGTAGGGCAAGATACCAAGGATAGGCGCTGTATTCAAGAAGCCAATCAATGAAAATTGCAATAGGTTTTTGCTTTTGAAATAGTTTTCTCTTTCCTATCCATTCAGTGATTGAGCTTTTGTGGTTAGTTCATTCTGTGTTTCATTTCAAGGTGGCTTTAAATGTGTTATCCAAAGTATATTGTATACATTAATTGGCTACTGCATTTTTGCTTACATTGTTTTGAAACAGAGGAGTCTGCGCAAGCATCCATTGGCCCATAATATTGCTGTGGTAACGAAGAATTTTTTTTTCATTAATCAAATAGGTGTGATATGGGTGACTTTGAATTCAAGTAGGAGGTAATCATATCCGTGTTGACAGGGCATGGCCACCATACAAGAAAGTGAAGGGAGACAATTCCCTATAAGATGACAGTATTTGATGTGAAGGTAACTGCTTTTGATCTAAATATATTTGCTTCATACATGTGCAAGTTATAACTTCCTAATTTCTTTTCTTTTAGTTTGTGTTTGTAAACAAGGTCTTTATTAAACAAATAAGGATTCTAACTCTCCACTGAAACAAAATTAAAAGCATTAATTTCTATGTCAAATCTCATTAGCCTTTAAGACTAGCCTATTACGTACTATCTAATCTGTAAAGTTGGTACAATCACATTACGTTCCCATTATAAAACAATAATTACGATACTGAAAACAGAAAACTTCAAGTTAGTAAATTTGTTGATGTATGCTTTCATGTGTCTCCGTTGATTAGCAACTCTGTAAATTTCTTGGTAGTCTGTCTCTGATAAATCTTTAAGGTTTGGTAATTGGTTAGCTTTGTAATTTTGCTTTTACTGTCTTTGCTTCTTCTACAACCGTACTGCGAACAATATGATCATATATATGTAGGTATAAATTTGATTTATCAACTTCTGAATTTAAAGGTTTTAAGGTAGTTTCTTAAGAATATCCTTGAAATTTTACATTTTCTCATTTCCCATATGCTTCATGTTTTCAGTTTTGGATTTTAGCTATGCTATCATTTTCATAGCTGTATTTATCTTGCATATTACCTCAATTAGTGTTTATTGAGAGCTTCTATATCAAGGAACTATACGCTTTTTAATAATACTGCTAGCATTAGCTTGGCTGTTTTTTCCCCTGCTTTCATTAGCTTGGCTGTTTTTTCCCCTGCAAAACAGACGCTCCTTAACTAGAAAAGCTTGAACAAATTATAAGAAACTCAATGTTTCTCTCTTCTATATTTTTCCTCATGGATAATGAATGAATGATATTTTTTGGGTGCAGTCAATAGGGTTCTTGCAGAAGAAATGCTCTATTGGATTTTTCGAATTTCTAAGTAAACCAACTCTTATTCGAGGTGCTGTTAGTGTGAGGTCCTATAATCAACTACTATCTTTCTGAAAACCTTATTTTCAACTACAATTTCAGTAGTTGAGCCATTGTAAGTTGACTAAATTAAAGACATTTTACATCATTATGTATGATAGTAGTTATTACCTGATTGAATAATCTTCTATATATCAACATGTGTAGTCATTAGCCTTTTGTTCTTTATAGTTTCCAATTGATTTGCTTATATGTATTTATTATTTTTGAGTGAAGCTGAACCTCCTTAAACTGATTTATTCTCTGTTGTAGTTGTTATTAACTATTATAGACTTCTATGATTCATAGATGAATGAAAATTAATTATATACCATATTACCATATGAATGTGACTTATTATAGACTTCTATGACTCTTATTATTATTTTTCTTATGTATATGTGTGTACGTGTATGTCTCTTGAGCTACTACATTAAAAGTAGTTTTTCTTCCCTTAATCCTTTGTTATGTTATTGTTTTTGTCATATGATGTTTGAATTAAATTATATATGTTTGGTTTTGCAACGAGAATAATCATCTTAAATTGGAGTAAGAATGGGAGAGATTGGTACAAAGGCAAATGAGTCAGTTCAAAATGTTTTCTCTTTCTTTGTATACAACCACCAAAGGTAAACAAGTACATATGCTTTTCTAGATTTCATGATTGGTAGCTATATTCCATTAAATCTTTGTTGGATATGTTTGGTTTTGCAGCGAGAATAATCATCTTAGATTAGAGTAAGAATGGGAGAGAATCAGTTCAAAATGTTTTCTCTTTCTTTGGATACAACCACCAAAGGTAAACAAGTACATATGCTTTTCTAGATTTCAAGATTGGTAGTTATATTCCGTTAAATATTTGTTGGATTTTAATGTGATGTTTTCATGATTATACAGGTTAGCAAGAAGTAGGTAAAAGAGAGAGCAAACAGGGAAATAAAAGTGTCAAAATAGATTTCAAGATTGGTAGTTATATTCCGTTAAATATTTGTTGGATTTTAATGTGATGTTTTCATGATTATACAGGTTAGCAAGAAGTAGGTAAAAGAGAGAGCAAACAGGGAAATAAAAGTGTCAAAATAAAAATTGCATGAGGTGCTCAAAAGTCCGAGCACAGGACAAAGAAGCAGTCCTACCTTTACAGTGCATTGCAGAAGATGTGACTAGAGGCCAAAGAAACGCAAGAGAATAGATTGCTCAAAAAATCAATCAAGCAATTAGATCAATACAATGTTGATGATATTACACAACAACACAACCACGGACAGGACTCCATTGAAAGGAGAAACAGGTTGATGATAATAATGAGTTGAAGAAGAATGAAGAGATGGAGAAGATGAAGAGAGAGCTGCAAGCTGCCATGGTAAAATTAGGAGTTGAGTATAAGATCACGACAAGCAATCGGCAGAGCTATACAGTTGGGAAGGCAAAGAAGTGTTGGAAGAGAAGATGAATAGGAAAGAGCATAAATAGAAATGCAGCATAAGCAACCGTTCATATATGAGGATTACAAGAACTTTACTCCACTTAGTCAAGAACATAAAATTCTAATTTTTTTTTTCTCAAAGTTTGCCACTTATGATTATAATGGGGTAGTTTGTTAATAGTATTGGACAATAATGATTTATGCTTTTGAGTGGGACTATTTTGGTTTTAAATTCCACTGAATCACCAAAGACTAGATTCCATAAAAAAAATCCTAATTCTTTATATTTACAACTTCTCTCAAAATTCATTATACACACACAAAATTACATAAGAAAGATCTAATTATAACTCATTTTATGACATGCAACAAAGTAGAACATGCAAACAACGTGCAACACACGTGTAATTAACTAGTATATTAAAAGTGTATAACGTTGCATTGTAAAACATTTTTGGATATGTTTTATTATTTATAATTTTATACTGCCCATTGAATTTACCTGCAAATGGCCACAGACAGTTCACCTTGGCAATTATAGGAAATTAATTAGTAATCATCTCTTCACCCTCACATCGAGCTATTCAACTTCTGCTCTTTACCATTTGTCTGTTAATACTTCATTATCTTTTCACCTTCCCTTCCTAAATCTCTTGACCTCCTATCCATTAGTACATCTGCTGTCTAAATCGTTTTCATTCAAAGGTCCACGGGGCTTCTCTGCCCTCCCACCACCATTGTTACAATTTCAATTTCAATCCTACGAAAATTATTTTCTTTGCACGCGGTGACGTCGAACTCCGCCTCTCTATGGTACGTTATTTCTCTTTTATGCGGTTGAGCCCCTAAATGCGTTGTTTTCTCTTATGTAACTTTGTTTGAAGAAATTGATGCTTTATTATTGGAAGAATTAAATGGACTCTTCCAAATACTGGATCTATTTACATGTGTTTTTCCCTATTTCAATTTTGTTATCTCATATGCTTGCTTTGAGCTATTTAACACAAATCGTAGAGTGCTCTATTTGGATGTTTTCGCATCTCTGAAAAATACAGAAATACTGTTCTCGATCGGGTCTTACGAAATATTACCAAATCACTGATTTAGTATTTCTTATTAGACTGGATTACCCTTTTTGGTTTATCTTTAGTGCTGCTTATGGTGTTGCTTTCTATGCTTCTTGATTTATCATCATCCTTACGAGGAAGTAATGTTTATCTGGTATTTCTATAGTTTGTTGTGAACATGATATTTCTTCATTTGACTTCTGTATTAAAGAACTCGAAGGTCCATCAAAATGCAGTATCACACTTTATTCTGCGGTGCTTATATTCTTCAAGAATGTAGTATTTTCTTTATATAATTCCTTCGTGCATTATACGGGGAAGAAAATTTATTGACTTCTTTGCTGGGGAACTAGAGAGCTGCTACCAAAGTGTTGCACGTGGAAGGACCCTACAAATAATATTTCATTAAACAAAAGAAGACCTGCATTATTGCTTTATGTTCTTATTACAAAGGTAGAGGATTTCTATATTATGCGTTGCTTCGAAGGTTTTTCTCTCTTTGAAAGCTCATGGTATATCTTTACCTTTTAATACCAAGAGCCATTTAGTTCTATGACTCATATGGAATCTGCAAGAAGAACTTATGATTATTGTATTTCTCATTTGTACGTAATGGTAAGCTTAACTTTACATCAATTATTGGCTGATGGGCTCTCTGGTTGCTCCTATTGTGAGATTGACTATGTATTTAATTATTTTTAACTTTTCTTTCACATCACAGAAAAGTGAGAGCATCAGGGTAGATATAGGGCAAATATTGGAATCAGAATCAGTGGTGTTGAATGAATGCAGATGCATAAGGTGTAATCCAAGGTCTTCACAACAATAGTTGGGGATGGAAGAACCCAGAAAGCTATAACTAAACGTGTAGCACAAAGTACAAATCTTATTGAGGTGTGTATTTTTTTGCCTTATGCTTACATTGGTTTTGAGATTCTGTAAAAAATTCAGAGTTCTAAAGCTCTAAAGTGATGCATCACTTTTGAGCAGGCAGCTGAACAAGATTATGAAAAGGAAAAACTAAAGTAAAGAATTGCAAAGTTATATGGAGGTGTTGCTGTAATTCAGTATTTCTTCAGTTTTTTCAAGTTGTATTTAGTGTGCATATAACAGCAAAAACATTGACTCTTTGAAAATTGAAACCTGAAGGTTGGTGCACAAACTGAAACAGAGCCGAAGGAAAGAAATTTAGAGTAGAAGATGCTCTCAATGCAACTAAGGTATGCTATGAGTTCAAGCTCTTAAACAATTATCTTCTTTTAGTTGCTGTTGAAGGGACATGGTTTTAGTAATGAAATTCTTACTGTTTTCAGACAACTGCTGAGGAAGGAATTGTTGTTGGAGGTGGATGTACATTATTGAGGCTTGCGTCCAAAGTTGATGCTATCAAGAAAAATCTGGAAAATGAGGAAGAGAAGGTAAGAAGTTTGTCTAAATTTTTATTCTTAAAGTTAAAATTTGATGGTAAAACATTTTAATTTGATTATTGAATTTTGTGTAAGGCGTAAACATCTTTTTGTTATTCCAAACTTTATCTTAGCAGTTCTAATCATCGGGATGACATCTTTCAGGTTGGAGCAGACATAGTGAAAAGAGCTTTGAGTTATCCATCGAAATTGATAGCCAAGAATACTGGTGTCAATGGAAATTTTGTCAGGGACGGCTTCCGTGACTGCCGGTGAGTCTAATTGTCTAACCTGCTCGCTAAAATTTCATTCTGAGTTCCTATATGAAGCTTACACTTTGTTGAAACGAGTTGGTTAGATCAATTACAAACTTCATTAATGACTTGAGACGATATATATAATATCAACAATCAATCACGTAGTTCCACTGCCTCATCGTCTTCCTTTATTCAAGTCATCATGTTGTTAGCATAAAATTTGGTTTACCAGACTTTACCAATTGATCTCATGGCCAAAAATAATGCATTTCGTCTATATTCTATTCATGAAATTACGAATAACTAATTCTTCACCTGTATATGCATTTAATTGTACATTTAAACAAAGTTGCAGCCATTTACATTCGAACCTAATTTTGAATGGATGAAGAAATTCCTTAGTTTTCCATCTGAAAAATCTGGACTCATTGCTCTTGAATTACCCGCTGAATCAGTGAAATAATTTTCATTAATTGCTCCACGTAGAGATGGCTATATGATGCCATGATGTACCTACTATTTGCATGGGTGTTGCTGCATCCATGGGCTTTCCTTCTAGCCTCTGTGACTAAAGGGGAAAGGTTCTGCTTGCCAAATGCAAGGCATCACCCGCTTAGAACACCTAATGGTAAAGTATATAATCATCCCTTGGCCTCGGCATAGCTCAAGTGGTAGAGGGGAGGGTGGAAAGACCTTCCAACTGAGCTTGGTTGTTGCAGGGTGGGGGTTCGAATCCTGCCTTTGGCATGGATTTGGCCCCTTACAAGCACAAGTTTAACAGTGAGCCCTCTCTATAAACCACTTGAGGCACATCCTGCGATTTACCTCCACCAATCCGCAATCCGGTTCGAATCATGCATTTGGCATGAATTTGGCCCACTTGAGGCACATCCTGCGATTTACCTCCTCCACCAATCTGGGCCCCTAATGGTGGGGTACACCATATAATCATCCCTTTTTGTTTTATAGTTTTGGATTCTGTTACTCATTCCGATAGTTATTTATGATACATTTGGCAATGACTTTTGACATTCATTACCTATAGTCCTATTTATTTGTACAATTTCTTTATCATCTTTCTGTGTAGGATACACAACCATACTAATATTTCTAAAACTTCTTTGTGTTGCTGAGGCATTCTTCTATGTAAAACTCTATCTGATATGTAATAAAGCATTGATTGATAAGACACATGTCCGCTTTTTCCTTTAAATTTTATTGCGCAAATTTCTTTTAAAAGAACTCAAATTCAATATTATACAATATATTAACATTATCACACTAACACAATCCTACATAAACAAAATATATATGTATATTGCACTTTATTAATTTAAACACAATAACTATTAATTATCTTTATTTGAATTATCAAAACACTCCTCCATCGTCTTACATATTTTTATCCAAAAAGTTTACTATGCAATCAAATGAGTGAAGAGATACTAAGTATATATCATGCTTTTAATTTAAATCAATTTTAAAAATATAACTCAAATTAAGATATACGACAAAATATAACAGGCTAGCAACGTGCATTGCATGTTTGGAAAACTAGTATACAAAAAGGTAGACATGCTCCGAAGCTACGAAATGGCACTAAAAACATGGTCGGATTGGCTGGAAATTCATGTCAATCGAAGCAAGACTCAACTCTTCTTCATGAGCATGTCCCCTACTCATGAGAGGTACTACTCATTGCCCATCATATATTAGTTTCACACTTCCTATATACTTTTTCCAATTTAATAATCTCTTAAAAAAAATTGGAATGAATTTCCAGGGCAGAAGAATGGGGAAAATCAGTGGGAGAAAATTGCTTCGGCGAAACAGAAATGATATCGGAGGAGGGGTACAGGGGACAAGGAACCGATCCAAATATGATGCGAATAGTAGATGCTACACTTAATGAACTAAAAAACAGAGGACTAAACGTATAAATGATAAACATAACTCAACTTTCTGAATACAGAAAAGAAGGCCATCCTTCAATACATAGAAAACAATGGGAACTTTGACCCGACAACAGATTTCTGACCCGCTTAGCTATGCGGATTGCATACATTGGTGTCTTCCCGGAGTTCCTGATGTTTGGAACGAGCTCTTGTATGCTTACATTTTTAACTCTGCATCTAACTCATGAATTTCATCTTTGCAAGATTTTACGAAGGTAAAATCTTTCTAATTTCAAAGTTATTTGAATGGAATTATGATCGAAATTTTAATTCTATGATATGTTGGTTTAGTTCGATTCTTATATTACGGTCGGTTGAACCAGAACGACTGGACGAGTATTTAAAAATAATAATAATAAAAAAATAAAAAAAATTAATAACCAAAAAATAATATGAAATCGAACAACGGCCATTGTAATGCGAGGTTTTAATACAAAAACGGACACCAAAACAAAATTAACAATTCGGTTCGCTTTGACACACCCCTTTTCTTCATTAATAATATTGTGAGATCATGTATTATTAAAGTATAATTATTATAAAAATAAAATATGTTTAATATATCGGTCAATTTCAAATTTTAGATAGGCTTTCTCTAATAAATAAATAAATCCACGTGTCCACTTACTCAATTTATATCAAAATATTTAAGTCGACTATTATATCACCTTGACTCGCACATGGATTTAATTAAGCTGTTCATTGTTAAGCCCAATTTTTAATTAAACTGATGACGCAATATATCCAGTTTCGGACGTTCGTTGACTTAATTAATGGAGAAGTAATTTAAAAGTTGAGTTAGTTACAATATGTCAATTTAAAATAATTTTGTTTCTCAGTCTTGCCCTTCTTAATACATTATCATTAAGAATAATTTCCCTCGAATAAAGCCAAAGTTTGACTGTTGGATCGAACGCTTGATTAAATAATTGGGTTTAAATAGTCCAGTGTGATATTCCTATATCGCTGTACTCGGAATCAAAATTTTTAATTCAAGATCTATATAATGTTAGGTACAAGTTATCTTAAAGAGTACATATAATTACAATCACAAAATATAAGTAATTTGGTCTAAAATTTTAAGAGCTACTCATTTTATAATAAATTTTTAATACACGCGCTCCAAATAAATATGTATGAACAATAGAATAATTAACACTGAAATATTATGTTACCCCTATGAATTCCAAAGTAGCAAAATATTATATTCAAATTATTATTCAAAATAATAATGATAATGCAGAATTTTACCTAACAAATTACTATATATTAGATCGAGTTGCTCGTATAGGGATGAAGATGACAGTACACCAAATAGTTAATTTTAAATATTAAAAGTCAAAGTTAAATATTAAATTTTAATAACAATTTGATTACATTTTGATAATCCATATTATTAAAATAATTTCAAGATTTACATGCACTCTCGATTAATACATGTAAAATATTGACATATGGAGTATTAATTAATATATAAAAATTACTAAAATTACCTCTTTAAGAAAATGGGATTCACTATCGCCCTCGCCCCAATGGCCCAACGTCAATCTGTCATTGAGTGCGAGAATGGAATGGCGAGATCAAAAAATTGTGCATACACGCATCAATCAATTATGTAATTATATACTCCATATTATTACTATATAATAATTTTGTTAGAGTAGTTGAATCATTCTTAGAACTATATATATATATATATATAATTAAACATGACATCATCATATAATATATACATCTTCTATTAAGATACTAATGTTGAAATAAAATTAATTTTGTAGGGCCACAGTACAATTCAAGATGCATGACAGAATTATTCGTTCATTTCTTGATCATGGTTAATTAAACAATCCAATTGGAGAAATGATATATGTACATCATGAGTTTATAATGTAAGAATATAGGATGTGATTCCAAACATCGGGCACTCCTGGAAGACACCAATGAACACAATCAGCATAGCTCTTTGGATTAGCGACTTCTTCTTGAGTTAGTGGATGATAAAATTTCCTATAGATGGATGGATGAGCATCCTTTCTGTAATCAGATAGTTGTGTTACGTTAAGATATTCGACTTTTACGCCTCTCGTCTCTAGCTTTTGTATCACGGATTCTGCTACGACCATCATCTCATGATGAGTGAAGACTCCCCGGTAGCCTTCCTTGAAAATGGGATCGGTTTGATTGTTGCAGTGTTGCTCCACAATCCAACTATCACCACTGCAAAATGATGAGCATGTCAAACTTATATATTGCAATATTTGTAAGATCATCAAAGTTTTATTAAGTGATGAATATAATGTTGTACTAATTAATTAATTAACCTACGTACTGCATGTGAGAAGGGGAGATGGACATGAAGAACAGCTTAGTTCTTGTTCGGTTTATGTGGATTTCCAACCAATCTGACCATGTGTTCAAACTCATTTTGTAGTGGTGTGGCTTCGTATCAATTCTTTCGTAGAGTGCATCAGAGTCGTTAAACGATCCCCATCTGATCATAATACAATGAAAGATCATATTAGTTTGGATGAGAAGCATTTTAATCATTATGATGTTTTACTACTTACAAGAGAGTCATAGTTGGATTGAGCCACCACATGTAGGAATCGAAGATGAGTATATCTGCATCGATCCAATGCTTAGCATGCTTTTCGATGGATGCAATTCTCACTATACGATCGCTTATTGAGTGAATACTTGGATCGTCGCAGTTAGACTCGACTAGAAATGGAGACCAGTAGAACTCAATTGTAGTGTTGTATTCCTACATAAAGGTAATAAGGAGAATTAAAAATACTAATTAATTGAACCTGTTTAATCAGCAGAAAATAGTTAGACAGGAAAAGAAGTTACAGTTGCTTTGAGGATCATAAAATTGCCTTGATAGATCACTTGTTTGTCTGATGATTTGTTGAGACAAGATTCAATGAGACAAACCATGGATGCCCATTGATTTCTGTTCAAAGAATCTCCCACAAATATAACTCTTTTCCCCCTTATTTTCTCCAGCAATTCCCTCCCATTGAACCTGCATGAATCATGTACAAATCAATGCTTATAAATTATCAAAACAATTAATCATTTAAATGAATCTCTCTGTCTCTCAACCTTGGAAGATCACAGTGATGAGGCTGCCATCTCCAGTGCTGATATTTGATATCCTTTCTTCCATTTTTCTGACATGCAAATCCTTCAGACAACAAAGAACATTGTTCCTCTGCGTACAGGGGATACGATACGTTGTCGTAGACCCATCTTCCTGAAAACAAATTGCATGAATTCTGATTACCTGCAGAACCACTACTGCTGCTACTACTATTTCCTTCTCCCACAATGATCTGCACTTCCTTTATCGTCTCGATCTCTCTTCGTACGGATCCATTGTCTCGTACTGTTACAAGGAAAGGAACAACAAGAAGAGAGAGAGGGAGAGCAATAAGGCAACGTGAAAACTTCTTGCTCATCATTCAGTTCATATCTTCAATTGATCACCATGCAATTACTTCATATATTGACTTTCTCAAGAATTAATAGAGTACATATATGTGAATAAGATCCTTTGATTCTGGTGCAAGTATTTGAAAATAACACATGAACAGATTAAATTCTCTCCACCCCTGCTACTTCTAACACAAGTTAATTAATGTTTTTTTAAGGCATATTATATATTTTTCTAATTAATCAGGTTTACTTTTCAGTGCGTCAACTTAATACTGAGCAATTTTCGCGCCTTATAATTCGACAATATTAGGTCTGTTTACAAGAGACAGCCTACCTACCTAGCTTCTCAATTTGTGTTATTTGAATTAAAAAGATTTATTATGGCTTATAAGAAGACATCTTCAGACTTCAATCATATATATTATTAAAAAGCATGAGTTAATGAAATACAAGATATATATAAGTATGAATTTGGAATACATTTTTTGGAACTATGTTTGAATTTATGATGAATTGAGAATGTAAGAGGATTTGATTCCATAGATGGGGCACACCTGAAAGACACCAATGAACGCAATCTGCAGTCTGCTAACTGGTGTTCACTCAATGAAGGATGAAATGTTGATGGATAAGCATCGCTGTGATATCGTTGTGGCATTTCTTCGAACACCTGTTTCTCTTTCTCAGGTATATATCAACAAGGAGCCACGGAAACAGAGTTTGTAGGTGGGAAAAATATCAAAGTTCGTCCTTTTAGGAATTTTGGTCCTTTTTTCGACTTTGATCAATTTTTTTCAAATTTTTATTTTTTTAATTGAATCTGTAATCCCTTCTCCATTATAATGTGAGTTGAGATTAGATGGGCTGGATTAATTATAATATGCCATTCAGTCCAATCAACAAGTGGGCTTCTATTTAGTAGATAAGTTGAAAATGGGCCTAAAATATCTGATATGGGCCGCAAGTGTTTATACTAGAATTTCCAGTTTGCGCTACGTTTTTGTTTTAGCCCGTTTTTGCTTGTTTTAAATCCAAATCGAGTCCCCTTTTTTTCCATTTCTTCAGAATTTCTTAAAAGTTCATTTAATCACAAAATCCTACAATTTTCAGCAAACAACCAATCTCCAGAAAAATCAAGGAATTAAATAAATCAATCATTCAAAATAATTTAATTATATAAAACCTAGCTAAAAATGGAATTAACGCCAATGATATGTGCATAGCAATTTTTGTAAATGTACATGTATTTGACATCCCCGTTGAAATATAACCTTCATTAGAAAGCAAATAAGGATCTGGGTAGTTGACTTAGGGATTTTATTATATAATCTTGTAAATTAATTGTGAATTAATATTTCTATCATACACTAAAATAAAGTTGAGGTTTATGTCAGGAGTTAATAATGTATGAATAAAGGATTTGATTCCAAGCATCGGGCACTCCAGGAAGACACCAATGAGCACAGTCTGCATAACTCTTGGGGTTGGCTAGTTGGTCTTCACTCAAAGATTGGCCTTTTAAATCTCTGTAGATTGATGGATGAGCATCCTTTCTATAATCAGATAAATGTGTTATGTTGAGATATTGAACCCTCACGCCTCTCGTTTCCAGCTTCTGTATTGTCGATTCTGCTACGCGCATCATCTCCTTTAGCGATGCAACTCCCCAATACCCTTCCTTGAAAATTGGTGCTGTTTCATTGTAGCAGTGTTGTTCCTCCTCCCAAGTTTCACCACTGCATGCATGCAAATTAATTATACTCCATTGCACATATATATATATATATATACTAAAAAAGATTGGAATGGAATAGAATGGAAACCTACTGTGTGTGAAAAGGTGAGAGGGACATGAAGAACAACTTGGTTTTGGTTTGATTTACTTGGAATTCCAACCAATCTGACCACGTGTTCTAACCCATTTCTAATCGCCGCACCTTGGAATCTACTCTTTTATAGATACCCTCAGAACTGTTGAATGATCCCCATCTGATCATGCAATTGATATCAATATCAATATTAATTCATGTAAGTAGGATTATTAAGTTATATATATTTCTACTTACAAAAGAGTCATAGTTTCCGGTAGCCACCACGTATAGGCATCGAAGATGAGTATATCTGCATCAGTCCAGTGCCGTGCATGCTTCTCAATTGAGTTGATTCTCAATATACGATCTCTTACTGAGTGAGTTTGTGGATTGTCGCAGTTAGACTCCACCAGTAATGGAGACCAGTAAAACTCGATCGTCGCGTTGTATTCCTTCATTCAACATGCGTTAATTAGCAGATCATCAGACAATTGTGTGTAACAGGAGATGTAATACCAAAATGTAATACTTAGAAGAAACGTGGGGAGGTAGAAAATTAATAAACTTACAGTTGACTTGAAGATACGCAGATTGCCTTGAATAACCACTGATTTATTTGAAGATGGGTCGAGAGAAGATTCAATAAGGCAAAGCAGAGAGACCCATTGATTCCTGTTTAATGAATCTCCAACAAACACAACCCTTTTACCTCTTATTTTCTCTAGCAATGCAGTGCCATTGAACCTGCATTAATTAATTAATTAGGCACTAGTCTACCTAGTATATATATAAAAAGAGTGAGGCTCCTGTGCACCCGGGCGCACAATTTCCATGCCCTTTTGCAATTTAAACCCCTAGCAATACATATGTTTAAATAGAATTGGAGGGGAAGGGTTGTGTTCACATGGGGACATGGAGTATCCCTCTGTGTCCCAGGGGTGCAGGAGCTTTTGCCATATAAAAATGATCATTCGTACATTACAATTAACTAAAGATCTATCTCATGGAAAAACTAACCTGGGAAGATCGCAGTAATGAGGTTGCCATCTCCAGTGCTGATATTTGATATTCTGTCTACCATTTCTCTGACAAGCGAATTCGCTCGTCATGAAGGAACATTGTCCCTCCTTGTACAATGGATATGACACATTGTCGTAAATCCATCTCCCTGAATACAAGTTGCACGATGACTTATCATGGCCTACTACATTGACTACTTCCCTCTTCCTCGTCCGCTCGCCTCCCATGTCGCGTCTTACTTGGAAAGAAAAAACAACCAAAGCGATGAGGCAGAGACAAAAAATGCTGCCTGGATTCCTTCTCGACTTCATTATCTTTCTTCTGGGTTCAGCTTCCAGCTCCAACCCTATTAGAAACTATATATGCATATATATAAGCTTCTTTCATTATTACAAAGATTTAATTAAATATTCAATATGATCATGGATTGTTTATATAATTTAGGTTCTATAATACTATCATTGAGTGTTCGAATTTCGTTCACTCATTTCTAAAAAAAAAAAATCACATGTAACACTTTGGTGGAGTATTAAATAACTGCCGTGCGTTGTGCATGTATTAAAGAAGAACATAAAATTTGTTAAGAAAGTCAACTGAGTAATTTTTTTTTTTAAACCTTGTTTCATTAATGGAGTAGTCTTGCATGAGGCCTGTGAAACCATTTTACATATTTTAAGTTAGTTATATTATTTATTAAAAGTATTATCACTTTTTCTATAAAAATATTGTAACTTTTATTTATATTACAAATTGTTTATAAAATATTTTACTGTATCATCACTTTTCATCAATTTAATATATTTTTTTATTAAAGTGTTATCATTTCTTATCCATTGGTTTAACATAAGGCTTTGCCTTCATTAATTGTTTTTTTATATTATGTGGCAGCTCAAATAAGTTGTAATAATATTCGTTCAATTTCACATGGCGCATGATAAAACAATAATGGCATGTGATGATCGATGTAATAATGGAGCCAATGAAGCAATCTTTACATATCCTTATAATTGGACAATAATTAATTATTTAATTTGTTTGGACTGGTTTTTGCTTCTTTCTTCTATTGATATCCCAATTGATCATGTTGGTTGGATCCATATAAGTGTAATTAATGTGACATAATTTGCTCATGATTGATCTTGTAATTTTGTACTTCATTAATGGGCACGGAAGTTGATCTTACAAATTGGTATTGCAATTAATATTCTTAAAGTGAGACTTGGATATTCTATGAATGCTAGTGTATCATTTTTTATGTCACTCACATATTGCAATCTTTAAGAACGGCCAATAAAATTTTATGTAATAGTGTATCATTTTTCTGTCATACCTTTAAAATGGATGATCTTTAGGAAAGGAGGCAACAAAACGCAGCTAATAAAAGCATAAACAATGAGGTTATATTACGTCCTCCCTCCTACATAACAATCATACAACTAACTAGTAACTACAATAAAATAACACTTATTAAAATATCAGGCAAAATCTGATGTCCAAAACTGCCCAGATCCATGAATGGTACAGCATGCATAGTTCAATATTATTATAGACATTATTCAATAATAAAATAGAGGGAGTAGTACTCTATGTGAGATTTATATATATACAGCTCTTCACTTTTATATATGTATGTATATATATGATCACAAGGTCATAATGTAAGAAAAAAGGATATGGTTCCACACATCAGGCACACCCGGAAGACACCAATGAACACAGTCTGCATAAGTCTTGGGATTTGCTAGTTGTTGTTCAGTTAATGTATGAAAAAAATTTCTATAGATTGATGGATGAGCATCCTTTCTGTATTCAGTTAAATGTGTTATATTCAGATATTGGATTTTCAGGCCTCTCGTTTGCAGCTTTTGTATAGTCGATTCTGCAACGTCCATCATGTCGCGAAACGTTGCAGCTCCCCAGTATCCTTGCTTGAAAATCGGCTCCGTTGCATTGTAGCACACTTGTTGCTCCTCCCAACTTTCACCGCTACAAAAGCAACGCACGTTTCATTATTTAAACAAACAAATTTGACCAAATTACTGAATTATATATAAATGCAGGGTCTAATGTCCTGTGATACTTTAGTATGACATCTCGGTTGGATGAGTGACACATGAGAGAAAGGAGGAAAACTATACTATAAGTCAACATATAGACCCAGAGGACAAGGGATTGGATTTTTTCTCCACTCTGTCACGTGTCAATTTATAAAGAGGTGTCACACAAAAGTATTACAGAATATCCCGTGCCTTACAGGTAGTATCATGTCAAGTAAACCTACTGTGAATGAATTGGTGAGGGAGACATGAAGAAGAGGTTAGTTTTGGTTCGATTTATATGGATTTCCAACCAATCCGACCACGTGTTTAAACCCATTTCGTAGTGGCGTGACCTTAAATCTACTGTTTTGTAGATTGCATCGGAGCTGTTAAAGGATCCCCATCTGATCATGCAACAAAAATAATTTGAGTACATATCAACACAAAAGTACATAAATATATGATTAATTAATTAAGTAAGTTTAATAGGCTTACAAAAGAGTCATAGTCTGTGGTAGCCACCATAAATAGGCATTGAAGATGAGTATATCTGCATCAGTCCAGTGCCTCGCGTGCTTTTCGATCGCTGTAATTCTCATAATACGCTCTCTTATCGAGTGACTTATTGGATCGTCACCGTTCGACTCCACCAGCAATGGAGACCAATAAAACTCGATCGTCGCATTGTATTCCTTCATTCAAGTAATTTATCATATCATACTTAGTTAATTATCAAGAATTTATTTAAGAAAAAGTAGTGGTAAAAAAGAACTTACTGTTGCCTTGAAGATTTTCAGATTGCCTTGAGTAACAACTTCCTTTGATGATTGGTTGAGGGATGATTCAATGAGGCAAAGCATGGAGACCCATTGATTCCTATTCAAAGAATCTCCCACAAATACAACCCTTTTCCCTCTTATTTTCTCCATCAATTCTGTCCCATTAAACCTGCATTATATTAATTATATTCCACACTACATATACATCATATTAAAGGTGATTCAAAACAAGTAAAATTACACCATTAACCTTGGAAGATCACAGTGATGAGGCTGCCATCTCCATTGTTGATATTTAACATCCCTTCTACCATATTTCTGACAGGCGAATTCGCTCGCCATGAAAGAACATTGCTGCTCCTCGTACAATGGATACGATACGTTGTCGTAAACCCATCTCCCTGAGAACAAGTTGCATGAATCCTTCTCATCACTCGTTCCGTCTTCCTCGTATGTTGTTGCGATGCCTCCCATGTCGCGCGTCAGTCGGAAAGAAGCAACAACCAAGGCTACCAAGGAGAGACCAATAGCACAACCTGACTTCATCCTAAACTCCATTCTTCCAACATCACCAATCACCTTTGTCTTCATCATTTTCACAATTAAGATTAATGAGGAGGTGATATTACAACCCAATTTCTAACTACTTATGTAATTTAACATCCATGCTACTTTCATTATTACAAGTGTTAAAAGATACATAATTGAATATTGAAAATGATAGGCTACTTATATCCGTTGAAGCTTTTAGAAATTATGTGATTTTGTCGATTAGGAGGGCTATAAGTTGGAAAATATTTTTAAAAATTAAAAATCAAGAGGACCAAATTAAAAGTGATGGATGAATATGGCAGTTGAGGGGTCAGAATAATACTATATGATTGTCCACTTGGAAACTATGACACCACACCAGAATGTCTTATTTATTTGATTGTTATTATAATGTGGATGGCAGCTCAAATAAGTTGTAATAAATTAATAAGATAGGATCAATATTACAGCTCATGACCAAACATTAGGCACGTGCGGACGGAATAATGGGGACCAAACCTTATAATTCGACAAATTTTGTTGAACTGTGTTATCTTGTTTCTTCTTTAAACCATTGATATTCCTTATTGGGATTGGATTAGATCTATACATGACCTGCATGTGTACAGTGTACTTAGTATGTTTAGTCACTCTGTTTCTGTCTAAATATTTTAAGACCAATTTTTTTTTTTTTAAATGTTTATATTGAACTATTGAACTTTTATTACAATTTCTTAATCAAAGAGATGACCAAATTAAAAGATATTTTCTACATTTTTGTCAAGTATTCATGATACATATCTGTCCGATGATGGCTGTTGGGAGAGTAATATGTTCAATGCATTTATATTTTCTGGATTTCGAATTAATTTTTTCAAGATTATTATCAAAAAAGAAAGAAGAAAATATACTATAGCTTTAGATTCACATCTAATAATCCACAAAAACACAGAAACTAATATTTTCAACGGCATGAAATATGAGGACATCCAGCCCTAAAAGCAACAAGCAATTCATTAAATAAGATGAACCAACCTTCAAATTGCCATTTAATCGCCACCAAATTGGCGGCGAGTAAATAAGTGGGGGACGGTGGAGGCGGCGGCGGCGGAGGGAAGTAGCGAGATTGGGAACTACTGGCACATATTTTTCAAATCCATAACCCGACCCGGGATTTGTGTCGGTGTAGCCCAATTTTCAGCTGGGTCGGGTAGTATTAGCCGGACCGAAATGCCCATGAGATTAATTAGTTTCGAACGGAGTCTAACTACTAATGTTTTGATTAATGTCGGCTGAATTATTACAATTAACCTGAGGTTATATCATCATTAGAAATGATTAGTTTACATGTCAAGTTGATAATGATATTGCGCCAAACCAAGAATAGTCAAAGAAGATGAAAATTATTGAAATGTGACCAACTTTTCCATCCAATATCAAGATTTATGGTCACTTTTTCGGCTCGGATGATCTATTACATTCCCGTTTTACATTTCCTGTTATACTAATCGGATGAGCGACACGTGTCCTTGGAGAGATAGACTACTAACATTGCTCATAACGTCCCTTAACAAGCTGGGCAAGGAAATAAATTATATTAGGAAATAAATATTCTAACAAAAATTACTCTTCCCAAACCTTCCATTATGGAATCACCCAGCAATTCAATCAACGATTCTCCTCTGAATCCACCATTTCTTTAAAAGAATTCACAACTTTCCCTTCGCCATTCTCAACCATAAGTTGCAGCAATATAATTTCAGGAACGTAATGAGCAATTGGAGATAGGCCAAATGAGTATATTTTTCGTAGTATTTTACTATGTTTTTAAGTTTAGTACACAAGAAATCTTTCCCGTGTAATGTCTATATAGTCATCTTCTAATTACCGCTATCTCCTTAGAAATCAATTAATTTTGCATCCTCCTACAATAATCTTATGTATCATCGTCTCTCGGCCTTTACTCAGAGACAGCAGAGTGGACAAAAATGCTTGATCATTTCGTTTCAACAGAAAATGCATATTGGAGGTTGTTATAGAGCATCAGCCAGGTTTATTTAATTTTTTAACCATAACCTAAGTTTCATTTAATTTAGTGATTGATGCAGCAGTGAAGAAAGTGAAAGAAGCTCCAGAAAAGGTGTATTGATAGTCTTAAATTCTTCATAAATGTCCAGTTACTATTTTCCCTGGACAAGTAAATCTATGACTACATACATATGGGTTTTGGAAGAGTAATTTTTGGTAGAATATTTATTTCCTAATATAATTTCTTTCCTTGCCCAGCTTGTTAACGGACGTTATGAACAATGTTAGTAGTCTATCTCTCCAAGGACACGTGTCGCTCATCCGATTAGTGTAACAAGAGATATAACACGGAAATGTAACAGAGCATCGATTCGCACTTTTTGAGAGGTTTTCAATATTAGAATTCCTATTTCTATTATAACATCTTTTGGAGGAGGAAAAGATACCTATGGATTAATTGGGAGAAATTATTGAGGCGCTTAATAATCTATCTAAGGGATAGAACATAATTATTTGATCCCTAAGTCTTTGACTATGATCTTGATGTAAGAATTCCAAATTAAAATTTTGACTACCTAAATCAAATAAATAATATGTAAATATCGCTTCGAACTTTTTATTCATTTAATATATCATCTCCAACATAAGTCATAAGTCATTACATGGGTACGTAATAAGAAAGAATAAAATGAAAAAAAAAAAAGAGTATAATTAATTTATGTTTT
Organism: Pogostemon cablin; assembly: GCA_023678885.1. Classification (NCBI taxonomy): domain Eukaryota; kingdom Viridiplantae; phylum Streptophyta; class Magnoliopsida; order Lamiales; family Lamiaceae; genus Pogostemon; species Pogostemon cablin. Next base: position 2,448,873 of record CM042983.1, read on the forward strand.
CTTATTTCTCTTGGCTTGTCAGTCGTACTACAGTCTACAATAACAGAGAAAATCATATCTACATTTCATCAAGATTTCATAATATAATCATAGAGAATTTCATTCCATGCATCAGGTACTCCAGGGAGACACCAATGTAGACAGTCTGCATTCATGTTGGGATCTTTTAAAATCTCATCCCTCTTGGTCGAGTAAAACTCTCTATATATAGAAGGATGGGCATCTCCCCTGTATTCAGACAACCTTGATATATGTAGATATTCGACTTTAACGCCTCTCGACGCTAGTTTTTGTATTGCAGACTCCACCACACGTACCAGGGAGTAATCGACAGGTATCAAGTACCTCTCATAGAAACTTGGCTCACTTATGTTGCAACAACGTCCCGAATGATCCCCTCTGCATCAAAATAGATTCAAGAGTACCTGTTAATGACCTAGTACTCTTCTAGAAGCTAATGCTTGTAAGAAACAAGGCCAATGACATATATATACCTACGAACATAAGGCGAAGCACCCATGAAAAACAACTTTGTTTTGGATTGACTGATGTTCGTTTCCAACCAATCCGGCCATGTGTTTAGTGCAATTTCAAAGCGACGTAACATGCTTTCTTTCGTATAATTTACATCAGAGCTCCCACATGATGCCCACCTGATTATGATCAATATCATGTTTAAGAAAATAAAGAGAAAAAAACAAATTAAGTATATATGTAATTAATTATTGAAAATACTTTGGTGTGACATCTCTTGTGCCACTCCGTTCGATGATTGACATGTAGGAACGAGGAGGACAACTATACCCTAAGTCAATGCTTAAACCCTTGGGGCAAGGGATTGGATTTCTCCAATCTGCCACGTGTCATTCTGTAAGGAGATATTATAAGAGATGTCACACCAAAGTGTCACAGTATATCTCGTGCCCTCCATATGCATGCATGGATCATATTTACGTGAGTCTTGCGAAGTCGTTGAACCACCAAGCATAGGAATTGAAGACGAGGATATCTGCATCGCCCCATATCCTAGCATGTGTCTCGATACACTTTTCTCGAATTACAAGTTCGTACAAATGCCCGTGTGTCGAATCATCACAGTTCGACTCCACAAGAAATGGCGACGGGTAGTATCCAATCGAGGCATTGTATTCCTTGCATCAACGTTACACTACTAATTAATTATAATTTGATTATTCTTGCAAGATATTATAAGTATGTAAATCTGTGATTTGACTAGAAAGAAAGACTTAATTGAGAGAGATATATATAAAGGCTTACAATATCATGAAGAGTTTCAAATGATCTATCTTGATCACTGACTTGTTTGATAATGGAGAAAGAGATGACTCGATCATACATAGCAACGAAGTCCATTGATTTCTATCCAGAGAATCTCCAACAAACAATACCTTTTTCCCTCTTAGTTTCTCCAACAATGCTCTCCCATTAAATCTACATTAATCAATTATTAATAGATTTGATCGGCGTGAAATTCACTTAGAATTATAGGCTTAATTGCATGAATTTATTTGGATTTATTTGGTTTTAATTCAATAATTAAGCATGATTTTAATGAAAATATTATTAATTGCTTAATTAGTTTGAGAGAGGTATCCTTATGTATTTTTGCAGAAAAATTGTGTTTTTGAGGCAAAAATATATTCTTGATTAGAAGAGGAAGATGTGGGAGAAAACGGTGCTCAATTCGGAGTTAAAACGAGCAAAAACAGAGATGGGAATTAAGTCGGATGAAAAAGGCAAAAAAATGAGAAAATTCAGCAAAGACAACATAGAAAAGACAACACTATTCAGAAAAGTGTTGTCTATTCAGAAGTGCAAAAAATGTCCAGAGAACTAAAAAATTGCAAGAAAACACTTCTTAAAGAAAATTTGTGGAGGCTGGGATTCGAACCCGAGACCTCATGCACGCACAAGGGCGCCTCCAACCACTTGGTCAAACCACCACATGTGATTAATTCTCGCCCGATTTAAACTTAAACCCTCTTCCCGGAACCTAAAAATTTCAAAAATTTCACTCTTGTCCCACATCGGAAATCATCACCAAATCTCACTCACCTCACCATTACAAATACCTCTCGCCTCCCCCATTCTTGGGGGGAACTCTCATTCAATTTTAAATTTATTTAAATATTTGAGAGAGCTTTTTAATTAAAAGATCTCCATAGTTGAGATCCCTCCTCCCTTCGGGGAGAGGGATCCGTAGTTTTAAATGTTTCTCTAGATTAGGATTTTTATTATTTTCAAAGAAGGTGGAGACACCAAGGAGGAGATGATCTTCATGAATGTAAAATTTCATTAAGGTGTAATCTAATCCTATTTATTATCTTTATTTTCAATGTTTTGGTGGTTTATTGAATGCATTATTATTGATTAATTTATGAAAATGTCTTGATTGAATTTCCGACTTTGATTAGGTTTTATTTATGAAAGTCACATGTCTTGTAATAATATGGGATTTATGTCTTTGGTATTAGTGCATTGTGATTAAGTTGTGTATTGTGTATCGGCATGTCTTGTCGTTGCTTTACCCTTGGTTATTTTGCATGATTATCATATGTGAGTTTCTTCCATTTATTACATGTGGGTTTAATATGAGGGGAGTTTGGCCAAACCCTTCCTATGTTTAGAATAACGTAAATGAACACTAGTGAGATCACTTGTGCCCAAAGATTAAACTAGTGAAGGGAACCCCATCCATACGAACATAGTACCTTGAAGGGAATTGCAAGTAGGAACGATCCTATGAACTTTTTAGGGGTTGTGAAAACAATTTACATCCTATTCATCATGACCATTAGGGATAGGTGGAAATCATGATCGCCCTTACCATGATTTGCTTAAAAATGAAAAACAATTAAAGATGTTGAATGATTGATGATATGAGTGTATCATGAAAACTACTATGACATTAAAAATCCAAAAATATTGTAATTAGATTTATTTTTCCTGCATTTTATTTTCTTTTATTTTTGTAAACCTCCTTTCCTATCGTCCCTAACTAATTACGATACTATACCTAAAGGCCATGAATCCTAAATTCCCTTGAGTTCGATATTTTGTTGCTTGGTCGCCCTGACTATAATGATCAATCAACTATTTTAAAAAAAATAACAATAAACAAATATATCACCTGTTATGCTTAATTTTCAAAAATAAAAATAAAAATTGAACATAAGGCAAAGTATACTTATATGTTAACTCTATAATTAAAATTATCAAATTTATGCTTGATCATAAAATTACTTAAAATAATTTAAAGATAACTACATTATATTTCATATGGTCTTCTAATTACTATTTTTTTTATGTAATTTACTATTATTAAAGTGACATATTATATAAAATTGTCATTTAACCTTATTTTAAACGATTTTATGCTTTCAGATCTTAATTTATAATTTTATATTTTTCGAATAATAAAAAAAAATTAAGTTTGAATTATAATTTACCTATTTTTCAATTTTTAAATAAATATATAAAAAATATTATACGAACCTTGGAAGGTTGCAATGATGAGGCTGCCATCGCCAATTTTGATATTTCAAATCTGGTCTTCCAAATCTTTCACAAGCAAACCCGGACTCAGTGAATGAACATTGTTTTTCTTTGTAAAGAGGATACGAAACGTTGTCGTATATCCATTTGCCCGAAAAATAGTTACAAGGTTTTTCTTTCTTCATGATTGTAGCATGTTTACTTAACATGGTCAATTGATTAGGGTTTGGATAGAAAGCAATGATCAACAACGTTAGGATGAGAAGACCAGTAAGGTTAAGAAAGTTGAGGTGAGTTTCAGATGTTTTGAGAATCATTTTTTTCTTTTCTTGGTGGTCTAATTGGAGTATATAAGTACATTGTCTACATATTTTGATTTTTTTTTTCTGCACGTGTTTCATGATGATGAGGAAAACTACTTTAAATGAATATTTTTTGCCTTTTAAACACACGAGAGGGAAGAATTTGGGTTTTAATACCATGTTCGAAATCTGATTTTTATCTTACAAAGTTTGGGCTTAGGGGACAAATTTGGGCTGGCCCAATTCCATAATCTCATCATTCAATACATAATTCAGTTATGAAACGAATCCAAGGATTTAATTTAGTCTAAACTCTTAACGGAAAATATAATTTTATCTAAAAAATTTCCATTTTTTTCAATCCCACAAAATGTATGCACACTTTTAAAAATAACAATTTAAACAAAAACATCTTTGTAATACTAAAATACTATCAAAATGACACTTATTTTTATACTTCATCAACTAAGTCTATACAATTTTTTAATTAAATTACCCAAAAAAAAAATTCTACTATATACCCTTAATATACAGTTTTCCTAACATACGTGTGAAAAATGTAATTTTTTGAAACGAAGAAGCTATTATTATAATTTTTTTTAAAGGGTCAAATAGCAACACTCTTGGAAACAATTGAAACTTGATGTCCCACCTTGTTAAGAGGATTAGACGCATCAAATGTCGAGGCATTGTAAACTGTAAATTTGTAATAATATATTATAGATTTTTTTTATAAAAAAAAAATTATAGAAATTATATTTTCCATGGAGTAAAACATTGATGGGTTTAAAAGTAAAAAATGAAATATGAAAAATAGACAAAATTACTTTTCCGCCTAAATTTTTCTTCATTCATCAGTCATTCTATGAATTAGTAGTATTTTTACAATTCTACCCCTCCCCTACCCACCCTACCCCACCCCACCCCACCCCTGTTAGTTTTTCAAAATACTTTTCTTGGAGCCATTCATAGTTCATAGTTAGAGATAAGGATAGTAATGAAGATGAGAGTACTCCCAAAATTTGTTAGCATTATTGAGGACAACCTCGTAAACAGTGAACATCAACACAAAATGAAGAATCTTGAAACATGGAAATTGAGATTCATGAAATCCCACTACATTTCTCTTCTCTTCCTCTTGGCTTTGGCCACTGCTGCTTTTTATCTGAGAGGTGGCAATGTAGGTATCCCAGCTGAGCAAGAACAGCAAAACCAAACATTAGCGTACCAGCAACACCCAATTGTTGTCAATGAAACCAGCAGCTGCAACCTGTTTTCTGGGAGATGGGTTTACGACAACGTATCGCATCCTCTGTACCAGGAGACAGAGTGCTCTTTCATGGTGAGTGACTATGCTTGTGAGAGGTACGGCAGGAAAGATGTTAAGTATGAGAGCTGGAGATGGCAACCCCATCATTGTGACCTTCCAAGGTTTTTCACTTCATGAACTCTCTCGTCTCATGTTAAGTTGCACCGAATTATTGTATACACGGAGTTTAAAAAAATTATTTTTTTACAAATTTTATTGACTCTTGGAGGGTAATATTGTATTTTAGGTAATATAAAGCTACAAAGTATGTTATGTGTGTGAGGTGAAAATGATAAATTTGTAATTAAAATGTATTTTAAGGTTGAGGATTGACATGATGTTTCGTTTTTTTGGATGGTAGGTTTAATGTGAGACAGATGAAAAATGGAAAATGTGAAATTTAATATGGGAGTAATACTTACTCCACTCTGATTAATTTGAGATTGATTGGTTTTTGCTTGTGTAAACAGGTTTAATGGTAGTGCATTTCTGGAGAAAATAAGGGGGAAACGGCTGGTATTTGTGGGTGATTCTTTGAATAAGAATCAATGGACTTCTTTGCTTTGTCTAATTGAGTCTTCTCTTCACCAATCCTACAATAAATCAATCACTAGACAAGACAATCTGTTCATCTTTCGAGCAAGTGTAAGTTTTCTTAATCAGTCACGTGTATTAAATGATATCGTTTTTTGTAAGCTATAGATTGCAAGAAAGTAATTAAGGCCGCCTAATGGATTCTTTTTGGGGTAATGAAGGAATACAATGCCACAATAGAGTTCTATTGGTCACCACTGCTAGTCGAGTCGAATTGTGACGACCCATATAATCACTCGATAAGCGATCGTGTAATTAAAATCAGTGCAATTGACAAGCATGCTAGACACTGGACAGATGCTGATATACTCATATTTGATGCTTTTATGTGGTGGTTAAAACCTACCATGACACTCATGTAAGTACATAGTATTAATCAAACAATTATTACAACACCCAACTTTCAATCTCTATCACTCTTCTTCAGATGGGGGTCATTTGGAAGCTCTGATGCAGTCTATAAGAAAGTGGAGATGGGACTACGTCGTTTCGAAATAGTCTTAAACACATGGTCGGATTGGTTAGAAATCAACATCAATCGTACCAAAACAGAGTTGTTCTTCATGAGCCTCTCACCTTACCACATTTAGTAAGTTAACTAACAACCTTCACTCTATGACTTTTTCATCTCAAGAAAATGTACATGAAATTTATTTACAAACACAGTGGAGAAATGTGGGGCGTGCAACAAAACTGCTACAACGAAACAGAGCCGATAGCGAAGGAGGACTACTGGGGAGTTGCAACGGATCGTGAGATGATGCGCGTGGAGTCAGTGATAACGAAGCTAGAGACGAGAGGCGTTAAAGTCGAATATCTGAATATAACACAGCTATCCGATTACAGAAAGGATGCTCATCCATCCATCTACAGGAATTTTTTCCATCCTCTAAGTGAAGACCAACTTGCTGACCCCAAAAGCTACTCAGATTGTGTTCATTGGTGTCTTCCTGGTGTGCCTGATGTTTGGAATCATATCCTTTATTCTTACATTATGAAACCTTAAATTATGGAGTAGTAATTTAGACCAATGATTTTTCCAAATTCATTCTAATTGTTTTACTGCAACATGTTTGATGGTTTCATGAGTAATAATATGCTAAACCAACTGAAATCATTGTTAACAGACAAACATTTAACAACATGTCTAATTAATTTATCCTTGCATATCTTCATTTATTTTATTTCTTGTTCTATAAAGATCTAAGAAGTATAATCAGATTATTTAACTTACACAAGAAATTTGAATTCTCAGTGCAGCAACTGTTGAGTATATTTGACCTAGTAGTTGTTTATTTTACTTTCTTATCAAGTTTGGTTAGAGTCATGTCCTAGTTTATAGGAAATTAGTTCAAGTTGCAGATAAGTTGCTGAGTCTAGTTAGTGGTTAGTTAGTTGCTAATTTCATGTTATTTACGTTGATGTAATTGCCTATTTAAGGCCATGATGTTTCATAATAAAAGGTATGTAGTTTTCCTTTCAATGTTTTTACTCTGATAAGTTAACAGTGGTATCAAAGCCAGGTTGCCAACTATTTTTTTTGAGTGCAAACAAGGGATAGTGTGAGAGTGAAAACCAGAAGGTTAGGGGAAACACTGGGGTGTGAGGTTGAGTGACTAATATTGTTATTTTCTCTTTTTTGCAGCAGCAGTAACAAGCAATGACTTCTGAAACATTTGTGCAGCCAGCCATTCCACGATTTGATGGTCACTATGATCATTGGAGTATGCTGATGGAAAATTTCCTAAGGTCAAAGGAATATTGGAATGTCGTTGAATCCGGAGTACCGGTACCAGAGGCTGGAACGACGCCAACAGCAGTTCAAAAGGCTGAAACAGATGCTTTAAAGTTGAAAGATCTTAAAGCAAAAAATTATCTATTTCAAGCCATTGATCGGTCAATACTGGAGACAATTCTTTGCAAAGAAACCTCCAAACAAATTTGGGATGCAATGCAGAAGAAATATCAGGGGAATGCGAGGGCAAAGCGGGTGTTGCTTCAAAGCCTTCGGATTGAATTTGAGACTTTACGCATGAAGTCAGGCGAGTCGGTTTCAGAATTCTTTGCAAGAACAATGGCAATCGCAAATAAGATGCGGATCCATGGAGAGAAAATGGAAGATGTTACTATTGTCGAGAAGATTCTTCGATCGATGACACCAAAATTTAATTTTGTTGTATGTTCCATTGAAGAATCGAGAGATATCGATTCACTTTCGATCGATGAATTGCAAAACTCTTTGCTAGTTCATGAAAACAAAGTTGTTCAGCAGGACAAAGAAGAACAAGCATTGAAGGCTTCATTCAATCTAAAAGGTCCAGGTGGTGGAAAAGGGAGATGGAAAAACAAAAATCAGCAAAAATCAGATGAGCATCAACCTGCTGATTCTAAAGGGAAAGCAAAAGTCCGTGACAATAACAATTCAAATTATCACAAGAGGTTCATAGACAAGTCAGAGATTGAATGTTATAGATGTCACAGGTATGGCCATTACAAGTCTGAATGCACAGCAAATCTTAACAAAAATCGTGCTGCGAGATTGAATTTTGCAGAAAAAGAAAAGGAGGAGGAAGCTACTCTGTTGATGGCATATCATGAAAAAGACCAAATTCATCAAAATATTTGGTACTTAGACACGGGCTGCAGCAATCATATGTGTGGAGACAAGACAATGTTTCATGAATTAGATGAAGCATTTCAAAGCATTGTGTCGTTTGGGGATAACTCTAAAGTTTCTGTCTTGGGCAAAGGCAACGTGAAGATTCGCACTAAGGAGAATGAAACTCAAATTATATCTAACGTTTTCTTTGTTCCAGATTTGAAAACGAATTTGTTGAGTGTTGGACAACTTCAAGAGAAGGGATATGAGATTTCCATCAAGGATGGTGTTTGCTGTATTCGAGATGAGAAATTGGGCTTGATTGCGCAAGTCAACATGACTACAAATAGGATGTTTCCGCTGTATCTTGATCACACTACTCAATCTTGTTTTTCTGCTAATGTGAAGGAGAAGGCATGGCTATGGCATTATCGCTATGGGCATCTGAATTTTGATGGTCTAAGAACGCTGCAACAGAAAAATATGGTGAGAGGTCTCCCCATAATTCAAAGTCCTTCCCAAGTTTGTGAAGAGTGTGTTGTTAGCAAACAACACCGTGATCAGTTTCCACAAGGAAAAACCTGCAGAGCAAAGAAGCTTTTGGAGTTGATCCATTCTGATCTTTGTGGGCCAATAAATCCATCATCAAATGGAGGTAAAAGATATCTAATGACCTTCATTGATGATTTTAGTCGGAAAACATGGGTTTATTTCTTGCAGGACAAATATGAAGCTTTTGATTCTTTTAAAAACTTCAAAGTTCTCGTTGAAAATCAAGTTGGAAGCAAAATTAAAGTTCTTCGCACGGACCGTGGTGGAGAATACAACTCACTAGAATTTGCTAATTTTTGTGAGTCCCATGGAATTAAGAGGCAACTTACAGCAGCATACACACCTCAACAAAATGGAGTTTGCGAGAGAAAAAATCGCACTATTTTGAATATGGTGCGATGTCTTTTGATTCGGAGTGGTGTTCCAAAGTATTTTTGGCCTGAGGCAGTCAATTGGAGCATTCATGTTTTGAACAGAAGCCCCACTTTTGCTGTTCAAAACATGACCCCCGAGGAGGTGTGGACTGGACGAAAACCCGCCGTAGATTATTTCAGAATTTTCGGGTGTGTTGCTTATGCTCATGTTCCGGACCAGAAAAGGACAAAGCTAGAAGACAAGGGTGAGAAATGCATTTTTCTTGGTGTTAGTGATTATTCAAAAGCTTATAAGCTCTATAATCCTATCACTAAGAAAATAGTCATTAGTCGTGATGTTGTTTTTGATGAGAATAATTTCTGGAAAGGGAGTAATATGTCATTTGAGCAACGAATTCCAGTTAGTTTCGATGAAGCTGACGAAAAGCAGAGTCAACAACAATTACCAGAACATGATCAGCATCCTTCACTTGATGACGAAAGTGATGAGCGGCCTCATCGTGTTAGAAGAAGACCTGATTGGATGGCTGACTATGAGGTAACGGGTATTGACCAATCTGATGATCCCCTCATTCACTTTGCTCTATTTTCAGATTGTGATCCGACCACCTATGACGTGGCTGTGAAAGAATTAAAATGGCGAAAGGCAATGGATGAAGAAATTGCAGCCATAGAACGAAATATGACATGGGAGTTAACTGATCTTCCGAAAGGGCACAAAACAATTGGTGTGAAGTGGGTCTACAAGACAAAGCTGAAAAAGAACGGCGAAGTCGACAAGTACAAGGCACGCTTAGTAGCTAAAGGCTACAAGCAAGAGTTTGGCATTGACTACAAGGAAGTTTTTTCTCCAGTTGCTAGACATGATACTATCAGATTGGTGATTGCAATGGCTGCTCAAATGTCATGGCCTATTTTCCAGTTAGATGTTAAATCTGCATTTCTACATGGTGACCTCCAAGAACATGTATACGTAGATCAACCCCCAGGTTATGTGAAGTTTGGACAGGAAAGAAAAGTTTACAAACTTAAAAAGGCTTTATACGGTCTGAAACAAGCTTCACGCGCATGGAACAGTCGTATAAATGTTTTTTTCTTTAAAGCGGGATTCAAGCAATGTCCGTATGAGCATACACTTTTCACAAAGATTGAAGATGGAGGTAAATTGCTCATTGTTTGCTTGTACGTTGATGATCTAATATTTACTGGAAATGATCAATTGATGTTTGATCAGTTTAAGAATTCCATGATGGTTGAATTTGAAATGTCTGATCTTGGTGAGCTGCATTATTTTTTGGGAATTGAAGTGATGCAATCTGATGTTGGGATTTTTCTTTCTCAAAAGAAATATGTGCAAGATATTCTGGACAGGTTTCAAATGACGAATTGCAACTCCGTTGATACACCTGTTGAAATGGGTTTGAAGCTTGTTCGGAATCCCGACGGAAATTATGTTGATAGCACGTTGTACAAGCAAATCGTGGGGAGTTTGATGTACTTAACTGCTACAAGGCCTGACATAATGCATGCTGTGAGTCTCATCAGTAGGTACATGGAAAGTCCAAAAGAAGTTCATCTTCTAGCAGCTAAAAGAATTCTACGATACTTGAAGGGTACAATGGAATTTGGTTTGATCTATAAGAATGGAGAAAAGACAGAATTAGTCGGTTACACCGATAGTGATTATGCTGGAGATTTGGAGGATAGAAAAAGCACTTCCGGCTATGTCTTCAAGTTAGGATCTGCTGCTATTTCTTGGTCTTCCAAGAAGCAAGATATTGTTACGCTATCAACCACGGAGGCTGAATTTGTTGCTGCAACAACGTGTGCTAGCCAAGCAATTTGGTTGCGGAATATACTTGAGGAGTTGTGTTTTAAGCAAGATAGAGCTACCACAATTTATTGTGACAACACGTCAACAATAAAGCTCTCGAAAAATCCAGTTTTACATGGAAGGAGTAAGCATATACATGTGAAGTACCATTTCATAAGGGATCTTACGAAGGAAGGAGTTATTGATCTCATTTACTGCAAAAGCGAAGATCAAATAGCTGATATATTTACGAAGTCCCTAAAGGTTGCTGCATTTCGAAAACTAAGGGAGCTGCTAGGCGTTGGTGTGCTTCAAACTCAATAAACTGAATATTTTCAGTTTAAGGGAGGGATTGTTGAGTATATTTGACCTAGTAGTTGTTTATTTTACTTTCTTATCAAGTTTGGTTAGAGTCATGTCCTAGTTTATAGGAAATTAGTTTAAGTTGCAGATAAGTTGCTGAGTCTAGTTAGTGGTTAGTTAGTTGCTAATTTCATGTTATTTACGTTGATGTAATTGCCTATTTAAGGCCATGATGTTTCATAATAAAAGGTATGTAGTTTTCCTTTCAATGTTTTTACTCTGATAAGTTAACAGCAACAAATCCTTGTTTATTACACAACAAACCTACTTTTTATACTCAATTAACTAAAAAACTACAATGTTATTCACCTTTTCTCATTTAATAAAAAAAAATACAAAGCAACATTATAACACACCTGCAAAAATACCTGAAACGAACAAAAGAAGACACATAAAATATTGTATTAATATATCATTAAAAAAAAAGAGGGGTAAAAAGATCTTCCAAAGAATAATTTAATTGTTGCAGTTTCTGTCATTCTCCATCACTTGCATATGCTATAATTCATAACGCACATGAGTTAATAATGATAAGATATTTTCATTGCAAAATAGTAATTTCATAATTTATTCCTATGAATAGCCTGCCACATTGATGGTATAACAAATATAAACATAACCATATAGAATTACCAAATAAAAAACACACACACATATATATATGAAGGGTAACACACATGAGGAAAGCAAAAAATTCTTTGTACATTATGTTTACATCAAGAAAAAGTGTAAAAGATCACAATGAGAAAACAAGTGTAATTAAAACATGGAAAAGTATGTTAATATTTCCTCAGCTTGCAAGCCTAATCCTTCTTGGTTTGGTGGCCTCTGTTCTTCATCTAAAGTACAACAATGGCAAGCTTGTGAGAGTAGAAAATGTACTTGTTCTCAAACAAGAGAAAAGTGCAAGTGATGATCAAGAATGCAACTTGTATTCAGGAGAATGGATTTACGACGACGCATCATACCCTCATTACAAAGAAAAAGAATGTTCTTTCTTGGTAAATGATTTCACTTGTGAGGCTCATGGGAGAAAGAAGTTGAGGTTTCAGAATTGGAGATGGCAACCCCATAATTGTGACCTTCCAAGGTTCCTTAATTACTACCTTTTTTTTCTAATCATTATTTCAAATTAAGTTATAATTAAATGATGACACATTTTTGTAAGTGTAGGTTCAATGGGGCTGCATTTTTGGAGAAAATGAGAGGGAAAAGGCTTTTGTTTGTTGGTGATTCTTTAAATAGAAATCAATGGAAGTCAATGCTTTGCCTAATTCAATCAGCTCTTCCTCCATCAGATAAGAAAGAAATGCACTTGGATGGCAACCTTTACTATTTTTATTCCAAGGTAAGAAATTAATTTATATAATCTTTTATCTTAATGATGTTGGAATTTATAACTCAATCTTGATCATGTTTTACATTATTTTATTGATAGGGTTATGATTGTACAATCGGGTTATACTGGGCACCATTTCTTGTTGAGTCAAATGCTGATCAAATATTAATTCATGGGGGTGAAAAGTCACAAATAATGGGAATCAAATCGATACATAAACATGGGATCCATTGGATTGATGCAGATGTACTTGTATTTGACTCCTTTGCATGGTGGATGAACCCTAATAAGGTTGCCATGTAAGTGTTCCACAACATCTAATAATTACTCCATCTTTTAATACACTCCATCTCTCCATAACACATCACTCTTCACATTTTCCTTATTTTTTTATCCCACAAAATTCTTGGCACCCAAAAAAAAAGAAAATCACTTTATCCAACAATCTCAAAAATCGCTTTAATTTCAAATTCGTCACTCCCATTTTACTTACATATTATCGTTTTTATTACCTAAAAATACTACGATACTCTCTAAAATCAACCAAATTAATTTAAAAAATCAATTTTTCTTAAACAGCGTGTAACAGTAAACCAGAAATGTTTTCCAGAAGTATATACCAGAAGTATATAATTAATTTACTCTGATTAATTACTTATATTCAGGTGGGGTTCGTTTGGGAGTTCGGATGCAGTATTTAAAGAAGTAGATTCAAGCTTTCTTTTATACGAAATCGCCTTAAACACTTGGTCGGAGTGGATGGAAATGCAGATCAATCGAACCAAGACTCAAGTGTTCTTCATGAGTGCCTCACCGTTCACTAGAGGGTACGTATAAATACAGCCAAATGATTGTATGAAACGATTTCAATATACTCCCTCCTTCCTGGAGAAAGGGTAGTTTTTGCTTTTTGGCACGTGAATTAAGAAGTATTATTATTTAATATGTAATGAGTAGTTGTATTAGTGGGAGTATGGATCTCATATTTTAATGGTATTAGAGGGGGTGTGTGGGTCCCATGTGTATAAAAAATGAAAGGGATCCAAAATTTTTCGCATAATCCTATTACTAGTCTAAAATATAAATAGTCACTTATCATTTCATTTTATTCAAAAATGTCCCAAAATAAATAGAACATTTATTTTTGTCTCGAACCTTTCAGTTTTGCTCTGATTTCGTTCTAAACAATTTTATTTTTTTACCAATTTTGTCTTATAACTTTGTAAAAGTAATGATTTAATCTCATCCCATTGAATTAGAAAAATTAAACATTTAAAAAAAAATAATTGTTTTAGTGAGAATTTTAGGATTATTTCGGAGAAATTAAAGTTTTTGAAACTATTTAAAATAAGATAAATTTGTACCGAACGATTTTGATTTTAAACTCTACCCTGTTGCATGATAATAACCCAATTCATTGATCAACCTTAATTGTAGTAACACACATTGGGGAACAACTGCAAGATGCTACAACATAAGTGAGCCAATTTTGGAGGAAAGAGAGTGGTCGAGTTCAATAAATCGAAGCATGATGGAGATTGTAGAATCAACGGTGGAGAGGCTTAAACAAAGAGCTCCAGATTTAAGAGTGGAGTATGTGAATATAACTCAATTATCCAGTTACAGAGAAGATGCACATCCATCAATTTATAAAACATTTTGGAATAAAGTCGATAAGCTTCCATTTAAAGACCCTAACGTATATTCTGATTGCATACATTGGTGTCTACCCGGAGTACCTGATATTTGGAATCAATTTCTCTATGCTTACATTATGAAAAAACTAGTTTAATTGTATCAACTCTATCTAGGGTTTTATTTAGTTTTTTTTTTTTTAATATTCTTTTTTGGGATTCACTGCTTTTCTGATTTGTATACCACAAAATAAATTTTCTTCTTTAGGGTGTTTGGATATTTTGTGAGAATCTTACGTTTTACACTATAATATAATCATTTATATGCAGATTTTTTTATATATATTTGGCTAAATATAGTGTGCACCCACGTACAAATATAAGCAAAAACATATACAATTATGAGTAAAAATGTATACAATTTAATTGTTAATTTTTTAATAAAAAATTAAGTGTAAAAAATGTACAATTATTAAAATACATGTATACACTATTGAATAAAAAGTTATACACATATGAATGCTTGTTTTTTAATGAAAAACTTAGTGTGAAAAAAGTATACAAATATTACAAAACACGTATACAAAAGATAATAACATGTATACAAAATAGAATAAAAAGTTATACAAATATGGGTGCAAGGGTACACCCGGTGCACCTAATATACACTCTATATATTTTTACTAATTTTTCCAAGCATTTTAATAAAAATATATACAAAAAAATACAGATTTTTTTTTTTTAACGAAAAGTTATAAAACAACCAAACAACCAAAAACATCCGATAGAACTGGGCCTCACACACGGCTCAAAACTGATCTAAACATTTTATTGGGCTATAAGCTCATATTTGGGCCATTTCATAGGCTATATTACTAATGAATGGGCTCTATAAAATGGCTGCCACGCTACCTAAAAAATGGACAAGTTACAATTTTGAATAATCATAATCTTTTAAACGTTATTTTGCGTGTGTATAAAATATAAATTCATATCAAATAATTTAGACCAATACAGTCAAATAATTTTTTTCACAAAAAAAAAATAGTCAAGTATATAATTTTATTATTAATTGTCATAAACTTCCAAATTCAGAATCTACTTCCTCCAACCAATTTTTCGATCAAAAATGCCCTACAAGATTATATTTTGATGCAGTTGAATGTTTTTGCTCTACTATAATTAGTTAGATTATTTTTCAAGTAAACGTTATTCAATACGTTTTCCAAATGAGAGTAATAACTTATAACTTGTGCTTAACTAAAGCGGTCGGCTCAAATAATAATGGAAATAAAGCATTTAATATATCATTAATTAACTTAATTTCATCGGAAATGTAATTAACCATCGAAATGCCTCATTTGTCGGAATGTTTTTTCATTATTATAATAATGAAAGAATCCTACTTTCTCGTTTTATTCTGTAGAAGACTAGAAGTCGTTGTCGGCGCTGACCAAAATCTTGAAATTGTGGAAGCAAAGATTTTCCGGATTCCTTTCTCCCTTTCACTCCCACATTCACAACACAAAATGCAAAGATGGCAAAAGAGAAAGACACATTTCCCTCTTATCGCAATTCTTTTCTTTGTTTTCATAGCTTTCTCCATCCTCTACAGTGAGTCCAACATTCGAGGGATTCATCAAACCCACACTCCTAGAGACGGTAATGGCGACCACCGACGGTCCAACACTAAAAATGCTTCTTTCCTCGATTCTTCACCTGCCCACAAGTTTAATGTTTCGAAGAATGCGCCAGGTAGGTTTTAAACACTTTCAATTCTTGAATTTTTGTTTACATGTTTATGGGGTTTGCCAATTCTACCTGTAATTATTTTGGGGGTTTTTGTAAATTTTGAGAGGTAATAAGCAAATAAATAGTTTGGTCTTTTACTTGTTTGGTGGATATGTACATTGTTGCTGTTTCGGATTTGAATGTTGTATTTAACCTCTGTACTTACTTGAAACTAGTTGCTTTGAAGTCTGAAGATTTTAGTAGTTTTGATTTGATTCATATGTCTGAATTGTGTTTCTTGGTGTTGTTGCTTAATGGTTATGTAGTCAGCTTAGATAAGTTTACTACATGTGCTTCCACGGTGAGGTATAGTGGTAGGAAGGCTGTTTCAGCTGTCCACAGAGAAGAATCCGGTGATTGGAGGGCAGCTTCTGAGGTGAATGGATGTGATTTGTTTTCTGGAAAATGGGTCTTCGATAATGTATCGTATCCATTGTACAATGAGTCACATTGTCCATACATGTCTGATCAATTGGCTTGCCACAAGCACGGGAGGTCTGATTTAGGCTACCAATTTTGGAGATGGGAACCCCATGGCTGCAATTTGAGGAGGTATTTTGAACTTTTCATTCTTAGTACTCTTGGAGAGTGTTTTGCTATGAACGTGTGTCATAAGTATTTAAGCACGTGTTAGGAGAATGAATGTTTTAAAAACTGCTGACTTGTTGATGAAAATTAGGTGGAGTGCACTGGATATGTGGGAGAAATTAAGGGGGAAGAGATTAATGTTTGTGGGGGATTCATTGAATAGAGGGCAGTGGATATCAATGTTGTGTTTGCTGCAGTCTGCAATTCCAGCTGATAAGCAGTCCATCACACCAAACTCGGAGCTTACAATTTTTAGAGCAGAGGTAGTAAAACCTTCGTAATGAGGTGATAGATTGTGTCGTATCATTGCATTAACTATTTGCCAAAGTTAGATGATTCTATAATATAGCTGAAGTTATAGAATAATGATCTCAGTGATGGTTGTATATAACAGTTAGTGGAACAGCATATATATTAGACTCATCCATTTTTTCAGTGTAACATGTGGACCTTATTTATATATGTACAAGTGTGGCTCTAAATTCATATTTGGTTGTCTGACTCTTGTACAGAACTATAATGCAACTGTGGAGTTTCTGTGGGCACCTCTTCTTGTAGAATCTAATTCCGATGATCCGGTTGATCACCGAATGAACGAAAGAATACTTCGTCCAGATGCAATTCTTAGACATTCATCAAGATGGGAGCATGCTGATATACTAGTCTTTAATTCGTATCTGTGGTGGAGACAGGGCCCTGTTAGGCTGTTGTAAGTATATTTGAGTGAGTTCAGCATGTCAATGAGATATAGATTTGCTTAATTGGTAAATTAAATCTCACAGTTGTAAAAATACTATTTTAGATGGAGCAATGAAGAAAACAATGCTTGTGAAGAAGTCAGTGGGCTTGGAGGCATGGAGTTGGCTATGGAAACTTGGGCAGATTGGGTGGCCTCCCATGTTGATCCCGTAAAGAAGAAGGTTTTCTTCGTTACAATGTCGCCTACACATCTCTCGTAAGCCATCCCATATTCAAATGCCTGAAATCCAAACACCAAACTTGATCATATGAAGTCATTTGCTTGCTTAACTCTCTAATAACTGAACAGGAAAAATGAGTGGGAGCCAGAGAGTGAAGGCAACTGCTATAATGAGAAACAACCTATACACAACGAAAGATACTGGGGAAGTGGTTCGGACCTGCCCTCGATGCGAATGGTGGAGAAGGTGTTGAGCCGGTTAGGTTCAAAGGTTTCGGTTCTCAACATTACTCAGCTCTCGGACTACAGAAAGGACGGCCATCCCACCATTTACCGGAAGTTTTGGGAGCCGTTGGGCCCCGACAAATTGGCAAATCCTTCTAGCTATTCTGATTGCATTCACTGGTGTTTGCCTGGAGTGCCTGATGTTTGGAACGAGTTACTGTTTCAATTTTTGTGATGTTGGAGTTCACCAAATAGGGTCACCTTCGGCCATCATCTTTGTTTATATGTATATGTTGAAGAATTATGTAGTTCAATGAAATTTATGAAATTAGCAAGTGTTGGTCTTTATATGCTGATTGAGCCATCTTTTACTTGATTTTTACTAAATAAGCCTATAGATCTACATCACTCATTTTGAAAATTTATGATTTTCAACTAACACATAATAAATTAGCAAAACAAAAATGAGACGGAGTACTAACATGCGATCAAATTATAATATTGTCAATTAGCAATATATTTAAGGTAGGATGTATATATATAATGATGTTAAAAGGATTGAAATCTTGAGATATCTCAATATCTCTAAACTAGTAGTGCAAACTCTTAATAATATGATTAAAAACTAAAACGAAAATGACTCAGTATACTATATGTTGTTGTTTAGAGTAGTTAGGGAGTTAGCTAGAGTGAAAGAGTAAGTGTAGTATCAGGGTCTCCTTCAATACCATCACCACATTTGCAATAGTCTTCATCGTCTTCAACCTCGGCATTCACAAGGCTAGGCATTGTATTTCCCTCTTGCTGACAGTGTCTGAAAATCGTTCCGTCGTGATGAACATGCCATCCGGCTTCACGACAAAGAGCCATGAGGAGGTCGTTGGAGTCGGCATGTTTGGGTAGGTTGTAGTTGCCATGTGCTCGTAGTCCGGCAAAAATCTTGCTGGCTACCTCTCTTCTCCTCTTCTCCCTCTCTTGATTCTTCTCCCGCTCTTTCTCCGATGGGAACCGGTATTTGGTGACCACCCCGCCGTCTTTGGTGCTTCTCCGCACCACCCATGGCCCTTTACTAGCCTTGATGCATCCTTTCAGAACGTTCTTCTTTCTCTCTCTTCCCATCTCTTCTCTCTCTCTATCTGTAGAGTTGCTCTTCTCTCTCTCTATCTGTAGAGTTGCATGTCTCCAGGGATTTTTATAGTCTTATAGAGATATGCTTGAGGAGCAAGAATCAAAAGTACGTACTTTGCTTGTATTTGATTCCTCATGCTTTAACATGCTGTCTGTTGCCTTCCTTGTTATTTTCTTGGAAAGAATCTGTTTCTTTTTTCTTTTCTGGGATGGATTTGCATGTTTCTTTCTGGTTTTGGTATAAATGACCAGATGACAAACTCTTGCAATTTGATTGTGTGAGGGCAGATTTTGATTTTCATTTGTTTTCAGGGGTAAAAAAGAGATTTCATACCCGGCTTCTCTGAAGGCAGTCTCAGTGTTGACATCTATATTCTCTTTTTGCTGATCAACTCTTTCATTTCTCTTTTTCTGTAGAACATCTTAGAAGTGTTGAGAGTGTACCTTACACGTATAAATAGACAACATATATCATATTTTCATGTGAAATATCACAGATGATACTCCATATAAGATGTATTAATATTAAGGAGTAAAAAAAAATATTGTTGTTACAAAAATTAAAAGGGCTTATTTATTACTTGTCCCATTGTAGAGGAAAAGGTAGAAAATTTTAATGAAAAAATTGAAAACTACACATTCAGGTTTCCAACAATGCTTGCTTAGCCTCAAAAACGTCGAGGCCGGTGGTGGGCACAGCCGTATAGCCTAATGCAGAATGCATTGCTCGTGTTGGAAGTCGAAATTTCAAGGAATGTGGTTAAATAGAATCCATCAAGATCCACCTTTTGAATAACTGATAATAGAATCAACTCTTTCCTTGAGCTTCTGAGTTATCTGCATTTTCCAGTTTACAGAATATGTTATGTTATAATGCATACAGTTGATGGCATAGTGAAAGGACAGGGCTTACCAAGCTTGATGTGTTTGCCCATTTTAAGACTGAAGCTCCAACATCTTTCAAATGGTTGCGTCTCGCTTGATCACAACTTACAAAGTATTCCGAGTTTTCTGTTGCTTCAGCCACCCAAAGCCAGTTTACATTATCTCTAGATCTTTTGGTCAGGTTACAAAATCCCACCTGTGGAAAAGAACATGAATTATTCTTTTATAATCTATATGACAAACAAATCTATGAGATGGCGGAAGATGTTAATACATACCACAGAGCCTTTAATATTAGAGTTTACTGGTGCAGATGAATCAAATTCAGTGCAAGGTAAGGAGAAGTTAATGGCCAGTAATGCATCTGGTGATTCAGTCGAACAATCTGTGGATCCATCTGCCACAAACACCCATTGCTTTTTCTGAAGACCTTGTATATACACCTCTCCAACGTAGACAACGAAAGCCACAATGTCAAACTCACTGTACAGAAATCCATGCAACCGGTATTTGGTTATCAAAACCTATTCTCAGTTTCCCTAACATGAGAAACTTTACAATATCACCCACTGGAATTACCTGGAACAAGGAATTTCGCCCAAACTTGATATTGCAGTTGATGAACGAGGAGTGAAGAACGGCCTGCAAGAAACACGAGTTGATTAAAAAAGAAGAAAACGAAGAACGCAAAAAGAGAAGAAATGTACATTTCCACAGCCACTTACTCAAACTTTTCCATTGCTAAGGGGGGCAGAGGTGCCCAATTGCTTGATCCGCTTCCTAGTAAGTAGAGCATACCAGAATCAGAGCCAGATGGTACAAGACCCCCTACAGAATATGCCTGCCCTTCACATAGCTCTAGTGTCTAGGGAGAAACAAAAAATGTCAAGTGGCTTGTGCGTGTGCATTAGAAAACTTGCATCATGAACTATGCTAAATTCACCTGTTTTTTGGTTGGATTCCAGATTGTTATCAAGCCTTTCTGTGAATTGCCCTTTTTCAGAGGATTTTTGTATGTCAAACCAACCACTTTGACACGGAAAAATGGAGTGACCTCTCTCTCACCAAGCCCAGCAACCTCCACGGCTTTCTCTATCGTTTTTTGCATTTCCGACTGCCTTATTGCCTTGCATTACAGGAAAAATGCATCAGAGCTCCAGAAGTGTGTAAATGTTAGTCAAGAAACATGTCTGGTCATACCTCCAACTTTGCTTTATAAGAAGCAAAAGAAGCTAGCTCTTTTGAGCTCATCCCTGCCATGAGAACCTCTGGTTCAGCACTTGTCTCAAGCAACTTCAAAAGTTTAGCCCCTTCCTCACTTTCAAGATCATGACCGACATCAAATTCTGTTTCCTTTTGAAATGACGACATGATCCCTTCAGCAACAACATCACGTCTGAACTCAAAAGGGACCAAAAATGAGGTATTGACACATCATCTACTGAATTAACGCGTTCAAAAGAGCTGGATTTAACTTTCTTTTAAAAAAAAAAACATTGGCAAAACATGATTTTGGCGTCTAGTCAATGCCTTAATGTACTGAACTTTATCTAATACCGTTACTAACTACCATAGGCTAGTGTCCATGTTCAGATTAATATTCCTTGATTAAAGTGCTACCACTATGCTTGTAATCCATGAAGCTTAGTAAACTTTAGAAGTCCCCCTCTTTGTTTCTTTGTCTCAAATCCCTTACACTCGTACACTTCCAATTAGTATGAATAGTTGAAAAGGAGTACAGGGAATTTTTTGACAGAAACAAAAAATTTGTTTTTCATTAAATGACAATCCATAATCAATTTTAATCGAAAAAGGAGGCCTTACCTTTGGTTAAATAATTGCAGGGTTTTAGCTTCCATTCTCTCAGACCTCACAATGAAACTTCCATCACTAAACCTGGATGAGATGCTTCCTTTCAAACCCACCCCATTTGCAGAAAATGTATATTCAGTGAAAAACCTTACGAAGTAAATGCAAGGTTACCTCTCCTTGTAAAGAACTGGATATACCCTTGTGATACCAATCAAAGTGCTGGGGACCAACCCACCATTACCCTTGATGCATCCAAATGCCAATGGAATTCCACCATGTTTACCTGTGTAGAAAAGGCCCGTGCCTTGAGGCTTGAGCAAACAGCAAACACACAGTACAAGGTGTATACGTAAATACCAACTGAAGCACAACAAGTTCTTACAAAATCCCAGTCGTTCAGCCCAGTGACATTTGTACGTGCCATTTATGTGCAATAACAAACTAACTGTCCGTGATGCCTGAAATGTAATTTAGCACTATGTAATATACTTTAATAATGCTAAACAGAAAAATGCTCAAAATAACAGAGTGAGCGAAAAAAAAAAAGTAGTGCCAGAGCAATGACCTCAAAGGGTGAAACAGGCCCAATCCACCCACAAAGCTTGGATGCCCATATCTTCAGATGAAAAAAGAAACTGTGAGCAGCAGTAAATATTGACTGATATGGGCATGGTATGGACAAACCATGAAAGTTCAAAGAAAGATATTCACCCTGAGTTTTTGCCCCAGAAACAACTTCCCTGTAGCAAGCTTCTGAGATAGCATTTCATCCAACTGAGCCTTCACAGAATACCTAATGAATTATTTGGTTACTTGGGTTGGAAAAAAACAACTTTGCACGATAAACATTAATGCAAAGATGTCCTCACCATCCATCAGTCAATTCCACTTGTGAAGCGCTACCACATTTACCCTCCTGAAGCGTAACAGACTGATTTCCAAAATTCGAGTCATGTTTTTCACCAACAGAGGAAATGCACAGTATCATCATTGAAGAAGGCTGTACGTCTCCATCTAAAATTTTCTTGATCGCTGATTTATGCCCATGATTTACTTCTCTCTCGTATCTAAGAGGGATAGACTATAATGTCAAATTCATCAAAGGAATACCAAAAATAAATGACAAATGAACCCTGCACACCTGTATCGTAATTCTTCGAGCACATTAGAGACCGTTAATAGTTTTCCAGCGAATTTAGAAGGATAACACCTCTCGTAAGAGGCAAGTTTCCATACAATCCATTTATAGTGATTGGATACCCACCTATATTTGTTAATAAACAGTAAAAGATAACATCACGATGATAAGAACACACCAAAATATCCCAAGGAAGATGTTGATCGCGTATGACTTGTCAACAAGTATTTTAATTGACGTTACGTGTATTATCCATAACGCTAAGCAGTTACACAACACTAAAAACACCTAGATGGAGAAATAGATTTTTTTTTTTAGAATAAGATGGAGCAATAGATAAATCACATATATAGCAAACTCCATCATTTATGCAGTGGTAACAGGTAATGAGGCATTTCCAGTTCCAGATTGTAGTATACTTACGGCTACTTTAGAATAAACTTCAATGGTGATATAAGTTTCACATAAGAAAGATATAGATAGTACTCTTTAGTCAAATATTGGATTGAAGCTCCAGACTGAGACAGCAGCGTGTAAAAGGCCTCTGGTCCAATGCAATCTGACAGGATTTCATTCTGAAATATGCAACTTTCAGCAGTAACTGGATTCATTCTTTTCACATAATCTGGCAAGATCTCCAACTAATAAATAGTAAAATAAAACTGTCAATCACTAAAAAGGAGAGTATATAGTAATAGCAAAATTTTGTGTATGGATCTTGAAAGTTAAACCTTTTCTTGAAGTGATGGAGGGCGTAAAACATAGTCTTTAAGATACGCTCGTGGAACCAGAAATGGGTATTTCAAGGAAACTCTCTGCTTCCAAGATGTTTCTTTAGGTTCTGGCCTAGTGACAACTAGAGATACATGCCTCAGAACACCAGAAGAAATATTTTGTGAAACACAGTAAATGCTCAAAAAAATTTTACTGTACCGTTGATAGCTGAAGATGATTTTTTGTTTAGAGGTGTGATAAATGAACTCCGGGGCTTCTTGAATGAAGTAACATAACTTACCCTTTGAGATCTTCTCTTTTCACCAAAATATTGTTTATTATCCACATGATCTATATTCATCGTATTGGAGATATCCACCAATGCCACATTTGAATGCCTTTTTAAGGAATCAATTTTCGGCCGACCTGCAATTTTCAAACAATCCATGTTTTCCGAGTACAAACTGCTTTTTGAGGGCTTTTTACTTTCAGTAAGCCCATCGTAAGGCCGGTTTGAATTGCTGACTGCTGACTCGGCATCAAACTGTGAGATCAAATTATTTGCTGTGCATAGCCTCTCTGTCCTGCCAAATGACGGTTTCTTGTATGAACTTGATGTAGGTGGAGATGTAAAAGTCTTGGACGAACTATGACTATTTTTTACCCCCTTGCACAAAAATGGTGATCTAAAATCATTTTTCTGGTTTGATGAACATGTCTTTCTATCGTCAAGAACTGAAAACGGCAGATCAGCTCTACTTGCTTCATCTAAAAATGAGTCAAGTTCTGGGTTTCCAAGCAAGCTCCTAGCTCGTTGCAATGCATCGTCGGAAACTGATATGGATCTCCCTCCAGCAGTTTGAAATTTTAATGCAGGAGGCTTGATAGCAGTATTCATGCAATCCAGAAAATTCATGGATTCACTTCCTTCAAAATCAGGCTCGACTCTGGAAGATGTTAAAACATTGGTAGAATTATTATAACTTAAGTTACTAAGGTCCTTGGTTTCCAAATGAGACAGATTTTCCAGAGCAAAGACATTTTTCGAAGTTGACTGTTTTGGTGTATGTTCTTGATCACTATTTTCCTCAAGACCTAACAAAGTTTTTGCTCTAAGTAGACCAGCTGATGATATGCTGACTGTTTTCCCCGAACCTGTCTGAAACATGGAATTCAACATATTAACTGCATTATCTGGTGCACTTTGCAATCCAGAATGCAACACATTAGCTGGTTTCAGTGAGTTCATCTCAAACTTTGGTTTTAAGGAAGCAAATCCATTTTCTTTCCCATCTAAATAGCCTGCATGACATTAGTTGAGAGAAGGACTTATCATACATAAGTTTAATGTTGGTTTGAGTGCTAACCCATAGAAGTTTCTAACTTCGTAGATATCTAAATTGATACTGAGCTTTAAAGTTTTAACATCGCCCAGCTCAAAATTACACACACTGACACAAAATTACTTGAAATTTGCAATATTTAATTGGGCTTTTTGTCATAACCGATTGACATTTACAAAACCATATCTGTTGATAGAAACAAAGAGTCATGAATCTACATTAAGTTTATTCACTGAATAAAGTAACTTTTTAGTCCCTATTCTTCATTAGCAACTTAAGCAGATAGCAAACGAAAATTAAAGAAACCGGTAAACGCACCGTCAATTTTACAGAGAACTGAATGTGCTTTGGCAATCGAAGACTGCTTTAGCTCAACAGATTTCCCCAATCCAGTACGAAACATTGGTGTGTTCTCCACAATAGTCTTCCCATTCTCGATTAATTTTGAAGAACCTAAATTCCCAAACATAAGAAATGGAACTAATGTCACTTAAAAAATTTTATATGCTAAAAAATGTACAACTCTAGCAATAAAAGTATCTTGATTTGCCTAGAAGCAATAGATCGGCCATTGAAGGGAGGCGTCGAGCATCCACAGGCACGGCATCGCATTGTCCTTCTTTCTGGAGCGGTTGATCGATGATTTCCCACCGGAATTCATTCCGATCATCGGAAAACATGCGCCACGTAGACATTCTCAGGCGACGCCTAGGGTTTTTGCTCGTCAATTTTAGTAGAGTAAACGATAATAGTAAAGTGAGCTTTCAGATATTTAGAATTTTGAAGAAAGCGGGAGAATAAGCGGGAAATTGCCTAAAAGCTGAAACTAGTTGCTGCAGAGAGAGTCGTGGGCCGTAATAACTTATTCATGGCAACTTAGTCCAATGGGCCTGATCAATTACTAAGATTAAGGTGCTCTAACTAAGCCCAATGGGCTTAATTTAATGTAGATTTGATGAGAATTATTATGATATAAAAGTAAGTCAGCCTAATCAAATCCAATGTTTTCTCCCGATTTTTTATAATGAGAAGTACGTGATTATCGAATATATCAAAATAAATGCATCATTTTAAATACATATATATAATTAATTTGTATTATGATTTTGATGATTATGAGAAACCTTGAACCTCACAAAGGAGAGATAAAACAAAAATAAAAACAAAAAATCTTTTTCTTCTTATGGATCGAAACGTGTGTGATTAGAATTTTATTTGAAAAGTTTAGGAAAGAGAGGTCATACCTCGAACATATATTATACTACTACCTTTTTTTACCATTTTTCCATTGTCCGAGTACCCTTTTCTTTTTTATACATGGACCTACACACCATCTCTAAAACAATTAAATGTTGAGATACACACCATTACTAATACAATTATCAACTACACACTAAATAATAATACTTCTTAATTTATGTGTCATAAAACAAATAGCCTTCTTACAGATGGACGGAGGGAATATACTTTTTCCATTTTGAGATAAAATTAGTATGGTATATGAATTTCATTTGAAAAAAATAAAAATAACTCTTTTGTGAGATGGTATAATTAGTAAAATATAAATATTATAATGAGACGGAAAAACTAAAATAATCACGATAATGGAAAGAAAAAAAAATAGAATAAGAATATGGACCATTTTGATAAAATGATGGGGGAAGCAGAAGGGTATTAATTAGGGGGTGGGGGGGAGGACAGGAGAAGGGGGCGGCTGATCCGGGTCAGTGGTTGGGTGTATAAGTTATAACCCGACAAACATTAAGCATTTGCTTAATTGCAAAACCCCAACTTTCCTTTCCTTTACATTTACTTACCCGGGGACCATTTTACACCATTCATTCATTACTCTTTTTTTACCTTATATGTTATCAAATGGAGTGGTAAATGCCTCCTACCTTCTTTTTTTTCTATTACATTTACTTAAAAAAAAAATGGTGTACCCCATCATTAGGGTCCCACCACTCCTACCTTGGAGATTGATGGAGGAAGTAAATCACAGGATGTGCCTCAAAATTATATATAATGATGTGTTACGAAATGATAGCTAAGTATATGAGAGTAAAAGAATATTATGAAATATAAATTGAATCACCACTATAAAATATGGGACTTTTAAAAATGATGTAGTTTGTAAAAAAAAAAACTATTATTTAAAAAGATAATTATATCCTAAAATATATGATGTGACACAATGATGAGACACACAATAAATCAGAGGAAAAAAATGAGATACTACATCACAAATCATAATTGTGAAATTGCAATTATACCTAAAATGTAGTAAACCCAAAACATATAAATAATAAATTTTGTTTTGGATTTTAAAATGTGGGTTTTATTTTTTTAAAAACCTACACCCAACTTTTTAAACACTCTCTTACATATCCTATAATCCTAACAAAATTATATTTCATATCATCCCAAAGAATATTACTTTTCTCTTTATTTATCTCCTCTCATTTTTTTCTTATATTAGTTAATATTTCCTTACATATTAATTTCACATAATTTTAAGCCTATCTTAATTACCAGAAAATCATGTTAAATTGATTTTTAAACATCGCAAAAATTCAAATTAAAACAATCAACATATATTATTAACCTTAGGATATAATAAAATAAATCTTTTTGGTGCACATAATTAATTGAATATATAAACTTGTTGCAACAAAAACTTTGTGCACTAAATCACTTATGTGAATTAAAATGTATGATGGAGTTTTTTTTTTGGTGGAAATTAAGAATTTCACATTATTTAAAGCCTGTCTTAATTACCAGAAAATCATGTTAAATTGATTTTTAAACACCGCAAAAATTCAATTTAAAACAATCAACATATATTATTAACCTTAGGATATAATAAAATAAATCTTTTTGGTGCACATAATTAATTGAATATATAAACTTGTTGCAACAAAAACTTTGTGCACTAAATCACTTATGTGAATTAAAATGTATGATGGACTTTTTTTTGGTGGAAATTAAGAATTTGGTTGCGACTACACTGAAAGTTAATTAAGATTTATTGGTGAACTTGTTAATTAAGGGGTTGTATATTAAAATAAAATATAATTAAGCATATTAATCTTTGAACAATAGTACAGCCGACTCATTCGTACATATACATATAGAATGAGCCAATAACAGTAGTTTTCAAGAATAAACTGTACAGATTTCGGTTTCACCCTTTCTTCGTATTTTGTGTGCCTGGGCGAAATAATTATATGACTTTTAATCTTAATTAATTATAATAATTATTAAACATATTTTCCATGGAAAATTACAATTTCCTTCATTGGAGCTTACGCCCTTGACACTTCCCACTTATCCTAGATTCCATCATTAATGTTTTGGACATGATTGGTATGTAGGAATGAGAATGGAACGAAATCATAATTCATAATCTCATTTCTATGTTTGGTATAATTTATGATAAGGAATACTGATTTTATAAGGAATGTGTATTCCTCATTTTAAGGAATGGGAATTTCTTCCACCTCATGATATTGCTCATTTCATTCCTTGTTTTCTATATATAATATTACTATAATTAATATTCTATTAATTTATAATATATATATATATATATATATATATATATATATAATTACAAAAATTATAAATATGATAATTTTCTGTTTAAATATACTCCCTTCGTTCACTTATAAGGTAACAATTTGTTGTTTGCATGTGGATAATTATAAGATCTTTATTTACTTTTTGCACGTGGTTTAAGAACTATTATTATTATAGATATGGTGAGTAGTTGTATTAGAGGGAAGTGGTGGGTCATATTGTATACTTATTTTACTAAATAGAGAAAATTGATACCTTTGAAGCGGACGGCAGGAATAGTGAAACGGTTATCTTTGAAGAGGACGGAGGGAGTAATATTTATTAAAAATCTTTGTATTAAATTATTTAATTAAAACAAAATATTAAATCATTTAAAATCCAAATAAAAAATTAATATTTTTATATACTCATTTAGTAATAAAATATAAAATAAAATTCTTAAATTTTTTTAAATTTTAAATGTATATAATTATTTCAATGTTTATTCAAAATAAAAATCAGTAAATTATATATATAAATTACTATTGTTAATTAAATTGAATGTATACATGTAATATAAATATAATATAATTTTTTATATATAATTTAAATTTTTTAATATATATATTTATTTATTTATTTATTATTTTAGATTTTATTTATATTTTAAAATATTAATATTTTATTTTTAATATAATATAATATTTTTATATTATTAAAATATATAAAATCTACCTTAAGTTTAATTAATTTAATATTTGTAGATAAATTAAATATTAAATTTAATATTATATAAATACAACTAAAGAAATTGAAACTAATCAAAGAATACAATTTCTATTACTTAAGCTATTTTAAAACGATACCAATCATGATAAAAATAATTTTTAATCATTCATTTCACATTTCTATTCCATTAATAAGTTCATTCCATTCCACCCTAATTACATTTCATCACACCAATCTAGCAGTAAATAAATATTTTTCCTTGAATTAATTAATGGTGTATTCCTTTACAAATATAATTTCCATTACAACTCATAGTTTTATATTTATGTACATATATAATTAAAAACCTATAAAAGATATCACTGAAATTATAGAATGAGAGATCCAAATATTATAATTGTGATATTACTTTATAAATATATACACACACAAATATAATGGATGTATTAATGAATTCTATCTATAGTATTAATTCATGAATATGCACCTTAAACTTTAACCTAAACATAATTTTCACGTTATTTAAAAACAAGGAGATTACTACTAGGTAAAAAAAATCCTTAATTACTACAAACATATAAAACTATTACTCCCTCCGTCCCAAATTCAAGTTCACGTTTACTGTGGATACGGAGTTTAAGAAAATTCACTTTTTGACTTACTTTTGAGGGTAGTATGGTATTTTTGGGTAATAAATAAATGATAAAGTATGTTATGTATGTTAAAAAGGTGATGGCAAATTTGAAATTAAAGTATGTTAGAGGGATATTAGTTTGTTGCTTTTTCCTTTTATGGAAGTGTGAAGTTGAATTTGGGACGGACAAAAACGGAAAGTGTGAAGTTGAAGTTGGGACGGAGGGAGTACTACTAATTACAAAAATATATAGTGATATTCTAATATTACCCCTACAATTGCACATAAATATTGTGTGCAGCAAGAGTTCACGTGCAGCAAAGTGTGTGCAGTAAAAAAAGTGTGTGCAACATGGTCTGGCGAAGCTCTGGCGGTGGTACGGAATTTTTTGGCGACTGTACGGAATTTCGGCGGTGGGTGGGGGTTAGGGTTTGTGGTTTAAAGGTATATGAGTTTAGGATTATAATTGGTATTTTACTTTAATATTTTATGTGTGAGTAATTATTTTAAATTAATGTATCTAGTAGTAATTAGGGTACAAAGTGTGTACATATGAGTAATTAATTCTTAAAAATATAAATATATTAATTAATTAATCTACTATAGCATTTACGGCATTGCTTCCACGTGGCGTGTTAAGTTGTTGGTTTGGTTAGAAAGGGCTAGCTTGATTGATATTGCCACTACATTGGACTAATCCACCCATCCGCTCAGACTTCTGAGTTGATTGATCAAGTTTATTAATATGACAAGTGCCTTAAAAAACTAACAATAATAAAGTATTTGCAAATACTTAAATAAATCGAATTCACGATATAAACGATGTGATTTCATAATATATCTCCCTCCGTCCCGGTTTAATGCGAACAATTACCTAAAGTTTTTATAAAGTATTGTTCCCATTTCACTGGGACGGAGGGAGTATATCTTATGTTATGTTAGAGTTTAAATTAAAGAGGAGCAAAGAGATTAACTCGTCGATATATTATATATCCATTCAAAGAAAGTTGTACCTTTTAGAAAATTGAGTATTACTTTTGAAATCTAAAATTATTTTATTTGAAAGAGTTTATTAATGATACGAATATTACGACTAATCTCTTGTTGTTAGAGATGTTATGGAAAACAAGCAACTCGAAAGCTCAGTTTAACAAAGTTCGAACTCGACTCGACTTGTTTCTATTCTAGCTCGAGTTCGAGCTCATTTTTATATTCGTTTAGTTAACGAGCCTAACTCAATTCGTTAGGACTCAAAAATAATAATTAATAATATTAATATTATTATTTAATTATATTAATATTTAATAAAAAAATATATTAAATATAATAAAATATATATTACTTAATATCAGGTTCGACTCAACTTGATAAGACTCGAAAACTCACTATTTTTGTTTAACGAGCCGAGTTCGAGCTCGAGCTCGCTCGAGTATTTTTTGAATCGTGAGCCGAGCTCATATCTAAACTCGTTACTTTAACTAGCCAAGCTCGAATATGGAGAGCTATAACTCTTTCTATTTGTTTAATACCTCTAGTTGTTGTTAAAAATATTAACTATTGAAACCAGTACCACACTACTTCGTGTGTTCAAGTAATTGTGTCTCTTTTATATCATTTTAGAGTATTAGTATTGTTTTGTAGTATATTACTCTTTCATAATAAAATAGTAATATTATTACTCTATAAGTTATAATTCTTTGGACAAAACAACAGTAAGAATAATGCTCATCAATGTTTTTTCAAAATGAAAAGTAGAATTACTTTAATATACACCTCTAATGAGTCAATTAACTCTTTCAATAGAAATAATATATAAATTTTGATATTTTGAAGAGGTTAATATTAGATACCTCTAATGTACATTGAGTAGTTTAACTATTACGTCAATTGATTTTCAATTATTAAATATAACATTTTAACCATTTTTTAATGTAATTTAACGAGATATGAACTTCGATTAAATAATCACAACCCTTTTAACGAATAAAAAAACAACAAATATGTTAGTAGTAATGACTTAGTTTTGGAGGGGTTGTTGAACTATTAATCTATATCTATATCTATCTAACAAAAGAGGCCTATAAGCCTCTATGTTGTATAGTTGTGCTATTTCTCCATGTGTGTAGTCACTGTAATGATAACTTGATATTTTTCCTTTTTCTATTTTTTTTATTATTGTAGAGGTTAATTTGGTCTCTCTCACTCTCTCTCTCTTTTCCCTTATTCTTTAATATTTGGCTTATTTTTTCTCATTCTGGCATGTGAGCACATATTGGGTTTTATTGTGCATGATTTGAGTTCTTTTCTCTATAATGGTTTGTTAATTTAGTTAGGCATGTGAGATGTGATCATTTATATAAATTAAGTTTTTCTCCTTTTCTTTTCAGTTTTGAGACTTATGTTGAAGATTGTATTTTGAAACATCATAGTGATGATATCGATCATGTGGCTGAAGTTTCAATGAAGATGAGAAGACTTAAAGGTTAGTAATGCATTAAGCTACCTATCGAGAAAAATATGCTTTGCCATATTGTGTACTTGATGTATTGGTCGCTCATTTTATGAGTTTATGAAGATTCAAGAGCAATGCCTGTCATTGGCATCAGTCACTTTTTGTATTTGCCATTTTGTTGGTACTTCTTTGTGAATAATCCCTTCAATAGTCTTCATATACTCTCTTTGGAAGTTAATGTTTACTAATTCTTTCTCGCCCTTTATATTGTTCTAGAAAGAAAGATACGTCTACTTTATCATAAATAGTTTAGTAAAGAGATAAATAGATTTTAAGATAAGCATGTAGTATAATTTTTTATTTTTTTTTTGCATACCAGCTTATATTAAGATTAATGAATTTGCATAAGTTCAACATGTACCCTACTTGCCTTTGCAACACCTTCGACATGTTAGAGTAAGAGGTAAATTTGCCACATCTCTATTCATTTCTTCTTCTTCTCCAATTTTGATTTAAGTTTACAGTGTTCTAATTGAGACACTTCACACTTCTTCATGCAGGTGGACGGTGGCGGAATGCCTGGAGAGTGAGGTAGGTAGGTTGTACTCTTGAAATTCTTTAAATGTGTTGAAAGTCGTGGTTTTCCTTTAAGTAAACTTGTACCAAAAAAGTGATATCCTTCGGGTGTTCAAATTTAACATTACTTTCTGTTTCTCATCATGTTACTATTTTGAAACTTAGGATTTGAAAGTAATGTTGTAAAAATTTAGATTGATTTCATGATTAATGTAAAGTAAGTATTTGTTCAAGTATCTCATAATATATTATTTTACATTTTTCTTGCAGTTCCCATTGCTGTCACCTTTTAAATTAAATGGTTAAGACGTTGAATGTGTAAATTTGAGGGTAGGAGAAACATGGATATATGCATTACACAACATAAATATTTTTCTTATGAATTGAAATGAAAAAAAAAATCTGACCTTTTTTTAATTTGTTTTGCTACATGTTGCTTGATTTCGTTATACAACATGAAGTGAGATCAGTTAAAATGTTATTTTGTTGAACTATTATGTAAAACATCATTACAATGAGATCAGTCTCAGCTGATTCTTTTTGCCTCATTTTGTTTCCGAATTTATAAAATTGGGGCTAACAATCAGATTGTTGAAGTTAAAGAGGATGCAGGAACCTTGGCTATGAAAGATATGGATGCTCGAGAAGCTGCTTTGTTGCTGGAACAGCTGAAACATCTTTTAGTACGTGATCTTGGTAGCAAATTTGAGAAGCAATATGATGAGGTTTGCTTTTTTTTTCTTATAACTAATGGATTGTCTACACCTATGTAGCAGCACACCAGGTGAAATATCTGCCTTTTAATGTGTGAAAATCATGGGTGGATAAAATATTTTATCTCTACAATAGGTGTACATTCGAGGAATCATTTGAACCAGAATTTATTTTTTCCATGTCTCTGTTTCTTGATGTGATTTTTTTTTATGCGTTACAGGGTAGACTTGAAGAGGCAGCTTCGTTAGATAAACATGTACTTATTAAGAAACACAGAGTGCACTAGAAGCTCTGAAAGGGCGTGCAGCTGGCGAAAACAAAGATGATTTGGAGGAAGCTATACCTATGGTTTAGGTTATTCTGTATCTCATTGATTTTATTATTATTTTTCTTTATGGTCATGCCAAATGTTAGTATATAAAATGCAACTTATAAAAGGCATTGCTCTCGTCTAATCTAATACCCTTTTTGAAAGAATCCTCTTCTTGAAGTTCAAAATTTTCTTATTGTAGCTTAGAGTTCATGGTGATTGATATTCATTATCCAAACCTCTTTGTTTGCCATGTATGTGAAGCTGCATACCTTTGGTCAATTCTAATGTAGTATTTGATTCTTATTAATTAAATAATATTTGGCATATTATTTTTATTAAATATGATGAGTTGAATTTGAGAAAATAAAATTTGGTCTTAATCGTAGTCACATATTACCTCCAATTATGATTGAAAAGACAATACTCCCTCCGTCCCGCGGTAAGGGTCTCTTTTTGCCATTTTGGTCGTCCCACCCAAAGGGTCTTCTTTCATTTTTTACACACATGGGACCCACACACCCCCTCTAATACAATTAAAACATGGGGCCCATACTCCCACTAATACAACTACCCACTACACATTAAATAATAATACTCCTTAATCCACGTGCCAAAAAGCAAATACTACCCTTGCCGCGGGACGGAGGGAGTATGACAATATAACTAAATAACAATTGGGTGGTGGCACAGTTGGTCAGCGATTACTTTTTTAGTGAAAATTATTGAAAATTAATTATTCATGTTTAAATTTTTCTATGTTAAATCCAACTGTTTATGATTTAATGTATTATTGAGTTTGTACTATATTCTAAGCATATAATTTCAAATTATAGGATTCACATATAAGTTTATACCTACATTTCATAATTTATTTAATAATGAAACCGACGGTATATGAACTATTGCTACCTAAATATGTAATAACTCTTGCCAGAAGTTCAGAATGGAAAAGGAGACAACAAACAAAGAATAATCCCTTATATACTCTCATCATCACTTATGACATTCCTTGAAGTAGTTATACCACTTTCTTAATGTAGGTACATTATTATACAAATGTTATAGTTCAAAAGCCAATCTCAACTTATTAAATGAGGAAATTCAGAAAAGGTTATTCAAATATATGCTCTTGAAGCCAAAAAAAAAAGGCGCAAACATTAGAACCTTTCTAACAACAATTTATGCAGAGAATTACTGGTGAGAATTACACAACATGAAATTTATTAAGAGAAAGTACTTCAGAGATTGAAAAAAAATAATTAATCAATCATATTTTTACCCCTTTGATTTATGGTATACTCTTATCCAATAGTTTAGGGCATAATGTCCCCCGAGGGTTTCATATATATCGGCAGGGTTTAGTGTTCATTTCAAGTGTGAAATTATGACTTTACCCCTGTAATTTATGGTATACTCTTATCCAGTGATTTAGGACATACGTAACCCCGAGGGTTTACCATTTATTGATAAGAAATAGTGTTCGTTACAAGGGTGAAATTACAATTTTACTCCAGTAGTTATTGGTATACTGTATCCCAATGGTTTAGAGCATAATGTTTCCCGACTCTTAACCCTTCACCCTCGATCTTAAACCCTAACTCTAAACATGGATGTAGGGAGTATTTTAGAGTATAAAAGATAATTTAAGTTATATTTTTAGTTAAGAGTTATTTATTTGATAAAAATCCCTAAATGTACAACGCACGGCACGGGTAACACTATTGGATCAATATAGATGGACTTTTAACTTTTATGTTAATAATACAAATAAATTCATGAACACAAATAAATTTAAAAAGATATTACATTACTAACATTCAAATTTTCTCAAATACTCTCTCCTCCCAACTTCAACTTCACACTTTTCGTTTTGATCTATCTCAAATTCAAATCACACTTCCATAAAAAGAAAAAAAACTAACTAATATCACTTAAACACACTTTAATTTTAAATTTATCATCACATTTTTAACATACATAATATACTTTATTATTTAATTATTATAAAAAATATTATACTACCCTTAAAAGTAAGTTAAAAGTGATTTTTCTTAAATTTCATATCTACAGTAAATATAAAGATAAATTTAGGTTGAAGGGAGTACAATGCAAAAGAATACAAAAAAAATATACAAACAATATGTAACATAATTTAATTAACATTATTATAAATTTTATACTAAAGAGATAAAATTTTTCCAACTATTTTTTTATTAGTATATTTTATTATATAATAAATATAAAATATTTTAAAATATACCTCCCGTGCAACGCACGGGTTCGGTCGCTTGGTTAATTGATAAGTAAAAAGCCAACCACATTTGGATCCAAATAGTAAATCATGACTCATGAATCAACCAAAAGGTCAAACTTGGAATTTAAACTTTTCCAAGTGCCACTAAGCCTTTTGTTTGCTCCTATGGCCCCAGGAATCTAAATTGATTCCCATATAAGTTTGTAAAAATTATGGGTAGTGCTGATCATGATCAAATAATAATATGTAATAGTAATTAAATTATTTTAAATTCGATAAAAGTGTAAACTTTAGTTCAAACTCGATGTATAAATATAACTAAATGGGGATTGATATTCAGGGTTGTTATTTTAAATTATTTGACCAGGCTTAAAAGTATAAATTTTAAGCCTTTTGACAATTCCTATATCTCTCATATACCTATTTATTTTGAATTCAATTTTAGATGGAAAAATAAAATTTTGATTTCCTTCCATCTTTCTTTCCTTGCATCCGTCAACTTTTTCAAATCTATTTTCTTTGAATTTAATTTTAGAAGCAGAAATAAAATTTTGATTTCTTCTTTTAATCTTTTTCTTAATAAATTACGAATATAATGCCATTTTTTGAATGGCAATAAATGTGACTAATCGGCCTTCTTTATGAGATGAGTGTTTGCTAGAAATTTGTATTGATAGTTAAATGTTTTCATCGCCACTCATCCAATACTTCACCTGATCACCGTCAGTCGCTGATCCCACTGACCTTCTCTCACATCATCAGGTATCACCATCTTTTTCATTAACTCTGAGAGTGGTTTAGTTACATTACACAAAGAATAGAATTTCTTGAACAACAATATTCCTGCTACAATTATTGGACATGCTTGAGCGCAACAATAATTATCTCACAGGAGAGCTACGTCGCCAGTGGAGAATTCCGAGAACGTGCACGGTAGTCTTGCTCCATCGAACAATTAGATCACCTGAAAAATACCAGTATATATTTGTTTATAAATGTTGACGGTTGTTCTTGGCTCGCTAATTAAGTGTATTAAGGGTTTTAAATTTTAATTAACGACACCAAGAACGAATACCATCAAACACACTTAGCTATGAAATTAAGAAAAAATAAGAGATCAAAATCTATCGGAAACTCAAATTCCACCAAAGAACACCACCGATTTTATTACTCTCCTTTTAGAACAACACTCGATCTTTTTTAAGTTCTTACAAGTGTAATGTCTAAAGTGAGTGCTAATGTCATGCCTCTCTCTTGCAAGAGAGGCTATTTATATCATCCCTAAAACCCTAACGTCCGGCCAGTAGCCTTATGCCACCTGGACGAAGACAATTTGCCTTCAATGAGGTTGTCTGGTTCACCGACCAGTTGCAAAAGGAACCTGGACACTTTTCGTTGCACTGCAGGAGGTTTGCAGGGTGTCTCCATCTTTTGTTGGTTTTTCATTGGTTGTTGGAGAAGGGCTTGCCAGTCAACTATTGTCTTCTAGCTAGGATTGATGTCCAAGATATCCTCTCTTCACGTTAACGTTGTCCTCTAACCTGCAGTACCTGTATTATCTCATTATGATGCCTGTCTTTTATTATCTTGTTCTTGTCGTCCTCCTTTGGTCTTCGGATAGGTCGGCTTTCAGCACTGAGGAGTCCATCTGAGGTCTCGGCCAGGAGGGAGGGTAACTGCCGAGGATTCTCTCCAGAGTCGAGGGTGCTTTTTGATTTCGCACTGGTTCAGCGGGCTTGTCCTTATCCGTCCTGGGTTGGGCTCCCGGATTGCCATATTCCTTATTGGGCTGCTTCAGCCCCCTTTTTCTTTCTGCCCTCCGGTTGGGCGACCAAGGGATTGGGCCTTCCATCCCAAGTATCATGAGTCTATTGGGTCTATTGGCTTAATTTATCATGAGGGATATAATACCCATAACATTAGCCCCTCAAGTCTGAATAATCTCATGATTTGAGATTGTTCAGGGTCGAATCGTATTTTGTAGGTTATATCTTTCATGCTTCGGTGCCTGTAACATTAGGGTTCCTTCTATTTTGGCTCTCTGTTGTTCGCTATTACTGCCTCTTTCCTGATACATTTCTGCTCTGTCGCGTTATCTGTGTCACTTTAAGATATCTTGGTTCCGGTGGGAGGGTATATCTGGTATTTAGGGGTGCAACTGCTTGATTTGAATTTTGAATTTTGAAACTTTTTATTCCAGTTTCTCTTTTCTCTCTTTCTCTTACTTCTCCCTTTGATTTTGCCAGCGGTTAGTGTTCCTTTTATCTTGTGCGCTCGTGCTCTTCTTCCAGGTATTATTCTCATCTCTTCATCTTTTCCTTTATTTTCTTAATTACCTCCCTTCGCGTTTCTGGACTTATCACTATCGTGGCCTTAGGGTTTCTCACTCTCTTCTTCTTTTCGCATTTCTTTCCCCTTTTCGATTATGGCTTGCAAGGGTTATTCTTTTCTTCCCAGATCCCCTAGATCTCCCTCTCGTTCTACCGATTTCTCTCTCGGTAGTTCTAGGCCATCCTCGCCGTCGTCCTCCTCGTCTTTGGAGGAACGTCCGGGTTCTCCCTCACCGTCTCGAATTGCCTTTGACCAACGGGTGGTTGATTTTGTCTCTGCTTTTACGTTGGAGCTAATCCTGAAATGGTGGACGCTGGTTCTGAGTTGTTGGGCCATCTCAGGAAGCTTCCGTTGTGGGGTAAGGATACTCCTTTTTCTGCTGCCGAGGTCCTTTCATCCCTTGACGACTCTTAGTTGCGAAAGAGCCCTGTTATTGCTCTTGGGAAGTTCCAGTGTGGGGAGGACGTTGATTTCTATCTCTCTTTTCCTGATGCCCGTATGAGTTATGCTCCGCCGAACGCCATAGCCGCTTATGAGTTGCAGCTCGAACTTGACCTTAGGTTTCCCCTTCACCCCTGCATCCAAGATATTTTCGAATTCTGGGGTATAGTGATTAGCCATAGTTTAGTGGGCATGACCAATTAAAGAAATTATCGAACCACTGTGAGGAAGGTACTAGAGTTTAAGCGATCTCAAGTTTTTCGTGATTTTATAAGGACGACAGAAGAGAGGATATGATGCAAATAAACGCAATTACACTAATGAAAGAAATAAAGATAAAATGAATGCAAAGATAAAAGGCTTCCAAATGATGCAAATAAACGCAATTTCACTAATGAAATAAATCAAGATAAAATGAATGCAAAGATAAAAGGGTTTCAAATGATGCAAGGATGAGATTAACAACAATCATGACATAGATAATTAAGTAATCATGCAATTAATTCTAATCTCTCATGGACAAAGTATAGAAGCGATCACTAATTCCACCTAAACTCTCTCTCGAGATGGATAGGATGTAGGCCCTCAACAAGACTCCCAAAAGTACATAGGATCGAGACCATAGCAAACACCTCCCACTAGGTACTAATTACTCTATGAGTTCCCTAATTAGGTACTAAATCATAGGCAATATTCCCTTTTAAGGTACTATGAATTTACTAATGGCTTGGTTTTCCTCACCTAATCAACCAATCTCTCGATTAAGATAATCAAATGCTCTATCAAAGGGTTCTAAATCTAGAAGGATATCTCTATCTCATTCTAAATTAATGCACATGAAGTGTATGATGAAATGATTCAATGAACTATCCTAAACACATAATTGATTTCTCAATCTAATCACATGCCCATGACAATTAATCACACAAATCATCATATACATCAAGCAATCAACAATCAATGATAGAAATAACACAAAGCCCATTCAAGATTAAAATCAATTTGCATAAAAACTAAATTATCCAACACCAATCATGGAGCTAATCTCACAAAGGAGATTAGCCTCTCATAGTTACAAGAAATTCAACATAGACATTAAAATCCTTACAAACCATGATCAATCTATAAAGAAATGCACAAAAATTAGAATTAGATCCCCCCTTTGAAGTGCTTCAATGGAGATCTCCTTCTTCTTCTTGTGATCTCACTCTCCCTTACTTCCTTGATCACTTGGATGGTGGATTTGATGGAGGAGATCAAGTGTAGATGGGTGGATGAAGAATGGATGAAGATAAAGGTGAAAAATTGAGGAAATGGTGTGTGATCTATGTGAACAGTCAAAACCTTGGCCAAAATCTGATCCAAAATTGAAGTATTGGGTATTTATACCCCTTGGGAAGCTTCTAGAAGGATTCTGATTTTTTACAGAATTTACACCTACACGGCTCGTGCTCTGTACACGGTCACAGGGGTGGCCGTGTTGTGTAATC
The DNA here is from genome assembly GCA_023678885.1 of Pogostemon cablin. Classification (NCBI taxonomy): domain Eukaryota; kingdom Viridiplantae; phylum Streptophyta; class Magnoliopsida; order Lamiales; family Lamiaceae; genus Pogostemon; species Pogostemon cablin. The sequence continues at coordinate 2,489,303 of CM042983.1, forward strand.
TAGTGTCCTCGCACGGCTTTCGTTACAGGCCCGTGTTTGGTACAAGGCCCGTGTTTCTGCATTGGACACGGGTCGTGTTTCCGGGCTCGGCTGGCCGTGTTGTGCTGTCTGCTTCACTGTTTTGACTCGTTCTTCCTCGTTTCAACTCCGAATTGAGATCCGCTTTTTCCTATGACTTCCTTATCATCTCTAGCATCCAATAAAAAGTGAAAATCGTAGGTTTAAGCTCATTCACATAGATTTCAATAAAAACACAAAACACAACCAAATAGAATACAAATACTGATAAAATATACGAAAACTCACATAAAAAGATACTAAAATCTAGGTGAAAATATCACTCATCATATAGCCCCCGCTCAATTGGCTCCTAACGGTTAGGCAGCGTTAATGGGGATTTTGGTCCTTTTTCGAAAAAGAAAGTACTCCTTCTTGACCACTGCCGAGATCAATTTCCTCTATCGACTCACCCCGAATAATCGGATAAAGGGGTATTACTATCTGGTGTCACGCCACACCAACCTTGTTTCTTCTTTACCCAGTTCAGTTAAGGGATGAAAGAATCCGTGGTTATGGGTTCGTGGATCTTGGAGAGGGGACTCCGTTTATGACCTTGGGGACCTCAAAATCCCGGTGTGCTCCCTCGGAGTTCCTTCTACAAACCTGACCTTAGTGCGTATATGTTTCCATTGGTTATTTTTCATGTTACGTGGGTCACTCTAACATTTCTTTCTTTTGCTCTATGTAGTAGGTGATACGTGTGCCCTCGGGACTCTGTCGGCTGGATTCCGGAAGGCTTTGCGCCGTATTTGCAGGCTCTCCGAGAAGAGGCTCAGTTACCAGTGGGTTCTCCGAGGATCTAATCTTTTTGACATCTGCTTTACCACTACGTCTATATCCATGCCAGGTAGTCTATCTGTGATTATTTCCTTGGTTGAAGTGTTCATAGTACAGTTCCCTCTTCTCGTGCTAATCTTCCTTTGTCTTTTCTATTATGTCCAAGGGATGGAAAACTTTCTCGTCTTATGATAGACCCCGCTAGCATGGATACTCTTCCTTTTGCTCGCCAACGGGCTGCACTCTCCAAATGGAAGAAGAAGACTTCTCAGACTTCTTCTCCGAAAACCTCTGGGGTCCCACTCGCCGCGCAGTCCCTTACTTCGGTTAGGATGGGGGAGGTTTCAGACCTTATCTCCCGAAGGTTGGAATCCGATCTTGTGCAGGTGCCAGGTGTGGATCCTCCGGAGAGGGGTTCCAAAAAAGCCCCTCGAGTCCCGAAGTCAAAGAAAGGGGGGGTCTGAGACTGCAATCCCTAAAACTCTCGTTCCGAAGCGGAAACTTAAGTTGTTGGATGATGTTTCCGATGAGGATATTCATGATAGCACTGCTTTGGTTGCTCGTCTTTCATAGAAGGCCAAAGACGATGGTACATATGTTATTGTTGTTAGCTCTTCTGTGGCTCTTCTGGATACCGTCGAAGTTTGTGACATCAGTTCCTCTCCCTCTCCTGATGCTTTTACTCATTCTCTTTTTGTTATCTTGGGGCCTCCTAGTGGTGCCGCGCCTTTCGGGGTTCAGCAGACCCTTGGTGGTACCTCCCATGGTTCGGCGCCTAGTTGTTCCCCTTCTGACATGTGGTGGTACTACCAAGGGTTGACTCTTTTGCGGTTTGGTCACGCAGTGGTTCTTCCTCCGAGGGTGCTCCTCCTACTTTGCCCCTGTCTGGTGATGCTACTCCGCTCCTCCATGTGGACCCTATGGTCGATCAGGAGTTCTTGTCGAAATATGGTCATCTGGATAAAGCTGGGAAGACCTTCCTCCGAACTCGGAAGCTTTTGTTTGATTTCGATGTTCCCGCGTGCTTGGCCGTGCTACCACCTTCCCGTTTAAAGGGTATACCCGAGAGCTCCTCGAACACATGAAGAATATGTCTGCCAAGGATTCTCTTCACAATATTTCCAGCCATGCGGGGCGATTATCGCTCCATGCCGCTAATGCCTTGCACTGTATTTCTGAGCTAGAAAGAAGCGACTCCCGTTTGCAGGACGAAGTTACCTCACTGGCTCAGAGGGTGAGGGATTATGAGAGAAAGGCTTCTGAGGCCGGTAAGGCCAAAGCTTTAGTCAGGAGTCAGATGAGAGTTGAGCAAGATAAAAGAGTCGAGCTCCAAGGCACTTTTGATATCCTCCGCACTCGATATGACAGTCTCTTAGGTAAGTTTGCGGAAGAAAAAAGTGCTCTGGAGCTTTGAAACACTTTTGGATGAGATTGCCGCGCTGAAAGCCAAACACCAGGAAGAGGTTACAGCGAAAGAGAATCAGTTCCAAGCCGAGCTGTCTCGAGCTCAGAATAATCTTCAGGCCTTCCGAGTGTCCTCGGAATAAGAGTTTGAAAGGGTGCGGCAAGAGAAAGAGGCATTTGAAGCTTCTCATGCCAAGAGGATCAAGGTTTCTGAAGAAGTTGTTGCCGAGACAAAGGGGGTTAAGGAGGCTTTCCTCCTGTCGGAGGCCGATAATTTGAACTATAAGGACATTCTTCTCCCGAAAAATAGGATTTACTGCTTCTGTTCTTGTGCTTCCGCCTTTGCTCAGGCTTCTGCCCAGAAGCCTTATCCTGCTTGCCTCAACGACATGCGCAATATTCTTCGTCAGTCCATTAGCAAGGAAAAAATGCCTCCTGGAGAGACCCTGAAGGATGATCTTGATTTTGGGGTGCTCGGTGAGTATTCCGATTTCATCACCGACGTTCCTATAGTCTTCTTATGATTCCGAGGGGGGAGGATCCGATGAGGAGTTTGCCGAAGATGTTTTGGATCTTGCCAGGGGTGATTCTGAGACTGGGGGCCTATATATCTTTTTGCTTAGGATGAAAGGAATATGAAATAAAATTTAACTCTAATATAATCCTGAAAATTAAACTATGACCATAGTTGTTAGAAATTACATATTACATCTGCTGTATTTTATACAAAAATGTATTGAAATTATTGATTGATAGAGTAGTACATGATCTCTTTATTTTACTTTATAATTAAATAATTTATTTAAAAATAAAAGCCCATAATTTATTTAGAATGAAATTGAAAGTTATAGTGGTTGGATCATTTGTACAAGGGTTATTGATGGGTCCTTTTATCAAACCCGAATTTAAGGTGAGACAAGTGATTAATGCGGGTGCTCAATATGCTCATTTAATTCGGATAACACCATATATTTGTCATGGGTCCATTCTAATTGCTTCAAACCCTTAACCCCACATTATTTTATCACACATTCTCCATCCGAATGCTTATGTTGTGCATTCGGATGGAGAATGTGTGATAAAATAATGTGGATTAAGGGTTTGAAGCAATCAGAATTTGTTTTTAAATTTTGTTTTTTCTTCATGTCAAATTAGCCCTTATTTTAATTTAATCGATTTAAAATAAATGTGTGACTTGAATCGAGTTACTTTATTGTGTTTAATTGAGTCACGATTTTAGTTACCTTTGTTCATAATTTATATCGAGTTATATATTTGTATTTTATTGAATCACTAATCGAGCTTTTTCTCTTAATATGGTAAAAATTTGTGTGAAAATTCTTGTGTTTTTCTAAAATATAGGAGACCAACTTTTTTCTTTTCACAATTTTCTTTTAGTTGGTTAGACATATAAGAATCGATTTGTAAATATTTAACTGAGTTAAAAACATTGAGTCAATTATTTGAGTGTAAAATTGAGTATTAAAAAAATAATAAATAAAAAAATAATAAACTAGGCTTTTCTCGCATTCCTTTCATTTTTTAGAATTATATATTTCTTTCGTCTTTTAAAAAGTTCTTTTTTTTTATCATACCACCTAAAACACTCAATTTTCTTTTACACACGTAGAATTTTCTCACTCACCGATATTTCTCACACACATTTATACCACTATTCTTTACAAATTAAATAATAATATTCATAGTAAAACAACAAAGAGGGATTATATCAGACGTGATTAGATTTGATTGAAAAAGATTAAATTAAAATCTTAAGCCCATCATTAGCCCAAAGATTAGTTGAAGTGAGAGAGAGTAATGATGAAGCAAAAGAAGAAAATATATTTGCCCCCAAAAGTCTAATTCAAAAGGACAGAAATGTAATATCCAAGAAATATATATCCATTTTTAAGCTGAAAAACTCCGCATAAACCGTACTTATTTCAATTTTCAAGAGAGGAAGTAAAGTAATGTAGTCGGCAGCGATTCGGATCTCCTATTATATTTTAGTGTTACATCTCTTATTATAAACTGTTGAATAATTGACACGTAGGATAAACTATTTTATACTCTAACAATCAATCCTAAGGGGAAATGTTGAGATTTTCCTCTCCGCATACGTGTCACTCATCTAACGCTTGTAATAGGAGATGTAACACCAAAATGTAACAGGACATCCAATATCGTCGGCAGGGGGCATTAATACTATTAATAATATAATATACTTCCTCCTTCCCCCGAAATATTTCACACTTTCTTTTTTCATCCATCTCTCAGAGTATTTCACACTTTACTTTTACTAAATTTGGCAAAAAATACATTATAACAATACTCACTTTTTACACACATCCCAATATAATACTTACTTTTACTTACTTTTTCACATCTCCCAACAACTTTACACATCTTTTTCATTAAATTAATTAAAATATATATTCTCTTTCTTACTTTATATATAAAAATACAAAATTTTCTTAAACTTTGCGCGGTGAAATACTTATTGGAACGGAGTGAGTAATTATCATACGTATATTTAATTAAGTAATTAAATAAATAAAGCCATTCAACGCATGCTACAAATTTTAGTCAAAGATTTCTATTGGGACTCCTTTTCTCTCTCATCTCTTTCTCTCTCTAGATGACGTTTGTCTGTCACTCCCCACGTTACTTCGCTGCTATAAATTCACCACCATTTTCCTTCACTCCCCATCACCACAGATCCTCTCTCCTCTCCCCACATACACACCAACGTGGGTGGGTGTGTGTGTGAGAGAGATGAAGTCTCTAAAATCATGCATGCAGCTATCCGGTGCTGCCACGTCAGCGAGAGTACGGAGAACCCGTAAAGCTCAGGAGGGATAGCGCCGGGTTGATCTTGCCGTCTGCCGCCGTTGACGGCGGCGGAAGTGGTGGCGGTGTGGTTAGTTTTGGGATAGATCTCTAATGCGCTATCCATCCTGAGTTTCATGGGTTTGTCCGTACTGCCTTCATTATTTACCACGAGAAAGGAATTATGGCTAGACATGTGGGTACGTGCCTGAATAATGTACATTTATTTTAATTGGCTGTCCTTCTATTTATTAATTAATCAACATGTTATTTATTGGCTTATTTAAACAATTATTGCTAATTGTTTATTATTATTATTATTATGCATATTATTTAAATGTTTTTTTTTCTTTTGTGCAGTTTCATCCGCCGAAGATGGTAGGTGGCAATGAGTAGTGCCCTTTTTATTTGAGAAGGGAATTATTTTATTAGTTTGTTTGATATTCTTGAAAATGTGGAAAAGACAAAAAGAAATTAAAATTGGGTTTTATTAATAAATTTCTCTCTCATTGTGTCTTGTGATACGTTTTATTTCAATAATTCACGTTGATTACAATTGCTGGCGTATCCGACATGAATGATGGTGTCAATGTGTAGGTAAGATTCATAAACTTGGTAACTTAATCAGATAGATTTTTTTAATTAAAATGATTTAAGACATTATGATTCACTTAATACCAAATCAATGTATTGAAATGACAAACTACAATGTACTTAACACATTTACCGAGGAATATAAGTCAAATTGAAATAAGCAAATAATTAACAAAATAATTTTATTCCTATATTTGACTCGGGTGGTATCAATATGACAATATATACATAGTTAATCATTTGTTTTTGATTGAGTGAATAATCAATGAGAGAAGTTGAGCGTGAGATTGTTTTAACTTATTATTTTTATAAAGATATTACTATAATTTTTCAGGTGTTATATATAAATGTTCTTTTATATTACGATTTAATAGATATAATCTTTTATTTAATATTGTTACTCTTTATTCGTCACTAAGAACTAATTTTATGAGACAAAATATGTATGTTATGTGTATAATTATACGTAGGTTGAGTATATGTTCTTAATTACTATTCCCTCTAGCTTAATTTACAAGAGTTCAAGAAAATTTAATTTTTTATCAATTTATTGACTTTTAAAAAATAATGTAATATAATAAGTAATAAATAAATTATAAAGCGTGTTATGTGGAAGTAATAAAGTGTAATTAAAATGTAATTTTAAGATTGAAGTTTAATGTTATGACTAAAGTTTAATATAAAATGGACAAAAATGGATGATGTATAATTTAAATGGAGAGGTTATTACATGAAATTCTATTTTAGACCACGAAAAATGTGTTTAATGTCGTACGGAAAAAGATATCATTAAAAAAAGAAAATATTAGAATTAGTGTTTTTTAAAATATTATATTTATATATTAATTTCTGAGAAAAGAACTTCGGTGCCTGCAGAATAAAAAAAGAAAAAAAAACTTTTATCCTAATTTTTAAGATTATATCATGATTTTATGTTAGATGAAAATACCATTTACTCAAATATTTGAGTAAAACAATAATAAAGTAAAAAAATCATAAAAAAATTTACTTGAATATATTCTCAACTCGAATATGTTATTCAAGAAAAAAATTAACTCGAACACATTACTCGTGGAAATAATTAACTCAAATATTCAAATACATTGCTTAACTTGAATACATTAATTAACTTGAAAATTTTTTTACTCAAATTTTAATTCGAAAATTATTTTGCACTTTGTCATTGTTTTAATCCAATGTATTCGAGAGGTATTTTCGTCAATTCAAACATAAAAAAATAGTAATTTATTAAAATTATGATACATTTTTTTATTTATTTTTATTTTTTACTTAAAAATTCTTGAGGGAGTGTCGTGCATTACATGTAAAATTTTTGAGTGGGAAGGTACAAGGAATCTGCTTTAGTAGTAGTAACAGTAAAAAAAAGAGTGGTAGCCAAATGCATGCAAATTGATGAGGCTTTTGTTGATAGTGAGTGTAGATAGGTTTCCAATTCCAAGTTAAATTAGGTTTATATTTATCTCTGTGTGTTGTAGTGTTATTTTCAACTTTCAGATTTTTGTTGTTTTCTCTCTCCCTATTCAGGTATATAATTGAAACTTTAACCAAACTTGCCAGCTGATGACACCAAAGGCTACCCAATTATTATCTAAATACAAGCAAACTTAGCATCATGTCATCCCCTAATATATGATATTGTAACAGGGAAATAATTAAAAGCTAGTACATTTTTTCTTCATTTCAAAAATATCCCGTCTTACAAGGGATGTAATGTAATATTTTTGAGTTGGTTTAGTCCCTGCTGACCAGATAAGTTATTATAGTTAACCTATCTATCACTTAATTCGAATTAAGGTATAGAAAAACTTGAGATGGACAATTCCACCTTTTGTACAAACATATCATGAAAGAGAGAAGCTGTATAGATGGTGTAAATAATATTTGAATATTATTTATTTAATATTTTATTTTCCACATAAGAAGTGGATAAGAGAGAAACAGGAGTTAAGATTTAGTTTCTTAACTCCCATCTTCTGGGAATAATATATACTGCATGGCAGTTGTCCTAAGGGGACAGACGTTGAAACGCATTTTGCAGATCAGAGAACGCAAACGAAAGTGTTGTTTCTTTCTCTCGTCTTCTCTCCATAAATCACATGCAAGTTCAGTATACATATTCTACGGATTGATACACATTCGTGGAAATTATTCTTTCAACCCCGTGTTGAAGAATTGACCCAGAGATCACAGTGCAACGTGAGTACCAACAGGTTCGTGTTTCTTCCGCTGCAACATAATCCTACGGTGAGAGGTAAGAGATTTCCTCTCTATGCATGTGTAGGGTTCGTGTGTTTATGAACGTGAGTTTTCCAACCGATGGAATTCTTGATTCATCATTAGTTTTATTTTATTTTTATTTAGTGTGTTAGTATTTCAATACTAACAAAGCAATGTGAGTAATAAAATTGTATGAGCGAAACGGTCAAAATTAATCAGTTATTTGTAAATAAAAAACAAAGATTTAAATGTGAATGGACGAGATAATATTGTTAAAATGCGACTCATCTAAAAACCCCTCTTAATATCGTATACATTTTCATTATGCAAATGCTGTATGAAACTGTTTCACATGAAATTTTTTTTATGATGAATAAAAAATAATAACATTTCAATAAAATACTTCCTTAAATTAATGAGAAGTGATAGAATAGTAACTAAGCTAATCCAACCGAATATTGATAAAGGGAAATAACTATATATGGCCCAGGAGATAAGGTGGCCCAGCTTGTAAGGTGATTTGGATTTTATATCATTTTACGACTTTACCTTGGCTCAATTTGATGAAGGCCCATTCAATACACATGAGTAATTTAAATTGTAAGCTTACGTTTGTACTTATTTGTCCAGTCCATATAAGATTATTCTTTATAAAATCAATAATTAATTTAGAATAATAATTTCTTGTGGGGTATAGAAATTAAAAAAGATATGAATTACAAAAATAATATAATAAAACCCTAAAATTTTATACTCCCTCCATCTCAAAGATATTAACGTACTTTCTTTTTTTTTTGAGTTGTCCTACAAAAATTGACATATTTCCTTTTTAAAATATATAAGACTCACACACAAATAATTTATTTATTTACATGGGCCCACACACACATCACACTCACCACTAATACAATTACCCACTACAACATTAAATATTATTTATCTCACTTCACTTTACCTTAAATTATTATACTCCTTAATCTCTATATAAAAAAAGATGTGTTAATATTTTCGGGACGGAGGGAGTATTAAATTCAATAAATAATTATTAAAATTAGATGAAATAATAACAATTATCTCATACATTAATTAATACTGCATTCTAAAAAATAAATCCAGCGCACATACAAAGTTGTGTGCATAACGTGATTAAATGGGACACGTAACAATTGATAAGTCACAAAGTTTCTATTAATTTCTAACTATTTTAATAATTTTTATTTATAAGTTGTATTAGTTGGTTGGTTTTATGTCACTCATATTGGAGGCTCCAAAAAATTCCAAAAAAAACATCTGAGATATTTCACTACAGTGCTCGCACGACAGCCATTAAAATTTCACTTGTTGATCTTTCAACGAGAATATGAACGCCATAGATATGCTTTAACTTACTTTTATGAATCTTTCTTAGAACTACTGCTAAAATTTCTAACAATTCCTTCACAGATTCAACCATGGCCTGTGATTTTATGCCCAAACGCCATTGCCATTATTTTCACTACCTCCACTCTCTTCATGCAAATTACTGTTTCAGCTCTAATAACAGTTCACCGAATTCCAATCTTTCTTCGTTCAGATTTTCGACGAGACGCGCCAATGGCTATTCTGCAATTCGGCTTCGAACAGTCCCGAAAGCATCTGCTAATAAAAAGCCCAGCACAGTAGCGCAAAAGCCGAAGCCTGGTGTTGAAGGGAATCGGGTTAATGCTCCTCTTCCAGATCCGGATCCTGACCCGAACTCCTTCTCCGTTCTGCATCGCATTCGGTAGTTTATTTGTCCTATTTTCTGGAAGTATTTGAATTTTAGTCATCATCGGCTTTGAATTTTGATGTTACTGGAATGTGATCCTTGGAATTTTATAGGGAGGAATTTAAACTAGATGGACTTGGAATGCAGATTCTTTCGATCGCATTGCCAGCGGCTCTGGCTCTTGCGGCTGACCCAATTACGTCATTAGTTGATACCGGTTTTGTTGGTCATATAGGTACCTTTCTTGTTTGTTTTAGCATGAACCCGAATTCATCCAGTAAATGTTCTGTTAAAACTTGTTAGTTCCTGTGGATTTAAGTTACCTATGTTAAGCATTTGATTCTGGATTGAGAACTAAAATGTACTCCCTCCGTCCCATTTCAGATTGCACACTTTCTATTTTGGGTTGTCCCACAAAAGTTTGCACCTTCCAAAAAAAGCAAAAAGTCAAACACAATCACCCTTCCTCATTCACTTTATTTACAAAAAAATCACCCCTACCTAACTCACCTAACATACTTTATCATTTATTTATTACCAAAAAAATACTATAATACCCCTAAAAGTTATCACTTTCTTAATCTCCGTGCCGGAAAGAGGTGTGCAGTCTTTTCCGGGACGGAGGGAGTAGTTTATTAGTTTGTGGATTGAGTTAGTTGCAGTCAATCTGTTCCTCTTATGCGTCTGCTGCTCTGCACGCCTAGATACCTGTAAAGCAGTTCTTACTGGACATTGCTGAGTTCATAATATTCTTGGATTTGTGATAATGTGGCTATTAAATTTTAGTTGTGTGTTTTGGTTAGAATGACCATCTCTATTGCCTTAAACTAGTTAAATCCTATATGACATCCTCAAGTTCATTACTAGCATAGTTAATCTACTCTTTCCTGTTATTCAGGATCTGCTGAACTAGCTGCAGTTGGTGTTTCGGCTGCCATTTTCAACCTTGTTTCTAAATTATTTAATGTACCCTTGCTCAATGTCACAACATCATTTGTTGCTGAAGAGCAGGCTTCTGTTGTAAAGGCTGCTGATAACAATGGCCAAACTGCTGAAGGTACTCTATTACCATTGTATCTATTTAGATGTTCACAGTTTGATAGAGTTTTATACCTTTTTGATCGTGTTTCCTTTTATTTCTTCGCAATATTGCCTTGCAGTCCAACAAGGCAAGATATTTCTCCCTTCAGTTTCAAATGCTATAATGCTTGCTGCTGGACTTGGCATCATAGAAGCTGTTGCACTTTCTACAGGCTCCAGTTTCTTAATGGATACGATGGGTATACCTGTTGTATGTAATTCTTTTAATCAAAATCTTAGTTATGGACGTAAATTTTTGGTCCCTACTCAACATCTTTATTCAATTAATAAATCTTTTGACAGTTGATACATGTTACTTGAAGCATTATGCATTAAACTTATATGGACAAGATGTTTCAAATTTTCCTTGCCAAGTTCCTACATATTTTTATGATACTGTAGCCTTTAGCACCATGGATGATTACTATGAATGACTTATTGATACTTTCAGATTATAAGTGTCTATTGCAGACTGTCTGATTGGATGATTTCTATGAATGACTTATTGATACTTTCAGATTATAAGTGTCTATTGCAGACTGTCTGATTGGCTTTACTTATATTTAACTTTCTTCAGGACTCACCAATGCGCATGCCAGCTGAACAATTCCTTACACTGCGCGCCCTTGGTGCTCCACCAATCGTGATAGCTCTTGCTGCTCAAGGAACTTTTCGTGGATTCAAGGACACAAAAACACCTTTATATGCTGTTGGCAAGTACTGCTGCTACTTGTCATACTATAAGGAATTTCACTGAAAATATCTGTTATTGCTCATGTAGTGAGATAATGGTACATAAGTTGCTGAAGGATTTCGATGTGGTTGCAGTGGTTAACTTAATTCCTTTTGAAAGTGGAAGTGTCTGAGTTAAAAAGCTTGTGTTCATATAAGAAAATATCACCCTACTATGTAATCTACTAAACACACAATTTCAAATATAGATTATTAGCGGTTTCTGTTGGTTTCAGTGTGAAAGATCTTGTACAGTCACATTTTGTTGTGTCTTTCTAAATGAAACTTCTCTTTATAATATAGACATCTTAACTGCAATTTATTAGAAATGCAAAAAATTAAGCACCTCATAACCTTTTCAAATAGCAGTTCATTTAGGAGAGTGATATTAGGTTAACTGTGTCTTTTAATCTCACTGTGATACATATCCTAAACTGATGGCTATTGCATATTAATTGGTCCAAATAAATATACCTGCCAAAGGATTCTTAATTTAAATGGTTATAAGCATATCCACTTCGTAACTGAAAAATTAGCAAGTTTTCACTAATATTTAGACGAAGTAGTTATGTATTCTTGATTTACTTTTCTATCTTAAGTTCCTTTTGTTTATTCTATTTATCTAAGATTATATCTGTTACCTTTTTCAGTGACTGGTAACTTACTTAATGCGGCGTTGGACCTAATATTAATATTTTTCTGTGGTCTTGGCGTTAGTGGTGCTGCCATTGCTACTGTGATTTCTGAGTACGTCAGCGATGTGGTAAAACTAGCACTGCAGTTACATCACGCGCTTATACATGATAAACCTACTTTCCCTTATGAATTTCTTTGTATCTTTATCAGGTACCTGACAGCTCTAATTCTTCTATGGAAGTTGAGCGACGAAGTACTGCTCATTACTCCAATTTTCAATGGGCAGAGGGTTTTTCAGTATCTTAAATCTGGTTAGTCCCTTGAGAGCATGCAAACTTTAGTATTCACCTTTCTGATAGCAAGCTTACAGCAATGTGTTTTAAATATTTCATGAAGGTGCTAGATGCAACATTTCTCTGTATATTAAAAATTGAGTCATAGCTAGCTGACTGCTCATTATTGGATAACAATAAAGTTATTAAGCTGAATATTACCATTTAGAGTCTAGTGTTTAGCAACATGAGCAAATGGTCTAAGTTCTTTATTGTTTTCTCAGGTGCACTTTTGACAGGCAGAACGTTAGCAGTCCTTACAATCACCACACTGGCTACATCAATGGCAGCAAGAGAGGGCCCCATACAAATGGCTGGTTTTCAAATTTGTTTTGAAGTCTGGTTGGCTTTATCTTTGCTAAATGATGCTTTAGCACTTGCTGGTCAGGTAACCCTGCAACACTTTATCAGAAATAAAAACAGAGGGAGAAGTAATAATTATAGGGTTTGTCTTAAGCTTGTTTAACATTAGGCAGATAGTTCCCACTAACATTTACCTCCGTATAATACTAAACTCATTAGCATATCTTGATGCTTCCCCTGAGGTTTGCCATGTGGCATCCTTTTAATTCTCTAATGTATAGCTACAATTGTAATCATAAACAAAGTTAAATATCCATATATTGATAAGTGAATGTGCTCAGGTGTTGATGCAGAATTAGTTACTTATCTCCTTTTTCTTTGCCCTCTCTTGATTCTAACCATCCCAAAATCTTTTCATGTCTCTCAAATCCTTTCTATATGCTGAATGTTGTCAGCTTTCACAGTATACTCCAACCTTTTGTTATTTGGTATCTTTGTAGACTCTCCTTGCCGGTGACTACTCTCAAGGAAACTATGGTCTGGCACGCCAGGTGACTTATAAAGTGTTACAGGTATGGAAATCTGATCCTTGGTTCTCTGTTGATAATGAGAATAAACACCTTAAGAATTTTCTATCCCTACTTTAATATATCAGGTGGGTTCACTCATGGGAATAGCTTTGGCTGTAATTTTGTTTCTTGGATTTGGCACACTGTCCAGCTTATTTAGCACAGACTCGGAAGTTCTCACAATTGCCCGATCTGGAACCTTGGTGAGGATCTCAACTGTGTCGATATAATTCTTCAGAAATTTGGTTTCATTTTCTCGAGGTATTAGTGAGGTCTGGTCTTAATTAGAGAGAACTAATGGATGAGTTTCTGGAATATGCTGATATACTTATCTTTAGGACTTCAAACTAGGATTTGGCTGTCTAAGATAGTAAAGACGCAACCCTTAGATTGATAAAATCCAAAAAAATTATAAATCTCCTAAAAATGTAGATATAATTATATAAAACATGATCAACAAATGTCTGAAACAAAAAGACGGAAATAAAAGATTTAATGAAACTAATGAAGGTTTCTAACTATTGTTAAAAAAAAGAAAAGAAATCCTATTCCGACTACTGCCAGTTCTGCAGATCATGGAACATAGACTGTGACAGGGTTTTGTCTTTAATTTTAAGAGCTTGTGCAAGAAGGCCTCCATTTGTTCGTTGAGAAACGAATATAGCCTAAGGAAGGGAAAAGAAAGGTAACTGGTTAACAACTAATCTACCGAGCAGGATAGATTCAATCTGAGATAGCATTTCATTGGGCATTTGGACATGATAGCTCTGAGTGTACCAACGATCTTTCGCATTTTTGCCAAGTAATACTCAGTTAGCTCATTAACAGTATGGTCTGGTTAATGCTTTCATTAAAATGGGTTCTTATAGAGCAAGGTTGTATATTTGTTAAATGATGTAATGGTTTTGTGCTCAGGTCATCTTTTTTCAAATTTCCAAAAATTCTTCATGTTAAATGCTCATATTAATTCCTCAACTTTCTTTATTTTTAATGTTATAGTTTGTTGCTGGATCACAACCTTTAAATGCTATAGCTTTTGTTCTTGACGGGCTATATTACGGGGTCTCAGACTTTGCTTTTGCTTCATACTCCATGGTAATACTAAATCACTTTGTCTGATGCTCAGAGCCAATATTTTCAAGAAACTAATCGGTCTGCCATTGATCGACGCCCAGGTACTCGTTGCACTGATATCTTCAGTCTTCTTACTCATAACCACTCCTTCGTTTGGTCTTGCTGGTGTATGGGGTGGACTTTTTGTCTTCATGGCTTTACGAGTAATAGCTGGAATTTTGAGGTAACTACCACCCCTCCCCCCACCAAAAAAAAAAAAAACTTTAATTAGTTGTAGCACAGAGGTCTCGAGTTTCTTCTTAATTTCAGGTTAAGCACCAGAAGTGGACCGTGGAGATTGCTGTGGTCTGATACTGAGAAAGATGGTGCTTAAAAACTGCTCAATACAACGCAGGTGTACCTTACTCCGATCCATCTATACAGAAGAACAAGTACCCAACCAAGGGTGGCTCGTTTGGATCCGGGGGCGACTTCTGAACATACTTATGAGAACTTTTTAAGTGATGAGGAGTTGAATGAAGTTATTAAACCCAGCTCTATTAGAAGTGTTGGTGGCTTCAACTTACAAACTTGAAATGAGCAGCTGAACAAGTCAGTTGGACCATCAATCAACTTCAAAGAGAACTGAAATACAGGGTTTTCTTTATTTTGTAACCTTAATTTTATTTTTTAAATAAAATTTTAGCTACATTTTAGTTGGAACTGGCATACAATGCCCTAATTTAAATGTTCACTTCATTATTTTCATCATGTCAAAATAATTAAAGTTTCATGTCACCCCGATTATGGATTCTCAAAGAAAACTAAGTGGAGTTCTACAAGAATAAAGATCAACAAGCTTCTTTTTAAAAATATCAGCTAACCAAAAACTTTTTTGCGCCAAAAAGTATGAACACAACAAAATGCAATTCTGACCCTAATCAAAGCAGAGCATGGTAGTGAACATATACAGTGGTGTAAGAAGGTAGCAATATAATTTGTACAGAAACATATCCCAACATAAATCTAATTCCGTCTCTTCATGGAGATGCATGAGGAAAAGATACAATGCAAACACAACTGCATCAATAAAACATTAATCATAAGAGGAGCCGAAACCTCGTCTTACGACTTTGATTTTCTACGATTTCAACCCCACAAGTTTATACAGAATTACATCTATCATACTCTGACATGTGAAAAAGTGTACATTAGAGGAGGAATGAAACAGCTACATTTCGTTTCGGGTGATCTGGCAGCGGGCATTTTAGCATGGTTATGTTGTTGAGCTACAAACGTGAAATTATTCACGACAACCTTCCATGGAAATCTACAAAATCAATGAAAGAAAACTGAGCGATAGAAAAATTGAGGGCAGGCTATTATATATAAGACAATCACCATGGTTACATTCTCTTGAATTGCAAAATACAAAATCATTATAACCATAGTTCAAATGAGTGACATACTGATATACTCTACAGCAAAAATGAAGCTGAAGAATGATCAAACAATTTGTTGTAAAACGAGGAATGCAGAGCACATCACCACATGATCGTAACAAAAAATGCAACTTCTAAGAATTCAAAACAGTATATAACTGTTGTAGTTTTTGGAGCATAAAAATAGCAACAGATGTAAAAGGTACTCAAAAAATATGTAGGTGCCAAACTAGGAATTTTTGTTTCCGAAAACCGCATTTCTTTGCTTGAGGTGATGTAGAACTAGATTCAGCTTCCACATAAAACCCAGTATTCAAACTGTTAACTATCACAAAACTGATATATGATGAAAAATTAGACTGCTGAAAGCATGGATTAAAAACAATTTAATCTTTGAGGTAAAAGGTCTCAACTGCAAGAGCAACATAAGAAAAAGGAGAGCGTTGACCTTAATCAAGGTCAATGTCCAAAGCCCAAACTAAACAAGTAGAATATGGGAAAGGAGGATATAAAAGAGAGTTTAATGAGACTCTCAATACCAACTAGGCATGTTTGATCAGTAACCTAAAGAAGAGCGCAGCGGATAAAGAGCCAAAAATCATTTAAAAGAAAGAGGTTCTTCAAACGTTCGTTTGATGCACACAGCTCCCGGTGCCTTTTAATTAAAGGCCAGAGGGAGCTGCACAGGAAGTCCTACAATGCAGTGCACTAAAATCTGGTCTAGTTTCGAAAGAATACAGTTCTATTAAGGCACTATGCAAGTATTAGGTCAGACAATTATTGATTTCATACTTAGATATGAAAAGCATAATTAGAGATCTAACTCAAAATTAAATAACATAACAAAAAGCAAAGAGCAAGAAAATTGCCTCTCGGAAAATTGATCACCATAATATTATCAGCCAATTATTCCAAACCAGCAACTCTGTACCTCAACTTCATATTATGATTCTCCTGCAATAGGCATTGTATCCCATTAAATCAAAAAACCAATGTACAATTTTGAATAAATTTACACCATGTACATACGATTTTTCAATTAAAAAAACACTCCAATTATTTCAGGATTGAATCACCTGTTCTAGAACTTTTGCATTCGTCTCTTCCACCAATCTTGATAACCCCTCAGTCTTAGCCAGCATTTTATCATACAAATCCTCAAGCTCCGCCATGTAAGCCGCCTCAGAACCCATCAATGTACTAAGCCTCCCAATCTCAAACCCCTCTGAACACGTATCCAACTGCTTCTGATTACTCATTTGATTCTTTTTATCCGACAAGCTCTCCCCGTTTTCATCCTCTACCATTGCAATTGGCCCTCTCAATTCGCAATCCATGAGGGGAAACTGCACATTAGGGCTGAAAGAATCGTACTGGGATCGAAAAGAGGGCCCAATGTTAACAATGCTTAAGCTCTTTGGCTCGAAGGCGTTCCCCCTGTACTGAAAAGCCCTGTATTCATGGGTATGGATCAATTGATCTTGTAAAGGGTTTGAGATGAGGAGGAAAAGAGAAGGGGGGAGCGAGAGGGTGGAATTTTGGGGGGTAAAAGCTAGAGAAGTGGAGGAGGAGAGGGAAGAAGTGGCGGTTGTTTCTTTCAAGGAAAGGCGGAGAGGGGTTTTACGGCGGGCGGAAAACCAGCCCAGAAGGTGGGTGGAGTCGGCGATGGGTGGTGGATGAGGGAGGGGGATGTGGGACGGGAGGGATAGAAAGGATGTGATGGTGGCGATGAGAAGAGAGGTAGCGGCGGTGGGGGTCGGGTGGTCGGAGAGGGGATTGAGGGTAGAGACAGCGGCATAGCCGAAGAGATAGCCATGGATGTCGCCGGCGCCGGAGGAGGCACGGTGGAGTAGGGATGCTAAGGTGGCGCCGGAAATTTGGATCTTGTCCATCGGAAAGTCATCCATTGTTGCTCAGTGCGTGTGCGTGTTAATTGGTTCCAAAAACTATGCCATATAATTGCTAACCTGATACTGCTTTTAAATACATTTACTTAAATCAAGAAACTGTGTGAAATGGGAATGCATTGGGAATTTATTTTATAAACTCTAAAAATAAAATTCTTTAAATTATTTTCCGGTAAATAATAATAATAATAATAATAAACAATTTTTTTTTTAATTTCTTCTATTTATTTATTTTTTTATATAAAAAAATTCAAAAATACATGCAAAGGAGTATATTAAGTTACTACTTAATTAAAGAAGTAATTACTAAGATTTACTTATTTAATTTAAATGAACTCACAGTCACAGATAGCTAAAGAATTAAATACTCCAGATATTAAGACTATGTTGGTTTGAAATGAAATATAATTTAAATGAATTAAATTATAAATTAAATGAATACCATAGGTTAAAAATAACCGTTAAAATTATAAAAACTCATTAAAAACAAGCTCTTGATTCTTAAACAAAAATAAATCAATACAATCTTAAAGTATCGGCTCGGATGTCCTGTTACACTATCGTGTTATATCTCCTGTTACACCGCATGGATGATTGACATGTGTATTAGGAGAGAGATTCTTTTAACGTTGCACCAACGTCTGTTAAACAACTCCTCAAGATAAGAAAATATATATTTGGAAACAAGATTCTCTACATAATTATTTTCCCAAACCTTCCATAATACAATCATTTCAACGAATCACACTTCAATTAACAAATCATCCACTAGTCTCAACCCGAATTCTAAACAAATCATTTGCTTATATAGTCTCAATGTATTAAAGAACTCTTTTCAAAAACAAAAAAAAATCTAATTAACGTATCACTATCATAGAACTTTTTTTTTTTCATGCTAAATTAATTAGTGTTGCACCAAGTGAATTGCCAAATCCAATTAAGAAAATGAGGATGAATTTGGCGAGAACTCCCATTCATCCCAACTCAAACCAAAAAGCTCTGTTCATTACTTTTGAAATTCTATTGATAACACTCTAGAGAACAAAACTTCATTTAAGAATTTCTACGAACACCCGTTGTTTGTTAATAGAAATACCTACATTTTGAGCCTATCAAGAAAGGGAAGAAAACAAGACAGCAAAAAAATATATATAATGCCATGTTTAGTATCAGATATCTGTATATGCTTGAGGATGTCTCTGTTAAGAACTCGGATGAAAAAAGCACAGTGCTGCAATTTATGGATCGGGCGAAGGGAATGGTTTATCCAGTGTTGTGAATATGGCTGATGCAAGAGTGAATTCTGAGGAAAATTGCAGGATGCAAGAGTGAATTCTGAGGAAAATTGCAGGATGATTGCATTATGGAAGGTTTGGGAAAACAATTATGTAGAGAATCTTGTTTCCAAATATATATTTTCTTACCTTGAGTAGTTGTTTAACAGAGGTTGGTGCAACATTAGAAGAATCTCTCTCCTAATACACGTGTCAATCATCCGTGCGGTGTAATAGGAGATGTAACACGATAATGTAACTGGACATCCGAACCGTTAAAGTATAGGCTATATATACTGCTACTATTAAGACCTATATATCATGTATGTTTACTTCTCAAGATACAAGTGATACAAAGAATGAAAAAATAAATGTAACATGAAAACCAGATAGTTGAAGGCATAATAACAATACATGAAGCAACAAGTTTGCTTCCTTCCTCCTCTTTCTTCTCACTCACCCTTTCCTGCTGCATCCTCATCAACACTCGAAGATGGTGCAGTGTTTTCAGTCGAGTCGAGTTCGATTTTTTCAAGTTTCTGAAGAACTTCCACAGCTTCAGGCCTAGCTGTTGGAGAGGTATCAACACAATGGAGGGCTAAGTTCAATGCACTCAACAGCTCATCCCCAATGTTGGATGCATCCTTCATTAGCTCCTCATCAAACACTTCACTACTCCACTCCTCTTTCACAATCGATCCCACCCATTGAGCCAGGTTGAGCCCATCATCCATGGCCTCACTCGGGGACTTCCCTGTTAACAGCTCTAATATCACCACTCCGAGGCTGTAAACATCGCTCTTGCTGCTTGCATTCTCCAGCTTCAACAGCTCTGGTGCTCGATACCCTGTCGTCCCAGCTGCGGCAATTGAGTCGGTTATGCCAGCATTCGTCATGAGAAGGGAGAGGCCAACGTCTGAGATTCTGGGGTTGTTCTCTTCGTCGAGGAGGATGTTGGTTGATGTTAGATTGCCATGAATGATGTTCTGTCTTGTGTGAAGGTAGCAGAGTCCTCGTGTTGTTCCAATTGCTATGGACAATCTTGTTTGCCAGGGAGCACTTGTAGCTGCATATCAAAATAGGATACCACAAAAGATTATTTCAAGATTGATCAAATTCATAGCTAATGATAATGTCAGGATTAGGTTAAGATGGCTAACCATGGAGGAAGGATGCAAGACTTCCATTGTGCATATAATCATAAACAAGAAGCTTCTCTCCTTTAGGTCCAAGGTAATAAGCTCTAAGTGGCAAGATATTTGGATGTCGAATCTTCCCAAGTTGAGCAATTTCGATTTCGAACTCTTTTCGAGCCTTTGTGATCTTCTCCCTCAGCCTCTTAACAGCAACAAGATTGTTATCTTCCAAAGTGGCCTTGTAAGCTGTCCCATAACTACTCTTTCCCATTATCTCTGCAGTTGCACATAGCAAATCATCAGCTGTAAACACAGAGAGACCATCGAAGTGGACTAACTTTCCTTCAGTTTCACCAACACTCGATTCAACTTCACACCCCACAGTTCCAACTGCCATTCTACCTCTTGAAACCACCCTATTTCTCCCATTTTTACCCCTCGAAAAACCCTTCTTCTTGATCAAGCAGCAGAGCAATAAACAGCAGAAAATCAGTAAAACGAAAAGAAGGGCACCAGCTGCTACGAGAATGATGTCCTTTGTGCTCAATCCACGGTGATGATGCTTGAGTTTCCCAAGAGACGAAGAAGGTCGGTTTTCGGGCTCCGGAGAAGGGCATGATGAGGTGCCGTATCCACAAAGCTTGACATTACCAGCAAAGGAACTCGAGTTGAACTTCCTGACAAGAAGAGGGGGAACAGTGCCAGAGAGATTATTATAGGAAACATCAAACGAAGACAGGTTGTGTAGATTGATCAGGGAGATTGGAATTTCCCATGTTAGATTGTTTCCAGATAGATCAAGAGAGGTGATACTGGTAATATTCCCAATACTTTGAGGAATTCGTCCAACCAATTTGTTATTACTCAAATTCAAAACAGAGAGATTCCTGAGTCTTTCAATGGATTGGGATCAAGCCATCAAGATCATTCCTCGACAAATCGAGACGTTTAAGACTTGAGAGGTTACCCAAATCATCAGGTATGTTTCCCGCAATCTGATTATGATTCAGTCTTAATTCCTCGAGCATTTCGAGATTACTCAACGAAATCGGAATTTTTCCCGCAATCTGATTATGATCGAGGGCTAAAAACTGAAGCTTGTAAGAAATTTTGTCACCCCATACATCAGGGACAGAACCAGATATATTATTATGTTGAAGAGCGAGAAAAGTAAGAGACGATGAGAGAGAAAGGGTGGTCGGAATGGGGCCGGAGATCCCATTGTAGCTCAAATTAAGTCTATACAACCTGGTGGAATTTGTGAGACTTGGAGGAACAACGCCAACGAGCTGATTGTTGCTGAGATCAAGCGTTTGAAGATGAAGGCAGTTACCAATGGATGGAGGAATGGAACCAGAGAGGCGATTATTGAAGAGATAAAGCCCTCTGAGATCCGGCAGGAGCCCGAGGGACGACGGAACCTGGCCGACGAGGACGTTGTCGTGGAGGCTGAGGCGGCGAAGGGCCCGGAATTGGCCTATTCTCTCAGAGATTCGGCCTCCGAGACCCTTCCAGGGAAGCTGGATAGCAATGATTTGCCCATTCACGCACTTGATTCCGGCACAGCCCGAACAAGCTCCTGCTCCGGTGTCGTTCCAGCTGCTTAAAGCGCCCTTTAAATCGATGAACTCTGCTTTAACGCAATCAGGTCTTGATGATCAGCTCCCGTTGGCTGGCCCGAAACGAGCCCGAAGTTGATGAGCAGCAGGCAGAAGAGAAGGTGGGATCGTTTCCAATTTGCACGCTTCTCGTGTGGACCCCCTATCGGGCCGGGTATATGCTCAGGGCAGCTAAACGGGTCATCCATGGAGCTGTTTTCTGATCAAGAGTAGGGTGCAGATTGTTAAATGAGAAAGGAAATTGACCAACTTCCGTGCTGCTTCCTACAGAGTTACAGAGAGAGGAGGGGAATTCAGGACACAAGTGAATGAAGAATGAAGATTCAGACTTCAGAGAAGGGGAAGCTCTCTGCTATCACTCAGTTTGATCTCAACGGCTAGTTTATGAGTTAACTCAGTAGAGAAATAACCCGTGTGTTTTTTGGCGGTGGGTCGGCCTTTAAGTATTAACGGACATATTTTTGGGTCCCGTCGGTACACAACTCGTTATGTAACGTAAAACATTTTTTTTTCTTTTGAATTTCATTATTATTTAATAATTATAATTAATGTTATTATTTAAGAATGATCGGAACTTATAGTTTAAAGAAAATGCAAATTATATGAACCAAAAAAAAAAGTGTATTTCTGAACGTTGTTCATTGTTTACGTCAATAATATTGATATTTGCAACTCAAAACGGTTATAAAATCAGTTTTTTCCATAAGTTGAATTTCCATCAATCATTTAATTATCCAAAAAATAAAAACTGTTATTTATTTTATATATATTAACGTGTCAAATCTATTTTGAATTCATTTCTATTAAGATTTAAATTAAAGTGGTTTCGCTTTTAACAAGATCTAAATATTTGGATATTTTCTGAGTGATTCAAGAGATCTGTCGATAAAGATATTTTAACATTTGCATTTTATTGATTCTGAGCAGTTTTTACATTTTTCATATTAAAAATATAAAAATATATGCATGTTATATCGGGTTTTTCATTCCATAAGCAGGTGTTACAGGAGATGTTACACCAATGTGTCACATAACATCAGGTGCCTATTATATCTCGATGTGTCACATAACATCAGGTGCCTGTTATATCTCGATCAGATGAATTATGCAAACACGTATAACAGGTATAAGTTTGTGATAATATGAAACAAAATGATGATTAACTAATTAATTTGTTTAATTAAACATATAGCAGTTTCATAAAAATAAATTCAACAACTAATCTTTTAACCCAGAAACATGATCTTTGAAGAAATGCATGACTGGCTTAATGCAATCCAACGATATTTCCAAATGTCCTACCAATTCATCTAATGGACACTCAGTTTACTCGAATCATGTGATAATCATCGTGAAATTTGATTGCAAAACTGATCGATCGAGGCGTAAATTAAGAAAATTTATTTCACTAATAAAAAAATTTCTAAGAAATGAAATTGAATTCGATTTCATGACCTAGTGGTGATGGTTGGAGAAGCGATTGGAGCACCGCCGGTGAAGAGAGAGAGGAAGCTGACCGCTCCCAGCGGTTCCTGCTCGTCGAGGAACAGATCTTCCGGTACCCTAAAAGCACCGTGCACGCTAACAATGGCGATGCCTACCATCAGCGCCGAGACTAGAACGGATCCAACACTGGTGAGGAAGATCACAATCACGGTGGAAATGATCAATAAAAACAGCATCTCTCGATCCGAGAATTGACGGCCAAAAATGGTTACCGGAGGATCGGACGGCTGACGGAAGAAGTAGAGGAACAACCAGGCGGCGAGAAGGGCGGCGAGGAAGATCAGGGACACCGGATGCGTCAAGAGAGAGATTGCGAGGGCGGCGGTGATGACGGTGAGGTAGTTTGTGCGGAAATAATTGTAATTTTTCCGAACGCGGGCGGTGGCTTCGGAGAACGATTCCGGTTTGGAGAAGCCGGAGCGGTCGAAGAGCTCAGACCATGGGCGGCGATTGGAGAGGCCGGAGCGGACGGTTTGGGTGACGCCGGATAATAATGCGCGGAAGGCGGAGGAGGATTGTTGGCCGTCGGCGGCGGCGTTTTGGTTGTCGGAGATTGGGAGGATTATTGGGGAGGAATTGGCTGCCATTTTTTTTTTTTGGCGCTAGGAATGATTGCGTACTGGTATATATATGTTTGGTTGTGTTGAATGGAAATTTTGCGGGTAGATCCATTTTAGCCCACTGATGCTCCAGTTTTGGCAATTAATTGATTTACATAGCAAATTTCTTTTTTTAAAAAAAGTGTATATTAGGTGCACTCGGGTGCAACCTTGCACCCAACCTTTTATTCTATTTTGTATACATGTTATTCTATTTTGTATACATGTTTTGTAATAATTGTATACTTTTTTCACAATAAGTTTTTCATTAAAAAAACTAACATTCATATGTGTATAACTTTTTATTCAATAGTGTATACATGTATTTTAATAATTGTATATTTTTTACACTCAATTTTTCATTAAAAAAATTAAGTGTTAAATTGTATACATTTTTACTCATAATTGTATATGTTTTTGTTTATATTTGTATGTGGGTGCACACGAAGCTTCGTGTGCACCCGGGTGCACACTATATTTAGCCTTAAAAAAACTATTAATCAATTCCATACGTTTAATTGTGTACAATGATATGCATATTCATCTTTCCCCAAATCATACAAATATGATCACAAGTTACTATAAACTTCACAAGAGTCAAACTCTCTCATGTAATACAAGGTAACAATTAATCAAATTAAGCATATCCATTGTTTTAATTCTGTCACTCCATAATATTGCCATTTTCCTATAGTAGCTGTCAAAATTTTTAGATTTAATTCTGTCACTCCCCAATATTGCCATTTTCCTATAGCAGCTGTCAAAATTTTAGAGTTGATATAAGTACTCTGAGAATTCACATGCATATAAATTTTTATTTAATAGTGTATGGAGCATATGTATCTTAATAATAATATATTTTTATATATTCAATTTCTCATTGAAAAAAACTAACATAATTTGATAACTAAAATGTTAACTAATTCATGTGAGAATAACCAAAATATCTAAGTGCACATTAATCACAATTATAATATGATACTAGTGATATTGCAAAACAAGTATGTGCCACATGCAGCATAAAATAAAATACTAATTTTGTGACTCCTTACCTCGCTCTAATCGTACATAATACCTATCCATCGACACTGAACTACATCACACTTGGTCTATGATAGCATAATGTAAGCATAAAAAGAAGAAAATCAGCTAGATGTAGTGGCCATGTAGCGAAAAAAAAAAAGAAAAGACAGTGGACTTAACTCAAAAGCAAAGCATTTTCATTCATAAAATCTATAATCCAAGCGAAAATACAATGCCTCTGAGAGTTCAGGATCATAGATGCCCATAAGCAACACAAATTAATGTTCATGAGAAAGCAGATACGTAAAATGAAGTCACAGATCAGTGGTCTCCATGCACGAGTTTATAGAATAGGCATGAATCCGCAACATTAGTGACCTAGAACGTTGATCCATTCCACCCAAAGTTGGAGCCCTGCAGAAAAAAAGTTCGACATTGATGACTGCACAAGTGTAGAAATATGACATGAAACTATATGTTGGAGGAAAAATAAATAAATGCAATTTCATTCACAAGCAAAGCCAATTGATATAGTAGTATGATAATAACATAGAACCTCTAATCATTCACGGCTCTAAAAAGTGAAAGTTCATTTGCAAGATTTAGTACTGGTGTAAAGCATGCAGACATTGTGCATATTCTTGACTCTGATTGGCCTAAACAAGCAGAAGAATGAAATGAGAAGACACTAATGCATTTCAAGAGAACCTCTCAGCATAGTTACTCAACCCAGTTTCTTATTCCTTACCTTGGTATCATAGAATTTCAGGTAGAATCGTGACTTTGGAACAGACAATTTAGCCTCGAGAATACTTGCAATAGCAGCACTAAGTTTCTTGTTCGTGTCAGAGTTCAGACCTCCAATTGAGACCAGTTCTCCATAAGCAGCTGGCTCCTCCGTCCCTCCAAATGCCATGGGCACGGATCCCTTCAACACAATCATAACATACTGCAACGAAAACACAGAACATCTGAGACCAATGTCTTCCATATTAATCCCAAAAAAAAAACAAAGATTCAAGATGTTGGTCTTCTTTTGATAATTTAAAGTCATTCGCATACCCCAAGAGTAGAGAAGGTGATGAAATGAATAAGTGGAAAGTAATAATTATACATAAACTAAAACATTTTGTGCCATTACATCACTGGTAAAATAAAACAGGCAAAAAAATATTTCTGTGGACAACCGTATCAAGGAACCTCAGCAAAGAAATTCAATCTTGCAAGATCACATTCAAAGAATTTCAAAGAAAACTTCATAGTATAGCAAACTTATATCGCAATTCCTTCGTGTTCCTCTCAAATGATTTTAAAGTCTTATTTTGCTAAATCTCAACTGTGAAACGCACCTATGCCCAATGTAAACAGCAAACAGAAATTTCCCAAAATCCAAACTTATTTCCATCAAATTAGCATTTACATACAGATTTTGGGCTTGAATACGATATTTTGAGAAACCCATGAAAGGCGAGTATATATAAAAAAACAAACTGATAAAAAGCATTATCAATTAGCACAACATAAATCGTACATTCCACACATATTCAGGAACATCTAATTCCCAAAAATTGAGATATTCACAGATACTTAAAAAAAAACCCTAAAAATAATTACTAAAATGTAAAATTAAGGAGAGGGAAGCAGACAGCTTCAGGTTTTCCGATGATCTTGGCAACGGAGGAAGAGGCTTCAGAGAGGATGGAAGAGGTGTCCACGCCCTCAAGGCTCACGTTAGTCGACAGGTTCAAACACGGCATCGTTTCGGGAAACCCTTGCTTCTTTCGCTCTTACTCTTTTCCTTGACTTCGATTCGTTATATTAGACCAATAATGATAAGAAGCTGCTACTGTGTGTGATTGTGTTTTGAGTCTTGGAGATGGAGTTATATGCCGAAATTGCCCTTGGATATCGTACGATTTTGCGGATAAATAAACGGAGTGTATATAAACTATATCGCACTTTACACACACGTTTCTATCAGGTGTTCTAAATTTTTCACACGACATTTGTATGGATTTTTTTGGGTTTGTATCAGTGTGGTGAGTTAGAGGCCCACTAAACATGGGCTTTAAAGGTTTTTTTTTGGGGGTGGCCCACTACTACTGGTGGGTTGCATCATTACGGGTTTAACAAAAAGCAGAGCAGCTTCTCACGGTAGTAAACCCTCTTCTGTCTTCTTCGAACGGCCTGAGTGACTCAAATGTCGATGGCGTCTACTTCTGCAAAAATCGGCTCCAGATTATCCTCCATTGCTCTTCAATTCAACAGAAAGAGTTCCATCAGCAGTGCTTCTCTTCTTACCTCCGCCTCTAAGTCCGGCACTAACAGGCGTTTCTCTCTCATCTCACGGTCAGTAATGGGAAATGAAACTATCCAATTTAAAATGCTATAATAAAATGCCCTAACAAAGTAAACATGAATTTAATTTCTTTACTGTGTTGTACGTTATTGCCTAAATTGTCTGTTATTCTTGTTGTGGATTTAGGTTACCAGTTGAATTGAGTAGTAGCCTGGAAACGATGTTGCCGCTTCACAACGCCATTGCATCGGCTCGATTGCAGTCAAGCCTGTCAGCTGAGTCTCAGAGATGGGGGTTAGTTCCCCAAGGTGCGATCTTTCTCATTTATTTTACTTTGAGATTTACTTCTTTCATTGCTATCATGGTTTCATTGTTTTGCTTTTGGATTTATTCTAATGAACTCTTCTGAAACCACTTTGATTGGTGCATTCCATATATATCCATCGCTTCTAACAAATTCATATATTTGCATTTTGCTCTGAATTAATCCTTGCGAATTCATTTTTAAACATTTCACTTCATTTGTATGAGATAAACTATCTACATGGTTATGTTTAGTGGGAAATTTTAGTGTCGAAGCTTTAGGAAAAAAATTTAATGGCATATTAAGGCAAACTAATTTGTTTTTCCAGTTTTAATTGTGTACAATGTTGTATAATGTTTCCCATATAAGGATTTTATCTGCTTGTAAAAGTGTCAATTTAGTTTTAGTCTAAATGGAATTAATTAGATGAGACTGAGATGGTTGGACGAGTGTCTTTTGTTTCAGCTTTTTACAGACACATCCAGATTTGTAAATTTTATGCGGGATCTGATTTCATATGTTTGGAACTGAGAGTGGTTTGGTTATGGCGACCCTTGGTGAAATCTAGCCAAATTTTGTGTACTCTGTGACTACTATGGATCATTAGTTCAAGTATTTTAGCTACGTACTTTGGTGACTTCAGTAGTTCATTTGCTATTCTGATACATTGATGAGTAAGTATTGTGACTTGAGCAATCCAATTTCCATTTAAGCTTTACCCTTTTTCACTACTCGTGTCTACATGCATTCCTTCTAAAAACTTGGGTGGATGATTGTTACATGCATACCTACTTTCCAACCTCTAATCCCCTGAAATCTCAACCACATAATTATATCAATTATTTATTCTCCAAGCCTTTAAAGAAAATGCTTTAAAAGTATCAAATAACTTCAGAATTAGAGCAAAGCGTTTTTAAACGCTTAGCACATTTTTTGGTATTTGCTTTTCAACATTGGGTATGATGTTCTTCATCTTCTCATACTTGGTTTGTGTAAAACCTTTTTGGAATTCCCGGTCTATAGGTGTACATATTTATTTTCCATGAAATAGCATATTCGTGAAATGGACAAGTCTAAATTTGATAATAACAACAAAATTTAAATAATGAAAAAGCAGAACGAGCTAGTTTATTTCCTGTATTGTATTATGCTACTTGCGAATTAAAAAATGTAACAAATCTCATTCACCTTGAGTTTAATAGTATTTACTGTTGGAGTTGTGTAAAATAGAAAAACTATTAATTTGTACTTAGAAGATTGCTTGATAGTTGATAGTTTTCCTTTCTTCAGCTTTTAGATGCCAATGCTCATATATGAGTTTTCTGTTGAGACTTCACTTAATGTAGAAGGCAGTATTTTAAGAGTATAAACCATGTCCCCTTCTGTAACATCTTAGTATTTATGTGTAGAGTCCTTCAGTACCATTACCTTTTAAATTGGCGTAGATGATCAAAATTTAGTACCTACTTGGCAATTTGTTAATTTGAATGTTTTCATAATCAACTCCAGAGTGAACGTGTAAAGTATCTTCAACCTTGATCTTTGTCATTAGCATCTTCTTATAGTTAAACTTACTTGGTGGAGGATTCTGTGCTGGTGGACGTAGTGTCCACTAAGGTTTTTCCAAAATTCTTTTACCATATCAATCTTGTTATAGATCATACCTATATCACATAATGAATGAAATATTCCACTCTCATTACACGTATCTTGGTGAATCCAAAATCCAATCAACCAATTTAATTTGCACAATTTAAAATTTACTAATAGTCATTCCCTTTATTCAATATTCATTCGCAGGTATCTCGATGCCCTTATAGCGCTCCTTTTTAATTGTTGTGCCCTGGCTCATCTTCGAAGAACATCACCATCTCATTCCTTGTTCTCTCAAGTGTCAATCACTTGAGCCCTCAATAACATAGACTAAAACGAGATAGGGCACTTTTTTTTTTGTTTTACGGTTGCAAACTCTTACTGGTCGTTGAAAGTTGTTTGTGCATTCTGTAGAAGGGTGAAAAACAGCAGTTTCTTTAAGTTTTCACTGCTATTGTTAAATAGGAATAGCAGAGTTTCTGTAGCATCTGTGAAGTGTTTTATTTGAACGATGCAACTGTTGTCGTTCCTATTTGAGAGTTTTATATTGAATATCAACAAAATTCATTTAACATAATATTCTCCTGAAAATATATATCAAAATTCATTTGTTTATAAAGCATTTCTAGTTCATTAGGTAATTAGATAAAAATAATTCTACTACCCATTTATCTATAAAGGTTTCTGGTTCAATTCTACATAATTTTCCATTTAATAAATTATATTTAAGAATTCGATTGTGAATAACGTTAACGTCTTTATTCAATATTAACTTTTTGAAAAGGGATTACAGCAAAGGAAACGAGTAAACTGGTATCTTAATTATGCAATCTTTAAAAACCCGTCCCTACCCACTCCCCCAACCATAACAAGACATAATTCTTGGGTCATGTTTGTTTTGTATTTAAGTTGATTTGATTTAGTGATAATTTAGGATAGATTTAAATTTTATTTCAAATCAATGGGTAAGAACTGAAAGATATATTCGTTAATGTGAGAAAAGAGACGAAAGAGAATAGAAAAATAAAGAAAAAGTAGTAATTGAAAGGCAATAATGTATATTAGTAAGGTGGGTTAAGGATTAACATAGCTTGTAGGTGTAGATTTATATAGGGAAAAATTATTAAATTTTCCTAACCTTACTTTTAAACATAGTAGTAATGAACTAATGATTATTGTTGTTATCATTGATCTAGTTTCTTTTATCTTGGTTGAATGATCTAACATAATTTTCAACTTAGCAAGTGTTCGACAGAACCTTTGATATAAAAAGGAAAATGGGACGAACCCTTTAAAGGTAAGAAGATATGAGAGAAACATTGCAACTTTATTTTTGGTATATTTCTTTTTCGAAAACCGAATGGAGATTTGGAAAGAAAATTGCAACTTTATTTTTGTTATATTTCTCTTAATTTGTTCCACGCGTTAGAAATAAAGATATTTTTAACTTAATATAGTACTTTAAAGATAAAAATAATATTTTTCAAGATAATATGGAGATAAGTGTGAGATGATTGCACAAATTATGTACTCCGTATATAAGATATATAAATAGTTGTTACAAATATAATTCCGATATGTTCACACTTCACTCTGATTCATTGATGACATAAGCATGACATTTATGACGTAATGATGTATCCCACATCAACTTAGTCTCGTGTAAGATCATTGAATACTCCACAAAAGGTTCAATTAAAATAATAACCACTTGTGTACACCTTATGAAATACTATTATTAATTAAATTTTAAAGAAATTGTGATCAAACTTTAAGTCATTATAATTCATTATATTCCAAGGGAAAATACAATACATGCATAAACATGTTAGTTGTGTATAGTAATTAAATTAAATATTATTACAACTTTGAGGTATTTCTACCCATATTAGCATCAAACACCTTTAAAACAAATCTAGTCCTTGGAATTAACAATTTGTCCTGTAAAATTATACCAATTGTAGCAATCAGCTCTCTTTTCACCTTAGTATTGATCCCACCCATGGACATGATCTCAGCCAATGCTGCTGGTTCTTTGTTTCCTCCGAACGTAAGACTTACGGATCCTTTTATTAGAATCATCACAAACTGAAAAAATCGATCATACTCGTATTTTAGTACTGTGTTTACTTTAATCCCATCTATTCATGATGTTATTGACAATTTTTGCAGAATAATGTGTAATGAAATCTAATGTAAATTTATCTCATCTATTTATTTATTTGACATAATTTTGAAAATGAGGGAAGCATTGCTTGATTAATGTAAGAAGAATGATATGTTGGTTCAATAATGATGGTGACATGTGAGGCATGGTCCCTTTAACTGAAAGGCTTGCCAAATATATTGCCTTGGTCATTAATATTTTTGAAAGTATTCAATTAAAAGATACATATTGTGAATTATATACACTTTATAATCTGAAAATGATGTCCATATGAGTTTTAAGTAGCAAAGCAATGACCCGTTTCCGTCTCATTTCAACGACTGGACACATGATTTATTAATTAAGTTTTAAGAATTAGGTTTATGATATTTAAAAGATTAAATTAAAAGGATATTTGCAAGTAATCATGATTTTAAAGGATGATTTTGGGGGTGTTTTTATTCTTTAACAACGTTACTGAAATTCGTTATGGTCATCACATGTATACAAGGTTAAAATTATATTTTTAAAGCGTCTTAGATCAGTAATTAATCCGTTTATACCCCCAAAACCAACTTCTTTTTTTTCTAATAATAAAATAATTTGTATTGTTAATAATATTTGCAAACCCCCAGTACTGGTTATTAACGAAAGAGCTTCACTCAACCAATAATTATTTCAGTGACAAGGTTTCGTGTAGGATTGTTTCACTTTTTTTAATAATGTATTACATTTTATTATAGATATTATTACAAAAAAAAATTGTTTGTCATATTAATTATGGAATAATTTAATAAGACAAAATGTCAATTTTAATAATAATTAAAAAAATTATTCGTCTGATACCACTAATTTAATAAGATTGTTTAACACAATTTTTTTTGTTTAATTTGAGAGAGTATAAAGTATTCCATAGATAATGTTCCATAAAAAATTTCCTTGATTATAAACTGAAAAAAAAAACTTAATATCTTAAAAATCAATAATCCAATAAATTCTAAATCATATATAAACTAAATAAAAAATGAAAATACTACATAAATTAGTTAAATAAATTATAATTATGCCCAAAAACTCAATACTAATTTATTTTTATTTTTGTACGTGAACCAAAAGCTCATAAAAATATTATATAATTCACATAGAGTAGATATGTTATCCCCTATTTGGCAGCATTTGCATAGTGAGGAAAAGAAGAAGAAAAAGAAACAAACGGAGTTAGGAATGTGTGGTGCAAAATGAAGCTTAGCAATTTCGATAGATACAAACATGATGCATGATCCGTTCATAATAATATTCTCTCTCATGCTTGAAATAAACTTAGGAAGTCTCTAGAGTTTAATTAACTAGCTAATTTTAACTTAATAATAATAATAATTTGTAAATCAAACTAAAGATAAGTAAATAAAATTATAATCTCAAATGCTATTAGCACTCATTTAAAGTGGTGGATGAACACAACAAAAGCAGTAATTTCCACCCAACCCGCCCGTACAAGCATTACTCATGCTTAATCATGATTAACAAACTTAACAGTAATTACGCACCACCCAAAATTTGCATAGTTTCAACCTTAACATCTGCACACATAATTACGGAATTGTCTTAATTCAGACAACATTAAACACCCCTCGTTAATATTACAACCAGTTCATCAATAACTAAATCATTCATATCATTAGGGGGTAAAAGAGTAAATTGAAGAGAGAGCATACATTTTCGGGCTTTCCGATGATCTGAGAAACAGCAGTAGTGAGAGAAGAAAAGAGGGAATCAGTGTTGATTCCATTGAGGTCAACGTTTGTAGAAATATCAAGACAGGGCATCTTCTTCCTCTGTTTGGGCTTTTGCTAAAGTTCCATTTGTGGTCTATTTATAGACCCATTAAACCACTTGCAAGTTGCAAATCAGTTGATCACATCCTACCCCCACCCCAACCACCCTCCCTCTCTATATATACGTATGTATAATAAAGTGTACATAATAAAACACCAACACTCCTATATTAGAGTGGGGAGGCCGGAGGTGGCATGTTCCATTTTTTTATTACATTTTGGTGTAATTATTTGAAATCGTGGATCAATTGCTACTCTACAACCAAATATCGTAAAATACTTAAAATAAAGGGTTAATTACATTACAAATACATTATTTTTTTCTTTTTTTTCAATTTAATCACGATTATTTATTTTTATCAAAACATTACACGAACTTTTCATTTTTTCAATTCAATTATGAACTTTTATTTTTATCAATTAAATACACAATTTTTAATATTTTTCAATTTAATCATGATTTTTTTTTCTTTTATAATACATGATCTTTTATATTTCACAATTTAATCACATATTTATTTTATTAATAAAATGTGATAATTTCAATTAGTAAATATTAATATAAATTAAATTAATTAAAAACTGTAACAAATTTCTCGTCGAAAGAAAAAATCAATGTGTTAGAAACTTAATTTTATTTTTAGAATTTATTATTCTTTTTAATATTTATTTTTAACTTATTTAAATTTATATAATGCTTACTTTTTATTTTTAGAATTTATTATTCTTTTTATTTCAAATTATTTAAACTTTGTTTTAAACTTAAATCTTTATATTTTTATAATTTAATCACAAAATTTTCTATTAATAAAATATATAACTATATATCTTAATTAATAGAAATCACGCATGTTAAATATTTAAAATATAATATACATATATTTAAATATTGTAAATATTAAAAAAATTATAAACTAATTCATAAAAATTCATGACTAAATTTCTTTAATAAAAATAAAAAGCTCATGATTATATTAAAAAAATACAAAAAAATTAATTGATAAAAAGATAGTTCATGATTAAAAAGGTCATGTATTTTTTTAATAAAAAAATAATTCGTGATTAAATTGAAAAATAATAAAAAAGTGGTGTATTTTAACGTAATTATCTCTAAAATAAATAAATAAACTACGTTTCATGCGTAGGTAATGAAATGGAGTATAACACAAAAATATAAACAGTGTGGCAGCAGTGTTATGTGATTAACACTTTTCAAATTGTAAAATGGTATCAACAATTTACTTCTGGCAAAAATTCCTGTGCACCTGGGGCGCACGGATCACGTTCTGTATATGTTTTTGTTTATATTTGTATGTAGGTGCACACTATATTTAGCCTCTATAAAATTATTTGCTATTAACTTTTTTTTTAGAATTTAAATAACTTTTTGGACATTAATGTCTTTTAACTCTATAATGAAAAAAAATAAAACCAGATAACTTTTCATAAAACCGTTTTATAAAACAGTCATGATAATTTTCTTTGGGATTTAAAATAAAATTTTCGAATATAAATATCTTTTCAATTTGGCCGGATTAAAAGGATATACATGCAAGTCATTGTACTAGTATGTCTTCTCTAGAAATTATCTACACAAACGTAGATTCAAAATTAAATCAACATAAATTGAGTTTGATTTTCTTCATGTGGTGTCATATGGACCGTTTTAGGAGTACAATTTTTAAAAAGTGACCATATAAACCACGATTAGTTATTACGTAACGAAAGAAGTATTCAAGAAAACATTTATCATATATTGTTGCCCATTATACATACATACAATATATGGAGTATTTCTTAATCGATAGTTACAAAATTCATTTTTTAAGCAACACTTACTTGCATAATACTGTTTTATGATTTTTAATTGATTGTATTTTTTTTGTTTTTATTAAAGATGTTATCACTTTTTTATTTATAATATATGATTTTTTTATAAACAGTTTTACTTTATCATAATCAATTTTTATCAATTGAGTATAATTTGTTATTTGTTGCATAAAACTCATTTCGTAAGACAGGTTCGCACGAATGTCTGATTATTTATTTTTATAAAAAAAATTCCAAAGTTATGAAGAGCATAGTTAATGGGTTGGTAAAGGTATTGTAAAAGAGTGACTCTTGTGTGCCCGGCACACGGATTTAGATTCATAACCCTTTGCAATTTTCGTATTTTTTTACAATTTAAACTCCCTAGTAATACATATGTTAAAATAAAATAGGGAGAGGAAGAGTTGTGTTGATATGAGGATACGGATCGTGTCCCCATGTCCCGGTGACGCATGATCTTTTGCCACTTGTAAAATGGAATAAATTTCAAAGAAGTAAATGTATGTGGTGACCACTCATTAAATCCTAATTTGGGAGTCAAGAAGGGCCGCAGCTATTGATGCTGCCATTACATGCTAATTAGTAATTTCATCGCGTGGTCCTAATATTGAAATTACATTCGTTACCGTCTACACTTTTTTCTACCTATATTTATATCTACTTCACCCTCATATTTCATCTTTTTTTTTTTAATTTTAAATATATAAAAATCACGTGTTACCATTACTATTTAAATTACCACCATATGTATGAAAATTAAATGATTATTTGTGGGGTAGTATTTTAATACCCTAAATCTTAAAATGAAACACAAAATATAATATCACCTTGAAAAATAAAATTCGAACAATTATCTACTAGCTCTTACTTATAAATAAATAAATAAATCAATATTAAAAATAATAAGATTTTATTTTATTTTATTTTGAGTAAAACCTTTTATTTTAGATAAAAAATTCTATAAAATTGTATAATTATGTGAGACGAATAATAAGTGTAATACTTTTAATAATAAAATGGTGTTTAATAGGTAAAAAATAGTAATTGCCAGATAAGATTATTTTATGAATTTTACATAATATTAATGAAAAGTAATAATATACTTAATAAAAATATAAAAACTAATTTAAAAAAATGCACAGTAAAAATATGATTTTTTGTTTTTTCAGATACATTACTAACGATCTTTTCATTTAACTTTAATTAGTGCTCGATCGTATTTATTTTTCAAAGCATAAGTAAAGTCTAATGGACTACAGTAACAAGGACATGATTTTATCGACTCTCTTTCAAGTTCCATGTATGTTTCTTATTGGTGTTTTTTTTCCCTTAAAATAATATTTATTTCCACACAATTCTATACTATATTATTTCATTACAATTTATACTAATACTTATTCCATATATATATATATATATATATATATATATATATATATATATATATATATATATATATATATATATATATATAAGAAGCTGGTACGATTGTAATTAATAATAAAAGTGTCACGATTGTGTAAGATTCAAATTTATATTTTTTTAAATTAGCTATAAAATTTCAGTAAAAATATTATTAATCTTCTTTTAAAATATTATCACTTTTTATTTATATTATAAATAAATTGGTTCATGAACAGTTACCACTTTTCATCGATTAAATACTTATTTCTTATTCATTTTACGCATGTCATTCTGTGAGACGATCTCACACAATTTCTTGTTATAATGAAAATTATGGACAAGGTTAATCATAATATGATGAATTTTATTGATAAAATTTTAAAATGTGTGGACTAGTGAAAAATGCAATTAATATATATCACAATTAACAAGTAATCGTCTTCTAGATTAAATTTAAAATGTGTGAAATAGTAAAAATTATTTGGATTAGATTGTTAAACATATAAAGGCGCGATCAACTACTGAGGGGCCAATCCATACAGAGCGCAAAGCTCTGACTTGATATGGGGGTCCCCACTAGTGGACGGTGTGTTATAGCCTCCCCCGGATTAGTCGGTCTACGGATCGGATACCGTGCATAAAAAAAAACTACAGAGTATGACCTTAACTCAAAGTTATAATTGAATGTAAATATTTGACCTTCGTTTATATATTTATCCACGTGTAAAATCGATGTAGAATATTATAACAAATTATGCATTTTAAAATCATCAATGATAATATTCCATTTATTTAACTAAAGATCTTTTCAATTATTAGATGTGTTAAAAAATTATATAAATTATTTAAAATAATTATAGTTCATCTTAATTTAAAATATATAATTATTATATTATTAAACGTATTAATTACTAGTACACAGGGTTTGTCATTTGTGGACACGTTAAAAAATTGTAAAATAGTTGTGATTATAGCCCGTGGGCCTTAGTTTTGTGCACTTCTGTCTATAGTTGGGCTTGCATACATTAATTAAATATTGGCCCAACTATATATTGCTTGCCACTATTTATAAACCCCAGATCTTTTTTACAGTTATTTTTCATTTTTCTTTTTTAGGGTTGCATCGAAATTTCAAATTAATTTTGCCAAATTGAGAAACTGCGCGCCACTGTTTCTCTCTCCTCAATGCCCTTTGCAACCGATGGAGCGCTACCTCCTCGCTGACCTCAACCGTGAATTCGATCAAAACCCTACTCTCTCTCCTAAATCCGCCGGCGCTGTTCTCTCTCTCATCACCAACCCATGGACTTCTGACTCCACTCTCGATTCCCTCCTAGAAACCCTAATCCTCCGTCTACAAATTCCTAATTCCGATCATCGGAGAATACTCGCTCTCATCCTCGCGTTCTCTCAACGCCATTCCCGCCTACGCCACCGCATCGGTGTCGCTGTACGCGAATTCATCCTTCTTGCCTCCACTCCCACTTCCTTGATACCCCACGCTCTCTCGCTTCTTGATGCGGACCAGTTTGAGTCACTCAACCTGTTCTCCGACGAGTCACTATTCCTTTCTCTCTCTTTCTTCCAATGTGTGAAGACAAGAAGATGGGTGCTGAAAAATATGACTAGGTTTCGCGTGAGGCCGACGCTGTTGCTAACTGTTCTCATAGGGCTTACTAAGGATCCGTATCCTTTTGTTAGGGAATCTGCATTGGATTGCTTAGTGATGTGCAAGGATAATATTGTGGTGGAGGATCTGAGTGTGGTTGAATGTTGCTATTTCCGCGCTGTAGAGCTTCTATTTGATCCGGAAAACTTCGTCCGACGGTCTGCTGTACGCGCGGTATGGTATTGGACATATAAACTATGAATACAAGATTGTTTGTTTTACTAATGCTGCTTATCTTAAAGCCGTTAATATTGTTTCCTATTGTCGAGATGCAATTAATGGCTTATACATCTAATTGTATAAGATTAGGAGCCAAGCATGTTATTGTGGTTGTAATTTAGTTTCGGTGATTTGCTTGAGTAGAGATTTAAGTTGTATGGAAATAGGATATTGTTGAGTATGCGTACTCATTTTGTACAGTGGCAGAGTTTACTTAACAATAAACCGTATTTTAGAGTAGTGTGCTCTTTCTGTTGTTATTGGTTGTCACATGAAGCTGCTTCTTGATGATAGTCTTTTTTCTACTTTGGTTTCAGGTCTGCGAGTGGGGGCAGTTGCTTGTGGCTCTGAACCCTGATAAAACTAAACTAGATTTGTCTGATGCACTATTTGTACAGGTTCCACGTTTCTCCTTCTTGCTGTTTCTTACTAGTTGAGCATGATAAGTCTTATTTCAAGAGAAATGTATGCAGCATACGTTACGATATTTTGGTGCGTGCAGTGTCAATGTCGCAGTTAGGGGTTGGTTGAATTTAAAATGCTTACCAAGAGAAGAGAGTGAGGCACATGGGTGAATTTTTCCATGTTTAGGCATATATTCATAGTGTTTAGTAACTATATGTGTATGGGACAACCATTCCATTTGTTTCTGTTCTGTATGCTATTTTTTATTTATGATGGTACCAGAAATTTGTTTGTTGTGTTGAATGTTTCACTTGTAGGACTCAGATTCTTCAATCCTTCCTTCATTGAGAAGTGTTCGTTTAGAAATCATCATTATATTGGAGTTGCATCAATATGTTATCATCTACATTGTCTGAAATTCATTGAAGCTTCATGCGTGATGCATAACTTTGCGCTTCATACTAGATAGAATATTGAGTTTATAGTGTTTTTCTTAGTTCGTGTTTTTGTTGCGCATGTACCTACAGCTTTGTTTAATGGTCAGAGACATGGATGTGGAGACCAGGATCGCTGCTTTTAATGCACTAAGAAAGATTCTAATTGTTTCTGAGGATTTACTGCTACAAGCCTTATCAAAGAAGGCACTGGCAGCAACCAAGGAAAAGAGTTTCCCAGGCCAGTATACTGCCAAAGTATTTAAAATTCCAGCAACTTCTGCTGCATTTTCTTTTGTTCATGGGTTGGAGGATGAATATTATCAGGTATCTTGTTGCTCTAATAATTTTGTTTGGATGCTGCTACTTCCAATTGCATTCTGATATCCAAGTGTGAGCTTCAATACTTTGTGTGGATGAGATTTCAATACTTCATGAATGGGTGTGCCATTACTCAAGTAACTCAACATATAGTTTTGTTCCTGTTATCTTCTTCATCCTTCCATTTCTTTTATGTTCTTTTGAATGATTTATAATTGGCTGTTTCATTGTTATCTTTTATGCTTCAGGTCAGAAGATCTGCTTGTCATGCTGTGCAAATGCTGATGGTCCATTCTGCTAAATTTTCTGCTGGGGTTGTTAACATACTGATGGAAATGCTAAATGACTATTCAGATGTTGTACGGCTACAAGCCTTGCATACATTGCATCATATGGCTATGAGGGACCTTCTCAAAGTGGAAGAATCTCATTTAGACTTGGTAAATTATTGACGCCTGGTAAAATTTTAATCTGTGTTTCATCATGTTGTTTCTGTTTTGGTAAGAAAAAATCATCAGTTATATTATGTACATGTTATGTATTGATCCATCTTAGGAGTGCTGTATGAGTGGGGCTTATCTGTTTAGGCTTAATGAAAAGTAAATTCTTGATCCTTTTTTCAACACAGCAGATTACCTTGCTTTTGAATTTATTCCTCTCTTCACAATCTGTTCGTTTGGAGGATATTCTTCTGTCAGAAAATTTAATGACTCCAATTAACGACCTTCCAGTTATGATGTGAATTAATTGTTTGAATAGTTTATTGGATTGCATGAAGAGGCTCAAGACCAGTCTCTTTATATGTGAAATCTCCCTCATTTCAGTTATGAACTTTGTTGTGCTAGATCATTATTATGAACTTTGCTATTGCTTGGTATTTTTCTTGATACTGACTCTTCTGCATTTTTTGCTAGTATAATTACTGTTGTCTATGTATTTTCTGATACATGAGTATGGATGTTGAGGCATTTTAATTTGTTGGTTCAATGCAGTTTGTTTGGGCATTTATTGATAGTTACTCCTCGATAAGGTTTGTCGCTAGGAGGATTCTCCAGTTAACTAAGTTACAGAAGTTGGCAATGTTCAGGTCATGTATTGATAATCTCATGAAGAGCTTGGAACTCTATCCAAAGGTTTGTTCCCTTGCAAAATCTGTGATCTCTCAAAAGTGAATAGTTATAATGCTACCCAACCCTTTATTTGAGCCAAGTGTGATATTTCTTTTGGATTTGAAAACTCCATTTTTTAAAATTTGCTGTGAAAATCTAATATTAGGTGAATCTTATTTCGAATTTACATTGTGTTGTTTGTCTCATTATAATCATATCTGATTTTCCCGAAACAATAATTGTAGGATGAAGCTGATATCTTTAATGCTGTATATAAACTTGGTCGGAGACATGGTAAATTTGTGATCAGCATCATTCGTGAGGTTTCTCTGGAGGTCAGTGAATGTTTATTGTTTTCAGTATATATTTTTCCCTTCAGTTGTACTGTCAGGGGATGGAAATGGTATTAATAATTAATTTATATAATTTTTTTTATGTTTGTTTACCAATTAAAGAAATACAAACTGTTAGTCTTAGATACTTTATTCTGGAAATTGTCATACAGATCATCTGGCCTTGGATATGACCTAATCAATTTCATAAGATCTCAACTTATTATTGTATTGGATTTACCAACTTGCTTTGTCTTGTCATCGTATAAGAGATGTGGGAATCCCTAGTATTTATCTCTAATTAGTGGGCTTAACTTTGTTTTAGTTGGCATGATTACAATTTAACTACTGATTTTTTTTATTTTTTTCACTTGAATTTCTATCTGTGATACGAATTAATTTCCCAGTTAGAACCTGCTTTTGACGGCAAGTTGAGCTTTAACAAAGCGAGGTCTGCTGCATTGTTAGTGCTGGCCATCTCAGCTCCGGTGTCTTTTGAAAAGCAGACTTGCAGCATTCCTGCACAGATATATTCTTATGCGGTTACAATGCTGGGTAGACTGTCCTGTGGTCTTGTTGATGTGATGGACCAGGATACGCTTTTAGCTTATTTATCCTACTGCAGCAGATTAACATATGACTCTACTTCTAAAAATTTTCAAGGGAAAATACTAGATCTTCAGTTGACGAATAGCAGTATTAACATGTATGAGAAGAGTGATGAAATCTCTTGTTCTCCTGAATCGATGGAGTTTAAGAAAGTCCACCCTCTGATTCAGTCAAATGTTCAAGCATCAAGCTGCATGGAATGTGTCTTAAAAAATGTTGTAAATTTGTGGCCACTAATACAACTTGGATGCATAAAGGAAGTACAACAAACATTGAGGTAAATGTTCTTGAATTAATAGAGTTAATCTGGCCATAAATTTTCTTGGTGTCTCATTTTTTATTAGAAAAATGATTTGTGTCATTGTACTTGTATTTTTAATTTTTGAATTGAGCAGTTGCAGTCCTGTTGGTTTAATCTCATAACCTGCATTCTCTGATACTTTGAAAATAGCTTTTAAATAAATAAATTATTGTTTATCTTGGTTTACTGCATGCGCAGGAGTTGGAAAGAAGAATTGAGAACTTTTTATTGTGACTCACGCCAGCCTGCTGGTATTGCTTTGAAATACTTGCACATCATAAAATTGCTTGGAAAGGCATGGGGATGTTCATTTCAGAGAAATATCTGTTTCAAGAACATAGGTGGTTTGGAAGTTTTGTTGGGTAAAATGGAAAGGAAGCTTAAAGAAATGCTGTGTCGGTGCATTGGCCTGAGCATTGAGGGAAAACTACATATACTAGAGCTACTGCTACTGATGTATACTTTGAGATTGTCTTGTGGAGGTATCTTTTGTCTTCAGGATTATAGCAAACTGAAGGTTGTACTTCGCCATATTGAAAATCTTTGTAAAAGGGGGTCAATAGAAGTCTCTCATTTTGTAGTTGAGCTTCAGAATCTATCGTATGGAATTGGCAACTCTGAAGATGGGGCCATGCACAAGTTAGATGCTCTTTGGAATTCTATTAAACTTTTCTCTCTCAAGCCTATCATGTTTTCAGACGATCTCAAGTACCTTGATGCAGAAGTGGAAGTATTTGATCCTCTTCCTTTTATTCCAGGGCTGCCTGTTGGTATACCATTGGACATTACATTGCACAATAGTTCTAGGGAAACTAGATTATGGCTTGCAATTACTCTTGGTGAAAAATCGACTCAGTTTTCCTTTCTCGATTTACATGAATTTGGAGACTGCAATGAAATAAGAAAATTTAAATATATTGCTCCTTTCCTAAGGACGCCTGAGGTGAAACACCTATTATTGAAGATTTCTATGGTTGTGGAATGCTTATCTGAGTATCGACACTTAAATCATTGTAAAGCGCCTAAGCATGAGCTTATCTACCTCTTCGAAGCAAAAGAAGTTCATCTATCTGTGGCTGTTAAGTAATACTAGTTGATTTAATTCGATGTTTCTTTGGTGAAATATTGTAACATCCTGTATATTTTATATTTTATTTTTTATTTATATATGGATGAATATTTATTTGTTTAATTTTCGGCATATTGTAAAGTTCATCATTTTTTTTCGTATTAGTTTAATTATTAATTTCAATTTCTAATTAAATTATTCTAAAAACCCTCGAATTTGTCTTATACTAAAATTGTCATACATAGGATTAATTGATAGATCTAGAACTATCTCATGGGTTCGACGTTTGACTTGGTCACA
The DNA here is from genome assembly GCA_023678885.1 of Pogostemon cablin. NCBI lineage: Eukaryota > Viridiplantae > Streptophyta > Magnoliopsida > Lamiales > Lamiaceae > Pogostemon > Pogostemon cablin. The sequence continues at coordinate 2,532,342 of CM042983.1, forward strand.
CGTGCTATAATTAATCCTTTACACTTGAGGGTGAAATAAAATAGTAAACAGTCGGCATATTAAGATTGAATTAATCTCCTGGTTTATTAATTAGGTTTTTTAGTACGTTTTTTGTTTTAATTTTGTTTTCTAATTATTTAAAATTTTAGAAAATAAAAATGACTTGTTGGCATTAAAATAACATTTAATTTGTTGACTCACCTGCCATCAGGGCGTCACGTCATTGTCCCGCCCGAAAATCAGCGATTCCGGTTATGTCAGCTTTTTTCGGCGAAATTAGGACATGTTTGGCCCTATTTTTTCACCGGTAGGACTAAATTGACAAACTTATCTTTATTGGGACTAAAATAGATCATGAGAAAAGTTATGAGATTGAATAGGTTTTTGTCCCGTTGACTCACCTGACATCAAGACACCACATCATCGTCCCGACCTGAAATCGACGATTCTGGTTGTGACGTGGCCATTTTTCGGTGACGTCAGCATTTTCCGGCGAAAATAGGACGTGTTTGGCTCTATTTCTTAACCGGTGGGACTAAATTGACAAACTTATCTTTATTGGGACTAAAATAGACCATGAGGAAAATTATGGAACTAAAATAATTTTTATCCCCCTGAAGACCATTCCAACCCATATCCACCACTAATTGCAAAAAGTTTCATGTTTGAAACCACAACAGCTAATCTACCCACGTTATTTTTATTTAGGGAAGGTCTCAAAGTCCAGTGATTGCTTACAGAATTATATGATTTATTACTGTCAATTTGGGTTGAGGCTGTTGGGCCAACCGACCCCCTCATGGAAAATTCCACTGAAAGCCCTCCAAACAATATTCTGTGACCATCCACAATTGACGCAGACCCACTTAAACCAACCCACTATAACTCGCTGTTTGGTGGGTTATGATGGGTGTGGAATAACATGGCCCACCAAATCTCTAAAATTATTCAACTTCGAATCAATAGAAATTTACAATTAGAAGAGATGAAGAGTGAGAGGCAGAGAGCCAAGAGTGCAAAAGCAATAATACCTGTATCACACCATGTGGCCAGATTGCCTGTTCCAAAATTGTGTTCTGTCTCGTATTCCAACACACTAGATGTAAGACATCCTATTTTCCGGACTTGCAACCTTCAAAGTTGGGTGTTCTGTTTCTTTTTGCTTTCCTCATCAGGGGGAGTCTAGTTTATAGTTTGTTATGTTGCTTGTTGTCTTAGTATTTCTTTGTTATCCTTGTTATGTTGTTAACTCCCAACTTAAGAGACAAGTCTCCCGACTATCTACTCTTGAGTACAAACGGTTGGTTGGGTGTCAACCAAAGTCCTGTTGGGTTTATCTGGCCAGGAAGCCGGGCTGGGCCCCTAGACAGATCAGAACTCTCAAACGTATGCTCTTCTCGCGTGTATGACAAAATACTTTGTAATCTCTACCGAACCTCAATGCCATCGCATCTTATTTATAGACATGAATTGATGGATTTGGTTCAAGGGAGTTGCGGCAGTTCATTCTTCAAATTTGAGTATTCCGCGCATATTTGAATTCTCCGCCAAGAAACTCCCGAAGATCAAAACAACAGATCACAACGTTATCCTGCTTTTGAAATTCGAATCTCCATGGTTATCTAACCGCTGATCCTTATCCAAAGCTTTAACCGGATATGTTGCAACAATATCATTCTTTGGTACAGTAGATTCATGAAGTATGAAATGAATAAAAATAAAGAACACTTGAAAGAATGCCAATAAATACATCCCAGTTAAATGTTCCTCCGAGCTCTAGAACAAAGTAAGCAGAAATCTCAACAAGTACCTGTGATATGAAAGCAGGATAGTGAGAAGAACTTTCATATTTCTCTTATACTAATCTTCATGAAGGTTGGCATTTAATGTGAACGCTGATTTGAACCTTAATTCACACAAAAAAAACGCACAAAAAAAAAAGAGCATAATAATCCTACAGTTTCTTTGAAGAGAAGGCTTAAAAAAAATCATGAGCAGCGTCATAGCAACTCCAAGAACAGTTTATGATACCTGAGCAGGATACTGTGTTTTGTCTAAACACCCATACATTCATGCATACAGACCAATTTCAGTTACCCCGACATAGCAGCGTCATAGATGCCATGAAGTTTCTTCACACTAGCTGAACAAAAACGGTGGCAAACCTTGGCTCAGACAAAAACTTTAAGTGTTTCACTCACCCAGATCCCACTCGTAAAGGTAATTAGACAAAACATAATCAACTTACTCTTAAACAGTAGTTATGTATACCAAAAGTACGGTTATCAGAATTTTACACGTGATGAAATCAATATGCCATTAGGAAAAAAAGTTTTAGGACATAGCATTTAACCTTTAGAATCCAAATGCAAAAAGAAGACATAAAACACACACACACACAAATGATAATTGATAATGAAGGAAGAAAGCAGAATAAGAGTTAAAGCCATATACAATTATTTCAAACCAGAAACACACCTAGAAAAAACTCTGTACTGACATAAGTTAAAGCTCATTACGCTTAAATTCAGTATTCAACTGAAAGTCAACATGAATGATGAGTACCTACAAAAATGTGTTGTAATTAATATAATTTCAATCTATGTCAGTAGAAACTCAAGCCTAATATTGCTGTGAAAGAGATTACATAGAACTGTGATAACATAAATTTCACAGTAAACATGAACTGATTATCAAATGCAGGTAATGTCTAATCTCTTCTAATAGAAGAAACCCTAGTTTTGTTAAGGCAAGCCATGAACTTGGTTATCAAATGTTGCCCCAGTGAATCTCGCCTCAATAGTTAAATTCTTGGGGGGAAAAAGAGCTCTAAACTCATCCAAATTCAAACGACTAATCAAACTACACAAGCATTTCAAAGCACCATTCAAGACACGAAAAGGACAAAGCATTCACCACATTAAAAAACAATGACACAGTGAGCAGTAAGAAAAACAGAGTAAACTCGAATCCGCTCCGTGTGGAAACGAAAAACCCTAATCATCATTGAAACGATTTTATTTCTAAAAATATTGTCGAAATTAAATCAATAACATCGTTAATAGCCTGAGCGAATCATAAATCGTAAAACAACTAGAAAAAGGGGAGGGGAGAATTCGAAATATCTTGATAAACGGGAAAACTTTTAACCATCCAAATTACGGATTAAATGATATTCATTGATTACAATATGATTATGCAAAAGAAAGATGAGAACATCTTACAGTGATTCAGTGAAGAATGCAGGCGTCGAATGAATGCCGTGAGCCTGAGCGTTCAAACGTGGGGTTTGAGAGAAGTAGCGCGCAAATGTTTACTTTATATGAACAACACGCGGCGCAGGTTAGTGGGGGTGTTCGCCTTCTAATTCTATGACTATCCTAATTTAATTTTTCTCTATTAATAAATAAATGATAATTCCTGTAACATAAGTCAATTATTATACCTTTGACAAATTATGGACAAGCCCAATCACCAACATGGGCTTAAGAATGGAACGTTTCGTAGATGGGCCTAAATAAATAAATGCATATGGGTTGTCTGGACTCTGGAGTATTCCTGATCACTCGTGAAATTAATATGTTATTGAGATTTTGTAAGCTCAATCATTTTCAATAATTTGAAAAAATTGAATCTTAAAATGAGAGATGGAAGTGGGAAAATGATATGTGGCAAATAGGATTACAAACATTAATTCATTATATATATATATGAAGAACATACACATCCTCTTATTATACAATGATGATTAATCATTACTAATTAACAAGCAATTAATACACACATTAAACACAATAGCATATAATATGAATGATAATAGAAGATTCTAATTTACTCTTATATATCTATAAAAAGAGAAACCAAATTTATATTTCAAAAGTAGAAATTTGGACACTTTGCTTTAAAGGGTGAATTTACCAGTTTATTATTATATATTCATACGAATCATACCAAGGCCAGAGGGGGATTCTTAATCTTCTGTATTCTCATACTTTATTATTAATAATAATAATGTAAAAAAAAAGTGACTATTCAGTCAATTCAAAATTGGGATACTCACCCAAATCATATCACCTTCTCAAACACAATTATTCAGAGTTGAGACCCCTACTCACCCCATCCCACCCCCAAAACCAATTTCAGGACCCCTACTATACCCTCCTCTCCTTCTCTGAGCACCACAACCCCACACTCCGAAAATGGAAGCAACTTCACCATCTCCATTTCACCTGCTACAGAACCAGACCCCTCAATCCTCCCCAAATCCCATGAAGAAAAGCTTAATGGCTTCACTAATGGAGGCCACAGCAGTCCGCGCACCTTCCTTCAAAGAAGACACCTACTTCGCCTCCCACCTCAAAAACTCCGAAAAGAAAGCCCTCCAGCTCCTCAAAGACCAGCTCATGTCCACCCACGGCCCTGATTCCATGTGGGGCATTCCTCTGTTATCCAGTACGGACGACAGAGGCGACGTCCTGCTCCTCAAGTTCCTCCGGGCAAGAGATTTCCGAGTCCACGATGCCCTCACCATGCTCCTCAACTGCTTGGCCTGGCGAAAGAACTTCCAAGCCGACGTCGTTTTGGAGGAGGACTTGGGCTTTAAGGACCTCGAAGGAGTCGTCGCTTACATGCATGGCTGTGACAGAGAAGGCCACCCTGTTTGCTACAATGCTTATGGGGTTTTTAAGGATAAGGAGATGTACGAGAAGATCTTCGGAGATGACGAGAAACTGATGAGGTTTCTGAGGTGGAGAGTGCAGGTTCTTGAGAGAGGGATTAAGCTACTGCATTTTAAACCTGGTGGAGTTAATTCCATTATCCAAGTTACTGATCTTAAGGACATGCCTAAGAGAGAGCTTAGAACTGCTTCTAACCACATTCTTTCTCTGTTTCAAGATAATTACCCTGAAATGGTTGCAAGAAAGGTCACTCTTTTCATCTTCTTAATTCTCTCATCATTTAATTATGGGTTCTTATTACATTCTGATTAGAGATCGATTTTTTGATGCAGATCTTTATAAATGTTCCTTGGTATTTCACTCTGATCTATTCCATGTTTAGTCCTTTTCTGACGCAAAGAACCAAGAGCAAGTTCGTGATATCCAAGGAAGGAAATGCTGCTGAGACGCTTTACAAGTATGTTTCATTGTGACATGTTCGACCTGTTTTTAATGCTTTCGTATTTATCCATTTGTGGTATGAATCTTTTGCCATCTTCATTTAATTCTCTGGTTTAATTGGTGCAGATATATCAGGGCCGAAGATGTTCCTGTTCAGTATGGCGGACTGAGTCGACCCGGTGATGTTCTGACCGGTCCGGCTAAACCGGCGTCCGAGTTCTCCGTAAAGGGCGGTGAAAAAGTGAACATTCAGATCGAGGGCATTGAGGTAATTGCACGGTTTTGAATTGGATTTTTGTTTTGTTTATGATGAAATAAGGCTGCTAGACGTTTCTGAAAAGAAAATCTGTGACGAGTGTCTGGTACCATTGGCTAGTTGTCCGGGAATGAGATTACATAGTGGGTGTTTCATCTCCTATTCCACTAATTAAATGATTGCCACGTGGAATGATCAATGCCCAAAATTCAATGCTTGCCCCAAGGGTTTATTAGTCATTTGTAGGGTATAGTTTTTTTATGTTTTGGAACACCAATGGAACACCGAAAATGTAACCGAAAATGTAACATGGAAATCAACTTGAGTTGTCCGACCCTACGTTTCTTTAATCGGACTTTTTTGCCCTTTTTGTCTCTTTACATTGCGATCGGTATTGCATGTAATGATTACACGAAATTAAATATTAATCCCAATTTAAAATTGGAAATTAATGAAAACATTTTTTTATTTATAGGGTGGTTCAACAATTATATGGGACATAGTGGTGGGAGGTTGGGAAGTGGAATACAGTGCTGAATTTGTGCCCAATGCTGAAAGCAGCTACACCATAGCCGTGGAGAAGCCACGGCGGATCGCCGCCGCTGATGAGGCTGTTCACGACTCGTACACCGCCAAGGAAGCCGGTAAATTGGTGCTCTCCGTCGACAACGCCACCTCCAGAAAAAGGAAAGTGGCTGCTTATCGTTATATTGTCCGGAAATAAACAGAGTGGATCTATATAAATAGTATTTGCTGTTTTTTTTTTCTCCGACTTTTATTTTAATGGAGTATCATTTTATTAATATTTCTGTTTCTACGTTTAATGTATGGATTCCAATATAATGCACTTTTTTCATGCCTAAATGAGATGTAATTTCTACTTGTTAAAAAAAGAAAAGTGATTTGTAGAATAGTGTGTATTTGACTAAATAAATTAATTTACTAATAATTCAGAATTACTAGAATACGATTACATATCTATCTCCCAGTATAGTGTCGCAATTTATTGATGATCTCATATAAGTTGTTAACTATGCTCTCGTCATCTTATTTACTCCCTCCGCATACAATGATGTTATTATTTATTTATTTTTCTATAAATTAAAAAATATAATATTTTAATGAATGTAAATGTAATTAATTAGTATTTTATATTAGTCTCATTTAACACAAATAGAGATGTAAATTTTAATTTAGGACAAATTAAAAAGAAAAATATAATCTTAAATGATGGGAGTAAATAATAATGATAAGGATGTCATAGTAAAATATATCCGAGTATTCATTTTATAAATTATGGAGTATTAATCTGATGTTATATTAATATTCAACTTATTATTTTAAAGTTTTAAAAGATTGAACATTTTTTAATTGAAATTTTCTTGCTTTCTAAAGAATAAATATAGTCATGAAATTTTTAATTAAATTCGACATTAAATATAGTCATGATATTCTTAGGGAGTGTAGATAACAGATAAAGTATCTTAGGATCCTGTGTTAAAACTATAATGTTCTCTTAAACTTTTCAAAAATCAAGGAATATTATAGATTGTTAAGAATTTAAGGGGAATTTAATAATTAATAATGAGGTCAATACTTATTTAAAATTGATCATGCTAAGGGAGACTGTTACTTTTTAGAAAACATGTGGGGGTGGGTCTGTTTATGAAGACTTTTGAAGCACGTTGTCTGGTTTTGTTTGGATGTGTCATGTGTGTGGGGTTGGGGATGGGGTGTTTGTTGATGTCAAAAGAGAAGAGTAAATTCAAGAAGATAGATTGCTTGATTTTCAATCGCTGCAGCTCTGATATTTTCTGATATGGAGAACACGCTTTCTTGGAAATCGTGAAAGCAATTTGGAAAAAAAAGTTGTCATGCTCTGGTGGGGTTAGTTTAGGGGTGAAATTGGAGTTTTCTTATTTGCAACTTTTTTATTTTTCTTTAAATTTTGATAATTATCTAATATATTTATTTGACAATTTTCAAATACTTAAATATTAGGATTTTTTGTGTGCAAATTATATATCCATAATTGAGTAAAGTATTAATTTCGACTAAAAACTTTTTAGAATATATAATATCTGTTATAGTAATGATGGATTGTAGATAAAAAGATTTCAATTTGAATTTGTTAGTAATCACAGAAAATATATATAATTTTTTTTTCTTAATTAGTTTTCTAACGTATTGCTATAAATTCAAAATAATGGGCTTTCTGAGCATCCCTCAAGAGTTTTGGATGGGCCTCTTCAGGATGCCGAACATGCGGGCCACCTTATAGCTACCTGGGCCTTTAAATTTTGGGCCGAGATCGGGCTCAGGAAAAAGTTCGATTAGAGCTATATTTTTGAACAGATGGAATAATCGAATTGAACAGATGGAATAATCGATACTCACTCTCTTCAAAATTTCAGTCTCTTTCTAAAATAATTCTTCACACCTCCTTTATTATTATTATTTTTTTTATTGGTTGTTAGTCTAGTTAGTTCACCCTATATGACCAGTGGCCAAGTGGGCTTCACCCTCCTTTATATTCTCAAAAAAATAAACTATATACAACGATTTTGTTATTTTAAAATCAAAATACATGAACTACGATTAAATTAATTTACCATATATAATAAATTCTTGTAGTATTATTTTTCTTTGTTAATAAAATAAAATGCATCCGGAAAATGGTGTGGAAGGAGTGAGTGAGTAAAGGAGCAAAGGATAGAGTTGTTTATGGATCCAGAGTTGTGACGTGTCAACAACTGGCGGAGTGTGGCATACTACCCCTTCAACGTGTCAAACTCTGCATGCAAAAATTTCAATAAAAAAGAAAAGAAAAAAAAAAGGATCCATATATCTGTAATGAAGCATTGAGTGACGAGAAAAAAATGGCACAAGAAACGTTCACTCCTCATGATGAACAGGTGGAAACATTCAGGCTGTTGAGTGGCCATCGAATTCCTGCTGTCGGAATTGGCACCTGGAAGACTGATTCCCCTAGAGAATCCGTTCAGACAGCTCTTGTTGAGGTAATTAACATCATCATTATCATCTTCTTAATTCCATGGGTTAATTATGACTAATGTTGTATGGGTTGTAGGGTGGTTACAGGCATGTGGATACGGCGGCGCAGTACGGTGTTCAACCTGAGGTTGGGAAAGCGATCAAGGCAGCCATACATGCTGGAATTGAGAGGAGTAGTTTGTTTATTACATCCAAGATATGGTATGTGTATATGTTTGTAGTAAATTAATATTTTTTCCCCAACCCCCCTGATCATGAAAATGTTGGGACGTGTAGGTGCACTGAGTTGTCACCAGAAAGAGTACGACCTGAGCTGATGAAGACACTGAGTGAATTGCAGATTGACTACCTTGATCTCTATCTAGTAAGTGTTTAAGATGATTAGTGACTTATATTACATCATGGGTTTAATTAATGGGTGTTTATATATATATTTTGTTGGAAAAGATTCATTGGCCTTTTCGGCTGAGAGATGGGGCGAGTAGGCCACCAAAAGCAGGAGATGTTGTTGATTTCGACATGGAAGGTGTCTGGAGGGAAATGGAGAAACTTGTAACAGAGAACCATGTTAGAGATATTGGAATCTGCAATTTCACCCTCAAAAAACTTGACAAATTATTGGCTTCTGCTAAAATAAAGCCTTCCGTTTGCCAGGTAGCCATGAGAGAGAGAGTGTGTGTGTTGTATATGTATCCTGTGATGACAGAGTACTAATGGCACCTCTGTTGTGATTGGTTGCAGATGGAGATGCATCCTGGATGGCGGAACGACAAGATGCTGGAGGCTTGTAAGAAACATGGCATTCATGTTACTGTAAGATAAATATATACACACATATGCACACACAGAGAAGTGATGAATATTGTTGAAATTAAGTGATTTTGGCAGGCATACTCGCCTCTGGGATCGCAGGATGGGGGGCGTGATCTGGTTCACGATCCCATGGTGGAGAGGGTTGCCATGAAACTGAACAAGAGTCCAGGGCAGGTGCTGGTCAGATGGGCAATTCAGAGGGGTACCAGCACCATCCCCAAATCCAATCATGCTGATAGAATCAAAGAGAACATACATGTCTTCCAATGGCAAATCCCCCCACAGGATTTCAAAGCCCTCTCCACCATCTCCGATCAGAAACGCGTTTTGGACGGCGAAGACCTCTTCGTCAACAATGCCGACGGCCCTCTTAGAACCGTCGCCGACGTCTGGGATCATGAGGACTGAATTCCTCTGTTTTACTAGTTTATATGGAGTATGTAATAATTATGAATTGTGTGGAGAACATGTAAGAGAAGACAAGGATAGTATGGATATGGATATAAGTATGTTTTAAAAACAAAACCTTTGTGATAAATTCATCTTCCTCATATGTTGATATGTTGAAACTATTTACAAAGTGATGTGTTACTCTCCCACACTTTCAAGTTGCCTCCCAGGCCTTCTCTTCCTGGGACGATTCACCCACTGATCCTCTTCCCCCTCCGCCCTATAATTTAGAACTGTTTCAAGTGCATCCACACTGTTAACACTCCCCGTGTAGCTCCGCGCGTCCATCTCCGGATAGCTCAAGTTGAACTGCATTTCCGACGACACTGTCTTCGACGCGCGCTTGAAGAACAAGCACACAACAGCACAGTCGTCGATCTTCGAACGAGGGTACTTGTATCTCCACGCCCGGACCGCCTTCTCCACCACCGATCTAGCTGCCGACGACCTATCTCTTGCAGACGCCACAATTTTTACTACTTCATCGTTCGATAACGCATCCCATACCTGATCATTGCAACAAAATGAGTTAGAAATCATACATTGAATGAGATATATAGTGATTAGTAGTTAAGGTGGTTTGTGTTTTTGGTACCCCATCAGTTGCTAGGACTACGAATTCATCTCTTTCTTTGATCTTTCTGTAAGTAACTTGAGGAGTTGAGATAAGACCATAGTCTTTCAGACAAAAATCTCCGAAAGCTCTGGCCATTGCTAGACCAGGGCAATCTTCATTAGGCATCCATATCCTGTACACGTTCGGCTCTTCGTCCATCGCAAGAACTCGCCCTTGACAACTTCGTATCCTCTGAGCTTCGCCTACAAAACGAGAGGGTAAGCCACATTGCTTCCATTGCAGTACGACACGAATATGACATGATAACGAACCTGGGAGATTCGGTTTGAGATCAACTGTGAGCTGTTTAGAGATGAGTTGATTACTGTCATCCCTCGTGCAAAGAACAGCGCGAGAATCGCCTAAATTTGAGATTATCAAGTGTTCACCCTGTTGCAAAAAATGAGCAACATTATACATTAATCAATTCAACCATGTAACAATTGTAGTAATTCATATGTCAGTACTTTTTTTAAGACAGAGACTGATGTGGTGCCACTGCAATAGCTCTCAACTGAAGCATCTCTCTCGAGCTGTTCATCCATCTCGTGGAAGCACTTGATCAATCTAGCTTTCCATGATAGGTAGAGAGGATTCCTCGACTCCGGATCTTCGTTGCCATCGCTGTAGTCTTCAGCGTCAAGATCAAGAACAGCACCATCATTGCCATCAATATTAGGCTGTCTGTAGAACTTGGATATCTTCTCTGGTAAGAAATCGCGGAGGTAATGCGATACTTTATGGCCCTGTGGTCCATGTCCATCAAACACACCGCAGAAGAACATGTCTTTATCCCCTGAAAACCTCTGATACAAGACATTGATGCATTAAAAGCAAGAATTTATGATCATTACATGCATGCATGCATGCTTGCAGTTTTTACATTTTCACTGATGTAAAGAATTACCTCCCAAACAGTCATGGCATCTTGATTGACCCCTTTCTTGCCTTGTTGGCTGTACATAGATATATATTTAGACGATCCCTGCAACCGAATACGTGCACCTGCATCGCCTTTCAATACGACCCCTCCATCTTCAAACTCTCTATCTTCCTCCTGTTCCTCCACAAAGTAACCACCATAGTGGCCTCCTATATGACACGAACAGCATGCACCCATTTTTTCGCCCCTTCCCAACAGGCGAACGAACAAATGCAGAAGACGAAAATTTATCTCTTCAACAAGGGGTAATCATCCACGCTCTGTGATCCAACTTTGGGGGGACTTGAATTATATATTGATGATGATGCTGATCAAGTCACAAATCTCAAAGAATGATCAAGAAAAGAAAAATCAGAAGAGATTATTTTGGTTGACAAAAATGGCCATTAAGACGCATTCCTGTCACAATGGCACATCTGCCTGCACATTTGCCTCTCCTATCTATCCCAGAATCCCTTCATTTTCTCCTCCTCTCTCTTTCTCCCTCTTAAATTTTGTTTCCACTTTTAGATGGCACCTACGTTTTAATGTCCCTTTTTTTAGAATATAGATTCTTAAGACAATCATGGTGGAATTATATTGTACTAATTGTCTTCCTCTTTTTTGTGGATGATTGGGCTAATGGCTCCCATTTATCAATGAGAAATGGAGCATGGCAATGATATTATTGATCATATCATCACCCACCATCTAAGATCTCTACACTTGTCAATATCTCTTGCATTCATCCTAAATACTTGGTTTGAAAGAATATTATCTGTCCTTCCATCATTATGCAGTGCTTGAGGTTTGGTGCATCAACTGATGCAAGAGTTTCCCATTTTGATCCTGCTTAATGTCAACTAAATTTCTAATATTGTGTAATATCTCAATTTTTTTTGATTGTTTTTAGCTAAATGCAAAAGATACCCTTTTCTTATCACTCACTTCTATGATATACAATAGAGATAATTAGTATTTTTACTAATGTGTATCATTGGAAGGATTATATGGAGACAGATCCAGTTTGTCTCTAGGTGAATTCTTCATAGTACTTTTGGCAATAAAAAATTGATCATATTAGAATACACATAATGGTAGATAGTATACTTTAATTAATGTAACTAAAAAAGGTGGGCTTTTCATATCAGGTGAGACGAGAGTTAATAGCGATAAAAGTTGCAATCACAGCACCACTGGAACAGCTAGATTATATTTATGACTCAACTCCCTGCAAGCAACTGAGAACATGCCCTGATTACATTATTCCCTACAAAAAGAAAATCTGAGAAAATAATAACTTTACAATTAATGAATAACTACGAGTTTCCAGCAGCAAATATTGACGAGTGAAAGATGTTCCATCATATAATGTGAAGTGTGGTGGAGGGTGGACCATCCCGACTCCAACACCGACTGCATCATTTCTTTTAACCGAGATCAATATGAATAATCTTTGCAGTAAACAAACTTATTATTCACAATTTGAAAGCATAAGTCTAGATTACAATGAGAAATAAGTACACGAGAAACTACCATTAAAAGAAAATCAACATTCAGTAGGCAGAGCTCTAAAGTTTATTGCTCATTTATTCCACTTTGCGACTCAACAAAGCAGATATGCAACATATAGCAAAGAAGTTTATTGCTTCTAAACTAATTCACTTTATCGAGAAGAATGCGCGTGATGTGAATTACTTCTCAAAAAGTGGTTGAATGTATAAAACTACAAAATATGTGACAATTAGATATGGAAGTAAACATTTTTCAGGGTACTGAACAAAGCAATTAATCGTTGAATCAATTTCAGCTGAACAACAATTATTGATATTTTAACTATAACTTTCCTTTGAAAGAACAATAAGTACATATGGAATTGAAAAAAAAAAGGGACAAAGAAAGCCACATCTTCATTTGTATGCAGAACAGAAATTTCTTATAATGAGAAATGCTACAGGTGAAGTAGAAACTGTTACCAGTTACCACCATTGATGTACTAGAACTCCACTTTTTCTTAGAGATTTGAACAAATTCAGGCACTGCCCATATGTTTTTGTATATTTCTTCGACCTCTCCCCAGGACAACATTTCTGCCACCTATTATAATGGCATTCAAGAAAGAGCTCATCGATCAAGCAAATTGCTCCCGTTTCAAACAACCTCGGAATCAAATCAAATTCAGTCCCTTCCACATCCATCTTCATCACAACATAGTCTCTCTCAGACACAGTACTCTTCAACCAATCAGCAAAATCAAACCCCTGAATTTGATCAATGTTTTTAGAAGATGTAGAGCCACCAGAGGTCTGAACCGGTTGAATCCTACCCATCCCTCTACCCTTCTCTACTTCTTTGTGACTGGGGTCCTCGTTAATCTCGAAGAACAATGACTCATTTTTCACCCAAGCTGCATAAGGTAGCAATGTAACCCCTTTCTTGGACTTATAATCACCATGAAAAGCCTTATCTGCTTCAATTGCATATATCTCGAATGCCTTGTCCTGCTTCGGGTATTGCTTCTTGAACCAACTTACGATGCTTGAACCATAGCTTCTTGCTCCAACATCAACATATACATACCTTGGCTTAAAGCTAATATCTACCATTGAAGGCAAATATTTTATTTTTTGAGCATTCCTCTTGAGTGTAATCCATGGTTTTGCAGGTTCTTCCTGTATTAAAGGCTCTGCTTTCTTTATCAAATCCCTCTTATAACCTGGAACAGAGCATTTAGACACCGAATCATTGCTAGATCTTTCGATGACACTCTTGATTAACACTTCCCCACTAATCTTTAGAAGAACAACTTCTCGAACGAATGGCATCTTGGAGTCAAATCCATCAATATCCCTACTCTTCACCAATTTACAAAAATTGAACAAACTAAGTAATGATTCCAAACTGTAAGTATCTTTTGCCCCTGTGTGGAGGACAAGAAACCCTTCGGGTTTCAACGTCCGCCCTATCTCCGCCGCAAAATCACCGAGCTTAACCGATTTTTCCACCGCCCCACCACCAACAAACACGAAATCAAATATCTCATCATCGAATGGCTGCTTAGAACTCTGCCCTGGAATCACCAATGGCTTGAAACCTTTCTTGGAAATGCCAATTGAATCCTCCACACCCAACTCCTTCAGCGCGAAGACATCAGCACCCGTAGCAGTGTCAACGCATAGGGTTTTAAAATTAGGGCTAATGACCGCCTCAGACATTAGATCCTGAAATATCGAGGAGTAGAATTGGACAGACTTTTGGAAATCGACCGTTGCCCATAGATCGGGAATCTTCTTCGGCGTCAACGGCGCAGTCCTATCGGAGGCTGAAATAACCTTAGACGAAGAGGGCTTCGTCAGCTGTCCTGCGCCTGTAACGACGTTGAAATTCTCCGGCAAGGCGAAGAAACAGAAATCGCCGACGTCACAAGATTCACCTCGGATTGTGACCACATAAGCAAATCGGAGAGCGATGACAAATACACAGAACAGAAACACGCGCACCAAAATATTTCTCAGAAAACTCGGCTTTCCCCCACTCGGCTCCATCAAGAACAACGATTTAAAAAAAAATGAAAAAATTAAAGAATCTTTTTCTTTCTTCTGATTATGTATATGACAACAGTATGAATGATCTGAAACAGCCAACAAAAAATTAGAAGAAAAAAAAATCAACAAAGCATACAACTACCGGGAGCAAAAGCGAGCAGAAGTGTGGTTAGCGCCGACGAGGGGGAGTGCGGGTGAAGAGTAAGAATAGGGTAAATTGGAAGTATAATAAAGGGGAAAACGAGAAAACATGATTCTCCGGCGGCTAAGAAACTCACTCCGATGAGCTGATGAAATCACGGCACATAGTAATCACAAGCACATTCACTTTCGGTCGTAGAAGTGATTTAATTTTCTGAAATCAATGGAAGAAGAGAGCGCGTGAATTGGATTGAAGATTCTAGGTTTTTCGATTTTGCTTTCTAAATTTTGGGGAAGCTATGGAAGAAACGAGTTTTGGAAGATAATACGGGGCAGAAGACGACGGGAGTGGGCGACTGGAAGAGCCGGTTGACTTAGTGTGTGAACGGGTTATTATCAGGTGCAGCCGCACCTACTGTAATGGATAAACATAGATTAGTTTATAAGAGTGCTTCGAGATTAAAACCTTCCTCCAATTAATCATGCTTAATAATCTTACTGTATATTGTATTTTGCTTTCCACTAAAAATGAAAAATCTATTGTATTTTTGTTATTATTCATAGTTGCCACTAATAATTTTTTTTTACCTTCTCAAGTAGGATCTTTTAACTAAATTGTTTGGCTAAATATAGTGTGCACCCGGGTGCACACGAAGCTTCGTGTGCACCCACGTACAAATATAAGCAAAAATATATACAATTATGAGTAAAAATGTATACAATTTAATTGTTAATTTTTTTAATAAAAAATTGAGTGTAAAAAAATGTACAATTATTAAAATACATGTATACACTATTGAATAAAAAGTTATACACATATGAATGCTTATTTTTTAATGAAAAACTTAGTGTGAAAAAAGTATACAATTATTACAAAACACGTATACAAAAGAGAATAACATGTATAAAAAATAGAATAAAAAGTTATACAAATATGGGTGCAAGGGTGCACCCGGGTGCACCTAATATACACTCAAATTGTTTTGACTTTGATTGTTTCTTTGAGTTTTATATCAAGTCAATAACAATTTCCATCTATTTTGATTCTTAATTGATCCTTTCTAAAAATACATGCACAACCATAAGTTAGAAACAATTTATAAATATTACCATCATCTCAATAATACTCCATAACACAATAAATATGCCACTTATTTTTCTTTTTAATATTACTCTTCCTTTTGTATTTAGTCAACATTAATAATATTATACATTTTATACTATTAAAAACATCTAAAATGTCTCATATTTTCTGTACTCCTTATTTAAAAAAAATAAAAATCTTAAATTTCATTAAAAATAAAAATAAGGGAATACATTTTCTAGAGAGGTGCTATTGAAATCTGTGAGCTCATGCACACCTGATAATTGATACCGTTAACGCGCATAGAGGAGGTGGAAAGGGAATGGAGTAGTTGAAATTACTATATTGCCATTTGACAGCTGGAATTTCGAGATTATTTTGCCATTTTCCCTGTTCCCAAATTAATGTCTACTTTACCGTTAATTTCGTTTTGCTTTCTCCATATTCAAGAAAATTTATTTTTTAGTATATTTCTTTTTAAGGACATTAACGTCATTTCATTAGCTGTTAATCAAACTGCAATTATGTAAGCGTGGCGACATTAGACCAAACGATATCATGTTAATGATTATGAACTTGTATTAAAAGATGCAGCTTATCTTAACTTTTCTTTTGGACAAATGTATAACAATTAGTAAACCCTAATTAGATACATTAATGTGATATATTTTCGGCTACACGTACTGCCTTTATGGTTTAATTAAATTGAAATATTAACCGATGAAAAATAGAATCAGACAATAATTTTAATACAGGAATTCTCTTAAATTTTAAGGATGTTAAATGTGTAATTTAGGTAAGAAATGTTTTCATATTTAATTTCTTCAAATATGAATGATAAAATTAATATAGATTATTTTCATAAGCATTAATTTCATTGTACCATGGCTAAGCATTACTAGGCGGCAATTATATTCTTTATTGTGCTATAGTATACATAGTCCAAACATGAAGACGAAACAATAAAAAAAGAAAAGCTAATATATAATATAATAATAAAAGATCAAATTAGTTAAATACTAACATACATGAAATAATATATATATATATATATATATATATATATATATATATATATTATTCCAATCAAAATTATCACGTATACTTATAATAATGATCATTATTATTATTTTAATTAGAGAATATTTGAACTCATAGTTTGTAATTATTTGTATTCACCAACTATATTAATTTAAATATTCTAATCATAAAATAAGGGGAAAATATTAATAATTATGAAAGTCGCTGTATTGCATATTGCAATTATACAAAATTATGGGCCATTGATAAAGATTGAAAGATTCTTTAATTGGATATATATCAACAAGTATTGTACACGGCAGGTCACCTGCAAAATCAATTAATTAGTGTGACATCGTGTTGGATAAATAAGTAATTTTTTGATGGATCCAATTTATTCAGTTACTATAATATAATTACTACAACTTCCAATGAGTCTTAATTAATTGAAGTTAGTTTTATTCTGCAATGTAGTGAAAATTAGCTGTACCCGTAAGTGGTAGTAATTTATGAGAAGTGTTGCATTAATTACACACATTAAAGAGCTAATGGAAATCAGTTAATACTTAATTAAACCACTAATCATTGATCAATTTATAAATTAAAGAGCCATCATACATGATTCTTCTAAGATAATTTGTGGAATTATATATTAAAGTATAATATATCTCACATCTTTCAACTTTATAAAAACAAGATGAAGAAAATGGTCTGTTCTGATACTTCTCTTTTGTGTTTTGTCTAATTGATTAATTGAATTAAAGACCACATCGTTGAAGATAAATATTGCAAGAGTAAATTATAATTTAGTTTTCGATAAAAATGATTCTAGTACATTATTGAAACGAATCAAATCAAATATAGTGAAAATTAAAAAGCATATAAAGAAAATTCTACCGAATCTACTGTAAAGGAAGAAAAGCAAAAAAGGGGTTGTGTGGGTGGATTTATTTATCCATTTATCCAAAGGAATGGGGGCAACTAAAGAGACAAGAAAAATGAATGATATAATTCATTGTAATTTGATTTTGTACACTTTTGATGTTTTATGGATGAATTTGTATGGAGTAATTATTTGTAATTATCAAGGTTAATTCCTAAAAAATTCACCACCTTATTAGAGATTTTCAAATTTATCATGACTTTTAATTTTTATTAAATCAATATACGATCTGTTTAATAGTTTCAATTCTATCACAACATTTTATTTTTGTCAATTCAATACACAATCTATTTTATATTTTCAATTTTATCACAACTTTTATTTTTGTAATTTAATACACAACTTATTTCATATTTTCAATTCAATTTTATTATTATTATTAATTAATTAATTAAAAATAAAATACAATATAGGTCGAACAAATAATTTACATTCATAGCTGTGATTAAGTTGTGAAAGACAATTATTTTAATAAATCCACTTTATGTAAAATTTTATTTTACTGTAATGAATAATTTTTTTTTAATTATTATGTTCAACTTTATTACTATTATTATAGTAAATTTAAAATTGTAACAAAAATATTATATAAATGAAATTATTTATTGAAAATAAGAATTTTATAAAAAAATAAAATTAATAATTAATTTGAACTTAAAAAAATAGTGTATTAATCCCATTATTTAATAAATACAAGTTTTATAATAATAATAATAATAATAATAATAATAATAATAATAATGAATTGAAAATATAAAATAAGTAATGTATCAAAGTGTAAAAATAAAAGTTGTGATAGAATTGAAAATATAAAATAGATGGTGTATTGAATTGACAAAAATAAAAAATTGTGATAGAATTGAAAACTCCCAAAGGTTGTGAATTATTTAGGAATTAATCCTAATCATTATATACTCTCTCCCCCTCAGTAATGTTCACTTTCAAGAACTACAAAAAAAATGTGAACATCATCTTTTAGAATTTCGTTATACAGTTTAGTTTATAATTCTATTCCACCCTAAACAAGAGAAGTCGGTTGGAATACCCAGAAATGGGCTTTGGTCAAAGTAGCAAAAGCCTTGCAGAGTAGTTAATGGTGATGGACGTGGCAATGTAGTGTTGAGTGGTGCACAATTAGAATGTGGTGAAATTGGAAAAACATATCACATCAAGTGATGACCAATTTCCAAGTACCTTCTCTAGGTGGAGAGGTGGGGTTGTATCATTTTCTTAATTAATAGTATATTAAAAGAAAAAAGAAAATGTAAAATGTGGTGCCAAGGAAAAATAGAGAAAAATCAGCAGAACGACACATCCTTGACGACTACTATAACAGATTCAACTAAGTAAATTAGTTCAACAAAATTAGTCAAAAGCTCACCCCTCCTTCAAAAGACTCCGAGAACAGAAACGCCCTTCGCTCGATGCCACTGAGAACAGAAACGCCAAAGAGAGCGACCACACAAGCCTAGTTGCATGCGAGACCAACCGCGTGCATAAGCAAGATCAATAGCATCCAGTTTCTCTTGATACTTGTTAACAAAAGCATGCACATACCTATTAAACAGCAGATAGTCCAACATGTAGATCCCTATCATCCATTACAAAATCAATGTCACTAGAAGATACATCTTTTGCGTATAATTATAGTATGTGAATGGGAGTGACTTCTTAAAAAACAAAACAACTTAATGATATTCTCATTCTCTGTCACAAAATTACTACATCTATGAAACAAAATTGACACGGGAAAAGCAATATAAACACTGACAGGCTTTGTTCTTGATGCTTACATCCATTTGATGTTGATTGAATAAAAAGAAAAGGAAAGCTCTTCTGAGATCAAGAATCATTGGCAGGAAGCGCAGTTTCAATATTTGAAGGCATTATGATGTTGAATCCATCTGCGGCTGTGGATATGAGCATTCCAGGAATCTGTGAATGCCAGTGGAGTTCTTTCAAGTCCTTTTGACCCTGCAGAAAGAAAAAACAGGTTTGATGCGATGCTGTGAATGAAAAAATTGTTTTCCCTGTAAACATTACCTGATGAACAAAGAGAAGTTGTGGAGGCAAGTCTGTGGGGGCGTTTACTTGCTCTTTTGTCTTAGCTTTAAACTCGGCTTCCTCTTCTTCGTCCCTCTCCAGCGAAAGGTCCCATACTCTGAAGTCAGTGAAATATACACATGAATTGCAAGTTTGATGATGAAACTCATTAATATTTCACTATCTTAAGGCTTCTTACGTCAGCTGATTGTCTGATGAAGTTACTGCTAAGGTGGATGCCTCGTGTGGACTCCACTCAATGGATGTGATGGGATGCTTGTGATAATCAAAGCGTGCAACTACTGAGTCTGCTTCCTGTGGGAGGAAAAAAGACGGTTGAGATAAAAAGAAAGGGTGGGGGCCGTCGTGATATTACAACGCTTAATACCTTGAGCAGTCTCAAATCTCGGATGGAAAATGTCCCATCATCACAACCAGATGCTAGCATGCAGCTTGCTAGGCTAGTCAAAGAAATAAGTAGCAAAATTTAAAAATGACCAAATAAATATCATAGCATGACAGAGTGGCTCCAAAAAAGCAAGTTATAATCACCTGTTCCATGTTATAACATTAACGTCAGCTTCATGCGCTTTGATAGAAACTGCAGGAGACTTCCCCAAACGAATATCCCAAATTGCAATGTTTCCATCAACTGAGCATGAAGCAAATACATGTGGTTCTGTAGGACTCCACTGCAAATAAGTAACAAACAATAATTAATGAATACAGTAAGATACAGTATATGTTCAGGATACACAGTGAGAGTGGAGACGTGATGAGAACCTGTAAATCTTCAACACTGGCAGTATGACCAACAAAGGGCTTAGAGTCGATATTCCATGTTGAATCAGATGTGGGTTCCCATACATAAATAAAGTTCTTGCAGTCCCCTGCAGGAATTGGAGCAAAAAAAAAAATGAACTTTAAGATCTTGAAGAATAAAAGAAAATTCATCACACTAATCCGTGTGGAGAGGAGGTTGGGATTTAAAACTCCTCAATCTACTTCCAAATTGTAGATGGGTTAAAGCTTTCGAAAGAGGAAGAGATGGAGAAGCCCTCACGCTGTACCTGTGACGAGCCTTCCAGGAACAAGAGGACTCCAGTCAATGGCATAACCTTCATCCTTATGTCCAGTAAACTTAACTAAAGGGGCTTGACTGAACACAGTCGTTCCACCATGAATAGCTGCCGCATCAGACTCTACCAATGTATTCAGATGAGAGCTCAAGTCCCAGACCTTCAACATCAATTGTGTTGGAAAAACAAATGGGAATGGTTTTATCATCATTACAATTCATAATTTTATAATAGTCAAGCTTTGGCCCTGCCCTTAATAGTTATTATACTAAATAACTAACTTCAAGTTCATACAAATATGTCTGAAAGTTCAAGTTTTTCAATCAAGTAAAAGATGAAAAGGAAATCAAGCCATAACTGCAAAACTAGATTTGCTTTTTCAAAGCGCAAAAAAAGAGGAAAAAAAAAAAAAGATTTCACCTGAACATGACCAGTGTCTGCCCAGGAAGCACAAATATTAGGATGTTGTCGCATGGCTCGTATACGGTTCACACCTCCTTCATGAGAAACCTTGCGAAGCTGTAGATTCATTTTGGAGAAGGTACCAGATCGCTCAAAAGAAGTAATTATAAATTAAACTAAAATACAACAACAGCAGCATAATAAAAGTATACCTGCAAAACAGGAAGCCCAAGTTCACCACCATCCTCATCATCCTCACTGTCACTACTCTCACTCTCCATGTCAGAACCAGCGTCATTTGACTTTTGAGGCACTAATTCACGTCTTTTTCCAGAAATATTCAGGATCTTAAATATTCCAATATAGTTCTTGGAGGAATTTTCTGCCTATCAAATGGAAAAAGTAAATTTGATTGTATGAAACTCAACCCAAAAAATTAAACACAAAACTCATCTTAAACCATGGCCTATGCACATTTCTAGGTTCTGTTTATTTATACAAAAAGGAACATAAACATTGGAAAGGCTTCCGCACTATGGTTGACAACATAATGAAACACCTTCATGCTCAAACAAAAATAATCTCATCATTAAAATTTATCGAACATATGCTGATTAAAACTTTGTTATTCACAAAAAAATAAAATCCCATATACTCGTATGGTTCTAGCATCTGCATATCAAGTATTAACACTTTACCGGAGAAAGCTAATTCATCCACATTGTTAACTTAACAGTCACCTGTGTTCCAGCAACACCGTACACAGTGTGAGGAAAATCGGAGCGCACCAACCCCAAGGAATCACGCAATATATCAAAACTGGCCCAATCAAATAAAAAATAAAATCAGGGCACCGAAAGATGGATTTTAATACACCAAAATAAATAGAAAAAGATAAGAATTGTTAGAGGGATTAGTGACAGACTTGTAGAAATATAGGTGCTCAAAAGTATATCTACAACGACTCCCAGGTTCAAGTTAATATTTACAATGGCTCCCAGTTACAAGTTCATACACACAACAGCTCCCAGTTTCAAGTTTTCGTTAACAAGCATGCCAAACTCATCTGAAGGAAGTAATCACAAGCCCGATATTAAAACCAACAATGCTAACTAATGATTCACCGCTTGCTTCCCTGTCACGCGCATTGCGATATACATACAGACTTCGAGCAGAATACACAATTACAAGGTTGATGGTTAATTACGAATTATATTTACTACTATATGTTTTTTTTCTTTTTTCAAAAGAACATTTCTCCACCTCCTGACCATCCCATAATAGAAAGAAGAGAATACACATATTCACGCAGAGAGAGACATTGTCATGTTCATCAATATGAGAAGAAAGGAACAAATTAGATATTACCTCAAACAAGGCCATCCAATGTGAAAAGCATGAAAAGAATTGTAAGCAGAAGGATCACACTGAAGCTCCTCTCCTTCCTCCAATTTATCCACACCCGGTTGCCACACCTTTGCCTCAATCGCAGGCGCCGAATTTGATGATCCTTCACCTTTCTTCGAGCCCTTCAAAAAATAATCCATAAATCAGCAGCGATTTGAGTAGATAAACCCAAAATTGAAATGAAACATAATCAATTGAGTTACTAGATTGATAGTATCCCAGAATAATTGAAAAACGAAAAATACTCAATTAAAATTGAAAAAAAACGAATTTCGTACTTTGTTCTTGCGCTTTGCCTTTTTGGGATTCTTCAAGCTGCGAACCATTTTCGGATTTTGAGGTTATCTGAACAGAAGTGTAAAAATGGTGAGGAGCAGAAACCGATTTGCAGAAGGGTTTTGCTAGGGTTTATCGCGTATCAGAGTATTACCAAAGAAGCCCCAAAATTGCTGTTATTATGGGCCGGACCAGGGGTAATGAAAAGTGGATTATAATTAAGGAATTGGGCCTGCTAAGGAAATTTAGAAAATTGGGTCTCATAATTATTAAATTGAAAAAAAGAAAAGGTATGCTTTTGGTTTTGGATAACTCAAGTCAACCACACCGTTGACCTGGAAAATTGCATATGTCAATTACGCGCAAGAATACAAAGGTTCCAGTTTGTGGCGGTCAATTCTCGGATGCATCGATCATCTGTCGAAATAATTAATTTATCCATCATGGAAAACATCTCCGAATCAAGACAAAGTCAAATGGACTACAAACGGAAGCTGACATGGCTAACATCGAATCACAAACATTGTTCTGATCAAGAGAAAGATTATGGCAAATCCCGACGGTCCCAATAAACAGAATGTTGCAGAATCACCGCCGCCGCCATCCACCGTAGAGTTGGAGAGTGGGGCGGTGGTGGAGTTTCAGAAGTCGTGAAGAGGTGGAGGAGAGAGGATCTTTTGAAGAAATGCTCATTGGCTTCGCAGGTTTTCATTCTCATGGCTAGTAATAAACATGGTGATTGGCAAGAATTCGATAAATATGAAGCATACAGGTTATAAAGCTAAAGTTCTTCATTTAATTTATTTTTCTTCGTATGTTCTTCTGCTCTTCTTGTTCTTGTCTGATCCTCGTTTTTTGCCTATGATATTTAGGTATCTATTGGCAATATCAATTCTATCAACACTGTATACAGGATTGCAGTCTCTGAAACAAATTTATCAGCTCTCTACTGGCAGAGACATGTTTTCTGGGAAGAACAGTGTTTCGCAATAGTAGATTTTTGTGGTGATCAGGTTGGTTTTTTTCTGACAAAATTTTAATGAAAGCTCAATCTCTGTCTAGATCATTACACTGAATTCTTTCTGGGATTACAGATTATGGCATACTTGTTGATATCAGCAGCCTCAGCAGCAGCTCCATTGACAAACAGGCTAAGAGAAGTAGAAGATAACTTATTTACAGACACCTCAGCAGCAGCAATCAGCATGGGATTCTTGGCTTTCTTCTTTTTGGCGTTTTCATCTCTTATTTCTGGATACAAACTTTCAAAACAATCTTACATGTAATCACCAACCTTTTTCTGTGTTGTTACTACATCACTCTTGTTCATTTTCAGACATTTGATAGTGATTGAAAACGAATTGAACAGAGGCAGAATAAAGTATTTATGAAAGTATAGACTAGTCAACATTGCACAAATAATTCATCTTGTAATAAGTTGAATCTTACAATTATCAACAACGAGTAAATACTGAATTTATCATAAAGTCTAAAGAAAAAGAAGAAAATTATTGACATTGAATATGAATAACTAACATTAATGGAACTAAACCTTTTATTTGGCAACTGTGCACTTCAGTTAATTACTGCAGAACAAATGGAAAGAATGACCCTAAACTTAAATGAATTCTGAATATACAACAAAAAAAAAATGCTTAACACAAGCTAAGAATCCTGCCTGCACATCAAAAATCGAAAAATGAGTGATCTTTAGGTTCTTGTTTGGCTATGGACAAACCATTATTTGTATGATTCATGTAAGCACCAGCAGAGTTTCCAAAACCCGAAAACGCGAAATCATTCACATTCTGCAGCATCTGAGGGTTATACGGTCCTTGCAGCGCAGTCGGGACGGAGTAATTGGTGTCGTTGGAATATCTACTCACGGGCGATGGCCTAATAACATTGCTAGTAGCCTGTGGTCTACTCAGAGCGTGACTCCCACTTCCTCTTGCAGCAGGAACGTCGTGGTTGTGTTTTCCTTCGTATGTGGTGATCACTGCTCGCAAGTCATGATTAGCTCGTTCGACGTGCTTCCTAACAGGACACCCGTTGTAAGTACACTTGTAATAACTCCTAGGATTGGGATTGCCCTTCACAACTTTCTGACCATACTTCCTCCACCTATAACCATCATCAAGAATGTCAATTTCGCTAGTGGTCTGCACGACAATTCTAGGCTCTCGAACCGTTCTACTTCCGGAAGCTGAAATGCCCTCATTCTCATCCACTCCTTTCCTGAAAAATCACACCAAACATAATAACATAAGATTCAATTCCTTATTCTAATTTAATCTCAATTCTCATATACACATCAAACAAGTCATAAAGCTCACCATCTCTTGGCTTCAGGCTCATTCTCGTCCTCGAAACCCTGCTGCTCGAAATCATCATCACCGAAAGAAGCAGTCGAATTCTCTGCATTTTCAAGAAATGGGGTGTTTGTTTGGTTGTAAGCAGATGATCTTTTATTGGATTGGGGCTTTGCGTGATTGTGACTTCCTTTGTACACAATCTCAGTGATGTGTCCATCCAAGTTGGTTTCGACCTTCTTCTTGGTAGGACAGTTTGGGAAAGTGCACTTGAAGTAACTACGAGGATTCTCGCTGCCTTTCACTTGTTTCTGTCCGTATTTCCTCCAATTGTACCCATCATCCGATTTCTTCTGCTCTCTAACATACTGTGATGGCTGACCATGCTGGATTTGTGGAGTAGCTTGAATTGTGGAATCCACTTCTTGTTGCTTTTTTAATGAACCCTGTTTATTACAAATTCAGATCAGACACCAAACGAAAATGAAATAGAAACATCAAACATGTTATAAACACCCCTCGTGAATAGGGAAACCTAGCCAATCGAATTCCACCATTATTCAATGATTTCAATCCAAGTGATTTAAGGATGAAAGAAAGCATTAATACCGTTGAATTCATTCCTTCAGAAAAGAGGGACGATGAAGAATTGGACTGCCTTGTTTGAGATTGGAATGTGAAATCGGGAAATCCTCTGCCCACATCCTCGGAGGGCAGACCAGTGAACCTTCCGGTGGTCGGAGATGGAACAACCTACAAAAACACAACATTGAAGTCGGTAAGTACATCACAAAAATACAAGCTACAATTCGCATGAATTTCGTGTGATTTAAGGATAAACTTACATCGGACGACGTAAACAGGGCAGGAGAATCGAGGAAAGCAGAAGTGGGGGAGAAATATGAAGAAGGGGAAATTGGGAATGGCTTGTAGCTGTTTGGAGTTTCAATACTGGTGTGTTGATATTCCCAATTAAACATCGACTTATCTTGGTCTGATTCATCGTATTTGGTCGACGCAAGAAGATCAGTGAACGAATTCATGTACTGCGTCGTCGAGAAATTAGATAAATTGTAATGAATTGGATTAACAGGAGTGTTCAAGCTTCCTCCAGAAGACGCCATTTGATCCGGTGTGGATCTTGGTGTGTGTATGTGTGTGTGAGAGAGAGAGGTTTTAGAACTGATTTTGGAGAGAGATGAGAAGGAAGCTTAGAAAGTGGAGCGAGAGTTTAGAAAGTGTCGGAATGGAACAGAAATATATACCAATATAGTTTGGAGGGAGAGAGAGAGTGTGTGAGGGCCCCACAGACGGTTCTTAGAAGGCAACAAGAGCCTTTGACTGTGGAAATTGGATGTTGGTCAAACCATGTGTGTTTGACCCGGTCCATACGGCTGAGTCAGACGAGATCCGTCAGCAGATAAATCCACGTCATTTTATTTATTTAATATTGCTTCATTTCTATAATTAAACCAAAATCACTACACTAAGGCCTTCTCCAATGGTTAAAAAAAAAAAAGCAGGTTTTTTGGTGCCTTGTAAGCGCCACCTCAAAAGTAAAAAATTCATACCTCCAAAACAAAACTCTTCCCAACAATAAAACCAAAAAGTAGATTTTTTGATAGGACCCACCTCAATTTCATTTTATTCTCATTTAATTTATCAACTATATATATCTAATTTTCAAATAAATTATACATAATTATACTATATTCCAGTTATTTAAATTTTATAAAATAAAAGATGAAATTAATATTATTTATTTTTTTTGAATTACATGAAACATAAAAATACAAATTAAATTATTGAGTGAGGATGAATATGCTATCTATTTGACAACAGTTAGAAATTATTGAGTGAGGATGAATATGCTATCTATTCAAATTTATTTTAAAAAAATCGAAAGAAAGAAAAATAGACAAAAATCAAAAGAAATCAATTTGCTATCTATTCAAACTAGAAGCAGTCTGCCTATTCCATATTTACACAAAAAAAACATAATATTAACAAAATAATAATTAATGATGGATAGACAACAAAAACAAAAAACAATGGTGGGTCCCACATGTTCTGCCTATTCTACCAAGTGAGATGCACAAAGAATTTCAATGGGTTGTGCATACCACTCTCTTTACTCCACTCTCCTGCCTAAAATAAAAACCCAGGTTTTTATTCCACTACCCAAACAAAAAATACAACTCTCTCCCATTGATAAAAACCTCCATCCAAGGTTTTTAACGTTTGCCAAGTCATTAAAAACCTTCCCATTGGGGGAGGCCTAAATGGCACTTGGCACTACAAGCTTAAGAAATGAAAATTGTTGGATCCTACAACAAAGAGCCCCACCTTCACTATGTGGAGGGAAATATACAATTCTTGATAATTTTTTTCCTTTTTAAATGGAAAAAATCACAAATTAAATTGTCCTAAAATAAGCTTTAACAAAGCCATGCAAAGCCAAAGGAAAAAACCTAATCTCATTCTCGTCCCTTAACAAAAAAACAAAAACAGCTAAGTTCAGGTGAACCCTATAAACAACACACTTTGCAGTCTCTCCCAGCATAAACAGATTCTTCTCCAGGCTCAACGGCTGTCTCGTCTCGTCCCTCCCGTCTGCGATGCTCGTCTCGTTCTCCACTGTGGAATACACAGGAATAGGATCACCTCAGTCTGCATCGTCCAACTGTAGTTTCCAACACTTGGGGTCTAACTCAGCCTATCAATCAACATCCATCCATCTCAGACACTTCATTCACAAAGAACACATGCATAGTATCCTGTGGACAGTATAGGAGTAGATATCATACCCGAAATAGTTTTTCCCTCCACTGGAAATTGCAGCCACGAGCCCCCAGATGTTCAAAAAGACATCGAGGCAGCAAGGATTTATACGATGCCTGAAGCTTGAGTTTAGTCAGTCCACCACATGCCAACAGCGCAGCCGCCAACCCACTCGGTGTCAAACCATCCTGGTGGAGTATGGTGATGCCCTGTAGACAGCTGATACTCGCAAGTGACAACAGCCCCACGTCCGTCACTGAGGTGTACGACAGATTTATCTGCATGTTGATGATTCATCAGACGTATGATTTTCAATAGAGTGAGATGAGGGGGAAGGTAAATTTACCGGACCTGTTTGAGGTTTTGAGAGAAGTGTGAAAGAGGAATCATGCCCCCATCGTCGATGTTGGGACACTTCTTTATGTCTAGCTTAGAAAGCTGCTTGCATCCCACAGCTACAGCTGCTAGCCCTAAAGAAGTAATGAGAGGGCATCCTCGACTTTCTAGTGTGTTCAGCTTGGAACATTTTGACAATGCCATCAAGGATCGATCAGAAATAGATGTACAATACGATATGTTAATCGTTTTGATGCCAGGGCAACCGGCAGCAATGGCCAAAATACTCGAATCACTAATTCCTGCTGATCTGAATTAAAAGAAAAATCTCAATTCAGACAAGAAAGATGTTTGATCTTGAAGGAAGGTTTTTCATACTCAGTTACTCAAATCAACCTGTATAAGACTGATTAAAATGAAAAAAAATCTGAACCACAATAATATCCACACCTGTATAAGTCTATCTCCCTGAGTTTTGAACAGGAAGCGCCAATTCGAGTTAGACCCTCGTCAGTTATGTTCAGACAAATTCCCAACTTCAAGCTCGATAGCTGTGAGCATCTTGAGATGGACTTCAGGCCTGCATCCATATACAATGAATCACTCTCACTATTTTGATTACTTGCCACTACAAAATACTATTAACTAATGCCTGTAAAATAATTTTACCTTCATCATCTATTTCGTTATCTGTGAGGTCAAGCTCCTCAAGACAAGGGCATCGCTGTCCTATCAAAATAAAAGCTTCGGCTGCAATCAAGGTGCAGGATTCTATCTTGAGGGAAACGAGGGAGGTACATGAATTTGTTATGTCAGCAAGAGAAACATGGGTAATTTTGCGACAGCAGGTGATGTCTAGGTTTTTCAAGTCCTTATGTTTAGTAACAATGGAGGAGAGTCCTTCATCGGTCACTCCTACACATTTACTTAAGCTCAGATCCCTCAGGGATACACACCAGTTTCCAATGGCCTTCAGTCCAGCACAAGTAACCTGGCAGTCATCTAGTTTTAAAGACTGTAACATCGGAAGCTTTCTCAAACTATCAGCAAGAGCAAGATCCACCTGAAAAACCCGTTGATGACATGTTACAACAGAAATTCTGGAGCCCAGGAAAGAGGAAAAGATGATGGAGACTCACTTGAGAACCATATGATAAGACAAGTTGCCTCAGACATTTAGCAGCAGTGTTCAGAGAAGACAAGCCCACATGAGTTACATTCTCACAGCTAGATATGTCAAGTGTCTGTTCACGTGCAGAACCGTTAGTTGCAGGTAAAATAATCTATTATTAATCAAATTCAGAAGTTAAAACAATAAAATGTAATCTACTGCACTTGAAATCAAGTAGGTACCTCCAATGAGTTGCATTCTATACTTAGAGCAGATAGGTTATCATCATCAAGTCCAAAACACCCTTCCAAAAACAAATCTTCAAGGTGTTGCAACTCTAAGATTTGTGATAAGCATTTATTGGTTATCTGCATTAAACAAAATAAGACATTAGACGACAAATATGTCTTGCTAAACAACACTATGGTAATCCATAAAGGAATATCCTTTCATATTACTTCTGAGAAAAACTAAATGCAGTGCAGTTACACAGAAATGTGAATATACAGAAATGAAGTACAGGATGTTCTATATGCTTCATACATACGAAAAGACAGAAGTTGACGAGGTAGTTAAAAAAATGAGTACTCAGCACAACTACCAACATAAATATCAAAACATCCACATTTGATTAGTAGAATAACTTTATGGAGAACAATAAACATATTACATATACAAAAGGAGAAGAAAGCAAAAATTATCATTGAATGCGTAAAGTAGATGACTACTGTATTATTTAAACAAATGGAACCAAATTCAGCGCGACAGCCCACATTCGACCCAGTCAGCACTCGACGAAATGAGTCAACAATAAACTTATTTTTAAAACTTTCTTGTTAAATATAGATAAGTGATGTAGATTGTGGAGTTAACACCTGAAACAGCATGCAACATATATTCGCCGCATTTTCAGTACAAGTATCAATATCCAACTACACTTAGCTGTCTACTTAAAGCAACAAGTCAAACAACAGAGTTAAAAACTTGAGAAATCTAGTCTAGTAAGCAAATAAGGGCAAAGACGCCTATAGATCAGTATGAGTTGGGGACCTGAATAGAACAAAAGTATTGTAATTCACCATTAATCTTAAGCAAACAGAAAGCAGAGCAACTAAAATAAATCTCGAATAATCACAAGACATACCCCAATAATTATCTGCAAAGATTACTACCATTAACAAAAAGCCAAAATATCATAGATTTAACATCAGAATTTGCCATAGATCCTGCTAAACGATCATACACAGATCAAGCACATATTAAACTCCACTTGCAGAATAAGTGATGAAAAAGACACAAGTAAGAACACTAATCCTTAATTTATACTAAATCATTACCGGCAAGTAAGAGAGATCCAAACTTCGAATATCCTTGCACTTAACAGCAATCAATCCCACCCCTAAATCACCAACACCCAAGCACCATTTCAAGCTAAGAAACCTCAATTTTTGACACCCTACAGCAATACAACCTATCCCAATATCAGTAATAGATTTACACCTCACCAACCACAGTTTTTCCAAGTTCTTGGCCTCGGCTATTGCCGCAGCGGCCATGTCCTTAAGCTCCGTGGCATTTGATAGATCAATCTCAACTAAATTCCTACAATTCAAGACCAAATTTGATAACCCCACATGAGTGAAAAACTTGGATTTGGAAAGATTAATTGACCTCAACATTTCCTTACAACGACCGGATATTACATCGAGTGAAACATCAGCAACTCTAGGACACAATGAAAGATCGAGATTTGAAACATAAGGGTATCTGTTCAAAACTTTAGTTAAATGTTCTGAACGAATGGGTTTCAAGAATTTCCTATGGCGAGCCTCAATCGCATAGAACGACTTGCAGACAAGAGAGAACGATTTCTTGTCTAGTGGGTTTTCTTCGACGAAATCAAGGATTGCGAAAACTATCTCTTCCGAGAGAAGATCAAAGGGGCTGCAGCTGGATTTTGAGACTAATTTCTGCATCTTCATCGCTTGAAGAAGATTTTTTTTTTCTTCTTCTAGGATTTAAGGCTAAAAATTTGATCTTTGCAGAACAAAAACTTGTGGGGCTTAAGCTATCGCAACTGGATTTTCATGGAGATTGTGAAAATAAATACAGGTGTTGAGTAGGTAGGATATATTGGTTGACACCGAATTGCAGAAGTAACCGATAACAGAAAAACACTGGCATGGATTATGACCCGTTGAGGAATCGGAAGAAAGAGGAAGAAGACGAATTACGTGGAATTACAATATTGCCCTTCGGGCATTTTCCATATGAGGATATGGATATTCGCTGCATGTTTACACATGCTAATAATTATTTCTGTAAATAGTAATAAAAGTTAGGTTAATATGTAATTTGGAAGCAAAATTAATTAGAGAGAAAAGGAGAATTGAGAATTTAAGATATTAAAATAGAGAAGGGTATTAGGGTAATTGAAAGGGGTATTTGGGATGCAGTACGGGAAAGGACAGAATAAGTGGAGGGGGGCAGTTTGGGTAAGAGAAAGCGACGGGGGGTCAATAAATAGGCAACTAAGCCAAACTCATTCGGTGGAGAAAATATTTGAGGAAGGACATATCCGGTGTGCGGAAATTGTACCTTAGAAATTGATTCTTTGAAAATAACTTCTCTCATTATCTTCAATTAATGTTTTCTTAATTTGATTTATCGTATTCTAAATTTATAACCAATGCTTTTTTCTATTTTTTTTGGCAACTGAAGTAACAGACATAAAAATCAATACCCTTCAAATTCAAAGTTTGGCAAACAAGATTGGCTCGTAAAAAGATTTTCGTAAAGAAGTAATTATATTTTTAAAAAATGTAATATATATGGATTAATTAAAAAGAAATGATAGTAATAAATTAATTTAGGAACAATCTAAGAAGTGATATATTTTCATTGTACAATAAAAATATCTTTAATAAAGTGACAACTATTAAAAAAAAAAGTAAAAACTGTCTCATATTAGAAAATTTTACGCAAGTGTTAGCCCTCAATGTTACTCCCTTCCCTTCGTTCCCTTAAAAGGTATTCGTTTACTTTTTGCACGTGAATTAAGGATTACAATAATTTAATGTATAGTAAGGTAAAAAAAATAATATTTTAATGTGTAGTGGGTAGTTGTATTAGTATTGAGTGTGGGGTCATGTGTAGTATTGTGGGTCACATCAATCCAAAAAGAAAAATTGATACTTTGTAATGGGATGAGACGGACTAAAATGGAAAAATGGATACGTATAAGGGGACGGAGGGAGTATATAATATAAAAAAAATCATTTATTCAAATTTAAGTTAAAAGTAAAAGAATAAATATACAACAATAATATAATTAATATATATTAAAATATATAATATTCTTTAATTTTTATATAAATATGAAATAAAAGGAGTATTATATATCTAAAAGTCAATAAATATTTCTCCTAGTAAATAAACTTTTGTTCCTTCTATTTCGTCAAGATAATCTAATATTTTTGGTAAAAATGAAAAAGCATTAAGGTAAATTAGGTGTGTTCATTTTTGTTTTTTTAAAAAGTGCATTTTAATCTTGTTATTTTGGGTGTAGATACTTTTCCTTGAAATATTAAATATGGACGGAAAATAGACGATAGAATATACGGCACTCCACATTGCAAATTTAGAAGGTGGGGTTGGGGTGGGGTGGGGTGGGGTGGGGTGGGGGCCGTACTTATGAGGGATCATAATAGAGTACCAACCTTACCCTGATAAGAACGGAATCAGTTGTGTACTCCAACTTTTGCTAACATCACATTCACGCTTCTATTTGACATTATTCATTTTTATTTATTTATTCTTTTTTTAATACTATAAACAGATTCTATCAATCTCATCCATTAATATTTTCAATTTACAACTGGAATACAATTTTCTTTTTCTTTTTTACAATATATGCATGAACTTTCGAAATTCATTGCTTAAAAAAAAATTGTGGATTCAGGGAACACTACTAGATTTTTTTTAATTAAATCATATTGAGTGCATAAAAAAAAAAAGGTTCTACCGTGTACTTATTATTATTATTATTTTAATACAATAACAATAAAGTGACTGTTGTGACCCCAACTGCATGCAGCCCCGCGCACCATACATATGATTCCTTCCATATGCAAATTTTGGATTTGATTTTTTTTTTGAAAGTGTCAATAGTTTTGCTTATCATGATTAATGGGTAAATATCAAAATTAGTCAGGTAAATAATTGATTTCAATTTTAGTTTTTTTTTTTTCTGCAATTCTCAATTTTGATCATTTGTTTATTATTGGTTCTTTTTAGTCTATTTTTGGTTCAAAATTTAAACATTTATGACCAATTTTGGACATTTTTTAAACATAAAAAAATGACCAAATTTGAGAAAATGACTAAATTTGTACTAAAAGGACTAAAATTAAACAAAAAATGACCAAAATTGAGAATTGAAATGATAAAGGATTAAAGTTGAAATCAGTCATACTTACAAGACCAATTATGATATTTACCCTGATTAATGTACTAACTTACTATTTTGCGTACTAGATAATAAACATTATATGTAAAAAATAAATCACAAATCACATGGTAGAGTAGTATAGCATTAATTCTTTGTGCATTTAAAGTGATCAAATTCATTTTAAGTGGAAGGAAACATGAAAATGAAATAGAAGCTCTAAACCACATGACGAGTTTTTTTAGGGATACAATTATTTTTTTTTTTTAACATGAAAATTAAATAGTAGCATTAATTTCACTCGTGTAGATTAAGAAAAGTGACAATAATTTTTAGGGATACTATTATTTTTTTTAAATTAATAAATAATATAGTATGTTAGGTATGTTGTGAGGTAGGGTAATATTTTTGTAAAATTTACGAGAGAGTGCAATTTATTTGACTTTTTGCCTTCTCAAAGAAAATGGAAATTTATGTAAGACGCTCAAATGAAAACAGTTAAAATTAAAAAGAGTTATCTTAATTCGCATTATATATAAATTTTTTGTGTTTCTATGGGGCTGTGTGACTGTGTCCCCGGGATACGAGTTTGCCCATATATATATAGAAATAAAGTATCATGATAATCAATTATTGGCACCCTTTTTTCTAAGACTAATTATATAGTGCACCCACATTAAAAAATATATACAAATATAAATAAAAATATATACAATTATGAATAAAAATGTATACAATTTAATTATTAGTTTTTTTAATGAAATTAAGTGTAAAAAAATATACAATTATTAAAAAACATGTATACACTATTGAATAAAAAATTATATACATATGGATGATAATTTTTTTAATGAAATACTTAGTGTAAAAAAGTATATAATTATTAAGAAACACGTACTCCCTCCGTCCCGTTTTAATGTTTATGTTTGCTTTTTGCGCGTTGATTAATAAGTATAATATTTTAATAGATAGTGAGTGGAAAAATATAATATTTAATGCAAAGTGGATAGGTGTATTAGTATTGTATGATATATTAATTATTTTAGGTGGATCCCATATTTCAAAAAGAAAAACGTAAACATTGAAATGAGAGGCCCAAAATAAAAACATAAACATTGAAATGGGACGGAGAGAGTATACAAAATAAAATAAGTTGTATACAAAATAGAATAAAAAATTATACACATGTGGGTGCATCTAATATCAACTATTTTCCTAATAAAGTGAAAATTGGAAAAAGTAAAAACAAGATAAGGGCTTGGTGAAGTTGGGCATTTCAGTCATTTCATAATAGTAATATATAGCCATATTGCCCTGGTCAAGTGGTAGAGGGGAATGTGGAAAGGCCTTCCAGCTGAGCT
This sequence comes from Pogostemon cablin, assembly GCA_023678885.1. Taxonomy (NCBI): domain Eukaryota; kingdom Viridiplantae; phylum Streptophyta; class Magnoliopsida; order Lamiales; family Lamiaceae; genus Pogostemon; species Pogostemon cablin. Next base: position 2,567,822 of record CM042983.1, read on the forward strand.
TGGTTGCTGCAGGCTGCCTTTGGCATAAATTTGGTCCCTTGCAAGCACAAGTTTAACAGTGAACCCTCCATATAAGCTACTTGAGGCACATCCTGCAATTTACTTCCTCCACCAATCCTCAGGGCAGGGGCGATGGGGGCCCCTAATGGCGGGATACACAATTTTTTTCAATATATAGCCATATTTAAAATGGAATAGATGATGCAATGATTCAAAGAGGTTGAAGAATGAAGAATCCGTACATCTTGCATTGTGTGGGGCCACTATCGGTTAATTTCTAGTACATCCTTTTTCTTCTTGTTGGGCTTCACGGCTATGTGGGTGGACCTTTTTCTTCTTGTTGGGCTTCACTGCTATTAGGGTGGCTGACACTATTCTTATTGGGCTTCACTTTATCATGTGGTCCGTGGAGGATCTTGCTAAGCTATGACCAAATTTATTTATCTTTTTAAATGAAATAAAACTAAATTACGAACGCCACCATCCAAGTTTTTTTTCTATTTACAAATAATATTATCCCTCTATTTTAACAATATTCCATTGATTTTTATTTTTATTTTTTAATTTAGATTGATGAGTGCCTTGATATGTTTGTTTATGCACAAATATTTATATACTTAATTAGATAAGATTTTTTTTTTAAAATAACATAAAGAGTAGCAAAAAAAAATAAAATGTTAAGATGATCTAACAGACCATTGAATGAGTAGAAGGAGCTTGTTTAAGTGAAGTAGATGCTTCCTCACACGATAAATGTGCACACTGTAGAGTACAGCAGCAAGAGACACCAACATAAAGGACAACATGGTCAATTCCCAGAAATCCTACACAACACAAGATCATCATATGAGCAAAAAGCAATGAGAGACCTCCAAAAAATGACTATAGCCTTCATCATATGATGGGGTGAAAGAGATCTCACCCGTGGGTTGGAGATGAGTATGCCCATGATGTAAGTCATCAAGTCGAGCACCGATTGAAGTGAGTTCTGGACTCCGCCTACGACGCAGCGGTCCGTTTCAACGACGTTGTCCTGTCCAAGAAAATCAGATGATCATAAGCATTCATTCAACACTGAATCTCACTGCCTTGGTTTTTAGATTGTTTGTGTTGCTTGCCTGCATTTGCTGTATGACTGACAGATCAAACATCCAGAGACCGAGGCGAGACGAGGCCACTCCGGCCATCAGCATGTATGCGGACGCTAGTTTCTCCCTCACGAATATAGAAGCAACACACAACAACAGACAAGTCCACTGAATATGCATTCATAAGATCAGTTACAAGGCTTGTAATATTTAAGTAGTCTTTAAAGAGTATGATGATGGTTGAGAAAGACGAACCTGAGACCAAATCGACCAAAGGCCGGTTCGGAGAGTTGAGAGACGAGACTCTAAGACAGGGTAAAGGAATGTTGCTGCAATACCGATTGTTGCACTAATTCCACGCGCAATTCCAATAACATATGCAGGTATGCCTTGCCATTCTAGAGTGGCAGTCATCAATGTTCCAAAGCTGGTGTTTTGGAAAAAGTAAGGCTTTTTCTTTTGGACAAGTATCATTAAATATATAAACACAAAACAATTTCTAAATAATGTTACCTAAGTACTGTAAAGTAGAGCAGAGCAAGAGATAATCCAGGGAGGACAACATCTTGCTTCATATATACTTTCCAAGCATTTATATACGAAAGATTCAGAAACCGATTGATCATACTTCCTTTCGAGCTGCTCTCAGGCTGGTCTGGATCATTTGTGTTTGAACGAATCAAGAATTCTTGCTCGTGATGAGTTGATGTGCTTTCATCAACTTCCCTCGCCGATGATCTTGACATCCTTCTCTGGCTGGCTTCTCTTAAACCCGGGATCCCATTATACACAGACATCATAAGCCAATATTGTAAGCACACCGACACTACGTTCCAAAGCGCAAGAAAAATGGCGGACGCGGTTAGGGATACAAAACTGATGATGAATCCAGAAACAACAGGTGCAAACAGCTTGCAGGTTAGATCAATTCTTCTAATTACTGAGTTCATCTTAGTTAAAACTCCAGGAGATTGGCCTTCTGATATGACAACCAACCTGCAATCATTAGTTTTTTTGGGATTTAAGATAAATAAATCCATTGAGAATAGAATTGAGCACATGTTGTCAATCAGAGGATCGTGTGTGAGACCGTCTTACCACTCTCGTTCAACCAAGATGGTTCCAGCCAGAGTAGAAACCATTGCCACAGCACCTGAAACGTTGATTAGTACAATAAGAGAGGCGAACACCACATAATTTGAAGACGCGAAGTCTGCGTTCGTAAGCGTTGCAATCACTGCACCTCCGGCAACCATAAGAGAGAGATTCTGGCTGAATAGCCACAGTCGGAGAACCTGCAAGTTTCACACTACATTGTAAGAAGAATTTGATGTTAAACCAACACCAAAACAAATGCAAATGGACTTAAAATCAAATGAGGATGAAATAAACCTGAATATATGACAACTTATCCACCCACTGTCCTATTAGAGGACCAAATAATGCAGTGGAGGCAGATTCCACCACACCATAAACTGCAGCAAGAAGTAAAGAGTCTGGCCACATATTGATCATGTATAACCCCACTGAGAATTCCCACATCCTGTGATTCAGGACACAAAAAGTAATTTGGTTTCATGAATTTAAGGTTCCACTTACAGACAAACATGGAGTGTGTCTAGTAAATAGGACAACAAGATAGAAGATCAGTTGATGCTTTAAAGTTCTAAACGCTAGCTCTAATTTAATTTTTATTTGAAGAATTCACAGTGAACTCGAATCTCTGCAATTTTATAATTGCCACAATCAAGAACACAAATTTACTTTTGGATCAAAGGAAACCCTACACAATTATCACAAATTGTCCAAATCCGTACATAATTAATACAACAGGGGGAATAAGTATTTGACTAATTTAATTTTGAAGATTACATGTAATAATTAGACAAGAAAATAAATGAATGAAGAAGATAGAAAACCTGGCACCCCATCTGGCCAAAAAATGGCCAATATATAGATTTAAGAGTAGAGAAGAAGGGAATGAATGTGTTTGTACTTCTTCATCAATCAATGGCTCATCCATTCTTTTTTCCTTCTCTTCTTCATCTCTTTCTTCCCCTTCTTCATTTTTATATATAGTCAAATCCTTTTTTTATTGTAACCATCTCTGATTGACGCTGCATGTCCCTTTTTTTTTCCAAAAATTTTACTAATTTTTTAATTACTGACAGTGATGATTCAACTAAACCAATTCGTTTCCTTTCACTCGATCTTGCTTTAGTTGGTGTACTGTAGGGTATAATAAATTCACTGCAAAGTAGGTCTATAGGTGAAAGAAATGTTATTGGATTGGATGATCCATGATCCAACCATACCATATGTAACAGGGTCGGGTTGTACATGCTCCATCAATTAGGAGAATTTACCACACCGACCACATATTTATTCATGGTGTTTTGTGGATATATGCTCAAATTTCAAATATGCTTTGATATATATTATTTTTTATAAATAATTATCTATATAATAATTTAAGGATATGCTCGAATTATAAAGTAAATATATATTTGTATATCTGTTAAATTTTAATTAATAATTAAATAAAATTAAAAATAATTTAAAGTCGACACCTCATAATATACATTGAAATAAATATCTATCTTCAAATGGATTACGTAGTTATTACTCATGACGTTGAAAACATTGACTTGTTCCATTGGAATTATACACTTTATTATTCATCAGATTCATGGTCAAGTTGTGAATTACTTACTTTTGGTATAAATTCTTTTTACCTTTTCTTGCCTATAATTTAATGAGATACATGTTGATAATTTAAATACTGTTGTAATAATTTTAAGCTATACATGTTGATAACTATCCACTCTTCTGAATGTAGAGAGGGACAAGGACAATATTTACAATTACAATGAAATCTTCTCCCTCATTATGGTTCTTCTTATTTATTCTCTAATTCTTTCACATGATTGATTTCTTATTTAGTTACTTTATAACAAAAATGAATCGAGTCCTCAACGTTGCAGATTCCCCCAGGCATGTTCGTAGCACAAAAATCTAAGCTCAAATGATAGTAAAATGATTGCTCAATAGATTAAGTGTCTTATCACAAATAAAATAAGAAAAAAAAAAGCAAGAGAGAGAGTATACTAAATTAGTGGCATAAATTAACATGAAAAGGAATCTGATTGGTCCAAGGGAAGATCTCTGTTCCTCGAATTCTTTACTCAACAAATAATTAAATATAATATTATTTTGAGTTATCTGGTCATTACTTCACTGAGGAATCATATGCCAACCCAACACTTTATTTTTTTAAAAAAAATTACATTAATAAGAAATATGAAGTCTTCTCAGTCACATAATCATAATATTTTCACCAGGATCAATAAGTAAATAAAAAGAATGTAAACTATGCACCAAAAATGATACATTCACAAATACAATAACACCTGTCGGCTGTCCAGAAAAGGGGAAAAAAACATCCTATATGATTTCCATGGACAAACTTTTAACAAGGGTTCTGTAATAGGTAGTTCTATACAAGGATATCTTTTACACAGTTGTATCGGAGTTCTTCTCGAGCGAATTTAAATCAGATAATCATTATTTCTGGACGACAAACCTGCAAAACATGCACAGTTGCAGATCGGCCAGGCTTAATCTATATAGCAAGAATGCAGTGGGGGTCAGATAATACTAGCCTCCACTCAGCAACAAAACAAAGATAAGTTTTGAACAGGATGCACAAAGGTGAAATTGAAAAAAATAATTCAATGAAGGGATGAGCTTTAATGTAGTAATATGGACTAATTATCAGTATTCATAGTTAGACAATAATGGTCTCAGGACAATAAGACAGTGTAATGATGCATGTATTTCTTCTGGCATCATAAAACCAAGCTTGCTGTTAGAAAACACAGAGTTACTGACACAGGAGAATGAGGAGGTATTTTTTCCACTTAAAAAAGAGATAATGGAAGTGCTTGGCTTCTACTTTCCCTTCTCTCAACTCCTTACAATGTTGAAGCTAAATTACTGTTCTTCACATCTCTTCCCTCGCCCTCCGATCAATGTGGAAAACAAAAGAATAAAACTAACACAACCATCTTCCTAGAAATCACAGTGGGAACTCATGTCACAAAATGAAGACAAGCTCAGTAACACTCAATTCCAGACCGTCCTAGATACCGTAATATTCACCAAATCCATGAATTGCAACAAAGCATGAGACTATGAAAAGTCATGTTCTTTTTCATAAAGGACCAGATTCATTCTGCTATGTATTCAGATCCGTTTATTATGATTAAATAATAATTCAAGGGTATGTGGCAACACAATACGCAGTAGCTACACCAGCAGCATGTTATCAACTCAAAAGAGCTCAAAGTACCTCAGCAAGATGGAGCAGTCATGAACTTAGCCCCCAACTGATGACAAGAATACAATAGCAATATCATATCTGCACCTGCAGTTGGACCATACATAATTGCCATTTGCTAATAATGACATCTCAACCGCACATTCTTCAGAAAGAATAGATATCTTTGAAGAAGGATGGTATCATTTAATTGGACTTGCAGGAAAAACAGGGCAGTGGTACACCAGTGCAGTATGGCATTAATATTAGTGATCTTTCATGGGACATTCAACTTTGATGGGGATATTATTAAAAGGTATTCATAGAAAAGAGCCTATATACCAGCATTTAGGAAATTATGGCTTCATGTTTCGAAGTTATGAAGAGGAGTTCAACAACATGGATCAGGCACTAGAACAGGTCTATCTATTGACCTAATCTTTAATGCCTTACAGAATAAAACGGAAAAGGTTTTGATGAATTCTATACTCGCCGCCACTGAACAGTCAGCAGTGACTCCTCTCTTGCATTAAAAAAGAGTTGGGAGCAGAATTAGGATGAAATCATCAATGCTCATCACAATACCTACTTTCAGAATCTAGTATGTCTGAGTTATTCAAGAGTAGAGCGATCCACAAATGAATTAATTTAATTTTTAACGATGTAAAATGATAGGCAAAAAACACAGGGGACAGACACAAAAGACTAGCTATAAATCTAGCTTACCATCCATTTGTACAACAGAAAACGATCAAGACTCCTCAGTAATATCATCCGAATCAGAATCACTCATATTGTAACCTACAGAAACACAAATTCCACATCATATGCCATTCACTTTAATCAACAACAAAGCTTACAATTATGTGAGGAGATATGGGGGAAAAAGGTAGAGGATAGGGAATTACCAGGACGTTTATTTTGAACTTTCCATACAGAAGACCTCATTTTGGAAGCCCTAGTTATCCAAAATTTACCCTGAATTGCCAACGCATGCGAATTTTAGGGAAAGAAAAAACGAACAATTTCGAATAAGATCAAATAATTCCCCAAACAAAAATTTGAAAATGGACGAAGACAGAAAATTAAAGTAGACCTTGTCAGCGTCCTTGGGAGCACCATAGCCACTATAATACATCTGCCCCACAAGAACCTGCATATTGACGTCGCCGGCTTTTGCCTCTTTGAGCGTGTCTTGAAACCATCGCTCCGTGCAATCTGAGACTACCTCCGACAGCTGCCATCGCCGCTTCTCGACCGTATCGCCGTCTTCCTTCGACTTTGTCGCCGTTCTCTTCCGCTTAGCCTTATTACTGTTGTCGTCGTCGTTATTCCCAAACTCCGGCCGGCTACTGCTCATCTGCGGCGATGATTTCCCCATATGTAAAAACGAAACGGAGAATCTAACCTAAAATTATTGATACATATTTCTCGAGGGGATATAAATTTTGGGACTGTAAATTAGGGAGACTTTAGAAGGTTTTCTGAGATTGAGGAAGAAGTTTATTGCTGTTCCAGTCAGCATCAGCCTGTCATGGAACAATGCGACGTCGTATGTAAAGTGATGACGTGATTGCGTTGACATCTTTTCTATGAAAGTCAAAAGGTCTGCTTTTGCCTTTTGGGTGAAAGAATCTAGGCTGGACTCCAGGTATTTCAAATGGGCCCTATTCTGGGCCTTTTTTAAATGTAATTTATAGTTGGGCCCTAATTGGATGATATTTACATTGTGCACAAATAATCGTCTCGATTTTTTTTCTTCTATTTTTACATTTTCTATTTATATGTTTTCATTTTGTTTAAATTTCACTAATCTTGCTTTAGGTTTAGTTTTTTATTCTCCCCATAAACTTTTATGTTACTTAATTATTATTATCTTCTTAAGAAATTATTGATATTACTTACGGTCCCACAATTTATAAAAGATATAGCACCAATCTTAACTAAGAAGAACGTTCGATACACTACAAAAAGTAATTTGTTAGTGAGCCAAACTTAGACAGTCATTTGTTAGTGAGAAAAAACTTAGTAAAATCCAACAGAGCTTAATTGGTGAATTTATTAAACAATTGGTATATTTTGTTCTATTCTGGGTGTAGGTTTTGTAAGTAACAAATCTATTTTGAAGTAACTTTAAGGTGTGGATTAGTTTTTAAGTTAGTGAATACAAATTACATTTGTCCAGCTATTTTCTTTGTACACACAGTTACAAAATAGTGAAAATAAAAATAAAGAATAAAAAATCACAAGTGTATATGTACCTAGGGATGGCAATGGGGCGGATCAGGGCGGGTACCTGGTCGCCCCGCCCTGCCCCGGTACGGGTCCGCCCCGCCCCATTTATTTTTTTTATTATTTTTTTAATCATTTTACTGTTAAATTATAATACATTCAAATATAAAATTTTAAATTAAAATAATATAAAGCGAATTTAAATTTTAAATTAAATAATTAAACTTTATTTTCATTTTAAATTTTTTTATTACATTATATATTTAATGATATATATAATATTGTAATAAAGTATTTTGTAATAGTTATATATAATGACCATATATTATTTTTTATTTAAATTAAATAAAAATGTATATATAATATTTAATGTATATCAATTAAATGATATTATATAATAATATTTAAAATAAAAATTTTAATATTTTTAATACGGGGCGGGGCGGGGCGAGGCTAGGACCCAGACCCAACCTGCCCCGTGCACGGGTCGGGGCAGACCCGCCCCATTCTCTGTTCGGGGCGGGTCAGATCTGCCCCAAACAGGGCGGGCCAGGACGGGTCGTGTGCGGGTCGGTCCCAATTGCCATCCCTATATGTACCAAGAGCAAAATTGAACACAGGTATGTTTCTATACTTGTATATATATTTCTGTCTAACTGTATTATATACCCTCAAACATTTACGCAGAAACCGAATATAAGAATGTCGTACAACTTTTGTTTCATTGATATCAAACATGTATTCAACTCACATGTTTGTTTTACCTTAAAAAGCTCTATAACTGGACACTATAATGCTGGCAGAGACACCCTCCTTCATAACTATTTACGAGTCACTCCAACTATCACTATCATCCTCATCACTACCAGCAAAGGCCTGCAATTCTCACCACATTCATAAATTAGTTCGACGGGATTAAGATTAAACGGGTGTGGAAGCTGTGGAAGGAGTAAGAAACGAGACCTGGCGAATAGCGTTTGCTTTTTCAAGAATGGCAGCAACTCGAAGATTGGTGTCAGGACCACGAATGCTTGGTCTTAAAGCCATCGCAGGTTTCAGGTTGAAGGACTGACCAAATGAAGAATGCATGGAGTCATCATTTGATAATAATGTACATTAACAATGTATATCACATGGTGTTTGTTTCTTATGTACCTTGGTCCTAATTTGTTCCAAGAAAGAATCTCGTTCGTCAACCTTGCGTATTTCAGGCAGCACTCGTTCTGTAACTTTTCTTAGCTGCAAAATGAGTTAAAGATAGTGAATTATGGTACCATGAGAAATGAATGAATTCCATCAATTAAAGGAAACAGGTGATACCTACTTTACTTTTGTTGAGAATAGCAGCATCATCGATGAGAGGATTGTGAGACGAGGGCAGTTTCACTGTTTGGTTCCCATTTTTAACTCCATATTCTACAGCTGGTGATGAAGATACACCCTCTGAAACTGGAATTATTATCTGCTGTTGCTCGGGTTTTGTCTTTGGTGGTATGTCGGTCGTCTCATGCAAAGAGTTGGCTACCAAACTAGCATAGCCATTCTCAACGTCCTCTTCTTTTGATGCAGCCTCAACAGCTGGTGATGAAGATACACCCTCTGAAGCTGGAACAATTATCTGCTGTTGCTCGGTTTTTGACTTCGGTGGAATGTCTGTTGTCTCATGCAAAGCATTGGCTACCAAACTAGCATAGCCATTCTCAACATCCTCTTCTTTTGATGCAGCCTCAGGGGCGGTTTCAGTTTGAATGTGATTCATCTCTTCAAGTGAAGTATTACTTTGGTTGGCGGATGCAGTTGGTGGGGATGTTCCAACATGATCAGCGGATGTCGGAGGTACTGGAGAACTAACATTATCAGATGGAACGGACAGCAGATGTCTCACCGGCTCATCCTCGAGAGAAGGTGAGGCATGCAGCAGCTTTCCCATCCTCCACTCAACTGGAGGGAGAGGTGGCAATGGTGGTAAGTCTCCCAGATTCATCTGATTTGTTTCAGGAAAAAGATTAATTGGAGGGATAACAGAAAATAATTGATCCATGGGATGAACCAGCTCTTGATCGAGTTGGCTGAGTTCGGCTCTTTCCAGTGTTATTGATTCTGCAGTGCCATAATCAACTGGCCATGACGGACCATCAGAGTTGGGATCATTTCGGTAAACTAATTCTTGTTCTCTATCTACACCACATTGCTCTGTTTGTAGTCCATGATCAACTTGAACAAGAATATCTGAATTAGGAAGGATATCTGATACTTCTGATTTGGGAAGATCATTATTAAAACTGTTGCAGAAATCCCATTCAAAAGCTGATGCTGTTGGGCCCATTTTCTCCACAACATCTGATTCTACATGACATTCTGAAGGACAGTTCTCATCATTCACAAGTTCATCCACACCTGAATCCTCAAAGCTATTATCGTGTTCTTCTAACAACTTATTGAGACTTGCACTATCAGAAACTGCAGGCATGCCAATGGTATTTGATTTATAAGCCTGTATGTCACACTTATCCAACAACCCATGAAGCTCACTCACTGGTTCCTCAGAAGAGCTTGAAATTTCAGTAACTTGTTGTCCAGTGGAACTTAAGCATATTCCATCCATATCTACAGTATCTTCTGTTCCTGCAGCCTTGTTTCTGAGAGTTTCAACTGCAAAATTTTCGTTCTTTACTGTTGCCTCTTTAAAAACAACCTCTTCTGCATGGAGATCAAAACCTTCCGCCGACCTATCTGGAGAGTTTGATATCAGATTGTGAGTGGAGCATATAGAGTGATTCCTTTCAACTTTTGATATCTGATCGCTAACCAAAGATGTTTCCTCGAGTTTCTTCCCAACAGAAGGCACGGTGACAAAAGGAAAAAGGCTTTCAATAGAACCATTTGAATCCTCATCATCCAGCAAATCAGTATGGCTATCTTCTTTGGAAATTTCTGATTCCATACTGTCTCCATGATGAAACGTAACAGGATATACAGTAGAGTTTCTAGGCACCTTGTAAAACTCATCTTCCAATTTACCCAGAATTTCGTGTTCAGAAGATAGAGTGTCTAGACTGCCATATTTTGAAAGATTTTTAATCATATTTGATGTGGAATCCTTCCCGTCAAATGCATCCTCATTCAGTGAATACAAAGATATTTCAACTGAACTATCTGTGGCGGGTATATTAGATATGCAGGGACTCTCCAAGTTTGGCTCAGCCACTAAACGTTCTCCAGCAGAAGATCGAGGTGAATTATCGAGGTTAGCCTTCTCTTCTTTGTCATTCAAGGTAGAGACTGTTTCATCCAACTCATGTGTCTTTAACGTACAGTTTCCCACAACCTCTTCCGAATCAGAGTGTAATAATGATCCATTACTGCATACACTAGGCGTCAACTGTTCAAACTCAGATGTGTGGTCAGTAATTGCATGCGTCACAGAGCATGTATTATCAGAAACCACATGTTCTGATAAGTGATCCACTTGAAAATCTTCATCAGCAATTTTCTGGTAAGAAGTTGAATCAACCATCTCATTTTCAGAGAGATTATCGTCTCGAAATCCTTCAGCAGGAAAACTTTCTGTTTGTTGATTTTCAGAAGAAGTGCTTGGAGAATCAGTAGAAAAACTAGAAATTTGTTTTGTTGACGCGTTGTACTCTTGATCAGATATTGTTGTGTCTCCACTAGATTGAGAGTCAGATGAGTTGTTCCCTTCATCAACATCCGAAATCAGTGATGCACTTTGTACAAACGGGGAGGTGCTATCATTCTTCAATCTCAACTCGATGTCTCCATCCATTTCTGATTCCATGGTTGAGGGTGCATCAACATAATTGTCTATCTCACTGGCAGTGTCATCAGAATGATAAAAAGTTAAGCTGCCTTCTCCATGGTTTTGTGCATCTACAGCTACAATCTTCTCATCAGGCACCCTATCAAGAGTGGATGAGACGCCATATATTGCTGCAGGAGGATAAGAATTGGGTATCTCACAGAGTTCATCATCTGTGGGAGACTTGTTTGGTTCATACATGGAAGAATTCATGGTATTTTCCTCTCCGTCTGGAGATGATGGAGGACTACGTCTTGCTTCAAATATTTCAAAACCAGACTCATCATGATTATATGTTGCTGACTTTAGAAGGGATGAGTTCGTATTGACTTCATGGAGCACTTTATGATCTGGGGAAGGAGAACTCAGTAATTTTTCCATGTAGCTCTTCTCAGTTTTCAAGTCAAATGGAAAGCCAGTCAGCCTCCTCTTTAATCTTGTGTGAAGAGAAGGGTTCTCAACACCATTTTCAATACGCTCCTCCAGAAATAGCTGATGGAGTCTGGGAGAAGCACACCAGTCATTCACTGTCAATTGAAAAGGAACTATATACAGAAGTAAATATCTCACTTGGAATGTGATGACAAAACTTCAGGGGTTTCTCTATCTCTCCAGCGTGTCCCTTTCTTCTGTTCATCATGAAACAAATAATAGATGATAAATGAATGAGTAAGAATCAGTGAATTTGTTACGATGTCCCACATCGGTTCCGCACGAAAGTGTGGAAGGGCATATAAGTGGGGGTCAACTCTTCACCTTCAGCCATGGTTTTGGGTGAAGTTAGGGCTCCCTAGCTTATGTGCCTAACAGAATTGAATAAAAGGTAGTTCAATAAAGGGTCTATTGGTTGTCAGAGGAATGAATGCATATGTTACAACCACAAATAAGAAAAGAGAAAGGAGTAGAAATATTGCTCAACTGCTGCTATTTATTATGCATATATTGCGGTTTAAGTTTTTTACTGCCTGAGGCAACATTATGCACCACTCATGGTCAACCATATAGATTCAGATTAAATATTAACACAAGGGGTGAACATTTGAACTGAAGAAAGAACACTATCAACCAAAAGTTCAGTCTATTCAGAAGAAAACTTTTAGAACATAAATGCAAAATAAATGAGGGAAGCTTGCTTGAATATCAATCATATCTTAAGGTTTAAGGAACCAATAGTGAGCAAAGAAATGCTTAAGCTTGCTTGAATATCAATCATATCTTAAGGTTTAAGGAACCATTAGTGAGCAAAGAAATGCTTAGTTTACTGTACCCTGTTTCATAATTAAAAGCATCAAGTCTTTTAAAGAAGTTACCTTTGATTTCCGGATCTTCTTTTCCCTCTGGACATCTAAATTAATTTCAGCCATTTCAGCTTTAAAAAAGGAGGGATCAGAATAACGTTTCAGGCATGCTCCAGCACCCGCCACGTCAAACCTAAATCCATTGGGGTTAATTGAGATATTAATTATTATCTAGACAGATTAGTCAAGTCTAAAAAGAGAGCAGATCATACTTGTCTAGAAGGAATAGGCGAGGAGGGGCCCTGCATTCTTCATAGGAATCCCTTATAAATCGAGGCAACTCTCCCTGTGTAACTAGATTACGATCCAGTCTTAAATTTGGATGCCAATCAACACCTGCAAATTGATATTTAGACCACATTACTATTAAATACAACAAGCAGCGAAATATGCATATTTGAAAAAAGATTGCAGCACTAAAAGGGGATTCCGATTTGTTGAAGAACTAAAGGTTCCCAACAAGGTTAGACAGAGCCACATCAGGTTTCTACAGCAGTCATACATTATTACTACATGAATATTATTGTGATTAGGTGATGAATTGTATAATAAGCTGTGACAAAGTTTGCTAATAGGAGAGAAATTATCCCATGTGAAGAATTGCCTAGGGAACAGTTAACAGAAATAACAGCATGATCTAACCAGCATGGTAAAAAAGTGACGAATGATCTTTCTGGGAGTAAAATGCTCTCTCGATGGAAGGAATCTCAGTCTCAAGCTGTTGAACTCGAGTCATTAAGCCGTGCCCTCTTGCAGCAGTTACCATCACTTCCTCATGTAGATTATGAAAAATCTCTGCAGCAAACCTTCAATAATCACAAGAAACAAGCAATTTAAGACTAGATCGATTTTATTATTATTCTTAAATGATAATTACAAGAAATAAAAACATGGACTCGAATTATCATTCTCATTATTGGCATGATTTTTGCGTCAGCTATCATGAACGCACACACTTACAACCCAAACGCCACATTAAATTCCCGAAACATAAATCTAAAAAAAGCAATGCTCAAGCTTCATCCAGAATATTAGCTTATATTCACTAGGATAACCAAGACTAAAACTTTAAACAGATCTTAACCTAGACCTTCTATTGTTTTTATGAAGTAATTTAGGGGGAAAAATATGAAGTGAAACATCAACATGATCTCTATGTACATTGATTCCTCCAACTTAATCGAAAAATTAGACTCCATCCACAAAAATAAGTCTAAAAAATAACGAAATTAAAACACTGAAGCTTAATTCGTGCACTGCCTTGCCAGGAACACATTTTAACCTCCAGAGAGACTGAATCAAAGGCACCATACTCGGATAAACTGCTAGATAAGAATTAAAAATTAAAAATAATAACTTACCAGGACAATTCTCAGCTAGTTAATCATTAGAGACACGCAAAATTAAACTTCTCACAGTTCATCTACTTCACCAGAATCAGAAGAACAAAAACGCACACATACAATTAAAGCTTGAAACTAATACAATTAGAGCTATCAAATAAAATTACCTCAATGCGACTTCTCATCCCCTACATTTCCCGATAACACAAAAATCCAACCAAATTATACAGAGAACAAAAACAAAATTAAAAATTAAAAGCAAAATTACTCACTCGGCAAGGTCGCCGAGCTGGCGTAGAACGCCGACTAACGCAGCCATGGAAACGGCTTCAAGCAAAGCATCAGGATCATCCTTTTCGGACGCCCGATACAGCTCCGAATCGGCTAAACTATACTCGTTCCTTATCTCGTACCTAATCATCGGCATTTTGCCTTTTCTTCTGCTCAAGTATGCTCACAAATCAAACCTTAACCGAATTTGATCAATTTCCAACGTTCGGGTTCACCACCTCCTACCACCACCGGTACATATAAATGCTGTATGTATAGATAGATAGATAGGGACATAATAGTTTCTCAGTTTTATTTATTTTTTGAGTAATAATTATAGTGCGAGGAGTGCAGAACCCAGGCAACCACTGTTGATAGATTTTTAAATGGCAAAAGTTCCGGTGCGCCCGGGGACACGGAAAGATGCTCCGTGTCCCATGTGAACACAGTCTCCAATCATATTTAAACCTATGTATTGTTATGGGTTTAAATTGTAAAGGGGCATAAAAATTGTAAAGGCGCACGGAATTTGCTCCGTGCGCCCGGGAACCTCACTCTTTTTAAATAGCTGACAAATTTATTTTCGATTTCTTTATTAAGAAATGCTTTTCTTTTGTTTTTTTCTTTTAATTTTTCTATTGTTTGGTCAGTTAATATATTATTTTTTTCTTTTTATCTTTATATGGGAATGTGTGTAATGAAACGCTGGGGGCGTGTTACTAAAATGCGCCGAGGAGTACAGTGTACGAAGCCGCGTCTCCCGCCGGTTATTGTGCGCTTTAGATTTATTGGATCGTGTAATTGTTCATTAAATTCCGGACCGTACCATCATATATTTCGTGCTGTCCGCCCTCGATATAATATGTACATAAATTTATTTTTCTGTTTTTATTAGCAATATTAATTTTTTTTTTGAAAATATTTTTTCATTACAAAATAATATTTTCAATACATGAATTAAATAAGGGGGCGTCTCGTAATTAGTTTTCATTTTCTATTGAAATTTTATTTATTTTTTTTATAAATATTATCACTTTTTATTTATATTATAAATTATTCATAAAATAATTAATAATATTATTTTTTTTTCATCAATTAAACTTTACTCCTTATTAAAATGTTATCATTTTGTTATTTGTGTTACAAAATTATTTTTTAAGACTATCCATCAAGTCTTGGTTTTAAATAAATTATCGTTATTGCATACTCCCTCCGTCCCGCCCAAAGAGATGCATTTACTGTAGTTTTTGTGAGAGCTTTATGCAGTCAAACGATGCAGTTTGATCGGGATATAGGGAGTATACTTCTTTCTCAGTGGAATTATAATTCACGTGATTTGATATCTATTTAGAAGCAGCAAATCCATAAAGGGTAATTTATTTTATTTCAAAAAATATATAAATATAAGTCAACTTAAATGACCCTATTTAAGTGTAATGTTTGAGATAATAATTGGTTTAGATTGTTCCATTGTAACGGGTGAAACCGTGAAGCGATTTTGTTTTATGAGAATAATCAGTATCATCATTCTCTCTTCAAATTAAATAAATAAATAAAGTTCTTTATGAATAATAATAATTACATTCAATATTTTATATAAATTACGTAAATAAGAATAATCGAATAATTTTGTTTTGTGTTTAATGTTGTAGTAATTTATAATTGTATTTAAGTATAGTATTAAATGAAGAAAAGTAAGAGCTAATTTGGGGCTACTCCAAAATAGCAGGCTTGAGGGAAACCATATGACATTAAAAGCCCATATTCAGCATAACGCATATATGTTTAATTGAAGGCCCACTGCTTTTTGTGGTATGTAGGCCCACTGAGCTGTTATTAATTAATGGCCGTCACCATCACGCGCCTAGTTATTTTCCAAGCACATGTTTCTTAATTTAGGTTGATATGAGGAGTCTCAATTTTGAAAACGATATGATAAGTGATAATAAGATATGAAAATAACATAAAATTATGGATTAATCACTATGCTTATTGTGTTTGTTTGTTTCTTATTTATTATGATTAGTTATAAAATTTTTTGAACCATCTTATATAAGATTGCATAACTAAAATTCAAATAAAACAAATTGATGTTAATACGATGAAACGTATAAAAACACAAAAGAAAATGAATAAAAATACTAACCCCAATAAAACGCACACACAAATCTAAATTACATTTTCTTATAAGATAATGGGTTCAATGATTATGTATAGATGGGGATATATGTGTGTAATAATGCAATCTTTACTTCAAAGCTTTGTTCTGTAGATGTGAAGTTTTCTACCAAGGGTTTGAATGCATCATGAAATTAATTAATTATTAAATCCTAACTTCAATAATTATTTGTTAGGTATTGTGCTTGTTAGTGGACTAGTGGTGGCGTAACCAAGTTCATAAGGGGATGTGTATTTGCAATTTTAACTATGTTTTTTTATTTGTTAGTTATATATTTTGTTAGATACAATTTAAATATAATAATGATGAATCTTTCCATGTCAATAACATATATTTTTTCTATCAATTTCAACTGTCAATGTCGAATATTAAGTAGAACCACTTTAATAGGAAATTAGAAAATGACATACCCCAGGGCATAGTTCAAGTGGTAGAGGGGAGGGTGGAAAGACATTCCAACTGAGCTTGGTTGCTGCAGGATGAGGGTTCGAATCCTGCATTTGGTATGGATTTGGCCCCTTGCAAGCACAAGTTAAACAGTGAGCCTTGAGGCACATCCTGCGATTGCGATTTACCTCCTTCACCAATCCCCAGGGCAGGGGCGGTGGGGCCCCTAGTGGTAATGGTAGAAAATGACATCGCACGCTAAGATTAATTATAACTAAGGGTTAAGATTTTAATGTCAATATACTGTTATATTCTCTGTTATTATTTGCTAAAAATAGATATAGGTTTAGGCGATGATCATTTTGAGTATATTTTGAGTTATTGTTAATTGGAAACATGATTTTAGTATTAATAAAAATAATAGTAATATTTTTAATATAATATTGTTGATAAAAAGTAATAATTAATTAATTATTATGACGGCGAAGGTGTGAAGCCATATTGTTGTCCGTATCTTAAGCATTGCAGTTGAATTCGGTCAACCTTATTATGAATAAAGAGCCGATCACCGTCTTACGTGAGATCATTTTTTATTTTTTAAAATAATTATCACTTTCGTTATAAATCGTTATCATTTTTGTTATAAAATGTTATCACTTTTTATTTACACTATAAATTATTCATGAAATAGCATTTTCATTTTTTATTAATTTATTATCACTTTTCTTCATAAAAGTTATCACTTTCTAGTCGTCTCACGTTACTCTCACGTAAACCTTTACGTAAGACGATCTCACACAAGTCTTTGCTCTGAATAAGTATGAAAGGTTAGTTTATCTTAAAACAAATTTGAATTAAAATATTGAAGCTTAAAAAAAAAAAAAAAAATGACGCCCATAAAGACCCGCAAGGGTCTTCAAGCGTCCGTCGTGGCCCGTTAAAGGGATAAATTCATACAAATTGGGCCTAAACTATTGGGCCTTCTACAGCGATTTAAGGGTTATGACTTATGAGCGTGTTGAAATTTGGCCTAAACTATTGGGCCTTTTACATCATTTGTCGTGATCTAGATTTCGTCTTTATAATTTTTTGTTTTTTTTTTGTACAACTACGGTTACTACTTTTAAAGGAGAATTTATTTTGTATTCCTTTTTTTTTTTTTTAATTAATGCAAAATTTTCCAATTAAATAAAGTGTTTTTTTTATTATTATTAAATAAAATTCGATGAAAAGATATTGGGTGAAAATGAGTGTATATAAAGGTAAAAAAATCCATTTTATTAAATAAATTTGAAAATAGTAAAAAGAGTGGATGGTATTTAGCAAAACTTTGAAAGATTCTAAAATTTGGGATGATGTCGGAAAATTTTCAAAAGTTATGGGACTATATTGGAGAAAAAATAAGGTATGGGACGAGATCAAAATTTTTGGAGAAGATATGGGACTATATCAAAGACTTTAAGTATTTTGGGACTATTTTGAGAAAAGTAAAAAGTTGTGAAACGTTTTTAGTATTTAACTCTTATAATATTTTAATATACTATATATTAGTATATAATATAGAACATTAAATTGGGCTTTAAAAGAAAAAAACACACACACATGAATTATTTATCAAGACTCATCCTCAAGGGCTTATCAAGATAGCTAAAGTTTTCATATTAGTTAGCACTTAGCACCAGCATAATGAATCTTAGTAGATAAAACATGAGTACTCTATCAATCAAGTATCATTATTTGTAGTATTTGAGCATCTTTCGTTTAAATGTGAGTTATTAGATTCCGATCAATGTCGAAAGGTCTTGCATTACAAACCCACGTTGTTGCCCAACGTGTATAAATATAAGCTATATAAAAATAAAACAAAATATGTTAATATAATTCCCTCAAAAATATTATTCCAAATTTATGAATATGTCTTTAGCCACGTATTTTTAGGGTTAAGACACTGGTTTTCATGATATGATAATATAGAAGGAAGATTCATTCCATGTGAGGGGAATATATTATTTTAGATTAATAGTCAGTGTCAAAATACCAAACTGAAGATTCAATATTCATTTTGATGCAAGTGCGAGTCTTTGAGATACCCACTAAAGTTAAATTAGTAGCTAACTAATAGTGTCGCATAAAAACTGGGGGGAGCTTTTACAGTTTTACTATCTATATGAATATTTTATGCACCTGTTTGCAACTCATTATCCATATGCAACTTGTTTAATTCTTTGAATTATTAGGGAAAAAAAAAGTACAATATAAATATAAAGATAAAACTTGAATAATAAAGTCAGAATAATAACATGAATTTAAGTACACCTAGATGCATATAAATTTTTGCTGTGGCCTTCAAGGACAACTCAATGTGATTAGGCAATGGCACATCTCCTCAAGATTAAATAAGACGAACTTTTCCGCCAAATACATTACAAGCAGATCTTTAAAAAAAAAAAAAACAATGTTTAAAAGATTTTTTATGAGATTGATCAAAATAAGTTGAAATATATATGATGAACTTGTTATAAGTTATAGTCCACAATCGAGTTAAATTTGCTGATGAACCTGCAGGTTATGATGAGGTAGTGTCTGTCTTTTCTGATCCTCATATGAAGCTTCACACTACGCGTTCTTGGAATTCATTTATTGAAGATAAAAACCAGATAAAAAGGCTGCACATGTTTGACTGCTTATGCTTGCCTTATTAATACTTATGATATGACGCACAATAAATACGTATTTAAAATTGCACAAGTTGATATGATGATTTCACCCTAAACTATCATTAATGAAATTTAAATAAATAATGAGGTTACAGAATTGAGTAGGAAGAGTTTATTTTTTAAGGGATAAATAAATTAGGAAAATGAATCGTTGATGGGCCTGAGTTTTGGTTGGCAAATGTGGGCTGGGAGTAATATTGGAAAATCTTTCAATTTTATGCACTCCACGAGGCCCATCCTTAATTCCCTATTACTAAGTTTCTTGTGATTTAGTGTTGGAAAACTTACGTTCATAACACACTAACCCTATTCATGCATAGGGAGAAAACTTACCTTTCTCCGTAGGGTTAAGGTTGCAGCGGAAGAAAGAACGTACGACGAACCGATTGGTACTCACATGGTAAACCGTGATCTCTGGATCAATCCTCCAACACGGGGTTGAGAGAATATATTTCCACGAATATGTATTAACTGTGGAATATGATGACTGGTTTTCACGTTGTGATTTACGGAAGAAGAAATGGCGAGAGGGAATTATATTCCAGCGTTAAGTTCTGCGTTCTCAAACGCGTTCAACTTGTACTTGCAGATTTCTGTTTTCGCAGTATAAATTCCCAGAAGATGGGAGTTAAGAAACTACTTTTTAACTCCCTCATCTCTGCATTGTCCACTTCCTATGTGGAAATAAATAATAATAAATAATTATTATTTACATTTAGATTTACATTATTATTATTATTATGTTACATTATTATGCACTCCAAGTCGCATAATTTTAACCTGTTGATTAACAGCCTGATAGTTAGATGATTGATATTATATTACTGCACAATTACAGCTTATCTCTACCACTTTATCTATAGTGTGCACACACAACAAGCAATATATTCATCAATTGAACTCACTCTACTATTTGAAGCACTCCACAAATACACACAAGTTCCCAGTCAACCAAGTTAAGGTAAAAATCAAGCACCATGTGAGTGAAAATCAATCTACTATTTCCAGTTAACTCTATTGAGATAATTCACTATCTAATAAAACGAGACACATTTCAGTTCAGCTCCATTTCAAAATTTTAACCAAATGTACTAACTTTTTAGAGTAACCATATGAAAGCCAACATTTGGATTATCTAGATTCACTACTAACTTTTTTATAGGTTTACATACTCTCTCCAAATAAATTAGCTAGGCATGCCCAAGATAAAGCAAGTGAAAGGGATAATGCATGGAAATAAAAATTAATGAATAGCTTTATCTCATTTTTTCATAATTGTAATTATATATATCGTGGACGCTGTCTCTATATCCTATATAATGGCGAAGTTTTTACTTTTCATTATCTCTCTCTCTTTTTTTTTTCTTTTTAATTCCAAATTCCAAATTGAAATTTTAATAAAAATATATTATAATTTATTTTTTTTATAAAATATATTATAAACTCTCAGCAAGATCAGCTGTCATCATTTATCAAGAACAGTATAATCCTTCTGGTAAAATGTCAAGTTCACAAACTGAAAAAAGTAATAAAATCCATTTTGTAGCTCATAGTGTGACCTAATCAGGAAAATCCCATCTTGATCTGCATTTGCTAAAATAGCATAGTTTGCCATGTGTAAAGTAAAGAACATTATTTCTTGTTGATATGATGGTATCTTAATAAATAAAGAACATTAAAAAATTTCAGCCTACATGCATTGTGACATTGGAAAGGTAAACCGTAAAATTATGCATTTTCATTTTGGATTTTGAATGTTTCATTCAAAAATAAAAACAAACTTAAACTGAGAGACTACTATGTAATTTACATTAAAAAGTAACAAGAGAGATTAGAAGGAGTAGATCATTAAACTCCAACTAGGGACAATATATATTTGCAGAAGAAGCTGAACATTTAAGGGAATATTGGAGAGTAATATTTTGTGGCCAATAACGGAAGTTAAATTTTTAATTATTTTTTAAAGGTAAGTATTGTTTGAGACAAATTCAGGTGAGATTATTTCGCACATTTTAAATTTATTATTATTTTATTTATATAATATTATCACTTTTTATTTATAATTTTATATTATAAATTTTTCAGGAAATAGTATTATTATTATTTTTCAATTATAGCATCACTTTTTATTACTATATTATAAGTTATCACTTTTTATTCATCTTACATTTAATCTAAATATTCATTAAAATACTATATTTCCTTAATCTGGTACAACCGGTTGCTCTACTGATAAACACAAAACCCACTCGGCCACTCATCAACCCATTCCTTTATACTCACAACGTGATAAGTTTCACATAATAATTGGTAGAAGTTTTTATATATAATTTAAATTTAAATTTTTAATAAATATTATTCAAATTATTTTTATTTATTCTTTGAAATGATAAAAAAAAATTCTTGAATATAATATTGACATATTTTGAATAAAAAACTTTTTTTCTCAATCTTATGGAGTATTATATTTTTTTCTTCTCTCTTTTGAGCTTTTTTTTTAAATTTTATAATTCTTGCATTTTTTTAAAATCTAAATTATGTCATTGTTGTATAAGTATTGTAATTTTAATTTCGCTGGATGTAAGATACACAAATGCCACTTTATGGTGAAATATGCTGCTTACCTAATTTAATTCTACTTTATGGTGATATGTTAAAAGAGTTGAATGAATGAAAATGGCGTCAGCCTACTCAACTGTTGGAAAGAAAAAAAAAAAGACAACTTTAAAGAAAAACATGACTTTAATAATTAATAGAGTTAATTAATATTGTGAGGGAGAGGAGTTGAAGGTGTGAACCAAAGGGGTGCAGGAATAATCCTTTTCATGGATTGAACGTCACATGGATAGTAGCAGGGCGATATGGTCTTGTGTTGAAAGTCGTAGATGCCGATGTCGTGGCCGCCGTATTTATACTCCGGATCATCTTCGTGTGGGATGGAAGCAGTGACATGCGTGAAGTAGATAGAGTCGGGCATCAACTCCGGCGCTGCCGCCACTGCCATGGAGTGGTTAGTTCCGATGAACATCGACTGACCATCCAATCTTGTGTCTGCGAAAATCAACCTTCCCTTCTCCCAATCCAACCTGCGAACATCGAAATCAATAGTCTTTTGAGGATAGCTTCTGTTTATGTTAATCGACCTTCCCTGCTCCCAATTTAGGACATCGAAATCAATAGTCTTTTGAGGACAACTTCCGTTGAAATCCTTCACGTATAGGCCCTCGGGACCTACTGCATTCCTCACATATCGTATCACAACATACAGTTGATTTGCCTCTTCCGCGTACACCAGGTATGTTTCTGATACCGAGTCTTTGTCCTCCTTTACTGACTCGTCCTCCAACTCCGACTCTGACTCGTCCTCCGACTCTGAGTCTAACACTGACTCCAGATCAAAGAAGTTGGCCTTCCAAACAAGGCTAGGAGATTTGGAGAGATCCCAAGCCTCTAAATCCGAGTTCATGGTGATGCAGAAGAAGAGATTCAATGAGGCAGAGTAAACCATCTCCTCGTATTGCCTTCCCCACACATCATCCCCCTTCTTACTCACATAAGAAAGACTCCCGATCCTAGTCCACCCGGTGCTGCGACCAGGCCGGCAAAATGCCAGAAAGTCTCCATAACCGTAGATGGCCATGGCGATGCATTCATTGTCGGGAGGATGCAGATGATTAATTTCTTCAAACGCGCACGCCCGGGGCTGTATACCGGAATAGCTCCAGGCAAAGTGTCGATCCGAGGCAGCTTTATGTGTCGACCCGAAAGGGGATCAGACAGAAATAACTCGCCGTCGCCCCTCTTATTGTAATAAGCTAGCCACCCGTGTGACGATCCCACCACTTCAGATTCAGATGCTACTCCGCCGCCTTCCCCTGTTTTGTTGATGCTTATTACTCTGTCCTCTGCAAGGCAGTAGAAGTTGTAAGAACCGCCTGCAGATGGCGGTAGCATCAGCCACGGCAACACTTTGATCTGAGGAGCACTTACAGTACAAGTAGTAGTGCACAGCCGTGATTGAGGAACACTTTTAGCGGTTGATGAACGACGGTATGCAGAGATCCGACGGATTAGGTTAGATGAACCCATAACTTAGACCCGACCTTCTTACAAAACAAGACTATAGTCATCACATTCTCCCTCGCACAAAATATATAATATATAATGTATCTTGGACAACAAGTCACGCTTTTTTAAGTTTATTGAAAATATACATGTATCAATGCCAGATTTAAGAAATAGAAAAATATAATCAATACTAGATTTAGAGAAAATTTATCCAAAAAATATGCTCCCTAACCATAGAAGTTTTGAGATAGAATAGTTGAAATGTTTATAGTTTTTAAGTGTATTTATGTCTTATTACTCAAGGATATTTTAGACTTACTAAATTATGGGGTACATTTATTAAAATTAGAGTTGCAAATAGCCACTTCTTACCAAAAAAACTTAAAGAGAGAAATGTAACGAATATATACTTGTAGAGCTCGGATTTTCGATGCCATTTGGTACATCATCTTCTGTGTCAAACTGTTGAATGGACGACACGTAGGAGAGAGAAAACTATATCCTAATCCTTAAACCCTAAGGACAATTGTTGGATTTAATTCCCCTACAATCCAATTATTATTTGTTGCTAAAATATAAAAGAAGAGCCCACAATCCAATTTAATTGACCTAATTTACTTGGGCCCAATTTCCTTTTTCCACCTAGGGCTCATGGCTTTCACAGATAAAGGAGAATTTTAATACAAAATCCAAAATTATAATGTGTGTGTGTATTTCTTTGTAATTATTATTTATTTATTTTCAAATATAACCAACATGTTTATTGAGGGAATAAATGAATTTCTTTCATATTAATAACCATTTCTAATTAAAAGTGGATGCTCAAAATGATATTCCTTCTATTCCGTTAAAACTTTTACGTTTACTTTTTGTATGAGGATTAAGAAATATAATATTTTAATGCATATTGAGATGAGAGATATAATATTTTAATATATAATATGTAGTTATATTAGCATAATGTTGAGTGTTTTATTAAGATATTTAAATATTTTGTGTGGGTATCATTTACTGTAAAGAAAAATATAAACATTTTTATAAAACGTCCAAAATGAAAACATTGTAGGACGGAGGAAGTAAAATAGAGAAATTAACAGTACAAGAAAGTAATATTAATATATATCCTTCTATACAAATATAATAGTTATTATGCTCATTTCTTTTAATGTGATACTAATTTCCTTAAAACGATGGGAAACTAGTTTAAATATAAATAATTGATTTAAACCTAAGTTTTTTAATATTCCCTACATTTATTATACATATAATTAATTACAAGGCTTTACTAATTGCCAAACATTTCTAGCTGTTAGTGAGATTTTAATTAGAACGAAAATAAGTGATTATCGGTAGGCAAATCTCGAGTACCATGCAGACTTAGCAGTGGCTCATTAAATGTCTTTTACCTTACTAAATGCCTATATGATGTAGGCTGAATTTTATAACATGCTGCTTTATTTATTTATAAAGATACAGTATGTTTGCCTCTGGTAGTCAACAAGAGATACTGCTCTTTACTTTACACATAGCAAACTATGCTATTTTAGCAAATGAAAGAAGTATTACAGATATTCCCTTAAATGTTCACTTCTTTAAATCAGCAAGCTCATTATCACTACTTATTATTCCCTCAAATGTTCATTTCTTTATCACTATTATTATTTCCTTAAATGTTCACTTCTTTCTAATTATTATTAATAAAATCAAAGATATGCAATTAATTACTTGTAGATATAATCATCAACATAGTTAGCCTAGTGCAATTAGTACGTGACAGTAGCCGTTGCGCACACACACTCCCTCTACTCCTCTCTCTCTCTCTCTCTCTCTCTGTATATATAGAGAGGGAAGATGAGTTTAATTTTTATTTTGTAACAATAAAAAAATTATGTTGAGCTTACGTGAATATATACCTTTATGTTTTTTTAAATCTGACACTTTTATTTTTTGAATTCCTGTTGTAATATTCTATTCCATTTTTTTAATATGTATAGATAGTAGATTGAACGTTTGGATCAAAATGTTTATAGCACTATAGGCCCAATTATTATTTGTTGTTAAAATCTAAAAGAAGAGCCCAATCCAATTTAACTTGACCCAATTTATTTGGGCCCAATTTCTTTTTTCCACTTAAGGCTCATGGCTTTCACAGATAAAGGAGAATTTTAATACAAAATCCAAAATTATAATATGTGTGTGTATTTCTTTGTAATTATTTTTTATTTATTTTGAAATATAACCAACATATTTATTGAGGGAATAAATGAATTTCTTTCATATTAATTAACCTAAATTTTCATTAAGATTGGCATGTATGATAACTATTGATGACTAATTAACAAAGTTGTTTTCATAATAAAAACGATTTTAGCATTGTAGGATCCCCACTTCTTTACTCTAGCTAATCAGTGGGCATGGACATGAGTATAGCTAATTCATCCTACTAATTTTCTAATATATAGTTAAATATGATTAGACCATTGATACAGACTATCTATTTTTATAAAATAAATACTTTTAGTTTGGTTCATATTTTATATGATATTTTAGTGTAACATGACAATATATGAGAGAAGAACTTATATACACTAAAAATGGTTGGATTTTATTCTATGTCAATCAGTCACAATGACACATATGATATTATAATAAAATAACGAAAAGTCCATGTGTGCTTCTAACCAATAATACCATCTATAATATTCAATTTGGAGTATTTCTATATTTAATCATCCTTGAGATAATTAAACACCGAAATAAAATCTAATTTATACAGTAAATGAATCAGGAAACATAATTTCAGTTCAATCAAAAGACAATTTGTGAAAAAAGAAAAACAGATTTTAGAATCGTTCGTCGGCTCAGGTGTTGGATTAAGTCAACGAAACATAAAGATGGGGTGTCTGCAGTTATCTTGTGATTTAAAGTGCTAGTTCCAATTCAGGGCTGACTCACCAATAGCAATAGCAATCGAGATAAAGATTACTCCATTTAATAGAATAAAAAAAATTATCTGTTAATTAGGTAGAACCAGAGTCCAAGAGATGATGAACTAGATAGATTAATATATCGTGAAGCAACTAACACACAAGCCCAACTTTAGATTTTGAACTGATCAACATTATACTTGTTGGTTGTAGCATTTGGAAACAATCAGACATTGAACATAACTGGCATATGGGATTGAGAAACAATTTCAAAGATAAGACATTGTCCAAGGGATAAGTTGTATCAAACTGCAACTCATGTGTCCATATTTGAGACGACCGAGGCGAAGATTGAGCAATGCAGGAGGGGCAGTTTTTGGATATATGGTGGTGACCACATGAAAAACATGCCTAGATTCACCACCAAATATAAGAATGTCACCCGACTCTAGCACGACTCTCTCAGCCTTGTCTGTCATCACCATATAAGAACTCTGCTGAATCACCAATTGATATTGAAATTACTGGCAGCCCTTTCCGCAGACTTTCCAGCTCTCATCGTGATCCTGTATCAGTATACATAGCAACATAACTATAAATGGCTAAAAATTTAGGTTGGGGGGTAACATTTGATTCAGAACAAACCTAATGCAGACCAAGCCGGCCATAAGTGTTGTAAAAGTTGACTATACACACGTCTGGAGACATTCTTGGGAGTTCATCCTCGGGGTTATGTATCTTCAGTTCCCTCTTGATTAGAGAATTGGAGCAGACTAGAGTAGTGAATTCTTGAGGAATAAGAGGGAGTGTTCAACGTCATCATGCCCACGTCTGTCCCCATATCTTTTTGTCTGAGGGTTCCAATCGAGACCTAGACACATCATGTACAACCTCAGTTTTGCACCATTCTTATAACCAGGTCGATAAAACCCCCCTGGACCAAGGCCTAATTCTCGACACCTATGTACAATGTCCACCTGCAAGATGGTGTATAAACATGTAAGAAAACTTCTATTTCTCTATATCTTGTGTACAAACATATAGAATCATAGGAGGAATTAGCAGTAAGATTAGCTTCTGCAGAGCTCAATAAACGGCAATACAATATTTGCATTCAGACAACTAGTTCAAGAATATATTGCAGAAAATAAGTAGGCGCGCATCTCACGTTAAAGGAATATGTACCTGTTCAGACAGGTATATATAATGCTTGAATAACACCATTCCAGGTCTTAACACCTTCCCAATCTCTTCACCTCTATCTTCTATATTAATGCTTCTATCAATATCAACAATGTGTTCCTCATTCTCATCAGGCCACTCATCTTTCAGGTGACGCATTTTCCTATTTTTCTTATTCAGAGAGCTGAGTGCAGATCTGTTTTTTCTAGTTTCAGGAAGGCATATATAGAAAGGTTCATCCTTTGTAGCTGTAGGGATGTGATCGTTCTCTTTGCCTCTTCATTTTCATGACCAGGTTGGTGCTGCTTAAGGGGGCTTATAGAAGCAAATGTGCCTTTCTTCCAAGAGCCAGTGATCAAGTCTGTGTCATGCTTAGGATATCTAGAAGCAAATGAGGTTTTCTTCCCAAAGTTTTCTTCCCAAAGCCGACAGGCAAGTCTTTGTCGTAGAGGTTGCTTATGGCGACAGATTTTACCTCTCCACGTTGCTTAAGATGTCCAGAGAATGATGTATGGCTCGCGGCATCACTCTGGTTAGTTATGTTTATCGACGTAGAAGCTTCAGCCTGCAATGGACATTGTATTTGTTTTAAAGGAGTCTCATATTTGGAGCTCCTTTTGCGTTGCTTAGCACTGGTATTATTAGCCGAAAGCGGAGGGAAATCTTTCTAAGTGAACAGATTATGTTCTTGTTCTTTCTAAGTGAACAGATTATGTTCTCCAAAAAACATAAGTGGTTTAATTTTGCCCTATAACTAACGAATTGTTTCAATTTTTGCCCATTTTCGCTGGAAAATGCAAATTTCGCCAGAATCTGCCATGTCATGCTTCAATTCCAATTGGTACTTTTTTTGAGCCAATGATTCCGCCACGTCATATCCCACTTATTTTTTTATTTTTTTTTCATTTCCAAATCACCATAATATTTAATTTAATTAAAAATATAAAAAAAATAAAAAAGAAAAATCAATTAAATAAATTAAAACCTGTAAAATAAATTTAAAAAAAGAAAAAAAGAGAAAAAAAGAGAATTAAACCTGTTAAAACACTTGAAATCCCCAAGTTACTAACGTGTTTCAACATGTTATTAACCAGACTACCCTTTTTACTGATAGAAAAACCAAAGCCTTACAGCAAATTGAATCAAATCTAAAAAGCCCAACTCTAGAATGAGGCAAGAGAGAGATAGAAATAGGTTTTCAAGGGTGGTTGCCCTCTCTCCTTGCCTGTGATTTCAGTCCCATCAACAACCCTTCTCTCGCGCTGGGTCGAACTCGGATCCGCGGTGGAAACTGGATCGAAAGCTACCTTTGCAATCCACCACACATCCTTTCTTTCTTCATCATCCTCATCTTCTTTAATCGCGCAGGCTGTGATGACTGATGATGAATCTCTTAGAGTTGGGTCGGGCATTAAAACGACCGGTATCTTGGCGGGGCAAACCCGGTGTTTGCAGCCATTTCAGTGTTTTAACATGTTTAATTTAATTCTCTTTTTTTTTCTTTTCTTTTTTTTTTAAAAATATATTTTACAGATTTTAATTTATTTAATTGATTTTTCTTTTTTATTTTTTATATTTTTAATTTAATTAAATATTATGATGATTTGGAAATGAAAAAAATATATGTAGGATATGACGTGGTGGATTCATTGGCTCAAAAAAAGTCAAAATCGCCACGTCAAATTGATCAACCGGAATTGAAGCATGACGTAGCGGATTCTGGTGAAATTTATATTTTCCGGCGAAAATGGGCAAAAATTGAAACAATTCGTTAGTTATAGGGCAAAATTGAACCACTTATATTTTTTTAGGCCAAAAAACAAAGTTTTGTTTAGTTATAGGACAAAAATGAATTTAACTCCAAATAATGCAATAAACAAGCAAAATACGCTGTATAATACAAAGCTAGGCCATAAAGCTTATGTATTTAATTTTAATTTTAATTTAACTTTCCACGTGAATTAAAATATTAAATGTTCATTTCCCGTATTAATTTTTTTTTATTAAATTTTATTAATTTAAGGGGAAAAAAAGTCTCTCAGAGGTCTCACACAATCATAATTTGTCACATGATCTCTAATTTTTATTCTTATTTAAAAAAAAAAGCCTTGAATTTGAATTAAAATAAAAATTAAAAGTTGAATAGAGGTTTAGGATGACCGTGATTGTTAAGGATTTAATACCTATTTCGTCTTGATTGAATTGATTAATGAAAAGCAAACACGTGATTCATTAGTGGCATTTTAATTTTTGAGGTTTAAAATTTTGAAGTTGTTGAGAAACTTTATATCTTTACTATATTTCAATTATATCTACCTATTTCACATCTATCTAATTATAATTATTGCAAAAAACTTATGTATCCCGTGTTCTAATATGAACACAAGAATTTAATATAGGGTATTTTAAATGCATACCCCCATATTATTTAATTTAAAAATATATATTTTTAAAAAATCTAAATTATCTTATTTATAAACCTTAAAAATCTCATAGAAAAATTAGTATCGAAAACAGAATATATGATTCCGCCACTAGTTCTTCGAATTCCGAATGCAGTATTATAAGGATAATGAAGATTATTTTATCTCTTTTGAAGGATTAAGAAAAAAAAATTTGTGATGGAGATCATTAACTAAAGAATTAATGTATTCCATTATTACTGCTAATATTCAGATCATCTCCCTTGATTCTTTGCTACTCAAAATAAGATTACGTTCGTCGTTCGTTATCCTTCGAATCGTCGCAATTTACGTTTTTAGCTTAAATAAATTTAAAAATTAATTTAAAAAAAAAAGAGATCTGAAATATTATTATTTAGATTCATACAATTCTTAAAATAAATTTCATATGATTTTGTCGGTAACATATTATTGAAAGTGATTTTTTGGATTTAAAGAATTATTATGTTGAGATTGAAATTAGATTGCAGTTTGAAGGAGGAGATGGAATACATTTAGAGTAATTTAGGGTTTTTTTGAAGGGTGTACGTTTATAATTTTAATTTTAATAGGATAATTTTAAAGTTTCAAGGCCGGGTGTGTATATAATAAAATTTAAAGATAAAAAATTATAAGGAGTGTATAAAAAATATGTATTCAATAATTAGGGTGTGCATTTAGTGATACTCTTTTTTTTTTATTGTTTATTTGATTCTCAAAGATTCTAATATTTTCCTTAATCTTGGACAAGTATATAATCCATTAGATTTTATTTTATTGTTTATTTGATTCTCAAATATTATGATATTTTCCTTAATCTTGGATAAGTACATAATTAATTAGATTTTAATTCATTCTTTGTGGATTCGATACCTTATTTATCTGCTTTGCTACATATGTCCCATACACTTGCCAAATATTATGTTGTTTGCATATTAGTGAGTATTTAAATTTATGTTAGCAAATATATGCTATCAATACTCTTAATCCAAATTCCAAACACGCTCATAACTCTTAAACCGCTGTAGAAAGTCCAATAGTTTGGGCCCAATTTGTATGCAAGTATACAAATTTTATGACCTCTATGTATATAAAATCTCACCAAGTGTTGTCCCAATGTTGCATGGTGAAAATATCATGATGTACCATAATCAATTAGAATTTTCTTTTCTTTTATTTTCAAATTTATAAAATCCAAAATAATTTTAACATTACCCCAAAAAAAAAATTGTAAAATTTAACAAATTTTTTTTAAAAAAAAAATTATTATTAGAGTATTATTTTTCCCCCAAATTTCGATATTTGTGTCATCCCTCTACCAAGTATTGTATCCAATCCTCGACAAGCATACTGGATCTTCTGCGTCATTTTTGTGCATCATCTCATGTGCCACGAGTTAAATGATTGACACGTAGGAGGGGAATTAAATCCAACAATTGTCCTTAGGGTTTAAGGATTAGGATATAGTTTTCTCTCTCCTACGTGTCGTCCATTCAACAGTTTGACACAGAAGATGATGTACCAAATGGCATCGAAAATCCGAGCTCTACAAGTATATATTCGTTACATTTCTCTCTTTAAGTTTTTTTGGTAAGAAGTGGCTATTTGCAACTCTAATTTTAATAAATGTACCCCATAATTTAGTAAGTCTAAAATATCCTTGAGTAATAAGACATAAATACACTTAAAAACTATAAACATTTCAACTATTCTATCTCAAAACTTCTATGGTTAGGGAGCATATTTTTTGGATAAATTTTCTCTAAATCTAGTATTGATTATATTTTTCTATTTCTTAAATCTGGCATTGATACATGTATATTTTCAATAAACTTAAAAAAGCGTGACTTGTTGTCCAAGATACATTATATATTATATATTTTGTGCGAGGGAGAATGTGATGACTATAGTCTTGTTTTGTAAGAAGGTCGGGTCTAAGTTATGGGTTCATCTAACCTAATCCGTCGGATCTCTGCATACCGTCGTTCATCAACCGCTAAAAGTGTTCCTCAATCACGGCTGTGCACTACTACTTGTACTGTAAGTGCTCCTCAGATCAAAGTGTTGCCGTGGCTGATGCTACCGCCATCTGCAGGCGGTTCTTACAACTTCTACTGCCTTGCAGAGGACAGAGTAATAAGCATCAACAAAACAGGGGAAGGCGGCGGAGTAGCATCTGAATCTGAAGTGGTGGGATCGTCACACGGGTGGCTAGCTTATTACAATAAGAGGGGCGACGGCGAGTTATTTCTGTCTGATCCCCTTTCGGGTCGACACATAAAGCTGCCTCGGATCGACACTTTGCCTGGAGCTATTCCGGTATACAGCCCCGGGCGTGCGCGTTTGAAGAAATTAATCATCTCGCATCCTCCCGACAATGAAGAGTGCATCGCCATGGCCATCTACGGTTATGGAGACTTTCTGGCATTTTGCCGGCCTGGTCGCAGCACCGGGTGGACTAGGATCGGGAGTCTTTCTTATGTGAGTAAGAAGGGGGATGATGTGTGGGGAAGGCAATACGAGGAGATGGTTTACTCTGCCTCATTGAATCTCTTCTTCTGCATCACCA
This sequence comes from Pogostemon cablin, assembly GCA_023678885.1. Classification (NCBI taxonomy): domain Eukaryota; kingdom Viridiplantae; phylum Streptophyta; class Magnoliopsida; order Lamiales; family Lamiaceae; genus Pogostemon; species Pogostemon cablin. Next base: position 2,600,661 of record CM042983.1, read on the forward strand.
TGAACTCGGATTTAGAGGCTTGGGATCTCTCCAAATCTCCTAGCCTTGTTTGGAAGGCCAACTTCTTTGATCTGGAGTCAGTGTTAGACTCAGAGTCGGAGGACGAGTCAGAGTCAGAGTCGGAGTTGGAGGGCGAGTCAGTGAAGGAGGATTTGTTGGGAAGTGATGAATGGGTGGACTAGGATCGGGGATCTTGCTTTCGTGTATAAGGATGGGGGTATTAAGGAAGGGGAGTTGTTGGGAAGGCAATACGAGGAGATGGTTTACTCAGCCTCGTTGAATCTCTTCTTCTGCACCACCATGGAGTCAGATTTCGAGGCTTGGGATCTCTCCAAATCTCCTAAACTCGTTTGGAGGGCAAACTCCGACGTTCTGAAGTGGTCAGACGAGTCAGAGTCGGACTCTGACGACGAAGACAACGACATCGACATCAAAGGGTCGGTCGCAGATACATACCTGGTGTACGGAGAAGAGGCAAATAAATTATATGTTGTGACACGTAATGTGATGGATGCAGTAGGTCCCGACGTGAAGAAGGATTTCAACGGAAGCTATCCTCAAAAGACTATTGATTCCGATGTTCACAAGATGGATTGGGAGCTGAGAAGGTCGATTAACGTAAACAGAGTGTATCCTCAAAAGACTATTGAAATCCATGTTCGCAGGTTGGATTGGGAGAAGGGAAGGTGGATTTACGTAAACAAGAGATTGGACGGTCAGTCGATGTTCATTGGAACTAACCAGTCCATGGCAGTGGCGGCAGCGCCGGAGTTGAAGCCCCACTCTATCTACTTTACGCATGAGATTGATTCCATCCCAGACGATGATGATCCGGAGTATAAATACGGCGGCCACGACATTGGAGTGTTCGACTATCGACGCAAGACCATCTCGCCCTGCTACTATCCATGTGACGTCCAATCCATGAAAAGGATTATTCCTGCACCCATTTGGTTCACTCCCTCAACCCCTCCTCCCTAATAGTCTTCTACCTTATCTATCTCACTATATTAATTAACTCTCCTGGAATAAATAGCTTACAAACATAACACTTACTATGCACATACAAGCACTGGTGTGTAAAGTAAAGAGCAGTATCTCTTGTTGACTACCAGAGGCAAACATACTGTATCTTTATAAATAAATAAAGCAGCATGTTATAAAATTCAGCCTACATCATATAGGCATTTAGTAAGGTAAAAGACATTTAATGAGCCACTGCTAAGTCTGCATGGTACTCGAGATTTGCCTACCGATAATCACTTATTTTCGTTCTAATTAAAATCTCACTAACAGCTAGAAATGTTTGGCAATTAGTAAAGCCTTGTAATTAATTATATGTATAATAAATGTAGGGAATATTAAAAAACTTAGGTTTAAATCAATTATTTATATTTAAACTAGTTTCCCATCGTTTTAAGGAAATTAGTATCACATTAAAAGAAATGAGCATAATAACTATTATATTTGTATAGAAGGATATATATTAATATTACTTTCTTGTACGGTTAATTTATCTATTTTACTTCCTCCGTCCTACAATAACACTTATGTGTTTTCATTTTGGACGTTTTATAAAAATATTTATATTTCTCTTTACAGTAAATGATACCCACACAAAATATTTAAATATATTAATAAAACACTCAACATTATGCTAATATAACTACATATTATATATTAAAATATTATATCTCTCATCTCAATATGCATTAAAATATTATATTTCTTAATTCCATACAAAAAGTAAACGTAAAAGTTTTAACGGAATAGAAGGAATATCATTTTGAGCATCCGCTTTTAATTAGAAATGGTTATTAATATGAAAGAAATTCATTTATTCCCTCAATAAACATGTTGGTTATATTTGAAAATAAATAAATAATAATTACAAAGAAATACACACACATTATAATTTTGGATTTTGTATTAAAATTCTCCTTTATCTGTCAAAGCCATGAGCCCTAGGTGGAAAAGGAAATTGGGCCCAAGTAAATTGGGTCAATTAAATTGGATTGTGGGCTCTTCTATCTGTAGTGCTATAAACTTTTTTTTCCAAATTTTCAATCTATACCGATGATGTCATACTATCTATGCATATTAAAAAAAAAAAAGAATACAAATGAGCCTGATGATGGGTTTTAAGAATGGAGGCCCAATTATGCTTGTTCATGAATTAAGGCCCAGTAGCCTTCTTACATAACAAGACTATAGTCAAATCACGAGAAAAAATCAATTTTGATCCTATATCTTTTTCAAAATTCAATTTTAGTCCTATAACTTTTGTTATTTTTAATTTTAATCCTTTTAGTTTTAATTTTGGTCCTATAACTTTTAAATTTTCAATTTTAATCCTATAAGTTTCAAATTTAGTCTTGTATCTTTTTAAATTATCAAAATTAGTCCGGTATCTTTTGAAATATGATATAATTTATAATAGGACTAATTTTGAAAATTTAAAAAGATACAAGATTAAATTTGAAACTTATAGGACTAAAATTGAAATTTTTAAAAATTACAGGACCAAAATTGAAACTAAAAGAACTAAAATTGAAAATACTAAAAGTTATAGGACTAAAATTAAATTTCGTAAAAAATACAAGACCAAAATTGATATTTTCTCGTCAAATCACCATCACATTCTCCTTCACAAAAAATATCCTCCTATATATATAATGAATCTTGGACAAGAAGTTACAATTATTTAAGTTTATTGAAAATATACATATATGGACTATTCTCATTGATGACCCAAATCATCGGTAATTCACAAAAAAAAATGAAAAAAAGAAAAAAAAAAGATTTTGAGCAACCGCTTCCTCTACTGATCAACACAAAACCCACTCCGCCACTCATCATTCATCAACCCTTTCTTTTATACTCACAACGTGATAAGTTTCACATAGTAATTGGTAGAAAAGTTTATTTATAGGCAAAAGCTCCCGTGCGCCCGGGGACACGGAAAAATGCTCCGTGTCCCCATGTGAACACAACACTCCCCTCCAATCCTATTTAAATCTATGTATTGCTAGGGGTTTAAATTGTAAAGGGGCATGAAAATTGTAAAGGCGCACGGAATATGCTCCGTGCGCCCGGGTGCACAAGAGCCTCACTCTTATTTATATAATATATATAATTTAAATTTTCAATAAATAATATTCAAATTATTTTTATTTATTGTTTTAAATAATCAAAATTCTTTTTTTTTCTCTAGAATATAATATTGACATATTTTGAATTATAATAAAAAAAAAATTCTCAATCTTAAATTATTTTTTTTCTTCTACTTTTGTGCTTTTATTTTATAATTTTATAATTCTTGCATTTTCTTCTTTTTTTTATCTCAATTATGTAATTTTTGTATAAGTATTGTAATTTTAATTTCGTTGATGTAAGAAACACAAATGCCACTTTATGGTGAATATGCAGCGTACTTAATTCTAGTTTATGGTGACATGTTCGGATTTGGTGTTAAAAGAGTTGAATTAATAAAAATGGCGTCAGCGTACTCATTTGGAAAGAAAAAAAGACAAGCTTTAAAGAAAAACATGACTTTAATAATAATTAATTAATATTGTAACATGGGCAATTAAATTAAGAGAGTTAATTAATATTGTGAGGGAGAGGAGTTGAAGGAGTGAACCAGAGGAATAATCCTTTTCATGGATAGTAGCAGGGCGAGATGGTCTTGTGTTGAAAGTCGAACACTCCGATGTCGTGGCCGCCGTATTTATACTCCGGATCATCATCTTGTGGGATAGAAGCAGTGAGATGCGTAAAGTAGATAGAGTCGGGCTTCAACTCCGGCGCTGCCATGGAGTGGTTAGTTCCGATGAACATCGACTGACCATCCAATCTTGTGTCTGCAAAAATCAACCTTCCCTGCGAACATCGAAATCAATAGTCTTTTGAGGATAGACTCTGTTTACATTAATCGACCTTCCCAAAACATCGGTCTTTTGAGGATAGACTCTGTTTACATTAATCGACCTTCCCAAAACATCGAAATCAATAGTCTTTTGAGGACAACTTCCATTGAAATCCTTCACGTATAAGCCCTCGGGACCTACTGCATTCCTCACTTTTCGTATCACAACATACAGTTGATTTGCCTCTTCAGCGTACATCCGCGGGAAGCCGTAGCAGAGATCCGACGAATTAGATTAGACGACCCCATTAATTAGACCCGACCTTCTTTCTTACAAAACAAGACTATAGTCAAATCACCATCTCCCTCACAAAAAAATAGGTATATATAATGAATCTTGGACAACAAGTTACAATTATTTAAGTTTATTGAAGATATACATGTATCAATGCCAGATTTAAAAATAGAAAAAATATAGTATATATCAATACTAGATTTAGAGAAAATTTATCCAAAAAATATACTCCCAAAGAGTTAAGTTTACTGTTATGAGAAAATGACATGACATTGCATGCTACGATTAATTATGACTAAGGTTATGATCAGGGTCGGCCCTGGGTATAGGCAGGGAGGGCGGCCGCCCAGGACCCCCAAATCTTAAGGACCCCCAATTCTTAATCGTATAATACATTATATTGTAATTTTTTTTTCTTTTGTCGTGATCTATTCAATTTTCTAATTCTTTACTTATATTTTGATCATAGTAATCTCTTACTAATCTATCTATTATTTATAGTTGATCTCTTTCTTTTTTTTTAATTATTTCATTTTCTCACTAATCTATCTCTTATTTAGTTAAACTTTGATTGTTTGATCTCTTTCTTTTTTCTTTAATTAATAATTGTTTTTTATTCAATTTTAACAGTTGTGATCTCTTTCTTTTATAATTCTTTCTTTATAATAATCATATTACATTTCTCACTAATCAACCTTTTAATTATAATTCTAATATGCTTATCCTATTTGCCTCCGAAGTGATCTACCTTCTAATTCCAATTCTAATGTGCTTATTTCATATGTCTCCTAATTCTTTTTAATGATTTTTTTTTATTTATTCATCATTCATCTGCCTCTTAATTCTTTTTATTAATTTTTGTTTTTTAAATGGGTTTTAGTTTGGATGAAAAAGAAAATAATTTGGAGAAGAAAATTTGCATAATAACTAAAAAGATAATGAACTTGAAAAATACGAAAATATTTAGAGAATAAAAATGATATAATAATACACGATCTTAGAGTTTGAGATAATATTTGATTAGTGTGAAAATCTGCATGTTTTAGGGTCCGATTTAGCACCGTTTTGAGGAATTTATGTTCGTATTTTAGCACTAAATGGTTAATTTTTATATATTTTAGATATTGGTGCATTTGAGGCGTTATTTCGTGTTTTTAGGTGGAAAACGGATTACAGGTGCAAAGTTGGAATGAGGAGTGAAATCGTGAAAGAATGCTGAAAAACGCATGTTCTCTTTGCATAATTTTTCTGTATCAAATTTTTCTGTATCTTTGTGGAAGTCCAAACTGATTATGTGATATATGGTTGGAAAGCCACTGAAGAGAAGGTCATTTTAGTTTAAGGAACGCCTCAATTGGACGCCAGATGAGGGAGATATGATCAAAACGGTGAAGACGCGCAAGCTGTGCCATCCAGCACGAGCAGTGCCAATTTTCACGACTCGTGCCATATTCAAATGGATGAATTTTCAGGAGTTCTTTATATGGTTGGAAAGATAAGGAAGAGAGGATCACGTGATCATAAAAATCATCTCAATCAGAGATCGGATAAAGAAGTTATGAGTAAAACCGTGAGGTCGCGCAGACTGCCGACGGGTGGCACGACCCTTGCCAAGGCCGGCCACGACCCGTACCAAGGCCGGCACGACTCGTGTCATACCTGCACGACTTGTGCTACTGCCCAGCAGGCCCGTTTCATTATTTTTTGGCCCGTTCGTCGTTTTTGACGTGAAAAAGCCCTATTTTGAGATGAAATCCGATTTTTAGCAGCCTTCAACTATAAAAGGACCCCTTGGGGTGTTCAAAACCCGAATTCTCCATAACTCTTCATACTCCTACACATCCATACATACTTTTCATCACCTTCCGCCATCCATCTCTACCCTTCACCCGCCTTTCACCTATCACCCTCAATCACGATGTTTGCTACTTGAGAAGGAGAATGGAGGAGGATCATTAAGACGGAAAGAGAAGACGAAGATTTATTCCAGACACGGGTTTTTCTTCCTTCTTTAATTTCTTATTGTTGATTTATAGACTCATGGGTAAGTTTCTTTCCATAGACATAGTTGTTGCTTGTAACACCATGGGCTAGTACTTTTCTGGATAGTACTAGGTTTTGGAGGTTAAGTTGTTTTGAATTGATGATCTAGATTTAAAGTTGGATACCTGCAGTATACTTATTCCTTTATGAATGCTTTGAATTGAGATTGATATTTTTGTCTTATATGATCTGTCCTTATTCATGGGTATGTCAGTGTCCTATGCATGTTTATGATTATTACTTGTGTCATAGAAGGAATTATATTTGTCAACCTGTTATGGGTAAAGAGGATCTAACCATATAACCTTTATTCATTTGGATAATTAATACTGGACACCTAATATATTTATTAATTATCATTCTAGAGGATTTAGTTTATTAGATTGTTAGGTGGGGACCGAGATTAATTCTTAAGTACCTATAAAGGGAAGTATAGTGCACTAGCTTTTAATGGAATTTTGCATGAAGTACCTAGAAAGGGAATAGGGATTACTCTTCTGCATCTGAGGGTTTAAACTAGATTTATGTGTTAAGTTTACTTTAAAAAAGGAATTTAACATAATTTATTGATTGCTTTCATAAGAACTGTAGGGATTATAACTGATTTGTCTAGTGAGTTGATTTGACCAATTTAACTGGATTTCCTAGTGTTATCTATCTTCTCTCTTGAAAACTTTCATTTTATTTTTATTTGCTATTTTATTATTTTTAGTAATTATTTTCTGCATCTTTAATTTAGGTAATTATCTTAAAATTCCCAGATTTGTCTTATGTTAGAATAGTCATAGATAGGTTAAATAGTAAGTCTAAAATTATTCTTTGGGTTCGATAATAGACTTGGTCGCACGTTTATCTGCAACTGATTCCCTACACTTGGGGACACGCAAAATAGTGAACAAGCAAATGGCGTCGTTGCCGGGTATAATAAAATTTTAAAACTAAAGATATATAGATGGAGAATCAAACTAAAAAATATCTCAAATTTTCTAAAAATAAATTTTATAAATATTTTTATTAAATATATATTATACTAGAAAATTCCAAAATATTTATTAATACAATTTTTTTAAATAGAACTCCTTTGTTATTTTCGCCCATGGCCCCAAAATCTCTTATGATTTTTGAATGTCAACTGTCATATGTAGTATTATCTGTTATTATTTGCTAAAAATATTTGCGGCGAGCTAGGGTTATTTTGAGTATATTTGATTGAGTTATTGTTAATTAGCAAATATTTGATTGAGATCTCACGCGTAAAGTTTTTTTAAATAATATTTTATAAAATTTATACTTTACTTTTTTAAAAGTAATAAAAGTGTAGTAATTTCATGAATAATTTTTAATTTAAATAAGTATTTGGTAGCATGATAACTATGAAATTTAAAAAAAGGGTCTCAAGCAATGGTTGTTCGTATCTTAGACATTGCAGTTGAATTGGATCAGCCCTATTCTGAATAACTATGAAAGATAAGCTCGCTTATCACAAAACAAACTTCAATTAAAAAAAAAGAAGCCCATAAAGACCCGCAAAAAGGGATTTTCTTGCATTCAAATTGGGCCTAAAATATTGGGCCTCTTACAACGCTTTAAGAGTTATGAGCCTGTTTGTAGTTTGGATATATATTAGACGGATGAGCATTTAAATTCATTTGTCATTTCTTCGCTAATTTTTTTTTTGTACGACTACGATTGCTACTTATAAAGGATAATTTATTTTTATATATGTGTAACAACGAATTTTTGTATTTATAATAAAATAAACACAAAAGAATTACAATGATAATTCAGACGGATTAAACTTGATAATTTAGGAACAATCTCTATCAATCCTCTGATTCTTCTCTCGAACCAATTTGGACTTTGACTTTGGCTTGACTTGTGTGTTGACCACGTTGACTGTGTGTGTTGAGTCGGATCTTCAGTTGAAGCTTGTCCGAACTCGGATTTGGGACCTTATAACGTTAATCCAGAAGCGTCGAGCCTTTGTTTGGATTAAACGTACTTGATTCGAAGAACACTCGATTTGGGGGGGCTTAGCACCTTAATCCCGGGTCGTATGCTGTTCTTGGCGCGAAGAACACCGCAGAACTCAGTATATGAAGAACGCTTGATTTGGGGGGCTCCGCACCTTAATCCCGAATCGTTTGACGTTCTTGACTTGAAGATGCTTGAAGATCTCAAGGGAGCACTGCTCGTATTCTTGATCTCTTCAGAGCGTTTATGTCTTCAAGTCTTTGAATGTGTCTGGAATGAATGGAGGAGGGCTCCTTATATAGGTGGAGTATGAGGATGCCCCATAAATAACTTGCAATCTGATTGGTCCGTTTTGACCTAATTATGCGGGCTTGGGCCTTTCACTTTCTTAGGCTTTAAGTCAGACTTATTTGACTGGATCTTACCCAATTATAAATTATTTACTCATTTATTTTAAGAATTTATTTATTTAAATCCCTTAATAAATAAATAATTAATTGATAATTATTGCATTAATTTGCTACATATTTTTCTTAATGGGCAATAAAATTCAAGTGCTTACAAATGCCCCCTCGCATTTTGTTCACGGACGCCTTTGTGTTGAAGTGAACAAATTACGATAATCCATTCTTGATCAACATGATTGAATTTTATTGCTTGCTTCATCAACTGGATATGAATAGCCTGAATTATGACTGAACTTAGTGAAGTGCTAAGCTGCCTACGTACCTCTTTGAAGAGAATCAAGGCATAACGTAGTTCAAAGAGACATGATTTGATTTGAATGAGGGGCCGTACACATTTTATACTCATGCGGGCCAGGAGTAACATGCAGTTTAAGCTCGTGCGTCGAGGAGCGTTGGACTTGAATTTGTTGACAGTTTATACTCGTGTCAATGAGTTTTGAATTTGAACTTGTAGACAGTTTATACTCGTATCAAGGAGCCTTGTGTGGACATTTTTCACTCGTGTCGAGGAGTATTGTATGAACAGTTTTCGCTCGTGCCGAGGAGCTTTATGTGTAGAGAGTTTATTCTCTTCCCAAGGAGATTTGATTTGATGTGTAGATAGTTTATACTCATATCAAGGAGTATCGAACATGTAGAGAGTTTTGTCTCTTCTCAAGGAGATATGATTTGAAGTGTAGATAGTTTATACTCATATCAAGGAGTACAGTGTGGATAGTTTTTGCTCGTATCGAGGAGCCTTGAATTTGATTTGTGTTAGATAGTTTAGGCTCGTATCAAGGAGCATGGGATTTGATTTGTAGACAGTTTTAGCTCGTATCAAGGAGCATTGTTTGTAGATAGTTTTAGCTCATATCAAGGAACGTAACTTGAGAATTTTAGATAGTTTAAACTCGTATCAAGGAGTATGGTGTAGACAGTTTTCACTTGTGTCAAGAAGCTTTAAGCTCGTATCAAGGAGCGTCATATATAGATAGTTTTAGCTCATATCAAGGAGCATGATGTAGACAGTTTTCGCTCGTATCAGGGAGCTTTGACTTGGGAGATTTTAGATAGTTTAAGCTCGTATCAAGGAGCGTAATGCAGACAGTTTTAGCTCATGTCAAGGAGATTTGACTTGAAAGATTTTAGATAGTTTAAGCTCGTATCAAGGAGCGTAATGCAGACTGTTTTAGCTCATGCCGAGGAGCTTTGCATTTGAGTTGGTCAATAGTTTATTGCCCCCAATCTGGGGATGCGCCACTTTCTCTTGCTTCCACTTCATTTCTATAAATCTTTATAGAAACTGCAGCCTTTGTTTGTGGTTCCTCTTCCAAGGGCTCATCGAAGGATATGTATTCAAACTCGTAAGAGTCTTGAATAGAGGGCCATTTGATGTCATTTGATGTCAGGCTTAACTCCATGTCGTGAGCTCTTGAAGCCAACTCTTCAAAAGTTTTATGCCGAATTCCTTGGAGTATGTAGCTAAGATTCCATTGCATCCCTTGAATGCACATTTCTATAGCTGAAGTTTTTGATAGCCTTTCTTTGCAATTGAGGCTTAGGCTCCTCCATCTATTAATATAATCGATGACATATTCTTCATCTCTTTGACAAGTATTTGTTAGCTCCATCATGCTAACAGTTCTTCGTGTGCTGTAGAATCGGTTGAGGAATTCTTTTTCCATTTGCCCCCAACTATCTATGGAGTTAGCTTCCAAGTCGATGTACCAATCAAAGGCATTTCCTCTTAAAGATCGGACGAATTGTCTCACCATGTGATCTCCGTTGGTCCCAGCATCATTGCATGTCTCGACGAAGTGCGCCACGTGTTGTCTCGGATTGCCTTTGCCGTCAAATTGTTGAAACTTGGGAGGTTGGTAGTCAGTTGGCATCCTCAAGTTGTCAATCCTCTTTGTATATGGCTTGGCGTATGTTGAAGAAGATTTTGAGCTTCCTTCAAACTTGTCTTTTATCGTCTCTAAAACGATGTTCTTCAGTTGGTTCACAGGAAGCATTTTGTCAGTTGAAATTTGTATTTCTTCTTCAACTGGCTTCTTTTTAAGAGGATGGTGTTCCGCTAAGTCTTCTTTCTCGTGCTCATCCCCAACTTATTTTTCATTTGCATGACTTGTCTCCACATTCTCCATTTTCTTCATAAGTATGGAGATTTTTACGTCTTGAGCTTCCATGTGCTTGTTGAGTTCTTCAATGGCTCTTATCGTACTTGCGAGTTGTTCGTCAATGGTCATAGCATTTGTTGTCATCACTGCAGCTGCAGCTGAGGTAGATGGTGAGCTTGGTATTGAGTGAGGAGTTGAGTAGGTAGAATCATCTTCACTATTCTTGTCTCCATGCAATGGTTTGTTAAGAGCAATTCCAACCACATGGTTTGTCTCTGAGGAGGCTTCAGACATACTTCTTGTAACAAGTTCAGCATTTTCAATTTGCAACTCTTGAGGCTTTGATGCAGCTTGCCTTCGTATCGCAATCTTTAGCGGAGTCATAACTTGCATCTTCGCAGCTTGTAGCTCTAAAGGCTTTGAGGTAGATGACCTTTTTATCGCGATCCTAAGAGGAGTCATACTTTGTATCTTCGAGCTTGTTGAGAGAAGAGATGAGAGGTAGAGACTGTCCCACTGGGCGTGCCAAAATTTGTAACAATGAATTTTTGTATTTATAATAAAATAAACACAAAAGAATTACAATGATAATTCAGACGGATTAAACTTGATAATTTAGGAACAATCTCTATCAATCCTCTGATTCTTCTCTCGAACCAATTTGGACTTTGACTTTGACTTGACTTGTGTGTTGACCACGTTGACTGTGTGTGTTGAGTCGGATCTTCAGTTGAAGCTTGTCCGAACTCGGATTTGGGACCTTATAACGTTAATCCAGAAGCGTCGAGCCTTTGTTTGGATTAAACGTACTTGATTCGAAGAACACTCGATTTGGGGGGGCTTAGCACCTTAATCCCGGGTCGTATGCTGTTCTTGGCGCGAAGAACACCGAAGAACTCAGTATATGAAGAACGCATTTGGGGGGGCTTAGCACCTTAATCCCGGGTCGTATGCTGTTCTTGGCGCGAAGAACACCGAAGAACTCAGTATATGAAGAACGCTTGATTTGGGGGGCTCCGCACCTTAATCCCGAATCGTTTGATGTTCTTGACTTGAAGATGCTTGAAGATCTCAAGGGAGCACTGCTCGTATTCTTGATCTCTTCAGAGCGTTTATGTCTTCAAGTCTTTGAATGTGTCTGGAATGAATGGAGGTGAGCTCCTTATATAGGTGGAGTATGAGGATGCCCCATAAATAACTTGCAATCTGATTGGTCCGTTTTGACCTAATTATACGGGCTTGGGCCTTTCACTTTCTTAGGCTTTAAGTCAGACTTATTTGACTGGATCTTACCCAATTATAAATTATTTACTCATTTATTTTAAGAATTTATTTATTTAAATTCCTTAATAAATAAATAATTAATTGATAATTATTGCATTAATTTGACACATATTTTTCTTAATGGGCAATAAAATTCAAGTGCTTACAATATGCATTTTTTTAATTAATTGAGTGTGATTAAAAAATATCTCCAGTTAATCCAGTATTTTTTTTAATGTATATATATAAAAAAAGGACATAAATGATAAATGATCAAAATTGAAAAAAAAACGCTAAAATTGGAAAAAATGAAGATGTAAAATTAGACATACTGACCTTCAAAAAAAAAAAAGCAACAGAATAATCGTACTGACAAATTGTGATACCAACTAGGGATGGCAGCGGGTAGGGTACCCGCATTTTTTTGGGGTACCCGAACCCGTATCCGTTAAGAATACCACTACCCGTATCCGTCCCATTACCCGTTTAAAATATTATTGAAATATCCGTATCCGTTTCGAACCCGATTGTTTCTATCCGCGGGTACCCGAACCCGTCAAACTTTTTTATAAAACTTAAAATATAAATTTCAAATCTCAAACATTTAAATAAATGTGTCTACAACATTAAACAATAATAATTAAAACATGACATAAAATCACCACACAAGTTTAAAGATCTTCAATTCAAACTTTAAATAACATACAAATAAAATAAAATGATAGGTTAGATTAATGATTTGTAAATTTATTTAAATATTAAAACATATAACAAGATACTTGTGTCTAAACGATGAACGTATATTTTTTTTAATGAGGTTGAGTGTTCGAATCCTCTAAAAAATACATACATACAAGTAAACGGGACGGATATATGCGGGTACCCGCTACCCTTATCCGCTTCTTTATACGGGTTCGGGTAGTGGGTACCCGAGGGGGGTCTACCCGAACCCTACCCGAACCCTAATGGGAATTTTTATTTTTTCCCAAACCCGTCCCAAACCCGATTATAGGTACCCGAACCCGTCCCATTAGGGTTTGGTCGAGTCGGGTACCCGGAAAAACCCGTGAAACTGTCATCCCTAATACCAACCCAATCTTTGAAAAAGTCAAATATTTGATGTTGATTGGGACATAGAGTTTACTAGAATAAATCAAGTGCGCACGACTTACGTGGCTATTGTTTCAATTTCACATTTAATAAACCAAAATAGTTGATTGGTTAAACATGTATGTAATCAAACCAAATCTGGTACGTAATCTGTCTCTCGCTGTTATCGTGTTTCTCGTTACAATTATTTACTGAAATTGACCTCAAAATTAAGAATCTCAACTCATATGCCATATTTACTACCCTCCGTCCCCAAGAAGTTGATATAATTTTTTTTGGTATGAAGATTAAAGAGTATAATAATTTAATGTAAAGTGAAGTAAAGTGAAGTGAGAGAAATAATATTTAATGTGTAGTGGGTAGTTGTATTAGATGTGATATGTAGGGCCCATGAGAATAAATTAATTGTTTTTGTGTGGTCACATGTATTAAAAAGGAAAGTGTCAACTTTAGTGGGACAAACCAAAAAAAAAAGTGTGTCAACTCCTATGAGACGGAAGTAGTATTTAGATAACCAATTACCAATATTTATATTTTTCTGCTAATTGCCAGTACACTATTTTTAGTTGTCTGGTTTAATTTATAATCGTGTACACCAGTACTAATATATATATATTTTTTATTACACTCTCTACCATTATTTACTTCATTCTTTTCATATATCTTTCTTTAAAATTTTTTGCACACTTAGTAATTTATATAATATTACTCCTCCATCTAATAAGGTATGCATTTTGTATCCTTTACTTTAAACAAACAAATAATCAACAATCCATCAATTTAGGTAAATGGACCTATAATTCAGTGTAAATGTCTTATTGTGATAAATTATCTCAAATCTTTAGACATATATAATATGACTATCACTACAAAAAAAACTGTTTTTTAGCAACAGAATATTTCATTGCTAAAAGCCTTAATTCCATTGTTAAATTGGCTTACCAACGGATTAGCAACGGAATCCGTTGGTAAAGTGGTGGTTGGTAAAATTTTAGCAACGAAAAATCAATTATGTTGCTAAATAATTCTGTTGGTAATCCGTTGCTAATAATTCCATTGGTAATTTATATAAGGATTCCCTTGCTATTCTGTTGGTAATTAGCAACAGATTGAATTCCGTTGCTAAAATAGAGAGTAATTCTGTTGGCATTCCGTTGCTAAAACAAAAATATCATTGCTAATCCATTGCTAATTACCAACGGATTGAATTCCGTTGCTAAATTCGGTTGCTAAAAAATATATTTTTTTTAGTGTATAGTGTTCAATCATCTATTCATGAAGTGATATTGAAATATGAGTTGACATGTGGTCGTGCATACATATAGTATTTAAGAGTATTAAATATTTTATTTTAAAAATATATATAATTATTTTACTTAATACAAGTATTAATTTTTATTAAAAACAGAAATATAGAATAACAATCCAATAATTTCCTATTAATTAAAAAACTTTTCTTAATTTTAAAAAATAAAAAAATATGGAGTACTTTTTATTGGGTATTTAAGTAATAAATTATTTTTAGGTCGGATTAAATATTTGGATACAGATCTAAATATGTATATTTTATTGTATAAAAGATTTTGTCTTGAAATTATACTATAGATAGATGGAGAATATATATATACTCCATTCAGGACCACACAATATGTATCATATGTACTTAATTTGAATAAGATCTTAAGAAGAAAAGGAAAATCAAATTATGTTTAACGAGTGATGACATTAATCAATATTAATTATCAGAGATTGAGTATCAGTAAAATCAATTTATGATCTTTTGATACAGTATTATATTAGTAGTATTTTATTAGACAATTACCAGATTATATATATAGCTAGTCAACTCATTACAATACTAGTCAGACTATTACCATTTTTCCCTATTTATAATTAATAATAATACTACAGAAAGGAAGGAAGGATCAATATCCACCTCTGTTGGAGAGAGTTGTTACAAAATTAATTAGTAGAAAATACCCATTTTCGAGGGTGACATGACACAACTGCTAAATTTGAGATTAAAAGGAGAATTGATTTAAAAATATTTAACACCATAATCACCGTTTAGTTTACTATGAAAAAATAATTTAAACCTAAAATATAAGAAAAGTTGAGTACGTACTACGTATATATATATATCACTAATCTTTCACCCGAATGTAAATTATTTAAATAAATAAATTCTTCTTTCAAGGATGCAAGTTCAAGCAATTCCAGAGATCAGCTTTCACGATATTCATGGAAAAGAAATCGCTACTCCATCACTTAAAAGATACATTTCCCCCAATGAAGTCGCATTTTGCAATTCATGTAATTACTTTCTGATTCATCATTCGTGTAATAAAATTAAAATACATTCAGATTGGACGGAAAAGTTGCAATAGTCACCGGCGGCGCCAGGGGCATTGGCGAAGCCACCGTGCGGCTCTTCGCCGTCCACGGCGCCACAGTTGTAATCGCCGACGTGGAGGACTCGCTCGGCGGCTCACTTGCCGACTCACTATCCCCACACGTCACCTACGTGCACTGTGACGTCACCTCGGAGGAACAAATCGAAACCCTAATCACCTCCACCGTCTCCCGTCACGGCAAGCTCGACATCCTGTTTAGCAACGCCGGAATCCTCGGCGATCAGTCTCGACACAAGAGCATCCTCGACTTCGACGGCGACGAGTTTGACCAGATCATGCGGGTCAACGTGAAGGGGGCGGCGCTGGGGATGAAACACGCCGCTCGCGCGATGATGGGCGGCGGCGGCGGGTGCTTAATCTGCACGGCGAGCGTGGCGGCGGTGATGGGGCCGCATGCTTACACGGCGTCGAAGCATGCGATTGTGGGGTTGGTGAGGAATGCGGCTTGTGAGCTGGGGAAGTATGGGATACGGGTGAACTGTATTTCGCCGTTTGGGGTGGCGACGAGTATGCTGGTGAACGCGTTGCGGAATAGTGAGGATGGCGGAGGAGTTGGAGAAGACGGAGGAATTTGTGAGGACTTTGGGAAATTTAAAGGGAGCGACGCTCGGAACGAGAGACATAGTGGAGGCGGCCTTGTTTCTGGGAATCAAAGTATATTAGTGTTTCTGGGAATTGAAACTGAGCTTGTAATAGGTAGAAATTAGGGCCTACGATAATTGGTTGTCCCGCTCTAAAGATTTCCACCTGTAGTAATATCTATAGAAGCCCACTTGTAGTGACACCTCTATATATATTTTGAACAAGTTTTAAACAACTAAACAAGTGCAGTTTTACATAACTTGTCCAATACAAGTTAAAATTCAGGCCATTAATTATTATTTAAGAAGATAATAACAAAAACCCGCTACATCTAATTAATCATGGCTTCTATAAATTCTTACGAAGATAAAAAAAAATATACGATGATATTGGTGGGATAAGGATCACCTATTCTAATTTAGTATGAATTTTTAATTGAATGTGTCATTAATTGTTTCCTAGATTAATGCACATATTCAAGCGTTTAATAGTCTTTAATAGTAAATTGTAGAGTATAATTTATTTTTTTTAAACTGTGGAATACCAATAGAAATAAGGAATTCAAGTGCAAGGAGAGATACATGGAATAAACACACATGAACTTCCCCATAACGAATGGTTTGTAGATAGGAAAGAACAGTAGGTAGATACGACCGGTGCATGCATGCATGAGTGAAAGTAAGGTTAATTCTACTGCAAATTAAATTATTTTCTGACAGGATTTTCCAATGAATCCGACAAATTATGGGAGTTACGAGCCATGACCCGTTCCCATCCGGTGGGCTGTTGCTTAACTATCTGAATCAAATTCATTGCATGCATGGATCGATGCTCTAATAAATCCATTGGTTTCCTTTGTTTCTACACGTTATAATACATGTGGGGCGTACTTGTCGTTTGATGTTACTTCTTTACTTTGTACACAATACTCCTATATATCATCTTTTAATACAATTATTTGTGCATGATGATGTATTAATGATCCACACCGAATGTCGAGTTACATTTTAATGTTACATTTTTTGTTTTACGTATGGGATGAGTAACACGTACGAGAAAAGAAAATTTAAATCTTTCTTTTTAGGATTGATATATACTGAATACTCCCTCCGTTTCATTTCAGATGATGTACACTTTTCATTTTGAATTGTCCCACAAAAGTTTGCACATTTGACATTTCCATAAAAAGCAAAAAGTACAAAAACAACCACCCTTCCCCATACACTTTATTTACAAAAAAAAACTATTTCTACCTAACATATTTTATCATTTACTCCCTCCGTCCCACAATTTCAGGCACCTTTCCACATATCAAAAATGAAAAATATCACTTTATCCAACAACCTCAAAAGTTACTTTAATTTCAAATTTGCCACTCTTTTTTCACATACATATCATTACTTTATACTTTTTTATTACCTAAAAATACTACTTTACCCTCTAAAGTTAACAAATTTGGTCAAAAAGAACACTTTTCTTAAAAAACGTGGTACAGTAAATGTGTCTAAAATTTTGAGACGGAGGGAATATTTATTACAAAAAATATCATTATACCCCTAAAAGTTAGCACTTTCTTAATTTTCGTGCCGAAATTGGGGTGCAATCTTTTGTGGGACCGAGATAATATATTTTTCTAAGGTATAGATCGAGTTTATATCCTACTTGCTATACATCCAAATTGTTGACAAGGAATGAAAATATAAAAGAATTTATGATCACCATGATACAACATGGAAAATACCACTTTCAACTTACAGTTTAGTCGAAATTTATTCTTTTATGCATGAATATGAGTAGAAACCATATTCAATTAAAATATATTTAAAAAACATTATTAAATTTCAGACAAGTTAACTTGTGTGAGAACAAACTGATGTCACTTTCCATAATATGTTTCATTTTTTAATTATATAATACAAGGTGATCATGGGATGATAATTTCTTGTTACTTGATCGTCTATTCATGAATAGCGTTGAAGCGATCACTTCTTAAAAAAAAAGAAAATCTTATTATATAATATACTAGTTGATGGGATGATTATTTAATATTTATTTTCCCCCTCAAAAATTTTCTATAAATTCCCTCCCATTTTCCCTTCTACCATGCAAGAATCAAATTAGCTGCTTTATCCTTTGTTTGCCAAAAAAACATCAATTTATACATTCATCATCAGTTAAACCTATCTTTCCTATTCACTTTTAAAATGGAGGCCAAAAAAGTAAATCCCTCGTCGCCGGAACACTCCACACCACCGTCCGCCGCCTGTATGAGGCGGTTACGGGCAGAAACAGGAATAATATCACAGAGCTGATAGGGGACGACCTAGAGTGGTGGTTCCACGGCCCACAGAACTGTAACTACATGATGAAGATGCTCACCGGAAACTCATCGGCGGCGGATTTCAGGTTCAGGCCGCGGAACATCGACAGCATTGATAAGGAGTGTGTAATAGTGGAGGGTTGGGAGGGAGATCAGGTGTATTGGGTGCATGCGTGGACCCTCAAAGATGGTCTCATCACTCACTTGAGAGAATACTTCAACACTTGGTTAACTGTTAAGGATTTGAGGCCACCTGTCCTGAGATCCACCACTCTATGGCGGAGCCACCCCAAAGACGTGGCGGATCGATCCTTGCCGGAGCTCATGCTCGCCATTTGATGGTGGCGCATGGACATGGTGGAGTTGCATGTAATTAATCTTCGAGTAGAACAATTAATGTGGACTTAAACTTTGGATGTGATTCATTTAATTAATGTTTGTGATATTTTGTACCAATATTAATACAATTTGCTGATTGATAAAATAAATTGTACAATCAGATTCACAATTCTAATCGTTATGTATAGTACAGATTATCTGATGACATATATTATTGGGAAATTTTCATTTTTAGTTCCATAAGAATTAGTGTGCGCCAAAATGGTCCTCCTTCTTACATGGTTAGTCCCATAGCAATTTTTACACATTTTCCGTCAATAACTAACGGATTTAATCATGTGTGAGTCACGTGAGCCGTTAGCAGTGGGTTGGGCAAGCTTATTGACCCAAATTCATCCCCAAAATCTCTCTCTATAATACTCAACTGAACCCTACTGCAAATCTTCACACCACAACCAATTCCCCATCTAATATCATGATTCTCCAAAATTGGCATCCCACATCTTCGGTTTTACTACTCAATTGTAGATGCTGGCCGCTAGAACTCCGGGTGCGGCTCCACCAGCCTCGACGCGGGTGAGTTTGCGAAGGCGTCGAGGTCGAAGTTGTGGAATTCGGCGGAGTCGAGGTGGCGGGAGGTGAGGAGAATGGAGGTGAGAGGGAGGGGGACGGAGCCGATGAAGGCGACGCGGCACGAGGTGGTGGCGGCGTGGGCGCGGAGGAGATCGAACTCGAGGTGGGTGAGCTTGAGGTAGCTGTCGTAGTAGAGGAAGAGGTGGAGGGGCAGTCGACGGCGGCTGGAGCGCGTCAGGCTTGCTCAACGGCGTTTACGAGGCAGCGTCGGTTCGCTCGCAACAGCTGTTATTCGCAAAGAACGAACAATGACGGCGGCGTGCGGCTGAACAACTGTGGCAACGACGTCACTAATTCTGACAGCAGGTATGGCTCGACATTCATGATTCCGGTGACAATGGGTAGGGTTTCGTAGGTCGATGAGATAAACGGAGATTGATAAAGGAATTAAATTTGTATTTATATTAAGAGAGAGAGAGAGTTGTAATAGAGAAAGTGAAAGGAATTAAATTTTGTATTCTGCAGGGTGGTGCCGGATGAGTAATCTGCGCTGTTCAGAACAGGGAATCCGGCGGCTCCTCTAATGATGCCGTAGTCGTTGCTCTGGACGATGTTCTATGTGAACCCGCTGAGCCCCGTCAGGAATGGGACGTTGTTCTTGCTGATGACGGCTATGGCGGATGGCTGGGTTGGCGACATGCCCGTGAGTCAACGGCGATGGCGGAGGGCTAACTGCCGCCAAGTATGTCGTGCATGAAGAAGGTGAGCGGAGGATGTAAATGCCCTCCATCTGCAACCTTAAATCAGCCAATGCTTTTCCTCTTACAATTGCTTCTGCTGCCACGGGTTTCGGTATTGAACGACATTGAAATCGGAAAGTTGTTGCACTGTATTAGCCGGCGGCTCTCGATTGAAATCGGAAAAGATGTTAAACAGATTTGGCTTTTTAAGGCTCTCGATTGAAATCGGAAAAGATGTTAAACAGATTTCGCTTTTTAAGGAACTGAGGTGCAATTAATCTTTATTTAACTTTTCATAAATTATGGGACTGAAAGTGCAAATTTTAGGACTTATTTATAGGTATGGGATTATTTTTGTAATCCAACTCGTGGGACTAGAATTGAAATTTTCCCTATATTATTCGTGCCAATTGAGAGTAACCTCTTAACTTTAGATATTTAAAGTGTAAAAATTGTTGTTGACCGAATCAGAAATCCAAAATCTGGTGAATGGTCGTACTTTTTCTTCATCAGATTAAAATACAAATGGCGCATATTATATAAAAATATAGACTAATTATGTATCTAAGGTAGATATATTATATTAGTCTTTGGTCTCACCTGCACGTTAACATTAGTGCAAAATGTGGAATGACCCAGCCCAAACACTCCCACACCTCCTCCCGACAAAATGATGGAGAGATAAATCCCATCAGGAATAACTCTATAAATGTTATCAACATGACACATGAAATCAAGAGGGGCAAAGTGTAAAACTACATTAAATTAAGAGAAAAGGGAATCTAGCAAAGGGTTTAGATTTTTCATCCATGCATGCTATGTCTCACTTATCCTAAATGTAGCAAACGAGATGACCAATTCGATACACATGGCTTTGGATGAATCGTGAAATCAAATACGAGATTGCAATGCAAGAGAGAATCGTGAATTCGTGACCCCTCGTACGATGCAACTGGTGGGCGTGAGAAATTGTGTATGCTTGTTTCAAGAAGAATGTAATAAACACTAATTTCAATGAGGGAACATGCAAACCATTCAGAATGAAGTTCAACCACTTTGAGCATCAAAATGTGACAAACAAGAAGAAATTTTATATTCAGTCACGAATTTGTTTTTAAAGATTATTAATACACAACAATGAAGGGAATATTATAGTAGGTAATTACAGTAGAGTCTAAAGAGATCTCTCTGATGCCAAGTCAAGCAGTGTCCGAAAGAAACGGTGGGGGTTCATGGGAGGCTTCTCCGCAAGTGCCTATGCGGTAAAATTGAATATGGTTAGCTAGCTAGGAATGGCTTCAAACTTAATGGATATATCTAGCATAATAACTAAATCAAAAAATGCTAAAAATTACATACCAAACTTTTTATTAGTCAGTGTGGATTATGCATGTATATTAGCAGGATACCATAATGTAGTTACCTGATGAATTAGGACTGTGGAAGGTGTCATCCCTGGAACGGTGTTAACCTCAATAATTAATACCTGCATAAGAGATTTCGGTCATTTTTCAAAAGTGTAGGATTCTCAACACTTCGAAAGCAAATCAAGTACAGATTCTCAGAATAATTTGCATCGTGTAAATTTAGCTCAACTTACATCACCACTGTCAACGTTGACAAAAGCATCAATTCTTGAAAATCCTTCCAGCTGCAGGGTGTTTGCTATGAGTTCGATATGTCTTTTACATTTCTCCAGGGCCTCATTACTGTTTTTGTGGAAAATAGAAAGTATAAGTGAAGGATAAATCTGGAGTCTTGGTTTCTACATATTGGAACTCGAAAAGGATGAGACTGACGTTGAGGATTTGTATCACATTACAATGAGATAAATTAAAACATCAAAATGAAATTATTAACTTGAGGTATAATAATCATAATTCACATCAAATAATGGAATACTGATTCGGTTTCATATGAAGTTCATTAAATTCATTGGTCAGAAGAAGTAATGGTTCAAATGAATTTAATGAACAATACCTAATAATAGAGAGTGGTGGTGGAGTCAAGTTGATGCCTGTTCCACCTGACAACGGAAATTTACTGGATCAGACGTTAAGTTTTATATGCACAAGGCATCCACTGATTATCGTTTTCTGTAGTTTATAGTCTGTCAACTGATATTGCAGATATCAATGACTAGCAACTAGCTAAAATATCCAGAGAGTTGGAATAGATACCTTGAAATTTCTCCTCTAGTGATAATATATCTCCAGATTCTTTTACAGTAATGCTTGGAGTTAGTGACCTCATTGACCCACGCTTTCCGATAACACCAACAGTTATTTCTACCCATCGGCTGTCTCCTTTCCATCGAAGATCATGCGTATTCCCAGAACTTAGTTGGGGTGAAAAAATGATCTCATCAGTCTCAATAAAAGGCTCAAATATCAAGAGCTCTGGAGTAGGAATTGGCATTTCTATCACTCCATGAGCCTGCACAAGTTCATGTAAAAGTGTTAACAAAATTAAAAGAAAAAAAGAATTAAAAAAAAAGGAAAAAATATGCATTATGTTCTAGCCCATTCATCTCTAAAAAGCTACAAGTAAAAAAAAGTGCAAGTATGCATTATGTTCTAGCACACTGACGGAGCTGGTTTTGTTATCTATTTCCTAATATCAAGCATCTAAAAACCATTACTAGAATAATAATACCAGCATAAGTATCAACAAGTCACTAATACCTTCGACAAACTATTAGGAGGAATCCTTGGGAGGCAGCTCTCTAGTGCTTTAAGGTATACCACAAGGTCCCCTTCACAACTGTACAGGGAAATAGTACACATCATGTAGTTTCTTGAATAGAAACTGGACACCAGACAGTGCTCGAATATTCCATTGAATATGCCTTCTCAAATAACAAAAGACATGTGAACCCTACCATAATCTGGCCACACCAGTTGAGCAACCGTCTCGAGCTGGTTTAACACACAGTGTTTCAGACTTAAGATTTGATGTCAAGTCATGCCAAATGTCAAGTGGGGTCAGTTTCAGCAAGTCCTCTTTCCTTCTTACATTCTTAGAAATTGTAAGGACACCATCATCTGCAAGCTGAAACCCAAATCTTGGTAATTGTTACATATTGACAAATGAAGAGTCAACAGGAGGAAAAAGAAACAGAAGCACAAATGCTCCATTTCACATACATTAAGGTTTATATATTAGAAAAAATATAAATTTTAATATATTGTGATAGAGTATTTGTGAGATTCACAATCAAATTGATCTGCAGAAGGAAAAACTATACTACCTTAAATGTATTTCTAAACAGGAATTTTTTAATAAGCATTAAGCACAGAAAAAAGTAAGGCAATTTTAATTGTTCAGAATCAAAAACAGAGTTCCATATATATATTTATATAATGAAAAAATGGAGATTGCATTGAATCCTAAGGATCCATCATTACATGGGGTTTGAGTGGCATGTTTGATGTCAACTAAAGGCAGGACAAGCAAGATAAAGTTCAAGGATTAGGGAGTCATTGAAATCCCCATTATACAAAGATTGTTAACATTATAATACCGTACATGTTGAAGGGCAAGTGACGTGGCTACTTTATCCATACATGTCTTGGAAGCAATCACGCCGGGACCTTAAATTGAAACAACAGATGATCAAACTTTTGTAGCAAAAATAACTCTTTAACTTTCTTACATTTTCAATAACTTGATTTGAAACTCAGTGACAGTACATTCCAGGCTACTTTTTTACCTGTATGAGGAACTCCCTCAGCATCCAACAGTGATTGGAGTGTGCCATCTTCCCCTATACCTCCATGAACTGTCCAGTTTATCAACAATCAGCCGAAATTAGAGGCAAAGCTTGCTCTCAAACAATTGTTAGAAGATTTCAAGAAGACTAAGAAAAATCAAGATTTTATTTGGTTCATTCCAATAGAGTTGCTTGCAATGCTAAAGAACATGTATGAAGTCCTCTTGCTTCAAAACAAAGCCTTGCTAATCCAAAAATATATTTATCATCTCCAAACATGATTTGATTGTCATATAGGGAAACGAAACCTTTACTCGATTATAACATGAAAGAAATTGGAGATTCCCAATGGTTCCAAGATGTGAAGAAATACTGCCTTTTTACTGAAAGAGAGAGTAGAATCTCAAAAGATTCAAAATCTTTATGATCTTATTTCAATTTTTCTGGGGATATTGTTCATTCACTGCAAAAAAGAAATCCTAAAACAGTTCCGCAAGATAATGAGGCTGGGTAATTCACACCAGTTTCAAAACCGTGTGCAAAAAACTATTTATGCCACGAAAGTATATATAATGTGTAGACTGTAGTATTTGAAGTTATAGAAGGGGAGGAATAATGACAGCAGGTCGCAGCAGAAAAATACATGAAGACGGAAACTGAGTATCAAGAAGGTATTAAATTACTTGCTATGTACTCAACTTTCAAATACCTGCAATGAAAACTGTTGCCCCAAGTTCTTTAGCTTGTTTGATCCATTGGTCAAGGGAATATCTCTTTGGTAAATCATCAGATATATCAAACCCTCTGAACCAATCATGTTTATTCAAGCCTTCAATGAGTTCATCCATTACTTTTCTCCGCAAATGAGATGTCAATGCAGCCCGAACAGGCTCAATCGCCTCAATGCATGCATCTAGAACTTCTTCAGTAGTATGTCTCAGCACAATAGAGTATCTGCACACCAGAGACAGCATTGAATTGAAAGAATGAAAATGCAATAAAAAAATGTTCAAACACCAACAGGTGCATGCATTAGCTCTGTTTTACCGGATCCCAAAATTTTAAGGCACTGGGAATTCAAGTTTTGATTGAATAGGTCTAAATATTATTTGTCTATCCTTAAGTTCTGAACATACAACATCCAAATAGCTCCACCATATATATTAAAATTTTTGTCTGAAAGTTAAACTTAACCAATCACCAAGACATGCAATAAAGCCAACAAACTAATACATATAAATATGATGTGAGACACAAGCAGAGACAAGCGGAACTCACGGTAGGGACCAAACTGTCCTTGATCTCATTCCCAAATTTGCTGAATTAGAGTCCATCTCAGATGAGTCCTCGACTCCTGGTGCAAGCAAGCATGGTATCACTTCGAGCTGTAGCAAACACATTCCAGATTGCATCAGTTACTCGAAAAGCTTATGTCAAGATTAAAAGAAAAAAACGTTAATTCTAAAGCTAAAAAGACATGAAAAATTCTTGAAGATTCAACCACTGGTGTATTGGTTGATTGAATATTTACATCATCAAATGCTTGAAGATTCAACCAAACATTTGTTCCGCTCATAAGCGATACTTGTCGTTCCGAAGTATCTCCACCAAAAATAACAAAAACTTTCCGCAGATCATTGTGTTTTGGGAAAGCACTGTTATGTGAATATTTTGTTCTCAGAGAAGGACTTGAAACCAAACTGTACCGCCGGAGGCTTGGAAAACGCAAACAAGCATGTTGGACTACAGTACGAAGAATATTAGAGTGTGAAAATCCAACCTGTACATGAGAGCATAAGACATTATACATATCATGCATTTATATAAGGATCCTGTGTTTAGGCATATGCATCAATTTGAAGACAAGCATAGATTTTCAAATGGCATTAAAGTGAGACCTTAAAAAGATCCTTCATAACCAATATTAAGGATTTCCAGTTTAATCAGGCCTAAAACATTAAAGACATAAAAAATATAGCTCTCTGAACCTTGAACAAAGTACCTTTGAAGCTTGCTGAAATAAGAAACTAGTTTGCTCCATTCCACTAATCTGGAGGGAAAAAGAAGATAGAAATATATTATATAAATGGAATTTATAAGTAAAAATCATGAGCAAAACATGACGAGGACGGAATAAATAATCTCACCAAGTTAATATCAGTGAATATTACAGTGCCTGAGTCAGAGCGCCCAAATTTATTGCCTGTAAGGTAGTCAGTATGAGCAGAAGGTGGCAAAAACCAACCATCAATTCTAGCAAAATCACGTAGGCCAAGTCGTTGAAATAATAAAGAAGCTCCTTCACGAATATTTTTTATTACATCTTCTGGAAACTGAGGTGGAGTATGGTAAGTAACCTGCACAATTTGCAAGGTCACTGAAACAAGTTCTAATGTAAAAAGAAATCATTATAAAGCACAAAGTTTTTTATTGTTACAAATCGACGTTAACCACTACATCAATTGCAATTTCAAATTAAGCATCTAAAAGAAAATTGGAATGCGCACTCCCTCAAAGCGATAATTGACACTTGACAGTCATTCTTTCCATCCCAATAACAAATCAACACAGTTCCCCATATGATTAGAAGAAGATTGAATGACTGGATATCATCTTCAACCAAGAAAATTCTTCATAACATCAATACATAAGAATTAAAATACATGATGAAAGGGTAATGTAACAGGTCCCAAAACAATAAAAAGGTGTTAAAAATGAATTCTCTCTACCTGCCGAGTTGGTAGATATTTCCGCCGATAATTAAAGATAATGTCCTTTTCACTTGAATCAACACTCTCGTGAGAGTGTAGTTCCACCTAGAAATAGAGCCATAATGATTATGATAGTGAATCAGAAGAATACAATTATATGAAGCCATCTTATCCATTAATTTTAAAAAAAAAAAATCATTGATCATCTAAAACACATAGCCTATCGGATCATACAGGGTATATTACAGAAAACGAGTAGGTTAAATAATCCATGCTCAAAAAAGTTCATATGTAAACTGGATTAACATGCAAACTTATATGCATAACGATGTTGCATCTCACTTCAAGAAAGTATTGAAGAACATATGCACCTTGACAATTGCAGATATACAACACATATAAGAGGTGGGAACATAACATATACCTCTGTCGGGAGAAGGGCAACTGGATGGCAATCAAATTCAGAACCTACATCAAGGACAATAGTTGTAAATTCTCTACCACCTTCCAAAAAAATTTCTACAATGACTTTATCATCAATTCCCTGCCAACAAAGAAAGCATTACTTGATAAATATCTGCTGTTTCCTAGATTTCAGTCTAACACCTTGGAAGTCCAATATTAGCTATGAATTTATTAGTCTAAGCAATTCTTTTCATATGATACCTGCAAGTCTCAACCAACATAAAGAAATTCGAACTAAACTGTTGCATATTTCTAAGTGAGTACAAGGTTGATGAACAGACATACTTACAAAAGTGGATGAGAAAGAGAACAATTACCTCAGATATAATTGCATTAGCTTTTGCGAGAGAATCAGCAACACCATAAGCAACTGTAACTCCAATGCTTGATCCTGCTCTCGTTGGTTTTACCTGCAATTGTCACATGAAAGCGGGGACATTAAATAAATTCATTAAAATTATAGATACAAGTATCTCCAAATCCTTGAATGTAAGAAACAGGCTTACCACAACTTTTCCACTTTTTTGATCCAGATGAAAATTATTAAACCACATTGACAGCTCTTTTTCTTCCATTTTACTTCCCTGAAAGCAATTATCAAATGTCACAGGTCCAAAAACTTAAATCATAACAGTGAGTTTCCAGAATTTCAAGAGAAATATAAGCTGTGCGGATGTTCTTCTGTAAGCCAAAAAAATTGAGTTTTAACATCAAAAAATAAAATCATTCTAAAGAAAGAAACAGCATTACAAACTATGTTTATCAAACAAAGGACGACCAAGAAAGGTACCTGTACTAGGAAGCTGGGTACACTAATAAATCCTTGTTTATCAAGTTCTACAGAGGCATCATACTGCAAATAACCCAAATAATTTTCAATTACAAAATAAGAGATACATTCAACATAAACAGTTGTCTATTGTATTTCAGATCTAAGATACCTTAGCATGCACTAAGTTCTTTAATTATAATATTATAGATTTTAAAATAAACTTAGGCATATCCAGTAGGATTCAAGATCAATAAGAATCTCAGAAGATATCTATTTAAAAAAACCACAATTATATAGATTTTTTAATTAGATTCCATGAGGTTGATAGAGTTAAGATGATCAAAGAGATTGAATGATAATATTCCTCTTCAGAGGCCACAACTAAAGTTGCAAAATACAAGGATTCTCAATGAGTTTCCTGGTTACAGACTTGACCCCATTTTGTATCTCTATCAGAGGTGTTCTTTGCTGACTTAGAAATTGAAGCTCAATATTTAATGTAAAATGACTCAATGAAATGAGAAATTTACTTTGTCAAATGCCCTCCGACATTCTTCCGACTGTGTCCCAACAAAAGGAATTTTCGATTTCTCCAATAGTTCCTGGTAAAAAAATGAATCATACATAAATAGCACTATGCACAATTAGCGCATTCCACTGAAATTGCATTAACAAATAAACAAATTTCTGTAGTCTCTCACTTGAATGCCACCATCTTCACCAAACCGACCATGTATAACAGGAAAAACTATGTCCACAGAGGTGGCAAGGTGTTCAGCAAAGTCACACAAGGACTCGAAACCTTGGGCGAGGCTGCAGTTGTAGTGCCTAGTTTAGTGAGAAAACCTTAATCATGAAACAGAGGAAGGTGAATGGAAAAACTTACCTTTCAAGTTTGAAATCAAAATCTGCAGGCGTGTTTGAGTATACCTAAAAATCGTTAGCAAGAAAGTCAAAAACCAAAACAACAAATATATCCCAAGCAGCACATGGAAGTAGAAATCGGCCTAATTTAGACAATTAGGATTAGCAATAGAAAAAGTGAGGCAAAAAAAATCGAACGCATAAATACAAAAATGCTACAATAACAACCTATAATTTAATGACTCAATGATAGAATCACCAAACTCTACCTTCTCTTTCTTTCAGAAGAGAAGTTTTAGTTACTTATTAGCACTACTCATGAACTCTTACGCAGAAACAAAAAAGCAATCCGAAAGAGGAGAACACTAACCTGAGCAGATGATATGGCGTACGCTTTCAGATTATAGTGAATGTAATAGCAGCTGACATGCAAATCATCTCCCTATAAAGAAACCAAACTTTAGCAAGAAGAAACAGAAAACGAAGTTCACCATCAGCAAAATTTCAAAAACAAATCAACTGACAAGTCAAAAGAAATAGCAGACCTGAATGTGATCGAGTACTGACCGAGCAGAATTGAGCGAAATTCCGCGCTCTGCGGAAGGACCGCCGCAGATAAGACCAACTCTCAAAATCCTGCCTTCCTCATCGGCTGCGCGATCACTCGCCACCTTCAATTCCGTCGTCGCGGCGGAGGATTTCACCACTCCAACGCCACGGAAACGGCGTTCAAATTTTAAACTCCGTTTCGGAAAGACATTTGACGGAACGTCCAGCACTCCGCGACGGCGATTGAAGAAAGGAGTCTCCAGAGGTAGTGTCTCCGATTTGCTAGGGAGGACGACGTAGTTCAACGCAGCCATCGGAGTTGAGAGTAATTAGTACGAGGATTGCTTTCAATTCACAGTGGACTAGACGGTCATGTATATATGGACTATAGAGTGACTGAGTTTTAAGTGTGGTTTTATTCCGGAATATGGGAATTAATTAGGGGTAGAATCCCTTTTCAGTAGCGCCGGTTAGGAAAGAAAGCGACAATCTTGATTTTCAGAATTTGGACAAAATAATTTTTTAAATAAGTATATCAATCACTTTGGGAAAAAATAAAAAACAAATAATTCTAATTGATATTTTTTAAATTTTCCATTTGAAGCAGTACAATTACTTCCGAGTCCTCCTCCCAATTCAATTTTTACATTTGTTTTATTTATCTTAATTAATATATAACTTTCAAACTAAAAAAATTACGGGTAGTTTTTCTTATTTGGACGGCAGCGATCGCCAGGGTGGGGTGGGGTGGGGTGTCCTCTTTACTTTTGTTGTACTTTGATTATACTTAATGATTGGATGGATAATAGTTAGAATAATTTAAATTTCAAGACCTGTTTATTACTGTCGAACTTCAAAATTTGTCTGAAAGTAGTTCGTTTATTTTTTTATCATCTTCTAGTAACTCGAATTCTAATTAAATCCTTTAACGAAAATGAAAATAAAATAATTTATGAAGAGACATTTTTTGAATTTGGATAGATCACAATGATAGAAGGTGAAAACATTTTTTATTTACTCATGCACATAATAAACCCAAAACATGAACGGAAAATTACTATTACTGATAAGATAGCATTGAAACAAATATAAAGATCATAATAATCTCTTAATAAATTACAGATGACACATTATTATAGGATTAGGTAACACTGAAATTGAAAAAAATGCTATGAGAAGAGACAAAATTGGTACCATCTTTTTTTCTTTTATAAATAAAACACAAAATTTGTACACCATCAAGTTAATTAATAATTCAGGTGGGTGGAATCTTCTAATTTTGCTAATAACAAAACGACAACGATGGTGGACAAAAATTAGAGCAATTGACTAAAAAGGTTGGAAAAAAACCACGACGGCCAGATTCATCCAAGAGATAGCACCTAAGAAAAATAAACCACAATAAGCTAGCAGTATGAAATAACACCACCAGCATTCACTTCGAATGTCACACATACAGACTCTACAAACCAAAGAATGCTTATCAACTTTACCCCTCCAAAGTTTAATGTATTTGAATCAATAAAGTACAACTGATTACCTAGCTGAGATCTGATTACTTGTAAACAATAATTTGTTCAAATGAACAGTTTGAAAGGCCTTACGACAAGATGACGGCCTCAGGTCAGATCGTCTTCTTCAAGCTCCTTTGCCTTTATACTTTCCTTCACCCTCAATAGGAGTGTGGTCCTTAAAGCATCCTGTGAAATAATAAGCCGTGTTGATAACCTTATACAGTGTAATAGTTCAGTCAAATTTGTATGGATTGAAGAGATGCCCTTCTCAAGAAAAAGAGATTTCCATTTATCTCGAGCAAATATGGAGAGATTGTTCTTGCAGAATGTATTTTGAATTTTCATGGCAAAAATGAAAAGGTGAAACTTTATTTGGATTTTCTTTGAGGAAAATGAAGTTATGCATCATTCAAAAAAAAATTCGCTGCAAATTTCATCTTTTGTGGATGGTGGAGAACATTTTCAACTGTAGAGTTGTTTTGTTATAGACATTTGGCTTTAGCAGACATAAAGTACGGTATTGTAATAAGTTGGAAAAATGGAAAATATATTGTTGAAATCATAATTAACAAAACATCTTTGTTTTGGGAGAAGAGTAGAATGAGAATAAAACCAGATAGAGGGTTTCCCCTTTGCACAAAGGAACAGGCTTTCAAATTTCAGGATAAGCATTCTTTGTTGATTTAGGGGAAATACGTGTCTATCCCCCTAAAGTACTGCTCAAGGTTCATGTAGATTCTTATGACTTAGGCTAACTTATAAATTATAATCCATGGTGGGGTGGACACAGTACTATATAATTCATCAACAAAACGTGAACTAAATAGAAAAATAAATTACCAGTTTGGTTATGCTATCAAACTCCCTAACTGAAACAGTGAACTTTGCAGCATCTTCCTCATCAAATGCAGCAGCCAAATCCTGACAATACACAACATGCTCATCAAAGCAAGGCGAAGAAGATCCAATACACAAAAATAACTTTTACACCATATATTGCAAATCTGAAAAAAGACTTGAACAAGCTAATACACATCAAACTACTTACAGCTAATAGATTGAACTCTCAAGTTCGCGAAAATGTAGGATCCAAGTCCTGCATCAGCAGTTCAAAAGAGGTGAGCGACTCCAAAATGAAGCAAGATCTGTAACTATTAAGAAAAGTAAAAAAGTTTGCCTGATATTTTTCTATGGCATTGGTTATTGCTACAATATCTCCTTTACATAATTGGCAAATTCCAGCATTAAGAAGATGTCCTCTAGCTCCATACTTGAGTAAATTATTGTTCACAGAGTAGCGAGCTATCTCTTCATATATTTCAATTGCCTTTTGGTACCTAACCAAAAAATAAAAGTAAATCATAAAGATTGATTCATATTAAGGCATGTTGAACTCGTATAGCTGATTATTAAGCCACATCCTACTCGATTTGTCTAAGTTTATGTTGTATGATTGAAAAAAATCAGAATGTGCAGAAACCATCACTAATAATATTTCAGGGAATGAATCAGAAGTTGAGAAGTTAACAAAAAAATATAAAATATAAAAGAAAAAGAAAAAAGAAAGAAAATAGGTCACTTACTTCCCTGATTGTGCAGAAAATTGGGCAACCTTTTGCTTGCACTGACTTGAAGATGTGGTCACATCTTCGGTCTGATAAAGGTGAGCAGCCCGCTCAAAATAAATCATTGATTGATCAAAATTCTGTTCCTGCTCATACAGCTCCCCAATTTCCTAAAATATTCAAATAATATCAGCCACCATTGTAAAGCTCTACCAGCATTCAAAAGCACCTAGAAAGGTAGTAAAAAACTTAATGATCGTTTGAAACAGTTACTCTGAAAACCTTCATGCAATATTTTTTAACAACAGTAGCAACCTAAAGAGATGACAGTTATTGATTGATATAGTGGGAGATCAAATAGGAATATCATGATTCATGATTAATGATTCATAATGTATCCTCAATGCAATCAAAAGTATTTTTTCATATACTTAAATACTTTACCTTACAGTACCTTGCGGCCATGTTGACTCTGTTTATTTCCAAATATATATTTACTGCTTGATCTAAACAAGATATAGCCTCTGCAGAAAACAAGGGCAAAGTTATCACTAAATTACAGATTTTACTGTCTAACTTCCGTACTCCCCAGACACAACAAACAACACTTCTTAGCTTCCAACACAATAAACAAGAAGATTCAACCATTTGTCGCCCAAAATCACTTTGTAATACATACGTTTGATAGAAATTTTCTTATAGCAATTTGCACTATCCACATAAGCGCTAGCAGCTTCGTGCATGCTTTCCAACTGCAATGAGTTAACCTCATCATTTTCACAGCTCAAACAGAACAATTATAAAAAAAATTAATGAAAGTAAATTCACAAACCTTGAGATTACAATTAGCCAATTTGATATAGATTATTGCAGCTCTATCCCCTGGAGAGCAACAGAATCATAAAATCTCACTCTAAACTTATCAATTTAGACCTATTAACATGAAAAAATGCTAATCTGCACATCCAAAGTTAGCACAACTTAAACATGGTGATGGATTATTTTTTACAGTAACACTGACGTCTAAAAACATATCAACATAACAAGCCATTTCATAACATCCCCAACAACCTGAAAATCCCCAAATTTCCAAGTTTCTCAGCTGCAAAATCATACTTAGGGTAACGAATATACTGCTCAAATCGCAAGAGCGAACCACAGAACAGTCGTCAGTTCACTAAAACACGTACACCTTTCTATTAAAACACAGGATTAATCTACACACGAAAGAAATCATGAAATCACTAATAAAGAAAAAACAAAAAACTGAGAACATTAAACGAAAAACTCACATGTCTTGGAGAGTTTATACGAATTGGCGGCTTTTTGGTACAGATCAGCAGCATCCTCGTATTTGGAGCCAAATAAGCCCCAACCTTTGAGTTTCTTCTCAGCTTTCCTCTCGAATTCCTCACCTTTTGCAATATCTTGGTGCGCCATTTTTGCCATGATCGGGAGAAAAGTGATCAGGATTCTCGATTGAAGCTATTGATTTTACACTATTCGACTTGTTATGAATTTTCGACTTTGATGAATAAACCAACCGAGGTGAAAAGTCAAAGGCATCAATTTTCCGTTGACCTTTCTTTTCTTTATGTCAACTCCAATAGTTTACACTACTTTATAGAACTTTATAGAACACCCAGCACAAAAATGATATAAAAACCTCCAGCAATTTGCATTACTATTTACATTAAAAATAAAAAAAATCATTAAATACTTATTAATTTTTTCCTCACATAATTAAAATCATTATAATTTTAATCTTTATCTTTAATTTAAAGACAAAATTAATACTCCAGTATTTAAAAAATAGTTATTAATTTAATATTTCTGAAATATGTAATTTTAATTTTATGATTTAAATAATTTTAATATTTATCTTTAATTTAAAGACGAAATTAATAGTATAACTTAAGCATTTAGAAAATATTTATTAATTAAATATTTCAGATGAAATATGTAATTTTAATTTTATGTTTAAATTGCATACTTATTTTAATTGTTTTGAAAAAAAAATTAAATAGTGTTGCCCATTAATAAATAAATAACTGATCTCATCCTACCATTAGTTAAAACAGACTATTAATAATAATTAAATTTAAAAAAAAAAGGAAAAAGGGGCCACTTTTCCACGACAAATGCACACCAAATTGGTGCGATTATACCGCTTCACACAATAATGCGGTAAGAATTGGTATACTGCTAAAGACCATTTTCCACAGTATTTTGGCATTTCACCGCATAATAAGGTGTTGCTGGAGATGGCCTTAGTGGCGGAAAATTCAAAATAATACGCTACATCGTGCTTGGAATTTCGAAGTTAAAAAGGAATGATCAGAAATTTGTACAAAGAAAATTAAATTAAAAATACAATCCTATAAATAATTAATATGAGTGAGGCATTTATGTCTGGGACACCGTGCCCCCTTTGTAATTTTCGTGCTCCTTTGCAATTTAACCCCTAGCAATACATATGTTTAAATATAATATGGAGGGGAGAGTTGTATTCACATGGGGACACGGCGTGTTCCGGGGGCGCAGGAGCTTTTGCCAATTAAGAAATGGAGTACTCCTTCCGTCCATCCAGTTCTAAGGTATTCATTTGCTTTTTGCACGTGGATTAAGGAGTATTATTATTATTATATGTAAAATTGGTAGTTGTATTAGAAGGAAGTGGTGGACCATATTGTGTACTTTTTTACTAAATATGAAAAATGAATATCTTTGAAGCGGACGCCAAAAATAGTAAAATAGATATCTTAGAAGTGGATGTAGGGAGTATTTTTTTTAATTTATAATGTAAAAGAAAAACATAAGTAAATTGGTAACTAAAAAAATTAAACATATATAAATACGACACTTCAAATTGAAAAGTGTGTATAAATACTTAAAAATAGTATAAAAAAAAATACTCCCTCCATCCCGTGTTAATGTTGATGTTTGCTTTTTGCACGGAGATTAAGAGATATAATATTTTAATGTGTAGTGAGGTAAGAGAAATAATATTTAATGTGAAGTTGGTAGTTGTATTAGTGTTGTGTGTGGGTCCTACATGGAATAATTTATTATTTTGTGTAGGCCCAACTTATTAAAAAAGAAATGTAAACCTTAACTTGGGACAACCCAAAATGGAAAGTGTAAACCTTAACGCGGGACGGAGGGAGTATACTATAACTATTTTATGTCATTACTTACATTCTAATTAAAAATCTTCTTCAAGTTTACTGTTCCACGTAATTTAAGAAATTCGACCAATTTTATTGATTTTAGTATTTTAAAATTATAAATAAGATGTAAAATAATGTTATAAAGGATATGAAGAAATAATAAATTTAAAATTAAAATGAAATTTAAAAATTATTAATTTTTTTTTTGAGCGTGAAAAGTTTTGTGGTATAAATAGATAAAAAAAAATTGTGAATTGTTTTATGAACCCATGAAGTATTTGAATAAAAGAGCCGAAATTACTATGACATGCTTACATAAAAAAAAAGTCAGAAATTTTCAGTTAAGAAAGAGAGAGAAGATTTAACACAGAATTTTATTCAATTTAATTAATATAGATTCAAGGAAAGTGATTTTTTAAATATCATCCTATACTTCTCTCACCTACTTACATTATTATCTAGTTTTTGCATGATTATCTTTAAACAAAGTAATAATGAGATATTACAATGTAATTAGGTA
Source organism: Pogostemon cablin (assembly GCA_023678885.1). Classification (NCBI taxonomy): domain Eukaryota; kingdom Viridiplantae; phylum Streptophyta; class Magnoliopsida; order Lamiales; family Lamiaceae; genus Pogostemon; species Pogostemon cablin. The sequence goes on from CM042983.1 coordinate 2,636,593, forward strand.
CATAATAGTTATATTTTTTTTGTGAATGTATCTTATAGTAGTGCCCCATTCTAAGAAAATATTATGAAAAAGAAAATAGGAAATTAATGGTAATGGGCTACTGGGCTTTCTTTTTTATATACCTCGCAATGTAATTTTTAGCCCAATAAGCCCAAAGTTTAGCAATAACCATGTCATATCATATGGCCCAATCTTGGCCCAATTTGATCTAATTGATCCTGAGACCATTACTAATTATTTTCGTCAAATCAAACTTACTTTTACTGAAATACTTGCTTTTAAAATTGTTTAATCAGATTAATGAATCCAATATTGAAAAGCAATTAAATACCACGTTACTCCGATAACAGTGCTAAATCTCCCAACAATTAAATCGAGTAATTTTAGGTAATTAGTCAATCTTTAAATGACAAGAGGAAAAAAAAATCTTCAACATGGGCCTTCTGATCTCAATTTCATAGTTTAAATCTAAGAGAAAAAAGAAAAATTGGATGGTGTCATCATAATATAATAATAATAATGCAAATAAAATGATGGTAGGATATGGTGGGTCCGAATTCATGATTCGTATGTAATACAAGTGGATATATTAAATTGGACATTAATCGAAAATGATGTATCAATTGATTGCATGTTTCCTCCTATATTGGCATTCTAAGCTATACATTATATCGGATTGAATTCTCTATTTTACGTTTGTGTTTTATTAGTATTAGTATTTCATAATATAAAAAAAATTATACTCCATAATTGATTATTAAAGACAAATATTTTTATAAATTCGGTTTACATAACTTATATTATGTAAACCATGATTTTTTCTCACACTAAACCCTCCCCCTTCCAATTATATTATACCATATGTATTGCTAGGGGTTTAAATTAAAGGGGGAAATAGGTTTTACAAGTGTTTGTGATGTAAACTCGATTTACAAGTGACTAACTCTTAAACTTTCGGGGCATATAATGAATTTTGATCATTAATTATAACATATGTTAATAATTAATGAATGGAATAGGAAATGGAATATAAAAATAAAATAAGTAATTCATTTGCGCACCTATATTCATTTGCTTTCCAATTTTGTCAATTTCCTCCTTTTTTTTTTTTTCAACTCTCTCTATTATTTTGGTCCATTTTATAAAAAGTTTCAACCTTTAAAATTTTTTTCGCTCTTTCTATTAATTTAGTCCATTTTATAAAAGTTTTCACATTAAAAATAAAAAAAAAACTCATAACAATTTGCAACATGATTTGCAAATTAGTAACGATATATTTAACTTAATTACACGATAACGCTATGAAGCAAAATAAAAAAATAAAAATTGCAACATTCGTCATGTTACTCAGGATTTGTTTCAAAAGTAATTATAATTTATCCTTTACTTAAACAATTTCGAGTTCAACTATTTTTGGTACGAAATTAATCTCATCACTTCTAATAATTGCGCAATTGTGATCTCTATTTATTTATTTATCTATTTATTTAATTAAAATGATAGAGATATTCATAAAATTTCAAATTAATTAGCCTACTTAACCAATTTGGAACAAGCACTAAGAACTTTGCAAAATTTAATTTTTAATCCTAACTGACTTTCTGCAATTTAAAAGTCTTAAAATTTAATTTGCAATAAAAATATTAAAGAATTAAAATTAATAAATAAAAAAATTAATTACTTTTTTTAAAACATCAGATAACCCACATCACTAATTTCACAATTTCTCAAAATATCCCTATAATAATTGCATACACATAATTATCACATTGGATGTTATAATTTCTTTTTATTATCTTTTAGTTTCTCTAGGAGCAGCATTGAATTTAAGGATGAAATCCTAAAACCAGCGTTAGTGCATGTCACTTTCTTGATTTAATACACTGTCTATTTATATTTCAAAATTAATAATTATGGTGGTTTAATTAACCAGTAATCTTTCACGATTAAGAGGGTGAAAAAAACAGTTGTATTATATTGCTGATGTCACCATGATCACTACATTTATCAGCAAAAATAACTAGCTAGAAACATTGCTCATGAGGTGAATCTGTGAATCTCAATTTATTTAATTTATCATATTTTTTAAAAACTTTTATATATTTTCTCCTTTTTTATGTATACTCTATTACATCTATAATCACCAATATACATTCTTGGGATCCTTTGGAAGTAAAGATTCAAAATTTCAACATAAGTGAGTATATGTGCTGGTCACGTATAATATAGTCGTACAATAAATTAAATGGTCAATAAAATAGATGAATATGGAATATATATTAATTTGTTAATTAGTACGTGTAATTTATTTGTGAATTTTTATAAATAAACGACGCATGAATAATAATTGCACTATTATTTTTTTTTTAAATATTTAATCCATTATTTATAAATTATATTATTTAATTTATTAATTTAATTTCTTATACGAATATATAATGATTAAAAGAAAAAAACACAGTAATTGGATGAATAAGTAGGACCATATATTTAGTTACATCCCATCATCCAACTCATTTTTTACGATCTTTGTTTAATCTTTGATGCTGATTTTGAAAGATGCTGCCATTAATTATATGATGTGTCCACCTTCTTTTACTTTAATTAATCTATCATTCTATCCTACCTACCTTTTATTTTTCCGGCTTCGAAATTTAATTTCAAATTTATAATAATTTTATAAAAAAAAAATCCTTAGAAATATATGTATAGTTAATAATATTCATGCATACTTGATTTCTTTACTACATATATATATATATAGTTATAAAAATATTGATTATATATATTTCATGTGTAAGTTAAAGTATATGCTTATTGTTATTGTTGTTTTTAAAGTATGTTTTTTTATAATGTATTTAAAATATGTATACAGTGTTATAATATGATTAATTACAAACATATTTAAACTATCAATAAGTACACTTTGTCTATATAACAAGCATATTTTAATGGATCGATCAGTTTTTCAATCAGTTTCAAATATTATTATCTCACAAAAGAAAGGGTGTATTTAATATATTTATATATTTTTATGATGATGGATATTTTCTAATTTGTTTTATATATATATATATTCTCATTTGACAACTTTTTCTAAACATTTTGGATGGGTTGAGGTCAAATATTATTATTCAAGTTATTTTTTCTAAACATGCAAGTTTTGACCAAATATTATTATTCAACCACTTTTAAATTTCATTTAAACTCATTTCTCTGTCAATGAAAGGTGTAGAAGTCAAATGGTTGCTTTTGCAGTTTTCTGAAAAATTGATACTTAGAATTGAGATCCCTGGAATAAATTGAATAATCACTTTTATGTGATGTTTAATTTATGTTATTAAATTTGGTTTGATGTTGATTAAGGTACAAATATAAAGGACCTAACTAGCACATATAAAAAAGTTTTATGCAATATGTACACATCCCACCACCATTTTTATTTTATTTACAAATTGCAACTTCTCTCTCCACTGTGGACCAATATTTTCTGCTGCACATTGGATAATATTTGTCAATTCCCATTGTTTTCTTATAGGTTCATCAAGATCTCACAATCTTTCTTTCTATCTATGTGGATATCCCACTCATAGTTTTGCTTTGTTGTAATTTGAACTTCATGGTTTTTTTTTCTTTATTCCAAAGTTGAGCAATGTAACAATATTCAACTTAACCCCCCCCCCCCCCCCCCCCCCAAACCAAAAAAAAAAAAAGAAAAGAAAAAGAAGGTAGTGGGATGTGTGACTAAAAGCAAGATAATGTTGGGGAATCATATCATGTCCTCCCTTCATTTCTTTAAGACATGAGAAGCACATCTATGAGCACCACATGGATCAAATCAAGAGTAGAATATAGTATAATGGAAGAAGAAAAAGATTGTTAAACAGTGCACTAGTTGAATCTTGGGATACCCTTTTGGAACAACTGAGCTACATAATACCCAACGGCGTCGTTTTCATGGTCTTTCCATCCCCACAACCTCTCAGCCTTTTCTAACATTGCATTGTTGTCATCACCATTGTTGCAATTGCTAGCTATAGTGTTTCATGATTCATCTTGTCTTTGTTTTCCACCATGTATTCTTCAAAGGGTGCTTTATACATTTTCAAGATTGAAAGCACATTCCATGTCGAAAAACTAGCTACCCTCGATTTCGACACAAAAACGTGTTTTATGACAAATATCATTGAGTTCGTACGTAGTAATAGAGTTTAATTTTGTCACCATTTGTTATTCATGTCTTAATTTCACTGTTATATGTGATCTGTGAGCTACATTACAACAAGATAGAATGATGGAGAGACCTCTGCTCCATTACATATTCTTTTGTCGACTAGATACTGTCTTGTTCACACGACATGAACAAAACATTATATATTCGACAAAAGAGGATCTTGTATTGTTACAATGCTCACTTTTTCAGCTCTGCCATGGTCCAATGCGTTCCTACGTAAAGCCAATCAACATCCTGTACACGTACGTAGCCACTTCCATTATTCAGTAAAACTAATTCACCCCATTTTTACCGTATATTAAATTAATTCTCTTAATTTCTCATTAAAATTGTGGGAACAGATTACTAATTTACTCAGATTAATTAATTTCTTGTTGTGCTGAATGTGGTTGCCGATGGAAACACCACACCAACTGGATTAATTCTGTTGTACTAACAACTCTTTAATAACCATCATGCTTGCTAAATGTGACATGATTTTTGGAAAAAAATTAAAATTACAAGAACAAGTTACAGCTAGAAACGATATTGCTTGTAGAAAGCATGCATGCAATAATGCAGATTGTACATTAGTAATCAACAAGAGATCTTTGCAATAGAGAAAGGTGTGCTATTTAGCTCAAAAATCACTTGAAACTCAAACAACTTAACAGACAAAGGATGAGAGAGAAATTAAGTGGATGTATTCATCAATTAATTAACAACGAATGTAGAAACCATATGATCAATTAATATCTGCAAAAGTAGCAAAATCGTGTTGGGTATTCGAAGCTTCCACATGGGCTATTAAAGAAGGTATATTGTATTGTAGGTGATCTCATTGATGAATTTAAGGTAGCATAAAATCAGATTCTTGGACATTAAGTTTCCTAAGAAAAATGTGATCGAAAAGTTCAACTCGACTCGTTTTATGGGACCAAATCATTAAAAATCTTGATCAAGACTTACCACCAAAATATTAATCTACCGTTGGAACGGCATGTGATATGCACCAAAAAATGTTGGAAATGTCACTTAGAATTAAGGTTAATGTTGCAAGTTAACATCAAGAGTGGTCCTGTTGTGTGTTTTATTTTATTTTTTATAGAAAACTTTTCTAGGTTGCAAGAAAAGGTCCCACTTCAACTAAATATTTTCATTCTTTTATCATCCACCCTTGAGGGATCTACCCTTGCAATATCCCTTTCTAGTATCCTAAAAGGGATTCTTGAAGATATCAAGCGAGTGTAAGGGAAAAAAGTAATTAATTAATCGGCCCGCCTGATGTTGCTACATCAGACGTTCCGCATGTTATATTCATCAAGTGTAGCATCTCAATAATAATAATAATAGGGGCTAAACCGACATAAAATTTAGTTAGTCCCTAGTGATGCACAACATGAAAGGCTATTGTTGGAATTGCAATTAAATTTTATTTTATTTTTTTAAAAATTTAAATCTGCCTCCTTTAATTACACCTAACCTAGCACTTGAACATTAGTCTCCATTTTGCCATTCATGTTATATATAGTAGAAAAGATCACTAGTTTACTACTAATATTAAATTCCCCCCCTCCCCCCCAACCCCCAAAACCTGCTTTTCATGTTCATGAGAAACCAGAGAGATGGAGAAGAGGGTTTATTGCATTTGCAAGTGCTCAAGAAGGTGGGTGTTGAGCAAGATGGAGAAGCAGGGCACGTGCATTTCTAACTCGAACGTGTTCTCCGATGAGCTACCTAGCTAGCTTTTATTACATGCTTTGAGTTAGTTCTTCATGTGCCCATCTTCGCCATCATGACCACTCAATCTTGTCTGAAAACACAGTGCAAGGATTAAAGCACCCGTTGCATCATCATAGCTTCATTAATAATCCAAGGTAAATTATGAAATATAGTACTGAATATATCTAAGGAATTCAATTTCATTAACTAAATTGTTATATATATCATGTTCATGTGGATGCTGTTCTAGCAAGATTGACGAGATTAAAAAGATCCATTAAATGATAAGATAAATATAAATCAATAAGTGGTATATTATTGATTAACTGTCATCAACGAAAGACCACATCATACATCAGATGGTGTATGAAAGTGAAGTGCACAACAAGTGGTCACCATTTATGGTGTGGTCTTCGTTATACAGTACGATCATTTCTACTCAAAATGGTAAATTATATTTCAGAACTATCGTTACAAATGCTTACGCCTTTGCCTAACAATAGTACGATCATTTCTATCATCTCGTATTTCATAATGTTCATGTTATTTCTTAACCGAGTAAATAACATGCAATGATAAAATGAAATACGAGAAGTTCAATTTTGAAATTATGCATATTAATCACCTTGTGGTCATGGCTATCGATAGCACAAAAGAATAGACGAACATTTTCATTTCGAGTGTGGAGTAACAACATTTTAGCATGCGTTGAAGTTTTCAAGGAGCCAATATGAACATGGGTTAATTTAATGTTAGGTTGAGATGATATGGAGTATGGTTTAATTATATAATGTGTTTTTATCTAGATTGATGTTTTTTTTTTTTAATTCGTTTTATCTTTGTTGTACGTTTGGGATTAGGAGTACACCTTGTACTCAAATGAATGCATCGTGGTTTTACTTAATAAAAAAAAATCACTTGGTCTTCCATTTTTATATGTTTAAATTAATCAAGATTATATTGAATTGGCCATGATAGTTATGTTTTTATGGGACCTCGATCAATCTCTATTGCTGCATTAATGCTAAACTTTGACCAAATCTATAGAAATATTAATTCAATAATAATAATAATTCTCAAAAAAAAAAAATCCATAATGTGGTTTTAAGAAATCAAAGCTAATACTAAAATCAATTTCTTAGATGTTTCATGAAATTAATACTAAAAGAAATAATTAATTACATCTTGTTGAGTTTCATATGTAGCAATGTCGGTTAAGTTTGGTATATTATTCGATGAATTCAAAGATATAGCTTCTTGTTCAAAGTTCAAACTTTGGTGTTGAATTCAAAGGCATGCTTATGGACCATTATATATTTTAATTTATATTTAATTAATAATATATAGATATAGATATTGTAATCAGGTCAAGTCATTTCAGTAGAACCTTCAGCAATGGGTCCTGCCCCCTTGTTGAAATTAATATCACTTCAATTTTTATATATATATATTTTTAGTAATGGACTATACAATATAAAAAATTAATTTACTATTTTAAAATATGATCATGTTTAGTGTTTACTATCGTTAATTATTAATCTTTTTTTGTACGATATTGATTTCCTTGTTAGAATCTACTATAGGCGTACGTGACATAATTTTTATTTTTTAAGATTGTTATGAATGTTCGATAAAATACATTTTACATGAGATTTCGATTCGAAAAATGAAAATATATTATACTTAAGTCGAGTATATATAATTATCAAATTATAATATATGTGCTTTGCAGTATCATTCTGCACCTCGATTAATAATAATAATAATAATAATAATAATAATAATAATAATAATAATAATAATAATAATAATAATAATAATAATAATAAAATGTGCACTCAAAACTCAAAAGTGATGCAAGTAATATTACGTAGTGTAAAAATCTAATTGGATTTTAGTGACATTATGACTGTACGTACGTGATGATAATTCCATTAATAATAAACTAATAATCAATGGATTTATATCGTTAAAATGGTTTTCTGCCTGTAAGGAAATCAAACAATGGTGGAGTAAAAAAAAAAAAAAAAGGTCAAAAAGTGAAAAGGAGTTGACGAAAGAAATGTATCAATATTTGAAATGTATTAATTAAACATTGATTAAAAAAACACGTTAATGTCATCTTGAAGAATCCAAAATTTTAAATAATTAATATATACAGAAATGAGAAAGTTGTTTTAGGAGATATAAAGTATAAACAACTAAACAAGTAGTTCACGTTCCATTTTAGTGCTGGTGCTCATCTGTTATTGCATGAGTGACAAGGACACAGCTCAACCTACTATTTCTGGTAATTTAGTTATTAACTTTCATTTATTTAATGTTAATAAAATGTTATAATTTTTCTGTTCTGCCACATAAGCACAAAATATACCTAGCTATTTGGATCTGCAGATGAAAGCATTTTCTTAGGTTTTTTGTTCTCCAACACATTCACATTAATTTATTCATTTCATCCAACATATACTTATTTTTAATATTGTCCAAATTTTGATTATTACAAGATGGAATTTTCCTACGAATTGAGGATGCAATAATAAGTGAATTTTTAATGTCATCTTCTTATTTGTTCCCGAAAAGAGTAAAGATTTGTAAGTTGAATTAGATTAACGTGTGAGGGAGAATGGGACTAATGTAATAATTCTTTTGTCCTATTTAGCTTGACGTTAATAATATATATTGAATAAATAGCTTTCAAAATAAATAATAATGAATAAATAGAAGCTAGTTGTTATGTTTTCTTTTAGTTTAATAATAATTGAATTATGGACTTTGATATGAATTTAGAACACTATTTCGTATGTTTATGCTGTCTCTTTTTTTTTTCCTTATTATTATTATTATTATTATTATTTAATTAAGTCCAATTCACGTTACCGTAGGCAAGGACTGAGCTAAAGTGGGGCTAATATTTTTTAGGATTGTTGGAGCAATTTAGATATTAAAATTAACGAATTAATATTTTTACTTTTTTTTAGAATTAAATATTTAGTTTGAGTAATATGTGGAAATTATACTTGATCTTTCTTTCTCTTTCTCATATTTTTTCTTTTGCTGCATTACAAATTGGAATGCATTATTTTTTTCGCCCTTTTGGCCTCATCTTGTGGTGTAAATTTGTCATGTATATCATCAAATACCACAAAAAATCTTACATTTAAAGAATTTTGAGGTAAAAAGTAGTATCAACTTTTAATTTATAACTATTATAATATACTTAGGAGATATGTTTTATAATTTTTCTACTATTTGTTAAACTATAAATAGTATGTATCGAAATATATGAGTGAATTCTTGTATACAATTGATTACTTTTAGAACAGTCATATAAAGTTTTGCAAACTTGAACATAAATCCCCTAAAATTTAATATCTTCATTTTTGCTTTACTTTTATAATGCATTTAAATTATTACATCTTCTTAATCTACTTACTAATTCACTAGTCAAAATTAATCTAATTGCTTAACTAAGTACTCATAATTGGCCCCTGGGTGAATATTTTGGCAGTGTGTGAGTAGGGTTTAGAGTAGGATAATCAATTTTCATTTAGAAATGATTGATTATCCACTGATTTCCTATTGAAAACCCCATGTATTGATTCTTGGCCTACTGTTGTTGAACATGTTGGTTAAAAGGATGGATATCTTTTCAAAGAGTCAACTATGTTACCACCCCCCACCCACAAGATGAAGACTATTGAAGTGAAACATATTGGAGTTATTTAAGTAATTAGTTCAAATGATTCAATATTGATTGGACATTTAATGCAATTTCTGTCAAATCTTGCCTGGTGAATAATCAATCCATTTGGTGGTTAGAGTGTCCAAATTGATCATAATCTGCTAAATTCAAGTCAAGGGAAAAGATGCAAGTAAATGAGGTGTTTTAATCATTAGAATTAGTTTCTTTGCCATTTTAAGGCCAAAATATGAATATGATGCAAGTAAAACAAGATGATAGAAAGCATTTTAGCAAACATTGAGAATAATCAAACTTCGGATCTATTCATATCAGTAAAGATAGAATGTTACCACTGGAAAACGATCGAAAGGCGAACGCTACATGATCGTCCTGACGCACCGAGGGTTTGCTTGGATTCGAGCATAACCTGCCTTCATAATCAGGATCCTAATTGTTCATCCACTTTGTGTTTAACCGAATCGACAGAATCAAATGTGGAACTAGCCTGCGGAACCATGTTACCATTCAACGTTTCGTTTAACAAAACGCAGGCTTCATTCGTATCGCCATTACATTCAAAGCCATCAAGCAGAACCTCACAAGTACGAGGATCAAGTTGCATGTTTTTTTGCATCATATCATTCACCACCTCTCTTGCCCTGTCCAGTTTCCCTGCTTCACAGAGTGATCTTAAAATGATATTAAAGGTATTCGAGTTGGGCAAACATCCCAACTCTATCATTGAGCCCATTAATTCTATCCCATCCTCTACGTTATCTTGCATACACAAACCATTAATGTACACATTGTAAGTAAAAATATCAGGAACTAAACCCAACACAAGCAATTCATCAAACACTTTATCTGCATTCGAGAAGTCCCTGTTATGGATCAGAGCTTCAAGAACCAAATTGTAACACATTATATCAGGCTTAATTCCAATCATTTTCATCCGTCCCAGCAATCTCAAAGCATCCATACTATTCTCCCTCTTTACCAAAAACCTAATTACAGTGAAGAAATCACCCTTTCTTGGTTCAAACCCTAACCTCTTCAGATCCTCCAAATGTTTCATTATTTCACTATCAGAACAATCCAGTTGCCTGCACATTGTTGTAAGTACCAAAGAACAAACCTTTTGATCTACATCAAGGCCTTCCTCCACCATAAGATTCAACAATTCCAGAGCATTTCTTGATCTCCCAATTTTGCAAAGGGCTCTAATCAAAATTTCAAAACTAGATTTCTCAATCCTGATGTTCAACACCTGACTCTGAATTAATATTCTTGGAATGATCTCAAGACCCTTTTCATCCTTACAGAGAATTAAAAGTAAAGCATTCAAACCATCAACTGATGGAACACACCTAAACCTAGGTATCCTGAGAAATAGCTCCACCGCCTCATTGAACATGTGGTTTTCGCCATAGAACCTGATCAAATCAACATAAATGCATTCTGGTGTTTCGAAGTTTTCGACTTTCTCAATATGGTCGAGAACTTGTGAGATTTGGTCATGGCAGTTGGAAGGTCGGGTTTGAATCAAGATTTTGAAGAGGAGATGGTACGATTGGGGAATTGGGTCGATTTCGTAAGCAGAGAAGGCCTTAATTAGGTCAGAAAGAAGATGGATTTTGGAAGTCTTGATCGACTGTTTGAAAGATTGTTTCGCTAGCTTGTGCGCAAAAGCATCGAGCCACTGCGATTTGTAAGGTTGGATTGGCCATTTCCTTCTTTTTCTTATGTAGTAATTGTGCAAAGAAGACGATTTTCTTGAAGAAGAAGAGAACGACGCCGTTGAATTGCAGAAAAAATGTCGCCATGGATGAGCTTTTTCAGCAGCAAGGAGTCGCTTGACTCCCCTCAACATACCCAACCCTAAATTTTGCAGGATTGATTCCATGTAATCCCCATTTCCGTTTTTCATTATGCTTCTTAAATTCATCAATCAATGTAATGTTCAACTTCAATCTCTCTGTCTTTGATAATTTGTTTATTAAAATTACTTTGTTTTCATATAATTTATCAATTAAAATATGGTTTCCTCTCAAATAAAATTTAGAAATAATCTTTGAAATCATAAAAATTTTATTTCTTTCTTTTACAATTACAAATGTTACTTACACCTCACATAATCTGGTCAGAATGCAACATTCCAACAATAAATAAACAACAATTATAACCCCATGAAGTGGCTTAGCAATGAGGAATTAGGAATTAGGAGTGTTTTAGGATGACATTTCACGCTTCACTTTCAAAAGTTGCAGTAGGTTTTGGTCCCTCGAATTAATCGATTTATGAATTTATACAGAAAAATAAATAAATAAATAAAATCACGAATCTAAAAACATGCATGAAAAAAAGAAAAGAAAAAGAAAGATAGCAACAATTATAAACTCCTTGGGGGAAATTCAAACAATTGTTCTTTCAGTGTTCTTTCAATTTGGGCTGCACAGTGTACACATATTCTCACTTCAATCAACGAGATTTTCTCATAATTAGCCACTACAGTAAGATTTGGGTTTCACTTTGGTTCATCACAATAAAGGCCAAAAATGTCTAAAAAATTACATCAGGATTCAGCATTTTCGCGCTCTAGATGCTCGCTCGCTTCCTTGAGTGATAATAGTTCTTGCATCAGTGATGCCAGTTTCGCCTCATCTACTTCTCGGATGTGGGCTGGAACTTTTTCCTGGTATCCGGAAGCGCTTGTCTTCTTTGCTAGGCCATCATGTTGCCTGCAAGAGATTCAGTTGTTTTATAAGCTCAGCTAAATGAAGAAAAGGGTTTCATTGTTGGATTCACAATAGAAAGACCAACTATTGATTACTTACTTTTGCGTATCCCCCATTTTCTTCCTGAGCTTTTCAAGCTCCGCTTCTACGTTTATGTTACCCTTTTGTTTAAGGAAAACCGAAAGAGCTTCATTAACCACGTCTACCTTACATCCCACTGGAGCATCGTCATTTTCACTCAAGACCTAAAAATGTCAACATTTTACAATATTAGCTAAAAATAGAGACAAGAATGACGTCAAATTGAATAAAATTTTCTCATGGTAAAGATGAAACTTAAGAGATAATAACAAACTACTGCTAAGATTTGGCACAAAGAAAACACAACTTTGTATCAATTGCACCAATTCAGGGTATTTATAAGAATAAGCCTCCCTAAGGCCGTATTAGTAAGAAAACAGAGCTCACGGTTTTATTTAGCTTGAAGTAGACAAACCTATAGAAATATAAATTAACCACCCCAAAAATCAATTAAATCACGCTGAAATGAAATGATTATACTTACATCCAGAGATGATAGAAGAGCAAGAGTAGAAATCTCGAGTTCATGCCTCTTGATGATATTACATGCATCATTGGTGCGGCAACGAACAAAAGCTGCTCGCCTGAAAAGAGGTATTCCTTTGTTATCAACATAGTTAGGAAATGATCATCTTAAGAACTTATGCAAAATTAGAACCTGTCAAAAATGCCAGACTTAAATCTGTAAATACATAATTATATATTTATAACTAAGGAATTTGATCCGATGGCAGTAGCACTAGGAATGCAGATATTTGAAAATATAAAAAATTGCAGTTCGTGTGTTAATGTTATCATCAGAAAACTAGCCACCTAAAATTAAATAGTTAGGAAAATGTAAATAGAAATAACCAGGCGTCATTTATTTTGTCTTTTCATGTTAATAAGTACATCAAATTAATGATCACTTACCTTTCATGTCTCTCATTTGGTGCTAACTGAGATCGCAAAGATCTCAGTGATCTCACCACAGACTCAATCATATCCATCTCTGTCTCTACGTCATCATTAGTCCAACCCTGCAAATACAAAATAGCATATGTAGGAAGTAAGAAATAAGTATGATGCACAATAGTAGAGCTAAAAAAAAGTATGACAAGCAATATGCTAGCAATCTAACTCAATTCTTAATATTTACTGCCTAATCTATATTGGAAACACAACATGATGCACAATATTGGTGTAAATTAGAGTTTGTAGATGTTACCTTAACAGGTGAGGGATATTCAGATATCACTATTGATTCTTTCCTCACAGAATCTACCTTAGCAGGTAGACGCTGCCACAGTTCTTCTGTGACGAATGGCATAAAAGGATGAAGTAATCGTAATCCAAAGTCTAAACACAACCACAGGGTATCCTGGGCATATCTTCTTAATGATGCAACTGCAGGGTCATTACTAGCAAAGTATGGCTTAATTACTTCTATGAAAACATCACACAACTGAAACTGCCACCATGAGTATAGAGCTGTAGCAGCATCAGAAAACTCGTATGAATCTAAAGATAGAACTGTTTTTGATATGGCTTTGTTTAGAACAGAGAGAATCCACTTGCAGCTGAAAGGCATTGCAGCTAAATCAATCTTTGCTGGAGGTGTATAATCATCTCCAAGTTTAGTCATCGCAAACCTAATAGCATTCCACAGCTTATTGCACCATTGTCGATATCCAATCACCCGCTGGATGTCTAAGTTAATTTTGTCAGACTGAAAAAACAAAATATAAAAGATTAATCTTCCAAAGAAAATAAGCATGTCAAGAAAATAAAAGGTAACGAGAATTGACCTGAGCTGTGTATGTAACAAGAGCAAAACGCAATGCATCAGCACCACACTCAGGAATACCCTTGGGAAAATCCTTCTTCTGCCCTTCTTTAGCAGTTTTCAGTTCATTAGGATCCAAGTTCCCTTCTTCAAGCCTCTTGTGGAGATTTTCTAATGTTACTCCATTAATGACTTCGAGGGGGTCAATAACATTGCCAAGTGACTTGGACATTTTGCGCCCATGTGCATCACGAATCATAGGGTGCAAGTAAACCTGCATAAAGTCAAATATGAATGATCATATCACTTTGCCTTGCAATTACAGAGGCCTGAATGGTGGCAAAGTATAATAAAAGGAAAAATAGATCATCTGGTTTAGGTGACAGATAAAATCAGGTGATTAAGCATCTAATTTTCTGGACCACCTGTTTCACAAGAAACTGAATTAGGACTTCACATTGACATCCCCTCAACAACGAATTTCAAGATTTAGGATCAATAAGGTCTCCACAAATGAGGCCATATTTAATGTGGCGTCAAAATAAAGGTTTACAAAGGAGTAAACAGCCAAACATAGCAAGGCAACTATTGCATCGCAAAAAAGAAAAAAGGATTACTGAAGTTATGATATTAGAAGAAAAAAAAAACTGCAGACCTTACTAAATGGCACATTACCACCTAGCTTCATTCCCATCATCACCATTCGTGCAACCCAGAAAAAGAGAATATCATGCCCCGTTTCAAGCACAGATGTTGGATAAAATGCTTTGAGATCATCTGTATCATCTGGCCACCCTAATACAGATAATGGAAACAGACCAGAAGAAAACCAGGTGTCCAGAACATCAAGGTCTTGGAGAAGCTCGAACTTTCCTCCAGAAAACAATCTGCTAGCCTCCTTAAGAGCTTCTTCCTCATTTCTAGCAACAACCCACCGATCCTTGTAGCTATCTCTTTCCTTCAATTCATCACTCTCCAACCTTGCATACCATGCCGGGATGCGGTGACCCCACCAAAGCTGCCTTGAGATGCACCAATCACGTATGTTCTCAAGCCATCTGCAGTGTGCAGGTTATTATCATGACCAAAATTCAAAATCAATGGGACATTAAACAATGAGAAGGTATGACTATTTGCCAATCAAAAACTTAATCAATTACCATCAAAGTATGGCATGACCAAAGGATATAACAAATAAAGGGAAGATGGCAAGTAAATGTAATATGTTCTAGCTTGCGTGATCATATCACGTAACACAAACTCAAAGAATATATAAATTAACAAATTACCTCTGCCACTCAGCAACATATTGTTTGGGTATGATCTCCATCCTTGGATTTTTATCATCAATGACAGCATCAAGTCCTTGCTGTGCCATGTTTTTGCATTTTACATACCACTGAGGCTTTATGAGAGGCTCAATTATATCCTTGGATCTTGAACAAATGCCAAGACGCATCTCGTTATTCTTCTCACCTCTGTACAGGCCCTTAATTGCACAACAAAAATTATAGATTTAAAATAATGATAAAAATATTAATATCTTCATACTGTGAAAAATTATCCAACCTTTCTCACCAACGGGACTTGCAAGATTGGTCAAGGACTAGAAAACAAGGCACATTATCAATGATTTCCACCAAACCGCACATTCACATTGTTATTCTATAACCCTAACTACATCACCATGATTCAAAGCATCAACTTAGCCAATTCACAAAATAAGAATACCTTTTCTTTTAAAGCTTCCACCAGAGCCACCCGGGCTTTGAATCGTGGCATTTTCTCAAACCCTCGACCACCATTTTCATTTATATTTCCTTCATCAGTAAAGATATTGATGAACTCAAGATTATGGCGCTTGCCAACTTCAAAATCGTTAGGATCATGGGCTGGAGTTATCTGCAAAATATTTAATGACATTTGCATTAACTTCTCTAAATAAAAACCAAAAAAAAGAAGCATCCCAAGCCCTGATGGTATTGCCTACCTTAACAGCACCAGTTCCAAAGTTCATATCTACAAGCACTGAATCACAAACTATAGGAAGTTTCCTTCCATTAAAAGGATGAACAGCAAATTTTCCATGAAGATGGCTGTATCTTGGATCTTCAGGATGTACAGCAATTGCAGTATCTCCAAGCATAGTTTCCACTCGAGTAGTTGCCACAACAATCTCACCAAACCCATCTTCCAAAGGGTAAGCAAACGATGTCAGCACGCCAAACTCGACGGAAGATCCATTAATATCTAACAGTGTCCTCTCTTTGATATCTATATAGTCTACCTAAAAATCAACAAGGATGTATATAAACTTAAAGAGGTGTTAGGTAAATTGATAAGGAATGGAAAAGGTGTGATGAGAATGGAAATGGAATGTATGACTTTTGATTCCCCTCACTTGAAAAGGGAACTGTTCATTGAGAACAGTCGATTCCTAAAAAACCAGAATCAAACCTAAAGTAGGATAACTATAAAAAACAACTAACACTCATTACTAGTCATAACAATTGAACCATTCAGAAGAAAGGATGAACCATAACTTCTGTATCTGACCTCAATATCGGATATTGCTGTTCTCAAGGAACAATCCCAGTTCACCAAACGTATATCCCTGAAAAGAACATAGCATTAGAAATTATGATAATTGCAGTAACAGGAAACACAATCCCTCTGGATAATTAGCAAGACCCAACATAAAAGTTTTCAGGAAGCAAGAAACGCCAAAGGAAAGATCAAAACTATCAATAATACATAAAACAACCAAACTGTGAAAATTTTAAAAATAACTCATTCTAGTGCATAAGAAGTGTAAAGGAACCGAATGGTTAGAATAAGACTAGTAATTAAGACAGCAGATAGGAAAGTAGTCGAATTTGACAGATTGAATAATTAAGGAACTACTAAACCAAAACTGAACATGAATATTTACAGATATTCCAATGTAACAATAAACACAGCCAAAACATTTAGCTGCAGTGCAAGAGAAATTTTTTATTTTATTTTGCACCTTACACAAAAAGCATACCTATATATGAGACCTTCCTCGTAGAGTCTCACAAAGGCCTCCGTCACAGCAGTTGATCTTTTTTCATCCATGGTAAAGCACTATATAGGACAAGGTTTCATCAACAATGAGCATCAAGGAAAATCATTTGACTAATTTAGGCGCAATAGTACAGTAAGCATCAGCGTCAGCAAAGATTATCACCTCCCGAGACCAATCCAGAGATGCACCCAATCGCCGAAGTTGTTTTAGAATTGTTCCCCCATACTCATCCTTCCATTTCCATACCTATTATCCAAATTCTCAAAGTGAAACAATGAAAATAAATGAAATTCCAATTTGCAGCCTTAAAGATATATAACCTACTGCTTATGCTATGTAGCAACATTCCAACCATAATGTGATAGCACCAATATTTTGGAACTGAAATTAAATGCAACAAAAGCAATAAAATGCAGTAAAAAAAAAAAAAGATAATTCTTATTAAACTCACTTCAGCTACGAATTTTTCACGGCCTAATTTGTGCCTTGTCAATTTCGTTTCCCTCTGAAGTTTCTTCTCCACAACAACCTGAGCCAGTTAATAACAACATCAGTTGATTATTCAGGACCACAAGTTTACAGTTACATTTATAACCATCAAAATCATTGACGCCCATGCATGAAAAATTATTGAAACACATAGAAAAGAAAGAAACAATGTCTCAAGTTAATTCATCAATTATCATATTCTTTTAAATGTCTGCTAAGTAGATAATTCTAACAAATACTGATCGAATAAGTATTTTCAAAACATCCTTTACAGCATTGAATAAAACTTGTGAGTTTCACATT
This sequence comes from Pogostemon cablin, assembly GCA_023678885.1. NCBI lineage: Eukaryota > Viridiplantae > Streptophyta > Magnoliopsida > Lamiales > Lamiaceae > Pogostemon > Pogostemon cablin. Next base: position 2,654,632 of record CM042983.1, read on the forward strand.
ATTATGACCTTCTAATTAATAGTTCACAGCAAACAAACTCCAGGCATTGATCACTGAGACAAAGCATAAATATTCAAAGCTCTAGAGAGAGCTCAATCATCTATATCACAGAATAAAACTAACCTACCTTAAGAAAATAATATCCAAGCGATAAGATGGAAGAAAAATAAATTAAAAGAAGAAACCTGTGTAGCAATTCCAGCATGATCCATGCCAGGCACCCACAATGTATTGTATCCAGACATTCGCCTCCAGCGAATAATAGTATCCTGGAGGCAATACATATCAAGAAAATAAATGAAACCACACTTCATGATATTTTTAAAATAAATGTCTTAGTTCACCAGCAAACCTCTATTGCAGCTGTAAGGGCATGGCCAATATGAAGGGCTCCAGTAACATTGGGTGGTGGCAGAACCTGCATCCAAGGAGGAAAGATGCTAAGAATAAGCATAAAATATAGCTTCAATAAATATAACCATTAACACACACAGCCAAAATTATTTTACCTTGAAGAGGTGGACATCAAAAATTAAGAACCAATCGGTCGAATTGAAATCATAATGCATTAAATTATTTCTCTTTTATTCAAATGAATGTTGAAATGCTTTTTTTATCCAATACAAATATTTAAGATACTATTTTAAAATTCAAAATATTTAAAATTATTGACAAATATAGGAAGCGATGTGCAACTTTTACACATTTATATCAAGGATTACTCCTATACTATATAGTTCAAGTTAACTGACATTATATACTTAAAAATTATTATTCTGTTCATCAAAATATTTTTATTCATTACATGTCTACTTCAGTCACCAATATTTTATCTTAATTTTTCTTTTTCTTTTTGAGTTCCTAGTGAGCTTCAAAAAATGCAATACTACATGATGCATAAAATGGCTCAGCAATATGTTTAGTTACCAATAAATTATAGCTTTTTCAGTTAATCTATTTTAATAGTGTATGCCCATCACTACCACCCAATATTGAACAAATAGTAGAGCTCGGGGAACTCACAATGACAAAAGGTGGTTTGGAGCTCTTCGCGTCTGCCTCAAAGAACTTAGACTTCTCCCACCATTCATACCACCTATATCAGAAATTAGAAGCACAAAGATTAAAAGGAAGCATTCATATATTCTACAGAAACAAAATCTGATCATTCAACATACGCGCTCTCCACAGCATTGGGGTTGTAAGTCTTTGCCATTTGACGAGAGAGATTTTTCTTCGCACCTGAAGGTGTTTCAGGATCAATGTAATCCTCAGGGTTTTCCTCCTCAGATTCTCTTTTCACATTCTTTTTCTTCTCCGACTTTGAAGCAGTAGCAGGTTGTTGTGCCTTCATATCCCAGAAAAATCGACAGCAAAATGTATTATTTCATAAGAACAAGAAGGTTTTAGAACATAGTTCTCATGGATTTAAGCCTTAACTAACACCTGAAGCTTTGCTGTTGCTGCTTTCTGCGCAGCTTTCTGCTTCTTCAACTCCTTCTCTTTAGCCTACAAATGCATCAACAGATATAACAATCCAAGTAAACGAAAAGCAGGCTAAACAGGACCCTCTAAGTCTGAACTGTAAAATTAGGAAAAACCAAGTATAATAACTATTGGATATAACTAGCACCACCAAAACTACACCAGAACTCCACATTAATTTATTAAACATAATAGCATTAACCTAGTCCAAAGTCCATACCAATCCAGCTTCATAACCTAAACCACTTACGCCTAAATGCCACCAATTCAAAACAACAGGATATCAAAATTGAAAGAGCTGAAAAATCAATCCTATTACATATGCAAGGTCTTCTACTTATAATTCACAATAACTGTAAGAAAGATTATTCATATACGCACCTTTTCTTCTTTCTTCTTCTTCTTTTCGAGTTCCTCCGGCGTCAGTTCACGCGAATCCATTGATCCTCCCGCTATCAACAGAAAAAAAAAAAAAAAACATTCAACTACATGTAAACCAACAATCACGTTACGAATTTCTATAAAAACATCATCGACAATAATCCTACCCACAAGAGGTAAAAAAATCCTAGTTAAAGGAATGAAGTTCACGGAAGTCGCGCAGCCAAATGACGATGCTATGTGGCGGCCGCGGAAATGGAAAGCAGAGTTAATAGAAACCGTGGTGTAGGAGAGACGGAAGGAGTTTGCGAAACCGGTCTTGCGGTTTTTAGAATATGGATAGTTAATCTCGGCCCATATTCGTTGGGCCGGTCCAATCACTCAACTTTCAAAAGGAATTGATCTAGGATGGTCTGTTATGTCTTAATTTCGGAAAACGAAATTTTATTTATTTGTTTCTTTTTTTTTTCCATTTTTCTACTTTTTATTCATAAATAAATGTTTTTTTTTAGTTAAATCGATAAATTACCGTCCAAAAAAAATTAATAATTATCTACGTGTTTACTTTGAATATAATTTTCTAAAAATTATACACTTAAATCTCAAAATAATATATTGTAATTTTCAAAGCGATATTTAAAAAAAGAAATCAATAAAAGTGGTATTTAATTAACTGTTGCATTGGTTTAAAACTTGAGAAACTCTCTTGACAGATTTTCTGTAAGACGGGTGTGAGACGGGTCGACCCATCACTAAAGTATGTTTATTATATAGGTAAAGCATGCTTATTTGTAGTTAAAGTATGTAAATAATGAATCATATTATAACACACTAAAAATCATAGTACTTTATGCATAATCCAACCTACTTTAAAAAACCTACTTTAACAATCATTAAATATATTTTATCTATATAATAGACATATTTTAATACGTCTCACAAAACTTACATAAAAACTTCTTGGGTGAAATTGTAAGCATAAATTAAACAATTAGTTAATTAATTGACATGAATTTTAGATCTAAATAATTATAACATTAATTATCTTAATACTCTTCATAATTCTCATATCTTATAATCATCGTGTGTTATAAATTAGGAAAAAATTGGAGATCTAAATTAGGAAATTTTGGAATCTGGTGTCGTGCAGTAGATGATATAAATTTGAATCTAATAATAATCACTTTTAATTTAATTAATGAATGAGTTCCTTGTGTTGCTTTAATTATTTGATCAAATTATTCTTATTATTATGTGGTATTGTCGAAAGATCGATAACCTGGAAGGGTACTGGATTTTGAACGGTCATATTATTATATTCAAATTTATAATTTAATGTTTAGATTTTTTTTTACTGCAGTTATATTATTATTATATTTGAAAGGAATATCCCCATCATGGAAACGGTAATAGTGACGAGGTGAAACGCAAACGTACGTCCGTAACGAGAATGACCACAGAGGAGGGAAGAAAATTAAAACTTACATAAAAACTTATTGGGTGAAATTGTAAGCAAAAATTAAACAATTAATTAATTAACATGAATTTTACAACTTCATGATTCTCACATTAATTATCTTAATACTCTTCATGAGAAGATTCTCACATCTTATAACGATAATTAGAAGACTTAATTACCCTAATACGTCAGTCTTCTTTTGATGTCCTACTAACGCTGTTTTCTTTCTTCTCACCCGTGAGAGTACTTAAAACTTTTAGCTGATAGGTAATTCATTAAATTGTATCTCTTTATAAGTGGAGGGAGAACAAATTTAGAAGTGAATCTTTATCAAAATCATGTGATAATTATCATAAATATATATGATTTTATCCCAAAAATATTATTTTATTTGAACCATATTTTTATTTAAGATATTTGAACATAATAAATATATTTTATATTTAATTAATAATTAATGACACCGGCTATAATAATCTTACATAAATGTGTTAGGGTGAAAACATTTTATATTATTTTTTATTAAAAATGGTGTATCAATTTAAAATATATATATATATATATATATATATATATATATATATATATTGTCACTATTAATTTATACTTGTATAAACTATTAATAAAATATATCATTATATCATTATCACTTTTCATTAATCAATCGATAGTATCACAAAAATGTTACTTTCATAATTTATCTCATGGAATGAGATCCGTGACCAAGTCTCTGCCTATGCATGTGTGAGTGATAAGAATTCAACCCAATAAAAGTATAAACAATACACATTCTCCTGAAATGTCACTATTTGGACAGGCAGGTATCAGGTATGATATGTTCAATAGTTATAATCCACGATTGCAAGTAATCAACTAGGTCAAATTCATCATATATGTATACACATACGCCTTCAAATTAATGACCTTCATATAACTTAAGGTTGTAATAAGATGATGATGGGAGAAGCATGTAGTCTAGTTTCAGTCATCAGTCCCCATTTCTGCGTTCCTCATCCCATGGATCTTGCCATCTCCGACACGACGGGTGTCGGAGATCGTGACTTGTCCGTGAATGATGGCGATGGCAACCCCATGTTTCAAGTCAAAGGAATTCCCTCAAGCTTTCATGGTACAACTCTTATACTTGATGCCAATGCTCTACCAGTTCTCACTCTCCGAGCCAAGGTACAATACTCTTTAGCACATGACTTCAATGAACATGTATGACCTAATCGGCTCATGAACCCTAAACCTTAAACCCTAAACTCAGAATGTCTCTGTCGATTATGGTTGCAGTCGTTTAGTTCGCGTAGTAGATGGCAAGTGTTTAGAGGGGAGAGCAAGCAAGAAAATGATATGATCTTCAGTGTTAGAAAATCTTCGAGGCTTCAAACGAAGACAGTATTACATGTGTTTCTTGCCAGTAACATATCCGAGGATGTTTGTGATTACACAGTGCAGTTGGACAGGTGTTTTAAAGTTTATGTTGGAGATTCTTCCACCATAACTGCTCATCAAGTAAGATTAATTAATTACTACTACTATACTCCATAGTCAGATGTATGATCATTGTACACATTAATATATCTTGATGATAATAATGTATTAATTTTTTGAGGATGTATAAAATTTTCAGGATGGAAAGAACAGATTAAGGGTGAGAGTGTGTCCAAATGTAGATTATGACTTCATTCTTGCTCTTATCATCATTCTTGAAAAAATCGACTCTCAGTTAGATGGCCAAACCTCACACAATAAGCATACACAAATGCAACAGCACCATTTAAATCCTATCTTTTGATTTATTTATTTATTTTGTGTGATTTTTCGTTTTTAAATTACTCTTGTTCTAAAATACTATATGTATTGAGAAAATACTATTACAGTGTGAAAATTTGTTATACTGTTGGTATATCATTGTCAAAGGTATATATATAGTAGATTTCTTTTGTTGAATTATCAACAAGCGTGGTGATATATGTGTTCATATTTGTGTCCTTTTCCCCCTAATTAGATGTATAATAAATTATTTTTTTTTTTAAAATCTTATCTAATCTAATGAAATGAAACACTCTAATATGTGTATGTGTCAATTCTAAGATGATTTCAGAACCGAATTGGATGAGTTCTGCCAGCAAATTACTTAGACTTTTCGAACAAATTAGTAAAAAACAAACGAATATCTATTAATAATTATATGTACACATTTTTTATTTTTCGATTTGAATGTACTAGTATTATATTTTGGGTTTTACAATTTTAGCTTGGAGTACAAGAAATAACTAATCATAAGATATGCAGGTGATCTGGGTATATATATATATATATATATATATATATATATATATATATATATATATATATATATATATATATATATATATATATATATATATATATATAAAAAAGTTAAAAAAGTTTGAAAATGGTTAAGAGTTTAGTAAAGTGATGGGTTTTATTTTTTTAAAGAAAAAGTAAAAATTATTACTTTAAAATCATAGATAAAATCTAGATTTTGTATTAAGTTTTGAGTTAGTATAACAGGACTTAAATTGTGTTAATAATAAAAAAGATAAAAAAGATTTAAATTAGTGAGGAACACATTTAATTATCATTGAATTGGTAAAGCCTCGTGATTGCCTTTCCCTACTGGTTCTGGAGCCGCATTTGTGAAGTAAAGCTCCAATACATCTTCCCTGGATAGGGTTGAGTTATTTTCTCATGCCTTGAAAACCTTTTCTCCCAGTCAATCTGGAAGTTTTGCAAGTTCTGGGAAGCCTGGTGCAACAGTATAGATTGAAGCTAGTGCTCCAAAATCATACCATTGTTTCACATCATTTGGATTTGAGCCTTCTCGCATCCAAACTCGGGAATATTCCCCTGATATATCCACCCAGCATTTCTCCGGTCGAATTCCTTGTCTGGTGTTTAATTTCTCCCAGCTGGCCTGGTAATCCTGCCAATAAGAGAAATCAGCTAAGTCAATACCAACCTTAGCAGTGCCCGTCATAGGCCTAAGGTTGATCTCTCCCTCTTTGACCCCAGAGGTGCTGGGTTGACTCGTCGACTCTAGATGTGACTCCAGGTTTTCGATTTTTCCTTGGACTGGTTCCTCTTTTGGAGGTTCCAGACTAGGACTTGTGTTAAGGGTACTTGAATCCCTTGCTCCGGGTTTAGAGCCCCGTTCTCGACTACTCTCCTTTTGTCGATTGCAATTACTATCAACAGTCCGGAGGAGTGGCTCTCGTGTTACTTCGAACAGACTTGCGCCATTTCGAATGCAGTCTCGTATGCGATTAGATACTTTGGTCTGATCACTATCTTGTATTCTTCCGGCACGCCTTGCATTGAGTGCCAGATTCTCGAATTCCCTTTGGAGCAACTCAAGGTTGTCCATCAGGTGCCTTGATACAGTCAGGATGGAGTCTATTTCAGCTCCTTCCTGTTGGGCAATTGGATCTTGTGGCTCAAACGTGATCGTTAGTAAACAGGCAAACAAAAAACAGCGGAAGCAATTAAATCTTGTTTACCGTACTTCAGGGTTGATGTAGAGTCTGAATCGTTGCAGAGAACCACCTCTCGATCTTCTACTGTATGACCCAAGTGTGATCCTGCTGTTGTGTGGGCAACAGTCTGCAGGATCTCTCAATCTGCTTCTCTTCCCTTCTCTCACCAAAAGAGGCGCAGGAATAATCTGAGGGTTCCAGGAAGCTGAGTTCACTTATATATTGGGCTACAGCAGGGATCAGGAGGAGAAATTGGGCTGGGCCTCAATTGAATTTAATTAACCAAGCTTAGCCCAAAGCTTTTAATTAAATCCAATAATAATAATATAGTCCACTAAAATATTATTATTGCACTACCCGTCCAATCCCAAATTATGTTCTGGGCTCCTTCTTATTATAAGCCCGATGGTCTCCCCATGTTTAAGATATACAATGTCCATTAATTAATTAAGTTACTGACAACTCAAATTAATTAATATCTCTTCCGAGAGTAGTACCACTCAACCTTTTTATCATGCCGGAAATTAATCCACTTGCAAGATTTACATGATAAACCTTATGAGCTCCTCAAGGGGACATCATCAACCTATGACGGACATGGATTCCTTCTACAATCAACAGCACACCATAGATACAGCACTACTTCCCAACTCACCGAGTTTGTTGATTTAATACTTATAAATCTCACCCATTGATGAATCAAAGAAATACATACTGCCCTACGTGTCGAGGTTATTGTATAGGGATTAAGAGCACGAACTTCCATAATAACAGAGATCAAGTTCTTCTATAAGTCAGTATAAGTCGAACGATCTCAGGCTGTCCTGCTCAATACACACAAGTGCACTAATGTGATTCTATAGCCAAGACAAGCTAATACCAAACCACACTACAACCATACCGATAGAGAGTCCCCGTCTATCTCAGTTGTGAGCATCTGTTTATACTTTATAAGGAAACCGATAATATGATCTTCCGCGTGTTGTCGCACAACATATTATCTACAGTATAAAGTAAATGAACTATTGCATCAAGCATATAAAATAAATTATAAGATGCAATCATTTGATCAATGATTCTCATTTCAAATATTGTTATGATATTGTTCATACTAAAGCTAGACTTTTAGTATACAATCCAACAATCTCCCACTTATACTAAAAGACTATGCTGTCATGTCTTCTGCCATACATCTGATTCCTACTCCCACTACACGACCATTAAAAGCTCTCGCCTTAAGATCCTTGTAAATGGTTTACTAGGTCATCATCCGATGCAATCTAGGTGACAACAACCTACCCCTCATCATACGATTTCTCGTAACAGGTGGTACTCGCGCTCCATGTGTTTAATTGCCTTATGGACTCGTGATTCCTTCAAGTTTGCAACTGCACCAATATCATCAATATAAATTGTGATATCCTTGGGCAAAATTAGAAACACTTCGAAGTCCATCTTGAAGTTTCTAGAGTCATATAGATACTTTGGCAGCCTCATAGGCTCCAATTTATCATCTTTCCACGATGGAGTCCGGAGTCTGAAATATATTTATATATAACACTCATCCACATTATGACTCTACTTCCTAAGATTAAACACATAACCTTTGAGGAGAATTTACTGCCGTCTAATCTGACTAAAAAATCTGAATCTACGTAATCCACAAGAAGCAGTGAATCTGTTTAGTAAATCCACATATAATTTCCAGTCCTTCTCAGGCACTTCATATATATCTTACCACAGTTCATCATTCTTGTTCCGGGTTACGTTGATACCCACTGTTCATGCGTTCAGCAACACAGATATCCAACTTCGTTCATAGCATTCCTTAGATTAAGCTTCCTTATTCGCCGAAGCATAAGGAACCGCTTTCATCTACTTTATCTTCTTTTTGTGTCTCAAAGACACATTTACTAAGATAATTACACATGCTAAACGAGTATGGACTGTATCATTTATGAAACTTGAGATAAGCATAACATTCTTTCTTGTGATCCGTATTACCGTGATCAAAAGGATGTATTTTGCCTTTCTTAAGTCCTTCATCACTACCGCTTTATTAACCGTACCCATACGCCCGATAATACTCTTTCATTGTCTCCAATGAGCAAGATACTATCTACGTATAGTACAAGAAACACCACCACGTTTCCGTCACTCTTTACAACACACAAGACACATCCGCTCATTGATTTAAATCCATGCCACTGGATTACCTAATCAAAACAGATGCTTCACGATTTCAAAACTTGCTTTAGTCCATCGCTGGACAGTTTTAAGCTTACTATCAAAATGCTATTAGTACTTTGCAATGAATTACTCTGGTTGCTTCACATAGATGTTTTCCTCAAGACTTCCAATCAGGAAAGCTGTCTTGACATCTATTTGATGTCCCTCATAATTTAATATGAGCAGCAAATAAATAAAAGAATCCGGATCAATTTAAGCATAGCTACCAGCGAATATGTTCCCTCATAATCGAACCATTTCTTTCTGAGTACATCTTTTCGCAACAAGCTTTACTTCCAAGATTTTCACCTTTCCGTATGATCCTCTTTTATTTCCTATGATCACTTGCAATGGTTTTTACACCATTTAGTGGTCATACAAGTTCCCAGACTTAATATAGAATCCGTAGATTCTATTTCAACGTACATTGCAACTTACTAAGATTCTGCATTTTAATCTTGTAGTGCTATGTCGTATCCGTGGGATAATACCATGTTCACTAGGGATCAAGTCTCACGACTCTCCCAAACATATATTTATGAGTTGTCACACAACCCTCCCACTACGACAAGGCACTACATGTAATTGTGTATCAGACGTGACACGCGATGCAGTTTACCTTGTGGTATATCCTCTTGTACACTTGGTACTTTTACTTAGTGTTTTCCTCTCACTCCCTTTAGAACAACTTATACATGGGCTTGTGATTTATTACATAGTCCTTTTTCCAAAAATCTGGTCATTGTGTTAACAATTACCCTTCGATCTTTTGGACTAAATAAATCACCCTTCATTTTTCTAGGATATCCCATATACAGACAAACGTTTCACGAATTACTGTATCTAGGGCATATCCATAAAATGAATTTAATTATTTCAAATAATTCATCATCTATCTAATCATAACCATAAGAGCCTAATACCTTCTATCCACCACACCATTCAGCTGGGGCACGTCCGGTGTAGACAACTTGAGATTTAATCTCAACTTCTGATTATTAGTTCCTAACTATCCTAAGAGGTTTTCATCATCACGATTGGATCGCAATGATATGATATATTTTCCATGACGCTTCACTGTACCAGCCTTACAATTCTTGAATTAATCCAAGAACTTAGACATGCAGTGCATCAAATAAATATATCGGCATCCAGAATAATCTTTGAATATTCATAACCACCTCTCGTCTGGATATTGTTAGGTTCGCTTGAATCAGAATGAACTAATTCCAACATATATATCTTTGGCTCTACACCCCACAGCCTTGAAAAGGCAGTTAATCAATTTTACTTCCAAGCACGACTCGCAAGTCCGATAGTTTTCACTTCAGATAAACCTTACGGTCTATCGGCTATCAACTTTTGAATCCTACTCAAGTAAAATGAACTAATCTTAGACGCCAAATGTATGTTTAGTTCATCTCCGAAGGTTCCTTTCTCTTACTAATTTTAGAAGATGCATTATTAATTATTATTTATTGCATCTGTGGGATGTGCATGATTCAAGAGTATCCAAATTATCCACCAATGTACTTTAACGGATTATAGCCTCATTCCTCATTTCTATGACCATGTCATTTAAATGAAATGAAGTATCCATCCGTTAATGCATAGAAACCGAAATTAAATTCTTTCTATGATACGTACGTAAAGACAATTTCTCATAATCAATCGTTTATTCTTATCATGAGATAAATAAACAACTCCCACTGCAATAGCCACTACCTTTGTAGTTTTACCCATGTTATAACAATCTTATCCTTACTAAGTGATAAACATTTAGTGATTCCAGTATCTACACACTTCGTGTCAGTAGATGCCATCACTAATCATGTTTAGGCCATTAGTAAATAAGATATTAAACTTGTTCACTTTATGATGAAAATGGCTTTCCTTTGCCACATGTTTTGTCAGAAGTCTCCCACCATATACATCCTCTAGTATTTCAGGTAGAATTTTCTCAAAACATCAAGGCTAAACATGGAGAATAAAATTGATCTAGGTTTCCCTTTCAATTTATACTCCAAGCTTTTCCAATTCATTCATCAAATTCTATCATGATCTTGCGCCTTTTAAATTACTCAAGTATCTGAAGAGTTACATGAGTTCATCATATTTCTATGATCCTCTCATCTCTTCACTAAAGACTTTAATAGGCATCATGAGCCGTCCTTTGAGAGAACACATGTATTTTCTTAAGCAGTAAATTTCAAAATTAAGATTCTTTTCTAATCAGTTAATTTGGACAAGTAAATATAATTTCTTTTAGTTAACAATTAGTGAGACTAAAACTATTCGAAATACAGAGAATCACGATTAAATTTACTGATCAAAATTTCGAATTTTATCCTTTTATATTGTTTCCCTCAAAACAATATAAAATAAAATTCACCGACATCTCAAGCACCGTGAGTCTGCAAGCCACGTTAGTGTGGACGTTTACAAACCCGAACATTTACAAGAGAAGGTTTTACCCATTAATTTCATTTGTCAACCTAACTTTATGACAAAATAATTAATAGTCGGTTACTCTTTAGCCATGCAAATAATATCAGTGACTCCGTTGGGGAGGATACTAATTATTTACACCTAAGTGTACACCATTATTTGATCCCAAGTCCACTGCTCGAGCTTATGTGCCTTACAGTTGGAGAAGTACACACGCGCTCGGGTAGCTTCCTACAATCATCAATTATAAGTTTGTACCAGTGTACCGCACACAAACTCATCCGTTAGGGAGGAAGGCCTATGCCAACACGCAAGTTTATGTGCCACATTACAAACAATAATTATTTATGAAGTCTGTACCAGTGATCCGTGAATAAACTCATCCGTTAGGGAGGAAGGCCTATGCCAACACGCAAGTTTACTCACATCACTTACAAACCAATAATGGAGGCCGCGGGAATTTATTACCAATCCCCTCTACCACTTAGTTATTTAATTACCGAGGGTTTTAACATGCATATAATATTCCAGAATAAAATATACAACTTAGACATGCTTCTATTAACAGCAATTTAAATAAATAAATCACATAGAACATGCCTGTCACATATACAACAATAATTGACAATTAAATCAATTAATCAGTTATATAACATTAATTAATTGCATAATAAATAGTGGATCAATTAAATGGGCCCTAGAGCAACAAATAAGCACAAAATGAACAGCAGATTAAATAATTAATCAAGCTCATTATCCATGGCCCATAATCTTAACCCAAAATTAAATTAAGTCCATCAAGCCCACTAGCACAATTAGTCCATTAATATAATTAATTAATTATGCTTGGCTCATTACTCACAATTAATTAAATTAATTAGTCCAGCAGCCCATATCCATTTTAATTAAATTTGGGCCAACAGCCCAAAACCAAATTAAAATTGAGCAGCCCATGGGCCCAGCAGCCCAATACCATTTTAATTAAAATTGGGCCCAACAGCCCAAAACCAAATTAAAATTAATTGAGCAGCCTTTATAAAAATTACTGAATTGGGCCCAACAGGCATATTAATAAAATACAACCAAGCAGCCCAATACACAGCAACAACAAATCAGGCCCAAGGCAATAATAAAAGGATTTGGGCCCAACAGACCCTAGCCCAAAAACCAATTAAAATGAGAAGCCCAACTGCTCGGCCCAACAGCCACCAGCTTGCTGCCCTAGATCCTTCTCTCAGCCGCAATCATCGCTAAACTGTCCAGCGTGAAGTCAACACCGGCGTCTCTCACAGCCAACGACCAGGAACGCCGATGTCCAGGGCCACCTCAGTTGATCCCGCAACGCCCAGCACGCACATAACAGTCGCACCGCCGCGCCACAACCTGATTACTTGCAGCAGTAGTTATGCGAAGCTTCCACCGGCGCCGCTGCTCTCGGCGATCGTGTCGTCAGCCCACCGGAGTCGCGCCGTCTCTACTCCCCAGACGCAGCAAAGGATCCACCGCGACCATCCTATCCAGTGCCTGGATCCGCCGCCCACTGCCCATCAGTGCTGCCGCCGACGACTGCAGGTCATCCACCGATCAGCGTTGCCGAATACAACCAGCAAGCCCAAGCCGTCGACGACATGCCTGGAAGCCAGCGGAGTCTTGCCCCGGAAGCTCCCTGAAACCTGGTCTGATCGTGACCAGATCGCCAGTCCGCAGTGACAACCGCTGCCGTAATGCGACGCCATCAGCGCCGCCGAGTCCACGATCAACCACCATACTTCGCCGTCCTGCAAAGGATCGACTCACTCGGAAGCTATCTGGACACGCCTGAAACCTCACGAAGACTCGTCTGATAACAGCCTTCCAATCCGATACCCGTCGTCCAGTTCTTGTCACAATCGTCACCTACTGAGGGTATTGACAGCGACATGAAATCCACGCGGCCTCCTCCTTGTGCCAACCGCCATATCCCGTCGCCGTTGACGATGGCAACTAGCAGTTCTCACCGGAACATTCAGCCATCACACATGGTTCGCCGACTTTCGTCGCCAGCAGCCCAACGATCAGCCAAGTCTCCGACGATCCAGCGGCATGGCGCTGCCCGTCACCCGTCGCTCATAGGCAATCGTACTTCTGGGTTGTGTGTTTGCTTTCGTATTCTTGTCGATGGATAGAGGCACAAGAGCCAAATACACTCACCCAAAACAGCAGAGTCATACAGTTTTGTGCGTGTGTATCCGACGTGTTTAATATGCAACAATCACACGCCAATAATTATCGAAAAAGCACATAGGATATATGGATAAATCACACATATAAAAAACCCTAATCTCATGCTATCAATTCGATAATAATAATCATAGGATTTCACAAATAATGCAAAATTATTCAAACCCTAACTAACGTCTCACATTTCACCACGAAACCATCGCTCTGATACCAATTGTTGGGCAATTGGATCTTGTGGCTCAAACGTGATCGTTAGTAAACAGGCAAACAAAAAACAGCTGAAGCAATTAAATCTTGTTTACCGTACTTCAGGGTTGATGTAGAGTCTGAATCGTTGCAGAGAACCACCTCTCGATCTTCTGCTGTATGACCCAAGTGTGATCCTGCTGTTGTGTGGGCAACAGTCTGCAGGATCTCTCAATCTGCTTCTCTTCCCTTCTCTCACCAAAAGAGGCGCAGGAATAATCTGAGGGTTCCAGGAAGCTGAGTTCACTTATATATTGGGCTACAGCAGGGACCAGGAGGAGAAATTGGGCTGGGCCTCAATTGAATTTAATTAACCAAGCTTAGCCCAAAGCTTTTAATTAAATTCAATAATAATAATATAGTCCACTAAAATATTATTATTGCACTACCCGTCCAATCCCAAATTATGTTCTGGGCTCCTTCTTATTATAAGCCCGATGGTCTCCCCATGTTTAAGATATACAATGTCCATTAATTAATTAAGTTACTGACAACTCAAATTAATTAATATCTCTTCCGAGAGTAGTACCACTCAACCTTTTTATCATGCCAGAAATTAATCCACTTGCAAGATTTACATGATAAACCTTATGAGCTCCTCAAGGGGACATCATCAACCTATGACGGACATGGATTCCTTCTACAATCAACAGCACACCATAGATACAGCACTACTTCCCAACTCACCGAGTTTGTTGATTTAATACTTATAAATCTCACCCATTGATGAATCAAAGAAATACATATTGCCCTACGTGTCGAGGTTATTGTATAGGGATTAAGAGCACGAACTTCCATAATAACAGAGATCAAGTTCTTCTATAAGTCAGTATAAGTCGAACGATCTCAGGCGGTCCTGTTCAATACACACAAGTGCACTAATGTGATTCTATAGCCAAGACAAGCTAATACCAAACCACACTACAACCATACCGATAGAGAGTCCCCGTCTATCTCAGTTGTGAGCATCTGTTTATACTTTATAAGGAAACCGATAATATGATCTTCCGCGTGTTGTCGCACAACATATTATCTACAGTATAAAGTAAATGGACTATTGCATCAAGCATATAAAATAAATTATAAGATGCAATCATTTGATCAATGATTCTCATTTCAAATATTGTTATGATATTGTTCATACTAAAGCTAGACTTTTAGTATACAATCCAACACTTCCATCTCTTGTCAGGAAATCTGCCAAAACATTATCAATAGATTTAATAATGACAATATTAAAATCATAATATTGGCATTCTGCTTGCCATCTTAAAAGTCTAGCCTTTTCTGGTTTAGATACAATTTTATTTTTTAAAAAGGCTTTGACGCTTGCGTTATCAATTTTAAGGATGTATTTCTTCGCGAGAAGAAATAGCGGCCATTTCTTGAACGCCTTTCGAACTGCAAAGAACTCATTTTTATTGATGTGCCATCTATTTGCTTCGTTCTCCGTAAAGAGCCCGCTACAGTATCTGCATGGCATTTCTCCTTCTGTTGTGGACTTTGTAAGCACCGCTGCCCACCAATGGTCACTGGCATCTGTATAGAGTACCAATTCATCCTCGTCATTTGGTATAGCTAACTTGGGGAGCTTTTTGCAAACCTTCTTTAGTTGTTTAACCATTTCTCGATGTGATTCCTCCCATTTGAATTCAGCATCTTTTTTCAACAGAGGACTGAACACCTTCCTGTATTGTGCCAGATTGTTGATGAACATTCCAGCAAAGTTAACAACTCCTAAGAAGCTTTGGAGTTGCTTCTTGTCCTTGAAATCTTCAGGAAATCCTTGAACTTTTTCTACAATGTGTGGTTGTAGAATGATTCCGGATTCATCGATCTCAACTCCAAGAAACTCGATCTGTCTTGTTGCAATAACTGCTTTCTTTTCAGAAAGCACCAATCCTTCTTTGTGGCACACTTCTGAAAATATCTCCAAATGTGTCAAATGTTCCTTCATGTTCTTTGAGGCTATGAGGATGTCATCCACATAAACGAACATAAATGAGAAATAATCTTTGAAAAGATTATCCGTCTTCCTTTCGTATATCTGGGGTGCGTTTGCCAAGCTCATAGGCATGACATTCCAGATATAATGACCTTGTGGTGTGGAGAAGGCTGTGAACTTCTTGCTTCCTTCTTCCATCCTAATCTGGTAGAATCCAGATTTGCAATCAAACTTTGAGAATACCTTGGCATTCTTGATACAGTTGACCAAGTGTTCCCTACTTGGTATATAGTATCCATCGAACTCCAAGATGTTGTTGATCCCTTTGTAATTGATCACAAGTCTCGGTTTTCCCCGCTTGACTTCTCCATGATTTTGAACTAGAAATCCTGAACTGCTGTATGGAGATACTCCCGGTGATATTAACTTAAGGTCCAGATGTTCCTTAAGTATTTGTTGCATATCTTTTCGATCCTCTTAGTTCATTAGGATAGGCTTGTATCTCACGAACTCATGCTCCTTTCCTTCTTTTACTTTGAGTAAATCTTTGAGCTCGTTGTTATCCCACCAGGCTAGAGGGTTCTCATTGAAGTTCCTCTGTATCTTCTTCTTGACGTCTTCCAAAGATGTTTGTTCTTCGATTATGACGTCTCTCTGTATACTTTCTCCCAAGCTTGCTTTGAGAAGATGGATTGTATTTTCTTTTAATTTCTCCATCTTCCATCCTCCTTTAGTCTCGATTCTCATATGAAGGACCACTTCGCCATATTTCCTTCGATCATTCATCTTTGGATGGCTCAGTTTTCCTTCATCACCACGCTTGCTGCAAAATTTGATTAGCATTTTTCTTTGAAATGCATTACGCAGTCTTGGTGCAATGATCTTATGTTCACAAATGGTTGTGAAAATAAGCCTCCTTATTGCGTTTTCTTGGGTAAAATGCTTGAATGTCTGTAGAAAATTATTTTCTAATAAAATATCTGTTCCGATATCGTGGAAATATATTGGTGGAGTTTTCACCTTGTACTATGGGGTACGATCTGCTCTTTCGATCATAATTTCCGCCTGCTTGATTCCTCTGTTAAGGATTAACACCCTTTGAGAGAAATCTTTTTCCTAGAACTGTTGGCAGTTCTTCATCTGAGCCTTCCGGGAAGACTCCTTCCTTTGCTGTGTAGATGCCGGCTCCTGAATCAATGTACGCCACAAAGTATTCTGCACGATGCTCCTTATATATCATCCCTACGGTGATATATATCGAGAATTAACTTGTGGCCATGGGTGGATCAGAGCTTAAAATCCTGAGCCTCTACTAGTAGACTTTGTATCTTTTTCCCTTGATCGTAAACTCCATTCCATCTTGTAGCCTTTTCCAAGGTTTATGGTCCTCGAGAAACTCTAATCCCAGTACTAGTTGTTCTGGAAATCTTCCTACCACTCCTTCGATTATCAATTCTAGATCGCCGAGTTTGAGCTGTCCTTGGAATCTCCCAGTTATTGGTTGTTGGAGATAATACAAGACATCACAAGGAATAGAGTTTTCCTTTTTAGTGATATCGAATATTACTTCGACTCCTCTCCATCCTTCTGGACATTTTAGTTCACATTTAGTTGTGAACTTTTTTGGTTCCTAGATCACCTCCACGATTGGTTTCTTTCCTCATTCTTCGCTGGTCATTCTATCTTCTTGGAAAGAAATCCCCATTTGTTCGAATCTGATGCTGTTTTGTCTACTCCAGACCAGTTTGCCCTGATTCGCAAATCCATATCGTGAATTGGCGGTAGCTCCATTATCTCTGGCCTAGTTGCACATGTAACTTTCTCGAACACTTTAGGTATCTCAATATACTCCTTCATTTGGAATAGATCCGAATAATGAGTGTTGGAGAGGGTATACGAGATACTGTATGTGATAGAGTAAGGCATGTTTCCTTCCTTCATCAAGTCTTTGTTTTTGAAATCTTGATGAAGGGTAAGTGCCCTGTTGAAATCTCGGTCTGCCAGATTGTACGCGATCCTTGGATAAATGTAGGATGTTACTTTTCCTGCGTACAGATTTCCCGAGAGTCCTCCTAGGCATGCTTCTCTTGTGCTCTTGATTCTCTTATCAAAGACAGCAATATCGATTGGAGTATTGATTCCTTCTTTGAATGTAGCTTTGATGAGAATCCGAATAGCTCCGATATGGACCCAAGACATAGTCTTGGACATCCTCTCCAGGAGTTTACTTAGTTCCTTCTTGATTTCTTCATAAGGAACCAGTTGCATTTCCATCATATTTCCTGTGAGCTCCATTGGGATGGCAATCTCTCCTTCGGTCACTTTGTATATGATGTTGTGTTTTATCTTTTTGAAACTTGGAAAGAATTTTTCCAATTTCCCCACAGTGAATCCATCGTATAGGCTGAGCCTTGGATCCTCCTTCATGATTCTCATAAGGGTTATATGAGAAATAGATGTCTGGGAAAAGAATCCAGACATATCTTCTTGCATCTTTTTCCTGAAGATTTCTTCTTCACTCCAACTCATCTTCGGAAGATTTGTCTTGGCTAAAGAATTCTTCTTCATAGATGCTCTCGTCCGAGAGTATATCTTCGAACTGATATACCTGTACTACATCTTGGAAGTAAACAACCTCCTCAATTTCTGGAGTTGTCTCGAACTGTCGTACTCATCTCTTCTGGTTTTCTGGGCAATCTGGTGAGATATGCCCTCTGGCTCCGCACGTGTAGCAGTTGCAATCTTTGAATCTTTCATTGACTTGTGTGGCTGCTCTTTGGAACGTCTTTCTTGTGGGAGTTCTTCTTGTGCTCCTCTGGTTTGACCCTGAGGATGAGGCTTGGCTTCTTGAACTCCATCTTGATGGTCCAGATCTTTGCCCTGATTTATAGCTTCGGGCCTTCTGTTTAGACCAAAATGATCTTGGTCTTCTGGATCTCCATCCTCCGCTCCTTTGACTGTAAGGATGATTCTTCTTCATATTTTTCTGCTTCTTTGGGTTTCTTCCAATGATAGTTGGAAGATCATTGCTTTCGTTACATAAGGGGGTTGTCTTGTTGATTCCCCTTAATCTCTTGTAGTTCTTGTGTAGCGCCGCTTGATGACACCACTCTGCAATCTTGGCTTTGAGGAAAGACATTCTCCTTGCTATCGAATCCAGCTCACATGGTTCATACTCTTTGATCAGCATTTCTCTCCATGGGCTTGGAATCTTGGCAAAGAATAGGTGGAATACTTCTTCCTCTTTGACCTTTGACTTCCATCTATACTCTGTGAAGAGTTTGATGTACTCATCTACGTGACAAATGTCAAGTAGTTCTAGGCTGTACAGGGCATTCCTATATTTCTTCTTCTTTTTCTTCCATTCCTTCGAAGTACCCTACTCCGATGAAATGGATCTTGAAGATCTTGGTCATTCGATCGATAATATTGCCTAGATCTTCACCTTCCATAGCCTCCTTTTTGACTTCGTCTGAGAGCTCCTCCCAGGCGCATTTTACTGATCCTTACAGGCTCATAGTAAGGAATCTTATGAACCCTTTTTTGTCCAGCTCCAATGCGCCACCTGCGATCTTCATGACATTTGTCCATTCATCGATCAAGACTTCTCTATTCTTAAAGTCTGGAGTGTCGAGATTTAAGATCAACCCGTATGGATTTATCGGTTAAAGGTGAGACCGGCCATATGGGGTGTTGTGTACATTAGATCCTCGAACTCGGTTTGCTCCTGTTGATATTTCTATGGCCTTCATTTTGAAGTTTCCTGGTTGTTGGAATGTATTTTCTTGTCTTACCCCATGGACTCCGTGTGATCCAGAGATCCTTCATCTTGGCTCCGATCCTGTTGGGTTTGATGGGCCTGGGACTGTTGTTGAGAACTTGATGCCTCTCCAACATTCATTTTTAGATCTACAATTGATAGCCCTTGGAAGGGCTCATATAGATCTTGTAGATCTTCAAGATTTGCTCTTACCATCTGAGGATGTGGATTCTCCTCGAAGGATAGCAATCATCTTCTCGCTTTCCGACTTTGGCCTGATGACCTCCGTCGTTTTCCCCTTTTGGTGTAAAAGGGGTTTTGTTTCGAAGGTTAGTGGTAACCTTCCTCCTAACCTCCTTCCTGTCACCTTAGTTTCTAGGGATTTTACTTGTTCTGTCAACTTTATGATGAGGTCGAGTTGCTTGTACTGCAATTTCTCCACCTTGTCCATCTTAAGGTTGATCTCGAACATTGTCTTGGACTTGCTTTGGCAATATTCTTCAAAGAATCTCACCGTGTTCTGCAATTCTCTAAGATCTTGGTTCATCTTAGAGTTATCTGCCTCAATCTCCTTCCACTTTGTCATTCCGTGCAGTGTGAGAAGTGATAGGACTTGCAGATCTCTCTTGGATCTTGGTTTTGTCGTCTCCTCCATTGCTCTTGTTTGGGGATTCGTCCATGGATCTCGGTGAAACATCGGATTTCCACGATGTTTCTTGGTACCTCTTTCGAGTACCTTATCTACATCTAGCGTAGTTCCTTCAGAGATTCCTCTTTGGTGTGGTTAGCACGGGCTTCCACCAATTTACACCTTCGATCGAGGTTATCCCAAAATCGATCGGCATTCTCGTATTATTTCTCTGCGTATTGTCTATACAACACACAATAATATTGTTGTATATAACTGATTGTCTCGTCGTAGTTGACAGGCCAGAAGTCCCTGTTGCTCCAGCTTGGAACAGGCTGATAGTCCTGTCACTCTCGGATGTCGAACTTTCATTCGGATCCATATCTCTTTGAAACTCTCCTCTCGTTAAGTGATATGAGTTTATAATAATTTTTTCATTCATAAATAAATAAACCTAGGGCTCTGATATCATTTTGAAGCATATGAGCACGATGAAAATTGAGTATAAAATGGGTTTAATATAAGGTACATGAGTTGTGTTGTAAAATGGGTGTTGCTGAGAAAGTGTTGTTAAAACTTGGTTTGACATTAACCTATTTGGGTAATTTTGTGTAAAAATGACCATTTCGGTGAGATTTTGAAAGTTGTGGGACTAATTCGTAAAAATTAAGTTTTTTTGGACTATTTTTAAAAATGTAAAAAGGTATGAGACCTTTTTTGTTTTAAACCCATATATTACCTGTAAAGATCTTCCATCAAATATTCCCAAAGTAAGTGGATGAATTGACACGTGGAGCCAAAATATGGTATTCAGTCAAATTTAAAGAAAGTGACAGAAATATGAATTAAAGCCTGCAAATCTTGTTAAATTATTAATTTCAAGCGTCTTCATTCGGAATTAACCTCTGTATATTTCTTCTACTATAATAATAAAATCTATATTTTCTTGATTTGAACATATTACCTAATGTAATGTGACAATGTGTCTAACGTTTCGATTGGTCCAACGAAGATCATTGTCTCATTTTATCTTGGTTAAAGAAAGCCTGCACTTCATAACTCAACCAATTCCTTCTCCCCTTTCTCTCCTCTGCTACAAACATGGTCAGTCAGATTTATTTAATTTTTTTTCAAAAATGTTGATAGTTTAATGATTAATGTAGGAAAATGTGGATGAAATGTTTGTAGGCGGGTGGATGTTGCAGCAATGACAACGCCGTGTTAGTGGCAGTTTATACAGAGAAGCCGCGGAGGAACCGCCTATTGTCCAACGACAACAGAGAAGACGACGACAACCACCACCACCACCGTCGTCTCTATGAAAACATTGGCAAAAATAATGGGAGAGTGAGAGGGAACAATTACAATAGGAGAGCTCAACTTCTTGACTATGCGAAACATCTTCGCGCTTCTGATCAGTCGCCGCCCCACTCTGCTTCGTTATATTTACAGCCGTTTTCTGACATCAAAGAACAACCTCGTACACTTGAGGTTTGTTGTCAATTTTAAGGTCGATTAGATTTTAAATATGATGTGTTTGTTGAGTGAAAATGTGTCATAACTCATATCCATATCGATATTTCTATTGATATATTTTACGACAGATCTCAAGTGTTGGTAAAAAGGAAAAACATCGAATGCCTCGAGCTTGTTTCGACAAATGGGAATGCGTAATGCCAAGCTTTGTGAGATCAATAACAACTTTAAACAGCATCAAAAACAAGAGAAAAAAGAATCATGAGAAGATTAATCCTTCTACAAATACTAAGAAAATGAGCGTTATTGTAAAAGGCCTCAAGGTACATTCCATTAAGCCTAAATTTCCGAGCTATTTTTTTTTATGTATTATTTAACTAGAAGGTGACATCTAATTAAAATGTCTTAATGTTCAATTGCAGAAGAAGGGAAAGTTCCTATCAAAACTATTTGCAACACTCAAGAAACCTCGTTTGTATTCTCCAAATTAGTTTGATTTAAACTCTTTTTTTTTTCTTTTACTTTTTTAGAGAAAATGTGTCCCTTACAAATTTATTTTATTCAAAACAATCCTATGAAATTTAAATTTTCGACATAGTCATTTAACTTTTAAATTCTCATGAAAAAATGTTCATTTCACTTAAAAATGTCAAATTTTGCTAATTTCATTAGACCTAACCATGTGATTGAATAGACGCTTTTACAAAAGGTATGAAAAAAATTGGTGAAAAATACATTTTGGGACGAAACTAAAGTGAAATCGAAAATTTTTGGATGAATATGAATATCCAAATTATTAAGAGACTTTTTTAATAAAGTAAAATGGCAAGTGAAATTTATCTTTAAAACTTTTTTTTTTGGGTGTGTATGTGTGTAAACAACAAATAATTCCTAGTTTATTGATTTCAAAATTTTAAGAAAAACTCATTCATGCCATTCGCATTAGGGGGCTCAAACACATATTATATTGACATGATCAATTAAACTTTAAAATTAAGTATGTCTCTCTCTTTTCTATACAAAGACAATGTAACATTATATTAAAAATGAACATATAAAATGTATAATTTATTTTTTTTATATATACAATAAATTTCATATACGAACCATGATTCAAGTAATTATTTTTCGAGCAAACAGATTCCATGTGAAGTTAGTTCAAATTTAAACTAAAATGATAAATTATTATTTTTCTATTGATCTCACGATATAATAAGATATTAATTTGTCATGTCAAAGTATAAAATCCTATTATAATTTGTTATGTCAAAGTATAAAATATTATATTGAAGAATTATAATTTATTATCCAGTGCTAGAATAACTTTATTGAACCATCATTTTATTCAATCATTTGATCTGTTGTTTTGCATATCGTCGCATATCTGAATACTTTTAATCAAAGTTGCTCGATTTTAGTATTTTATTTCTACTTCAATACAAATGATGGAAAAGAGAAATCAAACGATCTTGTGCCCCATAACATTATGCCCTATAATTAAGCACTTGTTATTTAGAATGTTAAAATAACACGCATTATTATTCATTTAAAAATAATAAAATACAAATTTAAAATAGATGATCATGTGCCTTGCCCCTCGGCCCAAGATTGTGAGACAAAGTTTAAAATTAGAGAGTAACTTTAATTATGAATCTTTCTCCTTAAATCTATTTTCGGATATGAAAATATTAAATATCTCATTTCACATTTCTCTCACTTCTAAATACCATTTCAGTCTCAAATTTAAAAGTAAAATTCCACACAGATAATTTCTCAATACATCTTATTTTAAACAGCTATAAGTCCTAACATAGTATATATATATATATATATATATATATATATATATATATATATGAATTACTTGGGGAGAAATCTCCACAGGCTCCAAAGTCACTTTGGATAGATCCCACAGCACCAAGATTCTACCTGCCCTGTGAGTATGGAAATAGGTCGATAAGAAGATGCTCCTCAGAAGGGAAAGTAGGGGGCTATCAAAAAGGCGCTGTATTCTAAAAAATGTACGACGGACCATATAGGAAGGGAAATTAACAAGCTATTCGAATAAAAGCTTAGGGAAGGATTCGTCCAAAAATGCCGTTAGAGCTAGAAGCACGGTCGGTCTGGCTCGAGAATATATATATATATATATATATATATATATATATATATATATATATATATATATATATATATATCATGCATAACTTATTTTATTTTTACTTTATTCTTTATTTATTACTACAAAATATATATAGTATCCTCACAAAATCATGGAAACCGATTTTTTTTAAAGAGTATGTGATGAAAAGATACCAAAAATAGAGGGGAAAATAACATCGAAACTTTTCATAAATAGAAAATGACTTTAACAAGTTGACTTACTATTTTTATAAGATGAGGCATCGAAAACATTAATGTTTTCTTTAAAGATCCCAACCAATTCTAGCAACAGATCAAGCAGGCAGATTTATAAGAAAGGAAGTTTTCTATCAAAGACTTTAGATGATCTAACTACCAATTTATAATTTAAAAGAAATTTTCAGTTAATTCAGAATTTTCAAAAAATTCAGATATTATATAATCGTAAAAAATATATGAGCTGAAAAAATCAAATCAATACGACACATAATTAACATGTTATTTTAACTATAACAAGTTGGAGTACAAAATAATAGTAGTAATAATGAAAAAAAATTGAATGATATGATATTTTTGTGAAAATTTTAAGTGTGCATGGTTGTTAATTTTTTATTTTTTTTTACGACGATAGGATTTATATATTTAAATGAGTTGTTTTAAATATTCTTTCGAATTTTAAATTAATAGAACTTAATTATAGATCTTAAATTGATTTTAGATGTTGGAATTAGTCGTTTATTAATAATAATAAAAACTTTTGTGACATCATCATGAAGCAATTATTTGTAAATTTTCATGTATACCGTATATATGTGTTTATATATTTTGATAATTATCATCACTAGCTAAGTCATCCATATACTATAAGAATTAAAAGTAGAATTTTTAATTATTATGTGAACTCAACTCATACCATCTACATTTCTATTCAAAGTAAACATATATCTTTAAAATTTTAAGTTGAAAATAATGCTAATAATTAGTGCAAAACAGGGACCTACGCACGCGTAGAAGAAGCCATTGTGTTGTCTCTCTCATCAATGCAACATGAACCAGTCAATACGCGTCCCACTATCAAACTAATTTTGATTAATATTCCGAAAAAAAAAAATTATTGTAGGATATTTTGATAACAATGATAAGTATGTACATTAAGTTATTTTGATTTTTTTATTATTTTAGAAATTCGACGACTTTTTAGAACAGCCTAAAATAAAAATAGAATTATACAATTTTTTGGACGGATGGAGTAAATGACGCTCTTACAAGTTTAAAACTTTAAATGAAATAATCATTTAACATTGATACAATTGCTATGATCTAATAACGTGTTACATCTATTTAATTAAATATTAGTAAATAATACTCATGATTTTTACAACCTAGATTTCCATATTAAATTTTGTGCGTCATTTTCGTGCACCATCTTCTATGTCATATGTAATTAAGTGATCGATTGACACGTACGAGAGAAATAAATCCAATCATTATCCTTAGTGTTTAAGCTTAAGGGTATAGTTTTTCATTCCTACGTATCGTCCATCTAATAGGGTGTGATGTAGAAGATGTTGCGCCAATTAATTTCCTCATAAATACTGACCTCACACTGCCATTCTCACTCACAACTTCAACCATCTCAATTATTTACACCCACTCTTCACAATCTCAATCATGTCCGGCGACACTTATGCGGTGGCGACGTCCACGGCGACCCCAGTGGCGGTGATCAACCCCACATTCTGCGTGGATCACCCCGTAGATCTAACCATCACCCGCAAGATGATGACCTTCAAAGACGGAAGTTTCCAAGTAACGGACGTTAACGGCTGTTAGCAAACACCACTGATATCATCAAGATTTTGCCATGTGTATGGTGGAGATTACACCAGTACAAGTTTGTTAGAATATTTGTCCTTTTGTTTGCAGCTGTAAAATGTTAGCAGCATGACTACTCAATATATACACCACTATGTAAACTTGTGAATTATCAATCAAAAATTCATTCACACATTTTCTGCTTTTGCATTATGGCTGTCATCATTTCCACCTTCATGCTTTCTGCTGCTTTTCTTTCATGGTATCAGAGCAGGGTTATTTCCTTTTAAGAAATGTCCAGCTTAACTGATATCATTACCCCTCCTAATATGGAGGTGGTTCCTTTACCCTACCAACTCATCTCTATCAAATTGTGTGATACAAATTATCTTGTGTGGAAGCAACACACCTTGATTACAATTCGTGGATATGGGCTGGAATCTTTCATTACTGCTAGTCAAGAAGTTCCATCTGAATACATCACAGAGAGTCCTTTAACCACAAGAAGACCAAATCCAACGTATGCAACTTGGAAGAGGCAAGATCAACTGCTAGCTTCGTGGCTGTTATCTTCTTTATCAGAAGGTATTTTGGTTCAAACGGTTGGTTTAAATTCTTCTTTGGAAATCTGGACATTTTTGGAATCCAACTTTGCTAGCCAATCTACTGCTAAACTTATGCAATATAAGTATAAGCTCCAAACAATGAAAAAGGGAAGCCTTCCTATGAGGGATTATCTTAACAAACTCAAAGAGTGTTTTGATCTTTTGGGATCTGTTGGCCAAACACTTACTGAGCAAGATAAAATTCTACATATTATAGCTGGTTTGGGATCCGAATACGATGCTGTTATGATTTCTGTTACTTCAAGAATTCAACCGTGGAGTGTTAGTGAAATTCACTCCTTATTACTGAGCTATGAAAATAGACTTGAGAACAGCTCTTCCAGCTCAATCAATATTGAAGGTTCTCAACCAAATTTAAACACACTCACAACTTCTCCTCAATCACAATTCTCCAGTGATAGAAATTTTCAGTCACACACAAATCATTTTCAGAGGGGGAGAGGCCGGTTTTCTAGAGGAAGGTTTGGAAGAGGTGGAAGTGGATCTTGCAGAGGTAGAGGTGGAAGGTTCAATAGGTCGACTCTTGTTTGTCAAGTCTGTCAAATAACAGGGCACAGTGCAGATAGATGTTGGCACAGGTATGACTCCAGCTATTCACCACAAAACACTCCACAACAAGCTAATGGAAGTAATGCAATGCCTTTGAATCCTCAACCATGCTTGAACATGACTCAAATCTCTCCATATGGATTTTCTGATTCTGGCTCCGAAACATCCTCCTGGTTTCCCGATACTGGAGCCACACATCATGTGTCAAATGATCTCAACAACTTGAATCTTGGTGCCTCTGAACATTTGGGAAACGCTAAACTCCACCTGGGAAATGGCACAGGTATATCTATCACTCATATTGGTAATTCATTAGTTCAAAGTAAATCTCATGATAAACCTTTTCTCCTAAAAAATTTATTACATGTTCCTTCTGTTACAAAAAATCTCATTAGTGTTTCTCAGTTTGCTCATGACAATAAAGTATACTTTGAGTTTCACCCTACTTTTTGTCTTGTGAAGGATCTTCTTTCTCATCAAACTCTGCTCCAAGGAACTATTAGAGATGGCTTATACTACTTCAATCTTCATTCCACCAAGAAGGTTTCACCCTCCACCAGAACCAGTCCTTGTTTTTCTCAAACTAGTTTTCCATCACCATTGTCTTTCAATGGGAATGACGTTCCCGTTTCTTTTCCTAGTGTACATACTGTGAATCAAGGAGCAAGTTTACATACTTGGCACCAAAGACTAGGTCATTGCTCTCTAGAAATAGTAAAGCATGCCTTAATGTCTTGTAATATCCCATTCTCTAGCAATGAAAACAATTCTCATTTATGCACTCCATGTGCTCTTTCTAAGTCTCACAGATTACCTTTCACTGATTCTAGTACTGTATACACTTCACCATTTGATCTTGTTCACACTGATCTTTGGGGACCCTCTCCTGTTTTATCAAGAAATGGTTTTCGGTATTATATGAATTTCGTTGATCAATATAGTAAGTTCACATGGCTTTATCTTCTTAAAAGAAAAAGTGATGTCAAACAAGCCATGATTCACTTTCATAACCTTATCACGAACCAATTTCGCACCACTCTTAAAGCCATTCAAAGTGACGGGGGAGGGGAATACATAGCACTAACACAATTTTTTTCAAGAAAAAGGTATACACCATAGAATATCTTGTCCATACACACCCCAACAAAATGGACATGCCGAGAGGAAGCATCGACATATTGTCGAAATGGGTTTGTCTTTGTTAGCTCAATCTCACCTACCATCGAAATTTTGGGATGATGCCTTTGTCACAGCTTGTTACCTCATCAATAGAATACCATGCAAATCCATTCACTACAAAACACCTTTAGAGATAATTCATGGCCATGCTCCTAACTATTCACTTTTGAAAGCTTTTGGATGCTTATGTTTTCCTTATCTTAGACCTTATAATGAACATAAATTGCAATACAGATCATCCCCTTCAACATTCATTGGCTATAGTTCAACTTATAAAGGTTACAAAGTTCTTCTACCCTCTGGAAAAGTCATTATTACTAGGCATGTGGTGTTTGATGAATCTGTATTTCCTTTTGCTCTTACACAACCTCCTCCCATTGATCAATCCATCCATGACACGTTCCTTGCCATTCCACCTCCATCTCTTACTCGTACATCTTCAACTCCCTCATTATCTCTTCCTCCTTCACCCCATCCTACCACTTCACATCATACTGCACCTATTTCACCTTTACCTTCTAGTGAGAACATTACTTTGTCTAATGCAATTACTGATGAGAGTAATGAATATACATGTGCTACTCACTCCTCTCCTAGTGATGCAGGTTCTGTTTCTCAAGCCCCAATACAAAATCAACACACAATGATTACCAGAGGGAAAGATGGTATCTTCAAGCCCAAACTTTACTTGTCTCAGGCTTCTTCTGTTAAAGGTATTGTTCCGACTTCTATTCAAGATATTGTTCCATCTTCTGCAATTCAAGCTTTACAGTATCCCCATTGGACAAAAGCTATGCAAGAGGAAATCACTGCCTTATCCAAGAACAATACTTGGACTCTGACATCTCTTCCTGAAGGTAAAAATCTTATTGGTTGCAAATGGATTTTTAAAATAAAAAGACATGCAGATGGATCCATTTCAAAGTTTAAGGCAAGATTGGTAGCACAGGGGTACTCACAGACTCCAGGATTTGACTATGAAGACACGTTCAGCCCAGTGGTGAAGCCCACCACCATTCGTGTCATCTTAACTCTTGCTGTCTTTTACAATTGGTCGATTCGACAGTTAGACGTGAATAATGCATTTCTTCATGGCGACATTGTGGAGGATTTGTATATGAAGCAACCCCCCGGGTTTGAAAATGGGTCTGGTCTTGTTTGTAAGCTCTCCAAAGCTATTTATGGATTGAAACAAGCTTCGAGAGCTTGGTTTCTCAAAGTAAAGAGTGTTCTTCTTGGATTAGGCTTCATCAATTCAAAAGCCGATCCTTCTTTGTTCCACAGACAAAATACTCAATCCATGATTTATCTGCTCATCTATGTTGATGATATATTAATCACCGGAAATAACAGCTCCGAGATCAGCCATGTTCTACACCAACTCAATCATCACTTCTCTATGAAAGATCTTGGTACTTTGAAACATTTTCTGGGTATTGAAGTCACATACACCTCTCAAGGTCTTCATCTTTCTCAAGCTCAGTACATCAAAGATTTACTCCAGAGAGCTAACATGTCTGATGCAAAGTCTCTTCCAACACCAATTATCACATCTCCATCTTTGTCAAAACATGAAGGAAGTCCTATCACTACTTCAAGACTTTATCGAAGTATCGTTGGTGCCCTTCAGTATCTTACGATCACAAGACCTGAACTTGCTTTCTCTGTCAACAAAGTTAGTCAATTCATGTCTAATCCTCTTGACACACATTGGAAAGCTGTAAAGAGGATACTGCGCTATCTTAGTGGGACAATCGATTATGGTCTTCATATTCAAAGGCATAACCATCTTAATTTAGTTGGTTTCTCTGATTCTGATTGGGGAGGTGACCCCGATGATAGAAGATCCATATCAGGTTTATGTGTTTATCTTGAGAACAATCTGATAGCTTGGAGTTCAAAGAAACAACACTCCGTGTCTCGATCAAGCACTGAGGCTGAGTACAGAAGTTTAGCAAATACAGCGGCTGAAATTGTTTGGTTAATGGCTTTGCTTCAAGAACTCAAAATTCAAGTTCTCACAGTTCCTGTTATTTGGGTAGATAATAAGAGCACAATAGCTATGGCGTCAAATCCTATCTTACATGCCAGAACAAAACATGTTGAGCTGGACTACCATTTTGTTCGAGATATCATCACCGACAAGAAGCTTCGCATCCAACACGTACCTTCTTTGGACCAAATTGCGGATATTTTCACAAAGCCACTGAGCATCCAATTCTTCTCTCGGCTTCGAAACAAACTGCATGTTGTTCCTCGAGCCTCCCTTGAATTGAGGGGAGATGTTAGCAAACACCACTGATATCATCAAGATTTTGCCATGTGTATGGTGGAGATTACACCAGTACAAGTTTGTTAGAATATTTGTCCTTTTGTTTGCAGCTGTAAAATGTTAGCAGCATGACTACTCAATATATACACCACTATGTAAACTTGTGAATTATCAATCAAAAATTCATTCACACATTTTCTGCTTTTGCATTATGGCTGTCATCATTTCCACCTTCATGCTTTCTGCTGCTTTTCTTTCAACGGCAACGTCATGTTCTCCGTCAGGGGCGACGTCTTCAGCTTCCACGACCGCCGCGTGTTGCTTGATGCCGCCGGAAACCCTCTTCTCACTTTCCAGCAGAAAGTAAATTAATACTACTATTAAATACACTAAATTAATTATATGTAAATATTAATTCGATTAATTGACAAATTTCAGACGTGGAGTGCACATAGAAGATGGCAGGCATTCAGGGGAGAGAGCCGGGAAGAAAAAGACGAGATATTCAGCGTGAAAAAGTCGAGTTATCTTATGTTGAAAACTCAGCTAGATGTATTCTTCACTTCAAACACGACAGAGCAAATTCCTGACTACAGAATTGAAGGCAGCTGGTTCGAGAGATCATGTGTTATATATGCTGGAAACACCAATAATATCATTGCTCAAGTAAGATTAATTCACTTTATTAGTATTTTTAAACTCGCTGGAGAACGGTGGATTCTGATATCTCTCGACTAATGCAGATGCACAGGAAGCAAGGGGCCATGGATTATCTAATAGGGAAAGATATATTTGGAGTGACGGTTAGCCCTAATGTTGATTATGCGTTTGTGGTGGCTCTTGTTGTCATTCTCCAGGAAATTAATGAGGATAGAGCTGCCAATTGATCCATCAACATTCAAAAGACCACCCCTCTATTTCTTTTTTTAATAATTAGTACTAATATGTTTTTTTTTTTTCCCTTAATAAAAGAGAGGGAAGTGAAGAGCAAGATGTTATGAGAGTTTGTTCATTTTGGAATAAAGTGTTTGTGAAAAATCTGCTGGAAATGTATAGTTAGTAGGATCTGATGAATAAATTTTAGGAAATGATTAGAATTTCTTCGAGTTAAAATCATATTTTGTCCCAAGGAATTTTTGATTCTATCCAAAAAAAAATAAAAATCTCAATTTCATCCCGTAACTTCTGAAATTGGCCAATTTTAGTCCCAAAATCGCCGGAACCCCATTTTTTGGCTGGGAATTCGCACGTGCGCCGCACGTGACCACCAAAATTGGGGCTTTCCGGCAAGGTAATTGACTAAGGTGATTGTGATTACACCTGACAACAAGTGGCAACATTGTTCTTTTTCAGTTCCTCCCAATGCTAATTGGGGCTCCTCTATTGCGACGGCATTATGTAAAAGATTGGAATCAGCATAGCCACTATTACTGTCAATGCTCCAGTTATTATAATTGTGGTCCTTGTTTTGGCTGGGGGTAATCGGAGTCCACTTGTAGAACAATAGATGTGAGGAGGCGTTGGTCCCATTGACGGTTCTGTTGGCCGCCGCTTGATAGTGGTGGTTGGAGTTAGATGGCGGCACGTTCACCCACCTCTTCTTCCATTTGCGGACGGGACCGCCGGACCGGTGAAGATGGTGGGGGGGCCGTAACGTGTTGAGGATCGTCCAAGTCTGACCCCTACACCCTCCAGTGGACGGCGGCGATATGGCTGATTGGTTTCGACAGAAGCAACGCAAATATTGTGGGATTAGACACTGAATAATGTATAAAGCGTATTGACAACAAGTGGCAACAATGTTCTTTTATCAGGTGTAATCCCAATCAGCTTAGGAAATTACCTTGCCGGAAAGCCATAATTTCCCGGCGAAAAAATGGGATTCCGGTGACTTTGGGACCAAAATTGCCAATTTCAAGAATTAGGGGACGAAATTGAAAATTTTATCTCTTTTGGGACATAATCAAAAATTTCTTATAGTTATGTGACTAAAAATGATTTTAACTCGAATTTCTTCTATTAATTCTTACATGTAAATTATAATATAAAAATATATCATTAAAAATAACGACGAAAATGAAAAAAAAAACATATAAAAGTAATTGATTCTCATTCTTCAAGGCAAAAATATAATTGAAAGTCGAAATCTTTCAACCATTCTTTATATATATATATATATATATATATATATATATATAATCCAATGACCAAGTGAGTTAATCCATCTAATTCATTATATAATAAAATATTATATCTTTTAATCTATACATAAAGAACAAACATAAATATTAACTCGGGATGGAATGATGTATACTCTATCTATTTTATAGTCAATGTCTTTGAAATGTAATGGAGTAGTCCTTATATATACTTATATAGTATATAGTCAATGTTTGAAATGTAATAGAATATTCACTACCCATTAAAAAATAATAATAAAAAATTTACTACACATTAAAATATTATAATATTTAATATATTAAAAACAAACGTAAATGTTAACTCGAAAATGGGAGAATTTATAATCTGTATATTTTATAGTCAATGTCTTCGAAAATGTAATGGAGTAGTCCTTATATATATAGTCGATCTATTTTATAGTCAATGTCTTTGAAATGTAATTCCAACTATTCCTTTATCTTTTTCTTTTATATTTTTTAATTAATTATTATTAATTAAAAAATGCCCTTGAAATTATATTCACTATGTTAATTACGTATTATACAATTTATTTATATATTTTATAGAGGAAAAAAAGTTGTCCCATATTATTTCACACACCCAACACCACCCGTCTAATTAATGAATTAGACCCCAGGCATAGCTCAAGTGGTAGAGAGAGGGTGGAAGTACAATGGTAGAGAGAGGGTGGTAAGTCCTTACAACTGAGCTTGATTGCTGCAGAATGGGGGTTCAAATCCTACCTTGGATTTGATCCCTTGCAAGCACAAGTTAAACAGTGAGCACTCTCTATAAGCTACTTGAGGCACATCCTGCAACGGTGGGGCCCTTAATGGTGGGTACACCGTTTAATGACAATGAATTACTATTTAATTATCCAAAAGTACAATTAACGGTCTAAACTCTAAAGTGTGTATAATAGAACCGTTGAGATTTGATCAAACTCTCCTCTGTACACGTCAAACTCTCCGCTGTACACTGCATCTTATTTTAACCATACAATCAGGGCGACTTTGCACAAATCTCAACACACAAAATTGTTAATCCAAAAATCTCCTGTGATATGGATCCGAACCCTATCATGATGGTCGGCAGCAGCTATCAGCCGCCGCCGCCGGTGAGCTCCGTGGCGGTGATCAGCCCGCAGTTCTGCGTCGGATACCCTGTAGATCTCACTATCT
Organism: Pogostemon cablin; assembly: GCA_023678885.1. Classification (NCBI taxonomy): domain Eukaryota; kingdom Viridiplantae; phylum Streptophyta; class Magnoliopsida; order Lamiales; family Lamiaceae; genus Pogostemon; species Pogostemon cablin. Next base: position 2,688,360 of record CM042983.1, read on the forward strand.
CCCGCAAGATGATGACCTTAGCAGATGGAGCTTTTGGAGTTACCGACACTAATGGCAACATAATGTTCAAAATCAAAGGCAAAGTATTTAGCATCCATGATCGCCGCGTCTTGCTCGATGCTGCCGGAAATCCTATTATCACTTTCCAGCAAAAGGTAATTTCCCTTTTTTCTAAATCTGTTTTCCAATTTGGGGGTAATCGACCTTTTAGGGTTCCTCTTTTGTGATTTCAGCTGATCACCGCCCATAGAAGATGGCAGGCCTTCAGAGGAGACAGTTCAGATTCAAAAAACCTGATTTTTAGTGTGAAAAAGTCTTCAATTTTGCAGTTTAAGACGAAACTTGATGTGTTCATGGCTTCAAACACTAGAGAAGATATCTGTGATTTCAGAATTGAAGGCAGTTGGCTCGAGCGATCATGTGTTATATATGCTGGAAACACTAACAACATCGTTGCTCAAGTAAGTTCAAAATTCAATGCTTTTGTATTGATGATACCTTTGCAATATATGGGGAATATGTTAATAGATGGAGTTTTTCCAATATGTATGAGATTATTCTTTGAACTTCTTGTGTATATGCATCTTCTGATGTTTAATGTGCTGATAAATTTGATGGGAATGTATTGCAGATGCACAAGAAACACAGTGCTCAAAGCATTCTACTTGGTAAAGATACATTTGGGGTAACTGTGTATCCTAATGTTGATTATGCTTTTATAGTTGCTCTTATTGTTATTCTTGAGGAAATTAATGAGGATAGATCTGGTGAAGATTGAGTTCAGATGAGTTAATGTTGGAACTCAACCCACAATAATAATCACATAACAAGAACCATATGGGCTTTTCTAGTTTTGAATTCATGTACTCTGTTCATGTATGTATTTCACCTTTCTATTTACAAAATGTTTGGATATCATTGTGTAATTGAAGTTATAGACTAATAGTTTTAGATTTTAAAGTATAGTAATGGGGTCTGAGTTGTTGAGGATGGTAATTTACTTTCAAGAAAAGAAAGCCAAATAGTTAAATACTGTATTTGAAACACCATTCATAAACCTCACTAGTTTCTTCATCTTTCTTTCATAAAACCCTTAAGTTATTTGTAATTTGTGCATGTTTGTGAAAGTTTAACAGTTGGTTCGTTGAAAAGTATTTATTCAGATCATTTAATAAGAGTATACTTTAGTTAAGCAACTATTGTTCTTCAATAAACAAATTAATTCTCCCACTTTATAAAATTTTAGAAAAATGGAATGGTGCAATTGAGGTGTACAGATTATACTCTTATTTCTAGAAAAATGGAATGGTGCAATTGAGGTGTACAGATTATACTCTTATTTCTTACAGCTTTGACTATGCATTCTAAGATGCTTGATTTAATTGTAGTATAATAATGTATAGAATTCCATGTCTTGGTATAGAACCCCTTTTTTATTTATTTATAATTTGGTGGCTGTTTTTGGCGACATTTACCACAACTCCTCCCTTTAAGGTTGCAAACCATTTGGAAATTAAATCCACATATAAGTGGGAGCATTTTTTCTTACCTTCTATTGAATTTTTTTTTAACACGTAATTGAAATGGTACTCAAATCAGCCCATTTACTTTATCCTATTTATGTCTTTAGTTTGATTGGGAATTGTGACTAAATATAAAAGAAATGAATATTAAATTAACGGATAAAATACGTAGTATTCAATTTCAATTTATCTAACAACTCATAAGCTATCATAGATATTACAGTCTAGATTTAAAAATAAAATCTACTAAAAAAGAGAAAATAAAAGTAGCACTAGTAATTTGTTCATGGGCCATCAGTCGCATTATAGTTGGCCCAATATAATAACTTACGAGATACCTTAGAGCCTAAGCCCATAAAAAGCTTATCTATTTCTTCAGTAACAAAAGCCCAACTTTGCACTAAGATTGAGCTATCATAAAATACACATAAAATTCATAATAACAAACTTCATTGACATTATTTTAAGGCCTAGCACTTTGGTGATGTCAGAAAAATGTTGTTTCTTCCACATAAAACTGGACTATTAGTATTAATCCAATCCACATACGATTATCCAAAACATTTAAAGAAAAAAAAGTAGAAATTAATACAAGTTCATAAAATATGACTTGATAGTTGATACAACTTTCTTAGGGGAAGGGATAAAACATGACTTCATACACCTTTCTTAGGGGAAGGGGAAGGGGATATGAACTCCCGCCACAACTTTTAGTTCCTTAGCACTACTCATGAACTGATCTTGCCTTCCTCTCGGCTGCGCGATCGCTCGCCACCTTCAATTGCGTCGTCGCGGCGGAGGATTTCACCACTCCAACGCCACAGATAGGAATTTTGTTAGGTTTTTTTATCTCCAACACATTCACATTTATTCATTTCATCCAACACATACTTATTTTTAATATTGTCCAAATATTGATTATTACTAGATGGGATTTTCCTACGAATTGGGGACGCAATAATTAGTGAATTTTTAATGGCATCTTCTTATATTTGTTCCCGAAAAGAGTAAGATTTGTAAGTTGAATTAGATTAACGTGTGAGGGAGAATGGGACTAATGTAATAAGTAAAATTCTTTTGTCCTATTTAGCTTGACGTTAATTATATTGAATAATATTAGCTTTCAAAATAAATAATATAATGAATAAATAGAAGCTAGTTGTTATGTTTTCCTTTTAGTTTAATAATTAATTAAGACTTTTAATTTTTCTTCATTATGCGGGGCAACTCTAAATGACAAATAATAATAATAATAAAATTAATTTTGTAATCAACATACATACATATCAATCAATATATATAAACATACTCGCTGCTCATTAATAATTTAAATATACCTATTTTCTAAATATATAGTTTTTTTTAAATAGATACATTTTGATTAGAAATCAAATTAAAAAAAATTTTTAACTTACCTCAATAATAAATATTTAATAATAATAAATAGAGATTAACTAATAGTATATTGACACATACAAAATAAAAGCCAACAATTAACCACATAGTGACACATATATTTTTTAAAAATTTTATTTTAAGAAATTACTCCACAAATATATGTATTAAGATAAGATAAGATATAAACATTAACAATTCAAGAAATAAGTAAGAACGTATGATGTTTTAAATATACTGTGGTCCTTAAATCCAACGAATGGGACTGGCGCGATGTCGATCTATTTAAACATAACTAAGTGAACAATTCTATTTGGTAAATCATAGATCATCACATATTTATTTCAAACTTCAATCAAAACACTATATAAGTAATTAAATATTAAATTTTGATTAGATCATAAAATCTAGAGAACTAGCTAGCTACCGGAAGTGGTGCCAAGATTTTGTATTAAGTTTTGAGTTAGAATAACAGGACTTAAATTGTGTTAGTAATAAAAAAATAAAAAAAGACTTAAATTAGTGAGGAACACATTTAATTATCATGAATTGGTAATATGAATAATTGATTAATGAAAGACAATTTATAGTGTGCACCCGAGTGCACCTAAAGATATGGTGCACCCATATACAAATATAAACAAAAACATATACAATTAAGAGTAAAAATGTATACAATTTAATTGTTAATTTTTTTAATGAAAATTTGTATATAATATTCAATAAAAAGTTATACACATGGATGTTAGTTTTTTTAATGAAAACTTAATGTGAAAAAAATATATAATTATTACAAAATACGTATACAAAATAGAATAATATGTATACAAAATAAAATAAAAAGACATACACATATGGGTGCATCCTTGCACCCGGGTGCACCAAATATACATTCTTAATGAAAAGACTAATATACTAAATTATGAAAGCGTACTTACGATGGCAGAAACAAAAATCTAATGGGAATATCTCTGACCATTTTATATAATCGATAGACGCAATAATTCATGTTGTTAGCACAAGCACAAGTTTAACAGTGAGCCCTCCCTATAAGTCATTTGAGGCACATCTTGCGATTTACCTCCTCCACCAATCCCCAGAGCAGGGGCAGTGGGGGCCCCTAATGGTGGGGTACACCATTTTTTTTAGAAGGGACATGATAAAAAAATATAAATCTTGAAAGAAAACGAGCTAAATTATTTACTAGTAAAGAAGAGCTTATTGGAGGGAGGGTATTATGGTATAATAAATCTTTTATGAAAATAGAACAATCCATTTTATTGGTTTTTTTTTCTCCTAGGAGATTAGACTTTGGGAATTATTATTAATCTTTATTCTCTCATTAAATCCATGTACCTTCTTTTTTTTCTTTGGTAGAATAAAGTCAAAATCTCTTAAATAAATCTTTGTATTCAAACATTAAATCATGTGTTTATTTTTATGGGTGATTTTTATTTTTATAATTTCTTTCCACATCAAAAATGTCTTACAACTCTTGACCCTTTTTACTTTTTTGATCCCTCATCTATATTTTTTTCTCTCATCATTAATGCTTCTAATTTCTCTTCTTTTTTTTTTCCATATGTAAATTCTCATCTATAAAAATGGAGTGTTGTTTATACTAACTTCACTTGTAAAGAAATTAGTATAGCCAGGAGTCAGAAAAAAAAAGTTAGGAGGGCCAAATTTACATAAAAAGTTTAATTAGGGACCAAATATATGTAAAAATTTATAATATTAAACGAAAAGATAATAAAATCTTAAAATATAAATAATTAAAATAGATTTAACGTAATAATAATAATAATAACTAAAGAAATAAATGTTCAGGGGGCCAGCGCTCTCCGTCCTTGAGTATAGCTCTCCCATTTTTGTCTTTCTCTCACCTGAATCTGCAATCATGATTTTGATTTCTTTCCAATTACATGTGTTTCTTTTGCTTTTTAATTCCTCATTCAGAAAATATGGGTGGGTTTGTTGATTTAGGTATAATTTGGCTCTTCATGCTTTGAATTTCGCCTACAACACTGGTTTGATGATTTGTAACTATACTTACTGATCTTAATTCCAACTTGTAAAATTAAGCTCCACCAACCATAAAAAAAAACATATTGATCAAATTAATTTATCAACCAATCCACAATATAACTATAAAATGATAATTTCGAAAGGTAAAAAAAGTTTCTTGAGTAATTGAATTAATAATTGGGTAAACTTTTATAGTCAATAAAGTGTGAGACGCGGCCTTCCGTTGCACATGTATTTGTTGGAAATTTTTAATTTTCATTATAATTTTATTATGCAATTATATTAACTATTTAATTATTTTATGAACTTAATTAAGTAATCCAATTAAGGTGTAAATGTTCATGTGCTATAATAATATTGATATGGGTCAATTGAGTAGATACTCAATACTACGTAACTAGGTGATTATGGGTGGTCTAGTCAAGTAATATATAAAGGCTCCCGGTTATGGTCCCCAATATACTAAGCCATACATGGTCTTCCCTTCTCCCCATCGGGAGGGATTATTACGGTTCCATAAGGAATAAGGAGGCTTAGTTGAGTAAGGTCATAAAACCACTGATCCCGAGTTCGTGTTCGGCCTCAAAGTCATCCTATTTATGATTCTCTGAGATCTGTATAATTGATGATTAGTAGTTGAGACTTTGATTAAGTTTTGATTGTTGAGAATTAAATTAAAATTCACCCTTTCAGAACTTGAATTCATTATTTTCGAAAAGCTTATGAATTTATATGGATATTTGATTAATGTAATTATAAAATCAAGATGACTGGAGAATTAATATTATTATCATCAATTACTTTGGATTGTAATATTTTGATTAAATGGTTCCGATGCATCAGTTCATCATTCAGTTTTTTTTGTCCATATGATATTAATTTCGTTGTTCTATTGACTTTGGAATAATGGTTAATTTGGTGAATTATAGTGACTTGCAATTGATTATCTTAACAGAACACTGAATTGTTAATAAATCAATGCTATCAAGTTATAGTGGGTGCTCGACACATTTGTGCTATCGAATTGGAGAGAGTGGAGAATGATATCAATATTAAATCCTATGCACGTTGGTTCAGTAGGTTGATTAATTGGATTCATTCTTGACTGACTTATTTGTTGTTTGGACTTACCCCATTTAAATTAATACCCTATAGGTATAAATTCAATTTAATTGAGTGATAATTGAGATTAAAGGATTGTGATTGTATCAATCATTTCTCATGATGGTTTGTTTGTTCATGTATAATAATTACCATTTTCGATTCACTTGATTGCATTTATGTTTTGATAAAGGATTCAGTTGTGAATATTTGAGCAAACATAATTTAATTTATTCTAAAAGATTTGGAATCCTTAATTAAATTAAGAAATCATTCAGTTTAAATTTGGGTGAATTATCTAATATTCCCATTTTGTAGTGAAATTTAGTTAAATTTTAAATTTGGGGAAATATTTTTTTAATGTCGTCAATTAAACATTAATACTTATTTAAGTATTTGTTTAATTGGTCTAGTAATTTTTCAATCTAGTCAATCAAAGTCTCATGTTGCCATAGCAGCCTCTGTGTGGAGTGCGACTTTATTGAAATTACATAGATGAGTGTGTAATTATTTATGTGTTCTGTGTTCGCCCCATAGGTAGACACAGTTTGACAAAATAATAACAAACATGTGATGATAAGTATGTGATAATTATTTTAATTGTTCATGTGAACATTAGTCGGTCCAAAGTAGACTTTGTTTGACAGAACTTATTATCAATACTTGATTATTACACCAAGATTACCCCTGCAGTTAATTTTTGTCCATAGACGAGATTAATGTTGCACAAGGTGTCTTGTGATGGGTCCCCAATTAATAATGTTGTGCAAGTGTATCTTCATGCGGGTATTGATCGGTCCAAAGGTAGATTAATATTTGGCCCGAAATGCACAAGCATCTATGGTGGTGAATACGTGACAATTATTTGTTTAACATATGAGTAATAAGTCGGCCCAAAGGAAGGCTATTGCTTGACAGTTTTATTGTCAGTATTTGACTACTACGTAGAGAGTGTCACTTACAAGTTGGTATTGTTGTCATTGGACTTGATACTAATGATGTGCTCAATTCCTCGAGATGGTTCTAAATTATTTAAATTTTGAAAGATTATAATGTTTAGTGCAAGCATGATAAATTATTTGCAATAATTCTCTGTACAATTAAGAAGTCTGCTAATTAATTTTAACATATATCAACAATGAAATCATACATGATGAGTGAATTTCAATAATAATGAGACTAATAGGTTTCTAACAAACTTTGTCTCAATAAGTATATGGGCAACAAAGGGAAACCCATTTGGAAAGCTGCTAAAGACGAAACTAAAGTATAACATTTTGTTTTCTCCTAAAGGCCTATGGAATTGTCTTATAATACACTACATTAAGATTATTCGGTGTGTATGGTGTAGTTAAAAGACAAAATAGAATTTTATAGCATATGGTTACTAATTGGAGAAATACTAAAGATTGCAGCTTATGGTCTCAATAAAGTTCCAACTAAAGTAGTTGTGAGAACTCTTTGAGTTTCACATATGTTGATGTCCAGTCCAACTAAAGCTGGATCATTAGGATCTACTAAAGAAAATTGGACTCATGTAAATACAAGCTACTTTATTGATTATGAATAAAGATAAAAGCTTATAATCCAATTAATCGGATGATATTTGAGACAGGTAATACAGTATTCTTTGAGGATGTTGATTTGGGGGGAAGAATAATATTATAGACATTGTCTTTGTGGGGGAGTCGATTCAACTCTACTTATGTTTCAAGAACGTAAAAATTCAGAATAAGATAAGATAATGTTAATAATATTTAAGGAATAACAAATTCAACAACCTCAATAATTAATGTCACTAAGGAAATCACTAAAGTTGGGAGATAGACAATTAGAATGATTTAATAGTTTTTCTCCAAAATAAAGGGACACTATAGAATAATCAAACAATGTTCATTAAGCCATGTAAGGTCCAAAACTCGAAAGTGAGTTAATGCTATAAGTTATGAGTTTAAATCAATACAAGATGATTAGATTTGCATCTTGATAAAGCTATTATACTCAAAAGGGAAGGAATGTCTTTGGGAATTTCTTTCTACCACCTTAGCTCTCAATTTTTTTACCTGTTTCACCCTCGTAGACAAATAAAATAATTTTGGATCATCTATTGTGTAGTGTAGAATAAAAGGCAAAATATCTTAAATTATTCAAACATTTTTATTTTTATAATATAATTTCTTTCCACATAAATAATCTGTTCCTTTTTTTTTAATCTTTGTTGTTTCTTGTAGGCTTTTTCCATCTACAATGTGATGGTAGATTATTAGGGAAGATAAACTCTTGTTGCATGGAGAAAGAAATAAGTATAGAACAAATCATCATGATTTTGATTTTTTTACAATTATTGATTTGGGTAAAATTTGGCTCATTTGCAGCTTAATTTATTTGAACTTGAATTTTGATTTTATATATAATTTATGGAGTAATATTTTCTGATTTTCTCTCCCACTCAACGTATCTCCTGAACCCTAAGAATCTGTATATGTAGTACTCATTTTATTCTCAATCTCTCATCACCACTTAGCAATGGGAATCATTACCTTTTTTTTCAAATCCAAGCACGCCACCGGCATCTCACCACCCATGGCCGTCCGATGCCGATCCTCCACCAAAATTTGGGACGACACGTGTCTTGTAGACGCCGGCGAACCGCCTGGACTTCATGAATCTCCGGAAATTAAAATGTAAAAGAAACACATGTAATTGGGAAATCATGATGATTTGATACTGACAAGAGCTGCAAATTGAAATGAGAGAAAGACAAGGTGGGAGAGCTATACTAATATCTTTCTGCAGCTGTAGTTTATCTTTCCTAATAATCAACACTGCACTTTTATAGATTTTTATAGATGAGAGGTTACAAATGGAAAAAGCAACACTGCACTTTTATAGATTTTTATAGATGAGAGGTTACAAATGGAAAAAGCAAATAAGAGAAGGCATTAGTGATGAGAGAGAATTACTTGCGAACATTAGAATTTTTCCAAATCTTTAGAATGCAATTTTCTAAATTTGTGAAAATTGCAAAATTTGCAGAAAATCATCAAAATCAATCTTTAGAATACTCTGAACCCTATTGTTTCGAGGATGAAGTGGGAGCATTTTTCTTAGCTTCTATTAGATTGAATTTATATTTTGTTTTATTTATTGTTACAACACATAATTGAACATGCACTTAAATGGTTATCAAATCAGCCCATTTACTCTATCATATTTATGTTTTTAATTTGAATGGAAATTTGTGACTATAACTAAAAGAAATGAACATTAGTACTCATATGACCATAACTAAAAGAAATTGTGACTATAACTTAAAAAAAAAAAAAAAAAAGAAGAAATGAAATTATTACTCAATTTCAATTTATCTAATAACTCATATGACATTATAATATTACACTGATCTAATAAAAAAAAGAAAATTAGAGTAGCACTATTAATTAATTTGTTAATGGGGCCATCAGTCAAATTATAGTTAGCCCAATATAAAGTAACTTATGAGATACCTTAGAGCCTAAGCCCATAAAAATGTTATTAAGATTCTAGCTTATCTATTTCTTCACAACCAAAGTCTAACTTTGCATTTAGATTGATCTATCATGAAATATATTCATAAAATTCATAATAACAAACTTCATTGATATTGTTTTAGAGATAATATTTTATGGAAAATTGTGAAAGGATGTCACACAAATGTTGTTCCTTCTATCACCATTGTTTCATTCAATCCCACAAAAGTTTGGATTCTACTTCATCATGTACTGGACTTTTATATTAAAAATCTAATAATATTTTATATATTAATATTAATCCACGTACGATTATGATCTAATTTTAGAAATACAATCTGCTCAATGTAATTTGGTGTGTAGCTAATGGAGGATGATCATATTTCCACCATAAATATGCTGTCGTGTCAATGCTGGAACATTTGAATGTTTTCTAACCATCTTGAACGTACCTTTTTTTTTAATTAGATGTTATATGGAGTATATAGTCATCATTTAAACATTGGATTTTTTCTAAAACAAGTGTAAAATGCTAATAGAGAAGTTAGAAAATATTAAATAGTAACTGTAAGTAGAAATATTCTCTTGTAAAGTTACGTAACAAATTAATATTTAAGTTGCGATCAAGACATTTGACTATGATTTTTATATTGATATTGATAGATTATAATTATTAATCAAAAATCATAAAGAAAAGAGCATGCATTACTAATTTAATTTCTAGTGGCATAATTGAAGGTAATTAGAATAATTAGAGTTCAACCCTGGAAATCATTATCCTTTATTCTTTGATGGCCTACACAGCAATAATTAAGATTTTTCACTTTATTTTTGCTTTTGGATAATAATTTCTTTAATTAAATCATGAGTTGGAAAGCTTTTAAACTGTCTCTGCACGTTGAAGATGTTACGCTTACACAACTAATTTTGACCACCTTTTCTATACTCAATTTATTTATTTTTTATTTTCAGATTTTGCTCAATTATTATTACTGTTTTCTATACAGACGGGTTTAATATTATTGTCAATACCATTATCATAAATAAATTGGATTGTTTTCACTTCATTGCGAAATGTTTAATTTGTGAAGTTAATTAAATTTTCTATATTAACAAATCAACAAATTATTTGGAGATTTTTTATTTATGTTTGTATAATAATTATTATGAATTTAATAACAATTCGATTTACTTATTGGGGCTCATAACTTGAACTGTTCTAACTTTTTGCAATCTCATCATTTTATACTTTTTTTTAATACACCAATAATTATATTATGATAGATATATTTGATTTTAAGAAAAAATGATTAAGGTGTCATAATCGTAAATATAGAATATAAATTCTTATTGCATTTCCATCAAAATTCGAAAAGCAAATATTTGATTTATTTTAGTTTCAATCATAAATATCTCTTCGACTTAGGTTTAAAAATCTAATCATATGTCCAATCTGATCATCACACATCTTATAAATGTTGATGAGGAAATCTAACTCAGCATAAAAAAATAAATAAAATCCAAACTTTAAACATCTTATTCTTTATAAATAATCTTGATATATGATATAAAATGTGAGGGTCAAATAATAAGGATTACAAAATTGTTTTTAGAAGAAACGAAACTATATTATGTTGAATCAAACATGAATAGACAGGAAACGCCAAAATTGAATTGGAATTAGATATATAATGTGTTTCATAATAGGACATTCATAAAACTCCATTCTTATATACGGTATTATTTTTGTTATTTTAATTTTGTGATGAAAAATGGAGAAACTACTTTTTGTACTTTCATGGAAACTCATCTCCCATCTGACAAGAAACAACATTAATATATGTTGTTGGAACAGCGCAACCCCAAATTCCAAAAATCGACATATGATGCGTATGTGTTGACTAGTTTTCTGTAATTATTAATTAATTGACTCTATTATTCTGCCATTAATGGTCAAATTTGATCTGCAATTCATTTCATAGGTTGAGATCCCACTTAATTAATTAATTCTAACAAACTTCCTAATTTTGAATGTGAAAAGTCCCTACTTTATTATATTTTAAAAATGAGTCTAAGATTTTTATAATTTGTTTTTTAGTTTAAGATAATTTTACCGATTAAATTCGACTATGGATTGGATGCTAATAATAATTATGACTATTGATTGATAGGATAATATAGCTATGCAAATTTGGTTAGGTACAATTTGATCTTTATAAAAATAATAGTGTATAAGATCTTTGTATTAATATTGTATTTATTGCTGCATATCTCGCAATCATTTTGTATTCTTAACATTAGTTATTTCCTAGTTTAGCTGTACAAATTAGAGCTAATTTGTCTCCCATATAATTCCTATTTATTCTATCATACGTAAATACAGAAACTCACTTCTTCTCATTCCAAATATTCTATAAGAAAAATATAGAAATAATGTTATTTTGAGGGGAGGGAATGGAGTGAAAAAAAAATGATGAATGAGATCAAATTTTTGGTGGGTTTGGAGAATAAAGGTGCTTAAAAGAGATATTGATTATAAAAATGGGATAACTGATTCTTGCAATTGTTCAGAAAATTTTTAATTTGTTGTCACTTGTATATTCTAAGTTAGGATCATTCATATTGTAGTTGTTGCACTTCTAAGTATTATTGTACTATGTAGTATTATTGTACTATGTGGTTGTTGTATTTGTAAGTTTTATTGTACGAAAAGGGTAAGACTCATGCACTATAATATTTATTACATAAAAGACTACACTATCCTCTAAAAGTTAATAAAATTAATAAAAAAATAATTTTTCTTAAACTAAATGTTTACAACAATGTTTATTTTGAAACAAAATAAATATTCTTTTTCATAAGAGATATTATTAACTTTTATTTATATTATAAATTATACAAACATTATTACTCTTCATTTATATGTATTACTAAAAATGTTATCATCTCACATTTCATATGAGTCTCACACGATTGAGTTCTCTTTCAATTAAATAATTGCACGTGATTTGGAGAAATTAACTAGTGTGATAATCTCAAAGAGAGATTCATTAATTCTAGACTATGGTCTCCACACTAGTAATCGTTGTATAAATATGCTATATAATCATAATTATATGTATATTTGTGCGAGGAAAATTCGACAAGTATAGTTAGAGAGAGAACTAGAATAAAGGTGGGAGAGAGAGAGAGCGTAGGAATGTGTTTGGCGGCGAGTGCAAAACGGCGCAAGATAAGAGCGCGTACGGAGAACGCATCTGCGATTTATGAGGGGTAAAATGGAGAGGAGAAAAAAACAAATTTCTGAATAAAAAGATGCCCAACACTCGTAACTTTAATACACACAAGGGGGGTGAGGCATTTGCACTGCAGCAGAGGAGAGAAAAACAAATATTTTCACCAAATTACCAGCGCACAATAGTCAAAACCCACAAAAATTCCTGGGTTTTCTGATTATTCTTCCCTAAAACTATAAACAAAGGGCTCGAGAAGAAGGTGGAGAAACCATGATTTCATCAATGGCTGCTATGACTTCCTCCTCCTCGTCTTCTTCGGCTACTGTCAGAGTTGAGAAGGCGACCAGCGAGTTCTTGATCGGCCCCGATTGGACTCTGAATATGGATATTTGTGACACCATCAATTCCAATCAGATGTATGTGTGTGGATGGGGATACGCCTCCTTTTTTTTTTTTTTTTTGAATAAATTGGTGTAAAATGTTTTAACTTTCTTGGTATTCATGCAAGTTGACTTCTCTATTATTATTCACTGTTGAAGAAAGTAATTTTATGGGTTTGGATTTTTTGCTGTGGTTATGCCTGTTTGTGAACTGTGGAGTGGTTACTTCGTTCTTTTCGGCACGTGATTACTGATTTTTTGTGTTTTTTATGCGGCTTATTTGTGTTGGATAAGCAAGAATTTTGTAACTCTCTTGATTCTTTGAAGTCTCAAATTTGGGCGTGTGAGAAAAATTATTGATTTGAGGTTTGTGTGATTAGGGGTTGATGGGGGGTGGATAGGAGAAAATTGCTAGACATGATCTATTATGGAAACTATCTTGTGTTGGGAAAATTAAATTGAAGTGATTGTATCTTCTTGTCCAGACAAAATTGTAAGTATCAGGGATGGGGTGGGGGTGGGGGAGCTATGTTTTATATGGCTGATCAATCCATTTATCATTGGAATATATATTGGAGTTTTTGTTTATATAGCATCTTTAAAGGTGAATTGTTTGTGTTTCACTGCTTAGGCTGGCAAAAGATGTTGTGAGAGCTGTGAAGAAACGTTTGCAGCATAAGAGCCCCAGAGTTCAATTACTTGCTTTAACGGTATAATCAGAAAATTTGCTTTCTTTCAGTGTGTTCTGGTTCATTAAGCATACCCTAGTTTCATTTTAAACTCTCTTGCTGCTATTTCGTGTTATTTTGAGTTGTGATGTATGTGTAATTCAAATTGAGTTTCTCCCTGTCTTTATATAGCTTCTCGAGACTATGATGAAGAACTGTGGCGATTATGTGCATTTTCAAATTGCAGAAAGAAATATACTGCCGGAGATGGTCAAGATTGTAAGGAAGAAGGCAAGTGCCTTTGAAATTTTCTGAGGATTATTGTTTATGGATAGTATATATTTATCTGTTTTTCTTGCTGGAGTTATGATGTTTGAGCAGGAACAAGTCATTATTGAATGATCATGAATTGCCCAATATGAAATTTTAGTCATTATCAACAAACAGGACTTCACTCTCATTCTTTTTATTGTCTCTGATTTTCAGACGGACATGCACGTGAGGGATAAAATTTTGATCCTGATTGGCTCTTGGTATGAAGCATTTGGTGGGTCTGGAGGAAAACATCCTCATTATTATATGGCTTATGAGGAGCTGAGGGTAAATATTCTGACAAAGCTTCTGTCTATAGCTAATGATGTTATTTCAGATCAGCATTGTGACCTAACGAAGGGTGTTATACTGGTGTTTGCTTGTGACTTATTTGAAAGTTCTTTATAAGCTCTTTTAATATGTTTATAGATCGTGTAAGATGTTTTTTTTTTTCAAGATAAGTTATTGAAGTGTTTGGATAAATAAGATGATGGAGTTTATAAGATGTTTGTAAAGAGAAATGTATAATTTAAATGAATGAATTTGTAAAATGTAATCCTTATCAAATTCGATGGGTTTTCTTTGATGAAAAATAGCTTATAATATTTTATCTTATTTTTAAACCTTAGCAAAAATTTTAAACGTCTTTTGATAAGTTCTTGTAATACTCTCTTACTGTTAGCTTTCTTACAGTCAGTTCCTTCAATGAGTTAGTTGAATGCAGGGTTTATGTAGGTATAGAGTATTAGGTTTATAAATGTTCTTTAATTATCAGTGTGGTTGGGAAAAGTTGTAAGCTGCCAAATATTGGAAATTTGTTGATTATTTATTTATTCACTGGCAGCGGTCTGGCGTACAATTTCCTCAACGTCCACCTGATGCAGCTCCTATATTAACTCCACCTGTTACACATCCAACATCTAGACATCCTCAACCAGGTTACGGAATGCCAAGTAGTTCCTCAATGAGGCTTGATGAAGCCATGGCAGCTGATGATAATCTGAGGTTTTAATATGACCTAATTCATTATCAGACTACAAATACTTTTTATTAACACAATAGTTTGCAGTGCCACAAATGCAATATCTTGTCTTTTGACCTATCAACTCTTTGTTAATTCTACACTATGCTGTGTGTGTAGTTTATCAAGCCTAAAATCCATGCGCGCTGTCCTTGATCTCTTGACTGATATGCTACAAGCTGTTGATCCAAGCATCCGCTCGGTATTTGCTATTTGTACATACTTTTTGACAAAAAACCATCACATGTTATAATACTGTTCTTTTTACACGTAGGCTGTTAAAGATGAAGTGATAGTGGACCTTGTTGAGCAATGCCGTGTTAATCAAAGAAAGTTGATGCAGTTGTTGGGAACCACTGGGTTAGGCTTCCTTAAGTTTAATGTATCTCATCGCCTGTCAAATTATTTTTAAATTATTGGTTTTCGCTTATCCTATTTTGTCTTCTGATTCATCGTGTGGTTTCTTCTATGTTTCATTGATGGTAATACCCTGTAACCTTGGTTTGATTCCTTTGACAGGGATGAAGAGCTTCTTGGTCAGGGTCTAGAACTAAATGACAATCTGCAGAGTGTGCTCGCAAAACACGATGCTATAGCTTCTGGTACTTCTCTACCACCTGAAGTAACTAATAGCACATACGAAGATTCTGAGAAACGCGACTCTAGTCTCGGGCCAGGTGAAGTCATCACACCCAGTGATGATACTCCTCCTGCACCGCTTTTATCTAATCACAAGGGTGTGATTGATGAAGAGGACGATGAAGAAGATGACTTTGCACAGCTGGCCAGAAGGTTTATATATATTTATAAAACCACTGTTATTTTATTATTGTGATACCATTCTTTTAGTTGGGAATTTAATTTTTTACTGAATGCAGACATTCAAAAACTCAGACCAATGTTCCCCAATCCCATGAGGCATCTACAGAAAAAGGTGACACAGCAACATTGGAAGATCCCACAAACCCGGCCATGAGCAAGGCGCTAGTTCCAGTCGACCCCCCTGCACCGGTACAATCAAAAGATCAAGATCTCATAGACCTGCTGAGCCTCACCTTAGTTACAACAACCGAGCAAAGCACTCAAACTTCCCCTACCCCAGTGCACGGTTCTTCTGCTGGCCCGACTGTTACATTTTCTTCGGAGGTGTATCCTAATAGCAATGGAATGGCCTTCAACAATTATATTGCTCCTTGGGCTCAGCCGCAGCCACAACATCCCTTTATGTCCCAGGTAGAACACCCACCCAACCCTCAGCCTCAGCCTCAGCTTCAGCCTCAGCCGTATTCTCAACCCCAGCCATTGTACACATCACAGCCTCAGCAGTACCCTCAGCCCGAGTCACGCCCACCTCAGCCTCAATACACCACCTCCATGTACATTCCACCGCCTTGGGCCGCTACTCCTGGTTATTTCAGCAGTCAAAACCCTGTGTCCAGACCGACGTTCACATACTCAACTCCCCAAACTGTATCTCTTTCAAACACTCATTCAATAAACGGAGAGGCATTGATCAACACCAGTCCGAGGTCTGGTCCTGTCAATGTTGGACAGAAGACCTTTATTCCATCATATCGGTTGTTTGAAGATCTTGATGTATTTGGCAATGCAGACGGAAGATATAAATCTACAAATAATACTCCCCAGAGCCTGTCAGGATCTAATAACCGTAATCTGGTTGGAGGAAGGAAGTGAAATAGGTTGCAGCTTGTGGATTATATCTTGCAGATTGTTCATTTGGTGAATATCTCTCTTAAATTTGTTTAATTTTATTAACTGAAGAAGAGTGAGTGTAAATGGTGTAAGTATTAGATCCTATCAGTAACACTCATTGCAGTTTAGTTTGAGTCAGCAGTGGTGAATAATGGATTGCATCTCACATAAATAGATGTCTCTGCTTCCATTTTTCTGTGTAATGAAATGTGTGGGCACAACCCACTGCTGATGTGGCAAATAGGGCCAATGTGGCATTGCCACATCAGTGATGACGAATGAGGTGTACCCCACAGCAGGACTGATAAATAGTGATAGTAAATTCATGACGAGAAAATATTGTCAATATGATTGGTATGTTTTAAGATGCTTACTTGATCAGATTACATTTTGTTTTTCAGGTCAAAATAAACTCTAGTTATCTGCACTACTAGCAAAATTTTCTGATCCTAAGAGGCTATCGTTGTTAAATGCATTTCTTACGACTTGCCCAATATATCTGCTTTAATTTTCAAAGTGCCACAATTTTCCAAAAAATAAAAAAATAATAAAAAATTTCAACGTACCACATAGAAGAGTCAAATTAAATAAATAAGAAACAGTTATTAAAAAAATAAAATAAAGATGTAAGTTGGAATACGAGATAGGTAGTTTCCAAAATACATTTAATACATTTTTTTTTCTAAGCTGATTTTTCTGACACGCAACGGAACTATTTGTTGGGCTCGCTTAAAGGACCCCATCGGAGATGTGGGCTGGGCCTACCTCAATCAAAAGAAAATGAAGCGGGCCTAAACCTGGATTGACCATAGTGGCTTGACTTTGAAATGTCCCCTAAACCCTAGAGTCCAATTTCACTATTCCACTCCCATGTTCCATCTTGTGCTCCATGGGAGTATGATAGTGACACGTACCCACTTTTCAAATTTCAATATCAAAGCACCGAATGTTAGATTCAACGTCGGTTAAGGTGTCCTACACTATCATTATAGCATGAAGTTCCGACATAAGATACCAACATCATATTCAATACTGTCGTCATAGCATCGGATGTCTGATTTGGAGTCAATCATATTGTCGATATCCAAGTTCTGACACCTTAACTAAAACTAAATCTGGCATGCATCCAGTGTTATGATAATTGTGTCGAACATGATATTGATATCCCATGTCAGTGCTTCAACATCTTGATTGATATGAATAATTAAACTATTTTTTTAAAAAAGCTGGTAGTTTGGTCATAAAATGATCAAATGAAAAGAATTGTTATAAATTTAAGTTGTTAGCTGATGATGATTTTAACAATCCAAAGAATTAAAATTTTACAATTGACACTAATTATTACTTAAACAAAACTTCTTTATAGACACAAGGATGTACCTTCATGCACCAAATTATTTTTGTTAATAAACTGTATTGATTTTAATTTAATAATGTATGTGCGTTTTTTTGATAAATGTAACTCCTTATATCCCTTAGTTATTTTTGTTGGCACGGTAAATACCTAGTGATTAGAGCTATTTTCACCTACATTTTAGTGTCTTTTTATATGTGTTTTCGTATTATTTTATCCGTATTTTATGTGTTATTTGGTTGTGTTTTGTGTTTTTATTGAAATGTGTGTGAATGAGCTTAAACTTAAGATTTTCACTTTTTATTTGATGCTAAACATGATAAGGAAGATGTAGGAAAAAGCGGATCTCAATTCGGAGTTGAAACGAGGAAGAACAAGCCGAAATAGTGAAAGAGGAGAAGAAGCTGCACAACACGGCCGGCCGTGTGCAGGAACACGGGTCGTGTCTTGAACACGCCTCGAGTTCCGCACACGGGCCTG
Source organism: Pogostemon cablin (assembly GCA_023678885.1). NCBI lineage: Eukaryota > Viridiplantae > Streptophyta > Magnoliopsida > Lamiales > Lamiaceae > Pogostemon > Pogostemon cablin. The sequence goes on from CM042983.1 coordinate 2,707,077, forward strand.
TGCATGAGGCCGTGTGATGTCGCCAGAAACACCAACTCGGCCACCCCTGTGGCCGAGCGCAGAGCACGGGTCGAGCACAGAACACGGGCCGTGTACCGCGCACGGCCCTGTCCTAGAAGCCGTGTGCGGACACCAGATTACACAACACGGCCACCCCTGTGGCCGTGTGCAGAGCTCGAGCCGTGTAGGTGTAATTCCTGCTAAAAAATCAGAATCTTATAGAAGGCCCACATGGGGTATAAATAGACCCCATTTCAACATTTTTGGGATCAGATCCGAAATCCTATCATCAACACACACATCACACACCTTTTCTCCCATTTTCCACCACCATCTAGATCCACCTTCATCCACTTTGATCCATCTTCACCCATTCCATTAATTCTCCATTAAAACTTCATCCCTTCCATTGGGTGTGAGAGATCTCAAGGAATCAAGAGTTAGAGGTGGAGATCAAGAAGAATAGAAGATTCTCTTCAAGAAATTGATAGGGAAGAATCCATTCATTTTGTATTTCTTTAGATCTAAGACTATGGGTATTTGTAATGAATCATTTATTTGTTTTATTACTTTTATCATGTTAGGCTAATCCCTCTAGGGGGATTAGGAATATGAAGAGCATATTAGATTTATATTATCATGTGGATTAAATTGGTTTTTGATTTAATTGATGTTGATTTCTATTCATGGAGTTTAATTGTCTTGATGTTGTGATGGCATGGTTTGTTATTCATGAATGTTTGTTGGTTTAATGGATTGTTGATCAATGGATTATTTGTGGTAATTAAATGCTATCATGATGTTAATGTATGTATTGCTTGGAGTGAGACGGAAACGACCCTCTATAGTATTAGGAAGGCATGAATAGACATTGAGTTTGGGTTTGACCGAAAGGATATTTGAATTCAATGAGGGGAACCAATCCATTCGTTGGTCTTAGTACACAAAAAGGGAGAGTTTAATCTAACTAATACCTAGATGGAAGGGGTTAATGTTGGACTTTGATCTTAAGTGCTTTTGGGAGTCTAAAATGGATCAACAACCTTTGTAACCCGAAAGGGAGCTTAGGATACAATCGTGATCACCCTTAGTCTACATCAATTGAGTTGAATTCCTTTTGCATGATAATATGAATCGAGTGTGCTTGGATGTTTCTAATCCCATGTTTTTCCATACTTGAACTTTAGCACCCATTATCTTTACTTGTCAATTTTCTTATTTGCTATCCTTATTTACTTGTTACTTGTTTTAGTTATTAATCATTTCAAAACCCCCCGATCATCCTTACAAACACAACATGAACTTGAGCTCACGTATTTTGCTAGTCCGAACATAACTCCTTATTGGATTGATAATTTTTCTTGGGATATACTACTACAACGATCGAGTATTCTTGCTCGTGAGTGCTAAAAAAATAGGCAAACACCTAGTTTAAGAATTTTTTTTTTAACTTTTTAGGAGTATTATAGGAGTAGTATTTTTAGGTAATAAGTAAAGTAAAAAGTATATTATTTGTATTAAGTGGAAGTGATATTTTTGAAATTAAGATAACTTTTGCGCTTATAGATTGACGAACGAAAATGAAAAGTATTAAGGTAAGTAAAATTATGAGGAATGTATATAAATCTATTGAAGCTCATCTTCATCTTTTGTCTCTATAGAAGTCCATATTTATGACAAAGATAACAAAAAAAAAAAAAAAATTACACTTGTTGCCGTAATATAAGTAAATTTAATCAGATTACTCAAAAAACGTACCAAGAATGTTAAATTAAATCATGAATGGCACATTTGAATTATGATATACAAATCAAATATACTACTCTACAGAAAAACTTGGAATAAGCTGATGGAGTCATTCACTGTAAATTGAAAAGGAGTATATACAGAAAAAGTAAATATCTCACTTGGAATGTGATGATAAAACTTGAGGGGTTTCTCTCTCTCTCCATTCTTCTGTTCATCACGAAACAAATAATTGAGGATATATACATGAATGAGTAAGAATCAGTGAATTGAATAAATGGTAGTTTAATAAAGGGTGTATTGGCTATCAGAGGAATGTATGCATATATATGTTCCATTGCTCTCACTATTATGCACCACTCATGATCAACCATATAGATTCAGATTGAATATTTACATAGGAAAGGGGTGAACATTTGAACTGAAGAAAGAAGAGTATCAACCAAAGTTGAGTCTATTGAGAAGAAAACTTTTAGAACAAATTAAATGAGGGAAGAATATCAATCATATCTTAAGGTGATTGATCAGGGGGTGACGAATCTCCACCATCTCGTCCCAATTTCATGCGAGTGTCTTCACCAATCTCACCAATCACCTCAGCTGTTAATCTCTCATTTCTTTTGGTGATTTGTTCTCAACTTTTCACCAAATTTCTCCCCTTTTCAAATTCTTCAAAAGAGGCTTCAAACCTCTGCTTGAGTCTTCCTAGCATTTCTTTACGGGGAGCCTTGAGACGTTGTTCCTCCTCCTCAGCCACCATCTGGTTGTTACACCGCAATTTCCCCAAAGCTATGGCTATGTTCTTAGACACCTCATCCCGTTCATCAAAAAGCTGTTGAATCTCAGCCGTCACCCTCCGTCTTCTTTCAGCTATCTCTTCCTTCTTCCTCCTATATGATTCGCCAGCTTCATCACAGAGTCTCCATAGTTACCAGTTCAACCCCATTCCTCACAAATTCATCATCCAACTCACGCATCTTCCGCTTTTTAGTGCCCGTCATTGCGAACCCTAACCTAACTCGAGAAACTGAAATGGGGATTTGATGGTAAAACAGGGATGAATTTAGGGTTTAGGGGGGGCTTTGTGAAATTTTGGAGGTGAAATGTAAATGGGATGGCCCTATGGAGGGAGTAAAATTCTAAGGAATGTATGTATATAAATCTATTGCAAGCTCATCTTGCTTGAGGGGAATTTGGGCCCAATTATCACATGATAAATCCTAACCGCACTATTTTGCTCGTATTTAACGAAATCACACCAAAGGATACAAGCTCTATCCAACAAAAATTTTTTCCGTTACTAAAAAATATACTCCATATATATATATTTTAATAAGACAAAGCCTTCTTACTCCTAAATTTACTAAATGTACTCATAAATAATTAGATATAAATATTCTTATACAATATTCTCTCCGTCCGCTTCAAAGAGTCTCATTTTTCTAGTTTGGACGTCCGCCCCTAATGGTCTCATTTCCTTTTTTACACATATGGATCCACGCACACCCACTAATACAACTAAAGAATGGAATCTACACATCTACTAATACAATTATCCATTACCCATTAAATAATAATACGCCTTAATCCACGGGTCAAAAAATAACCTTTTGTGCCGAAGGGAGGGAGTACAAAATACATCTCGTTTGAGCACCCGATTATCATGTATATGCATTAATTAATTATTAATGAAGTTGGAATAAGACATAGGTAGTTTCCAAATTATATTTAATACTCTCTTTAATTTTTTATTATTTTCATTTTTATTTATTATTATTATTATTTTTAATCAAAAGGTGGTTTTTCTGACACGCAATCGGAGATGTGGACTAGGCCGAGTTTAATCAAAAGAAAATCAAGCGGCACAAAATCTGGATTGACCATAGTAGGCCGATAAGCTAGTTGCGAAATATTAGTCGTTAATTTATGGGAAATTATTTTATTAATTCAAAATATATCTTTTTCCTCTATGTTATACATTCCATTATAATTTCATAAGCTTGCTTTGATTAAATTACATAAAAAAATATTCTATTTGGAATAATATTATATGCGTAAAGTATTACTTCCTCCATCTATAGCAAATTTATTCGTTTACTTTTTGAATGTGAATTAAAAAGAATTATTATTTTATACTCCATAAAGTAAGTTATTGTTATATTAGTGGAGAGTGGTGAGTCATGTGTTTACATTTTTACCTAAAAGGAAAAATAAATGCTTTAAGAATGAACGACCAAAAATAGTATCGTCCCACACCAAGGGTGCATTTTACTTTTTTGCACGTAGATTAAGAAATATTATTATGTAATGTGTAATGGATAGTTGCATTAATTTTACTTTTTTGCACGTAGATTAAGAAATATTATTATGTAATGTGTAATGGATAGTTGCATTAGTGGGGGTGTGGATCCCATATTTTAATTGCATTAGTGGGTAAGTGTGGAACTTATGTGTATAAAAAAAGGAAATAAAACACTTTGGGTGGGACGACCAAAATGAAAAAAAGAAACCCTTGGTGCGAGACAGAGAGAGTAAAATTCATGACACGTGATTAAAATATTTATGACAAAGATTACAATAAAAATTACATTTGTTTCTGTAATATAAGTAAATTTAATCAGATTAATTAATTAAAAACGTGCCAATAATGTTAAATTAAATCATGAATGGCACATTTAAATTGTGACACGCAAATCAAATGTACGACTTTACAGACACATTTGGAAGACGTTGAGTTCGGCATGATGATTGGAATGCAGTGGATTAAGAATTAAATTATATTAGTTGGAGAACATTTTAAACTATACAAATTGAACAAAATGACGTAGCAGTAAATGAGTATGAAAATTAGGGAAGAAAGACAACAAAATGGAGAAAATGGAAGCACACTAAGAAAACACAAGGAGAAATTGAAGATAAATATTTATATTAAAAAAAAAAAAAGAGAGGTACATATTTACACCTTTCTTCACCTATAAACAACAAAGATTATTTGGCCAAGCCTCCATAGAATGAGTTGAATCTTCACTTTGAAAAGTTGACCTGAATGAGGAGGCTTAATTAATATATTATACACCTTCAAGAGCGATCCCACCTGTACCTTTAGAAATAGAAACCCATCGGTTGAATTCTTCACCCGACTGCTGATCGTGTGGCGGGACACTGTGGTTGTTGGAAGTTGGAACGATGAGTTGAGAGTAAGTTCATCGTGGTGGAGAGATCTCATCAGCGTATATCGAGACACAAGCATCAGCAGCACCAGCAGCAAGCAGTAATTGATAGGGATGGAAGGTAAGGCAGCTCACAGATCCTATCTTCTGGGCCATGAAAGTGGGGTAGTACCGAATGGTGCCTAATGGATCACCCTCCAAATTGAATACTTTGATAAGTTGTTTGGCTGATCCGCTTGCAATTATGGGCGCGTGTCTGTGAACAGCTAGAGCCGTAAGCGATCCCCTATGGGCATCGATTGTGAGATACGTATTTTTAGCACATCTCATATCCAGGAACTGGATATTTCCCGCTTGTGATGCACTGACAATCTGGAAAGAAACACAAAACAGTTATGATGTGTTGATTTCAAATTTAGACCTTGTCTCACGGTTCTCGATTTATTTGTCTCAGCTCATTGACAGTGGTCGATGGAAGGGGAGAAAAACTCACCTTTGCTGGTTCACGACCCGGTTGGAAGCCAATCCCTACAACTCTTTCAACTCGTTGAGTGTGAGCTTGGGTTTCACTAACAAGCCTATATAATTCAGATGAAAAAATGGTGGGTAAAGATAGTTATGAATAACTTCCACAATGAACAGATAGTAACAAACTGGATTTCAGAGATATTGATGTGAACAATACGAACGGTATTGTTTGCTTTAATTGAAAATGGCATGTGTGGAAGGTTCGACCGTACATATATAATAAAGCAATCATTTCAAATGAAGTGAATGTGATTACAGAAGAAAAACATAAAGAGTACTTACTTCTCACGAGTCCGAATATCATATAATCTGACATAACCATCAACAAAACCAGCAGCAAATTCGCCTCCATGAACTTGAGAAACAGCCTGCAAAATACTCGAAAATAAGTTGATCAGCAAATTCTCAAGTTTTCAGTTGAAAAACATAGGAACGAAATACAACCCTTAGTGCACAAACCAGGACTGGGCAATAAGTATAGTGGCAAATAAAACTCACCAGGGCTGAGATACTTGAATCTTGCGGTAAGTGAATTGTACTGACAAGTTGCTCTTTGTCCAGATCCCAAGCCATGATAGAAGAAATCTCACCAGAAGAAAACTGTGCAAGACAGAAAAAATGTAATAAGGACCGTAAACACAATGAACACGTATAATATTAGTCTAGTGGTGTGACTGCATACAAGATATCCGGACTGCTGTTGCCAATCCACCACAGCATTCACACTACGAACACCAGGTCTGTGGCCCTGAATTGATGGAAAAGCAGTAACTAATTTTTGTTGTCCTTTTGATGCGTAATCTTTCCAAACCCGGATATTTCCATCATCTAAAAATAAAAAATTAAATAATAGAGGTCAGCTACACTTGAAATAAAAAAATCTGTTAGGGGATGCATTCCTGGAAAGATATATACTTGATGCAACAAGAAGCAAGTTCTCGTCAAACTCATTTACGAGACACAGCTTGGAAATTCCTTTGTCAGGGTAATCATGGTTACTGAAACTATTTAGCAGGGTCGCTTCCTCATAATTCCATACCCTAACAAATTACACATGAAGAAATTAGTTGATAATAAAAGAGTATAAACAGAACTTGTAAGGAGTAAAGAATCACCAGAAAAATTCAACAAGAAAAAGGTCACATCATAGAACACTTATCACATACTACAAAATAGCAGCTTAGTATGGTACCCATCACAAACAAAAATCCAAATGATGGGAAAATTCTTCAGATCACATAAGAAAGAAACTTCACATTCTAAACTACTGACTTACGCCTGCCAAATAATGTCAATTTTCAAGAGTTTAATGAATGAAACAACTAAAGACCTTTTCACCCATCTACTTCAAAGGTATGAACTTCCTTTTATCTTCGCACGGCTACAATGTTTCTGAGACTTGATATAATATTTATTGATATCAAAGCAATCACCAATAACAAATTTGTTTCTATTTTTAACATCTGCTTCCATTAGCTCTATCATGTTTAACATCACCAAAGGCAACAATAACAAGAGAAAAACCAGCCTATCATTAGAAATGCCTCTACCTTAAACTTTCTTAGATCAGCCATCAAGATCTAATTTTCAAACAAACATATAAGAACTAAAATGATTAGTGAAATATATTGCCATGAAATTGTCCATTTGACTATAATAAATAAGAAATCAATTCATCCAACAATAGAAAAATCAGAAAACATGGTAGATAATTTTTCTCACCTAATCCTTTCATTTTCATCAGAAGCAATCACAACAGGCGAGAATGGCTGAAGCAAAGCCGTCTTGGTCCCTGACTCAAACTTTGTATCCCAACTGGCAATTTGATTATGCATTTTACTAACAGCTGCAAAAAGAAAAACCAGTATTAAGACTAGCAAGTACCACCAAGAAAGACATGGTACCCATCAATTAATAACTTACAGAAGTGTTGGCACTTCACTATATGATCAAGTGCCAGTTTCTCTCTTTCTTCTCTTCTAGCCACTATATCTTCACTGTCATCCATTGCAGTAAGGAGTGGCTTTGAAAAATGACCACAGCTCCAATTATATATCATTGATTGTGGAAGAAAACTTCGTTCTGTCACACCAGATGGCCCAGCAGAAGCTAAAAGTGGATCTGCTAGACCAGAGTCAGGAGAGTTCATCAGATGTGGCCTAAATTCTAAAGAGCAAACTCTCCTCATTCCTGTCAAGTAGCTTGGCCTAGGAGGACTAACAGGAGGAGTTCTAAAAGTCAGCGGTAAATGCGCCCCTACAGAAAATTCAGAAACAACACAATTAAACACGCAAAATAATAAAATAATACACAGAGCAAAAGATGTAAAATAACAGACAATTCCAGAGAAAAATTCAGGCACGATATTTAATATTTTTTTACCCAATCAATGGTCATGATAATTAAAAATGCTGAGAAAACCCATGATCTATAAAGATCTTTTCAGAATAACAAAAAAGTCTTACCTCCATTCAATTCAAACCAAGATGATGAACGAGCTAATCCAGCAAGGCTGGAGCTTGCTGTTGCAATTGATTCACCAGGACGAGCATTTAAACCAGCAGGCTTGACAGATTTGGTAACTACTTGTTCAATACCAATAATGGCCAACACTCGACGTCCAAGGCTTGCAACACGTGGTGATGGATCCTTAGCCAGATTGCACATTGCTAACACACATTGTGAATATAGTGCATTATCCAGTGGCCTTCGCGTTGAATGGTTGAGGACCCCATTGCTAACACAATCATTCAAAGCACCAGGATCAGAATGCTGGCTTGAATCATCGGAAAGTGGAGATCCATGCATTATACCAGAGGTAGCAAGTGGGCTACTGGTGGATACTCTGCCATCACGAGTCACAGACTGACTATCATTGCCAATCCGTAACAAAGGAGCAATAGGAGATGGAATTATACTTCCATGAGGCATATAGTGGGTTGGAGTCGAATACCCACTACCAGAACTCTTGACCGCAAAAGATGGCAAGGATGTCAGTACAGATCCAGATTGAGGTTTCCAGATGGCGGCAGCAACTGATTTTAGGTGTTTATTGTGGCCAAAGGCAAAACGTGATAGAGCTGCACACATGAATAATGTTTTTCCATAACATCAATAGTCAAATTCAAATCATGGGAGGAAGTTGGGATGATGCCAGAAAACAACAAAATGATAAAGGGTAATGACAATGATGTACATACCCACTGCAACTTCAGCTCGAACCAGAGGGCTTCCATCAGAAACAACACTCAAAAGGTTCTTAACAATACTGGCTTCAGCCCTGATTTTTTCATCATCATCACAATCTTCATCTCCGTGACCATCTCTGGATGTGTCAAACCCTACATCAAGGGCAGTGCCTAGAGCAAAAACAGCTGCCGAACGGACCTTTAAAAAAGTTCATTTGAATTATGTTGTGAACCTCAAGTGTAAGAATGAAATAAAAAATGCACAGAGAAAACAAAATAAAAAATCAAATATATCGAAATACTAATATAAAAGAGAAAAACCTCTGGCTGGGGTTCAGAAAGTAGCGGTAAAAGAGTAGCAGGCGCATCAGCCAGCAAACCTAACTGGTGAGCCTCTGGAAAATCCTCCCACAATTTCCCAAGGCACAAGCATATCCACTGAAGAAAAAGAGGTTCAGTTTGAGCCTCATTAGGAGATGAACACTGAAGGTGCTTGAGGCAGACATCTATGAGATTAGATTCGATGCATGATTGCTGGCCCCGCCTGTGACCATCTACAATGACAGCCAAAACAAAAGCAGCCATGGCACGTTGCTCAGGGTAAGCTTCAACACTGTCAAGAAACCTGATGAAATATGTGTGCCCATTATCCTTCACAAGGTCAACCTGACAAGACTGCAGAAACATATATAATGATTAAGAATTGTAAACATCACTATGCACAGAAACCATAGTAGGGACATACCCACATGTAGGCAGTTATATATAAAAACAGACTGACACATACACAAGATCAACATAATGAGAGAACATCAAATAACTAGTGAAATGCTGCAGTTCCACTCCACGCTCAACCCCCAGGATACCACGTATCTCTTTAGGTTTTTACAGAAGATATTACTTTATAAATAAGGAAATTAAAAACATGTTTTCCAACCATAGAGATCAAAAATTTGACGTTCATGCCATAAGCATGAAGTCCGTGCTATATATTTGGGTAGGCCAAATTGACCAAATATGAGGTCATAATCATCAATGTAACATTATATATTGTCCTGAATTAAGAACAAAGTATTATTGCTGCAGCTTCTGTCTCAGATATTAGCATGGAGACTAGGAAATGCAATCACTACTTATAGCTCCTTCATGTACTTTTCATACAGAAAAGGTGATGCCAGTTGAATACTGATGAATCCATTTTGTACTTGAAATTACCATAATAAAAATGGCATTCCAAAAGGAACAAAGATAGAATTTCTTATTTACCTTATCCAGCGCAAGGATTTTCGTCCAGATGAACACAAGAATTTGTCGCAGCTCTGGAGTGGAGGTTTGTAAGAGCTTCAAAACATATGGAAAAATTCCCACAGATAAGGCCTGTAAAGGGAAACAATGGCATCGCATAAATATGTAAGTTCTAGTCTTACATTGACGAATCAACAATTTAAAAAACAAGAAATCCAGAAGAAGTACCAGCTCCACTGCCCAAGGCCCCATATCCAAAAATCTACCAAGAAGTACCAGAGCACGAAACCGATGGCATTGACTAAGTAAAACCTGAATAAAAAACAAAAAAAAAGAAGAAAAAAGAAGGGTCAGATACCAATAAATTAACCAATAAAAAACCAACAAGTATGATATAAATAAGCAGTCTTAGCTATGAGAAGACACATAAAAATATCAACAAAAGCACGGAAAATATACTCATAATATAAATAAAAAAATCGGTGTGATTGGTTGAAAGAATAAATATATTTTCATTTTTGTACATTAACTGTGAAATCTTTTGTAAGAATAACAGTGGTAAAACAAAAAATTGTACGAGAAGAAAAATGAATGTAAATTTTAGAAAAGAGTGTAACAACAAACATTTCTGCAGATATGAGAGTGTAATTTAATATGAAAAAATAATAATTGTTAAAATGAAAATTATTAGACTGGCATCAAACCTTCTGTTTCTTTATTTGACAAAGTAGATGCATCTCCTAATATGGAAGGAGATTACTAAAGGATTGTTGACGAGAATAAGAAGGTTTTGATTCAAAGACAACAGGTACAATACTTAGCACTTCAATAACAAATTTGCAAGAGGGTGTTCAGTGTTTGTTCTAAAAGCCACCTTAAAATCAAATATGTCATAACCTTATAAATGTTATACTGTTTCATAGAATACAGAGTGACTGAGCGAGAAACAATATCTGCGATTTTAATCCATAGAAGTTTCTCATGTTATGCTTAATCTACAAACAAAATTTAGATTTAGCTAACCCAATTAGTGAAGATAATAGATCACAACTGCACACACCGTGACAGGCTAAGTAATCTCTAAAAATAACTAAACCATTATCCCACTATGAGCAGACGGCTATATCGAATCATCGACAATATCCACTGCATTTGATCTAGCTGCATGCTCTCATCAATATATAAATACAGCATGTCTTTTCTCATAATTTCTTTCTAAACATTGAGATGCTGCATCTGAAGGTCACCTACTCACATTTTTAGACCATGTAAATACTGTATCCCATATTTTATCACCAAAAGTTGATGTCCCTTACCTTCTTTCTAAAGCACAACAAAATTATGTAGCACAATTACGGAGAGCGAATACACAGAAATGCATGCAAATTAAGGAATATAAACTCCATAAAACATGATGTACTATTATACAGCGAGGCATAAAGAAACCTCAGCACCTTAATGGGCCAGGAGCACGCAACAAGTCTCACCTGAAGAACAATTGGAAGCTGTTCTGGAGGCTTCTTATGTTCTGAACCATGATCAAGCCACACTTCAAAAGCTGTTAACTGCTCTGTAAAGAAAGGACTTGGCTGAAGGGGGGTGGGGGTGGGGGTGGGGGGAATCAGTGTATCGATTGAGATACCAATAACAAGAATAGGTCAAATGAGTTTTTTATACTGGTGTTTGCAAATCCACTCTACATAAGCAATTGGTTATTAAGGGAAAAAGCAAAACTAGTAATTAGTACCTGGAACTCTGCATTTGGGTCCTCAACTAAAGTTGGAAGTTGAGAAAGGCAGATTTCAGCGGCCATGTCCCATGCATCCCTACAGAGTACAAGAAGAAATAAGCTGATAGATTAATATCAAACAAATGAAAGATACAAGAATTTAATATGCACTTGCAACAAGCGTAAGAATAGAACTTACCACATATGATGCTGATGAGTTGGAGGCAACATTGGATATGAAATTGGTGAACAATTTGCAGACCGCATAATCCTTTCAGCAAGCAAAAAATTCCGGAATAGACTGGCAACTAAAAGATCTTGCCGAAACAATCTCTGAAACAGGTCTGGAATTTAAGTTGAAAGGTTAAGATGACAGTCAATACAGGACCAAGATTAGACATACAAAGACCACATGAAACTCTTTAGTTACCATGTGGAAGAACATTCCAGGCAATAGTGTCAGTAACAGCTGTGAATATCCAGTTCAACTCCCCAAGTAGGGTCTTCCGGTCTGTTTGGCGACCAGGTATTCTATCGATTAGAGAATAATCAAAAGACTCGTGCAGCAACGAACGAGTGCAAAACCTGAAGAATTTATGCACAAAGGATATCAAAATCTATTACCTTAAGAAACATTTAAAACACAAAATACTGAGTACAACTTCATAAATATACTATACAAGGAAAAGAGGTGTGAAGTGCAGCAGTACACAACCAAGGATGCCGGATACCTTTCTTTTTGAATGCTATTATAATTGCATTGTAAAGGTAGAGAAATAATAGTGCATACAGGAACAGAACAACCAGCTAGCTAGAAAGTAAATTGCACATTTAGAGGAGAAACCTGCTGTCTTCAATTAAAACAGGTTGGTGAATTTGATCAACTGGAAAATTTATACATACAGAGATTAGGACAACAGACGGAGCTCACAGACTGAGAATGAATGTCAAGCCGATAATATAGAGGATACTTTGCAATGGCAAAGAATGGTCCTTTCCTTCTAAAATACTAAGTATTTGTTCATCTCTCATTTTCATCTACTTCTGATCTTATTAGTTATTACTCGGAGAATTAATGTGAATTAGCAAATTATGCCAGGGCCAGGAAACTTTGGAGCATCCAAGAAATGGATGAGACGAGTCACATTACGTATCTAGCAAGAAACAAAAAACAAGAAAGAGAAAGGACAGTTAGATTGCAGAGAAGCAGTGGATCACCATCTTAGTGCCATTTTTATGGGTGTTGTGAGGCAGGAAGTAAATACATCAGCAGGAAATTCAGCACTCTGAGGAAGTGTCTCGTGACCTTCACAAGCTGCTAGCAAAATGCAGTCTCTTACAGAAGCTGCCGAACTTGAAGAACTATAATCCTGTAGCTGCAATCAAACAAGACACCATTTAAAATCAAATTATGAACATGCATAAATGGTGATATATAGGGTAATTTAAAGACACTACCTGTGAGAAGGCACTGACAATCAGTCCAGCAGCAGAGCAGTCAAGCACATATATTGAAGGTGTCTTCAGCCAGGAATCCAGATCACTGACTGGCAAAGGGATGTACTGGGTATAACTCTGCATAAACAACTATATAAGAATAGGAGAAAAAGGGGAAGATGTGTAGAAGAAAAGTTACTCAAAGCAGAAAAGACCTTGTTGAATAGCCAAATTTCACCATTGGGAGTCGGCTTAGGCACTCCATGTCCATTGTAGTGAAAAAGAACTCTCTCAGATTTTGCATACTTGCGGCATGTTGTGCACAATTTTTTTACTTCATCAACAGTGGGATCTAATGAATACTTGTAACGAGCCTGTAAATGTGAACAATTAAGTTTCGTCAATGTCAACAATACCTCTATGTATTAATTTCTTTAACAACTAAAATTCATTTAAATATTAGTGAGATTATTTTAAGAAATTTAATAACATGAAGGGGGGGATAAATCTATAATACCTTGGGTTGCCACCTTTCATACTGTTGATTCAAGGATCTTCCTATTGTTTCAAGAGCTTTTTGTGGTGCCATTGAGAATGGATCTGAAAAGAGAGTGATAAAGACATGACATAATTATATCAACATTAACAACCAGAAGAAATGTCACAAATTAAAACGCAACGAAGAGGGCCTAAGACAGATCAGATATACCATATAGACAGAACACGAGAACGCACATTTCATAAATTTTACACAGTTTAGTGTGGATAGCATAGTGAGGTTGATAAACAGTGTTATCAAAAGATAAAACCAATTAAGAACCTGCCAAGCAATAATTAGCCAAGAATTTGGATCTGAACACAAAGAACTGCTCAAAAAATCAACAACAATCAAGTATATGAGCTACTCAGATACCAACTATTGTACTTTGACTCTTTATCATGAACTAATAATCTCGACAAATTCTGCAAAGGTCTTTAGTAATCAGGAGCTGCTTGTGACATCATCTCATGAAGATGATCACTCTGATCTAAAATGACGTCCACAAAAAGTGTACTTCATAAAAATAATGAAATCAACCTTCTCTAAAGGTGACTCCAATATCCTATACATTAAAGTAGCTGATTACCCAATTTTAATTAAAAAACAACAAAGCGGGTCATGGAGCAGAGCATAATCCGCTTTAGTATAAAGTAAAAGGCTATAAATCTCTTAGGCTCTACACAAAAATGAAATTTCAAAAACATCAAGAAAATAATGTAAAATGTCCACGTCCTTCATATAAAAATCAAAAGATCAACCACAACCACCGCTTTAAAAAAGAAATTGATATCCAATTCTGATCAAGTCCTACTTATTTGCAGTAGAAACATAATCCACATTAAAAGCGTACATCAAGTGAATGCAATACAAATAATGGGTTGCCACACACAGCTAACTATATACATCTATATAAGGGCAGAACAAGATTATACCAATCCAGCATTCCATCCGAGCACACGGAGATATCTTAATTACATCAGGTGGATCAACACTGATATTTAGACACAAAACTAGAGCAACACATCCCGTTTTCATCTGCAATGAATGAGAAAAGTTAACAAAGAATATATCTAAGATGAAGTATGTTTCATTCAATAAACCGTAAAGGAAAAATTCACAGCTACAGATCATAAGAAATTATTCTAGAAAGTGAAATAACAAATTATATAATAAAAGATGACCAACAGAAATCCATATCTCCAGAATTTAGAAATGGCACACGGTTTTGCTGCAGAAGGGCAGGAGCTTCATTGAGCAAAAACTCTTAATTAAAGGTCACGCACTATAGTATGATTATTTAGACAAATAGGAAGATAAACAATATTCACGAAATACATTCCTGCAGAATTAGAGAGTAATATATTATTGAAGCTGAAAATAATTGTTTGATCATTGAAAATAAAGCCCTGAAATTGATAAATAGTAAAACCCTAAAACAAATCAATTTTGAAAGGAAACTTAGAAGGGCAACTTCAGGCCATAAATAAAGGAATTCAGAATTAATATTTTCACAGCTTATTCTTGTGAATATCTTGTGAATCTTAAAAGAAGATATGAAACTTCTACCAAATCAAAATACCAAATAAATCAGAAACAAAATAAGACCTAGCTACTAAAAATAAGAGAAGGGCATAAAAGAACAGAACTTACATAATTTGATTATATATCCTCATCTGATTCACAAAACTACAAAATTTCATCTGCCTTCATTCATCAATATGTAATACGGTGAGGCTCTTCTTCCATTTGGGTTTATTAATGAGAAATCTATAAGTGCCAAATATTGTGCACAATAAATTTGTTATGGTTTAAGATGAAGCTAAGCCCTAAAATTGATTACCGCTTGCACTATTCAACTACAGGAAATTTGGCATGTGTTATCAGACTTATTTAAAAAGGAGAGAGAGAGAGGGAGAATATTTCATATCAATGGCATGGTCATTAGAGAGCGATAGCAAGTTGTCATCTGATCTCAATATCTCTCCACACATATAAAAGTTAACCTATCTCAGGACTTTAGCTCTTATCCTCCAAGCATTATGTATAGAAAGAGCTCAATCAATTGAAATGCCAATACCAGGTTAAAGAACAAATGTTTTAATGGAGTTTAAGATTCCTCAAAATGATCATTTCAAACTCAAGAACCTGAGTGCCACAAAAATTTAGCATCGTTATATAGTATCAATCCTGCAACTAGTGTGAATTTTGAATCACATTAAATAAATCTAAGCATCAGTACGAAACTTAAAATTATCAGTCGCCCCACATTGTCTAATCTATAATAAACCATATTTAACGAACTGCAATTACAGCGTGTCAAATTACAATGCATTTTGCCAACAAGTTTACTCAGACAATATGTTCAATACCAAAAGATTTCTGCACTTTCTGGCACATATAAAGTTTTATAAATAAATAGATAGCCCAGGTTTTGCACTGCTAATGTAACAAGAAAAGTTGATCAGTAAATTGGCCACAAACTGAAAAGGATTTGTGAGCTTACTCTATCCCGAGGACGCCATTTAGATACTAAACCGCTGTCTGAAGGTCCTGCGGGCATGCAGTCCTCAAAACCATCATGCCGAAGCTCGCATAACACAATAGTTTGCGGCAAGTAAGACATGCTTGTTGTGGTAGTCATTGCTGAGTAGCTACTGCTTGAGGCCTCGGGTATATCGCGAGCATTGATATTGTTATTATTAATGATATTGCTGCTATATACACTTCTCTCGGCTTCCTCCTCCACATGATTCCCATTCTCAGTGAATTCATCCAAGTGATTCGAAACAGCGGTCGTAGACTGAGAAAACCGTGATGCCGCCATCAAATCCCCCAATGCCATAAAAATATCCTAATTTTCTAATCTTTTTCAGCCCTGCCCTAGTCGAACTGATTTCGGAGGGCAGCTCATACCAAGAACCCTAATTACACCGATTAATCCCAAGACCCGAGGTTTTTATGCAATCTTGAGTTCCAGTGTGGAGTGACGAGGAGTAATGAAGATAGAGCCGGAGGGATTTGGTTCCGGATATAAACTGCGATTAATCGACAAAGCCGGTGAAAGAACGGCGCAAAGAGATGGGCAGTGGTGAGAAGAGAGAATCCAGCTCTAGAAAACCCTAGACAGCGCAGTCGCGAGTGATGGCGGTGACGGCGGCTGGACAGGTGGAGGAGTCGATGGAGGCGTAGATATACATAAACACATGAAGAGAGAGAGAAAGGGATGCTGGAGGAACAGAATCAAAAGGGAGATGTCGAGTTAAATTTTGGGAATTTTATTACTACAGTATATTAATTTATGAAATTCCCTTTTACATTTCTTATTATTATTATATTAATTATTGTCTTTCATAAAAAATTATTATTATATTATATCAAACAAATTACTTTAGGAAAATCCCTTTTACTATCTAGTCTAATATTAATAACAATTATTCTTATAATTATTATTATATATATACTATATTACATTAATTAACCAGATTAATATTCTTTAGAGATTCACACAAATAGCAATTCAATTTTATTTCGTGTCCATTTGGAAATAATCATATTCTATATTTGGTCCATGAGTTGAGCGATTTGCGAATTTAAGCATGTTTTAAATTTTTAAATAATATAGATTATTTATTTTTTTAAATTAGTGTAATATAATTAGTGTAAGGTAACAGTATATATTACTGACATTATATGTAATTGGCGTACAGTACAGTATATATATTTATGTGGAATACGTTCTAAAAGGAATTATTTTTTTATTTTTATATAAATTATCGTTAACTAACATTTAATAACAAAAAAAAAGGTTCTATGAATACCACTATTTAACATCTTAATTTAAATTTTGAAAATTTTATTGAAATTTTGAAACTTGAGTGGCACACTATCTTACAGAAATATGAATTAATTAGCATTTAACATTAATATAGTTTTAATTAATTGATTGTTTATTTGATTATCTCTACCCTTGGTACCCAACTTTATTTCACACTTTTTTTTTCAACTCTCTTCACATTTTTTTATAAAAGAAACAATAACGAACTCAACAATCTAATAATACAATTTAAAACGAAGATTGTTACTATATTACTAAATCAGTAATTTAGAATGCGATATTTGAATTATACTATGATCATTTAGTAATAATTTATAAATTAAAAGTTAGAAAAGTATTATATATAATTATTATCATTAGATTAGGCAAGAGAGTGATTGTGATGGTTATTATGTAACAATTAATAAATCTAAGTTAAATGTGGCCAAGGTCTAAGCAATTGACACCAATAGATTGGGATATATCTCTCATAAATAATGATGTATATAAACTCTATGGATTAAAATGACCATTATACTTTTGAATAAATTATAAACCACAATGAAAGGATGCATTATAAACCACAAAAATTATAATCATGTACTTAAAATTAAAATTAAACCCTATAAATAAATAAATACTGATCAATTAAGAATACTTTGTTCATAGATTGAGTCCAACCCACAAAACACGAATACCCAATAAGTTTAATAAAGATGGCGATGTTGGAAAACTGCCACTAAGACCTTAGCATTTAGGTCAATGACCAATGACATGAATTACGAGTCAAGTTCCAAGAGGATTGAACATGGTTGCGAATCTCATGTAGAAGGAGTTTGGAGCAAATGAGATCACATATTCTATTTTTAAGTTTTC
Organism: Pogostemon cablin; assembly: GCA_023678885.1. Classification (NCBI taxonomy): domain Eukaryota; kingdom Viridiplantae; phylum Streptophyta; class Magnoliopsida; order Lamiales; family Lamiaceae; genus Pogostemon; species Pogostemon cablin. Next base: position 2,725,351 of record CM042983.1, read on the forward strand.
TCTCTTCATATCACATATAAGTGCTTGTCATAAATCATGATCAATGTCTACATTATCGTGTGTAAAATTTAATGGTCATTAATTAGGGTATACGTAGTTTTTACTTAAAAAAATAAGTTATGGAATATAGAATGAAATACCATTTTGAGATAGGTGATTCAAACCAGATTTTTGGAGGTGAGAAATGAAAATAGCTTTAAGTGTTCGGTTACGAAAGGGAAATAGAATCATTCTCACTTTTGTGGGAGTTAAACATTCATTCTAAATATGGAAGAAATTACACCTATTTAATATCATTCCACTCTCAACCAAAAATACTAAACACCCATAAATATCATCTCAAGCAACTTGACAAATCACATATTGTGTTCTCATTTGATTTGATGATAAATATACTATAATTGTTTATGAGATACTTATTATCTTAACTTAAACATTTCATGTTGAATTTCAATAAGAACATACATGAGTCACTTGTATAGGTAGAGTATTAATTATATCAATCTAAGCAAGCATATACATTTTCTCTCACTCCATTTCTTGCATTGTATTCCATTAAAGAAATCATTCATCATAACGGTTTATGTTAAATTTATTTTTTTCTCAATTTGGTCACAAGTGTTATAGTGAGTCACAACATAATTGTCACCCATTATCCTTTTATTGTTGTTTCTTTATTTTATGATTATATATATATATATATATATATATATATATATATATATATATATATATATATATATATATATATATATATATATATATATATATATGGGGGGTTGTACATGACTTTGCATGAGAAGTTCAAGACATACTCAAGTATTCTTGGAATCATACTGTCTTCTTAATATAACCAATACATATGAGTAATTGTAAATAAGTTAGTCGATACATGCCAACTCTATTAAGATCATTGTCTCACTTTTAAATAGTTAAAACTCATTAATTAATTATTATTCAATTAATAAAGGAAGCCTAAATTAGTAAACAAATTAGATACAACTAATCTGAATTTATCTGACATTACAACACAAATATATACTTAAAAAAAAATCGAGAAGACTAGCCATATATATATAGAATAAAACAGTAAAACCCACATTTAATCTGTTAAAACTAATTAGATATGATAAGTACTGCATAACAATTGAATGATGGTGTCTGAATTATTGGTAAAACATCATTATCTAAGCCGCTAGGCATCAAACGACCACGATGCTAATAAAAGTAGACAACATTATACAATTTCGTATTTTCTTTACATGCATGGTTTCATAATTAGATTACTCAAATTTATTTTTTCTACCATAATAATTCTCAAAAGGAAACTCTAATGCAACATTTCTATTTTTAACCCTTGTCGTACATGATGCCATTGATATCATATTAAGTATTATAAATATAAATATAAATAAATAAATATGCGTTCTGTTCAATAATTGACAAATTTAAAATTAATTAAGCCGTAAGTTTTTTAATGGAAGATTGAGGCGGTTAACCGGTATAAAAATTTGTGGGAGATTGATTCACAAAATGAGTTAGGTGAGATAAATAAAAGTTATTAATTATATTTTAATAAAAAATTTAGTTAATTGATAAAAAGTGGTGACAACCAATTAAATGAACTTTTTTTTATTAATAACCATTTATAGCATAAATGAAAGTGATAATATATTTTATAAAAAAATAATAATAACTTTTTAGTAAATTCTTTCAATTTGAAAATTGGAATTAAAAAGAAAAAAAAAAGTGATAATGAAAAGTAAAAACTTTGCTGGGTAACGCATGGAGGGCATGAACTATGCAATTTTTTTTTTTTACAATATTCCACGTAGAATAACCCATAAATTAGACTTGTGAGATGGAAACCTCATATTAGTGACTGATCACCATTAGTAAGAGGTTGAGTTGAAGGTTTAGCTAGGTCTGATCAGTTTCAATCCATGCAACGTGTGCATGATTAAACATGGAAGTAACTAGCAAAGTAAACCAATCAAATCGGGCCATGTGGAAAGTATGTGATCAGGGTGTATTGCAGCTGGTTTAGGGAGTTTATGAGAGAACATTCTGGAAGGTTCTATACACGGATGGAAAGCTTGAAGTACAGGCTGTGAGCTCAAGTTTGTTGTAACAGAAAAGGATTCCGTTTGATCACTCAAATAACCGCCTAAAGCAGCACACACGTGATGGTCCCATAAGTTTCAGTTTTATGCATGGAGTGTATATATATGATGTATCTGTGCATATCGTTTCTGTAATCTCTCATACTCAAAGTAATAAGAACGATCATCCTCACAAAGTGGACGTAGGCTTGGTTAATAAGCCGAACCACTATACATCTTCTTCTTCTTGTTTATTTTTTAATCACAACACACACATCCGTTCATTCAATTCTTTGAACATTCAGAATTCAATAGTTCGATTCAACGTGAGAGTTTTATCTAACAATCAAATAGATCAGTTCGTGTGTGTCTTCATTCTTGAGAATTGGCGCCGTCTGTGGGAAGCGGTTACTTGAAGAAGAAAAGAAGGAATCAACATGGTTACCAAATTTGATATCGAGCGGTTCACCGAGAAGACAGACTTTGGGCTGTGGAAGATCAAGATGAGATCCATCTTGGTGCAGCAAGGTCTCGGTGGAGCAATCAAAGAAAGTTCAGTGAATGAAGCCGCAGCAGTGGATGTACAAGCTGCAGCAGCTGAAGTAGATCTTCAAGAAAGAGCTCTGAGTGCTATTTTCTTGTGTCTTGGTGACAAAGCGCTCAGAGAAGTTCAGAGGGAAACGACGGCAAGAGCAGTATGGAAAAAGCTGGATGATCTCTATATGGTAAAATCTCTTGCAAATCGATTATATCTGAAACAGAAGTTATACTCATTTAAGATGACAGAGGATAAGTCTATTTTAGTTCAACTTGATGAGTTCAATAAAGTCTTTATGATTTAGAAAATGTTGAGGTTAAATTAGAGAATGAAGATAAGGCTCTGATTCTGTTATCCTCACTTCCAAAATCGTTTGAAAATTTCAAAGATACACTGTTATTTGGAAACAAGGATTCAATTAGTCTAGATGAAGTTGAATTAGCTTTGAAAACCAAAGAATTACAGAAGTGTTGTGAGGAACAAGGATCATCAGGTGAAGGATTGATGATCCGGAAGGGAAATCAGAATAAGAAACCTAACAAGAAAGGTGGATCTGATGTTAAGAAACAAGATAGTAAAGGAGATCAGTCTGCAGGTGACAAGGAAGGAAGAAAATGCTTCCATTGTCATGAACCAGGTCACATTAAGAAGAATTGTTATAAGTGGAAAGCATCCAAGAAGAAGAAAGCAGAGGCTAGAAAAGATGGACAACAGAGAGTACAAGCAAATCAGGTGGAAAATAATCAAAATCAGGTGGAAATTGATTATCCTGAGGCATTATTGATCAGTTCATCAAAAGGATCCATGGATTGGATCCTTAACTCAGGATGTTCATTTCATATGTCTCCTATGAAGCAGTGGTTTACTGATCTTAAGTATCAAAATGAAGGATCAGTATTACTAGGGAATGATCATACATGTCAGATAAGGGGAATAGGCTCTATCAGGTTGAGGATGCATGATGGAGTGATTAGAACCTTGACAGGTGTGAGGTATATTCCAGAACTTAAGAGAAACCTAATTTCATTAGGTATTCTAGATGCTTCAGGTTATGAATTTAGAACAAAATGAGGAGTACTCATTGTTGAGAAAGATGAGTATGAAGTGATGAAAGGAATCAGGAAAAGGGAGCTCTATATTCTTGATGGTCATACTGTGATTGGACAGAATAATGTCACAACTGAAAGTGATGATATACACTTATGGCATGGGAGATTAACTCACATTAGTGAGAAAGAATTACAAGAACTGTCAAGACAGAAAGCTATTAGCATCAGACCAACAGATCAGTTGAAGCAATGTGAACACTGCATCTTTGGAAAGGCTAAGAGACTTAAGTTTGGAATTGGAAGTCACACAAGTAAATCCAGGTTGGATTACATTCATTCAGACTTATGGGGACCTGCAAGGACTCAAACCAAAGGAGGTGGCAGGTACTTCATGTCTTTTATTGATGACTATAGTAGGAAAGTGTGGATATATATTCTTAAAACTAAGGATGCAACTTTTAATACTTTCAAGAATTGGCTAATTGAGGTGGAGAACACCTGTGATGCTAAGATTAAAGTGTTAAGAACTGATAATGGTCTTGAATATTGTTCTGAGAAGTTCAATAAGTTCTGTAGAGACAGGGGTATCATAAGACACAAAACTGTTCCAGGCACACCACAGCAAAATGGTGTTGCAGAAAGGCTAAATCAAACCTTACTTGAGAGGGTAAGGTGTATACTGAGTAACTCTGGTTTGACAAAGGATTTTTGGGGTGAACTGGTCACTACAGTGGCATTTCTTATAAATAGAAGTCCATCAACATCACTGAAGTTTAAAACACCTCAAGAGGTATGGTCAGGGAAACTAGCAGATTACTCAATGCTTAGAGTTATTGGTTGTTTATCCTATGCTCATATCAAGCAAGATAAACTAGCACCAAGGGCAGTAAAGTGTGTTATGATAGGATATCCTAAAGGTGTGAAAGCTTACAAGTTATGGAGTATTGAAGGCAACAAGTTCATTGTAAGCAGGGATGTCACCTTTAATGAGGCTGTGATGCCTTTATGTTCACAGCAAGCTCAGAATACTCAAGGGAATGATAAAACTGAGCTTGAGGTGGAGCATGCAAAGGAATTTGCACATGATCAGGAGGCAGATAATGAAGAAATGGTACAAGATGATACTATTACAGCTGCTGGTAATGATCAAGGAAGATCAGAAACTGATGAGCTATTGAATAGCTACCAATTGACTAGGGACAGACAGAGAAGGTCTATCAAACCACCAGCTAGGTATGCAAATGCTGATATAGTCTCTTATGCACTATATACAGCAGAAGATGTTGATTCATATGAACCTAAGAATTATCTAGAGACAATGAATTGCAAGGAAAGTGACAGATGGAGTGTTGCCATGCAAGAAGAATTGATGTCCTTAGAGAAAAATCAAACATGGAAGATAGTTCAGAGGCCAAAGGATCAAAGGTTGGTAAGCTGCAAATGGATTTACAAGAAAAAGATAGCTCCAGAAATTGCAGGTGGAATAAGATACAAAGCAAGGTTGGTTGCAAGAGGCTTCTCACAGAAGGAGGGGATTGATTACACTGAAATCTTCTCCCCGGTGGTTAAACATTGCTCAATCAGAGTGATGCTAGCTCTAGTTGCTTAGTTTGATCTTGAGTTACATCAAATGGATGTAACAACAGCTTTTCTTCATGGAAATTTGGAAGAAAAGATATACATGAGCATTCCAGAAGGTGTAGCAGTCCAAGATACCACCAAAAGGGCTTGTTTACTTCTGAAATCCTTATATGGATTGAAGCAAAGTCCAAGGAGATGGTATTTGAGGTTTGATGAATATGTTGTCAGCTGTGGTTTCAAAAGAAGCTTGTATGATAGCTGTGTGTATATCAGAAGTGATGCTGATTGGCAGGTGTTCTTATTATTGTATGTTGATGACATACTGATAGCCTGCAAATCTATGGATGGAATTTTAGCTGTCAAAGAGATGTTGAAATCAGAATTTGACATGAAAGATTTAGGTGAAGCTACTGTGATTCTAGGGATGCAGATTGAGAGAAATAGGTCAGCAGGATCAGTTGTGTTGCATCAGAGTATCTATCTAGAGAAAGTGCTCAAAAGATACAACATGGATATGTGTAAATCAGTTGCCACACCAGTTAAGCAAGGGATCAGTTTATCAGGTCAACAATCAGCAAAGACAGAGGCAGAGATATCAGAAATGGAAAGGGTTCCATATGCTAATGCTGTTGGGAGTCTTATGTATGCTATGGTCTGTTGTAGGCCAGACTTAGCTCATGCAATGAGCTTGGTGAGCAGATTCATGGGAAATCCAGGAAGGGAGCATTGGGAAGCTGTCAAATGGATTCAAAGATATCTGAAAGGAAGCTTAACAACAGGTTTGCATTTCAATAAGATTACATCTAACATTGATTTTCTTGCAGGTTATGTAGATGCAGACTATGCAGCAAATTTGGACACAAGGAAGTCCCTGTCAGGCTATGTATTCTGTCTATTTGGCACAGCCATCAGTTGAAGATCAACACACCAATCAGTGGTGGCATTATCTACAACAGAGGCTGAGTTTATTTCACTTACAGAAGGAATCAAGGAAGGTCTGTGGTTGAAGGGAATTCTGTCTGAGTTTGGTATTATGCAAGAGTCTGTGGTTCTGTATTGTGATAATTCTAGTGCCATTCATCTCTCAAGGCATTAATGGTATCATGAACGAACAAAGCACATTGATATCAGGTTGTACTTCATTAGAGATTTGATAGATGATGGAAGAGTTGTTGTGAAGAAAATTGAAACAGCTAAGAATCCATCAGATTTTCTTACTAAGGCCTTGCCTACTTCGAAGTTCGAGTTGTACAAGAGTCTTATTAACATGTGCTGAAGATAGGAGTAAGGAGTTTTGCTACTCTCTCAAAAGTAGTGATGTGAGTTTTGCTGCTCTCCAACAAGGCAGTGGATATGAAGTTTGCTGTTTTTTTAAAACAGTGGTGAAGGTGGAGTAAGGAGTTACTTAAGTATGAGGTTTAGGTGGAGATTTGAGATGGAAACCTCATATTAGTGACTGATCACCATTAGTAAGAGGTTGAGTTGAAGGTTTAGCTAGGTCTGATCAGTTTCAATCCATGCAACGTGTGCATGATTAAACATGGAAGTAACTAGCAAAGTAAACCAATCAAATCGGGCCATGTGGAAGGTATGTGATCAGGGTGTATTGCAGCTGGTTTAGGGAGTTTATGAGAGAACATTCTGGAAGGTTCTATACACGGATGGAAAGTTTGAAGTACAGGCTGTGAGCTCAAGTTTGTTGTAACAGAAAATGATTCCGTTTGATCACTCAAATAACCGCCTGAAGCAGCATACACGTGATGGTCCCATAAGTTTCAGTTTTATGCATGGAGTGTATATATATGATGTATCTGTGCATATCGTTTCTGTAATCTCTCATACTCAAAGTAATAAGAACGATCATCCTCACAAAGTGGACGTAGGCTTGGTTAATAAGCCGAACCACTATACATCTTCTTCTTCTTGTTTATTTTTTAATCACAACACACACATCCGTTCATTCAATTCTTTGAACATTCAGAATTCAATAGTTCGATTCAACGTGAGAGTTTTATCTAACAATCAAATAGATCAGTTCGTGTGTGTCTTCATTCTTGAGAACTTGTATTTAGAAAAAAAATTATGTATATATATTTTTATAGGAGCACATTATATAGGATATAGAGACAGCATCCACGATAAATATAATTACAATTATGTAATTTAATTTTCCCATTATTCTGTTGATATTGAAAAATGAGATAAAGCTATTCATTAATTTTTATTTCCATTATCCCTTTCACTTACTTTATTTGGGGACAAGCCTAATTTATTTGGCAATGCTTATGCCTCTCTCCTTTTAGATATTTTCTTCTGGTTTTATTATTTTGACTAATAACTGAAAAGGGAAATTATCCACCTCAATAATTTATTGCCTAACTTTACATTTTTTCCCCTTTATAATTATAGGTAAGTTTGTTTGAGGTTTTTAAAAATACATCGTTATTATATAATTAAATACTACTTTAAAAAAATTATTACAAATGTCTGAATTGAGAGAGTAGGTAAACTTATAAAAAAATACTATAAAATCTTGATTCTTTATAGAAATTATGACATAATTAAAATTCATACTAACAGTTGAAAGCACTCTTTAGTAAAATAAAAGCGTTGTTCTTATTTTAAATGTCATGTGTTTATCTAAATATTTTGGGAGTCCCCTCCCAATTTTCTTGTAAAAATTACTGATGGTTGATTCTATTACTACTTATTTCTGCAATAAATAAAAAGAAGAAGAAGAAAAAAAAAAGTAACATAATAATGTAAATCTAAATCACAAGAAATCTTAATAGTAGGAAATTAAGATGGGCCTCGTGGAATGCATAAAATTGAAAGATTTTCCAATATTACTTCCATGGCCCACATTTGCCAACCAAAACTGAGGCCCATCAAGGATTCATCCTTACAAACACAAAAACACATGTTATTATTTTCTTTACAGCTAACTGTGGATGATGATGATATGCGTGTGTGTATATATTTATCATATTTTTTTTGTAAAGATTTTAGTCTTACAAGATAGCCCAACAGGCAACAGCTGAACCAATTGATTGAGTTTATGAGGTTAACTTTATCATCCAGTTAATTTATTTTATAATTTTTTTTTTTTTCGTATTGAATTTTACTACAGGTGTGTTTGGTTTCTATAAAGGAATGGTAGTGTGTTTATTGGCTTATTTTTTCTTGATTTTGTGTGTTAAATTACATTTGAGTTTGTTATGTTAAAGGAGAGAATGTTATAATGTGGTGTTTTGATTTAGCTCAAAAGACGTGTGTTCTTTTTGTTGACAAAACCGCAATTTAATCGTGGTTGGGCCGATGGCCCAATTAGCTAGTCCATTGAGGACCCAATTAACTCGTAGCCCATTTGGACGGACCCAGTTAACTCGTAGCCCAATTACCCAGTGTTTAACGGCTATAAAGAGGTAAGCGGTCCAGTAATTTAACGCCTTAATCCTGTTCTATCACTACAACAATCTCTAATACCTGATTGTATTTCAATCTGGAGCAGTTTCATACTTACTCATGATTCATTGATGTGGCCTATCACTTCAATTGATTAAATTATCCTTAATCTGATTCCTCAGATCTGAAGCAGTGTTCAGTTCCTTCTTTTATGATCTTGGGAAGGTATTTATAGCACTTGTCTGCAAACTTGAGTATAATGGTTACAGATTGTGATTGTGTTGAAAATGAAGAATGTCTCCTAAATGCCAATGTTTAAATTTTATTATTATTATTTTTTGATTAGCTTCTACGAAATTCTTATGCTATATTGTCCGATCCTTTTAAATTAATCTGCCTTTTTTATGTGCATTGTGATTTCTCATGGCATGCTCATGTGTTATGTTGTAGAGTAAGAAGTGTGCAGTGCAGTCACTGCAGCATGTGTTTATTATGAATTAGGAGAAGTATATTTTGTATTCTCATCAATTCATTTGATCAACTTAGTGAACTGCATTTTGTTTTTCCTAATTTTCTCTTTTCAAAGTTTATAGAGATCTCTCATTCATTTATACATTGCAGATCCATTTAAGATGTAGAAAGGATTATGACTAATTTGCCCTGTGATCATTGATACTGATCCAATAACGTCCCTAGAAAGCAGTTATAACCCTGCTATCCTTTTCTGTTTTGCTCATTGTTTTGACAAGGTGGGAATTAAGGTTGTGGTATGGAATTGCAGAAGGTTGTAGGGAGGGCTTTAAGTGGGATGTCTCAACAGGGAGCCTCCTTTTACAACTTAGGTTTCAATTGTCAGTTTTTCAAGATTCAATGATTAAACAAACTTAAAATGCAATAATTAATTCAGGGGTTCACATGATCATTTCTAGTACTTTATGTACATCATGAAGTGCAGCTGGTGACCAACACTGATTCAGTGATTCAAACTTCACAGCTTAGTCATTGCATTATCCATCACATCCACCAGAAAATCTGTTTTCAAATACAAAGAATTAAGATAACAATACTAAGGCTATTTGTGATTTACACTAGAAAACAATCAACTTACCAGCATCTTCCTTGCTGAAACACAGTGGAGGTGTAATTCTGAAAACATTTCCAAAGAACCCTCCTTTTCCAACCAGTACTCCCATATCTTCATCATAAATCAGACATAGGTCATTAGTTTTCTTTCTTTTCTTTTTTTTTCAATAAACTAAGCTTGACATCAGGATTAGAACCAAAGAATGAATAGTCATAATATACCTTTCATGTGTTCCATTGCTTGCATTATTTCAACCTTTGCCGGGGTTTTCGTCGCTCGGTCAGTGACTAGTTCGACCCCGAGCATCAATCCTCTTCCTCTCACATCACCAATAACTACAAAGGGAAGATATCCATGAGATTGAGATAGAAAAATATCTCTTGCATCTTGTAGTAACTAAGTAGGACTTGGCTTTACTTTCATGCTTGTCTTTGAGGTGGTTGAGGCGATCTTTCAGATAAGAACCAACTACATGAGCATTCTCTTGCAGACATTCTCTCTCGATCACTTTAAGCACAGCAAGTCCTGCTGCTGTACAGACAGGGTTCCCTCCAAACGTATTGAAGTAGCTTCTCCGAGTCAAAACCTCTGCAATCTTGGGCGTGGTCACCACCGCGCCCAGGGGGATTCCATTCCCAATCCCCTGCATATTCATAAGAGTATTCTTATTTCAATGAACATGTAGTTTGGTCTGATAGTTTGATAGTTAAATTGTATAGAGACGGACTAACCTTTGCCATTGTGACTATGTCAGGAACAACCCCTTGAGTTTGAAAGCCCCAGTAATGGCTCCCGGTTCGAGCAAAACCCGACTGGACCTCATCTGATATGCAGAGGCCTCCTGCTTTCCTTATGCTGTTGTATACAGAAGGTAAGTAACCCGGAGCTAACTCGACGATCCCACCAACACCCTGTCAGTCATAGTTTGATCATGGTTATGCTGTTTTAATTTGCTGTTAATTTACATGAATGATGAGACCACACCTGTATAGCTTCGGACATGAAAGCAGCAACATGGCCTGATGTTCCATATTGAATCAAATCGTGAACATCCTTGGCGTATTTTTCGCCGTCCGTTCCAAAGATCCCTCTATATGGATCAGGATTCATAGCATGATGAACCCCACTCTGTTAGAAAAAGTCCACTCAGAACAAAATTTTGTAATAAAAAATTATCTTTTCCAAATTTGTAGCTGAATTAGGACCTGAATGACATTGAATTTCCAGTTACACTGTGCTGTAGCTCCCATGGTTCCTGAGGCGTTTCCATGATATGCATTTCTTAACGATATGATATCGTGACAACCGGTGTACAATCGAGCCATCACCATTGCTAGCTCGTTCGCCTCTGTCCCGGAATTGGTGAAGAAAACAACCTGATAGATAATTTAGACTCATTCTCAGTGTTTTCTTACATAGAACCATCATCATAAAGTAATTGATAAAAAATGATTACTTTGAGATCACCAGGTAATTTGGAAGCTAAAGCCTGAGCAAAATCAGCAATTGCATGATTGAGATAAAGAATAGTTGAATGCTGCAGAGTGTTGGTTTGATCCACAATGGCCTTAACCACATCAGGGTGGCAGTGGCCGCAGCACACGGTGGCGATGCCTCCGAATGCATCCAGGTAACGACGTCCGTTTTCATCGAACAAGTACTGCATCTTTCCATGGACAATGTTCACCTGTTTTTAGGCAGTGATTCAGTTAAATTGTTGGAATAACAGAAGATCAAACACTGCAAGAAGGGAGGTGATCAGTTGCAGTGTTTAACTCACAGGTTTGCTGTAGAAGTAGAACATGGAGGGGCTGAGAAACTCCCTCCGCTTCGCCAAGATTTCCGCGGCAGTGGGGCCCTTGTACAGCGGCGGAGTGTAGTCGAAGGGGGGCAGTTTGTGGATTACGTTGAGATCTCCGGCGGCGGCGCATGCATCTGCACTCTGGGAATACCCACTTCTGCAGCTTTGGAATGGTCTGGATTCCCATAATGCCCTTCTCATTGCAATCCTTTTCATCTTCCTTAAATTTATAAGTGTTTGTCTTATTGAATTTATTTTATAGCTACGGATGATCTGATCATGAAAGAAGAGGGAAGACCATATGGGGATGTTTTGTTGGTCTGGTGGCCTCTATATATAACAGAGGTTCGAATCTCTGCTGCTATATGGATTTGCGTTTATCTAACGTACACTACTATATATATTCATTGTGGATTAGTAACTAAATTAAAAATTTATTAAAATTATTTTTCTGTTTGGGATGCTAGGGGATTAGGTAGTAATTACCTTTTGACAACACAAGAGTGACTAGTTAATGTACTTTACAAGAGTTAGTGCATGTACAATGGAAAAATAATTAAATTTCATTTTATTCCTACAAACTCAATTTTGAATTTTAAAATAAAATTTGAAAAAAAAAAATCTTCATTTCATGTTTGAATATTGTAGTAGAATTACTTGTTAAATATTACACGATTTTCTTTTCTATATTTTACATGCAAGGAGGCAAACAAATTAAATTATTTATTTTCTTTTAAAAGATAAGACCACGTTGTTGCAGCTAAAATATAAAGTTGAGTACTTATTCCTTAAAAGACATGAATAATTACTTGTTTACCAAAAAAAATACAACTTTTTTAGTACACACTGAGTCATCCTGCATATGCATCTGATTATGAATAAATTCAAGAAAAGATCGATGTAATTAATTAAAGAAGAGAACCTAACTTGTCACTTCAGTGAATTATTTCAAATGATGTTGATCTTATGAATTAGCATTTAAATTAAAAATGGTAGAGTCAAATAAAAAGTTAAATTCAATCATGAATTTGGATGGATTTTTGAACCAGTTGCATCCTATGTTGTGTCTGCATTCACCTAGTAATTTAAGCCAATGGACATTGTTTTATGCGTTCTTTAATGTTTCCACTAAACGGTTCTGTCCTTAATACATCAAAGGTGAGGCCTGCGTGCGCCCGGGCGCACGGAACACATTCCATGCGCCTTTAGAAATTTAGTATTATGGGTAAGGATACATTGCTTTGGTCTAAAGGGTATATACTTTAATTAATAAAAGGTACACCATTTTGTTCTAAAGGGTATACACTTTTCATTAATATTTTTTTTTTAGAAAATAAAGGATACACATTTTTATACTAAAGGGTATACAATTTAACACAAAATTCTAAAGGCACACGGAGTATTGTTCATGCGCCCAGATACACACAATAATTTTTCTTTAAAAAATAAAGGATACACATCTGTATACTATAGGGTATACAATTTAACACAAAATTCTAAAGGCACACAGAATGTGATTCGTGCGCCTGGGTGCACAGGAGTTTTTGCCTACATCAAAAAGAAATTATTCAGATCAAATCAAGTGCATAAATGAGTTGAATTGGGCCTAATACAAAACTGTTTAAGTTTGTTTCAGATAATATATGGAGTATATTGAGTAATTCAATTAATCAAACATGTACCATATTTAATGCTGATAAATAATCGAGTAAAGTTTGTATGAGTTGCGATAGAATAAAATATAAGTCGAACTTGAGTAATTTTAAAATTTAACATTTATTTTATCTATTTTGATGTATTGAGATAGATTTCTAAATTTAATTAAATAAAAAATTCATATAATTAAATCAAATTCAAATTAATTTTATCAAACAACCAAGATCTAGTAATTTGATTTAATTTTTAGCCCTAATTTTACTAGGGTTCTAGGTGGAGGAGGTAAAAATGAGTGTTTTTGTTTGGAGTCACAATGCAATAATGTTCGAACTAATATTATAATTAATCAACCTAAATTTTTATTACGTCCCAGATAATAACTATTGATGACTAATTAACAAAGTTGTTTTCATCTGGAATAAATAATATACGATTTTAGCGTTGTAGGATTCCCACTTCTTTACTCTGGCTAATCAATGGACATGACGTATAGCTAATTCATCCTTCTAATTTTCTAATTATAAAGCATAGTTAATTGATTTAGACCATTGATAGAGACTATCCATTTTTATAAATATAAGTACCTCCAAGGCCGTTCGAATTTTCTTGTCATTTTGATGTAACATCACTCGTATCATTGGATGGATTATACATAGGAAAGACAAAAAAACTATATCATAAAAAAGAAATTACCAACCCTAATCATACAATTATTGACACAATTAGACACATGAAATATGTACAAAAATGACACAAATTATCTGCTGTACTTCTCAACCAATAATAATACCATTTATAATATTCAATTTGGAATATTACTATAATTAATCAATATTGAGTTAATTAAACACGAAATAAAATCTAATTTACACAGTAAATGAACCAGGAAACACAATTTCAGCTCAATCTTTAGACAATTTGTAAAAAGAAAACAGATTTTGGAATCAAATAATGTAGGCTCGGGTATTGGATTAAGTCTACCAAACAAAAAGAGGGGGTGGGGTGTCTGCATTTATCTTATAATTTAAAATGTTTATTCCAAATCAGGGCTGACTCCACCAATAGCAATCAAGATTAAGATAATTTAATAGAATAAAGAAAATTATCTGCTGATTAGATAGAACAAGAGTCCAAGAGATGATGAACTAGATAGATTAATATATATATCATTAAGCAACTAACACACATGCCAACTTTAGATTATGAACTGATCAACATTATACTTCTTGGTTGTAGTATTTGGACACAATCAGACATTGAACATAATTGGCAAATGGGATTGAGACACAATTTCAAAGATTTCAAGTTGAATGTAGTTTAGTATCATCACTGAATTTAAGTAACTATAGGATATTGTCCAAGGTTTAAGTTTCATCAAACTGCAACTCATGTGTTCATATTCAATATTTTCTGAAAGTAAGGTTGAGACGACCGGGGCGAAGATTGATGTCGTTGAGCAACGCAGGAGGAGCTGTTTTTGGATATATGGTGGTGACCCCATGAAAAACATGCCTAGATTCACCACCAAATATCAGAATGTCACCAGACTCTAGCATGACTCTCTCAGCCTTGTCTGCATCTCTGTCATCACCATATAAGAACTCTGCTGAATCACCAATTGATATTGAAACTACTGGCAGCCCTTTCACCAAACTTCTCCGGCTATCATCACGATCCTGTATCAATATACACAACAACATAAAATGCAACTATACATGACCAAATTTTATGGGGGTAGGGGAGGGGGAGGGGGGGAACATTTGATTCAGAACAAACCTGATGCAGACCAAGACGGCCATAAGTGTTATAGAAGTTGACTATACACACGTCTGGAGACATTCTTGGGAGTTCATCCTCGGGGTTTAGTATCTTCAGTTCCCTTTTGATTAGAGAATGGGAATCATCAAGCACTCTGCAAACTAGAGAAGTGAATTCTTGAGGAATAAGAGGGGGTTCAACGTCATCATGCGCACGTCTGTCCCCATATCTTTTTGTCTGAGGATTCCAATCGAGACCTAGACACATCATGTACAACCTCAGTTTTGCACCATCCTTATAACCAGGTCAATAAAACCCCCCTGGACCAAGGCCTAATTCTCGACACTTATTTACAATGTCCACCAGCAAGATGGTGTATAAACAGCTATAGTGTAAGAAAATTTGTATTTTTCTACATCTTGTGTACAAACATATAGAAAAACATAGGAGGAATCAGCAGTAAGATTAGCCTCTGCAGAGCTCATTAAATCATATGGAATGCGAAAACAATGGCAATACAATATTTGCATTCAGTCAACTAGTTCAAGAATATATTGCAGAAAAAAAGTAGGCATCTCACATTAAAGGAATATGTACCTGTTCAGACAGGGATATATAATGCTTGAATAACACCATTCCAGGTCTCAACACCTTCCCAATCTCTTCACCTCTGTCTTCTATATTAATGCTTCTATCAATATCAACAATGTGTTCCTCATTATCATCAGGCCACTCATCTTTCAGGCGAGGCATTTTCCTAATTTTCTTATTCTGAGGGCTGAGTGCAGATCTGTTTTTCCTAGATTCAGGAAGGCATATATCGAAAGGTTCATCCTTTGTAGCTGTAGGGGATGTCAATATTCTCTTCGCCTCTCCATTTTCATGACCAGGTTGGTGCTGCTTAGGGGGGCTTCTAGAAGCAAATGTGCCTTTCTTCCAAGAGCCAGTGGTCCTGTGTGTGTCATGTTTAGGATATCTAGAAGCAAATGAGGTTTTCTTCCCAAAGCTGGCAGGCAAGTCTGTGTCGTAGAGGTTGCTTATGGCGACAGATTGTACCTCTCCACGTTGCTTAAGATGTCCAGAGAATGATGTATGGCTCGCGGCATCACTCTGGTTCGTTATGTTTATCGACGTAGAAGCTTCAGCCTGCAGTGGAACAATCATTTGTTTCAAAGGGGTCTTATATTTGGAGTCCCTTTTGCGTTGCTTAGCACTAGTATTAGCCGAAAGCGGAGGGAAATCATCCGCAGTGAACAGATAATGTGCTTGTTCTTTGTCTGTCAACTGCAGCATTTTGCTTCACAGCATTAGCATATTCACTCGAATTAAGACAAGTAAATAAGATACAAAGAAAATCACAGAATTTCTCATGAGCACAGAAATGATCACAGTATGGAATCCTAAAGTCATAGCTTAAACTATTGACATACTAACAGATAATTACAATCACAAATGATCTGAAACTGCATGTCCAACAAGCACAAAAGGTCCTTCCCTCGTAATGAAATACTATCAATCTTCTTATAAAAATTTAAAAATATAGTATACTCTTCATACAACTGCAACCAAATTATACAATAAACAAGCAAAATACACGTATAATACATAGCTAGGCCATAAAGCTTCTCAAGGATAAAAGAGTTGTCAACTCTGAATTATAGCACACCAAGTGTTCGGTGAAATGCAAAAGAGAAAGTTGAAGAGTGAAAGAGATTCTTACAGTTACATTGATCGGAGAATTCAAACACTTTCCGCCATTATCAGTTGATTTCATGCCTCTGCTCATCGTCTTTCCAATTGGAGGAATATTGAATTGGAAGGGCAGCCGAAGGGCTGCTATGGTTGTACGGTAGAATCCCAGTTGCATGAGTGGGAAAGCTGATTCTTTTCACCCGTAATATAATCAGTGATTATGGAGAAGGAAGATCAATAATCATCAGAATTCCAAATGAAGCGTTGCTCTAATCAAGATTACGTTCAAAGTCGTGAAATGAATACACACCTTTTGGGTTTCTCGCATAACTGTCGTTGAGAGAAGAAACGCTTATGTATTTAATTTTTATTTTTATTTTTATTTAATTTTCCATGTGAATTAAATGTTCATTCTCCACATTAATTTTTTTAAATTAATTTTTATTAAATTAAGAAAGAAATAGTATCTCAGAGGTCTCACACAATAATAATTTGTCACATGATCTCTAATTTTTTTTTATTTTTTAAAAAAAAAAACAGCCTTGAATTTGATTTTAAATAAAAATTAAAAGTTGAATAGAGGTTTAACATCGTAATTGTAAGGATTTAATACCTATTTTGATTGATTTAGATTAATGAAAAGCAATCACATGATTCAATAGTGACATTTTAATTTTTGAGGTCTGTAGTTCATATTAATTCACACAATCTTTGTGGGACATCCAATCATTACAAGTGTGAAGAACACACTGGTCCATTGATTATGATATTACAATTCTACATAATTATCATCAAAAAGACATAATGTAATATTAATTTAATAAATTAAATGTGAGTACCAGATTACATAATGCTATACGTTCCTTTAAAAAAAAAAAAAAAAAAAACTAACATAGGATAATCTTTTCTTTTTCACTGTCTTTATACTACACCACTTTTTCACACTTTTGACCGTTATTTAACTTAATACTATTGCCTACTCCATAAAACATCTCATAAATATATATTATTAAAAAAATTACTCCATAATATGAAAATATACTTAAGTCGGATGTCGGGTATATTCAGGGGCGGAGCCTAGGGGCTCTAACCCCAAACTTTCCAAAAATCCCCTAGTACGTGTTATGTTAAATTATTACTTTGCTCAATTTTATTTATTTCTTCCCATTTTCAATTTATCTTGTCTCAATTATTATATATATACTTTTATTAATAATAAATATTCACTAAATAAGTACAACTAAATATATCAATATTCCAAAAATCCCAAATCCCATATACTTCTTATATTTTTTACCAATCTCAATCATTTTATTACCTTTTTTCTTATTAAATTATTAAAAAACAATTATTTTATCTTACATCATACATTAAAGAAAGATACATTTTATTAATCTTTGCGCACTTCAATACATAAAAAAATACATCAAACGAAGAGAATGCTTATTTTTCCAAATAATGATTTTTAGCCCCTAAACTACCTAATAATTGTTTTTATGAATAATTTAATCGTTTAAATTGATAAAAAAATAACTCTTGCTTTTATTACTGATTTTATAATTATTTTGAATCATGGAAAAGTCGTCATCATTTTCCTTAATTTTAGACGTTGAAAATGAATGAAAATATCTCTAAATTATTTTCGGAGGTGAGTTATGATTTTATATTGCACTATTTAATATTACTTAATACTACCTCTGTCCCGGCCAAAGATCACCTGTTGTTTTTTGCACGTGGATTAAGGAATATTATTATTTATTATGTGGTGGATAGTTGTATTAGTAGTGAGTGGTGGGCCATATGTGGGGTTCTTTTACTAAAAAAGGAAAATGAGGACATTTGAGTGAGACACCCAATATATAATAAAATGATGACCTTTCGGTGGGACGGATGGAGTATTTGAATATGAATTATGATCAATTTTTTTTTTAATATCTAGCCACTAAAAATATTGTCTAACTCCGCCGAGTATATTCCTATTATTTAACCTTTATACATTAATTTAGAAAGTAGAGTATAATTCTTTATTAAAAAAAACATACTCCATTATTTCTAAATTCACCATTACTTGGATGATGACTAGATGTTATACGAGTTGATCCCATGAAGCTGACTTGTTTAATTTTTAAAATTGTAGAGTTAGATTTATATGAGTCGGGTCCATTTGAATAAAATCCTTTTAATTTACAAACACACTTGTATAAATCGAGTTCACGGAATAATTCGATAACTGTAAACCATCTGGTCTCCTTTATTCTAGTCCTGTAGAGCGGGCTTTATAGGATCAGAGCCCGATCCGTTTAACATCTTTGCGTTTTGAAAGAATGACACGTCATTCATACGTAAGATAAGCATCATCATAGGCACCCAATATCCAGAATTTAAGGACAGAGGCTTCCACATAATCGCATGCCTCCCACCATAACCAACACACAAAAGCACTCATTTTTGTTGTCCAATCAAACTTCACCACTGGGCCCCTCCTTACACCACCCACCCTTCTCACTCAACAAGTTTTTAGTTATAATATCGATAAATCCCAATACTATCTACTTAAATTACAACACTTCAATAAACATACGTTTATTAACGTACGCCACGTAAGCATTAACTAACTTTTGTTTCAGTCTTTACAGGTCAAAATTCAGCAGCACTACATAAAAACAGATGGTCTATCTAATATTATTACTACAGAGTGTAAATCCATAAATGAAATAAATTAAACAGATGAAGCAGTAGGTACAATCACTAATGTTGCTAATTTCCATGGACGTCCATCTCCCAAATAGCCCCTTACAGCTTCAGACAAGATAAGCTAATCTCCATCCACACTTGTCATGAGTATCCATGCTTTGATCCTACTCATCATAACCCTTTTCTCTCATCAGGTCCTGTCCGAATCGGATATCCACATTGGTTATCGGGTCACCCTCGCTGTCCCTCCCGAATACACCTCAGGGTTCTTGGGCAGAGCTTTCCTAATGGAGGCACAACAGACCGCACCTCGTTTCCGAGCTGCGGTCACCGTCGAAGCGACCGTGAACCGCAAGTTCGCGTGCTCGCTCGAAGTCCTCCTCGGCGACGTGCGCGTGTGGAGTTCTGGACATCTGTCGAGATTCCACACTCGCGAGTCGTGCGTGGTGGATTTCGGCGAGGACGGGGAGTTGAGATTGAAGGGCGGGCAGAGTGGAAGGGTTGGATGGAAGAGTGGTACTTCAGGACAAGGTGTTAAGGTTTGTAGTATATTAATTAATGCCATTAATTGCGTTTAATTAATTAATTTATGTGATCAAACTGTAATGTGGGCGTATTAATGCAGAGATTAAGGTTACTAAAGACAGGAAATCTAGTTCTAGTTGATGATCTCAACTTGATCAAATGGCAGAGCTTCAATTTTCCGACAGATATCATGCTGTGGGGCCAGAGATTGAGCTCACAAACAAGATTGACTTCTTTTCCAACCAACTCAACACTATTTTATTCAATGGAGATTCAGGATGACAAGATTGAGCTGTTCTTGAATCTGGGGAAGTCAAAATATTCTTATTGGGATCATCATCTCTCCGGTAAGAGAAACATCACATTCGTACAGCTTACATCCAACGGTCTGGAGATTTTCAACGGCGACCAGAAGTTTGACCAGATAAAGTCAACGGGGCCAGAGGCAATACGCTTTCTTACGCTGGAGAACACCACAGGGAATCTAAGGCTCTACCATTACTCTGAAGCAAGTGGGAAGTTCGAAGCTTCTTACCAAGCACTCAACGCCACGTGTGATCTTCCATTGGCTTGTAACCCTTATGGAATCTGCGCGCCTCCCGGTTCCTGCTCCTGCATTCACCTCGTCGAGAACGAGCAATTCCGATCCGCAGACCACTGCGGATCGGAAAGTCTCGACGAGGCGTGTGTGCGGAGCGGGGCTGAGATGATGGAGATGAGAGGTGTTGTGAGTGTACTAAGGAGTGGTTCTTATAAGGACAGCATTGGAAAATCAAAATGTGCCGAGGTTTGTTTGGATGATTGTAATTGTTTGGCAGCACAATATGAGGAGAGTGGAAGGTGTTCTTTGTACAAGATTGTGAGGGGAGTTAAGAGAGTTGAGGAGAGGAGTGGAGTTACCTACATGGTAAAAGTGGGTAAAGGGGTAAATCATGGGCATGGTAAAAAGTCAGGGGTGAAAAAATGGGTGATATTAGTGGTGGGAGTGGTTGATGGGTTGATTATTTTTCTTGTTTTGGGAGGATTAGGATATTATTTCATTTGGAAGAGAAGAAAAAATTTGGGAGCTAGGGAGCAACCAACTTAGTTCCTAAAAACTCTTATTCCCTATTTCACAAGATGTTCCATCTTGTTCCAAATAGGGTGAGAGGGTGATACATTACCCATTTTCAAATCAGACACTTTTTTTTTGTGAGTGTTTGGGGGTCGGGTTTGTAAATTCTAAGGAAAGAAGAGAGTAAGAAATTTTGTTGTATTGATTTCTTGAAAAAGAAACTCATTTTTTGTTGGTTGTTGTGAATGGGCCTATATTTTGTATTTGATTCTAATCATTGACCCATATTATCTTTACAATAAAAAATATGGAGTAACATCTTATTAGGATAACAAATTTAATATTATCAGTATTAGTTGGATTGGCCCATATGATTTTGGGCTACATGAAATGGGAATATGAGTATAATCAAATTAAATTGCTACAAATTAATCAAAATATGAATTTACATTTTTATATTTTAGCTCAATATATCATGTATTTTTTTATTGATATTTCAGTAAAAAATAATTTATTGTATAGTAAATTTAAATTAAATTAAATTAATACTCTTCATCTGGATCGAAAATCATTACAATTTATTAATATATTCAAAACGAGACTAACTATTACTCTCATGTTCAAAATTAAATTATAATTCACACATTTGAGTTGCCATTTATTAATTCTAATTCATAAAGATGAAACCAAGATACAACATGTTTGATTAATAGAAAGTAAAAAATGGACCAATTAACTTAATCTTAATTAATATGCATCACATCATATGCATGAAAATGTTTAATTAATAAAAAGTAAGATAAAAGGTAAAAATTGACCAATTAACTTATTTAATACACATATAATGATGTACCTGTGAGTTAATGTTCATAATGGTGAGCAACTCCCCCACCCTACATAATTGCCTATATATAAAAGATATTCCATAACAATAGTTAAAAAAAAACATATTTTTATATTTTAGTTCAATATATCATGTATTTTTTTATTGGTATGTCAATAAAAAATTATTTATTTTATATTAAATTTAAATTTATTTATAATATTTTATATTTATTAAATTATATATTTTATTTTTTAAAGTAAAATCATTGTTAATAATTTCAACATGATAAAAAAATCGAGAGGAAAATATAGTTTTCACACCAAGAAGGGGCTTTTCAAAGCCCACCACTGGCTACTAATTGGGTCAACGATGGAATTTTTGCTTTGTAAAGGCCCAAGATATGAGGCCCATTGAAATCTATTTTGAATAATAGAAGTATATTTTTTTTAGAGATAATCAATTATTAAAGTATAAATAACTATTCTTTGAAAGAAATTAAATTACTATGTGTTCAATAGTTGGTAAACGTTTTAAAGGAGAGACATAATGGCAACACGAGACATAGTTTTACGATAAATTAATTAATTGAAAAAGATTAATGCAAGTTTATATACTTATAAATGGTACACCACTCCACCATTAGAGGTTCTGCTGTCTCCATTATGAGAATTGCTTGTGGTAAATCGAAGAATATATTTTTATTTTAGTAAGTACTACATGAAGTGTCGAATGAGGCATATATTGAATTAAAAATTATATAAATTCTGTTTTGTTTGATTTTTAAAAAAAAAGCACAAGAGAAAAAGAAATGTAATAACTATATTTGTGACAATATCATTAATAATTTAATATATAGATATCTCTTTAAATGAAATTAATATAAATTGTTATAATTAATTCAAATTAATCGATGGAATTGATTGCCTCATTAATCAAATTAAGCATTAAGCTTATTTAAATCATAATCAAACTCGGTATGAACCATGGGTACCCTGTTTTACTAATTAATTTTTAATACATAAAAAATTATATTTAAATAGATAAACTATTACTCTATTAAATGAAAAAATATTACTCTTCAAATTCTTATACTCTAATTTATCGATTATTATTTAGTACATAAAAAATTTACTTTTTACATAAATACGCTAAATAAAAAATATTAATCTTAAATAATTTTTTTATATATTAAAAAATAAGTTAAAAAAGTAAAGCTTCATTCTCAATCAATCTAAATAATTACAAATGTTAAATTTTTATCTTTCAATTATGTGATTGACATAACGGGTGTATGGAGCATTCACCTCTAGTCAAAGCTTGTGATGATGTAAAATATGAACATTGCCAATAATTTAAGTTTCTTGGTTTCTTTGTTGAAATGACTACAAATAAGGACATTTTCAGGGATAAAATTAAAAATGTCCTAAATATTGCTTCGCATAAGTCATACTTATTATCTTGCTCACTTACACTTTTTTTACTTAACAACTTATATACCGCTTCTATATTTACATCAGTAAAACAGCCCAAAACTAAGAAATGGCAACAAGTACATTGATCCACTTGAACAATGTTATTTATTGGATGAAATCTTGATTTTATTTTTATCATTAAATAAAATAAAATAATAAATAATTACTTAGTATGCCCTATTTAAAACTTATAGCTGTCCTAAAATCATCTATATTTTAATTCCTTTCTATATATTTATTATGTTGGATTAAATTTTATTTTATTCTTATATATTCAAGAAACCAATAATAGTCAAGCAGAAATTACCTTAAAAAATTTTAAAATACCATATTCATATTTCTGTACAATTAAAATAACCTGATTTCACATTCTAATTCCAATACAAAAAAGTTGGCCGTTAATGACGAATTTTGTGACGAAATTTTCAGTTATATGACGGATTAAGTGACGGAAACATGCTCGTATTCTTTCATGCATTAAAAATCAATTTTGACGGATTCTGGAAAAAAAATATTTTTCATAATATTCCTGATAAAATAAGTGTAGCGAAGATCTCCGCCATTCATATTTCATACGTCCAGTTGAGACAAAAAAGGGGGGGGGGGGGGGGGGGGGGGGGAACTTGAAGGTTATTAATTATGCAGTTTTATTTGCTGTTGTTGAATTCCTCATGTGACTCGGGAACGACAACAACATGTATTTTTCAGATTTTATATATAGGATATATATGTTGCATTTTATATTTTTTTGTTTAATTCTGTTTTTCTTAAATGCTGATTTTCGAACACGTTAGAATTTATTATTAACCCGTGAACTTGGTATAATCTTACATCCAAACAAATTTTGTTTGGTTGAATTTAAAAAAAAAAAAAGAGCAGTAGAATTAATGGTCGATGTAGGAAGTTGTAAAGATTTGGAGGTAATATTTAGGGCACAAAAAAGGTTTTGTTCTTCCCCCACCAACACATCTCTTTCACTTTCAACAATTAATTGTTGACCTCTGCAGCGTTGACTCTAATTATATAAGTAGATCATGTAATTAGATTAGTGTCTTTTAATTCATTCATCAAATTTTGACACCTGGACTCCCCAAATTGTTAATTTTATTGCATCAACTACATGTTTCATTTGGACTGGATCCAACATCTCTGTTCCAACTGGTAATATACCATATTAAATTTATGAGTTCAACTGCGGTGCACCAGTACACCTGGACGATCTCAACTGTTAGATTCATTTTTAATCTAATCTCAACCATTAAATAAGTTAATATAATTAAATTTATTTTTTTAAAAAAATCACCCACTATACCTATTTTAGCCTATTAACATGAGGTGCATCGGTGCACCAGGTGTACCCCAGAATAACCCTAAATTTATGTATTAGTATTAAGGATAAATATAAATGGATCAATTTGATTCGGATCAATTGGGTTGTTATGGTAAGTTTTGAATAACTAAAAATATTCAAGTCTAAATTACCATTTTAACATATAAGGTAGTATATTAATTAAAATTTAGGTGAGAATCTATCATATTAGTTGAACTAATGAGATGCATTAATTGTTTTACTTTTCTTATAAAATAATATATTAATTATAATATAAATATTAATCTATTTCTAATTTATATTATTAATTAAACAAAATTATATATATATATATATATATATTAATATTTAAAATATATATGGATTTATAATTATTAGTAAATAATTATATTTATATTTTAATAATTAAATTATTCATTAGTTATATTTATATACTAATAATTATAAACACTTATATTTTACATATATATATTTGGTTATATATACTAGTACAAATTCTGAGTATTACGCGAATTTTAAAGTTATAATTTCAAAAAATATATAATTATACGATCTATAAATATTTATAAATGTTAAATAATTAATTTTAAAAAAAATTAGTATATTATTTCAAAATTTTAGTTAATAATTAATCCTCCTAATAATGAATAAAAATTGAGAAATTAAAAGAAATTTTATAATTAACTTAATAATAAAAATTAAAAAAAAAAGTGGATATGATAATTAAAAAAATTATTAAAGAACTAAAAGAAAAAATAATAATAAATTTAATATTTTTATGAAATAAAAAATTATAATAAAATGTATTATATACATTAATCAAACTAAATAAAAATAAATATATATCTTTATCTACATTAAATTTTAATTAATAACTAAAAGGGTAAATATCAAAATTAGTCATGTAAGTATGGCCGATTCCAACTTTAGTTCTTTTTTTTTCTGCAATTCTCAATTTTGGTCCTTTGTCCGATTTTGGTCATTTTTAGTCCACTTTTGGTCCTAAATTTAAACATTTAGGACCAAATTTGGATATTTTTGAACATAAAGGACTAATTTTGGACAAAAAAAGAACCAAGTTTGAGAAAGTGACTAAATTTGGATTAAAATGACTAAAATTGAACAAAAAATGACAAAAATTAAGAATTGCAAATGATAAAGGACTAAAGTTGAAATCAGTCATACTTACAAGACCAATTATAATATTTACCCTAACTAAAATATACTAATAGACAATAATTGTGGGGATTTAACATGAAATAAAAAATATAAAAAAAAACTCTTATTGTTCATATGTATAAAATGTGTAATATAACATAAAAATAAAAAACTCTCAAACCTAAAAAAAATAATAATAATAATAATAATAAAAAAATAAAAACTTAACATGTTAAAATTTTACAATTCTACATAAAAGTAATAAAATTATCATATGTAACATAATAAATAAAGATAAAAAAAAAGCTCTAAGATTAAAAAAAATCCTTAACTCCATTGTTAAATTGATTTACCAACGGAATTCGTTGTTAAATTTTCGTTGGTAAAGTGGTGGTTGGTAAATTTTAGCAACCAAAATTCAATTCCGTTGGTAATTTATATAATGATTCCCTTCGTAATTCGTTGGTAGTTACCAACGGATTAGTTCCATTGGTAAGATAGAGAATAAATCCGTTGTCATTCCATTGCTAAAAGAAAATTATCATTTTTGTTACTAATCAATTGGTAATTACCAACGGATTGAATTCCATTGTTAAAAAATACTCCCTCCATCCGCCCCAAATAGGGGTGGGCAAAAATTTTCGGGTTTCGGGTACCCGTACTGAACAGATAAAAAATTACCGAAGCGGATCGGATTTTTTCGGGTTTCGGATTATCCGAACCCGATTTTAAAACTTCGGATCGGATTATAGGTTTTAAAATTCTATCCGAAATATTTGATCGAGTACCCGAACTTTTAATGTGTAATTTTAATTTTTAAAAAAAGATGTCTTCGTCTCTCTCTCTAGAAGTTGCCCTAGCCGCTGGTATGACTTCCGGCCAGTCAAGTGGGTCTCAACCCCCACCAAATACTGCTTTCTCAAAAGGATATGGGCTTTCTTTTCGCCCACCCTTGTCCCCTTCCAAAATTGACGGGTCCCCATTTATTGCTGGATCTTCATCCCCAAATTCCAAACCTGCTCCACCGCCACATTCTAAATCTGCCCCACAGCCAACTTCTACTGGCGGCAACAGCTTCCGACATCGCCCAGAGCGATCCCCTCCCTGCCTGCCTCACGGCGAGTTGAGACCAATTCCATCCCAAGAACGCGGCTCTTCGGCGCCGCATCTCAATACGGTTAGATCTTTCTGGGATGCCGCCCGAAATGGCTTCACCCACAACTCTGACCCTACAGATCCAGACATTAAATCTCTCTTGGAGACGATTTGTGACAGCTCTGCCTCAGGGGAGCTCTCCCCCCCATCCCGCACAGGTGACGACGTCGTTATCCCCGTCGATAAAAACTATTATCAGGCTAGGATTCAAGCTTGCAAGTTGTATGTGATATGTGATTGTTTTCAAATTTAATTTGGTAGTTGACTTATGATTGCAGCAACTTAGCATGTTTGCTTTGGTTGGTATTTATTACCAACATGAAATTTGTATTATAAATAATTTTGTTACGCAGGGCTGAGGGCTTGAAGAATAGGTCATTTTCTTGCTTGAATTTTCTTTTTACTGTACAGCTTGCTTTGCTTGATTAAAACAGGGGGTGAACTTCGGGTACCCGTATCGAGTATCCAAATTTTCAGATATATAAAATTTCGAATCGGGTTCGGATAATGAAATTCCTAACACAATTTTTTGGGTACCCGAAATATCCAAAATCCGATCCGATGCCCACTCCTAGCCCCAAAGATGGATATTTGCTTTTTGCACGTGGATTAAGGAGAATCATTATTTAATGTATAGTTGTTAGTTGTATTAGTGCGGTGTATGGGTCCCATAAATTTATTGTATTAGTGATGTGTGTGGTCTCATGTGTTTAAAAAGAAAAATATGGATCTTTGGTGCGAACGTTCAAAATGGCAAAATGTCCACCTTTCGGGCGGACGGAGGGAGTAATTTTTTTAGTGTAAATCGTTCATGCCTTTTTTTTGAATAAATAATTATTAATTAAAATTAATTTTAAATTATATATATATATATATATTAATAAATTGTTCATGCTTTTTTTCATTTTTGAATAAATAATTACTAGTTTAAATTAAATTTAAATATAATATATATAATATAAAAGAAAAAATAAAATAAAAATAGTAATAATAAGATAGATATTCAAATTAGATCAATTAGTTATAGTTTATTTATGAAAGAAAAATTAATTAATCTAATAAATGAACTCAAATAACCTAAATTAATAGTAAGGATATAATAGTAATTGTGCTTTCATAAAATGCTATTGATTCGGATCAAATTGATCCAAATAGCAAGGTACTAGTATTAGTTACCCAACCATAGATATTAATCTTACACTTGGATTGATTAACTAATTTTTATTCGTTTATATACTCCCTCCGTCCCATTGAAAGGTATCCATTTCACTATTCCTGTCAGCCGCTTCAAAAACATCAATTTTCTCTATTTAATAAAGAAAATACAGACAC
The DNA here is from genome assembly GCA_023678885.1 of Pogostemon cablin. NCBI lineage: Eukaryota > Viridiplantae > Streptophyta > Magnoliopsida > Lamiales > Lamiaceae > Pogostemon > Pogostemon cablin. The sequence continues at coordinate 2,753,563 of CM042983.1, forward strand.
ATCATTTCCCTCTAATACAATTACTCATCTTATCTATAATAATAGTACTCCTTAATTTATGTGCAAAAATCAAATAAAACCTTAAAACCGTCCACGTACAAACAGCAAATGAGTACCTTTTAAGGAGACATAGGGAGTATTTATCAACCACCACCTTTAAATTAAATAAAATATTTCTTTTTTAAAGAAGAAAATAACTACACATTACCCTTTAGTTACGAACAAACACTAGGTACGCACCACGTGCAATTCTACAATAACCATAAAATATATTTTTTTAATTATTTAATTTAATTTAATAGTGAAGATTAAATTAAATTTAATTTAACAGTTAAAATTATTTAGATGCTAAATTAGTTATCTTTTAGAAAAAGACAGTGTTTAATTGCTAGGATATAGTATGATCCAATTTTTCTGATCTTGAAATTTGTTCAAAATACGTTTAAATATTTTTAGTGGTTGAGTAGACCTAATTATATGTGGCATCTAAAATGAGCTAACTAGGGTTGTCACGAGATACATTTCTAATTTTAGAAGGGTTTTTTACATGATAACAGATCTACCCTTATGTCCTATTTATACTTTTGTTACATCCTTATATTAAAACTGTCAAAATTAGTGTGCCAAAACTGCTATATAATACACATCCCTTGCTAACTCTTTCTACGTAATCTGCAATTTTGCTTAAACGCTTTTCATTATCCATATTTACCTCATTTAATAATTGTCTATCTGTGTTTAATTTCCTCAATGACACCAAATTCAACTTCAGATTCCATTAGAAGCTTTCAAAATCAAATTAAACCAATTATTTTATCGGTACGGATTCATTAGATGAATAATATGCATGCTTTAATCAAATTAAAAATTTAAAAGTTACTAAAAAATTATGGGCTCATTAATTAACAACATTCATCGTGGATAGTCGATACAATTATAGATTTTGTTTCTTAATATATTAGTACCGTACGAATTAATCTACAAATAAATATCAACACCTACTCTAATTTCTGATTTAAAATAAATCAAATTGACTGATTAATTACTAATTAAAGTTGTATCATTAAGACAAAAAATTTACACTGAAGTACTGTTAAATGAATTGCGAGCTAGAGCACGTATATATCCAAGAGTTGATATTAGGTGCACCCAGGTGCACCCATATGTGTATAACTTTTTATTCAATAGTGTATACATGTTTTTTAATAATTGTATATTTTTTTACACTCAATTTTTCATTAAAAAAACTAACAATTAAATTGTATACATTTTTGTTCATAATTGTATATATTTTTATTTATATTTGTATGCGTTTTTGAAAGTGGGTGCACCTAGGTGCACAGTATAATTAGCCTATATCGAAATTAAATGGAGTTTCAAAAATATTATTTTAAGTTAGGCTCATAATTTTTAGTAAAATTAATGATATACGTTGAATGGAATTGAATTTTTTTTATTAAAAAAAAAACTATTTAATTAATCATCTTATTGTAAAGACCTGCTGTACTTAAATAATTTTTAGCTCTACATATCATCTCTACTCACAAGCGCGCTTATGATCACTACTTTATTTGGAAATATTTTTCTAACTAACTGATATTTTTTTTATACATACATCTCATAGAGAAAAATTGTGAGTACATTTAAAAAAATTGCAGAAAGCCCACGATATTGTTAGAAAATATATAATGGTTTATGTTTTAAACTCTGATTTGGTTGAAATGTATATTGCTGAGTACTGTTTGGATGAAATAATAATAATACTAAAAAAAGAATACTCAGTGAAAAAGAGAAAATGATTATTGGGAGGCAATGCAAATGGAGAATTGGAATTAGGGGAGGAGACAAGGTTGGAGCTGGATGTGTGTTTATGTGGAGTGGAGGATTGTTTGGTTGTGATGATTAATGCACACATGTGAGTTGGTGGGTACTTCATGCTTTGTCTTTCTGCTAACCTGATAATTTCTTTCTTATTTTTTTTTTATAATTAAATACCTAATTTTATGCAATATAAATATTGCACAAATATGTCATCATAATTTTTTTATTTATTTTTACCCATTTTCTTATTTTTCAAAATAATATTATATACTTATAAGAGATTTACTAAAATTAAAATACAAGTGTAGAAACTGATAAGCAAAGGAGAAACTGGCGATAGAAGGTTTGTTATTCTGATGATTAATTATTCTAAGAAAATTGAATTTGGCGAAGCATATGGGATTGAAAGTAAATGCATTTAACTCATTAATTAGAGGCTCCACATCATGTGTATATTTTCTTAGTATCCATTATATTAAGATATGTGTGATAATCAATATGTTAATTCATGTCGGTTTTATTAATTAGATTTGAATAAATTGACAATAAAATTTTTAAGAAAAGAATGTAATAAATCCTACGAGTAAATGATAATTAGTCTTAACTATAGTGCACATTCGGATTGAATTACTTAAATTTTAATGAACTAATTAATTTAATAATAATAGTATTTTTTTAACGTTAAAAAAAATTAATGAACTAATGATAAAAAATAAAAAAAAACCCTAAAGTGACAATGTATTAATAAACCCCAATATATATATAATAAAGAATAAACTTTGTGTTAAAATGGTAAATATAATACATGGTTGTACACGTATATGGTGATGTTTTAAAGTATCAGTACTTGGTAACAAATTGTGGAGAAAATGAACAAGCAATAATAATGGAAAATAACAATAAGTAATCACGCGAGATTTATTACCTTATTATGTTCTTTTGAAAGACTACTTTTGAAACGATATCAAGCCAGAGATTTTCATTATAATTTTAGAATACAAATATAATGAGCTGAGATTTATTAATTGTCCATCAAGCTCCTATAACACTTTAACATGAATCATGCACTTAGGCATGATTATTTTCTACATTCTTTATCAATAAAAGAATGAGCTAGTAGCTAGAAAGAGTGTTGGGAACCCAATAAATAATGAGTTAATATTCTTTGTAACAGTACATCTATATAATAATTGTATATTTTTTCACATCCAGTTTTTCATTAAAAAAATTAACAGAAAATTTTATAATAAAGTGTATATATTTTTATTCATTAATATATGGAGTATATTTTTATTCATCAATGTATATATTTCTGAAAGTTGATGTATGGTGCATTCGGTGCACCGAATAATTAGTCATAAGTAGTACATAAAAAATAAAATAATTTATAAAAACTTCATCTCATTTTGATTTTGAACCACATTAGATTTTAACATAAAGACCAAGGCCAATTAAACTCACTATCTAAAAAAAATCTTAATATTTTTATTTATTGCAAAGAAATTCCATTTTTTTTATATCTAAAAATATACTTACAAGTGACTAAATTATACAAAAAGGCCGGGTCCCATGGCTAATGCTTCATTATATATACAAGAGAATCTCCCTAGCATCATTTTAAAAATAAAATGTGGTTTGTAGAGTACATATTTTTAAAACCAAAAAAAATAATTTATTACCCTTTTAATTACCCACAACATGAAAGACTCTAAATATAATATGTATGATTTCCTTAATTGGCAACAAAGAAACAAAATATGTTGCAATCATAAAATTTGATTTAGTGTTGGTATTAATTAATTAAAATAAATTATGATGGTGATAATTAACGCGTGGACCCTTGATTCATAAAACCATAGTAATGAATGTTTGTTGATATATCTAAGTAGGGTTGATATTTGCTTGTCTTGTAATTTAGGACTCTTACTTCACTACGAATCTCTTTATGTTTGTATTATTCTTACACATTAATTAATACATTTTATTAAAATTGCAATACAGTTGTCACTGATAATTACATGGTTGTCTCTTGTATCAAGTAACCGAATATTAATCCCTCTTGCATCTAAATTATATTTTTGTTTTCTATAATTATTCTTGTTTATTTACCATATGTAACTCTTATTATTTAAGTGTACATATATAATTATCTACAATGTCCATATGCATGCAGTTCATTTTTCTAATTTTATTGGTGGGTAATTTAAACTATTTTTTTTTACTAACTAAGAATTTATACTTATTAATGTATATAAGTTCTTAACGTAGATGCACGAATTGAGCACCGAGTATACAGGAGAATTTGTCATTTTGAATGGATTAAATGAGTAGTATATCAAGATCGATTATAATATTATAGTCGACCATATTAATCACTGCAGCCATCGTTTTTTTTTTTTTAATTAATTTGTGTATATGCAGCAGCAGTGAAACATGTACCCAGAATTTTGGAGCATCAGTGGGTTAGCAAGGTACGATGACAGACTGAAAATTGACTGCTGCTGGAAATTCATGTTATGGTAAATATCACGTGCCAACTTTAGCCTTTAATAAATAAATAACATAAATACTCACTCCAACAGTCCAACTCATTAATATTTTTATGTTGATGTTTGTTATTAGAAAATTACCCTTTCATCTAATTTTAATCTTTACATATTTTTAATTTAGACGTTTTATTTCAATCTTTACGTTTTCCTTTTTGGTAAATAAGACTCATACAAATTAATTATTTCTCTCTATGGGCCCACACATCACACTAATATACATACCCACTTTATATGAGTAAAATATTATTTCTCTCACCTCACTATACATTAAAAAATACTACATTCCTTAATCTACGTAAAAAAACAAACCTAAAGTTTGAAACGGGACAGAGGAAGTATAATATTTTAACGTGTTTGTAATTTAAAAGATATACTCCCTCCGTCCACTTCTAAGGTGTCAATTTTACTATTTTTGGCGTTCGGTTCAAAGATATCAATTTTTCCTATTTAGTAAAAAAGTACACAATATGACCCATCACTTCCCTCTAATACAACTACCCGCTTTACATATAATAATACTTCTTAATCCACGTGCAAAAAGCAAACAGACACCTTTGAATCGGACGAAGGGAGTAGTATTTTGATTAATATTGAATAGATGTATTAGTATTGTGTGTAGTTTCATAAAGAATTATTCCCTCCATTCATCAGTAAAGTATTCATTTATTTTTTTGCATGTGAATTAAGATATATTATTATTTTATATAAGTGAGTTATTGGATTAGTACTGATAAATGTTGACTAAGAAGTGAGGCTTTTTATTACACATGAAAAATGGATACTTTTGCAGGGAATGACCAAAATAATAAAATTAATACTTTATCAATGAACAAAAAGAGTGTATACTATCTATCTGTTTGTATCATTTTTTGTTATATATTATGGTGTTATGTCTTCTATTTTAAATTATTGAATGATTGACATTTAGGATATAAACAAAATTTATACATATCATAAAAAATAATAATCCTGAAGAATAATGTTTGCCTACATTATAATATAAATATCATTTATAATATGAGATGTTATACCAAAATATAATATCCCGTGCCCTAATAAGATGTTATATCAAAATATAATATCACGTGACATAATGAGATGTTATACCAAAATATAATATCAAGTGCCTTAATTATCGATAAAAGGTTCTTGATGTTAATAAAATGATCTCACAATTTTAAATAAACTGATTAAAGTTAACACGTAAAGTTATGAAAAAAATCTGTCTCAATTATTATAGAATGTAGGTTTGAGTGATTCACCCTAATCCAATCAAGGGCCTTTAAATAAAATTAATTTATGTTTAAACGAATTAAATCTGCAATAATATTGGTGTAGTGTTTGCCAGCTGTTGGGTTAATTTGTCGTACAGCTATGCTTAATTAAGTTTAAGTATAATCCACACCCAAATTAATTATTTAACCCTAGTTTGATTAGATGGGGTTAAATTTTAGTACATAATTATTTTTTAAAAGTAACGCCCTTTTATTTTTTAGTTGTTTACTTGTTTATTATACCTATAATAATTAAAGAAGTCATGTGATTTGATAGTAAGTAGTAACTGCGTACTGTCATACTACCCTTTTAAGAATAGCTTCGTTACAACAGTCAGTTCATAATTAGTCGTTACTCGTGTATTCTCATGTTGGATTAATGAATAATATTAATTCATGTAAATATATTATTGTAGGTTTGAATAATATAATCCGTAGTTCATTGTATTTTCATCTCAAGAAAATTTGTACAATTTCTTTTTTTAATTTGTGTTAAAAAAACTTGCACATCTAAAAAATAAAACTAACACAATATCTGCATCATTACAATATTATTTAATTATAAAATATCACATTCTTTTTATACACAATTTAATCAAAATTAAATATACTATATTCTATATTTTATTCAATTAAATTATTCAAAAAATACTATGCATTTTCTTACATCATTACACCAAAAATAATTAATACAAGTCACTCTGCTGCGACGGTGGGAGTACATGTATTATACTCCCTCATCACGCTTTTTTTTTTCATGTGGAAAAGAGCATATATTTAATGTATAGTGATGAGTTTTTTATATCCTTTTATTATTGTGTCTTCACTTTAATTATAGTTTAAAGTATTGATATATTCTATAATTTTATAGAATTTTTTTAAGTATAATTATAAAATGTGAGATCCACATTTATTAAAAAAGAAATACATATATCTTTTAATTATTCACCAAATAAAATAGTAAAATGAAAACTTTATCGTAGAAAGGAATTACATGGCAAATGATTAAAAAAAAAAACTCTCGCATATATAACTAATTAATTGTATGTATTTATTTATACAAACTCTAATAAAATTACGTTAACTAATACATGAACCATAATAAAATACTTATATTACATAATTACATAATGAACAATGTATTAAACTTATCATAAATTAACACTCAATTCTAATGAGTAAAGATTAAATAAAAAATAAACATGAACCAAACGAATATAGATACAATTAGTTACACCGATGTCTTTATCTTACAAAATGGATGTTGTGAGATGGTATATATATATTAAAAAATAATAATAAAAAATTGAGAATGTGATCGGTGAAGAGGAAGGTAACGAGTGAGATTTGAGAGAGTTGTGGATGGCTCATGGGAAGTAGAGAAGGCAAAGATTGTGTTGTAGTTGATTTGGGTATTAATCCATTCCTGTTTCGGTTTCTCGTATTATTTTGATGTAATATTTTCAGTGTCGCTACAGATAATTATTTGTATTAATTTTTATATCATCTCCTCCATCACTAGTTATATGATTGACACGTAAAAAGAAAGGAAAATTCAATCATTACCTCTAGAGTTGATATTTTTCCTTTTAGGTTATATACATATGATTTTTCTTTTTTTTTTTTTATATGAGATAAGAGAACAATATCCTTAGAAAAACATAAATTCAGGAATAATGATTTGATTTCTTTTATTTCTTACTTATCAATCATATTACAAATATAAAAAAAATAATACACAAAAATAACGTAGGAGATTCTATATGCTCCACTATCATTATTATGAGCTGTCACAAATGCCTCCAAACACTTCTCACGGGGGATCTCTACACACCCCCTCTCTCCTAGCCGTCAATATCTATCTTCTTCTCACCCCACCCTCTCTTTCTATCTCTCTCTATACATACACATTCATCATATATGTATTATAAAAGCTAACAACATATTTCATTTGTGCCCATATATTAATTTACGAAATTGTCCTCCCATAATAAATCCATTAGATGTGTGACTTTCACAAGTCTATTTATATATGTTTTTCTAATTAAAAATTCCAATATGACTTAACAAAGCATCTTTGTTGATCAGCAATTGTATAACAAATTTAACTGGTATCATGTTTGGAATTTCTCAATTCTTTAAATAAACAGGAATGAGAGGTCATATACTCATATATATTAATTAATTAATTAGGAGAAATATAAATTTAGTTGGTATATATGTAAGTGACATGCATGCATGAAATAAAAAAAAAAATTGAAAAACAAATAAAGTATGCATTGAGTTGGATATATGGAAGTGTTGATGAAAGCATAATTGCATAATTAAGACAAGTGGAAGGTAATAAATAAGAGAATAAAAAAAAAGGAGAAGAAGGGCATAAGCGACATTTGGCAAAAAATGAATACGAAATACGTCCTAATCTGGTGTGGTACTCATGCAGAAAACAAACAAAGAAATTGCTTCCATCAATATCTTCTCTTTTAAAAAAAGCCTCCACATCCCTTCCTCTCCAGCCCCTTCTCTGCTTTCGTTCGGCGGAGAAGACGAAGAAAAGTGTATGGGTTCGAGAGAGAGAAAGAAAGCTGCCTTGTATGAGAAATTGGATCAGCTTCGCTCTGCTTCTAATTCTACTGCGGTAATTTTATTAACCCTTCTTTCTATTTAACTTTCGCCCATTTATTTATATATTTATTTGTTAACTAATTATTATGTGCCAAAAATGATCTCCCTCAGGATCATATTTTGCAGTAATTTAATTATTTTATTTCTTCTAATTAGGAGACTTCATATGTATATATATAAATAAATAGCAATTACTCCTTAATTATTTTGTGTGTTTAACAATTACAGGTAAATAAAGCATCAATTGTGGTGGATGCATCTAGATACATCCAAGAGTTAAAAGAAAGGGTAAAAAAGCTGAATCAAAATGTTGCAACTCTACAAACTTCAACCCACCAAAACCCCTTACCTGCGGTACTACTACATATTTATTAATAATTATTTATAATTAAAAATTATTTACTACCATATTTCAAAGAAAAATTTGCAGCAGGTAAAAGTTGAAACCCTAGAAAAAGGGTTTCTAATAAACGTGTTTTCGGAAAAGAATTGCCCGGGCTTGCTCGTCTCCATACTCGAAGCGTTCGAGGAGTTGGGGCTTGAAGTACTGGACGCTAGGGTTTCTTGTTCTGATAATTTTCATCTTGAAGCTGTTAGTGAGGTAATTTTTATTTACTTACCTAGTTTTGATTGAATTATGTGTTTTTTTAATTGATAAAAACTCTGATCCATTCATTCTTCTCCATCGTAAAAATTCATGCACGAAATAAGATCACGTGCAAGGCCACACAAATTATGCTCCTCTTTATCATTTGAACCACTCATTTTTATCTGTATAAATATAAATATATTTATATATATGTCTGGTTTTGAACGTGTTCTTAAATTAATTTGATGGTAGCTACCTACCTAATAATCAATTTCATTCTCATAATTATTATATAAAAATATTAAAGTTTGAATAAATATAACAATAAAATATAATTTTGTAGATAATTTGTAGGGTATAAGGAATTTGGTTTAAGACACATCATACACATAAATGCATGCATGCTGCCAATGTTTTTATTAATATAGTTTGGGACAAATGGATTGTTTCAACACAAATTTAATTTTATTGATATTTTTCTTTCTTATTTATTGATAAATTATGATGCTCATAATTAATTAATGTATTCATAAAATTGGAACAATATGAGATCATCACATTGAAAACATTTTACACTTTTTTTAATTAATTTTCACTTTTTATTTAAGATATTATCATTTTTCTTAAAAATGTTGTCACTTTGTATTTATTTTGTCACAGAATAGTTTACTGCACCATTATCACTTTTCACCGATTGAATGTCACATTTTCATTTAAATATTATTACTTTTTAGTTGTTTCACATAAACCATCTCGTGAGACAAATTTATACAAATATTTCCCCATAAAATTACGTACGTTTTGAGTGCAGAATGAAGCAGGTCAATCTGAAAGCATAGATGCCCAAGTGATAAAACAAGCAGTATCGGAAGCCATCAGTAATTGGAGTGAAGAACAACATGATTAACAAATAATTAAGTTTAATTTGTCTCTTAATCTTATTTAATTAATGTTTCCATCCCTCTCTCATATTTTTGTTTAGTCAAGTGAAGGGAAAAAGTCATGGTCAGATCATTGTGATTATTTATATCAATACTATGGTATGAACTTTATCTTTAGGATTTATATATTTTTTTAGGGTACGTACCTATTTTATTTATCTTTTATCTATTTTATTTATCTTTTAGTTGGTTGACATAACATTCTTTTATAATTTTCCTACTATTATTGTACATTTAAAATGATACATCTCCCATCTATCAAAAGCAAACTCACATGTACTCTGTAGAATATATTTTAAATAATTATCATCATTTAATCTTACTAAAAATTTATAACTTATTACTAACGTTTCCTTCACGAGATTTTTAGCTATATAACATATATATCTCCACTTTTCTAAAAAATTCTTGAATTTTCACATCTTCTCAAGTAATCAAGAATTATCATATGTTTCAATATCTAATAAGTTTCTATATAATTTTCATCTTAATTATATAGCCATCTTCGATTTGGGCATCATCTAAGGTATCACAATAATTTATGTAAGACAATTATGTACCAAAACATCTACGTAAAATTATCTTCTTCTACATCTTAAAAGTCTCATTATTTATAGTGACTTATATCTAGTGACTTATATACGTTTTAAAGAAAATAGGTACTAAGCTTAATTTGTAACAGTTGTTGGTGCTTAAAAAACTATAAATCTTTTTCTAAAAAAAACTATATAAATAACTAATATATCTTTAAATTTCACTCATCAATAATTGTATAAATTGTTGAGTGGCGATGATAATTTGTTTAGAGGGCACACGGATGGTAATTGCTTTGGCAATTAGTTGGGCAATTGCATTACCTGCTCTTTACGCAAATTCACCAATTTAACCAGCCCAAATTGAATTGGCCCATTTAAATTTATTTATGGGCCAAATGTATTTAAAAATGGAAACCCATGTAAGCCCATATATTATACATGAAAAATGAATAAGCAATAGGGAATCGAGAAGATATAAGAAAACAAAATTAAACTAGGGCGGCTGAAAGAATGCCCATATAAATAAATCCAAACCCAATTTTCATGTGTCACCCTGCATATATTATGGAATAGTAAAAAAAGTGTGAATCCTCTCGTTATTTAATACATCTAATCTCAATTTATAGAGATTGATCACAATGTAATCACATCAATCACTATTATAATTGTAAAGTCTGTAGAAGCACTGATTAGTTAATTGATCATTAATATATAATTACCGAATATACTTTTTTAATCGCACATTTAATTTTTAAAGTTGCATTAATACAATGCTCTAATATCTTTTAAAACATTATTTATTTATTAATTAATGTATTAATATCATGTAATATGGCATGGATCAATTGTTTTAATCTTTTTCTTTTCCTTATTTTAAATCATACTATTGAAGAATTATATGATACACACAGTTAAAGGCAAAACTTGCTATATCGTACCCTTAAATTCTAAGTTTTCCAAAAATTATACTACTACCTATTTAGTATTAAATGATATATCTTTAATTTTCTTTTAAAAAAAAAAACTTAACTTTTTTAATCAAACATATAAACTATTCATATTTTATGTCACTTTTTAATAAAAATTTATGATTAAAATATTATATCTTTTAGAACAAAATGTTATATCCTTATATACTTTGTACATCCAGAAAAATATAACAGACCAACATTACAGTTAATTTGATTACCATTTGAAAAAAAAAATTTAAGGTAGAATCATTAATTGAGTCGGGATTGAAAATCAAAACTAATCTGAATCCATTACACTAAACTATTGTGGGTAAGATGATATTTTTTCACTCTAAAACCACGACACTTATGCGTACACTTACGTGGAACTCATTCCGTTAGTAGGATGAAAATGAATAAAATTTTAATAAAATTATTGCTGCTTTATGAAAAATAATAATTATTCAAATAAACTATTTATTAACAATTTGTAGTATATATAAATGAATGGGGAATACTTAATAAAAGTTATAATTAATCAAGAAAATTTTTAAAAAAATCATAAATCTACACAAATGTTGCTCAATATTTTAATATTTATTTTATAAAATAATTTTTGATTATGCAATACTGAAAGAAAAAAAAAAGTCAAAAGTTAATTAATTTTTCTCAATATTTTCAAAACAAAACAATATTTATTACGAAATTAAGCTTCCGCTAATGTAGCGTGCAATTGATACTCGCAAAGTAAAAAGACATGCAACACATTAATTATCTTAGCAAGTAAGAAGTGCCTACAATATTTCATTTCATATGTTAAAAACAATAATAATATCACCATATATTTTCCAACATTGCGGCCATTTTATCGTTTACTATTAGGTATGGTAATTACTTGATGTATAATTACAATTTTGTAAAATAGAATTCTTAAAGATAAAACTGAAAATTAGTTTTTAAGTTAACAAATACAAAGATATAGTTTATTAATAATGAAATAATGAAGGAGCCATATGATATAACTTTTTGAAAATAATTTCAACATGTTAAAAAGGAGGTTGGAAATACATTGATGTTTATAAGAAAAGATTATTTGGCCGTGATTTTTCTGAAATTTAACACGTGGAATATAGGATCTTATTGATTGGTGGAGACCATGTTTACATGTTTTCCTTTTTCAAATTAACTTGAATAAAATATTTTAAGAGCAATGAAAAATATTCACACAAATATTCCAATTTATTATTTCATCCCTAATTTCATATTTATTTTAGAGTGTAGTTTTAATTTTTAGGTTATGATTTTAATTTCAACCTATAATTCATGTAATATTTTACGTATTTATTCTATAATTTATTTTATTCATCGATACATAAAATTTTATGATATACGTTCATGCACTATTTTTATATTATATAGTTTAATTTATATTTTTAAGATTCATTATTAATTATATTTAGTGTATAATTATAATTTCATAAAGTTTTTTTTAAACTATAGATTTAGTGTATAGTGATAATTTTAAGATGTAATAATTTTTTGAGTGAGGCTTGCGTGCACCCGGGCGCACGGAACACATTCCGTGCGCCTTTAGAAATTTTGTATTATGGGTAAGGGTACATTAATTTGGTCTAAAGGGTATACACTTTAATTACTAAAAGGTACACAATTTTGTTCTAAAGGGTATACACTTTTCATTAATATTTTTTTTTCTTTAGAAAATAAAGGGTACACATTTTTATACTAAAGGGTATACAATTTAACACAAAATTCTAAAGGCGCACGGAGTGTTGTTCGTGCGCCCAGATTTTTCTTTAGAAAATAAAGGGTACACATCTGTATACTAAAAGGTATACAATTTAACACAAATTTCTAAAGGCGCACGGAAAGTGTTCCGTGCGCCCGGGTGCACAGGAGCTTTTGCCTAATTTTTTTTCAATACATAATCAAAGAGTTATGACTTACGTCTGTGGTATTACTTCACACGAAACATATTCTATAACCAATCTCATATTTTACAATAGTATTAGATTTTGTATTTCACAACTAGCTTTTTATTAAATTATTATTACTATACGGTAACTAATAACCATGTGGTAAAATCAGTTTGAAATTATCTTCCTTAATTAATTAAGCACAAAAAACAAATTGTTAATGTCAAATAGTTTTATTCAGTATTGTTTTCTTACATAGAGAGAGACAGAGTAATTAGTCAGAAAAAGCTGTTTGATTATTATAATGAAATTCGTTGCTTAATTGACAATGTAAGAAAATAATGAATGAATATTAATCCAAAAGTCCGAATAGTTTGAATTAAAATAACGATAAGGTAAGAGTAGATTGGGACGTGGATTTTCTTAATAATTTTAATTTTTCTTATCAAATTCAAACCTATATATGATTGAACAGACACGTTAATTTAAGTATATTTTAAGCAAAAAGTATTGATGGCACCCCACTCACTCCCTACGTGAAATCAAAATTAATCTACACTGTTTTCAACCTTTTTTTTATAGTTACTTTTCCCCTCGGTTTCAAATCACCCTTTCCACTTCTCCTACCACGTTAACATTTTCTTTTATTAATTTTATTGATTTTAGGGAGTATTATAGTATTTTTAGGTAATAATAAAAAAAATGAATAATATATATGTATATAAAAGGAGTGACAAATTTAAAATTAAAATAAATTTTAAGATTGTTGAATAAACTGATGTTTTCTTTATTGGGATGCGAAGGTTGGTGTGATCGATAAATAAAAAAAATGTAAAGAGTAGTGTGAGATGGAGGGAGTATTAATGATACACAATTCACATTAAAAAAAAAGAGTTCATATGACCTTTAAAACTTTTCTTCTTTACAGAATATTTATGAAATATTAATATAGAGATACATTAAGATATTAGACTGTATTATATTATAATTTTGTGATCTGAAATTAACTGCATGCAAAAATTAGTTATGCATGGTTGGGCTATTAATTATAACCCTAATCATTTTTGTCGTGGGATTAAAGATATAATTACAAATGCTCCAAATTCAAATGCATGTCAGACTGTATTTATTTTAATAATATTTGACTAATTCATCTCTAATTATGCACAGAGTTACATAATGTCGTCAAACACAAGACCAATTAGCTTACATTATAATATCATGCCTAGCTCCAATCTAGCCATACTACTTACTTACACTTTTTTTTTAAATGTTTGCGAAGAATACGAATTAATTAAAGAAATGATTTAAGTTAGTAATTTAAAACGATGTTAAAAAAATAAATTGGTACTACAGTAAATATTTTAGAAAGTAAACGGTAGATCTCATTACAAAGTATTTTTTAGCAATCGAATTTATCAATGGAATTCAATCCGTTGGTAATTATCAATGGATTGGCAACAAAAATGACATTTTTGTTTTAGTAATGGAATGCCAACGAATTTATTCTCTATTTAGTAACGGAATTCAATCTGTTGATAATTATCAACGAATTACCAAGTGAATCATTATATAAATTACCAACGGAATTATTAATAATTGATTACCAACGGAATTATTTACCAACGAAATTGATTTTTCGTTGCTAAAAATTTACCAACCACCACTTTACCAACGGAATGTTACCAACGGATTCCGTTGTTAATCCGCTGGTAAGCCAATTTAACAATGGAATTAAGATTTTTACCAACGGAATATTCCATTAGTAAAAAAATATTTTTTTTAGTGTCGTGTGTTTAATTAAATACTACTTATGTAGTACTATGTGTTAATCATTATTAGAATAAAAGTAGAGTAATTAGATAAAACATGCACCGTCTTCTAGAAATACGTCTTTTAAATTTTAGATTATAGATAATTAATTCCTTCAAGAAAACCGATTTATTTCTATAATTTTAATTTAGGTTTAATTAGCTTATCATGTAATTTAATGGGTGTAATCATCTGGCCCAAATACTTACACTAATACTTTTGACATAATTACCAACTTTGACAATGACTCTCGTTTGTAGTAAGAGCCAATTATTCGTTTAAACGTCATTTTCTTTCAATCTTCACTTTTACAAATTATTTCATACATTTACTTTAATCTAAAGCTATATATTATTTACTGTACATAAATAAAATAAAGGTAGTTAATTATAAGAATCTAGAAAAAAAATTCAATTTTGATCAAATAATTTTAGTTGAATTAAATTTTGGTTCTTTAATTTTTTACTTTTTCAATTTTAGTCTTTTTTTATTAATTAATTTCTATACTATGAATTTTAACTTTTTCAGTTTAGTCTTTTTTTTAAAAAAAAAATTAAAAAAAAAGGAATTCAAACTTACAAAATTTCAAGTTCCTTAATTTTGAGAAAAAAGATTAAAATAAAAAAAAAAGTTAAATGATTGAAATTGATAAAAAAAAACTAAAATTAAAAAATTTAAAAGTTAAAATTAAATTCAATAAAATTATATTCTCTCTGTTTCATAATAAGTGTCTTAATTTTCGTTTTCATCAATCTCAAAATAAATGTCTCACTCTAAAAATAGAAACTTCATGTTAATAACATATTGAAGAAGATTAATGAATGTATATTGAATAGCTTGCATTTACAGGATACATATTGTATGTTATATACACATAGAAGAAAACTAATCTACCTAATAACATGTTAAACTGTTATGCTAAGAAGCTATTATTATGGAATCATCCTTATCTTTGCAGCATCAGCATTATCTTCAATATCCCCCCGCAAGATGGACGGTCGGACGACAAGACCAATCTTGGCAATATTCAAAACAAACATGTCACGAGACAAAGGTTTAGTAAGAACATCTGCAAGTTGCTCTTTGTTTGAGATATAAGACACCTTCAACGTCCCTCTTTGCACATTTTCTCGGACAAAATGATAGTCAAGGCCTAGATGTTTCATCTTGGAATGGAACTTTGGGTTAGCAGCCACATAAGTTGCACCCATGTTATCACAAAAGATGGTGGGTATGTGTAACGATTTGAGACCTAGTTCAGTTAACAAGTTGATCACCCACAGAACTTCGACAGTGGTAAATGCAAGAGCTCGATATTCTGCTTCAGTCGAAGAACGAGCAAGTGTTAGTTGCTTATTTGAGCTCCAACAAATTGGATTTTTTCCAAGATATACTACATAGCCGGTGGTAGAGACATAGTCATCTCGATTGCCAACCCAATCCGCATCCGTAAAGGCATGCAAGTTTAAGGGTGAGTTGCGATGCAGGAGTATACCCTTATGCAGAGAGCCAGCAAGATATCGAAGTAGGCGCTTCAAGGCATTGAAGTGCTCATTCGTTGGCTTATGCATATACTGTGAGAGATGATTAACACAGAAGGCCATATCAGGTCGTGTAAGAGATAAATATTGTAAACTACCAACTAGGGCCCTGTACTCTATTGGATTGGATAGAGGATTGCTCGAATGCAAGCTCAAAGGAGTAGTTGACATAGGCCTCAGAGATGGTTTAGCTTCATGCATATTTGCCTTTTCAAGAACATCAAGTATATATTTTTGTTGACTAAGAAAAAGGCCACATGGATGAGGAGTAACTTCGACGCCCAAGAAATATGACAAGTTTCCCAAATCTTTCAATGAGAATCGAGCAGCGAGTGAAGAAATAAATTCAGCCACCACAACATTATCTGATCCTATCACAATTATATCATCAACATATACTAAGAGGTAAACAACTTGCTCATTTAACCTGAGAATGAAAAGTGAAGAGCCGGATACTGTAATCATGAAGCCAATACTCAACAAATATTCTCGAAGCTCACTGTAACAAGCCCTCGGTGCTTGTTTTAGGCCATAGATAGCTTTCTGAAGTTTGTAAATGTGAGTTGGCCGATTTTTGTCAATAAACCCAGATGGCTGCATCATATAAATATCCTCTTTCAATGTACCTTGGAGAAAAGCATTATTTATATCAAGTTGACGAAGAGACCACCCTCGAGTGATTGCAAGAGTGAGGATAATACAAACTGTAGGAGCCTTGACTACAGGGCTAAAGGTTTCAGAATAATCCAACCCGGGGCGTTGATGAAATTCCTTCGCAACAAGACGAGCTTTCAATCATTCAACAGAGCCATTAGTGTTGTACTTTGTTCGGAATACCCACTTGCAGCACCCAACAAGATTGATAGCGGGAGATGGAGGCACCAAAACCCATGTTCCATTAGCAACCAAGGCATCATACTCAGCCTTCATTGCAGAAGTCCAACTTGGGCTTTTGAGAGCCTGTTTTGCTGTAGTGGTTCTCGTAACTCAGAGGCCATCAAAGCATTGGCTTGATATTTTGGATTAGGCTTATGAATATTGTTCATAGCTCGAGTGACTATTGTTCTGGTGGGTTGAGCAATTGTTGTGATTGACTCGAGAGACGGCTCTGAATTCTCATTGGGTGAAAAAATAACATCAGCATTATCATCAACATTGGGTGAAAAAATTAGTGCAGCATTATCTTCAACATTTGGCTGAGTAACAACATCAACATTATCTTCAACATTTGGCTGAGTAGTCGGTGGTATAGTTGAACTATTTTCAGCTTATGGCAAAATTATAGGAATTTCAGCAGAAGATCAAGTATCAATATCAATATGCGAGTGTGGTAGAGGAATTAACTTGTCAAATGGGTACACATGCTCAACAAACTTAACATGACGTGAGACATATATGCGATGTGTTGCTACATCCAGACAATAAAATGCACTTTGAGTAGATGAGTAGCCGACAAACACACATGGAGTCGACTTAGGCTCAAGTTTGTAACCCACGTAAGGCTTTAGCCATGGATAGCAAAGACATCCAAAGTTCCTCAGCTTTTGATAATTGGGTTCAATACCAAATATGCAAAGAAAAGCAGAGCGATTTGACAAAGAGGGTGTCGGCATGCGATTAATCAAATATACTGCTGTAGAGAGCCAAGGACCAATACTTTAGTGGCATGGAGGCATGGTGAAGTAGAAAGAGACCCCTCTCAACAATATGACGATGCCGTCTTTCGGCATAACCATTGTGTTGAGGCATGTGGGGTGGGGATGTTAGGTGTGTAATCCCATGAAGGCTAAGAAAAGTTTTAAGCTTCTCAAATTCACCCCCATTGTCAGAGTAAAGTGTGATAATTTTTCGATGGAAGTAGTTTTCAACTAGAGCTTTGAAACGAATGAAAGTATTTTCTGTGTCAGATTTCTTTTTCAAAGGATATAGCCATACATATTTCGAAAAATAATCCACAAAAATTATATAATATTTGTAGCCATCAAACGAATGTAAAGGAGAACTCCAAACATCAGTTAATATAAGATCTAGAGGACCAGTAGAGGTGAGAGTTGATTTAAAAAATGGCAATTTGTGACTTTTATTGGAATGACATGAATTACAATAAAAAGTACTAGGAATGGAAAGATTAAACAAACTGATAATTTGCTTAAAGATAGATGGGGACGGATGTCCAAAGCGATGATGCCAATCAAGGGTGGAGGTTATTGAGGCAGTGTTGATGGTTGGAAGAGGTGGTGATTGACTAGGCTTCCACTCATATATGCCTGATCTACCGAGTCCTTGGAAAATTGGTGTCTCCGATTGGGTATCCTTTACAAGAAAATAGTCGGATAAGAAAATGATAGATAGATTGTTATCACGACATAATTGTGAGAGAGATATGATATTGCGTGAGGCAGAGAGGACATGGAGAACATGTCTTGAAATCACACATGAACTCAGTAATGGAGCGAGAGCCCTTTGTAATATTACGAAGGCGTTCCTTAATTTGCTCAACATTTGGAATTGTGGATTGAGTTTCCGTTGCCATTTCAGTTGCCATTTGGAAGAAAAAAATACAACAGCTAACAGTAGAAATATGAGAGGAAAAGAAGATTGTATCTTCAATAGCTCTGATACCATGAAAAAGATTAATGAATGTATATTGAATAGCTTGCATTTACAAGATACAGATTGTATGTTATATACACATAGAAAAAAACTAATTTACTTAATAACATGTTAAACTATTATGCTAAGAAGCTATTATTATGGGATCATCCTTATCTTTGCAGCATCAACATTATCTTCAACACATATAACTTCGAAATACATTTTAATTTTAAATTTATCACTTCAACCAAACATATAATATACTTCATAATTTCTTTATTACATAAAAAAATATATTCTTTTTAAACTCAATGAAATTGATTAAAAAATAAATGGGAGAGGGCAGTGACGGTGCCACATTGGTGGCAAGGGGGCGTTGGCCCCCCCTCAACTTTTGCTATTTTTTACTATATATGTGTTAATTATTACAGTAGAAGTTGGATGACTTAATGAGATGTGTGTTCATTTTTCAATTGGAGGTCATAAATTCGAGTTTGGGGGGTGAAAACCCTTATTTTATATATTTTTCACCCAATTTTGCTTTTCAAACCTCATTATTTTTTTCCAATTTTGCTTCTCAAACCTCATTATTTATTTTGTTTTGGATCTATTTTATTTCATTTTTTACATTTTTCTAAATCTACTTTTATTATTTTTTAGAGTAGTATTATTATTGTTTGTCGAGTGGAAGGAGATGTCTTTTCTATTAATATTATTAAGTAATCGGCCCTCTCTGAATTAAAATCCTGACACCGTCTCTGGGAGAGGGTATCACCGTTTGGAGTCTACGTGGATAGCAAGTGGAAGTAATACAAAAAGGTTTCTGGTAATCCGATATTGACAGCGTAAGCAAGTCCAATGATTCTAGAAAACACGTAGTCGTTTTGACTTATGATATGCAAACACTTCATAAGCGCATATTATATTATCTCTACTTTAATATATTTAGGATTTATATATAGTCAATACTAGCTTTTCTTTTTTCTTTTTGACAGAATATATATGAGACAAAAATTACCAAACAAATGATTTAACGAATAGAAAATTATTGCACTTTTAACCTTGTTCCAAGTGATTCTTAAAAAGTTTCAAACATTATACTACTCCCTCGTGATATGTTCATATCTACTGTTAAATGTTATTTAAAAAAAGATTGACAAATTTTATTGACTTTTGAAGATAATATGTTATTTTTAGACAATAAATAATGTATACGATATATTGCGTGTATTAATAAATATGACAATTTTGAATTTAAAATATACTTTTGAGATTTTAAATTGTAATATAGAGTATATATTTTTTAAGATTTTTAAAAAATAAACCTTATTATAGGACACACGTATGAAAATGCTGAAATTAAACTTGACATGGAGAAAATAATATATACTTTTAGCCGAAGAATTGCATTTTTTTTCTCATCATATGTACAAAGGATTTTGAACTTTACTCCCTCCGTCCCATTTCAATGTTTACGTTTGTTTTTTGCAAGTTGATTAAAAAATATTATATTTTAATAGATAGTGGATGAAAAAATATAATATTTAATGTGAAGTGGGTAGATGGATCAGTGTTGGATGATATATATTACTTGTTTTAAGTGAGTCTCATATTCCTAAAAAGGAAAAACGTAAACATTGAAATGAGACGCGCAAAAATAGAAACGTAAACATTGAAATGGAACGGAGGGAGTATTTTTTATTACTATTTTTTGTTTTGTTTTTTTCTTGTACCTATAATTTTGAGGTAAAAATAAAATTTAGTTAATTTCAGTGATCATAATTATAATCACCTGAAATTAACTTAAATTTTATATTTTTAGAAAAGGTAGTGTAAAATATCGTCTACTTTTGAGTAAGATAATATTGAATATAATTAAAAATATACTATCTAAACATTAAAATAATAAATAAATTAAAAAAGACCCTTAAATCAACGATTGGCACACCGAAGTTGACAGTATCGTCATCCAATTATATTATTGTTGTAGCACTGTACTGATGCTGATCTAAGCATTCATTATAAATTATTGATCATCTTAACTATTAATGATATTATTTTCTTTTCGATTTTAAAAAAAATCTCTTGATGAATTGAACCACCTTGCCAAGCTTCTGTCTGCAACTGTAAAGTTGTCTGTGGGGTGGGTTAATCCACCAACCACTTTTCCGTAGGGATGTAATAGAGAAAATGCAATTTTAATTTACTACGAAAAAACTAATTACAAAATAATAATAATAATAATAATTTAATTTAATTCTAAAGATAGTTTTTTTTTAATTATTTCTTATATAAGACTTATAAGTATCACAAGAATTGAACCTGAATAAATCCACTCTCAATTTAATTATTTTTTCTTTTAATCATCATTTTTTGGGTTTTTTATTTGTTGCTTAGTTTGTTGAGTTATTCTGAATTAAGACAGTTCTTTGACGTTACTTTTGCCATTGTTTATTGACTAACAAAGATTCTCCAATCTTTTAGTTTTCACACTTTCACTCCATGAAATTTCAATTTCATTAAAAAACTTTCATATACCATAAAACTAAATAATACCTGGATATATATAAGCATCTTTTTAGACTTTTCCACCATGTTTGACATTTTAAATGATCAATTTAAACATTACCACTATAATTTAAATGTACAATATTAATAAATGTACAAAGTTTTAATTTATCAAAAGTGTGAGAGCATCTGAAAAATATTTATTAAATGGAGTGGAAAAGGAATATTTCTAAAACAAAGTACGATTCTTGATTTAATTACCAACTTGAAAATTATTACTTTTTACTAGTAAAATATCATATGCTTTGCAACTTAAATTAATTCTATTTACATAAAAAGTTGATCACATACGGTGTATTATATATGATCATGATTTTAATTCAGTCAGGAAAACACATGTAAAATTGCTTCTCAGTGTGACCGTTATTAACAGCTTAATTGATGTGAAATTAAAAATATTTTTATAATTATTGGACAAATAATATCATGGTGTTAGATAATTTTATTAGTATAATATTTTAATAAATTAGGTAATGAATTAAGTAAGGACGCATGACATGAATGAGTCTAACTCTAATTGACTTATAAATTAACTTAAGTAAAAAATTCCATGTTAAGTGGATGAATCTAAGTTACAAACGGTATTTCTGTGTCATTTTTTATTTATATTTTGTGCCATTATTTATATGACTGCCTCTAACATTATACTCCCTCCGTTCCAATAAACTCTTCACTCTTTTCTCATTGGTTTGTTTCACTACATTCTTCATCTTTCAAAAATAGTAAAAATTTCAATATAAAAGCCTCTCCCTACATTATATTTTCAAAAATATCACTTTCACCAAACTCACATAACTTACTTCATCATTTATTTATACTTAAAAATACCACAATACCCATAAAAGTTAATAAAATTGGTCAAAATTTTTTTTTCTTAAACTTCGTATCTACAATAACGGTGAAGAGTTAATCGGAACGAAGGAAGTATTTTCCCTTTAGTGTATAATATTTTATATTACTCATCAAACAGTTTGGCACGAGAAATAATACATCAAAATGGCATATAGAATTAGAATCGTTTAAGTTACCCATGAAGTTGCCACTTACCCGATACATACAAGATAGAAAAAATAAATTAAAGTTATTGGCTTAAAATCATAATCAAGACATAATCATTAAATAACCCCACTAGTTCGCAAGGTTGACTTAGACAATAAAATAGAAAAAAATGAATGTTAATTGAAGCTAGCCAAAGTAGTGTTGCATGGTTGATTATTCCACTATAAATACGTGAAGTAGCTCTAGTATTGTAGCACACAACCCTAATCTTCAGACAAGGGAAACTTGTACAAAATCCCTTTCTCTTGTAAGATAAAATTAAAGAATCATGGTATCTAGTTACTCGACTCCATTAATTCTTCTTCTCCTTGTTATAGGAGTGAGCAATGCTCAGCTATCTCCCAATTTCTATAGCTCCACCTGCCCTAATCTTCTTTCGATTGTTAGATCAGCCGTGAACTCTGCAGTGTCGAGCGACTCTCGTATGGGAGCTTCTTTGCTCCGTCTCCATTTCCATGATTGCTTCGTCAACGTAAGCTTCCCTTTTAATCATTTGTTTCATTCAATTACTTGTACACATGGATATACAATTCTCGTAAGATTACTTATATTGATCATAATATTGGATGTAGCTATATCTTTAGATAAATCATAGATTGCTTGAATTAATTCTAGCTTAATTCTTTGCTAAAAGAATGATTAATTAATTGATTATTCTCTCTCTATGTGTGTACATGTGTTTGCGTAATCAACCATGCATGCGCACGTATTTTCAATGCATATATACAAGCCGTCATCAATATAATTGCCGTCCATTTATTTTTAGAAAATCCAAAGCGTTAAGTCCACCTACCAAACATCTATTTATAGATCTTTAATTTACTTGATTATTACTCCATTATTATTCAAAATACTCCGAGAGCTACGTGGACACATACTAGTTCTTGATAATGAAATTTTAACAAATGCCGGCAGACTTTTCACTCTATATATATTGAGATGCTCTATGTATATATACAGTGGCGGACGCACTGAGGGGTTAGGGGGGCACTGGGTCCCCTCTGAACTTCTAAAAATTACTAGTATAGATATAGAAATTTTTTTGAAATACTTTTGTGTCCAAGTGGTGAAGTGAGGATGTTTTAGTTTTAAAGGTCCCGTGTTCGATTCATGCAGCACTGTTATTTTTTTCCCCTCTTTTATTTATTTATTTTCCCTCTAAATAACATATTTATTTAATAATTTTAATGACTTTAGTTTCAAAATTGTTACTCTTACATAATACAATTAAAAATACTAAAACATCTTTAGAAAAATGTTAATAAAAGTTGGTAAATAAAATAATTCTTCTTAAAATTTGTAGAACAAAAAACACGAACTATTGTATGAGAAAAGTTGGGCCTCCCTCGACGGAAATCCTGCGTCCGCCACTGTATATATATGTCACATGATTTGACATTAATTAATTACTTCAATATAATCATGCATTAATCACAGGGATGCGATGCATCGGTTTTACTCAACGACACAGCCACTTTCACTGGAGAAAAAACGGCTGCACCTAATGCTAATTCACTACGAGGCTTCAATGTCATCGACAATATCAAGACTCAAGTCGAGGCCGCATGCCCCGGCGTCGTCTCTTGCGCCGACATCCTCTCCCTTGCCGGACGAGACGGCACCGTTGCTGTCAGTTTATATAATTATTATTACATGATTACATTCAATTTTTTTTTTTTTTCATGCATGTAATTAAATTAAATTAAATTGAAATAAATTACAGTTGGGTGGGCCAAGCTGGTCAGTTGCACTAGGCAGAAGGGACTCAACCACTGCAAGCTTGAGTGCTGCCAACAGCCAAATCCCAGGACCTGGACAAAACCTCAATGCCCTCATCACTTCTTTCTCTAACAAAGGCTTTACTACTAGGGAATTAGTTGCCCTCTCTGGTACTACTAATTTCATTTAATTTAATTATCTTCATTATTTTCATAGTACCATGATTAATTATAGATTGGTTATTATGGTAGGTTCTCACACGATAGGACAAGCCAGGTGCGTGACCTTCAGAAACAGAATCTACAACGAAGCCAACATCGACCCGACCTTTGCAAACAACACCCAAAGGAACTGCCCCAGCAGCGGCGGAGACAACAACCTGTCACCGCTTGATGTCCGTACTCCCACCGCCTTCAACGTCGATTACTACACGAACCTCATCGGCCGAAGGGGTCTGCTGCACTCTGATCAGGAGCTCTTCAACAATGGCTCCACTGATGCTCAAGTTAGGGCTTATAGCACCAACTCTGCTTCTTTTTTCAATGATTTTGCTGCTGCTATGGTCAAGATGTCTAATCTTAGCCCACTTACTGGAACCAATGGCCAGATCAGGAGGAACTGCTGGAGGACTAATTAAATTGTGTTTTTCGTTTTTGTTTTTCTTTTTCCTTGTCGTTTGTGGGTTTTTTTTTTATGTTTTCAACAACGCTTTAGTTCGAAGCGCAATGAATAAAGATTGATGCTGAGCTGAGTGTTGTTATTGCCCTCCAAAATGTTGTTGTATCTTGGTTTCATATTTATGAAGAATTAATAAATGGCAACCCAATTGTGTGATTTTTAGATTAATTTTTGAACATGAGAGTGGTAGTTTGTCGTTTTGATTATTAATAATTTATAATTCTGAATTGTGATCATTTTAGAAGAGAAGTATAGTAGTAATTAAATTGTGCAATGTGGTCAAAAATAAAATAATAGAATCGTTTGACAAGTTATACTCTCTCCGTCCGCCTGAAGAGGGTATTTTATTTTTGTGCACACTGATTAAGGAATATTATTATTTAATGTGTAGTGGGTAGTTGTATTAGTGGGTGTATGTGGATCCTATGTGTGTAAAAAAAGGAAATGACCATCTTGGAGCGAGCGACCAAAATGGAAAAAAAACCCTCTTTCGAACGGACGGAGTGAGTATAATTTAAATACATAGTTAAATCTACATAATAGTAACAAAAAATGGAAACATAATTTTTCCAAATCTGTTTTTTTCCGAAGCAGGTGAGAACCTAGCTCTCTGGACTCTAATTTCTAGCCCATTGAATTGTTATGTAGTTTCACATACATATCGGGCCTAGCCTCAAGTCGTATTAGTTGCTATAGAGAATGGATTTTCGGCCCAAGCCCAAATTTGTTGATTTTATGCTTAGTTTCAAAAAATCATTTTGGGCTTCCAGATGGCCCATGTAGTTAAATGTGGGTTTCCTTGACGCGATCGTTACGCGCCACTATACGTATTTGCCTAGAAATTAATAAGAATAAAAATTTTAAGGTTAACTCTCACTAGCAACCGAATTTACCAATGGAATTCAATCAATTAGTAATTACCAATGGATTAACAACAAAAATGACATTTTATTTTAGCAACAGAATGCCAACGGATTTATTCTCTATTTTAGCAACGGAATTCAATATGTTGGTAATTACAAACGGATTACCAAGGGAATTATTATATAAATTACCGATGGAATTATTAGCAACGGATTACCAAAGGAATTATTTACCAATGGAATTGATTCTTCGTTGCTAAAAAATTACCAACCACCACTTTACCAAGGGAATTTTACCAACAAATTCTGTTGGTTAGTCAATTTAACAATAAAATTAAGACTTTTACAAACGGAATATTCGGTTGGTAAAAAATAGTTTTTTTTGTAGTGCTGGTGTGTACATATGTGCAGGTACACCTAAAAATTTATAAGATAAAAATTAGAGTATATTGAGTAGTTATTATATTTATCAAAGTGCTCTCTTTCTAGCAGGTGGCTCCTACTATTTTTAATTATTTTATTTAATTTCTTTTAATGGTTAAGGTTAAATAAAAAAATTGATTCAATAGTTTAAATTATTCAAATGTATCCTGTGCGCTGTAGTTTAACTTATAATTTTATATTCAATTTATGAGTTCAATAAAGATAGATTCGGATATTGAACAATTTTAATCGATAGATTAAGTTTTAATTTAATTTTCACCATTAAATTAAGTGAAATAATTAAAAACTAAAAAAATAATTAAATAGTATACCTCAAATCACCACTAATTTAATTTATACTAGTAGTGCCTAACGATGAAACTAAATGCGAATTAAAAATTTTGAAATGGAAACTTAAACGCGTGCATAATCATATCTTTCAGGGTGGATAATTCCCGTTGGCATGGCGGAGCCTAAGTTAAGAGATGAATTAGGATTAAAAATATATACATGTAATTATTGGTTGAGAAATTTTATAAGAAATTTAATTATTAAGGGTGTTTATAATTTCAAAATTAAAAAGGGTAAATTTAGGGTGGTTTTAAGAGGTGTGTATACAATAATATTAAGATTTAAAAAATTAAAAGGGATTGTGTATTTAATAAGGGTTTGTATTCAATAAAAAAGGGATGTGTATTTAATAACACTTCTCAACTAATTAATCTGCGCTAGAATATTTGTATGAATGTTGTATTTCCAAAATTGTGGGTTGCATTTGCTATACGTACTCAATCACTCCTTAAAAATCATGGCTTCGATATATTAGTTAGGGTTAATTGCATATAAAACCACCACCTTTGCTTCAATTGCAATTTTGTCCCAACCTTTAACATTTGGCAAAAAAAATCATCGCCTTTTAGGTTTGTTGCAAATAGAACCCAAAGGTCAATCCTCTCTTACCTTCAATGCTGAGTTGGCAAAACAATCCACGTCAACACTCCCACACATAAAAAAAAAGAGAAAAATAAGAATTCCTTCTGATCTCGAAAACAACCTTGTGTTGAACCCCAATAATTCCTCTGATCTCGAAAATGAGGAAATTGTTGCCTGTTAATCAAATGTTGATTGTTTATGGGGACATCTAGCGGGAGAGGGATCAGACGACTATCCATACAAGGAGGGAATCATGGCTGGAAAATTGGTGGTTTACAAAGTGCACCAGAAATATATGCACGACGGCGTGATTGGCGATGCAGGCGATGAAAACGCCGTCAGAGAGCTCCATCACCTACACGCCGAACAACGGCGCGGTAATGCCATTGCAGTTCATAACTCCATTAGAAATAAGAGACAATCACCGAAATGTACCTAGGTTCCAGGATGTTGGAAACGGAGACGCCGGCAGCAGAGGTGTGGACAAACTCAAAGCCGGCGTCGTTGCAGTCGACGATGAAGGAGGCGGTGTTGTCAGGGTTGGGGAGGGAGGCAATGCGGCCGAGAGGGGAGGAAAGAAGTGCTGAGTGAGTGAGAAAGAGTTCTTGAGGCGGTGAATTAGGATGTATAGGGAAGTTGGAGGTTTGTGGAAGAGAAGGCCTTTCTAAATAGGGTCGTTTAATAGCAACTGCGAATCCCATGGAGTGAGCTCCATTATTGACATGGAAACTCCATTATTAATTTCTTACCAGAGATGATGGTATCAATACGACTGCAGATTCCATGGAGTGAGCTCCATTGTTGACCGGAAACTCCATTATTATTCTTATCAGAGATCTCAATCCGATTCTTAATTTTTGGGAGGGTTGATGTGGCACTGATTTGCCAACTCAGCACACAAAGTAAGAGAAGATTGACCATTGAGTTCTATTTTCAACAAATTTAAAAGGTGATGATTTTTTTTTGCCAAATGTTAAAGGTTGGGACAAAATTGCAATTGAAGTAAATGGGGTGGTTTTATATGCAATTAACCCTATTAGTTATTACACATAAAAGAGGGTAACATAATCTGATTTTCTTAACAAAAAGAAAAAAAAATTGAGTGCACGCGCAGAGTATAGTTTCGTGCAAATAGTGAAATATTATTATGAATTTTTATTATCAATTCATTCAAAAACTATTGATATATTTATAAAGATTTGATATTATTTTTCCTTTATACTTTAAGCTCTTTTATTATTGATTCTTTTAAAATTAAACATATCATACATCCATATATATAATTAATGCTAATAATTAGGAACTAGACATACATGATTTTTTTTAAAAAAAAATGTAAATAGGATGATTAATAAAAAGATTCGAATATGAAGATAACAATAGCATGCACGTTAATTTAAATGCAGATAGCAACCTTCAACCAACTGTTTTTCTACATTAAATAGTCACACTTATCTGACATATATGGAGTTATTTCATATGCACCCATGACACCCGTCTTTTTTTTCCATTTACAATACTAAGTACACTCTGTCCAAATAATTACCATATAAAATACTACATGAGGTGGAAAAATAACAACCACAGATCTTATAGTAGCTGTAGTGCGATCCATCAAAGAAATACATAACCTCATTTTTACACAAATTTTTTAAAGAAATAATGTATGAGTATGTTTTGGTGAAATATCTAAGTAACATTTTTGGATGATTTCACTATGTAGCTAAACATTCTTGACTTGATTTTACAATTATACTCCATCCATTCTTTTAATATAGACTCACTTTATTTTGTCTCAAAGACAAAATATTTATATTTACTGAAAAGAGTAATAATTTATGGGATTTTTTTTCCATTTTATTGTATTAAATGAGCTTTTATCAAAAATAACAATAAGATCATTATAGTGAATTTATATCTAAGTAATATGTTAAATCATAGAATACCAAAAGATGAATGAGTTCATCTTAACTTAATGGAGCGATATAGTCAATTTTATACTAGTGCATGTAGTAGAACAAAATCATATGGAGTATTTCGGAAAATGATATAACTCGCCTTAATAACACCTGTTTCTGAAATGGTGACATTAGACAAATTTAATTAGATTAATGAATAGGTTCAATTCGAATAGATTTTTAAATTTTTTGTGTAACTAATCAAAGCGTATAAATCAAGATTCAGAAATAAATGCTTATATACTGGAGACACGTGCATTAATTATAACATCGTGGAATTAACAGTAATTAACAGTGGGTGAATTTACATAAACTCAAAAGTACAACACATTTTAACTGCGATTTATTACCCTTGGTACAACACAAACCAAAATAAATTACCTCTAAAACACCATTCAACGTTCCAGCAGCTGGAGTGAGTATATTAATCAGACGGCGAAGAAATTACCGACGCCTTCAGGCGGAGGCGGATCCACGGCCGACTATGGACAGCAAAGCTCTCTTCACGATCACCGCCGAGTATCCGCCGAAACAGAGTCTGGAAGGGCAGACCTCGTCGTCGCACGAGGATCCTCCCCAGCTCGAGAAACGGCGTCGTTTCCGGACGTACGCCGGCGTGGAGAGCGGATCGGAATGCGAGGAGGATGACCAGGAGAGGGAGGAGAGAGAGGAGGAGGAGGAGTGAGAATTTGGCGCGAATTGAGATTTTTTGGGATTCACTCTGCGTAACAAATTGTGGAGCAGCAGCTTAGATCTGGAGGTTTTATTGGAGGAATTGGTGAGATTGTTGGAGTAGTAGGAGGGGGGTGGGGTGAGGGGGGGTAGGAAGGAGTGATCGGAAGAGAGGTGTTTGGGGGTACCTGGGCGAGTTTCCCAGGTGAAGGGAACGGCGCTCGAAACGTTGCCGTAATAGACTCTGAAAGAAGGGTGGGATTTTGAGGCTTCTTTGGAGAGAAGCTTCGAGAAGAACTTATCGTCATCGTGTTTAATTCTGAATGATTTAGCATCAAAATCTGGCCTGCTGCAACCCATCTTGCTGCTTCTATTCATCACCTTCAAGTTTT
This sequence comes from Pogostemon cablin, assembly GCA_023678885.1. Classification (NCBI taxonomy): domain Eukaryota; kingdom Viridiplantae; phylum Streptophyta; class Magnoliopsida; order Lamiales; family Lamiaceae; genus Pogostemon; species Pogostemon cablin. The sequence goes on from CM042983.1 coordinate 2,783,995, forward strand.
GCAACTAGGTGTGATAATGGTGCCAAATTGTGTGTTGTGTGTATATATTTGAACTTTGATGTATTAATTAATTAAAGTTTTGGATCATTAAGATTGGGATTCTAATAATGGAGTAGTCCATTATTTATATCTATAGATATATATAGATACAAAGGCAAATGATTTTTTGTAAAGGCCAGCATCAAGATTTGCGTCAACATGGCACTGGCACCACACTCTAGGGCTTTAAATGACACCAACTTGACACTACTCTCATTAATTAATTAATTATTAGAAAATGTTTCATCATACTGTTATCACAAATTTTATAATTTCATGTACTACCCGCAGACTTTATTTTCAATTAATAATTAAAAAGATTTCACATTTACATTATCACATAATTACTCTTATTATATCTTCTAATGAGATATACATAATCTTATTCCCACATCATGTTAATGTAAAATTTAAGTATTTTTTCTAATGCATCAAATTTGTGGATTGCATTAATCGATTTGCGATGGTTTTTTCTTTACTCATATTACTCAATTGAGTTTACTTAGTACTAATTAGTCAAGCTCATGAATAATTTAATTCAATTATGAGTTGAGAATTAAACTTAATATTAATATAATAAAAAAGAGCATGAAAATGAGAAGGTTGAAATTCTAGAAGAGCACGTATGATCACGCCAAGAGACAAATAACCCCTGAGGTTCAACTCAACCCCATTTGATTTTGATCCACCATTGGTAAATATTCTCAGCTCAGCTTAGGACAACTTGATTGTAAAATAATAATGAATTAATCCTTTTGTTTCTCTCCAGTCAAAGTCAAATCTCGCTCTTTAACTTAATTAGATTTGACATTAAGGTTATGGAGTAATAAATACTATCAAGTGAGGAAGAATTTTACTACTCCATATATGATCATTTAACATACATCATTGCCCCAAGGGCATAGCTCAAGTGGTAGAGGGGAGAGTGGAAAGGCCTTCCAGCTGAGCTTGGTTGCTGCAGGGTGGGGGTTCGAATCCTGCCTTTGGCATGGATTTGGCCCCTTGCAAGCACAAGTTTAACAGTGAGCCCTCCCTATAAGCCACTTGAGGCACATCCTGCGATTTACCTCCTCCACCAATCCTCAGGGCAGGGGCGGTGGGGGCCCCTAATGGTGTGGTACACCATTTAACATACATCATGCATAAAATTAAGATACTAAGTAACAAAGTAAACTGCTTGAAATGATCTAATAATGTAGTAATAATATAAAATGACCTGAATAAGCTTACAGCACGGCCACGGGTGATTCAACAGCACCCACCCAAATTGACCAGGCCCACAGTTGGCCTGTTGGATGAATCAGCGATCATCTACCAAATTTATATACTCATAATTTTTACTTTGAATTGTCCAGCACTTTTAATAGTTTAAGAAAAGTTATTTTTTAATTAATTTTTTAAGAGTATTGTGGTATTTTTAGGTAATAAATAAATTATAAAATATGTTATGTGTGTTAGATGGGAGTGATATTTCTTAAATTAAGATAAACTTTTAAGGTTATTAGTTGATTTGAAGTTTTCTTTTTTTGAAATAAGATAATTAATTTGGGACAGATGAAAACAGAAAGTAAACAACGAGTTTGGGATGAGGGAGTAATATATAATTTTTATTTTCATTAAATATAATTCTATACTTAAAACATTACTCTATATGCTTTTTTACTACGGTATTATTGTAATTTACAAAGAGGAGGTAAACGCTAATATAAGACCGAAGGATAGTTTACAAAAGAAAAGTGTCCAAAGTTTGGGTGAATTGAGTTTAATAAGTGAGTTGCCAAAAAAAATAAAAAATCATCACCGAGTTCAAGAAATATGTTTTATAGAAGTTGTGTACGTTCTTTTTAATAAATAAATGAGTTAATATGTTTTTATAGAAGTCGTGTGCGTTCTTTTAATAAACAAAAAAAAAAAACAAATTAGTTGGTCTATTATGCAATTGAAAGTATAAGGCGTTCAAAAATAAAATATTTTATTTTAAAGGATATTCATTTTAAAACATAATAATATTATTTTTGCAATTAAAGAGTTGATTGAAATATAAATCATATTAATATTTTAGTAAGAAAATTATTTATTTAAATTTTTTTTGAAAATTTAGTATCGCAATAGACTAAATTTGACAACTTTGAAATTTTATGTATATTATGTTATTATATGAACCATTCAAGAAATAAGAACCTATCTATATTTATATATTGAAGTGAAATGATGATTTAAATATTTTTATTATGGAAGTGGTCCTTGGATCCAACTAATGGGACTGGCGCAATGTCGGTCTATTTATAAACATACTAAGTCAATAATTCTATTTGGTAAATCATATATCATCACATATTTATTTCAAACTTCAATCAAAAACACCATATAAGTAATTAAATATTAAATTTTTAGTAGATCATAAAATCTAGATAATTAGCGCTACCGGAAGTGGTGCCAAGATTTTGAATTGGTTTTGGGTTAGAATAACAGGACTTAAATTGTGTTAGTAATAAAAATAAAAAAAAAAGATTTAAATTAGTCAGGAACATATTTAATTATCATGAATTGGTAATATGAATAATTGATTCATGAAAAGACCAACATATTAATTATGAAAGCATACGTACAATGACAGAAACAAAAATCCTATAGGAATATCTCTGACCCTTTATATAATCGGTAGATGCAATAATTAATTTTGTTAGAAGGGACATGATAAAGAAATATCAATCTTGAAAAAAACGATCTAAATTATCTTCTTATATATTAAAACAAAATAACTTTCCGAATTTAGATTTTATAAGATGTGAGGTGTCAAATTGTGGTGAGTTATCATTTATTATTTTTATGAATTTGTGAGGTGACATAATGTGATTTGTTGGATAGTTTTGAGGAGGTCACAGGTTCAAACCTCAATGAGTATATTTATTTTAAATTATTTATTTATGTATTTTCTTAAATGATAATCTTAAAGTGGGCTATGACTGTGTGATAGGTTGGACTGAAAATTTAACTAATAAAATAATAATAAATGGACTTATTTTTTAAAAAAATTTAACATTAGCCCAATTTTTATAATTACAAAATAAGTTGGGTTGAAATCTTAAATAACAAAATGATGCATGTGCTTTTTATTTAATTTGAAACATCAAATATTGAATATATATTTTATGTTACAATTTGTTAAATTATGATTAACTTTTGTTTTTAAGTTTACACGTATCATTCTCAAATTAATTTACATTTTTAGTAAGTTTTAAAAGACTAATAGCTACGTAGATTAAAAGTTTATTTTTTTATTTTTTCCTAATGACAAATTAATAGATTGAATTTTATTATTAATTTAAAAAGATAATTTTAATTAAATTCAATAGGTATATAAATTAATGTTTAAATTAAAATTATTACAAATAATCATATTATATTAAATAAATTAATATTGCATATCACCGTATTTATATCATTATTTTGCTATTATATAATTTATTTATTAATTAATTAATCAAATTTTATTAAATATGTATTAAAATTTTATGAAATAAAAAATACATCTTTTTGCTTTTTCTTTAATTAAAGAAATTAATTAATAGAAGCCCGTAATTTAATCATAATTAAATAAAAAAAAATTTCTTTTTCTTCTTATATATTAAAACAAAATAACTTTCCCAATTTAGATTTTATAAGATGTGAGGTGTCAAATTGTGGTGAGTTATCATTTATTATTTTTATGAATTTGTGAGGTGGCATAATGTGATTTGTTTGATAGTTTTGAGGAGGTCACAGGTTCAAACCTCAATGAGTGTATTTATTTTAAATTATTTATTTATGTATTTTCTTAAATGATAATCTTAAAGTGGGCTATGACTGTGTGATAGGTTGGACTGAAAATTTAACTAATAAAATAATAATAAATGGACTTATTTTTTAAAAAAATTTAACATTAGCCCAATTTTTATAATTACAAAATAAGTTGGGTTGAAATCTTAAATAACAAAATGATGCATGTGCTTTTTATTTAATTTGAAACATCAAATATTGAATATATATTTTATGTTACAATTTGTTAAATTATGATTAACTTTTGTTTTTAAGTTTACACGTATCATTCTCAAATTAATTTATATTTTTAGTAAGTTTTAAAAGACTAATAGCTACGTAGATTACAAGTTTATTTTTTTATTTTTTCCTAATGACAAATTAATAGATTGAATTTTATTATTAATTTAAAAAGATAATTTTAATTAAATTCAATAGGTATATAAATTAATGTTTAAATTAAAATTATTACAAATAATCATATTATATTAAATAAATTAATATTGCATATCACCGTATTTATATCATTATTTTGCTATTATATAATTTATTTATTAATTAATTAATCAAATTTTATTAAATATGTATTAAAATTTTATGAAATAAAAAATGCATCTTTTTGCTTTTTCTTTAATTAAAGAAATTAATTAATAGAAGCCCGTAATTTAATCATGATTGTTTTTAAAAATTATTTTGGAAAATTCATATCTCATATAAATAATAATAATAATAATAATAATCAATTAATTAAAAAGGATAATATATAGTCTTAGAATTTCTAATATTTCAAACGTTAACTGATGATTTACTAATTGAATTACTAATTAAAATGTAACTAATTGAAACGGTTAATATATAGTCTTAAATTTTCTAATCTTTCAAATATTAACTGATGATTTGATTTTTTTTCCTTTACTTTTCATGTAAACCAAATATTTTAGTTTTAACAATATATAAATAAAGAATAGTAATCAAACTTATTCAGTTCAAATTAATATAACTTTGTAAATTAGATTTTTTTAAAAAATCATGATCAATTAGGCATTTACATCAACAATAAGATTGATTCTTTATTTTTATTATAATTATTATAATTTTGATCGGTGAATTGACTGGATACTTAATTTTCTATTTTTAATACGTACTGCTAAATTAGATAAAAAAAATATGACCAATTAAATAATAATAAATAGACATATTTTTTTAAAAAAATTTAACATTAGCCCAATTTTTATAAGAGTAACTCTCTTGTGAGACGGGTTATTTGTGAGACGGGTGTGAGACGGGTCAGCCCATTACTAAAGTATACTTATTGTATAGTTAAAGTATGGTTATTTATAGTTAAAGTATGTTAATAATAAATCATATTATAACACACTACATTCATACTTTAATGCATAATCCAGCCTACTTTAGAAAACATACTTTAACAACATTTAAACATACTTTATGTATACAATAAGCATACTTTAGTGATGGGTCGACCCGTCTCACTAAATAACCCGTCTCACAAGAGAATTTGTCTTTTTATAATTACAAAATGAGTTGGGTTGAAATCTTAAATAACAAAATGATGCATGTACTTTTTATTTTTATTTTATGTCAATAAAAATCTAAACTTTGCATTTATTCAAATTTAATAGTGCATATCCATGATTTATTTGACACATCAAACATTGAATATATTTTATGTTGCAATTTGTTAAATTATGATTAACTTTTGTTTTTAAGCTCACACGTATCATTCTCAAATTTATAAATATTTTTAGTAAGTTTTAAAAGACTAATAGCTACGTAGATTACATGTTTATTTTTTTTATTTTTTCCTAATGACAAATTAATAGATTAAATTTTATTATTAATTTAAAAAGATAATTTTAATTAATTTCAATAAGTATATAAATTAATGTTTAAATTAAAATTATTACAAATAATCATATTATATTAAATAAATTAATATTGCATATCACCGTATTTATATTATTATTTTGCTAATATATAATTTATTTATTAATTAATTAATCAAATTTTATTAAATATGTATTAAAATTTTATGAAATAAAAAATGCATCTTTTTTGCTTTTTCTTTAATTAAAGAAATTAATTAATAGAAGCCCCTAATTTAATCATGGTTGTTTTTAAAAATTACTTTGGAAAATTCATATCTCATATAAATAATAATAATTAATTAATTGAAAATGATAATATATAGTCTTAGAATTTCTAATATTTCAAATGTTAACTGATGATTAATTGAATTACTAATTGAAATGTAACTAATTGAAACGGATAATATATAGTTTTAAAATTTCTAATCTTTCAAATATTAACTGATAATTTGATTTTTTTTCTTTACTTTTCATGTAAACCAAATATTTTAGTTTTAACAATATATAAATAAAGAATAGTAATCAAACTTATTCAGTTCAAATTAATATAACGTTGTAAATTAGATTTAAAAAAAACATGATCAATTAGGCATTTACATCAACAATAAGATTGATTTTTTATTATTATTATAATTATTATAATTTTAATCGGTAAATTGATTGGACACATAATTTTTTATTTTTCTTTACGTACAAACCATATATTATTTTAGTTATAATCAAATTACAATGAGACACTCTCTTGTGAGACGGATTTTGTGAGACGGGTGTGAGACGGGTCGACCCATTACTAAAGTATGCTTGGTATATAGATAAAGTATGCCTATTTGTAGTTAAAGTATGTCAATAATGAATCATGTTATAACACATTAAAATCATATTTTAATTCATCATCCATCATAATTTAGAAAACATAATTTAACACTCATTAAACATACTTTATCTATATAATTGACATACTTTAACACGTCTCACAAACCGTCTCACATAACTAACGTCTCTCGAGAGACTTTGTCAATTACAATAACTTAATATTTTTCTTTACGTACAAACCATTATTAATTTTAATTATAATCAAATTACATAACTTAATACGTACAGCTAAATTAGATCAAAAACATGATCAATAAAGCATTGAATCAACCAAAAAAAAAATAAAAAAATGATTTTTTTTCTTTTATTATCATTATTATTTATTTATTTTTATTTTAATGGTGCATACCAATTCTTAAATTATTCTTATTAGTACGATTACTCAATTATGAGTTTTATATATCCTAATCATAATAAGTTATGATTCTAATAAATATTAGATGTTCCAACGCTCTTTTACAAAAAATTAAAAAAAAAATAAAAAACTTTCATTATCATAAATTAATATGTTTGATTTCTATTAAAAATAAAAATTTTAAAATAATAAATAAATAATAAGACACAATTACCCGCGTCTCACGCGGGCATCGTACTAGTTTATTTAGTAAAGAAGAGCTTATTGGAGGGAGGGTATTATGGGTATAAATTATAATATATACTTACCACTTGACAGATTTTAATATACAGTGTATAAGGATTTGTGTGGTATTCCGACATTATGACATATTTGATTAAGAAGTTATTAGTTTAATTAATTTTAGGATTTGATTAAATTTTGACCCAATCAAATTTCCTAATTATAATAATTTTGATTTCAAACTTAAATACTATATTTGTTCGTTTATTAAAACTTAAATACTATATTTGTTTGTTTATTTATTACGTTCACAAACAAAATTATAAAGTTGTTCATGAACAAATTGTCAAACATATTCACGATATGTTCACGAATAGATTATTATTTTAAATACCTATTTAAAATAATATAGTCACATTATAAAGAATATTAATAAATTATACAAATATATAAAAATATATGTAACGAGCTTATTCGATTATACGCAAAATGAATATTAAATGAGTCTGTTTATGAACTTTTAACAAGTCAGTTATGCAATACTTAAATTCCATTAGTATAAAAAATAAGCTTAAAAAATAATTTTGTTAATTTTTATTTAACTAATAAAATGCATAAATAAACGAGCATGAGTTTGTCTCTTGTATCCCAGGTGTATAAAGTGTGTAAGGGTATAATATTTTGTTTTAAATAGTATACACTTTAATTAACTAGTGTCAAAACTTGCATTGCACGTCAATATATGTGATATTTTGTAACGCAGACATTATTATTATTATTATTATTATTATTATTATTTGTATTTTTGCTTTTTTTTTTCAATTTATGTTTAATATAATAATGAATGGTTTAATTAGATAATTATCTATCTATTTATTACATTAAAGATTCTTTATATATATATATATATATATATATATATATATATATATATATAGAAACTCTCTTGTGAGACAGGTTATTTGTGAGACGGATGTGAGACGGATTAACCCATCACTAAAGTATGTTTTGTATAGATAAAGTATATATGCTTATTTGTAGTTAAAGTATGTCAACAATAAATCATATTAATATCACATTAAAATCATACTCCATAATCCATCATACTTTAGAAAACATATTATAATAATCATTAAACATATTTTATCTAAATAATAGACATACTTTAACACGTCTCACATACCGTCTCACATATGTATCGTTTCATAAGAGAATTTGTTATTTTTTTACCTAACAATTAACAATTATTTGATCTAATTTAATATTTTTATTTACTCCATGATATCCTCTTAGAAAGGATAATGTACAATTACACTCACTTACATAACTAAATCACCAAAACAAACATTAAGTAATTATTAAGAATAAATTATACAATACATATTATCAATTAGTAATATTCTTTTTTATTACAAACCAATTAACCAAATATCAAATATCTAAAATTCAATAGTTTTATAATACGTAATTAAAAAAATACAATAACATTCCGCTCGCATTCTCTGTCTCATATTTACATTGCTCATTATTTTATAAGTTCTACAACGTCATAAGTAAAAGAAAAGATATGGAGTATTAAATGGGACTACAAGACGAATGGCAAGGTCTCTTGTGAGATAGTTTATTCTATAAATGAAGTATATTGAATGATTGTTAGAATATGTTTTTTAAATTATTCTTGATTATGCATTAAAGTATGATTTTAGCGTATTATAATATGATTTATTATTAATATACTTTATCTATACAATAAGCATACTTTAGTAATGCATCGACCCGTCTCACAAATAACTCATCTCACAAGAGAGTGTCTCAAGACGAATATATAGAGAAAAAACATGGGATACAAATGTACCGAAAATAAAAGAATATCAATATAACGGAAAAAATACTTATACCCCTATTTTTAATTTATAATTACGAATTAACTTTTAAAATTAAATTAACCTAACTTTGCTTCTTTATTATTTTATTTTATAGCCTAACGTCGTCCTCTTCTCATTTGAACTTTAGTTCATGATAATAAACACTCATTAATCTCGAGTAGAGTTTTAAATTAAGTTAAATTCTAACTTATTTTTATATTTTTATTGAGATAAATACTACTTTCTCCATTTCTTTTTAAATGGTACATTTTCTATTTTGAATTGTTAAAAAAAAATACCTTCACTTTTTTAATTTTCGTATTGAAGTGAAGGTGCAAACGCAAACTAAAGTGGATAGAGGAAGTTTTTTTTTTAAATAAAGAAAAGTGATAGTTCAATACTTTAAAAATTAATTTTATTTTTTTATATTATAATTAAAGAATACTCCATCCGTCCTGAATTTTTTTGCACATTTCCTTCGTAAATATATAAAGGATGTATGCAAAAAATTTTGGAACGGAAGAAGTAATATTCACAAAAGTGAAGTGCACCGTGCAATGAATTTAAAAGAAATGTTAATAACTAATCTAGTATGAATATACCGCGTGAAGTATGTATGTTACTATGATTCCAATAAGTTAATTATAATAAATCTATCGTTTCTTCTTCATTTAATGTAGCTAAAAATTATTTTATAATGCCATTTTTTTTTTATAAATTTGTGATAGAAACATACTCTTTATATATATTCATGATAATCAATGTATATGTTTATGTTTTGTGTATATAATATTACTCATAATTTTGTAAATTAAGAAAAGTTATTTATAATGTAAGGAAAAGAATAATTATAACGCATAAAATTTTATATTTTTAAATATAATTTATCATATTATCTCAAAATTGACAAATCAATGGATTTTTTTTTTGTATGATATAACTTTATTATTTATATTTATGTTATTATTTAATTTAATATATTCTTATTGTATATTAATTATTTTCATAAAAATAAATTCAAGTATTACAGATCTCCAATAATTAGATTAATCTAGAGATCTAATAATTAGATTAATCTAAATAGTGTTTATTAAATAAATTTATTATAAACATTCATTGGACGAATGATTTAAAAGGCTATAATTCAAAAGTATAAAATTCACACATTTAATCATGTAATTAATATAATTCAACATTACAGCATTCATATACAAAAGTGTATTTATTTGCTTAAAAAAACATCTATTCAAAAAATTTGAAAAAATAATATAATAAATAAGTATTTAAAATATAAAATCATAGATAGTTAATAATTCCACAATTAATCAATCCCTCTATCAGTCTCTCAACATCGTGGCTTCTCTCCAAGGTACATGTATAGAGAAAGAGATGATCCGATAAAAATAATTAAAAAAAAAAAATTCAAGACCTCAAATGCTTCCTCCCACAATCTGCATTGAATTGAAATGGTATTACATCACTGGATATTTTGATCCAATGGAAAAGAGACTTCAAATATTTGAAATGGAGGAATCTTCAAATGCTTCATAAAATAGTATTCATTCATAAATTGATTAAAGTGATTTCATACATTACTTGTTTATACCCAATGCAGGCATGGAGAGAATTAGTGAGGGAGGGGGTGCTGTTGTGTCACTGGGTGCAAGAAATGTCATAGTTTCTCTTCCAAATTCTATTAATTTATAAAGATGGAGTATAACCACTTTGTTAACATCATGCATTGAATTTTTAATATAATTAAAGTGAGAATTGAATACTGAGATCAAAAGCCACATACTAAAGTCAAGAAATTGAATACTTCAAAGGTTAAAATTTTGAACATCAAAAACATGTATTTATATTTAAATTATTTAGTTAAATATTAAATAAATATAAAATTGAAAATACAATAAGTATGATGAATATGAAGAGTTATTATTTATTTAATATAATAAATATAAATTAAGTTATTAAATATTATATGTCATTAATAGATGAAAGGGTAAAGATGTGTAATTTTAAAAAAATAGGTAGGGATATAAGTGGGAAAAAAAGTTTCTCAAATTCATCACACTTTTAATATATTAAGATTAAGATAAGATAAGGGTACACAGTTTTGTTCTAAAGAGTATACACTTTTATTTTTTTATTTTTTTATTTTTTTTCAGAAAATAAATGGTACATGTCATTATACTAAAGAGTACAATATTTAATATTAAAGGGTATTTGGGCGCATAGTGTCCCTGAGGACACACAAATTTTTGGCAACGAGGATTTATCGAGTTGAATGACAAATTGTGTTCTCGAACGCTGTGTTTAGTTACACCAACTTACGCATGTTGCATGTTGATGTATTATGGGTGATAAGTTGATATTAGGTGCATTCGAGTGCATCCATATGTGTATAACTTTTTATTCTATTTTGTATACATGTTTTTTAATAATTGTATATTTTTTTCACACTTAGTTTTTCATTAAAAAAAGTATAATTATATGTGTATAACTTTTATAATAGTGTATACATTTTTTTTAATAATTGTATACTTTTTTACACTCAATTTTTCATTAAAAAACTAACATACAAATTGTATATATTTTTATTTATAATTGTATATGTTTTTGTTAATAATTATATATGTTTATGAGAGTGGGTACCTGTGGGGTTCACCCAGTGCACAATAACATTAGCCAGGGGTGATTCATAGTTGCATAAATAAAATAGAGATTTTTAAGATGATAATATGATGAATTGATATAAAAAATTCAATAGCATCCATTAAAATATATATATATATATATATATGAATTTTAAATAAATATATTATATATTCATTTTTTTTATCTTTTCAAAATTATTTTTGATCATTTACTGTACAGTGTTGATGTGAATAGTGCCAAAGAGACTATTAAAGTGGCCCATTGGTCATAGATTCAATGGCTTAATAGAAACTCTTTAAAAAAAATGGCTTAAATAGAAACAAATAATTATCTCTTTTCGCCCGCATGGGCAGCTCAACTGGTCAAGCAAGGGGACAGCTTGTACAATGACCAAGGATCGAATCCCACCCGCTGGGAGCAACCTCTTAATTAAGGGGGGCTCCTTGTGTGGTGGTTAAAAGGTGTAACCCTTGTTGGTCGGTTGAGTTAATCATAGGTCGGTTGAGTTACCATGATTAACCTCCTTCACATGCTGTCGGACCGGCGTGTGGGGGCGCCGGCGAACCACCTTTTTGTACAATAGTTATCTCTTTTCAAAAATAAAATGAAAAATTCAAAAATAAAATGAAAAAGAAAATCAAATCTGTATCTCTTTTCAAAATAAAATGAAAAATTCAAAAATAAAATGAAAAAGAAAATCAAATCTGTCGGTTGGCCTTTCATATTCTGGAAGTAATTTATCTTAAAGTTTATAAAAATATTAATTTTTCATTTTATTAGAATATGTTATGTGAAAACCTTATCTGAAACGATTCCTTACAAATTCATGTAATTATAGTTAAAAATCACAAAGATTTAAATATTTACTGTGAAAATATTAACACACAACTTAATTTGTTTGAATCTTCTCATATGATATATTAGATGCTAGAAAGCAAAATCTCTTAAATATTAAGTTGTATTCAAACGTTAAATCTTGTGTCTAATTTCTTATTAATTATAATATATTTTATCATAACAAATTAAATATAGCAATTTCTAATGAATTTGCTGAATTAAGTTGGACAATATTAAGCTATGGATTAATAAATATAAGTAGAGTTGATATTAGGTGCACCCTGGTGGAGGATGCACCCATATGTATATAATTTTTTATTTTATTTTGTATACATATTATTCTATTTTCTATACGTGTTTTTTAATAATTGTATACTTCCTCTGTCTCGTTTCAATGTTTATGTTTTTCTTTTTGCACGTTGATTTAAAAATATTATATTTTAATATATAGTGGGTGGAAAAATATAATATTTAATGTGAAGTGGGTAGGTGTATCAGTGTTGTTATTTTAGGTGGGTCCCATATTCCTAAAAAGGAAAACGTAAATATTGAAATGAGACGCGCAAAATAAAAACGTAAACATTAAAACGGGACGGAGGGAGTACTTTTTTTCACATTAAGTTTTTCATTAAAAAAATTAGATTCATATGTGTATAACTTTTTACTCCCTCCGTCCCATAAAGAAGTTCACAGTTACTTTAGATACGAAGTTTAAGAAAAAGTTATTTTTTGGGGGGTAGTTTGGTATTTTTAGGTAATAAATAAGCTATATAAAGTAAGTTATGTGAGTTGTAAAGGGGTGACAATTTTGAAATTAAAGTGTATTGTGGGGTTATTGATTTGTATGTATTTCCTTATTTGTGGTGTGAACTTGTTTATGGGACGGACAAAAATAGAAAGTGTGAATTTGTTTATGGGACGGAGGGAGTATTCAATAGTGTATACATGTTTTTTAATAATTGTATTTTTTTTACACTCAATTTTTCATTAAAAAAAACTAACAATTAAATTGCATACATTTTTGTTCATAATTGTATATGTTTTATTTATATTTATATATGTTTTTTAAAGTGGGTGCACCATATCTTAAGGTGCACTCGGCTACCAAGTGAAAGAATAAAGATGCACGTTGAGATTATTTTGAATGCATGTTTTCATGGTTCCACAATGACAGTAGAGTGTCAAATCTACTATACTTCCTGCCGTGAATCAGGATCTCGTCCAGGAGAATCCCGCCGTGAATCAGGATCCCGTCCAGGAGAATCCCGTAGCGGTGGCGTTTGAAGCGGTTTTCGCGTCCGCGGAGGTTTCCTTCGCCACCGTGCAAGCCACCGCTGTGCAAGTCTAAGCTGTCGGTGCCCATAACGACGCCATTGCCGCAGTCGACGATGTCGTCGGAGCTGCGGCAGTGTTGAATTTGCTCCTGGAAACCGTCCGTGGAGTTCTTAATCTACCATAGACTTCAGGTATTGACTGCATACTCTTGATACATTATATTTATATGATTTGATTGCTTAATCTCTGGCTTAATAAATTCATTGATATGATGAGTTTTATGTGGATTAAAAATATAACATGTCACTCCTCATTTTGTTTGGTTTACCTATTTTACTCATTAAATAACTTTATAAATTCATTAATTTAGAATTAAAAAATTATGTGCGTTGTATTATAGTAATTTTAGTTCATTTTAAGAATTTATAAACATAAATAATTTATTTAGTTTATTAATTAATATAAATAAATTTAAGAAAAATAGTACTACATATATTAACTATTAAGAAATATATTTTATTTATATAACAATAACACTTTAATCAATCTCACATGAATCCCTTCACTCAAATGGATAGTATCTTGAAGTAATGAATATATTGATAGAAATATTAAATATCTAACATTGATAAAAATTGCAAAAACTTAAAAAAAAAATCTTAAAATATATTATAACTAATTTTAATATATAAATACAATTTAAAATATAGAAAATATTACTGATAACATTTTAAATTAAAAATAAAAGTTATAATGATACATGAACTATTAATTCTAAACATTTTTCAAATTTTGAAAATGAAAGTTTATAGTATTTTTCATCTCCAAAACTCCCACGGCACCTCGTGTCTGACTCTACACCGAAAAGTCCTCCAATCTTTTCTAGATCTGAAAAGCGAATGCGTTTTAGAAAAACATCGGAAGAATTCAAGGAATATTCAAAGTTGTATTCCAGTTTCTCTGAGAGTGCGAAGAGTGATAGGTGGAAGAACAGAGGATGGTTATGAAAATTTTGCAAAATATAGGCTGAATTTGCCGAAACTTTCTCATATGAAAAGTATACCGTTTAAATTTTCATAGGAATTTTCGCTTTTAAAGTTTTATTGAAAAATTTATTAGAACTTTAAAATTTTCAACGAATTTGCTTTTCATTTAAATTTTTCTGTTGGAAATTGACAGTTGATTAGTGAGTCTTTTTATTTTTCTATAATTTACTTTTTATTAAAAATATTATATATTTTTTCTAAAGCCACTTGCTCCTTTCAATCTTCCTCCATCCCATAGTAATTATCCCTGATGAAGAAAATAACATCTCAATTCAAAACATAAAAAGTAAATTTTAATTTTAAAATTATCATTATTTTTTAACACGCATAACATACTTTATACATTATTTATTACTTAAAAATTTCATATCACCCTCGAAAGTCAATAATGTTAGTGAAAAGTAATTTCTTTCTCAAATAACAAGGAACATGAAAGGTTTATATATAAAGTTAACTTATACCCAAAATGGAGATATTATCACTTTTTTATTTATACTAAGAATTGATCATGAAATTGTATTTATTATTATTTTTGTTATCAAGAGTATATTTCTTTTATTAAAATGTTATGATGAGAATCTTATCATATCACTGTGTTTGTTATTAATTGTGATGACCAATTAAGTTGTTTGTTGGTCATGTATCGGAACAAGAATTCAACACTGGACTCTTCTAATTACAATTAACTCCTTCTAATTTGACAAACTCCAATTTCATTACCCCAATTACCATCTGCATTTGTAACTTGAATTTCGAACAATATAACACGAACTTGAGTACGAAATAAAGGGAGTAACAATTAAGTTGAATAAGATAATTTTTTTTAAATTTTGTACAAGTCAATATACCTAATATAAATATTTTATATTTATATTAAATAATTATATTGCAACACCAAAATAAAAAAAAATTAATGAGACTGCATACGTTGGGTTATTAGGTTATGTATGTATTGAAATGGTAACAATTGGGCTATTAGTATAAAATACTCCTCCACAAATATTTTTCTCACCCTAAGCCCTCCCTCTTTCAATCCTATTAAAATATTGCTAGGGGTTTAAATTAAAAAGGAGAAAACAGGGTTTACAAGAGTTTGTAATGTAAAACTCGATTTACAAGAAACTAACTCAAAGATAAAAGCATGTTGTATTTATTTATAAATATATGGGACAAATTATGTATTATGTGAGACAGTAAGAGGATTATTTTAATGTGTATAATACTAGTGTTTTCACTATGAATACTGATTATGTGTTGATATAAGATTAAAAAAAATGAATTATTTAATTATGATTAAACAACATGATTAGCAGTTAGCAGGAAAGGCAAAATTGTAGTGCTGTAATAATTAGTAAGAGTAAATGTGTGTTAAATATTTGAAAGTAAATGGGCCGGGCGGAGTTTTAGTTTGAATGAAAGTAGCAATTTGGGCCAACGGCTCTTATTTTAGATTCTTTTTAATTTTAAATTTTTTTTTTAAGGCAACGGTCGAGTAATGATGTTCCCCGCCTTAATATATTACTATTCCTTTTGGGCCTTATTCAGATTCTATTCAATTAATTAAATAAAATCTTAAATGATTAGACAAAATTTACGGAGCAAATATTTACTAAATCTAATGTGGAATTTAAGTTTCTGCTATATTTGAATTTAAGAAATTAAAGAGGAAAATTAAAATTAAAGAGACTAACACTTAAATGATTTCAAATGGAGAGTAAAACATTTAGATCCATGACATAAATATTTAGAGGAAATGTTATTAATTTGATTTGAGATTACACCCTTATCTCCTTTTACAATAATAAATGTATGAAATGCAGTAATTATTTTAGATTCGATATATAAATATATAAAATAAAAGATTCGATATTGCATAATTTTACAGTTAGATTGATTAAAATGATCTTATGATTTAATTTAGAGTTAATTGTAAGAATAATCACAATTCTTATTACTCTAGCAAATTAATTCAAAACGCAATCTTTTAAGTATTATTGTAAAACTTAACTAATTTTTCAAATGTGAGATTAAATGTGGATTTTTCTTTTAGAAATTTAGTACTAAAAAATTAGTGCATTTTATAACAATGCTTAAATATGACATTTTTTTTTCAAATTTTCAATAATAAAAAAATAATTTTCAATATGTGTAAAGTTTTTAATTTTTCTTGCCATTAATCCTTAAAATTTATAAACAACAGTAAAAATGAGTAGTATTTTATTATGATGAATTTAAGCAATATAAGTATATATCAATGTTAAGATTTAAGCATTCTGTCAAAAAAAAAAAAATGGTACTGTAAGATTTAAGAATTAAAAGAAAAAATGTATTTAAGATTTAATAAGGGAAATAATATCCTGTCGCTAGAAATCCAGAACCAAACTCAATAATTCAACATTGGGAAAAGAATCCATCTTTTCTTCTTTATATTCGGACATCTTAACCGGACCCAACAATCGATATAACGTTACTCTCCTCACTGTGCCGTACTGTTTTCAACGTACTTCAGTTTGCACTTCCACTCTCACACACTACACACATTAAATCTCATCTCCCACCACACAAAAATCCAATTCTCTGAGTTTTTTAGGACATTTTCTTGTTAGTTTCTTCTTGTCCTTCCGAAATGGCTACCGAAAATCCCCAAATTCTCGAAACCCACCCGGTTCATTCGGGTCCGGAAACTGAACCCACTTCGGGTAGGGCTGAGATCGACACTTCGGCGCCGTTCGAGTCGGTTAAGGAGGCGGCCAACCTGTTTGGTGGAATGGGTTTCTGGAAACCCGTTTCTTATAAACCTACTGAACATGCTTCTGAGGTTCTTTTTACTCGCATTTTGATTCTCCTAATTTTTGTGGGTTTCTGTTTTCTTACATTGCCCTGTTTAGTGTATTGATATGTTGTAAGATATTCAATTTTCTCTTTTGCATTGCTCACTCACTCTGCATTTTTGGCTATTTATTAAGATTTTGGAGATGAAGGCCAAAATTCAGAGGAAGTAATTAAGAAGTGTAATTTCTATGTTAAATGATGGATCTTGTTTTAGTAATTCATAGTATGTATTTATGTAATAAAGAATTCGAATGCATCCAGTTTGTGCACTAATCTCATGGCTTCAAAGTTGATCCCCTTTTCACTTTTTACATTCTCTATGTTACCACATTAAATTAACCTGCTTTGGCAACCGCATGCCTTGCAAGCTGCTTTTTTTTTTTTTTTTTAATCATGTGAACTTTATTTTGTTGTGGGGACATACTGTGTTTAGTCATGAACATATTGTCTGAAAACATGTAATCAAATCATCTGCAGCTTTTGGGAAATTATCTTAATCTATTGTAGAATTGAAATGTTTAATGTTGTATTGTATTGGTAAGATCTAGGAGGACTATAGATTCTGCTTTTCTTGGTTGCTGATGAATTTAACTTTTGTGTGTAGCAACAACATGAGGAAGAAGTGATTGATGTTGTCCAATTGGAGGAACAAACTGCACAATTGGAAAGAGATCTTATGGTTAAGGAAAGGGAAACTCTCGACGTCTTAAAGGAACTTGAAACTACGAAAAATGTGGTTGAGGAATTGAAAGTGAAGTTGCAGAAAGAAGCTTCTGAAATTAATGCAACACTCAAGGCAAATTCATCGACAGACAATGTAGGAAATAGTGAAACTGATAAGGCTGTTCATGAAAATGGAGTTGGTGGTTTGAACCTTTGTCCTTCGGAGGCTCCAGGGTTCATCTTATTGGAGCTGAAACAGGCTAAACTGAATCTAACAAGGACTACTAGTGATCTTGCTGATATCCGATCCACAGTTGATGTGTACAACAAGAAAATCGAGAAGGAGAGAGCTTCTCTTGAGAGGACACGCCAGAGGTTGTCTTCGAATACCTCAAAGATTTCGTGTCTTGAGGAGGAGCTGAACCAAACAAGAATGAAGGTGGGGAAGGTGAAAGATACTGAAGTCCAAGATTGTTGTCATGATCCCTTGGATATCACGAGGGAGCTGCGGAAGCTTAGTTCTGAGACGGAAGAGTTTAAGAAAGTGGGAGAAGCTGCAAAGTCCCAAGTTCAAAAGGCGTTGTCTGAGATTGAACAAACCAAGGCGAGGATTCGAACTGCAGAAATCCGTTTGGTTGCAGCTAAGAGAATGAAGGAAGCAGCGAAAGCTTCTGAAGCTGTGGCTTTTGCAGAGATAAAAGCACTGTCTTCTCAGCAAAAATCCGAAGATGTAACTCTTTCGTACGAAGAATACTCATCGTTAGTTTCTAAAGCTCAAGAAGCAGAGGAAGCATCCAAGGGTAGAGTTGCGGATGCAATGGCTTTAGTTGATGAAGCAAACCTCTCAAAAACGGAGATCTTGAAAAAGGTTGAGGAAGCAACTGAGGAAGTGAAGATCAGCAAGAGGGCATTGGAAGAAGCATTGAGTAGAGTGGAAACAGCCAATAGAGGTAAGCTAGCAGTCGAGGAGGCTCTTCGTGTGTGGAGATCCGAGCATGGGCACAAGCGACGTACTGTTAACAACTCCTCCAAATTCAAGAACTCATGTTCATCTCTTCCAAGGAAGGACTCTCGTCTTCTTGATGTGAATGGTCTGAATCTTGTCAACGACGAGCTCAAACCGGTTCTGAAGCCTACTCTATCAATCGGGCAAATACTGAGCCGGAAACTGCTGCTAACTGAGGAGTATGAGAACGGAATGCAATCGCAGAAAATCATGGGGAAACGCAAGGTTTCACTTGCTCAAATGCTCAGCAAACCTAATGCAGATCCACATTCTTCGAAGAAATCAGGGAAAGAAAATAAAGAACTCCCTGCAAAGAGAAAGAAGTTCGGTTTCGCTCGGATTTCACTGCTCGTAGCAAAGCAAAGCAAGAAGAAGAAGAATCTATCATCTGGATGTTCAATGTGATGTAGCAGGTGAAGTGAACTTCCGTTGGGATCGTCAGTGTGTTGCCTAGATATTACTAACTTAGTAGTATTTATCTACATTTGAGTTTTCTTACATAACTGGGAATGTTTGTACCAGATTAATTTAGGTTTGATGGAGAGAAAAAGAAAGAAACAATGTATTGCTTAATCTGGATTATGTATGATATTTGAATCTTGAATGTAAGTCTTTCTTAACCAGATTATGTTATGCTTGTGATTTGAGTGGGATGTAGATATTGATTGTCATCTGATGCAAGACTTGCTTCTTGGTCATGATGATGTTTGGATTGTTCAATTTGAACATAGCCTCATACTCCAAATATTCATGCTGTTTATTGGATGTTATAATGGATTTTCACTCGTACATACCTCAATTTATATGCATATATATATTTGGAGTACTTTTATTGCCAAGTTTTCATACGCTTGATCATAGGAGAATACGAACCCCTTAAGCCCAAGGCCTCAATTTTGATTATTATGGAAGATAAACTCAGTGATTTCAAAACCGGTCCGAAAATAGCCGATTTTACATCCAACTTCGCTGTTTTCAACAAACGACTCCAGTTTTATTATGACATATTTGATAACTGGCCGTAAAAAAATAATATTAATAAAATTGAGATCTAAGAGAGAACATAATAAAAATGATTAAAAAATAAATAAAAGAATTGAAGTCTAAGAGAGAACATAACATGAGCCACCATTGACCATCCTCTGTACTTTGAGAACAACCTTAGGTCAAGGTGCTATGTCGAACCAAAAAAATACTATCAGTACTTAAAGTTTATTTTATATTAATAAAAAACATTTTTGCAATTAGGGCATCCCTTCACATCACAATGTAGGTTTACATTTCACGGCTGCCTGCCTCTGCCTCAGCCTCAGCCTCAGCCTCCATCCTCTCTCTTATATTTTCCAAATATTGAAAATTTGAAACTCCTCCTCTTTCCCTCTCTCACAGAAACTTTTCTTCTCTCTTTTGAAGATAACACCACCTTTCTTTCTTTCTTTCTTTCTTTCTTTCTCATGTGTTCTTTAATGATAAACTCCGTTGCTTGAAGAAAGAAATAAGTAGCTCTCCCACCTTTCTCTTTCTCTGACCTCAATTTGGGTAAGATTTGGCTTTTCATGCTTGTTGATGCGGGGTTTATGTATTTGTGCTCTCGATCAACTTGATTTAACCTGATTACCTGGATTTCATTGTTTGACTTGTTTTTTTAGGTCAAACTGCATAAAAAAATGAAATTTTTGCCCTTTTTCTTTTTAGGGAAATATTTATAATATGCATAGTGTGTTAATTTTATGATTTAAGTTTACTTAGGAATTGGCGTGTAGATGAAAGTCAACTGATTTGAGAAGAGATGTCATTGAGTTAGTTTACAATAACTGTTTTATTGACTAGTAATGTCTTAGATGGACTTTAACCCTGAGTGTGTTTGGTTTGTATTGGGTTAATGGTGCTCTATGTGCCTCTAAAAATTGTTAAAAGTATGATATTTAAAACCAAACCAGTCCAGTGGAATGCAGCATACAGGGTATTGGGGGTAGGTAACATTAACCCATGAAATTAATGATAAATCAATCCAATCTTTGTTTGCATATATTGTGTTTTACATTTTACAAGTCCTATATGCTTACATGTTATGATCACGAACCAAGTAAACTTTAAACGTATTGTCTTTGCCCTTTTTTATTTAGGGTCACACAAGAGACTCTACAATCAAGCAGTAGAATAGTGTTATTTCTTAATGAGGTGATGGAATTAATGTTAATTATAGGTCCTTGAGCAAGCTGTTGTCAAGAACCTTTTCAAAATCTGTTTTAAATAATATGGATTTTTTTCCGTAAGCTGGGTGATTTATTTTCTTGCTGGAGTGAATACAGAATAGTCCTGCAATGGTTTATTTTGTTATTTTGTGATATGATTTTATCTTATAAAATGCATACATGTTTCCTGTATTAAACTTTAGAGAGTTTAAGTTAATATTTAATTAAAAAACTGAACACGCGGCTCCCCCAAAGATTTTAAAATTTTCCCATATGAATTCTCTTATTATAAATTCATCTTCCCATATGAATTCTCTTATTATAAATTCTTGCCTTTCTTTTAATGATTTTTATTTATCTATCTATGATCTATGATATTATTACTCGCATTTTGATTCTCCTAATTTTTTGTTATTTTTTGTGGGTTTCTGTTTTCTTACAGTGCTATGTTTAGTGTTTGAATATGTTGTAGGATAATCAATTTTCTCTTTTGCATTGCTCACTCACTCTGCATTTTTGTCTTTTTATTAAGATTTTGGAGATGATGGCCAAAAATCAGTGGGAGTAATTAAGAAGTGTAATTTCTATGTTAGACGATGGATCTTATTCTAGTAATTTATATTTTGCATCGATGTAAAGTGCACCACCTCTGAAAAGTGCTCCTCCATTAAACAATGTCGGTTTACCACAGTATCTCCCATGCCCGTGGGTGATCTCCTCAACTCCCAAATGTTTCTTAGGACAGTAATGACAAATATGGAATTTAGGCCTGCATGCATCTCAAACACATCGGATTTCTTAATGTACTCAGAGAAACTGCAATACAGATCAGAATAGTCTTCCTAAAAATTCTTGGCTGAAAAGCCAGAAGGCTTTCTGGTGTAGGCGTGGCGACTGAACCTCGCCACCTTGTGTCCCAGACGTTTTAGGAAGACAGAGCTAGAGTTTAGAATATATTCCGATTTGTATTGCAGTTTCTCTGAGTACATTAAGACTCCCGGCATATTTGAAGATGCATGCAGGTCTAAATGCCATATTTGTAAGTACTGTCTCAAGAAACATCTGGTGGGATTGAGGAGGTGACAAAAGATCTCAAAGAAGCGCAGATCCCCACGAGCATGGAAATACTATTGTAAACAGACGCTGTTTAATCATATCTTGGAGGAGCACTTCTCAGAGGTGGTGTACTTTTTAGAGGTGCACGTTGTTTAATCATATCATGGAGGAGCACATATCAGAGATGGTGCATGTTAAGCACGAAAATTCGCGCTTTCCACATGTCGTTTTTTATATGATTTATTGCAAAATTTTAACTTTGCTTTGTGGAGTTTATTACTTTATTTTATATTTTCTATGACTTCACAAGTATTGTTGAGATTTTGCATATTTTATACCTATTTTGGGGTAAAATTAATAAATATCAAAGGGGGAGTTGAAACTAGAAAAGCCGAGTTGAAGGAGTGGAGTAGATTGCAAGCCACGTGTGATAGACTTCAATTCATTTTCATAAATTGAATTTGATATGCTGGCCATATGCTTAATTAAATGAAGCTTTGAAGGCCAAGGCCTTGATCAACCGCCACATCATACATCTAATTGGGTTGTCGTGAGACCATTCACACATATAAGGCGTATATAAAAAAGATCAGAAGCCGTGAACGACAGAACATAATACTGAACTCTCACATCATACGATTGAATCATCAACACCACTTTCGCCTTTGCTACTTGAGAAGAAGAACGAAGGAGGATCATCAAGACGAGAAGAGAAGATGGAGAATTACACCAGACAACGATTTTTCTTCTCTCTTTACTTTCTTATTGTTGGCTTATAAACTCATGTTTAAGAACAATTTCATTGTCATGGTTGTTGCTTGTAACACAATGGGCTAGTTTTCTCTTAGTAGTTTTAGGATTTTGAAGGTTTATCATGTTGATGGTAGTTTTAGGATTTTGGAGGTTTATCGACTTGATGATGATTTTTGCAGAAATATTTATTTCTTATTGACGTCTTATTTTAGACTTTATGATCATGTTTCTTAATTCTCTTGTCGATTATATATTCATGATATGATTGTTGATTGATGTATGATTGTGATTTGAATGTGTTGCATGATTATATTTGTTATTTTGTGACAATTAAAAAAGGATTGACCAATATATAGCCTTTGATTGCTTGACCATGTATAGATTTTTTTTTTTTTACATGGCCATTGATAAAAAAGAATTATGGTAGAAAAGCTCCAGATAAAACTCCTTTACTAATTAAAAAAATAGATCTCTTGCGCTAGCCTATGTGGAATTTTACATGTGAATCGCATAGAAAGCGAATAAGGGGTTGTGGCTATTTAATTTTTTTTTTTACCAATAAAGAGAAGTCTAGTGCTTATTCCATTTAAGGGTTGACATCTAGTGCTCTAACTTTAAATGTAATTTAGTATGAAGTATCTAAAAATAAATAGGAAATTATTTTATTAATTGGGTCCTCGAAATTTATGTTATTTAAAATTGGTAAATCTCATTTAACCATAGTGGTTTAACATGCTTAAGTGATCATTTTTATAAAATTCTGCATGATTTTGATTCACTTGTCTATCTCATACTGTAATTCACATAATAAATTGGATTTTCCTAGAACTATCTTGTTCTTGTCTTTTGAAACATATGTGATTGCGTGCGACTTTTATTTTATTTATTTTATTTTTCTATTTAATTTTCTGTATAATTGGTTAATTAATTACAATTAAGAAATGTTATTTTGTTTTGATTATTAGTAGTGAATATTTTGTTTAACTTTAATCTCGTGGATTCGACTACAACTGATTCCTTATATTTAAGGGTAATTATTCTTGTAAGTGAACAAAAATAGTGAACAATGTGTTGGGATAAACAGATCCTCATTCATTCTTAAGGGACAAATAAAGAATATCATAAAACCCCAATCCCTACACTATTACTAATTCACACATTTCTCCTCATTCTCACAACCGAGAATACAAGAAAGGAATTAAAACAGAATTAAACACAAAGATTAAAGTGATTGGTACACTTGACATCAAGTCCAAGGACCTTCTTATATAGTACCAAGAATCCCTCCCCTTTTACTCTTCATCCGATATGGAACAAAAGAAATAAAAGAAATCCCTTCTTTCATTCTTGACAAAAACCAACAATCTCCACCTTGTCAAAATAAAAGAAGATTAATTATCTTCACCGATAATCATTCTCAATCCCGAGAATCCCTTAGAATCAACCATTCTAAGAATTATTGTCTTCACCTACAATCCATTCTCAACCTCGAGAATCATACTCCACCATATGAGTAGACCACATAGAATAAACCATTTTAAGAATTTCCTGCGGCACATATCGAAAACACTTGCTGATATTTATGGTGCTACTTCCAGCTCTTGGCTATCCCTGGAAGTTCCATCAGCTATCGATATACATCCACCACACACCCGACATCACCTGCCAAGTCAATGTCTGTGTGCAAACTTGTGGACCAGCAAATATTATTACATCATTTTCCATGACAACTGAGCATGATAAAGATCCTCAATAATATTAACTCAACATTTGGAACTGTTGCCGCACCAGCTCCTCCTTGACCAGCAACTTCACCATTGCTCAACCGTAAGCAATTACCGTGCCATTGCTCCACCATGAGCAACCACCGCACCATTGCTACACCTTGAGCAAAAATCGTTTATTACCAATCTAGCGCCCCCGATACCAAGTACCATATCGCCATCTTCCCTGTTGAATCGCCACTTCCCCACGCCACCGTTATTACCAAAAAATTTGTTCCTTTCAAACTTCCTTGAGCCAGCTGAACCGGGCTCTGATACCACTTGTTGGGATAAGCAGATCTCAATTCATTCCTAAGGGACAAATAAATAAGAGCATAAAACCCCAATCCCTACACTCTTATAAATCTTTGACTAATTCACACCTTTCTCCTCATTCTCACAATCGAGAATATAAGAAGGAATTTAAACAGAATCAAATATAAAGATTAAAGTGTCTTGATTGGTGCACTTGACATCAAGTCAAATGACCTCCTTATATAATACCAATTATCCCTCCCCTCTTACTCTTCATTCGATGTACGACAAAATAAATACTCCCTCCATCCCAACAAGTATTTCACATATTGGTGTGCGCGGAATTTAAGAAAATTTTATATTTTTATGTATAAAGTAAGAAAAAGAATACTCACTCCGTCCCAAAGATATTGACACACTTTTCTTTTTTGGTTGTCACACAGAAATTGACATATTTCCTTTTTAAGAACATGAAACCTACACAAACACAATTTATTTATTTACATGGACTCACCCACACACCCATCACACTCACCACTAATACAACTACTCACTACACATTAAATATTATTTCTCTCACTTCACTTTACATTAAATTATTATACTCCTTAATCTCCGTGCCAAAAAAATGTGTCAATACTTTCAGGACGGAGGGAGTATATATTTTAGTTGATTTAATGAAAAAGGTGTGTAAAATTGTTGGGAGGTGTAAAAAGTTGTTGGGAGATGTGAAAAAATAAGTATTATATTGGGATGTGTGTAAAAAGTGAGTATTGTTATAATGTATTTTTTACCAAATTTAGTAAAAGTAAAATGTGAAATATTTTGAGGGACGGATAAAAAAGAAAAGTATGAAATACTTTAGGGATGGGGGGAGTAAAAGAAATTCCTTCTTTTATTGTTGACAAAAACCAACACAATGCATTTTTCAAAGGTGCACGTTTAATCATATCAATTATCATGGAGGCCACCAGTTTCTTTTGCATTGCTCACACTCTGCATATTTTGGCTATTTATTAAGATTTTGGAGATGAAGGCCAAAAAATTAGAGGAAGTAATTAAGAAGTGAAATTTCTATGTTAGATAATGGATCTTATTTTAGTAATTCATACTAGTTTGCATAAATTGCATCGATGTAATAAAGTATTCAAATGCGTTCATATGTTCTTGCTTCATTATGGTGTTTGGTTTGATGAATTTGAGAAAACTAAAGCCATAAATTTCACATTCTTTGAACATGTTGAAGATGATGATCTATATCAGCAATCTTCACACTCCTTTGACAGTTGCAATCAACTAACAATATGATTGAAGAAGAATTAAAACAAGGAAGAATGAAAGTATGTGTGTGTATGTGTTTTGAATCTGTGAACACCAGACGTATAGTGGTTCGGCTTATTAATCAAGCCTACATCCACTTACTGAGAGAGATCTTTTATTGCTTGAACAAGTATGAATGAATTACAACGCACACATACATGGATTTCAGCATTTTATATACACCATGCAATATCAGCAAAGTTACAGGACCAGTTCGTGTAATTACTTTTCAGCTGGATTATCGAGCAGTTAAAACGAATCTTTCAGTTTGCAACTGACTCCATCACACACCCTGCGTGACAAGCTACACATCCATGTGTAGAACCTTCCATTCCACGCGCATATGACACGTGTATAACCGCCACAAAGTACCCTGGTCCCCACCTTTGCACATGAGCTCAATTCAGCACAATTTGAGCTGATTCCTCACTGATCTTTGCTGCTGTCAACATTCTAGCTTACAGCACCACTAAACATGAGTTTTAATCATACACTTAACACTCCTTAATGTTGATCAAGCATTTGGAATGAAGTTTTTATCTCAAATCTCCACCTAAAACTTCATAATCAAGCATTACCAATCTCCTCCCTTATTCCACTGTTTTATCAAGACAACAAACTTGCACACTGCTTTTTTGTGAGAGCAGCTGAACTCTTCACTGACATACTCAGCACACATTAATAAGGTTCTTACATAGTTCAAATTTTGAACTAGGCAAGGCCTTAGTAAGAAAATCAGATGGATTCTTGGCTGTTTCAATCTTCTTGACAACCACTTTTCCATCTTCCACCAAATCTCTAACAAAATACATCCTTACATCTATGTGCTTTGTCCTCTCATGATATTCCTGATGTCTTGACAAAGGTATAGCACTAGAGTTATCACAATGCATCAGTACTGACTCTTGTATCACTCCAAACTCAGACAAAATTCCTTGTAACCACAAGCCTTCTTTTACTGCCTCTGTAAGTGAAATGAACTCAGCTTCAGTTGTAGACAATGCTACCACTGACTGATGTGTTGATCTCCAACTGACAGCTGTGCCAAACAAGCAAAATACATAGCTTGACAATGACTTCCTTGTGTCTAAATTAGCAGCATAATCAGCATCCACATAACCTGAAAGAAACTCAATGTTAGAAGTAAACTTATTGAAATACAAACCTGTTGCCAAGCTGCCTCTGATGTATCTCTGAATCCACTTAACAGCCTCCCAGTGTTCTCTGCATGGATTCCCCATAAACCTGCTTACTAAGCTCATTGAATGAGCTAAATCTGGCCTGCAACATACCATTGCATACATGAGGCTGCCAACTGCATTAGCATATGGTATCCTTTCCATTTCTAATATCTCTGCACTTGTTTTAGCTGATTGTTGAGCTGACAGACTTATCCCTTACTTTACAGGTGTAGTAACAGCTTTACTCTGGTCCATATTATCTCTTGAGCACTTTCTCTAAGTAAGACCTCTGATGCAACACTACAGAACCTGCTGATCTATCTCTATTGATCTCCATGCCCAATATAACAGTTGCTTCACCCAAATCTTTCATATCAAATTCTGATTTTAACATCTCCTTCACCACTGTGATACATTCCATAGACTTGCAAGCAATTAAAATATCATCAACATACAATAACAAGAAGATGTACCATTCACTGTCTTGTTTAATGTATACACAACTGTCAAACTTGCTTCTCTCAAAACCACACTTGATAATATACTCATCAAATCTGAGATACCATCTCCTTGGACTTTGTTTCAATCCATAAAGGGATTTTAAAAGTAAACAAGCCTTACTGGTTGGTGATTGAACTGAAACTCCATCTGGAACTGTCATATAGATTTTCTCCTCCAAATTACCATGAAAGAATGCTGTAGTCACATCCATCTGATGCAATTCCAGATTAAACTGAGTAACTAAAGCCAACAAAATCCTAATGGAACAGTGTTTCACAACTGGTGAAAAAATCTCAGTGTAGTCAATACCCTCCCTCTGAGAGAATCCTCTAGCAACTAGTCTTGCTTTAAATCTGATTCCATCTGCTCTTTCTGGTGAAACCTTCTTCTTGTAAATCCATTTGCAACTTATCAACTTCTGATACTTTGGTCTCTGAACAACTTTCCATGTCTGATTCTTCTCCAAAGAAAGTAACTCCTCTTGCATAGCAGCATTCCACCTAGCACTATCTTTGCTGTTCATTGCTTCATCATAGTTTCTAGGTTCATATGAATCAACATCCTCTGCAGAATAAAGTGCAAAGGATACAATATCAGCTTCTGCAAACCTTGCTGGAGTTTTAATAGCCCTTCTCTGCCTATCTCTTGCTAGGTGATAGCTGTTAAGTAGCTTCTCAGTGTCAGATGTAATCTGATCACCTTTTGTTGGTGAATTAGTACTTTCTTGTACTGGTTCTTCCTCAGTTCTTGACTGATCCTTCTGTAACTTGTTCATAAACTCCACCTCAAGCTCAGCCTTATTCTTCTGATTTTGAACTAGAGGTTTCAGTGGCATGATATCCTCATTAAATGTAACATCTCTGCTTAGTATAAACTTCTTACTCTCAATGCACCATAATCTGTAAGCTTTAACACCTTTAGGATATCCAATCATGACACATCTGATAGCTATTGGAGCTAATTTATCTTGCTTGACATGTGCATAAGCTAGACAACCAATTACTTTTAGTCTTGAATAGTTAGCAACCTTTCCAGTCCACACTTCTTGAGGTTTTTTAAATTTCAAAGGTGTTGATGGACTCCTATTGATAAGAAAAGCTATTGTACTAACCAACTCACCCCAAAAATCTTTGGAAAGACCAGAACTACTCAAGATACACCTTACTCTCTCAAGTAAAGTCTGATTTAATCTCTCTGCCACACCATTTTGTTGTGGTGTTCCTGGTACTGTCTTATGTCTTATGATTCCCCTATCCTTACAGAACTTATTGAATTCATCAAAGCAATATTCAAGACCATTATCAGTTCTTAGTATCTTAATCTTGCTACTGCAAGTATTCTCAACCTCAGTTAACCAATTCTTAAAAGTAATGAAAGCAACATCTTTGGTTTTCAGTATATATATCCATATCTTCCTACTATAATCATCAATAAATGAAATGAAATACCTGCCTCCACCTTTTGTTAGTGTTCTTGCAGGTCCCCACAGGTCTGAATGGACATAATCAAGTCTGGATTTGCTTGTATGTTCACCAATGCCAAACTTAAGTCTCTTAGCTTTCCCAAAAATACAATCCTCACACTGATTAAGCTTGTCTGTTGAACTGATGTTAATGGCTCTCTGTCTTGCTAATTCCTGTAGTCCTTTCTCACTAATATGAGCCAATCTACCATGCCATATATGAATTTCATCATTTCCAGTAGTGACATAGTTTTGTCCAGTCACTGTATGACCATCAAGAATGTACAATCCATCCTTCCTGATTCCTCTCATCACTTCACATTCCCCTTTCTCTACAATGAGTATACCTCCTTTTGATCTATACTCATAGTCTGAAGCATCTAAGATTCATAGTGAAATCAAGTTTCTCTTGAGTTCTGGAACATACCTCACACCTGTCAAAGTCCTGACAGTTCCATCATGCATCCTCAATATAATTGATCCAATGCCTCTGATTTTACATGTGTGATCATTTCCTAACAACACTGATCCATCATTCTGGAGCTTAAGGTCAGTGAACCAATGTTTCATAGGAGACATGTGAAATGTACATCCTGAATCTAAGATCCAATCCATGGATCTTCTTGATGAACCAACTAACAATGCCTCAGGATAAGCAACAACCTGATTCTGATAATTTGTTACCTGATTTACCTGCACTCTTTGTTGACCCTCTTTATCAGCTTCTTGTTTTCTTTTCCTTTCATTCTTAAACTTGTAACAGTTCTTCTTGTAATGGCCTGGCTCATGACAGTGAAAACACTTTCTAACTTCCTTACCAGATCCAGAATAAACATTCCTGTTTGCTTGTTTATTTGAATCAGAATTGCCCTTTTTGTTGTACCTTTTGCCATGATCATTTCTTTTAGCCATCAAGCCCTCCCCTGATGTTTCATGATCATCAGAAACCTTCTGAAACTCCTTTGTCTTTAGAGCTATTTCAACCTCCTCAAGACTTATAGTTTCTCTATTTCCAAATAAGAGTGTATCCTTGAATCTCAAATGTCTTTGGAAGAGCTGACAACAGCTTTGGGGCCTTATCTTCTGTTTCAATAGTAGCACTAACATTTTCCAGATCATCTAATATCTTATTGAACTCATCAAGTTGCACCAAGACTGATCTATCTTCATCCATCTTAAATGAATAGAACTTCTGCTTTAGATATAAACGGTTAGCAAGTGACTTTACCATGTATAGATCTTCAAGCTTCTTCCATACTGCCCTTGCAGAAGTCTCCTTCTGCACCTCCCTCAGAGCCTTATCACCAAGGCACAACACAATGGCACTTAATGCTCTTTCTTGTGTATCAGCTTCTGCAGTGGCTTCAATGGATGATTGTGCAGTTGCTTCAGTGATTGGAGGCTTCTCCTTAATAGCATCTGCCAAACCTTGTTGTACCAGAATAGCTTTCATCTTGATCTTCCATAATCCAAAGTCAGATTTCTCTATGAATTTTTCAATATCAAACTTGGTTGCAACCATGGTGTGAACCTCCTTTTAACTGCTTCTTGATTTCTTCTGTTGATTGCAGATCTGTGATTTCAGTTTCCCACAGACGGCGCCACTTTGTTGAAGATGATGATCTATATCAGCAATCTTCACACTCCTTTGACAGTTGCAATCAACTAACAATATGATTGAAGAAGAATTAAAACAAGGAAGAATGGAAGTATGTGTGTGTATGTGTTTTGAATCTGTGAACACCAGACGTATAGTGGTTCGGCTTATTAATCAAGCCTACATCCACTTCCTGAGAGAGATCTTTTATTGCTTGAACAAGTATGAATGAATTACAACGCACACATGCATGGATTTCAGCATTTTATATACACCATGCAATATCAGCAAAGTTACAGGACCAGTTCGTGTAACTACTTTCCAGCTGGATTATCGAGCAGTTAAAACGAATCTTTCAGTTTGCAACTGACTCCATCACACACCCTGCGTGACAAGCTACACATCCATGTGTAGAACCTTCTATTCCACGCGCATATGACACGTGTATAACCGCCACAAAATACCCTGGTCCCCACCTTTGCACATGAGCTCAATTCAGCACAATTTGAGCTGATTCCTCACTGATCTTTGCTGCTGTCAACATTCTAGCTTACAGCACCACTAAACATGAGTTTTAATCATACACTTAACACTCCTTAATGTTGATCAAGCATTTGGAATGAAGTTTTTATCTCAGAACAGTATCTGATACTAATATTCAGGCTGTTTATTGGATGTTATAAATGATTTTCACTTATATGTACCTCAATTTATATGAATATATATATATATATATATATATATATATATATATATATATATATATATATATATATATATATATATATATATATATATATATATATTTGGGGTACTTTTATTGGCAAGTTTTAATACGCGTGTTCATAGGAGAATACGATCCCCTTAAGCCCATGGGCCTCAATTTTGAGGCCCACCTACCCAA
This sequence comes from Pogostemon cablin, assembly GCA_023678885.1. Taxonomy (NCBI): domain Eukaryota; kingdom Viridiplantae; phylum Streptophyta; class Magnoliopsida; order Lamiales; family Lamiaceae; genus Pogostemon; species Pogostemon cablin. The sequence continues at coordinate 2,816,340 of CM042983.1, forward strand.
TTAATTGTTCACTCTTTAAATATATTAACTGGAGTAATACATAATAAATCTAAAAAAATTAAAACATTAGATTAAAAAATATATACAGAAATTTTACAAAATACCATATAATTTAGAAAATAAATCTCAAAATATGGTTGTGAATTGTGAAATATTTATGAACTACAACGATTAAAAGAGCTGAATAGTTTCAAAATATCATCATGAATTAAATTTAAAATTTTGAAAAGATTCAACTGAACTAGTATATATTGTATATTTTTGGTTGCCTGAAACTAAAGGGATTTTAAATAGTTATCGATTTTTATCAAAAATATTATTACTTTATAAAAAATAAATATTATCATTTTTATTTTACACTCATAACTACGGACAGTTCATATTATGATCATTAATTTTTTTAAAAACATTATCCATTCTTATATATGTCACAAAACTTTTAGCCAACATTTCTCTTTTATTTTAGACATTAAAAACAAAGATGACGAAAAAAAAAAAAGGTTTACTGGATAATTTTACGGGCTGAGCACGCCACCGGATCATGACTCTGATATTAATCTTCAGGAAAATATATTTTCATAATATTTTAATTCTAATTCTAATCATTAATCCTACCAATTTATTTAATTAATCATTAGAACGAATATTCTTTTTTTATTTATAGTCGTTTATGTATCAATCACGACATCATTAAAAAAACACCGCAACGTGTCGAGGTTTAATTGGTCGATATCAGTGCATAGCGAACGTTGGGGGTGTATAGAGTATAATTGGAGCTCCGTCAGATAAATAAAAATGCAATCTTGATTATCGTTGAAGATAAACCCCGTTGCTTGAAGAAAGAAATAAGTAGCTCTCTTACCTTTCTCTTTCTCTGACCTCAATTTGCAGCTCTTGTCATTCACCAGATAAGGTAGAACAATTCATCGTGATTTCTTTCCAATTATATGTCTTTTTAATTCCTCATATGTGTTGTTTCTGTGTGCCAAAATCTGGGTTTATTAATTTGGGGAAAATTTGGCTCTTTGTCGATACCAGGTTTATGTACGTGTGCTCTCGATCAACTTGATTTAACCTGAATTTCGATCGTATGCACCTTGATTTTCATTGTTTGGAGTTGTTTTTGTTGGTCAAACTGCATAAAAATTGAAAATTGTGCCCTTTTTCTGTATAGGGAAATATTTATGAAGGGCATAGTGTGTTAATTTTATGATTTAAGACAGAGCACTTAGTTGGGAATTACTTTACTGAGGAATTGGCGTGTAGATTAAAGTCGACTGATTTGAGAAGAGATGTCATTAAGTTAGTTTATGTATGATATGCATTTACAATAACTGTCTTATTGACCAGTGATGTCTTAGACGAACTTTAACCTTGAGTGTGTTTGGTTTGTATTGGGTGAATGATGGCTCTATGTGCCTCATAAAATTGTTAGAAGTATGACGAGAGGCGGACTAATTACCCTGCGCGGTCTTCTTTTTCGTCCAAGTTTGATATTTAAAACCAACCAGTCCAGTGGAATGCAAGTATGGGGGCGTAGGTAACATTAACCCATGAAATTAATGATAAATCAATGCAACTTTTGTTTGTATATATTGTGTTTTACATTTTAGAAGTCCTATTAGCCTATATATTATGTTCACGAACCAAGTACACTTTAAAGGTATAGTCTTCACCCTTTATTATTTAGAGTCACACGAAGATACTCTACAATCAAGTCGTAGAATAGTGTTAGAAGTAGCTAAATAATGAGGTGATGGAATTAATGCTAATTATGGGTCCTTGAGCAAGCTGCTGTCAAGGACCTTTTCAAAATCTATTTTAAATAATACTTCTGGATTTTTATTTTTTTTGTAAGCTGGGTGATTTATTTTCTTGCTGGAGTGAATACAGAACAGTCCTGCAATGGTTATTTTGTGATATGATTTTATTTTATTAAATGTATACATGTTTCCTGTCCCTTACAGTTAGCAGGAGTACAAAACTTTCAAACTAGGGTTTAAAGAGATTAAATTAACATTTAATAAAAAAACTGAATACGCGGCTTCCCCAAAGCTTTCAAATCTTCCCATATGAATTCTCTTATTATAAACTCTTGCTTTTCTTTTAATAATTTTTATCTATCTATTGTTGCCAATGTGGTTTTTCTTCCCTTTTTGTTGATATTTTCTCACTTAGTTTATCCATCTATCTGTATTAATTTTTGTCTTTCATAATTTGTGTTGAGTGTTGCAAGTATCGTTTTTGCAGCATGGATAACAGGGTGCTCTTAGTTCTATTTTTGGTCAGCAGCTGCTGGTACTGTAATGCTAGAGACCTGACAGCTAATCATTTTAGTGGGAGAAGTGAAATTGTTACAGGTGGTTATATATATAATATCTTTTCTATAAATCTTAACTGCTGGTATATTGAGAGACAACAGTTTTCATATGAAAGTAGTTTACTCTACTCCACTGGTTTTCTTTCAGAAACTAAAACGTCGTATTGGATCTTTATTAGTGAGTACTGATACCTATCTCTATCTTTCGCTTGCAGTGCAGCAGTCAAAGGAGAAGCTGTCGGAGATTGATGTTCATGTAAAAGAAGTTAGCAAGAATGACCAACTATGTACATTATGTGAAGAGTTTGCTGCCGATGCTCTTAATTATCTCGAGCAAAATAAAACCCAAACCGAAATCATTGCCATCCTTCACAACACTTGCTCTAAGATACCTTCTTTCAAGCAGCAGGTACAAAGTTGTTGCTTAAACCTCTGAATGTTCTCAATCATTTATATAGATGTATGCATATGAGATGTTTGTCAATAACTTCAAATCACTAGCATTGTATATAGTGAGAGCATGTTTGGCTGAGTTTATAACCTCACTTTTATGTCACTTATGACTCGTGTAAAATATGTTCTTTCAGTGCAACGTTTTGGTGGATTACTATGCCCCTCTATTTTTCATGGAGGTTTCCACAATTAAAGCTGAAGGTTTCTGCAAAAAGGTTGCCCTCTGTGTGGATGATGTTACACTTTCTCAGCGTTTGACAAAGAATAAATGTGATGTGTGCCATAATGTTATTTCGGAGGCTATAGAGAAATTGAAAGATCCTGATACTGAGGTAGGTTTTGGAAAATTTGGCCTATATATCTTATGCATCATTCGAGTTTACTTGCTTGTATTCCTTAAATCTGAAATAGTTTAGCTGTACGATACAGCTCCAAGCTTTGTTACCTGATTGCTGCTTAATGATCATGACAGAGTCAATATACGTACTCCTCTGTCTGAATATTTAGTTTTCATTTCATAATAAAGATATTTCTTTTTTTATTCAGCTGGAAATAGTTGAATTGCTCCTGAAGGCATGTAGCTCAATTGGGAAGAATGTTCTAAAGGTAACGAGGATTTATGATCCAATCTGGTCAGATAGTAGTTTCTCTCGACGTTCAATTCATTACTGAATAATTTCTTGTGTTGTGGCAGTGTAAGAGATTGGTTTTCGAGTATGCGCCTATTATTCTGGTGAATGCACAGCAGTTCCTGGAAGCGAACGACCTTTGCACCATACTGCACGCCTGCGATTCACCAACAGTAGTTTCCGAGGAAGTACCAGACTCATCAATGCACGCTGCATCTTAGGGGAATCAATCCAGTGGCGTACGATCGATGCTGTATGAAAGTCGTCTTATATCAACTCTCTGCTGTTTTTATATCATTTCTTTACTTCATGTCAATGGGGTTTTCATGACATTATTTAAATTGTATTATATGGACATATTTATGATTCTAAATATGCGATTGTAAATGTTTGCATGCACTTAGATAACAATACAATGAGACCTTAGCAGTAAATATAGGAGTTAAATGAACTTTTAGTCTGCCAAATTTGATTTCCCTCTCAAATTATTTAAAATTTTCGATTTAGTCCCGTAACTATTTCAAAATTTTAAATTTCGTCTCAAAATTAATTTTACATCGCAAATTGTTCCAAAATTTCGGAAAATTTTTCAAAACCCTACTAAAATTTTGAAAGCTTCCAAAATTTTATGAAACCTTTTCTAATTGAAATCGTCCATAACTCCTAAAATTTTCTAAAACTGTCTCAATTTTTTTTGTTTTAAATTTTATTTTAGGATGAAAATCGAAATCTTCTATAATCTTGATACGTTTAATGAATTTAATCACAGTAAATAGGCATAGTCCAAATAAGCCGACCCGGCCCGTTGTGAGGTCGATTTGTCGTGTTTAGGACAGTCAACATATGCTGGAAATGGCGGCGCTGCACACACATCCGCATGTGATCAAAGTTTATTCCCGTGAGTAAATTATTACATGCAACTGGAATTTATCTAATTTTCATATTGTCAAAATAGTAAAATATTAATTAATACTCCGTAAGAATGTATATTGGGTGCACCCGGGTGCAAGGGTGCACCATATGTGTATACCTTTTTATTCTATTTTGTATACATATTATTCTATTTTGTATACGTGTTTTGTAATAATTGTATACTTTTTTCACATTAATTTTTCATTAAAAAAATTAACATTCATATGTGTATAACATTTTATTGAATATTATATACAATTTTTCATTAAAAAAATTAACAATTAAATTGTATACATTTTTACTCTTAATTGTATATGTTTTTGTTTATATTTGTATGTGGGTGCACCCTATCTTTAGGTGCACCCGGGTGCAAACTATAAATTGTCTAATAGTAATAATAAACTGGAATAAAAAATGAAAAGAATCACTAGAGGCTTGAGCAGTGATAATAGTGATTACGACATAATATGGCAAGTTAATTCTTGGAAGGATACTACTGTGGCTTTTAATTAAATTATCTGCCCAAAAGTTTAGAAATATCTTCCTATGTAGTACTAATATAATTTAATTGCGGTCGCTATGTTCTTATCTTTTCTTTCATTAATGAATTTTCTTTTATTATCTTCCTATTATCAATCAATAACAATAATAATAAAGTAATTTAGACATTCATGTACTGGTTTAAACTTAAAAAAAAAAAAAGTAGGAATGTCATTTTCTTTTATTTAATAAACCATTATTTTTTTAATGATAAATTATAATTCTTTTAAAATTCATGATATAATAGAAAATTAATCAACGTTTTAGATGAACAACAGTTTGTCTCCATTTCACTTGAAATCTTATCGTGAACAATGCATTTTTTTATTTCTTTTTTATTTTAATGAGTACTCCTTCCGTCTCATAATAACCTTCACGTTTATTGTTCCATGTTATTTAAAAAAATTTACTTTTTTGACCGATTTTATTGACTTTTAAGGGTATGTAGTATTTTTAGATAATAAATAAAGTATAAAGTAATGTTATGAGTGTAAAAAAATAGTACTAGTAAATTTGAAATTAAAGTAACTTTTGAGATTGTTGTATAAAATGATGTTTTTCATTTTTAAGGTGTAAAAATTATTGTGGGACAACAAATATGAAAGTTGTATGGGATGGACGGGGTAATAATTTACTATAAAAATAATGATACTCCAAACTTTGTTCAACTAAAAACGTTATATCATTCCATTAAATTATTTGTAATTTAGATTTACTATTTGTATTTATATCTAAATATTAAAAAATTATTAAAAATCCAAGACTCAAACAAAAAGACGATAAAGAAAGCCACATGTGGCAAAATACTCCCTCCGTCCCCCGATGTATTTCACGTATTTGTGTGCGCGGAGTTTAAGAAAAATTTGTTTTTTTAAGTATAAAGTAAGAAAGAGAAAAAATATTTTAGTTAATTTAATGAAAAAGGTGTGTAAAGTTATTGGAATGTGTGAAAAATTGAGTATTTTGTTGGGATATGTGTAAAAAGTAGGTATTATTATAGTGTATTCATTACCATTTTTAGTAAAAGTGAAGTGTGAAATACTTTGTGGGACGGATGGAAAAGGAAAGTGTGAAATACTTTGGGGGACGGAGGGAGTAGTTAAATATACGTTTGGAGATAACTCTGACATACAGGACCAAACTTAAAAATGAAAGCCACAAACGGCGAAAAAAATCAAATATACGACTGTTGATGGTTCGGATAGACAAGACCAAAACTAAAAATGAAAGCCACAGATAGCGAAAAAAAATCAAATACACGGCTGGAAAGAATAGATTATTTATAATTTAGACCTACTATTTATATTTGTATCTAAATATTCAAAAATCTTGTTAAAAATGACAGATAGGACCAAACTTAAAAATAAAAGCACCGCGACAAAAAAAAATCAAATACATGACTGTAGATGATTCAGATAGACAGGACCAAACTTAAAATTGAGAGTCACGTATGAAAAAAAACCAAATACAAAATTGGAAATAAGAGTTCGAAAACACATGCCCAAAAAGAGGAAGCCGACAATATTTTGTATAATTTAATTAACATATACGATCTTATCTAGCTAGCTAGGTTCACTGGTTGATCATCATATGTTATCTTAATTGATGATGTTGATAAGATGATAACCATTGACGTAATTACTGGCTTAATTAAATTAGGACACAGTTTCCAGTTAGGTGGATGGAGTTCACCACTATGTGATATTCATGATTTTTTAGTGGCGTGAGATGTAGAAAATTAATTAACCATCCTAAGATGAAAGAATAATTATGATTATCTTATTTTAATTGTAAATTATTATTCATTCCGAAAAATATAGGCATATGCGATGGAGGCATCAACTAAGGAAAAATAAGGAATCGAGAATAATCTAGCATCCACTTATTTAAACCTTAATTATTTGAGCAATGATGTTAGATAGAAATATTCATAAAAAGCTAAATAATGAAAATAAATAATTTTTTAAGAAATGACACGTGTACGATGAGAATTTGCTTGATATATAAAAAGGATATCCATCGTCCTATATATTATAATAGTCGGGTTTTTGTTCCACACTTATCATAATTTGATATATTCATCCATGGGACAATATGTACATAGTCCTTTTTTTTTTTTTTTAAATATTATCCTATTTTGCTTATGCAAATAGAGACAACTTTTGGCAATTTGTTGATTTAATTAATTCTTTTTATAATATTAATTAATGTATTAAAATAATTAAACTCAAAATTGCTCCTAATGGTATTCAATTCAACTTTTGAAGAATATACGATTTCAAACAGCATTCTAAATTGAGTATGTGCACCCCTAATATGACCATTCATGCATATTGATCTCTTATAAAAATAAATAAATAAATGAAAAAAGATATATTTTTCATAAGAATTGATGGAACATTACTCTCATTGCATGAATCTATCACATATCAAATATTAGTAGTGTAAGTGAATAGAGGGTTAAGCCTGACAAGAGTTCGTTGTTGTAAACATTAGTCAAATGAATATTAATATGACATATTTTTAAGTTCATTTTATTAACAAATAGAATTTAGCATTGCATTGCTCAATTATTAAAAGTTAGTGACAATTTCGTTTAATGTTCACTAAGCATGTTTCTAAACAAAATTGTTATGAGCTCAATTATAATACCCCCTCTGTCTCGGGTATTTTTACCCGTTTGTACGGGCGCGGAGATTAAAACGTTTATTTTATTAATATATAATGTAGGAGAAAATAGGGATAAATTAGTAATTTAAAAAGAAAAAGTGAATAAAGTTATTGGGAATGATGAATAAAGTGTAAAAAAATAATTAAAGTTGTTAGAATTGTAAAAAGTAGGTAATAAAATATTATGTATTTTTGCCAAAAATGGAATGAGTAAAAATACGTGGGACATAATAGTATTTTATAATAATATACATAAATATAACAACAATTTAATGTATTACTAATTTACCATTTTGAATATCCACTAAAAATTACACACCCAATATAAATATAACTACTGTAAATTTGTATTTTAGTGATTAATAATATACATAAATATAACAAAATAAAGTTTCGGAGAAGGGGAGTGGTCAATTTGTATTTTAGTGATTTATTTATTAGTCATAGTAGCGAGTCGGCCAAGATGGAATATTATTAATTATCAATTAGGAGTATAAAATACTATTATTTTATTAAATTCATAAAAATTCATCACATGATGAAATTTTGTAGTCCACCTCCATTATATTAGCACATCAAGTAACCATCAAATTTTCTATATTTTGGCCTTTTCAACTCTACTAAATCTCACCCGCATTTCTTCCTAATTTCCCTATAGATTTATCCAACCCTCCACCCACTATAATATCTGAGGTAATTCACTTTTTTTTATTAACTATTGGATTCATTTAGTATTATTTTTAATCTTTGTTTGATTTCAAAAAATAATTGGTCAAAAGAAAAGAACAAAATTAATAAGTATTCTTGAAATTCATTCACTCTAAAGGGAAAAGAGAAAAACGTTCAATCCACCTCTACTCGATTATCATAGTTTATTTATCTAAAGAATTAGGCCTAAAAAAGTGAAAGCGGAAATTTAAAAAAAATACAAGATAATATATTAATAAGTTGAGCTGGTGAAGTGGCTCCATTAGAAAATGCCTTATAGTAAGTATAATAATTAATAATCATAATTAATTAGTGTATGCGAAACCAATTTCTTTAATGCCAAAATAGTTACATACCACTTTGACTATATTACCCCTAGGTCATCAAATCACTCCGTCAAATCCTTCAATAATGGCATTATATAATGCCTAAGAAAGTTATTTTAGATTTATAGGTTTTAATAATATGTTAACCAAATATTACCATTCTATATTATGATTATAATTTAAATTTATAGTAATGTAAACCTAATTTAAGGGTCAAAATTGCAAAAAATTAGTTGTATATTTTACATAACTAATGAGAGGCAAAATATCTCCACAATAAACAATATATTTAGAATAAATTAGTTATTCAAACTTTAATTGCCACGTTGTTCGGGATTATTATTTATTACACAAGAACAAGAATGCATTGATGAGTTGAAGATTTTTTATTTTTATTTTCCGTTTCGAAAATTTAATTATTATTAAAGAGTTAGGAGGGTAATTTTGGCAATTGAACTAATATTTCCGCTAACAATAAATTAAAATTACTCCGGCGCGGCCGCTATATTTTTGAGAAAAAAGAAACCTAACATATAAAATACTATCATTTAATTTAAAAAAATGGGTCAAATTAAAATTTATTATTATTGTTATAAGAGTCCAACGGCTCTTAAATTTCCTGTAATTTATTTCCCAAATTTATTATAATATATAGTATTAAATAAATAATATCCTACATCATATGATATTGTTCACTTTTCTTTGAGAAAAAATAACTTTCTAACTAGTTTTATAGGCTTTTTTTTTTAGAATAATTTGATCATTTTATAATAAAAATGAATGAAAATCTTAAAATAAAAATGTGTTTTAAAGATTTTGATTTTTTTTTTCTTTTTTTGGAAGAGTGAATAATTTTAGTGAACAAATAAATAAGAAAACAGTTACCATTTTTACTTTTAAGAGAGGGATTATAAGGATGTTTGTAATAGTCCAAAAATGATTAGCTGTAAACGCGGAGTCAGCATAAAACCACCAGCTCGTAACGCCCTCTTTCGACCCTTTCTACACACACATACACACACTTACTTCCACTTTCTGGTTCGAATCTCGTGAGGCTGATTCCTCCTTCTTCAAAAGGTACCCTAAACTGCAGATTCATTTTTCGTTTTTTTTTCACCCTAATTTTATGTATGTATGTGCATGTCATTTGCGATCTTTGTTTACAATTAATGTGTGTGTGTGTGTGTGTTTTGGGTGTTTTTCTGTTGTGGTTTATCTGGGCTCTAAATATTTTCTCTGATATATTGTGTTTACAGAAGAAATGCGAAAGATTATATTTTGTTATGAAATTGTTCTTTGCTCTTTATTGTCTCTAATATTTTGAGGGATTTTTTCATTTCAGTTTGATTACTGGAAATCAGATATCTTTCTGGTTAAAATCTTTGATTTGTTCGTATTTGTTCATACATTGAAAATGTAAAATGTAACTTTACGTTTAGTTATTTATTTGTTGAATTTGTATTCGGATTTAAGAGTAGAAATCATGGCTTTTATCAAGCGTTGGCTTCAATTCAGTGTTGATAATTTGTATACTCTCAAGGAATTCTTCTGATAAATCAACAACCACTTTTTGTATCCTGATGATGAATTTTTGTATGAATTTCAGGTTTTCGACTCGTCTATTTGAATCTCGTTATCAGACACTTGTTTCAGCTATTGTGCCTAAGGTTCTTGTAATATTCGTCATCCTCTTCGATATTCTCTAGTTCAAACAAAAAACCAGGGAATGCTGAAAGATGTGTGTTTGTGCGAGGCAATTTTTGTGTAATTTTTATGATGTTGAAGCTCCATTTGAGCTGCCCTTCTTTGTTCTTGATGAAATTGGAGAGATAGGTGATAGTACTTGCGGTCGAAGGCACACTTTGGCTGATTATTTTCGTGAAGAGATTGTTTGGTATGATGACATTTGTGAAGATGGTTGAGTTATTACTTTCTTGAACACCTTAACATTGATTTTGCTGGTAAAGTAGCGATCGGTGGGTTTGATTTGTAGCTAGAGATGGAAAGTAAAGGAAGTGTTCTGATGCAAAGGTACGAGTTGGGGAAATTGCTAGGACAAGGTACCTTTGCCAAGGTCTACCATGGAAGGGACATCAAGAATGGTTCGAGTGTAGCCATTAAGATAGTCGACAAGGAGAAGGTGTTGAAGGTTGGAATGATGGATCAAATAAAGAGGGAGATTTCGGTTATGAGATTGGTGAGTCACCCCAATGTTGTGCAGCTTTTTGAGGTAATGGCTAGCAAAGCTAAGATATATTTTGTGATGGAGTTTGTTAGAGGAGGCGAGCTCTTCGACAAGGTGTCCAAGGGCAAAATGAAAGAAGATGTTGCAAGAAAATACTTTCAGCAGCTGATCAGTGCTGTAGATTTCTGTCACAGCAGGGGTGTCTATCACCGTGATCTGAAACCCGAAAACTTGCTGTTGGATGAAGGTAACCTCAAAATCTCCGACTTTGGATTGAGTGCCCTCGCGGAATCAAAGCAACAGGATGGATTACTTCACACTACATGCGGAACACCAGCCTACGTTGCCCCGGAAGTTATCAGCAGGAGAGGATACGATGGCTCCAAAGCCGATATCTGGTCCTGTGGTGTCATCCTGTTCGTTTTACTAACCGGTTTTCTCCCTTTCCAAGATTCAAATCTGATGGAGATGTACAAGAAAATCAGCAAGGCAGGGTACAAATGTCCAAATTGGATCTCTCCGGGTGCTCGTAGGCTGATATCCAAGATATTGGATCCGAATCCAAACACAAGGATCTCTATATCCAAGATTATGGAAAGTTCTTGGTTTCGTAAAGGTCTCACATCCAAAGCCTCAAGAAACAGAGCTGGATCAATGAATGTGAAAGAAGCAACAGGTGAAGCAGATGCGAAGGTGGACTTAGCAAAGCCTACAAATTTGAATGCCTTTGAGATCATATCCCTCTCAGCTGGTTTCGACCTATCAGGCTTGTTCGATGAAAGCGATCGAAAGAAAGAAGTACGATTCACTTCCCACCAGCCGGCCAATAGTATTGTGTCCAAGCTGGAGGAGGTGGCAAAGCGATTGAAGATGAAGGTGACTAAGAAGAATGGAGGATTCTTCAAGTTGGATGGATCGAAGGAAGGGAGAAAAGGGGTGTTGTCTATTGATGCAGAGATATTCGAGATCTCCCCGTCGTTTCATGTAGTCGAGCTGAAAAAGTCGAACGGGGACACGCTGGAGTATCAGAAGGTGATGAAGCAGGAAATACGACCAACTTTGAAAGACATTGTTTGGACATGGCAAGGTGATGAAGAGAAACTGCCAGTTTCAGACATTTGCAGGGTTTAATGATCAACTAGTTTGAAATTCTTGGCTTAGATGTTTTATTGTAGTAACCTATTAGATAATTTTCTTTGTATAACAACTTTTCTCCCTGATTCATACCCATTTCCAGTTGAATAATGAATACCAATTTTGTTATTTCCTCAAATTATTTATTTACTTGCATGCTTCAGTACACAAACTAAAACACAAGACAATAATGCACATTTATTGGATTTTTTTTATTTTTTATTTTTAGTCAACAATAGTTACACATTATATTGACTAACAAGAGAGCAATTTTGACCAAATTATATGCACATGCGAATATTAATAAATCTCAATTACTGAATATATATATGTGTGTGTATTCTTTGATTGATCAAATTAAACGTTATACTAAATGTGAATTGAGGAAGGGTGGTGGAGGTGAGAAAGAAAAGTAAGTTACTGGTGTGAAGGTTAGTACAGTGGTGCAATAACATGGCAAGTTGTTTGTATCAGAATCAATCTCCCTTACATAGAAAAGAAGGAAGATACAATACAATGCGCTTGGTTCCGTATACTATAGATCCCCTCCCAAAGGATTCTCATTTTTCCTTCTTTTTTCTTTTCCTTTTCCTTTTTCCTTTCCCTATTTTCTACTCATAGACCAAACTGACTGTGAATCCGGTGACGAGTACAGCCCTCCAATGTGAGGCTTACTCACTGGAGAGCTTCCAACCACGTCTCGTGGAACTGCAACTGGAACTGAACCCCACTCTTGTCTGCATCAAAAACATAACATAATCAAATCAACTGTTCCAAAGAAAATCTTGTTAAAAGCAATCAAAATGCAACTCGCACAACAGAAATTTTGGAATACGTATAGTTGTGATCTATATGCATCGTCTATTACTAGTGCAGTGCACTAGTAGTATTTTACGCTCCTCATAACATGTACAGCAAATTACTGTGATCCAGCAGAAAATTAAATAGAATAAATCACTTCATACAGTAACTTGGGGATCATTCAAAAGCATGTGTAGGTTAAGGAATTCCTAAAATTACCCAATAAAACTAATAAGGGCCAGAGCTCATCATTTGGAGCTAAGAAATGGAGTAACAATTAAAATAGATTTTCAAGCAGAAATGATCAATAAAAAAGAGTAGCATTCTAAAGCATATATAGGTTGTCAATCATAATGTGTTATCATGTAAAAGACAACACGCAACTACAGTAATGGACAAGCAATGGCTAGTTCGAGGAAAAAAAAACGCCAGTAATATCCCTGGTCAAATTCAGTCACAACTTCTAACTATTAAACTACTACTAATACATTTAACCTCAGTCCAGCCACATCAGGTTAGAAAATGACTTGAATTTTTTCAACTAAAGCATTTGAAGGGAAACAACTACAGTCCACAATTAGCTACTAACATCAACATATTATTTACACAAATTAGTATGTACAAATATGGTATAATACTACATGCACGCACATAATCATAAAGTGAATTGATGCCAAAACAACATAATGAATCCATATTCAGATTTGTAGGATGCTAACTAGTGATATATATGGCAATTGACCAGGTCTTACAAGAGAATGTAATACAGTTCATCATGATATGCTTACCTGGCCCAACTATTAGCAGCAGAGAGATCAAAATGATGGTTAGCAGCAGAGGCACCGGAATTTCCATAAATTGGGCCATTCAAAACAGCTTCTCCATTAGGCTTCAGCACAGCTTGAATTTCAGGACTTGGAGTTGGGCCAAACGAAGTTCTTGGCAACCACGCACCATCAACAATAGCAGAAACAGATGTATTATATGTTCCACCATTCTGAGAGTTCCCAAATAAAACATGCTGCGAATGATGAGAGCCACAAGATGTTTGCTCATCTTTCTTGAACAGGGAAGCCATAGTTTTATGAGGCACCTGGCGAGCATTATCTTCCTTGTTTGGCAAGTTCATATCTGAATTCAATAGCCAGCTGCCAGTTCCACCTCCTAAACCAAGACCATCCTGAACAAGAGGAGAGCTATTCCACATTTGCCATGCTCCATTGTCATTCCCACTCTTGACATCTTCTGAAACACGCGACCGCGACAATGGAGACTCAATTGGTGATGGTTTGGTAACTTCAGAAGGTGCAACTTTTGTCTTCACAGTACATGGTTTTTCTAATTCCACATCATTTACAAAACCCAGGTCCAGCTGAAAGCTATCGAGTGATTCAGAAACAGGTCCAAGCAAGGTTATGGGATCGGGAACATAACAAGGGTCTTCGAAAATCTCAGACTCCTCTGGCAAAAACTGGTGTGGTGAAACTCCCATTTTAGAAAGTATGGCTTCAGAGGATACTGGAACTGTACTGCTACTACTTGATCCAAATGTAAATGAAGGTAAACTGAATGGAGATGACAGTCCAAAATTGATTGGGTTGTCAAATGATTGTGCTGAAGTAGGATGACCAACAAAGGGAGGAGACTGAACTTCAGATTTATGCTTCCCAGTTGGTCTGCTTATCACATTTGAATTACAGGGAGGAGAAATAGAAGATGAACGAGTAAATAATTGCTGCCATGATTTCTTCGGGGCTGAACATGGTGGAGGTTCAGTCAGCACCTGCAGTAGAAACCATCACATAAATTAAACTGAGTTCCTTCTGAACTTTGAAACAATTCATAGATTGGCAAGACCTACAACACAAACACAAACACACGCCAAAATAAATAAAAAGAAAAAGAAAACAACATAGAGAATTCTAACGAAAAGTAACACATTATACAACTCACCGGACGATTATAACTTTTATCATCTCCATTTACATTTGATCTTGCATTGACCTGGTCAGGTTGCACTATTTCTTTCCTATATGTAGTTTGAGTGTTTTCTACCGATGTGGCAGGTTTGTGATCTCTCAAAACAGTGGGTGCTACGTTAATGCTTTTTCCAAAAAAACCACCCCCTGTAAAAGCTCTGGAGGAAGATAAAATGGTGCCCCTCATGCGATCCAAGTATCTTGTTCCAGCATTCCCTCGATTATGATTGCCAGCAGTAGCACCCTTAAATCCATGCCCAAGTTCTGTTCCATGTGCTTTCATACTTTCAGATGCATTTTTATGTTGTTCCCGTCTATCACTATCAGTCTTCTTGTTTTGGCCACTTTCCTTGCTTGCTCTCTTTTCCAATTCCTCAGCATCAGAGTTGCTTTTACTAGAACCCCTATCTTTTTCCTTCTTGTTCTCACGACGCTTCCTTTCAGATTCTTTTTTGCTACATCTTTCCTTAGCACGAGGGGATCCCTTCCCACGATCTTTTTCAGCCTCCGTTTTCTCATCTCGTAATCTCCTCTGTTCTTCAACCATCCTAGCGACTTCTTCTCTCTGCTTCCTTTCCTCCTCTTCTAATAGCTCCTTCTCCAATCTAGCCTGCCTTTTCTCCTCTGCTTTTCTTCGAGCTTTCTCTCCTTTACTCTCCTGACCATTCCCTCCACTCTCGCCTCTGCTATCTAACATCCCTCTGCGTTCTGCATCAGCTGATGTGTCATCTCTGGATGAACTAATCCTAAAAATCTTTCTCCAAAGCCACATGACACTCAATAAAAATGCTGTTAATATTTTGCAAGCAAAAATAAATACACGAGAATAAGATTTTTCTGCCAAACAGTGGTCATCCAACCCCCCAAATAAGCCCTCCTCATTCTTCTTCCAATAACTAGACTTCCCGGTAAAGGGACCACCACCCCGATTTCCATTCTCTAACCAGTCCTGCCCACACATCCACCCATTGTCTGACCAAGCTTTTCCATTCAATATCTTCCCACCTTTGCCAACAAGATCTTTTAAAATCCCCGTGTTACCCATCCCTGGAGGCACAGGCAAATCTAGAACTGGCCTCTTTGAAATATGGCCACAATAAGAACACATAAACTTTCCCCCACCAGGATTCTGATCTCTATACGCCGTAAAACAATTCCTGCACCTCCGAGTGGCAGTCTTTCTCAATTTCTGCATTTCAATAGCTTCAGTCCTCTTCCTCTCCCTAAGTCTAGCAGTCCTCCTGACTCTCCATGCTGACAGCTGAGGCATCAGAACCTCGTACCAGAATAGTGTTACAAGCAAAACTAACAGACAAGCAAGCCTGGGCGATGTGATTTCAAAGCGAAATGCGGGTGGTAGGAGCTGAGACAAAGCCCATAGCCCAATAAGTGGAATTACTAGCCATGGCAACATGGTAGCAACCCTCCGTGACCACTTCTGAATCACGCAAAGTATACACATTATCCTCCTTAACCCACGCCTCTCTTCCCCAGTCTCGAACCACAATAAAGAATATATACCAATCAAAACTTCCCTTGAAAATCTAACCAAACAATTCGACCACTTCCACAATCACTAATATAAAACCCTAGCCTCCAAACTTCTGTAGTCCGAAAATGCAACAACAATTCCAGCAATTCGTTCAAACCCTAGAGAAGCGATTCAGGTGTAGCCCACCTAATAACCGAAGCAAAATCAGATTTTCCCTAGCAAAACTATCAGGGTTTCGGCACCGTATTCTTGAAGCTCCGAAACCCAGATGACACGAAACGAATAATAATCGATTACAGAAAATAAGAGAGCACAAATAAAATGAAAAGGTAGCTCAGGCTCATACCAATGTTAGGCCATCAGAAAAAGGGTTGGCGGCGAACTTCTCCGATGATGATTTGTTGATTTTGGATGAGAGAGAGAAATTAATTTGACAAGAAATAGAGATAAGAGAGAGAAACATACAAGGGAAGGAAGAAATGCGAACACAAGCATTATTCTTTCTATACATGCATGGGTTGACTCGGCCGGTTTGGTCACGGTTCGGGTGAAAAGCGTGTGCCCGGTTGGAAGAAATTATTTTCTGCGGCCGAGTGTTTGGTATAAGGATATTCACGGCCGGGTCTGGGTGAATATCTCAGTACTCAAACCCGGCCCGTTTTGAAAGTGCTTGGCACGGACTCTAACGGGTCTTATTATACAGCCCCTGACCTAGACTCAAATGGGGCGGTTCTGCCTGCCCCGCTTTTTTTTTTAAACTTACTTCTTTCGTCTTGTCCTTATCGTTACGTTTATCTTTTGCACGTAGATTAATAAGTATAGTATTTTAATATGTATTGAATTGAGAGAAATAATATTTTAATGTAAAGTGGGTAGGTATATTAGTTAGAGTCGTCAAAATGGGCCAGCAGGGCGGGGCGGGCCAAAACCCGCCTCAACCCGCCGTTTGGCGGGCTTAGGCGGGTTGCGGGCTAGAAATGTTCTACCTAACCCATATACAGGCGAATCGCGGGCCAACCCGCCAATTTTTTTCTTTTTTTCTTCTTAATTATAGATGATATTATTAAAATGAAATATCAAAATAATAGTACAAAATACTACAATATCAACAAGAGAATTAAAAACATAAACATGATTCCTATAGAATCTTCATTCTTACCAATTTCTCTCTTCACAAAAAAAAATCAAAACATTTGAAAATTCCCTCGACTTATATTTACCACTTGACTTCATATTTCTAATATCATATATATTATTACTTTGATTCAAATTGGTAAACTCCATAATTTTTTTCTTCTAATATGCAAGAATATAAATACAAACACAAATAAGAGTATTAATTACTCCCAAACAAAATAATTACCTAAACATAATCAACATTTTTTTTTCAAAATTTCAATCTAAATCAAGAATTAAAAGAAGAACATGTTTAAAGCAGTAAACTTTTGTAAAGCATAATACATGAAAGATAAACTTTAGGCATTTCTCTCGAGTTTGACATGTGGCGGGCTTAGGTGGGGCGGATGATCGGTGTCATTTTCACCTAAATTTTTGTATCTTTTTATTATGTATTTTCTTGTGTTTTTATTCATTTTGTATATCTTTTGGTGGTGTTATATGTAGATATGGAGATGTGTGCTTTGAAATGATAAATGTGTGATTTTCATGATTAAGTGCCTTAAAATGCGCGATATTTGTAAATATTTATAGAATTGGTACTTTGGTGTAATTTGTGACTTTCAATAAAAAGATATTCTAGACGCAAAAAGGAAGACGTAGGAAAAAACGGATCTCAATTCAAAGTTGAAATAAGGAAAAATGGGCCAAAATAAAAAGAAGAAAAACAGGGGCCGCACCAACACGGCCGGTTGTGTTCAGTACACGGGCAACACCTACACGAGCCGTATACCGAACATGGCCCTGTAAGCCAAGGCCGTGTTCCGTCATCCGAAACACCTACATGGCCACCCATGTGGCCGTGTACCGTACACGGGCCGTGTGTACGCAAAGGCTGTAAGTAAAGCGTATACTTGTTGACGGAGGCTCAGCAGTGAACATCCTGTCTTTAAGGATGTTGAAGAAGTTAGAAATACCAACAGATGAACTTAACCATAGCCGGTTGATGATCCAATGGTTCAACCATGAAGGGCAAAGAACTCTCGGCACGATTATTCTTGATTTGTTAATTGAGGAAATGAAATCAACGATACTCTTCCATGTCATCGATGCAAAAACTTCATACAACATGCTCTTGGGGCGCCCATGGCTGCATAAGAATTGTGTGATCCCTTCTACATTACACCAGTGCTTCAAATATAGCGAAGGCAACAACGTGAAAAGGGTGTTAGGTGATGATAAGCCGTTTACTGAAGCTGAAGCTTACTTTGCAGATGCTAAGTATTTCTTCAAGAATACAAAGGAAGTGAAGCGCGAAGAAGCCCCAGCACAAAGTGATGGGGGCAATAAACAAGTAAAGGATGAAGGTAGCACATCATCCACCGCTCTCAAGAAGAACAAAGAGAAGCTTGAGGCCTTTAAAGAGTCGACGTTGCCCTTAACAAAAATTGATGAAGGTAAGACTCCTTCTCCTCCACTCAAAGGATTTGTACGCCCTGTTGAAGGAGCAAAGACCGAACACTGTGAAGTATTTGAGGCAGAAATAGCCAAGTCATATGGCTCACAAGCTTTCAAACTCCTCAAGAAGGCCGGTTATGAACCGAAGGAGAAACCGATGACAAGCAAGCTGCCTCAAGAGACTATCAACCCATCTGAACATGGGATCAATGCTACTCATAAAGTGTTAAAAAATAGTGGCCACATTGTCAAAAATGCTAAGCCATGTTTGGGATATGTCCCTCAAAAGCCAGTCTGCATAGCAATCAGAAGAGCAAATGCAAATTATATCACAGAGGGAGAATCTTCATCCACAGAAGACATGTTTGATGAAAGAGGAAGGAAAATCAAGAAAAGTTATGTCTTCGAAAGGCTTGGAAGTGTTTTAGAAAGGCTCGGACCGTGTGAAAAGAACAAGTGTGGGAAGAAAAATAATTTCAAGTCTCCTAGCTTCCCAAAACTCCGAAGTCGAGTTCCTTATCTCATGAAGAGGCGAAATATCTTGACAGTCTCATGTGGAAGAGTGTTGAAGGCCAAGATACAGATAATATTTTTACTAAAGAAGACAATGATGATGATAAAGAAAGTGTAGCTTCCACCAACCATATCACTACTTTTGAGGATTCTCAAGTGGAGAAAGTGGATGTCGAGGATGCTCCTCCACAATTTGAGAAGGGTGTGAAAGCCACTGTTGATGAGTTGAAAGAAATCAACTTAGGTGACGAAAATGACTCACGTCCTACTTACATAAGTGCCCTGCTAATTGTTGAGGAAGAAGAACAATATATCAGCCTTTTGCAGGATGTCTTCGCATGGTCGCACAAAGAAATGCCATGCTTGGATCCAAAAATCGCAGTGCATCACTTGTCCATTAAAAAGGGAACTCGACCAATTAAGCAAATGCAGCGTCGATTTCGACCAGAGTTGATTCCATTAATTGAGAATGAAGTTAATAAGCTTCTTGAAGCAGGCAAGATTGGAGAAGTCAAGTATCCTACATGGATTTCTAACATCGTGCCAGTGAGAAACAAAAATGGGCAAATCAGAGTATGTGTTGATTTCCGAGATTTGAACATGGCGTATCCGAAAGATGACTTTCCACTGCCAATTGTTGAGCTCATGATAGATGCAACAACTGGGCATGAGGTCCTTTCATTTATGGATGGGTCATCTGGCTATAACCAAATTGGTCTGGCTCCTGAGGATCAAGAGAAGACAGTCTTTCATACTCCGAAAGGAATATATTGCTACAATATCATGCCATTTGGCTTGAAGAATGCTGTGCCACTTATCAACGAGCTATGCAAAAAATATTTGATGACATGCTTCATAAGATCGTTGATTGCTACGTTGATGATATTGTGGTGAAAACAAAGAAAAAGAAAGATCATCTCCATGATCTAAGGCGAGTGTTTGAACATTTAAGGGAGCATCAACTCAAAATGAATCCACTCAAGTGTGCATTTGGAGTTACATCCAGAAAATTTTTTGGATTTATTGTTCGTCGTTGAGGAATCGAGATTGAGAAAGAAAATATTGATGCAATCATGAAGATGCATGTGCCTCAGAATATACATGAACTCAAAAGTCTGCAAGGAAAGTTGACATACTTGAGAAGATTCATATCAAACTTAGCTGGTCGATGCCAACCGTTTAGCCATCTCATGAAGAAAGGCAGTGTATTCGAATATGATGAAGCTTGCAATAATGCTTTCAATAGCATTAAAGAGTACTTGATGAAAGCATCAGTGTTGTGTACACCAATACCCGGACGTTCACTAATTCTCTACTTAGCTGCTCAAGAGCATTTTGTTGGAGCTTTACTTGCACAAGAGAATGATGATGGCAAAGAAACTGCCCTCTACTATCTAAGCAGAACCATTCCAAACGAGTTGAAATATTCACCTATTGAGAAGATCTGCTTAGCTCTTATCTTCGTGATTCAGAAGTTGAAACATTACTTCCAAGCTCATATAATTCGGCTAGTCTCAAAAGCTAATCCCATAAAGTTTATCATGTCAAAGCCAGTACTCTCTGATCGGCTTGCTAGGTGGTATCTCCAACTCCAATAGTTTGAGATTGTATACATCCCTCAGAAGGCCGTAAAAGGATAAGTGTTGGCAGATTTTCTAGCTGATCATCCAATGGCTGCCGAATAGAAACTGTCTGATGAACTCCCTGATGAAGATGATTTTGCTGTGGAGATAGCTTCTCCTTGGAAGATGTACTTTGAAGAAGCTTCTCATAGAGAAGGAGCCGATGCTGGAGTCATGTTTGTAACATCTAGTGGTGAAGTTATACCATATTCATTTTTCTTAACAGAAAATTGCTCTAACAATGTGGCTCAGTATCAAGCACTCATACTTTTTTTTAGAGATAGCCGTCGATATAAAGCAATTACACCTTAGGGTGTATGGTGATTCGCTGCTTGTGATAAACCAACTACTTGGAGTGTATGAAGTAAGGAAGCCTGAGTTGCTCACATACCATAAGTATGCTCAAAAGCTGATGGGTTAGCTCGGTGATGTTGACATCGAACATCTGTCTAGAAGAGAGAATAAGCAAGCTGACGCACTTGCTAAGCTAGCATCAACTATAGCTATGCCAGAAGCGCAAATTCAAATTCCGATGTAAAAGTTGTGTTGTACCACCAATCTTCGAAGATGAGGATTATGAAGAAATTAAAAATCATGTGGTGAAAGTCTTCGAAATTGAAGAAGAGGATTGGCGCCAACCATTAGTGAATTATTTGAAGTATGACAAGTTGCCAAGTGATCCATGCCAAAGGGTGATATTCGACATCGCACACCTCGTTTCATCTATTTCAAATGGACACTTTATAGAAAGATCTTTTGATGGAATTTTTTTAAGATGTTTGAGTAAAGAGGAAGCTACTCAAGCAATGGAAGAAGCTCATTCTGGAATTTGCAGTGCTCATCAGTCTGGGCCGAAGCTGCACTTCAGAATCAAGAGGATGGGCTACTACTGGACCACAATGATGAAAGATTGCATGGAGTATGCACAAAAATATCAATTCTGCCAGTTTTATAGGAATTTGATCCACCAACCTCCAGAGCCTCTACACCCAATGGTCGCTTCATGGCCTTTTGATGCGTGGGGATTAGATGTGGTGGGGTCTCTCACAAAATCTTCTGGTAGTCATCTCTATATCCTTGCTGCCACCGATTACTTTTCCAAATGGGCAGAAGTTGTGCCTTTAAGGGAAGTGAAGAAAGAAAATATTGCTGATTTCATTCCAATCAACATCATTTATAGATATGGTGTTCCTCGTTATATCATCACAGATAATGGGAAGCCATTCAGCAATAGTTGGATCGATAAGTTATGCGAGAAGTTCGACTTCAAACAAAGGAAGTCATCAATGTATAACGCAGCTTCCAATAGTCTGGCCGAAGCATTCAACAAAACCTTGTGCAGTTTGTTAAAGAAAGTTGTCTCCAAGTTGAGACGGGATTGGCACGAAAGAATAAACGAAGCTTTATGGGCGTATCTCACTACCTATTGAACGCTAACTCAGGCTACTCCGTATTCTTTGATTTATGGTGTTGAAGTTGTGGTACCTCTCGAAAAACAGATCCCATCTTTAAGGATGGCCATATAAGAAGGCTTAACCGAAGAGGAAAATGCAAAGTTGCGCCTTCAAGAGTTAGAGGAATTAGATAAAAAAAGATTAGAGGCACAACAAAGACTCGAGTGCTATCAATCTCGCCTATCCAGAACGTTCAACAAAAAGGTGAAGATACGTTCTTTTCAAGTTGGTGACTTGGTGTTTGCTGTGAGAAGGCCTATTGTGGTCACCCATCGTATGGGGAATAAATTTTTACCCAAATGGAACGGCCCTCATGTTGTGAAAGAATCCTATACAAATGGTGCCTACAAGCTGATATCAGAAGATTGCATGAATATTGGCACCATAAATGGGAAATTCTTGAAACGTTACTACGCGTAAAAGAAGTACATACACCCTGCTCCATGACTCATGAGTCTAAACAGCATGTTATTCCTGGTCTGCACGAGTATAAACTATGTACGACAAATTCCTAGTCCGCACGAATATAAACTGTGTACAACAAATTTCTGGTCCGCACGAGTATAAAATGTGTACGATAAACTCCTGACCCGCATGTGTATAAACTATGCACGGCACCCCTAATCAAAGATATGTTCCTTTGAACTACGTTATGACTTGATCCTTTTAAAAAAAAAGTACTTAGGCAGCTTAGCAACCTGCTAAGTTCAGTCATTACGCAAGTTATCTTGTGTAAGTTACCATGTCAATAAAAGAAGAGATAACTTTCAAGTGATGAAACAAATATTTAGATACAAGCCCATTGATGAAAAAAAAAATTGTAAAGCAATAGGAATGAGTGAGAAAAATTTTTTATTTTTATTCGCAAACTATCGGTATTCGGTATATGGAAAGCATACAATGGGGAAAGCAAGTAAATAAAAAAAAGAAGAAAACAAAGTAGTCCTACACTAAACAAAAAAATCTCTAGATATTATGTCTCGTAAAGCAGACTGCAAAGATGTCTTCGCTGTCTTCAAATCTTTAGACTCTTTTAAAACAGCTACTTTGTCAAGTGCAAGGATCTCCTCCTCTACAATCTTGATTTCCTTCTTAGCACGACAAAGTGCTTGTTGAAGATGATCAGCTACCTTGGGTAAAGTATTTCCACCTTTTCCCAAATTAGCCATTTCTTTGCTTATCTTCTCCAATTCTTCTCCAGTTGTCTTTAATTGCTTTGCCTCCACTGCATAGACGTCTTTACAACTCTGCAGACGACCCTTGAGGTTCGTGAAATGTTTGACATAACTTTCCATGGATGACTCTTCATCAGATTTTACTTTTGCATCAGTATAAGCATCAGCCTTATCAAATAGGGGGCCCAAGGCTTCCTCCAAGGAAGAGCAGTCAATATTAATGGCCTTCACATCTTCCACTAAGGTAAATACTTCTTTCTTCAGAGAGGATAAAAACTCAAGAGGAGTCCGTTCAAGTTTCTTTCTTATAACTGTTCATACTTCTCGAGCAAGTTTTCCTTTGATACCATGAGTAATCTTCTTTGATGTAAATTCTGATATTGCGGGGCATGCCTTTGAAGAAGAATCCACCTCTGTGTTAGGGTCGCGACTTTCAACACATTCGCCATCATTATCAGAGCTGTCACTAGTATTAGGATTTGAAGTGATGCCCAAAATCTGATAAAGAAAAGTAATATACTAAGGTAAAAGAGAAGTTAGATAAAATGAAGTTTGTGTGAGAAAGAGGGGCAACCTCATTTGCCAAAGCTCTTGAAGTACCAACAACAACTAATTCCTTGCCTTCGGCAGCCTTAGAGCTAGAAATCTTCTGTGCAGCCTAAAAAAAAGAGAAATTTTAGTAAAAGGATTTTTGTAAGAGGAAAATAAAAAGAGAAGGAAAGAGAATAAAGGAAACCTCATCAGCTTGTTTCTCAATAGATCTCTTCCTCTTCCAATGTGGTTCAGTAGGTGCACTACAACTTTCTGTAGATTGAGGAGGATCTTTCTTCCTTTTATACGCTGCAGGATTGAAGCTTCAGCGTGCACCAGAGAAATATCTTGAGCCTCTCGGTTATTCGCGTCAAGATCATTTATGATATTCACATTCTCTTCAAGGTCATTTATGATATTCACTTCTTCATCTAAAGGTTCTGAAGTTGGGGCGATTGTATCTTCAATATGATCATGGACTTTCTTCCATCATTCCTTATACTCAGACGTGGAATAATTTTTAGGAGTTGAGGCAGCACACGAAAAATAAGTTTCAAAGTTGGAGTTACACGTGGTACTATGCCTCCAATGGTAAAATCCATCTCCCAGAGAAGCCTCGCGAAGGTTCATTTTGAGCATCATAGGAATGTCTAGCATGAACCCAAATTAACGAAAAAATCTATGTGGCGAGTAAGGCTTCATCGCAAAATGATTGGCTCATCGCAAGGTAAGATAACTAGTATGAATAGCCACAAAATGGGCCCAGCTGTCTGATTGGCCATAATATAGTGGGCATGACCAATTAAAAAAATTATCGAACCACAGGGAGGAAGGTACTAGAGTTTAAGCGATCTCAAGTTTATCGTGATTTTATAAGGACGATCGAAAAGGAGGATAGATAAGCATGCAAATAAATGCAATTAAACTAATGCAAGACACAGGATAAAAACAAGGATAAATGATAAATGATGGGTTCCAAATGATGCAAGGATGAGATTAACAACAATCATGACATATATAATTAAGTAATCATGCAATTAATTCTAATCTCTCATAGACAAGGTATAGAAGCGATCACTAATTCCACCTAAACTCTCTCTCGAGATGGATAGGATGTAGACCCTCAACAAGGCTCCCAAACGCACATAGGATCGAGACAATAGCAAACACCTCCCACTAGGTACTAATTACTCTATGAGTTCCCTAATTAGGTACTAAATCATAAGCAATATTCTCTTTTAAGGTACTATGAATTCACTAATTGTTTGGGTCTCCTCATTTAATCAACCAACCTCTCGATTAAGCTAATCAAATGTTCTATCAAAGGGTTCTAAATCTAGAAGGATATCTCTAAATCATTCTAAATTAATGCACATGAAGTGTATGATGAAATGATTCAATGAACTATCCTAAACACATAATTGATTTCTCAATTTAATCACATGCCCATGACAATTAATCGCACAAATCATCATATACATCAAGCAATCAATAATCAATGATAGAAATAACACAAAGCCCATTCAAGATTAAAATCAATTTGCATAAAAACTAAATTATCCAACACCAATCATGGAGATAATCTCACAAAGGAGATTAGCCTCTCATATTCATAAGAAAATTAACATAGACATTAAGATCCTTACAAAATATGATCAATCTATAAAGAAATGCACAAAAATTAGAATTAGATTCCCCCTTTGAAGTGCTTCAATGGAGATCTCCTTCTTCTTCTTGTGATCTCACTCTCCCTTGCTTCCTTGATCACTTAGATGGTGGATTTGATGGAGGGGATCAAGTGTAGATGGGTGGATGAAGAATGGATGAAGATAAAGATAAAAAATGAAGAAAATGGTGTGTGAGGTGTGTTTAGGAGGGTGGAATTTCGGATCTTTTTTATCAATTGTTGAATAAAGGGGTATTTATACCCCTTGGGAAGCTTCTAGAAGGATTCTGATTTTTTCTGATCCCAGACACGACACGAGTCGTGTGACGCAACACGGCCATAAGGTGGCCGTATTGTGTCTTCTGTTGCTCTCACACGGCCATTCTGGACAGGGCCGTGTTACGCAACACTCCTTGTGTGCTGCAACACGGCTCGTGTGCTATAACACGGGCACAGGGTGGTCGTGTTGGATCTTCTGATGTCGGCACACGGCCACTTCTTACAGGGCCGTGCGCTGTACACGGCCCGTGTTCTTGCTGCCATGCTTCCTCTTTCACTGTTTTGGCTCGTTCTTCCTCGTTTCAACTCCGAATTGAGATCCACTTTTTCCTACATCTTCCTTATCATATCTAGCATTCAATAAAAAGTGAAAACTATAGGTTTAAACTCATTCACACACATTTCAATAAAAACACAAAATACAACCAAATAACATACAAATACGGATAAAAATATATGAAAACTCACATAAAAAGATTCTAAAATTTAGGTGAAAATATCACTCATCACAGTCCCAATTGCTTTGTCCATCATCCACAAAATGGATAGCTTTATCTTTTAAAAATATATTGCAAGTCCACGAAGCATTGTCGACTATATGAATTCATTTGCGAGCATCCTCGGGACTAAAGTATCTTGCACCCTGCTCATCAACATAAGCTATCATTCGAGGATGATTCAATTTACTGCCAATCGGAAAATGAGTCTTGAAAATAATGGGCTAACCAAGCATTAACAAAATGAACATGAAATGTTGATCTAACTTCGAAAGGATTTGGTGAGTTAGAGATTGCATTCAAGCCACAGTAGATGCTTGTCAAAACTGGAATTGCAAGACTTACTTTTTTTCCAGCAACCATTAAGCTTGCCACCTTAAAAGTACTTGGTCGTATTAAGCCTGCCTCAGTACCCGGGAGTGCAAAAGTGCAAAGCCAGCAAGCTAAATGAGCAGCTAAGTAGGTCTCTTCTTGATATGCAGGTAGAATGCCCAACTTCTTAAATTGGTCTATCTCAGCAGACGTCCACGACCTATGATTCGAAACAATACCACTTGGATTATAAGTTTTCTTTGGACGAGAAGTTGATTTTTTTTCGACACGCTTAGGAGGTGGGAGATAAGTTATAGTCTTTTTAGACCAAAAATCTACCCAATGTTCAATTGATATACTTCTCCTACCAGTGTCTTGGCAAAGCAAATGATAAGCACCAAGTAAAGATCGGCAGATGTATGGGATTCGTGAACCATCTTTCTTGGAAAGAAGTTCAGCTGAGCTTGGAATTACTTCGTCATATATATTACCAGCTATCGGAAGTCCCATCAAGTTGTATAAATCCCATAGAGAAATTGACATTTCTCCAAATTTAGTGAGTAAAGTGTTGGTGGAAGAATACCAAGCCTCACAAAAAACTTTGATAATTTCGTGATTGCAGTCATATGTAAAGAGAGACGCAAAGACAGCATCATAAAGCTTTATGTCATGGAGTATCGGTTGGCATCGACTGAGAATATCTTCAGTCCACTCCCAATATCCTTTGGTATAGTGGAAGTCACCACGAAATTTGAGGGGTTCTTCCCAAGCTGCTTCATTTTCTTTTCCCTTCGCAAATCGTCTTCTCAAAGATGGTAGGGGCTCCAAATTAGGGTTGGGCTCAATATCAGCTCCTTTCAAAGACCAAATTATGTTATTTTTGCTCAAAGGAAGCTCATGAGACCAACATTCTAAAAAGAAATTGTACTTCAGTTTAGGAGGGACTATTGAATGGTTCCCCAATAAAGAATCCTCAACTGGAAGGTGAGTTCCTTGTTGTAAAGGTTGGCGATCATCATTAAGAATCACTAAGTAGCTGGAGCCAGATTTTTCCGTAGCAGGTTTGAAGTAAACCATGTCGAAGATCGTGATTAACTGCAAAAACAAGTGAAGGGGTGTTTAAAATAGGCATTGAAATATTAAAGGTTAGCAATTAAAATTGATTCATGTTTAAATTTGATGAATTAAACACATGAATTAATTTTGGGCTAATTTTTTTTCAAGAGTTAAAAGCCCAAAGCCCAAAATATTTAAATTTGGAACCATGAGAAAGAAACCTCACGTGAATATATGTTGCAAAGAATGAATAGCAGATCACATGGGAAAAAATGAAGGAAATTTAATAATTGGGCATGTTCATTCTGAAGCCCAGCGCACATATTGAGCCCATTTGGGCTGGTCAAAATTGGGAACAAAAGTGACCGGTCACTCTACCACCGTGCCACTGCCTGCGAAAATCGAGGGATCGCTGCCAGATATCGCCTCTCTCAAACACACTGCTGGTGGCCCGCTGTCCGTCGTCCACTTCGCGAGCCACTCCAACGGCCGGAAGCGCTTGCCACTGGAATGTAACACCGCCGCCGTAATATTCTTCGCGGGTATCTTGGGTTTAAACTACCGCTGTTGAATCACCAGTGGTGATGTAATAAAGAGGCAGGGACTGGGAGTATTCACAAGTATAAAAAAATTGAGATGCAATAAATAAGCGGAAGGCATGATATACTGTTGACACACAATGAGATTAACTAGGGAGAATTAAATTGAGGATTTACCTTTGGAGTATGGGTAGGATCCCTTGTAGGGTGTTCTGTCTTGTGCGGACAATCCTGCCTTGTGTGTGTGGTATATTTTGTTGCAGTAATGTCTCGAGAAAATCTACGAGGAAAGAAAAAGCAGTAAATTATAGAAATAATTTGCATGATTGAAATCTTGAGAGATTTCAAGAGATTTCTTTGATTTTGACCAAAGATTTGAAAATCATCTTGAGAGCAAAAATCAAATATGTTCCTATTTCCTATCTCTTGTAATTTTGATATTATGCAGGGAAGGAAGTTGATTTGGGCCAAGAAAAAAATTTATTACTTGAATAAAGTAATTTCCTAATTGCGAAAGCTCAGATTACAAATATTGAAAATAAAATGAATTTTTGCGATTCCTTCACTTCAAGACGAGGCGTCTGTGAACAAATCGAAAGGGGGCATTTGTAAGTAGTTAATATTTACGGTCTAATTAAATGGCGACACGTGGATTTTATTAATTAAATGTTAATTTATTTTGAAATTAAAAAAATAAATTAATTCTTAAAGTAAATTAATAAATAATTTGAGCCCAACAAATTAAATAGGACTTAAATTAAAGGATGTCTGACTGAAGTTAAACAAGCCCATACAAATTAAATCAGGTCCAAATAAAATAAGCCTGATTACAGCTCAAACAAGTGGAGGCCCAAGCCCGTAGGATGTGGCCCAAATAGAGTGGACCAATCAGAATGCAAGACATTAATGAGGGAGTCTTCACCTCTCACCTCCTCCCTTCATTTGAAACACACACTCAAATATCTGAAGACAAAAGTTCTGAAAAAAATCAAGAATACGAGCAGTGCTCCCTTCAATACTTCAAGCATCTTCAAGCGAAGAACAGCCGCCAAATTGAAGTGCAAGGTTCTAAATCCCTTCGATCCGGCGTTCTTCAAAAGTAATAGCCACCGATTGAAGAGTAAGGTTCTAAACCCCTTCGATTCGGTATTCTTCAAAGTAATAGCCACCGATTGGAGATTAAGGTGTAAACCCCTCCGATCCGGCGTTATTTAACTCAAGTTCTTCAGCATTCTTTGCGGAAAGCTTCAAGAATAACGTTTTAATTCGAACAAAGGCTCGACCCCTCCGAATTGACGTTATACACTTTAAATCCGAGTCTGAATAAGCTTCATTTGAAGATCCGACTCAACACACACAGTCAGCGTGATCAACACAGTCAATTCGGTCAACACAACAAGTCAAAATCAAAGTCCAAATTGGTTCAAGAGAAGAATCAAAGGATAGATAGAGATTGTTTCTTAAATTATCAAGTTCAATTCATCGGATTATCTTTGTAATACTTTTGTATTTATTTTATAATAAATACAAAATTTATTGTTACACGTAATAACTATTGATATTTCGTGTATTAAAAATGTAACCAATTCCACAAAATTCTTTGCAGAATATCACATAACTGATAAATATATAATTTTTTTAATATATATACTAGTACTTTATACTTATAAAAAAGTTATAGCGAATGAGGTAGTAACAAACAAAGATCCAAAGTTCGTCATCCATTTAAAATTCATACGGCGGACTTGAGGCAAATTCAGTTAAATATGTAAAGTTTCAATATAAAATGATAAGTACGTGAATAAAATTATAGGAGGACATCCACCGACAAATATATAGTGGAAATGTAGGGATTGAAGTTATATTGTTACATTTAAAATTATTAATTACTACATTCAAGGTAGCTAGAACACTTAAAAAAAATTAGCAACGGAAAATTTCGATATTAATTACTACATTCAAGGTAGCTAGAACACTAAAAAAAATTAGTTACAAAAAATTTCGATGCTAAATAGTGCTAATAACGAATATCGAAATTTTAGTTGTTAATGTGGTGGTTGCTAAATATTAACAATCAAAATTAAGGTCCATATATTGGAATTTTATAATTTCCAATATAATTTAATTGTGGGCAATATATTATTATACACTTATATTAGCTATTCAATTATTTTATGGACTTAATTAAGGTGATCCAATTAAGGTTAAAGGTCCATGGGCTATAATAATAATTAATATGGGCCAAATAAGTAGATACACAATACTACGTGATTAGGTGATTATGGGTGGTCTAATCAAGTAGTATATAAAGGCTCCCAGGTTATGGTCCCCAATATACTAAGCCGCACATCGTCTTCCCTTCTCCCCATCGGGAGGGATTACTACGTTCCCCATAAAGGAATAAGGAGGCTTAGTTGAGGAAGGTCATATAACCACTGATCCTGAGTTCGTGTTCCGCCTAGAGACTCATTGGATCAGGTACGCTTCCGCTTTACAGTTTAAATCTCGTTAATCATAATATGGTTAAGGTTTCATGGATTAATTTCCAACAAGTGGTATCAAAGCCAGGCCCCAGAATTAACCGGCCCAGCCCAGGGTTGGTGGGATGTTCGGACCTCAAACTGGATGGTCTAGCTGCGGGACTTTGTTTGAGGGGAAATATTGGTTGGGTGTCAATCAAAGTCCCACATCGGTTAGAAGTGGGGATGGCGAGGGGTTTTTAAATGAGGGATGGACTCTCCCTAGCATGAGGTCTTTTGGGTGTGAAGCCCATAGTGGTAAAATCGTGAGGGCCAGTGGGCGGCCCAAAGCGGACAATATCATGCTAGTGGATTGAGTGGGCCCGGCTCCCTGGGCGGATAAACCTAAGTGTAATTAACAATACAGAAGGTTCATAACAGACAATTAATGTGAAGTATAATTCATGTTCCACTTCGCTGATCTAATCAACACAAACTACAGACTTATTAAAAAAATGTTAAAATGAACATGAATCATATTCGTATAATTTTCATAAATAAATTTGGCTCACCCATCGCACCCAAAAGGAATTCACAAATTCAGCGATGTCAGTCTGACTGTCGAGTGTGGTTATTCAGAAATATGCGCCCATGCCCATAGATTTAAAGAAGAAGTATATTAAATCAACTTCTGTAATCAAATGGTAAATTGAATTTGTAATGAGAACAATAAATTCTCGACTAATTCTTTTGGTGAATTAATAATTCCAAGCATATTCTTTAATGATATGATAATGTATGTTTGCCTTATTTAACATATCTTGTATTGGGATTTGAAATCCCTAATTAAGTTTAATAAATTCAGATATGGCAATTTATTAATTTGAATTACTAATCACGTGGCCATAATAAAGGATTAATCGAATTTAGTTTATATTAAATTGGGATTTTGGAATCCCTAATTAAGTAAAGGAGATCTTTCATCATTATAGGGTAATGAATCATCAAATATTTATATTTGGTTAGAGGAATAAAATTAAATTAAATTGGGGAGACAATTAAATATCGTTTAATTAAATTAAATATTTTAATATTTATTTAATTAGTCTAGTAAACCTTCAATCTAGTCAATCGAAGCCTCATGTTGCCACAGCAACCTCTGTGTGTGAAGTGCGACTTTATTGAAATTACATAGATGGGTGTGTGATTATTCATGCGTTCTGTGTTCGGCCCACAGGTAGACACAGTTTGACAGAATAATAACATACATGTGATAATAAGTATGTGATAATTATTTGGATTGTTCATGTGAACATTAGTCGATCCACAGATAGACTCTTGTTTGACATAACTTATTGTCAATACTTGATTATTACACCAAGATTACCCCTGCAGTTAATTTTTGTCCACAGACGAGGTTAATGTTGCACAAGGTGTCTTGTGATGGGTCCCCAATTAATAATGTTGTATGAGTGTATCTTCATGCGGATATTGATTGGCCCACAGGTAGATTAATATTTGGCAGAAATACACAAGTACCTGTGATGGTAAATACGTGACAATTATTTGGTTTGACATGTGAGTAATAAGTCGGCCCACAGGAAGACTATTGCTTGACAGTTTTATTGTCAGTATTTGACTACTGCATGAGAGCATCATTTAAATTAGTATTTTTTGTCCAAAGACTTGATACTAATATTGTGCTCGAATCTTTAAGATGATTCTAATTTAGTTAAATTTTGAAAGACTATAAAGTTTTTTGAAAGATTATAAAGTTTAATGCGAGCATGAAAAATTATTTTGCATTAATTCTCTGTATAATTAAGAAGTCTGCTAATTAAGTTTTCCATATATCAACAACAAAATCATACTTGACTAGTGAACTTCCACAATAAGGATGAGACTAATAAGTCAAACTTAATCTCAATAAAGTATAAGGGCAATACAAGAAATCCCATTAAGAAAGCTGCTAAAGACAACTAAAGTACTCCCTCCGTCCCAATAAAATGCGAAAAGTTACCTAAGATTTATAATAAAGTATTGTTCGCATTTCACTGGGACGGAGGGAGTATAACATTTTGTTTTCTCCTAAATAAAGAGGACACTATGAAATTAATGGTAGAACATTCAAACAATGTTCATCAAACCATGCAAGGTCCATATACTCGAAAGTGGGTTAATGCCATAAGTTATGAGTATAAATCAATACAAGATTATTAGGTTTGCATCTTGATAAATGATTATACTCTAAAGGGAAGGAAGGCATTGTTTTAAGATAATCATGATATTATTAGTACATTTTAATCTTAAATCATTTAGATGGATATAAAGATAAAGTTCCTTGATGGCAACATGATACGATATTATCAATTTACTTAACCAAAAGGAAATTCATCTATGCATTCAAGAAAGCTTTTCCGTAAAGGAATCACAAGTATCATCAAGAATTAATTATCTCATTTGGTTTTGAGACAAATGTAGATAATTATGTGATTCAGTGGGAGAATGTTTAAACTAAGGGAGACAAGTGGAGTTTCAATAAGGTGCCCTAAAGTTAAATTAAAGATTTAAGAAATGTATAAACATTCTATATGTTTTGATTGTTGGAAGTTATTGTATGATGAGGTCTCTACAAGACTTAATTTGGCTTCTGTTGTTGGTGTATTAAGTAGACATTTAAGTAACTCTAGTATGGATCTTTACAGAGAACTAAGGATAACATGCTTTAACATTAGAGATAATCAGATTAGTAGGAGATCATAAAATAGTCTGATTATGAGTTTGTTGGATGCCAATACGATATAAGATCCACTTCAGGCTACATCTTCTGTTGGTCTAGAGAGCTATACAAGTAAAAGTATTAAGCAAACACTTTAGCTCATTAACCATGACAACAGAATAAGTAGCAAACTAAGGGGCATTCAAACATGAAATAAAGGTTGCGAAGTTTAGTCACATAAAGTTGATTGTGACAGTTAGTTCGCAGTAAAGTATTAGCAATAAGAGTTCTTATAAGTCAAGCATATTGACATAGAATTCTTGGTTGTTAAAGAAAGTGTTCTTATGGATAAATTTTGGTAGAGCATACTATGATAGACTCTAAATACGGATCCGCCAATCATGTATTCAACGTCCTGTAATTTTATGAGCTAGCTACTCATGTGGGTGTTATATGATTTTAGAATACATTAGTTCAGTGGGAGTCTATATTTATTGCTCTTTAAAGTTTTAAGACACTTTGATTTTAGATAATTCGGTTTTCTGCAGAATTGAGTTGATGGATTTGAATTCATTGTGAATTCACTTAAGTTAATTTTTCATTTTGTAATATTTTACATTATGGATTGATCTCACTAAAGTTTAAAGTATGACCAGTTGGAAATAGACATGATGTTGATCATATTTTTCATGTAATTTCCATGCTACTCACCATATTTGATCTATGTCATTGAGTATATTGATATTGGTGATTGTCAGGGTTTAATCACGATTTATAATGTGGTGAAGGCCGCGGTAGTTCCATATTAGTATATGAGATGGACCAGATTGTTAAGTATAGCCTGAAGAGGAATAGCATAAAGTTGCGCAACTAAGGACTCTTGATATAATTGCTTTGGAAAAATATATATAGCCCAAGTGGGAGATTGTTGGAATTTTATAATTTCTAATATAATCTAATTGTGGGCAATATATTATTATACAATTATATTAGCTATTCAATTATTTTATGGACTTAATTAAAGTGATCCAATTAAGGTTAAAGGTTCATGGGCTATAATAATAATTAATATGGGCCAAATGAGTAGATACCCAATACTACGTGATTAGGTGATTATGGGTGGTCTAATCAAGTAGTATATAAAGGCTCTCAGGTTATGGTCCCCAATATACTAAGCCGCACATCGTCTTCCCTTCTCCCCATCGGGAGGGATTACTACGGTCCCCATAAAGGAATAAGGAGGCTTAGTTGAGGAAGACCATATAACCACTGGTCCTGAGTTCGTGTTCCGCCTAGAGACTCATTGGATCAGGTACGCTTCCGCTTTACAGTTTAAATCTCGTTAATCATAATATGGTTAAGGTTTCATGGATTAATTTCCAACACCATCTGTAATATTCCGTAATTAATTTATTGGTAAAAATTCTGTTAGTAAGTATATTTCATTGGTAAAAATTTCGTTGCTATTTCATGAATTCAATTTTTGTTGGCAATTCCTTGCTAATTACAGCTAATCAATCACCAACGGAATTATTTCTATTGGTAAATATTCTGTTGCTATCGCATGAATTCAATTGTCTGTTGGCAATCCCTTGCTAATTACCAATAAAATTATATATTCCATTGCTATAACACAAATTTAATATTCTGTTTCCAATCCCTTGGTAATTAGCAGCGGAATTCATTCTGTTGGTAATATTTTATTGCTATCACGCGAATTAAATTTTCGTTGCCAATTCGCTGGTAATTACTAATAAAATTCAATTTCCGTTGATATCGATTAATAATTACTATAGGAATTTATTCTGTTAGTAAATTCATTTACTAAAAAGAAGTTTCTTTTAGTGTTCATATTTTAATTATAAATTATATTAGTTGGCGTGTAAAGAATGAAATGAGGAGTTTGAAATGAAAAAAAAAATAATAAAAGAGAGGGAGGGAGTGTGGTATACGGTCATCAAAACAATAATTAAGGAATAGTAAAAAATTTTAAATTTATAATTATAAAAAAAAAACTCGTGTTACAAGAGAATTTCTCTATTGGACAAAATATTCACACCACTATTTATTTTAAGCCATCGCTAGTTCAAAAAACGCTTTTATGGAAGGACTTTGAATACGTTTTTCGATTTACACGTATCACGTTTTTATTTATCTGAAAAGGCGAATGTAATAAAAGGGCACGGCATCAGCCGCCAAAAGCTAGACTTAATTTGT
Organism: Pogostemon cablin; assembly: GCA_023678885.1. Lineage (NCBI taxonomy): Eukaryota > Viridiplantae > Streptophyta > Magnoliopsida > Lamiales > Lamiaceae > Pogostemon > Pogostemon cablin. The sequence continues at coordinate 2,852,102 of CM042983.1, forward strand.
CCCCATTGGGACATTTAATATTGCTCTTACACAATAATAATAATAAGTCATCCAATACCAAGTAAAAGAAAGCAAAGAAAGAGAAAGAGAGAGAGTCACCAACCCAAGTTAAGTACAAACACCAGGTTGTATAATTTAATAACACATCCAAATACATATTAATTAATTAATGAACGAATAAGAAACTTAATTAATGATCATTATTTTGTATCGTGAGAACCAGTCCATATCGTCGCCCATACTTGCTGTTATCCACTGAACCACTCATCCAACTCATCTAATTATTTATATCCTATATATTTATGGACATTTACTATGGTTGCCCTCAAATCCAATAATATCAACCTAATTTTTATGCTTCATTCAATTTTTTTATTTTTTTTTCAATGTAAAATCATCCCAATCAATATTAAACAATCATAAAAAATTACTTCTTATAATTCTTGTTATTGGCAAAGAACACCTATCCATAAGCAAGCCTAATAAATCCATTTTTCTTTGAAAACAACTTGCATATATATAAATGGAGTATATATGTATTAGTCGTACATTGAATACTTCCAATGAAATTTTATTAATGTGGTAAATAACAAAGAATAAAAAAAAAAGGAAAATTTAATAACCATGTGAGTTATATTTGGGTGCCGACTGCCGGCGGCTAGTGTTTGGCACGGTCGTGTTGAATATCTCAAACAATATATTATTTCTACCTTATCTTTGTAAACATCGACATTGCTATAAACCTTCACGCCGTCTTCCAATTCCGTCAAATTAAATTATTAATTAATCATATATACATTTCTTTACTCGATTATTACTCAATCAACCAAAATAACTGCTCAATTATCAACCTGACTAATCCTAATTTAATTACTCCATTATATAAACTCGCTGACTCCATTAATGAGTTGTTGCAGTTTTTTAAGCTTTCTTTCTTTTTTTTTTAATTTTAATTTCTGAAAAAGTAAACTTTAGACGAAGCATCCAAGTTTGGTCCACATTCACATTTCACAGCTCATACCTTTGATTCTTAAAATCAATTTAATTTCCTTACAAGAAAAGTCTTCAACAAATTCCATTTCTACGAATCTCTACCCTCATATTCCAAATCATTCAATCAGTCCTGTTATTAATTTCCGGATAATTGTAAGTTTGATTTGTTTTGTTTTGCGACGGCGGATGATGGTGTCGCAGGAGGCTTTTCCGGCGAGGAAACGGCGGCCTTCGTTGGGAGCGTTTGTATCTCCGAGTTGCTCCGATCAACAGCTCATACAATCGGTGTTTCTTCTCTCTCAAGAAGTTTCATCTCTGAAACCGCTGAGGATTCTTCTCAAAGAAGCCTCTGCTTCGATTATCAGAAAATCGAGGCTGATGTCGATCCTTTTCGAGGAACTTGTTCGGAATCCGGTAATTCATTTTCCGCCTTCTGCTGCTTTGTGCTTTGAGGAATTGTATATAGTTTTGCTTAGAGTTAAGGTTCTACTCGAAGATTGTTCCACCTGCAGCATAATGTGGCTGTTGATGCAAATTCCTTCAATTTTGACTTCTTTTCATCAATTGATACTCGAATTATCTACGCTTCTGGATATATTCCCCGCGAGAGAGCTCAATTTGCAGGAAGATGTTGAGGAATTGCTCAATTTGATTAAGAAACAGTGTTTAGAAAAAGCTGCAGATTCCACTGACGAAAATCTGAGATTCGAGGTGCTCAAAGTGCTGGAAAACATCAAAAGAGAAATTGTTCCAGATCATTCGAAGCTTTCCGATATTTTTAACAGATTGAATTTATCCGATTCGACGAGTTGCAGCGGTGAAATCGAGAATCTGGAAGATGAAGTTCAGAATCAAAACGACGACAAGTCAAAGGCGGATATAATCGCCCTGATTGGGCTCGTCCGTTACGCAAAATGCGTACTGTACGGCGCTTCGACGCGAATCACCACCAGGCGGCAGAAATCCGTTGCGGAAGTGAATATTCCGGCGGATTTCCGGTGTCCGATATCGCTCGACCTGATGAGAGACCCTGTGGTGGTGTCCACCGGACAAACATACGACCGGTCGTCCATCAGCCTGTGGATCGAATCAGGGCACGCCACGTGTCCCAAGACTGGTCAAACACTGACCCACACGCAGTTCATTCCCAATTTAGCGTTGAAGAACTTGTTAAGCATGTGGTGCCGCGAGCAGAGGATCCCATTTGAGTCAACCCAAGTTAACATCCGACCTAACGGCGTCGGCGTGAACAAAACCGCACTGGAAGCGATCAAGATGACCGTTTCCTTTCTGGTGAACAAGTTAACGGCGTCGCAAACGTTGGAGGTGGTCGACCGTTTAGTTCACGAGCTCCGCGTTTTGGCCAAAACAGATTCGGATAGTCGCATTTGCATAGCCGAAGATGGAGCTCTGCCGCTACTGGTCAAGTTTTTAGGTTCGGAGAATCCAAGCCTCCAGATTAACGCCGTTACGACGATTCTCAACCTGTCTATACTGGAAGCGAATAAATCGAGAATCATGGAAACGGACGGCGTTCTAAACGGCGTGATCGAGGTGCTGAGGTCAGGCGCCACGTGGGAGGCGAAGGCGAATGCGGCGGCCACCGTGTTCAGCCTGACGAGCGTACACGGTTATCGAAAGAGATTGGGGCGGAAGACACGTGTTGTGAAAGCATTGCTCGATTTAGCTAGGGAGGGCCCCGCGAATTCGAAGAGGGATGCGATGATGGCGATTTTGAATTTGGCGGGAGATAGGGAGGCGGTGGTGAAGTTGATCGAGGTAGGAGTGGTGGAGGCGATCGGGGAGGTGATGGAGGCGTTGGTGGAGGAGGCGGTGGCGATTCTGGAGGTGGTGGTGAAGAGAGGGGGATTGGCGGCGATCTCAGCGGCGTATCAGGGGAATATGGTGAGGAGGCTGAGTAGTGTGTTGAGAGAGGGGTCGGAGAGAGCGAGAGAAAGCGCGGCGGCGACGCTGGTGAATATATGCCGGAAAGGGGGATCGGAGATGGTGGCGGAGTTGGCGGGGGTGACGGGGATCGAGAGGGTAGTTTGGGAAATAATGGGGTCGGGAACGGGGAGGGGGAGGAGGAAGGCGAGTACGCTGTTGAGGATACTGAGGAGATGGGCAGCAGGATTAATTGGACAGCATCTCAACAATCAACATTCCACTTCTACCACAACTCTTAATATTACTTCAACAAGGATTGTATTGCCTGCATAAATTCACTCTTTCTTTTTTAGATTCTTTTCTTTTATCCAAATTCATTTACACTAAAATATCTACTTTCTTTTGGTCATGTTTAATGTCAAATTTGTCACTTGATACACTAAGCCACCTAAAAAGATGGCCACAAATTGTGAATGCAATTTACCTAAATAAACTTCTTTTTTGCTTTTCTTAGAACCGCGTGGAAAGTGGGAACTCTAATATGAGATCTTACTTTAATATCTTTCTAGATTGGAAGCAAAAGTAAAGTTGTTGAATTGAGTATTATGCTTAAAAACCCAATTTATTTGGAGCTTTTATAACATAATAAAATTAGATTAGGAACTGTAAATTATTTATTCTCTTAAGTTAGATCAGAAATGATAATCTTTTCAAAGGACAACCATTTATCGTGTAAAAGGATGACACTTATTGATTCGATTCACTGAAAATCTTAACGTAAAATACTTCATACATGCATCGACCTTTTAATTCAAGTGGAAGATTCAAAGTTTGATACTAATTGAGTTCAATTTTTAAAGTTCCATGGCACTCAATTATTCACACAACAATATTTATTTAAGCTTTGGATTTTATTTACGGAATACATACTTGTAATTAAAGTATTAGTATAATAATATAAAATAAAAAATGCTAAAATCAATTATTTGAAGTTTGAACCAATTAAGTACCAATGTTTTCCTAAATATCAATCATGTATCATTTGATGTGTTTGTTTGGCCGAATATGGTGCTCACCGATCAACATAGATTTTGGAAATTATGCCAAATACAGAATAAAAAAGATAAAATATTCTGGTTCTAATTAGAGAAATGAAATGGACAATAATTGGTTTAAGTTAAGATGGCATAATTAATGTTGATGTTTGTTGGTTATAGAACATCTTCCATCGGCTCCACGTTATTTGGTCGGATTCCTCTTGAAGCAATTTATAATTGCCAATTTGTTCAATTGGCAATGGCAACCCATCTAATCCATTCATTTGGTGTGCTTTCAATTCATAGTAGCATGGTTAGTTTCATGGCTACTCATATATTTATAACAAAAGTGTTTGATTTAGTGAAATTAAATATTAATTGTTTACACTTATAATATACTTTTCTTATTTTACTTTTAAAGAAAGGACAAAATATCTTTAATCAATAATGGGTTGTTCATCATAATATTTTTTTTAACGGCTTATGCATATTCGTTTAATCAATGGTTAAACAACTTATATATAACGCTCGAATTTCACAATGGCGTAAGACCGTGATTGTGAAACCTGGTAGTTTATAGTTTATAGGTTGTTTTTATTTTATAACTGGAATTCTATTGATGTGATTTAAGTAATATCCATTTAAAAAAAAAATCCTTCCGCAAACAAATAAATATCCCCAACTATTACTTTTAACGAAAAGTTTAATGCTCAAAATAAAATTTTAAATATTGTAATGTAATACTCCCTCTAATCAACAAAAATTGTTACATTTTATTAATTAGATTGTTTCATAATTATTGTGACATTTGATCTCTTTTCACACAAAATAATTACTCTCTCTGTCCCGGGTATTTTTACTCATTTGTACGGGCACAAAGATTAAGACGTGTTATTTTTTTAATATATAATGTAAGAAAAAATAGGGATATATTAGTAATTTAAAAAGAAAAGGTAAATAAAGTTGTTGAGAATAATGAATAAAGTGTAAAAAGTAATTAAAGTTGTCAGGATTGTAAAAAGTAGGTAATAAAATATTATGTATTTTTACCATTAATGAAATGAGTAAAAATACGTGGGATACCCCAAAATGAAAAATGTGTAAAAATACGTGAAACAGAGAGAGTAATATATTTACATGGAGCGCACACACAATACTAATACAATTATGCACGTATTATACATTAAAATATCACTCCATATTTCAACCCACTAAATATTAAAATATTATACTATTTCTTAATTTTCTTATATAGATTATGAATGTAACAACAATTGCCGCCGGATAATAGAGTATACGTTCAAGTATATGTGAATAGTTACATATAATTACATAATTAAAATGTGATTATGATTGAAACTGAAAAAATGAAAGTTGACAAACAATTCACGTGCACGTATAATTATCGAAAACTAACTTAAATTAACATAAATAAATGGTAAATAGTGTTTTTCTGAATTAAGAGATTAGCGAATGGATATAAACACCTCTAGCCTAACTTATGAACAGGTTAACAGAATAACAATGGGCCTAATCTAACGCTCAACGCGGGCACGTGATGTCCTGTGACACTTTTATGTGACATCTCTTGTAACATCTCTTAATAGACTGACACGTGGCAGGTTGAATAAATTCCCTAAGGGTTTACTGGTTAGGGTATAATATCTCTCATCTCTCCTACGTATCACTCATTTAATGGAGTGGCATAAGAAGTGTCACACCAAAGTGGCACAGATGATCCAGACCCCTCAACACGTTGTTTTAAAAAAAAAAGTTCTTTAAATTTAAAAAACTTTTAAAGTTATAAATAAATTATTTCTTTTAAATGTTCAGGGTGTTATGAAATTGATAAATATAGAAAGTTGGAACGGTTATTTGGGACTTATGAAGCATATTATATGATTATGTAAATGTTTTGATTTATTTTTAGTATTTTATTTAACTCGAGACATGTTGATTCGTGATTTCCTCACATAATTATAATCAATGTGTAAAGAGTAAATATAAAATAGAGATGATATCCCGTGAATCTAGATGTACACATGTATGCATGTGGGTATACGTTTTATTCAATAGTGTATACTATATTTCTTAATAATTGTATAATTTTTTTACATTTAGTTTTTTGAAAATTTTCTGACAAAATATTTATATTTTTATTTATTAATGTGGAGTACATGTTTTTTATATATAAATTTGATGCATGGTACACTTGGATGCACCGGATAATTTGCCTATAAATTTGGATGGAATGGTTGGTATACTGGAAATCAAAGTCACGGAAGGAAATATTTCTTATTACAATTATATTTAGTTAGACAAAACTTTATTTTATTTATTTGTTTATTTATTATTTGGGTGATGGTTTGCTTAATGGATTGCATGAGGTTGTTATGCTCACAGAGGAAGAAGAAAATGTGTCCTTGGGCCATATGTAAGCCCATTATGACCTCAAATAGTTGGGCCTACTTTTATTAAGCCTGAGGCCTCGAATAAGAGAGCGCTCTAAATAACTTTAGGCCAATCTAGATTTAAAATGGGCATCAAATATATCTCCAAATTATTTCAAATTTTTTTTTATTAATGTTATAATCATTTAACTATATATTAAAAAGAATAGATTCAAAAATTATATAAATTTAAAAGAAAAATTATTCATTTCAAAACAATATGCGAAAAGTATGACTTTTTCGATAACATTTAATTTTCTTGAAGTTCTTCATTTAAAGAGTACTCCCTCCGTCCCAAACTAGATGTCTGCGTTACTGTAGACACGGAGTTTAAGAAAAGTTGACTTTTTAGGGGTATTGTGATATTTTTAGGTAATAAATAAATTATAAAGTATGTTATGTGTGTTAGGTGGATGTGGTAAAGTTGTAATTAAGATGAACTTTTAGGGGTGGAGATTGATGTGATATTTCCTTTTATGGAATAAGACAATTAGTTTAGAACGGATGAAAACAAAAAGTAAGACAACGAGTTTGGGACGGAGGGAGTATAATTTAATTTTTCCATTTAAGGATTGTTGGCACAAATTATTGCCTTTTAAGTTTTTAAGTGGGTGGTCGTTTAACAAAGTCGTTTGATGGGTCTCAATCATACAAAGCTTAGTTTTTTTTCCCTCCCAGCTTAAGATAAAGAATTTGCATAGTTCATAGCAATATATATAAAGGTGGTTTCCCTAATGAAATAGGTGTAAACATTCACACTCACTATTACTATTTTTATCTATCTCATAAGTCATAAATAACTTTACACCCCAAATAAAATAATAAAGTAAAAAAAAAAATTTAGATTAACTACAAAAGTAACAATGAGGAAGATACATGAACGTAGGAGATAGACATGCACATTTCATCGAAATTGGAATTGGAACCAATCCAAATGAAATCGAAAAAAGATATATTCCGGTTTGTCATTTCATTGAATTGAAACCAACGGGTTCCCTATTTTTTAAGGTACTAAAACCGTCTAGAATCGATTCGGTTTCGATTCCTAGTTTTTCAGAATTGGAACCGGCGATTTCGATCCAAAATGCATGTAGGAGAAAAGGTTGGATGAAAAAATATAAAAACATATACAGGTGGGGTAGAAGAAAAAGTAGGTTACCAAAAACAGAAATAGAAGCACTATCTGTAAAAATGAAAGGGTGGTAATAAATGTGTTACCTTAAAGGGGTTTTCAAGGGAATAATAATTCGACAGCTATTTGGTATTACACCTTCCATAACCCACTTCTTTTCTGACATTGATTTTACATGCATTTGTCTTCCCTTTCGTTTTCCTAATTCTTTCCCCTTTTCTTATTCACCCTTCTAATGCCCTACTTTTAAGTTTTACCCCACTCCCCCAATTATTTACCATGCTTGCATTGCATGCACAGTCACTACCAAGAATTTGGTAGGAAAAGTTGGCACAAGGCTAAGAAATAAATAGAGTTAACATAAGAGATAATAAAAGCTAAAAAAATAGAATAGATAAGCATTACATTAAGCTATATATTACTATGGAACTCACACCTACCATTAAAACAATTATAAGCTTACTATACATTATAATACTCACTACACTTTAAATTATTATAATTTTTAATCTTCGTAAAAATATATATACTTTCCCCGTCCCGTTTTAATGTTTACGTTTCTATTTTCCTTTTTGGAATATGGGACCCACTTAAAACAATTAATATATCATCCAACACTAATACACCTACCCATTTTGCATTAAATATTATATTTTTCCACCCACTATCTATTAAAATATTATACTCATTAATCAACGTGCAAAAAGCAAACATAAATATTGAAATGGGACGGAGGGAGTATATATATATATATATATATATATATATGTGTGTGTGTGTGTGTGTGTGTGTGTATGTCGACTCCTCTGAAACTAAGAAAGTAGAAAATAGTAGGTCAATTCTCAACCATATAACGGGGTAAAATAATTGATAAGTATGATGAAACATGCAAGAAAAAACAAGAAGCACATGGTATTTAGATAATTAAATTTCAAGATTTAACATGAATTTGTAAGGACATAATTTAGATTCTATGAATGATCAAAAGAATTAGGCATACCCTGAAACACATAAAACATTGTGAAAGATAAAATAGAATAGATATTGCATATTTAACAGAAAATTCCAAGCGCGTGGATAGAATTGACAAATACCGACATAATTTTTGAAAAGACGAACATGCCCCTTGTTGCAAATCAACTTATATTAAAATTTAAAAAATACAACATCGATATATCATTTAATTCAATCCAAGCAAAAAAGTTGTACGTACGTAATTCAATTTCAGTTGCACGTGTATGAACCTAAAATTTGGACATGATAAATTATTACCAATTTGAATGATTTCAAGTTATGGCAATGACAAGTTATAATATGTAATGATGATATGTGGCAATCCCAACAAATCTTGTATACTGCAATTCAAGGAATTGTCCTCACTTTTCACTGTTCATATAAATAGTAAGAGGTGCATTTCCTCTAGTACGTGAGAAATCTGTATTCGCAATTCAATTACAATTAGAATTTTAACTAATTTAGGTGCATAACAAATATCCCACGCCAATGTACGTAGATAATCTAAAAAAGGATTATAAGTTAGTTGAAAAAATATGCATTTTATTATTCGATTAAATTAAAATAGAATCTCATTCGAAAATCATACATCTACTCCCACAAAACATTATGTAGTCTCATAAGTTATTATTTGTATCATAACTCAATAGAATAGTACTCTGAACGTTGCCCATCTTGCCTTATGATAATTATGAATACAATTCATGTGCAAGAAATTTGATGTTGATGAATTCAAAAATTGGTCAAGATTTTATGATTGTCACATTGAACGATTCTTCAAGGTATGGGGGAATGGGACAAAAGTATAAATGTAATGATACTTCACTTTTTAATTTTATGAACGTACACGGTGAATTTTTAGAGGGAGACACTTTTCACCTTGAATCCTAATTTACAGAAATTACTTTTTTTTTTTTATATATAGATATAAGAAAATTACCTTTTTAGAATAATAAAAAATACAGTATTTTTTATTAATGAGATATTTTATTGGTAAAAGTTCTTATTTCATTATTAAATTAATTTATCAAATGATTAACAATCTGCTGATAGTTTTTCGTTGTGGTGAGTAGTAATTTTTTAGAAACGAAAATTCAATTTCATTGGTAAATAGCAACGAATTTTTTCCGTTGGTAAAAATATAATAAATTTATTGGCAATCCGTTGGTAATTACAAAATGATTAAAATTTGTTGCTAAAAAAGAGTTTTTTGTCAGTGTATTATGCTTTCGAATAAAAAATGTTCATTATCAAATTTTGATATATTTTGATTTTTTATATTCTTGATGAGGTGAATAATATTTTTCATTTAGAATTGTAATAAATATTTATTCTCTACAAAGTATTTATTAAAGAATAATTTTATAAAGTCTGAGGTGCTCGGTAAACAGGGTTCACCGAAGACTTATTTACAATAGAAACTCTCTTATGAGACTGGTTTTTTGTGAGACGGGTTCACCCATTACTAAAGTATGTTTATTATATAGGTAAAATATGTCTATTTATAATTAAAGTATGTCAATAATGAATCATATTATAACACCCTAAAATCATACTTTAATTAATAATTTATCATATTTTAGAAAACATACTTTAACCACCATTAAGCATATTTTATCTATATAATAGGCATACTTTAACACGTCTCACAACCCGTCTCATATATATAATGTCTCACAAGAGAATTTGTCTATTTACAAATGTTTTAATATTAATTATAAGTATGCCACTTAATATTTTACTAATTTTTAAAAAAAAGAAACTAGAAGTAGATCAAATTACTGAAATAAATAGATATAAACATTGGTGAGGGTTTTATGTTTCCATATTGAAGGGGTGGTGGTAAGGAGGAATGAGAGAAGTTAGTGTAATGATGATTGAGTCATATTTATTACACCCTGATTAATTAAAACATTAAAGTTAATGTTAAGACTTAGGGTTAAGCTAAAGCTTGTTTATGTTTGGCAAAAGCGGGCTACAATCCACCACCATACCCAGAAAGGCTACATTTCTTAAGTTGCCAACACTTCAATCCTTCATTATTATATTAATTTTTTTTTTAAATCAACTGATTGAATTCTATCGATAAATTTTGTTGGTATAAAAAAGAGTTTTCTAAGTGGTATACGATGTTCTTTCGTATTGATGATGTATTATGTAGCTATTCACTTTTTATTTCTACCTAGGTACATATGAGTGTTAATTTTTAGAGTAAAATTATATTTTCAAAACTATATATAGCTTATCTAGTAGTATTTTATTATTATAATTCGTGTACTCGTTTTATCCTAATTTAAATACAATATTAATTCTGAATATAAAGTTGTATGGAATTATTATCGTGAAATCAATGACAAAGGGCTACTCCTTTAATTATACATAACATACTCCTATTAATATTATTAATTTTATGTGAAAATTAAAAATTAGTATTCCAAAGAAAAATATTTTCAGAGAATCAATATTTCGACATAATTCACACATAACACCCTATTATTTATTTATCTATAATAAATGGTTATTCTAGAAGTACATAGTACGTACAACACTTTCTATATATGTTTACCTTCTATATATGTATAATTTATTTTCTAAAATTGTCTGCGAAGGGGATTCACAACTCCATAAGTGTTGATGGGCCGCCCACTTAACATTCAATTCATTCAAACATATTCTCAGCTTCTCCAAATATTCAGATCCATCTCATTCTTAATTTCATCCCCCCTCTATTAAATATAAATTCTTTAATTTTGTTTTATTAATAGTTTACCTGAAAAATAATTTTTCAGGCCTTAGATTCTATTACAAATTATATAATACTTCCTTTGATTCACTAATGCGATACTTTAAATATTTTTACCCATATTAATTAGAAAAATACTATCAGTATTTATTTATTTGGAGAAATGTCACAATATAATATTATATTATGTTAAATCTAGAGGTCTTGCGAGAAAAAAATAATAATAAATCACTAATCATCTTGAAATTTACCAAATGTGAAGTATTTATATTAGAACATCAATTGCCATATATTAGAGAAAATAATTATGAGTACAACGTCACTAAACACGAGCAAATTTAGAAATAAACTCTATTCATAAAATTTTCTTCATCCTTATTCAACCAAGTACGAAATAGCATTTGATAAAAGTACTGTCCCACTTAAATTTATACATAATTTTATTTGACAAATATTTTTTGAAGCCATAATATAATATCATAACATTGCCATAAACTCTTGTCATTTAATTACTATTTTATCATTAAAGTTTAACTTTTTTTTATAATTATTAATATTGTATTTATGTACTATTTTACTGAATATATTTAATACTTTAATTTTAGGGTTAAGTATTAATTTTTAAAATATTTGTATTATTAATTTTGTAGTTCATGTAGAATTCTATTCATAAATTTTACTTTTAGAATTTAATATTGATTTAATTATTCATTCAACCTCGTATTTATTTTCTTGATATAAATGTACAGTGAAAGTTATACTACATATTTGATTATACAAAATACATACTCCCTCCGTACCCTTAAAATATATCCGTTTACTTTTTCCATATGGATTAAGGAATATAATAATTTAATGTATTTTGAGGTGAGAGAAATAATATTTTAAAGTGTAGTGGATAGTTGTATTAGTGTTGAGTGTGGGGTCATGTGTGGTCACATCAATCTAAAAAAGAAAATGGATACTTTGTAATGGGACGGATCAAAATGGCAAAATGGATACGTATTAAGGGGACAGAGGGAGTGAGGGAGTAATTATTATCTAATTAGACCAGATATGGTCATGTAAACTTAATTAAATTGCTTGCTAGTCACATGTATTGTTCAACACAGTAGAAATTATAGGAAGTTACAAATGGAAGGAATCATAATAAAAGCACTGAGTTGTCACAAATACAAGTGAATTTCATATTAATTTAATTAACATCACAATTAGTAGTAAGAATGAAGTAGAGATAAAAATGATGAGATAAAACAAAAGATTTGGAGGAATCCAGGGAGTAGCAATTTGCTTTTATATGTAACAAATTTCTTCCATGTGGACCCCATCCAAGTCATATCTTTCTATTTATCCAACCCCCTCACTCCCAACTTCCTCCCCCCATCACCACCACTAGCACACTCTCACTCCCCCCAAATTAATCTGGAAAAAAGCAATGGGGAATTACAAGTTCAGATTTTCCGACATGATTCCCAATGCCTGGTTCTACAAGCTTAGAGACATGAACAAGAAGCAGCACAAAACCTTAAACCCCACAAACAAGAAACATTCCTCATCATCACCCCTGTCTTCTTCGCCATCATCATTATCATCATCATCAATCCCTCTAAAACAGGATCAACCCAAACCCCACCTGTCAGAACAGAGGAAATCCTACTACTTTACCAGGGACCTCGCCCCCGATTCCCCAATCAAGAAAAGGCTGCTGCTTTCCGACACGGTGGAGCCGCCGAGGAAGTCGTCCAGGAGGAGGCGGAGCATCAAGAAAAACCGCCGCCCGCCGCAGCCCAAGCTCGTCTCCGGATGCAGCTGCGGGGCGGTTTGGGCCAAACCCGAACGGGATTGTTACCCGGAGAACTCGCCCGGTTCGTCGACCGAGATCGACTCGGTTCAAACGGAGTACGGCTCGGACCGGGGGCTCTCCTGCTCGAATTCTTCGTGTAATTTCAGGGCGGAAAACGACATCGTAATTGACATAACCGATGAAGACAGGAAGGGCTTCAAATTCAATCAGAATCTCGCTCCGATCATCACGAAGAAGAATGAGCCGACGAAGATCGAGAGAACATCGACGGAAATCTCGGAGAGAAACAAATACGGATCCCTGTCCGTAAAGGTGGTGAAGGAGAACATCCTAACGACGACGACGACGAGTCCCGTCCGGCGGTTCTCGACGTCGCCGGGAGTGAAGCTCCGGACGAATTCTCCCCGGATAGGAAACCGGCGGAGTCAGGGGCGGCGGGCGCGGCGGAGCGTGTCGGAAAGCTTCGCGGTGGTGAAATCGTCGAAGGATCCGAGGAGAGATTTCAGGGAATCAATGGTGGAGATGATCGTGGAGAATAACATCAGGGCATCGAAGGATTTGGAAGAACTGCTGGCGTGCTATCTGTCGTTGAATTCAGATGAATATCACGATCTAATCGTCAATGTTTTCAAGCAAATTTGGTTTGATTTCATTCATCTTCGCCTCAACTAATTAAATCTCTGTTAATTAAGCTTAATTATATGAAATGTAATTAATTAATCTAGTTTAGTAAGTAATTAGTGGGATTATTAATCCTTTCATATGCTAATGTAAAGCTTAGCAGAGAAAAATGTTATAGGTTACATATGATCTAGTGAAAGCACTACTACTGTAAAAACGAGACGTCAATCAATCCATCTAACATGTACTTATTCGGTATCATTCTTCTCCATAAATTTTATTTACAAAAAAATTACTCCTACTTAACACACATAACATACTTTATTATTTAATTTATTATAAAAAAATATCGTAAAACCCCTAAAAATTATCACTTTTTTAATCTTCGTGTCGAGAATGAGTGCAGACTCTCCCGGAAAAGAGGGAGTATATTTATCATATACTCCACTATTATGAAATATCACATGGGAATCTTTTAGTAATATTTTTCCCCCTTACATGACTATTTACAATCATCAAAATTTTAATTAATTTCAACAAACTCTTAAAATTATAGTCCCTCATCAAAATTTCCACTAATAATCTTATTAGTTTATTGTTTGTACTAGATTAAAGAAGAATATTAATATTTTAATGCACTCAATATTAATGTTGGGTATGACCCATAAATACATGTAGTACTTATTTTATTTTATTTTATTTTATTTATGAAAAATGAAAGCCATGAATCATTTAATGTCATTGATTATAAAGAGATATTTATGTCTCTTGAAATTCGGAGGTGCAATTCGTTTCTATTTACTCATATGAAAATAAAAAAAAGTGTTGCATATTTGCATGAAATCAAATTAAAAATAATTATTCTTATACATATCACTATTATCTTTCGAACACAATATAATACAAAAAAAATAATTAATTTTTAACAGAGTGACTATCTTATACTTTTATATGCTTCAAGAATGTCTTTCGAAAATCACGGTACAATACAAAATGTAATCAAAGTTTGTTTGCAAAGAATTATACTTTTGAATCTTTGATACATAAAAGTTATAAGCTTCCACAAAAGTGGCTTTAATTAATGTATTTATGCAAAATCATTCTCACAAATCTTCTGTCATTAAATTTACAACAATAATGTAATTAAAGAACTTATTGAGAAGCATATGATGCTTAATTTATAAAGGTTATCAAGTTTAAATAATGCCAAATTTCTCTGCATTATTGATTAGGTAGCGTGAACTCACATATATAAATTTCATAGGGTTGGTGTAATAAAAGTTTGTGCATGAGTTCGAAAGGAATATAAAAGGTAGAGGTAAAGTAGTACTATATTTTAATTCCCAATGGAAGCTGATTGAGATTTGTGATTTCTTTTGTTAAAACACACTTTAAGTGAATAACTTTGGTTTAAATTTACTAAAATGTGTGTTCGGCAAAAAAGAATAGTTATACTACCAATTTTACTAAAATACTCCTAAGAAAATGACACTTTTTTTTATTAACAGACAGAAATTGTTTAAACTCTGTAATCATGGTTTTAGCTACGTTTTAATGGATATTTATTTATTTCAAATTTTAGATTAGAAATAATCCTAATATTTTTTTTTGATCAGTAAAGAAAATTTCATTCATATAGGGTATCAGGGATACCCAAAAATTACAGCTTATACAAGTTTACAATACTTAACATCCTAGTACCATTCTCGGATATACTAGCCAGTCACAAAATGAAAAGTTAGAAACTCCAAAGTCTTGCCTTAATATCTTCAACAATTTTATCAACAGAGAATTCCACACCATTAAATATCAAATCATTTCTACCTCTCCACAGTCTCCAAATCACACACACCCAAATTGTTACCGCCACTTTCTTCCCTTTTTTGCCTCTCAAAATTCGACTATGTGCAATGAGGTTAGAAAGAATATGAGAGTGAAGTACAGTATGAATTCCCAACTACTTAAAGCAAGTCATCCATACCTCATGTGATTTTGGGCATTCTAAGAGAACATGCCTTTCAGTTTCAAGGTGTGTTCCACATAATGCACATTTCGAATCTTCCATCGAATGCAACAAATTTCTTCTAAGCAAATTAGCTCTTGTTGGTAGCCTATTCCAGATGGCTCTCCATGCGTGAGCTGTTGCTTTTAGCGGTGCATAAGTCTTCCAAATAAGTTTGAATCCGTGCATCATATCTTCATCAGTCACTGTCATTACACTGGGTTGCATAAGGATTGAATAAGCACTCCTCGTATTGTAGCAATCGTTAGAAATTCCCCGCCATCTCCATGAATCTGCAACTCCTTGCCTCAAAGTAAACCTGTCAAGAATAGATACTAACAAATTAAAGCTATCAAGTTCCCAATCAAAAAGATTTCTTCTCCAATCCCAACTCCACCTCCATCTCCATCTCTCTCCTTCCCACTTCCCCATTTCTCCAACCCGACTATTCTTATTACTACATAGCTGAAAGAGACGTGGGAATTTCAGCTTCAAAGAGCCTTCTCCCGTCCAATCATCAACCCAAAAGTTTATGTCTCTTCCATCTCCCAATATCCTTACTAATCTATTTTTAAACCAAATGCCCCCTTCCCCAAAACAAAGCCTCATAACATCCCTCCACCACCCTGACCATGAGCTACCTCCCTCTCCACTAAAAAAAGCATTCCCCAACCTATCCCTTAACCCATATTTCGACTCTACCACCCTTACCCACAACCTGTTTTTTTCTCTCAAATACCTCCAAGCCCATAATAGCCAGCTTTTATTTTTAACAAAATAGGACTCTGGAGATGCGTTCAAAACTTCAATTTTTAAATTTAAGGCAAATATAATTCGTAAATTAAAGGAGGAAAGATCTTTAATAAAAAATTAATATACTATTTTATTAAATATTAAAAAATTAATCTCGCTATAAAACAGTATCAATATTGCTTGAAATTTAATAATAGTCCATAATTCTACATAATACATAATAAATTTTATATTATTCATTTTCATCCATTTTACTAAAAATATCATATCAAATATATAACCTCAAAGTAGATTTTAATTTTAAAATTTTATAGCATTCTCATCTAACGCATATATAACATACTTTATAATACATTTATTACCTAAAAAAATATTATTACTTTAAAAAAATTAATAAAATTAATAAAAAATCTTCTTAATCTTTATTTCTACAATAACGATAGAGATTATTCTGGTATAGAAAAATTTAGTCATTGTTGGTAAGGATAGAGTTGGTTTTTATCGTAATTACAAGGATATAATATTCACAAGAAAAAGAACCTGTTGCTATACTTGTAATTAGGCGTCACAAACTTTAATATCCATAATAATTTCATAATAGTAGAAGAAAAAGGGCAACTAAGCTTTAACACCTCGAAATCTATGAGAATTTTTACATTTTGTTTTCTTCCGGTGACATAATCATTAGTCACCCTAACTAAAAGCATTAGGGATTTTCTTTTCTTATTTTTTCAATAAAGCAAATGGGATATATTTTCATTATTTCTTTTATTTCATGTGTTTAAAAAGAAATACAATAGATTTTCTAAAGTTTGTGTATTTTATGTTATGTATGTATATACTAGTATCATTTATTCAACATGCCTATCATTCATTCAACGATACAATAAATAATGTATTAAAATCCATACCTTAATAAGATTAAGCTACCAAATAAATCATACTCCCTCCTCTTCTTTAATTTATTTCTTATTTGCCCCAACTTCCTCTTTCAATGTAGTATTAAATAAATATAATTTAAAGAGTTTTTTCAATACAGGACTGAAAGATAGGTAAACCATCAATTAGGGACTTGGAATATTTTTGCTATCAATTCAGGACCCGAAAGATATGAAACTATCAATACAGGACTTAAAATCATATAATTTCGGGTCCTGAATTGATAAACATACATTAAAATTTAATGGTTTCAAGTTCTGTATTGATAGTTTCATATCTTTCGAGTCCTGAATTGATTGCAAAAATCTTTCAGTTATTGATAGTTTACATATCTTTCAGGTCCTGTATTAAAAATATTTTTATAATGGGGTACCATCCTATTCAATATTTTTAGTTTTCAATTTAATTCATTCATTAATAGATGTAAAAAATTAACAGAAGTTTTTTATTCAAGATGGAGGGAATATTATATACGTAACTAATAATAAAATACACAAAATAACTACTCATGATAACTTACTTACGAAAAATACAATCTTGCTGAGGGAAAGAGTGATATATATTCTATTTATGATTTCTTTTTTAAATGTTGTATAGAAATATTTTTCTAAAAAAAAAAAACTGAAGGATAATCTGAATGTGTGGGTACCATACCATATATATTCAGCTTTAATTATGTACTCCCGCATTTATTTTAATGGCTATAAATACATAAAAAGCTGATTTTTTTTGTTACTTTATTATTAAGCATATAATTGGGTGAAGGCTGTCCAAGATTCAAATTGAACCGATCGTACTTCTTTGTTTCCGTAATAAATTATTTATTTATTCATTTATATAAAAAATAATATTATTCGGAAAATAGTCAAAGAACTCGTGCTTAACTTCTCATGATTTGGTTAAATTGGCTTTTTGGACTTTGTTGGAGCAAAAGGTGCTTCGAAGATTACAAAATGAGATCTCATCTGATTTCATTTACAAACCTCACCACTCTTTCGATACAACATTCTTAGAGATATCTCTCCCTATATATAACCCCTTGAAAGTTTTATTAATATATGATACTAATATATCCGACATCAAATGTTATATTATATTTTGGTGTTACATCTATTATTACTTGTGTTATATGAATAACATATGGTATTTGGTAGGAAAATCTTATTTATTTCCCTTAGGATTGATATTTTTCCTTTAGAGACCAGATTTTGTTTTTCACCGTATCATTCATCTAACGGTTTGAAATAAAAAATGAAACATCAAATCAAAATGTGATAAAAGATCATTTGAACCGAAACCTTAGTCACACAATGTATTCAAACACTTTTACAATTAATTGCTGAATTAATCGAAATCATAACTACAATGAATAAATGGTGATAACTAGCTTGTTTAAAAAAATTATAAGAGACTCCTTATGTAGTGGATAGTGGTCTAAATCTATAGCTCAACTGAATTTATACCGTGATTAATCCGACCTTCATAAATTGTCAGGTCGAAATGTGGGGACGGCTAAGGTAGGGAATTCCACGTTTTTCACAATATTGTGTTTTAGAGTGCAGGAAGATGAGAGGGAGTGACAAAGCCACATGTATAGGTGTGCATGGCCTAGCTAACAAGCCACATATATATATATATGTATGTCTATTTGTTGAAAAGGATGAGCGCTGATTGAGGGTGTCTTCTCTTTGACCGACCAATTACAATTTACTTCATTTCGATATATCTCACATTTTTTTTTAATATACATTTTAATTTATCAACTGGAGTAATAATAAAATTAATCAGCTGCGTCTCATGTAAAACCTTGTTTAATTTTAGAAATAAATAAACATAATAAATCACTATAATATACATGCAACAAAACGCAAGGAATTAAAAATTTTAACAAGATTGATTGATTTTGCTTGTGGAGTGTAATTTTGATTTCGTAAAACAACAAAATTAAGCAACACATGATTGTAGTATCATTTTATAAGAACATACCAAATCATTTTGGACCATGATTCTCGTACGTATTAATTAACGAATGAATAATAATAATATTTTTTCTTTAATAATTTTATTAATTTCTTTGTTTCCATTTTATTTTAAAATTAATTCAAATATACATACCATTGAAATTTTATTGATAAGACTTTTTCAATTGTAGCCAATATCTTATTGCAATAATTCCGACAACTTTAGGAGAAAAGGAGGCATTTACCTATTACAGAGATCTACGAACGCCTCCGATCGGTGCAATGGGATGTTTCTATTTATCTATCTCTTGATTCGAAATGGGAGCAGGTTTGAAAAAGGATCTTAGAGTGTCTAGGGTTGGCCCGGGAGGGTCTCTTAACGCCTTCTTTTTTCATCTCATTGGAGTTACTTCACAAAGACTTGCCGGGGTAAGGAAGAATGGGGAAACAAGAACACTTGGAGAGTAGCTTCTTTTTTATTTAAATTTCTATTCGAATAATGATTAGAAAATATGAAGTTTCAACCTCTGCTTCGATAATAAGAGTAGTCCAATAACTATATTTACATAAATCTAAACTACCTCTGTTCTAATTTCATTCAATTAAAAAGTATTCTAAAAAATAGGATAACTTATTTTTTTCCCGGTTAGGTCAACAAAGGCATAAAATATTTCTTCTAAGAAATGGAGTTTTTTCAAGAGCAGTTTATAGAGTATTATCTCATCAATGAATAATACAAAAGAAGATACATCATAGTGGTAAAAAAAAAATTGTACAAATTGACCATAGTTGGAAGGTTGACCCATATACATAGATTTGGATGGGGTAGAGACAATTTGCAGTCATGTGTATAGATCTTTAAAAATGGTCCCTTCACTTCACTGAAACAAAATAAATTCCTCTCATCATGAATATATGTTTCTCTTCACACACTAATATATCTTACATGATATTCAACACATGTTTCATTAATATGGTTCTTCACCTCTGCCCAACCTTTTTTAATAATTCATGCACACAAAATATATGGTCCTCTTTTTGTTTGGTACAAGATATCACACCCACACGTCACCATTTCTGTTAAACATGCCTGCTCATGCTCATTCAACTGCACCAACCAAATATTTGAGTGAAAACTATTTATTTTTAATAAAAATTAATAATAATAGGGTCATTTAGTACATTTTTGTTAAATGATTAAAAAAAAAAGGAATTTAATAAGTGCAATGAAATGTGCGGTGGTATTTAATTGATTATGTAGGGGTACTTCGTCGGCGAGCCGTAAGGAAAGACCAACTTTTTTATTATTATTATTTTTTTATTTTTTTTGTCAGCATGAGAGAGAAGAAGATAAGGGGTGAAATATGATGAATATTTGTTACATTTTGGTGTTGTTATACACGCTAAATGAGTAATACATGTGCAGTAAAAAAAATCTTAACCTTTTTCTTAGGATTAAATATTTTTGTTGTAGGGTATAACATTTGTCTCTTATTCACGTGTCATTCATCCAATAATTCGTAACAAGAAATATAACACTAATATATTAATATATTACGACAGATTCGAATTGGAGAGTGAAGAGAGAGAAATGAAGAGAGGGAATGGAGGCCCCCCGGGCAGCAGAAAGCGAAGAATGGGGGGTTTGCTCCTTAATGAAACTTTTCCTATCTGAGGTCAACATCTCAGCTACCTCTCATTCATATTTCATTCTCATCATACACCCCCACCCCCCCTTCTATGAACATACAATAGTTAAGTTAATTAAAATAAAATAGCAACTAGGGATTTTTCAATAATTCTTCCAAGTGGATTTCCCATATTACCCATTAATATATTTTAGCATGCAATTTAGTGTAGACATGCACAAAATAACCGGAACCGACGGTTTCGAAACCGCTCAAAATGGAACCGAAATCGAATATATTCCGGTTCGGTTTTGGTTCCAAACCGGCGATTCCACCTATTTTTTTTATTTGCGTGTGAGTATTAAAAAATAAGAAAAAAAAATCGGAACTGGCGCTTTCAAAACCGAACTGAAACCGCCCTAGGATCGGTTCCAGTTCCACATTTTTGGAATCAGAATCGGCGGTTCCAAACCGACGAACTTGTCTAAGTTAGTGTACTCCTAAATTGGGTTGTTTGCTCGATTAGGAATCCCACAATGTAACTAGAGGTCAATCCAAAAACTTATATAGTAGGAATAATAGTTATGAAAAAATAAAATAAGAACACTGGGCAAAATGGATCGATCAGAGAATTAGCAAGGGCAAAATGGTACTCGTAATCAAGTTGATAAATAATTAAGGGAAAAGATGGGTCCCACATTTATTAATATTAAAGGCAGGAGGGGCAAATTAAATACGATTATCATTGATTTCGGTGTGTATTGGAAAAAGTATGGTCATACAATTATAGTAGAGTAGATTAGATTAAGATGAATAAATAAATAAGTCTGCGCACACGAATGCATCACTACTAAGTCATGTGCTAATATACGTACAAAAAGTAAATGGTTTCGTTTGACCAAAACGGAGGAAGTAATAAATACTCCTTCTATTTCACATTAATCTTCTAACTTTTCTTTTTAATTTGTTCAACTCACACTTATTTTCACTTAAAAAAATATAAACACTTTAATCAATAATATCAAAAATCCATTTAATTTAAAGAATATTACTTTCAAATTATATGTAGCATAACATACTTTATACTTTATTTATTAACTAAAAGTAAATAAACATAATACTCCTAAAATGACAATACAGCTACTATGTCAAAAAATTAATATATTTTTTTAAAGTTATGTATCTACAATATTAGTGAAATTAAGTGCATGACGAAAGAAGTAATTTGTTACGTTAAGAACATAAAATCGAGGTGGGCGTATATGCATGTATCGGCATATTCATGCCACCAGTCGAACTGCTTAATTAATATATCATGGAATTTTGCAATAAAAATAATTAATGAAAATAGTTATTATTATGTTTAGAAAGTGAAGGCTTAAAGTAAGAAAATCTTGTACGTTATGTCATTAGATTTGTTGTTGGGGTCCTGATGGCGACTATTCAACTAATTGTATATTTTCACCTCACAATCGAATATTTCATTTAACAATTTTCAATTATATATAATAAAGTGAATCAACCACCACTATCAACATAAAGTCAATTCCAAATCTATGCCTTTTATTGCACTAATCTTTTTGCATCAAATATGTCCTTAGATGCTACATTTGTATTACTATTTTCATAAATTAATGGAGTAGCATATAGTTGTATTATAAAATTAATCAGTATCATAATCATTACATGTAATAATTTTAATAAAAATACTAATTTTAATTTATTTAAGTCTAATGTAGGACTCAATTTTATAAGTATTTCTTTAATTCGGATTTAAATTTAATTTCCCCTTTCAATTAGAACTTAATTTCTCAAAATAACCCGTACAATATTTTTTTTAAATTAAAAGATAAAATTAAAAATGCAAAATAATCTTCAAAATCTATCAAGTGTAATATTATAGTACTCTTTAACTAAAAAAAAGCAAAGAAATAATTCCTCCATCCCACAAATATTTGTACCCTTACAGTATGTAGGTTAAGAAAAGTGATAGTAATTTTCAGTTAACATCAATATTTGATTTCTCTTCAAAGATTTATGAATAAATGAATAAATAAAGAGACTCCAACGTGATTAGTTAAAAAAAACTAGGTTAAATGGAGACCAGCTAGAATTACTTGATGAAAGAGAGAAAAGATATGATTGATCTGACTTTTGCCAACAAACTATATAACTAGTCAATTCCACCTCTCCAATCTTTCCAATCAATCATTATTTAACACTCCATTAGAAAATGATTAGAGATTCATTAATTAGCACTTAATCACTAATCAACTCCCACTACTCTCTTGCGTATGATTAAATTCAGTTGTGATTTGATTAATCAACACCAAATCATTGGATTAGTATATGGTTGCAAATTAACACTTACTATTTGGTAATGCAAAATTTTCATAAATACTATGAAATTAAAGAAAAAACTAATGATGAACTAATAAAATTGCAAATTATTAGGAGTTAGGCACGTGTCATTCTTTTAACTTATGGGGTGAAAAAGCAATGAAACAGTACCAACATATTCCCTACTCCCTCAAAAGACAAGCACCACAGTAACAAAGAGTTGCAGCACTTTACAAATGTGGCCAAAAGTTCACCATACAAAATCTCACCACAAAAAACAAACACACACATACTCCATTAATACGTGTTGCATTAAAAGAATTACATTTTTTTAAGATAAAACACACACAAAATAATTAATAAATTTGCATGGAGCTTATATATTAAAAAAATTATTTTTTATTAACGAATTATTCTTTTGGTAAAAGCCTTAATTCCATTGTTAAATTGGTTTATCAATAGATTAGCAACGAAATCCGTTGGTAAAGTAGTGGTTGGTAAAATTTTTAGCAACGAAAATTCAATTCCGTTGTAAATAATTATGTTGGTAATTCGTCGCTAATAATTCCATTGATAATTTATATAACGATTCCTTGGTAATCCGTTGTTAATTACTAACGGATTGAATTCCTTTAATAAAATAGAGAATAAATCCATTGTATTCCATTGCTAAAAGAAAATTATCATTTTTATTGATAATCCATTGATAATTACCAACAGATTGAATTCCGTTGGTAAATTCCATTGTTAATTTTTTTTGTAGTGATATACTCCCTCCGTCCCATAGTTATGTTCACCATTACTGTAGATACGGAGTTTAAGAAAAGTTACTTTTTGACCAACTTTATTGACTTTTTAGGGGTATTGTGGTATTTTTAGGTAATAAATAAATTATAAAGTAAGTTATGTGTGTTAGGTGTGAGTGGTATTTTTGAAATTAAGATAACTTTTGAGGTTGTTGGTTAATGTGAACTTTCCATATTTGGGTGGTGAACATAAGTGTGGGACGGACGAAAACGGAAAGTGTGAACATAAGTATGGGACGGAGGGAGTATAACATTAGTACAACTATTTACTATAAAGTAAAATATTATATCTATTAATTCACTATATATTAAAATATTATATTCCTTAATCTCCATACAAACATTAAACATAACTTTTATGATGGGATGGAGGGAATATATATATAAAACCAAGCATTAGTGACTACCTGTCCATGTATTAGGATTGATGGAGAAGATAAATTATAGAATGAGCCTCACATAACTTACTAGAGCCTATTTAACCAAGTTTACAATAAATCCAATTACATGCCAATAGGATAGGATTTAACAAAGTTTACAATAAATCCAATTACATGCCAATAGGATAGGATTCATAGCCCATATCGTTGGCTCAGTTAGAATGCCTTTTCAATCTATTTCCGTGGACCCATATGTAATTAGTTTGAATATTATTGAATTATAAGATATAAATACAGTTTACAGATAGTTGAGCAATCAAGGTCACGAAGAAATAATAATAGGAAAAGAGTTGCAGAAGAAGAGGAGAAGCAGTAGAAAGTGTATCTGATCCGACAGTGAAATCGGGTTGTCGGATTCACCGACAACCATTTTCAACTTTGGAGATGACCAATTCTGTTGTATCGAAAACGATACTCTACGTGTACGCTAATCCATTCACCATCAACTCCCCCCACCACTCCATTCCTGCTTCCAAATTTTTTTTAGTCATAATTACTATTTTATCCTTTAAAAAGAAAAATATACTCGATAAAATTACTTGTGTCATTATTATGAATTCTACTAACCAACAAACTAGCTCTGACTTTTTCTATGTTATGATATAATAGAAAAATCATCATCACTAAAATTCAAAAAAACTTAAGAAAGACTATATCTATAAAAAATGCAAATAATTGTATGTAACCATTACATTTCTTATATCCAAACCATTCAAGAAATAACATCCTTGATAAACTTTTACTTATACAAAAATAGGTTAATTATGTATTATCATGATTAAAAAAAATAATACTAGTAGTTTAATTAGTTTAGATTTCTGAGCTGGAGTTTGATTGAATCAAGGAAAAGTTGGAGGCTTTAAGTATACCTTAATTAAATTAATCCATTACTTGTGTCTATGTCTGAATATTTATACCTGAATCATGGAAAAAAAAAAGTTAAGTGATTATTTAAACTCATCAGATGCCCTTGTGTGTACTTATGTCGGTTGAAGTTTTTTAACATGACAAAATAATTAAGAAGAGTACGCATATTCCATTATTTATAGATTATTATGTACTATATATAATTATATAGTGATGATGACATGCATACTCTAAATGTGACATTTCTTAATTTATTTTTTATTTTTCAAAACTTAATGTTCTGAAAAGGGGAAATCGTAGGGCTTGAAAGCCAATAGATTGTTAGTTTGGGAGTAGAAAATATAATGTTGCTGTGAAGAAATGAGAAAAAAGTTATTAGTAATTAAATGAAAAACTCAGCCCAATTTTATGGACTCATAGGCCCAATTACTATTTGCAACGGCGGCCCAAAATTACTAATGGACCACAACCGTATCATAAAAACGACTCCTAATTCTCGAATCGATGTCGATAATCTTCTCACTGAATCCTTTTCCCTTGAAACAATCGATCCGTAATCGATTTCTTGGGGGCTTGAATCGGCGGACGTTTTGAGGAAGTCTTAGGTCTGGAATTCGTATGGATTTGTCCACGTATTCGAATAGAATCGAATCTGCGGCGTATCTGGAGCCTTAGGCTGTGGGAATCGGCGCCGCCGATGATGATTGAGCTACTTTACTCCATTGGAAGATTGAAAGATTAAAAGCATGAGAGAAATGTGTTAAAAAGTGTGGTGGGCTGCACGTACAAAGGTGAGTAGCATAGTTGCTCAAAATTTTGACCCATTGTTGCCACTAAATTGAAAGATTTATAATTTTCAATCTATGCTACAGTGTATTGAAATGCATCATTTTCTTTTTACTCTCATCAGAATATGAATGGATGTCAACCGTATAGTGATACAAATGTATGTAAGATGAAACTATCTAGTATTCATAATGCATGCTTTAGAAGTTATTTAGAATTTGCTAAGAAAGCATACATTTATTCTTAGGTAAAACTTCAACACAGATTTTTACAGCTGTTTTTCATATTCTGAGGTAAGAAAGCATACACCTTCTCCTGAAGCTTGATAGGCCCATGCGGACTGTCTTGTTAGTTTTGGAGAGTATCTAAGTTGATTGCTTTTTTTATTATGTTGGTTGAATTCAAGGTTAATTGTTCTTTCAGATATCAAATCAATTTGGAGCAAGAAAACTTCGATGACTAAAAACTTGAAGATATTTAGGTGGCTGTTCTTTTGCTCTCTACTCTGTGAATCATCGCATTGTACTATGTAAGTGATTAAGCATTCTTGATTTAGCTATTTTGCTTGAATATAAATATGTTTCATGGTTACATACATATTTAAGATGAAAAAATATTATAAATGTATAATGCAGATGCCATACATCTTTTTTATATGCAGCAATTGTCATTGCACCACTCTGTTTTAGGCTTTATTCAAGTACTCCACTATAACTTGATGATTGTTTTTTTAATCAGTTCTCAATTCCTTATCCATTGTTTTGTATGAAAATCATATTTTAATTAGGTGAACATCTTGCTACTGACTGATATAAGCTGAATAATTTGGTTTTGAGTGTTCGTATCTTTCACTAATTTTCATGGTTGACGAAATTTAACAGGGTTAAAGAAAAAAATTTGCTTGTTGGTGAGGAGCTGTTGATGGAGAAATTGCCCTTGCAAAATGGTGCTTGCCTCTACCACTTGCAAGGATTGAAACCCGAGACGTGGTATGAAGTGAAGATATCATATCCTGCTTCTGTATGTGCATCATTTTACAACCAGCCTTTTGAAATTTATCGAAAAAATTGTAATAACCTTGATGAAATAACAGATACCTTCCCGCTTCTCTTTGCAATTAAAGAGAGATGCTTCAGACTTGTGGCTGAATCAAGGAAGGAAATTGCTCAATACTGAAAAGTTGATTTTCAAGACTGATGGACTCCTCCCTTTGGCGGACCAGGACCAGGTTTATTATGGCTTTCTAAGTATGTAAATGAGTATCCTTGTTTGATTCGATGGAAGTTCAACATTCTTGGCTTTGGTGCAGAGTGGATTTTCTGTTCTAGTGGATGTGGAACCTGAAGGGATTGTTGCAATTCCAGGGAAACAGGAAAGGGAAGATGTCATATTTAATATAGGTAATACAAACTATCTTCTTAGTGCTCTTTATATGCATTTTTTTTCCTTCAAATTTATCCATACTATGAATTCTATGTGTGAACAACTTTAACGATCAAAATGTCTTTTTTCTTTTGGGTTCATCAATGGCTTTTCTCTATTTTGCAACTCTTAAATGCCTTAATATCAATAGAATAGAATACCCTTACATGCCATTCTTTGTGGACATTCGATTACAGTCGAAAAATAAATGATCAGATGTCATTCTACTCTCCTTTTTTCGATCTCCATGGCAGTTTGCGACGAATTGTTGCTGGGTATTCCGCACCAGGCTTGGTTTGTTGTAGTTCTGGCAG
This sequence comes from Pogostemon cablin, assembly GCA_023678885.1. Taxonomy (NCBI): domain Eukaryota; kingdom Viridiplantae; phylum Streptophyta; class Magnoliopsida; order Lamiales; family Lamiaceae; genus Pogostemon; species Pogostemon cablin. The sequence continues at coordinate 2,880,041 of CM042983.1, forward strand.
TTGTTTGTCTGGTGTTAGGCTTTGTGGTACCATCCTTTTTACCTTTGATCTTACTGCCAAAAAATGAGAAACAATTATTTTCTCATCATACAGTTGCCAAGGATTCTTAATGTCTTTTTTTTTTTTGGTTACTGTTTGAAGCAATGTTTTCCTTAAATTTGATTGAGTTGTATAATTTGGCTTGTTCAGAAATCCTTAATTAGTAAGAGGATGACTGATGAAAATATGAGTTTGTTCTCTTTTAACACATGGATTTATACAAGAAAGAAATTTGACTTTCTATATTTCTGGAAAGTTAAGCACAATGTTGATGACAAGCTTGACTATGGAAAAGTAAAGGAAACAATTCAATTATTGGGATACAACAAAGAGTTGCAGCACTTTACAAATGTGGCCAAAAGTTTACAATACAAAGTCTCACCACAACACACACACATGTACAGCAGAATAGGTGGAGAAGATAAATAGCAAAATTTGTCGAATAACTTATAGGAGAGCTAACTAGTATTTGATTGTGCTTACAAGGAGCCCAATTTCATATCGAAAGACAGGATTCGAAGTCCAAACTGCAGCTGTCTCGTGTGCCAGATGTAATTAGGTTGGAGATTATTGAGTTATAAGATATGGATACAGTTTACAGTTTGTTGAGCAATCAGAGTGAAGAAAAAATAATAAGAAAAAAGTTGTAGAAGAAGAGGAGAAGCAGTAGAAAGAGTATCTGATCCGACAGTGAAATCGGGTTATCGGATTCACCGACAACCATTTTCAACTTTGTAGATGACCACTTTTGTTGTATCGAAAATGATGCTCTACTCGTGTGCACTAATCCCTTCACCACCAACTCAACCCCACCACTCCATTCCTGCTTCCAATTTTTTTAATCTTAATCACTACTTTCTCCTTTACATAAAAATGTAAAATTACAATTACCTGTCTTATAAGGAATTCTAACTCAAACCAACAAAACTAGTCTCTCTCTCTTTTTTTCTTCAGTGAATAAGGATTTAATAAAAAAATCATCATGATAAAATCCAAAAAAACATAATTTGATACGCAAGTGATGGAGGAAGATTAAAATCCAATTAATTGTATGTAGCTAGCACACCTTTATTTGAAACCATTCAAGAATAGATTAATTTTCTGTTGTACCATGAGTTATTGAAGAGTAATAGTTTATCATGAATATGTGGGATACAAGGTGTATGCAAAATAGGTGTTTAATTAGTTTAGAATTTCTGACCTGGAATTGTTTCCCTGGTATGACAACAATAGTGTTCGGTTTGGTGTCATATGATAATTCAGGGTTTCTTGATTTTAGACAGAGTTCGGATGAATCAAGGAAAAGATGGAGGCTCAAAGTATATTGATCATCATCAGTCGATTCTTGATTAGTTTCTTGTTTTTGAGATGAATTTCGACCGATGATGTTGGCTCGATGGTACCTGAAGATGCTCAATCTAGACTCCCCCAACTCAATTTGTTTTCCTCCACTTTGATCAATTATAGTGCCCAATTCTTTTGCAATGCCTTCCAGTTTTCTTGCTACACCCTCTATTTTTTGGCTGCATAATTTATTAATTAGGAGGGAAAATAAATAAATTAATCCATCACTTGTGTCTATGTCTGAGTATTTAACTATTTATACCTGAATCATGACAAAAAAAAAATCGTAAATGAAGTGTTTGTAGTATAAACCAAAATACTACTCCATGTGAAATTGTTCTACAGTTTTGAAAATTTAGATTCCACTCAGTTTCACCCTTATGAAGGCATAGTAGTTTGGGCTAAATGGAAAACTAAGCCCAATTCTACCGACTCAAAGCCCATTAAAAATTTTCAGCTGCGGCATAAAGCAAAATTTGATCAACACTTCCAAGGCCCATTAACAATTTGCAACGGCGGCCCAAAATATCATAAAACTGAAATATATAATAAATATAAAAAATAAATATGACCTCACCGGAAAATGTGATAATTCTGCTCACCGATCGCCGCTGCAGCCTCTTCCGCAATGCAGGAATCATCGCGGGGCCAAACAATCCTCTCGTGATCTCCATAACTGGTGCACTGCAGCACTCAATCGTAAGCCCAAATATCCTCTCACTCTTACTCAAAGCATCTCTCAACTCCTCCGCAACTATTCCATGATCACTGATTTGAGCAACTCCTAATTCTCGAATCGATGTCAAAAATCTTCTCACCGAATCCTTATCCCTCGATACAATCGATCCGTAATCGATTTCGTCGGTTTTAAATCGGCGGACGTTTTGAGGAAGTCTTAGGTCCGGAATTCGTACGGATTTGTCCACGTATTCGGATAGAATCGAATCCGCGGCGGATCTGGAGCCTTTGGCTGTGGGAATCGGCGACGGTGGCGCCGCTGCGGATGATGATTCGACTAATTGACGCTTGGGAGGAAGATTACTTTCCTCCATTGGAAGATTGAAAGATGAAAAGCATGATAGAAATGTGTTAAAAGTGCATGGACCGTGGTGGGCTGCACGTACAAAAGTGAGTAGCACGTCTCATATCATTCATTGTTGCTCACATTGCACTATTCCTTTTTACACTTCAAAATTTTGACCAGTTGTTGATTTTCTATCTATGCTACACTGTATTGAAATGCATCAATTTTACTCTTTATGCATCATTTTCTTTTTACTCTTATCATAATATCAATGAATGTCACACGTATAATGATACAAACGTATGTAGGATGAAACTATCGAGTATTCATAATGCAAGCTTTAGAAGCTATTAGAATTTGCTGAAAAAGCACACATTTATTATGAGGTAAAAGTAAAACTTCAACACAAATTTTTACAGTTGTGTAGCATGCTGATTTTCATATCCAAAGCATGTTCACAATGAAATCCATTTCAAATTTCTCATTTCTCACTTCACACCAAACAAGACTGAAAAAACCTTAAAATTTTCACACCAACATAAGCATGCATCTCTAATTCTTGGAGGGGCAAATTCACCATTTAAAGTAGTCTCCGCTTATCCCAGTTTCCCATGCAGATTTTCCAGGAAATTTACTCATCTGATGGCCACAATCCGCCTCTCGGAAGCCAATGTTCTCAACTGCCCCGACGGTATTGAACATTCGTCGCTTGTTTATCTCATCCACTAATGTCCGGTGCAACAATTGGCTGCGTATGTCCAACAGGGATCCACTCCTCACCAGTGTCTGCTTTCGTGTTGGGCTACGAATGTTTGTGTTTAAATTGTTGCAGTTCATGACCATGCTCCCTTCAGGGCCAAACCTTGTGCATTTTGGAGTCTTGGAAATGCAATTTATTTCTTTCTGATCTGAGATTGGTATGAAATCATCATCGTTAGCTGAGAAGTACTTCAGATTTCCATATTTTTCTGAGCAGGACGAGCTTTGGGAGCTCGTGTCATCATGAACAATTGATTCCTCTGCATCAGAAAGTTCATGAATTTTAAGAAAAAGTAACTCATAGGGTTGAAACTATTGCGAAAAAGTGCTAACCATTTAGCCAATCTTGTAGAGATTTTTCTTGGTGACATTGGGGGAAAAGGGCTGGAAGAGAATCCTGAGAGGAAGAAAAGGAGTTGCAAGAATAGAAAGGGTGGTGGAGGCTATTATCGTCATTATCATCTTCATCATCTTGGTAGTTGAAGGAACTTTGCACCTGAAGGATTTGAGCAGAGTTGGAATCCTTCCATGATGGAACCAAGTTGGAGATTTCTTCATCGATCATATTAGCAATCTCAAGTGGCTCCCAATCTGTTATCTCCAATTCCTTCACCATTTCGACTGCCACATCTGAGGGAGTGTCGCTTGTAATGTCGAAAGGGAAGTATATGTTTCTTGCGGGACCTGAATCTCAACAATCCAAGTCAATGATCCTGTTCAAAAGATAAATGGGCAAGAAACATCATACGAGGTTACAGCTAATGCATACCATCTTGATCAGATATCTGTACTTTGAGAAAGATGGTATCATCATCTGGATTCACTGTCCCCGTTATGGCCATGTTGGTGTTCCTCTTCCTGGTCGGAACCCCAACTGGCAATGGAGATTCAGTCGGAGAAGCCTTCTTCGAGGAGAAGATCTTGGTAGGAGAAAAGTCTTCAGCCTCTTCAAACACAGATAGAAATGGATCCTTCAGAAGCTCGTGAGCAGATGGCCTATTCGAGGCACTCTCCAAGCACCTTCCAACAAATCTCCGAGCTTCTGCATCATCGATCCGGTGAATCGACTCTGGCAACTTACCCTGTTTTGATCAGAAACAATGACGGTAAACTTCTTGCTTGAAGAGAATCCAGCAATGTTGGAATCCATAAGCAAGCAAGCAGCTTACCGAGGTGACTTTCTTGTAAATTTGAGCAGGGTTAGAGCACTCGCTGTATGGATATTCAGAAGTAAGCATCTCTAGAACACACATGCCGAATGAGTAGATGTCGACCAGCTCGTCGTAGTCCTCTTCGTATAACTCCGGTGCCATGAACTCCGGTGTGCCTGATGACAAAAAGCCATATTCTTTTTCAGGAAAAAAAAGCCACACACACACACACACACAGTTGAAAGAATGCATGAGGAAATGAAAAGGCTTGCCTATGACACTATGAGCATGATGAGATCCACTGAGTATGGCTGCTAATCCCAGATCACCAATCTTGACCTGACCAAGATGACCATTAACAAAGATATTGTCACACTTGAGATCGCGATGAATCACTGGAGGATCAAGACAGTGCAGATAATCGAGACCCTCCAGAATCTGTCGTGCCCAATCCTTGATTGCTCGAATGCTCACTCGCTTGTACTTCTTGCGATACCTGTCCAACACCACCTCAGTTTCATCAGCTTAGGTACTAAGTGTGATGAGTTGTTTGGAGACACAGAGAGAGATGGATTACTCTCTGAGGGTGCCAGATGTGAACATCTCAGTGATGAAGTTGAAAGTTCTACGATCAGGATCGATCCACGAAGCTCGAAACTTGATAATGGATTGGTGTTTGAGATTCTTGAGCAGGTGTACCTCAGAGTGGAGTCTTTGAAGCTCATCAGGTGATCTGAATGCATGATCTAGTTTCACCTGATTCCAGGCTACTTCCATTCCGAGCATTTCGTCGAACGCTCTGTATACCACCTTCATCGCCCCTTTTCCAAGTACATCTTTAAACTACAAAGTCATTTTTGCAGATTGATTGTTAATTTAACCTTTATCATGTTTGGATGTTCTCTAATTACATGTATAGATCGAAATACTTTCATGTGTTCTTTAGATTCTGTTTTTATTATTTTATATCCAGCAAGGAATTGGTTGATACTTAATTGATTTTTAAGGAAGAAATTTCAAGTGGAACAACTTGTTATCATATTTTTTTAATAGATGTATTTTGTGGTATAAGACTAATAACTTATGAACAAATTGTCATTTGTTTTTACTTAATTTGTTTCTTCTACTATTCTTATCTACAAGTACATAATCTGCTAAAAGTCAATATATGGTAGCATTCATGCACCATAGATTTCATAATAATTAATCTTACACTTGCAACATATTAATCTGAACAACTAACAATACAAAAAACTTCAAGAAAAAAATATACTACATGTATGAATAAGTTTTTCTGAGTTTCTTGTTGCTAGTATAATCTATAATTAATTACTAATTATAGACAAATTTTTATTTCAAATTTAATTAAGAAGGCAGAAAATAATGCAAGATAAACAGCAAAGTAAGAAGAGCATAAAATGATAAGAACTTACACGACCATATCTTTGAGATGGATCCATTTCCACGTATACGGATAGGTTTCCTCCATCGGACCCTTTTTCAACCCGACTAGTTTTATACATGATTAAAGAGTGAACAAAATCCAAACTTCTAGTAATTAGAAACTTATGCAAATTGACTCTAAGAAAAACTGAAAACTGAAATATTTTTGCAGCAAGAGAGATCGATGAGAGAGGGAGAAGAGAGGCAGGGGGATGCTAGAATATCCGAGGTTTTCCTTCGTGGTTTTCGTACGAAAAAATGCCAAACAAGAGCCAGAAGAGCCTAGAGTAATAAATCCTCAGCATGATCCAAGCCATTCCCAGAACACGTCGCGAAAACTCGTATTCCTGACGATTCATTTGCTTCCAAGTTGAAAGAAACTACCAGAAATCAGCTGATCTAGCTAGTTTGCAGATTATCAGCACTTGAAGATGAACAGAAAACAAACTGTTGGAGGTTTTGATGATCAAAAAACAAGAATATAGGGTTCAAATTAAAGGCTGCTTTTAATGATGGATCAAGAAGAAAATTTAGTGGGGGCATTCTTGAATTTACAAACTGGGCTTCTGAATTTGAAAAACCTGTGGCCACGTTTTGGCAACACCATTTCTGGGGTTTTCAGACAAGGATCAAATGATAGATTCTGACTAGGTATTCAAGATCTTAGAAGAGCTACCTGGGTGGGTGGTTTATAATAATCTATCACCTGGGGAATTCAGAGATACCAAAATGTAAAATGTAAGGCCAAGAGGTTGATATATATGCATATGATAAGCATATATTATTATTTTTTTAATTGTGGTAATTTTATATAGCTAGATAAAAAACTGCCTTTTCAGGTACCTGAACATATGATAGAATATGAGTTGGTGGACTTATTCAGAATAATCATAATTTGTCAACAGTTTTGTGCACCATCTTTTTATTTTGCTCATCCATGTTTTTTGACATATATATATTTTCTAATCATGAATAATAATTGAGAACCTTGAATACCAATGAAGACGTTGGAATTACATTGTATATATATATTCTTTGTTTCAGCAAATAATTGATCATGTAATAATAAAACACTTCATTATTATATATATTGGCATTTAAGATGCTTAAAATGAAATGCTGTTTACCTAAAGATTAACTGAAGAGGAGTAGATTAGAAGGTCTTCAAAATTATGAAAATGTATAGATTGTTGAAGATAACACCACCGACTTAAGAAAGTTTAGAAGCTTCTTGAATATTCAAGAATTAAGCCAAGGCATGATCTAAAATTGTAGATGGTTGACATAATGGAAAGCTTCTAGAAGCATGGAGATTAATCATGTTAGCTTGAAGTTGTGATAGAATTATCTAGAATGGTGGAGATAGTTGTAGGGTAGAAATCTCTAGCATATGAACATTAAGAAAATTAGAGAAAGATCTAGAATAATGTGGATGGTGGAAAAAATCTAGAAAAAAAGCATGTGATTAAATAATAGAATTATCTAGATTGAAAATAATGTAGAATCATCTAGAATACTTGAGAATCCACCATTAGGTAGTATAAATAGGTGGATGGTGTAATATTTGTGAAGTAGAACATTAGGCACAACAAGAGTGGTGTGTCCTATCTCTTATAGGGGCACAAACAAGAGTGGTGTGTCCTATCTCTTATAAGATTTAGAGTGTCCAAGAGAGAGTTAGTGGATGTGCTTTAAGAGTGAGACTTGTGCGTGAGCACAAGAGAGGGTACATCCAAGAGTGTGTGTATCTTGAGTGTATTAATATTGTAAAATATTTGTGTGAGCCCTTAATAATAGTATACTTTCCCAACCTATCGATCCTATAAAATAACCCAACATAGATTAATTGTCATAATATAGTGTGTACTTTTAAACAAAGTCATTAAATTTCCTTAGAAAATTAAGTATAATTTTGATTATATTTTATTTCGTCTTGAGGTAATAATGGGAATAATTATGATTTCACTTTCTAATTTTCATGCAGAACGGGGAAGAGTGCTTTTTTGTTTTGAAATTAAATATTATTATGCAGCCACTTTTATAAAATAAAATAGTAAATGAAGGGATTAGATGTATATTCATATGCATAGAATCTAGTTGTCTTGTGTACACCAAATTCTAATATTAAAGACTAAATCTTAAAAATAAAAAGGTAAATGTAATTAACACTCGAGAATACTTGTGAAATTAATATCTGCTATATATGTCTATTAACATATATTTCAACGTATGACATTTCTGCAAGGAGCAATATTACTTAAATGTAAAATCTACACTCCAAACTCGAAATCTAAAAACGTAAAACTTAAATCACTAATTTTTGAACTACATATACTTAATGTTTGAGATCTCTAGGTAAGATCATTTTATATATTTTTAATTATTTATTATTTTTTATTAAAGATGTAATCACTTTTTATTAAAGATATCAGCACTTTTTCATTTATAAATAATTATTCATGAAATTTCATAGTTAATTATATGAATATCATTTTTCATTAATTATATATCACCCTTTATTCCAATGCTGTTTCCCCTAATTTTATGTCTTCATGTTTTGAAGTTATTGCAAGTCTTGATATTCTCTAGTGTCTTTCATATAACAAAGCTTGTAGAACTCATAGATATAACCCTATATATTAGTTATCCTTATTACAAGGAAAATAAATAGAAAATTAAAATTTTTTACTAATATGAAAATATATAAGGCCAAGGGGTTGGTGGTAGCTAGGCTGGTAGGCGGTAGCCTTTGATAAGTTAATTACCCATTTATTTTTCATATAATAAAACCAAATAAATAAATATGCAGGCGTTATATTTACTTATTTAAATTTTATAGTAGGTTAGAATAAAAAGTGCACCCCAAATTACCCTAAAATTTATTATATTTTCTTTTTAGGATTTTTTTTAATTATCAATTTATTTAGAATTAAATAATTCAATCCGATTGTATATAGAAGTACAATAATACTATTATTTTATCCTCGTATTTTAGAACTTATATATTACATTTAATATTTGTTACATTCTCTAGTGGAAACTTTTATTATCAGTTTCTAAAATTAAATGGTCAATTCAAGTGCTCGAAACGATGATTTATGCAAAGGATGATTAAGAAGAGTTAGTCTCTTGTGAGACGGGTTATTGGTGAGACGGATGTGAGACGGCTCAACCCGTCACTAAAATATGCTTATTTCTGGTTAAAGTGTGCTTATTTGTGGTTAAAATATGTCGATAATAAATCAAATTATAACACACTAACATCATACTTTAATACATAATCCAACATACTTTAAAAAACATACATTAACAACTATTTAACATACTTTATTTAAATAATCGACATACTTTAACACGTCTCACAAACCGTCTCATGAAGGTAGCGTCTCACAAGAGACTTTGTCGATTAAGAAATCAATTGATAAATAAAAAAAGAGCAATAATAGAAGAGGGGCATGAATACTAAACATAGCAACTTGTTTCTATTTAATCCTATATATTCTTTTAATGACGATGACAAAGAGGCCAAAACCCCTTGAATAGATAACCAATAGCTAACACACACACCTACGTTGAAATTACTTGTAAATAAGCTAATGAAAATGACAACATGATTGACTTTTAATTTCCCATTTCTTGATTTTCCAAATTATATTTAATAATCCATAATGCAATCAAATTTTTATATACCTATTTGCGTCATACTGTAGATGCACCTTCCATCTGTCACACTGTGAATAAGGCTAACCACAAAACATATACTTATTCTACTTCATCTTTCTCTTCCTAATTATTTTAGTTAATATTTTTCATCATCATTACATGTATATACTCTTTTTTTTTCTTTTTTAACAGTTACTATTTGATAGGAGTAAACATCAATAAAATATACAGAAAAAATAACGCATTTAAAAATAATAATAATGTGTAAAAGAATAATTGTAAATAGTTTTGTGGAACTATTGTGCAGAATACACTATAAAGTCCATACAAGTACACATATAGAAAGTGTTGAAGCTGTAGCAAGAATGCAGATTATAATCAATTTCTATCATTTTAGCAACAAGAGAACATTCATTATTCTCTTAAATTAGCAAAACATTAGACATTAATGATTAAACTACAAAACATGTGATGATTTCTGGAAAAACAAAAGTTTTGCCTAAAAAATTTAACAGCCTATGTAAATCTCACACTGAACCTATACTGGTGCCAAACCAGAACAGAAAGTAGCCCAAAAAAGAAAAAAATAATCTAGTTGCAACAGTTTCAAAAGGTGAAAGGCAGAACCTTTGAGTATCCGGAATGGGCACGGGCACGGGCACAGGCACGAGCAGCAATGACGCCACAGAGGCAGAAACCTCGGGCTTACTGGTTTGGAAGAAAATTCATCCACACTCATGCGTATGAGTGGTTAAAGAACAGGGAGTCGTTTTCCGCTTTTTATATGGACAATGGAGGGAAGTCGTCTTCATCTTTGAGAAGGTACGAAGACCTAAACAAAATCCTACACGATCAGAGCAGAAATTGCTCAAACGACGACCATCAATATCAGCAACCCAACATGGTTGTATGTAAATAGTTATGTTTGGAGATTCATTTACCTATCCTGCTCCTTGCTCAATGCTGTTTGTGATGTTTGCATCCCTGATGGAGTTCTTGGAGATGAAGAAACTGATTTTTGTGGCCTACTGTTTTCCTCAAAATCAACAACTCCCTCAGGTTGGATGGACAAGCCATTTGCATTGAGATACCCATTCTGATGAGGAGAAAACGACAAGTAGCTATCTGAGGAATTAACAATCAAATTTTTGTCGAAAGGGACTTGATGCTGTGATGGTTCATGGCTGCTCCTCTCTAGCATATTTGGCTCCATAAAGATCATACTCCGCCCATTGTTACGTGGGGATCTAGTCTGTGCTTGATTCCTTCCTTTCACAGGTGAAGACCGATAACCTTGTAAGGGTATATTCTGGAAAATATTAAAGCAAAAAGTTTCTAATTAGGTCAAGCAAATACTAAGTAAGAAAAAGTTCACATGACAATCAACAACAAAGAATTAAGCCTCCCAAATTATGTAATCAAGACATACATCTCATTCATATTTAATTAAACCCAATCTTTTCGATATTCTCTATCTAAGATCTTTAAGGTCTTCCCTTTTAGTTTGATTTAAGGATTTTCTACTTTGATTCGTTGCACATATATCCCATATTAGGCGCATTTTTCTCATTCATCCATGCTGGCTGCTGCCCTCCACTTTCTTTTCAGTATATCCATTGTTTAAATCTAATGAGCTGGTCTTACAGGAATGCAGATGTATGAACACCCGGATCCATCTTGAAATCAATTTAAGAAAAAAGCACCCAGGTGTACAAATAAAACTTTTCCATATCTAATCTATCATGTCTGCACTATTCCACTTCTGCTCATTTTGTGTGCATGCTCAAATATCACGTGGCAATCAATGTAATCAAAATGTTAAGATAAACATCAAATTGTACTTGAGTAGCATACCGTATTTGGGAAATAAGTCCCAGTTCCTCTGGGTTTTGGCGCATCTTCCCATCCAAAGGAGACACCTGGTAATAGGACAGGTTGCACAGTGTAGACTGCTGGACTTGGATGGAACCCGTTGTGATGTTGATGGGAAAATCCATTTTGCTTATACTGCGATACAGGTAGAAGGCCGTCCCACAGACCATTGCTTTGATATGAAGGCGTCGGAATGGGAGGCATTGGCAATGAATGTACACCTAAGCCATTTAGGTAGCATCCTAGACCATACTGCAAGTGTAGGAAATAATTCTCGTAATCCCCAGTAAGATCCGATGATTCCAAAGTTTCAGGTGCTTGATTCCTACTTGTTGAGCCCTGATCCAAGCCCGTATGACCAGAATCCCCTGATATAGGGTATGACTTTTGATCACAAGTAAGATCCTTCGTTCTACTTAAAGCCCCTGCTTCATCATTGTCAATTAACTGGGTTTCATCAATACTTCCAACATTAGCAAAGGCTTCTTCATTAGATCCCAAACGGACCGAAGAAGAAGCATTATTTTCACCCCTATCCAACTTATCTGAATCTAAGGTTCCATCCCTTAAACTGTTATCATGCCATTTGGATTTACGGAAAAACATATGAGGTACATAATGGGGCATATTACCTACATCGACAATCTCTTTTGGACTTGAAATTTGACAATTGGATGAATCAGTAGAAATCTTAAGTCTTTGAAGACCAGAGGTGAGGTTATCTGATTCTCCAAAAAAAGGTGCACCCAGATGATTGGCTTCAGGTTGTTGGAAAGATTTACCCGAGGTAGACAGAGAATCTCCACTTGGGACAGGATACTCATCGAAGTATTCATCAAAGTTATCAGTTTTGCAAAACCCAGCATCCTGAATGGGCACTGGCGAGATAGGTCTGTAGTAAATTAATGATTGGTCAAAATCCTGAACATCAGGCCTTTGTCCACCTCCATGCCTGGCCATGGTATTGGCGAAGAATTTATGAAGCTCGCTAGCAATTGAATCTTGTGGCTGCAGAAGTATCCTTGCAAGTTTTCTAGCCCCATAAGAAAAAGCACTACGTATCCGGTAGAAGTTCCCTGTACAGTGCACATTGGTATAAAAATTTACATAGATACTCATACAACCGTGGCCCTTAGTCATCCACTTTTAACAAAAAGAAAGCCATGTTTTCTTAAACTGCATCAATCAATTGTACCTTTGTTGACACTGCGTCCAAGATTATTGGTCTCTTTCAATGGATCAATTATGTTAAGATTCTTCAACTGAAACCCGCGTGAGTTTTTGTCACTGCCTTTAGAAGGGACTGAAAACATGTTGATGCAAGATCTTAAAAAGTCTCTGCTCAGCAGCAACTCTCTATCACCATCTTCAGGCATCTCCGCTACAAAATTGGGAACAGTGTGAACATTTAAATTTCAATCATAACATCATCATTATGTAAACATATAATTCTGAAAAAAAAAAAAGCTCCTCACCGACAATAGCCGGAAATGAAGAAAGCCTAATGGGGCCATTTAAGCTAATACAGTAAGTCTCCCAATCAAATTTGCTGAAGTAATCCAAAAACTTGTATAGAACCTAAAAATAGCAGTTATTAGGTTTATTTTGTCAAGGTGAATTGAATGTATGGAACTCAAGATGACTCACAGCTAAAGGCCCATCTAATTTTGAGTGATAAAGATGGAAAATGTACAGCACCAATGTCTCCAAAGCATAAGTAGAAATCAACCCGTGATGAGCACCAAGAATTCGACTTTCATAGTAGCACCATGCCTTGATCAGGATGATACTGCGTTTAAACAGGTGATCTTTTCCAATGAGACGGTCAACCTGAAATGAAAAAATGAATTGTGGATTCTGCGTTTAAAAAGTATGGATTCACTTTCACCTGCCCTTAAGCTAGGAAATAGGCAAATCCATGCAAGGGGAAAAAAGCGATCACTTTTCCCTTAAAAGAATCACTTTTATCCATCTCACGGAACAAAATCTGTGAGACAGACTCACTCAAGTTATATGTACTTTTATGCGATAATCCTTCTAATATGCAAGAATCTGTAAGATTATCAGACACGTATTCTTGCATTAGAGGATGAATATGCATTTATGCAAGATAGAAAAAAGGGTATTTTAACAGTAATAGATGGCTAGATCTCCCACAATTGCCATATCTTATCGTTAGGATGGAAAGGAGGTAAAAAAACACTTCATTATTTCTGTTTGGTTTAGTAAATTAGCAGCATAATTATTAATCTAACAATTACACCTAAAAATGATATTATTATAATAATCAATATCATGCATAGCATCCATGATTTAATTGATAAATAAAAAAGTGATGATCATCACCCAGCAATTTCCACGTCATGAACAGGAATTACTTAAAGATATTTTTGTAGATTATGAAAATCATTTTTAAACATAAGAAATAATTTAAGAATTATATTAGTAAAATTTAGTAATTAAACATAAAAAAAAATCCAGTCATACACTCACACTCCGCAGGAAATGTCACATCTGACGAGTTGGATATAAATTTTTTAATCCAAAAATGTGAGGGCATTCAACGATTATAAGTTGTCAATGGAAGCATCACTTTTGATCAACCATTCTGGTAACCAATCAGACAAAGTACCTGATGAGTTATTGGCTATCAGAAAAACTTGGATAGTAAAAAATATACCTGCTCGAGGAAGCATAAAGTGCAAAGGCCACCAATTTGATTGAAAGATATATCAACAACAATATCTTGAACTATACACTTCACAAGCTTAACCTGCCACACAAATGCTGATTTAATAAGGTCGATAAACAATTAAAAACTTCAAAAAGATATAAATAAGTATAAGCACCTTAATAAATGTCCAACCTTGATAAAAAAATGTTACAATTTTGAAATGGTCTCAAGTAGTTCTGATTAATTCCAGAATTTAGTATCCAATTACATTATTCTTGTTCAACAGAATGTGGTAGAAAATCAAAACGAATTTTAAAATATAAGGACGTCTTAAAGATCAGGCCAGCCCAGGAGATGGGAAAATTTCCAGACAAGATCATAATTACGAGAACTAAAAGAATGAGCCCATACAGGTTCAAGCCAAAAAGATACACTCTTAAATCAAGCCAGTCATGCAGAAAATTGAAATAAAAATATGATTCCATTTCCACTTTAGTAGCCTCAACATCAATAAATCTATTTTCCACCAATTGGTAATTGAAAGATTAGGCAATTGATGTTGCTAATATGGAAGCAGGAAGGAGAGACAAAGAGCACATGGAAAAATGCAGTACATGAACATGTCGACAATCGATTCTATGGTATTATCTTCTTCACCCAACTCGTCTATTTGGGGAAAATGATGAGACAATCAAGGTTTCCAATTTAAAGGAGAAAGAAAGGCTCAATAACAGAGAGCGAGCTGATTCTTGATTTGGTAATTCCTCTCACATCCTTAGTCTAAACGTACTAATAATAACCTAATTTTAAGTTGAAAGTGGCTTGAAAATTGAGTGAGATGTACCTTATAAGATTAAATTTATATAGATTTACCAAATATTAGATATTTTATTAAGTTTCCTTTTCTTCGACTCAGATATTAAGATCATCCCCATATACAGAGCTACACCGTTAAGACCAAACTATCACTAGACAATTTTAAAAACATGATTAGATATACCATTACCAGGAGATTTACCAACAATAACAGTTAAATAACATCTCTATGACATCTAGCAGCCTTCCCTTAAGTATAATTGTAACAGTAATTTTGCTGCTAGTGCAAATTATCTAGTATGGATACCAAATTATCCAAGATAGATGTGCTCATGTTTTATTTATCCTCTTTACTTTCTTTTTTCGGAAATGCTTCTAAAAGAATTAGTCATCTTCTATTTCAACAGGAACCAACCATGCATGTTACTGGAGAAAATGTTTCAACCAGAATCATTATAATCTGAAGCTCTATATATGAAAGAGTAATATACACTCAAAATTCAAAGATTGTATGGTCGAGCACATAGAACTTTCGTACTTTTAATGTTAGCCCAGAACTTTTTGCCAGTAAGTTAAAAACATGCACACCTCAGCGCGAATGAGCTGGACATCCTTAACAACAAATTCTGCAGCAGCATTTTTCTCTTCTTCTTCAAAAACAGTTTTCATATCATCAACTAAAGTATCTTCAAGATTTGCGACACCAAAGGCAGTCAAATCAATATCTCCATCTGGAAGATAAGTTTTCAACGGCACTGATCCGTAAGGGAATACCTGCAGAAAAACCAAAACTTTGATCCAAGAAAGAAAAATGCAAGGATGGCGTAGAAATAAAAAAATTTTAAACATAACTGTTCACGAGGCCAAAAAAGTTACAGGCACAGCAACTTCCTCAAAGCATGTGCAAAGAAATCACAAATGATAAAGCACTCTGGTGTTTAAATGCAATAAAAAACTAACTGCTGTACTACCAGAAATAAAGATTTATTTTTTCTATTTTCATCACATGGTATCATAGGACACTATACAGCACTTGTATATGATCCTAAAAGAACAACAGTTCTTGCACTTAATAATACATTTGTTTTGGGCGACGAAAGCATGGAAGTCTTATGCAATGAGGCCATAACTAGTAAAGATGTCATATAGAACAAAATTCAACCAATGTCAATATTATACTTCAAATCCTTTATTCCAGTCAATGATTCTAGTACAAACAAATCAGCCTCTCTGTTCTTTTTTAATTTTTTTTCATCTTTATCCTGTGTAACATCTTCTTCCATTAAGGGCATTATCAATCCCATTTCGTTTTATGATAATATTCTATAAATTGAAGCATATCATAAAGGCTCGAGAGGGATATGAAAACAGAAGCTGGAACTGTTTGTGTGACGGAGAAAGGCGGAAGATGGATTGTAATATTTTTAGATTGGCTATGACAGAAAAGGAAATTGCTCGGTTTGGTAAAATAATACTCCATTGATAACAGCCCAAAACCATGTAAGATGCTGAAATTAACAATAAAATTAACTGAGAAGAACTGGATATCAATAACAAGAACGGAGCAAAATATGCAAAAGGTAATGAGATTTATGATAATCATATACTTGTTAGAAAGTTTGTTTTTAAAAGAAACTTGCAACAAGTAACTAAATCTGCACATGTTTGTCAAATATCAATCAGACAAAGATTGCATAAAGAAAAAGATTACAAACTTATCCTCAGTGTTCTGGTCATGGCTGTCACGCAGCAGGGTAATTTGTTTAACATATGCAAGCAGAATCATAAAGAGTAGAAGAAACAAACAAACAAAATCCAATGCTGAACCACAGAGGTACAGTGAGCAACTGAATACAAGGTGTTTCAAGATGTGGAGTAAAAGAGAAATGTTATTAGTATACAATAACATCCGGAAATTTTCCAAATGACAGGCAACATATTAACAATAGGCATAGTAATGTCAGATTTTAGAAATTAATGTCTTTCCCCTAACATCACATGAGTTGTTATGAACTGATATTATACATCGCAACAAATATATGCACGTAAACAAAAACTAACGAAGGACAAGCCCATACCACGTCACGTTAATTACAGCTATCTCCAATTCCTCGAAAACAAATTTCCGGAATCCAGATTATAGACGCATGGGACAATATCAATGAAGCATATCTTAAAAATGTAGGACACAATTGACATAAAATTACTTCATAGATTCCAAACACCCCCACATTACGCGACTTTCTTCCACGTGTCATGAACCCTTTATTCAACATCATTCGACATTCATTAAATTTGGATATTTACGGCATTGATCAAGTGGGATTGACTATAGTTACCATATATATCCTTGCATTTGAATCAAACGATATCAATACATGCAAGCAAAGTATTAATTCAGAGGATAAAGAAAACATCACAGAATACCACTGGTCTAAACCACACGTCAAACAGCAATCAAAGTAAAGCTAAGATACAGTGCTGCAAGATTGGTCAAACCACTAAGAGAAACATGTACAAAAAATGCATACACATAAATGTATCAAGAGCAAGAAATCTGTTAACAAGTGACAAATGATATCTAAAATTTTCACCTCAGCACCAAGACAGCTTCTGATTAATCTCTGAACATAAATAACAACCTCCTTCCTCCTCTCTTCAGATACAGAAGTGGGTCGGACCTTCCGGATTATATCACGGGTCGCTCTATGAGCCGCCGCCCAGTTCTCCGTTCCAATCTTCAATGGGGTTGGCTCAGGAAACGACGTCGAATGATTCAACTCCGCCGCTACGCCGCCCCCAGGAAGATCGCCCATTAATATTCCTTTTCTTTATTAAATAAATCAGCCAAGTATATCTTATTCACTTCAATAATTCATCGACCCAATAATTAAAACCCAATACACATCAAACAACATACATTAAAACCCCTCGATCAGGGGGAAAATAAATTAAATCCAAAAAAAGAAAAAGTGAGAAAAAAACAAAAAGGATGAAAAGTAAAGAAAGATACTCCCTTTTCCTCACTTGTGTAAAATAGGAAATCAGGGGTTGTGGGTGATGAAAGAAGATGCCAAGAAACTGAATAAAATGATGGGATTTTTAGGGGAGTTTAAAAAAAGACATGAGTGATGAATTAAATGGTATTCGATTGTGTTAGGTTAGAACAGAACATAAAAAGGCTAAAATCCACAAATCTGCAAATTTCCGTTGGATTATGCGCACTAATATGCATCCAATCATAAACACAGTCTACCAACTGCAGATCATTGAAAATCCAATCACTGCGAATTCATGGTTTTTTTTTTTACCACTTTTGCACTCTTATTATTTCCCTTTTTTTTTTTTTCGATTAACAAAAATATTAAACTATAGTCAGTAATTTACACACTAACCATAGTTAAATGGCCAGAGTTTTTCACCCTACCACGATCATGGAAATTAGCTCGTATTTTTAAAACTTTTATATATATTCTCACTTTTTAAAATTAAAATTTCATTGAAAATTAAAGAACAATCGACCTTTCAAAAAATAAATATAAATATAAATACTAATACTCCCTCCGTCCCACGTATTTTTATCCACTTTTCATTTTGGGGTGTCCTACGTATTTTTACCCATTTCATATTTGGCAAAAATACATGGAGTAATATTTTATTACCTACTTTTTACAATCTAAACAACTTTAATTACTTTTTTACACTTTATTCATCATTCCCAATAACTTTATTTACTTTTTCTTTTTAAATTACTAATGTATCTCTACTTTCTCTTACATTATATATTAAAAAAATAAAACGTCTTAATCTCCGTGTCTGTACAAATAGGTAAAAATACCCGGGACAGAGGGAGTAATAATAATAACTATTAAAATATAATTTCAGAATGGTTTCCCGAGAAGTACTACTCTAAATTCTAATTAGTTGTGAATTTGAAGTGGTTTTTTTTTCACTCAAACACTAATTATTCCATAATTTTTATAAGTACGTGTATATATAGGAGAGTGATCGAATTTAAAATATATATAGTAACTATTTGAAAAAATAAATAAATGATTGTTATTTATGAGTGTGTATTATTTTATTTATTTATATAGATTAAAAAATATGATAATATCTATTTAAAAAGTTTGGCAGAATGGAAATTATTTGATGCGTTATTGCAATTTGCATGCACAAGCGGGTTTTTTTCCCCATAATTCACAACTTAAAATGTATTTTGAAATTTGACAAAGTATATTTCTTTTTTATAGGTTTACTTTGCACCCAAATAATTTATGTCTAATATATTTTGATTTAATGTTTATTTTTAAGTTTTTAAATAATTAATGGTATAATTATGTTTTAAGGATGATTTACCATATAACATTATATATGGTGAGTAGCTCTTTATAATACTATATAGAAACACATGATAATTAAATATTGTAACTTGGAATGAAATCACAAAAAATAAAGAAATGTTTTTTTTTTAATTTTATCGATTCAGGGCCTGAAAAATGGGTAAACTATCAATTCGGGGCTTGAATTATGTTTTCTATCGATTAGGGGCCTGAATTATGTAAAATTAAACTATCAATTAAGGGCCTGAACTTAGGTCATAAATTGATAAAATAGGAGATAATATTTGAATAATTCAGGCATTTGATTGATAGTTTTACATATTTCAAGTCTTTGATTGATAAAAAAAATAATTCAGACCCCGAATTGATAATTTACCCATAATTCGGGCCTTAAATTGATAAAACTCTTTTTCTTTCTATACAGTCATGTAAGAATAGTTATGGGAGTGTTGTAATTAAGTTAATATCCATATTTTAAATAGGGTTGATCTTTATTTTACCTATTATATGCACTTTATAGGTGTTCTCATTTACAAATTATTGCATTAATTCCAAGTTTCTAACAACTAGTTAAATTTGTAGAGAAATTAAGTAAAAGGAAATCTAAAATCTCAACTAGTTGTATAGTTTGAATTATCTTAGTAGTAATGAGCTCAAGGGTCACCCACAATAATACAAAGATGCAACTATATATTAAGTTCAACTATTTAAAGTCTAATTAATTAGTTATTTAGCTAAGTATTTGTGGTATGGAGAAATTTTCATGAACCCTTTAAATTTATGGATGGAAAAAATAAATATATCCTTAAATATTTTAATTTTTAATTTTAATAATATTATGTCTTATGGAGACTAGAGAGTGCAAGCTAAACTTGGTTCAAAGATTATTATTATGCCTTAATTAAGACTAGAAACGTGATTACAATTTAACTATTGGTGTAATATTTAACAATTTAATTTCATATATTATGGAAAAAAGGTTGAGATATCTCGTTAACTAATGTAACGTATGTAATAAGAGATACAATTTAAAAAATGTAATTGAAATTTCCGAAATGGCTACCTACTCATTAAATTAATAATTTACTTATTTTGGCATAAATACTTAATTAGGTACATAAAGGGAAGGAATTATTATTTTACGGGGTTAAAACTTTGCACCAACTCTTTCATTAATGATGATTTGAAAAAAAATGTATATCCCATACAATGTGTATCTAGTTGGGAGGTGTAGTATTTTATTTTATAATGTTAAAAGGAAAACAATTAAAAACAATAATAGCAATTTCATTTTTCAAACACAGTTTTAATTGAACTTTATGAGGTAAAATGAATTAAATTTGAGAAATATTTTAATAAAAAGTTATATTTGATTGATAAAAAATAATAATCCTACACTAAATTATTTTATAAACAATTCAAATTACAAATAAAAGTATAACAATTTAAATAAAAAATAATACTCATCTTTATTAGAAAACAATAATCAATTAAGAAAAAAAATAAAATAGTTACTAAGTTGTGTGTTAGTTCATAATCTTTAATCAATTAAGAAGCAATAACTAAGAGAAATTTTTAAGACAAAATATTAAAAAAAATCGTGCACAATTTTCTGTTCTCCCACGAGTGACGATGGGTATCAATTTTAAGATTAAACTTTTTATTTAAAATAGTAACTTGAATATTTTATAAAATATTTATAAAACTCATCTTATAAAATTGTGTTTACGTTTATTACTTTATTTATCTCAAAATAAATATAATTACAGTTTCCACACGAGATTATGTTTATTTTCGAAATTAAATAAGCGAGTGTATTGATCATATACGGAATGCCACAATATTAATTCTATTATATTTGTTGCTGATTATTTATTTATTCAAATTTGTTATTCTTATTTGGGAGTGTAATTAAGGAAATTCGTGTAGACATAAGGTCATGGTAAACCTAATTTTGCCCACCTCAACATTGCTGACAAATTTAATTTATTGTGGCTGCAGACCTATTTAATTATTAATTAATTTATAATAGTCCTCAAAATTTGAAATATGATGGGTGCGGGTATATTTTGTGGTTTTTGGTCGTTAAAATAAAATAAAATATGGTAGTAAGATAATATAGCTCATTCTTGCAGCCGTTGATATTATAAATTAATGATTTAATTTTATATTACAACTTTAAATTAGCTAAAATCCTAATTAAATATTCATTATAAAATAAAGTTTTGAAACATTTGAAGAAAAAATATTACTAGTAATAAATACCCGCTTACTAGTAACGGCCACATGACAGTAATTTATCGCCTCGGTGGAGGTGATTTTACCATTTTACCCAAAGCGATTGCGCTGGCATTAGCTATATTTTCACTGGCATTATCAAATATCTACTGCGCTTAATAAAAAAGTCTTAAACTCCGAAAATGTTTTAACGGGTCCTTCCTTGCATCCGATCAGCGACTGACGTAGTCATGGAAGAAAATTACAGAACTACCACTCCCATCGTTGCCTCGCTTTTGCTTCTACTGAGTTCGGCGCTACCGAGTTCACTCGCTTATCGACCCGGAGACATTGTTCCCATGAGTCGTATGGGCCAGTATCACTCGGTATTCGTTTCCCTCCCCTAGATTCATGTGGTTTTGATGCGAATTCATTTCGTATATGAATAGTTTTCATTTTCCTATATCAATGTTGTTATGCAATGGCAGGCGAGAACCGTTTGGCATGATATGATCGGCAGGCATTGCCCAGTGTTCGCTGTTAATCGTGAGGTTAGGTTTTATCCTTTTTAGGGCTTATTTCTGAAATTAGGGATTTCTTATTGTCCGATTTCTGATTTATGGTTCAATTCGGTGTTCAGGCTTTGATCCCGATACCTAAACCTACTGGATATACTGGAGCTGATCCGTACAAAATGTATGCCTAGAGTTCTTAATTGTGTTGATATTTACCTTTTTAAATTCTGGTATTAATAGATAACGATCAAGCTTTGTGAAGGCGTATGAACATGTCTGGTGTTTGGATGAATGTTTTAGGAATGATGTTTTATCATTTGAATTGCCATTGTGCTTTTAGGAACAATTGGAATTATTGATTTTTGATTGATGATTCTTAAGATCCCCCACCCCACAATGAAATTTACTAACTTAAGATCTGAAATTAACTTCTAATGGAAAGCATAAGCTTTCCATCTTCACGCTACATTATAATTTTGATATAGCGGGAGAAATTTTCGTATTACTTTTAAGCATTGCATTAATAGGAGACATGGGGAGTTGCTGCTTTGTAGTTCATTTTGGTTAATGATAAGTAACGTTTAACAATCTATCTGTATTAAAGATGCTATTAGTTGAATGTTCGGTGGGGCAAATTTTTACCCTGTGCGGCAGTGATGGTTTCTTAGCTCAAGCATATGAACTCTTAAGTAGACAGTCAAGTGTCTTTGATAGCTTGGACTGGGTTCTAGCATTCCCATCTGCTAGTAGATCTGGATCCTTATTTATGTTTCAAAATTTCTGGTGGTGTATCTGTTCTTGAAAATTTTTAGTCAAGTTAGGATAGCTCTTCCCTGGTCAGTTAATTGTCAACATATGCTTATTATTTGAGCAAGTAATTATATTAATGCTGAGAATGATTGGGTGCAGATCATTGCAAGTTGGACAGGAAAAATTTTATGTTCCTTGGCTTTTTGTGATAAACCGAAAAAGTTCTGAAGTTCCTATGATTGAGATGCATCTGGTAAGTCCTTATTTTGAATAAATGAAGTTTGGAACTTGATGCCCTTACTTTGGTTTTTTGTTTTTTATTTGGTATTGAAAATGCTATTTTAAGTATATAATGATTTTGATATGTCTATTGTTTCATGACTGAAGTTCATTTTATCTGGAACCTTAGTTTTCAGACTTTCTATGTTCGATTTTTGTTGAGAGAATACTGAGCTGGTATATAATTACTATCTAATTTTTGTGAGTTTCTTAGTTTGGTTTGCAATGCTATTCATTCATGTGTCTATCTAGGTGATTTTTTAGATCTGGAAGTGTGGAACATTAGATTTTTAGACACTCTGTTTTCACTTCCTCCTGATGGAATGCTGAGCTGGCATATACTGACATTTGCTTGTTAGTTTCTCGGTATGCTTTGCTTTGCTAATAAGGTTTCGTGTTTCTTTCCAGAGATACTCGGGAGTTGATTTGCTTGGTGTATCTGCAAAAGTTATAGATATGCCCAATAGCTGTATGCACTTTCTTTCTATTATAATTATTTTCATTCCTCTACCATGTTATTTTTATTCCCATCTGTAGACATTTTTTCTCTTCCTCTTAAGTATACATTCACTTCTATGATTTGAGCTACTTCACTGAGAAGTTATCATTTTTTTTTTCTGTTTTTGTTCTTTTGTTTCTAATCTTATCTTTTAAATTTGCTTAAATGCTATAAAATGATGGCTTATGAATATGCAAAAGTTCTATTATTTCAACAAAAAGATAGTAAAGTAATGTTTATTTTAATATGCTGGATCTAGGGAAATATTTGCTTATCTTCAATAATACTATTATCTTAAACTCATTATTGTTTATTTATGCAATGGCACTCAAGATTTCTTGTTCTGTTTGTCAATTGTTAAACATGAGAAGGCCGAAGTTTCTCATCTAATCTCACATTGAACAGATGTAGAATTTCATCCAGACATCCGTAAACAATTTTGGGATCAGCAACACTGGCCAAAACATATTCTTATCAGATACACTTGGTAAGATTTTGTTTCAGTAATTAGCTGTTAATTGATGGGTTTATTGGATTTATCTTGTTAAAATTCAGAATTGACAGCCGTGGTCAATGCCTGCGCGTAATGTTATAGATATTCTTTATGTGAAAATTTGAGGGTGGCAGAACTCTATCATGCTCATTCCCAATCACTTCACTTGGCATATGTGAAACCGTCAAATATACAAGTTTCATCTCTTTGCATTTTGTTTCTTATCTTTGATTGCACCGTATGTCTACTAAAGGAACGTGCATAGCTAAGCTGACCTTTTTTGTCTGAGCAAATTTTTAAGCAATACATTTATTGAAGCTCATTGTTTAAGTTTGGAGAAGCGAACATCAATTTCTTGTTTCAGCCTGTATGTTTGGTGTCGCACTTTAGATTAATTTATTTTTGTTATTATTGTAGAGCATTTTGGTGTAACACATTTCCTGACTTAACAGGGAAGAACAATCAGAGATAGATGTGGCTTCTGGATTTTATGTTCTCTTTGGCTCAGGTAAATTACATTTCCTTTAAACTAGACTAACCAAAAAGCAGTTGCAACTGTATATGAGTTTCTGGATTTTATGTGTTTTGAGTTATTCCATTCTCCTAAAAACTTCTGAAATTGGCTCACAAACAGGTCTGATGCTTTCTTTCGTTCTCTCAATCTATGTTTTACAATCATCACGTGACAAATTGGCAAGGTATTCTTTCCCTCCGTCGTGACTCGTTTTCCAATCTTCAAGTTTTTACATGCTTATGGTCAAAATTAACTCACGTGCACCTCCCTCTCCCCTCATTCCTTTATTTAATTCCCCTTTTTACCCTTCTGCTTTTAGGTTTGTGAAGGAGACTGTAGCTGACAGCAGCATGCCTGCTGGAGGTATTGCTAAAGTTGAATGATCTTCTTGTGGAACTTAAGGTGAGTCCTCGACAGTTATCTAAATTTTTTATGACTCATTCATCTATGCATGTTGCGTTCGCATCTTAACGAATTGTATTTTGAAGGAGGGAATGGAATTCTCCGCGACCTCAAGTAACCAGCACGCACACAATCGAAAGAGCATGTTGGTAAGGATTAGAGGGTTTCCTATGAGATCATTTTTCCAAGGGGACTCTCGAATACTTTAATAGAAAACGATGACCTGAGAATATTTGTGCGTGTTTTTTTTTTGCTTCATCTGTACAACCTTAGTCGTGAACTAGTCTGTCGAGGGCATCGTAAAATGTCTTGATACGAAATGTAGAAACGACAACGTTGTTCTTCGTATGGATAGTTTCTTTTGGTATCAAGAGACGGTATAAGAATGGGTTCACATCAGTTCTCACAAGCAGATTATCAGCTGGAAGTAAGGATAGGAAGCCTATTTGACGTATTTAGTGTAAAGAAAAACATATAAATGATAGACTATACTACTATGTCTCATTTCAAGCCTCATTTTCCATCTTCCCAATTTTTATAATGATTATATCATAATAATATTTCTTATACTTACGTATGAGGTTGGATTTCGTTTTTATCTCAGAGGGTTTATATGCCTCATTTAATCATAAAAATTGGAGATTTGAGATTAATTGACTATTTAAATCAACAGTTTGAAATTCGAATCACATGCGTTCGTTTTTTTTTTTAGGAATATTATGTGCGGAAATGTTTGAAAGATGAAATATGTTTTTTCTAAAATTTAATTCCTAAAATATAAAGTGAAACAAATCAATTATATACTACATATATTTTTGAAAGAAATTCATATTTTCATTTATACATCTAGTCACTTAGTACGTTTTGTTTATAAATAGTTAATAAATTATGTTATCATTTTTTAAATTAAAGTAAATTAATGCTATGAAAATTGCTTAATTAAAAGTTTAAAACGTCCACTTGGAATAAGATATCAATTTTGCAACGTCCATCATACATATACTAATTGCCTCATTTTCAATCAAAAGATTTATTTAATTATAATTCAATAAAAGACACACTATCTCTCTCCTCTCCCTCTCTCTCTAAATTTTTTTCTTTATTTTTGTGATCATCCCACAACCCCATATTTTTTCATGCTCCTCCTTTATCCTTTTTCTATTACACTTTGAGTTAGACAATGTATAGTGTTGAATTAAATGGGGGAATCCTTTTGTTAATATAGAAAGTCTTGATAGCATTACACAATAATATGTTTAATCAAATCATGAAAATTTTAAAGTGATTAATTAGTGATGACCCACTATGATCATCATTAGTGGAATTTAGGACCAAGTTTTAAATTTGTTGGATAAGCACTTAAGTTTTTAAATAGGTCCCCACTGTAGTAAAAGTGTGCTACTTAATACAATGTATACAAAACACAATGATATTTACAATTTAATTAATTATATTATTTACTAGCATGGTTATTTAAAATTTAATTAAATAATTGTCAACTTCATGATATATGTGTCTCAAATCGAGGATACTTGTGGGGAACATAGGTATTAGTAGTGCAAGCAGGAGACAGCCAACAGTAGTACTTAAGTATGCATTAATTAATTAATCAATAATAATTAACACAAACTACTTGTAATAAAACGATATAATTAAACTTTCGCATCAGATGGTAATTATGATGTTTCTTTAACTCTAATTATAACTACTAATTAATTAATTAATTAATTAATTATAAACTCAATCTGATTTACTGTTTTTATCAACAATTTATCTGAATTAATTCATTCTTGAAAAAGAAATTAAAACATTTTTTAACTTGCAATAATCAAATGAAGAAATATTTATAGAAAATTTTCAATAAATAAATAATTATATATATTTGCCCACAAAAAGTACTCCTACAAAACGTGTTATTACTGTACTTATAAATCCTTAATTGAAGCAAAATTAAAAAGATAATTGTACAAACAGTTAAATTCTCTGGCTTGCATGTGGTTAATATCTAATTGGTTTACTAGGGTATCTTTGCATGTTGAATTAATAAGTTCTAATTACTTTTTATATCTATTTATATTTTTCTGTAGAGAATGTCACTCTTGGTTCCCCTCATCCATTACAACCCTTTAACACCTTGAACAGTATATAAGTTCTAATTAATTAAACTAATTAATTATTTATTTATCGATTCATTTTTGTGTAGAGAATATTACTCTTGGAGCACCTCATCCATCACAATTCTTTTAACCCTTCCATATTACCAAGAGTCATTATTTCTAACTTCGTTTTACGTGAGATGATCAAAATAATTAATGTTTTCTAAATCGATATATGTATAACGATATGAAAATAAAACGTGTTAAAAAATATTTTTCTTGAATTTTTGTGTATTTTAGGACATGCATATTTTAAAATTGCATGACACCTTAATTTGGAATACTTTATATATATATATATATATATATATATATATATATTTCAAAATAAAACATTTTTTTTTCATGTGCTATATTATGTCAGCGGAAGTCGTTATCGAGTTGATATGGTAACACTAATGATCACTCATTATATTCTTGTACTACTATTGTGAGTATTAATTTATTTTAACACATATTAATAATATTTTTTATCAGATTAATTTCTTGTGAGGGTAATTAAACAAAAAAAAGGTTAAAATTCTAACTATATCAAACATGTCTCCGGAGTAAAAACTATACATTTATTTTAGTGGAACAAAAAGAGTATATTATATATAATATAATTCTGCATTTATTAATTAATATAGCTAATAAATAATCACATATCCCATACATTTTCTTCCTTTTGCAATTAATACATAAAAAAACTGTCACTTCGAATGCTCCTTTTATATTTTTTTTAATAAAAAAAGAAAGCTAATCAGGTATATATTTATGCTCATTGATGGCAATTAGAGCAAAGGGCGAATGATGTTCAAAAGCAAACTTTATCGTACGAAAATGTCAAAAAAGTGTAGCATCAGATATAATTATATTAGGATTAATAAATTAGAAAAAGAAAATTATGTAGGAATTTGCGAAGCCCAACCACAATGAGTAATTAATTAATTAGTTTAAAAATGGGCCAACTAAACTTTATATCACGCATGGATTCTCAAGTTTTCAGAAACTGGAAAGACACTTTATGAGTGGTAAATACCTTTAAATGTGCAAAGCTTGATTACAATTTTTAAATCTGTTTTAATTAAATTAAAATTCCAATTAGCACATACAATGAAGGTTGTTAATATTAGTAGATTGGAGGTGTATTGCAGATTTCCTCACGATAATATGTTATCATGAGAAAAATTGCACTGTACCTACGGGATTGAAGGTGCAGTGCATATTTCCTCACAATAACACGTTACAATGAGCAAAATTGTATTGTACCTACACAAAAAATGAGTTTTTGTCATACGTTATAATTTCTCTCTCTCATATGTATCATCCCGTGTAACATAGGAAATAATGTATTAAAATGTCAAAAAAAAATGGGAACAGTTTATGAATGGTTACTTCATTTACAATTTTGATTAGACGACCCATATTAATGATGTCAATAAGAAGATTAGTATAAAATGGATTAAACAAAAATGGTTGTTATTAAGAGGGCGTGGATGCCATTAGGCTGAAGTGATTTGGAGATGTTAATCACGTTTCTGATTGGCTGCCAAGTGAAACCCTTTGCACTTTTAATTTAAGTCATAACTTTTGCCTTTTTCTTGATACACTAATTATTTTATTTCTTATAAATAATTACCAAATTAATTTCTCCAAACCTATCTAGCTGCTAACTAGGGTTCTAACTTCTACCTACACTATATACTGGCCCTGGTGTGTGCGAACAAATTATTCAAATATTAAATTTTGTGGTTTAGACTTTAGAGTACTTCACTTTAGAATTAATCATATGTTTTTATTTTAATTTTATAATGTGAATTCATTTAAAATTAAAATTTTCCATTTAAATACATTTTATTCATGGAATAATTTCAGATTTAGTCCCGTAAAAATATCTCAATGCCAAAAAAGTCCCAAAACTGGCAGATTTAGTCCCATAGTAATTTTTCATCAAAATCCGTTAATAGTTGAGGAAATATTCTGAACCATTAACAAGACTAAAATGCACTACGTCTATTTTGAAAGACAGAAAATAATATAAATCTGGTAGTTTATAATAATATAAGTTAATTTGGGATAAAAATTTTCGAAAATTATGATTATAATATTCTTATGGGACCAAAACCGCTAGTTATGAGACCAGTGTATTCCTAAGGGACTATAATTGAACCAAAGGAATTCTTATAAGACCAAATGTGATATTTTCCCTTTTATTCATATGTAACAAGCATGATAAATTTTAAATTTCGTTTATTATTTAAAATATTATTATATTCCTCTAGGAAAATTAGAAGATAATTATTAAAATTACATTTTAAAAGTAGATAAATTATTCCATGAACTCGAATATCTGTACATTCAATTTTTATCTTTAATACATGAAAATTATTTCTAGAGTAATGAAATATTACTCTTCAAAATAATTTTTTTTGCTCTAATTAAATTCTATTATATAATACTCCATTTATCCACGTTAAATTTCATATTTTTTATTTTTGTACGTTCCGCATTAAAATGTATCACTCAAGAAATAATATTATATCAATCATGAACCTTAAAAGTAATTTTAATTACAAATTTATTACTTTTAAGTTCTTCTAATATAGTATATACATAATATATTTTGTAATTTATTTATTATCTAAAAGATTATTTTACTCTTTATAAGACAATAAATTTGGGAAAGAAAATAGTTTTCATAAAAAAGTTCAATAAAAATTAGAAATTCAATGAAATAAAACTTCTCTCTCGAATTAATGTAATTTGTTTGGAAGATTAAACACTAGGATTTATCATTTATATTATATAACTATTAAATAATTAAATACTCCTATATAGTAAAAAAATATAATGATCACTCGAAATTTTTATGTATCAATTCATTGTATGGACTTTCTGGGAAAAGTATAATGCTCAAAGAGACCACTTGTGGCTTTTAAACTAGTATATTTTTTCTTTTCCATCGGAAAAATAAATAAATAAATATATACTTATTGATAAATACTCATCCCACGTTACAACTAACAGGAAATTTTAGTATTTTCTTTACTAAAAAAGAAATCCATATAAAAATAATTATTTTATTTTAGAGATAGGACTGTAAGTAGTGCTCAAAAAAGTTGTTATAGTTGTTTCATTCTATGTACGATAACTAAATAAAATAAAGTAATTAGACGCCAATAATTCGTCTATCTTTTAATTTATTTTACTAATAATTTAATTTTATCTTGTTCAGCATTAATGATGGCACCATTGGCTGTTCTACATCTCTGTATACTCTTTTATGCGTACAATTATTAATGATATATACTTTGATATTAATTTTTTTTTAAATAAAAAACCTTCCTTTAGGACAGGGGACCATAATGTACGAACGCAGCTTTTTTCTAGTTTTAATCTATTTTTAATTAATTAATTTACTGGAAAATAATTTTAAATTGTTCCATCAATTATTGATATTTTGCCACGGGATTTTGGTTAATTCTTCATTGTTTTTCTGGAAGTGTCACAGGGCGTACGGAAACACGAGTTTACATATTGTGTTTTCTGAAATTAATTAATATTTTTTTTATATTTTATTAAAGTAAGATAAATTAATTTAATTTTAAACTATTATTCAAAATTAATAAATACCATAATTGCGTTAATTGTGAGGTTTGTAAAGAACACGTCATTAAGTGTGTATATAAATAAATAAATAAAGTATATGTCATGTCCAATAGCAACAGATCTATGATCCGACTTGTATCTTAACTAGATCCAGATATTGAAATTAACCCAGAATTAATTTATTAATTCTGCTCACAGATAAATATATATACCGTTATAGGGGGAAATTAAACAATAATTAAACATGATTTATTATAAACATTAATTTAAGTTTGTGAATATTCCTCATTATATACTCTGCATGAGCTAGTAATTAGAAAACAAAACCTTATATAAGTAATCAATGAGATCTTAGGTTGATTAATAATAGGTAATTTTTTATTACTAGTTTCTTGTATTTGTCAATCAAACAACTAATATGACATGAATTTGCTTAAGAAAAATGTCTGAATAAGTTTAAGTACTTTTTATATATACATACCAGCTTAGAGTAGTTATATTCGTGGGATGTTGTAATCTCTCGCTTCAATAACAATTATGTTGACGGCTTTTCTTTCCATTCATCTCACACTCGCACGATTTAAAAAGAAAGGAAATGATGCTTTAATTTAATTAATTCATTAATTTCATTTATCACTCACACCTACCATGTAATACTTTACCTCTTATATTAATTAATAAGTAAATTACATTACCCTAAAAAAAAGTCAATAAACACTAATAAAGATAAATAAATTTTCTTGAACTATACTTATTTAACTAAGGGTGCAAACAATATTTTGGGGATAATTTTGGAGTGTAATTAAAAATGATTTGTACATAAATAATGTTTTTGACTTTGTGATATGGCTAGTGCTACTCTATTTTATTTATAGAGTAATGTATATAAAGCAATATTTGAACGAATTAAATTCGAAGAAAACACGTACACAATACTAATTCATTTATTTTTTGGTGGAGCTTATCTTGATGTTGGCAATTAATGCACTGGAATAGATTAACATCGATAATAATTGGTGTTAAAAATGGAAATGATAGCAAATAATATGTCATGATAATTGCCTTAATTCCCCAGGAAACCAGCAAAGTATTCAACTTAATTTCATGTATACAAATCAAAAGACACATCACTCTTTACTTTCTCTCTCCTCACATATATATACACACACATGAAGACATGATATATACATACATACTTTCTATATATATGCATTGGTCTTTTGGACATCCAAGCAGACAAGGAGTGGGAGTGTTCTTCAAGATAACAAAAGTGGACAGTCAGTTTTGAAGAGATTAAGGTTGGGGGTAATTAATAACAAAAAATGACTTTAATCTATTACTTTATTTCATTTGATTCTATTCTAATTGTGTGTTTAAATAATCTTAATCTTAATTTGTATTATCCTCTGTCTTCCAGTTGTTCCATCTCATCCTCATATAACCACCCTTCTGCCCCCCCTCTCTCCCCCCACATCAGTCATGTGCAAAATCATGACTCAATCTCAAGATCTCGAGCTTCCACGTTTCGGCGGCGGCGACACTCCTTTCGCTGCCGCCGGTGGTGCTGATCATGGGATTAAAATCGAAGAACTCACCACCACCACCACCCAAGAAATTATTACAAGTGTTGATTCATCAACAGAAGATTATGAAGATCGTACGCATAGATCATCCTTCTGCTGCTTTTTCCGGCGAGTGCCGCTGAATCAGGTACGCCCCCCCACCGCCGCCGCATTGCCCCCCCTCCCGCCGGTGCATGAATTCTTACGTCATCATTTCTACTCTACTGTGTGTTTGTGTGTGTACAGGGGACTCAACATGAATAAAATGAAAGATGGAGGTGCTCCTCATAATTACTTTCAAATTTCTATTATTTAATTACTTTTGAATTTTAATGGATAATGAAACTTTGCAAGCCCCCATTGTTCAACAGAGCTCTCTAATTTTATGGATAACTACTCGATATTTCTTGTTCTTGTGATTCTTAATGGATGCGTGCTCGTTTCATTAAAAGAAATAGATACAAGATATAATTGAGGTCAATAAAACAAAATGTAAGAATATTAATTTTATTTCGGGATACACAAATTTTCTTTACTACATGTGGCATTTCTTGATTTTTAAGTTTCTCTTTTTAGTGTATTGTGTTTCTATTTTAATGCAGATATCTTGTATGCTCTAATAAAGAATGATATTTTTATAGTGTCATAGTAATAAATATATATTTGTGGTAATATGACAATATGTATTTGCCTTCTTAATTCTTTAATTACTAATTCTCCATTTCTTTAAAAAGAAAATGTTTTTAAACGAAAGTAAAAATTCTCAGGTGTTTTGATTAACTTAATTAAATATTTTAGAGGGGTCAGAGAGTTATGGGTGTAATGATGGTGTTCTAGTGTGAATTTAAACTACAGCAAATCTTGTCACTCTAATTAAAACCCATAAATAAATACTATATATGATTTATTGTTCAAGTCAAATTAAACTAATCTACACGTGAAGTGGTCAAAACTAAGTCCATGTGTTTAACCTGCAAACCAGATATACTGACAAATTATGCACTTAATTAATAAAATCCATCTAATTCTATAATTATAAATTTATTCATATTTTCCAAAATTAATTTCTTCTCTTTTTCCATTATACAGCCTATAGAATATGTCATTTTTAGATTAAACGATATACCCTATATTAAACTATTTATTTTTATGCCTTAAGTCTTGTAGGATTTGATTTTTGTGTTTGTTTTTGTTTTTTCTTCAAATTTTAATAAATATATTTAGCAGAATTTATTATATTATTCATGGGTCTAATTGCTTCTAAAATTTTACAAAAATAATCAACACGCTTTTCGTCTGATAAAATGAGGAAAAAAACATTAATTTTAGGACCACTTTATAATTATAATTAAAATAAAAAAATTTGGCTGTTGAAAAATGAAATGCAATTTTCCTTTTTAGTAATATAAATTGATTTTAACACCATGTGTAACACAAATGGAATCACCTATGAAATGCAAATTTCCTTTTTTACTAATACAAATTGATTTTAACATCATGTGTTTCATCTCATATTTTATTTTTTTTACACTTGTCATATGTTAAAATCAATGACTAAATTAGATACTTGTCATGGTTACAATTAATGACTAAATTACCTATACGTGTGCAATTATTAATGATCATTAATTAGTACAGTAGAATTTTTTTAATAAAAAACAAGATATAAAATACTTATGGAATTGGATATCAGACCGTGTATCACATTGATGGCATGGCATCTAGTCACTAATGTTGTTTCATTAAGACATGTTTACACACCCATAATCCTTATACATGTAACAACAGAAGCAATATAACGTTGTAATTAGGTGCATGCATTAATGTATTAATTAATATATAAAGAGAAAGACAAATGAAATAAAATTGTGATTAACCTAGTAATTAAAATAGAGATTAGAGAGTATAGTAGTAGTAGTAGGTAGTGTCCCCAAGAAGGGCATTTGAAGGTGAAAAGGAGACAAAGAAAAAGTTGGAAAAAATTGAAAGAAATGATATGAATAAAAATGAGTTGGTGTGGTAGTGTGAGATGAGCTGGCGGAGTGAGCATAATTAGGGTCTTAATTGTGATATCTTTTCCTTATTTTATTTCTAATACATCTCCTAATCACACCTACATGTGTGCTACTCTTCTTTGCCTTTTTCGAACGTGACGGTTACCTCATTTCTAATGATCTACCCTACCCACATGCCCCACCCCCCTTAATTCAACACTACCTTTTTATTTATTAATTAATTACAATTATTATAATTAATAAAAAGTTGGATGAAACGTAGGTTGTGGAGGAGTTTTTCAAACTTGGAAAAATCGCATGTCCCGTGGCAATGACAACATTGCTCTACTTCTCCAAAACCATAATCTCCATGCTTTTCTTAGGGCACATGAACAAGGCTGAGCTTGCGGGCGGGTCATTGGCGGTCGGGTTCGCCAACATCACGGGTTTCTCCGTGATGAAGGGTCTGTGCACGGGGATGGACCCTATTTGCTGCCAGGCCTTTGGGGCCCGGCGCTGGGCCATCCTCAGCCAGACCTACATGAAGACGGTGGTCCTCCTGATGATGGCCACTGTCCCCATGGCGATCCTGTGGCTAAACGTGGAGCCCCTTTTCCAACGGTTGGGGCAGGATCGGGTCATCGGGAAGATCGCCAAGACGTACCTCATGTTCTCCCTTCCGGAGCTACTCACCCATGCAAACCTCATTCCTCTTCGCACGTTTTTGAGGACCCAAGGGTTGAATTCACCCAACACCATCATTGCCTCGTGTGTGTCCTTCGTGCATTTGCCTGTCACCTATTTTTTGGTCACCTATTTGAATTTGAGAGTAAAGGGGATTGCTTTGGCTTCGGTTATTTATTCACTCAACATGAATATTGGCTTGTGGATTTATCTCTTTTTCTCCAAAGCAGCCATTAAGCCGTGGGTCGGCGCCTCTCTCGGCTCCATCTTCCACGGCTGGAGCCCCTTGCTCAGCCTCGCCTTGCCTAGCGTTTGTCAGGTACATTAATATTAGGGTAATTTTGGGGTGCACGCTCACTTATAAGTTTAAATGTGTTAAATTCATTAAACGACACACAACTATTGAAGATTTTAATTTTCATCACAAAATATTTAAAACTTATGAAAAGGTCCCATAACTTTTAAATTTCAATCTAAAATAATTAATTTTGTGACGATTTTAGAAAATTTCAAGAGTCATGAGACAATTTCAATTAGAAAAGGTCTCACAAAAATTTGGAAGCTTTTAAAATTTTGGGACGATTTTAAAAAAATTTCAAGAATTATAGGACGATTTACGACAAAAAATTAACTTTGGGATTAAATTTAAAATTTTGACATAGCTACAAGACTAAATCGAAAATTATAAGTAGTTTGGGATAGAAATAGAGTGAAAGTACATTTTATTTCTAAAATAGAGTGAGGTGGATAGTTATATTTTTTTAAAAATATTTTATTTTATTTTATGACGAGGATAATTTAAATCTTAATCTAACATTACACATTTGAATTCTTAATATTAATAATTAATTAATTATTAACCAACATGTACAGGCATGCTTGGAATGGTGGTGGTACGAAATAATCCTTTTTCTAAGCGGGTTGCTCCAAAACCCGGAATCCTGTGTGGCAGCCATGGGTATACTCATCCAAACCACGGGTACAGTGTACGTTTTCCCCTTCTCAATGAGCCTCAGCATCTCCCAGCGGGTCGGGCACGAGCTCGGCGCAGCTCAGCCGGCTCGAGCGCAGCTCTCCGCCATGATCGGCATCGCAGTCGCCCTGGCTTACGGCTTCCTGGCTTTCGGCTTGAGCTTGGCGCTGAGATCCCTATGGGGGAAGCTCTACACCACCGAGCCACAGGTGCTCGAATTGATCTCATCGGTCCTCCCCATCCTCGGCTTCGCCGAGATCGGCAACGCGCCGCAGACGGCGGCGTGTGGGGCGCTGATGGGATCGGCGCGGCCGAAAGTCGGCGTGTGGATAAACATAGCGGCGTTTTATCTGGTGGGGCTGCCGTGCTCGACGGTGTTGGCATTCGTGATGAAGAAAGGGTTTCAGGGGCTGTGGGTGGGGCTGATAGCGGCTCAAGCCGCGTGTTTGACTATGATGCTATACAGCTTGGCTCGGACTGACTGGAAACATGAGTCTAAGCGAGCCGAGGAGCTGACTACGGCTGCTGGGGGGAAAGAGGACTCGGCTGGAACTAACTTAGTCGACCCCTGATTATTTTTTTTTTTTATTTTTTTTTCTGATATAAATATTAGATCATTTGAGTGTAAATGGGACAATTAAGCTAATTTTTTCTTCATTGATTATTCATTATTGATAATTACAGGGTGGTCGAATTCTAATTTGCTTAATTTTGTCATGTTTCCCCACCTCTGTGTAAATTCAATTTTGCAGAAACTGATTTATTATATTTAAACGTTCATTCTTTCCTTTTTTTCTTAATTTTTCTTTTCTTTTGCCTTGGTTGATTTAATATTAATTATACTTTATTGTAATGAAAACGCAGAAATATTAATTATTTTGATTTTTAAAAAAAGAAGTCTAAATGATGGATTTATTATTATTATTATTACTATTATTATTATTATTTTTTAACACAAATTCAGAGATATAGACACACTTATAAATTTCGAGATGCAACTTTATTAATTGCCTAACTTACTTTATTAATTAACATTTTGGGTTAATTACTATAAGTAGTTTTGAGTAATGAATATAAAATAAAATACTATGTTATATGTATTAGATAGTGATAATAAATTTAAAATTATAATGTTTGATGAAATTATTTTATTAACAGCCATTTCTTTATTTACAAAACATATTTGATTGAATGAAACTGAAAAATATGTTGCGATCACTATAAAAGGTTATGGTCCTTAATGGTTCGTCGTTGTCTGCATGAAGATAATATTTTAAAATCTAATTAATATAAAATGAATTTCATGTAATATTCTCTTTAAGATTTAAATTTCTTATAGTATGTTTACATGAATTATGTCATATATACATACATACATACAATAAAACATCATACCAATTGCACGTACTTTTCTCTATACACACTTATAAAAAGAAAAATATTGTGTGGAAAAGTAATAAATTTGAATTAATATTAATTAAAGAATAATGATAAAAATAAAAATTTATAGGTAAAATAATATATGTAAAAAAGAAAATAATTATATTTTAAAGTTAATACTTCCTCTGTCTTATAACATTACACTTTTTTTATTTGTTTGTCTCACAATAAATTTTACATTCAGGAAAAAAAAATTACTCTGGAATATTAAATTCTAATCTTAAAATTTAAGATTTTAATAGTATTAGTATAGTATCTTGCCATCTCTAAGTGTATATACAATCAATCATTTGTCAAAAATCCAAAATAATTAGGAAATAATTAAATGAATAACGGTCAATTAATTAGCAAACTCTCGACCTCAATTTAGTGGAAGTACTTTTCCACAGGGAATCCTTCTTTATTGGGGTTTTATTATTTTATGTCAAAGTCATTTGCATTACCATTTGCATGGATTTCCACTTAATTTAATTTGGCCATCCCAATTAGATTTAAAAAAAGTTTTTCGCTAAATATTTAATCCAAAAGAAAAGAACTAAAAATAAATGAGTCTCTACGACAATAAAGTAGAAACTATTTATAAGTCCATTCCATATTATATACCAACAATAAAAACACATAGGAGTACATATTCATTTTAATGCAATTTATTTGAAGGGAAATTATTATAGTAATCCAAAATTATAAGAGATTTTTGTTTTAAATTTTGAAAAAAAATTATTTTTTTTTATTTTTTTACAATTAATGAAGGTGATTGATTATAGATAAGTATAATATATATGATCATTATTGTTAAAATTGAATGTCATTAATGGAACATGGGTTTGGATTTATTGGCAGACATTGATCTAATATCAATAAATTATTGATCAGTTGCTGAAAGTCCACTATCAAGAAATTGAGGGGTGTGCATTAGTGCATGTGTTTACAACTATGCTTAGTGGATAATGTTTTTAATATGGAATAAAACTTAGTTTATTACCTAATTAATGATAATTATGTCCCAAATTCTAATCACCCATTTAATTATGCGTAAAGAAAAGACAAGAATTTATGGGCTATGTTTTCTGGTTCAAGTAATTAACAAGAGTTTAAAAGGTTAAGTAAAAGGAAATCAAAATTTATTTATATAAGCCTCTAAATTATACTAATTAATTAAACTCTAGTTCAACCGTAATTCATTGAGAGTTAATTAAGGTTAAATTATTTATATATACATGTTGGGTATGAAAGTATTGTCTATTTCTTTTTACTCTTTTATGAGATAGAAGATCATTAAAATCTTTGAGGCATGTATTGAATTTTGAACATTGATTATAACACGTGACAAATATTTAATTTGTGGAATAAAAGATAAAACACTAATATGAAATGAGTGATCACATTTGCGGATTAATTAACACTTTGTAAAGCAATTTTTTTTTAATAATATTGAATATGATATGGAGTACATGATTTTTAAAACACTTATATCATTATTTAAAATTATTAAAAAGTAAGTACTATTATTAGATAATGATTCGATTAAATTTTCAATAAGTCATCGGTAAGTCATTATGTTAAATAAAAAAGTTGGATCTCTGTTCTTAAGATATTAAAAGAAAAAAATTTGAGAATTATCTTCCATCAAGTTTAGAATTTGTGGGGATTCTAAGTATAATATTCTTAAATTGACATTTCTAATTTATGGAGAAACAACTATTCAAGTAGTTGAACCAAATTTTCGAACACTATACATTTTAAATTAAAAAGAAAAGAAAAATTAAAATCGAGCAATTATTACGATATAAATTTATGTCAAATGAATTAAATTATCTGTAATAAAAACATCAAAATTTGAATATAGTATTGACTGAAGATAATATACTTAAACTGTCTACTCAAAAATCAAAATGACGGTTGAAAAATGATAATATAGCTATGTAAATCTAGAACAAAGTCTCTTTGAGCCAGTACTATGTATTTGCGACGAGTTAATTTGTTATTAAAATTCAATTTTTATATAAATAAATATTTTAAGTATGATGGTAATAATTATAAATTAAAGTATGATTTTAAGATATTTTATATATATTATTTACTTAAAAAATGTTTTAATTACAAAGCATACATATTCTACTTAAATAATAAGGATATATTTTATAATGGATCGATCAAAAAAGTGAGTATTTGTAATTGTAGAATACAAATAATTTTTGTTTGATTTGGAGAAAAAGAAAAAAAAAAAAAAAGAAAAAAGCTCAATCAATGGTGAGGAGAGAGGAAATAGGCGATAAATTGAGCAATACGGTGATAAGTGTTAACTAACATTTGTCAAATTTGACCGAAATATTTGACTAATTAATTTCACAAAAATAGTGCCTAATAAAAAGAAAATTAATAATAAAATATTAAAAGAGCAGGGGTTTATTCTCCTGTACCGCACCTCGCCAAAAACATCATCACCCACCAACGTCCAAATCACTGATGCAATAATGTACCACACAAAAAACCACGTGTCAGTATTTTATTGGTTGATAGAAACTCGCACAGTACACTGATATTTCATCTGCGAAACCCCTCCCCCCTCCCCTTCAACCCACCCCCGTTAACTCTGTGAACTCCATAGAATATCTTCATACCAACACCATCAAAAGGGCCAAAAACAAAATTTCAAATTGATTAAATATTAATCACTGGCAGCCAAACTCGGTTTTTAATTCGGGGGTTTGTAGGGAAACTCGAAATCTCCATTTGATTACTACTTTTCTTTTCCGTATTTCGTGTGCATGTTTGTATTTGTATAGAACAGTGGCTACAACCGTAAGTAAGTCTTCTCTCATCTCTTTCTTTTAATTTGCCTTTGCTTTCATCTAGGGTTTCTTCTGTTCTTTCTTATCCACTCTCGTTTTAAAGTATTGGCTTCACCTTCAAGCTGCAAGTTTCAAAGTCAAGAATTGTTTTTCTCCAAAGAAATCTAAAGACTTATCTTTTTAGGCAAAAGTGGACTTCTTTTAAGTCGTTTGAGGGTTTATTGAGCGATCGGGGGATAAAATAGCAATTTTATTGCACAACTGTTGAAGTGATTACTGAGTGGAACTCGATTGTAATTGTGCATGATGATGTTTTTTTATATGGGTTTTGAAGTGTGTGCTGTAGCTAAGTGAATAGTGTTGTTGAATGTAATCATGAATTGGTATTTCTAATGGATGGCTTTTCTTACAAGAGTGTAGAATTTTGAGGTTAGGATGAAACACACAGGGATAATTTAGTGGGGGTGGGGTGGGGTGGGGGCTGCAGTTATGAGTTCTGGTGGTAAGAGTCGAGGTAAAAAAGAGGAGGGGGTGTGTGAGAAGGTAGATAGAAGGTCAGCTGAAGGAGTTTCATCAAAGGGATCAATTACTGAGCCTGTGGATTTATGCATTGATGAGAAAGTGCTTGTTGACCCGAAATCCCTATTTATTGGGACAAAAATTGGGGAGGGAGCTCATGGGAAAGTTTATCAAGGAAGGTACGATGTGGTATTCTTGCATCCTATTTTTCAAAATTTATGCCTTAATTGTTTGTATACTTTAACATAATGCATATGATCAATATTGTTTTTGCACTTAGGAATGATGATGAATCTTGTACTTTCTGCTTAAGCGTGTGTGTTTTAAGTTGCAATGAAATGATGTGTTATGTAGGTGTAGTGGTTTTTTACGCGAGGAAGTGGGATAATATGTTTTGATGTGGACAGGAATTATAAAATTGTATCTAAGGCACAAGATGTGAATGAAAATCGGCATTCTCCATCTTTAACCAATTGGTTATCCATGTCCAACAGCACACTCTTTTGGAGTATATACTATTTTGTTCTGTTTCTATTGAAGAATCACTTATGGGTAGATTCTGCAAAATGGCACGTTTATATATTGAGTATCTAGATGTGCCTGCATGTTATACAAAAGGTAAGCAATTTTGTCCTCCCCTTGCTTAGACTGCGATGTAAAATTTGTAATTGTTACTGATCTGATTATGCATTGTGTGTTTGTGCTTACCCTATGCGTTCTGTTTGATTTCATTTTCTGCGTTAGTATTTCTGAATAGTAATGCAACCTTTAACAGGTATGGGGACCGTGTTGTTGCCATTAAAGTCCTCATCTGTGGGAACACAACTGAAGAGAGAATTGTCCAAGAGAGTCGATTTGTTCGGGAAGTGGCAATGATGTCCAAAGTCAAGCATGAGAACCTTGTTAAGGTGACCTTGCCTGTAGTTTTATTTGAATAAATGGGTTGCATGTTCTTTCATGAAGTCTGTCATTACAGCATTCCTTTCCTTAAACTAGAAGTCTCAAGCTGTTCTGTACTTACCCTCATCTTTATTCCTCTGCAGTTTATTGGTGCTTGTAAGGAACCTTTAATGGTGATAGTTACTGAGTTGTTGCCAGGGATGTCACTTCGGAAATTTCTAGGGAGCATACGTCCTAAGCAGTTGGATCTGACTTTGGCGTTAAATTTTGCTCTTGATGTTGCTCGAGCTATGGATTGTTTACATGCCAATGGAATTATACACAGAGACTTAAAACCTGGTATGATGGTCATTCACTACCTTTGCCCTTGTCCAATTGTTTAATTTTTCGCTAATTAAAATATGAGAATTTTTTTTTCATCAATTCTTTCCAGATATTAAGCTATGTATGTTACAAGTTGAACCATTATGTTTATGATTGTTTTCTTGTTGTTCATATCCTGCATTTTAGTTTGTTTTTTGTATTTTTACTGTTTAACTGAGAAGATATACATATCCAAAAAACTATGGTGCAGACAACTTGCTACTTACAGAGGATCAGAAGTCTGTAAAGCTTGCAGACTTTGGTCTTGCGAGAGAAGAAACTGTCACTGAAATGATGACAGCAGAAACTGGAACTTATCGCTGGATGGCACCTGAGGTTACCCGTTTACTAATTTAGTCGCTGTCTCGCCATATTTATTTTCTTTTTCTAATGTTTTTATTCTGTGCATCATCTTATTTCAATTTTTAAGCTTCCACAATAATATTCTTGGTTCAACATTTGTAAGCCACAAACTGAAGTATTTAGTGTAGATATGGAAAGACTAGCTTTCTTAACATATGCATAAATCTGTATAAAATTTCTAGTGTAGTACACAAATTGAAAGAGTAACACTTTATTCCAAATTTATAATTACCCAACTAATGATATGATGGAACTCTGCAGTTGTACAGTACAGTGACTCTTCGCCAGGGAGAGAAGAAGCACTACAACAACAAAGTCGACGTCTACAGTTTTGGCATAGTCCTCTGGGAATTACTGACGAATCGTTTGCCATTTGAGGGGATGTCAAATTTGCAGGCGGCTTATGCTGCTGCTTTTAAGGTGCAACCATAAACCCTCAACCCTCAACGATTAACACGCATATCGGTTTCTTGTTTCTTGTTTCTTGATTGCGTATGGTC
Organism: Pogostemon cablin; assembly: GCA_023678885.1. Lineage (NCBI taxonomy): Eukaryota > Viridiplantae > Streptophyta > Magnoliopsida > Lamiales > Lamiaceae > Pogostemon > Pogostemon cablin. The sequence continues at coordinate 2,922,675 of CM042983.1, forward strand.
CATTTCACACACAACCTAATGGAGCCATGCCTTAGAATACTCAAGTAATAACTAAATATGTTGAAATGAGAAACTAACAAAGTAGGAAATGCAGCAAGAGAGGCCTAGTCTTCCAGAAGACATTCCAGCTGAGGTGGCGTACGTGATCCAGTCTTGTTGGGTTGAAGATCCAAACATGCGTCCGAGTTTTGGCCAGATCATTCGGATGCTCAATGCATATCTCTTTACACTCAAACCATCCTCACCACCCTTGGCAGAACTCAACTCCAACTCCAGCTCCAACTCCTCCGAAGCAGATTTAGCCAAGAATGGCGCCATCATCGACTTCTCCAGTCGAGCAAAAGGAAGATTCGGTTTCCTTCGCCAACTTTTCGCCACGAAGAAGGCCATAAACTCATAGTGAAGGTTTTGCTTGAAATAGTAGGTTATATGTGGTCTACTGCTGTGAAATCTGATGAATATTATTGGACATAAATGATGATGATTTCCAGAAAAAAACTAATTAGTCTATCCCATTGTAGATCTATATTCTTCAACACTTTCATTTTCTGGAGATTCTTTATAGAAATTTGGCAGGGATAATTTAGTCATTTACTATCCTCTATTCTCCCATTTTTGCTTTCTAGAAATATGTTCATTTGAATGTCACGTTGTCAAATACTCCACAAAGCAATGAAACAAAAACTCGTCTAATAATATTTTCAAATGAATGAATTCTCCACTAGTTACAATCTTATATATATATATAATATAAAAATCAAATTAATATTTATAATATATATGATCTCGTGTTTTGTAGAGATTTGACTATTGATTGCAAATCTTTATCGTTGATCTCATCTCCGTTACATTAATTGGACAAAGATAGTTGATACAATATCCTTTTGACTTTAAAAAATAATTAACGTTTTAATACGATTAATGCATTCTTCATACTTTAAAAAACACTAAATAAAATATAAATTATAATTGATTAATATAAACTATATAGGAGTATTATATAATTTTGTGCAAGTAGGGCTTATGGTAATTTTGTGCAAGTAGGGCTTATGGTATACTTAAATTTTTTTATATTTTATATTTAATTATTTGTTTAATCTAAATATGTATATAATGTTTCTAGTTTAATGGAATAACTCTTATTAAATACATCGGTTCTAGTTGCACTCCATAAAACTCATAATTTTAGCAATATATCTAATATGTGAGTTCAACTAAGGTTACTAGTCTACTAGACTATTCAAATCAAATTTTAATTTAATTTTTATTATAAAATAAATAATACGTAATAATTAAAATTTATTAAAAAATAACTACTCACTGCTCCCTTGTTACCCCAAATACGACATCAAATATTAAATTTTATTTAAATCAAATTGGGTTTAATGATTAAATACTCTTTTAAAAAGTCAATGTTTTAAATAAAACTAGATGTAGAGTAACGTAGAATTTTGACATAAGGATGCTCGTGGAATGCAATACTTTTTGTTTATATATACTTGTAAATAATACTTAAAAAAAAATTATTATACTAATATATTATTTATGCTCACATGTTAATTAAATTTTCTATTAAAAATATGTAGCCAAAATTACTACTAATGCTCTCAAAAAAGAAGTTTCAAATAAGTAATTCTTTTTGCAACTTTTATCAGCCCACTCAATTTGAAGCCCAAATACAACAACTGATCAGACAGAAACTAAACTGTAGGAGCAGTCAAAGTCAACTCACGTGCCACAATCCTAGCCGTTAATAGAACATAGACAAATCAACGGTCAGAAAGCTGTAAGAAGGTACACGAATGAAACAGCCACGTGTGTAGAATTTAATCATTTTTATATTTAATAAAACTCAGGAGAATTAAGTGAAAGACCCAAGAGTCAACGGCAAGTATATATTTACAAGAATTCTTTTTTGTTTTCTTTTAAATTTTCTCTAGACAGAGTAGACGGGAAATTTTAGGTAATCGATCGATACAGGAGTAATTGTATCTATCTATCTATCTATCTGTTTTTGTACGTTGGATGCAAACGAAGAGACTTGGAAAAAAAATCTGAGGAGAGAAGATTCAAGATCCAGGGAGAAACCTTCTCACTGTTGCTAATTTTTTCTTCGATTCTTGGCTCAAATCTTTCTTGGTAATCCGTCCTTAGTCAGCGTCGAAAGACCTGTTCTTTAATCCAGATAGAGAAGATTTTTCTGATCTACAAGTTTGAATCTTCATGAATGATTGAACCCCATGTTTCTTGTTTGCTCTGTAGCTGAAAATTCTTGAGCCCTGAAATTGGTGAGAAATATCCAAGTCTTGATTGCTTAGGGTCTCATTTTTGGCTTAGATTTAATTGGGATTCTTGAATTCAAATCGAATTGTAGAGTTAGGTATTGGGTTTTGATTAATTTTGATATCCCCTCTTTTGTGGGGGTTGGGGGAAGTGATGATATGGGAGAAAATGCAGCAGCTTTGCACACAGCTATAAATTCAGTGCAGGCTTTGGGGAGGGGGTTTGATGTGAACTATGATACTAGGTTGCTTTACTGTAAGGGTGTATCGGGTTCAAGAATCGTGGATATTGATGAAGAACATACGAGGGATTTGTACTTGTTTGATGAGTTAGCTGTCCCTAATGTTTCAAGGGACATCAAGAATTCTCAGGAGACTGGGGGCCGTGATGGCTTCGGGGTTTGCAGTTATAATGAGGTATGCTCTCTGGTGGAAGTTTCTAGATGCTATCTAATTTTGCTGTTTTGATCATGATGCTTTCTGACTGATTAATGTTGGCTCTTACATATGATGCTGTAAGTAATTAATCAAATTGTGTTTACACTATTAATGTGCATTCGAATTCGTACTGAGGTTTAGAACTAGTGTTAATGGTTAACTTTCTTCTTACTAGCTTGTAATGTTAAAGTTTGTTGGTTAGATTCTGTTAAAGAGATTGTCTTTTGTTTAGATGCTATTGGTCTTCGAACTTCGAATGAAGACTCAAAGATTGGTGCTTAAAGTACATTGCGATATCTAAAGATAGTTATTGCTATCAGGTTCAGATGGCGACAAAGAAAAACTTCTTTTAACTTCTATTTTTGGGTCCAACGTCCGACACAACGTTTTATTCTTCATTATGATAATGTTTCACACAACCTCCTTGGATTTAACTTATTGTAATGGGATCTGGCACAATTTTTCTCCACTAGAGTCATCCAGTACTTGGAATCATTTAATATTATACATCAGAGATGCATATTGTACTTGCTTTTGAGCATAGGAGACTGTTAGATGCACATTACCCTTCTTAGGTTTCAAAATGGCCGAGTTTGTTTCTCGGAACAATATTTTTGGTATGAATCAAGTCATTCTCTGTAATCTCTTTCCACTCGATCATCTGACTGTAACATTTATTTTGCATATACAAGTTCACAACTCAGTAATCTATATAATAATATATTATAATTCCTTGACACTATTCGCCATTCTTCCTGCATCATCAACTGACATTAATCCAAAGTTATGAATTTTCTTATGCTTTCTCTGGCTGCAATGAATACAGATGGTAGAATATTTCAACAAAAAGGCTAGTCTCTCGGGGCATGCTCCACTTGGTAGCTTCAATGCTGCATTCAGCTTTACCGCTTCTAGACATATAGATGCTGCTTCCACAAAGTCTCTTTGCATGGATGGATTTTTCATTCCACTGACTAAAATACAGCTTGTCAACTCCCCGATGGTTTTGAATGAGAATGTCAGAAGAGCAGTGCCAACGTCATGGGACCCTCCAGCCTTAGCAAGGTAGAGAATCTTTTCGTGTGAATGTACCTTTCTGCAGGATATGTGCCTATCTAATGGTTGTATTCTTCACAGCTTCATTGAAAACTTTGGTACGCATGTTATTACATCAGTAACTATTGGCGGTAAAGATGTAATCTATGTCAAACAGCACCTGTCATCACCTCTGTCCATTACGGAAATCAAGAATTACGTTCAAGATATTGGAAATCAAAGGTTCTCCAGCCCAGAAGGCCTTACAAATTCTGGCTTATTAAAGTACAAGGAAAAGGTTTGTTTAATTTCTTAACTTAGTATCCTATTTTTTTGCTCCAGCATCTCTCTTAAGCAAGCTGAAGTTTTGAGTTTATCAACATTCATTTATCTATACTCCTTTCACTCTAACTCTCTCTCTCTCTCTTGATTTTCCAGGCCAATGATCCTTCTTTGTTCAACAGCCAAGGGATATACCCACAACCAGCAAGTGCTCCTTACCTCTCTGGCAACGGCAAAGAAGTATGTGTATTCATTCAATTGTATCCATGGAACATAATGATACCTTCTCTTCCAAAAGGGAGTAGAAGTTTAATATTCGTTCTTTAAAATCTTCTTTTTATTGAACAAAGGTTTGTGCTACCGAGACTTTTATCCCTTAGTGGCATAACTAAAGTTACCTCACTCAGCCTGGTCTTTTGGAAAACTTTGCTTGCTCTCTGCAGTTATTTTTTTGTTAGCTCGTGTTCATGGACCCCACATTATTAGGAGTATTGTATAGTTTTGCAAAGGAGTTATAAAAGATATTCAACTGGTTAGCTTTGCTTGATGCGTGCTATCTGATTTCGAAATAGTTTCCTGAATTCATTTGAATGAATTGCGACCTTTTTTGGTTTGTTCGAATCCATGTTCTTTACTGTCATGAATTGTGGTTGGTATTCTGAGAATAAAATTTAGCACATTGGTTGTATTTCCAATCTATTTTGGGATAATGAATTTCTTATGTCATCATAATAAGTGAATGCTGTATTAATAGAGTGGTTCTAGTGAAGCTAGACGACTGGTAGTTACGATTTCCTTGCTTTTTTTTTTCTTAATATTATATCTGATGCAGGATGTCACAGTCATATTCAGAAGACGCGGAGGAGATGATCTGGAACAGAGCCACACTCAATGGGCGAAAACAGTGCGATCTTCTCCAGATGTCATTGAGATGTCATTCTTTCCGATAATCGAATTACTTGATGGTGTTAGAGGAAGGGAGCATCTTACACGTGCTATTGCTCTTTACCTAGAGTGTAAGACATCGCCGCTTTTAGATTCTTCAGCACTTCCATTAAATTTCTGCTAACAATAATGATACTGCAATATTTACTGAGGGGATTATTTTGTGTGCAGATAAACCTCAGATTGAAGAACTAAGATATTTCCTAGAATTTCAGGTCCCTCGAATATGGGCCCCCATACAGGACAGGTTTCCTGGACAGCAACGAAAGGAACCCGTTTGCCCGTCATTGCAGTTCAGCATGATGGGACAAAAGCTATATGTCAGCCAAGAGCAAGTACGTTGTTTTACCCTTCGATGATTTTAGAACATTTTCATGCTACGAATGTTAAATATTACGTATTCTGTTCAATATAGAAACCCTAAACAAGTCTGAAGTGTGGAAGCCTAGATACATGTAGTGTTATTCCATCTTGAAAGTTGTATATTGTTTACTGATTATCTACAGTAGTAGTAATGCATGGCAACACAAGTGCAGGTTTCAGTAGGACGAAAGCCCGTGACTGGCATGCGACTATGTCTCGAAGGATCAAAACAAAATCGGCTTAGTATTCACCTACAGCACCTGGCTACACTTCCCAAGATCCTGCAGCCATACTGGGACACACACGTGGCAATTGGTGCTCCAAAATGGCAGGGTCCCGAAGAGCAGGACAGCAGATGGTTCGAGCCAGTGAAATGGAAAAAGTTCTCCCACATCAGCACTGCACCCATCGAGAATCCAGAAACGTTCATAGGCGATCTCACGGGCGTGTACATAGTGACCGGAGCTCAGCTCGGTGTATGGGACTTCGGTTCAAGAAATGTCCTCCACATGAAGCTTTTATATTCCAGACTCCCCGGGTGCACAATACGAAGATCACTATGGGATCACGCTCCAAATGAGCGACCCAAGAAGCAGAGCTCGAACGGGAGTGGCAACGACGACTCTAGTTCGAGCTCCGGGGACGATTACACGGGCAACAAGCTGGCGAAATTAGTCGACATGTCGGAGATGAGCAAGGGGCCACAGGATCCACCGGGACACTGGTTGGTTACAGGTGGGAAGCTTGGTGTAGAGAAAGGGAGAATTGTAGTGAGAGTGAAGTATTCATTGCTTAATTACTGAGTGTAGTGGTTTTGTTGTTGTTGTTGTACATTGATTAGGTTAGGTTTTTCTAAGATGCTTTATTGTCTTTGATTTTAACTTTTTATTTTTTAATCTACAAATTACCTGACTTAATAATATTGTTTAAAAATATTATTACTATGAATTTTAAACCAAAATTACAAACTTTTGACAGGGATCATGTATTACTAGAAAATAAACGTTATAAAAATTCTTTTTGATAATTATGTATGAGGTCGAATTTCATACACTAACTTGAAACGAATTTTGTAAGTATTTAAATTTAAAAGTTTAGATTTGATTTCTTATTGTTATATATTAAATTCGAATAAAATTTTCTTTACCAGAAGTATATAATTTGAAACTCAAAATGAGATTTATCTAGAATGGGCCCAAAACTGAGGTTTACGTACACTAAAAAATAAAAAATTTGATATTTTTTTCTAATTAAAAATTTCCTGCATGGGAATTTTATTTAAACCTTCTCTAAACTCTTTTAATTATTTATTTAATTAATATAATTATTACGTAAATAGAATGAAATGTTTTAACAAGTTTTAAAATGCTGAAATACTAATTGTAATATATTTATGATAGTTATAATAAATCAAATTAAATTACACTATAATCTATGTATAATCAGAATTAAGTAAAGATTTCACCATCGAAGCTAGTTTAAAATGGCTTCATAACGAGATCGAACAAATCTTTCCTTATTTTAAAGCCTAAATGTCTAAATGCAGATGACTCGTTTCTATTTAAAAAAAAAAAAATAGAAGAAGAAGAAGCTTTTTAATTATTTGCTGATACCATCGACAAAATAATAAGAATCACATCCACAACAAAATTTATATTAATTACAACGCATCTCAAATAAGAATCACATGTATAATGTTACTGATTATACAGTCACCTAAAGCATCTCAAATCACATTTTGCTATTCTTTATTATATTTCTAAATAAAATCGGGAAGAAAAAAAAAGCATATTAATTGGAAGATAGAGAGGGGGATTGTACATTCATATAGTTGACAAAGAAAAATAAGTAATATAGTATAGTTTTGATACAAAATTTAATATTAAATCTTTTATAGAGTCCGAAATTTCAAATGGAAATAATTAATATGAATTAATTAGTTTGGGCTCTATAAATATAAAATATTAAATTTATATCATTAAATTTAAAATTGTGGGCCTGTAAAGGTTTGGCCGAATTGCCATCCGCGCGGAACGACGTCGTTGGCGGTGATCGAGCGGCCGTCGCTGGCGATGACTCGGAAAGAGAGAGCCTGACCGTTGAGATAAGAGTGGCTTTCCCAATTTTGCCCCCAGTTTCTCGTCATGGGTTTCCATCCGCTGCGGTCGCCCTTAATCCACACACTGTGGACATCACCTGCCCCTCCCACGTTCGTTATCAACACCAAATTGTAGAACGAATGTCCATTTATCGTAAACCTCATTCCTCCTTTCTTACCACATGGAACCCTACAACATAAATATAGTTTTATAATTTATTTCGTCATATTACATTTTGATGTTATATCTCCAATAATTATATGCCGGGTAATTAGAGATGTGACATCAAAATGTCATGTAACATCAAAATGTAACAGAATTCGGAACTTACCTTCGGTAGACTACGGGAACAATTCCGGCTCGATACTGCGCGATTTTAAGGAAGGAGGGTTCGGCGAGGTCGAAGTGTTGGCGGGGAGGGTTGCACCAGCCGCCGTTGTCGCTGGAGAGGGCGTAGTTAGGGGGGCAGAAGTTGGTGGCGGTGACGGTGATAGTGGCGGGGAGGCACCACTTAGGGTCGTCGTTGCACTTAATTTGATAGCAGGCGCCGCAGCTCAACCCATTGTTGAACAGTGTTGTACTTAGTGCAGCTGTGCTTGTACCGTAACCCTGGCTGTACAAGTTCCCGTATCCACACGCCCCACCTGCATGTATTTATACGAGATGAAATACGAGAAAAGATGTATAAGTCATGTGTATCGTATGTATGTACCCATGGTGCCGGCGGCGTCGGAGCCGCCGTAGAATGTTGCATGAGCGGTCTGCCAACCGCCGTAGGATCCATGAACATGGTGGAGGAGGAGGAAGAAGGAAAGAAAGGTGGTGTAATAATATTGTAGAGTGGTGGCCATTTTTATTTAATTATACTTTTAATTATGTGGAGAAGGGCTACTAGGTAAGTGATTTGAAATTTTTTTGGGGACACTATTATTTGCTTTGGGTAGAATTGGTATATATAAATGGGTAGGGGTTGGGTTGGTGTGGTGGGTCCTACGTGGCAATATAGATATTTAAATTGTGTGGATTTTTTTTTATTTTAAAATTTATATATATGTTCAAAAAATGATGAATGATATGTCCATTCAGAAATCCTGTCTATGTATTATCTTATATGATAGCATTGTTTGATTATCAAAATAATGTGGTAGAGACAACAAATAAACAAGGGTTAATTGAAAAAAAAAATCATGAACTTTACTCATATTGCAAATTAATCATCACTTTTGAAAAATTACAAAAAAAAGCCACAATCTTTAAGTATTGTTGCAAAAAAATCCCAAAAATTCTATTTTAGTCAAAATTTGGTTTATTTTGCAACAATACTTAAAGGTGGTGGTTTTTTTTGCAATTTCTCAAAAGTTAGGATTAATTTGCAATAGGAGTAAAATTCATGGTTTTTTTTCAATTAACTCAATAAACAATGATACATAACCTTTAAAAAATATTCAAGTTAGGAGTTATTTATTTATTTGGTAATTTTTAGTAATGTGGGAGATAACACATGTAATTGGTTCAGAAAAATCAAATGGATCACCTATTCCACAATAGTATTTCATCTCGTATTTCACAAATTAAATGTTTGTCACGTATCATAATTAATGATCAAAATTACACATGTCCCAATGATTTAATGGTCATTTATAGGGTATAGTTTTTTTATATTATTGTTAAACATTAATAAAACACAGAATGTGTAATAAGGAATTCCCACGTAAACTGACACGAGTTTTCATTTTATATTTAGAAAATGCATTTTTCTAAAGTAATTTAATATCTTTTTTTAATAAATAAATGCTAATCAAAGTGTAATGTATGTTATCGTGTATTTATTTAAGACGATTAATTCATTTTTTAAAATAAGTGAAATATTCGTTATATTGAACGTATCTCCTCCTATAAAAATGTGTCAATTTCTGAAAAAAAAAAAAAATATTAATAAAAAGTGTTTATGCGTTGGCAGCCGATTGAGTGCAAACTAATCTCATTTATGAATCCAGCTTCAACTTTTTCAAAAGGCTGCCTATTTATAAACGCCAGATTGTATCAAGCTAAATTTTGTGACGGTTATTTATTGTCTACTTTTACTACTTAGATTAATACATGACATTTTAGGGTAAATTTTGAATTGATTAACCATGCCCATAAATGGATAATGTCCTAATGTAAATACAAAATACATTTCTATTGCAATATTTTTAGTTGGCTTTAATTTGATGTCATCTGGATCTCCAAATACATTTAACCAATAAAATTCGTATATATATTTATTTTTTTAATTATATAGTTGAATGAAGGATACATAGCTAGCCATAGGATAAAAAAATATAAATATTTAAAACATCAATTTTATACATTTTGATTATATATTTATTTATATTGTTGAGATGAAATAATATTTTTTATATAAAAGAATGATAATTCATCTCTAAAAAAACCTCTTTTTATTTACATATAAAAGAGTAATTTTAGTTCATCAACTAGCTGCAGATTTACACTAAACGTCTTCAAATATATTTGAAGGTCGACCGAAAACAAGCCCAAAACTAGGGAATTAGTTCTATTTATTATTATTTTTAAAATAATAGTGGGAAATTAAATAAATGTTTTTGGATGGGGCCCTCCAACTCTTGATGGGCAGGACTTTGATCTTCTAAGTTTGTTGAAAATAATAGAAAAACCGGCGAACATGCAAGTTGAAATTAACTTCTTATTTTTATCATATTTGATATTTATTGCTCAAAATAAGAAAATTTATTAAGAGTCAAGACTGTTGATAAATGCATAATTTTGAATAAGCAATAATATATATGAAAAAAAAATGAATATGAAAATGGTAGAAGTTATACCATTAAAATATGCATACATATCATCCTTATAAGGTGTATAATAGGAAATATAATATCAAAATATAGCAGAACATCCAATACTAGTTCAAAGGGTTCAAATTATTATTATAAGTTCCAATTCCCATTTCTTATAGTAACACATTTATTTAAGATGGGGTTTTAAAACAAATACTCCCTCCATCCCACCGAAATATCACAATTTTACTATATTGGACGTCTTATCCAAATATTTTTATTTTTCACTTTTAGTAAAAAGGTACCACATGTGGCCTACCACTCACTACACATAAAATAATAATACTCCTTAATCTACACATAAAATAATAATACTCCTTAATCACTATATATATATTATTCTTTAATTCACATAATTTTTATTTTTTCTCTTTCTTAGATGGGCGGATCCAAAAATTAAAAATTGGGGTTACAAAATGTAATTGTTAAAATAAATTTTATTTCTATTATTAAAAAAATTAATATTTATAAATTATAATTATAATTGCAAGCTATTTTTTACTTTTAGAAAACTATTTAAGACATTATCATTAAAAATATGTACAAATAATAGTGTGTAAAGAGTGAATTTAGGATAATACTTTATAATTAGGGGTACAAACTAATTTTTATTATTATTTTATATGGGTAATATGGTGAAAATTTTTGATTTTGGGGTACAATTGTACCCCTTGGTCTGAGGTAGATCCGCCCCTGGATCAATACTCATCCTCTCTTGTATCTTATATAATTTTTTATTTAACATAAAGTTAAAACTATTTAAAAGCTCAAAATAAACATAAACCATCCATGTTTATGATTTTAAAAAACCAAAACAACATCAAACAAACATATAAAGGTTTCAAATTTGAAAAAAATTAAATGATGATTACATCTCTTCGAAGACATATATATTAAAGCTAAAGATGTTTGAACCTTATCCCACTGTCATTTCTAGCTAGCCAGGAGTTGACACTAATCCGATTTTACATTTAATATATAAATATATATATACTTTTTGAAAGTGCAATGCATTAGATACACCACTCCTTCATTCCCAATGAAGAAATAAATCTGAACTTTGTTCATATACATTGTACCTAAAAAAATTTGACAAGGGAAAACATATTCAATATTTAAAATTACAATACACTTTAATCTTAAAATCTCATCAACCCAATTTAACATTTAGTGTTACATACTGTATTCATCACTCAATGTTAATCATACAATTATACATACATTTAACATTTATAGAAATTAAAACCCTAACTAGCATAAGATGGTTACTAGAAAGAGAGATAAAAGCCTGGACATAACTCGATTGATAGAGGGGAACTGTTAATTGCAGTGTAAAGATTCAAATTCTATTTTTGACGTGGATTTGAATTTGGATAATTTATAAGTACATTCAAACAATTAATATCTTTATAAACCACTTAATCCTTCACTAATTTGGGTGCCACGACATGAATTTTGATCTCTTTTAAACCCAATTAAATATTGAACGTTTTTATAAAATGTAAGGTTGCAGGCAATAATGATGGGACACATCATTTTTATTTTTTATTTTTTTATTTTTTAAGTAAGAGAGGTAGGAGGGTGGGAGAAAAGAAGAAGTTGGGATTGGACAAAGACACGTGGCAATAAAAAGTCAAAGGTGGCCATAAAAGTGCTTGAGGTAGATGGATGTTGGATCAATTAGGGCAATCACATGAAATGAGGCACGAATGATGTGTAGGAGTTGGTTATGCTATTTCTTGGTCGGCCAATTCTTCACATGCGGATCCAATCCAACCATTTTCCGACCCTACCCGTTTCCCTACCAAATCAAATCTATCACGTCTCCACATTTGTCAGGTTTATATATATATTAAAAGACCATAGTATATGTACGTAAGTGTACCTAAAAATGACTCGTTATATATTGCTATATAAAATTATATATTTTACACCTCGAAATGCTTCAAATTCGAGATAATGAATATTGTAACTAGCTAAAATAATACTGAATAGTTTCTTACTTCATTATACATTGATAAATTAACTAATTAACGAGTAGATATTATGAGTTGATAATATATAGTTGAAAATGAAGTGGAAAAAGAGAGGAAACTAATAAATAAAACGAAGCAGATCTATCAAGGCATTAATCAACTATAGCTGTAGTGCCTTTAAAGATATTTTGGTGCGAATCACTATTTTATAATGATTTTTTTTATATACATTAATTAACATTACTCTCATATATATACTTAAAAGTTATTGTTTTCAGTTGAAAAATAATTATTTTTCGTATGATATTCATTTATGTCTATTTAGATTTAACAAAAATCTCCTAATTAATACTACAAATTAAGCTAACCGTTAAACTAATTAAACAATTAATGCTTTTTATAAAGAAAAATTATTTTATTTTTTAAACAATTAATGCTTTTTGATATAACGGCACAACGCCCATTCGCTTCGCGCGTGGGAAGGCAACGAAGTTCAGTTCATCAGACTGCAGCGGAATGGAGCAGACGCGACACGACCTTACCTTAGCTGTATCTTGCATTTTAAAGGTTTTCCTTCTCATGTACTTCTCTTTTTTTTATTAGAGTTTTATTTCATGTTTAATTTTCATAGAAACACTTATAGAACGAACTATTAATGATTTGTATTTTAAAGGTTTTCCCTCTCAAGTAATTCTCCTTTTCTGTACTAGAATTTGATTTCGTGTTTAATTTCAGAGGAAGTTCAAGAGCAGCATAAGCAATTGATTGATACAGCTGCTGTAGCTTCAAAATTCAAATAATTTACCTCCGGCCTCAAGTGAAGGAACCACGGTGTCATCTACTAAACCAAAATGCAGGTCATTGTGAGTTTAAATGTAGTATTCAAATTTCATCTAATAGGGTGGTTTCTCATTATTTTTGACTTGTCTTAATAGTTAATATCCATTAATGTAAAAATGGTTTATTGTTCTACTCCTATTTGTCAGTTATTGGCCTTTATTGCACTGAATTTGTCTGATCTCTTCTATTGAATTATTAATTACATTTATTGAACAAAATTAGTGGGCACCTTATAGCAATTTTCATGTATGGGATGATACAAACACCAGTCAAACTACATGTTTTTGGGAGTAAATTGCTTTTAAAATCGTTAAAAAGCTTTTAGTCTTGTGGTTGCTTTGTTTCAAGGTGTTCAACTGTTCCATTGCTTTTATTTCTTGGCAAATGCTAGCCACTGCATGTTCATAATCAGCTTTTACAGTTCCAATTCTAAGTTCTCTATCCACTGAATAAAATATTTTAAGAATTACATAAATTTTTTTATCTATTGAAGATTGAAATTTAAATGATGTAACTCTGCAAGATGAGATTTAATGTGTAGTATGTAGAAGAATAGATAAATAACTTTGTACGTAGATTTGGGGTAAATGAATGTAAGTTCATGTATGTAGTGCAATTTTATTAAATTAGTATAGGAGTATGTGTAGGATACTGTTTCTTATTTATAAAATGACATATCATTGTGTTAATACATGAATCTGTTGTTCAAATTTTGGCAAACAAGTTTGATGATGCCAAAATCAAGAGTGATTAACCCTGCACATTGATGAGTCTTTGGTACAAGGGATAAAAAATAATTTGTTTGGGTTTATTTGAGCCTTTTTTTTAAAGAAGTTTTCTGATTTGATTTTAACTTGCAATGTACTAGTTTGATGTTCTCATGGGATATTTCGTAAAATCTATGTCTTCAGTATGCTGAGGAGAAGAAGGAAAAACACTAAAGGCTGTCATGCAAAGAGTATATTGATATCATTTAAAGGGTACATTATTATCATGCAAAGGGTATATTATTGTCATCTAAACTGTATGGATTCGAAAGGGTATATTGTTGATTAGTAGATGATACATTATTTATGAGTAGAGGGTACGCTGTTGTCATGCAAAGAGTACGGAGTTTAGAGTGTTCCAAGTTTATTATAAGAGGTGTTATGACATGGCGAAAATGGTATATTTTGTATGGGTAAAGGGTACATTATTGATGAGTAAAGGGTACATTGTTTGTCATCTAAAGGATATATTGGTCGTGTAAATTATATGGGGTAGCAAATTGGTATATTGAGGTCATGTAATATCTGTAGAATTGCAAATGGTATGTTGTTAATTAGTAAAAGTTACATTGTTTATGAGTAATGTGTACATTGTTTGCCAAGCAAAAGATATAGTCGTCATGTTAATTGTAAGTTGCAAAGGGTTGTTGATGAGTAAAGAGTATATTGTTAATAAATAAATTATTTGTCATGTAAAGGGTATAGTTTTTAAAACATCTGTTAAGGTATATTGACATGGTCCAAAGGGTATATAATTATTTTGTACTAAAGAGTACGACGCTCAATACTAAAGAGTATAACAAGTTATCTAATTCCTAAATATCACAATGTGTTTTCAATAAAAACATTTCATAATTACATAATAGTTTACTCATTCAAAATTCAAGAAATTTATTAATCCATCAAAATCTATCACAATATGTAACATATACATCACTAAAGTAAACGAGCATTTGGAGTTTTAGATCCAAATTCCTTTCCTAACTCTAAAATTTTCCGCTTACTCTTTTAGCTTTTTTCGAAGTGACCATTTATCCTCATCTTCCTCCCTTTTGTAACTGAATTAACTGGATAGAATAGAATATTAGATAAATTCTTTTTTTGGACAACTTCCTTATTTTGGACAACTTGTTCTGATTGTGCTGAAGAATTCGCTACCAAAACATCAATAGCCAACAAATCTCTTGCATATGCATCACGGATAAGATTTGCACACTGACAATTACCTTATTAATATAAGCGCACAATAATAGGTACAACAAAAAATAAAGATTTTGAACGCAAGTACAGAAATTACAACCAAAGGATATATCAGCTACTGTTGAATGATACATTTTTGTCATGCAAAGGGTATATTGTTTTCATGTGAACTGTATGGATTTGCAAAGGGTATATAATTAATAATTAAAGGATATATTTTTTATGAGTAAAGGGTACATCTTTTGTCATACAAAGCGTACACTGGTCGTGTAAATTGTATGAAGTTACAAAGGGTACATTTTTGTCATAAAAAAGGTATATTACATATGAGTAAAGAGTACATTTTTTTATGAGTAATGGGTACATTATTCAAATCTGCTATTGGTGACTTAAAAGATGATTACAAAGACATGTCATAAAATAACTATGAATTAGCTGACAACCATGACTTGCTGTATTAATGGATAAAAGGAAAAGAGCAAGAACCTACATATTGCTCTCCTCCACCAGAATCTCTTTGATCTTGCCATATATATCCTTACCTATACAAATAAACAAAAAATTTGCAGGTAAAAGTTAAACCAACTAGAGAACATATACAGTAAATTGTATATGAAGTATAAAGATGCAGAAATAAGGGGATAGAATTTGAGAATTGAAGAAAATTGTGTTGACAGATGGATTGTTCAAGCAAGTACAGTCATTAAACTAAAGGGTGTATCAGCTATTGTTGAAGGGTACATATTTGTCATGCAAAGGGTATATTGTTTTCATGTGAATTGTATGGATTCACAAAGGGTATATTATTTATGAGTAAATGGTACATTTTTTATCAGCAGAAAGTACATTTTTGTCATACAAAGGGTACAGAGTTTAAATTGTTTCAAATTTATTATAAAATGTATTATGGCATGATGCAAAGGGTATATTGCGAATGAATAGAGGGTACGTTATTAATGAGTAAAGAGTACATTGTTTGTCATCATCTCAAGTTATGGCATAATATGGTTTCACCAAGCCTCTAAGAAATCAAAACTAAAAACATTCAAAAAAAATCCAAATTTGCAGCACACCCTGAACAAATTAACTAAACAATTTAGTGAAATAACTAAATTTCACAATCAGCAAATCTTGAACAAACTATACACACAAAGCTTACCGACACAATTTCTACACTCATGGCTCAATAATTAAACTTGAATATGCATCAGTATTCACAATATTATCTAATACAATTCATTAATTAGGAATCCCCAACCAGAAAGCTCCCACACTCATGCATTCATCAACATACAGGCACGCTTACGGAAGAAGAGTAACATAATTATATCACTATAACAACAGCAGAACTTGCTCGGATTTTTGTAGGAGAGAGGCTAGGGCGAGGATAAGAAAAAAAATCTAAATCAAGATTGAGGGACTATGAACGCACACCTGAAATTGATCGTACGCACTCAAGGTAAAATCTGACGCTCGAGGTAGAATCGCCCGCTCCAGATCCGCTCTCCCAGCGTGAAAGAGAAACACACATTCAAATATGAAGAATGTGTTTTAAATTTTCTTTTTTTAATTTATATATGGCCCGTCATCTTATGAGTAGATCTGGGCACACATAATTAGATCCGTGTATCCGAACACACAAGAGTCTCACCCAATTTAAAATCCGTCATTAATATTATTACGTACACAGTATTCTTGACATGTACATAATAATTATAATGCAATAAAAGCCCTACTTGCAACAATTAACTAGAATTTGAGATAATTTTGTTCTCCGTCTTGTTTGTCAACTCACTCAAGGGAAAAAAAAATTAATAATAATAAATATATTCTATGTCAAATAATTAATCTTTTAATTAAATGTGTAAATTAACCCCAAACCACGATATTAAAATGGTAAATATAGCATTAGCTAGTTTTCCATAGGATCTCCTATTATTTTCGTATATTATATTCTATACCGTCTGTTGTATGATTGCTCTTATATTTTATATTTTCCTTTTTAAATTATAGTTCCTTCCTCTTCTTAAATTTCACTCATCCTACAATTTTAATACAAAAAATATTATATCAAAATAATACAAGAAATTTAAATGGAATTAGTTCTACCCTGCACACAAATATATTTCCTATTATTGATCCCTCATTATTTTATATTTCAAATAATCACCACTCACTATCACAATGCACAAAATACTGACTTGTTGTATCAAAGATACAACATTAATAACTACTATTTAAAAGGAGAAATCATAACCAAAGATTTGGCTTTAAATAAAAGAAAAAATAATAGAAAAGAATTGTGTAAGATTGTTTCACGGAAGTCATTCCGTGAGACGGATAAAAAGTGATAATATTTCAATAGAAATGTATTACTTAAATGATGAAAAAAAGTGATAATAGCGCAGAAAATTATTTTATGAATAATTTATAGTATAAATAAAAATAAATCACATTATAAAAGAAAATTAATATAACATTCTTTATAAAAATGTGATAACTAATTACGAAAACGTAAAATAATAAAGACGATATCATATATACAAGACCCCAAAAATAATTAGTTTCCACTTTATGATGACTTAATTTGTTCAACTACAAGGCGACCGTTGGGAAATTCAATTATATGGTTATTATATTTTGAAAATTGTAGACCTATTTGAGCTGCACGTACTACCTGTCTATATTGTTTGTGGTAATAATTTTGTACACCAAACCAAACAACAGATGTTGTACCTCTGCACTATTTAATCTACGGGTCATGTTGTCAAATGTTGTACCTTCTGCATTCAGTAATTGTGTTGAAAGATGATATTTAAATTTTTGATCACCAAATATCGTTATTCTTTAATGCACAATTAAAGCAAGATATTAATTACTCATCATTTTAGTGGTTGCCATCCTTTATTGTCACGTGGAGATTGCTTTCACAAATTAATTTACAAAAATTAGCAATTTTAATTTATATCCGACTATGAGATGTTATAATGAATACATCTCGGTATTTGGTTTTAGGGTTCTATTCTAATATTTGTATGATTTGTGCATTAAAATTTATATTAACATATTCTTATTTAATTAATTCACTTTAATTAATTAAGTTGGTTGATAACTTGATGCACCATGCGCCAGTAGATGATAGTAGTACTATATCAAGTTGCAAATACAGTATATTATTTGAAATGATAATTTTATTGGGCTAAATTAAGGACAATATCTTTTGGGCTTAGTTTATAAACCCATAAATCGTGAGGATTTTTGTGACGGATCGTTTATTTGTGACAGTTTTGTCCATCACAAATTAGTAACAGCTATATAACTGTTATAAACACCGTTATGAATAAATAAACAAATTATTTAATCTCTGAAAATTTATTTTCGATAAAAAAAAATTCATTACAATTATGACGGCTTTTGAACGTCACAAAAAATAGCTTAGAACGAGTAAAATAAGGGTTTTAAATCCAGACCAGCGGACAAACCCACTAACAGCCGAACTAACTTGATTTGACATATATTCAAAAAAAAATAAATTATTACTTTACTATTCATGACTTTTGACAATTAATTTTATAAATTTTAAGTAATTTTAACATGTTCATCATTTGATTAAAAATATTGAGCTGCCCAATTAAAATTTATTGGCCCATAACCACATAACATATAAGGCCCGCAAGGTAATTATTCAATTAGTTGGGGTACCCAATTAAAAATTAATGGCCCATAACGATATAAAAATATTTTGGGCCAATGATATGACTATTCAATCTGTTATTACCAAGAATTACAGGAATCAACCCAAGATTAAAATGAAATACACTCTTTATATGGAACGGATTAAAAAAGAAATATTTTGTGTGAGTCTGGTTTACGAAATTATAAAATAAAGCTAGAACATAATTAATTTTTTAAAAAACAATTCCATATATAAGGTGAAATAAGGACATTTACTTTTTAGTTTCTTATCTTTTGTATGCTGATACTATTATATACTACTAATAGTAATAAAATATCTGTACATATAATCACGAAATGAAGTTTATATATAAATAATCTCAATATTTTGAAGTTTTTTTTAAAAAAAAATTAAAATATCCAATAAATAATACATATATTATGACCATTAATGGCATGGCATATTAATTGATAAGTTAAATTGTCATGTTTTCAGCTGCTATTCAATTTGGAGAATTAAAAGAAATTTAAAATCCTTTTACTAGATTAATAGATAGAATGGTAATTAAACATTGATAGAAGAGATTCTGGCTGGCCGTTGATGAACGATAAAATCAGACCATTGCAACTCACGTTGCAAATCAAATCAAGAATGAAACGAAAAAATCTTACAGTTGTACAAAAACGGTCATGATTCTTTTGTTAGTTCTGAAATCTTGATTGTGGGTTCTTTGAGTCTTCAAATTCTCTTCTTAAATAGGGCTTCTATATCCACGGACTCCTATTTCACACGTACAAGCTAGGGTCTGTTGATTAAATGTGGTTGTTGCCCAAACCAATTATCGCAAGACCAAATATGTCCGATTTGATTAAAATGTGCAAAAATGCCCACTTTAGAGCTAACTTTACTGATTTACCCCTACTAGTGTCAGACATTTCCAAGCTCCCAACCAAAATAAAAAAAGATAGTGACCAAGTGGGGTTGAGGTTGAAATTATTATTATTTTTTGAATTATTGTTTGAAAGACCGAGTGAATTTAAAGTTAAAATGAAAAGGCTAAGTTATGTTTGTTAGAATTAATAATTAGTGCCAGGTTAGTAACCGAGTTTTTAGTTTCATATTTTTATATTTGAGGAATAAGTAGCGGGTTAGTTTTTAAAATTATTATATCTATTAAAATTATGTTTAGTTCTTTATAATTTTATAATATTAATTTGATATTAACATGTTAATTTGATAATTTTATTTATAGATATTTATAAATATTAATTTTTATATGGATATTAATTAATGTTGATATTTAATTTTGTCATTCTTTATAAAACATTTAATTTATGTCAAATTAAAATATAAAGTTCTTTATAATTTTTAAATTTTTATTATAATCTAATATTTAAATATTAATTTGAGAGGGTAGATAAAAATCCTAAATAATATATTTCATTAATTTTTGTTAATTTTATTACCTCAGATATATAAAATCTCAATACCATATATCTATGAATGAAAGACCGAGTGAGAATGATGTATTCTTAAAGTATAAAGTGACGTCGAATTGAAAGACCGAGTAAGAATATGAATGAAAGACCGAGTGAGAATTATGGATGTCTACTAATTTAGGGGAAAGGAGCTCAAAAACCCAAGAGGAAACGTCTGATTCCCACAAGCAAGGTGTAAGAATCAACAGGAAGTTATACTCTGGCTATATGTTTGTATTACCAAAGCTGACCTATGTTACCTATTATATTGTTGGTTAGTGATGTTCCACTTTTTATTTCTTTACAGGGGAGTCGCTGCCCGAGCTTTACACCTTTCAATGGGAGTGGAGAAACCAAGTGGAAGGGTCACCTACATTATTATTCTTGAAGGCCTGTGCTGATTCAGTGTACAAGAGCTGAGCACAAGAGGAACAAACTATACGACCAGGATCACCCCTTGATATGACGAAAGTTGGTAAGTACCTATAAAACCCTTCTGAGCACGTATGTTGATAAATTATCATCAAGGAATTATGTTAGTTTCATTCCGTTTAGGCTGAAACATTCATTGAATATGATGAATGAGATGTTGTTTATCCATATAAAATATTTCATTGTTATAGGTGAATTATCTTTTTTATTTTTTAATGCATATGATCAGACAGCATCATTTTTTGCATCAACTGTACAGAACTAGCTTTATGAAGATGCTGATTGAGTATAACCTTATCATTTAATAGAAATGGATCAAGTGGAGCAAGATCCTGATTTCATTGCATTATCCAGACAATTCAAGGCCACAGCTGTGGAATTTATTTCCATTCTTGAACAGGTAATACTTGGTGCTTGTTAAGTTGAAGCTAGACACACACACATGCTCTCGTTTGACTTATTTCTATTTCGTTTTGTAGCAAGTTTTGAAATTAGCTTTAAAGAGAAGCTATCCATATTAGATTCTGTTGACATGAAAGTGAGGCTTTGTAAAGCAACTGAATTGGTTGATAGGCATTTACAGTTATCTATATCAATTAATGTGGTTTCTAAATCTTAGGATCCTATAGTATCATGTCTCATGCTATTTTCCTCCCTTGTGCAGTCAATTAGGGTCATAGAGAAGATAATTCAAAAGGTTGAGGGACAATTCTCTAAGTCGCAGAAAGAATTTCTCCTCCGTCAGCAGGTTTTCTTACTAAAGGATTTCAGTTATTTCCATAAAATGAAACCACAGCAAGCTTTTTGCCTGCAGGTTAGATCCTAAGCTTCGATTGAATGCCAAGTAAGTTCTTGGTATGCCTTTATATCCTCTAGTTTATCCTGGTGATGACTTGTTTAAATGCATTTAATGGATGTCAACGTCTTTTTTCTTGGCGGTTCATCTCTAATCTTACTCATGCTTCGTTTGAAAATGAGCAATTTTCTGAAATTTGTCATGATAACCTGTTTGTCGAAGAGAAGGCGAAATGGATATTCGAGAAGCTGAAAGGTGTGTTTCATTTACAGGACCGGTCCTAGAAGTTTAGGGGCCCGGTGCAAAAAATCGTTCAGACAATCAGTGGCGGATCTATGAACAGCCCCGGGCTCAAGCCCAGGGCTGCCCACCAAAAGCCCATTATATTATATGCAAATAATCTGTATTTTTAAGTTTAGCCCAGTCCCAAAAAATTTTAAGCCCACCCAAATGAAGATAAAAAATAGATATATCTTCTCAAATTATATATATTCTAAGAGCCCGTTACCATAAATATTAAAATTTAGTCCATTGTCTGTCCACTTTTAAGAAGGTGAGTGTGTATATATATATATATATATATATATATATATATATATATATATAAATTATTATTATTATTTTTTATTTTATTTAATAAACTTAGCCCACCTCACTACGATTTTCTGGATCCGCCACTGCAGACAATGTTGTTTACGGTTTTAAATTTTAGTTTTAATTTTCAAAATCTACACTTATATATATTTAAAAAAACTACCTAAATATATAAATACAAATTATATAATTATCAACGCATCCACCTTCTACACTTCTTTTGTTTTTTTTTAATGTTTTAATGAAAAATAAAGATTAATTTCTCAGATTAAGAAAAAATTATCATATACTATTTCTAAAAAGATTTTATTAGTTCATTTAAGTTAAGATTTTTTTAATATTTAATTCAAAATAAAGATAAATAGATAATTATAAGTAAAGTTAATTATTATATAATCATAATATAACAAAATCAAAATCTATTATAAGGATTTTTTTAAAAAAAAATTAAGATTTTTTTCTTTTTAATATTTTAATGAAAAATAAAGATTAATTTATCAAATTAAGAAAAAAATTATCATATATTTCTAAAAAGATTTTATTAAGTTAAGATTTTTTATTTCTAAAAAGATTTTATTAGTTCATTTAAGTTAAGATTTTTTTAATATTTTAATAAAATTTTAATTCAAAATAAAAATAAATAGAAAAGTATAAGTAAAGTTAAAAAAGAAAAAAGAAGGCCGGCGCCTTCCATGGTGTAGAACCTGGGACATACCAAAATTAAAGTAGGCATGAAACCACTTAGGTTGGCAGTCGAGTAAAATCATGTTTTCAACTTAATTTATATTACATATATACAAATATATATAAACATATAAAAAAAATTGGGGGCCCTCGCCGGAGTGGGGCCCTGTGCGGCGGCACTGCCGGCACCGCCCCAGGGCCGCCCCTGTTCATTTATTATGTAGTGTTTTTGCAATGTGTATATATATATATGTATGCTTGTGATCTGAGATAGAATTTTCGAAGTGTTAACCTGGTTTATCTGCTGCTAACAAAAACAATAGTTGTTAATTGATCATTTGGTTTGTAAGTTTGTGTTTTCTAATATATTAAATCTTTCTTCTTTGATAAAACCTTTGGGAAAATTGGCACCATGCCCTTATTAATATTTAATTTGCTTGAGTAAAAGGCTGTAATTTTATGGAAGAATTCAACACTTTTAAAATTTATTTGATTAAGAAAGAAAAGGATAATCCCATATGTCGCAGGATAAGGAGTCACACTAGATTACGTATTTGTCAAGCGTGGGTCTCGTTTAGGGGTCGTACATGGGGTTGCTTACTTCTTCCTTAATTAATTAGGAAAGATGGTAAAGAGATCCTAAATTACATTCTTCCATAAAAATTATACAAGATGACATTTATTCCAATGAAATAATAACAAGGTCTTGTAGCCAACTTTCCCTAAATTTTCAATTCAAAATAATGCATGTTTAAAGAAAATCTTTTCATGCATGCATTCTTCTTTAATAAAATTTTATATTCACTATATTTGTTTATTATCTTCATAATCCCCCTCATTTCTATTTTCCTTGTTACTTGGTCCTGAACCCAGTCATGCATGCAGTGTGTTGGTGTAATTTGCTTAGATTTTGGATATACTCCCTTCGTTCTACGGCAAGGGTAGTTTTTGTTTTTTGCCACGTGGATTAAGGAGTATTATTATTTAATGTGTAGTGGGTAGTTGTATTAGTGAGAGTATGAGCCTCATGTTTTAATTGTATTAGAGGGGATGAGTGGGTCCCATGTGTGTAAAAAAAAAAAGAGGACCCTTTGAATGAGACGACCAAAATGAAAAAAGAGACATTTGCTGTGGGACGGAGGGAGTATAATTTTGTCCTTTGACATCTTCTATAGCTGCTTTTTAACTTGATGTATTTCAGTGGGGAGGATTGAAGAAGCTGGCATTCATTTTCTTCTGTTTTTTTTTTCCTCTGGTTAACTGTTATTTTCTTCGTTTCTTGACTTTAATTGTCCTTCTCCATTCCGAAAATCGACGCCATTGCTCAATTCTAAACTCGGTTACTGTTTAGTATATAAAAAATTACTCTTTAGCACATAAATTGTTACTCTTTTTAAATTAAAAAATTACTCTTCAAATTCTTGTAAATCCTGATTTATCGATTACTTTTTAGTATGTGAAAATTACTTTTTAGAGATATGAATTATTACTCTTCTATATAAAAATTATTACTCTTCAAAGAGTAATTTTTTATATACTAAAGAGTAATGTATTAAAAAATAATGCTTACATGTAAACCCGGTTTTCATGAGACTTACTCTTATTTAATTTGGTCGTTTTTGGATTATCGTATATTTTTCTTATTATGAATTTATTATCTATTAGAATTTTTTTTATAGCAATCTTTCACTTTTCTAGTACAGTTTTTTCATTAGATTTATTGAATTTTAGGTGTATAACGGCATAGCAAACTATCTAATAAGATGATATATACCGATATTTTAGGTATGATATGATATGCCGAAATATCGGTAAGCAGAAGGTATACTATTTTCTTATACCGAAATATCGGTATGCCGAACTACGGTATACCGAAAGTTTAGGTAAGATAACGGTATGATTTTTTATATACCGAAAATTTTGGTACGATATTTGGTATGACAAAAAATCTTCGGTATGTCATACCGAGATTTTTTAGGGAAATGAATAATAAATTAATTCAATGATCAAAATCAAAATAAATTAATTTATTTAATAATTTAATATAGGTATCCATTTCACATAAGCAAAGTCTTACAGTAAACTTTGTCGTTAAACATTATTTATATAATTAAACGCATGATGTGTCTTAAACGACAGTTGAAATCCATCGTAATAAATCTAGGAACTTCGTAAAAAAGTCCAATTACTAATCCATCGTAATAAATCTAGGAACTTCGTAAAAAAGGAACATAGTAATAAACATTGAAACGGGACGGATGGAGTAATATTTTAATATGTAATAAAGTGAGAGAAATACTCCCTCCGTCCACCAAGAAGGTATACATTTTTCTTTTTTGAGCGTTCGCACAAAATGTATACATTTTTCTTTTTACACACATGAGACCCACACACATTATAATACATTTAATATATGGGACCCACATACCCCACTAATACAACTACCCACTATACATTAAATAATAATACTCCTTAATCTACGTGCAAAAAATAAATTTATATAGTTGGAATAATATTTAATGTGAGGTAGGTAATTTTATTAGTATTGTGTGTATGGAATAATTATTTTGTGTGTTGATGAAAAATGAAGTGTAACCAATAATTTGGAACTAGTAATTAAAATAGAAAACATAAACGTAGAAGGGAGAGAATGTTCATTATATATTTTAATTTTTTAATATATACTCCATTCGTCTCATACTTATCTTCACACTTTTCGTTTTCATCCATCCCACACTTATCTTCACCACCCAAAAAATAAAACTTCACATTAACCAACAACCTCAAAAGTTATCCTAATTTCAAAAATATCATTCTCATTTAACACAAATAACATACTTTATAATTTATTTATTACCTAAAAATACCACAATATCCCTTAAAAGTCAATAAAGTTGATAAAAAATAGCTTTTTTTAAACTGTGTATCTACAGTATCGGTGCAAATAAATATGGGACGGGAGGCAGTGAATTCTAAACATAGATGCAAGAATTTGGATTCATGGTAGAATTTGCTATGTAAGAAAATGTGTAAAATAATACTCCCTCCGTCCCGGGTATTTTTACCCGTTTGTACGGGCACGGAGATTAAGACGTTTTATTTTTTTAATATATAATGTAAGAGAAAGTAGGGATAAATTAATAATTTAAAAAGAAAAAGTGAATAAAGTTATTGGGAATGATGAATAAAGTGTAAAAAAGTAATTAAAGTTGTTGGGATTGTAAAAAGTAGATAATAAAATATTATGTATTTTTGCTAAAAATAGAATGGATAAAAATACGTGTGACACCCCAAAATCGAAAATGGGTAAAAATACGTGGGACGGAGGGAGTATAAGTGAAATCGAGTGACATGACAAATAATATATTTATATATTACACTTGAAATTTTCATTTAAGACAGCACATGCCCAATCTTACAATAATGGGAACCTATTGGATGACAATTCACAACATTAATAAGCATTGAATTATTCAACTACTCTTCTTCACCTAAACGAACAACAAATATAAATTCTGGTCCCATTAATTTTCATTTTCAATCATTAATTAAAATATTAATAATAGCAATAAATACACTCTATCAATTTTATATTATATTTCAAAATTTTCATTTTTATTTGTTTTAATATTGTTTTCACATTAAAAAAAATGGAGTAATATTAATATTACCATATAATAACACATTTTTATTTTAAAATTATAATCTTCATCTAATATATACTCCATATTTTATATTTTATTTATTATTTAAAATCCTAAATTAAGTAATTAAGTAAAAAAAAAGTCTTAATATCAATATTTTCCACAAGTGTGTAGAAAACGAATCATAGGGAAATGTTTTAAGTGGTAAATTATTTAATTACACCTCTCGACATTCGTGCAAACTAAACAACCCACATTCTTTGAAAAATGATAAAAATACTCGCAAAAAATAATAATAAGCCTAATGATTATTTTTATTAATACTATGCGAATTACATTCAATAAATAAAATGCAAATTAAGAAAGAATTTGAGTAAACTGGAGAAACATAAAAAAAAAATCAATTTTTTTATTGAATTTATTAATACTCCATTCATTATAATTATTTTATATTTAGTTTCTAATTAAAAATTTAACAGAAAATTCATGAAAAGCTTGCCAACAAAGTGTAATTTTTTTAATTTTTTAATAGTATATTTCCCTCGTCCTGCATTAAAGCGGTTTACGTTTTCTATTTTTCTCTGTTTCAAGTTAAAGTTTACGTTTCTTTTATATTAAGTTGAGCACACACAAAACAATTAATTATTTTATGTATGACCTACACACAACCCTAATACAATTACATAATTTACATTAAATATAATTTCTCTCACCTTACTACACATTAAAATATTATATTTTTTAATTTACGTGCAAAAAACAAACGTAAACGTGAATTAGGGACAAATGGAGTATGTTTTTATTTATTTGTGTATACTAAATTTTAAATATGATGCACAGGGAAATTTGCTTTCCATTTATATATTTTAATAAATAGGCAAACACTTGAACCAAATTTACATTTGCAACCCTAATTTACAGATGACTCCTTTGTATTTGAAAAAAATTATTATTTAAAGAGATGATCTATGATTACTCTTTAATATATAAAAAACCACTCCCCTCAAAGGAATGAATTATAACTTTTTAATGGGATAATGTTACTTTTTCAAATGGATACTATATTATAGTAGACAGGGGAGTATATTTTAAACATCCAAAAAGAATACATAATGATGTAATTCTATTAATCTTGTTGTGTACGTATGATTATAATTCTTCCGAAAACAGTAACACTCAGACATTCAAAGTAATACACTCTCCATTCTCAAAATAATTACACACTACAAAATTGATAATATAACACACAATATTAACATACTTGCAATATTATAATATTATAAAAATACGACATTATTTTTACCTACAATTTAGTTTAAATCGTACACTTTATTCATTTAAATTACATATAAAAAAAATGCTTACTATTAACTTGCATCATTATACACACCAAAAAAAATCTTAATCGCAAATATTTGGAAACAAAGGAGGGGTAATATTTAGTGTAAGGTGATATGCATGTGATGCAAACTCTCTCTCAAGTCTCAATATATATATATATATATGCATATAGAGTTGTCAAACAAATTACTACTAATATCCAGCTCCAGTCCAGTCATGTCGAAGGTGTTATGCCTTGTGCTCATTTCATGGCTGGTGGTTGCGCCGCTGGTGACGGAGGGTGCTCCGATCTCTTGCGGCGATGTGACGAAGAAGCTGGCGCCGTGCTTCATGTATGTGATGCAGGGGGGTATGGTGCCGTCTAATTGCTGCGCCGGAGTTAAGTCATTGAACAGTGTGGCAATCACCACCCCCGTCCGCCGTTATGTCTGCGCCTGCCTCAAATCCGTCACCGGAAGCGCCTCTCCCGCCGTCGTCAAAAACGCTAAAACCCTCCCTGGAAAATGTGGCGTCAATCTTCCATATGAAATTACCCCATCAATTGATTGCACCAAGTAAGCCACTTTTTTCAGTTCCAATTCTATATTATTTTGGTACATCAGTATCACACCGTTGAATGTATGATACATAAGAGAGCGAGAAAAACTATACCCTAAAAAGGAAACTTAATTTCTTTCTTTTCTTATATGTTGACACAGAAGATGATATAAGAAAATAACATAGCTTCTTTTTGGTTTATTTTTAATTTTTAATTTTCCAAAATAAATTCCAACACAAACTCACTCATAAAACTTCAAGATATATATGTTAATTTGATTTTATTTTTTATTTTAAATGAAAAAGACATCACTAGTTTACATACTTATTTAGTTATTTTAATTAATTACCTCAATCGAGTCATAGTTAGGTCTACATATACGGAAAAGTGAATAATTTATTAGCTAGCAAAAACAATATGCAATTTTTAATGTGTATATAGAAGTGAAATCTAGTCATATTTTAAACAAACCATGGAATACTAAATCTTTTATACAGTTCTCTCTTTTTAATTTAAATAATTGAAAAAGAAAGAAAAAAGAAAGTACTGATGATGAAATATTGTTGCAGGGTGAAATAGACACGAAAACGGGTCATCCGTGGGTGGATCTTCCCGAAAGCATAATATGGGTTTCTCAAACTCTTCCATTCCCCAGCTTTTTTGAATGCAGTTTGTTCGAGTTATGATGTCATTTTATTTTATTGTTGATTTTTATTGCAAGCTTAAGTATGAAATTATAAACTATATATATAGTACGTACGCCTATATATTTAGTTTCATACGGATACTAGTAATTCCGTGTTGCTTTATTTAATTTAATTAATTTAATTCTAAAATAGTAATCCATTTCCTATCAAATGTTACAAGTTCCAACTACATATTCTGGCATTCTGCAATATATATTCATTTAAAACTCGTATATCTAAAATTACTACAATTTTTTTCTCTTGTAACCTGAACATTATTGGGTTGTGGAAGAATGCAATGTTCATCAAAACTAAGATAGCAAGAGTTAGTCTCTTGTAAATCAGGTTTACATTACAAAAACCACAGCCCGATTAAAGAAATATTCTACTAAATAATCACACACTTTTCCCCTTCTCTCCTTGTTTCCTGATCAACCTCAGTTCTTTCTTCTTAGCTGATGGACGTCTACTCTTGTAGAAATCAGTATCAAGACATTTTTATTAATTAGCCATGGCAATAGGCCTCTTATTAATATTAATATATGGGCCCCCATTTATATTAATAATAATAATAGTTCTTGGGCCATTTAGCCCAACTATAACTGTGCCAACCTAACTCATTGCTTCCGCTAACAAGAAAATTTCTCTTAGGCTCAATTTCTTTTTAGAAGTATATGTACTTACTAACCCTCTCAATCTTTATCCTTCTATTAAAATGTAATTTTAAATCTCGTCGATTACTTAATTTAAAGTTCTTTATTATGTTTTAAAAATTCAAGACAAATATATCCTTCTAATTTCATCTCCACCAATTTTTAATGCAAAAGCAGTAAGAGTCCCTAATATATACTCAATAATAATAATAATAATAACAACTATTGTAGTTGGTTATGTGGTGGAATCAATTGTACAATGGAGAGGTGCAATCTTTCATGCGACGGATGGAGTACATAGTTATGACATTTTTAGAAAGACGAGAAAATTCAATTATTGTTCAAAATATTTAGGGTCGCTTGGTTAGAATTCTTTAATCGAAATAGTAATGGGTATCATTAAGGAGTTCAATTACAATGGAATGGAAAATGATTGAAGGGTGCGAAATATTTATTAAATCAATGGGAATGATTGAAGAATTTTGATTCTTATTAAATTAAACAAACATCAATTGAAATCAATATACCTCCATTCCCATTAACATCCCACCCAATATCCCAACCAAGCAACCCCATTATACTTCCCTTTGGTAGTATCGTTTTTTCTCCAAGACAAGACTCCAACCAATGCCCAGAATGAAGTTTATATATATATATATATATTTATTTATTTACTTAATTGCCATCCATCCAATATATAATACAAGAAATATCAAATGACACAAAATAATATTCACCCCGATTATATATATAGTATTCTTGGAGGACATCACTACACTATATATAACTTAAAAAATTACTCTCTTTGTTTCTCAATAAATGTCCCACCTTTTTTTTTTTTTTTTTCATTCAACAATAAATATCACACCCAAAAAATAAACCATTACATCATTTTATAATCTTAAAATACATCTTAATTTCAAATCTCCAAACTCTCATCTAAAAGACATAACATACTTTATAATTTATTGATTGATTACATAAAAAGACAGCACTAACCTCTAAAAATTAATAAAATCAGTAAAATAATACTCCCTTCATTCGCTGATTAGGTATCTATATTGTTATTTTGATCGTTCACTCTTAAGGTATCTGTTTTTTCGTTTTAGTAAAAAGGTTCCATACATATCAACCACCCACTACTTATACAACTACCCAATTTATATAAAATATTAATACTTTTTAATTCACGTGTAAAAAAATAAATTGATAGCTTATGGATGAACGGAGGTGAGCAATTTTTTTTAACCACCGTGTTTTGACTAAACTATTCTCACAAAGGGCGTGTATGAGCATCTATTATTTGTAGTCTCTCAATTAGAATTAATCTTAAAAATATTTCTACAGAATTCATCATTGCTCTCACAGTTTTACTTAGTAGTAATATGGACCAGTGGCGGATCCAGAAAACCGCGGTGGGGTGGGCTAAGTTTATTAAAGAAAATAAAAAATAATAATAATAATTAAAAAAATAATATATATATATATATATATATATATATATATATATATATATATATATATGTATATATATATATATATATAAATAAAATTTAAGAAGATATATTTATTTTTTAGCTTCATTTCGGTGGGCTTAAAATATTTTTGGGTTTGGCTAAACTTAAAAATACAAAGAAGAAAGAAGATATATTTATTTTTTAGCTTTATTTGGGTGGGCTGAAAATATTTTTGGGGTGGGCTAAACTTAAAAATACAAATTATTTATAAATTATTTACATATAATATAATGGGCTTTTGGGGCAGCCCCGACATACATCCGCCACTGGGACCATCCAACTCCTATGAACTGGAGCTAGCTTCATAAATTTGGTACTGTCAACTGTGGTAGTAATTAATGGAGTACATTGTGGAGTGATATTTGGAGGTGACTACACGTTTTAATTTGCTTCTCCTTTTGGGACTGTTAGGCAGGGCAGCTATGAATCACTGGCCCCCTCCAATATTTTATATTTTAAATATTATTTAATTCAAAAAATAAACACAAGAAATTAAATTATAAGTAATCCTTTCTCTTCTTAGAAGCTACCTACTTTGAAATGTACTTTTAAATACAAGGAATTATTAAAAGTGCTAAGCAATTAATAAAAATATGATGATTAAAATCAAGATAAGTGAATTTATAATATGACGTTTGTACTTGGATAATTATTATGTAATATATACTAATTTGTACTAAAGTTTAATTAGCAAATTTGTTAATCATATCAAACAGTTTAAATTGTATCTACACATTAATTAATACGTGGGCTTATAAAAACTCATGATTTATATAAATGCATATATCTCATAAAGAAAACATTATCATATATATGTATTAATTAATTTTTTTTATATAATTTGACAAAAATGAAAATGCAGTTCGTGATGATCACCACCGTCGGCGGCGGCGCCGTACACGTGGAAAAATTGGATGGCCTAAAATAGTTTCTGATAGAGGAAAAAACATTATTGAACAGGATTTTCTGAAAAAAAAGAACACTTGTAACAATTCTAACTACCCACCGTCGATGATATGGATTTGGACCATTTGGACTCTGCCAGAAATTAGGTCCATGTACAAGGACCACAAAATAAATAAAACATGAATAATGGTTATTTGGAACTATTGAAATCTCAGTAAAATTCTCCTCATGTACTAAGCATGAGCATATGCACCAAATTAAGCAAATTAATTATAGTAATTAATTAACCAACTAATTAAATTTTATTTCCAAAATGTAAAATAATTATAGAAAACCCACATTTAATTTGGTGATATTATGGTCAATAATTAATTAAGCAATTAATCTTTTCTTGTAAATTAATTATGTAGATATTTTATTTTGTAAGTGTAACTCTCACTAGCTCCACACCTCTCTCTCTCTCTATTTCTTTTTTTTGCCCTTTTGAGGTGATGGACAAAATTAAATAAATTTAACGTTATATGTAAATAAAATAATTTTATTTTCAGAATTAATATATTGGTTTTACTGTTTGAGGAAAGAAGTTGCCGTTTTAATTTCTTAATGGTTGGTCGATGGAGTACTTAAAAGAACAGATGAATCATTAATAAAACATTGAATGAAATCCATCTACCTACCAACTGTAAATCTATCTAATTCATAAATGATTTTAACCCTAAATCCCTCCTATATAAACTTCACTCCTCCTTACACTAAACCCACCAAAACAAAAAAGGAAAGAATTTAAAAAAAAAACATCTCTTTAATATTCAACACATCACTCCATACTAATCCAATGGCGAAAACAATGTGGTTGGTCTTGGCCGTCAGCATCGCCGTGGCCGCACTTGCTCCGCCGCAGACGGAGGCAGCTTCCATCACGTGCACCACGGTGGCGAATGACCTTTCTCCATGCATCAACTACGTTCTGTACGGAGGGTTTGGTCAGCCACCGGCAAACTGCTGCACCGGTATAAAGAACCTGTACGGACAGGCCAGGTCCACCCCCGACCGCCAGACTGTCTGCTCTTGTCTGAAAAATGTGGCCAGATCCGCCAGCGAGTCCGTCATCGCCGCTGCGGCGGGGCTCCCCGGAAAGTGTGGTGTCAACATTCCCTACCAGATCAGCCCTAACGTTGATTGCTCCACGTACGAAATTTATTAATCTTTTTTTTTAATTATTATTTATTTGCTTTATTATTATAGTAAGTAATTAATTTTTATTTTTATATTTGGTGCAGAGTTCACTAGATTTGGCGCTGGATTTGAAATTTTACCTCGTACGGACAACATGGAAGAGTACGGCTGTTACCGGATATCATAGAACTACGTGCTTATAATGTTAGAATAAGATCAGTTTTATAAAAAAAAAAAAATCAGTTTTATTTATGTTGTTTTAATTATGTGAACTTCTTCTGCTTGTGGAAGAGAGATCGTATTGTATTGTTATGATCCTTTGTTTAATGTATTTATCGTTTTAAATTATGGTTAATTTATTTAAGGCTGTTTTATGAACTTGTTTTGATGTTTTTATAAGATTGAATTTATATAATTAAAACTTAATTAGTTTGCCCAAAAAAATTGAAACAGACAATTAACACTACACTAGTATTGCAGTTAATGTGTCGTAATCTAATCTCTCCCTTATGATCACTAGTATTAATAAATTATTGAGCATTGGACATGTGACATGCTGGACCTTATGTTTAAATCCCAAAATTTACCCCTGATAATTAAATTATTCATATGGAATCAAGCAAGAGATCATTATTTATTTATTTATTTAAGAAAACTAATTCGCAATAGGGATGGATTTAGCCATAATAGGGGGCATGCATGTCCCATTTTAGAATATAAATTTCTACACATACATTGTTACCCATTATTTTCAAGAATCCAAGTCCAACCCATTAATTGAATTACAATATCATTCATAATTACAGCCGTTGGCATGTATGGAGTTGAATGATTACATCT
Source organism: Pogostemon cablin (assembly GCA_023678885.1). Lineage (NCBI taxonomy): Eukaryota > Viridiplantae > Streptophyta > Magnoliopsida > Lamiales > Lamiaceae > Pogostemon > Pogostemon cablin. Next base: position 2,956,724 of record CM042983.1, read on the forward strand.
AATAAGAGAAAAGTAGAAATTTCAAGTTGTAAAAAGGTGGTCGAGACAAAAAATTTCTATGAATTTAATTATCTATTTTTAAAAAAAATTATAATCTAATTTATTGATATTTTTGGGGTAATCTAGTGGATAATTATTAATTTTTCTGACCTAAAAATAAATTAAGGAATTTTAATGATTATACTTAAATTTGATAATAACATGCAATTGTGTTATAATTAAGGTATTTTAATGATTAAACTTAATTAAATAATTGAACAAATTTAATTATCATGGTATGATTATGAAGAGACAACTTTGATACACACAAAAAAAATTGTTTTTTAACAACGGAATATTCCGTTGCTAAAAGTCTTAATTTCATTGTTAAATTGGTTATCAATGGATTAGCAACAGAATCCATTGGTAAAGTGGTGGTTGGTAAATTTTTAGCAATGAAAAATCAATTCCGTTGATAATCTGTTGCTAATAATTTCGTTGGTCATTTATATAATAATTCTCTTGGTAATCCGTTGGTAATTAACAACGAGATTGAATTCCGTTGCTAAAATAGAGAATAAATCCGTTGATATTTCGTTGCTAAAACAAAAATGTCATTTTTGTTGCTAATCAATTGCTAATTATCAATGAATTGAATTCCATTGCTAAATTCGATTGCTAAAAAGTGATTTTTTTGTAGTGATATACTATATTAACCCAAAGCCGTATTAATAAGATAATTTTGAAACAATTTATATTACATTAGTTAAATATAATAGTAAATGATAATTAATTTTCAAACTAAACGAAATTGAAAAAAAACTGTCCATTAATTTTATGAATGATCTACAATCTGAATCTTATAATTAAAAAATTACAATAACGTAATTAAGTTACAAGGCCAATTGAAGACGACTGGGTCAGTCCTCATTCCGCTATAACTATGTTTAGGTGGGATGGGATGTAACGTGGCAGCCCACCGTTGGCCAGCTAATTAATAAATTAAACATTAAATTATATGCCCATCATTCTTATTTAAAATTTATATTTCTATAAAATTTACATTAACTTATTAAACACAATAATGTTACCCACTCCACAGTGTCTCTCTCTTTTTTTTTAATGATATATAATTGTGTATCATATTTAATATTAATAATTATATAATTACATATAAAAAGGAAGAAAATTCAATATTATTTTTAATTCGACGTGGGAAATAGGTTAGATATGACGTGGCAAAAGTCAAAATTGCTACGTCGGATTGACCAGCCTAAAACCCCCCAAATTGAAGCATAACGTGGTGGATTCCGGTGAAATTCGTATTTTTCGGCGAAAATTAGTCAAAAATTGAAACGATTCGTTAGTTATAGGGCAAAATTAAACCACTTATCTTTTTTAAAGCAAAAATCAAAATTTTCCTATAGCATAAAATGAATTTAATTGTATATTAGTGTTTTAGGGGCGTTTGATTAAAATGTGGATATGGGAATGGGTATTGAACTTTGATTCATCACATTTTTGTCTACTTTGATTGATTCCAACAAATGTGGGAATCAAATCACTATTTTCGTACCCATTCCTCATTACCAAACAACTTTATTAATTTCATTCCAATTCCATCCCTTACTACCCTCCAACCAAACACCCCTTAGTGAGAGAAATCATAAACTCATAGTCCTACAGTACTTTGATTTTATATGTATATTCCATTCCAATTCCCTCCTCACTATCCTCCAACCAAACACCCCTTAGTGGGAGGAATCATAAACTCATAGTCCTACAGTACTTTGATTTAATATATATATATATATATCCTTGGTTACATGGTAATTTGGACAATATGGGCTTCAATACCTACAGAAAATAGCAAAACTCATTTTATTAAAATTATAAAATTTTATTAAAATATTATTTTCCTTATAATAATAATAAGGCAAAGACTTGTGTGAGACCGTCTCACGTAAGGGCTTATGTGAGATGGGCAGAAAGTGACAACTTTCATACAGAAAAGTGATAATAAATTAATGAAAAGTGATGATACTATTTCATGAATAATTTATAGTATAAATAAAAAGTGATAATATTTTATAGCCAAAGTGATAACTATTTTTAAAAGTGAAAAATGATCTCACGTGAGACGGTTTCACGCAAGACCTACCCTATTATTTATACTATATATTGTTCATGAAATAGCATTGTCACTTTTTATTAATTTATTATCACTTTTCTTTATAAAAGTTATCACTTTCTGATCGTCTCATGTAAGGGTTTATGTGAGACGGTCTCACACAAGTCTTTTCCGTAATAATATTATAATAAAATAAAATTTTAATTAAAAAATATAAATTAATTTATAAAAAAAAATTAATCATATCAAAACAACATTAATAACGAAGATATTTATTTCCTACTACTAATTAAACATTAGTATATAATTAACTCAGTTTTTTTTTAGTAAAATAGAAAATGGACGAAATAATTGAGAGGTCATGATTTGACAGACGCCTAACTAGCTGGAATTCCATGGGATGTTTTGTGGAATAACGTTTGTATACTGTTTTTTTATTTCTCATGCTCTGTTCCAGATCAAGAAAAATAGAAGTAAAAATTATTTTAGATATCATGACTTATAAGACGTATTAAAATATAATTGATATGTAATAATATAATTATCGGTACTTAAATAATATACATTACGAACAATTTTATATATCAATAAATATAATTTATTTATATAATAAACCAATCCACCCTATATATACTCATCTCAAAGTGTGGATCTCAACTTTTATTTTATTATTAAAATTTTAATTATGTGGGAGACGTTTCATTGATCTAACTTTTTTATTTAAAAACATACCCCATTTTATTTATTTTATAAAATTATCACCATCTTTCCTGTAATAAATTCTCATTAAATAAAAGAATATGCATCATTTTTATTAATATTTACACCTCCAGAATCTACTTTATGTTTATCGGTACGCTCATCGTTTTTTCTCTTTAAAAAAGATTAAGTAAAATCAATAATTCGTTTATTAACTTTCTAGTGTTAAATAATTAATTTTAAAAAGAATATAGACAAAGAAACTCATTACGACGTAATTAAATACTATTCTTGATTGGGATTGGAACTTAATTTTAATCCACCCAATGACCGATAATTAAAGGACTATTATCCCCAAGTCGAATCAAGTCTCACCCTTCTTCCTATATAAACATTCCATTAACCCCTAATAATTAATTAAAAAAAAAACTAGATTGCAGTAATAAATTATTTGAGCAATTAAAAATATTACAAAATCAAACTACTTTTCTTAATTTCAACTGCAATGGCCGGAAACATCAAAGCAACATGCATGCTCTTCATCGCCGTCGTGTTGACGGTGGCGGTAGTTCGCCGGAGCGAGGGGGCGATCGGTTGCGGCGATGTGATTTCATATCTGCAGCCATGCATTCCGTACGTTATCAGCAACGGTCCGATCGGAGGTTGTTGCGGTGGAATTAAGAGTCTGAACAGCGCCGCAAAAACGACGGCAGACCGTCAAGCCGTGTGTTCTTGCCTGAAAAACCTCCTCAGCCAATACTCCGGCGCCAACGTTGCGAAGGCTGCCGGACTTCCGGCGAAGTGTGGTGTCAACGTTCCCTTTAAAATCAGCCCTACCACTGATTGCTCAAAGTATGTCTCAAAATATAATTTCACTTTTATTTATTTATTGGAGTCCACGGGTATACGTCAGATTGATATTAATCTATTATTAAAATATAAATATACTACCTCCGTCCTTACACAGGGGTCATTTGTTTTTTGGCACGTAGATTAAGAAGTATTATTATTTAATTTGTAATGGATAGTTATACTAGTAGGAGTATGGACCCCATATTTTAATTGTATTAGAGGAGGTGTGTGGGTCACATGTGTGTAAAAAAAAAAGAGACCCTTTAAGTGGGACAACCAAAATGAAAAAATGGCCCCTTAGCCTGAGACGGAGGGAGTATTTATTACTCCCTCCGTCCCACAGAAGTTGACACACTTTCCTTTTTGGTTTGTTCCACTAAAGTTGACACATTTCCTTTTTAATACATGTGACTCACACCAAAACAATTAATTTATTTTCATGGAGCCCACATACTACTTCTAATACAACTACCCACTACACATTAAATATTATTTCTCTTATCTCACTTTACTTCACTTTACATTAAATTATTATACTCCTTAATCTCCGTGCCCAAAAAAAATATGTTAACTTCTCCGGGACGGAGGGAGTACTACATAGAGATTAAATATGCTTATATAGTTTAAAAAAAATGTTTATAGTAAATCATACACTAAAAAAAACCTTTTTTTTTACCAACGGAATATTCCGTTGGTAAAAGCCTCAATTCTATTGTTAAATTGGTTTATTAACGGATTAACAATTAAATTCGTTAGTAAATTTACATTGATAAAGTGGTGGTTGGTAAATTTTAGCAACGAAAATTCAATTCCGTTGGTAATCCATTGCTAATATCCGTTGGTAATTTATAATGATTCCGTTGGTAATTACCAACAGATTGAATTTTGTTGGTAAAATAGAGAATAATCCGTTGGCATTCCATTACTAAAGAAAAAATATCACTTTTGTTGCTATTCCATTGGTAAATTCAGTTACTAAAAATTAATTTTTGGAATAATTACTTGTAGGTACAAACTTCCTATGTATAATTATGTTAAGATACATCCATAAAAATAAATTATTATTAGGTACAATTTTTAGAGTTAAAATTCCAAATTTATCCTTAATTAAAATATATCTCAATAATATCTCTTCCACTCTCAACGTATTTCACTTTAAGATTTCTTGACTTGCCATAATGAATTATAATTAATTCCCATGAATTCCTATTCATGTTGTTAGAAACCCCTTGACTTGCCATAATGAATTATGATTAATTCCCATGAATTCCTATTCATGTTGTTAGAAACCCCCAAACAAATCTGCATTTCGTGCAGAAAAATATCATTAATTGCGAGAATTGGAAGATAAATATGCATTTCGTGTAATTTCGTGCAGAAAATTAACTACATAAAAAATCTGCATTTCATGCAGAAAATTAACTATTAAAAAATCTGCATTTCGTGAAAAAAAAATCAACTAAACCTCCTTCAAATTGCATTTTTTTTAACCGGAATTTGCATTTCGTGAAAAAAAATCAACTTAACCCCAATCAAATTTGCATTTTTAACTAAAATCTACATTTCGTGCAGAAAAATCTGCATTTAAAATCTAAATTTGGATATTAGGGCAAAAAGGGAAATACATACATAAATTTTGTAGTTAGTAGTAAGAGTTAATTTAGAATGTATCTATCAGTTAATTACGCTTAGGGAGTGTAGTGGATAGTAACCAACCCTTAATTTTTTAGTGATACTATAATATTAATACATTAAAATCATACTATAATACACTACTATTATTATACTTTAACTATTAATAAACATATTTTATGTAATAAACATAATTTAACATGTGATCTGTCTCATATAAGCATTGTTTTAATATACTAATAAATTAGTATTTTAACTGAAAACCTAATTTTTTAATTTAAGAATTTATGTGTATTAATTTTTATTTTAAAAGATATATTTCTAAAGATTTAACTAACTGATTTTATGTAATTGAAGATCTTATTGGAATTATTCTTCTCTTTTTTTTTTTTTTTTCAGGGTGTCTTAACGTTGATGTGGAGTGAAGAATTTTCGGTGTCTAAGATTAATTAATAATTAAATAAAGAGATATGTGGATCAGCTGGTTTGCCTTACTCCCATATACTCACGGGTTCACGTCGGAATATTTAAATATTTTACGTAGAATTATTATATGATGTCAATTAATTAAGCACGTAATTATGTTGTAATGATTTGAGCTTATAATAATGATATGGATGAAAATAAATTTTAATTATCATTTTGTATATATTAATAATGACATTTACTAGCGTGAGTGGGGTAATTGTTGCTTATATTTTATTATAATAATAATTCATATGTTACACACTAAAATTATACGGTAAAAATATTCACTTTATCTGAAAATTCATACCAATCGATATATTTCTCTTCATTTCGAATGCATTCATTTAATCCAAATATCCACACAAAGTTACACCAAATTTAATTGCCACTGATCAAATTTAAAATGTTATTTTCAGCATAATTAAGAAAACCACAATAAACTCACTATGAAAGCATTTATAACCTTCCTCATTAAAAAAAAATTGGGTAAGTATTTTGTGTGACGTCCCACGTAAACACTTATACGAAATAAATAAAAAGTGATTTTAATAAATGAAAAGTGATAAATCATTAAAAAAAGTGATACTCAATTGTTTTAAAATTATCTAATCTTAGCATATTCTTAATTAAATTCATAAGATTTAATTAAGAGTTCGGTGTATATTACTTCTATATTCAGTTCATAAAGTTTTTTTTTTTAAATTACACGTGATTACAGTATTGCCTGCCGACATTATTCCAATTAATGACAATGACCCAAAAAAATATCTAAATAAATCAACTAATATTTCTCTACATAAAACCCACCACACACACTAAATTAAAAGGAAAAAAGAAAATTCTAAAATACACTGATTTCCTTTATCAACAGTTGATGGGTGGTGCATCCTCGTACAAGGCAATTCACGCCGCCCTCATCACCGCCGTGTTGGTGGCGGCTGTCGCTAAGGCGGCAATAAATTGCAAAACGGTGACGACTGATCTGATGCCATGTGTCCCCTATGTGACGAACCGGGGTCAACTGGGTGGGTGCTGCGGCGGAGTAACGAAACTCTACAACGCCGCTAGGACTACCGCCGACCGTCGGGCGGTGTGCAACTGCCTACAATCTCTTGCCGCCATCAAAAAAGGATTTAACCTTAACAGAGTTGCCGGAATTCCGACACAGTGTGGTCTCAACATTCCATACCGGATCAGCCCATCCACTGTTTGCTCTAGGTACCTACCTTTTTAATTATACTGCATATTTAATCATAACACAACCAAATACCCAACTATGTCAAATGTAATACTCCTAAGTTGTAACATACTCCCTCCGTCCAGGTAATGACTCTGCCCTCATTACTTTGGAAGGAGGGAGTATATTTTTGTATTGTTCCACAAAAATTGTCACAACCTACATAAAACAATTAATCTATTCATATGAGACTCACACACACTCTATACACACCACTAATGCAGATACCAACTACACATTAAAATATTATATCTTCAACTCACTATCCATTAAATTATTATACTCCTTAATCTCCGTGCCAAAAAAAATGTTATATCTTTAATGGGACGAAAAGAGTAATTTATTTTTATTTATTTATTTATTTATTTTTCTAATATGGGATTTGTGAAATTTTGTGATAGTTTTTTATTTTATTTTGTTTTGGTTGCAGGGTGAGCTAGCTAGGTGGATGGATTTAGAATAAAGCATGGTGGAGTGGGAGATTAAGGGCATACTCTGTTCGGGCAGATGTAGTCATTTACTTTTTATACGTGGATTAAGGAGTATTATTATTTTATGTGTATTGGGTAGTTGTATTAGAGATATGTGATGGGTAATGGTGGGTCATTTTTACTAAAATGAAAAATGAAAACCTTTTAATAGAATGTCCAATATAGTAAAATGGAGACATTTCGACACGATGGAGGGAGTAATTTGTTAGCTTGGGACTGGGGGCTGATGAGATCAAAATTAATGTGCAAATTCAGTACTTCTTGCGTCTCATCATCTTTTCAGACATAATATGTATAATACTATAATTATTGGCGTTGGATTTGGTATACTCTAGCTCTATGTGACTTTATAATTTTTTTATTTTTTTTTATAATTATAATTATAATGATGTGATGCTAAGTAGACATAAAATAAGATGAGATGAAGAATTATTGATATGAATGGTGCATGCTGATACTACATCGTTGCACAAAAGAGCAAAATCTCCATTGCCATAAAATCAATCAATAAGGTCCAATAAATTTTTATTTTTTTTTAAAAAAAGGTAAGAATTATTAATAGGGCAGCAGCGCAATACTAAAGCTAAAACACAACCCCTGAAAATATAAAGACAAGAGATAGTATTAGGACCGTTAGGATATCAGGCCCACAGAATTGGACTTAATTGGGCTGTGTGTTTGGCCCAAATTTTATAGAAATTAACACAAGTCATTATGGCCCAAATTTATATTTAACTAATTCGTGGCAAAGCCTAACTTATACACCCTCGGTGTAATGACGACAGAAAAGTATGATTTATTTATTTTAATAATTTAATTAGTATTAAAAAAAACTATTTTTTTTCTGTTTATTTTTTTTCATTTAATAAATTTTAGCTTAGCTTAGCTTTACTTACTCCACTTCCTCGGCCCTCCATCTAATTTATTGTATGCACTAGGTAATTATACGATAAGCTAAATATTAAACTAGTAGCACAATTATATTTTCAATGATGCAATGCATAATAAAAGAACTCATTAACGTCACAAAATAAGATATGCATGCGTAGGATGCCAATTGTGTTTCTCAACGACAAAAATAATTAAGTTTGTTTATTTTGAATTCAATATTATTTAATTGATATTATTTTTTAAACAAATCATAGATATAAAGAGATCTGTAGGTTGCTCATCGCAAAACAAATCAATTAGTAAGGGAAATTTTTGAATAGTTGGAGTTGGTGAAAAATTAATTTGTAATGAGATACAATTAATATTAATAGGATAAATCTCTTTAGATCAATTTGATCCAATACATTTTACACAATAAATATTATGTGAAGACAAAATTACCCTTCTATTCATAATCATATAATTAAATTTTATTGATATTCTATCTCCTTTTATCTAACTAGCATTTGAACCCGTGCGATGCACGGGATAAAGGTAAAAACTACAAAATTTTGATTTAAAATTAGTTTATGCATATGGATTATATTAAGTAGTGACTTTGATAATTGTGATGTTGATAATTGTTTAATTATAATTGTCAATAAGGTGTCAATTTAATGTAATCTCATAATTATGATGAATGGATAAGATTCAATAATGTGATGAATGGATGAGATTAAAAATGGATTAGTAATCAAAATCAAAGGTGTAAATTAAAAATTGGTTCACTAAACCCTAAAACCCTAAAACCCTAAACCCTTAAACCCTAAAACCCTAAACCCTTAAACCCTAAAACCCTAAACCCATAAACACTTAAACCCTAAAACCCTAAACCCATAAACCCTAAACTCTTAAATCCTAAAACCCTAAACCCTAAACCCTAAAACTTTAAACCCTAAAACTCTAAACTCATAAACCCTATGTATAATCTATAATATAAAAAAAACATTATATTAAAAAGATTATATACTTAATTATTTAAATAACTTAAATTATATCATAAATAAAAAAAAAACTACTAAATTTTGATTTAAAATTAGTTTATGCATATGGATTATATTAAGTAGTGACGTTGATAATTGTGATGTTGATAATTGTTTAATTATAATTGTATATAAGGTGTCAAATTAATCTAATCTCATAATTGTGATGAATTGATAAGATTCAATAATGTGATGAATGGATGAGATTAAAAATGAATTAGTAATCAAAATCAAATGTGTAAATTAAAAATTGGTTCACTAAACCCTAAACCCTAAAACCCTAAAACCCTAAACCCTAAAACCCTAAACCCTAAACCCATAAACCCTAAACCCTTAAACCCTAAAACCCTAAACCCTAAAACCCTAAACTCATAAACCCTATGTATAATCTATAATATAAAAAAATATTATATTAAAAAGATTATATACTTAATTATTTTAATAACTTAAATTATATATCATATTATATTAAAAAGATTATATACTTAATTATTTTAATAACTTAAATTATATATCATAAATAAAAAAACTACTAAATTTTTATTTAAAATTAGTTTATGCATATGGATTATATTAAGTAGTGACGTTGATAATTGTGATGTTGATAATTGTTTAATTATAATTGTAAATAAGGTGTCAAATTAATCTAATCTCATAACCTTAAATCCTAAAACCCTAAACCCTAAAACCTTAAAACCCTAAACCCTAAAACCCTAAACACTAAACCCTTAAACCCTAAAACCCTAAATCCTAAAACCCTAAACTCATAAATCCTATGTATAACTACCCGTACTCGTTTTTTTTAAGATTTTGGTAAATCAGATATTTGAAAATATATGTCATGTGATCACCCTAATGTTTATTTAGTCATATTCGTACCCACTTTGTTAAAAAAAATTATGATACTCATACTCATACAAAACTCGTTTATCATTACCCGTTGATTATATATACCAATTTAAAATTATTAAGATGTTAGGACGAATAATATTAATTCAAAATTATTATTAATGAAAAAAATAATTTAATAATGAATTAATTGTTACGTACTCGTATCCATTTAAATATAAACTACACATTTAAGTACCCGTTTCATTAAAAATATATATTATGATTCTCCCTGTCTCTAATCCGTTTATCATTACCCGTTGATTACACATACCCATTTAAAATTATTAAGATGTTAGGATCAATAATATTAATTCAAAATTATTAATAATGAAGAAAATCTAATCTCATAATTGTGATGAATTGATAAGATTCAATAATGTGATAAATGGATGAGATAAAAAATGGATTAGTAATCAAAATCAAATGTGTAAATTAAAAATTGGTTCACTAAACCCTAAACCCTAAAACCCTAAACCCTAAACCCATAAACCCTAAACCCTAAACCCTTAAACCCTAAAACCCTAAACCCTAAACCCTAAAACCCTAAACTCATAAACCCTATGTATAATCTATAATATAAAAAAACATTATATTAAAAAGATTATATACTTAATTATTTTAATAACTTAAATTATATATCATATTATATTAAAAAGATTATATACTTAATTATTTTAATAACGTAAATTATATATCATAAATAAAAAAACTACTAAATTTTTATTTAAAATTAGTTTATGCATATGGATTATATTAAGTAGTGACATTGATAATTGTGATGTTGATAATTGTTTAATTATAATTGTAAATAAGGTGTCAAATTAATCTAATCTCATAACCTTAAATCCTAAAACCCGAAAACCTTAAAACCCTAAACCCTTAAACCCTAAAACCCTAAACCCTATAACCCTAAACTCATAAATCCTATGTATAACTACCCGTACTCGTTTTTTTTAAGGTTTTGGTAAATCAGATATTCGAAAATATATGTCATGTGATCACCCTAATGTTTATTTAGTCATATTCGTACCCACTTTGTTAAAAAAAATTATGATACTCATACTCATACAAAACTCGTTTATCATTACCCGTTGATTATACATACCAATTTAAAATTATTAAGATGTTAGGACGAATAATATTAATTCAAAATTATTATTAATGAAGAAAATAATTTAATAATGAATTAATTGTTACGTACTCGTATCCATTTAAATATAAACTACACATTTAAGTACCCGTTTCATTAAAAATATATATTATGATTCTCCCTGTCTCTAATCCGTTTATCATTACCCGTTGATTACACATACCCATTTAAAATTATTAAGATGTTAGGATCAATAATATTAATTCAAAATTATTAATAATGAAGAAAATAATTTAATCATGAATCCATTTAAATATAAATTACTCCATTTAAAATTATTAAGATGTTAGGACCAATAATATTAATTTAAAATTATTAATAATGAATAAAATAATTTAATAATGAATTAATTGTTAAAACTACATTATAAGTTATAATTATTAATTAATTAATTATATAACATAACATATTTGAAATATCTGTAGTCGTAATTATTAAATAATTTAATAATGAATTAATTGTTAAAACTATATTATGGATTTTGTTAAAATATAAAAATTAGTGAAATATGATATTATTATTTCAAAAATTAAATAAGGATTTTAAATAAGGTATCATTATTAATATATCATTTTAAATAAGGTATCATTATTATGACAAAAAAATGAATGTTCAAGATCTAATCTTATAAGTGTGATGAATTGATGAGATTCAGTAATGTGATGAACGGATGAGATTAAAAAAGGATTAGTAATTAAAATCAAAGGTGTAAATTAAAAATTGGTTCAATTTTGACTTTTTCACTTTGCTATTATATTAATAGAGATGTTTATCTCTCCACTTTAATGACACTACTAATTGAATTCATCAAACACACTTAATATAATTAATTTAATAAACTAGCTGCGACTGTTCATTGAAAAAAAAAGTAGTTTATTTATTTTTCTACTAAAATTATATTCCATTAATTATAATAATTCATGAAAAATTTTGATAATTAATTGATTTATATTATATATATATATATATATATATATATATATATATATATATATATATTTGGTTTTATTGATTTTCCCAAAAACAAATTTTATTGTAATTTTTAATAACAATTAAATTTTGAACGATTTTTAATTTATTAATTCTAATTAAGGAGATGACTAAAAAATATGCATGAAAAACTTAAATGATATTTAATTGTTAAGATTATGAGTTTTCTTTGAGTTACTCAATAAACCCTTTCTTCAAATTTCATTTAAGTTGTAGAATTGTTAAATTCTATTAACAGGGTGAGAAAAAAAAAGTCTCACACAAAACTTGATTAAGATATGAATACGTATGATCTATTGAATTAAACAATTTTAAAATTTATATGTTTTAATTTGAAATTGCAATATATTAAGTTTGATTTTAAATTATGATATAAAGAAAGCTGTCATTTTATTTATTTATTTATTTATTTACTTATTTAATTATTATTATTATTATTATTATTATTATTATTATTATTATTATTATTATTATTATTATTATTAAAAATGTATATATGAAATGCAAGAGTTTCTAGTAAGTTAAGTTCACTACGTATTTTATTTTTTTGTAAAATTATTTTTTTAATTAGGTATAAAAATTCTCTTTAGAAAAATGAATTACTCCCTATTTGAATGAAAAATACTACTCAATACAAAAATAAAAATAAAAATAAAATTTAGCAATGAAATTTACTAACATAATTTAATCCGCTGGTAAATATCAATGGATTGACAACGAATATTATATTTTTCTTTTAGCAATATTTTCTATTGGTAATTACCAATGAGTTACCAACGGAATCACTATATAAATTACTAACGAAATTATTAGCAACGGATTACCAAGGAATTGAATTTTAATTGCTAAAAAATTACAACCAATATTTTACAAACGAAAAATTACTAACGAATTTTGTTGTTAATTTGTTGATAAATCAATTTTACAATAGAGACTTTTACAAACAGAATATTCCGCTGGTATAACATAGTTTTTTTTAATGAACCTTCTTAATAAAAAAATTAAAGAATAATATTTTTCATTTATAAAAGTAATAATTCATCTCTATAAATAATAATTATCATATACTAAAAGTAATGATTAAAATAGTATACTGAGGCACATCCTGCGATTTACCTCCTCCACCAATCCCCAGAGCAGAGGCGGTGGGGGTCCCTAATGGTGGGTACACCATTTTTTAAAATAGTGTACTCAAATTCTATAGTAATATTTTTCATTTATAAAATTAATAGATCATCTTTTTAATTAAGACTAGTTTTTTATTTATTAAAGAGTTCTATAATTAATGTGTACGTATGAATTATGTATTTGTGAGATTAGAGTAGGACAAGGTAACGTTTTTGTGCAAGACCACAACAATTAAAGCTTGATATTATCAACGTAATTACGCATTATAAATATACATTAAATTTTAATTAAATTTATTTATATTAAAAATGGAAAAATTATTACTTTTTATTCGTGTTACGTAAACCATTACATAAGTCTTTGCATATATATTTTAATTAAAGATAACACTCCCTTTTAGACATAGAAGAAAAAAGTTACATATAGAGTTAAATGCGTTTTCAGTCCCATAGTTTTTGTCAAATTTTATTTTCGTTTCAAATTATTTAAAACTTCGATTTAATTCCATAGCTATTTCAAAATTTTAGATTTCATCTCAAAACAATTTGTCGCCAAAAAAAAATTCAGGGGTTATTGACGATTTCCGAAGAAAAATTAGTTTCGAGACAAAATTTAAAAATTTGAGATAACTACGACACTAAAACGAAAAAATTAAATAATTTGAGACGAAAATCAATTTTGACAAAAATTATGAAACTGAAAGTGCATTTAACTCTCTTACATAATAATTTTTGCAGGGATTAAAAATAAAATATTTTAATGTATAGTGAGGTTGAGAAAAATAATATTTTAATATAAAGTGAGTTGTTATATTAGTGTTGTGTGTAGACCATACGAATATATAGTTGTTTTGTTTGGTTTCTATCTACCAAAAGTAAAAACATAACTATTGAGGTGAAAACCCCAAAATTAAAATTTAAAAATAAAAACGTAACTATTGAGGTGAAATGTCCAAAATTAAAATGTGTAACTATTAATATGGAATGAGAGTACATCTTAATACTTTTTACTAACAAAATATTATATTAATAAAAATCTTAATTTTATAGTTAAATTTGTTTAACAACGGGCTTAAAAGTTAAAACTATATCTATTGGTAAATTTTCATTAGTAAAGTAATAGTCAATAATTTTTTACAGTGAAATTCTGAATTCATTATATTTTTAATAATTCTATTAAAAATCTATATAATGATTCTTCGATAATTTACTGGTTAATAACAATATATATTATTCATTTAATAAAAATATTATGGCATTCCATATATATATATATATATATATATATATATATATATATATATATATATATATATATATATATTAATTGATAATTTTGTTATATTTGTGTAGATCAAGATGTATTGTTAGGGGTGTTTAAATTAAGGAAACCGGTTTTTATAAGAATTTATGACGTAAACGATTTATAAAAGAGTAACTCTTGTTATTTATTTGATAAAAATATTATGGCATTCCTTACTAATTAATATATATATATATATATATATATATATATATATATATATATATATATATATATTCTCCCTCCTTCCCACATTAAGGATAGTTTTTGCTTTTTGACACGTGGATTAAGGAGTATTATTATTTAATGTGCAGTATTAGTGGGAGTGTGAGTCTCATATTTTAATTGTATTAGTAGGTGTGTGGGTCACATGTGTGTAAAAAAAAGAAAGTGAACTCTTTGAGTAGGACGACCAAAATGGAAAAAAGAGACTCTTTGAGTGGGATGAAACGAGAATATATATATATATATATATATTATTAATAATTTGTTAGTATTTACAATTGAAATCAATTTGTTAATAAAAAGATAATTTATTAATAGTTTTTTTACGCTCATATATTGAAATAGATGGTCTACTCAAATATTAATAACTAAGTACAAAAATTAATTTTGTGAAACAGTGTAGTATAATGTTTAAATAAATAATTTATAGGTAGTTTTTTTAGATATATTTTAAATTATTGTATGTTAATTTTATTTTTGAAAGATATTTTCATTCGATATATATATATATAATTATTTATACACGGAGTATTTATTATTATAGCATTATAAGAACATTTTAAATAAGTATATGATCTGTGACCCTATAAATTCACGTGTTCTCCTTCTAAAATTTAAATAGAATTGATTGTTAATTTGGATAGTTAATTCATGTCCTTACTTACTATAATTATTATTCTTGAAATAAGTGTGGTTAGAAGGAAAAATGTATTAGATAATAATTTAATTTATCAAAGGTTAAATGAATCTTTTAAAGTTATTCAAGCACCTAATAAATGGTATTGATCGGATCAAATTAAACCGCTTAGCGTCGTCCATATTAATATTATTCATTGATGAATTTATAGTATTTTAGTCCAAATTGATGATTTCCGAAAATAATAGTGGGCCACAATAATAAATTGGTGACACGTATATAATTAATTAAGTAGCACAACATGGTAATCCACACTCCCTTGTCACTGCAGCAAAGTTGGACCTTTGGTTCATGAATTTGCGCTCATTTCATGTATCGTGTTTTGTGTTGTAATTTTGTTGGATAAACTGTACGTAGGACAGAGGATAATATTTTAAATTTTAATTTTAAAATTCATATATGTTATAAATATACAAAATAAAAAATAAAAAATCTATTTCATGAATTTGTATCCTAAATTCCATTATTACTCTGAATTAAGTTCACTTTTAATGTTCTATTTTTTAAATTAAATTTATTAACTTTTAAAAATAATATTGTACTTTTTTTAATAGTATAATGTATAAAGTATGTTTTGTGTGTCAAAAAATATTAGTAATTTTGAAATTAATAAAGTGTACTTTTGAAGTTTTAGTTTGAGAGATGGTTTCCTTTTCTAGAATGTGAACTTTAATATGGGACGAACAAATAAAGAAAGTAATAATTTAATCTTGGAACGGACGAAGCATATATTTAAACGAATTATAAATCCTAAAAGTTCATCCCAATAAATAATGCACGCATTTTGTGTGTAGAAATTAAAAAAAAAAAATTCTAATGTATAAAAGTGTACAGCTGTTAGGATGTGTGTATAAAGTGAGTATTTTTTATAATTTTAATGAAAAAAATTTATAAAGTTATTGGAGTGTGAAAATTATTACTTTTTCCATTTAAAAAAATTTGCATAAATATTGAGAACGATAAAAAAAAGTGAAATAATTAAGGGAATTATCGAGGGAGTGATTATTAAATTTCCTTTTCTTATTGAACAACTAATAATACTAGTACTAGAAATAATTAAAATTTTAGAAAATTTGTACCCTTTATTCGAGCTTGTCTCTTGTGAGACGGGTCATAAGAAAGACGGGTGTGAGACGGGTTAGTTCGGTATATTATCCACAATTAATTAAATATAATATAATATAATTATGGTTAGTCAAACCCTTATCTTTAATAGTTCCTAAATTTATGGGATAATAATGACTAATTAATGCTTATTTATTTTTAGTAGTTCTTAAATTTATGGGATAAATTCAAATCATTAAATTTTTTTAGAGGAGATAAATTAAAATCTTTATTTTTTTTTTTGCGTGAACGCTCGTGTACATTACGTGTATTAAGTATGTCGTGAATAAGTTATAGTATGTAATTTTTGTATTATTTTTGTCTTACCTGGAAGAATATTTCATTAATGTTATAGTATGTAATTTTTGTATTATTTTTGTCTTACCTGGAAGAATATTGCATTAGTGTTATAGTATGTTGTTTCCATATTATTATGTGAATGTAAGTACTATAGTATGTCGCTAAAAGGATATTATGTTTTTTTTATAGTATGTCAAATACACATTAGAGTATGTAATTTCTGTGTAATTGTATGTTACCTAACAATATTTTATATTTTTATCATAATATCTTATCTAAAAGTATTTTCATATGCGTCATAGTATGTCGTTTTCGTGTTATAGTGTGTTATAATTTTATAGTGTATTACATATGTCTCATAATATGTCGTTTTCATGTGAAATGACATACTATAACATTAAAATGACATACTATAACATTAAAATAACATACTATAACATTCATATGGTAAAATCACATTTATTTCTGTCTAATGAACTCTAACATACTAGAGCGAACAAATAACATACTTTAACACAGAAATAACATACTATATCAGTAAAATCACATTTATGTTTCTCTAACAAACTATGACATACTACATCGATCAAATGACATATTCGCGGTGAAGCTTCCAATCAGTGGTGGAAGACACCTTATGCACGACCTGGCTTCAGATCTGCTGTATGGAATTCAGACAAGGGACGAATCGGTGCAGGGAATGCTAATTTCTATAATATTATCACAAAATTAGGTGTTTTAAACCTACAATAATACATTAGATAACTAATTGAGTGCAGGAACAATACCTTGATATTTGAGATTCGTTTCCAAACTACTAAATAGGAGAATGTAGACAGCGAAGAAAATCAAACTTTGCACTTCTTTTTTTCTTCTTCCATATTATAATGGAAGGATGTTAGGAATTTGAGAAGACTTTCATTTCTCTTTCTCTAACTCCAGACGTTTCTCTTCTTCCAGACGATGAACTGAGGAATGGAATGAATTTGATAAATCTTTTCTCTTTCCTCGATGGAATGAATTGAATTTGGAAAGACACTCTCTCTACTAAATCTAAACTAATGGAGCAACATTTAAGGGATTACACATTTATAGGGAATATACCAATTAATTTTATTAATTAATAAAAATGGGATAAATTATAATCGGGTACCGTCTTAGATCCGTCTCACCTAAACGGATGTCTCACGTGAGAATTTGTCTTATTCATGGCCACAACTTCGTTGCATTGATAATTCAATCCACCCCAAACTACCAAAATAGTAATAAATTAATAAATCCTAAATTTGCATGAAATTTTTCTATATAAACACCCATACACACACCATCTTCACTCACACTCCTTCACTCACCATTAATTCTAAAGCTTCATGGCTTCCCTTCACAAGGCATTGTGCACAGCTCTCATCGCCGCCGTCTTGGTGGCCAGCATTGCACCGCCAGCTGAGGCGGCGATAGGCTGCGGAACGGTGATTTCATATCTGAGCTCCTGCATAACCTACGTAACGGGCCGTGGCCCACTTGTTCAAAGGTGCTGCAATGGAGTTAGGGGGCTCAACGCCGCTGCTAGAACGACCCCCGACCGCCAGTCCGTCTGCGGCTGCCTGAAAACTCTGGCCGGAGCCCAAGCCGGAGTTAACCTCGGTAGGGCCGCCGGACTTCCTAAACAATGTGGTGTTAACATTCCTTACACCATCAGCCCAAAAACTGATTGCTCTAGGTACTCTCTTAGTTACTTGTATGCCCTCCCAAATATACTTTCGTTATAATCCGTCGCACAAAAGTTGACATATTTTTTATCAGACAAAGTCTCTTGTAAGACGATAATTATGTGAGATGAGTCGTGAGATGAGTCGATTAGCTAGTTGTTAAACTATGCTTGCTATAGGGGTAAAGTATGTTAATTTATAATTAAAATGAAGTATCTTATTAAAATATAATGAATAATGAATTAAAATATATTTTTAGAATGTTATAAAACATATTTTAATTATTAATAATCATATTTTACTTATATAACAATTATATTTTATTAACAATTCGACCCATTAGAGTCCCTATGAACACGTTTAAGTTAATTACAAATACTCAACAAATAAAATTAAAAAAAAAAGAAATGGGAAGAGTATATGCATATATGAAATATATTTACTTTTTTTTTAATTATGAATTAAAGTAATTATTTGATTGAATTTAATTATTTTGATGCAGGGTGAGGTGAATTTAACTCGGAAAAAATCATATGTGGTGCAGCAGGGGAGAAAAACGTGTTTATTTATGATAATAATTAATGTATCACTGAATAAAAAGGAGTGGTGGGACCCTCTGGGTAATTGAACCGTTGGGTAAAATTAATCTAAGTTTCCATAGTTCTTACTGTCGAACCAGAATCCGTCTTATGTATTTTTAATCTAATCATCAATTTTACCGTTTCTTATTTCAGTTAATCTCTTGAAATTAATTCCCAACGTAAAAATCGCATTGATGACAATAGCTAGGTATTAAATTTTTTAAAATAAATGGAGTATATAATAATTTAAAATAAAAATTTATATGCTTAAAAAAAAAATCACCCCATAATAACTCACGTAAAAATATACAACAGCTCGCCTTTGCAATATCAACGTTACAGTTTAGAATCTTCTGAACCTTCTTTTACCATCTATCATACCTTTAAATCATTTTTCATCTTCTTTCTCATAATTTTTAATCACTCAATCATTATTACATATATAACTTTTTATAATATTTATAAAATCATGCAATTATTTCTCAATGTCTTACCCATCTTAACTTTACAATTAAAAACCAAATCACCTTCTTATTAGTCACGGATAATAAAACCAACGATCAAAAGTAAGCTAAGCCCAAATCAATAATTGTAACTTTATCTTAATTGTTCATGTAATATTTTACCCAATAATTCAAAACTTATTTTAGATACACCTGGACAATCTTAACCGTTAAATTAAGTTTTAATATAATCTATACCATTAAATATAATAATCTAATTATTTTTTAAAAAAAAAAAACTACCCACTAACACACTTTACACTATAAACATGGTACACCAGGTGCACCCCAGAATGACCCATTATTTTATTATAATATCATATTTAATATTAATTTTAAGATATAATTATTTTTTAGAAAAATCTCAAAAAAATTTATATTCATTAATATATACACACATTTCCTTACTGACACATTTCCTTACATGTGTATCAGTTTGGAACTATATAATTAAATACTTTATGATCAATTTGGCCAACTATCCAAATTAAGCAGTGGTGCCAATTTTGGCATGATGAACAATTAATATACATGTTTCCACTGCCGTGGAGGTTAGGTAATCTACAGTAATAATTTGAAGCTGTCTGTTTAATTTGTTAGTATTACATATCTTTATTACATCATGTAATCAACATTTATTTTATTAAATTAAATTGCATTTTCCGATACTATAGTATGTATTTAGGTCATTATTCTCTTGCTCGAAAAAAGATTTCAACGTAATTGAGGCATGTCATGTATAAGAGTATATCCATATAGTTTTAATATGTTTGCACTTTATTGTTGTTGAGGTCTGTTTCGGTTGTGTATATATTACTCCGTATTAAATATTTTTCTTAATTTTGTGAAAGATTTGGAATAGACGTCTGATATTATTATAAAATAATAAGGTAAGAAGTACATTGTACCAAATAAATTAAATTCCATCTTTTATAAGTGCATATTAAAATTCTTGAATGAGATATTGTTTATAGAAAAAACAAGATCGGTAGGTGAACTGTTTAATTTCTAGCTACCTTGAATGTAGTAATTAATAATTTAAAACGTAACAATATAACTTCAATCCCTACATTTCCACTACTATATTTGTCGGTGGAATATCATGTACTCCCATAATTTTATTCACGTAATTATCATTTTATATTGAAACTTTACATATTTAACCTGAATTTGCCTCAAGTCTATCTTAGTTTGTTACCCCCTCATTCAAAAGTTTGAGTTATAAAAATTATTATCATTTAATATTTAATCAGTTCGCTCTAACAATTTTAAGTATAAAGTATTATATTAAAAAAAAAAGTTATACAAAATGAAAGCGATAATTCTAATCAGTTGTTCTGCAAAGAATTTTGTGGAATTGGTTACATTTTTAATAGAGAAATATCAATAATTATTACCTTTTAAAAATGAATTAAATTTTCAGTTATATAATAAGGGTAATAATTTCTCTAAATTTCAGAACTTCAAAATTCGTTACGTCAAAGCCTAATTATGCAAAATCATCTTTAATGTTTAAATTTGTACTGATTAATTTTGTGGAATTGTACACAATAATTTCATAGTTCATATTTAAATTAAAAATTATTACAACACTATATGAGATAGTTATTTTTTTATATAAAAAATAATATTACTATGGTTAATAAACTCTTAAAAGAAAAAATAATCATAAATATTAAAAAATCCACATATTTTAAAGGTAAAAACTTGTGTGCACCCGGACGCACGGGCACATTCCGTACGCTTTTAGAATTTTGTGTCAAATTGTATACTCTTTAGTATAAAGATGCGTACCCTTTATTTTCTAAAGAAAAATAAAAAATATTAATGAAAAATATATATCCTTTAGAATAAAATTATGTACCCTTATTAATTAAAGTGTACTACC
This sequence comes from Pogostemon cablin, assembly GCA_023678885.1. Classification (NCBI taxonomy): domain Eukaryota; kingdom Viridiplantae; phylum Streptophyta; class Magnoliopsida; order Lamiales; family Lamiaceae; genus Pogostemon; species Pogostemon cablin. The sequence goes on from CM042983.1 coordinate 2,978,594, forward strand.
CTTTAAAACAAAACAATCTATCCTTACTCATAATACTAAATTTTAAAGACGCACATTGTGCCCGCGCACGCAAACCTCGCTCTATTTTAAAAGAGTAATCGAAGAGTGCAGCCTACACAATAAAATTATGAATGTACTTGCAAATCACAACATATTACGATGGAACATCATTTTTTTTTAAGTTTACTCAAACTTTCTTTGTTTCTTTTAATAATTCGCACTTAGAGATGTTGGGGTTTTGCTTAGCTAAAGTTTGTAACATATATTTATAATAATAATTATTATTATTATTATAATAGTAATAATAATAAAAAAAGAGTATATATATCATATATGCTTATCACAAAAGTGAGTGATCTGTATTCGATTCTCATTGTGAACAAATAAGATGGGAGTTATAAGAAAGTTTGGAGAATAAGGTGTATGGGTGCTTGGTAAACTAACTACTAACTATACTAACAATTAACTTTCTCCGATAAAATATATATGCTTATAGTTGAAGCTGATTTTTATTATAGCGATTGGACTGGCAGAGATCAGATCATGTGGGTTAACAAGGGGCAAATAATTAATGCTATTCAGCATGGGTCACTACCATCTTTTTCATTCCAATCCCCCCATTTATTTTTTGAGTAGTGGTATTATAATAAACTTTTGAAAAAAAAAAAAGGAACTAATTGTATTAATTTTGTGTGGCCCCATATAGATCAGATCTCATTTTATTATTATTATTATTATTATTATTATTATTATTATTGTTTCTATTTCACTTAATTGGGCCAAATATACATGTACTTGTGGTTTAGGAATAAGTTTAATTTAGACTTAATTGGTTGATAAAATAGCTATTAAATAGTAAATAAGATAATCAGAATATATGGTCCATGTAACAGTGGGCCCAAGGCCCATTAAACAATTAAATCCATAGCTGCAGAATGTGTTGCAAGTATGGCTCTATATAGATTAAATCTGTATGGGCTCTCTGAAGATGATGATACTGAAATTGATGGGCCTTGTGATGTTAAAATCTTCACATTATTATAAAACTATTGACAGTAAATAAATCTAATATTAAATAACTGTTTCTTATGATACATTTATATTAATTTATAATCCTATATTTGTATAATGTATCTTCATTGAGGATTCATGAGATTGACTTTATGCTAGAGAGAAAGAGGCTATTCAACCGAATTGAAATTTGATCTTAATGGGCTTAATAATGGACTGTAAACTAGGCCCTGTAAAGTGGAATTATCCTGAGCCCATAAATTAGTCTTTACTCAGCCCAACTGAAGTTTCAACTTCATCATTCAATTTTTGAGTTGTCAGCTTTACTCAATTTTGATATGCTGATTAATTAAACCATGTAAAAATTTAATAATCCTTGATTATGATGTATAATAAAAGATAGATTAAGTGGATATATATATATATATATATATATATATATATATATATATATATATATATATATATATATATATATATATATATATATATATATATATGCACACTGTAACACACACACTTTTCTATTAGACTTCTTTTTTTCTTCTTATTTCTAATTTATTTTCGGTTTTATTGTTATTCTAAAATTATTTTACACACGTTGATTGTATCGCATTAGTGTGTTTTATAAAAAAAATTAACTATTATTTATAATCGATTTTTTTTAAAAAAAAAAGTTATATCAGTCATTTCAAAATTTTCATAAAAACACATTTAATGTAAAACTAATAAAATTATAAACTCTGAAAAAGGGAAGAAAGTGGAAAAGTTATATACATTTATATGAAAGGATCTCCTATTACTTTCTAATCTTTCCTTCAAAGTTTAAAATTTTGATAATTTTCATTTCAAATTCGATTATAGATTCATTTTATAAATGAAATATTACTATATGTTAGGTTTGTTAAACTTAGGTATGGGTAAAATAAAGTGTAAATAGAGTTGTTATGATATTTTTATTACTGTATTTTAATATAAGATGAAAAAAAAAATCTTAAGATAAAAATAGAAGAAGATTTTTTTGGAATGAGGTGAGTACCTAAAAATACTCCAAAATCCAATAAAATGAAAAAAACTTATGTAAGACTGTCTCACGAAATGATTTCCATAAGAAGATAAGAAGTAGCAACTTTTATAATGAAAAATAATATTCAATTGATGAAAAATGATAGGGAAAGACTTGTATGAGATCGTTTCACGTAAGGGCTTACGTGAGACGGCCAGAAAGTGATAACTTTTATGAAGGAAAGTGATAATAAATTAATGAAAAGTGATAATGCTCTTTCATTAACAATTTATAGTATAAATAAAAAGTGATAACATTTTATAGCGAAAGTGATAATGATTTATAGCGAAAGTAACAACTATTTTAAAAAGTGAAAAATAATCTCACGTAAGACAATCTCACGCAAGACCTAGCCAAAATGATAACGGTATTGTGAATTATTTCATGAACAATTTATAAAATAAATTAAAAAGAGTAATATTTTAAAAGAAAAATGATAACATCTTTAATCAAAAGTGATAATCAATTAGAAATTTCTAAATCGATCTCATTATAAGACGATTCCATACAAGTCTGCCCCAATAAATTGTTAAAAAAATATTTTTTGAACAATGTGAAACAATAAACTTGAATAATTCCACTAAGAAGTAAAATTAAAAGAAAAAAATGACAAAAACTTGTGTGAAACCGTCCTATGTAATAATTTTATTAAAACTAATAAAAAGTGATATCCTTTATAAAAGAATGAGAGTATATAATTAATGAAAAGTGATAATTAACCCAATTGAGTATTTTTGAAGAAACAACACTGCCCAAACACACAATTACCCATAATTCACATTTTTATCGATCATGTAACAAAATTAAAAAAATATATATAAAATAAAATAAAATTCAAAAGCTAGAGTATTTAGCAATTAGCATGACGTGGAAGATTATGGAGGGTGGATATGTCCTTCACAAATAATATTGTGGCCTTCCGCCGCCCCTAAGACGTTCGACGCCGACCGCCTACGTCATGGCGTGCCCAATCTACATCTCTTCATTTTCAACTAAATATAAATCCATTTAATTAATAACTTTTTTAAAACAATTAGGCAAATATATTTTTCTATCATCTAAATGCTGCAGTTTTAAAATATATATATATATACTTTTTAGTGAAGGAAAAAAAAATAGTGGTGAAAAAATTCCAACAATTGATCATTCTCTCTTGCTCTATCTCCTATTAATCAACTTAATTCCTTATTTCACTTTTCATGTTTTATTGGTATATCATAATAATAAAATTATATTCTACAATTTATTATTAAACTCTTGAAGCATGTATTTGAATTTTGGACATTGATTGTAACACATGTAAAAAATTTAATGAATGAAATATGAGATAAAATAACTTATCCTTGTGTGTGTGAAATTACACCTATAATTTGTGGGAAATACATCATAAATTTAAAAGGTACAATTAATAATTGTACTGAAAAATATATCAAAAACCATAAGAACAAACTGTTAAAAAAAAAAAAAACCATAAGAACAATAATTTAAATGAATTGATAATAAAATTTTAAAATAATTATTAATATAATAAATTCTAAGTACAATTCCCTAAATTACAAGAATAAGAGCGAAAGAAATAAAACATCATTTGTGACACGTAAGTATACTTTCATATAAATAGTAATTTCATTTTTCCACAAGAAGAAAAATTGAAAACAATATTTAAGGAAAAATACTCTAGTATATTTTAATGTGAAAAAATAATTATAGATAAATGTACAATAAAACCTCTATAAATTAATATTGTAAGGACTGAAAAATTTTATTAATTTAGAGAGATATTATATAATCGATAAATTAATAATTTACTAATTTAAAGGAGTTATATACCCAAGAAATGTTTCATGCACTTATATTATTAAGAAAATGTTGATTAGGAATATATAAGTTTATAATATTTTAGAAGATTCTTAATTTACTATAAATACATCGATAGCAAGATTGAAAAGACACAACAAAAATACAATAAAATATTTCAATAATGTGTAAATTGTGATCCCTTTAATTTATATATATATATATATATATATATATATATATATATATATATATATATATATATATATATAATATGAGATTTTTTAATAATTATTAATTTATAATTTTGTTGGGACCTTAAGTATATCTAAAGATTTCCTAAAACGTACTCCTTCCGTCCCAAACAAACAGATGCATTTGCTTTTTTGCACGTAGATCAAGGAGTATTATTATTTTATGTAAAGTGGGTAGGTGTATTAGAGAGATGTGATGGATTATGGTGGGCCATTGGTGAGCCCTTTTTACTAAAAAGGGAAAATATTGCAATTTGAATTGGATGCCCAATATAGTAAAATGATGCTATTTGGATGAGACGGATGGAGTATTATCTTATTATTTAATTGATTGGTTACCCAAATTTGAACTGGTCTCGAGTTGGGACCAGACAAATTATTATTTTTATCGATGTTATTAATTTATTTATTGAGTATTATTTTATGGAGGTTCTAATGTACACGATTTTTTTTACTAAAAAAGAAAAAAATACGGGTGATTGTACATAACATAACCACTCCAATAATGTAATTAATGCATTTAATTAATTGATAATTACTAGAGCTGTCAAAATGGATTGGACCAACCCGTCCCAACCCACCTTAACCCATCAATTTCTCAACCCAAAATTAACCCGCCCTATAAAAGCCCGCCCCACTTCAAATCAACTAAAGTGTGGGCTAACCCGCACCGTCCCACCAACCCAACATCACCCAACTCTACCCCTACCCACCCCATCCCACCCACCCACCCCTCCCCCCCAAAAAATTTTTTTTTTAATTTTTTTTAAATTTTAATATTTAAATAATAAAAATATTATCACCCAACCCTACCCCCTATCCACCCCCAACCACATCCCCCAATTTTTTTTTAATTTTTTTAAAATTTTAATATTTAAATAACAAAAATATTATCATCCAACCCCACCCCATCCATGCCCCTCCAAAAATTTTTTTTTTAAATTTTTTTAAGATTTTAATATTTAAATAATAAAAATATTATCATCCAATTCTACCCCTACCCACCCACCACCCCAACGCACCCACCCACCCCACTCCCAACAAATTTTATTTTTTTTAAATTTTGATTTTAATATTTAAATAATAAAATTATTATCACCCAATCCTACCCCTACTACCCCCAATTTTTTTTTAATTTTAGATTTTAATATTTAAATAATATAAAAAATTTGGGGGTGAGTAGGGGTAGGGTTGGGTGATAATATTTTTATTATTTAAATATTAAAATCTAAAATTTATTAAAAATAAATTTTTGGGGGTGGGGTGGGTAGGGGGTATGGTTGGGTGATAATATTTTTATTATTTAAATATTAAAATTTAAAATTTTTTTGGGGGTGGGTGGGTGGGTAGCGGTAGAGTTGGTGATAATATTTTTATTATTTAAATATTATAATCTAAAATATTTAAAAAAAAATTGGGGGGTGGGTGGGTGGGTGAGGGTGGGGGTGGGGTGGGTAGGGGGTGGGATTGGGTGATAATATTTTTATTATTTAAATATTTAAATCTAAAATTTAAAAAAAAAATTGGGGGGTGGGTGGGTGGGTGGGTGGGTGGGGTTGGGTATGGGGTAGGGTTGGGTGATAATATTTTTATTATTTAAATATTAAAATTTTAAATATTTTTTTTTTTTTAAATTTTGGGGGGTTAGTGTGGGGTGGGTGATAGGTGGATGAGGGGTAGATATGTCATACGTAGATAAGGGGTAGAGTGTGTGGGTTAACCCGTGGCCCGCCCCACCCCACCGGTAGCCCGCCCCACTTGAGCTCATCATAAGGTGGGTTGTGGGCTAAACCGTCCCACCAACCCATTCTGATAGCTTTAATAATTACACACTCTACCACCTTCTAAGTGGATTCTAAGTTCTAACCTTCCTCATTTGTTTCCTATATAACTACATTTTTCTCAAACATTTTTAACGCAAACAAATTCCACTTGCAAAGCATCATTCGAAAACATTTATATTTCAATCCACAAATATATTCCCAATGTCGAATTTCATTAAGGTTGTTCTGGCAATAGCAATTTGCATCTGCATGGCTGTGTTTACAGCACATGCAGCGCAAACTGACTGCCAGAAGGTGGCGACCGCTATAGCGCCATGCCGATCTTATTTGAAGAGTGGCGGCACTGTGCCCAATGACTGTTGTAAGGGCATTAGTAATCTGAAATCAGCCGCCACCACGGTGGCGACAAGAAAGTCTTACTGCGAGTGTTTGAAAACTCAGGCCAAATCGAACAACGTTGTTCAAAGTTATGCATCCAGCTTGCCGGATAAGTGTAATGTTAAGATTAGCTATCCTATCAGCTACAATACTGATTGCACCAAGTAATTTTCTATCCCTTCTTTTCGTTTTCTTTTTTTCTTTTTTAATTAACCATAAGTTAAATTAATTTATAAGGTTTTTAGTTTGATTGTTGGGGTTTGCATGAGAATTCATGTTTTATTTTTATTTTTATTTTTGGCAATTTGGTACATAATCTTTTTCATTCTTGCAATTCAAAATTTCCCAGAGTTTATTTTTTCGAAATTTTTTTTATCAAGGACATTATTATAATTAAGTGAGATTGATATGTATTAAATCAAGTTAAATGCACTTTCAGTCACATAATTTTTGCAAATTTGATTTTCATCTCAAATTGCTTAAAATTTTCGATTTACTTAAAAAATAAATTTGGAACATTTTTTTGATTAAAATCATTTCATAACTCTTGAAAATTTTTAAAATCATTTTAAAAATAACAAATTTCGATTGAAATCCAAAAGTTATGAAATCTTTTCAAAAAATTTAATTATTTTAGGACGAAAATCGAAATATAGTGCATTTAACTCTATTAAATTTCAAATCCTAGATTTTACTTGAGAAAAATAGTTACGAAGCGTTAAGTACTATATTATCATTTTAATATTATTTTCCCTTCTAAAATTTTCATTATCAATTCATTTATAATTAAATAAATTCATGTGTATATCCCAAATATATTGAAAATTAACTCTTTTATTTATGTTTTTTAATATTATCATTTTAATATATGATTTTACTTGAATTTGTTTTTTCAGGGTGAATTGATGAGCGTTGGAACGTAGCATCGTGCATGGATGAAGAGTGAGATGGGTTTTGGACACGTGTATTGGCCTGACCAATATAATAGTCAAATAATAGTAATAAATTTGTTGTATTATCTTTAATTAATATATGGTTACATCTACCATCTAGCCACATTTCATGTTGGCGGCGCTGTAATAAAACTCATGCTTTTATTTATTTTAATTTAATTTCTTGTACCCTTCTTTGAATTTTAAGCAATTTCACAAATATTATTCCAACCTAGCTAATTCACAACCAACAATTGAAAATTAATACAAGCTCGCTAATGACAACTAGCTAGCCCCGTATAAATCGAGAAATTTCATGATATAATTTGTTCATACCTTAATTTAGTCTGTGTGTAGATCTTTCATATATCACTAATTATAATATAATTGACACGCTTTAAATAAAAAAAATAAAAAAAATATTGTTTTTAAAGTCATGCATTCCTTTCAAAATTTAATTTTGTCATCTCTTACGTCATTATGTAGTAGATAAATAATACTAAAAAAATTAACCTTGACAAATAGTCTCTATTTGAGTTTAAGCTCGATAATTTCTTGATGCATGAGCTCGAGCTCAATTATTTCTTAACAAATAAAAATCAAATGGATTAAAACTCAACTCCACTTAATTACATCTCCATTCGTATATATGCTCATATATTTCATGATGGTAAAGAGCCAACAAGTTAATAAAATACTAACTATTTCCAAAAATTTGGCATCTGTCGCGTTTCACCTTAAAAGTTACAATTAATTTTTTTCATTATGATCCTATATATACTGAAAATGCTAATTCAAATTTCATTTATGTATTTCTAATAAAAATACTTGGATATTTTTTGTAAATGTATTTTAAAACATGAGAGCAAAAGGAATTCTCGTCTATTTAAATCTACAATTATTGGTATTAACCAAAAATATTTGGATGGTATTTACGATATCCACAAAACTAAACCCACTACATGAGCCCACTTTAGATATCTGGCCATTCTTCGACCCAATAATCAGTTCTGGGCTGGTTAAAATTCAGAACCCACATGATCCAATTTTGCATGAAATGAGTCCATCAAATAACAAGATAATCATGCACCCACTGTTTCAAAAAAAAAAAAGCCTCACACACACACATCATGATCTATTCTAAATATGCTATAATGATTAGTTCTTATTCTGGTTTGTTTAAGGAAATTTTATCAATCCAAGGCATAAAAAATGACTAAATTATTTATTAGGGGTTTAAATTATTTTTTTTATCAATTCAGAGCCTGAAATATGTATAATTATCAATTCGGGGCCTGAATTTATGCCCTAAATTGATAAAATAAGAGATAATATTTGACAAATTCAGGTCATGCATTGATAGTTTTGCATATTTTAGCTCCCGAATTGATAATTTATCAATTTTTTAGGCATTGAATTGATAAAAATCCCATTACTAATTATCATTATTAAATTAACACCAAGAAAGAAATTAATCTTGTATACAAAATTTCACATGCTCCATCAGTATACCAATCATATATGTTCATAATTAATACTATATTTAATTTAATTTAAGAACGAAATCAAACTTTAATTATTTCTCAACCCCCTAAAGTTATAAAGTTATAGATATCGATCATTCAGTTAGGAATGGAATGTCAAATGTGTGTAGACTACGTGTAAAGAAAGTATTGAAGCTTCCACAATACTACGAACCTAATTATTTTAGAGTACAGTATTTTATCCTTAATCACACTACAATTCACATTACAAATGTGGGCCACACTCCGTGAAATCGTTTGTAATTAGTTTTTTTTTTTTTTTTCATTTACGATATAAACTTTTCATAAAACTGTTCACAATGTAGTTAGCATTTTTAATTATACAAGTTATTACTTCTTATTCATTTCACTATGTGATAAATACATGCCTTCTATATATCTCCCTATCATCTCGTAGCTAGGGGTACTCCCACATTTTAGTTTATTTTTAATTAATTATATGATCATAAATTAGAAACAATCAATTGAATAGTATTGTTTTAAGAGAAAAGAAAAATACATCTTTTAAAAACATCTCAATTAATTAATATTATTTTAGTGACTTGTGTCTTCAAACTTAAGCACTAAAATGTCTCTCTTTTTTTTTAATTAAAAATATCAGGTGAGCTAGCCACATGATTAAAAAATAATCGAGATATTCTCTTTAATTAAAAGCTAGTTATATTCTACTTCAAAATCATAATGAAACAAACCAAATTTATGGAGTTTAAAAGATAAACCGTATTATATTCTTTTTACTTTATTCTAAAAAAGTTTTAAAGATAATTAGGATCTCATTTCATCACAAACTTTTGCATTTCAAAATAATATTTTTTATCGATTTCGTCATAAAAGCATCGATTCAATCCTATTCAATTTTATAAAAGCATTGATTCAATCCAATCCCATGAAATTAAAATAATTGAACATTATAAAGTAATAAAATAACCATTTTGATAGGAATTTAAAAGTTACGAGACTATTTCATAGAAATAAAAATTTAAAAATTATTTTAAATAAAATAAATTTGTATATGACAAATTTAATTTTAAACTCCATGCTATAAATAAATCTGGATTGTTGGGCAACCTTGACTATAATATTTTGAGAGATTTTTCAATTAAAGAGCAAATGAAAAGAATTAACTAGATTAATATAAATTTAATCTAGATTAAAGATCCAGCCGAAACAATTAATGATCTTAAAAAGAAAAGAAAATTACAGTTAATATTTAATTTTCTCTATTCAAAATCATGCATACCTCCACTAAATCTCCTTATTATATATACACACAATCTATTCAATCTAACATAATTAATCTTTCCAAAATATCAATCATAAAAAAAAAAAAAATTAATTCTCCAAAATGCTTAGGGTTTGGATGATCACTGTAGCCATGGTGATAATATTGGTTACGCCGGAGGCGGCAACGGCGCAGAGCATAAGCTGCAAGACGGTGGTGACAAGCTTGATGCCGTGAGGATTGTTGCAGCGGCATCAAGTCTCTCGACAGCGACTGCTCCACCACGGCGGAGCGCCAGGAGGCGTGCAACTGCTTGAAGGCGGTGGCGAATGCGTATTCCGTCAACACTACGTACGCCGCCGGTTGCCGGGCAAGTGTGACGTTGATATCGGTTATCCCATCAGCTACTCCACTAACTGCTCCGAGTAATATTACTACTATTTTCTTAAGGTCATGTGTGCCGGAGACACATCGTGTTCCCGACACATGTGTCCGGGCACATAAGACCAACTCTTATTTTAAATGATCATTTTTAAGAAGAATAAATATGTTTTTAATAAAAAATTAAAATAATACTTTATTATGAAAAAAACTTAATATTCAATTAAATTATTTCATAGGCTATATTTTTTTATAAATAAAAAATGGGAGTATTTGATAACAATAAAATAAACTATATGTCCATCTAATGCATGTTTGTCTTTTTTTAAATAGAATTTGGATTTTTGTATGTCCAGTTATTTACACAATTAAAATAAAATTAAAAAAAAAAGTAAATTCTCCTGTACATCTTGTACGAATTCAAATTCATAAATTCATATTTTGGACTTATACATTAATAAATAAAAATTTAAAATTTTAAAATTTGAGATGAAATTAAATTTCCTAACTATTTTGAAACTATATTTTAAACTTCATTATTTATAGTTAGTAGAAATACTAAAATGATGTTTATCATTATTCATGCATGCATGTATCTTTATTTTTATTTTATTTTTTATTTTATTTATTCATTTTTTATATTTTGGGCAGGGTCAAGTAGTACCAACAACCGAGTACTGTAGCTTGTGCTTGGAAGCAGCAATTGGATCTTACCCTATTACCATGGCTAATAATTAATGGAAATTTTGTTTTTAAATATTTTAGTAATTAATATATGTGTGTAACTTTATGCTTATAAGCATGGAAATTCTAATTTCTGCCGCACCTTGTTGGAAGTTGTAAGCTTCAATAAAATGGGTAACTGGTTCAATATTATAATTAATTAAAAGGTAGCGGTTAATTTTTTTTAATATTTAAATAATTCTTTTAAAAATTTGTTCATATGTACTTTAATATAATTTTTTATTTCCACATCACAATAAAAAGGGTTCGAGGGATATAATTAATAAATATACATTAATTAATCATAATTTCAAACGTTTCATCACAACTTATAATTTGAAAGTAGGTGTAATATTAGTTATAAGGACTAATTTAATTTGGCAAACACTTGTATAATAATATTTTAACTAAAATAATAGTTGCATTAGTGAAAGTGATTATTTTATGAATATGTAATACAAATTAAAATTGATAATATTTTTAATAAAAAATATTTTATTAAAAAGAGATAGTTATTTTAAAAAATATAAAATAATCTCATATAAAACGGTTCCATATGAGTAACACGGAGTTTAAGAAAAGTTGACTTTTTAGGGGTATTGTGGTATTTTTAGGTAATAAATAAATTATAAAGTATGTTATGTGTGTTAGGTGTGTATGGTAAAGTTGTAATTAAGATGAACTTTTAGGGGTGGAGATTGATGTGATATTTCCTTTTTTGGAATAAGACAATTAGTTTGGGACGGATGAAAATGGAAAGTAAGACAAAGAGTTTGAGATGGAGGGAGTATAAAAAAACAATAATTTCAACACAGTATATTTTTACTTTAGGTTGAAACAGTTTAAAAGAAGTAAAGAACAATCCTCAAATAATTTATAAGTGAATTAGTTAGATCAGGACGTATACAATTCAATTTGAAATCAAGAAAGATTTGAAAATACAATAAAAGTACAAGATAATATATAAATTAAATGCTAAGAGCATGATTTAAACTTTAAAGACAACCCATTAAATATTAACCATTGTATATGAGTTAAAAAAAAAAAAAAAACTGTCTGGCTCGTTTCCTATCTTTTTTAATTTATTTAAAATTATTATGACATTAATTTTCATTTCATAATTTTTTAAAAGTATCGAGTCAATCACATCACATGAAATTAAAAATTTTGAATATTTTTAAGTAAAAATAAAAATTTTGGTGAGATTTAAAAATAACACTATTTTGGAAATGTTAAATTTCTTAAAATGATTTTAAATAAAGTTAATTTAGATAAAATAATTTTGATTTTAAACTCATAATTATATTACTCCCTCCATCCCGGGTATTTTTACCCGTTTGTATGGGCACGGAGATTAAGACATTTTATTTTTTTAATATATAATGTAAGAGAAAGTATGGATAAATTAGTAATTTAAAAAGAAAAAGTGAATAAAGTTATTGGGAATAATGAATAAAGTGTAAAAAAATAATTAAAGTTGTTGGGATCGTAAAAAGTAGGTAATATAATATTATGTATTTTTGCCAAAAATGGAATGAGTAAAAATACGTGGGACACCCAAAAATGGAAATTGGGTAAAAATACGTGGGACGGAGGGAGTATTATAAAAATCTAGGGAAAGTTTGAGGCCAGCAACATTAATTGATCATGATTTTAATGGCTGTGTTACTTGTGTAGTAGCTGAAAAGTTAGATCACATAAAATACCTTAGAAAATAGTTTTAACACGTCTTCCACTTAAATTGTGAAACATAATGAAATTGGAATCGATTAGATGCTTAAAGTGATACACGTCAATCCGCTGTTAAAGTAGGTTAGTTATAGATAAATTATATTAATTCGCCGTTAAAATATGATTTTTAAAGTCCGATGAATAATGAATTAAAATATATTTTTAAAGTATTATAGTACGATTCACTACAAATATATTTTAAGTACCACATATTTTATATATATAACAACTACTTCATACTTTAATAATTGATACTTGACTCACAATCCGTCTTACAAATACCTATCTTAGAGATAGTATCCTTTATTTCAATTATATGAATGCTATTTATATGCTCATATAAATTTCATAATGGTAATTAAGAGCCACTAACTATTTCCAAAATTTTGTCATCTGTTTCTCTGTAAAAGTTACAATTAATTTTCTTCATTATGATCCTATACGAAAACTGCTAATTCAATTTTCTTTTATGTATTTCTAATAAAAATATTTGGATATTTTTTGTAAAAAATATTTTAAAACACGAAAAGCAAAAGGGATTCTCGTCTATTTAAATCTACAATTGATGTTAACCAAAATCATTTGGATGGAATTCACGAGATCCACAAAATTAAGTAAGCCCACTAGATGAGCCCAACTTAGATATATGGCCCATTCTTTTGACCCAATAATCAGAGCTGGGCTGGTTAAAATTCAGAGCCCACATGATCCAATTTTGCATGAAATGAGTTCGTCAAAAAACAAGATAATCATGCACCCACGGTTTCTTTTCTTTTTTCTTTTTAAAAAAAAAATCACACACGTCATGATCTATTCAAAATATGTTTGTTGGAATAATTAGTTCTTATTCTGCTTTGTTGAACTAATATTAATTATTATTAAATTAACACCAAGAAATAAATGAATCTTGTATACAAAATTTCACATGGTCCACCAGTGTACCAATAATATATGCTAATAGTTAATACTATATTTAATTTAATAACGAAATCAAACTTTAATTATTTCTCAACCCCTAAAGTTATAGATATCGATCATTCAGTTAGGAATGGAATGTCAAATGTGTGTAGATCTTCGTGTAAAGTATTGAAACTTTCATTCATATATAATACTACTAACCTAATTATTTTAGAAAATACCCCTCAGTACCAAATTTATCTTTATCGTTATTGTAAATATGTAATTTAAAAAAAAGATAATTTTTAATCAATTTTATAAATTTTTAGAAATGTTGTGATATTTTTAGATAATAAATAAATTATAAAGTATGATATTTGTGTTAGGTGAGAGTTGTATTTTTTAAATTAATATAAATTTTGAGATTGTGGTTAATGTAAAGTTTATTTTTTGATGGTGAAAGATAAGTGTGGAACGAGCGAAAATAAAAAATGTGAAGATAAATATTGGACGAAAAAAAATAAAAAGTGTGAAGATAAGTGTGATCAGATGTATAATATTCTATCCTAAATCACACTACAATTCACTTTACAAATGTTGGGCACACTCCATGAAATTTGTAATTAGTTTTCACATTTTATTTATAATATAAATTGTTTGATAAATTAGTTAAAATACTGTTATCATTTTTTATTAGTATATTATAAGTTACTTCCTCCATCTCACTAATTACTGCAAACTTTCTTTTTTTATCTGTCCCAACTTTTATGCACGTTTCTAAAATGAAAAAAATACATTACAATACTACTAATTTTTTACACACACCCCCAACAACTTTACACATATTTTTTATTAAATTATCTAAAATACTCAATTTTTACAAACATTCCAATAACTTTACACATTTATATATATAAAAATTTAACTTTTTTTTTAGAATACATGCACAATTTTTTGGGACGAAAGGAATATTACTTCTTATCCGTCTCACACAAATATTTCGTGAGACGGTACTATATAAATATTTTGCAAAAATGTTTTATTAAAAATAGAGTGTGGCTTATTTAAAGTTTGGATCACTTGCATTTATAAAAGATATGGAGTGTATATATTGTAGTCCCTAGGTCATTTCTAAAAATAAATAAATAAATATATATATTTTTTAAATTTTATTCAAATGAATATATATTCTGGTTTTAATTAGATATTAAAAAAGAGTATAATTTGGGTGGAACCATTCTCACCAAATTAATTTTTAGAACATGTTGTCTCCATTATTCTAATTAATTTCTCCTATTTCATTAATGCTTTTTTTAAAAAAAAATTATTATACTTAAAAGGCCATTATACCATAATCCCTAAATCTTAGAATAGAATATATCCTAAACCATAAGGGTAAAAATTATAATTATACCCTAAAGCTTAAATCTCAGGAGTAAATTATATCCTAAACCAAAGGGTAAAATTACAATTATACCTTAAACCCAAGAAATAAATTATACCCTAAACTACAAATGTGAAATTATAATTATATCTTAAACCCTAAAGTAAAATATACTCTAAACCATTAAAGATAAAATATACCCCAATCGGTGAAATTACAATTATACCCTAAATCTTAAACTCTAAAGTGAAATATAATCCAAATCACAATAGTAAAATTACAATTATATCCTTACAAATTTAAAGGATAAACAATAAATTTTAAGGATATTAAACCTTAGGATAAAATATACCCTAAATTATAAAGATGAAATTATTAATATATCTCAAAAATTAAATAAATAAAAAACCGTCAATAGCAGCGAAATTAAGCGGATGATGGGCAGTCCTAAACATTTGAATTTGTGGAACGTACCTACTGAAGTTACTGCCATTAAAGAATATATGAAGGTATATATTTTAAAATTTTGATTCAGATATTTAAACCATATATACCTTCTATCTCTCTGTCATCTCGTAGTTAGGGACTTAGGGGTACTCCCACATTTTAGTTTATTTTTATTAAATATACTTTTATCTATATGATTGTAAATTAGAACAATCAATTGATTATAAATTTAGTGACATGTGAGTGTCTGCAAAACTAAGCAACAAAATGTCTCTCTTTTTTTTTAATCTGAAAATTTTAGTTTTTATTTTCGTACTCAATATGTTAAACTGATCGAGATTTTCTCATTAATTAAAAGCTAGTTATATTGTACTTCAAAAGCATAATGAAACAAAGAAATTTTATAGAATTTAAAACATAAATTATCTCATAACTTTTTCTTTTATTCTAAAAAATCCTATGATAGTCCCAAACTTTTCATCCTTGCTTCAATTATGCCTCAAAGTTATATTTTTATCAATTTTTGTTGGGTATATTTGAGTTTCGGTATAATGTTTGAGTTTCGCTATAATATGTTGACTAGAAAAATATGACAAAAATAATAAGAACGGAATTTGAGTCGAGTTAAGAGTTACACTCTTTCTCCTTAAGACGAAATTGCCCCACTCGGGTGCTTACGGTTCGACGGCAATCATCTCCAAGATACAACGACTCAAATCTTGTGATAGTAGCACTACAAATCACAAGATACGACGAACCAACCGATATTATGAACTCACCTTAGGAGTAGGACGACTTTGGAAAATGTTAGTGACCAAGACTCTAAGTACAAAAATATTTTTATAATGTATGATCAAGTGAATTTCAAGTACTTCGGAGTAAAGGATTATGGAATGGGAGGACCTATTTATAAATTTCAAGTCGTCTTTATGTGAATTGATGTGACTATTGTATTTGATTTTGAATTCAAATTCATATGTCTTTTAATGAAAAGACGCAATTTATTCAACAATCACAACCTTTAATCACACCTCTTCATAGACACACTTTAATTTAATAGACGCCATTATAATATTATTTTTCCAACAATTTCGTCTTATAATTTTATAAAAATATCAATTCAATCACATTTTATAGAATTAGAAAATTGAACATTTTTAAGTAGAAAAAAGATAATTTTGATGAGAATTTAAAAATTACGTGACTATTTTAAAGAAATTAAGTTTTTGAAAATTATTTTGAGTAAAATAAATTCATACGAGGCAATCTTAATTTTAGACTCCATACTATAAATAAATATGGATTGTTGGTCAACCTAAACTATAATATTTCGAGAGATTTCAATTGAAGGGGAAAATGAAAAGAATTAACTAGACTAATTAATAATATAAACTTAATCTAGATTATAGATCCAGCAGAAACAATCAATTATCTAAAAAAGAAAATTACAGTTAATAGTATTTAATTTTCTCTATTAAAAATCATATATACCCCCCACTAATCTCCCTATTATATATACACACACAATCCATTCACAAATCCTCCCATTCAACATAATTAATCTTTCCAAAATATCGATCATAAAAAAGTTATTTATTTCTCCAAAATGGTTAGGGTTTGGGTGATGACTGTGGTGATGGTGATGATGTTGGTTACGCCGCCATCGGCGACGCAGAGCACAAACTGTAAGAAGGTGCTGACAAGCTTGTCGCCATGCATTACTTACCTGAAAGAGGGCGGAACCTTGCCGGAGTTGTGTTGCATCGGCGTCAAGTCTCTCGACAGCTATGCCACCAACACGGCGGAGCGCCAGGAGGCGTGCTACTGCTTGAAGGCGGCGGCGAAAACGTATTCCGTCAACCCATTTTACGCCGCCAGCTTGCCGATCAAGTGCGGCGTTAATCATTACTTTTATCCCATCAGCTACTCCACTAACTGCTCCAAGTAATTAACATTACTACTCTTTTCTTAAATGATCAATTCTAAGGAGATTACAATATGATATATTTTTTTTAAATTAAAAAATTGAAATGATATTTTATAGACAAATTTTCTTGTGGGACGCTATTTACATGAGACGTGTTAAAGTATAAAGTATGTTTAATGGTTGTTAAAGTATATTTTCTAAAGTATGCTGGATTATGCATTAAAGTAATTCCAGCATGTTATAATATAATTTATTATTGACATACTTTAAATACAAATAAACATATTTTATTTCTACAAAAAACATACTTTAGAGATGGGTCAACCCGTCTCACACCCGTCTCACAAGAGAGTTTCTCTATTTTATATTATGATTATTTCATTAATTATTTGTGCAATAGAAATTGATCTTATAATTAGTACATATGAGTCTATCAAGTCTTAAAAATAAGATAATTAGAGAGGTAAAAAAATATAGTTATGTCATAAATATAAACGCTAAATCCTTATAAAAGATTAAATTAGTATTTTATAAGAAAAAATTTGTGTATAAGATGGATAAAGAGTGACCATCCTCATAATGAAAAGTGTTAAAAAAATAGTATAAATAAAAATCGATAATATTTTTAATAAAAAATGATAACTAATAACAAAAGTGTAAAATAATCTCACACCAAGACATCTCATTTGAGTTTCAAATATTAGAAAAATTAGACATTAATTAAAATCTGTAAATCCCCTCAAATTATTGTTAAATTTTACATATTCGCGCCTGAGATTTGTAATAAACTAACAATGAAACCAAAGTTACCAAATATTTGAGGGAATCATCATTAAATATATATATATATATATATATATATATATATATATATATATATATATATATATATATATATATATATATATATATATATATATATATATATATATATATATATATAGAATTAATTAAATACTAAAATGATGTTTATTATGTGTGTATTGATTTTTTTTTTTTGGCAGGGTGGATTAGTACCTAGTGGAGCTTGTGCTTGGAACTGGAAGTAGAACTTGGATCTTATCCCATTACCAGGCTAATAAATAATGGAACTTTTGTTTTTTTAATATTTTAGTAAATTAATATATGTGTGAACGATATATATTTAGCCTTCCACATCTTGTTGGAACTTGTAGGCTTCAATAAAATGGTGTAATGGGTAACCAGTTCAATATAATTATAATTAATTAAGGGAATCTCCTTTTTTTCGATATATGTGAGACATGTCGAATTATTATTAGAATATGTTTATTATAAGATAAAATATGTTTATTAATAGTTAAAATATTTTATAATAAATTATATTATAATATTCTAAAATCATACTTAATACATATTAATCCTATTTTAAAAAACACAATTAACCCCACAGGGAATAGGTCAAGTGGTAGAGGGAGGGGTGAAAAGGTCTTCCAATTTTTGTTAATTTTTTTTCCCAGTGAAAATTTAATTTTGCTATAAATAGGATAAAAAAAATTCTTATACTTTTTAATGGAAATCTTTTGTAACCCTAGAACCTTAATTTAGATGATTACGAGTAAAATAAAGAAGAAGAAAAAATTCATTCCAAAATAATTTATAAAGAAAACGTGTTTCTTATGTAAATTATTAGTAATAAATATTTATATAGAACACGATTAAAAACTCAAAGTAGCTTAGAATATGGGAAGCGTGAAGATTTAAGATATTTAAAATAATAATATAATAGTATATACGATTTATATATTTTTTTTATAAAAAAACACACACACTACAACATTTTCCGTAGAAAACTTTAATCTCCCACGGACCAATACATTTGTGAAGAATATTGTTCATATACGTACTTAAATATAATTATTATATATAATTATTAATTTCCACATCACAATAAAAAGGTTCGAGGGATATGATTATTAAATATAATAAGGAAACAATAATTTCAAACGTTTCAGCACAACTAATAATTTATGAAATTAGGTGTAATATTAATTAGTTATATGAACTAATTTAATTTGGCGGACACTAAAAGGGATAACAATTTAATAAAAAAATAATACTTAATTATTTCATAAATAATTTATAATATAAATAAAAATTAATAATATTTTTAATAAAAAAATAATAATATTTTATAAAAAGTGATAATTATTTTAAAAATATAAAAATAATTTAATATGAGTAGTTGGTTTTAAAAATTCAAATGGATTAATAATTAATTTTATGCGAAAATATTGCTTATAATATTCTTCCCAAAATATATTCGGTGCTGAAGATCCTAAAATTTATTAGTATTATACATACAAATTTAATAAGAAAAATAATATTATAAAAATAAATGACAATAATTTCAACACAGTATATTTTTACGTTATGTTGAAACAGTTTAAAAGAACCATCCTCAAATAATTTATTAGTGAATAAGTTAGATAAGTACCGTATACATTCAATTCAGACAAATTCTACCGTAATTATGTGGGAGAGGTTGTGAAATGGATCGACTCTTTGTTAAAATATGCTTGCTATATAAGTAAAATATGTTAATTTGTAGTTAAAGTATGTTTTTTATAGTGTATAATTAACAATGAATAATGAATTAAAATAGTACTCCCTCCGTTCCAGGTATTTTTACCTATTTGTACGGGCACGGAGATTAAGACGTGTTATTTTTTTAATATATACTCCCTCCGTCCCGGCGTAAGAGGGTCATTTGCTTTTTTGCACGTAGATTAAGGAGTATTATTATTTAATGTGTAGTGGGTAGTTGTATTAGTGGGAGTGTGGGTCTCTATTTTAATTGAATTAGAGGGTGTGTGTGGGTCCCATGTGTGTAAAAAATGAAAGGGGACTCTTTGGTTGGGAAGACCAAAATGGAAAAATGACCATCTTAAGCTAGGACGGAGGGAGTAATATAAGAAAAAGTAGGGATAAATTAGTAAATTTAAAAAGAAAAAGTAAATAAAGTTGTTGAGAATGATGGATAAAGTGTAAAAAAATAAGTAAAGTTGTTGGGATTGATGAATAAAGTATAAAAGTATATAATAAAATATTATGTATTTTTACCATTAATAAAATGGGTAAAAATACGTGGGACACCCCAAAATGAAAAATGGATAAAAATACGTGGGACGGAATGAGTAATATGTTTTTAAAATATACTATAATTCATTACCAACATACTTTAACTACTCATAAACATATTTTAAATATATAACAAGTACTACTCTTTAACAAAGGATTGTCTCGTCTCACTATCGTTTCACATAATCACCCCTTATAATAAAGTGTCTCTCAATTCAATTTGAAATCAAGAAAAGACTTGAAAAAACAATAAAAGTACAAGATAATGTATTTTAATTAAATGCTAAGAGCATGATTTAAACATTAAGACAACCCATTAAATTATAATCCAAGTGTACGTATAATATTTAACCCTTTTATGAATCGTAAAAAAAAAACTCTGGTCCGTCTTGTATCTATTTAATTTATTAAAAATTTTTCTAAAATAATTAGAATATTTACTTTTGTTTCATAATTTTTAGAAGTACGGATTCATTTATATATATCTCATGAAATTAAAAAAATTGAATATTTTTAAATAAAAAAAACAATTTTGATGAAAATTTAAAAGTAAGTTTGTCACTTATATTCTTAAGTGCACAAAGTGTGTAAAGGTACAACATTTTATTTTAAAGAGTATACTCTTTAATTAATAAGGGTACAATATTATGTTATAAAGGATATACACTTATTAATTTTTTCAGAAAATAAATGGTACACGTCCGTATATTAAAGGATATAACTTTCTAAAAATACGAGATCTGGGGGTACGGTGTCCTCAAGGACACACAAATTTTAGTCTTTATAAATTATGGGATTATTTTGGAGATGTTAAATTTCTCTAGTCTATTTTGATTAAAGTTAATTTGTATAAAAAGATTTAGATTTTAACCTCATGATTATATTATTATAAAAATCTAGAGAAAGTTTGAGGCAACATTAATTGATCATGATTTTAATGTTGTGTAGTAGCTGAAAAAATAGATTCGAAATTAATGATTATGCCAATTTATCTCATTGAATACAGCATGTGAATATTGGCCAAATTCGTTCCTAATTAAATTAATTAATACCTTAGCTAACTCCAATGTGGTGTGTTTTTTACGTGAGTAGCTAAAACGTTTGGACCATCGATCTTATATAAATTGGTATTGTTGTATTATATATTCCATGCTTTTTCTTAAATAGAATTTTTATTAATGACAACTAGTATAAGACATAAAAAATTTACAAAATACAATTATTTTAAAATCAAGTTTAGCTTAAGAAATTAGTTAATAAAATACAATCTAAATTCACTCATATCATTGACATAAACCAACTCTATATTCTCGATTTTTTGTTCAATAAGATGACAAATTGCCAAATACTTATTTTAATATTGTTGAGCATTCACGTACATGATCATGTCCTATGATATTTTAATGTTGTATTTTTTATGCTACCTCTAATACGTTTAGTTATTAGGAGTTTTTGATTATTTACAAATAAAATCCTTATTTTCATATATGAGTTCTTATATTTTTATTTTGCAAATTATTTTTTAAATTCAATTCTTTCAATCCCATAAAAGAAATTATTATCATTAATTCAAGGTAAAATAAATATAAACCATCTTGAGGAATACCTTTCTTGAAAACATATTTTCGTCCGTACTGATTAAAAAACATTCTTAAACATAAATGGTAGATAATTACATGGGGAGTCTATTTGTTAAAAATTAAAATATTTGGCTTGTTATAATACATCAATGTAAATGCGAATTAAGCAGCAAATAAAATTAAACCAAACATATAAATGGCCTAAAACCCCTATAAATAGACCCCAAAAATCCCCCATAATCAGATCCAATTAAGAAAAGCATAAGAGAAATAACATTTGTCCAAGGTGAGTGATATAATAATGGAGAGTGTGAAAGTAGCATGTGTGGTGATGATGATGAGTATTATGGTGGGAATGGGTCCGATAGGTGAAGCCGAGGCAGCGATCACGTGTGGCTCGGTGCTGAGCAACTTGGCGCCCTGCCTCGGCTACATCCAGAGAGGCGGATCCATTCCGCCAGGCTGCTGTGCCGGCGTCAAGGCCCTCAACAATGCTGCACGTTCAACACCTGACCGCCAGGCCGCCTGCGGTTGCATCAAGTCCATCGCTTCCAACGCTAGGGCCGACCCTAAGCTCGTCAACGCCATCCCTGCTGCGTGCGGTGTTAACTTGCCCTACAAATATTCCCCGTCCCTCGATTGCTCCAAGTAATTATATATATTTAGACCACGTTTTGTTTTGTGTGAGATTGTTTTACGAAACTTTATTTTTCATGAATGTACGTATTTTGACTTTGTGGTTGCAGGGTGAAGTGATGATATGATCAAGAATAATGTTATGTTATATGGATGTACGTAAAAGAATAAAGTGGAGGTTGATGGATGTTACATTGGACTGCTTGTTCATCATCAGCTGGCCAACTTGTAAATTGGTGGCAATTTATAACTGTTATTTTGTAACCTTCATTTGGATTTGAAGGGATATAAACATACAATCAGTTTGTAATTATGCCCTAATTGCAACTCTTAAGTAATTAACTGTGTGTTTCTTTATACTCATTGTTAATGTGATCCGATATCCCTAATCTGAATATAATTAATAATTATATACGATAAAAAAATATATATATATTTATACATCATACAATTAATAATTATTTCGTTAGGATCGATTTTTGCTATCTTGATCTATCTTGTTACGTGTATCTATTTTATTTTATTTTATTTTTTTCAGCAAAGATGGGCTGCCTTCTCCACAATAAAACCTATAAAGTTATCTTAGTTACAACTTACAGCATAACTACCAAACGTTAAAATCACAGAACAACATTACATAATAACTCATAAATAAATAGAATAACACATAAAACATCCAAACATAATTAAATTCAAAGTTAAAATCTTCCACAAATAAATAGTTAGTCAATTAAATAGTCTTCAAATCTAAGAAAGTTAGAAAAGGAATAATTAGGAAATATGGGGTCTAGTTCAGGGGAGTGGCTCGGAGGCAACTATGGGGTCTAGTTCTCTGTCCATGTGTGTTGGCACTTGATGCACGAGTAAAATACCGTCATGGGTTCATCAGCTGACATCGTCTGCACTTGTGTGAAGCTAGCTTTTCCATGATTACATTGAGGACAAGACACTGCATATCAACAATAAAAAGAATGACTATGCCAAGCCTTTGCCAATTGCTCTGTTTCCATTTTCAAAATCCACAACTCACATGGAAACATTCAAACATAAACACGAATTTCATGAAACACATTTCAAAAGCATCAATTTGGAAATAAACATCGAAGACTAAAGCCAACCTGCAGTTTCATTCATGTTCCTCCGGTCTTCTAGAGAGAAAATTGGATCTACGGGCTTTTTAATCAGGCGAGCATGTCTCTTAATTTTAACCTGAAATGGATATTTGAGCATAAGTGTGTATACAACACAGATATGTAGAGAATGATGGAATACACATCATACCTTGTTCTCTATCTGGCATATGTAAGGGCATGTTGGACAGGAAAATCTGGCAGGGTGCTCCATGCGAGGCAACTCAAACAGCAACATGTTTGCGCAATAAGGGCAGAACTCCATTTCTGCTCTGCTCTGATTTTGGAAAAACATTCACTTACTTATTACACACAATCATGCATTCATCCATGGAATCATAGGTCAAAATAAATTGCACAGAGAAGTGCATTACAGGCAACAATTTTTTTAAATTATGGCATACCATCATCTTTTGAAAAAAACTTTCAACTTTCAAAAGGCACAATATAACAAATATGCAGTTAAATATATACATACAGATATTCTAAAATAAGAATCAATATAAGAGAAATAAAAAGAAGGTGAAGTGGAGAAGGGGTATACTAAATCTCCTTTCCACTTTTATATTATGTGTTCTTACCAAGCACTTTGGTATTATTATTAGGATTTCCTATATATGCTTATACTTGCAGCAGATTAATCTCAAGTAAATAATGCAGTGAAAGTAACTAATCTCACATATTTATCATCACACTAAAAGTCTAAACCACAACTACCATGGGACAAAACTCTCATTCTACCACTAAAATTCTACAACTACATTAATTATCAACTTCGAATGCATTAGTTTAATAATCTCAATAAAAAAAATCTCAGTAAATTTTTTTAACTTAAACAATAAAAACCAATCCTTCAAAATAATTCTCAACTGTATTACTTTTGGGATCAATCGGTATCACAATGAAATCGAACTCCATTCACACACAAAAATGAAAGAAAATTAAAGAGCATGAATAAATTCAACATAGAAAGTAGAACTCTAGAATTCCATACCTTGAACTTGGGGAACTTGGAAAATCTAAATATAAGCAGAATATACGATTGCCAAAAAAATTAGTAATAGAAGTATATTAAACTTACCCAAAGGGCCCAATACCCACCCACTGGGCTGAATCATTGCATCGTTGGCTTTCAGGCCCAAAATTATTTTTTCGGCCCAAATGAAAAGGGTTGCGGATCCAGACCCGAATCGGGAAATCCCGTCACAGGCAACGGCTAGTATTTCCACCAAAAATGAGATCCGAAGCTCCATTTGGGTGATGATGGATCAGCAGCAGCGGCCATGGAAGCTGAGCCTTCGAGCCAAGGCAAAGAAGTGGGATATCAGGCTGAAGCTATCGCGAATCCTGCCCCTTTGCAAACCTTCACAATTTTCGATCCAATTCAAACTACTGAACTATGCCTTGGAAATCAGATCTAAACCCACCTCCACCTTTCCATTGAAGCCGAATCATTTGAAGCTCAAAATCCTACAGATATTCAACAAATTTCATCGTAGAAAATCCAAATCCCAAGGAATTGTGCGAAGGTGGTGCGCTCCTCAGGTAATTAATCATTTTTATTTGAAGGCAAATATGAATCGATAAAAATTGTGCTAAAATGCGCCTGGCTTTTGGGATTGAAGAATTACTTGTATGGAGGAGGAAGAGATAGCAGTATTTGGCTGTGGGTGATGGTTTTAATGGCAATGGCAATGCAAGTGAGGTATTATTTGGGTGGAAGTGGGAGTGTTTTCATATGGAATTGTTTCTGGAAGGCCTGCAACTATGCTTCTTCTTCTCAATTTTTGTGTCATCTTTTCAAGGTAACTGAAACTCCATTTCTTATGTTTGTGTATCACTATTTATATGAATTTACCATCCATATAAATAATTTTTAATCAACTAAGAAAATTTAATTTTATAATGTATTTGTAAAAAAAATCAGTGACATGGCATTTTAACTTATGAAATGTCAACTGATTAGACAATTTTCTTTTATATATATTTAAATTTCAATTTCTTGGAGTTTGAAGATAACTAAATCCTCAAATTGAAATTATTTTTATGAATCTGAAAATCGTACATATATTATCAAATGCGAGCCATTTTAAAGCTAAAAATAACTGAAAAATTATAAGATTAATATTAAGACAACTCATAAATTACAGAATGTTATATAAAGTTATTTCAATCATAATCTCACAATTCTTATTTTATTATACAAGATTAAAAAGATTTGTACATCCGGCATTTTCAGGTAACATACCGGGCGATTTTTCAGTCTCTGGGTTTTTAGACATCGTATTTGTTACTCCATTTCTTTTATGGTAAGGAACATTAGTTTGATTCACTTGTATTGTATTTATAAAAGCATTATTATTTTTTAGAGCAAATTTTATGTGAAATCGATTTTATACAAAAACATTTTTTAATTTTATTAATTAATTGTAACTTTTCACTAAAGTTTGTATCATTCTTCTTAGTGTGATAATTGTTTATGTTATAATTCAATAAATCAATTATTATCACATTTTATTTATAATGTTACACTATAAAAAATTATTCATCTCATGAATTATGTGGTGGTTTACCATTATAATAATAAAGAAATGAGATTTGAAAAGGGAACAGTTTTTCAACCATATGTTATTCTTTCTACCATGAAATCATTGTCTACCTGAATTAGATGGCTATTATAATTATTTTTATTTTTAATTATTTATCTCTCCGTGTCCTGGGGATGTCAATGGGTCAGGTCGAGTCGGGTAGTTAACTACCCAGATTTGGCCCGTTTCAAAAATGTTGGCCCGGACCCGCCCCGTGCCCCACACGGGTCCTATTTCACAGACCCGCGCCCCGCCCTGTCTGGGCCGGGTTAGCCCCGCCCCGCCCCTTCCCATTATGAAACCCTAAAGAATTGATACGAATCCAACTCATCTACTTCTCAGCAAAAATTTTCAGTCCCATCTGTTTTTCCCTGGTGAGATCAAAGTATGAAGATTAGTTGCAGGTTAATTTGTGTCTATTGTTGAGGTGGATTGGAGATTAAGATTGGCTTGGATTTTTTAAAGAAATGGAGTGCAGTACTTATGATGAGATTGAGGGAGAGGAGGCGGCGGCGGAGAGTGGCGAATGGTCGGAATGATGAGCAGTGGCATGAATAGTAAGGACTTTTATGAGATTCCAGAAAAGACGAGAGAGAGAGAGGGTACTGCCGGGACTTGGGAAATTGGGGGAGGACAACGGCTGTCGGGCGGTGGCCGGTGGCTGGCGAGCGGTGGATGGCGGCTTGACCTTTGAAATTTGAAAGAGACGAGAGAGAGAGAGGGTGTGGATGCGTGAAACGGCTGGGCTGGGAAAGAAAATGGAGAGAGGTAATACTAGGGTCAGAGCTTTACAGACTGTATTATTATATCTAATCTAATACTCTCTCCGTCCCACGATACCCTTCACATTTTCTATATTTGGACGTCCCACAATACACTTCACACCCCATTTTTGGAAAAAAAGACAAATATATCCCCCAATTACCCATCAATTACAATATTGCCAGCTGGATTAACACCACTAATCCAACTAATTTGGGCCCATTAAGAAAAAAATTAACTGAACTAATCCACTAATTTGGGCCAAGTTCACATTTCATTTGTTGTCCACCTATTTCATTCCTCTCTTTATATCTCACTCTCGGCTTCGTCGCCCTGACGAAACCCTAACTCCTCTTTCTCCGCCGCTCTATCCTTCGATCTGCAAGTCTCTCAAAGGCGAGATGAGCAACCTTAGCCCTTCTCCTGCTTCTACGATCTTCGACCCAACCCATTTCTTCTCTTGCATCAATCGTTCTCCCACGATGATGAACCCTAAACCTTCTCTGTCCGATTCATCCAATCTTCAACCAGATACTGTTTCTGAGGTTGAAATGGTAGATCTATGATCTGGATCTGAGGATTTATGGTGCGAGATATTGGTTGGGGTTGACTCCATGCCGTCAGTGGTCGAAGGAGACAAGATCGACACAGATATCGCTGAATCCACCTTCGACACGGTAGTTTTCGACTCCCTACAGATGGATTCAGCTGTCGAGCTCCCTTCTGTTGATGGAGAGTTCGACGGGACATACTGTGACACCGTCGTTCCCGACTCTCCTTTTCATTATTTCGATGACGCTGTGTATGTGGTCGAGGACTCTGACCTGGAGGATGACATTCCAGGAACCTTCCCCCATCAGTCTCTATTTCGGAGGTATTCTGGCATTTCTTGCGATTCCGACCATAAACCTATGGTCCTGGAGTCCGAGAACGGGGAAGATGAAAATGTTCATTCCATCTTGCCACTGAATGAAGAATCCCTTCATTATCAACAGTTCATCTACGAGATGATTTGTATCCTACTACCTGCATATCGGTATATCCCTAATTCATGATTATTTTTAATTTCTGTAGCTTGGGATGCCATGTGAGGCTTGTTATGTGCTTTATGTCCTTTATTTGGCCCTGTGAGGCACTTGATTGATGTTGGCCCTGTGAGGCATTGATGGCTGATCTGTTTTATTTGGCCCTGTGAGGCACTTGAGAAATGTTGGCCCTATGAGACACTTGATTGATGTTGATCTTGTGTTTATACATGTGACACATTTGTTTAATTGGCCCTGTAAGGCATCTGTATTGGCCGTGTGAGGCATTGATGGTTGATAATGCTCTCTTTGGTTCTTACATGAATCCTTGAGGCATTTTCTTGTTGATGATGGGAAAAGTTTGATCATATTTGGTCCTGTGAGGCACTAAATGTTGGCACTATGTGATCTTGTGGTGTATTTTGGTCATGTGATGCATTTTGATGGCTATAGATGCTTTGCTTGCTCCTTAGTTGGCACTGTGTGTTCTTCGATGGGTAATAATAATTATCCCTGTAATCTGTAGGTTTTAAATTAGCCCAATGATGAATTTATTCCGAGGGCTAAGGATTCAAAGTTGTGGTAGTCCATTGGTATTTCACAATAAAGTAATAGACGTTAATTGAGTCACCAATAGGTTTATACAACCCTATTTAGGAGACCAAGACCCAATGACGATGTTATTCTGAGGTTCAAGTGCCTATCTTCATTGAACAAGCTTAATATATATATATATATATATATATATATATATATATATATATATATTTATTATAGGTAAGTACTTTTTTATAATTAAAGCAGGTTCAAAAAAAAATTTAAGCCCACCCATAATATATTCTAATAGATATTTTATCTTAAATACAAGAAATCTAAGCCTAATTACCATAAAAAAAAATTTTTTTGCCACAGATCATTCATCATCAATTTGAAAAAATTAACTCACCTTTAATACTTTACAACAATCCATTATATACTTCATCCATCTCATTTCAATCTTTACATATTTTCAATTTGGGTGTCTCATTCCAATCTTTACATTTTCTTTTTTAGTAAATAGGACCCACAAAAATTAATTATTTCTCCATGAGCCCACACATCACACTAATATACATACCCACTTTATATTAAAATATTATTTCTCTCACCTCACTCAAATTAAAATACTACATTCCTTATTCTACGTGCAATAAGCAAATGTATAATTTGAAACGAGATGGAGGGAGTATATATATATATATATATTACATAAATCT
Source organism: Pogostemon cablin (assembly GCA_023678885.1). NCBI lineage: Eukaryota > Viridiplantae > Streptophyta > Magnoliopsida > Lamiales > Lamiaceae > Pogostemon > Pogostemon cablin. Next base: position 3,008,148 of record CM042983.1, read on the forward strand.
AACTCACCCCATGATTAGATTCTAGTTCCACCATTGTATATTACTGTTTTCGCATTTTATTATTATTTACAACATAATTCTAATTTATTATTTCAATGTATTATAATAACAAAATATTAATGTAGTGTCCCTTTATATTATTCATTATTAATAACAAACTTGTGAGTGTTACTGACATTTATTTTATTTAGTTAATTATTTTATTACATTATTTTCAAAACTCAATTGACTGATTTGTCTTGATTATGAGTGATGTATATTATTTGGTGCATATCTTGTTTCTTTTAGTTTCGTTGATTCAATAATTTAATTTAGTCACGAACATGTGATCATAACATCTTTTTAATGAAAAAAAAAGTAAATAATAAAAATTAAACATAAATCTTTCAACATGACGAAGGAATTATTTACTTTAAAAGAGAATAAAATCTAGTGTTTTGGGTGCGTACCTCTGTACTTGGTTGCACTTAACCGTAGTTGAAAGCGGGTTTTGATCTCTCCAATTTGAAATTTTCTTCTTTCTTTTTGTCCAATTTGTTGCAATATGTTAACACCCTCATTCTCTTGTTTTTAATACATTATTATTCCTTGACTTCTCAAACTATAATTTTTGGTTTTAAACCGACAAAATAACTTCTTCATTGATGTAAATTAGAACACTTCTAAATTTTAGGTGTTGAATGATTGTTATCCACGCTGAAAACATATTAATTAATTAATAGGGGTTGTGTTTGATCTTGAATTTCGTGCTGGAGTAGAGGGTACAATATTTCATTGGATGGAGGAAGTATTAATTATCTGAGCAACAACAAAAAAAACAGAGGCTAACTAATATTTCCTCCATCCTCTTGATACATATCCATTTTGTCATTTTAATCCGTCTTAATACAAAGTATTCATTTCCTTTTTGATTGAGGTGACACACAAAATAATACTCCCTCCGTCCGCTTTAAGGTGTCCATTTTACTATTTTTGGCATCTGGTTCAAATGTATCAATTTCTCCTATTTAGTAAAAAAGTACACAATGATCCACCACTTCCCTCTAATACAGCTACCCACTTTACATATATTAATAATACTCCTTAATCCACGTGCAAAAAGCAAATGGATACCTTAGAACCGGACAGAGGGAATATTATTTATTTTAAAAAGATATTTTCTCGTGAGACATGTTGATTCATTATTATAGTATGCTTATATGTATTGGTAAATAAAACATATTTATAATGAATTATATTATAAAATCTTACAATCATATTTTAATATATCATTCATCAAATATACTTTAACAGGGACATATTCTCGTTGAAGCTTGCGGGGCTTCAGCCCCCCTAACCTTGTCAAAGTTCTTTATATATATTACTCCTAAATTATTAATTAATATTTATTCTTTTTAATAATAATTTTTATCCCCTTAACCTTCTAATAATTATTCTTGCAAACAATTAGATCGTTAATATTGATTAAAAAATAGCTTCTATTTTTACCATATGCTTTATAATTTCTTGAAAAGTGTGTCTACCCATTTGTTAGTTTTAGACATTGAAGATTATTTGATAATATTTTGAAATTCCTTCTAATAGCAAGTTATGTATTTATATTGCACTATTTTATACTCTCACATCCCACAATTATCCCCACATTTTTTATTTTCTTCACAGAGTAATTTACACCATAAAAATTTATTTTTTCTTATTTGTAGCCTAAAAATACTACATTACCTCTAGAAAAGTGAATAAAATTAGTCAAAAAACAATTGCCCCTAGAAAAGTGAATAAAATTAGTCAAAAAATAATTCTTTTTAACTCTTTATCAATGCAAACAAAATCGAAATGGAAGGTGTGTTGTTCAATGCTCGAATATGAATTATTATCAACACACACTTTTGTGTTTAGGCCCCCTCATATTTTTGTCGAGCTCCACCTCAGACTTTAACCACCAATAACATATTTTAACTATATATAACAATAATATTTTAACAGTCTTACAAACTGTATCATTCATCAAATATACTTTATCCACCAATAAACATTTTAATTATATACTAACATAAAAAAGGAGATAAACTCTAATGTTTTGGATCTTTTATACCATTGATAATAGACTTTGTCTATTTTAAAAGGAGATAAACTCTAGTGTTTGGGGACGTATTTCTGTACTTGATTGCATACAATGAATGCAAATATATTTAATTGTAGTTGAAAGTGGGTTTTGATATCTCCCCAATTTGAAATTCCCTTCTTTATTTTGTCCAATTTATTGCATCTTACAACACCATATTCTCTTGTTTTTTAATACCTTGTTCTCTTGACTTCTCAAACTATGATTTTTTGGTTTTAAATTGACAAAAGTTTTAAATTAAATTATTCAATGATGTAAATGTAAAACGCTTCTGAATTTTAAGAGTGTTGCATGATAATTATCCACGTTGAAAGCATTTTAATTAATAGGGATTGTGTTCATATCTTGATTTTTTTTAACTTTAATAGAATAAAATGTATTATATAGTTGATTTTGATTAAATTATATGTAAATAAATGTGACATTTTTGTAATATTGTAATAATATAAAGATATTGATATCTTGTGTTGTTTTTATTTTTTAGAAGCGTAAAATATTTGGGGATAAAGATTTTTTTAAAATAAAAGGTAGGTAAAAGTTTTTGTAATACTATAGAGGTTCTTATATTTTGGGTTATTTTTATATTTGTAGTGTACAAATAATTTTGAGATGTATTAAAAGAGAAAATATACATGTATTTGCAAGATTTGTTTTAAAATATGCCACTGTAACATAATATCGTTATATTTATTGTTTTGATGGAAATTAAAAAAATATTACTATATTTTAATATATAATGAATTAAAAATATGATATATTAATATATAGTAGTGTAGAATTGTATAGTATATAAATAATGAAAATATATTAATTATTTTCGCATGTGTGTCAATACTTACAAAACACCTTAATTAAATGTAACAATATTAATGTTTGGGTTTAAAAAAATCCAACATGAAATTGTGGATCAGTGGCTTTGCTGTAGAGTCAAAGCCCCTTGGTGATGAGCCTCTTTGACTAGAGAGAAATAAAAATATAGAAATACAAATATATAAAGTATTTTCTAACATACAAAATAGATTATACTAAATGTATTTCATGACATTTCCATACTTTGACTGGCCTGTCACTTCAATCGAGGCCCTTCTTTGTTGAACATATTGAGATTGCTGTCTCTCTTTCTCTACTCCCTTCTAATTTTACCATAATACCCTCCTCCCCAATCCCATTTTACCATAATACCCTCCTCCCCACTCCCACTTCTCTCTCACCAAATCTCTAAATTGCCCCTCTCAACCTGGTGATGTTTTTTTTAATTTTTAATTTTTTTTATAAATTCATAGTCTTTAAGATAGGTAATCAAACGATGAATTGGATACTTAAAAGTTGAGACCTGAAATCACAAGAATATTTAAAATAATTTAATTTAATTTAATGACAGTAGCACTAAATTTTCATATTTTTAACAAGTTTTTAAGATTTAAAAGGTTACTTTATAATTTTAAATAACTTTATGATTTCATATTCTAAAATAATTTTTTTTTAGTCCTAGAATAAATCTTTCAAATCCTAATTAATATTTAATACCCCTCCATTCTGACCAAATTTACACCTTCTGTTTGGCCCTTCTTCGAGTTAGTTCATGTTTTCATTAACATAATAATAATAATAATAATAATAATAATAATAATAATAATAATAATAATAATAATAATAGTAATAGTAACAAAATTAACACTTAATTAATAATCTCACAATATATTTAAGTTAGTTTCAGAACTTTAATTAATAATTTTTTTAATACACAATATACTCTTATTTAAAAAAAATTATCTTCAAAAATAAGTCAAAAAAAGTAATTTCTAACATCTTTATAATGCAAGAGTATATCTATCATTCGTAGCTTGGATTTTAAAACTTTCAATAGAGATTTTGTTTATATTTTGATGATCAATTTTATATATATTCTATATATTCTTGTTATCTTGCTTAAATAATAATCAATTAAAAATGGACATGTTTAACACTCTTAAAAAAATTTAAAATATTGTTAAAATGGGAATAAATAGAAATGTTGCAATTCCATTCGATTTAAATATATTTTCTTTGAATATTTGTAAAAGTTTCATTAATTTAGTATGAGTGAAAATAATACTCCATATTTTATTAAAAACTCTCATTCTATTATATTTCAGTTTAGATCTTTTATTTATGTGAGATATTTAGTCCACTCCGTTAATATTTATTTAATTGACTAATATTGAAAGTATATAATATAATCTAAGTTGGCACATTCACCAAATGGAATACTTTTTGCCATGGACGACCTCATAATGGGTTAAAATGAGTGAGTAAATAGGTATTCATAAAGAACAATTTATAATGTGATTTTCAATTTACTATCATTCGCAATTTTAAATTAATTTAATATGGTCAATGTAACAAGAAATATAATTGCTCTGGATAAAATCATGTTATGTTATATTCAATTAAAATTGTGGTGTCATTTTGTATAATTTTTTTCTTCTCAAAAGAATATAATATTGTGTTATCAAATTAGAATGTTTGACCATGATGACATGAAATTTAAGTTCAGCTATGTACTCCCTCCATCTCACTTTCCATGAGATGTCACATAAAAGTTTGCATATTTAAAAAGTAAAAAACAATCATCATTTCTCATATACTTTATTTACAAAAAAAACTATATCTACCTAACATACTTTATCATTTATTTATTAAAAAAAAATATCATTATACTCCTAAAAGTTATCACTTACTTAATTTTCGTGCTGGAATTGGGGGTGCAATCTTTTGTGGGACGGAGGGAGTATATTTTTTTGGGTTATATGTGTATGATGTGAATACTGTACAAATTTTGATTTGCAAGCCTTAACTAGTTGAGTATAAATAACTTTATATATATATATATATATATATATATATATATATATATATATATATATATATATATATATATATATATATATATAAAAGTGCAAAAATATCAAATCAAAATTGGTACTATAACTTTTGATAAATCCAATTGTAGATTTATATTTATTTTCAATTCATTTTGTATTAATTTTAATTATATAATTTTTAATTTTAATTCTTTTGTAAAAGTATTTGCTAAAATTAAAAAACGTGAAGAATTCATGGTACTTGCAAAGTTTTTGTAAAAGAATTAAAATTAAAAATTAAAAAGTTATAAAACTAAAATTAACACAAATGATTAAAATAAAAAAAATTAAAAATTGTGGTGCAAAGAGCTGATAATATCTCATTATAAGCTTACTATATTTTGAGCTATGATTTTAAGCATTTCGCAACAAGTTATTTATTTAAATTTAACTATATGTTAGATTGGCCAGCTAGTTAACCAATTCTTTAGAGGGCTTTCAATTTTTTTTTTTGTTTTTTTTTTTTCAAATCCATCACTTTCTTTTAGACTTTTTTTCACTAGTTTATTTAGGCCTATTTATTTATTTATTTTCAAAATTAAGATAACTGGAGCTAGGTGTGCAGCTTTACTTTTTATCCATCAATATATATACAACCCCAAACAATTATTTATAATAGAAAATTTGACCAAAAGTAAATTAGAACATAGTAGTACACTTTTTAATACTCTCTTAATCCCACGTATTTTTATTCATTTTTTATTTTGAGGTGTTCAACGTATTTTTATCCATTCCATTAATAGTAAAAATATACTACACATCTTATTTACTTTTTACTCAACTTTATTCATCATTCTCAATAACTTTATTTACTTTTTTACACTTTATTCATTATTTCCAACAACTTTATTTACTTTTTCTCTCAATATTACCAACTTATCCCTACTTTTTCTTACATTATATATAAAAAAAAATTCTTAATTTACATGTCCGTACAAACAGGTAAAAATACCCGGGACGATGAGATTCATTTACTACAAATAACAACCATCTATATCCTAGATTGGCGACGCGAAGTAGGGTGGGATTAGTCGACACATTTTAACACTAATTATTGGTAATGCTATAATAATAAAATAACATAATCCAAAATAAATTAAAATAAATTATTTACGAGGGGGGACAAGCATGATATCTAAATTTGTTTCATTATAAGTGTTGGAAAGCCAAGTATATTCCACCCATTTTGAATAATATACGATGTTGGGTTAGTAGGGCTTTAATGTAATTGAGCATCTGATTGGAAGAAAAAAATGGGAAGATGTTGGAATAAGATTGGATTGAAAGGTCAAAAGTGTCAAAATACGGTGGATACAATTCATTGCTTTATAGATGAAGGCCAACAATAATGGTTTTCTTTATAGATGGGGTTTTGGTTTGACCATTGCTCTTTTATATAGTATTTATTTATACATATATATATACACAGATGCGTATATATATTTTTGATTTCTCTCTGTTTCATATACTCTCTCTCTCTCTCTCTCTCTCTCTATTAATACTTTTAATAATCAACACATTCCTCTTCTCTCTCCTCTCCGCCCAAAAATCTACTCCCTGCATTTCCACATTTGTATTAATTTGACTTGATTCTAGGGTTTTTGTGCCCTCCCAAAATTGAGTCTTCAATTTGCAAGATTTGAGCTTTCACCTTATGGGTGATGTTGTAATCGACGGAAATTCGTGACTGCTCGCCTTGTCTTCCCCGATAAGGTTCAAGATTGTGTTGAATTTCGACTTCCGGTTAGTTTTTTTTTTTTTGGTTATGTTGGTCCATTGATTGGGTTTTGCGATGAATTACTGGGGGAATTGAGTTTGGTTGGGAGTTTATTGTGTTTTGTTTGTATCATATTTCTTTGAATTGTATATTAATTGTGATTTATTTCTAGGTGAAAATTTAAGATATTTTTGAATCTGGAGTTGATGTTTGCTTTCTTAGTTTGTCTCCGGAAAAATAGTAGGATTAAAACTTGATATTTAATTTGCTTGATTAGTTAACGATACAGGTGTTGCTATATAAGTGATTCGTATTATTGCATATTATTTTTTATTTATTTTTGTCCGATCGTGTTAGGATTACTAACAGTTTGGGGGTATTTTTACTGGGTATTTTACTCTGATGTATCATGCTTGGGAGATCAGATAATCTGTGAACAAGAATTGTTGATTAACTTTGGATTCAGCACCTTTGAATTTGCCCCAAAATGTTTTTAATTTCGAAAATTTTCTTTAAAGTAACAATGCCAATTTTCCTGGGAATTTGATTTTGGTTGTAATTTTTTGTTCTTTGAAACTTATATGCTAATATTATGTAGTTACAGTTGTCTCTCCTATTGAGTTAGATGCCGTTTCTTTTTCAAGCTGGAGGGAACTCCGTGACCAATGACCATTTAAATTAGCGAATAAGATTTATAATATTGCAGTATACTGAAATGCATTTGAAATTAATCCTGTAACAGGATATTGGAAGCTTTTCCCTTGCAATATGGGATGCTTTACGGTTTTGAGGAGTAAGAAGAAGAAATCTGAGCAGACCATACACTTTAAACGTGTGAATCCTCAAGAGCATTCGCCAACTGCATTACCGGAACCCCAAACTCAGACACGATCTTTGCAGTCTGCGCCTCCTAGCTTTAAAACCCGAGTAAAACCTGTACATTCAAATAATTCAGTCAGTAGTAGTAGGACACGAGCATTATCTGCACCATCGAGTCTTGATGCTGCTGAACAAGATGCACTCGCTTCTACTGAATTTGAGGAACAAGAAGAACCCAGGAACCGCCTCGGGTCAATGAAAGAGTATAATTCACCGAGCCCTCAACCTCTTCCACTGCCATCACCCCGTGGTTCTAATTCTCTCAAGGCAACATCAAGCTTTAAAATGATGAATGCTAGTGGCCCTCTTGATATGTCTGGACCACTTCCTCTACCTCCTACTTCGCATCCAACTATTACAGCTAAAGGAACACTTGTTAATTTTTCGTACGAAGAACTTGCAAATGCTTGTCATAACTTCTCTCCAGAGAGATGTATGTCTGAAGGACTCTCTTCTGTAATCTACCGAGCTTCTTTTGCGGAGGATGCATCTGGATCAAGGATGCTTGAAGCCACAGTTACCCGCCTTCACCCTTGTTATCAGGTATAGATTTTTTTTTTCCTTAAATTTTTTGGGGTGGTGTCCCAGTAATGTTTCAAAGTTCTTGCCTTGTTGCTGTGCATGATGATTCAAGAGATTTCCTGAGGGATTCGCTTCTTTAGTATGTTGTGTACCCATTCTCTGTTATAATTTTTTGTCTCAAACCTAATAATATATGATTGACCAATGTTTTAGGAGTCTGATAAGTTTCTATTCTTTTCTGTGAGTTAAAGTTGGAATTTGGAAAACATTTTGTCATCTGTTTTCATTAGTCTGATATTTTTTCCCTTTAATCCCAGGGCTTGAAGGAATTTGTGAATGATGTGAATACTCTTGCATCTTTGCAACATCCATTTCTCTGTAAATTGATTGGTTTTCATGCCCGTGAAGGCTCAGACCAGAGGATGTTGGTTTATGAGAGGCTATTTCATGGAAGCTTAGATAGGCATCTATATGGGAGATCGGATGGTCCACCCATTGACTGGAATAGTAGAATGAAAGTTGCTTTGTGTGCTGCACAAGGTCTCACCTTCCTCCATGAGGAAGGACCCTTTCAGGTAATCAGAGTTATCTAGCTATTATATCCATACAAGAAGTTCTATAGCTAAGATTATGATATGCAATTATTCGTTGTTTCTCATTGGAGCTGGGTTAGAGTGAATAATTTGTGCCTTTGCTTTTTGATAGGCAATGTTCCATGAATTTTCAACTGGATATATACAAATTGACAAGGATTTTAGTGCGAAACTCTCTGGATATGGTTGCATCAGCCACATTCCCGAGAGCGATATCTCCAGCGGCTCAGTTGTAAGTGCTTTAGTCAATTATTCCGTCTTTGTCTTGCCTTTCTTGATGATATGTTTACTGGCTGAGTAGTTAGAGTTAGATGTGAAAACTGTTGTAATATAATTGCATTTTGCTCAAATTATCCATTTTCTTTTCAGGCTGTGGCAAATCTTTCTGTGGAGACACTGGAGAGGGGGTTGCTGACCCCGAAGAGCAATGTCTGGAGTTTTGGTATCATACTTCTTGAATTGCTCACTGGCCGGAGAAACCTGGATAGCCGGCAACCTAAGGAAGAAAGAAATCTAGTGAAGTGGACTCGGCCCTTCCTTGCTGATGACTGTAGACTGTCCCTAATCATGGATCCTCAGTTAAAAGGCCGTTTCCCAGCCAAAGCAGCTCGAACAGTGGCTGATATCGCCCAACGATGTCTCCAAGTAGATCCATCAGAGAGGCCAACAATGAGAACCATTGTTGAGCATCTCAAAACCATACAGGATATGAAGTACACCTCACGGTTTCCTCTGCAAGAGCCTGGATCAATCAGTCAGAAGCATATGATTAGGTCACCTAGCCTGAATGGAATTGTTGTCACTCCGGTTCCAAAGTCTAATTTTTCACCGTCGCCTCCCAGTAGACCATCCGTATCTCCTCCGAGCACGCATGCATTGCCATTGGCTCTACCTCCCCGAACATGTTCGTCTACGCACTTATTAGATGAGATTGATCGACAGGAAAGCCGGAGATCATCGTCCTCAAACGTTCGACGATCTAGTGTGAAGGATTTTGATAGTTAGGAGTGAGCATTTTTTAATTTTTTTTTTCTCTTTTTTCTTTTTTCAACTTTATGAAAAGTGATTATACATATGGTATAGAAGATAAAAGATACTTTTAACAGAATTGGTCGAAAATGGTTTTGTAAATAAAGTTCTTGTTCTCTTGGGATGAGCTAGTTTCTACTGCCCCTAAGAGAGTATTGCCTTTATTCTGTATCTTCTTTCTAACCAACTGCTATATTCATTTCCCCTAGGGAAAAAAAAAAAAAAAGAGGATAATATTCGGTAGTAGTGAGCTCACATATGCTGCACACTAGATAATAATATAAGTGTAACTACATCATAATCTGCACAATGCTGTCTTCACTCATCTTCTGAACATGCAAATGTTCAATGTGAAAACTACAATGAGAGAAAGGAGAGAGAGATCAGGATTGATCGTTCTCTCTCGGATCTTTCTCAGATAACTCATTGCTACCCTCGTGCTCTTGAACAACTGTGGAAAAATCGCGCTCGTCCAGCACCTGATTTAGTGCGACGGATGAAGTCCCGTGCTGCTCAGAAACCAAGCTAGTAAGGCCATTCTGTCTCAAGTATGTATCCAAAGGTAGAGTTGCTTCTTGAAGGAGACTCATCATGCTAACACGCGATGCTTCTGTCTGCTCTCGACCGGGCCAACAGTTCAAGTCCAATCCTCCCTTGAAATCGTCAACGTTTTCTGGACACTGATCCCCGTTCTGGGATCTGTAAGCTGTTTCACCTTCTGATCTTTTTGGGATGCTGTCAACCTCTGCTTCCTCCTTGGTAAACTGATTCCTCTCTGCGATTTCTGCTTCACGCTCCGATTGGCGTTTCTTCTTTCTCATCATTAGTGTTTTGAAACGGCGTTTGACAGTCATGCAGACGTTGCATATGCATGTGGGCTTGTGTTTGCCCTTCCCACTCGGAGGCTGTATGCAAACAATGCACGAGCAGCCTGTACGATGCCTTGGGTGTTTGGTAGTTGTTGCCATAGATGAAGTGCCTGGTTTGCTTGTGTTAGCTCCAACAGGCGTTGAATTCGTCTGCGTTTCCAGGTCTGGAGATTCATGTTGATGCACTGGTTTGAGAGTCGCCGTCGAAGCTCTCCCCTTTGTGAAGTCTACAAAACACTAAGTTTTAAAATTCATTTTCAAGTTCAACTTCAGCAACGCCATAGGAACCATGGAAAAATATACCTCTGTTCATTCTGAGAAGAATCTCAATTTCCCTGGAGTCGAATTCATCTGGGGCAGAACATGAGCATCTGACTCCAAAATAAACAAAAAATTACATTCTTTACATTTCACTTTCGATTTTAGTATCTTAAACAAAACCAACCTTGTCCGATCATTGACATTGTCCTGACATGTCCATTTGGGAGGGAGAAGAAAATCTATTGGCAGTTTTCGCCACTTAAGGCAACCATCACATTGAGTCCATTGCTCCTGCTCCCTGGATCAGAATCATTGTTTTCTAAGAAGTGTTGAAAACCTTGTTCGGTACTAGATAATCATTCGTTGAATCAAACAATAAAAACATCATCTTAATTGTCATTTTCTTTTTCTTCTTACCCAGATAGACGAGCAATGAAGATGCTCCTCTTCCCAAAAACAGGAGGTTCCTGAAAGGCAAATATAATCACCTTCGTAAATCTAGTCATTCTCATTAAACTAACTTGAAACTTCAAATCCTCCTTACATCAAATTCTTCAAATTCATGATCTTCAACTGAGACGCAACTTGGCTTTAGACTGGGTGGAGAACGGAGCATATCCTGTACCTCTTCCCACGAAAGCCTCAGCTCCAAAGAATCATGACCATCAATAATTAGGCGTTTACTCTTTGGCCCAATGTTTCTTCGTTTGCGTTCTGGAAGCAGCAACGGCTGGGCCAATAGATTGTCTCCCGACTTGCACACATTCTTCTCAACAATTTCGGGGCTAATGTTCCCAGGGTAGACATGCTTAGACAACAGAGTCATAGAAGGACTCCTGCTTCCTTTCAGTGACTGAAGAAGACCAGAGTAGCCGCTTATTAAATGTAGATTATCAGCATTACCCAAGAGTGCATCACCTTGAAAAGCACCACTATCCATTGAATAGTTAGAATCCTGTTTCATCGACAATAATCAATCAAAATAACCTCTTATAGAATACACCAGGCGATATAAACGGGCTGCAGTGTTTCACCATCCATTTGCACATATGCACACTGTGTGCAGCAGTTGTGTGTGACCTTGTGTAATATACAAAACACTATCATGTACATATAGGAACTTCTCAGTTATAATGGTCAACAGCTGATGATAATGCACACTGTAGCTACCTTCTGCACAGATATATTGTTTGATGCTTTTCGGAACCCCATCAAAAGTTTTCCTTCAGGATCCATACGACTGAATGTAACTGACAAGACAAACCTCCACGAGATTAGAAGAGAAGTAACCTCCTAACATTTCTAGTAAAATTTAGATGAAAGCGGAAAACACAAGGAAGAATTTTCAAAGTTTTCAGTTCAGACATGCACATTAGTGCAGGAAGATTGATGTTATCAACATGGAAATGCCATCCAATGAATGAGATAGTTAGGAGGATGAGATATTGTTAACATACCTGTATCTCCCGCCAATAATTGCATTGACTGAATGCAAGGGGTAACACCCTCCAAAACATACATTCTGCTATTATTATTAGGCCAAAATCGGAACTGGAATACCCATTCTTTGCCCTTCACATCCTGAATCCTCAGAGGAAGGCCTTCCGGCTGAGATATTGGTGGAAAATATGCCTACACAAGTTAAAAGATAATCATTAGATAGCTATAATAAAAAGGGGTGAGAAGGTACAATTATTATACATTACCAAAATAATAAATTTGAATGTATGCTAATCATTGGAAACAAATTTATGAATGTATAACATTAATTTTACAGTTTTACGTAACAGTAGCTAGTTTAGAAATATACTTCTGCACATGCTTTAGGAAGAACCAGGCGACCAATACGACCAGCATCACTGGCACTCAGAACCTTTTCAAATAAGGGAACAATGGTGGAATTCGAGCTAGAAGACAATAAAATTAAGGAATTACATGGAGTACTAGTCTAAATGGTTAGACTAAGTACGACTTCTCGATTTGAATTTAATAGCGAAAAGAAAAAAAACACAATTAGTCTAAGGATACTCTCCAGATATTTGCTGCAACTCCTGGTCTGTTATTCGAGGCCAATAACGTGGAAGCAATTGATTCTTGACCCTTCCTTCTACAGGTGGCCTCGCCACACGTAACTGTGAAATAGAGCTAGAGTTTGTTTCTAATCCTGAACCGAGAATGGTTGGTACCCTCGGTAAGAGATGTCGGGGCCTAGAACCCAGATGAAATGAAGAAATTGCAGTGTTCAGTTGCCTATCTTCAGCAACAACCTCGGATAAGGTATTTGAGTTTGATGAAACAGACAAGCTGATGCTCAGATTCGTCTGAACTAATGGCTTGTGTACACTTTTAGCAGGTTTACTTTCTTGCAGCATGTCATAATTCTTTGATGGTCCAATAGATAACTGGTCAGAACTTGACAACAATTTATACCCTATTTCTCCTGAACCAGCAAAATCATCTTCAAGTTTCCTAGGAAGAGTATCAATATTCTGGGAGGGTGGCAAGTCCCCTTCGCAGTCATTATCAGCGTCAGCACTGGATTGTTCAGGCAGCATCCTTTCAAAGTTTAGATCTGCACAGTTTTCTGCTGATAAACCACGTGATTTATTTTTTTCTTCAAGTGTTGTCTGCATAAGGCTTTGGAAGAATCAGAGTATATCTCAGTTAGAGAAATAAAATGTTTCCACAGTTGAAAGTCACATAAGACACACTGTAAAAAATTCTTAAAGATAAGAATAACCAGATATTTGGAGGACAAAATTAATTTTAAAGTCAACTGCCAGAGTTAAGTTCTTGAACTTGTTTTGACAGAGAGATTTGTCCTAATTACGAATGACACCTGGTCCAAATATTTTCAAAAACACATCAGGCGTACCCGCACCAATGCTGTAAAAGGCTCTAAGTGGAGGGTGGATTAAAGACTGGCATCTAGGCAGGGCTTAGATGGGATTAGACAGGCCTTGTTGGGTCGACGTGGGAAAAATGTACAGGCAGCCAAGGGAATTCTAGTGCCTATGCATGACCTAAATGAAAGTATGCAGGAAATTTTACTATAATATATGCACCAGCAAAATAAAAACGTTGCATCCGTTGTCCAATAAAAAACTTAGATCATGCACAAATTGGTCTTACAGAAGGATGATTAGTATTCTTGCTGCAGCCTTTACAATTAACCCCTCCTGTATCAAGTAGCTCTAGCGAAGAACTAGAAGCAATGCATCCACAATGAAGACGCTGCCAATGTTTCCAGTGAAACTAAGTCAATACAAAGTGACAGGATTCCACTACAAGTAAGATATGAACCAAACAAGGAAAAGTAGTCCACCAACGCACCTTCCCACATGAAATGCAATCCCTCCAACCAGTTTCCTCTAAATGGAACAATTCACAAAAGACCAATTCTTTATATACAGTCCTGTTGACAACCCATCCCAATTGTTATGTTCACTGCATAAGTTCATATCATCATTTATGAATGAAACATAAAAGGCTAAAGATAACACAACTCAAGAAGACAATACTTTGTTTAATCAAGAAGGGTTCTATCTTGCCTAAAAGCTGGGATCCCTCCTATGCGGAGGGGGGCTTGATCTTAATTCAGAGATTTAAATCCTTGCCAACCAGAATTGCCATTCTTACAACTACAAGGACAAATCACACTTCGGACTAAGGAGTACAATTCTGTGGCTTGCAATATTGTACTCAGATTCTCATTCTCACCAGTTCTCCACCAGTTTTATTTTAGTTATAAAATCAGGTCTAAACATATGATCTGAAGATATGATTTAGGATATCAACCACTGTACACTAGATAAGTGCCATATTATATACATCAAAATGAAAGAAGATCCACTTTCAAGCACAGATGCACTATCATGCAGCTGTGTTAATGATTTTATATTTCACTGCACTCATTACAGCACGTAATCTACTCACCTGATCAAACTAAAACTTCTAAGTCAGCGAAAATTCCAGGAAAAAAAAAAGGAAACTGATGAACCCCAGCTTTTTAGATATGCTAAAATTCTCTATTAATTCAAAGACAATTGAAGAACAATCAAGAATACCCAAACAATTTTCGACATTGATAACACCAAAAAGCTCCAACATTATGTTCCAAAGACATCAATAAAACCTCCTAACTAATACACACAGCAAAGTAGAGTTGGAAAATGGATGAGAGAGAAAGGGGGGATCTGGTTAAACAATTCATACCCGCAATTATCACAAAGAGTAGCAAAGCCACCGGATCGCAGTGGCCACCCCTTTTTCCATTCCACCGAGTTCGTTGAAGCGCACATCCCATTCATGCACACCCCACCCTCCATTTTCAAGCACTTTACAAAGTGGGCAGGGGAATCAATAACCAACTGCACAATAAGTGAACCAAAAGAAATGGGAGTGTTGATTTGAGTGTTTTAGATAAAGAAAATTAATAATTGAAACAGAGGAAGTGGGAAGTTGCCAAATTACAGTTAAAATGATTTACTTTTTCGCACGAGTAGAAGTGTTATGATTGGGCCAAATGTGGGGGGTTTACTTGAATGCTTGTTTGACTACAGCAAGATAAGTATCCTCACCGTGGAAACCGGCGGAGGGAGTTTTCCGGCGGAGGCGATGCATTTGTGCATGCAAGATCGCCTCTTTGAAACTTCAGTTGAAGAAGTATAATTTCCTTCTACCACCGCCCTCTTTTATTTATTTATTTTTTGCTTTTTATTTATTATTTATTTATTTAATGCATTTCGTATTTCAGAATTAAGAAAGTCATAATACTTAATACTTATAAAAGAATGTCGGCAATTTATAGTGTGCATTCGGGTGCACCCACATACAAATATAAACAAAAACATATACAATTAAGAGTAAAATGTATACAATTTAATTGTTAATTTTTTTAATGAAAAATTTTATATAATATTCAATAAAATGTTATACACATATGGATGTTAATTTTTTTAATGAAAAAATAATGTGAAAAAAGTATACAATTATTACAAAACATGTATACAAAATAGAATAATATATATATAAAATATAATAAAAAGGTATACACATATGTGTGCACCCTTACACCCGGTGCACCCAATATACACTCAAGAATGTCAATATCGAATTTGGTATCACCCTCCTATCAACAAACCTTTAACATTAACTCAATTAATCGTTATTTAATCTTAGAAATGGATTGATTATTACGTTAAAATAATGTGGAGTTTAATAAGATGTCTATATGAATGCTTAATACAAAGTAATAATTGAATATCCTGCTATAAATAAAATTACAGTTGAGTGTTGGAACCCCACTTTACAAGTGGTCTAATTTAATGAAGAACATAATACATTTATATATTAAAATAAATAAATTCATTATAAAAAAAAGGAAAAAAAAGTTGAAAAAAGAGAAAATGAAGATTATCAAGAGAAATAGTGTTAAATGTTACTCTTTTCCTATATTTATTTTGAACTTCCAATCAAAATGTTATACTCCTCTATCCCATTTCAATTTCAATGTTTACATATTTCTATTTTGGGCGTCTTATTTCAATATTTACGTTTTCTTTTTTAGAATATGAGACCCACCTAAAACAATTAATATATCACCATGGTCCCCACATCCAACACTAATATATCTACCCACTTTAAATTAAATGTTATATTTTTCTACCAATTATCTATTAAAATACTATACTCCTTAATTAACGTGCAAAAAATAAACGTTAACATTGAAACGAGACGGATAAAGTAATTTTCTTTTGTGGTTTATACACCATATTAATATAAATATTCACTATATTTTAAAGAAAGATTCTCTAGATAATTTTTGCAAGAGGTATTTTAAGACGAATTTTTATAATTCAATACGCATTAAAATATCATATTTCATTAAAAAAAACCGAACTTAAACATTAGAGGAGAGTGGAAGAATATCTTTTAATCCATAGCAAGGAAAAATCAGGGTTGGGGCTGCTTTAGCAATTCGCATGCAACAGTGAGGGGGTGATTTTACAAGGATGCCCTCGGCGGCTTTCATAGAATTCCAGCTTTACACTTCCGACAATGACCCTTAACGTCCTGTTTGGCGCACGCTGCTTCTTCAAGCAATCATCATTATTACCACCCTCTCTTTTTCATTTTATTTATTTATTGCTTTTTTACTCACGCTAATTAATGCTTCCTCACGTCACGCTCTCCTCACCACCCACCTAATTCTGGATAGTGAGATTTTTATTTTCAGAAAAAATTTAAAAGGAGAATTTTATTGGATAGTATAATGATGAGTTCTTAAAAATATAATTATTATATGTGATACGTGGAACATGATTTTTGGAAAATATAGAAAATTGATAAGCACTGATTTTATGATACGTAGCTTTTTGCATTATTAATTGGTTTTTGAAAAAGTAGTTGAAATTTGTTTGAATTCTTTTAAAATAATTTGGGCCTTGATTCAAATGCATCAAAGCGGCCCATAAAATATGGCCCAATCAGCTTTATAGTATTGGATGGCTGGTTGCATTTCTTGTAGTGGCCCAAGATTGAACAGTCATGGAATGAAATTTTGGGTTGGAAATGACATAATTTATGTCATATTTGTTTTGGGTTTAGTGGCAACGGTGCGAAGCACATATGGCAAGTGGCAACGGTATATTTGGACCGTTACATTAATTTTAATTTAATTTCTACTATTAGTTAAATTAAATAATTAAAAATTAAAAAGAACCCACTATTCTATATTTTAAGACATTAAATCTTAGAGAGTTTATATTGGGTGCATCCTGGTGCAAGGGTGCACCCACATGTGTATAACTTTTTATTCTATTCTATATACATGTTATTCTATTTTGTATACGTATTTCGTAATAATTATATATTTTTTTTACATTAAGTTTTTCATTAAAAAAACTAGCATTCATATGTACATAACTTTTTATTCAATAGTGTATACATGTTTTTTAATAATTTTATTATTTTTTTACACTCCATTTTTTATTAAAAAAATCTAATAATTAAAAATTGTATATATTTTTACTCTTAATTATATATATTTATGTTTATATTTGTACAGAGTACACACCATAATTAGCCAATCTTAGAATGTAACCTAAAATCACCTCACTTTTTATCATTTAAAATGATTAAATCATCCTAAAAAACCAACAAAATTAATAAAAAAAAAAAACAATTTCTTAAGAGGGAGGAAAAATACTAAAAAGGGCATTTCTGTCACACATAAATACAAAGTTTTTCTAAACAAAAGAAAAACCAGTTTCTTCTTCCTTATCCGAGGAACGTCTGCTCTTCGCCTCGCCAGTGTTGTATCTCATTCTGAAAATCTAATTTCTTTAATGGCGGGAATTTCCGGTTTCAAATGCACCTGTGTCCCACCGCCATCTTCCTCTCTTTCCTACGCTTCCAACAGGTTGATTCTCCCGGCGCAGCTCAGAATTTCCCGCCGTCTCTCCACACTCCCCAGTTAGTGTTTAATTTTCTACTCGTATTACCCTAATTCACATCTTTCATTTGTAAATGTTGCTCTAATTTCTGCAGAAATATATGCATTGACTAGCAACGATATCAAAGTAGGGCTCAACATTGAAGTGGATGGAACCCCATGGAAAGTTATTGGTAATCACTTTTGCGTGCTTGTTCTCGTTTTAGTTTTCAATCCTTCTTTTGTTCGATAATTAACGGTTAATTTGAAAATTAACTTGATAAAATACCTTGCGCTGTTTTGCTCTCTGTTAATTGCATTTTTTAAGTTGTGATTTTAAAAATATTTTTGGGCATTTGTAGAATTTCTCCATGTAAAACCTGGAAAAGGGGCAGCATTTGTGAGAACCACTTTACGAAATTTTATCACTGGAAACCAAGTCGAGAAGACTTTCAGAGCTGGAAGTAAGGTAATTAGTTACTGGATGCAGAGGTTTAATAAGTTTCCTTTAACCGAATTAAAATGTAGGTGGAATTTGAAATTCGATGGAATAATTATTAAGATTGATTTTCATATCGAAGTTCAATATGTTTGGGGCAAAATGAGTTTTCATTATGAATTCAGTGGCCTAATACTTGCCATCTTTCTTGAACTTGTTTAAGGATATGAGCATCTTATTTCTTAAATGCTAGTATATTATTTGATGAAAGCTTGTTCAACCAGTCCAAAATATCCAATCTACAAAATTAGTTCCAAGAATTTTTACCAAGTTCAAGATATGATGCAGTATTTATTAACAATTTGACTGCTTACATAATTCCCCTCTACATTCAGCTAGAAGAGGCTCAAGTATCCAAAGAAACCAAGCAATTCACTTACAAGGATGGTTCGCAGTATGTTTTCATGGACTTGGTAAGTTGTCTAAGCTTTCAATATCTATACAGGTGTACGATAGGTATACCATATGATTATTATTGCTTTACTAGAATCCAAACTCATAATCTAAACCACTGTATATTTGCCTTCGCCTTGTGTCCATTTGTAGATTAGCAATATTATTAGAGACTAGAGTGAATCATGCTGATTCCAACTCGTTATGAGGCAACTATATTTAACTTTTGTTGGAAACCACCGTTATATGATTTTTGGTCCCTGAGTCCAGATGTTGGACAATGTTTTATGAATGTCCCAAAAGGCAGAACTCATATGTTATATTAATGTACAACTCATTCGATATCATCTCGAATAAGCTGGTGATTTATGAACATCGCTTGCTTGGCTTTATTTAAAACCATTCTTCATCTTCTGTTCTATTATACTCTTTGCGCAATTCTTTCACATACCATGGAAGATCACTTATTTGTCCAGCTCTTTAATTTGGACTGGTCTAATGGTCCAATTTACTGTAGCAATTGTTAATTTCACCTCCTGAAACTTATGTTCCAGAATACATTTGAAGAAGTTCGTCTGAACGAGGCAGATATTGGAGATAAATCTAAGTGGCTGAAAGAAGGCATGGACTGCAATGTGTTATTCTGGAACGGGAAGGTTAGTGCTCAACTCCAATTTCTGCAGTTTCACACTTACCTCATTAATTATTTGCAATGATTAAGTTAAAGACTGACAATTGACAATTCCATAGGTCATTGATTTCGAACTCCCCATCACAGTGAAGTTGACCGTTGTTGAAGTTGATCCTGGTTTGAGGGGTGACACAGCTCAAGGTAATCTTCGACATTTATTTTTCAATTCTAATGGAGATGAAGATAAATTGAATAGTTAGTTTTTAGGGATCACCCCTTAGAAATAGAAATAAACCATGTACTGAGTCCCATTATGCTTTTACCTATTTCATCTCATATGTTTCAACACATCTACTGTTCCTATATGGTTGCAGGAGGATCAAAGCCTGCTACAGTTGACACAGGTGCTGTGGTTACCGTTCCGTTGTTCATAGAAACTGGCGAGGTGATTTTGGTTGATACCAGAACTGGGCAGTACATGAGTCGTGCATAGCTTTCTTCAGTTTCATCTTGCTTCCAAATTTTTACGGGTATCCGGCATCTTCTTCCCCATGTTTTTGAGCAATTTCCTTTTAGTACCATAGCAGAATGGTTTCCAGCTGTTCACTCACATCTAAGTAAAACAGTCCCTGGAGGAGACTTTTATACATAATTCTTTTTGCAAGGGATACATCATTTAGAAATTATGTATGTGTAGAATCATAGAGGATATACAGTATAATACAGCATAACAATTCCTCCCTGCCAATTTCTTTCATTTTGCTTTACAAACTTCAGTCACTTTCCATGTTTTCATTTTCATTTTCTCATTTGGTGCAAATGAGAATAGGAAGGACAACGATTTTCTAGCAATAATCTAATTTTTTAAGTCTTCTCCATTTTGGGATAGAATTTTATACAAAATGATCTTGACACTCGATCGGACTGCCTTGGCTTCGTCTTCGGCACCACGCCTCTTTTAATTGCTGCACCATAAACTTTACGAGCCTCTAATGATCTTCCTCGTCGATTCAACTCAAGGATCAACTCATTAAAAGGTGGATTCAACTCATCCATCAACTCACTAAAAGGAATTTCCTTGGACATTCTAACTTGATGCATCATCATCACAACTTGCAATGCCTTGTCAACCTCTCCATATCTACAGAGACCCCGGATGGAGATGTTGAACGTTAACGTCTTGGGCGAATAGCTCATCAGGATCATCTCGTTTAACATCTCAAAAACTTTCTCCATTTTTGCTCCCCTGCAATAGGCTTCAATCAAAAGCTCATATGAATCTTGGTAAATGGTGTAATCTCCATTCTTCATTTCTTCATACACTTCAAACACATCATTCAGCATCTCCTTCTCCATCCTCGAACCCCTGCATAATCGTCGTACCATGGTGTTCATCATCCTCTCGTCCACTCGTATACCAACTCCCACCATTTCTCTGTAGACCCTCAAAGCTTCTTTTGTTATACCCCATTTCAACAATCCATGCAAGAATGTACAATAGGTAATGTAATCCGGTTCACATTTCGTCTCCTTCATGTGCTGCAATAGACGAAAACCACGCATCGGCTTCCCCTCTTTGAAGAAGGCATTAAACAGAGTGTTGTACGTCGCCACATGGGGATCCAACTCCATTGTTTTAGCTTCTCTCAGCAACTCTACAGCCTCGTTTGTTCTTCCCACTTTACAGAAACCATCCATCATTGCAGTGTAAGTGTAGATATCTGGTTTCAGGGACGACTGCTTGATTCTGCCAAGCAAGGCGTAAGCTTCCTCTACCCTCCCAACATAGCACATTCCCTTCAACAAGCAGTTATACGTGTTGATTGTTGGCGCGCAAGCTATCTTAGACATTACGTCGAACACCTCGTATGCATCTTGCAGTCTACCAATCTCACACAGCGAGTTGATCAGTGTAGTGAAAGTAGCAACATCCGGCTTGAACCCTTCTTCCACCATGCGGTACAGAGCACTCTTCGCTTCGCTCGGCTGATTGTTCTTGCAGTGACAGTTGACTAAGATTGAGTAGGTTCGATTATCTGGGAAGAACCCTAAAGATGATAAACTGACCTTCAGCTTCAATGCCAGTTCAAATTCATCACTCGATACCAAAGACGAGAGTAGATGGTTGAAATCGGATATGGTTCGCATTCCTCCATTTCTCTGGAGCTTTTCCAACGCTTCAAGCTTTTCGGAAGAGGGCACTGTAATTACAGTTTCGAGAAAATCTTGGACTTGCAATTTTCTGCTACTGGTGCGCCCGTAAAGATCGTGATTTTCTTTGATCACACAGAGTTTTCGTGGTGGGATTGCATTTCCGGAGAAGAAAAAGGGCGAATTGAAGGTGGGAAAATCGGCGGAGGGATGAAGAGAAGTAAAAGGTCGACGCCATGGCTGTGGAGAGAGCATGACTGGGGAATGGATAAAGGCGGTGCTGATTCCAAGGGTAGTTATGTAAATAGAAATCCAATTATCCATCAAAACAAGAATTAAAATTTTAATTTTAGTTTTAGTTTTTTTTTTTTTAAATATTGGTTTTATGAATACATAACATAATTAGTTAATTCAAAATTTGAAATGAATTTGAAGACATTAAAGTAACAAGTGAGACGTTGAAGCAGGAATATGTGAAGATTGAATCCAAGACTACAATTTATTAGCATTAACCTCATACTGCACTTCGCATTACTTCCTGGAATTTAATATTCACTATCCTATTAAATTCTCTCTGAATATATATTTTTTAAACTCTAGTTTTAATTCTCTGACACAAAATACATTATAATTATACTAAGATATAAAGCGACACATACAATTAAAATTGAAGTAATTCTTGGAATATCAAGTTCCATGTACTTTAAATTTAAGAGTGTGGCCCGTCCATTTGTCCCCAAACTCAATTTAAACCCCTAACAATAAATAGGGTTAAATAGAACATGGAAGAGAGGTTGGAGACCGGTGTTCTTGGGCTTGGGCACAAAAGCTTTTGCCTAAATTTAATTCACAACCACCAAAGTTAATTCATATAGCATCATTCTTAGAGTAAAAATATCAAGAAATGACATGCTATTCAAAGTAGGATTATTATTTTAAGCATAAAAATAAGACAAATTTGCGGGAAAATATATGACTTACATACATAAACATACTAGTATATCAAATTGTAAAATCTTGATTTAATAAAGTAATTAAAATCAAACCCTCAATGATCTGGTAAATGCCTTAAAAAACATGGGATTCTTATCCCCTGTCTCATCCTTTCTTGCTCCCTTTTTTCCAAGAATTGGACTGAACAACTTCTTCATCGCCTTCTGGAAGCTCGCCACCCGCCGCCCTTGTTTCGCCACCGGTTTGGGCGGCGCTTTACGGCGCTCCACCGCCGGCTCCGACAGGCTCCGGCCGAGCATGGCGTTGCTGAGCTGGACCTCGAAGGACAGGCGCTCGTACTGGTCGAGCAACGTGCTCTGTTCGTCGCCAAACCTCTTGAAAATGGCTGCCATCTCTTCCGCTGTCGCCATTTCAGACAGCAAATCCTGGATAATCCCTTGCATGAATGTCTCTCTGTCTGTCTGACCAATATATATGTGTGTGTGTGTGTGTATTGAGAGGTGTGTGGAGATGGAATGAAGACAACAGAGATGGGAGTACGGAAATGGAATCTCTGAGGCAATTTCACAAGCAAGTGATGGGGAAGAAAAAGTGAATAAAATCAGACAACGTATGTGTCTGTATCTGTGTCTGTGTGTGTAAAAGCTAGATGAGAATGATTTATTTTTTATATTTTATTTTTCCAAAGTAGTCCAAAGGGCATGAATTTATATATTAGCACAAGAGTTGAGAATAATAACTATTGTAGGTAGAGATTAAATTTACAATGGTGAGTATTTCAAATTAAATTATGCAAGTCGTTGCATTCATAATTCTTTCATTCAAATTTTGATTTTGAAATCTGATCGCTAAATATGAATTTATTTCTCTTCACTTACCTATTTTTTAGTATTTCATAAAAGAAAATTTTCTATTTATTTTTTCTCTTTTAAAACCGTGCATTATTGCAAGACAACCAATTATATGCATAAAAATATCTGATTCTAATTGCTGGATATTTCTTTTCACTTACCTTTTATTTTATTTCATAAATGACATAATTTGTGTAGTGTGACTTTTTTCTTCTTTAAAAAAATTCATGAATTATTGCAAGATAAACATGTGTAATACCTATAACAAATTCGATGAATGATTTTTTTTTTCATAACAGAATGTGAGGATTGGGTGAAAATCTTCATCAAATGAGTGAAGTATGAGGTGGACAACTTAACTGATTTGTTGGAAGCTTTTTGGATGTTAAGCATTGTTTGAAAGGATGCAGAAATGATCAAGGAAGAAAAAAAAAAGTTCAAAACCAAAACCAACTCACATAGAAGTAATTCAATAACTTTTCTGAATTTTACTGCATCCTTTCTTTTGATATATTTTCTTTGTTTCTGAGTGATTCATTTTCTTATATACTCATACATTAATA
Organism: Pogostemon cablin; assembly: GCA_023678885.1. Classification (NCBI taxonomy): domain Eukaryota; kingdom Viridiplantae; phylum Streptophyta; class Magnoliopsida; order Lamiales; family Lamiaceae; genus Pogostemon; species Pogostemon cablin. The sequence continues at coordinate 3,032,520 of CM042983.1, forward strand.
AAATAACATCTTTTTCTTAAATAGATGTAGATCTTCATGAACAAATCACTGTAAACGCTTGTGTTTAGCATTTTACATTTATTTATTCTTGTTGTCAAACTAAGTGCGAGTCCAAATGTTACAAAATTCGGTACACCTTCTTAACAGAAAAATATTAACAAGATGATATTAATCTACTTTGTACCCATAAGTTAAAGCCTTTTTTCCATATGTATAAATTGTGTTATAGTAATTTAATATAGATTGCTCACGATATCAGCTGCTTTTTTTTAAAACAAAAGTTAATGAGTACTCCCTCCGTCCCACGTTATCATTCACCTATTACAAAGGAAAAGTGGAATTACAAAAGAAAGGTGAACGATGACGTGGTACGGAGGAGTATATTTTTATGTTATTGATAAGAATCAAAGCTCACAAGACTCTTCTACTGCTACTCAATCGATGGAACAATGTGGAAGGGTATGCTTTATGCTTTCTTGATTGATGGAAATTGGGGTGTTCCTCAACATTATTCCAACTGGCTTGCTCACCAATAAAGCTTACAACATTCATCATCTGATATTCTAAATTAAATAAATGGCTAAACTAGTTAGCTGCAGTGAGTTCGAATCTGTTGTTTAAATTCCTATATTTTTTTAATTAATAATATGTGAATTTTATCATTTTTACCTTTAAACACATGGATTACAACTTATCGTATTTTATGGAAGGTCCACTCATGTGTGATTCTAAACTATAAAACGATATTTTTATACATATTCGTTTTTCAGAAATGTAATCATGATACATTATTTTCATTTCAAAAAAAAAAAACTCTAATGTGCGAAAGAATAAAATTTCTGAAAAGAGTAGTTAAATTTTTTAAGAAAAATCAAACTGGGCTGGGCATGATTAGAAGCCCACTAATTTTGGGCTTGTCCTTCTGTTAGTCCACAATAATGACCCAATTATGGAACTTACACGTATCAACTCCTGATTGGGTGAATGTTATACAGTGAAAATGTCGCTAAAGCCCTCGATTCGATCTCGTGTTAACTGTTTTCATGTTTAAGATCCAATGAAGACTGTATGTACATAAACCCTAAAATTCCTTCTTCAATCTGTTTGACCTCATCCACATTTATTATTCCAATCATTCCCAGTTTTAAATCTGATCATATTTCAGCTCTTCTATTAATGAAGTAACCTGTATGATTCTGTTCGTAAAAAATAAGCTTTCAGTGAATAACTGAAAGTGAAAGCTAAATTTCCCAATTTTGCTGAAAAAATGAGTTTCTTCGCTTCGTTTCGACAGTAATAATCGGAACAAGCGACAAATTGGGGTTTTTAGAATGGATAAAAATGGGTTTATTGTAGTTTTCCTCATTTTCGTATTCATTTCAACCAATTGTAACGCTTCGATGAATTATCATCATCTCCGGAAATTGATTGCAACTGACCATAGCAATGATACCACGACACCTGAGGTATGGTTTTATTTTATTTGCATAATTTTCGCTCTTCGAAGGTTGATCTTTATTAGTTGGGATGATTTTTTTTTCTTTTTTATTCAAAGTGAATTCTTTTATAGGTTTCACCACCTGTAAGCCCTGTTAATGATTCCAATACGAATCCGATGAATACAGAAAAGCCAAAACTAGATAAGCAATTAGAATCTCAGAGGAGCAATCAGACTAATAGCAGTGTGCCACTGCCAACACCAGTTGACCCAAAGGGATCAGGCAAAACTGAGAATACCACTAAAACTGATGATACTCCTAGCACCCCTTCAGAGGAGGAGAATGGTAATCATGTTAATAGTGGAAATGGGAAGGCCAATGATTCGTCGTCGAATTTGGGCAACGATGATGGCTGCGAGGGATGGCAGAGTTGCATGGACCAAGAGTTACGTGCCTGCATTCAATCTTCGACCAACGGTAGTCTTTTCATTTTAAATCAAACTCTTTCTAGTTTAGTCCTCAGATGTTTTATGCGCAGCACTGGTAGCTATCTATGATTTCTTGTCTCTAGGCTATCGTTGTTATGAGTCGATTGACCTATGCTGAAGTTATTGGAATGTTAAAACTAAAACTCAAGACATTCACATTCTATTATAAAAGAATGTGTGCAATGTTAGTTGACGAAGTTCGCCATTATGATACTCTTTATAAATGGAATATATATTGATCAAGCATTAAAAGATATCTTTGTTAATATCAAAGCTTTACAAGACTCTGTGTCATACGAGAGGACTTCAAAAGGGGATCAAAATAATTAGTTGATTGAAGCAGGGAGAACAATTTTGAGGACAAGAGCCTCTACTGTGGCTTGTTAGAGAGGGTTTTAAAAGCTCCGCATCGTGCCTTCCCACCCGGAATAGCTTGATGATAACTCCAAGTTTTGGAAACCAAATAGTCCGAACTAGAACTGATTATAAAGGTTATTATTCGCGATGGATGTGTTTTATTGCTCAATGGAGTTTGTTTTTCTGTTTTTGAGCACTGGGAAAGTGGTTCTTACCTATTGAAACAAGAGATACTAATAATGTTTATATTCTTAATAATTTACTCAATTTGACACGTTTTGCATCGAAAATATTTATGGCTATTGTTTTGACAGGGTCTAAGGGTGTGTTCCTTGTGGTGAAAAATGATGGGGAAATTGCTATGAAAGTAAATGTCCAAATACCTGATGTGTTGAACAACGATGTTCCAGCTTTTGAAGTTCCCAAACACGAGACAAAGAGGGTATGGTTCTCTGTTGTTTGGGGATGTCCACTTTCTTATTTTATATTTGTCCCATTTGTCACATATGATGTCTGAAATTCTCTATTTTAAATGTTTATTTAGTTTGCTTCAGATATGGTCGTACCTGTTTTGATGGCTTCTTATATTTCTAGATGTTGAAATACTTGATTAATAAAGAAGCGGAAAAGCTTAAGGATATGCACAGGAAATGAGAAAATAAATAAATAAAATAAAATCATTTATTAATTCCACAAAAAAAAAAAAAAAAACGGTGTTTCTATGGTGTAAGTTCAGGCAATATGCTAGTCTCAGCCAGATAACACCTATAAGAATGATTTTTTTATTATCTTGAAAAGCTCAAGGTTATTGATGATCTTGTTTGCTCAAGCTTTTCTGTTATCTTAAAAAATAGAAGTAAGCATGCTCTCCTATAACATTTATTATGCTGTGGCCAGTTCATGTATGCTTGTACAGTGTTTGGCTTAGTTGGGATATCATTTTTACCTTAAAATCTCTTTGTTGATATAGAAGAGCTTGTGTTGCTTCCCTCCCAATACACATTCAGAAACTTGCAACTTCATGTTAAATTTCCTAGATTCTACAACTTCTAATTGGGAAGTCGACACGACTTGCATGACTTGGCTCTGATCTTCATGTCTCAAAGTTCTCATTCAAGTTGCTCAGTTTCAAGGCGTGTAGCTATATGTCTTATCCTAGATTTGAATCTTTTCTTTACTATGTCCATGTTTTGCAGGTAGATATATCGTCAATTATGGGCAAGAGCAGAGAACTGACAGTGGATTCTGGACATGCTAAGTGTGTGCTTCCATTGGTCAAGCCGCCTGTTTCCGAGGGAACTCTAATTAATCAGCTCTCTTTCTATTCTAAGCAAGTGACCCCTGTGTATGCTATATATGCTTCGTTTCTTGTAGCATTACTTTTGGGAGGGACTTGGGCTTGCTGCAGATTCGGCAAGAGAAATCAGCAGAATGGAATTGCGTACCAGGAACTAGAAATGGCTATTCCCGAATCTTCTTCTGCTGTGAATGCAGACCCAGAAGAAGGGTGGGACGACAACTGGGACGACGATTGGGAGGAGGAGAGTGCAGTAGAATCACCATCTGGGCACCAAGTAAGAAGCCTTTCTTCTGATGGTCTCGTATCTAGGGCCTCCAAGAAAGATGGATGGGAAAATGATTGGGACGATTAGGACTTCGCTCACACATCATAAATCTCATCTTTTTCTTTTTCTTTTTTTCATGATAGGTATAGGAAATTGTAAACACTGCATGATTTAGATCAATTTTGTGAATTTTTTCCCCTGTAAACACTAAACAGATAAATTTTACACCAGAATCATTTTATAAAGGCAAGTCACGCAAGAGATGGATATCAACAAAATATTTTTGGAATGCATCTAAATATAAATATGTTGAATTCATGGAGGGCAATCCAATACGCTACATACAGCTCGAGAAATCAACGAGGCTACATTTTCATCTGCAACACTTACCGATGTTCGTTCCTCTCTGACTTCTATAATGGCTCTGCTAGGCTTGGAAATATGAATAATTGAAGCATTGTCAGATGCACCAGCACCCTTTGCTTCCACCACTTCTGTATCCACACCCATCTTCTGCAATTCCGCGACAAGGGTATTCAAGTCGATTCTTCCAAAATGTAGCGGTGGCCAGGTCTGAGAGGGCATTTTCTCCACGGACAACCGATGTCTTCCTTGCCCAACCACAAGCTCCCCCTTCAATCTAGAGACATCCATATCTCGTTGTTTCAGTGTTGTGTATTGGAGCTGAACAACCAATTCCATGTCAATGTCCAACTGAGACTCCTCCTTTGGATTCGGGATACATAGCATTTCATTATCATGGTAGTAACTGAATGAAAGTGAGGTTTCTAGAGTACCAACATGCTTTCTAAATATCTGCGGAACCTGTCCAAGAAAACAAAATGGTTTTAGTAAGAAGGATAGAAAGACTCGAGTGTTGGACATTACATAATACATGGCAAGTGAATGTAATCAACTGTATCATATAAAGCCAGAAGACGACATATTCTTTAAGCGAATATTACCACCACATGTCTAGGTTGTAATATCTCCAGTAAATGATGAAACTTTTGCAACCTGAAAAAAGGAGAACTTTAGGAGGTTTTAATCATCAAACAAATACAGCTCAAATGAGATTCTAATGGTGCTAAGCAAAGCCATAGTTTAGGTTGTTTCTGTAACTAGGTTAAGAGCCTCATAAAGGATTTTCTTTTTCTTAATAGCATGAGTATAGAGTTCATGCAATATTTTGAGTCTTTGACTAAGTTCATCATATAGTATATTACAAAATTTGAGCAATTTATGGGGGACACAATTGGAAGCAATTTATGGGGGACACAATTGGATGTATGCAAAGAGGCATGCTTAAATGGGATGTCTTTGTCTTAAAAATAACAAGACCAGATATATGGAATTTGCCAGTGAACTAATTACTTTTCTAACATATATGCAAAGTTGAGCGTAGTTCAGGAGTTCTGCAAACACAGATGGTTCTAGTAAAGAAGGACAAATGGAAAGAACTTACTGCAATCCAGAAAGAAAAGAACATTGGAGGACTTTCATTGCCATTGGATTGAAAGGTGAGACAGCCAAACTGGCATCCACCCCTTCCTGAATAGTATGTGTATGAAAAGGACTCAACAATTCAGATTAAAAAAAAAAAAAGAAATGAAAGGGAGAGCAAAGTTTAAGATCTAAATCTAATGATAAGGTAGAAGACAAAGCCAATGTGAAATCTGAGCTAGCAAGAGAAATACACTATCATAGTATCATAGCTAGTACCTCCATAACAAGTAGTGAGTTTTGATCCCCACACCATCGTCGTAGCAGATGAACAACAGGTCCTAGTCGAAGACTCCAGTGAGGGGAAAAGACAATACACGGTTCTTGCCAAACTTTTCTGTACACACAATATCACCAAGTATTCTAATCAAGCGACCACATGACAATGCAATAATCAACAAGCTAAATTTGAGACCTATTTATTCTCCTTACATTATCGGAATTTCTGAAACAATTATTTTTTCTCCCAACATATCACCCAAGAAGCTGAAGTCAAATCATTAACTGGGTATACTCTGCCCAATTATTACCCCAAGCAACTATTTAACCAAGCTGATATATTTTATGTAAGCTATTAATATCTCCCAAAGGAGGACATAAAAGAATCACCGCAAAGTATTAAATAGAAATCTAAAGACGTAAAAACAAAAGAAAGTCCGACTGTTGAAATTGAGGAATCTAAGAGGATCATAATGCAATAGTCACTAATTATCACAAGCACGGGAAGAGTATTCCTTACAATAGTTCAATTGAATGAATGGCAGGAAACAAGTACAGCCTTCTATCTTTCAACATCTCAGTGTGAGAAAATAATGGTTGTCCAGAAAAGAGCTGCAATGTAGCAACAGGAGAATAAACTTAAATCAACTAGTTCGCAAGTGAGAGCCATAATTCCAAATCTATGTATTCTCTGAATAAAACTTACATGCTCTTGCCACTGCTCACATAACCATTCCGGAATAATACTAGTAAGTGCCATAAGCTCTTCTGCAACAGAAGAGATGATGAATATAGGAACCTACATTGCAGAACAGTGGTTCAAATATTGAATAGAACTGTTAATGGTTAAGGGAATTTAAAAAAAAAAAAAAAAAAAAGGAAAGATTTCAATAACACAGCACATTAATTATAAATCTCATAATAACTAGTCATAGCTTTTATCAGAAAATAATATATGAGCTACAAAATGAATAGGATACTTTCAATTCAGTCATAGATCCCCTGGCATGCTTCAGATATTGTAATGAACCTAAGCTAAAGCAGTTTACTTTATATAATGAAACTAGAACGAGAAAACTCCAGCATCAAACATTAAATCTCAGTAGATCACAAAAAAAAGACAAAAATTTACAACTTTTAAAATGTCAAGATCTCAATCCATTCACGCGTTGAACTCCAAACATCAGTTATTGGACAACCCATCACTTCAACATGCATCCTATAATTTTAACATTTAAACTTTAATATGTACCTTCATATTGTCTGATGCTAGGTTAAGGGAAAATCGCTCCAAAAGCTGCAAAATAATACCAAGGCGTCCAATAGGAATAAGAACCGAACCCCCAGATTTTATAGAGTCCATGGAACAGGAGCATATGAAATCTAATTTATCCATTTCCTCCAAATATTCATCAGTAGAAAGCAGTGCAGACGTTGCTTCTAACTGGACATTATCAGTACTGCAACAGTGGATTGCAACAAAAAATCAGTTTTAAGGGAAAAAAAAGTTAGAAAGATAACAAAGCTACACCAGAACGTAACAGACAGGCCCTCGGGAGTTATATGCATGCAGGGACGATCAACAGTCGAGGATGACATTAATAAACCACCCAGTGAGAATATTCAACATCAACTGAAAAGTAGAAGCACCTTAAATTTGAAATATCACTTTCAGCAGAGCCAGAGAAATCTGAATATAAAAGCACATCACTTCCTTGAAGAGCCTTGAAATCGAAACTCATAGCTGTAACCGACGTAGAGACTGAACTTGAGACATAGGCAATGCTTCCTTTAAGTCCTGTGATACTCCAATTACATGAGCCAATTTCTAGACCAGAACTAAAAGCTTTTACAATCAGCGTGCCATTGAAGCAAGCTTCTTCGCCATACTTAAGAGACTCAACCTTCAGCATACAGGCCTTCACATCAGCTGCACTGAGAAGCATCCCTCATTACATCTTCAAGCACACATAATAGAGGTAGAAGATTTGAGATTGACCAAAGAGGATAAAAAAGGGTATAGGATTCTTAAAAGCCATTTCAGCATTTTTGCATCAACAGAAAATATGGAGCACTTCATCGTGTCAAACAACTGCAGCCATGTGTTAGATTACCCACGAAACGTTTTTTGAAACTAAATGTAGATGGAACTAGCATTGATGATGAATAATAAAAATAGTAAATAAATCACACTATACCTGTACAGAGGCATCCAACAACCAAAGTCTGCCCCATTTGCACCAAAAATGATCTGCTTCAACTCTAAAGGTAGCAATTCAAGTTCATCCCACTTCATCCACAGAGGTTTATCAGGCTCAGGTCCATAATATTGCCTAAATTCCCTATGCATGCTAACAAGATCCTCCATCAGTAGATTTCCAATCTTAACTGCAGCCTCTGTTGCATACACCTAAACGTACATATATTATACATAACATGTCAGCCAGTACAAAAAATTTGAACTAAACCACCAAAAAATAACCATAACTACCTTAGCTGAAAAATCTTTATTCCGTGTGAGGAATGGTAAACCCAACATCCCCATTGGACTGGATATCAAAACTATGTCGATGAAAGAAACATTCCATAAAAGCAAGTTGTTGACAATTCTATAACGGGGTTCGGCAGAAATTAAACCATTTGTCATTAATTTGTTGGTTTTCTCCCTCTGCTCTTCACCTGACTCTGAATCCTCAGATCTTTCACACGAACACGAGACATCTTCATCATCAATTATCGAATTAGAGTCAACTGGGACGGGAGAAAAAGCAGTAAGCGATGAAAGGTCAATGGGGCAATCGAATAAAACCCTAAAACCGCATATATCCAAAATATGGCACGGTGGGAAATAAAAACCCTTGCCTTCACTCAAGCATGTCTGCAGTCAGAAATTTCAGATAAATATAAGAAACTGTACCATAATCAAGAAGAATCAAATAAACTATATTAAATTCGAACTAATTGCAGCAGAAACGCAAAAAAAATCAAACGTGTGTTCTATGATTTCAATCTACCACAATTCTATACAGAATACCACGACATTGACGGTTGGAAGAACTTACAAATTCCATCAGGTTCAGTTGAAACGCAGCTTCAATTCTTTATTTCAAATTGAAGATTAACGGCGGCGGGTGGTAAGAGGAAACGTAGCTTCGTTAGGGATTTCTGATCGAGGTTGAAACGCGGCGGGGGTAGGGAAAAAAACAGGCGGGAGCGCACGCAAATTTGTCCAATAAATAATGAGTGAGGCTCCTGTGCACCCGGGCGCACGGAACAGATTCTGTGCGCCTTTACAATTTTCATGTCCCTTTACAATTTAAACCCCTAGCAATACATAGGTTTAAATAGGATTGGAGGGAAGAGTTGTGTTCACATGGGGACACGGAGCATCTTTCCGTGTCCCCAGGCGCACGGGAGGGTTTGCCATAAATAATTACTTTTTGGACGGCACTATTGCCACCCGAAAACTGAAGGCACCCATCTTTCAAAAAAAATAATATGAGAAGACTATTATACCCTTACAAAATAAAAACTCAAATATCTATTTCCAAACATTGAAAAAAACAGTTGTGAGAATTCTACATTGGATCATCGGCTTGAAGAAGTTGTATTATCTTTGCCGAATCCATGATTTTTGTGGTGTTACTGTGTAATTTTCGCTTTCCTCTCAGTTGGAAGGAGGAAGTGGAGAAGTACTGAATATTTAATTATGGAGCTCCACTGCAATGGCAAGGCCATAGGAGGATTTCAAAGATTCCCACTCGACGGTGGAGAATTTCAGCGATTCACCGACCAAGGAGTGGATGAAGTTCGCACGTGGGGAAGGGACCGTCGTTCCTCGACCAAAAAATCATGGAGACAGACAGATAAGCCCTTGGATTTCAAGTTCGACACTGTGGTGCTCTGCCGTCCGCCAACGCTGCTCGCGAGGAGAATAGCCTAGAACAACGGAAGAAACTGATCACCGTCGCATTCCTCAACCTCGGCAAATTATAAATTGAGAAACTCTGAAACAAATAAGCCAACCTGGATTCCGACGACTCCGTCGGCAGCTGTGATTTTTGCAGATTCTAGGCGGTCGCCGCCCCATTTTGGCGGTGCACCAGTAAACATCGAGGATGCGTGGTGTAGCAGGAAACCAACCTCCGATCCAATTCCCGACGGACTTCTACAACAAAATGGAATCTTCCCTCCCAAACTTTAGAAATATGTTGATTAGATGATTGGGTGTAGAAAGCAATAATTGTTATTCATGTCTAATTTTAGGTATTTGAGATTTTGGGTGTTTGTTTTGAAGAGGGATATTATAGCCTTTTCACCTCATCTTTTTTTTTATCATCGGGTGCCCTCAGCAATATGCTGGGTGGCAATAGTCTCACACTTACTTTTTTTGTATTTTTATTAAAGATAATAACTGAAAAACAAATTAAACATAATAGTAATTGATGAAATTTCTTAATTTTCGAGGGATATTCCTTTTTTTTTTATCGGGAAACAAATGTAATTTTTTTTTGAATGAGCATCGAAATAGTAATTTTTAATTAATAAAATTCCAAATGTAAACTTTGCAAATTCTTTATTTAATCAATTTATCAACATTTTTTTTGTATTTAGTCTCTAGAATTTTAAATTTCTAAAAATCACAATCGATCGAGTTAAATATAACATACGGAGTATAAGAGTATGAATGGTGTGGAATGAGTGTAACTATTCATTTCAAAAAGAAAAAAAGCAAAATCTCTTTTGTGACATTGTATATTTGAGATAAATTACAAGATATGTTTAAATATGATTGTGAACATTAAGAACACCCCTAAAAAAAACTGTCTTATCCTAACCTAGTTTATGAATAGTGATAATGAAACTTTTTGCTACAAACACACCCCAGTCCCCACCCCACCCCCACCCCCACCCCCACCCCAACACTCCTACCAATGGCTACCATTCCATCATGTGTTGAGGTATGCATTGCACGCTTCACTTTAATACATAGAATGATTATAGGAATTGAGCATTAACTCCAATCTGTCCCCACAAAATTATGCCTCCTTGACATGCTAATGCAGTTTTACCCTATTCAAATCAAAGTTGTTGCATGGCTCTATCATTCTGTCCCACTAAAGTCTAACCCCTAAAGAGATTTCTTCCAACATCTAAAATTTAAAATTTAAATAAATTAAAACCCACCCCATCCCCTTTCTTCCTTTTCCTTCAATCTACTACAACTTGTTGGGGCACACACTATGAACATGGCTGCTTTTTTACCCACTTTTAAATATCTGACATTGGTTTTCTTCTCCCATCAGACTAAAAAGGCTGAAATTGTTTCAAGAATTGTTGTCATGTTGCTTGCATCTCAATACACATTCTTGCTACTCCTTTTTCTCTTTGTGCAATGCTTGTCATTGGTATGTTGATAGTCTCATTCTATTATTTCTATACATGTTTACTCTATAATAGACATGTTTCAGACCCAATTTACTTTAAATAGACCTAACTAATTACTGCATCTTGTTGAAAATGCTTTGATGTAATTATATTGTTGCAAATGATTATGTTCTGCACAATCACTTAGATTTTAAGCAACTCAATTGGTATTTTGAGGGATAATGGCACTCAAGAACCTCCATATATATTGTGGTTGATTTATTATATATATTAAGATAATGGGGGGCCTCAAAACCATTCAAGTAAATTCTTGATATCTAAGCATTAATAATGTCACCAACCAAACTATATACTACAAATTAGTATAGTACTAATATAGTGCTAACATGGCATTGAATTACATTTGTCATACTCAACAAACTCATATACTTATTTTAAATTTCCTTTTGAACACTGTGACAATGCAATGAAGTTAAACCATAAATATACTGTGTAGAAATATAATTTACCGGCCGGCCAAGTCGCCGGCCGGAAAGATCTCCGGTGAACAGAAATCCAGTAATGTGAGGTACAAAATAAAGATTTATCTTCAGTGAAAAACTGACAAAGATTTGAAAATATGATATAAGATTCATAGAACCATCTATTTTCTCTGTGGGACAGCCACTGGATGCCTCTTCACCTGATCCTGAATATCAACACTTTTAACTTAAGAATCTTGCCAATTCAGACATCATTCAAGCAGCCCTTCTTGATTCACTGAAGGACACTGGATGAGTTCCAAAATCCTTATCACTTCTTCCATGTCCGGGCGATTTGACGGCACCTGAGAGGCGCAAATCAGTCCAAGTTTAACCACCGGAATCGCCTCCTCCACCGGATAGTTACCCTTGAGCTTCTTGTCAATGCACTCCTCTATCCGGCCTTCGTCTAAAGCTTCCCTCACCATGTCACACAGCACAACCACGTCATCTTCCATGTACTCCACCGGTCTTTTGCCTGTAAGAATCTCCAGAGTCAACACCCCAAATCCATACACATCACATTTCTCAGTGATCTTCACTGTTTGACAAGCGAATTCAGGCGCCATGTAGCCGAGCGCGCTCTGAATCTTGCTGCTCAGAATGTACCGATCCAATGCCGGTAGCAGCCTAGCTAGGGAAAAGTCCCCCACCTTCGGATCACCAGAGTCGTCTAGCAAAACATTCGTCGATTTCATATTGTAGTGAATGACATTCAGCTGATGCAGACAAGCTAGGCCTCTTGCAGTACCTAGGATGATCTTGAATCTTTGTGGCCATGTTAGGGAGCTACTGGACTCTCCATCATGGAGATGCTTGTGCAAGCTTCCACCGGAGACATACTCGTTTATGAGCAGCTGCAACGAGGGCGTCCAGTAGTATCCTTCGACAGCCACTAGATTCTGGTGTCTGATCTTCCCAAGTTTCTTAACCTCCCTCTCAAAATCCTCCTGACATTTCACCAAGCTCGTCGTGTTGAGCTTCTTGATCGCGATGGAACGACCACCGCGAACTTCCGTCCTGTATACAGTCCCAAAACCACCACGGCCAAGCTCACAGTTCTTATTGAGCAGAGACTGAGCACCAGTTACAAAATCAGCTTCGCCCGAAAACATAACAAGCTTCCCATAGTTAGCTTCCGTATCATGCGAAGCGCTAAAATCATCACCTCCAGAGTACGCAAATGCAGCAGCAGACCTAGCCAAGGACGTCCGCGCGTGCATATTCAGAATGGAGACAGTAACGACGCCAAGGGCTATAAAGACGGCCGCTCCAATGGCCACAAGGGAGGATATACTGAGCATTATTCGTTTGTGGCGAAGATTCGAGGCCAAGGGGCCGTGGTTGGAGACGGATGAGTTGGGGTTCAGGACAAGAGGCTTGGGATGGACAGCAGGGCAGGATTGATTCACAATGGAGCCACATAAGGATGGGTTTCCGACAACAGACGATTGAGGGATCGTGTTGAAGAAGCCTCCCACAGGAAGCTCCCCCTCGAGCTGGTTAAACGAGGCGTTAAACGACACGAGATGGGAGAGGTTCGTCAGCTCTTTGGGTAGATTTCCAGAGAAGTTGTTGAATGATAAGTCCACCAGCTCGAGGTTGGATAGGTTTGCAATGGCAACAGGAACAGAACCAGACAGGTTATTATGAGACAACATCCTACATACAAAACAAACAGACAATACTTTCGATCAATACACCTGTCGTTCAAATATGATCATCATCATATTCAAATCAAGCTACTTACAATGAGGTTAAAGATGAGCAGTTCCTTATACTCATTGGAATGGAACCAGTGAGGAAATTGCTCTCCAATCTCAACTGCTGCAACGAAGCTGCTCGTCCGATCTCAGACGGGACGCCTCCGGTAAGTCGATTATGGCTCATGTCGAGTTCAACACACGTATTCAGCTTACCTACACTAGCTGGAATCGAACCAACTAAAGAATTCCAAGATAAATTCAAGGATTCCAATCTGCTAAAATTTCCAATTTCTAATGGAATTCCACCAGTTAATGCATTGGATGACAAATCCAAGGATTGAAGGGTTTGATAAGATTGAAGAAAAGGAGCAGACAAGCTGATGCTTCCACTGTATCTATTACCAGAGAGGGAAACACTCTCCACAGCCAACCTAAAAACCCATGAAGGTAGATTACCAGAGAATAAGTTATGGCAGCCATCAAGAACTTTAAGGTTTACACACCTCACAAAAGACTCTGGTAAGCTTCCAACAAAAAGATTGCTTGAAAAATTAACTTCCTTCAAGGATTGAAGATTGCCCACACTATTAGGTACTCTACCAGAAAACTTATTACCAGAAATGTCCAAGAATTCCAAGCTTCTCATCTCTCCAATCCAATCAGGAAACTCTCCTGTTAACAAATTCCCACTCAAATCAAGATACCTACATGAGCTGAGCTTTCTCAATGACAGAGGAAGACCACCATTAAAATAATTCCCACCAAAATCAACAGATTTCAACAGCAGACAGTTTCCAATATTTTCAGGCAACCAACCAACAAAACTGTTCCCTCTTAAACTAATAACTTTCAAATCATACAAACTCTCGATCCCTCGTGGAATCTCACCTTCGAACAGATTATCAGACAAATCAAGCGATCGAAGCGAAGTGAGAGACCACAATCCAGGGATCAACTGACCTGAAAGGTGATTGGATGAAAAGTTAACCCTCTGTAAACTTGAACATGAACTGATCGACTGTGGGATTGAACCAGTGAGATTGTTCTTAGCCAGTGAAATCGCCTTCAACGACCCACATTGTCGGAAAAGTTCTTCAGGAATCCACCCTGATAGACTGTTCTCACTCAAGTCCACGATTTCCAAACTTGTGATTTGAGCAAGAATGGGGTTTATAGTCCCAGAAAAATTGTTTCTTGAAAGTTGCAAAACTTTAAGGGACTGCAATCTAGTCAAGCTTCTTCCGATGTGGCCGGAGAGGGAGAATCCATCGAGAACAAGCTCCGAGACCCGGCTGTTATTCGGGTTGCATTTCACCCCGACCCAATTGCAAGCGGAGTAGTCTTCTTCGTTCCAAGAGGTCAGCCTCGACTGTGGGTCAGTTAGGCCAGCTTTGAAAACTATCAAGCCCAATACGTCGTCGTTGAAAGCAGGGTCTAGAGACTGAACCAGAAGTAACGGAAGCAAGAACAGAGAAGCCACCAAATTCATCCACATTATCAGCAAAAACCTTTCTTTAAATAAAAATCAATAATTTTTTGAAAAATAAATAGCAGGAGGAGGGTGATACATGCATAAGAACTCAAGACAGGGTATAAATGAAGATACATACAAAACACGTATGTATATCAGAGGTTGAGTAAAATGGGGGAAGGAGGTAGCTTCTAACGGCCGGAAAAGTGGTCGGAAGTCCGACAAGAATAGGAAAAGGACACGGAAAAACTGGGGTGTAGTATAAAAATCATCGGAAAGAACGCCGGAAAAGGGAAATTAGTAGGGGTTTAGAAGAATCGGATGCTCATTAAGGCGAAGTAGGAGCAGCTGGGATGATGGGGAGTCATTAAAGGTGATATCAGTGCCTTCAATACAGAGAGAGGGAGATGGGGGTGGGGGGGGGGGGGGTAGAGAGGGAATTAACCTTTTGCTTTTGAGCACTGCTATCTGTCTGTCTTGGAAGTCTCTCTCAGCAGGGCTGGGCAGGGATTAAATTAGAATTCTTCCAACTTCAATGTTCATACTTTACTATTTCCTCTGTTTGGAAACTGAGTCAAACTAAATCGAATTTATAATTAATTTAATATTTGCATGCAGTGTACACCAATTTAGTCAAGAAGAGACTTGTAACTATATTACATGAATTCTCTTGCTATTTTCTATCATCGGGGAGTATTATTTATTAATTAATTAATTGATTTTTTTAATTGTCATTTTTAAAACTAAAATGAATATTGAGTGGTAATATTATTTTTTTTAGTGTGCAGGAAATTTAAACTCATTGATTTGAACGTACGTCCCAAAAGTCTTTTCATATATCAGTAATTTAACTAAAATATATAATTAAAATATAATGTTAATTCGAATTTTTGTCATGAGCACATTGGATTGGTTCTTTCTCTATTACAGTTAGCATGTGCTGGATTTATTAATGAAAGCCACAAGGAAATAAGATAAATTGATCGTGATTAATTTTAAAATGAGAGACGGAGAAATCTGCATGATTGATTTGTTTAATTAAGGAAGGATTGACAAACACGATTGAATGATTTTTTTTTTGAAGAGATTTCCAGCATGACAGGAAGGAAGAGATCCTTATAAAAAGGATCACTAAAACTATCGCTTATGTTTATTGAGTCACCAACTTTGTTATTGTTTTGAGAAAATTCAATTCGATAGTTTTTTCTTTGAGTAAGGGTTTTGAGAGGAGTTTGATTGTATTGTAGATCAAGAGGAATTCTTGATCACAATTTCAGGATATGCCAAAACTAAAGTTAGATTCAAACGAGACAAGTAACTCTGATAGGATTGTAAGTTACTGTCAAAGTCGTGTTGCAATTTAATTGATGGTTTCGAGGGAATGATGTGGTCTTCCCGTTTCAATTCAGAGATATTCTATAACAAGTTATTTTTACATATAAAACTCACAATGCATTAAATAATAATATTGTTTCGCACAATGTTATGATAAGTGAGTAAGTGAATACATTTAATATATATATATATATATATACTTACAAATTTTACTAACGGTCTCACTTTCTCAGAAAAAAGAACCAAAAAAAAAATCTTAAAAAATATTTACTGAACATTTGTTTCCCTATATATTTTTTCTTAAAAAAGCATTAAAAGAAGAAAAGTTAATTTATAAAGTGTATATGGTGGAGGTAGTAATCATTGAAATAAGCACTGGATTATCAAATTGTAACCGCGAAAATAGAGTAGTTGTCTGTGGAGTCTTTATTACTCGACATTTTTATTTCTTTTTCTTTCTCTAAAACCAACACTTTCCTATTCGAATTAGTGGTGTAATCAACACTTATATTTTATATCTTAAAATTAATTGAGTGTATTTTTAATAAATTTATGAAATTATATTTTATCACAATGTGGTAGACTTAATTACATACGATATTTATGGATATTCGTATAGTATAAGCCAGCTATGTAGATCTAATCTCAAAGTAAAATTATTTAAATCCAAAAGAAAAAAGGAATTGATACTGCAATAGAAAAATCACATTTCTACTACCAATTGAACTTGACAGCGACAAGCTCATTTAATTTAATTAAACTATTAAAAAAATGCAGTCAAATTCAATAATATAAGGTTAATGACGGATTAAGTGATTAGCGACTTTAGTTAAAGATAATGAAGTCCTGGTTTGATACATCGTCGGAAGATCTTAGTAAAGAGAAAATCCAAAGGGTTGCATTTGTTGATATCGAAGAACACAATGGAATAAAGCCCTAAACGACGGGTCAAATCCAACTTGCTTACCTGCAATTTTTGCTCTGCTCTATAATTAATTAATTATTACTCCATATTACTTCATTATTTTTATTTTTGATAAAATAATAAATTAGTTATAACCAATAGGTAACAAAACAATCCGAACACCTATTTCAAAACCCGTGTTTGCATTCTCATTGATGCAGGATGTCAGTTATATTTTTATGTTACATTTTTGGTATTACGTGTTAAATAAATACAGTATGTTAAATAAGTAACAAGTACTCCCTCCGTCCCCAAAGTATTTCACACTTTCCTTTTTTCATCCGTCCCTCAAAGTATTTTACACTTTATTTTTACTAAATTTGGTAAAAAATGTACATTACAATAATACTCACTTTTTACACACATCCCAATATAATACTTACTTTTTCACATCTCCCAACAACTTTACACACCTTTATCATTAAATCAACTAAAATATATATTCTCTTTCTTATTTTATACATAAAAATATAAAATTTTCTTAAACTCCGCGCACACCAATACGTGAAATACTTGCCAGGACGGAGGGAGTATTGAGTAGGAAAATCTCACAATTTTTCTTTAAGGTAGATTTTTTTTTAAGATGGAGTAAATTTTATCTTATATGTCAATCATCAACAGTTTAAGGTAAAAGATTTAATACTAAAATGTAACTTCAGATTCAGAGGCAGTGGCGAACGCAGAAATTTTGAACAGGGGGCCGAGTGTCATAAAGTTCGTCTCCTAAAAAAATCACGGTATACATAAATCATATTTACTTATTAATTTTAATAATAATTATACACTTAAATAATATAAACCCTAAAACTAAAAATTAAATCTAAAAAATAACAAGATATAAACAATTTAAGGGCATGTAATTAGTTATATGAAGGAAGAAATATTTTTAATATATACATAAATTGAATAAGTATTTAAAAAATCATTATTAAAAATAAAATTAACAATTTAACAAAATAATATATAGAAATGAGAAAATTTTAAATTTAAAACATAACACTATAAATATTATTGGAATTAAGTAAAAAAGAGTGGAAAAAAAATAGGAAAGAAAGAGGAAAAAAGGAAGGGCACGAAAAAGAAACAAAGAAAAAAGAATGAATTATTAAAGGAAAAACAAGAAAAGATTTGGACAATGGGATTTGAACCCCATATCTCATGGTATTATGGTAGGATAGATGTGATGTTCAAAGCAATATATTAAAAATAAATTACTACATGTATATTAATAAATTGTAATTTCTTAGGGGGGCAAGTGCCTAGTGTCAGTCCGCCACTGTCAAGAGGCCACCTAAATTTCATTAGGATGAGAATTTTGCCAATCCCACTTTTCTTTACACGGTATACTCTCGAAATCTAATTGTTAATTATGATTAATTCGTGAGATATTAGATGTGGCTAATTAAAAGGTGAAGAAAAAAACTTGGAACACATTACACAAATTTACACTATACGATTATTATTACTTGGTGGCATGAGTGAGCGTGATGCAATTTTCTATAATGTTCGCTTGTACTTTACTCTATTTCAATTTTACAGTTATAATATATTAATAAAATGAAATTTTAATTATTATTGGGAGGGGAACAAAAGATTGGATTGCCTCAGTTGACAAAAGAGAAACCAAAAAAAAGAAACAAGTGTGTAAAAGGGGTTGGTGGAGGAGACAGTTTTCTCCTTTTCATTTTTGAAATAGAAAAAAATAAAGGAGTTAATTTTGTCTGAAAGTGGGTATATCAGTAATTTCAAATCTGAATAACTGCATGAATCAGTGTGAAATTCATGGCCTGTATTGATTGACATTTGACTTTAATGGAAATAGTACACCTGTATTTTCTTCTTACTTTTGGGCATAGTAATTAAGACAAAATAAAATAAAATATGCTGTGGGTTACGTTGTCTTAATGAGGTTTAATTGTTTCGTTTGTCTTAAATAGCAGTGCAGTGGCGTGAATGGCGCGCTCTCCCAACCGTAGTTCTCTACATTACTTAAACCCCCCACCCACAAATAAATAAATTAAATTAAATACATGGTTCACAAAATTCTATTAAACAAAATGAATGCTTCACAATTATATTTTCTTTCTATTCAATATATTTCCACTTAACAATGGAGCCTCTGTAACAAAAAATTACTCCATATTCTTACAAGATGCATTTTCACATATTTTTTTCAGATTAAAAGTAATTACAGCACTTGAGAATTAATTGCAAATAAACCTAAGAAGAAAGTAAAAACATCTTTGTTAGTGTCCCATGTGAATTATAGTATGTGGATATGGATTTGATAGTCTGAATCGTCTACATGGATATGGAGTACACACAATTGATCTTGTAAAGCCCAAAAGATAGTGGGCCTTTCACTGCCGATTCAATTTAAGGTGTGACAGTCCATGAACAAGCCCAAGATGTTTAAAGCCCAAAGGTCACATCCGCATTCAATTTATTGCGGCTTACTTCAATTCAATTCAATGTACGAGTGTCGTTCTATGCAAACTAGCGACTTTAAATAACGTGAAAACACGGTTTGTTCTTTTCTTTGGAATTTATTAGAGGAATGCGTTTTAGAGGGTTTTGCCTTTATGCCTTGCTTGCCTTTGGAGTTTGAATGGATACTCATTTCTGTCTTGCCACTTATCTTACCTTTTAATTGATTTATATTTTTATTATTTATAATTAAGACTCTTATAATTTGACTAGTTTGCCAACCATAATGTATAGTTTTAAAGATAATTTGGTATATTATTAATTTCATAAGAGAGATATTTTAATGTCATCCATATAGACATCCCTCTTAAAACCTACTTTACATTTTTTATAATGATGGATATTTTAAAATATTCGATTGCTATTATTTTCAAAATACTCCATATAATAATTTGTCAAATTGTAGTAATACTATTGTTACTCTTCATTTAAAAAAATATTTCACTCTAAAATTATATAGGTGTTATTCTTCACTTCTTTTGAGTGTTATCATTTTAAATATATATATATGTGGCTTATCAAATATAAAATAAAAGTAATTATACCGAAAAGTAATCCTTAATCGTATAAAAATATAAATGGTGACGCGATAATTTAGTACTTGAATTTTGGTATTCCTGTTATATTTAAAATTAAATTAGGATGCCATAAACCCGTTTAAAAGATCCGATCCATCCCTCTCATTAAGAAAAGAAAGAAAGATACGATCCACAATAATCGCTTGGTTGGACTTTGGAGCAACGAGCTGGGTCGGGTCGAAAGAGTCCTAGCAATCAGATTCAGTGGGCTCCACGCGACTCACGTGTCACACTCTTTTCGTTTAATTTTTCTTCTTTTCCTTTCGAAATTATATATAACCTGTGTAAGCATCATCTAACCCCCACTATGAAGAAACCCTCTCTCTGTTCATCAGGTGCTCCAAATTATTCATTCAAATTCATTCTCTCTGCAATTTCATCGATACATACACGTTACATACACTGAATTATTCGCGAAATGAGCGTGAGATTAGAGTCAGTTACATTAAGAAACCCTACTCCTTGCTTGAATAAAGTTGCTTCTTCTATGGCGCTGTACCGTGCGCCGCCTTCTGGGCTAGGGTTTGACCTTTCGTTCAGAGCTAAACTGCGTGGCAAGTTGTCAGTTGCGTCGCTTCCGAGGGTGATTGGCGTCAATTTACGGCCGAGAAATGTGCGGAATCGTACTATTTTCTCGTTGGCTGCTTCTCACGAAGAGTCGTCGGTGAGGTCACGTTGAATACATTTGATTTTCTCGTAGTTTGTTAGTTTCAGTTATTAATTTCTTATTGTTCCGGTTTACTTTATCAGAACTATTTCGTGCATTGTACAAAAGATGGGATAATGGAATGAGTGTGTGCTATAGCAAGGTTGCCTTGAATAATCAGATTGTATTATTCCAGACGGATTGGTTCAATGAACGTATGTGGGGGAGATATATGACTTATCAAATGAATTTTTTCAAAAAATGTGTTAAAAATTTTACTATGCTAGATACATTCAGATTTGTCTAGTAGAGCCGAGAGCGCAATGAAGCTTTTGACTTTTCACCCATTCGGTTTTTTTGCATTTTATTAGTATACGGTTAATGCTGTTTCAATTTAACTCATGTCTTCAGAGTAACTCTGTTTCAATCTCCATTTTAATTTAGAAATTATTGTTTTGTCATTATGTTTTCAAAAGGCTTCAGATATTGGCATAGGGAAGGACAAGGAAGATTCAGAAACCCGACCCCAAGAATCACAAGAAGCATGGCAGCAGACTCTTGCTTCTTTTAAAGAGCAGGCCTTAAAAATGCAGAGCATATCAAAGGAAGCATACGAGTCATATTCTGAGAAGGCTACTGTCGTTCTAAAAGAAACTTCTGAGAAGTTGAAAATTCAAGCTGAGAAGGCAACAAAGGAAATAATTGATATCGCAAAAGAAACTGCTGAAGAGAGTAGGGAATACTTTGCCACAGCTGCAGTGAATACCCCTGAACCAGTGAAGGACGTTGTTGAAACATTTGCTTCCTCAACTGACGAGTTCAACGATGTGTCTAAATTACGGGATTTCTACATTGGAATACCTTATGGTATGGCTTTCATCTGATTCTAATATATGGCAAGCTTAATGTATAGTAAAAGGTATAGCTAAAGAATTTTCTGTTTTTTCAGGTGCTCTTCTTTCAGTTAGTGGGTTTATTACATTTATGCTCACTGGAAGCATTCCTGCAATAAGATTTGGCATTGTACTTGGTGGCACTCTTTTGGCGTTGAGCACATCAAGTTTGAGATCGTGGAAGAAGGGGGAGTCATCACCCTTTCTCTTGAAAGGACAGACAGGTTTTCTAGTTACTGTAACATCATGAAGTATACAGTTCCCTATATGGCTATCTATGGCAGGGAATTATTATTGGTTACATTTTTTCTAGTGCAGCGTAAAAGCATAGTATATGTGTTAAAATCCATAGGTATTTTTATATATATGTGAACTTTTGTGTTGGTGTGCAAATATTTTCTAGATCATAAGGTGGCTTAGTTTACAATCGTGACTGTCAATGATAATGGGTATTATTAAGGGGGTCCATCACAATGGTGATTGTAGGATGAGACTAGTTAATGAATCAATAGGAATCATTAATGGATATTGATGATTTGATTCCCATACATCAATACCAAGCACTGGATATGGGAATGAACCTTTTTCATTCCCATTCCTCACACCCATTATCCTCTACAGTCTGCATTGAGGCCCTTGAAACTCTTAGCACCAGACTTCAGTTCTAATTTGTGAATATAAGGTGCAGTGGCTTATGTTGACCATTATTACGTTTACCAAACTATACAATTATCAATTGGGAATTATGGAATTGTATAGATTAACAAAATCATATCTGACATGCAGTCACGACTCTGTGATCATCTGTATTTTTTTCATAATTAAATTGAATACCTTCAAAAACGTTTTTGTGTCTTATGGTTTACTCACTGAAACTTTTAGAAGAAGAAATTTGTGC
This sequence comes from Pogostemon cablin, assembly GCA_023678885.1. Classification (NCBI taxonomy): domain Eukaryota; kingdom Viridiplantae; phylum Streptophyta; class Magnoliopsida; order Lamiales; family Lamiaceae; genus Pogostemon; species Pogostemon cablin. Next base: position 3,054,978 of record CM042983.1, read on the forward strand.
TATTTAGTTTGTCTTCAGAATGTGCTATATTATGTTTTCCGCTTGGCTGTGAACCTAAACAATTGTGGAAAAGCATTATGGTCTGCTATTGCCTGTTGATTTATTTTAGATACCTCTGTGAGTTGTACTTATTTTGATATTTTAATAACTTCGTCCTTTTGTTTTTGGGATCTCTGCAGCAATTGCTACCATCTTGTTTCTTAGAGAACTGCGTTTGCTGTCTTTGGTAAAATCTGCTGTACCTTAGTCTGAAATAACGCTAAGTTACAAGTCATGTGCCTTATAGTTCTAACGTCTCCCTTTTGTTTTGTTTTGTTTTTTTTTTTTTTTGCAGCGACCATTTATAGCCAACCTCATTACAACCCTCATAAGGTTCGATCTCTTTATTTTAAAAGTTTTATATTCTTTTATTTTTCCCATTCTTTCTCCTTTGACCTTTGACATTCTATTTACTGGCCTGCCTTTTCCAGCAAAAGTTATCATATCATCAGTTTTTTTTGGTGGAGTAATGCACTGAATTATTCATATAAAAAGAGAGATAAGAATAGAATATAGTAAATGAATACATAGAACCCATCTATGATTTGTTCGAATTATTAAAAAAAAAAAAGGAATCAATTTTAGATTTACATGCATCAAGCTCTGATCTCCATCCCAAGTTCCCAACTCTACATGGGAAAACTGCAAAATTGGCTTCATTGAGTATCTGATGCTTAACTTGTATCATGCAGTGGCGGAGTGGTTGCGTTCTATCTCTACAGGATTGTCAAAGATAGAGATCAGTCCGGTGGATCCAATTTGAAAGTAGAGCCGGAAACTTAATCCACAGACTGATTTGAGTTCGGATCACACTCATACCCTATGTTCCTATTGGTCTTCAATTTCAGTCTTCCAGGAGGGTAAAGATATCAATATACCTTTGACTAGATTTCGATACTCTTTGGTAGTAATCAAGATTTGCAATGTATGGATGGACTCTATTGGAGATGTTTCTCTGATAGTAGGTCATAGCTGATTTATCTCAATAATCCCCTCTCTAGGATCCATTTCTGAATGTTTCGAGCTTTGATTTCCGTTGTTCTTTCCTCATGTACATCTAATCATGTTGGTTCTTCTGAAATATGCCTTATTATGGAATAATTCAAGTGATTGGTTTCCGTTGTTCTGGCCAGTTGTAAAACTTATCAGATTGGGTTCTGAATCTGTCTTGATGATAATGAAGTTATTCTATTTTGCCTTTATTATGGTTTTCTTTGCTTTGGTTTTCACATATCTACGTTGAGAGGGTGTTTGCAAGCCCTATTTTTTTTTTTCAAAGTGAAAGTGATAATGATGCAATAAATTATTTTATGAATAATTTATATCAAAATATAGTGTCAATATATTTTATTAAAAAAAAAGTGATAACAAAAAGTACTCCATATAAATAGTCTCACTTTAAGACCAACGTCTTTAAATTACTGTAAGACCAACGTTTTTAAATTATGGCAAAGATTGATGAAAAATAATAATGATACATTAAACTATTTCATTCATAAATAGTCAAAGTGATAATATATATATTTTTTAAAAAAAATGATAACATTTTTAATAAAAAGTTAAAAAGTAATTAATAAAAAAATATAAAATGATATTACCAAAGTATTTTATGGAGTGGTTGTCTCATATCACGAGAAACACGAGATATCTAAAAGAAATCATCCTGTAGCATCATTTTGTGGGTACAATGAAACATCTTAATGTTCATCTTTAGATTAGAAGATTTGGTATTGTAAGAAATTCATGTTTCTAAGAAAAGAAAAAAACCATCTTATTATCCGATCATCGAGGAAATGTGGATCCAAGAAAAATTCTCAACAAGTGAGATCATTTATGAAGTAGTGAAACCAAAATTTACATAAATAAACCCTACCCATATGTAGTAACAGAACAGCCATAACGTTATAGAAACCTGGCAAACATCACTCAAACAAACAAATCGCTGGTGATATGCTCAAAACGTAACATGATGTTCCGATTTCTTGGATACTTTACAGGATGAAGCGTAGGTAACCATTCTTAAACGTGGCCTTGAGCCATGTGATGCGGTACCTCCCCTTGATTGTCCAAGGGCATGTACTGCGCCATGATTGCCCGGATCTCTGAGTCCATGTATCTCTGTGATTATGCAAGGAAACGACAACAGAGTGAGTCGGTGGCATGAGTAAAAAGAACTACTCGTAAAGATTACACAAGGATTGATATAAATCTCATTCTCATAATTTATACTAGGCTCACCCGAATTCTGTACTTGTATGCAGCATATCCTATAACTCCAGCGGCAGCCATAATCAGAATCATCACCCACACAAAGTTCCAGTTGACGACGTAGTCTACGGCACCATCTTTACCTGAATGCCCGGGAAGTAAAAAGTAAGTTATGCAGTTAGATATTGATACAAAAGTTTCAATAGCAGGTGAAAGAAATTGGAGAACATGCATATCAAGTTTTTTACAATTCATTTTTTAGAAGATTATTTGGAGAAAGGCAATCCAATTAGTTCACTTCGTTGGAAGTTTGCATATACTTACCTATGCATGTGTCGTGCTCATGCATGTACAATTGATTTCTTCCGCAGCTACATTCATAACTTCCCCATGTATTCTTACATTTGCAACCTGAACACTGGCAAGCTAGCTTTTCCTGGCATTCATCGATATCTAAATCGAATCCAAGTCAAAGAATAAAGTCAACTACTTAGCAACCCGTACAAACGGAGTTTAAATCTAGCATCTTACCTTCACAGTGATTGACTCCATCGCCCTTGAATCCTGGTGGACACTTGCAACCTTTTGTATGGTCATCCTGAAATTCATTAATCAAGCATGGAGCATCTCAGCACATTGAAGAAGAACCCATTTTTTGGAAAAAAATTATTAAAAAATAGGATAAGATGGCTCTCTGTAGGGAAACTCACAATGCATGCTGAATATGTCCTTCCACCCTTTGTGTCCCTCCAACAGCCTCCATTATTTATTTCACATCTTAATGCACCAGAAGCTGTCAGACCAAGAAGTATAAGGGATCCATTCTCAGATGAAAAAGAAGTAGAAAGTTAAATGGTAGAAGTTTACATCCAACAAATATGAAGAGACAATATGGTCATAACATGGGTTTCTTTTTTTCATGTTATGATATCCTACAGTTCTAAGAAAGTATTTATTGCACAATTAAAAAATTATCAACCAACAGGAATGTTCCACTATTTTTATAGGGGTCATAATGAGGGACTCCTTTTGCAGAGGTAGAAGTTACCTTCACAATGAGTATAACCATCACCAGTGAATTTCACACCCTGAACAACAGGGCACTCACAGACCCTCCCACGGAAGGTATCCTGTAATTAGTTATTAATTAGATCGAATAATTAGCAGCCAAAAATATTAAATGGAATTTGCAAGAAATTGAGTACCCTGCAAGCTGTAATGTTAGAAGCCTTATCCTGCCAGCATCCACCATTGTTCTCCAAACACTCATTTGTTTGTACATCTGGTCCCCAGAGCATGCAAGAAACAATAATGGGAGAAAATTAGGGAACAAGCTGGGGGCAAGGGGCCCACATCATGATTTACAAAAATATTTGAAGATGACATGTTCAATCGCACTATGATACGTAAAGATGTTCAAGAAAACCAAGAAAGAGATTGCAACTGACCCGGAGTCAAACAAATCGAAGGCTCCGTAGTCTCCTCAAAACCTGAACATATGGCCTTGAGAACTGCCCCCTTGTCCAGCTTTCCTGAAACATAAAAATTTAGCTCGTCATATCCATATTAATGAATTTCAAATCCAAGCACAAGTACGATTGAAGAGTTCTTACCCCTATATTGTCTATTGTTCACAACAAGAGTTGGCAAGATTGTCACATCTCCTCGTGAGCCCTTCCCTATCTGAGAATAATAAACATCCACATTTAATAACTTTTTACAAAAATGAAACTCAATGATTTCTGAATATATCAGACCTGTGCTTCCTGTTCAGCTTTTAAAATTGGGTTGTCAACATCTGCTCCAATGTCTCCAATGCACTTGTCTATCTTTTTAATATCAACTCCTGCACAGAGCCACAGATATATGAGGAAACACATTTGTAATGACAGACAAAGAAGATGCTCCGCCTATAGAATCTTCAAAGAAAAAAAATATACAGTCTAAGTATATACCAAGATGACCTAAAGATGAGATTGAGTAAGCCACATACACACAAAAATTAAACGAAGGTCTAGCACTTCCATGAAGATAAATTATCAATACTTAAAACAGATATTTAGACCAGTGTAATTCAAAGATGCAAATTATTCAACAATCTTCTTGCACTTGTGCAAAGATGATGCACACTTGTGAAGGAGAAGATGAGAATTCTAATAGATTAACAAGCACAAAGTTCCACCATGACATGAATAATCAACAGAGTGATCATATACAGAACACTATTCAATGACACAAAAGAAAACATAGTAGCCCAGAGACCAAAGATATAAAAGATCACATTTTGAAAAGAAAACAACAGCTTTACTAGTAAGTAAGAATATAACATACCAAGTGACTTAATTACTTGATCTGCACATTCTTTAGTATACTTCTTCTCTTTCATTGGACAACGAATAGAAAAGTCGGTAACATAGTCCCACCACTGCCATGGCTTTCCACTTTCATTCGCCACCTTAAAGAAGCAAGCTTGCCTTAGATTTTGCTCAACAACATCCTTTCCATCATATCCTTTGCTGAAATCTTGCTCAGGATCTGGTGCACAGTACCTCCCGTGGTTGATGCACTGTGACTTGCACTGTTTACTCAATAAGAAAGCTTCAGGGCAATACCAAGTTATATAATGTGGAGTGAACTGCGTGTAGCCTTTCTGCTCAAGAATCTGAGCAGCTCCTTTGAAACTTCTGACAAAATCTAACTGGCTTTCACACTTGGGGCCGCACTCATCGTTGCTATTAGTCCAGAATTCGTACTCAACCCGCTCATCAGGATGTGGAAGAGACTCCCTCCAATCAAGATTTATATTCACCATTTCATCTTTTGATAATGCTTTTTTGATTTTGTCTCCAAGATCCTTGCTGATAAGCACTGATGGAATAGTTATGTTCTGCAGATAATCAGCGTGTGCATCATCTTCCTCCGGAGTATCCATGGTAATAAGAGGCCCAACCTTGTCATCGGCCACCAGAATAGCTGCGGCCCCACCATTTTGAGCATTCCACGCCTTTAATGTAAAATAGCATTCTGAAAGACGAATGAATTAAGAAGATAGTTTTTCAGTGGAGGCTACGGAATGTAATAGCAGTACCTAAAATCAATCAAAGTTCTTGCAAATGTTAATGCAATTTATGATTAAAGAAAACAAAGAACTATTGCAAAAGTCATGAAGAAAGCACAGCAGTTTCACACATTTCCCAAAACAACAGGCATAGAGATAGAATGATCAACTTCCAATTGGGATATTCCTAAGAAGCCTAAGACGTTGCATCAATCTAAAACGTCAATTACAAACCATATGGAGAATTTCTATTCGCTATATATCACAGATATATTGGAATATCATGTCCAAAATTTCTCCAAATCAATAACTTCTACATACAGGAAGCAATAGAACATCTCAGGTAGAGTAAAAGTACATTAGTCCTTTAAATGTAGTAAACAAAAAATCAGCATCTTCTTCTCAGTTCAAATAGGCTACCACACAAATAACCAGCAACCAAAATGAACAAACAAAGAAGAATACAGTCACAATACAATTTCAAACCCAATCCATTCAAAAAAAAGGCTAACAAATCCAATAAACCCTAAGAAATTGAGAAAATTTACCCCCTCTATCAGCAAGAAGGAAGATTGGAATGCCTCCAGGCTTTTTCTTCAAGGAATCACTAATATCCTGAAAACTACTACACGCCTGTTGATTGGATTTAGGGTAGAACACTGATCCAACCATGGTTCCTCCATACTGAGGAACCCCAAAATTCCCAATTGCACACTCATAAACATTTTTCAACGAGTCTGGTGAAGTCACCTTCAAACTATTCTTCTCCACTACAAATCTTCCCAAACAAGACCCACATAGAACAAACCATACACATACTAAAACACCAAAATTCTCCCTCATCGTCTTCACTCCAACTCAATCAGAAGAATGATTCTAAAAGCAAGTTGTCAAACCCCCCAGATCAGGAAACTTGACAACCAACTCAAAAGTCCCAAACTTTAATTTAATAGAGAAATCCCACCAAAGATTATCATAAAACTGAATTCTTCAAGTCAAGTAGTTGGGATTGACAACCGATCCTCAAATACGAGCAGAATTTCAGATTTTTCAGGTTACTTGAAAACTAGTTTAACGGAGAAAGGGGTAAATTTTTAAGAAGATAACTAGAAGAGTCAATAAAGTACATATATACATATACACTCCATGTGTATACTACACGATTAAGTAATGAAGTGGCAAAGGCGTTTGAGATATGACTATATTATTCAATCAATTATTCAGAGGAGATGTATTTCACGTATTCGTTAACTTAAGAAAAAATTATTTTTATGTATAAAATAATAAAGGGGAGAAATATCTTAATTAATTAAAAAATAATAAGTAAATTTGTTGAGATAAAAATATAATTATAAGGTAGCATCTTTTATATTTTTAGTAAAAGGAAGTTTGAAATACTTTATAAAATGAATAAAAAATAAAATATCATATTTATATTAATATACGTACTAATATGAAATAAAAAGTAAACAAATTCAATCATCAACTAACTAGCATGCATTGGTGCACCAATACACACACATAATTTTAATTATTAAATTAGATTAAATTTTAATTTAATATCCATCATAAATAAAACAAAATAATAAAAATAACTACCCTATATTATTAGTATAATAGAACCTTGGAAATTTCGTAGGCCCAATCTATAATCTTAATCATCAACCTATCCTCGTACAATAATATTCTAGTTTTATTTTTCAATTATTATAATAATAAACATGATATTGACGTTTTTGCCGAATAGTTATAGATCAGATTAGTGACGCAATATCAATATTTTTTTAAGTATTTTTAATCAATACCTATTTGTATGGATTGTGACTTGGTCTCTCCAGCATCTCAAGTTTTCTTTAAAATTTTAATTAGGAGTACTATTTATTACTATAAATACTCTCTTTTGCCAGATTAATACATTTTCATAAATACCCTCCTAATAGTGGGCCTAGTAGGCCCAGTGGGCCATTTAAAAATTTGTATAGCCACACAATTTTGCATGTTTGCCACATGTTAGAGAATTAAAACATACAGCATAAATTGGTGTCGGGTCTGCACACTTTTATTATGTGGACATACAAGGGACAAAGCTGGATACTTTGTTTTATTTAAAAGATGTTTAATTTGAGTCCATGTATTTTATTCTTCCATATCAGTGTTTTTATAATCGGACTGGAGATCGAACCGGTGGCCTCAACGGTTCACGATCGGACCGGTTGAACTGGCGGTTCAATCGGAAAAGCTAAAATTACATATTTTTTTTATAATATCTTATATATTTTATGTATGATTAAATAAATACCTAATTATAAAATAATAATAATAGATTGAAAGAGGAAAGTTTAATGTGAAGAAAAATAATATTTTGATTTTTTTATTCTTATAATAGTTAACTACTTCGATCACAATTGGAAAGAAATATACTAATAATTATTCTTTTAATCCGATTCAATAATAAATATTCCTATGAATTAAAATTTGAAATAAATTTAGAAGGAAAATTTGATTGAATATTGAATTGAAATAAATTTGGAACAAAAAATTTTGAAGTAAAACAAAAATCTCAAAAAAAAAAAAAAAAAAATCAAAACCGGCGGTTTCCGGTTCGGCCGATCCAACCAGTTTTTTCGATTTTGGCCGGTCCAAATCGATTCTTCCCCGATTTTAAGCTTAAAACGGTTCTTAACGATTAATCGGGCCGGTCACCGGACCGGTTCTCGGTCCAACCGGTCGGACCGATCCGTTCTGACAACAGTGTTCCATATAATTAAGTTTCAAATAAAATATTTTTTAATTATTACTTTCATATTCAGAGGAAAACAAATTTATATAGATGTGCGTGACCATGTAATATTTTCTGTGTCACGTATAAGAAATAATACAATATTTTAATAAAAAATAATACTAAATTAATATAAAATAATAATAATGCAGTGAATAATTTCATGAATACTTTATGGTGCAAATAATAAATAATATTCCCTCTATCACAAATAATAGAAACACAAATAATAAAATGGTGAGAGTGAGGATATTTTACTTTTTTTTATATATAAATATTGTCACTCCTTATTTATATTATAATTTTTTATAAAATAATTTACTGTACCAGGAGTATCATTTTTCATTAATTAAATAGAGTATTATTTTTTATTAAAATGTGTATTTTTTTATACGTGTGAGTGTGATGATCTTAACAAGTTTTTAAGTTTTTGTTATATAAGAGTTGATATTAGTTGCACCCATATATGTATAATTTTTTGTTCTATTTTGTATGCTCATGTTATTCTATTTTGTATATTTGTTTCTTAATAATTATATACTTTTTTCATACTAAATTTTTCATTAAAAAAACTAACATCCATATGTGTATAACTTTTTATTTAATAGTGTATACTCCATCCGTCTGCTTTCAAGGGTATCATTTTTTCATTTTGGACGTCCATCCCCAAAGGTCTCATTTCCTTTTTTATACATATGAGACCCACACCTCCACTAATACAACTACCCACTACACATTAAATAATAATACTCCTTAATCCACGTGCAAAAAACAAATGACACCCTTAAAGGCAGACGAAGGGAGTACATGCTTTTTAATAATTGTAGTATATTTTTTCACTCAAATTTTCATTAAAAAACTAACAATTAAATTGTATACATTTTTATTCATAATTGTATATTTTTGTTTATATTTGTATACATTTTTTTAAGTGTATGAACATGCTATGTTATCCATGAATTATTAAGTACAAGTCAAGGGTATTGAATCGCGATGCTTGCCAACATGGGTATTGAACCGAAAGGTGCTTGCCAACATGGGTATTGAATCGAAAGGTGCTTACCAACATGGGTATTGAACCGAAAGGTGCTTACCAACATGATATGAAATTTCAAGTTACAAGTGTAAGAATTTCAGTTTCACTCGTAGTAGCGTTTGAATGATAAATGATGCGTAATTTATTTCACTGAGCTGTGGTTTGCTCACCCCCCAATTACCCCCTTTTCAGGTTAAGCGTGGCGGTAGCGTACGGTCGAGTCATTGTTCGCGCAAGGAATTTTCGAAACCCTAGGGGGGCGAAAATTCTCTCTCGAATTTTTCTCTCCCGAAACTCGCGGCTGGCGGCGCACCTCGCCCTCAGCCCGTCGTCGATAACTTTTCAGCACCGTCCAACCTCGCCGCTCCTCCCCCTGTTGCCGGCGCCCCTCGCCGTCGACGGCCGACTGATCACGCCGCTCCCCACGGCGGCGGTAGAGAGTTTTCCTCCATTCATGTGCGCCGCCTAGGTTTTCTTGATGGGCAAGAAATCTAGGAGTTTGACGCCTGCAAAGGCGACAACGGACGTGAGTGTGGAGGACGACTCGTTCAAGTCGGTGAAGGATCGAGCGAAGGAGATTGAGAGGAAGAAACGTTTTAAGGAAGCAGTCTTGGTGGACAATCCATCCCTGGATGACGGCGCCGCCCTGGCGAGAGCCATCGTGGCCGACCGGAAGGAGATGGATACGGAAGAATGCGGCGCCTCCATGGCGCTTGTGGTGGCTGACGCTCCCGACGCCTCCCTGTCGGACAGCCCAACACGGGGCCTGGTGGACGCCGACATGGTGGAAACCACTCCGGAGGCACCCATCGTGCGCAACCCTAGCCCTAGGCGGAAAAGCCCGGCAGAGAAAAGAAGAGGCATATCGGCGAATTCCCGCCGCAAGCTCGAGATGATGGCGTCGTCTTTGTCGCCCTCTCGGCGCTCAGCCACCGACTCTCGGGCGGCAGGCTCCCCGTCTCGGCAGTTTGCCGAGGAAGAGGTTTCGGATGTTGATTCTCGGCAGATGGTTCTTCAGGCCGAGAACACCGTTGGCACTCGGAAGCAGGGCACTGGCCCTCGGCAGGTTGTCGCCGACCCCCGACAGATTGGTGGATCTGCCGGGAACTCTCGGCAGGCGGATGGTAGCCCTGCTCGGCAGGCTGCGCCAGGTGTGGCCGACAGTACTCGACAGGCGGCTGGTGATGTAGTCATGGCCGAGGGCACGTCGGCTGGGTCTGGACAGGTCGGCGGCGCCCAGCGATTCCAGCGCCAAGGCCAGGCTGATGCGGGAAAGGGTTCCGCTCCCAAGGAACCAATTGATTACTCAAAATTTGTGAATAAGAGTAACATCGACCCGGATAGGAAACTTGAATACATCGCACCCTGCGATGGAGTGGCCTATCTGGATCCGAAGGACGACTCCGATGCTTGGAAATTCACGTTGGTGGGGTACTTCTCGGGGCGGTTCCCGGGCATGAAGGCACTCCATGCCATCTGCCGCTCCTGGAATGTCAAGTACACCCTTGTCATGCATCAGTCGGGGTGGATTATCTTCCGACTCAGTTCAGAGGAAGATGTTCGGAAGGTACTGGACAAGGCTCCTCATTCTATTTGGGAACGGTACCTGATGCTTGAAAGGCTCCCCAGGGCCTTTCAATTTGATGATCGGGACATATCCCATGTTCCGGTCTGGATTCGTCTTCCGTCGTTTCCACTGGAGTTGTGGTCGAAGAACCACGTAAGCAAGGTTGCCTCTTTGGTCGGCCGGCCCATCATGGTTGATGATACCTCGGCCAAAACGGACAAGGTCTCTTTTGTTCGGGTGCGAGTGGACATTGATGTCTCGCAGGTTCTCCCAAAGGAGGTTACTTTCAACTACCGAGGAACAAACTATTCCCAGGTTGTGCTGTACGAACGCCTCCCAGCGTATTGTACTAAGTGCAGGAAGTTTGGCCATCTGGTAGCAGACTGTGACGTTGAAGATGGCGAGGAGAGGATGGAGAAGGGAGAGAAGATGGCCACTCAGAAGGCCACGCAGGTACCCACTCAGAAGGCCACGCAGATGGATAATAGAGTGGATGCCGATGGGTTCCGGCAGGTGGGACCAAAAAACAATAAGAAAAAATCGAGAAGCAGGAGTAGGAAGAAAAAGAGTGTTCCTCCGCCTGTGGAGAAACCGGTGGAGACTGTGTCATCTGGGAAATACCAAATCCTAGATGAGATGGATACTGACGATTGGAGAATTGAGGCCAACAGGAGAGACGGGAAGCAACCCGTCAGATTGAATACTAAGAAGACATGGGCTTCTGAAACGGAGGAGGAAGATGAGGAGGCTGTCGGACGAACGGGGCGCTCCCCGCTCCCCGACATTCCGCCAAGGACTGATGGGCGCAAACGGGGGTCCGGAATCACCATTCAGGAACCCCCGGATAAAGGACATGAGGCTGAACGAGGCGGGGGCTCTTCCCCCAACGGACGTCAATGAGAGTTCTAACGTGGAACGTGAGAGGGCTCGGAGCCTCTCGCGCCCAGCGAGCAGCCCGCAGGTTAGTTCGCAAACATGATGTACGTTTAATTGGTTTTCTTGAGACTAGATTATCTGTTGATAATGTAGTAGACATTGTGGGTAGAATAGTTCCTGGCTGGAACATTGTGCATAATTTCGATTATGTTGATGGGGGAAGGATTGTGGTTGCGTGGGATTCCGCATTGATTACTGTCAGTAATGTTGTGCTCCATGAGCAGTGTATTTCTGGTTTGGTTCGCTGTCTGATTTCTCAGCAGGAGTTCTACATCAGTGTTGTGTACGCTCATAACGGCGTTGTTGATAGGCGAAGGCTATGGAACCATCTCTCTTCGGGCTCTCCAGCAGTTAACTATCCTTGGATGCTCCTAGGAGACTTTAACTGTGTTAGGAAACCCGAGGAGAGATCTGAAATTGTTCCGTCTCACAGGAACTGGCGTAGGGTAGATTTTGAGGAGTTCTGCGTGGAGTTGGGGTTAGATGATGCCAAGTCCAAGGGTTGCTTCTTTACCTGGACTAATGGCAGGACTTGGAGACGTATTGACCGCGTGCTGGTGAATTCCAACTGGAATCTTACCTCTGGACTAGTGGAAGCCGAGTTTCTACCCATGGGGGCGACTTCGGACCACTGCCCAGCACTAGCAACGGTGTATAAGGCTGAGGTTTCGAAAGGGAAAACGTTCAGGTACGTGAATATGTGGAGCAAAAGCACTGGTTACTTGGATGTAGTGCGCGGAGTATGGGACAAGCACATATGGGGCACAGCACAATTCAGTGTATGTCGACGGCTGAAACTCCTCAAGCCAGAACTCCGTCTTCTTGGCAAAAGGGACTTCGGCCACATTGCTGAGCGAGCTGAGAGAGCTCGTGTGGAGCTTGACAGACTTCAGTTGGAGAGCCAGTCTGATCGGGGTAATGCTGAGAAATGGGACAGAGTACGAGAGGCAGCAAACAGGGTTGATTTTCTTTGCCACGCCGAGCATCTCTTCTTCTCTCAGATGACCAGGGGAGAGTACTTGATCAACCAGGATAAACCCACAAAGTTTTTCTATAAAAAGATCAAGTCGAACAGCGTGAGAAATGTCATCCCTTCCATTCGCACCGAATCCGGGCGCACCTCTTCCCGTGATGAGGTGGTAGAAGAATTTCTCACGTACTACAGGGACTTATTGGGCACCGCAGGCCAGTGTGACGAGATCGATGATTCTGTGTTTGAGTGGGGTGGCCGTCTAACTGCTCAGCAGGCACAAGAACTCGTCATGCCTGTTACAGTAGAGGAGGTCAAGGGAGTGGTGTGGAGGATGAACGGGGATAAGGCCCCCGGCCCGGATGGGTACACGGCCACCTTCTTCCGTGATGCGTGGGACGTGGTGGGTTCGGATGTAGTGGTGGCTGTCCAGGAATTCTTCCAAACCGGGCAGTTGCTACGACAAATGAATGCCACGTTTATTACACTCATCCTGAAGGGGAAACACGATCCCACTGTACGTGATTTCCGCCCAATCTCGGGCTGCAATGTGATTTATAAGATCATCTCTAGGGTGATTGTGGGACGTATGGCGGGTTTGATGGATGATTTGGTGGCAGAAAACCATTTTGGTTTTGTGCAGAATCGAAAGATGAGAGATTGTGTGATGCTTGCCCAAGAGATAGTCAAAAACTACGGATGGGCAAGGAATAGTATGAGCCGGAGGATGGCCGTGAAGGTTGATATAAAGAAGGCCTATGACTCGGTTAATTGGGACTTTATGCGTGGAGTACTAGTAGGGTTGGGGTTTCCTCCGCGTATGATAGGATGGATCATGGAGTGCGTCACCACCACTTCATTCTCTATTCTTATCAACGGCGCACCGGAGGGTTATTTCGACGGCAAGCGTGGCTTGCGTCAAGGTGATCCCCTGTCTTCCCTGCTATTTGTGCTCTGCATGGATTATTTCTCCCGTCTATTCAGGAAACTCACGGAAGAGGGGAACTACAAACATCACTCGATGCTCTGTGCTAAGGTTGGAGTCACCCACCTAGCATTCGCCGACGACTTGATTATTTTTGCCTATGGCAACCGCTCTTCTGCAGAAGTGGTGGCTAGGGCTCTTGATCAGTTCGCCAGGATGTCAGGATTGGAGGTTAGTCCGGATAAATCTCATTTGTTTATGGCAGGCGTTCCGGAGGCAGATGAACAGGGTATACGCGAAGTCTTGCCTTTTCAGGAAGGCACCTTCCCCGTGTGATATCTGGGAGTACCGCTGCAGGGAAGCAAGCTTCGTGAGTATGCCTTTGAACCTCTTATCACGCAGGTGGCGAATCTCATCAGAGGCTGGTCCACGCACTTGTTGTCCTATGCAGGCCGACTGGAACTCATCCGATCGGTCCTGTATGGGGTGATGAACTTCTGGATAGCCATGGTGAAGATCCCTAAAGGGGTGGTTGATAGAGTAGAGCGCATGATCCGGAAGTTCCTATGGGGAACGACGAGGGGTGCAGTTCGTTGGGAGGAGGTCATTCTACCTAAGGAACAGGGCGGCCTGGGACTTAGGGGCTTTGATCTGCTGAACGATGTAGCCCTGTGTGGAGTGTTGTGGGATGTGCATCTGGAGAAGAAGTCGCTCTGGATCAAGTGGATTAATGTCATTTATCTCCAGACCTCTTCTTGCTGGGATGTAGAGGTGAACTATAACGCCTCTATAGTGTGGAAGGACATTCTAAGGGCACGTGACAGAGTCCGGGCACGGATAGGAGGGGACCTCATCACCTCTCTAGCTTCGTGCTCGGAGATGGGTAAGCTTCGGGTGGGCAAGATGTACTGGCTCGCCGCCACCACGGCACCAGTCCATTTTGTCTACAAGAAGCTGTGGAGTCCTTGGGTGCCACAGAAACATTCGTTCAGGATGTGGATTGCCCTGAGGAACAGACTGCTCACGTTAGACAGGTGGAGGAACTATGAAGGCCCGGTGGAGTGCGTGTTGTGTGTGGGCGCAGCCGAGACAAGGGACCATCTCTTTTTCGGTTGCCCGTTCACGAAGCACGTGTGGAACCGGGTAAGAGATGAAGTGAAGTGGAGGAGACAGGTTACCACTTTGAAGGCCGGCTTCAAGTGGCTCAGCAAGGACCGGCGTGTGCACGTGAAGGAGCGGAGGAGGTGGACGCTGGCTTTCTACGGCAGTGTCTTCCTCATTTGGAAGGCTCGGAACGAAGCCCTCTTCGAAGGGGCCCGACCTTCAGTGGATGTTTTGTATAATTCTATCATTATGCATGTTGTTAGGTTCGAATATTTATTAAGTAGATAGGCGCATTTATCGCTTTCTGGCTGCTCCGTGTGGAGTTGTAATTATATTTTGTGACTTTGGCTTCGGCCTAACGTTTTTCTGAATAATTAACATAAAATTCACCGTGGCGGTAGCATACGAGCGGAGGGTGTGGTGACAAGAGAGTTGAATAAACTTAATAATGTAAATTTATATTTTCACGATTTAATTCTTGCCATGAATTCAAATGTCTGAGATTCTGTTTTATTTCATTCTTGAATAAAAAAAAATGCTTTATGTAGTTCATATGGGATGAGGTTTTTGAGAGATGCTTTCATACGGGTGAATGTTGTGTGAAAGTATATGTGTTGTGGTTGTTTCGGTAAGGGTGTAGTCGAAATTTGATTTCAAACGCAATATTATAAATTGGTCTTTCGAACTGATTGTGTGTGTTAACTGTTTAATTATGATCGATGAGCCCATGTTGCAATAGGAATTTAGTATTGCTAAGTGTTATCGAATTAAGTAATTGTAGTGGTGCTTAGTTAGTGTTGATGATATAAATAAATAATTAATTCTGTTGTGATAGGTAGTTGTCAGAAGATGTGCTAATCTTGCTGAATGTTTCAGTTTTTGATAAATAGTAAGACAATTTGGAGTATGAATTGATAATTGAGGTGTATTGGAGGTACAACCTCAAATATGCATGCAACTTTAATAAGTTTAATGTTGTGGTAGTTTGATGTTAATTTATATATTTTATTATGCTCAAGGTCGGGTTAAATCTTTATAAAAGTTAATTACAGTGTGTCTAATGTGATGAGTTTAAACCATTCAAATTTTCATTTATTTGTTTTAAAAAGTAATATGTATGTCCTGTATGTTTTTCTTTTGCAAATTTGGAATACTTTGTTAATTTTAATTACCTTGAAAATTTTGCAGAAACTTATGGGACTTGTCCCCTATTTTAAATCCTTTATCTTTGGATGCTCATTTATTTATTTATTCAATAACTAAAGCGTTTTTTTTTATCACGCCCTATTTAATGCTCTATTTATGAAATAAAATGGGAATTTCTTTATTATGAAAATTGGGGTGTGACAGATTGGTATCAAAGCAGGTATGCGATTCTGCATACTTGTTCAAAAATTATTTTTTATTCTATCTTCCGCATGATGCATATGTAAATGATTCATTTGCTATGAAAATATACATGTACAATTTTAAATAATTAAGTCTCTTACTACGCACCCACCGAGTACGACGCCCACGCCAAACAAGGTATGAAAGATTTAAAATTTGCAATTATGTTTACATGTGAAATTATGTGCAAGTTAGGTTTTATTATTCCATGTGAATAAATTTATGAATTACTATGCAAGATTTGATTCATGAAATGAAATTTGTTTATGTGCTTTAATGCTTAGCTCATGTATGCTATAGGAGAAAAACTTTGAATGTCTTTATGATGTAAGTTCATATTGAGGAGTTAGTATTGCTTATTAGTTTGTGGACGGACGTTAAAAGTTATACATATTGGTATTGAAGGATGCCTCCGAGAAGAGCGCCTCAGGTTAACAACGTTCAGGTTAACGACAACCAAGTGAATGAGAACCAAGCGAATGAGAACCAAGCGAATAACAATCAGCAACCAGCAGCGAATGAAGACGCCTATGCCAAGGTGATGAAGCAGTTTCGGTCCTACGCACCGCCTATCTTCAAGGGACGTGAGGGACCCGAATATGTAGAAGAGTGGTTGAGGTCACTCGAAAAGACTTTCCGCTCCATGAGGTGCAACGATCGGTACCGCGTCTACTGTGCGCAATATCAGTTCACTGAAGATGCGGATCATTGGTGGGATTCATACTGGAGGATGAGACCTGATGAGGACCCTGAAGCTATCACATGGGAGGCATTTAAGAGGATAGTGCTGGAGAACTACTATCCGCGAACTCACCGAGCTAAAGTAGAACGTGAGTTCTACGATTTCAAGCAAGAAAATCAGACTGTGGTTGAATACGAGCGTCAATTTAATCAAATGAGCCGGGCAGCACCACAGCTAGTAGATACTGAAGAGAAACGAGCTCAGAAGTTGGTGGACGGCCTGCGTCAAGACATTCAGGATGCTATGGCTTCTCTGCCTGAGATGGGATATGCTGATACTTTTCAGAGGGCTCAAAAGATAGAAGCTTGTTTTGAGAGGGGACGTGCTAATCGTAGGTCGATGGAGAACTCAGGCAAAAGAAAGTGGGAGGACTCCAGCTCTGGAGGGAACAACAACAACAAACAGCCAAGGGCCAACACTAGTCCGCCCCCAGATGCCCAGAACACAAAACCGCTTTGCCCGAAATGTGAGAAGAGACACGATGGTGAATGCCTTAGAGGTCAGGGAAGATGCTTCAGATGTCACGAGGTCGGGCATAGAATTCAAGATTGCATCAAACCACGTAACTCTGTGCCGGACCGAAGGGGACCGCCTGCAAGAGAAAATCAAAGGCAAACTACCGGAGGTCAAGGAAGAATCTTTGTCATGAACCAGAATGAAGAGGATAAGGAACAATGAGTCACTACAGGTACTTTATCAGTGAGTAACTCCCAAGCTTTCACATTGTTTGATACTGGTGCATCACATTCCTTCATATCTGCTAAGTAGTGTCGTAAGATTTATGTCTTTACGATTAGAATTTCGAGGACGAAATTTTTATTAGAAGGGTAGGATGTAACATCCCGCAAGTGCCCACATATTTTCTATCATGGCCCAATCATCAAAACCCACAAATTCCAACTCCTTAAAAGCCCATTATTATCAATCTAGCCCATACATGTTTAAGACACCGTAAGTGGAAAATAGAAACAGAAGTTAGATTTCTTATTTTCCAAGAAATCAAACGTAATCTTCATTATTCATTAAAAAGAGATGTATCTTCTCTCCTTTTATCCTCTTATCAGCTCCCTTATTTTAGGAAAAGTTTGTTAAAACCTTTGAAGGGATACACACTGTTAATTCCATCAGCCGTAACAAATAAGATCCATTCTACACTCACTCTTTCAAAATTTTTTCGCTTCACGTATTCAGCAAACACCGAGAAAGATTTCGAAGGTGACGAGTGTTTGCCTATTTTTAGCACTCACGAGCAAGAATACTCGATCGTTGTAGTATTATATCCCAAGAAAAATTATCAATCCAATAAGGAGTTATATTCGTACTAGCAAAATACGTGAGCTCATGTTCATTGTTGTTTTTGTAAAGATGATCGGGGGTTTTGAGATTGATTAACAACTAAAACAAGTAACAAGTAAATAAGATAGCAAATAAGATAAATGACAAGTAAAGAAAATGGGTGCTAAAGTTCAAGTATGGAAAGACATGGGATTAGAAACATCCAAGCACACTCGATTCATATTATCATGCAAACGGAATTCAACTCAATTGATGTAGACTAAGGGTGATCACGATTGTATCCTAAGCTCCCTTTCGGGTTACAAAGGTTGTTGATCCATTTTAGACTCCCAAAAGCACTTAAGATCAAAGCCCAACATTAACCCCTTCCATCTAGGTACTAGTTAGATTAAACTCTCCCTTTTTGTGTACTAAGGCCAACGAATGGATTGGTTCCCCTCATTGAATTCAAATATCCTTTCGGTCAAACCCAAACTCAATGTCTATTCATGCCTTCCTAATACTATAGAGGGTCGTTTCCGTCTCACTCCAAGCAATACACACATGAACATCATGATAGCATTTAATTACCACAAATAATCCATTGATCAACAATCCATTAAACCAATAAACATTCATGAATAACAAACCATGCCATCATAACATCAAGACAATTAAACTCCATGAATAGAAATCAACATCAATTAAATCAAAAACCAATTTAATCCACATGATAATATCAATCTAATATGCTCTTCATATTCATAATCCCACTAGAGGGATTAGCCTAACATGATAAAAGTAATAAAACAAATAAATGATTCATTACAAATACCCATAGTCTTAGATCTAAAGAAATACAAAATGAATGGATTCTTCCCTATCAATTTCTTGAAGAGAATCTTCTATTCTTCTTGATCTCCACCTCTAGCTCTTGATTTGAAGTCTTTAGCACCAAAAATGGAAGAATTGATGGGTGGATGAAGATGGATGAAGATGGATGAAGATGATGGTGGGAAATGGAAGAAAAGGTGTGTGAGGTGTGTGTAGATGATAGGATTTCGGATCCCCTGCCAATTGTTGAATAAAGGGGTATTTATACCCCTTTGGAGGCTTCTAGAAGGATCTGGAAATTTCTGCAGGAAAATACCCGGCACGAGTCGTGCTCTGCAACACGGCCACGAGGTGGCCGTGTTGTGTCTTCTGATGCTCCCGCACGGCCTCGCCTTACAGGGCCGTGTTACGCAACACGGCTCGTGTGCTGCAACACGAGTCGTGTGTTGTAACACGGGCACAGGTGTGGTCGTGTTGACTCTTCTGATGTCGCCACACGGCCACCTTCTTACAGGGCCGTGTTGGCGACACGGCTCGTGCTCCCGACTCGACTCGTGCGACTGGACACGACCGGAAGTTGCCCGTGTTGAATGACTAGATGTCTCCACACGGCCAACTCTTACAGGGCCGTGTTGGCTACACGGCCCGTGTTGGTGCTGGCTCCTGCATTTCTTCACTATTTTGGCTCGTTCTCCCTCGTTTCAACTCCGAATTGAGATCCGCTTTTTCCTACACCTTCCTTATCATGTTTAGCATCCAATAAAAAGTGAAAATCTTACGTTTAAGTTCATTCACACACATTTCAATAAAAATACAAAACACAACCAAATAACATATAAAATACGGATAAAATAATACGAAAATACATATAAAAAGACACTAAAATCTAGGTGAAAATAGCTCTAATCAACCCCCCAAACTTAAGGTGTTGCTCGTCCCCGAGCAACGAAAATGACAAATCAAAAGGAGAAATTTTCACGGAGAAAAGACTAAACGAATATAAGCAATAACCCATCGTTAGCAATAATAACAACAAACTATGCTAAGTCATCCTACAATATTAAAATCATGACATGAGAAATTAACAAGTTCAATCAAAAGAGAATAAAGTGTAATATAGTTCCTTTTAAGTCCAAGCCTCACAATGGATATTAATGTCTCTCAACACTCTTTTGAAATAAGGTAGATCACACTCATTAATCGATTGGCTCGAATCACTATAAGCTTGCTCGCGGACTATATTCACAACCCACTAAAGTTTCAATCAATGATAAAAAAGGTCTTTAATTAGGATGTAATGATAGGCTCTTTGGTAGGGTAGGAAGTATATGGATAAGAGTGACTAATCATGTGTAAGTAATCAAAGAGATGGCCAATTTCCTCAACTTCTTCACTTTCTTTTCTTCCTTGCTTATCTTTACAATCTCAAGCACTATTCATTAACTTTCCTTGGATTGAGCTTCTTTTGATGCATGCTTCCTATCTTTGAATTTTGTTTACTTGAGCATTTTGATGTTGATTTGCTCCTTTCTTACTTTGAGGTTGCATGTGCATTCTTGTTTTGCTCTTTTCATCCTTTTTCTTACTTGTTTACCATGTCCTTTTCTTCTTTTGATTCTTCAATCACTCCTTTCTAGCTACCATCTCCTCAATCACCCACGCAAAGGTATATATAAGCTTGAATGGGTAATTAAGGCTTGAAATGTGCTAAATTCACAAGAAATAGGCTTATAGGCTCAAAATGGTTAACTAAGGATGATGTTCATGGTAGGGGACATATATGGCAATGACTATAATAATAAGGATGGCCTTAGATCATTTCACCAATCTCCACTAATCGGGCTCGTTCCTATAGTCCTTGAGCAAGTTCTAACTTATCAAACACAACCGATCCACTCATGAAGAAATACCATGTATGCATGGTTGAGGCTCAAATGCTCACAAGCTTGTGCTCGGACCTTAAGGAACTTATTACACCACATTCATCTCAAAATTGAACAAGTTAAGTAAAACATGTCACAATTTGAAAGTGTAGAGATTCTTAATCATAATTTGTCATCACTTATCACCACAACTTATCATCACTCACATTCAAAAATGACTAACGACATCCCTAAACAAACCACCAAACATCCCAAGACAAGAATGAAAATCACATAACATACAAATAAGGACTCAACAAACAAGACACAACAAAAACACAAAACATGCAAAAACACAAAATACCATCATCCATAAGAAAATTAAGCACACAATCATCCCAACCTTTATTGAAAAGGAAATCCTAATTTACGAAAGTAAACCTCCCACAAACATAACACATGAAGTAGCATGCTAGTCACAACAATCAAAATCAATTCATTTCAAGTAATAACATGATAAGGTGTAGAGTACTCCCTCAATAGGCATTTGGTAAGGAAAGCGTTAGCTCCAAGCTCCATCTTGCTTCCAATACCTCTCATTCATGCTCAAGCACTCAACAAACACCATTATTTCAACAATTTCATTATAAATATGGACTATCATGCACTTCAACACCACCAATCATGCCAAAATCAACCCAAACTCATGAGAAAATTTTTAAAATTTGTCCAATTTTACAAGAATCATACTCAAGTGGTGAGTCACACCACACACTCTCCCCCCAAACTTAAATCGAAACAAGAGTTGAGACTTAAGTTTGCAAAAAGTGGTGAGACTTACCCTTGTAGTTTCCATTGATGATCTTCTTGTAGAGAAGTAACCGCATCCACACGACTCAAGTTATATCCACCATGCACTAGCGCCTCCCCAAACTTAACTCGAGACAAGAGTCACGAATTAAGTTTGCAACAAATGTTGGAACATATCAACTTGAATCCATGAAGCATTTCTCTTTTCTTCAATGAGCATTTTTCTCCATGAGCACAATCAACCTACAAGTCCAAAACAAACAAACAACAAAAACAAAAAGAATGGGTTGCCTCCCATTTAGCGCTAAGTTTAACGTCTTCAAGCCGGACGAATGTAAGCTCTTAACAGTCGGAGAAATCCAAGACCCCATCGGGCCGCATCTTCACTTTAAACATCTCCTTAGCAACCTTTTTATCCACACTTCGTGCTCCTTTAACACTTGAGCTCACTTCGTTTCCTCTTTTTCTCACATTCCTAAATTCCGGAGGCCCTTTATCAATCTTCAAATCAACATGTGGATCTCCCCCAAGCGTATTTCTTTTTGAAGAAAAATTTCCTGCAATTTCAAGCATAAAGTTAGTTAATTCTTCATCTTTTAAAATTGCACTTACCACTTCATCTCGAATATCCGGAGGCTTAATGGGTGGCTTCACATGAAGATTTTCCCCTTTTTCATTCTTGCTTGATAACACCAATTCTCTTTCATTTGATCGGAGTGTGAGTTCCTTCCTATCCATGTCAAATTTTGCTTTTGCGGTTGCCAAAAATGGTCTTCCAAAAATTAATGGAATCCAAGGATCCGCTTGCTTCTCAACTATCATAAAATCCACCGGAAATACAAAATCCTCTATTTGCACAAGCATATCCTCCACAACTCCATGGGGCTTTATCATTGAACCATCCATTATTCCGATTTCCACATCCGTTTCCTTTAACCTCCCAATGCCAAGTTTTTCAAAAATCTCCAAAGGCATTACATTAATGCTTGAACCAAGATCACATATAGCATTAAAGTGTTCCCCATTTCCAATTTTACAAGTAAGAACGAATTTACCGGGGTCTTCCACCTTTAATGAAGCATCAACTTCAACAATGTTATGATCTTGTTTCAACATCATCTCTTCATCACACTTACTTTCCTCATCCAACAAAAACAAGAATTCATCAATTATCTTCTCGTCATCCAAAGACAACTCTTCATCAATGATAATCTCCTCCTCCATTTTTGACACCACTTCATCACAAACTACTTCTTCAACCTTAGAAACAATGTTTGTTGTTTCCACCAACCCGTTCTCCACCTTACTTTCCATGTTGCACACGGTAACATACAAACATTGCTCCTTAGGATTAGTTACCGTGGTAGAGGGAAACTTTCCTTGTTGGTGCTGAGATCCAACGGAGGAAGCAATTTGTCCCATTTGATGTTCAAAAGCTCTCATCCTATTGTCGGACTTCTTCTCATTTTCCTCCATTCTAGCCTCCATCTTTTTCATAAATGCTAGCAATGTCTCTTCCACCGATGCTTTACCCTCTCCATTCGATGGTTTGGCACTTGGATCGAATCCCGGAGGAAATGACACGGCGGCTTGAGGATTAGAGTAAGAGAAATTTTCATGCTTCCTTAGCACTTGATAACCTCCACTTGATTGATTGAAATTACTCACCCGAGCTTGCCCTTGATATCCTCCTTGATAATTACCTTGGTTAGAAGGATAGTTACCTTGAAAATTCCCTTGACGTTGAAAATTTCCTTGGTAATTTCTCCCATCTAAATAGGCAACATCCTCTACATTTTGCGTAACATGGCTCTCATCATTCACAGTAGCACTTGTGCTTCCCCCTTGACTCACTCCTTGAGTGATCAAATTCAATTGCTTAGTTAAAGCATTGATGCTTTCATTAAATTCTTTCATGCCTTGGCCTTGAAACACATCGTTCTTCACTTTATGCACACTTTCCACTTGAGCCACCTTTCCGTATGCATAACCTCCCAATATCCTCTCGGACGGCCATTGATAAGCATTCATTGCAATATCTTCAAAAATTTCCATAGCTTTCATTGCATCCACTCCAAATATAGATCCTCCGGATGAGGCATCTACATGCATCCGATGTTGTTGGCTCAACCCTTGATAGAAGAAAGCCACTTGTTGATTCTTATGAAAATCATGTTGAGGGCACTTTCTTAGCATCTCTTTGTAGCATTCCCATGCCTCATAAAAGCTTTCATCCGGAAGTTGCTTAAACTGAGTGATAAGGCTCTTCAATTGGAGTGTCTTTGAAGGAGGAAAGTATTTGTTTAGGAACCTTTGCTCAAGATCTTCCCATGTGTTACAACTTCCCAAAGGAATTGCATTATACCATGCCTTAGCCTTGTCTCTTAAAGAGAAAGAGAACAACCTCATCCGAATAGCATCTTCCGATACTCCATTCATCTTAATGGTATTTGCAACCTCCAAGAAACTAGCTAGATGCATGTTTGGATCCTCAAGAGGACCTCCCCCAAACTGATTTTCTTTGACCATGTTGATCAATCCGGTCTTGATTTCTAAATTGTTGGCTTGAACCGGAGGAACCATGTTGTGTACGGCTCTCGGTTGGAAGTAATCCCGGATTGCTCTAGGCCTTGGCCTCTCTTGAGGTATTTGCACATTTCCTTGCATTGCTTGGTTATTGAACATATTAACCATCTCTTGGACATTTCTACGAACATGTGGTTGTGCCTCTTGTTGTTGGAGTATCCTTTGAGCTTCTTGATTGGCAAGCAATTGCATATATTCTTGATTTTGAGCAAAGAAATTCCTCATTATCTCCGCTTGATTCTCTTGCACTCCTTCTTGTACCCCCCTTTGATCTTGTAAAGGATCTTGGGGTGGGTTATAATTAGCATTCTCTCCATGTTGATTCTCCATCTTTTCTTTTCTCTCTTTACGCCTCTCTCGCTTCCTTTGTCGTGCGGTCCTTTCAATCTCCAAATTCAAAGGAATGATCGATTGATTTCCCTTTGATCTTGTGATCATAAAACACCTACGAAAAGGCCAAGAGTGAGACCACAAACACAAATAATAAATAAAAGAAAATAAAAAGAATCCTTATCAAGAACAACTAAAACAATAACACAGTACTCGACTAGTCCGTCAAACTCCCCTTTGGCAACGACGCCATTTTCTTGTTTGCCTATTTTTAGCACTCACGAGCAAGAATACTCGATCGTTGTAGTATTATATCCCAAGAAAAATTATCAATCCAATAAGGAGTTATATTCGTACTAGCAAAATACGTGAGCTCATGTTCATTGTTGTTTTTGTAAAGATGATCGGGGGTTTTAAGATTGATTAACAACTAAAACAAGTAACAAGTAAATAAGATAGCAAATAAGATAAATGACAAGTAAAGAAAATGGGTGCTAAAGTTCAAGTATGGAAAGACATGGGATTAGAAACATCCAAGCACACTCGATTCATATTATCATGCAAACGGAATTCAACTCAATTGATGTAGACTAAGGGTGATCACGATTGTATCCTAAGCTCCCTTTCGGGTTACAAAGGTTGTTGATCCATTTTAGACTCCCAAAAGCACTTAAGATCAAAGCCCAACATTAACCCCTTCCATCTAGGTACTAGTTAGATTAAACTCTCCCTTTTTGTGTACTAAGGCCAACGAATGGATTGGTTCCCCTCATTGAATTCAAATATCCTTTCGGTCAAACCCAAACTCAATGTCTATTCATGCCTTCCTAATACTATAGAGGGTCGTTTCCGTCTCACTCCAAGCAATACACACATGAACATCATGATAGCATTTAATTACCACAAATAATCCATTGATCAACAATCCATTAAACCAATAAACATTCATGAATAACAAACCATGCCATCATAACATCAAGACAATTAAACTCCATGAATAGAAATCAACATCAATTAAATCAAAAACCAATTTAATCCACATGATAATATCAATCTAATATGCTCTTCATATTCCTAATCCCACTAGAGGGATTAGCCTAACATGATAAAAATAATAAAACAAATAAATGATTCATTACAAATACCCATAGTCTTAGATCTAAAGAAATACAAAATGAATGGATTCTTCCCTATCAATTTCTTGAAGAGAATCTTCTATTCTTCTTGATCTCCACCTCTAGCTCTTGATTTGAAGTCTTTAGCACCAAAAATGGAAGAATTGATGGGTGGATGAAGATGGATGAAGATGGATGAAGATGATGGTGGGAAATGGAAGAAAAGGTGTGTGAGGTGTGTGTAGATGATAGGATTTCGGATCCCCTGCCAATTGTTGAATAAAGGGGTATTTATACCCCTTTGGAGGCTTCTAGAAGGATCTGGAAATTTCTGCAGGAAAATACCCGGCACGAGTCGTGCTCTGCAACACGGCCACGAGGTGGCCGTGTTGTGTCTTCTGATGCTCCCGCACGGCCTCGCCTTACAGGGCCGTGTTACGCAACACGGCTCGTGTGCTGCAACACGAGTCGTGTGTTGTAACACGGGCACAGGTGTGGTCGTGTTGACTCTTCTGATGTCGCCACACGGCCACCTTCTTACAGGGCCGTGTTGGCGACACGGCTCGTGCTCCCGACTCGACTCGTGCGACTGGACACGACCGGAAGTTGCCCGTGTTGAATGACTAGATGTCTCCACACGGCCAACTCTTACAGGGCCGTGTTGGCTACACGGCCCGTGTTGGTGCTGGCTCCTGCATTTCTTCACTATTTTGGCTCGTTCTCCCTCGTTTCAACTCCGAATTGAGATCCGCTTTTTCCTACACCTTCCTTATCATGTTTAGCATCCAATAAAAAGTGAAAATCTTACGTTTAAGTTCATTCACACACATTTCAATAAAAATACAAAACACAACCAAATAACATATAAAATACGGATAAAATAATACGAAAATACATATAAAAAGACACTAAAATCTAGGTGAAAATAGCTCTAATCAACCCCCCAAACTTAAGGTGTTGCTCGTCCCCGAGCAACGAAAATGACAAATCAAAAGGAGAAATTTTCACGGAGAAAAGACTAAACGAATATAAGCAATAACCCATCGTTAGCAATAATAACAACAAACTATGCTAAGTCATCCTACAATATTAAAATCATGACATGAGAAATTAACAAGTTCAATCAAAAGAGAATAAAGTGTAATATAGTTCCTTTTAAGTCCAAGCCTCACAATGGATATTAATGTCTCTCAACACTCTTTTGAAATAAGGTAGATCACACTCATTAATCGATTGGCTCGAATCACTATAAGCTTGCTCGCGGACTATATTCACAACCCACTAAAGTTTCAATCAATGATAAAAAAGGTCTTTAATTAGGATGTAATGATAGGCTCTTTGGTAGGGTAGGAAGTATATGGATAAGAGTGACTAATCATGTGTAAGTAATCAAAGAGATGGCCAATTTCCTCAACTTCTTCACTTTCTTTTCTTCCTTGCTTATCTTTACAATCTCAAGCACTATTCATTAACTTTCCTTGGATTGAGCTTCTTTTGATGCATGCTTCCTATCTTTGAATTTTGTTTACTTGAGCATTTTGATGTTGATTTGCTCCTTTCTTACTTTGAGGTTGCATGTGCATTCTTGTTTTGCTCTTTTCATCCTTTTTCTTACTTGTTTACCATGTCCTTTTCTTCTTTTGATTCTTCAATCACTCCTTTCTAGCTACCATCTCCTCAATCACCCACGCAAAGGTATATATAAGCTTGAATGGGTAATTAAGGCTTGAAATGTGCTAAATTCACAAGAAATAGGCTTATAGGCTCAAAATGGTTAACTAAGGATGATGTTCATGGTAGGGGACATATATGGCAATGACTATAATAATAAGGATGGCCTTAGATCATTTCACCAATCTCCACTAATCGGGCTCGTTCCTATAGTCCTTGAGCAAGTTCTAACTTATCAAACACAACCGATCCACTCATGAAGAAATACCATGTATGCATGGTTGAGGCTCAAATGCTCACAAGCTTGTGCTCGGACCTTAAGGAACTTATTACACCACATTCATCTCAAAATTGAACAAGTTAAGTAAAACATGTCACAATTTGAAAGTGTAGAGATTCTTAATCATAATTTGTCATCACTTATCACCACAACTTATCATCACTCACATTCAAAAATGACTAACGACATCCCTAAACAAACCACCAAACATCCCAAGACAAGAATGAAAATCACATAACATACAAATAAGGACTCAACAAACAAGACACAACAAAAACACAAAACATGCAAAAACACAAAATACCATCATCCATAAGAAAATTAAGCACACAATCATCCCAACCTTTATTGAAAAGGAAATCCTAATTTACGAAAGTAAACCTCCCACAAACATAACACATGAAGTAGCATGCTAGTCACAACAATCAAAATCAATTCATTTCAAGTAATAACATGATAAGGTGTAGAGTACTCCCTCAATAGGCATTTGGTAAGGAAAGCGTTAGCTCCAAGCTCCATCTTGCTTCCAATACCTCTCATTCATGCTCAAGCACTCAACAAACACCATTATTTCAACAATTTCATTATAAATATGGACTATCATGCACTTCAACACCACCAATCATGCCAAAATCAACCCAAACTCATGAGAAAATTTTTAAAATTTGTCCAATTTTACAAGAATCATACTCAAGTGGTGAGTCACACCACACACTCTCCCCCCAAACTTAAATCGAAACAAGAGTTGAGACTTAAGTTTGCAAAAAGTGGTGAGACTTACCCTTGTAGTTTCCATTGATGATCTTCTTGTAGAGAAGTAACCGCATCCACACGACTCAAGTTATATCCACCATGCACTAGCGCCTCCCCAAACTTAACTCGAGACAAGAGTCACGAATTAAGTTTGCAACAAATGTTGGAACATATCAACTTGAATCCATGAAGCATTTCTCTTTTCTTCAATGAGCATTTTTCTCCATGAGCACAATCAACCTACAAGTCCAAAACAAACAAACAACAAAAACAAAAAGAATGGGTTGCCTCCCATTTAGCGCTAAGTTTAACGTCTTCAAGCCGGACGAATGTAAGCTCTTAACAGTCGGAGAAATCCAAGACCCCATCGGGCCGCATCTTCACTTTAAACATCTCCTTAGCAACCTTTTTATCCACACTTCGTGCTCCTTTAACACTTGAGCTCACTTCGTTTCCTCTTTTTCTCACATTCCTAAATTCCGGAGGCCCTTTATCAATCTTCAAATCAACATGTGGATCTCCCCCAAGCGTATTTCTTTTTGAAGAAAAATTTCCTGCAATTTCAAGCATAAAGTTAGTTAATTCTTCATCTTTTAAAATTGCACTTACCACTTCATCTCGAATATCCGGAGGCTTAATGGGTGGCTTCACATGAAGATTTTCCCCTTTTTCATTCTTGCTTGATAACACCAATTCTCTTTCATTTGATCGGAGTGTGAGTTCCTTCCTATCCATGTCAAATTTTGCTTTTGCGGTTGCCAAAAATGGTCTTCCAAAAATTAATGGAATCCAAGGATCCGCTTGCTTCTCAACTATCATAAAATCCACCGGAAATACAAAATCCTCTATTTGCACAAGCATATCCTCCACAACTCCATGGGGCTTTATCATTGAACCATCCATTATTCCGATTTCCACATCCGTTTCCTTTAACCTCCCAATGCCAAGTTTTTCAAAAATCTCCAAAGGCATTACATTAATGCTTGAACCAAGATCACATATAGCATTAAAGTGTTCCCCATTTCCAATTTTACAAGTAAGAACGAATTTACCGGGGTCTTCCACCTTTAATGAAGCATCAACTTCAACAATGTTATGATCTTGTTTCAACATCATCTCTTCATCACACTTACTTTCCTCATCCAACAAAAACAAGAATTCATCAATTATCTTCTCGTCATCCAAAGACAACTCTTCATCAATGATAATCTCCTCCTCCATTTTTGACACCACTTCATCACAAACTACTTCTTCAACCTTAGAAACAATGTTTGTTGTTTCCACCAACCCGTTCTCCACCTTACTTTCCATGTTGCACACGGTAACATACAAACATTGCTCCTTAGGATTAGTTACCGTGGTAGAGGGAAACTTTCCTTGTTGGTGCTGAGATCCAACGGAGGAAGCAATTTGTCCCATTTGATGTTCAAAAGCTCTCATCCTATTGTCGGACTTCTTCTCATTTTCCTCCATTCTAGCCTCCATCTTTTTCATAAATGCTAGCAATGTCTCTTCCACCAATGCTTTACCCTCTCCATTCGATGGTTTGGCACTTGGATCGAATCCCGGAGGAAATGACACGGCGGCTTGAGGATTAGAGTAAGAGAAATTTTCATGCTTCCTTGGCACTTGATAACCTCCACTTGATTGATTGAAATTACTCACCCGAGCTTGCCCTTGATATCCTCCTTGATAATTACCTTGGTTAGAAGGATAGTTACCTTGAAAATTCCCTTGACGTTGAAAATTTCCTTGGTAATTTCTCCCATCTAAATAGGCAACATCCTCTACATTTTGCGTAACATGGCTCTCATCATTCACAGTAGCACTTGTGCTTCCCCCTTGACTCACTCCTTGAGTGATCAAATTCAATTGCTTAGTTAAAGCATTGATGCTTTCATTAAATTCTTTCATGCCTTGGCCTTGAAACACATCGTTCTTCACTTTATGCACACTTTCCACTTGAGCCACCTTTCCGTATGCATAACCTCCCAATATCCTCTCGGACGGCCATTGATAAGCATTCATTGCAATATCTTCAAAAATTTCCATAGCTTTCATTGCATCCACTCCAAATATAGATCCTCCGGATGAGGCATCTACATGCATCCGATGTTGTTGGCTCAACCCTTGATAGAAGAAAGCCACTTGTTGATTCTTATGAAAATCATGTTGAGGGCACTTTCTTAGCATCTCTTTGTAGCATTCCCATGCCTCATAAAAGCTTTCATCCGGAAGTTGCTTAAACTGAGTGATAAGGCTCTTCAATTGGAGTGTCTTTGAAGGAGGAAAGTATTTGTTTAGGAACCTTTGCTCAAGATCTTCCCATGTGTTACAACTTCCCAAAGGAATTGCATTATACCATGCCTTAGCCTTGTCTCTTAAAGAGAAAGAGAACAACCTCATCCGAATAGCATCTTCCGATACTCCATTCATCTTAATGGTATTTGCAACCTCCAAGAAACTAGCTAGATGCATGTTTGGATCCTCAAGAGGACCTCCCCCAAACTGATTTTCTTTGACCATGTTGATCAATCCGGTCTTGATTTCTAAATTGTTGGCTTGAACCGGAGGAACCATGTTGTGTACGGCTCTCGGTTGGAAGTAATCCCGGATTGCTCTAGGCCTTGGCCTCTCTTGAGGTATTTGCACATTTCCTTGCATTGCTTGGTTATTGAACATATTAACCATCTCTTGGACATTTCTACGAACATGTGGTTGTGCCTCTTGTTGTTGGAGTATCCTTTGAGCTTCTTGATTGGCAAGCAATTGCATATATTCTTGATTTTGAGCAAAGAAATTCCTCATTATCTCCGCTTGATTCTCTTGCACTCCTTCTTGTACCCCCCTTTGATCTTGTAAAGGATCTTGGGGTGGGTTATAATTAGCATTCTCTCCATGTTGATTCTCCATCTTTTCTTTTCTCTCTTTACGCCTCTCTCGCTTCATTTGTCGTGCGGTCCTTTCAATCTCCAAATTCAAAGGAATGATCGATTGATTTCCCTTTGATCTTGTGATCATAAAACACCTACGAAAAGGCCAAGAGTGAGACCACAAACACAAATAATAAATAAAAGAAAATAAAAAGAATCCTTATCAAGAACAACTAAAACAATAACACAGTACTCGACTAGTCCGTCAAACTCCCCTTTGGCAACGACGCCATTTTCTTGTTTGCCTATTTTTAGCACTCACGAGCAAGAATACTCGATCGTTGTAGTATTATATCCCAAGAAAAATTATCAATCCAATAAGGAGTTATATTCGTACTAGCAAAATACGTGAGCTCATGTTCATTGTTGTTTTTGTAAAGATGATCGGGGGTTTTAAGATTGATTAACAACTAAAACAAGTAACAAGTAAATAAGATAGCAAATAAGATAAATGACAAGTAAAGAAAATGGGTGCTAAAGTTCAAGTATGGAAAGACATGGGATTAGAAACATCCAAGCACACTCGATTCATATTATCATGCAA
This sequence comes from Pogostemon cablin, assembly GCA_023678885.1. Taxonomy (NCBI): domain Eukaryota; kingdom Viridiplantae; phylum Streptophyta; class Magnoliopsida; order Lamiales; family Lamiaceae; genus Pogostemon; species Pogostemon cablin. Next base: position 3,086,724 of record CM042983.1, read on the forward strand.
ACGGAATTCAACTCAATTGATGTAGACTAAGGGTGATCACGATTGTATCCTAAGCTCCCTTTCGGGTTACAAAGGTTGTTGATCCATTTTAGACTCCCAAAAGCACTTAAGATCAAAGCCCAACATTAACCCCTTCCATCTAGGTACTAGTTAGATTAAACTCTCCCTTTTTGTGTACTAAGGCCAACGAATGGATTGGTTCCCCTCATTGAATTCAAATATCCTTTCGGTCAAACCCAAACTCAATGTCTATTCATGCCTTCCTAATACTATAGAGGGTCGTTTCCGTCTCACTCCAAGCAATACACACATGAACATCATGATAGCATTTAATTACCACAAATAATCCATTGATCAACAATCCATTAAACCAATAAACATTCATGAATAACAAACCATGCCATCATAACATCAAGACAATTAAACTCCATGAATAGAAATCAACATCAATTAAATCAAAAACCAATTTAATCCACATGATAATATCAATCTAATATGCTCTTCATATTCCTAATCCCACTAGAGGGATTAGCCTAACATGATAAAAGTAATAAAACAAATAAATGATTCATTACAAATACCCATAGTCTTAGATCTAAAGAAATACAAAATGAATGGATTCTTCCCTATCAATTTCTTGAAGAGAATCTTCTATTCTTCTTGATCTCCACCTCTAGCTCTTGATTTGAAGTCTTTAGCACCAAAAATGGAAGAATTGATGGGTGGATGAAGATGGATGAAGATGGATGAAGATGATGGTGGGAAATGGAAGAAAAGGTGTGTGAGGTGTGTGTAGATGATAGGATTTCGGATCCCCTGCCAATTGTTGAATAAAGGGGTATTTATACCCCTTTGGAGGCTTCTAGAAGGATCTGGAAATTTCTGCAGGAAAATACCCGGCACGAGTCGTGCTCTGCAACACGGCCACGAGGTGGCCGTGTTGTGTCTTCTGATGCTCCCGCACGGCCTCGCCTTACAGGGCCGTGTTACGCAACACGGCTCGTGTGCTGCAACACGAGTCGTGTGTTGTAACACGGGCACAGGTGTGGTCGTGTTGACTCTTCTGATGTCGCCACACGGCCACCTTCTTACAGGGCCGTGTTGGCGACACGGCTCGTGCTCCCGACTCGACTCGTGCGACTGGACACGACCGGAAGTTGCCCGTGTTGAATGACTAGATGTCTCCACACGGCCAACTCTTACAGGGCCGTGTTGGCTACACGGCCCGTGTTGGTGCTGGCTCCTGCATTTCTTCACTATTTTGGCTCGTTCTCCCTCGTTTCAACTCCGAATTGAGATCCGCTTTTTCCTACACCTTCCTTATCATGTTTAGCATCCAATAAAAAGTGAAAATCTTACGTTTAAGTTCATTCACACACATTTCAATAAAAATACAAAACACAACCAAATAACATATAAAATACGGATAAAATAATACGAAAATACATATAAAAAGACACTAAAATCTAGGTGAAAATAGCTCTAATCAACGAGAAACTCGACGTTTAGTATACACGTATAAATTTCGCTAGTGTTTAAGGTGGGATTTATTATGTGTTGTTTATGTATTTAAAACCCTACATGATGTGATTATGTATGAACATGCTATGTTATCCATGAATTATTAAGTACAAGTCAAGGGTATTGAATCGCGATGCTTGCCAACATGGGTATTGAACCGAAATGTGCTTGCCAACATGGGTATTGAACCGAAAGGTGCTTACCAACATGGGTATTGAACCGAAAGGTGCTTACCAACATGATATGAAATTTCAAGTTACAAGTGTAAGAATTTCAGTTTCACTCGTAGTAGCGTTTGAATGATAAATGATGCGTAATTTATTTCACTGAGCTGTGGTTTGCTCACCCCCAATTACCCCCTTTTCAGGTTAAGCGTGGCGGTAGCGTACGAGCGGAGGGTGTGGTGACAAGAGAGTTGAATAAACTTAATAATGCAAATTTATATTTTCACGATTTAATTCTTGCCATGAATTCAAATGTCTGAGATTCTGTTTTATTTCATTCTTGAATAAAAAAAATGCTTTATGTAGTTCATATGGGATGAGGTTTTTGAGAGATGCTTTCATACGGGTGAATGTTGTGTGAAAGTATATGTGTTGTGGTTGTTTCGGTAAGGGTGTAGTCAAAATTTGATTTCAAACGCAATATTATAAATTGGTCTTTCGAACTGATTGTGTGTGTTAACTGTTTAATTATGATCGATGAGCCCATGTTGCAATAGGAATTTAGTATTGCTAAGTGTTATCGAATTAAGTAATTGTAGTGGTGCTTAGTTAGTGTTGATGATATAAATAAATAATTAATTATGTTGTGATAGGTAGTTGTCAGAAGATGTGCTAATCTTGCTGAATGTTTCAGTTTTTGATAAATAGTAAGACAATTTGGAGTATGAATTGATAATTGAGGTGTATTGGAGGTACAACCTCAAATATGCATGCAACTTTAATAAGTTTAATGTTGTGGTAGTTTGATGTTAATTTATATATTTTATTATGCTCAAGGTCGGGTTAAATCTTTATAAAAGTTAATTACAGTGTGTCTAATGTGATGAGTTTAAACCATTCAAATTTTCATTTATTTGTTTTAAAAAGTAATATGTATGTCATGTATGTTTTTCTTTTGCAAGTTTGGAATACTTTGTTAATTTTAATTACCTTGAAAATTTTGCAGAAACTTATGGGACTTGTCCCCTATTTTAAATCCTTTATCTTTGGATGCTCATTTATTTATTTATTCAATAACTAAAGCGTTTTTTTTTATCACGCCCTATTTAATGCTCTATTTATGAAATAAAATGGGAATTTCTTTATTATGAAAATTGGGGTGTGACAGTGTTACTTGCAGAGGAGATCTTTAGAGGCTACAGAAGGAGGAATGGAAATATCTCCCCAAGGATGGCAATCAAGGTAGACATTTCTAAAGCTTATGATACAGTTAATTAGAAATTTCTCCTTAAATTGCTTAGGGGGCTAGGTTTTCCAGTCACTTTTCAGAGGTAGATAGAGCAGTATGTTACCATAACCTCTTATTCCTTGCTTATCAATGATAAATCGGAAGGTTTCTTCAAAGGAAAACGAGGTCTCTGCCAAGGTAACTCCATCTCATCCCTTCTCTTCGATATATGCATGGAGTACTTTAGTAGATTGATGATGAGGAAGGTTGACCTACACAAGTATAGATTCCACTCTAGAATCTGTAAACTTGTAGAGGTCTCACACTTGATTTTTAAGGATGATTTAATCATTTTGGGTTATACAGATCTTGCCACTGCAACTACTATCAAGCATACTTTGAGGATCTTCGCTGATACATCTGGGTTAGTAGTAAATCCTCAAAAATCAACTCTAATTGTAGTGGGTATTCGAAGTCAGACACTACATCAGATTGAACAAGTTCTCCCATTCAATAGAGGTACCATTCCCTTCAAGTACTTGGGCATTCCAATTTGTAGCAAAAGGATAGGAGTGGAGGATTTTACACCTCTGTTGAATGATATTAACTCAATGATTCATACTTGGTCCTCTAAACTGTTGTCCTTCACCGGACGCCTAGAGCTCATTACCTCGGGTATCTATGGCATTCTTACTTTTTGGTGTGGGATAGTCAAAGTTCCTAGAGTGGTGATTCATAAGATTGAGGCCCTGATTCGTAGATTCTTTTGGGGAACTAAGGTGAGTCCGGTGAGCTGGAAGGATATCCTACAGCCCAAGAGTTCAGGTGGTTTGGGGTTGAAGGATATAGCCACCTGGAACATATCTTTTCTTTCAGGTGCACTGTGGGATGTGCACAAGGAGTCATCTTCACTCTGGGTGAAGTTGATACACTCAGTTTATCTTACTACCTCACATTGGGCAGTGCTCTCCCCAAGAGCAAACTCATCATACTTATGGAGAACACTGATCAGCATACGTAATACAATTCAACAAGAGATGGAGGGAGATGAGGGAGTAGTACAGACCATGGATAGATGTTGCGAGAATGGGGTATACAAAGCTAGTCAAATGTATGTACTATTGAGGAATAGTCACACAGCTGACGACAACTTTGTATACAAATAAATTTGGCACAAATGGACAACGAAGAAGTACAATTTCAGGCTGTGGATAGTTCATAGAGAACGACTGGCTACAAAGGACAAAGTTTGGTATAATATAGAGGACAAAAAATGCGGCTTTTGTTTTGATTCTGAATCTGTGCCACATCTCTTCTTCCATTGCACGTATACCAAGAAAATTTGGGATGAGGTTAAAAGATGGATTGGTTGGAGAAGGAGGAGCATTACTTCCGTTACTGATGCTTTCAGAAAGATCAATGCGGATATCATAACAACACCAAGGCTCGCAGGTTATTGTACATCACCTTTGCTACACTCATATATCATATATGGATGGAAAGAAATGCCCATCACTTTGGATCGAGAATGCTGACCCCAAGTCATGTTGCAAGTAGAATTAATATGCAAATAGCTTCATTGTATTTGAATTGTTGACGTATTCACTCTAAGCTCACACTTAGGTAGATTTTGAATACAGTTGTTTGTCATGTATTTGCATGTACTTCAGTAAACGATTCAGTGAAATATACATTTACCATTTTCACTAAAAAATAAACTCTTTTTGAGTACCAGAAGTGTATTTTTTCAAATAATGATTTTTTTCATCAAGAATTAATAAAGGGATGTTAATTAATTGTTGCAAGAGTTAAGTAAACCGCGATTTTCACTTGGGCTATTCAGCCTTATTTGGATTCAGCTCCCAATGTCCAGTGGGCTAATATTCAAAGCCCAGCTCAATAAATCCAAAACCTACGCGGGCCCAAACACAAAAGCCCATTAATCAAGCCTGTACAACAATATCTCACAAGAGCGAGTGGGATCCAATGATGGGTGGGAAACTAAATTTCCGTTTCGTACTACAGAGACGCCATTTTTCTACCAGCTCAAACATCACCAAGCTATTCAACAAATACGTTGACAAAACCGATGTCTTCTCTTGGAACTCCATCATCGCCGAGTTGGCTCGGAGTGGCGACTCAGTGGAAGCCCTCAAAGCCTTCTCCTCCATGCGTAAATCCTCCCTCAAACCCAACCGTTCGACTTTTCCTTGCGCCATTAAATCCTGCTCCGCTCTCTGTGATCTCGACTCTGGGAAGCAAACCCATCAACAAGCATTCGTCTTTGGCTATGTTTCCAACCTTTTCATATCGTCTGCGCTTATTGATATGTACTCGAAATGTGGCGAACTATCCGACGCAAGAAACCTGTTCGACGAAATCCCTCACCGAAACATTGTTTCCTGGACCTCGATGATTAATGGGTATGTTCTGAATGATTTTGCTCGTGAAGCTTTGTTGCTTTTCAAGGAGATGTTACTCGAAGAGCCTAGAAGTGACTTGGAGGAGGAAGGGTGCGTTGATGGGGTTGCTATGATGTCTGTTTTGGCGGCTTGTTCGCGTGTTTGCGAGAGGAATGTCACTCGAGGGGTGCATGGTTTTGTGATTAAAAGAGGGTGGAATGAGGTTTTGGGTATTGGTAATACTCTGATCGATGCATATGCTAAGTGTGGTATGGTTGAGTTCTCTAAGAGAGTGTTTGGTGAGATGAATGAAAAAGATTTGATTTCTTGGAACAGTATGATTGCTGTTTGTGCGCAGCACGGGTTGGCCAATGAGGCCATTGATGTTTTCCGGACTATGGATAGGAATTCAGAGTACAATGCTGTGACTTTGTCATCAGTGTTGTTAGCTTGTTCACACTCTGGAGCTCTTCGAATAGGCAAAGCCATACACGTTCAGGTTTTACTATTTCACTCATAGATGCAATTTTCTTTTTGAAAAAAAAAAAAACATTTTATATTAGTTAGATTCAAGTCAATATTGATTATCTCAAATAAAGGGAAAGGTTAAGAGTTAAAAGGTCATGAAAGTAGCTATGAGAAGTGATTTCTAATACTTAAATTAAAATGAAAACATGAGTCTTGATTGAACATGATGGTGGATGTAATCCATATACTTGACCCCAGACAGTAGGACAAAGATTTAGTTTATTGTTACTGCTGTTTAGTTCAACTCAGTTCATTTGATGTGCTGCACGAGTATTACTTTATTAGATGACTAATTTTGTGTTTGTTCTTTTAGGTTATAAAGATGAATTTGGAGAGTAATGTGTATGTGGGTACTTCAATTATTGACATGTACTGCAAATGTGGGAGTGCAATTATAGCAAGGAAAGCATTCGATAGGATGAACGAGAAGAATATAAAATCATGGTCTGCCATGATTGCTGGCTATGGAATGCATGGTCACGCAAAGGAAGCTCTCCAAATGTTATCGGAAATGATTCAGAATGGGGAAAAACCAAACAGTATTACTTTTGTATCGGTTCTCTCAGCTTGTTGCCACGCTGGCCTTGTGGAAGAAGGCTGGCACTGGTTCTGTGCAATGCAGCATAGGTTTAATATAAAACCAACCGTGGAACACTATGGCTGCATGGTTGATCTCCTAGGTCGAGCAGGTCATCTGAAAAGGGCTTATAATTTGATCATGGAGATGAGGGTGAGACCCGATCTTGTTATTTGGTCTTCTTTGTTGGCATCATGCAAGATACACAAAAATGTGGAGCTAGCTGAGATCTCTGCAAGGAAATTGTTTGAGTTGGACCCGAATAGTTCAGGATATTATGCTCTGCTATCAAACATCTATGCCGATGCTGGTAGGTGGGAAGATGTGAAAAGAATCCGGATAATTATGAAACAACATGGAATTGTTAAGTCCCCTGGATTTAGTCTTATTGAACTAAAAGGCAGGCTTCATACGTTTCTTGCTGGAGATCAGCAACACCCGCAGCGCGAGAAGATCTACACCTACTTCCAAGAATTAATGGTGAAGCTTCAAGCAGTCGGGTATGCACCTAGTGTGGAATCAGTTCTTCATGATGTTGATGACGAGGAAAAGGAAATGGTGTTGCAGATTCACAGTGAGAAATTGGCTGTTGTTTTCGGACTCATGAATTCAAATCCTCGAACTACCATTCAGGTTATAAAGAATCTTAGAACTTGTTCTGATTGTCATACAACAATGAAGTTGTTATCCAAGATCACGGATCGTGAGATCGTGATTAGAGATCCTAAAAGGTTCCACCATTTCAGACAAGGGACTTGTTCATGTGGCGACTACTGGTGACATCAGTGAAAAAATTTTAAGACCAGGTGAACCTACATTAGACTCTACTGAGTAAATATGATTGTCATAAGTTATATCTCCATTTATTAGGCATTAGGCTCCATGTCATGATTAAGATATTTCTCTTGATATCTTCAGCTTCATTTAATTTCCAACTTTTAGTATACATGCGAATCAAAATAATCTATATAGATTGAGAAATTAAAGATATAGATGCTGTAAGTGGTAAAATATAGTACTCCATTAGATAATAAATCAACCTTATTACATTCATGAGTACGTATGTTATCACTTATTTATAAATTGTCAGATAATGTCTTTAATGTAGTCGAATATAAGACTCTTTAAGACCACTTGTGAAATAGAAAAATAGGAACACCATATTCGAAACCGATTTGGAAGATTTTGGTTTAAATTGCAAAATCAATTAGATGGTGCATTATATGTTCTCTACTATCTCACTTTTTTATTCTTGTTAAAGATTTAATTCAAGACTTTAAATATTACTATAAAACAAATCTCATGTGAAAAAAATATTGTATTCGGATATATAGGTAGGCAGCAGAGCACTAACCAACCTGCTCAATGTTGATTCAATCTTTTCTTTTTTGCTTTCTTTTTTGGGGTGGGGGATAATTATTTTTAGGATGCCCACCAAGATGTAATGCTTTATGCCTTTTTCTTTGTTGACACATAAATCCACTATTTAATTTGAGTGGAAATCTACTCCAAATCCAATTTCGTATTCACAAATTTGTCTTAATAAAATGGTGAGTATTTGAAGAATTTGATGAGTTGTTGTCAAAATAATGGGTGCTATTGTTTATCTTGATAGCATTGTAGTTCCATTGAGCCTGTTCTTGACGATCGGATACCATGCTTTTCTGTGGCACAACTTGAGGACCAAACCCGCCCTAACATCCATCGGAATCAACATGTTGAAGAGGAGGGCCTGGCTACGACAACTTAATCAGGCAAGCTCATCATCATCATCATTATCGTCTCGTTTTATTGTTGGAGTGAAATAATAGTAGTATCTTTGTGTGTCCATAATACGGAAGGATCTATGTGTGTAGGGTGATGACAAAAAGGGCATGCTAGCAGTTCAAAGCTTGAGAAACACATTAATGTTCACCATTATCACAGCCACCATTACAATCATTGTGACAATGGCTCTTGCTGCGCTCACGAACAACGCCTTCAATGCAAACCACCTACTCAGCAGCAGCAGCCTGTTCGGGTCTCAGTCGGGTAGGATCATGGTCCTCAAGTATGGGTCTGCTTCTATATTTCTAGTGGTGAGCTTCCTGTGTAGCTCAATGGCAGTTGTGTTTTTAGTGGATGCAAACTTCTTGATCAACGCCATCGGAGAGTTTTCTCCGGCAGGCGGATACACGGAGGTGGTGGTGGAGCGAGGGTTCACGTTGGCGGTGGTGGGGAACAGGGTTTTGTGCATAGCTTTTCCTCTGTTGTTATGGCTGTTTGGACCTCTGCCTGTGGCTGTTTCCTCTTTGGCTCTTATTTGGGGGCTCTATGAGCTGGATTTTGTTGCTTCTCTCTCTAGAATTGTTGTTTAATCCTTTTCTTATCTATCTGAATTGTTAAATACTCACTCCTTGATAACTACATGGATCTCCTATACATTCCAAATTATAAAATATAAAACAAATAAAATATGGGAAAGCCATGTTTATATATGTACTATTACTGGAAATGAATCCAAAAATATGAAAGTGTGATTTCAATACCATTACATGATTCTAAGTCAAATATTTGAATGTCACAGTTCACACTACTCTATAAGGTGATTAAGAAACTTTGTTTTTTTTAATGGTATTATGATATTTATTTTGTTATAAATAAATAATAAAGTATGTTAAGTGTGTTAGGTAGAGATTTTATTAAAAAAAAAAAAAAGTGTGTGAGAGAGAGTTGTTATTTTGACATTTTTACTTATTATAGGAGGTGAAAATTTATAAGAATGTGAAACGGATCAAAAATAAAAATTGTAAAAACTTCTGGTGGGACGGAGGAAGCAATCTATGTGCAAAATGCAGTAAATGTAAATCTGGGCCGAATGGCACAAGTCAAACAAGTTTTGGGCTTTAATTTGAATGTTGAAATTGGGCCTTGGTTTTATTGTACATTTTGTAACTTGATAAACACTATTAGTACTTCTCTTTAGTCGTTTTCATATTATCATCATGTCCAAATTGCCTAAAAATCTATCCAGCCAGTTCTTAGTCTAATCACATATAAATTGGTTTTCTTCAGTTTTGATTTATATTTGATAAAATTACTCTGTATACAATTAATGTCACGAAAATATAGAATACATTTTTATATTTGATAAACTGCACAATTCAAATCTATCTGAACAAGATAAATTAATCACTACAAAAATATCAAATTGTTGGTTCAAATTCGTTTGAGATTGATTTAATCAATTGACCAAATTCATAAAAAAATAATAATGTAAGAAACTATACATTTAAAAGATTAATGAGAGAGATATCATAATATAAATTAAGCCCTAAAGTCTAAAATAAAATAACAGAATCACACTTTCAAAGTCAAATCATTTAAATATATTAAAAGAATATTTAAAACTCTAACTAGAAAATTTATTGTGGACACTGGTGTTATATTACCATTCCACGCTTAAGGTTAGAGACAGCAAATTGTATAACTACCAAATACCCATTTAATAAAACAAATGGGGATCTTCCAAGAATTATTCCCCTATTCTTTGGTTTCTTTCCTTTGAAAAGAAGAATATAAATTGTAGTTGTGGCAATGATTCCTTTAGTTTTGAAGATCGTTTTAGATTTAAAAATCCACATCTATTTTAAATGGGTTTTAAAAATTAGGCAAAGATTTGTGGAGACTTTCTCACACTTTTGTGAGACGGAAAAAAAGTTATATATAATTTTTAAAAAAAATAATATTTAATTAAGAAAAAGTGAAAATAATTTTGTGAGATATCTCATTAATAATTTATATTATAAATGAAAACTAATAACATCTTTAATTAAAAATAATAAGTAAATATGAAAGTGTGATCTCACACAAATTTTTCCAAAAATATTATTATTATTATTATATATATCTACAAATATAATCCAAAAATTTCAGAAGTATCTCAACTGCTCAATTAATATTTTTTCTCACATTAATTAATGCATTTTAACACATATAACCCCTTATTTGTTAAATATTTTGACATGAAATTAAAACTAAAGTAATTATAAACTCAAAATAAATACAAAATATATAATTATTCATAATTTCAAAAATCATATAATCATATAATATTAAAGTAGATTGCAACTTGCAAGATTCAGAGAATAACACTCCAACCTACTAATAATTAATGCAGATAGTGCAAAGCTTTTCCACGAAATAAAGAAAGATATATCTACTTTAGAATCACAAAAATATTTGGTAGTGAAAAAAGAAAAAGAAAAAGAAAAAGAAAAGGATAAGTGTGAAAGAACCACGTCTTTGAATTCAACCACGTTTTTTCATATTTACTTATTTATTCACACATCATATCAACCCCACCTATGTTCATGATAGAATTAGAATTGAACCCACCCCTCGTACACGTGGCACAACTACAAGGATACAAATCTAATTCAAAAAAATAAAATAAAAAATACTACTCAATCCACCCATTGTACCATTTGCTTATACTATTTGTGTTTTACAATGTAATAAAAGATATTATTATTTTATATAGTAAATGATTGTTAGTGGTGGGTGACTAACCATGGATCTTTTTACTGAATATAAAAATAAATATTTTAAAAATTAATAATCAAAATGATAAAATAAATATATTAATATATATATTATATGATGTAAGAAGTTGAGAACTACATGAGAAATAACAAAATTGTTTGGGATTAAATTGATGGTATTTTTTTTAATAATATCCGGAAAATATTATTAATCATTAGTCGAAAGATTATTTTATTAATTAGGAATAAAAAGTATTATTGATTTGTAGATGAAAAACATAAAATTTTCTTAAAATTTTTGCCTACAAAGTTAGTGCAGAGGAAAATATTAACAACAAATGCATTAAATGTTCTATTTAAAATACTCTAATAAAATTTAAAGTAGGCTAAATACAGTGTGCACCCGGGTGCACACGAAGCTTCGTGTGCACCCACGTACAAATATAAGCAAAAACATATACAAATATGAGTAAAAATGTATACAATTTAATTGTTAATTTTTTTAATAAAAAATTGAGTGTAAAAAAATGTACAATTATTAAAATACATGTATACACTATTGAATAAAAAGTTATACAATATGAATGCTTATTTTTTTAATGAAAAACTTAGTGTGAAAAAAATATACAATTATTACAAAACACGTATACAAAAGAGAATAACATGTATACAAAATAGAATAAAAAGTTATACAAATATGGGTGCAAGGGTGCACCCGGGTGCACTTAATATACACTCTTTAAAGTATTATGTCAACAATATACTATACATTCCAAATTAATTACTAGTAATTTGCTTCTTTTTTGAGGTACCCTCCAACCATTTTTTCTTTATTATTTATTTATTATATAAATGTGGTACCTCCCTAGACATCACTATTTTGTCAATATTGTTGATCAAATTAAATTTCCTGGAAATTACTTCACTCTTTTTAAATATTATTATTCTCTTCACATTTATTATGACACACTTGCTGATGTTTTGGCCCTTACGTTTGCCCCATTCCGCAAGCAATTTGCATTTATTCTTTTTCTTATTTTAATTATAAATACAGGATCCTCCAATTAAAATTGTACACGTGGTCTAGCTAATTGATAATTATGCTGTAATAAAGCTAAAGTGGACCTGATTAATTTAAAGGAGTTTATCATCTCAATTTTTACTGTTTCCACTTTTTACTGAAGCACTTAATTAATACTCCATTAATTAACTGATAAGTTACCGAAATTGGAAGCTCTATCATTATTCATCAATGATTTGTGTTTGAATTTTTAGAAAACGATATATATCTATTTAATTTTTATTAAATTGATCATGTTAATAACTTTAAATAAATCATGTAATAATGAATTGTATTGATAAAAATAAACTATAATAGGGTTATTATATTAAGTGATTTAATTTAGCTCATGAATTATTTAATGTTTAAAGTAGCCTTGGTTCTATATTAAGGAAACATGTAATATCGAATAAGAGATTAAGCTCAATTTTATTAAAAAAAAAATATCAAAAATATACTAAAGATGTAAAACCAAAAAACATTGGTGAAGACTATATAAAGGTACAAATACATCTTTTTCATAATTGAAAGGTAAACAATATACGTTGGTTACATACTTTGCACTATTGATGGAGACAAAACAACCATGGATCATTGGATTGTACAATAATTACCAAGAAAGCAAGGTCATTTTCGTAATTCCCATATTACCTTTCTTTTCTTTTTTGAATGCAAAATCTACTTTTGTTAATTAAAACCCCATAAGGCCGTGATGAATATGACAAATATCAACTGCGTCATCCCATTGCCTTTAATTTTTTTTTTCCAATCAATTATTTCCTTATATATTAATTCATCTAGATTTATCCTTTCTTCTTGGATGACTAATTTCCTTTCATTTTCCATATATACACTATATATTTATCATTATTATTTTCTCTTCAAGTCCATATTAATAGCACCAAAATTCTAAAAAAGAAAAACGGATTAATTGCAAATATGAAAAAACTGTACATACGCGTGCTTACATACAAAATCCAGCCTAATTAAACCTTAATCATCACACTCTAGACTAAATTATTTTCTTAAGCTAAAATAAGAAGAAAAAAAATCTAATTACAAAAAAGAAAAAAAAAGCCTAAACCCTCCAATCATCAAGAAAATCATCGAAAACAGAGTCTACCATAATATCCATATCGATATCATGAGTGCTAGCAGTACAAGAATAGACATCCGAGGAGACGACATCCCCATGATCCGACCCGGATGAGAATGCGCCCACCCGATTATCATTCGGATCGTCGAACTGCACCGTTAGATCCGAAGGGATGAAACAATCCTCCATTTCCTGTTTGATACCCGCTTTCTCCTCACTCGAGCTATCAAACAGGAAACTGTTTTCGGGCTTGAAGCCCGCGGGCTCCTGCGTCTGCCCGAACGTCCAGATAATGGAGGAATCCTCTGTGGCGGAGTCTATGATAATATGGTGGGCCGACTTGTGCGGATTCTTACACGTGTGGTGCCCGTGGTACGTGGTTCTCACCAGCGGTGGATCGTCTTGGATTTGTTGGACTTGTTTCGATGCTTGGCACCCCTGATCGAACTTGTGGGTGCAACGAAAGTAGTTCCTGCGTTCGTTCGTTAAATTAGTAAATCTTAATGTGTGTGGGACATATTGTGTATATGTATTATTACCTTGGATATTTGGCTTTAAGGATGGCTTTTTGTCCGTATTTTCTCCATGCATGGCCATCGTCAAATGAAGTGGGGGAGTCTTTTGTCCATGTATCCGAGGTTTTTCTGCAAGAAATTAGTGGATTTAAGTATATTATGGCAAATTGATGTTTATTATGATAAATAGAGATTAAATTCAAGAATTATTAATTACTAGGTTGCTCGTAGCTATATTAAAAGCTAGGGGCATAGTAGTCAACTACATGTGTAACCTTAACCTTGTAAGTTGACTTGGATTTAAACAAATTAGGGCACACATAAATATACTCATTAAGTTGCTGTATTAAAAAAATTGCCACCATTTATGTCAAAGACTAGATAATCTTCATCATTTCATGAAGTACTTCAAAATTATTGATGATAAAACATTTTATTTTTGTGTTGCACTTTATCCAACTAAATCAGCATTTCAAAAGAATTTAATCACGAATTCAATCACTATAATCATCAAAATGTATATTTAAAATCCAAAGACAACTAATATTAATACACAAGCTTCATTTAATTAAAACAAATGGATAAATTAATTAAATTCATTAAATAAATACGACAAAAAAGAAGAAGAAAAAACCGTACTTTCTCTTGTAGCAACCCCGTCGGTCTTTAGGCGGCGGCGGCGTCTTGCAACTGTCGCCGGAATCTTCGGCCTTGAGGGGCGGCGAGTTGAGAACCGCCGGAACCTGAGAGACCTCATCGGAATCAGCGCCGTCGAGGGCGGCGGAGGCGGCGTCAAGTATGGAAATAGAGTGAGTGAAAGTGTGGAGGATTTTGCCGACTAGGTCCTGCGCGGAAGGGGCGGCGTCGAGACGGAGCATGAGGCGGAGCTGATCGGCGAATTCGCGGCCACGAGAGAGCTCGCCGATGACCCGTTTCCGGCCGGCGAGTAGGGTGGTGGAAGAAGAGGCCATGAGTATTAGTGTGTTAAGTGATTTTGGAAGTTGGGTAAGAAAATGGATTATTAGTGTTATATAGGGATGAACAGAAGAAAGTGTGGGATTAAATTAAGAAATTGCTGAGGAAACTTATGGGAAAGTTCGCATCTGAGTTGAGCTAATTTCCTATCACACGCGCACTTCTATTTTTCTTTTCTTCATTTTCTTTCACATCCCCTACACTTGATTCTCACATCGGATCTTTTGCACCATTTTGGTACATCATCATCTGTGCCACACGTTATGTAATTTACACTTAAGACGGGGAAACAAATCCAACCATTGCTCCTAGGATTTAAGAATTAGGGTATAGTTTTTCTCTCCTAGGTGTCGTCAAAAATACGGTTTTAACCGTTTTTCTATGATTAAATTATATATATCCACTTAAGTTATTTTAATCAAGAATCACTTTAATTTTAATTCTAACAAAGATCAAAGTTTAAAGATAATAACATATTTAAAGGGATCATTATTAGGTAATGGGGAACAATACTTCCTCCGTCCCTAAGTAAGAGTCTCATTCTACCATTTTGGTTGTCCCACCCAAAGGATCTCATTTTCTTTTTTGGACATATGAAACCCACCCACACCCACTAATACAATTAAAACATGGGGCCAACACACTTTTTTGGACATATGAGACCCACCCACACCCACTAATATAATTAAAACATGGGGCCCACACACCCACTAATACAACTACCCACACTACACATTAAATAATAATACTCCTTAATCCACGTGCTCAAAAATAAATGAGACTCTTACCAAGGGACGGAGGGAGTGTTATTTAGTAAGAGTTTTAAAGATAAAAACTTATTTCTTTCATTCATGTACATTTAAATTTATAGTTTTAATTTAACATTTTAGATATTTTATTTGAGATTTACGTGAATTTTGAAAATTATAAATATCAATAAAACTATAAGTGTAGAAAATCCAAAACTAATTATCAAAACTCAAAACAAATACTTCATAATCTTAAAATTGGATATGAATAGTGTGGAATTGGATTCTTAATGATGTGTTGGAAGATAAATATTCATAGAAATTAACATGGGAGCCTAAGGTAAATCATAAACCCATAAAATCACATGACCTGAAATTTTAATTATACACTAAAAATTAACATTAAAGTGTGTAAATTAAAATTTTACAATATGTTTATAATAATACATGATTAACCATAGAATTTATAAATTGAGATAAATCATAAATCCCAACGAAAAATTATAATTATACTATAAAAATTAACACTAAACCTAAATAAGAAAAAAAAAAATTAAATAGCATATGAAGCACGAGATTCCACCCAAAATTTTGGTGTCGCATGAGTTCATGAATTTTAAGATAGATTAATTATTTTATCACACTATAATTAAGAATGATTTAATTCTCACACAAGAATAACGAAGAAGAGGTGAGAGTGTGATTAACACGATTAGCATAGCGCGTCTGCTGGTCAATACGGTGACGTATTGAGTGTTCCGTCATTCGTATGTCATAACCATGTGCAGCTGTGCGCTAGTCATCTTGGAATATACTACTCCCTCCGTCCCGCCCCAAAGAGGACAATTTACTTTTGGGCACGCGGATTAAGGAGTATTATTATTTAATGTGTAGTGGGTAGTTGTATTAGTGGGAGTGTGGACCCCATATTTTAGTTGTATTAGAGGGTGTGTGGGTCCCATGTGTGTAAAAAAGGAAATGACCCTCTTTGGAGCGGACGACCAAAATGGAAAAAAGACCCTCTTTCGAGCGGACGGAGGGAGTACTATTATAATTTAAAATTTTAATTATCACATCGGATTATCTAATTTTTGTTTTAATTAGATGGTTGGAAAATGTCATTTACTATTATTTAAACCGTAGTTTTCATTTTTCTTTTTAAATAGGTTGAATATAAGTTGTTTCAAATTTGAAAATAATATACACTCATATAATAAACAAAGTACTATAATATTGAAATTAGATTTAAAATAGTAATATATTCTTACAAAAAAGTTTTTAGCCAATTTCTTAACCCATCACTTTGAAAGTAACTTTTTTTTTAAATAATAATACTCCCTCCGTCCCGGGTATTTTTACCCGTTTCTACGGGCACGGAGATTAAGACATTTTATTTTTTAATATATAATGTAAGAGAAAGTAGGGATAAATTAGTAATTTAAAAAGAAAATGTGAATAACGTTATTGGGAATGGTGAATAAAGTGTAAAAAAGGTACTCCCTCCGTCCCACGTATTTTTACACACTTTCCATTTTGGGGTGTCCCACGTATTTCCATTTTTGGAAAAAATACATAATATTTTATTACATACTTTTTACAATCCCAACAACTTTAATTACTTTTTTACACTTTATTCATCATTCCCAACAACTTTATTCACTTTTTCTTTTCAAATTACTAATTTATCCCTACTTTCTCTTACATTATATATTAAAAAAATAAAACGTCTTAATCTCCGTGCCCGTACAAACGGGTAAAAATACCCGGGACGGAGGGAGTAATTAAACTTGTTGAGATTGTAAAAAGTAGGTAATAAAATATTATGTATTTTTGCCAAAAATGGAATGAGTAAAAATACGTGGGACATCCCAAAATGAAAAGTGGGTAAAAATACATGGGACGGAGGGAGTAATAAAAAGACATCAGTATAGTATACTTTCTACTAATTAATAGTATAACTCCTAAATCTAGTCACTAAATCCTAAATCATATTTGAACTTTTTAGCTAAACAGGTCATATGTTTACATACTACAGTACTATATAAGTATATACATATTTTTTAAGTATGTAATATATACATATTTTAAGTAATAGATAAAAAATAGTTATTTATTTTTTTGTTATATATATATATATAATATATATATATATGTAAAAAAAGAGAGTATCTTAATATGTATGTTAATGTACATATATTTAATTAAGCATACATAATAACAAATTATTAGTATTATCTACGGTATTAGAGTTATGTAGTTTGAGACATACAAATTTAAAATACGACATTTATTTATAGAGTACAAGTAGTTTATGATTTATTTATGATAAGGATAATATAATTGAAACGAGTACAATGTAGGTAGATGGAATTCAAGTGACCAATCCAGTTGAGGTGGGACCCACCAATATTAAATATTACTATTAAATATACAGTATATAATTACATGTCCTTTTCTATTCTGCATGTTTGCCCCTGGCCTTGGAGTGGAGGCACCCCAATTTTTTATGATGAATTTTTTATTCTCAATTTCATTTTTAATTAATCACTAATATCTCTTCATCTCTAGTACTAATTTTTTCATTCATTTTAACCCGTTATACTATTAAGTAATCATTCCTTTTTTTATTAAGTATAGAGTGAGGCTTGCGTGCGCCCGGGCGCACGGGAACACATTCCGTGCGCCTTTAGAAATTTAGTATTATGGGTAAGGGTACATTGCTTTGGTCTAAAGGGTATACACTTTAATTAATAAAAGGTACACCATTTTGTTCTAAAGGGTATACACTTTTCATTAATATTTTTTTTTCTTTAGAAAATAAAGGGTACACATTTTTATACTAAAGGGTATACAATTTAACACAAAATTCTAAAGGCGCACGGAGTGTTGTCCATGCGCCCAGATACACACAATAATTTTATTTAGAAAATAAATGGTACACATTTGTATACTAAAGGGTATACAATTTAACACAAATTTCTAAAGGCGCACGGAATGTGGTCCGTGCGCCCGGGTGCACAGGAGTTTTTGCCTTAAGTATAACCCCATATTATTAATAATAATAATAATAATAATAATAATATCCCTAAAAATAAAAAAAATCCCAATTTTTTATGATGAATTTTGTATTCTCAATTTCATTTTTAATTAATCACTAATATCTCTTCATCTCTAGTACTAATTTTTTCATTTATTTTAATCCGTCATACTATTAAGTAATCATTGCTTTTTTTATTAAGTATAACCCCACATTAATAATAATAATAATAATAATAATATCCCTAAAAATAAATAAAATAGTATTCTTATAATATTACTCCCTCCATCCAAAATACATACTTTAACTTGTACATAATTTAATAAAAATGACTTTTGGTGTAATAATATGAAAAATAGAGATTTTTTAGATAATTTAATATAATAAAGTGTATGGTATCGTTAACTTTGATTAAATCATATATATATATATATATATATATATATATATATATATATATTATGATATTTTTGTAATAATGTAATATAAGAGTATTGATATTATGTGTATTTTTTATTTTTTAGCATGCATAATATTTGAGGGAAAAAAAAAAGTGTCCAAGTATTTTGAAGATAGAGAGAGTATATATTGTCAATACCACCAACTTAATTAATAGTACACTTAACCTACCAACTACACATATTTCTCGATCCGAATTCACAATAAAGATATTAATTAATTTGGATGGGTGAGCATTCGATTCAGAATAATTTTTAGTGATTTCACAATTATTTGCTAATAAATTTCCCCATAAACATATTTATTTTTACACGTTTTTCTTAATTTGCTGCAATAAGCAATTTTAATTTTGGGTTGCTGACTATGAATTATGGGCAAAAACTTATGATAATATTTTAATAATAAAAAGTGATAATAATGCAATAAAGTATTTTATGGCTAATTTATCATATTCTTATATTTTTATATAAATATAAAATAAAAATATTATTAAAAAAAATGATAATATTTTAATAAAAAATTATAATTAAATACAATAAAATAAAATTATCTAGTAAGACTTCAGCAAGACTTCCCTAAATTATGAAATTATGGTAATTATACCTTGATTTTTTTCTTTAATTAATTTATTTATGGTATGGATCGAGTATATCAAAATTTCCAATTATTACATAGCCTCTTAGTTTGATTTTTCTTTTTATTTAAAGTAAGTATTACTATTACCATATTTAGATATATTACTACCATATTTAGATATTACAATGGTAAAAATACACACTTGTTCATCCACTATAAAAAGACATACATTGTGCTTCTTATTTCATCACCAACACAAATTCTAAGAATATGTCACTCATACGCTCTCTCTTCTTGTTCGTTGGTGTATTAGTTTTCATTGCAACCCCATCATTGGGTCGTATTATAGAAGCAGTATCAATTAATGAGCAAACTGTTATTGAAGACGACGATATAATATGGAGCATCCACACTACACAGGATCATAGTCACAACCTGTATCAACTCCATCACCGTGCTCATCCACACCACAACCGCCGTCCTCATCCACCCCACCACCGTGCTCATCCACTCCACAGCCGCCGTGCTCATCCACCCCACGAACATGCTCATCCACCACACCACCGTGCTCATCCACCTAAAGCAATTTGAGATGATTTTCTTTATTTCAAAATAGTATTCCCTCCATTTCCTTTAAAGATATTTTTTTTTTCATTTTGGTCGTTCTACCCAAAGAGTCCACTTTCTTGTATTTCATAATTTATTTTTTATTAATATATATTATACCGTAATTAATAATAGTTAAATTCTTACATACATGAGATAATTTATTCATTGATTATTACTCATAACAAGTGGAGTGTACTTAATAAATAGATTATGAAACGAATGAATAAAACAAATAAAGTAATAGTATCCCATTTGTATGTTCCTAGTGGATAAAGCAAATGAAAAACATTTTAATGAGAAGTTTTGTTTGTTTGTTTGTTTTTTTTTAAATTGCAAACAATAGAAAAGAAGATGTGTAACATCAGAATGAAGTGTAGAAAGCCAGTATAGTTGTTCCCATAGAGTCATAGAATACAGAAGATTGTAATTTCAGAATGCAAACTTTATTAAAGGAGACTATATTATTATAAGGGTTCTGAAAATAATATTCCACTTCATTTAAAAATATTAATTATTACAGAGTGAGGGATAATTTTGCAATTAGATGGAGTGATGATCATATTTTAATGGCAAACAAGTCGAAGGAGACAAAATCAAAGCATAATTAGATAATACTAAGTCGCATCTTGTTAGGATAAAAGTATCAAAATTTATTTGATAATTGTAACAAGTATGGTGTAAAAATGTATCACGATGAAACTATTTCTTTTCAAATATATTTTTTTTATTAAAAATGTTATACTTATAATGTATCATGCAAATTACTAATGATATAATTGAACAATTATTATTTCAATTAAATATCTTTTTTTATTATAATAATATATTCACAACTTATCTGTTTGACAATCCACCTTAAGTTACACAAATTTTTGCATAATACTATGCATCATATAATATTAGTAAAAATATCATTATAATTTTAAGTAATATTTTATTACTTCGTGAGATTTTTAAGTGTATTTACAGACTTTACGTTTTTTATTTTTCATTTAACTCCACTCAAATCCACACCCTATAAATGAAATTTACACTTTAACACAATATATAGTCTCACAGTTTAATTACTTTAATATTAAAATTGTTATTTTTACCTAACATCATACCATATAAAAGTGTGATATACTTGCATCACATCATTTCACATAAATTATATACGTGTAATGATTTATTAATTAATTATCATTTTTTATTAAAAAATATATTATCATTTTTCTTCAAAAATATTGTCACTTTTTATTTAAATTTGTTCATGAAATAGTTCACAAATAATTCAATGTATTATTATCACTTTTTATAAATTATCACTTTCATTAAAATATTATCATTTTTTATCCGTTTCACATAAATTTTTGTCTTTTCAAATTTATTTATGTATTACTAAAAAATAAATATCGTCGTAACTTCATAAAAGTGAATTAAGAAATAAACTTTCTTAAATTCCATATATTGTAATGAAAAAAATAATAAAATAATAATAATAATAATAAATTTTATTCGAATATAATCATATGTATGTTGAACGATAAAATTACACGAATCCAAATCGTTCAAAAGAGTGAGCACAAGTTCTTTCGCTAACAAAATTAATGACTCTAAATTCTCTACTTTAGGTTTGACTATCCAATAGATATCGATTAGGTTCCTTATTAAAAAGAAAAAGAAAAAGTAATGAGAGATCTATTCAACTATGGTTAAGTTTGGATATATACTAATTAACTAACCAGATAGATCAATAGATTTGTCGAATCTGCACACTTCATTAATTAATTAATATTGTAGTTAGGTCTATAAATATTATGTACTTACCAATATTTCGCTTTTTTTTATTCTAGTTGATCATTTTATAAGTTATACACTAATACACATCTACGAAATGAGTAGTTATCCTATTACACAACTCCATTATTTAATCTAAAAATAATTAAAAAAAATCAGATTAACTGTTTAAAGGCAAAAACTCCTGCGACCAGGTGACAATTTATGCATTTAGGACCCATTTTGATGAGGTGGTCGTTTAACATGGTATCAGACCCCATGGTTAACAAAGGTCCAGGGTTCGAACCTCACCGCCACCCATTTATGAGAAAAATTACACATGCAAGGCTTGAGGCGAAAATTCCCCGCCTGCATGTGAGAGGGCGTGTTAGAGTGCAAGCTGATTAAGTATTAAACGATTCAACTCTCTATCAACTTAAGCTTAAGCTTTTAGATGAGGTGGTCGTTTAACATAAAGGGACACGAAAATTGCAAAGACATACGAAATTTGCTCCATGCGCCCATGTGCACGGGAGCCTCACTCCTGTTTAAATAAGAATGTCGTAGGTTTGATCGAGAATGAGTCGGAATAACCAGCAATAATCTTAATTAAAATTATAAAAAGGAAATATTGTAAATAAATTATGTAGACTCAAATAGTTTTGAATTCATTCGAAATATTTAAAAGATTAAAATTCATGTGAGATTATTTTATGTATTTTATCTCATTATTAAACGAAATATTTTTTTAATATAATTCCAACATTTAAAAAATTTTTAAAGCAAAAAAAATTATCATTAAATTCAATTACTTGGTAACGAAGCTGACGGAATATTGCCAACAAAAATTATACTCCGTCCGTCCCATTCAAGGAGGGCCTCTTGCTTTTTTGCACATAAATTAAGAAATATTATTATTTAATATGTGATGGATAGTTGTATTAGTGGGAGTATGAGCCCCATATTTTAATTGTATTTGAGGGGGTATGTGGGTCTCATGTGTGTAAAAAGGGAAAGGGAATTATTTGGGTGGGACACCCAAAATGAAAAAAGACCCTCTTTGAATGTGACGGAGGGAGTATTTTTTTAATAACGGAATGTCAACGGAATAAAATCTGTTAAGCAGAATTCAATTAATTGGTAACTACACCGATGGATTGGCAACAAAAGTTATTATTATTACTCCATCCGTCCGCTTTCAAGGGTATCATTTTTCCATTTTGGGCGTCCGCTCCCAAGGGTCTCATTTCCTTTTTTATCCATGCACACCCACTAATACAACTAAAAAATGAGACCTACAGTCAAACGTGGGTAGTTCAAGTGGTTAGAGCCCCACTACCTAATATTGTGAGGTCTTGGGTTCGAGACATGGCAGGGGAATATTATTCCCCAATGTCTTCCACCAATGATGTGTTGACCTAGTGGTCTGGGTCAACATTGAGGTAGTCCCCCGGAGCGCAATGGTGAAACAATTAATATTGAGGACTAGAAGCGGCAGTGTGGGAGGCGACCTAGTGGTCTGGGTTAACATTGAGGTAGTCCCCCGGAGCGCAATGGTGGAACAATTAATATTGAGGACTAGAAGCGGCAGTGTGGGAGGCGACCTAGTGGTCTGGGTTAACATTGAGGTAGTCCCCCGGAGCGCAATGGTGGAACAATTAATATTGAGGGCTAGAAGCGGCAGTGTGGGAGGCTGAAACTCGGTGGAGGATCGACTCTTGGTGCGCAGTAGTTAAAGATATTACTGGGTTAACATTGAGGTAGTCCCCCGGAGCGCAATGGTGGAACAATTAATATTGAGGGCTAGAAGCGGCAGTGTGGGAGGCTGAAACTCGGTGGAGGATCGACTCTTGGTGCGCAGTAGTTAAAGATATTACTTGGGATCCATTGTGTGGAGGCAGTTCTGAGGGGCCGGGATTGTTTCCTCGAGGACTAGTCGGGCGTAAGCCCGGAACCTCGATCATAAAAAAAAAAAAAATTGAGACCCACACCTCCACTAATACAACTACCCACTACACACTAAATAATAATACTCCTTAATCTCCGTGCCCAAAAGCAAATGACACCCTTGAATCCAGACGGAGGGAGTATTTTTTAATAATAAAATGTCAACAAATTTATTACTCCTATTTTTACTAACGGAATAAAATTTATTGCTATTTATTAATGGATTACCAACCGAATCATTATATAAATTACCAAAGGCAACGAATAATCAACTGAATCATTTACCAATAAAATTAAATTTTTGTTATTAAAATTTTACTAACCACCACTTCACCAACAAATTTTGTTGTTAATCCATTGGTAAACTAATTTAATAATAAAATTAAGAATTTTACTAATGAAATATTTCGTTTATAAAAGATATTTTTTTAAGGTAAAAACTACTCCCTCCGTCCTATCGAAAAATTCTCATTTTACTATATTGGGTGTCCCCTTCAAAGGTTTTCATTTTCCTTTTTAAGTAAAAGGGTCTCACGTATAGGGGGTGTAAACGGGTAGGGTATGGTACGGGTACGCCCAATTTATACCCTACCCGTATCTTATTTTTATTACCCTAACCCTACCCTATTACCCTTAAATGTATCATCGGGCAGGGTACGGATAATATCCAACGGGTAATGGATAATCCGCGGATAAATGATTATCCGAAATTTTTAAATGACTACCCTTGTCAACCAAACCATATATTACTCTAAAATACACAATGATGTAAGAAAATTAAAGTAAATGCAAAAGATTTAAAAAAAAATGAAGAAGAAGATTGAGACGTGAGTACCCTGCCTCAATCCCCCAATAATTAAAATAAAAATTAATATAAAATATTAGAGGGTATCACTTTATTAGTCATACCCTTGAAGCCTTTTGCTTTCTTAAATCAAATAAGCAATGTGATGTACACTAGTATGTGTTTTATAAAGTGGAACCATTTTTCAAATTATACAAAAACATATATCTATATATATATATGTATAAATATAAAATATAATAAAATATACTTCATATATATATAAAGTAATATGGTATTTTATAAATACGATATCCTACACCTACCCTCAACATTTTTAAGCGGGTACGGGTACTATCCTACCCGATACCCGAATATGCTCTACCCTACCCTTACCCGATAGGGTATAACCCGCAAGATATCCGAATCCACGGATATAATTGATAGTGAATAGCATGGGTAACCACTCACTACTAAGTACTAATACAACTAATCACTACACATAAAATAATAATACTCATTAATTTACGTGCAAAAAGCAAATGAGATATTTTACCGGAATGGAGGGAGTATTATCAATTCGGGCGAATTTTCCACATATAAAATATCCAATAAAACAGTTGCATTTTTTTTTTCAATTGAGGGGATTATTCAAAAGCACAGAAAGTATTGAGTGAAGGGAAGATGAAAATCCATCCAATAGAAATAGAATGATTAGTAGTAATTAAGGAAAAGGTTGAAACTAGATTAGAAAAATAATGGTAATTAAGTGAGTATATTAATATGCAAGTGTGTTGGGATTGGAGTAATGGTTGTGTGTGAAAAGGAAGGTGTGTTCACACTTGACTGGACAGTACAAGGAGAGGGTACATGTGAAAATAGTAGCATTCACACCACTGTGTGCATGTGTGTTTCTCCTTCACTCCCTCCTGGAAAGTATCACTACGCGACAAATACTTATTTTATTTTATTGTATTCTTTTCTTCGTTTTATTTATCATGATTTTGATGGTAAATTAATTTGTCTCTACATGTGGGCCCACTTCTCCACCATGCCCGACCCGCCCGATAAACTCAATTTTTGCTATACAATTAAAATTACGTTATTACCGGGTACGGACGATTTTATTTTTATTTTTATATATAATAATTAATTTTTAAGTGGGCATACATTGATAATTTTCAATACTTGTGAGGCGTAAAATTAAAACATCTAAAAATTTTCAATGCTTATTTTCTTAATATTAAATTGAAAAGTATTTTGGAATGTTCTAACAAGAATGAACAATTTCTTCAACACGTGTTGCACCAGCATAGGTTGGCCATAGCATCGTAACCATACTACGTTGCTTTTGTTTCATTTTGGCTTTAAAGAGGGTGAATGTAATGCTCTCTTAGAACTCCACACTTTCTAAGTTTCTCCATCTTTTAACACTTTTTACACTTAAAAAAAAAATTCATTTTCTATAACCTCAAAAGTTATTTAAATTTATCACTATTACCCAACATACATATTATTACTTTACGGAGTATTTTATTTAATTAATTTAAATACTACAATGCCTCTAAAATCGCACAATTTTTTAAAAATACGTGAAACAATGAACATGAACGGGATGGGAGAAATATTTTGTTTAAATTAATGGAGTAATTAATTACATTTATAATGTTGTAAGTAAATAAATAACAATAAAAGCAAATAAGGTAATAAAAATGTAAGCGCACATATTGGGCCTGGCCCATTCAGTAAATAGGCCATGGTCTACCTTTTAAAAGAAGACTCAATTAAAGTATATTCTGTCAAAAAAATTAAAGTCTATATTTATCTCAATTTCATTTCTCACCCAACGTTAAATTTCCATACAGCAATTGTCTCCATTATACTAATATATTGTCTCTTCCTGTGAATGTGAATCACACAAACATCACAAAAATGAGATGGTTTCAGCTTGTCTTTGATGGCTAAAACATTATCAATGTCGTATAGTACAACATTTTAATTTTAAATTTTGATTCTCATACACACTGCTTATTTCACCAGCTTATTTAGCTGAGGGAGGCAATCTTGCATCTCACTCCATTTATTTATTTATTTTTATTTCACATATTTTATTAGTTTTATTTATTTATTTATAAAATTTAAAATACTTTCATGAAAAAAGGATTTCTAATGAAATAATTTCATTAAAAAAAATACTATATATCTTTTCAAAATAAGTAGAACAGCATCAATTTCAAATTTATTATTAAAAAATCCATTCATTTATGTTTAGAGGAATTTGGATAAGGAATTTATAAATTTCTTTTTAAATCCCTTAATCCACCCTGCAGAGCCTCAAAATATTTTTTCACTCACAACTTTGATACTTGTACTAAATATAAACTCGAATACCATTTCTATTCTACTTGGTATAAATGTTCATCTCCTCTCCAGCTTTACCCACAAAACAAAATTTATAAAATATAGAGAGAAAAGGGCAAAGAAATATCAAATATAATTTCATTTTTCGACACAGAAATCTACCCTCACATGTAAACACACTAGATTTCTTTAAAATGTAAAGAAATTAAGCACCTATTTCCTGCAGTCACCACTATACAACTGCCCTCTGTCCCTAAATCGTATTTAGTTGTCGTTTCGTTCATTCTTCCACGGGCGGATATTACCTGGAATGTCGTGGCTCCATAAGCAACAACCTTCTCAGAATTGTCTCAATTCTCATTGTAGTTTCGAGTCAAGATACCCCCCTCAACATTGCTCTTGTAACGAAAACTGCATTCTAATATATGTTTCTTTGCTGTTCTACTGGCTTGTTTCAAAATCCAATCGTCTGCAGCTAATATGAAGACTTGAATTCGAAAAGCTTGGGGAACTCCCAAGGATCAGAGAACAGTTTCTAAGTATCTGTGGATGAAGCGCCATGTTTCTAAATAAAATCGCATAGATGGATGGATATTAAACAGAGAAAGCAGTAACTAAAATTTAAATGACTAATCTGATATGAAATGGTAGATAACTAGAGTGACAGAAGTTCATGGCAATGAACCGAGCTAATACACAGAACTTCAGAAACATAATCAGCAAGGATTTTCTGAGTTATGTCATTTAGCCTTTAAGAAAAGTAAATGAAAATAAATAGGCGAGTCATTTAGCATCTAGAGCTAATATCGTTCAATCTTGACTTGCCAATTCTCATCTCACAGTTATTCCGTTAATAATATACTTATGATTATACCGAGCCTTGTTAATAATATACTTCTAATTATCATGACTCAGTATAGTCTGAAGTATATTATTAACGGAACAACTGTGAGAATGAGAATTGGCAAGTCAAGATTGAACGATATTAGCTCTAGATGAGAGTAAATTAAAAAACAATTTCTATATAAATACAATTTCGTATCTAAAAAATGGTTAGGCTGAAAGATTTATTAAACAGAAAGGCAAGTAGAACTAACACAAAGCATTATGTAAGAAGGCAACAAGTGAGACTGGTGGCATTATGTTGCGTGTTTTGTGGATAGATATTAGGAGTAGGGTGGTGGTGAGGTGGAGCAGGGAGTGTGTGGGTAATGAAGAGGACTATGACTTAATCTACTGAAAATAATTGGTGTGCACATAACAGAGCTCCGTGAACAATGTGTACAAAAAAGAATTGACTTTATGCTTTTGCACGTCCAATCTGATAATTGAGTAGCTACCTAATTCAGACAAATGGAGAATACAAAGGATATACATTGACTACCATGAAACAGATAAATGTCAGAAAAAACAGATTAAAAGAACAAAACAAATTAGGACATACCAATTAGTCTCGACATCTGAATGCCACTGTATGTATAAATAAGTCAGAACAAGCTTGATGAGAAGGGTCCCTGAATGAAGGTCAAAGGTCAAAGGTCAGTGGTACTTGAGGATATCAGAGCATCACTTTGAAACCTGATCAGCTTTCGACCCAAAAAACCGATGTCTTTTTCTCAATATTTCAGCTTCTCTTGCAATCTGGATATCAGAAGGCCTGAAAATCTGACGGCAAACTTTGAAAACAAACCGGGGGAGCAATCCTATAACCGTAATCAGCAAAATGGAGAGCCAATAAGCTGGTGACTGTACGAGATGATAAATTGTACTGCAAAATAGCAAACATTTAATAGTATTAATCAGATTCAGAGGGCAACTTGCACATCATATAGGAGTACAATAATTAGCAACTAACCCATAGTTTGGGAATACGGGTATAGAATCAAGCACCACCATGCAACCATATGTTACGATTATTGATCCCCATATTGCAAGATGAGTAACAAAAACCCAGCGTTGAACATCCATTGCTAAGTGCACATTAACTAGTATAACAACAGCTATTGTCCACAAGCTTCCCATACTCCATATGTCAAGAGTGCTTTCTCTGTAAGTGAATAATGGAACATAGAAGAGAACAAGACTTTGCCATAACGTGTCAACCATAGTAATCCAGAAGAGGGACATGTTGTAACTCTCTTGCCGGTGGCCTGCTGCATAAAGCTTTGGATATTTGAGTAGTGTCTTGTGACTCAAGTCCTTGTCTAGAATACCGACAACAATAGTAGGTACTGAAGTATATATGACAGAATAAAAAACACTACTCCAGTCTGTCAGAGCAGATGTTGTAGAAAAGGCTGTACAAAGTATGTACCTGAAATAATAAAAAGAAATAAGCATTGGTTCAGAAAACAGAATATGTACATTGTGTTTGTGGGTGTATGAATTATGTGTAGTAAATATGGCAGTTAGCTTCAGATTTAATAAGTTCAATAATATATGTACTCAAGAACAAACATGCCTTATAACGTAAATCATCACACATCAATACCCTAAACAACAAAATGCCTAATAAGCAATCAGCTATGTCAAGGTAATATAAACTTGAAAGGAGTAATTCTTGGTAAGAAAAAAGTATTCCTAAATAATAATATTTAAAAGAGCAAAATACAAGGTCAGAGAATATTTTTCATACCAGAAAAGCATCAACACGAAAACAGCATTACGATAGAAGTTATAGAGGACCAGGTAGCCAATACGCTGATAATTCCAGTGTCCATGTACCAAAAGCAATCTTTTCAAAAATCTGAATTGCCCCATAGCAAAATCTGATGCCATCACTGCTTGGCGCCCTTCTTGACCACATATTCCAACACCAACATCCGCCATTTGGATCATTGAAACATCGTTTGCCCCTGAATATGAAAAATTAACAAGGTGAATTAGAGAATTTGAATAGACTTTTAGAGAGATATCAAATCAAATAAAAGCCTGAAAGCAGAAAAAATCTTAAGCATCAGTGTTCTAGAAGTCTCTTAACAAACCACGGTGTAACTAATTCAGATTTACAAGACTAGTCAAAACACAATGCAACAATTTCTCCAACTACCCATAAGAAGCACAACACCCCTCCCCCCACCACCACCCCCAAAAAAAATAAGAACACTGAATAATCAACGTGAATACAGATTGATAAAAAATGAAATATGAATTTGGCAAATGACCAACTCACCATCACCTATGGCAAGTGTCATATCATCAGTCCGACCTTTGATCATGTCAACAATTCCAGCCTTCTGCAAGGGTGCAACCCTACAACAGAGCACAACCTTACATGCAGTTGCAAGGTCAAATAGCTGACAAAAGAAACAAGTAAAATATTGAGAAGTTTGGTGAATCCAGCATTTTTCACACTCAAACATAAAACTTAAGAGATCCAATAAGAGGCTCAAGTAGTCTCAGAATTAAAACCTTAAAATAAAGCAATAGGTAAATGATACTTGCCTCACACTCTAAATCTTTTTCTAATATGTAAACCAGACTGTTTCCATCAATAATAAGGGCTAGTGGGCCTCCATATTCCTCATCTGCATCCTGCAGAGGCATGTCGGATGAATTTTTCTGAGAAGGAATTTCAAGATAATCAAGTTCAGCTTTCCTCTTCACTTTTGCCATCTCATCAAAGCAACATGCAGAATTTACGGGGAACTTAGACTTTGCATCAAGTAAAAGCTTTCTGCATTCATTTTCTGAATTCCCATTGATAATGATCTGGCGCATATCTGCTGTCAACAGTCTGCAAGAAAGACCAATAGAAATTGCAGTCTCTTGCTTGTCACCAGTGAGAACCCACACCTTTATTCCAGCTTGCCGAAGGGATTCAATGGCTTCTGGTACACCTTCTTGTAACTTATCCTCAATTGCTGTAGCCCCAAGAAGAGTTAGGTTGCATTCAATAAGAGCTGCTGTTTGGCGAAGTTTTGCAGATCTATCAGTCAAGGATGTGCATGCATCCTCATACATGTCTTGCCACCTTGTAAGGAGTTCACCTGTAAGGTCTCTAGCGGCAACAACAAGGGTGCGCAAACCTTCAGATGAATAATCATTCAAATGAGCTTGAGTCACTTGTCTTATTCGATCATCGAAGGGAAGGTCATTGCTTAAAATGCTGAACATTGATGTATCAGCTCCCTTCACCAGCACCTTCACCTTACCATCAGGAAATCTAATAATGACTGACATTCTTTTACGAACACTATCAAACTCATGCAGACCCAAAACATCCAACCTACATTGCACAATGTAGATATTATAAACCAGCAAAACAGTTTCAAGGATATACTTGACTATAAAATGATAAATAAACTGCAATATGAGAATTGTCCAGGTTATTTATTTGGCAAGGAAGACACGCTGATTAAAATTTATCAAAAGCCGCATTAATCCAGCAGTCATCAAGATAAAAACTCGTGGGGATCAAAACCTAAATTTCAAAGATAGACGTTTAGGTAAAAAAAAAGTGAGTTTTCTACCTTAATTTCTCACCATTGGCATCAATCACAATATGTCCAGATGTTCGCTCAAAAAGTGTATATTTATAAGCAGATGCCGCAGCAACCAATGCCTGTTCATCAGGAGATTCACCTTGATAGTCTATGGAAATAGGAATAGAACCTGATGAACTGCTAGAACCACTTGACGCGCTATCAGTAACAATAGGAATCACAGTGTTACAAGCTGCCAGGGTTAGAAAAAACTCATGTGCAGCAATTCTTTCTTCTCCATATAGATCTTTGTACAGTAGTTTCAGGAGTTCAGGATCAGGGTTGATTTCAGATTGGAGCTTCCATTTTCTTCCACTAGCTGAAGCATCTTCCTCTGAAATCATTAAGATAAGCTTAAGATATAAAATAACCAAATGATAATGGTAAAAAAATTGATAAATAATTCTACCTTCTTATTGAGAACAATGAACATGTACACACAGACATAAACCAAGTTGATTGAAAGCGTTAGCACTACTTGTACAAAAGTGAAAGAAACTCTAGAAGACAAATAGTGTAAAGAAATATATGGCTGACAAGAAAAAGCATTCTGGAAAATCCTTGAAAGTGGACGGAGAAGCAATGACTAAGGGGATGTGAAATGCAAAAACAGGGGGGGTGAAGAGGATCAGGGTGTACATATTTGATGCTACTACATTATTGAGCTATACTGCAGTCCTATTCAAGTCATGTCAGCGAACAAAGCCTTTGTTGACCATCACAGAAGATTGCTTACTGAAATTCTATACATTAGCATACAATTTGCACCAAAGAAAACACAAATATAGAGTATTACGCTTTCTGGAAAAAAATTGGTAATCTATACCAATTTAATTTTTAAGTGGTTCTGATGACTATCTTATATTCTCAGAAAAATAATGGAATGACAATTGAATTTATGGGAAATGTAATGGCATTTTTGCAAGTAAAGAAAAAGATCATCCAAAGTGAAGCAGGGTTTTAGTTATACCTCCAGCATCTGTCTCCAGTGAACCAGCCATAGAGTGAGTACTACCATAATGTTTTCCCCAGATACTAGCTTTCTTGAACTCCATTTTGTTTTCTGTTAATGTGCCTGTCTTATCGGAGAACACATATCGAATTTGCCCCAAATCCTCATTAATATTCAGGGATCTGCACTGAAACCTTGAATTGCTACTATTACAATACATATGCTGGTCACCAATCATGAAATATGACTGCCCCAATCTAACCAGCTCCATTGTGATATAGAGTGATATTGGAATCATTATCTGGAAAACTATGACAGAACTCAAGAACGAGAAAAAGGTCTCCATAGGAATCCCATAATACTTGTACTTCTTCCCCTCTTTTCCCTTCTGGAAGTAAATTTTCCGGTAGTAAGGCAGTGTATCAAGCTGAGACTTATGGCGATTTAACCATAAACCCATCCCTAATGCTACAACAGAGCACATGATTAAAAGAAAAACAGATAACCAAAGAGTCTCACGATTCATGTAGGTTTCCAATCTGCTTCTTTTAGAAGGGGACATAGCACTGTTCAGCATCGCTTTTGTATCCTGTCCAGCATAAACCACAACCCCAATCACCCACTCTGTGTTCTTAAGTTGGCAGCCACGCAAAATGATATTTGATTGGCTGAGAGGATAACATTGCCCGTTTAGATCCATATTACCCATGAACTCATAGATATTCCTATTAGGCTGCTCACAAGTGATAACACCAGATATTCTGGCCCCTTCAAGGGCAAGTCTGTTAGTTTCTTGTCGAGCAAACCTTGTTTTCAAGTTTGACTCCCCATCCAGATTCATTGTCTGAATGTAAGCTATTCCACTAGGATCATGTGTTCCTAGCAACACCATGTCACATGGAATAGTCTCATCAGATCTGATTTTCACTACCTCACCAGGTTGAATCAGCTTCCACCTTTTGGGATAGAAGTCATCCAAATCTAGTACTAGTGCCTCTCGGTTATTCTCATTCCTGTCAGACCTATGTCTTCTCCAATCCTCATAACCATCTTTTACAGCAGTGACAGTAAGAACAAACAGAAGAGGAAAAAGTGAAACTGTTCTGCCAAATACTGCAAGAGGTGGAAGTTGATTTAAAGCAGCTATGGCCAGAAAATACAAATAAGCAACTCTGTGAAACTGAATGAAGAGGTTCTTTGGCAAAAAGTTAAACAATGTGTATTTGCTCGTCCGGATCTCATTTCCCGAAAACTCAAATTTATCATTTGTGGTCTTTGGATCATTAATATGGATCAACCTCGGATTATCATGTTGTGCCATATTTTCTTCAAGTTTCATGCTTATCTGAAGGAACCTCTTAGACCTACCAAATGCCTGAGGTTCGTTTAAGCCCTGTAACCTTGAAGAAGCAGCACGATGCGAAGCCCCAGAAATTTCAAAAGGTGTCACATAGTGCTCTAGATCCATTACACCACCCCATGATACAAAACGCTTTCGCTCTCTCCGGAGGCATTGTTGATGGAGTTTGGTTGACCAATATTCTTTTCTTTCAGTCTGGAAAGCAGAATGCTCCAACAAATTCCCTGAAACAGCTTCACCCTCCCACTCCTTCAGATCGTTCAATTTGCAATCTTGTGTCTCATCAACAACCAAAGAAGAGGTTGATGCACTGCGACACAAACACCGCAACAAGTCGGAGCTCAAGGATGCGTGACGGCAATGGCGTTGGGGTCTTGGAGCAGATAATGGTTCAAACTCAGGAAGCAATGGCTTGTCGGAAGACATAAAGAATCCACCAACGCAGCAAACACATTGGAGAATAACATAACTAATACAAACGAGAACAACTGCTAAAACCCAACACAAGTAAGCCAGAAAATTGACCCCCCAGAGTGTATATATCTCTGTCTCGCCCTCCTGCTCACCCCAGGGGATAAGATTTAAAGAGAAAACCTGACTAGGCAAACTATCAATATACCCAACGGGGAGGGCCGAGTAAACGATTACGTCCCAACCATTTAGATAATTCTGTGGTCAGTTGGAACGTTGTTAATACCACCTAAAAATTAATATGCAAAGGAAGCAACCGTAATTCCCCCCAAAAGTAATCTTCTAGAAAATCAAGGTAACCCTACCAAATAAATTTGTTGGAAAAAAACTTAAGCTATACCTCGACGGAAATAGAGAGAGAAATAGATCAGAAAGTCTCACAAGACCATCCGAGATCAATTAGACACTCAATCCAAAAAAAGTATCATAGCTCCGGTACAAAAAGAGCAACCCTCCACAGCCTTCAAGAAAAAAAGGCAGACCTGCAAAATCAGAAAGAAAAGAACACATGAGAAGAAACAAAAAACCAAAAATTGAAACAGCAAATCATTCAGGCATTGCCATCCACAATAATGTACATAAATGCCATCACATATCATGTAAAAGACAGTAGCAATTAAGAGCCTCAGGCTGAGCCCTTACCTGTAGAAATTTAGAAGCAGGGAGAGAGGGATGTGTGGTAAAGAGATGGCCCGTTTATTTATGTTCTGGGAAAACGTGAGTCGATGGAAGATAATGAATGAATGCACTGAATACGAAATGATGGCAGTCGAAATTTGTCAGTTTTCAGATCTACGATCCCTTTCTTCGTGTTTCGGCTTCTTCTCACTCTGCTTCAGAATCCCGCTCAGCTTTTTTCAATCTCTTCTCCCATGTAACAACAAAAAACAGGAAAAAAGATTTATTGGCTCAAAATTGATGAGATTTTGATCGCATTAACAGCGAATTAGGGGAAAATGTGGCGTTTTGGAATCAGAATTGGGAATGGAAGGCAAGAGTTATGGAAATTGAGATCGAGATCGAAAGGAAAGGTGGAAGCAAAGGAGAAAGGAGAAGAGTGGGACAGGTAGACGAGTGGAATAGCACGATTATTGGCTTTAATTATTTTTATTTTTATTTATCTATTTTCCCTTCTAATTTCTCCTACTCTAAACACAATACCCCACCACCATTATCATGCCTTTTTCTTTATTATTAATTAACTCCCCCATATTTCTAACATTAAATTAAAAAAAAGTTTTAATTAATTAAAGAAAAAGAAAAGGTTGATGCTCCAAAAAATGTGATAATAGTTTCAAGTATATATATTTTTAATTTAAGTGAACTTACGATTAAAAAAATATTAAAAATAATGTATAATAAATTTTAAGATAAAATATGAGTATATTCTAGATCATAAAATAAAATAATAATGCCAAACTTTCTTGGATGAAATACTTTGATATGAATAACCATAAAAAATTATGTAATACTCCATCAAAATAATAAATATATTTTCACATAGGCAAATACTCATATTAATTGTTTACTACCTATTAATTTATTATACCTCCGTATAAAAAAAAATTCACTTCTAGGGGACGAAGAGTGTAAATCATAAAAGTAAAGAATAATGTCTTAAATTATATAATTAACTTGAGATGTAATGTGCATATTTTTTCCCCCCAAAAAAAAAAGTTAAATACTCAAGATTTACTTACTATGAAAAAAATCAAATTTTAATTCAATTGTGATATTGTCTTTAAATATTTTACAGTTGTAATTATTTATTTAAAACCTTCTATATTTTAATATTAATGTTGAAAAATATTCAAGGAGTGATATATAGAATTATAGATTGTCGTCATAATTCATTATTATTATATAAACATATTGATTGTTAAAAGTTAAGGCTGGTTAAAAAAAAAAAAAAAAAAAAAACGGTATTTTACATGTAACAATAAAAAGTTGGGTGGAAATAGTGAAATTAATTTGGGGGTACAAAGTGGATAATGGGCTGTAGTACACCATATCTGGATTTGGGTAATAAAACCAGAGAGAGAAGAAAAGCCCAAGTTGAAGTGGTTGGACTACGCTTACGTAAAACAATCTTCTCATCTCAATCTCATGCTTTCACCTCTCTCACTCTAAAATAAATTCATTTATATTAAAAATAAAATAAAATTATTGTCAGTCAAAAGAAGCTCTACTGCAAATATGACTCAGTAGTCAGTGGTCCATCTTCATCTTGATTTCCGTGATACTTTTTTTTTAATAATGATTTGTAGTAATTTGCAATTAAATTAAATGCTTCAAAACCCATCAAATTGTATACGATCTTAAACTAGAATTTGTTTATATTTATAAATTATTATCATATACTAATATCGAAATGTTCATGTCATGTTATATTTGTGTAAAAAAAGTGCAATATCAAACTAAATAACCAATTTACAGAATTACCCTTTGTGGGGGGGTGGGGGTGGGGGTGGGGGTGGGTGGGTTTGCCATGTTTTAATAAGAAGTGAGAAACTTCAGTTCTTTGAGTTGGCTTCTGTTCCATCTCTTTCTTCTGCTTTGGTGTGGGCCTAAAGATGAAGAATATAAAACAATATTTCAATCTAATGTTTTTTATACATGCTAAACTTACTAAAATGCATAATTTATAACAAATTGGAAAAAGAAAAGAACTTGCCTTCTTCAGTTGATCAAGTCTCATTTTCTTTTCTTCTTCTTTGTCTCTCAACGATCGAATCAGAGATGTTCTCTACGAGGGTCAATAAACATTAGAACGAACTGATTAAATATTAGTACATGAACATTTTTTTTCTACCAGTTTAAGCTTTTAAATGAGATGTTATTTTAATAAATACCATGCAAGCTAATCTGATCTCCTTGAGTCGATACAATCGATCAACCTCCATCTCAAGCATCTTCTGCACTTCCCCTCTATCAACAATCTCCTTCATTTCCAAATCCAGCATTAGCCCTCTTTCTCTCAGCATTGTCTCGTTATTGTCCTTTTCGATCCTTAGCCTCACGAGCCTTTCTTGAATGGCGTTCAGCTCCTCGGCCAACGATGCATTAATGGATTCACTCCAAAGACACTCCTTTTCAATTGGGGTTGAGTATGAGGGAGGAATGTTCTCCTTGTTAGAGCTGTCGCGCCACGAGATGATCTCAACGCGTTGTTTAGTTTCCACATGGTTTGTCGAAATGGATGATGGATTCTTCGGCTCTAGTGGTCTCCGGCCACTGTTGGGATGCCGGATCGGGTGGTGGCCGGAGATCCATGGCTGAGCTGCAAGCATTTTTGTTTTGAATGGTTTGGAGTGTGTGTGATTTGATTCATATTGTTGTGGCTAAAAAGGAGCATTTTAGGGGGAGTTGGTTTGAAATTTGAAAGAAGCTGGCGGACTAACGGCTACTGTTTATTGATTTAATTTCTTAATTAATAGTGAAATGTAATTTGTTGGGTAGAAAGTGGGTTTGGAGGATACAACCATGAAAATTTTAGGATTGGAAAATTCATGATTCAAATAATTCCATCCAATATTTCAGATCTAGAGTTCAAAAAAAAGTGAAGTTCAAACTTGGAAGGCAATCAATGCCCAAAAAGTTGCCTATGTACACATTGTTACAAAGATCAACAAGCAAGATGAATGTAAAGATTCATATACTGGATATAAAGCATAGCATTCAGACTATAAATAGTCCATTGGTAGCTGCCAATCATCTTCCGATTTTCGCTTCTTCGTGCTGGATTTTCTACTTCTACGTCCCTTTCCTGTGTAACCTCCGTCTGCATTCAACCGTTCTTCAATGTCGTTTGATTTGCTTGCATTCTGGCCATTCCAAAAACCCTAGAGTTTTAGCGATTGAGAAGAATAAGTGCAGGGAATGATTGCAAGAATTTGAGATTGCTATGGATTCACATGGGCATTTTCAAAGCAGCAAATATATAAACTAGTTTGTGATCAAAGAATCAAAGTACCTTGGTAAGCCTCTGTATACCTGAGACAGCAGCGTCTCGTACAACAACTATGTCCGGAAAGACTTCCAGCACATCATCCACAAACAGAGCATAGGTGCTCACCTGAAATAAAAACAGATTATTGAAAACAACATCCTCATCAAAGTGATGATAATTTTGTGGATCTGAGTTGGGTGATTCGAGTAATATTTGAGGAAACATCAGCAGCCACAAAAGATCCTAGGTAAAGGGGTATAACCTACCAAGCTCGATGGGATGATGGAAATTCCAAATGAATCAAGCTCAAGGGATTCCACTGTGCCTGAATTGATATTAAAGGTGTAACCACGCACCTGAAGTGAAACGTGGAAGAGGAAATGTTAACTGGAAGAGAACATATGTGTAGGCAGACGTTGAGTAATAACAAGGGCACCTTGCCAACATTCTGATGTCTTGGTGTTACAACGGTGTATCCTATCTAGCAAAGAGAATTCATTAGTAATGGTCATACATGAAGAAAGATAAGGGGCATTCAACCCCACCTCAAAACTGCATTTCCCTGAAGAACAACCTTCGTGCATCAAGTCATGCGAAGATCAAGATCCTCATGGAAAAGTCTTCGGTATTACTCAATAATTACAGGTTTTCAAGAAAATATAAGAGTTCAAAATAGCAACGAGCAATAATAGACTGTGTTCAGATGCGTTAGTTATCAAAGGGTCGTGTAAGTGTAACTAAATTCAGCAAAAAATAGCAAGGCTTCGTTTCCCCGTAGACTGCAGAAACAGTTCTTACCAAAGTCTCCAGTCCAACCAATTTAAGATCATCTGAAATCACATTCTCATCGTGAACAAGTATAACATCTCCAACCTATAACAAACATTAGATCCATAAATTTAAACTACTGTCAGAATTACTATATCCACATATAACCCCGACTGCCATAGAAGGAGGAATATGTAAATCATTAGTCCTACTCTAATTTCCCAAGAGTATGAGCAAGTGAACTACGAGCAACAACTCTGATGCCCTGCTGTCTAAGCACTTGCAGAAATTATTTATCGTTTATCATCGAACAATAAATACCATTTCAATTGTCAACGTGGAATTTGGATGGCCATAAATTGCAATACATAAGGATACAAGAGATGCTTCGAGTAATCTATATGCAAAAAATGCTTAATGTCCATCACTGGGTTTCACGTAAAAAACATCAACACGATGTACAAACTTCTACATTTAAGAACTTACCTGTCTGATCTCCTTCAAAAGAAACCTATCAGAGTCTCCAGATAGTAAGTTTGGCTTCACTTCCACAACCATCACAACCCACTACAATAAAAAGAAAACAGTAATAGACTTAGAAAGACATGATATAAACATCATACATTATATGTGCAATCATAAGTTGCAGAGGTTTTGCATAAAACCATAATCTTAGGACCAATTAATCTCCAACACCTATTAAATACCTAAAGTAAAACTCCAATCCAGCTTTTCAAAATCCAGATAAATCATCAAAAACTTCCTTAACTCGTTTCTAACCAGAATTACATCAGCACAGAAATATCTAAAGAACAGGTGAGTTAACACTCAAACACCGTAGAAAAGCACACACATAATGCTCCCTCAATCTTTACTTACTCAGTGTAATTGGTATAGAAGTGTATAGTAGCAAAAAAAAGTACACTTCTTTGAGCCTAAATCCATAACAACTGCAACAAAACAGAAGATAGGTAGGAATCAAACTCACGGAATTCGGGTCGACCCAAAGCTGAGAAACGAAACCTAATGCAAAAGCAGAGCGAATGCTGATAACTTGCTTTGCCATGATATTCGATCTCCTCAACATTTGTCTCCTCATCTTCGACTCATCGGATTCCTCGAATTCGGAATCCAGTTTCTGGGGTTTTGCAATTTCGTCTTTCTTTTGATCCCTAAATTTGAAAATATCACCTATGCTCAAATCCGATTCATCAACTCCACTTTTTGCCGGTTGTTCCACCATTTCTGCTTCATCTTGTTTGCGCTTATGATCTCCCGTCAGTCGAATTTCGCGATCTTTATCGCGTTCAAATAACCCAAAATCTAGGGCTTCATTCCCATGTTCATCTGAAAAGTATGGGCGATCATCACCAAATCGATTAGAATTTATTGCGCAGATAGAACTCCATTTGGAATCAAGAATTCCACAATTCACGTATTGTGGTAGTTTGAAACAAGTTGAAACCCCAAAATTTCGTGTTCTTGATGCGCATTGGGGTGTTAAATTGATGGAGGGAAGGCAATCATACATAGTAGTTTTTAGAAACACAGACGAAGAGAGAGAGAGAGAGGGAAAGGAGAGAACAAAGGAATGAAATAGCGAAGATTCAACAAAATTTGAATATAAGCCGATTTATACTGAACAATTGAGCTTCTTTCTTCAAACTTTGCCGTCGGAGAAGACAACCCTTTTAATCGGATAACGTGAAGGACGAGGATGTACTGATAATGAAATTGAAAATACGAAAGTAGCCATGAACACAGAATCTTAAAAGAAATGGATAATTAATGAAATAAAGCTGTTAACTTCAATTTTTCAATACAAGATTGAGCATTGTTGTATCCATTTTCTCCACATATCCAGAGCTAAGGATAATCCTAGGATTGTCGCGTGGCACTCACTCTCTCTCTCTCAAACAAAAAAGAAAAGCCATGCTCGCGCCAAACAACGCCCCTCACTAATTTTAATTCATGGCTTCTATCCTCTCCCCAACTGCAACTACATTTCATCAAGATTCAAAACCCATCAAATTCCCTCTCTCTAAAGATTACAAGCACACATCGCAGGGTTTCATCTGGCCATTAACAAACCCTCACCGAAAGAATCTCATCAAGCTCAACGCATTCTTGAATGAAATTTCCGACAATCTGCTGAACAATTCCCTCCATTTGGACCAATCACTGCTTCAACTCCCTGCTCTCCAGCAATTCCAGGAACTCCCAGAACTTCAGAAATGGAGTTTGTTGGTTTCTGGTGGTGTTTCTTGGATTTACTTGACTGCTCGACCGGGTGTTCTGATTGGCGCCATTGATGCCTATATTTTTGCCCCCCTGCAAGTGGGTTTAGATACTTTGATTGGAAGGAGGAGCTTGAAGAGGAGTGATTTCTTGGTGGCTGAAAGATTGGGTGAAGGGTCGTTTGGTGTTGTTTATTCTGGAGTTGTTGTTCCCAAAAATGTGAATCTGGATGAAATTGTTCCAAGCAAAGGGAGCAAAAAATCTCCACAAATTGATCAACGGTTTAAAGAAAAAGTAATTCTCAAGAAGGTAAATAGTTTACATCATAACCACTCATTATCTTTTTTTTATCGAATACAATTACAGCATTAAGCAGTGATATTACAGTTAGTTAATGGTTTCTGTTTTTAGTAGGTTTGTTTTATTTGTTTAGTTGATGAATCTATATTGTTAGATGAACTCATGAGGGAGGGCTTATAAAGCACTTAATAATGTATTATTTGGACAAGTATCATAGGATGAGATCTTCTTCCTACTTAGATTGTTAATGCCTTCAGTAATTCAGGTCAAGTTAGGTGTTCAAGGAGCAGTTGAGTGTGCGGACTATGAAGAGTGGTTCAATTACAGGCTATCGAGGGGTGCTCCGGAGACGTGTGCTGAGTTTCTTGGAAGTTTTATTGCAGATCGAACCAATACTTTGTATACAAAGGGTGAGAAATGGCTTGTATGGAAATACGAGGTACTTCATTTCACAGATCATCTTATGTTTGAAACATTATTCTTTGGCCAAATGCAAGTTAGCTTAGTGATCATCATAAGTTTAATTCTTAGAAGCTTCGTGCAGGGAGACAGAGACCTAGCCGATTACATGAAAGATCGAAACTTTCCTTTGAATTTAGAGTCAGTCATGTTTGGTCGTGTTTTGCAAGGGCTAGAACCTATCAAGCGTAATGCTTTGATTATCAAACAAGTAATGCGTCAGATTATTACTTCCCTCAAGAAAATCCACAACATGGGAATTGTGCACCGCGATGTAAAGCCTTCTAACTTGGTTGTCACCAAGAAGGGGCAGATCAAACTCATCGACTTTGGAGCAGCCACTGATCTCCGTATAGGCAAAAACTATGTCCCCAATCGTGGCTTGCTCGACCCTGACTATTGTCCCCCTGAACTTTATGTCATGCCTGAGGAAACTCCGAATCCCCCACCTGAACCGATTGCAGCCTTTCTTTCTCCAATCTTGTGGCAGGTATGAATTATCACCTTATTTCTACTTCAACTAACTCATCATTTCTAAGTCTTGATGAGATATCTTTCATAGTTTCTGATGGAATTCCTTAAATTATGTATTGAAAGGTTGCATTTACTGATTCTTATCAGATTACTTTTGCCAATGTAGTTGAATAGTCCTGATCTTTTCGATATGTATTCGGCTGGAATAGCGCTACTGCAAATGGCGATACCAAACTTGAGGTCTACAGCAGGACTGAAAAATTTCAATACAGAACTGAAGGCCATTGGTTATGATTTGAATCGATGGAGAGAGAAAACCCGAATGAGGCCTGATCTCAGTATTCTTGATCTCGATTCTGGTAGAGGATGGGATTTGGCCACAAAACTTATTTCGGAAAGAGGCAACTTACGAAGGGGACGATTATCTGCTGCAGCTGCACTAAGGCATCCTTATTTCTTACTAGGTGGAGATCAAGCTGCTGCTGTTATCTCCAAATTCAGTTTTTCTAAGGAATGAGGTATCATATTAAGTGGGTGTAACACACCTAACTTTCCTTATATAACCTTAAACTTGAATTATATGTCCTTATATAACCTTAAACTTGCATTATATGTGATTTGATAGTATGTCAAGTTCTTATTATCTTCTCACATTTCAGATAGATCTTATGGTGATTACTTGGTGAACTGCCTTGCTTCCTCTGGCTCAGCTTCTGGAATTTTAAAAGGTAAAATGCTATGTTAGCCTTATTATTGATGGCTTCACACCTAATCGCTTAGATGGAGTCACGCGACGCACCTTTGTTTTTTCTTACAAAAGCTCTCTTATTTGATCAATTTTATCATGAAAATGGATATTAAAATGAGTCAATTGTGCTCCACATATAGAAATTAGAACGCTTCGCCTTCTTTCGAAGATTGGAAATGCATTTTCGGTGCGTTCTTGGTATGGCAACTTCACTGTTGCCCTTGCATTTTTCAATAAGAAAGCATGTATACTGGCACAGTATATTCTTCAATGGAAGGCAATAAAAAGTCCTTTA
Organism: Pogostemon cablin; assembly: GCA_023678885.1. Lineage (NCBI taxonomy): Eukaryota > Viridiplantae > Streptophyta > Magnoliopsida > Lamiales > Lamiaceae > Pogostemon > Pogostemon cablin. Next base: position 3,130,091 of record CM042983.1, read on the forward strand.
TTGCAAGTGCATTATATGTATATTACTGAATACATCCTTAAGTGTGGCTAATTCTAGAATCAAAGCTCATCATGATATTTCAAGTTCTCCATGGTCTTCTCTCTTTTCCATCCCCATTTCCAAGAACTCAAGTTGTTGACAAACTTTAACTTGGAAGAGTGAATAGATATGATATTCGTGATGATCGAACCTCCCGTAGGAAGATAAACTGCATACCCATCATCCATGTATTCTGTACCTTGAGGAAACAGTTGCCACAAAAGGCTACCACCTCCACTTCCTCCTTTCTTGGTAGATTTGAGTATTGTTTTGTACACTGTGGTTATGAAGGTTTGGCGGTAGGAGTCGTTATAGCCCGGTTCTTTCGCAGAGACCCCAAACTCTGAAAACAGGACAGGCATTCCTAGGAAGTTCTCAGCATCATCTATGTGAGATTGCATCCATGATTTTGTGAACTCAATGCTTTCATCTGAGATCGGTTGAGAAATCCTTCAGCAAATCATAGCTGCTAGTTAGGCCTTATTTGTAAGAGGGAGAGGGTGGGGTTAGGGTGGGGTGGGGAGGGTCCTTACCAATCTGGATAGATGTGAACAGAGGCAAAATCGACCCCCGGAACTTGATGGTTGCGAATGAAGTCAGTCCCAACTCGTTGAGAATAAGTGTTTGGATTAAACTGAACTTTGTTAGGTGTGGAAGGGCCGTAGAAACCTTCAACACCGACCCCCACCAAGTGTTTCGTATCTATGCTTTTCACATAGGCTGCCATTTCTTCTATCCAACTCTGCAACTTATCTCCAGAGGGATCTGATTCGCATCGTGGCTCGTTCATCAGTTCCCACGCGAAGATTGTCGGGTCTTCCTTGTAAAGTATGTTTGTTATAGTATTCTCTCTGTTTAGCACTGTCTGCAGGAGCCAAAACACACACGAAAATGAGTGCAGAACACCAAGAACTAATCTGAGTTTTGGAACAAAAAAAGAAGTTATTACATGAACATGAGACTTGTAATAGCTTCTGATGGTTGGATGAGAAAAGAAATCATCATCACAAGCCAAATCAAGGCCAGCAGATACACCCCATTTCACATACTGTGATTTCCCACCATAGGGCTCCCAGTTGTTAACTAAGGACAGAACAAGCCTTATTCCATACTTATTAGCTTCACTTATCACAAAATCCAATCCCTGGAATCAGACAACTCACTATCAATTCAACTCATGATTCTTATGGACAAGGCTGTCGTAGTAGTACCTTGAAAACTTGTTCGTCGTAAACGGAAGGCCGTTTCTGAAGAGCTTGATACTGACCATCGTTGAACGCCCAGGTCCTGCAAACTGTTAGATTCAGAGCTGATGCCTGTTGCATCAACTCGGTCACCTTCACTCGGGCTGACTCATCAGCAGCAAAAGCCATTAACCAGTAGGTGTTGAATCCATTTACGTAAAATGGGTGCCCGTTTAGCTCGAATTGGTACCCGTTTTTCTTCACCATGGACCATTTTGCTTCTTCCATCTCACCAGGATGAATCCTGCTATCAAGTACACAGCATTGCATTCATTGTTTATACGCTTATATTTTTTATGCATCCGTATTTAATTCGTAGAAATTAATACGAACCATAACATTTGAACGTCATTTTAAGTCAGAGCTTTGATCCTAGTCTTGAACAAGACATGTTTATTGAAATGGCAGAAAAAAAAAGGAGAAAATTAAAATTACCATTGAAGAATATTCAAGAGTAGATGCAACAATTTCTTCCATAATGAAATTCCAAATCCCTTGAGTTTAAACTGATCTCCACAGCTGCAAACACTGTTCATCGTGTTGGATTAGACCGTCGAGTTAAAACCCCATTAAATAATTAAATTAAATTAAATATTTATAAGTGAATTGAATACTGAGGGAAAGGATATGGTCAAGAAGATGTGAGTAAATGGCTTCATAAACGATGAAAATGCTGACAACTGCATTGCGAAACAAAACAAACCGACATCATTCTTAATTTTCTGAATTTTTGTTCATTTAATTTTATGCGTTACATTTCTATGATATTAGTCGGATGTTTTCAAGAAAAGTTACCAACTGGATTCTTTGTTTTTATTTCAATTTCAATTGGCTTCCTGTGTTGCGATCATCCAATTGTACGTAAAACATTTTTAATATCGATTGGAAAGACAATTATTCTATATAATTCAAAGATTATTGTGTTTGTTTTGCTAATTTGAAATTGATTTTGCATTTTCAAAATTCATATATAAACTTTAAATTAATATGCTATTAGGGGTCGGTAGATGGTCTCATCGTATCATCAACTGACCCTGTCGACATTTCTGCAATTGCAAATTTTATTGGATATTTTCCAAATTAAAACAAGTTAAAATGGTGCACAGATAAGGAGTCACTAACCAACATTTGCTCCCTCAAATCGTTTTCCCCACCTCTAACAGTTAGAATTGGGGTTTATTAGTCCATGAGAATCGATGTTGGATTTATTAGTTTACGGAGAGTCGGACCTACTCAATCTAATAGCATGATATTATTTTCTTTGGATCATGAAAAAGGTCAGGTTTTTCATGTTCTATGCTAGGGAGAATCTATCTACACTTATGAACCAATCATCATCTCTACTTTTAATCGATGTGGAACTTTGATTGACATTCAACCAACACTTTTTTAATGTCATTTATCTTCTAACTGATGTTGGATTTTGATTAACACACCCAACAAGCACTTCCTCAACAACATTTATTAATGTACATTACGATTCTTTCCAACGACTAAATTATAATGTTTAATTCTTTAAAAAAATCAGAAACATAAACTAAAAATCGAATCAAAATAGGAGTGTAGTCTTAACCGAATCAAATAGAACAATCAACATTCCACCGAAACACAAATATAAATTTGGGTGAGAGTGGTACTGCACCATTCCCTCTTACAGAGGCGGATCAGCATGGTACTGGTACTGGTACTCTCCAATAAATAAGCTTGATGATTTAGAATCGAAATTTCTATCAAGGATAATCAAATCAATCCTCATGCAAACCTTCCTTAATAATACAACTCAAATCAATCTCTTTTGATCCTTCATTCTCTTAATCAATCATGGTATATCAATTGCTTAATTAATCTTCTTTCCTTGTGAAAGTCAATCATTCAAACCTGTACCACCAAAAGCAAACACAACACGTTTTGCAATATATGCTCATCACATAATTTCCAAACTTAACAATAACCTTTCGCTTTGAGTTTACAAGCCAACTCTAACATCTAGCTTTCACTTCACCAAGCACCATTTTCTTATAATTTTACTTTTCCTTATAATTTTACCTTTATGATTTAGGATGTATTTCAATACTAGTATTTAGGGTATAATTATAATTTTACTTGGTATTTTAGAGTACATTTTACTCATAAAATTTAGAGTATAATTATAATTTTATTTTTGTGATTAGAGTATATTTTACCCTTTGATTTTAGAGCTTAATTATAATTTCATTCTTTTGATATAATGAAGAATTTCTTTAATCGGTTGCAAATTTAAGGGTACAAATAGTTGCGCCTTTAAAAAAAATATAAGTCGAAAAAACAAAACAAAACAATATGGCAAAAGCTCCTGTGTGCCCGGGGACACGGAAAGATGCTCCGTGTCCTCATGTGAACACAATCTTCCCCTCTAATCCTATTTAAACCTATGTATTGCTGGGGTTTAAATTGTAAAGGGGCATAAAAATTGTAAAGACGCACGGAATGTGCTCCGTGTGCCCGGGTGCACAGGAGCCTCACTCAAATAAAATATCGAATCAAAATACGAGTATAGTAGTGAGCGGTGGTAATTGTGATGAAGTGAAGTGCTACTGTGAGATACTTATACACAGCTGCTTATTCCACGAAGAAAAAAAGGGGAAAAAAAACTAATTAAAAAAATACTCGATATATGTATATAGCTGCAGCCATGCAGGCGACGCTGTTGGGTCGGGTTATTAAGTACGATGGCTCGGCCCACCACACCGAATTGAATTTGGGGCCACCCAGTACACACAAACGAACGTGAGGCCCTTCTTCTGTGGGGCCCATCTTCCAACCTTTGTACAACTCACTCTTACCTAAATTCACACAGCTATTATTTTATTTATTTATTTATTTATTTATTCATAACAAATAATATTACCCACTTTATTCAGTGTGAACATTATTTGGAAAACATATACTCCCTATTGAGAGCAAACAAAAACCGCGTTTAGCCAAAAAGTGGGCCCCACACGCGTCCAGCTCTGTTTTCTATGAATCCTCCCTAAATCCAACCTTAAAGGCGCATATTAAGCTTATTATATTCAAATTATTATAATAAATAATCTTTATTCAAATTTATAAAATAATAAAAAAAATTCAAGAAATATAAAAATAAAAAAATTCAAGAAATATAAAAATACGCCGGATTAATTGATTCCACTTTTCTATATTTGCTCTGATGTTCAAATAATGTGATCCTATTATGTTATTGTCAGGTATATTGCTTGTTAATATTAATATTTTTTTTCCATTTTAATATGAGGTCCAAATTATATAACATCCCATATGCTTTGTAAATTTCTATTTGTTGACAATTTTATTGAATACAATACTTATGAAGTATTATATTTATAATAAGAACACTTTGAAGCATACCATAATTTTGAGGGCTATTTGAGAACACTTTGAAACACTTTATTGAATTCAATTTTCTTTACTAAGTTGTCCAGTTTGTACCATGATTCGGTTCAAAAATATTCAATAGACTCAATAAAATATATTAATTAAAAATTGATCGATAAGACTCAATAAACTTAATTTATTTTACTTAATGAGTCCAATTAAACTCAACTCGACTAGAAAATTATTTGAGCGAAAACGAGCTTATTCTTAAGCTCGTTTTATTTTCGAGTCGAGCTCAATAACTACTCGAGTTAAGTTTGAATATACATTACTCAATCTCACTATGTTCGAATAACAACCTTAGTTCTCACAATATAATTTTGGTGCAAAACTAGATGTTTATACATTTTTTTATTAGTTGTATATAAAATTATAAATATAATTTGTTAATGCATTAATCTAGAATTCAGTCAGTTGCTGAACTAAAAAATCAAATTACTTACATTTCAAAATTTAGTGCAGTTTGTAAAATAAAAATAGACGACACTAAAATTAAAATATGCACAATTTACATACTAAAAAAATATAACCCCTAACTTTAATGAAGTGCAAATTCATTTTTATCGTATCGATTAGAAAATTTTAATATTTATGGCTAAATTAGACTCCAAAATGTAACATTATTAAGTCACTTGGTAGGCTACTTCTCTGGAAATGAGGCGCTTATTGAAATTTTAAATAAATACAGCTAGAAATGATAAGATATATGAATTAAATGACAGAATTTATATGATTTTCAACAATAATATTATTATTATTATTATATTAATAAACGCGATTCTGGTAGAAATCAAATGAAGGTATGGGCGATGGCATTTCAGATATTAAACGACATTCGAAGACTAAAAGTTACTGTTCATTACTGCGATTATCTAATTAGATTATTTGTCTGTTATCCAATTGACTCCACCCGAACTATAAAAGCTCTTCATTAACTACTCTGCTAATTTCTGTAATCATATTTCTCTCTCCAATTCAGTCTCTTTCTCATCTGACTTTCACCGCAAGGAGCTTTCCATTCAGATTTTCTCTGCTTTCTTTGAGTTGATATCCGATATCAACTCCTGTTGTGAAGGAGCAGCTTCTAAATGACTTGAAGCTTGCATTTTGGTGTTCATTTGCTCATATTTCGGGTAATTGTTATTTACTCTTTCTGATTGAACTGCTTTGAGTGAATTTTGTATTTTCGTCGATTTTTGTTTTCAGTTTGGCTTTTTGAGTTTGGTGTTCTTGGATCTGGAAGTTTGCGCTTGCTTTTACGTGAAGTACTTTTTATGTTTTGGTTTTTTGTGTTGGTGTACAATTGGACTAGGTTCTTAGCTTCTTCAGATCTTGGCGTAGCTGCTGTTTGTGATATTGGATTGTGTGTGTTTGAAGTTAGGCTGTTAAGCAGTGCAATATCCTTGTAATTGTGATAAATGATTCAGTTCTATGGTTCGATTAGGTCTTTTGAGACTTCTGAGAAGTTACGGATCTGTTCTTGTGATTTATTTAGGGTTCACGGAATTGATGTAGTTTAATTTCGTGTTTTTCCAGAATCTGGTGGCATTTTTTGGGGGATTTTTTTCTAAATCTATGAGGAAAACCAGTAAGCTGTGGGTCATATCGACTCTCGGCTTTCTGTTGCTACTGCTTGTGCTTGATGTGGTTTCAGCAGCCGATTATTCACCTACGGATAGAATTTTCTTGAACTGTGGAGGCCCTCCTGATTCCACCGATGACGATGGTCGAAAATGGACATCGGATATTGGGTCAAGGTTTGCTCTTTCAACTACAAAGTCTTTAACTGCCACAGCATCTGTTCAAAGACCATCTGTCCCTGTAGTTCCATATATGACCTCCCGGATTTTCCAATCAGAATTCACCTATAGTTTTCCGGTGGCCTCGGGCCGTAAGTTTCTCCGATTGCATTTCTATCCTGCATCATATAATGGTCTAAATGCTTCTGATGCGTTCTTCTCTGTATCTGCTGGGGGTTTCACTCTGTTGAGAAACTTCAGCGCTGCCCTAACGACTGAGGCTCTGAACTTTGATTATATAATGAAGGAGTTCTCTATCAATGTTCCAAATGAGACATTGAATGTTACATTCACTCCGTCCCCAAATGCAACCAACTCTTATGCATTTGTCAATGGTATTGAGGTCATTTCACATCCTGATATATACAGCTCAGATGGCACTGATCCTGTTGTTGGTCAGCCTACAGGTTTCATAATCGACAACAGTACAGCCTTAGAGAATGTTTATCGGCTGAATGTGGGTGGAAATGACATTTCACCCTCTGGTGATACAGGCCTCTTTAGATCATGGCGTGATGATTCCAGCTATATATTCAGTGCAGGAAATGGGGTTACAGAGGTTCCCGATCCAAATGTGACAGTTGCATTCCCTAATGGATCTCCAAGCTACATTGCCCCTCTTGATGTGTATAGGACGCTGAGATCGATGGGCCCAAATACGTCTATCAACCTGAATTACAACCTAACTTGGGTCTTTAATATTGATTCCGGCTTCTCATACCTTGTAAGGCTCCATTTCTGTGAGGTGACGGATGTTATAACTAAGGTGAACCAAAGAGTTTTTTCTATCTTCCTGAACAATCAAACTGCGGAAGCAGGGGCAGATGCGATTGCATGGGCTGGTGGTAGTAACGGAATCCCCGTTCACAAGGATTATATTGTCTTCGTTCCCACCGGGCCTCCTCAGCAGCTACTTTGGCTTGAGTTGCATCCTTACATGGCTACTAAAGCCCAGTATGCTGATGCTATATTGAACGGAGTTGAAATATTTAAGGTAAGTGATACTACTGGAAATCTTGCTGGTCCAAATCCGGATCCACTCCCACAGCCGCCAGATGTGAACTCAAGTGACCAGGCTTCTGGATCTGGTAAAAAGAGCAAAGCTGTAATTGGTGGAGCCGTTGGAGGTGGTATAGCTGCAATTCTTCTCGCTGGTTTGTGTCTTTGTCTCATTTTCCGGAGCAAAAAGCAGAGAAAGGAATCTAGCACTAGTGATGGCTGGCTTCCTTTGTCGTTGTATGGAAACTCACATTCTTCTGGTTCTGCCAAGACAAACACTACAGGCAGTTACACCTCGTCCCTTCCGTCAAACCTCTGCCGCCACTTTTCAATTGCTGAGATCAAGGCCGCCACTAATGACTTCGAAGAGGCTCTTCTCCTTGGTGTTGGAGGTTTTGGTAAAGTCTACCGTGGAGAGATTGATAGCGGCACTAAAGTGGCAATCAAGCGTGGTAACCCACTTTCTGAGCAAGGGGTACATGAATTCCAAACTGAAATCGAAATGCTCTCAAAGCTTCGCCACCGTCACCTCGTTTCCCTCATTGGATATTGCGAAGAGAACTGTGAAATGATCCTTGTATATGATTACATGGCTTACGGGACTCTTCGTGAGCATCTATACAAGACTCAGAAACCCCCATTGCCGTGGAAGCAAAGGCTTGAGATTTGCATTGGTGCTGCTCGTGGCTTGCATTATCTCCACACTGGAGCAAAACACACTATCATTCATCGTGATGTGAAAACAACTAACATCCTCTTGGATGAGAAGTGGGTAGCTAAGGTTTCGGATTTTGGATTGTCGAAAACAGGCCCATCACTTGATCATACCCATGTAAGCACTGTGGTCAAGGGAAGCTTCGGTTATCTTGATCCTGAATACTTCAGACGCCAGCAACTGACTGAAAAATCCGATGTTTACTCATACGGAGTCGTGCTCTTTGAGATCATCTGCGCTCGGCCAGCTCTAAACCCCACACTCCCTAAGGAACAAGTCAGTCTAGCCGAATGGGCTCAGCACTGTTACAAGAAGGGCATCCTCGACCAGCTAATCGATCCATATCTGAAAGGCAAGATTGCACCAGAGTGCTTCAAGAAATTTGCTGAGACAGCAGTGAAGTGTGTATCAGATATTGGAACTGACAGGCCTTCCATGGGAGACGTTCTGTGGAACCTTGAGTTTGCTCTTCAGCTTCAAGAGAGTGCAGAAGAAAGCGGCAAGGGTCTCGGAGAAATGTCCATGGACATGGAATCATTCGACGTGGGAGGAAAAGGGAAGAAGGATCCAGATTCATCCTTGGGTTTTGATGCCAACATGACAGACTCAAAGAGCAGTGGGTTGTCAATGAGCATCGGTGGTCGTAGCCTCGCCAGTGAAGACTCGGACGGGTTGACTCCGAGCGCCGTGTTTTCTCAGATTATGAATCCGACGGGGAGGTGATGGATACCAACAATCTGGATTTCATGGGAGTTTACAGCTCTTGTGCTGTTAGTCCTGTAGTAACAACGCTAAGAGGTTTTCTTTTTCATTTTTTTTTAAATTCTCATTCTTTTTTGCTTCGAGTATTTATTCATCTTTAAACCTTTGTATCAAACATCGTACAAGTGTTATCTATATACTTAAATTAAGATGCGTGACAAATAGTGTTGTGGCAAATGGTGATGTATCATATATCAATCTCTTGTATGTATTTTACTATTTACTGCCTTTGGTGATGTTAAGAGTAATGCTTTGTGATCTGATTTAGCAATGAAACAAGTTATATATCTTTGTTTTGTCTCATCTTTCTCAATTACATAATTTACATTGATCATGTTATTCTATGTCTCTGTTACATTTCCTGTTTTGTTAGGATATAGAATAGTTTATCCTACGTGTCAATCATCCAACAGTTTATAATAAGAGATGTAATATTAAAATATAATAGAAGATCCAAACCGAAATAAAGTGTATATATTGGCTCCAAATTATATAGTATTATGGCGTTTTGCATGGAGAATTTTATATATGGTCATACTTGAGTTAGAAATTAAAAATTAACATAAATTTATGTGGTTGCCATTTTGATGAGGGTAGATAGAGTGACCATATTGTGAAAACGACATAGTTTTGGCTGTTGCACAGCTCGAGTTGATATAAGGTTAGTGGCAGTCAGCTCTTATCATACACCCAATAAATAAATATATAAATAAATAATTAAATTAGTAAAAGGGTTACCTACTCTATAGACCTTGTCCATGATATTTGACAACCCACAATTAATCCAATTCTTATTAAGCTCTACTTGTAATGTAACTAATAAGTTTCGATTATTGAAAATTTCACTGCTTAGGTAAGTGTAACATCTTACACAGTTGACAATTTCATAATAATTTATCAAACATGCTGTGTTTTTGTCAGCAAAGTTTATCATAAATTTATTCATGATAAATATAATTTTAAGAAACTTTATTGCACGCCATCTAAAAGTAATACAACATTAGTTTAAATTTTAATTTGTCTCACTATCATTTCGTATGATATCTAAGTTGATATTATCTTTTCTAACTTGGCTAATTTTTAATTAAATTAACACTGAGGACTAGATCAACAATTTTGTTTTTTAATTTTGTTTTAATTTAAAAAGAAGACTTCGAAAAATACTATTTAAAAATTAATTAATGTGAGACGTGCATGCCGTTGAGAAGTTTTCAGCCGGCACACATGGTCGGTTGTTGATAATTTAGGAATATTACTCATATTTATTAATCAGCCAATAGATTGACCAATTAACAGGGTAGAATTTGTATACTGTTATGATTTGAATTTTGAAAGAGAGAAAAATAAGTTAGTTGTTTTTTTTTTAATAAATAAAAGCATGCGTGATACCTATTTCAATTTTATTTCATTTAATGTTTTACTTTTTAAATGGTCTGTGTCATAATATTTTATTTTCAGATTCAAGCGAAGTGTTTAAAAATGATCAATAAGAATATAGCATTTCAATATACTCCGTCCCATTTCAAACTTTACGTTTGCTTTTTACATGATAGATTAAGGAATGTAATAATTTAATGTGTGGTAAAGTGAGGGAAATAATATTTTAATGTAAAGTGGATAGATGCATTAGTGTGATGTGTGGGTGCATAGAGAGACAAATAATTAATTTGTGTGAGTCTCATTTACTAAAAAGGAAAATGTAAAGATTGAAATGGAACGCCCAAAATGAAAATATGTAAAGATTGAAATGAGACTGAGGGAGTATGAAATACTAATAAAACAAGATATTTGACACAATATTAATAAAGATAATAAGCCGCATTCCCGAAATTACTAAATGTACCCATATACTGCATACACCCCAATATATTTTATGAATATATGTACATATTACTAAACATACCCCAAATAATACAATTTTACCCTTTAATTACCATTCATGACTATTACACTGATATATCCGACTACCGATCGCTAACCACGTACCACCGCCCATCTCTATCGATTCTCCTCTTTGAGATTTCAGCCATCACTCCCTTGTGCCTCCACCAAAAGTTCTATGCTAATTCAAACCTTTAAAACTCCAATAAACCTCACAAGTTTTTCCAATTGAACCAAAATAAATCACTACAATCTCTAACTCCTATTTTGGCCCCTATTCAACCCAGATGACATTGAAGGGAGAAAATTTTAATGGAATCAAGATAAATGGCAATAGAGTTCCAAAGCCTTTGAGATTATTGCCAAGTTAATTGAACTTGAGCCCGAGGAAGTTAAATGGCTAACGATGAAAGCTCATCTCTATCAGTATAATTAGGGGGTTTGAATTAAGCACAAATGGGTTCAATGACCTATTGAAAAGGAAATGTTCATAATCTTTTCTGTTTTGTGCTGATTTGAGATTACTTTGAATTGTTCGTCATCTCTATACGTACAAAAAGAATTTTATCCAAATAATAACAATCTGTTCGGAATTATCCGTGATCTTTCACAAATAGGATTGTGCTAATTTTGAGTATATTTGTTGATTTTGGTGGTAGTGGTTCATTGCTTGTTTGTTTTTTTTTTCTTTTTCTTTTTCTTTTTTTTCTTGGTGGAGATAGTTAGTCAGAATATGTAAACAAAATTCTCCAGGTTGAGGAGATTCAATTCAGTATGTTTTATTGGACTCGTTCTTACTTTTTTTTCATTTTTCTTTTCTTTTTAAATCTTTCTTTCATGAATTCATAGTATGAGGGTATTTATGTCTTATTAATAATAAATATTTTAATTTAAATATATATGAGGTACATTTAGTAACTTTGGGGTGCAAATATTCGCCCCTAAGAAAAATTACATTGGGTTATTTATTTCCTTTATAATTTTTTTTTTATCCCATGAAATGTCTTACATGCGACGGAAATTTTTAAGATTAAAATTTATGTGTTCTGAAGTGACTGCTTTTTTTATTTCTCGAATGTAAGTATTTTTCACCGTGAAGAGCCATTCTAAGAACAATTATTTTTCATAAATCTTTTTCAGAAAAGTGTTTGGGCCAAAATGTGGCATATCCAATAGTGAATAGTTATCTACAACATACTGCAACTCCAACAATGAATCTCTCTCTGTATTGCATCGGAGAAAAAGTATTCCTTCTTTCATCACACGATGACGAAGTAATGCACATATTTTTATGGGTGTAGTAAAGAAAAATTATTATTTTATGTGTAAAGTAAATAAAAATAAAAAATATTTTAGATAATTTAATGAAAAATTTGTAAAATAAGGTGTTTGAATAGAGGTAAAAGATAAATTTTATTGAAATATGTATTTTTTTTTTGTTGGGAGTATAATTTCTAGCCATTTTCTCCAATAACTCAACGCCTTTTCACAATACACGTTCATATATATGAAATAGTATTTGGAATTGGTAAATTATCATTGGGATGTTTCTTAATAATTCGAAAAGAAAAACTGAATTAGAATACTCCTTTCTACAAGACATTCTTTATTTTTTGTTATATAGTGAATTTTCAAAATTGTAGTAATAAAAATAGAAATAGTTTGTCATACAAAAGTCTATTCCAAGAGATCCATTACTACGATACACTAGGTCATCAAAAAAAAAAAAAAAAAAAAAGAATGAAGAGTCACGTCTTAATCTACTGGTGCTACATTTTCAAGTATGCTGGAGGGGGGGAAAGTACTTTTGAACATGACAAAACCTTAGCAGTGGTAATTAAATTATTTAATTTAATAATCTTAAAGACTTGAGCAATACAAGAGCCTCAATCAAGATTTCAGAACAAAAAACATCCACAAAACGTCACTCTTTAAATTTACAAATACATCAATATAGACAGCTAAAAGAGCACGGATACAAATGGAGTCGAGTAATAACAAAATCAACACCATAGAAATTAGTTATGGGATGGGACCTGTGAATCTAAAATGGCAATCAACTTCTTCTCCAGTTCTGGCCTGTTGGCACCGACGAGCTTGTCGAGTTGTTGTCCATCTTTCATGAAGAAGAAGGTTGGAGTTGCTTTGATATCCCATGATGTACTAAATTCCTGAAGCAAATAACAAAATTAAAGCTAGATACATCCGATATAGAGCTTAGTCTGAATTCATTTTTACGAGTCACATTTTGGCATTTCAGGTCAAGTAGAGGGAGAAAAACTTACCGTGAGTTGATCGACGTCAATTGTCAGGAACATTATTGAAGGGTTTTTCTCAGATAGCTCAACAAAGAAAGGTGCAATTATTCTACAAGGGCCACACCACGTGGCACTAAAGTTGGCAATCATCTGTCATAACGTGTTAGGAAGTAAAGCATAAGAAGACATGCTTCAAGTTTTAAAAGTAAAACATAAGATGCTTCCATAAAATCAATTGAATTTGGAAGAGTAAACTAAAGTTATAACAGAAAGCCACTTCTGATTATTATTTCTAACAACTACGACTCACTTGCTGGGATGAATAAAATCATATAATTTGATGCAAGAAGGGTGAAGAATCTAAAGCTTTTTAATATAAAGTTACTACCAGGGGTGAGGGGACTAAAACTTTAGAACACGAGTAGAGAGATGCACCTACAACTAGGCTAAGTGTCCGAGTAAAATATCAAATAGAGGAACACGGTTTTGACTTCTACATTTTCAAGTAAAATTTGAAATAATGAGGGTTGAAAACACTAATTAAAATGGTATAAATGATAATACTTGTCTTAAAAGAATCATGCCTCCCACATGCTTCAGTGAAAATTATTAATTAAATCAAGATAACGCTTTGGACAACCTATCTTGAAGGCTTGAAGCATGCTATTGGTACAAGGGATTTGGAGGGTAACTTGGAATGGATAAACATCTCTCCTTGAAGTGCAAAGCAAATATGAAGAGAGGAAAATAGGTCAGAAAGGATAAGGACGCCCATACATGGAAAATGACTCTTCTCAGTCTTCTGTGTTTGTGAAAACAAAAGTGGTTTAATGTTTCTTTAAAATTAGCAGACATTCTCAGTTAGGCACGTGGCACACATCTTCAATTAAAAAACCAATTAATAGAGATTCAGACGGTCAGACCCAATCTAACTGAAATTTTTTACGAGTTTAAGACAGAAATTAAACATATATAAAAACTGATGCATGAATACACGTTAATAAAGCAAGCAGATTACAAGGCACTTGAAGTGACTGAAACCCATGATGTAAAGTCATCACTGTAAATCAAAGACTTAGGTTGAAAATTGTTGACAGAATCAGTGTGTGTTTGTCAATTAGTTGCTTGCTTGCTTGCTTTAATGGAGTTAGGAGTAAATTTTGGTTTTCCATATTTTTTTTATTTGCTCCAAAATGGTCACCATTATGACGGTATATCTACTATGTATGGGGCAGCAATTTATTAGTATAATGTATTCTGTAGCATCATAACCATAAATAAGTAGAAATTGGGCGAAATATAAGTTGATTTATGCAGCGTTACACGTATCATTTTAGCAATCATGTCAAATGTAGCACCCCGGTGTGAACTTTATCCATCAGTAGTGCATGGTTGCTCAGGTTGCATAAGCAACACCCATCCTGCCTATGTTGATTGAAGCCTAATTTGGCTGCTTAAACTAAAATTAAGGGCCATGGACCATCTAGCCCTGATGGAGCTCAGATAGAACCTTAAGGCGCCTTTAAGAACACTGAGTTCAAGAGGTGCATATAATCATCATCATCATAAAGGTGAATGGAAACATCTTCTATTCTTTACAAGCAAAGCATGGACCTATTTTCTTATTATCTAGTATATTTGATGCACCATGGACAACTTTTACACTCACTTTCAACAATCTGATGGCTAACACCAGCATCAAAGTTACAGACTGTCAACAAAGCATATGGTCGTGAACAGAAAGTGTATTAAAGAACATGAGTTGTCACTAAAGAGAGAGAAAAAAATTCACGTAAGAAGAAGCGAGTCCTCATAATTTCAAACCGCAATGAGACTACAGGACTCTAGATGCACATCTAAGGATACAACATATCTTGCTTAATTTGATCACATGTTGTTTGCCAAATTTTTTTCAATAAACCTCAGAGCAGATTACTAATACGTGGATTTAATTAAGGTTGATTTGATAACCCCAAGGATCAAACAACTGTGACAAAAATAAAAATTCATTCCTTAAAAGAGAGTGATTATATAATGACACTCACAATTTTTCCATCTCTCTTTGCTTCTGCCATCTTTTGTTCCCAAACGTCCTTTGTTGTGACCAGGTGCACATTACCACCAGAAAATTCAACTTCATGATCATCATCCCCTTCATCAGCACTCTGTGCAGTATCAAAGGGAAAAAGAACACTTAATCCAGTAAAGAACAAAAAGTGAGCTTCAAGCAAATAATCCACTTCGAAATACAAGATAATAATAAAAACAGCTTAAGAAGAGGCGTGTAATTGCAAATAATTCACAGAAAACGAATTCGAAACTAATTAAAATAAAATTTCTAAACAGGAAAACAACTAATTAAATTGAGAACATCTGCATACCCTAGCTAAACATTGCCCCATTGGCAAAACTCGAATTTACACCCAAAACCAGCACAGACCGAACAACCTTCTACCTGAGAGCAAAAAAAAGGCATATAAGATCAATTCAAATCCAGCAAATCTCAGCCACAAAATCAAAACAAGCTGCACAAATCCAAAAACCACAATAAGTGCTCATAATTAAGCTACGCAATTAACGGTTTCCATATCCTACAATTTTTTTTCTCGAAAGTATACTGTTCAAATCCACAATACCTACGAATTGGACGCCCAATTATCAAAACCGACCAAAATTTTACACCAAAACGCGAAATAAGAACCAGAAATGCGAAAATAACAGGTCAGACTGAAAAATTCAGTTGAGGATTTGAGGTTTTAGGGTTAATCTGAAGTTGAAAAGGCGGAATGTTGAATTTATACAAGATAATAAATACCTTGACCGTAGCGACGGCTCTTGAGTCTGAAAAAAGAAGATTCCGCGGAATTTTCTAGAAAGATAGATCGTTGAAAAAAATTCGAAAATTCAAACAGCATAAATTGCAAGAGTTTGGAGAAAGAACCCTATCAGATGAGTCTACGGTCTACCATCGATAAAGATTGCCCCCACAATCCCCATGAGAATTCCAATACGTCATTGTTGTGTGTCGTTCTGTGCCTACTTTACACGTATGCCATTACGCTTCCAGGAACCTAACTCTAATCATGCATTAACGTATTATTAGAAACACGTCTTAATGTCCGTATTAGCATTAATCACGACTATAATTAAGCCGTATGTCTGTCTGTTCATCACTCAAATTGGTTAATTCTTACCGCATATAATCATGTGTAGTCGCCGTCATTTGTCAAAAACCAAGTCAATTAGGCCGAATTTTATCAACATCCCACGTGATGAAATATATTGTTACACATCCTCCTCCACACTCAATTAAAATGGACAAACAATTACCATAAATATTAAATGCTAACTAATTACTTCTAAATTATTTATTAATAATTACTATATTTAAAAATAAATTGGGCATAGTTGCCATCCTATATTATTAAGGGCAAAAACTTGTGTGCACCCGGCACACCCCATGCGCCTTTAGAATTTTGTGTTAAATTGTACCATTTAGTATAAAGATGTGAACCCTTTTATTTTTTGAAGAAAAACAAAAAATATTAATGAAAGTTTTGAAGAAAAATAAAAAATATTAATGAAAGTGTATACTCTTTAGAACAAAATGGTGCACCCTTATTAATTAAAGTGTAGACCCTTTAAAACAAAATAATGTATCATTACCTATAATACTAAATTCTAAAGGCGCAATTTTATCTTCTCATGACTTTTCATAAATCAGTCTTCCCGGGTGCAAAGAGCCTCACTCTAATAAATTACATCAAATTTACTATAGTAAGGAGGTAGATGTAGATAATCACAATAATTAACACATAATTAACACAAGAGAGAGCAAAGTATAGTGAGAGTGACCTGGTGCGCATATTCAAAGCAAGAAAACACAAACAAATATTTACATCCTGTATTCATTTTTTTGTACGTGATCAAAAAGTATTATTATTTTATATAAAGTGGGTAGTTATATCAGTGGAAATTAATTTGGAGTGGTGGGCCATGTGTTGACCTTTTTACTAGATAGAAAAATGAATAATTTATTAATAACAACCCAAAATGAGACGTTGCGGAGGGAGTATTTAATATTTTATTAAACTCTGTTTTGAGATTTTAGCTTGATAATTTTAACTTTTTTGTTAAATCAATTTTTAAAAATAAGGAGGTAAGACTAACTGTAAAATATAATCTAATCTTACTAAACCCAACTAGAACACGAATTTAATTAAAAAAAACAGAAAACAAACAAGCCCCAGCATTGATTTAAATATAAACAATTCTCAATGTATAGGAGACTTTGAAACCGTTTTAAAAAAAGAAGAAAAAAAAAACAATAAACCATCTCCACCATAGGCAAATTCATCAATATTGCCAGATCACAAGAAAGAACAACTTGAAAGTCGATAAATATCAGACATAACATTTTAAAGCAACAACAGAACGATCACATGAGTCCATACATCAACCGGTAAATAGACACAAGTGATAATTAAGATTACAATTCCACGCCTTGACTGAAAAACAGATTTCACACAGCATAAGATCCTACACAGAATCAAATATAACATGAACTCACTGTTCCATTTCTCACTTGTATTGCCCTAATCAGTACTCGAGCCCAAAAACCAGCGATTTAAATGGAATCACACACATCCATCTGCATTGCTTACAATAATTTATGATTTGTGGAGTTATACTAGAATGATGCTATAAAAGGACAGCTAGAGCGTCTTTTGTCATCCCATGGCATATTTCTGTGTCCAGCTACGTGCAGTGGTCTCGTACTTGGACCTATCAGTCTTGTACATATGGGCTATCTCGGGCACAAGTGGATCGTCAGGATTTGGATCAGTGAGCAATGAGCAAATTGAAAGCAGCACCTAATTAACAGGGGCAATAGTCAACAATGTAACTAACTGTTTGAATATATAAAGATTTTATAGCAATTTTAAGAATAAATTCAGAAGCAATTCTCATAAATGAAGTCGACTAAAATGACATACAAGTCATTCATTGAAACTTGAAAGTAATGTAGATACTCTTTTAGACGCTGTTTCATCTCATATTTCAAGATAACTATGTCACATGTGTTGAGAACATTAATATACACACGACAGGTGTTAAAACATTTGCATTTGATATAAAATGCTGCAATGTATGATCCCCAATGAGTTCCTTCAACCAATATCAGGATTTATAAAAACCTCCAAGCAAAACAAAACATGAAGCTTTAAGACCAGAAAGAACAATAAATAAATAATACCTTCGAGATGGTGAGAGCCGGGCTCCATTGTTCTTTAAGGATATCAAGACAGATGCTTCCATTACTATTGATGTTCGGGTGAAAAACTTTAGTCTTAAAAGCAACCTAAGAAGCGCACACTATTAGAACTCAAATCAAAAGTACAAAAGAGATTTTTAAACACCTGAAAAATTCACAAGTAAAGAATTTCAGTTCTGAAGATCTTAGCCGTTTCTGATAAAATTAAAACCGAAAGAATAAGCTAAGAAAGTTATCTCTTACACTCCAAAATGGAAGAAATAAAATACCTTAGGAGGCTTGAACGGGTAATCTGGAGGGAAGTAGATGGTAACAAGGAAAACACCTCCAGCATATGGACTATCTGTGGGACCCATAATGGTTGCTTGCCAGTGAAACATATCTTCAGCAACAGGTCCTGCAGTAAGGAAAATTCACCCTCCTATTGTAAAACCAAAAAAGTATGCATTCTAATGGAGGAAATCACACGGCAGCAAAACAACAGACTCAAATGGAAAGATAGAGAATGCAGAAGTTAATATTTGGTGCACCAAGAAGACTTCCACTGTCTTCACCACCATTGTCTAATGCTTATTGCTAGATCATTGTGCCTATCAATTCCAATATGGCAACAGTCTAACCTAGAAATTAATCCTTTCCTACTTCAAATGCATTCGAAGAAAATAAAAGTACAGTGGGCTAGAAGCTCTTAGAAGATACCACAACATGTCCAATCACTGGAAATGAAAAAAAAATAATGCCTCCAAATTCATACAACGATACTGTAACGCGTTATAATACAAAGCAAATAAGAAATATACAAAAGAATCAAAGTTACCAGCACTGCAAGAAGTAGGAGGATCTTTCTGCAAATCCTTGAGCTCCTTCAGAATACGCTTCGAAGCCATCGCTTCAACGAGTCAACAGAACTGCAATACACAAAGCTACAAACAAAAATGAAAATAAGAACAAGGAAATGGAATTTACACTACAGATCAAAGCAAAGCCAGTAGTATATGCCGACATATAAGACGAAACATTGCGTAAATAAGCAGCAAAAACCCCTAAAACTAATAACAAATGGAATACCTTGGAAGCAATATCCTGATTATGAACGGCGGTAGGTCGAAGCGAGCAGATCAGAACAAGGAAAACGACCAACTGGAGGGTTAAGCCTGAAATTGAAGAACAAAACCCCTGAAGTTAGCTTTCGATGTCCCCTGATCTACTCTCTTCTTCCTTGAAAATGCAGGGTTGTTTCCCACGCGCCTTCCCTGGTGGAGAGATCAGTAGGAGTTGTATTTTCTCGTTTCTGCCCTCTTAGATTCTCTCATATCCTCTCCTCATGTCCTCATCGATAATTTTAAAGTCAATGTCTAGCCACTCTCGTGTATCAAGCCCGACTCGATCCGAATTTATATCAGTATTATTTTTTTATACAACTTTATCAATTCAAGATTTAAAAAATAATAAATT
Source organism: Pogostemon cablin (assembly GCA_023678885.1). Taxonomy (NCBI): domain Eukaryota; kingdom Viridiplantae; phylum Streptophyta; class Magnoliopsida; order Lamiales; family Lamiaceae; genus Pogostemon; species Pogostemon cablin. The sequence continues at coordinate 3,149,929 of CM042983.1, forward strand.
ATTAATTTAAAATCTAAATTATTTTTTTATTAATTCGGGACTTAAAATATGTAAAACTATCAATTTAAGACCTAAATTCAGGCTCAAATTAATAGTTATACATATGATTGATAAAAAAAATAATTCAGGCACGGGATTGATAGTTTATTCATTTTTCAAGTTTTAATTGATAAAATTCCTTTTTTGTATTGAATGTAATTATTTTGTCTCATAATTAAATTCACACTTACTATTTTCGTTAGTCTCATAAACAAGTTTACACATTCAAATAAGGAACACAATCTAACAACTCCTTAATACACTTTAATTTTAAAATGGTCACCAATTTATTAATCACATAACTTACTTTATAATTTATTTATTATCTAAAAATATCAAATTAATACTAAAAACAAATAAAAAACAATTTTTCTAGAACTTCATGTGTATACAGTAACTATAAACTTATCTATAGGATGGAGGAAGTATATTATATCCTTTAATATAAAAAGGGATAGACTTTTATAAGACAATTTCACGATGAGACTGTTTTACATTTTTATAATTTATTATCACTTTTTATTAAAGGCAATATTATTATTTTTTTAAATGATATCCCTTTTTATTTGTGAATAAATTATTCATGAAATAGTTCATAACATTATTATTAATTTTAATTAATTGAGTGTCACTTTTAATTATAAATAAATAGCTATCACTCCTTATCTATCCCTCTCACCCAAGTTCATGCAATACAAAAAAAAAAGAAAAACTATATTGTGAGACGGGTTATTTGTGAGACGGATGGGAGACGGGTCAATCCATCACTAAAGTATACTTATTATATAGATAAAATATATTTACTTGTAGTTAAAGTATGTCAACAATAAATCACATTATAACACGCTAAAATCATATTTTAATGCATAATCTAACATAGTTTAGAAAACATACTTTAACAATCATTAAACATACTTTATCTAAATAATAGACATACTTTAACTCGTCTCACAAACCGTCTCACGTAATTAGCGTCTCACAAGAGAATTTGTCAAAAAAAATATGTTTTTGATTTTTCTGAAATAATAAAAAAAAAATCGTAGACAAATATTAATACCATATATTCTTTTTAATCGATAACCAAAAATATTACTTACTTTTCTTAATTAATAATTCAGATTTTTATTTAAAATAATTGTTACTCCCTCCGTCACATTCTAATGGTTACACATTTTCTTTTTTGGTGTCTCATCCTAATGGTTATATTTTCTTTTTTAGCATGTGAGATACACACAAACTAATTACTCCTATCCATATCATACTAATATACCTACTCATTTTAAATTAAAATATTATTTTTTTCACCTCAATATATATTAAAATACTATATTCATTAATTCACGTGCAAAAAGCAAACGTAATCATAAGAACACGATGGTGGGAGTACTGTGAAATAATTTTCATAGTATTTCCGACGACTAAAATTTTTTTCACATCAGCTTAGAGAATTGGGAAGAAAACATGAGAAAGCATGACCAAATAAAAAAATAAAACAAATAAATTAAAATTATTACACGTTTCTCCGTTTTGCGTCGGGAAATAGAGTCTAAGGCCATTTGAACCTAAATCTCATGATTCAGAATTCAGAGGTTTCATAATCAATTAAAAAAATGAAGAAGAAAGGACTAATCATCTCTCGCTAAAACCCTTGTCGTTTGGGTGTAAGTTGTTGTGATTTTCCTTAGTATGTTTATTTGTTTAAAAGATTGTATGTATTAAATCAATCTTAATTTCATCTCGATTCGTTCGTCCCGTATTGCAACATTTATGTTCCTTACATTCGACGACGATAATGATGTACATTTGATGTTTTTGCAGTGCCGCACTGATATTTGTGTTGAAATCTTGTTCTTTTATCTGTTTTACGTTGTATACATGTAAAATTTGAGATGCTAATTGAAGGTGCGCATTTCATTTGGCTTGTGGGATCTGATTAGGCTTAATTAGGTTGAAAATTGCATTCTCAGGTTAATAATTTGCTGCGAATACCTTTGTTGATTAGACTTTGATTGGATTCCCATTTCTGTTTTTGTCTTTCTATTATTACTGTGGTTTCAATTTTGGAGTTAATGTGCCAAACAGAGCACACAATAAAGTATTTTTTGTTTACATTCTGTTAAGATTGTGCCTAAATATTTTAATGTCGAATTCTTTTGAAGACTGTGTAGTTGGTGGAGCTCGATTCAAGTTTGAAACAGTAGATTGCCACAGTTTTGTGTGTTTTGACCTCATTGACTAATGGAGGATGACAAGAGGAAGAAGAAGAACAAGAAGAACAAGAAGAAGAAGAATAAGCAAGCTGCTAAACAAACTGAAAGTGTTGCACATGATGCAACTGAGTCGACTTCCGATAGTCAAAGCCACGCCCAGGAGGTAGGAAAGGATAATAATGATCAAGCGTTGGTGAATGTAGACGAACCAATTGAAGTTAGAGCGGAAATAAATTCAGATAGGGATGGGAATATTGCTAATAGCACGGAAGCTGTAAGTTTGTATTGTTTTTCGTGTGTATGAGTTTGAGACCTCTTTTTATAATGCTGAATTGATCTGGTCGGTTTTATTTCTGCACCACCTTTGTATGTAGACTAATTTGGCTGAAGCGGAGAAACAGAACTGGTTGAACGGAGAGGTAAGGCCAAGCTCGAACTATATATGAAAGTGATTGTATTTTAGTATGTGTATCTTGTCTTTTAACCTGAGGGATAACTGCTAACGTGAAGGATAATATAGGCTACCTTTGAAGACAAGATCAAACAACTTCATACTGAAAAGGATGCTCAGATACAGAAAGAGGTGGTCTAAACATACCATGTTTTTTTTTTTACTTGACAATACTTATGGATTTTTCTTTCTCATTCTCTATTTTCTTATGTATATCAATTAATTTGTGAAGAAACACACAACATTGCGTGTTTGAACATCCATTGGTGAATAAATCCATTTAACATAAACAGGGTGTCATGTGCTTTTACAGGCATTGCTTGAAGAAAAAATCTCACTGTTGATGAAGGAAAAAGATAGGAGTTCAGAAAAAGAGGTAATGTGGTTAGTTAATTTAGTTTAGATTACACGCATTTGTTAATCATTGTGATGGCTCTTCAAGTTCCTTTTTTTTAAAAAAAATAAAAATTTGGATTACATTATGACTTATTTGCTATCACAGGCTAGTCTCAAAGACAAAATCAAACAGTTACAAGATGAAAAGGATGCATTAATGCAGAATGAGGTACTGAAGCTTGAACTTCTCTATGAAATTGTTGATCTTAGTCATTCGAAAATCCTTATGGATACATGTATTCTAATTTCTTATAGTTATACAAGCACCTTAACAGTATGTGACAGTGCTGTCTTGTACAGGTTAGCCTTAAGGAGAAGTTTATACAGTTGGAAAAGGAAAATGATGCATTGATCCAGAAAGAGGTAATTTTAAATTATAGGAGTAAAATATAGAATCAAATCAATATTTTGGTTAGCATGTTGTTTCATGGACTTCCAATTCTATCTATTTTATGTGTGATTTTTGTGCTTTTTAATAGCAGTGAACTTTTTTTTATTTAACGTTAACAGGGTAGTCTAGAACATAAACTTCAACAATTACAGAGGCAAATAGATGCTTACATGCAGAAAGAGGTAAAAGATTACATCATTTGATTATTGGGAAGGGTGAATCAAGTGCACACACTATAATCTTGCCATTGATATTTTCATGTCTTGCGTTCTGCGCTACATTTTCATTTTTTTCTTGGAATTTTGGATTCCTAATGTTTATGCATAATTCTTAGGCTAGTCTTGACACAAAAATTCTACAATTGGAGAGTGAAAAGGATTCTTGGGTCAAGAAAGAGGTAATTTTCATCAAATTCTCAAACTTTAGAGCTTTTTAAAGTCATCATTTTTGTTGGCATAGTGTCTGAGCTGCTCTAAATACAACTACCACTTCATCACTTAAACATCTCTCTTTTAATAACCTGTACCCTGAGAGTCACAAATTATTTCGTGCAGGCTGATTCGGAGGCAAAAATTATTCAGTTTCAGGATGAAGCTGCATTATTAAATTTGAAGACGGTAAATTTAGTTTACCAAGAAATAAGATTTTTTTTGTTAAAGTTCTAATGTTTGGGTTTGTGACATTGTAAATAGGAAGTTAAGAGTCATTTCATGAATAATTATATGATTACAGGTGAGCCTAGAAGAAAAGATAAGTCAGTTGGAGAAAGAGAGAGATTCTTGGATGCTGAAAGAGGTAAGCTCTGAATTCTTAAACTTGATAGCAACCCGTGATCCTCCTCCAGCACCAATAGAAATAATCTAGGATGGAGATGCTGGTCGTTTTTACTTTGGTGACCTAAACCCTCAGAACATCAACTAATTATTTGTGATTCCAATTTAGATTTAGTTGGACCTAGCCAAGTTCGATGGCTCTTTATTAGTTTGGAAACCGAAGCTGAAAATTTCACACTTTTGGTTGAACTAGGATTGATGATTATTATCCATGTGGTATGTAGTCAAATTACTTATTACTTTTGCTAATATAGCAAGCACCTTTGTTACTGTACTACTGGCTGTTATCCTTCGAATGACCACCATATTTGCCATCTGTGATTGAGTACATTCCAACAGAAAATTTCACATCCAGTCACACTTAATTTCCACAAACATATCACACCAATTGTAATCATTGCACTCATTTCAAATTTGCCCTCCTTTTCTACTATATATCTTACAAAATGTTTCATCATTATTTATTTAAAATATAGAAAAATTTCTCACAACCATTTGCACTCTCATGGGTTTGTTCTTTATGCTAGTATTGCAAATATTGTAGCTTATCTCAACAATTTCATATGCATATGATTTGTGAAGACACTAATTTCTCTTTATCGCATGTTCACTTTGTCAGAATGTAGGTACTGATTCTGTTGCCAGCCTGACTAGAGATAACACCAAATTACGAGCTCAGGTATCAATCATAGCAGTGAATGTTTATTATTAATATAGTTTAGTGTATATGGACTATGTGGAGATTTCTATCTCTAAATATCCATGGTTATTTGCTAACTATCAACTACTGACAAATATTTATCCTATGATTCTAGTGCTTTTGTAAATAATTTTCAGAAGTGATAACTCCTTTGACATTTCATTCAGAATTGACCAGCCAAAGATTGCCTTATCTCAGAAAAAAAATAAAAAAAGAAATCCCCTGATAACCTTATTGTACATAGAAAATGTATGCAATACTCTATTTTTCTACCCCACCTCCAGTACCTCTCAAAGAAGAAAAATTGGAGGAAGAAAAAAAGAAAAATATTGAATTTTTTTTTTCTTCTACTCTTTTTGATTTAGCATTGGGGCACAAGTTGTGTGAAGACTGCTGCATGCTATTAGATATGCTACCTTTGGTTGTATTCACGTTCAAATGTCCCTATATATGTATAATGTATGTATATATAAAAATAGAGATTTAAGTCAGATCCTGGCAGGTGATAGAATCGGAGCAATCAAGGGAGGATCTCCTTAAAGAAAATCTACAACTGAAAGGAACTATTTCCAATCTACAGTTAAGGGTCAACAATCTTGAGATCGATAACAAAGTGGTAGGATTTCATCTTTGTTCTTGTGGTGCCGCATTCTATTTGTTATCTGGCATCATTTGGTGAATTTTATTTGATTCAGAATTCGGAATATGGGGATGCTAAATACCAGTTAGAAGCTGAAAGTGCATCAGTTGACAAATTGAGTGTAGAAAATTCTGAACTTGTTGAAAAGGTATTGTCAGTAAAACCATGCTTCTCGTTTGTAAAATATTCATCTTGTTTAACCTAGAAAAATAATTATAAGAAATATCTCTAAAACGGTCAGTTGCTGCTGTGGAAAGTGGGTTATGATTTATTTTGGTGGTGGTGTTATGCCTCTAGTCCCAGCCTCCTTGGACGACTATTGATGCAATATTTGTTTACATGAAAATTTTGATTGTGTCTTATTCAGGTGAATGAGTTATATGGTATGCTTGACCAAAGAGGCATAAAAATGGAACAATCTTTCTCTGTTGGTTCGGATCTGGGGGCCGTATCTGTTCGATCTACGGATGGTTCAAACGGCCCAGCTTTTACATCCGATTTGGCAGTAGGATCTGAAGATAAGCACATTACTGCTCATGATTCTAATTTGATCTCTGAGGCTAGAAAGACGATCCCTATCTCAGAGAGCACCCAGTCTTTGGAAGAATTATTAGTCAAGGATCAGAGGAACGGGAACCACGCAGATATTGCTGATGACTTAAGAATTTTAAATTCTTCAGAGATAATAGAGGCTGATGAAATTGTGCAAATTCCACTGGATGAGAATGAAGTTGAGGAGACCAAATCTGAGGTGGCTAAAGATGATGAGGAGATAAATGTCTCCCTCACTGATGCTCCATTAATCGGTGCTCCTTTCCGATTGATATCCTTTTTTGCTAGCTATGTTAGTGGAGCTGACTTAGTGAATAAGAGCACTGGACAATCAGGCTAGTCAATCTCACTTCTGGCTAATTATCCTCAAATTTTTTACAGCTGCAAAAGCTAAAGCAACTTACACCAGAAATTTGCATAGATTTAAGGAGGGTTTTGTGCATTGTTTCTATTAGGTAGATACAATACAACAGCAAGAGTGTTAGGATTATACGGTCCTATTATACAGTAAGACTGTTAATCTAGGGTTTTGCAGATGCATTTACGTGATAGATACGACTGTGAATGCCAGATTTTGTAGATTATCATTTATAAACTTTGTATTGATTGATTGACAATGTTGAATTTGAACATCCAATATAAACATTCTGATTTGTACGCCTATCTCTGTTTTTTGTTTTTTTGCATAATATGACTACATGGATGAAAAAAAATAGACATTTATTATTACAGCTGAAATGTCTGAATACCAGTTGTTTTTTCTTTGAGAAGAAGGAAATGTTTTGTGCTATTAACGCCATCTGTTGAGATGCAGTGAGCAATAATTTCTACAATGTTGGACTAGTGCTGGATCTCTCAGATGATGTTCGGTTCTCCGGTCGGATTTCCTCAATCATCCTAACAACTTCTTCCATTGCAGGTCTCATTTCTGGCACTTTGGCCACACAGGCCATTGCAATCTGAAGCATCTGCACCATTTCTTCTTCAATATTTATGTACTTTATCAAATCAGCGTCGAAAACCTCAGCTGTCCATTCCTCCCTCACAACGGACTGGACCCAGCATGGTAAGTCCATTGTCTCTTCTTGCCCCATTGACTGAATTGGTGTTTTACCTGTGAGCAATTCTAGTAGGAAAACACCAAAACTGTATACATCCGACATTTGTGTAGATTTCCCTGTTTGAACGAGCTCAGGTGCTCGGTAACCTACACCTCTTGATGGAGTTGCGGGGATTCCCATTAGATGAGTAATACCAAATTCTGTGATGCATCCATTCATGTCCTGTGTGAGAACAACATTGGAAGATTTGATGTTTCCATGAATCATTCTCTCAGAATGAATATGTGCAACTCCCTTAGCTGCACCTAGGGAAGCTCTAAGTCTAGATTCCCAATCAAGAGTTATTCCAGAATCTTTATTCCCTGTATACATCGAAGCATTTAATTAACTAAACAATAAGTGTTTCTGTGTGTGCATATTCTTTTTTGTTTACTTATTGCAGGCATGAAATTATTCTGTAATTCAAAACGTACCGTGGAGTTTGGAGGAGAGGTTGCCTCCGGGTACATGATCATAAACGAGCAGTTTCTCCTCTCTAGAATGGTAGTAAGCACGAAGGGGAACAATGTTCGGGTGGTGGTTTAACCTTGCAATGGCCTTCATTTGTTGTTCGAATTCTCTTTTTCCAGCTATCACTTCTCTAAGGCGCTTCACCACCACCGTTGTTCCTTCTTCTAAGAGAGCCGAATAGGTTGTACCATAGGTTCCTTTCCCTAGCACCTCTGCAGAGGCTCTCAACAAATCCTCAAGATTGAAGTTGTAGGAACAGCCTTGGAGGAAGATGAGTCTGTTCTTTTCGACCTCTTGGACTCCACTCGAGAATTCTTCTTTTGGCACACCCCATCTTCCCCCTTGTAAGGCTTTTCCTTTCAGTAAGCCACCTCTTTCTCCTGTTTTCCTCTTCACACAGCATAACAGCATCACTGAAGCTGCAGCAACTATCACTGTAGCACCCCCTACTCCGATTGCCACTAGAGTCGACGTGCTTAGGTTTTTATTCGTCTTCTTTCCTTTAGGAGCTAAAGGTGAAGGTGGGCTGAGCACTGGAGAAGGAGAAGATGGGAAAAAAGCTTGAGACGGAGGTGGAGGAGGAGGAGAAGGAGACGGAGATGGAGAAGGCAAAGGGGAAGGTGGAGGCGAAGGGCAGCTTTCTAGGGGTCTCCCACACAACAGAGAGTTTCCTCTAAAAGAAGTAACAGGAAATTTCTGGAGATGAGATGGAACTGAACCATTCAGATTATTATTGCTAACATTCAATTGGCTAAGCCTAGGAAGGTTAAGATCAGGTAAGAAGCCCGACAGAGAGTTGTTTTGGAGGAACAAGGAAGTGAGTAATGTAAGGTTTTTCACTGTATCTGGAATGTCCCCTGTCAATGAGTTAAACGAAAGATTGATGACATTGAGTTGTGGAGAAAGAAACGAGGGAATAGTACCCAAAAAGCTGTTCTGTTGAAGGTTAACATAACTGAGGGATGCAAGAGAGAGGACGTCGGATGGAAGCGTTCCATTGAGGAGATTGTATCGAAGGCTGAGCGTATTGAGCGCATTCAGTCGACCCAAGGTGTTCTCCGGAATAGGGCCCTTAAGTCCATACCCTGGAAGACGAAGTGCTACTACACGAGAAGCATCGGAAGAGCAAGTGATTCCCTGCCATGACCTGCACACTAAAGAAACGTTTCCCCAGTTGAGTTGTCGAGCATGAGGTACAGCATTCGCAAAATCGAGTAGGGCTTCGCCGTCTGACTTGAGGTCCGCCATGACCGTTGGCATTAGATATAAACAGGAGATGAAACACCATACTGAGAATGATAGCTTCATGATTCTTGATCACTGCTAATTAGTTAGGGACTCCTTTCTATTATCTGATCTTTAGTATCCTTCCATTTCCATTGCACCTAATCCTATATATACAAGAAACATTTGTAAGCTATTTTGCCTTTTTCTTCCTGTAATTAAGAAATAGTATGATCTAGTAAACAGAATGACAACCCCATAACTAATTCAACTCAGCTATTTTATAATCAAACAATCATTTGACTTGCTCATAATGGTCATTTTGGTACATGCCAATGGAAGACATGACCATGTAACATTTAGAAAAAAATAATAGTGAATACCATTTCAAGATCATATATTTAACTGAAATTGTGCAATACTAGTCCTTCCTCAAAGATGACAAACTTATTTGGCAAGTAAGTTTTCATGATTAACAAGAACCCATAATCAGCTACAGAATCTTGCCAAAGACAAATCAGAAGTATAAAAGGATAAAGAGAATCTACATGCAATTTGTCAGGTCCCACAAACCAAGAAATTAGACATTTGACTTTTGACACAGCATATGTGATGCAGACACAGATAGCAAACATGCAAGAGAGAGAGTTCCTTGAGAGATAGGAAGAATACTGAAGATGGGATGAACAAGAAAATCATGGAAGCTTTAAAAACAAGTGAGTTGAAACAGAGTATTATATAGAGCTATCATTTCCTCTCTAACTCAACGTCCAGATGATGATCCAACGGCAATATTATTAACTACTTTTGCATATCTCTACTTCTTTCCACCAAGTTGGATTAATCTTTTTTGTTGGCATAAAGAAAAAAATTAGAGATGAATAGAAGAATCCGTACAAGTAAAAGGGTGGTTTGGTGTGGTAGAACAGAAATCAAGAACTATATATGATCTTGAGATTACACTTTCTTTTTCTTTTTTGATTTGTGGGCTTCTTCGTCAAGCAAACGGAATTCTCAGCACAAATCTCGATAACTTGACAACCCTTTTTCCACTTTATTGTTGGATGCTAATTAATCTTGTGTTTAAGAATACCTATTCATTATTGTGGGATTCGCGTAAGATACAACTACTTTTGATGATTTATTTTAATCAGTCAAATATGGTTTTGAAATTTGGTGTGAAGTAATAATGGGGTTGTTCAAGATTATTGAAGACTGCATGCTTACATTTAATTAATCCCAAAACAAAATCAAAACCCACATGCAGAACGTAATCAACCAAGCTGTAGATGAATTAATCTCTTTTTAATGAGAAATGGGTGAAGAATGATGGTTTAAGATTAGTTTAAGGAGTTGACATTGGCTAGGGCAGTTAGGGTTTGGTATTAACATGTATATAAATGCTTTCTTCTATATACTCTCATTATCTTTACAAATATATATATATATTTTTTTGGTTGGGTTGGGGGGGGGGGGGGGGGTGTTAGACTTGGCCCCCACATAATAAACTATTTTTTGTCCAAAAGTCAGAAGTAGCAACTAAGCACGTATATTATATCATTAATGCAATAATTATCTTTCTAATTCGTATTTAAATCCTATATTGGACGAGTTTAATGAAAATTTCAACTTTACCCCTATGATTAGAGAGAGGAGAGAAACTGGGATGGGGTCCACCCTCCCCCCTTGTAAAGATAATCGAAACCAAAATATATTATAGAAATAAAAAAATTGTGGTCAAATATGCGAATAATTGATTTAGTATTATTGGAAGTGGGTGGAAGATTCAGAGGAGCACAATTGCACATGCTTGGTTGTGATGTTTAATAGAGTGGATGCTCTTCACATGCTCTACCATATCATCATCTTCACACCACCTACTCTAGTGTTATTTGGTTGGACTTCTCTGTAATAAACCATATTCTACATAATTTTTCTTTTTAAATATGAAATATTACCTCTAATATATGCACACGGATTATGGTGTGTGTTGGTTTATATGCACATCAATCAATTATTAATGAATAGAAAAATAAAGGAAAATTATTAACCTAGTATGAATAGAAAAATAAAGGAGAATTACCAACCTAGTCGAGAGAACGGAGAATTAGATCTAGCAAATGCTTGTGTATGCAGATGCTTGGGATGTGATGTATGCAATGTGTGCAGAATGACCCTACTAATAGGGTCTAAAAACTGTTTATGGCAGGATTGATTGATTTGTTATTGATTGTGTTCATATACAGAATTGTTATTGATTTTGTTCACGCACAACTTTGACCGTCCAAATACCATGTACCACATTGTATTTGCTCAAGGTCCAAAATCCCAATTTATTACTATATGAGACTAATTTCACTTACTTCAATTATTATTTAATTGGTAATTAATTTATTAATTAATCATTATTAATCAATTAAATTCTCCAATGTATGTGTATAATAAGACCACGACTAGATAAATCCACCTACATATTTTCATGGGTCATATTTTATGTCTAACGTGATACTATTTTTTTTCAAAGGTTGGAACCGCACACTTGCGTCCCCACACCTAGCCCGACAGAATGGTGACTCACTTAATCAATAAGGGTTCAAATCACTTCCACTAAATACAAGAAGTTCCTCATTTTGAGAGGTTAAGGACCACACTGCGGTAGTGTGCTATGCTTGGTTATTAAGCAAATTGTCATTCTTGTTGCGAGCATGAGTTCGTGCGTGAAAGCATACAGCAAAGAGTAGGACATGAATATCTAGCTAGTGTAAGAGGACTAATTATGATAATTTCTTATAATTTCTTGTTCTCATATAGTAATACATTAGCTCGAATTCTCTGTGTCATTTTGTACATCATTTTCTGTGCCATCATTAGATGGATGACACGTAGGAGGAAGAAACTATACTTTAAACCTTAAACCCTAGGGGCAATGGTTGGATTTTATTTCTCCCTTTTACATATCAATCACTTAGGTATGATACAGAAGATAATACATGAAAATGGCTCAAAAGATCAGTGTGGTAATCCATCTCACATGTTCTTTAACTTTATTTGCATTTAGAAACACAACAAACCATCACGTTATCCTTTTTAGGTCATTATAACCTCCCTACATAATGAAACAATGTAAAATGGAGCCTTGTAGTTGTAATTGACGTGACTAGGGCTAATACTCATAAATGTGTGCCATTTAACTTGCGTGTACCTCTTCTATAAAAAAATTATACTCTTATTAATTAAAAGTATATACTCTTTAGAATAAAATATTATACCCTTATACACACTTTGTATACCCGAAAACACAATAGACCGTATATCTCATCTAACACAAGAACTTATCATATAAATATGGCATTTTGCTCAAAGTAACAAAATACTCAGGTGATTACATTCTTTAGTGTCCCCACCTTTAATATATAAATAAAAAAAAAGTAGGTAGAAAAAATTTGGAAGTAGTAAAATCATCCCAAGGTGTTGAGGGTCATAAAGGATCAAAAGGTTCAGGCAGGAGTTCAAATCCATTGTCAAAGAGGACTCCTTGATCAGACTTATCATCAAGACTGTGAAGCCAATTTGCGTTCTTCAGATCCTCCTTCAGAAGAATCATATCATAACGGGAACTTTCATAAATGTCGATATTTGTTAACTTTGCACAAGACTGGGACCTGTCTTCCTCACTCCCACTTTCGGAATACCTGTTTCCGTTTTCTGCAAAGCTACCATTACTACTAATAGGAAAATGTCCGTTGACGGATGCTGCGCCTGGATGGACTTTCTGGTTGGTGGACCTAATGCTTTGAGGGAACAGATTGGAGCCGGTGAGGGGACGAAGCCCATTGCTACCGTTTCTTATATCCTGCCATAGAATGGGAAGATCTTTGAGAACGATCAAGCATGGAAGTTTCTAGATAGATTCCTATCTCCCTAAATATACTCATATGTCATGCAAGTTATAAAGTTGCCACTGAATTAGCAGAATATAGGGTTGAATCTCATTTCACGTTCATCAAGTTCCGAACTAGCATGAAGTACAGCACCTAATTTCAAAATATGGCTAATCTACATGTTAGGTACAGAACTAAATTATGAAATAGGACTTCCGTGAGATGTAACTTTATACAACTCCATAACTTGCCAAGATACCCCACATAAGACCATGATACTAGTGCTTAGTTGTCAAACACCTCATACCTAAGCATGAGGGATCGAGGGGCAAAATTCAGTGGTCTTCATTCTATGTGGCACTCTAAGGTTGGTAGTTTTAAGAAGTGAACATGCTTAAGACAATGCTGGTGATAAGTTCTTTAGGGTTACCAAGTTGATGGTCATAGAGAAAAAAAAAAAAAAAAGTAAAAAAAGTGCAGAGTTCTCTAGACAGAATATAAATGGTGATGGAATTGTAAAAAGAATTACAAGTTAGAGGTGAGTACCATATGTCGAATTGCCATGTCAAGAGATTTCTTTGAGATTGTACGGCCAAACCCTGTACTGTCTGTAGATGTCTTTGCAGGTTTCCGGTTTGACAACTCTTTCCTTGAGTCCACAGAATCGGACAACATTCCGCTGGACATTGTTCGCCCCCTCCCATTTTGTTCAACAAGTCTTCCCCTACTGACGATTGGTGATGACTGTCTCCGAGGATTACTAGCCACATTCCTTGTAGGGTCTGTATTTCCTTTTGTAGTGAGAGCAACACCAGGCCTAGACCTCCCAGCAGATGCTGGTCTATCAGGCAAAGTTGTTCGGAGGTTTGGTGGTGTATCAAGTGGAAAATCAGGGAGTACAATTGGCTGCGGTGGGGCACGAACTCTTGGTCCAGGGGAGCTTGGTCGGGAAACTGAAGATACGGGACGCCCACTAGTGAGGCTACGCCCACCAGGGGTTGAAGGTCCAGATATTGGAGATAAAGATGGTGCGAGATTTCGACGAGTAGGTGTTGATGGTCGTGACGTAGTCCGAGCAGCAGGGGAGTTCAAGCTTGCAGATATTTGTGGCCTAGAAGTAGGAGTAGATGGTCTTGAGTTTTGGGATGGTCTTGGTTTATTATCTATAGAGGAGGTACTGGATGCAGGACGAACTTTAGACGGAGTTGAAGATCTTGATAGAGATGGTCGGGAAGAAGGGGTTGAAGGCCTTGAAATGGAAGAAGAGCGATTGGTAGGAGTGGATGGTCTAATATAAGATGAAACAGAAGCAGAGCTTGTGTTCAGTATGGAATTGGATTTATTGGAATGTGAGCTATACTGCGAACTAGAAACAGAGGGTCTAGTCACCGAATTGCTTCTTGTTGGTTTTGTGGGATGGTTGTTCTCTGAATGAGTAACCGATAGCTGAAATGAAAAGCTGATTTATTAAATTTAAAACAGAAATTGCGCCAAACACTACCCAAAAGAAAGAAAGAAAGAAAGAGCGAAGATTGCAAAACTCATATATTAGCATAATATCTACGTTCAGTAAGTGAGATAGAATACTATCTATCATAAGCAAAAATAAAGCCTCCATCTGCCAATATTTTGTAAAGCATAAAATCAGAAGGAAGCAAAGAGCAAGCAATACACAGGAAGGTTATACGATATTATAGCTGGAGAGCTTGACATACCCGTGACGCTTTAGTTGTTGATCTAGATCTGACTAAAGGACCATTCCTTGGAGCCATAAGACCTGCTTGAGATTCTTTTCCATCCATAGAAGGGAACAATGGAGTTCCAGGAGGAGTGAGAAGCCTATCAAGTAAAAGAAAGTAAAAATTTTAAAGAACCGATCGCAGAAACAGACTTGGCTGAACTCTCGTTCATATTCTTTAACCATCAAAATTTCCATCTAATGTTATGAAGCAATCTTCAAGTTCAGCCAACAATTTTTTCTTGTGTTATTCGTTGAACATCACTGGTAAACGAATAATATGTGCTAAAACCTTTGATGAATCTGTTGAAATTCTTACCTGATTGAACTATAAAAACCAAGTATTCAAGTGCTCACACAAATATTATTCTTATTTTGATTATAAAATTCATTGAACAAATAATCATAGTTTATTTAAGAAAATGGATTTTAATAAGGCAAGGTCTCACAGGCTACACAACTGCAGAAAATTACAGTGGAACACAATGATGGCACTTCAAATACAAAATTTCTGTCACCCCATAAAGATCAAGTTCTTTTCAGACAAGAAAGATTCTCCTTTTGCAAATTTAAAGAGTACAACTGAGAAATTTAGTTCTGAATAATCTCAAACTTACATACAGACCATGCCACCAGCTCCTGTACAAGTTTTACACTTACTCTTGAAGAAGATTGAAAAAGTGATTTATAAGGAGGGAATCTGGGATACCACTCAAAATTTCCTAAACTTTCGAAACCAGTCACTAGTCGTATAGTACTATTCACTTGAAACCAACTAAAAGTAATCTAATGCATCAGAATTTTAATTCTCCTACATGATTTGGTTGGAAAGCCAATTAAAGAGAGAGAACATTTCGGAATAAGCTAGATCTGACAACCAATATAGAAAATAAATATTAAATCCAAGAAAAGAGATTAAAGATTACCAATCATAGTCGTGCTTTCCTCCTTCAGCCGATGACAATAAATCATCCAATGCACTCTTCCCCTGTTTTGCTGATCCAATTGAGAGTCTCCCCAACTTAACAGACACTAATCGTGCAAAACACCCAAAGTAAGGTGAAGGATAGTCACAATTAAAGTGAAAAATAAAAAAATAAAAAAATTAATATGTGCGTGTGTATACTGCACTACTGCAATCTGCAGATAGTAAGTACAACACGACGCCGTTCCAAACTTCCAGAACCGGCGTATTATCGTCACAGATAATGCCAAAAACAGAAAGCTAAAAAAATCCGATGTTTTCGCGCGGATTCTCAAAATCAATTATACTAAAATACAGTTCACCAATCACCACCTCTTCACAGAATTCATAGAAGAAAATGAGTTAATAAATGGTTAGAGAATCACAACACATACCATCGGACGACTCGTCGGAGGAGGCGACGGACAGACTGCGGCGGCTTTTGGAGAAGAGATCTAGATTATCATCGTTGAAATCCTTAGAATTCGGAACTCCGATAAGACTAAGACCTCGGCGGTAGTTGAGCTGATTCCGTCCGGCGCCGACGACGGATTCTCTTAACGGACGATTCATGGAGACCTGCGTGAACTCAGCAGACGAAGGTATGCATATATGGATACGTAATGGAGTAGTATAGATATTTGCAGAGATTCAGAGAATGAAAAGCACGTTAGAAATGCGTGAAGAGAAGAGAAGGAAACAGAGTCAGGGAACGAGGTAGGAGTTGTTTTCGATTATATCGAACTAATAATTATGATGATACGACGACGTTGTCAAATGATGAGTCGGTGTGGAATATACATATAATAGATCTGTACGTATAGGTGAGTTGGGGGGTGAATGATAGAGGAGAGTGGTGGTGAGTCAGAGGGAGCCGAGTTGCGAGTTGGAGAAGAGGAGGCAACCGCATGTTCAGTGACAGTAAAAATTAACACAAGAAATACAGGCACACCAGCTGTGCTCTCCATTACTTTTTATTTTATTTTATTTTATTTTTTATTTTTATGTTCTCTCTCCACAATCCACATATATATAGTACATTTTTTTTTTATTGATTTATTTATGGAAGAATTTAGATGCTTTAATTTTTTTTTTATCGAACAAAGTTAATTATTAATATAGTTAGTAGTTATCAATTTTCCATACACCCTTATTCTCCCAAGCCTCTACCCATACACCCTTATTCTCCAAGCCCTCCTTATAACTCTCCTCCTATTCGTTTCCTATGGAAATCGAACCCGGGTCATTCACTTGTGTGAGGAGCTCGGTGGCCAAGTGGGCTAGCCTCCTTATAACTCCCACTCCTATTCGTTTCTAATGGAAATGAAACACGGGTCACTCACTTATGTGAAGAGTCCGGTGACCGACTTGGTTTGATGCTTTAATTTAAGCTAAATCGTAGATGAAGTCACAGATTACACCTTTGACTAATTAAAATATTATCATCAACTAATATACGAAGGGTTGATTGTTAATATTCCGAGTCAATTGAATAAAATGTGGAATATTCTAGATAAAGAAAATGATAAATATTTTTTTAATAAATTTGAGATTGTGTATAAAAATTTACTATGCTAAGATTAAAATTTCAAAAAAGGAAATTGTAATAAAATTAGAAGGCTAATAAAAAATATTATTCAGTTCACATTTTCATTGTTACTTAATATACTATAAGAAATGCTAAATGGTATGAAGTTATTATCTACATTTTAAATTGGGTGGATTGATAAGCAGTTAAATTAATGCAAAATTAGTGTGGGGTGTGGGGATGGGGATGGGGATGGGGATGGGGATGGGGATGAAGGAGGTTTTATACCAAAAATATGGCCCATTAATTAGGCAGATTATAGATCTTAGATCTTAGTTCTAACTTTTTAGGAAAGTATCTAATGATAATAAACCTAAATGGGTTGCTAAATCATTATCAACATATTTGCCAATGATTTTAGCCATCTCTTTTTAATTTCTCACCTTATATTGTTGTGAGAGAGTGCACGAATTCATTATAGTTAAATTGAAACAAGTTATTAATAAGATATACTAAATAAAATATTAGTTAAGAGGTTGAATTACTTAAAATAAAATATTAATTGTAAGATCAAAATGAGAGGCATAAAAATAACTTAAAATATTCTTATTAGATTAAATTAATTCTTCATAAAAAATGACTTAAAATAAAATATATTAATTGTAAAATTATAAAATATATTAATTACTTTAAATGGAGTATTAAATTACTTAAAATAAAATATCAATGGCATTATTATTAAGAATATTAAAAGGATAGATTATAGTATAAAATATTTAAAATATTACATTACTTAAAATAAAACATTAATTACAGGATTAATGTGTAAGTGATACATACACAAATATTTTTAAAGAGTAACGCCACATACACAATTTTTTTTTAAAGAGCAACGTGACTTCAACACCTACACAATTTTAAAATTTTATTTTTTACTTGTAAATTAATAGTACTAATGATACGTAAGTTTAAAGATATTTCTATTTAATTGATTATGATTTTTTTCTTGTCTAACAATACTAAATTTTGTGTATGAATAAACAAAATAACACAATAAGGTTTGATTTGAAACATATCACGTCGATTTGATATATAAGATTAAAATTAACATACCTAAAATTCGAAATAAA
Organism: Pogostemon cablin; assembly: GCA_023678885.1. Classification (NCBI taxonomy): domain Eukaryota; kingdom Viridiplantae; phylum Streptophyta; class Magnoliopsida; order Lamiales; family Lamiaceae; genus Pogostemon; species Pogostemon cablin. The sequence continues at coordinate 3,168,177 of CM042983.1, forward strand.
CATATATTACCATTTGCCATTTTTAAAAAATAAAGCGAAAACAACCAAGTATGGTGTAATGACATGCTGCACTTTCATGTACAAAACAAAACAATGATATAGTGGAATATGGCATGTTTAAATTTAGATAATTGTAGTATTGAGTAATAAAAAAATGTAAAGGAAGTCAAAGCGAGGTGGGCCCTGTAATATAAATAGTCAGTTGCGGCGGGTAAGAATAAGGTTGGATTAGGTGGGAGTGAGAAGCTACTACTGCACTAGTAATTTAATGCCTAAATAACTATACGCGCCGCTTTAAGTTTTGTACGCCAAGCTTAATTAGACGTTTCCATTTTCCCTTTTTCCGCAATTACCCCCTTTTTCATTTCACTGCTACTCAATTAAATTAAATTAAATTAAATTTTAAGAATTGGCATTGCTGTCCCCACATGCATAACAGTCTAACCAACATGGAAAGTACTAGTGATATGATGCAATATAAAACACTTTTTCTGATTTAAATTTTTTTATAATTTTAATTAAAAATAATTTTTTTTTTTTGTTTCACGTATAAATGGCAAAACGTAAGCAGTAATTTATTTCGTTTCATGTATAAATAACAAAAGATAAAGTGAAATGTCTCCAAAAAATTGTTGTTTGGGTGTAGACATGCATCCCGGTTCGGAACCGCCGGTTCCGGTTCCAAAATAGGGGGAATCGGAACCGAACCGGGGTACGAAGGTTTCGGTTCCGGTTTTTTTTTTTTTTTTGGATTTTAAGCTTAAAAAATAAAAAAAATTGAAAAACCGGCGGTTCGAACAGGAACAGCCAATTCGGAACCGGAACCGCCGATTTTTTCCCAAATATGAGGAATCGGAACCGAACCTTCCTTAGCCGGTTCCGGTTAAAACCGGCGGTTCCCCGGTTCGAACCGCCGGTTCCCGTTTTTTTGTGCATGTCTATTTGGGTGTACTTTTAGCTTTTAAAACTCAAATCCACATCAAATATTTGGCAAAAGTATATGAATGATTGTTTCATGTAATGATTCCTTAATACAAGTGATTTTTTTTAGTAGATGGTCAATAAAATATTATAACTTATTATTTGTCTTATAATATAAAATACATTTAGCAAATGTTATAGACGTGACACGTGGAGTTGGGAAAATCACCTATAATAACATGTAATTATTTTAATGAAAGATGGTCACATTATGAATAGACCATTATATGGTAAACAAGGCACACGGACCAGATGTGGTGGTAATAAAAGTGGGATTCCATTCATTCTTCCAAAAAGAAAGAAAAATATATATATGATCCTTCCAAGTAGAAGATTATGTGTCATGTCCAAATATCAAATGGGCCTTCCTCTATCTCATCTCACCATAATTAAATGTATTTTTTTATAAACAATCAATCAAGAAATTTAAGCTAGGTAAGGTGATGGAAGATACACAGTTCATGAGAGAGATGCATGAAGAATGTAGTATGGTCCATCAATCTATCTCATATAATGTTAAGAAATCATGTCCAATTATATTGGTGGAAAAAAATAAAATATATAAAAATACACCAACATTCAAGGAGAATAGGACACCATAAAATTGATGTATCGTGTATGCTTGGATAGTGATTTTCTTAAGTTTGATCTCGAATTTCTCTTTCAAATCAATCTTGTATCCCTCTGTGTACATGCTTGTGTTTCCTATTTTATTTTTTATTTTTTTAATTCTCATATATAATCATACATGCTAAAGAAAAGGATATTTCACCAAGAATTAATTAGTGAGGGTTGTTAACTCTTGTTTACCTCTATTAATATAAAAAAAAAAACTCATACTTAACAAATCCAAATTATATAGTATAATCTTCTTCATCTATCCACTTACCCATTTTTTTAACAAACAACTATATTCAATAACAAATAAATTGTAATAAATGTTGGTAAAAACTTAATATCAAATCTCACTCTTTTCTTTAAAAAAATGAACAAGTAAAAACTAATCAGATTTTCCATTTACAGAATTTAATCACAGCCTAAAAGTCTATAACCTAAAAAATTTCCTGAAACCCAAAGTTTTTTAACCACAATAAAATTCATGCATTGATGATATACTTCATATTGTAGCTAAGACATATATTTATTTATAATATAAGAAGTGATAAATTCATTACATCCATCCAATAAACTACATTAATTAGCACAATAACTATTGTTAAGGTTACCCGTGCGCAGGGCATTATTATTATGGTGTTAAAAACAATGAAATATTTATAGCTAGCATAATCATTTTGATCTACAAAACAACATTATTTGCTGAAATTAGGTTTAGATTTAATTTAACTTTATCATTATGCTAATAAAATTAGAAACCGGATTATCAAAAGAAAGTGACGTGACACTGCAAGTCCAGGAAAATACAATTATCAATAATCAGTACTGCAAGAAAGGAATTGTAACAATACAACTCACTCATGGTACACCTATTGACTCCACAGTTATAAATGAATCGAACCAAACATGCTATTCTACACATTATTATTCAAAATTGTCTATTTCCGTTCCAAAATTTAGATTTAGGAATAAGAAATATCTTTGATGTTTGTTTCTAGTTTGAATTATCTAAATTAACACTAGTATATGTTAGATTTACTATATTCACTCGATCCTAAATCTAACTTTTTTACTCCTAATTCAAAAGAGTTTGTATTCGGTGGAAACGGTTACATGTAGGATTAGATCGGAAACAATTATCTTCTGCAGATAAACCTATTTTTTTTAGATGACAAACTATTACCTTTCAAAAGCTCATAATATAAGTAATAGAAAACTAATCAACTTTTTAGATATGTATAGGGCAATTAAAAGTGCCCCAACCAACTAGTTAAAGCACAGGAAAACAGATACAAGAGAAAGTGATAATAAAATCTCATGATGCTCAATAATATTCATTGATAAGAGTTAGATGCGGGTGGTGAATCCTCTCGCCGCCACACAAATTTATTGCTCTACTTAATTTATTTACATATGAAGTAACAAAGATTAAATATGCCTTCATAACTCAAGAGTAAATTAACTAAGAAAACCACTCCCAGCAGAGAGACCCCATCCTTAAGAATCAGCATGTGGGAGTCATCACAAAATCAAACACACTATCATGTGGAGTAATTTTTTTTTCTTTAATGTTAAATCCCACATAGGGAGGGGGGGGAGGAGCCCCACTTGAAGAATATGCACCCCAAGTGAGGCTTACATCCAAGTGTTCCTTTGAAGTAAAGATAACTTCAACCCCACCCCCTTTATATATGGATGTGAGATATTATTTGCAAGTGGTGCTTCTTAGCTAGGTGCATGCATTTGAGTAACATTATTAACTGAGTACAATGAGGGAGACTAAGAATCAAGAATAGTTTGGGCATTTTACGACGCGTATGGGATTGAGCTCGCCGACCATATGCCTTGCCATACCGATGCCCACACCCGAATTCATTCCTACACAAAACTATACTCCCATCATTGTCCTTGGAATTAGGCTGAGCAATGTGTATTCTTTTATGTTTATGTATGATGTGCTTTTTTAATTCTATATGTATTTTTGGCCTTTTAAGTCTTCCCTTATCTTTATAAGTTGAGTTAGTCATTCCTTCTATTCATTTTACTTGCATTGAATTGAAGATTGTCTACTTAATATAGTACTACAGTTTACAATAACAGGGGAATCTAATTAAACCTCTACAATATTAAGTGCACTTCTCTAGAGTCTAATCTTTCTTTTAAATTAAGGAATTAACTGCACATTTTGTCTAATTAACAAGTTAATGGAGTAGTATTTATATGAAAGATTCAATAAATCAAAATCAGCAGTTATCATCTGGCTTCTCAAAATGCTTTAGAAGTAAAACATACCGTTTTTAAGAACAGCATAGAGATCTATCTATCTACCTCCATTCATGTAGCAGCAATCTGCAGAAAACAAGCAAACCTCAATTAATACACTAATACAACTCCAAATATCCTTCATAAGCAAAAATTAGAAGTTGATCCTCTGTGAAGGCATGTGCTCTGTGCTACTTGTTTCCATAAACATACCCGATTATGTAGTTCTGATGGAGCATTTCCATGGATTAACCGATGATGATCAACACCGATTGAATCCGCTTCGTTACTAAATCCATCCACAGAGAATTCAAAGCCATCCGATGATGATCAGCGCCTGATGTTATTCAAATCCATCCGCAACGAATTCTACGAGCTGCTGCAGGGATTCCCGGCGTCAGTACGGTGGAGAGGCGGCTTCGAAGGCAACGCCGCCATTGTTGCTCATGCGTCTAGCGTGCTTCAAAATTATTCAGGTATTGACGAATTTCAGATTAAATGAATCGAAAAGAATTCAATTTTACCCAAATTGGAGGGAATTAACAATCTTCCAAACACTATCATTACATTCGGCGCCAAAAATTTTTGAAATTTTACTCAAATATTCGTCTAACGAACATAAAAGTAAATAGAATTGTGAAAAAATAAAGAAATTATTAAACCAAATAAATTGAAATGCCATCAAATTTTAAAATTTAAATTGACTTGGTTTAGTTGAATCTAATAAAGCCCATTTAACCAAAAATTTTATCAACATGATACGATCCATTCAATCGTTTTTCATTTAAAAATTGATGAGCCCATTTGTAATTAAAAGTCCAACAAAGGAAGTCCATTAATTGAAGCAGAAGAGAAAGGACATCTAAAATATTATTTTAAAAATCACTCGTATTAATAATAAAGAATATATAAATTAAAACCAAAATCATCCATATATGATGTAACATCAAAAATAATAATTATAATAATTGAAATTCGATCATCAATTTTAATAAAATGTCCAATTAATTCTTGGCAGAAGCTCCTGTGCCCAATGGGAACACAACCCTCCCCTTCATATTCTATTTAAACCTATGTATTGTTAGGCGTTTAAATTGTAAAGGAGCACGAAAATAATTGCAAAGAGACAGTGTCCTCAAACCACAAGAGTCTCACTCTTAATTCTTAACCATCCAAAAGCTCAAAATCCCTTCCACGTACTAGGATAAATTGGAAGATAGAGGAGAAAAGTACTTACTACATAATTTTGATAATAATATTCAAAAATAGACTAAGATAAAGATTTAAATCTAATACAAAATCATTAATGGTTTATTATAATATAATATACTTCTTCCGTCCCGTCAAAAGAGGCTCTTTTGTTTTTTTGCATGTAGATTAAGAAATTGCACGTAGATTAAGAAATATTATTATTTAATGTGTAGTGGGTAATTGTATTAGTGGGAGTGTGAGCCCCATATTTTAATTATATTAGAGGAGGTATGTGAGTCTCATATGTGTAAAAAAAAAGGGACCGTTTGGATGAAACGACTAAAATTGAAAAAAGATTCCCTTTAACTAGACAGAGTGGGTAGTGTTAGTAGTGGCTAGATGTGAACAAGTTTATTCGATTTACATATTGGAAATAGCTTTACGTTAGTAAAATAATTAATAATAATAATAATAATAATAATAATAAATTTGAGGGCACGAAAATTCTTATTTTATTATTATTATTAAAATATATCATATCTGTAATTTGCTAGTAATTATACGATTGTTGTGTAAGAGAAGAATAAAATCTAATCATTATACATATTACTTTTAAAAAAAAATGATTTTCTCATTTCTTCTATTTGTAATTTGTAAATATCATCAAACAATATAATAAAGAAAGAAAAAAAAAAGGCTACACCTACAGAAAATCAAAACTAAAAAACATAATCCACATTTACACGTGTCGAATTAATATATTAATTTCATAAGTATGAAAAATGATAACGCATAGAAAACTAGAAACATCTGAGAAAGTGTAGTGGTGAGTCATAAATTCCGTGCACTATAAGTAGTAATTAGCACCATTAATTGTGCATTTGTGTCCGAAGAGTGAGCGGACCCCACCCAGAATTACAATTAATTCTTTAATTGCAACATAGATACTTACCATTTATAATTAAATATTTCAATGACGATAACATCCATTAGTCGGCTATAATATTTATTTCAAAAAATTATATGGGTTGTCAATTTCTTGACCATTAACACTTGTGTGCTCAAATTGATTATTTCATTTCAATTTTTTTCTCTAAATTATTATTCATTTTATTAAAAGCATTAATTCATTAGAAAATAATACTAATACTTTTATACTCCGTGTTTACCTTATGGTTCCCTGTTCAAAGAATACATGCACGTATTTTGTGGCACAAAGTTTAAAAAAAATAATCTTTTGATGTAATGATATAAGAATGAGAATTGGTATTCTAAGTAATTGAATAGAATAAAGTGTATGATATAGTTGATTTTGACTAAATTGTGTGTAAAAAGAATGTGATATTTTTGTAATATTATGGTATTGTAAGATTATTAATACTGTGTATTTTTTTTTCATTTTTAAGATGTGCAAATATTAAACGGATCAAAATAGAAAATATGTAAGTATTCTTGTAACGATGAGAGGATTATTTTTTTAAACATGTTAAGTGTTACTTTTTGAATTATATTGTGTAATTCTACTTGAAAGAATAATAATTCGTATATACGGAAGAGTAATATTAATGATTGTACAACAAAATAAATCTAATGTTTCATACATTAAATTAAATGATTCTACAATAATTTGTTGTAACACTGTTTCATATATAGTATTTTCAGCGTCATACGTTACTCCTAATTTAATTTGTAGTGCTGTTTCTTAAAAATTTTAACCGACACACTGGTGAAATTGGTGGGGGGTCGTTATACAAATTATTCTAAATTGAAATCATACTGGATGACGATGATCTACCAATTTCATGTCACGAAGTCAAATTAGAATCTATGATATCAAATTATACGAATAATATTAATATAATGGTGCATGTATCTAATCCACCTTTTGTGATTCAATAATAGTGGTGGATACAAAAATAAATACTAAATTATACTCTTCCCGTCCCACACTTATCTTTACAATTTTCGTTTTCGTTCGTCCCAAACTTATTTTCACCACCAAAAAAATAAAACTTCACATTAACCAACAATTTCAAAAGTTATCATAATTTCAAAAATATCACTCCCACATAACACACATAACATACTTTATAATTTATTTATTACCTAAAAATACTACAATACACCCTAAAAAGTCAATTAAGATAATAAAAAATAATTTTTCTTAAACTCCGTATCTAAGTACCTGTACATATAACTGTGGAACGGATGGAGTACTTAGTAACTTTTTTAGAAGAGTAGCTAGTACTCCTATATTCTCTAAAGAGAACTTATAAAGAGTAACATTTTAATTTTCAAAACGAAAAATACCTTCTATATATGATAATTTATAAAAAATTATGAGATAAAAAGTCAATACTTGTTTAAAATGAACCTGTACACAAACACATTAAAGGTACGTGGCATGCATATAAGTTTTTTTTATTTTTTAATATAAATATTACTATATATATACTACTCATACTCATTATGTAAGATGTTCGTTCGATCTAATATAATTCCCTTGCACGAATTACACCATTTAAAATAAATAAATGTATATAAAATTAATAAATTTCAAATCAACATTATCTAATAAATATGAAGTATGATATACTCAATTGAAATACTATATTTTAGTCTACTAATTCACTATTTCATAATTAGTGCCAGACAAATTAATAATGGTCATAAACAAAATACATTGAACACTATTATTACATATTTTGCCGACCATACCGGATCTTCTACGCCATTTGGTTTAAGGATTAGGGTATAGTTTCCTCTCTCCTACGTGTCATCCATCCAACGATTTAGCACAGGAGATGATGTACCAAAATGACACAGAGAATCCGAGCCATTTGCCGACTAAGTATAATATTCTGCACACTATTTTATGTCATTTATATTTTCTTCAAATTCATATAGTTGAAATATATTTTAAGTGTTCTATTTTGTTGTTTAACTTTATTAGGCCACATTATTACTAGAGTCTACTATTATTAGAACTTTTAAAATGATCATTTCATTTTAATCAAGCAATATATAATCCACAAACTTGAGAATCATAATAAATTTACATCTAATAAATAAAACTTTGCATTGTTGAATTCAAAATTAATATTTTAACATATATAAGTGGGTAAAGGTAGATAAAGAAGTGGATGATGGAGAGAGATTTGTGATTGGTTGGACTGCTGTATGTGCATCCATACCTAATTAATACTCAAAAAATTAATTATATTTGTGGTCTAAATCTAAATCTAAAGAATTCATTGGATGATAGAACAGTGAAGTCATCATCAGCATCTTTGTTCTTAGATTATTATTATTTCCCTCATTTGTATAATCTAAAGTTGATCCCCTTTTCCCTCACTTGTCTCTTTTGGCCTCCAACATCAAGTCAAATGTTATTCATGTCTCACTACTTCATTCATCCTTGATTTAACAAAGAACTAAAATGTGGTTTAAGTTATCTCATCTTTCTTTGAATATATTAAGGAAATGACAAGAAACAAACGATCACAAATACTTATACAGCCATATTTCTTTGCAACATATTATGCACACCATTTTCAATAATGGGTTAAAAAATAATTACTACTATATTTAAGAATTTATATTAAGTCATAAAAGTCAAAATTAAACCTTAGAGCTACACTTGAGACTGTCTTTACTTTTTGTTAAATAGTTATGATCACTTTTTTATTTATACTACTAATTGTTCATAAAACAATTAACTACACTAATATCACTTTTTATTAACATGTTATCATTTCTTATTCGTTTCATAGAAGTCTTCCCGTATGACACAAGTGTTTGTCTGGGCTTTACGAGTAAAATAAGATCATGTGAATTACAAGGATCCATATTTACCCGTTGCAACAGATTGGATAAAATTAGGGTTATTTAGGTAGGCTAGATTTTAGTTGTTCAAAACTTGAGATACCAAAATAGCATATTAATTTCTAGCTTTGTTAATTTTTTACTACGTACTATTGTTGTGTTACTTGGTATTTCTTGTACCCATTCATTATTATAAAATTTTCCTTTATCAAAAAAAAAAAAAAAAGCATATCTATACGTATGAGCATAAGGAGAAATTTTTCCTAGATACACTCGAATAAAGAAGAGACTTGGAGGGAAGGATGTCCTAAAAATAGGCAACAGAAGAATCAAATCAAATAGAGAGAGTGGTGGTGAATTGATCTATTACCTAGATTCTCTCCCACTTGCTCCACACCATATGCCTTTTGACGCCAATGCCACTACTAATCTACCCTTAGTTTTTACCGTCTCTCTTTCTCAAGTTATCTGTTTTCGGACATTATTTATTTTTATTGTTCTTTAAATTAAAAAAGATTTTTTTAGGTATAATTTGATATTTTTAAGTAATAATATAAATAACTTGAAAAGTAGTATATTATATTTGTTAGGTGTTATTAGATTGATTGAATATTTTTATTTTTAAGGTGGGAAGGTTGTTATTGAATATTTTTTATAATAAGGTATAAAAGTTTTATGATATGAAAAGTTCAAGTATATTAATGGGTTCTAATTCTAGTCATATAGGCACTAGCTATTATATAAGGGGCCCTAAATTGGCGGCACGCTCTCCACTCATTATTAATCATGCTACTTACATGTAATATCAATGTATCCTTTTTTTTTTCTTTTTTCATCAAGTAAATTAAAAAATATTATTATTTTATGTGTAGTGAGTAGTTATATTAGTAGATGTTGAGATGACAAGGTTGGACATTGATACTTCGATGGAAAATCTTGAGAAGATATTGTTAAAAATTCAAAGTCTCAAAGGATGGTGGAAGGAGGTAATAAAATCTACTGATGATAAGGGAGGTTGGTTTAGAGACTCTCTGCGAAGAGAGGTGGGTGATGGATTAAGTACATGTTTTGGAATGAAGTATGGACGGGTGATACTCACTTAAGAAACAAATATCCAAGACTCTATATGTTGAGTGAAATGAAAGATAAAAATATTGGAGTTATGGGAGCTTGGGATTCTGATCAATGGAATTGGGATATGCGATGGAGAAGAGCCTTTAGAGATTGGGAAACAAGTCTCTATTTGGAGTTCATAAAGGATGTAGAAAACGAGAAGATTGTAAAGGATGTAAAGAATATTTGGAAATGGGAAGCAGAAAGCATGGAGAGTATTCTGTTAATGAAGCATATGAGGTACTCCAAAAAAGGATGTTGGGCGAAAATCAGCAAGTTAAAGAATATGCTAAATACATTTGAAATAAAGTGGCTACACCAAAAATACAGTTTCTAGCGTGGAGGGTGATAAATAATCGATTGCTGACTAAAGAAGAGCTTAGGAAGAGGAATTGACTACCTGACAATATCAATACTTTATGCCCGGTATGTCAAAATTACCCTAAATCTATTTTGCATTTATTTGTGGAGTGTAAAAAGGTGGTGGACTTGTGGGATAGAGTGATGAGATGGATGGGAGTGGTTGGACCACGACAAAGATGTATGTATAGAAAAAAAATTCTTGGAGTTTAGAAGTATTCTAGAAGGGAGTGTGGGTAATTTATTGGCTTCTTGTATTTGGATTTGTACGGTTTGGGTTATTTGGATAATGCGGAATAACATTGTATTTAAAGGGGGTTGTTGGAACTCGGATATCCTATTAGGAATTAGAACTCAAGTTTGGGGATGATTTGCTCTCAAGAAGAAAGAGTTATTGAAAGGTTGTTTGCCTATTTTTAGCACTCACGAGCAAGAATACTCGATCGTTGTAGTAGTATATCCCAAGAAAAATTATCAATCCAATAAGGAGTTATTTTCGGACTAGCAAAATACGTGAGCTCATGTTCATGTCGTTTTTGTAAAGATGATCGGGGGGTTTTGAGATTGATTAACAACAAAAACAAGTAGCAAGCAAATAAGGATAGCAAATAAGAACAATGACAAGTAAAGAAAATGGGTGCTAAAGTTCAAGTATGGAAAAACATGGGATTAGAAACATCCAAGCACACTCGATTCATATTATCATGCAAACGGAATTCAACTCAATTGATGTAGACTAAGGGTGATCACGATTGTATCCTAAGCTCCCTTTCGGGTTACAAAGGTTGTTGATCCATTTTAGACTCCAAAAAGCACTTAAGATCAAAGCCCAACATTAACCCCTTCCATCTAGGTACTAGTTAGATTAAACTCTCCCTTTTTGTGTACTAAGGCCAACGAATGGATTGGTTTCCCTCATTGAATTCAAATATCCTTTCGGTCAAACCCAAACTCAATGTCTATCCATGCCTTCCTAATGCTATAGAGGGTCGTTTCCGTCTCACTCCAAGCAATACACACATGAACATCATAATAGCACTTAATTACCACAAATAATTCATTGATCAACAATCCATTAAACCAATAAACATTCATGAATAACAAACCATGCTATCACAATATCAAAGCAATTAAATCCCATGAATAGAAATCAACATCAATTAAATGAAAAACCAATTTAATCCACATGATAATATAAATCTACTATGCTCTTCATATTCCTAATCCCACTAGAGGGATTAGCCTAACATGATTAGGGTAACAAAACACATAAATGATCTATTACACAAATCCATAGTTCTAAATCCAAAAGAGGTTCAAAAGAGATGTAAATCTTCCCCAACAATTTCTTGTAGGAAATCTTCAACACTCATGGATCTCCCACTCTAGCTCTTGAAATCTTGAGATCTCTCACACCCAATGGAAGAGATGAAGATTTGGTGGAGAATTGATGGAATGGATGATTATGGATCAAAGTGGATGAAGGTGGATCTAGATGGTGGTGAAAATGGGAGGAAAGGTGTGTGATGTGTGTGTAGAAGATGGATTTTCGGATCTGATCTGAAAAATGTTGAAATGGGGTTTATTTATACCCCATGTGGGCCTTCTAGAAGATTCTGATTTTTTAGCAGGAATTACACCTACACGGCCACAGGGGTGGCCGTGTTGTGTAATCTGGTGTCCGCACACGGCTTCTAGAACAGGGCCGTGCGCGGTACACGGCCCGTGTTCTGTGCTCGACCCGTGCTCTGCGCTCGGCCACAGGGGTGGCCGAGTTGGTGTTTCTGGCGACATCACACGGCCTCATGCACAGGCCCGTGTGCGGAACTCGAGGCGTGTTCAAGACACGACCCGTGTTCCTGCACACGGCCGGCCGTGTTGTGCAGCTTCTTCTCCTCTTTCACTCTTTCGGCTCGTTCTTCCTCGTTTCAACTCCGAATTGAGATCTGCTTTTTCCTACATCTTCCTTATCATGTTTAGCATCAAATAAAAAGTGAAAATCTTAAGTTTAAGCTCATTCACACACATTTCAATAAAAACACAAAACACAACCAAATAACACATAAAATACGGATGAAATAATACGAAAACACATATAAAAAGACACTAAAATATAGGTGAAAATAGCTCTAATCAACCCCCCAAACTTAAGGTGTTGCTCGTCCCCGAGCAACGAAAATGACAAACCAAAAGGAGAAATTTTCACCTAGAAAAAGACTAAACGAACATAAGCAATAACACATCGTTAGCAATAATAACTACAAACTATGCTAAGTCATCCTACAACATTAAAATCATGACATGGGAAATTAACAAGTTCAATCAAAAGAGAATAAAATGTAATATAGTCCCCTTTTAAGTCCAAGCCTCACAATGGATATTGATGTCTCTCAACACTCTTTTGAAATAGGGTAGATCACACTCATTAATCGATTGGTTCGAATCACTATAAGCTTGCTCGCGGACTATATTCACAAACCACCAAAGTTTCAATCAATGATCAAAAAGGTCTTTAATTAGGATATAATGATAGGCTCTTTGGTAGGGTAGGAAGTATATGGATAAGAGTGACTAATCATGTGTAAGTAATCAAAGAGATGGCCAATTTCCTCAACTTCTTCACTTTCTTTTCTTCCTTGCTTATCTTTACAATCTCAAGCACTATTCATTAACTTTCCTTGGATCGAGCTTCTTTTGATGCATGCTTCCTTTCTTTGAATTTTGTTTACTTGAGCATTTTGATGTTGATTTGCTCCTTTCTTACTTTTAAGGTTGCATGTGCCTTCTTGTTGTTGCTCTTTTCATCCTTTTTCTTGCTTGTTTACCATGTCCTTTTTCTTCTTGTGCTAATCAATCAATCAATCATTTCTAGCTACCATCTCCTCAATCACCCACACAAAGGTATATATAAGCTTGAATGGGTAATTAAGGCTTGTAATGTGCTAAATTCACAAGAAATAGGTTTATAGGCTCAAAGTGGTTGACTAAGGATGATGTTCATGGTAGGGAACATATATGGCAATGACTATAATAACAAGGATGGCCTTAGATCATTTCACCAATCTCCATTAATCGGGCTCGTTCCTATAGTCCTTGAGCAAGTTCTAACTTATCAAACACAACCGATCCACTCATGAAGAAATACCATGTATGCATGGTTGAGGCTCAAATGCTCACAAGCTTGTGCTCGGACCTTAAGGAACTTATTACACCACATTCATCTCACAATTGAACAAGTTAAGTAAAACATGTCACAATTTGAAAGTGTAGAGATTCTTAATCATAATTTGTCATCACTTATCACCACAACATATCATCACTCACGTTCAAAAATGACTCACGACATCCCTAAACAAACCACCAAACAACCCAAGACAAAAATGAAAATACACACCAAACATAAAAATAAGGACTCAACAAACAAGACACAACAAAAATACAAAACATGCAAAAACACAAAATACCATCATCCATAAGAAAATTAAGCACACATTCATCCCAACCTTTATTGAAAAGGAAATCCTAACATACGAAAGTAAACCTCCCACAAACATAACAAATGAAGTAGCATGCTAGTCACAACAATCCAAATCAAAATCAATTCATTTCAAGTAGTAAAATAATAAGGTGTAGAGTACTCCCTCAATAGGCATTTGGCAAGGAAAGCGTTAGCTTCAAGCTCCATCATGCTTCCAATACCTCTCATTCATGCTCAAACACTCAACAAACACCATTATTTTAACAATTTCATTATAAATATGGACTATCATGCACTTCAACACCACCAATCATGCCAAAATCAACCCAAACTCATGAGAAAAATTTTAAAATTTGTCCAATTTTACAAGAATCATACTTAAGTGGTGAGTCACACCACACACTCTCCCCCCAAACTTAAATCGAAACAAGAGTTGAGACTTAAGTTTGCAAAAAGTGGTGAGACTTACCCTTGTAGTTTCCATTGATGATTTTCTTGTAGAGAAGTAACCGCATCCACACGACTCAAGTTATATCCACCACGCACTAGCACCCCCCAAACTTAACTCGAGACAAGAGTCACGAATTAAGTTTGCAACAAGTGTTGGACATATCAACTTGAATCCATGAAGCATTTCTCTTTTCTTCAATGTGCATTTTTCTCCATGAGCACAATCAACCTACAAGTCCAAAATACAAAACAACAAAACCACAACATTTATTGAAAGCACTAAAATAAAGCAATAAAGATAGTGATGGGGTGCCTCCCATCGAGCGCTAAGTTTAATGTCTTCAAGCTAGACGGAAAATTTCAAACTCATCGGAAGGGCCATGGATAACGGTCGTCCTTGCCACCATACTTTAATCTTTGCGCTTCTTCATCTATTAAGTACTTGTGGCAAGCAATGGCCTCGTTGGCACTCTTAAGATTGAGCTTGAAATTGCCAACTATCCTTGCATGACATTCCATTGTCCTCTCCATTCTAGCAAACCACTTATTCCTCCTTTCAATGAATATCCCCAAAGTTTCTTCCAACTCTCTTTTGTCCCTAAGAATTTGTGAGGTATCAAGAGGTAAGACAAAGTCAATAGAAACAATGTCAAGAAAATCATTGCAACTTAAAGAGTTTAAGGATTTAGGAATGCTCATTTCACTCTTCAAGTCCTCTTCATTTGCTTCCATAACTTGCTCTTCTTCTTCTATTTCATTGGCCTCAACGGGCTCTTCAATCTTCTCACTTGATTCCTTTACCACCAAGTTCTCTTCTTCCTCCAACCCTTCGTCAACCTTACTTTCCTCTTCCCTTTTATCCTCCATAGAATCTCCCTCTTCAATTTGTTGCGAATTGTTCAAAGAACTTACAAGTTGGCTCATTTGATACTCAAGGGAGTCCATCCAATCATCCATCTTCTTCTCATTTTCCTCCATTCTAGCCTCCATCTTTTTCATGAATGCTAACAATGTATCCTCAAAGGTCGACTTCTCTTCTTCATTAGATGGCTTGGCACTTGGATCAAATCCTTGATATCCTCCTTGGAGATTCTCTTGACTTGGTGGATAATTCCCTTGAAAACTTCCTTCATAGGTATTTTGAAAATTCCTTTGGAAATTACCCACTCCCATGAAAGGATAATCTTCTTCTTGAGGATTGATAGGACTCGATTGAGAAATTTGGCCTTCACTTCCTTGAGAACGTCTTCTAAATAATTCGAGTAAGGCATAATTTTGGAACGGAGAAGAAACTTTAAAATTCGGAGTGGAATAAGTGTATCCTTGTTGTGGTTGGAATGTGTTTCCATTGTAAGCTTGTGGCCATTCATCATATCCACCATGATTGTAGTGACTCATTTGGCAATCATATCCATAGTAACTCTCATTTATATAGCCTTTTTGTTGTGGAGGAGGAACTCTTGCATATTGATTTCCATAATAACCACTTGTTCTATCCATCCATCTAATGCTTTTCTCCACAAAGTTTACTACAATCTTCCTTCAACTTTCTATTTTTGGGCTTTGTTCTTCCTCCCCTTCTTTCAAGGTAAGAGTACCTATCAAAAAGAATAAGTAAGAACAAAATTTTTCAAAGAAAATATAAGAAATAAAACAAGATAAAAAAATCCTTATCAAGAACAACTAAAACAATAATACAGTACTCGACTAGTCCGTCAAACTCCCCTTTGGCAACGGCGCCATTTTCTTGTTTGCCTATTTTTAGCACTCACGAGCAAGAATACTCGATTGTTGTAGTAGTATATCCCAAGAAAAATTATCAATCCAATAAGGAGTTATTTTCGGACTAGCAAAATACGTGAGCTCATGTTCATGTCGTTTTTGTAAAGATGATCGGGGGGTTTTGAGATTGATTAACAACAAAAACAAGTAGCAAGCAAATAAGGATAGCAAATAAGAACAATGACAAGTAAAGAAAATGGGTGCTAAAGTTCAAGTATGGAAAAACATGGGATTAGAAACATCCAAGCACACTCGATTCATATTATCATGCAAACGGAATTCAACTCAATTGATGTAGACTAAGGGTGATCACGATTGTATCCTAAGCTCCCTTTCGGGTTACAAAGGTTGTTGATCCATTTTAGACTCCAAAAAGCACTTAAGATCAAAGCCCAACATTAACCCCTTCCATCTAGGTACTAGTTAGATTAAACTCTCCCTTTTTGTGTACTAAGGCCAACGAATGGATTGGTTTCCCTCATTGAATTCAAATATCCTTTCGGTCAAACCCAAACTCAATGTCTATCCATGCCTTCCTAATGCTATAGAGGGTCGTTTCCGTCTCACTCCAAGCAATACACACATGAACATCATAATAGCACTTAATTACCACAAATAATTCATTGATCAACAATCCATTAAACCAATAAACATTCATGAATAACAAACCATGCTATCACAATATCAAAGCAATTAAATCCCATGAATAGAAATCAACATCAATTAAATGAAAAACCAATTTAATCCACATGATAATATAAATCTACTATGCTCTTCATATTCCTAATCCCACTAGAGGGATTAGCCTAACATGATTAGGGTAACAAAACACATAAATGATCTATTACACAAATCCATAGTTCTAAATCCAAAAGAGGTTCAAAAGAGATGTAAATCTTCCCCAACAATTTCTTGTAGGAAATCTTCAACACTCATGGATCTCCCACTCTAGCTCTTGAAATCTTGAGATCTCTCACACCCAATGGAAGAGATGAAGATTTGGTGGAGAATTGATGGAATGGATGATTATGGATCAAAGTGGATGAAGGTGGATCTAGATGGTGGTGAAAATGGGAGGAAAGGTGTGTGATGTGTGTGTAGAAGATGGATTTTCGGATCTGATCTGAAAAATGTTGAAATGGGGTTTATTTATACCCCATGTGGGCCTTCTAGAAGATTCTGATTTTTTAGCAGGAATTACACCTACACGGCTCGAGCTCTGCACACGGCCACAGGGGTGGCCGTGTTGTGTAATCTGGTGTCCGCACACGGCTTCTAGGACAGGGCCGTGCGCGGTACACGGCCCGTGTTCTGTGCTCGACCCGTGCTCTGCGCTCGGCCACAGGGGTGGCCGAGTTGGTGTTTCTGGCGACATCACACGGCCTCATGCACAGGCCCGTGTGCGGAACTCGAGGCGTGTTCAAGACACGACCCGTGTTCCTGCACACGGCCGGCCGTGTTGTGCAGCTTCTTCTCCTCTTTCACTCTTTCGGCTCGTTCTTCCTCGTTTCAACTCCGAATTGAGATCTGCTTTTTCCTACATCTTCCTTATCATGTTTAGCATCAAATAAAAAGTGAAAATCTTAAGTTTAAGCTCATTCACACACATTTCAATAAAAACACAAAACACAACCAAATAACACATAAAATACGGATGAAATAATACGAAAACACATATAAAAAGACACTAAAATGTAGGTGAAAATAGCTCTAATCAAAGGTGCAGAGATTCAAAGGTGGAATGAAGATATTAGGAGCACACTGCAAAAGATGATATGAGAAAAAGAGATGATGGTGGTGGTTAGTCTAATATGTCTTTTATTTTGGACTTTTCTTTTATCTGCTATATTTGTTGTATTTTTGTTGTAGCATGTAGGTAAATCTCGTGCCCTTTGAAGCAATAAAATTATTTTCCTGATTAAAAAAAAATATTAGCAGATGTTGTGGGTTCCATATTTTATTTGTATTAGGAGGGTATGGGTTTCATATGTCTGAAAAGAAAAATAGATATAGATTGAGGGTAGACGACCCAAAATAATAAAATGAATAGATTAAGGATGGACGGAGGGAGTATTACCAAAATTAGACTAAGTTTCTTGTGACATGATAATTATGTGAAATTTATTAAAGTGTGATTGCTATATAAGTAGAGTATGATTATTTGTAATCAAAGTGCAATTTTTTAAAGTATGATAAATAATGTTTAATATATGATTTTACAATTTTATAATACTATAATTCAGTATAAACATAATAAGTATATTTTAATAATAGATCAATCTGTCTTACGCTTTCCCTTGTTATTTTTTAAATATAAAAGAGTACTCCCTCCGTCCCCCGAAGTACTTCACGTATTGTTGTGCGCGGAGTTTAAGAAAATTTTGTTATTTTATATATAAAGTAAGAAAGAGAAGAAGTATTTTAATTAATTTAATGAAAGGGTGTGTAAAGTTATTTGAATGTTTGAAAAAGTGAGTATTATGTTGGGATGTGTGTAAAAAGTATGTATTATTATAGTGTATTTTTTATCATTTTTAGTAAAAGTAAAGTATAAAATACTTTGTGGGACGGATGAAAAAGGAAAGTGTGAAATACTTTGAGGGACGGATGGAGTTTATCTTATCAGGGAAATAATTTAATTTAATAATTTTTATCAATAATTCATAAAATAAATAAATAAAATGAATAATATTTTTAATTAAAAAAAAAACTCCATTTCACTTACAGAAAATATGATATTATTTCTTAATAAAATGATTTTACATAAATTAATTGTTTCATATTATAAAAATTTGGGTTAACAATATGCATGAATCTTTAGGCAATTGAGTGGGTCATGTCTGGATACTAGGCATGAAGTTTAATACTATGTGAAATTGAGTGGGTGTACTAAACTCAATACATGTATTGATGTAAACACTATTTTTCATATAATCTTATGGTATTAATTAATTATTTTAACTCCTGCGAATTCTATACTATTTTAACCCTACAATTTTTTTTTAATTTGATATTTATCAAATGGTATAATTATTTTTTCTCTCTCTATTTATTTATTTATTTATTTATATATTTATTTACTTTTGATTTAATGATGTATGAAACGTTCAGCATAATACTATATGGTGTAAGCATTATTTTCCCTCACATGATAGGATCACTTATTCCATCTTTTATATCATTATCATTCTTTAATTTATTCGTAAGATTTCAAGTGGTTAATATATATATATATATATATATATATATATATATATATATTACGAAACATGAAGTGAAATATATTACGGAATAATATTTCCACATAGACAGCATTTTGGAAGTTTATTTGTAAGCTATTTCCTAGTTTGGAAAAAGACTTTACACCCAATATTTCCAAAGTTTCCAAAGGCTGCTCAATCATAGATTCATATCTATGAAAATTGGGTAGAGATTTCTAGCTCCAAGATTGTGTTCCATACGATCGTTCTAGGGTACAAGATAAAAGACACATCACCTATTTTATTGTTTTACAAATTAATAAATACTGATATATTTTTTACATCGTCTTGAAATATAAGATGTAACACAATGTTGAAGTATTAGTAGGGGATCTGATTTCAAGAAAATCGGGCTCTCTTATTAATTTTATTTATTTATTTAGTGCCACATGTGGATTTGGATAATTAGGTATATCTTACAAAACTATATTCCATATAGTATATGACTATCTACTTTCGTACCTTTCGTTTCCTCTTTCATCACATAATACAAAGTTAAATGAGATTCATTTACTCAATTCTTATGCGATCTTTAATTTAATTACTGTTTTTTGAATCAAATCCTTAATAAAAGTGTTTATTTATCCCGAAATTTTTAAATAAATCCAAAATCTTTCCGAAATTTCTATTATACCAGCATTTGGGCTTTTATTGATATACTAAAATTCAAAAACGAATAATGAATATATATCGCCAGTTTCTAATTTACGTGACTGATTATAATTTATTATAATGTCACTAAAGCCATGCAATTGTACGATAAATACCACGAGATTCGATCGAAAATTGCAATTTCACCAAATAAAATATATATACTCACCCGTCACGACTTCACGTTTAATTAATGCTTTAAAAAAAAAGTTATTTTTATTAAAAAAAATTTTTAATGATTTACTATTTTTAAATAATAAAAAGTTTTTAAAATAGTTTATATAATATATAGGTTAGGGAAAATGTGACAAATTTAAAATTAAAATGCATTTTTATTTTGACGTTGTTAATTTTTATTTTTTAAAAAGAATTTTAATTTGTAGGACAATCAAATCAAATAAGAACACTATAAATAATTTTATGGGATAAATAATAATTATTCATGAACGGTAATAACCGTAAATCAAAATAAATAAACTACAAATTAAGTGCAACTAAGTATACTAATTAAGTACTCCATATTGTATGTACAAATGTAACACATATGAGCATTTTTCACACTAATTAGTGAAAGTAACCAAAGGCAATTGAGAGTAGCCTTTCCTAGTGCAATTCTTGCAAAAGCATTACTTAAATATTTTACCAATTCATGATCAATTATTTATTAATAAATAAATCGATCGAATTAATTCACACGGACGTAATATAAATTTAAAAAAACATACAATAGGAAATCGATGGTCTTATCCGATTTTATTACACACTATTTAAATTTCTTTAAAGAAAGTTTGCCAATAGGGCAAGCACAAATTAAAGAATCACACTTTAAAACTTTTTAGGACAGTGGAATTCATAATTTCTTCAATTCTCCACCTTTCCATGCTCGAAACACCACTAAATTCTCTTTAAATTCTTTAAAAATTCCCTATGCTTCTTACACTACCATTTTTAATATTCCAATTTGTACCAAGTTAGAGTTGACAAATTATTGCTTCATTATTCCACAAATTTCACGCTGCCACGTGGCCCTGCACCAACTCCCCCCCTTATCTTCTTCTATATATATTCACCCCCTTTATTTTATCTTATTCTCATTTAATTTCTCAGAAGATTCACAGGGTGAGAAGAAGACGCTCTCAGCGTCTTCCTCGATATTCTCTTCTCATGGTAGTATTCGTTTCTTCTCTCTCTCCTCTTTCTCTCTCTCTCTCTCAATTCCTACTGCTATATATATACACACAATAAAATCTCCATTTCTTTAATCAACTCACTTTAATCATTATTAGTTTTTGCATGCATGTGAATTAATTTGCATTTTGCTCACTCCAATTTGGGGAATTTTAGTGATTGCTGATTTCTAGGGTTTTTAATTTGGGGATAATTATGATTGCGTCGACCATGCAGCGAATCAGGGAGGCGATCGCGTTTGTGATTTTAACGATATGCTCGAAGGCGGCGAACTCGCGGCCGTTCTGGTGGCCGAGCGACAACGCGGAGGCGTCCGGCTACTGCCTGAGCTGGCGGTTGGCGGTGGAGGCGAACAACATCAGAGCGTGGCGGACGGTCCCCACGCAGTGTTCCCGCCACGTGGAGTCGTACATGATCGGCGGCCAGTATTACAGAGACGTCGGCCTCATTGTAGATAACATCTGCACCTACATTGACACCATTTCCCTCTCCGACGACGGATTCGACGCCTGGATCCTCGACGTCGACGATACCTGCATTTCCAACCTCTTCTACTATAAAGGAAAGCGTTACGGGTACGCCATAATTAATCCAAAAATTAAAATTATTTTATTTAATTATTATATGAGTGAGGCTCTTGTGCCCGGATACCGTGTCATTTGCAATTTCCGTTTCCCTTTGTAATTTAAAACTCTAACAAAACATAAATTTAAATAGAATATGAAGGGAGAGTGTTGTGTTCACACGGAGTTTTTGCCTTATTATATTTTCTTAGGTCTGAATTATATTAAACTATCAATTCAGGTCCTGAAAATTATCACATATTGTCTCCCATTTTATTATTTCAAGACCTGAATTCGGGCTCTGAATTGATAGTTAATATAATTCAGATCTAGTTTATTTATTTTTCGGAAAAAAAAATCTATCTATTGAATTCAAATCAATTTACACCTTCGAAATCGAATTCAGATGCGAACCGTTCGATCCATCCGGATTCAAAGCGTGGGCATTGAACGGAGGTTGCCCTGCGATTCCAGATGTTCTGAGATTATTCAACAAGTTGATCCAAACAGGGTTTAAGGTGTTCCTGGTGACGGGCAGGGATGCGGAGACACTCGGGCAGATTACCGTTGAGAATTTGGAAAACCAGGGGTATTTTGGGTACGAGCGTCTCATTTTAAGGTACACCCGTCGCTCTCCTATTGGATGTGTTCATTTTAAGAGCTAACTAATTACAATTCATTAAGGGTGATTAATGTCTTAAATAGGGCTGCTGCGTACAAGGGTCAAGGAGCGGTAATGTACAAGTCAGCAATGCGTAAGCAGTTGGTAGAAGAAGGATATAGAATATGGGGCAACACTGGAGATCAGTGGAGTGATCTTCAAGGGGAGTATACAGGGAATCGAACCTTTAAGCTTCCTAATCCTATGTACTTTGTCCCTTAATTACGTACACTTTTATTAATTAAATATAAACTTTGTTTTTATTACATGGGGGGTATTTAGCTTAGAATCTATGTCGTGTGACTTTATGTAACGTCAAGAAATACCTGTATTTGTATCACTTATCACCATCCATATTGCAGCATTGTTGCACTAAAAGGGTAGCAAGGATTCCCTTTTTGAAATAAACTATGATTGTGTTTTGCTTCACCATCCAATTAACTTTATATTATCAACAAAATAATAATGCTGAAAAGATATGATGAATAGTGCTAAATTTTTGTGGTAGTTGATTATAGGACGTTTTAAGATACAATAGGATATAACTTATGACTTATACATACCCCGATTACAACCCGATTCCTCTATTACAAACTGTGTTTCGTCGTCTCTCGACGACGAAACATTATTTGGAATCGAGGGTCTCGGAGGTATGTACAAGCTAAGATATAGAATGCCTCTTAGTCCTCCTCCCATTTTTGCCTTCAGTTGGCTTGTTCTTCTTCCCCCACTTGTGTTGTTTCCCTCCATCTTGACCCTTGAATATACCAATTCTTCCAATCCCTCTAGATATAGATGTTAACAAGGTTTTCCCTTGTCTAGATTTATCAATCATACCCTGTTTCATCACCACTTGTTCTTTTTCAAGATCACTCAGCCTTACCCTCATTCTTGATATCTCCAGCTTCAGCTCCCGATTCTCTCGCCTCAACGAAGCATACGTGTCTCGTGGGGACATGGCAGCGCTCGGCACCCCACTGCTCATTTTCTGTGACATCAAACCCTCTCCACAGCTTCCCGAGAGAGCATTCTTTAACCGGAGCTGCTCAAAATAGAGAACACGGACTACCAGATGGACCGGGAGTCTGTCGTTTTGGGCAGCATGGTTGCACGCTTCTTGGGACAGCTTTTGGCAGTCGATAAACTTGCACAACTTCTTGCACTCGTGTTCCTTCAGCATTGGATGCGCCTGGCGAATGGGAAAAGACAAGACCATATACATTGAGAAATGCAGTAGATATATACAATGCAAATTCTTTGCTCCAAACACTAGGTTCATACATCAATGTTTTTACCTTCAAGTAGATGTCGATGGCCCTGTAGAGTCCATCATCGATAACACGAGCATAATCGGGTAGCACTTCGATCATGGAAATGAACTTTGGAAGGGTCAAATAGGGATCAGGAGCAATTTCAGCTAAATATGCATCAACAAGCCTCCCAACTTTCAACAAGCATCCATGGCTTGGGGACCCCATTTCTTCCGATTCGTACCCACATTCTTCCTTCTCTTCTTCATCGATTCGTTGCAAGAACTGTACCAGAATCTGATGGATCGTATCAACGTCAAACAAGGAATCGCCAGCCTGTATTGAAGGTATAAGCAGATCATCCAGCAATGCCATTTCTAACCTATACGCAATCCTCTTCTCGAGCTCAAGCCTACAAGCTAACGTTGCATCGACCATAATGGCCACCCTCGTCATCCCAAACAAGAAATTCAATGGAATCGAAGAGCTTTTCTCTGTGGGTAATAATGTTACCAGTGATTCCACAATTGACTTTTGGCCACTCTCGAACACACACTGAGTTGTTCTTGCTGGATTCCATATTTGAGGTTTCCCAATACCTTTTAATGATGTTTGAGCATAATGCATCAAAGAAGCAACTATACTGTCCGTTCGAACGCCACTTTGTCCCATGGCACTAATGACTCTACAATAAAAGTTTATTCCCAACTCACTGAGGTCTTCAACCCACCACTCAAGACACCTATCTTTGAGTTCTAACGAACCGCTATGACAATCTAAACGAGATAAACCCGATACCAGCTGTTCCTTACAAGCATTACGAGCAATAGCACTAATACATCTCTCTGGAATTCCTATTTCATCAGCAAGAGGTAGTAAGTTCTCACAGGAAGATAGAACCTCAACTGATTTTTCAAGACTTTGACATACAACTTCAGTTAGATAGGTTTCCGTACGTTCAATGAGGTTCTCGTCTTGGTAATCATCCGTCATCTCCAAATACTCTGCAGCACAGCGGAGGGGGGCAACATTCGTTGTGGTGATCACAAAATTCATGCCATAACAAAACTTTGCTGCAAGTTCAAAGGTTTCCGGCCCACCGGGCAAGTTAGTGAGTTCTAGCTTCGATAGACTTGCATTTTTCACCTCCGCCACCAGCTTTCGGATTTTCCTACTCCGAGCTACCAAAGGGAACTTTTCCAACCAAAGGAGTGGAAACAATTGTTAGATCACTTCATTTAATACTCAGAAGGTAAATTTTCTTTACTCAACACAGAGCAATTTTGTTGTGTTAAACAAGACAGAAATATCACCTTATGCAATAGAAAGGACTCTCCATTGACAACGATTGTAATGTCCCCAGCAACATCAGAGAAAATACTGCAGACACACACATGGAACCATCAACACGAATTCAGATGGAACCTGAACAAGATGAAACGAGCTTTCGAACCATATGCATTCAACAAAAGCACAAGATCATCAGGTTGCCTTAAGATGGAAAATGTCAAGGGCCCAACAGCAACTACATTGTCATTAAACGAAATCCTTGAAGATATAGTTTCCATAAAAAGCCCAACTAGGAATTAGAAAAGATTGATCTAATGGTATAGAAGTTGATCAAATCTACTTTATAATGTTGTCATGGGGGGTAGCACAACTTTCTCTTGTCAATAAATGGATCAATCAGAGAGGCATTTTCATGACTATGATTAACCACAATATCAAGCAATGCTGTAATAAAAAAAAAAAGCATAACAAATCTGAGGTATGCTTTCACAATAACCTAAAATTTGTTCAACAAATTTACAATATAAGTAGACAAGAAAGCTCAATGAAATCTAGTACTCCCAGAAATGGCTATCCCCTTTGAAAGCAACAAAATAAACCTGATGAGAGAGAGAGAGAGAGGAGAAAGAAGTGAATACCGGTTGGCAAATGAAGTGGAGAACTTGGGAGTGGAGGTGGGAGAAGGGTTGTGAGAGGAAGACAGAGATTGCTCCCACACCATTACAATTGGTTGATGTTGTTCTTACAAGAATCAAACTTCACACTCTCAAATCAGCCTAATCTAAACAACAGTGAAATGCAATGAGGAATCAATCATTCAGGAGAGAAGGCAAGGCCCCAAAGAAAGTTAATTCAACAAGGAGCCCACTTTTCCATAAAGTGCAAAAAATTCAAGAATTGGCAAATTGAATTAAAAGGGAAAGGAAAAGAACATCATGTTATCAACAGTTTCGAAATTTATTTCATCCATATTACGACCCACATATTACATAATTTAAAATTGTAAAAGAAATAATAACAAAGCGATTATTTTAATCTCAAAAGGAGAAGGAATGCAGATTACTTACAACAGAATTTACCTTTTTCTTGTTTTCCCAGGAGCTCCTTTTGCTTTTCATTCCTTTGTCTGGTTCTAGTGAAATGGATTGTCTCTTTAATTTTACTTTTCTTTGTTTATTTAAATGTCTGCTTTTTTTATACTCCTATTTTTTTAAAGAGTGGAGCCTATGTTAATTTTTTTTTTTTAAGATGTATTAAAGCTGTATTTAAAAAATATATATTTGAAATTTGGAATTAAATAACATGCGTTACTAATTTTGGGCAAGGCAGAGTGGGTTTTCATGAAGTGGCTTGTCGTGGTATCATCTCTTTCTTAATTAGTTTTCCGCAAAATGTCGCTATTTAAACTTTTTTTCTAAAAAAATTAATAATAAATAAATAAATAAGAGGTCATGATATATACATTTGTGTATATATATTTTATATGTAAAAATATAAGGTTGATAATAATTGAGAAAAGAAAAAGGGCAAATACGGGCATTATGGGAATTGGGAAGCATGTAAGAATTGAAAATTAAACAGTGTGTGAGATGATGAAAAATGACCAAATTATTGGATGGGAGAATCTCAGCAGCTTTTGTCCCTTCTGCCTCCTCGATTTATTTTCCAACATTAAGCTGAGATATATTGATGACAATAACCAACTCATAAACATTACCCTAAATATTTTTTTTATCAGGAATAATAGTTCATATTATTAAAAAGAGTTAGGTACGAGAAATACCTAACTCTAAAATAATCGCATGAGAGTTTACAAATATAAAGAGATACTATCAGAGATACAATATCTTAATTGATTACACTCTTAGGACTAGTTATCCAATCTTGAAATCTTCCTGGTAAACTAACTAATGAAAGATCAAATAACCAATTCCAAACTCTAACCTTTATCTCCTCTACCAACTTTTTCAATGAGTATTTCTCTCCATGAAAAACGAACATATTTCTAGTTTTCCATATTAACCATATAACACATTCTCATATGGATATAGTTAGATCCTTTCCTTTCTTCCCTGAAATAAGACTACTGAAATGAAGTAGGTTATTCAAGGGATTCGAGGAAAGAACCGTCTTCACATCCATCCACTCGATACACTTCATCCAAACTTTATAAGCAAAATCACATTCAAAGAAAATATGTCGAACCGTCTCAGAATGAGTGTCACAAAACACACAATTAGTGGTAACTCCTGCCGGTAAGCTTTGTCTCCTTTGAAGCAGAGTTGTTGTTGGAATTCTTTCCCATAAGGCTCTCCAAACATGTACTTGTACTTTAGGTATAGCTTTATTATTCCATACCAAGTGAAAATTTTGCTTTGATTCTGAGGCTCCAATCTTCTTTCTCCATAACATGTCGTAAACTTCTTTAGTTGTATATTTGCCTTTGGTTCCATTCTTCCATCTCCATCCATAAACAGCCCCCTAGATAAAACACATTAAGCAAAGAAGTTAGATTATTCAACATCTCTTTTTCTCTCTAAGCTCCCTTCTCCAACTCCAGTTCCAACTCCATTCTTCATCCCTCCAAGACCCCAACTCACTCACTTTCTTAAACTTATCTAATGTTAAACGATAAAGTCTCTTGAATTTAATTTCCAATGAACCTCCCTCCCCAACATTACCCTAAATATAATTTCAAGTGACGTAAATCATGCAACATTAATTCAGGTAAACTCTACGACATGAATGTACGTGTAAAATTAAAATAAATGACATGGATATATTAATCATCTCTTAATCATATTATAATAAGAGAAATGAAAAAAATAGAGAAAAAGATTTTTATTAATTTTTAAATCACCTGATGCCTCCCAAATAAATTAGCAAACTTCTGAACACAACCCCCAACCTCAAATATTATTAGTCTCATGGCCACCTTGTCTTTATTATTATTATTATTTAGATTATTATTACTTAAATATGATTGAGAAAGGGAATATAATAACACGTGTGTCGTTTACTATGGAAGAACTTATACTCATAACTACACAATTATAGATTATGATATCATAAATACTCTTATGCACATTTTGTTTTACACAATTTTGTTTTGCATATTATTTTTTCTTTTTTATATCACAAAAAATCAAACCCTTTGCAAACACTTCAAAGGTACGAGTCAATGTATAATAAATAAACATCAATCCCATACTTGACATGCAGTCGAGAATTGGAAATTTTAATTAACAGCAAAATCGTGTAGATTTCCAAACCTAATACTAATAAGTAATATTCTTTTTTATATCACAAAAAATCAAACCCTTTGCAAACACTTTGAAGGTACGAGTCAATGTATAAACCTCATAAACTTCACTCCCATACTTGACCACCAGAAATTCCATCACCCATCGGACAACATGCACAACCAAAACACACACCCACAAGCAAATAATTCAGTTAAATTGCAAGAAAAAAGAAAACCCACAAAATACAGTGCAATTCGCCTCTGTGTCACACACACACACACTCATTTTCTTACAACAACACAACACCCTCCATCATGTGTGACAAAACAAAAGAATCACCACCTCTTCTTCCTCTGCTCACACGATTCAAACTCTCTGCCATATCACTGGCTGCTCGTGTCTACACTCGCCGCGATGGCACCATCTACCGTCGTCTCTCCACCTTCTTTGACAATAAAACGCCCCCCCCCCCCCCCGCCACCAAGCTCGTCCACAACATCCGGGTCTCCACCTCCGACATCCACATCGACACCTCTCGGAGTTTTTGGTTCCGCATTTTCACCCAGACCACACTGCCAAGTTAAGTTTAACTCAAAACTTTGAAATGAAGAGGTTTAAATTTCAGAAAAGAGAAAGATATCAACCACCAAGTTCCTCCAAACCAGATATCAGCATTCCCATTAATGACAAAAACCAAATTTAACTTGAATAAACAGATAAATCATTTGAATTAACAAATAACCACTTACACATTTCATCAAGCACCCCATGGTTTAAAACATGCAAATCACAAATCATAACAATTAGTAATGACCATTTCCTCTTACTCAGCTGTCAATTTACCCATTCATATCAACAATCAACTTTAACCTGAATGAATTCACAAACTTTCTTATCGATCCTAAAGAAATTCGTACATGCCATATCCATTATTGATTGATAAAAGCTAACATAACGAGAAAACATGCGGACTCAACAAACAAAGCACAAGATATCTTGACTCTCGAGCACCCAGATTTTTTTCGATGGAAATTCTCAAATCTCCAACCACATCAACCATATTCGATTATGAATGAGGAAAAGAGGAAATGGAGAAAGAATGACGAGAACGGAAATCAATTATAAAACATAAAATAAAGTAACTTTCATAAGTAATGAGAGCATGTTTAAGCCAAACGCACCTTCATAAGTAATGAGAGCATGTTTAAGCCAAATGCCTCAAAGACGATATATGGCGACCGATAACATCAACTGTTGAGCAAAATTTGATGCAAATGATATAAAATTGTGCAACAAGGCTGTGTAGAGTGTCTGGGAAACTATCATGAATGTTTTCCCTAATCAAGCTAAATTTCAACATGGAAAGTGCAAACAATTACAAAAATCATGGCTACAAGCCAAATTTCAATGCTAGAAATAACCGTGCATATAGTAGGTAAGTATCAATATCATAGTGGCATATTTAAAGGGGGCAATAGCTAGTTAAGCAAAGGCATAGCTATGTCCTGAGTGGCGGCTCATCCATCGAAAAAAATCGTCCAGCTGGTACATGAAACGAGGTATCAAGTGCTCAAAAACCTGCTTTACAAAAAGTCAGTGGTTAAGCATATGCAAACAAAGAAGGCCCTATGTATCATATGCTTGTTCATACATCACATGTCTCATAGAAAACTAAGACAATATGAAACAAATAAATGTTCTGCAGCAGGTAGGAATGCACCTTGGAGAGATTATAAAATGAATGTGATATCTTAAATACTCCTGAAAGGTAAATGTTAATAAGCTCATAAATACAATAAATTTAGTAAATAGCCTCCTTTCTTCCTTATTTATCTCTAAATATGAGAAATAACTTATGAGGACTCAATAGAATTCCACATCTACTAACTTTAGCACTTTTAATGCTGACACGTAATCATATACTTCTAACAACTCCAGGAATTTATAAATTAGCTTGTAGCGATAAGTATAACCTCTGCATTTATTGTCTGGCAGCGCATCTAAAGGTGGACGTCCATGATATCCAGAGGACACCACCAAAAGAGAAATTCCATGGGAAATGGTGAGGTTCGATACCAAAAAATCTCTATTCAACCAGAAGATCATCAGAGCCAAATCTACAAGATTAAAGAAATTGAGCACTGCGTTGTTGTGCGGGAACGAAAGGAATGTTTCACGTGTGTGATCCCATGACTGTGGGAAAGCTCTGGCACTCATTTGTATTCCGGGAATGTTCATTAAATGCTGCCCTGCAATTGGTAATTAGGTACATAATTATGCTCCATTAATCTTAATTTTGCCTCCCGTGCTGCTTGTGATTATTTTGTTTTCCTGTTCTATTCTTCATTCACTCACTTATGCTCTAATAAAGAATTCACAAACTTACCCATTCACTCACTCATTCACTCACTTATGATTCTTTTGTTTTCCTGTTCTGTTCTGTCAATTAACCCATTCATATCAACAATCAACTTTAACCTGAATGAATTCACAAAACTTTCTTATCGATCCTAAAGAAATTCGTACATGCCAAATCCATTATTGATTGATAAAAGCTAACATAACGAGAAAATCAGCTTCAAATACTCCACACATTGGATAACAGAACAGGAAAACAAAAGAAATCAAAAAACAAAAGGCAGGCCGTACAGGAGGCAAAATTAAGATTAATGGAGCATAATTATGTACCTAATTACCAATTGCAGCAGCGAAATTCAAGGGCTTCTCTCAACCGTTCGGGTTTGGATTACAAATGACGGGTTTGGATTACAAATGAGTGTCAGTGGGAGCACACACGTGAAACATTCCTTTCTGCATTACGTTCCCCGCTCAATTTCCTTAATCGTGTGTAGATTTGGCTATGATGATGTTCCATTATATGGTTGAACAGACCTTTTTTTTTTGGTGTCGAACCTCCCCATCTTCAGTGGAATGTCTCTATTGGTGATGTCCTCCGGGATTACATCGAGGTCCACCTTAAGACGAGCTGCGAAACAAAAAACGCAGAGGTGATACGTTTGGGTACAAGCTAAAGCTAATTCATATATTCCCGACGTTGTAGAAAGGAGGAGAAGCCATTAAAACATTTGGAGTACAATTCAACTTCCTTACTAGCCAATTCGACGAACTGGCTAGGGGTAATTGATGGGTCTGTAAAACACGTAGGGTAGTAGGGGAGGTAGGAGTCGCTTAGGGTTGCGAGAGTGCGAAGAAATTGGCGCCGCCGCCAGGTGTGCAGAACCCTAGGGGTGGTGGCGGGGGAAAGGCGGAGACGGAGTGGGGGTTTGATCTGGGTGGGTTTTTGGCGGAGACGGAGTTGGATCATCGTTTAGGTTAAAGTAATTTGAAAGAAATTGTAATGAATTTGAGAGGATGCTGTGATGAACTTCAAGTATGAGAAAATGGGGTGGATTCGAATTTCGAAGCAAAAACGGGCAAAAACAAAATTAACGCGCAACCTGAAAATTTAGAAATAAAAGCTGCGGCCCAAACATTTTCCAGAGCCCATTTTCAAGCCCAACTTCACTATTTACATTGCTCCTTAATTAAGCATCTTCTTAGTAGAGATGACAACGGGTACAGTACCCGCTTATTTTGGGGTACCCGTATCCGTATTTGATTAAAAAATAACTATCTGTATCCGTATTCGTTCCGTTTAAAAAATTTATTATGGTACTCGTACCCATCCCATTACCGTTTATCAATACCCGCGGGTACACATACCCGTTTAATATTCATTTATTTTATATATATTTATATTTTTTATTATCTAAATAAGTATAATAATAAAAATTACATTATTATTAATTAATTATAAAATAAATATAATATAATCCCTCCGTCCTGCACCAAGGGTCTCTTTTTTTCATTTTGGTCGTCTCATTCAAAGGGTCCCCTTTCCTTTTTTATACACATGGGTCCCACACTCACCCACTAATACAATTAAAATATGGGGCCTACACTTCCACTAATACAACTACCCACTACACATTAAATAATAATACTTATTAATCCACGTGCAAAAAAGTAAAATGCACCTTGATGCGGGACGGAGAGAGTAAATTGTATTATTTTAAATAAATGGAGTATTTAATAAACATGATTAAATAAAACTTATAACTATCAATTAAATATATAAAATATCTTATCATATATAAATTATATAGTATATATTAAATTTTATAAAAAAAAATATATATATAATCGGATTACCCCGCGGGTATTTGAGGCATTATGGTACCCGTCCAAAACTCTAATAGTATTTTTCACAACTACCCGTACACATCTCAAACCCATTTACAACTACCTGTACCCTACCCATTAAGATTCGGATAGATCGAGTACCCAAAAATACCCGTCCCATTGTCATCCCATTCTCATCCCCACTTCTGAGTCCAGCATGCAGTTGATTTTGGTTGGAAAGTGGGTGGTCCTACCTCATCTTTACTTTAACTAAACAAGAGTTTTTTACCTATCCAACTTCCACTTTTTTTTTTTCTCCATGACCTTTTTTTCTTTTATTGTTGCAATTTTTCTTATTTTAGGAGACATAAATTTATTTGTAAAATTTATACACTTAGAATTGAATATGGAGTATAAATATGAAGAGTAAAATTTATGTATTTAAACTAAATTTAGAGGCCTACTTGGGTGACATGTGGTCACCCATGACCCTCTCACATGAGGGGGTGGGCCCACATGTAAGGGTGGACCCCACCCCTCATATGAGAGGATCATGGGTGACCACGAGTCACTCAAGAATTACCCTTAAATTTATAGCAATACATTCAAAAATTTATGATTACGTTTAATTTATTTAATAGAAAATTTTATTTAATTCTGTAATTTCCTTTTGTTTTATTATAGAATTTCGTAAGATAAGTATATCTTATTTTAATTGAGACTGTGAGATTAATTTCTTCTGTGAGAACGGAAGAACGGACGACAAATTGGACGTGGGGATGAGGGATTTGGGGGTCGTGGAATTGGACTGTGGGATAGATACAGCCGAACTTATTTAAATAACAAGGGTATATATGACATAAAGTGTGCATGTTACTGTAATAATTCCACAAGGGACATTAACATTTTCTTAAAACAGTTAAATATAATAATCTCATTTTAAAGAACTTTTTAAATAATCGATAAAGAGAAGGAAAAAAGAGACTGACTGAAATAATTATTAATTAAATGTAATTAGTATATTGCCCGCGTGTTAAGTGGTATATAATATTTTTTTCAAAAAAATATTTTATTTAATAAATATAAAATAAATTATATATTTTAGATTATTTACGCCCGTACATTAGTTATATTATATTAAATGAATTATACAAAATTAAATTAATATTATGAAATATATATTTTTAAAGAGTAATTAATATTATTACTTTATTTCTTAATTTATTATGAAATATATTACATACTTAATTTAATTGTTTTAACTAATATTTTTAAAATTTTATTTAGACTTTAAATAAAATATAAATCAATCAAATATTAATTTACACACTTTATTTTGATAAAATATAGATTATTTCGGATTTAATAAAAATAATAACCCATTTATCTATTATATGTTTTAAATGGCTTAATTTAATATTTATTTTTATAATGTAGAATAAAGAAATAAATATATTTAATTATTAATGCTTCACACTTAGAAATTTGTCATAATTAAATGTAATAAATATTAATTATTAAATTAAAAAATAAATTTTAAAAAAATTAAATAAAGACCAACCAATCAAAAAGTAACACATATAAAAAAAATTAGAATGCACCTAATATTGCCACATACATTTTTGCAAAAAAATTATTTTAGCAACTACTTTTCAATTATATATATTAGTATTAAATTATCGAACTGATTTTCACGACCCCAATAAAAACGCGATTTTAATTGAGAGAGAGAAATGTGAAGAAATCGTGTTTACAGACACCAATAAAAACGTTATTTTAATTGAGAGAGAGAGAGAGAAATGTGAAGAAATCGTGTTTACAAGGAAACCCTGTAATCTAGATTAGCCTTCTCACATCAACACTTGGCGAGTGAGCTCCGCCATACGAACAGGATGTCAGCACACGAACTACTGGTGTTCCCATCTGCTCTCAACGAGTGAGTACTTCTCTTCATCCTCCCTAGCTTCTGCAGTTTCTGTTTGATTGTATCGATGATTCGATTTGTGTCGCTCTCTGCAGTTACTCTCCAATTGTTTCTTTCAATTGCCGCTGTGAATCAGCTTTCCCCCATAATTTATCTCTACTTCTCAATCCAGGTGTTTGGAGAGGTTAGTTGAGTTATCTCAACTATTAGCCGTTGATTAAAAGTTATCATCCAATTAGTCTGTATTGATCTTCTGGAATTCTCTGTAGCTGTCACAATTGTGTACATTTTATTTGGTTGTATATGTGTATAATAAAATCACTTGTTCCTTTCGACAGAATTGTATCAATTTTATTTCCAGTGCTGTTATATGAGTAGAATTGTGGCGTGTTTTGGTCTGAAAGTATTATTCTGTAGTTTATATGCGAATAGGCTGCATATGCATTGCATGTTGAACCATTTTTATGCATATGGTCACGTGCCTTGCTTTGCAGGCAGCAGGAACCAGAGGATTTCTAGACTGAGGGCAGGCTTTTGGGAGTCCATTAGATCAGGGTAATGGAGCCAAAGGTGCAAAAGAAAATTTTTGCACATATTTTTTGACTATGATTGGCCATTATATAGTTTACTTGTTTATGCAATTCATTGGTTGATTCTGTTCAGCACAGTTACTGTTGTAGTGAAATTCCCGTTTCCATTAGGCTAAAGAATTTACCTGCGGTTGGGCTTTGTGTGCATACGACAACAACAAATTTCAGAAGTTGACCTGAAGTGGAGGATAAATGACTTGTGATGATTCATGTTGTAGGATTTTGAAGAACAATTCGACGCAATTTGTAGAACCTCCCTCCACTAGTGAAGAAGAAGAAGAGCCTTTGCCCGAAGAATTTGTTCTTGCCGAGAGGACCAGACCTGATGGGACAGTTGAACAGATCATATTTTCATCCGGCGGGGATGTTGACGTGTATGATCTCCAATCTTTATGCGACAAGGTATTGTTTTCAGTTCCTTGATAAACATATTTTTCTGATATTCTTCAATGGATTAAGTCTATCTACTCCTGAGATGCCATACATGTCAACACGAGATGCTTTTTCGTGATATGTGGCAATGATGTAATATTGCTAACTTGCTTTTTTTATGTTTCACTGGTTACAGCTCATTAATAGTTGTCCTAGAGGAGTTTTTGGAGGTGCTGCTAGCTTTCCTTATTAGAACATCTAAATCTATGATTTCTTGAAATTATGTTTGCTACCTTCAGATGTGAATTTTCCTGATGCTTCTTTTAGATGTTCAGGGTTTTACATTTCTTAATCTATATAGGTTTTAATGTTTGCATATCCTTGATGCTATTAATAGGTTGGTTGGCCACGCAGGCCTCTATCAAAGCTAGCAGCAGCTCTGAGAAATAGCTACATGGTTGTTACTTTGCACTCCGTCAGCAAATCTGCTGGGGAAGGTATTAGTGACAGAACTTTTCCTAATCAAATGATACAATCTTTTGTTTACCTGATACTGATTGTTCTCCAAAAACTGGAAACGTTATTTCCCATCAATTTAATTACTATCAATATATGTTAATAAATAAACTCAAATGACAGACATCTTATTGTACTTTGGCAAGTTACTTGACAGAGGGAAACAAGCAAAAAGAATTAATAGGAATGGCCAGAGCAACTTCAGATCACGCTTTCAATGCAACAATTTGGGATGTTCTTGTGGATCCTTCTTATCAGGTATTATTATTGCACTATATAAAGTGAGTTTCATTAATCATGCTACATTTTAATGCCTAACAATTAAATGGAATTTTGATCCTGGGCTTCCGGTCTTAGTCCTGGAAAGTAAGCAGTACAGAGCATGATCCTTTTTCTTTGTTGAAGATTATTTTATCTTTTTTATCAAATATTTGTAGATATTTGTTCTTGATATAATATTCTCAAGACTACTAATTAAAAATCTTGATGTTTTTTGGTTCTTTTGCCATATTTTTTACTTTTAATGTTTCATTCGTGACATGTGAAAGTTCCCACTAAGTTCTAAAAAAAGAAGCTTTATCTCATAACAACTTGCCACTCAGAACCTGATTATTATCATCCTGTTCTTATAATATTGAAATCAGTCTTTTGTTGGGTGGTCGAAAAAGGATTAGAGTGAATTTTGAAATTCAATTATTTTCCTTTATAATTTACATCTTCATTTACTGTGCATGACTTTTAATTCAGACTCTGTATTATGCATTTACATCTATTTGAGTGTGCTGTGGCTCAGGGCCAAGGACTTGGTAAAGCCCTCATAGAGAAGCTTATAAGGGCACTTTTGCAACGGGACATAGGGAATATCTCACTCTTTGCTGATAGTAAAGGTAGAATACCAATTATACATTGTCAACATAGATGATTTAAATTTCTTCAATCATTCTTTAAATTCCATTAACACAGTGAAACAAGTAGATGCATATTGAGACAGACAATTGTTGTAGATACAGAATTTTGAGCTTGTCTTGTTTATTGCCATTGGTTGCAGTTGTGGAGTTCTACCAGAATCTAGGTTTTGAACCTGATCCGGAGGGCATTAAAGGTATGTTTTGGTACCCAAAGCAATAGTGAATCTGAAGTCTGCACGACCGCTTGAATGCTCAATTTGGGCGTCGTCCAGTGCAATTCTTTGGAGGAACGTGACAGTTCCCACCTCCCTATGATGCCAATAACACAAATATACTGGTATGAGTGATCAGCTTCTTAAGAGCTTCTAGTTGTATATTCATATACAGTACCCCATGAATGAATGGGCTTTAAGATGTTGACTAAGTGAATAAGTTTCAAATATACTAACCTTTAATATATTCTCTCTTCAAATACTACATTACACTGCAGGATTGTTGGTTTCAAGATGTGATATCCTAACACAATATGACAAATTTTATGGTGTAATATAATTATTTATTGTCAAGGTTCCTTAACTTCTCTGTCTGTCTTTTTATTTTTAAAATTTTGATGCAATTAGAAGTATATAGTACTCACTACATTACATAAAGTGAAGGTCAACGGATTCACACCCAATTTTTTCGGTTCGAATTTCATGTTACATTAACATCTCATTTGTAAACTGTTGGATTCATTGACACAGGCGGGAGACAAAATTTATGCCCTTAAAAGTTGGGATTTCTTCTATCGCACGTGTCGCTTACGTGTATGGGAGATGTAACATGAAAATGCAATAGGATATCCGTTGCTCAATTATTTATGCTTACAAGGACTATGCATTATTCGTTGTATACTTTTATGTAAAATGAAACTTATATATATTAGTGAATATGAATGGTCTAAAAAAAAATCATCATTGTCGTAATTAACTGCCCTGGTTGGCTGTTGTACTTGGTAAAACTCCATTTTCCACTCAAACTGTGAGATATTGTTAATTGTCATTTTCCACTCAAAATGGGTATAATAGGGATTAAATTGATGAAATTAATCAAATTATATTAGCACCAATTGAAGCCTGCAATCCACTACAGCAAGCAACCGTCTTTTCTCCATTTAAAAGGTTATTATTTTTGGCA
This sequence comes from Pogostemon cablin, assembly GCA_023678885.1. NCBI lineage: Eukaryota > Viridiplantae > Streptophyta > Magnoliopsida > Lamiales > Lamiaceae > Pogostemon > Pogostemon cablin. The sequence goes on from CM042983.1 coordinate 3,206,010, forward strand.
GCTAGCGACTTTAAAAAATTAGCTTGACTATGGAATATACTCAAATTTAATAATATAAAGTCCAATTGACTTGGTTAATGTTTCCATAGGTCCACCCAAACATATTCTATTACTATGTTTTTTAAAAAGATGATTTCGCATATTCATAAAGTCGGTTTCATATGAAATTGAATGTGTTAAATGTTGCCATTACAATTATTTTTTCTTCTGAATAATGAACTTTTACTATGGGAAAAATTACGAATTAAGATATAATAGAAGTAAACTAAAAAGTTGCCTGGTTTGGAGTAATAGGAAGAGTTAATGGAAATAGAGACATATTAATTTTTATTATTGATGTTTGATTAGTGTGGGGTAATCAAAATTCTTAAATCACTTCCATTCATTTAATAACTATACTCCACTCATTATCATTTCATTTATAGAATTCCTGTTAAGCAACTTCTAATTTTTTAAATGACTAAAAATTTGTCAGTCTTATTGATAAGAAATAATTACTGATAGGTACACACTTTGTACCCCTAATTACTACTAGATACATTGATTTAAAATAATTATTATTTAATACAAAATATTAAAGTAAAATACCAAATATACCCCTAAACCCATATACCTTTAAAACACTAACCCCAACCTCCACCCACCACCGGACCACCGCTGCCGCTGCCGGACCGCCGCCGCCGCCGGCGGAGCTCCGGCGACCGGTCGCCGGAAAATCTGTTCGTCAGAAAAAAAAATAAAAAAAAAAATAAAAATAAAAAAAAAAACCTGGTCGCCTGAAAGCTGCCGCGCCGCCGCCGCCGGAGCTCCGGCAACCGGTCGCCGGAAAAACTGTTCGTCCAAAAAAAAAAGAAAAAAAAAAAAAACTGGTCGCCGGAAAAACTGCCGCCGCCGGAAAAGCTGCCGGACCGCCGCCGCCGGACCACCACATTTTTTTGCTGCACACACTTTTTTTTTCCTGCACTCACTTTTTTTGCTGCACACACTTTGCTGCACATGAACTTTTGCTGGACACAATATTTATGTGCAGCACATTAATAGGGGTAATATTGGAATATCACTATATATTTTTGTATCTAGTAGTAATACTTTTGTATGTTTGTATCTCATAGTAATTTAGGTTTTTTTTGTGTACCTAGTAGTAATCTTCCCTATTGATAATAATAGTCTTCACATATAAGTGTGACACTTAAATTCTAATTCAACTTAAACATTTTTCGTGAAATCGTTTTGCCAATTTCATTACAATAATTAACTATGTGTGAATGTATATGGATATGCACTTCATGAAAGAATAATAAATAGACCTCGTATTGACAAAACCAGGCATGACTTCATCAAAATAATCAATCATAATCAATATTTCCATGATTTAATTGAATGAACATAAATATCTTCCATGATTTAATTGGTTGAAGATAAAAATAAATTATATGTTTTTTTTTTCAAACACTATATTGTTTTGATATACTATTAAGTATTATCTGTCACTTTTGCTACCTCAAGCCAACCAATCTCATGGCTTCATAATTCGTAATATCTTATTTAAATTTGAAATAAAATTATGCTAAGTGGCCGAATTAACAAAGTCTTGATTGAAATTGCTCTCCACCAAACACTAATCTATAGTTTTACAACTTGCATTATTTGGAATTCTATCCAAACATTTGTTAATATTTGAACAGAACAGTAATTGATGTGGATGTAGAAAACTAGATAAGCTTTACAATTGTTTACATTCATATGGAAATTAAATAAATATTAAAAAGCGATAACATCTCTATTGTATAATTTTACGTCCAAAATAAAACAGTTATTATTATATTATTATTATTATTTTATAAAAAATTAGTTTCCTTTATTTTTTTATTAAAAATATTAGTGTAACAATAGCATAAAAATGTTGGCAGATTCTTGCGTGACCTTGGTCATATATGAACAAATATCATAATAACCGTTAGATATTAATGAAAAGAAATTGATGGTTGGATGAAATAAAGTTAATAACTGCAGTGTACTGAACAGACGGTTGCTTGTAATGACCCATGTCATCCAAATAATCCCCAAAAATGTTATACTAAACAAAATAAAATAAAATATTTAAAAAGAATACGAGAAAGTAAAAAGAAGATGGCGCTAATTTAAAGTTTAAACAGTGCGTTGGCAATGGCGCCAAAGCCAATAGCCAATCTACCGAGTTTTCTGAGTTCATTCTTCCATGATCCAAAGTTTTGCAGAGTTGAATATGTCGACTCCTCCAGTCATCACGATCGAACTTCCATACCCAATTTCTGCAATTTTATATCTACTAATTCTCAGGTAAAAAAAAAAAAAGCCCTAAATCTTCCCGTTGACATTGTTGTTGACATCGCCATTTACCTAATACTTACTGATTTTTTTTCAATTTTTCTGACTGCTTCCCAACTCCCAGGTTCCATATTATATTATAATTTACACTGCGAAGAATATTAGTTTGTATTTATGTATTGGTATTAAAGGATTACCAATTTACTGGATCTTAATTTATTGTCATATGTGTGCTCCACTTGCGAAAGCTGGTTCTCTTTATTGTATAGTTGAATGTATGTAATGTCTTGACTTCTTCGTTTCTTCCTTGTTATTGAGTTGTGGATTTTAAGGGGTGGTTGTTAGCTTCTTACAATTTGTATTTTGGGGTGGGGTGTCGAATTGTATGATTGGTTTTGACTGAGGACCTTGTTGTATCACACTTTCAGATGGCAGGGAAGACATTTCTTGTGGTTGGGATACTTCTTGCACTTTCTTCGTATTGGTTCACTCCAATTGCATATGCACAGGTTGCTGATGCAAATGAAGGTTTGTAACTTTGATCTTGTCATTTTCATTCCGCTTCTTGCGTGTATATGCGTGTCGAAATGGTATAGAAACTAGCCTTTGGTTCTTCCACATATTTTAAAGTGGATATCTGATAATCTAATACATGAATCTTGTCTGCTTCAGTCTCCGCATTACTGGCAATCCGTAATCAACTGAATGATCCCTTTAAGCGTCTCAATTGGACGAGGAAGGCTGATCCGTGTACCTCAAATTGGACAGGAGTGATATGCACTCAAGTTCTTTCGGATGGTTACATGCACGTTCAAGAACTGTATGAACTTCTCTCTTTAATGTCACTTGAGACAAAGTACTCTGTTTAGATTAGGCTTTTTATGAATTATCTTACTCTGCCTTGGTATACAGACGCTTACTTCGTCGAAATCTGTCTGGGACGCTAGCTCCAGAGCTTGGCCAGCTACCTTATATGATAAGATTGTGAGTCTTTAATATATTTACCTAATAAGAGATAACTAAATTACTAAAAAATTTGGTTTTATGTGTCAGGGACTTCATGTGGAACAGCATAAGTGGGAGCATACCTAAGGAGATTGGAAATATACCTGCACTGCAGCTTCTGTATGCCATATTTATTATTGAATCTTGAGTTGCTCCTTTGGTTGTTCAAACATAACTATATTTCAGCCTAATTATAACAGAAATTTTACTATTAATTATAATATATGAGCATGAATGCATGCTCTAATTTTGTGGTTTCCAACTTGGTTTCATAGTTGAAGTCAAAAACCCTTACCGCTTCTTAATGGCTGTCAAATTAAGTTACTTCCTCCATCTTCTGTTTGCATAACAGGCTTTTAAGCGGAAATCAAATAACCGGTCCTCTGCCTGATGAGCTTGGTTTTCTTCCCAACTTGACTAAATTTCAGTTGGATCTTAACATGATATCAGGACCAATCCCAAAAACATTTGCAAACTTACAGAGAGTTCAGCATTTGTGAGTCTTAATACGAATTGAATCACTGTAAAAGTTTGTTTAAGCTCTTTACTTATTACTATTTATGCCTTAATGCAGCCACATGAACAACAATAGTTTCAGTGGCCAGATTCCTCCTGAGCTTGGGAGTCTTACTGCACTTAAACACTTGTAAGCCTATTATGAGATTTATCACTCAACTGTAGCATAACTGTGTTTATTGCAGTTCCTATTTCTAACGCATTGGTCAACTTCGATATTGACAGCCTTCTTGATAACAATCAATTGACTGGATATCTTCCTCCAGAGCTATCTAAGATATCTAGCTTAACAATTCTGTATGTGGTTTTTTTACTGCTTTCTCTATTTCTATGATTGATTCTGATTATAGGTTATCAAATTGGCTTCTTTACATATTTTTGAAGCAGTTTTTTCTAATGACTCACCTCTTTGTGCAAACCTCATTGCAGTCAACTTGACAACAATAACTTTGCTGGGACTGAGATTCCAGCTTCTTATGGCAGTATCCCCAGGCTTTCGAAGCTGTACGTTGTTCTCTACTTTTCTCAAGTTACTATGAATTTTTGCTTTATAAATCTGCAACAATCTATTAAAATTACCTTGGATTAAAGAAGTAATATGCTGTAGTTACTTGAAATACAGATTGTCTATCCACATTTGTATTACCTTTGTGCAGTTGCATAACTGTAATCGTATTAACCTTTCAAAAGGTTTATTCTTTTTTTCTTGCTTAGAAAATTCCTCCTACAATGTCTTCTTGAACTTCCCCAACTTTGATACTGATTTATGTGAATCCATGTGGAAACACAACTTTCTTAAATACTTATCATTGGAGAAAATAATGACAACCATCCACAGACTCCATGATTCTATTCAAAGACCAAATTAAATTAATTCTGCTGTATTGAATAATGAACATGGTGAATTTGCTTCTCTTATATATGCTTAGATCTTTCTTAAGTTCTATTCCCTCATGGTTTCTCCTCTGACCACTAATTATTTATTTCCTTTGAACAGGAGTCTAAGGAATTGCAGCTTACAAGGAACATTACCTGATTTCAGCGGAGCAAGAAGACTTCTCTACTTGTATGTCAGTAGGTCCTATAATAGTTCATTTTTGACTTAACATGGTATAGCGCTTCATATTTTCTCATTTTGCATGAATATTTTAACTATCTGCTAAAATGTGAATGATATATCAAACATTATTCTTAAATTGTTCTTGCTTATGATTAGCATTTTTTTTTTACCAGTCTAAGATTGTTGGTATTCTAGAAACTATTAATCATCTTTGTAATGTTAGCATTGACGTGGTGTTCATCGTACAGGGATCTAAGCAAGAATGGACTCACTGGAGGATTAATCTCAAATAAACTAGCTGACAATATCACAACAATGTAAGTAGTTTCTGGCTTCCCAACATCTCCCCTTTACCTCCTTCCACACTTCTCTCTTCGTCGATCTTCCTCTTCTAACTCACATCAGTCTAAAACTTGAATACAGTAACAATCTCTGGATTTTGGATGTATAAATCAATATATCTTCAATTGCAGTATTCTTTCAGACAATATGCTGAATGGTTCCATTCCCTCCAACTTCACTGGGCTCCTTCGTCTCCAAAAACTGTCAGGAATTTTGCTTCCATATTTTGTTTTTCAATTATTTTTTTACTTACAAATCCTTATATTTTGAATCATACTTTTATTGTTATAGGTATTTAAACAAAAACTTGCTGAGTGGATCCGTACCATCTGACATTTGGAAGAATATGACCTTTAGTTCCGGTGCAGGACTTGAAATGTAAGACATCATAGTATATGAATTCCTTACTTTCAGTAACTCAATAGAAAAGGACATTATAGATTGTCTTTTTCTTATTAAATCACATGATTTAACACTGTTGAAACTCCATTTCGTAATGATGCTCTTTGTTCCTTGCAGAAATCTTGAAGATAATAGACTTTCTGATATTTCTGGCATCCTCGACATTCCTCAAAACGTAACTCTAAAGTATGCCTTACACATTTCATCACTTGCCTAGTACTTTAAATTCCTGTTCTGATTTCATTCTTCCTTTCTCTTTTTCCAATGAGTACTTCTAACATCCACTTCCAAGTTTGAAATGATCTGCATAGTCTTTTAAATGTGTAACTGTGTATTTTTTTAGGCTAAGCGGAAATCCTGTTTGTACAAGTGCAAATCAACAAAACATCAGTGATATTTGTGGACCTATAAATGCAACTGTAGAAACAACACAGAGCTTGTACAATCCAGTTTTAACTTGTCGACCTCAGTCTTGTCCACTCCAGAATAACTACAGATATGTCCCAGCTTTACCGGATGCATGCTTTTGTGCAGCTCCTTTCGGCATTGAAATCCGGCTTAGAAGTCCGAGCATATCATACTTTGTTCCATATGAAGATGACTTTAAGTACTACATAACATCAAATGTGTTCCCACAGCCAAATGTTCACATGAATCCCTACCAGCTTTCTATTGACAACATTGAGTGGCAGCGTGGTCCGAGGCTAAAAATGTTACTCTCCTTGTTTCCTCAGTACAACAACCTTTCTAGTCAATTTTCTGAAACTGAGATTCTAGCAATTGCAGACACATTTGCTGCCTTCTTAATACCTGGGAATGATACATTTGGCCCATATGATCTTTTGAATTTCATAGCACTGGGACCATATGAAAACAGTATGGCTTCAAACTAGATTCTTGATGTTGATATATTATAAAATATAATGCTTACCAATTTTATAATTTCATCCATGAAAAAGTTCTTGAATGAATTTGAACTGAGAACCATCTGGAATGCAGTGGTACTCCCTCCCATACGCAATGATAATGGTGGTGGTGGTTTAAGTAAAGGAGGGGTGGCTGGAGTTGTAATTGGATCTATCTTTGCCGTTGTCATAATTGGAGGCTTCGCGTTTTTCCTCTGGAAAAGGAAGCCATCATCCCATCCCAAAGATGCCAAAGAGATATCATGTGAGTTTACTATTACCTTCACTTATGACTGCTATTCTTGCCTTTCTTTCTTTAGATGGAAATTACAAATGAAGTATTTGTGCTTAAAAATGTCAAGATAAGTTACTTGTCCCTATGTAAAGTTTAGCATTAGAACTGTTTTCTCCCTCACAGTTCATATCAGTTAAGAGTAACATATTTCAATGTTTGCATTCAGTTCCAAAAGTTCCCATGAAAGTGGAAGGAGTGAAGGCATTAAGTTTTCAGGATTTGGAAATGGCAACGGACAATTTCAGAGCTCAAATTGGCCAAGGAGGATACGGGAAAGTCTACAAAGGAACTTTAGGTGGCGGTGTAGTTGTTGCTATAAAGCGTGCACAGCAAGGTTCGCGACAGGGTGACAAAGAGTTCTATACAGAGATTGAAATGCTTTCGCGCTTACATCACCGTAATCTGGTTTCGTTGGTTGGTTACTGTGATGAAAAAGATGAACAGGTATTATACATTTCTGGTTATACCTGAAGATTAGTGCTTTGTTCCAGCTCTGATTATCAAATGCATTGCAGATGCTAGTTTATGAATTCATGCCAAATGGTTCATTACATGACCTCCTGTCTGGTAATCTCTCTTTTATCCGGTTGTCTGTAATAACTAATCATGTTCATTTATAGTAACTAGATAACTTGATCTCAATACAACAGATAGATACAAAGCACCTATGAATCTCCAAACGAGGCTGCACATTGCTCTAGGTGCAGCTAGAGGCATTCTTTACCTTCACACTGAAGCAGATCCTCCAATCATTCACCGAGATATCAAAGCAAATAACATATTGTTGGATGCTAAATTGACTGCCAAAGTATCCGACTTTGGAATCTCTAGACTTGCGCCAATATCGGATGCAAAAGGAGACACAGCAGCACATGTATCAACCAATGTTAAAGGCACACCAGTAAGATCACAAACTCTCATAAATTTCTAAAACTTCATGTATCTAATCACTTAATGAGATGATGAAGCAAGATGTCCTTGTACTAAAGTCAAGTGTATAAAGTTTGCATTTCTTTAGTATGATTTATATGTCATGTCTGAACCTTGCAGGGTTACGTTGATCCAGAGTATTTCCTAACCCACAAGTTAACAGAGAAAAGCGACGTCTACAGCATTGGAATTGTATTTCTAGAGCTGTTAACAGGGATGCAGCCTATAACTCATGGAAGGAACATCGTGAGAGAGGTACATACGATTCTATTAGCTCGTTTAGACCACTGTTTCTAATGTGTTGTCATTAATGATATACATGTGACTCTCTGATATGCATGATCAGGTGAACACTGCATGCCAATCTGGGATGATGTTTTCAATCATAGACAGGAATATGGGGCCTTATCCTTCAGACTGTGTGAAGAAGTTCATGGCTTTAGCACTCAGGTGCTCCATGGATGAGACCAATGACAGGCCTTCTATGCTGGAAGTAGTGAGGGAGCTCGAAAACATATCATCCATGGTTTCTGAACCTGACACCACACCCGATTCGAACGTATACATGTCGAGTCCTGCAAACTCTGCAAGCTCTCCAGCATCTTCGTCGCTCTACGGTGGGAAACGAACTTACATGTCGACGGATATTCTCCCCGGAAGCGACCTTGTCAGTGGTGTCATCCACACGATCGCCCCTCGTTGAGACCGTTTGCAGACTTTCTTTATGATCAATTTGATTATGTTCATGTACATTGCTTGAGTTAGACTAAATGGTATATCTCATTTATGGTTGCATTTGATGGTTTGAGTAGATTAAAGTTAAAGAATACAAGTTGAGAAAGAAATACAGCAAATATCAATTTCGTGAGTGCAGGTCATGCGTTATAATTAAGGGCACTTGAGTTCTTGTAAGAAATTTTCATCCACCTGCTTTCAGCAAGAAATTGATAATAATGTCCTGCGGAATATAATGCTGTTTTTTGTCCTGACTTTAGTTGAAATCCTTTAAATGGCCGAATTAATAGAAAATGGGCCGGCTATTCGCACCCCGCAATTATTAAACGTACCCCAAAAATATTTAAATTGACATAATTACCCTTATAAAACTTATATATATTCGGTTGTAACAATTGAACACTCATCTATCTTATTTGTCCATCTATTTTATATGTTCGGTTGCACCAAACGAATAGAACTGTGATTTTTTTTTTTTAATTCATATCAACATTACCAAAATATTCATATCTCCCAAAATAGATGGATCGGCCACATAATTTAATTAATATGATTTCGATCAGAGGTGGCAAAGCCTGATTTATCAATCATACTTTGCGGATACCAATCCTTTAAGCAAACACCGCCTTCGTGTTCTTTATAGATATGATTACAATTTGATATCGGCCTCCGTGTTCTTTGTAAATATGATTACAATTTGATATTGCTGATCAGAGGCAAATAGATGGTTACAATCCTCCATTATGCCTGATTTAATTAATATGATTTTTATGCTTTGATTTGAAACAGTGTTGGGGATACGAAAAGGTAATGTAGATATGAATTTATTAAAAAAAAAAAAAACACACATTATGTTCGGTTGTTGCAACCGAACAGATAAGATAGATGAATTCGTTCTTCAGTTCGGTTGTTGCAACCAAACCGGTATGATAAATGAATTCTTCTTTCCGTTCGATTGTTGCAACCGAACAGATAAGATAGATGTTGCAACCAAACCGGTATGATAAATGAATTCTTCTTTCCGTTCGATTGTTGCAACCGAACAGATAAGATAGATGATTGTTCGGTTGTTGTAACCAAACAGATATAAGTTTTATAAGGGTAATTATGTTAATTTAAATATTTTTGAGGATATATTCAGTAATTTCGGGAGTGCAAATAGCCGGGTAAATCCCATCTCATAGAGATTTTATTGCAAACTTAAAGAACCAGTTTTATTGCAAACTTAAAAAACCAGTCTCATTTACTACACTAACACACGCAATGACCTTGGGAGAGAGAAACAAGCTGGGATTCGTTATAGAGGTTTCATTAAATACACTGCAAGTTGGGATTTTTTATGAGGTTGCAGAGGGCTCATATTCTCTATGCTTCAGAAGAGCCTTCATGGTGCGGTCATCTGACCGAATATATTCCGGCGGGAGGTCATCGGGGACGATAGCCACACGGAAGCCGGGGTAGCGAGAGGAGTGGGAGATGAGGCTGCCGTAGGCGGCTGTGGTTGTAGTCGGATAGGATGAGGGTGACGTGGAGCCATAGTTCAAACAAAATCTTTATTTCCATGAGATTTGTTTCTCTCATGATCAAAGGCAGTATAAAGAATTAATTTAGGGTTTTATTAGATAATAATAGTGTATAAAATATATAAGGGGGTGTTTATTTAATAAATTTAGGATAATTTAAACTTTTTAAAAATATATATTTTTTAATTTAATAAAAAAGAAGTGTGTATTCAATAAAAAAAATACATATTCGTACCTATGAGAAATCCTTGTCCAGTAACCTTTTCTTCTTTTTCTGTCACAATTTTTTGTCATTATCCTTTTGGGGAGCATTTTCGCGCCTTTTTTTTTTTTTTACACTTACTCTTTTCTTTTCTTTACATTTTTTTTTTAATATACAATTTTGTAACGTTATTGGGCAGAATTTCAATTCCTTAGTCGACACTCCCGAACAAGAAGAAACCCATTTTCGAGTCACAGTTTCAAATGAAACTTTTTCTAAAATCTGAAAGGCAACTGTCTAATTACTAATAGAGAGCCAAAACACATGGATAGTGAGAACTACCAAGTTCATCGTATCGACAAAAGATAGTCCAAAATACATAAATGGAGCAAGTGAGCAGAGACAAGATGTCCAAATTAGTAGATCCTACCTTAAATTCGTCTATGCTGCAGTTTTCCAGACGATAATTACCATTTACATTTCCGGAAACAGATTATGTACAGTCCTTCGTTCGGTCCACATGACGGAGACAAAACTTGCTCATTGCTGCCGACAAAAAAGAAGACAGTCCATCGCACAAGTCAACGTCCCCCCTCGAACAAAAATCGGAGATCTTCCATTGTTAGGCGAGTGGCGTGGCCAGAGCTTTGATCTTCACCAAAAGCCGATGCCACCATTTTTCTCTTGTCCTCCTGAAAATGCAACATGAAGTGAAGACCAGATTCAGAAACATGGAGCTGCACTACAAATATCATTGATAGGAACTTTGGAGATTTTATACTACACAGTTATTACCAAGAATCTGTCCTAAACCAATAGTAATAAGGTCCACACACGAACGCGGATGCATCCAAACAGGAAACAACACGGATAAGAGTTTAGACACAGAAACCATGAAAACCGGCAGGTATAACAAATCAGTAAGTCCAACTAGGGTGAAGAAACAAGCAAGTCCGATGAAAATTTTGGACCCGGGCAAGTGATGGCTAGAAATTTTATTTTATTTTCTTGCAGTGCCACATCAAGTGAGTTTAAGAGAGAGTTTTACAGCTTTCTCACACTTTACAATTGTCGATATGTGGGCACCCGTAAGATCAAGATAGAAAATGCAATGGAGTACAAACTGATAATAATAAAGCACTAAATAGAACTTAGATACGTGGGCCACTGAGGCTTTAAGAAAAAGTAGTAACATTGCAGAAATTGAGTTGTTCAGATAAAGCAAGGGTTTATGCTTGATGAACATACGAATTAAAAGCAAGGAAACCTAATGAGGGAATAACCAGCAGAAAAGCCATGATTTGGTAGATGAGGCAATTAGAACGAAAAGGACACGGATGACTTGTACAACTTTGGAAAATAATCAATATTCCAGTCTTTAATACTCCATATGACAATGACCAATCAAACAACCAACGATACAGAATCAATGGAAGTCGCAATACCTGAAGAGCCAAGATTCGATCCTCAACTGTGTCCTTGATAGTTAACCTTGATACAGTTACAGGGCGTGTCTGTCCTATTCTATGAGCTCGATCAATAGCCTGATCTTCTGTGGTGGGATTCCACCACAGATCCAAAAGGATCACACGGCAAGCAGCAACCATGTTAAGGCCAAGATTTCCAGCTTTTAGGGACATTAACATGACGTCCACCTGCACAACACAATTATATCTTAAAAATCTCAGCATGATAAAAATAATAATAAATAAATATACACATTGCTCACGTTGATACCAGCACAGTTTTAGGAACCTAAATTATAATTAGAGAGGTACGACAAGAGCAGGAGCCAGGAGGATCAAAAAAGCACTCACGAGAACCAAAACTGCAAGCTATGCTTAAAGATAATAGTTACTATAATCGTCTCATCAAGTAAAAGGAAAAAGCTCCCCACTAGCATGTAGATAAGATGATAGAAACTTTGGTGAAAGGTTCTGCATAACAGCAAATAATAACTTGACACATTCTTTTTCTGAGTTAAAATCTGTTGGCGTTCCTCCCTACATCAAAATACTCATAGTCGCACCTTTATGCAACTAGAAAAACAGGGCAATAGACTATCATAATTCTGTGTGTTCTACACTCAATGTAAACTTTACTAAAGGTAATCAAATTTGATACCAAGCACACTTGAGTTGCTTGGCTATTAGAGGCAATTGAGTTATATCATTTTTTACTATTTTTAACATAAATATGAGCCAAAAAACTTGCATAACCTGTTACTCCACCATATCTGTAGGTTTAGAGAAACAACAATTGCAACATAACAGTTAACAAGTACGCCTTCAAAAGCATATAGTAGAGATTCCACACAATTAATATAAACAAAACATACTAAAAGATGCAAGACAGCCAAGCCATACAAATAAACTTGACAAGGAAAATTATATAAATGTTAACCAGATCATGACCTCAGGATCTGTGTTGAAGTCTTTAACGCCCTTGTCTCGGGCAGCTATTGACATAGTGCCATCAAGCCTCCGGTAATTAATTTTTGAATCCTTCAGTGACATCTCCACCAAGTCCAACATACTAGTCCATTGTGAAAAAATAATAGCTTTTTCAGGTACTTTCTGCTCTGAATTTAAATCAAGAACATCCGAATCACCAAAGAATTCATCATTAGTATCCATGTCAAGTAGATGTAAGCACCGCCTCAATGATATACAATGGGCCCTGATAATATCAATAGTGGAACTGATTTTTGATGATACGTAGCTTCTCTTTAGAACCCAGTTATCAACCAGCACATTAGGAGAAAAAGGGTTATCACCATCTGCTTCAATAGATAAGACTTTCCTCAAGGTAGATCTGGAATATACAACATCAGCACCCAATGTTGTTTTGCATGCAGAGGCAGGACATATATTGTCCTCCCCAGTTAAATAATATGAGACACATTGATAACAGAAGACATGTCCACAGACCGTGACCACCGCATTTTCAGGAGGATCCTATAGCACATAGAATCATTAAAATTCAAATCAGATTCTTGTTTGTGATAAATGACTTTACCATACAAGGAAAAAAACAACCACAAGAAGAAATTCTACCTGATATTTAACATTTTTATATTATAAACTATTTCATGGGAACGAGTATCAGTAAGATAAAACTGCCTGTCCCTAACGAGGGCATAACCAACATAACACAAAACCTAAAATTTTGATAGTTTCATGTCCATGATTTTTTTTATTATTATTATTTTTTTTAGAAATATGTCCAACATGATTGAAAGGACCATAATAAGAGAATACTTGTAACCTCATGCTACCTTATCTACATGAGGACCCAAGAGTCAAATGCTAAATCTAATCTTGGTAGGTCATGCTACACTGAGATGAGAATGGGAGAGTTTTTTGTCCGACCAAACATTCATGTTCTTCAAATTTTAGCGGCTTAAGTTGGCACATTTAAGACTAAAGTTGACAATTCATAATGTAAAATCTAATCTTGCAAGTCCTAATAATTTTGAGTTGCAATTGATTTTGAATACAACAGCAACTATCTCATGTTATTTTCAATCTTTGTTATACTTTCAAGACTGAATCACTTTCTACGACTCCCCAGTAATCATGTCTTATTCACTCACATTTGATCAGGACTAAGCAAACTTGTAGCTGGTAAGAAACCAGAATAAAGAAACACATCCTGATGGTCAAGAGACAAACAAAGCAAAATTTGGGCATTTAAGTAGTTCATAAAAGAAGAGCCAAGAAAATTAGAAACCAAATTAAAAAAAAAAAAAACAAAACAAAACAAAACTCGTAAGGGTGAACATACACTGCATACAAGACATATAGCAAGTGAAGTTTCCAATGACTTCAACAAAGTTTCTGCCATGTCCCTGGGTAACATTGTGAGATTGTTTGAAGAAAGTTCTTCAGGAGGTTCTGAGTTGAGCCCTTTGGCAAGTAAGGGGTGATCGCAGGCTTGGCGAAGGCGCAAAAGCAACAACAAAATATTTGCATAATTTTGATTAACTGTACCAGCAGCAGCATAAGCCTGCAAAAATGTACTTTAGATTTTCTTCTACATAATTTTCACAAGCCATCGAGACAGAAAAAAAAAAAAAGGAACTGCATGGAAAAGTTGAAGATAATTACTATTTGCATGCTATAGAATTTATTTAAGATAAATAACCTCAAGATCTAAACAATCATGGACAAAATTCTTGTGTTCGCTAGCATCTTCCTTCCTACTTAAGCATTCTCCTTGAACAAGGATGTGAAGTTGTTAGTTTAGTCAATTATTGTATGTGTAGGGTATTGGTACCTACTCTGGATACGAGGAGAACTAATTATTCTTGAACTATCATTATAGGGTGTGTTTTGCAACAATGCTTAAAGGTGGGTTTCTTTTTTGCAATTTCTCAAAGGTGGGGATTAATTTGCAATACGAGCAAAATTCATGGTTTTTCTTGCAATTAACCAAACTACAAATGACAAAAAACTACTAACTTTACTAATGAGAAATGCGTGTTTAGAAGATTATTTGACACAATAATCCTACTTATAGGTGATTGCTCAGCTACTCATTGCATGCACTAAATAGTAAAGGTAGGTAAACTGCAAGCCCAGGAATCTGTGAATCTTGGAAAAGCAGGACTTTGCTATCAAAAGTGACAGATTATAAAACCTGGCCAACCAAACAAACATTTTGATGTTAGTTCAATTGAATAAGTGAGACGTTGGGAGATCCAAATAATCCAATAGCTCCAGACAGCATTTAGATATAGTTTTTTAAGATCCACAATTTCCAGTAAAATCATTGCTTTCTTAAATTTTGAAAGGAGCTTAACTCAATCTAAATAGTAAATAATAATGTATTCCTTAAGAGAATCAATGGTTACAACATCATATCATATTTACAAATTATATTCATATGTAACATCATGAAACTGACCTTGCAACCAGAGAAGTAATGTACACTCCACAAACAGGTTTCCAGAACATGTTGGAATTGCAAGTTTTATTAATTCACATCTCTCACATTACTCTGAACAACTGTTATGCAGTTGCATAGTGATTTAACGGGACAAGAACATTAAGACATTTAAAACATAGAATCACTCCTAACTGATGACAAAATAACTGAAAATAGACAAAAATGGTGATATATAGATCAGGACCACACAGACACACACAATGAGTCAAAAAAACCTTAAATTGTTTGCGTGAATCGCCTTCGAGTTTTTCGTAGAAAGCTCGTTCTTCATAAGAGAATTCCACCCGCTTCAATTCTAAAGTTTTTGGAGGGAGGGTGATTATAGGCCGACCATCAATGATTGTACCTACACCAGAACAATGAAAGAATTATTTGCATTTCTAACATTAATACAAATACGAGCATCAGGGGTAAATTCTTAATTCTGAACTAATAAAATTGCAAGCACAATTGGAAACAGCAGAAAAACAAAAATAAAATTTCTGAGATTTCTCCGTATTGCATACTAGTTAGGAGATAAAGGTGTCCATGAAGCCTATTAAGAAATGCAATAAAAACCATCAACTTTTAGGAAAGTTATTATGACTTTTGATAGTTTCATAACAAAAGAAAAATAAAAGAAGTAAGAACTGATAAGACGTGGAATCACCTTTTGTTCGGCGCAACATGATATTTCTCAAGACAATTTGAAGCTTCTGATAACCTTTAACTGAGTCTCTTGAGATAAGGGACTTGATAGAGGAGACAAAGGTCTTATACTTATCATATGGATCGTACCTCAAAAATCTGAAGTAGCTGAATAATTCATCAATAGAATTTTGTATCGGTGTTCCAGATAAGCACCATCTTCGCTTAGCTCTAAGGCTACAGCAGGCTCTAGCCACTTGTGTTCTGTGATTTTTTATTGTTTGAGATTCATCTAAAACAACTCTAGACCACTTCACCCTTGCTAGCGTACCACAATTACTATCAAAATCAGCCAAATCGATTACTTTTTTACCCTTCTTGGACTTCTTGTTAGCGGATGCCTTTTTCCGTTTCTTCTCCGCGGAAAATGCAGAAGATAATCCATATCGCTCTCCATCCTTTTGTTCTTCGCCATCCTCTTCAACCAAAGGTTGCTTTGGAACTTCATTTGACACAATAGCGTAAGTTGTTAAAACTGCATCATATTTTGCCAATGCAGCAGGACTCTTAGTCCTATTGCCTCCATGATAAAGTAGAACAGAAAGTTTAGCTTCATCTGTAACTTTTTCAGCCAACTCCCTAGCCCACTGTCGAAGAACGCTAGCCGGGCAAACGATCAATGTACCAGCTGTAGGCCTCCTGCTTTGAAATCCCCTAATTGTATTACTCGCTTCTGGAAGTATTGCAAACTCATCAGATTCCTTAATCTGGTTTGCATCATCAAGAGCCACAACACCACCATCATCATCCAAGTTCAACGCTTCAGTTTGGATGCTTGATGACTCTTTAGCTTTAGATTTTTTCTCCAAAGATATCTGCATCAGCATGAGGGCAATCATTGAAACAGTCTTTCCCAGACCCTGTGATATTGATTCATAAGAAAGTCTTAGCAAAAAGCCAAAGGTACAAAAAGTGAAGTTGAAAAAAAAATTTGGAGAAATTAATGTACTATCATGTTGACCTGGTCGTCAGCCAAAATCCCCCCAGCACATAAACCAGATGATTCCTTATTAAGCATCCATGCCAAGGCAATTTTCTGAAAATTAAGAATCTCAAAGCTTAAAACCACAAGCACCATATGCAAATAAAGAATTTCATGCAAAAGCAGACAAGGGACCTGGTGCCTAAGAAGAGAAACTGACAGGAGGCCATCAGGTAAAGTAGCTTCAATTTTAGGTTGATGAAGATCCTGAGAGAAAAACAGATAAGTTTCATTAGCAAGCCAATCAAGAAAGGAGAATAGAAGATGCGGGGAAAAAATCTCATTCACAAATGAAAGAAGAGTCAGCGAGCCGAAGAAAAAAAAAGAGTAATTTATGTAGGAAAGAAGAATATCCAATGTTGTCAACTTGGCCATTAATCATAACAAGGACCAGCATGTTATACTTCAAAAACTATCTTTAGCATCCATACAGTGCACTTTAATAATGGCTACAGAAGTTATACATAATGTTTGTTACAGGCATCCTAGCAGACAATACTCCCATCGTCCCTAATCAACTATGTCTTGTAATAATCAGTCTTTGTATCGGCATTCTCCCTGAAAGATAGTTTTAAATGGAATTATGGAACTCTCTCCCAGAGCAGCAGAACTTTTAGCAACTTTTACACGAGTTTTCAAGTAGAAGAGATCGGTCAAGTGGTCACAGTTGGATATGGTATTGCACCTTGCTTTTTTTATTTATAGAAGTAGGTTCTTGCTAGGGCACTCTTCATTAGAAACTAGAGTGTCCAGTAGGGGCTTTCTGCCTTGTTATATAAAAAAGGGGGTTGGGCAGAACAAACTCTCCCTCCTTGGAGGATCACGGGTTTAGTCAAGTAGAACACGGTCGTGCTGCTTGATGTTCACAAATACTGCTCCACTTTGTTTAAGAAATGTAACCATTTTAACTTGCTTTATGACTTTTTGAGGGTAATGTAGTCTTTTAGGTCATTAAAAAAAATATAAACAAGTATATTATCTGAGTTGGGTGGGAATGGCAATTTTGAAAATAAGGTTCATTAAGGGTTAATTGTTTGAGTGTTTTTTCCATTTATGGGGTTGAATATTTTCGTGGGACAAATAAATGAGAAAATGCAAACATTTTTGTGGGACTCAGAGAGTAGTAATTGGGCGGGTGTCAGCTGAAGTCTAAGAGCTCACATATAACTCATCATCATTGTTACCAAATAAATAGCAATCTCATCATTCTAGCAAGTCTCCACCTCAGTTTCCATTGTATTCTGCCTAGTCACCTCACCAAAGAATACCCTAAAGCTTAATGCCAAACAACACTAGGCAGAATAAAATGGAAAATTGAATTCATAATCAAATGAAAATTCAATCTACTGGTCGAGATTTTATTTGACAAGAATTCAGCAGAGAGATATTAACTTGGAAGCATCAAAATATAGTATCGCTGCACTGGTCTGAAAAAGCTCAATGCCCAAACAGAACACAATCTACTAGTAAGCCCTCGTTCAAGAATTGATTTCATAAACAGTCACCAGTGAAGATAATGATGTATATAATACTGTAAATGATACCTGCACAGCTGCTTGGAAAACAAATCTCTCATCAGATCCTGCAGGCTCAGCAACCCCAGTTTGATGGAAGGGTTCATTTGAACCAACAAATGGAGGAGTGGGTAGTGACTGTTTCCCAGACATCAAACTTGGAGGTAATAATCTATTTCCTTTTTTCTCGTGTGATGATGAATCGTTCCCACCGCTCCAAATAGCCATTTCTCCCGTTGAGTTCTTTCCATTAGAAGAATTCGACCATGCTGAAGATAGGTGTGATTTTCCATATGCACCACGAAAATCACCTGCACCAACGTTATTTACTGGGTTGTGTGGTTGCTTGTTAGAGGTGAAAAGATGAACGGAAGCCGGATTAGCCCTCTTCAATTGTTGGTAGGAAGAATTATTTGAACCAAGATTCTGGCGATTATTATCATCAAGCCTGGAACTTGAAGATGAGGTAGAAGGCTGAAAGGATGGGGGAAGAGCCCTCTTAATTGGATCAGGGACAATCATTTGACCTATCCTCGAGCTTGAAGCCGAGGAAGAAGTCAGAAAAGACATAGGGTCAAAATTTCCATTCAGTTTAGAACTAGAAGCTCCACCACTCTCTCCATTATTCATTCGCTTATAAGGTCTCGATGAACTTTCACCATGATTATTTGGCCTCTTAATTGTCAAAGGGTATTTACGAGAAGGTCCATTGATACCTGCAGGGCACGCTAGAGGTTAGACAATCTAAAACAGCAGTTCTATTACAACAAGTAGATTTGTTTATATCAAATAATTCTGGTGCTACCTGTAAAATTAGGAGAAGACATCGAAGTTGGAAGGATCCTGAGTTTGTTAGCAGAGGTAGTATCCCTCTCTGGAGACTCATCTCTGTAATTGTCTATTTCTCGTAAATCTGAATCACTGTCTGACGAACTGATATCTATAGGATCCACTGAAGCCATTGCAACCAAATTATGATCACTGGGTTGACTTACTAACTCAGAAGCAGAGGCAAATGCTGAACTAACCTGCAATTCAAACAATCAAAACAGAGAATTGACATGCACATGGAGAATTTCTGGAAGAAACAAATTCACTTACAACTCTCTTTAAATAACCAAGTAGTCCACCAAATAGTACATCTCTAGCGTTAAATTTTGATACATTAATCACAGGAGCCTCATGTTCGTCATCTAAAGAAGATATGCACATCACATGCCTGATACCATTAAAAAGAAAAGGTTATGAGGACCCCCAACTCAACAAATGATACTTGACAATTAGATTTTTCGAAGAAAACAACCTCTTCAGCAAAAACAATACACACAATTTCAGAATAATTAAATAGATTCCCAAACGAAGAATTAATAAATAGTTGCGCATGTAACTCAACTACATGCATGAATGAGAAGCAGAGAAAAGGGAATCTTGAAGGCAAACCCAATATAAGAAATTTCAAGAAAATTCTAAGTTACAAGAATCCTCCCTAAATATTTTTCGTCAATTGTAGCCTTCGGAAGTAGAATACTGAGAAAGAAAAGAAATATATATCAATTAGACTGGAAAGGAGGAGGGGGGTAACAGAATGGAAAACTTCTCATCCAAATTTCTCTTTTTCAATTCAAGCAAATAATCAATACAGTAACGACATGAATGTCGCTGATTCCAATGTGAAAAAACTGGAAGAAAGAGTATAACTTTTCACAAACCCTAGTGAGCGATTCCGAGTTGGGTTCTTGAAATTGAAAGGCGTTATGAATGGAGAAGTAGATATGTTGGAGGAGTTTGTTTATGTTGTTGGTCGGAGTGAGTAGTTATGGAAACCCTAATTCAAGAAAAGGAGTGATTACATTCTTGGATTTGGAGAAGGAGACACAGTGATTGGAGGAGTAGTGACATGGGTTATATGCAGACTTCATCAGAATCTTGAATTCTCGAAATCGTATTTTTAAACTTTCGACCTTATTGTAGGGTTTTTATTTTGATTTAAAGTACCTCACCTGCACACGCGCATTATTCACGTATATTATTTAATTCCTGGGTTTTACTATACTATAAATAATTTTTAATTAATTTTAAGAAGCAATCTTAGACAAATATATGTCACGCTGATTATAGAACCGGTAAATCTATTATTAAAGTATATTTATTATATAATTATTTATTAATGCTTAAATATATTTATAGTGAATCATATTGTAATATTTTAAAAATATATTATTTTAGTTTTAATTCATTATTAACTGTATTTTTAATAGATATATTTTAACTGTAAAATAGTTTACTTTATTATATAATAATAATTATTATTATTATTATATTTTAACCATGAGTCCATTTGTTTTATATAATTATTGTTTTTACAAAATATTTTGTCTTATATCTTATTAGTATTATGTGAAGGTTATACTTTTTAAAATGAGAGTGACTAGGTTACAACTTGGGGTATCAATTGATATCCTTTTGATCCCATCTTTAATTAATTCATGTTCCTTCATCAAAACATCACAACATACATTGAAAGCGAAAGAAAGAGGTTGTACTAGGGGTGTGCACGGTGCGATTATACGGTTTTTTCTATATAATTTAAATTGCATTGTCATATACGTTTCGATTTAGTAATTAAGTTTAAACCACCGTTATTCAAGTAATATTGATTATGCGGTTTTAATTGGTTTCGGTCGATTTTGGCGCGGTTTAGCGGTTTTATTAATAGATTTGCCTACATAAATATCGATCCGGATCCATTATTTTACAATTGTACTACACTTTCGTATTTTACAACTTATTTTCTAATAAAAAACATATACCATGAGTAATGATCCAATTGTACTACACTTCGTATTTTACAACTTATTTTCTAATAAAAAACATATGCTATAGGTAATGATCATTACATCCTTGTACATTTGGCGATAATTTAGCCATGATAATAACACATGACAAATATTTAATATGTAGAATATGTGATGAAACTTATAAAATATAATAGGTGATCCCATTTATATTAAATATAAATAGAAACTTATAATCATGTGAAAATATTGCAACCCTTTATCTAATAATGCATAGGAGGTTATACTAGTTGATTGGCTTATAATTGTGATTCTACGTAGATGTGAGAGAAATAATAAAGATAAGAAGTACTCCATTGAAGTAAGAAGAAAAGAAGCTATGACACATATTTAATAAGGGTGAAGATAAACAACATTAATAGAATTTATTTTTTAGTGCAAAAGTGAGTGAATAACTAATGAGTAATGACTAAACTACTTAAATACTAATATGTATAAATATAATATAATACTAATATAAACTAGCGGTGCGGTCGGTGCAGTTTCGACCATAGAAATGAAACCGCACCATAAAGTGCGGTGCGGTTTTTGCGGTTTTTAAATTTTTTTGCCCAGCCCTAAGTTGTACATTTCAAAATTGATGCTCCATTCCCACCCTAGTAATTGTCTTTTAAAATAAATAAAGTGTATATAGAAATTACATGCGTTGCATGTTTTTTATGGAACAAGGTAATTTTTTATTTTTTTTTTCAAAATTATATAATGAAAAAATTTAGAAAATGTGTAATATGTAATGGGATGAAGGAGTACTCATATTATTTATGGCAAAACCCTGTGTGCCCGGGACACACCGTACCCCATGGGACCTAGGAGCACATGAGACCAACTCATATTTATTATTCTTTTCATTTTCTTTTGTATATAACTTCCAAATTTAGATATTAAATAAATTAATTATCTTAAGTTATTGACTTGAGATTTTGGTAATTTTAAACTGATTATTAAAAAAAATTAATTATCTTAAGTTATTGACTTGAGATTTTGGTAATTTTAAACTGATTATTAAAATGAAAAGTAATTTATTTAGGGCCCAAAAACCTTTATTATCAAGTCGAATTTTAAAAAGGCTAAATATAGTGTGCACCCGGGTGCACACGAAGTTTCGTGTGCACCCACGTACAAATATAAGCAAAAACATATACAATTATGAGTAAAAATGTATACAATTTAATTGTTAATTTTTTAATAAAAAATTGAGTGTAAAAAAATGTACAATTATTAAAATACATGTATACACTATTGAATAAAAAGTTGTACACATATGAATGCTTATTTTTTTAATGAAAAACTTAGTGTGAAAAAAGTATACAATTATTACAAAACATGTATACAAAAGAGAATAACATGTATACAAAATAGAATAAAAAGTTATACAAATATGGGTGCAAGAGTGCACCCGGGTGCACCTAATATACACTCTTTTAAAAAATATAAAACTATCGATTGAAACTAGTAAAGAAATACAAAAATCTTATGTAATTAACATATTAATTTCATGATAATATATTATTCAAAAAGATGTCTTATCTTTTAAAATTGTGTTTATATGATAGGTGTTAAAATATAATAACCGTCTCACATATATCCATTTTACAAGACAGTACATTATTATAAGAAAAAATTATGAGTGATGCTTGCGTGCGCCCGAGCGCACGCAGTGCGCCTTTAAAATTTAGTATTATGGATATAAGGGTATATTATTTTGTTTTAAAGGGTATACATTATAATTAATAAGGGTATACTATTTTGTTATAAAAGATATACACTTTTTATTAATATTTTTTATTTTTCTTCAAAAAATAAAGGGTACACATCTTTATATTAAATGATATACAATTTAACACAAAATTCTAAAGACACGCTTCCGTACACAAGTTTTTGCCTTGTAAAATAAGGGTACATATCTTTATTATGTAAATAATGGAAATACGAAAAGAAAAAAGTCCCATTAAAAGTTGATAAATATAGTATATCTTATATATACTAATTGCGAATACACTTCAAAAAAAACTTTTTAAAAGTATGAGGTGTCGCAACGTGATTAATTATCGTATTTTTTTATTTTAATATCATATATGTATAATCTATCTACTTTTATTTATTTTTTTTTATTATTATATTATTCATATACTAATTGCGAATACACTTCCAAAAAAACCTTTTAAAAGTATGAGGTGTCGCAATGTGATTAATTATCGTATTTTTTTATTTTTTATTTTAATATCATATATGTATAATCTATCTACTTTTATTTATTTTTTTTTTTATTATTATATTATTCATATATATCTATAAATTAAATATCACATTTTTTAATTTTTATTTTAATATCATATATGTATAATCTATCTACTTTTATTTATTTATTTTTTATTATATTATTCATGTATATCTATAAATTAAAGGGTTAATTCCTAAAAAAATCACCAACTTATTGGGAATTTTCAAATCTATCACAACCTTTTATTTTTGTAAATTTAATACACGATTTATTTAATAATTTCAATTTTATCACTACCTTTTATTTTTGTCAATTCAATACGCAATCTATTTAATGTTTTCAGTTTTATTATTTTTTTTAGGGATGATTACTACTAGGTACACAAAAAAACCCTAAATTACTATGAGATACAAACATACAAAAGTATTACTACTAGGTACAAAAATATATAGTGATATTCCAATATTACCCATATTAATGTGTTGCACATAAATATTGTGTGCAGCAAAAGTTCATGTGCAGCAAAGTGTGTGCAGCAAAAAAAGTGTGTGCAGGGAAAAAAAAGTGTGTGCAGCAAAAAAATGTGGTGGTCCGGCGGCGGCGGTCCGGCAGCTTTTCCGGCTGCGGCAGTTTTTCCGGCGACCAGTTTTTTTTTTTTTTTTTTTTTGGACGAACAATTTTTTCGGCGACCGGCTGCCGGAGCTCCAGCGGCGCGGCAGCTTTCCGGCGACCAGTTTTTTTTTTTTCCCTGACGAACAGATTTTTCGGCGACCGGCCGCCGGAGCTCCGCCGGCGGTCCGGCAGCGGCAGCGGTGGTCCGGTGGTGGGTGGAGGTTGGGGTTAGTGTTTTAAAGGTATATGGGTTTAGGGGTATATTTGGTATTTTACTTTAATATTTTGTATTAAATAATAATTATTTTAAATCAATGTATCTAGTAGTAATTAGGGGTACAAAGTGTGTACCTATCAGTAATTATTTCTTTTTTTTATTATTTGATACACCATTTATTTAGTTCATACTTTCAATCCAATTTATTATTATTATTATTATTATTATTATTATTATTATTATTATAAGTTTCTAAAGTTAATATATATATATATATATAGAGAGAGAGGTTGAAGACTTATTTCGTAAAGAGTTTTTTTTTCTGCTATTAAATTCACAATTGTAATTAATTTGTGATAGGAAATTATTTTAATAGGTTGACCTTTTGTAAAATTATTTTTAACTATAATTAATAAAATTCTTTTTTTTTCGACTTAATTACTATTATTATAGTAAACTCACAATAATAAAAATAAAATGAAATTCATTGAAAATAAAGATTTTTAGCGAAAGAAATTAGTAATTAATTTGAATTTTAAAATGAAAAAGAAAAAAGAATGGAGTATAAATCCCATCAATTAATAAGTATATACAGTTTTACAATAATAATAATAATAATAAATTAAATTGAAAATATGAAATAAGTGGTGAATCAAATTGTAAAATAAAACTTGTGATATAATTAAATATATTAAATAAATCGCGTATTGAATTGACAAAAATAAAAGGTCGTGATAAAATTGAAAATATTAAATAGATCGTGTATTTAATTGATAAAAACAAAAAGTCGTGATAAATTTGAAAATTCTCAATAAGATGGTGATTTTTTTAGGAATTAACCCTAAATTAAATACCACCTTTAATTATATATTTTTTTATTGGTTACGAATAAATAATTAAATCAATCAAAAAAAAATATATCCATCTAATTATTATTATTAATCATGTATATCTTTAAATTAATCACCACCTTTAATCATATTTTTTGATCCATTAGGAATAGATATTTTTATTTTTTATTTTAATATCACATATAATCTTTGACAAAGTCTCTTGTGAGATGTTATTTTAATGAGACGTTTTGTGAGACGTGTAAAAGTATGTCAATTATTTAGATAAAATATGTTCAATGGTTGTTAAAGTATATTTTTTAAAGTATGTTGAATTATAGGGATAAATTTTTGCCTCAGAAAAGATAACATTTGAGCATTTGTCCCACTATCTTCATAATTGCGCCAATGCCCCATTTTCGCCGGAATTTGATATTTTCGCCGAAATCGATCACGTGCTTGTCACGTGATAATCGGACGTGGTATTTTCCGGCAACTTCGCTAACGTGGCACACAATTGACATCTATGTCAATAATAATAATAATAATATATTAATGGTAATTAAATTAAAAAAATAGAACCAACCCCATTGCTGCAGGTGTTCTTGCCGGAACCCATGGCCGCCGTGCTTTTCTTACTCCTCTTCCCCCTCCACCTCGTCGGAATTTATCTCGATTTCGTCGGAATTCATCGGAGATGAAAGGGCGTCAGTAATGTGGGGGAGGATGAGAATTTTATTGCGAAGATGAAGAGTTTAGATATTTACAAGCAAGATCAAGCTGTGATTCTACTGAGGAAGACGACTAGGACTAACGAAGATTCTAGAACAGTGCTTTGGTCGGAGAGGTTTTTGTTTGCTTTAAAGCAGTTGTTGAATTCGTGCTACGCCGCCGTGCAGACCAACGCCGCGGCGGCGTTGGTGAATCTATCGCTGGAGAAGGAAAAAAAGATTAAGATCGTTCGAGCTGGAGTCGTCCCATTGTTGATCGAGATTTTGAGGAGTGGGTATGAGGAATCTCGAGAACACGCCGCAGGTGCAATTTTCAGTCTAGCCCTAGAAGACGAGAATACGACGGCGATCGGCGTTCTGGGGGCGTTGCAGCCACTGCTCCACGAGCTCAGATCCGGGACGCGGCGGAGCCGCCACGACGCCGTCCTCGCGCTCTACCACCTAACGCTGGTGCAGAGCAACAGAGTGAAAATCATGAAGCTCGGAGCTGTGGGGATTCTGCTGGGTCTCCTGAAGGAGGCGGAGGTGACGGCGCGTGTAATTCTTGCTCAGAAGCATGCTTCAGTCCGCCGTTCGTCCACGCCTCAAGATGTCCGCCATGTGTCTGATGCCTCCCGCACCTTCCCATCGGGGTCTCTCCATCTACTCGTAAAGCCCCGACAGCTGCAGCTCCGGCCGTCGGGGTTTCTGCCCCACATCCTGTCACTTATCCGGCCAACACCAAACTTTCTTCCTTCGCCCAGTGCCGGCACCAGGTTCTCTCCTTCGCCCAGCTGCAGCTCCGGCCGTCGGGTTCTCTCCGGTGCCGACGGCCTGCAGCACGGCGAAGAGGTGCGGCAGGTCTTGATTGACGAGGTGGAGCCGATTCAATCAGTTTATCAAGATTTTTGATAATGGGCGGTGGCATTGGAGTGGTTGAGATGGTGTGTATGAGAGGTGGAGGGTGGTGCCATGAGAGAAGATTTTTTGTTTTTTTTTTTTATTTAGTTATTTTTTAATTTAATTACCATTAATATATTATTGTTATTATTATTGTTGACATGGATGTCAACTGTGCGCCACATAGCGAAGTTGCCAGAAAATGCCACGTTCGATGATCACGTGACAAGCATGTGATCGATTCCGGCGAAAATGGGGCAACATTGGCGCAATTATGAAGATAGTGGGACAAATGCCCAAATGTTATCTTTTTTGTGGCAAAATTGTACATCGCCAAACTTACGGGACAAAAAAAAATTTTACCCCTTGAATTATACATTAAATTATAATTTTAGTTTGTTATAATTTGATTTATTATTGACATACTTTAATCACAGATAAACATATTTTATCTATACAATAAGCATACTTTAATGATGGTCGACCCGTCTTACAAATAACCCATCTTACAAGACAGTGTCTTATAATCTTTTGTATATTTTTATATTTAGAATTAAAAATTAAACCTTAAAAATTAGGTAAATAAACCAATTAAAAAAATATATTTTCAAAAATTTTTATTATCTCCTCATAATTAAACTATGATATGCATTTAATATTGAATTATCTAATTCATTTTCTTAAAAATATAATGTATCCGCATGTGGGAATATGTACTCATATATATATATATTTATCAACTTTTAATGGGACTTTTTTCTTTTCGTATTTCCATTATTTACATAATAAAGACATCTATATAGACATAATAGTTTTTTACTTAAATTTTGAAATGAAGTTGATTAAAATGTTAAAGGAATTATCAGTAGGGTTTTATTTTAAAAAGAAAAGAAAAAATCTCAACTTCTGTTGATTGCCAATCCCAAATGACGATACATCATTTCAATTCAAATTAGTCTTTTGTCCCAAAATCAATTAAATGAGTCACACTGCTAAAAATACTCTCTTCAGGTGAGAGCTTAAATTGACATATTACACGAGAATTAATCATTTAAAAATTTTACTCCTACAATAATTCTACAACAGAAAACTTAAATCATCGTACTTCCTTAAAAATAAAAGCATCACAGCAACTGAAGAACACATCCAATGTAGCACGCACTATAAATACATAAGATATACAGGATTAAAACTCAATCTTGAACACAACATGATGATGTTAAAAGGGAATAATCTTAAACCCTAACCAAGCAGTTTTCTCTTATTCAAATGGCATAGGACGAAACACCGATAAATGGGGCGAAATGGGGCATTTACTTGGATGTAGATTCACTAGTTTGATACTGCTCAATTTTGCTCACCAGGCTCTCCTTTAGTTCCTTTAGTTCAGCTGATCCTTCATCTACGCTAGATATTTTCCCTCCCTCGACGCTTTGGGACCCGGTCAACCTAGCCAAAACAACGAACGACATTCCTCCAAGAACATTATTCAAGCATCTCAAAAACACAACCGAGGTCTTGAAAACCAAGGGTGGTAGCCCCTTGTCAAGCATATACTCAATTCCATTCAAAGTTTGGTATCTGAAATTACTGCTAACTCCCATATGAATAGCCCAAGTAGCTGCATTCAAAACAGTTGGTGGAGGTTTATTTGGCGTCTCAAAGTTAGGATCCATCTTCTTCCTAATCTTGATCAGCCCGTTCGATATTGCAGTTCCAAAGAGTCCAGCAGCAAATCCAACAGCAGCAAACAGGGTGCCCTTATACACCAAAGTACCCAGCCTACTAACCAAACTGTAGGGCCCCGGTTCAAACATATGGCTTGTGGGAGAACTAGCAAAGATTGATGGAAGAGTTTGGACAGAAGAAGACATAGTTGGGGCTAACAGATACATGAGGACAAAATTCAGAATAGAGCCAACTACAAGTGTGGAGAATACGAAATCAAGTTCGTTGAGGCCGAAATTCGGACGTGACGCCATATCTCCAAGAACACAAGCACTAACCCCTACCAACTCTTCCATGAGAACCTTAAAAGGAAACTGTGGATCAGCAGCAACCCTGGATCTCCATCCATTAACAAAAGCACCAATTGGTCCAAAACTATCCCATGAAGAACTAGATTCATCTGACTCCCCACCACCACCACCACCACCACCACCACCACCACTGCCACCATTTCCACCACCATTACCCTGCCCAACACCTACACTCCCACCACCACCACCACTACCAGCACATGCAACATACTGTCTTGGGATCAAATTAGGATTTATTTGGTTAGAACCACCGCAGTGTAACGAGGGATAGTGAAAGGAATTGAGGAAAGTTTTATCGACGAATCTAGGGTTAGAATTGATATCATGATAAGTTGGCCGGCGATAGTGGCCGGAAAGTGGTGAATAACGAAGCTGAGACATCGTCGCCATCTACGATCGATTAAAAAAAAAACAGTAAACATCAAAATGTAATTACGAAACATTTATTCAACAACAGGCGATACAATAAATGAACAAACAAGAAATCTAGAAACGAAAACAGCAAAAACAAGAGAACTCGCAAACAAAATCAGAGTTTAAAGCGGGGATCACGGGGGTTCTTCACGATATGAAAACAATCCAGAAAATGTAATTAATGGCGAAGTAAATAACAAAAAAAATAAAAATGTGAATTTCATGAAAGATACCTTGTGTAGCGATGAGATCCGTCAGGAACGATGCTCAACTGCACCAGAGGAAGAGTACAGAAGAACAAAGGTGGGTAAAGAAAGCGGTGTGCTAAATAAATACACTAAAATATATTTATGTCACTGTTCAATATTATTTATTAATTACTCCTATAATTATTAATTGGAAGGATTTTGCCAATAATAGATTTAAAATAGATTCCAAAAACCCTAGATGCCAATTTTGTTTTTGCTGAGGGTTTAATGAGTTTATTTTGGCCGCCAGACACAACGGCGGCGATGATGCCAGATCAAATTGGAAATCTCGCCTGCATTGAGATCTTGAATTTATATTTATTCTAACTTTTATTTTACACCATCCGTCCGATTCTAAAGTATCCATTTGATTTTTACACGTGGATTAAGGAGTATTATTATATGTAAAGTGGATAATTGTATTAGGGGAAGTGGTGGGCCATATTATGTATTTTTTTTATTAAATAGGAGAAATGAATATCTTTGAAGCGAACGCCAAAAATAGTAAAATGGATATCTTATAAGCGGAAATAATTATTCTATTCAAAATAAAATGTAGTGATAATTGATTCACAAATGGAATGTGTCAAATTTAGTGGTACTTTGAGCTGAATTGTATGCGATATAGAAATTATAATTATACTCCTACATATATGTATTGAATTCATACAAATATAAATACAAATTTATTTCGAGTGGCACATTGGGGTTTTATATGAAACCAAATCAAACACATTTTTCATGATCTATTTTTCTAGGTATTACTATCTCCATACCCCCGTACCACATTTAATGTTTCACATTACTTAATAAAAATTATTATTATATTTTACTAATTTTATTGATTTAAAAGCATTATAATATTTTTAAGTAATAAAAAAATATAAAATAATAATAATATGTGTAAAAAATGAGTATTAAATTTTAAATTAAAGTAAAATTTTATATTATTGGATAAAATGGTGTTCCTTTTCTTTCTTTCTTTTAGGTGTGTAAAAAGTTTAATGAGATAAACAAAGGAGAGTGCAAAAAGTTTTATTAACATGAGGATATTTCTTTCTTATAAAAAGTTGTTAGCTTACTTTCTCTGAAAAGCAAGAGGAAGCTTTTACAACACGAGGACCTTACATAAATATATCATTACAAGGGGGGGAAATATACAAGTAAAAAATGGAGGAGCATATATCAGTGATCCAGTTTGTCCCATTAAACAATCTCACTCAATGAACAAAATAGAAAACCTTTTCAGTGATGAACACCTGAAGAAATGGATTAAATGTGCAGAGGTAGCAAACATACTGTTAATAATGAAAAGCTCAACAGTGTGATCTCAAAAACGATAGAGCGAAATTGCTGGATGGAAAGGGGAAACGTCTTAGTCCTAAGAGACATAACAGCCAAGAAATTGAAAAACCAAAGCAAAAAAACCACACCACATTGTGTGCTTTTACACATATCATTAACAAGATTATGGCTCACTCCAATTCAGTATTGTTAAAATGATCCGACTTTCAAATGCAATCTGCACCAATAAATAGCATATATCACACTATAACAACCAACATAAGAATCAATCCAATGAATAGGCATGCAAGAACTTACATCGCCAAAGACTTTCTAAATACCAACTATATAAGAACCACTTTCTTTTGTTTTCTCTTTCACTCTCCCTCCCCCCCCCCCCCCCCCCCCCCCCCCCCCCC
This sequence comes from Pogostemon cablin, assembly GCA_023678885.1. Taxonomy (NCBI): domain Eukaryota; kingdom Viridiplantae; phylum Streptophyta; class Magnoliopsida; order Lamiales; family Lamiaceae; genus Pogostemon; species Pogostemon cablin. The sequence continues at coordinate 3,237,114 of CM042983.1, forward strand.
CCAAACCCAGCCAGCCCCTGTTGTTTCTGTATTCTGTTTCTTCAATTAGTTAGGAAAACAAAGAAACCCAAGCAGAAAACCTCAACCGCACAGGACTATAACCCATTTGATTATAATATCAACTAGGCAGGACATGCAGATAGGGTATGGTTCTGTCATTGACACTAAGAGTAGAAATTCATCGAACATTCTGCATTTGATGTCTCAGCGTCCTGTTTTTGCACGTTTCATTCCACTGGTATTGAAAGGTGAGACGCTGCCACTTGGTCCAGGACTTTCTTCTCTAAAGTTTGAATTTAGCATGGCTAGCTCACGTAACTGCTGCCGTTTAATGTAGTCCTGTGACTCGTCCTGAATAAAAGCAAACAAATAAGTACACAGATGGAGAAAGCAAATCTGAGAATGACAAGGATGTTTGACATATTGATTCCATAAAGCCTAATAACAGTCCATGAGACAGAACTTAATCCAGAAAATTTCAGTGTTCAACATTGCAGAGAACACAAATAAAACTGAAACTTAGATATCCATTTTTTGTTTTAATCTGAGGCATGATCTTATCACTGCAAATACTTTTTGAAAATTCGAATTTGTTGAACAGGAGTGAAGCCTATTTTTTCAGAAGAGTGCAAGAATCATTGGTCTGACACACATACCACAGGCTTCAGCAATTCTTCAATGATCTCTTGCGCTTGCCTCAGCCTGATATCAACGATATTGGCTGGCAAATCAGCCTCAATCAGGATATGGAGTGGTTCATTAAGATGCTCGTAACCTGGTCGTCCCCTTAGCTTCTCTTCCTGTAAATTGAAAAACAAGGAAAATGAAGATTGCATTAAGTAAATACATGAAAAATGCCAATCAGCAACAATCGTAGAACTTGGTTGCAAGTGTTCAAAACCCTATGACATTTTTCATAGTTGTTTTATGTGTTATAATTCAATAGAAAAATGCATTCTGGTACCTTGTCAGGGTCCTTAATCGAACCATTTCCTCTAATATAGACTCGACATCCTGTAGTGACTTCCACTCGTTTCAATGAATTTCCTCTAGGGCCCAAAAGTCGCCCAACAAAATTAAACTGTTGCCAATCAAGAGAAATGCATGTTACTTAGAAATTGAAACTATGACAAAAGGCAGTAGAATGATATATCTAACAACGATCTTACATTAGGGTAGCTATCCACAGGAATTTCTAGGCGCAAAATCCTCTTCACGGTGTAAGAACTGGGGCTTGCTGGTGCTCCTTGCCAGTCCATCGTCATTCCAGGAGGTCCGCTCAGTCTCTGCCATGAAATCAACAGGTTAACATTAGTTTCAAACAAGTGCTCTATACAGATCCCAATTCCTAAACCCAGAGTAGCTTCACTTTCATTTCATCCTTGAGGTCAGTATTGAATTCTAAGCATAATACAAAAAACTAATAAAATTGTCAGATTTTCTTGTCTCAATATATAAAGTTCACATTTCTCCAGGCCAGGTCATAGCTTTCTTTTAGTCATTCACTACCCCACACAGGATGAGACCCATTTAGTTGAACTCTTGCTCTATTGCAGCTCAGTGATGACTGACTTAACATAAGTGATTATCAGACAGTAGACAATTGTTTCAAATAAAAAGAAATTAGCGAGATTAAAATGCCAGATATTGCAAGCTAGAATCACCAGGAGGGGGACAGCCAATGAGCTATGTATTTAACAAGAAAGAGATTATACCCACAGTTAACCACCAAGCCGGATGTGATCCGGCTAACAATGTCACATCCAGCTCAGCATAAGCTTGCTAATCTTCCTTGAACCTAGGGAACATAATGATAAAGACCAAACTGCACACCATAACTCTAAGAAGCCTATAAGCATAAAATTCAAAGGCATACAAATTCAGCATATAAAAGGACTACAAAGATCCAATTATATAACTACCTCCTGAGGAAGTCCATTCCATCCGGATATTCCTGTCCCCCCAACATTTGATAAAGGATTAGATGAGGCCATTGGGCTGGGACTTCTATGTCTCAGTCTATCCAGCTCACCAAAACTTTGATTTGGCATCATACCAGTAACACGTAAGATCTCTGAAAAAATGAAAAGGGATAACCAATAATTAGAAAAAATGAAATGATTACCAAAAGGAGATCGTTAAGATACTAACAGAATCATATATAATATAACCATAAACCGCATCAATAATTTGAATAACAGATACCACAGTTCCAATCCTCGACCACATTCACATGTGTCATGTAATGAACTGCAATACTCAGACCGCATATAAAGACAGCACACAAAATATACTCCCAACCACAAATTGAGTATGTTATTATGTCATGAACCTTGACACTGCTAAATGGTGAGAACTAAAAACGTCCTTCAACCACAAAAGATTACGCCTTAGATGAGATTATATTTAACTTTACAGTAAACTTCCAAGTATTTTTGAAAGCCACCTCACACACTGTTCTTCTAGCATGATACATTAATATTATTAACTTTAAAGCACGTGCAACCCTATTATACACTACAAACGATTAATAGCTGCATGAAAAAAAGCAAAAACATTATACTATGCTCCAAAATTTAGCAGCCTTCGCACACCATATGGACGTTCACAAACTCAAATACATCAACAGGTGCTGGATGGATTGGATGAGATCTATAAAGTGTGAGCAACATCAAAAGTGTGTCTACAGGCAACAGTTTCTCTCGTTCTCAGGAATTATGCCTCTGACTACAAAAATAAACAAGCATTTCTAATTCTGCCAGACCAGCGTAGCAGCAAGCTTGAGTTGATTAATCACTAACTGCGATTTCTAACACTAACAAGAACAATGGAAACTAACAAGCATTCCTCTTGAGGGAGGTATTCTAAATACTGACACCATCATCATTCAATAAAAACTTTCAAGAGCTGACAAGTAATCGCAGAGCAACTTAACATCAGTTAGAATGTTGGATAAACCTGACACTCACACAAAATGCACAACGCAAACCCAGATAAAAATGACATTTTCAAGAATACAATGAAATTAAACAGCACACGGTGCTAGATAAAAATTTGCCACCATTGATGCATGGTCGGCAGTGTGACACGGGAGGTAATCGTAGAAGACAAACGCTCTTCGTACGAAAAGGAGATTCAAGTATTAAAACTCAATATATATTTCGAATAAGATTTCTGAATACAACTCATTCATTCTGACAGCACATTTATAGGGAAGAAAAGAGTTTGAAGAGGTATTCAAACTTAGAAAATTGAAATAATGAATGCAAATGATAAATAAGGACCGTAACTTCCAAGGATGGAATTTGGAAGGTTATTTTCTTGATTCTTGTCCACATCAGACCCCTCCACTTGAAAAGAACTCGTCCTCGAGTTACCTGATATGATGGAGGCTCCTCCAAGAAATAACGATACAAATAAACCATACTAAAATTCTTTAAGAGTCTCATCGCCAAAAGGTTCACCGCGTAAGCATTGTCACTGATTTCCCAAGTAATCCTATATATTTCTTGCTTCTTTAGCTGCAGCTTGAGGCACTTCTCCATGGGGAAATGTTTTTTTTTTTTTTTGAAAGAAACCCCATCATATCATCTCCAGTAGTAAACACATGCAGACAACATTTGTCCACAACATCTAGCCACTCTCCTTGCTCATCTTTTCTGTTGAAGTATTTCAGAATGTATTTCTCATCCTCCGGCCTAGATTGCTCGAAAATCTTCCTACCACACACGATTACAAGAACCACCACTCCGAAGCTGTACACGTCTTCCTTCTCCGAAGCTGCACTAAGCCATTCCGGAGCTAGATAACCAAGAGTCCCTCTCATGGTTGTCACCACTTGGCTTTGATTCCTGTTGATTAGTTTAGACAGTCCGAAATCAGCAAGTTCGGGGTTGTGATGCTCGTCTAGAAGTATATTCTGAGGCTTGATGTCTAGGTGGATGATATTTTGCCTGTAATTTTCGTGTAGGTAGGCCAATCCTTTGGCTATGTCGAGGATGATCTTGCTTCGATGGTTCCAATTGAGCACTGTCGTCCCCTGATCTCTGCAGTATATCCACCCATGGCACATGTATTCAAAAACTAACAACCCGTTGGATTTCTCTGCACAAAAGCCTATTAGTCTCACCAAGTTGATATGGCGAATGCTGCCAAGAATTTCAACCTCCATTAGAAACGACTTCTTAATATGATCGACTCCATCGAGATGCTTCACCGCAATTTTTGTACCGTCATTTAACAACCCTTCAAAAACAGAACCAAATCCCACATCACCAAGTTTCTTGCCAAAATTGCTGGTTGTTGTAGCCAATTCTTCGGAAGAAAATATATTCGGCATGCCATCTCCACCCACCACAAAGCCAAGAAAAAGAAGATTTTCTTGCATGTAACTGCACTTCTTTTGGTTGATGTAAAGTTTGTTAACCTCGTTCATCAAACGCGTGAAGGTGGTTGGCGCATTTAATAATCCAAATGGCAAAACAAGCCACTCATATAGTCCCTCCTTAGTCTTAAAAGCTTTCTTCCACTCGTCTCCCGGTCTAATGCGGATTTGATGATATCCACTTCGGAGATCTATCTTTGTTCCGGACATATTATCCGACATGTTTTTCAATCTAGGAATCAAGAATTTGTATCGCACCTTTATCTTATTTTTCTCAGAATTTCCAACCATGAACATAGTCTTCACCACCAAAGCATGTATATTTTTATCATCACGCATATCTTTCATCCACTTTTTCCTAGAGCAATTTAGTAAAAGAAGCTTACGAATTTCAATTTTGGGCTCGAAACCCAAAGGCAGTAAGGTTACCTTCTTCCTATCCTTCAAGAATTGGTAGATGTTTTGTCTTCCATGAATGGTGCCAAGATCGACTTGTCGTTGCTTGGTTCGGAATAAAGCATTTCGATGGGAATCATCTTTTCGAGGTGTTAAGAGCGCTTTATGAACCACCATTGTTGATTGTTCGTCAACCTCCTCACCATCAGGTTTGCAGACTTCATCCTCCTCTTCCCATAAATCATCGTCTTCTTCATGTTTGATCATGCTTACCGGGTGTTGTAGAGGATAATTGTTTGATCGATGCTCAGTTGTCTTAGCGCTCTCCTTAGCAGATTCCTTTTCTCCTCCATGCTTTGTAGTGCTAGAGGCAGCTTCTTTAATGGTTATAGGGACAACTTTGGGTGAATCATGATGTTCTTCTTTAATGCCATAAAATCTCTCCACTCGTTCCACACGAGTAGCTAACGTTTGCATTGTTGTACTCAAACGTTGCATTTCTCTGAATAAATCAGCAAGGGTAGGTTCTGCGTCGTTAGCCATCGCCGAAGGAGAAACCTTGGCTCTGATACCAACTGACACGGGAGGTAATCGTAGAAGACAAACGCTCTTCGTACGAAAAGGAGATTCGAGTATTAAAACTCAATATATATTTCGAATAAGATTTCTGAATACAACTCATTCATTCTGACAGCACATTTATAAGGAAGAAAAGAGTTTGAAGAGGTATTCAAACTTAGAAAATTGAAATAATGAATGCAAATGATAAATAAGGACCGTAACTTCCAAGGATGGAATTTGGAAGGTTATTTTCTTGATTCTTGTCCACATCACAGTGGGACAAAACAGCTCTTCTTTCTATATACTACAAAAAATCCACAGGCACAGCTTTTGATTCACAAGCACTCGAAAACAATCAAGGCATTAACAAAGTGTGTTAGCACAGAGATGAACAATCAATCACAGCAGAGAAGAGCTCGAAGCAAGTGGCAAATAACATTAATAAGGTAATATGGACTATTTACAGATCCCAACAGTACATCTAAAAAGAAAACAATCACCTTCTCGTCCCCTCAAAATGCAGTAAAGAAATCACAAATTCCCGAAAACCTAGATCCAATTCATAGAGTAAGTATGAAAAAAATCAGTAGGCAAATAGGTGAGGAAAAATGAAAAAAACCTTGATTCAATAGCCTGCTACAGGTGGGAAGAACTTGCATGAAGGGGCCTAGCTTCTGATGCTCCGCCAACAGCTCTGATAAGTACTGATTACTAAAATACGTTTCAAAATCAAAACACCAGAAATCAAAACTTAATAAACAACTAAAACAGCAATAATTCGATGGAAATGAAAGAATCAAATTCAAACCTGTCTAAATCAGGAGCACTTCTAATCTGCGGAGAAGCAGCCCTCGCTGGAGAGAAGTTGGGATTGTAAATACCCGACATGGCTTTACCGAAACCTTTTCAAGGGTTTGAGATTTCCGTGACACCACAGAAAAGTCTGAAACCCACGGCTGAGTAGCTGACGCAGAAGAAAGGAGGAGAGATAGAAGGGAAGAGAGAGAGAGGGAGAGAGAGAGAGAGTGGGGCGACACAGAAACCTCTAAAAAGAGTTTGTGCGAAACAAGGAAAGAGGTGTAGAAATGTCCATTAAGATTTAGCAGAAAGGGCAAAATGAAAATCAGAATATCTTTTTTTTTTCTTTTTCAGTAATTAATAATTTCGTCGAAATTATATAATCTTTAAAATATCTTTAACTATCAGACTACGTTGGACGCTCCTGTCAGCAGACTACGTTGGACGCTCCTGTCAGTGGTAATAATGTAATACGAGTGAGGCTGATGGTCACCCGGGCGCACGGAGCAGATTCTGTGCGCCTTTACAATTTTCATGCCCCTTTACAATTTAAACCCCTAGCAATACATAAGTTTAAATAGGATTGGAGGGGAGGGTTGTGTTCACATGGGGACACGGAGCATCTTTCCGTGTCCCCGGGTTTACGGGAGCTTTTGCCATGTAATATGAACATGTTCAAGAATTTTCAAACTAAGCAGAATCATGTTTTTTTTTTCTTTTTTTCTTTTTGTTTTTCATATTTTTTATTGAATTAAAAGTCACATGTTCGTAGAAGTGACATGCATGAGTTAAACTTTACCCTAAAAATGGATTAGATACAAATTTAATTTACTACTTATGTTTCAGAAGGATTATAATCTTGTATTTTTATTTATTGTCAAAATATTGCATGCAGACATGGTAAGTTATTAGTATCTTTTAAAGATATTATAATTTTTCAATCAAGACATGAACTCAGATAAACTATCCATTTAAAACTTTGAATTATTTTTTCAATCAATTAATAACTTAAAACATATAAAATTATCAATTCAAACATTTAATTAATAAAAGAGGAGCTAGTATATGACAAATTAATATGGAGTGAGTACTATTTATTTTAGACCTCTAATTTGATAAATAAAAGCAATTCGGACAATCCAAATTTACAATTTAATCATTTTTCAGATTTTGATTGAAAATATTATTATTATTATTAGAAGTGAAAGTTACTTTTTAGAAATAGTAATACTATTATACTGTGATATAATGTTACTTGTGTTATTCGAAATATGGAGTATTATATTTAGAAATAGTAATTTATTATTTTTTAAAATAGTGTTTATCCAGAAAAAGTACTCTCAATAACTTTTTAAATAGTAGTATAACGTTTAATAAGCACCTATACTCTAGTGTATAAAAGTATGTCTATCAACATTAATTTGAAAAACATTCAAGTTTTAAATTAATTAAGTTGAAATTGAATTTGAAAATTAAACTAGTTAGTTGTGAAATTATGCATAAGTTCACTATTTGATTGACTTAATTTTTTTTTTAAGAAATTGGTTATAATATGAATCATGCATAAGTTCACTATTTGATTGACTTAATTTTTTAAGTAATTGATTATAAAATTATTATTGGATCATTTTGTGATGAGTTTATTACATCGGGTGCACTATGAAATTTATAGGGTGAAAATTATATTGAATAGTTATTTTATTTATTTTTAATATTCAATTTAATTAAATGGAGGATGCTATTATAAATCTTATATAATGAGTTACATGATTCACATTCAGGAGTAACTATATTTGTAGTTTCCCCCTAATTCTCCCCTTATTTAATGGGAGTATTCTCTCTATTTTTCTCTAAGATTTAACATACTCGAGCTTTTTATTTAGCTAAAATGATGACTCCATAAGCTAACCTTCTACTCTAATTAGAGCTATATATATTTCTATTCATACGCTAATTATTTAATTTTTATAATTATTCAACACAAATATAACTCTTTTTTTTTTTTTTTTAATACTAGTATATTTGGTTAGACTTCAAATAGAAAGAGCGATAAAAAGTACTCATGGAGTATAAGTGGAAATGTATTCATTTGTATAAGTGGAAATGTATTCATAATAAAAAGTACACCATTTATAAATAATCATGGATACGGTTATGCTACGTAATAAACAGTGTGGGTGCGTGACGTGTAACTGGCACAGTAGAAATACGCGAAAGGAGTAACAGTAAAAAATATTGTGGTAAAAAGGGTAAAGTGAATAATTTGGTGGTGGGTGAGAACTAATGAGACGTGGTCGGACACGTGTCCTCCACAGGTGGCCAGAGGAGATCCATATAATAGTGGGACCCACTAAGAGCTATTGGTTTTGCCAGCCCGGTCTTAGCTGGAGTGACAGAGAGGCCGACCGTCCCCCAACGGCGCCGTTTATGCCACCCCCTCCAGATGTTCTTTTGTGCCTATTATTGCCTTACATACGTTTTAGTATTATTCCATTATTAGTAGTATTATTTTACTCCAGTAATTAGTAATTAATTGTGCTCAATCTTTTAACGTAAACTGTAAACAATACAACAATTAGTGCAAACTCGTGTAAAAAAAAAAAATAGATACGATCAAATGTAATTTACACTCTTTAATAATGTAATGTAACGTATGATTAATATGGAGTATAAATATATTTTTTAATTATAATTACGTGTTAATTAGTAATTCTCATTTTAATTTTGTAAATCGGACATGCATGTGTGGAAATGTCATGTTATTAATAAGTTTAGCAATAACTTGTAGTATACTAATTTAATAATATAAAAAAAATCCTAATAAATGAGTGTAATAACAAATTTTGTATTTATAATAAAATAAACACAAAAGAATTACAATGATAATCCAGACGGATTGAACTTGAAAATTAAGGAAACAATCTCTATCTATCCTCTGATTCTTCTCTCGAACCAATTTGGCTTGACTTTGACTTGACTTGTTGACTTGACCGCGTGTGTTGAGTCGGATCTTCAGTTGAAGCTTGTCCGAACTCGAATTTGGGATCTTATAACGTTAATCCAGAGGCATCGAGCCTTTGTTTGGATTAAACGTACTTGATCCGAAGAACACTCGATCTGGGGGGCTTAGCACCTTAATCCCGGGTCGTATGCTGTTCTTGGCGCGAAGAACACCGAAGAACTCAGTATATGAAGAACGCTTGATTTGGGGGGCTCCGCACCTTAATCCCGAATCGCTTGCCGTTCTTGACTTGAAGATGCTTGAAGATCTCAAGAGAGCGCTGCTCGTGTTCTTGATCTCTTCAGAGCGTTTATGTCTTCAAGTATTTTGAGTGTGTCTGGAGTGAATGAAGGAGGGCTCCTTATATAGGTGAGGAATGAGCATGCCCCATAAATATCTCGCAATCTGATTGGTCTATGACAGATTTGGCCTGGTTCTGCGGGCTTGGGCCGTTCCAAATATATCACAGCTTGATTGGTCATTGCTTAATTTGACCTGATTCTGGAACCTTCCATGCTTTACTTAACTTAGGGGTCAAGCTTTACTTAATTTAAACCCTACTTAATTTGTTGGGTATTAAATTAATTATCAATTATTTATTAATCTATTTTAGGAATTAATTTATTAAATCCCAAAAATAAAATATAATAAATTAAAATTGATATTTAATCAATAAAATCCACATGCCGCCATTTGATTGGACCGTGAATTTTAATTGCTTACAAATGCCCCCTTGCGATTTGTTCACGGACAGAATGTCTTGTTGTGAAGGAATCGCAAAAGATTTGTTTCTTGTTCACCAAGATTTCATGAACCTTACCCAAAATTATCAAAGTTATTTGTAGTAAAGAATCTCCTACAATTTTAAAGAGCTTGCGCACCTCACAATAATCTCCATAATTATCCATGAGTCCACTAGTAATTTCCATAATTATCCATGAATAATTTTCATAATTATCCATGAGTCCACAAGTAATTTCCATAATTATCCATGAATCCACTGCTATATAATGGTACTTCATGAACTCAATTTTTTATCAAAGCTATCCAACACACAAGACTCAACTCGTCGAGGTGAAGAGTAGTCGACGGCGGACCACCCATGGTGGTTGCTTGTCGGGCTCGCACCGTGAGGTGGAGAGCAATCAATGGTAGACTACCCATGGTAGTTGCTTGTTGGGCTCGCACCTCCGATGATGTTGGGATAGAGAGTAGTCAACGGCGGACCACCCATGGTGGTTGCTTGTTGGGCTCACATCTCCGATGACGTTGGGATAGAGAGTAGTCAACGGCGGACCACCCATGGTGGTTGCTTGTCGGGCTCATACCGCGAGGTGGAAAGCAGTCAACAGCGGACCACCCATGGTGGTTGCTTGTTGGGCTCACACCTCCGACGATGCTTTGGCGAAGAGGTGACAGAAATCCGACCAAAGAGAAGACTTTCAATGGCTCAAGTCAAACCAACATCGTCGAGGTGGAGAGCAATCGACGGCGGACCACCCATGGTGGTTGCTTGTCGGGCTCGCACCGTGAGATGGGAAGCAGTCAACGGTAGACCACCCATGGTGGTTGCTTGTTGGGCTCACATCTCTGATGACGTTTTGGCGACGATATGAAGAAACCTGACCAAAGAGAAGCTTTTTAACATACTCAGCCAGTCGAACCAACGATGTCGAGGTAGAGAGCGGTTGACGGCGGATCACCCATGGTGGTTGCTTGTCGGGCTCATACCGCGAGGTGGAAAGCAGTCAACGGTATACCACCCATGGTGGTTGCTTGTTGGGCTCACACCTCCGACGTGTTGATGCAACGAGAGCGGACTACCCATGGTAGTTGCTTATCGAGCTCATGCCTCTGGCAGCATTGATTTGAAGAGCGGGAGGGCGATTGATGGCAGACCACCTATGGTGACTGCTTATCGAGCTCATACCTCCGGCAGCTTTGATTTGAAGAGCGGGAGGGCGGTTGTTGTCTGCTTTCGATCGGACCAGCCGGAAGATGGTCTCGTCGCTTTAGTGTGATTCAGACTGGATTCGGTAATGCTCTTGGCGACTGGGAAGCAGAATGGCGTGTGAGAGCGGCGGCTGATGGCTGCTCTCGACGACTGCTCGCGGCGGCTGCTCGCTAGCGAGAATCCGGCGTGAACCCTGGCGGCGGCACGTCGATCGAGCTCTGGAAGTAGCGCGCGCGGAAACGTACCTCGGCAGCGAGCAGCGCTCCTTGGGTCGCGAATCCGACTGTGTTTGGCTATGATTTTCTTATGTGAAGGGCAACAGCGAGCTTCAGGCGGCCGGGTGCGTGACCGGTGGCGATGCGAGGTGAATCCCCGATGGTGTTGATGGGTACTGATGGCTGGTTGTTGTTTTTCGAAGAGAGAGGAATTGGTTGAGCAGCTTAATCCCCTTTTGCTGGAGAAACCCATTCCACGCAATTTCATAGAGGAAAAAAAAGAATAACTTCAATTTTGACCCCATCAAGTTAATTTTGACTTGCTCAAACTCACCCAATCTCAAATCAGCTTGCTTACTGCATTCAAGTGCTTCCAACATTAATTGGGCCCTTTATTTTTTTTTTATTTATTTTTTTTTATTTTCAGTTTCTACTTGGGCCATCTGATCCTTCTTATTCACTTGGGCCGCCTACTGCTTCATATTTTGGGCCAAGAGTGCTTATATTGATTTTAATTTTCATGATTTGGGGCTTAAATTAATTAAACACACATGAATTATTTTAATGGCTCACTTAAGCATCTTGGGCTTCTCCATGGGCTTAATTTATAATTTTGGTTTTTAATAATTAATTGATCCCATAATTTATTTAGGACCTTTTAATTAATTAAATCCATAAATTTAAATTAGCTTAAACCTCTTTCTTTGCTAGCTTTAAGGGACAACATGGATCACCCTCATCACTTTACCACCTTCATCATTTCACCACTGTCTTTGCATTCAACCACATCTTCTCTTTGTCAACCTTTTTCTTCTTAACTCGTTCACACTTCAATTTATCGCTTGCCTCGCAAACTCGACTCGAATTGCTTGGATTATGACTGAACTTAGTAAAATGCTAAGCTGCCTACGTACCTCTTCGCAGAGGATCAAGTCATTACGTAGTTCAAGGGGACATGATTTGATTTGAATGGGGGGTGCCGTACACAGTTTATACTCATGCGGGCCAGAAGTGACTATTCTTTAACCACTTTAGACAAAGTAGGATATTTAATGCTTTAACCACTTAAAATATCTTAGTGGGGTGAATTAATAGTTTAACCACATATAATTACCTTTGGTGGGTGTCATGCACAGTTTATACTCATGCGGACCAGGAGTTTGTCGTACACAGTTTACACTCATGTGGACCAGGAGTTTGTCGTACACAGTTTATACTCATGCGGACCAGGAGTAACATGCAGTTTAGGCTCGTGCGTCAAGGAGCGTTGTACATGTATTTATTTTACGCGTAGTAGCGTTTCAAGAACTTCCCATTTATAGGGCCAATGTTCACGCCATCTTCTGAGATCAACTTGTATGCGCCATTTGTATAGGCTTCCTTCACAACATGAGGGCCATCCCACTTGGGTAGAAACTTATTTCCAACGCGATGGGTGACTACTATAGGTCTTCTCACAGCAAGCACCAAATCACCAACTTGAAAAGAACGTACCCTCACCTTCTTGTTGTATGTTCTAGAAAGGCGAGATTGGTAACACTCAAGTCTTTGTTGTGCTTCCAACCTCTTTTCATCTAACGCTTCTAACTCTTGAAGACGTAACTTTGCATTTTCTTCCTCGGTGAGGCCTTCTTGTATGGCTATCCTCAAAGAAGGAATTTGCTTTTCAAGAGGCACAACAGCCTCAACACCATACACCAAGGAATACGGAGTGGCTTGCGTAGGTGTTCTATAGGTGGTACGGTACGCCCATAAAGCTTCATTGATCCTTTCATGCCAATCTTTTTTTGACTTGGAGACCACTTTCTTCAATAAACTGCATAAAGTTTTATTGAAAGCTTCGGCAAGACCATTAGCAGCTGCGTTATACATTGAAGATTTCTTTTGTTTGAAATCAAACTTCTCACATAGCTTATCAATCCAACTGTTGCTGAACTGCTTTCCATTATCAGTGATGATGTAGCGCGGAACACCATATCTATAAATGATGTTGATTCGGATGAAATCAGCAACATTTTCTTTCTTCACTTCCCTTAGAGGCACAGCTTCGGCCCACTTTGAAAAGTAATCGGTTGCCGCAAGAATGTAGAGATGACCACCAGAAGACTTTGTAAGCGGCCCCACCACATCTAAACCCCAAGCATCGAAAGGCCATGAAGCGACTGTCGGATGTAAAGGCTCCGGAGGTTGATGAATCAAATTTCCATGGAACTGACAAGCTTGACATCTTTGTGCGTAATCCATGCAATCCTTCACCATGGTTGGCCAATAGTAACCCATCCTTTTAATTCTAAAATGTAGCTTCGGTCCGGATTGATGAGCACCGCAAATCCCGGAGTGAGCCTCCTCCATTGCTTGAATAGTTTCTTCCTTACCCAAGCATCTCAAGAAAATTTCATCGAATGATCTTCTATAAAGTGTACCCTTGAAGTAGATGAATCGAGGTGCCCGACGCCGAATATCAACCCTTTGTCGTGGATCGTTAGGCAACTTATCATATTTTAAATAATCCACAAGCGGTTGGCGCCAATCTTCTTCTTCAATTTCGAAAACCTCCACCACATGATTTTCAACTTCTTCATAATCATCATCTTCAAAGATTGGTGGTACAACCCAACTTCTACACACCGGTATTTGAATCTGCATTTCTGGCATAGCTATAGTTGATGCTAACTTAGCGAGGGCGTCAGCTTGCTTATTCTCTCTTCTAGACAGATGCTTAATATCAACATCACCGAGATAACCCATAAGCTTTTGAGCATATTTGTAATAGGGGAACAACTCAGGCTTCTTCACTTCATACACTCCAAGGAGTTGATTTATTACCAATAGCGAATCACCATACACTCTAAGGTGTAGCTGCTTTATATCGACAGCCATTTCCAAACCAAGTATGAGTGCTTGATACTCAGCCACATTGTTGGAACAATTTTCCATTAAGGAAAATGAGAAGGGTAGAACTTCACCACTGGATGTTACAAACACGACTCCCGCACCAGCTCCCTCTCTATGAGATGCTCCATCGAAATACATCTTCCAAGGAGAAACTATATCCACAGTAAAAGCATCTTCATCAGGGAGTTCATCAGATAGTTCCCATTCAGCAGGCATTGGATGATCAGCTAGAAAATCTGCCAACACTTGTCCTTTTACGGCCTTTTGAGGGACGTACACGATCTCAAACTGTTGAAGTTGGAGATACCATCTTGCAAGCCGATCAGAGAGTACTGGTTTTGACATGACAAATTTTAGTGGGTTGGCTTTCGAAACTAGCCGAACTGTGTGAGCTTGAAAATAATGTTTCAACTTCTGAATCACGAAGATAAGGGATAAACATATCTTCTCAATGGGTGAATACTTCAACTCGTTTGGAGTCATGGTTCTACTTAGATAGTATAGAGCTCTTTCTTTGCCATCATCATTTTCTTGTGCAAGCAAAGCTCCCACAGAACGCTCTTGAGCAGCTAGATAGAGAATTAACGGACGTCCATGTATTGGAGCACTCAACACTGGTGCCTTCATCAAGTATTCTTTAATGCTATTGAAAGCATTATTGCAAGCTTCATCCCATTCGAATATGCTGCCCTTCTTCATGAGATGACTAAATGGCTGGCATCGGCCAGCTAAGTTTGATATGAATCTCCTTAAGTATGCCAACTTTCCTTGCAGACTTTTGAGTTCATGTATGTTCCGAGGCACATGCATTTTCATGATTGCGTCAATCTTTGCTTTCTCAATTTCAATCCCTCGACGGCGAACAATAAACCCAAGAAATTTCCCAGATGAAACTCCAAATGCACACTTGAGCGGATTCATCTTGAGTTGATGCTCTCTTAATCGTTCAAACACTCGCCTTAGATTATGAAAATGATTTTTCTTTTCTTTTGATTTCACCACAATATCATCAACATAGCATTCGACAATCTTATGAAGCATGTCATCAAATATCTTTTGCATGGCTCGCTGATAAGTGGCACCAGCATTCTTTAAGCCAAATGGCATAACATTATAGCAATATATCCCTTTCGGAGTACGAAAGGCTGTCTTCTCTTGATCCTCAGGAGCCAAACCAATTTGATTGTAGCCAGATGACCCATCCATAAATGAAAGGACCTCATGCCCCGTTGTTGCATCAATCATGAGTTCAGTAATTGGTAATGGAAAGTCATCTTTCGGACATGCCATATTCAAATCTCGGAAATCAACACATACTCTGAGTTGCCCATTTTTCTTTCTTACCGGCACGATATTGGAAATCCATGTAGGATATTTGACTTCTCGGATCTTGCCTGTTTCAAGAAGCTTATTAATCTCGTCCTCAATCAAAGGAATCAACTCTGGTCGAAATCGACGCTGCATTTGTTTAACTGGCCGAATTCCCTTTTTAATGGACAAGTGGTGCATTGCGATTTTCGGATCTAAGCCTGGCATTTCCTTATGCGACCATGCAAAGACATCTCTGAATTCTCGCAAAAGGTTGACATACTTTGTTTCTTCCTCAACATCTAGCAGAGCACTTATGTAGGTAGGACGTGGGTCATTTTCATCACCTAAGTTAATTTCTTTCAATTCATCAACAGTGGCTTTCACTCCTTCTTCAAATTGTGGAGGGGCATCTTCAGCATCTACTTCCTCCATTTGAGAATCTTCCACAGCAGTAATATGATTGGTGGAAGCTACACTTTCTCTATCATTATTACTATCATCTTTGGTAAAGACGATTCTTTGCACTTTATCCTTCAACACTCTTCCACTTGAGACAGTCAAGATATTTTGCCGCTTGATACGAGATGGATTTTGACTCCGGAGTTTTCGGAGGTTAAGGGACTTGACATGATTTTGCCTCCTACACTTCCCTTTACAGGGTCCAAGCCTTTCGAAGACACTCCCAAGCCTTTCAAAAACAGATAATCTCTTGACTTCCCTACTACTTGCGTCAAACATATCCTCCGTGGATAAAGCTTCTCCCTCGGTGATATAATTTGTACTTGCTCTTCTAATTGCAATGCGGACTGGCTTTTGAGGGACATATCCCAAACCTGGCTTAACCTTCTTGATAGTGTGACCACTATTTTTCAACATTATCTGAGTAACATTGAGCCCCTGTCCTGGTGGGTTGATAGTTTCTTGACTCACCTTGCTCGCCATCGCTTTTTCCCTTGGTTCATAACCAGCCTTCATAAGGAGTTTATAAGCTTGTGGACTATACGACTTGGTTATTTCAGCTTCAAACACTTCACCGTGTTCGGTCTTTGGTCCTTCAATAGGACGTGTGAACCCTTTGAGTGGTGGAGAAGAAAGTTTACTAGCATCAATTTTTGTTAAAGGCAATGTCAACTCTTCCGAGGTCTCAAGCCCTTTGCCTTTATTCTCCTTGAGAGTGGCAGATGATGTACTACCTTCCTCATCATTTATTTGTTTATTGCCCCCATTATCTTGCACTGAGGCTTCTTCACGCTTTACTTCCTTTGTACTCTTGAAGAAATATTTAGCATCGGCAAAGTAAGCTTCAGCTTCAGTAAATGGCTTGTCGTCACCGAATACTCTTTTCACGTTGTCACCTTCACTATATTTGAAGCACTGGTGTAATGTAGAAGGAATCACGCCATTCTCATGTAGCCATGGGCGCCCCAAAAGCATGTTGTAGGAAGTTTTTGCATCAATAACATGGAAAAGGACTGTGGATTTCATCTCATCAATTAGCAAATCAAGAACTATTGTGCCGAGAGTCCTTTGCCCCTCATGGTTGAACCCTTGGATCATCAATCGGCTATGGTTGAGTTCATCCAATGGTATTTCTATCTTCTTCAACATTCTCAAGGATAAAATGTTCACTGCCGAACCTCCATCAATAAGTATGCGATTCACTCGCATCCCTTTAGTATAACCAGTCACAAATAGAGGTCGATTATGAGATTGCATACCCAACAACATATCTTCATCCGTGAAGGTCACCTTCATGGAGTAAGCTTCACCCTTAGTTTCAAGTTGTTCGCTTTCATTGTCCTCATTCACGACATGACATGAGCCTCCATTATGACTTTCTTCTACAGAAGTGAAGTTTGTGCCCGCCTCATCTTCTAACACGATTTTTCCTTCCTTAACCAGTTGCATGATCTTTTCCTTAAGAACGAAACAATCATGAATTGGATGACTCACCAACCTATGATACTTACAGTATTTTGGGTCATTAGTTCGGCCGGCCTCTTCTGGACGTTTCATCTCAGGAAGGTCAAGGAGCTTATTTTTCATCAGATCATCAAATATGCCAGAAAGGTCTGAGCTCAGAAATGGATACTCTTTTTCTTGCATCTCCTTCAGAGTTAACCTTCTTTGCCCCCACTCTTGGGCAACTTGCTTCCCTTTGTCCTTCTTATCATTTTCATTCTTTCGAACCTTGACAGTTATAATATTTGTGGCCATTGACTCTTTGTTGGAACTTTTAACATAGGACTTGCCCCCCCTTTTGAAATCTTGTTTATCTTTAGACTTGTAGGAGTCCGACATTGGTGAATGTTTGATTCCACTAGCAGCCATACTTAATTCCATGTCATGGGCCCTAGTAGCCAACTCTTCGAAAGTCTTAGGTTGAATTCCTTTGAGTATATAAAGGAGATTCCATTCCATCCCTTGGATACACATCTCAATAGCAGACTCTCCGGATAATCGGTCCTTGCAATTTAAGCTCAAATTTCTCCATCGATTGATATAATCAATCACAGGTTCTTCCTTCAACTGACGAGTATTAGTTAACTCAGTCATGCTAACAGTTCTCCTCGTGCTGTAGAAACGATTAAGGAACTCATGTTCCATTTGTGCCCAACTATCAATGGATTCAGCTTGCAAGTCGATATACCAATCAAATGCATTTCCTTTGAGAGAGCGAACGAACTGCCTTATCATATGATCTCCATAAGTACCAGCGTCATGGCAGGTCTCAATAAAGTGTGCTATATGCTGCCTCGGGTTTCCCTTGCCATCAAACTGTTGGAACTTGGGAGGCTGGTAGCCAGCTGGCAACTTCAAGTTATCCACTCTTTTCGTGTATGGCTTGACATAAGTAACAGTAGGCTTGGAATTCTCCTCAAACCTTTCTTTTATTGTTCCAAGTATAATATCCTTGAGTTGATCTACTTGGAGCATTCCATCAGCTGAAAGTGGCAACGTTCCTTGAGTTTGCTCCTTTTCAATAGCCTGGCGCCTTGTGACCTCTTCCACTTCACTATCGTCCATGACTCCTTTTTCGTTTGCACGGCTAGTCTCCGCAATGTCTCTTTTCATCAATTGGGAGATCTTTGTGTCTTGAGCTTCTATGTGTTTCGTGAGCCCCTCGATAGCTTTCATCATATTTGCTAATTGTTCCTCAACAGTCGTGGCGCCTGCCATCATTACTGGAGCTGCAACGGAGTCAGATGAAGAGTTTGAAGATGCAAAATCTTCATCACTATCATCTTTCATAAGTAGTTGTTTTCTCGAAGCCTCCTCAACCGAAGGGTTGGATCCAGATGAGGCTTCCGAACGAGCTTTTTCTGACATGCTCCTTGTAACAACAGCAACATATTCATTTAATGCCTCTGAGAGCTTAGAAGCAGCAGTCCTACCTACAGTAATCCTGACAGGAGTCATATCGTACTTCGAGCTTGTAGAGAGAAGAGATGAGAGGTAGAGACGGTCCAACTGGGCGTGCCAAATTTGTAATAACAAATTTTGTATTTATAATAAAATAAACACAAGAGAATTACAATAATAATCCAATTGGATTAAACTTGATGATTAAGGAAACAATCTCTATCAATCCTCTGATTCTTCTCTCGAACCAATTTGGCTTGACTTGGACTTTGACTTTGACTGCGTTGACCGCGTTGACTGTGTGTGTTGAGTCGGACCTTCAGTTGAAGCTTGTCCGAACTTGAATTTGGATCTTATAACGTTAATCCAGAGGCGTCGAGCCTTTATTTGGATTAAACGTACTTGATCCTAAGAACACTCGATCTGGGGGGCTTAGCACCTTAATCCCGGGTCGTATGTTGTTCTTGGCGCGAAGAACACCGAAGAACTCAGTATATGAAGAACGCTTGATTTGGGGGGCTCCGCACCTTAATCCCGAATCGTTTGCCGTTCTTGACTTGAAGATGCTTGAAGATCTCAAGGGAGCGCTGCTCGTGTTCTTGATCTCTTCAGAACGTTTATGTCTTCAAGTACTTGAGTGTGTCTGGAGTGAATGAAGGAGGGCTCCTTATATAGGTGAGGAATGAGCATGCCCCATAAATATCTCGCAATCTGATTGGTCTATGACAGATTTGGCCTGGTTCTGCGGGCTTGGGCCGTTCCAAATATATCACAGCTTGATTGGTCATTGCTTAATTTGACCTGATTCTGGAACCTTCCATGCTTTACTTAACTTAGGGGTCAAGCTTTACTTAATTTAAACCCTACTTAATTTGTTGGGTATTAAATTAATTATCAATTATTTATTAATCTATTTTAGGAATTAATTTATTAAATCCCAAAAATAAAATATAATAAATTAAAATTGATATTTAATCAATAAAATCCACATGCCGCCATTTGATTGGACCGTGAATTTTAATTGCTTACAATGAGAAATAGCTATTTGATACATAATAAACTCTATAATTAATCAGCATTTAGATTCCATTACATGTATTCCATGTAGTCAAAACACATTTTTGCACTACTTTCGTTATAGTTAAAGATGGAAACAAATAAATATAAATAATAATCAAAATACATTTTAAGGCTGACTATTTAAATTATATCATTATCTTGTGACTTAATATCAATTATATAAATAATTAAACAAATAAGAAAACGCAACTCTCGCTTGAAATCAAGTCGCTATTCTAAGTTTCCTTAAAAAGTTTGGTATCTTTGTCTCGGTAACGCAATTTAATACTAAAAAGGTATATACAAGGGGATCTAGATCCTCTCCCGTAAAGAAAATGGTCAATTTTCTCAATTTCTTTAAATCTACACCCCCACATTAAATCGGACGGTTAATGATGAATCCTTTTTTATTTCTTTTTAAATTTCTAATCCTCAAATATAACTTACGAAATGAAATGACTAGAAACTTCAACACCATTCTCCACAAACTACGACTGGTCGAGGGGTGAGAAATGCTTGAATCTAAATTTTGCAATTAATCTTTGATATAGGTCCACATCCATTAATTAGAGGAATTTTAATAATATTTGTAGAAATTGAATATGTGGATGGGTTCTCATAAAAAGAAATAAAGACGAAATTTTTTTAAGACATAAACTTTAACATTGAAAATCATTAGAGACAATGTTTGTTTAATTTAGAGGTAACGTGGTTTTTACATACACTCTCTCTCTGTTTATGCTGGACATTTGGTGCTAGCATTGGTGTCAAAACTTAATATAGAACTGTATTAACTTCAGTCTTTAACATGCACATAAGGTGTTTGATTAAACGCCGCACTCACTTTTTTTAAAAAGCAATTATTTGTAGGAGATAAGCACTTCTCCATTTGAGATATAAGGTGGAGGAGAAGGACAAGGGAAGCAGTGGACATAATCCGGCCATTGCGCATAAACACCGAGAAGCCTCAGTCGCTGGCCGCCCGTAGAAAACCGGTTGAACTCCCTGTGATAAATAGTAAAAACAATAGCGGCAAATCCTAAAATTTTTTTCAAGTATTTCAAAAGAAATAAAAAAAAGAGGTGGCTTCATCATTAACCGTCCGATTTAATGTGGGGCGTAGATTTAATGAAATTGAGGAAATTGACCATTTTCTTAACGGGAGATGATCATTTTCCATACAAGAGGTATACAATTTAATACTAAAAGGTATGGACGTACGGTGTGTCCCGGAACACATAAGTTTTTGCCTTCCTTAAATTATTATAATATTTTATTAAAGATATTATATATATTTTTTGGTATTACTTCTAATCAAAACATTGTTACTTCTCATATAATCTTAATATTATCAAATTTTTTATACATCAACCACGTTTTGTAGGAGAATAATTGTAACAAATTAATACTAAACTAACTTATTTATCATTAATAATACATCATTAATTTTCTATGGGGGATCAATTTGTCATTAATTTTATTTTTGGCACAATATGCATGTCATCACTAATTTACATTTAGTTATGTAAATATATTATTACAACCAAGAATATTTACTTTTAATGCAACCCATATAATACTCAAATATTTTTGGTATGATTTCTTTTATTAATACTCCTACTATTTTAATTTAATTAATTTATATTATATTAGGTGTGACAGCTGTTTGAAATGCCACTTAAACGGAACAGCTCAACCTCGATGATGTTCATTCTACATCCATTTTTGTCACGTTGAAATTCCATTCAATTTAGGCAAATTATGTGGACTGTACACCCACATAAAAAATACATACTCCATAATATTAATAAAAATATACTATACCTCCGTCCTCCGAAATATTTCACACTTTCCTTTTTTATCCATCCCTCAAAGTATTTCACACTTTACTTTTACTAAATTTGGTAAAAAATACATTATAACAATACTCACTTATTACACACATCCCAATATAATACTTACTTTTACTTATTTTTTCACATCTCCCAACAACTTTACACACCTTTTTAATTAAATCAATTAAAATATATATTATTTTTCTTACTTTATACATAAAAATATAAAAATTTCTTAAACTCCGCACACACCAATACGTGAAATACTTGTTGGGACGGAGGAAGTATACATTAATAAAAAAATATATAATATACTTTTTTACAAATAAAGCGTAACTATTAGGCTATTAGGCGGGACGGATGGAGTATACGATATTGATTATTGGAATAAAAGTAACATATGTATGGATGCATGCCTTCATATGTCTGCATATATCTCAACTCTTCAATTTAATTAAGAAAAAAAAAAGTCAATTAATAATTAAAAAAACATTTTTATTTATTTAATATATATATATATATATATATATATATTGTTTTTGCAAGTAAGAACACATGAGAAAATACGGAGTAATGAAATTTGAAGTGCATAGATGAAAATTCATTTCCAAAATTTGTGAGACAAAATCCTAATTCCTAAACATAATCATTTAATAATTTAATCTCAAATATCTAATTAAATAATGTAGTTTCGACCATTGATGCTCTCAAGATTATCTCAAAAAAAAAAAAAAACACATGTACACATGAAAATACAATACTCACGTGTTTATAAAAACATAACAAATTAAATATAATGGGCATTTTAGATAATATATGTTGAACACATTGTGTCCGAATACAAACAAACAATCAAAAAAATCAATGACGTGTGGGCCTGGTCTGTATTATGAGTTTCCACAAATTTTAGGTAAAAAAATCATGTTACATCTCTTGTGAAATAATTTGGCGATAATATTTTAATAAAAAATAATAGAAAATTGATGAAAAGAGATGATAATACAATGAATTATGAATTGTAATTAATAAATAAAAGTGATAATATTTAAAAATAAAAATAATATTTTTTAATAAAAGTGAAACTAATTTAAAAAATACTCTAATCTCAGCCTAATCATTAGGTCGTAATGAGTATTTATTTCTTAAATTTTAGTTGCTCAAGTTGATTAAACAATCAAAAAGAGTTAATTGATTGGTGATATGAAGAAGAGATAAGTATGATTATGGAAGTATTTTGGTGATTTACCTTTCTAAACATAAGACAAAGACTCAAAATATATGAGATCTAGAATCTTTTCATCTAATTTACTTATTCCATTGAAATTAATTAATTGATTTAATTACTCACTAGATTAATATTATAAATATCAAAATTAACCTCGAAGCTTAATTAATGAAGATAAAATCTTGCAGCAACTTAGTCAACGTGGGTTTGTTTTGGTTTCTAAAATGAAGAACTAGTTTAGTTTTTTTTAACTTTAAATTCTAAAATATAAATAAATTTATTCCTTTTCTAATTTATAAAATATACTTACTTCACTGACATAAAATTAAAATTTAATGCATTGAAAAAAATCCAAAACCAATACATGTTCACAAGATTTTAAAATCCCCTAATTTTTTTTAATTCTAGGTTACGAAACTAAACCATAAAATAAACATACATATAAATAAATTAAAACTTTAATTCATCACCAATATTTATGATTTTTTTTTTCTTTTCACATATTCAATTTAAAAAATGAGACAGATTGTGTGTTAAAGTATGATATACTTTTTTTTTTAAGAAAAAGTATGATATAATTAGAATCTATATTTAGCTGCAAGATTAGGAGGCAATTAATATCCAACTAATTTTTTGGGACCGCCTAAAAATCTCAATGTGAATGGGATCGATCGAAATTTTAGTTGCCAATGTTATCATGTACAATACGACATCCATAAATAATTTATAATCTATCTAATAATTTTATATGGTCCAAACTTTAATTTTAAATATATAATTTCTAATAATAAATATCTTTTTAGTATGACTCGTTCATTGTGAAACCATCTTCAAAGATCAAGATCATTGCATTAGAGTTTGTTAATTAAGTGATTATTTTTTATTTATTATTGAATCTTGAAATGTGATTTACATTCGTAAGTGGGAAGAATGATCATTTTGTTCGCGATAAATCATGAAATTTAATATTGCAAAACAAAATTGACTAATTCCATTGAATTTCGCAGCAAAATTTGAATTAAAACGAAGAATATTCCGTACATATTAGATGAAAAATTATATTAATTGAAGTATTTCCTTTTTTTTTCGCCATGGAAATTTCACAAGTATTAATGGCCCCAAATTTATGAATGTCTGAAATATAATGAATTTCACTATTTAAAGAAGCATATTGATTGTGAAATCAAATTTAAATTCAATTAATTTTGTTTTCTCAATCATATTATTCGAAAGCATAGTCAACAATCACACCAAACAATCAAAGTCAAGTTATAGTGATTGATATCATTAAAAGAAAAAAAGAAAAATTAAAGGGCTTTTCACAATCTTTCTTTCTACCGTCTAATATAATTTGATTATTCGAGGTTATGAAAATAAAAATCGAAAAACTTCAAACTCGTAAACTCAATTACAAATCAATAATTAGCCATAGTATAATTGTGTCATATTCTCTTAAGCTTTATGCATTGTGCTAGTCATCTAGCTATTATTTTTGGGTTTCTTTTAGTAGCCACGTAACATCACTCTTTGTTTTTAATAATATAAAATTAAACCCCCTTTTCAATATTTTTATTTTCTTTTTTGGTGGAAAGCACGTAACAGCGTGAGACTGATTATTAAATGATTAAAAATAATAATTAAAAAAAAATCTAATTTGTCCCGTCCCCATCACAAAGGTTTCCAATAAAATTCTTTCCTGCTTTTCCAACTAACAATTCAATTAATTTAAATGGTTTCTTTGAAAGAGAGTTGATCCCACGATTACATTACATCCACCCTAACCTTTCCCAATGGTATAAACTATTTCACCATGTGCAACATCTATACCATTACGTCCGGTCGGGGATAGTCATTGATCCGGGTAGAGCATTTACACCAAGCTCGAGTAGACCGTCACATTTTCAAAAGCAATTCATTTCCTAAGAATAGCCTTAAATGAAGAAACATGATTTTTCAAGAATCATTGACTTGATTCACCTCGTGCATTCAATCTCGACCATTGACTAGTTAAAAGACAAACAACATTGAACAAACTACTTGTGCATACATCCCCTCCCTTACGCAGGGTTGTGACTTTATGAGAGCAAAATTTCATGCAATCGACCCGAACGTTGCGCCTCGACTAGAGGCGCAATGGCGACAGGATGTAACCTAAATTCTATGCAGTAATGTATGTGTCACAGAGAAGAGAAGAATGCAAAAGAAGTAGTACTGTTATTCTTGATTAAAAAGGACTTCACAATTACAATAAATCTGGGCACAGCATAAATGCACACCATGACAATTCAATCAATGGACTAAAGATTGGTTCTGTGAGAGGTGAAAGATTATTATATACACTAATAACCCCTATAATCCCCACATTGCAACCAAAGGATGGATTCACTACTCAATGAACAAAACAATGGACTTTGACACCAAGAAAAACAGGTGCAACCCTCAAACATAAAATTCAATACTCTACACATGGATCAATGGATTAGGGCACGTACTCGGTTTCAAGAGTGGGCTGTGTTCGTGTTCCGGTGGCTGCTGGCGCCTTCGTGCTCCCAACGCTTGTCATATGCAATGATTCTCCAACCTCCGCCGCCTTCTCCATTCCATGCATTTTCTTCCTTTGCTTGAACTTTCGCAGCCAAATTACCAGAAGTCCGAGGATAGCCAACAATGCAAATCCTCCCACCACGGAACCCACAATTTTCCACACCTTAGTATCATTACCTCCACCTTGGCCTTGTGGTTTTGGACCCTGTCTTGGAGGGGTCAATGGAACAGGGGACAGTGGTGAAGGAGAAGGGCCAGTCGATTCAATAACAATCGAGAAGTGCCCCTTCTCGACTGCTTTGCAAGTGTTATCCGACGAAACATCACTGAAATTCACAGTCCCATTTAAGTATAAGGAAACACACTTTGGAACAGAACCATTAGGCACTTCTTTAGTCAGCTTAAACTTGATTGATATGGGATCCTTTGTTGCATGAATGTCAAGCTCAGACGGGGGTTTAGACTGCAAATCCATACCGTCGTAAGGAAGAAGACCCAACACCGGAGCTAAGTACATGTAACCCTCCAGAGGGTAATACATCGTAGACCGACTACCCAAATTCTGGTACACTAAAACAAGCCTCTCAACATAAGGTTTCTCATCCACTCCCACAGGGATGTCAAACTCTTTATACATACTAACTCCCTTCCTCCTCAAGCTGCCACTTCTAAGCCTCAGAGCTGAAACAAGAATCCCTGAAAGGTCAGAGGGGACACTCCCATCATAAGCCTGACCAGTCGTCGGATTTACGAGTGCCTGGTAAGCATAATCCTGGAGACGAGCATCCAACGATCGTGCATTGCTAATGGTAGAAGCAGACAACTGGAGACTCGCAACAACAATGGATGAAGAGAACAACCACATTGAGAGGAGAAGCATCGTGAGACTTTCTAGAAGTCCCATGATGCTTCGAAGTATTGTGTCGAGATGAATTGTGGAACAATCAATCGTGTAGGATCAAAACTAAATGCAAAGATGAAGTCACCCACAGGCAAAGTGATGGTTATGATGTTTCTTAGGATCCAAAATAAGCAAGAGGGCATGTGTATAAACTTTCCAGATTCAAGTACCTTTTTTATGATGGATTGAGGGACTTCACAATCACACCTCACAAATTATGCCAAGAATCTAATTCCACAATCGTTACCAACGGTACAGTAGTCCAAAAGGGGACAAATTCATGAAAATCTCCATAATTTTTTAAAAAGCAAGGAGAAGCTAAGAGATGGGAGACTTTAACCAACCGTTGCAAAGCAGCTCATCACAACCACTTTTACCCTTTAGAATCCTTCTTCACTCTAAAAGAAACTCTCCCCCTCATTTCCATATCTCATTCTCCCCAATCTCTTGAAAATCAACTTCAAACCCTTTCCATTTCCCCAATACGAAGCAGCATCCCCTATTGACAGGGAGTAAGATCACAAAAAAGGCGATACAGAGTTCTGCCGCTTGGTGGAAATTGAAAGAAGAAGTAAAACGAGAAAAAGAGTTCTCTTTTACCTGTGTGGTTTGAATCAGTGTGAACACGATATCAGAGGCGGCGGAGAAAGGCGGCTGCCGACAAAATCAGGGCAGAGGGGCGGCGGTGCTCCACCAGGAGAGTGCAGGGGAGTGATAGTGTAGCGTTGCCACGGAAATCACCATAAATAACGAAGGAGAGAGAATCGAACGCGTTAGATGCGTACCGGTTTCCAATCAGGTCCTGAGATCCAGCCTTTTAATTTGCCCAAAATTAAACATCAAAACACTCTGGAAACGCATAATTCAAATTAAAACGAAAAATTGATACAACTCAGCAGCTCTCCACCCAAAAAGCTAGAAAACGTAGTTGGGCTAAGAATCAATTGTGGTGCAAGAAATGTGAATGGGAAATCCTGTGGCTGCTGACAGTGGAAAGTAGTCAACAGTTGCTCACAAAGGCACAAACAACCATAAATGTGGGAGTGCTTCGTTGAGTATTTATATATAAATTAGGTATTAATTGAAGTAGATAAAGTGGAATGTATATGAAGTGGTGGAGGCAGGGAGAAAGCAAATGAAAAAGACAGTTACAGCAAAAGAGGAGAGAGAGAGGGAGAGAGATGAGCAGAGAGATAAAGTCTGGTTGTTTGTTGCTGGTGCTACCAGCTTGTAGTGTGAATTAAGAGATGAAAAAAAGGAGAAAGATGGGGGTGGGGGGTGGGTGATATACTAAATATTCTCATCGAGTCTAAGTGGAGTATATCTGCGGCTTGGACACGAAAATGATGAAGAAGATTCGGTGTGTTATATCTGTATATATATACTCTTTCTTTACATTTTACTAATAAAAATGTATATAATTTTTTAATACATTTTGTTCATGATCCCAATCAATAAATCACCAATTTTTGTGTTTTAAAAATAAATATTCTCATTGAGTCTAAGTTGTTTATTAATGTTACACAATTTGAGAAAAAAATACAAGCGCCAGCATTTTATATATCATTACCTTATAAAGTGCATGCAATTCTTTTTGATATATTTTAAAAGTAATTTGCATAAATAAAATGAATAATAGTCACCAAAATTAAAGTCTGTAATATTACAAGTATATCACATTCTTTTTACATTTTGGTAAAAAAAAAAACTGTTATACATAGTAAAATTTGATGATTTTAAAATCATTTTCAAACTAGGTGAAAGCAAATATTTAATTAGGTTAAAACAAAACAAGTATATAACCAAATGTTAAGTGAGGTTCTTTTTCCCGTGAACAACCTTATGTTGGCCGGTCATTCTGCTGGACCCGAAACCATGTGCGACGACCACTTTGTTAGAACGATGATGATGGATAAACTTCGGAGGACAATGGAACTCGACATAGTCACGAGTGATGGGGTTGCATATTCAGAGAGCATCGTCTTAAGTGGCAAAGTACTCCATAAGAAGAGCAAACCATCAATAGTGCCTTGTACATCCACGTAAACATATGGAGGAGTGATGAATGCAGTGTGGTCGAAGTTGGTTATTCGATTGTAATGAAGCTCATGGCGTTCCAACTCGAGTCCATCTTCGTATTCGAAGACCCTGTCTTGCATGATCAATAGCCCTGAAACACCGTACCCCTTTGCAATTTTCGTACTCCTTTATAATTTAAATCCTTAATAATACATATGTTTAAATAGAAGATAGAGGGAAAGAGTTGTGTTCACATGTCCGTGTCAGGGGACGCAGGAGTTTTTTCTTTTTTAAGTATGGATACACTACATTAATATTTATGATAATCTAGGCATGTTATATAATTTAACATATAATATACGACATAAAAATATGTATAATCACACATTCAAGTATTAATATAATCGGGAAGGAGTGTAATTACTATGAGTTACTTAAAAGCCAAATATTGAGATAGGCCGAAGCACATATTGGACCACGGTGGGCCCCCAGAAATATACTGGTGCTTCAAGTGGCCCAATAAATGGCCTAGGGGACTTTGGTCAACATGGTATAGTTTCAATTGTTAATTATTATGAGCATTATCAGAATTTTAAATGATGACCTAATTATAGGATATTTTATAAAAAAAAAATAAATAAAAATTTGAACAGTTTTTTTTTTCTCTGTGATCCAGCTAAACATAAAGATAACTAAGATTAAGTATATATACAGTCGAATTTGTTTGATTAGTTTGGATTCAGTAACTTTGAATTTGGGCCCAAAATAAAGTCTTGTATGTATTTTATTTTTTTTCTTATGATTTAATAATGATTTGTCGAATTATTGTTCACATTATCATTAATTAATTTTCTATAAAATTTTCGTGTTTGATTTTAATGAAATGTGCGTTTTCTACATGCTTGAATAAATTAAATTTGTACTTTATTGTAGAATTTGAACTTTGTTCCCAACAATATATGAACTAAAATTTAATGTAATAGTGAACCATTTCAATTATTATATATAAATTAATTATAACGTCCCATTCAAATAAATTTAAAATTAAATTAAAAAAAATTGAGAGATGCTTGTGTACAACTAATTGTATGATCACCTTTTCGAGAAGGATTATTTTTTAAAATATGAAATTGTTACTCTTTAGAATCATATTATATTCTGTTCGGTAGAGTTCATTAAGAACAATAATATTACCTTGTAGGCAAAAACTTGCGTGCGCCCGGGCACACGGAGGGCATACGGGGCACACTCTGCCTTTAGAATTTTGTATTAATTTATATATCCTTTAGTATAAGGATGTGTACCCTTTATTTTCTGAAGAAAAATACAAAAATATTAATGAAAAGTGTATACCATTTAGAACAAAATAATATATTCTTATTAATTAAAATGTATATCTTTTAGAACAAAATAATGTACTTTATCCATAATATTAAATTCTAAAGGCGCACGGCGTGTGCCAAGGCACACGCAGCCTCACTCTATATCTTGTATGGTATAATGAAGAGTAACTTTTGATTATACTAAAAAGTAATTACAATTCCACATTAAAATCTATTCTATATATGTACTTTTTTTTCATTTTTAAGAGTACGTATGATATGATATGATTAAGCCAATTCATTATTGAATTTTGCTTTATTTGAGCGGTTATATATATATATACACAGTATATATATAAGTATTATAATTTATAAAACATGCAACATTGTTTATTTACAAAATTGCTAACAAGTTAATAAGCATTTTACATGAATGTGTTCAGTGTTGATTTTTAAAACAAAATTCTGAAACAGTAGTTTTTTGGTTCTGAAATCCCAAATTCAATAAGTAGATCTACGAAACAAATAATAATACGTAATAGCTAGTATTAAGTATTCAATTTAAATTCCTTTAATTAATCACTTTAACTCTTCAATTCCTTCAAGAATTTAGAATCTTATTAGTGATTATGACTTTCCAAACAATAAGTTGGTTTTCTTGTTTGGAAACATTGTAATTTTCAAAGTTAAGAAGCTTATTTAATACTATTTTACATAGTTAATATACTTAATTTATTTTAAGTGATAATGAATCTCCTAAAATAATTTAATGCTAATAATGGGAGTTTTAGGTGAAGGGTCTTCCACCACAAATTTCCAAATAATGTCAGTTATTAAACATCTAAAAATTATATTTCCAATTTTAAAATGCAGTTAGTTGTTCAAAACTTAAAATATATATCTTCATTTTTATTAATTACTAGAGCTTTAGACGTGCGTTACACGTTGCAGGCACGTTATACTTTGTATTGAATTAATTTTTCATTTTTTATGTTTGTTTTCTTGTTATTATGAAAATCTTATTTTTAATATAATAATCAATAACTTTAAGTTTATCTGTTATTTATTTGCTTAATTAGTCAATTCTCCGCTTTGGAGAAATTGTGTGATGACTTTTTTTTATATAAAATTTTGAATAAATTGGAGTGGTGAGTGTTATACTGAAAAATGGGTTAAAATGAATCAAGTAAGAATCAACGCGTATAACAGCATTAACCAACATACATGCTTTGTATTAATCAATAATGGAATATTATTTAAACCTGAAATCATTCAAAACGGCATGCTTAATCATAAAAAAGACGTTTCTATGTATTTATTAAATAAATATTAAAATTATTTAAATATTACTATTCTTATATTAAAAATTTACATATTAACATAATAATAATATTTTATTAATGCTTTTTTTCTTTCAATTGTAAAGTTAAAGGAGAAAATATTATTTTTGGTCCTGTATCTTTTTCAAAATCAAATTTTAGTCCTGTAACTTTTGGTATTTTCAATTTTAGTCTTTTTAGTTTCAATTTTGGTCATGTAACTTTTAAATTTTCAATTTTAGTCCTATAAGTTTTAAATTTAGTTCTGTATCTTTTTAAATTATCAAAATTAGTCCTGTATCTTTTGAAATATAATATAATTTATAATAGGACTAATTTTAAAAATTAAAAAAGATACAGAACTAAATTTGAAATTTATAGGACTAAAATTGAAATTTTAAAAGTTATAGGATCAAAATTGAACCTAAAAGGACTAAAATTGAAAATACCAAAAGTTACAGGACTAAAATTGGATTTTGAAAAAGATACCGAACTAAAATTGATATTTTCTCTAAAGTTAAGTATATACAGAATAGAAAAGAAAGGCTTAAATTTTATAGTACAATAGTACACAAATTTAGACCACATTTTTATACATTTTTTTATATATTAAATTTAATAATGATGAACTGGAGAATAGCTTGAATTGGGTTTAACTCCATCAAAGAATCCATATTTTAAGAATTAAGAAAGGTAGGTTTCAAAGATAAAACATGAAATCTTATAGAAAAGTCATACAATATACTCCATATAAGAAGGATCATGAAACAAAAATAAGACTATGTATACATCATCAAACAATGAATATTCCTGTATTATTACTTCCTTTTTCCAAACAAAATATTAGGATATTAACTCAAAAGATGATCCCATTAATCATCTTCTTTTCTTCTTGAATTTTCACTCCTTGTCTACTATACGAACGGTCCTTGAACACGGGGCTGTCAATTTCTTTCTATTAGCCAAAGAGGAGGAGGAAGAGACTTAGATAAATTTCCTACTGTTAGCAAGAATGAACTCCACATCATTTTTTCTTATACAAAATTTTCCTACCTCCCTACATCTATACAAATATTATCAACAATTTAAATAACTTCAACAAATTCTTGCCATGAGATTTGTAGTGTTCCTCCCTTAATCCCATATCTCAGCCTTATGTTGAAGTCCAATCGAATTGCCTTGTTCATGGCAAGATCTTAGTTAGTATATATAGGTGATAAACATTTAAGGTAGAAATCCAAAGAGTTCCATAAAATTAGAAAATTCAAGAATTACATTAAATTTAAGATCATTGTATTAAGTTAAAATTTCAAGAGTTGCATAAATTAGAAATCGAAGAGGTGATTTGAATAATTAGCAAAAATTAAATTAATATAATTAATAATGTAAATAGCCATTGAATTAGATGTAAATAAAATAAATAGGTAAGGATATAATTGGAAAAAAAATGTTTCTCACCTCCTTTGCACTTTTAATATATTATTATGATAAAATTTAAAATTTTAATTTTCATTATATTAAATAGTATGTTATTAATTAAATTAAATAAGAGGTTAAAAGTGAAAAAAAGAAAAATAAGTAGGGATATTATAATCTTAAAAAATTTCTCTTTAGCTTCACACTCAACATCGTTGTAGTTTGAACTGAAAATATGAATGGATGTAATTATACTGAAGAAGGTAAAAAGTCTGCACTTTAGACCATAAATAAATTGATAAGAGACAGACATTTTAAATTTAAAAAATTAATTAAATAAAAATTGGTGTGGATAGAATTTTATTAAGATAAGATTAAGATTAAGATTATAAATAATGAATTAAAATAAAATTGTAAATAATAAAATATGTTAGGGACTTAATTAAGTTTTCTCTTCATAAAAGAATTATGAAAATAAAAATACTATATTTAAATATATATTAAAATGAATATGAAGAAACATTATTTATATAATAATAATAATAATAATATAAAAGCATTAATAACATTTATTCTCATCATTAATTAAATTATGAAGTAAAATTAAATGTAAAGTATTAAATATTATGTTATTATTTAATTAAATAAAAGGATAGAGATGTAAAAAAGAAATATGGGTAGGGATAAAAATGGAAAAAAAAAATTCTCAAACTCATGCCACTTTTAATATATTAAGATTACAAATATATATGTATATATATTTTTTAAAAATATCTACAAAAGAATAAATCATTTTTGCAGATCTCATAATAATAATAATAAAAAATAATAAGTAATAATAATAATTTATAATAATAATAATAATTTTATAATTGTAATTATGAAGATTGTATTTATTTCTATTTTCCGAATATTGAAATACAGAGTACGTTCGATTGTCCATTAGCTTAATATCTCTCTCTTCTCGCGCTCTTCCAAAGCGAGCCAAAGCTAAACGAGCAGAGGAAGAGAGAGAGAGGAGAGAGAGAGTAATCAACCAAGGGGAAAACGCGTTTTCAACGACTCTCACCGTCGCCCGCTTCCGATTCTCTGTGGCGGGACCAAGATTGATTCTGTTGTTTGTTTCCTTACCTCTGAATTTGGAAAATGGCTTCCTCCCCTATTTTTATTTTAGGGTTCTTTCTCCAACGTTGAATCCGCCTCCCTTTTGAATTCAGACGATTATCCACGGATTTTCGATCTCAAAGGTAATTCTTTTGCTTTTACGTCGTTCGTCGTTTCTTGTTTTTCCATTTACCTTTTTGCCGTTTCTGATTTCCTGCGGCTATAATTTGATGAAAAGCGTAATTCGATGATTGTGACTGTGGGATCGTTTTGTTTCTTGGTTAGGGTTAGGTTTAGGCCGTCTTCTGTAATGGAAGCGTCCGGTACGAATGCGGACGCGTACAGGAGTTCTTCTTCTTCGTCCGCCAACTCTAATAATTCCAGAAGAAATGGAGTGCAGATTTCTGCTTCTACCATTTTCCGATCGCCCTTATCCTCGTTATTAGAGTACACTGGAATTCTTAGAACCAGGTTCAATAATTCAGAATCCGATACTTTATTAAATAATGGAGCCCATGTTAGCTATCGTGATCATCATCTTCAGCCGCATTTAAATGACCCTGCGCCTCCCGCAACTGCAAGTAGCAGTGGCAGTGCAGGCGAGGTATCTATCAGGATCATCGGTTCTGGTGAACATGAGCATGATAGGGCACCAAATGCCGGGCAGCAGACTGAGTCCTTTACACGGTCCATGTCGAGGTCAGCGTCTTCAGTTTCTGTCTTGTCCTCGCTGGAGAGTCAGGTTGATTTGAGGAGTGATAGAGAGGGTGGAGATGGAGCTACACATTCGACAAATGCGGGTGGTGATACAGATGCAGCTGAGGGAGTTGGCAACAACAATAGGGATTCTTCCTCTTCTTACCAGAGATACGATATACAACAGGCTGCTCGCTGGATTGAGCAGGTCCTTCCGTTCACGTTGCTTTTGCTGGTTGTATTCATACGGCAGCACTTGCAAGGTATTTTTCCCTGCTTCATCTTACAGCTGTTGTGAATTTTTTATATCCTGTAAATGTAGCCCACAGTTGAGATTGGAAATTGCAGTTTGTGGTGTGGTATGTTGCTAGGCGTTCCTTCACATTTTATAATATTCTCACTTCTGTGTATTGTTTGAAAGTTAGAGCTAATTATCCAATTTCTGTCAGTGTCCATAAGAAAATGATTATCTTATTATTGGACAGTAGTTAGTTCATCTTTTTATTTAGAATCTTGAAATTCATTACTATAGATATTTTTCTATGCCGTGTAGTGGTTATAATCTTGTTTGGTTTCTTATTCTCGACGACCAGAGAGACAGACATGCTCTCAAAATTTTAATCATGCAGCAGATGAAAGTGGTTAGTTATTAATGTCTGGTTTGTAAATTTTGTTCTTGATATATGCAGGATTCTGTGTTACCATTTGGATTGCTGCTTTTATGTTTAAGTCAAATGATATTGTACGGAAGCAGACGGCACTTAAGGTAATGTTGATCATCTGCTTCCTTATTTTGTTAATTTCTTTTTCATGTTTTTGAATGATTAAAAAAGCCTCTTTGCTCTAAATATAAGTTATTGTTAAGTCTGTTATTAAGATACTGACTTCTCCTTTCAGGGTGAGAGGAGCATATTGACTCTCATTGGCATTTCCATTATTTTCTCTGTTCATGTTCTTGGGATTTATTGGTGGTATCGGAATGACGATATTCTGTATCCTTTGCTGATGCTGCCTCCAAGAACCATTCCTCCCTTCTGGAATGCAATATTCATTATCATGGTGAATGGTGCGTTCTTTTCATTTCTGAGGTTTCTGTTGGAATCTTTTGGGAGTATTGGATGGAGGAAAGAGATGCATTTTGTTTCTGTTATGGGGTAGACAGTTTTCATTAAATATTATATTATATCATATATAAATTATGATGTTTTCTTTATATAAATAAAGTTAAATGTATTTATGATGGTGGATAGTGTAAAAAGAAAAAGTAAATGTCATGAGGATTTATGAGAAAAAATTGGGGAAATAATCTGCCTCATTAGGAACTGTAAAGGTGTGGGAATTTTTTATTTTCTGGCAGATAATTCGTTTCAACACTGAACCAGTTAAAAGAACTTATGCCAGTTCTTTTTCTAAACACAACCTTAGCAACTGTCATTATGGAATATTGACAGTTTCTTATTATAACCTTTTGGACATGGATTTTTTTTTCTTAGATACACTGGTCCGTCAAGCAGCAATGGTCTTGAAGTGTGTGTTATTGATGTATTACAAAAACAGCAGAGGTCGAAACTACCGTAGGCAGGTAAAATATCCATGTCTATATATTGGATATTTTATTTATTATTTATGTTGTCATGTAGTTTTCTGGAAAGCAGTCATGAAACATACCTTATATTGAAGATATTATTGATAAACAGGGTCAAATGCTAACTTTAGTTGAGTACATGCTGCTGCTTTACCGTGCACTTCTGCCTGCCCCTGTCTGGTATCGTTTCTTTTTGAACAAAGAATATGGGAGCCTTTTCTCATCACTAATGACTGGATTGTACTTAACTTTCAAGCTTACATCAGTTGTCGAAAAGGTAGCTAGCGGAGGGCTATTTTGGTCATGGTTTACCATTCTGGGCTTCAATTTGTATTTCATAAATTGCTTCAAGATTTCTAAATTATTTTATTCTGTAATTTATGTTATTTGCATGGCCTATAACTGAGTTTTTCATTATTGTATGGTATTTTCAGGTCCAATCATTCATCACCGCTCTGAAGGCATTGTCAAGGAAAGACATCCATTATGGAGCTTATGCTACCTCTGAACAGGTATACATCTTTCTTTCTGGGTATTCTGTGGTTTTCAATGATATCCTAGATTGCTTGTGCAACTGTAAAATAATATGATACCTGAAATTCTTGTTTATGCTGTCCAGTAGAGGGCCATGTTTATACTCCTCATCGAAGGAAGTGATGCTTGAATTTTGATAAAAATATACTGGTTGTAGGTCTTACTTCTACTTTACCAGAAGTGGCTGCTTCCTCTTTATATTGAAACTATATCTATACAATTACACTTTGCCTGTAAATGATTATGCAAAGTGCTATTGACAGAACTATAAGAGCTTTAAATGTATCTGGAGACTGTGTTATGGTGCCAGTGATTTCTTGTTTATTGCCTGTACAGTGTACTCATAATTTTCTGATAAATCAGAATATGTGATTGTAGTTGCATTTGACTTGATGCAGGTCGTTGCAGCAGGAGATTTATGTGCTATTTGCCAGGAAAAGATGCACACTCCAGTTCTCCTACGATGCAAACACATATTTTGTGAGGACTGTGTTTCCGAATGGTCGGTTCTCCCTTCCTACCTCCTGTTTATTTCCTTAATTTGCTGACATATCCTACTTCAGTTGCAACTTTATTGGCTAACGAAGAATGACAAACATAAATATTTCTTTTTCCCTACTCTCTGAATTTTCATTTTCAATAAATTAAAAGCTTAAAGAAATATTACCAGCTGTTTTTCTTGCTTATTTGACAAGGTTTTTTTTTTTTTTCCAATTTTTTTTTTACTCTCTAGTGCAATCCATAGATTGGGGGAGACTAACAGTTTGTCAAGTATTTGTTCAATTAGACTCTCCATAATTTTTTATATTAGTTAAGTCCTACTTGTCAGAATTACCATATTCTCACACTCTTGGTTATTTTATGTTGCTAGGTTTGAGAGAGAACGGACTTGCCCTTTATGCAGAGCGTTGGTGAAACGTGCTGATCTTCGATCATTTGGTGATGGATCAACCAGTCTATTTTTCCAGTTATTCTGAATCCCAGTAGTTTTCTGCTTTGAAGAGGAGCAGCTCTACCCTGATAATCATCTCATCTGCATAGATAATTTAACTGTAACTATTCTGTTGCCACCAACACCTACTCCGCAGTGGCCGATAGAAACACGTCATATGTTGATATATTGTAATCAGAAAAATGTATGTGAGGGTTTCCTGTTGCTGGAGTTGTATTCACGGTCGATGATGGAATATGCAACAGTATGCAGGTATATAAAAAGCTCTTTCTTGGATAAAATGTCCTATAGGAAATGCACGTTTTCGCTATTGTTGAACTGGTATCCTGTTGCATGATTACTTGCTTGGTATAAATATAATATAGAGCTCGATTTCATTAGCAAAAAAATCAAGTTATTTGATGACTAAATTATGTTATAAGTTGTTCTCCTCTGTTTCTTGGTGATCACATTTTATTTATAGTGAAATCCTCCTGATTGATCTACGGCATAGCTTCCCGCTCTTGCATTCATCTGATTCATCCGTGCTTTCAAGAATGACAGATCAAAGGTGAACCGGGATACCATATGAGCTTCGTCGCAGGAAGGCTTTGCCTTGGTTGAAGCCCTCGGAGCTACGACCCCGTGTATCTTCATCCTTGACTTGATCTTACCAACATTAGAATGAGCATTTTCTAATGCTAGTATGACTGGCCTCCCAACATAACTATTTTTGCCTGTTGATGAACCATTCAAATCATTACACACAATACTCTTGCTTCCCATTGTCATCACTCTCTTCTTCATTTCATATTCCTTCTTTCCTCTAGCATCTTCATTATTGTTGTCACTTTCACTTCTTTCTTTCCTCCTATCTCTGCACTTCACAGCTTCTCCATCTTTTGTCATATCTATTACTGTATTGTTGCTCGCCTTGAGGAATGGATTGCCTCCCGTGAAATCGCGGAACATCTTGAAATCTTTGGCACCAGAACTTGAACATGTGTTGCTCCCTATCTGGTGTTTGCTTGCTTCGTTCTGTCCTAATAGCTTCATCTTGGCAACCATCTCTGCTGTTGGTCCTAAACCTTTCGCATATGACAGTAAGCTGTCCTTGTAGCTGATGTCTCCCTGATTCATCTGCACATTGTAATGTTGGTTCTTTCTTACATGGTGGTGTGTGAAAACATAATGACACGCTTGAACTAAAATCTTACAAGAACCAGAGGTTTGAAACTGCAGTAAAGAGTCGAATCCATGGAATCCTTGTCGTGACACGAATATGTTAGTCGTCTATCTGCTGTTTCAGCTCCGGTTAAAAAACTCTCTCTGCTACCTAAATCAAGAACAAGTATGTGAAACCAAAACCATTTGCAGAGGATTAGGTTAGCACTTAGCATTACCATTCAAGAAATCTCTTTCATGAAGATCTGTCATTGCAGGGTTCTTTTTGTTGGTCCTTGAAAAAGCTGAGGTTGAGGGACCTCTTTCATCCTTGGTTTCAATCAAGACTTTCCTCATTGACCTTCTTCTCGTTCCTGAGAACTCAGACACGAAATTCTCAGGATCCGTTTTCAGAACATGAAACACCTTCTTCGCTAGTTCATGTATGGCACGAGCCTAGACAACAACTTGTTCATAAGTTTCATCGATTAAATAGTAAACTGTTGAGTTCAAGTTGTATCATGAATCACCTGTCTAAAATAAGTCGTGGCTGAGGAATTGAAGTACATCGCGTTTTCTGGTATCAGGAACACATCATGCTGCAATTTTTGTCCAAAATACACTTGTTTATTTTGGTTTTTTTGAGATGATGAGATTAATCTTTGTATGATTGATCAATAAACAGAAGCAAACCTCGAACTGTTCTAGATTTTGGTACATCCCCTCGTGGAGTTTAGCTCTCATGGTGCCGAAATCCATTGGCTCTTTAATGATTTCACAGTAGTCCTCAACCTTTTAGAACACAATGCCATTAATTTAGAGTTGGAACAATCTTTGAAGGATGTAATAGGATTGATCAAAAGTTAGGGAAAGATTAAAACCTCATCTGGATCAACTGGTTCTGCAAAGATTTCATAACTATCTCTCCTGGAACACAAAGATAACATTTCTTACATTCTAAAGAGAGAGAGAGATGCTGATTTTTTAGTTGAATATGTGAAATTATTCACCTTTGTAGTGTGTCTAAGACAAGCTCAAGTACATGCTTTGCTGGCATTACTGATGGTTTGCCTAAATAAACATGATGAGTCATATAAGGTAAGAAGTATGATCCTCAATTATGCAAGAATTCATCATCTTACATATCTTTTTTACCAACCATTTGCAACTGCATGGCCATCCTCCTTTTGGTTCTTTTTGCTCATCCTCAATTCGACAGATCTCCACTCCGCTGCACCACGAATCACTCGATTCAGAAAGATATATACATTAACTGATCAACACTTGACTTGTTATCATGGCTAGATCACTCACAAAAATCAGTGGAGGTGTCTGCATTTTGTGGGCTGTCTCTTCCCTGTATGCATGCAAATGAATTTAAACAATGATATTACATCATATGAAGATCTAAAATATATCATTCATCAACACATGTTGTAATAATACCTTCCAAACTTGTTTGGCTAGTTTTGAAACTGCAGACTCATCAAGTGCTCTCTTTATCCTAGTTCTTGCTGTCGAAACCTGTCGATTTTGATGAGCATCCTTGCAATCAAGGGCTGAGATTCGCGGACTTCTCCTCCTTTCCTCGTCTCTCACCATTGATTTGAGTATCTTCCCACGCGTCATATCAAATGAGCTTTTACCAAATGATCTTAACTAAAGCTGCGAAGTCACTAAAAGTAAAAATTCTAACACGTCGTCTCTGGGATGAGTTTTTAACGAACGATCTTGATGAAAACGAAACCTCGTCCCCCCTGCA
The DNA here is from genome assembly GCA_023678885.1 of Pogostemon cablin. Taxonomy (NCBI): domain Eukaryota; kingdom Viridiplantae; phylum Streptophyta; class Magnoliopsida; order Lamiales; family Lamiaceae; genus Pogostemon; species Pogostemon cablin. The sequence goes on from CM042983.1 coordinate 3,277,408, forward strand.
ACATTTAGTACCTGGAGATTGTAGCAGATAGAGATGTAAGGTTTGAATTTGAGAGATTGGAAGATCTGTTTAAAACATAATGGTGGAAAATCAGGTAAGAAATTTAATGTGTAGTTTAGTTGTAGGAGAATGAGATCATTCAGATGTAGTTATTATCTGTATATATGTACAGCTGCTGTTCACAATTGCTGTTACTAGGACTAATGTTGTTATTAATTTTCTTTTTGCTTCTTGATTAATTATTACTAATTAAGAATGATTTGTTCCTGTAATTTCTTCCATTTTCAATATTGTACAGTTGGAAATCTGATACTACTAATTTTACAATATTTCCATAATTAGGAATGTGTAACTGTAATTCAAAAGTTGGTTCACGCTTAATTTTTAATTAATCATGAATGAGTACAATTTACTAGAGAAAGAAATTTATATGAAATTCTATTTTCTCTTTAATTTGAATTTTTTCTGATTGATAGATGAAGATGTAAGCGAACCAAACTATTCGCTAATTATTCGGGTCTCGATTCGATAAAGTGTTCGTTCGTTAACCTTAACAAACCAAACCAAACTTAAATTTTGAGCTCGAATAGTCTATCAAACCAAACTCATGCCTAAAGGTGTTCTGCTCGAAAGCTCGCGAACATATTCGTTAATGAGCTCGTTAATAGCTCGCAAACGTGTTCGTAAATTTTATAATTATTTTTTAGTATTATATATTTATTTATTTATTAATATTCAATAATTAAATATTTTATATTTAAACCACAAAAATATGATAATAACTGAAATCAGTATTTAAATATTTAAATATTTTTGTAACGTTTATTATTTATTATTAGTTTATTTATTTAATATTATGAATAACATTAGATGTTTATAAACTAAACATTCTTTTAATATTTACAAACAAAAATATTTAAATGTTCATGAAAAAATGTCATAAACACGTTACTTTATGTGTTCATGAACACGTTCGTGAGCTTAACAAACAGTTTGAGTTTGAGCTCGAGTTCGATATTTTTTTTCTTGATGAATTCGAGCTCGGGCTCGAGTTCGACAATTCCTTAACAAACGATACTCAAACTTAGTATTGTTCCACTCGATTCGGTTCGATTACTAGATGAATTGATGTTATGCCACAACTCTTATTTTATTTGTCTTTAGTCTTATACCATAACATCTCATATTTTCTCGATGATTATTCACAAATATTTAGATTGTGATAATGTGGAATATAATTTCGTCTTCACTCCTCATTTATTAAAATGAAAACACATTAAATCCACTTTATGATTTTGCTGAAAGCACATGAAGCAAATTGTGATTTTCACACACACATATATATACGGAGTATAAATTTTTCTGATTTTATTCTATATGAAGAGATATATGCTTATTGAATGCACACAACTTTTTTTTCAATGAGCTTACGAGAAAATTAGTTGTCAATATGAAGTATTTCAAACAATAAATGTTACTGTAGTAGTAAAATATCTGTATTCATAAATAAATTTACATCTCCAATTTCAAATGAGTAAACGAACATAATCCAACAATTTCATAATACACTTTAATTTTAAAATTATCATCTCTTCACAAATCACATAATTTATTTTATAATTTTTCTATTACCTAAAAAATATCACGCTACCAATTTTTAAATAATTTTGATTAATGAATGTAATTAACTTCACTTTAAAAAAAAAAAAAACTCCTAATTAAGCTTTTCTTTGAAAAAGGGCAAAAGCTCCTGTGCGCCCGGGGACACGGAAAGATGCTCCGTGTCCCCGTGTGAACACAGCCTCTCCTCCAATCATATTTAAACCTATGTATTGCTAGGGGTTTAAATTGTAAAGGGGCATGAAAATTGTAAAGGCGCACGGAATTTGCTCCGTGCGCCCGAGTGCACAGGAGCCTCACTCTTGAAAAAGTCAAATTAAATACTTGTAAAAAACTTTTCCAAAATGATGGCCTAGAGCGGTTCTTCCACTCAGCGAGTCGAGTCACTGAGTCAGTCCCACCACTTGACTTTTCATTTCTTCTCTCATCTTTAACCAACCATCTCACCTCTTCTTTTTCTAACCCCCATGTTTTTTCCTTCTCTTTATCGCTTCCGATTCCAGGTGGCGTTGGTGCTCCTCCGTCGTCAACCGGGGTCGCAACTGCTCATATAGACCTTCATTGTTCTGATTCTCTCGCACATCAGGTCAATTTTTTATTTTTATGATTTTATTTATCTCGAAATTTCCCGGCATTGGATCTTACCTCCATCGCTCGACGAATTTTTGGCTTAGGTTTTATTATTACTAGTGTTAATTCTGTGTGAGATGAAGGATTAAGCTAATTGTGAATTCACCATTTCAATTTAATCCCCGATAACCTAAATTTGAATGATGCGATGCAGATACGAGAAAGACTGAAATTTGGTTCTCTATGTTAAAGCTCGTTTCGGACTTTGGTTTGTTTGGATTCCTGTGATTTCGTGTTTCTCATTCTTCATTTGGCATCTCTAAGATATTGTCATCTTTTCTATGTTCTCTTTACTGATGTGATTGTAAAAGCTGCCTTTCTCATTATTATCTAAGCATTTCTTCATGGAATAAATTGGAGATGCCACTACTTCCATGTTTTCCCTATCTTATCTATTGCTCTCTTTGGAGTCATTGTTTTTAGCTATCTGAGTTTTTTTTGTCTTTCATTTTCTTTGCAGGTGTAAATGGATGTAGACTCTGAAAGTAATTTGGGGGAATCTTCTCAATCCCCCACATTTGTCCACATACATGATAGCTTGGCTGAGGCATGTTGTGTTTTATGCCATAGAACTTTTTCATCAGACAATGATGCTGGTGATTTTGAAGCTATCAGTGTTTGTGGAGATTGCAAGTTTTTGTTGATGGAAGATCTTGAGCCCACCTCACCAGATGTGTACCCTAGGAGGATGCATGTTTCAGGAAGAAGGTACGACAGCTCCGAGTCCATTGAGAGTATGTTCTCTCAACAACTCTCTCAAATGATTGATCTGGCAAGGCAAAACCACTCTAGCGTTACCGAACGTGATGTTATATCTGTAGATGGGGATAGTATTTCAAGGTTAGAGAGACATATAAGCCGAACTACTCCAAGTGGGTCTAGAAGATGGAGGAGAGGGTTTTCAGATACTGAAAGTGATGCGTTTGATTCTCTGTATGGGGAGAGTGAATCAAATGCTAGTTTTAGGAGATACAGGGCTGTCCATGGTGGTGAGGCTGATACCATATCATATAGTGTGTATGGTGGAGAATCTGATGCCTCCGTTGATGATAGAAGTCTCCTGGGAAACGAAAATTTTGGCCATCTAAATGGAGATAGTGACCTAGATAGTGATACTGATATTGACCCCATGAATGCCGGTCTCTACCAATCGAACTCAGAGGATGACAGTGAATGGGAGATGGAAGCTGACATTGAGGGCAATGCCCTTGAGTCTTTGATGGGTGGAGCTCGGCCTCATGGGTCTTTGATCTCAAATGGGAATAATGCTTACATGAACTGGCGCATGCAATCTTTGGCCCCTGATATTCAGAGTACGTATCCTCTCAGAAGACGTGAGAGGATGACCAATTTTGGAGATGCGCATAATTTTGTCGATGATTTTGGAGATTACCTTGATGCCAGAGGCTTTGGGGATCTTCTCGATCATCTGGCTGAAACTGAAAGTTCTAGGAGAGGTGCACCTCCAGCTTCTGTATCTTTTGTGAATAATATGCCTTGTATGACCATTAATGAAGACAAGCTGGATGGTATGGCATGTGCAATCTGTAAAGACTCCTTTACTGTTGGAACTGTTGTTAATAAGCTACCCTGCTCTCACCTCTATCACCCTCCTTGCATCTTACCATGGTTGAGTGCAAGAAATACATGCCCACTTTGCCGGTACGAGCTCCCAACTGACGACAAGGACTATGAAGCAAGAAAAGGGAATGTAGGAAACGAAAATCAAACGTTGCTTGTCCATCATCCTGTTTCGAATGATGAGAGTTCAATGGAGGCTACACATGATGATGCTGTTGTGGAGGAACCTTCTCAGGTTGATGACAGAGAAGAGCTAAGAGAACTTGTTAACGCAGATTCTGTTAGGGAGAACAACACAAGGAACGTTCCAAGGAATAGATGGTTCTTCCTAGCTGCAGCAGCTGCTCCAGTTGTTAGTATGGTTGGGATATCGCTCATTCTGTGGTTTGGCAACCCTTCATCGGGGAGATTATATCAAAGTGGCCGCTCTACGTACCGTAGGGAGACGAGCCAGAGGAGGTGGTGGTCGTTTTTCTAACTTGGAAGGTTTGGGAGATGTTTGTTTGTGATGACTGATGAGGCAGATCCAGTTTAACTTGCATGCAGTTTTTGTGAGCCAATAAAGTGATGCTGAAGAAAGGTAGTATTTATTGTATATACTGGTTTTGACATTTGATTTATGTTCCTTTTTTTCTTGTATGCTTTGAGAAACCTCCACTTTTCTACTAATTTTACTAATGTATATAAATTGGAATTCTTGTATTGATTATATAGCCAATATAACCATGCTACAAGTTACAAACTCTTTTTGCCCACTTTCTTGTAAAATTAAAAATCAATTCCACCCTTAAAGACAACAATATCATACCCTTAATAATTAAAATGGACAGAAAATATATGAAACAAAGTGACAATTATAATAATACTAAAATCTAATTAGATAATGTGTATTTATAAACCTGCATTAGATTTCTGTACAAGCCATATAAAGTAGTGACGATTAGGTCTTTAAAGACCCCTGCCAGCCAGATTTGTATTACCAGCATTCCTCTAAATCAAAAGACTTTAACAATGTCAAACCTATACATATTGCATCATTCCTTTAAATCATTGGATTTTCAGATATTACAGGCCTATGAATATCGCATCTCGATGTCAAACCTATGAGCTAACAATAGGCACTGCCAAAGCGAAAAACTAGTTTGGCTTTGCTTGATTTGGTTTCTAGGCAGGCACACGTTGTTCAAATAGCAGAACATAGTGTGAACGACGAACTCTTCTAAAATAGTATGTTGAAATAAAGAATGATCCATCCAGCCATTGAGAAAATAGCGAATATGTGAACCCAGAACAACACGGACGCTGCCTCCTTCCCACATCCTCGTAGATTGGCAACCGCACCTACACGATTAAAATATGACACGGTGTGAATCACAGGGATCAGGGATAGCCATAGTGATAGCACTGTCTTTGTTGAAAGCTCATACATGGGAGCTTCCTGGCCTAATAGTAAAATATATCAAGAATTTTGAGGCATTTTTTTATTCTTTTAAATTTGTGAATAATTTGGTATGATTTTTGTCAGGACTGTAAAAGACATGGAAGACACATTCATATGGATGGTACACTGTCTAATGTATGCAATATCCATTAGACATATATATGTACACATGACATGTGCCTGTATGTGTGCATTTTTAATAATTAATATGGGTACTGTGTAAAAAATCATGATTTAGAATAGCACCAAGTTAGCCAAATTATTGCTAATTTGGCTATATAATAATAATTGGACATGAAGTAAAATGTTGCAACAGTTGGTATTTATATTTTATTTTATTTTATATTGGGCGTGCATTATTTTGATGCATGATGTGCAAGTCAAAAGCTTACCAGAAAGCACAGAAGTAGGCATCGTGTGTTGCAGCAATAGCACAAATCTAAACATTTTATCGTTTGGTGGAAGAAATCCCAGCTTATCAGCCAACGTGACAATGGCTAGGCCAGTTGGAGGAACCAAGAGCAATCGCCCAAAGATAATAGCTGCAGTCGTCTTCGCACCAATTTTAGCACTCCCAGGCCCTGGCCCTGCAGATATATTCAAAATAAATTATTTCCTGGATCAGATAACTGATATCCATGCACTAACAATAAGATTAAAGTAGGTCATTCTGTAGTGAGGTTACCATCCACGAGATTGCCTCCTAAAGCCAGCAATATGCATGGGATCATTGCATCTCTGATAACGAGAGGTTATGTTAGAAAACAAATCATTACAATGACATACGATACTAGACAACTAGTTAGCCTGTCTTGATCTATCGTTTACCTAACTATCATTATATTAAACCCACTTTAAATTTGATGAATAGTAATAATGCACAATCAAGGGCATGAATGGATTGTCACCTTTCTAGTATGTGCATAAATGGGTTGTGACTTACATCACCAATAGTAGGGTAAAATTTGGTTCTGATTTAACAGGATTCTATTTTTTGCTAAAACTTCTGAGGCCTCAATTCATTATATACAAAATTATTATATTGCCAACAATAAGGTATGGTAAAAGTAACATGTCCACAAGGAGTAACCAAATAATATCATCTGGAAAGAAGAGTATACCCGAGAATCAAGCAGCTGTCAGTAAAAAAGTAGAGAGGAGCATCTGGGGTTAAGACTAATTTCTTCAGGAATGGAACACACCCAATGAATATTGCAACGACCTGTAGAAAAGTAAAATATTAAATCATAGGGAGGCATTTCTTCCAATTAAATTATCATTCACTGGGAAAAATCACAAACATATGTAGACAGCAATGGTCAAGAACTTCCTGATTACTTCCTAATTTAGTTTCAGTGATAAAATTGAAGCTGATGATTATATCCATCACTTAAATAATCGTATAGCCAGGCCCAAAAATATTCAGAAACAATACAAGAATGATGCAAGGGTTAGTTTTCAATCTAAATAACATATATTTATACTGTGACCAAGCAACAATAACAAACCTAGGTAAGTGTAGGGAATTCAACAAGGATACCATATAGCAATAACATTTTGCAAGAGATAAATTCAACACAAAACCCTTCTCCGTTAAGAAACTCATGGCCTCCAGCCCTCCGCCCTAGAACCTTTTTTTTTAATAAATAAACCTTTCTTATCATGTTGCCAAGGCTGATAAACCAACAAAATCAATTCTATTGTTTAATTACAAATTACACAAAATAATATATGCTTCGTTAAATTGCCAGTCATTCAGAACTGAGTGCTTCACAAGATATAGGCAATCATGTAAAGAGAAGAAGACAGCATTATATTTTGCTGTAAGGGAAAACCTAAAAGGCGAAAGAAGCCAAACTTACAGAAGTAATAATTGGAGGTTGAAGGATTTGCTTGAGCTTCAATTTTTCATAAACATACTTCAGGAAATCTTTAAACTGCATGACAACGCATCAGGGGGTAAAAGAGAATCAATATTAAGCTAATCACAAAGATGCAACTGCATGACTACATTGATCTGAATATATAATGAAGGACCAATGCAGTGAAAAACGAGGCCACAGAGTTGACCATCATGTTACATTTGGTATTGAACTAGCTGCTGCTGATATATCTGAAGTGCAAAAAATATACCCCCAAATACTGAACTTTTACAAGCATATCATCATAGATTAACAGATAATTGCTGCTGTCTTTATACAATTATATCATACTGAACATTGGGGACTACAAACTAGTGATGTAGCAGGATCAACAGCTTGACAAACCAAGAAAGCATAGAATCATTCTAACACAGCACCCATAATGATCAGGTAGCCGGTAAGTATATAAACTATAAAGAGTGCATGCTGCTTCAGTCCAAATTTATGAAAAATATAGTTGCACAGCATAAGTTTATACAATAATATTAATTACCCTATTTTTGGTAGCACTTGAATCACTTGCTATCAGGGGAAGTTGCTCAGGAGGATTGCCTTCAGGTATGTCATCATAATCAAGTGTTTCAGGATCCTTGAAGGACATAGTTTCATCTCCAGCATCATATCCACCAGGAGGAGGGGTAAGCATATGAAAAACATAGGTATAGAGGACAATCGCACCAACCTATGAGAAACGAAATTTGAGATTGTATGCAGACAGGTCAATACCTCTTATCTCATTTATGATTTGTGTTCAATAAAGAAATATTTTTACTTACCCATTGGCCAAATGAGATGTAGGCATTTCCATCTCGAGAACATATCTCGGAGTCACCGAAAGGGTTTGATTTATCTCGACATAACGCAGCAATCAAGACAAGTGGCACATTTCCAATATTCCCTATAACATAAAATAGTTTCAAAAAACTTAAGACGTTTGATGCAAGTATCCACTATCATACACCCACAAGAGGCTGGAAATGCAACATAAAACTGTTACTCTAACCAACATAACCAAAACTTTATATATAGTCAATGTGAAGATTAAAATTACACGACTTACAATTAGATAATATATAATCAAGTTCATGAACAGTCTCTGTTCACTACAATCCAAATGTATAAAAGAGAAGCTCGGTTTGACCACAGGAAATGAACTAGTAAAATTCAATGTCACAAACTGTAGAACTCTAAAATCCATCACCATTCAACATATGATTTGGAAAAACTGCAGGTCACCAATTACAAACGTATCTTTTCCTTCTCTTGTTAAGAAATGAAGCATAGAAAAGTTTGACATTCTATTTATATCAACAATGCTTCCTTGAGAAAGAAAAAGAAGAACGCAAATGCTCACACTAATTAATTTAGATTTTGCGAGGTTGGAAGTGTTTGCGTATGACATCTTAATAGCCAAAATGTTGTATAATATCTAGGGATTAATTCAACTATGCAACTGATGCTATGTACATAATTTTTGCATCACCCACTATTATATTGTTGCATATAAGTTGGAAAGGGACCCTCAAAGGACTCAGGTACAGAGATTATAAGAATAAATATAAATTTCGAAAGAAAGAATATGGCTCATGTCATCTTCTACCTGCCACTGACATTCGAGTATCACATGTGATTCATAATAAAATTCAACAAAACACATAAGAAGAAATCAAAACAAAATTATAATTGCAGTTCACTCGAAATTCAATATTACCAACCAGCAGGCAACATAAGCTAAGACATAAGAAATCAGTTTGTGGTGGAGTACTTACCAATTCCAATTTGTATTATGGTAAACTTGAAGTATGGATGAGGAGGACGCACAATTGTTGCAACAACAAGACCTATAAGGGAGCCAGAAATGGTGGCAAGCACAACATTGAAGGGAATGAACCACCTGCAAAATAAGAATGTCAACTAAGCACTCATATCGCCTATTGCTATTTTTCAACAGTCTTACCATTGAGTCAATTTTTCCAAGGTTATTGCTTGTCCCAGTTGAGAAAATATCAAGCAGGGCAGTAGAAGTGAGAAGACCAACTGCAAGCGACATAAACACAAAACTAAATGAAAGTCATGAACTTAAACTTGTGGATATGAAAGCACAAGTGATATACGGGCTGTAAATTTAATTTTTCTCGCACAAGAAAACAATCAAATTAAAGATTATCAGCACATAATCAAATTGCTTATCATCTCCTTCACTCAATATTTAGTCTCCATGAGACATATGGAAGCGAAAGCTATCTAAAAAGCTTTCAAACTAGCAAGACAGAAGAAATCTCATAGAACCTATTAATAACAGTCGTGTGCTACAAATTTAAAAGAAGAAATTCTGGTAAACTTACCCCATTCAAGAGCTTTCTTCCGTTTGCAGGCAAAACATTAACATACTTGGAGGCCATGAGAAACCCCAGAAAGCACATGGTAAAAACTTTAGCTATAGGCATTACAGCAATCTTTATTGTCCCAAGAACTGACTCTCCGCCCTTCTGTGGCTCTGTCAGGACGTGAATCAGCATCCTGCGCATTCCGTCCATCATCTCGTCCTAAATTCCTAAACCTCACAGGAATTATCCCGCGAGGGCACGAAACTCTGCAGGAAATACCCCTCTAGCAATCACGCAATCAACTGTACGTAGAGAGTTACAAATTAGTGTATAATGAAATTGAAAATCTCAGAACGAATAATCAATTTTAAAAAATAATAATATACCAGCCAAATATACGAACAAAAATAAGAATAAATTGTCGGCGGCCGACGAAATTCGTTATGGAGCGAAGCTGCTCTAGCAATCTTAATTTGTAAAAAAAAGTTGATATAATCTTCTCCGAATCTATAGAACCGTAGAATGGCGTTACAATTGTGTTTATATAAGAAGATAATATTAAATCCGTTGGTGGTGATCTGATGAAGATTTGGAGATGGAGAGTCTGAGAATTATGAACATCACATTCCTTGCGCTAGTCGAATTCGAAATTGTTTATATCCCGCAAAAGACGATGTGGGACCTCATTCGTCGTTTTCCCCTATTCCACACATATTCTGCCACCTGTCACGTGTACAAAACCTCTTTTGTCCACCTGTACTACCCTTTTCTGTTATTTTTTGTTATTTTTTTATTTATTTAAACCTATACTAATAAATCTTTTGAAATCTAAATAAATTAAAGATTAATTGCGCCAAAAATCCTGACTTTTTCGCGAATTTTAAATTAATCAAAATTTTTCAATATTTACAAATAAATTCTCGATTTTTAATATTTTTTTCAAATCAAGCCACCGGACAGCGGGAGGCCTGCCCGATGCTGACGTGTCCATCTCTCTTCCACGTCACCTTCCACCAGGGGTGTGCAAATATCGGTTTGAGGTCAGTTAACCGACCGAAACCGAACTGAAAAACACAAATCGGTCAGTTTTTTTCTCTGCGGTTCGGTTTTCGATTTTTTAAAAATAAAAAAATAGAATTTCAGTTCGGTGTCGGTGTTGGAATTTACAAAACCGAAACACCGAAAACCAAACCGAATAGAGGCCTGCGTATATTCATATATTTTATATATGGACTTCATAATTTGTATGTGCTTCAAAATTCAAATAGAGGTGGGCTTAAATAAATAAATATTATTTTAGCCCAAAAACTTGAATGTTATTAAAAAAATGAGGGGTGGGCTGAACTGAACTAGGGCACGCTGCACGCAGACGCAGACACGCAGTCACTCACTCACTTTTCATTTCACTCTTCACTTCACTCTTCACTCTACACCACGGTAAGGAGGCTGGACGGTTCTGGGCTCCGGTAAAGGTTAACGGCTACGAGTCTACGACAGACCCCCCGGTAAGCATTTCTTCATCCAATTCCGTTAAGGGTTGAAAATAATCTTGATTTTGATTGTCGATTGCGCATTTTATTGAATAATTAGAGGGGTTGTTTGAATTTGATTCAGCTCATCCCACAAGTTTTTCTTTTTCGTCTTTTCTATTTGTATTCGACGTTTGTAGATGATACAAAATTATACTATCTTTTGCTGGTATGAAGATTTGCTTCAAGAATGTTGAATGAAACCTATGCTCTTGCACTCTTGAGTTTCGATCTAAATATACTTTTGCACTGTGATTGTTCTTGTTTCTGTGGAATAATTAGTGAAATGAGATGTGTGTAATCTGACATCAATTGAGATGTTTTAAGGGGAAAAAAGACCACCTTTTGATGTATATGAATCAGCAAATGTAATGCTGAGTATCAATTAGAATGTCATACTTGTTTTTGATCTTATTACATGCCTCTTTTCATGGAAAATAAACAGTAGATTAGAGAATGGAGGGTTGGGTTGTTAAAGTTGAAATTTTTATGTAGAGAAACACTAATGGGGGTGCATGTATTCGTCATATGACTTTAATAGAGTATCTCTTGTTTTTAACTGAATTTTTTATAATAGATGACGAGCTCAGAAAGCCAATTCTGAAAGATTACCCATACTTTCAAAAATGGCTCGTGATATGCTTGCTATTCCTATCTCTACTGTTGCATCAGAATCTGCATTTAGTACCGGTGAAAGGGTACTAGATGAGTTTAGGAGTTCTTTAACTCCTAGACTTGTTGAAGCTTTGGTATGCTCCCAAGATTGGATACGAGATTCACAAAATAACAAGGTTCAAGAGCAATTGGAGGAACTTGAGAAATTTGAGAAAGGTATCCTTTTAATAACAAAAATCATTAGCTCATTATTACTTCATATCTTTTTTTCTTATTATAATTTGTCTTAATATTTTTTTTAATTACAATTTGCAGATTTGCCTAATGTTGGGATTGGGACGACTTTGGCACATTCCAACACTTAGAAGATTAAGAAGGCTGTTAAAAGGACTCTAGTGATTTGTTGGTTTGGAATGTTATGGTTATTGATGAATTCCTTGCATCTTCTTTTGAATTATGTAGTTTATGATTTGGATTTGTATTCTACTGAACTTATGTAATTTTGTAATGTGAGTATAACTCACTAACTAGAATCCTATTTGCTTGTGTGAAACTGTTCTAATGTCCAGGTTTGGAAACTGGAACAAGAATAGCTATGATGATATTATATTAAATATGTAATTTTTCTTTTGAAATAATGTTATTTCGGTTCGGTTTTTCATTCATAACCGACCGAATAATTCGGTTCGGTCAATGATCGGTTTTTTTCAGGTTTGGTCGGTTTTCGATTTTGCAAAATGAAATCGGTTTTTAGTTCGGTTTTGCTATTTCGGTCGGTTCGGTGAACCGAACCGACCGTTGCACACCCCTACCTTCCACGTGTACAAAACGACGTCGTTTCGGCCTTCCACCTGTCGAAAAGATAATTGCATAAAAAATCCCAATATTTCCGTCGATTACGAATTAGTCCAAACTTTTGAAAATTTTGCAAATAAGTACCCAACTTTAGCCCGTATTGCAAATCGAACCACCGGGCAGCTCGAGGTCTATCCGGACGCTGCCGTGTCATTGTATAAGTCAAGTCACTCTATATTTGTTAACAACAGGGCTTTCTTTTAATTTTTTAAATTAAAATTTAATGTATATCCAAAAGAACGTCCTCATATATCACACATTAACATTATCTATCAAAATCCGACATGTGTGAGGGATTGTGGAAGACAACTTCTGAATTTCGATTAGATGATCCATACGATAATTGTTGTTGCTATTTAGCAATTAGAGTGTAGAAAAGGTTTTGGGGACAAGAATAGTGATTAATCGGCTCTTTCAATACGAGCTTAAAGTCAGGTACTTATTTGCAAAATTTTTAAAAGTTTGGACTAATTCGCAATCGGCGGAAAGGTTGAGACTTTTCATGCAATTAACTTTTCGACAGGTGGAAGGCCGAAACGACGTCGTTTTGTACACGTGGAAGGTGACGTGGAAGAGAGATGAACACGCCAGCACCGGGCAGGCCTCCCGCTGCCCGGTGGCTTGATTTGAAAAAAGGGTTAAAGGTCGAGAACTTATTTGTAAATATTAAAAAGTTTGGACTAATTTGAAATTCGCGAAAAAATCAGGGTTTTTGGCGCAATTAACCCATAAATTAATAATGCTTAGAAATTAATAAATGGGACGTCTGTACAGAACCTCTTTCCACCTGTCCAACCTTTTCTGTTATATATTTTTATTATTTATTTATTTATTTATTTAACTCTAATAGTATTACTAATAAATCTTTTGAAATCTAAATCGATATTTTAACTTTAGAAAGTAATTATCTTTTGTTTAGAAAAATAATAATCACATAAAAAAATAGTAATTTTTTAAGTATATTAAGTACTAATCAAAAGTAACTTCAAATTTATTAGAATGTAATGCGAACCTAATATATTAAAGATTTATCGTTTAATGGAAGTCCTTTTTAGATAAGTATTTAGAATTATCGTTTAAATGTAGATTTAAAGCTATGATATCTTAAAATATATAATTAAATTAAATTAAATTAAATATTTCTTTTTGATAAATATTAAATATATTAAAATACTATTTCTATTTGTAAATTCAAATATAATATTTTAAAATAATTAAATCAAGATAGGTGATAGGTGCTAGCGTGAGGATTATGCACTATTTCAAGAAAACTTACTTTTTTAACATATCAAAATTTACTATTTATAAAATTATTTTATTCTAAAGAATTTATTAAGGATAATGTAATAGGAGTATATAAAATAGTAATTGTATCTTATAGTATAGAAAGAGCTTTTGTTATAGTACAATATTAATCATGGTTCCATATTAGATTTTACGTTAGCCCAAATTAAATATATAATAAATAATTAAATTCGCAAATAGTTTTGTGAGATTGTCGTTTTAACAAAAAGGAATACTCGAATTATTAAAAAGTGGTGAAGTGAATTATTTTCTGAATAATTTAAAATATAAATTTAAATAATAATATTTTTTATAAATATTAATAATATTTTTAATAAAAAATTATGAAATAGTAGAGGGTCTTACAATAAGTCTCATGAGTCGCTAAATTAAAAAAAGTTAACCATAATTTGACACGCTTTTTCTTGTTTTGGTGAGTAGATTTTTGGAGTTGGTACTTGTTACGTGAGAAGAAAGATTATATTAAATACATATAAATCGAACCGATAATTCACTTTTTTATTTTTTATTTTATTTTTTCTTATAGATTATATAGTAAGATAATCCCTCAATTTATATCCGAGAAAAATATTCAAGTGCGGCCCCATGTATCCTCTAATATAATCGAAGACAATTTTCAAATTTGGTGCAGTTAATTATTTTATTTTATATTTAGAAAATTAAAATTTAAAAATATATTAAGCTGTTATTAAAAAATTATTGTGTAAATATAATTTAATAGAGGTGGTTGCAAGGTATGATGTCCTAATATTTGAATTTTGTGCAATGATTGTCACAACTCTATATTTTATTGAAAATTAGCATTTACGATCACGGTGCATCCACATATATAAGCTTCGTGACAAGGACTTTACTACACCTAATAATGATCATAGCAAGAAATTTATTATATATCTTAACATGTAAGTAAATGAATTTGACTTTTTTTTAAATTCATTCTTCTTTTAATAATTAGAAAAGGAGTGAGGCTTTGTCTATTTTTAATTAATTTCTTTTTAGTAATAATTATAAAAAAGGACATTTGCAGAGTACACTTAATTACACGAAAGTTTCAATGGTTAATTTTAAAAAAATTATAGACTTTACACATTTTACCAATTAATTTCATTTTAAAAATTTTAAAAAAATTCTCATATTTAAGGATTGTCGCAAAACGCATTTAATTTCTTAAAAAAATAGACAAAATCTATTGTGAGACGATAATTATTTAAGACGGGTGAGACAAGTCGATCAATTATTCTGTTATATAGATAAAGTATGTTAATTTGTAATTAAAATATGTTTTTTTAAATATAATGAATAATGAATTAAAATATGTTTTTAAAGTGTCGTAGTATGATTCATTACAAATAAACTTTAACTACTAATAAGCATATTTTTACTTATATAACAATTAGGAGTATATTTTAACAAGGGTTGACCCGCCTCACTATTCGTCTCTCACAAGCTAAAAAATATACCTCACTTTTAATCCACAATTTTGAAGAATATATTACATGCGTTTTGCAATAATAATACACAAGTATGTAAATATTTTTTTGCAATTTATTTTAAAAATAGTAATTTATTTGTAATAGGAGTAAAATTTGAAATTTTTAATAGAATTAATTCAAGTCCAAAACTTAAACTGTAGTAATATGAGAACATTATTATTTAATGAAAATCCAAAATATGCCTCTTCAGCAATAATCGATTTCGAAACCATAAAGAATCATCTACATAAAATAAAAATTGATCATACGCATAACCGATTTTAAACTATAAATGATCATCTACGTAGAATAAAGATTGATCACACGCCGTTTTTTTTTTTTTCAAAAATAATTAAATTGTTCAAACCCTCAAATAAATTTGATCATTAAATAATTAAAGTTAAATTAATTTATTAATCTACAAGCTAATTTCCCCAACAGTCTTTCGAAATATTAAATTTGATTAAATTCGTCATTAATGAGTTTGACGTCTTACTGGAGATCTGAATATTCATACATGAATCTCAAATCCCTTTGACTTGCATTATTTAACCCCCACAATTTAATTAAAATACTGTGTATTATGCGTTATGCTGATTCTCATGGTATATTATTAAAACGAATTAATATAAATTTGAGGTTTATTATATTTTTAGGGGTGGTATGGGACCCTTGTAATTATAAATACGTATATATTTGTTAAAATGGCAACTTATTAAATGCTTTTTTTCTTCTCCTCTTTTCATTTACTCCATTTCACAAAAGTTTTCTTATTATATATAAAAAAAAAGTGATAATAACTATTCTCTTATATACTTTATTAAAAAAAATAAAAAATACTACCCATAAGTCCTATCTAATATATTTAACATACTTTACTTTTTATTTTTAAAGAAAAATAATAATATTCTTGAAAATCAAACTTTTTCTTAATCTTGTTGTCCACTTAAAAGTGAAAAAATCGGAGAAGTATTAAATAATACTCATTTTTATTAATATAAAATTTTAAACGAAGTGCTCTTTAACAAAGGATATATATAATCTCAAACATTGGATGTTACAGTGAGAATGATTAAATATTAAATGAGTAAGGTGTTAGTTTGATAATTAATTATAAATTAAATGATACTATGTTTTCACCACCTTTATTTTTATCAAAATTTCACCCATGGAATATATTAGCATTAAAATTCTCTTGAATTTTGCATGGAAATACAATTTTCATTGATTGACGTGCTTGTTAAGCAATAGCTAAACAAGGAACCATCAAACTGAAACAAATTTTAGATACAATAGTTTTATTTTATTTTTCCCTCAAAACCACTATTGAGGTAGAACTAAAAAATCACCATCAATTAAAAATTGACATCATGAATAAATTGATACAATTTTTTGCATTTTAATTTCCATTTGGGAGTTTTCATATCATTAACAATTGGATGATCCTAATAGAGATTACAGTTCCCCTCGTGTAAAATTCTTTACGTAGTCAATCCCTACAAAATTACATTTAAAAATAAATAATATCAAGTATTACACTATATTAAACCCCTACTATATTACATAATAGTAATTAGTAACTTCATTTTCGTTGTAGTAGAATGCTATTATGTTGTCTTTTTATAACCCCAAAAGACGTATTTGAATATTGGTTGAAAGTAATCCGAAAAGACGAGGGCTTTCTCTGACTCTCGACACCACACCCCCCCCCCCCCCACCACCCAACCACCACCCCCTCAAGATCATGTTCACATTAACACATTAGACAGTGACAATCTGGTCTTTTTCTTTACATGATCACAGCCAACGGCTATAAATTAATTGAAAGAAACAAAAAATTAAATTGTCCCCACGAGGGACACTGACACCATGAGGTGAATTATTTGAACTTAGTCTTGGTAAACTCGATTGTATGGACACTATTTTAATTTTTTTAAAAATGAAATTATAAAATTAAAATGAATTTTTTAGAGAGAAATTTGTACGTTTGGTTCAGATAATTAATAAGTGGTTAATTAAAAAAATTAATAAATATTTCATTAATTTCCATAAAATTTAATTCATCTTCTAGTAAATTGTATTACATTTAGTCTTTTTTATTTTTATGGAAAAACTTAGAAGAAAAATAAACGCATTGTAATATAATTAGCGTATAAATTTTCTCATTTTAAATTATTGAAAATGAAGGTGTTAAAAGTGAGTTGGAACATGATATGTTTTACTTTTTTTAAACCTATGAAATACTAAAATAAGTATTAATTAAATTAGCTGCCACATTTGTATATATAATGATAGTGGTATCGGAGTTGAATGATCACGCTAAAGGGAGTAAACTAGTAGCTTCCAAAGTCTACATAATTTTGCACCCTTCACCTATGACAAGTGGGAGATTTATTCTGTCAAGAATATGGCATAAGTGGATACCTAAAAAGTTCAGTATTTGTTTGTGCCTCATATTTAAGGGCCGCCTTCTCACCAAGGATGAGTATGGGATCCAAAAGTAGATTGTAATTGTGGCTTCTGCATTGGTAGCATAGAGACTATCGACCACCTTTTATTTAAATGTCCATTTTCTAGAGATAGTTTGGAAGATCGTTCGACAACAGATTGGATTGCTAAAGCGTATTCAGTCGATTCAAGCAGGATTCAAATGAATTTACAAAGAGAAAGGGCTATCTCTCCAGCAAAGTACATTACGTACTCTAGCTCTTGTAGTTTGTGTCGCAAGATTGTGGGATCTTCAAAATGCAAGACTATTTGAAGGAGAGTCATGAGCTCTCCCATGCAACAGATAGCCGACGTTTTTACCCTTGAAACTTTTAGACTAGAATACTTATTATGATATTTTTGATATGCTCCTTGCTCATGTGTTAGGGTGTTTTCATATTTTGAGTATGCTTTGCTTCTTGATTTGTAAACTCTGATTTGAAATCTAAATAACATTTACCGTTTAAAAATAATAATAATTAAATTACATATAATGAATGTAATAAAACATTTGTATAAGAGTAAAGATTAATCTTATGTATGAAGGGAGAAAGAATCATTTACTTTTTGAAAAATATAATTAAAAGAAAGAACCTATAAAACTAATGAAGGAATCACTGTAGTTTTCTTTTTTATTTTTGGGATGCATGCATGGAAGTAATCAAGTCAAACTTGAGAAGTTGGTGGAATAGTGGTCAATGCAATGGAATATTCTCATGTTCCTTTTTGTTCAATGACATTTAATAAGAATTAATATCAGTTCACGTGATATATATATTGAAAATAAAATTGATTTATAAAAGTTCATATTCTGTAGGTTTTGTATTTGTCCTCCTATAAGAAATAAGCCAGGCCCATTAAGTAATGGGCTTCCCAAGATAAACCCACGCGGAAACACTGTAGCTTAGTGGACAGTATATATTCACTAAATGGTCCACTTAAAAACTTCTCCCTTCATCCATGGTTCATTTTAATTTTTTTTTCCCACGTGCTATTACTTTTGGACATCAATAAAAATGACACTTTTAATATTTCATTATAGAAAAGTATTACTAATTAAATTTTTTTTTTTTGAAAAAAAAAATGCTACTTTTTAAAAATTTTGAACATAATTAACTTCAGACACGACCTCAAACATAATTTTGTCGACTACGCCTACAACTACAATCTTATACGCAATAAGTTGTGTAGGTAGTTTTCCATTATACTAAAAAATTATCCCAATGGCATAATACAATTGATTGTACACAAATATTTGTCTTAATCTAGAAGTAAAAGACTAATGGACAACAAGATTTGAAACCATACTACTTTTTAAGCAACATAATCACAGTTATAAAATATGATTTTTTTTATTTAAAAAAACATGGAATAAATAGGTAATAATAATGATTTATTGGCCTGTAAAAAGGAAAGAAAAAAAAAAGAACTCAGATAGAAAAATCATCGGTTCCACCGTAGGATTTCTTGCAGTGAGCAATGGCGCCATGAACCAATGACGCATCACCCGATTGATGAGCTGGAGATGACTTAACGGACGTTGGACAGCTCTTATATATTCTGTTACTTTTGCTTCCAATATTATACCTCATAGGGCTAACGGCGTTTCCAAACAACTTCCTCATCACTTCAAACTTAATCTCCGTTACTTTCGACGATGATCTCACCTCGCCGCTGCTGCCGACGTTAGCTCTCACGGCAGACACCCGCTCGCTCGGCTTGCAGAACGCCAGCCATCGCTCAAACGGCGCAAGCCGCCGGCTTTTCGGCGCATGAGCCAGTGAAGCTCGCATTGAGCCGAAGCCGTTTATAATTATCGCCCTCAGCTTCACTACCAGCTTCGTAATCCCTCCGTTCACCACCACCGCCGACGCTTTCCTGTAAATCACACACTAAAATGTGTTCATTAAATTTAATTCAATTATCAATTTTTAGGAAAATAAATTTCTACTCCATAATTTAATTTTACGACCAATTAATTACCTGCTCCGGATGAGGTCCCAGCCGTTAATGCGAGGACGGCCATCGTCAACCGGCGGCGGAAATCTAGTCCAGGGTAGAGATAAAAACCTAATTGACGAACGGTTGTTTAAAGATCCACCATTGATTGGCGATTGAATCACATTCGAATCAACGGGTGGTGTAACTGTAAGCTCAGCGTTGGCATTCGAAGAAACAACAATGGCGGAATTAGTAGAATTGGGGAAAAATCCAGGGAAGGGTACAACTGCAGAGAACGAAATTCGCAGCTCTAATTCGTCATCTGATGGCGGTGGCAGTTGAAACGACGTCGGAGCAGCAGCGGATGGTAGCTTCAATTCGAAGTATGCATCAATATCATGATCTCTGTATTGATGATCATAATCATCGTCATCAGAAGAGTAGAGGGCGAAGGAGGAACTGAAATCGAAGGAGCTCAGCGTGAAACTCTCTTCGCCAGGATCCATGGATCATTAGATGGAGAAAAACGGGTCTAAATTAGCAAATGAAGTGAAGTTCACACCAAACACGTGTTTATATTCCATGCTAAACTGGAAGAATCGACACGAAAATATTCGAGCAGTTGGGAAAAACAAAACAAAGTAGCTGGAGTAATCAGGAAATTAAAACGACAAGGAAAACATATATGCAAGAATATTATTTCATGCAATTAATACAAGTCACAAAAAATGGAGTTTTATTGCATGGATACAACTCCCAATTATTATCATTTAATTATTAATTATATTCTCTTCAAGTTTATTGTTTAACGTGGTTTAATAATTATATATAAATAAAATATTGTCATGCATCTATAAATAAAATATAGGAAGTAATTACAATTATTTGATACATGCATGCAAGTTTAATTTCCATGCATGTTTCCATGATTCAATAATCATTTTTTTTTAGTAGTTTGCTTGATTAGTATTTTTTTTATTTATATTATTTACGTAATATATATGTAAATGTTGTAGGAATAGTTGACAAATTGTTGGCCCGTGATTAGGACTTAGGAGTAAAATTAGGATCTATGCCATTTTTTTTCTTGTTCTCATGTATGAATTTCAAAAATAAAGAATTCAACGAAAGGAGATGATTTTTTCCATGTTTTCCTCCTCAAATACCGATTAAGAAAAATCCAAGCATATGTAAATATTTTGTATGAATTTAATTAGGGTAAATATCAAAATTAGTCTTGTAAGTATGACGTTTTTCAACTTTAGTCTTTTTTCTTTTGTAATTCTCAATTTTGGTCATTTTTTGTCCACTTTTAGTCCTTTTGGTCCAGTTTTGGTCTTTTTTTCAAAATTTGATCATTTTTTATCCACTTTTGATCCTAAATGTATATACTTTCGGATCATTTTTGGACTTTTTTTAACATAAATAACTAAATTTGGACTAAAAGTAGACCAAAAAGGACCAAAATTGAGAATTGCAAAAGAAAAATGACTAAAATTGAAAAACGCCATACTTACCGGACCAATTTTGATATTTACTTATTTATATAGTAAAACAATATGACGTGATTTGCAGATTAATATTATCTCATATTGTAGGTTAAGCAAAATAAACGAATAAATAAACAATATAATTGATGATTCCATTCTCATTAGTACCTGTGTACTGAATGTAGTAGATCGTACATAATTAGGCTGCTAAGTGCTAATCATAATTAGAAATTGGGATAAATTTGATGAATGACATTTGTTGGATGCAAAATATAATAGTAATCATTAGTTCATAATTGTGTTAGATTAGAATATAATAGTAATCATGTATGATCAAATTATCTTTTTGGAATCTCGATCACCTTAATGTCAATAACAATATGTTGTTTGATTTGATTAAGTATTAAACGGCTTTCCTCTCTAACAGCTTAAGCTTTTAGATGAGGTGGTCGTTTAACAATGGTATCAGAGCCCATGGTTAACAATGGTCCAGGGTTCAAACCTCACCGCCACCCATTTATGAGAAAATTCCACATGCAAGGCTTGAGGCAAAAATTCCCCGCCTGCATGTGAGGGGGCGTGTTAGAGTGCAACCTGATTAAGTATTAAACAATTCAACTCTCTATGTTAATTATAATATATCATGATCTCTGTGAAAGATATTTGTAACATCTATGTATTTCAAGAATGGATATAAAGTGGGCAAAATAGTCTCGCCTAGCATTTTAACTTTACTAAAAATATTTTTAGTAATATATATGAAAATTATTCCGTCGACAAACGGTTATTTTTTTAATGAAAAAATTGGATTTAACCGTAAATTCTGTGATCTCCTACCTTTAAATTATTGTAAACTATCCCCTTAATTTAAACATTCTAACTAAATATAAAGTATAATATAATTGTAAAGGAAATCACACGAAAATTATACTATTTACATAACTCTCCCTCTCTAAAAAGTGATTATATTAATAATATATATATATATATATATATATATATATATATATATATATATATATATATTATAGGCATCTAATGTAATAGTTTCATATAAATTTTTAATTTAATATTCTGTAGCTAGGTTATATCACTATTTTGTATTTTCATTTTTCTCTTAAATATTAACATGTTACATTATTACAAATGGTATGATAAAACTATAGTATGCTTCAATATAAACTATATATTATAGAATATTATATTTTTCAAATTAATTAAAAAAATAAATATAAAATATTAATTGGTGGTGATGATATCTTTTTTTTCTTTTTTTTTTTAATACAATGCTAATAAATATCAATATCAAAACACAATTTTAGTTGAGATTATTGTATCATAATTTTTTAAAGTAGGAATTTATTTATTTTTACTAAAACTTTTACAATAAAAAATACTACAATTCCTTTGAAAAAAAAAAACTAAATTCTTACTTTTTTTATATAATTATTACATATATAAGTGATAAAAGCAAATTAATTTCTACTATAAAAACTAAATACTAAATGAAAACCACATAGAACACTAGAGAGAATACAAAGTACAATACTAATACAGAGGTACATGGCAATACTTTTGGAAGAGCAATAATCAAAACAACTATAGCAATACTTTGGAAGAGCAATAATCAAAACAACTAACGATTAGGATGAAGGGACAACAACGCTACGCATCATATCCTTGAATTCAAAGAAGTCCACGCGTCCATCATGATTCTGATCTACGGATGAAATCATCATCTCAACCCGCTCCATCTCTCCCCCTTCTTGCAGTCCTAATTTACCTAAAACTTTCTGTAATTCTCTTGCTGATATATAGCCGTCGCCATCTTCATCAAACACCTTAAATGCCTCACTTAGATCCGACTCTTCTTGTTGTTCGTCGATATCTCCAGGTTCATCGCTCATCCCAAAGAAAACGTCGCCCAAAGATCTGTGCAATGCTTCGAAATCTTCATATGTGAGCCCTTCATTTCCTGGTTGAATATAAGATCGCACCATTGATTCTAATTGCGTGGCATCAGCTTGTAGGCCGAGTAGTGCGAGAGCTTGGCCAAGCTCATCAATGGTGATGATCGAGTCATTGTTTTTATCGAAAATATCAAAAATACGGCGTAGGCGAACAGAATTGAGACTAGGGCTGCGCAACCGAAAAGAGGTGCCACCGACGCTGCGATTGCAATTAGATACTACAACAGTTCCTTCCATGATCTTAATTTTGTGTGTAGTTTTGTGCGTTTTTTGTGAACTGATAAAATTGTAAAATGATAGTATATCAGAAATAGAAAAGGATGGGGAGGAGATATTGACGGATTAAACGATAGAAAAAAAGAAAAGAAAAGACGACTTTCGAACAGTGTGGGCGAGACTACGCGCATTCAACGCTGAACACTCCGACCAACCGTTTCTCGCATAAAAATAGAGTACCTCATATTTTTAAAAAAAATCATAAAAAAAAAACAGATTTACTATTAAGAATTATCACATTAAAATGCATTTTTATTTGGGCGTCTACTTATATGATATATTTTATAAATTCAATATTTTTGAATGTAATATCATTGTTTTTCTAAGAACATTTTTAAAGTAAAATAAAATATTAGGTATTGGTTGATAATTTTATTTTATTATTATTATTTTTTTCGATTGATTGTATATAGAGAAGGCAAAAACTTGTGTGCGCTGGGCGCCCGAAAACACACTCCGTGTGCCTGTTAAATTATATATCCTTTAGTATAAAGATGTGTTCCCTTTATTTTCTGAAGAAAAATAAAAAATATAATGAAAATTGTATACCTTTACAACAAAATGGTGTATCCTTATTAATTAAAGTGTATATCCTTTAAAACAAAATAATGTACCCTTATTCATAATACTAAATTCTAAAGGTGCAGGGCGTGCACCGGATACACGCAAGTCTCACTCTATAAAGAATTAATTCATATAGATTTTTTTTTCTTCATATATTCGGATATTTTAAAATAAAAGATACACAACAAAATGATTTGGCAAAATTTTAAATGAAATTCAAGAATAAGAAATTAAAAGGCATGCGAATATTTACATTCTCCCGTTGCATATATTCGAATGGTTTTCAAATACTTCTCCTTTCCTACCATTAGATTTAGATTCTTCACTTTAATGTCTGTAAAAATGGAATATAAGAAATATTATTTCTTTTTATTTATTTTCTAAGTTAACGTAATCTTTATAAAAATAAATAAATAATAAATTAAATTATATGTGTTAAGTGAGCGTTAATTTTTTAAAAATATAATGTATTGATCAGAAGTTATTCATTTTTATTTTATTTCTTTTTTGTGAATAATATAATGAAAAACAAATTAAAAAAAAAGTAAAGAATATAATGAGATTGAGAGTACTAAATAGCTTAAATATTTCAACGCGACCACAAATATTTTTATTTTACTATTATTCCTCACATCCAATGTAAACATCTACTAATTTATTTTCATATTGATACATTAATGCCATCCTTTGTTGAAATTATTAACCCCATAAAACTTCAACTATCATGGCCACTTGTTTCATAATTTTGTCATGAAAAGTCTGAGCACGCAGCGTGTTTGTACAATTGCCCCCAGCCTATGTCACGGAATTTTCTTTCTAATTTAATATTCCATCAATTGCATCCTTAATACTCCATACTCTCATTCAAATGGTTATTTTTACTTTTTTTTACATAAATTAATGAGTATTAATTGTATTAGTGGGTGTATGTCGATCCTGTGTGTAAAAATAAAAATGAGAGTTTTTGGGTGGGACGCCCAAAATGAAAAAAAATAAATCCTCTGAGGGGGGAATAAATATGTAAATTGCTTAATTGTATTTAGGTATAAACCCTGTACCAATGATTCCGATTTTGGGAAATTAGGAACTGAAATCAAATCGGTGCTAACATGGTTTCGGTTTGATTTTTGGGATGCCGATTCCCGATTCGAAACCGTTGGTTCCTTATTTTCTTTTCTTTTTTTAATCGGAACTGGAAATCAAATGAGAAACTTTATTATTTTGATGAAATATTTGCAATTTTCATTCGAAAATTATATCTTCATACGCGTGTATGCGACTTTGTGAAGTCAAAAATCAGTCTGATGCAGTTTTTAAAGAGACGCGTTTGAGAAAGCACGAGTTGCACACGTACGGCGATTCATCAAGCATATTTGGACTGGGCCTATACATGAAGCCATCTTGCCCATCGTTGAGGCCCAATAAGAGTGTGGGCTTAAAATGCATCATCTTATATTTGGCAAAAGGGCAACAAATGACGATGAAATATCAAGAAGTATATTTTAAAATTCACACTAAACTTTTAAGATAGAAAACTAAATTATAGTCTTATAGATATAAAACAATAGGCAAAACTTGTGTACAACCTTCAATTGGTACAATCTCCGGTACAACCTCCTTCCTTCATCTTCAGTGTGTGTTTTCCTTTTTTTTTTTTTTTTTTTTTGTTGTACGTTACTGTTTGTTTTTTTTTAAGGATATAATTGTAATTTTACCCTTGTGGTTTAGGGTATAATTATCCCCTAGGATTTAGGGTTTAGGGTATAATTGTAATTTTACCCTTGTGGTTTAGGGTATAATTATCCCCTAGGGTTTAGGGTATAATAGTCATTTAAATAAAATAAATTTAAAAATAAAATAAAAAACAACATTAATGAATGAGCATAAATTAATTAAGAAGGGTGGGGACCAAGGTTGTACCAATTCAACTGGTACAACCGGTTGCACCCTAGTCCATCTCAAAACAATATATAAGGTAAAATATTATATGAAGAGATTAATATACAATTACATCATAAGAATTATATTAAGCTCTAAAAGTAAAGATCAATTTTTGAACAACAATTCTATGAGAACTTTTTATATTTTTATTTATTAGTTATCATTTTTATTAAAAATGTAATCACTTATTTATATTATAAATAAATTGTTTAAGTTTATTGGATGATTATCAATTTTCATTAATCAAATACTTTCTCCATCTCATAATAGGCTTCACCTTTACTATTCCACGTTGTTTAAGAAAAAAAACTGATCAAATTTATTGATTTTTAAGGTTATTTAAGTATTTTTAGGTAATAAATGCAGTGTAAAATAATGTTATGAGCGTGAAAAATGAGTGATAATTTTAACTTTTGAGATTATTGGATAAATTTTTTTTTAAAGATGAATGTTATTGTGGAATATATGAATAAGAAAAGTGTGCAGCCTTTTATGGGACGAAGAAAATATCATTTTTCATTAAATATTAACGCTTCTCATCCGTCTCACAAATTTGAAACGGTATCACCAACCGTTTGCCTTTGGTTTTATAAGTAACATAGAATATGAATCATTAAAGTTTTTTTTTAAAATTATTTTTTTGTTTTAATACAGCCTCACCAAGTTTTTTTTTCTCTAGAGTTTGATTTAATTGTATATAAAATCAATAAAAACGTAGATAAAAGATGGATTAGGAAAAGAACAAAAAAAATTAATTAAAGAGAAAATATATACTCACATATTAATATGAATGTATAAGTATATATTGAGATGGATTTCAAAATACAAACTCCTAATCGAATCTTAAAATCCAAAATAAACATGGAGGTTAAGTTATCCATGAATAGGGTGAATAGTGAAATTATATTAAAACTCAAAAGTGATTTTTTAATTTTATGTTAAAGTAAATGTTTAAACTTTTTTAAGTAATTATGAATATCAAAGTTTGTATTAAAATTGATAGGAAATTGACAACGGAAATTTTCTATAAATATCTTTGTATATTAGGAATCTTTATTATACTAAAAAACTAGTACGAAACCCGCGTAACACGTTACGCGGGATTATTAAATTATTATTTTTAAAACATATTAATGAAATTGAAAAATATTAAAAGTTATAATTTATATTAATAAAAGACAAAGACTTGCGTGAGACCGTCTCACATAAGGGCTTATGTGAAACGGTGAGAAATTGATAACTTTTATATAGGAAAGTGATAGTAAACTAATGAAATGTGATAATACTATTTCATGAACAGTTTATAGTATAAATAAAAAGTGATAACATTTTATAGCCAAAGTGATAATGTTTTATAGCGAGAATGATAACTATTTTAAAAAGTGAAAAATGACCTCATTTGAGATGGTCTCACGCAAGACCTAACCTTAATAAAAATATCTAACTTTATTGGTAGAATAAGGATTATAATAAGGCAAAAATTTGTGTGTTCTCGGGACATGTTGTGCACCCATATCTTTAATATAATTTTGTATATATATCTCATTTATATAAAAAGAAATTAATAGTACTTTGTAATGGGAAAGATCAAAATGACAAAACGAATATTTAAAATAATAATGAATTATCTCATGCATTCGAATACACGCGTACACCCATCTATATTAATTTTATTCAATACTAATGTATATATGTATTTCTTACTATTTTTTAAGAACCCTAAACCCTAAACTCTAAAACCATAAACCCTAAATTTAGGGTTTAGGGTTTTAGAGTTTAGGGTATATACATTTGTATATATTTTTTTATATTCAGTAATTTATTAAAAAATTAAGTAAAAATCTGAAAAAAAATTATTAACAAACTTTATAAATTCTTTTATTCATTAATATGTAATATGATAGGTCTGGCATGAAACCGCTTCACGTGAAATCATTTTACACTTTTTATAATACTTATCACTTTCGCCATAAAATATTATTAATTTCGATATAAATTGTTATCACTGTCATTTATACCATAAGTTGTTCATAAAATAGCACAATCATTGGTTTAATATCTTTTTTTATAGTACCCGAGGGTATTGCGGTATTATCCGTACTCGTTCCAAACCCTAATGTGATTTTCACAACTATTTGTATCCGTCTCAAACCCGTTTACAATTACCCATACGTGCCCTATTAAGATTTGGATAGAATAGATACTTAAAATGCCCATTTCATTATCATCCCTAACTATTATCATTTAATAAATAAAATCAATAAATGTATATAATAATTATAAATTATTGTATAATTAAAATTAATTATTAAAAATAATAAAATAAATATAAAATAAATAATTAACAATAAAAAAATTATGAAAATTAATTAATATTAAACTAAGATTTATTTTTTCATGAAATTCCTCATTTAGAATTCTATAATAAACTAAATTTATTAAACTTAAAATTCTAAGGATAAATAGATTAAATCTATTAAATAATTTCTTACTCTTCTAAAAATATTTTATTTATTAATATATTTTATTAAAGAATATTTTACAATATAAAAATTATTATTAAATTTAAAAATCTATTTCTCCAATCATATATTATTAGTAATATGGATGTCAAATTAAAGATCATGAAAAGACAATTAATTTGATATAATTTTATATAAATTCTATTTAAAAATAAAAAATTTAAAACACTTAAAGTTTTAGGTAAATTTTTAAATAAGATAAAGAAAAATGAAATATTTTGATTGGTTATTTAAAATAAAGTAACTACATTATCTTCCTTCCTAAGCAAATTTATTATTAAAAAAATTCAAAAATCTATAAAAATGACACATCACCTAAATTACTCACATGATGCCATATAATAAATCCAAAACCCTCCTTTAGTATATAGTATATATATATATATTTTTCTCTATTTTTTTTATATGTCTTTTTCTTTTTTTCATCTCTTGCTATTTTTTTTACTATCAAATTTTAAATTTACAATCATCCATTTTTTCATTCTACTTTATTGCTATTTTTTTATATGTATATTTTTCTCTAATTTTTTTATATGTATCTTTTTCTATATATCACGTATCGTATTGCTATTTTTTTTAACTATTAATCTTTAAAATATGTATCTTTATCGATTTTTAAAATATATATATTTTTCTCTATCATACTATCAATCTTTAAAATATGTATCTTTTTCTTTATCATATATGATTGATAAAAAAAAATTATCTTTTATTTTATTAATTTCACCATGATATCTATCGATCTTTAAAATATGCAATTTTTTCTTAATTATCATTGCAATATTTTGTTTACATTTTCTAATTCTATATGAGAATTTCAAATAACTACTTTTCTAATGCTATATGAGAATTTCAAATAACTATAAATTGATGAAGAGGGGTTGATGATGAAGAAACTCCTAGTCTTATAATAAGAGATCTCCCAATGATCAATTGACGAAGCGACCACCAAATCTACGAAATAAATCGATGATGATCATTAAGTAGTGTCGGCTCCTCCACTATTGCCGCCCGACCCCAATATAAATCGACGACTTCGAGAGATCATTAAGTAGTGCCGGCTCCTCCACATTGCCGTCGGCCCCCATATTTAGTCCGCAATCGACATGGGCAACCATATTCACAAACCTACCTTGAGACTCAATAATACTTTGCCCATGACCACTTATATATAGTCAAGTATCAATCTTCTTGTAGAAGTTTTGTACATGTCTTCTTGTGGAAGTCTTGCACAATCTTCTTTTGGAAGTTTTGCAATTGTCTTCTTTTGGAAGTCTTGCACCTATATTAATAAATTAAAATTCACAATAAAAGAAATTAAATTATTTTGGTGGTTTACTAAATAGTTTATTGGCTTTGTATTCTTATATATAATAATAAAATATATTAATAATAATATTATATATATATATATATATATATATATAAAAGTATATAAATCTTATTATTCTAAATAGTTTATTAAATGTTTACTATATATATATTATAACACTATTAAATTAACATATTCTCATTTATTGAGCATAAATATTTTTATAAAAGTAAATGATGATTGATAATAAGAGTTTTTTATTTGTGTATACATTTATTTATTAATTTCATATATTCATATTTTATCCATTTTTTTATGTTATACAAATATTTTGCTTACAATAAAGTTAAAAATAGAATAAATAATTTCTTACTATTTAAAAATATTTTATTTATTGATAAATTTTAATTAAAATTTATCTTTAATAAAAAAATTATTATTAAATTTAAGAATCTATTTCTTAAATTATATTATATTGGTAATATGGATGTCAAATTGAAGATCATGAGAAGACGATTAATTTGATATAATTTTTATATAAAATCGATTTAAAAATAAAAAATAAAAAACATTTAAAGTTTTAAGTTAACTTTTAAATAAGATAAAAAAAGTGAAATAATTTAATTGGTTAATACTCAACTCTTTCTTAGCAAGTTTAGTAAAATAAATTCAAAATTCTAAGAAAATGCCAAGTCATCCCTAAATTACTCTCAAGTTGACAACTCATCAAATCATAACCTTCCTTTAGTATACTAAAGATGGTCTAAGTTTTAGTGAGGTGGCAGCACAAGGTGAATTTGGAGATGATGTTGCATTTTATTAGATTTTTTAATTTTTTTTTGCTTGGTTATAAATTTCGGTGCACATATCATGATTTAGATATAGTTTAGGGGTTGATTTGCAAATTTTCTAAACTGTAAGAATAAAATTCTCCACAAACCCTAATTTCATTCCACACCAGCTGCAATCTCTCTTCCGTCTCTCACACCAAACCCGCAGCCTCTCTGGCGTCCGCTCTCTAATCTATTTTTTGCCTTGCCCAAAAAAATAAATAAAGCTTCTCCACCGACTGGAGAGGAGGTGCGAGTAGGTGATGATGACGAAAGCCGTCGAAATTATAACAACCATGGCGATCAACAGCGGACTGAAATCAACCAGCAGTTACAACGGCGGTGGTGATGTCAAATCCGACGCATAGGAAGGCGGTGGGTGGGAAGACAGAGCTTGGACGGGTTGTGGAGAAGGAGAGGATGGCGCCGGTGAGGGTGCAGGGGGGAGACGACGGTGGCAGTGAGGTGTGAATTGGGGGTTTAATGAATGTTGACAAAATGGCACGCATAATAATCGCGACCAGCGGCCTGCACTCATTCCGTCCAAATATCCCGCCCCCTCTCTGCCCTAATCTCTGTATAGTCGGCGCTGTCGTTGAATAGAGCGGCTTATACCAAGATAACTTCTCTACCGTGATTGAATCTCAAATCTCGCATCTGTTTGATCTGACCACCCGAGGAGGGACTCGCCGGGGAATCGTTACCGCCTGGCGCCGAAGCTTCCAGTGGAGGAAGCTAAGGAATTGCAGGAAACGGCATCGTCGCTCAGACGAAAACGCGCGAAGCGCGTCGCATCACTTGAATCTCAAATCAGCTCCCTCCGTAATTCCAAACATGACGACCAAGTATGGTATATGTGTATTTAAACAGGCATGCGCAGCATTTGCGTATGTTCATGATTTTTTATCTTTGCAAGAGTTGGTGAGAGCCAGATATGCGGTATACCTCCCTAGCAAATCTCTGTTTGTTTGTGTTTTTTTTTTTTAATTAATTTTTTATTACTCATTTGTGTGTGTGCTTGTGGATTGGCATGACTAATTTTTTTTTAATTAATTTTTTATTACTCATTTGTGTGTGTGCTTGTGGATTGGCATGACTAATTTTATTTGTTTTGTGAGAATAGGCAGATTTTTTAGGATGTTTTTGGGAGCAATTAATGTGACAAATAGGAAGGATGTGCAGTTGCAAGTGAAAGAGGAATACAATGAGTATAATCATATGATCCAATTCCTAATGTTTTTTCTTAGGAATACAATAACTTCAGAGTATAATCATATGATCCAATTCCTAATGTTTTTTCTTGTGCTTTTTTCCTAACAGCTAATGGAGCAGTAAATACAATGATAAATAAAATCTTCATTTTATTATTTTTTTATTATTTATATATTGAACAGATAAATGTTTGTAAATGACTATTGAGATTTCTGAATATACTCAAAAATAAATTAGAATCCTTTATAAAGAGTTACAAGATTATATATGAAATACAGATGAAAATAAAAAAAGATAACTGTAAAAAGATTATATATGGATTACATTGGAATCACTGAACATCAACTCATGATGCTGTTGAAGAAGTTTTTAACTGAGTGTTTCGACCATAAAAAAGTTTTGATCCAATTTTTTTTTATGTTATACAGAGCACATTTATGAAGTAAGTTAGGCAACCACGATAAAGAATAATATAGAGTTGTATAAAGATATTGAAAATATTATATATATATAGAGAGAGAGTATAGAAGAAATATAGAGATGAATATTGGAATTGATGAATTTAGATCAACATTAGAAAATTGATGAATTTAGCTTAACAAGGAAATATAGAGATGAATATTGTAGAAATGAGTATAGGAAGGTTGTTATAAATTAAAGAAATATTATATATATTGTTATAAATTAAAGAAATATTGTATATAAATGAGTAACACGATTGTTGATATAGATATTCGAGTGAGTCTCACAGGGCTTATATGTAAATCATATTTTAAAAATTACTCTTTAACATATAAAAAATGACTATTTGAAGAGTAATAATTTAAAACCGGGCTTATATGTAAATTATATTTTTAAAATTATTCTTTAATATATAAAAAATTACTCTTTGAAGAGTAATAATTTTATATTGAAGAGTAATAATTCATATATCTAAAAATAAATTTTCATGTATTAAAAAGTATAATTTTTAGTTTTGAAACCCGGATTTGGAATGCAGCTAGCCATCCACGCGATGACACCCAGAGTTGGAATACAGCTGGCCAGAGAGGTAATTACCTTTTTTCTATTTCCATTTTCATTTGTTTGGTGGATTGTGAAATCAATTGGATGACATTTATGTTCATGTTTAATTAATTTATCTGTTGGAGTATAATTATTGGCCGATTTCTTAGTGATAATTGATGATAGAGGTGAGGATTCAAGGTTTTTTTGTTAAATGGGAATTCTTTTATTTTCATTTTTGGTTACTGTGAATGTGATTTAATTTAATGGATTTTCACCTAAATTTGTTATTAGTTCTTTGGAATTATTTCCCCAATAGTATCCCCTATCATATCCATTTCTTGAAAATGAAATCCCGCCATTGACTATTTGAGATAGTTTGGTGAACTCAAATATATTTTCAAGCAAAAGGTTAGCAATGGGATTAATCTTTTAAGGTCAGCAATGGGATTAATCAATGAGCAATGAAGGACGTATCTTTTTTTTTCCTTACGTTTTTTATAAGCTTCAAATTTTATTGTGGTGTTTGATGTGTTCTAATTATTAGAAATAAATGCTCCTACAGGAAAGTTTGGGAATTTGAGATTTCACAATGGGTTCCATCAATGGCAATGAAAAGAGGAATAGATTATTTGGCAATGAAAAGAAATAAGAAATTACTTTGAGATTTACACACAAGACAAATGTGAGATTTTCACCAACTATGACAAAGTCAATATGAAATAGTTAAAGAAATATAGATAATAGTGATAGTTAAAGAAATATAGAATATTGATGAGATGTGG
This sequence comes from Pogostemon cablin, assembly GCA_023678885.1. Classification (NCBI taxonomy): domain Eukaryota; kingdom Viridiplantae; phylum Streptophyta; class Magnoliopsida; order Lamiales; family Lamiaceae; genus Pogostemon; species Pogostemon cablin. Next base: position 3,311,040 of record CM042983.1, read on the forward strand.
ATTCAATTGAATAACATATAAAATATGGATTCGGGTAACCATATAATTTTTTCATGTATGTTTAAATATTAATTATGAAATAGCATATGAAATATGGATTCGAGTAATCATATAATTTTTCCATGTATGTTGAAATATTAATTATGAAATATGAATTTGGATAGTCATATAATTTTTCCATATATGTTGAAATATTAATTATATGGCTTCGGGTAGCCGTATAATTTTTCCATATATATTGAATTAATATTACTTATTAAAGATTGGTAGTTAAAGAAATGAGAATCAATCAGCATATATTTATATGGATAATTGTGAAAAAAATTGAAATACAAAAAAATTATGAAATATGAATATACTGAAAATAATTAAAAAAAAAACTTCCTGCTCATCTTCATCTATTTTAAGGGAAATATGATCGTCTAATGAATGAAATATGAATATATGAAAATAATTAAAAAAACTTCTTGTCCATCTTCATATATATTTTAAAAAACTGTCTTTTTAATATTGTGATTTAATAATAAATATATGTATTTTTTGCGAAAATCTAATAAGGAAATAATACATGTTTTAAAAATTAATAGTTAAGAAAATAAAGAGACGAGTAGCATGAAAAAAATATATTATTGTAAATGTAAAATTGGATGACATAAAAATGGGTAAAATATGAATATATGAAATTAATAGAATATTTTATTTAAAAATAATAATTTTCTGGCAATTATCATTTACTTTCATGAAAATATTTATGTTCAATAAATAAAAATAAATGGACTTGACATTGTTATATAATAATAAATGTATTTAAAAATACATTACATATTAATAAACAATTAGTATTCAATTCATTATTATTTTAGATATTTGTTTTGTCATTTTGATCTATTTCATTACAAAATATTATCAATTTTATGTAGATAAGATTAAAAAAAAAAAAAGAAAAACAATTAGTATTCAACTCGCCCCTTAAATTATTATACGAATTAGTCTCTTTTGCTTCTAGGTGAATAAAATTTGTAAGGGTATATCATTTTATTCTGAAGGGAATGTAGTACATTTTAATTAATAAGATTACATGTCTTTATATTAAAGGGTATACTACAATTTAATATTAAAGAGCATGGATGCACGGCATATCTCGCGGACACACAAATTTTTGTCTTATTATACTCCTTATCCTATCTGTAAAGTTAGATATTTTTATTAATACAATTTATAACTTTTAATATTTTTTAATTTCAATAATATATATTAAAAATAATATTTCAATGATCCGCGTGTTACGTATCAGTAAACTTCTAAAACTTAAGTTTCTAAAATGCTTTACCACTTGGTATTTGTGGGAGTAATTATTTACAATCCACCTGGATTATGAAAATCAATATGGTACTATCAATGAGTCCAAACAAGCTTTACACCATTGTCCAGATTACAAATATCTTTTAAACCTAACCAGTGTACATAGTTGTCACAATTGCCTTAATTATATTATAGTACTAAAGCAATTGTTGGTTGTTGTGTTACAGTTCATCCATGCTATTAAGTAATTAATTTCATTTACTCCTAATTAAATTCAACGTGTGAATAAACCGATTATATCTCAATATGATCAAACCATTCAACTGCAAATTTATTTCATTAAACATCACACCTGAAAATGTTAATAGAAACAACACATCCAGATAAAGAAAGTAGAAAATATACAAAAATAACATGACTAATAAATATAATAATTATGAGGCCTACTTGGGTACCCTCACGTGAGAGGGTCATTGTGACCACGGGTCACCCAAGAATTACCCAATAATTATATAAATAATAATATTGTGAAAAAAAAGAGCAAAATGAACTCCATCAAGCAGAGCTGATGAATGGAGTTCCAGAAAGAACATCTCTAACAAACATTATTCCTAAAACTCCATCATCGAAATACCTAATCTAATTTTATACAAAACTTCGAATCCAGAGATTTAATTGTTCACGAAAAATCACTACAATTTGGTCTTATACTTGCAAACAAGATTAGAGAGTCTCCGATTTCCAATATCGACATCAACATCGCAAGTGGAGTAAGCAACGACGTGAATATTGAAGATTAAACGCACTTTTCCAGACATTCTGATGTAAGTTTGGAAAGGCAACGTACCGGAGAGAATGTCGGAGTACAAGGAGGAGTCGGACAACAGTCGATCGGCCATCACCGAAAGCGTGAAATTCAACGACGTCGATTTATCGGCACCGATTCGGCCGGCGGGGATCGGCGCCTCACCGATATCGTTACCTCTGTGCCGGAGAATCGCCGTACTGTCGTGGTACTTGAAGCCGACTCTGTTAGGGTTTTTGACGGAGACGTTAATGTCGAGGGAGACGTTGAGGAGGACTCTGACTCTGGTCATGTCGAAGGCGAAATTAATGTCGTCGAGTGAGACGGAATTGACGGCGATTTTCGGATGTTTGGCTTTGAAAACGGTGAGGCCTAAAATCAGGAAGAGTAATCCGAGGCCGAGGACGACGGCGGTGACGGTGAGGCATATACATTTCCGGCTTGTGGATCTACCGCCGCGTTTGGGCGAATCCACTAGCTTTCTGGTTGAAGCTTCAGCTTGAATATCCATATTTGATTGGAGGAGAAGATGAAGATTGAAGCAGTTTTAAGCTGCCAACAGCCTACTGCTCTGAAATGTGATGCTTGATTTTAATGCTTGCTCAACTGCTTCCCACCCTACTCGCACACAATTTGAATTCCACTCATCATTAATTAGCACACAATTGTAATTATGCGTTAATGAATTTTTTAAATATTAATCTCGTGATATAAATTTATAGTACTTGTGAGTTTGAAAATACTGAGCAATGCAAGGAGTGAAAAATGATGCTAGTGTTCTCCTTCAATCACTTTCTCCATAACCTCATTTGCAAGTAATCTTTTATTAATTAATGAAATCAAATGCAATTAATCCCACGTTATGTTCATTAATAATGTAATCAATTTTGCCTTCCCTTTTCTAGGGGTAATTCAGTAATTCTATGTAACTAATCGCACAATTATCCGTGTGAAAAAAGAAAATTATTTTTTACATAAATAAATATAAAAAAAATAAGTAGAACGGAGATTGGAATCAGATGAGACGCGTGTGCTATGTCCAAGTGAACACGTGATGATCATGATCAGGAAGTGTATAAGTCCAGTAGTTCACACATACACTGGACACGTGTACGTAGGAGAGGTATTGAGAGGAGAGGGTCATAAACACAAGATGATTGGTGGTTGAGGGTTATTTGGTGTGCCTGTAAAATCAAGGATAACTACACATATCTAACTTGATGAATATTATTCATTAATTGCAAGGTTAGGCCGATTTACATCACCAATTACTCCTAATTAAAATTAAAATTATTAAATCAAGATTAATTCGTGAGTATGTGGAGTTGGGTTCCTCTATATGAGTACTATAGTTAGGGTTGTGATTCTTGGTTAGTTGGGGGTGAGTTAATCCCACACCCTAATAAAATTAAAGAAATCAATTTGCATGAATTTAATTTTTCATGGTGTCGATGTGGTAAATGAAATAAAAGTTTGAAAGTGGTATATTCATATGAGCAAAATCAAATATGTTTTGTATACTCTTGTCGTCAACCAAGAAAATAGAATGACGAGAATTTGTATTTAAAATAATATGTTAGAAATTTGGTACGCGTTTTTCGTAAAGAGTGAACTAGTAGAACCATAAACAGTCAGGAGCTCATAAAAGACTTATTGAATAACATTCTAGAAGAGAACATTAATCTCAAATTAAATCTTGACACACACCGAAAATCGTCGAAAGATCAAAGTAGATTAATTAATTAGTAAGAGTTCGGCAGGATTTTAGTGGATGCTATGTCTTGTCTGCATTAAAATCTAGAATAGATTCCTCACCCAATTAAACATGTTATATCGGTACACTTTGGAACAAAAGGCGGAATCGTCTATCCTTGGCATTCCTACACTCCGGCCTGATAAACTGCTGGAGATGTATATCATGGACTCAACTGATCAATAGAATTTAGATCACTATCTACTGCACACAAGAAGCCCCTCATATTGAGAGGAATTCAATCCTTGATCATTGATATAAAAGATGTCATCCCTTTAACCAATTGAGTTACATCAATACACTTTGATAGCACATCTATATTGATTACTTAATCTCTAGCTAAATCTATCATTTCAAATCTACAAACCAGTAGAACCAAGTCACCAACCAACTACAAAGAAGAATATACTGTTGTTGGTAACTACTCCCTCCATCCCGGAAAAATTGACGCCTTTTTTTTGGGCACGGAGATTAAGGAGTATAATAATTTAATGTCAAGTGAAGTGAGAGAAATAATATTTAATGTGTATTGGGTAGTTTTATTAGTGGTTAGTGTGATGTGTGAGTAAATAAATAAATTGTTTTTGTGTAGTCTCATATCCTTAAAAAGAAAATAAGTCAATTTCTGTGGAACAACCCAAAAGGAAAGTGTGTTGGGGGAGGGAGTAAATTTTTTTATAGAATCAGAAGGAACTGAATGATTGATTTGCGATAAAGCTTAATGGCATACGTGTATAATTGTTCTAGGATCTAAATTATTGAAAATAACGTAAATAAATGTACTGGGATCAAAATTACTGAAAATAAAACCAAGTTAATCAATAAACATAATAAATTTCAGTCTTGACCAATCAAAATAAAAGAAGTGGGTGTGTAGATGTATAAAGTAAACATTTGAATTATTAACAGATTGGAAGAGGAGTTATGCATGTTCCTGAGGTGAAATAAGAACGTCTGGAGCGACTGAGATGGCTCACCTCCACTGACGTTAAAAAAGAAAAAAAGAAACAAAAAAATTATCTGGACGGGTGTGTAACAATTTGTTCTTCACCCGTACGTGTTTTCCAGTTTTCATCTTCCACAAAAATAATCTGAAAAATTCACTCTCCCCCCCTATTACCCCAAGCACACTAATGGATAGCCGTGTGTAAGCTCGTCGAAGCCACTGCAACTGAGATTGAGACGAATTGTAGGCGGGGATCTTACCTTTGAAATCCAAATATTGACAGAAATATTCTTTGTTAATCAAGTTGATCGTGGCCAAGATGCTTTGTCCAGCATTTGAGAGAACTGAAATCAGGTAACGCTGCTCTATGTTCATCGCCTCGACTTTTATGGGGATCAAACAACGTGGTGTTGTTCTACTGATTCACGTTGCAGTCGCTCAAGTACTGATTTTGTGAGTTTAAAAACTTCTTCCAGAGATTTCTGTATTTAGGAATGCCAAGATCTAGCCATGGTTTCATGCTTCCATCGAAATGCAGTATTGCTGCTGAACTGAGTGCGTCGGTATCAATTCCATAATTATACCCCAGACCTGATATCATCCAACTGTCATCCAAAGCGTAAACTAGACCGCTAAAGGTGAGTAAGCTAGCACTTAATGCATTAGTTTCAGATTGTTCTTCACCACTGTTTTCCTGCTACCACCACCAAAACAGAGAAAAAGCAATCATTAGAAATGTGCATGGTTATGCATGACACGATAAAATGAACAACAAAAGCACAACCAGAATTAGTTAATCATCCATGTTTTAGCTCATTCCTATTTCCTCAACTTGTGAAGTCAAAATTTAGACATCTACTGGGAATGTTAAATCCCCGCACATATTCTCGACAGGGTGATTTCCATTCCAGGCCAGATTTTATCAATTTCAGATGGGAATTGACTACTAAATTGTTGATTATTTGGTTGTTTAGAAGGCAATATGCAGACAAAATTCACATAAGAATTGGTTGAAGGAGAAATCAAAACTCCTCCAGCTGCTTTCTATCTGGCTCTAATATAGATTCCTGAACCATCATTGTAGCATGAAGTTTGTGGCTTTAACAAGCCCACCAAAATCCCTTGACTGTTATGTCTCCACATCTGAAGAAACTTGACCACTAAAATATGTAGATATTTTATGAAATACATTATCCTAGCAGTTACAGGCCAATAAAAATTTCTACTCTCTCATGCATATACTTTCACAAATTTTCTTCCCTTATTCGGCATTATCCTCTTATCTCTCTCTTCTTATTTCGAATTTTCTTCAATCCGCACTACTTCCTCTCCCAATCAATATACTCTAAAATTTGGTCCTCAATATAGAAGTTCTACCAACATTTTCTAGTATCAGCCATGTAAATGCAGAAAGTAAAGCATTTTGAAAATTCCAGTTGCTGCATGGCCCCAGCAGGAAATTTTCATTTTCTATAGCGTAGATTTTACCTTAAATCATATATCTCCTTTACATGATAATTATATATTAAATAAATAAAGATTATATAAATAAGACAAATCAAAATGATAAAATTTGTTACTCACCTCTTGCACCAATCTCTGATATATCCTGGTGAGATTCTGAGTCCTCCACCTAGATAAGTCAATAACATTTACTCCAGATATCCAAGTACAAGAGTTTCCATCAAAATTATTACTAGGCAAGATTGATTTCAGAAGAGACAACTTCACTGCACAGTATTGTACCGCACCATTCACTTTCCCCCCCATGTTAAGGTTCCAGAGGCCTGACAAGTCTCTCTGAACAATAACATCATCATCCAGGACCACAACTTTCTCCAAAGACTGAAATATCTCAGGAATGAGATAGAGCGAATGCGAAAACATAGATAGGTATTGCGTATTTATTTGGATAGTTGACATTTTGTCTACCCTACGAAAGGAAATACGAAATTCTTCAGGCAATGACAGATGTGGTGCCACCTTACGATGATTATACAACTTAAGGTCTTCAATATTCAGCACTTGAACAGCAGCATCCCCATACTTGTTTCTGGAAAACCAAAAATTTATAGCATAGTAATTTTCCCTGTCTGTTAGCAGATGAAAAACAAGCTTCCCACTTTCCTGCAAATTAAAACAGAGGTTCATTAATGTCATAATAGCCCAAAAATATATATGCGAGGGAAAAGGGGGAGGAAGAGCATATGGACAAAAGAAACAGACGAACTTTCGCATGTACTACGGTTGAGTTGATTGCTACAGATGATGCAAGTATATTTGTAGAGAAGATGACGTAGTGGTACAAGTCTGGATTTAAGAATTTCTTAGCCATTGCATCCTCAATGTCAAGTGAAGATCTAAAATACTCAACAGTTAATCTCATGGATAAACAATGGAGACTCTTGGGCATGGTCTGGACAGCAAGTTTGTAGAGGAACGCACTTTGCTTCCTGTGAAAATTAGCTTCGTCCTCTGTCAGGTCAACTAGCTGTCTGAACTTCTTATCAACATTATTACAGTCAACTGGGCAAGTCTTTGCCTTTCCTATTACAGCCTCCATCATTGTTAGCCTCTTCTTATTCCTAATGAAATATGCAAAACCACTCTTCAATATTCCGGATTCAGAAAATAATTTTGTACAGGTAAGTTGAGCGCTTTAATGCAAGACGTCCTATGGGAGAAAAACTCAATTTAACACCAAGGCATTGAAACATAGATAACCTGGATTGTTCAGGCATGAGCATTATTGATGGCTATCACAGCGATATTCTTTACCTTAAATTGCATTTATATGTTCAGAAGTCACAGGTATAAATGCAAAATGATAGTACGAATCATCTAAACTTGAAAAAGCCATGTCGAAAAGAATCACTGAAAATACACAGATAGTCCCATGGTAAATTATTAGCTTTCAGTACCAAACATTTTTTCTTAAAAACCTCTTGAGGCATTACCTTTGACTCACATTTATTTCCCCTTCTGTATTTTCAATAGTTTTTTTTTCCCTCCAAACATATTTACTATTAAAATACACCTGTACTTTTAACTGAATTAATTCATGGGAACACCCTTGAATCTGAATACTAATGTTATTATAAATGGGCTTAAGCATGTAAGCATACATTAATACTCTCTTTGTGTACAGGCTTATTTATTTGTAACAGGAAATGTTTCAGTAGTTAAAGCAGAAGCGGAAAAATACACTGAAACACAAAACTTGAATTTAGTTATAAAATAATATTATTATAATAAAACTTCTAAAAAAATCAAGCTATAGAACCCAACCTAATTGTGAAATTAATGTAATATAGGTCCAATTAAAAAGCACCCCTCAGGACAGGCAGAGAAAAAACTACTAACGCAATAAACTTATAAATGGAAAGGAGATGACAGATAAAATAAAAATACAGATGGAATGCACTAAAAGTAGATCAGATACAAGCGTGAACATACGGAGATGGAAGATCTTTATCTGTGGTAGCCTCGCTAAGAACACGTTCAAAGTCCTGGATATTTTGCTTCATTTCATGAGACAATTTATCAAATTTAGGAAGTTTGGCAATACTTGGATAGTAAGCACGAGCAACAAAAAGTAGATCCTTCATCCTCTTCACAACACTGTCTTCCATTTTTTCCCTGTGTTCTTGGCGCCATAAGCAGTAACTCCCAAATTTAAGTTCACAAGTCACTTCACTATCATCAGCACTAGTTGTCTTCCCAGAGATCTTATCTCCAGCAAGGGACCCACCACTCTGAAATACCACTTAAACCAACTTAATATTAAAGCACTAAAATCAATGTAAAGTAAATACTTCCAGTGGCAAATGATGCACATGGAGTTTTGACAAATCCAAATATCTCAGAGATATACCTTTGTAGTCTGTTTAGGTAAATCAGCTGACACAGGAAAATCTGTAACCAAGCAAGATTAATGTAAAAACTAATCACTACAATGTATCTGAGGACATTAATTCAAATTATTAGGACACACTCTTTTATACTTGGTTGCACATAGATATTCTACCTTTCGGATCATTCCCAGTTTCCTTGTCAGAGTTATTTCCAATACCCTGCCAAGATTTAAAGAAAGGGATTACAGCCATGGAATTTCAATACAAATATATCACTTCACCAACACGCCAATGCGACTTGTACAAGCATCATGCAGTTACTTATATAAAATAAAAAATTAAAAAAATGTAGCTAAGTAAAAGCTTTCCGTTGAATGATAAATCATTTACTCCATCAACGAGGTTCCACGAATCACATGGCTCCACTTTTGATACCTTTTACTGCTATAGATTTTCAAGTGATAAATTTACACCTGTGCATGCAGTTTCACATAGCCAAAATGTAGTGAATTTTCAAAGAAATGTTTGAACTCTTGAAGTTTGATTAGTAAGTCGCTAACACCCTAATCATTAATAAGTAGTTACTTTCGTTATCCAGCATGAGACCCTTTCACATAATTTCGTACAAAATCCATTGAAAATATACTAGAGATCTAACATTTAAAACATTCTTGATGTGGAGAAGTGAAAAAATGTCATCACAGTTAATTGAGAAACTTAATATCAAATGCCAATGGTTAACTCTCAAATGAGGGAACTGTGTCTTCAGAAACTGGTCTGTAATTAAAATCTCTGAATTACAATATAGAAAAATACTGTATATTAGTTCAAAAGGTACTATGGTCTTACATGAATGCATCACCTATATTTCCACAAGTACCAAGTAAAATGAATTTAATGATGTAACAAATTAGGAAAACATCAAAAGGAGAATCTTCATTCTAGAATAAGACAATGATTCTGAAAAATAAGCAAGTGACGTGCATGTTATTGACAAAGCAGACATCGATATAATATTTTATCAATTTCCCTTTGTAAACAAATGCTAACTAGCTCCAGGAAGTTGCTCAAGGTTAATATTCACTAAGAAGGTAAAAGATAGGACAATAGAGAAAAGGACAAAAGGAAGGATGATACATATAACATCATTTTTTAGTTTGGGGAAAACTACTAAGAATCAGCATTCTAATCGCACACAATGCATTGATGTCTATCAAAGCTGCATTTTCTTTCAGTGGTTTTAGAAAATTATAGAAACAGTTAAGGAGAAAAAGGCATATTTAAACCAAATTAAGTTAGGCTGCAGGGGACTGTAAGAAAAATAGAAAATCCAACGGACTGTTAAGGTTATTAAAACATAAGAAATGAGGTCAATTTTATAAATCAATCAAAAACAATAGAAGTCTTAATTCAAAGCATATAATCTAAATCCCAAGGATCAAAGTGAGACTGTTCTCCATTTTTCTATTAAAACAACCAAAAATACTTTTGCCACTTTCAGCTAGATGGTTTAACGCCATTGGTCAGTTGGAACTTGTATATTGACCAAACATTAGTCGTAATCGCAGCAGCACCTATGTCACCCTATAAAGTTACCACTTAATTACAAATGATATTCGGCAATAATACGCATTCTAGTAAGAGCTTAAGATTAGCATAATCTAAACTATCAAGGAGCTGGCAGTATTCTAAACCATCAAAGCACAGAAAACAGACCTCTGGAAAACTTGGAGCAAACCTATTAATGATATCATCCATGTGTTTTGATTGGTGTACCTAACATAAAAGAAGAACAAAGTAAAAACAAGTAGAATGAAGAAAAAGATGCGTCAGAAGGTTTAATTGTCTAGAGAAACATAAAAATATTATCGAAACATAATCTTATAGGCTAGAATGTTCCATACCTTGGATTGGTTTCTTGTAAGAGCATCATCCTGCTGATCATAAACCCTTATATGAGTCTAATGTCACCAAGACACATATAAAGAGAATATAAAGAACAATCAGTCTCTGATCATCAATGCCATACAGTAAATCAAAGATAGTAAAATAAATCTCTCTCAACATCCATGTAGAAATCGAGAAGTTCTTACTGAGGCTGAGTTCCGTTGTTCATTGCCATAACCTGTGAAACAGTCGAGAAAATTTAGAACAAGTAATGCACATCCGTATCTCTGAAATTTAGTACAGCCACAGAAGCGTATCAGCAGTACAGAACTCAACTACACACATTACCGTTGTCATATAAGAAATTAATGAAGGATAAAATAATTAAGATTCAAATTCAATCTGAGTCCATTAAAAAATCTCGGTAAGCAATGACAGATCGTAACCTGATTCAAATCTAGAATCTAAAGTGCAGTGCAACAGATCTATCAGAGAAAAAAAGGAAAAGGTAACAATTAAAAAAGAGGATTACCGGTGGTGGGATGGAAACCGCTGTGGAGGCCGAGCAAGAAGACGAGTGGTACGAGCATTGACAAAAATACTAGGCCGAGCACCGCTATAACGAGACCTCTCCATCTTCTCTTCGCCGGAAGGGAGTACGACGATGAAACACCGCCACCCTTCATATCTCGCTCCTTTTCACACTTGCCTTCTCCACTTCTTATCAGATTTTGATTCCTATGAATTTAGCTTTTCTGTTGAGGAGATCTCAATAAACCAGCAACCACATTCTCAATTACCTTCCATCCGCGGGAAATCCAACGATAAATGCAATCCAATCTGATTCAAAACTTGTGAAATTCGCAGGTTCTACTCTCTGCGGGCGTTCATCAGAGTACGAATCTCGCACTTCAGTTCATCGTTCATCCCCTCTTAAGATCAATTAACGGAGGCTTATTGAAGCAGAGAATAGAGATGGAGAGAGAAACCAGTAAAAGTAGCGGACGATTACACTTTGCAGTTTGCCCCGACCGAAGTCAGTTCCTTATACATTTACTACCCTTTTAACCATCAATTGTCATATTTACGCTTTTGTCCTCGTATTATCAAGCTCCATCCATTAGTTTTTGCCCTATATGGACACCGCAATCAACATACGCAAATTACCTTAAGTAAAATAAAGCAAATTATTTTGCGTAATTAAAAAATAAAATTATTGGGTTGAATTAATAAAACAAAAAGTTATGTGGTATTTTTACATAATTATAATGTTTTGGAATACTAATGCAATGGAGTGTTATTATTTTAAAATTTGTATACGAAAATAATGGGAAGGATTAAATATAATCTGTGAAGAGTAACTTTGGATAGAAAGGTAATTCCAAAACTCCAGTCATAACAATATAATAATCATTATTAATTGACTATTATCTAATGCATTAACTCTTCTAATTATTGTCTATTTTCATTTAATAAATACGATATTTGACGCTCTTGAAAATATAGATAATTAAGCCAATCCCAATGATGAGGAACACCAAATCATCATTTTTATTTTTTTTTCCATCTTCAATCATTTATATCAAAATTTAATGATGAAGAATTAATTTTTAGAATATTTTCAAAATTATTATTCCATTCAATTATTTTAAATAATTACAAATTTTACTATAATTAATTATTAGTGTTCTTAATTTTTAATTAATAATTAAATTGTGTATTTATTATTAATTAGGATATTTAAAGCAATTTAAGGTGGTAGAACTTAGAAGTATGTTTATGTATGGAATTAAAATTATATTTTTATGAATTCTTTCCTAAATGATTCAAATATTCTTAATATGTTTTTTGTGGCGAAATATTTACAAAATTGTTAAATTTGAAAATTAATAGGCTAATTTTAAAATTTAAATTTGACTTGTATATTAATTTAAAAAATAGGTTAATTTGATAGACTAAAAAAATGTATTTTCTCGTAGATATTACTGGCTTGATGACTTGTTTCCTTTGGTGACTGAATGAAATTGTCAAATAAATAAATAAATAAATAAAAACTGACTGATGTTTAATTGTAAAAGTCTTACCTAATTTTGAAAAATAAGTAAATTTGATAGATTCAATTTTTTCGTTTTTCCAAGTAATTATTTGACAAATATCATGTGAGGCAGTATTATTTTTATAAACCATAAGGATGGTATGTTTGTTGATAGTTAAGTTATACTCCACTATTTTTTTACAATGGTAAGTCTTATAAAGACTATTTTTCACTTTTTAAAATAATTATCACTTTCGCTATAAATTATTATTATTTTCCTTATAAAATGTTATTACTATTTATTTATACTATAAATTATTCATGAAATAAAACATTATCACTTTTCATTAATTTATTATCACTTTCCTATATAAAAGTTATCACTTTCTGAACGTCTCACGTTAGCAAGTAAGACGATCTCACACAAGTCTTTGCCTTTTAAAAATATATGATTATTGATGTATTAAATTATAACTTTAAATATTATAATGTGATTCACTATAAATATATTTCAAGCACCAATAACATAAAATATTTTAATAATAGGTTATCTCACAACTCGGGTCACATTTATCCATTCCCTAATTATTTATGCTAGGATACATGATAATACTAATGACTTAATTTATTTTTTTTAATATGGAGTATTAATTTGTAGTAATATTTTTATTTACATTAAATTAATATTATATTAAAACTTTATATTTTATATAATAATTTCAAATTTTAAATTTAAACAAAAAATAATAATTAAAATTTAAAAATTTGAGACCGAATCGAAATTTGGGTAAATATTGTGATTATTTATGTTATAAACTAAAAAATAACATGAAAGACAACGTGAGAAAAAAATCAGCATAACACTAGCCATCATACAGTATTGATTGTTAGATGGGTACAATTTACAAAATGTTTTAAGGGTAGTGGTCTTAGTCCTGTTAAACGAGCGGAACAAACTCGAGTAGTTATTGAGCCGAATTCGAGCTCGGCTCAATTTGATAACGAGAGCGAGCTCGATTCGAAAATTACTCATCCGAGCTCGAGTTCGAGCTCGGCTAGGCTTATTTAAGAAAAACGAGCCGAGCTTTCGAGCCTAATCGAGCCGAATTTTAATTAATATATTTAATATTATATTTAATAATTATTATATTAATATATATAATTATCATATATAATATTTATTTTAATATTATTATTATTATCGAGCTTTATCGAGTCAAGTCGAGCTCGGCTCGATAACATAACAAGTATTTCGACGAGCTCGAATTCGAGCTCGAGTAACCACGAGTCGAGCCGAGCCAAGTCGAGCTCTCGAGCGGCTCGTTTCGATCAACAGCTCTAATGGTCTCTTTTACTAAATCTAAAAAATTGAAACTAAACTGCAATTGAATTAGTAATATTTTTTTATTAACCCTATTTTTATTAACAGTACACATCATTTTTGTATTTCATTTTTTTTTTTACTTAATAGCACCATCATTAGTAAACATTATTAGGAGCTTAAAGTCAAAAGAGCATAAATATATACATGCATGATTACATTGATTATTATTACTATTAATTGTAGTGAGATCCATGAAACACTTTGAATGGTATTAATATCTCCAGGTGCTATAAATTAAATTAAGTCTCATTAGTCTACAGATACTGTTTAGAGAAATTTTTATTTGAACATCACAAAAAAAATAAAAATAAAAAATTAACTCATACAGTGCAAATAGTGCAAATATATAATTTGAATTGCATATGAATTATGAACCTTTTCGCTAAAGTGTGTCTATATACACTAATGACTAGCCATATTTTTACCATTTGAATATCTTTAATTTTTCTTTACATAAAATAATCGTTCGATATTTATTAAAAAAAAGTTGCAAGGGAAAAATCGAAAGAAAACAACAGGACAATTCGCAAAGCTCACACATTTGCAATTCCTATGATTTTTTTTTTTATTATTAATCATAATATTTTTCCTTTTATTTTCGGAAATTCATTCTGTGTAAATAAAGCACTATATTGATTCAACTCTCAAATTTCTAAACTCCATCATCCATTTCTCGGAGGATTCGCGCACAGGGTTTCGGTGATGCTCGCAGAATTAGATTGACAATGGCGATTCTCTGCTGCTAAGGTATATGTGTATGACTTCTCAAATGCGTTTCCGTCGCCATTGAATTGTGGTACGATCTATTGGCTCATTCTATTGTTTTTCTCTAGTTCTATAGTTCCTGCAACCCTTTGTAGATTATAGTGCTAAAAAGCAATGCGTTATTAGGGTTTTCCAGTTTAAAAACCTCAATGCATAAGAATGAGAGGAAGAGTTGTGCCAATTGTAGCATCTTCATGGTCGATGCGTGTGGGAAAGAAATTTTTTAATCTGTCTGCATCACGGGCTTTCAGTTACCAAATTCTGCAGTCTCCATCTCTCTTGTCACTTGATATTGAAGATTCATGGTCCTCTGCACCCAAGCAATCTGACCAGCCATGTAGCCAAGAGTGGTGTAAGTACTTATCTTCATAATTGAGTGCTCATAGATGTGTCTTTGTGTGCTTTCAAGCTTTAGATGTTATCTTCTTACGTTTGACACAGTTAATGCTACACATAATAGTAGTTGATACAGAACAGTTTTTTCATTACATCACCATAGGCTATACTTTAGGACATTTAATAAGATTTTGCATTTCAACTTGTTGTGAGTTTCAGTTCACAAGTGCTATCTGCATTCCAGCCTAAGTACATGAAAATGCAGTTAAAGAAAATAAAAATCCCTCAATTACGAATGATGTAAAGATATATTGCGGCAGTATTTCCCATGTTTCTTAAATTATTCAAATCTTTTGAGAGAAGTACAAGTCAATTAGAGATATGTCCATTTGCATATATCAGTTAAGATATGTTGTTTCTTTCATCATTGTTTGTTTAACATATTTCCCATTTTAAAGCAAGCTTTAAACAGTTGAAGCTGGCTAGTATTTTCTTCCTATCAACAACCGATTCAGTAGGTCGCATGCATTAATTGGCCCTTCAGATGAAGTTACATTTCTTGATCATCGTTATTTTATTCCACCTAGTTGTGTGATTTTCTCTCTGTTATCATCTTCATTACACCTAGAACACTATTTTCATGCTAAATTTAGGTTACACCAAACTCTTATTTTGAATATACCTTGGATAAGATCCAAGGGTAATAGCTGAAAAGATACAAATCTGTTTGGATTGATTTATGACAGCAAAGAACCAGACTGCCAAAATAATTGATGGGAAAGCAATTGCTGAGGGAATAAGGTCTAGAATAGCTTCTGAAGTAAGCCGGATGAAGGAATTGAATGGACAGGTCCCCAGTCTGGCCGTCATATTTGTGGGTCAACGACCAGATTCTCAAACATATGTGCGCAACAAAATAATCGCAAGTGAAGAGGTTGGTTTCAAGTTTGAGCTGACTTGCCTTCCGGAAAATTGTACCGAATGTGAAGTTTGTGATGCATTAAATAGATTTAATGAGGATTCATCAATTCATGGAATTCTTGTGCAGCTTCCCTTGCCTAAGGTAAATATCCTAATATGTCTTAGATAGTTAGATTCTTCTATTTACACAAAGCAAGTAAAATTCTCACATGACTTTGTCTAATAGAACTATTACTATTTTGGGACCATTATACTGTTTTTACTTGCTTGGCTCAGTTATTATCATACATTCTGTTTTAATTTTTAAGCTGGTCAAGCAATAGATTCGACTGTTATTGTGTATGTGGCACTTTCTTACTGATTCCAGCTCATTCTTATCAGTTTGGATGGGTCATATGGTTAGTAGGTTCTATTGGCCGTTAAACAAATCTCTGACATTGTAAATTGAACAGCATTTGGATGAGTCCAAAATTCTGGGTCTTATAAACCTAGAAAAAGATGTTGATGGTTTCCATCCTCTTAATATTGGGAAGTTAGCCATGCAAGGAATGGAGCCATTATTCATTCCTTGTACACCAAAAGGTTGTATCGAACTGCTTCTGCAATCTGGTATTGTAATCACGGGAAAGAAGGCTGTGGTGATTGGTAGAAGCAACATTGTTGGATTGCCCATGTCATTGCTGCTGCAGGTAGTATCCAATTATCATGTTTCTTCTCTCCTTTAACCCATTATAGTTAATTCTTTATTGAAATTCTCTTGCTAACAATTCTTGGGCAGAGGCACCATGCCACTGTGACTCTCCTACATGAATTTACGGTAAACCTGGATAAAATTGCTCGTGAAGCTGATATTTTAGTCACAGCTGCTGGAGTACCCAACTTGGTCCGTGGTAGTTGGTTAAAGCCGGGTGCAGTTGTTGTTGATGTTGGAACTAACCCCATTGAGGTGATCTTATATTTCTTTCATGAAAAGTATGCCTTTTCTACTTGATTTCTATATTGTCATTTGAGATGGATTGGCTGGTGAACATTCTGAAAAAAAAAAAATAATAACACTTGATTTTATGCATTTTGGGTTAATTCCTATGTTGCTACTTCCTGCTATCTAAGTTCTTATGCAGTAATATTGTTTTAGAGTTCCACTTGTGTGCTATATCAGTGTTGAAGGAAATATCATCTAAGCAGCATGTTCTACAGGACCCAGGAAGCGAACATGGTTACCACCTCGTCGGAGATGTTTGTTTCGACGAAGCAACAAAGGTCGCCTCGGCAATTACACCTGTTCCTGGAGGAGTCGGACCTATGACTATTGCTATGCTGCTTTACAACACTCTTGAATCTGCAAAACGTGCATTCAACTTCACTTAGGTTGTGTTTGAATCGATAAATTTGTAAATCTAAGAATTTTGAAATGAATAGGTCTAGAAATTATTAGATTTTAGATCCACTCGTTTACATCCATTGTTGAAATGAAAATGAATTCATGAAAGTAATTTAAAAGGAGGCATAAATTTTTGGTTATTTTTTTAAAAAAAAAGGCATATTTGTATTTGGTTAGTGAAACACCAAAATAATTTATCGTCAGATTGGACTCCCAAACATTCCTTCCGCTTTTTAAAAGGACCAATAGTTTTCAATCCCAAATACTCCTTCAGGCTTCTTAATAGGCCCAATAACTTACAAGGCTCAAAATTGTCAATGTGAGCCTGCCAGTTTGCAAATTGATGAAGGTTTATAAATAGGCCCAATAATTTACAAGACTCAATTTGTCAATCTGGGCCTGCCAATATGGAAAAGTGAATGCAGGCTTAATTCATACATTTTTTTAAATAATCAATTAATACACTTTCTTTTATAGTTAATTCATACATTTCATAAATTGGTAAAAATGAATTCCTATGGTTGTTAATAATATCTGCTTCAAAGTATTAAACACCTTGACATCGGACATAAGTATTTTGGGACCGCAACTCGGCAACTTAGTATGTGGTTTTAGTTGTACTTAGTTAATTATTTGTTAATTTATAATTTAATAACTTTACACACTATATATATATATTTATTTCGTGATAATAGATATTAAAAGACATTTTTAGCAATACAGAGTTGTTATAGAATAAAAAAAGCATAACTAAGTGTGAATAAATTTGTTGAAGAGAAGCCATTATTATATGTTGTGAATATGTATATAGTCCTTCAAGAACAATCCAAAAAGGGAGACATTAATTGATGCCTCCCATTTCAAGATACTCCTTCAAACAAGCTAGATTCAAAATCACCATCTTTGAGACACATGCAATAAGTTAAGAGCATCAATACTTTTAACAGTGTTATGCTCTAACATATGTTTATTGATATTCAATAGTCATGAGACTAATATATTTGTGGAATGATACATTGTGTTATAAAATTCACAGCTGCTTAGTAGGGTCCAAATTTTGGTTTTGTCCATCCAATTGCATGATAATTGACACTAGATTCATAAACCTGGTTCAATCACTCAAATTTACATTTTTTTTTTATTTTCATCTCTTCCAATTAAAGTTCACATCTTTCATAAATAAAAGGTCATTTGATCATTAACCTAAGCACATTTTAATTCCAAATTATTATTCTCACCTAACATGACATATTTTAAAATTTATTTATTACATTACCTAAAAATAAATAAAAATAATAATTTTTATTAATAACTTGAGAGAGTATATTGTGTCAATAACTTAAAGGAAGTTGAAAATTAAATATGATCTCAAATGAACGTGAACAGCACTTACTTAAAAATCAAAATTGATATGAGTTTTGTCAAAATATTTGTTAGCTATGAGTCATATTATGTTGGAAAAATAAATCACTAATTTAAATTTACAGTAACTTTAATAAGTATTTTATATTGCTACTTTAAATCATCCCAAAAATAATTTTAAAAAATCAAATTAAAACTAGAAGGAAAAAATAAAAAATAAACTTGTTGAGGATTTATAATATTTAATTGGAGCTCTATCACTGAAAACAAGTGACATAAAATTAGGTCTCACACAAATTAATTTACAACATTTAATATGCATATTTAATCGATCGGACATATATGTATGTACCTTATACAATATACAAAATTATAATACACTAATCATTAAATATATATACTCATTCACATTCAATGGATTATATATATTAATCATGGATGAATAAAAAAAAAGTAATTAGATTGAAACTGCATTCATGTTAAATTGAAAAGATATTTGATTAGATATGCCATTTATTAGGTTTTCATAAAGGCATAGTAGTGTTTGGTTAGTGAAGGAGGATAAATATTAGGTTTATAAAAAAGGCATATTATTATTTGGTTAGTGAGAAAAGGGTTACATGGAATGGATTATTATTATAAATTAAATTAAATAGGAGTATAATGTAGTGATTGATATTAATTGATTGGGATAGTAGGGTTCCCAAAAAAAAGTTAAGAATTTAAGTATTTTTTGTATTGTATGCTTGTCACAATGTGTCCAAATTCTAATAATGTAGATCGACCCATCTATCTAAAAAAAAAAAATTAAATTTAATTTTGAGAAGATCAATGTCGGCCTAGTGTGTAGTGTGTTTTATTTTCCAAAGTGAAATAATGGATTAATGATAGAGATATATATTCTTAAATATGAGTTCAGTTTGTATTCATGCATACACCATATCATATATGACTATTAACATGGAATATACTATGATTGCAACATATGCAGACAATGCAGATTTTCTTATCAACATGGGATTATTTAGACTTTGATTAATTGGTTATAGCAAGATAGAATGAAACGAAAATAAAAATCTAATAATATTGCATCAGTCTATTATTTATTTCTCAATGTTACCAAAGTAAAACGTTATATTATTAGCCAAAGACAGAATTATGCAATATTATTAGAAGTTTTTTTTTTTTTTTTTTTTTGAAACAGATATTATTAGAAGTTATTATCATCAATAAATAATGAAAGCGAAACAAGAATGGTTTGTTGGTGTCGCCAAAAATAGTCTTAAAATTTTAATTTTTAAAAAGTGACATTTGTGAAAAGGTACTCCAGTTAGAAATAAATAAATGTGAATATGTACTCCATTAAATTTAATATCTACAGTTGTCATAAACTTTTTTGACTATTAAAACATTATAAATTGGGTTGTAATTCCATCAATTATTATACTACTAACAATGGAATCCGAATACAGTGTTTAATATGTTGGAATAGGATTGTGCTTATTTAGTTGTCTTCGAATTTTAACCAATAATTTGGAGTAATTTGTAACCTGGGGTTTGAAGCCATGCGTACAACCATTTCTCGGGTGGGCCCACATCGGGTGCATCAAGTCACGTGCACCCTCCTACATACACACACTGAAGGTGAGAGAGAAAGGCACAGAGTTCGTGTGTCTGACACCAAGACGGAAAGTTGTTCAACTTTGGCTACGTAAAATTTGATTAATATAAATTAAAAATTAAATAAAATGTGACAGAAATTGGATCGATAACCCCTTTTTCATCAAGGGCAGTGCCAATGTAGTAGAAAAATAATTTCCACAAAAGTAAGGATATAAAATAAGGTACGTAGAAAGTAAATAATTATTAAAATTTCCTAATGAATAAGGTAGGAGGAGTTAGAAGTATGTAAGAAAAAAGCAAAAGAAAAGTGTAATTGGGAAAAGGGGGAAAAAAGGTGGAGTGGTGATGATGCCGTTGAAAGCAAAATGTCAAACACTAGGTTATGTATTCTAGGTAAATGGATTTTGGAGTTGTTCATCATCACATTCACATTTCATGATTCACCCCCCCCCCCACCCTACCCCCACCCCACCTGCTTCTTGTAATGTCACGTCCTCTCTTAATCTTCACCTGCCCCCCCTTCCCTTCCTCGTCATGTACTATCATTTCGCCAAACTGTTGCATTCTGCTGCCTACACTCCATTATGCTTTGTTTCACGTTAAAAATTGATCGTTTTGGTTTGATTTTGTTAAAAATATGCGTGTGAAAAATAAATAATAAATTTGAAATTAAAATAATTTTAGAGTTTTGTAAATAAAATTATATTTTTTTTATATGTGAAAAGTTTTGAGGAACAAACAAATACTAACAATTTTATTGGTTTTGCGGGATGGGGGAAGAGGATTTTTTTTTCCAAAAACAATTTAGCAATTTTTTTAATGCAGTGAAAAATATTTAAATTTATTTGATTCGACTTAGTGGTGGGTTTAAGTAGGAATAAAAAAATTAAATTTAGAATTTGGTAAATTTAGTAATTTAACAAATAATATTAATCTATATACATTCTGGTGTGATATATTTTAACTTCTGGTGTGATATATTTTAACTTTATATCAAGATAATGCGTAAAATTTGAAAAATTTGAAAACAATGTGTGTGAGAGGATAGGATGAGAAGTGTGTAAGAAATAGATGTGGGATTTAAATAATCCTGAATAAAAAAACAAACATGAAAGAGGGCCTCTTATTCTTAAATTTGAATTTTAGAATCAGAAAAAACTTACTTTTGTGATTTGATTAACAAGCTTTAAACAGAATATGCGGATGAAATCATAAAAAAAAATATACAATTGAATTATTTAGGGTTAATTGCAAAAAAAACCACGAACTTTACACCTATTACAAATTAATTCTCACTTTTGAAATATTGCAAAAAGAACCACTATCTTTAAGTATTGTTGCAAAATAAACACAATTTGTGACTAAAAGTATGAATTTTTTGGATGCGTTTTACAATAATATTTAAAGGTGCTGTTTTTTTTTCAATTAATTCTATTATTTATTTTAATTGAGTCAATAACCTCGCAAGATTATTTTTGTAAAATTTGACATTCAAATAAATACTCTAAAGAGGGTAAAAAAAATCTTAAAAAACTTATGGCACTCTTCCCATTCCTCCTATTTCATATAGTTAACAATTTCATTTTTTTAATGGAGAACAAACAAAATATAGGAGTAGTTTTTAATTAGTTTCTTCATTTAATTTTGTAATTTGATGTTCTTAATTAATAAATACTATATATTAATAGAATGTGATAATTTTAAAATTAGAGTACACTTTCAAAATTGTCATTGTAGTGAGCATTGACTAGATTTAGAGTATGAAGAATTGTTTATTTAAATACCTAATGGGATCTCATATTCTTTTCATCTCCCGACCTAAATACTCCACTAATACTCCAACAACGTCAATGCTGATAGATAATCGTAATTATATCCAATGTACTACTCATATAGGACATGATGCTGTCGACAAGTGAATATATTAATGATACCAAATACAACTTTATTTTCAATGCATTTCTAAATTTGAAGTGTTGCTTCATAAAATATTGATATAATTAGTTTGTAATCTTTCTTCTAATTATTCCAAAAATGGGATGGGTGTAATGATGTACAACTTAGGTCTTGTTTGTTTGCTTTTAATACACTATTATACAAAAAATTTGGTGGAAATTTGTTATGTGAAATCCATTCTCAAATATTTTTTCTGTCTCATAATTATCCTTTATATTTTTCATTTCTATCTATACCATAATAATTCTCTTTCTTAAAACAATTTTACACAGCTTATTTCTAATCTTAGTTTAATGATAAATTACAATATCTATAATATTTTATATATAGAAAGGTAAGATTTGAATCATAAATCTTTAATAGATCATAGCTTTAATACATTATTAAATGATCAACTCATCTAAAAGTTTAGAAAAATAACTCATTCAATACTTAATTATCAAATCACTCATAGAATATATTTAGTCAAGACAATGCGTTCACAAATTGAAATACAGACCCATCATAAAATGATAAGCAAATAAATTAAGTACATTTTTTTTTTTTTGGGAACTAAATTTTTATATAAGTTACGTATTCGAAATTATATTTATTTATAGAGTGAGGCTTGCGTGCACCCGGGCGCACGGAACACATTCCGTGCGCCTTTAGAAATTTTGTATTATGGGTAAGGGTACATTAATTTGGTCTAAAGGGTATACACTTTAATTACTAAAAGGTACACAATTTTGTTCTAAAGGGTATACACTTTTCATTAATATTTTTTTTTCTTTAGAAAATAAAGGGTACACATTTTTATACTAAAGGGTATACAATTTAACACAAAATTCTAAAGGCGCACGGAGTGTTGTTCGTGCGCCCAGATTTTTCTTTAGAAAATAAAGGGTACACATCTGTATACTAAAAGGTATACAATTTAGCACAAATTTCTAAAGGCGCACGGAAAGTGTTCGGTGCGCCCGGGTGCACAGGAGCTTTTGCCTTATTTATATCTTAAAATTATAAGTCCATCGTTCCAAGTTTAATTTTACAATTTTTATTTTAAATCCATATAAATTGGAACAGAGAGTACCAAATTATTAAAATAAAATTAAACAAAAGAACTGAAATTCTTCCTAATCATATGCATGAACCATAGCATTGCCTAATGTCTTTTTTTTTTTTTAAATAATAATATAATTACAATGTTCCGATTTCACATAAATTATGGTGTCTATCTATAATGTAAAGAAATTTACGTTATAGACTATAGTGGCAGATAAGTCAAGTCCCCTCGTAATTTGTGTGTAGCTAGACAACACCAGTAGATAATTTTTTTTATTTTATTTTTATTTTTCTTAAAAAAAAAAGAAAGAAAAATCGGCGAGCTCGATGTCGCATGGCGTTCGAGGATTATCGAAAATGGTAAAAGCAAAGTTGGAAGTTTCGCATACAAAGTCAAATGCACAAGACAGAATCCACACTCTTCAAACCATTTAAAATCATCAAATCATCCGTCATTTCATCCCCACCACCACCACCTCCGCCACCGCACTCCGCCGTACCACCTCCGCACTGCTATTATATGCTTCTATTCTTTGCATTGACCTAATTATACGTAAATTTGCATAGTTTAAGATCCAAATTCGCATACTGCAGATTTTGATTATATATTATAGTATAGTATAGCCCTAGAATGTTGTGCTGGATTTAGGAATGTTGTGCTTGTACGTTGGTGCTTGAATGTGTGTGGTGTGAGAGAGAGAGAAAGCTACAGAATCCCAATGCTGGTGTCTCAACATCTGCGCCTCTATCTCGTTGGATCATTTAATTATATGCTACCCGTTGATTTTCATTGATATAGACTCGATCGAGAGGAGGATTTGGTACTGTGATTTATCTAGGGTTGAGAATTGTGAGTGTTGTTTGCGTATGGCGGCGAAAGCTTTTGCTCCGGTTGGTGATAGCTACGGCAATGGCGGCAGTTGCGGCGGCGAAACCCCTACAATGAACGACAATATCAACGTGATTAATTCTCAGGGGAAAAAGATGGTGAGAAAGAGGGCGGCGTCTGAGATGGAATTTCACGCGGCTGCTAACGGCAACGCCGCTAGGTTTCCTCGCCGGAACGCCGCCGGGAACGGCGATTATGTGGTGGTCAATAGTCCTCCTAATCCACCTCCACAGCTATCAACTCAACTCCCCAACTACTCCACTATGACGATGATGCTACCATCCTCAAATTTTAATTTAATGACGTCGAAATTCGGATCTGGGTCAGAAACCGCCCCGCTCAATTCCAATTGCTATAACACCATCGCCGCCGCCGCCGCCGCCTTCATGGACTCCAGTTCGTCGTCTCAGTCTCAACAAATCTCCTCTTCTGCACCTTCAGTATGTGTTTTCTCCGGTTTGCCGCTATTTCCCCCCGATAGAAACCGCGGCCCACCGGGGTTGCAGCTCTCTCCGGCTAGCGCCGGTGCTAACGTCGGCATGGAGGACACCACCGCGTGGATCGACGGCATCATTAAAGATCTAATTCACGGTTCCAACAACGTCTCCATTCCACAACTCATCCTCAACGTAAGAGAGATCATCCACCCTTGTAACCCCAATCTGGCGGCGCTTCTGGAATACAGGCTCCGTTCTCTCACAGCATCTCCCGATGATCGGAGAAGAAAGGAACCTCTTCCACCACCACCACTGCCGTCGAGTTTTCAGAGCGCCGCCGGTCTACGGTTACATCTACAAAACGATAACAACTTACTGCTCTCTCAGGGTTTTAGCGATGACTGGTCGTCGCCCCCTATTGCTGTGAATTCTCACTACCTTCAAAACGCCAATCCCAGTGCGTTAACTCCGACGACGACGTCCGCCGCCGCCGTTTCTTACACCGCTTCGCCGTTGATAGTTTTTTCCAGCTCCGACCCCACAGTCAGCCATGTTTCTCCGCCGGAAACCGCCCATCCACAAGAGCAGCAACATAAAAGCCCATCGACTGACCCAACCACAACAAGAACAACGTCGCCATCATCAGCCCCCACCATGGAAGCCATAAGAGAGAGGAAACAAGAATTACAACAACAACAAAAGGACGAAGAAGGCCTACGCCTCCTTACTTTACTCTTACAATGTGCAGAAGCAGTGTCTGCTGACAATCTGGAAGAGGCCAACAAAATGCTTCTCGAAATCTCCCAGCTAGCGACGCCGTTTGGGACGTCGGCACAGCGCGTCGCCGCCTACTTCTCGGAGGCCATGTCGTCCAGAATTGTGAGTTCTTGTTTAGGAATATACGCAGCGTTGCCCACAGTGCCACACAGTCAGAAAATGGCATCTGCGTTTCAAGTCTTCAATGGGATCAGCCCCTTCGTGAAGTTCTCCCATTTCACAGCAAATCAAGCCATTCAAGAAGCTTTCGAGAGGGAAGACAGAGTGCATATAATAGACCTGGATATAATGCAAGGCCTTCAATGGCCCGGTCTCTTTCACATACTGGCCTCGAGGCCCGGTGGGCCCCCGTTCGTTCGCCTCACGGGCTTAGGAAATTCCCCGGAGGCCCTTGAAGCCACCGGAAAGAGGCTATCGGATTTTGCTGAGAAATTGGGACTACCATTTGAGTTTCTTCCGGTTGCTGAGAAAGTGGGTAATTTGAATCCGGAGAAATTGAATATTGGGAAGAGGGAAGCTGTTGCTGTTCACTGGTTGCAGCATTCTCTGTACGATGTCACTGGTTCAGATACCAACACTCTTTGGCTCTTGCAAAGGTACCTTTTTTTGTTTTACCTTATACAATGATGATTCTTCAAAGTTGTCCCCCATATAGCGTTATTGTAGTGTATTATTGGTTCATTTCAATATTAAGTTGTTTTTTCCTCCTTTGTTCTTCAACTAAATCGTCCTCTCATTAAGCATGCGTCTACATTGCTGCAATGACATAACCACATATTAATGGGATCATCATTCACAACTATGACGTGATATTGAGCCAGTGACAAGCAGCTTCCCTTTGTATATTTATGAAACAGTACATGTTTTGAGTGTTTGATTCCATGAGTTTGATTTCAGTTCAGCTAGAAGTTTCTTAATTCACATACAATTTGGTGTTATTTATTACTACTTGATTTTAGAGTTTTATGATTATTTATTTCAATTAGACAAAATAGTGATGTGAAAATTCTTGCCCGGGTACTTTTTCCAGATTATGCCCAAAGGTGGTGACTGTCGTAGAGCAAGACTTGAGCCACGCAGGTTCGTTCTTGGGAAGATTTGTGGAAGCTATTCACTATTACTCAGCATTGTTTGATTCATTAGGAGCTTGTTATGGGGAAGAAAGCGAAGAAAGGCATGTTGTGGAACAACAGCTACTGTCAAGGGAGATAAAGAATG
Source organism: Pogostemon cablin (assembly GCA_023678885.1). Lineage (NCBI taxonomy): Eukaryota > Viridiplantae > Streptophyta > Magnoliopsida > Lamiales > Lamiaceae > Pogostemon > Pogostemon cablin. Next base: position 3,337,715 of record CM042983.1, read on the forward strand.
TATTAGGCATCAGGGGTCCATCGAGGAGCGGTGAATTAAAGTTCAACAACTGGAGGGAGAAGCTTCAGCAGTCTGGATTCAAGGGCATATCTTTGGCTGGAAACGCTGCTGCCCAAGCTACCCTCCTGCTCGGGATGTTCCCATCCGATGGTTACACATTGGTGGAGGATAATGGGGCGCTCAAACTCGGGTGGAAGGATCTATGCTTGCTTACTGCTTCTGCATGGAGGCCTTCATTGGCCGCTGCAACTGCACCCCGTCACTTTGCACCCTCCTTTGATTAGGTGCTATGCATTCGATTCTAAGTTGTGTTATATAAATTTTCTCAAAAATGCTCAGGTATCTTGGCATCTTCCTGAAACACGATAATTTGTAGTTTTGTTACTTTTCTTGGGAAAAGATAGTGTCTTTGTGTCGACATTTCTAGTTTACTAGTGATGTTTGGGCGACATCATAGCTTGTATGCTGAGCAGTAGAAGTTCCCTCTTAGCCCTGTGATTCACAGCTCAGAAAAGAGGAAATTAAAGCAAAAACAAAGGCATCAAAGACCATAGGGAGAATCTCTGTAACATTGATAAAATTTTGTTTTGTTTGCACTGGTCTTTGAGTTTTGATTCCCGAACTAGCTCGGCTGTCTTTTATTTCAAGTAGAGTATGTCATCAATAGTTACATGAAATACTCCAGATGATATCTCCTTATTACAATTTATAATGTCAGCATTTTAAGTAGTGGTTAAAATTCAACTTTAATAATCTCTCTTGAAGAGTGATGGTGAGCAAGTTCTTTACTTCCATAATAATGTGTATTGAACTGAGATAAGTCCCTATATGCCACTCTTATATCAACTCCACATGGTCAATTCATTGTTCATCTGATGTGCACATCTCTCAAGCCACAAAATTACTTGAAAACGTGATAAAACAAAGTATACTATACAATTTATGATACAGAAAGTCAGATGGTGTTGAGTCACAGCTTTGTGGGGGATGAAAATGAACTAAAAGAGGGGTAGAAAATCTGATACATAACAAAATGATGGTAAAAAGAAGGGGTGGCAACAAATTGTGTAAATTACAACTTCATGGGGCTCTGGAAACTTCCTCTATTGAACTGTAACTAATGATACCTGGCTTAACAAACTATAGCAACCAGGAGCAACTGAAACAAATGCAAGTACAACTTGTGGAAAGCCATCAGTGATAGAGAATTAGGATTTGTAATCTATTTGATCAGACGCAGCAGGTACAGACTCTACAACAGGAGGAATACAGTCCACCTTATATCGCAGCACCTACTCAAAACGAAAACCACAATTAGGATGAAAAAGTTCCATCTGCAATCATCCAGTTCAGGCTCAGAAAAGTCGGTAGCATCTTTTTTCTCTCTTTTATAAAGTCGTTATAGCTCTAGGGAAAAAAAACGATGAATGCAAAATTCTCAAAATAGTAACAATATGGGGAGCGTTAAATCGAGAAACTAAAAGGATGATAACACTGGACTGGCAGTTGAAGAGGAGAGATTTGTGAGGCAAGGAGAAGCATCATTCTTACCATCTAAGATCAAAAGCTTCAAGCCAGGGAAAAGTGGTGTTCTTCTACCTAGATGCTAATGCTCAAGCAAGCAGTACATTTCAATATATCATAAACATCCTGATCAAACATACTCCATATTTTTTTATATAATTTTGGAACCACCTTTGATGTGCTCCAGCCAATCATTCTCAAACTACAAAAGCCCAGATTCTAGCTGTTATCCCTAGTGGAGGATATATCTATATGCATACAAACAGATTCATCCATAAAAGGGTTTTAAGAAATTAGTCAAATTATAATTTTTTATTGATTTTTTTTTTTTTTGGTAAGAGAGACCAACATTCAGTAATTGCATACAGAAACTAATACAACTGTAATATAAGGTGCACCTGGAGTATTTATTTTGATGTAATTTTATGTGCTCACCTTCTTAAAAAATGTTGAATATGAGTTGTCCCAGATGAGCTTGTAGTTTCCAGTTACACATGCGCAGAAATTACCCTGACAAGAGATGTTAAGAGATTTGAGGATATCACATACCAAGTCTTACACATAATCAGATAAAGGAATACTCACTTGGTCAGCTTCATAACGCCGATAAGGCAAGATCAGCTAGTGTTAAGAAACAGCAGATAAATCAAAGTCAAAACCAAGTTAAAACTGAAGAAGAATAAGAGAGATGAAGAAAATGAAGCAGGGAAAAATGTGCATACAACGAGGCAAAAGAGTGAAAAATAAATTGAAGTGGAATGCATCAACAACTTCAAGAACTTACAGTTTTATTACCAGAAGGATCTAAGCATTCTATACTGAATCCAATGTCCTGCAAGAACATTATTTTTAGTAGACAAACTAACTGAATTACTACTGCAAAAGGCATCAGTAAAACAAAGCATCATTCTCAATGAAATACGAATATCAAAGGTCAAGAACAATACCCTAGATATTAATGCATGGTCTATTTCATGATATTAAGCAGTAGATAAAGAAAAATTATGAAATACGAGTCAAGATGTTGGAGTGAGCAAAACACAACTCAGACAAGCCCTGCAGTATATTCACTTATCAGACTCCAAAGGTGTCACCAATGAAGAATTGGAGACACATTCAGAACATAACAGCAACCTTGATATTATTTAGCAAGAAAACCCAATATTAACTAAATGAAGTACAGGATGAATCTGGTACTCTTTCTTTATGGAAGGTAAATATCCAAAAAAATTATCATAGGATCAACTGTATTATGGTCATAAATCATAATATCATTGCTAGAGTAAAAGTTGTATAACTCATATGGTGTCTATTAAGTTAGCAGAATCATTTTATTCTATATATGATATTTGGATTAGGTAATTCAAAAAAACATAAGGTGGATTCAGTTTAAAAAATATAGTTATCCAGGCAAATTCAGACTATCAAGTATAGCACACTTACATCTTGATCTAATAAAGTCTCAGATCATAATCCAGATTAAAAATACATAAGAAATTAAAAATAGAATTTGAAAATCCCAATACAACCTCATTTTTCTTCTCCAGTTATTGGAAGTATAAGATAATTTCTTAGATTACATTTCGCAATTTTGTTGAATAGAGCTAACACACCAAGTAAAATTAGGATACACAAGTTTGATAAGGGTTAAAGTTAGACTAAATGCATCTACCATTCATCTTGACAAGCATTGACTATTGGTGTAATTAAGAAGAAATTAATAAAAGTTCTAAGGAATACCATATTCATTTTGCCTTGTACCAGCGAGAAATCCCAAGCAATGTATGAATTTACCGATTCAACAGTAAAACACACCTACAGAAACAGAGAAATACATCAAACATAGAAATGAAAGGCGATGCACAAACTTATTTAAAATGACACTCACTTCAGCCTGCTCTGTATATTCTCAGTAATTAAAGATGGCACTCTAATTTGATTTCAGAATCTCAATTAATTCATTAGTGGTTGATGCAATTACAATGTTTCATAATTGAACTACTGGAACAAGAGAAAATGTGAATCCTAGAAACCTATGCCTATGCATATGATCATGGTACCATGTACTCATTATTCTATCAGGTTCACTTCGCTAGAACTCAATGTGCTGAAGATCTGACTCGTATGCCAGAAAACAAACCTCATGAGTCTTCCCTGCTTGAACTGTTATTTCCTTGAAGTCATCATTTTTACTGTGTACATAAAATATAAAAATTCAACGACAAGGAAATACATACATACATACATTAAATTATAACCATCCTGCTCAGAAGAGGAAAATTCAACAGAAGTTTAGTTGTTGGCAAACCTTGCAGCTAATGCACCCGCATCCTCTGCAGTAATGAAAAAGGGGGAATTTGAAAAAACCTCCCTGTAACAGATATCAATGAATGAACAAATAGAACTAAATGCAAAGGATAAAAAGATATGAAAAGCTAGAGAAAAAGATTATTTAGGAATGGTCAAAAGTTAGCAAAAAAGATATATAGCACACGAAAAGATGACAACTTAAAAGCTAGAGAACATAATAACAATCCCCATATACAGTCTAAGAATACATTAGATGACAATAAAATTGCAGAAACAACTCATTAAGACCGCTGACTCGCACCTAAAGCACCTAAACGTTTCAAAGGAAGCAAAAAAATATATTTCCTTTTTAATGCTGTCACTGATTTTTGTAATTAATAACTTAATTTCTCATTATAATCTTTTTTAAATCAGGATTCATGTTAGTTGGATCTACTTTCTACGAACATTTACCTTCACATAGAAATAATTTAAACACCTACACACCCAAAAAAAAAAAAAGAAGAAGAATGTAAGATTGTGCATTGTGTTTGGTTGTAAGAATTTTTTCATTTTCTAATTTAAGTAGAATTGTGATGAAAACAATTGGAAAAAAGTAAAAATTATGAAAAATTATAATGCATGAGAAAAGGTGTAATGATTGTAGTTGATGTGAGTCATGTGACATGTTTTGAAATTAATGAATGATTGAATATGAACTTTTTGTTAAAATATGGAAATGAGGAAAAAAAAAAAAAAACTCCCAAGAAGACATGCATAAATGATCTCCATTTAGAATCATATTACATACCTATGAGTCAGTTTCCTCATCATTTCATTTTAAAGTACATTATTGGAACTTGGAAGACAAATGCAGTTTTCTAAGGATGTTACAAAAAACAAGAGGATAAAGATACAGTACCCAATAAATTTTATATATCTTTCCAACTCAGAAGTGTAGACATCAGATGCTTCCTCCAAAATAGAGATATGATGTTTCTGCCTGAGAATTGCACAAGAACCATAGCATAAGAAAATTTCAACATGCAAGTGGCCAAGCTACAGTAAGTTCAAGAATAATAACAAGCCTTACAATTTTCTAGTTTCAGGACTCCCCCAAAGCAGAGAGAGAAAGAGTCGAATATTATGCACCATTCTAGTAAGATTATACAGAGGTGGTCCATATCGGTGTCGCTGCTCTTCCATGGGCCTGGTGGTAAATTAAGTTCAGATAAAAAATGTCATGCAATGCAATTTGGACCGCTGAACTTACCACAATTGACTCAATGATAAATTGTTTTTACAAGATTTATTAAATGCAAGAGTATACCCTTGATCATCATTTAATTGCCGAATAAAATCCAACAAAACCTGCAATGAAAAGATCATTGTAAGACAAACAACCCTCACAGTTGCGCAGAACTAGTGACAAGAAATGGAAATCCAACAAAGTAGATTTAGTTAACATCAATCAGATATCCATGAAATGGAATTACATAACGTTCAAAAACCACAGCACATGGAAAACTACAGTTAACAGTTAACACTACCTAGCAGAAAAACAACCCTGCAGGCTGCATCATGCAAATTAAGTAAAATACCTCTGGTACTCCAACCAAGTACTTCACTAATGTCTTGTAAACACCAGTTGCAGAACCAAGATCAGCCAACTGCCTCCTCCTGCATAGATGTATCTAATTCAAATCAGTCATGTTTCATTCGAGTAAACAAAAAGACACTAGAAAATCCCACCTTTCCATCTGCTGCTTCCATAGCAGAGCATGCTTATCACGTATGCTTCCACCAGAGCTAATTAAAGCATCAATTGCAGCTTGTTTGTTCCTCTCTGACCTCTCTTTCTGTTGCCTAATTAGTGTCCCTCTAAAATCCTGTGGCATATATGTCATAACTGCATACATACAGATCAATAAACTCGTAAATCCACAGCTCATATTAGTCTAAAAACCATGTAAAGCTAATTCTTCAACTTGAAATATCTACAAACAACACATGCACACTAAATTATACCAAAGCATCGCAGAATCTCGTAGACTATATTTACACATTGCAAACTCCTAAAACAAAATATTAACTACCCCATTTTTACTGACTAGATAATACAACTAGACTCTTGAGTTGCATAATGCAGCACGTGAGTCTTCTTCAGCTGATTATCAGAAAATTAAAGCCACAAGCAAAACAAATATAATGGTTATTTATGAGAATATAATGAAAGCCAACCAATAGTTTACATTTCTATGTTAATAACTAATGTACAGGCTTGATGGCCTCAAATAGCAGTCCCAAAGGCATCTTAAAAAGGGCCACCTGTGCTAAATATAAACTCGGAATTCTTGGCTTGAAAATTTTCCAAAGTATTCAGTGTAGATTTGAATTTCTCTTGCAGCCGCCGAAGAACAGAAGCAACTTCAGCATCTTCATCAGTTGATTGCCGCTGAAGCTGTAACACGCAAAATAAGGACCATCATGAGTATTTGTTATGTTAGTGAGAGCACGTTAACTCCATCTTATTGCTTCTACGTACAAAACGAGCAAATCATATAAAAGCCACATATGAACTTAGCATCTCACCGTTTTTGGCCAATGAGGCACTTCTAACAAAAAAGTGATCTCCTCAATCTGTTCTCGGTTCTTCCACATGTTCTCATCGACTTTATGAGGAGCTTCGCTCTCAGCTTCTTGAATCAATAAACTTTCCTCTGATACAACATTGAAGCCAAAACGAAGTGTTTATACAAAAATTATTCATGTGATCACAGTCCCTTAAAAATAATTAACCTTGATCAGCAACAACTCAGAAAAACTTCAATATACATGAAACAAAATATAATTAAAAAAAAACATTACTTATCTTTCAGATAATTCAAACTTCAGGAACATATTTTAAAAAGGAGGAAAAGATTTAAGCTTCATCCGAGGGGATAGACCAGTAAAACCGCAGATCATATTAAGCAAAAAAAAAAAACTCAAGCGCATTGCAAGAAGCCATGTAAGTTCAGCGGAATTAAACAATTAAAGACGCGCAAAACCTTGGGAAGGGGGAGAATCATTAATAAGATCGGTAGCCATGGCGTAAATCTGATCGGTGAGACGGGAAACGTCATTGGATAGAGGAGAAAACGGATATCTATCGTAGTACGAAGCGAGAAAAGCCCTGGTTATGGGCACCAAGCCCTCCGTCGACACCATTGTTCACCGTTTTTTAATTCGGCGACGACTCAATCGATTGGAAACCCCAAATTGTTTAATACGCAACTGGAATCTTCAGTTTTACTCCAGAATTTGCCAACTTTCGATCGTGTAGACCTGACAACAACTCAAAGATTAAGAAGGTCTGACGGAATCATGGTTTTGGTCGGCGGAGGAGGGTCGTTGTTTGCCGGTAGTTGGCCCGTGGCTTTACTCGTTTGTTCTTATTTTTTTTAATCAGGAAAAAGAATAATAATTGGGAATTACGTTGGATATAGCGTGGAGTTTGGATTAGTGGTTTATGAGTAATCACATCCATTTAATTATAGTCGATGGTCAACGCGTTTATTTGTTTAATTTTTAAGGTGATTATCATTATTTCGTTTAGGGCAAAAGCTCCGGTGCACCCGAAAACATGGAAAAATATTTCGTATTTCCATGTGAACACAACTTTCCTATCTAATCCTATTTAAACCTATGTATTGGTAGGAGTTTAAATTGTAAAATGGTATGAAAATTGCAAAGACGCACAGAATGTACTCCGTGATATACATAGCCTCACTCTTGGTTCAGATAGTTCTTTGTTTTGATTTTGAAAATAAAAAGAATTCAAACTTAAAATTTTAAAAAGAGATAATCAAGGTAAGCTATTAATTAATTCTATAATTTCAAAACATGTAGTGTATATCCTCCCTCTTCGAATAATACACTTTTCTTTTTTTCTTTCTTTCTTTATTTTCAAATTCCTTACATAAATATATAAATATATTTATTTGACATAAATTAATATGTTTTTATATAAATTAAAATACTTTATAAAAAACCAGCAAAATAGATTGAAACCTTACATTTTCAATTAGAACAGGCGGTTATCCTAACTTTTTTTTTTTTTTTGAAATATCACAATTCGAGGTTTAAAAAAAAATGGAAAAACTTAAACCAAAATTGTTCTAATTTTGGTTAAATTTCAATTATTCATTTTCTAGAACTGAAATCGGCATTTCGAAATTAAAACAACAATTTGGAATCGTGGTGAAAGTCTAAATTAGTCTATTACTGAGAGGATTAATATCTTTATTTATGTCAGTTACCATTGTGTGATCTGTTCCATACGATAATTAGAATAAATAAATTATCTAATTTTAAAGGATAATATAACAATTTTAAAATTCAAAAGGGTTTGAATAATTCTGCTATAAGATAAGAATAATCAAAGTCAATAAAAAAAATCCTATAAAATAAGAGTTACTTTCTTCTAAACCAGATTTACATCATAAAAACTGTAGTCTCCTTAATTTAAACACCCCAACCATCTTAGTTCATACCGTAAACCCGTTTTATATAAGTGTTTGTGATAAAATAAAATGTTTTGGTGTTGTAAAGTACAAAGAGGAACAATGTTTATTGACGGGCTCAACTAACCGGCCCAAAAGATATGATCCAAAATTCCAAATTGACGAACTTTCACTCTGTTTTCTAAACTTCCACAATATTTTCAAATTTAAATATAGATAATGCTAATATTATCATTAACTGTATACTATATAAACGACGACATCATCGATTCAACATAAATAAGGTTGCTAACAGCAATAACAACTAATAACACTAGTATTGAAGTGAGAGTAAATACTAGTCATATTCTTGCCGTTCATTAGATCATGGTGGAAACATCGTATACGTCCACGTGTCGTTGATTGATTGGTTGACAAGGCCTGGCATTAAACTTGCACCTTATGTCCAAAGGAGCCTTGAGAGCCCCTACTTGTTCCTCAGATATTGTTCTCGCCTATATTATACATGAACTCAAATTAATCCATATATATTACATCATAATTAAATCAACTCTAAGACTAAATATCATTAAGCTTAATTGCCAAATAAAAAGTTTATATTAATACGAGATTAAATTGGGAAAGATTTGAGGTAATAATTACCTTTGCAAGAACGAGATAGACAACACCCTCGGTGCAAGGAGGAACACTAAAAGAGCCCATATATCTGTAATACTTGGTGGGAATTGTCCTTAATTCTGCTGGATGAAATACCCCCAAAGATATTGGACTACCCCTCGTTTCCACATTTTCAAATTCGTATAATTTCTTGTGTATCTGCTAATTCAGAATTAAACCAGATATTAGTCGCTTTTATATCCAATATCCTTAAAGCTATTATTCGAACTTAGCAGCCCGAGCAGTGAAAATTCAAATAGTTATCGAGCCGAGCTCGAGTAATTTTTGAGCATAGTCGTTGAATTACTCGAGGCACGATAACTACTTGAATATGCACTGCTAGGGCTAGGGTTCGGGCTCGTTTATGAAACGAGCATAAGGCAAGCTCGAGCTTGAGTATTCACAAACCCAACCGAATTCAAGCCTTATTGAGTCGAGCCGAACTCGTTAAACTTAACAGCCCTGATAGAACCTTAATTCTTGGATTGGGTGAAGTTTGACCTTTTCAAGAACTGGATCAGGGTGACCGTATTCGTAAAGGGTTGCCACTACTAAAACTTTGTTATCTTCAGAAACATGCACCATATGAAGCTCTGCAGCAAACCTGCAGTGGAATGGAATCCACAAATGAGAAACAGAGAGAGAGAGAGAGAAAGGGGTGAAAAAAGGCACCTTTTTCCATCAATTCTGTGTTCAGAAGGAGAATGCCAGTGCATCTGCTTCAAGCTATACGTCTTACCATCTTCTGTTATCTCTCCTGTATGATCGGGGTACACTATCTGCACTGACCCGACCCGACCCGTTACTCACTCCAACTATTTACTCCATTTATATATATATATATAGAGAGAGAGAGAGAGAAGTACCCACCCCGACGGTGAACGTGTAATCGACTAAAGTGACATTGACAGCACGGTAGTCTCTCACAAGAGGATTCAGATTGGCATCCACCACGGCTTTGGCTGTGACGATATCGATGGGCGACTGTGATCTTCCAGAAGCGCAGAGAGAGAAGTTGGGATTCAGGGAGGCCCACCGGCCCGGCCCGGTTGCTCCTGAGTATGTGAACTGGAGTGGGCTCTCCACCTCTGCACAACATATAGAATAATTCAGACAGAAGAATATTACAACTGATCACAACACATGATTGGAAAATCATGAATAGAATATACTTTGTGAGATGAAAGAGGCAGAGCCAAGAATCACAACACTGCAGGCTGTTGTAACCATGAAGAACACCACTGAAAGAGCACCCATATTCTTGGATTTTGTGTGTTTTGGTATTACTCAATCTTAATAATAATTGGTTTTATATGCTTATTAATTTTGTTTAGTCAAAGGTGTTAGCAATTGTTCTAATGACAAACAGTAACTTCCAGATTGGTTATGTAGATGGGGGACTTGCTGCTGTGCCTGTGCCCACCATCCATCATCACCACTTTCTTTTTGAGCTGATTCAAACCATCTAAATTTATTAATTTAATATATAAAAATGAATTTAATTTAGATATGGAGAAAATGAAATACTCCTACTACAAAATTTGAGATATTTCAACCATATCAAGTTTGTAAGATAAAGACAGCAAGAGCTCATCATACAATCACACAATTTATTTTATTTTATTTTATCTTGTTGAAACTTGAAAGTAATAATGGAGACAAAGCCATCCAACAATAAAGTTGGACCCGACATACAACCACTCCTAATTTTTATAGTGCTAATTGTCCATGTCAAAATCTTGATGAACACTACAAAAAAAGTGATGATCTTTTGATAGATGAAGATACAAAGTCAGATAACACCTCCTGTAATAATATACACAGAGAAATATCACCCTAACATGCATATAGTAACACTTCTGTTTCCGAAACCTTAATGTATAATTACAAGATTTGAGGTTGCAATTTAATCTCCAGATCATTCTTACACAAATAGCTATTCTATATACCAGAAAGTGTCTATTGCGCACTCCAATTCTAACCTATGAAATATTAGATACATCACGTATGATTTCAAGGAAAAACATATGAAAACAGTCAACTACTAAGAGCATAAGTTGCCCTAAGATACTCGATGATATCAGCACTCTCGAACATTTGAACACCTGTGTTCGGATCCTCCAAGTACGGCGCCTGTTGTGTTAACATATAAGAGAAGTTGTCATATCTGCCTTTTAGTGTAGTGAGTGTGTCACACCCAGATCATGTGGTAGCATGCTTGCCCAAAGCATAGCTCAAGTGGTAGAAATGTGGGCGAGAGTATAGGGGTTCGATTGTTGCCAAATACATGAGATTGAATCACTAGAAGTGAAATTAAACATCAAATTCTCTAGCACTTTTACCTCATATTCAATCCCCAGTCAGGGATAATGGGTGGGGGGAGTTTTTGTTTCTAATGAGCGTATTAAGAAACAAATAAACTACCTGAAAATGCCCAACTCTCTCGTAAAGGATTTGTCTTTTTGGGCTGCCTCGTGCACAACTGCAACAATCCCATATAGGCCAGGTCAATAGGGAAAATGAACAAATGACCGGCATTTAAACATTCTGAGAACTAAATGGACTTTACCTGTGAAGTATGTGAGGTAGCTCTAACTCGACAAGTACTTCTCGTACAACTTTGCAAAATGGCGATGCCTGGACAAAAGTAATTTGTTACATATATAGGAAAAGTGTGCTTCTCCTAACATGCATAAAGTTACATGATCAACAACCCAAATCATCTTATTGTAGAGATATGTATTAAACTAAAAATCACTGATTTCTTCAGTATCACCGTAATCTGACCTCATAAGCCCAAATCTCAAGAGGCTTGGGTGGCAGTTTTGATGGAGTGTAGGAAAAGCCCTGCATAGTTAAGGGTTGAACATAGTCCGGATTAGATGGAGCCAAAAATGATTGAGATTTTTAATGAAGATTTTTTTAGTTTCTCTTCAGATCTCAATACACAAGAAATACTCAAAAAAAAACATGGCATTAAAAGAGGTGCGTTGTGAGAAAGCAGAGAAAATGTATACCTTCCCCAGTCGACCAATCATTGCGAGTCCCTCTGTTAAAGTCTACAGGAACAAACATGTGGGAGTTAAAACTTATTAAAAAAAAAAAAGTGAAGTGATTCCATAAGCGTCTGCTTACAGTTAATAGACCAAGAGACAACAGCAATGGGACATTGCCATCACCTGAAAAAAATAATTCAAAGGTTTTGAATAAACAAAGAAAAGTGCTCAAGGTAAAGATGAAAAAAATATGATATACAATACGAACATACATAGGCTGATCAATTTTCAACATAAATATTGGAAGATTCCAATAAATCCAGTCAAAAACCTTCATTATACCACCCTCATACTGCATCTAGTACAATGTCCCATGGGCCATGTGGATCACTCTTTTAAATTGGAACAGCAAAAGCAAAATTACACAAGGTTGTAAAACAGATTGAAACGACATACCATATTTCCCAACCAAGTACTTGATTATGTCATCTGATTCATACATAGAAACTCCTGTATTTGGGTCCACCTAAAGCAGAAGAAAACAAAGATGTTTAAAAAAAAGTCAATATTTCATGGGGGGATTGTGACACACTCTTCCAGAATATGCACAGAATAAGGTTTCCATTTAATTTGACACTACCATGTTTAATAATTAAGTCGATTCATTGAAGATATGAGATTTATTTAACATCAAGTCAGTAACAAAGTCTCAACATAGTATCTCCTCAAAACAATTATCAAACTTGAAGAAGTCTCGTTTAGCCAAGACGCGAAAATATAATTACCAACTATTATCTTAATATTAGATAATTTTCCTTAAATCAGGTATCAAAAAGAATATATCAATCACACAACTGATGCAACATATGCATTCTGGATTTTGCAGCTAAAACTATTATTTATCTGGAAGCTTTCAATGAGATTATCCTCTTTAAATAATTTTCTAGACCCAAGAATGGAAGATGAATGTATTTTAACAACACGATTCTGCAAGAAAACTAAAGCTGTTCCAATTGATCAGATAACTTGATGTCAATGCACAACTGTCTAACCATGTAAGGGAACTGCTGTTTTCCACCCATTTGAACAACAGCGGGACGGAAGTTTGGGCCATTTCTTGGACAAGGGTAAAATAAGACATCAAGATCCAAATATGCAACAACTTCTCGAACCTGTGATCACATGAAGCATCAATCAGTGCCACAAAGTAGATACCATATTCTGTGGCTACAGATATTTTTTTTCTGATGATACCTTCCTACAAAATGGGCAGCTGGAGGAATTTCCACAAGTTACATCATAATCCACAAGTTGCAAACAAACAGAATATGCAATTAGTTTTCATTCAAGTAGTTACAAATAAATATAATAGTTAAACCAAAACTCTAGCCCAAAAATTTCATGCGATGATTTTTGGAGTACATATTTACAAAACCTCAAGAAGAGAAGAGAAGAGATTCTGAATACCTCTCAAACTCATATATCTCAATTGGCTTCTCAGGACGAGGGCCTAACTTTGAAGCCTCTTTTAACTTAAAACCTGAATAAATGTGATCTTCTTAGAAGCATGCTCATCAAAAATTTGGCCAATCAACTAGATGAACATGGGATAGATCACAATATTGCTATATTCTATTCATTCATTTAAATGCGGAAAATACACAACCATATTTTTGTTGCCATAAGTTAAACGTCTAATTTTTTTTTATTTTTTTTTCCATTTCCGTTGATAGGAACTTTCCAAGTTTAGCATTTAAAGAAATATAACTTGCATTAAAAAAGAATATTAGATGATTTACTTTGGTTAAGAAGTATATTCAGTCAGTCGTTTAGTAAAACAGTTCAGAAGTCTGAAATATCTGGAATTTACCAGCAAATTCTAGAGCATACTGGTCTGCTGGAATCTCTTTAGCAGGCACAAAAGTTACAGAATACCTGTCATTGCCATGAACCTTAAAATGAAATAACCACACTGATAAAAATTAAAGCTTAGAATGCCGTGATGAAATCTCTGAATTTATATCATGTAGACAGACTTAGAGGGGTCCTAGCCACAATAAAATTCAACTAACCAGAAAATTCACAAAACTTCCATAAATCTTACAAGGAAATATTATTTTAATGTTCAATTTCAAGGCCTCAGAGGTATATCACAAACTCCTTGTGCAACTATAAGAATTTTAAATCTTGTAGCAAAGCTCATTTGCTTTCTAGATACTAAGGTTTCCTTAATAAATGCTTAGCTCCTATAAATAGCTACAGGGAGAGAACCATTTAAGATTGCAAACATTGCATCTCAATTCTCAAAGCATGACATTAGAATCTTTATGTTACAATTTTTGGCCTGGTAATTTATTGCTCGAATGACCTACGTATTACTTTAGTTTTTCTTCTGTGCTAACTGCTAAGGGGATACAATACAAACCCAAATAAAAAAATTCTATAATTCTACCGATGCAGATTATACACATATACAGCACGTTGAAGCCACTCATACGCTAAATATAGGCAGATCATTCAACTTTTCCCCGTATTTTTTTGGGGGTAATTCAACTTCTTATTCCATTTAAAATCCAAATAAAAGTTCTCATATATACTCTAACAAATACTTCACTGAAAACACATTCTAGCTATTTGATCATGATAACATGTTATCTTCCTGCTAAAATCATAAAGAGAAGATCATGGCATACTTCATGACGATCAATCAAAACACATCAACAAATCCGCGCTAAGGAAATGGCACATTTAATCACATAAGAATAGGAAGGTAAGGAATTGAATACCCAGAGACAAGGGCACTGGTGGTTAGGCGAAATATCAGAGCAAGAGAAGCCCCCAAAATGTCGAAAACCTTATCGGGCCGAACCGAAAACGGCTTGGGCTTGGGAGCCTTAAAATTGGGCGGCGCCGATATCGAGGCCAGAGAGGATTCTGAAGAATTTGCCGTCGACTTCACGGCAAAAACTCTGTCGTTTGGTGCTCTGCGGGTTAACACAGGCCGGAAAATTGGGGTTGGAGTGAAGTTCAATATTCCGGCCATGGATTCCAGCGAGGAATGAGTGGAAGTGTGAAATTCGGTAATTGATTAGAGTCCGCGCCTACTCATATGTGGCTTGAAACCAAACAGGCAACAACTCATATTTAATTTAATTTAATTTAATTTAATTTAATTCATTTTATACTTCATCAATGTTGATGCATACATTTATAGGTTATTATGAGTGCACTGCTATAGTAAATTAAAGATGCAGTGGATAATTATTAAATTTATTATTAATTATTTTATTTATCAAGATATAAGATTAAATGAAAATCAAATTTAATGGTCAAGTAAAATTCTTTTTTTTTCCTTGTATTAATATGTAGTATGGTCCAAGATTTCTTTTATAGTATCATAAAATTATGTTCTGATCAGTTTGAGATTAAATTATTTTCAATGGGTTAAACATTGTTTCATTTTGTGTATGCCTAATTTTCTTGATAAAGACAATTTAATACTGTACAATGAAATGAAAGTAATAATAGATGCACACTTATAAGTGTACGTAAAGAGGGCCAATATAACGATGTGAATAAACTAAAATATTAGAGTTCCACGAAGTGAATTTGGATTGTTCAATTAGTATCATGCTCATCTTTGTGCTACCATGTGGATGTTGACACCAAACTAACCACTTATTTTTATCACCCTATCTTTTTTAAAAATAAGTGTTGTGCACAACATATGGTAAAAAAAAAAAAAAAAAAAGAGGCTAAGTTAATAGAAACATTAGTGACAGTATTTTGAAACATATAAGCTCATGAGAATATATACGTTAAATTGAAATTAAAATATAGAACATGAGAACAAAATGTAGTGTTGTCATGTTTAAAAGATTAGTTATAGTCCAAATTATGGATCACCAATCAATATAATTGAGTAAAAATATTGAAAGTCACATAAAAAATGAAATAGATGAGAATAAAGAGGGAATCAAAATAGGATTCCTACAATCCCATAAAAAGAAAAGAAAAAATAGAAGATGGAGTGGGAGGAATCATGGGCATGTGAAAGGCGAAGAGAATAAAGAATGGAATGGGAAAGTTGAGAACCCATTTTTTGTGGCTTGGAGACTTTGGGAGAGAGAGAATCCGGCTCATGGGGTTCAGTTTTAGTTAAGATTCTAGAAAGATTCCAATATTCTAGGGGAATCTCATCCACGTGGGGCCCACCCACGCAGCCTGGAATATCATTCCGTGGTCATTTCTATCCTTGTCACCAATAGGATCGCGCGCTGTCAATCTGCCACACCCAATCCCTACCCAATCATTATCTGATTCTCGTTTCATATTCTTTCCTGCTTGGGGAGCCCTTCATCGTTGAGATGTACTTCCTCCCTCCGTCCGAATTCAAGGGTGCCATTTATTTTTTGGCACGAAGATTAAAAAGTATTTTTATTTAATGTGTAGTGGGTAGTTATATTAGTGGAGGTGTGAGTCCCATTTTTGAGTGAATCTCTTGTGCGCCCGGGCACACGGATTTAGATCTGTGCCCCTTTGCAATTTTCGTGCCCCTTTACAATTTAAACTTCCTAGCAATACATAGGTTTAAATAGAATAGAGAGGAGAAGGGTTGTGTTCACATGGGGACACGGACCGTGTCCCCGTGGGCGCAGTAGCTTTTGCCCCCATTTTTTGATTGTATTAGTGGGTGTGTGGATAAAAAAAGAAATGAGACCTTGTAGGGCGAACACCCAAAATAAAAAAATAATACCCTTGAAAGAGGACGGAGGGAGTATACAAAATATACATCCATTCCTCCCCTTAAAAAAAAAAGTCCCATCCATGCTCCATCATATTCTACTAACACCACTATCCTATAAAGAAAACCTAGTTAACTCTTCACTATTACTGTAAATACGAAATTTAAGAAAGGCAAAAACTCCAGCGTCCCCGGGAACACACCATGCCCCTATGGAAACATAACCTCCCCCTTCATATTCTATTTAAACCTATGTATTGCTAGGGTTTAAATTGCAAAGGGGCACAGTATTCCCAGGGGTACAAGAGCCTCACTCTTTAAGAAAATTTAAGAAAAATTAAGAATGTAATGAGACAAATAAATGAGAAAAGAGTGAAAAACTTATTGAGACAAAGAGGGTGATACTTTTTAATCTACATGCAAAATTCAAACGAACAAAGAGATTACTCCCTCCGTCCCGGGCAAAGAGGTGCATTTATTTTTTGCACGTATATTAAGAAGTATTATTATTTTATGTAAAGTGGGTATGTGTATTAGAGAGATGTGATGGTAGTGGTGGGCCATTTTACTAAAAGAGGAAAATGGTGCAATTTGAATGAGACGCCTAATATAGTAAAATGATGCTATTTGGGCGGGACGGAGGAAGTATATCTTATTTACTCGTGCTTAAAAATGTTATAATATCTCTAACAAGTCAATAAAATTAATGAGAAAGACATTTTTTTAAGCTAAGTATTTACGATACGGATAAAGATAAATTCAGAACGGAGATTTATAAGCAAATGAGCAGGTTCAATGCCTCTGCAATATTCAAGCTCCACCCACTTACATAAGAAGTTCAACAAGTATTCTCTTTGCAAACGAACACACATAAACAAAAACTAACAGAGTCGAATGCAATTCTCGTACACTCCCACACGCGACCACTGACCACTCATATATAAGTATTAAAATGATAAGAGCATTTAGTAACAGTATGGTATAAGTAGATGGGAGGTTAACGAATTTGTTTCATTACAGCTTTATGAAAAGTGCTCACAGATTCCTCCTAACTGCATAAAATATCCTAACTATCTCTGAATATTATTTTTTTCCCCTTCATTTTTAAAAACCATACCTTATTTAGGCTAACTATTTCGATCTAACATTGATTGCTTGTAATTAAACTCTATCCTCACAATATTTTATTTTTCAAAAAAAAAAAATAATAATAATAAAATCAAAATTTCGACCACTGCCAGAAGTGATTCGAAATCCATTGAACTAAAAGAGATAGTGATCATGAGACAGAGAGTTTTGGGCTTAATCCGATGAGCATCAGAATTCAGACAGTATAGTATAGAAGTAAGCACTAAGTACACTTTACTTTTATTCCAAGGGATTAAATATAAGTGGGCCCTACTTCTAGATGCCATATGATATGATCACAATGTTTAACTAAACTATCAATAAGATTAGCACACCTGTTTTCCAAGATCGTATCCACCATTAATCAAATCATCGGACCCCACAGTTCTGACAAATTAAGTAAAAACATGGTAAGAAAAAAGATGTATTTGTCATTAAACTAATGATTTACAAGTTAATTTTTTAGCCCTTTTCCCATATATGTATTACAAGCTAAGTACAACATTAGATGCTCTAGTCAACAGAATCTTGATTTATTGTTATTATTTTTTTAAAGAGAACGATGTTCATCTCCGAACATCATAGATAGTGGATTCGAAAAAAAATTCACCATTGAATTCCGAGAATACGATTCGTATAACTTTGCAGATGACAAATATGAGTGCACTAAAAAGAAAAAGGGTGGGGTGGATCTATTCTTGTACCTATTCGTAAGGTGTTAAAATTTTCAACAAAGGAATTTTAAACATGGCTAGTGCACCTGTCTGAGAATGGACAATGAAGTTGCGACGGGAGGGCCCCACGGATGCTCGAGCATGGAAGGACAAACATCTGTTGGATCTAAATGTTTTGCTGTTGCCCCTGTTCTAGATTCTCTACATGCTTATAAGACATATCCCTGCACTCAATTTTCATACGTAAAAAACGTTCGACAGAGAGAAAAACAAGTACAGACTATGCTAAGTACAGCAGAATCATAAATCCATACCTTTGTCTTGATCCGTTTCTTTCTTAACTTGAGGTAAGGATGTATCATCATCAAAACCACCAAGGGAAGAACAGCCAGGGTTCAATGAGGATGTCGGTTCCGTCTGAAAGGCACTTGTTTCTGCAAGGAGTGAATGGTTCCGGAGAGTCGGGACTTGTGCTGTCAACTGATGCTAAGCCGAGGCTGAAATGGACACCGGATCTCCACGAACGGTTCATAGAAGCTGTGAATCAACTCGGTGGTGCTGAGAGTAAGAATATACGAGAATAGTTTTGAGTTAAGAAGGAATAATTGATAATGAGGCATGCATTCTTACAACATGTTGTATTGCAGAAGCTACTCCTAAATCAGTTTTGAAACTAATGGGAATTCAAGGGCTAACGTTGTACCACCTAAAGAGTCATCTCCAGGTAAGATTACATATATATCCTCAATCTGATTGAAAGCAGACAAGGAGATTCTATTCACAGAACTGAGCACATCACTTTCTTGTGGCAGAAATATAGACTCAGTAAGAATCTCCATGGAAATGCACAAGCTAATTGTGGTAGCAACAAAGCTGGTAAGAAATAAAGCAACATTGTTTTAAACCGCATGTTTATAGATTTCTTATGGTTGAGACGACCAGTTGCAGCCACAGGATCAGATAAAATGTCTGGGGCAACATTGGCGCAAACCAACAGTCAAAACACAGCAAGCATGACAAACAAGTAAGAAAAAGGAGAAATTATAAGTACCTAATTAGCTTTTTGGTCTTTCTCATGTTTTTTATTTAATGTCAAACTGATCTTGTTGTCTTTTAATCAGAAACATGCATTTAGGTGAAGCTATACAGATGCAAATCGAAGTGCAACGAAGGCTACACGAACAGCTTGAGGTATGTAAACATGGTAACATACATGTCCAAAATGTTGGTTAATTGTCTTGAATATTGTTATGTGAGAACAAAAACATTCAAGAATATGATGTACAGTGTTGTAATAATCTTGTATGCTTAGGTACAACGGCATTTACAGCTGCGAATCGAGGCGCAAGGTAAATACTTACAATCTGTGTTAGAGAAAGCACAGGAGACGCTGGGAGGGCAAAATTTAGGAACTATAGGCATCGAGGCTGCTAAGGTTCAGTTGTCTGATTTAGCGTCGAAAGTATCTACACAATGCCTGAATTCTGCATTTCCAGGAATGAAAGAACTCTCAGATTTATGCCTGCATCAAAAAACATCAAATCAACCGACAGATTGTTCGATTGAAAGCTGTTTGACATCATGCGAAGGCTCTCTCAGGGATCAAGAGCTCTACAATAATCTCACCGGCTTACAACCGATCAATTTCAGACAATCTGCCGAGGCAAAGGGAGACAACAACGAAATTAGGTTACAGAAAATCGATCAGCTTAAATGGAACGAAAATATGAACGAGAGTAGAACATATTTTAGGGCAACAAACGAAAACGCCGAGAAGGCCTTCTTACAGGAATCCGACAACGGCAATTTGTCGATGAGCATCGGAATTCAGGGCGGTGAATGGAACATCAACGGTAACTTTCTAGAAGAAAGGTACAAGAGGTCCGAATCAGGCGTCAAATTCTTCGATCAGAACATCGAGGACAGCAATGATGTAATGAAAGCGGAGAAGCAGAAGACATCATCGTCATCGTCGGAGTTGAAACTGCCATTTTATTCTACGAAGCTTGATCTCAACACAGACGAAGAAAACGATGCTGCTTCGAGCGGCAAGCAGTTGGATTTGAATGGTTTGTGTTGGAGCTGAAAATTAAGGAGGGAAATTTTGCAAGAGATTTTGTAACAACCACATGAAAAAGGCTTCGATTATTTCCCTTGTGTTTATGAAACGTGGTGCCTTCATAATTGTTTATGGGAAATTCATAATTTTGGGTATAATGAGGCTTTAGAGTGAAATAATTCTTCAATCTTTTTTTTTTTTTTCGAGAATTAATCTTCAATTACCGATGTTCGATCTTTTAATTTTTAATTAAAAGGCAACTGCGAGGTTGTAATGGTCATGTTTATTTGGGCCCAAAGAGGAGCTTAGCAACCATTCAACGGTGTTGTTTATTTGGCCCAAAGGGAGCCCAAACAAATAATGTCCAGGTAAACATGCCAGAGTCCAAAATATCTGGGCCCAAATTCTGGTGCCAGAGAGATTTCTATATATGGAATACAACAAATATTTTGTAAATAAAAATAATTTTTATAGGAAAAATAAATATTAAATTTTACTCTTTCCTCCCGAAACAATATTCACGCATATTATGTTGTTTTAGTCTTTTTTTTAAAGTCAATTTTATTGATTTTTTATGTACTAAATTAATTCAAAAAATATATTAATTATGTGTGTTATAAGATGAAGATAACAAATTTAAAAAAATTTTTTTAAAAAAATTGAAGTTATTGGATTAATTAATTGAACAACTCCCTTTTTTCATGAGATGTAAAGAATGTTTTGATATTAACCAATTAAGAAAGTATAAAGAATTTTATAGAACTAGAAATATTTCTAAAATGACTGCTTCTACTGCATTTGCCTCTGCTAATATATTTAAATTTAAATTCGATGAAGAAGAGAAATCACAGTAGACTAGGTAGTGGGATTTGAGTGACAAACAAGGTATTATTATTATTAAATTAGTTAATAGGAGATAATTAAGCAACTTTAATAAAGCAAATCAGTAGCAAATGTCATCGCTTATGCAAGGCCGAATTAACTGTGTAGCGAAGCTGCGCATGGAGCGCACGTGATGACGTGGACATGAAATAATCAAATTAATTAATTAATAATGAGATGGACTTAATAATAATTTAAAATCAAATATTTTTGTGAATAGAGTTCATCTACATCTTAATTAATTGTATTGAAATTATTACATTTTAGTGAATGAAAAATTATTTTCATACAGATTAACTAATCTATATATATATATATATATATATATAACACAATAGACCTATAAATGAAAAGTTCCCGCCAAAATCAGTTACCATAAATAGAAAGTATAATAAAAATAAATAAAAATTAAAATAATTAACACATTTCAACCCATTAAATGTAAGTGCAATTCACTTGTAAGGAAAGAGAGTGGAGGAAAGAGAGTGAATGTACAATAGAAATGAGTGTAAATGCATTAGAAATGAGTGTAAATGCATTAATAATTAATGCTGAAAAATAAATAACTATGAACCAATCAAAAAATCTCTCTAACCCTTTTAATCAATCAAAATTTTAAATGTCTATAAGTTTTTTAATTCAAATTTATTTTTATTAAATAATATATTAAATTAATTATCTTTTTAAGATCTTTAATTTAATATCCATATTGCATATATTTAAAATAAAATTTTTTAAATTAAATTATCTTATATTTGGAGTATGGATAATTTATTTAAATTATTTACTCTACTGTTAGGATAAAGTAATAAAAAAATAATATATACAAACATGTTTGGATGAAATGATACAATGACACCGGTCATTATATTACAAGAATGAAATGGTTTTTATGAATTATTTGTACACAATTATATATATATATATATATATGAAAATTGAGTCAAGTGAAATCGGTTGCAACCTATTATTGTAATTTTTTTTCATACTCATTATGAAAGGTGAAATTATAATTATAAATTATACTTTAAAAATTAATTAAATTAAATATAAATATTACAAATAAAATACATCATGAATTATAAAGGTGCAATTAAATTATTTTCTAATAATGAATTAATTAATATAAATCATAAGCGTAAAATATGATGTGAACTAAAATAAATAAATAAATAAATCACAAATATACTAAAAAATAAAAAAAAATCTAAACATAAATACTAATGTCCTAACTCCTAAAGTAAAATACAAAAGTAAAATAGAGCATGAATCATAATTAAAAATAAAAGACAGTAACATAATTAATTTGGCAAAGACTTGTGTGAGACCGTCTCACATAAGTGTTTACATGAGACGGTTAGAAAGTGATAACATTTACAATAAAAAGTGATATTAAATTAATAAAAAGTGATAATATTTTTTCATGAACACATTATAGTATAAATGAAAAGTAATGATATCTTATAGCGAAAGTGATAACTATTTTAAAAAGTGTAAAATTGTATCACGTGAGACGTTATCACACAATACCTATCCGATAATTAATTTAGTGTTATGTTAATTCATATTTCATATACATCATCTTTTTATTATAAAAAAGAAGAACAAGGAGCCGATTCCATAAAATTGAGGGCCAGTTTTCGCCAAATAAACATAAACTTTATTAATAAATGTTATTTACTCGATAAATAAATAAATATACAGTATAATTAAAAATGAAAAAAAAATGAAATTGTAGAATGTTACAGTGACTCACACAAAGTTTGCCTATATTAGCAACTCATAAATATAATACGGAGTAGTAATCTATATTTTATTTAGTTATAATAATTTTAAATTGTAAACTCATAATAGTGGAGTACAGCTTTTTATCTTTATTTATTTATTTAGGAAATGTGGAAATGTGGAAATCTTCTTCAGAAAGTTTGGAACAAGTCTTCTCCAGAAAGTTTGAAATGGGAATGAGGTTATATATAACCAAACTTGTGCAGCTCAGGAAGATGAAAAGAAACTTACATTAAATTTTGGGGTCATTCTGCTGTGCACCTATCGAAAAATGACTTCTTCAACATGTAACTATTATATAATAATTTAAATAAAAGTGAAAGTATATTTCTAGTTTTTTCGTATCCATAAAATACGCGGATGTTTTAATTACTCATTCTCTTTCCTTTCCCCGTTCACCAAGCCCCCTCCGGCACACCCAGCCACCTAGGGCTCCCGATTTTATCTTGTTGTAGGTGAAGCCGATTTCAACCATTGGTGGCCACAAACGCCGGAGATTCATGTTTTTAAAATGGTGTACCCCACCATTAGGGGCCCCCACCGCCCCTGCCCTGGGGATTGGTGGAAGAGGTAAATCGCAGGATGTGCATAGTTCTTCTATTCATAGGGTCATCCACTCCTTCAATTGACGCTTCGATTTGGGGATCCGCTCACCTCCTCTCGCTACTAGGAAGTGCACTCCATCCTCGGGTCCTTTCTGTCGGCCGCGTCCATCGGCGGCTAACCGCAATTTATCAGCCACCGAAAATACCAGATGCGAGCCTCAATCGTCGTTATCTTCACTGCCTAAGGCAGTCTCTCATCTTACTGTGGAACTCGCTATCGTTCTTTTTTTTTCATCAACAGGGGTTGGTCCGCTCAACTCCTCAATGGTGCGAATTCCCCTTCGACGTGTCCTTGTTGTTGATTTTGCCTTGTGCGAATTTTTTCCCGACCAAGGGTCATCCTCTGCCAAGAGCAGTTCTGATAACTTCTAGTGCCGCCAGTTGCACAACTACCAGCCTGTATCTTTCGCAATTTGCAGAACCCAGCGGACTTGATTTTCTATTAGCCGGAATTTCTATTTTATGTCGTCCGTTTTACAGCATCGTCTGGTGTGAATTCTGGTTATTCCTCAAGATCTTTTTGAATATGTCTACAATGCCATGATTCGGATTGCAATATTTGTTGGGGCTGCGTTTGGACTTTATACTAGACTCTAAGTATTTGGATGGTTTGATATATTTGTTTGCTCATCTCTTTACTTTGCCTACTGCTTAGTGATGATGATACATCTACTCACGTCTATTCTATCCCATATATGGCAGGGGCAGGCTCCTAAAGTTACTCATTCTTGCTGCCCCTGCTTTTTGTTTCATTATGCTTATTTGGAAAGCATCTTAGGAACTTATATTTGGGCCTCTAAATTTTGATCTGCCTACAACGGCAGTTAGCACATTTTACTGCGGATGATTTAAATGGGGATGTTGTTTCACAGCAGCTTACTATTAGTTGGTTAAAGATAGATTTGCACGGATATCTCGTCATGTTTTAAACTAAATTTGACTTTTCAGCCATAGGCTTTGTTTTGGGTTTCATTTGTTAGGCTGAGTTCTCTTTCATGGCCGCCTGTTTGGCCTTTTTTACGCCATTCGTTTGACTTACTCAATTGACTTTGTCAATTTTTACTTATTGTACTCCTTCCTCCTCCCCTTCTTATTTTCTTTTCACTTTTAATAAAACATCACTTATTGAATTAAGCTTAAAATGTAATATGGAGATGAAAAGAAAAACATGTGTGATGGTGATGGGTGTTGAAATCAAGAAATAATAAAACCTACTAAAATTATTATTATAGTTAGTTATGAGTAAGATCGAATCCACAGAGATTAATAAATAGATTTATTCATTAATATTTATAAAAAAACGAGGAGGGTACAACCATGGGGATAACATTCAAGTTTTATTAGCTTGGTAATTAGTTAATTTCATCTGTAATTATATTTGTTTTCATATGTGCATGCATAGCTAGATAACTTCAAAATTAACTTTTTAAAAAATAACTAAAACTAATTAGATCATTCATAATAATAAAAGATAAATTAAATAATATATATACTCCTAAAATAATGGTACACATTGTATTTGAAACTTGGTGTGTATATTTGGGTTTCAATATGTGAAATTATCGCACTGGTACTTAGGCGTGCCCATGCCTAACTTAGGGACTTCTTCTGGAAATTTTCAACACTTTAGGGAATTGTCAGAATCTTAGGCGTGCCCAAGCCTAATTGAAGGACGGCTTCTGGAAATGCTTTTCATCATAAATTCCGGCTTCTTCAATAATCACTCCAAATGGTCCAAATTATCAATTGAATCGTCATTACACCTTCATAACATAAAAACTCTATTAAAACACTTGATTAATGATTAATTGACATCTAGAACATGGGAAAACATGCCAATAAAATGTAACCTATCAAATTCCCCCACACTTGGACAAAGCTTGTCCTCAAGCATGCTAGAATTTAAAATTCATCATCTCAATTTACTCTCCTACTCTCTTCTCTCATCCAAAAACGCAAAAGATGTAAACACCTCTCCAAGGATTCACTCTTACGCTCAAGATGTTTAGGCTCATAATCAATTTAGTGGATCGCTCAAATCAATGCATGGAAGACTTTTACCATAAGTTTGCACATATATCACATCCTCTCCATCACTGAACAAATCAAAATGAAAGAATCTAAGGATTTAAAGTGGGTATGTAGTGATGAGGTTTAGGTAGTGGAAATGGGCAAAAGGCTTATTTGGCAAAAAGGATCGAAGAAATCATTTGACTTTCATGTATTTCTCAACCAAGTAATGCCATAGCTCTACATACTTACAAGAATTCCTCGAATGTAAGGCCACATCATCTTTTATTTTCTTTCTCTTGTTTTCCCTTCTTTTTTCAGAACTTTCTTCTTCTTCTTTTTTTTTAATAACTTTTTCCAACTATAAATGAACATTATTGTGTGTTGCTCTTAAATGATGTTAATAATGTTCATTTATCCGATGCTCTATACTTTTTCCACCTCCCCCAAACAAATATGAAGCAGTATCCTCAGTGCTTCCAAAAAATAAGTAGATGCTAGGAAATAATAACACAAAAGCAAGCAAACAATACTTCTCTGAGCATCTACATTCACAGCAGCTATTGTTGAGGTGGAGGTGGGGATGGTGCTTTAAACCCAATGTTTTTCGACCGCGCCGTCCGTTCTTTAATTTTATTGATATCTCTTTCCATCCGCTCCAATTTTTCACTAATCTTCTGCATATGCGCACACATAGAGGTCATGTTTTCTTCCAATCTAGCTACCCACGGAGGAATGCAACTAGAGTGGGAGCTATTTGGATCGTCTCTAATGTCGGGTTCAGACTCAGGATCACAAAGGAGAAACTTGCATATCAACTGGAATTTGATAATGAAAAGAATAGATTCCACCGTATTTGCTAATGAGATGCATTTTTCCAAATACTTCAGATTTAAAGGGGTCATTTCACAAGCAACATGCAGTTTGCGTTTTTCTGAATTAATGGAATTAAAATAACAAGCAAGTTGTGTTATCATATTTTCTAAAATCAAATGATTAGATGAACATACCTCCGGCGATCACAGAACTTCTTCGCACTAAACGACAGCGGCTATTGATGATGAGGTTTGGCGGGGATCGC
This sequence comes from Pogostemon cablin, assembly GCA_023678885.1. Classification (NCBI taxonomy): domain Eukaryota; kingdom Viridiplantae; phylum Streptophyta; class Magnoliopsida; order Lamiales; family Lamiaceae; genus Pogostemon; species Pogostemon cablin. The sequence continues at coordinate 3,364,654 of CM042983.1, forward strand.
CCAAGCATTTTTGTTCACGCTTAAGATATGCAACAGAATAACGAGAGAATAATATTTAGGAGAGAAGATTACGTAATTTCTCTGCTGCAATTGAAATTGATGAATTCAAAATTCAAATGTGTCGTTACAGTTTTCAACATCTTCGTTGTTAGTTTGTTACAAGAACTGGAGAGTTATTACATTAAATTAAAAGCAAATATACAGGTTATCGGATTCCTTTTTTTTATTTCTTTTAATTAAAGTTTTTAAAATGATCCAACGATCTAGAATAATTCCATCTTAATCAAAGGGTTTAAAATTTTCAGTGCACCGGTGTACCCGGTGCACAGCAGTGTGACTCTAAATTTTGATTTCTGGAAAGAGATTTCAAGATTTCTTAAATTTCTTATTGATTTTCCGGTTTTGATTTCTGGAAAGAGATTTTTAATATTCCTAATATTTCTGATTGATTTTTCGGTGATCCAGTTGTTCGACAAAATAAGACTACCGAGGTGAAGGAATTCTCCACCGGCAATGACAGTCGAATACAGCCATTCAAGAAATTCTTTTTCAATCAAACACAAATAAGAGATGTACAGTTTCCAAGTTCTTCAGAAATCGGGTCATATCCATGAAAATGAAAGTCATCAACCTCACCCAATACACAAGTCCTTTTGAATAATTCCGATGAGATGATTAGCCACCCAAGAGAGAAAACAACGAAAAGCATTCAATTCACAAGATTATAGGGGAGGGAGATGGAAAGAAATCAAAAATTCTTTTTTTCCTTCAAAGCAAATAGATTTAAAATAATGGCTTCACAAATCAAATAGATTTAACAAAGTTGAATGATAGGAAAGTATGGAAAATAGAAATCAAAAATTCTTTTTTTCCTTCAAAGCAAATAGATTTAAAATAATGGCTTCACAAATCAAATAGATTTAACAAAGTTGAATGATAGGAAAGTATGGAAAATTTATTTCTCCTATCAATTCAAAAGAATTAGATTTTATAGACAAGAGAAGAAACAACTGCTGTGTAGAAATTAACACTATTATTATATGTATAAATACATATTTTCAGATAGATTGTATGAAGTTTTAAATTTATGTAGAATTAATTAAGTTTTAAAAATGTAGCTAGGTATGAATAGTGTAAATTTTGATCTATATGGAAAAAATATATATTGAACAAAAATAATAAGATAAAAGAAATATATATTGAAGGGAAAAAAATAATAATAACAAAATTAAAGAGATCAAGTCTCATTAATTATTTTAAGTATATCAATATTCCTAACAAATAAGGCAAAAGCTCCTGTGCCCCGGGGCACGGAAGAATACTCTGTATCCCCATATGAACACAACCCTTCCCCTTCAATCCTATTTGTATTGCTTGGAGCCTAAATTGCAAAGGGGCATGAAAATTGCAAAGGCGTACGAAATGTGCTCCGTGCGCCGGGTGCACAGGAGCCTCACTCAACTTTGAGCAAAACTTTTGTGGGGTGTGCCCGCCAAATCAAATCTTTTTCGCTGGTTAGTTTTTTTTTTAATTTTTTTTTTATATTTTTCTGTCTTTTTATTTAAATTTAATTTTAGTAGTATAATTGTAATTATTTTTAAGTTTATTTTATCTTAATGTTTATTGTTTATACTTATAGTTAATGGTTAATTATAAATGTATAATTGTAGTTTTACTCTTATAATTTTATGTATATATTTCACTCTTAGAGTTTAGAATTTAGGAAGTTAACTTTGTACCAAATTAATTAGGTATTTATGAAAAATAATACTGAGGAGATAAACACGTATGGAAGATAGAAAGTAAATAGGTGTATACAATGAGTGTTTTTAAGAGAGTTTTGAAAATAAAAAATTATTTTCAAAATAAAAAAACTAACATTACTTTAGAGTTTAGTATTAACTATTAAATCATAATAATAGTAATAATTTAAGTATAGCATATTTTACCCATACAATTCATGTTCAAAATTTTATTCATATAAATTCTTTTTAACTTTTATTTAATTTTTTTTATTTTATAAAATCTAAATTTAGATCAGACAAATTCATATTATCTTTATAAACATATTTCTTATATGGAGTAATTTTTATATCTAATTTTCTTTTGTAATCATAATTCATTTATTTTTAATTATATAATAATAAGTGGTATCATAATTAAAATGATAATATTAATATTATATTTTTGAAGAAATATATGCTTATACTATTAGTTTTTATACATAATCCGAACCTTTGGGTAGACTCTGCAGGTAGTATTCATTTTCATTTCTTCGTACAAAACTTCATTCATACAATTATTATTATTATTATTATTTTAATATCACTAATTTACTATAGTTAATGAAATAAAAAATTTATCAAATATTTTACCAAATAGAAAATATCAATCACGAAATGAAGTTTTTTTTGTGAAATAATAATAGATTTTGTTCTTGATAAAATAATGATAGATTTTGTTCTTTTTAGAATATCACTAATTTACTATATTAAATGAAATTAAATAATTATCAAATATTTTAGCAAATAGAAAATATCAAAATGATAAATTATGGAATATTAGCTTTTTTTTTTTAAGATAAACAAATGAAATGAGGAAAAAAGATTGAATTTGCTGTGGAGACAGAAAAATAAAATAAGGATGAAAGATTGGGGAAGAAGCTTGTGTCATTATCAAATGAATATATTGGATAAGAAACTTGAATCATTATCTAAGTAAATTTGCGAAATAGGGTTGGCTAATTTTCTATTATTTGTATAGATTTGTGAATATAATTAAGGATTTATACATTGTATTATTGAAATTTTGAAAGAATATATACAAAATTTGTAAGTATTCCTCTTATAAAGAAAATAATTCGAACATAGTATATTCCTTGAAATTCCAATTCATTCTATTTAAAAGAAGGATGAGAAGTATGGTTTCAATCAATTATTTTGGTTGGCGGCATCATCAAGTTGTTTTTAAGATATTTTTATGGTGGGTAGTATTGACGGTTTACAATTATTATACATAGTTGAATGATATATAGTTAAAAATAAATAATATATAAAGACACATAATTATATGAAAAATACTTGTGTGAGACCGTCTCATGTAAGGACTTACGTGAGACAGTCAAAGAGTGATAACTATTATAAAAGAAAGTGATAATAAATTAATGAAAAGTGATAATATTATTTCATGAATAATTTATAATAGGGAGGATTACTACTAGGTACACAAAAAAACCCTAAATTACTATGAGATACAAACATACAAAAGTATTACTACTAGGTACAAAAATATATAGTGATATTCCAATATTACCCCTATTAATGTGATGCACATAAATATTGTGTGCAGCAAAAGTTCATGTGCAGCAAAGTGTGTGCAGCAAAAAAAGTGTGTGCAGGAAAAAAAAGTGTGTGCAGCAAAAAAATGTGGTGGTCCGGCGGCGGCGGTCCGGCAGCTTTTCCGGCGGCGGCAGTTTTTCTGGCGACCAGTTTTTTTTTTTTCTTTTTTTTTTTTGGACGAACAGTTTTTTCGGCGACCGGCTGCCGGAGCTCCGGCGGCGGCGGCGCGACAGCTTTCCGGTGACCAATTTTTTTTTTTTTTCCTGACGAACAGATTTTCCGGCGACCGGCCGCCGGAGCTCCGCGGGCGGCGGCGGCGGCGGTCCGGCAGCGACAGCGGTGGTCCGGTGGTGGGTGGAGGTTGGGGTTAGTGTTTTAAAGGTATATGGGTTTAGGGGTATATTTGGTATTTTACTTTAATATTTTGTATTAAATAATAATTATTTTAAATCAATGTATCTAGTAGTAATTAGGGGTACAAAGTGTGTACCTATCAGTAATTATTTCTTTATAATATAAATAAAAATTAATAACATTTTATAGCGAAAGTGGTAATAATTTTAAAAAGTGAAAAATGATCTCAGTGAGACGGTCTCACGCAAGACCTACCCTAACTATATAATATTGAATGATATATTGTTAAAGACAAATAATGAGATTGTTTCACACGGAAATTTAAATATATATGGAAAGATAATATATATATATATATATATATAGTATATCTTTCAATAAGTGATATACTTATTTGATTTAAATAAGTTTTAAAATAATAGTATAATATTTAAAAAGAAAAAAATAAGAATTGATTTTTTATTTTTTTTTATAAATAAATAAACAAAATGTGTTGATTTTAAAAGAGAAATGCAAAATATAAAAATAGGAAGTATTATACATGCAACAATTATTAACTTCTGAATTTACCGTGAAAATACATACATTAATAAATTAACCAAAACTTTTCACTTTGTTTTTGTATTGAAAATTTAAAAGCTAAAAATAAATAAATATTCATTCATATTCCCAAATAATGACACAAATATATTCATTTATCTTTCCCAACAAGTTTTTTTTTCCTCATCCTATATAAATAATCATAAGAAAAACTCTATCACCTCTTTAAAAATATTATTAGACACTCAAAAAATTAGAAGCCACTTTTTAATTCATTTGTGATAAATGAATTAGGTAATTGCAAAATAATACTTTATTCTTTTATGAATTATCCACACAAATATTTTATATAAATTTTTTTAAATAAAAAATAATATTATATTTCAATGAAAATTTTATATTATTCCTTGAATCGCCCAAGTGTTTTACTTATAATAATGTAATAAAATTTTGGACGGCATAAATGAAAATACCGAACACATTGTATTTGTTTTTAAAAAACAAAAGTATTCTGCATTCAATAATATTAAGGCAATAGACATTTTACATTAATTTCTACAATTATTTAACATTATTTTATTTATTTATATTTATTTTTTTAAAATTTCGTAGTTTGACCTGACATTTAAAACTTCAATTAAAGTGGACTCCATGATTTTTTACTAAGGGAGTGTTTTGACTTTTTAAGCAAGTTTGTAGATAAAAATAAAGTAATATATTTCAAAGTGTAAAAACAGATTTTTCCCTTAAAGTAAATTAAGTATTTTTAAACATTAAATACATTATAAAGTATTTTACTTATGGTAGGGGATGTGAAATTTTTTTACAAAAAATAAATTGTACCGAAAGAATGTATTTCTACTTTATTAATTAATCAATACAATAAAATTATACTTTAATATATATATATATATATCATCAATAAACATACTTTATATGTATATATTAATTACATTTAAATCCGTTTCACATAATCATTGTTTAAAAAAAAATTATTTATTTATTTTGTAATATTATTATTATTAATTTTAATATAATAATTTACATAATATTTGTTTATACAATTATTCCACGCATCGCGCGGGCATTACTAGTACTCTTTTAAAAGAAAATTAGTATTCCTCAAATTCTAACATCTTATAATATTTTATGTACTAATATTTTTCATTCAAATAATAATAATTCAATTCTCTAAAAGATATTTTTTTTCATTGAATAATAAAATTTTTAAATTAGAATGCATGGTGAATAATAAATCAAGGTAAAAAGAGTCCGTTTAATTAAAATGAGAGTGGCGAGGGAGAAGTCTACGTGGCGGTGACCGCCCATATGGTCTTGGTCCAAAAGGAGCCGATATTAATAACATTTAAAATCCAAGTAAAATTACTTAACTTCAAAAGAAAATCTATGGCAGTATATTTTCTTGAGTGTGGGTGGCAAAAGTAGAAAGGGACTGTTTGTGGGGTTATACTCAAATTTCCCATTTCAATTCCAATTCCAATTCCAATTCCAATTTTAGTTAACAAAGCCTTACAATGTACTTGGACAACATTACTACTAGTATAACGCCAACGACAAGAGTATTTTTTAGTATTTGGCCTATTCCAACCCTAATAAAAATTTAAATGAATTTGGAATTAGTACAAGTATTTCAATGATTGCAAAAATTTCTGCGCCCCGGGAACACACCGTGTCCCCATGTGAACACAGTCCTCCCCTTTCATATTCTATTTAAACCTATGTATTGCTAGGGATTTAAATTGTAAAGGAACACGGAAATTGCAAAGGGGCACGATGTCCCGGGCACAAGTGCCAAGTTTGAGACAAATATGGGTATATGCCCAGGTATCCAGACTCCAGAGTACACATTATCTATAAATTTTTCAAAAGTTTTAATATGCTAGTATTACTTTCTACGTCCTTTGTGTGTGAATTTTTATTCGATTGTGGAGTAAATATTTCTTCTATTCGATTGTGGAGTAAATATTTCTTCACAAATGAATACTCCCTCCATCCCACACTAAGGGTAGTTTTTGCTTTTTGGCACGTGGATTAAGGAATATTATTATTTAATGTGTAGTGGGTAGTTGTATTAGTGGGAGTATGGATCCCATATTTTAATTGTATTAATGGGTGTGTGTGGGTCCTATGTGTATAAAAAAGGAAAGTGGACTCTTTGAGTGAGACGACCAAAATGGAAAAAAAAGACTCTTTGAGTGGGACGGAGGGAGTAATTTTTATAGATTCAATATTTAATTTAAAAATAATAGAAATTTAACTAACAAAAATGTATAAATTTTGTACTCCCTCCGTCCCCTTGAAAGGTATCCGTTAACTTTTTGCACATGGATTAAGGAGTATAATAATTTAATGTATAGTAAGGTGAGAGAAATAATATTTTAATGTGTAGTGGGTAGTTGTATTAGTGTTGAGTATGAGGTCATGTGTAGTGGTTGTAGGTCACATCAATTCAAAAAGGGAAATTGATACTTTGTAATGAGACGGACCAAATTGAAAAAATGGATATGTATCAAGGGGACGGAGGGAGTATTCATTAGTATCCATTACTCCCTTCGTCCCAAGAATACTTTCACCCCCTAAAAATGGAAACAATACACAATATCAATAACTTTACAATACTACAATATTACAAAAATGTCACATTCTTTTTACACACAATCTAGTCAAAGTCAACTATATCATACACTTTATTCTACTCAATTATCCAAAATACCCCCTCTCTTTCTTACATCACATTAACAAAAAATTACTTTTTTTAAACTCCGTGACAGAGAATACGCGAATGTATTCCTAGGACGGAGGGAGTAATAAATAAGTACTGTATGCGAGTATGCGGTGCAACGAGGTGAAAGTTAGAATTTACGTTCAATTATATCCTTGGGAAATACACTTGGGAAAAACATTTTTAACTTCAATAATTACCAATTTGATATTGAGAGGATCTCTTGTGAGATGGGTTTATATGAAACAGATAGTGAGATGTGTTGACATGTTATTAAAATATAATTGTTAATTGTTATAGAGGTAAAATATGCTTATTAGTAGTTAAAGTAGTGAATTATATTATAACACTTTAAAAACATAATACTTTAATTCATTACTCCATTCATCATACATAATTTACCTACAAATTAACATATTTAACGTATATAGTCATACTTTAACAACGGGCTGACCCACCTTACAACCCATCTCATGTAATTATCGTCTCACAAGAGACTTTGTCTTTATATGGTGTACCCCACCGCCCCTACTCTAGGTATTGGTGGAGAAGGTAAATCGAATGATCTGCCTCAAGTGGCTTATAGAGAGGGTTCACTATAAAACTTTGTCTTTGACCAGTGGCGTATTTAGGGGATACAAGGGGTACAACTGTACCCCCAAAACCCCCCAAAAAAAAAAAATTATATACATGTATATGTATAAATATTTGCATATTGTACCCCCAAATTATTAATTTCAATACAAATTCATACTAAATTCATTACTATTTTTATAAATTTATTCTATAAATTCATTAAAATAATGTTTTAAATTATTGTATATGTATATGTATTTCATATTTTTTCTTTTAATACATCAACACTTATGTATATTTCAAAAAATGATAATAATACATCTTAATAATACTTACTTTTCGCACACATTTCAACAACTTATATATATTTTTATTAAATCACCTAAAATACTCATTTTTTTACATGCATCTTAATGACTTTACACATATTTAAACATAAAAAATACGTGCATTATTTATAGGGACAGAAGGACTAATATTTTTATAATTTCATGCCGTACCCCCAAAAATTTTTTTCTGGATCCGCCACTGTCTTTGACATTTAACTCAGAGATGGATAGACATAGTTTAGTATTTTTAATTGAACAAGCGACCTTGACTAAGTAATAATTCCTCAACCAGTGAAGGAACTTAATTCTTTAGCATGTAATAAGCAAGAATGTAGCCTATATATATTGCCAAAAGGCATGCATTATTTTCACTCATGAAATTCTAATTAATGAAAATTATTGTAACATATTAAGTCTGGAATAGGATTTTTATTAATCTTAAAGGAATAGAAATATATATATTCAATAAGTAAAAAAAAAATGAAAATTAGGGAGAAACGCTGTTTATAAGGCGACTCGACGAGGATCTAGGGATGTCTGTGGGGAAGCATACATGTTCAATTATCCCAAAACACATCCACCCACACACACAAAATCATAATAATTTCACTTTTATTACTTAAATATCTCATCCTAATTGCTACTTTCTATAAAATAAGAAGAAAAAAATAAAAATAAAAATCCTCGATCGCATTATTGTTTGCATTTGCTCAATGGAGTATACCCCATCTGTCATAATTTCGAACAACTAATTAATTTAGATTTTTTCTAATAAAGTTTATTACTGTTTCTATTTATTTAAGATATAGCAAGCATTCTTGCACTTCTTAATTAGATGAAAATCATTATAAAATTTGAACTCAATTAGTTTTATTTTAAAATTAAAATATGTACGATTTATTATAATGATAATAATAATAATATTATTTATTTATTTATTTATTTATTTATTTATTTTAGCAGTACAAAGATATCCTAAAGGAAAATCATTATCACGGAGTAACGGACTTTGTATTGCATAAGTAAATCAGCATTCACGAGCAGCTAATTATCTCATTTATAAAAGGAGCATTATAAAAAAAAAAATGATTGGTAAAAAAGGAGAATTTAGTAAATAACCAATCATATGAAAAGGATCAACTCGAGTGATTTAATACAGTAGTTTTTTTTTTTTCTTTGGCCTGAATTATTTTTTCTCTTTCTATTTCTCTGAAATTTACACAAACGAAACAGCTCAGAACCCCTACATAATACAAGTAGGGATCCTAATTAGAATATTGATTAGTGGTTTCCAAATAATTAGCTTTTTATCACAAGTCATTGCTTACTAATTAATCACCAGTTAATACCTGTTTAACTCAATGAACATTGATTATTTATTTATTTATTTTGTATGCCCCATATTCGCAACTTCAGCCAACACTTTATATGATATTATAAAAAGTATTAATAATAAAAATGAATTAATTAATAAATTTATAACTCCACTAGCTAGGTAGGCGATGTATATATATCTGATGCATGCTTATATAAAAATTACGTGTTGATAACATCACTTTCCACTAAGCATGCTCTTACAAACATCCAAGAATGCACATCCAAATATTGCCCTAAATGGATCATTTCATTTCCTCTCCAAATAGGTTCCCTTCACACATTCCTGTCAACATATATATACTCCTCCCACTATTACATTTTCTTTATAAAGATGTTATTTCGTTCTAATGCATATCACAATACTCTAAAAAAAATCTTTTAAATTTCATTATCCAGTGAACTATAATTATGAGGGAGGTTATGATGGAGGAAGAATATTTTTTGATGGAAAAGTTAATTAGCTCCCATTCATTCATTAGTTTCCAACCCACTATGTGGGAGGGGTGTTGCTTTAAAGGCTAACCAAGAACCAAAAAAATCTTGGTAATTTAAGGACCACCACTTAGGCCTAATTTGGTATGTAATTCAAAGTCGATTAAAGAAAATTATTATATAATTTAAATTTATCCCTTTTGGCAAATTGCAACCTGATGTTACATACGGAAATCCATAAACACGTTTGGTTGATTTAAAGAAAAGGGCCACCATCGTGTTGTTGATGGTTTTATATATATATATATATATATATATATATATATATATATATATATATATATATATATATATATATATATATATATATATATATATATATATATATATATATATATATTTTTTTTTAATTGATAAGAATGAATACATTTCATATGATCAAGTATATTATATAAGAAATACTAAAAAGAAATACAATAAGAAAAATAGAGAAATTACTAGTATATCACATCCTTAAATACGATCTAGAATTGACGAGTCAATCATTAAAATAAATAAATAAAATTTAAACAAACAGTTTTATGAACGACAAGCTAACTTCACATACTCTATTTAAGTTCACCAAGGAGTTGTTATTCATTTTTATGATCTTTGTTGACGTTGGAAATCATCATATACATTATTTACTTGCTTCGAGAAAAATAAGGAAAGGACCCACTTTACTATCAAATGGTTACACAAATGGATATATCTCGTCATGTACTATGCAATATTAAAATGCATGGATCAATTAACGAATAAAAATAAAAAATACAATTGGAATTAGAGAATTCATACAATATATCAATATTCATGGCTCTCTAAATCAAAAATGTTAAATGGAAAAAAATAAAAATAAAAAAGGCAATATTTTGGGTGGGGTGGGGTGGGGTGGGGGAAAGAATTTTATTTTAGGCATATGGTTTAATTTTACTAGATGTGACTTATAACAACTACTAATATATGTGTTATAATCAAATTAATTTTATGTTAATAGAAATTAAAAAACTGCCCAAATCATGCAACCAGGGATTTTCAGACATTCAATTTCTTTGAGCCAATTGAAATTTAAATACTAAAAAAAGTAAAATCTGATATATTTAAAAATAATAATGATTGTAATACACACAAATGTATAATCTGAAATTAAACGGTTACATGAGCAATGTAGGTAAATGGAGTCAACAGATAATGGGCATAGTCAACCACTAGAATGGGGCCCATATTTCGATCCGATCCGTATCATAACTATAATATTTTCACCAGTTAATTTTTTTTTGTGTTTGGTGATAATCCACTTCTACTCTAGTAGTAAGTGCTCCATCCATGTCTTCCTTTTAATTAAATCAACATTTATATAATTACTGTGAAGAAATTAATGATTTTATAATTTACTAACCCAATTGTTACCTTTTATATTATAAATACAAATCACGTTTTCATCTTGAACTACGTGTACTCTATTTGCAATCTCTATAACTATTTTTGTTTTACTTTATATCGTCTCATGTAAATTTTTTTCTAAAATTTTGTCCTTCGAGAATGCGAAAATAAATTAATACGGGTTCAAAAAAAAAAAAAAAACTAGAAGTCTAAGGAGCAAAAAGGGAAAAATAAATAAAACAAATAGAAGAAAAGGATAGAGAAATTGTGCATTATTCAATTACTAAATTTAATAAAGGAAGTTTTTTACCCCAAATGATTCTTAATTTAACACGTTCTTAATATTTAAAACACATTTTCATGCAATGAGTATAGATATCAAATTTCCAAAAATATTATTCCACTACTTAACTTCAAAATGTAAAATTTTACTTTTTTAAGAAAAATAATAATAGTTTTTTACTTATAAGAAAGGTATGGTGACCTCCATGATCCCATTACATACAAGTATTCAAATTTATTTTATAAATATATGCCACAAGCATATAAATAGCATTTAACTTTCTGACAGTGATCATTTTATATTTTTAATTAGTTTTCATTTTTATATTAAAAAAGGTTTTTTTACATATTTTCACTTTTTATTTATATTATATAAATTACTCATGAAAAATTCACTACATTTTCACTTTATTTTTTTTAGTCTCACAGTAGTATTTGCCCACAATTTCATTTAGTAAAATCTATTATTGAGTTTTCATGAAGTCAAACAATCTAATGGGTTTGATATTATCAAGAATTTAAAAGGATGTACACGGTTAATCTATTAATTTTACTATTTTGGTTTGCCCACCTTCAATGTATCCATTTTTCTTTTTTGGCAAAAGAGATACAAATATGGCTCACCACACTACATTAATACAACTACCCCTACAAATAAAATAATAACTCCTTAATCTACGTGCAAAAAATAAATGTACATGACGTTGATATACAATCCAATTGGTTTGGATGTTATCAGGAAATTTAAAAGATTAATAGAATTTGTTAAATTGATAAATTACGTCGGTAAATTCAATTTTGTACATACTAATATTGTCACTATGAAAATGTATGGTAATAAAACGAGTACCTAACTCAAAATGAGTTTGAAAAAAAAAAAAAAACACGCCATGGTAAAGCTAATGATGGCAACTTCCAATTACTAATCAGTTGTATCACAAACAGAAAAGTTCACATCCACTATGACCAACAAAAATCCTATTTGTGGGACCTAAAGTGCTCCATGGTTATTTCGTAATATCAATAAATTATGAGGGCATCCTCATCTCCATCATCATATAAATACTACCACACCTTCAATTCCTCTTAGCCAATTTTCACTTTTATTTCTCTCAAGAAACGTAGTATGGGAAACTGCTTAGTTCTCCAAGATAGATCTGTAAGTGTAATGAAAACAGATGGAAAAATAATCGAGTACAAAGCCCCAATCAAAGTTCACCAAGTTTTAACTGAATTTTCCAACCATGCACTCTCTGATAAGCTTCCTGTAGTAAATCACCTACATCCTAATACAGAGATGCGTCAAGGTCACTTGTACTATCTTCTTCCCCTACCCGTGGTGCCCCCCTCGACTAAGACGAAGACGAAGAAGAAGAAGACTGTTCGGTTTTCAGAAGATGTCATGGAGAAAGAAGAGCAAAGAAAAGCTAGTGGTGTGGTGAGGATTAAGCTTGTGATCACTAAGCAGGAGCTACAGGCAATGCTGGAAAAAGAGGGAGTTTCAGTTGAAGATGTGATTTCTCAGGTGCAGAAGAAGACGATAAAGATCGGAAATATTGATGAAGATGACGGTAGCATATCTCTTAAAGGACGGTTACCAGCTCTGGAGAGTATACCTGAATTGGATTAGTACTTGGTGTAATTTTTACAGCCTTTGAGAAGGAGAAAAGTAGAAGAAAGGGAGAGGAGAGAGAGGGGAATGATACGAATTAAGTAGCAAAGTTAGTTAGGGCTAGCAGATCAAAGATAGATTTTTAATTCTCTTTTTGTCAGAATTGTAAAATACTCAACAAATATATATACAATCTGCTTTAAAGCAATCTAAAGTATAAATGAATCTAAGGAACTTTCAGGCAGACAATATTAAGTCTTCCTGATGTTATTGAATAGATGAATAAGATGGGCTATTAAATAAAAACTTACAGAAGTCATCTGCAGAATGAAACAGAGTTACACAGATCCATTAGATCTCATCTGTTCTTGAAGTAAAAGGGTATGTGAACCTACAGGATTTAAAAAACATAATTAAGTATGCATATAATGCAAGTAAGATCTTAGCCCCAGAGACTTAATAGAGCATATTAAATCATGAACACAAGTCGTTCTAAAAACATGTTTATGCAGTTGGTTGATGGCTAAAAGAGTATTTACAACTCTCCATTTTTTAGTGCAGATGTAGCTAATAACTATCACCAAACATATGTTAATGAAATTGAACAAATTAATGGCTTGAGAAAGAGCCAGAGTTTTATACATAAAGCTGATATAAACTTCAAAGAACGAATTCTCTTCATGTCACATGCCTCGTTAGGTGAAAAATCCACAGCCCTGAGGCTTTTAATCTGTAATTGTACAATTTTTTTCATACATATGGATGAAAGCCAATAATTTACTTGAGCATTGAAAATCCAGGTTATGTCAAGCTTTTACTGTCTCTTGCTGAGAATGCCAAATGACTACATCCTTGTAAGGTAAATTTCCCCCAAAAATATTCAAAGCACTGCCAACGGTGACATCTACACGTCCCAATCCTGCTATTTTAATCCTTTCTAAATCATCCATGGTTGTAACTCCACCAGCATAGGTCACTGGTATCTACCAAACCAAATAAAGGGAACAACATAAATTCAAGCAGTCAAAGAATGAAATGAGTTGATGCAGAATAACATGAACTAGCCAAATGATGTCGCCAGTATGTCAATGCAACAAAAACCCATTGCTTCCATCATAAAATTTAAAACAATGATCAATGAAGCATTATGCAAGAAGAATTAGTAACAAAAAGGCGAAAATAGATTAAAGAAAAGTATATTTTGACAAAAATGTACTGTAATCCATTTTTGATTAGGAAGATTAATATATGTCTAAGAAATTCACAATGACTCACTGAAGAATGCCTGCCAAGAAATTCCACAAGCTCTTCATCGATTCCCAGCCTGGAATATCAAAATAAGCAAATAAAACAAGATGTCAAATGCTAGCATTGGAATTCTGGACAAACCTCATAAATTTGTCTAGAAGCAAAAAAGTGTAAATGTCTGAGAAAATAGTAAATATGCACAATGTCTTGACTCGGATCAATTTCACAGCTTTGATTTAGTTCTGAAGGAAATTGCTGTAAAGTAAAATGATAGAGAACACATACTTTTTGCCTTCAACATCAACTCCATGAACAAGAAACTCGTCAGCATAATAAGCAAAAAAATCTAATACTTCCTGATCAAGATATACATTGGTGAACTTCTGCCATCTATCTGTGACAACTGCATATTTGCCATCCTGCATCAAAGCTTTAAAGTCATCAATAATAAAAATTTACCACCATACATTTTTAGTTTTTAGAAAAGGAGCTAGCAACAAACATTTTCAAATATCCAACCATCACTCTATATCAGATTTGTACAGACATGTATCAAGATGAACGTCATCCACAAATTTACTACAGAATATTACATAAACTCAAATGATTACATGGTAGCTAATTTTGAAACTACTGCAAGAAACTATTTGACAAGTCACATAAGACAATGTTCTTAGGAAAAGAGGTACCTTCTTTCTGCAGCTAAGATCCAACACGAGTCTTTGTTTTCCCACAGCATGCGAAAGTTCCTTTAGCCTTTCGAAATCAACTTGCCCATTGTTAAATACAAACTGTCATCACAATGAGAAGCACAAAGTTGATTAAGAATTTTAACTAGCAGGCTATACATAAAAGATAAGCCAACCTAATCAAACGCTTAAATTTGTAAAGTGCATGCAATCTTCTGAAAAAAAAAAAACCAATGGGAATTCCCACTGTCCATATGCAATCCTCTCATGCGACAAATATAGTAAAAATATCTTAGTCCAATTTTCTATGTTTTGTTAAATTGTAGTGCAGAAATAAGATAGATGTCCATCAATTAAAAACCAGGAGTTTTAATACCATACATCCTTCCAAAGAAGACCATCATAGAACAAAGGGGTCACTACTGCGCATATAGGCTTTTTCTGCCTTACTATAAATTATCAACAAGAAGGCATGAATCAGCCTTAAATTATTAATGAAATTTAGTATGACAGATCAGCTGATTAATAGTGATATTCATCTCAATGGAAGCTCATATTGGGATCCTAACGCACAAGTCAAGTGTAAAGCTGTTTACAGCTTGCATAAGATCAAATTAGTGAAGTTGTATTGATTGCAACAAACTGAAAAGAAAAGCTTTGGGATGTAAGGTAACACGAAATGTGGGCTAACACATGGATAAAATAAATAAATAAATAATAATAATACGTACTGATGTAACAATCACATGGCTTGCTCCTTCGTCTATGTAACTCAATGCATTACTTGTATTGACACCACCCCCAACTTGCAACCCACCTAGATGATCAATCATGCTGTAAGTAAAGTAGTAGAAAAAATATGCAGGCCCAAATATACTATTAGCCTATTAACATGGAGAATGCTTTAGGGGTGAGTTCAACCCAAGGGATCAAAACAAAGATAAAAATGTCATAGAAGGGGAGAGTAGACCGTTCCTACCAGGATAAGCATGTAATGCTTCAACTGCTGCTGCTTTGCTTAATGGATCAGCTCCAAGCATTATTACATGGCCACCAGTAAGCCCATCGTCCTTGTACATTTGAGCATATTCAGCAGCTGATATATCAGATTCATAATTAGTAACTAAACTTGATTCTCCCTCTTGAGTTTCTTGAAGGGTAGATCCAACAATCTGTTTCACTTTCCCCTGAAAATTATTGAAATGATCCTAGTGTTACTAATTCATAGATAAACATTCACAAGCTGAAAAATACTCAGCAAATAAACTTCTTAATTCTTAGGTCAGTGTCATAGGAAAAAATCAATTAAATCAATGAAAGAAACACACATATTTTACTTCACACCCAACCACTCATTTTAGAACCAATGCCGCAACTCTGAGGAATGCTTTTAGATCGCTATGGACTCAATAAAAATTTGTAACACCAGCAAAAAAACTAGATTATCATTTATCAGAAACTACCTATACATATTATTAATATAAGCTTCAGAAACATCTGAAAATATTGAAGGGGAACACAAGACTTCAAGATTACTAACAAATATCTTTGTTTGAATCAACATGTTAATTTTAATGTTTATGATCACTTCTAAACTAACAAGATTTCCATCAGGGGAGATGAAAAGATTATCTGAAGGTACATAGCAGTGGAACAGAGTGGTAACTACTAAGTAGTGTTTATATCTGATTTCTTCCTAAGCACCTTTCTACATATACCCGCTATTTAGATTAAGGCCATTTCAAGCCAAGCCATCCCACAGGGCTGAAAAGACTTTGGTTACTCACATCAACACTTGCACAGCCTAAGAATAAATGCAAAAGATATTGACCCAAACCTTGTGTATGTCGATGCAAGGACGAAATCTAACCCTACATTGTATCGATAGTCTTGGAGCTCCTGGAAAACAATGTAAATATCCTAATCACTGTGGAAACTCAGATTCCCAAATTAATAGCAATGATACTGTTAGTGGAAAACATAATGAAGAATAACTAGAACATACTCTGAACCAGCCAAGGTGCACGGTGCACTGGAATTTGCTTGCCTCGAAATGCACAAACTGTGGAAAGCTCACTACATTCCTTCCAGATTGAACTTGCTTTAAGGTTGTGAATGCTCATAATAAATAGAGGGTGGAATCAACAGCTGTACATTAGCAAGAATGAAATAAACATTTCATCAAACAGGTGTTATATACCTTAAAATTTCAGATGGCGAAGACTCAACAATTTTTTTTATTAAAAACAGTTACCGTGCAGCAAATACTCTTCGATTGAATTACCGAACAGTTGAAACAATTAAACAAAGAAGCATTGAAGTGGAATGAACAATAAACTTCCCAATAAAGCGTCTGACCTGACTTCTGGAGAATGCGTCCGCCCGTTGCTGTGAGAAGAAGAAGATGACCTGCGGGAGTGATGGAAGTGGCACGGGTTAAAATCAGAATAGAATGGGTTAATTGCGTAGAAACCCCTGTATTTAGCCATAATATAAAAAGTCTTCCCACAATTTTATTAGTATTATTTTTAAAGGGTTGGTTACTATCCACTACACTCCCTAAGCGTAATTAACTGATAGATACATTCTAAATTAACTCTTACTACTAACTACAAAATTTATGTATGTATTTCCCTTTTTGCCCTAATATCCAAATTTAGATTTTAAATGCAGATTTTTCTGCACGAAATGTAGATTTTAGTTAAAAATCCAAATTTGATTGGGGTTAAGTTGATTTTTTTTCACGAAATACAAATTCCGGTTAAAAAAAATGCAATTTGAAGGAGGTTTAGTTGATTTTTTTTTCACGAAATGCAGATTTTTTAATAGTTAATTTTCTGCATGAAATGCAGATTTTTTATGTAGTTAATTTTCTGCACGAAATTACACGAAATGCATATTTATCTTCCAATTCTCGCAATTAATGATATTTTTCTGCACGAAATGCAGATTTGTTTGGGGGTTTCTAACAACATGAATAGGAATTCATGGGAATTAATCATAATTCATTATGGCAAGTCAAGGGGTTTCTAACAACATGAATAGGAATTCATGGGAATTAATTATAATTCATTATGGCAAGTCAAGAAATCTTAAAGTGAAATACGTTGAGAGTGGAAGAGATATTATTGAGATATATTTTAATTAAGGATAAATTTGGAATTTTAACTCTAAAAATTGTACCTAATAATAATTTATTTTTATGGATGTATCTTAACATAATTATACATAGGAAGTTTGTACCTACAAGTAATTATTCCATTTTTAAATTATTATTCAGGTAGGTTTAGGGATGTAAACGGGTAAGGTAGGGTAGGATACGGGTTGAACAAATCCACATACTACCCGCTACCCTATTTACCCTACCCTTACTCTCCCCTATTATCCTAAAATTGAACATCAGGTAGGGTACGGGTATACCCGTCGGGTATGCGGATAATCCGCGGGTAAATGGGTACCAGCAATTATTATAAAATATTATATGAATATCCGCCGTTTCTCAAACTTGATCAATCCTACCCGTATTGAAATTAAAAAGTTTTTTTTAAGTATAAATATAAATTTGGAATTAAATAATGTACTTAAATATTGTATTAATTAAAAACTAAATAAATGATGTAAATACGTAATTTAAAAATTAAATAATATAATATACTTCCTCCGTCCCGCCCAAAGGGTTGTTTTTGCTTTTTGGCACGTGAATTAAGGAGTATTATTATTTAATATGTAGTGGGTAATTGTATTAGTGGGAGTGTGAGCTCCATATTTTAATTGTATTAGATGGGGTGTGTGGGTCCCATGTGTGTAAAAATGAAAGATGACCCTTTGGATGGAACAACAAAAATGGCAAAAAGGAACCCTTTGGGTGAGACGGAGGGAGTATATATAATTTTTGAAAGTAGGAAAATAAATATAAACATACATAATTAGAAATATATAATATTATAATATAAATAAAAATAAATATATTAGGTAGACATAATTTATTAAAGATTAAATAATGTAAATATGAATATATAAATATGTATAATATATAATATCGGGTAAACGGATCGAGTATCAGGTCGGGTATAAAAGAAGAATCCGTACCCTACCCTTACCAGCAAAATTTTTATCGGATTCGGGTATTACCCTGCCCATTATCCGATAAGCCTACCCTACCCATACCCACCACATCAGATATCCGCGGATAACCCGACTCTGCGCATAAAATTGACATCCCTAGGTGGGTTGGAGGGATGGAAAGGAAAACTAAGACAGACAATGGTGGGTAGGAAGGTAAGCAATTAATTACCCAATAATGGGCAATCTGATGGCCCATTAATTCATTCAAATTATGGACACCACTATGTTGGGCTTCTTTAATTTATATTTATAAAGCTCACTGTATTGGCCAGCCCAACATCCTTCATGCCATCTACCTAGTTCATTAATACATTAAAAAAAAATTATTATTATTTTGGACAATTTGAATAATTTGATCACTTCTTTTTCAAATGTAAAATTTATAGATTTTTATATTTTTTTATGACAAAGTCTCCTGTAATAATATTATTAAAGTATATTTGTTATATATGTAGAGTATGTTTTAATAGTTTAAATATATTTTTTAAAGTATAATAATAATGAACGATTCTAGCATATCATAATATGACCTACTAAAGTCATAGTTTAAGTACCAATCAATTTATTTTACCTATATAATAAATATACTTTAATAATAAATATATTAATCTCTTACTCTTTTTTTTTTTTTGTATACATCCACGAGTAATTTTATAAATCATACTTCCATGCACAGGGAAATTAAAATATAAAATAAAGTAGTAATATTTTATTTTAATATTCCTTAAAATATTTAAAATCAAAGTAAAGAAAAATGTGAAGATGATTTATAACAAATAAATAAAAAAATGGAGTATGATTTATTATTATTTCTTCCTCTATCCATTTTACCATTTTGAGTCATTCACTTTTAATCAATTATTTTTCCTTTTTAGACATATGAGATTCATCTACACACTAATACAATCAAAATATGAGATCCACATACCCTACTAATACTACTACCCACTACACATAAAATAATAATAATAATACTGTAAAAGACAAATGGATATATTAATATTGGACGGAGGGAGTATTATTTTTAATATAAAATTAGACATTTATATTTAAATTAAATTAAAAGTGTAAAAAAGCCGCTGCAAATCTGTTTTTCTAAACTACAGGGGTTCCTCTTGTCACTTGATAAAAAGATTAGGGGCCGATTTACTAAGAGGTGATAATCACGGGAGTCTAAAAACATAATTTTATGAGAAATCATTCCCCGTGCCCGTAAAGCCATTACTCAAGCCCGAAAAACGACGGCGGCGCAACCAGTATACACGGCGGCATGTCCAGAAATATAGCCCTAAAAAGAATTTTGAAACCCCGGCCCCACCCCCTTACACCGCTGCCACCATCGCAACACCCGGACCTCTCATCCTCAGTCTCCGCCCTAACTCCGCCGATCACCTCAGTCGCCGCCCAAGCCCAACTATCCCAACTCACCACCCTCCTCCAATCCTACCTCAAAAAGAACCCCGTGTCCATCACAACAGAAGACCTCCTCCACTTCTACAAATCCCGCCTCCGCCACCACCCTACGCTCAGCCACCTCGATTACCACCTCTTCCGTTACGTCGCCACACTTGATTCGTTCCGCCATGACCACTCCACATTTGAGTACATGGTGCGTTCTCTTGCATCCACTCACCGTCTCGATTCCCTCCGATCGCTTCTCGAGTTCATATCCTCTAATCCTTGCCCGTGCTCAGACGGTATCTTCTCTTGCCCTAAAATTGAACCAATTTTCCGTGTTTCCGTCAGTTCCTATTGTAGAGCTGTTAGATTTGATGATGCACTCTATGCGTTTGATATAATGAGAAAATTAATTGATGGTAAGCCAAATGTGGCGTTGTATAATATCGTAATCCATGGCTTTGTTAAGCTTGGAAAATTGGATGAAGGGGTGGAATTTTACAAGAGGATGGTTAGGGACAGAGTAAAGCCAGAGGCTATGACATTCAATATTTTGATTAGTGGGTATTGTAAGAATAATAAATTCGGATTAGCATTGGAGATCTTTAAGGAGATGAAACAACAGGGCTGTTTGCCAAATGTGGTTAGCTTTAACACATTGATCAAGGGGTTCTTTAAGGATGGGAAGGTAGAACAGGCGGTCGGAATGGCACATGAAATGGTCGAGTTAGGCTGTGAGTTTTCGTGTGTTACGTGTGAGATCTTGGTTGATGGACTAGGTAGAAAAGGGAAGGTGATTGAAGCAACTGATCTGATGATAGAGTTTATGAGGAAAGGTGTTTTACCTAGAGAGTTTGATTATTTCGTGTTAATTGAGATGCTTTGTATTAACGGGAACACAGAGAGGGCGTTTGAATTGGTGGGTGAGTTGTGGGATAAAGGATACACACCGTGCTTGATAGCTTGTACAACTTTGGTAGAAGGTTTAAGGAGGATTGGAAGGTTGGAAGAGTCGGTAGGTTTAATGAGGAAAATGCTTAATGAAGGCATAATACCGGATAGAGTGACATTTAGTTGTCTACTTGAGGATATGTGCTGTATGGGAGGAGCAGTGGAAGCAAATAAGTTGAGGGTATTGGCTTCTAAAAAGGGTTTCCAATCGGATGGTATGGTGTATAGGATTTTGATTTCGGGTTATACCAAAGAAGGGAGAAGAAAGGAGGGGGAAGTTCTGGTAAACGAGATGCTGGATCAAGGGTTTGTATCTGATATAGCAACTTACAATGTGTTGATGGATGGCCTTGCTAAGTCTAAAGGTTGTGTTGGTTAATTGCACAGAAATCTCAAGCTGAATTGCTGGTATAAATTGCATAGGCTTATTGATACTGGTGGAGTGAGAGCACCAAAACACAGGGATAAGTGTAATGCTCTTATATGCTGTACTCATGTGGTCAAAACACCCTGGATACCTTCTCTGCGGACGGAACATCTCCAGCTATGTGGTTCGACTGCTTGAATTCCATAGTTGGAGGACTCGATCTCTCAATCACAGGTCATTTGGAAGGCTCATCTGTTATCTGGTAAAGTGACTGGGAGCAGCCACGCTGGCGTCCGTGAACCTCGTGGTGTGGAGAATTCTGCTACATTGCAGACCTTATAGTGTGGTTTGCTGGAGAGGAAATGCAATGTGTTTATGTTATGGCTCAATAGTACTGGTATACAAAACTTTTGTTACAACTGATAAAATCAGTACATGTATTTTAGTTACTTCTGAAATTTCATCACAGGAGTTTCAGGTTTTTATCTCCAAAAAATCTCACTTTCAGTTTTTAATCCAATCAGTAAATATGCGCATTTCATGCATTTTATTTTATTTTTTATTTTTTTTATACCAATAACCAAGCCAAACGAAAAAGGAAAAAGAACAGCAAAAATTTGGACTAAATAGTAGAGCTACAAATATGAGGGGGTAAAAATGTCATTAAAGGGTTATCCGTCCTCCCGCTTGCCTATCAACTATCAACTGTATTCCGCAGAATAGTTGGCGTCTTCCAGACCAAGAAAAATAACGTTAAATTCCATTTCAATCACTCTGCATCTCCACGGCAGAGCGCTCGTATAAATTGAATTTGAAATGTGAAGAATCTGAGAAATATCATTCATCCATGGCCAAAAACCTAAGCAGAATCAAATAACAAGAATTTGCAGAACAAAAGTTATACTACATGGCATCCATGTCAGCTTACTTCTTCGCCTCAACTCCGAAATCCTATTCCTTAACCCTCTCCCGCAAACCCTTGAAACCCTATCAATTCCTCTACATCACTCCACTGACATCTCCGATTCTCACCCGACCCACGAACTTACGGAGCGCAAAAACCTCTGTATCGGTAATTAGGGCTAGTAGTATCAACAGCGGAAGTGCTGATGTCACTACGACGTCGGCAATTAGGCCCGGCGGCAGCGTCGAGAGCGATAAATTGCCGTCCGAAGTGCGGAAGAGAGCGATGGACGCAATTGACTCCAGTGGGAGGAGAGTCACCATCGGTGATGTAGCGAGCAAGGCAGGGCTCAAGTTGAATGAAGCACAGAAAGCTCTTCAGGCTCTCGCTGCCGACACTGATGGCTTCTTAGAGGTGATCTTTTTGTACTTTATGCCTAGTTTGTTGATTAGATTGTGGTAATGTGGGACATGGTGTTCAATAGTAGTTATTGTGATGCTTTTTTCTTTTACCATAGGTGTCTGATGAAGGTGACGTTTTATATGTTTTCCCAAAGGATTATCGAGCTAAGCTCGCTGCCAAGTCCTTTAGGGTAAAAGTTGAACCTCTGTTAGAAAAGGGGAAGGTAATGGAGATTTTAGTTTTCTATTTTTATATAGCTGAATGATAGTTCAGGATTGACATATTTTGTTCTTGTTATATATTCCGGTGACAGATGGCAGCTGAGTATTTAGTGAGGGTTTCATTTGGGACGGCGTTGATTGCATCCATTGTTCTTGTATATACTACAATTATTGCTATAGCCTCAAGTAGCCGGTAGAACTCGACTTTTGCATGTCCATACTGTTTTTTGGGGGATAACTGCTTATCATGCAATTCTCTTGTACAATTATTGTTCCTAACAGTGAGTCAGATGATCGTGGTAGACGAGGAAGATCATATAGCCCTGGTTTCACTTTTTACTTCAGTCCAACTGACTTATTCTGGTAATTTCTCCAACTCATTATTGTCCAAAGTATGTAGTAAACAGAAATTCCAAGTTTAACATTATTTTTAACAAGCTAGGGTTTAAGTGTTCTTTTGCCTAGCCACATGCTTGGTTATGAGATATTTGTAATGAGATTTGCTATCTTATGAAGTAAATTTAATTCGAGAATTTGTTACATACGTAGTAACTTTATTAAAAATGATCTCTTCCTAATATCTTCACATTAACAGAGAAAGAATTGCAAGAGGATTTGTAACAATCCACGGTGATGGGTAGTAGATTGATATATGGTCAAAATATTCTGTTCTTTAGCTTATTCAGAGATTAAATTTCCAGGACTCCAAATATTGGTCCAATATGGCTCATTCTGTTTTCCTATTTCCATATCCTAAAAAACACCATTTTCGTAAATGAATCTGTGTCTGTCTCATTTAACATCGTAAATTCATTTAGTAGGTAGTGTTGTAGAAAAATTGACTATTGGCTCTCTAGGGGAAAATTGGAATTATATATGCCTAAGAATTTCCAATAAATCTTGAGAGAGGAGACTTTAAATGGCAACACGTTGAATCTTATAAACATAGACAATACATTGATGCAGGCCTTCTACACCTCGGTGAACTTGCTTTTGACCCTTAACTTGCCTAACTTGCTTCTTAAAATCCAAAATATTTGTTTTGATGTAGAGAATTTGGAGGGAAATTTTCCAATTAACCTATCGTTATTCCTATATCCAGGTATTGGGATCCCTATTATTACAGGAGGCGAAGAATACGAGAAAGTGATGGTGGCATGAACTTCATTGAATCTGTGAGGATTCTGTTACTTCATATTGTACAGTTACGGTGGCTTCCTACTTTGATAGATAAAAGTCTTGGTGTTTCATGCTTTTCAGGTTTTCTCTTTTGTCTTTGGTGATGGTGACCCCAACCAAGGGATTGAAGAAGAGAGGTGGAAGTTGGTAATAATTGAGCACTGATTTCAGTGGTCCGTTTCTGTAAATATTTTATAGCATCATTAGATTCTATAATTGTTCTACATAATGAGCCAATAATCCCTAGACATCATCCCATATGAAATTTTTTGTCCATGTATTTTTCTTGTGTATCATGTTGCTTAGGCCTTGGGAAACTGATTTTTTTGACCTAAACTCACTTTCCTGAATATATTTGATGAACCTGTTCCACACTTACTGCACAATGCACTTATAAAGGTTAAAATGCATACTGGACCTAACCTCATAGATAGTTCTTGTGCAGCCTCATTTACTTCACTATTTACACTTTAAAACCCCCAAAGTTCAATGTAAAGAAACTTAGTTACAATATCATTTTTCTGAGCAATTTGGTTAGATTGATGACTGTGATCTTTTTTTTTTTTTTTTCAATTTTTTTTTAATCGAACTTTTGGGGCTGGAGTTGGGTAGGAAATGTTGGGGTAGGTGATCTAGTGGTGGACAGCAATTTAATTGAGTTTCACTTATTGGACTCTCAGCAGTGTATGATATGTTAATGTGGTCGTCCGATATACTAAATTTAACAAACCCATCTACCAGTAAATTTGTGAAACATTATTAAGTTACTTGAAGCCATCTTGAGAGACTTTTGAGATTTTGGTGAATATGTCACATGAGTTATCCCACATCTATACATTTGACTTTGAGGAACGTTATCAGGTCAGAAACCAAGGGAATTACTCTACCTATCACCAACTGGTTTTAGTATGAAATCACACTTGGGTTGACAAGTGTTCTTGTTGTGATTTGGTACTCTTTGGCGTGCGCCACACCAAGTCCCCACGAATTTCTACAATTTGATAGGAAATAATTGACTTTAGGACATGAAATTTGATTGGTGGTATTTAATTCAGAAACAATGGTTTTTTCTTTGTACAGCTGCTTAACATGTGCTCTGGGGTATCCTTTTTTAACAAAGATGAAGTTGGCTTGATTGTTTATAATCCTTCTGCAGTTCCACCTCATAAGATTTTTGTTGTTGTGACAATTACTTCCTTAAATTTTCTTGCAGATTGGAGAATACATAGCTTCAAATGGTGGTGTTGTCACAGCTGAAGAACTTGCTCCATATCTTGATCTGGAGACTTCTGAAATATCGGTATTATTGAACTTCACCCATACACTGATATAAAGCTAGTAATATTGCTTAGCTTCGTGATCAGGAAATCAATTCAGACTTTTACCTTTCCAGTTTTGAGTTGGTTAGTCTTGAGAGACACATCTCAGTCAATCAAAGCCAATGTATAGATTATTATAGTTACTTGAATCTGTTAATATATTTGATATGTGATTTTTCTTTTGTTGAACCACCTTTAAGTCAGTGTTAATTCGCATGCATACTCATTTCATTGTTTCTGAAATTTGGTCCTGCTTTTTTTGTGCATATGGGCATGTCTATGTTTCTCTTAATCTATTCCAACTCTTCATCATTCTTGCTATTCAATTTACTATTATAATTTCTCCAGGATGACGACACCTACATATTACCAGTGCTTCTACAGTTTGATGGTCAACCAGAAGTAGATGAAAAGGTCAGCCATAATTTTGGTTTTCTGTTGTTTAAAAATGCATGTAGCTTTAACCGTCATAAAAATATGTAGTTTGAAAGGGTGAATAGCTAGCTGTCTCTTCATGGTTTATTCTGCTGGTGTTGAGCAACTTTAAGTTTCTTAATTGGGGCACTTCGTAGTGAAGATGCAATGGATGGTCAGTGTAAGAAGGTTATTTATAAAATGATCTGCATAATATTGGTTTCCTCCATTGGTGCGTGAGTTTAATTTGTTAATCAAATCAAGTTCAGCATAAGTTTGTCATATTTACAAGAAGCTTCGTTTTATCATAAAAAATAAGTTGCTCTGTTTATTGATTCCTTGTTTTGCAGGGGAATATTTTATACCGTTTTCCATCACTACAACGCACTGCTACTCCACAGAAGAGTAAGCGAAAGGAATACGTTGGAAAAAGATGGGCTGATTGGGTTGGAGACGTACAAAAGTTTTTTGAGGAAAAGCAATGGCAATTTAGGTACTCATCTTGTTCTTATTTTCAGTCTTTTGCTTACATTGTGCTTTTTTTTCCCCCCTTACATTTTTTTTTTCTTTTTGCAGCAAAACTAGTGCTTCAGAGAGGGCAATGGTGATTGGTCTCGGTGGGCTTAATTTATTTGGGGTTATTATTCTTGGTACCATGTTGAAGTACGATTCACGTCGCTCTCGTTTTCTGTTAAGACCATTAAGTTCCTCTAGCTATGTCTGACTTCTTTGTTTGAATCAAAACTTGAAGGAATATGTCAGTTAGCCCAAGCGGCCTCATATCATTTGTGTCCGATATATTTCCTCTGCTTCAGGTTTGCTACTGCAAGCTCTATTGCTCTGAATTAGTTTAATGCAGTTGTTATCTTCAACAATTCACACTATCCTTGCAGATATACGCTGGCTCGTTTTTCGCAATTCCACTAATTCGATGGCTTCTCATTCAAAACAAAAATGCTAAAATTGCTAAAAGGAATCAAGCCAGGGCAAAGCGTGCCAGGGCACTTGAATCACCTGATTTTTCTCTGAAGCAAAAGGTAAAACACCATAATCACCCAATCTCTCAGTTCACTTTTACTATATACGTAGCCCCCAGGGCATAGCTCAAGTGGTAGAGGGGAGGGTGGAAAGGCCTTCCAGCTGAGCTTGGTTGCTGCAGGATGGGGGTTCGAATCCTGCCTTTGGCATGGATTTGGCCCCTTGCAAGCACAAGTTTAACAGTGAGCCCTCCCTATAAGCCACTTGAGGCACATCCTGCGATTTACCTCCTCCACCAATTCCCAGGGCAGGGGCGGTGGGGGCCCCTAATGGTGGGGTACACCATTTTTACTATATACGTATGTTTTGATAACTCGTACGGTTTTGGTCGCACGTTTTTTCAGCTTCTAAGTGCTCGGGACATGGCTGAGAGGACATTCATCGGAGAGGACAGGATTGTGTACAGTACGGACAGGGATTTGGTCGAACAAGATTATGAGGCGCGCGAATGGGATCGAAGATTCAGAGAGATCGAGAAGTCTGAGTAAGTGTTTTTCTATACTTTGTACATGACTGGTTAATCGGTAGATGATGCAAATTATGAGTAAGTTCAGTTGGAGTTTGGAGATCGAGAAGTCTGAGCAAGTGTTTTTCTATACTTTGTACATGACTGGTTAATCGGTAGATGATGCAAATTATGAGCAAGTTCAGTTGGAGTTTGGCATTTAAATCAGACATAGGAGATCTTCATTTGTTCATCTTGTGTAATAATCACTTCATTGTTCCTCTTATTATTCCAAGCTTCAGAGGAACTATGTCATACCTAGCTTCATTTTACAAGCAATCTCAAAGATTAATATGCTTTTTGAAGAACTATAGTGTTTCTGTTTAAGATATTTTTTTTTTAAATTTATTAAATTAAGAAGATAATCACTCTTTTGAGTCATAAAACCGATAATTACCCATGATATTTGGGATAAAAATGTCCTTAAAAAAAAGACATTTGGGATTTAAATCAGTTTAGATTTTTCTTTTTGGGTGGCTATTTACACCCCGAAAATACTAGACATACCCTATTTTCTTAACCCTAGCCATAAAAATTGGGATATGAAAAAAAGGATTTATTTTCAATTAATTTTAATTATATAATTTAGAGGGGTATTTATGTCTTATTATAAAAGGATATTTTAGTACTTAATATAAATGGGATACGTTAAGTAATTGCGAGGTGTAAATAGTCGTCCCCTTTTCTTTTTCCTTTTGTAGAAGAAAAAATTATACCCCGCCTTCTCGTTGTATTCTTAAATCTTTCCTTATTCATGTGTTTCATTACTCTTCATTCTCTATTTCAAAAATAATACTTCTATAAAAATGTTAAAATAATTGACTCTCAATATCTTATCTTTGCAAAAATGATGCTCTCATTAACAAACATAATTTATTTTATTATTTATTTATTATATAATTAATCACTTTCCCATCAAAAAGTCAATAACATTGATAAAAAAAAATAAATTTTATTAAATTTTCGTATCACACGTAAAATTGAAAAGTTTATAGGAAAGAATGAGTATTAAATAAAATTGGAACCAAGTCGTTTTCAATATCAGGAAGGGGTTGTGTAAAATTTGAAATTACGTGAGTCGTCACTAAATTAAATTACAGAAGAAAAATGGAAAATATGTGAATTTTTTGAAAATGTCTTGTCAATTTAAACACAAATGTCCACGTTTTGCATGTAATCGATGTGGAAGCTCGAAATCGCAACCCAGCTTAAGCTTCCACGTACTCTCAAATCACCCGACACTTAAACCCCATCCACTATAAATACACACACCCCTCCTCTTCTCTCTCATCACACACCCTCTCTCTTTCTCTCTCTCTCATCAACAAGTAATTATACCATGGTAGTCAAGGTGACACTCGCAGCAGCTCTTCTGGTGGCTCTAACAACAGCCACCACGGTCACCACCACCACCCTGGACGATGATGCCAGCCGGCCGGACCGCCAGTGCCGGCAACAGGTGCAGGGGCGGCAGTTCCGGGCTTGCCAACAGTACATCCGCCAGGGGAGGCAGGCGGTTGATGATGTCCTGGAGATGACGACGGGCCACGGAGGGAGTGCTGCCGGAGCTTGAAGGAGATCGAACGCCAACAACCGCAGTGCGGCTGCGAAGCCATCAGACAGGCGGTGAGGCAGGGGGGACAGGCCGGAGAGAGCCAGCAGATAATCCAGAAGGCTAGTGAGCTGCCACGTGTCTGCAACTTGAGGTCACATCAGTGCCAGTTACCATTCCGTTTTGACATTAAGTTAACGCGATTGAACATAATTATATTGTAAGTTAGTGATTAAACCCTCTTGCACAAGGGATTTATTTCTTCACCCCTTGTATTTTTTTAAGTAGAATTACATGAGATATAATACCAATATCTAAGTAAATATTCTATTTTTTAAGTAGAGTTACTTTTTAAGTAGAGTTACATGAGATGTAACACCAGGAAATATTACATGAGATGTAATGCTACCGTTCTTTTAAAGAATACATAGGGGCTGGACGGATTTAATGAAAATATAGAGGTAAATCGAGCTCACAAAAATTTAAGGAATATATACCCCGAGACGGAGAGGTATATCAAGGTTATAGAAATTTAAGGAATATGTACCCGAGACGACGTTCGTTCTATGCCGTCATATAATTTGGATGAAGAATTTTAATGGTTTATTTTTATTTTTTTCTTTAAAGATACTTTTTCTTCTTCTCCATTCATCCAAACACGACATGACTTTACAATGGAGTGTTCTTTGTACAATACACTATATCAGTATTTTATTTTTAAAGATATTCATTTTAATTAATAAAAATATTATTTAATTTTATTAAAAGTGTTGGTTAAAATATATAATGTATTATGGAGTATTTGATTGGGAAAATTAAATTTTTTTCTTAAAAATCAAAGATATAAATTTTAATATTGAAAGGTATTCACCGTTCTGTATGTCTAAATGCAAGCAATACTGTGCCTTTTGCAATATAAAAATAATTAGGAAAACGAAATTTTACGTATTCGCGTGTAATTGTGTATTATTATGTTTCTAAATGGAAAATTATTCTGAAGTGTTTTATTAAATGCATTCAAATTCAATAATTTAGTATAATAATTAGAAACAGTTGTGTATGAGAGTTATTACTTTTTACATTTTCTTAATTAGTTGCTACCACTTTTTAAATAATGATATTATCTAACTTTTTTTTATTAAAAATATTACTCTAAGAAGACTTGCACTAACTCGTTTTAAAAAATTTGAAACACCCCCAAAAATAGAAACAATCCAAGATATAGTTTTTTCAATTTAAAACCTAAAAAATAGATAAACTATCATTTGGGATTTGAAATTATTTTTACTATACTAGAGATTTGGAATAGGTAAAAATTATTAATTCAGGACCGAAAAAGTCAGTTAGATCATAACACTTTTTTCAATTAAATTGTCCAAAAGACCCATACTTTTCCTTAGATCATTATACCAAAAGTTATTTAAACTAAGTGCAAATCAAAATGTATAGATCATTCTGTCAACTAGGTGGATTAGCTCATCTAGCTATTGGGCTCCTTACTTAATGTCAAATAGGTGGATTAGCTCACCTATCCACTGGGCTCCTCCTAGTGAGAGTCTAGATTCCAATTCCCATTGAGAACAACATGTATCCTTGGAGAAAAAACAAATGCCTGAACTGACCATGTAAAGTAATTCACTGGACAATTATCACTTTTAATCAATTATTTTTAATTTAAAATAGGGGCAAGCTATTCGCACCCAAAATTACTAAACATACCCCAAAAATCAAAATTAAAATATTATTAATTTAATATATGACTTAAATACCCTTATAAGAAATATATTCCTAAACATATCTAAAATTATTAAACCTATTTATTATATAGTTCTAAACATACCCCAACATTACTAAATCTACCAGAAAAATAATGAAACAGTGGAAAATCCCGATTCCCTTACTGATCCAGAAATCTCAAAGATGACGAGTCTTCGCCGGCCGCCTCCTCTGCTAAAGTCATGTGCCCACAACCCCTTACTTCCGGCCTAATGTATGAGTGAAATTTTTTCACAATTATCTTCTTCATTGATTAATGTCCTATTAAAACCTAAATTTCCTATGACAATTTGGAACGCCATTCCACTTCCCACAAAAACTTTTCTTCGTATTTTCATTATTTTTGTGTGAGCTGTGAAGCCTTCTCTCTTTCGGCCATTCACGTACATAAAGAAATATAGCGAACCAGAAAATTTCAACATAGTTACTGCATAATCGAGTCGGGAAATCCGATAAAACGTTACCTTAAGCATTATGTCGTGTCAAGTTCATATTACCACGTGTTTATTTGGCAACATATGCATGCACATCAACACCCCATCAAAAACCATCCACCTACCCCCATCAAACCAACACGTAAAAGCCATGCAAACCCCCCAACCCTCCATAAATACCCCCCAACCCCTTCCACCATCATCACACCCCAACAACAACAATCTCTTCCTCACATCCATCTCACTACCATGGCAACCAAGGCAGCACTCGCAGCAGCACTCCTAGTGGCTCTAGTCGCCCTCGCTGGCGCCACCACCTACACCACCACCGTCACCACCACCTCCATCAATGACGTGGCCAACCCCGCGGGCAGGCAATGCAGCCAGCAGGTGCAGGGGCGCCGATTCCAGGCGTGCCAACGGTTCATGTTGCAGAGGGGCAGCCCTTACAACGACGACGAGGAGGATAATCAGGGACAATATGTGCAAGAATGCTGCCAGAGCTTGAGGCAGATGGACCGCCAGGGCTGCGGCTGTGAAGCCATCAGACACGCCCTCCGCCAGGTGCAGGGAGGACAGCAGGAGATGGGCCAGAGCCAGCAAGTCTACCAGAAGGCCCAGCAGCTTCCTCGTATCTGCCGATTGAGGTCTCAGCAATGCCAGATCCATGTCGTGTTTCTGTAGATTGAAACACGACGTCGTAGCACCATGAATAAGAGGAAATCAAACCGTTAACCTTTTCTCTTTCTTTTCTTTTTGTAAGATGAGTCTGCTGGCTACTTGTCCTGTCTGTATTTCCTCTCATAATAAAAAGAGACAATAAAATATGCTCTTTATGTAGCAGCTAAGTCTTCAAGAATTGTAACATTCTTGGATGGCAAGACTTAAATCAAGCTAATGCTCTAAATTTTTACCTAAATCACTCATTCTAGAGCATTATTTAGTAAAAAATCAAACAACATTTCACACAGTCTATCACATTTCATATTCTACAACTCCTGAAATAATGATACCAACAGAAGGGAAATGCAAGGAGAAGGAAAAAATATGAGACATTTTATCATTTATTAGTAGGGTATTCAGATGGAAGGTAAAAGGTGGTTACCACATAATCAAAGGTGACTAAAAGGGCCTCCATTAAACAAAGTATTTGACCATTTGAATCTCCTTTTGCTTGAAACCACATCTCTCATAAAACGGTTTGTTGTCACTACTGCAATCAAGAATCACCTTGTAGCAGCCCATTGACCGAGAATGATCAGACAAGTATTGTATGATTCTTGTTCCCAAATTCTTGCCTCGAACACTAGAATCCACTACAACATCTTCAATATGACCAACCTTGCCACAATTCCTTATGAATCTCTTCTCTATAAACACACTCCCTGTGCCAACAATTAACCCTGAACTCTTGTCTTCTATAACGCAGATAAGATGGTCATTGCCGTACTTGGCAACCTCCCTAAATCGTTCTTCAAATGCTTCATCAGAAATGTTGTCACATACGGTCAGTTGTTGTAGCAGGGTAATGAATCCCTTTTTCTTGTCCGTGATCTCTAGTTTCCTAACATGATATGTCTCTTCTTCTGTTGAACAGTTCTCTTTTTGCATGGTTTTGGAGCAATCTTTCTAAAAAGTTCAAAAAGATAGAGAAGAATGAGGCTAACTGAAGATTCAATATGAACATGCTCTCAGCAGGTCAATCAAATCAATAAAAATTACAACTTCACTAACAAAGTGATTGCAAAACAGAATTTTAATTTTCTGAAAAAGAATTTCCAATATTAGCTTCTTGCTCCTACAAAGATTCTCTAGAGCGGAATACGAATCTCCATTAATATAATGAAAATGCACAATGTTGGCAATTTATCAATCAAATAAATCCTACGGCATAAAATCGAGGCTTTAGAAAAAGCAAGTTCTTAATTACTCATAAACAAATGTAAATTAACAGAATTGAAAATCCGAATATCTAATAAGGATAGAACATTAAAACTCGATCAATCATACCTCAATCAGCACGAAATCCTAAAGAAATCACAAAGATGCAGAATTCGAAATTCTGAAAATTAAATCGCCATCAATACTTGAAAAATCCAGAAATAGACATACCTTCAATTTGACAGAATGCTGATTAGTTAGAAGAGAGAGATCTAAGATTTTTTCGTAAATTTGTGCGAGAGAACTGCCAGGTGCTGATATTCTTCTGCTGAAGGGAAGACAGGATCTGCAAGGATGGAGAGAATCAGAGATAATGGGCCCATCGCCCAATTCTGTAGTTCTATCGTGGCTAAGTTCTTAGGCCCATTTAATTATGGGCTTCTATGATGTGAGCCCAACTTTAATTTTATATTGTGGTAGTATTTTTTTTTAAATCCTTGGTCAATGACCTCTTTTAAGTTCGATTTCTCAACTAAACACAAAACGTGATATGCAAGTCTTACAAATGTAAATGTAAAATAAATTACTCCTTATGTTTAACATGATTAAGGGTTGTTTGATTCAAATTCTTTGGTAATAGGTATTATTAAGAAAGTCAATTATAATGGAATGAAAAGTGATTAAAGAGTGAGGAGTAGTTATTAAATCAATGAGAATGATCGAGGAATTTTGATTCACATTAAATCAAATAACATCAATAATAAGAATTAATATACCTCCATTCCCATTAACTCTATCCATTACCCCAATCAAGCACCCCTAAACTTTTCTTTATGCAATATTATGCATTTTAGCTTGATAATTTTTTGGAAAAGAAAATGCAATTGTTTTTTTCCATTTAAATAAACGTCTTCACTATTTAAATGTAAAATTTTATTGAGCTAAAATTTATAAGAGATTGTCTCACGTGTAATTATTTTTATATTTTTTTAAATAATTATAATTATTGCTTTATCATATATAATACTCCCTTCATTTCGGACCACCCTTCTCATTTACTAGTACCACGTTATTTAAAAAATATTACATTTTTTAATTTATTTTGTTGACTTTATAGGATATATGTAAAATTTTTATTTTTTAGGTAATAAAATGTTATAAAATAATGATATATATGAGAAAAATGAGTGACAATTTGAAATTAGAGTAACTTTTGAAATTGTTGGATAGAGACTTAGAGTAATGTGTCATTTTTTGGGATGTGAAGGGCGTTGAGGACGGACGAATAAAGAAAGTGTGAAGGATGGTGAGAGTATTATTTTATTGTTAAAATGTTATTCATTATTGTTTGCCAACTTGATTTGATACTCTCATTATTTCTTCATTCATGATATAAATCAACTCCAACTTAAATCGTGTTTCCTGCAATACATGTCAACATTATATCATCATATCTGAATCATGTTGAGATAATAAGTCGGGTTAGGATCTTTTTATCAAAATATTGTTAAGGTAAAAACTAAAAAGTAATACTCCATTAAATGAGACTGATATGCAGGAACGAAGATTCTTCTCTTTTTTCCCATTACGTTTTTCTTATGCTCTTTTATTGTTCGTTTCTTTATTCTATTGAGATTAAAGAATATTATTACGACACACAATTCATTATTCATCTATGTATATAAAGATTTCAAACATTTTTTTAAATCAATGTTTAACTGGTTGCACGTTTCTGTAAAATGAAATATTTGAATAATATCATTCATGTATATAAAATTATATATAATTCTTCTTTGGAGCATTGTAATGATGAAAAGGGCCTACACCATGAAAGTATCTCCATTTTTTATTGAATTATTCTATGATTGTGCAATATTTGTAACTATATGCATGTAAAAATAAAAGTAATAAATGCCCTATATCTTCTTTGTTCTGTGGCTGATAAGCTATTGGAAATATATGCACGAATTTTTTTCTTGTCGTTAAAATAATGATAAAAAATAAATAAGCAATAAAAAATCTATCTTCGTAGCATAATATTGCAGAATTAATAGCTCTTAATTTCTTCCATTTGTAATTCTCTTCTAAGTAGTGTTTGCAATTGGATCAAATCAGCATCCACAATATATATCATGCACCATATTTCGTATGGTTGAACACATTTAATTAATTTCTTTTTAAAATTAGAAAATAATAATTAAAAAAAAAATTAAAAACCGTTGTGTATTCTCAATGGTGCAGAATTAGGCCTCCTTCCTTCTTTCATCAAAGAATCTCTAGCCATCACAATTCTGCTGTTGACCAATGAGGCATCGAAGGCCGCACAGTCGACCCAATCCTTGAGAAAATCCTCCTGGCCCCAGATATCCGGTATCCAGACCCGACCCGCCACTTCCACCCGGTGTCTCTTCAGCCTCTCTCTCCCGCTACTGCACGCAGCCTCCTCTACTGTTCCATTCTCTGCAGTTCCGCTCTCTTCCTCCTTCCTCTTGTTCTCTGATTTGGCAGCGGAATCTGGTAATGGATTTTCTGCGGTCTGATCATGGGATTTTGTAGTGGATTCGGGTTGGAGGATGGGATCCATGTGGATGAATCGGATTCGGATGGAAGAGAGTTGAAGGTTGGGAGGAAGAAGGTTGGAAGAGAAGGGGTATTGAATGGGGTGTTGGGATTACACGTCAACGGAAAGTGTTGTGCTTTGTATGGTATAAGACAAGTTTACGTGTCTTCTTCTCAGATTGTGTGGTTTTATAATGTATCTATATATATATATATATATATATGTATGTACGTATACGTGGAAGAAGTGATGTGTGTTTGAATTGGAAAGGATTTTTATTTGGGAATGAGAGGTTGAATTTTAAGATGTTTTGGGCCAATGGTCATCACGAATTTGATATGCCTATGGGACAATTCACGTCATTGCCAAAATATGCACCTTTTATTTATTTATTTTTATTTTATCAAATGGAGGCTGAAAATATAATTCTCTTTTGAATTAATATTTTGAAGTTAAATGTCAAATTTTGGAAGCCAAAATATTCATGAGACTATTTTGAAATCATTTCATACTTTATTATTAAGTTATCATTGATAATTAGTATATTGTTAAGAATGTTAGTCATTTTTTATTTATATTATAAATTGTACAGAAAATAATTTACTTTATTATTGTTATTATTTTTTATTAATTGTGTATCACTTTTAATTAAAATATATATTTTATAAAAATCTTTCTATTAGATGATATTATACAAACTTTTTCCATAAAAGAAACTTTAGGGAAGAAAAATGATTGTGCTTTAAAAATAAATTTTAAATTATTAAAGTAAATATTAATTTTTGAGATAAAATAGTAGTAATCCATAAATGGTCTCGCAAAACTAATTAGAGCATTCCAAAAATAAAAAAAAAAATTATATATATATATATATATATATATATTTTAAATGAGACTCACGTAAAAAAAATTAATAGTATATTTTTATGAGTCCACATACAATAATAATATTACTCACAATCACTCTATACATTAAAATTTTATACCTTTAAACATATATATATGACACATAAAAAAAAGAAGTATATTCTTTAATTTTCATACAAATTATAGCTCTATTTACGTAGTGAAGGAAGTATATAAGAGGAGTTATATACGCTGTTTTGAAAATTATTACTCCCTTAATCCCATTCAAAAAGGGTTTTTTTTTTCTATTTTGGGCGTCTCGAGTTTGCTTTCATTTTTTACACACATATGAAACCACACACATTCATTTATACAATTAAAATATGAAACACACGCTCTCATTAATATAATTACTCATTACACATTAAATAATAATACTCTTTAATTCACTTAAAAAATATAAAATACTTCATAACTAAGTTGTAGTAATAACTATTACTCAAACTTAAAATTTAGTCAAGTTGCGAAATGAGTAATAGTTTGTGATTTTAAAGAGATGAGTGTAGGAGCATCTCCAAAAATCTCTCAATATAAAAGTTACTTATTTTATACTCCCTCCGTCCCAATAGGTATACATTTGTTTTTTTGCACAGAATTAAAAAGTATTATTATTTAATGTGTAGTAAGTAATTTTATTAGTAAGGTGTGTGTGACCCTAGATTAAATGTATTAGTTATGTGTGTGGGTCCCATGTGTGTTAAAAAGAAAAATGTATATATTTGGTGCGGACGTCCAAAATAGCAAAATGTATACATTTTCGGTGGACGGAGGTAGTAATTTAAATATTTTAATTATAAAAATTCACCAACACCTTTTCAAAATAAAAATAAATTTACACAATAATTTTGATTCTTTAAATTTAGAGATTACACATAAACTCTCTAAAGTTAATACTTACTCCCTCCATCCCGTTTCAATATTTACGTTTGCTTTTTGCACGTTGATTAAAAAGTATTATATTTTAATAGAAAGTGGGTGGAAAAATATAATATTTAATGTGAAGTAGGTAGGTGTATCAGTGTTGGATGATATATTAATTGTTTTAGGTGGGTCCCATATTCCTAAAAAGGAAAACGTAAACATTGAAATGAGACGCGCAAAATAAAAACGTAAACATTGAAACGGGATGGGGGGAGTATACATTTTATTTACTATTTTAATACACATGATTTTTTGCGCTTTTTTCATACATCATCTTCTATGCTACACCTTATATGATTGACATGTAAGAGGGAAAGAAATTCAACCACTGCCCCTCTGTAGTTTAAGTTTTCCTTTTTAGAGTATGATTTATCTCTTTCCTACATATCATCCATTTAATTATGTGACATAGAAGATAATGTACGAAAATGACATAGAGAATACGAGCCGTGATTTTAATACTTCTATTATGCATTGTTTAAAATCTTACTTAAATATTTATTAATTCACATATTTATTACTTTTGTCATTAGTGCAAGTAAAGAGATATTTTTAGAGAAAACTTTAATGAAACTCAACTACCATCGCTGCCCTTCTTTTTCAATCCAATTTGCAGCATTACATTCTACACCAACCAAATTAAGTCCTTCATTAATCACTTCCACAAAATGCATATTTTCAACTAATTAAGATTCCATAACTTAATTCACTCTCTCAATTAAATTAAATAAATAAAAACATAAGTGACATATTTTGCAACGGTTTATTTTTTTCAAACCCATCATTTTAAATTACTTTTATTCTCAAACACAATTATATAAACTTTTTAAGGGATGATTTTTAATAAACTTACCCTATAAATTAAAATCAAATATAAATATAGAAAAGCATTACAATAATATATCAAAGAGGATGTTAAATAAGCTAATTCGTGTGTGCTTGTAATTCATTAATTAATGAAATACCCATCGAGATTATTATTATTATTATTATTATTATTATTATTATTATTATTATTATTATTATTATTAATCAAGGTAGACTAAATTTAAATATTTAGCACTCGTGTAACATGATCACAACATGTGTATCATCATTTTAGTGATGACCGTTGATTAGCGATTATAATAAGTCAAAAAGAAAATCATTTTATGGAAGAGTATTGAGTGGTCAAAAATAGTATGGATTCATTTTTCATTAATAATTAATTTGATTATGATCTGTGGGACCTTTTTTATTTGCCGACTAGTCTAGTTTGGTCACCCCTATAGAAATGTTTAATTTTTTTTTTCCTCAAAGGCAGAAAAATGATGAAAAGCACCTTAAGATTGATGATAAGAGAAATCTAATAATATAATTATATAATCTATAAATTAAATTACTTCCTATAAGTTGTTCTTTATAAAAAAAATATGTAGGTAATTATTATTTTTTATAAATATGATTGTGTCGAATCGATTTACAAGTTACTTGTGCTACATTTAAAAAAAAACATATAGTTGATTTGAATTTAATTGAGTTGATTCGAGCTACGCAAATTGGTTTAGAGCTTGAATTTTAATCATACTTAATATAAGCCCACGAGGTTAATTGAGCTCAAATTTACATTTATATCTTTTTCTTTTAATTAAATTTTTATATTTATTTATATAATTTTAAACTAAAAACTAAATCCTTGCAATGAGATAATAATTTTTGACTTTCATTTAAATCAAAATATATATTTAATGAAGTTATTAATATAAATATTGTTTAGTCATATCGAGTTCAAAAAATTAAGCTGGTCGAATAGATTAGATCTAGTCGACTTTCGAGCTTTGAATTACTCCCGCCCCATTTCAGATTACACACTTTTCATTTTGGATTGTCCTACAAAAATTTGTATATTCCTAAAAAAAATAAAAAGTCAAACATAATCACCCTTCCACCCTTAAATGGTGTACCCCACCATTAGGGGCCCCCACCGCCCCTGCCCTGGGGATTGGTGGAGGAGGTAAATCGCAGGATGTGCCTCAAGTGGCTTATAGGGACACCCTTCCACCCTTACCTAACACACTTAACATACTTTATCATTTATTTATTATAAAAAATATCATAATACCCCTAAAAGTTATTACTTTTCTTAATATGTGTGCCGAAAGAAGCATGCAAACTTTTGTGGGACGAAGAGAAAACTCGAGGTTGACTCATCTCATTTTTAGCCTCCTTCATAATATTTGATATTTCTACAAATAAAATATAAAATTATTTTAAAAAATATCCAAATTAATTGGTATATTAACATTTTAATAGTAAATATACACAAATTTCCAATAATATCCTTTACTAATGTAAAGAAATACAAATTTTTAATAAAAATAAATATTTTATAAAATCATCCATTATTTTGAAATGAATGCATGTGTATATTTATTTTTTTTTAAATACTACTATATTAAAGTATTTGTATTTGCATGAGATGCACAACTCATTCCGAGGTTGGTAGTCAAAATTCACAAGATTAATTAATAGTGACGTGAGGATAATAGGAAATCAAATTATTAATAAATTTAATAATTAATTAATCAATTTTAAACGGAAAATCAAGCTATATTAATGATACGTTAACTCAAGTCACATGGGCTTGTCTCCAATTTATGGGCCTACTTAGATCGACTCATTTTTTTTTTTTTTTTTTTTAAATTAGACAGCCCCACGTCCTCATGCTTTTCTAATTTTTGGCATGAAATGAAAGGATTCAAAGCAAACAAATGTGGAACTAAAAATGGAATTTTGATTTTTGGTCCTCTATTTTATGCTTTATTGCAAAGTCTAAGTAAAGAAGTGATTTGATTTTAGCTAACCATAGTGATTTAGTAAATCTAATTCTTCCAAAATGGAGAATCTAGCAAACATCAAAGGAATGTGGGGAATTAAAGTTCCTTTAAGTATGACATCATATCATTAAAGTTTTTAAAATGGACATCCAGCAACTAACAAGTGATTTGACTAATAATAATCCCTTATTATTACTCCATCCTTTTATTTTATTAATTTGTCTTTTATTATTATAGTTGCAAATTTGCAAGTGTCATTTTTGCATATACAGCTTATGATAATCCCTCATTATTATTAAGTCACTGGAATAAGGATAAACTAATGAGTAATATCTATCTTAGTTCTAAATGCAGTACAAAGTATAACACTTGTATCAACTTGTGGAATGTAGATCTATTTATTAAGAAATGTGTGGGAAAATGGCTGCTTTTCTTTCTTTAAACTAAGATCACATTCACATGGATGACAACTCAAAATCCTGTACAGAATAGCACAAATGAGAAAGAGTGATGGAGTGGAAAAATTACGTTAGAGGGCGAAGGGGTCGACCAGGGACTAGGCTCTAGGAAACCGGGCGCGTCCTTTCTTCCTCAAGAACTCGGGGATTTCTACAAGCCCGCCTTCTAGAAATGACGAGGGGCTCCTATTGAAACCAGGGGTCGGATCTCCCTGATTTGCCTGCATTGTTTATACAGAATGATGGGTGAATGAGCAAGATTTTGAGTCAGACATAGTAGCGAATGGATACCTGGAGGGACCTCCCGTCACTTTCCTCTTGTCGTTTGAAACCAGTGGCTATCAACGTTATGCTAACCTGTGTTTATCAGCAAAGCAAATCCATCAAGTTTCAACACGTGATGATATCTTTAAAGCCATTGTTTCCTACTTTCAGCAACCTTTGCCTATATTCCCACATAAGACATACTTTCCTAGTCAAGAAACTCTCCTTAATTATACAAGTAAATAATAGGTGGACAAGGTAGTACATTGTAGTAATATCCCGAGCTTAGAAAAAGTAGCCTTAAACGAGTAAACTTACTTGACCAGTAAGGGATGGGTCTACCACAGCACCGAATATTAAGTTGGCAGCTGGATCCACAAGATCATATATGACCTCTGCTGCAGCATTAACCTGTCACCCCGATTTTGGAGGGGAAATAGTAATCAACAAATCTACTTGGAAAAGGTAGTTTTATAGCTCAATATGGTCATGAATAAGTATTAGGATAGCAGGAGTTATTCGTAAACCAACATAGACCTGCATATCATAAACGGTTGAAGGTAATGAGATTTTCCTTTTGCATCCCTCAAAGGATGCATGTCCAAGTTTTAAAGTTGTGCATGGGAATTTATGGCATGCATTGAGAGACAAATTATAAAGCATAATCTCAAGCATCTAGCTCTCCATGTAAAGCACTGCAGTGAGTCATGACAGTAAAGTCGCATTTCCAGTAGCTTCATCAATTAATTTTTCAACCCTTCGTTTTCATTTTGTGTTGAATATCTCTCATTGTATGTCAATGCTGGAACTAGGTCAGAATAATGTCGATAGGATAGAAGATTACATCAATCTACAGGAATCAAGAAAAGGA
Organism: Pogostemon cablin; assembly: GCA_023678885.1. NCBI lineage: Eukaryota > Viridiplantae > Streptophyta > Magnoliopsida > Lamiales > Lamiaceae > Pogostemon > Pogostemon cablin. The sequence goes on from CM042983.1 coordinate 3,406,858, forward strand.
GTGGATGGTAGCCACACTACCTCAAACAATGTTAGATCAGTACCACCAGTTATATTCCACACAATTCCAGTAGCTCTTTCTATACCAATATCCAGCAAAGGAGATTGAATGGCATTTAACGCAGCATCTCTAGCCCTGGTCTTTCCTGAATTTCAGAAAGATGGCAATATTAACCAAAAGCTGAAACACGATAGATGGAAATTGATCTGACATCAGCTCATACACAATTCGTTTCACATACAATTGCGAAAACTAATAATTAAGGCGACTTAGCAGCAATTTGTATATGGATAGTGTCTGCCAATTGGAGGAAAATGAGATTCATTCCCAGAAATTAGGCTCACAAACCAGAGTGGTGAAAATGACCATTTCTTTATCTATCTAAATACCACAGTGATCTAAAAGAAGAGAAAAATTCATAAGGAGAACTTCTGTAGCAATATTTTACAAGTGTCTCGGGTCAAAACTAGCAACTCTAAGCACGAAATAAAATGCTTTTTCCAGAATACCTGTTGCTGTTCCTATTCCCATTAACGAAGAGCCAGCATTAGCCATAATAGCTCGGACATCAGCAAAATCTACATTTACTAGCCCTGGAATCTGCAAATAATCAATTCCAGGACTTGCTTAAAAATACGAATTGCAGCCAATTGATTGCCATGCAGAACATTACAGAAAAGTTCACAGACGTCTTGAAGATATAAGAAAGTGTCACTCAACAAATTATTCCACATAACAAGAACAAATCCATGTTGTGATGTGCAAGAATAATGAAGTAATTTATGAACAATAAAGGTATAAGCACAATAATGAAGTAATTTATGAACAATAAAGGTATAAGCACATTGGTTGACCCGCCTATAAGTGAGTGTTTCGAGACATGCAAGCAGCTATACCGTAATTATATCAGAAATACCACGAACTCCTTGCCTAAGAATATCATCAGCAAGATTAAATGCTTCTGTTACTGGGGTAGATGGGGAAACCGCTGTCAGTAGCTTATCATTAGGAATAACAATAAGAGTGTCAACGTTTTTTCTTAAAGCTGCAATTCCTTCTTGGGCTTGAACAGCTCTTCTTCTTCCCTCAAATGAAAATGGAGTGGTTACTATACCAACAGTCAAAATACCCATAGCCTTTGCAATTCCAGCAATTACAGGAGCTCCACCAGTACCTGTTCCACCACCCATACCAGCCTGCATATTTTACCAAATGAGATGAGATATTGCAACAAGCCAAAGGAGCATTTCATGTAGTAAACATGTTTTTGTTTCTTGCTAGTTTGAAAAAAAAAAGCAGAGATCGATTTTCAGACTTAACCCAATTAAGAATTGATAGCTTATTTCATAACATTATGACATGGGACTCAAGTCATTCTATCCATGAGGCTACCTAACATAAACATATTATGCAAATGCCATTTTTTTACAGATTTAACATTAGATAAATTATGATACTATAACCACTCATGAACTCAACAGAACAAAATAATAGATCGTCTTCTTAAAAGCTTGATACATACATTTCTAATTTGACACAAAACACATACAAATATGTAGACAAAAATAGATACCATTTTAGTTTAACATCCCTTAAAATCAGAATAATCAACAATTATCGCATGATTACACGTACATTTGATTTTAAAATATAGACTCAGGGTTAGATTGAGGATATTATAATGTGGGTTTCGTAATAAACAACAGATTTTCACTATTGGCCATGAAAGGAACAAAATGATGATAGCATAAAATGAAATTTTATGATAGTTCCACTTAATGGGGAAAGTTATCAAAGACACATATGGATTTTATTGGGTTGGCATTTCCCTTGAGTTACTGCCAATCAAAAGACTGAACTTACAGTCACAAAGACCATGTCTGCTCCATAAACTGCATCCTCCAAAGTTTCTTTGCTTTCTCTAGCAGCATTCATTCCAATATCGGGTTTCCCACCTGCGCCAAGTCCTCGGGTTAACTCTTGACCAATCTGCAAGCGATACTCAGGAAATACAGGTGACATCCGCAGAGCTTGGACGTCAGTATTAACTATCCAAAACTCAACCCCCTTCATTGCACTTTCAATCATGCGATTAACTGCATTCGAGCCACCACCTCCAACACCAATAACCTTGATCTTGGCCTCATTATAGTTGTTCAAACTTGAGGAGTCTCTCAAGCTCTGTGTATCATCTTCACTTGAAACATCCTGTCCAGGTGTGGTCAAGGTGGAGTTTGTCTCACCTCTAAGCATTGATACCTCAGGATGTAGATTAAGAAACGGGTCCTTACTATGGAATTGATTGGCACTATGTGAATTTGCTGAATATTTGAAATGGGGGGAGTTTAAACCACATTTGTGGCTAACACTGGAGAATCCAATCCTATCTTCGACCATTTTCAAGGGGGAAACTCTAGCCCCAAGAACAGTCAATACCCCTATCGGTCTACGGGTATCAGGAGGTGTAAAATAAGGTGATGTACAGGTTGCCATTGACGATGATACTTCAATACTATCACAATGCCCAACTTTCCAGAAGGCCTACTAACTATATTTCAAGCTTAAGCCTTCTTTCTGTCTGATTACCTGCAACAGAGAGCTCAAAAAAATGGAACGAACATGCTAATAAAACGCTAATTTAAAGAATAAAATCAGGGAAAAACACAAAACTTCTTATCTTAATTGCTTTCATAAATGCAGCTCAATAATACAGAATCAAGACTTAACCCAAATATCCAATTGTAAACCACAATAAGGCATCATCAGCGCCAAATGAAAATCAAATTATAAACCTGGGGTAAAATGCAGATAAACTTAGAAAATTATGCTAAGTCAATGCTGCAATTGTAAGCAAGAATATTCAAACTATGGGAACAAAGTGTTCAAGAAAACGAAATCAACAGAAGCAACAAGAGGAAATTTAATCTACGATATAGAAGCTCGAGTTTTGCTGTTCACCTGAATTCTGCAGCCGCAATGCAAGCATAAAAATATGCAGAGGGTTCTGAAAATTTCCTTTTTTTTATTTTTTTTTATTTTAATAACTATGGTTATTATTAATTACACAAGCTATTTTAAATATAGAACTATAGAAGGCATTAATTAATACAGTGAATAGTGATGTACTGATGCGCGATTTTAGAAGAGAGAGAGAGAGTAATATTGCCGTCATTTTCAATTTATTGTTGGAATCGCTGAGAACGAGGTTGTGATCGTTTATAATTAATTAATTTTATTTTAATGATTTTACTTTCAATATTAAAAATACTGCTGAATAGCCTGAATAGTTGGAGAATAAAAATATTCACCATTTAAAAATAATTTTATAGAACTTCAATATTAGTAATATTACGTAAAGTTTACTTAAAAAGTATCACTTCTTTTAAGTTTTTTTTTTTTAAATTTAAACTTAAATTACCGTAATTTTTATATGAGTAAAGAATGACTTTTTCTTTCTACTAAATAATTATTTTGTCACATAGAGTTAATAGTTTTCTGATCCATTCCACATATAAACTTACCATTTAACCATTTCATTTCATATTTTATAGCATAATTTTTAGGGTTTATTAAATAAGAATTTATTACTAACTAGTACAAAATATATTAGGATATTACTAATAGATACATAATATATATTTTATTACTATCCACTACAAAAGTATTCAATGAAAAATCTTAATTATCCCTTTATACGTGTTAATAAAATATATATAAATTTACGGTTATAATTCACATCCTATATTTTAGTTCTCTTTTCAGCGGAAGAATTTAATGTTTTTGAAGTATATAAAAAATCACAATATATTATTCCTGAAAATAACAATATCTCCAATATTTCTGTAAATATTGTGTGAAGACTACTTAATCTTTTTTCTGAATACTTTTTGAGTATTTTTGAAAATTAATTATTAAGCCCAACATATTTTCTAAACACAAAAATTACAAAAACTAACGAATATTAAGTCTTATATTTTTTCTGAATACAATCTGAATATTTTTTAAAATTATTAAATATTAAGGTCTACATATTTTTTGAATACAAAAATTACGAAAACTATCAAATATTAAGGATTATATACTTTCTGAATACAATATATCTGAAAATTATTGAATATTAAGGCCTACAATTTTCTGAGTATAAGCACCAAATAATTAAAATATCCACGAAGTGCCTACATATTTTCTGAATACAAGCGAGATAATTTAAAAATCCACACAACGATGAGGGTGCTTTCTTCCCCGACATCTATTACGTATTGGGTGCTTTCTCTCTCGTTCCAAAAGAAGAATCATTGGATAAGAGTGAAATTGAAATTGAACACAAGATTCTTAAACATATTTTTTAATATTTGACGTATTTTGTACAGATTGACTAATCTTCAACATATTTCCTATTTTTGTAGAGAAATTAATGGGTAAATTAATTTTTGAATACAATTAAAATAACAATAAGATTAAAAGTGATATTTGATGTATTCAATTTGTAGTAAATAGTAATATAATTTACATGTTATATCTAGTAGTAATATAACTGCATAAAACATATCTATGAGTAATGAACCCTTAAAATAAAGTAATTATTCATATAATACATGTGGAAAAAAGAAAAAAGGTTAACATTTACCTAAAGTGGGCCTGCGGGCTCTTAGATTGGGCTCCAAAGTAATGCGAGTGTGAGAAACCCTTATCACTCTGGATTTAATTTGATTGGTTGTTTTTTTTTCTGTCGATTTTGACCTCACAAGTATCCAATTTCAATTTTGTTAATGATAGGACCTAACGTTGTATAATATCATGAAGAACATATGTTAATATAAAAATATCCATTAATTTAAAATTTATTGTAAAGAATTTGATAGATGTGTATATTGGTGCATCCGAGTGCAAGAGTGCACCATATGTGTATGATTTTTTATTCTATTTTGTGTATATATTATTTTATTTTGTATACGTGTTTTGTTAATTGTATATTTTTTTTTCACACTAAAAAAACTAACATCCATATGTGTATAACTTTTTATTCAATAGTGTACATGTTTTTTAATAATTGTATTTTTTTTACACTCAATTTTTCATTAAAAAAACTAACAATTAAATTGTATACATTTTTGCACATAATTGTATATGTTTTTGTTTATATTTGTATATGGGTGCACCTTATCTTAGGGTGCACACTATAATTAGTCTTGTGATAGATAATCTGCCACAAGCCCCTTTTCATTTTTTTTTTATTTTTTTTATTTTTAAACACATTGGAAAAAATACAGTATTTCTTTATATATTTTTCTTCTATCAAGAATAAAATATGATATATATTAATTTGAGTATTTACAATCATAGTCAAACATAATGCATGTGGCATTTTCCATTTTATTAATTTTAAAAAGAAAAACGAAATATTAACAAATTAAATACCCTAAAAGTTATTGAGGCCTACTTGGGTGACCCGTGGTCACGCATCCACTCATGTGAGAGGGTTATGCGTGACCACGGGTCATCCAAGAATTACCCAAAATTATTAATGGCACCAAAACGTGAATGATTAGGCCCAAATCTGACCTATTTAGATTAATTGGGCCCTAATTCTAATCCATGTGTAAAACAATGGGTTAGCGGCCCAAAGACCACTATAATAAATTGCGCAGTATTTGAATAAAGTAATGACTAAAGTTGTGTAAACCGAAAGCCGCCGCATGCATCAGGGCCTTCTCTTCGCCGCGACGGAGCTGTTCCGCCGCAGTCCGGTAAGGTTACAGACTTAATATCTTTATTTTAACTGACTCACTCTGACTTTCCTTTTATTTTTCTGGTGCAATCTTACTTGAATTGAGATATTTTTTACAGTTTCGACGCTCTTTATTTACGATTTTTCAATTGAATATTTAAGGATCGTTTACAGACTTTATTGTGATATTTATTGTTTTTTGTTAATGTGAAGATAATCGGATAATCTTCTTTCAACAATTCTGTCCGTAAGGACCTGTTACGGCCCCCTATGATCCTATCCCCCGCCGTCGATTTTTATTTTCTGTTTATTTAATATAAATAACAATTTGGAAAATGAACACATGTTTTACACATATATACCTCATTTATAAGCTCTAAAGAACATTTTTTTACTTAATACTGTAATTCTGATTCAAATTGAGAGTAGGAAGTGTTTCTAAGTTCTTTCAGAAATATTACTATGAGGATTTGTGATTGTAACCCTTTTTTTTTCAGAGAATAGAGTAGAGTTCCCAGCGTTCATGGTATGTGAGAATTATTCGAGCATCCAGATTCATAGAATTCCTAGGCAAACGGTTTCTGCAGTAAGAGAACCTAACATAATATGAATAATATCGTAGAATACATAACTCTTTTGGTAATGGCATAACGAACATAAATCTTGTTCTGCATTACTCAAACTTCACTCCACTTTCGAATATCTGGACAAGGAGCTCAAAATGCTGTTCTCCATAGTAGAAACCATTCCTGCAACGGCCCTGAAAGTAAGCTGAGTATTATTTAGTTGATAAGATGGTCAAAATGATATGCCCGTAAAATCTTTTATGTCTCAGAGTTGAAGGAGAAAAAAGTGAGGAAATTACTTCTCAAATAAACTTTATGCACATTTACCCTGTATTTTTCCTCTAGCAGTTTCTCATTGCCATAAACAACATTGTTCCTCTTATTCCAGAATATGCCCTTATGGGTCAGTAATTCTGAGAAATCATTGTATCTTTTCTTAAGAAGCTTGAGTCTTGATTTCAGAAAACAATCTGAATATATGGGACCAAATATTGTACGGAACTTCTTGTACACATAGAGCTGGCGTTGTTTTGTGAAAATTGAACCTGGTTTATATCCCCTTTCGATCACTTCGGCCAACATCTTTAGGAACTGAAATTCTCCGTATCCTCTATTTCCAGGTTGCATAGGCTGTACATGTACGTTTAGATTGTCCATCTGTGATTTTGAATTAGTGAAAAAATGTGATAGGATAATTACCATGTGATGACAGGGCTGATCATTAATTTCAGGACATACGTGCATTTTATTGCTGGATAGAAGGTATGGATTAAACTATGTTTGTCTGTGGATTGCATCATAATATAATCCCTAAAGCACCGACATAGGCAGGTTTTTCTTTGATACTTTTCAGTCTAAAATATCATAAACTCAATACTCTTATTTTCAAAATCTTCCTTCAAATATATGATTCTCTTCGAAACATCATCCAAGATTTCTAGCAAATAGGCTACTCTATAAGAGTAAAAGACAATTTCTCTAGGTTTTTCAAGTAGAATGCTACAGTCTGATATTTAGGGAAGTCCACTCCTGTGAAAGCAGGGTGCTGGAATTTATCACTTTTCTCTTTAGTATCCATGATGATTACTCTCAAATGAAATTTAGACGTAGAGACTTTGAGAGGCATTCAGTGTAAGGCTAGAAAATGCATATATAATTGGAAATATACACTGATATCTTTTGACGAATATGTCTACAAGAGTTTGATCATGATCTAAACTGCTACCTTTGCTAACTCACTCTGATTTTTTATGTTTAGGCCTTGAATCGATAAAACTCCTTTTTTAAATATATGAAATGACTTATGTGGTCTATCATTATCAAGAAATATAAAATCTGTTTAGTAGAGTTAGACTTGCCTTTATTCCAAGATTTATTACCTAAAAATTCCTACTGCCTGGTCAACTGCTGATAATGGCTCAATAGTGCCTAATAATTTGGGTCCATTTTTTCTCTATTATGCTTCCCAAGATTTAAAGACGTAGATCCAAATTAGTTTGCAGCTTGGATCTTATCCTTTCCAGACACAAATCATTCAACCAAATAATGCTTTAACCCTGTTTTATTTTTTTTCTCACTAGTAACTCGGTAAGATTATCATTTCTAATCTTCTTCACATGTTATAGGCTCTTTTTTTTTGGTTCATTTTAACTTTCTGACATTCTGAAACATTGTTACTTTTCTTGTTAATTCATATACCAAATAGCAATCTAAGCCAATAGATATATGATACTTCCATGTCTCCATCAATATATATCTTTAGCACACATGCATAAAATTCGCACTCAAATTTGCTATCAAAAATCTAATTGATGAAAAGTAAAATTTGAGTTCTAAATCTCAATATTCCTGCTTTTCCAGAAATTCTTAGAGAAGAACAAAAAAATTGTGACTAACCTTTTCTCCAGGAATACCCTTTGATTCTTGAAATGAACGGAAACTCTTTGGGATAATGGCTTTTGTAATTAGCAGAGATATGAGGAAGCTCTATTGTGTTTTAATGATTCTTTTCAGGCTTTTGCCCATAGTTGTTAAAAGCGCAAGGCGCACCGAGGCGCAAGGACCCCTAAGTGCGCCTGAGGCGCAAGGCGCGCCCGAGGCGCCCGCCTGGGCTACATTTTGCCCAAAACTCAATTTATAATATATATACTCAAATATATCCTACTTACAATCATATTACCTAACTAAACTAACATAAAAATTACATAACATCACATAATGATACATAATAACTCATAATAGCATCATAACACAAAATATAAACACAAATAAATCCAAAACTTAAAATCTTCCACGCAAATAAGTAGCAAGTTAATGAACATTTCAATAGATAAGCTATTAGCAAACTAATTAGTCCTCATTCTTCATCCACCTCGTCCTCCTCGTCCTCCTCCTCCTCAAATTGATCATCTTCAAAATCATCAAATACTCCTCTCATACTCGAAGCCTTTTCCAACTTCTTGTTGCTCATATAGTTTTGGATTTCTTCTCTTACGTGAGGAGGAACATTTTTGCAGTCTTTTGCATTCCGATACCCCCAGCAAGGTGTTGCTTTGCTCGGTGCGCTCCTCCTTTAAAAACACTTGAGCAAAAGTTGCATTTCATTTCATTCCTATTATTATTCACTATTTCACAGTACTTCCACTCCGGGTCTTTTGATAAATTAATTGTTGATCCACTACCACTTTCATCCTTCTCTAATTGTTACCTATGTAATGGAGTAGAGTAGTATAAATTATCAAATAGATTAAAAAAAACAATCTGAAAATAATTGAAAAAGGAAAAAAAACAGTAGGTTAAATTATATTGGTGAAAAAAGAAGAAAAAAGTAAGTTACTCAAAAGTCCAAACATAACAGAAAAAAGAAAGAAGTAAACTAAATTAGAAAAAAAAATAACATAAAGAAAACAGAAAAAAAATCTTTAAAAAAATAAGAAAAAGATAAAAAAAAACTCACTTTCCGGCAGGTGGCAGGCTGGCAGCTGGGCAGCGGTGGCGCGTCCAGGCGGCGGCGGCGATTCAGGCGGCGGCTGCAGATGGTGTGGTGGAGTGGAGGTGAAGGCAGCTGCAGCCCACCTCTCTCTTCTTTGAAAATTCTATTAGACCCTAACCCTAATTCTCAATTTATATACTCCTTATAAGTGGGCTGCCCCCTTCTACTTATAAAAACGTTTTAGCACTTTAAAATAGAAGTAGCAACTTCCAAAAATAAAAAAAGGGAAAAAAACAGAATGTTTCAGAGGCGCGCCTTAGGCGCGTCTTTTAGATCTCTCCGAGGCGCACCTAGGCGCGCGCCTGCGACACAAACGCCTTGGCCTGAAAAATATCGGCCAATCTAGGCGCACGGCTGTGAGCCTCCGCGCCTCAGCGCCCGAGGCGCGCCTTTAACAACTATGCTTTTGCCTTTTCACTTTGACACGTATGGAGGCAGTTACACTCAACTTTGTACTTTCTGGCTGTAATCATGGCGTAATAAAGACGTAAGACGAGATTTCATGAATTATAGTTTTATTTAATAAAAGTATCTATTTCAAGACCCACATATCTTTTTTATAGAATAATGGTTATAAATAAAGCTGTGAAACGTGAGGTTATGGAAAATTATGTTCGGAACTCTATGATGCCAAAATTTGCACAATTAAAAGAGAAATAGAATTAGCACCTACCAATATAGCTTACTGCAGAAATTGAAATAACGTATGCATACGCAAAAGGATTTTTACTTTTAAAAGGTAGAATGTTTTGTTTATCCAGAGTATGACCTTTTATACTAGGCTAACTTATCAATCACATTAACTTTATTTGGATTGCGTACAAGGGCATTATATAATTTGCAATTAATTACTAATTTCGCGTTGCACTGTTAAGAATGATATGGAGGTCAGACTGTGTTATCTGTTGGTTCAAAAATTAAATTGTTTCCTGAAAACCTGTATAAAATTTTGTGACACAGTTGTTTTATATCTTATATTGGTTGTATGAAATACCTAATTGCCAACTGTATTTCTATTGGTAGAGCCATTAGATCATAATCTGGTAATCTTTAAATTTAAATTCTCATTCTAATTTCTTAGGGATGAATCACCCAAGTTGCCTTCTAAATTGATGTTTCTGGCTTAACTTTTACGTTCCAATTTCAGAGCTTTGAAATCTGCTTCCTGGAACAATTTGCTTATAAGGTGTTTTTACTGAGCAACTTAAGTATTTTGGTATTGCATTAGAAATCTGAGTCATGAACTCATGATAGTATTTATCTGAGTGTTACATTGTTATTACGAGTGCAGCGACATTACAGAAGAGAGTTTTTAACTTATCTATGTTGTTCCACATACAAGAACCCTCAGGTCTGTCCATCTTCTTCTCTTCACATTGATTGTGTGTGTGATACATTCTTGGTCTGTCTGCAGGTGGTTGGACAAGGCTGCAGTTGTGATAACCCACAGAGCCTCTGGAGGAGCAAGAAAAGAATCCATGTAGACTTTGCAGGGTGACAGAAGTGGAGGAGGCGAAAACAATGGTTCGCATGATTCCTGTATGGATGACTTTCATCTTATGTGGTGTTGTGTGGAGCATTGGATACACCTTCTTTGTTGAGCAACTAGACCATCTAAATCACAAAGTCGGCCACCTCAAGCTCCCCTCCGTAGCCCATTTTTGGTTCTATGATCAAGTACAGAATCAATCTGCCAAATCTACGCCAATTTTGTAAATTCATCAGGCCAATCAGGGTCAAGAAAGTTTACTCCTTCATGAGGGATCGCGGTATCAATGACACTCACAAACCTGTGGTGTGTCACAGCAGCCAAAGTGGAGGATCGAAGGCTTGGTGCAATCCATGAGCATGGACTAGTCGACGAGCCTGACAAAACAGTGCCTATGACCATCTTGTTGTTTCCACAGTTCGTTCTACTTGGAGCATTTTCTGGGATCTTTCATTACAGTGCCATTTGCTTCTTCATTGATCAGTCCCCTGTATCTACAGAAAGCCACCTGCCGTTTTTCGTCAGGGCAGTTTCTGGTGTCAGGGATTCTTGGCAGTGCTGTTACTGTATTTGTGGTCGAAAAAGTTAGTGTAAGAGGAGAAAACACAAACTGGTTTCAGCACTACATGAACAGGAGTAGAGTGTATAAGTACTTCTGGACACTAGCTTGGTTGATGGCAATCAATCTCGTGACCTTTGGTATCGTAGTTGTATTGTTTCAAGGAATCAGAGTTGGAAGATTAGAATGGTGATGAGTTTGGTGGGATCAAAAGCCGTACGATGATGGCTCCAATGGCTTGTGTTGCTGCTGTTCTTGGAGGTCTTTTTTCAGTTTTGTTAGTTATCTATGTATGAATGTCTTTTTCTGATTTTATCAATTTCTACATTTAGCTTTATCACCTTTATCTACTAAATAGTCAATTTTCAGGAAACTGCATCATATATTTGTTTCCTTCCCGAGTAGGTGGAAAATGGAGAATATACAAAAAGTAAACAATATGAAACAAAACTAAAATAAGATTAAAATTAAGAGCGAAGATGATGACTTAGAGAATAAATTGTTGCCAAGTTGATTTAGAATAAGAGAAGTTGAACAATTCAGCCGTATATGTTTATACATTTAATTCAGTTTTCTTTGGGTGATGAAATAACACACTTTCCACTTTTACCAAATCAATCCATGATTTTCTTTATCCACTGTTTTCTTTATTATTTACACAAATCTTATCAACTAGTTTCTTATGAAACTTCGACCCCAATACAAAGGGAACTCTTGAAAAACGAGATATCATGCTATGCATACTATATACATACACATCGATATATATGTATGTATGTAACTCTGCAACTATCTGAATAACAAGCTACATCATCTGTAATTGCAATCAAAATCTGGAAAGGCTGTTTATAAAGACTTACTTTTGTTACTCATCTTCTCTCTTTTCGTCTACAGAAGAGTTCAAGATTGCTGAAATTGTTTGAATGATAAATGGCAGCAGTTGTAAGAATAGTGGGTAGGCACATTTCTAACCAAACCAATCATATTGCCTTCTCCCAGTTGATACATTAGTTTCTGATGTTATTATGTTCTTACATCATCTACAGCACTGATGTGGGTGGACATACTGGCTGCATACGCCATGTTCGTCTTGATGGAGTACTTAACCGATGTCTGGAAGCTCGGCTACACCCACGCAGCTGCCATCATCAACATCTTCTGGGGCGCTGTCCTCGTATCCCAGTTGCTCCTTGCATTTATAGTCGACACCATAACGGGCGATTACTGGATGCTGTTGCTCTCCACTCTTTCTTACACTGCTGTAACATGCCTTACCATCACTTTGTTTCAAACCCAGCCTACTATCAAGCTCTGTAATAACCACACCATTTTTTTGTATCCAGGGATTAGGATTCTTGGCAATGTCAACTCCACCGGTGTTGCCACATTCCTGTAAGGAGTATAAGCCTGAATGCATTGGTGAAGGCCAAAAAGTACTTTTCTACATTGCGTTGCCTTTGATAGCTTTTGGGATGTCTGGACATTTGACTTCTTGGACCTCATTCATGGCTCAACAATTGATCGGAGAGGAAGAGGAGGAGGGCGAACTTCATGACCGTACATTCTGGAAGTTTTTCGGTAGCATCACGTCTACAACCATCTTCACTACCATTGCAACTTTTGCACTCCCTTACATAAAACCATGGTCTCTTCGATTTGGGATTCCAGCCATATGCACTCTGGTTTCAGCTCTGCTGTTTTTCAGTGGCTCATGTTCTTACAGGTATTTCAGGCCACAAGGAAGCCCTTTGACCATGTTTGCTCGTGTCTTTGTTGCTGCTCTTTCCAAACTGTTTTATAAAGTTCCAGGAGATGCTAAGGAGCTATATGAGATCCAGAATCCTCAATTCTACACTGTTCTCCATACAACCACCCTCAGGTCTTTCTTTCTTCCTCTCTTGATTATGCTATTATATACTCCTACCTTCTTTATGTTTATTACAAGATAGATTCTTGATAAGCAGGTGTTTGGACAAGGCTGCAGTAGTTATACCCACTAAGCCTCTGGAGGAACAAGAGAGTAATCCATGGAGACTTTGCACGGTGACAGAAGTGGAAGAGACAAAAACCATCGTACGCATGATTCCTGTGTGGACAACCTTCATCCTATGTGGTGTCACATCTGGCATTGGATTGACCTTCTTCGTTGAGCAATTAAACCATCTAAACCACAGAGTTGGAAAAATCAAGATTCCTTCCGCTGCCATTATATTTTTTCTCAGTCAAGCCCAAAATCAATGTGGGAAACTCTACATCAAACTTGTGAGCCGTTGTTTAGGCGAATCGGAATCAAGAAAGTATGGTCCTTCATTAGGGATCGTTGCATCAATAATACTCGCAATACTCTGCTGCATCACAGCAGCCAAAGTAGAAGATCGAAGGCTAGGCATAGTTCACAAACACGGCCTAGTCGACAAGCCAGACGAAACAGTGCCAATGACCATGTTCTGGCTGCTCCCACAGTTCATTCTACTGGGGGCATATACTGGAATCTTCAGCAACAGTGCAACTCTATTCTTCATAGATCAATCCCCTGAGCCAACAAGGAGGTACTTGCCGTTCTTCATTAACTTCGTGTTTGGTGTTGGGGTCTTCGGCAGTGTTCTTTCGGTTTTCGTTGTGGGCAAAGCAACAAACTGGTTTCAGCACGAGTTGAATGCGAGCAGAGTTGATAAGTACTTCTGGACACTGGGTGGCATGATGGGTGTCAATCTAGTGATATTCATAGTAATGGCCATGTTGTATCGGTACAAGGAATTGGAGCTGCTGGACCATGAAACAGGCATAACTTCAGAAGATATCAATGAGATGTTTCAGATAGTTAGTGCAGCAGCAGCTGCTGGACTTGCACAACAACAACAGCAAACTAATGGTTTAACACAAGTGACCTATCGTGTAGAAGCAGCTCCAAGAATACTTAGCCATGAAAGGGTTCATCACTCAAGATACTACCAACTGAGCTATCTATAGCAGGTATGCTGATTTCGTAGGTAAAAATAAAAAATTGAAAATTGATGATTTATTTCACAATGTTCAAACTAGTACAGATCAAAACAAAGGTAAATTTCATTTTTACTCACCTTTCCCCTCCCCTCCATTGAATTTTGCCGATCGGATCGCTTTCTCTCGAGAATTGCAGTAGAAGCAAAATCGTAGCCCTAGAAAATCTCACAAACAGGGATAATGAGGAATACAACTGCAATCAATCGCAATGTGGAATCCATAAATAACATTACACCACCCCCTTTAAACTTCATCATAGTCACTTTTTACTTGTACTCTTGTATGCTTCATATATTTTTATTCAGTTACATAACCGTTTTCATATTTTCTTATTTTATTAAATATATATTTTATTAAAAATATAACCACATTTTATTTTTAAAATAATTCACTACACTACTTTTACATTTTATTAAAATATTATCATTATTCTTTTTTGGAAGTTTTTTATAAACCAGCTAATACAAATATGTCATTTTTATTAGTTTTAAAGTCTTATACAAATACAATTATTACAGTTAATACATTTATAAAATAAAGAGTATCATATTTATTAAAAAAAGGGAAAAAGAGTATTATATTTATTAAAAAAAAAGGAAAAGAAAATTTAGTGCATAAAATTTTTTAAAAAAACGTGTAATACTACCTTTATGACTTATGAGTCATAATAAATTATTCATTTGATAATGATTTGTTTTTCTTTTCCTTTGTCTTAATTATATCAATACAAAAATTTCGTACAATAAATTGAAAATTTCTTAACTAAATTAAGGGTTATTTTGGGTGATAGTGGGTAGTTAATAAATTTATTTTTAATTATTTTATTTTATTGAATGATGAAGATTAAATAAAAATCTAATCTAACAATTAAGATTATCTAGATGCACTGGTGTACCCAGTACATTATAATTAAACTCTTAAATTAAATTAGGAGAATCTTACCTAAATTAAAAGGAAGAGGTGAGATAAACCCTTATACTTATATCCATAGATCAACTTGGTCCCTCATCTTTCATTTTGTACATGTACACCATTTTTCCTTTTAAATTAAATCAAAATGACCCTTCATTTCTTATACAGTAATTTATACAAAATGACATTTTCATTAATTAAAAATAATAACTCCATTCTTTAGCAATTCAAGAGCATCAATTGAATTTCCAATTGATTCATTTGCTGGCCAGAAATGATGACGACGGACACAAAAGTGAGGAACAGCAGCGCCATAATGGAAACCAAGGCATGGGACAGAAGTTATGATGACTAGTTTCTTGGAGGAACACCGAAAATACGTCGGTGCAGCGCAGGTGTAGTGTAGTAGGTGGTGTTCATGGAGAAGGCGAAGAAGCCAATTCGTTCTTGGATTCTTCTGGGTCAGTCGTCGAGTTTCCAGAACACGGTGGCCGTGTATTCTCGGGCGGTAGCTTCAGGTTTTTTCTTGGCATACAAGGTGAAGTACCAGATGGCGCCGACGACGGTGATGGTGAGGGGGCTATACACTTGTAACTTTGCATGCCAATTTAATTTCCATTTTAATCAAATATTTTAGATGTAATAATGTTACGCCGAGACGGACGCCGAAGAGCTCCGGCATCCGCCATGAGTTGGTGAATGTTCTTTTTGCCAGACTAGCTTTCCTCTTGAAATGCTACTACTTATGGCTTCTTTCAACGACATATTTGATCCTGTTTCAGCCATGGGAGACGTTTGATTACCTCTCGTTAATGCTTGCCATCGGGAGATTGTTGATTTCACGTCGAGACCAAACTCAGTCCGAGTCTCGCCGTCGACTGCTCGACATCGGAGAAAAACAAGGGCAGATTCAACTCCAATTGCTCTTTCCACCGACGTAAGCTACAGTCACTCTTCCACATCCAAGCTTTTGCTTCCATCATGATACGTAAGAATAAGAAATAAAAATGCAGTTGTTGAATTGCTAAAGATGGTTAATAAGAGCAGTAGGACCCACTTATTAATGGAGTTAATATTTTTAATTTGTGAAATGTCATTTTGTATAAATTATAAGAAATGAAGGGCCATTCTGATTTAATTTAGAAAAAAAAAAGGGTGTGGATGTACAAAATGAAAGATGAGGGGCCTAGTTGATATATGGATATAAGGCCCTTTTCCCTAAATTAAATTAAATTAATAGAATTACCGTTAAAGAGTAATTTTTAGATTCAGGGGTGGGCCTTATGGGTTAACAGAAACGCATCTCCGGCACAACAACGAAAAATCCTCTCTCTTGGATGGTGTAAGAAGATGAGAGATGATTGGCTGAATCTTAACGTACAAAACAAATCACCAAATACTAATACATACCACCGGCTAATTATGTACTGTAAGCCACTTATTTAGACGTCGTCATACTCTGCTCTGCTTTGCTGTATTCCTCTCTTATACCCTTTCCAGCGAATCAGATTCCACCCTTTACACCCCTCTATCTTCTATCTTCATATATATATAGGTTTGGTTTTTAATGCGCACGATTTTGTTTTTCCGATCGGCAGTGTTTCATTCCCGACCGTGTTCTGCTTCTCGTTGTTACCGGTGGATTCTTCAGGTAAGGGTTTGTGTTTCTGAAATTTTATCAGCTTCAAGTCTTTTGATGATTCGCGTGTGTAAATTGTTGTGTGGAATATGATTTCAGGTGTTGATTTCGGAAAAACGTGATAATACGCGACTGTTTGCTGAAAGATTGGATCATAGGCTTTAAGTTCGGATTTTCTTTTCAGTTTCTATCGAATAACTATTGGGGTGCTAAGATTTGACGTTTGTTTTTGGGATTTGGTGGTGAAATTGAACGGGGAGTGTGAATCAGATGGCCTGCTTCAAATATCTGAAAAGCTGTTTCTTGATTGATTTATATACATTTGCAGCTTAGAAAGGTTGGGTGATTTGATTGAATTTGGTGGACCTCATCATTTTTGTGGTCCTCCCTTTTTGATTGATTTGTTATGTTATGGAGTCTCTTCCAGTTGAGGTTGTTGGGAACATATTATCTCATCTTGGTGCCGCCCGGGACGTGGTGATTGCTTCTGCAACTTGCCGGAAATGGCAAAAGGCGTGGAGGAATCATCTCCACACTCTTAGTTTTAATTCCGATGATTGGCCATTGTATCACGAATTTTCCACTAGTAGACTTGAGATACTTATTACTTTGACTATATTCCAGACAAAAGGACTACAATGCCTTTCAATAATAATGGATGATGTAGATGAATTTTCTGCAGCCCCAGTTATAGCTTGGCTCATGTACACCAGGGAAACCCTGCGCCAACTACATTATAACGTTAGGACCACACCTAATATTAACATGCTTGAGAAGTGTGGTCGGCAGAAGCTTGAAGTGTTGTCTTTGGCGCACAATACAATCACAGGAGTTGAGCCTAGTTATCAGAAGTTTCCTTGCTTGAAATCTCTTTCATTGAGCCATGTCAGTATATCAGCTTTGGATCTGAGTCTTCTGCTTTCTAGCTGTCCAAAAATTGAAACCTTGACCTTAGTTAGTCTAGATATCGTCATGTCAGACCCACAGGCATCAATGGATTTGAGTAGCAACTCATTAAAGGATGTTTATGTTGAAGCAATCAGTTTGGATAAGTTTGTTCTGGAGGCGGATAGCTTACAGAAGTTGCACATCAAAGATTGTACACTTGAATGTTTTGAGCTTGTTGGTAAGGGGATGTTGAGAATTCTAAAAATTGATGATGTTAGCGTCATCCATCTTGATATTGGTGAGTGTGGTGAAAACCTGGAGATCGTTGATGTGAGCAATTTTACAGTCATGTGGTCGAAGTTCCATCATATGATTTCGCGATCATCCAAACTGAAAAAGCTCAGGTTATGGAGTGTTTTATTTGATGATGAGGATGAGTTTTTCGATATAGAGACCATTTCCTCATACTTTCCTTCATTGGTTCATCTTTCCCTGAATTATGATTTAAGAGAGGCATCACTCCCATATGGCTTACAAGGTTCTTTTGTTTTGGAACATGTGATTGTCTTGGAACTTGGGTGGACAGTGATTAGTGACCAGTTTTCACTTTGGGTTTCAGGACTTCTGGAAAGGTGCCCTTGTCTGAAGAAGTTGGTCATCCATGGTGTTGTGTCTGAGACCAAAACTCATGAAGAATGCCAGACATTGGCCAACTTCACTTCAGCTATTGTAAAACTCATGAGGAAGTATCTGCATGTGGACGTTCAGTTCGAATATGAATAGATATTTCACTGCATCGGAACTTGTTATTGGCGATGCGTTACAGAAACATGTTGGCACCTCTCTGCAGCCATGGTCTCCTTCCCAATAATTTGGACTTAAGCGCTGTTATGGTTTATTGATGTTCGTTCTGTACGAGTCAGGTTATGCTTGCTTTCCGAAATTGTGGTTGTTTATTGTTTTCTCATTATAATTTTTAGAGGAAGAATGCTATGTTTCCACGCTCATGAAGAAGTTTCTCATACAATGCAATTTGCTACTTTCTATATTCTAAGTTTTATCTACGGCCTCTATACATTCGCACACTCGCACATGCACTGATGCACATATATATACTGAAACTTGCTGAACTTTAAGTATCAGTATTCAGGCACCTGGCTTTACCTTGAAGCATTATATTATATATCAATCAACACCATGTGCTTACAATTTTGAACTTTATAAGAAAAAATATAACAAGAGTATTCCCACCCCCTGAAGTGTAATTTTGTTTCATCATATATGGAAATTTTATTGTAGGCAGTAATATAAGAGATAGTTCTCTATCTGACTGGTATCAAATCAGATTTAATTCTTTATTAGAACAGATAACATAAACTCCAGTATTGTAATTTATTAAAAAAACAGTTTTTTTCCTTGAAATTCTTGTGGTATTTTATTAATATAAACTAATTTAACTTGACTTGAAGTTTTTTCTTCTGTTTCCAGTTATTAATTTCCATAAAAGTAATGCATTATTGTATGTGGTAAAAAGGATAAGGATCAATTTTTGGACCATCTAGAGATTGACATATTACTACTTCAACTCGGTTGATTGGCACACAAGTATGTGATGGTATCCTTGGCCTCAATTTCCTTAGCAAATCAGATGAAAGTTCTAAGAAATTGTATGGTGCTAACATGGTTCATATATGCTGTATGCTACATATTTTTGACAGATCAAGAAATTGCAGATTTAATGAAATATGCTTAATGAATATTCTCATCATCCCAGAAATAAAATGCTAGATGCAGCTTATCGAAGATTACAGGCATGATGGGAAATAAAGGTATTGAAGCTATCCCTTGTGATCTGATCATTGAGATATTATCACGACTTCCTACTAATGAGCTTAGCAAGTGTAGATGTGTTTGCAAACAATGGTACATATTGCTCACAAGTAATAAAGAATTTTCTGCACAGCACATGAAATACTCAAAAACAAAGCCTCTCTTACTCTTCCGTAAATATTCTTCAAACTTTTTCATGGAGGTGAAGAACAATAGAGTCTCAGTTGATCTCACAGCCATAAACATGCAGGGAACTGTAATTAACAAATTTAGGACAGTGATTGAAGGTCCTGTTCATACATTTGTTTCTTCTGGTGCTCTGTCTATTTTATGCTGCATGAATTCCCTTTATGTTATTAGTCCCAGCTCTAAAAAAGTCATCTCTCTGCCGTGTCCTTCTCGTGCTGATTCTTTCTACACTGTTGGATTTGGCTACCTTGCTAGATCCAACGAATATAAAATTATCCATTTGTTTAAAATCCCTGCTCTTGGAGATGGGAAAATGGCATCAGAGATTTTAACATTAAAAGGTACTGAGGGACTCGCAGGCGATTCTTGGAGACCTGTGGGACCTTGTCCCCGTATTGTGTCTGCAAGCGATTGCCTGTGTGTTGACGGCAGTATCTTTTGGGAGATACAAGGCAAAGAAATCATCTCCTTCGATTTGGAAAAAGAAGAATTCAAGGTACATTGCTATCCTATATATGATTCTGCCAAGTATACAATAGTGGGATTGACAGGGTTACAAGGGACTTTATCCTTAGTTGGATTATCTACAGAAACATCAACCGTGGATATATGGTTGATGATGGACAGTGGCACATGGATGATGGCATGTAGTGTTGGTCTCTTTTGTTTAGGTGCTGATAACATAGTACCTTCAGATAACTACAGTGGGGATATACTATTGATCACAAAACAGAAAGATCTCATAAAATATAACCTCATTAACCAAACATCAACAAAAATAAGCTATCCAGGATCTATCGGGCCTCACCGGCATAAACCCTGTTCGTACTTCGACTGTCTATATTCTCTGGACAAGCCTATGCAGGTTTCCATTTGATTATGATGTATGTATTAAAATATGTATATATGGTGTAAGATTTTCAAATTGTGTATACGCATGCTTATTACCGCTTCTTCCTAATGTCATAAATTTCTAATGTGAATAAAAGTCTTTGATGTATATCTTATGTTAGTACAAAAATATGTACAGCGGCCAGTGATGATGAAATTTATTCTCTTTCTTCTTTTCTTTTTTTTTTTTTTAAATTATTGGGGGAGTTATCTGCTGATGCAACTGGTAATAAGAAACAAAAATGGATATAAATTTTGAGAATATAAAGACAAGAACTGGAAAACGATGTATAGATGTGACCTAATGAAAATTAATATATTCCAGGTATTGTTGCACGGTGTACAAATGGGGCCAGTTCTGATTTCTTAATTAGATTTAGAAATCTAGAAATGGCATGAAAAATGGATTAGGTTATGAAGATCTGTTTTTGTTCTTGATTTGAAATTAACATTTATTGATTAATGGCAAGAGACATACATGGACAAATCCCAAAAATTCATGTTACAAACATTGACCAAACAATGGTGAGTCATCTTTGTTTATAGATGAATTACAATTTTAGTTCTTTATAGTGAAATACTTTTTGATTGCACCAATATTTAATAAGGGTTGTTACAGACATGGGATATAATGATGTTGTGAAAAACGAGATGGGTGGTGATATGTGCAACAATAATTGAGTAAATTGGAAAGTGAATCAAATAGTGTTGATCTGATTGTGTTTCACAAGGAACCATCTCAGCCATCTATAGTTGAAAAGTAAGTAATTAGCAATGACAAGTGGCTATTTCCATTACTCTTTATAGTCTATGAAAGTTGCTCTCTCTTTCTCAAGTCCCACCTAATATTGTTTATTACCACCATTATCTTACATTCAAACATTCAAAGTTTTGAAAGTCCACAAATGCTGATATCCAGGAACTTGTTACCTGAGTATCATATAAAACAGGTGAGGGAGTGAAACCTGCAGCATATCAGCTTCGATGAATCAGATGACTGATGAGAGGGAAGACGAGGGAGCGAAGAAGCAGCGTTTTGAGATGGTGGAAGTGAAAGGGATTGGCTATCTTCCACGTGATCTTCTCATAGAAATACTGTCGAGGCTTCCTGCTAAAGACCTCGGCAAGTTAAGGTGCGTTTCTAAATCGTGGAACGAGTTGCTATCGCGCGATATGGAGTTTATTGCTAGTCATATTGAGTGGTCAAAACAGAGGCCTCTGTTGTTAGTTAGAAGGTACATTGGTGAGGTGAATAACAGTAAGATCACCATTGAATTGACCTCGATCGACATGCATGGAGACGTAACGGATCAGTTCAAGGAAGAGATCGATGGACCAGTCCACACATTCATTTCTTGTGGTCCATTGAGCATCATGTGCTGCATGTATTCTCTCTATGTATGCAATCCCACCACTCACCAGCTCGTTCGTGTACCCTATCGTCCGAACTCTCGTCTCCACAACCTGGGGTTCGGCTACCTTCCCCGGTCGAACCACTACAAAATAGTCCACATGTTCTGTGATTCTTCAGCTGGGAATGGCAAAATGGGGTGTGAAATTTTCTCTTTTAGAACCAGTGAAGGTGTGTCATCCGGTACTTGGAGGCGAATCGGGGATTGCCCGTGTACCGGATGGACGGACGAGTACCCAGTATGTGTCAACGGGACCATATACTGGGCACTCTCTTCTGGATGGAAAGACAAATCCATACTCTCACTGGACTTGGAGACACAGGAGTTCAGCAGCATTTCATACCCCCTCCATGAGTCCAAAAAGTACAGCTTCTCAGAGTACATTGGCTTCATGGGGGCTCTATCCGTAGTCGCGTTTTCTGCGGACGACTCGACTATGGATATATGGATTCTGAAGGACAGAAGAAAGCAGAGCTGGACAATGGAGTACAGCATCAATCTTTACCCTCTATGTCCAAAGTTTCTAATTCCATTGGATGATCACTCTGAGGAGATACTGCTTCATATGGAGCAGAGGGATCTCATATCTTACAGTTTCAAGAGTCGAACGTTGACCCAAATAGGCTATTACAGGGCTATGAAGACCTACAATAAGCCATGTCTCTACCATAGCAGCCTCATTCCAGTGATGCAATCTACTGGTAAGAATAGGATTTGAATAACTCGTGACAAAATCAAACTTTCTTTCTTTTTGATTTTCTCCTCCCGATAATCTCAACTTTTCGCGATATTATGTGTCTTGATGCAATGTATTATGATCATATATGATCGAAAAGTTTGATTAAATTTCTTTATTTGGGATACATACGTCTTCTCATCTGACCCTTGTATTTTATTTTTCTATTATTGTGTTTTTTTTACAATTCCAAGATCATTCAATTTATTTGCAATTCAAGTAGCCACACGAGATTTTTGACAAAATTCCTTGACTATTCCTAGGATCCATATTTTGAATGGGTCACACGACCCACGGCCAGTTCTAAGTAATCAAACATTCATAATATTCTTGTTATATTAAAAAAAGAAAAAAAAAATGAACTTTAAAGATCTAATTTGATAATAGACTTCAAATTATTCACGACTTAAAAAGATAAACTTGAATCGGGATCCAAAAGATAAGCATCATATGGTTTGAAAGATAACTTATCAATAAATAACTCATTAATTTAAGTTCATGTTTATCATCTTATAATTCTTAAGTAAATAAAATATATGTGATTGTGTATAAATATATAATTAAAATAAGTAAATTCTTTTCACATTTCACGTTCATTATAAAAGTGATGAAAATAAAGAAAGAAAAAATAATTATAGATATTATGAAAAATGAATTACAAGATGTCAACAAAAGTCTTACCAATATATTTTATTTTTCAAAATCTTAACTTACTAAACTTAGATGAAAAATAAGTGCAACAAAATTAAGAGAAATAAAATTCAGTGTCGTTTGTGAATTATTAGAGCTAGTTAAATATGAGAAGCTTGGCTATGTCAAATAGAGTAACGTCATATGTGAAGAATTTTTTATTTAAATATATTTAATTAGTTGAATATTATATATAGTATATGTATGTAATATATCATGCTCCATGCATTTATTTACTCAGTCGGCCAAGCAACAAATCATATGACTAATCTTGTATTTTGTCCTCAAGAAAGTAACACTTCTAGAAGACATTTTTAAATTGGATTTGAGTTAAAATCAATAATCAATATATTTATTTTATAATAAACTAGAATATGTGTCATTTTCAGAAGAGGAAAAAACCAGCAATAATTCTCAACATTTTTCTTGGAAATATATACTCCATATTAGGTTAGTTTCTTGTGGTCCATTGAGTATCTAATGCAGATTTATTGTTAGCCATGAATTCTATTTTATGATGGGCATTAATATATTATTTTGATGAAACAAAATTGAATTTTATTATATATGATAAATATTGGATTTTTTTTTTGGCACCAAACGCAAATTTTAGGATAGTACGGAGGAATAATTCGTCATTCATGAATTATAAATTATAATTTGTTATGTAGAAGTGTGATGGTTCTTTGATAATTGATCCGATCCCACTTGAAATTAGTGATATTAAAAAGAATAAATAAATAATAGTGTGTGCAGTAATACAATTTTTGGACCACCAAATATTTCCAAATAAATATCATCTTACCCCGTGCGTGGATGTAACTATCAAATAATTTCGCTTTAAAAAAAAAAAATCAAATAATTAATTTTGTGCAAGAAATAGTGGCACGCCATCAACAAAGTGAATGCCTTTTTGTAAATGGGACAAATTACTCTTAATATCCCTTATTTCAAATATACTATATAATAATTCTGCCATGCGAGTTTCGTCACTCAAAGATTTGGCGGGAGAAATTTTCAAGTTTTGAAACAGTAAATGTTTAATCTAAAATTGAGGTTTATTATTATTTATTAAAATCGTTAATATTCTAATTTATTAAAATTCAATTTGATAGAAATTGACACATTATTATACATAATCGTTAATGATCTTGTGGAGATGTTAATTTGTAGTGGTTCACTAAAATTGAGTGTATTAAAACTTTGGGTTTGCTAATAAATTAGGTTATTCACTTTAGTGAATGACCCAATTCAATTTCATGTGAGGACGAATTGAGGGGGTTATAAGTTGGAATGGAGAAATTTTAGAGTATTTGGGCGATCTTGGTGAACTAATTTCAAACTACTAACAACTAACATTTACCGATTAAAAAAAATTTTGGGAAAAAAGATTAATGATTATTATTATTATTATTATAACTTATAGTTAAATAACAGCTCATTGCATTAAGAATTACGTCAAATTGTATGGCATGCAATAATTTACCTTAGCCAACAAAAAACAAAAATTTGGAATCATAATTTCTAATCGCATTTCCACCAAAATACCATAAAAAGTCAAGAAAATAATAATTAGCAATAATAATCCTTCCATACTTTATCACATTCACTTTGCTCAATGAAATATTTTGCATAACATAGGACAAATAACACGTAGGAAGGAGGAGATCTATACTTTGAAAAGAAAATACTATGAATCTTTATTGGATAAATAACACGTAGAAAAGAGAATATGAAAAGAAAAGCATAAATCATAAAGATAATGGTTGAATTTTTTTTCATCCCTGTGTGTCAATCATATAACGAGTTACACATAAAATATCACACTCAAGTATAGCAGGAAATTCGGAGTGCTTAATCCCACAGCTTGCCTTCTTACACCCACCTAAAGTGAGATCAATGTCCCAACCCCACCACCAAGAGAGAGAGAGTGAGTGAAGCAAGAGCAGCTGCTTAAGTGATTTGCTTTTCCATCAGAAATACCTCTATAAATCATCCCAATATCTCTCATTCAGACACACATCAAACAACATAGAAGAAAGCATGAATAAATTATTTGGTGTTTGGTTGCTTCTTTTCTGTCTGTTTTATACAGACACATTTGCTTCAGACCCTGACCCAGTTCAAGATTTTTGCATACCAAACAAAGAACATCATCACCCCAGTTGAGCTTAGAACCATGCAAGAATCCTAGGTTAGTCACCCCAGATGATTTCGTGTTTACGGGTCTGAAATCACCTGGGAATTTCTCTGATACCGGCCTCTCAGCCATATCAGTAAATCAGGCCAAGTTCCCAGGGCTCAACACGCTCGGGATGGCGTTCGTACGTGCTGATCTCAAGCCTGGTGGGATCAACCCTCCACATTTTCACCCCAGAGCCACAGAGACAGTTTATGTGCTGCAAGGGAAAGTTTACTCGGGTTTTGTGGATTCAACTAATCGGGTTTATGCTAAAGTTATCGAGCAGGGAGATGTGATGGTTTTTCCTAGAGGATTAGTGCATTTCCAGATGAATGTTGGGAAATCTACTGCTACAGTTTTTGGGTGTTTTAACAGCCAAAACCCTGGAATGCAGAAAATACCGAATGCTATATTCGGGTCGGGAATTAATGATGAGCTTCTAGAGAAGGCTTTTGGATTGAGTTTAAGGCAGATTTCCATGATGAGGAGGAGATTCTTGCCTAAGAGAGTTAGTTAAATGGTGATTTTTTTTATTTAATTTTTTTCTCATGGTGTTTCTGCTTCAATTTTTGTACCAGATTTACTCTTTATGTCTTTCCATTCTTACATTGTATACCTTTTTGTCTATCAAGATTCAAGAACTTAAGCATAGTGAGAAACAGTATAAATGCACCTTTTTGCAAGCCTGAATAATGAAGATTCCTATTTATTACTAATTCAATAAGGAAAAATACAGGTTCAATAATCGATGTCTAAATAGACACAACAGAAATTTTAAACCACATTGATGAGCAAAATAAGTTTAGAAACATGAACCTGGTATGAGAAGCCTACGAAGTGCTTCTCTCTCAGGATACAAGTTCTTGTATGATTCTATCCCCCATTCCATCAGCATATGGAAACATGTGACCAGCACCTGGTAACTCATGGTAGTGGATCCATGGCAGCCGTTGGGCAATATAACGCTGCAGTGTAACAGGGACAATGCCATCATGGTCTCCCTGCCACAAATGGACCGAACCTTCACTTTCCGAGAATGGATTTTGCAGGTCAGTAGGATCAAATTCCCAGGCCCCGAAGCCAACATTCATATCGCGGTGAAGGGACTCATAATCGCCTTGTTGTTTTATGATTTCCTGGTAATGTAAAAGAAATAAATTTTAAAATAAGATGTGAAGATATTATACTTAGAAACTAATGAAACAAATGGTTCCATGAATAAGGAGCAAATGGTTCCATTTTTCTGTAAATCTTCTTCTTTATTCAACATCTAAACAATTT
This sequence comes from Pogostemon cablin, assembly GCA_023678885.1. Classification (NCBI taxonomy): domain Eukaryota; kingdom Viridiplantae; phylum Streptophyta; class Magnoliopsida; order Lamiales; family Lamiaceae; genus Pogostemon; species Pogostemon cablin. The sequence continues at coordinate 3,433,845 of CM042983.1, forward strand.
AAATTTAAAAAGTTTCTCACTAAAAGGAAAATCATTTCACCTGAGACTCCTTCCTTAAAGGAAAAATCTTTGGAAGTAATTCTTCGTCTGGATTAGAAAATATTTTTGGGCAGTGCCCAATAACACATGAAGCTGGGAATAGCTTTTGGGTGTTCCACCAGTAAGTAAGCCACGGCGTATAGTGAGCAACACGAACAGCCCATTGGTCTTGTATCGGTTGCGTCTCATATGCTTGTTGGGACAAGTTTGAAGGAAAACCAGCCCACCAATAATTAACAACCGGTGTTAATAAAGCAGCTCCTGCCAATCTGTTCAACATTTTAGTTAAGGTTACCTTCAGCTGATGAAAAATGCAATTTTAACACTACTGAGCAGTGATGGCACACATTACATATGAATCTAATAGATAAAAACCTGTGAGGAATATATTTGAGGCAGCTCCAAACAACCTGTCCACCCATGGAAAACCCAACAACATAAAACTTGGGTCCTAGTTCTAATTGATCAGCAAGTTCCACAATGTCCAAAGCCAAGCTCTTAACGGTTCGGCCAGGGTGAGGATCACTCTCTCCGTAACCAGGTCTATCAAATGAAACGATGTAAATTCCCTTACTTTCAACTGTATCCTGTAAATAAGTTTTAAAATGGAAAAGTAAATCAGCTTAATAATACATAATTCTATTGGTCCACGGAAAGCCATTATGCAATATAAGAGGAAGCACCATTACCTTAGAGAGGGTTGAAGTAATTGCAGAAACATCACGCTTGCAGGAATTAAACCCATGAACAAACACTATTTTGTGCTTTGCTATATCCCTCGGGACACCGTATTCTTCATAAGCCAAGTGTCTCCCATCCTTGAGCTGTATTCTCAATGATGTGATTGGAGGACCATTTTTGGAGCCACATATCTTTGGAGGAGGAGGCCTTGATGCCTGATAAGCCCAAGCAAGAAACCCCACCAAACCAACCAAGAGTATTTTCTTGAACACCCCTAAAACATTTAGCACAATAAGCATTTAATACTGGTCCAATGGAGTGGGTGGCACCATTCTATATATATCAAGCAATAATAACCAGCTAATTCCTAGCAATGCTTTGTGTTTCACTTATTCCATATTGCAAATGTAAACTTTAAACAAAGATGTGGGTGATTTAAGATGGTTTTGCCATCAGTAAAGCTTCAAAGTTCTCAAAAGTCAACCATTGTACCAAAACAAGACTATAAATGCAGACAACATAACCTCAAATAAAAACTGCACACTAAAATAGCAACTTTGACTCTCCACCATATCTTCATCTCATAGCAAATCCCCCAAAAAACCACCAATTCAAATAAGGTAAATAATCCATTTCCAGCCCAACATAAGACCAGCTTCAATCAATCCATTACACTCCAAAACACACAGATAGACACCCAGATTATTAGATCAAGGCTACAACCTAAGACAGCATCCAAGAACATGTCCATTCACACAACACCACCACGCCATTGATTAAGAAACGAGAAAATCCCAACTTACAAATTGATTAAACAAGAAAAAGACAGAATTTTGACGAAGCCCACCAGATAATTTTGAAGAGTGAACTGGCTTTGGTTTACGAGTGTGTGCCCTCGCAGAAGCTGCAGAAATCTTTCGGGTGGTTCCAGCCGCCATTATTTCCAAGTTTCCGTTTGTTCAAGAAAAAGATTAGGACACCTCTAAATTCGAAAATGAAACATCCTAGCTACAGACCAATGGCGAAAAGAGGAGGTGCGATCGATCTGATCTCTGGAGATTGATGAATATTTAATAAGGCAATCTGCGAAATATTTTAAATTATATGCATACCAAAATTATTAATTAAACCATGTCCTATAAGATTTCCTTTATTGTTATTATTTTGAAAATGAATGACATTTTAATTTTGATAGATGGATAGTGAATGAGTATTAATTTTGAGTAAGAAAAGTACAAGTTCTTTTCAAGTATTTGGTGGGGGAATTAAAATGAAAAAAAAAACTTGTGCAAGCAAATGTCATCGTAAAATTGGGAGTGATTCTTAGGTGCGGAATGGGGAATTAAAAAAAAAAAAAAAAACTTGTGCAAGCAAATGTCATCGTAAAATTGGGAGTGATTTTTAGGTGTCCACGGGTCATGATGACCCACTCATATGCACCATGTGAGTGGGTTATCGGTGACCCGTGGTCACCTAAGTATGCCTACTGCCTACCCACTCACATGCACCACTTCATGTGAGTGGGCCATCACATGCACCATGTGAGTGGGTTATCAGTGACCCGTGATCACCTAAATAAACCTACCCACTCACATGTATCACTCCATGTGAGTGAGCCATCACATGCACCATTTGAGTGGGTTATCGGTGACCCGTAGTCACCTAGTACTCATAAATAGAGTGGACTTTAATTGAGATTTTAGATAATCTAAATATAGGAGTATTAAAGGATCTTTAATAAATTAGTTGTACTCATAAATAGAGTGGACTTTAATTGAGATTTTAGATAATCTAAATATAGGAGTATTAAAGGATCTTTAATAAATTAGTTGCATTAAAGGAAAACAAAGAATTGTTGGGGCATCTGAATTTTTGAAGGAAAAGAGTATGAAGTTTTAAAACATTTTAAACTTAAAGGAAAACGGTGCTGCTCACCCTTCAAAATCAATAACCACCAACGGTCAATTCACCTCCCTTTACTAATTGCTCTACTCTTTCTAAACAACTTTTTTACACTATTTAGGGTATTGTAATGGTAATAAATAAAATATTTTAAAGTAGGTTATATACATGTAGGAGTGATATTTTGAAATTAACATAACTTTTTGAGGGTATGAATTGATGTGTTGTTTCCTATCTTGTGTGATAAAAGTAAATGTGGAATTGACGAAAACAAAAAGTGTAAAAATAAATGAGAGACGAAGGGAGTAATTATTAATAATAATACCAATGATAAATAGTATTATCTAATTATAATTATTAAAATAAAAATAAATATATTAATTAAAATTGGCTCGATAAGAATCAACAGGCTTGTCTCGCTTTACTTAACAAGTCTAATCAAGCTCGAGATCGCTCAAGTAATTTTCGAGCCGACTCGAGTTCATTCTTAGACTCGTTTTCTTAGAAGTCAAGCTTAAACATGCACTAATCAGACTCGTTTGGCTCGAATAATGGTTCTATACTCGACTATGGCTCTGGTATATATAGATTATGGAGGTATCATGCTCTACCACCGTAAAAAATTATTGATATTTAACTCTATTTAACCGACGACTAATACCGCATCAACAATCTTTATGCCCACATTACTTCACATCCAGTTAATGGGATGTTCTTCTTCTCGACACATCTATCAATGGTGGAATCGAAATTGTTGAAACGATCCATCGAACTCAACCAAGTATTCCAGATTCACTGTGATTTTAATGAGAATTGGAAAATTTATGATGTTGGGTGTATATAATTCGAAAATTTCTTTTGGGTGTATCATATGGAATACCACCAAGTGAGTATGAATTTGGACTCAAGCATGTAGTACTATTGTTTTCTGGTGGGCTCACAAATGGGTGGTTTTAACTTTTAAGATTAGGTGGGTGTATATGGTGAGGGTTTCCATGAAAAATGTGGAAAAATATTATAACTAAAGATGTTGCATGCTAGAAATTTAGTTAGTATAGACTAGTAACAATTTTACTTAGCAGCAAATCTAATGTAGAGGTACTTTTTTTAAAAAAAAATCTTTTACTAAAGAATATCACCTTAATTAATTCCCAAATATTATCATAAAAACCAGAGAAATAACCAAAAAATTAAATATCACAAGAAAAAGGACAGAGTTCATATTATCTGTCAATCACAAGGATCAAGTTTTCAATTCCACCAAGTTTATTATGAAAATAAGATGCAAGACTTAATAAAAATCTAGTTTATAAACTTCAAAATGAGAGCAGTTGGGATCCAAAATCTGATTGAAGACAGGTTGCAATCAAGCAATAAGTGCTTGTATGATCTTGTCTGCCATTCCATCCGAGCCCAGAAAGAAATGACCCGCACCCGACAACTCGTGGTACTGAATCCAAGGCAGCCGTTGTGCAATGTAGCGCTGCAGGGGGACGGGGACCAGACGGTCATCGTCTCCCTGCCATAAGTGCACCGAACCTTCCCCTTTCAAGAAGGGAGTCTTGAGATCCATTGGATCGACTTCTGAGGCCCCAAACCCGACGTTTAGATCGCGATGAATGGACTCCAACTCGCCCTGTTGCCTCACCATTGCCTGAATAAAGATGTTAAAATTAGAGAGTGTAACAGATGTAATGACATGAAACTTGATGGTTGACCAAATAGCTGAGACCTGACACTCCATAAATTTAGGACCAGCCCTCATGATTACTTCTAGGTCTGGTTTGGATAGTAGAGACGGATCGTGAGCAGCAACGCTCGACGAAGGGAACACTCTTTGAGTGTTCCACCAGTGAGTAAGCCATGGCAGGTAGTGAGCGACGCGAATGGCCCATTGGTCCGCCATCGGCTGCTCCTTATACGCTTGTTTCGACAAGTTGGAAGGAAAACCGGGCCACCAATAATTCACCACTGGTGCCAACAGAGCAGCTCCTGCTAACCTGCATTCAGGAAAAGCAGTATTAAGCAATATTCCTCTCTACCAGCTTAAGCTTTCAGACGAGATAGTAATACAGATCTTCTAGAAGGCTCTCAATACACCTGTGAGGAATGTACTTGAGGCAGCTCCAGACAACCTGTCCACCCATCGAATACCCAACAATATAAAACTTGGATCCTAGCTCCAACTGATCAGCAAGCTCCTCAATGTCCAAAGCCAAGCTCTTAGCCGTTCGGCCAGGGTGAGGATCACTCTCTCCATAACCAGGCCGATCAAACGAAACGATGTATATTCCTTTACTCTCAACTACATCCTACGAAACACAGAAACAGAATCAGCTAATGATCCACAGATATCCTATCATTAAAGGATAAGAAGAGAGACTACCCTGGAGAGGTTCTCAGTAATTGCACCAACATGAAGCCTGCAAGAATCGAAACCGTGAACGAACACGAATTTGTGCTTGGCTACATCCTTAGGGACACCAAATTCATGGTAAGCCAAGTGCCTGCCATCCTTAAGCTGCACTCTTGGTGCTGTAATAGGGGGACCATCTTTGGAGCCACATGTTTTGATAGGAGGTGGCCTAGTTGCCTTATAAGCCCAACCTGAGAACCCCACAACACTGGCCAACACTATTTTTTTCAACATCCCTGAAACATTAATTTAGGACAAGATAAAGACAAAGATGGATCCAAATTAGAACCACCCAAGCAGAATAAATTAATTAACAGAGAGAGATATTGAAAACTGATTTGAAATGAGAACAGTACAACTATTAATAGGAATGGAAATCTAACTTGCTCGCTAAGCTAACTAACAAAAACTAATAACAGAAATTAGTTACCGTGATTAGTTAGTTAATTAATTAATTAACTCATGGTGCAAACATTTTATATTTAAGTGTCACATAATTATACACGCACAAACTAACAGAGTATAATCCACATCTAACAAAACAAGCAAAGATATATTGGAACCTTAAAGGCCTGTCATGAAAAAAAGAACAGCCAGATCCTTTTCAAATAGTACATCATATAATTCTTGAGAGGATAAAAGATAAAATAAAATAAAATAAAAATTTGCTGATTCAGATAATAAGAAACATTACTCATTAACAAAACCGAAAGAATAAAGAACCTGGAAATTTGAAGAAAACTTGGAGTTGCTAATAACGCTGTCGTTTTAGAGATTCATGCCTATAATATCATATCAATCATAAAAGCCTGCATCAGTTGAATAAATCATAACTATGTTTTGATCAGTTAGAATGACATTGACTTTCAATCCACCATAACTAACTGATCTACTGCTTAATATTCATTTTTTCTTTTTCTTTTTTTTTTTCATTTGCAGGAGATGACAAGGAAATTTTATCAACTAACAACAAAAGTGAAGAATTGAAATACCATTTTAATTTCTGCAATGATCTTTGAAAACAAAACCATGTGCTGCATTCAATTCTTTTACCTTTAATTGCTCTATTAAGTAGACAGAAAAAATATATGGAGCATATCTTTTCCCATCAGGTGGTTGCAATATCATCATTTTTCTAGGATACATTTTACGTTTTCTTAACGCGCAAGTCTTGTGAGAAGACCGTTTCATTAAATATAGTAAAAATAAAAGTGATAATGTTATATTTTTTATTCATATCTGATGTATAGAGCTTAATGTAAAAATAAAAGTAATAATATTATCACTTTTTATTCATATGATGTATAGAGCTTACGTGAAAATCGTCTATTCTTATTATTATTTTTATATTATAAATTATTTATAAAATAACTTAATAAAGGTTATCACTTTATCGATTAGATATATTTTTTTTAAATGTTATATCACTTCATATCAATTTCAAAAACTCCTTCTGTGACAAACGTTTATTCTTGTTACTACATTTCTTAAATGTTGTGATTTAAGATTTATTCTTTCAGAACATCAAACAACAATTATTATATATCATTCAATTAAAAATTTTAATTATCATTTCATTCATATCCTCCATGATCATTTCATGATTATGGAGTATATTTTATCCACATCCGTTTTAATCTCACTAGTTACCATGATCCATTCTCTACTTGTTATATTTAATTTATATTTTGGAGTATTAATGAAGTAATATTACTTTATTAATAAATATATAAAAATATTAGTATTGATAAAATAAAATAAAATAAAAAATTATTAAATAAAAAAAAAAGACTACATTTTTTAAATGAAATTTTAAGACATTCTAAATAATTATATATATAAATTTAATTAAAATATAAAGGATAAAATAATTATGAATTTTGTTTATCACTTTATTCTTACTTTCATTCAGTGTATTTAATTTTATATTCGTTGATGTCTGTGTTTTTTCTCACAAACAAGTAAATATAAAATAGAAAATTTAAGTTCAGGAAGGAAGGAAAGAGGAAATGTAAGTGTAGAGTAAAAGCATATAAACTTTTATGCAATGATTTATTTATATATAGAAATTAAATGTTAATCAACTTGGAATTTGGAAAAATGTTTGGGCCGCTGGTGGCCCAATTATTAAGCCATGATTATTCTGGGCCAATTAACTTTATTATTAGTATATTTATTTTGCAATACCAAGATTAGGATTTGAGTGGCTTGGTAACTTTTTATTTTAAATTAAAAAAATTATTTGAGATTAGTAAGTTGATCACTGATGTTTCAATAAATGAAATATAGTCAAAATATTCTTTTATTTATTTTATATACTTGAAAAACAACTTTTTTTTAAAATTTTGTTCAGAAAAATATGTGCAAATTGGTAAGACGATGCGAGTATTTTAAAAGTATTTTTCTTTTAAATTATTTTGAGAGGAAATTAATGGGTATAAACTTATTACTTTTAAATATATAAATATTTAGTCGGATCCCATAACATTATTTCGGACTCTGTATATCACCCTTTATTGGATTGGTGTAAAAAAAACGATTATATATGCAGAAGGGTTTCATTGTAAGGTTTTATAAAATCAAATCAAATAAAATCATTATAAGTTGTTAATTAATCAAATCATTGAAGGGGTTTCATTTAAAATTCAATTGATGAAAATAAAGTAATTAACTATTAAAAAATGTGACAATTCGATCTTGATCCGATTCTATAAAATAGAAGTTGAATTTTAAAATGGTGAATTTACTGAATGACAACTATATGACGTGTAACTATACATTCGTTATATGGTCTGTATTATTGAATTAAAATACTCCATAAATACGAGTATGCAAAAGATAGGTGCAGAATTAGTAATAATTAATTAATGAATAAGTGACGGACCAATGGAAGTCGGGTGTAACTGTGTAAGCATATGTTTACAAAGTGGTCATAAATAAACTCTCGAATCAAATACCCACCTTCAAATGAATATTGCATTTAATATTATTTAATTTAAATTTTAAGTTAATTTAATTATACCTGCACACTAATTTTTACACTCATCTATACCCTCAATATAATACACCATATACAGTATATTGATTTAGGAGTTTTATCAAACGGGGGTAAACTTTCTATTTGAAGCTTAAATTATGTTTTCAATCAATGATTTGATTTATACAAAACTATCAATTAAGAATATTTTATTAATTTAATATAAAAATTTGTAAGAATAATTTTACCATATGTGTTCTATATTTATGAAAAAACTAATGCTATAGTCTATAGTAGATATGCATGGCGGTTCCAAACCGGATGTTCCGGTTCCGAACCGCCGGTTCCGTTTTCGAAAAATGTGGAACCGGAACCGAATTGAGGGTAGGATGGTTTTGGTTCCGGTTTTTTTTATTATTTTTTTTGTTTTTCAACCTAAAAACGTAAAAAAAAATTGAAAAACTGCCGGTTCCGATTTCACGAAATGAAGAACCGGAATCGAACCAATATATAGCCGATTTAGGTTCGGTTTTTACCAGTTCCGGAACCGCCGATTTTCGATTCCGAACCAGCGATTCCGGTTAAAATATGCATGTCTAGTCTATAGACTTAAAAATAATACTCCATCTTCCATTAAAATAGGCACGATTTTTTTTTTTTTTGGGTGAGTTTGGTTATTTTGGTTGATTTTTTCTTTTAATAAATTGAGCATAAATTTTTAGGAAGGGATGGAATTGGGTAAAACCGGATGAGATCATTTGCTTTAATAATTAGTTATCATATTATTTTATTAAAGATGCTATTATTATTATTATTATAATATTATTTTTTATTTATACTATAAATTGTTTATAAAATAATTCACAATACCATTATTATCACTTCTCATCAATTTAGTATCACTAATCGTTATAAAGTTTATTACTTTTTATTCGTCTCAAAAAATCATTCTATAAAATGGTATTATCTAATGCATATACTCCCTCCGTCCTGAACAAAGGTCCCTCATTTACTTTTTTCGCATAGATTAAGGAGTATTATTATTTTATGTGTGGTGGGTAATTGTATTAAAAGTGAGTGGTGTGTCATATGTGGGACTCTTTTACTAAAAGGAAAAAATGAGGATCTTTGAACGTGACGTTTAATATAGTAAAATGAAGACGTTCAGGTGGGATTAATATATATGGAGATAATAAAAAAAAACATGAATATGATATGAGCCACAATTTGAATAGGGAAACGATGATTAAATAATAAACGAAAAAGGAAAAAGGTAGAAACGTGGAATATGAAGAAGTAGTAATGGATTCAAACAACTTAAGTCTTAAAGTGGCAAATACATTGGTTTCTGATAATGGAAAACAACATTCTTTATTGCCAAATGAAGAATGTCTGAAAAAATTAAATATAATAAGTCACCACTCAACACCCAATTCTTTTTTCTTCCCATCATGTGTACATGTTTGTGGAGCTCCTTTATGCCCCCATTAATTCTCTTCCAAGAATCTATCATCAGATATTACCCCAATTACTTCACTTTTTATGACCTCTTTTAAACATGATTTAGTATAGTATGAAATTAAAAAAAGATGGATTTATTCTGTATGGCAGTGAGGGAAAAGAGTAAACCCTAGATGAACAAGTTGGGACCACATGCAAAAATTCACTACAACTATAATTTATTTCTGACACTAGAAGAAAAGTTTGGTTACACTATTCTCTTACCAGTTGTCAAGCCAATATTCAATAGCCCAATACCATCTCAATGGGACCCTAAAGATGAGAGAGAACACCTTTTTACATCTGACAATTAGCATAAGAATGAACCATTTTACCCTACTTGACATGTACAGGATAGAAACAACTTACACCTAAGCTAGTTGATACATTTGAATCACAATTAATGAATAATTTTATTTTAACTTAATTTATTTAATTTATATATTAATACTCTCTCTCTCCGTTTCTCAATAATTTGCATCCCTCCCCATCACGAAAATTAAAAAAATGATTACTATTTGAGAGTTATTTTGATATTTTTTATTAATAAATACTCACTCCATTCCACACTTATCTTCACACTTTCCGTTTGCATTCGTCCCACACTTATCTTCACCACAAAAAAAAACTTCATATTAACCAACAACCTCAAAAGTTATCCTAATTTCGAAAATATCACTCCCACCTAACACACATAACATACTTTATAATTTATTTATTACCTAAAAACATCACAATACCCCTAAAAAGTCAATAAAATTGGTTAAAAATAATTTTTCTTAAACTCCGTATCTATAGTACCGGTATAGTACTGGTGCAGATAAGTATGGGATGGAGGGAATAAATGATAAAGTATATTTAGTGTGTTAAGTAGGGGTATTTTTTTTAATAAAATATATGGAGGAATAGTGATTATTTTAATTTTTAACTTTTTAGAGGTGAAAATTTATATGGAACCATTCAAAATAAAAGGGATAAAAAGTATTGAACGACGGGGAGTAACATTAATTCTAAACGAAATGTTCAAATAATTTATAACAAAAATAAAATTTTGAAGAAATCATCTCCCACATTTTAATTATATTATTGCAAAATTTATTAGAGTAATTAAAGTAGAAAATGCATGTGGTTATTTGATGATGATTTGACGTCCATTTGCATGTCCCTCCCCCCTATCTCTAATCTTTCACATGTTTACATTTTCCAATTTCAATCCTTTCTCTCTTAACTATCAAATCATCTTTACATCGCTTTTTTCGCAATAATTCTATTGTTTTAAAATATCTCAATGTTTTGTTTCCAATTTTAAAACATAGAGAATAAATTACTCTCTCCCTCCCAATAATTTTATGTATACTTTCTTTTATTATAAACATAAATTATTAGAATGAAGAGAGTAATAAATAGTATCTCTAAATTTTATTAATCACAACCCATGCACTCATCTTTTATATATACTTATATACTTTTTCTTATGAATTAATACCTTTTTTTTTCTCTTACATTAAATTAATACTAGTACTCTTTTACACGTATAATCATTATATAATCTCTTAAAGTCTATCATATCACGTTAACCCAAAACCAATATAAATTATTATTATTCATAATTTTCAAAATCATATAATCTCAAACAAATATATCCATGAGTAGTAAAAATAATTAAAATTATCACATAGGAGTATTTAATTTTTAACAATTAAAATAATATAATACATATATAATGGAATATATTTTATTAAAGTAGAATATAAGAATCTAACTGCTTTCACCTCATCTAGAGTTTGTTTGCTAGCTAAACTCAAGTAATTAATCATAAAAATCTCTAATCCCAATCTCCCCAAAAAAGTTTAATTCTTTTTTCTTTTTTACTTTTCTTTCCGAAATAAAACATATTTTAGAGGCCTTAATTGATTTTTAGTTCTCACATGCATCTTCAAGCACAACTAAAAAAATAAAATTTATTATGAAAAAAAATCATGTAGAACCTGTTTTAATATATAGGAGTATATATGTGGGATCATTTAACTTTTTATGTATTGAGAAATATTATTTTTATACATCACTACCATTTTACATAGAAATTATTATTCTTTTAAAAATGGATTAAATTTTCTATAATTTTCAAAATTAATACTACATCCAATTTGCTTTTTTCACCTAAATTAAGGGATATTAAATTTTAATGGTTAGTGTGTATATAGTATATTTTAATTGTTGTTTTTACTTTCTTTTTCAATATCTTTAATTTAAATTGATGACAATGGGTAATATTGTGAAAATTTTAAGGGTATTGATTTGAGCAAGTAGGGTCCCATTTGACAAAAAGTAAAATACTCCCTTCATCTCAGTAATTTTTTCACACTTTCTTTGTAACAAAGTAAGTAAGCAAAAATTATTGGGACGGAGCTGCATATACTTAAATGAAAAAAATAAAAATGACAAAATATAAACATTTTCACAAGATGAAGGACATGATTGCATGAGAGTGAAATTTTTTAATCCAATGAATGCAATACTCATCATTTATAATTGAATATTTAAAGATGCTGAAGCGAGACTAGTCTAATTGATGACAATAAATCAAGTTTGAAAAAACATGGAGTAACATTTTCTTGAAAGCAGAAAGAGTAATTTTAATGGGTTCATCTATTTAAAGCAAACTGTTGCTTTATTCTGTTTCTAATAATTGCAAAAAGAAATAAAAAGTCTAAAGAATATGTAGAAACTAATTAGAAATAGAGGGAAATAAGGATTAGAGGGGTGGGGGTCAGTTCTAGTTCTGCTCTATAAGCTCTTGGTTGATGTCCTTTTTGTGTACTTTTGAATTCCCTAAGGAGTAATTAAGCTTATCTTCAACACCCATATTAATTAAGACCTTAATTAAACATAATTAACCAAGAATCTTGCTTACTAACACTAAATATATATCTCTATATATATGGGGGCTGTTTTCCTTCCCTGTCAATTGGGAATCAACTCCAACACTCTCCTCCTCAACAATTCTTCTCTCTCTCTCTCTCTCTCTCTCTCTCTCTCTCACACACACACACACACACACACACACACGCTATAACCACATAGAAAATAAATTAGGAAGAATGTCAGAACCCCTTATAGTTGGAAGAGTGATAGGAGATGTTCTTGACTCATTCACTCCAACAACAAAAATGTTTGTGACTTATAATGGGAATAAACAAGTGTACAATGGGCATGAGTTCTACCCATCTGCTGTGAGTGCAAAACCAAGGGTTGAGATTCATGGAGGTGACATGAGAACTTTCTACACATTGGTATTTGTTCTACTCTAAACCCTTCATTCTTTATTAACAATTGAATTCCTACTTTTGGAAACACACACACACATGCATATATCCTTAATTATGTGCAAATTAATACACTTTGCTGCAGGTGATGACTGATCCTGATGTCCCTGGCCCTAGTGATCCATATCTCAGAGAACACCTCCAATGGTACTATTACTACCACCTAGTTAGATTTGTGGATTTTAAGGATCTTTCACTAAGACATTAATTAATTAATGTTGTTGAACTTAATTGTGTCTGAATTAAGGTTGGTGACTGACATTCCAGGCACAACCGATGCCACATTTGGTAAGAACGTGTGAATATGAATATACATGAAGTTGTAAAATGTGTAGAAACCTAATGGTGTGTGTGTATGTTGGAAAAAAAAAACAGGGAAAGAAGTGGTGAGCTACGACATGCCAAGGCCAAACATAGGAATCCACAGATTTGTGTTCGTTTTATTCAAGCAGAAGGGGAGACAGAGTGTGAGAAACTTGCCTGGATCCAGGGACTACTTCAACACGCGCCGTTTCGCGGCGGACAACGATCTCGGCCTCCCCGTCGCCGCCGTCTTCTTCAACGCTCAGCGGGAAACCGCCGCCAGGAGGCGCTGAGTAATGCATGAATAAGAAAAGAAAATTAAATGGTGAATAAATGGAATTGGGAAAACCCTTAATATTATTAATTAATTTGAAGGTGAAGTGTACGATTGAAAGCTTTTTCCGTTAAAAGATGTGGAATCGTTTTCTTCTTTGAGAGCCAGAAATTTATTTGTACTCGTGTCTGTGGGAATATTATCATGCTAGAGATCTTACCTAAATCTCTTCGTCAACCATTGATCATGTTCGTCTGTTCTTCATTTTATATTAATTTATAGTACTCCGTATATGAATTCAAATCATTTCAAACACTTCTTCTTATTTATTTATGTCTCTATATATAGGCCACACTATACTAATCAACTCATTTTAATATCTCACTTCACCACTATTCGGGTTAATTTTGATAAATTAATTTGAATTCTAAAATCCTACATTAATGAGACAATTTTATTCTCAAACCAAGAGGGCGAATTACCTACTCTAAAGCAAACTAACCCTACTATTGCAAATCAATATTATCCTTCACTCCATTAAATAATGCAAATTGCCTTCGAATTTACATTGTAAGAATATACATTGTAAGAATACAAATTATGTTCCAAAAAATTGTTTTTTATATTTCTCCCAATACATAAATTTGGACTCTCGGAATGTGGTATTTATATTTATAATTAACTAATTAGCCTGGATGCATGAATTTGGAATTTAATTAATTCAAATCGTTACACTTTTTAATTCTTCGAACATAAATATTATCACCCCTTTTTCTTTTCAGATCACAAAACTTAATTAAAAACTAAAACTTTGTACTTAATTTTGGAAAGTTGCATTTGTACTTATAAAAACTATCCAGGTAATTTAGGAATGATCAGGGAGTAGATTAACAGTACTAACATATTTTTTTACTCAACGCAAAACTTATTATGTCACAAGTACATTCATCTCAAGAAAGTTTAAGGAAAAACTTATGCGAGATCATCTCATGACATGGGATGAATTTCATAAGATGAATAAAATGTGATATTTGATCGATTGATGAAAAATGATACTCCCTATGTTCTGTCTTTATAGTTACGTTTGTTTTTTGCACGGGGATTAATGAATACTCCATAATATTTTAATGTGTATTGAGGTGAGAGAATAATAATTTAATGTAAAGTGGGTAGGTGTATTAGTGGGATGTGTGGGCCCATGGAGAGAGAAATAATTAATTTGTGTGGGTCCCATATGCTAAAAAGAAAAATGTAACTATTATAATGGGACGGCCAAAATGGTAATATGCAATCATTAGGATGGGACGGAGGGTGTGATCGTTTAAGTGAATTATTTCATGACCTATTCATACGTAATATAAATAAAAAACGAAAAGCGATAATCTATATGTATCGAAAAGTGATGACTAATTAAGAAAAAATAAATCGGTTTCACATGTACGTATGGGTGTTGCTCAAATTTGAATTAGGCCATAATTTATAGACAAATTAAGTCTCTTGTAATATGATGCTTGTAAGAGACACTTGTGAAACGTGTTAGAGAATATGCTTATGGTTGTTAAAGTGTGTTTTTTTAAAATATGATAAATGACGCATTAAATTATGATTTTATAGTGTTTATAACATGATTCACTAAAGACATATACTTTAACTACTATTTTACCTATATAATAAGCATACTTTTATAATAGGTCTACCCGTCTTAAAATCCGCCTCTCATACATTCGTCTCACAAGTAAGTGCGCCTAATTTATAATGTGATCTTGTTAATTACTGTACGATTTTTTATTTTGGTAGAGTTACCTTTTTATCCGCGATTTACATCGATCGAAGTCATGGAAAAGTCTTTCCACTTTGAAACTTGTCGAGCTGAAGATTTATTTAAGATAGTAAATAAACTATGTTAATTCGTTTGATTAATCGTCAATTAATTTGGTTTGAGTGACACAATATTAAATTTTGAGCTAACACTTATAAGTTTTAAGTATGCACAATATTTAACGTAAAATATCACATGAACCCAGTAAACGGACATTAGTTCGTGCATCTTCATTCAAAATATTTATATTTATTAATAAATAATTAAACATTAATGAGGAAAATTTTATAAACTTTTGTTAACAAATTATGAGTGTAACATTTAATTATGAGTTTAAATACTCTGAATAAATTATAATAAAATCTAAGAGTAAAAAATAAGATAAAATAGTTATATCAGACATCTATCTATCTAAAGTATAACTGATCAATTTAAAAATTAAATTATATATTAGGAGTTTTATCAACCTTTAAGAGAATTAGCAGTGTATTAAGGGCACATCAGGTGTACTAAATTGTTCTCCATTGTAAAAGTCAAAAATAAGCGGCTAAGATATACAATTCCAAGATTCTTAAACTAAGCCATCTCTTCTTGTCTGCCTTTTTACCTTAGACTGCTCCTCTACTCTAACTCACACTATTCAGGGCATGTTTGGTTGAGGGGTGTGGAGGTAAGGGATGGAAATGAAATTAAGAGTGTGTTTGGTTGAATGATATGATAGGTGAATAGTATTTTTTATTTCTCACTTTTTGAGGAATCCCTCATTCCTCTTCATTTTGCATGCTATGACTTTCATTCCTTCCCCTGAAACCCAATCATCTTTTATTAATATTATTTTAATGATATAATCTTTCTTACTATAAAATTAAAAATGATAAAAATAATAATTTTACGTTAATAATTACAAAATATAATAAAATAAAAAATTAATAGTAAAAAATATGAGTTCATTCCTAAAGAATTTTAATCATATCAAACAATATCAATAGTTATGATACTCATTCCTTATTATCAACTAAACAATATAAGAATAAAATACAAATTCATTACCATTCCCCACCACTATTACTATGATTATCATTCTGATTCCTTTCCGTAAACCAAGCGTCCCCTCACTAATCAACTTCTTAACTTTATATTCTTCTTGTTTTTCTATAATTCTATAATCACAAAATTATTAATTTGTAGAATCTAATGTCACTATTATGCAGTATATGAAAAAAAATAATAAACATCTGATTTTCTCGTAGTTTATTCATATATTAGCTTAGAGTACTTTATTTATTTATTTTAAGAGTTTAGGATATTTAAAAGTATAATTATCTTTTTAGTTTTTAAGTAAGAAGGTTTACGTGTGAACCTATCACATTATGTCTTTACTTTTTATTATTTTTAGATAAACCCTTGATTTAAATATATGCACTTCGAAGTAATTGAGTTTGGTATATATACTTGTCATAATTAATATATATATTAAAACTTGAGCTCATCATATTATTCATAATTTTCAAAATTCACATAAATTTAAAATTAAAAGAGAATACTAGAATCATTTCGCAGAGAAAAATGAGTCATGTACATGAGACCAACCGCTAATTACGACAATGATTTGAAATTGAAATTAACAAGTCTACTAATGCATATATTAAGCATATATAATAATAAAATAACCAAACACTATAATTTCAAATCACGAATAAGTATATATATCTGCTACATTAAATCATGGAGCACAAATTATATAATTAAAAAAAATAAAATTTCATTTCATTTCATTGCAGCGGAAAAATGGAGTAGGTGGTTGATCCAGCGTGGAGGTGATG
Organism: Pogostemon cablin; assembly: GCA_023678885.1. Lineage (NCBI taxonomy): Eukaryota > Viridiplantae > Streptophyta > Magnoliopsida > Lamiales > Lamiaceae > Pogostemon > Pogostemon cablin. The sequence goes on from CM042983.1 coordinate 3,450,905, forward strand.
AGCATGGGGACAGCACAAGACACGTCAGCAATGGGCAACAAGCAGTTGGCAAGAAGTACTCTACTGTTGGTTGTATTACTATAAGCTATCTCCCAGTAATATTCATGTGCTGGTGCTGCTATCTTGTTCACTATTTCCAGATTTATCTCGAATAGATCCTCTTCTTCGTCTTCCTCTTCTTCATCCTCGTCTCGTTTCGTCATATGCGCCTCCGTTTCGTTTACTTCCGAACTCTGATCCATGCTAGGCTTCTATATCTTGATATATAATTGATCAATGCATGTTTGTGTGTGTTTATATATATAAGAGGTTTGATTTAGTTTGTGGGGTTGGTGGAAGGTGGAAATTATGTTGGATATTCTTCAACAAATCTAACTACATCATTGGAGTTTAATTGGACTAATAATTAATGAAACTTCCCAATCTTTCATTTTCATGCCTTTTTTCAAGATTTGGTACTTCTATCTAACTAATCAACCTCAATGTCAACATATAATATTGGAGATACAAAGGAAACGTAACAAGAATTACTGGATGGAGGGAATACTTAATTTGCTTCCTTAGATATTTTCATGACCTAATTTTTGTCATCAATTCAACTAATTAAATATCCACCATTGTTTCCATATATATGTATTTGTTTACGTGTTGTTACATTTTCTTAAATATTTATCACTTTTTATTTATACTATATAAAATAATTCACTGCACAACTGTTATTTTTATTTTTTTTATTAAAATATTATCGCATATTATACCAAGATCATTCTACTATATGATCAACCAAAACCTGTTTTTATTTCATCCGTACACCCCAACTTTTGTTTAATTTAATTAGTGATCAGTGCGATTGTAAATTAGAATGGTTGATTTCTTGTTGCATCTGCATAAGAAACTGTGGCCAAAATCCAAAGTCAAATCTGTGTTAGCCCTAACTACCTCTACTTAAGAAATTAATTGACATATTTAATTAATCATTGAGTGAAGCCCGTAGGTAGCAACCATATCTAAAATCGAACTAATAGTATACATTATTATGGAACTGATTATTAAATTATAAATGTAATATAATTATACATTACATTACCCTTTTTTTTTAACTATGTTTTGTAGATGAAATAGCTTTCTATTTTGAATTTTTTTTACGCCATATTATTTTTAATATTTAAAGTATAATACTCCATCATTCTTTATTAATTCTCTTATGAAAATACATTATATTATTTTTTAGTAATGAAAGACTATTGTATTAATTAGCTTTCTTAAAGAGATTTATTAACAAATAAAAAATCCATTAGCGGACGAAGCGAATATTCTAGGACTCTAAACTTCTTATGACTATTAAGCAGCTTGGCCCATTTCTGAAAGGAGATTTAAACTTCAGGCCCAATAAGAAACAAAATATGTTGGACAACCGGCCCAATTAGAAGCATAAAACCAGATGACCGGCCCAATTATTGTTCGAAGTCGCTCTCTCCTAGTCAACCCCCAATGACAGCGTGCGACTGAGGCAGATACGATTTGTAATTGTACGTTTCTATTCAAGTACAGTAATCCGACGCCCGATGGAGCAGCAAGGGGTCGCCGGCGACCTCACGAAGTCGGTAGCGGTGGCGGCGTGCACCGCCATGGCTGTATTCTACGTTGCAATTCTATATTCTCCCGCGCTGATTCTCCGATTACCACCACCCAATTCATTTAAATCCTTCATGATACGACGCTTCGTGTGCGCTGCCATATCCTCCGTCGTCTCTGTAATCGTTTGCTTTCTCATTCTCCCGGTAAGCCTCCTCTTTACAGTATATGCCCCACATTAACTATTTATATATCAACTTCCTCTGTAATTTTAGCTTCCAATTCAATATGAGCGGCTTTGAGTTAGTGTTGTATGCATCTGGCTGGTTTATAAGCTGACAGTTTATCTAATTTTGTTCAACAGTTCAACTAGTTTGACATTTTTTGTTTTTTCACCGTGCCGCGGTGAACTGAGATGATTTTATTAGATGAATTTATGAAGGTTCGAGGAGGAAGAGATTTCTTGTCCAAGTTGGTAAATTTCTTCGTGAAGTATTAAAATAGACTAAGTTGGCGATCAGTGTGGACTGTGGACATTATTTCACCTTTAGTTCTGTGCTTTACTATGAAGTAGCTCATATTGGACTTCAATGGATTGTATGTCTCTGTCTGAGAGTTTTAAGCTGCCTTGATCACTAAAGTAAAGGGCAAAAATGTAGAATGTCGATAAATATTGTTTATCACGCTAGATACTCAGGCTTTTTGTTTTTTAAAGCAAACTCTTTAATTGCTTGAGTCAAATATCTTGTTATTCTCAAGTATAAAATAATGAATCCCATATCCCAGAACACCAATCCCTGATAAGTTTGTATTTGAAGTAGAAAGTGTTGTGAGTTCCTTTATTTTTTGTAAGAAAGGATAATGAATTGTTGGAGGGATAAATTCTTATTGTTTGAGAAGTACCAAATAAAAACGAATTTAGTGGTTATTTCCTGAACTTTATTTGGTTTTTCATATTGTGTGTCTTTCTTCCAACATGTTTAAATTGATATTTCTGTTATATCTGACCTCTAGCAGGTAAAAACTAAAAAAAATGTTAATAATGATAATTATTATTTTCGAAGTTGTCTTGAAGTGAAAGAAGCAGACCCTCTCGAAGCATTCAATATCCCCCAAAGTTCAGAATTGGCGAGTGTTACTTATGTTGAAAGCTAAAATTTTCCATGAAAGTGTAGCTATTGAGTTTCCAGCCGATGGCTATAGACTGCTTAGTAATTTTCAAACTGCTGGTTAATGATTACAGTTTATTGGATCCATATATTGCACGGTTCACCAGTATGACTTTCAATTCAGCAAGGCTTCATATTAAAGATTTATATTTCTACTTCGTATATGATGCACTGAAGTGTTTTCTCCTCTCTGCTTGTTTTGAAATATCCGAGCTTCTCTGGCTTGTTATTCTATGAATTGCTTTTTTTGTTATGATAATTTCAATAATCATAAAATTTTCATTTTCATTGTCTAGTAAATAATCAATTGCAATACTAGTGTACTAATATCATGACATGCCCAAACACCCTGCTTCCATTGACAAATCAGTCAGAATCTGACCACCAATTCCGTGCTTGTAAAATGCCTTGTGCATATCTAACTTTCGAAGAATTTATGTAAATTATTCTTGTTAATCGTTGAATGTTTCTTTTTCCTAGATAAGAGAGTGGGATGCATCAAGTCTACTTAGTGTTTATGGCATCAGAAAGGATCACGTTGTGAGTACTCAGTCTGAAAGTCTCTTTTGTATATTAATTCAGTCCAACTCATTTGGGTTTAGTTTTATTGTCTATTGATACTCTTTTGCAGTTAGAAGGGTGACTGATTGCTCAATACAAATTTCTGTATTAACAGTGGCAAGCGTTGGTTTACCCTCTTTCACTGACTTCCTTCATGTACACTGGATCATTTTCCCTGAAGATTTTGTCGTTTCTTCATGAACGCGATGACCACTTAAATAATGGTGGAAATCTATGTATCAACAGCGTCCTCAAGAAAATTATTGATTGGGTTGTTTCAGTAACTTTTAATGTGTCATCCTGGCGTAACTATATTGTGGTTAGTGCTCTTGTTTGGTCCCTACTGGTTTCCTTACTTCTTTTGGTGCAGCTGTGATCTTCTGTCTGGTGATCTGCTTTTAATTTTTTCTCTCGGACATCTTGAGTTATTTCTATTCTAATAGGGTCAACTGTATTCAGTTATTTGAAATTTTCCATATTCTTTAAGCATTAAAAAAGAATTTAATTGAGTTTGATGGCTACCTATGGTCTTATGCAAACCTAATTTTGCACAAATGAAGGGATGTTAAACTGAAACTAGTTGATTCTTGAAGTTATTTTACTGTTATAACTTGTGATTAGGGATGTTGTTTTCCGTATTGTGAATTTTCAAGCAGCCTTCTGTATTTAAAATTGCTATGAAATTGGTCTTCCTTGTTTTCAACAGGCACCACTTACAGAAGAGTTGGTATTCAGAGCCTGTATGATTCCTTTGCTTTTCTGCGGAGGATTCAATACCTATGGTGTGATATTTCTCTGTCCTGTATTTTTCAGTTTAGGTAGGTGTGGGTATAATATGAATCTTTATATATGCAACTGATCCTAAAAACTGTAATCCATTTTTTTGATTGGATGTCTATATATTTACCATCATAGATCATGCTGTTTATTTTTGCTTAAATATTTCTTGGATTTCCTCCCCCACCCCACCCCCGATTAGTGACAGCATTTCATTTGTTTGGCTGCAGCTCATTTGAATCACTTGCTCGAGTTATATCTTCAACGAAAATGCAGCTTGCTCAAAGCTTGTCAAGTTGTTGGTATTATTGCTCCCTCTTTCTTTTAATGATCTTTACATTATGAATCTCTGGTAAAGGCAGGATAAAAAACAGAATTTTTATTAGGAAATTTTTTGAGAAAAATCCAATCTATCCCGGAAACTATGTGAGTAACAACTTGATACAAAACTCAGGAAGAATCCTGCCCAACAGTCTGTGAAAAGACTTGCAATAATTTTGATAACCCCTTAACTATAGAACAAGGCATGTAAATAGGACTCATAACCAGCAGCAGCTGTTCATTATTTAAATAAACATTAATATTAACTAATGAACATATATGTTATCACATTAATTGTATATTTTTCTAAGCAGTTGAATGGATTATTTTTAAGCAGAGAGTTAATTTTCATTGCTAGATGCGTACAATTTGGCAGATAATTCAGTTACAGAAAGTGTTGCTTGGATTTCGAGGTTTATTCCATGAGACGAAAAGATGGCCTTGGATTGTTTAATTCTAGGTATCCATTCTACTTGTTTTGTTTTTTATTTTCAGGTTTCCAGCTAGGATACACTGTCATCTTTGGGGCATATGCATCATTTCTTTTTGTTCGTACCGGTAGGTAATCCTTCTTGTAATATAACCTAAAGGCCTGAAAGCTTCATTTGCCTGTGTTGATGCATTAAAAACCCTTGTTCATTGCAGGGCATCTAGCAGCTCCGTTAGTTGCGCATATGTTTTGCAATTTCATGGGCTTGCCTGCAATATTTTCCCTTAGGTCTGGTACGTGAATAACTGCTCGTCCAGTTGATTAACTTCCTTACTTTTAACGTCACTGCTCAATATTTGGAAACCCTTGAATGTGGACGTATTCAACGGCGATGAGGAAAGTATCTATTGTTGTCTATAGATGCATCTCATGCCATAATTATCTCAATGTTTTAGTTCTTGATATATTCCTTAGTATTATATCTCTTTAGAGCGATATTTCAATGCAATAACTATGATTCAGAACAATAATCCAATCCAACCTCCTTCCATTCCGCTCTATTTAATTTGGTGGTAGCAAGTAGGAATGTTCGAACTAAACGGCCAGAATTCGCTTAGGTACTTTCTTAACTATGGCAATAATCCAATCCAACCCCCTTCCATTCCGCTCTATTTAATTTGGTGGTAGCCAGTAAGTAGGAATGTTTGAACTAAACGACCAGAATTCGCTTAGGTACTTTCTTAACTATGGGATGGGTCTGTTAGCCTTGTAGGAATGGTCATCCCACATCCCATTTGTGCTTCCTTTCCTGTTCAAGGTGTGAATAAATCTCCATAACATACTGCTGCCTTTTATAAAAAGAAAAAAACTTCCATACTCACAAATTGATTCATAAGAATAATTATTTCATATAGAATTGATTCAGTTTCAATCAATTAAGAAAATGTAGTGTTCCTTGTTCTTGAGGTCAATGAGGCATTTATTGATTATTTTCCTCTTAATATTTTCTCCCTCCCTCCATCTCTTGTCCTTAATGCTTATTTTGTTCAATCAAACATCGTTCGTGTTTCAGGAATAGTGAGTCTTGCATTCATAATCGGAACGTTGGGTTTCGTGTGGACGTTATACCCGATCACAAGCCCACATTTGTATAACAACACAACAGACAAGTGCAGTTGTTGGCACAGATACTGCAATTGGAGCTAACTCCATTCTTGACGCAACTTTGCTGATGATCAAGTATGCTTCTATGTGTATATTTTCCAATTAATTTATTTATTTATTAGAGATTATTATGTATTATTCGAATTGTAATATTAGTGAGGATGGAGTCAGTAAGAAATGACGGATGTACCATCGTTGCAGGGTGGAATGATCAAGAAACATATGATGATTAAAAAAATTAAAATGGATGTAGAAATTCAAATGATTCACTTTCTGATGTTGCAATTTTCCACTTAGTAGGTAGCCATCATAAACTCATCTTCAGAAACTGCTTCAATTGGAAATCATTGTACTTCTATAGGGTGACATTATGGAGTAAGACTACACCATTATTTTATCAAATATACGAGAAAATAGTTTATTAAATTTAATCGTTACATACAATTAATGAGAATGCCGGATATATTTAACTTATTTTTTCCCCTTAATTGTACAGATAAAGCTTCCACTAAATACACAAACACAGAAAATGTTAGATACTATCCTTTAATGCAAAAGCTTGGGTGAAACCGTCTATGTTAGATACTATCCTTTAATGCAAAAGCTTAGATGAAATCGTCTAATTGAAGTTATTCATGAGAGGGATAAAAAGTAATATTTTCAATAAAAAATGATAATAATGCAGTGAATTATTTCCTAAATAATTTATAATATAAATAAAAGTGATATAATATTTGTAATAAAAAGTAACTAATTACGTGAAATTGTTTCATTGACTCTACTCAACACTACCCCCATCCTTTAATGGAGTTTCTCAAACATAAATATTTAATTCAATCTTATTGTGTATATATATTTATTTGTTGTTTGTTTTTAATTTTTTTTTAAAGTAAATTTCTATACTTTTGACAACTATCGATCTAGTAATTAAAATGGGAGGATTGAATCCCTTAAATTAGATGTAGCATGCATTCACCAAGCATATGATTTTCATTCTTAACCAAACGGCTTCAAAATAATAAAAGAAAATTAAAATTAATAACACAAATTAATTAACAAAATAAGCTTATGATTGAGAGAAATGAAATGATGTCCCAAGATACTGTATTGATGACCCAAGATCTGCTGAGGATACACAATCAACCTAAGTTACGAGTATGTCTTCTCACCCAGCAAATTGAAGTAATAAAAATAATATTAATAATAATGAATATAAAAGGAAAATAGTAATACTAATAATAAATAAATTGTGTTATCAGAATCCTAAATGTATAAAAAATAAAATATTCTATACGTGGATAGATTCATTTGTTGACTCATTGAAGACTTGAAGTTTGCCTTAAATATTCAGCCATTTTCTTCTCCCCAATCATCATGCCCTACTCTAATTTGACTTATTGAAATTATCACCATTTATTTATTTTTAATTTAAATAACTTTTTCACGGTATCTCACAAGCTAATTTAAACGATCATATCTTTTTTATTATTATTATCATTAATTAATTTGTCCCTTTAATGGCTTCTTGAAATTTTTTAGACATAAATGTATGTATATTTATGTAATTTAAGTATCTATGTTTTAATTAAAATGTATAGTGAGAGAGATGTTTAATTTGTTTTTGCTTAATCAACATTAGTTAATTTTAAATTTCATACCCCTCAATTCTACAAAGAAATTTATAGTTTCAGTAGGTTTGAAGTTTTTATTTTAAAAAAAAAATGTTTTTCTACCATTGGTAGGGATAGTTATGTATTTTTTTAATAAATAAAATATAAAATATATTATGTGTATTAATTAAATAGAATGATAATTTCGAAATTAGAGTATAATTAATGTGGGATATTGAATTGAGTGTATGTTTTTTATTTTTTATTTAAGAATCAATTTAATTTATTATTGGTTCATTTAGGGGAATATTTATCAAGTAATGTGCTAAAATTTTGAGAGGAATAGGATTTTTTTTAATTAATTAATTAATTTTTATTTATTTATTTTTGCATGCTTTGCAGACAAGGGAAAAAAAAGTAAATAATCTGACTCTTTAGCTAATGTCATCCAGTTAAATAGTCAACCTTTAACAAATGACGTGATATATGTCAAGTCCATGACATGATATATAAATATTTTTTTATTCATTAATTAATTTTTTTATTTAATATATAAGTTTTGAATGTAACTAAGTGAATAAATTGAATTTATGTATATCCAAAAGTGAAGAATTTATCAAAATGGAATACTCCATCCACTAAAAAAAAACTGTTTTTACTAAAGAAATATTCCGTTAGTAAAAGTCTTAATTCCATTGTTAAATTAGTTTACTAACGAATTAGCAACGAAATTCGTTGCTATATTTCTGTTGGTAAAGTGATAGTTGGTAAATTTTTAGCAACGAAAATCAATTACGTTGATAAATAATTCCGTTGGTAATCCGTTACTAAAAATTCTGTTGGTAATTTATATAAGGATTCATTGGTAATCCGTTGGTAAAATAAAAAATAAATTCATTGGCCTTCCATTGTTAATAGTTAAATATCATTTTGGTTGCTAATCCATTGCTAATTACAAATGGATTGAAGCCGTTGGTAAATTCCGTTGCAAAATTTATTTTTTTTTGTAGTGATCTGTTCACCCCAAACATCTCAATTTGTTTTTTACACGTGAATTAATTGTACTCCCTTCATCTCATCTTAATGATTACATATTTCCTTTTTGGGCGTCTCATCCTAATGGTTACATTTTCCTTGTTAACAGGACTCATACAAATTAATTATTTCTCTCAATGGGTCCATACATCACACTAATACACTTACCCACTTTATATTAAAATATTATTTCTCTTATCTCAATATACATTAAAATACTATATTCATTAATCAACGTGCAAAAAGCAAACGTAACTATAAGAATAGGACGGAGGGAGCATTATTTTATGTGTAGTGATTACTAAATAGTTATATTTATAGTGAATGAGGGAGTATACATGGGCTATTTAGAATAATAAATGGATACTTTTGAGTTGATATTCTCATAAAATGAGTAGATTTGAAGTAGTGTATAACATGTATTGTAGCCCCAAGGTTATCAAATCAATAAAATCATTGTAATGAGAATCAAAACCTCAACATTGACTTAATTCACAACATCAGATTTGATGACGTTTCTCCTCATAACATAGATCTTCCCCTCATACAATCTCATTGACATGCCATTTGTCCCCAAACTTAATACACCTATCTATAAATACTCACAAATAGACTCATTTATCCATTTATTTCTTTAGAAATGATGGAGTACTTATTTAAATAAATTAACAACACTGGCATCACATAATTAAGCGTCAATTAATTATAATGAATTTGAATTTGATATTATTCCGGTAGTTCTGAAAGAATTTTTAAAATTTTAATTAAACTATGTCATTTAAAATTCTTAGATTGACAAAAATATATTTTAATATATAATATTATATAAAAATATATTATTAAAATTTATAAAATAAATTTTTTTCATAATATATAAAAATTCAACACTCCATTAAAATTTTGATTTTTTTTTCAAATGAAGTAAGGGTATTTATTGAAAGTGTATAATAATTTGGTGGACATCATAATATTTCATTGAAGTTGAACTTCATTTTCCATCTCCAGTATATTTGCAAGTGGTGCTGCTTCATCATTCAGATTTCCACGTAACGCAATTCCTTTTTTTTTTTTTTAATTTCATTATTTCTTCTTCCTCCTTATAACTGAATAAATAAATGAGATGAATCTAGCTTTTCTTAATATAGTTTAAATGATGTTTTATTACCCAAAAAAAAAAAGTTGTATTTTAAAAATTACGTTCTTACTAAATTAATATAATAAACAAATATGCTTAAAATCAATTCATCCAAATCAAACAATTAATAACATAAAATTTGTTAGTATTAGTGTCATGTGAACCGAGTTTATAATGTAAACTTGTGGTATCTCATTAATTTAAACTCTAATAATACATCGGATGTATTAGAATTGAAAGAGGGATCATATAATTTACTCCATCCACGCTCTTACATAAGTATTTGCCAATTTGTTAAGAAAATAAAGAAAATGGAGAGTAAAAAAAAAGGAAATGAGACGATGTTCCATAAGAAGAAAAAGCTAATTTGGCGTGTTGTCTATTTGGTGCAAACATAGATGCTACTAAGATTTTAGTTACAACACCCATAAACATAATCATATAAAAATGCATATTTTTAATTAACTGAAATCTCAAATTTGAATTTCATCATTAACAGCTTACCCAATATTTTTCAAGTACTCTAAATTCAATTAAAATTTTACCAATTTGTACTGCACCTTAACTCTTTAGATAATCAGGCATGTGTGATGTGTCATGAAAATAATGAAAGATACAAATACTTTTGTATAAAGGCCATAAATATATAATATGAAGTAAATTAGTGTTCCATATCATATCATATTAATATACTCCCTCCAATTCTTTTATTTTATTTTATATAATTCATCCAACGATATAACATAAAAAATATTATATCATGACATAGAAAATTTGAAGTCTTCAATAGAAAGCATAATTTTTGTGATTAAATTTGAAGTCTTCAACCGTTAATATTAATAACAATTAAGATAAATGTTTAAATAATTAGAATGTTCCAACACATCAAATGCACCCAATAAAACTCACAAATCCATAATGAAGATTTTGTGATTAAATTGTATGAATTGCACAAAGAGTGTTGCTTGAGAAAGTCACGAGAATAATGTGATTGTAACATGCTATTTAATGCAATTTTATATCCATCGTTCTTTAATCTTATATATTCTTGGCTCATGAAGCTTTATTATTTATTGTTCTTTTAATATTTCATGGTGGTTTAATATATTGATGCAATGAATTCAAAATCTTTTAAGTTATTGCATGTATCTAATTGTAGTCAAAATACCAAACCTTAATCAATTGGTCTCATGTTACATTTTGGTGTTACATCTCCTGTTAAAAATCATTGAATGATTGACACGTAGGATAAACTATTCTATGCCCTAACAATCAATCTAAGGGAAAGGTTGAGATTTTCCTCTCCGCATATATGCTAATCATCTAACGCGTGTAACAGGAAATGTAACACTAAAATGTAATGGGACATCTAAGTAGAAAACTTAGAAAACCCCATTTGTCCAAATTCCATGCTTTCAAGCATAAACAGAGCAACCACACTAAAATTTGATCACATTACATTATTGCCACTATTTACTCATTAAAAATAATTTTACAGATAGAATTAATTCCTAGTTAATTAAGGCACCTCTGTGTCCATGACCATTATACAGAGCACATCACACTCCACAATTTGTAATTATAATTATTACCATATTACTTATCACTTTAAATTCATCAAATGACAGATCAATCCAGAGAGAGAGAAAAGATGATCAAAATAGGAGTATATCATTTCTAGAGAAGCAAGAGTGATAAATTTGAGCAATGGATCCTAAAGGGCAAGAAAAACAGAGTAGAATATTACAAAAAAGAAGAGGGTTTTATGGAAGAAGGACAAACTTAATTGGACTATATTCTATGTAACAGAGAAAGAGCCATTAATCCTAGTACTAGTACTAGTTTGTTTTTCCTTGGACTATTGTCTTAAGTCTAATATTAATTACTCGCAAAAGGGGGGTGTGGTGAGGTGGGGTGGATCACTTCTTGGATTTCTTGGAGGAGGAGGTGGCGGCAGAGTTTCCGGTGGCGGCGGCGGCGAGGCGGTGCTTGAGCTCGTTGAGGAGGGCCTGATTCTCCTGGTTGAGCAGCTCTGCTTTCTTCCTCAGCCTTTCATTTTCTTGCATAATGTAGCAGTTCTCCAAGTAGAGCTTCGAGTTCAGCTTTTCCATTTCTGAATAATGTAATAATATTACTACAAGTTAGTATAATCATGGTGGATGATAATGATGATGATACACATAAATGAGGTGAGAGAGATGTAGAAAGAATATGAAGATGTCCAAATGTGCACTCAATTAGACATGGATTCTTTCATTTGTCCATTGCTACAAAGACAAGAATAAAGTGACCGATCAAGACAAGCTGAAACATTAGTGGAGAACCCCAGAAAGAAAGAAAGAGAGGAAACTCATGTTGGAAACAAAAGACATTCTTTTTGCATCTCACAACCACCTATGCACATAGCTACTGCTCTGGAGGAGTAGTAGTACCCCTCTCTCTCTCTCTCTCTCACTCACACACACAACCACACTGTGTGTGTGTGTGTGTTCATAGTAGCATGCAGAGCAGTTGAGATTTTGGTTTGTTGTTAGGAAACAAGAATAACAAACCAAAGTTCATAAGTTTACTAGAAAAACACAGCCATGTACAAGGCCTTTGCCTAACTGCCTTAGTGAAAGAATATATAAAGAAGACAGAGAGAGATAGATGAGAGAGAGAGATAGTGGGCCTTCTCTTTTGTAAAAAGATTACCTTTTGGAAGGAGAAGAAGAAGAAGGGGTTGTTTGTTGGACAACAAGAGGTTTTCTCCTTGTATTGGCAGTGTAAAAGGAAGGGAAGAGCAAGTTTTTGTTTTGTGGGAGTGGGTGACAAATGAGGGTGAATATATATACTAGTGAGGTTGGCATGAGAGAGAAAGTGATGTGTTGATTTGATGAGAGAGAATGGCACAACACAACAATCATGCATGTGTAAGCATGGAAGGGGTGTTGTGCAGGCAAGGATCTCCTCCTCCTCCCATTTTACTATGGTAGAACAGAGCTCTTTTTGTGCGGGGGTACTTACGTCATTTCACCCCGGGGGTATTCCCGACATTTCGCACCCCCACCCCTCGGCCGTCCGAAAGATTCGCAATGATGGTTTGGATTGGTCCGAACCGACGCAGCCCATCATCACGCCACACCCTTAATCGATTCTCTTTTGTTTTTATTTTCCTATTTTTCGCCATGCTTTTTCTTTTTTTCTCACCGCATTTAATCCCTCATTAATTCCGACTATCATCACTTTTTTTTCTTTTTTTAATTTTTCTTCTCTCTACTTAAATATGAATATTAATATATATATGTAATGTAATAATTGAATTATCTGTGCTTTAAAATCATGACGGCTTCTGTTTGGTAAAAAAGCAACAAGGTTAATTTGGGAAAATTAACTTAAAATGCAGTCATTTTCCTTACCATATTTTACGCTAAATGTAGAGGCATAATAGCTGGCCATTTTCACTCACCAAAATCTACACATAGATTTTACTATTTTATTTGTTTATTTATTTTAATAATATTAATTAATTGAATTAAAAGAAAAAAAAACTAACATTTCTTGATCATAATTGAATGATTAGAGCTCAATAATTTTTATTTGACGTGTCTTATTGTTTAATTAAGCTCGATTTTTTTTTTCATTGTATAAAGATATTTTAATCAAATAAACTCGAGTTGTACTTAATTATATATATTTATTGAGTTTCTTGTTCAGATAATAGGAGTTTTAATCATCTAAGCTCGATCGGATTATTTGAACTGATTAATTTTCTAACTTTAATTAATTAATCGAGATTATATCTGACACTACTAGACTACTCTGCTCGCTTACTCAACTGCTTTAAATAAGAATTAAATAAGGATGCATGTTTTAAGATATTAAGTTATTTCCGAATCTACCCTTCTAAGTTGGAGAAAATCCCAAGTCCGGCCAAAGTAAATGACGAAACAGCCCTTATAAAATATACAGTGGATGGCCCACCCCATGATAGAATATTGTTTAGGCTTAGTATTATTATTATTATAGTATATGGTAATTTGAATAATTTAGAGCAAATAAAGAAAGGTAAGCACATTTTTTATATGATAATTGCAAGAGTAAGTAAATTGAAATAATGGGTGAGAGGAAAGGACAGTGAGTGTGAGTTGAGTACAATTAACGTGACAATATGATAGATGTTGAGAGCTCTGTTATATTTAAGGAAAAAATTAATTTAATGAAAATCATGTAATTGTAATATGATCTAAATTTATTAACTTATTTTACTTAAAGTAAATATTCGTGTGAAAATGTCTCACCAAATGATTCTATAAAATAATAAGTGATAATTTTTATAATAAAAAAATAATATTTAATTATAACTTTTTTGGTAGTTGAATATTGATTGAATAATTTAAAAAGAATATATATACTATATATATATATATGAGAGAGAGAGAGAGGGCCAGAGAAAACATAGAATATAGGAGTATGTGTTTGATTGAAAAATGGATACGATAAGTAAGCGTAATTATTACTCCTGTCCGCTTTGTATCATTTTTTCATTTCGGATGTCTGCCCCAAGGATCTTATTTCTTTTTTTATATATATGGATCCACACATAACCACTAATACAACTAAAAATGGGACTCACACCTCCACTAATACAACTACTCACTACAAATTAAATAATAATACTCCTTAATCCACGTACAAAAAGCTAATGACATCCACGTGCAAAAAACAAATGACACCGACACCCTTAAAGTCGGACGGAGAGAGTATATAAAGTAACAGGAATTTTTAGATTTGAAAATTAACTTTTAAAGTTAATTAATCAAAACATTAATCTACTTTATACATGATTACACAAATTAAGTTATAAAAATCTTAGTAATAATTGTATAAATCTGATCTATTTTTCAATTTAAATAATTACCATAAATATTTGTTAAGTTGTAGAACTATTCCCCAACTATAAATTGATTTTCCAAATGCACATCAATATCATTCAATAACGTTATACATGATATGAAGAAATATTGGGTTAATGGTAAAAAAAACATGAATTTTACTCCTATGGTAAATTAATCCCCATTTTTAGAGATTGCGAAAAAAACTACCACCTTTAAGTATTTTTGCAAAACGCACCAAATTTGTGACTAAATGTAGTAATCACAAATTGAGTGTGTTTTGCAACAATACTTAAATGTGGTGGTTTTTTTCGCAATCTTTCAAAAGTGGGGATTGATTTGAAATAGGAGTAAAGTTCGTGATTTTTTTTGCAATTAATCCAAAAAATTTTTTTGAAACGATCACACTCACACAACAAAATAATAATAATATTAATAAAATAATTATAAAATTAAATTTATAATAATTAATTACAAGAATCCATTATATTTTCTTATATATCTTTCGAATTATCATTACCATCACTATATTTGTAGACACTTCCTCTCATGATTTAATAAAAGGACAAAAAATAATTAATAATAATAATAACAATTTATGTTCACAACTTAAAAGTTAACACATTGATTTTTGTTAATAATTTATTCATAATAATCAGATTTCATTTAACAAACAAGGAAACAATAAAATTATTGAAACTGAGAATTCTTGTCCACCACTGAAATAAAAAAAAATAATAATGAAACGAGGCATAATTATTACATTAGATTTTCTTACAAGATCTTCTATCCAATATATCTTGTTCATAGTTCATAGTAATATCATACTCCAATCCATAAATTAATAAGGGTAAATAAGTACCCTACGAAAGTATTAAGTTAAAATAATTGTGAAATCGAATTAGAATCTCTAAGAAAAAAATAAAATAAACGACTCTTGGGATTATTATGAAACTACACACCTTTTTATAAGTGGGGTTTTCAGGTATAAATAGTGCAATCCTCCACTCCAGGCGTCCCTGTATCTCGACCCGATAGGATGATGAATAAGTTGCCCCCAGGGCATAGCTCAAGTGGTAGAGGGGAGGGTGGAAAGACCTTCCAGCTGTGCTTGGTTGCTGTAGGGTGGGGGTTCGAATCCTGCCTTAAGCACAAGTTTAACAGTGAGCCCTCCCTATAAGCCACTTGAGGCACGATTTACCTCTTCCACCAATCCCCAGGGCAGGGGCAGTGGGGGCCCCTAATGGTGGGGTACACCATTTTTTAGGATGATGAATAAGTTAATTATGGTGACTCAATTGATCAATAAAAACTAGCTAGACCACTACCCACCACTGCACTCAAGGAGCCCCTCATTTTGATTATAAGTGGGGTTTTTCATAGACAATGTCTCATATGCGGCGCACGGATTGAGATTTGTGCATTAGATTCAATCCGACTCCAATACAAATTATATATTCCTAATTTTTTATAAAAAAAGAAAACAATTATTTTATTCAAAATTCATTAATCAAACGAACGAGTTGTACGAAAGTTATTGATTTTTTTTATAATAATAATATATAGAAGCTCGATTCAATAGTTTAATAACAGACGAAAATAGCAAATCACAGAAAATACTGCAATGTAGAAAAAGTACACCAATTGGATACTTAATTGGTATATAAATACCCAATATATATTTTTACATCTTTCGAGCTACACAAAGCTTGTATATATTTTTCAGCCCAATTCTAGTATTATTAACGATATATTCAATTCAATCAAAAATTGTAATTTATTTCTCGTAGTTAAATTTGTAGTTCATCAAACAATTTAATTCACAATATAATTGCCAACTTAATTATCCCCTGGCACAATTGGAGTTGGTCCCATATGTAACAACAATAATTAATTGAAGAATTATAATTGGGTAAGTTGATGAGATTCTTTTTTTGTTATAAATTTGTTCTGAAATCCAAATGATGGCAATGGCTACTAATTATGGCCTCAACTCTCTAAATTCTCCAACCCCTTTAAATCCCTTCATTATCACAAATAATGTTACATTAATTTATATTCCATAATTTCAATACACAATTATGTGTGTACATATTAGTATTACTCATTGCCTATCTATGCACTTGATGATAGTATGAAACAAGAGGATTTAAAAGTACTTGGAATAAATAGAAAAAAAGAAAAGAAAAATCTCAAGTGCAACAGATGTTTACTATTTTAACCCCATGGTTCATGCTATATGCTTATCTTCTATCTTTAAGATTTATTGCTTTATCTCTTTAGATTTTTATGTCATTTCAATTCATTCCTAAGTTAAATGATTCAACCCGCATCATATAATTGTCATCTCAAAAGAGACTTTATCATTTTGAATTTTTTTTTTTTTAAGATGTAATTTTGGAAGTGATTTAGAGAGACACTCTTTAACCAAAAGGTAGGTGTGTGTTGATGATTGAAAGTGTGTTTTCATAAATGTAGGGCAGTTATCAAAAGATTTTGGATGGCCACATGCATCAACCATTAATTCTTTTACATTGAGTGCTCATCATAATCTGCATTGCCTATAAACTACTACAATTATTCACCCCCCAACTGCATCCATCCCTTTTCAACACACAACCATTCCTTTTTTTTCTTTTTATTTAATTTCACTTTAACCACTCAGTCTTTCCATCACATTTTTATCTTTATAAATATCTTTATATTTAATAAAAAGAAGAAGAAAAAAAGAAAGGAACATATAAATTGATTAGAGTTGATGAAGGGAGGAAAATGTATTTTTTGGAGCAATCCTTAAACAATATTTTTGGAGGAGAAAGAAATTAGATGGATTTTGATTGAAAAAAAACCATAATTGGTAAAACACATAAACGCGTAAAACATAATTAGATTTTAGACCAATATAATATATAATAATTAAAAAAGAAAAATGGAAAATGTGATTGGATATCATTGTTACATGTGAGCTAGGGTGAAGAGAGTTGAATGAATCCAACAGCACATGCAGTGACCTCATCAAAACTCTCTCTCTCTCTCTCTCTCTCTCTCTCTCTCTCTCTCTTTCTCTCTCATCAGTATATATCATTCTCTCTCTACTTTTCTGAGGTAAATTTCAATGATTTCACATAATAACAATCCCTGCAATGTTAATGATGGAATTACATCATCATTGAACCCTACACGTGAGCTGAGCTGAGCTTACTAACTAATAATATAATAATAAATTAAATTGTTATATCTTTTTTCTTTTTCTTTTTCATTTTAACATTTTCATGATAATGGAGCATAAAAATTAAAAAGATGGATTGAAAATAGAAAAGAAATAAAAAGTATTCCAGGTGGAGGAGGGCCCACATAATTATAATTAAAAATAGTGGGGACCATCTTAGACGAAAAATTCTGCAGTCCCCTTTTCTATTTTGATCTTCTGACCTGCTGATTGGACTCTTGGTCTAATGGTCAACACACTGCTGGATTTCATTCAAACTTATTTATTTATCTATTTATTTATTTATTATTATTATTAGTGATTTTTTTTTTATAATCTTTGCGTATATATAAAGCATATATATGGTGATTAATAATAAGAAAATAGAGATATTGGACCATTTTTATTAAATCTTTGCCTAGCAAGCTATTTCTCCATCTTATAAAGAGTTTAAAGAGATGAAATATTGGTGTGAAATAATGACTTCAAATATATACCGAGTACCATTTGCCTATAATTAAATTTATCATTTAATTTTTGAATTTGTGAAATTAATTAAAACACAATCAATGTTATGAATATAACGAAGGGACAGCGATAATGTGAAATGAGGCATATTAAAATATGAGTGTTATATTATAAGTAAAATATGATTATGGGTGGTTTAAAGTATGTTAATCTAAAATTTAATAATAATACATAGTATGATTTTAAAGTATTAAAATATAATTCTTTATAAACCTACTTTAAATGGTAGGTCTTGCATGAGATTATCTCACGTGAGATCATTTTTCAATTTTTAAAATAGTTTTCACTTTCGCTATAAATCATTATCACTTTTGCTATAAAATGTTATCAATTTTTATTTATACTATAAATTGTTCATGAGATAATATTATCACTTTTCATTTGTTTATTATCACTTTCTTATATAAAAGTTATTACTTTCTGACCGTCTCATGTAAGCCCTTACGTGAAACGGTCTCACTTGGGTCTTTGCCTACTTTAAATATCAATTATAAACATACTTCAAGAATAAATCAACCCGTTTAACAACTCATCTTATATTTTTTTTTGGTCTTGCAAGAGAATATCCTATAAATATTTACAGGGAGGATTACTAATAGGTACACAAAAAAACCCTTAATTACTATGAGATACAAATATACAAAAATATTATTACTAACTACAAAAATATATAGTGATATTCCAATATTACTCCTACAATGTGCTGCACATAAATGTTGTGTGTAGCAAAAGTGTATGCAGTAAAAAAAAATGTGTGTAGTAAAAAAAAGTGTGTGCAACAAAAAAGTGTGGTGGTCCGACAGAGCTCCGGCGACAGGCAGTTTTCCGGCGCCGGCCGTCGGTCCGGCGGTGTTCCAGCAACCGGCCAGCGGCGGCGGCAGTTTTCCGGCGGCCGACCGGTGATGGATGGGAGATTAGGATTTATAGTTTAAAAGTGTATTGATTTAGGATTATATTTGATATTTTACTTTAATATTTTGTTTGTGAGATTAATTATTTTAAATCAATATATATCTTATAGTAATTAGGGTATAAAATGTGTACCTATTAGTAATTAATCCATATTCTGTTAGGTATTTTAGTCTTTATTTTGACAGGAACTACGTATATTTTAGTTTAAATTATTCTTTTATTAATCGCACGATAAAATATAATCTAAATCATAATTTTTATAATAATTTAAACACAACAGATTAAATAGAGAGAACACCATTTTAAAGATCTTTTGTGCCATGTCATATTTTTTCTCTTTTTGAATAATTCTTCTTATAATTAATTTAAATTCATCATAATTACTAATCAAAATCACCGACTTTAATTTAATTGCGAAGAGCATATATGAATGACAATATGTGGATCCTTTTTATACTTTACCTCAATTTTCTTTCACTACAGCACGCTATAGTGAGAGATCAATTTTCTCTCATACTGGAGAGGATTTGGGTCCACGAATGACCTGATAATCCAGATATTTTAGAACTAAATAAATAAATATATAAAAGAACATAAAATATTATGAAGTCAACTCATCAATGATATGCCAGAATAATTGATTAGGTGACCATAATACTCTCACATAAGTATATTATTTTGAGTGCAATTCTTTATTTAAATAATTATAACAGGACAAATATGATTTCGAAATTGACAAAAAATGACACTATTATTATAATCACAGGCCAATTGTTCAATTTTCACAACTTGTTTTTAAAGGATGGCCATGGATATATATATATATATATATATAAGATCTTCATAGGCATATAAATCTATGACAAACATTTGTGTGAAATTGTCTCACACGCGTATTCACTCCGTTTCATTTTAATGATTATAATTTTATTTTTGGGAGTTTCATCCCACGCTTCCCTTTTATATATATGAGACTCACACAAAACAATTAAAGTATACTCATAGGAACCACCTACAATACTAATACAACTACCCACTAGTATTTCTTAAATCTCATGAAAAAACAATATACTATTAGGATGAGACGGAATGAGTATATGCACGTTTCGAGTAATTCTTGAAACACATAATTAAAATATTACTTTTAGCTAGGGTTAAAAAAATATATAATTACATATTAAAATTTTACGTTTAGTTTAGTTTTAAGCATTAAGATTAAATTCTAAACAAACTATTGGTGATCAGTGGATTGAATATAAAAGTTTTTGGATTATAAGTACAAAAATGTAAAATTCCAGAAGGTTGGATGCGAATGTGATAAACTTTTTGGATGTCATGTTCACCTTTCTTCCAACACAATCAATGCCCTAATTAGGACAAATTATGTGGTTTGGGCAGATAAGCAATCTTCCAAGAATCCCCCCACCAACCTTAATTACTTAAAATATATACTTTTTATTATCCATTTGGTCTTCTAATTTTTGGGTTTTAATAATATGGGGTTCTTTTAACATATGCTTTCCAAAATTTTGTTATAAATGAATGTATTGAGTTCTTTAAAATTAAAATCAAAATTTTTTGAAACATGATATTGCTCTTTGGATTCTAAAATTCCATCTCAAAAACTTAAACCAAAAGGGTTTCATGACCTACTTTAATTTTAATTCTCCTTTCTTTTTTCCCAAAAAGTCCAAAGAGTCAAATTAGTTTTTTCCTTAAAGAAAAAGTATTTTATTGTAATAATAAGTACTCCTTAATTAGATACTTTGATTAGCAATTATGCATCTGTTCTCAATAATATGTTCGCCCCAAATGGATAATGCTATTGATATTTTATTTCTTCTTTTCAGATGTTGTGGTTTCATGGTTTTAGATATAGTTAATAAATTGTCAAACACAATTTAATAATTTTTTGTTTTAGATATGCATAATGCCTTAAATAAACTATTTTACTAGGAGACTAAAATTTGTATAGGTTGGTCTCATTCGTGAACATTAACCGAGAGTATAAGAAATGATAATATTTTAATAAGAAATGATAATTGATTAATGAAAAAAAGACAATATTCTAAATGAGTTATTAATAAATTATTTATAGTATAATTAAAAAATAATATAATATCTTTACTATTAATTATTAAAATAATAATAATAATAATCTAACACAAGTCATGGTTTACAAAGTATTCAATTGACCCCATTGAATTATTCAATGTAATTGATAATTTTAAATTAAATCAAACTAAAAAAAAATCCATGTCACCATTTATTAATAGTAGTAGTATAATTTAAAATGGTAAAAGTTATTAATAGAGTTGGAGCAAGGGTAGAAGGGTAATTTAGTGGATTGTTAAAAGGGGACCTATGTATGTTGATTGAGTGAGGACCACAACTAGGGTTATCAACAGTGTGAACTCCATGTTTCATCATTATATACCACCACTATTCTTCAATCTACTATTACTTTTTGTACTTCTACCTTTTCAACTCACTACTCAATTAACTCACTTCTTTTTTTTTCTTTTTTTTTCCCAATTTTGAGATAATTATCATCAACACACGTAGTATGATGTATCATGAAATTACATTATTGATGTAGCATGGATTCAATTTTATTCTTCAAATCTCTTCCAATTATCACGTTTTCATTTTCATAGATTATTATTTATTTCGAAATTGCAGTAATTTAATTCTCACCCCATTGGTAATTAAAAGCAAACGTAGTTTGTGAGGTGAGCCCAATACGTAAATGGGCCCAGAAAGAAGGTGGACTGGCCCAGCCCAGCCCAATACATAACTGTAAGAGCACGAGGAATACAGAGTAAACCATGGCCATGGGTTGTAGAGGATAACTTTCTCGCAATCTCGAGGAGTTTCGCCTTCTGTTCTCTCCTTCTTCATCTTCATCTTCATCTTCCTGCGGTCCTACAAGGTTCTCCTCCATTTTTTTCCATCTCAATTTCTAGCCCAGTGTGTTTAATTTTTTTTATTATTATTTTTTTAACAGAGCTTTTTTTTAGAATAATTACAAGGATCAAAATCCTAAACTTCCGATTTTGATTCGTGAGGCCACTGGCATCGACCCCCAGATTTGGGCTGATTTTTCAAATTTTAAATCTCATTTTCTTAGAGTGAAATTCTTCAGAAGTTTTGCTGTCCTTTTATGTGCATAATTTTAAAAATTGGGAGTGATTTTAGTTTCGAAATTGCTGATTGAGCTATGTTTCGTGGTAAATCTGTTGAAATTTTGATTAGAAACAGCACGATTCCCACATCTAAAGAATTTCTGTAAACGGCTTTATATTACTCCATCTATTAAGCTATATTTGATCATTGATAGAAATGTGTTTTGGAGACTGGAGTAATTTAGTGTTGGAAGAAAGCATTTGGAAATGGGGCAAGATGTAATATTTGAGATACCAATTCGTTGAATATATGATCAGTAATTTGAGTTTTTCCATCACATTCATTCTTGCCTTGTTGAACTTTCATTGTGTTTCAAATATCTAAGTACAGTATCATTAAGGTTGCATTTGGATTTAGGGATTTGAAATCAAGCATTTGGATTTAGGGATTTGAAATCAACCTATTGAGTACCTTAATACTAGTTCGAGATGCAAGCAATCAGTCTTGGATTTCAAATCTATATCAATCCATACATTTCTCATCTTCAGTCCAAAAGCAACCTCTGCAATTTTTTTTTTTTTTTAATGAGTTATGTTGCTGAAGTATTTAGTCAAGTTTTGTTACAATGTGATAATGCCTTAAGTTTGATCAGATTCTGGGCAGAATAGATTTTAAGTTTTGGTGTATGTATAAAAAAACGTGACATGAAGCTGCCATAATCTGGTGATTAATGGAATTTTCAGATGCCAATTTGCTACACAATTGGGTTTGATACTTTTGGAGCTTTAACAATCTCCACTTATTGAAAGAGTAGAGTAACCTCAATGACATATTCAACCAAGAGTTGGTTCTCCTGACTTTTGTCCATCTTGAGTGTTTTGTGCTTTGCTGTCTAATTTTCTTTTGAACAAATATCACATAACATTACTTTGATGGCTCATTGATTCATCTTTCTTGATTCATATATACATGGGCGTAGAGAGCGGAATGCACTTGAAAGGCTTAAACGACGAACAGATTTCCGATGCCCTCCAAGACCTTAACAAGTTAGATTAAGACCAACCCCCCACCCACAGCCACAGCTTCTGATGGTGGTTTCTCTGTTTTTATTTCTTCACCAGCCTTGATAGCTACAATGTGTTAATATATTTCTCAAAATAAATGTTTTTACAGTATAAATGAATTTATTACAATTGCTCTAAATAGGACTCTTACAAGATTTTAATTTACTGCTTAGTTGGCCTCGACAATATTGAAACTAGAGACAAGAGCAAGCAAGATATAAAGATTGTGAGAGAGAAGCGAATAATGATATACACAACGTGCGTTGATTTTTATTTTGTAAGAAAATTTAATAGAGAAGTAAATAGTAGTGTTTATTTTTGACTCAAATTAAATAGAGAATTTTTTTAAGAGCATTGGGTAACAGATGCAAGGCTTCTTAACCAGATCTCATCAGCTGCAGTGGACACGTCATCGTCCACGTTTCTGTGCCACGTCCACACTGCATCACTTGCATTTATTACACGAAATACCCCATGTCCGAAACTTGGCTCCCTAAACGCAGATATATTCGCCCCTTCATTTTCCAAAAACCTAATTCCAAGAATAGTCATTACTATTTTTTATAAAAACAAAATTCACATTATTAAATTAATCAATGATGGATTCTGAATTACCTAGTTGCAAGGCCTTCTCGATTACCTCCATCGCCAATTGTTACATGAATAGGACCACATTCATTGCCTTCATCCTTATACACTCGTACCTAAATCCAAAAACATTCAAATTATAACAAAAGAAGCAACACAATTTATAATTTTAAAAAAAAAATTACGATCCATAGTTTGCTTACGAAGCGCTCGTAAGCATGGACATGTCCCGCGAACACGATATCGACACGAGCACGATACAACAAATCCTCCAAGGCTTTCTTCATACCAACGGACTCATACTCACCCTGATGCGCTTCATTGGTGTTGTACCACGGCGCATGTACAATCGCGACGAGCCAAGGGGTTTTAGTCCGGTCCACAGCAGTTAAATCGGCTTGTAGCCAACCGTACTGATCAGAACCCGGTTCAAAGTCAACATAAGATCCCAACATGATGACATGCACACCAGCCACCTCAAAAGAGTAGTACAAGTTAGAAGGCGACCCACTCTGCTCATAAGGCATAACCCATCGTGCATTATACGAAGTAAAAGGTTGTCGATGGATCACCGGTATCTTCTCGATCTCATGGTTGCCATGCGTCACCATCCACGGCCGGCTGCTGGCCAGTGGCTGCACCAACTGACCAAAAGTATCCCATGCTGGCTGGTATAAATCAGCGTATGATAAATCTCCGGGGAGAATCAGCACATCGTGGTTCGATTTACCGATGTTTTTTAGGACTGTTCTAGTCCACTCTGTCTGTCCAAGATCACCTATGATTGCAAAGGTTGTAGGGAAGGATGATGGTGGGGTTTTGAAGGTGAGCTCTGGAGAAGAGGTGGAACCACAGCGGTAGTAATACTGTGTGTTGGGGTTCAGTGGACCAATCACAACATCATGTATTTCTCCAGATTGGTAGGCAAGATATTGGTACATGTTTGTAGCTCCATTTGAGGATGAAGTGTTGGCTCCAGGGGTTGTGCTGTAGTAGACAATTGGTGGAGTTGGATCAGTAGTAATCCATGATATTCTCATGTGATTCTCACCATTCAGAGATATGTGCACCTGCTTGGTAATAATGTATCACACTTTAGTGTTGGGGTAAGAAGCGGACAATCAAATCAAATCAAATTATAAGAAAATACTCCCTCCATCCCACAATATTCTCATTTGTATGTCTCACATAACCTTCACTTTCAAAAAAAGAACCAAACATTTATCCAATAACCTTAGCAATTGCTTTAATTTCAAATTTATCACTCATAAAATTTCATAACATTACTGAGCAAGTTACTTTTAGGAGTATAATTTTTCTTAAACATAATGAAGAACTCTATCATGAGACAATGGGAGTAAATATACTGTGAAATTAAAGTGTATTTTAAATTGTTGAATTAAAGTGTTATTTCAATTTTAGATGAATAAAGAATTTGGTGGGACAAACAAAAAATGTGAAAGGGTATATTTTGTGGGGCGAAGATTATATATATATATATATATTTATATAGAGTTGATAAAGAGTGTGTTTAGATGGGTTGGTTTGAATATGAAGAAGAGTGACAAAGTTAGGCCTCAAACAATTTTCAACACCCCCAATGATTAATTAATTCCATAAAACCATCGGATTAAAGAGTTTGTTAAATTGAATTATGTTTTGTTAGGTTAACTTAATTAGCATCTAATTTCTCGACAAAGAAGGCATGATTCTAATCAATTTTTTCCTGTGATTGAATAGTAATGTAACAACATGCACCAAGAAGATATAAATAACAAAACTACCACTGGAGCGTTGGATTGATTCATCAACATAAGTGTATTAATATTTGCACTTTCCAGATCAAAATCAACACATGAATGAATCGATAAAGATGTTAGAAGGAAGACAGCAGAAACAAATGATTACCTGCTGAGGAGTGGTGGGATCAATGTCATCAAGTTGTCGCAGTAGTGAGCGTGAACTGATCTTCCGCGGCGGCGGGCGGCGGTACCCGGCGGCTGAAACTACGGCGGCGGCGAGTAACAGCACCGAAATAAAGGAATTGAGGGCGGCCATATCAAATCAGGAAATTAAGGAGATCAAATCAAATATTCATATATCTTAGGACCAAAAAAGATCCCATGATTAATGTGAGAATTAAATGTGGCAGAAAAGGTGTTCATCGCTCCTTAAAATGCGCGCTCAACCGCCGCCATCACGGCTTTGCATATAAGTGGTTTTTGTGTCGTATTTCTCTGTTACGGTGTGTCGTTTTATGATACTTGGACGAAATCACTTCTCCACCGATTTTTTTTTTTATTTTAAATATAAATAATCCATGGATAATTACTAAAATCTGGAGGCTCAAGGATGGTAGGTAACACTAGAGGACATTTGTGAGGGAGCAATCAAATGAAAATACAACATGAAAAGCATCAACCCTATGAAACTTGGTGTTAATTTTTTTTTTTTCAAGTCCTTAACCCTAATTCCCTATTACATTATTTATTAATGGATTTAAGGGCAATTAATCAATTAATGAAATACATAATTAAAATTTCTTTTGTTTGCTTTATTAAAGAAAAGTTGTCATATACTATATAATCTTATTGATTTACATAATCTTGTTTGTGAAAATACTTACATAATATTTCAAGTATTATATATTCATTTAACGTGAACCTTATTGATTTTCTCTCACACAATTAAGACCTCTTTATTAATTAAATTTGAATAATTATTTTATTTCCGTGTATCTCTATTTATTTCAAAGCATGTTAAGTGACATGATAAATTGACATTAGTACATGTTAATGGTTGATGAATATTAAAATAAATTTACGAAATTGACAGGATAATAAAGGAAGAGAAACCAAAATTTAGTGGGAAAAAAAAATTAAATTATGCAAAAGTAACTTTGAGATAAACACAGAAATTGACAGAATAATAAAGTTACTTTTTTAAATTGTCCGAATTTGAGCGGTATTATTTTTATTTAAATGAGTAATAATTGATTATCTATTAAAGAGTAGTTCTGCAAAATATAATAAATAGTGAATCGGGTCAGATGCACATGAGACTACATATTTCTTTTCAGAGTATAGATTTTTTCTTTTTTCTTATCCAACGATTAACAACCATTAATATAGTATCAGAATGTAATAGGAGATGGTATCTACCTTCTTTCATTATTGAAAAGAAAATGTGAAATTTAAGGCAGGAGTGTTGTTAGAACTTAGAATGTTGTAAGATTATGTCAATAATTGATGAGGAGTTGATACTTTGTTGCATTTTGGAGTAGAAACCAGGCTTCTTAGGATGATTTTATCAGAAGCAACAGTAATGTTCTCGAAGTTTCTATGCCATGTCCAAATGGCATGGCTTTCGTTCACTATTGACAACTGCCCATGTCCAAAATTTGCCTCCCTAAAAGCAGACACCTTTGGCTGTGGTTCCAAAAACCTATGTACAACAATTATTAATGGAGTATTTATTATACGTATATATTTCATCAAACTTACGCATTTATATATATATATATATAAACTACCTAGCCGCAAGGCCATAGCGATTCCCTCCGGCACCAACCGTGACGTGCATCGGGCCACAATCGTTGGCTCGATCCTTGTACACCCGCACCTAAAATACAATAAATTAACCTTAAGTATTATTTTATGTGCCACACGATTTTACGAGTGAAATGTGAAAAATGTAAAAATATTATAGTAACCCTTGATAGGAAGCTTCAAATATTTAAAACCAGATATACACCAAAGTGACACAGAAAATCTTACAAAACGCTCGTAGGCATGGACGTGGCCTGCAAGCACGACGTCAACACGAGCTCGAAAGAGCAAATCCTCCATGGATTCCTTCATCCCCAAGGACTCATACTCCCTCTGGTGATCCACATTGGAGTTGTACCACGGGGCATGTACAACCGCCACAAGCCACGGCGTTCTCTTCCGATCAACCCGGTTCAAGTCGGCCCGAAGCCAGCTCAACTGCGCCGAGTAGCGCCCGAAATCAACGTAGGAGCCGAGCATGAGGACGTGAACGCCGGCGACGTCGAAGGAGTAGAAGAGGTTGGAAGGGGAGGCGGAGTCCTGGTAGGGCATGACCCACCTGGCGTTGTAGGCGGTGAATCGGGAGCGGTGGAGGCCCTTAATGGTCTCG
Source organism: Pogostemon cablin (assembly GCA_023678885.1). NCBI lineage: Eukaryota > Viridiplantae > Streptophyta > Magnoliopsida > Lamiales > Lamiaceae > Pogostemon > Pogostemon cablin. The sequence goes on from CM042983.1 coordinate 3,479,140, forward strand.
ATGTCGTGGTTGCCCTCCGTCACCATCCAGGGCCGCTGGCTAGCCAGTGGCTGCACCATCGAACCGAAGCTGTCCCATTTGGGCTGGTAGCGATCTGCGTACGACAAGTCCCCTGGTACTATCATTACATCATAGTTTGATTTCCCAATCTGTCTCAGTGTTGACCTTGTCCACTTTGATTGTCCTAAATCTCCTGTAAATGTAAATCACAACTCAACGTTGTTAAATTTTGCAACTTCCCATACATGTATTAGTTAGTATTTTAAAAAATATACCTATACTAGCCTTATTAAAATAAATTAAAAGATTACATCTAAAAAAGGGTAAATATCAAAATTAAGTCCTATAAGTATGACCGATTCCAACTTTAATCATTTATTTTCAGCAATTCTCAATTTTGGTCCTTTTAATTCACTTTTGGTCATTTTTTCAAACTTTGGTCCTTATTAGTCAATTTTTGGTCCAAAATTTATGCATTTAGGACCCATTTTGGAAAATTTTAAGCATAAAGAACTAAATTTGGAAAAAAAATATGACTAAATTTAAAAAAAAAAGATTAAATTTGGAGTAAAATGACTAAAATTGGACAAAAAAATACCAAAATTGATAATTATAAATGATAAATGACTAAAGTTGGAATCGGTCATACTTACAGGACCAATTGTGATATTTACTCTTTAAAAAACGACAAGGAATTGTGTGGCGTGTTACATTTTCAATTGCGAATTATTATTAGATGAACGAAATGCAAGATATAGACAAAATCTATATTTTTTAAACGTAACAGGAGTTGCAACACCAAAATATAACATGATGTCTTTTTAGATAAATTTTGTGGAAGTAGTATTGAGTACCAGCGACAGCAAATTTGATGGGGAAGAGTGAAGGTGGGGTTTTGAGGGTGAAGTGTCTGGAAGATTTGTGGCCACAAGTGTAGTAATAGAGTGTGTTGGGGTTCAATGGGCCAATGATAACGTCGTGTAACTGCTTGGAGTCGTACTTGAGAAAGTGATACATATTAAGGCTTCCCTTTGCAAAGTGGGTGTAATTCCCTGGAGATGTTCCATAGTAGACAATTGCTGGTGTTGGAGCTTCAGTTACCCATGATATTCTCATGTGCTTCTTCCCACTCAAAGATATATGCACCTGCATCATATCATATCAAAGTTTAAAATATAAACCATTGTTTCGTATTTTTTTACTTTATTCGAAAAGCTCTCAAAATAGTTAGGAGATTCATTTTCATCTTAAACCTTTCGGTTTGCTCCGATTTCGTCCAAAAAATATTTTTTACCAATCTCGTCTCATAACTTCATAAAAGCACCGATTCAACTCATCTCATAAAATTAGAAAAATTAAGTTTAAAAAAATCCATTTTGATGAGAATTTAAAAGTTATGAAACTATTTCAAAGATATTAAGTTTGTTGACGTAGTTGCCTGTGTTAATAACATCTTCTATGTGAACTCATTAGATCTATGACTCAGGACTCATTAGATATACAAAATCATGTGTTAACCGAATCAATTATAGGTTTTCATTAGGTGGAGACACCCAATTGGAGCAACCATTAATTTGAGCTTGATTATTTTCTCTTTATATTAATGTAAAGTTTGTTGGAGGGAGGTACTCTGTTTTCCTACACAGTAAATATATTGACAAAAGCTCCTGCGCTCTTGAGAAAACACCATGCTCCCATGGGAACACAACCCTTCCTCTCCATATTCTTCTTTTTAAATTTCTAAATCTATATATTGTTAGGGGTTTAAATTGCAAAAGAGCACGGTGTCCCGAAGCACAAGAATCTCACTTAAATATATTTACACTTTAATAATTAAATAGTAATAATTATTTTACTCATATTTTTTCATTACATTATCTCAAATATCCTTATTTTATTTTACATTAAACAGTAGTAAAAAGTTTTGACATAACATCGACTTCATACTTTCTATTCATTTTATTTTCTTTTTTTCTCAACCCAACCCATGCGAGCCACAAATATGGAGTATAACCTCATCATATTTTAATAAATAAAAATTATACATCAATGATTATATTTAATTTTCATTTAGACCTTGAATACTGATCTTGAGAAGAGAAACTCAACACAACACAACACACAATCATGTCATCACGCATAATTAATTAATTAATAATTTAATATTCTTGGCTATCCAAATACGTGATTAACTCAATTTCGTATGTTAATCAAATAAAAAATTAGACATTAGCAAATTAAAAGAATTAATTAAACTGAGAGAGAAGGTAGCATTTACCTGCTGTGGACGGTTCATCATCATCTGTTTACGGGTGAAAGAGAGAGAGGCTGAATATGTGAACACTTGATGAAGATAAAAGGCCACAACCATCATCACAATTATTCGACCCATCTTACTTATTTAATTATTTATTCATGATAAAATATATACTTATTTGATACTCAACTTCTTTGTGTTAACAGAATGTAAATAAATCTTTACCAGGATGTACCTAATAATTAATTAAAGACAGCTTGATTTCCAATACTAATTTCTGAAAATTAACGTGCTACACTTTTAAATACTAGGTAATGCTAATTAATTTGTACTCATCTACTTTTTTCTGGAAAGTACCCCCTTTTTATTTCCCTTTTTAGTTGACATTTTTTCAGTTGAAATTTATAAGATAATAGTTTCTTCGAAATTAATCATTAATTTTGTATTATACTCTATGTATATATATAATATCTTTATCTTCTGACTTTTACTATGATAAGATCGGATCTACTGAGGCATATTCTAATTTTGACAATCTTAAAATTACGAACATGGATTGGAGAACAAGAAAATCCAATTAATCTGTGATAAGCATTTAAATACTATATATATTTAAAAACTACTCCAACCGTTCCATTTCAAATGCCACACTTTTTATTTTAGATCGTTCTATAAAAGTTTGCACATTCCTAAAAAAAATAAAAAATCAAACACAATCACACTTTCCCTTACACTTTATTTAAAAAAAAATCACCCTTACCTAACACATCCAACATACTTTATCATTTATTTATTACAAAAAAAATACCATAATACCCCTAAAAGTTATCACTTTTCTTAATCTCCATACCGGAAAAGACATGAAAACTTTTGTGGGACGGAAGGAGTATATATTTACGTTTCATAAATTTATTGAGCTTCCGTAATGATGTGTTGATACATATTAAAGTAGGTTAATAAAATATGTTTTTCTATAATTAAATATATTTATAATAAATTATATTATAATAGTATCAAATTATATTTTATTAATACATCATTTACCATGGAAAATATTATCTTTGCATTTATTTTCATTGCAATGACTATAAAATTGAAAACAATCATAAAACTTAATGGCAAAGGATAAAAGCTACATTACTATGTTTGTGAAAATAATGACAAAAATGAAACGAAGTAAATTAACTATGACCATTTAATTTGTGCAAATACTACTACTTATCGATTCTTTTAAAAAAATATTTATATTAAAAAGAATATTAATTCTTTAAATTTAAAGGGTAATTTTTCACGTATTTAAAAGTCTAATTTTGATTGTGTACAACGAACTCACACGACAAACTCTTCTTTTAATCTTGTATATGGATTCCAAAATTTCAAATTAAGAACGAACCATAATATTCATCACCTAATTAATTAGTATTTAATCTCAATTAAAATTGGACTAATTAAATATATATTTTGTTATATTTTAGTAGGATATTTCATGTATCACTCATTCGCCCTAGATCTTTTCTCTCTTCTAAACCATAGTATATCGCAATCAAACTTCCATTTCGAAATCTTTTATTATTAATTATTAGGTCTTAATATCACTCTGTTAATTAAAACACATAATGTCAAAAGATAAAGAGTGAGGCTTGCGTGTGCCCGGGTGCACGGGAACACATTCCGTTCGCCTTTAAAAATTTAGTATTATGGATAAGGGTACTTGCTTTGGTCTAAATGATATAAACTTTAATTAATAAGAGGTATACCATTTTGTTCTAAAGGGTATACACTTTTCATTAATATTTTTTTTTCTTTAGAAAATAAAGGGTACACATTTTTATACTAAAGGGTATACAATTTAATACAAAATTTTAAAGGCGCACGGAGTGTTGTCCATGCGCCCAGATACACACAATAATTTTCTTTAGAAAATAAAGGTACATATCTGTATACTAAAGTGTATACAATTCAACACAAATTTTTAAAAGCGCACGGAATGTGGTCCGTATATCTTGGTGCACTGAAGTTTTTGCCAAAGATAAATCGTGATTTCGTGTTTGATTATATATGTATATAACATCAGCATTGACAATGTCATATAATAGTTGGTAATAAATGAGATAACTTTTAAGGCACATGATAAAACATGCCCAATTATTGCCGACCTCCAAAACATGATTTGCTTCTTCTTCCACAGTTCCATTCTGCCACGTAATCTCTAATTTTCGAAAATAATAATTAATTAATGGATGATTTAGAAGTTAATTTGATTGCGATTTTTATAGATTAAGACATGTTTGCACGACTTTGTTTATCAAACAAGTGCCTGCTGTTCTTCCACGTTGTATACCGTATATGCTGTGAATATTCATATTCGCTCTAAACTATTGTCACTGAGAGAATTTTTTTTTAATACATTATAAAAAGTTTTTTTTTAATTACTAGCCCTTGATTATTTTAGTTGATTATATGTAAATAAATAATTAATTAATTAATAATTTAGTATCAATTTCTTCTTTCAAATTTTATTGAAACTAGATATTAACCATTAGTGCGTTGCACGGAAAGGATTAAAGTTTACTACAATTCTATACTTTTAAGTTGGGTTTGAATTGAGTCATTTCAAATATAATTGATTTGAGTGGATTTTAAATTCCTTGAAAGGGTTTTAAATTCATAATTCAAAAATTATTTTTAAAATAGAATTTTATATATAATAAATAAAAATAATAAAATTTTATTATATTAAATATTAAAATCTAAAATTTTATTAAAAATAATTTTTCGTGGAGGAAACTCTACCCCCAACCTACCCCTACCCACCCCCCACACTCAAAAGAATTTTTTTAAAAATAAAATTTTATTTAAAAAAATTTAAATAATAAAAGTATTACCACTCAGCTCTAACCCTTACCCACCCCAAAACCCCCACCACCCCATTCCACCCACGTCCATAATAAAAGAAGAATGATACCTCAAATAGAATGATTGAAACTGAAAATAAGATCAAATAAAAGTATAAACGATCAAATAAATTAAAGTATATGAATAAGGTTTATAGAATTAAAAAGAAAATAAAAAATCGTAGAGAAACGAAAATAAGATAACAAAACTAAACAAGAAGAATGATACTTTAAATGAGATGATTGAACCTTCACATAAGATGCACATAAGATCAAATATGAGAATGATTGAACATAAAAATAAGATCAAATAAAATTATAAAAGATAAAATAAAGATAACAAAAAATAAAAAAAGAAGAATGATACATTAAAATGATTGAACATGCACATTAGATCAAATCAAAGTAAAATATACATAAGATCAAATATGAGAATGATTGAACATAAAAATAAAATCAAATAAAAGTATAAAAAATAAAATAAAGATAACATAAAATAAAAAAAGAAGAATGATACCTCAAAATGACTAACATGCATAATAGATCAAATCAAAATAAAATATAAAAGATAAAACAAATTAAAGTAGATTAGAAATAGTATGAAAGTGAAATAGAGAAAAAAAATAAGAAGAAAAAAAAGAGTTAGAATTTGATTAGGTAATGAAAATGTTTATATAGAATTATTTGAAAGAATAAACGATCGTGATTGAAAGCGATCAACGATGTAGGAAAAAAGGTGAAAAATTATCAAAGATAGCGTTGAAAGATTTGATATTAATAAAATTAGTATATTGGTTGACAATTAGTAGAATATATGCCAATAATATTTTTTATATTTATCAAATTTATATTATTGATTAAAAAATAAATAAATTATTTATTATTAGCATAAATAGAATCTATGATTGAGATCAAAAGTAATAGACGGTCAAGATTAAAATTGAAGATAAAAATAGAAATTAAGATTGTTTATATATATATATATATATATATATATATATATATATATATATAATTTTATGATTGAAATCAAAGCATTATTTGGACGGTCAATATTAAAATTGAATTATTTCTAAATAGAGTAAAATTGAAAAAAAATAAAAAATAAAAGTAGAAGTTTAGGTTTACTTTTATATATGTATAGATAGATGATTGAACCTTTAAATTTAAGGAGAATGATTGAACCTAAATTATAAATAATATGAAAGTAGAATCTGTAAAAGAGAAAAAAAGAAGAAGCATTAGAGGAAAAAAACAAAAAGAAGATTATAAGAAGAATAAAAGATAGAATATTAAAATATAAAAATATGATTCATATAATTATTATAAAGCAAACAAAAAAATTGAAGAGAAAAAAGATAGACAAAAAAACAAAAAATGATACCTGATTGGACTTATCAATAAGATTAAATGTGAGAATGATTGAACCTAAAAATAATATCAAATAAAAGTATAAAAGAAGATAAAATAAATTAAAATATAAAAATAAAGTTTATAAAATTATTAAAAAAACACAAAAATCAAAGAGAAAAAAAATAAAATAACAAAAATTAAAAAATATAATGATACATTAATTGGACGGTCAAGATTAGATTTTATTATTGAAATAAAAATATTAATTGAATGGTCAAGATTAAAATTAAATTATTTCTAAATAGAGTAAAATTGAAAAAAAATTGAAAACAAAAGTGGAAATTTAAATTTGTTTTTATATATGTATAGATAGATTGGTTGATCGATAATTGTTATACTTTCATGTCATTGATTAATATAAAGCAAAAAAAAAAATTACACTAGAGTTTACATAATTATATTTTAATTTTATTAAAATTAAATTTTAGTATATGAATATTTTTTAAAAGATAAATTATTACTATTTATAATTTTTTATATTCTTATTGAGATAAGTGGTATTTTTTATTTAAAAAAATAATAACACATCTATTTAAAAAAATAGATTTGTATATAATAAAAAATAATTTTATAAAATAATATTTACAGGAGACTCACCCTTAATTTAAAAGTTCACCTAAAATAATTATACTTTTTTCCCACTTCCAAAAAAAAAAAGAGATGACTATATGGAGTATATAGGAACAAACGTCATCCAAAAATATTCCATTTTGATCCAATTCGATCCGTTTTTCGATTGACTATTTGTTAATTTTTTTTTTAAATCTTAAATTAAATTTATTTGTGCATCTGAATTTTAATTAATAAAATACACTTTGCGTCAGATCTAGAATTAATAAAGATTAATCCAAAAGTGATCGATCCAGGGTTCAAGGAACTTAAAATAAATAAATAATCTTTAAACTAAACTATATTCTTAATTTTCCTTAACTTTCAGCCAGGGAGGGCAATTGTTTACATGGAACGGTACCCTATACTAATAATTAATGTGGATTAATCTAATTGTATTAATATTATGTGTGACAAAATTATTATTGTGGCTCGTTTAAATATGAGATAATATATTTTTTATTGGCTTAACTTTTAAATGACACTAATGCTATATACTTCCTTCTGTCAATCAAAATGTAATAGTTTATTTTTTTAAAAGTAGATTAAGGAAAATTATTATTATATGTGTAGTGGGTAGTTTTATCGTAGAGAAGTTGTTACCAAAGGGATGTAATTTTTTACTAAAAATGGAATATGAATACCTTTGATTAGACGTCCAAAATGATAAAATAGATATTTTTGGACTGGCCGGAGGGAGTATATTATACACATCATGAATTCTGAAAATAATTATTGCCTATGCCATGTAAAAATAAAAGGTAGGTTTTGCATGGGACCGTCTCACGTGATATCATTTTTCACTTTTTAAAATGATTATCACTTCGCTATAAAATATTATCATTTTCGCTATAAAATATTATCACTTTTTATTTATACTATATAAATTGTTCATGAAATAACATTATTAATTTTTATTAATTTATTATCACTTTCTTTTATAAAAGTTACCACTTTCTATACGTCTCACGTAAGCTCTTACTTACTGTCCCACACAAGTCATTGCCTTAAAAAAAATAACGTTTCGATACTCAATTTCAAATGGAACATTGCATAGAATATTCTCTTTTTTAGCACCTTGAATGTCCTGTTACATTTTGGTGTTACATTTCCTGTTACACGCGTTAGATGAGTGACACGTATGCGGAGAGTAAAATCTCAACCATTCCCTTTAGGGTTGATTGTTAGGGTATAAATTAGTCTATCATACGTGTCAATTATCCAACGATTTGTAACAGAAATTGTAACACCAAAATGTAATAGGAGATCCGAACCGCTTTTTTAGTTAGATAATATAATGTCAAATAAATAGTCATAACTCCGGCTTGTTGTGCAGGGCAAATTATACAAACATATTTTACACATGATTACGACCGTACTATCCACGCATATCCAAGCATTGTCTTAACTGAATTTCTTCACGCCATTGACAACCTCCTATACCTTAACCTTATATATACATACAATCTCTCTGCCCTAGATTACTCTTGACCACATTATTAATCACACTTCACAATTAAGTAATTCTACTTAAGAAGATGGAATATTCTTTGCTAAAGATTCTCCTCCTCTTCTTCATTTCCTCCGCTCCGGTTTCACCTGAATATACCCGTCCACAACCTCGGCAACTCGTTTTCCGACAACAAAACGGGTCGGATTCGGACCCGCAACAGGTGGTGTATATACACATGCATTAACATGATTCGTACGTACGTAGCTACAAACTTCATGTTTATTAAACAATTTCAGGTACATATTTCATTGGCAGGGAAGGACCACGTGAGGGTTTCATGGATTACATCGGATAAAAACGTTGAGTCCATCGTCGAATACGGAAAGTCGCCGGGAAAATACGAAGCCACCGCCACCGGAGAGTCGACTTCGTACCGCTACTTCTTCTACACGTCGGGAGAGATTCACCACGTCAGGATTGGTCCATTGGACCCAGGCACAACCTATTACTACAGATGCGGTGGTAATGGCCCCGATTTCAGCTTCCGTACGCCGCCGTCGGCTTTTCCGGTGGAATTTGCGGTTAGTGGTAAGTGGCGGTGCATGGTGGCCCCCATTTTCTTGAAAATTTTTGCTTCTTTTAGTTTGTTGCGTGCTGCTTTGAAAATTTTCAATGTTAGTTGTGCTACTTCAATGAAAATTTGGCAACCAGTAGAAAACCTTACAAGCAAAGCCTCGTTATTGGTATTGAATGCTATATATTTTGGTGTTACATATTATGTTACATGCAGATGAATGACATGTATGCGGGAGAAAAATCCCAACACTACAAAAAGAAACTATTTTTTACCAATGGAATATTCCGTTGGTATAAGCCTTAATTTTATTGTTAAATTCATTTACCAACGGATTAGAAACGGAATCCGTTGACAAATTTTAGCAACGAAAAATCAATTTCGTTGGTAATTTATAAAAAGATTCCCTTGGTAATCCGTTGGTAATTACAAACGGATTGAATTACGTTGGTAAAATAGAGAATAAATCCGTTGGCATTCTATTGCTAATAGAAAAATGTCATTTTGATTGCTAATCCGTTTGTAAATTCCATTGTTAAAAAATACTTTTTTTGTAGTGCAACTTTTTCCACTAGAGTTGATATTTTCTTTTCAAAATATAGATTTTAGTATATCTTACGTGCAATTATCCCTCGACTTGTAACAGGAGGAGATGTAACACTAAAATATAATAGGATAGATTATAAATCTATGAAAGACAATTTATTTTGCTATATAACTAGGAAACTTTTATGTAAAAAATAATTGAAGAAATAAAATTTACATAGCTCAAGTTGACTATGAAAAATATTGTACTCTATGATGTTAATTTCCATAAAGATTTGGATTGCACAATTGATCAAATATTACTTATGCCGTATTTAACAATTACTATAATGTTGGGCAATATAGGAGATTTAGGACAAACAGAATGGACAGAATCAACCTTAGCCCACATAGGTGCTACCAACTACGACGTATTCCTTCTACCCGGCGATCTATCCTACGCTGATTCTCAGCAGCCACTATGGGATTCCTTCGGTCGCCTAGTCGAGCCCTACGCGAGCGCTCGACCCTGGATGGTGACCGAAGGAAACCACGAGATAGAGATATTTCCCATCATATATCCCCAAGGATTCAAGGCTTACAACGCCAGGTGGAAAATGCCGTACCAAGAAAGCCGGTCCAAATCCAACCTGTACTACTCGTTCGAAGTGGCCGGGGCCCACATCATAATGCTCGGATCCTACACGGACTTCGACTCCGGTTCGGACCAATACAAGTGGCTCCAAGCCGACCTGGCGCGCGTGGATAGGACAAAGACGCCGTGGATCATTGTTGTGATCCACGCGCCGTGGTATAATTCGAACTTGGCTCATAGAGGGGAAGGAGAGAGCATGAGGGTGGCCATTGAAGAGATTCTGTACAGGGCACGTGTCGACGTGGTATTCGCGGGGCATGTCCACGCGTACGAAAGATTCGTAAGTGAACACTAACGTTATTCTCATGTCTTAGATATTTACAGAAACGGACAAAATATATAATTTGAATTGAATGTACGTGTGATGCAATTGCAGACAAGGGTTTATGATAATAAGGGTGATGAATGTGGTCCAGTGCATGTCACCATTGGAGATGGGGGTAACAGAGAAGGACTTGCTATGTCGTAAGTATAAACATTTATGTGTGTCCATTAGCTCATTTTAATTTTATTTTACAAAATTATTAAAATTATATATGGTGAAAATTAAGTGAGTTCATCTTTAAATACTTAATTTTCCATCCATCATGTTTTTTAATTAGGTTCGAGAATCCTAGCCCTGCAATCTCTGTGTATCGCGAACCAAGCTTCGGACATGGACGGCTGAGATTATACAATGGGAGTCACGCGCTCTGGTCGTGGCATCGGAACAATGAGACCAACGCTGTCGAGGCGGATTCCGTATGGTTGCAAAGCTTGGCTTCTTCAACTCTCTGCATCAATAACACTAGATCTAATCCATTCAACTTTCCAAATGATGAACTTTAGTCCATATTATTAATTATATCATTTTTCCTCCCACAATTATTACCAATTTTCGTATTCACTCTCATTAAAATTAACTTTAAAAAAAAGGATTAATTAGTATACTCATTTCAATTTTCATCGTGTTTAAAATTGAGCTACTGGTCGAATGAACTTGAGAAAAATATAGCTTTCTCAATTTAGTGTCGTACATACATATATATATATATATATTTATCAAGTAATTTATTCGTGACAAATTTTAACTTAAATCGAGTACTTGATGAATATATATACTATATATTTATTTATTAAGTAGGATCACTTTCAACTTTAAGATTATCTTTGGAGTGAGGCTCCTGTGCACCCGGGCGCACGGAGCACATTCCGTGCGCATTTACAATTTTCATTCCCTTTTATAATTTAAACCCCCAACAATACATATGTTTATATAGGATTGGAAGGAAGATGATTGTGTTTACACGGGGACACGGAGTATCCTTCCGTGCGCCTGGTGCACAGGAGCTTTGCCTTCTTTTTGTTCAATTTTGACTTTTTTTTCAAATTTATCATTATTTATTCAAACTTTTGGAATAGAATTGGAAAAATTCTAACACTAAAGATTAAATTTTAACAAAAGAAAATTATAAATTTGAAAAAAAAAATGATCAAATCGAAAAAGAAAAAATTGAAAACTTCAAATAAAAAAGAACCACCGTTGGAATATATTATACTTACAAGGCGAATTGTGTGAATATATATATAATGAAAATCAAAGTTGGTAATAATTTGGAGGAGAAGTATAATTAAATAGCAAAACATTCTCATTCATCTCTAAATATTTAAGTTCTTTTGTTTTAACAGTAGCTACTAGCTAGCTAGTTGAATAGGAGTATGATCATATCATATTTTCTGTTGAAGTCAGATAGTGTTACACAATACTCCATATATGCAGTAACTCAAGGGGTGAACGATTTGCATATGATAATACTATTAAAGGAATAATATTATAATTATAGTTGTAGCTAAGCTAGCATCTTTTTTATTAATTAAAAAAGATCACCTGATGAATTTAATCTGCAGGCATTTGTGTGACACCTCATAAGAAGCCTACCTTATCTAAAACTTTGATAAGTTAGATTAATTGGTTATAAATTAATTAATCTGGTGAAAGTGTGCTTAAATTATTACAAGTTGCAATAAATTACTTTTGACCTAAAAGCCTGAACCGTGTGATGATAGTTGACCAATTTAAACCGTGTGTAATGGATGGCTTAAATTTCAGCTAATTTATGTACAATCGATCGAAAACGATATTGCAACAGTTTCTACGCGTAAAATATAGTTCGATTTATTTTTTCACAATAATTTCAAAACTAATTTTGAATAAATTCAAGAATTTATTACCACTTTTTATTTTCGCAATGAACTAATGGATGGTGTGTTTGAGTTTAATCAATAAAGATACTCTTAAGTAATGTGTAGCATATTAATTTAAAATAAAATATTGTATAGTATTATGTAATACATATGAAGTGGGTATGTTTGAAAAGACAAAGAATATGGTCTGCTGTTGGTGATTGTCCCCGTGGGGGAGGCATCGAAATTTTAGGACACCAGGACTGGTCGGGAGAGAAGAGTTTATTTATTTATTATTTATTTAAATATTCTTATGCGAAATCTTGAACTCATTTCGTGAGAAAGATAAGAATTTTTACAAATATTAAATTAATAGATGAAATTAAAGTAAAGTAATGTCCAAGTTTAAGTTTGTTAACATTTCATAGTGTAATGCTCATTGTAGTTTTATATAGTCTCTAATAAATCAAAAATCAAGATCTATGAAGACAAATTCAGCTGAATCAAAGGATTTTCCTACCACTAATGAAAAATATAATTAATTTAGAAAAAAAATTCATTGTAAAATAATCTTACATAAGTATTACATTTAAATTAAAATAATGAATAAAGGTAGTGATTTGGTTTTGATTAATAAATTAAAAATGACATTTAATTAGTAAAAATAACCGCAAATTCGATATTATATACCCTATAATATTAGGGTGTAAATTACTTTTAATACATTCAGAGTAGAAATTTGTTATTTTATATCTTTAACTTTTAAGAGAGCCCGTCGAGATAATAAAATGAAGAAGTTATTACATTTCGACTTTGACTCAACAAGATAAAGTTTAAATTTAACTCTTCTTAACCATTCTAAAAGAGGAGATTGATCATATGTTAAAAAAAAAATCTTAAAAAAAAAAAGAGAGAGAGATAAGAGATTGCCCATGTAAAATGAATAGAAATTAATAGCAAAGAAACAAAAACTTCAAATTTGACGTCATATTTCCAAGAATACCACCAATAGATGGATGCCAACAGTGGAAACCAACAATGGACCAATAAGTGGATGCCACGAGTCAGATTGCCAATGGTTGAGTTGGGGGGGGGGGGGGGGGTTGTAGGGTTGCTCTTAACTTAAGCAACAACATTCCACAACCAAATTTGGGTTCATTGAATCATGACAACCTCCTCCCCCTAACTATTGAAAAAATTCATATTCTTTTACCAAACATATTTTTTTTAAATCACATATTCCTTGCAACACAAACCAACTTCCAATCATAACCTCTTATTTGTCTTCTCTCCTTTTCCCCCCATTTTATGTAGAAAAGAAAATGCATGATATTACAACTATAATAGTTGGAATACTCTAATAATATAATGGGGGAGACGAATCGATCCATTATTAAAATATGATTATTATATATGTAAGTATATTTATTTGAAACTAAAATATGTCAACAATTAATCATACTATAATACTATAAAATCATACTTTAATTCATCATCTATCATACTTAAGAAAACATATTTTAATAACCATTAAGTATATTTTAATCTATATAATAAACATACTTTAACATATTTTACAAATATTTTCTCATAAGTAAGTATTTTACAATAGGCTTTGTCTATAATTATATAAGATGGATTATTTATTTATTCCTTCCGTTCAATTGATACATTTTGTCGTTGTAGTTTTTTGTTTTAATTTTTTTTCCTTTTAGTAAAAGAGTCCACATGAACACCATTTAATACAAATATCATTACTTATTTTATGTAAAATTAATATTTGGATTAATTGCAAATAAAGTCATAACTTTTACTTTGATTGCAAATAAGTCTAAACCTTTGAAAATTTGCAAATAAGTACCTCACTTTAAAGTCTTTCTGCAACAAGAACCATCGGGCAGTGGGAGGCTTACGGACAAGTCAGCGACCGGGCAGGCCTCCCGCTGCCCGGTGATTCTTTTTACAAAATAACTTTAAAATGAGATACTTATTTGCAAATTTCCAAAGATTTAGACTTATTCACAGTTAAAGTAAAGATTTTGACTTTATTTGCAATTAATCCTTAATATTTTTAATCCATGTAAAAAAATTAAAAAAAAAACTTTACCGGGATTGAGTATTTTTATTATTATTACTATAGATATGAAATTTGAAGATTTTATAACTTTTATTATATTTACGGAAAACTCCATGTATAAGTACAATTGATCTTCTAATTTAAAAGTCTAACTTGTTGCACTTGATGCATCGATACACCTAAACGATTTCAATCGTTAGATTAAGTTTTTATTTAATCTCTACTCTTAAATAAAATAAAATAATTATTTTTTAAAAAAATTAAAACTACCCACTCCACTCACTTTATACCTATAAACTACCAAAATCACCCTAATTTAAATTAGTATCAACTCCAATAAAAACTAAATTACTAGTATATTGATTTCATTTATGAGGGATAATTTATTTTAAAAACTAGACTAGATTAAAATTAATTTTACTCACACAGCTGATAATATTTTGATATTACAATCTATTTATTTAAACACAATGGATTAATAAAATGTGCATCAATCATAAAAATTAAATAATAGGATAAAGAACGATAACAAAAGAATAGTGTTGCCTCATTTTGTGCTGTAAAGCGAACACGACCATTAAATTATGTTATCCAATACTATATAAAATAAAATCAAACCGGCCATAACCAAACACATACTGTATTTGAAATGAAACTTAAACGAGGGTAGATTTAGTTGCTTTTATTTTTCTTAAACACAGAAATATTAGAACTTATAGTCTACTAAGGGAGATAAATTTTTAACCCAAAGCTTTCTGTTGTATATGAATTGACCCAACAATTATTATAATTGTTCACACTCAAAATTTTCAAACCAAAATCTTAGAAAATTTTACCTTAGTAATAAATAAGGAGACCTATAAAACACAACATAAGTGATTATGTTAATATATACAACATCAAACTAATAAAAAATTAAAGGAATATTCATGCACACATTTAATTTAACACATTTATAAATTTTACTAAAAATGCTTATTCACTTTATTAATCAAACGCACTCCTAATATTTTAGAATTCAAGAGTTCATTATATATACAATTTTCCAATAATACTCTTGCATCAATGAAAATATATTCTATTCTTCAACAGGTGCTCTCTACATCTCTTTAACTATTAAACTCAACAAAGCAATATTCTCATGTTATTATGTCCTAAATGAGCTTGAGTTGTATATAATAGTGTATACTTTCATGCATCCTCTATAATTGTAGATTTAAAATATAAATGTATGTCAAAAAAACCTTATATTAAATCTTACAAATAAAATCGTGCAATAATCATAAAAGTAAAAGTACAAATACAAATATATTTCAAAATTGAACAGTACCATGTCTTAATGATAAAAATTACTACTTAATTAATTAAAGATTAAAATAAAATGTTAATCAATTGTAGTGGTATGCTATATATATTTCATTGTATAATTTTGTTTCTTTATGTACGTTTAATTATTTGCCAAATTTAAAGTCTTATGATTTTTTTAATTAATTACTAATAATAGTATTAAGTATTTAAGCTAAGTACAGTATATAAGTAATTTTGTCTCACTTAGCAACTATAGAGAGACACCCTTCTGTGTTTCCACCGTCAATTAAAGTCCAACCTGTTTGAATAGAAAAGGAAAAATAAAATAAAATAAAATAAAATAAAATAAAATTAGAGAATTAATTCTAAAAATTATTTGTTGACATAATTTTTTGCTGCTTTTGAATTTAATTTATTTTTAAAAAATAGAAATATCATTTCCATGGTGAGAAGACTTTGTTTATATGGATTATATAACAATTATTCTGCATAAAAAGATTTACATTATTATAAATGTAAAAACTCTAATCAAATCAAAACAACCGATCAAATCACCTCAATTCCACCATTCAACAATAAATTCAAATTGAAATTTATGATGAAAATTCTCAAACTTCATCTCTTTTTTTTTTTTTCCTTATTTGTTAAGCTAATACAAATAACCGAAAGTTGTGATAAATTGTAATAGTGCTAAATAAAGAAAAATTATAATAATAATTTTAGGAAACAATAAAAATTATGCACATTAAATTCACACGGCCGATGGGGCAATCTCCACCATCCATCACCGCCCACAGAAAAGTCTACCAAACCAACGGCTGCGATCATATCTTCTCCAGCTTCTCCGCTTTGACCAGCGGATTAGCCTTGGCTATGGCCTCCCTCCCCATCGCCTTGAAATCGAACGGACAGCCGTGCTTCTCGGGGTACCGGTGGGTCCCACAGAACGTCACGCCGCACCTGCACCGGAAACCAGTCAATCCCACCTTCTTCCTGCACGTCGAGCACCTGTTCGCCGGCTGCTGAGCTGGAGGCGGTTGATCCGCCACCGCCGCCACGGATTTCTCCGCTGAAGGTCTCGGCTGCGGCGGCGCCAAAGCCGAGGAGATCGATCCGGTCAAGGGGGTAGAAAACAGGGAGGAATCAGGGGATTCGTGGAGGCCGAGATCTCGGAAGCATTTGGAGCACATATTTTGGGTGGCGGGGCTGCCGAAGAAGCCGCAATTATTGACGCAGAGACGGTGGCCCTCCGGCGACTGACATCCGTGTTCTTCCGCCATAAAAATAGAGAAATGATTGATGGGAGGTTTTTGTATGGTGGGAGGAGTGGGGGAATCGGTATTATCTATAGAAGAAGGTTGGAAAAGGAATAATGAAATGGAAAGGAAGGATCAAAGAAATGGAGAGAAAGCCAAAATGGAATTGAATATTGGAAATGATTAAAGAAAAAGAAGATGATATTATTGTGAGGGGAGGGGGGAACAGGCTGGAAGGGAAGAGCCAAAAAGGAGGATGAATTTTGCTTATATTTTTCCTCCTCTTTCTTGCGCTCTTTGTTTAATCAGATTTGTGAAAATGAGAGATAAAAAGCATTTTGGGAGTGGGGTTGGATTGGAGAGAAGACATGACTCATTTTTGTATGGACCGCCATTTTTGTTGTCTTCACATACCCATCTTCTGCTTATATTACTCCTTCCTTTTACTCCCTCCGTCAGCCATTTCTATCTTTTTTTTTTTTTACACGTGTGGGACTTACCCACACTCACTAATACAATTAAAAAATGAACTCATACCTTCACTAATAAAATTATATCCACTACATATTAAATATTAATACTCATTAATTCACGTGTCAAAAAGTAAATGTTATCCTTTGTGATGAACGGAATGAGTATTATTATAATTACTATTATCATTTATTTATTTATTTATTTTTAAGCGGAATCTACGGGTATAATATATGAGTACTTATTTTAGGGTGAGTATCATGAAAATCAAGTTAACATATAAAGAGAGTGCACAATATTTAGGTAAAGATACATACTATTTTATTCTTTTTACGTGTTTCTAAGATCATATAAGTTTTAGCTACGTAAACCCCACTTCTTAAAATTACTTTAGTTGTAATCTTTTATTGGGTTTTCTGTTTAAATCATGTGGTCTTCCTTTAATTTAAACCCAAGCAATACATATGATATACGGAATATATGTAAACTAGGTATATATAAAAGAGTGTTTGTGATATTTTAAACAAAATATTAATAATTCATATATTTAAAAAGTAATTTTTCATTTATTAATGAGTGATTGATAAATTTAAAATTTGAAAAGTAATTATTTAATAGGAAACTCTCTTGTGAGATGGATTTTTGTGAGACGAATGTGAGAAGGTCGATTCATTACTAAATTATACTTATTATATAAATAAAGTTACAGTTAAAGTATGTCAATAATAAATTATATTATAATTCCTTAAAATCATAATTTAAATCATCATTCATTAAATTTAGAAAACATACTTTAACAATTGATGAGAGTGCAAATTAGCGTGTTTTACTGTCCAATTTAACATCTTTTTTATATGAATTGTTATCATATATTAGCACAACTGTCTTATATTTAATATATGTGAGATAAAGGTGAACTTGAGGTATTTTATTATGTTTTAGGAGGAAAAAGGATCAAAAGTGCAAAGTTTGAGAAAATGTGCAACTTGTGTATGAATGCCGAAAAACACAAGTCTAACTTTCGTAATTTTTCTGTGTTTTTGTAGAAATAAAAATTGGTGGTGTGATATATGGTTGGAAAGCCACAGAAGATAGAGTTGTTTTGGCTTAAAGAACATCTCAATCGAATTCCAAACGAAAAAGTTATGATCAAAATGATGACATTGCGCAAGCTATTTCTACTCAGCACGCTGGAATATCGTAATCCATTTGCGTGTAATTTGTTTTGCTGTAAATTTCCGTATTCTCTAATTTGGTGGGCGCCATTTATATATGGTAACCACAAGAATGTATTTAATTAATCGACTAAATATAGTGTGCACCCACGTACAAATATAAAATATATATATAATTATAAGTAAAAATGTATATAATTTAATTATTAATTTTTTAATGAAAAATGAGTGTAAAAAATATACAATTATTAAAATACATATATACACTATTGAATAAAAAATTATACACATATGAATGTTAGTCTTATTAATGAAAAACTTAATTTGAAAAAAATATACCATCACTACAAAATACGTATACAAAAGAAAATAACATGTATATAAAATAGAAAAAAAAAATACATATATGAGTTTACCCTTACACCCGGTTCACCTAATATACACTCTAATTAATCTGATTAACATAATCCGATCATTAATATAGGACATAATACGATCCAGGATTATTAGATATTTGATGCATGAAATAATATCACATGTTAAAATGAATTAATAATAATCTATGTCGGTATATGAACGAAAAGACAAGATGAGTATAGGATGTGTACAAGTTGTAGATTTGGTATAAGATTAATTTTGTACTACAAATTAATTTTTAAGTGAACATAATTATGAGTCGTTGATTATATATTAGCTACATTTAGATTCTAATTAGAACATATATGTCACAATAAATTTAGGTTTTAAGAGTTAACCATAATTTCAATTAGTCCAAAAATTAAAGATAATATATGACGTGGTTTTGGCCATAAAAATTGAGGTTTTTCTCGTAGTTCGCTCTTAAAAATAACAAATAAAAAAAATTAAATTAAAAAAATCAAACAAAAAAAGGAAATTACTTGCTTGAGACCGTCTCACGTAAGAGCTTATGTGAAAGTGACGTGAGACGACCAAAAAGTGATAATTTTATGAAGGAAAGTGATAATAATTTAATGAAAGTGATAATGCTATTTCATGAACAGTTTATAGTGTAAATAAAAAGTGATAATATTTTATAGCAAAGTGATAATGATTTATAGCAAAAGTCATAAATATTTTTAAAAGTAAAAAATGGTGTCACGTGAGACGTCTCACGCAATACCTATCCAACAAAAAAAAATGAAAGGGAAAAAGAAAAAAAGATATACAATTTAATGGAGAGTTCTTGTTGTACTGTGAAATTAACTAAAAAACAAAAGTAAGATAATAACAATTAAAATAATTCATTTTTTATAAATATAGATATTTACAATTGAACATTAAAAATTTGAGTGTTACTATACATGGTGCAACACTTATACCAATAGAATTTAAATTTCTAGATCTTAAGTCAATAGAATTCTTATCCTTACATTTAAAATTTTTAAAATTAAAAACCAATTTTATAATTAAAGTTAGGATAAATATCAAAATTAGTCCTGTAAGTAAGTGTTTTCCAACTTTAGTCATTTTTCTTTTGCAATTCTCAATTTTGGTATTTTTTTGTCCACTTTTAGTCCTTTTGGTCCAATTTTGGCCATTTTTTCAAATTTTGGTCATTTTTTGGTCCACTTTTAGTCCTTTATGTATACATTTTCGGATCATTTTTGGACTTTTTTCAACATAAAAGACTAAATTTGGACAAAAAGGACTAAATTTGGACTAAAAGTGGACAAAAAATGATCAAAGTTGAGAATTACAAAAGAAAATAGACTAAAATTTAAAAACGTCATACTTACGGGATCAATTTTGATATTTACCCTTAAAGCTATATCCTAATTTTAACCTATCAACCAATGTGGATTCAAAATTAAATGGGCTGAACCCAACATTTAAACAAAGCCCAATAAAGAAAATAAAAATGGGCCCAATTGTAATGGATATTGCTTTTTTTTTTTTTTTCAAATGTTGAAATAGACAATTTATTTGATTAATGAGTTTAGGAATTAGGCCAAACCCCAAAGTATTGGTAGATAGAAAAGGGCAGCTGGTGCTACTCACCATTCAAACTCACCAACAACCAACTCTCAACTCCCCTATTAAACTACCTTAATGCTCCATACTATATACTCCCTTATTAAATGGAGTAATTAATTTATACTATATATGTATAGCATACTCTTATATTACTCACTCACAATACTGTATAGTTAGTGATAGTGTTGAGTAGAACTGGAGTGGTGTTAGCAATTATGAGGAAGCATCAAGGATTGGGGAAGACATTGCTTCTCTTGGGTTTAGGGCAGCTGCTTTCTTTAGACGTATCCATTATGGGCTTTTCTGCCTCTTCTATTGCCACTCAAGGTTACCTTTTTTTCTTTTTCTTTTTTTAATTGTGTTATATATAGTTGAAGAATTTAAGATTTTATTAAAAAATACGGTATACATTTTTTGGATGCAGACGATTTTAACCTGCACTTAAATGAGTCTAATTATAATTAGTCGAACAGAATTGTGATTGATTCTTGTGTGTTTGGGTTGCTGTGTAGTGGATGCACCACTGACGACGTCGTTTTCGACATACTTAACTCTGGCTCTGGTATATGGAGGTATCATGCTCTACCGCCGTCAAAAATTACTGGTAACTCTATTTAACCACCGTTAATACAGCTTCAAAATTTTAAGCCACATATATTGTTACTTCATAAATTAAATTATAAAATTTAAAGATTTTAAATTATATAAGCAATATATAGATAGCTGATTTTGGAATATACATTTGGATAATATATATATATCTAATTAATAATAATGCAGGTTCCATGGTATTGGTATCTTGTCTTAGGCTTTGTGGATGTCCATGGCAATTATCTAGGTTTCTTTCTTATGCCACTTAATTCGTTTCTCTTGACATACTAAATTTATATTAAATTGAAAATATTAATTAATAAATTTTGATGGAATATATCAGTAAATAAAGCATTCCAGTTCACGTCTATTACTAGTGTGGCGTTACTAGATTGTTGGACGATAGCTTGGGCAATTTTGATGACGTGGATATTCATCGGCACAAAATATTCCACGTGGCAGTTTCTTGGTTGTGCAATTTGTCTTGCTGGCCTCGGCCTTGTGCTTCTTTCCGACGCCGGAGTGGGTGGTGGAGGTACGTCAAATTTGTACATCACCAATTAAATGATGCTCTCGTTTAAATTTTTAGACGAGATGGTCATTGTTAGAGTGTTTGATTTGATTAAGTAAGGTTCGAATCTCATCGCCACCCATTTATGTTCCACATGCAAGGCTTGAGGAAAAATTACCCGCCTGCATGTGACGGGGCGTGTTAGAGTGATTGATTTGATTAAGTATTAAACGATACTCCTCTCTACAAGCTTAAACTTTTAGATGAGGTGGTCGTTTAACCGTCGTTACTTAAAAAATACATCATTAATAATTTAGTATGTTTAGGTGGTTCAAATCCCATTTTTGGTGATTTTTTGGTAATTACGGGGACAATATTTTTTGCAATGAGCAATGTTGGTGAGGTCAGTGTACGTACATTGTAATGATCAATATCATAATTAATAAATTAATCTTGATTTTAGTTTAATTTAACTTCTTCTTTTTCTTTTTCTTTTTTCCAATGCAGGAATTTTGTGTGAAGAAGAAAGATCGTATTGAAGTGATAACGATGATTGGTGTGTTTGGTATGATTGTTAGTGCTTGTGAGATGTATCCTCAATAAAAACAAATTAGTTTGGTTAATTACTGCTTAATCTAACCTTAATCTCTGTTCCCTTAGAAGGAAATTAAGTTTGTTCGTATTTCCTTAACCTCAATTCTTGCAGTGTTGTGATAGAGAAGAAAACTCTGGAATCAGTGAAGTGGTCTACTGGACTCGTATGTCAAATTCAAATATTTATTAACCTAAATTCTTCTGATTAATTGCATTATTATTTCTGAAAGTTGATCAATATATTAATTATGATTAAGGTAGTTTAATGAGTTAATTAATGTGTTTTATTGTAGTTGTTGTGGTATGGTGCTTATGCAGCGTCAAGCTTTCTGTTCTACACACTCGTTCCTTATTTTCTCCAGGTTAGTACTTAGTTACACCTTTCCAAATAATACAACTTTATTGATCAATTTTATTGATTTTGTGAGGTAATATGATTTTTTAAGGTAAGTATATAAAGTATGATAGTGAGGGTTTTTTCATAAATTAAAAAAAAATCTAAACTAAAATATTAATTAAAACAATTTGCAGGACTAAAATAATTTCACCAAATTTTATTCATCCTTTTGTTATAGATTGGTGGATCTACACTGTTCAATCTTTCACTTCTTACATCTGACATGTGGGCGGTTGCTTTTAGGATATTCGTCTACAAGCAAAAGGTACATTCTATTTTTTATTTATATACTCCCTCCCTCTGTCCATCCAAAGATAACATCTAAATAGTCTTATTTTCTTTTTAATACATTTGATATCAACATACATCAATTAATACAATTAAAATATGAATTCACACTCTCATTAATACAATTACACACTACACATTTAATAATAATAATATTTTTTAATTCATATAAAAAAGCAAAATATACTATTTGGATCGAGTATCTGTTATTTAATTTTAGGGAAAATAGATTTTTTCGTCCGTTAATTTTCATTCATTTTGAAATTAGTCCATTAACTTTTTTAATTTTGAAATTAGTCCGTTAATTTTATAACAATTTTGAAATTAGTCCATTAACATCATAAAATTCAACATTTTGGTCCTTTGACCTGCTATGGCAGGTCATTTGAATATTTTCACCCCAATTAATCTATATCATATTTTTATTTAACCAATTTTATTTCACTTTTCATTTTTCACTTCCGTATACCAAACAAACAATATTAATCTCATTACTAAAGTGGAGCAAATTTGACTAAATATTGATACTTCCTCCGTCCGCTCGAAAGAGGGTATTTTTTCCATTTTGGTCGTCCGTTCCAAAGAGGGTCACTTCTTTTTTTACACACATGAGATCCACACACACCCACTAATACAATTAAAATATGGGATCCACACTCCCACTAATACAACTACCCACTACACATTAAATAATAATATTTCTTAATCAATGTGCACAAAAATAAAATGCCCTCTTTCGGGCGGACGGAGAGAGTATAATATAAATTTTTAGTGGAGGCTATTTTTTTTAAAATAGTATATATATATATATATATATATTATATTTTTTTTTAGAATAACCTGCTAATTACCTGTTGAAATAGACGATTTTGTTGAACTTGATAAACATGATGGACGATTTTCAAAATTTTCAAATATAATGGACGATTTTCAAAATTCTGCAAATATAATGGACGATTTTCAAAATTCTGCAAATATAATGGACGATTTTCAAAAAGTGACAAACTTATGGACTAAATTCAAAATTGGGCAAAGTTAGCGGACAAAAAAATCTATTTTCCCTTAATTTTAAGTAATCCCTCCGTATTTATTCACTTTTTAATTTTAAGATATAAAAGTAATGAGTAGACTCAGTAGAGTTGTAGTATAAGTAATATATGTTGGGTCATATATATATATATATATATAATAATGAAGTGGATAATTGTTTAGATGGACCATATTTAAAATAATAATACAACTAATTTATATATTGGGAATTATCAAAATAATAAAATGAGAGGGAGAGTAATAGTTTTTTAAATATAAAAGTAACCCCACCACAATTTCAAAGTGAAAATTTTCTTTTCTTTTGGAAGCAATTTCAAAGTGATCAATTTAAATTTCAGGTTGATTGGTTATACTATTTGGCTTTTCTCCTGGTAGTAGTTGGGATTGTCATATATTCAAGAACGTAAGTCTCACTGGATCTCTTGATTATCATCATATCTTGTAATTACGGATTAAATATTCATTATTACAATTAAAATTTGTGATATTATATTTTGCAGAGAGAAAAATGCAGACAGCGAGATAGATGCTCCCGAATACAGTCTTATTGATGAAGAAAATTCTAGGACTCAAAATTAGCATTAACTTGGAGATAATAATTAATTTCGCATTAATTCTGAGATAATTAACTATTTAAAGCCGTACAATGTAAATTACCTTATATAAATGGTTTGAGTCCAAAAAAATAAAAATCAAGTCCATAAAGTTTAAATTAGTAATAATTTTTAAATCAATTTGAAAAAAATATATATAATAATATAGTATATAATTATGAAAAGAGATTATTGGATGTACATCATAACACAAGTAGATGGTCATGCAGCAGAATTCAGCACGAAACATCACACACATGCATGCTTACGTGTCACACTCCTTTTATCTGCCAGCTGGAATTTATTAGTTAAGAGTAGATTAGCTTAATTTGTTAAGCTAGAGTAGTATTAGCAATTACTCCAAGGTTGGTCTCTATAAATAGATGTAATCCCTCCTTCATTTCATATATAGTTCATACTCCCTAGCTCTCTCCTTCTTCTCATTAGATACAAATGTTGTCATTTTGGTTGTACATTCTAAAAGTATTGTTTTTAAATAGCAAAATGATATCTTACCAATGAACAGAGAGAATATGAAAATATCTTGTCTCTCCTTTAATATGTGGGATCCATGGTAGTGAATGCATATTTGATGATAGATCAAAATTGAAATAGGCATAAAATTTGGGTTGTGATGAGCAAATTAAGTGAAAAAGACAAGACAAGTGGAGCATGCTACTTGCCCTTCAAACTCAATAACTACACACCTCCCTTATCTACAATATTAATGGGCTCTAGTCTCTCTCCCCTATTATACACATACATAGTATTAAAATGTAGTACAGTATTTAATATTTGACTATTTATACTAGTATAGTTTGATATTAGTTAAGTAGAAGTGGAGTGGCAGCGCATGTTAGCAATGAGGATTAATGGATGGTGGAGAAAGACAGTTGGTTTTAGGACAGTTGATTTCTTTCGATTTGGCCGTTATGGGTATCTCTTCCTCATTAATTCATTCATCATAATTCTCTCTCTCTCTCTCTTAATTGAAAAGGATGATTTTTAATCATCGTTTTCGGGTTGATTGCCTGGAGATATTGTATATCATAGCTGAAGAATTTAACATTTGTACAAGGAGCGGATTTTAACATAATTAATTGATGTAGGTTCCATGGTATTGGTATGTTGTTCTAGGCTTTATGGATGTCCATGGCAATTATCTAGGTTTCTTTCTACTGTCGTTAATTCTCTTGCCGTAATAAATTTAAATCTAATTAAGTACTGATTAATGAATTTTGATATGTCACTAAATAAAGCGTACGAGTTCACGTCGCTTACGAGTGTGGCGTTACTAGATTGTTGGACGATCGCATGGGCGATTTTGATGACGTGGATATTCCTCGACACAAGATATTCCACGTGGCAGTTTCTTGGTTGTCAATTTGTCTAGGCGGCCGGCCTCCTCCTTGTGCTTCTTTCCGACACCGGGGTGGGTGGCGGAGGTCCGTCAAATTTAATTTTAGTTTCTCATGTCATTTTGGTGTAATTTAATTATGTTTGTTTTTAAATTCGATTCCAGGGAGTATAAGTTTTGTAGTTTGATTTTGAGATACTCACTCGTTGTGTATATATCAATTAGAGTGAGGCTATTCTCGTAGACACCATGCCTTTGTAATTTTCATGTCTTTTTATAATTTAAATTTATACAAATATATAGATTTAAATAGAATATAGAGGAGGAGTGTATTCACGTGGGGACACTAATTTAAATTTATACAAATATATAGATTTAAATAGAATATAGAAGAGGAGGGTATTCACGTGGGAACACGGGGGAGTAACATACGTTTCTTCACCAATTTTTATTCAATTTTTTCAACTACAATATTACACTACAAAAAAAGTATTTTTTAGCAACTGAATTTAGCAGTAGAATTCAATCAATTGGTAATTAGAAATGGAATAACAACAAAAATGACAATTTTGTTTTAGTAACGGAATGCCAACGGATTTATTCTCTATTTTAGCAACGGATATCTAAGGAATCATTATATAAATTATCAACGAAATTATTAGCAACGGATTACCAAAATGGATTTGATTTTTCGTTGCTAAAAATTTCCAGCCACCATTTTACCAACGGAATTTTACCAATGAAATTCATTGCTAATGCGTTTAACAATAGAATTAAGGCTTTTAGCAATTGAATATTCCATGGTTAAGAAACAGTTTTTTTTAGTGTTACACTCGTTTAAAACAAAAATATGTGCTCCCTTGCGCCACTACATTTCTAAAAGATCTAACAACCCTAAAAAAAAATAAAAAAAAATAAAACCATATTTTCATACAAAATTTAAATTAAAAAACCACACTCAACTAAATTCAAGATTATTTAAATTTGTTATAGATGAGTGGAGCCACTCTGTTCAATCTTTCACTTCTGACATCTGACATGTGGGCTGTTGCTTTCAGAATATTCATCTACAAGCAAAAGGTATTTATTTAATTTTTATATAAAAAGAAGTCCCCTTTTTATTATTTTTACCTTTTGACAAAAAATAAATTTGAATTTCAGGTAGATTGGTTATACTATTTAGCTTTTCTCCTGGTTGTAATTGGGATTTTCATATATACAAAATCGTAAGTCTCACTTTCCTTGATTATCTTGCAATTATGGATTAAATAATTAAGCATAATTACTATTAAAATTATGATATTATATTTTGCAGAGAGGAAAATGCAGACTGCGAGATAGGTGCTCCTGAATATAGTCTTATTGATGAAGAAATTTCCAGGACCCTAAATTAGCATTTATTTATTGAGATAATGCTTTACATTTATTTATTTATTGTCACACTTTTTATTAAATAGATTTTTAGTAACATTTTCCAAAAGATTGCCATTATTTTCCTATAATAACAATCATACGACAATGTAAGTATTTCGAAATACTAGTTGATATCTTTACATTCAATAGTACATATGTTTCCAAGCATAACTCATTTTAATATAAAACTTTTTCATTAAAAAAATAAACAGAAAATTGCTAAAATTTTGGTAACAAAATGTACAAATTTTTATTTATTAATGCATAATATATTTTGTGCATGTCTTTTAAATATAAAATAGACGAATTTGAATTCGTGCATTGTTCTGCGGAAAACTTGCACTTCGAAATTGGATTTTCACTTAGAATCGGTAACATATAGTGTTAATATGCACTATCTTTTTTCTCGCACATGATTCCAGGAATATAAATTGGGTGAAATTATTTTTATTCATTTCTTGAAAAATAATTATATGGTATTAGAAACTAGTATTAAATAAATATTTGTGTGAAATTGTTTTATGAAATGACTTCCGCAAAACAGATGAGAAGTACTAATAATTTTTAAAATAATAATGGCCTATTAATGAAAAGTAATAATGGTGTTGTGAATTATTTTATATATACAATTTATATTATAAATAAATGAGAAGTGATAGGATTTATTTTTTTTAAATAGTAATTTTTTTAATAAAAGATAATAAATAATTATGAAAACGTTTATATAGGATTTGAAAATTATGAATAATTATTTTATGTTTATTTTAAGTTTTGGGGTAAGATAAATTTTAATTTTATGTCAAACCAAAGAAAAAGTATATTAATTGAGGAGATAGAATTTTCAATGTCCATTAGCATTATACACTAGGGGCTGTTTGTTGGAGAGGTACGAAGGTAAGGAAATGGAATGGGAATGGAAAAGCATGTTTGGTTGAATGCTATGATAGTGCTACAGTAGTTTTCATTCTCCAAAAGTAAGAATCCCTCATTCCTCACTTATTTGAGTATTATGGGTATATTCCTCCCAATAAAAGCCCAACCCCTATTTATTAATATATTTTTAATGAAATAAAATTTTATTAAAATAAAAAATTATTATAATAATATTTTTCTGTTGTTAATGACAAAAGTATAATAAAATAAAAAATTAATAATAAAAAATATGAATCAATTCCTAAAGAATTTAATCATACCAAACAACATTAATAGTTATGATATCCATTCTCTATTATTAATCAAACAATATAAGAATAAAAGACAAACCTATTATCATTCCTCTCCACTATTACTATGATTCTCATTCCAATTCCTTCTCAGGAACCAAACGCCCCCTAGTTAAACCTAAACATAGGGACATTATAGGTAATGAACCACACTAGTTTTTTAATAAAAAGCAAAAGAATAGGAGTAAAATGAATCATAAATTACGAATATAAACTTAACATCCGAACACAAAAATTTAAAATTTTAACTTTTTTTTTAATTTAATCATTTTGACAAAAAAAAATAAAGTTACAGGATTTTTAAAGGAGTTAATTTTTGCAAAAAAAATTGCGATTAATAATAATAAAAATAAAAATAAAGTTAAAATTCGAGAAATCTAACATCCTGACACGGAAATGTTTTTCTTTAATAATTTTCGTAAACTAATTAATTAATGAGTAATAATTGTTAATACTTATTTAAAAAACTCTAGATATATGAAAATTTAGTTTACAAGTACATTTGTTAGCCTCTGTGCACGTTTGGTTCCATCTTCTGTCCGACCCGATGGAACAAACACCCACCGCATCGCAACCCCCTGAACCGCCGCCGGTAACTCCCCAACCACCGGCCGCCGGTAACTCCACTCCCACTCCCACTTCCTCGGCCCCTCCTTCCCTTCCACCGCCAATAACACCCAGTTCCTTCTCGAACACAAACCCCATTCCCGCCCCCAAACCTCAGACCACGTCACAGTCCCAACAATCTGCCTCCTCCCAAGCAAGGACAGCTTTCAATACCCGACCATGGCAAGCTGGGGAGCCCTACTCGCACTTCTCTCTCCCATCACCCCCACCGCCTGCTTCCTCGGCTGCACCCTCCTCTTCGATTTCCGCGCCGCCGCCCCCTCGCGGCGGAATGGCCATTGGAGTCCCGGCGCATAATCCCTCCACCCCTCCCCCTCCGCCTGCCTCTTTCTCATCACTCGCTCCTCCATCTTTCGCTCAACAATCACAGGTGAATTACTGCTATATTAATTTAATTTTTGAGTTACAATTACGTTTTTGGAGTTCTCGATTTAGGGTTGGGACTAAATTTTGAAAACCAAATAAAAAAGCGTGTAAGAACTTGATTCTTAGTGTCTGGATTACATTGGGACTTTGAGTAGTGAGAAAAAGCACTCTTTTTGTTAGTGATTAATCTGATATATATGCCCTTCAGTTTGAGTATTTACTCTGTGGATTTAAATTGAGTTGTGAATATGGTGTTGGAGTTCTTATTGTTCTTCACAGTTTTGTGCATACACTTGGGGTATGGTATTAGGATGGAAATGGATTGTTCTTTGTCTTGTAGATTAGGCAGCCGATTCAAGGAATTGGGATGACTGGTGCTCTCGGGATGACATCTTCAATGCGGCCTACAGGGATCCCTCCCAATCAGTTGAGGCCTTCACAGTCACCTCTCAGACCACAGACTAGCTCAAGTGGCCAGTCTCCTTCTGCGCAGGTTGCTATTGTATTCGATTATGATATTAGTAATGAAAGAGTAAAAGACAATGATAGACTGCGGTGTCATTTATGATTTAGATTTAATTTGATAATTTCTTGATTGGAGAATACTCAGAATACAAAGTTGGGATCTTTCTTGAGAAGGAGAAGTTTCTAGTTCTTGCCTATTTTTTGGTATGTATACTTGTGATATCCTTTACTTAACACTCGGAAAAATATAATAATACCGTTACTCAGTTTAGATGTCTGAAACTTAGCATCAAGTGTTCTTATCCATAAGTTTCTGTTTAGTTTTAAAACTGGCTTGTAACTTGATTGAAATGGTTGAAACATACTTTTTAGCTGTACATTTGGCTTTACACATTTCTAATAATCCACGTTGTAATTAGAATTTTCAAGGGCATAGTATGTTTAGAGCTTCCTCATTGGGATCTCCTGGGTCCCCATCACCTAGTAGTTCTCAAGGTCCACAATCTCAGAACCAGCTCTGGTTGTCTTCTGGAATCCAAGGAAAACCTCCTCTGCCTACCACATCATTGCGGCCACAAACGAGTCCTCAATCATTTCAGCAAAGATCACAGATTTCTCAGCAGCATCACCATAACATGTCTACCACACCTCAGCAACAGACAATTAGTTCTACTCAGCCGTCACCGCAACCCTCAACCTCGGGCCAGGCCCAGGAACATTTCAGTGGACAATTTCCAGCTTCCAGAATTCAACAATCCATAACTAATCAACAACAGATTTCAAGGGGACTAGGATTGGGAACTCAAAGACCACCACTTGGTACAACACAGTCTATTACATCACAACCTGGAGCCTCTAGTAAACCTGCCACTGCAGACACTGAAGAACCTTCTAATAGAATTCTAAGCAAGCGAAGCATCCAAGAGCTTGTGAACCAGGTAAAGATGTCCGCCTTGTTTTCCATTGATGATTACGTGTGTTAATCTGGACTCCCGAATTTGCTTTTGTTCTCACCATTTAAGACTTAAAGACTATGTTTAATCAGAAAGCTAACACTGTGAAATACATTATATTTGTGTATGGATGTTACTTATGTATTCAATCGCCTTTTTCTTTTATTTTATGTGAAGGACTATCTGGTTGAGTTGCTGGAACTTAAAACTGTATATTTTTGTTGTTACATCCTTTGGTTCTTCTATTTTATATTTCTGACTTCTGAGCCATTTCTTATGATAATATTTTTGACCAAGTGATTTGTCGTCTCTCAATTTTCCAGATTGATCCATCTGAAAAATTAGATCCTATGGTTGAAGATATCCTTGTAGACATTGCAGAGGATTTTGTGGAATCGGTAAGTTGGCACATATATGTACTGCGTTGTAATTTTCTGTGTTTGTAAATGTTTAGATTTTGGTTTCCCTCCTATCAACTTGAGGATAATTTGCATCATTTTACTTGCGCTATCTGAGTCCATCTTCTCCGTGATCTGTTGTTGATTTCACATGCATACATGCACATTCTGGCATTAATAAGTAAATGTGCTCATTTGGATTCAAAGATGAAACCAGTGGGCAATTTTATTGTTTGTATCATTTCTGCTCAGTGCATTTGTCGTGTAGGTATTTGCTTAATTGTTCTCTGCTGTTAATATTTCATTGATTTTTCTCTTAATTTTACTTTCCTACTCCAGATTACAACCTTTGGATGTTCGTTGGCCAAGCATCGAAAGTCTTCCACTTTGGAAGCGAAGGACATACTTCTGCATCTTGGTTTGTTTCATTACGTTTGTTTTTATCATGCAGATATATGCAGAACTTGAACTTCTAATATGTACCTTGAATCAGAAAAAAATTGGAATATGTCTCTTCCTGGGTTTGGTGGAGATGAAATCAGGACTTACAAAAAACCGGTATGATTTTTTGAGTATTTATCTGCAAATATCTTCTGAATTATTTTCTTTATTTCTAATGCTTAATTTTAGTCTGTATACTTGTGCTAAATTTCTTCTTCTTCTTCTTTTTTTCCTTACATCTTCCTTGTCTTCTCAAGATTGTCAGTGAGGTTCACAAGGAGCGACTTGCAGCTGTAAGTTTTGCTTCTGCACTTCCCCTTACAAAAAAAAAGTGTCTTTGTTGCGTAAAAAATGTATGGTTATGCATTTTTAGGAAATAACAAATCACGGGTGCAAATATATTTGGTTGAACATGGATGTGAAGATGTTTTCTTGAGTTAATATAAATATCAAACCATTCATAGTATATAAATGTTTCTGGCGACCTCAAGTCTGCATGTTTTTGTCTTGGCAGGTAAAGAAGTCAATGTTCACTTCAGATAAGACCTTAAGTGGACCATCTGGTGGGAGCGCCAAAGGTCATCTGGCTAAGGGACCTGCCGTTACTATAGGTTCCCCTCGTAATCCTAAAATACGTGAAGCTGCATGACACCAAATGGAAGTACAGCCCTACTTGCGCCTGTTTTTTTTATGGGTATGACCATTGCATTAAGTTGACCTTGAAAACAACATATTTGCATATATCTATGTGGCAAAACGCTCTCCTGCCCACTATGCAAAGAGTTTAAATATGCTAATCGGCAATCGCTGTTGTGGAGTGGGGCAAGTTAGCTAATGTAAAATCATAAAATCTAAGCACTTTAAGCTGTGCCAGTGTGTTGGGGCCGTCATATAGCCAATTCTTTTTTAGTCTGACGTTGATGGGATATAATTTCGTCGCATTTAACCAGTGAGAATCGTTATTTGCTGAAAACATAAAGTCGAGTTTTGTTCATCCATTTCGCTTTTACTTTTGAAATATTCAGCTCTTTTTTATCCTTCTAATCATTTAATCTACCGACTCGTCTATTCTTTCTTGCAATGCAGGTAAGATTTGTAGCAAACAGAATGTTTCACGTCGCGAATAGTAGAAGTAGCCGTGGAAAAAGAAAAGAAAAAGAAATGTACAAGGAAAGAAATGAGGTGCTCTGATCTAATTAATTATGAACTAACTTAACCTTCCTTTTTGCTGTATCACAGTTATTGAAAACTTTCTGATGGAAGGGCTAAAAGTTGTAAATCAGATTTTGGATTTGTGTTTGACAAGTTTTTGATGCAACTAATCTTTGTGAATGGCAATGATATGGTCTCTTGGAATTTTTTCTTTCTTTTTCGCTTCGTTATGCATTGATGATACAAATTCTTAAGGTTATTTGGGCTGAGCCCATAAGTTAATTAGGCCAGAACAGATTTAAGACGTGGGCTCGGCCGAGCCTTCTTGAGGTTCAGCCCATCTTCTCCTCTTTTCGTCCTTCGCCACTGGTTCGTAATTCTGTTTTGTGGGGGATTAATTACCCGCTTATGTAAGTTTTCTTTTTAATCATTTAAAGCGACATTCAGAAACCTGTTATGAATAATGAATTATGAATAGTATATATATTGTAGTACAGTAATATGTGTCAATATAATATTAATATATACTCGGAATTTGAATTTTCAGAATTTCAAGAGGGTACGTCTGTGGAATGCCAAAAAGCCAGTCAAAGGTTACATAATTAATCCACGTGATGTATTTCTTTTGGGTAGTTTGTTATTAGTGAAAATCAAGAATATATATATATATATATATATATATATATATATATATCACTTTACATTGTTTACCCAAGGCTTTTCCGGTATTCTTATAATTAAGGTTATCTAAAATGTTTGAACATTTTACATCCCTAATACTATTCTTTGATTAAGAAAAACACGCAATAGGAATATTCAAGATTAAAGAATGAGATCATTGCTAGTCACATTCATCAACAAGAACTAGAGAGTGGACCATGAAAGTGAAGTTGGTGAACCTTTTGTCGTTAATACATTTCAAAATGTTAAATTAAAACCAAAATCTAACAATGACAATTTCACGAAATGAGTGAAATGAATACGTATTTCACTTTTTTTTTTATTAATTTTCGTAACTTACAGAGACAGGCATCACTTTTTACTTGTCTATTAAGATATGGCAAAAGTTCTTGTACACCCGGAAACACGGAAAGATATTCCGTGTCCCCATGTGAACACAACTCTTCCTCTTCAATCCTATTTAAACATGTGTATTGCTAGGAGTTTAAATTGGGGCATGGAAATTGTAAAAGCGCACGGAATGTGCTCCGTGCGCCCGGGTGCACAGATCCTCACTCTTCATTTATACTTATTATTCATCTTACACAATCCACTTCCTGAAAATATAATCATATCATATGACGTATCTTTTAATTTAAAAGTTTAATTAATTAGGTTAAAATTGGTTGCGCACTCAGTGGATAATTCCATTATTTAAGATGGGGCCAAATAAAAGTTAAATCCTTAATTAATTAATCAATGTTGAGTTTATTTAACTATTTTATTTATCGTCTCATTGGTTGCATCAAGATTCCACCTTACTTCCACCCAAAAAAAAAAAAAGATTTCTTCACTTTTCTTCTTGTTCAATTTTTTAAAGAGAGTTCAATGATTCAATCCTTTCCGGAGTCATGATTAGAAATGGATATTTTATAATCATGCATATTTTTTCCCATAAAATGAAACTTATCTAGTACATCTTAAGGTTACAAACTATTTTATTTTAATTTTTAAAATGTATATGCATTTGAAAATTTAATTGAGATCAAATAAGATATAAGATATATTCTATAAAAGTATAATGCCTTATCACGCGTTGTTTATTTAGATTTCAACAAGAAAAAAGAAGTAAATCAATTTTCAACTTAAGTTTCTATGTATAATATTCTAATTTTTTTTATTACAAGAGGGAGGAATAAACTAAAGAATATTACACAAATTTGACACGTGCCAACTTGTATTTGTATTTGCATTTTTTATTTCTTTTTAATTTTGGAATTAGTCTCTCAAAGAGTGGATAAAAAATTTCCAACATAGAAATGATTACAAAGAAAAGAGAGATACATAGGCATTTGCTTAAAATGATTTTTTTTTAATAAAAAAAAATTATTTTTTGCTGTATTATATTGAGTCTCATTACATAAGGAACATGGTGGTTATTCATGAATCATGAGATGGGTTCATAGGTGGCAATAGGAATTTTTCATTTAGAATAAAACAAAATTAATTAATTAATCAATTAATTAATTAATCATCTCTGCACTTTTTTGAATCTATTTAAGAGCTCATCGCTAAAGACTGGAGTCATAGCTGACGCTGCAATCCTCTTATCTTTTCACTATCAATCAAATTCTGTGCGTATATATATTCTTTACCAAGGGATTCCCTGATTTTATTACAAAATTCTGGGACCCTATTCAAAGTTTTTCTTCTTTTCATTATTTGAATCTCCGTCGGAGAAAAGGTGGTGATGTCGATTCTTGAGAGTAGTGGGATTGATGGGGTTTCCAACCACTGTTGTTTCAAGAAAACTGAAAAGATCATAATTGATACCGATCCTGGTATTGGTATGAATGAATCTTCAACCCTACTCTAGCCCTTCGATTCAATTGCTTTCTGGGTAATTTTGATCTGGCCCATTTGTTTATTCTGGAGTTTTAGAAATGTGGCATTTTATTGATTTTTTGAAAATCTGCTCTTTTTAAAGCCATCTATTACTTTAGACCTATTTTAACACTAGTAGCTTTTTTTGTACTTTATGGATGGATTGATATTCCTCATTTTAGCAGTCTTATTTGTTGGGTTGTAGACAAAAGAGATTATGGGTGCAAATTTTTGGATTTAGACATTGTAATTCTGATTGAATTCATAGGATAGATCCGGTGCAAGGGCTTAGAGTGGGGGGTGGGGTTGGTCCAGCTCCCTTTTTGCCTTTTAACTTTTTGTTGATTTATGGAGAAAATTCAGGACTAATTTAATGGGATGGCAAAATCTTGAGAATCTTTGTGAACAAAGTGTGGATGCTCTCTTTCTAGAGGAAAACTTAGCAGGGTCAATTTACTAACTTCAATTTGTTGAGTTTTAATCTTGATTGTATTAACACTTACGTAACTAAAATCATATAGATCCATTTCTTTACAAGTCAAACTTTTAATAAGTTGAGACTTCAGAGTGACCTCAAGCTAGGACAACATGAGAATTTGCACTATTTGTAAAAGTTAAGATTTATGACGCTAATAATGAAACATAAGGGAATATGTTGATGTGCAGATGATTCCATGGCAATATTAATGGCGTTTCAGTCTCCAGATCTAGAGATACTAGGATTGACGACGATATTTGGAAATGTTACTACCGAAGATGCAACGCGTAATGCACTGCTTCTGGTATGTGCTTTCCCTCTATTTTGTCAAATTTATGCTTAAAGCTCTTATTTTGAAATATGTTTGTGATCATTACTATTGTTTTTTTATTTTTTTTGCAAAAGGATAGTGTGAGATTGCTGGACGTGCAGATGTTCCTGTGGCAGAGGGTAGCTCTGAACCATTAAAGGTAAAATTGAATGGATACATGCTTACCAATTTGATTACCATAATCATTGAATTATATGCACAATCATATGACTATTGAGATATCATTTGTACTCTTAGCGAGAATTCTTGTGATTTGGCATGCTTTACTATTGGAATCAACTTCTTGGTGTCTTTGCCAAGAAATAACTATCCTTCTCCTGATTCAAAGATGAATCCTTGTATGCATATTCATAGTTTGTGTGATCTAAGCAAATCAAAGGATGAGATGGATATGTATGGTCTCAAACTGCCCTTTGTAAAATAGTTTAGAGCTCTTCTAGAAAGCTGTTATTTAGCGAAGTTTATGGTTCAAAATATTTGCCATACATGTAAAAGTAAAACCGTCTTTTTCCATACTAGAATACTGTTGAATTTTGGTTTGAATTATCCGTATTGCATGTTATCATATGCTCTGTTGCTGGACTTTACTTTGATACAGAGAGGAAAGCCACGCATTGCTGATTTTGTCCATGGTGCAAATGGATTGGGGAATGTGTTTTTTGATCCTCCCAAGTCCAAAAAATCTGACAAATCCGCGGCTGAATTTTTGGTCGATAAGGTTTCTGAATTTCCTGGTGAAGTATCTGTTCTAGCATTGGGGCCTCTTACAAATCTTGCTCTAGTAAGTCACTAAGTTGCTTATCTGATGTTATTAATAAATCTTCCCTTTGACTCAGTCGTACTTATTCGATATACATATTTGTTTCTGATTTAGGCTATAAAAAGAGACTCATCATTTGCAAGCAAAGTGAAAAGAGTGGTTGTACTTGGAGGAGCTTTCTTTGCTTTAGGAAATGTTAACCCTGCTGCTGAAGCAAATGTACGAAGTTGACACTTGTATAGTTGTGTTGATTCTGATACGTCCTACCTTTCAATTGAAGCATACGTATGGAAATAGTTTGCTTTCGTACGAGAATAAAATGATTTATTGAGTTTATATGTTGCAGATTTATGGGGATCCAGAAGCTGCAGATGTGGTATTCACCTCTGGGGCGAATATTGATGTTATTGGCATAAATATAACCACACAAGTCCAAATGACAGGTAAGAACCCCCCTTTAACTTTGTAGCTTCTCAATCTCACCATTTAACTAGGTCGTGTAATCGAACATCTTGCCTTCAGACATGCACCTCGAGCAGCTAAGGAAGTCGGAAGGGAGACACGCCCAAATTATATGCGATATGTGCAAATTCTATCGCGATTGGCATGTCAAATCAGATGGTGTTCATGGTGATATCCTTTTTCTTGATTAAAGATGTATCAATCTACCATCTTAATCCTTCATTAAACTCATTTTTTTTATTATATAATTCAGGAATATTTCTTCATGATCCTGTTAGTTTTGTGGCACTGGTGAGGCCTGATCTGTTTACATTCAGGAAGGGGATTGTGAGGGTTGAGACACAGGGGATCTGTGTAGGGCATACCCTAATGGATCAAGGACTAAAGAAGTACGTCTCGTTTGAACGAGCTCTCGCATTTCTTCTCTTTCGCGCGCGATTTGATCGTGTTCAAAATTTTTTTTTTTTTTTTGCAGATGGAATACAACCAACCCCTGGTCTGATTTCTCCCCTGTTTCAGTAGGGTGGACTGTTAATGCAGAGCAAGTGCTCAACTTTATTAATGAAATTCTAATGAGGCCTTGATTTTAAGCATGGATATTACTCCATTAATTGTATATTTACATTCTGTCTATTTATTATTTGAAATACTCTCAAATTTAAACGAACTAATTTCTCATCTTCATTTTATTCCTTTAACATGTAAACATGTTCTATTTATATCTCTCACATCAGAGTAACTCATTTCCTCCTTTTAGCAATACTCAAACTCACAATAAATAGTCTCATTTCCTCTTTTTAGCAATACTCAAATTCGCAATAAATACTCCCTTCGTCTAATGGTTACATATTTTCTTTTTGGGCGTTTCATCCAAATGGTTATATTTCCCTTTTAAGCATGTGACACCCACACAAATTAATTAATTCTCTTTCTATGGACCCATTATACATCTACCCACTTTACATTAAAATATTATTTCTCTCACCTTAATACATATTAAAATACTATATTCATTAATCCACGTGCAAAAAGCAAACGTAACCATAAGGATGAGACGGAGGGAATATTTAATTAAGAGTCCAATTATTATGCACTGTGCAACTTGACGATTTTAACCGTTAAATTATATTTTAACTTCACACCGTATAATCACCTTTCATTTAAGCATCAATATGAAAATCAGTATAGATCCAATAAAATCTGGTAGGAAAATTTTAATTTT
The DNA here is from genome assembly GCA_023678885.1 of Pogostemon cablin. Taxonomy (NCBI): domain Eukaryota; kingdom Viridiplantae; phylum Streptophyta; class Magnoliopsida; order Lamiales; family Lamiaceae; genus Pogostemon; species Pogostemon cablin. The sequence continues at coordinate 3,518,181 of CM042983.1, forward strand.
ATTAACAAAAGAAAATGCAAAAAAAACCAAATTTATATCCACGTGCAAGACGGTTATTGGGCGATGTTTTTAGTTCGTGATCTCATTTAATTCCTCCCTGTATTCGTTGACTAATTCCAATTTTATTAGAACAAAAAAAATCCAGTTCTACTCATACTTTCATTGCCCATATTTGCTTTAATCATGACTCATACATATAACTTTTAATTTGAAAAGAAAATTGATAATAAATAAACACATATGAAATTAAAGAACCTAATTCAATATTGACTTATATGTAACTTAATTAAATTATTTTAATAAAGTACTAAAAATTTGACTTATATGTAACTTATATTATTATTATATATTTAAAAAAGTATTAAAAAGGGTTAAATTATACCATCAAAAAATCAATTTTCTTTTTAATACTTAAGGGTAGTCTAATCTTTTTAATTAATTACAAAAAAGTATAAAGATATTACGTATGTTAATAATGTATGATAAATTTAAAATTAGAGTGTAATAAGTATAAGGTTATTATATTAAGTAATTTTTTTTAAAAATTGTTATTATAAGAACGGAAATATAAATTATTCATATTGTATGAGAAGAACAAAATAAGTCTTTTATGAATGTTCGATTATGATACTTCACGTAGAATATATGGAGTTAAAACCATCATTGACGGCAACCAATTTCCATTTTGTTTGTAGGTCGATTTCAAGATCAGATAACTCATCGGGGATAGTGTAATACAACTCCGAGGAGAAAGAAGAAAGTTTTTCTATAACTTGTTTTCGACATCCATTCAACCGAGTCATCAGGAGATACTCAGTATTGTTTTCTTTTTCAATTTCTATGTGAACACCATTTGCTCGAGTATCTTTAAAACTGAGAAGTGTACGCTTAGATTATGGCTATAAGAGTGCTTCTTCAATAATTAGTGTCGTACCCATTGGGAGTATGATTGAAGCTCTGCCGGAGCCCATAATCAAAATATTATCATTTGTAATAGTAGTAACACTCCTTTTTTTTCAGTTAAAGTTTGGAAAAATTTTCTATCTTTAAATATTGTATGAGTAGTAGCACTGTCTACTAAGCATAAAGTATCTTCATTCTCCATAGGTTGATTACTGAAAATTTTAATTTAATAAGATATATAAAAAGAAGCACGAACAATAATAAAAATGAACCATGAACATACTTTCATCACCACAAATAAGTAAACATATAGTGTAGCAAATATCTAGAGTTCTAAAAATAATTAGAGTCTATGAAATACACAATAAAATAAGTTGTCTGACATAAGAAATATTATTAACATGAAAACAAGATCATATTTGATCTCCATAATCTTCGAGCTCGAGTCCCAAGAGGTCATCATTGTCATGGTCAAAATCTTTATTTGCTTCAGGCAATTTTGTATGATGTGATTCACCATTGATGGCCTTTCTTTTTTGTCCTTTTGCATTCTTTGATATGCTTCAACTAAGTGTTTTGGTGTTCGACAAGTACGAGACCAATAACCATCGCATCCACATCTATAGCAAATCTGATTCTGGTTTTATTGATTGGAATTTGTTCATGGGTACTGTTTTGAGTCATTTCACTACCCTGAGTCCTATCAATACCGATAAATCCTCTGCCTCGACCTCGACCATGTCGAGATGACAAACTTGAGTTGCCTCGACCACCTCTTTGAGGCCCACTTAAGTTCCTCTACCACTATAATGAGCCCAATGTGAATTCCCTGGACCATTTCCTCTTGCTCTTGCTCTACTCCTTCCATGTCGATTCTTATAGAATGTGCCATGTGCTTCAGGCACAGGTTTTGAACTAACTGGTCTAGCATTATGATTTTTCATTAACAACTGGTTATGCTTTTCTGCTACCAATAATGCAAAAATAAGCTCTGAGTGTTTAGTATAATTTTTTGCTCTGTACTGCTGCTGGAGTACGAGATTGCTAGCATAGGTGGAAAGAATCTTTTCAATCAGTTCAATTTTAGTAATTGTCTGCTTACAAAGTTTCAACTGCGAGACAATACGATGTAGAGTGGAATTGTATTCTGTAACTGATTTGAAATCTTGGAATCTTAAATTCAACCAATCATATTGAGCTTGAGGGAGAATTATCACAGTTTGCTGATCAAAACGATCCCTCAGGGATTGCCATAAGATAAGAGGATCTTTTTCGGTTAGGTACTCATTTTTTAAATCTTTGTTTAAATGATGACGAATGAATATGAGTGATTTAGCGTTCTGGACTAGAGTAATATTAGCATTTGAAATGATAGTGTCACTCAAATCACTAGCAGTTAGGTGCATTTCCACATCTAGGACCCATGTTAAATAATTGTTGCCATCTAGGGCGAACTCAGTGAATTCCTTCTTAGTGATGTCAGACATATTCAATGAACTTGTAGAAAAGATACGATTCTTTTCTAGGGTTTCCTTTCAGTGATTAGAATGTCGTGCTGATAATGTGTTAAATAATAATGAAACACAAAGCAATCTTAATAGTAAAGTGATGAAAGAAAATAACAGAGAAAAGAAGAAGAGAGGAGGAGAAGAGGAAAGATCTCTTCACGTTTCAATGTTATAATCTGTTTTTCTTATACATTTAAATAAACTTTCCAACTTCCTACATAAAACAAAAGTAGCTAGTTAATGTCCAAAAGTAGGTAGTTAATATCCACATCATTAATATTACAACACTAATCAAATTTTAAGATTATTATATAGTGGACCAGTACATCAGTAGACTTAGGACTATAAGAGATTTTTTAGGGTACACTTATTTTTATTTTTAAAATTTTAAATTATTTTATATTGGTCCAAAGTTATTCATTAGTCCAAATTTTAATAAGGTATTTTTTTAGTGATTAATATATTAAAAACTGTATTTATCTTTTCAATTAAGTACGATTTATGTACTGAGAATCGGAAGACCAGCTTCTACTTAATCCACGCCCAACAGCATAGTCCAACAACATAAATATAAGTAAATAACTAATGATTACTTCTTTTATTGGGCTTCATGCACGGCCTTATAAATAGGCCCATTACATCTTTCTTGTAAGTTATTAACATGCAAAATAAGTGATTATATTTATCTTTGAATTATAACAAAATAAGTGTTGAAAAAGATTTCAAGTTTCCTCATTAGATTTGAAAGAGAGAGAGAGTGAGAGTGAGGTATTGTCATGTACTCCTTCCGTCCCACATTTATGTTCACACTTTCCGTTTTCGTCCGTCTCACACTTATGTTCACCACCCAAAAAAGAAAATTTCACATTAACCAACAACCTCAAAAGTTATCTTAATTTCCAAAATACTACTCCCACCTAACACAATAGTCATAACATACTTTATAATTTATTTATTACCTAAAAATACCACAATACCCCCAAAAAGTCAATAAAGTTGGTCAAAAAATAAATTTTCTTAAACTCCGTATCTACATTTTCGGTGAACTTAACTATGAGACGGTGGAAGTATATTCACAAAAATTAACTCTATTTACTGAGAAATGATAAAGCTAAAAGTGGGCTCCAAAATGTCTTGTATAATGGATCAGCTTTCACCAACACCACTTTACTGATTAATTTATAAGGGGTGGCCAAATTTAGATGGGAATAAAAAAAAAGTTGAGATTTTTTTTTTATAACACTTTTGTAGTTTAAAGTATATTATTATTTATTATTATTATTTAAGTTTTAGTTCAATTTATCATTTTAACTGAAAAAATCACAGCAAAAATATGAGAATTTGTACTTCCGGGTTACCAATGCTACCTAACCCACAGCCCAACAAGGAAAAAGGAATGAATACTAGTTTTCTTATTGGGCTTGCTTATTATGGCCTTATAAATAAGGCCACTAGCCCACTACATTCTGCTTATATTACACACCAAAATCAATATATAAACAGGAAAAAAAATGTATAAATATATAATAAAATCAGGAAAATTAATAAGAGTTGAGATAAAATAAACTATTTAAATATGCTTAACAAAAAAGATGATCTATAATAATTGATTGGCACAGATAAGACTGCAGATAAAGCATTAGTGGGCTCAGAGTTGCCTTGGATATTGGATGCACCAATACCATTTTACTTTTGTTTGATTTTGAGGGAGGGCCAAACTATGATGAGGGATAATAGAAAAGTGGGAGATTTTATTACACTTAAGTAATTAAATGTATATCTTTCTATTATTTAACAAAGTGTAATGACTAAAATAAAAAAAAAATGTTCTAGTAAGACCATGCATCGCATAAGTTCATCACTTGCATGTCAATAATTGAGTGGAATAAAATTGTGTTACTAACACAAGATTTAAATTCAAGTATTTAGGGTAGAAATCAAGTTGAGTCGAAATAAAGATGGTTAGTAGATATTATCAAGATTCAAAATATATGTTTGAGTTTATTTGATAGACAATCTAGTTGAATTCGAATGATCTTTTATCCCGAATTCGAGTAATTTGATAATTTTATACTTATTTTATCTATTTTTATCAACGAACTCGAACTCAAATCGAACATTTAATTTTTTTGAAGATAAAAATTTATTGAAATTTGTTTAATATATTTATCAAACAAGTTTTATCATCGACTATCTCAAATCAAGTAGCAATTAATTTGATTTGATTTTCAAAGTTAGGGACAAGATATGTGGTGCATATAAACATTCAAAATTTTGTAGATATTTTTTAATTAATAAATTAATTAATATGGGCCGGCATTTGATAGGGGGTACTATAGACTTTTCCAATTGGCTGCTCATTAAATTATCATTTTGACAAATAAATTCATTAATGACTTGGCCAAAAAAAGTACCAACACGTAGATATCAGACTAGGAGACTTTCCCATTACTAGGTCAAATTAAGTATATGAACACCAAGTGAGAAACTAAAGTTAGATTTTGACCAAACTAGCCCTTCAAAAGTTTCCGTTCAAACTAACATCGTGTTTTAAGAAAAATAGTAGATTAAAAATGATCATATGAAATGAATTCAACATACAAATGGCGCAGGATATAATTGCATGGTAATATATAGGAATAAACTACTACTAGTTAATTAATTAAACAATAAAATAAATAAATAAGTAAATAAATTAATTAATTAATAGATAAAGCCTATAATTTACATTTGATTTGATTTGATTATTTTATTTTTCAAATCTATGATACTATTTGTCATTGACCAAAATACAGTTAAGATAAAGTCAGTAAACTTCTTAATTAGTGCGCATATATCTCACTTAGCATATATTTAATTTTGTCGAGAAAAATATGCAAAGTGGAGTACTTTTATTTTATCAATTAGTTGGCCCTCACAACTAAACGCATATCATATACTCCATTTAATTAATTAGTATTGGTAAGTATAAATACTATAAATTATTAAAAATAAAAATTAATAATTTGTCATTCAAGGCATGGGGGGCTTATGTGAACATAAATTCAGAACAAGAAGCCCATTCCCTATACTATACAGAGCATATATATTCACTTCTCCAACACTCTTTTTCTCCATTCCCTCTCCCTCTCTCTCTCTCTCTCTCTCTCATGGCAACCTCCACTCTCTTCTTCTCTCTCATCCTCTGTTTCTTTCTACTCACTTCAGGTACATACATCTCTCTCTCTCTCCTCACTTTTTCTCTCTTCAACGAATTAGATGTCATCTTTTCAACATCATAATTGTGGTAAGTGAGACAATTAATAATGTGGTGTAATTAATATCAACTTTGCAGGATATGCGGCCACCCACCACCACCGCCGCCACCGCCGGGATAGAGACGAGTTGTCGGATCATGGGTTCCGACCGACGAAGATGTTCGTGTTCGGAGACTCGTATGCTGACACGGGCAACTTCCGAAAAGCTTTGGGTGGGTCGTGGATACCACCCTACGGCACCACCTTCCCCGGAAAACCCGCCGGCCGTTTCTCCGACGGCCGTGTGCTCACCGATTATCTTGGTAAACTTTATTTCATTTATTTAATTAATACTCCACCACACGCTTCCTTTTTTCTTTTCCTTTTATGCTCACCATTACATATCATCACCATTTTAATCATCATTAAATTGCTACTTTTTCTTTTTCTGCTTTTTTTTTATTATTATTTTTAATTTTAGTTTCAAAGGGTTTAGAACGTGGGCTTTGCTTTATTTCCCATTTGGTGGGCTGAATGCCTGTTTTTACTTTTTTGCATGCATTTTTTTTACATTATTTTACTTTTAAATTTTAATGTACTAATATATATTGATTTTATATAATAATAATAATAATAATAATGTCATATGCCGTAGGTTCGTATTTGATAACTTCAGTGTGGCACACATGCACTAGTGTCAGCTGATTTGCTTTCTGATGCTATAAAGCTAAGATGGGATTAGCGAAGAGATTAATTTAATTAAGATTTAGTACCAAAATTTAGCTTTTTTATATAAATAAATAAATAAATAAAAATCTATATCCTCTGAATCTGATTCATTCATTCACTTTGCAAGCTGTCGCCTTTTCTTGTTATAATAACTATATCCACGAAATTATAGTATTAATTTTAGACTTAAAAAAAATCCCAAAAATTCAGTCATTATCATTAACTAATTAATTAATTATAAAAAATACACGTCGTGCATCGATTGAATTGTCTATCTTAAAGTGTTAATCCTAATTAATCAAATACGAAATGAAATCTCGTAGTGGTCCCTTCAATTATAGATAGGTGATTTAAATTGATCAACGTACATCCATTAATAATCATCATTTAAATATCTACCATGAAAAATAGAGAAATTAATTAATTAAAACTATCAAGCTACATATGATGATTTTAGTTCATTAATAAATTTGTCGGCAATTCAAATATACAATAGATGGCATTAATAAATTTTAGAATTTGACAGCCAAGTTGTTGGGATTGAAATCTCCATTGGCATATGCATGGATGAAAATGGGCGGGAAAAAACTAGGAAATGGTTTGAATTTCGCGTACGGTGGGAGTGGCGTATTCAACACTTTGGGCGATTTGTTGCCGAACATGACTACTCAAATCGACTTCTTTGAGAAGCTCATTGATGAAAATGTTTACACGAAAGCGGATTTGCAATCGTCTCTCGTTCTCGTCTCGCTTGCTGGAAACGATTATGCTTTTTATTTAGCCACGGGTGGCACTGATCAGGTATTTGATTTTCATAGTATTCCTCATTTTTAATTATGATGAGTATGATATTTAAGAGTCTCTGAAAATATTAATTTGCTTGATATTTTTGTGTGTAGAGATATTTAATATACAACAGGAGAGGATGATTTTTTTTGCATCGCCAATTCTAAAACAAATATAACATAATTTCTGTTTCTCAATACTTTGTCCTCTTATTTTGATCGAATATCCATGGAGTAGATATCAAAATCGGTCTTGTAAGTATGACCTTTTCTAACTTCAGTCATTTTTTTATTGCATTTCTCACTTTTGGTCCTCCGGGGTCATTTTGTTCAAATTCAGTCATTTTTCGCCGGAAATTTAAAAAACTCGCCGAAAAATTATGCGTGAATTGCACGCGCTCAAAATTGGTCCTGTAAGTATGGATTTTTCCAACTTCAGTACTTTTTTATTGCAATTTTCATTTTTGAATCTCCATTGTCCGATTTTAGTCATTTTTGTCCAAATTTAATCATTTTTTTGCAAAAAATTTAAAAAACTCGCCGAATACATGCGTGAGTTGCACGTGCCAACAAAGAAAACATTAATAATATATAAAAAAGAGCAGGGGTAACCACGTGTAATAAGCAGCGAAGAAAAAATAATTAAAAAAATTACAGGGTGAGATCAGCACGGGTCCGCGTGAGAGACATGCGCTCTGTTGTTCCACCGTAATTCCCACCCTCTCTTCTTCCACTCTTTCCAATTTATTTTATAAAACTTGGATGGTGAGCCTAAAACTCATTAAAAAACCTTTATATCTCCCAATGCAAAAAACCTGTTCTTTATATTTTTACTTTTGCCCATGAGACATATTATCCATTTATTCAATTAAATATATTTTAAATTAAATTAAAAATAAATTAAAAAGAAACAAGGGCTCCGTTTTTCTTGCGACTCGAAACACTAACCAATTAATGCGGTGAAACTGTGTCTATACTCAATGCCCATGATTAATTAACCATTTTATTTTTATTATTTTATTATAAATTTATTATCATATTAATTGCTTTTAATTATAAAATATTTATCATAATAATAATTATTATTATCATATTATTATTATTATTATTTATATTAATCGTTTATTAGATAATTCAATTGTCTATTATCACTTTATTTTAATCAAGCATTATTTTACATTAAAAATGTTATCACTTTTTATTCAATCTACGATTCATAAAATAATTTAACTAAATAGCTATCACTTTTCCCTTTATCATGTCTCACTTTTTTATTAAAAATGTTATCACTTCGTGAAATATTTCAATTAGATGAACATCATTTTTTTTCATTACTAGGGATAATTTATTACTCCATTATCACATTTTATCCATTCTATACAATAATAACGCGAGCAAATCACGCATGATTTCTGGCGAGTTTTTTAAATTTTCGGCGAAAAATGATTAAATTTGGACAAAAATGACTAAAATTGGATAATGGAGGACCAAAAGTGAAAATTGCAATTAAAAAGGACTGAAGTTGGAAAAATCCATACTTACAGGACCAATTTTGAGCGCGTGCAACTCACGCATAATTTTTTGGCGAGTTTTTTAAATTTCCGACGAAAAAGGACTGAATTTGGACCAAAAGGACCAAAAATGGACTCCGAAGGACCAAAAGTGAAAAATAAAATAAAAAAAAGACTGAAGTTGGAAAAGGTCATACTTACAGGACTGATTTTGATATTTACTCAATATTTATGCATAGAGCTGTCAATTTGGGTTGAACCCAATAGGCCAACCCGCCCCCACTAAAACTCGCAAATAACTTGACCCAAAAATGGCCCGCCCCACAGTAACCGGCCCAAAAAAAAATCCGCCCCACACAAGCCCAACGACAAGTGAGTTGTGGTGGGTTGTGGGTTAACCCGCCCCAATGCACTAACCCACCATCAACTCACTATTTTCAATTCACCTCTTACCCCACCCTCACACTCACCACTCCCACCCCACCCTCACCACCCCATCCTATCGATATCGATACCAAAATTTCGATATTCTGAAAATTGATATTTCGATAAATTAAATTCGATATCGTACCGAATTTATATCGATATCGATTTTTTGATTATTTATTAATATCGATATTTTGGCATATCGTTTCACATCGAAAAATTGACATACCGAAAAAAAATATCGATATCAATTTTTCGATAAACATTTGTATGAATCGAGTTTACATAATTGTGTGAACTAATAGTTCATTTTCTATCATTATTAAAATCATATAGACATGGAAAAATCGAAAAATCAAATAATATCGAAATATTGAAAAATATCAAAAATTAAAAAATCGAAATATTGTCCATATCAAATTAGTGGACACACAAAAAAAATACATATCCTAATTTAATATTTATTGTTAGAGTTTAAAATATATATTTTAAGGGTACAAAAGTTAATGTGAAACATCATAAAATTTTTATTAAAAAAAATTTAAAAAAAGAAGAGGAAAGTGGGTTAACCCGCAACTAACCGGCCCCGTGAGTGGCCTGCCCCACCAATGACCCGCCCCGCAAGTGGCCCGCCCCATTTGGGCCCATTCAAGGGTGGGTTGTTGTGGGTCAAACCGTCCCAAAAACCCATTTTGACAGCTCTATCATGCATACTGTCACTGTCAATGTGATATTCTAGATTTATTCCATTAATGGTTATATATAAATAAAAAAACTCATAATAAATTATTTTAACTTTTTTTTAAAATTTTAATTATCAGTTGTATATATATATATGGATTTAACATGTTGATATTGTGGGAGGGGTTTGTTGGCATTAAACGTCACCGTGTTGACCAACAGAACACGGTGAAATTAAAGCATGCATGTCACTGAAATTTGGTAGCAATGGTTGATCTTTTAGTAAACGTACAAATTCAAGATGAGCTCATTAATTCAAATAGTAATAAATAATTAAATGTTGGGGAGATGCGTTTGACGTCAAATCAGTTGCTGTTTTTGTTTAATAATAATTTAAATTAACTTGTTTGTAATTATAAAATACAGTCAACTACCTAAGATTTTATATAATTATTAGGTAGATGGTGATTAGTATAGATATGCTTCACACAATTTTAATAATTAAAAATGTATTGTAGCAGAACATGTCCATGCTTGTGTACCATTAATTTTTTGAAATATTAACTTTTTTAATTTAAATCTTAGCCTTTGTTTTGTTTTTTCGACTAGAAATGTTATTCAACTGTAGGTTTTTTTAATTCTGTATATATAGTAGTTTCGACAATTTCATAAGAGTTTTATCATCAATTTCTTCAAATTGATGCATATATATTTGTGCATGTATGATCAGGGTCTGCCAAATTTCATCCCGACAGTGGTGAATCAATTGGGAGCCAATCTAATTCGACTCCAACAACTAGGTGCAACTAAGGTTGCAGTAACGTCATTGGAGCCGTTAGGTTGTCTCCCTCGTATAACACAGGTCTCGTCTTTCCAACAATGCAACAACACCCAAAATACGGCTGTCAATTACCACAACCTCCTTCTGCAACAAACTATCTCTAATCTTAACAACCAATCGAATTCCTCCACTTTCTATCTTCTTGATCTCTACAATTCCTTCTCAACTGTTCTTGCCCAAAAGGGTTATCAAGGTAATTTCTTTAATTAACACTATATAGTAGCTCTTGTTGTTCAATCAAATGATCTAATTATGTTAATTCTGAAGCAGGGTATTTGAGATTTGAGAGCCCTTTAAAGCCATGTTGTATGGGAATCAACAGCGACTTCTCTTGTGGGAGTGTAGACGAGAAAGGTGTTAAATTGTACAGGGTGTGCAGTAATCCAAGATCGTCCTTCTTTTGGGACGGCTCCCATCCAACCGAGGCTGGATGGTGGGCTGTTTATAACAATTTGAAGGCCGGTCTTGCACAATTCATTCAATTTTGATCCTATTTAAATTAAATTGAACTTATTAACTTGTGGTGACGTTCATGAAATTAGGATGAAAAACAACCGTATTTCTTCATTTTATTTTATTTTTTATGCATGTTTCCATGTTCCATTACTAAGTTGAAGGTGAAACTTGAAAGGATGCAAGTTTTTTTTTGTATAATGGGCCAAAATTTTCATTTTTTGATATCTGGCCCAATATAAAATGAGCCCACAAACCTTCACCGTATGGCCCAATATTACGCACTATTTTAACGCAGAATTCTCCTATTTAAACGGGTATATTTATTTTGGTCACACACAATTGAATTTCTTATAACACTTAAAAAAAACTGTTTTTTAACAACGGAATATTCCATTGCTAAAAGTCTTAATTCCATTGTTAAATTGGCTTACCAACGGATTAACAACAGAGAATTCGTTGGTAAAGTGGTGGTTGATAAATTTTTAGCAACAAAAAATCAATTCCGTTGGTAATTTATAGTATAATGATTCCCTTGGTAATCCGTTGGTAATTACCAACGGATTGAATTCCATTGCTAAAATAGAGACTAAATCCGTTAGCATTTCGTTGCTAAAACAAAAATGTCATTTTTGTTGCTAATCCATTGCTAATTATGGAGAACGAGTCTTTTGTGTCAAATATCCAGTTGGCGTCACTGTACCCTTCAAGTACTGCTGGATACTTAGAGTAGTGTAGCCCCATATCAAGAGTGTATTTCAGGAATCTCAACACTCTTCTTAATGTTTTCCAATGCTCATTGCTTGGATTACTCGTGTATCTACTCAGTTTGTTAACTGAACACGCTATGTCAGGACACGTACAATTGGTTATGTACATTATGCTCCCTACATTATGCTCCCTATAACCCTTGCATACTCAGATTGAGCCACTGGTTCACCTTTATTCTTACTAAAGTGCACACTTGGATCCATGGGTGTCTTAGCTGGTGAATTATCGAATGCATTGAATTTCTTCAACACTTTCTCAATGTAATGAGATTGTGACAATGCAATTCCATCAGATGTTCTTAGAATTTTGATTCCAAGTATCACATCCGCTATACCCATGTCCTTCATGTCAAAATTTCGATTCAACATCCATTTAGTGTCAACAATTATGTCATTACTGCTTCCCATAATAAGCATATCATCTACATAGAGACAGACAATGACAAATCCCTTGGAAGTATTTTTCACATACACACATTTGTCACACTCGTTGATTCGAAAACCATTTGACATCATTGTGTTGTCAAATTTCACATGCCATTGTTTTGGAGCTTGTTTAAGTACATACAATGATCGCACGAGTTTGCACACTTTTTTCTCATTACCAGTCGCTATAAAGCCTTCTGATTGATCCATGTATATTTCTTCTTCTAACTCACCATTTAGGAAGGCTGTTTTTACATCCATTTGATGTATTTCTAGATTGTGCAATGCAACAATCGCTATAAACACACGAATAGACGTAATTCGTGTCACTGGTGAGTAGGTATCAAAGAAATCATACCCTTCCTTTTGCCTGAAGCCTTTGGCTACCAACCGGGCTTTATACTTGTCTATTGACCCATCAGCTTTATATTTTATTTTAAGGATCCATTTGCATCCTAAGGTCTTGCAATCCTTCGGTAAATCTACCAATTCCCATGTATGATTTTGCATAATGGAATCAATCTCACTATCTATAGCTTCTTTCCAGAATAGTGCATCTGGACAAGATAGAGCTTCAGATACAGATTTGGCTCATCTTCAACTGCGTAGGTGAAGAAGTCTTGACCAAAGTCCTTTTCTACTCTAGCTCTCTTACTATGTCTTGGTTCTACACTTTCTTGTGTAGATTGAACCGTAGTAGCATCTACAAGTAGTCTCTTATAAGATGTCACTTGTTCATTTCCTTTGCTAGGAAATATTTCTTCAAAGAATATTGCATTCCTTGATTCTATCATAGTGCCTTCAGTCATGTCAGGTACTTCCGATTTATGAATCAAAAATATGTAAGCACTGCTGTTAAGTGCGTACCCTATAAATATACAATCCACCATTTTAGGTCCAATTCTAACTTGTTTAGGTAGAAGCACTTCAACCTTAGCCAAACACCCCTACACTTTGAGGTATTTGTATGACGGTTTACGTCCCTTCCACATTTCATAAGGAGTTTGATCCTTAGATTTGTATGGAATCTTATTCAGAACGTGGTTAGCTGACAAGATAGCTTCCCCCCACAAGTTTTGAGGCAACCCTGAACTGATTAATATTGCGTTCATCATTTCCTTCAGAGTTCTATTTTTGCATTCTGCAACGCCATTTGATTGAGGTGAATAAGGAGCCATTATTTGATGTATGATGCCCGATTCGACACATATTTGTTCAAATGGTGCTACGTATTCGCCATCTCTATCACTCCGAACTACTTTAATTCGAGAGTTAAGTTGATTTTCAACTTCATTCTTGTAGCATTTGAATGCTTCTAAAGCTTCATCTTTGTTTCTAAAGAGATATACATAACAGAATCTTATGCAGTCGTCAATAAAAGTAATGAAATACTTTTTCTCCCCTCTAGTTTGAACAAGTTTTAAATCACATGTATCAGTGTGGATCAACTCTAGAGGTTTAGTACTCCTTTCCGTTCTTGAAAATGGTTGCTTTGTCATTTTTGCTTCTACACACACTTCACATTTATTTAAAGTTTCAACATTTGCTACTTTAAGCAAATCAAGATTATTTAATCTTTTGACTGATTTAAGATTTACATGTCCCAATCTTAAATGCCATATAGAGGAGCACTCAACGATATAAGCAGAAGTAGAAGCAGTTTTATTGATAACTTTCTTGCCTTCACGACTTAGAACCATTGCATTGAGCTTAAAAAGCCCATTATCTAGATAGCCACGGCCCAAGAATTGACCAAATTTGCTAAGCACTAGTTTATTAGACTCAAATACATGCTTGAACTGATGACTAACCAGCAGGGAGCCTGAGATCAGGTTCTTTCGGATGTCTGGGACATGCAGCATATCCTTTAACTTCAATTCTTTTCCAGAGGTGAGCTTCAGAGTCACGCTCCTAACACCGGCTACTTCGGATGTGGCATGGTTTCCAATGTGCAGTTTCCTTCCTTCAACATGTGCATAAGTAGAGAAGGCACTTTTCTCCGAGCAAACGTGACAGGTGGCCCCAGTGTCCACGAACCACTCCTTTAGATTTGCCACCAAGTTGGCTTCAAAAATCATAACAGTCATGGTGCCATTAGTTAGAGCCCGTTCAACCACATTGGCATTGTGGTTCTTACATTTATCTTTCTTTGGTAGGCGACAATCCTTGGCCATGTGGTTGGGCTTGCCACAATTGTAGCAATTCCCACTGAACTTGGGCTTTTGCATCGGCTTCTTGCCCTTATCGTCTGACATCTTACTCTTTTTGGAGGGTCCAGCATGATGTTCAGTTAAGTTTGCCTTTGCCTCAATTGAGGATTGGTCAAACTTCCCATCCATCTTCTTGTTGTCCTCTTCGATTCTCAACTTGACAATTAAGTCTTCTAGAGACATCTCCTTTCACTTGTGTTTGAGATATCATTTGAAGTCCTTCCACATTGGAGGCAACTTCTCAATCACAGAGCCGACAACGAATGCTTCTAGAAGCATCATCCCCTCGGAGAGGATTTCGTACACTATCAGTTGGAACTGCTGCACTTGTTCAACCACAGATTTAGAGTCCACCATCATGAACTCCAAGTATTTGGCTATCTTGTACTTTTTTGTACCAGCATCTTCTGTCTTATACTTCTTCTCCAAAGAATCTCATAGTTCTTTAGATGTCTTCGTGTTCAAATACACGTTGTACAGTGTATCACTAAGTCTACTGAGGATATAGTTCTTGCATAAATAATCAGCGGAAGTCTACTGATCCAGAGCTATACGCTTTTGCGTATCAGTCTCATTCTCATCCACCACTAGTGCAGACTCCTTTAAGAAGTTCACCAGATTCAGCGTGGTGAGGTAGAATAGCATCTTTTGCTGCCATCTCTTGAAGTTTGCACCCCAAATTTCTCAGGCTTCTCCGCTGGAGTCGGAACCATGAATGGTCTCGACATCCCCATTGGAGGATACATCCTTTGGGATTCAAACCCAACATGATTCACATTTACTCTTTGGGAATCAGTCCCAACAGAGTTTACTCTTTGGAAATCAGTCCCAACAGAGTCCATATTGACATTTGAGGTTTCACCCATTTTTGAGATCGATGCTCCATCAATATCCATATCAGTTGTCATGGTAATTGATGGGTGCAGAGGCTAGTTGTTTCTTCTTGCGATTGTTGGATTAATGATACACCAATCAATCACGTTACAATATATGGAAAGAAATGAAGAAGGGAGATTGTACTAACAACAGTACTAACAAAAATTACAATTGAAAAATAAAGGAGAAGAAGCAAAGGATTTTCTTACACCTTTGTACAAAATCTTCAAAAGAACAGCGTGTAGAAGTCGAGTCAAGGTTGAACCTCTTCCCGCAAGAAGAAATACGCCCCGATAGTACTCCAGTCTTGGCGGATCTTCCCCAAAGATAAAATGGCTTTCCTTTCCGACGAAGCAGCACCGCTATCGCAGGAACTCCGACGAACTAAGAGAATGAAGAACTAGATTGCTACTAGATGCAAATGCTTTTTGATGTATGCAAATGCTTATGGTTTTTGGTGTATTTAGAATAAATGAAAATGGCCCTATTTATAGGTGCCAGGGACCTCTTCACATATGGTAGGATTTGCACAGATCTGTGTTCACACACAGAACTGTTGACCAGATACAATGTATCAAATCTGTTGGAGAGAATCACAGAATATTTCCCCAAATCTGAGATTGATTTCAAAATATCTCTCCAGATGTGAGACTGATTTCACTCACTTAAATAATTATTTAATTGGTGATTAATTTATTAAATTAATCCTTACTAACCAATTAAATTTCCCAACAGGTAAGGGTGCATTATTTTGTTTTAAAAACTATACACTTTAATTAATAATGTATACTATTTTTTTTAAAAGGTATCGCTATAAAAAAAGTACTCCCTCCGTCCCACAACTAGGTATACATTTTTCCATTTTGGTCCGTCCCAAAATAAAGTATACATTTCATTTTTGGTATATGGGACCCACACAAAATAATTATTATATCCACATGTGGCCCACCTACTACACTAATACACTTACCCAATACACATTAAAATATTATTTCTCTCACTTCATTACACATTTAAATATTATACTCCTTAATCTACGTGCAAAAAGCAAACGTATACCTTATTTCGGGACGAAGGGAATATTTTTAGCAATAGAATTTACCAATGGAATTCAATCCGTTCGTAATTACCAATGGATTAGCAACCAAAATGACGTTTTTCTATTAGCAATGGAATGCCAACGGATTTATTCTCTATTTTAGCAATGGAATTCAATCAGTTGGTAATTACCAATGGATTAGCAAGGGAATCATTATATAAATTAGCAATGGAATACCAACAGAATTGGTTTTTCGTTGCTAAAAATTTACCAACCACCACTTTACCAATGAAAATTTACCAACGGAATATTCCGTTGCTAAAAAAATAGTTTTTTTTGTAGAGTATATAATTTTTATTAATATTTTTTAATTTTTTTAAGAAAATAAAGGGTACACATCTTTATACTAAAGTGTATATAATTTAATATAAAATTCTAAAGGCGCACGGCGTGTGCCTCCATACGCCCGGGTACACACAAATTTTTGCCAAAGAAATATTAGTTAATTGTATCCTTTCTTACGAGGGTGTAAAGTTAAAATAGAAACGAATACGAAAATTGTGATATTGATATGGAAAGAGTAGAAGAGTACAAATAGTAACACGAGGTGCAATCGGTGCATAAAGGGGCCCAATAGAAATATAGGAATCGGATTAAAAGAAGGCTCTTTCCAAATGGGGGTTAGTGGGCCATCATTGTTTGGATAATGGCTCATTTATGTAGTGGAGGGCCAAATCAACATTACACAAAAACAACTCATTTGTATGTTACTTTTACAATTAATCCAAAGTTTATACCCAAATTTACTTTTTTCTAATTTTATCTTACAAATTTAATTTTTTATGATAATCTTATGTGAAATATTTATCTTTATTAAAAAAAATTACAAAATAAAATAGATATGGGTGATTATTGTTTGGATAATGGTTCATTTCTGTACTGAAGAGTCAAATCAACACTATAAAAGACGCTTAATTTGTAGTGTTATCTGTAAAAATAATCAATTTAAATGGTTAAAAAATATTATCATTGACCACTTAACTTTATATCATCTATACTCTAATGACCTTTTTGACCATAATGCCCCCACAGTACGCCCTTTTATTAAATAATTTAATTATTCAATATCGGTATTGTATTGGATAACCCAACTCAGGAAACCTACATGTCCAATATTATTATCGTAGTATAGAATGTCGAATTCTGTGTTGACCATGTATCGGTATATTATGTTTGGGACTCCAACATATTGATCGACACTGAATTCGACATTCAATTCTATGACGATAGCATCAAAAACTATTACACTAAAAGTAGCTCATGTCATTGAAATCAAGTCTTCCACAAGCATGGATTTTTAATAGCAAATCAGAGAAATTTTTTTTACCCCCAAACAATTTAATTTTTAATAACATTAAATATTAAATTTACAAATACCAATTTAATATAAGACAACTAAAAAAATTAGTAATTTAAAACCGAATGGAAGTTTAACTGAAAATATTTGCTCAAAAAAAAAAATAAAAAAATTAACAAATCATATTGCCTAGACAAACACTTGTATTGGATCGACATGATTTCTGTAAAAGGAATAAGAATTTCTGTAAAAGAAATAAGAAGGAATAACATCTTATTGTTTAATTAACTAGTGATATTTGAATTAATGAAAAATGAAGTAAATTATTTTATAAATAATTTATAATATAAAATAAAAATGACTTTTAATGAAAATGGATAAATATTTTTCATAAAAAAATGATAAAATATGTAAATATGTACTATTATTGATTGATATAGATCCATTAGATTATCCGAAATTAGTTCCAAATTTTATCAATTTAAATAAATAAAACAAGTTGAATTTTAGGTGATTGAGGTATTGTCTACCCTATTCTAAAAACAAGAAATTGACATATCAATTCGAGTGTCGATTTGATAAATTTGTCATTTGAGTTCGTCTGTTAACTTTAACAATCAAACTTGAATTTTATCAAATTAAACTCATGAAGCTTAACAGTATTCGACTATAAAGCTCGCAAACTTATTCGTTAGTAATGGTTTGATGATGCATTCGTAAATTTTATTATTATGTTTCGTTAATGGGTAATTCTGTGGTGCACATGATGCACCGATGCACCTAAGAGTTTAATGGTTTAATTTAGGGTATAATTGTAATTACTAAATTTAAAAAGTTGGTTACTCATAAAAATCTAATGATGGAGATTAATTATTAAAAAATTTAATGATTTAAATCTTACAGGTGCACCGGTGCACCGGATATACCCTAGTAAGACTCTTTATTTAGTTATTAGTACTTAATAATTAAATATTCGATATTAAAAATAATAATAACTTAAGTGATTATTTAAATATTTGAATATCTAACTTTTTAACTTTTATCATTATCTTTCATTAGTTTGTTTATTTACTACGAATAACATTAGATGTTCATAAACAAAATGTTCTTTTAGTATTTCCGAACAAAAGTATTTATATGTCCATGAGCAAATGTTAATAAACAAGTTATCTTACGTGTTTGCCAACATGTCCGCAAGCCTTAACAATCCGTCACAGTATTTTGAGCTCAAATTCCATATAATTTTTTCTTGTTGTTTTTTCTTGTCGAGTTAGAGTTCGATTATTCTTTAATAAATAACACACAGGTTTAGTAGTGTTCGTTTTGTCTCCATTTTATTACATCCATATAATTTTTAGAACTTATTTTGCATAGCTTTTAATATATAAATATAGAATTTGTATTAATTTTAAAAATATAATTATAATTAATCTTAAAAAGAATTGGAGAAGACAGAGAAATTTCACATGCACACAACTGGTTATTAGTTTAATGAGATAATCCTTCATATTCACTGAGATCGAGTATCATATGTTATGAATAATATGGATAATAATAGGATATTACATTATTTTTCTTTGTTGGATCATATGTATTGCAGTAGGATTATTCTTTAGGACTGAAAGTGACCGTAGAGAGCCTATGATAGTATTTTGGATAGATGAATATAGTGGGTTATAATTTCGTTATGGATAAGATTTACTATTTATGGAGTATATTTTAAAACGTGAAACAAGTCAATTAATTAATTGGTTAGCATATTATTAATACTAGCTAATTTAGCCGTGCTTTGCACGGTATTAGTTTCATTAATGTTATTGTTATTAAATTTGATTTAAAATTATAAATTTTTTAATAATATTTTTTTAATATAATTATTTAGAATTATAATTAGTAGAAATTTTTTTTCTTGAATCGTAATATTTAGAATTGGCAAAAGCTCCTGTGCACCCGGGCGCACGGAACACTTTCCGTGCGCCTTTAGAAATTTGTGCTAAATTGTATACCTTTTAGTATACAGATGTGTACCCTTTATTTTCTAAAGAAAAATCTGGGCGCACGAACAACACTCCGTGCGCCTTTAGAATTTTGTGTTAAATTGTATACCCTTTAGTATAAAAATGTGTACCCTTTATTTTCTAAAGAAAAAAAAATATTAATGAAAAGTGTATACCCTTTAGAACAAAATTGTGTACCTTTTAGTAATTAAAGTGTATACCCTTTAGACCAAATTAATGTACCCTTACC
Source organism: Pogostemon cablin (assembly GCA_023678885.1). Taxonomy (NCBI): domain Eukaryota; kingdom Viridiplantae; phylum Streptophyta; class Magnoliopsida; order Lamiales; family Lamiaceae; genus Pogostemon; species Pogostemon cablin. The sequence continues at coordinate 3,538,179 of CM042983.1, forward strand.
CATAATACAAAATTTCTAAAGGCGCACGGAATGTGTTCCGTGCGCCCGGGTGCACGCAAGCCTCACTCTTTAGAATTTATATGAGTACTATATTTCTTAATCTTATTATTTTTTATGTAACCGTTCATGAATTAAACAATTTGTATCCAACCGTTCAAGAATCTTTTTATTTTATGTTTAACACACACACGCACACACACATATATATATATATTAAAATATTTGTAATTATATATATTTTTTTTAAATATTGAGGCTTTATGATTAATTGCATGCATAGAATGCTTTCAAATTAAATGATCACCTTTATTGAGAACATAAGAGGAAAAAAATTCAGATTATTTAAAAAATATCAAAATCTAAAAAGATCATTAAAATACATTCATTAGTTAAAAATATTATAATGAGAATTTTAATATCTCCTAATACATTTCCTCCAAAAGAGTAAAATGATGATAAATAAGTGGATCATATAAAACCCTAAATCCTAAAACCCTTAACCCCTAAAATCCTATATCCTAAAATCCTAAACCCTAAAACTCTAACCCTAATTCAACCTTAAAACAAACCTTAAAGCCTAAACCCTAAAATCTTAGAAACTTACCCTTGCGTTGCATGGTAATTAATTTTTACAATAATATTGTTATTTAAATTAAAATTATAAATTCTTTAATAATATTTTTTTAATATAATCATTTAGAACTTGAATTAATATAAAACCTTTTCTTTTCTTCAATCGTAATATTTGGAATTTATATGAGTATTATATTTCTTAATCTTATTAACTTTTATGTAACCGTTCATGGATTAATATAATACAAAATTTTTAAAATTTAAAATTTAGGACTTAAGACATATTTTTTTTTCTGTAATTTGAAATTAAATAAATATATCATATAAAACCCTAAATCATAAGCCCACCTAATACAGATAAGCAAGCTCATAAAAATTTAATAGTGTGCGAGCCGTGAGGTGCTGCATTACCTAGTAAACTATAAAGTATAAACTATACTGGGGTTCAAAGATACGATTTAGAAATTTCGCTCGCAAAACCCTCACGATCCTCCATCGATTTAGCAGAGGGAGCAATGGAACTCAATGAGAGCGCTCCATTGGTCTTATGCTACGAGCGGAAGAATAAGAAGAAGAAGAAAGAGCTGCGGGCCGCGCTGGACGAACCCCCGGGACCATCCCATGATCATAGGCCTGCCAATTTGCCGGCAGCCGACGCTCAATCGGAAATTTTAGCTTCTGAATTTGACTACTCCGTTGAGAATCACTTCAAATTTGCTGACACGTTGGCCGAAATTTGTGGGTACCCTGAAACACTCGACGTTGATCAAGCAGAGATCAAACGTTTCGCCGATTCTATTACTTTCTTGAGGTAGCTTAGTGAATACGCTTTCTTTTGGGGCTTTCTGAACAAAAGATGGATTCGTAGGCAACTTTTTCGAATGGGTTAATTTATGAGTGGTACATTGTTGCAGGGAGTGGAGGGATTTCAATTATGAGCCTCGGAATATCAAGTTTGCTTATCAACGTAATTCAGAGGAGAAGGATGTAATAGGTGGGATTACCTTATCTCAATTCTCTTCTGCATCTGTTCCCAAGGTATTTTCACTTCAATTCTTCAGGGAGAAAATCAAATTTTTATTTATTTTTAAATAACTTAAAGAAAATTTTAATTTGTTTCTGAACCTGCAGAAGTTGAATCAAAATGACAGTGGAATTGGAGCAGGATATTGGTAATTTTCTTTATTGGAATATTGTATGTTTGAATTATTTTTTGTTTATTAACTATTGTTGGTTTATCTTTTTTCAGCAATGACCATGTAATGAATGTTGGGGGTGCTGTCTGGGCATTAGACTGGTGTCCTAGAATTGATGAAAATTCTTACAACTGCATCAAGTCTGAGGTGACATGTATTCCATAGGATTCTCCATAAAGTTTGTAAATTTCCTCATTTCTTTTCACGTCTCAACATGAGTTTAAATGAGAGAAAAAATCTTAAGTAGAACTAGTGGTTGTAATATACTACAGAAAATCTATTTCGATTTTGTATCTGGTTTAGGTTCTATTTTATTATTTTTTTTATCTTGCTATTTTCAGAAGTCCCTGATCCCTAGTGTTTATGATTCAAACTGGTTTGATCTCTATCTAAAGTAAAAAAAAAAATATATTACTGTTTCAAAATATGTCTTAATATGATATTGAATCCTTTAATCAGTCATCTACTTTATTGTTTGCTAAATTATATATTTTAAGTATCTGAAGCCAATTTATCTTCTTTTTGAATTCTATTTTTCTCAAACTTTAACCTAGTTTATCATTATTATACTTCTATAAAGAATGTGTGTTTATGGGTTTTAATAATGTACATTTCTAGTCTCCTTACATACATATATAATGCTGATGCTTTGCTTTCTTTTAAAATTGACTCAGTAGTTTGTTGCTGTTGCTGCACATCCTCCTGATTCTTCATATCACAATATTGGTTCCCCTTTAACTGGCAGAGGTGCCATCCAGATATGGTGTCTGTTGACTGATGTGAACAATGAACGATGTCAAGGGAATAAAAAGTCTCAACCAAAAAAATTCCAGCAAAATATCAAATCTAATGAGCTTACTAAAGTGTCAAGGCCTCGAGGGAGACCAAGAAAGAGAGTTCTAAATGACACTTTAGAGAAGATAGATCCTGATAATGAGCATCAGCAACTTCTTGCTATTGAATGTCCTATGAATTCACCTGAATTTAATTCTTTGGGTAAGCCTTCTGAAAATAAGCTTACTCAAATGCCAAGGCCTAGAGGGAGACCAAGAAAGAAAGCTCGTCCTGACTCTCTAGAGAAGATTGATCCAAATAACGTGGATTCACAACCTCTTGCTATTGAATACCCAATGGATTTGCCTCAATTTAATTCTTCAGATAGGCCTTCTGTAAATGACAGTAATCATGTGTATGGTGAAGAGTGTATAAAAATGGATGAAGCTTCTAACTGTATGGCACATGCTAAAACATTATTGTTTACTGCCCCTGGAGGCAGAGCAAACAAACCAAAGGCTGGAAAAGCAGAACAGAGTCATGATAATGGTTTAAGTATCCTCGGACAATGTGACCGTGGAGAGTCTGCACCAGGGCGTCAACTGAAATCAACAGATATCACTATAAATTCTCTGAGCCCTGATAAGAGTTTTTGTACTGATGCTGTTTCTACTAAGAACTCCATTCCTACTGATGTTGCATTACCTAGGATGATGATGTGTTTAGCACACAATGGAAAGGTTGCATGGGATATAAAATGGCAGCCTGTCGATGCGTATCACCCAGTATCCAATTATATGATGGGTTATCTTGCTGTCTTACTTGGAAATGGTGCACTAGAAGTGTAAGATTTCTTTCCATACTTATGCTTTAATTATCTTCTAATTTTGCACCCAAGGACTTTTTACTGTTCACTGGTAATATCCTGAGAATCATAATTTAATGTTTGTAACTTTGCATATGAACTTTATTCTTGATGTCTATTCACGAAAAAACAATTAACTAAAAAGGTAAGTATCTCATTTGATATAGCTGTTCTCTTCTTTTAAACTTTTACACAATCCTGAAAGATATAAGAATTGCTGGTGTCAGCATCAAACCAAAATTTTTTAAGATTATCTTTTGTGATGTCTGTCTTGATAGAGTTTATTATGAGTTTTAAAATGATATGTAGGTGGGAGGTCCCTCTTCCTAATACAGTGAAACTTGTATATCCTGCTTCCCAGGAGCGTATTGATCCTCGGTTTATCAAATTGCGACCAGTATTCAGATGTTCGATGCTAAAGTGTGGTGATAGAAGAAGGTAGTTTAGTGCATGATACTCTTATTCTAGCTGTCACTGCCCATTGTCTTGATACTATTTTTTACCAAGTTTGTGATCTGATTTGAGTCTTGGCGAGGAAGATGATCCTCAAAACTTTGCTTTTTTCATTTATTGTTTGACTTTGAATTTGGAGAATGTGGAAGTGGACCACCATCCTTTTGTCTTGGATTAGTTTTCATGTCCAATACTTGAGTTGAATAGCTATCATCACTTATGCAATATTTTTTATTTTCTTAGATTTTTGCACAAACAGATCAAGATTTAAACCCAAATACTGATCACCATAAACAGATCATATTGAAAAAATATTGTTCAAGCAAGTTCACTATGAAATAACCTCTCTTATTATCTTCCTTATTTTAAATTTTGAATTGCTTGTATATTAGTCACTCCACCCCCTCAAGTATATTGTGGCTATACTTGTCTTGTTTGGAGGATGTGATAAGATAAGGAAAAGTAAATTTAGTCTGTCTTTACTTTATTACCCTCGTGCGTCTTGGTTGTGAGTTCTTGGTATAATCTCTGATGAGAATGAAGTATTGAGAAATTTATGTCTAGTATTCAATGCCTTTTTGGGGCATGCTAGAGCCTAGATAATAGGATTACAAATTCGGAGTGAGATAGTTCTGAGATAGTTAATGTTGCACTATCAAGTTTTTGGATTATAAGTTAGTATTTACATTTCTTTCATTATGTAATTGTCTTCAATGTCTGACTTGTATCTCATCCCTTTCTGATGGCAGTATTCCCCTAACAGTGGAGTGGTCTGAATCATCTCCCCATGATATGATTCTGGCGGGATGCCATGATGGAGTGGTACATACTTACTTATCTTTCTTTGTTTTATGTCCTTTTAGATCTCATATTGATGTGAAACAAGTATAATTTCTTGCTCTGGCCACCAAAACAAGTAAATTAAAGTACAAAAAAGTTTGACACCCATTAAGGCTTAAATTCTACTTTTTGGAACCATGTTATGTGCATTCCTGATGTGAGGTGTACTTTTGGTTGTGAGGTCATAGTACTTGGATCTGTAGTTACTCTTTCTCCATAAGGTTCTCTTTAATCTTATAAACAATGTTTACATCTTTAACTGCAGGTAGCCTTATGGAAGTTTTCTGTTAGTGACTCATTAACAGGTAGTGGAATTGATAATCCATATTTTATCTTGACGTGTGTATCCATCTATTTTAGTACAAAGCTAAATTTTCTTGACAAACATGTTATCTGTAATGCTTCTTCATGAAAAGTGAATATGTGCTTATGTTTGTTTTTCTTCAGAAAGCAGACCATTGCTTTCCTTCAGTGCTGATACATGTCCTATTAGATCGCTGTCTTGGGCACCAAATCCAAGGTCAGTCAAACTGCATGATGTAATATCCATTTTCCTTAGTTTATAATTAAAAATGTCCATTCTTCTACAGACTGCCATGTCATACTTTTTGTAATGTTCGTGATTTTCCTCTTCATGAGGCAGTTGCAGTTCGCCAATTAATTATGTGTTGCTCTGTTTTCCTTAATTATATCATTGGACTGCATAATTACTAATGCTGTACAAAGTCCAGAAATTACTCTGTATAAGCTCTGAGAGATATCCATGCATGTAAATCTTGGCATCCACTCAAAGCTTGTGCTCTGACTATTATTGTCTGCTAAAATTTAAATAACTTTAAGAGATTAACATTTAATTAATCCAGACAGTTTAATTGATGGAATTTACAGTGCAATCTACTCAAATTGATCTTAACAAATACCTTCGCATACTAGATCTAGGAAAGATATGCACTAGAATCCTTGGATGATAACAATAGGTAAGGTAGGTCTTAGGGCTTTCTTACCTGTTATTACAGAATAAACAACAATCATCTTTTGCCACATCTGTAACTGTTATCGTGTCATAATATCGAACATGAGCAAACGTCTTTACCTTAAACAGGATCTCCATGTTTGTTGATACTTGTTTTAATCTCTAATTATTGCTGATTCTGCTAATTTTGCAGTAATCTTGAGAGCGGAGGAAATATAATTGTCACTGCGGGTTACAAATGTGTCAAGTTTTGGGACATACGGTAATACTGTTTTTGGTTTTATATCTTCTTCATTTTGACCCACTTCACTTTAAAATCAATATATACATTTGAAGCTTTTATACCGAAGCATTATTGACAAAAAGTGCACATTTATATATTCCACTTTTATTTTTATTTTTTTAAATAAGTATACCTAATACCTACAATGTCTCTGCCTCAGCAATCTAACAAAGATTTTTTATTTGATAGGCTTTTAACCGATACATGACCATTTTGATTATATTATATTGTAAACTTTAATTTCAATGTAAAAACAAGAATTCCTCTTTGTACGAACACCAGTTTTCCATGACATGCATTTATAATACTAGTGGACATCTCCTAACCTACATGTACTGATATAAAATTATTGCATTCTATATATTACCGGTATCTGCATTTTTCTCAAATTCCTAATTTTGTCTTAGTGATCCATTCCGCCCTTTGTGGGAGCATCCTATTCAAGTTGCTACATATGGCTTAGATTGGCTCCAAGATCCGAGGTATATATTAAGCATATTCTGTCTCCTTTGCAATCATTTCATAATTCATATGCATTTAACTTATTGTGCCTGTAGATGTGTCTTTGGATTAACAGAGGACGGAACTATCTGGTTGCTTAGCTTAGAGAAGGCAGCCCATGATCTTCCAGTCAATGGGAAATATCACATGTCATCAAAGCTTGGGTTCCATAATTTTGACTGTTCCGCATTTTCTCTGTGGTGTCTGCAAGCTTCACGACTAACAGGTTCTTTTCATTGCAGAATCATTATCTTCTTTTCTAATTGCAGGCATTAAGGCCTAAGGGGTGTGTTAGTTCATGTAAATTTTTAATTTTCCATTAAAAAAAAAAAATCACATCCACATTTCTTCCTAGTTCAAACATATTACTCCAACTATAATCATTTCATTTTTTAAAATCAAATGTACACTTATTTTTCTCTACTCTTATTCGCTAAAAAAATCCAACACTCTTCATTTATTTTTAAAAAATCCGTACTATTCATATGAAACTAATTATTTTGTACCAAAGCATTGTACATGGAACACATGACCCTTTTTTGGAACTCTGTCATCACGTTAATGACCACTTTATCCAAAACCTTAATCTTTACAGAGGGAAATATCATTTTAATATTTAATTAAAATTTTGAATGAAGAAATTGCACTATTCTTTTACTGGATGCAACAAAGCTGGCTTCCCCATGTAAGACCTCCTAGTTGGGAAACTAAACAACCCCCATATTCCACAAAATAAAAAATCACAAGCAATATATTGTTTTTTGTCTCTTTTAGTTAGATTTGTGCTCCGTTCAACAATTTTCTTTTCTTGTTGTGAAGTAGATCAATCTTTTGTCTAATTTCTCTTGTCTAAATATTGATTTAGGCATGGTTGCATATTGCGGTGAGGAAGGATCAACCCTGTGCTTTCAGGTGAAAGTTTTGATTATCTTAATTGATTTTCTGCACTAATTGCTAAAAGTGCTCGTATAACATTTTATTTTGCATCCATCTAAACACATACATTATCAAAGAGCCTAATTCTTTCAATTAAAAATCCTACTAATTGACTAAATCTTTTGTTCTTGGGGAATGAATGGCTGACTCTTCATAATTTACTTGACGCAGCCAACAAGCAGATCACTGAAGGATCCTTCACGAAATCGAGTACATCATTATCTTTGTGGATCACTTATGGAAGATGAAAATGCCATCATTGTGGCCACACCATTGCCCAATAGTTCATTCCAAACAAGATCTCCCGGCATGAAACGATCTGCAGTTGGGAAAGAACTTGAAAAGAAAACCAAGGAACAAATAGGTAAAGGATCGTGTTATTGTTAATTAGTTTAAATTGCATATCAGTTTTATTATTTTGGAGAGCGAACTTGATCAAGGGACGTGATGTTCTTAGGGGGGGGTGATGATGTGGAAAAGCTCGATTCAAGAACAAGGAGAGTGGAAAGAGCTGAAGAATTTGAAGTTTTCGGAGTTTTCCCTCCGAAGATCGTGGCGATGCATCGAGTGAGATGGAATGTAAACAAAGGCAGGGAGAAATGGCTTTGCTACGGAGGAGCTGCTGGGTTGGTGCGTTGTCAGGAGTTATCTTCTTCTGCTTTCCAATAGCATCATCTTCTTCTCCACTGTTGTGTCATAGTTTGAGTTTATTATTAAAAATTATAGAATCCCATAGGAACAATCAATATGAATAGGTTAGATAACAGATTATCAGTTTGTGTATTAACGTGTGTTACATGAGATGTAATATTAAATTGTACTGAAACATTCGGCTCATCGTTGTATTATAGTATAGAGCTCTATTTAGAATTGTATCATTCTTATTTTAGAGATATTTCTCGACATTTATGATTAGAACCTTATCAATAACAAAATAATTTCACTATGTTTGGAAGAATTGTTTCAATATAATTATTGTTTACACACTTTTGTCGCTGTGTGCGTGGCTCATGCCTAATTTATGTCTTCATCTGTATATCTTGGAATGTTTAAAAATAAGGTTAATTGTAAGAAAAAATTACAAAATTTACATCTATTATAAATTAATCTCTATTTTTTAGAAATTGCAAAAATAACCTACCCTAATGAGTGATATATTTTTTAAAAGTGGGATTAAAGGTGAAATTTTATTCATAAAAATTAACTGTTTTTGCAATAATATATAAAAGTGTTATTTTTTTATTTTTTATTTTTAACAGTCTTTCAAATATAAGGACCAATGTGTAATTGAAACAAGTTCATAATTTTTATTGAAATTAACCCATAATAATAAAAAAATATTAGTAACACTAGTGTTTCTAAAAAATCTTTCAAGGTGTAGAGAAAATTGGGGTAAAGTACTGCAGGGATCCATTTCCCACAAAAACACATATACACGAGACAATTTAAATAGTTGAGCTAGAAAATATCTATTATTTTAAAAATCAACACATATATTTTTTAATTACTTTATTATTAAGTTAAAATTATTATTATTTTCACTGAAAGCCTGAAGATTAAATGAAAAAAAAAAAAGAAAGAGCAGTTTGATTTGAGGAAATATGCTTGAAAATGAAAATAAAACGAATTTTTTAATAATGAAATATACTTTACAAAAATAATCTTTGTAATAGCCTACAATACAATTAGTATATTGTTTTGTTATTATCCATTAACAATGACAACAAATTGACTCTTCTCGACACGAAACATTATCTGTAAAATGAATTCCACCCCAGCAGATAAGATATAATAAGAGGTAATAATAAAACACAGAAAAAAGAAGACATTAATATAAATAAGTGAAATTCATAACTGCAGGGTGAGGGGCACCCAGAGAGGGTGGAGATGAAGTGCCCCTCCATCTCCATCATCTCTCAAGAACGCAAGAGCACTAGACCAGGAGGTCCCCTCGTCCAACTGGTGAGTCGGCATTGGACCAGGAGGTCCCCCTCGTCCAACTGGTGAGTCGGCATTTTGCGGATGCCGACTGGCCAGTCCAATTGGTGAGTCGGCATTTCGCGGATGCCGACTGACCAGCAGGGGAATGGGGAAACAACACTATTAGAGGTCTGTGCTCTTCACCAGCCCACCCTGTTTTATTTACTAAGTTTACTCCAAACTACTGTCTCACACACTCTTGCTCAAAGCTACATATATGTAAAAGATTCTCTAAATTTCTATCATCTCCACTCTTAAGTAGAGAATCAGTGGTGCGTATGTTGCCGCCCATTTCTCATTCTCATCAACTCCTTCCTCCTTTTCCTTGCCATGGAAGCAGCAAACACATCCTCTGGTTTTTCCAGAGGATAGATAACCGGCTCTTGGTTCCTTCTTGACAATCCCAGATTCATTTCAGAGTGAGATATAAGATTGACATCACAGGGATCATCTACCTGGCAAGTTTCCAAGGGCCTCACTGGGCTGAACAGACCAGGCCCGATGAGGGTTTCGGAGGGGTGGTGCTGGCCACCTCCGTAATCTGGTGGCAAAGAGAAACCAGCTCTGTAAAAATTGTCCATGGAAAGCAGGGTGTTTTGTGTGTTCTGAGGCTCTGGCCTCATGTTCTGAAAAGACGACAACGGATTGTAATCATCCTGTTGTCGACTTTCATGGCATGAACACCTGCCACATTGATAAGCCTCAGAAGGGGAGTTAACTGAGCTATGAGCAAGTAAAGGAAGCAACCACGGCACTGGGAATACGAAAAACGGAGCTCCGGGCATGGTATTTCCAGCTGTGTATTCGCCCGGCATATCTCCTAATGGATTTGGGAATTGGGAATGAGAAGCAGATTGGAAAGGGAAGACATCAGAAGATGGAACAATGGGTGGCCAAAAGCAGGGAATTATGGAGGGATGATTGTGCAGGTACACCGGTGGAGTGCCCATTGTGTTGGTAAATCCATAGTTCTCTGTTTCGGTCGCCTTTGGCTCTTCCTCTGTTTCGCCAGCTGCGCGCCTCTTTACTTGGTCCAACTGCAAAAAAAAAAACATGTGAATTGGTGGTACACATCTTTGTACGACGTAAAAGGTTATGATCAAGATGTAACTCACCTGTGCTTTGAGAAATTCATACTCGCTCTTCACAAAATTGTATTCCTTAAGTGCGAGCTCTTTTTCCTAATCACCAGAGGGAGAGTTATTCAGTGACTCTTCTTTATGTATACTCCCTCCGAGTGAAAGTTGTGTTGGGACAGTGTAATAAAAAGGTTCAATTACTTTATGCAATAAATAAAAAGAGTCTAAAGAATGTCACTTGCCTTCTTCAAACTCTCATTCTCTTCCAACGCATCAGCTGCTTTCTTGGTCAATTCCACGTACATTTCCTGATCAAATAACATAAAAATAAATATATACGCTGCATATGTATATAAATCGCCAACCAATTCAAATAAAAGCACAAAATTATATTGGAGGGCAAACAATACAAACCATAATATGCACTGGGAAAAGCTATACCAAATCGTTGTCCTTAGCACAATGATTTTGTACTCCCCCACCCCAAATGTCATGCACCACATATTGTTTAATGCAGAAAGTCATTTTACAAGCAGCATTACACATCATATATTGTCCAACACAAACACATTTTACTACTACACTTCCATGAGCAGTTAAATGTGTATAATACAATATAGTAACTTCTTATAATGGCCAATTGCAATTAATTGTCTAACACAATGACGTTTTACTTTCATGAGCAGTTAAATGTGTATTATACGATATAGTAGCTTTGGCCAATTGCAATTAAGTCGTCCAACAAAAAAAATAAAAAGCCTTAAAAGTAAAATTTTACATATACATCATTGGATTTGCGTATGATATATATATATATATATATATATATATATATATATATATATATATATATTCCACAACATTCTGTCATATATATATATAAATAAAATCATTTGGCTTGGATACACTTTACATCTTATACTTTACATCTTATAAGTAGATTTTACATATAATCACGTAAATTATACATGTGCATTATTACATATCCTATATTTTAGTCTCATTATTTAATGTTTTAAAATACTAATAATTTCAATAATTTCATAAGAATATTTATTTGTTTATTTCAAAAAATAATAAATTTTTAAATTTTTATGAATGAAATCTATGTTCGATATCAATATTCTCCCTTATAATTTTTTTCCTCCACAAACTAAACACACCATCGTTAAAAAATTAGCTTTACAACATTGCAGATATATTAATGTTTACCTGTCGGCGTCGAATTGTCTGTCTAGCAGACTCTCTATTTGCCAGTATGCGCCGAAGCTTTCTTTCTTCTCTTTCAGCCTAATTTTAAAAGAACTAGCTTACTCTTTTAAACTCATAATTTGTAAAAATTTTATCGAATGAATAGCATTTTTTCCAAAGATTTCATAGTTGTTACAAACTCCATAATAATATATACCTGTGTCAATTTCCGCTTTGACTTGATCACAGGTTTCGATTGATAGCTTGTGCTGCACAACTGGCTGGAGATGTTTTTAGCAATTTTCTCCTCCTTTTCAGTAATCATAATAGCAGGTGGTGCATACTGATAAATCTGATTCGTAGTTAATTGCGGTACATAATTATAAACATTTGCAACCGGTGGATTCTGATATAAAAAATATAAAAAAATGATCAATTTTTAAACAACACAATATTTTAAATGATAATCACATTATATCCCAACAAACATCACCAGAACATCATACCTACGAATTAAAGCAGAATCAGAACATCATCATATATAGGAATTAAAGCAGAAAAGTGTAGTTACACTTAGGCCACCAAAAATCTCTTTTTAGTTTATCACAAATAGCATACACTATTATTTAACTTCATTACAAAAATACAAATATACTAAAATTCTTGAAACAAATTCACACAAACATATATCAATTGAAGTAAAAAAAAAAAACTACATAATTTATTTATTTTGATCTTATGTTTTATACGAAGGTTTCCTCTATAAAAGTACATTAAACAACATACCCTATACACGGAATCTACCGAATAATAAGTCTCAAATGAACTTCTTCTTTAAAAAATAAACTTAGTTGAAATAAGTTGATAGTAAAACATATGAAGGCCGAAAAAACGACCTGAGACTGAGTGACTGAAGAAACGCCCATCACTGCTTCTGCTCGCTTTAACCCACCGAAAACAAAACCACCTCCACCCAAAAACGAAGAGTCAGCCATCCCCCTCCACCAAAAAACGAAGAGTCAGCCATCCCCGCTAAAGCTTCTGCAGCCTCCAACTCTCCCGCCATCATCTGACCTCCTCGTCACCTCCACGCGCCAACAAGCCTATTTCCTATTCCATTTTATTCCGACTTAGAAAACTTGTTTTTTAACCTTAGAGAGAATCTGGACAAGAAGGCAAAGGGCCATAGGCGAGACACTCGCAACAGCCAATGCAATCCTAACATCTCGCCACGTAGCATTTCTAATCCATGTCATCATTGTGTGAATTATACGTGAGAAATTTTAAACAGGTAAATAGAGCTAAAACGCATTTTAGCGCATGACACACACATTACATTATATTGTTTCACTTCGTCTTGCAATAGTTCTTTATAGTATTTTTTATTTTTTTCATTTAATTTTTTTTATTCTCATTACTTTTAAAATATATTCTAATCATTTATAAAATTTATGAACTATGGCTAAGAACCTATCTTCTTCAAGTTATAGTTTAATTTATTTGTGTATTTGAACAAAATACGGGATGTAAATAGGTAGAAATCTTCAGCATGAAGATATCTAAGAGCGTAAGAGGACTCTAGTTCGCAGGGATCATTCTGCACCTTTTTTGTCTGCAAACCCAAGATATTTAATTATTAAATTACTATATATATAGTGTTTATCATATAATTCATATAAAAATTATATATATATATATATATATATATTTTTTTTTTTTTTTTTTTTTTGATATTGACTGTTAATTTCAATTTATATTATTTAATATTAAAAAATATTGATAAGATATATCTTAAAAATTACTACTATAAAACTATATGTTGAAAAAAAATATTTAAATAATTTATTCAGGTAGATGTAAAGTTTAAGAAAATTTATTTTTTTTATTGAGTTTTAGAGGGTATTGTAGTATATTTAACTAATAAATAAATTATAAAGTATGTTATGTATGTTAGAAAATGTGAGAACTTTTTCCTTTTTTAATCCAAAAATATATATCATTATATAGAATGTGGGAAAGGTACAAATAATACCAAACCACTTACCAACTAGAAAAGTCAAAGTACAATCATTTTCATGTGCACTAATTACATCCTGCAATTTACCTCCTCCACCAATCCCCAGAGCAGGGGTGGTAGGGGCCCTAATGGTGGGGTACACCATTTTCAAGAAACTAACTCCAAAATCTTCCTTTAATTTCCACTCAATCTTCTTAAAGTCTCATTACCTTACCCACCATCTTACTCCAAAGTTCCGATACTCTCGGCCTCGGTCATAATAAAAGAAGGTGTGGAGCAGTTTTCACTTCAATATCACAAATCGAGCACTTACATGTATTTACTGATAGCTCAATTCTCTTGCACAAATTATCGCATGTTAGTAAGGGTCCCAGATTATTCTCCATGTGAAAGTGGTGGCTTTTATTAAAAATATATAATATTATTGAATAAAAATTAGATTTATGTAGTTTGTTAGCAATTTTCTATGAATTTAGAAATAATGTTTTAGTGACTGAATATAAAAAAATGTTTCATTAACTAAAAAACACCATTATTTAAATAAAATTGATACAAATTAAGTGCACGAAAATTAATTCCGTATACCGTGTATGAGATATCAACTCATTGTAGAAATATTAATTCAACTTATATATTTTTTAAATCTCCATAAATAATAATGTTATAAATTGTGTTTCTATAGTAATAATTTACTAATGCATTACAATTATAAGTGCATCTTCTATAAACATAAAATTAAAAAATCATGAAAATTGGGATTTAGAATTTAAAATGCAAGAATAACGCAAATTATAATACTATCGACTATGAGTCGTACTCTTACTATGTATTTGTTGCACTATGTGATAACTGATAATAATGTAGGATGTGCCATTGTACCATGATATTAATTTTTAAATTAAATATATTTTGTTTAAATTAATATAATTTAATTTTAACACTTTATGATAGAATTAAAAATAAACACGAGCAATTATTTGTCTAATCTAATTAATAACTTAATTTATAAATCTTTTTTTAAAAGAAAAAAGTTATATGTACTCCAAATAAAAATTTGATGGCAATTATTTGTCTAGTCTAATTAATAACTTAATTTATAATTTTTTTTTAAAAAAAGTTGTATATACTCCAAATAAAAATTTGATGGTTTAATTCAATATACGATGGATAAATATTTATTATATATTTATATGATTAAGTTAAAAATAAGGAATTTAATATTTGGCCGCTTGGATAGCCATTCATATTAGAGACCTTAAGGATTAAGATCCCATTTTCCTCGTAAAAGTGCGAGCTAGTTTGTTCTCTCATAGGGAGCATTTATGTATGTATTCATGACATTTCACACCACCCTATATTTAGTATGTGAACATCGTGACCTGAACTCTGATTTAATTTTTTTAAATTGGAGTTTTTTTTTTTAAAGATAAATGAGGTCTGATTTATCCATTACATTAATATTTTAGGAATATAAATTAAGATTCTTTTAAATTAGAAATGTTACTTTTCAAATTCTTACATCTTAATTGGAGTATCAATTACTCTTTATACATTAAAAAACTACACTTAAGAGAGATAAATTATTAATTTATTACTCTTCCTAATAAAAAAAATAGTATTACTTTTTAAAATGTGATGTGTTGTAATGTTTTTTAAATAGTTGAGATAAGTAATATTACATCAGTTTAAAATTCACATTCTTTGTTTCTGTCCGTCTCACATCAAATTTTACTAAAAAAAATAATAAACATCACATCAATCTCCAACCCTAAGAATACATCTTAATTACAAATTTATTACTCTCATCTAACACACGTAACATACTTTATAATTTATTTATTACCTAAAAATACTACATTACTCCCCAAAAGTTAATAAAATTAGTCGAAAAGCAACTTTTCTTAAATTCCGTATCCACAGTAATAGTGAAAAATAATATGAGATGGAGGGAGACATATATTTCGTTCAAAAAAGAATAATTAATCTCTATAAAGAGTAATTTTTTACATATGAAAGAATAATTTTGTAACAACAGAGTACATGGTGAATTGAGTTAATAAGAGACTCCCTCTTACAAATAATACTCCATCCGTCCTACTGAAAAATTCTCATTTTACTATATTTGGCATCTCATTTAAAAGTATTCATTTTTCTCTTTTAGTAAAATCACATCACATATGATCCATCACTCATTACTAATACAACTATTCACTATACATACAATAAAATAATAGTACTCTTAATTAATTAAAAAGTAAATAGAATTTTATAAAAGGAATAGAGGGAATACTAAAAAAAGTAAATAAGAGTATAAGACTATTAGGGCCGGTTGGGAGAGTATTAATAGTAAAAAGGATATTAAAAGCCATTTCATCCGCAGGGCAGACTATTAACGTCTGGTGGGCCCATTATGTTGCACATGATACGGTCCGAATTCCATCGCGAAAGGCCACTCACATCACATGGCACTTCTTTTACTCTTTATTTCTTTTTTTCTTTTTTCTTTTTATATGATTACATATTACTCTCTCCATTACATAGAAGTTGATACACTTTCATTTTTGATTTGTCCCACTAAAGTTGACAATTTCCCTTTTAATACATGGACCCACACAAAAAATAATTAATCTATTCTCATGAGCCCCACATATCACCTCTAATACAACTACCCACTACACATTAAATATTATTTCTCTCATTTCACTTTACTCCACTTTACATTAAATTATTATACTCCTTAATCTCCGTGCCCAAAAAAAATTATACCAACTTCTATGGGACGGATGGAGTAATTTTTTTGTTTGAAAGAAAAAATAAATAACTCGATCAGTATTGTCCAAAATTTGGAAAGCATTGTTATAAAATGTAATATGGGTTTACGGCCTGTTCTAAAATTTCAAGGCCCAAGGAAAAATGGACTTAATTAATTCTTTTAATTATATATAAGTAAATAATTAAAATGAATGTTAAATAATATTATATTAAAAAACAAAACAAAAAATTTATTCAAATTATTTAACTCTTAATTTAAATAATTGAATAAATTAATTTAATAAGTAAAGATTAAAGAGAAAATATTTGTATTAATGATTAAATTTTAGAGTCCGATTAGGGTGCATCTGGTGCACCAGTTCACCTGAACGATTATAACCATTAGATTAATTTTAAATTTGATCTTTACCATTAAATAATATAATATAATTATTTTTTTTAAAAAAAAACCACCCTACCAACCCCATTTTACCTTATAAATGTTGGGATGCACCGTGCACCATGTGCACCCAAAATCATCCTAAATTTTAATAAAAATATTAATAATACTTTTTTAGAAATATTGACGTCAGTTCAATTAAAATGTAACGGTTCAACACATAGAGACTCACTCATGGTTGGTTTTTTGGCATCCAATTCTGATCCATACCAAGTGGTCTTATTTTAATGAAGGTGAGTGAGCCCACTATCCAACAATTTCAAGATTCAAATTTCCATTACAATAAGAGGAACTATATATAATACTAATTAAATGAAGTGGAAATAGGAGTTTTTCATGAAAATAGTAAAAGTTTCTTCCAAGTTGGAAAATCAAGATAAATACATCAATTTTTGAAAAAAAAAATGGAAAAAGAAAAAGTAGGAGATACCAAATATGAATGTGGGCAATTTAATAGTGAATGTAATATTCAGAAGATAATAAATAGGGATGTGGATATGATTCCTCTTATGAGGAATTTCTTTTTATGAAATAAAGATTGAATCAAATCTGTTCGACTTTTGTCATGATACCAACCACATAAAGAAAAAAGAAAAACTCATATATCAAACACTCATCAGAATAGTGGATAATTTTGATTGGTAATTCTTTTATTTTTATTTTATTTTGTGAATAATATTTAAATATTCGACCAATTCCACCTTCAGTTGAATCACTAAATTATCCTCTCCTTTATTCGTTTTTTTTCTCCCCAAAATGACTGGATATAATGTCTGTGAATTGTTGCATGAAAATGTCCATGTAATATATTGAAAAATAAGTAAGAGAAATATGTACACACATAATTCGAAGAGCACAAATAACATCAATTAAGAAGAATCAATCTAATATTCAACTCTTAGAACAATGATAATCTAAATCTTATGACAATATAAATAAATATGTAATCATGTATTGAATTATATGATTAAAATATATATATTGTACATCTCCTCTCTCAGAACTTTTAATTATAAAATGATGGATCCATCAAAGCTAAGCTAATTAAGCTACCATTTATAATATGGAGAAACTATCACACATTTCAGGCTATCATATTAACAGCTATGTTTGTTTTTTTTTTTTAAAATGACTCATTAATTCGTTGAGGTTAAAATCAAGAAAAAGATACGTACCTAGCTAGTTAAAAGATAAGAGTATGCATGAATACGAATGGCAATTTGATGAGATAAGTGTTGTGATCTTTGAGAATTCATTCACAAATTTCCCTGTGTTAATACTTAAGACTTCGAATCCATTTGCTTAGTTGAATTACTAACTGATGTCTTATGTTCATATAATATAATTGCTTCCATTGGTACGCTATGGCATATGCCCTCTTTTTTTTTTTTTTTTTTTAAGATGCCATTGACTGGTCCAAATTTTCGTGGTTATTTTAGTGTATCATTTCAATCATGTACTCCCTCCGTCCGATCGAAAGAGGGTCTTTTACTTTTGTACATGTAGATTAAGGAGCATTATTATTTAATGTGTAGTGGGTAGTTGTATTAGTGGGAGTGTAGGCCCCATATTTTAGTTGTATTAGTGGGTGTGTGTGGGTTCCATGTGTGTAAAAAAGAAAATGACCCCTCTTTGGGCCGGACGACCAAAATGGAAAAAATACCCTCTTTCGAGTGGACGGAGGGAGTATTTAGTAACACGTAAAATAATACTCTCTTCATCCCACTGAAAGCAGGTCCTCATTTTATTATATTGAGCGTTTCATTCAAATGTCTCCATTTTCCTCTTTTTTAGTAAAAGAACTCTACATATGACACATCACTCACTACTAATTCAATAATTCACTTAACATAAAATAATAATACTTCTTAATTCACGTGCAAAAAGTAAATTGAAACTATGACCGGGACGGAGGGAGTACTCCAGATAAAAGATACTTTCTCTATCTCATGAATGTTGTTTAGATTGACATTAAGGAATATTGTATTTTAATATATGATGTGTTGAGTATAACATTTTAATTGTAGGTAATTATATTAGTGTTACGTGTATTCATAAAAATATACTCCCTCCGTCCGGTTCTAAGGTATCCATTTGCTTTTTACACGTGGATTAAGGAGTATTATTATTATATGTAAAGTGAGTAGTTGTATTAGATGGAAGTGGTGGGTCATATTGTGTACTTTTTTTACTAAATAAGGGAAATGAATACCTTTGGAGCAAATGCCAAAAATAATAAAATTGATACATTTAAAGCGGACGGATGGAGTATTAATTATTTGTGTGACTAATCTATAAAAAAAAGAAAATATAACAATATTAGCTGAACCTATATTTAGTAAATGTAACTATATTAACTGGACGAACAAAGTAAGAAAATAATGCACAAAAGACAGAGAAAATTCCATCTAGTTGCTGGAAAAGTTAGTGAAATTACATTGACAGATTGACCAATGACTGGATATAATCATTCATTCGTCCGGATGCATATGGTGCGTGCGTGGAAAGGTGAATGTATTAGTATTAGGACGGGACTATTGCCACCCGGAGTTTTATTGAGGTCACCCGAAGATTAAAAAAATAGAAATGAAAAGACAAATATAACCTCACACTCAAATTCAATGCAAATACATAAAAATTACTTTGTTCGCCCAATGAAACTTGTAACTTACGGAGGAAAAAAAAATGCAACATAAAAAAAGAAAGAAAAAGAAAAGACAACGATGAAAGAAAGAAAAAGATGAAGGGAATGAGATAAAGACGAATAGGCAGAACCCATTTCGCTCACAGTAGAAAAAAATAAGGAGATGAATTGAAAGGGGTCCAGAACCTTTCCAACAACACCCAATTAGATCTTAAGCAATTTTGTTAACTTGTTAGAAAACATTTTCTGAATTTAGTGTAATTAAGTTTTGTGGCTGAATGTGTTCTTGGATTAATGGGACTTCCACACCCATTTTTTCTTTTGATTTGAATTTGTTTCTTCTCTCCTTTAGTTTTTCGCAACTGATGGATACCAAAATTTTCAGATATTTTCAACGTCAATTCACGAACGCAAGATGATAAAAAAAAATGCAATTAAATTGACCATGATAATGGAAAAAATAAACAAGTGCCAATATTCATGCTTATCGTCTATGAAGAAAATGGATGATTTTGGGAAAAATCTGTCACAAGGTTGCAGAAGGTGTCAAAGAATGCCGGCACTTAATTTCTCCGCCCTATCGATTTTATTGGGGCGTCGGAAGAAAGACCAATACTGCTTGTACTTGTACTAGACATTCTCCTCGGCGATGGAGCCGCCGGAGAGGTGGACGACAAGCTTGCCCTTCTGCTCGGTGAAGCCCAGGATACAGAGCTGTCGGTCGAGAAGGAAAGGTTCTGATCGCGGGTGACTGGATAGGTTGGGTGTGCCACGTGTGGAAAGAAATTTATTTTGGATATATTAATTTTATTTGGATTTAAGAATAGGGTTATAATTGTCATCACATAAGTATATTTTTTAATCTTCGGGTGCCTTCAGTGAAATTTTGGGTGGCAATAGTCCCGCTTATGATAAAATGTCCAGTTGGCCTAATGGGTTCAAATTTTAATTAAAATTAAATAACTCTATACGCATTATATGTGACATAAATTTTTTCATTGAAATACATGATTCAACATAAAAGATGAATAGAAGGATCAAACGTGATGGTGTGATTTTTGTACCAGATTGGAAGGTTCATGACATATGGTCACTTATCCACTCCCTAGTGATGCTGATACTCTGCCCTAAGCTACACAGGAAAGAACATCATGGTACTTGGACAACACCATTCTAGAACATTAAACCTTCCTGAATCCCTCCTAATTTTATAGGGATTGACATATTTATTTCATTGGGGACAAGCTAGAGAGATCCTTCTAAACTACTAGCATATTGTACCACAATAAGCCAACATGACATAAGGTAACTATGATACGAATGTCGATAGCAGGACAAGGCAGGAATCAAACTCGAAAGTACGCTTCAAGTTCATCACTGCCTTCATTAATTGATGGGTGAGCAGAAGGCGAAACTAAGGCCCCAGGAAATCTCCGCGGTGTTAACAACGGTGGGCCCGTCCGGGGAGAGAGGTTAGTAAGTTCCAGAGCTTGTAGTCTCAACTCTAAAGGGTAATCAGCAATGCAGCCAATTCGGGGACCAGCACCCGTAGACCATTTGTTTGATAGTTGATGGCCAAGTTGGTATGATTTCACAGCCTTTTTGGAGTTGATCCTTTGCAGTATGGCTGTCCTTGGGACATCTGCCTTTGGACTCCGAAGACCACCAGAGAGGCTCCTCTTGTACTCAGTTTCAGGCTTAGATACTTCTGTTGTTTCTGAAGGCAGGTCGACTTCTTTGGGAGGATCGGATGAAACAACTTCTGATATTGATGGAACTTGGGATACAATATGTTTTGAAGATGATTGCCTATATTCACTACTATCATAGTCTTGATTTGACTTGTGTATCTGATACAAGAAAAGGATAGCATATTTAATAGTGAACAAGTGAAATCCACCCCAAATTAGTACAGCTTATAATGGTGGCATCATAAAGAAGGGGGTGGGGTAGAGGGTTTTTAATTTCTTTCCAAATTAAGCCAGAAACAGTAACCAGGACCACCCCCACAAAGCCATCCCTCTACTTCTCAATCCTACGCCCGATTAAAAAGCTCAAATTATGACCAAAGCTGGAGTAAAATTACAAAATACTTGATGAAGTTCTGTACCTCTACTTCGTCTAGCTTAACTCCATTTTCCTTGAGAATTGACATAAAGCCGTCGAGGCTATCATCAGTTGGCTTATAGTGTCCGCTGTAAGCTGAGATACTCTGAAATAAAAACAAAAAAACATTAGTAATTTTACCCTGAAGAACTAATAGAATCCTTCATTTGCAATTTCTATAAAGAAATTAGTTAGACCTTGCATCAACACAGCCAATCCTTCATTTGCAATTTCTAACTTCTCAAAAGTGAGAGTATTCTACAAAGTGTATATTCTACCCTTGAGTTTTCTACTGTAACCTTCCACAACACCAGACAACTAAGGATTAGAAATCTTCCCCTTCCCTACCCACTATATGATGGTCTAAATAATTTGACAGAAGAAGATTTTAGAGTAACCTTTAGTATTTGATAACAAAAAACTTGGATTTGTTAAAGAAAGGCAGTTTCCTGGACAGTACCTTAAGCACCCCATCCTCTGCCGTGAGCCTTCCAGCAGCTAAAGTAGCTCCTCCAGCAAGAAAACTGGAATGATGGAACTTTCCCTTCTTTTTCTGAGATGATTATAAGTATATAATATGATAATTAGGACTAATATCTAGGAGTTAAATAGATAGATTGAAGATTTATTTACTGAAAATAATAGAGCTTACCTCCCCAGTGTAGAGTTTCTTGGAGGTGCTCATCACAAAAATCCATTTTGCTCCTGGTGATCCTCCATTGGTATCAAGCGGTTTCCCAGTCAATTTATGCAAAATTTTCCCATCAACAACCACAAATTCATAGTGTTTTCTCTCTTTCTGACATAGGGCAAACACGAAAAAAATTAATAGGACTCTTTTACGTAAATGGACTTCAACCCCAAGAGAAAGAGCTCAAGATATATCAGAAACCAGTAGAGGATAAGATCAGTAACTCCTGAGCCACAAATGCATTTTAAATACATCAAGGACACTTCCAACATTTTTAGTATTGTATTAACCACATGATAAATTTCTTGATTAATACTAATTTTCTTTTAAAAATCGGTGCTACACTATATATTGAGATTTTGATCACATACTGGTCCAAGATATTTGATGCACTGTTGACGAAGTTTTGATCTGGGGCACTCTTTAAGATCGAAGTCTTTGCCATCTCCAAGATCCAACCTGCACAATTAACCCAAGGTTTATATGTTTTCTGACTTCGCATTATGGCTAATTGACTATCAGCTATGTAATCTGTTACACAGTCTCAGAGTAAAGTTTTCACAAGTTTACGGACATTTTCTCAACAACTGTGCGTAAAACAGCCATGAAAATATATTTTAACAAAAGTTTGACCAAGTTTTTCATCTTTCAAATGGATAACAAATATAAAAGCATACATTATAAACGGGTAGTTGAATGACATATTCATCATGAAGTTGGTATTCTGTCACATCCTATTAAAAGCTTGTATGATTAAAATTTTCCCAAATTCTGAAATTACTCTACTCCAGACAGCCAACTTGTTAGACTGCCTTAGATAAATCTCCATAGAAATTGAAAGTTTGAAGCATCAAGTATCTATCTCAAGTGGAACGGAAACATAAAGATAAACTCGCAGAAAGCAAAGAAGATCAGATTTTCTAACTCACCAGTAAAAGAAAGGTTGACCAGTGTTGGTTTTACACCATTCTTCATAATAAAGATGTAAACTGTGCCCATAGCGGTGCCTTGGATCAATCTAGAAAAAAAAAAACCAGCAACCAAAATCAAGCTCCCAAACAATATTGCCACATTCAATCCATTAGCTGTCTAATATGTAATCATTGAACTTGAAAGAGGAAACGAAAAAGGTTCTCACAGCTTCAATCCAATGCTGAAAAGCAAGCTTTTGTGCTTTAGCATCTACGGAAAGACCCTTGCCCACCTGTATACAAACCATTTTAGTAAGATGAGCACAACTACGCAACAGAGCTCAAGTAACTATTGCTTTATCTGTGTACCAGCATTTGTTATCTCTTTCCTTCAAAATTAATCAGTGATTCAAAAAAATTGTAGAGAAACATAACACACATACAAAATCTTATGCATATACCTTGGAAGCATTCCACCCGGCGCGGTTCCAACGGGAAGCAGCTGTCTCTGGCTTCAAGAAGTCAAAAAACGAGATTGTACTGTGATTTAATCGTGCAAAATCTAGCGCTTGCCACCTTAAATTACCACCACGAAACAAAAAATTCATCACAACAATTTACGAGAAAACGAATTGAGGAATCACAGGTGTGAAAAGGCATGTATCACACTCTCGAAGTAATATATTTCTGCATGGGTTGGCAATCGCGAAAATAAACGTAAACAACGGATCAACAATTTTAAAGGACATCGTCGTCGTAAAGTAACAAATTAACGAAAATCGAGAAAGTGATTGAAAGAAATCGAGTTACCATAGTTCTTCAGCAACCACGGCGGAGTCAGCTAACATGCGCCGAGTGCGATAGCTCCGATAAACCTTCTGAACTTTCATCGCTGCATTCAAGGGGCATCTCGTCTCAGCGGCTTCAGGACTCGTCGGAGAATCAGAGACCTCAAATACACCGCCGTTGTCGTCCATTTGATGAATCGACGCCGGAGCGTCCCCTGACATGCCGGTAAAATAAGCAGAAATGCTATTCGGCTTAAGATCGAAAGCCGAGGGCGCGTGAGCTTGTACCTCCATTGATTCACAGGCGAGTGGTGGTGGAGAAGAGACTGAATTTATTTTGGAGAGAGATGGAGAGAGTGAGTGAGGTGAAGGAGTGAGACTGGTGATTTCATAGAAATGGAGAGGGTTTGTACGTATTAGCAATTTTCTCTGTATACCTACCTGTCGCTACAATTAAGTCGTTGGATGAGTTTACGGTACCGCCTGTTACAGTTTATTATACGAATGACATTTTCGTGAAAAAAAAATTATAATTACAGCGAATTAATTACTATAAGTTTAAGATTTTAACATAATATTTGAATCAACACTCAACAAGAGGTAACATCACCGTCGGTCATTTATTAAATAATTCTCTACACAAGACTTAGAGACAAAATTAATTGAACTTCATCGTAATTAATACTTATCCCTACAACAACATTCAAGGCTAAACAAAATTAACTGTTCTCTAATACGCCACGCCTAACCGGCTATGTATTAATTATTACTTCTCTCTAAATATGCAAGTTTATAGGCAAATTAAGAAATTCGAACCAATATTCGTCTCCAAAGTATTAATGAAAGGTAAATAAGCTCAAATAATTAATTTATTTGTTGCCAAAAGTATTAGTAACCTATTTAGAATACTTGTTCTCAAATCCTATTTCATTCACCAAAAATAGAGCTAAATTGTCACGAAAATTCGAGCATGTGAGAGGGAATAGTCACAAATTATTTATTAGTCATAATTACCACTGACTCATGTATAATGAAGAAAGAAAAACGTTGCTACAAAATCATGAAAAAGAATAATTAAAAGAAAGAAAAGTAGCAAATCATGAAAAAGAATAATTAAAAGAAAGAAAAAAGAGAAAAAAATGAAAATTGTACACGCTAATTTATATAAATTTATATAAATGAAATTGTGCAATAATTAAAATTTGAGAAAAGTTGTATGTATTTGAAATATTATAAAAAATATAATATCGTTATTTTAGATAATACTTCACATAGTAAAATTTATAGAATTTTAAAATCGATTTCACATCGAATCAAAACAAATTAACAATGGAGTTGCAAAATACAAAATCTAATTTAACAGGTCGAAAACAATCAAAGCCATAAAGAAATATAAATATAAAAAGAAATCCAATAAAATCTAAAAAATGGACCAATGGTACTCCACCATTGACCATTAAATTAAAATGATCCACCTACAGCTGTTGGGGGACATCTTCTGCCATGAATATCCTTTAATTTTTCACATGTAACAACCTTTTTGCAATTTCCACCACACTGCTTTTGTTTTTCTATTCCATTTTCTATAGTTTGAATTGAAAAGAGGTTGGAAATAGTGAAAAATGAATTCAACATTGCTTCCTCCAAGCACTGTCACGTTTTTACTAAGTTAAAGAAACGTGTTTATTAGAAAGAGAACGAGCCCTATTTTATTTTAATAACGTTGGATTCAGTGTTAGATTGTGATGATATATAAATAGTGTTCAATTAATTTTTATTAGTGAAACTTTTGGACCATATATATAAAAATAATGTTAGATTATGATGATACGTGAATAGTGTTCGATTAATTTTATTTGTGAAACTTTTGGACCATATACGAGTAACGAGGAATACTTGTAGGAAACCCCCATTAAATTATTTTATGTTTTTATAATTAATTATTTTTTTTATTAAAGATATTATTGTTCACTTTAAAAAATATAATCAATTTTTATTTATATTATAAATAATTTATTAAATATAGTTCACAACGTTAGTAGTATTATTTTTCAACAATTAATCACTTTCCATTAAAATATTATCAATTTATATTATAAATAATTTATTAAATATGGTTCACAACGTTAGTAGTATTATTTTTCAACAATTAATCACTTTCCATTAAAATATTATCACTTTTTATTTAAGACGATCTCACACAAATTTGTACCATATATATATATATATATATATAAACACACTAAGGAATACTAATTTTATGGAAGTTGATCGAACATAGAGTACTCCTATATATCAGCAAATAGAAGCGTGTATTTAAAAAAAATATATATATCCTGTGAGAAATGCATTTTTTTTTTTATGTTTGATTAATGATGTAGTGAATTTTATTGGACGGATTCTCCGTCCTTTTGTTATCAACTGTTTTCCAGCATTCTTAATATAATACTATTTTCTTTTCAAAAAATAAATATTTTTTACTAAACACAAATGTGATCACCTATTTCATTTTTATATTTCATCTCATATATATTCTATTCATTAGATTCTTGTCATTTGTCATAATCAATGCCCAAAATTCACCACATGCCCCTATATAATAAGTATATTTTCAATAATAAGTCGACTCATCCCACAACCTGTCTCACATACATCCGTCTCACAAGAGAGTGTTTCTAAACAAAATTATTCCACTTCTACATTTTTTAAATTCTTATCAAAAATATAACTTTTTCCATAAATAATGATACTATCTCTGTTCGGTTAAAAGAGCCCTCTTTGTTTTTTGCAAGTAAATTAAGATTTATTATTATTAGATATGTAGTGGGTAATTGTATTAGTAGATGTGAGTCTCATATTTTAATTGTATGAGTATGTGTGGGTCCCATGTATTTGAAAAAAAAGAGACATTTGTGACAAACGTCCAAAATAGAAAAATGGATAAAGGGAGTATCATTTATATTTATAAAACGAATGATTTATTTATTAAATAATTCACCGAGCCGTTATCACTTTTTCATAATTTACTTATTATTTTTATTAAAATATTATCACTTTAATTCGTCCCACAAAAATCTTCTCCTAGATACGCCTTTACATAAATGTTTTGTCAATTTTATATTAACGGTGTATAAAAATATAACCAAATATACCTGTCATCCACATCCTAGATCGAGTTTAAAATACATTATAACCAAATTTAATAAAGTTTAATTAATATTACAAAAATAACACAAGTGTGCAATTAATTCGATGGAAGACAACGTCTAATTAATGAAGATAATTTAAGTTAATAGACAACTTAATTTAGAAATAGATTATTACCTACATAACGTAATAAGAAAAACATTTTCAAGTTACTATATATACTAAGGATTCTATCGCAACTCAAACAAACAGTTACTTGATTAATCAATTACGTAAAATTAATTTTTAGAAAAATAAACTATTAATTACTCTTCTAAAACATTACTCCTCATATTCTTGCCTTGATTTACCGATTATGTATATGAAAATTACTCTTAAAAAATTACACAAATATACTACAATCCCCTAAAAATGTCAATAAAATTAATTGAAAAATAATAACTTTTCTATTAGAATTGGCTCACACTAAATTAACTTCCCCATTTTAAAAATTAAAATAAGTATTATACTATTTTTGTGTGATAATTATATTACTCTCCAATGACATAATAATCCTATTTAAAAGAATAATATTTTAGATAAATAATTCTACTTTCCTCTCATATTTCCCCTTACAATTTTCATTTTTCTCCTCTCATACTATTTTTCACACTTCAATAAAAATAAAATTATCGATTAATATAATACCCTCATAACACATTCTAATTTAAAAAATTATCACCATCACCTATCACAAATAAATTAATTTACACTTTGTTTATTTATAAAAATATATATCACCATTGTTGACTATTAATGAAGTTTTTCCATAATAATTTGATAATTGCTTGGAAATGATGATCATATGAGTATAAAAATGTGGGGACAAAAAAGAAATTAATACATTGATTTATAACGTGGAAGTGGTCAAGTGGCCACTCATCTCGCTATCACTAAAGTGAGACAAAATCTTATTGGACCTAGTAAAATTAATTAAGAATTTTTATAATAACAAAAAGAAAACTCTGAAAGAAGTAAATTTTATTTTAGCAATTTTTAAAATGAGAATCGTCAAGACTTATCTGAAATGTAATCATTGTTATTTACCGCCTAAATAAATTATTATTTACTTTGTAATTTAAAGTATAGTATTATTCGGATGATTTATAATTTATATCATATTCTTTGGATGTATATACTATTTATTCTTATAATTTAAAATATTCTTCATATATAATTATTAATTTTTTATATTTGAATTTATTTTTCTATATTTTCATTATTTAATTCTAATTATTTTCTTTATTCAATATTTTCTTTTTCAAAAAATATATGAATATCTTTTTTTTCCTATACATTTATTATAATTTATTTACCTTAATATCATTAATTGTAATTAATATCTTTCAATATAAATAAATTAATTAATATCAAATCAAATCATGTATTGAAAAAATAAGAAGAAGAATAAATTGAGATTTTTTTAAAAATAAATTTATAAGGATTAATTTAATTTAATTAAGAAATATTTGATACTTATTTTAAACAAATAATAAAATTAAGAATTTATTACTGGGAGTTACACATTTTGATATAATTATTATATTATCTTTCCTTAAAATTTATTGCATATATATTCATGAATTGCTGGTCATCGTCGACCTTGACTGTTGTGATATTATTTTGGTCAACTTTAGTCTTCTCTCAACAATATAAATAAATAAATAAATTAATAAATTAATTAATTAATAAAGACTCATGTGTAATAAATAAATAAAAACTCATGTGTGATTGAAGTTTCATATGAAGGTAGCTCTTGCTTTTATAAAGGAGACAAGTCATAATGGGTGTACACTTGCTTCCTAATTTCTTTTTTATTTATGTCAGCTTTATGTGATAAATTAATATAAACGATACATGTACTAAGCGTGAGTATAAGAAACGTGTCATATTAAATGATAAAATTGTAAAATGTAAGTAATGATTAATAAATATATGCTCCACATCTTAATTTTTATCAATGTGTCGCATAAAGTATTTTCATTGTATTGAGGGCTGTTTGGCATGCTTTAGAAAACTGAAAAAAGAATATATATATATATATATATATATATATATATATATATATGATTTAAATAGGGTGATAAATCAAACACATACATTTCATTGTCGAAGAAATGATTTGGGAATGCATGGAGTGATGTAAAAATCATCCTTTTGAGAATAATAATTGATCTCAGTCTCATACGCTTTCCTAAAGCAGTATTTCAATGTTTTGGTGGCTGTCAATTCTTTGTTTTTTTATACTTTTCTAATATTTTAATTTCTTAAAAGTGTTTTCATAATTAACATCCATTAATTTTTCTATGCAAAGACGAAAAAAGAAAGTGAAGTACTGACATCCATTATATCAGCATCATATTACATTTTGATATGTCATAAAGAAAAGAAAGTAGAAAATGATAAGTCATTACTCGTAAACCAGTGTTAATCGTCTATAATTAAATTTAAGTATATATCTAAACAATATGCCTACAATTTCACCGATATTGTTTAAAATAGTCTTGGTTTGACTGTATTCATATCCATTCATGCCTCATTATTTTATTTATTATTACTAAATAGGAATATTCCTGCTTTATCACTTTTGTTCTATATAATAAAATGAATTTATATTACTATTATTTTTGTATTTATTTAGAATTAAAAAAATGAAGAAGGACGTGGGTTACTGGGTTTATCATAAAATTACATGCTATCCAAACATAATTGTACTGGGTCCCACTATTGTGATAATTCTGTACCTACTAGATTGGAATTTTATTCCCATCTTTTATTATTATTCATGTAATTTAGCCTATATCATCTCTATTGCAACCCTGTACTAATTATTGGATTATAGATACTTTGTATGAGTTCCTTTGCTCGTATGATTTATTGTATTATTAATTTAAGGTAGATTTTTTTTTAATTATTACTCCTTCCGTCCTGTAGAAGTTCGTATAATTTTTTTTTGGGCACAGAGATTATGGAGTATAATAATTTAATGTAAAGTGAAGTAAAATGAGAGAAATAATATTTAATGTGTAGTGAGTAGTTGTATTAGAGGTGATACGTGGAGCCATGAGAATATATTAATTGTTTTTGTGTGGGTCTCATGTATTAAAAATGAAATATGTCAACTTCAGTGGAACAAACCAAAAAGAAAAGTGTGTCAACTTCTAGGGATGGAGGGAGTATTATTTATCCCTTGTGTTTCCTCCTGAAATGAATATAATGTCACAAGACGGGCAGTCCCAAAATATGGTACAAGATAATTTTGAATTTAATGGATTTAATCGGTTTACAGAGAAGACATCAAAACATACACAGTCCAAAAAATCTACTGATTCTAAAAATAAAAAACCTATTTACAGATATTAATATCATGAAAGACAATTAACAACACATACTTAGATAGGACATAGGTGAAAGACAGAGATAAGTGGGTTGTACAATTCGATGCGACGAAAATGCATTACCAAGTGTCCACTTGAGGACAAACTTTCATATGTTAGAGAAGTAGATAAACATAACATCCACCCCTTTTAGTAAGATCCTTTTATTAATACCCATATTAACATTGCAAAATTCTAAATTGGTGATAATTTACGCAGCAAAACCATAAAATATAAATTGAAACACAAGTAGAAGAAAGACAAAATGTCAGCACCATAATAAATAGAGACCCCATTTGTGATTGGATAACACTTTAACAGGCAACACAAACTCCACGTACATTAGCAAGTCATAATAATGAGTCCCATATTTAGGTTTGGACATCATTAATGTCATTAATCACTACCAATCACAAGTACAACAGACATCGCACATGAAAAATATATTATTATAATCACACTAAAACAAAAGGACACGACATCACATCTTATCATGTTACATAGAGCAGCCCTTTGCTCTTCAACATAATTACACTTTTGCTTCATTGAATTTAAATCAGAAACTAAAATTAATATAGTTAAATCAAACCCTATACAAGTCCATAGAAATAAAACAATTATGCATAAAAGGAAAAAGGATTAAAAGAAATAGCTGTATCTGAATTAATATACAACTGCAAAAGAAATTTAAACCATAAGATAGAGTAGTATAATTATGCATGGTCACTCAAAATCTTCACTTAATTCATTTCAAAGGCGATGGAAACCACACAGAAAAATGAATATTGCTGCAACAAAAGCACTAGTGGTAGTATTTCTGGAAATTTAAATTTTCCCGAAAAGATTTCGCAAAGCAGCAAAGAGTGCTTTCAAACTTATCTTGAAGTATCACTAACATGCAGACAATGAATTGATTGTTATAGTGTTGCAAAACCAATGAATGATAAAACAATACTGTCATTAACAGCTATATGATCACTACATTGATCTGAAAAAATGTATTTGCAGTTAAACAATTTAATCCAACTATTTGGTATAGCTTTTTGAAATGCTTTTGGCTACTAAATTAACATTAAGAGAAAATGAAGTTGCTAAACAAGTGAAAGAATGATAGTCTTCTAAGCATAAAAGTAAGCACCTATTGGAGAGACATGAAGCTTATGTTTCACAAAGGCTCCACAATCCTCTTCTAGTCAAAAAGACCAAATCCCATATCCTGCATGTGAAAGAGGAAGAAATTATAACAAGAAAAGTTGTTACGTAACTAAGCCGCACAAATATATGTTAAGAGCAAGCATCATATAAAGAGGTGAAATATTCAGGAATCAGAAAAGATGAACAGTTTTCCAGAATATCTTACATTGGCAAATTAGGATCCTTTTCCCCTTATTAAAAAAGAGAGAGACTAATCTAACACATAATTACAACATTGGCTACAAGAAAAAATTGAACACTTTAAATTGAACACTTCACACCAAAATAAAATTTGATGACAATGAACATGTAACACATAAACAACATTGGCTACAAGAAAAAATTGAACACTTCACCAAAATAAAATTGGATGACAATGAACATAGAACTAAATGGTACAAGTACTTACATCATCTGATTCCTCTTTCTCCTCCACTTTCTCTTCTTTCTTTGCCTCAGCTGCAACAGGAGCAGCTGCAGCACCACCAGCTGCAGATGAAGCAACTGCAACAGCACCTCCACCACAAGGCACAGATGCCAACTTCTCACGACCGGCTGCAATAAGCTCTGTAATATCCCGATTTTTAACTTGAGTCAAAAGAAGCTCAATCATATCATCATCAGCTTCAGCTCCAACTGCAAAGCATATACAAAAGTTAAAGATAATGAAAGCAATAGTGTGAATTATCAATAACAGAATCCCTTGAAACGTGAGAAATAAAAAAAGAGATATCTGCAACAATTAAAGGTCCTCAATACAAATCCGAGACAGTTTAGATTTAATGTTGTCATTCCTAGTGAGTTAAAAGAACAAAATAGATCAATCAAATTCCACAGGATGCTCAAAAACAGTGCAGACAAAACAGCCATTTAGAAATTTATAATTCACGTAAATCTAAACTCGCAATGACACTATCACCAACATCACTATTTACTAAACACAATAAACCATCAAAATACGCAATTCGCACAATCATAGAGAGATCAAGGTTCAAACGCACATCACATTCATTGACGTATAATCATCTCAAGGTAATTGCAATACCATACATAACCTCCACAGAAACAAACGTAAATAATGCTTCATAAATACCAGAGCAGAGGATGTCCTTCAGATCAGCGGTGGAAGGACTAGCATTGCCTCCCAAAACGGCGAGCAAATAGGCTGCTACTACCTTCATCTCTGCTCAATCTGCAATCAGTAAATGATTAATAATTTAATACATACGAAAAATGCGCGCAGATTACATATGTGAGTGAGAGGTATAGAGAGATTACTGCTTGGCGCAAGAGTTGAATGAGAGTAGGAAATCGGGGTGAAAGGTCTTGGCGCGATTATTTTAATCGTATGCAGGTGGGTTTAGGGTTTAGGAATTGGGTTCTTTAATGTCGATTTGGGTCCTCAGCATCCTTAAGGATTTAGGCCCATTAAAAATGGCGGCCTTTAGTTTCAACCATTTATTGGTATTCCATCCAATAACATCAGATAGAATACCATTTAGAGTAGGGAATTTGAATTCCCTTTTTACTTGCCCATGAATATGATTATTGTTTATTAATTATTATTCAACAGCTTATAAATTGTAATTGCAGAATTTTGTTATTTATAATAGTAAAGGGGAACAATAATATGCTTGAATCATTGTTGAAAAATAAAGCGAAAAAAGTAGGTTTTGAATTAAAACGATATTTCTTCTCGGTGAAGTTTAAAATAGAGCAAACAAAAAGTGTGTGTGAAATTTAATTCGGCCTATGAAGTACTAGATTCTTAGATAAAGATTATAGTAGGATAAAATAAGCAGAAATACAAAGTTACGTGGAAATATTACTCCCTACGGAATATTACAATTTTTTTTATCTGCATTATCAAAATATCTCATCACCATGATCACACAAGATACTGGAGTTTAGAGTTCTGATAAAATGATGCAAATACTGATAATTTCAAGCGAGAGTAATGTTTTGAAAAGGTAATCGAAAAGGGGAAAAATAACCAAATTAAAAATCTACATTGTTTGGCATATCTACCACCAGTAAAATATAGCAAAGCACAACCAGAAGACAAAGTTGGCAACGCTTAAAATCACACGCGCACACACTATTTCAAATGGAACTAGTTTTAATATCAAGAAACATACAAGTTTCAGATTTTTGTAGCAAATGCAACACCCTCAGTGGCTAATTGATCCTTATTTTGCACCGGTGGTTGGACCCTTGCGAGCTTCGCAATGGCGCTGTTTTCTTCGGGGGTACCGCTCTCCAAAAACGCACCAATAACCTTCCCGTCTTTGATCCAATATGTTCCGAACCTGTGTGTTGGAGATTTTGGATCGTTGTCTCCAAACAGGACAGTGTCACCTACATTGTCACCGTAGAACTGCCAGGACAAGTCGAAGGCACGTGAATAGAAGAATGGAAGGTAGAAATACTCGTCGATTGATTTTCCTTGTTCAGTAGCATAAATAGCCTGCAAAATGAAAGGTGAGTCAATGTCTGCATTTCCACTCCACCACATATGAATCATATGATCATACGAGAGAGAGAGAGAGGGAGAAGATAAAGTTAGGATTACCTTAACAGCCTGTTCAGCAGATTTGCGAGCATGATCAACATGTTCAACCCTCCTAATGTCACCGTATAATTTCATGGGGAAAGTAGCAACATCACCCACAGCATATACATCAGGGACTCTGGTTTTGAAGAAACCATCAGTCTGCATACAGCTGGGACCATATAAGAATCATCCACATTTCAAGATATGATACTTCTTATAAAGGTCTACAACATGATTGAGATTCCAATCTAGTGTTCTTGATTGGTTTGAAAACAACTTAGAATAGCATCGCTTGAATCCTTCTCAATCCAATCATGCAGACGTGGAAATTATTTAATCTTTTCCGTGATTAAGAATCATTAAGCATTTGGTATAAAAGGGGTCACAATTCTTATTAAAAAAAAATCATCATAAATAGTGAAGAAACATACCTTGATTCCTCCCTTGTCCTCTTCAACCTGGCCCTTAAATAAAGAAATGAGTGGTCTTGCACCTACACCAACAACAACAATATCGGCTTCTAGAACCCTACCATCCTTGAGTTTTACATCTGTAACCTGTAACGTGTTATGTTTCCATGTCATCATCTGAAATCATCAAGATATTTGATATGCTTGAGAAATGAGAACTCACCTCTCCATTTTCGTTTGCTCCAAATCCAACAGCTACAGTGCCCTTGATGATGCTGATTCCCTTATTTGCATAGTAGCCTTCATAGAAGGCAGCTATGCCAGAAGTGAACAGCCTAGGCACTGAAATTTATGTCTAAGGATGGTCAGTGGCAGCTAAATACTCGAGCAAGAGGCAAAAAAATATGTAGCATCCATAAAAGCAACCGAAACAACTTATGAAATGGAAAAATATCAATTTTAACTTACTGCACCAAGGTTCAGGGTAGACCATACTGACATCAATGCCGTTGATTTTCAAAGCAGCACTTAACTCCAAACCGATGTATCCACCACCAACAATCACAGCCTTCCCACTTTTCTTTGCTTTGATAGTTTCCACAAGTTTATCAGCATCATCGATCTCCCTCAAATACAAGATGTTTTTGGCATCGGCACCAACAGTGCCAAAGTCCGACAATTTTATAACCTGCCATGGTAATACATGCAATCAGAAAGAGCAGCTCATTACATCAAAAGAAGAACAAAAGATATAAATGAGATGAAAGATCAGAATATGCTACTAACACTAGAACCAGTTGCTATGATCAAAATCTGATATTTAAAGATTTCACCAGCTGCACTAGTGAGTGTCTTTGAAGTAACATCTGCTTTGACTATTTCTGTGCTGAGGATCAAAGATATTCCTGTAAATTATCAAGATAAGCTCGTGTAAGGGTTCACATAACATGAGAAAGAATTCCAACATATGTGTGCCTTCTCAGCATGTCAAACTGGTGCATATACTTCCAAGGATATATGACTAATAAGCCAAGTTACCTTTCTCAGTGTACCACTCTGGAAGAAGCCTCTCTCCTCCACTGCCAACACAGACATGAAAACCTGGGAGTCTTGCAGTTCCTGGAGACAATAAGTAATACTAAATCAACTTGTTGTTAGATATGTCAACCAAATCAGAAATACTTTTGTTAATCCCTGAAGGATTGGGAAAAATTAAAAAGAAGAGACTGCGCCTAAAATATTGAAACACTAATATGGGGCAAACACATTCATATGACATTGAGATCCATTTCTGGAACGCACAGGCAATAGGCAACACAAGATGTGTATTTCATGATGCTGTGTGCACGAGGAAGAATATCGTTGAAGATGTGTCAATGTGGCATACATTGAATTTGCCACAACCAAGGCAGCCACACCAATCTATAGATTAGAGAACATTGATATCGCTAGATACAGTTTAAATTTTGTAATAGAGTAATTTAGTTAAGGTAAACCAACTCACCCTCAGGAAAAAGGTATCCCTTGCTAAGTGCGGGACGTTCATAAGGAGCCACCTGAACAATCATTAAGCAAGGAACTAATTTCAGCACAGATAGGACTAGGAAAGATATCACTTTTTGCTACGAGGAAAGGATACTCCAGCATGTGTAAAATATTCATGAAGAGATACATTGAAGTTAAGCAAGAAGAGTATTCCTAAAAACAGCCAATTGCCTATATAAAAGTAAACTAACAGAATACATTAACACCGAGAAAATAAAACAAAATGTAAAGTACAACAAGGTCTGAGAAGTGAATAATGGCTGAAATGTTCAATAAATCAAATGTTTTGTTACCAATACGTGAAAATATTGGTTCTGATTGAAGAATACATATTTTAAAATAATATAAAAGCAGAGGTGAACACAATAACATGGGCTACTACTAACACAAATCAGATTTATATAAACAGGCCAAACAAAGTAAAATGTTTGAGTAGATAATATAAAATCTGGAATACATGAAGCCAGGGGAAGTGGGGAACAAATACCAGTAATAAAATCCAAATTCATACATGCTTAATTTATTTTATGGGCAACGAATTTAATATATGATCAGCTTATTTCTTGGTTACAGATTTTGAAGGAAGTGCTAGCATATCTTGCTATAACCTTGTATGAGAAACAGACTACTAATCAACTCATTAGAACAAAAGCAATAGTTCTTGGCAGTGCATACCGCCTCTTTGGAAATGATAGCCAGTTCACCAGGTTTAACTCCTTGCTTGGCAAATTCTCGAGCAGCATATCCCTGCAAGCAGAAGCTATGGACTCAGAGACCATAAAATCGTTTCAATCGAGCTGTTAAGCTCACATTCTTCTCAACAGAAGGTCGATAACTGAATTCTAAAGCAAAAAATACTGTAATTCGACAAAATATATAACTAGATAGAATACTCTGCAGACATATTGCAGAAACAAACACAACTGACACACATATACACTCACACACACGCATATATTTAAAAGCATACGAAAAAAACAATTAAAATCCACCGAAAATAGTGCTAAACAGATCTGATAATTTCGATTTAATAAAATACAGAAGCAAAACTAAATGAAACACTTCAGTACAAAAAAAGAAACGGATCGTGGAGTGAAAATCAAAATATAACATCAATCAATCTGAAGAAGAACGACTGCATAAAAGTGAAGAACAGCATTTGAATGTTACTCATACTTGAATACAGTATACTCACCGCAGCAACGCCGCCACCGAGGATCACATACTTGAATGTCTTCTCTGCCATAAAACTGATTCGATTATCGATCACAATCCGTCAGAGGATAATTCCGCTGAAGAATCAGAGTTGATTATTTATCGATATTTAGACCAAAAATGTGGGAAGATGCATAAAGGGGTGTGTATAGTTATTATATATAGCGACGATGATTGCGACTGGTTCACATATGATCCGAACGCCATGAAGTCAGCGTGATTGAGCCACGTGTGTCGATCTCTGCCGCTGATTCAGTTGTCCTCACAATCGCCTATACAGAGGATTTCACCTCTTGATAGTGGAATTTGCCATAATTGTCTAGCTTTTAATTAATTTGATTTTTTTTTTTTAATAATATAGATAGTAATAAGCCCTATAATTAATTAGATAGATTTTTTTTTAATAGAGGGTAATAAGTCCTATAATTAATTAGATAGCGGGTTAAAATTTTGGAATTATAATGATAATGATAGTAGATAAGAATGATGTTGACCGAGCGTGGAGTATTTGGGAATTGGGATTTTTCTGAAAAAAATCGGATTCTCATTATAAATGATAGTATGACACAACTTCAATTTCACACTTTTTATTTTGATCCGTTTCAAATTCAATTTTATACTTCCATAAAAAAAAGTAAATATTCCCTCTGTCCCGGTTAAACTGCATCGTTTAACTGCATAAAGCTCTCACAAAAGCTACAGTAAACGTAGCAATATGGACGGGACGGAAGGAGTAATTAATATCCTTCTAACATATTTTAATTATATATTTGTCATTGCCTTTTTAATTCACATAACATACTTTATCATTTATTATTTATTATCCAAAAATATTATACTACTCTTAAAAATAAATCAAAAAGCGATTTTTTTCATATTTACAATAAACAAAAAGTTGAATCAAAAGTAAATCAAAAAGTGATTTTTTTTATTATTTTGTATCTACAATAAAAGTAAAGTTAAATTTGGGATGGGGTAGAAGAATAAGAGTTAATCCCCTTTCATTTTCCTTATCTTCCCACGATACTTCTACCAAACATCCCATTACTTATAAATATAAAAATTTATTAATTTTTTTTTATCTGACAAAATTAGTTGGTTAGTGGTTAGAGCACCCAAACAAATTATTCCCCTATTCTCCTTATAATTCCCTACTCCAAATTCATTTCCAAATGAAATTATATGGTTTATGTCAATATTTATTTATAAATAAAATGTCTACTCAAATTCGTTCCCAAAGAAAATAATACAGTTGATGTCAATATTTATAAATAAAATGCTTGATAGTAATAGTTGCTCATTTTATTTCAGGACATTACTAAAAATATCACTTTTAATATTTTATTTTTAAAAAATAATATTTCTCACTTATTTATTTATTTATTTTTGAATAAATATAATTTTTTTTATTTATAACATAATTATCCTAATCTGCGACTATGTTTGAATTATATTTATAATTTTATACTCCCTCCCAAAGATGGTATTTTGATTTTTGCACATTAATTAATGAGTATTACTTAATGTGTAGTAAATAATTATATTAGTGGGAGTGTGAAACCCATATTTTAATTGTATTAATGGATGTGTATAATCTTATACGTGTAAAAAAATAAATGAGACTCTTTGATTGAGACGTCAAAATAGTATAAAGGGACTCTTAAAAGGGGATGGGAGGAGTACATAATTTTAATACAACATCTTACGTGACTAAGCCTGCGATCTTATACACAATTTTTCATATGACGTCTCTTGCGATTATGTTTGTAACTTCATGCATCATAATTTTTTTTCTACCTTATTATGTGATTATATGTGCGGTCATATACATACTTTATTAATTAACATATGTGGGACGTTATACACGATTATGCATGCGACAATATATTAATTATGTAATGAATAGGAGGAAAAATAAAGTAAGAAGCAGTACATTTAAAAAAAAATATTATATTGGACGACATTTTTAAAAATCTAACTTATTATTTAAAGTGTTTTTCACAATTTTCCATAAAAAAAATTATACTGGGTGACATTTTACAAAATAGTAACCTATTATTTTTCACAATTTCTCTTTATTATACCCCATATTTGTTACAGTTTATTTGAAATTAAATTACAGATTTCATTAAACTCATATCCAAATTATCTAAAATTCCCTTTTAAAATCAATTAAAATAGAAGCGGGCAGGCAAAAACTCCAGTGCACCTGGTGCACGGACCACATTCCGTGTGTCTTTAGAATTTTGTGTTAAATTGTATACCATTTATTATATAGATGTGTACCTTTTATTTTCTAAAGAAAATTATTGTGTGTATATGGGCTCATGGATAACACTCCGTGCGCCTTTAGAATTTTGTGTTAAATTGTACACCCTTTAGTATAAAAATGTGTACCCTTTATTTTCTAAAGAAAAAAATATTAATGAAAAGTGTATACCCTTTATAACAAAATAGTGTACCTTTTATTAATTAAAGTGTATACCCTTCAAACCAAAGTAATGTACCCTTACCTATAATACTAAATTTTTAAAGGCGCACGAAATGTGTTCTCATACACCCGGGCAAGCCTATATGAGGTGTGAAAAGGATCTTTGACTTCTTTTCATTATTTAATTTAAAGTTACATAATTTATTGTGTAATTTATTTCCTTTATAAAAGTAGAAATGTCGTGTTTCTTACTTGTTTGACAAAATGTGTTTAGTAGTCAGTTGTCAAAGATTTTAAACACACATAAAAATTAAAAATTTTATGGAGTAGTTAATATAAAGATTTCCCTTAATTAAAAAAAATCTGCAAATTAACCATTTTACTTTGCTTATAATTTTTTTATGTTTTTACTTAAAAATGAATAAATAAATTTAGAGTCCAATATTATCTCAAATCAAATTGAAAAAAAAAATATATATATATATATATATATATATTTATTTATATTTACCATAATAATAATAAATTTGTAAAATTTATGCACAAAAACAAAATTTTGATTCACATGCACCCATATGACCCAACAACCTTTCCAGCGGTTGCACAAGCCAGCCAGCCATTCTTGACTCCATATTTTGGTGGGAAATGCCACATTGAATTTTGGCTATTTGGGATTTAATATAGCAGTACTAGTACATTCAAATTTCATGACTTTTTCTTTTTCACCAAAGGTTATTAATTAATAAATTAATTAATAATACAATTAATATTTTTTTAAATAATATTAATACAAAGTTGACGAAGAGACTTTCCATAGAATTAAAGGCTCAACCAAATAACAGAAACTCTCATCCCCAAAATTTGGAGACCTTAAAAGGAAAAATGAGTTTAATTAAATTATTGGGTAAATTACCAAAACCTCCCTCAAGATTTGTTCAAATTACCAAATAAACCATGTAGTTTGAAATTACATTAATATAATTTATACTGATTTACAAACATATATTCCCTCGATCTAATTTGCACACGTATTCTTCGTACATGAAATTTAAGTGAAGTTTTTTTTTTCTTTTTTTTATAATGAAATAAAAAAATGGAGATATTTTGAGTAATTGAATAAGAAATTGCATAAAGTTGTTAGATTGACCATGAGAATGTTAATATTGTGTGGATAAATTTTAAAATATATACTTACATACATTTTGTGACGAAAACGAAAAGTTTGAAGTAACTAAGAGTACGAAGGAAGCACAAAATTATATTGGTAAATAGGTGGGCCGGAGGAATACTAGTTAATGGGCCTACTGTTTCAAAAGTTGTTGAAACATTGTTGAATTCAGAAAATATTATACGCCTATTGTTTGATATGGAAAAATAAATGGGCCTAACATTTCAAAAGGAAAAAAGTTAATGGGCCTCTGAATGTGTAAGAAAGAATCTAAAATGTCGTGTTAATTTTTTTAAAAATTAAACATCTTTTTATGAGAAAAAATCTCAATTCTCAACCTTTCACTCTTGGTTTAATATTTTCATTTTAGAAAGAACAAATTTTATTAAATCATATGTTTTAATCATCCAACAAATTGCAATAGCAATATAACACAAAAATATAATAAAAGATCCGAACATTAGAAAAGATTATACTCCTCTTTATTAGATTTTTACACCTTATCATGAACAAAATATAAATTTACAGTATATATATATATGTGTGTGTAAAAAATCCAAGTCATGAATGAATAATTTTACATATTTTATACCTCTATAATCGATAAATAAAGTAATTCAAATCTCCAAATAATAATAATTTACCAAATTTTCATGTATTGGATAGAAAATATTCATTAATTTTTATGAATTCGGGATATATTAATAAATAAAACATATCAATTCTAAGGATATAAATAAAGTTACAGAATAACGATTTCATTTATAGTCAATTTGGTCATTCATTAGTTTATAATAATAAAAAGAGGTAGGAGTTGTGATACTTTTGATGCACATTTGACAATCGACTTCAAATCCAACAATATTTAATCGGTGCTAAAACCTAAAATTCAAAAGCTCTCATCAGACAAATTAAAGACGGTTGCTTATGCTTTGATTTTTTAAATTAGAGGTAGAGGCGCCGATCCAAAGTATAAATATTATTGAATATATATACCTACTTAATAGGGGACCAATTGAGGTTATGTTACCAACGTGCCCAAAAGTTATTTTGGACCCCTCAAGAATCATGTATCCATGTTTATCCAATTTTCCACTTTTCCCCACTAATTAAAATTTGCCTTTGCCCCTTCACATACCTTTCTTTTGGTCCTTTAAAAAGCAAAATCGTTTTTATATTTGTCTACAATTTTTAGTTCTTTTAAATGATTTATTATATGTCATTTTTACCAAAAAATTTCCATTTTTTTAATGATTGGTTCTCTAAGTTATCCCATTCGATTTTTTAGTTTAGTAATGGACTATCGTGAGTCTTTTCACTCGGTTACTAAACCAAAATTCAAATTAAATGTAATTTTTTTAGCTAGGATTAGCTAATAAAAAATAAAAATAAAAATTACATGGCTCCTAATCTACTGACTGCCATGGTTGGTTATTGTCATAAGTGAAACAGAATCAAGTCGAAATACTAAATGAATTGAGATTAAACCATACTATATCTTAAGGGTAAGAGCTGTAAAATACTCCATTAAGAATTACATAAAAAGGTTTTAATTAGATTATTAACTCACATAAATGCATGTTGTATGTGTTTTTGGAAATTATGTTTTTCTTGTCTGTATGTATTATTTCATGCATGCATATCTTGTGCTGCTTGTAACACATAATTATAAACGAAAAAAATTCAATTATTGTCCATTAATTTTTTTTTTTATTTATTTTTTCTCCTATGTACAACTCCTTTTAACAATATATATTCATGAAAGTTCGAAAGAGATTTTCTCATGAAGAATAAAGTAAACTTTTCGTGGGCAACAAAAGCATTTCTTGAACTTTCCGTCATGTAAGAACCCTAGTGGTCCTTGTAATGCAGTAATCCTAATCAAGAGTAATCAATTATCATAATTGAATAGTGTGATTAAGATCTAATTAAGGCCTAAAAAGTGGATCATGAGTAATAATATGGCGAGGTAAAATAGTTATAAAGGAGGGTGAAATAATACTTCTAGGAAGAATCCATGGTGATCAATTCTATTCCATTGCTAGGAAGGAATCTTAATTTCCGTGTAATTATTCAACTACATTAACATATGTTATACTACCTCCATCACAATATTAATTGTCACATTTACCATAAAAATGGAATTTATGAAAAAAAAAATCCTTTTTGACAAACTTTAGTAGTATTAATTTTTAGAGATATAGATATAGATGGTGTTTCTATATTTGGGGTGTGACATTTATTATGAGACGAATAAAAATAAAATAAATTATGGGATCGAGAAAATATTAATTAATTTATTGATTTTTTCTATTCAAGGCCTAAAAAATGGATAATTTATCAATTCGTGGCCTAAATTATTTTTTCTATCAATACAAGACTTGAAATATATCAAGCTATCAATTCAAGCCTTGAATTTGAATTTAGGGCCTCAATTGATAAAATATGAGACAATATGTGACAAAATTCAGGTCTCGAATTGATAATTTTTTATAATTCAGGTCCTGAATTAATAAAAAAATAATTAAGGCCTCAAATTGATAGAATACTAATTTTTCATGTTCTTCATTGAAAAAATTCCTTCATCTGAAGAATAAATTGTTTGAATTTATTTTAAGCCTTTAAGGTATCACTCTCTTATCCAAACCACGAAATAAAAGAATTTTTAATTCATTTTTAAAAGATATTGTTCATCTTATGACAATTATCACGCTAGCTACTTCATAATCTAGTTCTACAGAAATTATTTATGTGGAATCTATACGGAATTCTTTAATTACTCCTATAATTTAACACTTTTGAATTCTCAGTTCATGCTAAATACACACTGCATTAGTTTATTTACTATTTTTTTACACTATAAATACATATAAAATGAAACTTTTGAAGATATAAGATGTTCAACCGCCAAATAAATAATTTTTATAGGACTACTTACTTAATACAAATATTTAATGTGTTAATTTCTCTGAAAATGTATTAGAGATATAATAAGACAAAAAAACGCAAGTGATTGAGATTTGAGATCAACCCGACAGAATTTATGTTAGGCAATGTGCAAAAAATAAAAAATAAAAAAATTACAAAATTAGAGTTGAAAT
This sequence comes from Pogostemon cablin, assembly GCA_023678885.1. Classification (NCBI taxonomy): domain Eukaryota; kingdom Viridiplantae; phylum Streptophyta; class Magnoliopsida; order Lamiales; family Lamiaceae; genus Pogostemon; species Pogostemon cablin. The sequence goes on from CM042983.1 coordinate 3,582,372, forward strand.
GGCTTGTAGTGGTTAGGACTATAATTCTGATGTATAAACCCTAACCACCCCATATTCGATATTTCCAGCACCCATCGATTAATTAACGCAACTAACATAAATTCTCTAAATAAAAAATAAAATGATTTTGTTGAAACATTATTAACTAATTTATTACTTACTATATTTAATTATTGAGGGTTGTTGACATTAGCAGATCTTGCTGGTTAAAGAAAAGAAATGTAATTACATATTCAAATCAAATCCGAATCCAAAGACAATTGAAGTGGGGCATGTCATATTTCAGTGGGACCTACTGAACAGTGTTTGTAAATAAATTGAAATGGAAAAGCGCAGAAAGAGAGAAAATAGTGTAAAAATAACATTTAGAGAGAGAAAGAGTGGGATAATGATGTGAGAGAGACAACAGAGTTTTGTCACCGAATCCTGAATCACTCTCCCCCCATCTCTGTCCACCGAATATTGAATAAGACCTCCTGGGAATCAGAAAAAGCTTCTTAGGGTTTTCATTTTTTATATTTTTCTGAATTTCAGCTGAAATAATTTGATCATGATGTGGTAATCCCTGTTAGCTTTAATTGAAGTAGATCTCTCAATGCCTCAGGTACCATTGCTCTGAACTACATTCCTATGGCTGATCTCAACCTCTGGTTTAAGTTTCTACTATGTTATTTGGGAATGTCTTTTTATTTTGAGGTATTTTTTTAGTTCCTGAAGAACTTAATTAGCTACTTTTACTTTGTGTGATTTTTCGTGATTTATATCTTTTTAATTATTTATTTATTTATTGCTAATCTGAAAATTCGTGAATGAGTTTCATTATTTTGAGCTTAATTATTCAAAAATCTGTTGTTTGTGAATTAAAGCAAATTAATCTGAGGGGGGATGGGGTGGGTGGGTGGGTGGGCTGGATGAAACAATCTTCTTGAAACTAGGAACAAGTTTTAATGTGTATTTTGTTCTTTTTAAGTTATTGGATATTATTTGCTGATATTTACATGTTGGATGGAATAGAGAGAATGAATCTATGTTCAATAGAGGTGATGCTAATTTTCTCCTGTTGTTTATTTTAGGAATGATGATTCAAAATTTCAACAGTACTTGTTTGTTTGTCGTAGTTGTTACCTTGTTCATTTTTGTTGTTTGCATTATGTGGTGTCAAAGTGCCTACTTACTTTGTAATGGTAGTTTGATTATTGCCAGAATATTAGTATTAGTAGGCTCTCATCATTCCTGATTTTGATGCATACAGATGACTATTTGGCAATGAATCGAGACAAGTGCTGTGGCGAATCTTGTTTAAAAGTCAGGTGTTTTGTGTCCGGAAATCTTTCGAGTCACTGAAAATCTCTTGGGTCACTACAGAATGGACAGTGTTAATCTGGATGGTCAAGTATGTGACCTATTGTGATTTTGGATTCATGTGATCAATCTCATATGAAGAATTTGTAATGGATTCTGTTCGTGGGAATCGTGAAATAGTTGAGGCAAAGGATGAACTTACTATGAATCGGAAAACACAGACGTCCCGTCAAGTAAGAGGGAAAGGCCAGGAGCAGAGACCTCCCATCCTTAAAAAAGGACAAAGCAAGTTTTCGGAAGATGATATCAACAAGCTCTTTGAAGCAGTTAATCTGAGAACTTCTAAGAGTCTCGATTTGTCGGACTCATGGAGGAATGCTTCCAAGAGGCCTATGAGATCTTCTGGTTCTCAGTCTCCAGGGATTGGATTTTCAGAACAGATATCTCTCAAGCAGGCACTCAGGGGTCTTTGCATATCTCAGGCAGCAGAGATGGCTGCTACAAAACGATTATCCATCACATCTGCATCTCCTAGGATCTCAGAAGCTGGAAAAGGTACAAATTTATACAGTTCCGTTGCAGCTGAAGCTGGTGTATCTGGCAGCTCTCCAGCTCAAGGTGGAGAAAGAAAAATTGAATTTTCTCCCACGATGGAAGCGAGTACCTCGTACTCTTCTGGAATTTTGGCTTGGGGCCACCAAGATTCCTTTAAGAAGTCAGCTACACAGAGTTCCTGTTCTTCTCCTATTGATAATAGCATTAAACCTAATAAAAAGAGTGCAGAATGCAAATCTAGTGAACTGGGTAAGTCACTGGCTGAAAGCAGTGGATATGGTGATGGAATAGTTCTTCTAGAAGAGAAAAACATTACCCGTGGCGCCCATAAACATGTTCAAGAACCTAAGACAGTGTCCCTTAATCAAAGTGCCATTTCTCCTCCCCTCAACCCTGCTGCGTTAAATAGCAAGGCCGCTGGGTCCTCCTCCAGCTGTGACGATCCTCTTGTTTCAGAAGTTGATCAACAGTTACAGGAAATTGTCCACTCAGAGGAAGCAACACATATAATTGTGTCTGCTCTGCCTCATCGCACTTCTCATGATAAGGAATCAGAGAAGATGACAACTTGTCCAATTGAAGATTCACCATCTCCCTTGAAAGCAGTAAACAAGGCAGCACCTAAGCCGAGACGGAAATCAAAGCTACAGGCTGTACCTTCATCAACTGCAGTAAATAGAAATAAAGCCCTTAAAACAACGAGAAGCACCTCTCGTACCATCAAACCAGTTATCAGAAACAAGAATATCCTCATAAAGAGAGCAAAGAGAGTAGCTGCATCAACTGATGGTAATTTAAAAAGATCTAAGGAGGTAAATAGTGGCCTGGACCACAATTCAGGACAATTAATCTGCCAGAGGTGTAAATGTTCTTTGAGGGATACAGATCAAGATACCAGTGGGGACCATCCAGCAACTACCGAAGCTGAAGCTTTTACAAAGGGTGGGAACTGTATGGCAGACAAATTGGATACAATTCCATCTGGTTTGGATAAAGTAACTCATGTTACTAAAACTAGCACGATCATGAAATCAAATGAGAAAGGGGATTTTTCGCAAAGCTCAAGCAGCATTTGCGATCTCAGCAGTAGCAGCACTAGCCTCAGTGAGGAGAGCAGTGTAAGTGGGTCAGCTTCTGGTAATAGACCACACATGTCAAAAGACATGAGGTGGGGAGCAATCAACCGCATAAGAAAACAATATGGTTTCCTAGGATTGAATCACTTTAATTTGCTGAAAAAACTTGGCTCTGGAGATATAGGAACAGTTTATCTTGCTGAACTGATCGGAACAAACTGTCCGTTTGCAATTAAGGTTATGGATAATGAATTCTTAGCAAGAAGGAAGAAGATTCCTAGGGCTCAAACTGAAGGAGAAATTCTTAGAATGCTGGATCATCCGTTTCTTCCTACTCTATATGCCCAGTTCACATCAGACAATTTATCTTGCTTAGTCATGGAATTTTGTCCTGGTGGAGATTTACATGTTCTCCGACAGAGGCAGCCTGGCCGGTATTTCCCTGAGCAAGCTGCAAGGTATAAAATTTATTGCCCATTACTCTTTCTGTTCTATGGTCTGCATTCGGAAAAGTTCTTTTTTATCTGTCTTAGCATTTTCCCTTATTTGTCTCTATACGAACCTTTGTGTCTAATGGTGATCAAGCATGGAAAGTAACACATATATTGTATGAATTGAATTGGAAAAATATGCAATATGATCGTTTCTTTTGAAATTTCTGGCCTTTGCCTTCTCTTTAGCATGGCCTTTTCGTTTTCTGTCCTTTTATCTCAACTTTAGGACTTTATGCTTTGCTACATAATTTGGTTACTGCATTTCCGCCTAGCTGGATATTAAAGTGGTTGTATACAAATAAGTAGCTCATCATTATAACTTGTTAGCACATTTGTCGTTCTTCTAACACAGTCTTTGCAGATTCTATGTAGCTGAGATCCTTCTTGCCCTTGAATATCTTCACATGCTTGGAATTGTGTACCGCGATCTTAAGCCTGAGAACATTCTGGTCCGCGAAGATGGTCACATTATGCTTACAGATTTTGACCTCTCACTTAGATGTTCAGTCAACCCCACTCTTGTTAAATCATCTTCATTGGCAGTAGAGCCACCTAGGATGTCCGGTCCATGCGCTGGATCAAACTGCATTGATCCATTCTGTAGTGGAGCCTCGTGTAAAGTTTCATGCTTTAGCCCTCGGTTTTTCCCTGCCACAGCAAGAGCAAGAAAGCTAAAAGCCGACAATGCAGCTCTGGCCAGGTCATTACCTCAGCTTGTGGCGGAGCCCACAGAGGCGCGGTCCAACTCTTTTGTCGGCACACACGAGTACTTGGCTCCAGAGATCATCAAAGGAGAAGGCCATGGTAGTGCTGTTGACTGGTGGACGTTTGGTGTTCTTCTGTATGAGCTTATATACGGGAAGACACCGTTTAAAGGTGCTGGAAACGAAGAGACACTGACCAACGTAGTTTTGCAGAATCTCAAGTTTCCTGATTCTCCTATGGTTAGTTTACACGCGAGGGATCTCATCCGATGCCTTCTGGTGAAGGAACCAGAGAATCGACTGGGTACTGAGACGGGAGCTGCTGAGATCAAACGGCACCCATTTTTCGAAGGCTTGAACTGGGCTTTGATTCGGTGTGCTATTCCACCTGATATTCCTGAGTTGTATAGTGTTGGTAATTCACACATTGCCTCTCAGGAGAAGGATAAGGGGAAGATGTTTATAAAGTATACTGGAAATGGAGAACATTTGGAGTTTGAATTGTTCTAGCAGAAAGACGTTTTTCTCTTTTCTGTAACACGACTTCATGTAATCATATGAAGTGGTCTCTCATTACAGCCCATCTCACTTCATTCTCTGCCGTCTCCAATCTCCTTATATTTTCTTATTAAAATCTTCATCAATAATAATAATCCTTATAAATGACATCAATTAAAATACGTATCCTCTATTTTTAAACAAAAAAATATCAATCTTTATTTTATTTTATCCCGAGAGAATGAAGGGCCTATTTATATTTTGGCAAAGGGCACGCCAATACACCTATGGTTCATAAGTCACTTTTTAACATTTATTTATTATTTGGTAATTTTAATTTTGGTTGTATATTAATAATATGTTGATCAAATGACTTTCATTAATTGGGGGCAGTAAGATTCTTAATATTATTGTTTCATAGTGATTAAATGAGAAAATCACAATATTAGTCATATAATTTATGTATTGTTTCCAAAATTAATCTTTTTTTTTTCTTAAACTATTTTCTTTGCAAAGTAGTAACTTTCAAATTATAGAATTTTTAATTCTTAAATAATTGGAGTGTTAAAATTAAAAGAATGATTTTACATCGGAGTACTATTTTTATTATTAATTAAATAAAAATAAAATAGGAGTACTATTTTTTAAACATTATATAAATAAATTATTGGACTGTAATTCTGTAATATTGTCGCAATTAAATTACCAGTTATAAAAATTGAGCTTATCGAAAGAAAATGTCAGGAGAGAATCTGTGGGTTTCTCGACTCTTATGTTTGAAATTACGCGCCACCACTTGCCTCCACACTTCTACTCAAACCGACTCTCTCTGCGTCGCCTCCGCCACCTCCGCCACTTCGTTTCTGCACTATTAACTCTCCTGAGCAATTCAGTGCCGTCCTTTCACTTTTATTCCGATTGACGCAGGTACTGTAATCAATTATGGTTTTGAGGGGCAAATGACAAGGGCTAGGGTTTTATACTGCCATCGTTTCATTAATTGCTGTTTGTGTGTCATGTTTTTTTAAGTAAACGTTTCTAATTCTGAGTGCAATATGTTTGTTGATTCAGCATTTTTTCCTGTTTCTCCTGTTATATCTTGCGGCATAAGCGGCGAACCTATCACGAGTATCAAATGGCTGATTCTTCAAGGTAAATGAAGAGCAAGGAACCAGTTATTTATTTGCACTTCTTTGTTAAATTAGAACATTTTATTGTTGAAATTTATTAGGGAAAGTTTGAGAAACATGGATTTTATTTATTTATTTATTTCTTGTTCTTTGAATTATTGATATCTTCAGGGAAAATAGAAGTGATATGCTTCGAATATTAGTTGCTACTGATTGCCATCTTGGCTACATGGAGAAGGATGAAGTTCGCCGGCATGATTCATTTCAGGCATTTGAAGAGATTTGCACAATTGCTGAGCAAAAACAGGTTCGAATCCAGTTCTTTTACTTGTTATTTTGCTTAGAATGAAAACGATGCTTTACTTCTGAACGTTGTTTATTACACGAGTGTTGAGTTTATATCTAAAATCCCTGTTTCTTGCTTTCTTTTTCCCTGACGAATTGTGGGCTTAAATATATTGGATAGTTGTGTAACTCGACTAACTTTTGTTAAATTCTATTAGGTGGACTTCATTCTTCTTGGTGGTGATCTGTTTCATGAAAATAAACCTTCTAGGTCAACCTTAGTCAAAGCCATTGAAATTCTCCGCCGTCACTGCCTCAATGAAAAACCAGTTCAGTTCCAAGTTGTGAGCGACCAGACAATTAACTTTGCCAACTGGTATCTGCTTATCTGAGAAAGTCTTTCTCTTGATCTTGATTGGTATCTTTGTCTCTGCCCTAGTGAAATAATTAAAAAACTATGCTGAATTTTCCTGGTCTTTCTCAATTCACCGTTGTGCTAAATTTACTTTTTGAAGTCCATATAACTTTATTTTTTTATAATAAATTTTATTTTTATGGATATTCACAGTTCAAGCTGTACTATGTCTTTCTCAACGTTTAATTTTCTCCTCTTTAAGATATTATTGCTGTAGCTTTACCTGGATCTTTTTTCTATATGCAGCTTCGGCCATGTAAACTATGAAGATCCTCACTTCAATGTTGGGTTGCCAGTCTTCAGCATCCATGGAAATCATGACGATCCTGCTGGAGTGGTATGACTTCTATGGTAAACATAATGCTTGTTTCTCTTTATAATGTCTGTGTTGCAACTCCGTCTGCAGCTTGCCAATTAGACCGCAAGATTTCAGAACTTTCTCTTTACCAATTACAGAAATGTTTTGGCGCTCCAAAAAAACTATAGAAATGTTTTTCTTATTATGTGTTCAACGAATATAATGTTTGTAATTTGTAATTCCCTTTTGGTTTCTTTTATCTCTTCCTTTAACTGCTGACTGGATATTTAGATTGTTATGTTTCATTTTGCCTAGTGAATGTGTTGTTGTATTTTATGTTCCTCAGCAAAAATTTATTTGCAAATTCGATGTATGGTCTCTGTAATAATTTTCTGGCTTTATTATTTACTGTTGCAGGACAATCTTTCGGCTGTCGATATACTTTCAGCATGCAATCTTGTTAACTATTTCGGAAAAATGGTTCTTGAAGGTTCTGGTGTTGGACAGATTACTCTTTACCCTATTCTTATAAAAAAGGTTTGAACACAATTTCTTTGTTGAAAACTTATTCTGTTATTGCTTAAATTTTATTTTTCATTATGAGTTATGACATACCATGGCAATGTTTTTTAGGGCTCAACTTCTGTGGCTCTTTATGGACTCGGAAATATTAGAGATGAGCGTCTGAATCGAATGTTTCAGGTATATAAGCTGTCTGATTCTAATTTTTCATACGATCACAGTCACATATACTCTTGTTATTCTTATTATATGAGAATTAGACCCCGCATGCAGTTCAATGGATGAGGCCAGATTCACAGGAAAGTTGTCAAGTTTCAGACTGGTTTAATATACTTGTACTTCATCAAAATAGGTAATAACTGATACTGAAGTTGTTTTATTGCTCATTGAAGAGAGATCAAAATATAGAACGACTAATTGTATCATATGCATCCATTAGTATTTGTTTTCAATTATAGATGAATATAAGACATTTCCATTTTTGCTGTCAGAGTGAAGAGTAAACCTAAGAATGCAATAAATGAACATTTCCTGCCTCGGTTTTTGGATTTTGTTGTCTGGGGGCATGAGCACGAATGCCTTGTTGATCCTCAGGTTCTGAACTTCAGAGGTTGTTTTTTTTTTTTTTTTTTTTTTAAAATCATTTGGTTATCATTAATGGTTGGTTGGTTAAACAGGAAGTGCCAGGGATGGGTTTCCACATTACTCAACCTGGCTCATCTGTTGCAACATCACTGATTGACGGCGAATCAAAGCCAAAACACGTACTGCTTTTAGAGATCAAGGTTTTGATTTCTTGAATTTTCTTCTCATCCTTCATTTTAAAAAATTCATTTTCATGTTTTATTTTACCACTGGTTTTGTTTTTCCAATTTCCACAATACTAAAATAATTTGTAACACGTGACACCAAATGCCAACTAGGGGAATCAATACCGGCCTACAAAGATACCTCTGAATTCTGTGAGGCCTTTTGAATATCAAGAGGTATTCAACTGTTCATGTATCTTTAAAAAAAAATAAAAACTGCATTGCTCATAGTGTATGATGTATAGGTTGTTCTGAAGGATGAATCTGACATAGACCCTAATGATCAAGATTCAATTCTTGAGCATTTGGATAAAGTGGTAAGACTGCGCACACTTTTGTTTTTTGTTGTCTTTCTTTCTCCCCACAAATTTTAAACTACTAATTTTATTTTATTATCCTGCTTTTTAGCTTTAAGTTACTGCTACTTTCTTTTTTGGTTTTTCCAATTCTACCCCAAGTATCAATTTATTTTCTTAGTCTTGTTCGAATATTTAAGGTTAGAAATTTGATAGAAAGGGCTAGTCAGAAGGCTATAAAAAAACCAGAGGTCAAGCTTCCGTTAGTTCGAATCAAGGTAATTCTTCTTTCCATTTATCTTATTTCCCTTTTAATCAATTTATCACTGCGCATTTTTTTTATCTTGTTAGTTTTGTATTATGTCTGAACTCATTTCCTTTAAAATCACATAGGTGGATTATACTGGTTTTATGACGATAAATCCACAAAAATTTGGGCAAAAATACGTGGGGAAGGTATTAATTATTTTCCCTCCACCCTAACCTTAATATAAACAAAGAAGATGTTCAGTCTGACAAATTGTGACCGATTCACTTCTCTTAAATTTAGGTTGCAAATCCCCAGGATATTCTAATTTTTTCTAAGGCATCTAAAAGAGGTCGCAGCGAGGGTAAGTTCATTGGAGTATCCTGTCTTAGTTTTCGTATGTATGTTGAACACATTAACATATCTGTTGGTGAGGCATCAGCCATCATACTGGTTGTTTGATTGAGCATATCTGTAAAAGTCATGCCATCGCAAGTGGAAAATATTTTTAGAAACTTTTGATTTGGTTGATGCGTAGTTATCATTTATAATTATATATCTACAATTAAGAGTTCATCTTATGTCCTTATATTTCTTTTGATATGATAGCATATATATTTATTCTGCACTAGATAATATTGACGAATCGGAACGGCTCCTCCCAGAAGAACTGAATCAGCAAAACATTGAAGCTTTAGTTTCTGAAAGTAATCTGGTATGGTTCACCACCATTTCTTCTCTGCATTGATTCAGGATTAACCAATGTGTTGTCACAAAATTGGTGATGGCTCTGTTATGGTACAATACAAGCCATACATGCCATCTTTCCATTGCATATAACAACCGAAAAGTGCACGGAACTCGGAAGAGGTCATGAAACTGTTCAATGTAGACGCTGTACCAAGTTATCGAAATAGGCTTTATTAAAAACCTGTTTAAACCTGTGTATTTGTTTGACGATAGTTAGGTGCTTTTGAAATTAAGAGTACGCATTTATATAAGTTGGTTTTTGTATACCTTTCTTATGATTTTTTCAGAAAATGGAGATACTCCCCGTTAATGATTTAGATGCTGCATTGCACAATTTTGTCAATAAGGATGACAAAATGGCCTTTTATTCATGTCTGCAGTACAACCTTGAAGAAACTCGTGTAAGTAGTATGCCTTTAAAATTATGGTTAAAATTATGGTCATCAATTGTGTACTTGCATAGATGGTGTTTCATGCTTATTGTCCCGGCAGTAATCTATTATGCAAATTTTCTTTATAACAGAATAAAATTGCTCGGGACCCAGATGTTCAAAAATATGAAGAAGAAGATATTATTGTCAAAGTTGGGGAGTGCTTTGAGGCAATAACTCTTTCCACTCCATAATTCTTTCATTTCTTTCATATGCCTATGCTTCTGTAACTGAGTACTGTTAGTTGCTGACATTAAATTGTGATGGGCCTTATATTTTTTATTAGCATCATTATTTGGGCATTTATGATTATATCCTGTATGAATGAATTTGAAAACTAAAGTATTGAATTATCTACTTTCTTATTGAATTATCTACTTTCTTAGTCAAGTTAGGTTATAATTGAGAATCATCAATTGCTGCATGGCTTAGTGAGAATTATTAGAGAAGTTTATGAACTTTGAAGTTTGAGCACTTTAAAAAATAAACATGAATATGGATCCACCCTTGAGCTCTTGCCTGGCATGATTTTAAATATTTGTATCAGACTATTAGTAAGGTACTGTCCAGAATGTAGTATTTCAATGTCCATTAAAAAGAATATGGATATGGTGACATTCAAATAAAAATCCGACCACACATTTTTATGTGCAAAATCACCTTGTAATATATTGTTGTCACGTTGTTTAACAGAAGGAGGATTTTTAGTGTTAAATTATTGCTTAACAAAATAAATTTGCAGGAGCGTGTTAAAGAAAGATCTATGCAACCAAAAGATGCTCAACAGTCCACATTACATGGCTTGTCCCTGGAGGTTTGTATCTTTGCATTCTAGTCAATGTGAAAAGAAGTTCATTTGTGTAAGTTGCATGCTTTTTTATGCATAGATTTTCAAAATTTTATGTGCTACAGAATGCCAAAAATAAAAGTAGTGGTGTTGGAAATGCTGACCCCTTCAGTGATGATGATGATGATGCTACTCTGTTCCCTGGTTCAAAGTCAACTAGAAAGAGCAAGAAAGAGCCATCACAATCTGTAAAGACTTCTGGAAGAGGAAGAGGAAGGGGAAGAGGGAAAGGCAGGGCTTCTGATACACTAAAGCAGACTACGCTAGATGCCAGCATGAGTTTCCGCCATTCACAGAGGTTGGACTAATTGTTTATGTGTCAGAGGCTCAGAGTCTGCCTTTTCTTTTGCTTCTTCTCCATGCTAATTTACATTCATTTACTTTGTTTTTTAATGTGAGCCTATATTCTCCAAATTTAAAACCTAGCTTGCATGCGTAATGGATTTTGAGTTGCAGATGTTTCTCTCATTGAGCAGATTATATAAAGTTAGATCTGTGAAAATGTATTATTTCTGTTTCATACCACCTTATGCTTGGAAGTGACCTTTGAAGATTTTTTTGTACATATATTTGGCTGCAGATCTGCGTCAGTTGCCGCAGCAGCTTCAGTTCGGAGTTTGGCTGATGAAGATGAAGTAGATTCGGATTCAAATGATGAAACAGCTAGAGTTGATGTTAATGATATTGCTGAGAGCTCGGTATCAAAAAACTTAATTTATAAAGCCTTATGCTCTCTGTAATTTTCTTTTCAGTGGCTTAGTACAAAATCTTTTATGTTTTTTGGAACGCAAGGATGATGATGAAAATCCGAAGGGCAGAAAAAGAGCTGCCCCGAGAGGAAGGGGTAGGGGTTCTACCACTTCTAAAAGGGGAAGGAAAACAGATAACACGTCCTCTTCACTTCATAGATTGCTCTCAAGCAGAGATGATGATGATGATGAATACGATGACATGGGGAAGAAACGTAATAAGTCCCAACCTAAGGTAAATGAACATTTTTCTTCTTTTCCTCAACATATATATGTCCTAAATGTGGCTTTCAAATTGCTTCAACTGTAATTTGAGACTAATTGGGGCTATATAGGCTCTACAACATGTTGCCTGGTAACCCTTGAATGAATTTACTCTGTTCCGCCCTATAATAGATGAAGCAACTGCACCCGTGGTTAGGCTAGTTGAGTCTGCAAATGTATTATTACACCCTTAATTTACTCGCTGATGACTCCACTATGTTACATTGCATGATTTATACCTGTTGAGGGTGGAAGACTGGAAGTTGAGCCTGTATTTTTCTCCACTATGTTACATTGCATGATTTATACCTGTTGAGGGTGGAAGACTGGAAGTTGAGCCTGTATTTTTCTCTACAGGTGACAAGAAATTACGGAGCCTTGAGACGATAGATGATAGCCGGCCACTAGAATTTGTTTTTTCCTGATGAGGGTGCAATGTGCATGCATTGCAGAAGAACTGAAACCAGCTATCTTGGTGAGGCTTCTCTAGTGTAAACTCGTGTTTTTAATGATACGCGTCGTCTAGTTGTGGTTTTTTAGCCTTGATTGGGGCAAACTCTTATGCCGATTTTGATCGTTGTGACGTAATCTGAGGCCAATGAATTGCAACTATCGTATGTGGTGCAGTTGAAGGATGTTAGAATGGTGTACTCACGTCGATAACAGCATCATTGTTAAAATTGCGTTAGTTTTGAATTATTGAATTGATTGTCATTTCTTCTTTTGAACATCAAAGAAATAAGAAAAATATTAAGTTTTTCTTTAGAGGAGGGGGTGTATTATTTAGTCGAAATTGGATTTTTTTAAAAGTGATTTGTATTTGTACAAAACACTTATTGTAAATCTCGACTAATCAAAAATAGCAAACAACCAAGAAAGTACATTAAAGCACACCACCGAGTTGATCAAGATTGCACCAAATCAGTCAACCTGTATATATCAATATTTAAAATATTTATTTTTTAGTAGTATTATATTACTAAAATATTTCTGTCAAATGCTATTAATATTTTTATTGGTTAGGGTATTTTTGAGTGCCTACTTATTTTTAGTGAAATGCTATCTATCTGATAATCATAAAGCAATATGTTATGCCAAATATAATTGGTGCCCACATTTTCTTTTTTTAAATAGATTTTTAAAAAAATTAAAATTTTGGATATGGGAGCAATTGCTTTAAATTTTCTGTGTTATTTTATGTCGTTTTCACTATGGAGATTAGAGGACTCAAATTATAAAATCATGAAAGAGCAGGGATTGAACTGCAAATTGCCTTTTCGAGTTCGACAACGTTCAGAATCCATAATCAATATTGATTCCACTAATGCACATACACAAGACTATACGTCTCTTCAATCTTCATCTCTTCACTACTTAAGACGCAGATTGGATTACAGAGGTAAACCCTAATTAGCTGAAATGGGAAAACCAAGAACCATTTGCTTGGTGGGTGATGTCCATGGCTACATAACAAAGCTGCAGAATTTGTGGTCTAATATCGAAAAGACCGTAGGCCCATCTGATTTCGACTCAGCCCTAATAATTTTCTTGGGTGATTATTGCGATAGGGGGCGTCACACAAAGGAAGTGCTGGATTTCTTGATTTCTCTGCCCTCCAAATACCCTAACCAATCCCATGTCTTCATCTGTGGGAACCATGATTTTGCATTTTCTGCATTCTTGGGTATACTCCCAGCCCCATCCGAAGGTTCAGAATTCTCCCAGACGTGGGAGGAGTATGCGATGAATGAGAAGAGAGAGCAGTGGTATAAGGGTGAAGGGTATGAGAACATGCATTTACAGGGGAGGAGGTGGGCTGGCAGGATGACTGGCTTTAATCATGCCAAGAACATTGATTACCAGGGCTCCATTTATGATTCCAGTCCCACTTTTGAATCCTATGGGGTTCCACATGGCTCTGCTGGTATTACTTTCTACTGTCAAATCTTGATTAAAAGTTATTAGGATATCTTGTTTGTTTGTTGTGCTTCTGCTGGTATTACTGTTTACTGTCAAATCTTGATTAAAGTTATTAGGATATCTTGTTTGTTGTTGTGTGATTGTATGGTTAGTTATTGATTCAACTTTCTTTGTTAAGTGTTGCTTTTAGAAAAACACTAGTCAGTGGATCTTGTGAATAGGGGAGTAATTGCGTAAATAAGTCGAGTCAAGTAGAAAAATGAGCTGTTCCAAGCTTTTTTGAAATATTATAGAGCTTCAGAACTTGTTTGATAAGTAATCGATTAAGAGCCCGAACAAGCTTTTATGGGCTCAAACACAAGCCACAAACCGAGCTCGAACAAGCTTTTACCAATCTCGGGTGAGTACCTAGTAGTTTGGTTTGATTTTCACCCTATTTGTGAGCTATAATACTTCAAATTTGGAGATTTAAGATGCTGTAGACACTAGTTTGATATTGTTGGATGTTAACAGATTTGGTGAAGGCAGTTCCAGATGAGCACAAGAAGTTTCTTGCTGACTTGGTTTGGGTACGCGAAGAGGTAATCTTTCCATAATTTCTGTTTCGATTGTTTGTATGAAATTGTCAAAAACTTGTTGTGTTCTTCATGATACATGGAAAACAATCGACAACTAACATGTACTGAATTTGCTAGGACAATGTTAGTATAGAAACCGAAGAAGGGTTGAAAAACTGTAAACTGATTGCTGTTCATGCTGGTTTGGAGAAAGACAAAGGGGTGGAGGAGCAGCTCAAGTATCTTAAAGCCAAGGACACGAGCATATCGAAAGTCGAGCCTCTCAGTGGAAGAAAGAACGTCTGGAACATGCCGGTGGTGATTCCTTGTTTGCATCTTCTGACATTTGAACATCATCAAAGATTTTTTAGTCTTACATTGTGGAATGTTGTTTTGTAGGAATTGAGTAAAACTCCAACTATTGTGGTAAGTGGTCATCATGCAAAGGTCCACATTGAAGGTTTGAGATTGATAATTGATCGAGGTGGGGGCATAGAGGGTAATCCAGTGGCTGCACTTGTGCTTCCCTCCAAGAAAATGGTGCTCGATACTCATTCTTAAATACTTGTGTCAGTTCTTGATGCTGATTGATAAACGCTTGTGTGAAACCGTGTCCGTTAGAATTTTCCAATTATTGTATTCCTAAAATTCTTGGATAAACCTATGTGATGTAAACTGGTTTTTGAGTACATCTTGTACTCTTTTATATTAATCTATTCTGAATTTAAAAAAAAAAAAAGTGTCGGTTAGCCCTATGATATTAGAGCTGAGATTTTGTCTAAATTTATTAATTATTATAATATAAAAATGAGGTTCATATTTCATTGGTTAATATTTTGTTGAATGCATTTAAGTTTAAAAGATTCTGGCAATTAAATCAGCAACATTTATTATATGGTCTGAAACCTACCTCTTAGGTAAATACGAGGAAAATTTGAATTTTTTCTAATTTTTTAATGTAACACCAACACAAAGAAAAAATTGTTTCTTTTTTATGTCGAGTAACTAAGAGAAGAAATAAATATTTTGGAGTACTAATTAAATGAAAAAAGTGTGTAAAGTTATTGAAATATTTAAAAAAATTAGTATTATTTTGAGATACATAAAAAATACTCCATCTATTATTGTAGTAGTTTATCTTTTACTAGTACTAATTATCAACTATTTATTTTTTCTTTTTAAATTATCAACTTACCCTCACTTTCTCCTACATGATACTCCATATTAAAAAACAACATTTCTCTTAATCTATGTCACGAAGGGTATAAAAGTAAAATGTGAAATAATAATTTCAGAAATTGATAAGAAAGGAATACTCTACGGGAGTATAATTTTTAAGTTAAAAATGTTATTAAAAATTTATCACTTCAAAGTTAAAATCAACGCACGCATCTACGACTACGAAGGCAGTTTTATTCATGCATTGTAATTTGAGAGGAGAAATAAACTTGGTCCTAAGTGTAATGTTCTTTTATAAATGTAACAACTAATTGGCATTAGTATCAAGAACAAAAATTTCTCATCTAGTTCTTTAAAATATGTAATAACGTGAAAAATTAAAATAAAAAAGGAAAATGAGAATACAAAAGCTCAACTTTCATCACTTTCTGAACCATCATTAGAACTTGAGCCATCACTAACATGGGCAGTCCCATTGGCCACACCTCCTTTACCATCTTTACCCTTCACATCCTCATCATCTTCACTGTACTCACTCTCATAGTCGTCGTCGTATTCTTCTTCTCCTTCCTCGTCTTCCTCTTCCGCTCCATCATCTAGCAACGGGACCTCATCACCGGTGGCAATGTTCCTGGTGCCAGCCCGGCTTCGCTTCAAAATCTTCAACCTAATATTCGACTTTGCATCGCAGCCGATCCACGAGTCACACAAACAGAAAGATGTCAGGTTGTAATTTCCCTCGGAGAGGGCCTGAAACTTCCCCATCACCAACCTTGAACCGGCTTTCACTCGATCGATGGCTTCTTTTACAGCTATATTGATTTCTTTTGCTGTGGCACCAGATCCCTCTTTCAACTCCTGGATCGCTTTGGATGCAGCGATTATAGCTGTGGCCTCATCCATGAAATTGACCTTCTGGGACATCCAAACATCGTTTGTTGAGGAGTCTGCGAGGAGCAACCAAAAGTTCTCTTCCTTTTCATATGGGAAGTAGGGAGCATGAGGAAGGGCACGGACAACGCCATTCCAACGACAAAGAGTGATCCAAGCCTGCATAGTCACAATATCGCCTTCTTGTATTCCCTCTTCACCCTCTGTCTCACAAGTCATATCGATTGAAATAGAAGGCATCATTTCGAGAACAATCTCCACATCTTGGGCTTCATAATCGGAAAAGCCAGCAACCTGAGTCAATAGCTCAGCACGTTCTTGCGGTTTCATTTCACGAAGATCTTGGAATGAGCGAATTTTCTGCACAGAGAGAAGTATTCAGAAACTTGGTATCATATAAACGAGTATTACAGAAGAAACGTGCATATGCATTCAGAAATGAACTGAGAAATTCAACAAATAATAATATGGCACCTGCACAATAACAATAGAAAAATGCACTTTAGAGTTTAGAGATACAACGAAACTTGGCAAATCAAGGAAGTTGAGCTTCAATAGAATGGTGACGCCACATTATTTCAGAAAAAAGTGAAAAGTTCACTAAAAAGTAAATATCAGATGTAGTATGACGTGATAAGAACATGTGCACTAATTTTCTAAAGCATATACCAGCACTGAAGAAATGTTGTCTTTTTAAGAAGTACAACTTATGCAAAATTGTGGATGTTTCTCTGACAGCGCACAAATAGAAACTTCAATGAGACCATTCTCAAACAGTCAAACTTAGCAAATCGCCGAAGCTGATGTATATATTACAGAGGCAAATGGCCATATGAAGCAAGATGACATATTCATGGTTTAATTTTAACCACACACACAAAAAACAGTACATGTGGTGATGTGGGGCGAAGAGAGAGAGAGAGACCTTTCTGGCAATCTTTTTGACAATTGACTCACTAAAATGAGGCAGCTGGAGAAAAGGACCATAACCTTCACTTGATCCGCCAGTTGCTTTTCGTGCACTGAGGGGAACAGCCTACAAAGAGAAAAGAAGCATAGCCAGACAAATTTCAACTAAGTGATAGATCTTTCTTTTATGATCAAGGAATGTATGAGTAACTTATACTAAACGTAGCGAAAAAGGAGTGTGGATTTATATAAAAAAGTTTTCAAGAGTAAGATTGAGTTTGTTCCAGATTCATTTAATAGGATGAACTTATTTGACATTCTCATGTATGGGCACTTCCATTTTGTGCATTGGGTCGACGGTCTAAAATCATCAAAATTTGTTAAATTTCAAAATACACACACCATTTCACAAATACTAGTATGTTAAGAAAAATGAAATCAAAATATGCAATTGAAATCTTTGTGCTAAAGAAATAAAGATGCTACTTGGGAGCTCTGAAGTATACCTGAATTATACTCTGGGATAGTTCAACCACTCCCATTGCTGGTCTCAGCCATCCATGTCCTTGCTGGGTGCGCGGTATAATTGCCATCTGCATGGAGAGAGAATTTCTATAGTCAACTTACCCATAGAAAATGTATGAGATGAATAAGGAAAAGCCATATGAATAACAGATTAAGTTGAGAAGCATCACTGAAACAACATAAAGTAACATGAAGGGAGCTGTCTCTTTTTCTCTCATTAATTTGTGCATATAATAGTAGAAGAAATTTATGTTCCTGATAAGTTAATATAATAAATGAGCAGCAATGAATTAAGAATGGCAAGAATCCTATAAAGAAGTCATCTAGATGGATATCAATTAGAAATATTCTACATACTTAAAATTGATTTGATATAATTCAAGCAATACTCCATCCACAACCAACACCACACCCCACACTCCTCTTGAATTTTTCATTTTTTTTACAAAAAATTATATATATATATATATATATATATATATATATATATATATATAATATTCCATGTGCAAGGAAAAAAGAATTGTGAACGAATGCTAATACCTTCATCAATTCTTCAAGAAGACGAGGAGCAAGGGCAAGCATTTTTCTAAAATCATGCTGCAAAGATGGGGACAAAGCTGCAGTTTCACGAGTCAAGTGTGCTTGCATCAATAATTCAGACTGCAGTAGAAATCACATAAATTTCAGCAAGGAGAAGTACATCAAAGCACTCGAAAAACAGATTACACATTACCTTTACTAAAGCAGGATGCTGCTTCCAAAATTTAGCTTGCTCTTGTCTGATGTTTCTAAGGTCCAGATTTAGTTCACTCCGGACCAACACAAATAATTTCTGAAGGGATTCTTCATCAGTTCGACGAACTGGAATTTCCATGTACTCAGCAGCCCTGATAAAAACTTCCATCACTTTGCTGCATCATGAAACAAATTGGTATTAGGCACAATAAAAACTCTTAATAAAACCATGTAAAAAGTGGAGAGAAAACTGAGGTATTAATAGTATCAGATACATGAAGAGTTTGAGTGAGCATCACAGAATCAAGCAAATAACATGTGACAGAACAAATTCTAAAACAGAAGCATAAAAGGCTACTTGGGCATGCAATATTTTGCATCACACCACGCGGAACATTAATTGCACAAGCAAAATTCATCAGCATGCATTCTTACAGCATAAATGGAACCACCATGATTTTTATTTGTATCCAGATAAAACCAAGATATTATTCGACGAAACTACACAAGTTAAACATATATTATAAATCGCAGAATGCTGAGCAAGACAAATGTTTCTATACCTTGGGGCCAATGAAGGCTTCATAAAATGGTAATAAGCATACATTGTGTGATGCATGACATAGTTCCCAGTATATTTCGAAGACCTTGACAAGTATATGACGGCGACTGTCAGTGGCAAAATAATACAAACTCCTACAATTCCAAGAAGCAAAATTCCACCGGATGCTCCATCGATGTTCAGAAGGAATTGTGGGAGGGCAATCCCCATTTGGAGGCCCTACCAAAAAAAAAAGAAAGGGTTTATAGGTCTGTCTCTCAAGAAATCAAAACAGAAAGGTGAGGCAAAATGCTCTCCTCGCAGAAATGTACCTGCCTACCATCAGGATGTCCATATTTTTCAAAGTTCTCACGCGCTACAGGATCTGTTAGAGCCTGGTAAGCCTTGGAGATAAAATCGATAAAATATTTATGGGCCTCTGCACAGAAAGGTTTAACAATCATTCAGCGATAAAACCCATCAGTTTCCAACTCTGTAATGATTTAAAATGTAATTGTAAATTGCAGCATTCAAACACCTTCAACCTGGGTCTGGATTTTTGTCAGGATGATATAAGATTGAAAGTCTCCTATATGCTTTCTTTATTTCTGAATCTGACACTCCAGGTTCTAATCCAAGTATGCTGAAAGGCTCAAAAATTTGAACCTGTAGAATCCAGACATACATTAAATCCTGGAAGAGGATTATCTCAAAACATCACACAGAGCAAAAGAGTAGATATTAAGTGATTGATTTCCTTGTATATTTAGAACCCCTTCCAGTGGTATTTTTGAGTATTCTATTAGTAATTGTAAAATTAATAATACTCAGTAAGCTAGCATTAGAAATTTAGCCACAATAAAGCCATTCAAAAGCAGATTATTTATTTATTCATTTATTATTTCTTGATAATAAATTACATAAAAACTGACACATGATTGAACGAACACTACAAAGTATCTATGAATCCAACTATGTTCAGTAATAAAATCACAGCTTGATGGGGTGGATCACAGAAAGAGAAAGTACCTCAGTATTGAGATGTTTGATGTAGAAAATCAGAAGTGCAACAACCACCCACAGCAACAAAACTGTCAGGTTACTGTAAGTTGAAAAGTTTGAAATCTGAAAATTTCAAAGAATCAGAATTGTTAGGGCAATAAACCAAAAAAAAACCACCTATATACAGAAAAATGCACAACTAGCTACACCATGATTATCATCTGCAAAACTATAAAATAGGCAGGTCAAAGACTTACACGTTTGAATATAGACTTCCTATACTTCCCAGAGCGGAAGCAAGTTGAACAACGGCAATTAACAGTCTTTGTCTTTTCTCTGAATGTGAGGTATACATTGACAAATGTATAAGGAACTAGAGGCAGTGCAATCATTGTCAATACAAAGATGGGGAATAGCGCACTGTTCTCTTCAGATGCAGCCATTTTTAACTTCTAGCTTCTCACACTGCTGCTCTTCACTTAAACAGAAACGCATTTATTAATACAATTAACAGAAAAAATAAAAATTACAGCATCGGTTTCAAATGCAATGCATATTCGTTATTGTGAACCTAAGATTTATACTCCATATTCTAAGTCACATCTCCACATATTTCTTGCCTAGCTTCCCGCAAATCATCATATCACAACTAGCAAATTAATTAACCCGCATAGATTTTACAATTAATCAAGGAAGAGAGACCCAAGATGGGCCAAATTTTCCAACCCATGCAAGAAACATTCAAGAATTGACATGAAAAAAGTCTAAAAGTATTGATCAACCAATAAAACGAAAAAAGATTTAGCAGATCAAATAGAACACATAAATCTTGATGATAAACTCAAATTATTGAATACTGTAAACACCTGTTCGCGAAACCGCCTGAGTTTAACTGGAAAACAGATGAGCTGAGCCGCGGGAAAAAGAATGCCGAATTGAGGAAGCTCAAGTCCCGCAACTCAATCAGCCCTAGATTCTTTGAGGTCTGGAAGATGACGAAATTGATCGAGAAATTGAATTTATGATTAAATATCAACTCACAGTACGTCACATTTTCAACGTTTCAGAAGAGAATTGGACTAGAAGCAAAGCTGGCGGCCCATATTGCAATATACATGTTGGGTTCTGCCTGTGGGCCTCTATAATTACATGGGCCAACGGTTGTGATGCCCAAAATATTTGGGCCGGAAATTTTGATTCGGGCCTGAGCCATCCCATAAAATCTTATGATTAGGCTAGGGGGCCTTAAATTGAATTATTATATTTTATTGAACAATAATCATATATTTATATTTATTTAAATGTATTTAATTAAAATGATCTTATTATAATTATAATAATAATTATGTTATATATTATATATATATATATTATATTTTCAATTTATATTAATTTTAATATTAGTTAGGGATGGCAATAGAGTTTGTTTTCCATAAAAATGTCCGGGCCGATATATAATTTCTAGGCCCAAGCCTGACCTTATAATTTGTAAAAAAAATATGAGCCCAACTACGACCGCTTTAATCTTAAAAGTCTTTTAACGGTTTTTTAGACTATTTATTTATTTTAAATTTCAAAAATTTTAAACTAAATATATACTCCTTCCGTCCCACAAAAGTTTGAATGCCTTTTTTGACACGAAAGAAAAGCGATAATTTTTAGGGGTATTATGGTATTTTTTTGATAATAAATAAATGATAAAAGTGTTTTAGGTGTGTTAGGTAAATGTGATTTTTTTATAAATAAAGTGTATGAGAAAGAGTGATTGTATTTAATTTTTTACTTTTTTAGGAATGTGGAAAAGGGGCAACCCAAAATAGAAAGTGGGATGGAGAGAGTAAAAATTATATTAATTATCCTATTATAAAAGAACATTGCTCTAAACAATAAATAATAATAAATCTATCAATTACTTCATAAAACAAATAATCATTCATAAATGTCTACATCAATCAATTCTTGTTAACATTTAAAATGTATATAATATACTCAAATATATATAAAAAAAAATGTGTACACGATAATATAGATGGAAAGTGGGACGGAGAGAGTAAAAATTATATTAATTCATATATAATGTATGTATCCTATTATAAAAGAACATTGATCTAAACAATAAATAATAATAAATCTATCAATTACTTCATAAAACAAATAATCATTCATAAATGTCTACATCAATCAATTCTTGTTAACATTTAAAACGTATATAATATACTCAAATATATATAAAAAAATGTGTACACGATAATATAGTTTTCATACATTCAAACACTTGAAAAAATATAAGTAATTGCATACTAAATATTTAATATGTTGGTCTAAAATGTCTTAGAAAAGAATTAAGTCTGACCTGTTTAATAAAATTAATTAATTGAACCTAGCAGAATGCAAATTGATATTTCTCAATTGAATTCATATTTAAGGAAAATATAAGAGTGAATCAATACAATCATATCTCATGCCTATTTAAACTAGACAAATTAATTCCTATTTTAATGACGGTAATTAATAATTAATTTGACAAGAAAGGAAGAATATGCGAAATGGACGCTATTATATTCTCAACGTAATCTTCTGGGAAATTGGTTGGACTGAAATTGATTAAAAACGGAAAAAAGGTGAAAAATCAGGGCCACACGTATATATGGCAGTTGTGCCTTTTTGGGGCGATCACCTTTCCAGAGCCACGTGATGGAAGGCCCACCCGACGACCCACTGGGTTGCTCGCAGATATTTTGCGACCCGACCCGGTCAGCGGGTAGGCATCACTGTCGTGGGCCCCACCAGCCCAATCTCCCCCATGCAAATGCAGTGATCCAGCACTCGCCTACTTCACACGTAGCTACTTGTGTTTGGCCTCTTTACTTGTCATTCCCTTCTCACACTAATCTCTTCACGGATTTCATGGCTTCTTGAACTCGGTGCAGATCTGCCGTTGAAATCAGCTTTCTAGAGAGAGAAAGTTTCCCTTTCCGGTGAAATGGTGTATACGCTATCAGGAGTGCGATTGCCTACCGTGCCATCGGTGTGTAACAAGTTGGCGAGCAGTAGGTGGAACTCGCACGTGGATTCCACTGCTCGTTTCTCTCTCTTGTTGAAGAATAAATCCAATTCTCGTAAGTGAAGTCAATCCCCTCTTCGATCTTTCGGTTCGGTTCTTGTTGGAATGCTTTACTGCTGTGTGCGAATTTCGTTCTGTGTTTGCTTAAACTAGTAGTGGTGTTTTGTTAATCTTCTACCAGTAATTTTGCATCAATAATGGAATTAATCCTAGAAGACTGTGCGATTAATGATCAGTGCGTTTAGAAGGGAACAATTGACAGCGCGATTGATTAAGTTTCAAGTATGTCCTGGTGTGTTGTATAATCATCTCTTTGGTATATACTCATTTCGCATTTGAATCTTATGGAATGTGGTCTCGTGCTTATAAAGCTTTGCTTTGTTGATAAATCTAACTGATTATTCGATTGAATTGTGAGAGTTTGCGCATTTGGTGCTGGGATAGTTCGTCATTCTTAAACCATCTACTGGTTCGGATGAGCGGACTGCTTGGCTGACTTGTGTGTGACTTAGTAAAACAACTGTAGTTAATTCTAAAAGGTGAGGAACTAGGTAGTGTTATAGTGTTACCTGGCTCGCTATATTTTTCTTGCGTGTGTTGGGGATGGGTGGATTAGACCCATTATGAACAAATTTTCAGAAAATGGATTATACTTCACTAAATAACTTGTCAGTCTAAATCTCATTTATATTGTGTTTTGACTCTCTTTTTATTTAGTTCCATAAAACTCTATCTCGATTTCCTCTCCTATTGTACTCTGCTCCTATCAGTGTTATTAAAAGAAATTGAGTTAATTTTCTGGATAAATTTTGGCTGATGGTTGCCCTGCAGGGATTTTTTCTGGGAAGTCTTATGAATCTGGCTTCCAGTCATCTGCAGCAACTACTTCAGAGAAAGTCCTTGTTCCTGGCGCTGAGGATGAGGGTTCCTCGCCAGATGAAAAATTGGAGAGCCCGACAGTTTTAGATGATTCTGAGGCAAGCCAGCTTTAAAACCTTGATGCACCCCCCTCTAACACCCTGAATTGAAAGTTCAGTAGAGAATAGCTGTCCTGCATTTATAATCTGCCAGTTTAATCTGACCTGCAAACTGCCACAATTTGCTGTTGTTATGTTTAACACTTTTTTGAATTTCTACAAGTTTGTGGGTATTCTATCACTAGCCTCATTCAAAATCTTGAAAAACTGTCCTGTAAAACATATCTTTTTAAATTCAGCATATGTGACTTAGTAGTGGATGGGGATGGAGTTAGGAAGATCTGAAAGTCTGTTATTTTAAATGGTGACAGGCTTTTCAGCTAATGCAAGTATTTTTCTGCTATCTCCTATATGGAAGTTAAGATTAAGAATTTAGATAGCATTAAGCATCTTTCTAATTTGCTTTCTGATCATTAGTGGCTTCTTCTTAATTGGAAATGCAAGTTTCCTTTAAAACTTAAACAGAATACTGGCAGATTGGTAATGCGAATATTTAGTTTTACTGAATGAAATGTTGTAGTTTTATGACTTTATCACTTTATCCTGCGTGTGATGTTTTCTTATGCTTCATGCTTGTCGAAGATATCAGAGAATAAATGGTCTTAAGCTTCGCTTAATTTTTTATTTTTTATTTTTCCATAAGATAAGATATCATGAATATGATTTTGGAGGTAGAATACTAATGGAGGAAATAAAATATACTGTATTGAAGTCTTGCAGCATACCAGCTCGAAGCATGTATAGCTTTGGAACTTGGTTTCCAGCATCCATCATCTATGCTTTGTTGACTTTCCTTACATTTAACTCGATAAACTAACTATGGACTCTGTTGGAAGCCATACTTGATTCAGTAATACAGCCTCTTCTTTGAAGTTTTATTTCTGGTGATTATTGTTCCTAGATATCAGGTGATATAGAAAGGTCAGAAACAACACTTGAAATGAAGGTTGAAGATCAAGAAAATTTGGTTGAGCTACCAAGCTCCAGTGAAGCCACTGCAGGAGAAGATTCTGCTTCTGTAGAACTACTAGATGGAGATATTAAAATAAATGCAGAAGGGACATCAGACTCATATGAAACAATAAATTATGAATCTTCTAGGGTTAGAGAGAAAATCATTCCTCCACCTGGAACTGGTCAGAGAATATATGAAATTGATCCACTTTTGAACAATCACCGCGAGCATCTTGATTATCGGTAATAGACTCTTGACCCATTTTACTGAAATAATTTGTCTGAACTCTGAGGTTAAATTGGTATGGTTATACCATACATTAGGACTTAAACCTTCTTATTGTATTAATTTTTTTTAACATGTTTGGATCATCCTAGTTTGCTAATCTATCATTATTCTGAAACATAACGGTTTTGTGTCAGAAAATGAATTTATTTGTTTACCTCACTAATATGCTGTTTTTACAGTTACAATCAGTATACAAGATTGCGTGAAGCAATTGACAAGTATGAAGGTGGATTGGAACACTTTTCTCGTGGTTATGAAAAACTCGGTTTTAATCGCAGGTGTGTGGTCAGCCATTCCATTGGGCATTATATGCAGTTAGTCGTTCAAGGACAATTACCATTTAAATATGCATGAACCTACAAAACCAGAAAATTCTGAGTTCTAGACCAGGGGTTTCTGAAGCTATGCCGTGTCTTGAAACGGCTGTGTGGGGGGTGACTTATGAAAGTTGATAATGCGCAAGGAAGGAGTGCATATGTCTTCGTAATATTTTTACTAGTTGACATGACAAGGTGTTCATCCTTTTGTAACCAAAATCTGTTGAAGGCTTACACGTCTAGGGTTTTCATTGGCATCTAGCAATGCATTGTCACTCTATCATAATAAAACACAGCTTAGAAGACATCTCTTTTCTACTTGTATTTTTTGGAGAAGGAACCACTTATAATATTTGTGGAAGACTGAAATGATGAGAGTACAATAACCGTACATTGGAATAATACCAAATTTATTAGCTAGGGCTTTACCAAGCTGGGGCTAATCCCTTTGTTATCATGTAGTGGTTATACAATATGCATGTATAATTTCAAAGAAAATTTATGAAGTGTATTTTATGAGTTTGGTTCTGTTATATTAAAAGCGAATCTGTAGTCAGTTATTCTTCTAACTGTTTATTATATTAGATTATAAGTTGATCCTGTTGTAAGATATATAGAAACTCAGCCATTAATGTATTACTATACTAATTGCTAAAATTTTTACCAGTGAGACAGGTATTACATACAGGGAGTGGGCACCTGGAGCCAAGGTTAGTTCTGCTTATTAATTCATTACACTTTTATCTCCTTCGATTGTATAATACAACAAGCAGTTGTCCTTTGGACCATTTACTTTCAAACATACTGATGATCTGCTTATTAAAGCTCAAATATTTTTCTCCTTGCACTAGTTTTTGTCATTATCATAAGAGGTAATTGGGCCAATTTCTGCCCAATGTGGTCAAATATTAAACAAAATGGCTTCTTTAATATAATTGGAATCCTAGTTTACTATGTTTTGAATCATCTAACTTCACCTGCAGTGGGCGGCTCTTATAGGAGATTTCAACAATTGGAATCCTAATGCTGATGTCATGACTTGTGTAAGCGACCTTTCAGTATCTCTAAGTTCTTTTCAAGAAGCTAAAGTTTTGTTAATTTACCAAAAGAACTCAAAATTGTATTAGTTGCTATCTTTTCTCTCTATGCTTTATCTTGGTGTTGTACTGTTATAAAATTTCCAGACCTTGGTTTGCTGGGTCTTGTAAAGACTGTTGTAAATATTTTCTGTTTACATTTTTCTTCGCTGTTACAGATGTTTATTTCACCCCGTCGTGATTAGACTCACTGAGCTTTTTGCAGAATGAATTCGGTGTTTGGGAGATCTTTTTACCAAACAATGCAGATGGATCCCCAGCCATCCCCCATGGTTCCCGTGTAAAGGTAATATTTCTTGATGGGATGTAGTGCCACCTCATAATTTTTTTTGATATTGTGCTGGCCCATTTTTGAAATAGTTGAAATAAATAAGGTTAGTGTTATTTATTTGTCAATAGAGAACTCTATGTTTGCTGTTGTGCCTCCAAAATTTGCAACTATTATACTCTATTGCAATGGCTTAATCATTGCTGGAATTGAATGAACCTATCACCCTTTCTACAATGTACTAGCAAGTTGATGCTGTCTATATGTTTTAAATGTAGATTCGTATGGATACTCCATCTGGCTTAAAAGACTCTATTCCAGCTTGGATCAAGTTTTCTGTTCAGGCTCCTGGGGAGATTCCATATAATGGAATATATTATGATCCTCCAGAACAGGTGAATTTCTGTGATGTCTGTGTTTTCATTATTATATGGCCTGCTTTTTTTTTTATTGTTTCTTGTGTTTCTGCATCTATATTGCAATCCAGGGGTATGCGCATAAACTAATTCCTTGGGACTCCAGAATCTCCATTTTTCAATATAATAAAAGAAAAATATGTGGTCTACAAGAATTATATACTATCTTAGAGAGGCATGAAGGCTCTTTTTTTGGACATATTATGATTTTTCTGATTGTATTCTTGTTTTCAATTCCACTTAAAAAGGATTATTTTTGTGTATATCTTTGCAGGAAAAGCATATATTTAAACATCCCCGTCCAAAGAAACCAAAATCACTCAGGATATATGAAAGTCATGTTGGAATGAGTAGCAAGGTATACATCTCCTCTTTAATGACGTTTTGTCCACCTCCATGTGCTTCATTAATCATGTTCAACTGGTTTGTGACTTATGCTAATTGCTGATTTGTAATCACAATAAAAGCTTGACTGGTCGATTTTTCTTTAACACCAAATCATATAAGATTATTCTGATCCAAAGAGAAGTTCACAGACCGTAAAGGCTATTTGATATTAGAATACACATCTGTGGTTCTTTTAAGATTAAGGGTGCCATTCTAAAGAAGTTTTGTTGTCAAACTTAGGTTAAAAACTTTAGGCTTCATAACTTTAATGTTGTTTTAGTTACTTTTGTATTCAAATTTGGCTCTAACAGCTATATTATTGAATTGAATTCAGGATCCCATAATCAATACATATGCCAACTTTAGAGATGAAGTTCTTCCTCGCATCAAGAGACTTGGGTACAATGCTGTTCAGATAATGGCAATTCAGGAGCATTCGTATTATGCAAGTTTTGGGTATTATGCCTCACTTCAGTAATGTTTGTTCTGAAGGAATGTTGTATTTCTGAGGTTCAATGAGCTCTGTCCTTTCTCTTCCATTATTTCTGGTTTGGTTTCTGATAAAAAAATTTATATTCACTTGCCCCAGCTACCACGTGACAAACTTCTTTGCGCCAAGCAGTCGCTTTGGGACTCCAGATGACCTTAAGTCCCTAATAGATAAAGCTCATGAGTTGGGCTTACTTGTTCTCATGGATATTGTGCACAGGTATATTGGATATCTAATTTTTAATATCTTTCAAGTATTCATCTTTATTTAGTAATCATTTATATAGCTGGTGAGTGTTATGCCCATTAGGTTCACACCCACAAATAATAACAAAGCTCATCTCAATATGTCTAAGAGGATTATGATATTTTTATATTTAGTACGTTGAATTGCTTCCAGGAGATGAAATTGTATGCTGCACGGTTCATATCCCAAGGTTATCTCTTGTATGATATGCTAAGGGAAAAGTTTTTAGAAACATAGCTTTAAATATATAATCGTAAAAAATAACTATATGCATTTATATTTCCCACACAACACCTGATAAATATAGAGAAACATTTCTGTATAAATAATGTTATAATTATTGTAATTAGAGATAGATTTCAAATGAAAGGACCATAGTTTTCAAAACCCGATAATTAATTTTTTATGATCTCTGATGCATATTTACAAGGTATCTGCAGCATAAAATGTAATTGAGATTATACAGTTTCACCATTGTTTTGAAGAAGGTTTTGTAATTTTTCTGTATTGTCAGGTGTTCTGTATTCAATTGTACCCCCCCACCCACCCCCCAAAAAAAAACCAATTTATAAAATATTCTGTTATGAATTCAAGATAATATTGTAACTTTCATTTGTCATTCAACTAAAAGGTTTCAATTTCTGCAGTCATGCATCTAATAATACTTTGGATGGGTTGAACATGTTTGATGGCACTGATACCTGTTACTTTCACTCTGGATCGCGAGGTTATCATTGGATGTGGGATTCTCGTCTTTTTAACTATGGACAATGGGAAGTATGTATTGTCTAGGTTACATAGTTGCTTTGTAATATGTGAATGATTTAGTGTTTTTATCATTCTCGTCTAATATGCCTTTATTTGTAGGTGTTAAGGTATCTTCTGTCCAACACAAGATGGTGGTTGGATGAGTACAAGTTTGATGGTTTTAGGTTTGATGGTGTGACATCAATGATGTATACTCACCATGGTTTAGGGGTAATCTTTATATATAGTGATACAATTTTCCATCAAATTTATAAATTAATATTGTTGATCACACTTTGTTCTTTCTGTCTGATATCTATTTGCTTTGAATTATATGATGACTGAAGATGGTGGGTGGCTTATTAACCAAATGAACTAAATTTAGACCAATGTATTGATTTGTGCTAAAATAGAACCATAAAATTCAGTTTGCTTTTATGGTTTCATTTTGGTAGAATCTCAGTCTTCAGTTTGATTAAGATTTTCAGCCATGCTGCAAAACCAAAATGAAGTTATTATTATTTTTTTTAATTCTTTATTATATTTACTGTCTACACCCATCTTTTGCTGCTCTTAGGGAACAAACTCCTCTGAGACAGGCCTTCCTTCATTTATCCTGATCTCTTCAAGATCATGGCATCCATCAATACCATTTGGTTTCACTTAACCTAGATTTGGTTAGTTTTGTCTAAAGAGCAGCCATAGAAGAAGTTCAAATTGACTTTCAAATTGACTTCAACAGAATTCTTATCCTATCGTTGATTATTTCCCTTGGATCCTTCGGGAAGCAGGCTACTCTGTTTCAGAGGCTTTATAATCCATCATTCATGGTCTGTTATGTTTTCATCTTTTATTTGTCCTGTGTCCTTTTACTTGGATGTTTTAGTCACTGGTTGCTGGTTTGTCACCAAAGGTGGTTCTTGTTCTACATTGAATGGAGAGGAAAGGTCTGTCCTGTATATGCTGTTTTGTCTAGTCATCTGTTGGAATATATATTCTAAATGTTTCAGTTCTGTTCTAGTTGATAAGAACCTAGCGAAGCTCTACATTGTTTAAACATGAGTCCATGACAGATGCCTACCACTTTAAGGTGTAAATTTAGCCTAGAGAAATGACAGTTGCCTTTCAGTTAGCATGTTTTGTTTATTTTCTTGTCTTCTGTTTTTCTGTCTTATTGTTTGTATGCTCAGACTTACAATGTATTGTTGCTTGACAGACTGGATTCACTGGAAACTACAATGAGTACTTTGGATATGCAACCGATGTTGATGCCGTGGTGTATTTGATGCTGGCAAATGATCTTATGCATGAGCTTTTTCCCGAAGCCATAGCCGTAGGTGAAGATGTAAGGCTGAATATTCATTTAAACAGATAGTTTTCATGCCCTGTTTATTTATTTGTCAGCTAGTTGTTTAGTTTTTTTTGTAGTGTTCGATTAAATAGTAAAGAATGGACAGCTGTCAGCCTTGAAGAGATTTTTATGCAGGTGTTTTAGTCGCTGCTTGATGTGAAAGTAAAGGCACTTTTGGATTTATAACTTAATTACTCTCTGTGGCCTTTTTTTTCTTGATTGTCCTTTGATTTCAGTTCTATCTTTTTGCTAGCAAGCAACATGACTGTTAAACATAGATCTTCTGAATTACATATACTAAAACACTCCTGGCATATATTTGTCATGGTACTGCCCATTATATATTGTTTGCAACTTCCCAATGTACTTCTTTCATTCCCATTCATACTTCTCGTGTATAAAATTAAAATCCCTGTTGTAGTTTGATGTATGCACATAATTATAATATTGAAGAAACTTTGCAGAACGTTAATAGCCATTATTAGCAATGTACTGTCTCCAAATGCCAATGGAGCATTATTCAATGATCACTATTCTAGAATGACAAAAATTCTGGCTGTGTGTATAATATATATTTGATATGCACAAATAATCCTTTCTTAGAACTGTAGTCTGTAATTCTAAAATTGCATTGCATTTACTTTTACTGAATTAACTCAATATAGAATGTCTTCAAATCTCAGGTCAGTGGCATGCCGACTTTCTGCATTCCTGTTCAGGACGGTGGTGTTGGATTCGACTACCGTCTACACATGGCCATTGCTGATAAATGGATTGAAACACTAAAGTATGTTGCCCCCAAAGCTCTTGCATATATATTCTATACTGGAAATTAATAAATCTGTCCTCTCCCTGAGGAATTGTTTTCCAGAGAGAAGACTTGGAAAATTGGGCAGTTTAGATTCTATATGTGGGTTCTCTTTTACTCATCTGAAAATTTGTAGAGATTCGTAAAAGAAAAAAAAGTGTACCGAAAAACGACCAAGTTTAAACTTCAATTAAAATTCTTACTTGAATGAAATTCACCTGACTACTCACTACACAGCCTGAATTTTATATGGAACCACATAACGTTAATTCTGCTTGTTTTCTAACTTAAAATGGATTTCTTGTCACTATATAACATATATTTTAAATTACTGCACACTGTCTATATGTTGCTCATCATTCAGTGTCTCTTTTTATACGTTTTGATCCAGGAAAAGGGATGAAGATTGGAAAATGGGAGATATTGTACACACTCTGACAAACAGAAGGTGGCTGGAAAAATGCGTTGCCTATGCTGAAAGTCATGACCAAGCGCTTGTTGGTGATAAAACTATTGCATTTTGGTTGATGGATAAGGTGATTCATTAGCCTAACATTCGGCAGTTATGTTGGATTGAACCATTTCAGATTCAGATATATTAGTTAGTTTAGGAAAAATGAAAATCTTGTTTCCTCAATTATATCAATGTTTTTCCATTTGCTTATTCTTTTACGAAGAGATAGAATTTTCTTTTAGCTGGAAATATGTTAAAATTTGTGTTATTGAAAGAATAATGATATAATTGACTCTGAAAAAATAATCAGGTGAATTGTTGGAATAGAAATTGATAAGACTGATGATGCCAAATCTTCATGTTCTACAAACGAAAGCAAAATATAATTGTCATTCCTCTTATATTTCTGTAGACTTTCTCTTTACTTTTGTGACAGCTATAAAGTAATTATCTTGAAGACAATCATTTTCCACTTTATATTGAAACTTATCATTGTGTTTTATATCTTATTCTCAGGATATGTATGATTTCATGGCATTG
Organism: Pogostemon cablin; assembly: GCA_023678885.1. Classification (NCBI taxonomy): domain Eukaryota; kingdom Viridiplantae; phylum Streptophyta; class Magnoliopsida; order Lamiales; family Lamiaceae; genus Pogostemon; species Pogostemon cablin. The sequence continues at coordinate 3,614,711 of CM042983.1, forward strand.
GATAGACCATCCACGCCCACAATTGATCGTGGAATAGCATTACATAAGATGATCAGGCTTATCACAATGGGATTAGGTGGAGAAGGGTACCTCAATTTCATGGGAAATGAATTTGGACATCCTGGTAGGTGCTCAAATAGAAATATTGACAGCAAGAATAACATAATTGAGAAGTTGAATCTCCTTTGATACACAAATTACATGTCATTAACCCTGATTCCTTTAAACCAGAGTGGATAGATTTTCCTAGAGCCACTCAATATCTTCCTGATGGCACAGTCATTCCTGGAAATGGTTTCAGTTATGACAAATGCAGGCGTAGATTTGATCTGGTAATTTCTGTACTAATTTAAGCTTATTATGATCCTCTATGTTACATGCCAGACATCCTTTATAAAAAGTCGGTCGTCTCAAGAAACGAAAATTAGTCTTAGGTTTGTTTAAGCAAGAAACAGAAGCTTTGCCATTAATAGCGAAATTATACAAGCCTGAAGGCTTATCTGTACTAGAATGTGTTTCGCTCTCTAAAATCGGAACATCAAGTTTATGATACAAGGCTAAACATATTTTACTTGATGATGATAGGTGTTACCTAGTGGTGATTTTCTGAAAGAAAGCTTATGTTAAAAATTTAAAATGATGACGCGAGTCGTTGACCAAGCTCATTATTGGTAACCTGGTCAAATAAAGGATGGGTGACTTTCATTTATGATATCTCTCTAGCACTTCTGATTCTTTTTGTCGTTTGTAGTTATAGTAGCACCTTAAACAAGAGAAAAGGTTTTTCAACTAGATTTTCATTTGCTTGTCATATAAATTGAAACCTTTTTGTTATGTCTTACAGTAATGCTTATGCATGCAGTGTCATAAAGTAGTTCAGCCATATGGTTTACATCATTAAATAAAATGACCAAATAATTGATTTTTGACAAGCTACTTGCTATAATAAAAGTTCGCATTCTGTAGAAAGTAGTAAAAGCCTGTTTTGAGTTTTCCTTGAACGCTGTTATGTTACATCATTTATCACACGGTCCTTTGCAGCAACTTTTTTATCTTCTCGAATTTATCTTTGATGTGCATCCAGGGTGATGCGGATTATTTAAGATATCGTGGGATGCAAGAGTTTGACCAAGCAATGCAACATCTTGAAGAAAAATATGGTGTACGTCCTTTGGTTTAATTTCTTGCTTAAATCGAACTTAAATGATTCTTCATGTGATCATAAGAAAACTATTTATATGAGCTTCTGATGGCCTCAAATGAATTTCTCATAAAAATTTAATTGCTGCTTAGTTCTTGGTTTGAGAAGCATTGATCTTGTTCAGAACCATCAAGATACCTGAAAGAGTGGTAAGAGCTTATGATGTGATTGTTGTCTTGATCTGGCTTTTAATTAAAATCCGACTGTGACAGACCATTGTGGCTGGTTGATAAATGCGAAGCTAATTAGAAACACCAAATGCCTTGTATTGTGTGGGGTCAATGAAGCAACTACTATCTGTATAAAGTCCAAGCCATCTTTCCGATAAATGTGATGATTATTTGTTCTGGTTGGGCATGATATTTCTTGAAAGCCTCAACATAGAGCAACAGATCTTCCATCAGATAAATTTCAGAAAATGATTTTTCAGTAAATTTTATAGCTGGTGTTTCCCAATGCAGGTTTTGAATTACTATAATGTAAGATTTCCTATATCTCTGGATGTGAGAAAGCAGAATTTCAATTTAAGTATTTAACTGTGTTTTCTTCATGTGGCTCCATTTTTTTTATTTCTTCATCCTCATCCTTTTCCACTGCAGAAGGTAGAATAGGAATGTGATTTTTTCCAGTATCCACCTCATAATTTATGCACAAAAAAATCGTTGTCGCCTCACCTCTGTCAGCAAAAGATAATTGTTGAAATCAGTATTCTAAAATTTGTCCCTGGTGGCTCTCTATTCATTGCCTATTAAAACATGCAGAAAATCAACATGATTTTTACTGTGCTATAGGACTCTTTTGAGTAATTACTAATTAGGTTAAATATTGACCTCTTAAACTACGCTGACACTCTAGGTTCATGTTGTTTTCTTCTTACATCATTCTAATCTTTATCGAGGTCATTGTTCAACTCTTTGTTTTTACATCCTGATGGTTTCGAAGTTTATATCTTGATGGTTAAAAGACTGACAATTTTTTTTTTTTTTTGGCAGTTCATGACATCAGAGCATCAGTACATATCAAAGAAGGATGAAGGAGATAGGATGATTGTATTTGAAAAGGGAAACTTAGTCTTTGTCTTTAATTTTCATTGGGGTGGAAGTTATTCAAATTATCTGGTAGGCTGCTTTAAGCCTGGAAAATACAAGGTATATGTTGGCTTTTTTGTTATCATTTCATATACATTGTTGATTTAGTTCTTTTAGTTAAATTAACTATTATGCTATGTACTACCTCAAACCCAGCAACAGGAATAAGTATTCATAAATGTACAAAAAGAAACATCCATCTCTAGTATAAAATGTCATTTTTTTCTCATTCATTAAAAATGGGATATTTATAAACACTATCCTTAATAATGGTTTCATTGAAAAAAAGTTTCTCCAATAGATAATTTCACGTAATTATGTTGTATGGTTAGGTGATCCAGTGTTTGATTGTTACCGTCTAATCGTAGTGTTTTATTTTTTTTCATGTAGTCATTTTCTCATTTTACTAGACTATTCTCACTGTCCTTTTCAGGTTGTTCTGGACTCGGATGATCCACTGTTTGGCGGCTTCGGGAGAATAAGCCATGAGGCAGAGTATTTTACCTCTGTAAGATAATAATCTATTTTCATGATCATTTTATGATTTAAGCTCGTATTTTTTATTATGGAGTACTCTTACAAAACTAGATGCCCACTATGAATGAAGGATTATAACCTGGAATTTCCCTCCCTGATAAAGCACTAAAACTAACTGTAACTTTGGATTTTACATTGCAATGTTTTGTTTTGAATCTAAGTTCTCGAGGTTGCTAAATCATTTCAATTTCACTGCTATGTTTATTTGGATCATTTAACCATCTCTAGCAATACCAAATACTTTTTGAACAGTCTCTAATCAGCAACGAGGGAAATTGTTTTCTCCGTACTTGAACTTGAAATTGAAAATTTTTAATAATTTTATGGGTTTCATCATATTCCTATCCATATATACAGAATATGTTACGGTTCAAGCAGTGTCGGAATGTTTAATGTCTTATGGCTCATATATTTAGACAAGAATTTGATCTTAAAGCAGATTCATGGTATTACACAAAAGATCAGGTTTTAGTGCTCTTTGTTCTGTTGTATTCCGTAATTCCGTTGCATGCTTAAACATCTCAACACCATTTTCACTCATTCATTCTTCATTGTGATCTTATTCAACAGGAAGTGTTACATGATGGTCGACCCCGTTCATTCTTAATATATGCACCTGCTAGGACCGCAGTGGTCTATGCATTGGCTGAAGACACAATAGTTAACCCTATTGACACCGAAGTCAGCGGCAGCACACAAACTCCAGTCGAATTTACCGCTGACACTGAAGTCAGCGGCAATACACAGACTCCGGGCGAAGTTACTGTTGATGCTGAAGTCAGCAGCAGCACACAATCTTTGGGCGAATTTTAACTGTGTCGCTGATATCGGGCTAGGTTTATATGTGCACTATGCTAGTCCTGTACAGTTCTCATATCCAAGGCTCCTGAAGCAGCTGAAGCTGCAGCAATCCAGTAAGTTAAAACACGTGAAAAACTCGGGAGGTAGACAAAGTCGCATAGATTCTTACCAAGGCTATGAGAAGATTGTCACTTAGGCACTTGTTTGAGTCTGAGCCAGGAATACCGATTACAGTAGAATTGAAAACTTGGTTGTTTCCATCGAATTTTAGAGCCATGCATTCACTACTATTTGTATTCTCTCAGGCTGTCATTGGTGATGAAAATTCTTGGTTAACAGAGAATATATATGGTGTAGCAGCTTTTGAATAAGCATGGTTCCTTTTATTCTCTTCTTAACAATAACGAGAGCCCAATATAATAATTTTTTTTTAGGACAAACAATTGCCTCATTCGATATTGAGACCTCTCTCTGCCACAATTGTTTTGTAGTGCAATAAAAATATCTAATTTAATATCAAAACTATCCTCATATTATCGCTTACCATTTCTTTGTATTCCTGATTTGCCAATACAAGTATGATGATTGAGTTGGAATGTCTGATAATTCGTATCCATTTTAGTTTTATGTTGAAATGTTAATGTTGCATTAGATACATCATAAGAGAACGTCATGCAGCATTTCGGGAACACATAGTAAAGAGCAACAACAGTCAATCATCCATAAAACCACATTTAACTCAAGAACTAACATAGCTAGTTTCCGACGCTGTGCTTCTTGCTAGACGATGCAACACGCTTGTCGGAGACGAGGTGGATGTCGACGATCTCAGCGCCTCCGCCAATGGACCCCCCATTGGAGCCACCCTATTAGATGACTCCCACGCCATGCCCCAATTCCTATCCCTCTCTTCACTTGTCCTCGACTCGCCCTCGTTGCCAGTACCGAGCTTTAACGAGAAATCAGACCCCGGTGTAGAGATGGACAAGTTGGTAGAACTGTCCGTTTCTTGTAGTGATCGAGGCCAATCGTCAAAGAAACGTCGAAGTGTTCGACCACCATCGTTTTGGGATTCAAATGTACACTTTGTCTCAACTATGGACTCTAAAGGCCTACAAAATTACATCATTTTGGAGTGAAGTTAAAGCAGTGTTGAAGGGAAAGAAAAAGAAAAGTTGACAAGAACACAAGTGGTTTAGAGTGATTGATATTTTAGCACAAAACAACAATTGTCAGTGTGGTGGGCCTGGCCATTTTCACCCAACAGCTGAAAGCATTTAAAAAGAAACTTGTGTTTGAAAATATGAAGCCAATTTTGGTGGGGATTGGGTTTAGATCTCTGTGCATCAAATTTATTCACTTTCTTACTTTTGGGGAACAAAAAACATCTTCAATAACATGATTGTGAACCCACACAACCACAAGAAACACATATCTAATCTAAACAGGCATTGATAAAGAAACGTGTGGCCATGTCTAATTATAGATGAAAGCGTGTTTTCAATGCAATCAAAACGTTAACTAATTAGGGTTTAACAATGCATAGTTTAGACTTTAGATATACCTTGGACTGTGATGAAGATCCATGGAAGTCAAAGGTCCTCCGGAGAGAGTAAACTGAGGTGGGGCGGCGCCGCCACTAGAAACTCCTTGAGCGGTGGAGGTATTAGGTTTGACAGCATCACCGCCGCCGTAAGTGGTGGTGGAAGTGGGGTTTTCCACAGGCTTTCTTGAACGGTTTCTTCCACGGTGCATGTGGCGTTCACAATACTTGTGCCCCGCCACCACATCCCTCGAGCACCGCCACTTCTTGCCGTCGGTTCTCCGGCACCTCCCCGGCTCAGGATCCATCGCACCCTTCCCCCAGTACCCCGCCCGCGCCGCCACTGATCCACCACAATTAATCAATTCAAACCGATCATATCACAATTCACAACAAGAAACAGAAATCTGAGGAAACTTACGAGGTGGCTGGTAATGAGGGTAGTACTGATGAAGAGGGGTGCAGAGATAGTAAGGTGGGGTGGTGGCGATGATGCTTTTCTTGACAAGGTGGAGGAGCTCCGGCGGGACAGCAGCGCCAGCCATGATATGTCGGAAGATCAAAGCTTGAAGCTCAAGTTCTTGCCACTGAGCCAAACTGAAGTAGCTCCCCATTTCTGAAATATTACAATTTATAAATCAGACTTAACACACAATCTTATTTATTCATCAACAACCAAACAAACAAAGTAACAAACAACTATAGTGGTCAAGTGATACTCTTCTTTTCTCTTGGTGGGGGTAAGTCAAGTGATACTTTCTGATAACACTACTGTCACAACAGAAACTGCAGAAAGAGAGAGAGAGAGAGAGAGAGAGAGAGAGAGAGAGAGAGAGGGGGTGTACTGGGAAATTTGGTGGCAGAAGAATTGGTGGAGTTATTATCACAAGTGTACGGTAAGGAGGTGGTGGTGGGATCAGGTACGAACAAGGGTAGTGCAGGTGGGGGGTGGTGGTGGTGGTGGTGGTCTGAAAGTAGAACTCTTGTTGCAGAAGATGTTTCTTGTTCTTCTTCTTCAGACTCATCTCTCCATTGCTTCAGATTGAAGTCCATCATAGAGAGAGAAAGGGGGAGAGGGGGGGTTTGCAGTAGAGGTGTGTGGTGGGTGAAGTGAAGTGAGTTTGGTGCATAATAAACCAAAGTAAAAGTTGTTTTCTACAGCGACATTACAATGGACACTTTGACAGTAATTTACAGGAAATATTTACTAGTAATTCCTCCGTCCCAGAAAAGTTGGTATAATTTTTTTTTTGGCACAGAAGTTAAGGAGTATAATAATTTAATGTAAAGTGAAGTAAAGTGAAGTGAGATAAATAATATTTAATGTGTAGTGGGTAGTTGTATTAGAGGTGATATGTGGGGTCCATGAGAATAGATTAATTATTTGTGTGTGGGTCTCATGTATTAAAAAAGAAATGTGTCAACTTTAGTAGGACAAACCAAAAAGAAAAGTGTGTCAATTTCTAAGAAATGGAGGGTACATTTCTTATTTACCCGACAACACTCCTCTCATATATTCATTATATTCTGATCCTGCACTCTTTTTAATCATTATTCAAATTATATCATAACTATTACTCCCTCCATCCCATAATAATTATCTTACTTTTTGTTTTTGTCAGTCCCACAATAACTGGCACATCCCAAAAATGGAAATCTCACATCAATCAACAACCTCAAAAGTTATCTTAATTTTAAAAATATGCTCCCACCTGACACACATAACATACTTTATAGTAATTTATTTATTACTTAAAAATACCACAATACCCCTAAAAAGTTAATAAAATTGATCAAAAAGCAACTTTTCTTAAACTTTGTGTCTACACGTATACTCCCTCCGTCCCTAGTTAAGAGTCTAATTTTGCTATTTTGGTTGTTTCACCCAAAGGATCTCATTTCCTTTTTTGGACATATGGGACCCACCCACACCCACTAATATAATTAAAACATAGGACCCACATACTCACTAATACAACTACCTACTGCATATTAAATAATAATACTTCTTAATTCATGTGCTCAAAAGCAAATGAGACTCTTACCAAGGGGAGTATATACAAGCCATCTTTGTTTGCTCGTATGTATATAATCTCTGTGTCAAGAGGAAGGTATCCTTTTGTATTTATATTTTTGCGGCTCGCATTCTCTGTGTCATTTTGGTACATCATCTCATGTGCCAAATCGTTGGATGGACGACACGTAGGAGAGAGGAAACTATACCCTAATCCTTAAACCCTAGGGGCAATGGTTGGATTTAATTCCCTCCTACGTGTCAATCACTAAATGCGTGGCACAGGAGATGATGCACGAAAAAGGCACAGAAGATTCGGTGTGATATTTTTGCTCCTAAATATGATCTTGGATGTCCTATTACATTTTGGTGTTACATCTCATGTTACACGCGTTAGATAAGTGACAGGTATGCAGAAAGGAAAATCTTAACATTTCTCCTTATGGTTGATTGTTAGGGTATAGAATAATTTATCTTACGTGTAAATCTTCCTACAATTTGTAACAGGGAATGTAACACAAATCTGTAACAGGATATCAACAACTTAAATATAAAATCTCTTTATCATGAGTAAGATATCATTTGTATTTATTTTTTACATGCAAATTAAAATATTATTATTTTATAAAAAATAATAGTTGTATTAGCGATTAATAATAGGTTTGGAAAGAAAATTAACAATTGAGTTTGAAAATATTGTACGCTTCACTTCTCCCGTCCAAATGATTTGCACATTTTCAAAATGATAACAACTTAGTTATCACTTGCAACACCAAAAAAAAAAGTCATTAAACTTTCTACATTTAATTTAATCATATCTCATATACTTTATTCTATTAAATTATTCTAAATATTCATTTACTTTTTATATCATCGCATGAACAAGTTCCATTTCATTTCATCCAAATACACTCAAAAGAAATTTTCGGAGAAAAAAAAAACATTAATGCTAATTTTCGTCTAAAAAAATCAGTGTTCGAGTAGAAAATGTTTTTAAAATAGTAATACCACAATTTCATATAAAACTGTTTTCTATGTATTTTCTTGTAATGTTTTTTATATCATGATTCATTTCTATGTATTTTCTTGTAATGTTTTTTATATTATGTGGTTTTCATCGATGAAGTGACACCCCAAAAAATCACACACTAATTAAGAGTATATATATATATATATATATATATATATATATATATATATATATATATATATATATATATATATATATATTGATGTAATATATCAATGTGAATTAATAATAAAGTGATTGTAAATACATTTTTTCTAATAAAATTTTAATAATTTGAAAAGTTTTATTTAATGACAAATGATTATATAATATTATATTGAAATCTTTAAATAGTTAACGTTATAATTTATTATTTTAATCATCATAACATAGAATTTGCTAATAAAGGATAAAAAATTGGTGACAAATAATTTCAAATTCATGTTTGGACATTACATTTGATTATGAAACAGCAAGACAAGACAATTACAAGAAGAAAAAGTGAAAATAATAATTATAAAAAGAAAATAAACATTATTCATTACTAGTAAAGATGAAGAGTGGGGTAGTGTCTGAAAGATTAGCCTGCAGCGTCTGTGTCTCTGCAGCTTTGGGAACATAAATAGTAAAAAACAGCTATTTAATATATGAATTAATTGTTTAATAAAATAGGTTTTCGAGGAATATACTATTAAAATTAATATCATTTTAAAAGATTAAATAGAAAAAAAAAATGAAGTTAGGTTATCACCAATAATGAAAAGTATGCTGGGATCCTCTACATAAGTTGAGGGTTACTATAAAATAAACAAATTTTTTTTTCAATGACAGTTTGTTATTCTTAAAATTTTTCAAAGTAATAATAAATTATAAATTAAGTTATATGAGTTGAAAAAATAAAATGTTGAAATTAAAATATACTGTGGAATTATTGAAATAAGATCGTTTATTTATTTATTTTAAAGTGTGAACTTATTATAAAATGGACAAAAATAGTCAGTATAAATTTATTTTTTTAGACCAGATTGCTATTTATTTAAATATCAATAGATTAATTGATCATTATATAAAAATGATTTGATATGCATATTTGTTATGAAAATATTGATAATAATATATTTTCATCACTCTCTCACTGATCAACCAAGTTGATCATTATATAAAAATAATTTGATATGCATATTTGTTATGAAAATATTGATAATAATATATTTTCATCACTCTCTCACTATAATCAACCAAGTACATAGCAAGTTTAAACAAGCAAAAAACAGAAAACACTAAGATCATCCAAGTATATAGCAAGTTTAAATGTGAGTGCGAAAATTAGAGGAGAACCACATTTTGAGCAGTTATTGAAGATCCAAACACACACTATCACACCATACCATTTAAAATTCATCCATCTTTCACACTTTTCATCCATTCAATCCATTGGTTCTCACTAAATTCATCTATGATTTATAATGATATCAAAATCATGTAGTGACATTATTTATTTAAGCCTGTAAGTTAAGCAATGTCGACATTATAGCAAGTTTAAACAAGCACACAAAACAGAAAACAGTAAGATCAAGTATATAATAAGTTTAAACAAACACAAAACAAAAAACACCACATATTTGAGGTTAAAAACACAAAAAAAATAAAATTACACCACAGTGAGTTAATATCATATAAACTGACCTGTCAAATGGTGAAAAAATGACAAAAAAAAAACATATACCTCCGCTACCTCATCAATCTCTTGATATGCATATTTGTTATGAAAATATTGATAATAATATTTTCATCACTCTTTTTCTTAGTCATAAATACGAAATTACATTATGCTAAAATTTGTGTAGTTGAGGGAACATCATGCTTCCAAATTTTGAATTTTTTTTAAAGTTATACCATTTAATATTAAATAGCATACTTTTTAATATATGAACGTGTATCCTTTAATTCTTAAAAAAAATATTTTTAATCAAACACTTATATTATTTATCTTTTTAAAAAAATAATGTTTTTAATCTAATATTTATATCATTTATATTTCAGCCGATTTTTTCAATAAAAAATTATATCCTTATTAATTAAAGTGTAAACTCTTTAAAATCAAATATTATGCACACACATTGAGACACAAGAGAAATTAAATTTGTTTGAAGTTTTTTAGATTAAGTTACATGTCATAGGGTTTGATGTCGGTTATATGTGTTTCCTATTAATAAAATTTAATTATTTATTAAAAAATTAATAGAACATATGCCATATGCCAATATGTTATTGACAAACTATATAAGTTTTTATTTAATAGTATTTTTTTTATTAAATTTGTCCCGCCAATAGTCCTCCCACACATAACTCATCATATTTAATTGCAAAAAATAATTAAATTTTATGAAATTTTTTTATTAGCGTTTATCAATTAGTTCATTTCAAAATCACATTTTTATATGTTTATTTTATTTAGTTTATAAATTTTATGTAAAAAATATAAAAAAAAAAAAAACGAAATTTGATCTGCATGGACTAATCTATCCGTTCATATATGCTCGCCCTCATTATAACCCATAAAACAGTAGGTTTACACTCGCCAACCTTTTTTTATAGCTCTAACTTTGATTATATGAATTCAACATGAATGCAATGATCAGCGTTTGTGCACTCATATCCTATGATATTTTAACATCTTATCAAACTATATCTATTTCATCAATCATACTTTTTTTTTTTTACTTTCAATTCAACTCAAGTTTTAAAATATAAATAAAGTGAAATTCTACTTCATGTGATAAATTTATAGTAATGTTTTAGTTTTAAATTTTTATTTTCATTAAATATATATAATATATATCACATTTTATTTATAAATAGAAAGACCAAATTACAATAAAATAACTAAGTAAATTTATTGGCAATTTTCTATTCTCCCTACAAAGAAAGTATAAACATGTTCAAGGATAGAAGTATATTTTTGTTTGATTCCGATTTTAATTAAATTTAGGCTTATTTTCATACGTTATAACTGAGATTAACTATTTATATGAGATCCATGGTTAGAAATAAGAAAATATTTGTGTGAAAACATAAAGAATCGGGTGAAACTGATAAGAAGTTATAACTTTTATAATGAAAAAGGTGGTAACGATACTATGAAAAATTTCATGAATAATTTATAATATAAATAAAAAATAAGTAATATTTAAAAAAATTGATAACTAATTACGAAAACTTAAAATAATATTAATGTATGACGTTCTCACACAAGCATATCCCTAAAAATAAACAAATACTCCCTCTGTCCCGGTCAAACAGCTACGTTTGACTGCACAAAGCTCTCACAAAAGTTACAGTAAATGCATCTCTTTGCACGGGACGAAGGGAGTACTCATTATGCCCCCACATTTTATGCAAAGTGTTGATGGTTGGGGTGTTATATTGGGATTGATGATAAGCTTGGAGCACTTTTATTAATAAAATATCATAAGAACAATACATGTTTTCAGATGTCAATTTCTCAACTCTCAGAAATTACAAATATGAAGTGAAAAATGTGTCTCTCCAATCAAAGGAGAAGCTGGAAGCTATTTATATGTGATTAGGCTGATAGCCTCCTCACACGCAGAGGGTTAATTTTTACCTCAAGCTGAGAATCGTTTAATATTTAATCAAGTCATTTTAACAGTCGTCCTAGTCGAAAAACGAGTGAGGCGTCGACCCAAGTGTTTAGGGTTAGCTTCGCTTGTCGCCAACCTTTAAGTAGGCCAAGGATTATGTTTAGAAGGCCTTTACGATCGGCCTCGATGGTCTTAAGAACTAAACCTTCATGTTCGGCTCATAAGTATGTTTGGTATATGGGTGTCGATGCTTATTGGGTCTTATAATTTCATCATCGTACTTTAGTTTGAGCTCATATAGAAGGTGTGATATAATATCCATAACACAAATTTCAGTTCCCACATTTTATGTCACATTAACATATGTATAAACCATTTTAAAGTAAATAGCATAAATAAATATAGTAAAATCAAAATCCATTTGATCCAGATAATTAAATCCAATGTAAATTTAGTGGTTGATATTATTTGAGATTTGCAACTGCCCTTCATAAATAAAGTATTTTTAGAGAATGCAAGAGGGGGATTCTTTACTTGTAATAATTAACTAGGTAAATGTAATTAATTACAGTTTCCAAGATATTATAAAGAGGCCCGCACTAATATGAATAGACATTAATAAAGAAATAGGTTCTGTAGGTGTTATTCTCAGAGGGAGAGAGTGTTTCTATGGCAGCACATGTTATGACATTAGTGTTAATCGCGAGGTTAATTTCCAGAATTTTGCTTTCAGCTCAAATCTGTCCAATTACTGCCCTACCCCTACGTGGAACCAACTCATCATATTTGCTTTTCCTATTTCATGTGTAAACTATTCTTCTACGGTAACACAAAATTATTTGTAATTCAATTAATAATAATTGTAAATTTGATTTTCTGGAAAAATGTTTTTATGCATTTTTTATTCCCTTTTGAGGAATTATGACTTACTGCCCAAAATGATTTTCAATCATCAAATCTCCCCACTTTCATCAACATAATCAAATATGCCAACTTTGTTTGTAATGTACTGAATTACCCATATAACATGACAGGTTAGTCTAAAATTGTGGCATCATAATTCATTTAATTTAAATTGATAATCATTTATTAATCAATTATATTTAACGCAATGAAAAGCCCGAGTCGAGTGGTGACAAATGAAAAGCTACTCCATATATCTGTATATTTCTTAAAAACTAAAAGTCCGAATAATGTCAACAATTTAAATACAAAATAATAATAAAGGAATATTAGAAAAGCCCGAATAATGAAATACCATTTTTTTAAAATAGAAAAGCCCGAGTATGATAAGTGTTTAATTTTTTTCTTTATTTATATATTTATATATAATTATTAATTTACTTTAAATAATTATTTGAAACACCATTTTTAAAATTTATCTAAGTTTATTCTTTTTAGTTTTAAGTATATATATTTTTGTTTATTTATAAATATATTTTTAATTTATATTTAAATATTAATGACTAATTATACTGTGCACTCGATTGATCCATGCACACACTTTAAAAATTTTATATACTTTAAAAAATTTATACAATAATGAATAAGAATATATACACTTTGTTGATTTTTTTGTTATTGTTTTTAATGAAAAAGTAAAAAAAAAAAATAATATTATTATATTAATTAAATTTCTGTTTGTGTAGAACATAAGCGAGAATAAGAAAAAAAGAATCAGGACACATACATTACACAGATTTTAAAAAAAAAATACTAGTAAGTAATATTTAACTAATTAGAATATTTTAGTATAATTTATTGAATAGAGTAATTTGTTTTTAAAATGGTAAATTAATTAAATAAATTATTTATCCTAATTGAATTAATCAATTAATTGACTATCTAATCTTATTATTTAATTAATTAAATTAGTTAATGAAGAATTTTAATTTTTTTATTACTATTAATTAAAAAGTAAAATAATAAGAGTGACCTTGTGAAAACCCGAGCACTTGTTTATTTGAGGAAGACCGAGTTAATTGAAATTAGTGGTGGGAGAGTAGAGAAATAATGGGAAGAGAATAGAGGAGAAGGGCAAACACACATGGTGGAATAATTTATGACTGATGTGCAGTAACTTTTGCATTGAATGAGGGGGTTTTTAATCATTTTTTTTTGGGCATTTTTTTTTTTTTGAAATAAAGTGGGCTATTTTGATTTTTTTTTAACTGCAGTGGGCATTTATGATTATTCCCCTTTATTTTTCCATTTCAATACTTATATACTCTTCTAAAATATTTTGACATAAATTAAAGATAGAGGAAGGGGTAAAAAAGTAATTAAAAAGAGGAATGAATGCGGTAGGTGGGGGGAGAGGAACTGGTTAGTAGGATCCAAACATCTGAGTATGAGTCAGAGATTGCAGGTGGTGGTGGTGGTGGAAAGTGGGGAGCCACCGCAGAGAGCCACCCACTCTGGTGGTCCTAATTTACTCTGATTTCATCCTTGTCACCCAACTTCTGTAGTTCTATTTTGTTCTTTACGTCACTATTTTTCCCCCTTATTTAATACTCCAAAAATAAATAATGATTAATAAAAAACGTTTTCATTTTTCCTTTTTTTGGTTTTTCACCTGTGTAATGATGTTGCGTGAGATGTGTTAAAATATTGGTGTTATATATATATATATAGAATATGTTAATGAGTAGTTAAACTATGTTATTTTTTTAGTACATGAAGGATGAATTAAAATACTGACTTTAGATAGTTTCAAAAAAAATATACTAATTTTAGATTATTATAATAAATTTACTACAAATATACTTTAAGTATAGATAAATTCTCTTGTGAGACGGGTATTGTGTGAAACGGTTTGGCTTGTTGTTAAAGTATAATTGTTATATATATAAAGTATGGTTATTGTTAGTTAAAATATATTTTATAAAATATGATGAATAATGAATCAAAGTATGTTTTTAGAGTGTTATAGTATTATTCATAACAAATAAGTATAATTTAGCTATCAATAAACATATTTTACTCACATTCCAAACATACTTTAGCAGTTGGTCGACCTGTCTCATATTTACCCATCTCCCAAAAGAGTGAGCAGCTCTTAAGTATAAATAGTTAATCAATATAATAAATAGGAGTATATACTTTAATAACTAATTGACCTTTCTTTTATCAAAATTATCCAAAATATTACTAGGGCACTCTATTCTTAAAAAAAAAATAGTAGTAAAATTCTTATTGTATCCCTAATCTTAGACTTACACCCACACTAACTCCATCCAATTTATATATTCCTATTTGCTAAATCCACCCAAAACCACCCTTTATTACTAAACTCACACAAAATTATTACTAACACACCCAAATTTACTTAAAGACAAACTGACACAAATCTGGAAAAGATTTTAAGGAATAAAGAACGAACAAAGAGAACATAACAAAAATAATTAAGGAACTAGTTAATGTAAATTATTGAGATAAATTATTTGCAACAGATATTTTTACTTACCAACATTAATGCTCTTACTAATAAAAAAAATTAGAAATTCAATTTGCTAGAACCCTAATTCCACAATTTTCAATGGCTGCAATTGAATTCTTGTTAAATTTTGTACAGAAATTTAACTGGAAATTGCCTCACGGAGAAGATATGGATATGAATGAAGGTTGTAGAAGTTGGTAAAGCTGTTCTTCTTCTTGCAGTTGCCACCAAGCTTTAATAATCTCATAATTAATATATATATCATCTAATTGTTATATGCGTTTGTTTGTGAAGGCCTGCATTTCATTCTAATACAAATCACCATTAAAGCACTGCGTGAATGGCTTGAGATGATTTCATTTACATCTCGTAATTAACTTGAATTCCTGCATGAATTAACATCGATTAGCATAAGAATATTCTAAATCTGGAATAGAGTGTGTATTTATGGGGTTTAGATTCTTGTTTCTGCGTTTTTTTTTATCTTGTACAATATATGTTTTATGTATTGGAATTATTTTGGGTGTACTTAGCAAATATATAAGTTGGATAGATCATGGAGTTAGTATGGGTATAAAATTAAGATGGGGGATAAAATAGGAATTTCTGCATTTAACAATGATTTGGGTGGCAATAGTGCTGTTTTTTTTTTTTAAGTTATTTTAGTTCCGAATCTTTTTCATATTGAATCAAAATCCAACATTTTCAAGTTGAATAATTGTATTTATGTATTCTAATTTAATCACGAATGTTGCATAAAAAATGTTTAACACAATTTCTAAATGACAAAAAAGGCCTCGAAGAAGTAAGTCACGTGAAGACACGTGACAAATTTACATACGATATCTCGTGCCGGCGTGCTGATACCTTTTTCTTCTGCTATAGTTTTATTAAATAAAAAAATAAAGAAAAAAGAAAAGGTGAAAATAAGTAAAGAAAGAAACAAAAGGCACGAGGGACCCACGTGAGTAGCATACTGACACTGATAAATCTGACACAAAAGAGGGTAAACTATTGTTCTCTCTCACACAGTTGACAAGACTGATTGTTCCACTCTCTCTCACACAGAGAGACATGTGAGCCAAGCATTTTGGTTACAATTTAATGTCGTGCTTTTATTGTTAACAATTTGGAATTCTCCAGTAGCAACGAATCAGGTGACGTGGAATGTTTACATGATATTACACCCCCTTGGCACGGACACACCTCTTTGTTTGCGGAGTGATTATAATATGATTTATTATTAACATATTTTAATAATAAATAAATATATTTTAACAATATAATAAGCATACCTTAGTGATGGATCGACACGTCTCACACCCGTGTCACAAATAACTCATCTCACAATAGAGTCTCTTTTTGGATTTTTAACAATTTTAGTCTTTGATGAACCACAAAATTATTTTGGACAGAAGATAAAAAATTGTTCAAAATTATATGACTAAATTTGGAAGAAAAAAAATCAATAATAAACATAAATTTATAAGGTAATCACAAATAGCAGATAATTGATGCCAAATCATTCAAAAAGAGAGTGAAAAAAGAAAGGGAAAAAAAAGCGTATGGTGAGATATATGTTCTCATTTGAAATTTTCAGTAAAAAACTAAAATATTATTGTCAGTTTGAATAATTTATATAACAAGTTTATTGTGAGACGGATTTTCATGTAATATTGTTATATAAAAAGTATGTTTATAAGTTACTTATTATAGCACTTTTTTAAAATTTTATGAATGATATATTAAAATATAAATTTAAAATATTACAATATGATTTACTACATACATACTTTAACTACCAATAAATATATTTTATCTATATTGATATAGATACTTTAATAATTAGTGAACATGTTTTACTAAAGTGTTAATTTGTATTCATGAAACTAAAAATCTTTAGCTTCTGCAGACTACATTAGCAATTAGTGGGCTTCTTTAGATCACTGGCAATATTTTATAGAGTGAATACGTAGTTGGACCTTGTTGGGCTCTTTATTTATGGGCCTAAATTCACTTTTAAAAGCCCAGCAAATGTCAGGGGAAACCCAGTTACGATCACCAATCACCGATGTATCTAGAAATTATACAACATTTTGTGGAAAAAGTTATTGTAATTTATTTATAGAAATATTGATAAATGAGTTATTAAAAATGGATACTTTTGAATAAAATTTTAAAATTAAAAATATTTGCTAAATTTCAAGCATTTTATGATTATTTCCCTAATAAAAAACAGCTTTAAGATAAATGTACAATTGTTTCACATAATGGACTTTAAAATTTTATTAAACCGTTAAGAAAGTTTTAGAACACCCTAAAATGACTTTAATAAAAAATAAAAAATAAACTATTATATCTTGAGTAAACACAAAAATATTTTGGGTAGTCAGCGTTCTAACATATAATTGTGGATCATATAGTAACTAATTATTTTGTAAATGTTGCTTGTCGAGTATTAACTAATTAAATATTATAAATTAAGATATAATGGGACAATATGTTGATTTGGTTTGGTGAAAAATAGAAAGATGTTGGCAGCTCAACTCCCAAATTGCATGTTTAAATAAAAATTTATACATCATCGATTTGGTTGTTAGACTACTTGGCCCGTGATTCATATTCCCCCTAACCGTCACTATCATTTATTCTTTTTCATTGTTATTTATTTATGGAATTATTTATTTATTTATTTATTTCATATCAATATTAGAAATTGCTGCTTCGTGTAACTCTTTTAATTGGCATAACGAATTTTGATTTCCATCTATAATTTAAAACTGCAGAGAATCATAATAGTATTTGAAATCGCCCACACTAAGCACTCTATAGACGTGGACTCGTCTATTTTATGAACTCATAAACTTCGACCCAACAAAGTAATGTAGGTGTAAATTATAGCAATTCAACTGATTAATAAGAATTAGACTACTACCCATGCATTTAAGGAGTCCCTTATTTTGTGAGATTGTTCTCACACTCCTTGCTTATTGATACAAGGTGTCATTTCTATAACCAGTTGAGCTTCCTCGGGCCACAAAAAACCAAATCATTATAATATTTTTCAAATAATTATGAATGAATTTTGTAATATTTGTTTGAGGTCTTTTTACAAATTTTATAATTAGTATAAAATCAATTTAATTAAAAACTACACCATAATTTATTATTGATATAAACTTGGTTACATGAATTTTCAGACTCCATTAAAAACTACGTTGGATTCTTTATGGAGTCAACAACACATACGACTAGAGTTTATCTCTATGTATATAAAATTAACCTCACTCGTGTACATGTTAAATTTAAGTCCACAAAAACTCGTTGTTTAGCTCATTAGAAGAATTGAAGAAAGGGGAAATATATGTGTTATTTATTTATTTATTTTGTCCATATATGCTTTCGAAAATGTTAAGGTCTCTTTTATGTTTGGTTTTCAACAAAATAATGACAATATCCTTAAATTAAACTCAGATCATAATTGTCGGATTATGCGGCGGTTGATTCATCCGGCCCGCTGAATCTTTTGACTTTCTTTTCTATAATTAAATCACATTTAATTTTAATTAAGTCTCTATCATCTATTGGCCAGCTTTTTTTTAATTTTTTCTTCTAATAATTATATAAAAATATATCAATTGTGTGGGGGAGATAGAATCTCCAAATAATGAATGAGAGTTGGACCACACAAATTTCGTTTGTCAATTTTAATTAAATTCTGATTTAACATGATGCAGCAAAAACAACAGACTAATGTGCTCCCATAAAATTAAATAATTTTTCTAGTATTCCCATTTAATTTATGTGGGAAAAAATTAAAAAGTTTTTAACTTATATTCTAATTTTTGTGACAATTGTAGGCAAAGTCATTTTGACACAAAAATATTTATAGCCACAGATTGTGACTGCTCTTTTTTTTTAATTATTATTATTATTATTATTATTTATAAACCATATTCAAATTCATCATAATTTTATATATTTTATAGTGTTATATATATAGTGTCTATTAACGGATTGATTTGTATATTTTTTATACTTAATAAAATATATTTATTAATGAAAATTAAATAATCCATCAAAATAAGGACTAATTTCAGGAATAATCAAAATGCAGTACATATTTATGATATAAAAATTGTATAAACTAATTCATAAACTAAATTTAATCAGTATTTATTGATAATATAGACTGTAAATAACAATCATGACTAATCTTATTATTAAACGTATAATTTTTTATACATTTTGTATTCAAATTGATATTGCAATGTGTATGGTTCTGATATTAATGTTCTAAGAATTTATGCGTTGTCATATTTTTTTGAAATGCTGATTGTAACAATATTACATTTTAGTCGTTTTTATCATTGAAAGAGTTACTGTTATGTGTCAATGTTACTTGTTTGGTGTTAGTAAATTCATAACATTTTAGTTATATGATAAAATTATGTGATTCGATGATTAAAACAGTGGGAGTGGAAACGAGAAAGCTTGCAAGGGAAAAAATGTGGTATCAGAAATTACTGCAAACCGGCGCTTATACTGGATATGATCTCGACTGTACTGGATAACAGCGGGGCGGGGCAGTACAGTCATTTAGAAATTCATGCTTTGGACATTTTTTGGATTTAGATCGAGGGTACGGGACACATATGGGACTGCATAGCTTGATGAGTCAAGAGGTTAAGTTCACCGGAGGTCCTAAGTACAGTCGATGGTTTATGGTGTCTGATACCTTACTGGAGTTTACAGCGGTGGACTTTATTAGAATAATGGGTCTGTGATTTGATGACAGAGGGCGTTTTGATCCTAATGAGAACTTTAGAATAAGCGGTAACAGTGTGTATGCTAGGAAGTTGGTAAAGGACGGAGGACCAGCCAGTCCTAAGATAAATGTGGCTGTGTTGACATCTTTATTTGGGTCAGGCGAATTTGAAGGAGATGATGCAGTGAAAGTAGCAAAAATTCTTCTGGTTTACTACTTTCTCCTCGGACAGGATACAAGTAAGGTGAAGGTAGAGGATTGGATGTGGAGCTTAGTGGAGGATACGGATGCTTGGGGATGGATTCCCTTGGGGCCGGTATACGTATCTACATCTGATTCACTACATGGATAAAGTATTGATTTCGTTACCTGCTCGCGTCAATCCTGATAGCTATAGATATCACTTTTATGGTTGTACGTACGCCCTAATGGTAAATCTCTTATACACTCAACGAATTGTCGTTAAACTTTATCCACAACCATGTAACACTTAATATTTAATTTTTTGTATGTTTGTATATGATATAGGTTTGGGCTTACGAACGGATCCCCTCATTTGCCGAACCATTTATCATGGGGACGCCTGTTGAAAACAGGAGGCCCCTCTGCCGACGTTGGACGTTTAAGGCGAAGCCAGTCCGAGTTGATACCAGTGCTTTTTTCCAATCAGTAAGTGTTGTTTTTTATAAGTTTTATAAGAATCTAACGGAATGTAATAAGTTATTGTCTGTAATTTTTTGTTCGATTTACAGAATCCGTCGATTCAAGATATGCATGTTCTAATGCCGAACGAGTACTCTGTAAGGTACTGGAGAGGTAATGAGTTTGACCCAGATACTGGTTTCAGGGTGTTATTTGCAAAGGCTGAGGACCTCACATTACAGAAAATTGGCAGGAAAAAGGGAGCAACAATTCCTATCGTAGTTCAGTCAGAGGAAGAGACTGTACCCGAGGAAACTACTGAAGTACGTACAGTGCCGATGTTGTATGATGCGAGCTCCCAGCCATCGATATATGTTCCGAGAGCACTGGACGACACAGCTATGCAAGGCCAACCGATATTTCCAGGTGTTATTGATTCTGATTTCGTGGGTGGGTCATTTTGGTCCACTGGTGGGCCATTTGCCCTGGGCACATCGGTTAATGTGGTGCAAGTGGAGACCATATGATTGGATTATGGCAATCTCATAGTTCTTGTGCCCCGACCGTCTTCAAATCTATCAAGCAACTCATCACAGAATGCCCCTATGGAGGTAGAGTACAGTCATCATTCCCACCACTCGCAGCGCTCTCGCACCTCCCACCACTCGCAGTCATCTCGCGGCTCCCAACACTCGCAGCGATCTCGTATGTCCCACCATCCAGATGCTCATGTCGGCTCCCACCATTTTTAGCACTCAGTCAGATCACACAACTCACAACAGGCAGGTCCCGATGCACCTTTTCCTGAAATGTCTGTTAGAGGTGTAGGACCCAATATTATATTCACACAGGAGTCTGCACATCAGGGCCATATAGCACATGAAGTTGAAGCTGGTACCGAAGATAACAGGTGGCATAGGCTTAATACGAGGTTGGACCAGCATGACGAAAAGTTTTACAACTTGGAGATGTACATGACCTTCCAAAAGGAACGAGACAATAGTCGTGATCGGAGATTCGATGAGTGGGACAAGCTATACGATGCCTGGGATAACATATTTCAGACGTGGGAGGCCAACTGGTAACAGATGCGGATAGATCAAGCACATTATGGGAGAGAACCACGTAACGCTGCTTCTTGGCTTGCTGGGCTTTGGGCGACAACACAGCCGGGATATGAAAAAGGGGTGAGGGATGCTGCAAGGTCATTCTTTGCAGGTATGAACATTGCTCCAGAACCGGAAACACCACATGTCAAGGTGTTTGTTCCTCCTGCCAATTGGGGGCATTCTTCTGCAGCAGCAGACACATCAACCAACGCTAAACGCAGGTCGTACGTGAGACTCCTCTGACTGCGCCTCGATCATCCAGTTGGTTTGGTGAGGATCGCACAGTTTTCTCTAGATCCATTGCCTCGCAGTCAAGGGTAGTGACCATAACTGTCCAAAAGGCCATACCTGTCCAAAAAGCGTACCCCAGCCGCGGAGGACGATGATTTTGAATCGAGTAGTGACCATGACTACTCCCACCCATATCGGCCAGTATGTGAGAGGAGGCCATCACGTATGTTGTGCTCCCCGTACACCATACAACAACAACATGCATTGTTTGAAAAGCACAACGCTTTCAAATGTATGCCAAGAGGACGGTAAGTTTGGTAACACAAATAATACAAGTTCAAACCATTAACTTCACTCGGTCACTCAACCCTTTCCCTCAATTTCACTTGGCCACTCAATTCACAATATCACTCGGTCACAGTGCAGAGTTAGACTCGGCCACTCCCAGTTGTGGGACTCGGTCATTCTCATTTGGGACTCGACCACTCTCTTCATTTGGGACTCGGCCATTACGCACATGAAGGACTCGGCCACTCCCACTTGTGGGACTCGGTCACTTTCATTTGGGACTCGGCCACTCCCATTTTGGGACTCAGTCCCTCCCATTTGGTACTCGATCTTTGACCAAATTAAACGTATGCATTGTTTCGGAGTCGGGTTCTCATTTATTCTAAAAAAATTTGAAAGTACATGCATACCTACTGTATCACAAAACATTAAATTTGGAAGTAAATACTTCCACCAACCATTCATTTATCTTTGTAAGAACCTCTTCAGTGTGCTCACATTTTTACTCCACAAGCGACCGTAACAGTGAGGATTTTACATTCCACTCTTATACAACTACACCATCGTTCAGTCCCTGTCGAAGGATAACAAGGTATGTTTTGTGGGGACCCACGTAATGTTATGTTGTTAGAATTATTGTATAATTTTGTACATAAATGAAAAATAAAGTTTGTTATATGTTACGTTAGAGTGATATTATAGAAATCCTTTTACATTTTTGGAGGTAATTTTTTTAAAAACAATATAAAGTTTGTTTTTGGTTTTAGGTCATGTTTTTTAAACTATAACCAATATAAAGTAATAATTTAAGGTAAAAAGTAATAATTTGAGGTAAAATTTTGAAATAGTAACATGTTAAAGGTATGAAATATTTTTTAAATCCACTATTCAAATTCAAGTTTTTATTATTTACTAATTATATACAGCGTGGTCAAATTTCAAGTAAAATACTACACAACATAGTTGGAGTCGGTCTTACAAAATGTGAGTCGGTCTACACAACATGGTCTAATTTCAAGTAAATCATTTATGCCACTCGGTCTTACAAAATGTGATTCGGTCTTAGTTTTTAAAAGTATGACTCGGCCATGAAAGACCGAGCGCTCAGTAAAATGTAATAGGGGCCCACTCAGTCTTTCATGTATGACATTAAACATCCCACTCGGAATTGTGCATTGAAAGACCGAGTGCTATTATGGCCCACTCGGTCTTTCATATGTGAGACATATTTGAGATTACACATTGAAAGACCAAGTGAATAAAATAATCATTCAATAGGTCTCACTCTGCCTAGCATCTTGGGCCACTCGCCCTTATAATTGTAAGGTTAGTATCATAGCTTATCAAATAATTTTGATTGATTTGTAATGTATTGTAATTATATGATAATAAATTACCATAAGCACTGTAAATAATTGTATATTATGCTATGAACTTTATGACATACCATCAATCCTATTTTCAGTGAAATATGACTGGAAGAGTGGCAAAAGTTTTATGGGGGGAAATATGGCATGGCTACAGTACGAAGGTGGAGAGTTTCAGTATATTATGATACCCGACTCTTGTTTGAGTTATGATGTCTTGATCTCCCAGATTCATGCTGTTGTTAGAGCAGACCTTACACGATGCAGATACGTAATACATTCGTTTCAAGATAAAGGATGTAGTTTGGTTCGACAAAAGATTAAAAATGATTTTATGTTGCATGAATTCTTTCAAGATCCTGGACCACATGTATTTTACATCATATTGAAATCAATATGTGAAGAATCTTCGCAGGAAAATGCTTTCGTAGGGGATAGTTCAAGCAAACATACAATTGATCTCAATGAGCCATACACGCCCGAGGAAACTGGATCTAGATTTCCAGTATCTGAATCAGATTACCTTCAAGACGATGGGACTTACATAGATGAGGAAGGTTCCCAGAATAGCTTTGACAGTGATGAGAACATTGAAGAGGTAAATCCAGATACACACTCGGGTAGTGATGAAGATAGGGATTATATGGAAGAACTTTTCGACGAGCTTTGCAACTACATCCGAGAAATGGGAGGATCGAGCTTTATTGAACCTGTAACAAATGATCTGCATCTGCCAACGTTAACCATCCAATAAATCCTAATCTAACCCAACAGAGTTGTCCTTGGTCAATACCCGGTAATGTGTTTAAATTTTATTTTTTGAGGTATATTTGTTATACTCTTCGATATAGATTAACCCAAATTTAATTGTATATTTTCTATTTGACTGTGTCCAAATCAGGTTTACAAGGTGGTCTTGCACCCAGACACGCTCTACCGGATGTTCCATCATTTGACACAACCGTTGAGTTGGTCCTTAAAGGTCTCTATGAGAGCAAGGATCATTTACAGACCGTGATCGGGATGTACAAGCTTAGAAATCAAGTGAAGACAAGAGTTGAAAAATCCGATACGTAGAGGTTAAACATAGTCTGCAGCAACAGAACTACACACAATTGTCCATTCAAGATGCACTCCAGTGGCACAGCGAGAGTCTGGCAAGTAAAAAAACTCGTGGACGAACATACCTGCAGCCAAGACCCAAATATGCAACGCCCTCGCACGGTATCTTTAAAAATTCTCAGAAAATACTTCGCCAGCAAGTATGGGGACGAGATGATTGAAAAAATCCAAGAGGGATGATGAAGAAAATCTTGCACGAGTTTGGATTTGACATTCGATACTGTACAGCACTTAGAGGCAAGCATCGTACAGTAGGCCACACTTTTGGCGACCACGAAACTTCATTCAGCATGTTACCATCGTATCTTTACGAACTCGAGCTCGCAAATCCAGAATCATACATAAGACTTTCTACCGATGCTAACGACCGCTTCAGGTAAAATTTGAAATTTATATTCTTCCGAAAACACCCTAAACTATATACTCAGTCAAACTAATCCTTGTTTGGTTTGAATTTGCGTTTAGGTACGTATTTTATGCTCTAGCAGTATCACGCCAGGGATTTACGAGGTACGATCGTCCTATCATCGTAGTAGAAGGAACACATATAAAGGAAAAATACCGAGGTATTGTATTTGTAGCAGTGACCCAGGATGAGAATCAGAGATTGTTCCCCCTTGCTATTGGCATAGAAGACAAGGAGAATAACAACTCTTGGACATGGTTCATGGACAGGTTGAAGGAAGCATATGGATCACCAAATGGTCTATTGATTGTATCAGGCGATCACAAAAGCATTGCTCATGCAGTACAAAGAGTGTTCCCTGCTGCACAACACGGTTTATGCTATGTTCATCTGAAGAGAAAGATGATGGGTTACGGAGAATCTGTTCTTTACCAATTTGGCAGGGCGATGTACACATACAATATGAAGGAATTTGAAGAGTACGTATAACAACCATACACTTTTCCATCCCCCAACTGTAATTTTATTCTAACTAACATTTATATTCCATCGCACAATAGTTGTATGAAAAGCTGCGCAGCCATAAGTCCGGGACCTTGATGAACGTTATCAAAGAACTAGGTGTTGACAGGTGGATGAGAGTGCACTGTCCAGTGAGTCGGTTTGAGTTCATGACGTCAAATGCAGCTGAGTCATATAACTCGACACTTTTAAGGGCACGAAAATTGCCAATATGCGTGTTGCTTGAGGTGGCTGATCGTCGCTTTTTCAGCGCACAATTTCAATCCCCAAGATTAAGGATATCAATTGTAGTATCGAAAGGTGACCAAGTGAATATCGAATCCAAGGACGGCGTAACTATCAATTTGATTATGTTCAAGCAAACCAAGACTATCATGGAGAGTATGATGGTTGTGAATTGTAGATTGAATAACAAGGATAAAGAAATAATAATTAAATAAAATAGCAGCAACGATAATAAAGTTGTGATCAAGCAAGAAAGTAGGTAGTTCTAAGATAATCCGGTTCCACTCATTAATTCATCATTCGTGTGCAAAAGTCGACTCTGCCTTGTGATTTATGAACGCATCACTAAGCCATGCATTTCTACTCTATAGACACAAGTAGATATGCGTGTGCATCGTGTGAATATTCTTGGAGCGAGATATATAACTCACCTTCCTTTCTAGGTACTATCGATATCAATTATTTCCCCCTAGGATTGGTACTTTAACCCGATATGATCTCCCTTTATAGGTACTATGAAATTATATTCTTTATCCTACTTATTAACCCGAATACGTTGTGATTCAATTAATAAGTATTTATATAAGACAGTTCTAATAAGACTTCGGAATCCCTTCACTTAGAATTATAACGACAAACCCTGCTCAGCAGTGAACGCACTCAATCGATAACCATGTTATGTATTCAGACTCTACACAACGATTAACGATGCACAAAACGACTGTGAGTATGGATTAAAAACGTGCAATCTTATATAAACTAAATCACAAGTAGTGTTGTACGGAGTTTTACACACGAAAGATAAATGAATTCATGAAACTTTCATAATCTAAGAACTACCATAAGAGGATCTACTCCATGATTGATTCAAGAAAAACCATGGTGAAGTGGAATGATCTTACTTGAAGCTTCATGTCCTCCAAACACAACAAGGTTGGAATGATCGGACTTGAATCTCCTCGTGCAGCTCCTCCTCCTCTTCTCTATTGCTTGCTTTCTCCTCAAACGTTGCTGATCTGCTGCAGCTGCAAGTGCAGCAAGCTGCACTTGCAGCTGCTCTTTACAGCCCCTACTCTCTAGCTTCACTCTTTGTGTTGTGTGGTGTTGTGTGTTGTTTGAGGGATGTTTTGAAGTGTGGTGTTGCTGCCCCTTTTATAGTGGTGGAAGGGGGACAATATCACATGTTTCCATGGCTGCCCATGCTTCATTTCACATGGTTTGTTCAACTATGGCAGCTCCACATGCATCCTTTTCACATTATTTCTTGCTGTCCATCCTCATTTTCAACTCTTCTTCATGACTTTGTGTGTTAGATGCTTGACTTTGGGTGTTAGATGCTTCAATTAATCCATGTGTATGGTGTATTATCTTGACTTTAGCTCATGTGTGCATTACACCCACTTGCCTTGTTGTTTCCAAGCTGATTTGCATGTGAAGAGGTCGAAGCAATCTCCTCCAAGTCGAATGAGTGATGGTGTGGTCGAATGGTTGATGGCATGGTCGAATGGTGTGTCTTCAGCTCGAATGGACTTACACCTCCTTATTGTTTTGTGCATAACTTCCACCTCCGAGTTCCAAATTAAATAATTCTTGTGCTCACGTGATCCTCTCTTCCTGGGCTTTCAATCAATATAATGATCATTCATAGACACCAAGAATTGAGTGTGCACTAAGCTATGGAAAGTGGCCAGCAATTCTGCTCGGCACCTCACGCGCGTCGTCATTGTTTTACTTATAACTTCTTCGTTTGGAACTCGATTTGGGTGTTCTTTGCACCAAAATGACCCTCTCTTCAGTGGCTTTCCAACCATATATTACACCATCAGTTTTGATCTCCACATTTAACACAGAAAAATTATGAAGTTGGACGTGCGTTTTTAGCATCCTTGCTCAATTTGCACCTTTTCTCCAATCTTTCATTTCTTTATCCTTTTTCCACCTAAAACACAATAAAACACCTCAAGTGCACCTTATTCTCATAAATAATGAATATAAGACATTTGTGCATATATATTACAACAATATCAATCAAATAGGTGTTCAATTGAACACTAAAACACGCTAATTTTCACTCTCATCAACCCCCAAAACTTACCCGTTGCTCATCTCGAGGCAACAAAATAAAGATAAAGATTGCGAGAGTAAGAAAATTAGCAGGGAAACAAGGATCAACATCCTATTCAAAATACAATTGTCATCAATTTAGGACATGCAACTCTTATTACATGCAATAATGAATTCATAGAGTACAAGTTTAGACAATCACCACCAATTCAAATGCTCTATTAACATGTTCTTACTGGGATTATATATCACTCACACTCAAGTGTAAAAATGTACACTTATGGATTAAAGTATTTACACTCAAATTCAATTCAAGTGAATGCGTAACCATAAGCTTGCCAAAAGTCTTTAACTAAAAGTATGATTTGACAATGGGATCAAAAAGGACTTTTCTTTTGGATGTAATGTTGGCTTTTTGGTAATGGTAGGAAATATATGGCTAATGTGGTTCAAATTGTGGAGAACTAAAGATGATTGATCATTTCAATTTTAATCCTCTCTTTCTTTTTAATGCAGACGATTTTCATTCCTTATTCACCTTCAAGCACAACTATTTTTCTTTTATCAAGCACATCCTTTCTTTTTCTGCTTTTTCTATTGAGGTACCAGTTTCGGGCACTACCTCACACATTCTCCATAGGGTACTAGATTTAAGCACTACCCTAGGGTATTTGATTCAATGGAGTACTAGATTCAAGCACTACTCCATGATTCTCCTTAGATGCATTATTAAATCCATCACTAATTTAATACCAATTTCATTCTTTCCCAAGTTGTTATTAAGCTCCATCAACACACTTTGAAAAGCCATTAATTCTCCAATAATATGACAATCAAGGCTCAAAAAATTCAGATGCTCAAAGTGGTTCTTTCTCGTAGGTTGCCAAAGAATGAGGTTTTTAGGCTCAACGGGGCTAACTACGGATAAACATCATTTGGTAGGGAATTATTTGGCTAAGTGACTTATAAATTCAAGGATGGCCTTAAATCATATCCCATCATCTGATGCATATGTAGTTTCAAGTAAGACAAGAGGCAAGTTCTAGAATACACACACAAGAACGATACTCACCAGAAAGAATATCATGTGATTAATTAGCATAATCAACGAGGCTCAAAATCTCACATGGGTTTTTTAACAAGTAACAGAGCACTTTTCATGGTAAGTAATATCCCACAAGTACACATAGAACTTCATATCACAATATAACGCAAGCATAATTCCTTCATCAATTTCAATAGCATATGAATTAACAATATAAGTTCACATTGATCACCACACAACTTTTCACTCCATAAATTAAAAGCACATATGAAAATTAGAAAAAGAAAACGAGGGCACCTGACTTTTCTTCAATGTATACACGAGCTCCGCAGCGTAGAACTCACCTTGCCACTCTTTTACCTTTTTCTGTCATCAAAGCTCAAGCACTCCTCAACATCGAGGGATTCATCAGTAGGAGAACTAGACGAAAGAATTAATCCTAAAACTTAACTTTCATGAATAACTCCGCAATCAACTCAAAACAAGAAACAAAACACAAACGAAAAACCACTAAACATTAGGCAAGTTACAAGAATTCATAACTTCCCTAACAAACGTCACAAAGAAAAAAAATTATGTTATCAGTGCTTAGCGAGGTAAGTACATCACACCCCCCCAAACTTAGTAGAAACTATATAGTTGAAGCTAAGTTTGCAAAGAGATGTGATTGTCGATAAGTAAGCACTTCAAATATAAAAATTTCTTACTCACACGAAAGAAATAAAGCAATAAAATGGAAGGGAAAGCCCCCAACAGGCGCTTATGTTTAACGTCGGAAAGTCACGACGGACGTAACCTTTGTAGGTTACTTGATCGGAGGACGGTCTTGTCGCATCCTCACCTTCAAATATCTTCTTTTCCTCTTCCTGTCTACTCTTAACACCTCACCTTTCTTGGTCACAAAAATATGATCGTTGGAACTTCCTTCCTCCCATGTCTGTGTGGATGCCCCCTTGTTAATCTTCCATTTAAATTCAGAATCATCTGTCTCAGAAAAATCAAGATTAAACAAGTTAGAAACCACATATATATCTTTGTATGATTGAATTTCCACAGGTATCTTCTTTGCATGATCATCAGAGAAAACCACATCTTTATCCATCTGCAGTCTATGCTTCTCCGCTCCTAACTCTTTTGCTCTTTCCCACTTCTTCTCCATTGTAAGCTCAGTATTTTGCTCATGTAGTGGTATTGGAGTAACATCTTGCAGAGTGCTCGGTGAAGAAACAAGTGATGAATGGGTCAATTCGTCTTCAATTCGACCAGTTGTTCTAGTTCGAACGGGTACATAGTGGTTGAATTGGGCAATTAAGTTCTCGTTCATCTGTCTCACCATCAATTTAAGGTCCTTCAACTGCTTAGATAAATCTGTAGGATCAACATTCATGTTAGCTTCGAGATAATCAATACATGCATCATTAGATAAACTTTCAAATTCTGAATCAGACAAGGTGAAGTTCCACATACCATAAAAATGTGATTCCATAGGTTGGATAGAAGAAAGAAAGTTATAATGGTTGGGGTTTGATTCCCCCATTGTGAATGATAGTCTTAATAAAACTAGAAATAATCAAAAGATAATTTATGCCGTCCCCGGCAATGGCGCCAAGAACTTGATCGTCGCTTTTTCAGCGCACAATTTCAATCCCCAAGATTAAGGATATCAATTGTAGTATCGAAAGGTGACCAAGTGAATATCGAATCCAAGGACGGCGTAACTATCAATTTGATTATGTTCAAGCAAACCAAGACTATCATGGAGAGTATGATGGTTGTGAATTGTAGATTGAATAACAAGGATAAAGAAATAATAATTAAATAAAATAGCAGCAACGATAATAAAGTTGTGATCAAGCAAGAAAGTAGGTAGTTCTAAGATAATCCGGTTCCACTCATTAATTCATCATTCGTGTGCAAAAGTCGACTCTGCCTTGTGATTTATGAACGCATCACTAAGCCATGCATTTCTACTCTATAGACACAAGTAGATATGCGTGTGCATCGTGTGAATATTCTTGGAGCGAGATATATAACTCACCTTCCTTTCTAGGTACTATCGATATCAATTATTTCCCCCTAGGATTGGTACTTTAACCCGATATGATCTCCCTTTATAGGTACTATGAAATTATATTCTTTATCCTACTTATTAACCCGAATACGTTGTGATTCAATTAATAAGTATTTATATAAGACAGTTCTAATAAGACTTCGGAATCCCTTCACTTAGAATTATAACGACAAACCCTGCTCAGCAGTGAACGCACTCAATCGATAACCATGTTATGTATTCAGACTCTACACAACGATTAACGATGCACAAAACGACTGTGAGTATGGATTAAAAACGTGCAATCTTATATAAACTAAATCACAAGTAGTGTTGTACGGAGTTTTACACACGAAAGATAAATGAATTCATGAAACTTTCATAATCTAAGAACTACCATAAGAGGATCTACTCCATGATTGATTCAAGAAAAACCATGGTGAAGTGGAATGATCTTACTTGAAGCTTCATGTCCTCCAAACACAACAAGGTTGGAATGATCGGACTTGAATCTCCTCGTGCAGCTCCTCCTCCTCTTCTCTATTGCTTGCTTTCTCCTCAAACGTTGCTGATCTGCTGCAGCTGCAAGTGCAGCAAGCTGCACTTGCAGCTGCTCTTTACAGCCCCTACTCTCTAGCTTCACTCTTTGTGTTGTGTGGTGTTGTGTGTTGTTTGAGGGATGTTTTGAAGTGTGGTGTTGCTGCCCCTTTTATAGTGGTGGAAGGGGGACAATATCACATGTTTCCATGGCTGCCCATGCTTCATTTCACATGGTTTGTTCAACTATGGCAGCTCCACATGCATCCTTTTCACATTATTTCTTGCTGTCCATCCTCATTTTCAACTCTTCTTCATGACTTTGTGTGTTAGATGCTTGACTTTGGGTGTTAGATGCTTCAATTAATCCATGTGCATGGTGTGTATTATCTTGACTTTAGCTCATGTGTGCATTACACCCACTTGCCTTGTTGTTTCCAAGCTGATTTGCATGTGAAGAGGTCGAAGCAATCTCCTCCAAGTCGAATGAGTGATGGTGTGGTCGAATGGTTGATGGCATGGTCGAATGGTGTGTCTTCAGCTCGAATGGACTTACACCTCCTTATTGTTTTGTGCATAACTTCCACCTCCGAGTTCCAAATTCAATAATTCTTGTGCTCACGTGATCCTCTCTTCCTGGGCTTTCAATCAATATAATGATCATTCATAGACACCAAGAATTGAGTGTGCACTAAGCTATGGAAAGTGGCCAGCAATTCTGCTCGGCACCTCACGCGCGTCGTCATTGTTTTACTTATAACTTCTTCGTTTGGAACTCGATTTGGGTGTTCTTTGCACCAAAATGACCCTCTCTTCAGTGGCTTTCCAACCATATATTACACTATCAGTTTTGATCTCCACATTTAACACAGAAAAATTATGAAGTTGGACGTGCGTTTTTAGCATCCTTGCTCAATTTGCACCTTTTCTCCAATCTTTCATTTCTTTATCCTTTTTCCACCTAAAACACAATAAAACACCTCAAGTGCACCTTATTCTCATAAATAATGAATATAAGACATTTGTGCATATATATTACAACAATATCAATCAAATAGGTGTTCAATTGGACACTAAAACACGCTAATTTTCACTCTCATCAGTGGCCCGCACAACCAATGAAAAATAGTTTTACGAACACAAGACAGAGGCTCATAGGGTCACCTCGGTGTTATGTAGCAGATTGCACAAGGATCTTGTTGACAAAATACGTGCGGCCAAAAAGTTATCTTTGGAGGGCTTGACACAAACCACCTATAAGGTTTACATAGATAAACACAACTGGGTCGTCGACATTCAAGCGAGAAAATGCTCCTGTGGAGAGTTTCAGTTAGAGCTAGTCCCATGTTTGCATGCATTAAAGGTTATCGAGTGAGTACTGCGCCTTCTCTTATTAGCCTTCGTTACAATTTCATTACTTTAATTTAATTTTTGTTTTTCCTATCTACTGTAGTAAATTGGGGTTGCCTACTAGTTTTTTCCTATCATGACAGCATCGTCGGTGTGTGGTCTGGGTTTGTCATGCCCGTTCTGCATCCAGATAAGTGGGTCACGCCAGAGGAAGTTGCTGCTATGCGTGTCATTAAGCCCCTTCCATATTCACAGGCAAGGCATCCAAGAACGTCGCGTATGCGTTCTGGAATAGAGCGACGGAGACGAAGGCCTCAGAAATGTCTAATTTGTGACGAGGTAGGCCACTCAGGGAGTATGTGCCCCAAATTTGTAATGAAAATCAAGAAGGAAGAAATTGAAGAAGGTGAACTTACCATTTCAGCTACCATTTAGTATCTATTAATATTTTATGCTTGATATTTTGTGAACTCTAATTTACATAATGTTAATCTAAATTAATTGAAAAATTCAATGATAATTTACATCACTAATAATAAAAATATTAACTTATAGTAAAACAGAATTTAATGTAGTCACTCGGACGGCAGTTTAAATGTCTGTATATTATTATTTAGTATATAACATTATTAAAGTGGTCACTCGGTCTTTCACTATAATTTTTTACTCGGTTTTCACTCAGTTTTTCACTCGGCCTTCCATATTTATGTAGCATCAGTCGGTCTTATACAATAAATATGGATAAAATAATACTGCCAAAATTAATAGCAAGAAAATGGATATCACTCAGTCACTACGTGCTTTATGTCTTGTTTTATAGGCATCACTCGGCCTTTCACAATAAAACTCGATCACTCGGTCTTATATGAATGTACACTTCACTCAGACTTATACAATAAACATGGAAAAAATAATAATGCAAAAATTAATAGTAACAATATGGATATCACTCGGTCACTTCTTATAAAATGTGCATGCACTTGGTCTCGGTCACTCCTTATAAAATGTGCATGCACTCGGTCTTATACTTTATACTTACAAAAAATTCTGGCAACTCGGTGACTAATACTTTGATTAAACACCACTCGGTCAGTGATATTTTGATGATTATTTCCCATATATGTGCATGCACTCGGTCTCTTCTTATAAACTGTGCATGTACTCGGCCTTAAACTCTTATTATATAGCATTAAAACTCAAATTAAACAAGCACTGTATTCTTTAATTAGAAATGAATATCACTCTGATCAGTAATTGTCACTTTTTTCTTGTTTTATAGGCTGATATTAACTGGCACTCAACCTGTAGGGGTAACATGATAAAATTAGCTTAAAAGTGAGTAATTTTGCTAAATTTTAATCAAAGTAGGCATTTTTGCAAATCACATTATCAAAGTGGGCAACAGACCACAATTCTCAAACAATAAATGTAGAGGGACAAAAATAATAATATCCAGTGTAGTCCAACTAGCGTTGAAAAGGAATAAAACCTTATTAATAGATACAAACTAAAAACAGTTAGTTAACTACCTCCAAGCTGAAATATTTTATAATAATTATAATATGGCAAGAAAATATGAAAGATATTATGTTGCAAAAACGGTATTTTAAATCTTTAATTATTAAAGGAGAAGTCTCGTATATTTTATGAAATCGATTACATGTAGAAATAGCTGAAAAAAATCATCACCCTTCTACACTACAATCTACAGAACGAAAAGTTGTATATTTCGAAAATTCAATACTCCGTATATTTTATATAAATCCTTCTACTATTTTAGTTGATTTTTTATTTTATAAATCTAGTTTCTTTACAGTGAAATCATATGGTAATGATTGGCTAGTGTCCACTAAACAATCGGAGGTGGGATAAATGAAATGACGCAAGGAGAATGCAATTGATAGGTCACCCTACCGAACCATATAATTTGTTAGGTGTCAATAATTAATTAGAGATTCTTATTTATTTAATTTAATTATATTTAAATTTATAAATAATACACGATACCATTTCATTTTATATGGTGTATATTTTTTCCCACTTCTAAACGGGTCATTGACCTGCCAGAGTGCTTTGACCGGCAGGATCTCAATTAATTACGGCCTTTTATTATTATTATTATTATTATTATTATTATTATTATTATTATCATTATTATTATTATTATCTTAGTAAAAATTCATATTTAATGAATGGGTAGGTCTTTGCGTGATACCGTCTCACGTGAGATCATTTTACACTTTTAAAATAGTTATCACTTTCGCTATAAAATGTTACCACTTTCGCTATATAATATTATCATTTTCTATTTACACTATAAATTGTTCATAAAATTGTATCATCACTTTTCATTAATTTAG
Source organism: Pogostemon cablin (assembly GCA_023678885.1). NCBI lineage: Eukaryota > Viridiplantae > Streptophyta > Magnoliopsida > Lamiales > Lamiaceae > Pogostemon > Pogostemon cablin. The sequence continues at coordinate 3,650,034 of CM042983.1, forward strand.
TATCACTTTTCGTTATAAAATTTATCACTTTTTGACCGTCTCACCTAAGCTCTTACGTAGACGGTCTCACACAAGTTTTTGCCTTAACGAATTTGTTTATTCCACTTTTTTTTATATTTAAAAAGTAAAAAATAAAAATTCAACCAATCAATCAATCTCTTATTATATTTAATTTTAATTTTGTCAAGGATGATTAAAATTTTAATTTTCTTCAACAACCTTAAAAAAAAGTTTGAATCTAAAAATTATTTGCATATAAATTTCATTACATGTTTCATAGCATAAGAGCTTGCGACAAGGGTCCTCTTCATTGCATATTAATCCAACAATAAACCTCTTTAGAATGCGACAACATTCAAGTAACCGATTAAGCTTCATATATTTCAGGAATACAGTATATATGTCACACCTTAGAGATGATTTCAGTATCAACTTCATATAGCTATTTTGGATAAGTATAATTCATTAATAAATTGTGGCGTTGACCTAATAAAATAACTACTTCCGTTGATTGTATTTTACATCATAGAGCATGCATGTATGAATTTTATAATATATTCTCTCTCGTTTTTGTATGGATTCCTGTGATATTAATTGTTTTTTATCGGTATCATGTACCAAAAATAAAAATAGTAACTTTTTGATGAGAATCCCAGTAAAATATAATTTTTTTTGCTTAAAAAAAATCCTTTAAAGTAGATGAATACCTTATCATTAAGAGTATACAATAAAACTAAATAAATAACTAAAACTTCAACGAGCCAGACGCTCTTAATAACTTACAAGTTTGAGATTTTTTTTTAATTATTATTTAGTTTTCTAGAATAATTTTTAAAAAATCTCAATTATTATTTTGTAAAACTATATCAAAGTGTAAAATAAAAAGTAAAAAAAGAGTGGCGCATGAGGAATATGGGCGGTGTACGGAGAGACAAGACGAGGCAATCCCGATGTCTGAAATACTCAGATATAATTCACTCTTTAATATCATCAAATCTTTCACTCTTTTTCACCTTTTCCAATTAATTGTTTTTTAATTACGAAATTTACTGTTATGGTCGGGTAATTGCTGTGTACGTTTCAGATATTGACGGAGTCAGATAAAATTGGTCCCCACTTAAATCAAAACACTACAAAAGGCGAAGATTCTAATATCGGATTATATCAAATTTACTCGTATAATCTAAACACCTTTCTTTGTATAAAACAAACGACATAATTGTGAGTTACCGTTTTAGTCACACCATTCTATTAAATTTTAGTCAACTGAAAAATAAAATAAAATAAATAAAAACAATCAAACCGTATGACCCGTTAACTCTTTCGGGTTGAATTGGACGACCCGCTGGATATGGTCCAATTTGGAATCAGGTCAAGTTGAAGTAGTCAATTCAATTGATTGAACATAACATAAATAATTATATAGCTATTTATTCATAATAACTTTAAAATACTACATCAAATTAATTCCCTAATCAAATTAGAAAAAAATTACAAGTATAATATGTATAAATTTTAGAAATAATTTCGTAGTCATTATTTATCATACACACTTGAAGAAGGTTGGACTTTTTGCCCAGTGTATTAATAATCTTTAAGTAATAATTAGATTCATTGATCACGAATCAGCTAATAAAAATTTAATTTCTTGAAATTAAAGATAATAAAGTGGAGTTCATATTAGATAAAAAAAAATTATTAGTTTGAAATCCAAATTGTAAAGTCCTAATAATTAATTAGTGAAAGATTAGCTAAGCTGTGCCACCCAGATTTGGCTGCTGCTGCCTTTTCTTTTAAACTTTAAAAAAATAAAAAATTATATATCATTAATTATTACTAATGTATAGTATTATTTTAATTCCCTCTTTATTAAATTGAAGCTTTGGTGAAGCAGGTCACCCTTTCTTTCCACTCCACACCAAACTTTTCCCTTAAGCACCCTTTCCTTACCTTGAAGTAATGGATTAATTTTAATAATATGCCAACTCTTTTATTTGTTTTAATTTTTTGGAAAATACTAAAAATTAAAAATATTTTGAAGTCCATCTTTTCAATTACATAATAAATTAAATCGGCTGTGATATTCGAAAAATGACAAAAAAAAAAATCTAGTTATTATTGAAATTCAAAGGAATTGTTACAAAAATTATGAATGTATTTATGTCGGATATTGACCAGCATTAATTGAACTAATAATTTCACGTACTTATACAGAGTTTCCTTATTCTAATTAATCTTTGTCGTATTTAAATTGCACCAGAAAATTAGTAATATTGTTTGACCACTAATTATTTTATTTATTTATTGAATGCAATTCTTTTTACAATCTCTCGAGCAAAAACAAGTGTGAGAATCAGGCCTCCGTGAATTTTGGGGCCATGTTGAAAAAAAAAAAGAAATCAATTATTTAAATTTATATAAATCAAATATAAACTTAATAATTGTAATATCTTAAAATTATATTTATAATGTATAAAATATAAATAAAGTATGACAATTTTCTTAAAATGGGTTTCTAATGCTCCTTTTCTTTATTCATTTGATTTTGCATATCTTTATCACTAGTTACATTTTTATTAATCTAATTTGCTAATCCATGCATGTGTTTCATATTGGTAATATGCTCAATATCATTTTCATTTAATTTAAGCCTAAAGTGTTTTAAATCATTAAGGTTTTCATTGGCTACTAAGCTCTTATTATTCATTAATTTAAACAATTTGTAACAAAAATAATACACAATACTTGCATTTTTTGAGTACACATGCAATTTTCTATTTTGATACTAACTATTTGGTAATTTTCTTATGTAATGTGTGTATGAAAAGTATCTAGAAATTTATATTTAGGAAATTTGAGATAATTTTCTCTTTTAGGATTTTTCTCCACCAATATCCCACTTTTATTATCAATATCATCCCATGCTCTAGGATCATATATATTCCACACATAATCTTCATTTTCTATAATATTTTCATTATCAACATCTTCATCATCTATTTCATTATTTTGTAAATGATTCTTATTTAAGATTATTTCATTTTCAATTACACTAGAATATTTCTATTCATCATTCTAGTTTCTCCTTTTAACTCATTTTTATTTTCAACTCCCATCATATTCATGTCATGCAACACATCACTTTCTTTTAATTTTTCGAACTCATTTCCTACATGTTCATATAATTTTTCTTTTGATTATTCACTTCCATTGCAAACTCACTTTATAAATGTATGATGAGAATTGAGAATTAGTCTCACTTTTTAAATCTTTTTATTTGTTTCTTTTTTTTAGTATTCGGTGCATATTTTCTAGATATGATTGATGATTATAATTAAATTTTACAAAATTAATAAAATAACAGTATAAGAATGATAAAATTAATATGAAGAATTATTGATTTAATTTAAAATCAGAGCACGGTGCTACTCAACCTGGGATGAATGCCAACATACAGACCGTTTTAATCATCAGTTTTAGCTTATAGAATTATTTTTCATTAAATATGTTATCACTTCTTATCTATACTTCGAATTATTCATAAAATAGTTTATCACTTCTTATCTATATTTCGAATTGTTCATAAAATAGTTTAATGATCAATATTTTCGATAAGAAAGAGAATAGCAACTTTGTAAAATCTTAATAAAAGTAAGATTAATATAGGATAGAGTATAATTATTTTTCATTAAATATGTTATCACTTCTTGTTTATACTTCGAATTGTTCATAAAATAGTTTAATGTTCAAGAGTTGATATTAGGTGCACCCGGGTGCAATGGTGCACTCATATATTTATAACTTTTTATTCTATTTTGTATACATGTTATTCTATTTTGTATACGTATTTCTTAAGAATTGTATACTTTTTTCACACTAAGTTTTTCATTAGAAAAACTAGCATTCATATGTGTATAATTTTTTATTCAATGATGTATACATGTTTTTTTATAATGGTATATTTTCTTACACTCAATTTTTCATTTAAAAAACTAACAATTAAATTGTATATATTTTTTTCATAATTGTATATGTTTTTGTTTATATTTGTATACGTTTTTAAAGTGTGTACACCCTATCTTAGGGTACACCAAATTGCATAATATAATTAGCCTATGAGCAATATTTCAATAAGAAAGAGAATAGCAACTTTGTAAAATCTTAGTAATAGTCAGATTAATATAGGATAAAGTATAACGGTAATAAAATCAGTTCATAAAAATAAATTAACATTTTTTTTAAATATTGAACGTTAGGATACAAACGTTCGGACATAGTAAAAATAAAATAACTAAATTTTAAAATTTAAGAAACAAAATATGTTATTAGAATTGTAATATTTTGTGAATTGAAAATTGAGATTTAATAAAGAAAGATTTAATTACTAATATAATTGATTTTTTTATATTTTTTATTTAAATTCATAGATCTTATCATTTATATAATCATCAAAACGTTCAAAATTAAATACAGAATTTCGCACCCAATTATATAATGAGTACACGGAATGAAATTCAAAATTAAGATATAAATCACATAAATATTCGATTATGCCTATAATTATAGTATAATACACAATATTTTATGATACAAGGTAGTTAGACCAAACTAACAACAATGTTGTAAAGGAGGAAATGATAAGTTGCAGTATAAAGATTCCCAATTAAGGGTATAATAATTGGAAGGATTAAACATAAAAATTAATAATTAGTGCAAAAATTCATCAAAAAATAACTTTGTGATGAGAGACAGGACATCCACTGCACATGTCGAGCTGTCCCAACTCCCAACTTTCAATCCAGCAAAAAGGATTGCGTTACGAAATGTTTTGCTATTTGAATATGAGTATTTATATAACTACAAAATTCTGTTACAGATTAAATAATTAGTAATTAATTTGTATTTTTCAACTTTTTGCTGTAAATTATGTGATGTTGTCAGTGATCTCCATGTGGAAGAAGAAAAAGAGTTAGTTGAAGTAGCCATACTAATACTAATACTACCACCTTAATTAACAAAGAAATTAGTAATCCAATAAAGAAATTAAGGATGATCTATTATGTGATTTGCATACTTTTATTAATAATATCTCCATCATTGCAATTATAATGCATATAAAAAACATCAATAACTCATCTACACTTTTTATTTATTTATCAAGATTAGAAATGCATATTCCCTTAGTGAATCTATTTACATGTGTTAGTGGATTGTTTGAGTTTTATATTTTAATGGGTTAATTGAGCCAAAGTCCTGACCTTTTCGCGAATTTCAAATTAATCCAAACTTTTCAATATTTACAAATTAGTTCTCGACCTTTAACCCTTTTTTCAAATCAAGCTACCGGGCAGCGGGAGGCCTACCCGGTGCTGACTTGTCCATCTCTCTTCCACGTCACCTTCCACGTGTACAAAATGACGTCATTTCAATCTTCCACATGTCGAAAAGTTAATTGCATGAAAAGTCCCAACCTTTCCGCCGATTGAGAATTAGTCCAAACTTTTGAATATTTTGCAAATAAGTACCCAACTTTAGCCCGTATTGTAAATCGAACCACCGGGTAGCTGGAGGTCTGTCCGGACGCTGTCGTGTCATTGTATAGTCCATGTCACTCTATATTTGTTAACAACACGTCTTCGTTTTGATTTTTTAAATTAAAATTTAATGTATATCCAAAAGAACGTCCTTATATATCACACATTAATATTATCTATCAAAATCCATGTGTGAGGGGTTGTGGTGTAACATCCCAATCTAAATAAAATACATATTTGATGATTTTATTTATTTATTTAAGCAATAAAGAAAAGGTATTGGAATATTACAAATCTTTAATCAACTATCACTAATTAATACAAATTTGTAGAAGTTTCATATCTCTATATAAATAGTTTCTTTAAAAAAAAAGAGAAAAAAAAGTAAATTTATTTGGCCATGCCATCTGATACCACTTTATAACATCCCAATCTAAATATGATTTTATTTATTTATTTAAGTAATAAAGAAAAGGTATTGGAATATTACAAATCTTTAATCGACTATCACTAATTAATAAAAATTTGTAGAAGTTTCATATCTCTATATAAATAGTTTCTTTTAAAAAAAAGAGAAAAAAAAAGAAATTTATTTGGCCATGCCATCTTGATCAACCGTCCATCCCGAGATCCTGCATACAATATTTAATAGGGTTGAGTGTGTAAAATACACTCAGTGGGAAACTTCCTGATTGCACAAATTAAATTATCAATAATGTAAATAATATAACTGTAGAACATGAAGTTGTAATGTTGGTAGTACCAAACAAACCACAACTAACCATCACCATTATTGGGGTGGCGAAGCCAACCTCCCGTCAACATAACTGTGAACATGATTGAACTGGCAGAGCCAAACTCCCCTTGAATATAATTTTATTGGCGAAGCCAACTAACTGGGAACATGATTGGGGTGGCGAAGCCAACCTCCCGTCAACATGACTATGAACATGATTGAGGTGGCGGAGCCAACCTCCCGTCAACATGATTGAGTGCGGGCCGAAGCCCGACCAACACATATTAAGTACACAATAAAATTTAATAAGGACAATTATAATATTGAATGTTAAACTCGGTTAAGAGTGAAAGTTACCCCCACCTCATCTTGATTATAGTGGTCTTATCTACAGAACGATTCCTTCTTTCTTTTATTTTCTCACGACTCTCCCACTCTGAAGTAATGTATTATGTTAAGTAATGCTAATAAACTACTTTGCTACTAAACCATGCAAGTCTATATATATAATAATAAGTAATGCTAATAAACTACTTTAAAAATAAGTAGCATATACTTATTACTACTAGTACAATTTATATAAATCATATGCATATACATAAGTGTAATAATTTTAAATTAACATATATAATATTTGAGAACATAGATAAATAATAATAATAATAATACCGGGTTGTTACATGTGAAAGACAACTTCTGAATTTTGATTAGATGATCCATACGATAATTGTTGTTGCTATTAGGACAATTAGAGAGTAGAAAAAGGTTTTGGGGACAAGAATAATGATTAATCGGCTCCTTCAATTCTGTGGCTGATATGTTCTTGGCCTTAACCATGTAGAAGTATATTATCGGATTTCTCTCCGCATCTACTGTCGTGATTCATATTTTGATCGAATAATATTAGTGTGTGATATATGGGAGTTTATTTTGGAAATTTTAATGTAAAAAAAATTAAACAACGTCATTTTGTTAACTAGTGTAGAGAAACGTGGCAAATACAGTTACACGTCAGCGTCCGGGCAGCCCTACACCCGGTGGTTCGAGTTGCAATACGGGCTTAAAGTCAGGTACTTATTTGCAAAATATTCAAAAGTTTGGACTAATTCGCAATCGGCGAAAAGATTGGGACTTTTCATGCAATTAACTTTTTGACATGTGGATGGTTGAAACGACGTCGTTTTGTACATGTGGAAGGTGACGTGGAAGAGAGATGGACACGTCAGCACCGGGCAGGCCTCCCGCTGCCCGGTGGCTTGATTTGAAAAAATGGTTAAAGGTCGAGAACTTATTTGTAAATATTGAAAAGTTTGGACTAATTTGAAATTTGCGAAAAGGTCAGGACTTTTGGCGCAATTAACTCTATTTTAATTGTATAAGAAGTATATATGGGTCTCAAATCCCTAAAAATAAAATGAATAATTTATAATGAAACAGATCAAAATGACAGAATAAATACGAGATGAAAGAATATAAATTATTATCTTAATGTTTTGTACTTATTTGTGTGTGACACATGGATTAGTAATTGGACCAAAGGCAATAGGATTGTGAGGCTCATGTGTAATGGATGAGGGGTCATGTTAGAAGACAAAGTTAATCAGGAATAGGGCATGAAGTTTACATTGAGTAAAAATTGTGTTGGTAATTTTTATTTTTTTTACAGTGGTTGGTAGTTGGGTCATTTCACTATCATGCTCTCTCTGTTATTTATCTATTTATTTATTCATTACTAAAGTTTTAACTAGTGGAGTATAACCAATTTGATGATCAGAAACCTTTTAAAATCCAGTTGGATAAAAATAAAATCCAAGAATTATTTCACTTATAAAAATTCAGAGCCACAATTAAATTTGATTAATACTAATCAAAACTAGGGTTAAACCAATTTACTTTTTGACAAACTGATTAAAATACAGTTGAGTGATGACCAAAATAACACTCCACAATATAAAAAAATAAAAAAAGAAAATTAAATAGACAGGAAAGTTGACAAAGACTTGATTTGATTACATTTACACCTAACCATACTCCAAAATAAAAATAAAAAATAAAAATAAAAAATAAATAAATGAGAGTATAATTAAAGAAAAGATTTAGTAAATTAGTTGAAAGAATAAGAATAGTGGGTCATAAAGGAAAGAAGCTAAGCTGGCCTGATTATACTTTAAACAGAGAGGCCATTCACCCTGCCTTGTTCATAAGCACCTGCAAACAGGAAGAACCCATCTCTCTCTCTACTCTCTAATCATCATTCCAAAAGCAAAAGCAAAAGCTAAAGGAGAAAGAGAGAAAGAAAGAAGTCCCAAATTGGGAAAAGAAAAGGGGGTTTATCTGAAGGGATAATAAAGACAAGAAATCGAGAAAGGAGGAGGGTTTTCAAGCTTTCAGCAATGATGCAGACTCAGAGAACGCTGGAGAATCAACAATCTCTGATGCAATCGGGCCAGATTTCGGGGAGTTTGAGTTTCAACGGCACCCTTAGTAAAGAAGACGAGGAGATGTCTAAATCTGCGCTCTCTACTTTTAGGGCTAAGGAGGAGGAGATTGAGAAGAAGAAGCTCGAAGTCAAGGAGAAAGTTCAAGCGCAGCTCGGTCGAATTGAGGAGGAAACCAAGCGATTGGCCACTATCCGTGAGGTTCCCCCCCCCCCCCCCCCCCCCCCCTCTCTCTCTCTTCTTTTCTCTGCAAATTCTAGGGCACGAATTTGGGGATTTCAGTTTTGCTTTCTGTTTTTTAGTTTTTTCTTGGTAAAATTAAAATCTCTCGTTTTATGGAGTTTATGTAGTTAATTATTCTTGAGTTTGCCAAAAATATGGAAAAGCTAGCTCCTGGTGAATTTTTTATTTTACGGATTCGTACCTATTTAGGGCAAACCTTATCAAACTGTCACTTGATGTTAAAGAGGGAAAATCTTGATGAAGCTATGCTCAATTTATGGGATTCTTGTCTCTTATGCCTTGTTTGTTTTCAATTTTAACCCAGATCTTTGGAGATAATACGGATGATTAAGTGTATGAATGATTGGCTTTCTGCCTAGAAACTAAACAAAGAAGTTGATGTCGGTTGCTGATTCCTGTTTTTTTTTTGTAAAAGTGTGCATGAATCTTTGTAATCTGTGTGATTGATTAACTTCTTGAAGTCAACTTCTTCTTGGGAAGGTAAATGTTTTACAGTTTGATAGGTTGTTTAGAGAAGAGGATATGGATTATGCAGATTGATCTTGGTTAAATATCCATGAACTAACTTTAGTATCCCCCATGTGACCAGGAATTAGAAGCCTTGGCTGATCCGATGAAGAAAGAAGTGTCGGTTGTTCGTAAGAAAATAGATGGTGTTAACAAGGAGTTAAAGCCATTGGGGCAAACTTGCCAGAAGAAGGTGATGATATGATGTCATTATTTAATGTTGATTGGTTAAAACTATTTTATGAAAAGCTGAAATAGACTCTTAAACATGTAATGTAATCTCAGGAGAGAGAGTACAAAGAAGCTCTTGAAGCTTTCAATGAAAAGAATAAGGAGAAAGTACAACTGATCACTAAATTGATGGAGGTGAGGGGAGAAGAGAAGCCTTTCATCTTTGAATTCATGTTAATTATATTTATTGTTAGTGTGTGTTCTTATATTTGATGATTTTGTTTGCTACACACCACAGTTGGTGAGCGAAAGCGAGCGGTTGAGGTTGAAGAAATTGGAGGAGCTGAGCAAGAACATAGAAACGATACAAATAGCCTAATGCCGTTGGACTTACTTCTGATTTGGATTGTGTGATGTATTTAAGAAAGTCGTATTCGTATTTATATATTTGGGTTTGGTTGTATTCTACAGTTGATCTTTGTTTGGTGAATTAGGTGTTCTAATTTTAGGAAAGAAACTCTCTTCTCAAACAGGTTTGTAACTAAAACAGGTGGTCTCTAAAACTATGCATTCTTCTAAATTCTTTTCTCTCCCTCCCTTTCTCTCTCTCTCTCTCTCTTACTATTCTGTATTTTTACACTTCACCTATGTAACTAAGCATTCTGCATCCTAGGATTCCCTACAACAATACCTTTTTTCTTGAACAGGGAATTCTAGGTTTTCTTTTACTGTTTACCATCATTCTGTTGATGCCATTCTTTGCTGTAAAATCTATGGATTTGGATTCTCTGTAGTGCATTATGTTTTCGACCGTTATGGTGGTTGGTGAGCTTATTGATATGGTCTACAGAGTTTGAATCAATTTGGCTAGCTGATTGAATTATTTCTGATAGTTTACTACCACTCCCTCCCATAGAAGTTGATACATTTTTTTTTTTTTTTGTCCCACTAAAGTTGATACATTTCCTTTTTAATACATGAACCCACACAAAAAACAATTAATCTATTCTCATGGCTCCACATATCACCTCTAATACAATTACCCACTACACATTAAATATTATTTTTCTCACTTTATTTTATTTTACTTCACTTTACATTAAATTATTATATTCCTTAATTTCTGTATCAAAAAAAAATTATACCAACTTCTATGAGATTGAGGGAATAATTTATTTGGTGCAACCTATTTATGGATTTAATTAGAGGTGAAGACTCAGATTCTTGATTTATGGTATTGCATGATTGGGATGGGATCCCAACTTCCTCCTTCTACAAAATGATGAAATTATTCCTTGAGTCAAAATGAAGCAATTTTTCATCTCATTATACTAGGTACCCTTTTCTTGGAAAATAACCCTCTCCCACCCCTACCCCTACCCCTACCCTCCTCTCTTTTGGAATTTCTATTTTATTACTCCCTTAATTCCATTTTATACTCAATTCGTTCCTCTATCATTTATTTTTTTATGTGAATTTAGGATTATTATTATTTAATATATAGTAGGTAATTGTGTTAATGGAGGTGGGTGAATCTCATAGGAGTATGTATTTTAATTGTATTACTAACGTGTTTCATATGTTTAGAAAGGGAAATTAGACCCTTTAGAGCAGACGTCCAAAACTAAAAAATGAGCCCCTTGCAGGCAGAATGAAGAGTATTCCTTAAACAAACACATGTATGAGACCGTCTTAATGACATCTGTCAAATGAATGAAAAGTACTAGTAATATTTTAATATAATAAAATGATAGTAGTGTTATGGATTACTTCAAAATCAATTTGTAGTATAAGTAAAAAGTATTTCTAACGAAAAGTGATAAAATTTTTAATAAAAAGTGATAATTATTTTTAAAAAAAGGTAAAAACGGTTTAACTTGAGATTGTCTCACGCAAGGGTTGTCCATTGGCTAAAACTTGTGTGTCCTCAGGGACACCGTGCGCTCAGATACCCTTTAGTATTAAATGGTATACTCTTTAGTATAAGGACGTACACTATTTATTTCTTGAAAAAAATTAATGAAAATATATGCCCTTTAGAACAAAATATTGTACTTTTAATAATTAAAGTGCATACCCTTTAAAACAAAATGTTGTACCCTTACACACATTATGCACCTGGGGATACAAGAGATCAATTCTTGTCCATTTTCTTATTTATTTATTTTATTACAGTTTTTGACACTTTAAAAATGCTAAAAACAATCAACACAAACAATCAATCAATCTTAATTTTATTCGTACTTCATCATTTATTTATTTATTCTTAAAAATACTAAATTATACTCTTGAAATCAATAAAATTGATCAATATAGACTATAACGTCAATTCTCTAAAACGATATTAGTTTGATTGAGTGCTTGTTTGAAATGAAAAAATGACTTCTGTTTAAGTTTTTTAACTGATCTTTAACTTCACCCTGAAAAATGATTTAATAGTGGAGTAATTCAAAACCCTCCCTAAACACAATAAAGGAGTATTTTGTAATTTAATTTGTATTTTAATGGTGAATTAAATGAAAATTAGGTAACATCTAGACATTTCTGGTATTCCAGAGAAACGTGCTATGCTATACGTTTTCATAGCTGTTGAAAGATGTTAATTAGATAATTAATTATTGGATTGACTTAGCAACAACATTGTCAGCTACCATTTATTAAATTTAATTCATTCATGATTTTCACATCATATTCCTAAATTAATTGTAGCACCACAATCAAATTTGTACACCAAATTCTTTATGTATTAAAATTTCAAGATATTCATATATATAATTAATTTATAAATAATTTATAGAATGAATAAAATATTAAAATAAAAATTAAAAAGTACTATTAATACTTAATTATTATACCTATCGCAAGAAACCATTCTTATTTCTTTTAAGTGGCTATAATATTTTCTAAAGAGATGTAAAAAACAATTTACAGGCAATCAGCATGCATCGTTTTAAAGGACAAATATTTTTTGTCTAGTGCGACCCCACTTACGATGTTATTACATTACATCATATAGAAAGATGCCAATTTTTATTTTTTTAATATAAAAAAAATCTTTTTAAGACTTTACAACAAACATTTAAATTTTGAAATTATGAATTACTCCTTGAGGAAGGCATGAAAGTGGTGATTTGACATAGTGTATTTGCAATGGACATGTGAACCAACACCACCACTATGTGTTTTATCTGCCCTTTGGAGGGAATTTGCAGTCACACCCTTTTATTTCATTCCAACTTTTATGTCATCCACAAATTTGGACCCCATCTTACTTGATGTTAGATTCATAAATATTCTCTCGAGGAATGTTTTCTTGAAACTCATATTAAATATGGACTATTTTGTTGGGTTTATCCGCCAGGAGTCGGCCCACTCAATCCACTAGCATGATATTGTCCGCTTTGGGCCGCCCACTGGCCCGCACGGTTTTACCACTCTAGGTATCACACCCAAAAGGCCTCTAGAGAGAGTCAATCCCCCAATTATAAAACCCACAGCCTTCCCCATGTCTAACCGATGTGGGACTTTGGTTGACACCCAAACAACATTTCCCCCTCAAACAAAGTCTCGCAGCTAGACCATCCAGTTTGAGGTCGGAATAATCCCACCAACCCCGGGCTGGGCCGGTTAAGTCTGGGGCCTGGCTCTGATACCACTTGTTGGGTTTATCCGCCCAGAGAGCCGGGCCCACTCAATCCACTAGCATGATATTGTCCGCTTTGGGCCGCCCACTGGCCCGCACGGTTTTACCACTCTGGGTATCACACCCAAAAGGCCTCATGCTAGGGAGAGTCCATCCCTCAATTATAAACCCACAGCCTTCCCCATGTCTAACCGATGTGGGACTTTGGTTGACACCCAAACAACATATTTAATATGGAGAGATATATAGATAAAATATACTCCATATGCATTGTTCTTGAGGAATATTAAATTAGCATAGTTAAAACTTATATTGAACTCTTTTATTAATAAAATAAAATTATTTCTTATCAAAAAATATACAGAGATATAAAGATAAAAATGAAGGTTCCTATTCTATTTAATGAAGAAGTTGGTGGGGGCCTTACACCCTAAAAGAAATTGAAAAGAAATAAAACATCTCCCTTTGTCCGATAATTTGTGCACAATTTCTTTATAAATTATTAAGTTCTTTATATAATGCAATCTCAGATCGATAACTGAAGTAGCCCGAAAATGGAGTAGCCCTTTTGTAATGTCGGAAGTAAACTTGTGGATCTATTGCAAGGACAAGCTTAGAGGCCCATATTGATTCTAATTGGGCTTAGTAGCCCACAGTGCCAAGGATGTATTGTGGATGGATATATATGCATCATATACTCCATTTTTTTATTGCTCTTTAAATATTTGTTTATAATTAAAATTTATATTTCTTCCCTAAATTAGTGAGAGAATGAAAAAATTATCTCTATATATATATATATATATGTATGGTGAAGGAGAAATGAACAAGATTAGGTGTTCCCTAATAAGTAAAAAAATATATATTATTATGAAATAATAAAACTTTAATCAAGTAAATAATGATAATAATAATAATAATATTTTGTTTTAAAATATCAAAACCTTGTATATAAGGGGACATAATATAAATACACAGAATTAAAAAAATTATATTTGAAATGAGTGATGATATATCATAAATTATAACTTTAAAATAAGAGGAATATGAGCAACACTTTTTTAATAGTTATCACCTTTTGTATTATTCCATATTTTTTATTACAGATATTTTATATTCCAAGGGAGTGTTTGGTTCTTATTGAATTAATAATACTCATTGATCTTAAAATTTTGCTAAAAATTAGAGAATTTATATACTAATTGGACTTATGCGGGCTTAATTTTCATCTAAGTCTATTAGTAAAAAGCAAGGGGCCCAGTGAAATATAACCTTGAGGGGAAAGTTTACAATATATATCCTATGAAATTAATATGGAATTAAATGAATTTTAATGTTCATTCATTGCTCATCACATTTACAAGTTTTATTAATCACATAGTGAACCAAACACTCCCTATGTGGTTTATAAAATAATTGACTATATCACCATCATTATTTTTGTCATTAAAATACTATCATTCTTAATTCTTATACTCCCTCCGTCCCAAAGATATTGACACACTTTCCTTTTTGGGTTGTCCCACAGAAATTGACATATTTCCTTTTTAAGAACATGGGACCCACACAAAAACAATTTATTTATTTACATGGACCCACACACCCATCACACTCACCACTAATACAACTACCCACTACACATTAAATATTATTTCTCCCACTTCACTTTATATTAAATTATTACACTCTTTAATCTCCGTGCCCAAAAAAAATGTGTCAATACTTCCGGGACGGAGGGAGTACTTTTTATCGCTAGGAGTTTTCCCGTGATGTATCACAAGTTTATGGAGTAACACACCTCTAGTAAAATAAAATAAAGATTAAAATAGTAGAAATGAGGTTGAAAACAAAGAGAGTAGTAAACCATATGACGACAAGAATCATCAACGCCATTCCCCATATATTTATTTAGGGAAATACCACAATTTGCCCTATATGAGAAAGTCAACATCTTTTTTATCCTACCTTTTGTAATACATCTAAATTGCCCTGAAAATACATGCAATGCCATGAATACCCTCAATGATGGTCCACCTTTTGTATTGGGAATGAGTTGACAAGTACAGTTGCAGGCAAAATAGATGTGTCAGGGAATATGTTGATTATTTAGGGTTGACACATTAATTAAAGAAGAAATAAATAAATAAGTCTACTAATATAACCCCTAATTCGGCGGACAAGCTGAATGAAGTGCAAAAGCCAAATTTTAAAATGCACGAAATGAAAATTTTAAATTCCTTAACTTGTTATATTATAATAGGCTTTTTATTAATAAACACATGCAGTAGTATTTAGGTGATTAAACACATGCAACTACCTACCACTCCACTGAAACACACTTCATTTAATGGGGTGAAAAGGCCCTGTTTTCACAATCAGTTCATTTTTGTAAATTCTTGTCACATTAAACTCTCAACTATCCCCACCAACTAAATAACTTCACCACCAACAAACATAAAAATTGGGCACAGTGGATTCAAACTTTATTCATCTGTATCCACAAATTATTGGAGCATAAAAAGGTCATCGGCTCCCGCATTTACCCACCGATTTTGTCGACGGATCCATAGTTAGAGCCAAATGTAAGATACGAACGCTGTTTCCATTGTATTTTATTTATTACTTTCTTTGAATGTTTTAGGGTTTTTAGGGCTTTAGGGTTTCAAAAACGCATGTCCGCTGAGTAAAATGGTTATATATATCCATGTCCGCCAAAGAAAATGGTGAAGTATGCATGTAATATGCATGAATACCATTACGTACACCCATCGTAGACTTTTTCGCTAATATGCATGGTTAATTGTGCATGTCCACCCATTATTTAAGACTTATCGTCCATATCCGCCTATTATTTGACAGTATTTCAGCTTGTCCGCCGAAAATAGTAGCCCAATTTAAGGAGTCCGCCAAAAGTAGGTGTCCAGTAGATCCTGTCCGTAGAAAATTTAGCCTGTCCGCCGAATATTGAGCCTGTCCGCCGATGTTTTCCCCATATTTGCGCATGTCCGCCGAATCTGTACCATATATGAGCTTGTCCGCCGCTGTTTTCACCCTATTTGAGCATGTCCGCCGATTTTCTCACCCTAAATTATCATGTCCGCCGTTTTTTCACACTATATGAGCATGTCCGCCGATTTTCTCACCCTAAATTATCATGTCCGCCGTTTTTTACCCTATATGAGCATGTCCGCCGATTTTCTCAGCCTAATTTATCATGTCCGCCGATTTTTTCACCCGTAATGGTCTTGTCCGCCGATTTTTCCTTCCTGAGTGAACATGTCCGCCGATATTTTCATCCTAATTGAGCATGTCCGCCGATTATTTGGTGGTTTTTGAACATCTCCGCCGATTTGTAATGCATTATTGAGCATGTTTGGCTATTTTTTAAGCATATTATATGATGTCTTTCGATTATAATAGACCTGTTCGTCGATTTAGGAACTTAATTGAGCTTGTCCACGTACGTACGACTTAATGTTTAACTTTCATGTGTGCTTGATAATTTAATGCTTAATTTGTGTGTACCTACTAAATTGGCGTATTATTTTTTATGAATTCTGTGTAAATATAACAATTAATTGTCGTTTTATTGAAAGATTTAGGCGTTGGATTTGAAATGAGAAATTTTTGTATATGGTGGGGCGGCTGGTGGCAAGGTTTAGAGTATGTACGTGGCCAACAGACGAGCTTAGTTTTAGATTCAGATCAGCTGACGTTGGATTTTATTATTGGGCATGTGCACAGTTTAGTTTGCATCGATTTGAATCATTTCAAATATGTTATACACACACTTGTGGACATCGGTGGTTGTATAACAAAACATAAGGTGAAGGATGATATGGATATAAGGGGGACAAGCTCAAAAAACTCATAATTTCGGCGGACAAGCTCAAACAGTGACAAAAAATTGGCGGACATGCTTTATTGTACTACAATTTTCGGCGGACAAGTTCAACTACGCTATAAAAAGCGGCGGACAAGCACAGTAAAGGCACATAAACGGCGGACAAGCTATTTTAAGCAGAATAATGGCAAAATAATGCTATTTAATGCTCAGAAACTCGACGGACAGGCTAAAAAACTCATAAAATCGGCGGACAAGCTCAAACTGGGCCAAAAAATTGGCGGCCAAGCTAAAAAATATTAGAACAAATATGCCGACAAATTCAATTACACTACAAATTACAATGAAATTTCCAATTATACTCAACGGCAAATTCATACGGTGCAGACTCTACTTCCTCGGGGGACAAGAACAGTTACCATTAAATAGCAAAAACCCTAAAACTCTAAAATCCTAAAGACGGAATACCTGGTTATCCATATTTGCCACTGCTAATTTTCGACGTGGAGATGACGATGGATTGAACGACACGCCGGAGGCCCGGACGGAGAGCTGTGTTCGACAGAAAAATCGAGTTTGAGAGAGAGAGAAAGGGAGAGTATGGTGCGAATGGTGCCGATGAAAAGAGAGAGAGAGAGAGAGAGAGATACAGTGAGTAAATAACAAAAATAATTTGAGATAAAGGGGTCAAAGATTCTCTCCCCAAATTCAATGCCATTAAAAGCGGTACTTTTAACCGCTGGGCAGTAATCACGAGATTTCAAAAAAAAAAGGAAAGATATGACATGTGTCAGGGGGGTAAATTAGGAATACACACCAAAAATATGACAAATTAGAAGTTTTAAAATGTATAGAGCAAAAAAGATATTGCATTTGTCATATAGGGCAGAAAAAGTGTCATCCCATTTATTTACTCCCTCCGTCCCAAAGATATTGACACACTTTTCTTTCTGGGTTGTCCCACAGAAATTGACATATTTCCTTTTTAAGAATATAGGGCCCACACAAAAACAATTTATTTATTTACATGGACCCACACACCCATCACACTCACTACTAATACAACTACCCACTACACATTAAATATTATTTCTCTCATTTCACTTTACATTAAATTATTATACTCATTAATCTCCGTGCCCAAAAAAAATGTGTCAATACTTCCGGGACGGAGGGAGTATTTGGTACATACACTCACACGTGGCTCACTCAATGTTTGGATGGGTGTAATTTGATTTTATTTCTCTTTCGATAATAAATAATAAATCCATTTAACAGCCTATATATATGAATTACACATGCAACAATAAATAGATAGTTGAAAAAAGGTAGAAACTTTTTAGTTGTGGCATGAGCATGGAATTTGTAGTGTTCCAGTTTCAGGGCATCTAAAAAAGCGCTAAGCGGAAGAAAGGACAGATCATGAAAAGCGTGATTTAAAAAATGCGTTTTCTTGAAGTTTGAGTTTCAGTTCCAATTTTTCACTGTCTTACAAGGATTAATTTACCTGCTGCTTTTCCTTTACCAACTGGAGTAAAACAGACTAATTTAATTAAATTAATTTATAAAGTTACCTTTTTCTTCTATTTTTCCAATTATTTTTTCACCACAGTTTTGACTCATACAGTAACACTTTGAATATACATACAATACAATTCACTGATACTGCAGGTAGTACATGGTTAGGGAATGTTCGAAATTTGAATTCTTTTTTACTATTTAACCCCAAGAAGAATATAATTTAATTTAATGTAACGTGTCAGTATTTTTAACTTTTAAGTAAATATGATGAATTAATATCTGAAAAAATATAAATGTG
The DNA here is from genome assembly GCA_023678885.1 of Pogostemon cablin. NCBI lineage: Eukaryota > Viridiplantae > Streptophyta > Magnoliopsida > Lamiales > Lamiaceae > Pogostemon > Pogostemon cablin. The sequence goes on from CM042983.1 coordinate 3,668,969, forward strand.
ATTTTCTTTCTTCATTTTTAACAGCAAATTAAAAATAATGAATAGTACACATTAGAGTTCATATGGATACATTTTTCATTGTTGTCATGGTTTATAATAAAAGGTAATTATACTCTCCGTCTCATTCAAAGGATAATTTTTTTTTATTTTGGGTATCTCACCCAAAGGGTCACATTTTCTTTTTTACACACATGAGACTTACACCCCCCACTAATACAATTAAAATATGAGACTCACACTCCCACTAATATAACTACCAACTACACATTAAATAATAATACTCCCTCCCTCCCTCCGGATTCAAGGTGTCATTTGCTTTTGGGCACGGAGATTAAGGAATATTGTTATTTAATGTGTAGTGGGTAGTTGTATTAGTGGAGGTGTGGGTCCCATTTTTTAGTTGTATTAGTGGGTGTGTGTGGATAAAAAATGAAATGAGACTCTTGGGGCGGACGCCTAAAATGAAAAATGATACCCTTGAAAGCGGACGAAGAGAGTACTCCTTAATCCACGTGCAAAAACAAACATTACCCTTTGTATGAGACGGAGGGAGTATCTGACATAGTATTAATTAGAGTAATTTTTTCAGTAAAAATACTAGCTAGTGGGATTTCAAATTAAAATTGAAATCCAAAATAAAAATGGTAGTAATTTGTTTACCTTTCTATATTCATGTATAACCTGCAGAGTTGAGATGACAAGTGAGATAATTGGGGTCTGTTTGGCTAAAATAGGTATTCATTTGACTTGTCAACACAAGATCATCTGATCAAGTCTAGAGTAGGTAGGATACATAGATTGGGAGTGAAGAAGAGTCACATGTGTGAGTATTAATGCATTTTAATTTCATTTCACTATCATATAGTAGTGATGTCAGAATATTTATTATATAAAAAAATTAATATCAAAACATATGTAGTAGTATAAAATCAAGACAGCAGGCCTAACGTTTTTACATGGGGTATATATATAGGCGAAACCTATCTTTTTGTCACCAATATTAGTTATATTGAATATTAATCACTAATATGGACTAACTTGTGTGCTTAATTAGGAGCATAACAATAATTCAATTTAAAAAATAAAAATTAAAAAGGTCCTGAATTTCAAAAAAATTATTGACGTTATCTTCTTAAAGAACTTTCAAAAAAAGAAATCTGTGTGACGGCTTTCAAAGAATGAAATATGTGTGACGAAGATCAACGATTCAAAGAATGACATATGTGTGACGAAGAAGATCAACGACTTTGATTTGATGATAATAATAATAATAATATAAAAAAAAACAATAATAATAATAATTATTATTATTATTTTGCTTGTATATTTAAAATAATTAAGATTAGTTGACTGTTTGTTTGTCGTTTTCATCATTAGTTATTGATCCTATTTTCATGCATGGGTATTAATATTGGATTATAGGATAAGAATTAAGAATTCATACAACCAGTTGCAATAAAATATTTGATGGGCATAATGGATTGGATTTAATACAACCTATTAACTTGTTTACTTGGATATAGCTAGGCCCATGGGCATGAATAAACTCCAACTGATTTCTGATTATATAATTTCAAATTTTAGGGTGATTAAAACGTAATAATACTAATATATATAAAAATGATAATTAGTGAATATTTTAGGATTAACGGAGAAATAAATATAACATGACAAAGTCTATTATGAAATCATTTTTATATAAAACGGAATGTAAAATTATTAAAATATGATTATTACTATATTGATAAAGTATAATTAATGAGTAGTTAAAATAAGATTTATAATGCATGAAAGTATAATAAAAAAGTACTCCATGTAGTATATTATACTTATTTGGATGTAAATCAAACTGTAATATCCTCGAATCATATTTTAATATATAATTCATCATATTTTAACTACTCAATAATCATACTTTTAATAATTAATATATTTTTATGGGGTCCATACACAAAACTAATATAACTACCTATTATATATTAAAATATTATATTTATCAAGTCACCTCACATTGAAATACTGTAATATATTTAATATTTTTTGTGCAAACAATAAACATAATTCTTGTGGCGAAGGGAGTATAACGTAACTATGAGCAAGTCAATTTAAATGGTACTCCTACCTAAACATGTACCCTGGTTCGAAATCGTCCGTTTTGATTCCCAGAAATGAGGAATTGGAACCATACAGGAGGAAGGAAGGTTTCAGTTAGGTTTTGGAACTACTGATTCCGTTTTTTTTTTTAAGCTTTCAAAATTGTTTTTTTTTTTAAAAAAAAAATAGAGCAACAGCCTGCTCAAATTGGAAATTGCCAGTTCCGATTCCGCAAAATGAAAAAGCAAAACTGAATCAAAATATAGTATTTAATTTGACATGGATTTGGCCCCTTGCAAGCACAAGTTTAACAGTGAGCCCTCCCTATAAGCCACTTGAGGCACATCCTGCAATTTACCTCTTCCACCAATCCCCAGGGCAGGGGCGGTGGGAGCCCCTAATGGTGGGGTACACCATTTTTTTTATAAATAAAAATGGTATATACCTAAATAAATGTAGCAAGATTACATAAGCGTGTGACGTGTGGGGTGTGGGGAGGGGAGGTATCCTATGTGTAGCGGTGTAGGGTCCACCGACATAATTCCGACCAATTCAGCCCTTTACCACAGCACGTGTGAATTTCTTCGCACCAATCCAATTCTAATATGCATGCAACCCATTACGTCGGTGTATTTCTGTAACATCCATTTTCTCTCTCTCTCTTTTTTACCCATTTTTTCTTTTTCATATATATATTTTTTCTTTTTCCTTTTTGTCTTCAATGAAAAAATTTTCAATAAAGTTAGTATGGATGTAATATAGGAGATTTGTGGGAGGGCAAGAAGATCCATCGAAAATACGTGGAGGTTTGTAGTTCGCATATAGTACACTCTAATTGGACAATGCTACACATACTACAAACACAACTTTTTGTTTTTATTTTATTTTCATTTTCGGTGTAAACACAATATTGCAATATCTCAATTTTCAGTGAAGACAAATAACTTTTAGCGTATATAGATTCGTAATTGAGAAAAAATTCTAACAAATATCACATTTACTATACTATTAAATACTCCCATTGTTTTTGTGTAGATTTTCTGTATTATTTTGATGCAGCATCTTCCATAATATACTATTGGAGATTTTTTTTTTGTCATTAAACTGACACACTAATTATTTTTAATTTTTTATTTTTTAAAAAAAGGAAAAAAAAGTTGGGACAGAAGCCCAAAATTGTTTAGAGGACAAATGGAGATTTTATTAGGTGGGTGTTTTGTTGCTTTCAAAGGATGGAAAGTGTAATATTTATTTTAGACTTATATAAAATTGCCTCCTTTTCCAAAATCTTTTTCAGATTCATTCATTCACAGGTGTGGAAGCTACGAATTTTTGGGGTCAATGCAATTTATTTATTGCAAATTGGAGATGTATGTCGTTACTGTTCCAAATTAAAATTAAAATCGACAAATTATATAAATTTAATTGGAATATAGTTTTCATAATTTGTCTGCTTCCTTCGGACAAGTTGCAATTGGAAATCTTGTCTTTATTACGTGACTCTAAATTTTGTAATGTGTTTATTGAGGACATACCCGACGAAGACGCTAGTTTGTAAATCTCAACATTGTTAATTAATATAATTAAATGTGTAATTTATTATTTTAATTAAATCATAGGATTGTTGATGAGAATTTACTGTGGGTATGTTTTAATTAAGATTAGCTAATTAATTAGACTTTAATTTTTGGGTGTTTCTTGGGAATCGGTCGGAATTGTTTAAGGACAAAGTAGACGCTCCTGCATAGTATGAAACGATTTCTGAAACGTGTTAAAATATAATTATTATATAAATTTTTGAGATAAAATATGCTTATTAAAAGTTGTATTATATTTTTTAAAATATGATTAATGATACATTAAAATATAATTCTATGATATTATATAATTTATTTATTAGTACATACTTTATAAAATCAACACAAAATACGAAGTTTAAAAAGATAATAAGAAATTACACGACTAATTAGATGTAACTAAAATTAAGTATCAAACTTAATACTATAAAGCATAAAACGAATTTATGTGACGAACAATTATTCGTAAGATATTTAAAACGAATAAAAAGTGAATTTTTATGTTCTTTTTTATCTTTATGTTATTCAAATAAATTATAAAGTATAAAATTAAAATGTATTATGAAATTATAAGATTGTTGGTTTTTCTTATGTGAAGATGAGTTGAAGATTGATAAAAATATAAAGTATGAAGCATGAGTTAAGGACGAATAGAGTAATATATTTAAATAAAAATTTAAAATAATTTAGTGAATTATTTCATAAATAATTCGCACGATAAAAATAGTGATAATATTTATGATAAAAAATGATAAGTATTAAAAAATATATAAAAAATAATATAATATAAGGTGGTTTCAAATAAGTTTTACCAGCTTTCTTGTATGATGTTAATACACCATTATTAATATTACAACATTTTAAAATATGGAGTGGAACTTAATTTGATAGTATGTCTAAATACTAAGTTGTGTAACATACATAAAATCATTTTACATAAAAATAAATAAATAATAAAAATCCACTTTCTATTCTCTCCTCACTTAGATTATTTTTCCTAAATATTAATTGCCAGTTTGCCACTAAAGAGTTTTATTGATGATAGTGTTTCATTTACCCCAAAACTTTTATTTATTTTATTTTATTTTTTTCGGTGGAAAAATAAAGGTTTGGACAATAGCACATTGATCCACAGAGAAATGTACGTATTAAATGGTGTACTAACAGACAATAAATAAATAAATTTATAATAAATAAAATATTGAAAAGAGTGGAGAAGGAGAATAATATAATTAAATTAAATTAAAAAAGGGGCTTGACTCCAGCATTGGATACTCTTCGTGGGGTGATGGCTTAAATCTTGCTGACTGGCTAGCAACTTATTTATAAATTAATTAAAAAATAATAACAATTCTAATAATTATATTCATAATTATTATTATGATAATATTCCAGGTTAATAAATAAAAAAAGGGAGTGGATGTTGAAATGTAGTAAGAAGTAGAGATTACATTTAGTAAACACTGTTAATCTGGAACTTTCCTACGAGTAGCTGCCACAAATTCCAAATATTGTCAGATAATTATTTATAAATATATAATAAACGTTAATTATCTGGAGTAATTCTTTACTCTCTACATCAATCTTCAAACCCTAAGTCAATATATTGCAAATTGTCATTCTAAATTGAATACATGATATAACTAATTTAAGTTAAATGCTTATTTATATTTTGTGGATTATTTTTTTTCTCTTAGATTTTATTTTTTATATTTTGGTAGTACTCCTTAATTCTTAAAATATGATTTTATTTATGATTTATGTAGTTTTTTATTTTAAAAATGATAGCAAGAATATTTGGGTGCATGCGTGCACTCATAGTTATATTAGTTTCATTCAATAATTTATGAAGTATGTGTTTTTTAATTTCCACAGATGTATTACTTTTTTATATTAAGTTTATATTTAAAAAAATACTAATAGAAAATTCATTAAAAATCGCTAACAAACTATATACTAGTAAATTCTTATTTATTAATTTATAACTTTTAGTAATAAATATATAGTATATTTTAAATGTGGATGCAAAAATTTAAATTATTTTGTTGTTTTTTATATAAGTAGTATTAAGTTATAGATGTGATGAATTGATGTGTTACCAAATTTAATTAAAGAAAATAATAAAATTTAATATAAAGTCGTAAATTAAAGTATACATATATGGAACAATTGGGATTTGCTTTTTATGTGGCATTGTTCATTTTTTTTAATTAGGTATTAGTATTATTTATTGGCGAAGTTTTATTTTAGGGTTTACAGTTTACTTGTAAAAATTTAAGTTTCTTTTCTACTCTAATTTTACCAAATTATTCTTTAATATATTAAAAAATTCCTATAAGCGAACGATGGATTTTGATCTTGTTGATGTAGTACATTCATAGATTCCATAACTAAATCTGTTTTTCTTTTATTTAAAAAAAAAGCCTTAATCGATTGTAAAATGGAGTAACACATTATAAAATTTGGCATTGTGATTAATAATAGTAATAAATAAAAATAGAAAGGAGTAAGACATATAGAAAAGAGTAAATATTTGAATTAAAGTTGATGAGAGGAGGGGAAATGAAGTGGACTGGACATACACAGAGTAGGTACGACCCCTTTTCACGCATGCATGCATTTCTCCATCTCTTACCAATTCTTGGATTGGAGTAATATAAACCGACAAAATTCCTTTTTTATTTTATTTTTATTTTTATTTTATTTATTAACTCCATAGGAGTATTTAACAGGAAAAAATTTTACTGTACCCTAATTTTTTTTATATATTTTTTTCTTATTCTAACTTTAACACTATATCTTTTTATATTCAATTTGACCAAAATACCCTTACACAAATTTTCAAGTAATATGTTCGAGTAAAGTGTTCGATAAAACCATTTTTACTTGAAAAATCATTAAAAAAATGAGTTACTCAAATTTTTTACACGAATGCGTTATTTTGACACGAATTCATTACACGGATGCATTAAAAATTTCGTGTGCAATTTCGTGTAAAATTACAACTTTCGTGTAAAAAATTACAAAAAATAATCGTGTTAAATTAAAAAAAAAAACTAAAAAGTCAATAAAAAATTCGTGTGAAATTTCGTGTAAAATGACATTTTTTCGTGTAAAAAATTACAAAGATTCGTGTTAAATTTATAAAAAATTTAAAAAAAAACTCAACTCATTATTTGACATGAAAATATTTGACACGAAAATTTCGTGTAAAAAATTACAAAAATTGTGTGTTAATTTTTTTTTTTTAAAAAAATCAACTCATTATTTGACACGAAAATTTCATGTAAAAAATTACAAAAAACCATGTTAATTTGTTTAAAAAAAAACTCAACTCATTATTTGACACGAAAATTTCGTGTAAAAAAATTACAAAAATTCGTGTTAATTTTTTTTTTAAAAAAAAACTCAACTCATTATTTGACACGAAAATATTTGACACGAAAATTTCGTGTAAAAAATTACAAAAATTCGTGTTAATTTTTTTTAAAAAAAACTCAACTCATTATTTGACACGAAAATTTTTACACGAAAGCATTATGTTACATGAATTATTTTCGAGTAAATATTAAACCCATCATTTTGGGTACTAAAAGAGTTACTTTTATATCTGGGGCAATAAACATTAGGGTAAATTATAAGAACCCCCCTTGAGATTTGTTCAAATTACCAAACAAATCCCGTGGTTTGAAAAATTTACCAATTACCCCCTTTAACTTGTTTTTTATTTGAACATTAATAAAAATATATTTTTTCTTAAAATAAAGAAGGATGAAAATAACATCAAGACCCATATATTTAACATTGTATTTTTAAATTTCACTATTTTTTTTAAAAAATATTTTTTAAAGGGAGTAATTGATAATTTTTCAAATTACGGAGTTTATTTGATAATTTGGACAAACCTCGAGGAGAATTTTGGTAATTTACCCTAAACATTATTGTTAAACCTGACGGGCACTGATGTTAATTACTTCTATTTAATAACGACACAATATATTCTTGTGCCTGATACTCTCTATATACGGTCCAATAGATTTTTATTTTTCTATTTTCGGCGTATGGCCTTATGAATTTCATTTCATTTTTTATATATATGGGATCCACATATTTTCTCTACTACAATTAAAATAGAGTTCATCCACCCACTATATAACTATTCATTATACATTAAATAATAATACTCTTTAATCCACTTGTAAAAAATAAATGGATCTCTTTGAATTGAATGAAGGAATTACTTCATTTTAAACAGTATTTAACCAGTTTACTTTATTACTAATTTATTAGTATAATTTTGTCCTTCATTATGGGAAATTGACTATTTCAAGAAGAAAAATGCTTCAATTATAAATAATGGTTATAGATTGATTTATAAAAGTAAAATTGAAGAAGAAAGAATGGAAAATTCTGGTCTACATAAGAGTCATCTACTAATATAAAAAGATAATCTGATTAATAATTGAAGAAAATAAAAAAGAGAGATAATATGTAGGAGTAGGAAAGAAAGGCTGATTACAAACTTTAGGTTAAAAGTCTAAGATTGCACTTTCACTTGGAATTGATTTTGGAATTGCTTAAAAGTTTTATTACAGCTCCACCAATTCTTTTCCATGTAAATTAAGATATTAAATTACCATAAACATTATCTACCTTGTAACAAATATTTTCATACTTTTTATTTTCGTGTCATCCCACCATTTATTCATCTTTTTAAATGATATATGTAATAATATTAATATCCTTGTAATGTTATGAAATTATTGCCAATTTTTTTTATTAATCAAAAATCAATATTATTATTTTTATTAAATTACCCGAAGTACTTCTATTTTATCTAAAATTATATATTAAATATATTAAATTATTACTCTTAATATAAAGACGTCATATATGGAATGCTTCTTAAAAGTTGTAAAACCATTATTATAAGTACATAAATCATAAAAATGTCATTATTATTATATTACAAATTTATTTAACACATGAAGTGCATAAAGCAGGCAGTGATTGCAGCAGTGCTTCGAATTATGGTAATTAATGCTAAGAAAAGAAAGAAAAAAAAAACAGTGATTATTGGATTTCTGAAAAGTTGGTTACTTTTTACACAAATTATGGAATACATTTCGGGTTTTTTTTTCATTAATAAAGAGTGATTAAAGGACGATATGACAGTTTAAGGTGTTTAGCTTGGTACTAGCTTATATGCTTTAAGTACAATTATTTCAACTCACACATTTTTACGACAGTTTAAGGTGTGTTTAGCTTGGTACTAACTTATTTGCTTTTAAGTACAATTATTTCAACTTACACCCTCCATTCCGCCCAAATAGCACAATTTTACTATATTGGGCGTCTCGTTTAAATTGCACAATTTTTCGCTTTTAGTAAAAAAAGTCCACCAATGGCCCACCATTACCCATCACATCTATCTAATACAACTACCCACTTTACATAAAATAATACTCCCTCTGTTCCAAAGATATTGACACACTTTCTTTTTTGGGTTGTCCCACAAAAATTGACATATTTTCTTTTTAAAAATATGGCACCCACACAAAAACAATTTATTTATTTTCATGGCTCCACACACACATCACACTCACCACTAATACAACTACCAACTAAACATATTATTTTTCTCACTTCATTTTACATTAAATTATTATATTCCTTAATCTCCGTGCCCAAAAAAAAAGCGTCAATATCTCCGGGACGGTGGGAGTAATACTCCTTAATCTACGTGCAAAAAGCAAATGACACACTTTGATCGGGACGGATGGAGTACACATTTTGAAACGCTCTCATGAAAATACTTATATGAGATGAATAAGAAGTGCTTAATTTGTGTTATTATAAGTGAAATGATACGATTTGAGTCATTGAATTTTAATGAAATGGCACGGTCGAAAAGTTCAAATTAATGATTGGATGGAAACTCTTCACAAAAGGCCACTTGACTCTTCACAAAAAAGATTCATTTCCAAATTCTATTCAAGCACTCATCAAGTTTAAAGTTAGTCTTTAATATCACAACCAATTGTGTTCTAGTATTTCCTAAGTCTAGAATGTCCAAATAGTGGTTCGTCCTTCGATAATTTTGAAGTCATTGTGCTATAAGTTCAAATTTAAAGTTGTTGAATTTTGAAGTGGAGACGATTGCTATAATTCGTAAGCACTCGAGTATAGTACAATGTCATTTTAAGAAGAAAAGTGTAATTCTTTACTCAACTTTACAAGTTCACCTTAAGCCATGTTAAATACTACTCCCTCCATCCCATGCAAAGAGGGTATTTTTTCCATTTTGAGCGTCATACCCAAGAGTCCCTTTTTATTTTCTACACATATGGGACCCACACACACCCACTAATACAACTACTCACTATATATTAAATAATAATACTCTTTAATCCACGCGCAAAAAATAAAAACCCCTCTTTGCATGGGACGGAGGGAGTACCTCATATATCCAAAAGAGTAATCTTATATATTTACACAGTAATGCTTGATATTCTTAAGAGTAACCCATCCTGAAAGGGTGCGTATACACCAGGTGCACACTAGCATTTCTCTAAACTTAATACATACTTTCATTTCCGTTCGTCTCACAATAAACTTCGTAATTAAAAATTGAAATATGACATCACTCTTAATAAATTTAATTTCAAAATTATCACCGTGAACTCACACATATAATATAGTTTATAATTACTTTGATACTCTATCCATCTTATAATAACATTTACACATTTTTACTATGAGTGTCCCATCATAAGGTTTACAAATCTCTTCATAGTAAATGAGACACACACATAATACTAATACAATTATTTATTAAAATGAAATATTATTTCTCTTATTTTATTAGTATATAGTAAAATGACAAAGTCTCCTGTGAGACGTTACTTACGTGAGACGATTTGTGAGATGTTTTAAAGTATGTCTATTATTTAAATAAAGTATGTTTAATGATTGTTAAAGTATGTTTTTAAAGTATGCTGCATTATGCATTAAAGTATGATTTTAGCGTGCTATAATAAAATTTAGGGGTCGACTAAATACACACCTCTTTTTATTAAATACACACCCTCGTTATTATAAAATAAAAAATTATATTTTTAAAAAGTCTAAATTACCCCTAACTTATTAAATACACATCCCTATATATTAAATTATACACACTATTATCTAACATAGGTTTGAACTCCGTTTTATCTATCTCAATGTTCTAAAGGTCGTATAGAAATTACTGAAAGAAATGAAACAGAAATAGCTTTCAAGGATTATAGTTTCTGTTCTTTTTGTGATTTTTGCCTACTGTTTGTATCGGTTAGTTTAAGTCTCAATTGCTATGTTATTTGATGAATTATATTAATTGAATTACGATTTTGCCTACTTTCTGAACTGATGTAGGTTAATATTTTCAGATCATTTTCTTTGAAAAAGAAAAACATCTTCACCTGCCTCATTGAAATAGTTTATTTCTTGTGTATTATACGCAGTTTCATCCATGGAAGATTAATATTGGGTTTTGGCAACTATATATTCGTTGTTTAAGAAATTTAGATAACAATTTAAAACTCATGTTCTTTAATCTTGCAATAAAATCTCCATGAAATATGAATAAATTACGTTAAGAATAAATTTATGGAAGTTTCAATGAATTACATTAAGAATCACCGTAAGAATGACGAGGCTTCGATATTGGATGTTCTATTATATTTTGGTGTTACATCTCCAGTTACATGCGTTAGATGAGTGACACATATGCGGAGAGTAAAATCTCAACCTTCCCCTAAGGGGTTGATTGTTAGGGTATATAATAGTTTATCCTACGTGTCAATCATTCAACGGTTTGTAACAGAAGATGTAACACAAAAAATATAACAGGAGATCCGAACCGCGAGGCTTCACGCAACTGACGCCACATTTTGTTTTGACGGTAAGAGAGAATAGGGGATTTTGAGAGTATATATAATGTTAAAATTAAAAGGGTAATTTTGAAATTTTAAGGGGTGTGTATATAATAAAATTAAAACTTAAAAAAATAAAAGGAGTGTATATTCAATAAAAGGTGTGTATTTAATAAAGAGGGGTGTGTATTTAACAACACTCTAAAATTTATTATTGATATACTATAACTATAAATAAGTATACTTTATCTATACAATAAACATATTTTAGTGATGGATCGACCAATTTCATAAGAGAATAACTCTAATAAAATATTATATTCATTGATCTTCTTATAAAAATAAATATAAACCTTTGAAGGAGACTCTGAAATACCAAAAGTGATTATAGAACCCTCCAAAAGTCAATTGACTTGATAGGAAAATAGAGTTTTTTTTACTCCCGTATTTTAATACAATTCAATTAAACAAGAGGAGAACATACAAACACATCCAAAAGATGAACTCGTGTACAGTACTATTTAAATAATTGCTAGAATTAAATTAATGATTGAGTTCCCTTTATTTGCATAATTAGCATTGAAATTTAATTTGGACAATTGCAATAAATATACATTCAAGTGGGCTATCAATGCATATAAAAAAATTAAAAAATAAAGAGATAAAGTTATCAAAAATTTTAATTACTAAAATAAAAGTAATACTATTAGAAGAATAATAAAATGATGTGAAATTTGAATTTTATTTGGATCATTTAAGAAAAAACAGGCGTATGGCTCGTGCATGTTGTGATGGGCGTGAACCATTTGACTGTAGTGGAACTGTAGAGAGCAGAAAATCGCACTATGTCAAACCATAAAAGTGAAGTAGCACTTTCAAAAATTTAACCAACACAAAACCCGTTTTTTCCTCTTACTATTTTTGAACTCCCAGACAAGATTATATTGGCTGCTGCTTTTCATGTAAGTTTAGCTTTCGCAGCAGCCATTTCAACACAATGTCTTTTTTTAATTATAATTTCTAAATTAATTTTAATTTCGAAAAAATAATATTAATTGGATCATCGTTTTATGATAATTCCGATTCCGATTATCATTACCACCTTGCCTCGATCTCCTAACCCTCCTATTTGAATCACCAAATCTCTCTCTCTCTCTCCTCTCTGTTTTCTCTCTCTCTCTACATTAACCCGAAATTCTCCTTTTTCAAACCACACTCCACCTGCAACTCTAATTTGAAACCTCTTCAAATTTCGTTGAAATTCATCGTTGTAATAATTATTACATCTTTTGGTGATAATTCCGACCTTTTCGATCGTAGTTTTGTCCAATCATGGCTCATAAGCAATTGCTGCATGAGCTTCTGAAAGAAGATCAGGAGCCATTTCATCTGAAAAGGTACATTTCAGACAGGAAATCTCAGATGAAGAAATTACCCTCTCCGGCCACCACTTTACAGCTCAGAAAGCAGAAACCCGCCGCCGCCGCCGTGAAACGCAGCAGTAATCTCGCCAGACACGCCTGTTTTTTGTCGTTTCAGAACTCGCCGGACGTCAGGAAATCGCCCCTGTTTGAATTCCCGTCGCCGTTGAAGAGCCCCTGTAAATCGCCCAACAACGCCGCCGTGTTCCTCCACATTCCGTCGAGAACCGCCACGCTGCTGGTGGAGGCGGCGATGAGGGTTCAGAAACAGCCCAAATCGCAGACGAAAAACGCGGGTTTCGGATTGTTCTCTACGTTTCTGAAAAGACTGAGAGAACGGAGTAAGAGCAAAAAGCGTGTTCTGGAAAACGCAATTTCAGTCGAAGGTACAGTAGAGGACGCTGTTCGGATGTCGTGTTCCTGTAGTAACCGTAGGCTCAGTAGCGCTGATTGGACAGAGAATAACGAGGATAAATCGTTCGATTTTGATGCTTCCACTAGTAGTTGTTCTGAAAATGGCGATTTTGGTTACACCGAAACACGATTTTGCACTAGCCCTTTCCGATTTTCGCTTCATCGGAGCCCGTCGTCTTCCGGCCGCCGTACCCCGGATTTCTGTTCTCCGGCGGCTTCCCCCAGCCGCCACGTCAAACAGGTTTTTGTCTTTTTCCCCTGCTTTTGTTTCTTTATTGTTTCCTTATCTCGCCGATTCAATAATGGTGGAAAAATAACTTTCTATTTTATGGGAAATTCTTTTTTAGGTAAAAAAGAATAATCAATCATAAAGTATATATTGGCTTTCATTGTTCATCATTAATCTTTACATAAAAATATTGCTTTTCGAATAAAAAAAGAACTCCAAATTCTCTTTTAACTTTTGATTAACCTTTTGTAACACAATGTTGTCCGAATTGATACTCTAATTCAAATTCACGAAATCTAAATGCGAAGAATTGACACTAATAATAATGGCATGGGAAACTCGTGAAATTAACTCGTTAGGGAAAAGGCAGCCGAGTGAACTCGTGAGTCGGATGAGAGTTGGCATTATGTTTGACTTGCCATATACTGTCGGTAATCAATCTGAATGGTCTGATTTGGTGGTCGGAATGTCGTGTCAAATGACGAAAATGCCCTCAAGAATGGCATCAAAAGCTCTCGATGATCCACAATTGTTCATGGGGGCATCCAAATTGTCTTATTGTTTGAATTTTTGTACTTTCGATCACGCCTCTGCCACCCAAATCTTTTATAATTAGCTTTTTTCACCCCCATTAGTTTTCCCACTAACGGACAAATTAGCCTTAATAATTTTGTATTACTGATTTGGACGCTAATGATTAATATTTCCACGTTCTAATCACCCACTGTTTTTAACCTATGCATACGTGGCAATTGTCTAATAGTCCCTAGTAATTAATTTCGTGAATATGATAGGATAAGGAAATATACGAATTTTCAAGAAATTCAAATGAAGGAGAAGAAGAAGAGGAGAAGGAGCAATGTAGTCCAGTATCAGTATTAGACCCTCCATTTGAAGATGAAAATGGAGATGTAAACGAGGATGATTACGATCTTGAATGCACCTACCAAAATGTACAACGTACGTGTCTTTCCATCCTTACCTATTTTTACTCGAAATCCATACATTAATTTCATATACTTGTATACTCGTTCTTTGCATCAAATGAAATATTGCTACATGATCCAATTTGTTACTGAGGTTGATCATTCGTTTTTAGGTCCCTTTCGGCTATTTAGAATTACTTTTGGTTGTTTTTAATGTTAATTATATGTGGGGTTAGTGATAATTGTGTAGGTTACATGGGGTGTTACGTTTCTTGATACTGTTGTAATAAATTTGTCCTTACAATATCTTAAGATAAGATTTTATGGCTTCATTAAGTGGTGGTTCTAGTTTTTTCTGCCTTAAGGAGTATAAGTTATTGCATTTAAGATAAATGATGGGATTATATGGTCTATTATTGTGTTGGTGGACCTTTTTTTAATCCTTTTTTTGGTGGTCTTTATCACTACAAGCTTCCATTTTTGTGGACCCTGTTGTTAGTTTCTTAATTAAATTGCAATTCATATAATTTCACACAAAATAAATAACATTTAGTATTATCACTATGTGATTGAGAAGTATCTGAACTAAATGTGCAGGAGCCAAACAGCAGCTCTTATTCAGGCTCAGAAGATTCGAAAAACTTGCTGAGTTGGACCCTATCGAACTCGAGAGGAAGCTTCTAGAAGGATCGGACGACGAGGGACAAGAGGAATCGGACGATGAGGAGCCGCTGTCGAGCTACTCAAAGCTCGTCTCCGACCTAATAGTCGAGGAAAGGACCGAGATGATCATGAACTCGGGCACCAACGACGTAGTGATGGGAAGAATATCGAAAAGATTAGATTCTTGGAAAGAAGTGGAGTTCAACACGATCGATATGATGGTCGGATCGGATTTGAAGAGGGAGACGGAACGGTGGACCGAGTTCACGGAGCACGTCGAGGAGACGGCGGCTGAAATCGAGCTAGCAATCTTGTTAGTGCTGATCGAAGAGCTGTCGGAAGAAATTGAGATGGTTTCTTGTTAATTGTAGTGTAATGATATATAATTGTAGACTTGTAGTAATCTGATGTAGTATGTAAGAATTAATGCTACTATGATGAGACATAATTAGTGATTCAAATTAAGTTGTAGTAAATTTTTTTGTTAGGAGTAGGTGATCACAAGCCTCGTGTCATCATGTTAAAATATGATCTCTTCTAAATGGAAGGTGAATTTCCTCTCACTGATTAAACGGGAAGTCTTTTGCCTTGATTTGAAGAGGATCCAATCCTGTGATGTTTTACCAACCAATGCCCTGTCTCTCTCTCTCCTGCTCTGTATCATAAAACAGAGGAGGTCAATTTTCCATGATAGGTCTTTCTTTATTACAGATGTTTGAACTTGTTTGGGACAAGGGACCTTTGGAATAATATATTTTATGGGCTTGTACTATTATTTAATTTAATATCTATAAACATTTTAAAAAATATTTAAATTACTCCCACAATCAAGAATTATTTGCTTCTATATTATAAATATACAGAGTTTGTTTATTTTTAATTAATTTTTTAAAAGTGGCGGAGACTTTAATTAATAAACAAAGTGTAAAAGTATGTTGTGTGTCACGCGAAATACTAATTTTAAAATTTAAGAATGTTTTGATGTTATTAGATAAATAAATGTAATTTTTTTTATGGTGTAAGTTATTGTTATTTGTTAACAGATGAAAAGTGAAAATAATTAAAATACAAGCGAGTATAACATTTGAACAATACTTGGTAGACTTGTCTTGTATCACTATTATACATTTATGTCATTTTTTTTATGAATGCCAAAAGAACATGAGTTAAAAATAGTAGGAAAGAAGGTAAGAAAAAAAAAACCAAATTAAATATTATAATATGAATTTACATTTTTAATGTGGAAATAGAGAGAGATTAAAATTATACGTGATTAACAGGTAGACTTATCTTTGTATCATTTTACCTTGCTTATTAGTATATATTTGTTTCATAATTTCTTTTTCATGAATGCCTAAAAAACATGAGTAAAATAGAAAAAAAAATAGAATAAATATTATATTATGAATATACATTTTTAATATGTGTGGAAATAAAGAGAAATTAAAACTATACATGATTAATTAGCAAATTTGCTTGCCTATCCACATTTATTGCAATTTCAAAAGAATTGCAATATGGAGAATAATATATACACACATCAATGAGCATCCCCCCAAACCATTTTTACTCTTTCCTCCTCTAGTTTGTACTGATAAAATGATAGTACATTTATACTTTCTGTGTTCTTTGTTCATCAATAAAAATTAAAATATCAATTTTATCGTTTTGATTGTTATTTTAAAAGGGTTTATTTTATTTTTTAGTAAAATAATCTCACGCATGCTCACTACTAATTCAATTACATACTTTATTATATAATAATAATATTTTTAATACATATGGATATCTTATCAATGGTAATAGGAGTATATCCTGAAACATGGTTCATTTGAATTACTCCATTAATTTGATTATGATATGTGTGGTTAAATGAAAAATAAAATGAAATAGAAAAGTGCAAAATCCAAGAGTAGGAGTTTGGTATCTAGGAAAGTAATAAAATGGGGCCAAGCCCATGTTCTATCCACCATAAAAGGTTGCTTTTTCAGGTTTTATTAATTAGAGGAATTATTGGAGTAAGTTGGTGGAATTTTGTATGTGGTGACATCTTATTTAAATTTTTTGGGTAAAACTGGTGACATCTTATTGGTACTACTATTACTATATTTTAAGTCTTAAATTGCATCAAAAGCAAACCTTCATTATTGCCTTGGTACAATTTAATATATTAAAGTTACCAAATTTTAGTATATTTGGTGAATGAATTTTGATGCAATTTAATGAATTAATTTATTTTTGTTTTTACATTTAAATATTTTGATTTAATGAAAAAAAAGAGAGGCACGTTTGGCGATTTAGAGTGAAGAAAGCAGGAATCCTATGAAACGCTCCTGAGAGACTGAGACATGATGAGTACAACCAGATCTGTCTGACCAACTATTCAATTCTATTTGGGTACAATCGTAAATTTACTTTCACAATTACAATCTCTCATAAATACAACACAAATTTATAAAATTTTACCCCTCAATATATATATATATATATATATATATATATATATATATATATATATGTTGAATTATTAAACTGACCATTTAGTGATATATTCAAATCACGTCAAGAATGTGAAACTGGAGTAAAGTTGTTGAAACAAATGGCAATAAAGATCAAATTATTGAAAGAAGTTAGTAGGAGTATGGTGCAACTACCGAATTACCTTAATATTTATAATACCCAGAAAAAAAGATTGAAAATTATAATAGTCATAAAAATCTATAGGTCTTTAATGAATCAATATTTTGAGAAAATATAAATATTAAGTACATTCCATGTCAGTGTGGAATTTAAACTAGTTAATTGAAAATTACAACTAAATTAATGTACTTAGTCAAGTATACTTATATCCATTAAGATATATACTAATGTAAATAAATTTATACAACAATCCCTATTTGTTTTATTCTATTTTGGGGATTATTTATTTGAATTCAATTGGGTTGACATCTTAAGAAATCTTTTAATTACAACAACAATAAGATACAATAAAAAAAAAGAAAAAAAAGTCATCGTATGATTAAGATATTGGATAAGGAGTTATGATTAGTGGGTGACAATAAAAATAGCAACAAATTTGCTTTAGATATAGATAATATTAAGATGTGTCACCTAATTCACTAAAAAAATTAATTTTGCCATTCTAACACCCAATAAAATAAACATTTAAAAAAGGATGTATTGTTTTGCATTATTTTAATGAGCAAGATGGGGTACACTTTTACACATAAATATTTATATCAAATAACAAATAATTAATTAAAGAAAAATGTAAATCATGTTTGCTGTTAAAGTACATTTAATTACACCATCTAACATAATTGTGGCCTGTGGGAGTGTATTATTTATTTATTTTACAAAAAGCGAAAGAATATTACAAGTTCTTATAATATTATGTTAAGTTTATATTTTATTGATCTGTAATATTGATAAAGAATTAAGCAGCATTATTGGATCCACAAAAAAGTTAAAAATAAAATAAAATTAAGGATTGTAATGACTTTTTTTTATTCTTTTGTCTGTCCGAATCATTAGAGCCGTTTTCGCCGTCCCTGATTCAAGGAATGTGTTATAATTTATGATGACGAACAAATAACTGTTTTTACTTCTTATTAATTAATTATTATAATGTTTTATTAAAAACTTATTATTACAAATTATTAATTTGGATAAGTCCCTGATTCAAGGAATGTGTTATAATTTATGATGACGAACAAATAACTGTTTTTACTTCTTATTAATTAATTATTATAATGTTTTATTAAAAACTTATTATTTAAATTACAAATTATTAATTTGGATAATTATCATTCTTTATTAAAATTTTATTATTTAATCCTTGCGCTTTTACACAAATATTTTTACTTGATCAATAGCTAGCACTATTCTATTTAATATTATAGAATATTTTTATTTATATAAATTAATGTTTAATATATGAGGGAACCCGATACACACATGCGTCATATTTTTATAAAATTACTCTTTAATATGTAGGAAATTACTTTTAAAAATATGAAACATGACTCTTCTGAATAAAAAGTACTATCATTCATCTCAATAAGAGTATAAAAAAATCACATGAAAAATATTAATTTTCATTCAAAAAAGTAATTGTTCGTCTTTTTAAAGATTAATTTTTCATGTACTACTAACGAGTAATCGAAACATCAAGGTGCAAGAATTCGAGGAGCAATATTTTTATTGAAAAAGTAATAATTCATCTCCAAAAGAGTAATATTTTATATACTAAAGTCCACGTGTTCACTTGTGTGTTTGTCTTTATTATTATTTTTTTAATCTTTGATTAATTTTTATTTGAATTGATTAATTTTTAAGACCGACTTTTGGATGGAATGGATAAGCCCAATAAATAGCCCAAAAGAGTAGTGGGCCATTTAGAACCATATTCAACGCCCTTTTATCAGAATTATAATTTGCTCATTGAGTTTCAAAAAGTTTTAAGACCAAATATATATTTAATTTTCACATTTTTTCGTTCTTCCAATATTTATTACTCCATTGACACAAATCCATTTACTACGAATCACTGTAACAGAAGATATCTCGTTTCAATCTCCTTTCTCTGGGCGTTTCAATTTAAAAAAAATAAAAAATAAAAAACTTAATAATATAATTTACACTTCAATTATTACCTAAAAAATTCCATTACTCATGAAAAATCAATAAAATTAGTTAATAAAATAAACATTTTAATCCTGTTGTAAAATAATCGTGCAAACTATTTCGAGTATCTTTTATTAAAATGAAGAATTAGTATAGATGATATGAATATATATTTTAAATTATAAATGTCGCGATATGTACATAGATTTACCTAAAACGATGGTTTCCATTATTTGTAAAAATCTTATTTAAATTTTATTACACGATGATCATATGAATTTTTAGGTTAATACATAACAATTTTAAAGTTAATAATATCACCTTAGAAATAAAAGAAGATCATAACTAATTAATGAATTATAAAAGAGTGAGTTTTTTTTCTTATTTAAAGATAGTAAATAAAATTATACCCTTAAATATTTATATTATGTAAACCTATTCTGTTTGCCATTATAAAATGCCATCATGTGGTCCGAATAAACCTAATCTTTCGTAATTAGGTGGATAATTACCAACTGTCAAATAGTTTAATTAATCAAAGATTAACGAGTAGCAGACACACTTAGTCACCAAATTCGAATACCTTTTCATAGTCAACAAAATCTCAGACGTTTTCAACAGTCAAACAAACCATATATTACAAGAAACCCTAACGAAGCTTCTGTAATAATCTGCCCTGTCTGTATAAAAGAAATCAACATGGCTTCCAGTTTTCATGCATCATAAGTTCATTTCTCCGTTAATCTCTTCTGCTCATAAATAATCCAACATATAATATAATCCGTTCCAAATTATTTCCAGCAATGTTCAACCAACTGAAACCCTGTTCGAGGAGATTCGAGCAGCAGTTCATCTCTGAATATCCACAGCTGGAGAATCAATGGAGGTATCAAAGTGGGTCCCAGGGCTTCATTGAAGAACCAGAGACAAGCTTCGAAGAATCGGAGGTTGTGGATGAGTTGCTTCAGATTCTGGTGGAGTGTATGAAGAAATCCGATGTAAGAACACAGGAAGTTCTTCTCAGAAAGTTCTTCTTCGAAATCGAGAAGGAGATTCCCATGGAAAGATTTCTCGTTGAAAGAATAAGACATTCGAAAATAAGCATGTTGTCGGGATGTTTGGAGAATATTCCGGCGGCTGAGATGGTGGCGCCGCCGGAGTTTTGTACGAGGGAAGTCGGAATATCGTCGGAAGAAACGCCGGAGAAACTGGAGAGATTTAAGGTTAAAAATATACAGATCGGAGAACTTGTGAAGGAGGAACCCAAATAATTATTTAATTATTATTATTATTTAATTTATTTTAACTAAAACTCAAATTCATTTTTTAATTTACTTGTGTGATAAGGATTTTTTTTTAATCATTAATGAGTTTGCTTGTAAATATTGGAGTATTGCACTTTCGAAAAAAGTGTTCCATCCAGTGCATTTTTGTATTATGATGGATATATGGATGCTGATTGCATATAATAAAACCAATAATACATAGAGAATTAAATTATTGAAATTTTATTTTGTCTATATATATTAATTTGGTATACACAGATATACTCTAGCTGTATTAATTTATACTGTATGAGTTAAGTGGATGTGTGATATTGAATATTTTACAATTATAAGCCTTATTCTACCTTTAAGAAATGGAAAATTATTATTATTTTCTATTTATATAACCTTCTCAATCATTTTTCAGTATTTAATTAATATCTTCTTCAATATTAAAATTAATATAATATTATTAGTTCATCGTTGGTGGCGTACTATTCTTCAATTATACTACTCTAGAAGACAAAAAAAATTGGCTATTATTATTATTATTATTATTATTATTATTATTATTATTATTATTATTATTTATTTAAAAAAAATATTGGAAAAAGAATTGTGTGAGTTACCGTTGATCATGTTTGAATTTTCTATTTCTACATGCGTGGGTGGAAAACGGATAGTTTCCTAGTGGATATATATTTTTATTTTCATTAAGAAAATTCAATGTCACTCTTTTTTTTGATTAAAGTTCAATTGGTATTTTTTAAATCTGATTTGAAAAATTGAAAGATAGCTTAATTTCCGAAGCAAGGACTAGTAGATGGACTGAAACAGTTGGGCTGGAGTTTCATAACAGTTGGACTAGTAGACCCGTTGGTCTTTTCATTTGGGCTTTTCAGTAACACCCCAATTGGGCTTTGAAATAATATGGAATTATACTTAACTTACGCTGTGTGTGTAATTAAATAATCATAATATATAAAAAATATATATGATTAATAATTTTATTTCTTATTTAATGGCAACGTTATGCACTACAAAATTCTTTAAGTAAACTAGGAAAGTAGCACCGTTTTATGAGTTATTGTGAACTTATAATTATGACGTTAAACGTATATGTAGAATGGCATTGTTTAACGTTTTAATTAAAGGAGGTTTAATAAGTAATATGTATACATGACCTATAATGTTTAAGGGTGGAGCAGAAATTGATGCAAATGACTTAACGTCATACAATTTATATTGCTACATAAGAACAGAACAGATAAACAATAAATGGTATGATAAAATTGAACATTTAACATATTTTTATCATAATGATCCAGGAGTTATATGCTTAAACTCCCCAACCTTCCTCTTCTAGGATGGGACCTTTCTCAATATTCAGTAAGCTTGGAAAGAAAATTAATTAACATAAGCAAAAAGGTGAATACATTTGCAAATTAGGCGGTAAATCAAGTGTCAGCCACAACTATTCCAGCAAAAACCCAATTAAGGTAAATCTAGGATAGCAATTCCCGACACAACACGATAATTGCGGGTTAGTGTTTGACCTTATTGGGTTCGTGTTGTTATCGTGTCAACCCAATAAGGACACGAAAATTTCGTGTCGGGTTCGTGTCAACCCGTTAAGCATGATTAACATTAACAGGTTACCCATTAACCCGTTAACAACCCATTAACCTGTTAACAACCCAATATAAATATAAAATTAGATAAATATATGATAAAAATACTTATAAATAATTTTAAAATATATTTACTTAGAATTATTTATTTATTTTTATTAGTATTTTTTATTTTTTTTTCTTATCGTGTTGTGTCGTGTCAACCCGTTATTTTTCGTGTTCGTGTCGTGTTGGAATGAATTCTTATCGTGTCATGTTCGGATTTTCCCTTATCGTGTCGACCCCTAGTTAAATCTGATGATAGAACAACATGTCTGACCATAGTGAATAACTATATAGCAGCATGATAGGGCATCCTCAATTCAGACGCGGTTTTCTAACTACTCCATTTACATAAGTTCCTTTCTCTACCAAAAGCTACTCCGTAGTTTGTGGCCTTTATAACTTTTAATGTTGGTATAGATGTTATCAGTTTGCTGCTGATGTATAGATGTTATCAGTTTTCAATCTGATATCAACTCTCTCTCTCTCACACTATCATTTCCATATTCTTCCAGCAACAACCAATCTTTTAATTCCATTTTCAAAAATAATTTCCACATCCCAACATCTGTTTCCTTCAGCTAGGTGATCAATACTATAAAGCTGGACATTATAAATGAACATTTCCACTAAATCAAAGGGATAAAAGCCCTAGTCAGGAATTTAACCGAGCATCACATAGGCATGATTAAAAACACGCAAATCCTTCACAAGGCGTAACAATTACCTGTCGGTGTGGAGGTGCTAAGGCGGACGAATTTGATTGTAAATAAATGACATGCATCATAATAACATCTAAAATTAACATTGCATCGATTTAATGGTTATTTTGTAGATTATAATTTTTTATATTATAAACATTAATAAAAAACGAATTATGAAATAAGAAATACAATTCCCAATTATTGCGGTTTGTTTGGTTGGGGAAGGCGATTTGTGAAACTGAAGCAATTAAATTTGGTGGGATGGTTACATAGACTACATTAACTCCATCATTTAGTTTAGGTGGGTCGGTTATGGATCTTAGATGTTCTGTTACACTTGGTGTTACATCTCTTGTACACGTGTTAGATGAGTGACACGTGTACGGGTAACAAAATCTCAATCATTGTTCCTAAAGCTTAAACTTTCCTTTTAGGGTAGTATATGTATTATTATATGGGAAAATTGAAATAATACACTAAATTCAATATACAAAATCTTTACCAATACTTCAATATGTTTGTTATCATTTCTACACATTTGTATATTTTATGACACTATTACCCCTCTCCCACACTCACTCATACACCCACCTAAGTTGGGTCAGGGTATGGGTCACCCACACCGGTGGTGGTTGCCGGCGGCAATGAGTGTGTGGGTGAGTGGGTTTACTTAGATTTTTTTTATTTGGGGGAGGGGTATAATGGTCATTTTAAGTAGATTTTGGTTAAAAAAGAAAGAAGTTTTTTGAGTTGTTGGTAATAATATTTGTATATGGAGTGTTGGGTATATTTGCCTATTGACACTTATTATATTGTACGTGTCAATCATCCAATAATGTGCAACAGTATATGTAACACCAAAATGTAACCGAAGAACCGGACCATTTTTTATGAGCCAAAATATATACATGTTGATGTAATGGATACAAGTTAAGTAACTTGATTAAAATTTATCACTCTAAATTTATGAATGTACTTTTAGTCATGTGTATTATCGGGTAACATAAAGATTCTTTTGTTACATTTGTGTGTATTATATATTTTGTTATAATTATATGAATCACACGCTAATGAAATTTAATTTGAATTGTGTTTTCAGGATCTAAATTCATATACATGTGTGTGTTTAGTCTTTGTTTCACACGATTTCTTAGGCAATTTTATTTTTTCTATATATCCTCTGATATGTCACTGATTATTTAGAAAATATGTGATCAAGAAAAAAAAATTGGTTTATTCTTTTCTTTTGTAAACTTATTTTTTTGTTGCTCGTCTAATGATACGATACAAAAGTTAATATACTAAATTAGACGGAAAATGGGTAGTTTATAATCAAGAAGGAAATGATTTCCATGTATTGACCAATTAATAGTGGTGAGAGTTATTCTCCACCAAACCCTAATTAATATATATCCATATCTCAAACTAACTCCAATTTCTTCAAATCTTGAAACTCATAAGCTCCAACGATTCATCTTGGATAACTTAATTTGATTAAACCACCAAATATTATTTAATTTACAGGTACACATGGATACATAACTTCGCATACCCTCACACACACTGACACACACATACTTATACATACATACCCATCCACACCATTAATTACTTCCTTATTACTCATCACCATAACCTTAAATATGGATAATGGAGTATTAACGATGGATTAAGGATTAATTCCAGAGGTATAATTCATCAAGAATTGGTCCATCGAAGCCATCATCAATCCGTGGAGGGCTCATCAGCATCCCTTCAGCCATACTCGCCACAACATTAGGCAAATCAAATATCAAATCCTCATCAACAAACTCCCTCTCCGTCTCCCCCGCCGGCTCCATCCGCCCCAGAGCATCCACTGCCGCCCCTGCAGCTGCGGCGGCACTGGCAGCGGCGGCCTGAATGTCTCTGGGGGAGGAGGAAGCCGGCACGGGCAGGGAAGAAGCGGAGTTCGGAAAATTGAGCTCCGCTTCTTTCCCCTTGAGAGCACGTGCCGCCACATCGTACGCCACCGCCGCCATCTCCGGGGTGGGGAACGTGCCCAACCATATCCGGTTGGGCGTCTTGGGCTCCCGGATTTCCGACACCCATTTCCCGCTGCTCTTCCTCCTCCTCACCCCACGGTAGGTGGGGCCGGATGGCGGCGGCGAGACGGAGGCGGCGGCGGCGCGGCGCTTGCCGTGGAGTGATTGAGACATGGGATAAATTAATCAACCCGGATTGAGTTGGATAATTAGTATTGCATGTGCATGAGGGATGATTTTGGGGGATGATATGAGAATCCATATTTATATGTTGTGGGATGGATAAATTGGAAGTTATTGCAGTTAATTTGCAGTTGGATTTGGAGGAGAAGAAGTTGAAACCAGGCAAGAGTGTGAAGATATGGGGTGTATGACAGAAGTGGTGATGGATTTCTGGGTTGGAGATCTCTTGATTTTGGATTAGTTTAATTTAATTTAATTTAATTGTTGTACAGTTAATTAGTAGAATGGAATTGTAAGAGTGATTTGATGTGGTGAAGTGAGATTTTTAATCTGATAATAATATTGGAAATGGAATTGGGTGGATGTTGATTTGTGAGTGACATGGTAATTGATGTCTTAATTTAATCCAACTTATTAGTATAAGCTGTATTAAAAGTGACCATTCACCCTCATATTTTGTCAGCCCAATTTGTTTTAAGCCCAATTAAAATAATTGGATCATGCTTAATAATAATTATAATCTGTACTCCACAGTCTCCACTTCATTCTCAACATGTCATAATTTAATTATATATGTCATCGCATAACGGTTTAATTTATATACTATAATGTAGCTAAGGGCATGCACTTTTTTGTATGAGACAGTTTAAGAGATAACTTTATCCTGATTTTAGTTTTTGAGAATCATTTACATTTACTGTTTTAATTTGTTAAAAAAAGTTGTAAAGTTATAATATGTGTATTAAGTGAGAATGACAAATTTGAAGTAACTTTTGAGGTTAAGAATAAAGGAGTTGTTTTCTCCTTTTAGAGTTCGAAGGTTCTTATGAGACAGACAAATGTAAAAAGTGTGAAGGAACTCCGATAATTTTTATTGAACTGACATTAATAATCCCAATAAAAGTAACTACAAAATTGTAATTATATACTGTACATCTAAACAATAAATTTAATTTAATTTAAAAAACTGGAAATAAAAAGTGTAATTAATTATAAAAAATTAAAGGGTCATAAATCAAAAAATAATATTGCATCCGTAATCCAACTTTACCACTAATTTTAGTCCCAACCCAATACTGGAAATAATGATTATTTTGACACACACCAGGGGAACACCAGTTAAAACTTTCACTCATTACAGGTGGGCCCCTTCTACTGGATAACCTAGTCCTTCGAGGATATGGGCTGTAATTTTCATTACAATTCGTAGATTTTCAAAATATTATTACACCAAACTGTTATGATTCAATACCTTCACTATAAATCTCCATAGTTTTTGATGGATTAAATTTCTTTATGCGAAGTAATTGGGCTGGGCTTTACTACCTTTGAAATATTGGGCTCAAGCCTATTAACTTCCATAAGGTTCAAATCTATATAGCAGTTTTTTTAACCCAATATGAAAATTGGCCCACGGTGGAACCCATGATTTGACCTTTGTCTTTTGATTTTCATAAAAACGTCGAAACTCAATTTGAATTATAACATTTTTAGTAGCTGTGTCTCATATAATGTACTCGAATATTAAATTATAACAAGTCTAAATATAGGAATTTGAAAGACTAGACATGATCTTGAATTAAATACAGACATTCAAACTGTTATGAAACCATGTGGAGAAAATGTAATAAAATTTTTATTTAAAAAATTAATTTATTCCGGTCTCACAACAAAGTACATGTTCATCTTCATTGTGTGCTTTGGATCTCTTTAATAATATGAACATCAAAGAGTTGTTTTTTCGACTTAATTTGGAGCTCAGCTGAATCTTAATCATGAAAGAATTATTATTATATTTGAATCAAGTGTGTCCTAAAATGTAGTAATAGGTTAACCTAAAATGTATGAATCTATAATCAAGTGTGTCCTAAAATGTAGTAATAGGTTAACCTAAAATGTATGAATCTATAAGCGAACACCATATAATTTCTTAACAAAATATTACTCACTGGGTTCACAATTTTTTTATTCGTTCATCCATAATAATCTTCACACCTATTTTTTTTATATACAATAATTTCAAACGTTACTTTAATGTCATATTTGTCACTCATGCCCACACATGACATGTCATATTTGTCACTCATACCTAACAAACTTGACATTACTTTACACTTTACTTATTACCTAAAAATAAAAAAAATATAATTACGTTTTATTTATTTTATGAAAATTTTATGTGAAACATTTAAAAAAATATATTTATTATTATTATTTATATATATATACATCACCTTTTATTTGTGACACAAAACTCATTCCGTAATACTATTTATTTGCATCGTCCTCGTAAAAAATGGATAATTATAGCAGTTTTTTTTTATTGTTAGATTTGGGATTAGCATCATTTTCTATCAAATTTAATTGGGGTAGAATTAAATGGTCACATTTTAATTAAAAATAAAAAAAATCAACATTTGAAAGATAAATGGTGTTATCAAACAAGCATCTGACAGGTGCGAAGCTATGTAGTAATTCAAAATTTAACACTCATTTGTTCCAACCAAAAAGTAAGCTGAGAATTCTTGGATGGCAACTTAAAGAAAAGTTAGTTTATTTTTCTTAAATTTAATGATTAACCTCTTTTTTTATAGTGACAGCCCAACCACCACAGATTAATGATAAGACATAGTATTGTAGGATTAAATAAACTCATCAACTAATTAATTATAAATTAAAACCATCCTGCAACTTGGTGTTTTTCTAGAGACAATCAGATTAATAATTATAGCCCTAGTTTAAGAAAATTCATCTGTGTTTAATGAATGGGGTCACACTCCATCATGCAATCTCCTTCCTCTTTATATTCAATTAATATATTTATTTCACCTTTTCATTATTATCAAATATTTTAATTATTAAAATATTCTTGAAAATAATGGAAAAATCATGACTCTTTCGACATAAGATAATGCCTAAATTTTGCATTTTTAGAGAAAGTCCAACTCAAAAACATGTTTGTCATGATTTTGATTTTTGAGTATTCAAATTTGACTGGTTGAAAAATACTTTATAGATGCAATGTGATAAGAAAATAAATAAATCTCATTGTGACACTTTCTCATCCACACAAAACTTGCTCAAATAAATAGTTAATTATTGCATGTTGGATGCTAACCGTGGTGAAAAATATATAAGTCAGCTCAGGTGAAGTTATGTGTTGAAAAGTATTGCTATTTTAATATTCAATTTTTTACATAATATATATTATAAATGTGTGGGTGGGGGGGAATATTTACATATTTTTATCAGGCTTATTTCCGTCAAAAACTTTTGTAGTCCATTAGCAAAATAGACTTGAAAAAGAAGATTATTTTTTTAGCATAATTTATTTGTTAAATAGGTTAGGATATAAACCCCACCTATTTAATTAGTTAGGGATTATGCATCACTCTTTTGTAATGAGGAGCAAGTTGGTGAATTTAATGATGAATAATTTTGTCAAATTTTGACTTCAATAAATATGTACGGACAAAGGATTCATCACACATTATACACTCATTAATAGAAAAAAAAAGTATATTTTACATAAAAGATTTAATTTAATCTTATTGTTAAATTGAAATACCATGAACAATAAATTAATTGATAAAGTGGTGGTTAGTACTCCCTCTTCAGTCCCAATAGTTACCCTTGCTTTTATATCAAATTGCCAACTCAAAAAACATACATTTCCTTTTTTAGCAAATAATGCTTCATATAAAAAAAACTAATAGTACTACACTCAAATAGTTTCAAAATTACTTCATATAAAGTCAAGGGATGGAAAAGCAAAACACATATAAAAAACTACTCTTATTTATTATACAATAAATATTATATTCTTTAAACTAGGTGGATCTCCTGTTATATTTTAGTGTTACATTTCCTATTACAAACTGTTGGATGATTGACACATAGAATAATTATTCTATACCCTAACAATCAACCCTAAAAGGAAAGATTGAGATTTTCCTCTCCGCATACGTGTCACTCATCTAACGCGTGTAATAGAAGATGTAACACCAAAGGACATCCAAAATCCTTTAAACTATGTATAAAAAAGCAAACGTATACGATGGAATGAGTATTAGAAAGTAAATGAATGTATAAAGAATGTGGGGGGTGGGGGGAGGGGGTGTTGTACTTATTTGAAATGGTTAGGATGGTGCAGTGATGAGCATGGATTGAAGATGGGCCATGCTCCACCCTTACTCCTACATTTTCAGCTTCTGCATCTTACAACAACGTCCCTACATCTTGCATGCTTTTCCCCTCATATTAATATATACTTCCTCCGTTCTCTAAAATTTTCACTTTTAATTGAGCACGGAAATTAAAGAAAGTGTAACTTTAGGGGTATATTTTTTTTACTCCCTTTGTCCTTCGCAAAACATATTCATTTGTTTTTTTACACGTACGTTAAGATATATTATTATTTTATATAAAGTAGATAGTTATATTAACGGTGAGTGGTGAGCTATGTGTGGGCTCTATTACTAAAAATAAGAAAATTGATACCTTAAGAATACCCGACCAAAATGACAAAATAGATATATTAATAATGAACAGAGAGAATAATAAATAAATGATAAAATGTATTAGGTGTGTTAGATATGAATAATTTCTTTAAATAAAGTGTAAGAATGAAAATTATTATTTTGATTTTTTTTTACTTAAAAAGGCTAAAAAAATTTTAGGAACAAACCAAAACGGAAATGATGAAAACTTTTGTAGAACAGATAAAAAAAGTCTGCCCCACCATATTTAATTACGTAACATAATTGATTTTTATGAATTCTTTTTTGTTAGTGTTATCAATTATATCATTTTAAAAATCTATTTTCATATGTTTTTGAGTACATAAAAAATCGTAAAAGCGAGATTTAGCCTGCTGGAATACCTTGCCCCGTCCCACCAATAACCCAACTCATATAGGTCCTCTCCATTCTAACCCTTAAAAAAATGAGTTGTGGGTCAATTCAACTCACCAACTCATTTTGACAACTCTACGTCCCAACCTACATCATTGAAATCATATTCTGTAATTCACTTGTTACATTAGTAACATTACAAGCATATGATCATCATGAACATATAATATAATCTTACAATTTAGGTAGGAAAAAAGTCTTAAAAATTAAATGTCTAAATTCAAAACCTTGCAATTCGGAACCATCTTTAAACAATCTTGTTATAACAATAAAAGGGAGGAGATGTATGGGGTTGATAGAAAAACAATTTACAAAAAAAGACTTAATGCATTAAAATCCATAAAAAATCCATGTGCCAAAACAACAGGAGGAAACAAACAAGGTATTAATGGAAGAAGTGATGAAACGCAAGCGTACTGATGTCGTTTAAAATAGAAAAGTTTGCGTACGTAGAAATATGTCAGGCTGGGCTGGGCTGGGGTGCCCTTGTGCACATGGACTGGTAGTGTTGCCTTATTTCAATTAATTAAATATATATAAATAAATAATAATTATTATTATTATAAATAAATTTAATAAGAAAAAAAATATACAAACAAGAAATGGGTCCATCCTTCATAAGTACAACCTGTAGGATGTAGTACTATTGCCGAAGCACTTCAATTATTGTCTCCACCAGTATATATTATTTTTGTTTTTTTACGTATAAATAAATAAATGCTTCCTACTTAATTATCATGGCTGACTCCTTACCAATTAAATGAAACTAGATTACTTTTAATTATATTATTTCATAACTTTTCTTACGTTTTTCTTTTCAAATACTACTTAATTTCTGAAACGGAGCCAGAAATGAATACATAATGGTTATGAGGTTTAATTTTATATTATCGTATCACAAAATATACTCCTTAAAAAGAAAAGAAAGAAAAATTAATAAAAGAAAACTCAACTCGAAAATATATAGTACTATATATATATATTTTTTTTTATTACTCCTATGACGAATTCTATTTTAATATGCTAAGGTATTTTATTCTTTGAAGTCTAATTTCTCAAGTAGCTAGAATTTGCTGTGAATTTAATGGTCGTAGAAAAAGAAAAAGACAGTGTGGTATGAATATGAAAAGAGAGCTAACTTTGGTCGATAATGATATATATTTTATATTTAATTAGAAGTATGGGGCATAATATATAAGATGATCAGTTAATTCCCAGTAAAGTTTCACCATTCAATTTATAATGATTTAATTGTCAGACCAATCATGATATTTATAATATTTTAGTAATTAAGGGTAAATATTCTATCACTTTTATAATAAAAGCAAATAAAAAAAATTCTCTCTTTGTTTTTGAACATTAAATATCGTCGTTCTATCATCTATATATTTATTTTAACTGTATTACTTTATCAATTTTATACACACATTTTGGGTTATTATACTCCTTTGACAAGTGTTAGTGTAGAGTAATGTAGATAGTGTTTTATATTGTGATAGAACATCGAAATAATGTCTTTGAAGTTCAGTCAATCATCGAATTATTTGGATAAATGGAAATCCCCTATTTATAATATTATACGCGTATGATTGTCTTTTTAAAAATAATTAAAAAGGAAATTTAAAAAAAACATTAAATGAGAATCGCGTACATAGTAGAATTAATTTAGAGTTTTTAGGACGACTTTGAATCGAGTTTGAGTCAATATAATTATATTATTTTTTCTAATAGTACTAGGAAAATTCAGAAATAACTTAGACAAATAAAATATAGGTTAATGAAATTTTTTATTTTTTATGACAAGTCTTAAATATTAGGAATATTGAGAGATAAGTATAGATGTTATAAAAGAATATGACACTGTAATATGAAATGAAATTGAATGGATAAGAAGTGATAATATTTTAATAAAAATAAATAAACTTAATTGTTGATAGTGATGATTGTACGTTTCAATAAATTATTTTATGAATAATTCGTAGTATAAATATTATAAAATAATACTCCCTCCATCCGTCACCAATGGTCATATTTTGTTGTTTTGGGCATTCGCCTCAAATGATCTATTTCTTTTAGATATATGAGACTCGTACACATTACTAATGCAATTAAAATATGAAATTCACACACTCACTAATACAAATACTCATTACAATTAAATAATACTCCCTTCGTCCCACGTATTTTTACCCACTTTTCATTTTGGGGTGTCCCACGTATTTTTACCCATTCCATTTTTGGTAAAAATACATAATATTTTATTACCTACTTTTTACAATCCCAACAACTTTAATTACTTTTTTACACTTTATTCATCATTCTCAATAACGTTATTCATTTTTCCTTTTAAATTACTAATTTATCCCTATTTTCTCTTACATTATATATTAAAAAAATAAAATATCTTAATCTCCGTGCCCGTACAAATGGGTAAAAATACTTGGGACGGAGGAGTAATATCTTTAACTCATGTGAAAAAAAAATACAAATGGTATCTTATAGGCGACGAAGTGAGTAATATTTTTATGAAAAGTGATAAAAATTTTAGTGAAAGTTATAACTTATTATAAGAATAAGTAAAACTTTCTCAAGATACAAAAGTTGCTCTTAAATATATTCACTTATTTTATTTTCTTCTCGTCTCTGACTTATATGATCATGACAAAAATCAACAACTTTAATTTTTTTTCTATAATTAATTTATAAATTTTAATCTATCACACGCAAAAGAAAATCAATATGATAAAAATTAACAAAAGATTTTTTATTTTTATTTTTTCATGTAATGTATACCAATTACTCCCTCCGTCTGCTTTCAAGGGTATCATTTTTCTATTTTGGGCGTCCGCCCCCAAGGGTCTCATTTCTTTTTTATCCACCTACACCCACTAATACAACTAAAAATGGGACCCACACCTCCACTAATACAACTAGCCACTACACATTAAATAACAATACTCATTAATCTCCGTGCCCAAAAGTAAATGACACTCTTAAATCCGGAGAGAGTAAGTCATATCATCATAAATGTTGAAACCTTTCAGGATGCAAATATCTTAAAAGAAAGCAACAAAATCCAAAAAGACCCTACCCCACTCCATTTTTTTTTTATTATTTAAATTTTTTAAAGTAAAGAAATCTAATTAAGTGGAGACCGCGATTCATCCAATCATGACTACTCCTAGTCCTGTCATTAAAACCATTTTATTTGTGTTTTATGTAATATTTTATGGTAAATTAATCTATATTAACATTTCATATAGGCAAAAACTTGTCGTGCCGCGCACGGACACGTCCTGAATTTTGTATTAGATAATATATCCTTTAGTATAAAGATGTGTATCTTTTATTTTGTGAAAAAAATAGTAAAAAATATTAATGAAAAATGTATACTTTTTAGAATAAAATAGTGTACCCTTATTAATTAAAATGTACTATCCTTTAGAACAAAATAATGTACCCTTACCCATAATGCTAAATTTTAAAGGCGCACGGTGCACGCAAACCTTACTCTTTCATATATGTTTTTATTTTTTTTAATGGCATATTTTATTAGTTTACCCTTAAAATTTAGGGTGATGGTGGATGTAACTTGTGTTTATATGTTAAATCTAGTGTATTGTTTTTAATAAATTTAAATTTAAATCTAAGAATTAAAATTAATTTCCTTAAATTTTAATGGTTGAAATTGACATAGGTAGTGTACTGCAGTTGAATTTTAAAACTTAATGTCGTAGTAAGCATAAAAATGGATGGAGATTTCAAAGATTTCACGTGAAACTGCTTAATGATTAATAATGCACAATCTAATAAACACGGTGAAGACTAAGAACAAATTCACTTACTATTTTTGTCTGTTTTGAAATATGTTCAAACTGTTTTGAAATATGTTCAAACTCCCAATAAAGAAAATAACACGCAATACAATAATTTATACTTTAAAATTTATTTATTATTTAAAAGTATCAAATTATTTCAAAAATAAGTTAAAAAATATTTTTTTTCAAATTCCTCTATATAAATAGAGTAATTGTGAACTTTCTGGGAGCCCCTTTTAAATACAAGACTACATTCGCTCCCCCGTATCTTCCTTTATTTTTCTAATGTCGAATTTATTTGTTTATCTTAACACGTGAAATGAAGTACTCCATAGGTTTAATTGATTGGTTAATTTTCACACATATTATATTATTACTAATATTGATATTTTAATGTTCTTCTTTTACCTTTTATTTTATTGATTATACTTAAAAATTAAATAATTTATATTAAAAACTTAAATAGGATCATTATAAATAAATTAAACTTAATTAAAGTATAAAAATGAAAAAAAAGAGTTTATATATATTGTGATAGAAGAGAAAGGTAAAATAATTACTTCCTCCATATTATAAGGAGGTGTAATCTTAAATAAGGAGTGAGTATTTTTTTTTATTAATAAAACTAATAAAAATCTAACTAATATATATATAGGCAACTAAAAGGGTAAACCTATGTGTGACATCAAACGAAATTCACATGACTGAGATCAGGATGGTAATTAACCTCAATTATATTAATTAAAATGAAAAAAAAAATAGAAGGGGTTGAATTATTAATAAAGCATGAATATTGAAGAGAAGTAATAATTAAAGGAGACAAGGGATGTTGACCTTTGGGCTTATAAATCTGGAGAAGTAGTCATCAAATGAGTTGCTATAAACAGAAAAAACCAAAAATGTATTAAAAGAAGGGTAATTCTTGGGTGACCCGTGGTCACCCATGACCCTCTCACATGAGGGGGTGGGTCCCACCCCCTGACATGTGGGACCCACCCCCTAATGTGAGAGGGTCATGGGTGACCACGGGTCACCCAAGTGGTCCTCCTAAAAGAAACCACTCCAAATTAAAAGCTCCTTTGATCTTCACACTTTTCACCAATATCCACTTTTACTATACCACATTATTTATATTTACTTCTACCAAAGCATCTCCCTTTTATGATATATGAAATTTATTACTATTTGGTAATCTATTTAAATTGTTTTGTGTGAGTTTGGGTTCTTTTTCAAAGAAATTATTAACCGTGTAATTCTATCTAGCTAGTCTTCACACATTGAAGTTTGTGATTTATTTTAATTTTATAGGAATCGATTAGTGGTTCCACATTGAAGTTTTATATTTTCTATAGAATAGAGGTATTTTGCATCTAGAGCAATTATATTTTATATTTTTTTAATTAGTCGTTTATTCTTTTTAGAAGATATTATCATTTTTTATTAAAAATGTTACTCCCTCCGTCTCAGTTAGCTCTTCACCGTTATTGTAGATATGAAGGTTAAGAAAAATTATTTTTTTGACTAACATTATTTACTTTTAAGGATATTTTGATAATTTTAAGTATTAAATGGAGTAAATGATAAAGTAAAGAAGTAACTGTTGACAATGCCCTTCAAGAGAAAAAAAAAATTCTTTGTTGCCATGATTTTAAAGGAAAGCTAAAAAATGCTCAAAACGACAATAAAAAGACCTTGACTCGATAATAACATGATTGTAATTTTTTTAAAAAATTATTATCGAGTTAACTTGAAGGGTATTTTCGAGTTATTTTCAAAAATTACAATCGTGTCATTATCGAGTCAAGATTTTTTTTTATCATTTTGGGCATTTTTTAGCTTGTTCTTAGAAAGTTGGCAATTTTTTTTTTTAATATTTGCCCTCTATATCATTTTACCCTAAAGTAAATTATGTGTAGAGATGTCAATGGGGCAGGGCGGGTCGGGTAGTTGAGTATCCGGACCCTGACCCATTCTTTTGTCGCTGGTCCGGGCCGCCCCGTGATCCGTACGAGGCGGGGCGGGTCCGCCCCGTTTTTGGCTCATTTTGATTTTTTTATTTTATTTTAAATATTTATATCTATTATAAATAATGTGTAATATATATTATTTCATTTAATTAGTAATTATATAAATAGAAATATCATGTATTTTCTATTTAATTAATCAATTAAGCAAATATATCTTATAAATAATGAATATAATAAAAAATATAAATAAAATATACATGTTATACACATAATATGTTATGTAATATAAATATTAAATTGATCTAAACGGGTCCAAACGGGCCAAAACGGGGCATCACTGCTACCCAGACCCGCCCCATTCTTGATACGAGCCAGGTCGGGTCCGCCCCAAATTCACGGGCTAAGGCGGGCCAGACTATTTTTGACATCCCTAATTATGTGAAGTAGGTGAGTGTGACATTTTTTAAAATATGATGTATTAAGAGATTATTTATTTTGAAACTTTTATTATTTTTGTGGTGAAGAGTGTAGTGAAACAAATAAATGAGGAAAAAGTTATGAAAAACTTATTGAGATGGAGAGAGTACTACTTTTTATTAAAAATATAATTAGTTTTTATTTATATTATAAATTATTTATATAATAAATTAGTTGACCATTATCATATTTCATCAATGAGATATTATTTTCTATTATAAAATTATCATTTTTTATTTAAGTATCTTGAGTCTCACTCCGTAAAATATCTAAACAAGTCATGTTTGGCAATTATATCTCGTTATAAAGATTACCTTTCCTTTGTAAATTAAAAAAAAAAAGAGTAATGACGGGAGAGACTATACACTCTGAAGAAGCAGTTTTCTTTGAAGATATATTTTTAAAAATAAAAAATAAAAAATCACTATTAAAACCTGTGTTATCTCTTTTTTCTATATAAGGCTTATTGTCAGCCTCCCTGCAGGTTCAACATTTTTGTACAATATAATTGTATGCTGGAAACCTATGGATAATTTAATGTCACTTGTTGAATTAAAATCATTAATTTTACTAACTTTAAGATTTATACAACGTTCTAGATGGTTTCTGTTACCATAACCCTAAACAAAACATTCTGTAAATTGGTAAACAAACAATAATGATATCGTCACTAAATCTTGACCAATTATTAATTCCAAACCTCTTTTCACTCATCAAAATTGAAAAAACAAGAAATAAAACGAAATACTCTCCTAAAAAGTTCAAATTTCATGATGTTATATATTTTATTTATGAATGACATATACATGAACCAATATGGAGTAATCTATAGTCCAAAAAAATACTCTAAATCTTAAAAGAAATGAAAATTTCAACCTTTTTTGGATTTACGTGTTAATCATATACTTCCTTTATCTCTAAAGATAGTTCACTCTTTCCTCATTTGTTCATCTCACATAATGGTTCACCCCTTAAAAAATGAAATACTCCACATATAGTGAGTGTGTGGGCCCCAACTTTTAATTGTATTAGAGAGAGTGTGTGGGTCCTATGTGTATAAAAATGGAAAAATGTGACCCTTTGAAGTGGACGGAGGGAGTATCATTCTAATCTAACACCTCAAAAGTATACATTAATTTAGAAAATATTATATTCATTCCACATATAACATACTTTATACTTTATTTGTTACCTAAAAATACTATATTATCCCTAAAAATCAATAAAGTTAATAAAAAAAATAACATTTTCTTAATATCCATAATAAAGTAAAAATGAACCAGACGACACGGAGTGAGTAATAAATTATGGTGGAAGGAGACTCTTGTGGCTGCATATATAGTTGATTGATTAAGTGATGTTAATGTTGATACATGTGGAAAAGAGTGATAAGCTCAGTGCCTGCCAATGGAGAACAACAGTAATTATCCACAAACTTGTTAATTAGAAATTAAAAATAAATAACGAAATGTTGGAATAGTGTAAATGAGGTGATTAAATTAATTAAGAGAGAAATTAAATGTGTTGTGGATATAGTGGAAGGTGGCCTCGAGCCCCGATTGGCAATATTGGGCAAACACATACAGTGTTTATACTGTTAATTATAGGTTGGAAAGGAACAAAAGGAATAATAAGAAAACAAAACTGGCAGTATTAGTATTATATATTACTCCCTCTGTCCCGGAGAAGTTGGTATAATTTTTTTTGGGTACGGAGATTAAGGAGTATAATAATTTAATATAAAGTGAAGTGAAAGAAATAATATTAATGTGTAGTGAGTAGTTGTATTAGAGGTGATATGTGGGGTCCATGAAAATAGATTAATTGTTTTTATGTGGGTCCATGTATTAAAAAGGAAATGTGTCAACTTTAGTGGGACAAACCAAAAAAGAAAGTGTGTCAACTTTTATGGGACGGAGTAATTAATAATAACTCTCCCATGGATCAAACTAACAGTTACTCCATTACATATCTGGAACTGCAAATCTTGGCCCATCTTCCTTGTGGTTTGAAGAGACAGCTCATGACCAAACTAAACCATCTTCATTAATTCTCTCTATTCTTACAAATTCCACCTTCTCTCTCTCATTCTCCTTATGGTTGTGAGAGATGAGAGAGAAAGAGTTTGTGAGTTGAAAGAGGAAATGTTGTTGAAACTTGAAAGAGGGGGAAGAGAGAGAGAGATAGTCAAAAAGGGAGTATCACAATCACTGTAGAAACACAAGCAAACAAGGGTTTTGTTTTATTTTGTTTTGTTAATATTTTTGACCCCTTAATTGTGTTGTGTGTGTGTGTGTAGCTACTGCTACGTACTGTTACGTATACATTGTGTATGTATCTATACTGTAGCTACCAATCCAAACCCTACAGAATATAGACACACAAACACTTCTCTCTAGAGAGAGAGAGAGAAAGAGAGAGAGGTGTTGATGCAGGGTAGAAATGGGTCGGGTCCAGTGTGGTCTTCTCTCTCTGCATCAATTCAAAACCTTTTCTCTGTAAGGACACGATCCGGGTCTGCCGCTCCTCCCCCACTTTCTCTCTCATCCAATCCATCCCACCTTCCTTAAACCCCCCTCTCTCTCTCTCTCTTATGCAATACAACATCAGCTGCTTCCACTTCTCTCCACCCATGGAAGATCAATACGGGATGCCCGATCTCCGCCACTACATCACAAGCCGCCCTCTATTTCCGCCGCTGCCTCAGCCACCAGACTTGCTCCGCCCCACCCACCCCTACGACATGCTCATCTTTCGCTCTGATTCCACCACCAATGCAGGAGCTGCTTCCAGCAGCGGCGCCGCCGGCGGTGGGTGTTTCGGCGGCTTCGAGAGTGGCGGTCTGAATGACGGCGGCACCGGAAGATGGCCGAGGCAGGAGACACTAACCCTTCTTGAAATCAGATCAAGACTCGACCCCAAATTCAAGGAAGCCAACCAGAAAGGACCCCTCTGGGATGAGGTTTCAAGGTACACAAACACACATCCTATATATGGATTTCACCTTAACCTAATTTTCAACTTTCAAGAAAAACCCACTTGTTACTTTCTTCTTAATTTAATTCCCAATAATTAATTAAAGATTCTTATCCTAATGATCAAAATGGAAAGGGGTTTTCTTACCCTTGATTCAATAATTCAGGTTTTTATCCCTAATTTGTTTCATTAATTAAACAAAATAATTAATCTGGCTGTTTAATTTAAAGAAAATGACAGGAGCTTATTTTGATGTCTGGTTTTAAAGATCTTCATTCTGGATTTCCCTGAGTTAAAAATTTCTCACTTTCCATGTGCAAGAAAGGGCAGTATAGTGGACGTTTCTAGTAAGCCAGTTTTGGTGTATTTATATTCAAGAAAAGAAAGTAATAGCAACAGCTCATTTCTCAATTAATTGTAATGAACAGTTATATGGCATCCCAAATGGGGGTTTTCTTACACTAACTGAATCAATCAAACCACATGAGTCTCCCCATCCTTAGCAAACATCCACATCACATACAATACCATTTACATCAAACTAGGGTTCTTCTTCTTTCTGCAATCAAGATTCACATTTATTCACACTCTACTCTAATAATATAATAAATCAGGATTCTGTCTGAAGAGCATGGGTATCAGAGGAGTGGTAAGAAATGCAGAGAGAAGTTCGAGAATTTGTACAAATATTACAAGAAGACTAAAGAAGGGAAAGCTGGTAGACAGGATGGGAAGCACTACAGATTCTTCAGACAACTCGAAGCTCTCTATGGCGACAACAACGTTATTAACACACCAGCTTCCGTGTCCGAAAACCATCTCCTAGGCGGCTGTAATCTCCATTCCAATTTCCACGTCAAGAATCAAGAAACTGGAATTCAGGGGGGCGACACCAGCCTTAGCCTGTCGAATTACTCCGACGAGCCAGACGACACAAGTGTCTCGTCCGAAGACTTGAGCAATGACACTGGAATGAAGAAGAAGAAGAAAAGAGGAGGAGGGAGAATGGGGTGGAAGGTGAAGATCAGAGACTTCATCGATACGCAAATGAAGAAGCTAATGGAGAAACAGGAGGCATGGATGGAGAAGATGATGAGGGCCATTGAGAACAAAGAGCAAGACAGGATGATGAGAGAGGAAGAATGGAGGAAGCAAGATGCTTTGAGGATAGAAAGAGAGCACAAGTTTTGGGCTAGTGAGAGAGCTTGGATCGAAGCTCGAGACGCGGCGTTAATGGAGGCCCTGCACAAGCTCACAGGGAAAGAACAGGCGGCGGCGGAGATCCACAGCATGAGTGGAAACCAGAACAACGACGACGGTAGCGACCAGACGATGAACAACTCGGCGATGTGGCCGGAAGGAGAGATCAATAGGTTGATACAGCTGAGAAGTGGGATGGAAGGGAGGTTTCAAGAAAGGGGGGGATCAGAAGGGGGGGAATTGTGGGAGGAGATATCAGCAAAGATGGGGTGTTTTGGACATGAAAGGAGTGGCATAATGTGTAGAGACAAGTGGGACAGTGTCAATAATTATCTACTCAAATGCAACAAGAAAAGAAAGGAGAATTCCAAAAGCTGCAACTATAATTATCATCACAATCAAGGGGGAGGGGGAGTTTATAACTGTGAATCACAACATGGTGGTGGTGGTATTATAACATCATTAAATCATGATCATCATAGGAGTTCTTCACCCAATAATAACACTACTGCAAATGCTATGTCTGATAGCTGCTTTAGGTACTTCATGGGGGACACTTATGGCAGAATCATGGACTGAAAAACGACTCGACTCGTGTGAAAGATTTTGTGGGACGGACGGAGGGAAGATGTTGTGTAGTTAATTAGGTGTTGATGGAGATGGTGAAGAGGAAAGAAAGTAGTTTTGGTGGAGATGATTAGTGTTGTTCCATTCAACCTACAATGTCACTATTGTGTGATCATCATCATGTGGTAAAATTAATTAATTTGCTGTTTATGTCATCTTCTTTTTTTTTTCTTTTTTTATCTTGTGGAATTTCTGTCTGTCAACTGCTGGAATAACTGAAGTGTTATTTACATATGATTGTGTGCATAATTTGATTTTTACTGTTTGACAGCTGCTTTGAGATTTTTTTAATTTTTTTGAAATTTATTGTTGGTGGGATGGGATGTAATGTGTTTCATTGACGGGTTAGTTTACAGAGAACCCAATTTTAAATTACTTCAATTTTGTAATGTTTATTCATATACTGGACTTAGAAAAATTAAAATAATTTCCAAATTCTTTTTACTTTGTTTTGAAAATATGAAACAAAAATTAGTCTATCTTTGAGTGTTTTGGTTACTGAATGTATGTAAGAACACTTCTATTCTTAATCCACATTTTACCGGAAAAATTTTAAGTTAGTATATTGTAAACCGAGTCTACATCATAAACCCTTGTAAACCATGTGCTCCCCCTTAATTTAAACACCCGACCAATACATAGCGTATATAGGAATAGAAAGGGGGGACCATAGGATTTACACCGTAAACCCGGTTTACACAAGTATTTGTGGAAAATTTATACTCCTTGTTTATAATGTCATTAAGTGTGACAAGAGAATGACTAGGCCCATTTATACTCTTCTAGGATGAAATATAAACTCTTTCTATAATGGGGTGTTAGTTAATTTTCTGTATAACGAACTGATACTCCTCAAAATAAAGAGGAAATTATCCTTTACAAACTATAATTATTTAGAAAAGAGCAACATATGATATTATAAAGAGTAATACTTTAGAAAAAAGTTACCTAAACGTAATTGCATGGAAATGTCTCTATAACAAATATAGTAATTTCATAAGTTTATATATATTTTCTGTACTTCTCACTAAATTAGAGTTATGTTATTTTGGCGTGCAATACTGGTAAAAGATTTCTGAACTGATCAGTTTAACTATTTATTAGATGATCTGTTTATTGTACCGTTTTATTCAAAATATTTTTTCATTAATAGCTATTGATTCTTTCATGTTATAATTCAATAATAAACTTGTATGTGTACTCTTTAAAAAAGCGTGCTTAATTATTTTGGATTTTCTGCAAATTTAATGCAGAATGATTCCAGTTATTTTTTTTTTAAGAATGCCCAAATTATGTTACTAATGAATATTAAATCGAAGTAATTGGAAAATAGTTGAATCATATTATGTCATCAGCATCTTCAATTAAATTAAAATACTTTAAGAATATTAGCACAAGAAAGAAAAAATAAACGTTTTTTTATGCATGCAGTAAAAAATAAATAAAATTATTTCATATATATATACATGAAGGTACTACGCAAATTAATACTAATATGTAGGTAAAAATTTGTATAGGTCTATTTTTCCCTCAATCCGGCCACTCAAGTTTTAGATAATGATTAATTAGAAAGTTTTATTCAATTAACAAAAAAAAAATATGTAATTGCATAAGAATGATTGCTCTAATTTACGTTTCGAAATCTCTTAATGCTACTCGAGGTCATATTATTTGAAATACTATAGGAAAGGAATTTATATCTTCATTTATGAAGTTACAACTGTAAATTAGTTGATCAATGTCACCTCTCACAGCTATAAGATATATATATTTAATTTTTATGAAAATAATAATTTCTTCTAAAAATTAAATTGACGTTAAAGAGAAACTTTCTAATTAAAAATTTAATTACTCCCTGTCCCATGTTTAGTTGTACTGTTAGTTTAAATACAAAATTAAAAAAATTATATTTTTAATCAATTTTATTAACTATAGGAAGGTAAATAATAAATAAATTATAAAATATATGTGTTAGGTGGAATCACTAAATTTGTAAAATTTTTAACCAAGCAACCATATATAAGAAACAACCATCAACATATTGGTAATAAAGTTTATAAAAATGTTAAATATGTTAGAATTATGAATATTTCTTTCATTTTTAATAAATTCAATGTGTAATATTATAAGTCATCTCACATAAATGTATTTAATGCAAAATGTCTAATTTTAATAATTTAAAATCTATTATAATAACTTAATATAAACAAAACACCTGTTAAATGACATGTTTAATAAAAGTTAGCAGCTAAAAAGACATAATTCCATAGTGATTGCACTTATTTATACTTCATTAGAATGAATGGATATGGATTTAGGTTGTTGGGAAAACCAAGGGGACATTAACATTATTGAGCAA
This sequence comes from Pogostemon cablin, assembly GCA_023678885.1. NCBI lineage: Eukaryota > Viridiplantae > Streptophyta > Magnoliopsida > Lamiales > Lamiaceae > Pogostemon > Pogostemon cablin. Next base: position 3,713,018 of record CM042983.1, read on the forward strand.
ATCAAGGCAAAGGCAGTCACAATATTGGCAGTGAAATTAAATCATATCATGCCATCCAACTATATCAACTTATTAATTACACCATCTAAAAAATGATCATATATTGATATATACAATTATATATACACACATACTAGTGTACTCAATCCAGTGTTCATTATGTTGCAGCTGAGGGCTATGGCTGTGGGTGTGCTAATGCTGATACTATGGGGAATGGCTTTGCCTTGTATTAATGGATGTCCTTCTAATGGGAGTGAGTGCTCCAACTGCATCATGACCCGGATGAAATCTGGATGCCCCGGATGCATCCGGATCATGCAGTGTATGGCCCGTTGCCTGTGGGCCGGGTCGTCCCCTTCCAAATGTGCCAAGAAATGTGACTGCGATAGCGGTGGATATCCCCGGCTTGGAGATTGCAAGAAATGTTTGTCCCACTGCAAGTGCAGTTGTTCGTCTAGTGCCTAAGCATTAGACGAACATAGCTTGCAATCTCTTAGAGATTGCTAAGATTGCAAGCAATCTTTTATTTTACTAGAAGCTAATCAAATATATTAACTCATATTCCATTTCTCCACATACTTGTATTAATTCAGTCATTTAATTAAGCTTATTGTAGTTCAATAGATTGTTAAATAAAAGTTTAATATTATTATTATTATTTTAAATGTGGAATTATTGTTACTTATTTAGTCACCTGTAAAGTAAGTTTGCAGGTTGTTGTGGCAGGTGGTGATGTGTTTGATATATACATAAGTCCAATGAAGTTGATGTATGTTTATAACAAAACAGAAGCTTCTTTTAAAAAGATTGCAGTTATACTGCACCAAACTTTATCTACTGATGTAGTTTAGTACTTCAACAGCTCATCAATTCAGACAAAGAGAGACAGATTGTGGCATGATGCATTTGGTAATCTTTCAGTTTCTTCTTGGTTCTCTTTCTTGTTAAATTTGTACAACCAACTTTTATATATACATATAAATAATATGCACATGTAGATGTGTGTGTTGGTGTGTGTAATGAGGGAGGTTCAGACACCACATGAATTAGAAAGAGGATATATATAAAGAGTTGGGTTTGATGATAACTTTTTTCAGATTTTGTTTCTCCTTATATTCATCCTCATCTATTCCAATGTTTTTGTCTCCTTGTATTTGTAGCCTTACTTACAACCTGTTTTTATCATAATTCATCTCATCCTCTCATTATACACATTCATTTGGAATAAATAAGGAGAAATGAGAGTAAGTTTCATTTGTATCTGTGTGTAAAGGGGCACTGGATCACGGATCACCTATTTCAACATTGCGTTTATTTTATATATTCCACATTTTAAATGATTGACGCATATCATAATTGTTTCTCAAGTTATGGAACAGGAATCATAGAATAGGAAATTCAATGTCGTGTAAGATCATGAATCAGATTGACTTATTTCATTTTTAATAAATTTAATATTAATAGTTTTAGAGGTGTTATTCTATGCACCCATATGTGTTTTATTCATCCTTTTATAAAAAAAATATAAAATTTTTAAAAGATCGTTAACAAACTGTATAAATTTTATTTGTTAATGTACATATTTTTTTAATAAGTATATGTAATTGAATGTAGCCGTACAAATTAATATCAGTGTATACAAAGTAACAAATGCAAAGGATAATTTGTCATAATTTAATGAGAGAATGCAAACGTTAATCATGAATTGTTAACCACAAAATAATAATCCATACTATTAATACTTTTTTACCGTTAATAAATTATTCGGAAAAAAAAACTAGCATTTTCATTCATTAATTCCTTAACTCTCCTTTAAATATTTTTTTTTACAATGATATCTCGCGATCCCAAAATTATTTAAACATGAAATACTAAAAGATTAATATTCTCTCCTTCTTAACATCGTACTGTACAAAGTAATTAAACAATGTTCAAATGGACCCATTTCAGAAACATAATTATTCAGAAAATAATGCAATTAAAATTATAGAGAAATAATTAAGAGTGGCATAAGTGTAAAAACTGGAGATTAGTCAGAAAAATGTACGGTAAAAATAGAAAAAGCTGTGAAAAATCAGAGAGAGTTACTGATGATCAATAATTCAATACTTATCATCCACTCATCTGTAACCAGTTAAATCAAATATGGTAAAAAATACCTGACCAATTTAACTGTTCACTAATTTTTCCCCATCCTCTTTCGTGAATACTAATTTAATTTTCTAAATTTAATTGATACCCCTCATTAATTACCTTATTAAATTTCACACCAGACAATTTGGTCATTTGCAGTCAAATGAACACAACTGAAGTTTGCAGTTTTCTTACATTAATGCTCAAACAAGATTAAACTGGCAAAATATATTACCCTCTTCCCACCGGTGAGACGATTCAGTGTTCACGTTTATTGTTTCGCATTGTTTGATCAAATTACGAACAAAGTATTATTTTAATATTCTCATTAATTTGAATAGATTTTTTCAGGTGATCAAGTACTACTGATATGAAGTAGCTAGGTCAATGCTATTTGTAGAGTTTTACCTAATTTAGATTTTATGTAAGAAAGTAATACTATGAAAATATTACATTTACACTTCATATAGAAATCATTACAAAAATGTTTTTATTTTTTTTACACTTTCTTGAAGTTTTTATTTTTTATTTTCAGTTTTCAATATTTAAAATGTGTCAAAGCTAATTAAATGTGCAACCTAATTAGGGCAAAAAAATTGAATTTAAGAGAAGGCATATCATTTAAAAATATTATGACATCTTTTTTTAAGGTTAAGTTTGATCTTGTAAAAGAATTTAGATAAACCTAGAGTGAAATAATCAAAGACTACCTAAGTAGTACTAATAACCAATTAAAGGTCCATTAAAAAAAATCAAGAAAAACTCGAACTTGATAAATTGTAATTTAAAAAATTAAATTAAATTTAAAAAAAAAATGCGTGTGATCAGTTGGATTATGTAGAATTGAAATGTGTCCAAATTGATTTGACTACCTACTGACATTTCTGAACAATTTGTCTTGCCTTTCCCAGAACACACTCTTCTCCTATTCCCAATTTTGCACTCTTCTTTTTTTTTTTTTTTTTTTTTTTTTTTTTTTTTTTTTAATAAACCTATCACCACCCAATATCAATTCTCTTTGGGAAAACAAAATACCACTAACACAAGTACATATGCAATGCAAGTGACACCATAATGCAAATGGCACCAAAGTTTTCTTTTTCTTTTTTAAATCAACACTTGACGTAGTTACAGCAAATGCAAATTCATATGTACGAAAATAATTGCAACGATCCTTTTGTCATGTCTGATATACTTAGATTTCTCAATATTTAACATATTGATTTTATTTTATTTTTTTAATTTAATGAGAAGTAGCATATTGAATTTTGCTTATCTTGATCGGTGGAATGCTAGAATTGGAAGAAAGAGTGAATTAAAAAGAGAAAAATAAGTTAGTAAAATTGGTGACTTCAACACTTGTAGGCTTGGAGACAGTTAATTCTGTCGTAAACAGTGAAGGGCCCAAGGTCGACCTGTATCTGAGGCCCGGAGTCTTTGGGCTTCTTTATAGTGTATTGATTTAATCTAATTTTTATGGGCCAGAAATAATTGAGCCCATATCTTGAGGATCCTCAGCTTAAAGAAATACAGGTATTCAACTTAAAGAAACAGGTAGATGGAATGAGAGGATTTTCATTTATGATAGAATAATAGTGTTGAAATTAAATTAAATAATAATAGTAATAAAGTCTGATAGATTTAATTAATGTTATACCGTTAAAAAACCAGAGGATTTACCCTAAACCCTAACTCATTCTAAATAACACAAGTTTTAGAATCATTATAGAACCCTGCAAACAAGAAAAGAAAATGAATCATTAACAAGAAAACATGAAGGCCTTCAATAATCCAAAATTTGACTCAGCAAATTCGTTTATTTCGACAATGGTAAGCAAAATTATACTTGGCCATCAATATGAAAACACAACCAAAACAGTAAACACTCGCAAAAGCCGATGTTTAAAAAAAAAACATCCAATTTCACAGATCCGGAAGCTTATTAAAACACAAGTCTACAGACAGTAATAACGCAAAGTCTAAATACTAAGTCACAGATTAATTCTCTCAAAAGCAAACCTAGTACTTGTAGTCCTTCACGTGGAGGCTCTCGCCGGCACCCTCAGCCAACGCGCCACCACCCTGGTAAGTTCCCAAGGTTGCCTCCGAGTTCGCCTTGCACCTTGTCAGCAAGGCAGCCTGAGCCTTCGGGATGTTCTCTTCCTTACCAGACCAAGCCTTCAAGGTGCTCTGCTGCAGAGCACGCCCAAACGAGAACGAAAGAGTCCATGGCTTCTTTGTCTTTAGCTTGTTCATTGCATTGAGGTTGAGTGTGGCCTCTTCCTCACTCTGTCCACCTGACAAGAACACTACAGCTGGAACGGCAGCCGGCATTGTGCGTTGCAGGGCACGGACTGTGTACTCAGCTACCACCTCAGGGGCAACCTTCGGTGAGTCAGAACCAGGAGTAACCATATTAGGCTTCAGGAGGGTTCCCTCGAGGAGGACGTGGTGGTCGTTCAGGGCCTTGTAGCAAGCAGCAAGAACGCGCTCGGTCACATCGGCGCACTTGTTGATGTCATGGGGTCCATCAACAAGGATCTCGGGCTCAACAATTGGTACCAAACCATTCTCTTGGCAGATGATAGCATATCTTGCAAGACCATTGGCATTTTCGTTGATAGCAAGCTGTGATGGTTCATTAGCGCCAATCTTGAGCACGGCTCTCCACTTGGCGAACCTGGCACCAGCCTCGTAGTATTTCTTGCAACGGTCAGCTAGGCCGTCAAGACCTTGGGTGGTGGTCTCACCATTGGTTCCAGCAAGTTCAACGGTACCCTTGTCAACCTTGATACCGGGAAGGACACCACTTTCCTTCATGACATCAACAAAGGGTTTGCCTGCAATACAAACAGAAAAAAGTGATTAACCTCCCATAAACAACCGAACATCCAGTTAATTTCAAAACATCTATGTGAACAAACTTACCATCAGCAGTTTTTTGGTATAGAGTCTCTTCGAAGAGAATGATTCCACTAAGGTACTGAAGGGCACCAGGGGCAGTGAAAAGAAGCTCACGTAGAGCCCTCCTGTTCGCTTCAACATTCTCAACACTAATGCTTGACAATCGCTTGCCAATTGTGCCGGTGGATTCGTCGGCAGCAAGGATACCCTTTCCAGGGGTACCAATGTATGAAGCATTTTTAATAAGCTCATCTGCCAAAAGAAGACATGCTTACTACTGGAATTCGCTTACCACCAGAAAAGTATTATCATACAAAGTTGACTTAACATAATTTTGTTAGACTACAAGGCCAAAGGATATATACTGGTACATTTAACGATAAATTAAATACGCAAATATCACAATTAACAAATATTTGATAGATACAAAATGTTCAGATTGAACAGGAAGATTCAACTAAACATAGAGAGGGAAACGATAAAGACGCACAAAAAAGCTCAATAATTTCAACAAATCTTAAAATCCAGTATCTAGATTTGGAACCCAATAAGAACGCTGAAAGATCTTTTTCAGCTTGTGAGAACTCATTAAATTAAACCAAACAGATCCGAGAACGGAATCATACTAATCAAAATTTATAAACATTTTCTACAATAATCTAATTAAGACCACCACGACTTTAACAAAAGATTACAGACTACAATCCATTGGAAAAGTTCAACTCAATTAGCATCGGCGCAAAAGAGTAAATCAACTTATAAACAGAGTCACGTAAGAAGCATGATTAAGTGTATAAATAATTAAACCATCGATCGATCTAAACTACAGATCCCGACAGTATTTCATTCACAAGAGTTAACGCAGTTGAATCTCTTCCATGCTCTAAATCACCAGTAGATTTATAACCAAACATTCAAAAACGAATCAAAGACCAGATTTAAAGACAAATCATCTCCCTAAGTCGCACGAGTTCTCAGATCTAATAAAAACAACCATAAAGCAAAATCAAACACGTAAAATCACAGATCCAGTGAAAAAAAACATATACTACTTACTAATAAACAGTCAAATACGGATCAAATCAAGTAAACAGAAAAGCAGAAGGATTACCAGCGTATTTCCCTCTGTAAGCAGTCATGACTGGAAGTAGAAACTGTGAAGAAGAATCTGGAAATTGAGAGATTGGAGAAAACGGGTATATCAGCAAGTGGTGAATGAATACAGAGGGAAAGATTTAGCCCTTTTATATAGTGAGTATCATTGATAATTTCGCCCACTCTCGCCTCCTTCCCCAAGCAACCCTTATTAGTCTGTTTTATCATTTTACTATTTTGACCCTGTGATATTTTGGGCCTAATATCTAGAATTTGTATCCTTTTGTGTGCTTTAGGATAAAATATCTTTTAATTTTGTGGATGAGTAAAATGAGAGCATAAAATCATAATTACTTCATTTTTTTTATTCTAATATCATTGATATCCTCTTGTCAAAAGATTTAACTTATTTTTTGAATTTTAAACTTAATTAGTGAACTTATTTTTTGAATTTTTAAATTTAATTAGTGAGGTAAAATAGGTTTATTGCGATTTCTAAAAAGTTCTACGGAAACTCTAATTTAAAACTTTTAACTCATTGTGTAAATTGGAAATTATTTTATTCTTATTATTATTATTCCCTTTCTCCAAGCCCTCCTTATAATTCCCCTCCTGTCTGGGTCTCTCACTTAAGTGAGGAACTCAGTGGCTAGTTGGGCTAGCCCAACTAATTTATTATTATTATTATTATTATTATTATTTTACTTGAATGAGAAGAAAAGTGGAAGAAATATTCTTTCATTTATGAATTGATTTCTTGTGTCCTCATTTGTACAAAATATATAAGGATATAATCTTTTTATTTAAAGAGTATATATTTTAATTAATAAAAATATAATTGATTCACTAAAAAATCTATTGAAATATAGAGTATAAATATTAGAGGTATATCATCTATCTAATATCAAATGTACAACTTTTGAAAGACATGGGATTTTGGGCACATGTCCATGAATATATTATCTCGTTTTATGTTGAAAATTATCATATTTACATCAAGAGTATATACAAGAAGAGCTTGCATTTTTTTTCATTTTTCAGAGATTATTATTTTTCATGATAAAAAAAATACTTTTTTATAATATATTACTATTGATCCTTTATAATAAAAGATTTTTTTAAATAATAGTTTATCACATGTTATTCGTCATATTGGAAATAATTTGTAGAGTCATTTTCTCATTCCCATTCTTTTATATCTTATAAAATTGGCATCACCTAAAATCAAATTGGATGTCGACGTGGTCTTTTGCTTTATTCTCATTATTATGATTAATTTATTATTATCACACCAAAATCACAATAGAAAATAGCCACTTCATTTATTCCAACAGGATTAAATTTACTTGGAAATATGCTTTGTGGAGAAGCACAGTTATTTTAAATGGGCCTGCCTGATTTGGGCTTGACCCAATTTTGCGAACGAGGTAATTTCAGTAATTAAGAGCAAATCGAAGGTGAGAAGTAAATACCAAAATAAGAAGGCGCCAGTTGGTTTGGTGAGAGTAAAGCGGAGGGCCCACCTTACAAGACGGTTTTATTTTATTTTCCACGCCTGTGAGCCACCTAACAAAGTCTATGCTCATAGAATCTTACAAATTTAATTACATTATTTTAATACTAATTATATTTATATAATTTTTTAATTGGTTGATATAGATTAATTTTTTATTCAATAATAATGTGTGTTTCTTACCAAATGTTTAATATTTTTTATATTTAATTTTTTTATTAAAAAGGGCTAATAGAAAATTTTATAGAAATTTATTAACAAAGAACCTTATTTATTAGTGTAATAAGTATTAAGTAGTATATTTTATTTATTAATGTATAAATTTTGGATGTGAGAATGGTTTAATATTAATTTATTAGTCAAATGTTAGAATTTGTGTTGTACGAGAAATTAATACTCATTAGGGTAATTAAAATGATGAAAATTAATGGGTTACAAAATGCAAGATCAATAGACGCAGTACAAAATATGAAGACTAGTAAATTGTTAAATTCAGAGATGAGAGTCTAATTTATGGAAAAATAAATCTACTATATCAATTTCATATTAATTTAAATGTCACACCAAAATAAATCGAAAACCAAGATTAAGCATGTCGAAAATGGGGGAATTGGTTCAATTAATCAAGCAGCAGCATTACCCACAGATCTGCTTATTACAACCACTTTAATTCAGTGCATTACCCACAGTTATGTTAATCTGAATAATTGAAATTTGGTAGCTTGCAAACATGTTATTTATTGGTTAAAGAAATTATGAAATTAAAATATATAAAATAAAATAAGAGAACAAATTAAATTAGAATGGGAAGCATGATACATGGCGTAAGATAGAAATGAGGGTGGGTTTCTAGAATTCAGAAGTCAAATTAATCAACTTTCAATTTAGAGTGTATATTAGGTGCACCCGGGTGCAACCTTGCACACAACCTTTTATTCTATTTTGTATACATGTTATTCTCTTTTGTATACATGTTTTGTAATAATTGTATACTTTTTTCACATTAAGTTTTTCATTAAAAAAACTAACATTCATATGTGTATAACTTTTTATTCAATAGTGTATACATGTATTTTAATAATTGTATATTTTTTACACTCAATTTTTCATTAAAAAAATTAAGTGTTAAATTGTATACATTTTTACTCATAATTGTATATGTTTTTGTTTATATTTGTATGTGGGTGCACACGAAGCTTCGTGTGCACCCGGGTGCACACTATATTTAGCCTTCAATTTATTACAAAGTGTAGGGAATCAAATTAGTATTTCTCTTCTAAATTAAATATCAATATATAAATATTCTAAATTTATCTGGTTAGAGTTTCGTTTTCAATCCATTTGATTTGATTTTTGTGTGATTTTGTATGTTATTGTGGGAATTATTATTAGTGTTATCGTAATAAAGTTTAATTTGTACTTCATCTTATTAATCTACCAATATTTAATATCTAAAATTTTTTATTTAATTTATATAATTAATTTAGATTAAATAATAGTATTTTTTTAAAATTTATAATAATTGGAATAAGTAAATACATGGCAAGATTAAGGAAAAAAATGATTAACTAATAACAGTAGCTTTTATCCCCTGTTTTCATTTGAATTTAAAGAAACCAGTGTCATCTCCTATTGGGCTGAAACTTGATTCTTCAATTGTGTTGTAGAATTGGGCTAACTAAAGGCCCATAATAGTTAAATTTCTCAAATTTTTTATCTACTTTATAATGAGTTTAACTGCTGTTAAACTTTGTTTACTTCTTTCTCAAAAAGCATGAAATTTAGCGTTTTCATAAATTTAACACAATCCAATAAATAAATAAATAAATAAATAATAAAAGAATATGGATTGCTCGCAACATTTTATATATTGAATCAATTTATTTTGTTTACTTCTTTCTCAAAAATCCCGCTTTGAGCCCGTCCGCCTAAACCCGCCAAAACAAGGGTTAATACGGTTGTGGCCCCCCTGCTCATTTTTATTTATTAATATATATGTGCAATGCTACACACAATTATATTGTGTAATTATATATTCTCTTCGTCCCTTTCAAATTATCATTTTTTTTGCGTCCCACCCAAAGAGTCTCTTTTTCTTTTTTACACGCATGCGTCCCATCTAAAAAGTCTATTTTTCTTTTTTACACACATGTGATCCATACACACCCGATTAAATATGGGGCCCACATACCCACTAATAAAATTACTCACTACACATTAAATAATAATATTCCTTATTCCATGTACAAAAAACAAAAGCACCTATTTATATGGGACGGAGGGAGTATTAATTACTATTATATAATGAAAAGGAAAAAAAAACTAAAAGTGATATTTTCCAAAAAAAAAAAAAATTGTTGCATGACATTTTTCAAAATCAACTATTATTTTAGTATTTTATAAAAAATTTCTATATTCTTTAAATTAAGTTTTAGCGGATTAAAAAAGAAATGATGCATACACACGTTATACAAAATAGAAGTTGGTTAAAAAATTAAAAAAGTCATTAATTTTAGGAAGGAACTTCGATTCTGCATCAACTTGGACATCTCAAGTTTTATCATTCACAAAAGGTATGCAAGTTGGTGAAAGCGTGGAACAAATAAGAGTGATAATCTCAATGTATTGTTTATACTAGAGTATGGTAAATAGTCAATACTCGTGCTTATTTTTGTGATAATTAAAAATAAATAATACACATCATTTTATGTTTTATTAATTAGTGAAATGAATTAAGTACTCCACGAATAAACATTGCTCATATACATTTTAATATTTATATGTTGATGTGGTCAATCAAACAATATTATTAGTAGTATAAAGATAAATAGCATATTTATAAATCATTATTTCATTGGTGTTATTATTATTTACTTATTTATTTTGGTTGATTTGTAAAATTAATCCCTGTTGAATTAATTGAATTTAGCCTCCTAGTTTGCCCTCTAGATTAAAAAGTCATACTAATAATAAAAATGGGCTGACCATCGATATCTAGTTAGTTTAGGCATACGTGGATGCATCATCATTTGCCATGTCATCTTTGAAGGTTCAAAAAGTGTCACGTCAGCAAGGAGCATACCTCAATTCTTTGAAGTCGTATCCCAAATAATCTGGGGTATTTGGATTTGTTATTTCGGTTTATAATTATTTTTTTATTGTTAATATTACATTTTGTACTAAAATTTAACACATTATGAAATTCAACTTTTTAATCAAGTGGTTATATTTCGAACAAACTAATGGAGTAATTCTTGAGGGGTATGTTTTAAGGAGATATTGAGTATTCTACATTTAGATTATTCGGCTAATTTTATTTCTAATACTAATAATTCATGTCAAAGATCTTGTTTCTATAATTAAAAAAAAATACTTTATTTTTTTAAAGTAAAAGGGTCTAGTTTACTAATATTATTACTAACACAACTACATAACACAACTATATGTTACAGTAAAAAAAACAAATGAGGACCAGATGAGGACTTTTCATGTGGACGGAAGAAGTAATAGGAGATGATATAACGTGTGATAAAAATAAAAGTAAAAGTAAAAATTCTAGTATGGAATTTTTGTGTAGATGGAGGGAATATGATTATGTAAAATCGGGTATATAGTAAACCATTTCGAAAAAGTTCCTTCTTCCTCCTTGAAATACTATAAGGATTCTTCCATTAATGAGAGTTTATTATTAACAAAAAGTCATATTGGTGTGTGGAGAGTAATAGACAAAGTTCCAAATTTTGAATTTTAGGTGTGTTTATATCATTTATTTATAAGGGTTATATTAGAATTAATTTCACATAATAAACTTGTGAGAGTATGACAAATTTATAAAGTAAATCAATCCATCGTATCAATTCCCAAATTCTGAAATCTCTCTCTAACTCCATTAAAATATCAGCCATTCAGCCAGCTGCCTTCACCAAATTACCATTTCCAGGTTTCCTTATAAAGAATCTTGTAATCTTTTCTTTTAATCATAGTAAAGTGTAATATGAAATTAATGAGTTGTAATAGTAGATTTTAAGAATGATGTAGTGCAGAAACAGAGCACAAGAACAAACTGATTCATGCAATTGCTGTATTCCCACAATCTTTTTTCATCTAAAATTGGATTATAATACATGTATACACTTGTGGCAAATAAATTTCTTCTTTCTCAAAACACCAAAAGAAAATCAAACAAAATACCAGAGAGATCAAACTGAAGAAGTGGAAGTAAAAGAGAGAAAAAAGTAATTCAATCTGGATTCTTAGAAGCACAAATTAGCAGAGAAAATCCAACCTTTTCATGTCCGAATTTCTTCTCCTCCAACCATAATCTGCTGTTCAATCCCGTCCTTGTACGAAACAAGAAAACGCCGTATCCCGACGGATTAAACAACCAATCATGAATATCCCACATCAAATCCACCAGTAATCCATCCAAGAAAATGCTCTGATTCCCTCTGAAATTCCACTCCAATCTCTTCACCTCAATCACATTCTTCCTGTCTATGAAAACAGACAACACGTGATCCTTCAACGACGTCGTTCGCGGCGGCCCCTCTCGAAGGCACTTGATCACAATATCGTGGTGAATTCCACCATCACTGAATTTAGCCCTAGTTGAGTACACTGAATTCCCAGAAAAGTACTCACTGCGTGAAATCAACGCGAATTCAGGCAATTCCACGCTGGAAATCCGTTTCTCCACCTCCAATTGTTGCTCCATCTCTCCCAAAATCAAGCACACCGCCGAATTCACTAAAACGACGACGTAATAGCCGGAAATCGGTTCGGGCCCGGACTCATACCTGGCCCGAAGAAGATCCCAAAACGCCTCAATTCTCAGCCCGCCGGATTCGAAAACCTCCGACCCCTTCTCCCGGCGCATAATCCTCGAGTTTTTTCTGGGAACCGGATTATCCGAGATTCCAACGGAGAACCCCCGGTTCAGCATATCGTACCAGGTGAACCGGATGAAAAACCGCTTCTTCGTTGCCGGTTTAACTTGGTAGATGCATGAAACCGCATTCTGAATGGAAGGGGTGATCAAATGGGCCGAGGAACCGTGAGCCCGATTGGAAGGGCCCGAACAATAGGAATCCGACACCTTAATCGCATGTTCGCTGTAACAAAGCGCGATGCTTTTCATAGTTTTGTCTCAGACGATCGACACGAGTGCGGAGAGACGAGGTTTCGAATCGAACAACATAGGAGTAGGAGAGAGAGAGTGGAGTATGCTTAACCTTGGGATGAAGGAAGGAAATTGGTAGTAGGGTTGTAATTGTGCCTTTCTTCTGTAACAGTTTTTTTTGAAAGCAGAGAGATGGATGGATGGATCTTTTGCAGCAATTAAGCATTAATATTGTAACTGAAAAACGTAATTAAGTAGAAGAAAATCCCAGTAATTGGCCACGTCACCTCACTAATTAAGAATCTATTTCCTTAACACTTGTATTAATTTTATATTCTTTAATTGTAGTGTAAATGCCATCAAATCAAATATTTATTAAAAGACTAATTATAGTATACACTGGGTGCACCCTATCCTATGTGCACCCATATACAAATATAAATAAAAACATATACAATTGTGAGCAAAAATGTATATAATTTAATTGTTAGTTTTTTTAATAAAAATTGTGTGTAAAAAAATATACAATTATTAAAAAATATGTATACACTATTGAATAAAAAGTTATACACATATGAATGTTAGTTTTTTTAATGAAAAACTTAATGTGAAAAAAATATACAATTATTACAAAACACGTATACAAAATAGAATAACATGTATACAAAATAGAATAAAAGTCATACACATATAGGTTCACCTTGCACCGGTGCACCCAATATACACTCTTGTTAAAATCCGAGTATAAATCCGAGTATGTTTCTTCTAAATTCTTCATTTGACAATTCATATCTCTCTCTCTCATTTTAATTGCCTACGTATATGTGACCGTTTAATGTCTGACCTTATGTGTACTTGAAATTAAACATGATAATAATAATATCATTTCGATTTTGCTTATTTATACTTAACGCAAGTTATCTTGTGACACTAGTATATTATTAAAATATAAATAAATATCATATATGTAATAAATAAATTCTTATTTATAGTTAAATTATGTACACAGTAAATTATATTATAATACTTTAAAATTATAATTTATTATATTTAAAAAAAAGATTCTTTTAACTATCCATATATTAATTACATAATAATAATATTTTAATAATAAGTTAGATTAATCTTATTTTATATACCTATCACAAGAAGATTTTCTCATATTATTACTTCATTTCCCATATGGTGATAATTAATATATTAAAGTGTTATAGTTAAAGTTTAAAATAATTCTTTTAGGTCCGTTCATATATTGTTGTTTATTTTTTCTTTTCTAAATATGTCAAAAACATAAATGCAGGAGACTGTAATAATTTACTTATATATTTATAGAAATAAATGTTAATGGTATTTTGACAGAGGTTGTATCGCATGTCGATGGATATGATTGATCGATGAGAATTTGATGATTTTTATTGCAAGCTTTTGGACCCATTAACATAGTACTGAGATTGATAACAAATCTGTATGAATACGAGACAAATTATTAAATTTCGTTCATTTTATTATTTAAATGATGTCCCAACTAAGATTCCGTACGGATTTTGTTAAATCTTAGACGAAATTAGAAAAATTGAGCTAACGTGATAATGATTAGCAAGAAAGTACAAACAACCACAACCATTTTGTGGAGATTGAGAATTAATGAGTTAAGATGGCCAACACTTAATTAAATTCGATTTGGTAAAATACAAATAAAAAATAAAAACCCTAAAAGAATAAAGTTCCCTGTACATTAGTTAGAATATTTTTTTTAAGCTTTATAATCAATTCATTTAGAATTTTATAATTTTAGATGTATAAAATTGTGGTATAAAATACTCATTTTATTCCATGTTATTATGTACTGTTATTATTTATATAGTTTAAAAAAAATATTTTTGATAATTTTCTTCTACTTTTGGAAGCAACATAACATTTTTAAGTAATAAATAAATAAATTATAAAATAGATTTTGTGTGTGATATATAAACAGTGATATTGTAATTAAAATATATTTTAAGATAGGGGATTGATGTGGATTTTTTTTTTTATTGCAGATCGGATGGAATCGAAAATTGCGAAACTAATTGTAATATTGAGGAACTATTTTATATCACGTAAATCATGAGTTGTCATTTAATTTTAGAAATTTTAACATTTTCTTATCCGAACATCTAAGTACACAAGATATTGAGTTATGAAAATAATATCAATTCCTACCGTAACATACACATTATCGTTTTATTTTCTTTTTTGGGCTTCTTATTAAATGTTACCTAAAATTTGGTGGGTAGTACAAGTGTAGTAATTAATGTAATTTTTAGGGTATTCACTTGTTCGTTTAAGTTTGACGAATTTAATAATTACGACTATATATATAAACACACGCGTATATTCATATATTAAATTAAATAAATAAATAACACCCCTAATTAGGTTTATATTTTATCATTTTGTTCTTTTTAAGATAAAATTTACATTTTTGTTGTTGACCTTTAGAACTCACACAAAATAATTAATAATTTTATATGGTCACACACAACATTAATATAACTATCTAATACTCTCTTCGTCCCCTTTAAAGATGGTCTTTTATCCATTTTGGGCGTCTCACCCAAAGAGTCTTTTTTTCTTTTTTTACACCCATGAGACCCACACACACTCACTAATGCAATTAAAACATGGGGTCCTTACTCTCACTAATATAACTACCCAATACACATTAAATAATAATACTCCTTAATCCGCATGTCAAAAAACAAAAGACCCTCTTAGTGAAGGACGGAGGGAGTATACTTTAAAATATTATCTTTTAATCAATAAATATTAAATATATTTTTTAATATACATGACAAAACAAACTTATAATTAATTTAAAAAAATTTTAATTAATTGTGAAAAGGCAAACATAGAATGGATTATTTTATAGTACACCGAGTAGATCGGTGCATTTAGGATTGATAAGTTAGTTTTTTAAAATATATATACTGTAGTTATTTTTAATTTTTAAAATTTTAATTATTTTATTTAATTTAAAAAGATTGTTGATCAGTTTTTTTAAAACCAACTAGGTGCTTATGCATTTAGGATTGATAAGTTAGTTTTTTAAAATATATATACTGTAGTTATTTTTAATTTTTAAAATTTTAATTATTTTATTTAATTTAAAAAGATTGTTGATCAGTTTTTTTAAAACCAACTAGGTGCTTATGCATTTAGGATTGATAAGTTAGTTTTTTTAAAATACAGTTATTTTTAATTTTTAAAATTTTAATTATTTAATTTAATTTAAAAAGATTGTTGATCAGTTTTTTTAAAACCAACTAGGTGCTTATGCACCCTATCACTCGATACGTGGTGGGTTGAATTCATAAAACCCGAAGATAACGGACAATTCAATCTTATTTGGGGACTAGAAAAGGACATTTTGAACATATGGAAATGAAATGTGCTCATATGATTTGAAAGAAATTAATTAATAATACGCCAGAATTGTTTGGTGTAATTTGCAATATTTGACATCTAAGGATATCAACCAATTTGAAAGCCCAATATAATCTTTACAAATTCAGGGTGTCAATTATTCTTTACCTCATGATCATAAGTTTATTTATTTAATTTTGTGTTGTGTTATTTTATACTCCCTCCCTCCCATTTAAGGATTATTTTTTTCCCATTTTTGTCGTTCCCTCTAATACAATTAAAATATGGGGCTCACACTCCAACTAATATAACTACCCATTATACATAAAATAATAATATTTCTTAATTTACGTGCAAAAAAGTAAAACCCCTCTTACGCTTGGGACGGAAAGAGTATTTAAAGTTTGATCTTTACTTTCAAAATTTATTATTAATATTTATGTGTATTAAATGCGATTGTTAAATTTGAAATTAAGTTGTATCTTGAGTTAAAGGTTGATATGTTAGATTTATTTTTAAGTGTGAGATTTATTGTAGTACGAACAAAAATGAAAAATATTGGGATGTTTTAATTCAATGGAGTTGTTTTCTATAAATTAATTAAAAGAATAGACAAATATATGAATTTTCAATTCAAGGCATTAATAATAACATTATGACGTTTGGCATAATTTCTTGTGGGAGACATCAATATTTATCTTTTAAAATAAAAGAAAATGCATTTCTGATATGATGCTCGTCGGACTTGTTCAATTTCAAATGGAACTAAATATTTCATTAATAATCTAAAATGGAAGAATAAATTCCAGCACTAGATAAGTGCAAATTGGCCACATGGTCATCACGTTGTTAGAGTCTTTGATTTACTACTCCGTACATTTGCAGGAGGTCTTTTTTTCATTTTGGTCATCCCACCAAAAAAGTTCTCTTTCTTTTTTTACACACATGAGACTCACGCATACCCACTAATACAATTAAAATATGGGACACACCCTCCCACTAATACAACTATCCACCACATATTAAATAATAATACTTCTTAACGGAGGGAGTATATGCAAATTAAGGGGTTACTTAGGTGACCCGTGATCACCAGTGATCCCTCACATAGGGGTGTACACAACCCCCATAGTGCACACCCCATGTGAGGGGGTCATCGGTAACCACGGGTCACCTAAAAATTGCCCGCAAATTAATACTCCCCTTACCTCATTTTTTTTCATGTTGTTCACACACCACTAATACAACTACCAACTTTACATTAAATATTATTTCTCTCACCTCACTACGAAATAAAATATTATATAACGCGAATTAAAATATTATATCTCTTAATCTCCGTACAAAAAACTCACGTTAACGCGAATGGAGGGAGTACATAACATAGTAGTATATCATAATTGGGCGACTTTGAGGAGACATTTGATGTTTATAGGAGACATTGTCCGAATTTGTGATGCATTGAAGAAGGCTGCTGGGAATGGGGATAAAGAATAGCAGGTGCGCTGTTTCAAAAAGGAAAAAGTCTAATGTTGGCTCATCTGGACCAACATCAAAACAGGAAAAAATTGTTGCCACATCTATTGTGACAACCAGCATGGTTCAAATGAAAAATTCAAGGAGCCAGAATTGGACAAAGTTGATGCTCCGATGGGTTCTCCTTCTGACCCGTCTGATTCTTCCTCCGGTCCATCATCCAAGAGTCCTACTCCGATCGAGTTTGATCCTTCTTCCGATACAGAGTATACAGAGTCTAATGATCTCAAATTCTACTTTCCTTCTTCTAGGAAACGCTTTGAAAATCTGGCTAAAACGTCTTTTGTAGAAGAACGTCGAATTAACCAACATGTTTTTGGGAAAGTAGGAATGGTTGAGTACTTGAAGGTTAGAGGTTTAATGGGATCAGTTTCCTATGCTCTTCCATTTGTTCCTACCGTCATCCATGAATTCTATGCCAACATAGAACCCTGTATAGGAAATTCTTCCTCTAAGAAGTATGGAAAGGTGTGTATAGGAAATTCTTCCTCTAAGAAGTATGGAAAGGTGTATGTGATAGAAGTAAACAATATTAGTTATTTTAGTATTTTATTTCAAGTCAATTATTTCTTTAATTTAGATTATTTAGTTCCCTATTTTCTTTATTTCCTTAATTAGTACTAAGATCTAGGGTTTTGTTCTTGGACCTTGAGCCTATTTAAACTACGTATGTTGCTCTAGGTTTGATGAATAAGAAAGTAGTTATTTTGCAGCCTTAATTGGTTTGTGGCAGAGTTCATCTATGTGGCATTCTTTGAAGGATTTACAGCCTCACGGCTTGTGGCGGAGAATTCTATTCTCCGTGTCCCTGAGAATTCTATTCTCCGTGTCCCTCCTTGAGGGATTATTTCAGTGTGTGTGCTTATATTATTGATCATGTGTTCGTGTTCTATCAATTGGTCCGATCTGCCCTCTCTTTGCCTTAATGACCAACACCCGTGTCATGATGGAGAAAGAGAAACTCGAATCAGTGGCGGCGATAGATGAAGAAAACCCTAACCGTGTTCATGGCAGCAATGGATAAAAAATTTGATCGTCTTGAGTCCGTGTTCCAGACGATCCTTACAAAACTGGATTCCTCATCCTCCACGACAGCAGCACCTTCCATATGTTTGGCATCTTCTCCAACAACTACAGCCCCACAACTAGTTAATCCGGGATACATCGGAGTAGCGCAGTATCCCAAATCAGATCTGCCTACTTTTGATGGGTCAGATCCCATGGTTTGGCTTGCTCAAGCCGAACTATATTTTTTGGACCATAACACCCCTTCCAACGAGCGCGTGAAACTGGCTCTTATTGCCATGTACGGGAAGGCAATGGTTTTGGGTCTAATGGGTTTTACACCGCCATCCTAATATTCTTTGGGAGAGCTCTTCTCAAAAGTTGGTGGAGAGATTTGGGGATGTTTCGGCCCGAGATGCGTACGTGGCTATGCAATATGGGTCATCCCCTACTATAGCAATGGGTGTTGCTACCGCGCCGGATCTGGTTTCACCACCCCCATCGGTCAAGCTACCAAAGGTGGACCTTCCTCAGTTTGATGGTTCAAAACCCACCATCGAAGAAGCACATGTGGAACCAATTTTCATGGTTTACGACACACCCTTGAGTGACTGCGTGAAAACCACCATCATTCTGCCTCATCTGTTTGAAGATGATAGTGAAGATCTCTTAGGGTTCTTCGACCCCTTGGCAAAGAACACCCAACTTTCCATTCAAAACACCATTGAACCTGATGGATATGGCTGATTGCAGCCTTGCGATCAAGGCTGTTTGGCTGTTTGGGGGAGGAGGCAATTGATAGAAGTAAGCAATATTAATTATTTTAGTATTTTATTTCAAGTCAATTATTTCTTTAATTTAGATAATTTAGTTTCCTATTTTCTTTATTTCCTTAATTAGTACTAAGATCTAGGGTTTTGTTCTTGGGCCATGAGCCTATTTAAACTACGTATGTTGCTCTAGGTTTGATAGTTATTTTGTAGCCTTAATTGGTTTGTGGCAGAGTTCATCTCTGTGGCCTTCTTTGAAGGATTTGCAGCCTCACGGCTTGTGACGGAGAATTCCGTGTCCCTCCTTGAGGGATTATTTCAGAGTGTGTGCTTATATTATTGATCTTGTGTTCGTGTTCTATCAGTATGTTCGTGGTCAAGTCTATAAGTTTTCTCAAATTTTTAGACTTCGATGATATTGATGAGGAGGATGTTGCTGATCAATTTGATGATATTGCGAGTGCGATCACTAGAGGAAAGATCCCTACTGGGGTGTTGTCTTGCCTAATACAGTGCTGACGAGTGTTTATGACATCTTGCACATGATCATGTGCCACAATTGGCTTCCTACTTGGAACACTACCACTGTCACTTCTAAGCAAGCTTCTCTGCTTTTCAAATTGGGTAGTCAATTAAGAGTTAACTTGGGAGGAATCATTTTCGGTAATGTTCTCAAAATTGCCCAATGTATGGGTACTCCTGGTTGTCTTCCTTACCCTTCACTTATCTATTCAATTCTTTGTAATCAAGGGTTCATTCAAGATCCAGCTGATCTTCTTTCTAGAGAACCACCTCTTTTGGTTATTGATAAGGTACTCCTCTCAGGTAAAAGGGTCTGTGATTTTCCTATTCTTCCTCTTTCGAGGTCTAAGTATGTTGGACTAAAGTCGAGCCATGGGCTGGTCTCAAAGGAGTTCATTCGTTCCCAACTTGTTCAACTTAAGTTGTTTCAAGAGCAATTGGAGTCTCTCCTTTCTTCTCAAGCAGAGGGAGATACCGATGCTGAAGAGGAGGATGATATGGCCGAGTGTTAAATGACTACCTCATCTAAAAGTTTAAGCTTATAGAGGGGTAAATCGTTTAATACTTAACCAAGTTACTCTAACACCGAGGGATTAAGAAGTTGTTGAGCAAGGGGGAGCTGCTAAAGTTGGTGGTGGTGCAGGGACGTTTGGTGTTTTTGCTTCTGATTGTGATGAGTGATCGTGGATAGTGATTGTGTGATGACAGAGGAAGTTAGGTTTTGATTGTTTGTTGGTTCGTTATGATGGATATTTATTTGTCGTTTTTCTGTTCGTTTCATTATCATGTTTATGATTTCTCGATTTATTTTCTAAATAAATAGGTTATTTTATCTGTTTGTGTGATCTATGTTTCTAACTATTTATGTGATTTATGTTTGATCTTTTTGGTTTTTTTTTTTTTTTTTTATGTTTGATGTAGTAGTGCCTAATGTTACATCATGTTATGTTGTGTTTGATATATTGTTTTTGTTGTTTGTGAAGAAAGGCAAAAAAAAAAAATGTGTTTGCTGTGTTGTTTCTTTTTGCTTGTGAAGAAAGGCAAAACAGAGGAGATAGTTGATATTTATTTGTCACAATCTTTTTTTTTTTTTCTGTCTTTCCTTCTTTTTCGGTGTATATATTTTACAGGATGTTACACAAATCCGGATACAAATTAGGTTCCTATTTTGGATAATGATCAAAGAGCGATTTTCATGAAATTTAAATTTAAATTTTGAAGCTGATACTTTTTGACAAACATTAATTAGGAGAGGGAAGAGGAAAATGTATAAATAAGGGTGTCATGTAAACAAGAAGAAATATAACATCATCACCATTGCTCACTTGATCAATAAAAAAAACATTACCTCCGAAGAACAAGGGCCAGGAGGAAGTTTTGTGCCATTAGATTTATTCCATTATCCTCCCTCCAAATTTTCTCAATATATTCCACTCACCAGATGTGACTCTACTCCTTTCGGTAATTTGAGTTAATAATGAAGATTTAATCTCATAAAGTTGAACATTTACATGTCTTATATTTTTCTCTAGTACTCCGTCAGTTCACTGTAAATCTATTTATTTTATTATTTTGGATCGTCCACTATTAATCTATCCATTTTCGTTTTAGATATATGGGACCCACTCACACACTAATACAATTATTAGTATGGATCCACACACCTCACTAATACAACTACCCACTACACATAAAATAATAATACTCATTAATTTACGCGCAAAAAACAAATGAATAGATTAATATTGGACGAAGGGAGTATTATTTTTCTTTAAAACTTGGGAGTATTATTTTTCTTTAAAACTTTATATTCACTGGATCACATCTTGACGATGTAGTAAAACAATTTTAGCCTCCTACCTACCCCTTTTTAATAGACGTGGCCACTAGATGTTGAAATGTTACTAATCAAGTGGTGGAGTTCGCACAAACCCATTATATTTCCCAATTAAATTTAATGGATGATTAAAAAATAATAATAAATTAATTTTAATGTAAATGTAGGAATTATTAAAATAAGTCCACATTTCCTTTATTGGGTTGATAAGGGAAATTAGTTGTAGTGGGTCAATTCATTTAAAATTTTGTTTAAATGGCCTTTGACTAAAAGAGAATTATAATTTTATATAAAAAAAAAACAAATTATAATTAAAATTGAAGGTTAAATATTTCTTTAATTAGACTTTTGCCCTAAAAATAAGAATGGTGTATTGTACCAAATCCCAAAATTAAGAACGCCGAAGAGTGAAGACATCTTTCTCAACAATATCTTTCTCCTGCTCTTCTTCTCTCTGCTTTTGTTTTTCTTTATTAAAGAATTCAAGCAAGGAAGGTTTGTTGTCATCTCTAGGTTTGGATTTGGTAGATCGTTCGAGCAACGTGATTTGGGGAAGAAGCTGGAGGAGTTGAGGTTGATAAATAGAAAGGGAATATGGCTTTCGTTGCAAGAGCCGAGTAAATCGTGGGCAGGGTGTTCTGTAGCTCTTCTACTCTAGTTGGGTGATTCTCTGATCAGATTGCTATGTTGTCTCAAAATTCAGTGCAAACGACGTCGCGTGGCCCCGAATCGCAGACGAAGGTAATTTATGCTCATCTTTGCCGATGATTCTAATTCTCTTTGTTACATCTGTACTGCATCGTTAAAGAAAATTAAGGCAATATATTATTCATGGTTTGAATCAATTTGATAAACATTAGGCGATGGAATTTTAATCAATTCTGGATATTCCCTTGTTCTCAGAGTTGTTGAGGTTGTTGTTAGGTGTAAAATTATTTTAATTTCTTGGTTACGTAGAATTAGAACGCCAAATAAAAAACATGTCAAATTTCAGCTTAAAAAATACAACTTAATTATCAGAAAGATTTAATAAACATGAGTTTAGACTTGGTCGATTTCTATTTTTTTTTTTACCACAAGAACCGACCATTTCTCTGCTAGTCATGTAGTTTTTTGTACTTTTAATAATTTTAGAATAAAAAAATAGCTTGCTAGAGATAGAATTTTCGTGTTCTTTCGAGTATACTTGCATGTATCAACTCATCTTCTTCTGGAGGCATTCTGTATTTTGTAATTAGTTTATTTTACCATATTTGAAGATGGAGGAATTAGACAAAGTTGTGGATTTTAGGGATTTGGTTGTTAGATGAAGAGGATGCCCTTACACTTCGATTTTGACGAGAATGGTATGCTGGGTTTTGCTTATGCAGATAGAATAAATTTGCTTGTTGAGGAGTGAGACTTTTGGTGAGTCCACATCTGTTCTGCAACAAAATGAATAATTTACCTAAATTCTTCAACATTAAGTGATTTCATTCAAACCATCTTCAACATTTACACAAATAAGGGGACTAAACTCTAGAGAGATTGGATTCCTAATTTTTTATTACTTTTGGTAGTATTACTTTCACTCATAAATCATAAAATTAGGCATTTTTTTTGCTTAGTATGGGTCCTATTAGGAGCCGAAGAAAGTACTCGGTTGAGTTTATGACTATTTAAAATTGTTGGGATGTTGATGTATTCAACAATTATCCATGGCTATTTGAAATTTTAGTTTTACAAACATTTTTAGTTTTGAAAATTAGTTTTGTATTAATATTTTGTTGAAATATTATAATTGAATATGTTTTTTTTTTAATATTTAGGGGAAAAGATGATGTAGAAAAAGACTACAAGGTAGTTGTTTTGTTGGAGGAAGAGAAATTTGAATAACGGCTTGCAAGTCGTTATAACAGAATTGATTTCGTTATTGGCATAAGCGCATATATTTTCGTACATATTAATCAAGTTGTGATTTTGTAATACTTTCTTAAACATCTACTTTGATTTCATCATATTTCTACAAGCTCATTAGAAAATACAAGTGGATACTTATGATTTGTGATGGCTGACATTCAAACATGCTACTTAGAACATTTATGGGATATTCCATGAGTGAGCCAATATCACAATTCTTTTATTATCATATGATAATATTAGGATTCAAAGCAGTAATTTTGGACATCAACCTTGATTTCATCATTTTACTACAGTCTCATTCAAAAATTCAAGTGGGATACTTCATATTTATAATGCTTCGCATCCAAATGTTTATACTTTATACACTTATTTTATATGGCATGTACGAAATAATTCATATGTGGCTCAATATCAATATTCATTTGTTAGTTTATCCAAATATTATGTTTTGACATTGTATGTGGAGATTCAAGCAAATGAAAGACCCCTAAAATTGATTGAATTTCGAATAACGACGTACAAATCGTTATAATGGAATGATTTCGTTATGGGGTCAAACAATGCTAAATTTGCTATTCACTATAGAAATCAATCAAATAGCATACAATGATAGTAAAAGCGAAAATTTTTTATTTAGACGACCCTAGGATAACTCAAATTTTGAATAACGACATACAAGTGGGTATAACGGAATGATTCCATTATGGGGCTTAAACATGCATATTTTTGTACATAGCAATTAAGTTGTGCGTTTGGACCTCATATTAAACACTTGCCTTTGATTTCATAATATTTCTACAAGCTCATTCAAAAATCAAAGTTGGATACTTCATATTTGTAATGCTTTGCATCCAAACTTTATACTTTGTATAATTGTTTGCATTTATTTAACATGTATGAGATAGTTCATATGTGACTGAATATCAACATTTATTTGTTAGTTTATTAGAATATTATGTTTTGATATTGTATGTAGAAATCCAAGTGAATGAAAGGCTCCTAAAATCAATCGAATTTTGAATAATGGCGTGCAAGTCGTTATAACGGAATGATTCCGTTATGGAGCTAAATAATGCTAAATTGGCTAATCACTAGAAAAAAAATCGAATAGTATACAATGAGGTAAATGTGAGAAATTGTGACTGAGACGACCTCGGGATAACTCGAATTTTGAATAACGACATACAAGTCGTTATAACGAAATGGTTACGTTATAGGCATAAATGCTAATTTTTTAAAAGTTCATAAAGTATCAATAATTTAGTAAGATCCCTCATTTTTTTATTTTACAAAAAGGTCCCAAACTTTTATTATTTTTTTAAAAGTCCATAGAGTATGAATAATTAAATAAAAGCTCCATTTCTTAAATGGAGGCCATTTACACAAAATTTTATAACCTTAAGCTTTTTAAATAAGATTTATTATTGATTAGGCCATTTAAATGAAGACCCCTATAATTAATGGCATCCATTCCACGAGAGCTAGATCATGCAGATTAATTATTATTTTTTCCCTAATGATTTATTATTAATCAACTACATACTCCCGTCCAAAAAATTAGTTCATGTCCTCTCTTTTAATATATTAATGAAGTGTAATTTATTAATTACAATAATTCTATTTTTTTAGCACAAAGAAATAATAAGAAGACAAATTAATACTATACTAATACAATGCTTATAATAATATTGAGAGAGAACCCGATGCATCATACGCGATGATTTTATAAAATTAATTTTATTAAATGAAAATTTATTCATTTAAGAAATAATTACTGATAGGTACACACTTTGTACCCCTAATTACTACTAGATACATTGATTTAAAATAATTATTATTTAATACAAAATATTAAAGTAAAATACCAAATATACCCCTAAACCCATATACCTTTAAAACACTAACCCCAACCTCCACCCACCACCGGACCACCGCTGCCGCTGCCGGACCGCCGCCGGCGGAGCTCCGGCGGCCGGTCGCCGGAAAATCTGTTCGTCAGAAAAAAAAGAAAAAAAAAAAAAAAAAAAAAAAAAAAACTGGTCGCCGGAAAAACTGCCGCCGCCGGAAAAGCTGCCGGACCGCCGCCGCCGGACCACCACATTTTTTTGCTGCACACACTTTTTTTTTCCTGCACACACTTTTTTTGCTGCACACACTTTGCTGCACATAAACTTTTGCTGCACACAATATTTATGTGCAGCACATTAATAGGGGTAATATTAGAATATCACTATATATTTTTGTACCTAGTAGTAATACTTTTGTATGTTTGTATCTCATAGTAATTTAGGGTTTTTTTGTGTACCTAGTAGTAATCCTCCCTTCATTTAAATATATATATATATATATATATATATATATCAACAAGAATATAAAAAATCACAACATATCATAATTTAAAAAATAATAGCTTTTATTAATCATCACTTCAAGAGTAATTTTCAATAAATTGAAAATTAATTTTAATAAAATTAAAGTATAAGATTAGCTCAGCTCACACAAATATTTGTTAGTAATATAATGTTTCAATTTTTAGAGGTTTGATAAATACTTAGGGCAAATTATTCTAGGTAATTGTTATATATATAAAATATTTTTTTTATATTCTATCTTATTCTATGATTTACGACTTATTTTGATTTCAAAATTTAATACTTACCCTCCTAATAATGACATAATAAGAAGTGAAAATAGATTTTTTCGTCCGCTAACTTTCATTCATTTTGAAATTAGTCCATTAATTTTTTTAATTTTGAAATTAGTCCATTAATTTTATAACAATTTTGAAATTAGTGCATTAACTTCATAAAATTTAATATTTTGGTCCTTTGATCTGCTATGGCAGGTCATTTGAATATTTTCACCTCAATTAATCTATATCATATTTTTATTTAACCAATTTTATCTCACTTTTCATTTTTCACTTCCGTATACCAAACAAACAATATTAATCTCATTACTAAAGTGGAGCAAATTTGACTAAATATTGATACTTCCTCCGTCAGCTCGAAAGAGGGTATTTTTTCCATTTTGGTCGTCCGTTCCAAAAAGGATCACTTCCTTTTTTACACACATGAGATTCACACACACCCACTAATATAATTAAAATATGGGATCCACACTCCCACTAATACAGCTACCCACTACACATTAAATAACAATACTTCTTAATCAACGTGCACAAAAGCAAAATGCCCTATTTCGGGCGGACAGAGAGAGTATAATATAAATTCTTAGTGGAGACTATTTTTTTTAAAATAGTATATATAAATATATATATATATATATATATATATTTACATATTTTTTATTTTTATTTTTTAGAATAACCTGCTAATGACCTGTTGAAACGGACAATTTTGTTGAACTTGATAAACATGATGGACGATTTTCAAAATTTTCAAATATAATGGACGATTTTCAAAATTCTGCAAATATAATGGACGATTTTCAAAAAGTGAAAAACTTATGGACTAAATTCAAAATTGAACAAAGTTAGCGGATAAAAAAATATATTTTCTCTAATAAGAATATAAGTGTAATTAACTAAAAAGGAGGCGGAGACTACAAATATTCCACGTACCTCAGTGTCTAAATTAATAAATCTTAATAGAAAATAAAAGACCACATTAGTATAACTGAGATGGAATATTTAATCATTATTAGTTATTACAGGTTTAATAAGACCGCGAGGGAGATATCTCATATCACTCCTACTTAATTAAAATTAGCTACCTATGTTTTTTAACATAATCATCATATAAAGACACATCTATGTCTTAAATTGTTGATCATCACAACATACAAAATTGTATTCATGTATAATTAATATATCAGAGAAAGCATGAAAAAAAAAAGTAGTGGGATTATTAAATATTTCCCAACAGCCACTTATAAAAAATGAATTAAGTGGATCAACAATGACGTCAGCCCTTACGTCATCATCTTTCACACAATTCAATCGACCTAAAACTGGCTGCTCCCAAATCCTTGTATGGACCAACCCCACTTGCGCCCTCATCTTCTGCATAATAACCTTTCACCCCTCTACTTCTATACTTATACCATCCGTACCCCAAAAATCCTGCTAATAACAAAACCACCCCAAACGCTAATCCTATTCCTATCAAAGCCGTCACATTCTTCTTCCCCACTACACCCTTCCGCACCTTAAAATAACCCATTTTGGCCTCATCGTCGTTTGCTAAGAGTGTCTGGATGGGATAATCTAGCATGAAGCACAGCCCAGAATAGTTATTGTACACCGCACCCCAACACTTGCAGTTAATTTCACATGTGCCCTCACACTGTTCAATATTTGCCATTTTCTTGTACCCCATTAATTCTTTAAATGGCAATTCGACCCCATTTCTTCTAAGTACTTTGAACCGGTTGTCGTATGCACCGCATAAGTCGTCGGAGATTTGCTTCTGCGGCGGAGCGCAGCCGCCGGTATCGTGAACCGTCGTGTTGTCTAAGCAGGAGCATCCCTTGCCGGGTGTGCATAACCCGTACGGCCCGCAGGAGCTGGGTAATTCGCACGGGTCGGATATTGCTTCGTATTCCAATATCCAGGTTGACCCGGTCCAGTAACACCCTTTTAGGTTTCCGTCGGGTTCGAGTCGGACCCGGCGTGTGCCCGTTGCATTCTGCTGGAATGTATTGAAAGCCTGTACATCGACTGGGATTGATGACCCGTCTTGATACATGCCCAGATATGCATCGGGTTTGAGAACCATGTAAATGGGCTGACCCGGTGTAATGTCCTTTTTCGCCTCGAGTGCCGTATGCTGCAGGTATATTTGAGTATCCAAACCCGCAAATTTTGCGTAGAGACCCATGAAATTCGGGCCCAACCGCATTGAGTAAAGCCCATTTGAAGAGACCAAAGCCATTGCACTAGTGAAATTTTGGTTTTCGACGAGGGTATCCGTGGGAAAGTCGAAACTTTGCCAAAGAACGGAGCCACCATTAATCACGAGATTAGACGAATTGGCGAGCCAAACACGGTCTCCCATAGTGTGCGTTGACCAAAATACCCCCGAGCGGGGATCAGATAGAACCAGACTACCGTTGAAGGAGACCCGAGTCGGGTTGCCCCATCTGGCGAAACGGGTTGCGCTGGCGGACCACAGCGGAACGGAGGATGGGACGTGGAGAACAGAGAGACTGAGTTGGTTCTGGTTAACTCGGAGGAAACCCAGTGAGTAGTTACCAGAGGAATCGGTGAGTAATGGCTGAAAACTCGAGATAGCTGGATCTGGTGCAGCTTCAAAACCCACGAGAAGCTCCTTCAATGGTGGGGATTCAGCAGCATGTGAGCTCCACGTGACTGCTTTAAGGAGTGAGAAAATGATGACAATCAAATATGGCTGCTTGTAGAAATCCATTTGAGCTCCACTTCCATCAAATTATTACATGTGTTCACTGAATTTCAACATGCAAATTTATTTGTAATAATAAAATGAAAATTGTAGATATGGGGAAGAAATATTCGATGAAGAGAGTGGTTTATAGGTATAGAAGCTCTTAAGTCTTACCAATCACTAACCTGATATATAGACCAGCAATAAATATTTTATTATTACCATATGGTAGGATTAATGTAGACTGAAATAATGATATTCAATCTTTTAATGTTTTTTTATTTCATGGGGAATCATGGATGTTCAGTATTCTTGGGGAGCTAGCAAGTAGCAACAACTTTATCTCACTTTTTTTTAAATATTATTCCCTCCGTCCCGCCCAAACGTCATCGATTATTTTTTGTGCGTAGATTAAAAATGAGTATTATTATTTTATGTATAGTGAGTAGTTGTATTAGTAGTGAGTGGTGGGCCACATGTGGTACCTTTTTATTAAAAGTGAGATATAGGGACATTTGGATGGGACGCCAATATAGTAAAATAATGACTTTCGGTGGGACGGAGGAAGTAGTATATAGTAATATGAGTAGTGTGAAACTAGGTTCTAGATTTCAAATTTGATCATAAATGAAAGAATTTTTATTTTTCTAACTAATAAACAATTTTTAAATTAAATTAAATTAAACTATTAGGCATTATATGATTTTGTTCATTTGTATATAGTATAATAGGAGTATATTATTATAGTATATTATTATTAATACTATAAGTTACTAGTACACTGCAGTAAACTGTGTGGGGTGATGTTTGGTTTGGGATTATGTGAATTTTGAAAATCGTGAATAGTGTGTTTTATGTTTGTTTTGAGTTTTGAATATGATATGTTTTAACTTTATGTCAAATCAATGTATTAATTTATTTAAAAAATTAAATGAAAGAGGAGAGATAAAGAGAGAAAGTGTATTAATTAAGGAAAGATAATGTAGTAATATATATATGGGTGATTTTTAAAATTTAAATATGGGTTCAAAACCCCAGTTTAAAAGACGGAAACGAACATTGCCTAAATATCTTAACCCTTACACAAAAAATTTCCATCAAAGATTGTATGAGGTGGAAAGTTACTAACTACACACGATTCTTACCCTTATACTACGTATTTGATATCAAAACTCATTAAAAAATAATAATAATATCTCCATGATTATATTCCTTCATAGTAAAAATTAAATTTAAATATATATATATATATATATATATATATATATATATATATATATATATATATATATATATATATATTTGCCAATTGCATTAAATTTTTAAAAAATTGAGTTTCACATGAATTAGATTAAAAGAAATACTCTCATTAATAGTGGATTTTTAAAATTTCTTTTATTTTTCACATATTATTCATTCAACTATCTAACTTTAGAAATAATATATTAAAATGACATAAAGAATTCTAACTATACAACTAAGTCATATTTTTAATAAGTCATATTCTCACGTAATTCGTCTTGTGAGACAACCTTCGCTCAAAGATTTCATATTCTTTTCATGATGAAGAACTATGTTAAGAAAATGTATCATTGAAAATTGATTCTAAACAGTGTTTGATGCTCTACAAATCTCATAATACAAGTGCATAGTATTCCATAATTTCCAATTAACTTGTAAAAGTTTTATTAGCTCTCTTGTCCATTATTTTCTATTTTCTATCAACCTTATTCAATTAATGAAGTGTCAACCTAGCTTATCGTATTAATAGAACAAAATCTCTTTTACCTCATTCTTATTATTGAGTGGAGCCAATGGCAGACCTATTTAGGAGGTTAGGGGCATTGGCCCTGAACTTTCACAAATAATTAGTATATATATAGAATATAGCACAAAATTTTTCAATGGCCTAGTGGTTAGGCAAGAAAATTAGCCTTTTGAAGAGCTGGTGTTCGATTCACCGTGTGCCCAGCGCACGGGAACACATTCCGTGCACTTTTAGAAATTTAGTATTATGAGTAGGGGTATATTGCTTTGGTCTAAAGGGTATACACTTTAATTAATAAAAGGTACACCATTTTATTCTAAAGGGTATACACTTTTCATTACTATTTTTTTTCTTTAGAAAATAAAGGGTACACATTTTATATTAAAGGGTATACAATTTAACACAAAATTCTAAAGGCGCACGGAGTGTTGTCCATGCGCCCAGATACACACAATAATTTTCTTTAGAAAATAAAGGGTACATATATGTATACTAAAGTGTATACTCCCTCCGTCCGCCCGAAAGGTCCACATTTTGCAATTTTGGGAGTCCGCACCAAAGGTTCACATTTCCCTTTTTAAACACATGAGACTCACACACATCACTAATACAATAAATTTATGGGACTCATACACCCCACTAATACAACTACCAACTACACCTTAAATAATAATACTCCTTAATCCACGTGCAAAATGCAAATGTCCACCTTTGTGGAGGACGGAGGGAGTACAATTTAATACAAATTTCTAAAGGCACACGGAATGTGATCCGTGCGTCTGGGTGCACAGAAGTTTTTGCCTTTATTTAATACTTAATCTAAATAAATATTAATTGATATTTATCTAATGGTGGGGTACACCATTCAATTGATATTTATTTTCTTTTCAGTATTTCAAGTGAAATAAATAATTTTAATTTTAAAATTATAACTTTTACCTAACACCACTTAAAATACTAAAATACTCTTAGAAAAAAAGTTGATAAATAAAATATTTTTTCTTAAAAATTGTAGAACAAAAATTTGTATGAGAAAAATTGGGCCCAAAATCCTGCATTCGGCACTGAGTGGAGCCTCTATATTGTATCTAGCTTTCTTTGAAATCTTCATTTCTTACAATCTTAATTAATACCATCTTTATTGCTAAAAGAAATTATTTACCCTTCTAAGCTATTTGAATGAAATAGACCGGAATTCATATGATATGTTAGGATGTACATTATTGCAGCTAAGATCATAATAAATGTGGTGACATTAATTATTTAAAAGTCAAATGGGTAGATATCTACACCCCATTAAATTTGGTATTATTGCGTTTTGACTCTATCTAATATTGAGTAACATGCTGCCCTCTCTCTTTTTCTCATAATAAATATGGAACACAAATGTCAACTCTATTACAACAAATTAGTAAGAATAAATTTTAGATAATACCCTTCAGAAATTAAGAAAATAACTTCTTTTTTTTCCTCCAATTTTGCGAAGATATCTTTTTATGCCCAAATATAACGAAAACCCTTTTATTCGAATAAATTTAACTATAATATAATTTTCGAGTAATGTAATTTTTGAATAATTAATTTGGTAAATGCAGTTTTCTAGTAA
Organism: Pogostemon cablin; assembly: GCA_023678885.1. Lineage (NCBI taxonomy): Eukaryota > Viridiplantae > Streptophyta > Magnoliopsida > Lamiales > Lamiaceae > Pogostemon > Pogostemon cablin. The sequence continues at coordinate 3,745,499 of CM042983.1, forward strand.
TGCAAATTTTTAGTTAATGTAATTTTCGAATTAATAATTCGAGTAAATGTAATTTTGAATAATGCAATTTTTTAGTTAATGTAATATTTGAGTTAATAGTTCAAAAAATATATAATTTTTCGTTTAATGTAAGTAATGTAATTTTCCGAGTTAATATCTACTAGTAATGTAATTTTCAAATTAATGTTATTTTTGAATTAATGTCTTGAGTAAATATAAGTTCTCAAGTAAAAAAAAAATTGAATTAATGATTCGAGAAACAAAATATTCAAGTAATGCGAGTTAAGATGATACGAGTCAAATAATTTTGATAATGCAAGTTAAATAATTTTAAGTTAATGATTCGAGTAATGTAATTTTGAATAAATGTCTTTTGAGTTAATAATTTGAGTAAAGATAACTTTCGAGTATTACGAGTTAAAAAGCTTTCAAATTGACATTCTTCTATTTTCAAGTTAATCCTTTTTTCTATTTAAAGACTACATTACTCAAATTAATTCGAGAAAATAATATTTTTGTCAATTAAGATTAAAAAAAAAAGATATATTGTTAAATTTGGTGTTTTTTATATTTTTTATTTTATTTTTTTAGGTTACTGCATTTTTTTTCCCAATTACTAATAAACTGTGTTCGTACGGTACGATACATTGCATGATACGAAGTATGTATAACTATGATATATAAGTATGCAATACAGCTTTTGATCAAACAATTTTATTAAAAAAAGTGTTGACAGAATGAAATAAGATCTAATTGAAAGAGAAATTATAATTACAATGGTTATTTATATACAATTAAGATATTTAATCAAATCTTCTATCATAATATATAATTGACTAAATTTTTATAATTGAGGTAATTATTGAATATTATATTTTCTATTATATAACTATGAATAACATCACTATATTGGATGATTTGCCAAAGAATTATATTTCGCTGTGGTTATGAACTTTGGTTTATGGCTAAGAATTGGGATGAAAGTTAAAAAAAAGTGATATCCTTACATTCAGTTATTTCATAAATAATTACTATAATTAACGATTATATATCTATTTAGTATAGAATGATATATAATTTTAAAAAATAATAATAAACATGAGATAATTTAATGCAAGACTTTCTATGAATTTATTAGCTAACGTAGATATGAGTAGATGATATATGGGGCAGTCTTGCGTTTTACGAAATGACTATTTTTTTATTTTTTAAATTAGTTATTATTTTTATTAAAGATATTATCACTTTTATTAAAAAATATTATCATTTTTTATTTACACTATAAATTGTTCCTGAAATAGTTTACCGCACCATTATTAATTTTCTTAAATTCAGTACCAATTTCATTAAAATATTATTACTTTTTATCTGTTTCACGAAAGTCATTCCGTGAGACGGCCTCACTCAAATCTTTGTCATAATATACATTATATATACTCCCTCCGTCCCGGCGTAAGAGGGTCATTTGCTTTTTTGCACGTAGATTAAGGAGTATTATTATTTAATGTGTAGTGGGTAGTTGTATTAGTGGGAGTGTTGGTCTTATATTTTAATTGTATTAGAAGAGGTGTGTAGGTCTCATGTGTGTAAAAAAGAAAATGTGACTCTTTGGGTGGGATGATCAAAATGAAAAAATGATCATCTTAATATGGGACGGAGGGAGTATATATAAATATACTAGTATATGTTTACATAAATTATTAATAATACTCCACTATTTAATTAGAAAGTTTCACAAACGTGCAAATACATATTAGTCACATGTAGCATTTGGAGTAGGGTTTGACTTAGTGAGATGTTAGGATTTAAGAAAGCATGGACCAAATGGAACAATAAAAGTCCAACCAAACTCCCTTTCCAACGATACCAAGAAACCATCAGATACAACCCCCAACTAACTCTATGGAGTATATTTTATTTCAATTTATTTATTTTAATGCATTTATAATTAAAATGCTTATTCTATTTAATGTTATTCATGCTTATTTAAGATTACTCAACAATAGAACGAAAATATAGTTGAGTTTTGAGTAAGAGTATTTTCTTAATTCAATGTATTTTGAACATATTTATTAATGGAATATTGAATTTTATGTAATTCTAAGGTGCAGTATATATAAAATATACTCCAATTATAAAAAGTACTTGGCCTTTAGATGAAATTGGGCCTGGATAAAACCAAAAATAAAAATAATTAATCTTGGGCCTATAGATGAAATTGGGCCTGGATAAAACAAAAAATAAAATATTAATTGAAAAATTATTTTGTTGAGAGTGGGATTTGAACCCACGCCCTTTCGGACCAGAACCTTAATCTGGCGCCTTAGACCAACTCGGCCATCTCAACTTTATGATTTTGTAAGTTTCTGTGTTAGTATTAGTGTATATAGTTTGCCACTTAAAACCATATAACAATTATAATTCAAGAAAAGTCTGTAAAAATACTAAAATATTTATTCTTAAGAATATATAAATATTAAGTAAATAATTTTTTAACACTACCTTAAAATATTTGCACATTTTTTAAATAAAAATATCTCACGGCATTAATATTCTTATAATAATATAATAATGACACAATATACTTAATCAACCTAATACCTCAAATATCACCCCCTTTATTTATTTTTCATGGTCACACTCTTTTCCTAGATATAAATCAGATGAAGAGAGTTATAAAATAAAATAAAAAAGAGACAAAGATGAGATAGATTAAGAAAACGTTGCACGTGTACAAGTGAACTATAAGGAATAATACAAGTCTCCAAAACAGCTGTCACCCATTGACATTTCAACCCCTCACCACATGAAAAGGACAACTAATTTATTTTTGAGTAGAAATCAAGCACAAGTTACACTGTCTTTCTCAATATAAAACTCCCTTTCTAACCTAAGGTCTTGTAGTTTCTTTCGTATTTATGTCGCACAAAACTCTTCATATATAAGAGAGTGAGGCTCTTATAACCATGAGGACCTCATTTTTTTTTGTAATTTTCGTGTCTCTTTATAATTTAAATCCCCTAGTAATATACTATGATTTAAATAGAATTGGAGGGGAGGGTTGTGTTCACATGAGGACGCGACGTGTCACGGAGGGCGCAAAAGTTTTTGTCTATCTAAAAATTATGAATAATATTTTTATTCAATAATTTTAAAAGATGTTTTAGTTTTGGCAAATTATAATTTTTATAGTGAAAAATGGTAATATTTTAAGAAAAATATAGAGTAATAATTAATTAATGAAAATAAATGATTTAACCGATCTCACACAAAAATTCTCTTTAATTTTAAGTTACTAACCATACTTAAACAAGTTACACTTTACTTATTTATTTATTAAAAAATTAAAATGTGTTAAAAAGCCAATAACATTATCAATATGTTATTATGGGAACGAGAGATTAATTAATAATATATTGTTAATCTTAGATATATTGATTAGGAGTTTTTCAATTATATGTGTAGTCTTCTCCATAAAACCTGTCTTACATATCAATTTTTCATGTTTTTCATTTTTTTTTAATTTTAAAGGTAAAAGCATAACAAATACTCTATCTATACCGCATTAGGTTTACATTTCATTTTAATTCGTGTAAAGTTAACATTTACATTTTTTTTAAGTGGGACTCGTACAAAATACTCCATCAATTATTTAATTTTTACATGAGACCTAAAAACAACACTAATACAATTATTAACTATACATATAATATTGAATCTCTTAATTCACTACTCATTAAAATATTATAGGGAAAATATATTCTGGGTATCGATGCGGATCATGGCACATGATGTCCTGTGATACTTTGGTGTGACATCTCCTGTAACATCTCATTATTTAATGACACGTGGCGAGATGGAGAAATCTAATCTCCTACTCTTACGTTTTACTGATTAACTTAAGGTATAATTTCTCATCTCTCTTACGTGTTACTTATCTAATAGAATAGCACAAGTCACAACCAGGCGGCATAGAGATCTGACCGGTGAATCAGTTGTCTACAAATTAATTTAGGGACATCACTTATATTGCCCTATATCACCCATGCAACATCTATTTTGCCCTAACTTTTTAAAAACATCTAATTTGTCCAGTTTTTTGTGTATATCCCTGATTTACCCCCCTGACACATGTCATTTCTTTTCCCTTCTTTTTGGAATCTCCGAATAGTGACCTAGCAATTACTTTTTTTACCGCTTTTAGAGGCGTTAAAATTGGGGATAGAATCTTTGACCCCTTTATCTCAAAATATAAATTTGTTATTTACTCTCTCTCTCTCTCTGTGTCGTCGAATACTTTCCCCCTCTCTCTCTCTCAAACTCTCAATTTTTCTCGCGGACACATCTCTCTGTCCGGGCCTCCGCCGTATCGTCCAATCCCTCCTCATTTCCACGTCGGAAAGTAGCAAAAGCAAATATGGATAATCAGGTACTCCGTCCAGCCGTATATCAATTTGGGGGTTTAGGATTTTAGGGTTTGGGCGGAATTTCGATTAATTAAAGTATAGTGAATTATTTTTTTATTTGCGTAGTCGTTTGTGTAATGTGCTGATGTAGTGTAAATTTTATTCGAGTATAATTGAGTGTAGACTGCTTGTCCGCCTAGGAACTAGGTTGTAAAAGTAGATATGTCTGTAAAGATAGTGCAATTGAGTGTGTGTAGATGTATTGTAATTGAGTATAATGTTCTTGTCCCCCGAGGAAGTAGTTTGATTTTGGAATTGTAGCTGTAGGAATTTGCCGTGTCCGCCGAAAATAAATAGTATATAATTTTACATGTTCGACGATAATTTGAGTATAATTGAAAATTCCAGCACCCTATCTTAGCAAAATTTAGCTTGCCCGCCAAAATTTATACTGTAATTGAGCGTGCCCGTATATTTTTCTAGCCTTATTGAGCTTGTTCGCCGATATTTCTAGCCTAATTGAACATGTCCGCCGATATTTCTAGCCTAATTGAACATGTCCGCCGATAATTCTACTGTAATTGAGCTTGTCCGCCAATATATGTAGTACAATTGAGCATGTCCGCCAATTTTTTTGCCCTAATTGAGCTTGTCCGCCGATTTTGTACGTTAATTGAGCCTGTCCGCCGAATTTCTTGGTATTTTTAGCATAATTTGCCTTTATTTCTGCATAAAATAACTTGTTTGCCGATTTTGTGCCTTAATTGAGCTTGTTCGCCGGTGAATAAGTGTTTAATTTGCATCACCTCTGATACTTTAATCTTAAAATAGCCTGTCCGCTGAATTTCTTAACATTATTTAACATAATTTGCCATTATTTCTGCATAAAATAGCTTGTCCGCCGATTTTGTACCTTAATTGGGCTTGTCCGCCGATGAATAAGTGTTTAATTTGCATCACCGCTGATACTTCAAGCGTTAAATAGCATGTCCGCAGAATTTGTTAGCATTATTTAGCATAATTTGCCATTATCTGCATAAAATAGTTTGTCCGCCGATGAATAAGTGTTTAATTTGCATCACCGCTGATACTTCAAGTTTTAAATAGCCTGTTCACCGAATTTCTTAGCATTATTTAGCATAATTTGCCATTTTTTCTGCATGAAATAGATTGTCTGCCGATTTTGTGCCTTAATTGAGCTTGTCCGTCGATGAATAAGTATTTAATTTGCATCACCACTGATGGTTCAAGCTTTAAATAGCATGGCAGTTGGTAAATTAAGGCGTAATTTTAGTGTAATTAGATACATATTCATAAAAAAATGTACTGTATTATTTAAATTGTAGGAATATAATAATATTTTTAATTATTTTCTATCAGAAATTTTTATGTATAAAATATAGTCACGTCTTATATCTAATCGAGTTGGCATGCACTGTAGTGGAGCTAAAAATGACGTGGACTTCAATCATGAAAAGTTGGGATTAAAGGGTATTGTAGGCCTACGAAAGTTTTGAATTGCATACGCGAGGTTCTTACAAATAGTGGCAATCAAACAATACGGATGTTCAGAAGATCGTGTTTCGATCATTTTTGGGATTTGGATTCTGATTATGGGTCTCGTAAAGCTTTATTTCAGCTGATGGCTCAGGAGGTTGTAATCTCTGGTTCAGATATGTACAACCGGTACTTCAGAACAGAACAGAAGTGGGCTAGACCACTAGCATCCATGTGTTACGTTCAGGATGATAGTTGGTGTTGTGGTCAGGCTAGCATCAGAGAAATACAGTATCTACTCACAGACGACGATTCATGGAAAAATGATCCACACCTGATGGAGTACCGAAAAAAATGGGCACGAAAAATATTTACTTACAACCTTTACATGAGAAAGGGTGTGAATATGTACCTTTCTTTTCGTTAATCTGTTCTTTTTTTCATGTTGTATTATATGAAATTAGTGTACTAAAATATTCTGAGAAGGAAAGCAAAGGACATTTCACCTGTTCTCATGATAGATCATACTTAAACCATAAAAACAAACACCAAGTCCAAACTGTTTTTCCACCAACATTGCATTTCAATCATTTGATCAACAGTTACCCCTTGTGTGAAACAATATATTGGCTCGACATTTTACTTTGTTGTGTCCCAGCTCTCTGCATCTTCTGCAACGCTGACGCCCCCGAGTACCCCTCGAAGTCTCTGCTGCAGAACGCAGACGGGTGGTACGAGGTCTGCCTGCTTGTCGATGTGCTGGTGGCTCGTTCACACGGACACTACTCACATGCTCTGGTGTTGACCAATCGGATGGATCGGGCACATGCATAACAACATCTTGCCATAATGAAAGGATAGTCATTCGATGATACCACGGTACAACAAATGCACTAGTCGCAAATTTGCAATGGCTGTTACACGCACACATTGAGACCGGAGTATTATGAAATAGATAATTATCATATTACTGCAACTATTAAATATGAAAGATTATATTATACGCATAATAGCATGTCAACTTACTCTATCGCCTTCAATGCGTGAATGCATGAGTATTGATGGTACTGGAATCTACCACATGAGCAAGTACACTCCCTTAAATCAATAGTGAAGTTTCTTGTGGTGGAAGTGACCTGGAATATGGTCGCTGTAAGATTTTCCACTTTAAGTTTCCATGCCTCACCATTCAACGCTGCCAACTCGCTGTGTACTCATGTGCAAAGTATATCCCGATTGTTATTTGCACTCGTTCTTCTATCATAAAACCATCTTTAAATGAGAGCACATACAACCTCTAACAAACTACAAATGGGTAGTGTCATGGCCCATAGGATGGCCTTGTTAAAGGTCTCAGATGTATTCGATAATGTGAACTCGTAATGAGTGACCGGGCAGTAAAACCTCGACCATTTATTGTAACCTCACCCCTCCAGCAAAGCCATCAATCGAGCATTATTATGATTGCGCAGATTTCCTTCCCATCTGTACAGTACCATAATGTGATAAATCAAATAAAAACTGCATACTAATACTAAAAAGTGACTATACCTCTTGAATTCACGCTTCGTGTAAGCCTCCACAGCCATATTGAACGGATACAACACATCATTTCCAAAACCTTTGAGCCATTTCTTTAGATGATAAGAACATAAACCATAGTGTGTCTCAGGGTACACAATATGTATAGCATGTGATATACTTTTATGCGCGTCAGAGACAATAACTAGCCTATGCGGAGCACCGTACGATTCTTTCAACCTTTGAAGAAACTAGCACCATGACTCATTATTTTCAGTGTCACCTACTCCAACGGCCAGGGGAAAAATATTGTGGTTGCCATCCTAAGTGACTGTAACAAATACGATCCCACGGTACTTTTCTCTCATGTGTGTACCATCAATGACAATCACGGGGTGGCCCGCTCTGGCAAAACCCCGTATCGAAGCACCAAGTGCGTAGTAGACATACCTGCACCGAAGTATTTAGTACACCCATATACCTCATAATTTAAAAAAAATGTGTATTGACTTACTTGAAACAACTATCATCTGCAGTTGCCAGTGCTGTGTGCGTGCCTGGGTTTTCCAACTTAAGGTGATGCAAGTACGAAGGTAGGGAACTGAAGGAAGAACGATGGTCTCCGTACGTATGTCCCATAGTAATATGTTTTGATTTGAGGGCCAAATTATAGGAGATGTTGAAACCAAATTCTTTACGTATCTCATCTGTCATTCCAGCAGGACACAATGCTGTGATTTTATTGAACTGTCGAGCTGCATAGTATCTGCCAATAGTTTTCGAACTAATTTGCCTTGGCGCATTAGTGTCTGGATTCAAACGATATACATGTGGAGGTCCAAACTTGATTACCCTCCATACTCCATCTAGGCCACTGGAATGCATCTCAAACATACAACCCTGCTCCACTCGGTACTTGCAGACGACGTTGAGCCTGTATGGGTCAGATTTCTTGACCCGTGTCTCAACCTGATTTCGCAAGTTGTACATACCCAATGCAAACTGGCAATCACATTTGTTATCGAAGGCACTTTTTTCATGAATCTCTACTGAAGTATCAATATTGTTGTTGTCTTCAACTTCATTGTCCACATTACACTGTTCCAAGAACCCTGCAACAATGGATTAGTTATTCTTCAATTGGTATTAGAATACAATAAGGTTCAGTAAATTACCGGGTACTATATTGAACACATACCTGGAATGCTCCATTGACGGTTGCAAGAACTATTTGTATCTTGACTAGGACGTACCGGTGTGGGCATCTGCATATGTATCGTAACGGAGTCCAAGAAACTCATTCCTCCATTGGCTCTGATGTAGGAACAGAACCTCTCGAATAGAGCAGTTTCAGGATCCTCATCTTTAGCGTTGAGTTGATCACCATCACGTCCCTCATCTTGCGAAGCCTCAGCACCAACAGACTCCTCACGCTGTGGACCCTCAAATGAATCATACCCATCGCCTTGCGATCCATCAGACCCATCATCTTGAGAACTAGCAAAACCATCAAACTCATCACCCTCTGAACCCTCAAACGCATCACTTAGAGAACATTCATTTGAATTGTCCTCATCTTCATTTTCTTCAGAGAAGCATGTGTCATATCTGTTCTCCACCTCTTTCTCAACCTGTTCTTCGCCAACTTACTCACTGTTCAAATCAATATTTATCGTACGACTCGAAAGGTTCACACTTGTACTCCTACTCGGTCTGGCCAAATCTACGGGACTAGGAATATTGACAGATGAAATTTGTGAATGAAGCAAGTCGGTCCAATAGCTGCTCCAAGACGGCGCCGCACTAGGGCAACAATTATCAACTGATTATTGTGGTATGGCCTTAACTGTGACAAATAGCATCGGCTCATCAAGCTGCTGATACAAGCCCCTAATATCCAGATCATCCTTCACCTTATGTTTTGTTATACAACCACCGATGTCCACAAGTGTGTGTATAACATATTTACAATGATTCACATCAGCACGAACTAAATTGTGCACATGCCCAATAATAAAATCCAATTTCAACTGATCTGAATTTAAAACTAAGCTCGTGTGTTGGCCACGTACATATACTAAACCTTGCCACCAGCCGCCCCACCATATAAAAAAATTTATCATTTTCAATCCAAAGCTTAAACCTTTCAACAAAAGGACAATTAGTTGTTATATTGACACATGATTCATTAAAGTATTTTTATGATACGCGTGTTTAATAGGTACTTAATTACAGAAAAATATAATCTTTTATGAATATGTAAGTACACACAAATTAAACCTTAAATTATCAGCACACATGCAAGTTAAACATTGAGTTGTACGCGGACAAGCTCAATTAAGCTCCATAAATCGACGGACAGGTCTATTATACTAAAAAAATAATGACTTACATGCTGAATTATGATCAAACTTGACGGACATGCTCAATTAGCCAAATATAATCGGAGGATATGATATAATATGCTTAAAAATGACCAAACATGCTCAATTATGCAATACAAATTGGGGGACATATTCAAAAACAGTAACAATTTGGCGGACATGCTCAATTTGGGTTAAATAATCAGTGGACATGCCCAATTACGCTAGGAATATCGGCGGACATACTCAATTACGTCCAAATAATCGGCGGACATGATCAATTAGGGTCAAATAATCGACGGACATGTTCAAAAATAGTAACAATTCGGCGGACATGCTCAATTTGGGTCAAATAATCAGTTGACATGCCCAATTACGCCAGGAATATCGGCGGACATACTAAATTACGGCCAAATAATCGGCGGACATGCTCAATTAGAGTGAAAAAATCGGCGGACATGATCAATTAGGGTCACAAAATCGGCGGACATGACCAATTAGGGTGAAAACATCGGCGGACATGCTCAATTAGGGTCAAATGATCGGCGGACAGGGTTAATTACGCTACAAAATCGGCGGACATGCGTAACTATGGCCAAATTATCGGTGGACATGCTCATTTATGGTCAAATTATCAGCGGCGGTGTTCAATTATAGTCAAATTTTCGGCGGACAGGCTTAACTGGGCTACAACTTTCGGCGGACACGCTCACTTAGTCAAAAAAATCTGCGGATAAGCTTAATTAGTGTCAAATAATAGGCGGACACACTGTATTAGGCTACAAAAATCGACGAACATGTTCGATAAGGCTCAAATAATGGGCGGACAAGCATAATTAACCATGCATATTAGCGGACAAGTCTACAGTGGGTGTATGTAGTGGTATTCATGCATATTACATGCATAGTTTACCTTTTTCCTCAGCGGACATGCATATTACATGCATACTTCACCTTTTTCTTTAGCGGACATGGATATATATAATCATTTTACTCAGCGGACATGCATTTTTAAAACCCTAAAACCGTAAAAACCCTAAAACCGATGCATTATAACCCACAAATAAATTAACAGCAAGATTGAAAGAACAGTTTAACCATTAAATAAAATACAATGCAAACAGTGTTCGTATCTTACCTTTGGCTCTAACTATGGATCCGTCGACAAAAACGGTGGGTAAATAGGGGAGCCGATCACCTTTTTATGCTCAAAGTATTTGTGGAATAAGAGGAATGGAGTTTGAATCCACTATGTCCAATTTTGTTGTTTGTTGGTGGTATAGTTATTTGGTTGGTGGGGATAGATGAGAGTTTAATGAAACAAAAATTTACATAAATGAACTGATTGTGAACAGTGCCTTACTTTTCACTCCATTAAATGAGGTGTGTTTGAGTGATACTGGTAGGTAATTAATGCATGTGTTTAATCACCATGCATGTGCTAATTAAATATGCCTATTATAATCTAACAATTTAAGGAATTTTAAAATGATATTTGGTGAATTTTAAATAGTTCGTGTCCGCTTATAATTTTCTTTTTTTACTTAATTGAGCTTGTCCGCCGAGTTTATTTTTTGGAGGTGATAACTTTTAATAGATTTATTTATTTCTTTTTTATTTAATGTGTCATCCCTTAAAAATCTCCATATTCCCTGACACATGCAACTGTACTTCTCAACTCATTCTCAATAAAAAAGGTGGGTCATCCTCAAACTGGAATTGAACAGCTCAGTAGCTACAGGATTGGTAGAGTCCACACTCTATTCCTCGATTGGGGAATAGGTGGACTCCTTAGCTCCAATAGAATAGCTCTATAGCAACATCATAAGGAACGGCCTTACTCAATTCCTAAACAAGGAATTGTAGGCCGGAGAGCTCATAAAGAATTCATGACATTGCATGTATTTTTAGAGCAAATTAAATATATTAAAAAAGGTAGGACAAATTAAATGTTGACCAATCCCTATAGGGCAACTTGGTATTCCCATTAATTTATGGTAGGTGTCATAATTTGGGTTTCTTTCCACGTAAAAAATGATTTTCTCATTTAATAAGTAAAACGTAAAGCAGTAAATTTGAAATTATTAGACATCTAAAATAAAAAAATTAGTGCAGTTACTAAAATTTTCAATTTTCAGTATAAATATGTGACTACACATCATACAGTGTCGCTATTGGCTCCTCTCTCTCAAGTCTCACCCCCTTTCTCTCTCAGAAGCAATGAAGCTAATCTCTCGTCCAGCAACTATTTCCCTAATTCTACTCTTAATCATTTGCACATCTTCTTCTCTCCAATTTCCTTCACATTCAGGTACTTTATTATTGCCTTTAATTATACATTATTATTATTTTTATTCATTTTTTATTAATGCATAAGTAACAGAATTATTGACTCTGATTTATCTACAGGTTACACCCAAAAAACAAAAGCTGACGATGTTACTCAGCAAGAAGCTGATTTTTCAAGTGTAATAAATCCATTTAAGTTTTTTTTTTTTAATTAAAAAAATATTAACAATTGTCTATAATAATAATAATAATATTTTTATATACTGTGAACAGTTAATGGGATTGGAGAAATGTGGTGATAAAGATGAAGAGTGTGAAAAAAGAAGACTGGTTGCTGAAGCTCATCTGGATTACATCTACACTCAACACCACGGCCAACACCCATAAAACTCACTCAATGTACACATAATATTAGAAATAATTTTTTAATAAATTGGGTTTCTATTTTTTCTTGTTTTTTTTGTTTAACTTGAATCTAATTTCCATCTTTAATTATTTATTTCATTTGTACGCTTTAAATTATTTAACCGAGTTCCCCTACCAAGCTAAGTCATTCACGTCTCCTTTAATTCATAGGACTTATTTTTTTTTTTTTTTAAAAATATTGTTAATATGCTGTAATTACGATAATCATGTAATATTTTACCCTATAATTCATACTTATACTTAGAGTGGTTTTCGTTAACTTCTATTCACCATCACTTACCTTAATTACATATTTAGGACATTAGATTAATACTGGATCACCCTCTCTTACAATCATAATATTTTAATTCAATGGAGACTAATCTAATTCAATGGAGACTAATCTTTATAAAATAAAAAAAAAAGTAATGATTTCAAGTTTTCAACGGTATTATACAAAAACTTAATTTTCAATAAATAAATATTGTAAAATCCCGCATTTAAATTACTCTAAAATATCCAATGATTATTTGACATAAAAAATTAAGTATCAATACACTAAAGTCACAATACTATGTGTAGACTATTACCACTCGGGCGTGAAATAAAAGTGTGGGACCCTCTGGGGTACTCCATGTGTAGACCCGACAACAGAAAACGGGTCAATTTTAAACATCCATCGGGAAGTACCAGACAATGGTTGACTTCACGGATTTCCCAGACAAAAATAACTCTGTCGGGAATCTGACATTTCTTTCTCACATGTATTTTGGCTAACTCATTCTACGTACGTATTTCACAACAACCAACTCACTAGGGTTGAATTCAAAATTTTACTGATCTGTATTATTTTTCTTCCTTTTTTTTTTAAATTGTCAATATTTTGAATTAAAAGTATCCGATTGTACTATCAATATTTGCAATTCTATACTACACGAATAATAAAAAATACATTCTCCATCTCAAAAATACTTGCACATTTTTTATTTTTTCCATCCCAAAAATTACTTGCACATTCTAAAGTATAGAGAATAATACTTACTATCATCTTACAATATTACAAAATGCAAATTTCTTTTTATATACAATAGTTAAAGTCAATTACATCATACACTTTATTTTATTCAATTACCCAAAGTACCCATTTTTTTCTTACATTATTATAACATAAAGTCACTTTTCTTAAACTCAGTACCACCAAATACGTGCATGTATTCTTGGGACGGGGGTATAATAATTTTAAAATTTCTGCAAAATTAAATTAGATTGCAATATTCAGAGACCTAATTAGGCTGATGTATTGGGTCTATTGAGCCCAACCCGAATGCTTATATGGGCCGATGAAATGTGACGATTGACTATTGATCGATTTGGAAGGATCACAACTTGGAATGCAGAGTGGACAGCTAACGGGCCCGTCATCATAGTATGGGCTTAAAGCCCAATAATAAATCCAACACAAAAGTGAACATCCCTAGTTCCCTACACCACAAAACGCTGTCGTCACGAATCCTAAACCCTAGGGTTCAAATCTTATGTAAACTTCGTCACAAAATTTTGGTATATTTTCTCGCTTTCGGAGGCAATCATGATGAGAATTAAAACCCTGAAAAACCCTAGAATCAAGCGAGCACTTGAGAAACGTGCCCCTAAACTCGTATGTATTGAATTTTCTCTTAATTTTAATATTAATTTCTTATGTGTTTGATGAGATGAACGTCGAATCGTTGCAGGTAGAAACCGGGAAGAAGACACTTATACTTCATGGCACTAAGACGAGCGGTGTTTTGAACTCGGTGTTGTCAGAAATTTATCATCTGAAGAAGAATAATTCAGTGAAATTCTCGAGAAAAAATGATCAAATTAGACCTTTTGAGAGTGGCGGTGAAACTTCATTGGAGTTTTTCTCTCTCAAGACTGATTGTAGCCTATTTGTGGTATGCCCTAATCATACACGTGATTAATTTTAATGAGAGAGAAGTTTTATGGTTATAATTTTGTTTTTTGAAGTTTTGATCTTTAACTTGTCTGAATAAGATATGAAGCTATTTAGTAATCTTCTATGTTAACAGATACAATGTAGTAATTCTCTTTCTAATTGACTACAGGAATTAGTCATGAAATATGAAATCATATATCTGTTGGCTTTTAGGCTAACTGTGAGACCTTCCTAACCACAGCTGCATCACTGGTTATCTGTTATAACTGTGGTATCTGTCTCTTTTATGTAGTTTGGTTCTCACTCAAAGAAGCGACCAAACAATCTTGTACTTGGTCGAACGTATGACCACCACATTTATGACCTTGTTGAGATTGGTGTTGAGAATTTTAAAAGCATGGAATCTTTCTCATATGACAAGAAGTTGGCTCCTCGAATGGGGTCGAAACCTTTCTTTGCTTTCATTGGAGAAGCTTTTGAGAGTGTTGACGAACTCAAGCATTTGAAGGAAATTTTACTTGACCTATTCCATGGGGAGGTTTGTCTTATATCAGTTCATTTTAGTCATTTGTGGTTAGTTTCTGCTTATCCACTGACCATGTTCTAACAGTACTTATCCAGGTTGTGACAAACTTGAACCTTGCTGGACTTGATCGTGTCTATGTTTGCACGGCTTTGTCGTCAAACAGAATATACTTCTCTCATTTCGCTCTGCGTCTTAAGAAGTCTGGCATGGTAGTTCCAAGGATGGAGCTGGTTGAGGTTGGCCCGTCCATGGACATGGTTGTGCGCAGGAATCGTCGAGCTGATGACAGTCTAAGAAAAGAAGCAATGAAAATAGCACCTGAATTAACAAAGAAAAAGGTTTGACTAGCTTAAACCTTCAGTTTGCAATCTCTCAGTCAATTTTAATGCAATCAATAATTATCTGATCCTTGGCTACTACTTCCAGGAGAAAAATGTTGTCAAAGATGCTATACAAGGCAAACTTGGAAAGATTTACATGCCAGATCAAAAGGTAAAATGAGTTATCTTAGTTATATTTTACATTTCTCTCAGAAACTTTATGCTCCAGAATGATAAAATGTGGTAATTTAAAACTTTAAATTCATATTCTGTTTTTTCTTCTGGCTGCTGAATGCTGATTGAAAAGCATAAGTATGTTTCTAATAAGCTGTAAAAAGCATAAAGGTTTGTTGATACTCTTTTAATGGAACTGAACAGTATGATAAGAATAAATGCCCAGACTCAGAGAACCCCCTAAGTTTATTTGGTTGCTTATAAGATTGTTTCATCCATTTTAATGTCAACCATCAATTATGGGAACCTTCATTTAAGAGGTTCAAAGTTGCCAATTTTTAATTTATGGATAACTTTTCCATGTACAGGTTGGGAGTGTGCCACTTGCTAACAAAGCAAAGGGAGTGAAAAGGGAGCGACGCGAAGCTAAAATGAAGGGTGAAGACCACAAACATACACCAAAGAAGCAAAAGCAGGATACTGAGTGAGTTTAGTTTTAGCCTTTGTGTAAGCATAACAGTTTTGAGGTGAATTTGATTCTATTTAGCTAATGGATGGGTTTGAGATTTGCTAGGTGATCCATCTCCTATGTGATTTTGTCTTGGAATCAAATCTGAGCCACATGATTAATCTAAAATCATCACGTTTCTTATGAGTCTGTTTTGGGATGTTCTTTGGCATGTATTGACTTGTGGCTTAAATGACGAGAAGTTTATTTTTTTTATATCGATGAGTATTTGTTTATGATTGTCCAAAGTGCTTTCCCCTTTCTTTGACATGGGATATATTGTGTATACATTTTGTAGTAAACATTTTGAATTGTTTTCTACTAGTTATACGATGGACGTACATTAGATGGGTGTCATCTCAGCTTTCACTACTAGAGACGAAGTTGGAGTCCAAATCCTTAAAATAAATTCATGTTACATATGGGCTTTTCACATGAATTGTAGGGCTTGTTAAGACAGCAGAGATTAAGACAGAGAAAGGCTCAAGTAAATAAAATTTCGTGTTAGAATCTACAAGGGTTCAAGTGAATGCATCAACAGGCAAGCAAGTTCCTGTTGTTGATTACTATAATTCATAAGTTGTTAGTTGCAGAGTAATGGTAGAGTTAGTTTTATAAATTTAAAGAAACAGAAGTCTTCAATAATGGGAATCATTAAAAAGAAGTGGTGAGCATGTTGGCAAATAATTGAAGACTTGTTCAATTCAAGAAATGCCTATATATATCATGAGAGAATTGAATCATGCATCAAACCACAGTGAAACTTACACATTGTGATTGTAGCTTAGCAATGTTGAGATTCATGGAACCCCGGTTGTGGGTTCTGCTAGCTTTCTTGCCTGCATTTGCTATGATTGCAAATGCTGATCCCCAGCCTCGCTACGTTTATAAATCTCCACCGCCGGCACCTTATAAATACGTTTCTCCTCCTCCACCGTATAAATATGAATCACCACCCCCTCCATCTTATCTCTACAAGTCTCCACCTCCACCACCTTACAAGTATGAATCACCTCCACCTCCCCCGTACAAATACAAATCGCCACCACCTCCATCATACATGTACAAATCGCCACCTCCACCACTTTACAAATATAAGTCACCTCCACCACCACCCTATAAATATGTGTCGCCGACGCCACCACCACCTTACAAGTATGAATCTCCTCCACCTCCACCTTATAAGTACAAATCACTACCTCCACCACCTTACAAATATGAATCACCTCCACCTCCCCCATACAAGTACAAATTACCCACACCCCCACCTTACAAGTATGAATCTCCACCACCTCCACCATACAAATACGAATCACCACCACCACCTCCATATGTTTACAAATCTCCACCACCACCCCCATATGTGTACAAATCCCCGCCGCCACCACCCTACAGATACGAATCTCCACCACCTCCACCTTACAAGTATGAATCACCACCACCTCCACCATACAAATACGAATCACCACCACTACCTCCATATGTCTACAAGTCTCCACCACCTCCACCTTACAAGTATGAATCTCCACCACCTCCACCATACAAATACGAATCACCACCACCACCTCCGTATGTCTACAAGTCTCCACCACCTCCACCTTACAAGTATGAATCTCCACCACCTCCACCATACAAATACGAATCACCACCACCACCTCCATATGTTTACAAATCTCCACCACCACCCCCATATGTGTACAAATCTCCGCCGCCACCACCCTACAAATACGAATCTCCACCACCTCCACCTTACAAATATGAATCTCCACCACCTCCACCATACAAATACGAATCACCACCACCACCTCCATATGTCTACAAGTCTCCACCACCTCCACCTTACAAGTATGAATCTCCACCACCTCCACCATACAAATACGAATCACCACCACCACCTCCATATGTTTACAAATCTCCACCACCTCCACCATACAAATACGAATCACCACCACCACCTCCATATGTCTACAAGTCTCCACCACCTCCACCTTACAAGTATGAATTGCCACCACCTCCACCATACAAGTACGAATCACCACCACCACCTCCATATGTCTACAAATCTCCACCACCACCCCCATATGTTTACAAATCTCCACCGCCACCACCCTACAAATACGAATCACCACCACCTCCACCTTACAAGTATGAATCTCCACCACCTCCGCCATACAAATACGAGTCACCACCACCACCACCTCCATATGTCTACAAGTCTCCACCACCACCACCATATGTATACAAATCTCCACCGCCGCCACCTTACAAATACAACTCACCTCCACCTCCACCTTATATCTACAAATCTCCTCCTCTTCCCCCTTATAAGTACGAGTCACCACCACCACCACCACCACCATATGTTTACAAGTCTCCACCCCCACCACCTTACAAGTACGAATCACCTACTCCCCCTCCTTACATATACAAGTCTCCACCACCACCCACCTACACATATGTATCGCCTCCTCCACCAAAAACTTACTACTAGAATCTTCAACATCTTTTGTGTTTTCTTTCAGAAGCTCCATTGAAAAATGAATTTCTATTCCGTCTGCATCACAGTTCCTTGTATTGAAGGTTGGAATGTGTCCTACCTTGATTCTTCTTTTAGATTTGATTCTTGTTCTTTTATAATGTACTTTCTACATTTAATCAAATGATTGGTTTTACAATCAAATTTTTAATATAAGTATTTATTACAAATTTATTGGCTATGAATCTGTATGCATCTTTAATTCTAGTCTAATTCATTAACAATTCTTCTCAAATAACGAAACCAGTTCTAAGAGACTAGCTAGATATATATTTCATAAATAAATGAAAACTAACACAATATGTTTATTATCGGATAATTGCAGAGAATATAATTAATAAATTAATTAATAAATAGTCCCCCATCATAAAGAACACTCAAATCTAATCTATTATGAAACAGATTATTAAATCATCATATGTACAGTCATCATCATATATGGAGAGGCACTCGGTACAATTAGGTGTACCAATTCGGTACATTCTTGGTCCTCACCCTTCTTAATTAATTTTTGCTCCTTCATTAATGTTGTTTTTTATTTTATTTTTAAATTTATTTTATATTTAAATGACTATTATACCCTAAACCCTAGGGATAAATTATAACCTAAACCACAAACGTAAAATTGCAATTATATCCTAAACCCTAGGGATAAATTATACCTTAAACCACAAGGGTAAAATTGTAATTATACCATAAACCCTAGGGATAAATTATACCATAAATCATATGGGTAAAATTGCAATTATACTCCTAAAATTAAATTTAAAAAAAAAAAAAAAACAGACAGCAATTGGTGAGAAAGCGTTGTACCGGGGTTGTATCAATTTTGAAAAAAATAGAGGTTGTACAGCAGTCATTATCTCATACTCTTTCCGTCCCCTTGAAAGTTATTCATTTCACTATTTTTGGCATCCGCTTCAAAAGCATCAATTTCCTCTATTTAATAAAGAAAATACACAATATGACACACCAATTTCCTCTAATACAATTACACACCTTATCTATAATAATAATACTCATTAATTTACGTGCAAAAAGTAAATAAAGACCTTAGAACCGTTCTGGCATTCGCTTCAAAAGCATCAATTTCCTCTATTTAATAAATAAAATACACAATATGACTCACCACTTTCCTCTAATACAATTACTCACCTTATCTATAATAATAATACTCATTAATTTACGTGCAAAAAGTAAATAAAGACCTTAGAATCGTCCACGTGCAAACAGGCAAACGAGTACCTTTCAAGGAGACGGAGGGAGTATACTAGTGTAAAAATTAAATGTAATTATATTATATTATAATAATATTAATATTATGGACTTCCACCGTCTTCTTACTTCTCTGTTAATCATCCGCCATAAAATATCTCCTCCCCACTTTTTCTCTCTCCTCCTCTCTCTCTCTAAATATCATTGCTTGCAAGAAAAAAATCTACAACAGTGTCGGAAAATGCTGTGGGCAAAACCCTCCACCGCCTTACGTCACTTTCTTGATATTTTAATGATTTGGGGAAATCAGGTGCCCCCATTACCTATATATCTTCTCGAGATTAACCAGTTGCTCAAATTCAATTTTTATGGACTCTGATCATTTCCAGAACCTGTTTGTCAATGGCGATTCCGAAGATTTTCCTGATACGACGACGTATCTACCTCTCACTTCGTATCCTAGCTTGAGCTTCGACTCCCTCCATCCCCAATTCGAGTTCGAATCCATGGAGACATCATCGGATGCGCCCAAGGCTTTGGAATCACTGCACGCCACCCCGATTCCTCCGTTTCTCTCAAAGACGTATGATCTCGTCGATGATCCTTCATTGGATTTCGTAATATCTTGGGGAGAAATTGGTGTAAGCTTTGTGGTGTGGAAGCCTATTGAATTTGCGAAAATGATTTTGCCTCGGAATTTCAAGCACAATAATTTTTCGAGCTTTGTTCGCCAGCTTAATACTTATGTGGGTATCGATTTATTCATCATTGGAATTTTTTTTGTTTTTTCTGTAATTCTGTGTTTTTTTAGGGCTCATAAATTGTAAATTCCTCGTATATGTCTTTTCGCAGAAATTTCATGAGTTTTTAGAAGTTGAAGGTGGATAGTACAGAATTGTATTTTCTTGAATAATTAGGATTTTTCCTGAAACTGTAAATAGAGATAGATTGCTGTTATTTTTTGTATATTGGTGATAGATTGAGTGATTTAAGTGTCCTTTTGCAGTTGTAAACAGCTTTGAGTTATGTAATTTGCAGTAAGATTTGTAGAGGTTGAAGGTGGATTGTTCAGAAATGTATTTCTTGAATAATTAGAATTTAGAGGTTATTCTTCTTCTTTCTTTGTATGTTGGTGATGGTTTGGACTATCTTAAGTGGATGTTGGAAATTTTGAGATGATATGTAAATTGTCTTCAAGATTATAACAACCTCCTCCTCCCAACAATGAGAGATTGGAATGTCAATCCTTTAACAGGTAGAATTCAAGCTTTCATTTTGTTATTTGCTTAGCTATTCATTTATCTGATCTTCTGCATAGACTTGTATTTTTTGTGTAATCTCTTTTGATCTTATGATTTAAAGTGCACTTTACTTGTGTATAGTAAGTAGTTAATGTTATGTTCATAGAACTTGTTCTCCTTTTCTGTTATTTTTGAGGGAAATGTTCCTATTCTGATTAGAATTTAGAGGAAACTTGGATTCTTATAGGATTTTATGTTCATATGTACACAGGGATTTCGCAAAATTGATACAGATAAGTGGGAATTCGCAAATGAAGGATTTGTTAGGGGGCAGAAGCAACTGTTGAAAACAATCCAAAGGCGGAAATCTATTCAGTTGCTACCGTTTGGGACCACCTCCGGATCATCTAATGAGGATGGTAAAGCTGCCGAAATTGAAGCTTTGAAAAGGGAGAGAAGATTGATGATGGAGGAGGTAGTTGAATTGCAGCATGAGCAGCGCGGTACCATTCAGCGTATGGAAGCTGTAAACAAGAAGCTTGAGGCAGCTGAAAAGGGACAAAAGCGGATGGTTTCATTCTTGGCTAAAATGATCGAGAGCCCTGCATTCTTAGCTCGTCTCTCTCAACTGATGAAGCAAAAGGACATTACGTCCCATAAAACAAAGCGAAAATTTGTGAAGCATCAGCCACATGAACTAGGCGAGCATCTTTCATCCTCCAAAGGGGATATTGTGGAGTACCAATCTGAGCTCTGTAATCTTGCTCTTCCTTATAAGGAAGACGAGCCAATGTTTGGTGTAGAACTCATGCCTTGTGGGGTTGAAGACAGCACGTGTCGATATGAATATGCCAGAGGTGAATCATTCACATTGGAGACCAAAGATCCAATTCTTGAACAAGAGATTATGATCGGTCCTCAGCTGCAACCTGCAAATGAGTACTTCATCTCTTCTCCGAAAGAGACGATTATTCCTGAAGTCTGGATTGGAGGAACTGAAAGTATGGTTGTAGAAGAGGAAACGAGTGTGGGTGTCGAAGCTGGTGGTGCTGGTAAGTTCAGTTCTTCATCCGAGCCATATCGTTATCCTCGTAACTACAATGTGCCTGATTTAGGTGTCGACAATGGGCCACAGGAGGGTTGGGAAATAGGTTCACACATTGAGAGATGGCTGGATGAAGACTGTTCCTTTTAATAGAGAACCAAGAAGTTGACATATAGATGGTATAAGGCTTATGCCTAGAAATAGGGTTGCTTATATAGTCATATGATAAGTACTTTTGAAATATTTTTATTGATAATATAAACTTGCTTAATTTAATGCCTTCCGTGACTTATTTTATTTTGAGTGCCTTCGGATTTTATGTAGCTATATACTGTGACAAGTAGTTTATGAGTTAATTTGCATGAAATTCAATGAGTTTGTGTGTAGATATTGTAGTAACTTACACATATTCTGCCATTTATATTTTCAGGATGTTTAAATTTACAATTTCTTAAGGATGGGCTCAACACATCACACATGACATGATTCACCCAATTTTTTAATTAATTATATTACGTGAATTATTCACACATTTCGTGTGTGATGTTAACTTATTGCATGTAACCTACGAATTAATAATAACTCATAACTTGATGTAACCTGCGAAATGAAAAATAAAGCAAAAGATCACCAAAATGATTTCTTCTGTAAAATGCCACTATTGGCATAAATATTTCCTCTAATCATGATACATATGCCCATTGTGGCATTCAACATTTTACACAGCCAAAACATTTAATTAATTGTAAATTTACTTTTACTTTGATAGTAAAGATACAAATTCTCATTGCTTTTACTTTTATAAGGAATGCGTCAAATTAAGCCAAAACAAAAAATAAAAATCAGTAATCCTCTGAACTTCATTCGAACTCATTATGTACACCGCCACCTGCAGATGCATCAGAAAGCAGTGTTAGATTCAAAACCAATGTAAATTTGAAATAACTATCAAATTACACACATCCCCTGTAACAGAAAATTCTCCGGAAAAATACCGAGGCTGACTTATTAAAACAACTGTAACATGGGATATTGGCTCTTCCTACAAGCCACATGTGAGAAAGTAGTAAATTGCTCTCTTGTGGCACCTTAAGAACATTTATATTTAAATATGTACTGTACTTTTATTTATTATTACATGCTCAAATATATGTTGTTCTAATAAAATGCTAATAATATACTCATACAGTTAATTTCATGTAAGAAGAGGTAAGAGGTTCTAGATAGACAAAACCTTACATTATCCCAGTATTCATCCAAGCATGAGACTAAAGATAAGTGAAACACTATAAGCGAGCCTCCCTGCTGCCGACTGTCCACAACTTCATGTGAGTGAAGAATATTCCGCAGAACCTGGCTGAGTTGGTGGGAAAGACTTGATCAATGATCTCAAAGATTCCATGATACTATAAAAGGAGGGCCGTTTCCAAGGTTCACTGCACTTGTACATATATCAAAATAAGTAAAGAATCTTACTAAAGACCATTTGACCACAAGCTCAGTACTCCTATTCCTAACACACATGTATAGTGTATACATAACTATTTTACAACCGAAAAAATTAAAAAAAAAAAATCATGAAGTTGCTTTGGAAGTTACCAAGCTAGAGATTTTAATCAATAGAGTGCATACAATAAGTGAGAATGCCTTTAAACAGAATGATAATTAGAAAGAACGTCACACGCAGAAGAACAATTTCAAACTAAAATGAATGTGTAATATCTATTAGTCACACACTGGAATCACATCAGATCAGCATGAAATGTGCTAAATTTCAGGTATTTGAGATTAAGTTCCCAAACCTGCCTATAACCAAAAACAACTACATACTTTAACCGGGGCAAAAAAAAAAAAAACTCACTTGGCCCAGCAGGCTTCAATAATGGCTGCAACTTGAGGATTCACGTCTTGAGGAATTTCCAGTCTTTTACATTTAAAACCAACAGCAGCTACAACCTAGAGTATCAAAGAAACAAATAGAACCCAAGTGATTAGAATATACCATAAGTACCAGCAAGTCAAGTGACTTTGAGCAAAACACAACGATTTAGAAACTGCAGCAATTATAGGATTACCAGACACTGCCAACTGATTCAAAAAGTCAAGCGTTTGAAAAAAGTCCAAACTTCTGAAATCCAAACAGTATGACAATATAACACACTGATGCTTTACAAAGATAATATTCAACATTTATTTGTAGAGGTGGACGAACTAGGTATAAGATCACAAACTTAATCTTTCTTTGCAAATCTATCTTTTTTGTTCTCTTAATTATTTGGTATTTCTTACTTTCTACACCAACACAAACAAATTCATGCACCAATAAATATCTTTGACCCATGCTCATAAAGATTCATTTCCAATCAAAAAGAAAAAGCATGTGTAACACAATTTACCAACCTGTGCAGGATTCAAATTACCCCAGGGCTGCTGCAGCGTCGCCAGCTCCCATAAAATCACACCAAAACTATATACATCTGATTTTTCATTTGATGGTTCATCACGGAGCACTTCAGGTGCCATCCACTCAGGCTACAAACAAATAAAGAAACTTACTCTTATTCATTGAAGAGCCAAAGCAAAAAACTAGGGCACCTGATTACTGTGTAAGCAATTAACTCACAGTTCCAGCAGCAGACTTGGATGAAAGAAATGTGTTTGCTTTCAATCGGGAGAGGCCAAAATCACAGACCTGCTCATGAAACACCATCAAGGAGCTAAACAAAAAAATTGACAATAAATTAACTAAATCAGTTGGTTCAATTTTAAATAAGTCACAGAGAATTGGGTATAATTATATGTGTAACAGCAACAGGATAGATGAACAATCAAGGTGAGTTACCAGGATAAATATAATGAATGACACCAAGGGAGAAGAAGGATAGGAATCGGAAAACCACCTCAATTAATAATAAAGAGTTTTGATCAAAGGAATGCATAACTTTGAGGGAAGGTAATGTTTCAGTAGGATGGGAAAGTATAATTCGACCACAATGAAATAGGCTTCAGTATACAATCATCTCAGAAAATCAAATGTACAGCTCAACAACAATACTAAGCTCTGCAGCACAAAAATGAAAGAGTCAATTTAACAATGCAGCAACTTGAAACTTCACAAAATTCTGTTTCAAAATAGCTATCTTCACTCATCACTTATCAGAATTTTCTTTAGAATAAGAATAGCCTCAAAAGATGAATCTCTACCTCACTACTAATTAGCAAAGTGCATATACATGCTGAAGATGACCTCTCTTACCTTCACAGTATACTTTTTATCAACGAGAAGATTAGGAGATTTCAAGTCTCTATGAACAATAGGAGGATTGCGTTTATGAAGATAATTCATTCCTTTTGCCTGTACAAAATGTGTAATTCGATAAATCAGAATATCCAAATAAAAGAATTCATCCAGAAATAAATTCTCATCCAACAAAAGAATGCATACCACATCATAGGCCATGCTCAGCCGACGCTTCTCATCCAATGCCTCTTTTGAACGAGGTTTATGCAATAGTCTGTATAAACTACCTCTGAAGGTGATATACACAGTTAGAAAATCAAGCAAGCAGACAAAGGATATGAAAACATTTTTTTTTTCAATTACCTTGATAAATATTCTGTTACTATAGACAAGTTTGGTGGTTCTGTCACAGCACCCATAAAAAGCACAATATTGGGATGGCGCAATCTTTTCATGATTGCTACCTAGAAGAAACAACAATATGAAAATAAAGAAACAGCTGAAGTAGGAAAATGTAATTTATTTAGAGAGAACTAGAACCTACCTCCCGTAAAAATTCCTTGAATCGCTCTGCATGGAAGTCTTGTTCCATGAGAATCTTCACAGCAACATCCTGAAAGATATCCAACCTTAGTAAAGACCCAAGACATGAAACCACAATCCCAAAATGAGGTGCATATTTCAAATTTAAAAAATGTCTAATTGCAAGGATAATGGATCTTGAATTGGAAAAAAAACCAAACAACTGATCACTCAAGGACAAACAAGCGAACAAGACTGTAGCATTTTTCAAAGAAACAAATACTTGTAACTTACACATCCATTCCATTCAGCTCGATGAACCGTTCCAAACGAACCTGTAGATGCAAACATATTTAATAATAAAGGAAAGTTCAGAAGTTTTGAATATGATAATTTCTCCAAAAAACAACAATTAAGTAATGAAAAGAGCCCCTAACCAATGTTAAGTGCAACCCCATAAGTATACCTGCTCCAATTCTCTCCCTTATTACAAGATCACTCCAAGGAATGTTCAGATCATCCACATCAAAGGTAAACCCGCTTGGTTTGGATGAAAATAAATGCCCTCCTTCACCAAACCTGGTTACTTTACTTGTATTTGTGCTTGGATCCAGCAAGGGAATAATTGACTGGAAATTGTTATGCTCGATCGGAGGAGGAGGATTCAAACGGGTCGGGTGATTGACTATATTTTTTGAGCCTACAACTTCTGGGATATTTGATGGTTTGGAGAGCCATGACTCTTTACCATGAATCTTTATCCAGGAATTTGTGGGATATGGTGAGTTAAATTTTTCATCTTGATTGCTTGAGCTGGGTGGAGAATTGGTTCTATCGACACAAGTCCCCTTTGGTTGAATAGGATGCATGGAGTCACTAGCATCCACACCAATAACAGTTTCAGCTATCACAGACAAAACAACATTTTAACACTCTATTTCAATCTAACAAGAACCAAAATAACATAATGAAGAATTGAAGAATGACTATTGATAGATCCAAAGAAGCAAGAGCAGTTGAGCACAGAGTAAAGGGCTTAAGAAATGTTGTTTGCGAGTGCAAGCATGCATGACTTAGCCCCAGTGCATTAGCAGAATTACAAATACAATCAGCTTTTATGTTAAACCTAGTCTAATGTCACCAACTGTACAACTCCAGATCATATTACATAGTATGGACTCTTAAACCATGAAATTTGAAAGCATTTGTACCCTGCCAGCAAATAAGTCTTGCACATCATTTCATGATTGACAATGAGGATTTACTTTATCAAATGGAACCCAAACAACTATGACGATGCACAAATGCTCCCAATGATCCATGAAAACTTTTAAATGTATATGGTCATAGATCAATCAACTTCAAAGTTCGGTAGCAAAACACAGACAAAAAAGATATAGCTAACAATATGATTGGCATCATATGTCCATCGTAGAAAATTGAAATCAATTCAACAACCTCACAACTATTGATGAAATTATATAGGATCGTTATGGATCCAATCAAATATAGTATCAAATATCAATCACGTCAAACAATTTAATAAATGACCTGCATGCATCATCAGCCACCCAAGTTCCACCACATAGCTAGAGCCAGCGGTAGGTTAGAGAAATTAAGAAAATTAAGAATGTTTATGACAAAACACAAAATAATAATAGTAATAATAATATTGTAATCGCACATATGATCACCTGCTACAGAATCATCGAACTCAAGATTAAGAGATTGAATGTCCAAGAAGAACTGTTTGGCCAGCAACCTGAAATCAGTTGATGGTTCCACCTGCCTAAATCTTGGAAAGCGTAAAGGTGAAGAGATTGAGATAGTAGAAGGACCGTTTAGCAGGGAATCAGGCTCGAATAAGCACCCTGGATTCTCAACCAAATCAATAAGATACTCCCTGTGAATCAATGTCAAAATGGACTTATTAACACAGCATTGTATTTTAGAGATGATATCAACTACATTATAGGCCACACTTTATTGATTTCTGGAAATTAAAACATCGCAACATCAAGGGACTTCGAAGGTCTAGGCAACTCCCATTAAAGCCTCAAAAGAAATTACATGACTAAATTGATCAAGCAACACAATCATTAAGAGTTCTACATCAGTGCGCAAAAAAAAAAAATTAAAAATAAAATTTGAAAGATAAAGTATCATGTTATGCAACTCAAGATCTTATGGAATCAGAATCCAATTTTTTCAAGTTTAAGCAATGGAATTAATTTTTAACCATTATGTATATTAAATAGCCATATAATAATGATGCACAGGAATTATGCATACTTATCAGGCCCAAAGCGAACAAGGCATGATGAAGCATCTTCTCTTGAGCAATATTTACATCCCCTTGCAATTCGACATGGTAAGTTAATAGCATCAGCTAAAACCTGAAAACAATAATAATATCATAATGTCAAATTGGATAACAAACCATTTAGGAAGCACATCCGTAAGCAAAAGAGAGAAGCAAACTACAACATTGCAGAATGTTAAATGGAAATAGTTCGAAAGTATACTGGGAAGACTACTGATAGAAAATTGAAGTTTAAAAATGTTACACGATGAGAAGAAAAGCTGAATCAATAACAGTGTGACAGATGCCTTAGATGTTTCTTTCATTTTCTGTAATAAGTTAAGGGAAACATAAACAGAAAGATAAGCAAGGTTCACAAGTTATGTTTTCATTCTGTTTAGGGGATTTTATATAAATCCAAAACATTTGAATGGTATAAACCCTAAAAAATCTAAAACCACAAACAAAACCCTGCAAACAGAATTGGACATTTCACTATTTCAGGAAGGGTCCAGTTAATGATGATTGTTTGTACAGGCAGACAAGGGATGGCTTAGAAAGTGAAATGCCAATATCAGAATTCAGCGATAAAAAGATTTGAGTACCCAAACATCTCTCCGTGAATTTCCGCAAACTTAACAGAAGAGGCAGTGAGACATACTTTGAATAGCAGAGTGCGGTGTCTACAAAGTCCAATAGACAGGCTGCCAATAGGAAGCACAATTGACCCCAAGCAATCTTTTAATTCATCACTACACTCTTTCCAAGTGGCAAAAAAGCTCTCTTCCCCATCGGAAGCTGCACCCCTACGTAAGGCAATAAAACAAACAGGAATAAGAATTCACCGGAATGCGTACATAGGAGCTTCTAGTGCTTACCCCATATGATTGCATACTAGCTTTGCTAGTTGTTCAACAACTTCCTTTGTGGTTATGCAACTGGAGGACAAATTATGACTTCGATTCTGCAGCTCTGTAAAGCTGGGATCACCTCGCTGATCAACTGAAATTACTTCAACTGAAAAGGCAACGGCAGGATCAACAGTCCTTAACAATTCAAGGGATGGAATACGACCGCTTTCATGATGATCAGAGCACACAGTCCAAACATATGGATCCATCCCATGAATCATGTAAAACCCATCAGGCACTCTGTCAAAATATGATAAGCATCCATTTACCTGATGTAAACCAATGTGCAAAGTCTGAGAATTTATAACATATTCAAATCAGGAAGAAAAAAATAACCAAATGAAAATACATGTAATACTTCAACCATCTTGATAATACTATTGAGTGTACGAAAATACCGAGATAACATATCCAACAGACATTCCTTAAGATCACCCATGTCGAACTGTTAATATCTTAATAAATAGTTTCAGCCTGAATACTCATTCCCAATACATGCTCTTCAGTATCAAATAACACAATTCCAAGTATTCGAAGAAGCATGAATTTCCCCCCTAAGATACTATAGAAAATGGAACCAAAAATTTTAGTAGGATCATCATTCAATTCAGTGAATTCACCGAGTTGCACTTAAGTACTTCTAGTACAAAATCACCTTATGAGTGATCATTCAAGAAATCAATGAAATTGATCGGAAGACAAAATTTATTGATAAGTGTCAATTTGCAAATGCACAGTTGATCTTCAGACACTTAATCCTCAATAAATTAATACAATGACCAATGATCATAATATAAGGTTGCAAACTTGCAACAAGTGACTTCTAGCATTCTCCCTAAAAAAGCACCGCCTAAAATATTTTCTGCCAGAAAAGAAGGAAATAAGAAAACATGAGAGGAAAACGATCATTGCGTACTTAAATTAGACTAGTGATTCTTTTATCAAGAGAGGAAAAGGGTGCCTAAGGAGGTGATTCTCCATTCTGTACTCAAACACTACACATGAGATTTGATCCGATGAAGTATCGCTATACAATTGAAGTAAATATAAAATTTATCTACACGCCCATCGCTCAACCTATCATACCCCTTATATAGATGTGCGCCTAATTACAACCACAACTCACTAATATCAAAACTGCCGAAATTGTTGTTTAGAGTTTGCTTATTAGGGTTATGTTACCCAGTATCGATGAGAAATCGACTCGGTTGATGCAGGTGATGACGACGCAACAGATGCGGATTCATCCGGCACAGGATCCAAGAAATTAGGATCATCAGCACATGTAGCCTCCGATGATAGACGAAGAGCCAAAGCCAGCTGCAATTGGTAGCTCTCCTCCGTCTGCTGTGCCCAGCTCTTCGACGTTGATGAGCCTCCACCGCCGCTACCAGGCACCTCAGCCGTCTTCGCCCTGAATTCGCCCCCACCATCACTCAAATGACTATATCCCACGTCGGTGTTCGAAAGCGAGGGGACATAATAATCCCCAGATATCGAGCTCTCACCGAAGCTACTCCCACTCGACTGCCTCTGCAGTCCAAAAGACCCTGGGAAAGGCGCTGCCCCAATCCGACTCTGCTGCGGCTGCGACTGAATGATTCTCTGATCAATCGCGTCCCAATCGAGGGCAGCCGCTCGTTCAGACTTCAATTTGTTCTTCTCGCTGGAGTGAGGCTCGTAGTAAAGAGGCGGTTGCGCCGGTGCGCCGTCGAAACCGGCTGAGACTTTCGGCTGCTTAGGTGGTGGTTGGTGATACAATGATTCGTCCGGATTTTGGCTTAACAGAGTGTAATTCGATCGTCTACCAGGCATTTCCATTGAGCTGTATGAAAGTAGGTTAAACCGCAATTCATTTATGATACGCGAAGCACTGCCATCGCTGGGTTCAATCTCTCTTCCTAGATTTCGCCTTTGCTACGATTTCTCTCTCCATTTCCTCTCTCTCCTCGTAGTCGGAGACTGAGGAAAATGTTTATGCAATAAAATATGGCAAAAGCTCCTCGCCACACCTCTATTTTATTTAAATATATGTATTATTAAGGAATTTAAATTGTAAAAAAGTATGAAAATTACAAAGGTGTGCCCGAGTATATAAGAGACTCCGAAAATTGCAAAGATGTGCCCGATTATACAGGGCAACCAAGCTTAATTGGAAGGTCTTTACACTCATCTATCTATCACTTGAGTTATGCCATTGGGACAATATTTAGCATTTATGGTGATATTTGTTTTGGGTTTAAGTATATATAAAAAAAAAATTATAGATTTAAAATTATTTGGGTTTAGTAAATGTAATAATGTCGTGGAATTTAAGTGGAATAGGTTTTAACTTTTGATGTGGGCTGACGATACAATCCAATCCAATTATTATCCAAACAATTTAATCCACATCAAAGAGCCCAATAAGGATTAAGGCCCATCAAATAACAATGAGAGCAGGGTCATGCATTGGGGTACAGTTCTGCTGGGAGCAGAGCACCTCCATCCTTTCTATATACTTTGTTATTTTTTTATTTTTTTTTTTTATGATCGAGGTTTCGGGCTTACGCCCGATTAGTCCTCGAGGAAACAATCCCGGTCCCTCAGAACTGCCTCCAGGTAAATCGCGGTAGCCACACAATGGATCCTCAAGTAATATCTTTAACTACTGCGCACAAGGAGTCGATCCTCCACCGAGTTTCAGCCTCCCAAGTAAAACTGGGTCAACACATCATTGGTGGAAGGCATTGAGGAATAAATTCTCTGCCATGTCTCGAACCCAAGACCAAAGTCTTAGGTAGTGGGGCTCTAACCACTTGAGCTACCCACCTTTGACATACTTTGTTATTTTCTGTCATAGGCATTGAAGATTATTATTAGGCCTTTCTAGAAATCTCCCTCCCCTTCTTCTTTGACACTTATACTCGCTCGAAAGGTGGATTATCTTGTAACACTTCCACACTTATTTTAATCACTCAAAAAATGCAAAATCACATCAATTAATAATTTTAAAAAATTATTTTAATTTCAAAAATATTATTCTCGCTTAACACATACTCCATTCATCCCCTTTTTTATGTGTAATCTATGTGTAAGAATAAGAAATGATTCCCTTCTTTTATGTGGAATCTATGTGTAAGAATAGGGAATGATGTGTATAATTGAATATGATGCGTTATGTGTAGGAAATTGGTGGGATTTATGTAATATGGTTTTACTAAACTACAACTTCAACAGTGAACATAATTCTAACTTTGGATTAAAAGGTCGAGAACAAACATAAATGTGTGGATCGGGCACCTTTTTTTTTCATAATAAATTGTATTTCCTCCATTATAAAATTACGTTCATATTTACTGTTTATTTAATAAAACAATATATTTTGATTAATTTTGACGTTAATGTGTTTTTTTAGACAATAATAAAGTATATTATGTGTATAAATAGTATTGATGATTTGAAATTAAAGTGTATTTTTTTAAGTTTTGAATTAAAAGGTTATTTTATTTTTTAGGGGTGAACCTGTGAGACAAATTAATTGAGAAATTGTGAACTTAATAATGTGTTCACATTTGTGTGAGAATGTTTATGTGAGATCATTTTATACTTTCGTAATTAGTTATCACTTTATATTAAATATGTTATACTAATTTTTTCTTATTATTATTTTTTATTTATACTATAAATTATTTATTTATGAAATAATTTATTACACTATAATTACTTTTCATTAATTGAGTATCACTCTTGTTAAAATATTATCATTTATAATTTCTCTCAAAATGAAACGATTCTACACCATTCTTTTCCTTGCAATCTTAATGAATGTATTACCTTAGACAAAGTCTTTTTTTTAAAGACCTATTAAAGTATTTTTACTAGTATTATATTTGTAGTATATGATTTGATATTTTATCAAGCATACAAAGACTTCTGCAGTTCTGAAAAAAAAAGTAAAAAAAAATAAAAAAATAAACTATTGTGATTTTTGGTAATTAAGAAGGGCATTATGGTAAAAGAAAAGTTTTTCTTAGAAAGGCCAGCAGGCCCAGCCCACCACTCACACCCTACACCCTATATGAACTCCTCAAAACCCTATTCCATTTTCATTTCAATCAGCTGCGCCGATTCCCTTTCACATTTCATCCATCAAAGCACCGGTGAGATGACGACCCGATTCAAGAAGAATCGCAAGAAGCGTGGCCACGTGAGCGCCGGTCATGGTCGTATCGGAAAGCACCGCAAGCATCCCGGCGGTCGCGGTAACGCCGGTGGTATGCACCACCACAGGATCCTCTTCGACAAGTACCACCCTGGGTACTTCGGGAAGGTCGGAATGCGGTATTTCCACAAGCTCCGGAACAAATTCTTCTGCCCTACCGTCAACATCGACAGGCTGTGGTCGTTGGTGCCGCAGGAAGTGAAGGATAAGGCGTCTAAGGACAACGCGCCGCTGATTGACGTTACGCAGTTCGGGTATTTCAAGGTTCTGGGTAAGGGTTTGCTCCCCTCCGACAAGCCCGTCGTCGTGAAGGCGAAGCTGGTGTCGAAGAACGCCGAGAAGAAGATCAAGGAGGCTGGTGGTGCTGTTGTGCTCACGGCTTAATTAGGTCATTTTTATTAGCTGCTTTTCAATTTTATGCAATTGTGGTTTTTAATTTTTGCTGGAAGGATTTTACTCAACTTTCTCTCGTTATATATACTCTTTAAAATGCTTTGTATTACAGTGAGTTTTGATTATTCATTGGCTACATTTTAGCAGTTTTGCTTGTGGGATACTACTTTTAGTGTATTGAATTATGGGTAATAGTTGGTATATGATTTATGAAGTTGTGGATTATGATATGCTGTGGTATTCTCTGAGAATACACTCTAAAGGCTTAGATGCTTTGAATGATTTATCCTATGGTGATTGCATCAATGTTTTGTTTTGTTTTTTCAATGTTTTGTTTTGTTTTGTTTTGTTTTTTATGTGATATTCGAATTGACAAAAGCAATATCTCCTTGCATAATATGGATTTCAAACACACTCAAGGCTTAGATGCTTTGAATAATTAATCCTATGCTTCAATGTTTTGTTTTTTCATGGTAAAAGCAGTCGAATTACTTATCCCTTCTCTATGATGTATCATTGGCCATTTACTCTGTCCCTCCAATTTATTTCATCAAGTTATCCCTTCTCTATGATGTATCCTTGGCCATTTACTCTGTGTTCCTCCAATTTATTTCATCGAGTGGTCATACATTCGTGGATAATCATGAGATGAGATCCTTCAGTATCTTGACCTTCTTTCAAAAAAGGGTGAGGCTCTTGTGTCATCGGTGCCCCTTTGCAATTTTCGTGCCCCTTTGCAATTTAAACTCAATACATAGGTTTAAATAGAATATGGAGGCAATACATAGGTTTAAGGGGTCACAGGAGCTTTTGCCATCAAAACCTTGGGTCTTTACCAAGACTAACGAATAAAAGGCCTAAAGCCGAGTATTTCTACGGAACATGAGCATTTCTATGGGATGTTTACAGAGTATTTAGTGTGATACTCTTGAAAAAAATCTTCCAAGTGTGCTACCCTTAAAAAAAATCTTCCATTGCTTTTTTTTTCTCCAATAGTGAAGGAATTACCATAATTGATGGTGAAATCTGGAGGAATAATGGAAAATTGAAGTTGAATCTCTTAGGCCTCTGTGATTTGTTTTCGAAAATGAGTAATTGCAATTAAAAAGTATCTTATGGTATTAATTTATTCTAAATAAGGATCCTAGAAGATTTCAAGCATCATCATCATCTTACACTGTGATTGAAAAAATGTGGGGTTTTAGCAATCAAAACTGTGCTATAATTTTGTCAGAATAAATATTGATTGGGACTATTATGATATTATCTTCATTTTTGCGGGGTATAAAGGTTTTTTTTTTTTTTTTAAAAAAAAACGCTTTTGTCATCTTCTTGCACATTTTGTTTGTTCGTTTCATTACACTTGTACAACATTCAAAACATAATTTCTCATTTCTTAGGGGATGCTTGAAAATGCATTGGATGAGGGGTATGTGATGATATTAATTTTCATTCATTCTTATACTTTGGTATTCTCATCATTTCCATTGATTCATTGAATGCTCCACCTCATTCAATCAACTATATTTTCATTAACATTCCTAATCAGAACCAAAGCAGGTGTTCAATAATTTAAAAAAAATAATAAAAATCAGGGGTATTACTTTTATAAATTAAAGGTATTAAATATAAGTATTAAGGATATTATCTTTTGATTTAAGTCGGAGCACACAGATATAGAAACATACGTCCAAATTTTAAAAAAAATAAATAAATAATGGTTGCCTGCGTGGATGTACACTCCCTTCATTTTACCATTTATGCGCAGAATATTTAAATATATATATATAAATTTGGGTTATTTTGGGGTGCACCAGTGTAGTTAATAGGGTAAAATAGGGGTAGTGGACGGTTTTTTAAAAAAATAAATTTAATTATATTAATTCATTTCATGGTTGTGAATTGTGATTAGGTTAAGAATAAATGTAACGGTTGAAATCATCTAGGTGCACCAAGTACATTGCAGTTGGACTCATAAATTTGTGATGAATTTTGGAATGTGTCGGTGCACCTTAAGATTGAATGGTTTAATTTAAGGTAAAATAGTAAAAATATAATTTAAAGGGTTTAATGATTTAATTTAAGGTATAATGGTAAAAGCATAATTTAAAATTTTAGTTAATAATTAAAATTTAAAGGTGGAGATTACTTAATGTGAAATTTAACAGGTTCGGTGTAAGGTCCACCCTACTAAAACTCTAAATTTGTTATTCTGAGTGTACTTATTTTATCATTTTAATCATCACACCCTACCATTTAGCATGCATATTTCCCTTGAATTTCAATTCAATGCACTAGATTGATCAAGTTCCATATTGATGAAGCGAGAGCGTGTTAAAATGATGATAATACGAGAACAAAACTCTATAATCCGTTGATTCTTAAAGAATACTACGTTGATTCCGTAAAAGAGATTATGAGACAATTCTCATTATCATTAAACAAATTCAACTCCGATCACTTATTTATAGGTGATATCAAGATCTACCACATTAATGACAATTATGAATAAAATGAAACAAATCAAAATATTAATACTAATTATTCTAGATATGAAAGGAAGCAAATTAAAACATAATTATATTAATTATTCTATATATCCACTATATATGCATCATTTTCCTCTACTTGGAAACGATTCGCCCTCGAATCGTGCCGGTCGTATCATGAACAAAATAAGTATGGTGACGCGCCGAAACATCTTTAAATTTATTAATTGAAAACCCTTCAGTCGAGAACCTTCATATCCAGCAGAATCGCTAATTATAAGGTCCATAAAATACGAATTTTTTGGATCAAACGAAACTTCTGCATTAAGCACGTCATAATTTGCAACAATTTCAATCATCTCTACATAAAATACTGGATCGCCATTGACACCGTGGAAAATTGCATCGTCTTCTTCATCAAATATTGGTGGGGTATCATAATCACCATACGAATCTCCTTCATCAAATATCAGTGAGCCATCATACTCACCGTAGAAAACTTCACCATATTCCTCATCATCGAAGATTGGTGGACCACCATCAATAGATTCGACTTCTTCATCTAAAATTGGTGGTCCATCGTATACCGGATCAGACACCAACAAATTATTTTGTTGGTAGATCTGCGTAGTATCAACTGATACCAACCGATGCAGCGAGAGCGTATTAAAAGGATGATAATACGAGAACAAAACTCTATAATCCGTTGATTCTTAAAGAATACTACGTTGATTCATAAGAATTATGAATACCGTAAAAGATGTTATGAAAAAACATTCACTTTCATTAATCAAATTCTTTTTCTAATACATAAAAAGACCACATGTTTATAGATGATATCAAGATCTAACATAATAATGATAATTACAAATAAAAGAAAATAAATCAAAACATCAATACTAATTATTCAAAATATGAAAGGAAGCAAATCAAAACATTATTAAATTAATTACTAAATATATCTCCATCACATATTATATAGAAATATGTTATGGAATTGATGTTTTTTCTTTGAATCTAATAGGTATTTCTTGTTTGATTTTAATAAAAAATTGGAAATCGATTTAATAATTGAGGGAGCGGTGATTTATCCTATCCTTCTGGATTCACTTTATCACTAGTTGATATCAATCAATCTTAGGAATATTAAACAAAATATATAAGGGAGTGACTATTTGCACCCCAAAATTATTATATGTACTCCATTTACTGAATATACCTAATATTTTATTACTTTTTTAATTTAAACATTACTCCCTAAACACACCCTAATTAAGAACGTTATATCCTCTTCTTTTATCTTTATTTTTCTAATAAACAAGAAAAAAAATCTATCTTAGTTTTCAAGTCACACAAACCCATTGTCTCCTTGTGCAAACGCAGAGGTACCAGTAATACCAAATACTAATATCTAACTAGTATTTGATTAAGATAATTTCAATCTTTTCCACTAAAGTTTATAAAATTCAATTGAAAGTAATATTTTCCACATGCGAACCGTTAAATCAGACTTAACAGGGTTAATGTTCTGTTAGAAAAAAAAAAAAAAAAACTCTTACTGTTTTTCCCTATTTATAATAGCCAAAGCTTTGGAATTCAACTGTAGAATTTAGTTTCCATAAATCATAAATTGAAACAGATAGAAATTCAGAACAACAAAAAATTTGGCCGATTGGAAGAAATGAAGGAGTAGATTGGTGTGAAATGGTGAGTGAAAGTGGAGTACAAGGATGACTGGGTGGACGTGTCCTGCTCCACTAGTCTTTGTTTTTAATTAATTTTAATTATATCATTTTAAGGGATATTTATGTCAAATAATTTAAGGATATCTCAATCCTTAAAACAAATAGGGTATGTTAAAAAGTTTTAAGGGTGTAACTAGCCATCCTAAAATATAAATGTGTATAAATTTGTTAGGCAAAAACTTGTGAGCGTCCGGCACACGGAAGCACACTCCGTATGTCTTTAGAATTTTGTGATAAATTGTATACCCTTTAATAAATATAATGAAAAGTGTATACCCTTTAGAACAAATGGTGTACACTTATTAATTAAAGTGTACACTCTTTAGAACAAAATAATGTACCCTTACCCATAATACTAAATTCTAAAGGCACACGGCATGCGCTCGGGCGCACGCAAGCTTCACTCAATTTGTTATCCTAAAATGTACTTATTTTGTTTTAGGCATCACACATTAAATAAGTGAATAATAACATTTTTTAAGTTATATGGAAAAATAAATGTAATTATTCTTTGAGAGGTGGCGGATGAAGTATATTTTTTCTTCATTGAATTATTTTAAAAAAAATCCTGTCTTTATCTTTTTATATAAACCAAAAAATATTTTTTTATAAATTCGGGCATGAAAGACATGTACTCTAATTGATAGGATGGAGAGGGTATACACATACATAGGCAGTCTTTTATACACTCAACGCATTGATTCTGTCCGGATTAGCCATTCACTTTTACTGTAAATGTAGAGTTAAAAAAAATAAATAAAAGAGGGTGAGTATTGAGACATAAAACTTTATAATACTTAAATTCCTAAAACAAACATAAATTAAAACTGTTTTTTAGATTTACTAAATTCAGATATTTATGACTCTATATATATATATATTTTTTTTTATTTTTTTTATACTCAAGCACAAGATGAGTGGTTAAGTTTTAATTGAATGTCATTAGTTTTTGATTTTGAAAACCAGAGAATTTGGTCTTCAAAATTCACTCAAAATTCAGATATTTATAAATCTCTCTATATATTTATATATATGTTTTTCTTTTTTTATTTATACTCAAGCACGAGATGAGTGGTTAGTTTTAATTGAATGTCATTAGTTTTTGACTTTGAAAACCAGATTTGGTCTTCAAAATTCACTCAAAATCACCCCATATATACATACAAATCCGACCACCATAAACATACCTACCTTTTACTATATATTATCTCCCTCGTTAAAATATTGGATTAATAAATAGTAGGTACAAAACGTATTTAAAAATTACTAAGTGATGCATTCACTTTAAAAAATTACCGATAAATACAAAATTATATTTTATTTTTCTCATAATACATATACCTATCCGTACAGTAGTGTGCATTGTTAAGATGGTAACAAAAATACGTTATTTATACGAATGTACATTAGTGTACATTCTATTGAGAAATAAACTAAAAATACGCGATTAAATTAAAGAACCCTACTAATGTACATTAGTGTGCATTATTGAGGGAGAAATAAAAAATACGTGATTAAATTAAAAAACCCTACGAATGTACATCAGTGTAGTGTGCACCTTCGAGAGATAAACGAAAAATGTACGATTGACACTATTGTTAAGTATATTAGTGTGCATTCTTAGAAAGAAACAAAAAATACGCAATTAAATCGAAGAACCCTACGAATGTATATTAGTGTGCATTTTAAGAAAGAAACAGAAAATACATGATTAATTAAATTGGAAATAAGGTTAAATCTCTCCTTAAATCTCTCACTCATAGTTTTTATTTGATTTAGTGTACATTAGTGTTTAATGAAACTAGTATTAAGTGAAAATGTTGAAATATTCAGCTTTGTAAATAAGGGTAAAGATGGAAAAAAAAATAGATGTTTAGATAAATGTATTTATTAGTAATTAGGTATATACACGCATACCTATCAGTAATAATCCCTTAAATATTCTATATCTCTTTACATCTTTATATATATATACTAATATGGATCTCGTGTATTATACGGGTTATAAAATTACAATTTTAAAAAATATAATTCAAGTTTAATATAATTATTTATTCAACATTAAAAAAATATAATTTAAGTTTAATATAAATAATTTTTAAATTATAATCCAGTATAAGTTTAAATTGAAGAGTAAAATTCAATTTATATATAATCAAATGTGAATTTTTGCATCTTAATTACGTTGTTAAATTGATTTTCTCAAAAATTTTAAAAAAATAATTATTGAATTTGTTATGATTGTGGTTGCAGAAATAAATTAATCAAAAATTTTAAAATATGTTAATTTAATCATTGAAGAAATAAATTTATAATAAAATTAATTAATAAAAAATAAAAAAATAAATTCAATATAAATGATGAAATAAATAAAAAAGAAATTTTAAGAAAATTAATTAAAAAATTATAATATTAACCGTGAAAAAAATTTAATAAAAATATTTAAAAGAAAAACATAACTAAAAACAATTTTAAAAAATATTAATTAATGATTTTTTTTAAAAAATTATAAAAGAATCTCCATGAAGTTAATCAATAGAAATTAT
Organism: Pogostemon cablin; assembly: GCA_023678885.1. Taxonomy (NCBI): domain Eukaryota; kingdom Viridiplantae; phylum Streptophyta; class Magnoliopsida; order Lamiales; family Lamiaceae; genus Pogostemon; species Pogostemon cablin. The sequence continues at coordinate 3,785,837 of CM042983.1, forward strand.
AAAAGTAATAATAAAAAAATAAATGGATACATTTCTTCAGAATTTGTATAGAACTGGAAGAAAACCTTTTGTTCTTTATGCGTGTATAATGAACGAATAAAAATTTTAATTTATAGGAGGATAGTAATAAATAAAAAATAAAACAAATAAAATTTAAAAAAATAACGAAAAATAATTTAAAAAACTTTAAAAAATTTTATAATTAAATTAATATATAATATTATAAATTTATTATAAATATATTCAGAGAAATAAGAAAAGAAAATAAAATCATAAAAATTTTAATTAAATAAACCATGAAAAATAATTAAATAACGTAAAAAATAAAAAAATTACATACTAAAAATATTTACAAAAAATCATAATTAAAACCAAAAAGAAATTTTAAATAAAAAATATATAATTAAAATTAAAACCATAACAAAATTAATTTAAAAAATTGTAAATTAACCATGAAAAAATTACGTAAACAAATCAAAGGTTTAAAAAATTACATACCAACAACTAAAAAATAAAACAGAACTAAAAAAAAAAAACTAAAATAAAAAAAATTAAGAGAACCTAAAAAATATAAAAGAAATAGTAAGTAAACTATAATCAAAACTAAAATCATAAAAAAATAAAAAAAATTAAAAGAACATAAAAAATATAAAAGAAATAGTAAGTAAACTATAATCAAAAGTGAAATCATAAAAGATTAATGATTTTTTTTTAAATTAAATATATAAAAAAAAGTTAATTATGTAAAAAAAATTAAAAGATTATAAATTTACATACTAACAATTAAAAAAAACTAAAACCAAAATAAATTAAAAATTTTAAAAGAAACAGACTAAAACAATCAATAATAATAATACAATTGGATAACTTTCTATATAAATAAAAGACAGAATAAAACAAAAAACAATTAAAAAAATAAAAGAAAAAAATTAATCAATAATAATAATAATAAATAATACCTTCCTTTAGAATTCTAAGAAAACTTTTATTCGTCATGATGAATAAATTATGTGTTTAGAACGAATGAATATAAAGTCTTATTTATAGGCGAATAGGGAATAAATTTTCTAAATCTTAAATTAAATATATGTATTTATCTATATTAATTTTTAATTAATAATAATTAATTTTGATCTGATAATATCATGTTCAAATCTTAAAATAATATATGTATTTATCTATATTAAATTTCAATTAATAATTAAAATAATTAGGATTTTTAATTTTAATTAAAAATTAAAATAATTGAGATTAATTATGGTGACGACACATCATCAAAATTAAACTCTCATTTAGTATATTATATATATATATATATATATATATAAATTAATATATTCTTATAAATTAATTTAATATAAAATTAAAAATTATAATAAGAAAAACTCAAAACATATATATTTATCTAATTAATTTAAATTTTAAAACTAAAAATCTCAATTTCAAACATCAACCAATTAAGAGCCCGTTACAAATATGGGCTCACCGATCTTATTAAATGGAGTATATAAAACCTTGAACCCATGCAAGGGCAGTCAGCCAGTCAAATTGACCTTGAGCAAATTTGATTTTTATGTTACATAATTTTGATATTGTATATTATCTTAATTTGAGTATTACAACTCTTATTACACATTTTATATAAGTAAGATGTATGTGATAGAAAAATAAATTTTCAATTTATAACATTTATCTATGAGTGTAGTAACAAAAAGTAATACTAAGAAAACCGAGTCAATTCTAAGACTAGAAAACTAGGTACTGGTTGGGGCATAAAGATGAACTCATATAGTATACTTCCTCCCGAAATTTCAAGTATTATGTATTTTTATATGTGGAGATTAAGAAATTTTTTTTTTAATGGTATAAAGTAAGATGTATAAACTATAAAGGGAGGGCATCTAAGATAATTTAATAAAAAGAAAATTTGTAAAAAAATTATTGAGTTATATGTAAAAAGTAAATTATAATTTTTTAATATTATTATACTGTGAGGATATTAATTTTGTATTGATAGACATCTATAAAAAATATACACAACTTTTGAAATGGAAGGAAATAATGGAAAATGTAAAAGTAATTAGCTGTAAGTTCCCTCCGTCCCTTTGAAAGAGAGACGTCTTTTAATTACTTAATTAAATATATTAATATATTTGAAGTCAAACAAATATCACATAAGGTACAATTTTGTAAAAACACGTAAAAATTGGATGTATTTATTATTTTTCTAAAAAGTGGGCAATTTTGAGTTTTAATTTATGGTACAAGATATTTATACTCAAACTCTTAAATTTTTACTGTCCTAAAATCAAGGTGTACGGTCCCCCATGTAAAAATAACTAGTTCACATGCACTTTTTAACTATCATTTTCAAGGATTGTAACTTATTAGAGTAGTTATTTTTCATCCCAAATATCTTGTTGTGCATTATTAATGATTGACACACATTATAAAAACAAAATTAATATCTTAAAATACAAAATATTTAAATTATTTAATTAAAAGTATTAATATATTTGGAGTCAAACAGATGTGACGTATGGACAATTTTGTAAAAACACATAAAAAGTAAGCATATTTGCCATTTTTCTTAAGAAGTGGACATTTTTGTGTTTTGATTTATTATATGGGGTATTTATGTTCAAACTCCTATATCCTTACTGCTCTATGTAAAAGTGTATGGTTCCATGTAAAAATAACAAGTTTACATGCACTTTTTAACTCTCATTTTCAAAGATTTTAACTTATTAGAATAGTTGTTTTCCACCCTCAAGTATCCTGTTGTACGTTATTAATGATTGACACATTATATAAACAAAATTAATATCTTAAGACAAAAAATATTTAATTAAATATATTAATATATTTGGAGTATGTCAGATGAGAGACAAATTTGTAAGAACACAAAAAAAAAGTTAGCATATTTGCTATTTTTCGGGTATTTTTGTATTTTGATTTACGGTATGGGATACTTATGCTCAAACTCCAATATTTTTATTATCTTAGGTCAAGGTTTATGATCCCCATGTAAATATAACAAATTTACATGCACTTTTTTAATTCTCGTTTCTAAGGATTGTAACTTATTAGAGTAGTTATTTTCCACCCCAAATATCCTGCTGTACATCATTAATGATTAACACATATTATATAAACAAAATTAATATCTTAAAATAAAAAATATTTAAATTATTTAATTAAATATATTAATATATTTGGAGTCAAACATATGTCACATGAGGGAAAATTTTGTAAAAACACATAAAAAGTTAGCATATTTGCTATTTTTCTTAAGAAGTGGGAATTTTTATGTTTTGATTTATGGTATGGGATGTTAATGCTCAAAATTTATTGCTATGTCAAGGTATATGGTCCTCATGTAAAAATAACAAGTTTACATGCATTTTTTTTACTCTCATTTTCAAGGATTGTAATTTATTAGAGTAGTTGTTTTACCCCTCAAGTATCATGTTGTGTATCATTAATGATTGACACATATTATATAAACAAAATTAATATCTTAAAGCAAAAAACATTTAAATTATTTAATTAAATCTTTAATATATTAAAGGAGAGTTTAATTTTGATGATGTGTCGTCACTATAATTAATCTCAGTTATTTTAATTTTTAATTAAAATTAAAAATCTCTAATATTTAATTATTAATTAAAATTTAACGTAGATAAATACATACATTATTTTAAAATTTGAGTATGATATTATCAAATTTAAATTAATTACTATTAATTAAAAATAAATAGAGATAAATACATATATTTATTTTAAGATTTAGAAAATTTATCTCCTCCCGAGCTATAAATAAGACTCTTTATTCAATTGTTCTACCCACATAATTTATTATCAGGATGAGCAAAAGCTTTCATAAAATTCTAGAAGTGGTATTCTTTTTTTATTATTATTATTGATTAATTTTTTGTGTTTTGTATAATTTTTTATTTTTTTTGTTTTAGTTCTGTTTTTTTATATTATTATTAATATGAAATTTTATATTTCTTTATTTTTGTATGTAATTAACTTTTTTTATGATTAATTTTACAAATTATTTTAATTAATTATTTTATAATTTCACTTTTGATTATAATTTTTTTACTGTTTCTTTTATAATTTATATTTTTTCTTTTGATTAATCTTTTATTAATTCTTTTTAGTTTTTAGTTTTTTTAAATTATTAATGAGTGTATATTAGGTGCACCCGGGTGTACCTTGCACCCATATTTGTATAATTTTTTATTCTATTTTGTATACATGTTATTCTCTTTTGTATACGTGTTTTGTAATATTTGTATATTTTTTTCACACTAAGTTTTTCATTAAAAAAACAAGCATTCACATGCGTATAACTTTTTATTCAATAGTGTATACATGTATTTTAATAATTGTACATTTTTTTACACTCAAATTTTTATTAAAAAAATTAACAATTAATTGTATACATTTTTACTCATAATTGTATATGTTTTTGCTTATATTTGTACGTGGGTGCACACTATATTTAGCCATTATTAATATGTAATTTTTTAAGCTTTTGAGTTTTTACATAATAACATTACGAATTTCTTTTAATTAACTTTGTGCATGGTTTCACTTTTGATTATATTTTTTTATTTAGATTTTCTTTTGGTTTTAATTATTTTTTATTATTAATATGTAATTTTTTTTACCTTATTAATTTTATTTTCATGATTTTATAAATTTATTTAGTATATTTTTTTCTTTAGTAATTTAACATATATATTTTAAAAGAAAATTTCATTAATTTAATTCCGTTTCTTTTATATATTTTTTAAAGTTTTCGTTATTTATCCTTTTTTTAAATATATTTTCACCAACATTAAAATTTAATAAGTCATAAATAAGTTTTTGTTTTTTAAAATTGAATATGGCTGTTATATATTTTTTTTTTATTGATCAATTTTTGCTGTTATGTATATATTTTTTAACTTCTCTTATGATTAACTTTTGTTTTTAATAATTTTTTTTGTTTTAATTTTGTCAGTTTGTTTTTAATTTCTTATTAGCATGTACTTTTTGATCTTTTATTTTTTTAAGTTAATATTTTTTTCAAGGTTAATTTTATTATTTTTTAATTAATTTTTTATGATTTCTCTTTAATTTTTTTTAAATTTTTAATTTTTTTTTGTTTTAATTCGATTGTTTATTTTTTATTAAATTTTTTTTTGATTTTTTACGTTATTATTATTTAAATTTTCTATTGATTAATTTCATACATATTCTTTTATATTTTTTAAATTTTCTTTTAATTATTTAAAAAAAAATTATTTTATTTAAAAAGTTTTATTATATTTTAATTTTAATCTTTTGATTTCTTTGCATTTTCAATTTTTTTTTCATGGTTAATTTTTTAATTTTTTTTTATTTCCTGAAATTGATTTATATTAAATTTGTTTTTTTATTTTTATTAATATAACTTATTATAAAAAATTCAATGATTAAATTTATGTATATTTTTTTATTAATTTAATTTGCAACAATAAACATAACAAAATTTGAAAATTCAATTCAATAATTTATTTTTTATTTTTTGGTAAATCAATTTAACAACAAAATTAAGCTTTTATTAAAAGAAGTAAATTCACATTTGACTATATATAAATTGAATTTTACTCTTCAATATAACTTTATATTAAATTATAATTGAATAAATAGTTATATTAAATTTGAATTATATTTTTAAATTTTTTTTATATAAATAGTTATATTAAACTTAAATTATATTTTGTAAAATTAAAACTTTACAATCTGTGTAATACACGAGATCCATACTAGTATATTAATATACTTGGAGTCAAACAAATGTCACATTAGGGATAATAATTTTTTAAAAACACATAGAAAGTGAGCACATTTGCTATTTTCCTTAAAAAAATGGAATTTTTTGCATTTTGATTTATGGTATAGGGTATTTATGGTAAAACTCTTGTGTTTTTACTACCTAGGTCAAGGTGTATGGTTTCAATGTAAAAATAACAAGTCACATGCAATTTTTAACTCTTATTCCCAAGTATTATAATAACTTATTAGATTAATTGTTTTCCACTCCAAGTATCTATTGTGCAATATTTATGATTAGCATTAATTGACATATATGGTATAAACAAAATTAATATCTTAAAACAAAAATATTAATTTTAGAAAAAAGAATAAAAATTTTCTTTATGTATGTGTTATTCATTCAATAAATGTAAAAAGATATATCTCATTTTTAAGGATTTTAATTTATTAGAGTAATTGTTTTACACCCAAGTATCATGCTGTGTATCATTAATGATTGACACACATTATATAAACAAAATTAATATCTTAAAACAAAAATATTAATTTTAGAATGAAAGAATCAAAATTTTATTTATATATGTGTTATTCATTCATTCAATAAATATAAAAAAATATATCTCATTTTCAAGGATTCTAATTTATTAGAGTAATTGTTTTACAACCCAAGTATCATGTTGTGTATCATTAATGATTGACACACATTATATAAACAAAGTTAATATCTTAAAGCAAAAAAATATATTTAAATTATTTAATTAAATATATTAATATATTTGGAGTCAAACAAATGTCACATGAGGGATAATTTTTTAAAAACACATAAAAAGTGATCATATTTGCTATTTTCCTTAGAAAAAATTGGCATTTTTGCATTTTGATTTATGGTATAGGGTATTTATGGACAACTCTTATGTTTTTACTGCCCTAGGTCAAGGTGTGTGGTTTCCATGTAAAAATAACAAGTTCACTTGCAATTTTTAACTCTCATTCCCAAGTATTATAATAACTTATTAGAGTAATTGTTTTCCACTCCAAGTATTTGATGTGCAATATTTATGATTATTATATAAACAAAATTAATATCTTAAAACAAAAATATTAATTTTAGAAGGAAAGAATAAAAATTTTCTTTATGTACGTGTTATTCATTCAATAAATGTAAAAAGATATATCTCATTTTCAATGATTCTGATTTATTAGAGTAGTTGTTTTACACCCCAAATATCATGCTGTGTATCATTAACGATTGACACACATTATATAAACAAAATTAATATCTTAAAACAAAAAATATTTAAATTATTTAGTTAAATATATTAGTATATTTAGAGTCAAACAAATGTCACATGAGATAATATCTTAAAACACAAAAAAAAAAGTGAGCATATTTGTTATTTTTCTTTAAAAAAATTGGTATTTTTGCATTTTGATTTATTGTATAGGGTATTTATGGTCAAACTCTTGTGTTTTACTGCCTTAGGTCAAGGTGTAAGGTTTCAATGTAAAAATAACAAGTTCACATGCAATTTTTACTCTCATTCCCAATATTATAATAACTTATTAGAGTAATTGTTTTCCACTCTAAGTATCTGTTGTGCAATATTTATGTTTTGATTAGCATTAATTGACATATATTATATGAACAAAATTAATATCTTAAAACAAAAATATTAATTTTAGAAGGAAAGAATAAAAATTTTCTTTATGTACGTGTTATTCATTCAATAAATGTAAAAAGATATATCTCATTTTCAAGAATTCTAATTTATTAGAATAGTTGTTTTACACCCCAAGTATCATGCTATGTATCATTAATGATTGACCCACACTATATAAACAAAATTAATATCTTAAAGCAAAAAAACAATTAAATTATTTAATTAAATATATTAATATATTTAGAGTCAAACAAATGTCACATGAGGGATAATATTTTAAAACACATAAAAAGTGAGCATATTTGCTATTTTTCTTTAAAAAAATTGGCATTTTTGCATTTTGATTTATTGTATAGGGTATTTATGGTCAAACTCTTATGTTTTTACTGCCCTAGGTCAAGGTGTATTGTTTCAATGTAAAAATAACAAGTTCACATGCAGTTTTTAACTCTCATTCCCAAGTATTATAATAACTTATTAGAGTAATTGTTTTCCACTCCAACTCCAAGTATCTGCTGTGCAATATTTATGTTTTGATTAGCATTAATTGACATATATTATATAAACAAAATTAATATCTTAAAACAAAAATATTAATTTTAGAAGGAAATAATATTTTTTTTTATGTACGTGTTATTCATTCAATAAATGTAAAAAGATATATCTCATTTTCAAGGATTCTAATTTATTAGAGTAGTTGTTTTACACCCCAAGTATCATGATGTGTATCATTAATGATTGACACACATTATATAAATAAAATTAATATCTTAAAGCAAAAAAATATTTAAATTATTTAATTAAATATATTAATATATTTGGAGTCAAACAAATGTCACATGAGGGATAATTTTTTAAAAACACATAAAAAGTGAGCATATTTGATATTTTCCTTAAAAAAAATTGGCATTTTTGCATTTTGATTTATGGTACAGGGTATTTATGGTCAAGCTCTTGTGTTTTTACTGCCCTAGGTCAAGGTGTATGATTTCCATGTAAAAATAACAAGTTCACATGCAATTTTTAATTCTCATTCCCAAATACTATAATAACTTATTAGAGTAATTGTTTTCCACTCCAAGTATCTGCTGTGCAATATTTATGATTATTATTAATTGACACATTATATAAACAACATTAATATCTTAAAACAAAAATATTAATTTTAGAAGAAAGAATAAATTTTTTCTATATGCACGTGTTATTCATTCAATGCATGTAAAAAAATATATCTCATTTTGAAGGATTGTAATTTATTAGATTAGTTTTTTACTCCCCAAGTATCATGTTGTGTATCATTAATGATTGGCACATATTATATAAACAAAATTAATATCTTAAAGCATAAAACATATAATTTATTTAATTAAATATGTTAATATACTTGGAGTCAAACAAATGTCAGATGAGGGATAATTTTTTTAAAAACACATAAAAAGTGAGCATATTTGCCATTTTCTTTTAAAAAAAATTGACATTTTTGCATTTTATTTATGGTATAGCCTATTTATGGTCAAACTCTTATATTTTTACTGCCCTAGGTCAAGTGTATGGTTTCCATGTAAAAATAACAAGTTCACATGCAATTTTTAACTCTCATTTTCAAGCATTATAATAATTATTAGAGTAATTGTTTTCCACTCCAAGAATCCGATGTGCATTATTTATGATTAGCGTTAATTGACACATATTATATAAACAAAATTAATTAATATTTTAAAACAAAAATATTAACTTTAGAAAGAAAGAATAAAAGTTTTCTTTATGTATGTGTTATTCATTCAATACATGTAAAAAGATATATCTCATTTTCAAGAATTGTAATTTATTAGAATAGTTGTTTTACACCCCAAGTATCGTGCTGTGTATCATTAATGATTGACACATATTATATAAACAAAATTAATATATTAAAGCAAAAAAATATTTAAATTATTTAATTAAATATATTAATATACTTGGAGTCAAACAAATGTCACGAGGGATAATTTTTTAAAAACACATAAAAGTGAGCATATTTGCTATTTTCCTTTAAAAAATTTGGCAATTTTGCATTTTGATTTATGGTATAGGGTATTTATGGTCAAACTCTTATATTTCTACTGCCCTAGATCAAGGGGCATGGTTTCCATTTCACATGCAATTTTTAACTCTCATTTCCAAGTATTATAATAACTTATTAGAGCAATTGTTTTCCACTCCAAGTATCTGCGGTGTATTATTTATGATTAATATTAATTGACACATATTATACAAACAAAATTAATATCTTAAAACAAAAATATTAATTTTAGAAGAAAAGAATAAAAAATTTCTTTATGTACATGTTATTCATTCAATACATGTAAAAAGATATAATACCAAAATGAGTTACTATCTTGTATTGTGTATATAGAAATAATTTTAAAAGGCTATTATCTGGTGCACCCGGTGCACGGTACATCAACTTTTAGAAATATATATATATATATATATAATTATGATAAAAAATATATACTAATGAATAAAAACATATAGCAAAATTTCTGTTAGTTTTTTTTATTGAAAAGGTGAATATAAAAAAAAATACAATTATTAAAAAATATATATATACATCATTGCATACACATATAAATGCACGTGTATACTCAGATACACTGAATATCAACTAATTTTAAAAATAGTGTTGTAGATTTTGGAAATCAAATATAATTTTCAAAACCTAAAGCAAAACATGGCTCAATATTTTTGTATGCATTGCGGACGCATGGATAAGAAATTTTACTTGTTATAAACTAAAATAAATTAAGAATAATTTGGGTGAATTAATGAAAAAATATGAATAAAATCGGTTTAAAAAAAGCACTAAAAATAGGCGAAAGAAAAAGTTATTTTCTAGGTGCTATACATAATGTAAAATAAAATATTGAGCTTTTAAATAATTTTTGTAAAAAAGGGACTAAAGATGTTGATTTTTGTTAATAATAAAAAAATGTAAAAAATACGGCACTTTTTATATAATGTTACTGTGCATATGCTTAATATTGTGTATAAGTACCTCTTTAAATAGGTACATAAGTGACCCAAAATAATACTACTATGAATCAGAGAAGATAATTAATTGTGCGAAACGTGTCATTGCGATTTATTTTTTTATTTTTTATATTTTCTTAAATAGTTATTATATTATATATGAAAATATTATCACCCTTCTTTAAAAATGTTATTGTTTCATGTTAAAATTTATTTATAAAACACTGTTACTTTTTATTAATCTAAATACCACATTTTATGAAAATATTATTCAATATTTTTAAAAAATGTTAATTATTTCAATTCATGTTAAAATTTATTTATAAAACACTGTCATTTTTATTAATCTAAATACCACATTTTATTAAATCTTAACCATTACTTGTTCATCTTACAACAATTTCAAAAATTTTGACACGTCTTAGACACATTTCATACAAATGTTTGCTACTTGTTCATCTTACAGCAATTTCTCAGAAATTTTGACACGTCTTGAACACGTTTTATACAAGTGTTTGTCGACGAACGAAGCATTCAACATAAAACCGAAACTATCTATTAAATGCACGAAAAAATATATATTTACCTAGGGAAATGAATAAAATTAAACGTATTCTCAGTCGTGACTCGTGACTCATAGGCACTCAGGGGCCACCCGTCCAACATGCAAAAAAATTCAGAACATTAACTATTATATATTGGGCCGAAAATATGGGCCCAGCGTCCCAAATGAACGGCCCAGATTTGATCCTCAACTAATAGCCTATTCGCCAGCTGGCGCGTGTCAATTTTTGAACGCCGAAACGCAAAAAAAGGAGGGAAATCTAAAATCGAAAAGCGGCAAAATCTTCATATTTTTCTCCGCTTAGAATAGCACAAATACCACAGATATCGGAGCAATTTTCACAGTCCATCACAAGCATCTTTCACTCCTCCAGCATCTCTTTCATGGCTGCTATGTAGAAGAACAAGAGTTCTGCTTCCTACGGTACAAATTCCAGTCCATTTCATACGCACTGAAGCTTGTATTCTTGAGATTCCCTTAATTATTTTTCTGTTCATTGATTCTACAGGTATTATGATCTTAAATTTTTACTCCTAGAATGGATCCTACGACAAGAAGGGTGTACGCATAAGCGTATGCCCGCTGCATGGTACACTACTGCCAATTGAGGTTCTATCTACCACTAGGTCTGTGAAATTTGGAAATAGATCATGATTATCGATAGTTGACAATAGGTTTTTGTTTTGTGTTGATTCTCTTTTTGAAAAATTGTTTACTGAATTCTTTGGTGCTTAGAACACGCTGAAGTCTTAGCATGCAGTTATGGTCTTAAAACTTAATTGGAATTTTGGATCTAGGTTTATTCATGATCATTTTTTTTTTATTTTTTATTTCAGGTTAGGCTTTTCTAGGAGGCAATTAAGGATCTGATGATTGTTCCAGGAGAAATTTTAAGCTATGTAACAAAGAGACGAGTGTACTTGACATATCAAAGTTCACAACTAAGTTAACTTAAAAGTATGGTGCTACAATTGCTAACGCAACCTTTCTTACATGCATTTCAAGATATCATAATTTTGTGGTGTTATTTAACAAAATTGAACAGGCATTGATAGCATGCAGGTTATGTAATAGATGGTGCGCATCTTGAGGACATCATATTTGTGGATGAATGTAAGATTTATTCGTTGACACTCTTTTTTTTGCCTTATGAATATTGAGTGTTTTATAAATCTTTTTTCTTGTTCAGTGAAAATGTTAACCTGCTATTCTCTAGGAGATGAAATTTGTACTCCCTATTGTTTTTGTGGATTTTTGAATGCGCTTACTCTCCTATAACGCTACAATTTAACTTAAGCAACTCGTTCAACATGCTAGAACCTTAAGGCCATCTCCAACCGTTTACACCATTTTGCAGCACATTCAACACAAAAATGGTGTGGAAACAGTAATTCATCTCCAGCAGTTTACACTATTTTTTACACTAAAAAATAAAAAATTAATTTAATCCTTATTTAATTTTTTTCACATAATTAGAATTGTATAATGTAATTTTAACTATATATATTATGTAATGTAATTTTAATTTTATATTTATATCTCATTTATTTTAATTATTTTTTTAAAAAAATTAATAGTGTTGCACATCAAAAAGTAGAAATAAAAAATACATAACTTTATCTGTTTACAATTAACTAAAACAAAAGTAAAAAGAAAAAAAGAAAAAAAAAGCTAAAAAAGAAACTTAATAAACTATAACAGAATTAAATATAAAATTTAAATAAATATATATATATATATATATATATATATATATATATATATATATATATAACTCACCGCATAATGGCAGCAATTTAGTGTGGAAAAGGGAATGACACAAAAATGCAGTGATGATTTGCCGCGCTGCTGGAGAGGATTTTCAGCACCATTTTAACATTTTGCACTATTTTTGTGTGCCGCTGGAGATGGCCTAACAAAGGGCTATTCCATGCGACTCTATACATGTTTTATGAAGCTCTACCTTAAGCATGAAAATTCTACCTATGCATTCCCAGCAAATTTGTACCATGATTTAAGGGACTTCATCTTTAGAATAATTATTTCATTCATGAAAACGAACTAGAACAACTCTACAAGACATCCGCCGATGAAATGTACTCATTTTCAATTGTACAACCCTAATCTAAGTTCATATGATACACACAAATGGGCTACCCCATTTTCTCGTTACTTGTACACCTCTCACAGTTCTACAGTGGGTCAAACTAAGTGCAGTCTATGCATGGTTATCATCCATTTTACCTTTACCTTTGTTAAGTTTGCTGGCAGGAAAGTGCAGTCTGGCAATAAGGGGTCGAGGTGCTCTTGTTCTCCTGTCAAATCCCCTTACACATACAAACCCTGATAAAGAAAAACAAATTATGATATGAGCTGACAGGGTAAAGTGGGAGAACAATGTTTTAAAGATTTTTTTTAAGATGCAGTAAACCTTGATGATTTAAACCAGTATCAGTTGAAATCAAGTGATACATAATAAAAATGTGCCCTGCAGAATTTGTTAGCTTGTAATCTCCTAATAGTGCTATTACTTAGGTAGAGGGTCATTATCATTTTCTTAGCAGAATTTTATAGTTTAGCTAGACATACCTCTCCAGAAGCAGTATTGAATTCCTTCGGTGGACAACCCTAAGACACACAAAAATAAAATAAAATTATGTCCTGTTGATATTTTTGAACCAGCATGTATATTTAATAAACTGTTCTTATCCTTCTCACCTTTAAAAATAGTGGGTATTGATGTCCCAAAGTACACAGTTCTCCTTGACAAATTCCATAACCACGCCCTTGGTACATCTATTGGAGATAGGCTGGTCTCATGGTCAGAAAATACCTGCAGATATCAAATTTTACTAAAGCATTGCAGTAGTAACTATAAATGCTAATATTGTTTAATCTGAATATAAGACTTGGTTGCCTATTTTTACCTCATTTACTTGAAAATATGTGCCATTTAGTGGAAAGCTTCCTCTCATGGCCGTTCTGCATGGTATCTGTGTTTATAGAAATAATGAGTTAATTATTATAACTTGACAATTTTTTTTTAAAAAATATTTATAATTTATGGTTTCACAGCAAAATTACACAAGTCTAAAATTATAATGAAGGCTTAAAAATGAAACTGCTGGAGTTACGATAATTGTATTTATACCAGAAGGGTCCCCCTAACAGTTTGTGAGTTTGCTTCTCGTATACTATTGCATGACAAACAAGTTTCATCTGAGCATAGCGTCTCCAACCCTTGGGAGCTGCATCGTTTTTCTGGTGGCTCAATAGAATCCATTGTCTCACCTGATATGAAACATTTGGCAGGAACTGGTTATTCTTAAAGTTAATCTGAGTTAGATGAGTATTCAAAATCAAATTTTCTTTAAGATTGTTCCAACACAGATTTCACTATATTGGGCCAGTCAAACTTTCTGGGTATCTGTAGGATTTTAATTTGACACCTGGAGTCCATATTGCAAGTAGGTAAGGACTAGGGTCATCAGGTTCTCGCTTATCCATCTGCAGATCAAAAAATTATAGTTAGTCTGGTATGTGCCTTGCATAAAAAAGTATTTTTCATTTGACAGAATACTACTAACCCCTTCTAGTAGTGGGTGTGAATCTGGAAGCTCATATCTGCAAAGATAAATACTGAGGGTTATCAACACTGAATCATGCTCAAGAACATATAATACTATTTGTGCTTAAATTGTTCGTTGCAGTGGAAGTATTACATGTAGGTTGCCTGATCAGTTAAGTATGAGTAGCATGCTCAGTTGCATAAAACATCTTCACTATCAAATATCTACAGTGATTCTGTCATGCAACTTTTCAGTATTATGAACATTGGAATTTTAACTTACACTTGATGCTCTGTTCTGAGTCGGCTCACATTTTTAAGCTTTGGCACAGGTATTGAAGCAGCTGCTGAAGTTAAAGCTACTAAGGCCTTTGACATGTCACCCTCCTGCAGTTCTGCATTTTGCTGCATGAATGATTGCAGATTGTGAGTGAACTGTTCCATGTTAAGTTGGATAGTAGGGATCTCATCAGGATCTTCATTGGAAATATCCTCTATGTCACATTCTAAAATTGGAGCTTGATCTGGTTCTGGTGTGGCTGGCACTTCGATAATAGGCTCTGGTGAAGCTGGCTCTTCAATTATGGGTTGAGAGTTGCTAACTCCGAAGTTAGAATCTATTGCATTGCCACGAATTGGAGGCAACTGCAAAGTATTCATACTGTTGATTGGATTTTGAGCAGCCTTTATATTTTCCGAAGCACTCACTATACTTTGATCCTGTGGTGCTGGGAGAGCAAGTCTTGCACTGCACATACGCCAGATTTCACGATGTAAGTGCATATTTGATTAAGTAAAAAACAATTAATTACTCTACTAAAAATTAAGTAAATTTGAAATATTTGATTAAGTCAAAAAAATTAATTACTCTACTAAAAATTAAGTAAATTTGAAAAAAAACTCATGTGCTTCCACTGCTTATCTATATATTTCTCCATGTATTTGTTAAATGTCCATATAGATTTAAATCTGAATTCTTGCGTTTTGATTAATATTTTGTCTTGATATAAAATTAAAATGATATCCAGCAGTTCCATTAAAACAAGATTTTTTTTTTTGAAATCCTACTAAAACAAGAATTAAATGATGCACACACCTTGCAAATGCACTGGCAAAATGTCTGCATTCTCCCCTCATTGGACATGCATTGCAATTTGGTTTGCTCTTTGTGCAAAATACCTATCAAAGCTAGCTGCTTTAGTATTATGGTAACAAAATTTACTTGTTCCTTCGGAAATCCAGAAGATGTTTTCAAATAAATATGCATTACCTTTCCAAAAGTAATCATTTGATAATGCAGCTCATATCTGCAATTAGAGAAATTATAAATCATTATAGGATACTATATAGACTTGTAGTGTCAATTCAACACAAAAGATATATCCAGAGTAGGGAAAATGATTACAGTGTTTTTTGATCAAGCTTGCAGAGTCTAGGCCACAGAAATTTCTGAATGGATTCCAAGATGGGGTACCTACACAAGGGCAGCATGAGTCATTCTCTCTGATGTTACATTGTTATCGGAAATATTTAGCTGTGGAAATACTCACAATTCTAGTAGATGTAGCTGAAGTGACTCAGGCAATGGCTGAAGAGGCACCCACCCTAATCGTACAGCTATACGGCCAACATTGGTGTCAACCTTTTCAATTGTTGTAAGTTAGATTTTTGTCAACAAATTTCTCCCTTTGTTAAAGATATTATAAATGAGCTAAAAACTTACTGGAAAAGCTAGGTGATGAAGTGTCAAAAGTCTTACACACTCCACACTTTTCAAACCCAAACCTCTTACGCTCAATAGATACTCTCTGACAAATAAGAGCAATGAGTAAATGTTAATGTTTCTGATATTAACAATTTAACATACTCTTGAAAACTGCACACTTACTTTGCTTTATCTGGTGGTACATCCCTAAGCCATTCTAGATCAATGCTTCCGTGGTCCCTAACAATGCGGTTGAGGAAATCCTGCAAAAGTTTCAATAGATGATAATTTAGTTATGAGATTTTTTTCTATGTCAGCAATTAAAATTTTTGGTATAGAAGTAATGCTCTATTTAGTAGCTTTATAACATACCTTGATTCTTTCTGCTAGCATATTGTTCATTCCCCTTTCTTTGATAGTCTGTGCAATGTCACTAACATCTGCACATCTTACAGCTTCCCAGTCCACTGAATCCATTGTGTTGGCCGTTCGTGCTCTTTCTCTGCGAGCAGGGTCTGTCTGTTTTCTCAAGTGATCCCAGTCAACTTGGTTTTCCTTTTCTTTTTTTGGTCGTCCTCCCTTTGCTTTAGCTCCATTAAACATGTTGCCCGGGTGGTCATGAAGGCCATTCTTATTTGAGTTAACTTCTCTATGATCCGAGCCTTTTGAATTATCAATGTTGCTGGTGCTACCCGTGGCATCCATTAAATTTTGTGGATTTGGAGCTCCAGAAATCCCATGCAGTTTGTTCTGAGCTGTTCCTTTGGCTATGTGATTGCCCACTTTCTTTTTATCTACCTCAATTTGCTCATTGTTACAAGAGTGAGCATTTGGACTTGAAATTCTTTGCGACTCATCGAAACTAACAGCTGCAGTCTTCTGAATTGTGGTTCCACAAGCAGATTCTGAAGAGAACTCACTTATTTCAGCAGCACAAAATTCTTTGCTGCTGCAAGTACTGCCGCAATTTCTGTTTCTTTGAGTCAACTCCAATGCTGTTGCTTGTGTTCCTGAATTGGGTACATTACTTAAGGTAGATAGACTGCATGAGGCTCTGGTCTTGGCTGGGAGCATAGGATTTCCAAAATGGCCTTCTGTCTGCACATTAGAGGCCAAGCTGTCACTGCCTCCATCGTAACCCTGTAATACAGTCTCCGCCATTTGTAAAAGCTTTACAAAGGGAGTAGAATTGTTGGCCCTGTTTGGTATGACCCCAACTGTCGCTCCTCCTTCTGAGGTAACTGGCAAGTAAAATTCACTTCTTTCGGTGGTTTGTGCAACTGGAGAATCAGCAGAGTTCTGAGAAGAAATCTCTGGGGTTTGAGAAGAAAGTGCATCTTCTGCGTCTCTTCCATTCTCACCCAGACTTATTGATTTGTTTGTAGCAATTTCACTATTTTTTGTATCCTCACAGCACACTGACTGATTCAAGATCTCTTTGTTCAGCACAAACTTCCTGTCAGAGTCCAGCTCACATATCTCGGGCTCATTTATTTTGCAACCCAAATTCTCTTCACGTGCTTCTGCTGGGTGGATCTCTGACTTGACAGGGTACCGTGCAGCCATTGACATGAAAGCAGAGCTGCACGGTCAAAGAATACATTGAACTTGTTTTGTTGTCATTAGAAACTAAGCGCAAGCATATAGCTGCATGAAGTAAAGAAGTTCAATGTACCTGGAAAGATGATCAGAAACATTTTGAGTGAGGAAAACACCAACCACTGAGTCCACAACCGATCCCTTCCACGGAGAAAAACGTCTATCCCCTGAGGTAAAAAAAACATAAGTTTTTAATTTATAAGATTTGACTTACATGGGTAGTGGTTATTATGGAGAATGTGTTTCAGATTTAGCCAAAGGCTTAACTTTTTAGTTCAATACTAATGGTTTTCTATGCTGAGTTTATATCTATTCATTCACCTCTTTGATAGAAAATCAGAATGCGGATGGTAGACTAAGCACATTACAAAGATAATACACTTGTATCTATTAATATTCAGATGTTTAGAAATAAATTCAATTTGTTCAACCTGGTTTCAAAATCACTTTTCCATGATAACTTTAAAGCAACAAAGATAAGTAAGATTTATTTTGACATCAGGAATTTATTAAATAAAAATATAATGTAACCTACAGTCTACTTGATCTTCTAGTTTGAGGGAACACTGTTATAATGCGTGATGTCTTATGTGTGTGTGTAATTGCCTAGTGATTTAAACATTTAGCAAAACAGGACATGCATAGTTGGTTTTATCCTTTTGTAACTGTTAGGACTACATGTGTATTTGCTTTTGCTAATCCATGCAACTCTAATAAAAATAGGATATTGGATTACTCCTAGGTCAACATTACCAATTACACTTGGCCAATTTCCAATCAATTATATCTTAGCTATTGTTTGTTGTGATCGTCAATGACCTGTGCCTGCTCAATTTTTTAGATATATTATTGGATGAAATAATAAGTATCATTTACCTTGTACCAGGTGCATGCGGGCAATGAACGAGTCCGCTCTTCCCTTAAATACTCTTCGTTCTTCTTCCCACCATTTTGCCTTATCTTCATCAGTCCCGTCAACGCCTTCACTGTTAATATTTTCCAACAACAGTTTCCATACTCTAGTTGTCTCATCATCAAGTTCAACTTTGGGCCGTGGTCGCCTTCTTCTAACTTCATCAAATGAATTATCGAAAGGGACAACAGCTGCTGAGCTTTGATAAGGAACTAGCGCATGTTGCTCTTGATATCCGATGAACGCTGCAAGTGCATTATACCTTCTCCGCAATGGTCGGCTGCTCTCTGCATTTAAATGCAGTTGGTTGAGCTGCTCAACGATTGAGTCAATTGGTGACGTGCTTTTCCAGGTCAGCGCCAGCGGTGGTCCTGCATAAAAAATCAATTTAAGTTAGTCAGAAGGACATCCAATATTCTGAAGTTTATCCCTTGATAGTTAATTTTGTAGTTTTAATCAGTACCTGATGATGTGGAAGCAAAATTTTGGTGATGGAAAGGATTTTGCACTGTCGCACTGACAAACGTGCTTCTCTTTGAACGCTTCTTCGTTATCATTGTTGAGCGGGTATCAGCTACGAGGGCTTCCATGCACGTGTGTGGTTCATGTCTCATTCTGGAAGATGCTGGCAGTTCCTCTAACAATGAAGCTACATTCCGTCTACGGGTAGGACCTCTGGATCTCCTTCGTCTGAAGCTTTGAGTGGCTCCCAAAGCTAGCAGATCCGCGAAAACCTGCCTACCAGTACGAGTACCATCATTTGCATGATGAAACAGTGGATTATAAGCTTCATTTAGAGCACCAGCATATCCCTGATTGGTTGGAGACATGAACACCTTTGTGCATGAATACCCGACAGCGTTTCTTTGTAGCCTTGCATGATTGGCCATCGCAGATGCTGTAACCTGTGCGCTTGAAGTTGGCATACTCCCCTTCTCGGTCCTCTTCTTTTTGTAAATTGTTGGAAAATGCAATCCTGGGGTGCTGCCTATCACATATGCACTTTGCGGATATGTAGGAAAGTACGGTGCATATGCCTGCACAGAGTTGTATAATATCCCAGTTTCATTTCTGTTGCAAACTGCTTCAACAGTTGTGTTGATGCTTTTCCTTTTCAGGCTTCTTTCTTGTTCTGAATTCAAGCAAGCACTGCTGCCGATGGAGTCACTCTGGCTCTTTGGCATTTGAACAGCATTTGCTTCTTTATCGTGTGTAACATCTGAGAATACTATATGACATTTTCCTCTGGTACACATCGCCTGATCTGCTGCAGTTGAGGGTGGGCGGGGATGTTCTTCAAGACTTGACAAGCATCGATCCTTTACTTGATTCACCACCTTGTGTGCAACCTCATGAGAGGTTGCCATAACTACCACCTCCTCTACTTTTGTTTTCTCTGCCTGCGATCCATCTGAGTTGAAATTCAGTGACCGCTTGCAGGAACTTCGAGTAGATCGGGTGACCTTTGCTTCTTTTGTTTCGGTGGTTCCTCTATCCATGTTGACATCAGGATCATTGGTTTTTCTTCTTGCGTACCTTCTCTTTGCCACCGGAGTTTCTGTATTTGGAGACCTATCCAAATAGCTTTCACTGGTTTCCCCTTCTGCAGGACTGTTCACTTTATTTTTCCTTGCGTACTTCCTTTTTTCTGTTGTGTTTTTCCGGGGAACACCAGTTTTCTCCGCCCTTGACTTAGGAGTAGTTTTCTTTTGACCTTCAATAATAACTTTAGGCCTGTGCTTCTTCCTCCTTGGCTTCTGTTGAGGGGTTTTGCTCAAATCAGCTTCTTCCATTCCTTCTCTGTCAGGCTTGTGGTTTGCCTGACCAGGTGTGGACATGGATTCACTTGGTTGAGACCTCTTTACTCCATCAGTGGCATTTTCCTTCTCTTTATTTGTAGGTACTTCATCAACACTTGAATCTGCAGCAGATTCATCCTGCCTGTACTCAGCTTTGTGTTTCTTCTCTGGTGTTATTGGCTCGAACTGGGATGAAGTAATCTTCCTCGGATCTGATATCATTCTGGGTGGTGCATTCAGATCAATTCCTCCTGTTACATCAGAGCGTATTATGGTAAGTAAATTGTGAAATTACAGCACAAACATCATTGAGACCACCGTTTTCTGTTTGCATGCAGACACTAAAAACTGCTTTTTTTCTTTTTTCACATTCCACTTTCATAATCAGGCAAGAAACTATACAGGTAAGAGAAAACAACAAACATGCAAGCGCTGTTCATGGCTAAACCTCTTATGTGACAACTTTTAGAGACAGATCCAACTCAATCTCATGATTTATATTGAAACCAAGTTTAAACAAAGTTATCTACAATCTAAACCAAAAGGTGTACTTGTGTAACAGCTTGGTGTTTTGAATTCAGGATCTGTATTTGCTCCACGCAAGCTGCTGTGATCTTGCTGGGAAGAATTGCCAACGGTGATGCTGAACAGACCACCTTCCATCTGAGGGCAAAAACCGGAATTCGAGCCGCTACTGGTTGCGAAGCAATGCTTCGCGAGCGCGTTCTCTATAGGCGTTTGTTTGCCCCTTGCTTCTGCCAGCGCCAACAGACTCCCAAAGGACATATTCATCACAGGAACCTCGTTCAAGCTTGGATTTTGGACCAAAACTTGTGGATTGGCGACACCGCTGGCTTGCCAAACATCGAAGTCCTTCATGATATTCTCTGTTAATGTCGTCGGTTGAGCCTCAACATTCTGCTTGTCAACCAGGCGAGTTTCTTCAGCATTACTGCACATCAGCTGCTCTGTACTGGACTTCGCAGGCGTTGCAGGAATCCATGAAGAACCCGTCTGGAAGCTTTGCATTTCTGAAGATGCATCTTCCTTTCTGATTGCCATTGGATTGCTTTTTTGTTGTTTTTCCGAAGTCGTTTGTAAAGTTTCCTTTCTTTTTTTTTGGTTGTTTTTCTTTTCCAATGTTTCCTTTCGGACAAGACTTCAATTGATTGCACTTGGGTTTGAACTTCTTTCCAACACTTCTCCGTCGAGAATGACTGCAAAATTTCACCACAAACATGAGCTAAGATAGAGCCAAGAAAACAATGAATTCTTTAATTTTTTTTTTTAAAAAAAGGAGTTACGGCAGTAAAAAATGGAAAGAAAAAGGAAAAAATTGGGTACGAAATACACTGGTTCCTTATCACTGAAAACCACACCAGCAATTAATTTTAACAGAAATGAAATAAAATCTCACGAGAAATGAAAACCCGCAGATCTCTTAAGAAAAAAGGAAACCCCTCTCTCTGTTTCGACAAGAGAGTTAACGTGGTAGTGAAGGTAAGAAAACTTCCATTGTTCATTTAATTTGCAGACTCACAGCGAAACCTCCTCAAAGAAAATAGTTTTCAGCAAAACAATTAAAAAAACCAAAGACGTTACTCTTGTCGTACTTAGCTCTGAATTCATAAATGCCTTTCAAATCAATCAATTCACCAATTTTTTTTGCCAAATTGGGGAAGAAGATGAAGAACGAACCTAATTGCAGATTTCTGGTCAAGATCTCGCGAAGCGGTGGAGAGCAAACCAAAGCAGTGAGAGAGAGAGTGTGGAGGTTAGAGATAGAAATCAAGAGAGAGAGAGTGGAGAAACTGAAAGTAGAAAGACCAGGGCTTTAATTGAAGAAGAGCGAGAACCTCTGAACTGATATATCTAATTTCCCCGGTAAACCACGTAGCCGATACATTTTAATATTATTCTTTCTCTCTCTCCTTCCTTCTTTATTAGCGCTTTGCTGCCGTCTGTTTAAAATTCGCGCGCGCAAATTTTAAATGGACAACAGCAAAACGCTAATTAAATATATTAATTTAAAATTGAGTCGAGTCAACTCGCGAGCTACTTTTCTTTATTACTTTTTCCGAATTCCTGAGGATGTAGTATGCTGTATTTTGTTACTGTTGTGTCCACCATAGCACGTATTAAATATATATGGATATAGATATAGATATTTTTTTTCTTTGGAAAGTAAGGTGCAATAACAAGTTTGTCTTATTCAAATAATTATATAAAGAACTGATGTCATCTAAGACTTGGAGCTCTTAAAATGAATGAGCTACCTGACAATTTGGCTCGTGCTCAAATTCGAGTTTGAACTTATTAAATTAACAAGATATGTTTGGATTAGTTTGTTAAAATTCGATAATAATAATAATAAAATATTTATTAATAAATATAATAATGAATATAAAATATACTATTAATTATTATTAAGATTTATAAACCTCTAAAGCTCAACGAGTCAAGCTCGCTCGAATAATTTTTTAATCGAGCCAAACTTGTATATAAGCCCATTATTTTAATGAGTCTAACTTGAGCTCGCTCAATAATTACTCCAAATTGAGTGTTTTAACACATTTACACGAGACTTAAAATGAGGAAATTTTGATTGTAATAACATTTTTTTAATAAGTTAATTTTATATTAATTTTAGATGACTTGGTATTCTCCGCCTAAAAGACTGGAGTTATGTTTCTCAACTCTTATAATAATGGATTTTTGTTACCTCATCCTGTGTTAAAATGCTAATAAGTTTAGTGCGGACAATTTATTGTAGCACACTTTTAATACGTGAGTTTAAAAAAATATTATGTTTCAGAAATTTACATTAATTTTAGGTAAAGATTAAATTTTAAAAATAAAATTAAAATAATTGCTATTCTAAAAATTAATATAAAATTTTAAACATAAAATATATAAAGGCCTTTCTTTTCTAAATTAATTCTGAATGGGTATGTTAGAACAAATAATTAAATGAAGCTTGATAAGTTTTTTTCAAATTTAAAACATTGTTTATTTTTATTACCTACACTTTCTTGGCATTTAATTTTAATAGTGAAAAGAGTAAGTTTTCCGCACTGGTACCAAATTCAACATGAAAACGATTGGTGAAGGTGGAATGACAACAAAAAAGGAAAATATAACGTTGGAAAAGTTTGTGACATGCTCAAAGAAAGGAAGAGAAGAGAACCAACAGCCATAAAGGAGATTTCAAGGATGATATGAAACAGTGAGGCCCCAACGAAGATCAAAATTCATGCGTGGAGGGTGATCAACAAAGGCATTCCGACAGCATCAGAGCTATACGACGCAACTGTCTCCCGAATTCGGCATAAAAAAATGTGTTCTATGTAACAATGGGGAGGGAACGGTGAAGCATGTAATGGGAAGTTGCATGAAAACTCAAGAATCAATGGCAAAGTGCAAAAGCTGGTTAAGAATACAGGGGTCGATCAATGAAGATTTAAATGTAAGTCTACTTCAATTTGGAAATTCCTCTGGGCATAAGAATGTGGTTAAGCTTGTTTTGAATGTGCTATTATGTTCTATTTGGGTAGTATGGAAAACTAGGAACAATATCGTCTTTAATGAGGAAAAGTGGGATCTACAGAAAGCTATAGAAGAGATCAAAGCACATATATAGAGTTGGTGGAAACTGAAAAAGGGTGGGTTGAAAAATGGTGTTAGTTTTTCCTTGTGGAGTGAAAATCCCATTAATTGTTTGACATAGGTTATTAGGGTATTAATTTTGGTTAGTTTGGGTCAGAGCTCTAATTTTGTGTATCTATTTTGTAAATTTGGAGTAAATCTCAAACCCATATGATGAAAATTTCCTTTAAAAAAAAAAGTTAGTTTTCCGCACTTTTACATACAAATGCATGCATTAATTAATAATGAAATGCACTATTAGAAATGCAACAGAAAGTGTATAATACATCGCGTTCGAATCGATATATTATCCGCCGCTAAATCGTAAGGTGAGATTATTTATAAATTTATTAAAAAAATACATACTAACAATATTAAATAAAAATTAATATAGATATGCGTACACACTTACACATATCATCTCTCTTGGTTGAGTGATAAGAATACACGAAAAATTAGAAACAAGAATATTATTGTGACAGTTTGTTTTTACGGTTCACTACGTATTTTATTAACGTTGGCAATATGAACACGTGTTTTTTCCAGAGTACATGCAGATTGATTTGCCAACATGAACACGTGTTTTTTCCAGAGTACATGCAGATTGATTTCTCAACTGAGCGATGTACACTTGTTTTCTCAGCAGATTATTCTGATCCGAACGTATTCTTTAGTATTTGATTAAATATATTATGCTTTACAGTCTGTACAAGTCTGTACATCGGTAATATGCATAACAGAAAAGGTTATTATCTAATACTAAATATATGTTATTATCTGATTATTTATATATATATATGTATATATATAAAATGCCTGCAGATTTACATCGATAATATACAGAGCACCCGTGACTTATCTTTGTTGTGTTTTCTTAATTATGTTTTCTTAATACTGTAATACAGGTTTTTTAAGAACATCACTCCTATTGACATTTAGGCATTTTCTCAAGACTATCACTAATCATGTGTTTCTAAGTAATAGTAATAACAAAGTTTTACCCTTTCTTAAGAATATTTTTATGAGTTGAGTGTTTACTAAGAACAACCATGTTTAGGATGGTGTGTTTTCTTAAGAACAACCATGTTTAGGATGTTGTTGTGTTATTCCTTATTATCTAATACTAAATATACAATGTGTGTTTTCTCAAGAACAACCATGTTTAGGATGTTGTGTTATTCTTTATTATCTAATAATACTAAAAATACAACGCTTTACAAATATATATCGGTAGGGGTGGGCATCGGATCGGGTACCCAAAATTTCGATTGGGAATTTCATTATCTGAACCATATCCGAAATTTCTTATATCCGAAAATTCGGGTACCGAAAATACTTTTTTTTAATAAGTATTCTTATACTAATAAATTAATTAGGTATGATTTAAATAATTTTTTTTAATGTTTAATATTTGAGGTAATATTCTATTTGATCTCTTTTATATTTTTTTCTTTGTTTTTAAATAAAAACTAGCACTAATACATTAGTTAACGGAAATAATGTACCCACATTAAAAAAAAATTATTTTTACACTAATAAATAAAAATTTAATACTACATTTTATTAGCAAATTTTTTATTAATTTTTTTAATGAAAATGTGATATTTGCCACACATGATGCTTGTTATAGCTTTCTGGACAAATTGGAATAAACTCAAGACAAGACAAGATTTAAATGGTGGTGAAACAGGCCTTCCTTATATGTTATATTTATTATAATAATATTAATTTTCATAATAATGTTAGGATTTAGATAGTAGAATATGTTAATTATATTGTGAGATATTTAAATTTATATATTTTTATATGTTATTTTTACTTAATTAATTAAAAATATTTATTTATACATTAAAGTATATGATAATAAAATTATTCATTTATTCATATTAAAATTAATGATATAAGGAGAATTCAAAATTAAATTTGATAAGATAAGGATGTAATAATACAAAATTATTTTTTATTATGTAAAAATAATTGATAATTTAAAAAATAAATAAATTTAATTAAGTAATGTTTAAAGGATAATAAATATATTTTATGATTACAAAATTAAGAATGCATCAAAATATTAATATTTCATGAATCAAATTATTTTTTATAATTAGCATGAGTGTAAAAAAAAAAAATTCGGGTACCCGATCGGGTATTTCGGGTATATTTTCAATACCCGAAACCAGAACCGAAGTTATAGCTTTGGGTTCGGGTAAACCCGAAATCCCAAATTATCCCAAAAAATTGAGTTTTTTCGGATAATTTTTTCGGGTCGAATCGGGTACCCAAAACGGAAAAAACAAAAAAAAAAGCCCACCCCTATATAAATTTTTAAGAATATATTTGACACTCAAACAAAAATGGCAAACTTGCTGA
Organism: Pogostemon cablin; assembly: GCA_023678885.1. NCBI lineage: Eukaryota > Viridiplantae > Streptophyta > Magnoliopsida > Lamiales > Lamiaceae > Pogostemon > Pogostemon cablin. Next base: position 3,812,488 of record CM042983.1, read on the forward strand.
AATGATACTCCAATAACAAAATCAAATGGTTGAAAAGACTTATAAGATGCTAGTAATAGCACTGGAGAATAAAAGTAAATTTTTTATTTTTCATTGTAATAAAAAATGGGTGAACAAGAAAACAGAACCAGCATCAAGAATTGTCTAAGTAGAAAATTAGGTACTCCCTCCGTCCCGGAGAAGTTGATATAATTTTTTTTGGGCACGGAGATTAAGGAGTAATAATTTAATGTAAAGTGAAGTAAAGTGAAGTGAGAGAAATAATATTTAATGTGTAGTAGATAGTTGTATTAGAGGTGATATGTGGGGCCATGTGAATAGATTAATTGTTTTTGTGTGGATCCCATGTATTAAAAGGAAATGTATTAACTTTAATGAGACAAACTAAAGAAGAAAGTGCATCAATTTTTATGTGGCAGAGAGAGTACTAGTCAGGGCCATAAAATGAACTCATATTAATAAAGTATATATTAATAAATTATTATATATTTTTTTTATTGTCTTAGGTCATGGTGTCTGGTCCCACATATAAAAAAATAGTTCACATGCACGTTTTCCCTGATTTCCAAGGATTAAAACTTATTAGATAATCATTTTGTACCCCCAAATAAAAGAATGCAGTCATTCAGTAATTCCACTTGACTGAAAAGACAAGATACCTAGCTAGGTAGTAGGTGAAACAATAACAATATTCTCCTTATTCACTTAAATAAATAAATAATTACCACATTAATATTGTTCAACTCTAATTGTCTCTTAATCCACCTTTTCAATAGAGGACACACATTGCAGTGAATCCATAATCTTTTCAGTTGCAATAACTGGTGTCTTTTTTCCCCTTGATTTCTCTTAGGCATAATACTTTTTTCTTGATGTATTACAATGATTCATTACTTCCATGATTTATAAACCCTCCATCGTACAAACGTTTGCATCCCACTTTATGCACCGATATTAAAAAAAAGTGAGAACTTTTAAGGGTATTATGATATTTTTTTGTAATATATAAATGATAAAGTATGTTAGATATGGGTGATATTTTTTGTAAATAAAATATATTTGGAAGGATGATTAAGTTTAACCTTTTACTTTATTATGAAGATATAAACTTTTTTGAAATAATTTAAAATAAAAAATATGATATCTGAAATAGAATACAAGGGAGTGTATATTACTTTATAAGAGATGTTTGCAATTGTAAGTTTGATCTAGAATTCATTAGTTTATTGTACGAGATAGTGCAATGTATAATAATATAATAGTATTGATAAGTTCGTGCAATCGTATTAAATTATCTATAAATTGACTAACGCTCTTTAATTATTCAAGCCTCCTTTTTAAATCTTGTCTGATTTAAAGGGGGTGTTTGTATCTTATTCTACTCAATAAAAAAACATAATAAAAATAACTCATAAGCGTTTTCTGTTGTGTGTATTATTGATTATTATTGGTGTATATTTGCAAAGCACTATATATTTTCTTGGGTTAATTGCAAAAAAAATTACGAACTTTACTCCTATTTTAAATTAATCCGTACTTTTGAGAAATTGTAAAAAAAAATCACCAGCTTTAAGTATTGTTGCAAAAAAAAAACTCTACTTTAGTGAAAAAATTGGGTTTATTTTGCAACAATACTTAAAGGTGGTGATTTTTTTTTGCAATTTCTCAAAAGTGTGGATTAATTTGCAATAGGAATAAAATTCATGGTTTTTTTGCAATTAACCCTATTTTCTTTGGTCAGAAAAATAATATTATTAATCAAATATGAAAAGATAAAACAATTATCCAACAAATTTAGTACAACAATAAAAAAATACAAACCAATAGAGATTTAGAAATTTAATCAAAAGCACTATATATTTAGTATTAGATAATAAAGAATTCCGTAAAAGAACTCATTGAACAAAAACTCATAATATTGAAAAATAATAGTTAAAAAATATATGTTAATAATAAAAATGTTCTTAAGAAAGGGTAAAACATTGTTATTACTACTCCATAGCTCCATTCATCTTTAACCTATTCATTTTATTATTTTGGGTCGTCCACTCTTAATCAATCTATTCCACTTTTAGATATATAGGACCCACACACATCACTAATGTAATTAAAATATGGGACTCACACTCCTCACTAATACAACTATCCATTACACATAATATAATAATATTTTTAATCTACGTATAAAAAGTAAACGGATAGATTGAGAATGGACTTAGTGTAATACTTAATAATATTTGATTAGTGATAGTCTTTAAAAAATGCCTTAATTGTTCAAATGATATTGTTCTTGAGAAAGGTCTCTTAGTTAGATCAGTGTTAAGAAAACATACAGTGAATGATGTTCTTGAGAAAAGTGTCTCAGGTGGTTTACATGTATTTTTGAAGAAAACAAATGTACATTGCTCAGTTAAATCTACATGTACTTTGAAGAAATTAAAAGTGTGATATTTATTATGAGATTGAGGGAGCATGAAATTAAAATTTACTTTTAAAAAAAAAAATTAGATTAAAGGTGAGATAGAAACTGATTTCTTTTTTTGCATTAAACATTAATAATCTAATAAATAACGATTAAAAAATGAATAAATTTTAGTAAAGTAAAATTATATCAAAACGACTAAGTAAAACCCTCTTGAACATATTACTATGAGAGGGACGGATCTCACTATACCTGCCAATTAAGCCAATTGACCAACGATAATTGACATAAGCTCATTCCTGTTGAATGATTTTCGTTATTAATTGAATTAGTTATGACATTGCGGTTTGACAATTTAAATGCTCCTTATTTACTTATTTTATTATTTTTTTTAAAAAAAAATCTGACATTAGTTCACTTTATTTTATTAAAATAAAAATATTTGATGAAAAAAAAATCAATTGGATAACAGTTTGTTGAACCTTTTTAGATCTCTATTTCTAAAAAAAAGTACTTTCCCCTCCGTACAAAGGATCTCTTTTTTCCATTTTGGTTGTTCCACCCAAGGAGTCCCTTTTCCTTTTTTATATACATGGGTCCCACACTCACCCACTAATTCAATTAAAATATGGAGCCCACACTCTCACTAATATAACTATCAACTACACATTAAATAATAATATTCCTTAATCCACGTAAAAAAAAAAAAGAAGCAAAATGCACCTTGGTGCGGGATGGAGGGAGTATGTAATAATAAAGTATAAAATCCCCTTTCACGAGTTATAGCCAAAAATTTGTGTTCTCCTTCGAGGAACATCCTTCCTTAAAATCATAAATAAGAAAACATACCAAGAAAACATACAATGAATGATTGTTTTGAGAAAGGTCTCTTAACTAGATCAACGATAAGAAAACATACAAAAATACGTCACGAACGCGGTGTATTTAAAACAAACACACATAATATTCTTATTTCTCAATTTTAAGTTTAAGCAATCATAAAAATATTCAAAGATATATTTTTCAGTTTTAAGTTTAAGCTATATGATTGATATTTCGTTTGTGTTCAATAGATAATTAGATTGAAGTTTTTTTTTTTTCTTTCTTTAAATAAAAATATTTAATATTTGACATATTTTTAATAATTTTGGATATTGGAAGAATGCGTGTATTGATAGAGGGAGACGTTTGATTTTATTTTTAGTTTTTCTATTTTTCTAGTGATTTCAAGAAATTGTGCAGCAGTAAATATGGCTATATGATTGATATAGCGTTTGTGTTCAATAGATAATTAGATTGAAGTTTTTTTCTTTCTTTAAATAAAAATATTAAATATTTTGATATATTTTTAATAATTTTGGATATTGGAAGAATGAGTGTATTGATAGAGGGAGATGTTTGATTTTATTTTTAGTTTATATTTTTTTAAGTGACTTCAAAAAAATTGTGCAGCAGAAATATATTTGGATAAGTAATTCTAAAAATAAACATGGATTCGAAAATGATGTATAGTTCGGAAAACATTTGGATGCGAGTAAAATAAAACTAAAATTCCACTCTTTAAAAAGAAAATATTTTTTGTATAACTTTTAAGAGGGTGACTAGGATACAATCAGGGGTACCGATTGAATTGGTACCTCTTTAGTCCTCACTCTTCTTAGTTAATTCCTAATTCTTCATTAATGTTATTTTTTATTTTATTTTTAAATTTATTATTATATTTAAATGATAATTATACCCTAAACCATAAACCCTAGGGATAAATTATACCCTAAACCACAAGGGTAAAATTACAATTATACCCTAAACTCTAAACCCTAAGAATAAATTATACCCTAAACTACAAGGGTAAAATTACAATTATACCATAAACCCTAAACCTTAGGAATAAATAATAATAATAATAATAATAAATAAATAAATAATTCACCTTTTCCATTTCCATTAGTCCTGAAAAAGCAGTCAACTTCCTAAAATAATGAAAAAGAAAAAACAACTAACCCACCCCTTAGACGTGCAGTCGAGGGTACATGTGCATATACTCCCTCCGTCCAGTGCAAAAATAATCGTTTGTTGTTTGCACGTGAACAATTCTAAGGTCTTTATTTATTTTTTGCACGTGGATTAAGAAATATTATTATTATAGGTAAAGTGGGTAGTTGTATTAGAGGGAAGTGATTGGTCATATTGTGTGCAATCTTTACTAAATAGAGGAAATTGATACCTTTGAAGCGGACGCTAGGAATAGTGAAATAGTTACCTTTGCACTGGACGGAGGGAGTATTGATTTTTATTCAATAAAATAGACTCTCTTCGTTCCACTTTAAGAGTAGTTTTTATTTTTTGCACGTAAGGAGTATTATTATTTAATGTGTAGTTGGTAGTTATAATAATGGAATTGGTGGGTGTTTGGATCCTATGTGTGTAGAAAATGAAAGAAGATTCTTTGGGTGGGACGCCAAAATGAAAAAGAATTGACTCAAGGGACGGAGGAAGTATATATTTCTTAATAATTGTATTTTTTTACATTTAGCGGCGGATAATGTTACTTTTTGAGGCGTAAAACATATTACACCTCAAATTCTGATATTTTATTATTGATTTATATTTTATTTAAAAGAGTGGTAATTAATTTATTTAAAAAGTAATTTTTAATGGATTAAAAAATAATTTTGCAAAATTAAAAAGAACGGTGAAATGTGAATTGGGTTAGAGTAGCTCATCAATAAATAATAAAGTCCAATTTTTTTTTTAATAATTTTTTATTTATTTTCCAAATTCATGCAGAAATGCTCCATCAAACCAATGGGTGTATTCGACCTAGCCCAAGCTTGATTCTGATTGGTCTTCACAACCCAATAACTTTTTGCCAAGTAATTGGGCCACCAGCTCATCGGTCAGGTTAAATATTTTTTTTCTTGGTGATATTTGTTAACAATATTTGCCGATTAATTTGGGCCGATCCATTTAGACCGGTTCAATCACTACTCCAACAAATTTAAGATTTTGGTTAAAATTTTGAATATTAGATTTTGATTTTGAAAACTTAATAAATGGTGGTATACAATATGTTTGTTTTTAAGGTTTTGGTAGGATAGATTTTAAATTAATGTATAAGAAAATATTAATTTATTTAAAAAATAGATGAGATATCAGAGAGTAATATTATTGAGGAGAGATAATATTAAAAGGTAGGTGTATTCGGGACTATATGGTTTATTTTATTATTGTATAAATTTGTAATTAAATGATATTTATTAGTATTAGTATTTATTAAAGAAATGAACATAAGACGAGCTCGAACTCGAATAGGCATGAATTGAGCTGAGTTCGAATTTTAACGAGTCAAATCGAGTCGAGCCGAATTCGAGCAACTTGTTTATTTTTATAGCTCTAAACATACATAATACTATTTCTTTCCACTTTATTTACTACATACATAAAAATACTCCAAAAGTAAATAAAGTGTTAAAAAAAATCTTAAACAATGTGCAATAAACCATTCTATTTTTTTTATATAACAAAAGGAGTATATTATGTAATTTTTCATATTTTCCACATTTAAAAAATAGTATGTCATAGTATTGTAATACAATGCTAGTATCATTCACCAAAACCCAATATTTTTTTATTTTTTAAATTAAATTATCCAAAAAACTTTTAATTTATCTTATATCATAAGACAAAGTTTCTTGTGAGACGGGTCAACCCATCATTAAAATATGCTTATTGTATTGATAAAATATGTTTAATGATTGTTAAAGTATGTTTTAAGTATGCTGGATTATGCATTAACGTATATTTTAGTGTGTTATAATATAATTTATTATTGACATACTTTAATTACAAATAAACATACTTTATCTATACAATAAGCATAATTTAGTGATGGATCCACCCGTCTCACAAGAGAGTCTCTCATATCATATATTTTAAACAATATTAACATCATCGCAACATTACAATTCTACAAATTATCACTTACTTTTCACACTTAATTTACAAAAACTTATGATAAAATTTGTTGTGAGACGGGTTATTTATGAGATTGGTGTGAGACGGGTCAACCCATCACTAAAGTATGATTATTATATAGATAAAGTATATTTAATAGTTGTTAAAGTATGCTTGATTATGCAATAAAGTAAGATTTTAACGTTTATAATATGATTTATTATTAATATATTTTAACTGCAAATAAGCATATTTTATTTATACAATAAGCCTACTTTATTGATGGATCGACCCATTTCACACACATCTAACAAATAACTCGTTTCACAAGTGTGTCTCTTATAAACTTTATGTTATATTATACATTCAAAATGCATTTTTTCTCCACATATTCACATTTTTGAATTAAAAAAAAAAAGTGAGTGGTTAAGTATAATTTTATTTGATTATATATATATATATATAATGATTGAAGAGTCACATCGATAATATATATTAAATTCGTGATTGCATGACGTATATTTGTATGTTTTCTTAACACTGACTCACCTGTGTTAAGACACTATATCATTCATTATATGATGATGTTCCTCGGAAGGAAACATAAATTTTTGCAGAATTACAAGGTTAAATGCTCAACAAACTAATTCATTTCATTTCGAATTACTAATAGAAAATTATATTTGATTGATTTTTTTTCATAAAATATTTTAATAAAATAAAGTTAACTAATGGCAGAATTAAAATTTGTCATTCATATTGTATGATTCCAATTTTTTTTTTTAAAATCGTATTAAATGAATACTTGTCAATCGACATATATTTAGATCATAGTAATTTAAAAAAAAAAAAGGCAAATATTAAGAAAATAAATAAAAAGTATCTCACATAAAATTCATTGATGTTCCCTCCCAAGTCTCAAATACACATGGTAATTCCTCTAAATTGGTAATACATTGAGAAAATAATAATAATAATAATAATAATAATAATACTACTACATACAGTGACGACAAAAATCATAGATATTATTCACAATATATATTCCCAATACAATACGTAGCGACAAATTCACACTTATATTTGTATTCTAAATGTTTAATAAAATATATTAACTACAAAAAATGTAGCACAACAGTAATGATTCCAAAATTTGACCTCCCAAAATATTAGAAAAAAAAATTATACATAAAACTCACTATCAAACATAACAAATAATAAAAAATTATACATAAAACTTACTATCAAACATAACAAATAATAACGCTTTAATATCATAGAAACTAGCTGTCAAGCAAGAAAAACTTGAGTATATTAATATTGATAAACCACCCCTGAAGAAAATGATAAATCATTTTCAGTATTTTACAGATCAATATGAATAAACGGTTAGTGATAGTGGTGCATCCTTAATGATAATTATAGGGTATATATACTAACTTTTTAAAAATAAATTGCTTCCACCGTTTAATGCATGAAAATTAAAAAACATGAATATTCAATATCATATTAATTAAAATAAAAAGGGAATTGCAAATATCCATTTTTTCCCATAGTAATTAAATATTATTATAATTTCTAAAAGAATAATTTTATTTAAGAATAAAAATATTGAAACATATTTTGATATTTTCATTATTAAATTGTTGATGTTTCATTTGTATTAATCACGGTGATTATGTGTGGCAGATAAAAAATTAATAACGTCTATAATAAAAGTTATACTAATAAAAAAAAGGAATAACGAGGTTGCGAATTATTTTATATATAAAAAGTAATATATTTTTTAAAAATAATAATATATTTAATATATAATGATAATTAATTATGAAATTGTAAAATGAACATAGGATAAATTTAAATTAGTATTCCACATATTTTTTTAATTTATTTTATTTTCATAAATCTTTTGAACTTTGAATTTCTAAAAAATAAATAAATTAATTAATTATAATGATATCATGTTTATTCAGTAGCATTAGTCAAAAAGAAACCAAATAACAAGGGAAGGATGTTATACTATAAAGAATATTAAATTATTAATATATAAATATTCGCACTGACGAGTTGACCAGAGGAAGCGGTGGGTTGAATAGATGAATTGGACAGAATTTGACGTATCATTACACGCGTCATAATAATAACCATCAACGTTTAACATTGAAAGATACGTGTGGTGAGCAGAATATTAACAGACGCGTGTGAGCAGAATATTGACAAACGCGTGTCGAACATGTAGAGAACATGTAGAGAGCATGTCGAACATGTAGAGTCGAACACGTAGAGAGCTTGACAGACGCGTGTCGAACATGTAGGGAGCGGCGTGAACATGTAGAGAGCTTGACAGACGCGCGTCGAACATGTAGGGAGCGGCGTGAAGAGGTACTTGGTGAAGATGAAAAGTAAATAAAAAAGAAATGAACAGAAAAAGTGAAGGTATATAAATAAAATAAATAGAAAATATGCATCTTCGGAGACAAATGAATAGAAAAATGGAACATAAAATACATATCTTCAGCATAGAGAAGAATGGACAGAAAAAGAGATGGAGATTAAAAATATTATATAAATACGCATCGAACAGAAAAAAGATGGAGAGTAAATATTATAAACATAAAACACACATCTTCAGCATAGAGACAAATGAACAGAAAAAGAGATGGAGAGTAAAAATATTATAAACAGAAAATACACATTTTCAATATGAAGACAAATGAACAGAAAATTAGATGGAGAGTAAATATTATAAAAAGAAAATACGCGTCTCGAATATAAAGAGAAATGAATAGTAGGATGTGTGGAATGAGAAATGAATAGAAAGACGTACTGAACAGAAAAAAAAAAAAGATAAATACAAAATACACTAATAATTACCCACGACAATATTTTGAGAATAAACAACAAAATACATCAATAACTACATCAGACAAAATTCATCCGCATGACAATATAGATAAAAAAAATAATGTATAGATACAATTAATTAATTTGCAATATATGCAGAAACACTAATCAATTCACAAAATGAATCACACAAAACAAACTATCACATTAGTAAATCACAAGACCTGTACTCAACGAAACACAACAAATCACTAAATAATAACTCAAATGTAACTATTTTTAGTACTATTCGCCAATGAACCAACTAGCCCATTCAGTCCGGCCCAAATAACAATAATTTCAAGCCCAAATTAATTTATCTGAAACTTTAAATTACTCATTATGTATGTCAGGAATTTGGGCTTAGACGGCCCATTGTTCATACCATCCCAATCATATTCTCATCTAAAATTCTCAATCGACCATTGACTGTTTATCTTATTAAATTAAATTGTTAATCGATATATGGATTATTATTATTATTTTATTTATTTATATGATTAATCAGTAGATTGTATCTATTTCTTTTCATATTTTTATTTAGTACTCGATCAACATTTTACAAAGTTTAATAATTTTTATTTATTTATTTACTAATTCTATCAGTTGTAGAGGGTAACGCTATATTTTTAGGCAAAAGCTCCTGTGCACCCGGGCGCACGGAACACTTTCCGTGCGCCTTTAGAAATTTGTGCTAAATTGTATACCTTTTAGTATACAGATGTGTACCCTTTATTTTCTAAAGAAAAATCTGGGCGCACGAACAACACTCCGTGCGCCTTTAGAATTTTGTGTTAAATTGTATACCCTTTAGTATAAAAATGTGTACCCTTTATTTTCTAAAGAAAAAAAAATATTAATGAAAAGTGTATACCCTTTAGAACAAAATTGTGTACCTTTTAGTAATTAAAGTGTATACCCTTTAGACCAAATTAATGTACCCTTACCCATAATACAAAATTTCTAAAGGCGCACGGAATGTGTTCCGTGCGCCCGGGTGCACGCAAGCCTCACTCATATTTTTATGTGTTCCTCCATCTTAAATTCGACTTGCACTCTATATTAAAGGATAATATACTACCTAACTAATACTCCACACATTTTAATCTTAAAATTACCATCAGATTTTTAAAATATATAATAATATACTTTATAATTTATTTTTTTTTTAAATCAAACTGCTTATAAAAATATAAGTTAAAAATAACTTATACATTAATAACTATTTGTGAACTTGAAATTGCGACAGAATGACTAATAAATAAATAATAAGGTACGTTTGCATGTTATTATATATGAAGGTGACAATTTTAAAAATAAAGTATATAAGGTTATTTGTATTTAGAACTTTAATTTTTTTTCAGAAGTGAAAATATAATGGAAGTGAGGAAATGTAAAATCTTTATTATATGCAGAATCAGTTACATAATTGTCTTTTAAAATATTACGTTCATGGCATCTCAAAAGAAATTGCGTATACGTGTTATCTCAATAATTCTTATTATATTTTAAAATAATACATATTTATTATTAGTATTATTATTTATTTATTTTATTATTATATCACCACCCTAAAATATTTGATTGTTTATATTTGAAAATGCAAAACTTCAGCCCACTCAGCCCATTTACACACCCCATTGGTAAATAGATGGGCCTACTTTGTAAGGTCTTTTTTTATAATTTTGAAAAGATGTGATATGTATACAGCTATAAAAATTAAGGAATATAATAATATTTTAATTTTTAATGTGTATTGAGGTGGAAAAATAATATTTTAATGTATAATAAGTATTTATATTAGTGTTGTAGGTGAGTTACATGAAGATATATTTTAATTATTTTTGATGGGTCCCATATATTTAAATAGGTAATGTAATCATTAGAATGAGACGTACAAAAAGAAAATATGTAATCATCAAAATAAGACGAGGAAAGTATATTTTTATAAATTAAAGTGTATATCCTAAAAAAAATCAAAATGTTATACCTTATACTGTATATATTATGAATGAACACAAAACACCAACTCAATATTAATTTGTTACACTTAAGTAATTATCAATGTAATGATGTAATGGTTAATATAAAATGCCTTTTCACACGAGTGGCATCAATAGAGAATGCATTTATTTTATTTAAATTTTATTATTATTATATATATATATATATATATATATATATATATATATATATATATATATATATATATATATATATATATATTTATTGGAATGAAAGGTGTTACACACTGTGAGGAGTTCTATTTTAATCCTTGAAGAGCGAGGTGAATATATAGTATATATATAGTCAGTATTTGTTTATTATTACTCCTATTATTTATCTATTGTTTATTACATGTGGGCCAGATACCATACCTAGGCAATATAAAATTAACTTAAAAATAGTAGTATAATAATTTAGCAATATATTAGTTCATCTTCATACAACGGTAAATTATTATTTTCCTGTTATTTTCAAGTGCAATTATAATCTAAATGTTTTATAAGTACTCGTATAATAATTTTAGTTCTAAGTATTTTAGGTAAGTAATTATTTTTCTTGTTATTTTCAAGTGCAAGTATATAATTTAAGTATTTTAGAAGTACTCGTATAATAATTTCAGTTTAACAAGTTTCAAATATACGTTGACAGTCCTCATGCGCCCATCACCACTAGACATAGCATATACTCCCTCCGTCCCATAGTTATGTTCACCGTTACTGTAGATACGGAGTTTAAGAAAAGTTACTTTTTGACCAACTTTATTGACTTTTTAGGGGTATTGTGGTATTTTTAGGTAATAAATAAATTATAAAGTAAGTTATGTGGGTTAGGTGTAAGTGATATTTTTGAAATTAAGATAACTTTTGAGGTTGTTGGTTAATGTGAACTTTCCATTTTTGGGTGGTGAACATAAGTGTGAGACAGACGAAAACGGAAAGTGTGAATATAAGTATGGGACGGAGGGAGTACTACTTATTACAAAAAATAGATATCTTTAATATGAAGACAAATAACAGAAAAAGAGATGGAAAATAAATTAAATAAATAAAAAATAAGCGTATTTAGCATAAACACAAATGAACAGAAAAAGTCAAGTCTCAAATATATGTTGTCAATCCTCATTGCATCACCACTAGGCCACTGAGAGATTATGTAATAACTTCTACATATATACTACACATAATACGCGTCTTTAGCATATAGACAAATGAATATAAAAAGAGATTGTGTAATAACTTCTACGTATATACTACAGATAATACGCATCTTTAGCATAGAGACAAATGAATAGAAAAAGAGATGGAAAGTAAATAAAATAAACAGAAAATACGCGTATTCAGCATGGACACAAAATGAACAGAAAAATAGATGGAGAATGAATATTATAAACAGAAAATACGCGTATCGAACATAGGTGGTTAGTAGGACGTGTTGAATATAAAGAGAAATGAATAGAAAGACGTGTTCAACAGACGATAATAGTGAAAAAGCAGATAAAGACAAAATACATCACATAAATGAATAAAAATACGTGTTCAATAGACGATAATAGTGAAAAGGCATATAAAGACAAAATACATCAATAGCTACCCCGACAATAATGAAAAATAAACAACAAAATACATCAATAACTACGGAAGACGACTGCGTGATTTAAAAGTAAAACACTCAATATAAATAAAAATAATAATATTTATATACACTTATTTAATTTGCAATATGCAAAAACACTTATCAATTCATAACATAAAGCACACGAAAACCTATCACAGATAAATCACACGAAAAAACTATCACGTTAGTAAGTAAATAAAGGGTCAAATTTTAAAAGGGATATTTACTTTTTATTTTTTTCTTTCCTGCCCACTTTTTAAGAACAATTTAAAAATTACCCAAAATAACAAAAACACCCTTAACTCGATATTGACACGATTTGAATTTTTAAAAAAATCATTATCGAGTCAAGTTACTATAAAATACGTCTTATTTATTTACGAAGGATTACACGATTGTGCCCTTCAGTTTTTTTCAATTTTCTTTAATGCCCAAAATAACAAAAATACCTTTGACTCGATATTGACACGATTTTGAATTTTTAAAAAAGTCATTATCGAGTCAAGTTTTTTTTTCGATAATGACTTTTTTAAAAATTCAAATCGTGCCAATATCGAGTCAAGGGTATTTTTGTCATTTTGGACATTTTTAAACATCTCACTAAATTTTGGGCATTAAAGAAAATTGAAAAAAACTGAAGGGCACGATCGTGTAATCCTTCGTAAATAAATAAGACGTATTTATAGTACTGAGCAAAACACACAAATCACTAAATAATAACTGTAACTAATTTTAGCCCAATTCGCCATTGAACAAACTAGCGCACTCAATCCGGCCCAAACTACGCTCTATCAATAATTTCAAGCCTAAATCGAAACTTTTAATTACTCATAAAGTCAGGAATTTGTGCTTGCACATCCCATTGTTTATACCATCCAAATCATATGTCATTTGAAATTATCAATCGACCATTGACTTTTTATCTGATTAAATTAAATTATTAATCGATCTACGGATTTTTTTTAATTTTTTAATATGATTAAAGTAGATTGTATCTATTTCTTCTCAATTAACATTTTACAGAGTTTAATAAATATCTTTTTACGAATTTTATCAATTTTAGTAGGTAACGTGAGTAGGCTAAAACTTGTGTGTTCCGTGTCCTCAAATTCCGCATTTTTCAAAAGTTATTCTTTAATATTAAATGATATACTTTTTAGTATAAGACGTGTATCTTTTATTTTTTTGAAAAAAAATAATAATGAAAGTGTAACCCTTTAAAATAAAATATTTTACCCTTATTAATTACAATGTATATAATTTAAACAAAATATTGTACCTTTACATACCTATTTGCACCTGGAAATAGAAGAGACCAATTCTTTTAAGTTTTTCCTCCATCTCAAATTCGACTTGCACTACAATAAAAGGAAAATATACTTAACTTATTTTTTAATACACCTTAATTTTAAAATTGCCATCATATTTTTAAAACACATAATATACTTTAGGGTAAGTTTTGCATGAGACCGTATCATGTGAGATCATTTTACACTTTTGAAAATAGTTATCACTTTCGCTATAAAATATTATCACTTTTCATTTATATTATAATTTTTTAATGAAATAACATTATCACTTTTCATTATAAAAGTTATCACGTATTACAGAATCTCTTACGTGAGACGGTCTCACACAAGTATTTGTCTATACTTTATTATTTATTTATCAATATTTTAATTTAATCTTATTATATTTAAAATAATACGTATTTATTATTAGTATTATTATCTATTGATTTTATTATTATATTACTACCCTAAAATATTTGATTGTTTATATATATCGTTTGTTTTTTGTTCGTAGATTAATGAGTATTATTATTATATGTGTAGTGGGTAGTTGTATTAGAGGGAAGTGGTGGGCCATGTGATGTACTTTTTTACTAAAAATAAAATACGAATACTTTTGAATTGGACGCCCAAAATAATAAAATTGATAGTATTTAAAAATGACTAAACTTCAGCCCACTCAACCCATATACACAACCCCCATTCTGGTAAATAAACGGGGGTAATTTGTAAAGGCCTTCTTTTAGAATTTTGAAAATAGGTGATGTATACAGCTTGAAAAATTAAATTAAAGATATCATTCCACAGCCCTAATACTGAAACGTTCATATTCTCTGTTACTAGTTCCAACTCTTAAAACTTTGGGCCGGCCCATGCATACTTGAGAGTCCAGAGAATTCCAACTCTTAAAAATGTGGGCCGGCCCAAGACCACTTGATGTTCCAGAAGCAGAACATCCAGTTTGAATTTACGATGGTCCGCGTTACACAGTATCTAAACTCTGAATCTCTCTCACTTCCCTCTATAAATTCATTGTATAACCCTAGCCAACGTCTCCATTGGGGTTTCTACTCTTGCCTCTTGTCTTCCCAAAACCCTATAACTCATCTCTCTCGCTGAGTCTCGCCTACTCTCTCGCATATTCTATTCAGAAATGGAGTTTTGGGGTGAGATCCGCTCTTCTCCTCTTTTACCATTGTTGTATTCGCATTTCAATCCATCTATCTATCTATCTCTTTTTGTTTTTGAAATATTTTGGTTAAATTTGTTTTTGAATTTGATTGCTATTTTACGATTCTTCTAGAAAGAGTCTTGCCTAGTCTTCGGTTTTACTTGGTTTCGTATGAAATTGCAACATAGCTTGATCTAAATGTATGGTAGGGTTTTAGGACATTATTGATAGGGGCATTTCTCATTTGTAACATACTTGGTATAACTGTCGAAGTTTAATAGCATTATGTATCAATAAAGTTGTTTTGATATGGAGTATTGTACAGCGTTTTATTTTTTTCATTATATTGTCATTTGTTGCTGTAATCCTGATTTAATCAAGCGAGGTAAAAGCTGTTATGGTAAAGTAATGAATTTATGGGTTGATCCTTGTTTTCTAGGATGCCTCTGAAAATGTTCTTTGCAATAACAATTTTTTTAGTGTTGTTTTAATGGATTTGTTTTCTGGAGGCACACAAATTGAGTCAATCACCTAACTCAATATTTTGCAACCTATCTTGTATAATCCCAGTTAAGTTGTTCAAAAGATCTTCTGTCACTCAATTGTTTAGGGTTGGTAATAGCTTATAAAATGCTCATTTACTGTATGTCCCAGGTGTTAAGGTTAAATCTGGTGAATCTCTCAAGGTTGCCCCTGTTGATGGCATGGTTTTGCATCTTTCCCAGGTCTATATATACATTTTTTTAAAGATTTTGTATCATTATTATATTTCTTTCAGATGCCAATAATAGTGTTAAATTTGTGCCGCTTGTTTTGCAGGCTTGTGTTGGTGAGCTGAAGAAGGATAAGGGAAATGAAACAGTGTGTATGTTTGTTAATGTCCAAGGAAAGAAGCTTGTTCTTGGAACACTATTTACTGATAAGCTGCCCCAGCAACAATTTGACTTGGTATTTGATAAGGAGTTTGAGATATCACACAATTGGAAAGGTGGAAGTGTCTACTTTTATGGATACCAGGCCAGAAACCCTTTTGAAGATGAATATCCTTTTAATGTTGTTGTCTAACTTTATCATTTCTTGTTAATATGTTTTTAGTGTACTTTTTTTCTACTCTGTGTTGGTATTTCTAATCAATAATCATCATATTTTGATACGTTGTTCCTTGACCATCGAGTTTTCTTTCATTGCCACGGAGTTGTCAGAGGGTGATTCTGGTATCTTTCCTTGTTTGATTATTTCGTCAGCTCATTTCCTTCTTCGTTATCACTTCAGTGTATCTGTTTGATTCTCAGTTCTGTATTTAGTATTCACTTATTTGTATCTTTTTCAGACGAATCTGATTCTGATGCGGAAATCCCTCTTACTGCTGCTAATAATAATGGTAATAATTCATGCAAATTATGATTTTAATGGTTTAATTAGGACTGTCTTTAGGGTTGTATCTAATTTTTTTGGGATATTAACTTTCAGGGAAACCTGAACCGAAGTCTAAGAAAGATAAAGCTGCTGAATCAGAAAAAGTTCATGCTCCCAAAGGGAAGGAATCTGATGCCGGTAAGCAGAAGGTGAAAATTGTTGAGCCAACAAAAGAAGATGACGAGAGCAGTGATGATAATATGTCGGACAACGATGGCGTTGAAAATGACTCTGAGGTAGTCTACTTCATATGTAAACTTCCATGTCATTTTAATTGTGTCAATTTATTTGTTATGTTTCTTATAATTTTGGCCAATAATTGACTAATGTTAAGTGTAGCTTTAGAAAGCAGCTGCATGTTTCAATCCGCATACGTGGAGAAATTTATATTGTATATTGTGTTTGTAATCTCATTGTAAATGTTTCATCTCTTAATAATTCAACAATGTCCCTTTTGAGAAACTGCAGGATGATGATGATTCTGATGACTCTGATGAATCTGGTGATGAGGAGACACCAAAAAAGGTTTGTAACTTTGTATTTTTCCCCACTGTATGTAACATTATCTAAATTTTACTCTTTATTACTGAAGGCTGAGATAAGCAAGAAGCGACCAGCTGAATCAGCTACCAAAACCCCAGTGCAAGACAAGAAGGCAAAAGTAACTCCTCAGAAGACTGGTAATACTCTTTTCTGTATGCATTAAGAATCTTGGTTACATAATATTTTTTTATTATAATCATGTATTTTACTATTTTCTTTTTATAGACGGCAAAAAAGTTACTGCTCACATCGCCACGCCTCATCCAGCAGCGAAGCAGGGGAAGACACCAGCCAACAAGCCGAATCAGCAGACGCCAAAATCAGGAGGTTCTCATCCCTGCAAGAGCTGCAACAAGTACGTCCAAATATAAAAATATTGAATGAAATGAAAAAGAATTTTGACTGACATTGGTATTGAAATACACATATTTTTTGGCAGGACATTTGGTTCAGAGAATGCATTGGAGTCGCACTCGAAAGCGAAGCATGCCAGCGAAAAGTAAATTTATGGTTTAGTCTGAAATTCTCTGCACTTTAGTGTTACTTGTTTTGATGTGTAAAGGCAGGCTATGGAGTAGAGGTGAAGTTCTAGCAGGAATCATGTAGTTAAAAGGTTTATGCTTTATGAATTTTGGGTTCCATGTGGATCAATATTTTGTTGTGTTTTCTCCTTTATTAAGGTGAATTGTTTGGGTTTCTACCACATTATCTACTCCATTCTTTTGTCTGCATCAATTAATATTTAATCTCCCATAGTATGTGCTCCATCTTGCATTAGTTTAAGAGGTGGTTTTTTGATTGACCTTTTGATGCTTATTAGTCTTTTTAGGCAAAAAAAAAATAAATAAAAAATAATGATTATAAAATTTTATGTGTATTAGGTGAGGGTGATAAATTTTAGAGCTTTACTTGGCTGACCACAGATCACCGGGTGACCTTCTCACATGGGGTTGTGCAGTGCGTGCTCCTATGTGAGAGGGTCATGTCTGACCCGTGGTCGGGTCAGCCAAGAATTGGCCTAAATTGAATGATTTTACTTGGTATTCATGTTTTTCTGATTATGCCTTGAGTCACATTTTACCTGACACTTGCATTGGGTGATGGATGTACTCTTCTATGTTGTTTCTTCTGTGGTTTTGATGGTCTTAGCTAACAATTCATTTACAAACATTTGCAAATTTGTTTGCTAAATGATTGAAATTTGAATTACGGAATGGTGCATTTCTTCTTTCTTTGTTCATTTGTGCGAAATAAATTCATCGAGATGTGCATCTCTGTAGTAAATCTCACTTGTGTTATCTTGTTGTATCAATTAATTGAAGGCAAAAACATGTGTGCCCCCATATGGGAACACAACCATTCTCCTCCATACTTTATTTAACTCTATGTAGTGCTAGAAATTTAAATTGCAAGGGGGCAGGTGTCCCTGGGTACAAGAGCCTCATTCTTAATTAAAATCTGGACATTATTTTTGTAATTTTTGTAAATTTTAAATATACCCATCGTAAATGCAAATTCAAAATTTTATTTATAAATGTGGAATTGTTGACTAAGGTTGTGTGTCACATAAATAAAGATAGAAGGTGCATTCCCGCTCTAATGTATGATTATCGTTTAATTTATTTTAATCTGTAATAGATTGAGAGACACTTTCATTGTTGTATTTCACTCTCATTTTAAATCCGTGAAGTATTTTACACTTTACCTTTACTAAAATAGTACTAGTAAATATATTATTATGATAATACCTAGTATTTTTTTACATATATTTCATCATAATATTTACTTTTTCAAACAACCCAATAAATTTACACTCCCTTTTTATTAAATTAACTAAAATACTAAAACACAAAATTTTATGAAACTCCAAGCATAATAATACATGCAATACAGAGAAGGAGAACACAAAATTTTTTGAAACTCCAAGCATAATAATACATGCGATAAAACTGCCGGAGTATGGAGGGAGTACTATTTTAATATACTATAGGGGAATTGTTTATCGGTGTGATGGCTTTACACTTCCTTTTCATTAAATTAACTAAAAAAACAAAATTTTTTGAAACTCAAAACATAATAATACATGCAATAGAACAGGACGGAGGGAGTATTATTCTAATATACTATAGAGGATTTTTTTTATCAATGTTATGCATGATTCTATGAAAATATATTAATTGTTTTATGTGAATCACATCTATAAAAAGAAAATATAACATCTTTATAACAACATTAGTGGGATGAGAATGCACTGTTATCCACCACAACAATAGCTAGTGCAAATGACTCCCAACATTTTTACTTCTTCAGCTACAATTTTATACACTGCACTTTTCACGAAGAACCAAAAGAGTACTTGTGCTGCCAATTTTTTTTTAAAAGAAGATTGTTGTAAACATAGAAACACATCAAACTGTGATACTGAATTGGATTTTGCACATAGATGCTAATCAACACACTAAAGCAAGAGAAACACAACAGTTCCCATGTTACATCTAGGGGAATTTCAAAAGGAACAACAAAAAGAGAAAAAAAGGGCATCATTTGCAGTACTATGAGGCGATGGAATTCTGAATTACACAGCACAACGGATGGTTGCTTGGTGAGGCCACTTTTGTGTTGAAATGAATGTGAGATATTCCAGACGCGTGTGCAATCTTTTCTGCATACAAAACTGGCCAACCTGTATACAAATATCAACATAAGCTGCAACAAAAATAACAGCATGCCCCAGCAAGAGTACCTGACCCTGCACACCTTCGAGATTGTATTAAATCATCAATTAACATATTGACCTATACTTCTCATAATGCTCAACAGCTCAACACACAGCAGTAGGTTGAGTAGAAAGGAACCTTACCTTTTTCAAAGTATTACTATCTGAGGATTTGGTTTCGAGTGAGAATTTAGCAACTGAGCACTGAGTATAACAAGAGAATACCATAATTCTGAAGGATGATATGGATAATAAGAGGAATGTTTTCAATTCATTACAGAAAAAATAATTTTTGAGTCTTAATTCTAAATCTCATTCAAGAAAATAAAAGCATGTATTAATGCATACAATGTAATTATACTATAAACAGGCAAAACATGCAAGAATCAATAAAAAAACAGAACTAGTTATAGGGAAAAACAAGTCGATACTTCAACAGGTTATGGATGTTTACAGGGAAAAGAATCTAGGACAACTTCCAATTTCCTATGAATTGCATGGGGTTGACCAAATCTGTAATCAATAACTTTTCCTGTAAGTTAAACAGCAAATTCAGGGATTGTTAGACTTAGGTCAGTTGAAGATATTTTGAATCATGTGCCAATATCAGTTGTTCTTTCCTCTTAATTACTAGTCATTCTTTGGAAGGTGGAGTGGGTGAGAATCAGGAAATGGTGAATTTTCCCACCTGAACAGTGAAAAATACGCAGCAAACATATTTGTCACCAAATGGGATATGGATGAGTCGAACAGAACACTAACAGCAACTCATTTTTCCTAGGACTTCCATACATTCACCAATGAGGTTCCTGCAATCCTGGTTTTCCTACAGGTCAACAGCAAATTTAGGGTTTTTGGTTTGGCGGAAAAGTATTTTAGTTCATGTGCTTGTATCGTTTGCTATGCCTCCTAAACCTGGGTTATTTCTTTGGAAGGAGAAAAGGGAGAAAATGGTGAATCATCCCCACCTGCACAGTGGAAAATAGGCAGTAAGCCTTTTCTCACGTGAGGAGAAGGGATAAAGATACGAAAGCAACAAGATACAGTAAACAGGGATAGTAAAACAAAAGAAAGGAGACAAACCGAGAAATCTGCTCGGGCTTTAGTAGTCATAATTTCCATTTCCTTGCTCTGATGGATGAGGATCATTGTCATGGGCCCGTTCATCATTATGTGCAACACCGTTGCTTTTATCTTCAGTGTTATTATCATGATCTCTAGCAGAATCAGCATTCTCTCTTTCCCTATTCCACTGCTCAATTTTCGCTCTTCTTTCAACACTGCTTTCTCTTGCATTTCTCCTTCCACCAGGACTTCTGCTCCTGCTACGTCCACTTCTCCTACCAGGACTTCTGCTTCGAGGTCTTCTTCCTCTATCATGGTGGCGGTGGTCCCGCCTTCTCCCAGAACCATGACGCTCCTCATGGTTACGGGGAACAGGGCTGCGGCTCCTGCTTCTACTGCGGTCATGCCTTCGCCTTCCCCTCCGAAAGAGTTGTTGCCTCAGCTCTCTTCAGTAATGTTATATCCATCAGTCACACAAAATATGACACCAAGGTTGAAAAAGAAACAAATATAAGCACTATTTACCCAAAACACACCTGCTTATCTTTTTCAGATGCATGAAGTTGCAATATCCACCTCGATTGCATACATTTTCTTCATACTGCCTACAAGTGGCCTCCCGGAAATCCGTCACCGGGGAGAAATCAGCAATGATGGGCCGCCCTAAAATGATTTAATATCTATTCATCAGGACAAAATCAATAATGAAATTTGAATCAGGCAACTCAACATTAGTTCTAGACTTCACATAACCTCATTATATTTTCATTAGACTGTTTTAAAAACCATAAAAAACCCAAGAAAGACAGATCAATCAAAAAAGGCAAATTCTATAACCATTTTCCTTAAAGTTAAAAACTTCTTAAAAATCAAAGAGACTACAGCCCACTGATGTATATTTTAAGACTTCAAACATCTCAAATTTAGAAGAGAGAAATTACCTTCATAAGACCTTCCTACGAGATTCTGAAGAGCATTTTGAGCTTGGTCTTCCTCCCTAAACTGGACGTAGACATTACCAACCATGTGGTCAGCCAAATTATCACATATGTTGAGGCTCTGAATGTCACCATATTTGCTCAGCTCCTGAAACAAATCTTCATAGAAATCCTATTGATAACAAAGTTAAACATATAATTAGAAAGACCCAAGTGCTTCCAATTAATCAAAAAGTTTCTCACATTGACAAATCACACAGAAAACCACAATGTTTAAAGGAAATTTTTGAGTTGACAAATCAGATCTAAATTTGATGCTTCAACTTGCAACACCTAAATTGGTTAAACATAAATATACGCTTTTATACAAACTTGCTCGAATCAACCACAACATACAAGATCAACAAGCTAATCAAAGGCAAAACAACAACAACAAATCACACATAAAATAATTCTTACAAATGACAAATAAATCATGACTAACCGACAATAAAATCACACAGAAACATCAAACTAAATTGGAATAAGAAAAACAAGGTATACTCGAAATAATTACACATCTAAGTATCTAACATTAGGGGAATAATTTCGAAACCTCGAAATGGGATTGGATCTTCTTAGGGTCGAGGGGTTGACCCTGAGGGTCAACACCTGGGGTGATCATATCGGGGCGTTGGTACATGTTGGAGAGCAGGAGTGTGGGGCTGATGCTGGGTTTTGTATGGAGACGCGAGCACCGGTCACCGTGCCTACACGCGCCGATCTTGAAGTAGAAAGGGCAGTTCACCCTATCCTTCTCGGTTCCGAATATCGATGCCAAGTGCTCCGCCATTGTTTTCGCTTCAAAATTT
Source organism: Pogostemon cablin (assembly GCA_023678885.1). Taxonomy (NCBI): domain Eukaryota; kingdom Viridiplantae; phylum Streptophyta; class Magnoliopsida; order Lamiales; family Lamiaceae; genus Pogostemon; species Pogostemon cablin. The sequence goes on from CM042983.1 coordinate 3,835,360, forward strand.
CTCCGTCTGTCCACACAAGGGTTTCTTCAAATTCGATTTGACGACAAGAGGGGAGGACTACACTTTAGGGTTTGAGAATAAAAATGACTGTAAGAGACTTCTATTAATGAAACATATAATAAAACAAAGAAATATTATTCAACAAGCTGGTTTGCCCGAGAGGTTAAGGGGGCAGACTTAAGATCTGCTGCACAGTAGTGCGCATGGGTTCGAACCCCATAGCCAGCAATTTATTTTATTAAATGTTATTATTTATTTTATTTATTTTATTAAATGTTATTATTTATTTTTTTGCTTTTTTTTATAAGTTTGTTTTTTTATTGGATTTTTGGGAAATTTAGCAATTTATTTTATTAAATGTTATTATTTATTTTTTTGCTTTTTTTTTTGTTATAAGTTTTTATTAAATGTTATTATTTATTTTTTTGCTTTTTTTTTGTTATAAGTTTGTTATTAAATGTTATTATTTATTTTTTTGCTTTTTTTTGTTATAAGTTTGTTTTTTTATTGGATTTTTGGGAAATTTATCAATTTATTTTATTAAATGTTATTATTTATTTTTTTGCTTTTTTTTGTTATAAGTTTGTTTTTTTATTGGATTTTTGGGAAATTTAGCAATTTATTTTATTAAATGTTATTATTTATTTTTTTGTTTTTTTTTTTTTTATAATAATGTCAATCATCGCATGTTTTAGATGGAGCATTAAACGGGTAGGCAATCTCCTCCCATTCTTCTAAAAAACATCATAATCTTGCATTAGGGATTTGCATGTTATTGTATTGGGTGTGGTGGTGGTATTCCTCCCAAAGATCAACTAAACTAAACTCATTGAATATACTATTTGAGTAATTATTTTATGCTAGAATAATATGCAATTGATCCAAAGAAAATTTCATTTGTCACATGAAAGAACATAAGCAATTAAAGTAAATATGTAAATATGCCCATAAAATATAAGAGTGAGGGTCTTGTGTCTGGAACATTGTGCGCCTTTAGAATTTAGTATTATGGGTAGTAACATATTGTTTTGTTTTAAAATATATACATTTTAATTAATAAGGGTATATCGTTTTGTTGTGAAAGGTATACACATTTTATTAATATTTTTTATTTTTTATTAGAAAATAAAGCGTATATAATTTAACACAAAATTCTAAAGAAAAGTGTTTCATGCACCCAAGTGCACACAATTTTTTTTTTTGCCAAAATGTTAAACATTCGACGGCCCATTATTGAAATGAAACACAAGAGATAATAGTATTTCTGAATCATCGATCATATATTCAAGAAATTACGTACAAAGTTTGTGACTGAAAAATATTATAGTAAGAGAGAGAAGAAAGTCAACCAAAGCACTGGTCACTAAGAAGCGGGCCGGGAATGGATCCCTGATCAAGAAATTGCAACCCAAAGACTCGATCAAATAATTACAGAACCGATTTTCAATACAGAACCGATTATTATTAGAGGATCAAATATATAAAAGTGGTTATCATTGAATGGTAGATAAATGAAAATAATAATGATTTTTTTTATTCTTAAACGTAAACACCAAACATCAAGCATCATCAATGATAATTGATGTATTTTTAATTATCTATCTTGTACTCTCTCATGTGGCTTTACCCCGTCAATGGTTGTATAACTGAAAAAAATTGAATTTGATACTCAATATTTTTCATTCTCTTTTATTACACTTTTTTCATTACCCCTCACATATATCCCATATTTTCTTAGTATTATGTTTCACTTTACATGTATCCCATAAAACCCATCTCATTAAACTCGACGATTTTATACAAATTTTTTATAGTTATTTTAGCCTTTTCTCCTCTTTGAAGAACATTCTGAGAAGAGACAGATAATAATATGCTCCACATCATTAAAAAACTCAAGCTTAATAAAGGAATTCAAGTACAGAAGCAAAGGGATCCTCATTAAACAAAAAAGAAAACTGGCATTCTTAAACACTAGAGAGTTGTCTTAAAATTAGATTTTACATGCTCAGCCTGTAAATAAGATGTTCCTCAATCCTCATGACTCAATTAAAGGGGGGCAAAAACCAAAATTTTTAGTTTATTTAAAACAGTAGTTGATTATCCAAATCATTATTTGTTGAGACAGAACGCCAATCCTCAATCTAGTCTCAACTGAACTCATCGAGTTTTAGTAGGGTTCGACTGGAGCACGGAAGCTGGCTCCTGCATATACCGCTTCAGCACCAAGTTCCTCCTCGATCCTTAGAAGCTGCATCATATGAACACCCTTGTTAATTTTCAGGCAAAAAGAACACGAAGGTTTTGGAAAAAGAAACGAGAGATCATATGCTTGCCTGGTTGTACTTAGCAAGACGTTCAGATCTGCAAGGAGCTCCGGTCTTGATTTGGCCCTGATGAATGCCCGGGTGCCGATTTTAGCACACAAGTATACTTTGGTGAAATATACAGTGAGACGATATAACAAATGAAAATTACCGTTGACAATCCAACTGAGAGATCAGCAATGAAAGTGTCCTCTGTCTCACCACTGCATCGAATTTTTTTTTGATTATCTTGATGCACACTAAATCAAATAAATAATTAAGAGTCGAAGTATCATACCTGCGGTGACTGGCCATTACACCCCAACCAGCATGCTTTGACATTCTTACAGCTTCGATACTCTCAGTCACGGATCCAATTTGGTTAACCTGGTATTCAAACAAAAGACATGTTGTATCGTTAGGGATTGCAAAATCTTGTGCATTAACACCTCAAGAAGAGTAGGGAACACATCATTACCTTGAGAAGGAGAGCATTGCATGACTTCTCCTTAATTGCCTTATCAACTCTCTGCATGTATAAAAAACCCAGAATTTAAGGACAAGGTACAAAATACGGAGTATATCAAACTACTGATGAAGCATGGCGATAAGGATAAGTGAACTCGGTTCATAACAGCAATCACCTTGGGATTGGTAACAAGAAGATCGTCTCCTACAATCTGTACTTGAGCACCAATTTCTCCAGTAAGTTTTGCATAGTGCTCCCAGTCATCCTGGTCAAATGGGTCTTCGATTGACACAATAGGGTACTCGGACACAAATGACTTGTAGAGGTCCTTGAGTTGGTCACCAGAGATCCTTTGTTTCCCATCATTGTTCTGTCAAATCGAAGCAATGAGTGATAAAGACAAACTATAATAGGAATTCTTACACAATAGTACATGTACTATATTATACATTAACTACCTCTTCCTTGAAGTTCAAATCATAAGTTTTATCTGATCCATAAAATTCAGATGCAGCAACATCCATTCCAATAACAACCTAGAGGCAGAAGCAATATCCAAATCTCAGTACCAGTGAAGCAGTGACAATCTGCTAAAAGAAATAGTGAGGTGCAAGGGAATAAAACTCACCTTTCCAGTATAGCCTGCCTTCTCAATAGCTGTCTTGAGCAATTCAAGGCCTTCTTTGTTCTCCTGAAAAAATAAATCAAGTAAATTTGTGAGAATAATCTAGAATGTAACAGAAGAAAGATCCAACAGTAATACTGTGGTAGTATAACGTTACCTGAATGTTGGGAGCAAAGCCACCCTCATCTCCAACGTTGGTGGCATCCTGGCCATATTTCTTCTTAATAACAGCCTGAAAACCAAGAGGGTCAGACATTGTAAAAGGAAATAACTCCTAACTTGGAGCACTTTGGATGTTGTTGGCATTACCATTAAGAGAACATACATCTCACAATCCAACAGAAGCATCAGTTATACACATACATTAATTTATTTATTTTTTGGAATAGATGGCACTTGCAACCTCATAACATACATACAAATTCAGGCAGAGCAAATATAGTACTTGAAATCAATAAGACCAGTCATAATAGGGAAAGAAACCAACAAGGGATGACTTGCCTTCAAATGGTGATATACTTCCACGCCCATCTTCATGGCTTCTTTGAAGGAAGAAGCTCCAACTGGAAGAATCATGAATTCCTACAGAGAAAAGTTAGTGTAAGCTAGTGTGTGATAGGACAATAATTGATAAACTGATGACAAGAGGCATGCCTGCATAGCAAGTTTGTTGCCAGCATGTGATCCACCATTGATGACATTGAAAGCAGGAACAGGGAGCACCAACTTCTTGTTTCCAGCAAGGTTGGCAATGTGCTATACGCAGAAAGAGAAAATCAACTATGTTTGCATCCCATGGCACAATCAGCATAATAGAAGTTTCAATGCTTTAAAGAACAAATTCAGTTGACAAATGACGACGCATGGTTTGGAATGACAAATGACCCAAAGGACAGAGATGCACAAGTGTCATGACCTAATATAATCATCTAATTGAAAAGGCATACCAACCTACCAATACAGGGTTTGCCATAATTTATTATTCAAGATAATTTAAGTGAATAATGATTATTAAAAAAAAAAAAAAAAAAAACTGATGAGTGTACACGTCAAAATTACTATCTGTATACCTTGTACAAAGGGATATCAAGGGCAGCAGCTCCAGCTTTGCAAACAGCAAGGGACACAGCAAGAATGGCATTTGCACCAAGCTTCAAAAACAGAATATTATATCCAGAGTTAATGAAATATTGACAGGAAAGAGACAATGAAAAAACAAATAATATACCATTAAGATACCTTTTGCTTGCACCAACCCCACTCATTCTGAGTTCCATCAAGTTGATGAACCATGAAGTTATCAATACCAGCCTGATCAGTTGGGTCCTGCAACAGAAATTACAACTGGCTTGAGTTATATCAGTAGTTACCAAGACATCATTTCTCTACTTCATTGCCATAAAAACACAACCTTTAACTTCAGATAATTCAGTACTTCATCACATATAATCGTCTCAAGAAATGACTTTCGAACAATCTAGAATTATTTTACCAAAGATGTATCCATGTTAAGAGTTAAAGAAAACCAACCTTTCCAACAAGAGCAGGTCCAATGATAGAGTTCACGTTGTTAACAGCCTAGACAACACACACCAAAAAAATATCACAACATGAATTAATAAAGAGTTGATTAGAGACAGTAAATGCAATATATGATCAAAGGCACTAACCTTAGATACACCCTTGCCAAGGTATTCTGAACCTCCATCCCTCAATTCAAGAGCTTCATAAATACCTAAAAAAAAGAATAGAAAAATAAGGATCAATCAATCGGTATGTCTCCGTTGGATATAAAATTAAGAACTTTTGAACCACTAACTACGAATACATTATCAAACATTTAAAATTACTGGAAGAAAAGCTCTAAGCCTCCAACAGTATGAATCATGCCAATTAGAAATTTGATTATCTCAACTGCAATGGTATCACTAAGTGGTGAAATCGAACTTTTCTTTTTTCAACCACATAAATTTAAGTCGAAAAATACAAATAGTTTTAAGAATCTAGAAGAGGGGGATATATGAGTGTTTATAGATCTTACCAGTGGATGCACCACTAGGAACAGCAGCTCTAGCCCAGATTCCATTCGATAGATACACATCAACCTAAAATTAAAATAAATACAAACATATCAATTGAGGAACCATTGACATTTTCTGAGGATTAACACGAAAATATATATCTACAACTACTTTAACGGCGTCGCCAAAGCCTCGTACTTGAAGTAAGAAGTCTAATTTAAACTACGATTACTTCAGCAAGAAATATAAATCAGATCGCTATAAAATAAAGAGCATGCAAGAGAAAGATAATCGATAACGTACCTCAACAGTAGGATTTCCACGGCTGTCGAAGATCTGACGGGCCTTGATGGACTTAATAGACGCCATATCAGAGAGAAACTACAAGATCTGGAGAGAGATGAGAGGGGGTTAGAGCTAGAAAGAACAGAGAAGGTGCAGTGAGAAAGAGAGGCGAGCGAGGAAATTAGGCCTTGCATTTGTATAGTTTTTAAGTTAATCAGAACCGTTGATTTTTGAAATTAAGGTTGATTGGGCATCAAGAAAATACTGTGTGCGTTGGAGAGGTCCTCGATTGTGTCGAAATATGTGAAAAATTAATTACTAACACTCGACACTAATCTTGGCTAATATCTAATCATGAAAATGGGTACAAAATATGTGAAAAATTAATTACTAACACTCAACACTAATCAATACAACAAATCTTGCTAACATCTAATCATGAAAATGGGTACAAAATCTGTGAGATATTAATTAACAATCAACACTAATCAATACACAACAAATCTTCCTAACTTTTACCGTAATGTCGTGTAAATAAATTTTAACCAATCATAATTTTTTTCCAGGAAGAGTATATCACAAAATTCTTGGCTAATATATTAATGGATGAGTTTTATGTCTCCAATTAAATTTAATTGATTTTGTTAAATCTGAATGTATGGGTCTAAATTCATACCGCAAGACATCTTATCTTTATACATATAAAGTAATTGACAATAAATTTTTAAAGAAAATATACAATAAACTTTACATATAAAAAAAGAATTTTAAATTATAAAATTAAATTAGAAAAATTTTAACATAGACAATTTTGTAAAATGCAGTAAATATGGGAAGGAGGAAAAAAAAATAGTGTGTCCATCTGAAATGAAGTCTTAGAAATATATATGGCTAAGCTCACATAATAAAATAGCTAGTCATAGAAACACATATTAATGGTGCAACTTATTTAAATTTAATCCCTCGAGAAATATAACTTTTAAGTTACATAAAAATTAATGTTTTACCGTGCATTTTCAAAGACGTCTCATTGGAGAATTATAAAGTAGCCAAATTTGAAAATTTAGAATTGCCTTAAGTCTCGAATCAAATTATTCTCAAGAATATTCTATTTTCTAAATCTATATAGAAAATAAAGAATTGAAGAGAAAGAACATATTCCTCTCATGCGGTTATATATATTTAATAATGATAATAATTGGTAGAACAATTTCAATTTTTCCAGCACGGTTGCCCCTAGAGTAGTTGAAAGAAAAATTATTATGATTTAACCAATACACATAATGAGTTTCATTTTGAGAATTTATTCTCACATTTATGGCAGCGAGATATGATAATTAATTATCGCTTTTTATAAGAAAATGTTTTCATTTTTCTTTTAAAATTAAGTATCAATTCATATCGGTTTGAAGTTGTGAGATAATCTTGTCAAAAATAATTTATGTAATTTTTTTTAATTAAAAGAAATCTAAAAAATCAGTGATGGTTGATATACACCCACCCATGACCCAACAGCCCTAAATGGCTCAACAAAGAAAGACATATACGAGAAATTATAAAAGAGATGTGGGTAATAGCACCAAGATAATAACACACACAAACAAAAAAATATACATTAGAATATCTCAAAACTAAAATATCAAAAGTAAACTCAAAAGTGGCAATGTTCATGAATCATGACATATTATTTCATTATAACACCTACTTTAAATATTTTCCAGATAAATTTAGCTTATTACTTTGACATAAATAAATGGAAAGTTGCGCATGGTGTTTTAGGTCACAGAATGATTTTTATTTTTATTTATGAAAGTAAGGTCAACAATATAATTAAACCAAGAAGTCAAATAAAAACAACAAATGGAGTATATAAATAAGAGATTAAAAGAGAAAAAATGAGGAAAAAAAATGAAAAAGCATATAGAAAGCAAATACTTTCACGTGGTTTGTGATTATTTCACCTACCAAACTGATCACGCAATGCTTCAATCATTCATCATCTCCAAGTTCCACCTAATTTTGTTTTAATGAGACAATTTTCCTATTTTAGTGAATTTTGTAAGAATAAATTTAATTTTTAATAAACTTTTGACTAGGGTTGCATTAATCCCTTCTTTGCATAGAATTGGAGTCAAATTGGGTTGAATTAAAACAAGCAACATCACTAATATTGCATGCAGTTCTATTTGATTTTTAGCTTACCACTCCCTCTGTCTCTAGTTGAATTTCACATTTTCTGATTTCGTCTGTTGCTTGTCGAACATCTCCAAACTGCAACGTAGAAGAGACTGAGAGATCTGTACACAAGCTCAATTTAAATGAACTCCTTTTAACTGAAAGTAACAATTGATGTACATGTTTTATTTACCCTTCATTTGGTAGGGTAGATGAGATAAAGAAGTATTATAGGGGTAAGTATTATGTATGTTGTAATAGGTAGGTAATATTTATATATGAGTTTGTTTGATAGAATGTATAAAGAATGAGAATAATATGATCAGGTGTTTGGTAGGTAATATTAGTATTGAGTATAAAGTGTAAAATTACGTCTATACTCTCTTTTAATTGGTATATTTTCATAAATAATAATAATCATATTAATACCTGTTAAAAAATTAAAATTTCTAATTAATTAAACCTTCATAACACCATCTAATATAAAATCTTCATCTAATAAATTTAATAAAGTGGTAATAACAGCTGATTTGTGTAATTCAACTGGATAGAAATGAGTTGCTTTTAGGGCAGCCTCAAATTCATCTTTTTTTTTACCATGAAAAAATGGCAAAATCCAACATTATAAGAGAATGTTTATGAATGTGTATACAAAACATAGCATTTATAAACAAGTGATGAGCGTAGAAATTACTAGAAAATAGGGTACATTTTTAAGTAGGTTTTATATAATTAAGGTTACTTTTAGTGGTTAATTTCTTAAATTCCTTAATATTTGTGGAGAGGATTCTTTTGTTGGAATTTGTAGGATTTTAAGTTAAAATGAGCTTCTACATTCAATTACGAAGACGTGAGAAAAAACGGGGCTCGATTCGGAGTTAAATCGAGCTAAAACAGGCTAAAACAAAAACGTTGCACAAGCTGGAATTTTCTGTCTCACAGCTGCGGCCCAATGGATATAGAACTCATTTTTTTTAAAGCCCAATTGACACCTTTTGAGCCCATTAAATTAATAATGGCAGCAACATGTATGGAAAAGGTTAGGAATTGATAAAATGAAATTGGGCTCACCTGAAGACCAACCCATTTCATGGAATTAAGGCAGCCGCCCATTTCTTTATTAGTGTGCTAATTGATTAATGTTGTGGGCATCTTCAGCCGAGAAGCAGCAGTAGGAGGAACAACAGCCGATTTCCCCCTCCACACATCTCACTCCATTTGTTCTCTTCTTCCCCATTCATCTTTCATAAAATTCCACCATCCCCACTCATTTAATTCACTAATTCCTTTCATCCTCTACTCCAAGTGATCAAAGAAGTAAGGGGGATTGAGATTGCAAGAGAAGATAGAGACTTTATTTTATTTTGTAATTTTCTTAGGGTATATTCATGGAATTTTATAAGACAATTTATTATGTTTTGCTTGAGACTATGATAGGCTAATCTCCTTTGTGAGATTAGCTCTGATTGGTGTTGGATAATTTAGGTTTTATGCAATTTGATTTTAATCTTAATTGGGCATTTGTGTTATTTATATCATTGATGCTTTAGATCTTGATGTTTATGATGATTTGTGTGATAAATTGTCATGGACATGTAATTAGATTGAGAAATCAATTATGTGTTTAGGATAGTTTATTGAATCATTTCATCATACACTTCATGTGCATTAATTTAGAATGAGATAGAGATATCCTTCTAGATTTAGAACCCTTTGATAGAACATCTGATTAACTTAATCGAGAGATTGGTTGATTAGGAGAGGAGAACCATGCCATTAATGAATTCATAGTACCTTAAAAGGGAATATTGCATATGATTTAGTACCTCATTAGGGAACTCATAGAGTAATTAGTACCTAGTGGGAGGTGTTCACTTTGGTCTCGATCATATGTGCTTTTAGGAGCCTTATTAAGGGTCTACATCCTATCCGTCTCGAGAGAGAGTTTAGGTGAAATTAGTGATCGCTTCTATACCTTGTCCATGAGAGATTAGAATTAATTGCATAATTACTTAATTATCTATGTCATGATTGTTGTTAATCTCATCCTTGCATCATTTGGAACCCATTCATTTTGCATTCATTTTATCATTTATTTCTTGCATTAGTTTAATTGCATTTATTTACATCTATCCTCCTATTCCGTCGTCCTTATAAAATCACGATAAATTTGAGATCGCTTAAACTCTAGTACCTTTCTCCCTGTGATTCGATAAATTCTTTAATTGGTCATCCCGACTACAATCCGACCAATCTGCTACTAATGGGTTTTATTGAGTTTTGAAGGTTAAAATAGGGTAGAAATAAAGTAGGAACGAAAACGAGCAAGAAACGGAGCTGAAAAGACCCAACTCGAGTTGTAACATGCAACTCGAGTTGCAACACAACTTGTAACACAAGTCGAGTTGGGGTCCGAAACGTGTCTAGAATCGTCCAGAGAGCTTACTCGAGTTGCAAGGTCCAAATCGACTTGCAACTCGAGTCGAGTAGTGGGCAGAGCAGCGTCCAAAAATTGTCCAGAGAGCTTACTCGAGTTGTAAGGCCTTACTCGACTTGCAACTTGAGTCGAGTTGGGTCCCGAAGGCAGTCCAGTTTCAGAGCATTGCAACACGACTTGACAGACGAGTGCACGACTTAGCAATACGACTCGTGTTAGCTTACTCGAGTTACTTTTCAACTTAACACTGGTCGTGTTGCTAACTGGAGTTGGGTACCCCAACTCGAGTTGGGTTATTTTGGGCAAAAAATTGGGATTTTTAATTTCCTGTGCATGAAGAAGTGAAAAAATAGCCCAGTCAAGTCAGTTTTCGTGGCCCATGGTATATATACAGATCAGAACACCTGGAGAGAGGGACTGATCATTCACCACAGAAACAGAACGTGAATTTAATTCACGCACCATCCATCCATTTCCCAATTCACATCAAACCATCCATTCATCCATCCCATCAGTTCGGAGGAAAATTCAAGTGGATTTTGAGAGTCAATCCAATCGGAGAGACGGAGGGGGAACGAGAACCACGTGACACTAGGGTTTCATATTTTTCTCTATTCTTTTCAATTGTTTATTTTGTTATGAATTCGATAGCCATTAGGGTTGTTTGTGACCTCATGGGCTAATTACTTTTACAGTTCTAAGGATTGAAGGTTAATGTAGTTGATTTGTGAATCTAGACTAATCCTGTGAATTCATACTGTTGATAATCCTTGTTTATTTGATTTATCCAAATTTGTTATACGTTTGTAACGTCTTCATAGTATATTATTGATGTTGCCCGTGATGCTTGATATGTTGTGTTAGCTTGTGTGCATACGTGTTTAATATTGTCTGTTTGCTAGGGATTATAGTAGTTTGCCCATGAACACGATAATCCTAAGGGCTGGTAAACAAGGTACTTGAGTGTCTTAGTGGAACAATGCAATTAAGAATTCAAGTAGGAAATGAATAGGTTTGAGTAGTACTTTCAGAGAATATATGTTAGTCGAATTGGCCATCCGGATGTTTATGAAATTCGCCTTATTAGTATCTAGGAAGGAGGTTCAAAACTATTAACGCATTATCTCATAATGTATTTTCATTAAAACAATATGAATGAACAGTAGGACGTCTAGTAGGCCAAAGCAACTGCATTAAACCTGATACCTTAGATCTGTTATTTCTCTCTTGATTAATCTTAAATAATTCCTTACTTTTATTTATTCTGTTATTTATTGTTTCAAGAATTTTAGATATTAATTCATTCAAATAATTGGAAATTGGTTACAATAGTTCTAATTGAATAGTAATATAAATTAAATAAATAGTTAGCTGTCTCAGTGGGAACGATATTATTTTTAATTGGGGTACTTGCCTCTACAATTGATATCTCTACACTTGGGGATTTAATTGGAGTGCGCAATTTTAGCCTAACACTAGCTATCTCTTTCAGACAACCAAACAAACCTTGAATATTGTGCCAATTCATGATACATTGTTTTGGTAATGAAAACTACCACAAAAGAAAAACATGGCCCCTGATAAGTTACACGAGTGTTACACCAGATACGATGTCGTTTGCAGGAGAGGAGTGAGAGGGCTTCGTATCTTTTGTTATAGTACTGTTGTTGGGTCTGAATTCAGGATGAATGCAATCTTAAAAACATTTAATTATTAATGTTAATGTTGTAATAAAATTGAAGTAGCTCGATGATCTCATTTTTCTTTTCAAATATACACAAGAAATTAAACAAATTCCATTCAAGTCTTAGCTCGAACTCTTATGCTCAAACCTAAAAGAATACATGCTTTTAATTTTCTACAAGTAAGAAACAAAAACTGTAAGAAAGCGGTATACATTGATGAACAAAAATAGAGCAAAATGAAAGGTAGAACATTGACGACATGGTGGTGCATTGCTCGTGGAGGCGAGCGGCTTCCATACGATAACAAACACGAACGAGCTGTTCATCGTGTTCATGCTAAGGATGGGACGAACGTGCCAACATAGCCGAAGCCCATGATGAAGAAGGCTAACGACTGGACGTATAGGTAGATGAAGTAGTGGTTTTTACCGAATGCAATGTCGTAGCAACCGCAGAAGAAAAGGTAAGCCCCGGTGGCGAGCTCAAACAGATGAACTCTGTCAAAACGAAACATGTACAACTAAGATTCAACGTTATCAAGAAAACGCATGAATGTGCATGCAGAGAGAGATGTGTATCGTTTAATACTTAATCAAACAGTACTGTACTTAATGATCATACCTTTCTCCAATTTTAAACCGTGGTTTTTTGAAAGCTTTGGGTGCTGATTTCAGCTTGAGAGCATCACCGAGCTTCTCGGTAACGATCCACTCGTTCACCCTCCCCGCCTCCAACAAGCCGATGAAGGTAGCTTTCGTCCGATGCAGCGACATCACATTCTCGAAAAGGATCCAGAAAACCAGGAGATGGAGAGACCTTGGAGTTCCAACTGCATTAAGGAGAGTGATGATTGAAGGAATGTAGATTGCACCCCACTTGGGAATCTCAACTTCAGGTACCAACACAGTAGCAGGAAGTACAACACAGTAGAACATAAAGGTGACTATATGTGCCACAATCTTCCTTATGAAGAAGAAACTATATATCACATGAATCTTCTTCCACAATGTCACTTTCTGCAATCAACAACACACATGCATCATGCATGCATCAGTTTCACAACCCTAAATCAAGATTCAGACACAATTCAACTGAGAAACAAACCTTGTTTCTCATGATCTCCACCACCATCTTCCTAAACAGATTAGCCGGTCCACACGACCAACGATGCTGCTGGTATCGGTACGCCTTGAGCGTGCTAGGTAACTCGTTTTTCACCTAAGAAAAATCTACATTCAGTAACAAAACATCCTCCTACATCCGATCAACTCCTCCTCAAATCAAACATTAACATTTTTACCTTAAGATTACCAAGATACAAAAATTTCCATCCTTTAAGACTAGCGCGAACGGCCAAGTCCATATCCTCAACCGTCGTACGATCCTTCCACCCTCCGGCTTCCTCGATGGCTGCAATTCTCCACACACCAGCAGTTCCTTGTATTTTCATCAACACATGATACTTTTAGGCTTACTGTGTTCGTTATGCAATTTGCAATAGGAGGTTGCAATAATTAATGTTGTCTAGATTACTAGGTTATAACTTATGGTGTAATGATGCAATGCACAATTGCATGCTTTAACAGCACTATCCTCAACAGTTAATAGAACTCATAATCATGATGGTGATGAATTCTATTAACTATTAGTAATTACACTACTTTAATAATTGATGCAAGAAAATTATTTTAGGTAATTATTAATTACCATTGAATCCAAAGAATGCATATGTAGATGATCCTACTTCTTGCTCCACAGTGAAATGATAATCAAGGGACATTTCCTGCATCCTTGTCATCAAGCATTCATCCGCATTTACTGTAGAAAAAATAATTACATTAATATGAACATATTATCCGACTAATTAAAAAAATAAAAAAATAAAAAATTTGCCACAGATATAAATGAAGGGTGGTGTCGGTAACTGAAGGGCTGAGGTCCACCACGCATACCAAGCTTGAGCACATGGAATTGCTGGCTTTGAAGAGGTGGGGTCAAAGGACAAAAGTACCCCTTGTATGAATATAAAACTATAAAGAAGCACCCCTCTCCTTTTGGAGAAAGAAAGATTTTCTGCACTCTATGGCCCCATATCTATACTACAATTCTAATTTGCACCATGACATCAATTCACTGGTCATGAAGTGCCAATGAAGTAAACCAACAACACTCTTTGAATCAACTTTCTATCATATGCAAAATCCTTTATTCTAAATAAATGATATTTCCTCTCATTTCCTTAGTGTGGGAATAGAAAATGGGACCTAAAAATGATCCCTTTAAGATATTACATGGCTCAAATAACCGAATCCAATGGTCTTCTTTAACTCTTCACTTCAATTATCTCATTTGTAAGTGTTGGAACAAAGTGTTATTTCACTAGTACAGATTGTCTACTCCACGTGGTGTTCCAAATAGTTTTTCAGACATACCAGATGACTGACACATCAGCATTTTCAAAATTTGAAACACCAGATGGAACATCATGTGGAGTAGGCAAACTCGGGCCATTTTTCAATGGTCTATGGACCTAAAAATTGATAATTTTAAGATATTATTACATGGCTCCAATGGTCAAATCAAATGGCCTAGTTTTAACCCTTTGAAAATTCAACTCCCACAAAATATAATGACACACTACATGTGTCCGCCAAACCAAACACCACCCAGCAAAGGTTGTAAAAGAGATTGAATTGAACTTGGTGGATACGCAGTCCTTGTCACTTGTGCACTCTAATGGCCTCACCGACACTCATACTTAAAACATAATTAACATGCAATTAACAACAACCTCGTTTATGACAAATATAGCATATAATCCTATGTTCTAACTTAACAACATATGTGATTAGACATGTAAGAATATTTGCATGAATAGATACCGAATTTCCAACGGGCTTGGACGAGGGCGAGTTGAGGGTTGTGAACCAAAAACGGTATCGTTTGCCATAGGAAATCGGGTTCGGGTTGAAAATCCGCATCAAAGATTGCTACATAATCACATTGTTTGACATACGAGTGCTTTAATCCTTCCTTTAATGCCCCTGCTTTATATCCATTTCTATTGTCTCGAATTTCGTACTTAATGTTTATCCCTTTGCTTGCCCATCTCTGGCATTCCATTTCTACCATGTTCTGTCCATTTTATTGCAAAAAAGGATCGTTAATTAAGATAGTTATTACAGCCAAAAACAGAGCAGCAGAAGAATGGTTGACCTTGATAATGGGGTCGGTTGAATCATCAAGAACTTGAACTATGATTCGATCAGAAGGCCAAGATAGCCCACATGCAGCTCCAATGGAGAGCTGATAAACCTGTTAAACACAACAGTTTGTAACGAATGCTAAGAAAGTGGTAAAAACATTGTGGAATGAAATTCATGCGAGAGATAGGAAAAAAAATGGACCTCTCTTTCATTGTACATAGGAATTTGAACAAGAACCATGGGGTAAGCAGAATTTCCGACCTCCAAATCATCTTTCAATGGCTCCCATTTGTACCTTTTATCAGGCTTTCTACCAAAGAGCTTCACCAGTGTAATAACGACAGCCATGTACACCCTCTCAACGAACAACATAACCGACATTGCGAGACAGAGGAAGACAGCAATCTTAAGCAGAGGAACGATCAATGGCGCTTTGATCTGATCCCATATTAACAGAAGCTGTTGGGAAATGTCGTCTGCAGTACCCGGGATAACCGACGTGGTCTCCATTGGGTGGTTCCTCTGTTTTCTTGCAGAAAATAGGAGAAAAGGAAAGAAAACAGAGGAGAAACAGGGGAGTGTAAGGAAATCAAGATCTATTCAAGGGTTTATATAGGCTTTGTCTTTTTTCCCTTTGCGAAAATTGCAAGAATATCTCTCTTTTGATTTTGCTTCTGTGGGACGCAAAAACAATGGCAGCAGCAGAGGTGCAATGTCAGAAAACACTTGCAAAAATCTTCCACCTCCTCCCAAAAAGAGAAACCCCTTCACCACAAAAGAATTAATTCAAAACCAAAATGTACAACTCATAAACCCTTGATAATCTCTCTCTCTCCTCTCTCTCTCTTTCTTTGTTGGTTTTTCAAAGCCAGAAAAACAGGGCTTTCTGGCAGAGAAAAATGCAGGATAATGCAAAAGGTGGGAGAAGATACAATGGAAAAAAAAAAAAAAAAAGAAAAACTAAATAGAGGAAATGAAGATAGAGAAAGAGAGGGAAAGATGGAGGAGTGGTGAGGGAGGGAGGGAGAGAGAAACCTCTTTATAGAAGCTCTGTTTTAGCTTCACGTTTAGGTTCCTTCTATTTTTATTTTTATTTTTATTCTTTTAATTTTAATTTTTAATTTAATTTCTCCTCCTACTCTTCACCATTCCTGCATAGCCACATAATTCCAAAAAAAAAAAAAAAAAAGCCCTGAAAATAACCCACAAACTACAGAACTCACGTCGATGCAAAGTTCGCCGCCGGCGGAACTCCGGCACTTTAATTAATTTTCAAATTCGGATGAGAGTCGGGTGCTTGCTTATGTTTTTTTGTCTGAGGTTGAATTATGAGATGACGAGTTGTTGAAGTATTAAATGAGTTAGTTATTGGAAAAGAAAAAGGAAAAAAAAGAAGAAGATATAAATGAGTTTGAGAAATTTGTAATTTTGATCCGAAAGTTATACTTAGCTCCAATAAATAAATTTTAATTTGTCAATTTAGGGTTTTTTTTTTCACTTAAATCTAATTGATTTTTTTATTAATTAATATTTCAAAATATTATCGAAAATTTTTTATATTAATTTCCTTTCAATAACTTAATAACATGTCAAGTGAGAACACGATTTTTTTTTGGCCACCTTAATTAAAAATTAAAGAGTGTATATTGGGTGCACCCATATGTGTATACCTTTTTATTCTATATTGTATACATATTATTCTATTTTGTATACGTGTTTTGTAATAATTGTATACTTTTTTCACATTAATTTTCCATTTAAAAAATTAACATCCATATGTGTATAATATTTTATTGAATATTATATACAATTTTTTATTAAAAAAATTAACAATTAAATTATATATATTTTTACTCTTAATTGTATATGTTTTTGCTTATATTTGTATGTGGGTGCACCCTATCTTTAGGTGTACCCGGGTGCACACTATAAATTGTCAAAATTAAAACATCAAAACTCACATGTTGCTCAATAGTTTAAGATTCAGAATTAACATACATGCATTTCATTCCTGATTATATATATATATATATATATATATATATATATATTTATTTATTTTTTTGATCAGAGGGAGTATTCATGGAATTGGTTATATGTGGAGCTTTTTGGTCACACTCAATTTTTTAAGATTAATAACAAATATTAAATATTAAAGATAAAATATGTCATAAATTACATTAAAAAAAATTATACACATAACGGTTTCATACAATAATTTTTGTCACATAAATATAGTCAATTCCATGTCATTCAAGGCACCCTGGGGAAATATATTCTTAATTTGAAAGGTAATACTCCTTTCCATTCCAATTTTTTTTTCACATTATTTTATTTTCATGGTCCTAAAAAAATTTTCACGTTTATAAAATGATAAAAAGATTAAAATAATTTACTTCTCTTTATGTTTTATTTAAAAAATATAACTCATATTTAATACTCCACTAAAACACCTTTTCATTTTTGTTAGTATAAAAGGCAAACAAAAACACCTTATCATTTACTATTTGTTAGTATAAAAAGGCAGGAAGTTATGTGAAATGGATAAGAAATGATAACTATTTTAATTAAAAATTATCCTTCAATTAATAAAAAGTAATAATGGTGTAATTATCTATTACATAAATAATTTATAATATAAATAAAAAGTGATAAAAAATTTTAATAAAAAATGATACTCCCTTCGTCCCATAATAAAGTTCACCGTTACTATAGACACGAAGTTTAAGAAAATTTTTTTTACCAACTTTATTGACTTTTGAAGAGTATTGTAGTATTTTTAGATTATAAATAAATTATAAAGTACTATGTTATGTGTGTTAGGTGGAAGTGGTAAATTTGTAATTAAGATGAACTTTTAGGGGTGGAGATTGTGTGATATTTCCTTTTTTGGGTGGTAAAGTTTAATGTGAGATAAACGAAAATGGAAAGTGTGAAGTTTATTATGGGACGAAAGGAGTAACTAATAAAAAATGTAAAATAGTCTTTCCGTGAGATGGTGTCATGCAAGCCTGCCCCCATAAAAAACACACACTAAAATATTCATAAAAATAATAGTTCCTTCGTCCCACCGAAAGGTCTCCATTTATCATCATTTTCCCCTTTTAGTAAAAGACCCCACATATGACCCACCACTCACTACTAATACAACTATTCACTACATAAAATAATAATACTCTTTAATTTACGTGAAAAAACAAATGAGGACATATGACCAAAACAAAGGGACTAGGGAGTATTTTTTTAATTAACGTGCAAAAAATACAATTTTTTTTTAACAGGGACTAATTTTTTAAATTTTGAAGGGGATAAATAAAACCACAACCTAACTGCAAGTGTTTTAAAATTTAAAGAACTAAGATAAAATTAGTTAAGTTGATATTTTGTATATTGGGTTTCACACGTGCACTAGTATATGTATTAATTTTTTTATTTAATAGTGTTTATTTGTTTTTTAATGTATGTATAATTTTTTTATAAGTATTTAGTGATCGTTAAAAAGCTAGGAGAAATTCGCTATATATAATTCATTAATGATACTCCATTAATATATAGTATAAGTTTTGAATGTGTATATAAAAATTTAAATTTGCGCATGGGATGTACAGGAGAAATTACCAAATTAATTCATAGAAAACTAGTTATGAGAATGAATGCAATTTAGGAGATTAAATTGAAAAATTTTCCAATAAATTAATGTCGAAACTGCCCTCGTGCCATCATTTGTCTTCCTCAGCCAACGACAAACCAGATGGTAGTACTAAATTAAGGTTTAACAACTACTAATTTAGAATCTCAGTAATCAAGTAGTAAATAGTTTTAAAATATGGACATTCTTGTGTTGTGCTGAGAAAAGAGTTTAGTAAGAAAAATTGAATATAAATAAGAAAATCTGAGATATGACAGGGATGCAAATTGTTGACTTGTTGTAAAAAAAACATTATAATATAATGCAAATAATTTAAAGGGAGCGGCTATTTGCACCCCAAAATTACTGAATGTACCCCAAAAATATTTAAATTGACATAATTACCCTTATAAAATTTATATTTGTTCGGTTATTGCAACCGAACAATCATCTAACAAACTGTTCGGTTGCAACAATCGAACAGAACAAAGAATTCATCTATTACCTGTTCGGTTGCTGCAACCGAACAGAACAAAGAGTTCATTATCTGTTCGGTTGCAGCAACCGAACATAGCAAGATTTGTTATTTTTTTTAATTTCCCAACAGATAAGATATCAGATAAGTTTTATAGATATCATCGATCTTTAAATAAAGATGATGATATCTATAAAACTTTTCTGTTATCTTATTTATTCGGTAATATAGATATGAATAAAAAAACACAAATCTTGTTTTATTCGGTTGCTGCAACCGAACACATAAAATAAATAAATTCTTTTGTTCTGTTCGGTTACTGCAACTGAACAAATAAGATATATGAATTCTTTATTATGTTCGGTTGCTGCAACCGAACAAATAAGATATATGAATTATTTATTCTGTTCGGTTGCTGCAACCGAACAGATAAGATGGATAACTGTTCGGTTGTTTCAACCGAACATATATAAATTTTATAAGGATAATTATGTCAATTTAAATATTTTTGGGGTATGTTCAGTAATTTTGGGGTACAAATAGCCGGCCCTAATTTAAATTTATTAATAATAACACGCCACAAGTATCATCTCTAAATTATTAATTAAAGTTGTTAAAGCATTGAAGTCAATCATTCAGCAAATTATGATCTGCAGTTAGTTAAATAGCTTTTTTTTTCCCTTTTCAAATTATCTTCATAGAGAATATGAAATTTAGTTTGTTTAAATGATTCTAATTTAAATTATCTACAAAAAAAAAATAAAAAAAATTGTGATTTGTGAGACGATTTTTACAGAACCGTTAGCATCACAACATTTTAGTTCGACATATATGGGAGTAATAAAATTTTTAAAATTTTTTGTGCAAATTATGGTTGGATGTAACGTACGTACTCCTTCCATTCCATTACTCCCTACCCCGTACCGGAATAATGGTTACGTTTATTTTTTCTACTGAGATTAAGGAATATATTATTTTAATGTGTAATAAAGTGAAAAAAATATTTTAATGTAAGATTTTAAGTGTATTAGTAATGAGTGTGCCCATGGAGAGACAATTAATTAATTTATGTAAATCCTTTTACCAAAAATGGTAATGTAATTATTGAAGTGAGACGTCCAAAATGAAAATGTGTAACTATTATTGTGGGATGGATGGAGTAATACATTTTGATTGTTTTATTAAAAATAATAAAAAAATCAAAATAAACAATTCTGAAATATATGACTCATTTTTTTAATTTTTAAAAAAATGACACATCAATTCTAACCCGCTTAACTGATTTTATATTGGCAAAAACTTGTGTGTGTCCGGGCGCACGGGAACACATTCCGTTTGCCTTTAAAAAAATTTTATGTTAAATTGTATACCCTTTAGTATAAAGATGTGTACCCATGACAAAAACTTGTGTGTGCCCGAGCGCACGGTAACACATTTCATGTGCTTTTGAAATTTTGTGTTAAATTGTATACCCTTAGTATAAATATGTGCACCCTTTTATTTTCTGAAGAAAAATAAAAAATATTAATAAAATTGTATACCCTTTAGAATAAAATAGTGTACCTTTATTAATTAAAGTGTATACCCTTTAAAATAAAGTAATGTACCCTTACCCATAATACTAAATTCTAAAGGCGCACGGTGTGCGCCCGAGCGCATACAAGCCTCACTCTTTTATATTTAATTTTTTATTATTAAAAATATCACATTATTTTCAAAAGTAAATAAAGGTAGTAAAATAAAAAATATGAAGTCTGTATTCACAATAAAAATGAAAAGTTAGTAATACATACGTAACCCTCCAATTAATACGCGCTAACAGTGTCATCGCCCTTAATACACCTAATTTGACGTTGATCTCACCAATGAGACTAATCTCACACGGATTAATTAATTTATATTTATTTAGGTTAAAAGTGTAGGATGACAACTTAGAATTAGTAATCGAAGATATGATAGTTCGTTATGCATCAAATTAAACAACTCTAAACAGCCCATGCAGCCCATGTATCTACTTATATGCAATTAGACATTAAATTATTATTGTAAATCAGTATTGTCTGGTTTTGAAGATTGTATGCGTAACTTTCTAATATTTTCTTAGAATTAAAATTAGCATATACCACATTTTAAACAAAAAAAACTTATATGAGACCGTTTTATCTAAAGATTTATGTGAAATAAATAAAAGTGATGATATTTTAATAAAAAATATATTTGGAATAATGAAAAATAATAGTATTACATTTAATTGTTCTAAAAATAAGTTTTAATATAAAAAAAATGTTATAATATTTTTAATAAAAAAATATAATAAAGGGCTGGTTTACCCTACAATGTTTATGACATACTCCACTTATAAACGAATAGAAGTGTTTTTCTTTTGTTTTATCCGGTGTATTTTACTTTTTCTTTGTAAAAATAGAATTCTCTTTGGAATTATATTGTGTTACATTTAATTGTTCTAAAAATAAGTTTTAATATAAAAAAAAGTTATAATATTTTTAATAAAAAAATATAATAAAGGGTTGGTTTACCCTGCAATGTTTATGACATACTCCACTTATAAACGAATAGAAGTGTTTTTCTTTTGTTTTATCCGGTGTATTTTACTTTTTCTTTGTAAAAATAGAATTTTCTTTGGAATTATATTGTGTTGTGGGTTGTTGGATTATGTAATCTGTTCATGAAACGAGTAAAAATATTAATTTTTTTTTTTATGAAATAGAAAAAGGAATATTCAAATTCTTATGTTCGTAATATTTTCATATTCACAATTTAATATGTTAGTAAAATTTTCATATTCTTAGTAATAATCTTTTATTCTATAGATTAAAAAGAGTAAAATTAAATTACAGGAGTATCGCTCAATGAGTTTACACCTTACAAACTTAGGGTAAAAATGGAGAGTCGTTGGACATCGAAATGACATTTTAGCTAAATCTGTTCCCCAAGCCCTTCTATAAGCATTCAATTTATTTGTATTTTTCATGATTATTATTATTATTTCCACAACTTAATTATGTACCCTTCATCAATATAGGAGTAATCATTTACTCCATCTGTACAGTAGAGATGCCCATTTTATTATATTCAATGGCTCATTCAAAATCTTTATTTTTAGCTTTTAATAAAATTGCTCCACATATAAACCACCACACACTATTAATACAACTATTCATTACACATAAAATAATAATATTCATTAATCTACGCACAAAAAATAAACGGTGACCTTTCGATAGAATGAAGGAAATTTTTTTTTTACATATTAAGAAATATTATTATTTTATATAAAGTGAATATGTATTGTTGTAATAGTGGTGTGTAATAGACCTTGTGAGTTTCTTTTGCTAAAAAAATAATAAATACTCCATCTGTCCGTCGGAAAAGTATACATTTTGTTATTTTGGGCATCCGCATCAAATGTATACATTTCTACTATAAAAAAATATATTCTTTAGCAATGGAATTTACCAACGGAATTCAATCCGTTGGTAATTACCAACGTGATAGCAACAAAAATGACATTTTTCCTTTAGTAATGGAATGCCAACGGATTTATTCTCAATTTTACCAACAGAATTTAATCCGTTGGTAATTATCACTGGATTACCAGTTGAATCATTATATAAATTACCAACGGATCACCAATTGAATAATTTACCAACGGAATTGAATTTTCGTTGCTAAAAATTTACCAACCACCACTTTATCAACGGAAATTTATCAACGAATTTCGTTGTTAATCCGTTGGTAAACCAATTTAACAATGGAATTGAGGCTTTTACCAACGAAATATTCCGTTGGTAAAAAATAATTTTTGTAGTGTTCCCTTTTTAAATACATGGAACTCACACACATCACCAATGCATTTAATATATGAGACTCACACACCTCATTAATACAACTATCTACTATACATTAAATAATAATACTCCTTAATTCACGTACAAAAAACAAATGTATACATATTGGGCGGATGAAGAGAATACTTTAAAATAAACTATCAAAATAAAAATATAAATATTCCCTCCGTCCCGTTGAAACGTACGCATTTGCTTTTTGCACGTAGATTAAGAGATATAATATTTTAATGTATTGTATAATTTACTGTAAAATGAGTAGGTATATTAGTGTGATGTGTGGTCCCAAAAAGAGAGAAATAATTAATTTGTATGGGTCCTTTTACCAAAAAAGAAAATACACGTTTTATATTGAGACAGACCAAAATAAAAAAACACTTACGCTTCAGTGGGACGGGGGAGTATTTTATTAATAAACCGGAGAGTATTATACTCCATTTAGTTCATTAATGTTTTCTACCTAGAAGAGGGTCTACCTTGATCAACAGGGAAAATACATTGAATTAAATAATGATTTAATTTGCTTCATAAAAAAGAAGTAATAAAAGTTATAGGTGGAGAGGTGCTTTAGCAAATAGGTTTTCAACAGCTTGACAAAACCTTTATCTTTCAGGAAAAGATAATGTTCCATCTACACACTTCTGTTAAAATTAATAAATCTCTCTGTTTTTGTCAATCATATACTTAGGTTGTTGGAAAATTTTCATTTGATTATTTTTTTAATTAAATAATAATAATTGAAAAAAGAACTGATCATTAATTTCTTAATTAAGATGTACCTCCCACCCTTTTATGGTAAAGATTGATGTACAATGCCCACCTTTCCAACTAATTATCAAATGCCAAATAAGTATTAGATTTTAGTTTGGGTTGATCACTTCATGATTGATTCATTGACTTGGGATTTAAATTTCATGTATAAACAAAATCATTCAAACATGTTAGTACTAAATAAATATATCTCAAGATTATACAATATTTCCACTCCTAAAAGATATATCTCAAGATTATATAATTGGACACAATTCATCATTGATTTTTTTTCAAGATATTAATTTTACATTTTGTATTTCTTGTTCTTTGTTCCATGCTTATTTTAATTAGTAGCAATTGATTATAAAATTTAGATACGAGAGTGGAGAAGGATTTTTACATGTGGATTTAGCTCTATGAGATCTTTTTTGGAAGTGAGCTCTTTAACAACATTACGAGGATTTGGGGTGATTAAAACGAACAATAATTTGAGTTGTCTACTTGTTTTTTGTTTATTCGTGACTTATAACTTATTATTGTTATTATGAGAAAGTATAACAAGTGTTGTTTGAATACGTGTGTAGAAACTATTGTAAGAAATTATTAGATTTAGATCTATTCCCTTTATATCATAATATATTAAAAGTGCCTTGAGTAAGTGTTAACATTTTTTCCCATTTTATCCTTACCTATATTTCTTTAATACATTTTTATCCTTCATTTATTACATTACTAATATTCATAATACATATATAATATATTAAAAGTGACATTATTAATTATGATATATTAATGAAATGTCTTTTTATTTAATGAAATGTCTTTTTATTTTCTATATAATTTATTTCATGGTTAACATTTTTCCAATTTACCCCTATATATTTTTTTTTTACATCTATAACACCAACTTATTATCAATAATTTAAACTCTTTATATTCTTGATCTAATATACATTACATTAAACTATTTGTATTCCTACCTTAATTAATTAGTAATAATTATTAAGTTATATTTGTTTGTGACTTTTTAGTTTTTACATTTAATCACCTCCGAAACATCACATTATAAATAGTTGAAGAAAAAGAAGGGAATTGACAATGGTTGGCACCAAAAAACATGCGTGGATCAACATGGATTTTAGAGGAAACTTCTGAATAAATACAACGGTGAAGAAGTAGATGATGGAGTTGATATAACTTATTATATCAACAATGGTTGGCAGAAAAAAAAAAAACATGTGTGGATCAACATAGATTGTAGAGGAAATTAAAGTTCAATTTTCGAGCATGATTTATACAAGGAAGAGTTTATCTGAGGTATGTGGGAAAATGTACAAAATAATCGGAGATGGAAACAATTATTTTTTAAAATATGTTACGAAGATGATTGAAGAAAAAAGCATCCTCTATTATGTATTTAAATTTTTATGAATTCGTCTGAAAATTTTTTTCTCAATTTTTTTCCAATTCATTCCCTACATTGCTCATTATTATATGCAGTTTTTTTTCTTTTTTCCTTCCTTTCTTTTTGTTTTTATTATTATTTTTTAATGTTAATTTGTATCTTATATGATTGCATTTAAGTGAATATTTATATTAATGGCAAATTCCTTATAAAATCAAAATGTTTTTGCCTTTTTTTTCCAATTAATTTGATCTCTAAATCTAATGCGTTTTTGCCTTTTTCCAATTAATTTGATATCTAAATCTAATGCGTTTTTGCCTCTCTTTTTTTTCCAATTAATTTGATCTCTAAATCTAATGCTTAAAGTTTGATAAGGAATTCCAAATTTAAATTTAATGAATGGATTGATACATGTTCAGACTTATACTTATGATAAATAAATTTGGTTTTTATATAACAAAATCCTTTTTTTTTCTTTAGCCATACAGATCGATAAAGTTGCATTTTTTGTGCAGCCTATTGAATTGTATTTTTTAATGCAGCCTATTGAATTAAATAATAAATGATTGAAGAAATCAAAAGATAAAATCAACTAAGTGTTAACATTTTTTCCCATTTTATCCTTACCTATATTTCTTTAATACATTTTTATCCTTCATTTATTACATTACTAATATTCATAATACATATATAATATATTAAAAGTGACATTATTAATTATGATATATTAATGAAATGTCTTTTTATTTTCTATATAATTTATTTCATGGTTAACATTTTTCCAAATTTACCCCTATATATTTTTCTTTTTTACATCTATAACACCAACTTATTATCAATAATTTAAACTCTTTATATTCTTGATCTAATATACATTACATTAAACTATTTGTATTCCTACCTTAATTAATTAGTAATAATTATTAAGTTATATTTGTTTGTGACTTTTTAGTTTTTACATTTAATCACCTCCGAAACATTACATTATAAATAGTTGAAGAAAAAGAAGGGAATTGACAATGGTTGGCACCAAAAAACATGCGTGGATCAACATGGATTTTAGAGGAAACTTCTGAATAAATACAACGGTGAAGAAGTAGATGATGGAGTTGATATAACTTATTATATCAACAAGACGGCCCTTCCACTCGGCACCGTCGGATCACTAAGGCCGACTTTCGTCCCTGCTCGACGGGTGGGTCTTGCAGTCAAGCTCCCTTCTGCCTTTGCACTCGAGGGCCAATCTCCGTCAGGCCCGAGGAAACCTTTGCACGCCTCTGTTACCTTTTGGGAGGCCTACGCCCCATAGAAACTGTCTATCTGAGACTGTCCCTTGACCAAGTGTTAACATTTTTTTCCCACTTTGCCCCTACCTATTTTTCTTTATTACATTTTTATCCTTTATTTATCATATTATAACTCTAAATATATTAAAAGTGATATTATTAATTATAAAATATAAATGTGATGTCTTTTCTTTTTTCGTATTATTTTTTTAACCTTCTTCCCAATTAATGATATATAATAATATTTACTATTAAATTATACTTGTAATGTGATATTACTAATGTTAAATTTGTATTAATAACTGACTCTTCATTTTTCTATAATTATTTTAATAGTTATGTTGTATGTAGTAGGTGATATTAATATAATTATTTCTTTATTCATCATGTCTTTCCACCTTCTTTTATTAAATTAATTTTAATGCACCTTTTTAACTCTTCATCTTCTGTTTACTACACCCTACACTATTTTCTTATATATTCATTTCTATTGCTTGGATTATCGAATTGATGGATTTAAATGTTGCTAAGAGACATGGTTTCCAAGTAGAAGTGCTCAGGTTTGATCTCGTGAAATATTAAGCAAATATTAAGCAATTTTATTTCTCTTTGCAAAGGTTGCACACAAGCAATTTTATAAGAGATCAAGATTGACTCTTTTGGGACTTCTCTAAATGTAAAATGCTCAAGATAATCTGTTCATTTTTTATTTTCTCACAAATCTATGAATTAACAAGGATTCTAAAAGTATAATATGTTATCATTTGATACAATTCAAATGTACAAACTATGTTGTATCCTTTTCTCTCTTTGTCATAATGCATTCTAAACCCTTTTTGGGATTTTTAATTTGTCTTTTCTTATAAAAATATCTTGATATGGTATGAGAAATGAGACCCCGATCCATTCTTCTCACACTCCTCTGCATCTATAACTGAGGAATTCTGGTGGTTCGTTATTTTGGATGGTGAACTAATTAATCATAACTTGCAATTGTATTTTAATTTTAATCATCATACATTTTGACTTTGATTAACAATCATACAGTGACTCCTTTCCATGATGGTACGAGGACTCCTATGTGTGGGCGTGCATTGAATCCTTATACACCGATGAGTTCACCTAGGTAATTGAGATTCTTATTTTTCTATTATACGTGTGCATAAGATAAAGGTTCAAAGATCATGACTATGTTAAAGATAACATGAAGCAACCAATTATTAGTTACTTGAAGAGTTTTTCTTCCGTAAGAAAGAGATGTAAAGAAGGCTTAGAAGAGGAGGATGCATAAGTCAATTAACAAAATCTGTCTTACTAAAGAATCTTTGCAAGTTTTGGTTTATTATATTTAACATATGTTTCCATGCATTTTATTCTCTAACTTATTTTTTTGGTCTAACTTATTGTCTATGAACTACAGGTTAACTACTATTCAACGACTGTAAAAATATATTATTTAGAAAATGTGTATCCTTAATTTCCACAAGTCTTACTTAAATTCTTAAAAGATATATTATGATGAAATATTCTTGAAGAGTCATATTTTTATTTTACTCTTTGACATCAGTAAATGTAATATACTCATTAAAAAAAAGATTAACTTTATTTCTATTGCAAATTAATCACCATCTTTGAAAAATTGTAAAAAAAAAATCACAACATTTAAGTGTTGTTATAAAACGCACCAAAAAACCCCTACTTTTAGTTACAAATTACATGCATTTTGCAACAATACTTTTTTGCAATTTCTCAAATGAAGATTAATTTGCAATATGAATAAAGTTTTTTTTTTTACAATTAACCCCTAAAAACAAATAGTATAGCATACTAATACGTACATGTGACGTGCAACGCACGTCCAACATAACTAGTAACTTTAAAAGCAAACAAAATTTAAAGGCAAGTTCAAGAAGAGTACTCAAACAAACGTGGAAACTCGATTTGAGAAGTCATATGAATATGGTATCATTATGTTCACAACCTTACCATGGACAATTTCGTAATAGTAGAATTACACACCAAGCAAAAGAGAATAGGTTTCCTATTCTAAGCGGTGTTCCATCTTATATTCCAAAAATAAAATCAGGTGATGTATTGACTATCTGATATGCTGGAACACCAAATAAAAATTTATTTGGGATAAGCAATCTCATTTCGAAGCAAAATGAGAGAGAGGGAGATCTAAAGAAAGAACTCCAGGCGTGCACTAATATAAATTAAACAATAAGTACTGCAAGTATAATTTTGATGTGTTATAATATAATTTATTACAAGTATACATAGGGCTGGACGAAAATACCAAAATATCGATATACCGCAGTTATCGTATCGTAATATAACGAATATACCGAAAATTTCAGTATACCAAAAAATCGATACGGTATGGTACCGTACCGATTTTTCGGTACGGTAACAGTAAGGTAATTTCAAAAAATCGGTATTTCGGTATATACCGAAATACCGATATTTTAATTAAAATAATTTAATTTTAATTATAAATATATATTTCTAATTTTTCTGACCACTAACATAATTAAACCCATTAATTAATTGTTGCTGATATCAGCAGTACTCACATACACAAAATGAAATTAGAATTTCAATTCAAACCCTACTACTTCCTGCCCCCAACCCTCTCTCTCTAATCTCTTTCATGCTGCCGACCTTCAATCCTTTCCAACTCTCTTTCTCTAGTCTTTTTCCTGCCGCCGACAACTCCCAACACCCCAACCCTCTCTTTTTCTAATTTTTATTTTGAGCAGCTGACCCCAATCCCCCTCGGCCCTTCTCTCTCCATTTTTTATTCTCATCTACGATACGCCGACCCCAACTCTCTTTTCTTTCTCTATTTTGATTCTCATCTACGATACGCCTCCGCCCACCGATCTCCGTTGTATCTTAGCCGGCCGCTAGCCATTTCTGACACTCTACGTCCTTACAGTCTCTCAAATCTCTAATTTTACTCACTTGCTTCTCATTACCAGTGCATTGATTTTTTTTTATGTATTGATATTGTGTTCTAAATTGGTACGCTTACACAATGTTTGAGTAATAATAAGTTGTTGAAATTTTGGATCTACTGTATGATTTTTTTTTTTATGTTTTTGTTGGATAATTAGGTAAATGATAATGTGTTAAAGCAGTTTTTGTTTTCTCGGTATGAACTGGCATGTTTCGGTATACCAGTATAAAATAATATTTCGGTATACGGTAAAAGACAGTATTGATTATTAGTATACCGAAATTTCGGTATAAAGAATTTCGGTATACCGAAAATTTCGGTACGGTAGCGGCATACATTTTTTAATACCGAAAATTTCGGTACGGTATACGGTATGCTTAAATATTTTCGGTATACCGTACCGTCCACCCCTAAGTATACATTGATTATCTATAAACAATTTACCCATATAAGTACTATACTTGAACAAATCCGTTCTACATGTGTTCGGATAGAATGCCTCATCTATATAATTAACAAATATAAAATTGAAAATTTTAATTCAAATAAAAACTAAGGAGATTCAAGCAATAAATGCGGAATCACGATGGTTTAATTAATTTTCTACGAATTAGAGAAATAACCTATATTGTAAGAGGATTAAAAAATAAAATAAAAATCTAAGATGATGTACATGAGAAGAAATGAAAATTTTAAAAAGTTTTGCACTTTCAAAATTACTAATTTTAAAATGAATTACTGCACTATTCCCTCTGTTACATAAACAAATTCACACTTTCTATTTTTGTTCAACCAATAAACAAGTTCACATCACCAAATAAAGAAATACACACAAATCAATAACCTCATATCATACTTTAATTTCAAAATTATCATCACTTTACAACTCACCTAACTTATTTTATAATTTATTTATTAACTAAAAATACTAAATTACATCCTAAAATTAAAACAAAAAGTAATTTTTTTCTTAAATTTCGTATATACAACAATAGAAAACTTCTCTTTAAAACGGAGTTTATATTTTTAGTGGTGAATTGTTTTTGTGTGTGAGAGAAAGCATGCACCGTAATATGCGACCACTTTTGACTGCCTCTATAGGAGTGTGGGACGATTTTGATCATTTTATTTGCACACGTGTATATGCATGTCTTTTATATACTATAATAATATTATTCTTGTTGTTATTATTAAATTGTTGATTGTTTTTAGTAGTAAGTATTACTAAAACAAGAAAAGGTGGAATCGAATATGGATATAAATGCTAAGAATTTAAATGAAATAAACCCTGATTTTATAAGTGTTTCAAATTAAAATTTAAATTTAATTTCTTTTCTCAAATTAAGGTTTAGTTTTATATATATATATTTTTTTATTTTAAGACTTACCATGAAATTTATATTTTTATTTCAAATCATACAAAATAATTTAAAAATATTATTATACACCTTCAAATCAAATCATAAAATTAAATATATGGTATTTTATTAATATTTTATATTATTTTATAATATATATTGAATTGGAAAAAAAATAAAATTACATCAGACCTTAATTTGAAAAAAAAAAGGTAAAGTTGAACATTCAAATGAGACATTTTTAAAATGGAGTCTAAAATTGAGACCTAAATTAAAAATTTGATCCTTACATGAAAATTTTCCAAAATGAAAATATTTTCTATCAACAAATTAAAATAAATAGAGTATAAATTATCTTCATTTGATTTTAAAAATGGACTTTAGACAAACATATTTAGGAGAGCACAATTTATTTAAAGGCTAAATAAATATTACATTAGTGAAATTTAATGGAAAGTCTGTTTCATAAAACATTCTGGATATGATGGAGAATATATATTTATTACATCTTTAAATAAATTAAATTCAAGTTTAGTGATGAAATTCGTGTACAAATGGGGGATAGCTATGCATATTAAGAGAACCATAAAGGCAGTAATGATGATTTAAGCAGCATAAACTAATTAATAAAGTATTTCAAAAGTTTTTGCTGTAAGTCCACTTAAAAAAAGTACTAACTTCCTTTATTTAAACAATCGATTAATCCTTTTTTTTTCCAATTACAAGAAAATATTTCCCATTATTTTCACGGATGTATACATAAATTTGGGACATTTATAATTAATCTGCGACCATAAACAATGTCGAGTTGTTATACAAATGAATTCTACAAAACCTAAATAAACTATTTATGAAATCATAAAAATAAATAAATAAAGAGAGAGGAAATATTTATGCAATTAATTTACTATAATTATGATAAAATATCATAGGGTGGTAGAAAG
Organism: Pogostemon cablin; assembly: GCA_023678885.1. Classification (NCBI taxonomy): domain Eukaryota; kingdom Viridiplantae; phylum Streptophyta; class Magnoliopsida; order Lamiales; family Lamiaceae; genus Pogostemon; species Pogostemon cablin. Next base: position 3,867,243 of record CM042983.1, read on the forward strand.
ATGAAGGGCATCTGCAGCATGTGAAAATGTTCATCCATCGAATTCCAATATATATATATATATATATATATATATATATATATATATTTCAAAAATTTATAATTATAATTGGTCCACTATTTTTCGATGATTGTGACGTACTAGTTTCTCTGTCACCAACCACTTTATTTTATTTATTTATTTACTTATTTTATTTTTTGCAAATTAAACCAAAGTTGGTGTGGACGGTAGAATAGCTAGCTTTAATTTGCAAAAACACCGTGTTTCCAAGAAGACATACTTCTCCCATATATTCTTGCGTGTTTCCAAGAACGCCGTGTCCCTAAATCCCACATTTTTCGAAAGTTACACCCTTTAATATAAAAACATGTACTCTTTATAATTTGAATTTTTTTAATCAAATATTTATACTATTTATATTTCAATCGATCTTTTCAATAAAAAAGATTATATCCTTATTAATTAAAGTGTATACCCTTTAAAACAAATTAAGTGTTGTATCTTTATACACCTTATGCGGGACACAAGATACCCGCTCTCTATACATATACTATATATTATACATCATAATATGTATTGTGTATAGATATGTTGATCATTATAATTAGATGTTCGATTTAATTACTAAAAGTATGATTTTTTTTTAACATTTATTGATTGTAGAAATCAGCTTAAAAGTTCAAGCAGCTAAATTTGCACATTATAGAAGTTTGAGTTCTTATATTGTTTAGTATAATGTAAATTGGAAATAATTAAGTGCACTAAAATTAGGTAAGTGTCCGTTTCTTTCAAACAAAATTTGGATTTTGACTTGAGTTTTTTAATTTGATGACAACATTGTAGTCGACTAAGTTATACAATATATATATACTCCATTCAAAATTATTACTCCTATTCTTTAAAAATGAAATTTAATTTATTATTTTTTAAATATTAAATTATTGTTATTTAAAAAAATTAGAAAAATATATTGTTTCATGAATTTAAATTGTATTAAAAATGAAAATACATGTCTTATTATTTTACTCCATTGAATAGTATTTCGTTGATTAAAGCTTGAGGATTATTCAACACCCAACATAAGAGATTGTGAAAGTGGGAGCTTCATATATTATACTGTTACCGTAGATACAACGTTCTAAAAGAATTGATTTTACTGCTCTTACACATATTTTTAGATAATAAATAAATTATGTAAATTATAAAAAAATTATAATTTTTAAATTAATTATATATAGGATTGTTGTTTGTGTGCTAGTTTTTTTAGAACAATTCTCTTATAAGACATGCATATATAAAACGAGTTCTGAGACTAGTCGATCCATTATTAAAACGAGTATAAGTAAATTATATATATTTATGGGTAATTATAGTATGTTTGTAGTAAATCATATTATAACATTCTAAAAACATAATTTAATTCATTATTCACTAAATTTTAGAAAAAACATATTTTAACTAATAATAAACATAATTTACTTATATAAGTTATAACACTGATACTTTAACAATCGTTCAATCCATCTTACAAGAGACTTTGTCATTTTTTTTATTTGAAATTATAAACTTGTTTGTAGTACGAATAAAAATAGCATGTGTGAATTTGTTTATAGAATAGAAATAAATAGTAATATTATTGCTAATTTTATGTTAAATTTAAAAAATGGGTATATGGAATGCAAATATTCCAATGTGATTAGTGAATATTAGCGAAGAAAATTCGTGCAATTTTAGGCTAATATTTAAAGATTCCCGCGTCGATATAAAGTTGTCGGCACTAGAAAGTTTGTTTCTCGAATGCAAATATCAACATCCATTGGTCTGCATTTATAGTTAATTATCGCTAGGGGAGAAGTATGTCTTTTTGAGTTAAAATAATAATAATAATAATAATAATAATAATAATAATAATAATTATTATTATTATTATATGTGTTGAGTATGGATGATATACATTTTTTTTAATTGTATTATATGAATTTATAACATTAAATATTACTTATAAATTTATTTGTAGTGTGTGAAAAAAAAAAATAAAATGTTAAAAAGAAATGAGTAAAAAGTTATAAGGAGAGAGCAATTTTTTTGAGTGATGGAATCATGGAAAAATAAATGGGGTAACATTAAGAGGGGAATTTGATAACTCTATCCTGCAGACAATATAAAATTTCTTTTGTGCCCATTTTTTAAAAGAATGTTTGAAATGATGGAAAATCTTTGATTCGATTTTAAAATGATATTAGTAAAAGGTATCGTGTCAAGTATATTAATTCATCTTTTTAAAAATCCAAAAAAATACTTGAAAGATAACATTTTTTGCAACTTGTCTCGATACTCTATAAAGATATTTGTCTCGATACTTATTTTTTGACTCCATACTTGAAATTCTAAAAAATCGTTGTTTTGATTTTTTATTTAACTCAATACTTAATGATATTCTAAAAAGACGTTGTCTTGATACTTTTATTGACTCGATACTAATTATTAGTAACATATAAAAAATAAGTTAATGATTTTATTGTCAATTTGGACATTTTTAAACTTTTTCAAAAAAAAAAAGTGGGTGGAAAAGAAATTTTTTAAAAGTCCCAAGTCTATTGCAAAAATTTTCCTATATTAAGTGGAAGCATTGATTGTCAAAATAACATTGGCATCCAAGTACATGTGGTTTCTGAATAACTTGAAAAATAAAAGGGTAGAAGCAATTAAAGATGATGGTACAAAAAATTATAGTATAGGCCAGGGGCGGATGGATGTGGGGGCAGCCCGGGCTCAGGGCTGCCCCCGAAAAGCCCATTATATCGTAGGTAAATAATTTATAAATAATTTGTGTTTTTAAGTTTAGCCCACCCTAAAAATATTTTCAGCCCACCCAAATGAAGCTAAAAAAATAAATATATCTTCTTTCTTCTTTGTGTTTTTAAGTTTAGCCCAACCCAAAAATATTTTAAGCCCACCGAAATGAAGTTAAAAAATAAATATATCTTCTTAAATTATAGTATATATATATATATTTAATTATTATTATAATTTTTTATTTTCTTCAACAAATTTAGCCCACCCCACCCCGATTTTCTGGATCCGCCACTGGTATAGGCAATTCGCATGTTTCCTCTGTTATGATAAAATCTTTGTTTCATTCAACTTAAAATTATACCACCAAAAAATATATATATGCTCCATATGTCTATGGTTTTTCAGACATTATATATTAATTAATAATGTTGTTTCACTACTCATTTGGGAGAAACAAAATTAAAATCCTTCGCATCCATCTACTTTTGTTTTTAAAAATCCACTTTCATCGTCACATTTTTTTTAGTATATTTTAAAATAATACGCATTTGCATTTAAATTCACTTTTTTACTAATCAATTACCATCATTCTTTGATTCTTTCTATATAACATGGCTAATTATTTGGTATTGTGCACACTCCCAACAACTTATATATTTATGAATAAAAATATATTATACACTTATAAATAAAAGTGTATATACATTGTTAGCGATTTTTTTGTTAGTTTTTTTAATGAAAAATTGAATGTAAAAGACACTATACAACTATTAAAAAATATATGTATAAATGCACGTATATATAGGTGTACGAATATCAACTCATATAATATATAGAGAGTACATACTTTCTCCGTCTCAAAACATCGTTCATCTTTATTAATTCACGTTATTTAAGAAGAAAAAAAAGTATTTTTTAACTAATTTTATTGACTTTTGTTGATAATTTGATATTTTTAAATAATAAATATAGTACTCCCCCCGTCCCATTATAACTTTCCCACTTCATTTGTAAATTACAAAGGAAGTGACAAATGAAGTGTGAAAGTTATAATGGGATGGAGGGAGTGTAAAATATGTGTTGAGCATAAAAAATTATGACATTTTTCAATTTAAAGTTTACATGAAATATGAGATGGAGTAAATTTTATAAGGTGTTCAATAATAAATTTTTATGAAATTAAATTTAACACAAAGATGAAGGTAATTAATTCAATAGAAGATTTTATCTAAAATCAATTGAATAAGCTGTAAGCATTATGTAGATTGTATATACTCGATGTCATTGCTAATCACTTTGGCTATTTTGTCCAAAATAAGACAAGAGCCCAATATATGGGGCTAATCTCGGAAAAAGGCACCTAAATTATGGAGAAGAAAAGACAAATAATTTATATATATCTTAATATATTAAAAGAGATAAGGAATTGAGAAACTTTTTTAGACCCTTTTGTCCCTCATCATTTTTATTGTTTTCAATTTTATCTTTATTTATTATAATGTATTATTTATTTATTGAATTAATTCTTAAATCTCTTTTCATTTTCTTCGATTAAATTCATTTAATGCATCTATTAATCAAATTTCAAATTTTAATTTATTTTATGGATCCGTATTCATATCATCTATCTATAATAATTAGATGTTATAACATCTGGATTTTTAAACTCTTATAGTAATTAATTATAACATTGTTTTATTTATTAAAATAAGATTTTGTAAAAAAATTAATTATATTTTCATTTTTTCTTAATTAATTTTAACCAATCATTAAACGACGATAATAATAATAATATATTAAAAACAAAAATAGTTTGAAAACTAATTTTGAATCATTATGAATTTTATTATTTAAAATTTCGTCACCTATGATAATAATTGATTAATGAATTTACGTTGGTTGATAAAGCTATATCATCATATCATAATTACTATACTCCATTTATTGATTCATTTTAAGCATCTCTTGAGCTTCTGTAATAAATCCTAATTTATTTTATATATATATATATATATATATATATATATATATATATATATATATATATATATATATATATTATTAATTATTAATATCAAAATATTAATATAATGTCTCTTCATATTACTCATCACAACTTTTTAATTTCAAATCATTAATACATTCATAAAATTATTCAATAAATTGATGAATTGAAGAGTCTAATCAAACATTATAAATTGTGGTAGACTCTTCTGAATCAAAATATTTTTGTATTTTCAAATAGATAATAAAACTCTTCTATAAACATGGATGCTAATTTGATATGTAGGCGTTGGAGTGGAGATGAGGAAGTCTCCAAGCTTCGATTATGGGCTTTCGTTCAATGTTATTCAAATCTAAGGTTTCAAAGTAGAAGGGTTCAAGTAGAGTTCTTAATCAATTATTGATGAGATAGCTTTCTTAGTTGAATATTGAGCAATTATATTATTTTTTAGATTTCATTTTGAGATTTTGAATTAGAATTGTTGACTAGGGAGTGATTTATTGTTTGACTAGATATTTAGGATTATGAACTAATTAATTTGTTAATTTTATTGGTTGTAGGTAATTTCATTATTTGATGTGTACTATGAAAATAATTATTGCTATATTATTATTATGAAAATTATTTATTAATTAAGTTATGGAGTAGTTAAACATGTTTAATTAATTTTATATGATCTAAAATTAATATAATGAACACAGGAAATTGATATGAGATCAAATAGGAATTACATTGAAATATAAAAACTCCCATTGTTACATGACCGACAACTAAATTAATTTAATATTAACTAAGTGATGTGATGATTTAATTGTGTGTAATTATAATGTCTAAAGAAATAATTACTGATAGGTACACACTTTGTACCCCTAATTACTACTAGATACATTGATTTAAAATAATTATTATTTAATACAAAATATTAAAGTAAAATACCAAATATACCCCTAAACCCATATACCTTTAAAACACTAACCCCAACCTCCACCCACCACCGGACCACCGCTGCCGCTGCCGGACCGCCGCCGCCGCCGCCGGCGGAGCTCCGGCGGCCGGTCGCCGGAAAATCTGTTCGTCAGAAAAAAAAAAAAAAAAAAAAAAAAAAAAAAAAAAAAAAAAAAAATGGTCGCCGGAAAAACTGCCGCCGCCGGAAAAGCTGCCGGACCGCCGCCGCCGGACCACCACATTTTTTTGCTGCACACACTTTTTTTTTCCTGCACACACTTTTTTTGCTGCACACACTTTGCTGCACATGAACTTTTGCTGCACACAATATTTATGTGCAGCACATTAATAGGGGTAATATTGGAATATCACTATATATTTTTGTACCTAGTAGTAATACTTTTGTATTTTTGTATCTCATAGTAATTTAGAGTTTTTTTGTGTACCTAGTAGTAATCCTCCCATGTCTAAACATAAATAAATATTAAATTTTAATAAAATAATCAAAGATTAACAAAATAAATATTTTTAATATTTTTAGATTTGGATATTGGAATATGTTTATGAGATACTTCAAATAATTTTAATTTAAATATTAAAATCGCTAAAACTGATGGATAGAAAAACTAAAATTAAAAACAACACGTGAGATTATTATATAATATTAATAATATGTTGCTCTTCAAAATCGATTAAATTATTATTATTTTATGTTTTAATTTTAAGAGGGAGATTTTAGTGTAGGAAATGATGGAAAATATCCTATAAAATTGTATTGTAATAATTCCTTGCCAACTCAAATTCACATCCCAATAAAAAAAAAACTTAATTTAATGATTTCATAAAACATTTTTATTTAAAAAAAGACACTTTTCACATAACAAATTTTTTTTCCGTCACATATTTATCTTCTCATTTACGGTTTATATATAAAAAAAAACACTTTTTATTTGCTTTTAAGGGTTATTTGATATTTTGGATAATAAAACATTTGTAAAGTATGTTGTGTGGAAATTAAGATTAGATGACTTTTTTAAAAAAAATTAAAGTGTGTTTGTGAAAATAATAGGTGAGTGTGAGAAAATAAAATTTACGCATTACTTAATATAATGAATTATATGTGCACGTATGTATAAAATTCATTTATAATAAACTATAATAAAAAAAACCTATTCAAATAAAAATACAATTACTCAAAATTAAAAACAATAAATCATAATCATTATAAGGCAAAACTCTTGAATTCATAGTTGATAGTTGGGATTTTCCATATTCATTATTTATTTATCTGCAAGTACAAAAATTTCAGTACATAGTTATTAGTTTTTTTTTTCAAACACACAGTTTTTATATATAAATAAATTCAGAGATAAAAATTACAATATGGCTAACTAACCAATGAGCACAGTTAATACGGACTCGACTGCACCCTACCATTCCTCGAGGGAAACAGAAAAATCCAACCATATTTAAGGGGACAACTCACACAAAAATACTAAACACCTAACAATGAGGGCTAAACACTCGTACAAGAGGAGACTGAGAACACTCCCGAAGGGAGACTGAGACACAAAGAAAAGTTGAAATTCTTTAAAAGTTGCATATTTTCTATGAATACATCTTCGACGAGAGATAACAATGCTAATATGAAGGCGATCTCATTGGTGGGAGGAGCATTGGGAGAGGAATTGTGATTGCATATTATGTAAGCCTTTTCTCATTTCATATTATTTTGCAGTTGTGAATTCAATCAAACTTTAAAAATTGCACTTAATATGTAAGGACATCTTGATCGCACATGTATGTTATTATTAGTATTTGTTTATTCATCTATCAAATTTATAGATAAAATGTTTCTAAAGTATGAAGGGATCATGTCGAAAAAATTCAAAATTATATGGTTGGTTTTGAAAAATGATATATGTTCGATTGTTATGATAATTGTTTTGAATTAAGTAATAAGGATAATATAATGAAATTAAATTATTGATAAATTGTTTTTGTAGACTATACGTTTGGAGAAAATTGACATGGATAATTTATATGATGAGGAAAATAATATTTGAATCTCCCAAGAAGACAACAAAAGGAAGCAATAGAAGAGTAATGCCGGTTATTTTAGAAAATAAGAAAAAAAATTTAAAAATAATCTTTTTATTGCAGATTTTTTTTTTCATTTATATGAAGCTATTATTTACTTACATTATTAAACTTTAATTTCATATACTTAAAATTATCTCATTTAAAATATATTACAAAGTATAACAAACAAGCAACGTGAAACGCACGTTTAAGACTTCTAGTACAAATTAAAAGAAGGCAAATAAATAATGTAAAGTGGTGCCATATATTTAAGTGGAAAGTAATTGATCTTTGTTTCTCTAGAATCAGGAATTCAATTCCAATTCTTGATTTAAAGTAGCACGTGATCATTTGAATGGTGTATTATTGAAGTTAATATTAGCCGACAATTTATTATGTGAATCTATTATACCATATACTAGTATAGTGCCTGCGTGCGACGCGGGTTATCATATTTTTTATTTATTTATTATTTTTAAATTTAAAATAATCATATCGATTTAGAATAATTGAAAGAATAATTTATTATTTGATCAAGAAAAAATGTTTTAAGATATATAAATTTAACCAAAGTGAAAAACATGCATTATCTATTTATTTCAAAAAAATAGAAAACATTCCTATTACTGAGATTGAACTGATACTCCTCAGCATCATCAGATGATATCAAAATAGATATACTGATTGATTTGTCAAATACTTTGAAGATCATATACGAATATCTGGCGGAATTTATATCTTAAACTTTAAAAACCACTTAACCTCCTTAAAAATTTTCAAGTTTTTCAACCATGTACTTTCATCCTCTAGTAAAACCCGTAGTAAGGACAATAAAAGTGAAAGAACGTTCATATTTAACCAATTTTAACTAACTGTGAGGAGTAATTTTCAAATGAATAAATGTATTTCTTAATCTTATAAAACATAAAATATGTAAAAGATAGTTATATTGTACATATATTTTAACGATATCATATTTTATTTTAATAATGATATCAAAACGAAAACTTAGTGCATAGAGTACACTATACAATTGATCAAGCTGATAGTTATCATCATCTATAATTAAAGTAAACTCATCCTCACAGCAACCATAACATAACCTAAAATCCAAAATAAAATAAAATAAGCACACTTTAAAAATTAATGTGTTGTTATACTTTTTACTTTAGTCATTTTAAAAATAGTCTAAATACTATTATTTACCTCCATTTACACCATCAATTTTTAAGCCTTTAATTAAGTGATTTAATTTATTAAAAAATAAATAAGATGAATAATGAGTCAAACAAATTATTTAGATGCATGTACCAATATAAATTGGGTTGATATATATATATATATATAGCCATGTATAATTTCCAACTTTAGTTAAAATTTCTGTCCATTTCAAATAAAAGTTTATATATATAAAGAATTTAAAATAATATGTTGGCCAGATTCGAATATACAAATTCATTAAAATCAGCTAACCAATTAAATGTTGTTACTTCTTAAATTAAGAGAAAATATAAATTTCAAGTACACCTAAGATTGGCATCCCACGTATTTTAATTTTATTATGTCAAGAAACTTATTTTACTTATTAAAAATAATAAAGAAATGAGTTACAAAATAATATATCTCCCTTCCTCATATATTTAATATTTTAAATGGTACTACAAATATAAAATTCATTTAGTATAAACAAATAATACAAATTATAGAACATTCTTATAATTAATAATTTTATTATTATACAAAACATGTATTTTATGAAATATTTTATAGCTTATTCCTTAAAATTTTTGTTTTAATATAAATGAAATTAAATAAGTTAAAATTGCTTTATAAAAAATTCTAATAATACATTGTTTTATTAAAGTTATGAATCTCAAATTTGATATTACTTAATTTATATTTTAATTTATTAATTTTTAATTGTATAAAATAGAGAGTTAAATAATCATAAATATCAAATACACTTGACATCTCACATATTTTGATTTTATTTCAGAAAACTTATTTTACTTATTAAAAATACTAAAGAAATAAGTTATAAAACAATAAATCTCCAAAACTAATAATAATAAGACATCTTACATTTTTTAAAATGTAATAAATATTCAATAAACCTATGCATGCCACCTCACATTTTGTGAAATATAATAAATATCAATGAACCTATGCTTGCCACCTCACATTTTGTAAAATTTAAATTTGGAAACTTATTTTGTTTTAATGTATAAGAAGATAATGTGTAGTTATACTTTTTACTTTAGTCATTTTAAAAATAGTCTAAATACTATTATTTACCTCCATTTACACCATCAATTTTTAAGCCTTTAATTAAGTGATTTAATTTATTAAAAAATAAATAAGATGAATAATGAGTCAAACAAATTATTTAGATGCATGTACCAATATAAATTGGGTTGATATATATATATATATATATATATATATATATATATATATATATATATATATATATATATATATATATATATATATATATATATATATATATATATATATATATATATATCCATGTATAATTTCCAACTTTAGTTAAAATTTCTGTCCATTTCAAATAAAAGTTTATATATATAAAGAATTTAAAATAATATGTTGGCCAGATTCGAATATACAAATTCATTAAAATCAGCTAACCAATTGAATGTTGTTACTTCTTAAATTAAGAGAAAATATAAATTTCAAGTACACCTAAGCTTGGCATCCCACGTATTTTAATTTTATTATGTCAAGAAACTTATTTTACTTATTAAAAATAATAAAGAAATGAGTTACAAAATAATATATCTCTCTTCCTCATATATTTAATATTTTAAATGGTACTACAAATATAAAATTCATTTAGTATAAACAAATAATACAAATTATAGAACATTCTTATAATTAATAATTTTTTTATTATACAAAACATGTATTTTATGAAACATTTTATAGCTTATTCCTTAAAATTTTTGTTTTAATATAAATGAAATTAAATAAGTTAAAATTGCTTTATAAAAAATTCTAATAATACATTGTTTTATTAAAGTTATGAATCTCAAATTTGATATTACTTAATTTATATTTTAATTTATTAATTTTTAATTGTATAAAATAGAGAGTTAAATAATCATAAATATCAAATACACTTGACATCTCACATATTTTGATTTTATTTCAGAAAACTTATTTTACTTATTAAAAATACTAAAGAAATAAGTTATAAAACAATAAATCTCCAAAACTAATAATAATAAGACATCTTACATTTTTTAAAATGTAATAAATATTCAATAAACCTATGCATGCCACCTCACATTTTGTAAAATATAATAAATATCAATGAACATATGCTTGCCACCTCACATTTTGTAAAATTTAAATTTGGAAACTTATTTTGTTTTAATATATAAGAAGATACATCAAAATTTTAACCTTTCGATATAATTCTTGTAATTTTTTTTTTATAGCAAACTGCATTATTCATGTTATCTCAAATTTATAGGGCCACGCTATTGTGGGATGGATAAATAAATAAAATATATTTTATGAAATGATTTCACTCATTATTAAAGTATACTTATAATATATATAAATATGGAGTAATTATTAAAAGTTACGTGTAATGAATTATATTATAACACCTTAAAATTATATTTTAATTCTACTTTAAAAAATATATTTTTTAACAATAAACATTCATTATCTATAACAATTATACCTTAACACGTCTCACATTAGACTTTATCTATTTTTTCATTTTTGAAAGTGCTCGATGAAAATAATATTCCGTCATTAAAAAAAAAGTAATAATTTACCCTGTTAAAAAGTTAGTATATAATCATTTTAAAGAGTATAATTCAATAGATCGGTCACACTAGACAAGCACTTTAAGTTATCTTGTTTGTAGTTCGAGTTTATTCTAAATCTTCTGGACGATAAAATTTTAGCAGAAAAGAGAATTAGAGTCCCCCCACCCCCCCATTTAGTGTCTTGGAAAATAAAATCTTAGAAGGTGCTTGAATGCAGTAAATTGAAAAAAAAAATATTTTCTTACCATATCTTATGTTTAACATCCTATTAAAAAATCAAAATCCATTAATTATATATATTGATTTATTGACTACACACTATTCTGTCACAGATAGCCAACTAACTTTTGAGCCCAATAGCAATAGATTGACATGTACAAGAAGCCCCCCACCAATGATCCAGACAAGTAAAATTGCAAGCATATAAAATAGTCCCAATCAAAATTTAACTTGCCCAAAAAATTTTTGGTTTTTGGATTTGGTTTATAATAGGGAGAATGACCCATTTAACCAAATTTTTAAGTTGGAAATCATTGACGTCCATGAAATAAATTATATAACCTCCATACTCAATTATTCATTTTTAAATCAAAATACCCCCAACCTATCGAAATGCTATATCAGAATTCCGACATCAAATTCGACATCCCCGACACTGGATCCGACATCCGATGATGTCAAAATTGATATCAAAATCCAGACATAACATTCTAACCGAATGAGTATTTTGATCCAAAAATGAACAATGGAGTATGAAAATTAAACAATTATCTTCATAGCTAACAATTATTTTTTACTTCTCATTTTGATTATTTTTGAGAATTAACTCTTTATAATATGCATACATAAAGTTTTTTTAAGTACATGACATCTGGGGTTCTAAAAATTTAATCAACACTGAAAAAGCAAACTTGTAGGAAAACAAAACATTCTTACAACCTCAGGTACAGTATTACAGATGTTATAGATCATTTTAATTTAATTAATTAAGGTTCAAGTGAGGATCAAGTTCAATCCGCGCCACCCCTTCGGAGGCCGTCTTGGCGACCTCCACCTCTCCCACCACCAACTCAGCTTCTTCCGCCGCCACGTGTGCTACCTCCGGGTAGTTCGGATCCTTCTCGTCCAGGGCCGGGTCAGCCGTCTCGAACTCCCGCGCCGGGCCCTCCCACGTGTACTTTCCGCCGTGTCCTTTTTTGGGATCATGCTTTAACGGCAGTCCGTCAGTGGGGTGACGGTCCAGCCTGGCCACGCCCTTGTCCACCAGCTTCCGCTCCACGTATTTAACGGTGTCAACGTTGCGCCTCTGCACCCCAACGTCGTCGTTTTTGCCGTCGATCACTGGCTTCATGTTGGGATATTGAATTAAGTAACTTGGTTGTGAAATGTTGACGATTGATGGCAGTTGTTGATGGATAATGTAGTATTTATAATTAATATCTAATGGATGAGTAGGATGGAAATTGGAAGGTGCTGGAAAAGTGTAGCCAAATCCAACTAGGCTATACTAGAAACTTCGCCCGACCCGTTTCCCATTTCCCAATTACTAACAATATTTAGGAGTTTCTTGAATGGTGGACCCACTATTAGAGTTCCCATGTGTTCTCATCGCCCCTATCTTAAAAATTGATAAAGAAAATAAATAGTGGGATGTGCCTCAAGTGGCTTGTATGGAGGACTCATTCTTTATACGACATCTTTTACCTTGTGTCACTTTAATAAATAAACTCAATTTTTCTCCAAAGATTTAGGTGCTTAGGATCAAAATATTTTTCTAAGATTTTCTAACACCCGTCTAAAAGATCATTTTTTTAATTAATTTTTATAACTTGCGCTAAAAAAATTTCTACCATAGCCGTCTTGAAAGATGATTTTTTAATGACAATTTTAAGGATTTTATGTATACGAATGACACATTAAATTGATAAAAAAAAATTGCATAACAAGAAAAAAAAATCTAAAAAAAGTCAAACTACTTGCAGGTGCATGTAATTGTAATACATCATCTTAAGAGTTGTTTAAATTTTCAGGTCTTCAAATATAATAGGGAGAGAGAGGCGTAAAAAGTATCTAATCTCTGAATTAAGACTATGTTAGCCTCTTCAAGTCCAATGTCTCACATATAATGAAATAACCATAGATATTATCCATTAATTAACATCTAAATTTAGTTAATTTTTATCTGAAAACACTGATAACTCTAATGCTCCAGTAATATGATCTGTAGATGGTCTTTGATTCCATTCCTCACACCTTTATTGCCAATGCTTTCATCTTCTTGGCCTCGTAGTTGCGAGCTTGCTAGTGCTGGTGCTGCTGATACAGGTAAATGGAACGCTTCAGCATTTTGTTTTCTTTTCTGAGGTACAAACGCATTTGGCTCGAAACTTCCAACTACAATCTGCCAAAGTAAATGAACTTCACACCACACTTTATAGACTTTATAATCAAATGGTAGACTAGTTTTGAAGGAATGGGGTTGTATGAAATGTTACCTGGATTGGAGTAGCGGCCATGAGCAAACCGGCTACGACACCGCCTATTACGCGCCCATCGGGGCTGGCCAACGAAACACTCAATCCACCACTACGACTTTTGATCCCACCATTGTCCCAAAGTGTGTAGGATCCCATTAGAGTTAAAATCTCGAAACGCCCCTACATGACTCTAGTGTCAACATATGTTTTGACAATTGATGTAAGAACAGGGTCAGTTTTAACATTAAAATTTTCAACTCTATTAGCTGTTTATTTAAGCAAGGACAATGCCTCGTATGTCAATAGGCCGCCAGACGAACCAGACTGGCGAAGCGTTACGTTGGAGACGGATCCATTCGCGGATAGAACACACACCCCTCGACTACCCTTCCCAGCAAATGTCAGGATCTTCCCTGCAATATCCTGTGTAATAAATCCATCTGCTTCAGTAGAAATTAACACCACATTCATTTGTGGAAATTAAAAATACTTGTTTTTTTATAGAGCTGTCAAAATAGCAAGATTTAATACCTCCCCTGTGTATACTGTAACCACATGTGGTGTAAAATCACCTCCAGCAGAGTGTAACAACAATTCACCTGCAGATGAAACATAATAGCAACTTTCATACAATTCAAACCAATGATCAAGCTACAAATTTGAACCCCCTAATTAAAGCCCCCCTTTATTTTTATTTTTTTCAGAAAAATGATCTCAATTGACTCAAATTTGCTACAATTAATTGTAGGGGTGAAATCAAATCAAACTACTTGGTATTCGATTCGAGATCGTTCGATAAAAGCTTCTTTGATGTAGAGTTTGTTAAAAGAATATGAATTTCACCACACTGTGATGATATCTCTCGTATACCTTTTATAATAGATTACCAGTGTGAGGGAGGAATATCCAATCCCTAATAAATCTGAGAGAATACAACAATGAAACAGAATGATAAAGATATACATAATTATCACATAAATTACGGTGGTCTATCACCCCCCCTCAAGCAAAGCGATGGTCGAGGACCAACACGAAGCTTGGATCTGAAAAATTCAAAGAATGGCCGGGCTAATCCCTTGGTGAAAATATCAGCTATTTGAAGATTAGAAGGAATGAACTTAGTGGATAATTTCTTCATAGAGACAAGCTCACGAACAAAGTGATAATCGATGTCGATGTGTTTAACCCGTTTATGAAAATTGGATTTTGGCTGAGAAACACGGCGCTATTATTATCACAAAGTAGAGTAGGACATTCTGGGGGCAAAGCATGAAGGTCACGTAACAGATTTGTGACCCAAACCACTTATGCGGCTGTATTTGCCAAGACTCGATATTCCGATTCACAACTTGAACGAGAGACCGTAGGTTGCTTTTTAGCACTCCATGATATAAGATTGCCACCGAGAAACAAGGAGTAAACCATACGTAGAACACCTTGTCTTAAGACAACAATCCCAATCAGCGTCCGAGTAATCGACTAAAGAATAATCAGGTGAGCTGGAGAAAGATAACCCAAAACCAAGAGTGCCTTTGACGTAGCGAAGGATGCGTTTGACAATATGAAAGTGATCATTTGTTGGTTTTTGCATGAATTGACTTACGAGATTAATAGCAAAAGAAAGATCAGGCCGTGTGATAGTCAAATATTGAAGAGCTCCAACAAGAGAACGGTAAAGAGTAGGATCCGAAATCAGATGTAAGAGTTTCATCAGCGACTAAAGGAGTTGAACACGGTTTGGAGTCAAGAAGATTAGCCTTCTTAAGAATGTCAGTGGCATATTTAGCTTGATTTAGGAACAAGCCTTCATTTGTGTAGGTAACCTCAAGCCCAAGAAAATAAGTCAGCCTTCCCAAATCACGGATTGCAAATTCCCCATATAAACGAGAGATAAATTTTTGCAACAAAAGTGGCTCATTACCTGTCAAAATTATATCATCTACGTAGACTAGGAGATAGATAATAGAGGATCCTTTCTTGAAGACAAAATAAAGAAGTATTAGCGCGGCTGCAAGAAAAACTAATTTTCGTAAGAAACGAACTAAAACGCTGAAACCAAGCAAGAGGGGCCTGCTTGAGCCCATATAAAGCCTTCTTTAACTTCCAAACATGATCTGGGAACAACGGATCAACATATCCAGGCGGCTGTGTCATGTACACAGATTTTATTAAAATTCCATTCAAGAAAGTATTTTTCACATCAAGCTGGTGCAACGGTCATTTTTGTAAGACGGTGAGTGCAAGAACCAAACGCACAGTGGATGCTTTAACAACTGGGCTAAAGGTATGTGAGTAGTCAAAACCTGGTAGTTGAGTAAAGCCTTGGGCCACGAGACGTGTTTTATGCCGATCAACAGAACCATCTGAGAGAAATTTGGTACGAAACACCCATTTAGAACCAACAATATTTGTATCGGGTGGTCGAGGCACAACTTCCCATGTGTTGTTAGAGCGTAGAGCAGCAATTTCTTCATTCATGGCAGCAAGCCAATGAGGGTGCTTAGCTGCTGATTTAAATCCCTTTGGCTCCATTGTTGACATCAATGCAGGAAATAAAGTAGATTGGGCAACATCCGCAATATGTCGTGGCTTATGAATACCAGCTTTTGAGCGAGTTGTCATGGGATGTATGGATTTATCCAACACCATAGGGGGTGGCGGTGGCGGCGGCGGCAGCGGCGGAGGTGATGGCAGTGGAGAAGAAGTGCCCTGTGGATCTTCAGCTAACAAGTTTGGAGTGATGGTATGTGGGCAAAGAGAGCATGGACTTTTAGGAGCATAATCCGATGCTGATTTTTGTGTTATTGGCAAATCATCACTTGTGGTTGGAGAAGATACAATATTTGGAGAATCACCAATATAGCTGAAAATTCGCAATTCATTCTGACCAAGCTGAGATTTTGCTCCTGAAAAAGGAAATAATGATTCATCAAATTGTGCATGTCGTGATATGTAGATACGATTTGTGGAAGGATCGAGACACCAAAATCCTTTGTAAGTAGTGCTGTAGCGAATAAAGATGCAAGCAGAACTGCGTGGCGAGAACTTGTTCGAGGCATAATCATGCAAACATGGAAATACTCTGCAACCAAAAGGATGGAAGGTTTCACAAGTGGGGGAGTGATTAAATAATAGTTCAAATGGATATGAACTCTTTAGAACTCGAGATGGAAGCCTGTTTATAGTGTAAACTGCAGCTGCAAAGGCATCGACCCATAATGAAGTGGGAGCATGAGAATGGAACATCATTGCAAGACCTGTTTTTGTGATATGGCGATGCTTACGCTCGGCCCGACCATTCTGAGATGGTGTGTAAGGGCATGAGATGGTGTGATGAATGCCATGCAAGCTAAAAAATTATTGAACTCTTTGATTAGTAAATTCTGTTCCACCGTCACTTTGGAATCTCTTAATGGTGCAAGAAAATTGAGTTGTAACCAACGCAAAGAATTTCAACAAAGCATCATAAAATCCATCCTTACTGTGTAATGGATACATCCATGAGAAATGAGAATAATCGTCAATAAAAATTGCATAATAGCGAAAACCACATGTGGAAGGGACTGGAGCTGGACCCCATAGATCACAATGAATTAAATCCAGAACATGTCATGCACGTTTGTCATTCACAATGAAAGGCAAACGAGTACTTTTAGCCTGTTGACAAGAAACACATAATGATGGCGTTGGTAATAAGGAAGTGACATTCAGATGTCCTAATTTATTCAACATGGAAATAATATCAAATGAGACATGCCCAAGACGTAAGTGCCACAATTCAAAAGAAGCTCGCAAGCGCTTGGATTGTAGTGCTGCAGCAAGAGCAGTTTGACAGCAATCCAGGATATATAGCCCATTATCATGCCTGCCTTTTGCTAAGATTTCCTTGGTGTAGCGGTTCTGAATCGTAAATATGTTAAAACAAGATAAAAGCTAATTCGCACTCGACTCGATTGCTTATCAAACAAGCTCAAACATGAGTGTATATTGGGTGCACCCGGGTGCAAGGGTGCACCCATATGTGTATACCTTTTTATTCTGTTTTGTATACATATTATTCTATTTTGTATATGTGTTTGTAATAATTGTATACTTTTTTCACATTAATTTTTCATTAAAAAAATTAACATCCATATGTGTATAATATTTTATTGAATATTATATACAATTTTTCATTAAAAAAATTAACAATTAAATTGTATATATTTTTACTCTTAATTGTATATGTTTTTGTTTATATTTGTATGTGGGTGCACCCTATCTTTAGGTGCACCCGGGTGCACACTATAAATTGCCATTAATTAATTCAATTTTTTATTATCTCAGAAAATAGAAAAAATTTAGTAGGTGAACAAATGGCGCCACAAGCTTTGGGTAATAATGCTGTAGCTTTGGTTTTTCTTAGCTGTATTTTGTTTTTCGGAGAAAGTTGAATTCCGCCATTAATGGTTTGGTATGAAAATAAGAAATTTAAACAAAAATTTAATATTTTTTTAATAATAACAGCTTGCCAATTTATTTGAGTGATTTTTTTTTTTTGGGTAAATGTTACTCCCGTCGCAAAGATATTGACACACTTTCCTTTTTGAGTTGTCCCACAACAATTGACATATTTCCTTTTTAAGGATATGAAACCCATACAAAAAAAAATTATTTATTTATATGGACCCACACACACATCACACTCACTACTATTGACATATTTCCTTTTTAAGGATATGGAACCCATACAAAAAAAAATTATTTATTTATATGGACCCACACACACATCACACTCACTACTAATACAACTACCCACTACACATTAAATATTATTTCTCTCACTTCACTTTACATTAAATTATTATACTCCTTAATCTCTGTGCCCAAAAAAAATGTGTCAATTGTTTTGGGACGGAGGGAGTAGTTGTTAGTATAGTTAGTAGTTACACCAACCACCCTTACTTCCCCTTCTCTAAGGCTCCTTATATATCCCCTCTCCTAATTCGTTCCCAATGAGAATCGAACCTGGGTTTCTCACTTAAGTGAAGAGCCCAATGGCCCTAACCCACCTGGTTAATTTATTTGAGTGAACTGTGGAGTATATTTTGCATACAATTTTATTGAATTTGGATGGATATGATTTTTAATATAATTAATATAAAAGTTGATAGATATAAACATAAATAGTGTAATTAATTAGAGTATATCTAAAAATACCTAACATCAAAGAGAAAAAAAAATTAATACTTTCGACGATCATATAACTTAATTATTTTTATTTGCTAAAAGAGAAATGTAAAAATTGAAATGGGACGCCTGATAGGCTTTTTCTGCGCACTATAATTTAATCCTCAAGTGTAAGGATATCAATTGTAGCAGCAAGCACCCAAGTTAAATTATCGATCCCACTGAGACAGCTAATTCTTTATTTTACTATTAATTACGAATTAATCAGAATTAAGTAACCAATATTCAGAGTATTGTAGTGAATTAATTATCTAAATTACTGAAATATTAAATAACTGAATTATTAAAAAGCAATAAAAATAAAAGCAAGTTTCTAATCAAGAGATGACAAACAGTTCTAAGGTATCAGGTAGAGACCAATCAATTTGGGTTATTAAACTTACGATTGTTCATTCATGCAGTTTCACTGAAAATACACCACATATCCCTGTTATCCCACCGAATATGATTCGATTCTAAGCTAACAGTATAATCTGGTTTAAATCCTAAGGTGCGCAAATATTACCAAGCCTTATTCCTAGATACTAATCAAAGCAAGCAACAATACCTCCGGATGGTAAGCTCGACTAACAAGATATTTTCTGGAATTACTACAAGGTTCTATTCACTTCCTACTTGATTGTCTAATTGCATTGTTCCACTAAACTAATCAAGTATTTGACATACCAGTTCATGAAATTAAAGTGCTTATAGCGGAGCTACTCTAATCTCTAACAGATAGACAATACCAATCATGAACGCACACAAGCTAACACAATAATCCAAGCATTATAGCGGATGTCATGAATATATTATGAAGACGTTACGAAGCAGAAAAGCATGTCTTAATAAAATAAGTAAAATCAAAAGCTCAACTGCATAAAATCTCAATCTTTGGTCTAAATCCCCAAATCAATTGAATCAATCCATCAAACCCTAGAACTGTATATAAAATTAGCCCATGAGGTCACAAGCAACACTCATGGCTAAGCAATTCATACCAAAAATCAAAGTAAAAGGAAGGAAAAGAAAGGAATTATGAAACCCTAGTGTAGACGTAGTCTTTCGTTCCTTCTCCGTCTCTCCAATTGCTCGATTCTCCCTCAATTAGCACTTGGAACCCTCTTGGAAGTGGATGGATGGTGAAATCAGGTTATAAATCTGATATGGAAGTGTTGGAGGTGTGAATTGATGATGGGTTATGGATGGGTCCTCTCCAATTTGTGTTTTGATCTCCCTAATTGTTTCTAGGACTGATGCAGGGCTTTTTCGCGATCAAAACTGCTTCAGAATCGCGATTTGAGGGTATATATACACTGCTGCATCGAACAGGCCCCGACTGGGCTCGATTTTGGGCCGCTCGGCACCTTGCTCGAGCCGAGCTCATGGCCGAGCGGCCCCCAAACCAGCCGAGCAGCATATGATTGGAATGGGGTCGTCGTGTGGGCTCTGAGGGACCCCAGCTCGGCAGCTTTTGGCCACGTGGAAGGGCCGCTCGCCGCTCGCTACCCGCCGAGTTGCAGAAACTGCACTGCGCGATCTCACCGTTTTGAGCATAACTTCTTCATACGGACTCCAATTTGGATGATTTTTGTGCTCACGCGTTCCTCTTTTCATTGGCTTTCTATCCATATAAGTAACTCTCATAAACTCCAACATTTGAATATGTAAAAAGTTATGCAAAATGGCTCCTCGGTACAGCGTGCGCGATGTTAGCACTTTGATCATAACTTTCTCGTTTCAAATCCAATTGAGGTGTTCTTTATGCCAAAATGACCCTCTCTTCTGTGGCTTTCAAACTATATTTCACATGATCAATTTGGACGTCTATAAGAATACAGAAATTTGTGCAACGTGGACTGTATTTTTCAGCATTCCTTCTCACTTTCACTCCTCATTCCAACTTTGAACTTTTGATCATGTTTCACCCTTCAAAACTCAACAAAACACCTTAGTAGCATCTTAATTATGCAAGATATGAAAACCATGCCATTCTATATAAAATCATGGCCACATTCTATCAAAAACGGTATAATGTGAGACCTAAAATACATGAAATTCCACTCTCAACAACGCCCAAATTGAAAATATGTAAAGATTGAAATGGACGGAAGGAGTACTTTTTGGACTTTATTGCAATTAATTCCAAAATTTTTCAACTATATTATTCCTCATTGCATGAGGCAATGTTTGATTTGGGTTTAATAACTCGGTTTTAGATTTAATAAATCTCCTTAAATCTTCCCTATATACACCTACAAACTAGAGATATTAATACAGTTCGGGATCGTAGGTCCGGCCCATTTAACCTGGAAAAATGTAGGTTTAGGTTTGTATAAGTAGTGACCCGTTTAAATTAGGTCCTTTTTGGACCGGACCGATTAGCCCGCGGCCCTATAAGGCTAGCCCGTAGGTTAATAGGGCTGGCCCGGTTAACCCGATTTAATTTTTTATAATAAAAAATTAATTAATAATATACTTAAATTATTAAAATTAATAATAATTTTTTATGTTAACAAATAATTTCTATTGATAATTATATCTAATAGTAATTTAATATCCTCTAACTTACTATATTTTTGTTGGTTTGTCATTTTAAAATAAAATAATTTAAGAATAAAGTATGTGAGACATTTTAAAAAGTAATATTAAAAATAAACTATGTTAATTCACAAATAATATTAACGTATTTGGAATCCCAAAATTCTTTTTTATTTTTTATGTATAAATTTATAAATTTATAGTTCATTATTAATGTTAGAACAACATTTGATGTATTTTTAATGTTTAATTATGTTTCAAATTTAATTAATATTTTTTTATTTTTTTATTCACCGACCCATTAGTAGCCCGTTTAGCTCGAGGCCCGCTAGGGTTAGGGTTAGGTTCGTATAAATGACGGCCCGTTTAACATGGACCGCTTAACCCGTGGCCCGTTTAGCCCGTAACCATATAGGTCTGGCCCTGTAGGTTCAGGTCCAGCCCGTTTAACATCCCTACTACAAACCCTACTAACACTTACCTACCCCCTACTATATATTATTTCTCTTCAATTAATATTTTTTCTATCTCTCTCTCTCTTACTTTTATCTCTTCTCTCACCTCAATTAATACTTGATTTGACATAAAGTTTAAACCTACCCTACTTAAACCCATAACAAACATAGAATAACACTATTCACCGATTTATTAAATCACTTTAAACCCAAAACAAACACCAAAGGGTTTAGGGTGGCGGCGGCATCAGTGGTGGTTTAGAATTTTAGGATTTAGAGTAATAGAGTTCAAAAGGTATTTATTGTAGAATTAATAATATCTCAACAATAGTATTGGTATTAATTTTCAACTGTAAAATTTATATTAAAAAAAAATCATCTTATATAAATATATTAAAATTTTGCATATAAAAAGTTGTTTGATATTTATAAAAATATTGTTAATTGCATGTGAAAGTTGAGATTAAGGAGCACTTATCTTCTTGAAAAAATATGTCTAATTTGTTTAAATATGACTATAAATTAAAAATGATAATTACACTCCATTGAGATTGACAATGAACAATTGCTTTGTTAACAAAAAATGGGACAGCAATGATATAACAAAATAAAACAAGATCTAGCTCAAATGGGAGACAACTATTCCAATATAGGGCGACAAAAGCTAGAAACATCACCATTTCTTTCAATAAACTTATGGACTTTTGTTTCCATTTTTTAATTCAAATTTAAAATTTTGTAATTTATGTTCTATTTGAAATTTAGTAAAATCATACTAATCTCTTGTACGCATCATACTCTATTCTTATATCTTTTACACATATCACCCCTATTCTTACACGTATGTAATCTTTCACACATATCACCCCTATTCTTAAACGTTATTTTTAAAATGGTGTACCCCACCATTAGGGGCCCCCACCGCCCCTGCCCTGGGGATTGGTGGAGGAGGTAAATCGCAGGATGTGCCTCAAGTGGCTTATAGGGAGGGCTCACTGTTAAACTTGTGCTTGCAAGGGGCCAAATCCATGCCAAAGGCAGGATTCGAACCCCCACCCTGCAGCAACCAAGCTCAGCTGGAAGGCCTTTCCACCCTCCACTCTACCACTTGAGCTATGCCCTGGGGCTTAAACGTTATTTTTAACCTATACTTCATGTTGTGACTTTACCATGTCATTCATTTATTTAAATAATATACTAAGAGAGGGAAGCAAATCTATACTTTATTTAATATGTAAGATAGAGAAGCAAATCTATACTTTTAACTCAATGTATACACTCTAACTGCAAGAAATTTGAGTTTATCTCTTATCTCTTGTGTAATTTTTAAAGAGATATAACACTAAAATATCAAAATAGATGCTCTTCTTTTACTTTTAATAGCTTGATTAAATTTGTCAAAATACATGTAATTTCTTCTTTTACTTTTAATAGCTTGATTAATAGAAATGAATTTTTAATCATTATTTGACAGCATTTATGATTAATTAATTAATTGACGATTTTTCCGTATAAAAAAAATGAGAAAAATGGCTTAGCGAGGTTTTTGAGTAAAACAAACAGGCAGCTGCAAGTTGGGCTTGGAGCTACTGGGCAAATGATTTGCTTGTAGACTCAAAACGAGGAGTCTAATTGGGCTGTATCAGATGGGCTGAAGCTGTGTAGAAAGTAACGTAGTGGACAATTGCGCTGGCCCAGTTCTTAATAAGAGTATACATTTTTATTTGGACTGATCTATGAGAGTGACACATTGGGAGAAATATATATTTATATTACTATATTACTCCATTATTTAATAAAACAAAAAAGGCAGTTGCGATGACGAGTTTTTACGAACATTGATAATAGCTTAGTTTCTTGATATAATAAAAATTAGCATAAGTGCCATTTTAGATCCTCCTACCAATTACAATGCACACAGGAAAAAAAAATAAATTATAAGAACAAGTTGGTGTTTTATTTAAACAATTAAATAATGTAGTTTAACTATGTGAAACTAGGATATTCCTGATTAAATTCCAATTTTCAATCATGTTAGCTTACAATCTGCCAAGACATGTGAGACAAAACGACGTCGCGTTACAGCACCAGTCCTGGGGAGAGCGACACGTGCCGAGATATCCTATAGAACAAAGGCATACTCGCCCTCGTTGACGCCGAGCTTCTTGGCGCACTGTAGATTTTGTCACGGTGCTGTAGTCAATATAGTCTTGCATATCCGACGCCGGCGGTGCACGTTTTTTGCTAACGTGCACCCCCTCCACTAAGGTACCTATTTAATTCTATTTCCTGTTTGTTTCTGAATAATCCTCTACATATTGTTGCACCAGAATCCAAAGTCTCCCTCCTCTCTCCACCGCCCCCCCCCACCCCACCCCTCTCTGTATCTCTCTCTCGCTTGCATATTGGATGTAATGGTGAATTGCTGCTTCGGATGTTCAGTGGAATCGGCGAAAAAAGTTCAAATTTGAGGTTACGCTTTTTCCATGTGCTGCATTGTTGTGTTTTGGCTATCATATTTCTTGGTATTCTGCCCTATTTGTTGCTGAATAAGATTGATTTTAGGTCCTAATTACGCAGATTGAGTAAGAAATATTACTGTTTTGTTATTAACGATTATGATATTAATACTGATACGTAGGTGAAATATGCTTGATCTTGATTTCTAGCAAAATTTCTGTAAATTCATAATTTTCTGCATCTTATATAGCTGAAAATTGTATGTGTGGCGCTAATGTTAGGCGATGTTAGAGTTCATAATCAGTGGATTTGCCAATGAATTTTCTGTGATTTCGAACTCTTTTTGCCTAAGGTTCTTTCCTGGGTAGCTAGGCCTTCAAGCACCTGAAGAAATGGTTGGAGAGATTCTAACAGAGACGTGGTTTGGTAGTATATGGAAGAATTCACGTAAGGGCATTTCTTGGGAGCCTGAAAGACGAATTCTAGGGATTTTATCATTTGAAGTCTCGAGGTTGATGTCGAAGGTAGTTAACTTGTGGCAGAGTGTGACTGACAGACAGATTCTTAAGTTGAGAGAAGAGTTTGCAAACTCAGTTGGTATCCAGAAACTAGTATCGGAAGACGAAGACTACCTAATGGATCTTGCCCTTGCTGAGATAATTGATGACTTAGGAAGTGCTGGGAAATTCATAGCCATGCTTGGGAAAAAATGTGTCGATCCGATATACCATAATCTTGAAAGCATTTTTGATGATCCAAGTGAGGTTGATCCCAAATGGTATGGATGGAGGTATAGACTGAAGAAGATGGATAGAAGAGTGAAGAAAATGGAGAGGTTTGTGGCTGTAACTGAGCAGCTCTATTCGGAGCTCGAAGTATTGGAAGAGCTCGAGCAGGGTCTGAGGCTAATGCAAGCTGGAGCCAATGTAGGTAAATTGAAGTTGCTTGAGTTTCAACAGAAGGTGTATTTTCAACGCCAGGAGGTGAAGAATCTTCGGGAGATGTCACCGTGGATCAGAACATATGACTACACTGTTCGCCTTCTTCTGAGATCGCTGTTCACAATCCTCGAAAGGATCAAGTATGTTTATGGAGTGAACCGGGTTGGGAGTGATGATAGGAGTCCTGATTTTGATATCATTCATTGTGACTACCTCACACGTTGTACCTCCATGCCTGGTCTCATGCAACCATTTGGTTATCCATCGGAGAATACTGCATCTAGATGTCCTGTTGGGAGGTCATTGTCTAAGTCTCCGTCATCAACCCTTTGTTTGAAATCACATCCTACAATAGGCAAACGATTTGCTGCTGTTGGCTTGACTGGATGTATGGGGGCTGGAATGGATTCTCCCTTTGTGGATACCTGCACGTCGTCCTGCGGTAGCTCCTTCAGATCAAATGTTGCCTCTCAGAGGGAAGCCGACGAAATAGACGACATGTGTACAAGCCCCATTGTAGAATCTTCCAGGAAAACATCTTTCCTCAACTCCAAGCGACGACTGTTGAATGCTCCATCATCGACTCTTGGTTATGCTGCATTAGCACTTCACTATGCCAACATCATCATACTGATCGAAAAGCTAGCTTCATCACCGGAGCTGATCAGCCTCGACGCAAGAGATGATCTTTACAACATGTTGCCTTCAAATATCCGGAGATGCATGAAGGCAAAGCTAAAGACAATTCAAACAGCGTTGGCATTGTCCGACGAGTACCATGCTACCTTTGCAGCAGAGTGGAGGTTGGCTGTTGTAAGAATATTGGAGTGGCTGTCTCCACTTGCTCACAACATGTTGAGATGGCAATCGGAGCGCAATTTCGAGAGGCAGAGGGTGGTTTTGGGGATGAATGTGCTTCTGGTTCAGACCCTTTACTTTGCTGATCAAGAAGAGACGGAGGCAGCAATAGTACAACTGCTGTTGGGCCTAAATTTCCTCTTTAGATTTGGGAGAACATTAAGGAGAGAACCCTCTGACAATCTTCATTCGATGAGGTGGTTTAATTCTTAGAGATTGTATGTGATTGATCATACACCCACCTCAGGTGCCCGCACGCCGGCTCGACAGCATGTGAAGGAGGTTAGTCATGGTAATTCAACCGACCAACAAGGGTTAGACCTTTTAACCCACTACACAAAGAGCCTCTTAATTAAGGGGTTGCTCCCACGATGCGGGTGAGATTCAATCCTTGGTCATTATACAAATTGTCCCCTACTTAACCAGTTGAGGTGCTCATGCGGACAAATACAATACCAAAATATTGTTCGTTCTCCTTTAATTTTAGGATCATTAGATTTTACTCACTCGCACGTTGAGCGGGAGGAATTATTGCAGTAAAATTGTAACCATCTCATGTGTTTCCAATAAAACATATTATTTCGGGCAAATACAGTGAGATCATTTATGTGAGAAAATGTATGATGATTTCACGGTGAGACGGTCTGTCTCTGCTTAAGTGTTGCTATAAATTTTCAACGGGTTCCGGGGTGAAAAAATAAAAATAAAAAAATCAATTATTGAGAGAGAAAACTTGGACTAGTTTTTTGAGTACTCGTTTGAAGATCTGATCAAAGAAGATAGATGGTACCCAACACAGAAAGCTACCCAAATCCGTCTGCCCTACTTGCATTAATATCATGATAATTTACGTCAATCTTATGCAAATAATAAGTAGTACTATTACTATTTAATATTTTTAAAAATAATGTGGTTCAAAATTTGGGAGCTAGTTGCCTCATAAGTCATAATATAAGTCATGAAATGTAACTCTCTGATTTTGACACTGATAATACAATTCTTGTTTTCTCTTCTTTTTGTGAATATTCGATCATTATCATTCTAGTGAATAATAATATCACCCCTTTACCAATAATTTCACTGTTCACTTGTTCGTTGCATATAATTTTAGTTTATTGAATTTCTATATTTTATCATGTACGAAAAATAAATATTGTACCTGCATTTATTGTAGGAAGTTTTATTAAGTCCAAAAATACATATATGAACCATAGATTGCAATGATAATAAAACTACACATTGGATTTTTTTTGTTTATCATTTTCTTATAGTGATTAAATTTAATTGACATGATAATAAAAGCGTTGCAATATACTCCGTTTTTTTTTTCTTAATTAAACATTTAAACGCTTCTTAGGGATGAGAAAGAGTGGATTCTTCTTCGTAAGTGTCAATCCCAACCTCTCCTCTCTATCGATGTCTTCGGGCTTCACTCCCGGCCCGAGATCCCAGTCAAACGAGTGGACCAAAGTAGCTATCGCCAGGTGCACCACCCGGTGGGCCAAGGGGAAACCGACACAGATCCTCCGGCCCGACCCGAACGGGACCAGCTCGAAGTGCTGCCCCTTGTACTCCACGCTGGAGTTCAGAAACCTCTCGGGTTTGAACTCGAGCGGATCTTCCCACGAATCCGGGTCGCGCCCGATCGCCCACGCGTTGACGAACACCTGCGTCCCCTTGGGAATGGTGTACCCGAGGTACTTGGTGTCCTCCATGGTGTTCCGGGGCAGCATCAGGGGCAGGGCTGGGTGCAACCGGAGCCCTCTTTTACCACGGCTTGTAAGTAGGGTAGATTCTCCATGTCCTTCTCTTCCACCCGACGGGTCAGACCCACGACCCGGTCCAGCTCTTCTCGAAGCTTCCTGAATGCCTCCGGGCTCCGCAGGAGCTCCGCGATTCCCCATTCGATGCTGATACTCGTCGTTTCTGACCCAGCGAAGAACATTTCCTGAATTTGTTAATAATTGTTAAATTATTAATTAATTGAAATAATTAGGGGAATAATTAGTCAGTTAATTAGGTTACTGTGATGTGAATGTTGATGTTCTTCTCGGTGATTCTATCAGGTCCATCTTTGCCGTCGCCTTGATAATCCAACAACACATCCAGATAATCCTTCTTCTCCCTGAATTTGCCGGCCTTTCTGTCGTCGATTCTTTCCTGAATGAATTTCGAAGCAATTCTAATGATTACAGCCAAGTGTTTCTCCATTTTCCGTTTCATTCCGGCGGGATCCAACCACTTCAGCCACCGGAGATAATCCGCAATATTGGGCGTTCCGGAGAGCTCCAGAATGGTGTTCATACACTCGAAGAATTCATGCGATTCCGGATCTTTCGCATCCAGTAGATCCCTAGAAAGCATCAAATTTCCGACGAGATTAAACGCGAACAGGAACAAGCAGTGGCTAATTTGCACCTCGCCGTTGCCGGCCTTCAACCGCGAGCGATCGGATTCCTCCACGATCCAGCGCTCCATGTTGTCCCTGATCCGGTGGCGGAGGTCCGTGGTCTCGTTCATTCTCTTGTTGACCAGGAACTCCATGGAACAGAGCCGCCGGAGCACTCGCCAGTAGCCGCCGAACTGGTTCATGCCGAGCGTTCCCTTGTTGAAATCGTAGGCGGTTAGCACGTCGGGAACCTTGCGGTCGGCGAAGGGAAGGTCGTGTTTCTTGAAGAGCTCGGCGGCGGAGGCGGCGTTCTGAACCACCAGGGTGTTGACGGAGCCGAGCTTGAGCCAGATGAATGAACCGTAGTTTTTGCGCCATTTGTGCATGGTTTCATGGGGAAGAGAACCGAGCTGGAGAAGGTTTCCGAAGATGGGGATTCCAGTGGGTCCCGGAGGAGTGTTGCTGTTTCTCTTGGAGATGAAGTAGAATGTGAGAAGAAGTACTCCGGCGAGTATAGAGATGGTGAGAGGGTCGATCTGCATATTTGGAGTTTTGGGGGTGAAGTTGGAACTCCTGATAATGTGATCATGTATTCACTGGGAGTCCGAATATGTAACCCGCCAAATTTTATATGGGCTTTAATATTATACGAGTGAGGCTCCTGTGCACCCGGGCGCACTGAGCACATTCTGTGCGCCTTTACAATTTTCATGCCCCTTTACCATTTAAACCCCTAGCAATACACATGTTTAAATAGGATTGGAAGGGAGGGTTGTGTTCACATGGGGACACGGAGCATCTTTCCATGTCCCCGGGCGCACAGGAGCTTTTGCCATATTATATATCTCACCTCTTATTCGGATTGAATTCTCAATTCCAAATTAATATTTTATTGGTGTTTGACAATATAAAAAATTATACCTCTATAAATGATAGTTAAACCTTTGGACATGTGTTGAATTTTGAACATTAATTATAACACATGTATGTATAAATGGAATAGGTGATACTATTTCCCTTCTATTTGTTACCTAATTCTAGATTTACTTTTTTTTTTATTAATATTTTGTGTCATTCTCATACATCATGCATAATTGGCATGTAAGGTAACAAGGAAGTCAATCTTTACTCTAGAATTTAATATTTGGAGTACTTTTTTTCTAAAATAATTTTCCCTCCATGTAATCCATACAAATGTCAAAGAAAAATATTACATAATGCAAGGAGTCCAAAATTGTTGAGTGAGCACATCACACATCATTTGATGAATTATACAAGTAGAAAATTTGAATTTTTGAGAGAGAGCATATATAATTCCTAAAATAAATAACTATTAAACCGATTTGCATTTTCTGTATTTGTGTTACATCTTTAGTTATAAATAGTTTGATAAATGATATATAAGTGAGCGACAAAATTTGCACCCTAAAATTTGCAAAATATATATATATATATATATATATATATATATATATATATATATATATATATATATATATATATATATATAATATTTTTTCTTACATTATATATTAAAAAAATAACACGTTTTAATCTCCGTGCTCGTATAAATGGGTAAAAATACCCGAAACGGAGGGAGTATAATAATTATCTCTCAAAAGAGTACTCCCTCCGTCCTATAATACTTTTCACACGTTCCTTATTTTTTTGTCCCACAAAACCTTTCACACCCCAAAAATAGAAACATCACTTTATCCAACAAGCTCAAAAGTTGCTTTAATTTCAAATTTGTCACTCCTTTTACACACACATATCATTACTTTACTTTTTTATTGCCTAAAAATGCTACAATATCCTCCAAAGTCAATAAATTTGGTCAAAAGTGCAACTTTTCTTTAACAACGTGAAACAGTAAACATGAAAAGTTTTCCGGAACGAAGGGAGTATTATTTATTCAACAATGCGACATATTATACCGAAATGACTGTGAAATCTGTAAATGAAATGAGTATTCTCAAACTGTGATAAAGAATGGAATGGTGGGTGAATACTGAATACCATCCATTTCCTACGAGTTAGGCAACACGATTGTGATTTTTGGTTCGCATTATTATATATCAACATAAAATAATACTCCATATTATTGAAACCACAGAATTTACCACATAACAGAAAACATATTATCAAATTATGCAAAACCATATTTTAAAGCTTAAAGATGACTTATTTTCTTGACATTAACTTTCAACGGTTGGAGTTTCCCCACAGTAATCCCAATCCTCTCATTCATATCAAAAGCATCGGGCCCAGCGACTGAACTATCGGGCTCCCACTCGAATTCACGAAGCAACGATCCCAACACAAAGTGCAGCATCTTATGGCCCAATGTGAGGCCCGCACAAATCCTACGGCCCGCCCCAAACGGAATCAACTCAAAATTCTGCCCCCTGTAGTCAACACCCAAGCCCAAAAACCT
The DNA here is from genome assembly GCA_023678885.1 of Pogostemon cablin. Taxonomy (NCBI): domain Eukaryota; kingdom Viridiplantae; phylum Streptophyta; class Magnoliopsida; order Lamiales; family Lamiaceae; genus Pogostemon; species Pogostemon cablin. Next base: position 3,898,643 of record CM042983.1, read on the forward strand.
CTCGGGCTTGAAAGAGCCCGCATCTTCCCAACATTCTTGATCACGACCAATGGCCCAAACGTTCACCAACAACTGCGTGTTCTTGGGCACCAAGTAGCCCATGAAGTTGGTATCTCGAACTGCACGACGGGGGATCAAGAAAGGGATTGGTGGATGAAGACGAAGAGTTTCCTTGATCACTGCTTGCAGATAGGGGAGATTGTCGATGTGAGTTTCTTGAAAATTTTCGAGTGGATTGATGAGGCCCGAAAGTTCGGCTTTTGCCTTGGACATTGTTTTCGGGCTGCGGAGGAGCTCCGTCATGGCCCATTCGATGGTGTTGCTGCTTGTCTCCGTTCCCGCCAAAAACATTTCCTACGATTTATTTTGAAATTCAAATTTGTGGTCGAATTCGAGAATCGAAGAAATGAATCGATTGGATTGTAGTTACCAATATGAAAATTGTGATGTCAGTTTCGGATAATTCCCCCTCTCTGCTTTGAATCTTCAACAGCATATCCAGAAAATCGTTGTGTTCTTCACTATAATCATGATCACGAATCCGTTCGTTGACGAATCCGGAAGCGATTCCGAATGCGACCTCCATATCCCGATCTGCTCTTCTCTTCAATCCCTGCAAATCAAACCGTCGGATCCATGGAAACAGATCCGAAACATTGGGCGTGCCCGACCACTCCATCACTCTCTTCATCGCGCCGTAGAACTCCGTTCCGTTCTCCGATTCCGGATCCACCAAATCCCTCGACATCATCAGATTCCCAAGCATGTTAAACGCAGCGAGAAACACATACTTCCCCAACAGAATGCTCCCCTTCCCGCCGTCCTTTTCGATCCACGCCAGCATATCTTCAACGCATTTTCTCCTGATACTCGCCGTCTCCTGGATCCGTTTCCAGGCGAACATCTCGACGGAGCATAACCGCCGGAGCATCCGCCAGCGCGCGCCGTAGGGGGCCAGCGCCAGCGAGCCGTGGTGGTAGCCTTTCGCCGTCATGGTGTCGACGATGCTGCGATCGGCGAAGGAGAGGTCGTGGTTTTTGAAGAGCTCGGCGGCGGCTTTCGCTGTGAGCGCCGCCACGGTGTTGACGGACCCTAGCTTGAGCCATACGACGTCGCCGTACTGTGGTTGAAGCGCGGCTATGGTTCGGTGCGGCGCGGGACCTAGACTGAACACGTGGCCGAAAATGGGCCATCCGTTGGGCCCGGGTGGTAATCTGATGGGCCTTGGTCGGAACTTAATGAAGATTAAAGCTGGTAACAGTATGATTAGTGTTGAATAAACAAGGTAATGCCACTCCATTGTTAATTAATCTGTTAATTGCTTTTCTACTTCTTCACATTGGAGATTAGTAATTCGTACTCTGCAGTTTTGATTAGATTTATTTCAAGCCTAGTAACTCGTGCACTAAAGAATAATGAAAAGATAATCTGTCGATTGAATCATTTTCATATCTTTTTTTGGATTCAAAAGATATCTTAAACTTTGAGTTAAGACTTGATTAATGCAGTTTCAAGAAATTGATACTTCTCTTTTGACTCAATGGATTATGGGGTAACCGATAATAGATCCATTTTACTCGTTTATTTGTCTAATACTCCTTCCATCCGATCCGAAGAGATCCATTTGCTTTTTGCACATTAAATTGATAAAACTCCTACTCCATTATGTAGTACTCCCTCTATCCTATATTTATTTTTACACTTTCCGTTTTCGTTCGTCCCACATTTATGTTCACCATTCAAAAAAGAAAACTTCACATAAACCAACAACCTCAAAAGTTATTTTAATTTTAAAAATATCACTCTCACCTAACACACATAACATACTATATAATTTATTTATTTATTATCTAAAAATATTACAATACCCCTCAAAAGTTAAAGTTGGTCAAAAAGTAACTTTTCTTAAACTCCGTATCCACAGTGTCGGTGAACTTAATTCCGGGATGGATGGAGTAGTATGTACTAGTGGGTAGTTGTATTAGTGAGTCTTGTGGCCCTAACTTTTAATTGTATTAGAGGGAGTGTGTGAGTCCATGCGTATAAAAAGAGAAATGAGACTTTTAGGGGCAGACACCCAAAATAGAAAAATAATACCCTTTGGAGCAGATATGAAGAGTATAAACTTTTGCATAAAAAAATAAAAGCACAACTTAACTCAAAAATTATTATTCAATTTTATTAATATTTTTGGGTTAATTTAGTATTTTTATATGCAATTAATAAATTACAAAGTATAGAGTGTTGTTAAATTACACACCTGGCCACTGGGCTCTTCACTTAAGTGAGAGATCCAGGCTTGATTCTCATTGAAAACGAATTAGGAGAGGTGATATAAGGAGGCTTGGAGAAGGGGAAGTAAGGTGTTTGTTTACTGATAAAAAAAAATACACACCTCCCTTTAATTTTCAAATTTTAATTTTTATTTTATACACATCCCGTTAAATAACCAGACTACCCTCTAAAACTTAAAGATTATTCACCCTAACTATTCCTGTTTCCATCAAATCTTAAGATTACAAAATTACCACGGCACAATCAAATTTTGTCGGAGAAATTCATGTTTCTACCGGGAATCTAATTTCTATCAAAAATTTGATCTGTTATTGCACAACCTCCCTGGAAAGATACCTCAAAGCATTGGTAGGTTGAAAAATGCAGAGCAAATCGAACTCAAAAACCTCTCTCCGGTGTACTTCCATATACCTTCTTCAAACTAAAAAACGCACAGGATTTAGACAGGGTGGAAACACGGAGAAATACATGTTGGATTAAGTGAAATTTCTACTGTTATTGAAGTGAAGTTGTGATGAATGAGGAAAATTATTTTTTCATAATTTATGTTTATGTATATGTATGCGGCACCTAATAGTCTTAGGACAAGAAGAGAAAATGGAGTGCAGGTGAAGAGTATGACTGTATGATTGAGGAGCTGATGGATGGGAAAAATGAAGTAGGAGAGAGGCTGACACGATTTTACCAGTTTTTGGATAATGAGTGTCTGAGGGGAGCATATTTTGGGTTAATCAATATGCAAGGGCTACATGGAGTTTGAAGGTCCATGAGTTCTTGTCCTACTTCCTCCGCTGAAATTGCAGAAGTAATAATTAGTATTCTTAATCTAGTACATTAGCCCTGTTTAAGGTATAGCAAGTGGGGACGTCACAGAGAAATAACGGCGAGTGGCTGGAATGCGGCAGGTAAAGCAAAAAAAGAAAAAGGTAAAATACCTTACGGCAGCGACGGAGAAATGACGGCGGTTATTGGAAATGGCGAGGCGGCTGAGATGGCGATGAGTGTGGAGGAAGAAGAGGGCGTGTAACTGTGTAAGGGTATTTTGGATTTTTCAAAATTTTATTATTTAATAAAATAATAACAAGTTGTATATTCAATAAATAATAAATAAGGGTGTGTATTTAGTCGGATCAAAGTGTATTACTCCTCATTAGCTCTTTCCGTTCATTAATTAAATATTAATTTATATTTTCCTACTTAGATTAAGTAATATTACTATTATTTTATATTACTAATAGATATTGTGTTGGTCTACTCTGTATTCTGTCTTAATGAATTTACAAACCCTACCACTGCTTCATCCTAACGCAAACATCATCCATGTTAATATTTAATAACTTAATTCTACTCAGTGTGTTAGGGTTATCGGATTTGTTGGGTGAAATATAAAAATTAGTCTAATGATTTTATAATACTATCAAAAATTAATTTATTAATGCTGTTCTAAAACTATTTTTAGTATAATGATTAATCTTATACTCTAATTTGTCTTTGAGTTCAAATTCTGAACGATTCAGGAAACGAGGCAAACTTTCCGATTGGGAGGAACTAGGCGCTGAATGCAGAGCAAAAGTGGAATTACATTGTTCAATATATACAGAGCGATAACCTATGGTATATCGCCGTTGATACGCCTCAATCTACGGTGGCGTAAATTCCGGGGGCGAGAACACCCCTCTCGCTGGCCCGAACGCCTCGGCCGCCCCTCTGCGCCTCGCCCTACTGGTCGCCTTATTTGGTTTCATGCTGTCTCCCTGGGTAATTCCTTTTTTTTTTTAAAAATAAATAAAAAATCCTCCTCTTCACTTTTACACGTAGCAATAAAAGATTGACACTGAATTTAAACTACTCGTTTTTAATCTTACACCTCTGGTTACTTAAAAGGTGAAGGATTGGCGGCGATTCCTGTGATTAGGTGCTGTTTGGAGAGGAGGCCAGATATAACTGTCTTGATGACGACTACAACCACCTCAGCGTTGTAAGCAGCAATCTTCATATGATAGTTTCTGTATATTTCGTATCATTTAGCATTATGTTGGTGGTTTTCTTTAGAGAGTGGCAAATTTGAATGTATACTTTTCCTAATGGGTGATTTTTATTTTTTAATATTCAATTTGTAGTGAAGTATTAAAGGACAGACTTCCAAGAAATGTAATATATCAGGTACTAATTATCATAATTTTCCACTTTTATTCATTACTTGGCCCTGTACATGTTTTGGTATCTTATTATGATATTTTGTAAGGTTGCTCCACTTGACATCCCATCTACTATGGAAACATTCCTTCAGTATTGGAGGCCAGATGTAGTCATACTAATGGAAAGTGAGTTGTGGCCAAATCTCATAATGGGTGCCGCAAGAAATGGTGTAAGCTACTCCTCATGACATTAATGTATTCCTTTGCGCTTGTATATAACCGATCTTTTTAGAGTGTGCCACGGACCAATCTCTGCGTATAGCTAATGTTGTTTAGAAATGCATTTTGGTCTGTTAGCACTTTTCTTGGCAATTCTTTTCTGTAATCTCACTTTTATACTTTACTGGTGTTGTGCCAATTTAATTTATATTTCTAACATATACTCTTCTGCTGTTTTTCTTTTTCTTTCTTTGGAGTAGATTCTCATTGTTACTTGTATTTACTCCTATTTGTTCTCTGTTTAGATTGTATTGGCATTGCTAAATGGCAGAATGTCTACACAATCATTCAGAAATTGGTCTCATCCAGTGATCCTTCCTTTAATCAAGTTGATGCTCTCAAAATTTTCTTTGATTCTCCCATTGGTATGTTCTCAGGTTTCGTCTGTGAAACTTCTGAATTTTAGTTTCTGTCTTTAATTTCTTATTTCTCCATTATGCCAGAGCACAATCCAAGGAATTCAGTTTCAGCTATTGCAAGCTCCGCCTTGCATCATAAACTATTCTGGAGACCTTAAATATGGTATAATCATTGGTATAAAATTATCTTTTGGTGTAGTTTGAGCTGTTAATTTTATGGAATACTTATCAAACAATGTCATTAGTGACGTACTGTAATGATTTTCAGTGCATCTCTTCTTAGTTTCTAAAAATATTACATTTAAGTCTTCACTCATATGGTTTAATAATATGGTCATACACTTTTATGCATGAAAATAAAAGTGCCTTTTTTTTTTCAGCAATAGCAGATTTGGACACTTCTGAAGGAGTTAAGAAGAGTCTGGAAGAGTTTCAGGTGCAGGCATCCCATAGAAAAGTATGGTTGGTTTCTTCGATTCATAAGGGTGAGGAAGAAGGTAAGCAGTGGAATATTGGATTGCATTTTGGATTCTTGTTACATGATGCCTCTGTTATGATGAGATGTTTGTGATAAACTAAACCCTGGCATATCTTGATACAAAAGAGTAATAACACTGCCAATTTCATTTAACGAAGAGCTTAGTTTTTCAACATCTGTCATGTTGGAGACGAAGGCTGGACTGTGATATCTGTATGCACCTTTCAGTTTAAAGAGAAGTTTAGAGGAAAAAATGGGAGTTTATCATGAAAAATGCCTCATAGGAGTTCCATAGGAGAGTCGTAGCAATGAGTTACATGCCTTTTGCAGTATTCATTCTGGACCTATTTGAGGTTGCCATGTTAACTAATTCCACGTGAAACCTTCTGCAGTATTTTTCGGAGCTCACAACAATCTAAAACAAAAGTATGCTGATTTACTCACTATTATTGTGCCGCGCCACCCTCAGCATGGACTAGATATTGCTCTGGTATGCCTATATTGCTCAATCCCATTGTCTACTAAGTCCAGGTTGACATTTTATCTGCACCTGTGGTCTGGTTGAAGAATGTCTTATCTTTTCTCTTTCTAAATTCTAAGGATATTTATAAAAATAATATAATCCTTTTATTATTGTTCATTCATGAATTTATTATTAGAACTTGTTGTGTTGAGAAGTATTAGATTCATTGAACCATTGAAGAAGTTTATTTTTCCAAATCCATTCAGTTAAGTGACTATCCTTCAAAACATCTCTTCTTTATTACTTTGCTGTGTCCTGCCAGCAGGTAGTTATACAGCATAATTGTATATCCTCATAATATACACACTGATCTGATCTTGGAGTCACTAAGGTAAAGACACATGATATATTTTGTCTTTTGGTTTCTTTGACATGTTCCTTTGAAATTTTTGGCAAAAGCCACTGTCTCCACTGAATTAATTAGGTTTTGGTGTTATTATCTGGGTTAGCATTTTCACAGTACACTTGAGTTGAGGGTTTTATATGACTATTTCCCCTCTTTTGTGGTACAAAATATTTCAATATTGAGTTATCTGCTGTTTTAATCTGTCTATTGACAGTGAACTTAATATGTTTTTTTGCTTTAAAATACAGAAATTACAGGAGGAAGGAACTTCTGTGGCATTGCGGTCTCGTGGTGATAATCTCGCCCCTGACACAAGTATATACGTGGTCGATTCATTAGGTTTATATCTTCTATTATCTTCTTTTTTTTTTTTTTTGGTGCTAAACCTTTTGAAAGTATAGAGCTGATTCACTTCTTGAAGACTTCAGATATCCAATTTTCTTTCTTGTTTGTTGTTTGTTTTAATCTTTCCAGTTGTCATCTATTATTTTGCTTGATTGAGGTTCATCTAAAATTCATTTTTGTCATCTCTTACCCATGATTGATAAATATTAAGATATGTAATTATCAATCAACATACATTGAATCATTCAAATGTATCCATCTTCAGGTATTAAATATCAAATAATTCTCCTCTAAAACAATTTAACCTTTTAATTTCTGGCAATAATGTACCTCGTGAGTTATTGGGTTTGTACAAATAAGCATTCACAAGCACAAACAACATATTGATTGGACAAGTAATATAATGTAGTTTACAATGTTTGAATGACCCAACTATGTGCTTTTTCTCTTTCCAATGTTAGTAACTTCCATTCTATACTGCTTTGTAGGAGAACTGAGAGACTTCTACAGATTAACACCAATAGCAGTAGTAGGAGGTTCATTCTTGGTGAGATCAAAAGGCCACAATATATCAGAAGCTGCTGCTGCTGGCTGTGCTGTTTTAACAGGTCACTTTCCTATTAAATCCATTTTACTTGCATACCACATTATAATTTCCTGATATCTGGTTTTATATTCAGGCCATCATGTTGGGCACTTCTCAGCCATGGTAGCAGACATGCAAAGGGTAAATCCCCTTTCAGTTCTGCAGGTGTGTACTCTTTAGGGTTTTAAACTTTTGCTTTCATTCTAAAAAATCATCATTTAGCTATTTTGCTTCTATAAAACTCTTGTTGTAGACATAGCATAGATAATTCTGATCATGAGTTCTAGAATTTCAAATTGAAAGAGACGAAACAATTATACATAATAGGAAACATGAATGTGAGAAATCCATGTTCTTTGAAAGCCACAGAAGAAGCTAAAAAGGTTTCCAAGTCACATTCATCTTTGATATTGGGTATGTCACAACTGAAACTATGCTTGACTGGATGCAGGCATGCTATTGCACTTTTTTCGTTTTTTACTATGGTAGTGATTATATCAAATGTAGTTATTTCTGTACTGGGTCTTGCTCTTAATAACCCCATAGAAGCGATAAATTTCTGCTTGCATAAAGTTAGCTATTAAGACAATATTTTTATATTTCAGGTTTCTCGGGAAAAGCTTGTAGAAACTGTTAGTGAGCTCTTTGGTAATGCTGATATCCTTGAGGCACGCCGTGTAGCGGCCAGACAAGCATATTATGCTTTATCTACTGGAATTGTTGAAAATATTTGGGAAATGTTGAATTTCCATGTATTCATGAAATTAGTGAGCAAGGATGACTTTCGTAGTGCAAAAAGCTAAACAAACGCTAAGGAGAATTTTTTCAGTATTCCCATGTTTCTCCTCTATTAAGGTAAAAAAATAACTACTCATGTTATCTTAGTATTTTTCCCCTCACTTGTGTTTGATCTGAAATGTGGTTGTAATATACTAATACAGGGAACTAAACTATCACCTAATTGCATCAATATACGTTAGCACTTGTGCTTGGTTTCACCCCTCAATATTCTTGTACTCTTTACTAGAAGTGGAACTTTTAGCTGAGGATATTTAGAACTTTATAGTCTCCATCTGAAAATGGTGATTATCATTAGTTTCTATGCGGAAGCAAATGTTCTGCTATATGTTATGAGAGAGAAAGTTTTATGCATTGCTTCCCAATCATTCTCTTCATATTTTTCTATTTAATTTCAAGAAGTGTCATGGATAGTTAATGTTTAAGTCTAATAATTGCTATTCCAGTGCTGCTTGTTGTGTTATTCTGGCTTTTTTATATACCAGTTTAACGCTCATTTCTGCTGTGTCTTTGGTTTCTCATGTAGGATACCCTCCCTTATCTGTGTAATATGAAGGTAAATTCTGACTAGCCTTTAGCTAGTGGGATAATTTTATTCGCATATTCTGGAGAGATTGCCTGCTAATTATGAGATATTTTCAGGACATGAAGGTAATGATTGTATGAACGAATACAATGAGGAAGAAGTAAAACGGAGAGCTGTTGGATGGTGCATGATGATCAACTGAACAAAGTGAACTTTGGTAAATGGAGTTTCCTTCCTTTTCTTGTTACTTTTTAGTGCTTGAATGAGTTTTTGAAAATTGGTTGTGCCAAGATAGGAAGAAAAGGTTTACATGGAGTTCGATGTTGGGTCATCTATTTCCTACAAAAGACCACACGCCTGCTCCGGTAAGACCGTCAATTTATATTTCAGTACTTCTTCAACCAATACTGTCTTAATTCTTAGGTTGATGGTTTAGATTTATGAGTGACAACTTCTAATTTACAACATATTAAACAAATGAAATCAACCACACTCGATTGAGATGTCTTATTTACATATATCAGATGAGTGTTTGAAAAACATTAACGAACGCTGTTTTTCATCCTTCCATTGCTCATTTATTTTCCCTTCTAATCTTTGTAAAATTAGATTATTACTAAGTATTGTGTGAAAATTAATTGTATTATTATACTTTATTTTTTATTAATCATTTAGTACAACACTTGGACATGTTGAATTAGCGAATCTACTATTTACTAGTTACATTTGCCGACTAATTTCAGAAAAATATTAATTTTATTGATAAAAATATTTAAATCGTTCATTTTTTTTTTTTTTTTTAAATTTGCAAATAAGTGTCATTGAGTTGATGTCCGAAGGCTGGTATGCTGTGATGGTAATCGCATGTAATTTGTACTCGAACTGTGATATTTAATGCACTAGATTGCTTCTTTATCACTTAAAGTTAGACCCTTCTATGGAAAATAAAGTAAAAGAAAGACTAAAGAAGAAAGAAATTTTGTATGAACCGGATGACACCTGACCTCTGGAAAAATGGTTACCAAGCGGTAAAAAATTGCTCATCAGAACTCAGTAATTTAAATCAATTTATATTGTTAGGTTGAGTAAACTCAAGGGTACTCAGTTTGTGAGATGTGTATATGTGAGACCAGTTGTGAGACGGATTAATCCATTATTTAAGTTTGCTTATTATAACTTCATGTATAAGTATATTTAAAAAAAAACATAAAACTTTAAAAAAACATATAACTCAAGGATGCTCGATGTGTGAGATGTGTATTTGTGAGACGGAGAAATTTATTTAAGTTTACTTATTATAACTCCTGTATGAGTATATTTTAAAAACTATAATTTAACATATTTTAGTTGTTTAACAAATTTTTTTTTGATCGGACAAAGTTAGTTGTTAGTATAGTTAGTAGTTAGTTCACCAAGTCTTCGTACACCCTAATTCTCCCAAGCCTCCTCATAACTCCCCCTCCTATTTGTTTCCAATGAGAATCGAACCCGGGTCACTCACTTGTGTGAGGAGCCCGGTAGCCAAGTGGGTGGTTAGTTGTTTAACCATTATTCCATACTTTAACTTGTATCAGGAAGCACTGCTTGAGGCTTTGTCAAAACTTTAACATTTAATAATCATGAATTTAGTTAGTTTATTCATCTGTAAATAATGATATTGACGTTACTAATATGTTTAATGTCATGTAAATTTCTCTTTGAGGAGTGTGCCATTTTTTATATGAAGTTTATCAATCAGTGATTCAGTCTCAGTAAAAAGCAGGAAAAAGGTCTATTAATTATCATTCTATTTTCCTTTATGTAGACACTTTTTCTAAACAAGATTGTAGTACATGGGATTGGATTGAGATGGAGTGGAAACAGCAATCATTCACTCAACCAACTACTTCTTCATGCTTGCCTTCACTCTCCACACCTTTAAGGCTTTAATCATTTCACTTTTTTTTTTCTATTATATTAACACTGTATTTAAAGATATTATCAAGCACAAACCTCATTTTCTTTTCCTCCACTCTCTTTGCAATCGTTGTCAATTCCAATTAGTGGTCAACAGGTGACTGGAGATAGAAAGAGAGATACCACCATTCTTGATTTGACAACAATGCAGACTATTTTGTGAGTATATTTCTATTAATAAATTTAAATTGAAAAAAATAACTATTTGATCACGCTCCACAGATTCTTTAAATAAAATAAAATGTTTCAATGTAGCAATGAATATGAATCTACTCATTCCATCCCGATTAAATCATTCTACATTGTTATTTTATCTTTAGTTCATTTTCTTTCTTATAGATAAAATTAAAAAAAATTCAAGTAAAAAATAAAAAGGTGAACTTTAATTGTGAGTGAAGATTATTTCTTTTGTGTGGTCATCCTTCTTACATTTCATTATCCATGCACTACGCACTCCATGCTATCAGAAATGGACCTTCGTTTCTCCTTCTTCCTCATTACTACTTTACTCTCTCTTTCTGCCGCCGATGACACTGCCGCCCTCTCCCTTTTCCGGTCACAAACCGACCTCCACGGCACACTTCTCTTCAATTGGACCACCACCTCCACCGCCTGCTCCGCCAACTGGTTCGGCGTGAACTGCACCAACAACCGTGTCACAGCCATCTTCCTACCTTCTCTCAATCTCCGCGGCCCCATCGACGCCCTCTCCTCCTTAGACCAGCTTCGGATCCTCGATCTCCGCGGCAACCGCCTCAACGGCACCCTCGCTCCGATCACCCAGTGTGTGAACTTGAAGCTCGTTTACCTCTCCGGAAACGACTTCTTCGGCGAAATCCCGCCGGAATTCTCCTCCCTCCACCGCCTCCTCCGCCTTGACCTCTCCAACAACAACCTCCGTGGTCCCATTCCTACACAATTCTCCAATCTATCCCACCTTCTGACCCTTCATCTTCAAAACAATGAGCTTTCAGGAACAATCCCGAAGTTTCTAGATTCATTCAAAAATCTGAAAGAGCTGAACTTATCTAACAACGAACTGTACGGAATGATGCCGAAGAAGCTGTTGTCACGGTACGGCGGAAGCAGCTTTTCCGGCAACGAAGGGCTGTGTGGGAGTACCCCTTTTCCCAAGTGTTCTTACACGGGTGGAGATCCATCTTCAAATTCTCCGATAGTACCATCTAATCCGAGTTCCCTCCCTTCAACCACCACCACCACAGCTGATCAAGATCCATCAAACAAGCACCACAAAAAGCTTAGCAATGGAGCAATAGTGGCGATAGTGGTGGCGAACTCTGTTCTAGTGCTGGTGATGGCGTCGTTCGCGGTGGCGTATTGTTGCCGGAAGAGCTCGAGCTCGATGACGGGGAGCGAAGTCGGCAAAAGGAGCAGCTACTCGAGTGAGAAGAGAGTGTATGCAAACAATGGTGGCGGTGGTGGAGATAGTGATGGCACTAATGCTACTGATAAGAGTAAGCTGGTGTTTTTTGATCGGAAAAAACAGTTTGAACTGGAGGACTTGCTCCGAGCATCGGCGGAGATGCTCGGAAAAGGGAGCTTAGGAACTGTTTACAAAGCTGTTCTTGATGATGGATTCACCGTTGCTGTTAAAAGACTCAAAGATGCAAATCCCTGCGATCGAAAGGAGTTCGAGCAGTACATGGATGTAATTGGGAAGCTGAAACACACCAATGTGGTTAGATTCAGAGCTTACTATTATGCAAGAGAGGAGAAGTTGCTTGTGTATGATTACATGCCTAATGGATGTCTACATTCACTTCTTCATGGTATGTATGTCTGAAATCTGAAAGTTAGTTAAACTCTTTTCATGTTTCGAATCAAGAATTGATCGGATGATGTGATTGGTTGACAGGGAACAGAGGACCGGGTAGGATCCCGTTGGATTGGACGACCCGACTCGGGTTGATCTTGGGTGCGGCTCGTGGGCTGGAAAGGATCCATGAAGAATACGGATCTTCAAGAATCCCACATGGCAACGTGAAATCAACCAACGTACTGTTGGACAAAAACGGGCACGCCTGCATTTCGGATTTCGGGTTATCCCTTCTCCTGAACCCGGTTCACGCCATTGCTAGGCTGGGTGGATACAGAGCACCAGAACAGGGCGAGATCGAGAGACTCTCACAGAAAGCTGACGTGTACAGCTTCGGAGTTCTGCTGCTGGAGGTGGTGACCGGCAAGGCGCCGTCGGCGGAGGAAGCGGCGGTGGACCTGCCGAAGTGGGTGCAGTCGGTGGTGAGAGACGAGTGGACGGCGGAGGTGTTCGACGAAGAACTGCTGAGGTACAAGAACATTGAGGAGGAGCTGGTGTCGACGCTGCATGTGGCGTTGGCTTGTGTGGCGGCGCTGCCGGAGAAGAGGCCGACGATGACGCAGGTGGTGAAGATGATTGAGGAGATTAGGGTGGAGCAATCTCCATTGGGAGAAGATTATGAGGAATCAAGGAATTCGCTGTCGCCTTCCATTGCTACAACTGATCAGGATGCTTTCTGAGCTCTGGAATTTAATTAAACTCTATAATCTTAATTAATTAATTGCAGTTTATTGATCATCAAACTTGTTTGTTTGATGGAATTTATGTATCAGCTTAGTAGTGTTTTTATTTTATGTATCATGCTGGATCTGCTTTGTCGTTAACAAATTAATTAGTCTTAGATTTATGTTGTGCTTTTTATTTTATTATTATTTATATTTGGATGGTGGGGTATATTAATATTATTATATTATTATTATTTTTTATAATCGGATCTCAAAAATTAGGGCACTTTATTAATTTAGAATCCGAAATGCCCTGATTAAAACCATCAACCATTAATTAATTGTTTAAAGACGTAAAAATTATAATTAAGAAACGTAATTAACAATAATTAATCTTGGTTTGGATGATTAGTAGCCGGAAAGTTAACCGAGAAGCCAAAATGGAATACAATTTAAAAAAGTAAAAATATAAAATATAAAAAAATTCTAAAAGAAGAAAAAGTCCATTGATGGAGAAGTGATATTTTAGTTTCAGTGGTGGTTTCAGGTTCGGTTTCCTCTGTGAAGACCAAAAAAACCAAGCAGACAATTCAGTTTCTTAATCGGAAGAATGCATACAACTCACCTGCTGCTCGAGGAGCCAATCCGGATGGCCTCCATTCTGGAGCCATCCAAAGCTGTGAGTATCTAATTTGTTTGTGTGTGTAAAGATTTTACTAGATTTTTTTTCCTTTTTAATGGATCTGTGACATGATTTGCGTGTTTTCATGAATAATTGGGTTGTAGAATTTCTTCCCTGCAATGGCGAAGATTGTAGGAACGCTGGGTCCACGCTCCCGATCCGTCGAGGTTATTTCTTCTTGTCTCAAATCTGGAATGTCTGGTAATTTAATCGAGTTACTGATATTTTACGTTGTTTTTTCGAGGGTACTGTTGTTAGTTTCATCGAATTCTTACTCTCTATCTCTCTCTCAGTTGCGAGATTTGATTTCTCATGGGGTGATGCGAAGTATCATCAGGAAACTTTGGAAAATTTGAAGACTTCCATCAAGGCCACTAAGAAACTCTGTGCTGTATGTATATCAGTATATCTTTCATCTGTTTTAATTTTGATAGCTCATACAGTTTTTGACTATCTTAAATTAGGTGTTTATTTGGTTACATATGATTCCCTTTTAAACTGTTTTTGCATATGGCATGTACTGAATTTTTTTCATCTTAGATCAATGGCAATTGGGAACTAAATGTGTTGTTGATTTTTAAATGTTTGCAGGTAATGTTAGATACTGTGGGACCTGAGTTGCAAGTTATTAATAAGAGTGAGAAGGCTATAACACTTAAGGCGGATGCAATCGTTGTTTTGACACCGGATCAAGGTCAAGAAGCTTCATCTGAAATATTGCCGATCAACTTTGGTGGACTGGCCAAGGTTCAGACCTCCGATCCTCTTTGCCGTTATCTGTTAGCTTTCTATGGTTTAAAAGTTCCTTTTAGATAATTTCATTAACTTTCATTGTAAACCTGACTTTAATATCTCCTATTGAATATCTTTTAGGGTATCAATATATTTTAAAAGCTCTTGCAAAATATCCCAATTAGTTTACCATTTGGAGTGTGCAGATAGATGTCCGTTCAGGCTCAAATTATTTTTTCCTTTTATGATGTGGAATTATTTTGATGCGGTTTCTAGGAGGTATCCATTTTTAAATGCTAAGTCACATGTTGCTTGCAGGCTGTGAAGAAGGGAGATACTATTTTTATTGGCCAATACCTATTTACAGGGAGTGAAACCACTTCTGTATGGCTCGAGGTATGATTTGAAGTGTGGAATGAAATTTGACTGGTTTGCTTTCATTTGTCATTATGGAACTCATTGTCTTGTTAATTACGTTTGACTCTATTTGGTGGTTTCTGTGGATGATTTCCTTGGACTATCTTCTACACCACCCATTCTTTTCCTTAAAGATCTTTTTCGACAATATCAGCCAAATCCTCATTTAATGTTTTATTTTGTTGCATTGCCTGAAGCATCAAGCATGTGATCTCTTCAACACCTTCTTCACGCATAATCCATGGTCCTTATTTCCGTATTTGGAGCATTTCCTTATTAAGATAGTAACAACATGAACATTCAATTTTGTCTTCCCCTTAGCCTGAGAGTAAGCTGTCAGCTATTTGTTTTCCATGGATGTTCATGATTTGGCTGGGCAGGTAGATGAAATAAAAGGCAGTGACGTGGTTTGCGTGGCCAAGAACTCTGCTACGTTGGCTGGATCTTTATTTACTCTGCACGCCTGTCAGATTCGTATTGATCTGCCTACTCTCTCTGAAAAGGATAAGCAGGTTAGTATTTGAAAACACCTTTGATGTATATGTCTTGTGCTTTTCTCTGTCTTACATCTTGGTGGAAGGTCTCCGATATTTACTTGAAAGCTTATACAGCAAATATATTTTGTCTTCTTATATGTTGTGCGTGCATTTTTATAACATGATATACATATTCCATCTAGTAATACTTCTCTTTTACTGCAGTTTATAAGCTCATGGGGTGTTCAAAACAAAATTGATTTTCTTTCACTGTCTTATACACGTCATGCAGAGGATGTTCGTGAGGTAACATGGATATAACAAAATTATTATTTCTATCTATTTCTTTGTGTAACTTTCTACAGCTTTTCAATCATCTTGCTGATGTGATCCCTTAATACAGGCACGTGAGTTCCTATCCAAGCTTGGTGATCTAAGTCAGACTCAAATATTTGCTAAAATTGAAAACGTAGAGGTGAATATAAAAAGTTATTGTCTTCACATTGGTTTCGTGCAGAACTAAATATATATTGGTGAGGACCCTGCAACCACATAATTACAGTGATTCCCTCATTTTTCAGGGTCTTACCCATTTTGATGAGATCCTTGCGGAGGCAGATGGCATTATTCTTTCACGTGGAAACCTTGGGATAGATCTTCCACCTGAGAAGGTTAGTCGATTGTTTTGATGATTTTGGGGACAGGGGTCTGGTAGCCTCGCCATTATATTTTGTTCATTGTGATAATCCAACATATCTTTTTTCTATAGTTGAAAATCTGCACTTTGCCTAATCGTCACTTATGTTATTAGATTCCATCTGGAACCTTTTCATGCCGGGTTGAACTTATATCATATGATGAATATTTGTGAAATCCTTTCGGATAAATATAATCTGTCTTTGGCATTTCTATAGTCATGTTGCAGTCTTCTGTTTCCCATACATATAGTACAATTCAACCTTGTACATGAAGCTTGAAATTTCTTTGGAGTTCTTTTCTCTTTTTTCACACCCTTTTGCATTATTAGATGTTCGAATTGGATAAGCGCTTCTATCTTCTATGTACATTTTTTCTTAAAAGAAAAAAAGAGAGAAATTAGTCCTGTTGGCATCTTTCTTTCATGTCACGTGGTATTAATGTAGGCTTTTAGACGTCTTGTATATGAGATAATTATTTGTCGAGGATGGTGGTGATCATGCCGTGTTCAAGGATCTTTTCCCCCCTCCCAGCAACAAAAAATATAAATAAAATAAAAAAACAAAGTAAAATAAAATGTTTGTGCAGGGTTTGGCTTAGAACTAAAGGTTAATTATTAACATTCAAATTTGATAAATTGCTTTATGGACAGCTTTCTCTTACTTAATAAAGTTACAAAATTGGTCATATCCAATTAAAGCTTGCTTGTGAGATCTTAATTTGAACGTGATGATTTAGAGTTTGTTACATAAGTGTATATAAAGTGTTTGCTTTTAATGGCTCTGCACTTCTGAACTATCAATGTCGTCTCTGTGGCATTTCGTACATTAGCCATCATCAATGTGTGTTATGTTTCTTGGACATAATTTCAATTTGCGTCATAATTAGACTAATTAGTCATGACGTGTGTTTTGGATGTCTACTTGGCCCTCAATATTTTACTTGGTTTAGTTTTTGGGTAATAAGTTTTTCCTATGTGGATTTTCTTTAGCTAATAGAAATTTTAATGATGTCATTCTTTTCATTATCTTAAGTTTTCTTGGCACACTGTCTTCTTTACTTGCAGGTGTTCTTGTTTCAAAAATCTGCTGTTTACAAATGTAACATGGCTGGAAAGCCAGCAGTTGTAACTCGTGTTGTTGATAGTATGACAGACAATCTTCGGCCTACTCGTGCAGAAGCAACTGATGTTGCTAATGCCGTTTTGGATGGTGAGTCACTATCCTTATTTCAATGAATCAGTTATCTTATTTAGTCATAGCTTTTTGAAGCAATTGTTTTTTTCATTACGGACCCTGGTTTCATAGTCCTTGTATATCACATTTTGCTTATAATCTTCTTATGCATACACGTTTTTCTTATAGTACCCACCTTTTTCTTGTGGTGATCTACCAGTTTGGATCAAAAATGTTTTTGATCAGTTTTGAACGAATACCTTATTAAATCATGTTAAAATTACAAGCAAAAGTGATCTGAGAATGAATTTGAAAGGTGTATTATTTAAGAAAAAAAAGGAGTTGATTGTAAATAGCCAAACCCATTTTTTTTTATTTGAATTGATTGAAACAAGACTGATACTCAGAGGTTTAATTTCAGGATGTGATGCAATTCTTCTTGGAGCTGAGACCTTACGTGGACTATACCCTGTTGAAACAATTTCAACTGTAGGCAAAATTTGTGGTGAGGTAAGAACACATTGATACCATATGATACTTGTGATTCAAAGTCAATAGTTCACATTTTTACACTACTTAATTGAGATCTTTTTGGTTCCCCTAGACCTATGGTTGAGTAAGTTGTGTGTTGTTTCTTTGCAGTTAGGTTTAGTAGACCATCATAAGTATTTAAAATAATGGGAGTTTTGATATTGCAGGCTGAGAAGGTTTTCAGTCAAGATCAATACTTTAAGAGAACTGTTAAATTTGTTGGCGAGCCCATGACTCACTTGGAAGCTATTGCATCTTCTGCGGTATTTTGTGCCATAAAATGTATCAAAAAAAATTAATTTGACAAGAAGAAAGAATTTTGTTATTGGTTGTGTGGTTCCATTTGATGATCCACTGCAAATGTTATGTAGGTAAGGGCGGCCCTTAAAGTGAAGGCATCGGTTATCATATGTTTTACCTCATCCGGCAGGGCTGCTAGGTAAATCTAACAAATTTGGATGCCTAATTTGGATATTGATTTTAACACTTGATTCATCATTTCCCTGTTTAATGCAGATTGATTGCTAAGTATCGCCCAACAATGCCAGTTTTATCTGTTATCATCCCCCGGCTCAAGACGAATCAGTTGAAGTGGAGTTTTACTGGCGCATTTGAGGTACGTACATACTTTAAGAATCCCTTTGTCTTGATGATCAATCTCTGAGTTTCCGAGCATTTTTTAGGCAAGACAATCACTCATCGTACGAGGTCTTTTCCCCTTGCTTGCTGATCCTCGACATCCTGTAAGTTCTTACCACACATTCTGCATGCTTTGCAAAATTAATTGTATTTTTATCATGAATCAATATTTAGTTATCAAAATTGTGTAGGCTGAGTCTACGAATGCAACGAACGAGTCAGTTCTGAAGGTAGCACTAGAACACGGAAAAGCCTCGGGAATCATCAAGTCACATGATCGAGTTGTGGTGTGCCAGAAAGTCGGAGATGCATCCGTCGTAAAGATTATCGAGCTTGAAGATTAGACGCTTCAGCACTGTTCCTTCCACCCTCATTTTTCTTGAATTGATTGATATTGTTGTAAGGTGTACCATCATCATGTGCTGATTATTGTAATGTGACTACGAAAATGCACGTCTAGAAACATGAAGTCTCCTAGTGAATGCGATAAATGCTAAAAGCAGATCGAGATGAACTCAAATCTTGAAAACCTTCCACTGTATAATGATTTCTTGAATTGCTGAAGAATCATTGTTTTCAATGCATATAATTTATGCGGAGTAACTCTTATCGGATCATATATTTTTGGATAAAGATTAGTGGCCAGAGATTCTGGCTGGTCAGAATATTTAATAGACCATTTAATGTACTCCCTCCATCTCGCATCAAGAGTTTTTTTTTTTCCATTTTAGTTGTCCCACTTAAAGGGTTTCCTTTCCCTTTTTATACACATGGGTCCCACACTCACCCAATAATACAATTAAAATATGGGGTCCACACTCCCACTAATACAACTACCCACTACACATTAAATAATAATATTCCTTAATCTACGTGCAAAAAAGCAAAATGCACCCTTGGTGCGGGATGGAGGGAGTACATTTTAGTTACCATTTTGCCCTTAATAAATTATTTATGGGAATGATGGTAAGAAATATAAAAGGAAAATCAATACTCCCTCCGTCCCAAAGACAAGTTCCCGGTAACTGTAAATACAGAGTTTAAGAAAAAGTTGTTTTTGCTTTATTTTTAGGGGTAGTTTGGTATTTTTAGGTAATAAATAAATTATAAAGTAAGTTATGTTAGTTGTAAAGGGGTGACAATTTTGAAATTAAAGTATGTTGTAGGGTTATTGATTTTGTATATATTTATTTATTTAGGGGTATGAACTTGTTTATGAGACAGACAAAAATAGAAAGTGTGAATTTGTTTATGTGACGGAGGGAGTAGCATTAATTACTTATTTATTTCCTACACCAAAATAAATATCTAATCATTAATCTTGTTCGACTCTATACTCACTAACCCTTTTTTTATTTAAAATTCTAACGTATATTGCTACAAAATTCCAAAATATATATATATATATATATATATATATATATATATATATATATATATATATATATATATATATATATATATATATATTACATCCATTCATTTATAATTTAGTTTAATTTATCAAGATATTCGTTAATATAATATAATATAAACCTTAAATTGATAAAACTCCAATATAATAATTAAATTAAATTGAGTATTGCACTTTAATTAGATTAAACAAAATTAGAAAGTTTTATGAAAATCTCATGGATAGTATATACTCCGACTCATCTAAATTTAGATGATTACATATTATTTCAAGCATCTCATTTAAGACAAAGTCTCTTGTGAAACGCTACATTCATGAGACGGTTTGTGAGACGTGTTAAAGTATGTCGATTATTTAAATAAAGTATGTTAAGTGGTTGTTAATGTATGTTTTTTAAAGTATGTTGAATTATGTATTAAAACATGATGTTAGTGTGTTATAATTTGATTTATTATCGACATACTTTAACCACAAATAAGCACACTTTAACCACAAATAAGCATACTTTAGTGACGGGTTGACCCGTCTCACCAATAACCCGTCTCACAAGAGACTTACTCCTCATTTAAATAGTTATATTTCTTTTTTAAGTAAATGTACAAAACAATTAATGTATCTTTATATGGGTTACGCAATATGATGCACCCTAACATTAAAGGCAAAAATTTGTGTGAGATCGTCTCACGTAAGGGCTTACGTGAGACGGCCAGAAAGTAATAATTTATATAAAAGAAAATGATTTTAAATTAATGAAAAGCGATAATGCCATGAACAATTTATAGTATAAATAAAAAGTGATAATATTTTATAGCGAAAGTGATAACTATTTTACAAAACGAAAAACGGTCTCACGCAAAATCTACCCAATATTAAAATATTATTATATATTTTTTAATTTACTATTAAAATATTATAATCCTTAATATTTGTATAAATAATATACATAATTATTAAGGCCGGATGAAGTGAGTCTTTTAATTGGAAATTAGGAGATATAATATTGTGTCACTCATATATTTTTGAGATTTTACTTGAGGATCAATTTTAAATTTATGAAAAGTATTGCATTACCATTTTATGTCCTATAAAAAGACTTATTTTTTAAATCAAATCGAATCAAATTAAAATATTTAATGGTATAGACTTGAATTTCATCTAATACACCGTATCAAAATTCGAATTGAACCGTATCGAAATGTAGGGGTGATCACGGTACGGTTTCACGGTTTTTTAGGCTAAATCGAAATTGCCTTGCCTAGTGCGGTTCGGTTATCTTCGAAATTTTAAACCACGGTTTTCCAACAAAAATTCATTATGCGGTTTTAACGATTTTACGGTCGGTTTTGACGGTTTGACGGTTTCAATTGTAAACTAATGTAATATTACATTACATTATTCGTTTACTTTCCACATTAAACTGTTGACATAAGCACATACAAAACTCATGCTAATAAAATACATAAACAAGGAAAACACAATATGTTGATGGAAATACACAAATAATAATACAGTAATGTCTCTGCTGAATATGCAACAACATATCAAATCCATTTGACCACAATATATAAATATAAAATAGCAAAACACTGTTGTGTCTTACTTTTCCTGCTATCTGCACCAAATATGAAGAAAAATAAAAGTAGAAAAAAAGAGAGTTAATTATACAGTAAAAGAATCCATATACTCCCTCCGTCCCTCCTTAAGAGGGCCAATTGCTTTTTGGCACGTAGATTAAGGGATATTATTATTTAATGTGTAGTGGGTAGTTGTATTAGTAGGAGTATGGGTCCCAACATTTAATTGTATTAGAGGGGGTGTGTGGGTCCCATATGTGTAAAAAAGGAAAGGGGACTCTTTGGGTGGGACGACCAAAATGGAAAAATGACCCTCTTAACCTGGGACGGAGGGAGTAAGTATTAAGGATCCCTTTAAATTCTCACCCAAATAAAAAGAGAGTTAATTATACAGTAAAAGAATCCCTTTAAATTCTCACCCAAATTTTTAAAATCATGCAAGGTCTTCTGTGATTTTTCCTTCTTGTGTGGATAACTTTTACATGAAGACTCTAAGTGTACCCACATACTAGTTGTACCATTTGATTTGGAATGAGCAGCATAACTTGTACCACAGTAATTACAGGCAGCTCTAGGTGGATTAGAACCTTCTAATCTAGTAAAGTGACCCCATATTTCTGAAACAGCCCTTGAACCATTTTTCTTAGTTATATCAACAGGCTTAGTAAATTTTCTTTTCTTAGGTGGTTGCTTTGATGATACTTTAGTCACTTGACTCATTTCTTTCCCATCAATTGCTTCAGAGGTAATTTTTTTAAAGGAAATATTACCTTCACTTGGCTCAATATTAGAAAGTTGATCCTCATTTGTGTTGTTTGAAGCTTCTGTTTGCATAGCAACCACCGTATCAGTAGCATCTTTAGAAGTCCCAATTTTCTCCATCAAATTAGGTAGATAACCTATTACATTAAAATTAAAACTAGTGCTTAAAAAAATCTTTAATGAATTTAAACAAATAAAGATAAAAGAAAAATGGGTGCTACAAGAAAAGACTAATGTATAAAAGAAAAAGAAGTACAAACCTAATTTTTGCAGCTCTGCTTAGTGATTGTTTCAATGCCTTTGTCTTCGATTCTCAAAGCGAATCAATTCTTGGAGTTGGAGTTGAATTTTGGTGAGGGAGTATTGGGGGAAATCTCAGTATGGAAACTGAGATTCACGTCATTTTCTATTTTTCTTCTTGTGAGTTGTGAGCGGCTGCTGTGTGATTCTTAGGGTTTTATTAAGTGTCTTTTCCATTATGTAGTTAGCCCAATATTATGTAATCAATAAGCCATGGGCCTGTGATCAAAAGCCCACTGGCCACTAGACCACAACTCAATATCAATTAATTAATTAGATGTCTACTATATTAATTAGTATATATAATATATAATATATAAATAACAAATGTATACAAATTGTCGGTTCGGTGCAGTCGGTTACCCCCATTTATTTCAAACTGCACCGTTCCAACAGTGCGGTTTCACATAATATAATTAACCGCGGTTTTCTTATAATTACTATTATTCTCGGTGCGGTGTGGTGCGGTGCGGGCGGTCCGGGTGGTTATAAAAAATACATGATCACCCCTATCGAAATGTAGTGAAATGAAAAGCTAAATACAAATATGCTTTATTAAAACTAAATAATAATAAAATTATTATTTATTATAATAAAATATTATACCCTTATATACTTTGTATAAAATAATTATCACTTTCGCTATAAAACGTTATCACTTTCGCTATAAAATGTTATTACTTTTTATTTATACTATAAATTGTTCATGAATTTGCATTAATTTATTATCACTTTCTTTTTTACAAGTTATCACTTTCTGGCCGTTCACGTAAGCCTTTACGTGAGACGTTCTCACACAAGTCTATGCCTTAAATTAAATATTGCTCTTTGATTAAATTAAACAAAATCAGAAAATTTTATGAAAATTTTATAGATAGTATATACTCCCGACTCATTTAAATGGTTACATATTATTATTCAGACGTCTCATTTAAATAGCTATTTTTTTTAAGTAAATGTATAGAACAATTAATGAATCTTTATTTGGGTTATACAATACTGATGCACACAATACTGATGCACCCTAACATTAAAATGATGCATCCTAACATTAAAATATTATTATATTTTTTTAATTTACTATTAAAGTATTATAATTCTTAACATTTGTGTAAAAAGTATACGTATTTATTAAAGTGGGATGAAGTGAGGATATATTTTTAAGTTGGAAATTAGGAGATATAATATTGTGGCACTCTTATAAGATACATTTTTTAAATTTTACTTAGGACCAATTTTAAATTTATGAAAAGTATTGCATTACCATTTTATATCCTATAAAAAAACTTTTTTTTTAATCGAACCGAATAAATTGAAAATCTCCATTGAATCGTATTAAATTATAAGAAAATTGTACAATTATCTTACTGACTTTCAGTGCGATATTAAATTTTCTATTTATAAAGGCAAAAGCTCAGGTGTGTCTCCATATGAACACGACCCTCTCCTTTATATTTTATTTAAACTTATGTATAGCTCCTACGCCCTGGGGACACACCATGTACCCATGTGAACACAACCCTCCTCCTCCATATTCTATTTAAACTTATGTATTGCTAGGGGTTTAATTGCAAATGAGCACGGTGTCCCTTGGACACAAGAGACTCTCACTCTTTATAAAAATCCATTTTGTACTTTTAGTATGAATTATAAAAATTGTACTGTATATCATACCGGTTGTACGAAACTATCGGAAATCTTTTGCCTGTCTCAACCCGTTAAAAAAATACTATACAATACTCATATCCTTCTCTAATTTAATTATTAATACCTACAAGTTATCTATAATCATTTAATACCTTTTCTTTTTATAAATATTTATATTTTATAATATTAAATTAATACTTATTAAAAATATAAAGAGTAAAATATTACATATGCTTAACATTATACATTACGAAAATATTCAAAATTAAAAAAAAATTGTAATTTTTAATAATGATAATAATAAACGTGAATTAATAGTTACTGTTATTGAAATTTGAAAAATTATAAATTATAATCTCATCTTATCTTGAAAATACAAGTCATTGATGAAATATAGTGGAGCAAAAACCTATTTAATTTTAACTATCTTATCTTATATTATATTAAGAGTAAAATAAGTTATTCAATTATATTAAGAGGAATTAAAAAGGCTAGACAGAAAAAGAAAAACTAAGAAATTAATACTCCTATTAGATTTTTAAAAAAAAAAAAAAAAAAAAAAGAAAGAGTGAAATGAATGCATCAACAAATTATTCTGAGAGAGAAAAATGGAAGGCGTCGTTCCCCACCCCTCCCCCTTAATTCTAACAGTTATATATGTTATTAATGATAATTATTAATCTCAAAAAACTACTCACTATTAATTAGGAGAGATAGAGCATTTATTTACTTTAATATTATTACTGTTAATAAGTATATATTTGTCAATTAATATTTATATTTACCTTAATTTACATAAATGTGCTGTCCAGATTTTGGCTAAATAGCATGATTCTAAATTTTTAGTATCTTTTTCCCCGGTAGGTACTCAAGAGGCCAACATTATAAGACAAAAGTCAATAGTGACACGCGTTATATTATTATTATATAAGCAAAGTTTGTTAATTAATATTTAAAGTATATTTTTAAAAAAAATACAATAATGATTCATTAAATTATAATTATAATATAATATGATTCATTACAAATAAGTTTTAAATATTTATTTATGTAATAAGAACAATTTCATATTAGATTGATTCAATTTTGATAAGGAAACAAACGGTATCTTATGTAGACTTGACTATATGTAATTTTAGTTTAGATTGTATTTTAAGTAGAATTAAAATAAGAAAGCGCCCATGGCCTAATGGATAAGGCGTCTGACTTCTAATCAGGCGATTGTGGGTTCGAGTCCCACTGGGCGTGACTTTGTTTTGTTGTTTATTTTTGAATGTTCAAAAAAAATGTTCTTTTTGGTTGTCGTTTGTTTTGTTGTTTATTTTTGAATGTTCAAAAAAAATGTTCTTTTTGGTTGTCAAAGAAGTCTGTTTACGATGTGGAGTTTGTCACGAAATATTGCAGCAAGTTTTGCAGTGATTGTTACACTACATAATCTAACTATTATGTTGGAAGTACACAAATGGTTTTATCATGTTTTTTTTTTGTCTTTGTTTCCACCATGTCTGATATTAGGTGTAATCACTTGCAATGTATCCATCATGGTTTACATTTAAACCTCTTTTACTACCAAAAAATCTTACAACTAAAAAGGAGTCGCATGTATTTTCTAATATTCAGTATTGATATAAATATAAAGCAACAACCATCTAAAGCTGTTAATTTAGTTTGAATTCACCTAATTACTTCCAATGTACACAAGAGAGATTGAAGATTAATTCATCACTTGTTTGATGAATGCTCCTGCTGATGATGATGATCCAGTAAATCAAGCTCCTTTTTCCTAACAAGAAGAACCATCCTCTCATTCTCCAGCTTTGATCTTTCATTTGATAGCTTCTCTCTCTCCATTTCTCTCTCCTTCTTGCTGCTAAACTTGAGCCACTTGAGCCTCTGCTTCTCCAGCTCAAACGACTGCGTTTGGAACCCCACCCTCTGCTCCTCCAGCACCATCAGCTTCGCCTTCATCCACTGTCTCTTCTCCGACCAGCTCTTCGACCCGTCTCTCAACACGTTCATCATCTCCGCGTCCAATTGCACCAGCAACTGCAAATGATTCGTCCCTTTCCTCATCCGCTTCCTCAAATCATTAACTTCCTTCTCCTCGTCATCATCCTCTTCTTCATCGTCTTCGTCCTCATCATCCTCATCATCATCATCACTTGTCAATTTCCCCAATTTAGACCCCTCGTTCTCCCCTCGGTTCAAATTGGGCATCACCGGGGGCTTCTCCGATGAGTGCAAGCACCTCTGTTGCTGCGGCTGAGCTGGTGGTTGCTCCGTGGAGGCCTCCGGAGACGAGGGGCGAATGCCACCACCACCACTACCAGCATTGCCATGACCACAGCTGTTATGATAAGCACACATCTCCCTAAAAAACAAGTGCTTAGAATTCAACAGTTTCTTCACTTCCTCCTTAATCTTAGGCGATATAAGATCCATGGAATCAAGCAAGCTCTGATTCTCCACCACTTTACAAGAAGTACCCTTACCAAGAATGTCATTAACCCTCTTATACCTCTTGTTCAAATCATTGAACTTATCCTCACACTGCTGTGGAGACACATAAAACCCCCTTTCCATCATTGCCCTCGACACAGATTTCCATTTCCCCTTCTTCTGCAACACCCCACCACCCTTCTTCTTACACACAGAATCATTACCCTCCGAAACCACCTCATCACCAATGTAGTACACCACCATGATCAACAACCTCACCATGTTGTCCGTCCACTTCATCCTCTGCCATAGAGACGTTTTCCTCTTCCCATCCTCACCAATATTCTCAGCTGTCAATCCAGGGTCATCATCATCACTCGGTGTCAAACTCTGGTTCTTCGACTTTGGGTACCCCTGTTTGGCGGATTGCTGAGGTGGGAGGGGGTGGTAATCGCCGTCGTGGTGGCCGTACGCCTCCATGGGGTGGTGGGGTTGGCCCATGTGGTGGGGGGGCTGTTGATTTCTTGGCTGCAATGGGTGGTGGAGAGACATTTCTAAGCCTAACATACTAGGTTGAACACTGGAATAAACCCCACCAGATATAGAATTCGATTCCATATAAGACACACAAATCACAAGATACAAACAACACAAATCTTAAAGCTCCCACAAGATGAATTGTAAAAAAATATAAGATACCCCTATTCACACGTATTGATTGCTACAGATAATCCTATCGGACATTTCAACAAACAGTTAATGCACACACAACAGAAAGGAGATACAAGACCAGATTTTTAATTGAGAAGGTGAAAAATTCTAGATTGACCTTGTAAACTCGATATATTGACCAACCTTTACACCATTATAATCCCTGTAAACCCATTCTTAAAACGCCAGAAAAATAAAAAATTTTTAGAAGAGCGATAGAAGGTCAGAGATGAATTGAGATCAAATATTGAAATTGCAATATTATAGAAGTAAAGAATCATAATGTGGGCGTTTGGGGAGAAAGTAGCAGCTGGTTTTAGAGCTCCGGGGGTGGTATTAGGGGGGTAGCTAGTGGCAATAAAAGACAGAAAATAGCCGAATGCCCATGGTTTTGGGTTTTGTTCTGAAGTAGGAGAGAGAAGTTGAAGAGAGAGAGAGGGGGAGAGAGAGTCCACAGGTTTACGACAAAGCAAACCTTGCCATTCCGCGATGGTTTAATCTGGACCGTCTATTTTTGGATTCAGTGAATGTGTTAAATGCAAGTGGGGGTAGTATAGTAAATTCCGACGAAAAGTAAACGAACAGGGGTTTGGTCGTTTTGACACGTTGTTTTGAACATATTAAAGAATAATAAATTGTTATTTTTAACGTCGATTAGTAATTTACATTTATCTTAAATAATTGTTTATTATATGAATCACTAGATTTTCTTCCCACTATGATTATTGTATTCTCTATTACTCACTTTGTCCCATACTTATGTTCACACTTTCCGTTTTCGTCCATTCCACACTTATATTCACCATCCAAAAAAGGAAACTTCACATCAACCAACACCCTCAAAAGTTCTCTTAATTTCAAAAATACCACTCTCACCTAACACACATAACATATTTTATAATTTATTTATTACCTAAAAATACCACAATACCCCTAAAAAATCAATAAAGTTAGTCAAAAAGTAACTTTTCTTAAACTTCGTATCTACAGTACCGGTGAACATAAGTTCAGGACGGAGGGAGTGTTTATTTTAGCCACGAATTTAGGTAATTTAGGTCTCTTTTAACAAAGATTAGCTTTCTTTTTTTTAAAAAAAAAATTCGACAAAGGTTAGCTAGGTTCATGAAATAAATAGTACTACTAAAAATACTTGCATGAAATAAGTTATCTAGGTTATTAATTTTTACATAAAGAAAATAGTTATACATAGTATATATTTTGACTAATTTTTTATCACATCAATAAATTTAGAATTACTTGTTTTTCTTTTCAATTGACTAGTAATTCCCGTCCGTGCGTTGCACGGGAAGGAGTGTATTATAGGATTATTATTAATTTTTTTAATAATTTTATCTTATGGGATATATTTGTACTTATCTCGTCCATTATGTCGTATTGGTTATATTTTTTTCATTTTAAGTGTTGCATCCTAATAGTTTCATTTCCGATTTTGATATGTGGTTCCCAAACAAAACAATTTAAATTTCTCATTGGGACCCACCTATCATACTAATGCAACTACCGAATATGCCTTTAAATATTATATTGCTTAATCCTCGAGCAATAAGAAAACTTAATCAATAGGATAAGACGGATGCAACATCCACCTTGATCTGTAATTGTCTTTCTTAAAGAACGTTGAATGACAAAAACTTATCAATTAAAGTAACCAAACCTTGCATTATGACTTGAACCATTAAATTTATATGTCCAAAATAAAAATTTAAGAATTTTGAATGCATAGGAAAAAATTAGCTCCATACAAACTTAGATTAAAGACATACCTAATCAAGGATAAATTCATTAATGTGTTTCACCTTCTAGAGGATTGGAGTTGTTACTTTCTAAACATTTCTGAACACCTCCTTAAACACAACGTTCTTGCATCTACATGTGGCCCGATCTTTAGCATCACAAAGCATTATTTTCAAGCATTTTCTCGTTGTAACTTTTGAGACAGCAACGTAGAGTTGACCATGGCTAAATATTGACCTCTTCAAGTACAATCTGACAATCTTCAAAGATTGTCCTTGACTTTTGTTTATGGTCATGGCATATGAGACTATCAACGGGAATTGTCTCCGTTGAAACTTGAATGGAATCGTGACATCAGAAGGTGTTAAAGTAAGCCTCGGAATTAAAACATAATCTCCGACACCGTTACCTGTCATCATCTTTGCTTGTATCACTCTATCCCCGAGTGTTGTAATGACCAAACGTGTGCCGTTGCACAATCCTCTTGCGTGGTCCAAATTTCTTAAAAGCATAACCGGTGTGCCAACCTTCAAAATGAGCTCATGATTTGGCATTCCCGAACACTTTATCGAATTTAGAAACTCTGGAGTATGAACGTCAGCCAAAATATCCACATTGGTATCCGATTTGCATGCGGAGTCCGAACTGAGATATGTCCCGGAAGCGTTCTTGTTCAATGATATCATGTATTCATTAATTGAGTTCACAGAGTCCAACGTGGGTGCAAGTATAGCACGCTCCTGAAGATAACCTGGATCATCCACCGCGTTCAAAAATGTAGGATATATGGCGTCCACAATACTCTTCACGGGGTCATCGCCACATTCGAGAAGTATGTCTCCAGGTATACGTACATCAGTCCCGTGTTCAGCTGCGGTTCCTAATGTGCCATCCCCTATTCCTGAGATCCAATCTGTGAAATCTCGTAGTTCACTTTCATCATTAGTACTTCCCATAGACATCAAGCGCATATTCTTCATCAGCTTCAGCATTGTACACTCATCCCATATGTATGAAGAATTTATTGTTGCTCTTACAACATCCTGTCTGGTACCCTTTGGTATGACTGGAAGTACCTGTCGAAAATCTCCTCCCAAAACAACAGTTTTTCCCCCGAATAGTTTTGTTGAATTTTCTCCATTTTCAAGCTGCATGATGTCTTTCGTGGTTTTATCAAGGGCCTCAATGCACCATTTATTCACCATAGGGGCTTTATCCCAAATGATCAATTTGCAAATTGAAAGGAGTTGAGCAAGATCACTTCCCTGCTTTTCATTACACGTTGAGTCCTCGCACACCGAAAGTGGAATACGAAATCTCGAGTGTGCTGTGCGGCCCCCTGGCAAAAGTAAGGATGCAATTCCACTTGATGCCACATTCAATACTATGTCCTCCTTTGACCTAATAGAAGTCGATATCGTCTTCCATATGAATGTCTTTCCGGTGCCTTCGTATCTATATACGAAGAAAACTCCGCCACTTCCAGAGACAATGCTTTCCATCACCCGGTCGTACACCTTCTTCTGATATTCATTTAGTTTCTTCATCAATACACCTTCTTCTGATCTTCATTTAGTTTCTTCATCAAATCGATACATTCTTTCTGTAGTGTTGATCTGTTATACCTCATTTCACTTGATATTAGTCTGTTATTCTGCTGAAGATTCATTTCAGGATCTGAAATGGGCATCCCTTAAAAATCTATGAGGTTCTTATTCATAGATATTAATAGACGATTAATCTCACACAAACACGCATTCATTATATTCGGCTCAGACATCACCAAACCTGCGATTTGAAATAATCTTAGAATTTTAATGAAAATATATATATTAATAATAAATAAGAAAATCCGTTTATTTCACTTGTTAATGTGTCATACCTGGGTGTCTCAATCTTTTTCTCTGGTTGTACAATATATCCTCAGATAATTCTTTCCCGCATGCATCCCACACATTTTTTGGCATGTTTATGCTTCCAGAAATTAATAGATTTACAAACATGTTTCTCAACTGCTTACTTGTAGCCCATGATGCGCATTCCTGAATTGCGTCTATATATTCCTTGTCGTCTTCGAGCAGTCCTCTTTCATAGCATGCTTCTTGATAAGTTTTACATGTTTTTTTGCCGAATTTAAGGAAATCTTTGTAACATGTTGGTCCTCGCACTACATTCAGAAGGATTCTGAAATAATAAGATTCTCCGGCTCCAGGGGGAACATAGAAAATCCTACCAACGGAGGTACCAATTTTTCTTTTCACCCATTTTTTCTCTTTTCTTTTCCAGACAAAGTGCTGTGGGAATTCTGCGTATGCCAGTTCTCTTGCCTCGGGGTATTTCTTATTTGCTTCAAACCAAGCCAAGAACATACTCTCCCTGACAGAGGATTTGGACAACACTAATTCCAGTGATTCATAATCGTCAAAAAGCACTGATTGCTAGTCCTCGAGATAAAAACTGAGACGTTCAACCGGTGGGTACTTGTATTGAATTTTGAAACCAAAAATCTTCCAAGCTGCCTCACATGGTGAAATATATCGACAACGTAATACATCTGTATTTCGTCAATGACATCAATATTGTTCCCCTTTGTAGACCTACTGAACGTTGTGAAATTTCTGTCATGACCCTTGTTGACATATTTAAAGAAATACTTTATCGATCTCGACTGATTGCACCACTCAACATATATGTGTGCACCGTACTTTAATAGTAATTCTCGGTTGTGCGGAACAACAAAAAAATTGTCCAAATCAATTCCGCTCTTTTCGACTGTCCTTCCATCATTCCTTCTTCAGTATATTGGATATCCATCTGTGTCTACGGTGGTGCTTTCGCAGTATGCCTTTGGATAATATTTCGTACATACACCATCTTCCAACATACATGGTGAGTTCTTATTCACCTCACCACATGGACCATGCATCATAAAGTCATATACGGCGGCAAAATATTCGGGATCTGCTTTTTTATCTGGTATCTCGGCTGAAATGAACTTGTCGATTTCATCCCCTGTAGGATCATTCCATACATTTTTTAAGAAAACAGTATATGTGCATGCGGTAGCCCTCTCTTTTGAAATTCTATTGTGTATACCACTGCAAAATTGTTTTAATATTTTAGTATTAAGCACTAATGAATTATTATTAAATTGTCAAACCATGTTCAAATATATATTTCTATTAAATATACGTGAAATGATTTTATATATATGTACTATTAAATAATGACGAAAATTGTACGTATTGATGTTATACTACCTGCATTGACAGCGCCGAAAATTTTCTTGACACGTAGATCTTCAATTAATGCATCCAACTTGATCTTGAAAACTCTAGTTATTATATCAGGACGATCTTCCGCCTTTAATCCCTTGCTCTTGACAAATCTGTCAATTTCAGGCCATTTTGGATTGCAAGTAAATGTAATGAATAAATTTGGATATCCAACCCATCTACAAATAGCCATGGCGTCCTGATAATTTTGGACCATGTATCTGGGGCTGCCTGTGAATGTATGAGGTAGGATTACTCTCCTACCCTGTGTTCTGGAGTCTAATTCTCCATGTAGTACAACGTCTTGGAGACCTTTATACATGTGGCTTCGTAGTATCTTTTGATTAATCCTTATAAACTTCATTCTTCCAGTCTCTATCATCGTATATCCATCCACGATGAACTGCTGCATAAGTCTTTTAGATTTTAATATCGTTGAGTACTATTCATCACGGTCCTGCAATCGGAAAGCAAAGAATTCTCTCATGCTCACCATTTTCCTCCCCTTTGAGACCCCTTTTACATATCCAGACAAAGGTATGTCCTCTCTATAATCGTCCTCTCCATAAGGAAATAAAAGTGAATACTGTAGGCTTAAATATGCAGCATTTAACTCATCTATTCTTTGTAATTTTCCTTTTTTTGATTCAACAACTATGTCCCTGCTGCCCATATCTTTCTCAAAATCACCAACAAAAAGAGCGGCAACTTCGAATACCGATGGAGTGTTGTATGTTCTTCCATCAGTTTCTCTCCTACCTCGCAGTACTAATTTCACATCGTTGTGACCATCAGTGAGTTTATGCCCGGGCATCCTAAACGTCTTTGCAAGCACATTATACTCATCCAACATATTTTTTAAATCAACAACTATCTCTGCATGAACACTGTTTATATTCTCCTGCTTGCTAAAATATCAAAAAATATTAAGAAAAACATGTATTAATTTTGCAATTCCTTACTCTTTTTGTTTAGTTTTATTGAAATTAAATAAATTTTGAAAGAATGTTATAATAGTAAAACTTATAAATAACTAAAGCATATGCATGGAACGAAATTTTTTGTATGTACCTTACAGACTTCATTCGATTTGTGATTTCGTTCTCAACATCATAGATATACACATGCACAAATTTTGGAGTTGAACCATCTGTCGGCAGGAGGCTTCCCAAGAGGTGATAGTTCTGACCACTTATTCTAAATATAGGGGGCGATTTGCCGTCATTGTATGTCTTGTCTATCTTACCACCCATTGATGTAAAAGAAAACATGTTAAATGATCGGAATTTGTTCATATAATGATCCGATCTAGCATTGTTCCCGCCTAGAAGCTCTTCCAATAGATGTAGTGGTTCCCGCATATATGGAAGTGTCACTTTGCCGTTCATGCAGCAAAGAGAATATTTTGGTCGTTTTTTGTTCGGATAAGATTTTAGCCTCTCGTCATACCAGAATTTTAAACCACAATGCTCACAATCATGTGATGGGTCACCAATATCCCAATATAGTGAAACTGTTGTTCACAATTAATTTAATGTTAGCTATTTTTTGTGAATCAATAAATTGTAATGTGTGAATTGTATAAATTATAACCCATCTAACATGCTTGTTTTTCCTTGGAAGCATCCCTTTCCGCATATGAATTATATTTTTCCTTGGAAGCATCCCTTTCCGCATATGAATTATATTTTTCCTTGAAAGCATCCCTTTCCGCACATGAATCATTCTTCTCATATTCCAATTCCTTTTCATTAAGGAAATCAACATCTTCTTGCACTGGGACGTCCACTAAATATTCCTCGTTTAGAATGTTCTTCATCATCAAGGTTTCTCTAGTTTCAACATCAGCACATGCAATTTGTTATTGTATGCTTGTTAATATGTACAAATTAAATAGAATGTAATCAATGTAACTTTTTAAATTATTGTTATCGATTATATATCCTTCAATTTTATATTTTGACTATTTTTATATATAGTTGTATTTCCTTAGTTTTTTCCGTTTATGTTCACACACAGCAACATATGCAACTTATGTATCTATTAGACATAATAGGGATACAAAATTCTTTAAATTTAATGTTACCTATTTGTGTTGAGGTTTTCACTGGCACTTGCTGCAGAGTACAACTCTCATTGTTGAACTTATTGCCAGGATCACATTCTCGCGCTGAATTTGCAGATACATGGTTAAATAAAATGTTATCAATGTAACTTTTGAATTAATTTTAAAGATTATATATCCTACAATTTTTAATTCTGACTATATTTATTGTAGATGTATTTCCTTAGTTTTATATATTACCTTACACACATATAAATATATTTTTAATTTATGTATCTATTATACATAACTAGAAAACAAAAACGATAAAATGTAGATCTCACCTAGTTGTACTGGCACTTGATGCAGACCACAACTCTCGTTGGTGTACTTATTGCCAAGAGCACATTCTTGCGCTGTATTTGCAGATAAATTGTTAATATTAATAACTCGTAAATTTGGTTCTAATCATAAAAATTAAGTATATGCATGTTGAATGCATTATATTTTTACCTTTGTTCTTGTCTTGTATTCTTCTTCGTTTATCACCTGTTATCGTAGATGCTTGATTCCTCTTCATCCAGTGATATTTTTGTTTTAATCTTTTTTTTCCCAATGTAATACTGAAATCATATATAAAATACTTGTTTAAGTTTAAATAAATAATGTGTACAGACTACGTTGTATAAAATATAAATAGAAAATATTCTATATATATATTACATTAATATTATCTTCATACTATTATTATACATGTTAAAAATAATTTCCTAAAATATATGTTTCTTGCAAAATTTAGCTTTTGTTTTAATAATTATTTTTAATGTTATTGTCCTATTTTGATCAATTAATTATTGTTAATTAATATTGTAATGGATATTTTTTTCTTAAATCGGTCATGAATTATTACAAATAAATTATTGTTAATTTATTTTGTCCTATATATTATTATTTTTTGTTAAATAGCGACTGAAATATAAGTCTGCGTTTGTTAAATTAAATTAAATTATGAAAGATAAGCCCATATTTTTTAAATTAAATTTGGTAAATTTTATTTTAGGTATAAAAGTTTGCTTGAATTGGATATCATATTTTTTTATACTTATTTAATAATTTTTGTTTTAATTTTGGTATATTTAAGGTTCATTTAATTATTGTTAATTAATATTGTCATAGATATTATTATTTTTCTTAAAAAACGAAATATTACAAATAATTATTGATAATTTATTTTGTCATAGATATTATTATTTTTGGTTAAATAGTGAATGAAATATAAGTCTGCGTCTTTGTTAAATTAAATTATGAAAGATAAGTCTATCTTTAATAAATTAAATTTGGTAAATTTTATTTTAGGTATAAAAGTTTGCTTGAATTTGGTATCATAATTTTTTATACTTATTTAATAATTTTTGTTTTAATTTTGGTATATTTAAGGTTTAGAGTTTTTAACAAACAATTTTTTTTTTTTAATTTTACACTCTGCGCCATACATCAAAAAAGATAAGAATCTAATCTTTTTTTTCTTAAAAATATTGGTCATGAAATATTGCAAATAATTATTGTTAATTTATTTTTTTCATATATATTATTATTTTTGGTTAAATAGCGAATGAAATATAAGTATGTGTTTGTTAAATTAAATTATGAAATATAAGTTCATATTAATTAAATTAAATTTGCTAAATTTTATTTTAGGTATAAAAGTTATCTTGAATTGGCTATTCGTTTTATTTAGCAATTATGGTTATTATACTTATTTACTAATTTTTATTTTTATTTTTGGTTTTGCAATTATTGTTTTAAATTTGATATATTTAAGGTTTAGAGTTTTAAAGAAATAAATAAATTATTTTTTAAAGTTTTACACTCTTGCATTATTAATTCTGCTACAACTATATGCACAATACATCAAAATAGGTATTCAAATGCGTTTTGGAATATTATTTAGGTTTTGGAATATGTTATTGATTGATTGGCTATGGAAGGCATTTATAATATTTAAAATGGTATACAAAAGAAAAATTACAATTATGTAGTACATAAAGAATAAACGTTGGAAATCTTATAAATAATTGGTGAACAATAAAATGGGGATAATCCCAAAATAATTAATTGCCTGAGCAGTTGTGCTGATGCTCAACCATTAGAGCATTAATTCAGTAGGATATTACTAACTTTTCCTTTTATTCCTCTAATTTAGTTTCTACTTTCTAATTAAGAATGTAATTCTCTCTCAAATATATTACTCACTATCTATATTTAAATACTTGAGAACAGTTTCCTTTTTTGGAGAATATATTTGGATAGGAGGATAGTAAAATTTCCAATGTAATTTAAGAAAATTTGGAAATAAGAAATAACAATTCCAAAAACTCATATAACTGCTTTTTTATATATATTAAAGTTGAAATAAATTTCAATATTCCAAATGCTGTTGAAACAAATGAGAACTATAAATCTAAGGTTTTTTTTGTTGTAAACTTATTATAAAATATAATAAAGTATAACAAAATTCTAAACTATAGAGTTCAATCTTTCTTCAATTTAATTTTGATGTTTGATCGATGCTTTGAAGAAGCACTTAATGAAGGCTCTTGATCAAACAAAATTCTTTTAGTTGACAACTCTTCAACGACCTCACAATCAATAAATCCATATTTGACTTTCAGCAGAGAATGTTCTTCGTCACAGGTTGAATCAACCTTATATCAAGAAAGTAAAAAAAATATTAATTACAAAAGGTATTCATTCTCATGATGTTATCGTATCATAAAATATAAAAAAAAATAAATCTTTACTCATTTTTATAAATTTGTTGAAAGTCAAATTGTGATTTAAAGACCATGAATGAGTCTCCTTAAATTAAATATTTTTTAGTGTTTAAAGCTATCCTTTACAAATCAAAATACTATGTCTTGGAATCTTATTAAGTTTTTTTTTTTCAATATTAGTACAAATCTAAAATACTCATCAATTATGCATGAAAACGTTAATTAAATATTCATA
This sequence comes from Pogostemon cablin, assembly GCA_023678885.1. Taxonomy (NCBI): domain Eukaryota; kingdom Viridiplantae; phylum Streptophyta; class Magnoliopsida; order Lamiales; family Lamiaceae; genus Pogostemon; species Pogostemon cablin. The sequence goes on from CM042983.1 coordinate 3,936,052, forward strand.
CCTTGTTAGTTGCTTGCTATGAATCATTAATTAATAACTTTGAGAAGTACCTGAGTTTGAATCTTGTTGGCATATTTTGATATTATCCCTTCATCCGTGCAAATCTTGACCACGGTGAGTTGAGGTTTTGTTTCACCTTTTTTCGAAACTTTGTCATCGACTTTAGGCAGTTTTACAGCAATTTTAAACATCATTTTCTTACCGAATAAATCCTTAAATTCTTCAAGATCCAGCGGATCAAAATCCTGTGTAATTTAAATTTTTAACTTAGCATTAAACAATGAAGAAATGTCTGAAATTGATTTATACAATCATGTATGGATTAAAAGCATTAAAATTATTTTAATATGTTGTAGGAATATGATGATTAAAAATTAAATATATTTATAATATAATATTTATAATCGAACTTACCTCAGGCTGATTATCCAATATATCGGAAGCGGTCTTTTTAAAGAGCTCTTTGCATGTATTGTCCCATAGAACGAAAAATTCACGACTTGTGTCGTCTACCACCAGCACCTTCAACTTATACCTTTAAAATTGAAAACGAAATATATAATCTTAAAATTCTTCTAAACTAAATATTTTCAGTAATGTACCCATGTATTATGTTGTACCTGATTAATCCAAAAACATAACTTTGATGACATAAGAAACAATAGAAACGATCATCTCGTTTAGCCAATCCTTTAATGCATTTCTTGCAGGATATATACCACCAACCCTCCGACATATCAATATCCATTATCTTCCCATATAACCAATCATTTCCAACCTATATAGTCAAATGACATCAAATAAATATTCTTGGGTTAAAAAAACAGAATATTTTAAAGTAAAATCAAATAGTTACTTGTAAATGTAATATATTACATACCACTGGATTATTTTGCAGGTCTTTTATAGTAGTTACATTGTTTACACCAGATTGAAGGTCATCCTCAAAACTGGAGAGTGTAGTTATGGATTTTGTTTTTCTTGAACTGGTTGCAAGAGCACTTGGCTCAAATCTGCACATGAATTATGGGTTATTCTATCGCAATAATACAAACAAAATTTACTTGAATCGAAAAAGATTCCATCTATGAAAACATACCTCTTCTTATACTCAATTATTTCAAAAATATCTTGTGAATGCACCAATTGAGAGGCATGGAATGTGCTCGAGATTGACACGGTTTCTGAAAATTAAAGTGGAGAATACTATTAATAACACTCAACTTATAATAAAAAGTAAGAAATCATTTTAATAATATGTATACATATAATCGAGGATTTATAGACTGAAATAATAAATAAATTATTACTTCCGAAAACTCTTGGTTTGAACATCTGTACTATAATGACATCAGATTCACCAGAAGTTCTATCAACAATTTCCTGTATAACATCCATCCAATTTTGTTTCCAGATTGTGACCTTTATCTTATTAGCACTGTAGAGAATGTAAAAAATATTTCAATAAGTATTTATGATAGTTAATATTCACATGTTTTATAATCAAATTAAAATTTAGGGAATATGATAATTACTTGAAATCCTCTAAGTTGAACTCCATCATCTTTGTTGGTACGTTTTGAACTGATACCATTTTCTTAGAAGCAGGACCTACAACTTTTCCAATCACATCTGTAAAATTTAAAAATTAAATTACTTAGAAAAATATAGATATACATACATTAAATAATTATAACACACAACACATAGATAAAATATAAAAAATAAAGTAATTCAAACACAATCTATTTCGCTAACACTGAATTTATATTATTATAATTATAGATTATTATTATAATAGTAATAATAATAATAATAATAATAATACATTACCTATTAGAATGTTCTCATTGATATCATGTTGTTGAATGAGGTCTTCAATCGGTATGAATGCATACATATTCCTGGGGAACGATGGATCAACAACTTTTGATATGGATGTGTCGTATACAAATGTAATTTTGAATGGTTGATTTGTCGTCTGACTTTTATACTTATTGGCCTCAACACAAGCATTTTTTTATAGTATAAACCATTCCTTCTGATATCATGTGAAGGTATTTATTGACATGGTAAGCCCATATTAAAAAATGAATACAATTTCCCTACAACAGTATTGAAAAAGATGTTTACATATAAATAATAAAAATTTGTTGAAATTGTAATCATCTTATTTATTTTGGTTTTTTACCTCATGATCAGCAAATACACATTCCATGTTCTTCTTGCCTGTTTTGGGATTGAAAGAAAAAGCTTCGTGTACTCGAACACAGTGTAACCTCATGTGGACCTTTGTCATGCCCTCTTTCACATCTTTGATGAGAATGAAGTCGGTAGACACGTAGAATGATGACTTTCTCTATTAAGTCTCTGAAAAATATATTGTGCTTGTTTGCATAAATCATGAAGTGTATTTATAATAATAAATTGTAATTTGTTATTATGGCAAAAGCAGTATAGATTATATTTTGAGGGGGATATTTGTTATTGTTTTAAGCTTATTGCATGCAAACAATGTATTTATGGTAAAAGATATTTTACTTTATTTAATTGTTAGAACTTCCCATACTTTTTTTATTAAAACAAAAAGGTATAGATTTTGTTTTGAGGAGTGCATATGTTATTATTCTAAAATAATAATAATTAAACTTGTGTTCTGAAGAGAATCTATTTATTATTTCAAACTAATTTTCTATATTATTTTTGGTAATCTTTTTATATAATATTCATGAATGCATAAATATTTGCAACTTGGATATTTCTAATAAATCTTTAATAAACTTTCCTAAAATTAAAAAATATGATTAAATTAAACTTATAAATATTTATTAATGGTATAAAATATCTCATAATATATAAATATAAAAATATATATATAATATATAATATAATATAATTTGGCATAATTATAAGTATAAGCGGATGAATCATATTTATTGTAACTTTTAATGAATTTGTTTTCTTTTTTTCTTTTTTTTTTTTGGTTTTTTTTTTATTTAAATATGGAAAGTTTCAAATTGCTCAAATAAGAAATACTATATACGGAGTATATTTTTTAACTCGGACTTAGACGTACTTTCTTGAATAGTAATTTTTTTAACTTACCACCAACCTAAATATAATAATGTTGAAAAAACAAAAGAAAAAAAAAACAAAGAAAAAAATTCAACTTTTTTTCTATTTCGGTTTTATTTTTTATTGGTATCAAATATGTAGTTCTATTAATTTTTAACCTTTTCAATTTTAGTAAGTCCCTCGTGTCAATTTTGATCCTATAACTCCTCAGTTTTTAGCTTTTTTTTTCTAAATTTAAAGAGTTCATCGATGAATGCATAAATATTTACAACTTGGATATTTCTGATAAATCCACATGTTTAATAAACTTTCCTAAAATTAAAAAATATGATTAAATTAAACTTATAAATATTTATTAATGGTATAAAATATCTCATAATATATAAATATATATATATATATATATAATATAATATAATATAATATAATTTGGTATAATTATATGTATAAGCGGATGAATCAAATTAATTTTAACTTTTAATCAATTTATTTTCATTTTTTCTTTTTCTTTTTTTGGTTTTAAAATTTAAATATGGAAAGATTCAAATTGCTCAAATAAGAAATACTATACTGTATATATTTTTTAACTCGGACTTAGACGTACTTTCTTGAATAGTAATTTTTTTAACTTACCACCAACCTAAATATAATAATGTTGAAAAAACAAAAGAAAAAAAAAACAAAGAAAAAAAATTAAATTTTTTTCAATTTCGGTTTTATTTTTTATTGGTATCAAATATGTAGTTCTATTAATTTTTAACCTTTTCAATTTTTGAAACAGGTTATTAAAAAAAATGCAAAAGAATACATCGAAATAGTTTTTCAGAGACTCACTTGGACAGAAAGCTCCCTAGTTGGAGACAAAATGAGAGAAAGCGGGAATGCTGTGTGTGGCATTCGTGGTTTCCTCTGTGACCAGATTGACTGTTTTTCATAATTCCACTAATAATTGGGAAACAGAACGCAGCTGTTTTTCCAGAACCCGTCTGAGCGCACGCCATCATATCTCTCCAAGTGAGTGATATTGGTATGGCATGCCGTTGCACAGGTGTAGGCTTCACATACTTGCACCTCTTAATATTTAAATTTAAAGCTTCATCCAAATCAATCTCAGCAAACAAATTCAAAGTTGATACCTGTATTTTCCTGTGCCCCAAGTGTTGGTTCTGAATTAACATCATCTTCAAATGGTTTAGCCTCTCTTTCCCTCCCACGATCCCAAAACGCTGTAAGCATCCTAAAAAAACACAAATTTCTTCTCTCCCTTATCAAAAGTCCAAAAATCCAAGAGGATTAGAAATTGCTCCAACACCAAAGACTTTTGTGAAAGCAGAAAGCTGCATATGCAAAAAAAAATCCCAAAATTCTCACCATCAAACGTTCAAAAGTACATTCACCACATATTTCAGACGATAAAACTTATCTTAAAAAAACGGAAAAAAAATCCCCAAGCAGAAACAGCAAAGACATAAGCAATCACAGGGAACATTTGGGGAAAAAACCAATTCCACCCATCTACTCAATTTGAAGAAACATAACAAAAAATCCACATTAAATGCAGAGCAAGAATTCCACCAAAAAATTGAAAATTAAAGGAATTCCCTGAAACACAAGCAGGCGGCCACAGAAATAGTTTGATATAGAGTTCGGGTAGGTAGAAACATTGAGATACGTACATAGCAAGAAAGTGTGTGTTTGTAAGTCATTAGGTAAAGTGTAGAAACATGCAAGAATTTGACTCATCGCTGCATTTTTGCTCCAAGTTTACATGAAAAGACAAAATGTAAGTACGAGTATAAAGTGCTTCTAAATACCTGGCCATCTAGAGTGTAGCTAACAACAGTTACCATTTCATGAACATCTGACCAGTCAACAACCAAACAATAAGGTACACTCCATACCCGAACCTCTGAATCAAGCGATCCACTTATAAAGTAGTCATCCTCAACTGGATTGAACTGTATGCAAGTTACTGAAATATCATAGACTGATTAGGTGTAAACTATGACACATGAAATAGTATGACTTGTCATGCCACTTCTATGAGATTGATTACTGAGTAAGTTAGTAACTGCATAATAATCTTGATCTCACCATGCGAACATCTTTATACAGCTCTGTGTTTACGTGCAAGTTCCGACTCCCCAGCAGAAGCGGCCCAACTAAAGCACCAACAAAATATTTTAAAACGGAATTCAACGCTTGCTAAAATAGTAGTAGTAGGGGCATCAGCAGACCTTGCAAGTGATGTGGTTAATGGCAACCTGCAGTGCTTTATCCCGTGCATCATAGATTATCTTAAAGAAATCATCATCGTCAGGATATACCAAGAATTGAGCACCGAAGTAACTTGGCAGCCCGATAGTCACATCGTAACCCTGGCCAACCAAGTGCACCAATTAGACTTGCAAATTGACACCAAACATTGCCCCAGCAACAAAATTAAGTTAAAGGAAAACAAACAATTAGCAGATCGTGAATAACAAATTAAACACAGTATCTCCAGCAACACAACACAATTAAAGGGATTAAAAGCAAGCGCAAATTTAATTGGGGACAACGAAACCTAATTACAGATCTACTGGAATTAGACTTGCAAGCTTCGTCATCTTCCCAATCTTGCTTCTGCAGAAACTGAGCCAACATGCCACATTGGTACAGCGCACTCTCTTTCACCGGCGGCCACTCTCTCGCTATTCCCACAATTTGATTTGATTTTGGGAATCCATCTTTCAGATTGAAGAAGTGGGGAGGAGTACGGGAGGCAGAAGAAAAGGGAATATGAGGGGAGTGAATGAAATTAGGGTTCAATAGTTTTTTTTAATTACAAAATAGTCCTTTAATTTTTTTTTTAATTAGTTGATGGCACTAATTTTTTTAATAAAAGATGGTAAAAAAATAATTAAATAAATTGATGGAAAATAATTACATAAATTAAGTATATATTAATTAAAAAATAATTAAATATGCCAAAGATATTTCTCATATTTACCAAATTTATAGTATGAAATAAAAAATTTAAAAAATAAATAATAAAATACATTATTAGTATAATCTATCTATCTATCTATCTATACATATATAAAAGCAAACCTAAACTTCTACTTTTGTTTTCAATTTTTTTTCAGTTTTACTCTATTTAGAAATAATTCAATTTTAATCTTGACCGTCCATTAATTAATGCTTTTGATTTCAATCATAAAATTTAATTATACTAATAATAGATTTTATTATTTAAATTTTACTTTTTGTTTTACAATATAAATTTTGTTAATATGAGAAAATTTATTTATTTATTTTTAAATTAAAAATATAAATTTGGTAAATATAAAAAATATTATTGGCATATATTCATATTTATTTATTTCTAAATAAAAAATATAAATTGGGTAAATATAAAAAATATTATTGGCATATTCTACTCATTGTCAATCAATATACTAATTTTAAATCAATATACCAAGTTATATATTTTAATTTAATCTATACTCCCTCTGTCCCGGTCAAACTGCATCGTTTGACTGCATAAAGATCTCACAAAAGCTATAGTAAACGCATCTCTTTGGACGGGACGGAGGGAGTATATAGTATCAAATCTTTCAACGTAATCTTTGGTAATTTTTCACTTTTTTTTCTACGTCGTTGATTGCTTTTAATCACGATCGTCATTCTTTCTAACCATTCTATATAACCTTTTCATTACATAATCATTCTCTATGTATCATTCTTCTTTTTTTTTTTTGTTATTTTTTTCTCATCTAGTTATTTATTTTATTTATAATTCTATAAACCCTATTTATATGCTTTAATTTATTTTATCTTTTATACTTTATTTGATTTTATTTTTATATTCAATCATTCTCCTACTTGATCTTATGTGCAAGTTCAATCATTCTCATTTGAAATATCTTTTTTTTTATCTTATTTTCGTTTTTCTTCAATCTTTGTATTTTCTTTATAATAATTCTATAAATCTTATTTATATACTTTAATTTCTTTTATCGTATATACTTTTATTTGATTTTATTTTCAAGTTCAATCATTCCAATTGAGGTATCATTCATCTTTTTTATTTTTTGTTATTTTTTTCTCATCTATTTATTTATTTTATTTATAATTCTATAAACCATATTTCTATACTTTAATTTATTTTATATTTTATACTTTTATTTGATCTTATTTTTATATTCAATCATTTTCATACTTGATCTTATGTGCAGGTTCAATCATTCTTATTTAAAGTTTTTTATTTTGAAATATTATTTTCGTTTCTCTTCTATTTTTATATTTTCTTTATAATAATTCTATAAACCTTATTTATATACTTTAATTTATTTTATCTTATATACTTTTATTTGATCTTATTTTCAGGGTAGATCTTATTTTCAGGGTCAATCATTGCATTTGAGGTATCATTCTTATTTTTGTTTCTTTTTTTTATTATTTATATTTTTTCTTTATCAGTTGCACCGCCAACCACGCCGTTGTCGATGGCTACGCACTATTTCTTGCATTTATTTAACTCTTGGCCTGAGATATTTCGTGGTTCCCCGAAATTGTCTAAAATCCCTGTTTTCAAACGCGCCAATGGAGGCCAGCTTCCTCGAGATCTATTGCAGAAGCTCGCAGCTCCACCTCCACCTCCTTCCTGGAAGGAGGTATAGAATTTACAACTATTATCCTTGATGTAGGTTCTGAATTTAATTGCCATCGATAGAGGTATATATGAAAATTTTTCTTAGTTGAAAATGATATCCAGTCATTCAATCTTCTTCTTATCATATGTGGAACTGTGCTGATTTTTTTTTGGGTTGGAAAGAATGACTGAAAAGTATGGCTTTTGAGGGAGTGGACATTTAAATATTATTTTAGATGCTTAATTTGAAATTTAATTTTTCTTATACATGAAAACTTGTCTCAGTGACCTTGCAAACTTTGCAGGTTACTTACCATACTCCACCTCAGTTTCCAGAAGATGTAATAAAAAATATTCGATTTCAAGGACTTGGCCTACGTGATTTTGCTAGAATTGATGGTTGGTTTTTGCCACCTTCTGCTCATACTGACTACCTTACAGGCAATAAATTTGGGCATATCTAACTCAGGCACAATAGAATTCACCGATACTAACTTGGTGAGATTATTTTATTCCGTCCTCGTCCTCGTTATGTTTTGCTCATGATTCTTGCTCACAATATATTTCTATCTTCTTTTTTCCCCTCCAGATTAGTGGAATGGAACAAACTAGTTTCTTATTTCAGCAAGCTTCAAAGGTACTTTGTTCAAGGTACAGAGAGCGATATTTTTTTATGTCTTTGATCTTTTAGGCCTGATAAAACTGGAAATCATTAATATTGTTTATGAATGATCTTTTTAAGGTCTCACTTTACTATGCTTGTCTTCAAATTGATGCATATGCCTAAACACATGATTCTTATATGAATGCATGATATGTATAGTGTCTTATGCTCTTATCATGTACAGGTTGGATTTTCACACACTAATATTCTTTGTACTGTAGTCCAACATGCTTGTTTGTGTTTTCCAAGCCTCTGGGCGGCATAGTTCGGTTTCAAGTCCTTCTCTGAGAACAAAATATGTGCTTTGCCGAAACACAATGATCTGCGAAAAGTTAGTTTTTGTATTTTTGGTGGAGATACTTCCAAGTATCGCTTATGAGCGGAACAAATGTTGGTTGAATCTTCAAGCATTTGATGATGTAAGTATTCAATCAAGGGATATATCTGTGGTCCAAAGATTTTTAGAGCATCATAACTTATAAGACTCTGTTCAGCGACTTAATCTAGATATTACAGGGTGTCTTTTAGCTTGGAATTAACATTATTTATTTGTTTTAATCTAGATATAAGCTTTCTGTGTAACTGATTCCATTTAGAACGTGTTTGCTACAGCTCGAAGTGATACCATGCTTGGTTGCACCAAGAATATTTGTGAATCCTCCACTTAAATAATCACAAGCTTAAAATGACCATATATCATGAGCTTAGGACATGATCATATGATTCATATCAAAGATATTTAGAATTTATGAGGTTTGAAAGGCAAATCTTTTATTTATAATAGTTTTGCGAAGCTTCCTTTTTTTATTGTTTGAATTGTCTTCATTGATCATTCTCTATTGTTAATCAGGATAACAAAGAAACTTTTGCATAAAGAATGGGAAAATGGATTGTACAGGTGCTTTGGGACCAAAATTGCAAGATTCTTGCAATTTTGGTCCCTGTATTTAAAGATTAGTCCAGTGAGACCGAAATTGCTAAAGGGAATAATGGAAAACTTAACGGTGGTACCATTATTGTTGAAAAAAATTATTTGGGACTGAAGTCAAAACTATTGGGACCAAAACAAAACAGGACTGTGATGGGTGAGACTAGTTTTGCAATTTTCTCGAATGAGAATCAATACTCTTTTATTCACATTACCCACCACTAATACCTCTAATCAAGCGCCTCCTTAGTTTTTTTTTTTTTTAAATATTGAGAGAGAGTGTTTTAAAGAGATTCTAAGTGATTAATTATTGGTGAAAATAGTTAAAGCCAATAAGGACTCATGATTAACTTACTAAAGTTTGGTCCGACTCTACTATTAAGAAAAAATGAATATATAGGTTGGCTTTGGGTATCCAAAGAAGTCTTAAAATCATGATAGGTCGATCTATATAAAATTTAAATTAAATTACATATACAAAAGAATTTGATATATATATATTAAAAAGAAAAAAAAAAGCTTTTGAAAGGATTATAGACCTAGTTAATCAAATCGAGCCTACAAAAATTGCCTACCACAAATTGCCAGATTCAAGTCTAACCATTGTGTTGATTGTAATAATCACCTATAATTTAAAAAAACTAACTAATTATGTTTCTTAGAATAATTACACATAATTATAATATTCCACCAAGCAGTACTCTACTCATATTTTTTGGGGAAAAAATTTAAAAACATAAACCACTTTTGATTTTAATTACAGTTTTCACAATTACTAAATATATAAACAATTTGTTTAAACAATTTATTTTTGTGGAACACTCCATATATATAAGAGTACTTCCACTAGTGTTAATGTAAGTTTGTGGTGGCACGCACGTGCTTCACTCATTATATTTCTGATCACATATACTTGTACTAAAATTAATTAACTTGGGTATTATATGGATATATATATATATATACACTAATTGTGAATACACTACTATAAATAACTTTTTAAAAGTATGAGGTGTGGTAATGTGGTCGATAAAAATATATCCAACTTATTATTATTATTATTATTCATATATATCTTCAAATTAAACACCACCTTTAATCATTTTTTTGATTGGTTATATTAGGAATAGACTTTTTATTTTTTATTTTAATATCACATATAATCTTTTTATTTTTTATTATTATAATATTACTAATGTATATCTCTATGCTTAGAATTAAAAATTAAACCTTAAAATTAGATAAATAAACCAATTAATAAAGATATTTTTTCAAAAACTTTGAGTATATCCTCATTATTAAATTACAATATGCATTTAATATTGAATTATCTAATTAATTTTCTTATAAAATATAACGTATTCGTATATTATGCGGGAATATGTATTCGTGTATATATATATATATATATATATATATATATATATATATAACAAAATAATTTTTCTTTATAAAGCACTAATTAATAAATTTTGATTCGATTTTACTATTTCTATAGTGCATAATTTATTGCACCGGAAAGGTAGTTATTTACAAACAATATTGAATTTCCCTCCCAAGATGAACATTAATTTTCTGTCACACAATAACAAAATATTTACTCCAAAGTAATTAACTATGGAATGTACATGTTTATGGTTTAAACTATGAAAAATTCCAAGAAATTAAATTTTAAAAAAATGGGTTAATTAAAATGGAAACTTAAACAAGTGGTGGTAAGTCATTGAATCAGAGTTTGCTGATTTTTATGAGGCCATGGTTGGTGGTTGGAAATGTGAAGTCCCTCTCTTTCTCTCTCTATCTCATTTAGTAATGTCTGCGTAATTTATGAGAGAGTTGGTGTGGAAATTATATACTCATAGATTGTTACTAAATTCATTTAGGATTTTTTCCGTTTAAGGCGGCACCGCCGGGAGCACTCACCGCCTCCGCCACCTACTCCGTCGCACCACCGTCGACTTACCTCGTTGGTCCTATATTTATGCCATAAATAAATAAATATATAAATAAATAAATAAATCTTGTGAACAAATTGTTCTGCTTATGGCATTAATTTTGATGTCTTTTGATTGGTATAGAATTATTTGAAATATGATATAATTTAATTTATAGCGAATGTCGTATAATGTTATATCATTAATGAAAGGCATGTTTGGAATTAACTACTACTAAAGAAAATTTAATTTAATTCAACAACGAGTATTTCTTATAAATTAATTAATTATTAAAGAAAATGTTGATGTAACACATATGTAAAATTTTTTTATTTTAAGAAGCATCTTTATATTTTTTTCACTTGTATAATTCCATATACATTGGTTGCATGCATGTATAAAGCAACAAATTATCATGACAAATACCTCAACTAATTTAAGATAAAGTTTTTTTAGAAGCATTTTGAGAGGTGTTAATTATTAAAATATAATTGTTATATATGTAAAGTTTATTAATGAATAGTTCAAGCATATATTAATAAACATGTTATATCTTATAACTATATAATAAACATATTTTAATAATGAATTGATCCATTATCTAACACATACTTGTTACAGTACCCAAAATTTAATTATCATTATGAATTAAAGCTTTAAGAACTTTGCTTTAAAAAAAAATTACTATTTCGTGAATCAATTTTCTGTTAGTTAAATAAATTAGATAAAATTTAACTTAAAAAAATCGATTCATGTCAAACAAATTATAACGCCTTTTATTCTTAGAACAAAGATCAAAGATATTCAAACATTTACTAATTAATTAATGTAACTAAAATATTGTATTGTACGTGATGCATTAACGTAGGTACGTTGATGGCTAGCTGGAAGGGTAATGAATGTTGCATGCAAAATAAGGAGGCATCTTCACCTTGTCTTAATTTTCGATTTCATTGTTGAGGTTGGGAGTTGAGAAAGTTATTATTTCTCTGGAAATTAATTTAATTTCATGTTCCAACTATTAATAGATATAATTCTTTCGAATTTATGTATATTCACTGCTTCATTAATTATTCCATTTTTTATTTATTAAAATATTAACTTTAGTTGTGTTCACATTTTAATGTTTATTTAATTACTCTTTATATGTATGGCCGATAATGGATTACTACAAACTGATTTCTCCTACTACGATATATATTTTTACTTAAAATACATGCGACAATGTAATTATTTCAATTCAATTTTCAATTAAAAAAAAACTAGTAATATATCTAGTTGGTTACTTTAAAATAACCTTCTCACAATAAAGCCGTTTTACTTGCTTTTTAATTAGTTGTCAATCTTCGTTAATGATGTTAATTAAAATAATTCATTAAATGATTATCGTCTTTCGTAATTAATAATTTTCCTCTATAAATTAAAAATATATATCGTTTTTTTATTGTGGAACTAATTCATTTAACTATTATTATTAAATTTTATTTACTATTTGTTTTTATTTACGACCTTCAAATATCATGTGAGAGAGTAATGATCGAACTCATACTACTTATACTTTTTAATTAATCTAATAAATTATAATCATAAATTAGGCAAAGTTTAGTGTGTTCAAAATTTAAAGTTTTAAAAGATTTAATAAAGTTGAGGTGCACCATAATTATGGCTATTAATTTACATCTCTTTATTAGTGTTGGGAATTATTGGCGTTGTTATTAATTGATTTATCTACATTTGGTACGATGGGACTTTCCATTCTTAACCATTTTTTTTATATTTATTTTTTTTATTTTAATAGCTCCACAATTTTCAAATAATACTGTCCAATCATATCCAAGCGTAATTCATTATTACTATAACTGAAAAAATGACTACCGCAAAAATGTATAACTTTCGGATGAAAATTTTAATCTATAGATCATTTCCCATTCAATTATAAATTGTTCAAAATGGGTAATTACTTATAACTATAGAAAAGTTATTGTTCTTATTTTATAAAACCCATTAAAATTTAGTTAAAATTCAAGTGCAGTTAGATTAAGTGTTAAATTAATCTTCATCACAATATTAAACAAAATTATTAAAAATAAAATAAAATTACTTCACTATTTAAACCTGTGTGCACCCTAAATACACCTTAAAATTAATTAGGTCTTTACTCATATTATAATCCAAATTATTAATATGCATTTTAAAATTAAATAAATTAATTAAAACGTACTACAATCAATATATTGAGAATGGAGAATTCACATACCATAATACAACGATTTATTAATAATTGACCCACTAAATACATTTTAGAATAATAATGGTTGGGTCGAATCTCCTGGATGGTCTTTTCGAGATTTCTTGTACATGTAACTTGAATTAATGTAATTTATTTTGCTTGAAAAAAAACTATAAAATTTAACATTTACACGTTTATTCTTAAGTTTAAATTTAAGTTGGTCTGCTCGAGTGTATAAAATATTCAAAGTTGTAACATTTTATTTTAAATGATACACTTTAATTAATAAGTCTATTATTTTTTAATAAAAAACTCGTTAAAATATGAATAGTATTAAAGTTTGAGTAAAATTAAATTTTGCTTTTTTTTAATAAAAAATCTAGAGTATTTAATATTAAAGAGTGTAAAATTGAATTTAATTAGCGAACGGAGCTAACTTCATTGCATACAAGACTTTGGCTTAAAGTTTATTTCTTTCAAAGTATTTAAAATGAAAATTTTGAGAAAAATCTTAGTTATGAATTAGTTAATACAAAAAAACAATTATTTTAAAAAAAAAAATTGGGATACAATTATACAAATAGAATTTTATCTAGGCAATAGAGGGTGGTGGCTAGATAGTAAATGGACTTTGACCATTGTTTACCACATAAACATACAAAAGCTAGTTATAAGTAACATGCATGGAGTCTCTAAAACAATTTTTTCGGGATAATTACCCTAAGCCGGTAAGCCCTTAAATAATAATAATAATAATAATAATAATAATAATAATAATAATAATAATAATAATAATAATAATAATAATAATAATAAAATACACATTTAATAATCTCAAAATATACATCTTCACTCGATACATGTGACATACTTCTCAATTTATTTATTAATTAAAAAAATCAAATTACCTTTGAAAAAGTGAATACTATATAATTAGAGATGAATTACTGGTTATGCACAACTTTGATGCTAAATTTGCCATGGTGTCATCTTATACTTATATTTTCAAAAAGAAATGGAGAGAGAAAAAAAATGCAAATGTGATAAAAATGAAATGGAAGTACATGGATTGGATTCCTTATAGGGTTGTACGTAGATAAGGTACAAGCAAGTAATGCAGAGTTTGTTGTACTATGAGATGAGATGTCCCCTCCCTCAAAATAGAAACTAGGCATCGGCGCTTAATACATATGCCTCCATAATTAAATCCTCCCTATTATTAATTAATTAATTAATTAATTCAACTTTAATTTTTTTTTGACTCATTTTTAATGACTTCATTTTTCTTGTCTCCCACCACTATTATAAAATACTCCTACAAATTACTAATATCCACGTGGCCTAATCACGTAAAACCACGTGCTAGCTCCTTCTTAATTAAAAAATTTTGATTTGGCGTAATCACGTAAATCCACGTCCTAGCTCCTACTTAATTAAAAATCTTGATTCACCTCATTTCCTTTCGTTCTTATCCTCACTAACTTATTTAAATTATTAATTATTTATCAGTTGAATTAAAAATTATCGTTATAATTATCTAACACACATGCAATCTGGTTTTTTTTTTGTTTTAATAAATATTTACTTTAATGATTGACAATAGATTTTTTTGATGAAATTAGCTTAATTATATACATACATAAAACAATTTTAAAGGATCCGAGGAAGTGTTGTGGAGTATAGAGTTTGGACCATTAAATTAGTGGAATTTGAAATTCGAAATATTTCCCCAAGTCCAAGAGTGTGGAATTTTAAAATAATAAAAAGGGGAATAAAATTATAATGGTATTGTCTGGAGTTAGTTGTAGTTCTTCGACAGATTATGTTTAGGGCGCGGGCATCCATGCACAATCTGCGAAAATCAGTAGTAATTCTTTTTGGATGGTTGTATTCTATACACCCGCCCGGCCCGACTCATTTAATGCCTTGCAGATTTTCCAAACACACAGGACTCTCCCATTAAATATGTGACAGAAAAAATGGTAAATATGCGTGTGACGAATAAAAAGTGATAGTATCATATTTTTTTTATTTCACTGCAACATGAGCATTTGTTTTTTAGAAATAGATTAAAAAATATGGAGTATAATATTTTAATATGCAGTAAGATGAGAAATATGATATTTTTATATAAATAAATAATTGTATTAGTATTGTACATAGACCATATGAAGAGATAAGAAGTGATTAGTGTGGATCACATCTGCAAAAAGAAAAATAACACTTTGTGTTAAGACGGACAAAAATAATAAAACGCGTACGCTGCACTGGATGGAGGAGTAATAAATGCAAGTGATATTCAATTGATAAAAAATAATAACTTTCAAAGTTCTAAAATAAATTATTTTATGAATAATTTATTGTATAAATAAAATGATAGGTTCCTTTATATCAATAGAGTTTTCATACTCTTTTGTAATTGTAATTTAAAAAGGAAGTGGAATTGGACATGAATTGAAATAATAATTTTAATAAAAAAATTAATTTATTAATAAAAAGTGATAATTTATTAAGAAAAAATAAAATGTCACTCACAAATTTATTATTTTAATTTTATGTTATAGTTTATTTCACTATTAGGATTTTTTTTTTTGAGTTTTATCGTTCAAATCTTGAATGTAGAAAGTGCGATAATGCTATTTTTACTCTTAAAATTTATGATTATATTCTCTATTTTCTTTTTTTACAAACACAATTATAAACTCGATTTATATAACTTAGTATAAGAACTTGAGTCTTTTCTCACCCTAATTTTGGTGGTCCCCCTCCCAATTCTATTATATCTTATATATTGCTAGAGTTTTAAATTAAATGAGGGCAATAGGATTTATACCGTAAATCCGGTTCAAGAGACTACCTCTTTTTTCGGTTATTACATTTTGTTTAAAGATTTTTATTATTAATTTATATAAATATTAATTCATTAATCTAGATACTCATAAACGTAAAACGTTATACCTTATGCTTATGATCTCGTGAACTTATGTAAGTAAGGATTTAAAATATCAATAATAATCCACAAATTGATTGATGAAGAAACACACATTTTAAGATTTTTATGATAAAATTAGATAGAAAATGTGTTAAAAAATAAAATAAAAATTGAGACCCTTAAAATACTATATTTGAATAATTAGGGCATCTAATCTATACTCCATTCGTCCTAGATAATGAGGGCCAGAAACTTTATCTGGGACGGAGGGAGTATAAATGTATATTAATGAAAGAAAATTGACATTCTATGGTTATATATACTAGATGCGAAACTTGTGACTGAATGAATATATATATATATATATATATATATATATATATATATATATATATATATATATATTTTTTTTTTTTTTTTTTGACGATGTGTAAAAAGTACTTTTCTTTTATTTATTTAGTTAAAACTCTAGGGGGTGCATAATTGATTTGATTAGAATTAAATTTTTTATTTGTCGAATAATTAATTATGATAATAAAAGGTGGAAAAAAAAAACTCCCTAATTAAGTTAATAGATATGGAAAGGAGACAATATATAGCCTACTGTGGATAAACAAAGTACTCCAGTGATGGATACATATGACTAAATCTCTGAAAAAGCCACTTTTCAGTTTTAAAATTATTTTAAAAGGGTCACTACTCTTTTAGAGTAGACTTATTATATTCATTTATATATAAATAATAACCCCAATAATCATACGCATCATTCTTGATACTTAAAAAAATATACTTTAATAATTATTTAACATATTTTATTAATATAATAAACATATTTCAACAAGTCTCATAAACCATCTCACATAAATAAGCAATGTCTTATAAGAGATTTTGTCATTTTAAAAATTCTTCAAATTATCTTATACTTACTCCCTTCGTTCAGGGCAAACAGCATCATTTGCTTTTTGCACGTAGATTAAGAAGTATTACTATTATTTTATGTAAAGTGGGTAGGTGTATTAGAGAGATGTGATGGGTAGTGGTCGGCCATTGGTGGATCCTTTTTACTAAAAGAGGAAAATGATATAATTTAGATGGAACGCCCAATATAGTAAAATGATGCTATTTGGGCAGGACGGAGGGAGTAATAATTAAGGAATACTCCCTCTGTCCGCCCCAAAGAGGGCATTTTACTTTTGGGCACGCGGATTAAGGAGTATTATTATTTAATGTGTAGTGGGTAGTTGTATTAGTGGGAGTGTGGACCCCATATTTTAGTTGTATTAGTGGGTGTGTGTGGGTCCCATGTGTGTAAAAAAGGAAATGACCCTCTTTGGAGCGGACGACCAAAATGAAAAAAATACCCTCTTTCGAGCGGACGGAGGGAGTAAGAGATACTCATGTGAGATTGAAGTGAATTGTAAACGGGCGGATTCATTATTAAAGTACGTTAGTTGAATTATATTTGTAGTAGATCATACTTTTATAATAACATCTGAAATTGTACTTTAATGCATTATTCATCACATTTTAAATAAATATACTTTAACAAATAAGTATACTCTATCTAGTAGTACTTCATATAATAGTAAGATTTTAACACATTTCACACAGAGACTGTCATTAAATAATTATAAGTGAGATACATCGTGAGAAATATTTATTTTGAGATTTATTTAAGCAAATTACTCGCTCCGTCCGCTTTGAAGAGACAAATTTTTTCGTTTTGGGGATTAGCCCCAAAGGGTCTTATTTTTATTTTTTTTATACATATAAAACATACACACATCCACTAATATAATTAAAATATGGGCCTTACGCACTCATTAATACAACTACTAACTACACATTAAATAATAATATTTTTAAACCACGTACAAAAAATAAATGAAACTCTTTAAACTGGACGGAAGGAGTAAAAGCCAACCAGATATATTATCCAAGAAACAATACCTAAAAGTTTGACTTTATTGGTGTAATAATTATTAATCTTATACATCACTATTTACCTTTCATATATTAATTTGACATAAAATTAAAAATCTATTATAATTATAGGGATAATTTTAAATTTAGTTTCATAAAAATTGCTCAATGCCAAAAATGTCCCAAAATTGACAGATTTAGTCCCATATGAATTTTTAATCAAAATCTATTAATAGTTGACGAAATATTTTGAACCATTAACAAGACCAAAATTGACTATGTCTATTTTGAAACACAGAAAATAATATAAATCTGATAGTTTGTAATAATATAAGTTAATTTGGGATGAAAATTTTCTAAAATTATTATTATAATATTCTTATGGACCAAAACCGCTAGCTATGAGACCAGTGTATTCCTACGGGACTATAATTGAACTGAATGAATTCTTATGGGACCAAATGTGATATTTTCCCTATAATTATATTATCACTATTTTTTTTTTTTTTCAAAATCAAAAATTTCAAACCAAGATTTCCAAACCAGTATCGAAAACATGCATGGCCTATTATTGTATGCCCAGAGATATTAAAAGAAAAAAAACACGCATAAATTTAAAATTTTAATTAATTTAAACCAAAATCATTATTAAAAAAATTGAAAAGAAAAATTAAAATTGAACATAAGCAACTAAAATTGAGAATTAAAATAATAAAATCATTATATTTGGATTCGGATATACTTATTGAACCAAATTTAATAATTTTTAAATATATTATAATATTAAGAAGGGTTGTTGAATAACATTTCATATTTCTTATTCATATGAGCAGCTCAACCGTAGATATGGATGATAATTTGTAAAAAAAACTAAGGATCAAATCCTTTTGTCCCAGTGTGGGAGTAAAGTATATATATATAAAAGGAGTAATATACAATATAAAAGAAATTAAAAATATTTATGCATAGATATATATTTAAATGAAATTAAAAAAATAAAAATAATAATGGATGTTAAGAGGGGTGGAGGCGTGAGAAAGAAGAAGGCATTTTGTCAGTGGTATCACAGGGGACCAGATGACGACCGATGATGCCTCCTCCTTACGATCCCCATAACCGACATATCTATTTCTTTTTTACTATTTTTATTTATTACTCCATTTTTTTAATTAATAAATATTCACCAATAAAAATAAATGATTATGTACTACACCTTTTTTTAAAAAAAAAAAAAAAATCTAAACTAACGGGAATTTTATTTTTGGTTCTATAAAATTCCCAAGTGATATCAATCAATATTGGTCTTCTAATTTTAGCACGAATTTAAACTGGCATTCCGTGGCCAAAAGTAAAAACCCTCCAAAATTATAGGGTCAAAATTGCAATTTAAGCTAAATAGTAAGTAAGTGTGGTAAGAAATATGACACATACACAGAGAGTTGTACGTGTTGGGAGAAATAAAAATTTATGATTGTGAAAGCGGTACAGGCGTATAGCCATGCCCATGTCCATGTGTGTGTAATGTTAATGTATACCTCTCTCTCACACACAGTACACACACATATTGTGAGAGAGAGAGTGTAAGTAGTTACTGTAGTGGTGGTAGTAGTATTTATTAGTTGCATCAAAAGTTAGAGGCATGGAGGGTTACAAAAGACAAGATTGTTGTAAGAGGTTGCACCCTTAAAGCTTCCAAAAGAGATTCACACTTCCCTTCTCATTTTCACTTTGTTTCACTAAAAGGGAACTTCTCTAAACAAACCTGTCTCTCTCTCTCTCTCCCTAAGGGAACCATAATACTGCAACTATATATACTCTTACAACAAGAGAAGAAGATCAAGAATATACATATATACACACTAAGTCATGGATTGGAATGGTCATCTTCGAGTTCCTTACGTTTCTCGACCCGATCATCAGACCTCTCTAAGCTTTCTCTACAACTACAATTATGATCAGTACTCAGGTTAGTCAGTATTCTTTGGTCCAATTTCAAGATTCTCATGCAATATAAACAAGGGTTTTTAATTTTAATCTCCGTCCCACAGAAATTGACGCATTTATCTTATAATAATAACATAAGCTAAATGCGTCAGTATCTCTGGACGGAGAGAGTATATAGCGAACTTCTCCTTTTTGTTTATGGTATGACTAGTTAATTAATTATAGGTGGTATAGAAGAAGAAGAATAGAAGAGCTAGTTGTATTTCTTTCTTTCTTAAATTCTTTAATTCCTTACAGAAATAATTACTCTCTGCAATGATCTGAAGTTGTACAAAGAAAGCTGCTTTATTGAATGATTATGCAGTGAGAGTACCATCTTCCATGGTCACCATTGCATTGCATGCATATATAATTATTAATCTTGAAATAATGATGATGATGATTAGGGTTGGAAATGAAGCAAAGCTCGTCTTCTCAGCTGCCGGCGATGCTGGACAAGAACATCTACGCCGCGGGGCAGGACCCCAAGAAGAAGCGGCTGAGCACCGAGCAGCTGGAGTCGCTGGAGAACAGCTTCCAGGATGAGATCAAGCTGGACCCGGATCGAAAAATGAAGCTTGCTAAGGAATTAGGGCTACAACCACGCCAGATCGCCGTCTGGTTCCAGAACCGGAGGGCGCGCTGGAAGGGTAAGCAGCTTGAGCGCCTTTACGACGCGCTCAAGCAGGAGTTTGATGCTGTGTCCAGGGACAAGCATAAGCTCCAACAGGAGGTATGTAATTTTTAGTAGTTAATTTAATTTCCATGCAAGATTTATTAATTTAATTGATTAACGTTGTAGCATGTCACAAATTAGTATTGTTGGGAATCCAGGAATTAGTAGCCATCATCAATTTCTTTCCATTTTGTCATAATAAGAAGATGGACATCATTTATGATAAGAAATTATAAATGATATAACACCCAGCTTGTAGACAAATGGTTGGATGTGGAGGTACTCCCCCCATTTATGAAAGTCTCCCACATATTTATATCTTGGGAGGTCAATTTCTAACATCATCATCAAATATACATACACATCTCATTAAATTTCTTAGCTAGGGTTTTTGTATAATTGGAATCTAGCTACAATCTTGAGTAATAAATTTAGGGTCTCGACTCCGCGTCTCGTTTATTAAAATATTAAGTCTGGACCGGCCGATGCACACCCCTGTTAAAAAAAATGTTGTAATGAGGTCCCAACACTAAATTAAACATTTCTTCTACTTGTTTCACATGTCATTTTCATCCAAAAACAACTTAAGTAAAACTGCAGCACTTGCTTTGGGGATTTGTCTCTTGCCACACACAACGTAGCTAGACAATATATATACATACATACATATTTTTACACAATGACATTAATATTTTATTTGAAAAAAATTGTAGGTTATGGCATTGAGGGCTATACTAAAAGATCAAGTGGCGAAGAAACAAGTGTCAACGGGGTACACAGATGTATCAGGTGAAGAGACAGTGGAAAGCACGTCGATTCCAAGCTCGGAACAAGCTCCTCCTCGCGAGACGAACAATATTCATCAAATGGGAGATCAATGCAACTATATGTTGAATGTGGATGACTATAGTCCAGTTATGATGACTCCATACACTTGGGGTGGTCTCCCTTCTTGATTTAATGGCGCTTGCTTATATTATCTTAATTTTAACTTAACTTTTCAAATATCATATTATCATGGTTTAATCCTAATTTAATTTCCTAGCTACCCTAACAAAAGTAAGGTTCTTGTAGGAGAGTACTGGAACAGTTAGGTATTTTTAGATTTCTAGCTGATCAGACTAGTTGTTGAACCCACTGTTTCAAAACTCTGATTTTAATTACACTACTTAATTACTAATTTTTATTTACTACCTTCATTTATTAGTATTATGATTTAGCAAAAGGATCTAATGATTCTTATTCTTGTGCTGCAATTTTTTTTTTTATAAATGTCGATTTTGTGGTGGTAAATTTTATATTTATTTATTTTATGCATATATGTATGTCACAGTATTAAATGATCAATTAATTACACGTTAAAAGTGTCCTATAATATGGTTAGCAAACATCAAATTGAGAAAGATGATTATGGCAATGAAAAAATTTTAGTCATTTTATTTTCTTGTACTATTTCGTGTATATATATCTCGAATACGTACAATTTAATAAGATGAGAATAGATATGTATAAACCCCAAGAAATAGTAATTCGTAAATTCTATTTAAATAAGTTTAGTCTCATGAGGGTTTTTCCAAATTTGTTCCTTCGTTATAATCTTAAACGTGTAGGAGGATTATATAAGTACTAATTAGTTACTGGATTAGAATTAATTAAATTGATAATTTATGAAGCCTATCGATGAGGTCAATGCTCAATGGCTTAGCTTGCTAGGATTATTATTATAAGTCATAAATATTGAATTTAATTTAGGAATCAGTTGAAAGATAAGACACATTAGCTCTTCGTTACATTATTGTTCAATCATGGAATAGCTTGATTAATAGATGTGGGCTGTGCTTCAATTATTAATTTTGCTAATTAATTATCTATTTAATTATTTCATTATAACATAATTAGTTACATTTTATCAAAAGTGAAACGACAGCTAGCTGGCAACGCTAAGCAAGAGTTAGTAGAGTTAATTACTTAATTTCTTATCGCATTTTTAATTTCTTGGTTAGAATTAAATTTTAAAAAAAATCATATTAAATCGGTGAGTTCATGAGAAAATTTTAAAAAATAAGTAGTAATAATGGCATCGATATGTGTAAGAATTTAATTACTATGTGGTACTCATTAATTTTTGTGACGGAGATAGATAATGCCATCATTTAATATGTTTATTTTTTCTAATTGATCTAGTATAGTACTCCGTATTATATAACCATCTACATCTCCACAATTTGCAATTTTGTAACGTTATCTGATATGTCACATTTGGATGCTTTATATATATATATATATATATATATATATATATATATATATATATATATAGAAAAGAGATTATACTTTTAAATATATAAATAATAAAAATAATGATTGAATTTTATTCTCTCACTTACAAGTTATAAGTAGCTAGTGGTATAGAAGATTATACACAAAATGTATTCTATACTTTAGATAAATGACCATGCTTAAATATAAAATAATCAGCAATATTTATATATTACATGAATTTTTGTAAATAATTTAAGTTCTTATTGAAAATAAAATGGAACAACGGTTTAGATGAGAGGGAGAGAGAGTACAACGGTGTTGACTCTTTATTATATATACACTAGTACTATTTATTTTCAGCGTATAATAAAACGACGCCGTGCAGAAGTGTAATGGGCCTAATTATATTGTTTAATCTCTAATAACGTAATGGGCTTCACTGATTTTGAAATTGAAATATCTAATAACGTAATGGGCTTTAATGATTTAGAAATTGGGCTGAAGATACGGGCTTTGTACAAATTTTCTTGTCATTTTCTTCTTTCTTGCTGGATTAATTAAGTTGGCAAAATTACACTATTACGACAACAACCCAAAAAATAAAAAAGTAAAAAATAAAAAATATAAATTCTGAAAATATAAATCACAATAATTAATTTGCCTAATAAGTTATTCAGGTTAGGAATTTATTATAATGGAATAAAAAAATTATTCGTGGCTTCAATTATTTTGATGACAAATAGCCATAAAAAATAAAACAAGAAGTAGAAGGAAAATGACACCCAATAAAATCTTATTGTCAATAGTAGAAGGATAGACTGCAAATAGCTGTAGGAATGGACATGGTGTGGCGTTAGCGATGACTAACGCTGGACATAGCCTTTTCCTTGTAAATAGTAAAAAGTAAAAACATATGATTTCAAGAACTGAGGAGTTGGTCAATTAGACATTGACCATCAGTTCACTACACACTTATACATACAACGAACATGAAAACATAATAGAGTGGGGTGTCGGTCAATTAGGCATTGGCCAACACCTTTCTCTCTCCCCTTTCTCTCTCCTTAAACTAAAACACATCTTTGAATTTCATTCACAACCAACAATCATTGGCTGCTGCAAAAATCTAAGAACCCCATGAACTCATGGTTGTTTATCATCTTGATGCTCTTCTCTATCCCAATAATACCTGCCAAGAGAGAGATTATTAAAGGATTAATACAAGATTGTAATAAGATTAATGGTTTTATTATATCAAGAATTAAAAGTACCCATTGTAAGAGCACTGGCAAAGATGACACCAGAGAGGATGAAAACAATGATGGAAGCCCTCCTAAGGATGGCAATCAGCTTTCTTATAAGACATTGTCCCCAAAAGCCAGCCAAGATTGAAACACCCATCAAATATAGAGCTGCCAAATAAAAATCATTTTGATCATATAATAAGTAACAAGAATGTACTCCATACATAATAATTAAAATCTTACCATATGGCATTGGAAATCTCTTGAGGAGATAAAATTCCACCACAGATAAAGATGAGGAGAACATCATCACAAATGTTGCTGTCGCGCTTGCTACCTGATCATACAAAATTATACGAATATATCACGACCTTTTATTAGTCCAAAATTGCGACTTGTCGAGTGATAGCCTTCGGTCGGACTTGTTAAGTCCGAGAAGCGGATAGCTGACAAGTGGGACTTTTCGACAAACACAAGATTGATCAAATCTTAATATTCATGCGTCACACAATAAAAACTTATCAAGATTGAAATTATTGGAAAATAATTAAAGCATGATAATTATTGCACCTGTGGAATGACTCCAATTTCAAGCAGGAGGGGACCAAGGATGAAACCGCCACCTGAGCCTAGCAGGCCGCCCACGGTCCCTCCTAAGATGCCGCAAATGGCGCAAAATGCAAGATTTGTTGTGGTCCATTGAATGGCTGCCTCACATATTAATTCTGAATTACCAGCCATCCTCCTTTTCTTGCTTTCCTTGTACAGTTTAACGCATTCGTATCCAAACACAACAAGAGCAACTGGGAACTGTATATCGAAACATTGAGTTGAGATTTAAAGCACTTTGATAGCATACAAATGATTCATTGGAGAGTTTGTTGTACCTGCAACAAGTTAAGCACCCAATACCACGTGCTGCAAGCCGGTGTGTCGTTCTGTATATCAAAATGTATATCATGATATTCGCAAAAGTATATGGTTAGGTTCTGTATGAAAACATCTTAAATTTCACTTGCCTTGATCACTTGAAGAAGCAAGAAGCAAATCCATACAAGTAATAGAACCAATATTCTTTTAATGTTGAGGTTGCCCTTCATAATTTGCTGATATATTGGGAAAAAGATTGGGTTAAACTACACACGACCGACAAAACCGACACTTTTGTTTAACAACACCAGTCATAATATGCTCACCAGAGCTGTTTTTTGCTCTTTAGGAATCAGTGGCTCGTATTTGGTGTCAATCAGCACTGTGAAGACAAAAAGGGATGATTGAAGTTTTATATCATGTTCATTTGTAAAGATTTGAAGATAAAACTTGAAAAAATTACTCGAGTTTACGTACACTCTCCGTGCGAATTAACAAACGTTTGCTTCTCCTCCATGGCTTTCTGCCATATTCATCCAACAACAAGACGCTATATCAGTCAATCATGTGAGTAAGATTCTATCTACTTACAATTTTTCACTTCCTTAAAATTTCTTTACAAACATCAATAACTCAAAAGGCAGAATGATGTAATCACTAACATTTAACACAGTTTCCTCCTTCCACATCTCAATTGCCTTGGCAAAAGACCTTGAAGAAGTCCCTGTTTGCAACAAAGTCAACCATTTATAGCCAAAAAAATTGATGTGAACACCAAACAGACACCAAGATGCATAAAAAACACTATTGTTAACTATTTATAGTGTAATACTTAACAAAGTAATAGAAGCTGTAAAGAGTTGGTTACCCAAGAACAGGATTATGATTAAGACAGTGATTAGCCAATAGGGGAAGACAACACTCAGAGCTACACCAATGGTGATGCCAAGCATGAGCATGGGCTGAAACAAAAGAGCCAAATCATAGTCAATTATTGGCACTTCTCTGCATGGATGAGGGACCCTCAAATTATACCAAACTGATGCTGCTGATGCACCCATTATCATGCCTGTACAGTAGATTAATCATATCAAAATCCAATCATTGAACAATAATACTAAATTTTAGACAAAGAATTAGTAGAACAGAGAGAGAGAGAGATTAAGTAGATTCTTTATAGCAACTTTCTTCTAAAATATTGGGAAATTCAAGGTTGAATCAGAGTGTACATGATCTTACACTTGGAAATGGCTGCAGCAGATTTTGTGTCAAACCCAACAACAAGTGTAAGCATGGGGACAAAAATACCACCCCCACCAACCCCACCTACTGTACCACATGCAGAGCCCAAGAATCCAATCACTGTAGCCAAAACAATTCTCCAGCTAAACTTCAATTCCTGTCCACAAAATTAAACAAAATATGCTTTTCAAGAACTCCATATTCATCACACTGCAAACACACACAAAAAAAGGAACTCAAGAAATCCAAAATCCACAAACATCATGCATCAAAAAACACTCAACCCTACACCTACACCCACAAAAAGGAGGTTTTGCAAGATGATAACACACACATGGCAGCAGTTACACGACGAAGTGAAATTAAGCAAGAGTAGAGAACAACAGAAAGCCCGTAAAAAGCCCATAAACTTACGGGCCAAGATTGGGCCTCAGATCCAATTCTTTGCGGCAAAGCATTAATGGAGTTGGAAGATGAAAGAAGCCATGGGTTCTGATAACCGCCATTGGAATGATTGTTGACGAAATATACGGATAGAACAGCAACAGAGAAGCCCGTAAGGAGATACACCACAAGCCCTTTCGTAGACATGGCCGCCGCAGATTATTTATTCTTCAAATCTTTTTTCCAAGAATTCAAACGCCAGAGCCCTTTTCTTTTCCTAAGATTAATGATTGGACTATGGCGTCTCCCTCGATGAACAATTGAAACTGTGTGTGTATCGTAATCACCCAGAAAGAGGGATTGCGAGCGAATTAATAGAATCTTTTTGGCATGTGACATGGGTAGGGCAAGCCTAATCGGACAGAAATTCATATAATCATATGGGGTCGCCAACAATGCCACGTGGCACAAGCCCAGTTGCTAATTTTTTATATTCAAATTTCAAACATGGAGTAGAAAATAATTTTGAATCAGATATTTTTGTGGAATTATTTTCTCTGCAAATAGAATGTTTTCTTTTGAAACTTAATTTATTTCAATATTAGTAAAACATATTTTTGAAAATCTTGAATTGCCAAGAAAAGAAGATTCTCTTTATTAGAGATGATCTATGAGATATAATTAGTCCACAAAGTCAATAATTCTTCAAGATTTCTAAATCATTTAAAAGACATTGTTAATTAATTAAGATGGGTCGATTTGGTTAAAGTGTAATGAGTGAGGCTTGCGTACGCCCGGGTGCACGGAACACATTTTATACGCCTTTAGAAATTTAGTATTATGGGTAAGGGCATATTGCTTTGGTCTAAAGGGTATATACTTTAATTAATAAAAGGTACACCATTTTGGTCTAAAGGGTATACAATTTTCATTAATATTTTTTTTCTTTAGAAAATTGATTAGCCATAGTTTAGTGGTATGACCAACTAAAAATTATCGAACCTCAGGGAGGACGGCACTAGAGCTCAAGCGATCTCACGTTTATCACAATTTTATAGAGACGAATTATCAATGGGGGTTGGTTGATCAAACAAAAAATTAAATCAATCAATGCAAGTGAACAAGCAATGATCTAGCAAATAAGATAGATGGATGGAAGGTGGTTTACCAAATTGATTAAAAGTGAGATTAACAACAATCAAGAAGTGGTAATTCTAGGAATTATGTATCAAATTCATATGTATCATGGATTGAAGACTAAGAGCCAACACTAAAATCACCTAAACTCCCTCTCGAGATGGATATGATATGAATATCAAATAGCTCAATGGATTGGTTCTCACTTAAACAATTCCAACTAGGTACTAAGCTTAAATGAGAGTCCTTTCATACAATTAATCAATCTCTCGATCAAACCAATCACATGTTCTACCAAAGGGTTCTAAACTATGAAGGACTTCTCAATCTCTTCACAATCTATAATGCACTTGAAGTGTTTGATGAAATAATTCACTTAATTATCATAAGCATATAATTGATTTCTCAATATAATCACATATCTAGAACAATTAAACACACAAATCATCAATACAATTCAAGCAATTAATAATCAATGGTAGAAAATCATAGATCCAATCAACATATGAATTTGAATACACAAATCCCCAAAATTATCCAACAACTCTCATGTTGCTAATCTCACAAGGGAGATTAGTCTACCATATTAAGAAGAAAATGAACATAGACATTAAGATCCTTACAAAACATGATGAAACTATGAGGTTTAATACAAGAAATGAATGGAAACTCTCTTGATGTCACTTCAATTGTGATTTCCTTCCTTCCCTTGTTATCTTCCTCTCTTCCTTGCTTCTTTTCTTCAATTGGATGATGATTTTGATGGTTGGATGATGGTAGATCCAAATGATGGTGAATGAATGAAGATGATGGTGTAAAATGGAGAGAATTGTGTGTGATGTGTGTGTGGAAGGGTGGAATTTCGGATCTCCTCTCAATTGTTGAATAAATGGGTATTTATACCCCTTGAGAAGCTTCTAGAAGTTTCTGGAAATTTCAGCAATTTTGACACCTACATGGCTCGTGTGCAGCACACGGCCACAGGGGTGGCCGTGTTGTGCAATCTGGTGTCCGCGCACGACCAACAGCACAGGCCCGTGCGCGGTACATGGCCCGAGTCGTGTCTGGGATTCTGGTCAACGGCGAGCTTCGGACAGCGCACGGCTCGTGCACCGCACACGGCCACAGGGGTGGCCGTGTTGTGTCTTCTGGCCTCCGCACACGGCTTCCGTTACAGGCCCGTGTTTGGTACACGGCTCGTGTTTCTGCACTGGACACGGGTCGTGTTGCCGGGCTCGGCTGGTCGTGTTTGTGCTGTTCGCTTCACTGTTTTGACTCGTTCTTCCTCGTTTCAACTCCAAATTGAGATCCGCTTTTTCCTATGCCTTCCTTATCATATCTAGCATCAAATAAAAATTAAAAATCTTAGGTTTAAGCTCATTCACACACATTTCCATAAAAACACAAAACACAACCAAATAGTACATAAAATACGGATAAAATAATACGAAAATACATATAAAAATACACTAAAATCTAGGTGAAAATATCACTCATCAAAAATAAAGGGTACATATTTTTATACTAAAGGGTATACAATTTAACACAAAATTCTAAAGGCGCATGGAGTGTTGTCCATGCGCCCAGATACACACAATAATTTTCTTTAGAAAATAAAGGATACACATCTGTATACCAAAGGGTATACAATTTAACACAAAATTCTAAAGGCGCACGGAATGTGGTCCGTGCGCCCGGGTGCACAGGAGTTTTTACCAAGTATAATTGTTATAGAAGTATGTTAGTTAAAGTATGTTTTATTAAAATCTGAAAAATAATGAATTATACTCCCTCCGTCCGGTTTTAAGGTATCCCTTTCCTTTTTGCACGTAGATTAAAGAGTATTATTATTATATGTAAAGTGGATAGTTGTATTAGAGGGAAGTGCTGGGCCATATTGTGTATTTTTTTACTAAATAAGGGAAATAAATACCTTTAAAGCGGACGCCAGAAATAGTAAAATGAATACCTTAGAAGCGGACAGACGGAGTAGTATACTTTTAAAGTATTATAGTATAATTTACTACAAATATACTTTAATTACCAATAAGCATATTTTACTTATCTAATAACTATATTTTAACAACGGGTCAACCTGTCTCACAATCCATCTCATATATACCCTCATACGAGGGGTACCATTAGTCTATAGAATTACGTCTAAATTTAAAAACGAGAACCTGACAAATTCAAAACATTAATTGTGAATACTAATCCTAAAGAATATAATTATAAGAGGAATAATTAGCTTCAATCATTAAGAGGCAATTACTTAGGTCATGGTATTCATCATATTCAAGGGATGGAATCATTGATATGCATTAACTGTGTTTCCTAAAATAACCTTGAGAGTGATTGAGACATCATCAAAACAGACTTTACTATAAATATCAGATCAATGCAATTTTAGCTATTGACAGCTTCCTATCAAAATACTCATATTTTATGCTTGAAGAGTAGTCCGGAATACATCAATTTGAATTCTATATTAGATTATTTTGAATAATTTGGATTTATTTCAAATTGGAAAGAAATCAATAATCACAATATATTTATGAGCAAAATTAGTATAGCAAGAAATATAGGTACAATAGTTGCGAAGAACACTTTACCTCATTTATACATTCAGTTCTTTTTTTTTTTTCTTTTTTATTTACCAAATGTTGAGTTTATACATCCTACAATTCCCATAGTTAGAGTTTATCTCATTACTTCAGAGTGTAATTTATTTTTATTATATTATTTTCATTGTACTCGTTTTAAATCCAATTTATAAGAAATTTAAAGTGTGAGATATTTATAATACTCCATATGATAAACTCTATTATAAGATAATGTGTATGACTGTTATACAAGTAATGTATGCTTAAAAGTATGCATTCTTTAATTTTTATATAATTCTAAAATGTTATATGATTCACCATATAAATTTATTTTATTTACCAATAAGCATATTTTATTTATAAAATAATTAATACTTTAATAATTAGTACATTTTTTTAAAAGCTACCTGTGGAGTACAGATTAGTATTGATGCAACTTGGTAATTGGTGACTTGTCATGTTATTTCGAGTACAACTTGGGTACGTCGCTTATTTTATATGATCATTGTATAATAAGGATATTGTAGTGGCCAAATTAAAATTTTCTACTTCTTTAATCTGGTGGATATAATTAAATTATTCAATTCTCTGGAATTCTATTTTGAAAATTACTTTTATACGTTTTCAGCTTTTGAGGAAAGCTTTTGTTAATAGAAATTAATTTATTTTAAAATATACACTTAATTTTTTTAAAATTACTTTTATACACCTACAAATTCAATTCTATATATAGTTGTTAAATTTATTCGTAATCTATACATACTCTCTTGATTTCTGCTTCTAATATCTATTCATGCTTTATGGAATGTATTTTGTCAGTCGATCTCATGACGTTAGTGTATTATTAATGGGTGAGGCTCATGTGCACCCGGACGCACGGAGCACATTTCGTGCGCCTTTACAATTTTCATGCCCCTTTACAATTTAAACTCCTAGCAATACATAGGTTTAAATGGGATTGGAGAGGAGGGTTGTGTTCACATGGGGACACGGAGCATCTTTCCGTGTCCTCGGGCGCACAGGAGCTTTTGACATTATTAATTATGTGTCACAATCCACCCTAAGTTATGTTATGTGAAAAATAATTGAGGAGCATCTAATTAATTCTCGTCAACCATGATTGCAATAATTAGTTGGTGGAATTGTAGCTTCCATGTATGTTTTTTTTATTTTTATCATGACAAAAGCTCCTGTGCTTCGAGGGACACGGGAACACGATCCGTGTCCCTACGTGAACACAACCCTTTACTTCTCTATTTTATTTAAATATATGTATTGTTAGGGAGTTTAAATTGTAAAGGGCACAAAAATTGCAAAGAGCCACGAATCTAAATCCGTGTGTCCGGGCGCACAAGAGACTCACTCGAATATTTTCTCTCGCTTAATAATAGAGCCAATAATATTAAACTCTCCGTCATGCATAAATTTGATTTTAACACGAAATATATATATAGAGTACTTACAATAAATATTGGTTCATTTTTTAAATTAAATTTTTTATTGATTTTTAATAAATAAAAAATTAACTATAAAATATACTTCATTATCTAGGTTGTTATGTGAAATTGAAACTTTTTACAAAATATAGTAGTATATTTTAAGGTTATATGCTTATAGTGTATTTTTATTTTTGAATGATAAAATTTATTTTTGGACCTATGAATTAAAAACTGTGAAATTTATTATGAAATCGTATGGAGCATATATATTATAAATTTAAAATAATTAAAATTATTTAAACAAATATTAAATTCAAAATTCTTTTTAATTATAATTTCCTGTATACGAACACAATTTAATAGGGGTTATTCTCCTCCTAAATTCGATTGTGATAATATTTTTTTAAAAAAACTTCCATGTGGGGCACACGTCTTCTGAAGACTGCTGGAACCGTTTGTAATTTGAAGTTGGAGTATATAATACTCCCACCTTCGTCACCTAATAAACTATCAACTTTATTATTTTAATAATATTTTTTTAAAAAATAATACTAATTAACTTTACATATACCACTCACTATTAATATAACTATCTAATTTATATAAAATAATAATACTTTATAATTAATTCATGATTCATAAAAAGTACTTTCTCCGTCCTCTTGATAAGTGTTCGTTTATTTTTTGCACGTGGATTAAGGAATATAATATTTTAAAATGTTATGAAGTGAGCGAAATAATATTTTAATGTGTAGTGGGTAGTTGTATTAGTGTTGAGTGTGAGTTCCATATGTAATGAGTTGAGTATAATAATATTATTGTGTGTACCCAAAAAATAAATGGATACTTTGTATTGGGACGGATTCAGACGTGCACTGTAATTTTACTAGTTAATGGAGTATTTTTTAGTACATGAATTTTATTTTTTAAAAAAGATGAATTAATTATTAATCTTTTGAATGAATAATATTACTCTCAAAATTCGCATATCCTGATTTATCGATTAATTTTTAGCAAATGAAAAATCACTTCTTACGAAGATGAACTACTCCCTCCGTCCAACGCAAAGGTATTCGTTTGTTTTTTGCACGTGAATTAAGAAGTATTATTATTTTATATAAAGTGGGTAATTGTATTAGTGGGGAATAGTTGGAAGTGCTGGGCCATGTTTGGACCCTTTTACTAAAAATGGAATATGGATACTCTAAGGGTGGACAACCAAAATGAAAAAATTGATACGTTAGTGATGGATGGAGGTAGAATTATTTTTCTACATAAAAAAATTATTCTTCAAATATTGATATGCTGTATTTTTTATATTTACCTTTCTAAAAATATTTTTTCATATATTAAAGATAGTTTTGTAAAAATAAAATGCATGTTCTAACTTCTAACCAAATTCACAACACGCTTACTCTACTTTTTATATTTATATATTAAACGAACGAAGTAAAAAAAAAAGAAAGAAATTTTGATTATTATTAACAAAATTAATTAATAAATCAAAATTACACTGAAACAAATATGATAAATTTATGAGTCCAATTAAGTCTTTTAGTCAATGTCAGTTTGCTAAAAAGAGATTTAATTTTTATTTTACTTTTATTACTTAACTTTCACAAAAGTTGGAATTTATTGGACTTGGTTGGATGGAAGGATGAATGTTAGATTATCTTTCGTCCACGTCTTTATAATAAAAATTTTAATATAAATTTGAACCGATTTCCCTTTTTATTTCAAAGATAGTGTGTGTAAGATTAAATTATTAGTAAAAAAAAACAGCCTTTTTTTTAATATAATAATTGATTAGGGGCTGAAACATGGAATAAATTAAAATATTTATATACTCATTTTTTTTCTTCTTCTAAAACTTAAAAGATATAAGCATATTGAAGTTAAATTACTAGTACTCCAGTATATGTCAATGAGTTGTATAGTTTGGACCAAACCTATGTAATGTAGTACAAATATTAAAGTATAGTATAATAGCAATGACCTGTGCAACCAGGCCCCTATTTATAGATATCCTCTCCATCTCGAGTTTTAAAATTAAAATATTTTGTAAGATTATTAAATTATATTTTATTTGGATGAAACTTTATTTATGGAACAGACGAAAATTGTAAGTCAATTTGTTTTTTGGAAGGAAAGTGTAAAAAATAAATTTGACGAAATTGTGATTCTAACTCCTTCAAAATATTACTCTTTCAAACATTCTTTAAGTAGGAAATTACTACATCAATCGCAAATGTATATTTTATAAATTAAAAAAGAAAAATTATAGTTATACTTAAAATAAATCATAAAGTAGAAGAGTAAAATAAGTTATGAATTATCATACAATCAGTCGTACATAATACTATAACCTGATTTATGTGTATGAATATTGCTCCCAAAATATGCCTTGTTTTGGATAGAAATAGCATAAATTATTATAAGTAGGTGGGGGTCAACCGGTCAAGAAAGGTTGATTGTAAATTCTGAAATCTGATGTAAAATTACATAATTTTTATTTTATTATTTTAAATGTTGATAGGAGATAATAATATTAATAAAAACATGGTTAAATGAATCTATCAACAGTAAACTGATTTTTAAAATTAAATGCTTATTAGTGGGGAGCAAGTGGGGCATTGATAAATCCAATTTTCATTTCCTGATTCATTTAAATCTTGAATATTTTGTCTTTTAATCAACACTTGGATACTTTAACACGTCTAACGAGGCTCTCACCTAATTGGAGTATTTCACAAGAAAATTTGTCAAGATTAAAATACAAAAGAAGAAACCCCAGAAAACAAACACTACATAAATTAAATGTCAAAATATAAATGATTATCATTTCTCGTTCACTCTCCGTAATATAATACTTTTCACGTTTAATATTTCACGTTATTTAAAAAAGGATGTACTTCTTGATCAATTTTATTAACTTTAGAAGGTATTATAATATTTTTAGGTAATAAAAAAACATAAAATAATTATATGTGTGTTAAAAATTAGTGACAAATTTGAAACTAAAATAACTTTTGAGATTATTGTATAAAGTGATGTTTCCCTTTTTTTTTTGGTGTAAAAGGTTTTATGAATTGGAGGGAGTATAATTTAGCGTATTCTGTGGTGCACCTAGTGCATTAATGGATAAGAAAATGGTATAGTGGATAGTTATTTTTTTAAAAGTTTAATTATTTTATTTATTTGATAATAAGAATCGAATTAAAATTTATTCTAACGGTTAAAATCGTTTAGATGCACCGGTACAACTCTTTAATTTACATAATTAGTTAATTTGTTCTATTATACTCTTAAGTTTAATATTTATTTTTAGGATTAAAATATTTAAAAATACAATAATTTTTATAATTTTTAAATAAAAAAGATTTACGTGTAACAGAAATACACCAGGCACTATATTTTTAAATGTTTAATTGACAATTTGTGAATAACTAATTTAATAAATGTGAAATATTGAGGTGGGTGGAATAATTATGTGGGAAATTTCTTTGAAACTTCTTAAACTTTAAATGAGTTGATGGAATAATTATCCAAGATTCCAAGATCACAGTGCGCTGTATATATGGTTACTATTATTTTCAATTAAGGTGCCATGCATTTTAAAAAAATATTCATAATAATTAATAATTTTTTGTATTAAAATGTTAGTTAAAATATAATATTATTAATGTAATTATAATTTTTATTAACTAATAAATTGATTTATTTTAATTAAAAAATTTAAGGGTATTACTTCTTTATGGAAAATTGATACAATTTTTAATTTATGACTCCATTTTAAGCTTTATTTTAAATGTGTTTTATTTAAAGGCTAAATTTTAATTTTTTTTTAAATTCAATATATATTGTAGAAAAATATAAAATATTAATAAAAACAATATATATTTGATTTTATGATTTGATTTGAAGGTGTATAATAATATTATTAAATTATTTTGTATGACTTTAAATAAAAAATAAATTTCATATTAAGTCTTAAAATGAGAAAAAATATACAAATATAAAAACTAGGCTTAATTTGAGAAAATAAAATAAATTTAAATCTTATTTTGAAACGGTATTTATAAAATCAGGTCTTATTTTGAGACCTAAATTAAAAATTAGTTCTTTGTATGAAATTCTTCAATTATTTTTTATACGAAAATGTAGTCCATCCTATACAAATGTTCTCATTTTGTTATTTTGGACATTAAAATCAAAGATATTTATTTCTCATTTTTAATAAAAAATACCCATATATTACCCATATTCATAAAATAATTTAATCCATATATGAAAAGCAAATCGTGACGTTTGCACCGGAGTGAGTATTATTTTTAAGTGAATTAAAAAGTGAATGATATTACCTTTGCGTTAGATAATTATAATATGATCTCCTTCTAAAGTTAAAATAATTAAATATAAAATTATCCATTGTAATTATTATATTCTATCTTCGTGAACAAACCAATAATAATTAAATTATTTGGAACAAAATACTGCCGTTCTTGTTCCTCTATTCATAGGTGGGTTGGTGCACAAACCAATCATGCAGTGATGAGAAATTAAATCAAATTGAATGATACAGTTAGATTGATACAATTATACCAAAATAATATATATATATATATATATGATACAGTTAGATTGATACAATTATACCAAAATAATATATATATATATATATATGACAAAGTCTCTTGTGAGACGCTATTTACGTGAAACGCTTTGTATGACCTATTAAAGTATGTCTATTATTTAGATAAAGTATGTTTGATGATTGTTAAAGTATGTTTTCTAAAGTATGCTAAATTATGTATTAAAGTATGATTTTAATGTATTATTATAATTTAATTTATTATTGATATACTTTAACAGCAAATAAACATACTTTATCTATATAATAAACATACGTTAGTGATGGGTCGATCCGCCTCATAAATAAACCGTTTCATAAGAGAGTTTATATATATATATATATATATATCGATAATTTAGGCACATTCCTTTTCAATTACCATAAGTAAATTAAGGATGCATTTCCTCTCATTCTGGCTATGTAGCCACCATGAGCGGAAATTGACTCAATTAATTGGGAGGGGATCCAGGTCCGTAAATTAATACACAAAATTTCCTCAATCGAAAAGGGAAAATTTTTAATATATTCTATTTTTTTTACATATTTTATTTTTTATCCTAACTTTAACACTATATCTTTTATATCCGAATTGACTAAAATACCCCTTTACACGAATTAAAAGAATACAAATCGTGTACCAATTACAAAAAATTCGTGTACCAATTAAAAGAAAACAAATAAAAAAAGAGTATTGTTAAATACACACAATTTTTTATTAAATACACACCTTGTATTCAATACACATCCCTTTTTAATTTTAATTTTTTAATTTTACTGTATACACACCACCTAAAACTACAAAATTACCCTTTTAATTAAATTATAGTATTAATATGCATCTTCACCTTCTCTTTCTGAGCTTTAATATTTAAGGAAGTTCAAGGGAGATCGTTCATGGCGGACGAGGCTTGAGGGACGGTTGAATCATGATAGAGAAGAGAAAAATCAAGAGGCTTAATTACAAATAATGAACAATAATTATAATCAATCCATTATTAGGATAGCCTCCCCAAATCCACATCCCTCCACTCCCCCTTCTTCTACGTACTGAAAAATTAATAATTATACTAATAATTCTAATTCTACTGTTAATTTAACCTAATATTTCCACCTTCCAGAGGGAAGATCCACAGCGGTCAATAAAGGGAATCCCCATTTTCGATGAAGTATTTGTTATCGATGGATAGAACTTGTCTGATAAGAAATTTTGTAAAAGTTAAAATTCGATGCTCTTTTACAGTGTTTGATGAAATTTTGAATTCCTATATTGAAGGAATTTTCAATCCTTGTTATGACTTCAATCTGTTCTCTTATTCTTTGTAAATGGTGTACCCCACCATTAGGGACTCTTATTCTTTGTATGGGGTTGGAAGATCCAATACATTAACGTGGTGTGTATTTAATACATCAAGGGGTGTGTATTTAATTAATGGAGGGTAATTTAGATATTTAAAAATATATATTTTTTATTATTTAATAATGGGGTGTGTATTTAATTTAATAAAAAGGAGTGTGTATTTAGTGTTACCCATAAACCAATCACAATTTCGTGTAGTATTGTCATGTACAATTTACAACAATTCGTGTACCAATCACAAAAAAATCGTGTATAATTAAAAAAAAAACAAAAAAGTGAATCACAAATTCGTGTACCAATTTCAACAATTCTAATTTTTTATTCGTGTACCAAATGTTTAAAAATTAGTGTACCAAAAATCTAGTCCAAATGTTAAAATAATTCGTGTACATTTCGTGCACTTCTATCCTCACATATCGTGTGAAATAAAAAAAAAAAAAATTAACATCATTCGTGCTCTTCTACGTGTACACAATTCATGCACTCCTTTGTTAAATGTATACACAATTGGTGTCCAATTCTTGTACATGTAACACAATTTGTGTTAAATAATTTTTTTTAAGAAAAAACTCAACTTATTATTTGACACGAATATTTACACGAATTATTTTCAAGTAAGGTTAAATCCATCATTTTGAGTAAAAAAAGAATTGATGTTATATTTGGGGAAAAAAAAACCTTAAACCCTAGCGGATATTTTTTTGAATTAATTCATTGAAAAACTAGTACCCTCATCCGTACAATGTTAGTCAATTTTACAATTATTGTAGTGTAATAATCAAATTTTACTTTTAAGAGAATTTAATTAATTAAATTAAACAGGAGTAATAATACAGCAATGATAGAGTATTAAAGTAATAATATAATTAGAAACATTCCAAATGTAGGGTGCATGACATTGGATTTGGAACAAGGATGACGTGGATAACAAAAAGGGTTGGGCAGATATGTCATTCAGCATTTTGTGTTTAAGGAGAGATACAGCCCACCCAGTCATCACCTACAACATTGGGCCCATCTTCACTTCTACTAAAAAATCAACATCCATCTCTTCACTTATTATCATGTTTAATCACTTTGATTTGGGTTTATCCCCCCATATACTCTTTGTCGGCATTTTTTTTATGTAGTTTAATAATATTCGATGCGTATTAAATAATTTAAGTGTTTACTTTTTTGTGTACTGACTTATATTAAAAAAAGAATAACAATTTGGGTAATATTTTGAGCTTTTGAAATTTTTGTGATTGAATGTGGAACTCTCAATATTTGAAAGGGAATGTATACGTTTTGGATGAAGGAAAAAAATGATAAAATTGATGCATTTCAAACGTTTAGAGGAAGCATTTGTTTGAAGTCTTAAAAATCAAGAATAGTGATTATCTATTAAATTAAAGAATAAGGTGATATATATAAGAGAGTAGTAATTAACTTGAAAAAAAAAAGATGAGAATTGATATAGAAAAAAGAGAAATAAATCTAATTGAGGATAAATATTGTATTGTAGCTGGATTAGTTCCAAGTACATCTTCAAAACTATAAGTCATTTTATAGGATTTAGTTATTTTTCTTTTTTTTAAAAAAAAATTATTTTATTTAATTGAAGAATGCATTTTAATAACGCCCTACTTTAATTGTTTACACAATACAAGTAATAAGACATTAAAAAAAGAAAAAAAAAACTACTTACCTTAAGGTGGCATAGTCCTCGTTGACAGACTAATTTATAAATTTCCTTTGTCCTTTTTTCTTTTTCCTTTTATTTTTACAAAATAAAAAATGTAATCAATAATCAAGAAATGTTGCATCCCATATTATATACAAGAACCAATATCCAACTTGGGCTTTAGTAATGCACAAGAAGCCCAATCTTATTTTCACGAATTTTAGGCACAAGCCCACACACAGTAGGCCCATCAATTTATTTGTAGTTACTAATTACCAGCTTTAATTCTGGCTGTGCACGTGGGACATCATATAATCTACTTTGTTTTCGAATTAAGATTTTATTTTTCATAATATGGTTGAAATTTTTTTTGTATCTGTGTGTACGTATAGGTAATACTTAATGGAAAATTTGTATGACATCGTCTCAAAGAATGATTTACATGAGATAATAAGAAGTAATAATATTTAAATAAAAAAGTAATATTCAATTGATGAAAAGGGTAACGGTACAGTAAATTATTTTATAATAAATTATAGTATAAATAAAAAATGACAATATTAAAAAAAAAATTCTAATAAAAAATAATAACTAATAAAAAAATAAAATATTTATTTCATCCAAAACTGTCCCACATTACTTATCATTAAGTTGTCTCAGTTCAACTAATCTCTCACCAAAAATATAGTATTAGCATGCAATTAATTCTAATTAATTTAGTTCCCTAAAAAAAATCACAAAGTATTACTAAACGTATCAACTTATAAATTATGGAAAAAAATCACAAAGTATGATTAAGAGTATTACATTATGCAAATAAATGTATACTGTATAACTATAGGGATCATCTAAAAATGATATGCAGCACAAATACCATTAAAAGTATCACATAACTGGTAAATTTAGTCAACTTATTGCATCACAAAATCCTACTCCATTAAAGATATTACAGCATATATGACTTAAAGTTAACAAGTCAATTCAAAAGTGAAATAATTGAAAATTTTCAGGTTGAAGTTGTCAAAAAGACCACCTCAATTTTCAAGTCGATTTAAAAATAAAATACTCAGAAAAAATTCAGGACCAATATATTAAAAGATCACATTGTACTCTAAAAATTTAAGTTAATAGAGATAATAGAATATGTTTAATACTACTTATTATTATTATTATTTAATCAAGTTATTATAATTAACAATATGCCCCTCACATGCAATGTAGACAGATTAATATTTGAACATTTTACATTTATTTGGTCATGAATCTAATATCATCTTGGAAGATCACTTTATCCAAAAATTTAAAATACAGTAGTAGAGAAGATACCAATGTGGAGTAATAACCAATCAAATCACCGAATTACAATTACTAGAATATTACATTTGTATAACTACTCTCTCGAAATTATTTTGATGATATAACATTATAATTGACTTAATTATTATGTAATAGTACTAGTTTGAAAAATTACACGATTTTTGTGATGCAATCCCTATCGCGCACATGTTATGCTCGAATCATAATTCAAAACGAAAGTGTATTAAAAATGACAAATACTTGTTTGATACCTGTCTCGTGTAATAATTTTCGTAAAATAAATAGAAGTGATATTTCTATAATGAAAAATGATATCTAGTTAATGAAATAATATAAGTTGTGAATTATTTCATAAATAATTTATAATATAAATGAAAAGTGATATTTTAAAAGAGGCATGATACATTTTTAATTAAAAAAAAAAATTCTCTCCGTCTCGAGCAAATGTTCCAATTTTGTTTTTGTGCGTAGATTAAAGAATATTATTATTTTATGTATAGTAGATAGTTGTATTAATAGTGAGCGATTCCAATTTTTTTTGTGCGTAAATTAAAGAATATTATTATTTTATTTATAGTAGATAGTTGTATTAATAGTAAGCGATGTGTCATATTTGTAGCGTTTTATAAAAGGGAAAAATAAGAATTTTTGAATGAAATACTATAGTAAAATGAGAACCAGACTAAAAAAGTATAATTAACACGAAACTTTAACAAATCTAATCGTGAAATGATTACACACGACTCTATCTTAAAAAATATTTGTTGAATTAATGAGTTATAATTGATTCATCTTTGAAACAAAAAAATGGGAGGAAGAGAATTGTAAATTGCAAGCAATAGTTGTCCACGGGTCTTCCGCCGGGCTCCACTCCACTGCGCGCGACGGGCCGGGCCTTCCACGGACTTTATTATTTTATAATAATAATTACTTCCACCGGCCTTCTACACGTGACTAAATTGCGTGTAAATCACATCAAAAATTTTCTTATACTAGCACGTAACAAGAAAATTATTGAAATAAAATAAATAGTCATTTTTCTACACTTAGAAAATATAATTTGGCATTCATAAAATTTGAATATATATTTGGGA
Source organism: Pogostemon cablin (assembly GCA_023678885.1). Taxonomy (NCBI): domain Eukaryota; kingdom Viridiplantae; phylum Streptophyta; class Magnoliopsida; order Lamiales; family Lamiaceae; genus Pogostemon; species Pogostemon cablin. The sequence goes on from CM042983.1 coordinate 3,978,281, forward strand.
AGCTCTACGCCTTATAGGAGAGATATTCCGTGTTTCCATATAAACACAATCCTCTCCTTAAATTCTATTTAAACTTAGCTAGGAATTTAAATTAAAAAGGATAGGAAAATTGTAAGAAATTGGTAAATTGGTAAATGAGATCAATAAATACCATAATTAAAGATGTACATTCTCTTAATTAAGCAAGAAATTGCATGCCGTCTTAATCACAAGATTTAGGGTTACGGCCATTTCATTATTTATTTATATTATTTAATTCCCGATTTTGAGTAGAATTCTCTTTAGCAGTAGATCCTTCGATCCACTCTGTTTTGTCTTCTAGTGTAGTACGCCATGAGAATCAGATGATCAATCTTCATTCTGAAATTCTGTTGAAATTATCACTCGTTGGATTCTCTCCATTCTGCTACAGCTTCAACAACAATCTGTTCGAGTGAGGGAGAGATGTGGGAAAGAAGAAAGCAATCGCTTCGATTGAGGATAACACCACTCACGCATCTTCATTAATAGGCGTGCATTATAGGCAAACGAAGAAAGGGGGAAAAAGTTAACCATGGCGGATTCATCATCGTCGTCGAAGCTTGTGTATTTTGTGGTGATTCCGCTGATTTTGCTATCCGGACTTGTGATTTTTCTGAACCAGAAGCCGTCCACCAGCTATTCATGGCCGTCTGTTCACGATCCTATCGATTCTAGTGTTCATCCTTCCGCAGGGGAAGAGGCGGCGCCTCCGATTACGGCGGATCAGTTGCCGGTAAGGCCACCTCTGATTGTTCCAAAATTATTTCTGTGTCAAACAGTGGCGTCACACTTAATTACCTCTTCCTTTTAATGTAACTTTAGATCTCTGGCCCACTGATTTCTGGAATTTTTTGTTTTGTGTGTTTTCGGTTTGAGGTGGAAGATTAATCGCCAATTAGGGCAACGTTAGTTCTTAAATCAACCTTTGGTTTCTATTTTTTTCTTAAACTGCCACTCTGCTTCAAAATTAATAGGCCATGGAGACTGAAGATCTGAGCATGAGATCTGATAGATTTAGGAAAAAAATTACTAACTTAGACAATTTAGAGATGGTTGAGGCTAGTCTGTCACAAGCTAGAGCCAATATACAAGAGGCTCAACGCGATAATGAGACATCATACGACCCTGAATTTGTCCCAGAAGGTCCAATTTACAGGAATGCCAATGCTTTTCACAGGTGCTCTTCCTTCATCCTTCTTTACTCCTAACCATGAACAGCTTTTGATATCAACCTTATTAATGGCGGTAAAAGATGACCGGTTATGTAATGTGCAGGAGCTACTTGGAGATGGAGAAACTGTTCAAGATATACGTGTACGAGGAGGGAGATCCCCCTCTATTTCACTACAGCAAAAGTTTGGGGATTCTTGGGATTGAAGGTATCCTCATTCATCAGATTGAGATTAGCAAATTTCGTACCAGAGATCCTGGAAAAGCCCATGTTTACTTCATTCCACTTAGTGTGCAATCAATCGCCACCTATGCTTATGTGATTCATAATCGAGCATGGACGCCCTTGCAGGACATAGCCAGGGACTATATTGAACTTATTTCCACTAGGTATCCTTTCTGGAATCGAACCCTCGGATATGATCATTTCATTCTCGGATGCCATGATTGGGTATGATATCTTGTTTATCTCAATTAATTTATCCAAGTACTTAGATTAGATATTGATATTTTGCTTTGTATGTTGCAGACTCCAACGATCTCCCACGGTGTTCCTCAACTATTCGAGAACTCAATCAGAGTTCTTTGCAATGCAAACACCTCAGAAGGATTCAAACCCTCCATAGACGTGTCAATGCCAGAGATATACCTTCCAGAAGGCAAGATGGATGGCCTAATAGGCGGACCGCCTCCATCCGAGCGTTCTGTTTTAGTTTTCTACGCAGGGGGTGTCCACGGACACATCAGACAAGTCCTTATGGAGCAGTGGAAAGGCAAAGATCCAGACGTTCAAATCCACGAGTATCTCCCAAAAGGCATGTCATACTACGACATGTTCAGGAAGAGCAAGTACTGCATCTGCCCTAGTGGATGGGAGGTTGCTAGCCCAAGAATGGTGGAAGCCATTTACATGGGGTGCGTTCCCGTGCTCCTAAAATACCATTATGCTAAGCCGTTTGACGACGTTCTTGATTGGAGTAAGTTTTCAGTGGATGTTGGAGTGAATGAAATTGGTGATCTGAAGAAGATCTTGATGGGCATACCAGCTGGGAGGTATTTGGAGATGCAGGAGATGGGGATTCAAGTGAGGCGACATTTCGAGGTGAATTTCCCCCCGAAACGATTCGACGTGTTTCATATGATACTTCATTCTATATGGCTCAGAAGAATCAATGTACAGCTCCATGATACGCATGAAAGCTGATGAATATGCAGTAAGATTATAGGACATACCACAACGAATTTTGTTAAAAGTGTAGTTGTTTCTTCGTTGTTAAACCATGAACCGAATAGTGGCGTCGGATATCCTGTTACATTTTGATGTTACATCTCCTGTTAATCTTCTTAATTAGAGTGATTGTTTGTCGAATTCATGAGGTGTCCGCGAAATTGTACAATTATTAACAAGCATCTTATTTTATGCCCACTTAAATGGGTATTTTATTAACTCTAGTTAATTTTATTGACTGTATGAAAAGTTAAATTGTGTTACTAGATGTTTATTTACTATTGCATGAAATGTAGTCAAAACAAGTTTGGATTGAATCGGATGAGAGTGCACGACTTTTTGTAGTATAAGATGTGATCCGGATTAAATTTTAATTAGTTAAAATAGAAAAGAGAAATAAATAAACAGTGATCTCAATAGAATTAATGTCACATAACTGAAATGTTGTCCATACTCCATATGATCATATGATAAAAGTTAGTAGAAGTATGTCAGTGCAATTTTCAATTTTAATTTTTTTTTGGTTTAATATTAATCTTTTTTTTTTCTAATTTTATCCTTTAGCTACCAAAATTAAATTTTTTAATAATGAGATATTACCACATTAATATTCTAGATATTTCAACCGACACTTTTAATAAGAAACACACAAATATTTTTTAATTAAATTAAATACTTTAAATAGAGTTGGTCTTTTGTTCTCCGGTGCACAAGGTTTGTAGATACAACATTTTGATTTAAATGATATACCCTTTCATTAATTTTATTTTTATTTTTTCAGAAAATAAAGAGTACAATTTCTTATAATAGAAGGTATACCATTTAGAATATTTGGGCGCACGGTGTCCTAGTTTTAGCCCTTTAAATATAACAACGATATCTTTTTATTTATACTGCGAGAATTTTAGTATTACCTTGAGAAATATTTTTGTTCAACTTATTAAATTGGTCATTTTAATATTTTATTAAATTATTACAAAATTCATATTTGGTCCTACAGTTATTGCACATTTTAATTTTAGTCATTTTTTTAATAAATTTAATTTAATCATGAGAGACTAAAATTGAATAAAAAAAACAAAATAAAATAAAAATATATAATTAAAATTAAAAAAAATACAATAAATTGCGATTTTTTAATGACCAGATTTGTATTTGAAAATAAATTATCTCCTATTTCAACAATTTGGCCACGCTGTTAAATTATGAAATATTAGGAATTTAGGAGTATTAAAATATTATTATGAAATCATAATTCTGCCATGTGACTATATGCTTCTTCACATTCTGCCGCTTTAATCGAGAAATCATAATTGGCGCGTGCTCCCTAATAGGCATGCACTAGACTGCAACTTACTCATGCTAAAAGTAAACCTAAAAATGGCGGATTAATCGTCTTCTTCATCCAAGCTCGTCTATTTTGTAGTTACTCCACTAGTTTTGCTCTCTGGAATTCTGATTCTGTTGAACCAGAAGCCTTCTAGCAGTTATTCATGGACGGATGTTCATGATTCCTTCAATTCACCTCCAGCAGCCCAACAGATTTCCTCGGCGGCGGCGCCTCCAGTTACGGCGGATCAGTCACCGGTAATTCCATTAATGCCGCGTAAATTCTCTTTTTCTAGTTGTATACCGTGACGAATCAACAAATTAATCAAATTGGATTTCTGAGAATTTGGGTATGTTGCTAGGATTACGTTTTGTGTGTGATAAATTGTGAATTGATGTAAATTTCTTCAATTCTTAGGAATATGAAGTATCATACTCGGTTGATGTTGTTCACATCCACTCTGTTCCAGTAGAGCAATTGGTCAATGTGATTGAATTGCCCTTTATTGTACTATAAGATGATCGAATTCATTACTCAAGTTTACCATTCAATCAAATCAGTTCATGTTAGTTTTCAGCAAGTCAAAATCATGGAATTCAAAAATGAAATTAGAGTTGCATTTTTCCTCCCCTTACATTATACTCTGTTTCAAAACTGAACAGGTTACTGAGACTCCAAAATTAAGAAAATTTTATAGCAATTTAGACGATTTAGCTGTATTGGAGGCTAGTTTGGCACAAGCTCGAGAAAGTATCCAAGAGGCACAACGCGAAAATGAGACATCATATGATCCAGAATTCGTCCCAGAAGGTCCAAATTATAGGAATGCCTACACTTTCCACAGGTGATACTTGGCTTACTCTTCTTCATTTGAACTCAAGTCCTTCCAATTTTAAAGCTGAGTAATGATTTGTAATGTAGGAGCTACTTGGAAATGGAGAAACAGTTGAAGATATATGTATACGAGGATGGAGAACCCCCACTATTTCATTACAGCAAAAGTTTGGGGATTCTTGGGATCGAGGGTATTCTCCTTCAAATCGAGATGAGCAAGTTCAGAACTAGAGATCCCAGGAAAGCACCTTTACTTCATTCCACTGAGCTCGCACTCGATAGCTTCGTATGCTTATGTCGTCCACAACCGAGCATGGGCTCCGTTGCGAAGTATAGCTAAAGACTATGTCAAACACATCCACAAAGTATCCTTTCTGGAATCGAACTCTAGGATATGATCATTTCATTCTTGGTTGCCATGATTGGGTAAGATTTATGCTCAACACATTTTCTTTAATGTTGGTTTAATTACTAAAGCACTAATTGCAATGTAACAACAGACTCCAAAAATTTCCAAAGGTGTTGGTTATCTGTACAAGAACTCAATCAGAGTAATGTGTAATGCAAACACCTCAGAAGGGTTCAAACCGTCCATTGATGTGTCCATGCCGGAGATATACCTCCCCGGTGGGACAATAGACGGCCTAATAGGCGGGCCGCCTCCATCAGAGCGATCCATATTAGTATTCTACGCGGGAGGTGTCCATGGATACATCAGACAAGTCCTCATGGAGCATTGGAAGGGCAAAGACAACGACGTCCAAGTCCACGACTACCTCCCACCGGGCGTTTCATACTACGCGATGCTGAGGAAGAGCAAATACTGCATTTGTCCAAGTGGATGGGAAGTTGCTAGCCCAAGAATGGTGGAAGCCATTTACACGGGGTGCGTCCCCGTGCTCCTTAAAGACCATTACGCGAAGCAGTTCGACGATGTTTTGGAAAGGAGTGGGTTCTCTGTAGATGTTGGGGTGAATCAAATTGGTGAGTTGAAGAAAATCTTGAAGGGTATACCTGCTGGGAGGTATCTGGAGATGCATAAGATGGGGATTGAAGTTAGGCGTCATTTCGAGGTGAATTTTCCTCCAAAAAGGGTATTCCTTCATTCGATATGGCTTAGAAGAATTAATATTAAATTACATGCTACACACGATCATTTACGTTGATATCTGGTTTCAATGCATTGTTGCTTGTTTTATCATGAAATGTCTTCAAGAAACTGTTTCCAATAATTTCCAGTAAACCACAAATTAAGTTACCAGAGTTATTCCAATAATTATTTACACATTTATTCATACATATATGAAATAAAAATTGTTAGATCGTGATCAACATTAATGATGCTGGCTAGGTGGACTAGAGAATATGAGATTAATTAATGGAGTAAATTAGTTCACGCTAAGTTGGACTGTTAATAGTACACCTACTTGATTAATTAATTTTCCATGAAATTTATTTTTTTATAAAAACAATTTTTTATTTACAAATGATCAAAGTTAGGGAAAGTGTGAGAGAAAGAAAAATTAAATCTTACAATCCAACATCATAAATACAGAAAACATTACAACAAATCATCAGAAAAAAGAAAATGAATAGAATTAAGACTATAATACCCTCACCCAAGATCAATCAGAGGTGTTACGTATGTACCATAAAAATGTTAAAGCTTTCTTAGGAGCCATCAACCCCATTCAATCGAATATTGAGTCTTCTCAGCCAGATCGAATGAAGAGTCATATGGAAAACATCGTACCTTTTCGGAGGCAAATTAACCTCGAAATGTCGCCTTGCCGTCACTCCCCTCCTCTGCATTCTTATGTACTGCCTCGTCGAAATTCCCGTCAGGATTGTCTTCATGTTCGGAATGTCCGTGACGGGAATTTCGACCGCGAACGACCCCCAGTTCAGGACGTCGCTGAACGGGGGGACGTAGTGATCCTTAATGAGCACGGGAACGCAGCCGGTGTACAAGGCCTCCACCATCCTTGGGCTAGCCACTTCATATCCACTGGGGCAAATGCAGAACCTGCTTTTCCTCATCATTGCTGAGTAGGACACATCTTTTGGGAGGTATCTGTGGACTTGAACCTCTGGATCCTTGTTCTCCCAGTGATCCAGAAGAATTGGCCTAATGGGACCGTGGAGCCCTCCTGCAAAGAAGACGAGTATTGGTCGTCGAGACGGGGACGGACCGCCAATCAGCCCCTTCGTTCGTCCTCCCGGGAGATTGATCTCTGGGATTGATACGTCTTTCGATGGCAAGAATCCTTCCGAAGTGTTCGCGTTGCATAGAGCTCGTATCGAGTTCTTGAATAGCTCCGGTACTGACTTTGAAAGTTCAGGCCCCTATAAAACACAAACACATTACTTGATCACAATTTAGATCACTTTTTAAAGAGGAATGTAGTTGAAGTAGATGGATGCATACCCAATCATGGCAAGAGAGCATGACATGATCTGATCCGAGGCTCCGATTCCAGTAGGGATACTTTCCAGCTACAAGATCGACATAGTCCTTCACGGTTTGCTTCATCGGTAGCCAATGATCATGGACAGTTTTATCGTATATGAAGTGGACAATGGACGTCACGCTGAAGGGGAGGAAGTAGACGCTTGCTTTGTCGGGATCAGTAGTCCGAAAATCGGAAGTTTCCAGCTTGTAGATGAAGTTTCCCTCCATAGAATAAATGCTTCCACAAGGACCATTGTGAAATATAGGCTGTTCTCCTTCTTCATACACATATACTTTGAAGTGCTTTTCCATCTCTAGATAGCTCCTATATATACACACACACAAATGCACGATTTTAACTCATCGATCACACCTCGTCTAACGTTACACATACAATCAAATGATCATGGAACATGCGTTTATACCTATGGAACGCCGAGGGATTCCAGTAGACAGGACCGGTAGGGGTGTAGTCATGGTCGAATGTTCGACTACTTCCGGTGGCGTCTTTGATCAAAGCTCGAGCTTGCTGCAGCTTGGCCTCAAGAAGCTGTAAGTTGGTGAAACTTCTTCGAATTCTTGGACTCAACGGAAGGACGTGAGTGCCGTTGAATAGAGTGGAAACATTCGATCCTTTCGGGAGTCTGAATTCCACTCTACTCACCTCCCCCTGTGACATATAAACCATTTGCAATCGGATCATGGTTCCATGGGTTGTCGGATCATAGTTTAATGGGTTGAGCAGACAACAAGCTTTGATAACAATAAGAATATTGCAATAACAAGTATTCCGTTTTTGAGAATCAATGATATATGCATTTATACAACATATTTATTCACATTATTATTTACAAAATGGAGTATGCAATTCTAAAGCATCCAACAAACTTTACAATTCCTATCAAATTATAGAAATGCAATTGGATGATATTGACCATTCACCATCTCACCAATATACGTATCATAATTAATGTTAACATTATTCTCTCCTTTGAGGTGGACATTTTTTTCTTCACTCTCAAAATGGATTGAATTCCATATCCCACATTTTGTTGTTTAATTGGTATTTCATAATATAAAAAAACTATACTATGCAAATGACTATGCTTATAAAATGACTATGCTTATGTGGCCGTAATTTGTGAAAGGATCATAACACTATGTTAATCATTTAAAAGTTAGAATAGAAACAGGAATAGGTGATCAGGTGCCGTCTCAAAGTACCAACGAGCCCAACACACGAACAAATTTAAAATATCAATACATTAAATTCATCTCATATTTAAAATGTGAATTAATTCAGACAAGCTTTTAAGATTATATTAATAGGTGATTAGGTATATTCCAATTTTAGCCAAAAAAAAAAAATCGTAACAAAACTGAATATTTAATTATGCAGCTTATTGGGTGATTCGTGTTACTATAAAAATTAATTGCCTTAATTTCTAGATTAAACGGCTACAATCAAAACCCTAAACCAAGAGGGAGTAGGGGGTAAATAAGGAATTGCGTATAATTATACTAAAGAGAATACAAAACTCGTATAACAAGATTTTGAAAATTTAAGGTGTGGAAATTTCTGACTAGTATACGTTTTATTTCTAAAAATAAAATTAAAAAAAAAAACTAAATTAAATCAATTCTTAATTAAGTAAATAATCAAGAAAACAATTGACAGTACTGCTCTAGCTTACAGGTGGTTCCAACGCAACCGCAAGCGGCGGCGCGACCGTGTGCTGAAGGTTGTAGTCAACCGCGAGCGCCTCTTCCCGTTCTCCGCCGCCCACCACTCTCCGCCGTAACTCCAAACCGTCCTCCGCCGCAGAAACATTCTCACGTCGACCGGCAAAAAAATCACCGCCGGAATAAACCGAACCCCAAGCCCAGGGGTAGAAACGGGTAGACTCCGACCCGAATAAGACAAGCAGCAGCGAAACCGCCACTAACGGCACCACAAACCCTAACAAACTCGACGACGTCGTTTTGTACCAAGAGCACTTGCAGCTCCCCTCCATCACCCCTCACAACATATCTTGAATTCTTTATTTTCAAGATCAACTTTCCTCTCTCTCTCTCTCTCTCTCTAGAATTTAGGAGAATTAAAGAGTGGTAGTAGGATTTATAGGGTGAGTAGTATGTGAGTGTTTCAATTGGTGAGAGGTGGCTGCAATACACTGCGCCATTTCGCCAAGCGTCTCATAGTTTGGACCTTTGTATTCGAGTCTCATGCAGAAATTACGTCTTTTTTTCTTCCCATTCTGCCCCTGTGCTTTTCCTATATTACCGCTCGCCCTGTAACGTTGCCACGTGGCTCGGTGCTTAGCTGTGGCGCGTTTGGAGTTTTCGATACCCAAATTAATGGCGCTAAGTATAGAGATTTACGACTAATTAATTTCTAGCATTAGAGGGAAAGAAGGTGATTAATTGTATTAATGATTCGAATCTTGCGCTGGAATTACGTTGTTAGGGCAGATCTACTTGCTAAATTTGCTGTGATTTATTTTCCAAATATAAGCTTGAAAAATCTTTTACTAAGGTGAATATACGTCGAATTCTTATGTTAATTTTGAAATTAGCAGGATTATATCATGATGTGACAACACTTTAAAAATTGGATAGACATTAATATTTGTTTTTCATACCTTAATCATGATTAAGAGTTTTCTTGTTAGTCTTGAGTGTGATATTGCATAGTACTCCCTACGTCTGCTCCAAAGAGTTTCATTTTTTTTATTTTGGGAGTCCGCCCTCAAGGGTTTTATTTTTTTTTTTATATATATGAGACCCACACGCACCCACTAATACAACTAAAAAATGGAACCATACATCCACTAATACAATAACCCACTGCACATTAAATAATAATACTCTTTAATCCGCGTGTCAAAGTAAATGACACCCATTGTGACGAACAGAGGGAGTATAAAATAACTTCCTCCCACATACTAATATAAATGGGTAAGTGTAACATATAAACTTAACATATATATATATATATATATATATATATATATATATATATATATATATATATATATATGAAACGTATATGGCAATGACTTAGTGCAGCACGTCTCAAATTTGCTGATATTCTCTGTGTCATTTAGTACATCATCCTTTGTTTCGCACTGTTAGATAGACGACATACAAGAGAGAAAAAATTATACCCTAAACAATAAATCCTAGGAACAATAGTTAGATTTATTTCTCCTTTTACGTGTCAATCACTTAATGTGTGATATAGAAGATTGATACAAGTAAATGTCATATAAGATCCGGTGTGGTCTCGAATAAATCTTTACGTGAGATGAATAAAAAGTAATACTCCATTGATAAAAAGTGATAATGATACAATAAATCATTTTATTAATAATTTATAATATAAATAAAATATAATTGAGTAATATATTTTATAGCGAAAATAGTAACTAATTACAAAAGTATAAAATGATCATTCACTAAAAGAGTATGAATTGCTCATTATTTATTTATATGTGAATATAGCAATAAGTCTCCTAGATCAATCAAAAGATTATGACAAATTCTATATATTCCATTTACTATAGAAGTTAAATTCAATATTCTTTAATTAATGTGAAAAAAAAAATAAATGAAATGAAAATGAAATGTAAAAATGGGGAGGGAGTGTGTGGGAGATATAAGTTTGACCCGGGATGAGAGAGAAACCATACGCAAGTACCCGACTCCATCACGACCCATGTCTACATTCTCCATCCCTATCTATCCCCACACCTCCCTTTCTATTATTAGTAAACCTAATAAGCTCTTCCTTTTCTTTTTCTTTTTTTCAAAAAAAAAATAAATCATCAATTGTTGTGTTAATATATCATTATAATTAATTAACAATTTTCGTACCACAAAATCACACATAGGAAGTAATTTGGATTTGTAATGTTTAAAACAATGTCAATTTTTCAAATGTATTTTCTCAATTATTGTTTTATTTATTATTTTCCTTTTGATAGTTGGCAAAGATTTGTGTGAGACCGTCTCACGTAAGGGCTTACGTGAGACGACCAATAAGTGACAATTTTTATACAGTAAAGTGATAATAAATTAATGAAAAGTGATAATGCTATTTCATGAACAATTTATAATATAAATAAAAAGTCATAACATTTTATAGCGAAAGTGATAACGTTTTATAACGAAAGTGACAACTATTTTAAAAAGTGAAAAATAGTCTCACGTGAGATGGTCTTACGCAAGACCTACACATGATTAGGTCTTGTGTGAGACCGTATCGCGTGAGACCATTTTATACTTTTTAAAATAATTATCACTTTCGCTATAAAATCTTATCACTTTCTCTATAAATTGTTATCACTTTTCATTTACACTATAAATTGTTCATTGAATAGCGTGATCACTTTTGATTGATTTAGTATCACTTTTCAGAGTTAAAATCATTTTTGGTCCCATAACTATAAATAATTTTTTATTCCGACCCAAAAAAGATAAAATTTTCAATTTCGTCCCGTAACTTTTGATATTGGTCAATTTTGGTCCCAAAATCGCCGAAAATTGATTTTTTGATCGGGAAATCGCGTGCGCACCGCACATGACGCCTTAAATTGGGGTTTTTCGGTAGCTTCATCCAACGTGGCAATTGAGGAAGAATTTGGACCAATTAATGGCCAATTTGTCGACTGATTTGTCTTCTTCATCATCACTTGTAAGACACTGTTCGTCCTTCCATGAGTCTCCTTGAGTGGTAGGGATGGCTTCTGATGGCTTAATAGCAACCCGATTATGATTTTCTTCATTGGATCCTGTGGCAAGGCTGCCTGCAAGATAATTAAATAACTCATCCATACATAACAGGGGAACATGTTTTACTCTAATGATCATGAGTGCAGATTCGTAGGTGTGTAATTGCAATTCATATTACCAGATTGTAATTTCACCACCACTAGTTGGCCGCGGGGTGGCGGCCGCGTGCAACGCAGTCGCTTCCTCAACATCTCTGTAACCCAAGACATGGGCATCACCACCATCACCCAGAAGCAGCTCCTTCAGCAGCTGCAGATTAAACCACCCCCCAGCAGCGTGAACAGCCCTCTTCATTGGTCCAAATTCTTCCTCAATTTCCACGTTGGATGAAACTACCGGAAAGCCCCAATTTGAGGCTTCATGTGCGGTGCACATACGATTTTCCGGCCAAAAAATCAAATTCCGGCGATTTTGGAACCAAAATTGGCTAATATCAAGAGTTACGAGATAAAATTAAAATTTTTATCTTTTTTGAGACGGGAATAAAAAATTTTCTATAATTATGGAACCAATAGTGATTTTAACTCCACTTTTCATTATACAAGTTATAACTTTTTGGTCGTCTCACGTAAACCCTTAAGTGAAACGGTCTCATCCAAGTCTTTATCATAGTTGATGTGGAGTTAATATACTCACTTCGTTCGTCCATTTATATTTACTTTTGCATGAAAAATTAAAAAAAATATAGTACGCCATATGTATTAAATATATTTTAATGATATTTTTATTTTTTATGGACTAATTTTAATTTGAGTTAATAACAAATTAGGTAAATATATTTTAAAAATATTAAATTTTAGTGTGGTTACTAAGCGCATATACTATATCATTTGAAGTTTTGCCTTGCATATATATACACGTGATCGCAAATAATTTTCACAAATAAAATTAAATCATTACCTTTTAATAAACATTAAAGATATTTTTACTCACCCAAAAATGATGGAATATATATATATTAATTAAATGTGGAGTGTTATATTTAAATAAAAGTAATTTAGAGACACAGCAGACTTTTATGGCTGATTTTTCAACATGGGAGTTGGCTGCCCTAGAGTCTATACTTGTACACGTGTGTTGGGTCCATTTTAAATTGGAAACTGATAGGATTACATTTTAAAATTTAATTTAATTTAATTTTTATGTAGCATTAAATATATAGGGCACCAATTTTGTGTAACCTATTCACTTAGTTCAACGGATGTACAGTGGTTTGATCCACTTCAAAATTCAATCTTTTTACATGGAAATTTAATGCTGTAATATTTCTCTATTCTCAGTAGAATATAGCTAGGAAGAATAGGTTTTAGGTGAGACCGTAACGTGAGACCATTTTTTACTTTTTAAAATAATTATCACTTTTGCTATAAAATGTCATCACTTTCGCTATAAAATATTATCACTTTTTTTATACTATAAGTTATTCATGAAATAGCACTATTACTTTTTATTAATTTATTATCACTTTCCTTTATAAAAATTATCATTTTCTGACCGTCTCATGTAAGGGCTTATGGGAGACGGTTTCACACAAATCTTTGCCCTAGAAAGGATAACTAAATACTAATTTATTCATGACTAATTAAATTACTTCATATCTTAATATATCTAATTTGCAAGTAGTTTTCATATTTAAATTTTTAAAAAATATAAGTGTCGCAATATTAAAAAGCTCCTCTATCGAGTAGAATTTCATTGGTTAAGCATTTATTATATAAATTAATTATTTTTCTTATTTTACATTAATTAGTTTCTTTATTAATATTTTATTGGTTCAACATTTTAATCTTTATTTTTTGTTTCTATTATGATATTCTTTAATATTATTTAAAGATTTAAAAATCGATATTATTTTTTTCTTGATTAATTGTTGTTCTATTTTGATATTTTTAATTAATTTAGTTTTTTTTATTACCCTTTGAATTGAAAAAAAAAAGTTACAATGAAATTATAATTAAATGTAGGGTTTCGATTATTCTTATTTTTACACATTATTTTAAATTCGATCGATTTTATAATTTATACATACCTAATCAAAATTTATTTACAAGAGATCATTTAATGATTATTTTAATTTTTATATATTACTTTAAATTCGATCAATTTTATAATATTATATAATTAATAAAAAAATTTATGGCATGTTATTCAATTAAAAGGTGTATTACATATCATGAGTGAATAAAAATTATTTTTATTATAATTTTTCAAAAATTTGTGACATTATTTAAGAAAGTGTCATGTAGTATCTTGATAATTAAAATTGGATTGTAAGATAATTTTTTTCTTCATATTTGTTTATTTTTTTAGTCACCAACATAATACAATAATAAAATTATTATCATTTCAATTATATCAAGACATTTAATATCCTAATCATACTCCCTTTGACCCATAATAATAATTACTATTCCATTTTGGGCGTCCTATTTTAATAATTACATTTCAATTTTTGAAAAAATGGACATACACAAATTAATTACTTATTTCCCATGGCCATACATCACACTAATACACATACCTACTTTACATTATTATATTATTTCTCTCACATCACTACAAATTAAAATATTATATTCATTAATCCCCATGCAAAAAGCAAATGTAGTCATTACTCTGGGATGGAGGGTGTATAAAATACATAATGATTTTAATTAATATAAAGGAAAACATAATACTATTAATTATAGATTTTAATTTTATATTTTTCATTCAGTATATACAATATACAAGATTTATATTAAGCATAAATATATAAACATATTTTATATTTATTAAATAAAATATTAGAATGAAATTTTATAAACTGCTAACACGCGGGCAATATACTAGTAATTAATAATATATCAGCATTGTAGTACGACATCTCTTCAGTGTTATTTTTGTGAATCATCCACATACTGCTATTAATAGGAGTATATGATTGGCACGTACAAGAGGTATTGTAAGTTTATAGAATTTAGTGCATCTTCAAAAGACTCTTTAAAATATAAAATATTTAAAATTTGAAGAGAATGTTGACAAAAATGAGCTTCAACACACTCTCTATTTTAACATTTAAATCTACATAATCATTTTCACTCTTCAAATTTGAAGAGCCAAATCCACTCTTTAAACTTAAATTGCATTAAATGTTACCTACTTTATTATATATTTTGGTTTAAATAAAATAATTTTTAATAAATTAATAGAGAAAATATGTAATAAGTGTACATTGAAAATGAAAATATAAAGAGTTTGTTGGAGTATAATAAAAATATGTTTTTTTAAAATTAAAATTCTTTTTTATATCGTAAAAAAACTCTCCAAATTTTAAAGAATCTCTTGAAGATGCTCTTATATTTTCCTATTCAATATAGTATAATACATGAGATGTGAAAAATGGCATAGAGTAGATTATTAATATCAATTTAACAAATAATAATGCATTAAAGTGACTACAATTAATTAATGAACAATACAATAGTACATTTCAGTTATATAATAAGAATCTATAGAATTATATACCATTATTAGCTTATTTAGTCACTAATTTTTAACAGTTTTTTATAGATCATTAATCGTCTTGTCATAAAATATTCATTATTCTATTGTCTAAATAAAAAAGTGTAATAATTCTTGGGTTGGTGATATATAGACGTGCATGGGAATCCTGAACTCTACGTACCGTGGACGTATGTAAAACTAAACTAAATTAAGGTTGTAATTAACTGTTAACTAATTCACTGATTAGAAACTGATTATTGAGATTTTTTTTTAAATCTCACGAATTACTATAATTACATATTTTGTCATTGATATATACACACGATGACAAATCTGATCTTATAATTTGTGGGTCACAGCCATCAATATTTTATTACTTATAATCACGAGAACAAACCAAGTATGACTTCACCTTTATTATTTTATAATTTTACGGTTATAATTTTATTTCCAAAGATTATAATAATAATAATTGGAGGTCCAATGTCGTCCACTATCTCAATGTTCATATTTCTCGTGTAAATGAAGCTCTAGCTATATTTAGTATTTGGAATTTATTTATTTAAAAAGATAAATCGATTCAATATACTCCCTAAGTCTCGTTTCAATACTTACGTTTATTTTTTACACGTTGATTAAGAAATATAGTATTTTTATGGATGGTGGATACTAGAAGTATATAATATTTAATGTAAAGTAGGTAGGTGTATTAGTGTTAGATATAAATCACATTGTGATATATTAATTGTTTTAAGTGGATCTCATATATCAAAAAGAAAAACGTTAAAATTAAAATGAGACGCCAAAATAAAAAAATATAAAGATTAAAATGGGACGAGAGGGTGTATATCATATTTATAATAGATTTGATATCTCAATTTCATGTCCATAGTTCGTCGTTTGAATGTATATATATCTTTTCCTGTACAAGCAAAAAAGTTGAATAATTAGCTTTAAAAAAAACTCGAAAATATGAGAACTTTGACAGTCTTGAATCTTGATCCATTTTTAAAAGGGGAAAAAAATGAAAACACTTATCTAATTTTATTTATTAAATGTAAATTTGACTAAATATAATTTTATTTACTAATAATGATTATCAAGCTATAATATTTTTTTTTTAAATTAAATGTATGCACTATATACGTACAACAATATGGCCAATGATATTACAAAGATTAACTAACACGCCTCTGATTATTTTCGGTTGGGAGAAATAATACAAAATTGGGCACACTATTGGCAAAATGACTTTTTTGGCCCAAACTAATGTCACGTTTAATTTTTTCAAGTAGCCCATTTATATTGGGCTGTACGGAGTGAAATTAACATGGGCTTTGCTTGAATTCAAAACGTTGAAAAGGAAATATTAGAAACTTCATAATCCATGAACTTTCAATTTGAACCACTTTTGTACTCATCACAACTCTCTGAATTGAATTGACTTCTCCTTTTAATACTCCCTCTGTTTCCCCGAATAAACTTCACCTTAGAAAAGTTATTTTTTTTAACTAACTTTATTACTTTTAACGTATAAATAACGTACTATAAAGTAATATTACAAGAGAGAATAAGTAATAAACTTGAAATTAAATTAACTTTTAAAATTATTGAATAGAGGTATGTTTCCATTTCAGGAAAATCATTGTGTAACGGATGAATGAGAAAAGTGGATGATTGAGAAAAGTGTACAACGTAAGAGTAATAAAAAATTATCTATATATAACATCATAACATCACTCAGCATGTTTTTAATTACATGTTTATACCAGAATCAGACAATCAATAAAACTAATGAAACTGATAAAAATCTAAAGCATTCTACAAGAAGTATTTGTTGGGAAGTAAACTAAACCAAAATCTTGCAATCACCAATGATCTTTGCAAGAGCATTCACCATTAGCAAAGCAGTGAAAACCTGAAGCATCTCTTACATGAATCTCTCTTTTGGTAATAACAGAAACATACTTCAAGAAAGTGTGGCAGTCCCCACACAGATGGATATTCTTAGTCACCCTCACCGGCTCACTGGGCCGGGCCACCAGAAGCCCGTATGCAACTGCTAGTTTCCCACTATGGAACAACAAGAAATTACTCTTCTGATACTCCTCCACCTCATGTAGCACAAAGCTCGTATCAGGGACATAGCCTGCTTTCGAGCATTCCAAGAATAGCACGTCGAGCGCGCTGTATATGTCTTTCGACTGTGGATGCAACTTATCCCTGCCGTAGAATGTGTGGACCTTGTTCTGATGGATGATCCAGCTCCGGCCAGGGTGTTTTCGGAACCCTCTTTCTTTCATCTCAACCCTAACAAGATCAGAGCAATGCCACCTCCCTGATGCAGAGTAGAGGTTCGACTTCAGAATGTATGTGGATGGATCTTGTGGCTCCATGCTCAGTATTTTCATGGAAGCCCTTCTCCCAATTGTGGCATTCTTGTGTACCCTGCAGCTGTCGAGCAAGGCTTTCCATACGTATGGCTTTGGCTCGAATGGCATCCTTTCGATTAGTTCCTCTGCTTCTTTTAGAAGACCCCAGTAACCTAACACACCAACCAGACTAGCATAATGATCTGAATTGGGTGTAATGTGATGAATGGACTTTATGGTGAGGAAGAAGTCATGGCATTCTTCGACTAGATTGAAGTTGGTGTGTCGATATGCTGAAATGATCGAGACGCATGTAACTGCATCTGGTTTTACACATCCATTCATCATCTTCTTCCATGTATCCAAGGCCTTTTCACCCTGCCTATTTAGGATATAGCCAGCCAACAGACTATTCCATGAAACTATGTCGTGGGCAGACAGAGAATCGAACACCTTAATCGCCTGTTCCATGTTTCCGCACTTGGCATACATGCTAACTAAGGCGTTTCCAACACCAATGTAAGACAACGAACCGTTTTGTAAAGTACGGGAATGGAATTGTTTGCCAAGTATCTTGAATCCCAATTCTCCACATACTCCAAGAATTGAAGCTAATGCATATTCATCCATCACGTTGTGTTCTTCATATTGGCACTGGCAGATTAAAGACAAAGCTTTCTCCGGCTCTGAGTTTCGAGCATATCCACAAATAATAGTTGTTAACATGATCGAACTCCTCTGTTCCTGAGGTAATTGGTGGAATATCTTTTCTGCATCATCCATTCGAGCACACCTAGTGCACATATCAAGAAGTGTTGCCTGGATATAATCGTTGGCGCCATAATCAATCTTGTGAACAAAGGCTTGAAGTTGTTTGCTGAACCTCAAATCCCCTGCTACACCACAAGCATGTAGAAAACTCGTCAACGTGAAATCGGTTAACTCTAGACCCTTCTCCACAATTCTACAGTGCAACCTCAACGCCCTCGATCCCTCACCATTTCGGCATATCCCTGCCAAGAGAGCATTGTAAGCCATAGAATCCTTCTCAGGCATCTTACTGAAAACCTCCATAGCCATATCCACAAGCCCAAATCCCATATATGCATTAATCATTTCATTCCAAGTAAAACCATCTTTCACAGGCATCCTATCAAACAAAGCCTCAACGTCTTCCACATATCCACACTTCGCATAAAACTCGATCAGTGCATTCTTAACACTTAAATTGCTTTCATATCCTAGTTTATGTGCATATGCATGAATTCCCTTGCCATACATAGTTGAAAAGATCTAGCACATTCAATGATTACACTTGAAAGCGTAAGGTAATCGAGTTTAAGACCTTCCACCATCTGTATTAGCATATCACGAAACAGTTCAAACGCTCTATCATACATGTCATTCTTAACCACACACGAAATAGCAGTATTCCAAGATGCAGTGTCTCTTTCAGGCATATTGTCGAACAGTTTGATCGCAAAATCAAAGCAATCACATTTACCATACAATGCCATCAGAGCATTGGAAACATAAGTAGAATTAACGTGGCCTGTTTTAACAGACAAGGCGTGGATTTGGGAACCCAACTCTAAATCCAACAAACGGATACAAGCAGTCAACACTGCAACAAAAGTATAGGAATTGGGTTCAATCTCCAGCATTATCGTATCAAAGAACAAGGCCACAGCTTCCTCCAAGCAACCCGATTTCGCCAAACCCGAAATCATAGTAGTGAACGACACGACGTCGGGTTTTAAAATTGAATTGAAAACCCTCTCAGCATAATTCAAGTGACCCAACTCGATATAAGATGAAAGGAGGGAATTAAACAAGCGGATGTCATGATTAATCTTGAGAATTGAAGCATGAACTGCCTTATCGAGTTGAATGTCGGTGTATTCGGTGGATACATCTATGAATAATTGAAAAGACTTTAAAAAAAAAGTGATGCAAATGGTTAATTTCAATCTAAGAATCCCAATATGGGAATTTACTCATGATGGTTTAATGTTATGACATAGCACATAACCTCCATTGGAGAGGGTGTAGTTAAATGTTCAATATCAACAGGTTTATCTTATCAGAAGTGCCTCATAAGAACTAATGATTTGCTGCATTTATCCTTAAAAAAGAACTAGCAATTTAAATGTTATTTATTGTTAATTTAAAATGTATTTAATTTTTTTCTTTTTTTAAGAAGAATTTATCCATATATAAAATTGAGTATTTTGAAATTGATTTAAAGAAATTTATATATATATATATATATATATATATATAAATGTCAGAGATTATCCAATTTATTAAAGGCAAATATTAACTAGAGGCAAAGTGTTCTTGTCTATACTATAGAGTATTACTTGTCAATAGATTGGAGATTTTACAAAAGAGTATTATTATTCTTATATACAATAGATTATAATTTTTGTTGGGAGAGCAGGAGTTTGAAGGATACCATTATTTAAAAAAGAAAAACAAAATTCACATACATTAAATTAGAAATTTCAAAATTTTCATTTAATTTATAACTAAACATAATTTTGGTTTTTAGTTTTTTTTTGTTTAATTAAAGGAATATACGATTAAATTAAATTAATTAATAATAATTAAAATTGAAAGGGAGTGTATTCATTCATTAAACCTAAAACCTTGTGGGTTTAATATATGTTCATTAAATTCATAAAAATATAGTAATAAAAATTTAAATTAATTATGAATTATTCTGAATGATTTCTGTTAATTTGAGATATATGTAATGTGTGTGAAACGAATTCGAAATCTAGACATATATGGTTGTGGAGTTGGAATTGATAATGTTGATACACTAGAGCAACATATATAATCAATGTCTCATTCTTGATATAAACAAACAAATTAACCAAACTTATTACTTACTCTAAAATTAAACAAAACACACTCATATATATGTATAAGCACATAACTGGGGTGGGATGGTTTGGGGTTGGAATTAGGAGATGAGATCAAATCCCTGTTCAAGTAAACTCTGTGCCAGCCTCTCATTAGCAGCTTCAGAGGGGTGAAAACCATCCCAGAACACATATTGTGTCGCGTTCGAGCACGTCCCGACTGATCCTTGATTACACAGAAACGACGTCTCTATGATACCAGTCCCACAGCATGCTCTCCTTGATTCAAAGAATCCTGAAATCAAATGTAGTAGTGTAATGATCAAGAATCAAAATCAAGTGTTGTGTAATGAAATCAAGTGTTGTCAAATAAGTGTTGTGATTTGCTCGAACCGCTGTCGTTGGGCTGTGATATCATGTCTAGTAGAGGTTGGTAGATGTCAAAGACCACTAGTTTGAGCCCAGGGTACGTCGCCTTGAGGGCTTGAGACGTCGCGTTTAGCTTGTTGTTGAACGAGACTGCGTCGTTGTTTAGCCTTGCTACGCACTGGTTTCTTCCTGATCCGAATAGGGTGATGGCGGCCGGTAAGCATCCTGTTGGCGGTAGGTTTGTGACTCCGATTCTCCGTGCTCCTCTGTTGTATAAATTCTGTCGAAAATGGATTGCATGTCAGTTAAGTATACCACCTCCACCTCGTCTGAGAGCTTAAGCTTGGTTGAGGTTATTACCTCGACAAAGGAAGAGTATGATCTGATGAGAATGTCTGAAAACTGATCAGGGGTGTGAACCCTGTTGAGAAATGGATTGATGTAGTAGTTCTGAATGAAATCACTGCTGCCTGCATTTAAAAGATGGATCCCACCTGAGAAAATAGCATTAGCCCTGTTCTTTCCCACAAGATTCACCACTCTGTTCTGCCAATCCTTGTAGTAAGATAGCTGTTGTGTTAATGTGAGAGCCCTCTGCATGCCAAATTAACACCACTTCCATCAATTAAATTAAGAAAATTCCGAAATGGTAATGGTAATGAGAATGAAATTGATTGAAGGGGTGGGGGTGGGGTAACATTGAATCAATGGGAATGATTGAGTATCGAGGATTCCCATTACCTCTTACCAAGCATTACCCTCTCCCACTACACCTTACCAAGCTCCCCCTAAAACTTCTTGTTTGTTGAAGTGAAACTAACACTTACATAAAGTTGTGCAGTTCTGTCATAATAGCCAGAAGCAGCTGATGCAAAGTTGGCACCATTGAGGATGTTTCTCCCTCTGGCATCTTGGCTAAGGTATGCTGGTGGATATGAACTAAACCCCATATACTCAGCTGTTGTACAGGTGAAGAACAATGCATGCATTAGAGTTGGAAGAAAGATGTAAGAAAATCACTGAAAATGGTACCTGTGAAATCAGTTGCCAGCTTTCCATTGCAGAACCTTCCAGTAGGTTTATGAGTGACAAAATCTCTTCCATAAGGAGGGAAGTTGGCCTTGATCATTGTCTGCAGATTGTTGTTGTTTCCGGCATCCACGACGGAGTCTCCGAAGATGTTGAGAGCAGGAACAAGAGGGTCACCAAGCACACCTGCAAACAACAACATGGAAACAACAACAAGAATTCCACATCTTGTCAAGAACCCCATTTCTTTTTAACTCTTAACACTTTTCAAGAGAGAGAGGAAGAATGGATGGAAGAGTGGGGGAGTTGGGTGTGAAGAATTTATGGAGGAATGTGTTCACTAAAAGTCAAAAGAACAAGTGTTGAATAATGTGTGAGTTAATGAATCAATGGGTGGGTGTAATAAAGTGGGATCATTATCAGATGACAGCCATGGAAGTTCCAAACAGCATCACTTAATCTTTTTTTCAGTTTCTAACTTTTTCTTGTTTTTGGAGAATTAGTTTTGAGTTTAGCAGATCTTTTTAGGAGGGGTGAAGCAAGATTTGCGTGGCTCACATGTTTCTCGAACCATGATTTTCTTGTCAATAACAACAATTTTATATGTAAGCAAAAATATATGTGATGTCATGGTATACTAAATCAATTAGCATGTATCATTTACTAAGTAATTAATTAAGATTTAGTAATAAGTACTACGTAATCATCATGAACTAGAGATGACTGATTGTTTATAAAATCAGAGTGGCCCACGTAATTATAACATGTAATGATAAAGAAAATATAGTATATGATTATGATGGAAATCCAGAAGGAAATTAATGATGCAATGTTACATGAGCATGTCTAGTCTACTCCATGTAATTTGGTATGAAAAGAAAGATTTTTTTTTAAAAAAAAGAAGAAATAATTTATAACTTCATGATTATGATTATCATCTTGCTATTGTGATTTTTTTTTTCCTTTTCTTTTTTAGATGGAGCAAACACAAGTATTGAAAATATAAATCTTGAAGAATGAATTGATTTTATATCTTTTAGGCATGATATTATTGTTTAGAGATTTTAGGATAGAATATGTGTGGCATGTGAAAATTGAAGTTTTAGAAGTTGTTTGTATTCTTATTACATCAAGTAGCAGTGTTAAGATTTCAAAATGTATGGATATAAATTCAATCTAAATTAAACTTTATTATAGAGTGCATTGATGCATGCACCTATTCATCCAAAGATTTATAAGTAGGTTACTTTTTTAAGTATTTTTTGATAAGAGTAATAACAATTTAATCTAATAATTTAGATTGTTAAGTGGACTGTTATCCAATGTTCAACACAATAATACTCCAAATTGGATTGGTGGTTCATTTGTGTTAAAAAAAAAAAATACTCCTTATTTTCATCCATTTCTTGGAATACAGAATAAAATACTATAATGGCCTACTTTAATGTGCTAAATGCTGTGAATGGAAAATCTCCGAAATAATCGAATGGGTGAAAATAATTAGGAAGACTTTAGAGCACTGAAAGGATACAGCTAGAAAGAAACATAAAAAGTTACATTAACACCTAACTCTAGATTCTAGAATACAGATTCCTCAAATATTGAAAAATAAACACTTCAATTTTCAAAATACATGAACTCATTCAGTGGCTAGAAGTTTAGAAAAATGACTTTAGTGTAATGATGAAAAAAAAATATGATTTTTTAAATTTAATTGAATAAAACATATGATATAATTAATTTTGACTACATTTGAAAAAAATAATAATTATTATTATTATTTATTATTATTATTATTATTTGAGTTAATTGAAAAAAAAAATCACGAACTTTACTCCCATTCAAATTAATTTCCACTTTTGAGAAATTGCTAAAAAAATCACCACCTTAAAGTATTGTTGCAAAACGCAAACAATAACCTCTACTTTTAGTCATATACTTTTGAGAAATTACTAAAAAAATCACCACCTTAAGGCCATCTCCAACAGTTTGCACTATTTTACAGCACATTCAGCACAAAAATAGTGTGAAAACAGTAATTCATCTCCAACAGTTTGCACTATTTTTTCCACTAAAAAATAAAAAATTCATTTACTCTTTATTTAATTTTTTTCCTACATAATTAAAATTATTTTACATTTAATTTTGATATATTTATCTTTAATTTAAACAAAATAAATATATCTTAAATATTTAAAAGATATTCATTAATTAATAAAACACTTGAAAATTAAATTACAATATGATCAAAAACTTAATAAATAACTATTCTTCTGAATTTAAATATTAACATTAATTTAAATAACTATCTTAAACACTTGCCTCATAATTAAATATTAATATTAATTTAAATACTTTAACAATAAAATATGAATATATAATTAAAATAGAATTTAAAAAAAAAAAAGAAAAAGTGTCAAGGGACGGCATCACCGCCGCAAATTGGGGTGGATTTGGCAACCAACACAAAAATGCCGTCCCATTTGCCGAGCTGCTGGAGAAAGAAATTGACGGCAAAAGTGGAATCTACTTCATTTTGCAGAGCCGCTGGAGTTGCCCTAAAGTATTGTTGCAAAACGCACACAATAACCTCTACTTTTAGTCATATATTGGATGCGTTCTGCAACAATACTTAAAGTTGATATTTTTTTTTTTTTGTAATTTCTCAGAAGTAGGAATTAATTTGAAATAGTAGTAAAGTTCATAGTTTTTTTAATACGAAGGTGCTGATACTGAAAGTCTATACTATTATTTTCAATTTCGGGATGTGTGGAACTGAAAAAAAAATTGCAAGTATTTTAAGGGACGGAAAGATTAATTATATGAAAGAAATACGGTTCATACACTCTTTCAGTCTTTCTAATGGCAGAATTGAAAATTGTCTTAAAACCCTAACCCAGAACTGATCAGTGAAGTGACAGCACAAAGCAATTAAAGAGGCAAATGAATGACAAGGTTACAAGGAAGAAAGAAATTCAATGTGAATACTAGATATCGATCACCCAAGAGAGTAATAAATTTGAGACTCTGTTTGAAAATAAATACAGGATGCATGGCAGCACTGTAGCAGCAGCATGTCTTAATTAATAATTACCCACTAAATACTATTTCAGGCTTGGGGAAGAGAGAGTGTGTGTATGTGTGTGTGAGAGACTGAGAGAGAGATAGAGACAATGGGAAGCTGTATCATATGAAACACAAAGAAAAATGCAAGTCAGAACAAGTTGAGTTTGACTTCTTAATACATACTTACATAAACATGGAATTTGAGAGGTATACAGCAGCATACCAGCACACACTAACCTCTGCTAACTTAACCAAACTAATTTAATTTGTTACTATGTTACATCCTTACATGCCACTGCATCAGAAGCATGAACATTTGTGGAGATTATACATAAATAACAATACATATCACTCTTCCAAATTATTTTATCCTATAAAATTTCTAGTTTGGAAGCACCCTATCATTTACCTAGAAAAAAAAGAAAAGAAAAAAGAAAAGAAAGAAAGAATCATCAGAAGTGAGATTTCAATCATGCATGTACTAATGTAGCATGATTAGATATATGAGCTAAATAGAGTCATGGATAAAAATTATGACCCCTCACCTCCTGTAGAGTCACACATTTGTTAAAGGGTAAACTGAACAGATGTGTGGCTGCACTTATTTACTTAATAGTTGGCATATTCATCACATTAAAAGCTGGAAAGCTTCATTTTTGGATTCCACTTGATACTCGAATCCAAGATTGTTTGCACGATCCCGGAACTCATCCATCTCATTGTCGGATACTTGGATACCAACCAACACATTAGCACCGGTTGCTCCCTGTGGATGCAATGAAAAGAGAATACATGTTGAGAGGTAGGTGCATTCACAACAAAGATGCCATATACTTACGAATTAAATCTATCTTCTCAATTAATAAAATATTAGGAGATCATAATTCATAACCTGTCCACGGTAATGGAACAAACTAATATTCCAACGTGGACTCAGAGCATTCAAAAACTTCAGCAGAGCTCCCGGCCTCTCTGGGAAAACAAATCGGCAAAGAAGCTCGCTCTTAACAGCTGATCGGCCACCCATCTGATGCAGTTTTCAAAAGAATCCCGTAAATCAAGCATAAGGACATCTCAACAAGAATCCAAGTGTTAAAATTATAATCCGTTTTAATGTTTTCAAGAGAATTAAGCAAGGGATCACTTCTGATATATCTACTATATTGTTCAATATAAGATTTGGTACATGAATCAAATAGTAAAAATTAGTAATCAAGACAAGCAGACAGGACCATATTATTAATATCCCCCTCCAAACATAATGCTATCCACACAATCAGGGACATGGCCATTGGCCAGCATGCCACATCAACAATTGATATTGTATACGTGCATCCATTACCCATGAAGCAGAAAATCCCATTTTTAGCAGTATTTACAGATATTATGTAATGTTGGACTGTAACAGCTCAAATGAAAAATATGAGCCCAAGCTTCATGGTGACCTTTCTCTCAAACATGAGATCAAACTTAACTCAAATTCTCGTCAATTTGCAAAACTTAATTAAGCACAATCTGATAATATTGTTTCGTTATATATACATGGACATATATCAGATCAGATGAAGGGAACAAAATAACTAAGGAGCTCAATCAAGACAAGAAAGTTTTACCAAATGTCGCAAATGATCCTTGACCAAGTCATTTTCTGTCAGATTAATTGTATATAGTTCAAATGATTTAAATCTTTCCATCATTGCATCAAGTTCTGCTTCGGTGCGAAGACCAACACTGTATGTAAGAGAAAGGCAACAGAAAATGGTAAACATAAGCAGCAAAAAAGGAAAGCCAACACACATGCTTTATCATTTATGAAAATCAAAGCGAGTGCATGAAATGTATCCATGCCTGAATAATACTAGAGCATTTTCCTTATCTGGACTGAATCTGTATTTGAATTCAGTAATGTTGACAGGTTCCACCTGCAATGAACAATAGACAATGACTAATATTGGAGGATGATTTTTAAATAATAGGAATAGGAGTGAAAACCCAAAATAAAATAGAATACGAACAAGTTCACAAAATTGCTTAATGCATCCTGGTTCCTCTGGCATGTAAGTCGCTAGTACAGCTTCCCTCCGTCTTCCAACATCTGCAAGTTCAGTCACTAATCTCAACCTATCAAAATTCATGTTAGCTCCACTTGTCACAGCTACTACATTTGCTCCCTTGATTCCATAGTAATTACAATAAGCTTTAGCTCCAGCCAGGGAAAGGGCACCTGCAGGTTCTAAAATGCTCCGTTTCTCTTCAAACATGTCCTGTGAAAAGGTATTCAATGGCTAGTAAATAAAAAAAGATACCAAAGACGCCGTAACTGTAAGCATTGACCATTAGTTCCGCAGGAAAAAATAAAATAAAATAAAATAAAGAATGTCAACATCAAGGGCCTGCTCCAAAATTTTAATATATAGAACTTAGTGTAGTACTACAGATGGAAGTTACACATCAGACACTCGGCTACAAGCATCATAAGAAATGTGTATGTTGAAATTGAGATTGAAATAAATAGATGAAGATTTCATTGATCTTGTTTGTTGTTTTTACAAGAGTACAGAATATAGCTATTTATAGAGGATGTGAGAACTAGCCGTTACTAATGAAACTAGCTGTTGGGAATAGTGATGTGAGAGAGAGAGAATATTTCAACACTCCCCCTCAAGTGTAGGAGTAAATGGGTTGATCACTCCTAACTTGTCTAAAATATATTTATGTCTTGACTTATCCAAAGCCTTGGTGAATATATCTGCAAGTTGATCTTTGCTCCCAATATAAGGAGTTTGGATCATTCCGCTTTGGACTTTGTCTCGAATGAAATGACAATCCACCTCAATGTGCTTCGTACGCTCGTGGAACACCGGATTTGATGCTATGTGGCGTGCAGCATTATTATCACAATACATCTGAATTGGACCTTTGGTTTGAACGTTCATATCCTCGAGTAGTTGCTTTATCCAGGTAAGTTCACTGGCAGTTGATGCCATTGCCCGGTATTCAGCTTCGGCACTTGATCTAGCTACTACGTTTTGTTTTTTGCTTTTCCAAGTTACTAGATTTCCTCCAACCATAGTGCAAAAACCGGTAGTAGATCGTCTATCAAAGCTTCCTGCCCAATCAGCATCAGTATATCCTTGAATGCTTACATCTTTGTTGTTTTTTATCCAAATTCCTTGTCCCGGAGTTGATTTCAGGTATTGAAGTATCCGATCAATAGCAGCTAGGTGAGTAGTCCTGGGTGCCTGCATAAATTGACTAACAACACTCACAGGAAAAGCAATGTCAGGACGAGTAACAGTTAAATAAATAAGTTTTCCTACAAGTCTTTGGTACATGCCCACATCTTCAATAGGAGATCCATCTTTTGAATTGAGTTTAGCATTGGTTTCCATGGGAGTGCTAGCGGGTTTAACACCGAGTTTACCTGTTTCTTGAAGGAGATCGAGGGTGTATTTCCTTTGTGAAAGGAATAATCCTTTTTCGGAGGAGTGAGCTATTTCAATTCCAAGAAAGTATTTAAGAATACCAAGATCTTTGATATCAAAAGTTTGTTTGAGAAAGTTCTTAATATCTTGAATTTCTGTTTCCTTGTCACCAGTAATAATAATATCATCGACATAAACTAAAACAATAAGTGAAGAATTTGAGGAGATGCGAGTAAATAACGATGAATCAGCTGAACTTTTTTGAAAGTTCTGAGAGAGTAATGCATGACTGAGTTTAGAGTACCAAGCTCTGGGAGATTGTTTTAGACCATAAATGGATTTGCGAAGTTTGCAAACAAGGGTAGAATCTGGATTTTTAAGACCTTGAGGAAGAGTCATGTACACTTCTTCTTCTAAATCCCCTTGTAAAAAGGCATTTTTAACATCCATTTGATGAAAAGACCAATTTTTATTAGTCCCTATAGAAAGAAGGATTCTTACGGTGTTCATTTTAGCGACGGGTGCGAATGTTTCTTCATAGTCAATTCCATAAGTTTGGGTGAAGCCTTTGGCAACGAGACGAGCTTTATATCTTTCAATTTTTCCCAGACTATCGAATTTTACTTTGTAGACCCATTTACACCCGACTGCCTTTTTCCCTTTAGGGAGATGAACAAGAGACCAAGTATTATTTTTCTCAAGTGCATTTATTTCTTCTTCCATTGCTTTACGCCAGGTAGGACAACAATCAGCCTCTTCGAAGTTTTTAGGTTCAAATTGATTTATGCAATTTAAAAATGCATGATGCTCTTTTGAAAAGTGGGAATAAGATAAAAAGTTTTGGATAGGATATGATACCGAATAAGTGACATAGTCTCTTAGTTTGGTAGGCTGCCGAGTTTGTCGAAGAGATCTCCGAGGTGAATTAGCTTGAGTTGGGTTTTGGTTTTGATTTTGATCTCCCCCCATCGGAGCATCCTCTTCGACTGGGACGTGATCTCCCCCTGTTGAAGCATTTTCATCGGCTATGTGTTCATCTGACCCTGTTGAATTTCCATCATCCTCTAGAGGATTTGTAGTGATCAAATCATCATGATGATCCTGAGAAGGAATAAGATTAGTAGGAGCTGGAATAGGAAAGACAAAGTTGTTAGTATCAACAGAGTTATCAATAGTGTAGTAAGGATCATTTTCATTGAAGGTAACATCTCTTGAAAGGTAGAACCTTCTATTAATAGGATCATAACACTTGTAGCCTTTTTGAGAGACGGAATATCCTAGGAAAATAGCCTTGACCGAAGAAGGACTAAGTTTGTCGGTGCGATTAATATGAACAAAACACGTGCATCCAAAGGTACGTAAATGGTCCAGATTAACTTCTTTTTTAAAGAGGATTTTATGGGGACTAAAGTTATTGAGATTAGGAGATGGTCGACGGTTAATAAGGTAATTGGCGGTTAAAATAGCATCTGACCAAAAACGTTTTGGAACATTGTTTTGTAAGAGAAGAGAGCGGGTGACTTCTAAAAGATGCCGATTTTTTCGCTCCGCTACCCCATTCTGAGCGGGAGTGTAAGGACACGATGTTTGATGAATAATTCCATTGGTTTTTGTAAAGTTTTGAAAGTGTGAGTTTATAAATTCAGTCCCATTATCCGTTCGAAGAATTTTGATGGACGTATTGAAATAGTTTTTAATATAGGCGAAAAAATCTTGAAATGTTGAAAAAACTTCACTTTTATTTTTGAGTAAAAATATCCAGGTATGTTTCGAAAAGTCATCTATAAAGCTAACATAGTATTTAAAGTCATTATAAGATGTAGTTGGAGCGGGACCCCAAACATCAGAGTGTATTAAATCAAAAATAGATTTAGTGTTAGATGTAGAATTTGTGTAAGGGAGTCGTGTATGTTTGGATAGAGAGCAAATATCACACATGTCATGATATGAAGAATTTGGAAATATTTTATTAAATATTAGGTTGGATGGATGTCCAAGTCTTTTGTGCCAAAGAGTCATATTAAAAGCGTTTAAAGCAAAGCTAGGGAAGCTAATAACATATAAATCATTAATACGAACTCCTTCCCCAATCGTTCGTCCAGTTGATTTTTCCTGAAAGACAACATCAATGTCAGAAAAAATAACTCGACAACTTAATTCCTTGGTGATCTTGCTAACGGATAATAAATTTAAAGCAAATGATGGTAGATAAAGAATGTTATCAATCCTTTTTGAAAAAAGATAACTCGATCCCTTTCCACAAATTGAAACGGAAGTATTATTAGCAACTTTAACATTTTGAGATTTGTCTAAAATCTTTGAAATATTTAAAAGAATTGAAGAATCTCCGGTCATATGATCGGTTGCCCCTGAATCAATAACCCAAGTTTTATTTGAAAATTTGTTGTATGAATTTTTGTCGGAACACATAAAGGTTTTTGGTTTTGAAAAATCTAATTTTTTAACTTTTGAAATATTTTGAGTCATAGAATTTTTATTAGATAAAAAATAATTAGGAGGTAAATTGGCATAATTAAATGGACCTTTATCCACTGCCTTGGTGGATTGATTTGAAGATTGGGCCTGAAGAACCTGGGCAACCTGGGCTACCAAGGATGAAAGTTGGGCTGGATCGTATTGGGCTGAATGGTCTGAGTTAAGAGCATGGGCTCCAGAGATAGGAAATTGGGCTGATTGGTTGAATTGGGCTCCATAAGAATTGGGCCCAATCACTCCATTTTTTATTTCATGATATGGATGAAGGCCCATTGCTCCTTCCCCTTTAAACTCACGATCAGACTGAGTTTCTTCATTCTGCCCTAGGCTTTGAGCCGCTGCAAATCCTCTTGCCCCCGTGTTGCCGCCCCTTCGAATTTCACGGTCACTCTTGATCGGCCGGAGTTCGGGGTGAAGCCGGTAGCACTCCTCTTTCACGTGGTTGGGTTTTTTGCAATATCTGCAGTACTTTCCTTCTGCCGCCGGTGGGTTTTTCTGGTTCGTACGTCGGTTTCCGACGTAGCACTCCATATTTCCGGCATTTTGGGAGGATGTGCGGGCTCTATGCGTTTCCTCTTGTTGGAGCCTAGCCACGACTTCCTCATATGGGGGAAGAGTTGCCGCCATTAGAATTTGGCTACGGGCAGCCTCCCAGGTTTCATCTAGTGATGCAAGTAGTTGATATACCCGTTCTTGTTCTTCCCTTTCTTCAATGGCAGCGATGTCGGTTGTTTTTGGTTGATACAACCGTAGCTCCTGTCTTCTTTTGTCGAATTGTTCCACGATTTCGGTGATAGAGAAAGAACCTTTTTTGAGAGAATAGATTTCTGCCTTTAGATGAAAGATTTGGGCATGATTCTGGCAGTTCCCGTAAATCCTTTTGATAGAACTCCAGATGTCATAGGCTGAATCTTTTGTGATATATATGTCTCCTATTTTGGGCTCCATTGAGTTTATCAGCCAGCTGATGACTTGGGAATCTTGACATTCCCAATCATCGATTTTTTCCTGTTCTTCTGTAGTTGGTTTCTTTGGGTCGGCCGGGGCTGGTTTCGTTTTACTTCCATTGATGAAGCCTTGCATTTTTCTGGATTTTAGAAATACTTCCACTGATTTGGACCAAGGGATGTAATTTTTGCCATGAAAAACCGCATTTGTGATCCTCTGGCTTGAGTGGCTTTCGATTGTGTTGCTCGCCATGAGTATCCAAATATTTTGGTGGTAGATGAGGGGTTTGGAAATAGATTAGTGGAGAATCCAAATAGAGATTCAATGAAACTGATTTTGAATGTGTCTGAGAACCTTATGATGAATCCTTGGTGAAGGAAAAATAAGAACAGAAATAAGGAAATTCTGAAGGTTCTGTGATGACAGATATACTTCTCTTTTTGAATTGAGACACCTTTAATGGTGTTTTGTAGAATTGATTGAGTGAAGAAGAGGTTGAAGAATTGAGACACCTTTAATGGTGTTTTGTAGGAAGAAATATTTGAAGAGATTAAAATCTCTTTTGAATCAGAACACCTATGAGGTGTTTTTAGATCAGAAGAGGATTAGTCCTCTTATTGACAGAACACCTCCGAGGTGTTTATGGAGAGTTTGAACAAAAAATTGAAGGAAAGGATTAAGAGACAGGATGAACCTGCTCTGATACCATGTTGAAATTGAGATTGAAATAAATAGATGAAGATTTCATTGATCTTGTTTGTTGTTTTTACAAGAGTACAGAATATAGCTATTTATAGAGGATGTGAGAACTAGCCGTTACTAATGAAACTAGCTGTTGGGAATAGTGATGTGAGAGAGAGAGAATATTTCAACAGTGTAAAAACAAATGCATATATTATAAAAGACGTAAGATTATTTATCAAAATAATGATTTTCTAGGAATCGATGGATGATTGACAAGAGATTATGGAAATTAGTCAGCTGAAATCTTGAACAGTTGTATCAATTTTACGAGTTACTATTCCATTTGAAATATTAGCAATTCTCAATCTTGCAAGTTGCAACAAAGCCGTCACCACATATATTCTAAAAAAAATCACTTAACAAATGTCTACCTTGCAAGCTGCAACAAAACCGTCACCACCATATATTCTAAAAAATATCATTTTACAAATGTCTCAAATGTTCAACCACAGAAAAGGAAGTGATACTCAATCACCAAGCCTTTTTTTTTTTAAATCTTAGTCTTTCTGTCTGGCTACTATTGAGGATTAAAACTGAACATGGCGTTTTTTTTCCCAACAGTCACAAGAAATCAACATGGAATGATATCATAAAGTAAATTCATATGGTACGCCGGTATGGAGAACACAACTTGTAGATAAAGAAATGGGACCATGATGCCATGAAACTCAACATGAAAACAATTATCAACCTGTTTGTTACAGGAAAAATGGCATTTCAAAACATAATACAGAGACAGCAAAAGAAAAAACCGCTTAAAAATGAAATGAGAATGAAAGATCAAATGGGATAAAATTCAAGAACGGGACAGTCATACAAAGGTCATGTTTTTCAATGCACAACAGCATAATAGCATGTCACCAGGCAACAAAAACAGAACACCAGAGCAGTTATTAGAAAATAATACTGGCACAAGGATCTAGATTGCCAACAGACAGTAAAAGTACAATTTAACATTAGTAAGGCATCAAGAAGATACAAAAATAGAGATATGGGTCTAGAGAAAGAAAGAAAGTAAAAGGAACTAGGTACCTTTATTGATGCACAAATTGCATCACGACTAACAAGAACTACATCATCTACCAGTTCCCTGCATAGACGGAAAGTCTCTTCGCCCACCACTTTGACTGCTACTCGCTGACCATGGTGCAATGACAATGCCATCGCATTGGCATCAAAAGGTTCCACTCCAGTTATTTTTACTTCTGGACGCACACTTTTCACATAGGCAGCAATGCCAGCTATAAGACCACCACCACCAACAGGCACAAATATTGCATCTATTGGTCCTTTCATTTGCTGCACAATCTCCATTCCAACTGTTCCTTGTCCAATGATTATATCTGGATGGTCAAAAGGAGGAATAAATGTGATGCCCTCAGCCTCGGCTCGCTGTTTAGCATAGGATTGCGCTTCATCGTATGAGTCCCCAACTAGTACAACAGTTGCTCCAAGTCTTTTCAACTGATCTCCACTACAATTTTCAAGTAAAGTGATTTAGGAAAGTTATCAAATACTCCATCATTGCAATAACACTAAAAAAACATGCTGACCAACCTTTATCTCCGGAGTAGTTAAAGGCATAACAATCACAGCATTGTAGCCCAATCTCTGAGCAGATAACGCAACTCCTTGTGCGTGATTTCCAGCTGACGAACATATCACTCCTCTTACAAGTTGTTCCTTTGGAATCTTTGCCATCATATTATAAGCCCCACGAAGCTTGAAAGAGAAAACCTGCATAGCAGAACGAGCATGAACGATTTATGTGCCAGAACAGCAATATAATCAAGCACCATTAAAGTAATCTCGCTCTCGCTCGCTCTTCCAACCAAGATTTCAATAGCATAACACCTAATTTTCAGTAAATCGACGCCAATTAGATTTGAATTGCATTGAGTAGAAACCTCGAATGTGACTCAGAATAAAAAGAATTTTCATAAACTAACCTAACATTTTACATGATGGAGCAAATAAAGTTGCATGGTTGAACCGTATTTATGAGAATGAGCAAAGATAGAAAATAAAAAGGGAAAATTAACTTATCGGGATAACAGAAAACAGCGAACTCAATGCCAGATGTAAATAACTGGTAAAGTGGTATGAGCATCAAAATCGATACATACAGGCTGAAAATCCTCTCTCTTGAGCCATACATTGACTCCCCACTGCTCCGATAGCTTGGGTGCTAGCTGCAATGGCGACTCGTACGCCACGTCATACACCCTCGACGGCAGAATATTCGTCAGATACTCCATAGCGCTCAAAGTTTCGTTCACACCGCAACCAAAGTCCGAATGCACATTCCGCACCAAATACCCGCTCTCACACTGCATAGAATCCGGAGATGCAATCAACAAAGGCTTCTCCAGCAATGGAAGCGAATAATGAGGCAAGCAAGTGTCCGCACAAAGCTCTTCAACGGACTGTAGAACCGCCGATCACCGAGGTCCAAACTGAGACGGAGGAAGTTTTGAGGAAGGCATTTCCGGTGAATGTGGAACAGCAGGGAGGCGGAGGAGCAGGGGCACTACAGAGAATTTCCATTATACGTAGTTAGAGGTTTTGTACGTAGAGTTACGACGCGAGTGTTGTATTTGCAGTCTGCAGAAACACGCAGAAATGGGCGTACCATTTTGCAAAAAAAGAGGCAATTCAGACCTGGTAACATACCAGCAAATCCTAATTCAATATTGCTGCTCCCTCCATCCCGCCCAAACGTCATCGATCGCTTTTTGTCAGGGGCGAATACAAGATTTTAAATCTGGGGGTACGGCATAAAATTTATGAAATATTAAAATACATATAAATAAAATACATACAAAAACTTTTAAAATTATCAATACAATTGATACCGTCGAGTCTTCATCTTCATCTTTTGGAAACGATCTAAAATAACATCATCAGAAACTTATAAAAACACATCCTTCTCAATAAAAGTAACCAGACTACTCCCTCCGTCCCAACTTCAACTTCACACTTTCCGTTTTGGTATGTCCCAAATTCAACTTCACACTTCCATAAAAGGAAAAAGCAACAAACTAATATCCCTCTAACATACTTTAATTTCAAATTTGCCATCACCTTTTTAACACACATAACATACTTTATCATTTATTTATTATCCAAAAATACCATACTACCCTCAAAAATAAGTCAAAAAGTGACTTTTCTTAAATTTTGTATCTACAGTAAACGTGAACTTGAATTTGGGACGGAGGGAGTATCATTTAGCAATTGATCACCCATGTTGTTACGCATCTTATTTTTCACATATGTTATTCCAGAAAATATTCTTTCCACACTTGCAGTAGCAACTGGAAGAATCAACATCAACTTGATAAGCAAATAAATTATTGGATATGTCACATGTTTCTTTGTCTCCACAAGCATCAATGAAAGGACACCCAAATCATGCAACTCTTGAAATCTGACATCTCTTCGCATATCTTCAATAAATATATCAATTTGACATTCTAGAGCCATCAAATCAATACTAGTAAACTCAAAAGGATAAAACGAAGCAAGTTTAAGTAACTTTTTCTTGTCAAAAGAAGAGAAGTTATCTTTAGGACTTAAGCAAGACATGCATATGAGCAACTCCGTATTAACCTCATCAAATCGATCATTGAGTTCTCTAAGTTGTAAATCAATCACAGCCATCATAGTTTCAACTCGAAAATGTTGAAAATTTGTCACCTGTCTAACAAAGCGCTTCGATCTTCCTTGTGGAATATAGAAGGCATCCATACTGGGAACAACGATCTCATGTTTGATGCAAAATGAAGTGACCTTATCCAAGAGAGTTTCCCATCCATTTTCTCTTGTTTTTTGCAAAATTTCCTTTGTTAATGTAACAAAAGACATAGCATTAAGAATATCTTGATCTCTTCTTTGCAAAGCAAGACACAGATCATTAGTGTATCCAAAAAGAGTCAGTATCAAGTGCGCCACAAAAATAAAATTAAATGTCTCTAACGAGTATGAAATTGATTGAACTTTTATCCTATCTTCTGAACTTGTAGCTCTTTTCCCAATCATCTCAAGCACATCAAGAATTGTAGGAAATAAGTGGATAATATTTAAAAGAGTTTTATAATGAGATCCCCAACGAGTATCACCGAGTCTCCTCAAACCAAGTTCTTGATTCATACTTGATCCACTTTCAATTTCTCCAATACATAAACTTATATTACACATAACATATAACAATAATAAAAAGAACATAAACCCTTATTGGCTAATCAATTCAATATAATATACATTAAATAAATTTACTAACCATAATCTTAATAATAAAATTACATTAATTATTTATTACCAAAAAGTATAGTGAAAATGAAAAAGAGAAAGCATAAACCCTAATTGGCTAATAATTTAATATAGTCTATAAAATAAAATTTACTAAACATAACATTATTATTGAAATAACATTAATTATTTCTTACCTTGAAAAATAAAAAATAAAAGGAAGAGGTGGACTGTGGAATCGAGTCTCCCGATAACAAAGTGCAAGATGCAGAGTCTGCAGACGGTGAGACTCCTCTAAATTTTAATTTGAATGGAAACCTCCACTACAATGCTGATTGAATTAATATTAATGATTAAATAGGCTAGTGAATTGCTTAATTGGGCTTTTAAATTAAATTCTGCAGGCTTCCACTAAATGAATTAATAATTTGATATTAATAGTGAAATGGGTTTGTGACTAATTAATTGAATACAATCAGGAAGTGGCCTTTTAGAATTGGGCTATAATTCAAATATAACTCGTATAATTAAGACCATTACACATATAAATGGGGTACAATTTATTTATTTTTTAAATTTAATGTTATATATATATATATATATATATAATTTTTTTTGGGTACAGCTGTACCCCTTGTACCTTGAGTGTATTTGCTCCTGCTTTTTGTGCGTTGATTAGGGAGTATTATTATTTTATATGTAGTGAGTAGTTGTATTTATTGTGAGTGGTGCCTTTATACTAAAAGTGAGAAATTAGGACATTTGGATAAGATACCCAATATAGTAAAATGGTGACCATGTTTAGAGTTTAATTTTTCTTTTTAGATAATAGTTTCGCTGTTTCTTCCTTGGCTTATCCATTTAACAATGTAATACATACTCCCATTTAGATTCAAATTTCTTTTCCATTTTTGGTCGTTCTCTATAAAGGGTGTCATTTTTTTTACACACCCATAAACACCCACTAATAAAATTAAAATATGAGATCATTATTCTCACTAATACAACTACCTACCACACATTAAATAATATTCTCTCCGTCCACCACAATGGGTGCCATTTACTTTTTGGCACGTGAATTAAGGAGTATTATTATTTAATGTGTAGTGGGTAGTTGTATTAGTGGATGTATGTGTCCCATTTTTTAGTTGTATTAGTGAGGGTGTGTGGGTCCCATATGTGTAAAAAAAGAAATGAGACACTTGGGGGCGGACACCCAAAATGAAAAAATTGGACTCTTTGGAGCAGACGGAGGGAGTAATATTCCTTAATCAACGTGCACAAAAGTAAAAGACCATATTTCGAGCAGACGGAGAGAGTATTAAAATGGAACAAAGAATTTGAACCGTTATTATTACGGTTAAAATGCTCCACTTGTAACGAAAAGTGTTAAGTAAAATATTCAAAATGACGAAAATATACTTGACTCAATTTGTGACTCGTTTTAAAAATTTTAATCGAGTTATAATATGTACAATCGAGTCATAAAAATATTTATAATTAAATTATAAATATATACAATCGAGTAAAATGTACAATTAAGTCATATTTCAATCGAATCAACAACCGAAACAAAATTAATTTTGTAAATTCAAGTATTTTAATAAATATCCGGAAAAAAAAAAACTAAATTTTTTTTTGTACACCATCACTTCTTTTTATTACTCCATTTATTTATGCATTATTCTATAATTCATTAAGTAGTCCTTTCGTTGTTACTATTCAACAGATTATTTCTTAATTATTCAACGCCACGCAAAAATTCTTATATTTAATGGTAACATACATCAATATCTTGATATTTAAATACTTAATTTTTTAAATATAAAAAGCAAACACGATGGTACATGATTTAATCAAAGATATATATCAAATTATTCATCGATAGTGGAGACACCGACACGTGCATTTTATAGGTTTTTATTTATTTATTTATTAAAACAATAATAATGTGTACCCCACCATTAGTGGCCCTCACCGCCCCTGAAGATTGGTGGAGGAGGTAAATCGCAGGATGTGCCTCAAGTGGCTTATATACAGGGCTCACTGTTTAACTTGTGCTTAGGTAAATCGCAGGATGTGCCTCTGTTTAACTTGTGCTTAGGTAAATCGCAGGATGTGCCTCAAGTGGCTTATAGAGATGGCTCACTGTTTAACTTGTGCTTGCAAGGGGCCAAATCCATGCCAAAGGCAGGATTCGAACCCCCACCCTACAGCTACCAAGCTCAGTTGGAAGGCATTTACACCCTCCACTCTACCACTTGAGCATAATAATACATAAAGTAGCACTAATGTTGAATACTAATAAACATAGTTGTTAGACGTAAGTAAGGATGTTAAACGGGTTGGACCTGAACCTATAGGGTCAGACCTATAGGGCTAAACGAGCCACGGGTTAAGCGGTCCATGTTAAACGAGCTGTCATTTATGCCAACCTAACCCTAACCCTAGCGGACCTCGGGCTAAACGGGCCACTAATGGGTCGGTGAATAAAAAAAAATTAATTTAATTTGAAACATAATTAAACATTAAAAATACATCAAATATTGTTCTAACATTAATAATGAACTATAAATTTATAAGTTTGTACGTAAAAAATATAAAAGAATTTTAGGATTGCAAATATGTTAATATTATTTGTGAATTAAGATAGTTTATTTTCAATATTACTTTTTAAAATGTCTCACATACTTTATTCTTAAATTATTTTATTTTAAAATAACAAATTAACAAAAATATAAAAAGTTAGAGGGTATTAAATTACTATTAGGTATAATTATCAATAGAAATTATTTGTTAAAATAAAAAATTATTATTAATTTTAATAATTTAAGTATATATTATTAATTAAATTTTTATTATAAAAATTTAATCGGGCTAATCGGGCCAGCCCTATTAACCTACGGGTTAATCGGTTCGGGCCAAAAATGACCTAATTTAAATGGGTCACTCCTTATACAAACCTAAACCTATATTTTTTCGGGTTAAACAGGCCGGACCTACGGTCCTGGACCGTATTAACATCTCTAGACGTAAGACTTTGCTAATATCCGACAAAGACTTTACTTACGAATTAATTTTAATAATGTTCAACTTTAAATTCCCAACATATTTAATTGTTTTATAGTGCGTTCGTACTATTATATTTTTAACATGGTAGAATATAGTACAACTATAAAACGAAAAAGTTTTTGAAATGAATCTGATATGCAAATGATTATTTGTCTTTCATTTGATTTATTTATTTATTATAAATATAGTGAAATACCAATAATAGAATATTCTAGCAGAATAGCCCGAATCGAGAAATTTAGCTTTTCAGGCTTAAGCCCAATAATAAGGACTAGTCTAAAGGGCCGTATGGACTGTAGCCCAATTCGATTATTTTGGACTTAGATTATATATATAGAATTTTTTACTCATATCAACAGTTTGTAAGATAAATTCTCCTTGATTAAGTACTACGTGAGATCATTTTATTTTCATAGGTAGTTATCAATTTTTATTAAAGATGATATTATTTTTTAAAAAAATTATTACCTTTTATTTATACTATAATTTATTAATGAAATAATGTTATTACTTTTATCCATTGAGTATATAACTTTTCACTGTAAAGGTTATCATTTTTATTGATCTCTCGAAAGTATTATCAAGTATCAACGATATATGACCAAATAAAATTGAGTGCGAATAAAATTAAAATAAAGATACTGGAATAAATAAATATATTAAAAAAAGCATAAATAGGCCATATTTATTTACAAAAGATCTCAACCCAAAATGGTTCGGGCTGACCCAACTTTACTCAGCTCATTGGGCCTGGGCCTTGCCGGCAACCTCTTTGTATATATACTCGAATATCTTTGTCATCATAAATTAAAGTAAAATTTAATTTTCTCTGAATCATATTGTAAATTATTCCTAAATATCATAAATATGTTCAAAATGAAGAATAAATTTCAATGCGAACGTGTATTGAAATCAACCAAAAGACAAGGAATATTCTTTCTTGAATAAAAGCAGTTGCCTACCTTTCAATTAATTAATGAAGTGGTAAGAAAGCAATAGACCATAGATTTTTTTTAGAATCTAAATCAATCTAAAAGCAAAGAATCCAAATAGAAGAAAGAAAGAAAAATTTTAAAAAATTGTACCCTATGAATTGAGATTTCCTATTCCACTTCATACACTTTATATTCCCATATTTATTTCAAATTACTTGAAACACAAATAAAGTATGAAGTGGAATAGGGATCCCCTCTCATAAATAAGGGTTAGGGTGAAACAGATTTCTGTTATAAGATAAAAATGGAAGTCTCATGACCAACTCAATTTAATAAGGCCATTTTACCCTCCATTTGACCATTGAACTATGCCCTTGGGTAAAGAATCTGAGTAGAAGCTGTGAAGAATTGATGCATTACCATGTCATCATCAAACATATAAATCTCATTCCATTTTGGATCAATACATCAGCTAGATTTGATCAGAAAACCAATATCAGAACAGGTAGATAACTTCAGCAGCCATGGATAACTCAAGCTCCAAAATGGATTCCATGAAACCAGTTCTCTTCAGAGCTGGACTACCCCTGGCTTTGAGTTTGGCAGCTGGTTTCATCCTTGCCAGGATCACAGTGCGAAAAGTTCATCTCCCACCGGCTTCACCGCAGCAATCTCAGAACCAAGACGACATTCAAGAACCCGATTCTGAAGAGAGTTTCCACAGCATTGGTTCTGAATGTCCACCTCATGTTGATGATGATC
This sequence comes from Pogostemon cablin, assembly GCA_023678885.1. Taxonomy (NCBI): domain Eukaryota; kingdom Viridiplantae; phylum Streptophyta; class Magnoliopsida; order Lamiales; family Lamiaceae; genus Pogostemon; species Pogostemon cablin. Next base: position 4,019,935 of record CM042983.1, read on the forward strand.
ATCATACATACGGTGAGGCATATCGACAGATTGATGTGTTTGGACCGTCGTCATGCCTAGAAGCCGAGATCATGGAGCTGAATCGGCGAATTGAAGCAATGCAGGATAGAGAATGGGAGCTAGAGAAGCAGTTCCTCCACTATCACAACTTGAAGGATCAAGAAATGGTGCTAATGGAGCATCTTAACAAGATGATGTTGGAGATGAATAGAGTAGACTTTCTTGTGAGAGAAATCCCATTGTTAGAGATCATTGCTATGGATTATATGAATCTCTTGATGCTTAGATTAGAAAATGAGAAGCTTCATAAGAGGGTTAAGAAGCTCTTGAGGAAAAATAAGGAACAATCTCTGATTTTGAGGAAGCAAACTAGGCAAATCCAATCTAAAGAAACAAAGATTTCAAGAAACAGAAAGGATCAAGAATTGATGGAGGATGAAATCAAGGAGTTGAGACTAGTCGTGGAGCGTTTGCAACGAGAGAAAAACGAGCTGTGGAACAAGTTAAGGGAAGCAGAAGAGTCAGCTGGATCAAAGGTTCCTCTGCTTTTTCAATCAAGAATCAACAAAGCATTATTTTCATTTATCATTTTATCTGATCAATGTGTTAGGCAGGAGAAGAAACAGTGAGCATGGAGAAGTACAACCAACTCGCAAGCGAAATGGAGCGTCTTAAAAACGAGGCAACAGAAGTCGAAGAACTGACCTACTTGAGGTGGAGCAACGCATGCTTAAGGCACGAGCTGACGAGGAGGAACGGAGAACAAGAAGGGACTAACGTGGAAGGGATTGAGGTGAGTAGAGGCAATGTAGGACCAGAGGAGTCATATATCCGGTCGAACACACAGAATCGTGCTCATTCAAGGAGGCGAAAGCTGATCACGAAGTTCAAAAGATGGATGGAAGGTGGTGAGAACAATAACAAGCATAGGCTGGATCATGATGGAAACAAATGCTTTCCAAGGCATTCTGTTTCAGAAGATCATTATCTTGATGCAAGAAATTCATGTGCTAGTGTCTGAATTTGTACAGTGTGAGCTCAACAAGCTCATCAAACTATCAATAAATAGTAGAGTTTGTTAAAAAAAAAAAAAAGAGAATTTTTTATTAATGTAAAAATGAAAAATCATTAAGTAGGAAGAAAGGTAAACATGTCAATTTTGAGAAATTGTGGCTATAATTGATTTTGGTATTATCCCTTCATTCTGTAAGCATAACTGATTTTGTTTCACTCGTCAACTGTCAATTTGAAAAAAATGGAACTCTCTCTTCTTCATCATCCACTGAAGCCCACCTTCTTCCACCACTCTCTCTCCTCCCTTTCCACCACAGGTCCGATTACGGATTCCCTCTGTATTATTACATTCACTAAAAATATTTCTTAATTTTGGGAGATTTTACACACAGGAAGGAGGCACTCCTACAGGAGTGCAGTATTGTTGGAATGCCGCTGTTCATTACCATCTCTGGAGGGATCTGTTCAAAATCTGTGTTTGCGGGATGAGGGAAGGAGGGCAGTCGTGGGTTGTCTTCTTGCAGCAGGTTAGCATATTGGGGTTTCTTGCTGATTTTCTTGTTTTTAGGGTTTATTTTTTCTTGATTTCTTGTTTCTAGGGTTTCATTTCTTGATTTTCTTGTTTCTAGGGTTCAGTTTTTCTATCTGATTTTTCCTGTTCTATCTTGTATTCAACTATCCCTTCACACAAATATAACCGGATGATCTTGATGGTTATGCATCTTATGGAATGGAATTGATATATCATAGTTGGATTCAGAAAATTTTTGATCAAAATTCAGTTAATTTTGGCAGCTTTTAGTTGAAAGAATTCAAATGCATTTCTTTGTTCTGCAGCTCACTCATTCAGAAGCTCAAGAAACAGAATCAATCTGACTTATTTGTTTTCGTCTCAAAAATCTTATAATGGGACTACTTGACTGTCACTCCTTCAATATTTTCATTGAATGCAGCATGAATTGGTTTATTGCAAGTAACTTTGTCTTAATTTGCCAAGTATTTGTTTCTGGCATTCACCGGAATCACTCATGAAGCTATTGCATTTGTGTCGTTGATCAGCCGTTGGAATTTCTTTTTGTGAAGCAGCTAATGCAGTGAGCACGAGCAGACGAGCTGTAAGCCCCCAATCTTGTTCTCATCATCACATATTCATTTTCTTGGTTCTTGCTAACAGAAAGTTGCTTTATAACCTGCAGCTAAGAGGGGCCAAAATCCCTGAAAGTGAATTTACAACCCTTCCAAATGGACTAAAGTTAGTATATGATCAAATTCTCTGCTCTACTCATTATTTGATTGAACTATTGAGTTACATGGTAGTAGCCTGTGAAGTTTGACATTATATTGTAGACTTGTAGTGGTTTTTAATCTAAATTTATTTTTGTTCTGTTCCAGTTTTCATTTCTCCAGTACATTATGTGTGTTCCGGACTATGGAATATGGCTTTACTCAGCCAGCTTGATAAATCTGAAATCGAGCATACTTCTCAATTGTCAATATAAATTGCAGGATCCTCACATCACACCCCAACCATGTGTCCACATGAATTGCTAATGCTGCTAATTTGAAGCATCTGCTGACAGATATATTGTTTTGTAGGTATTACGATTTGAAGGTTGGCGGGGGTCTGAAAGCTGTAAAGGGATCTCGGGTTGCAGTATGACTGTTGCACAGTAAAAAATTTAATATCTAAGTACATGGATATTTCAACAGAGCAGTTTGATCTACATTTTATAAACTAAGCCTCTCTATTCATGAATGCATGAAAATTTAGTAAAAGAATCAGTAATATTGACATTGTTCTCCTCATGATCACAACAGAGATAAACATGCTGTGTTTCGTTTAACAGAAAAACTACTACTACTTTGACAAGGCCTCGGTGTTGGTGGTGGAACGGTACGACCCAATGCTACCTTACATCTTAGTAATATAAGAATTCTTCTGTCAACTGTTGAGTGTGCAGAGATGTTCGAATTTACACTCATTTGTTATTCTTCCGAGTCATCTTCATCATTCTTGATCATCTGTGATGATTATTTTACCATAAAATAGTATAAAGATTCTCTTGTAAAACAAAAACAAAAAAAAACTACAGCACAGAGAAAGCTAAGCTTATGATTAATTCATGTTCTTTCTTGGCTACATAGCCTTATGGATTTGATGTAGGTCAATCCGAGAGAGGAGCAGTTCTCAAAGGGTTAGACCTAGGCGTTGAAGGCATGCGGGTCGGAGGCCAGGTAAAGATCACGTAAATTTCACTTTTGTACTATGGAAAACTGTACAGCTTAACAATGGTACATGATAATCAACTTCTTGGAAAGCTAATTTTCGATAGAGATCATGTGTATTTCTCCTCGACAACCAACGCATTCATTTTGATGTTGTTTCGTCTGGATTACTTGCAGAGGTTGTTGATAGTACCTCCTGAACTAGCTTATGGAACCAAAGGTGTGCAAGAAATCCCTCCTAATGCAACAATTGAGGTAATTAATTGATCAAAATGGATGCATGGAAATACTTCATGTTGTCATTCCATTTTCAAACTTAATATATACATACACTCATATGTGTATATATATACATCTGAATTGTGCAGATGGACGTTGAGTTGATATCTATCAAGCAAAGTCCATTCGGGTATGCCATTGCTCTTTTTAGAATAACATTTTCTTTAAAAAAAAAATTCAATCTCAATCATTAGTTTTTGGAGATGCTAATTTCTAATTTTACTGCAGTAAATATAACATAATTTTTTTTTCAGGTCTGCTGTCAAAATTATTGAAGGATAAGTTAGTTCTTATTATCACAATAAGAGGATTTGATTATTGTGATTTTGTAATATTTAACCTTTAATGAGGGCAATCTCAGGGCATTACATCATTCCATTAAAGCTCCATTTTTTTAAGGAAAAAAAAAATCTATTTAGGTGGTCTAGACTCTTATTGGATGAATTAATTAATTATCAACTCTTGGAAATGAATCATCAATTCACCATAATTGTTAGAAAAAAAGAAAAAAAAAACTATGGAGATTAAAGTGACATAATATAAGAAAGGGGAAGATAGTTGTTAATGAAACTTAAGGTTTTGAGTTAAATTAATTCAATCAACATTTTATGATTCGTTTTCAGTAGGTTATATCATTTTTATATACGTAATATTTATTTCAATTAAAATTAGTTTATAATTAGTTTATGTTAAATTAAATTACTCATACATAAAGTTTAGAGAGAAATTTTGGTGGAACGGGATCTTCTTGTTTCAATTGGGTTTAGGATTTGCTGATTCAAGTGTGCAACAATGGGCGGATCCTATTCATCCTATGGAGCATCCGATTAATCTATCTGCCTGGGATTCACCAGGGCGCTACCTGCAACAATGGCCGCATCTACAAACTCCCCCTCTCCGTTGTCTCTCTTAAGGGTACCATCTCTCCTTTCTTCTCCAATTGCACCAATTTACATCCTGTCAACTAATCCCCCAATCAACTCACCGGCCCCATTCCTCCCGATTTATATTACTTGGTCAATCTCTCCGCCTCGCAATCGACCCTCAGTGCCTATCTCAACGTCATCGATCTCCACGACAACCAGATGTCAGGTCCCATCCCGCAGTAGCTCGAGTTTTTGGTCGGTCTTCGCTGTGTCTAACAATAAGCCCCAGTTCAACATATACCTGCTTTTTTGGGGGGAATAAGGGCCTGTAGGGCCTCTTGCTGCCTCGATGAAAAGCAAGGAGCACTTTGTGTTGGCAATCGAACTTGGGAGCTTGAATCTGAGCTTTTCAGCGGTTTGCATTTGCTTGAAAGTCAAGAGCAGTAATTGGCGAATGCTGAAGGTAAGATTAGCTAACTCATGCCGGATTATTGAGATCCACTAACGTTTGGCAGATTAAGATTCAAGATAAATGGCGACATTTAAGAATAGCAATAAATTATTAGTCGGGGTGAGAGAGAAGTTTCTGAAAAGTTGCCTTCATAAATACTATTTCTTGTTTGTTCAATTCTTCCTCTCCCCTATGTAGCAACCCAAAATCATCATTGATGTATTAATAAAGGGACATGAATATACAGATGTGACAAGGGTTGGATTTTGACTAATGGGTGGAATTCTTTGAATCTTGGCAATCTTGTGTTCAAATGTTTCTGTTTTCTTTAACCATTTCTGTTACTTATGGCATTGATCATTTTTACATTTGTTTGATGCTTCAGTGGAGATACTTTTCAAGATGGGATTTTGATTTCTAATCTTTTCTCAGCTTATGTTGTGCTCTTAGTTGATCTGTTTGTGCTTAGATTTTGTTTGGAATGTGATAATTATGTTGTGTTTCCTTGAGTGGAATTCAAATAGATGATGAAATTTCTCTTGGAATTTTTTTTTTTTGCTAGAGTTCAAGGTATGGAGAAATTTGGTAACGTGCTAACCAAGGGAACATGAGAACATGGAGGGTTTTCTAGTTTGTGATTAAAGAATTCATGGATGTAATCTTAAATGGTGTACCCCACCATTAGGGGCCCCACCGCCCCTGACCTGGAGATTGGTGGAGGAGGTAAATCGCAGGATGTGCCTCAAGTGGCTTATAGGGAGGGCTCACTGTTAAACTTGTGCTTGCAAGGGGCCAAATCCATGTCAAAGGCAGGATTCGAACCCCCACCCTACAGCAATCAAGCTCAGCTGGAAGACCTTTCCACCCTCCCTTCTACCACTTGAGCTATGCCCTGGGGGCTTCATGGATGTAATCTTGATTCTTGATCTGGTTGATGAAATTCCGGTACGAATCAAGAATTGGAATAGAGTACTTATAATGTGTTGGGAAAAGTTTCCATATTTGATATTTGAGGATTATTAGAGATTTTTATGATGTGTCTCATGAGATTTTTAATCTAATATTCATTTATGTATTTGTGAGGTTGCCAAAACAAAAAAACTAGAAGAAACTTTGGTTATGGGAAGAGCAGCTTTTAATGTCTCCCATGCCTATTCTTGAATCATCCACACCCCATGAACAAAGACGAACTTAGGCATTTATCTAGCTGTTATTATGCAATCAAGCATGCATATCCAAGTTCACAAAAAAAAAGTAATTTTATTAATTTTAAAACAATATTTTATTTTCTGAAATTCGAATATGAAATTAAAGAGTAACCCAAATTATTAAAAAGAGTAACTCAATTAATAACAAAGAGTAACCTAAAATATGTTAACTATAAAAAGAGTAACACAATTAGTAGAAAAGAGTTACCTAAAAGATGTTAACCAAATAAAATAATATTTTATTTTCCTAAATCCAAATATAAAATTAAAGAGTAACTCAAATTATTACAAAGAGTAACCCAATAAATAGAAAAGAGTAACCTTAAAATGTTAACCAAATAAGGCAATATTTTGTTTTCTGAAATTCAAATATGAAATTAAAGAGTAACTCAAATTATTAATAAGAGTAACCCACATTATTAATAAGAGTAACCCAATTAATAATATTTTGTTTTCTAAAATCCAAATATGAAATTAAAGAGTAACCCATATTATTAATAAGAGTAAAAGACTAATCTAAAAGATATTAACCAAATATAATAATATTTTATCTTTTTTATAAAAATTTAGTCATAATTTCAAAGAGTAATCTAATTAATTTTAAAGAATAATCTAATTATTTTTATAGAATAATCTAATAACATATAGATTGCATATAATTAATTAATGTCAAAGAGTATTTCAAATAGTGATATGCCGTAACATAAATATTTAACTTACCGATTACATTCAATTTAATTCATAAGGAACAATGGACCGATGACAATAAACCCATTTCTCATCATAAATCCAGCTACGTGGAAATAACATTGATCTGCCAAGTTTTCAAAAAAAAAATCCATTTCTTCTTGTGTCTTGATAAAAAATTTAGATTGATTAGGGGAGAAGAAATAGAAGGAACAAGCAGGTGCCAAGTCTGGAAATGAAGCCAAAAAAATTGTGAATTTGAGGTATCGAACGTGTTGTAAGAGTCGAATGTGAAACCCACATCAAAAGCAATCTTTATAATGGTCCAGAAACAAGATGACCTAGAATTTTGAAATAAAACTTGCCATGAAGGAAAATTTGCCAATTCCGCGATGCCATCTACTGGCGAGAGGAGATCGTTCCCTTTCTATCCTTTTTCTCTTTGCTTTTTCTCACTTTGTTGATTATTGATGTCCATCTCTCTACCCAAACCTTCTCTCTACTCTTCAATTTGTCGGGATTCCACCCTTCCCAGTCGACGGCGGCAAAATGGTGGGCATTTTTTAGTTGGTTTAAGGCAGCAAGTGGCTCTTTCCGGTGGATGGGAACGCAACAACGATGGCGGTCTAGTACGCGATCCGACCCATCTTCAATCGAGTCCACCACAGCTACGACGGCGGCTTCGCAGAGTACCTCTCCTCCACCACCTCGAACCCCACCTTCCGAACTACCACTCTGAAGTCGCTGCAGCTCCAGAGCCCCGACAGCGCGTCGCCCCCGCTCGATCCCCTGGAAATCAAAGTTTGCAAGTTTCTAAGATACAAATCTGCAACTTCTTCATTGGACTACCTGCTATCAGGATAATCTCCAATTTTGACCGTGTACACTTTGACCCGTATTTTATAAAACTTGAACCATTTCAATTAATGAATGCCCATTTAACATTTGGGATCCGGTTGTAGAGATTTGAAAAAAAAAAAAGACTGGTCTTTCGGAAGTCTTTGCCTAAAGTTTAATATAAATAATTAAAAATTTAACGCAAAACTATGACGGGGCGTTTGGTTTACAACTTTGGCAACAAAGGAATGAAAATGAAATGTAAGTTGATGTTTGATTCAATACTTTGATTTACAACTTTGGCAACAAAGGAATGAAAATGAAATGTAAATTGATGTTTGATTCAATACTTTGATTATCATGTACAGTGATTTGATATCTCAAATGTTGGGAATCGTCATTCCTCTAGATTTTGAGGGGTATTACTTTCATTCCAACCTATTTGTTGTATTTATTCTTTATTTCTTTATTTCTTTTAGAACCATTTTTGTTTTTTCTAATTTAAATATTATTTTAAAAATGAAATTAATTTTGGATTAATTACATTTAAATACAAAGTATTATGTGATAATAATGTGAGGTGCAAGCATTCAAATTATTATTATTAGATACAACTAATTAGAGTAATACCTAATATAACCCTAACATTAATTAATAAATTAAATATTATAAACTAAAATTTTTATCCATAATATATCGCCTGCTTCTCCTAAGGCAGGATATTCTAATCTTCCATCCCTCTCTCCTCTAATTCCAATTGCTATCTCCCGATCGTCTTCCATTAATCCCAATACCTTCTCCATTAATAATTAATCACGAAGAACATAGCAAGATCGAAGACAGTGCATCAAGATCAAAGGCAAGAATGTGTTCTACTGGTTCAGAATCACATGACTCATTCGTGAATGACAGAAGAAATGCCTCACTGCTGATATTTCCATGATCTCCCAAAATCTTCATTTTTTTTAAAGTTTTAATTAAATTATTTATTTGTAGATTTGCTGGTTGTTGTGAGAATTAATAGTTGTAATTGTGTAAACAAAAGTGGTTTTGTATTATATTATTACAATTACGATTATTAGAAGAAGGCATTGAAGGATGAGGATTTTGAAAACGATCAATTCATCTAGTGCCCTAATTTTGGTAAACTTTTTGTTGTTAAATACATATTTTTTTTAAGATATCTTCTGATTTAGTCCTTTTTTTGGGCTTCGACTTCATGGATTGGTAATTTATATTTGAATGTATATATGGATACAGTACAATATACAAATTTGGGAGTTTCTTGATGTGAATCAGCATTTTTTTTCCTCTAAAATTGATCTCCTTCAACATGAATATAAAATAGGTTGTGCATAAATATAGATTGGTTGTGCTATAATATGAATGGGTTGTGCAGATTTATAAGAAATAATTTACTCAGCGCAACAATAGTGTTGTATTGGTTGTGCTGTATTATGAATGAATGGGTTGTGCAGATTTATAAGAAATAATTCACTCAACGTTGCTGTAATATGAATGGGTTGTGCAGATTTATAAGAAATAATTCACTCAACGCAACAATATAATCGTGTTGTGTTGTGCAATATAAGGCGTTTTAATTATACATATATACGCATATGTATAAGAGATGGATTAGGCATATGTATAAGAGATGGATTTTCATGATTGATTTGTTCAACAATATAACTGTGTTCTGAAGCAATTTAATTATTATACATATAAAACTATATTATGCAGATTTTTATGTGAAATAATTTAACTATATTATTTAGAGACGAATACATTTAATTAAAATGAAACAAAAATTGAATTTCATAAATCTATTTTATTTCCTAAAATATAATTTGAATAAAGGTACAAATCCCATTAGTTAAGGAATTGATAAATTTAATTTTTTATGTATGCAGTTTCATAAATATATATTGTTTGATACCAATCCCACTAATTAAGGGAGAAAGAGAATTAAATATTTGAGTTAGTCTCTTGTGAGACGGGTTATTGGTGAGACGGATGTGAGACGGGTCAACCCATCACTAAAGTATGCTTATTTGTGGTTAAAGTGTGCTTATTTGTGGTTAAAGTATATCGATAATAAATCAAATTATAACACACTAACATCATACTTTAATACATAATCCAACATACTTTAAAAAACATACATTAACAACCATTTAACATACTTTATTTAAATAATCGACATACTTTAACACGTCTCACAAACCGTCTCATGAAAGTAGCGTCTCACAAGAGACTTTGTCTAAATATTTTAGGAATTAAGGGGTAATATGGGTATTTATTGTGAAATCTTGTATCCTATATTAATTAAAATTTAAGCTTGCATCTATTAGTAATAATATGATATATATTGCATCTAAAGATAAGTCTCCCATTAATTTTTTATATAAAATAAATTTTAAAAAAAATAAAACACATTATATTAATTCCATTCCCAAAGATTTTTGAAACAATCCAAACAAAATGAATGACTATTATAGTGATTCCAGATTCCAACCAAACACTATACTTATAATGTTCATACCCATTTCCATTCGTTAAGGTTATGTTCGTTTTCGGATTTTAAATCCAGGTTTTGGTTTTCCAAAACCCACATCCAAATTTTAAAAACGTCCCCCTACATTTACCTACTACATTCTCTCTCTTCAATTAATACATTTTCTCTCTTTATCTCTCCTCTCTCATTTAACTTTACTTTTTAAATAAATTAATACATTGATTTGACATAAAGTTAAAACCTACCATACTCAAAAACTCAAAACAAACATAAAACACACTATTCATGGTTTTCAAATCTCACGTAGTCCCAAACCAAACATCACCTAATACTTTCTTTCCCATTTTTATTCACATGCCAAATGAAATACCTAACACCCCCCCCCCCCCCCCCCCCCCCCCAATGCGCTAGAAAATCTAGTTTTTTGTTGATTTAAATCAAGTTTAGCCTCTAAATTTCCTATTTAATTAAAATTTTCGGAAAATTCGGACTTGATTTAAAACAAGATATTTACACTTGAATTAATTTCAATTTAAATACTCCACAAATATTAATATTAATTAATTAATTAATTAATAGGACTGTGTAGTCTCTGAAGAAGTTAACTAAACTAAAACCCAAATACTATATAGTGGTCTGCTTTATAAGCATCGCCACTTCTATCTCAGATCTGTTTTCTTCGTTGCCTACTCAAGAAAAATTGACGAATTTCGCCATGACGATGGCGATTAGGGTTTTTCTGCTTCTCCTCCTCTTCTTCTCCTCATCGTATCCCACCCTGTCTTTGTACGAAGATCAAGCCGGCCTCATGGATTGGTTCGCTTCTACTGACTCTGACTTTTGCTTGTGTATTTATTCGAGTAGTTGTGAATTTGATGCTTGAATTCTTTGAATTGTGCAGGCATCAGCAGTACATAGGGAAAGTAAAGCACGCAGTTTTCCACACACAGAAGGCGGCTAGGAAGCGCGTCGTGGTCTCCACTGAGGAAAATGTTGTCGCTTCGCTTGATCTTCGCCATGGAGAGATTTGTGTGTTTTTTTTTCCCCTTCAATGGTGTTCCATGTGGTTCAGATATTAAATTTTGATTCTGCTGCAGTTTGGAGGCATGTTTTGGGGCCCAATGACATCATCGATCAAATTGATATCACGCTTGGGAAGTGTAAGCAATCATTTTTGGTATTTATTCTGTTTTGTGTTTGAGAATTGAGATAAGTTTGATTTTAAAGTTGGTTTCTTAGTTGGTAGATGTTTCAATGACTGGTTATCTATTATGAGATTCAGATAGAAAATTTTTATTCTCGTTGTCTTGTTTCTTATCTTGGAGATTTGAGTAGATTGCGAAGTCTTCTATTCTGCTGAATAAAGTGACAATATCTCATATTGGTTTGATCCTTGAACAATTAACATGATTGTTAAGTCGTCCTTATTAAGTGAATAAATTGCATTAGATACTTGATGCGGTGAAGTTATATGTGTGTGGAGTTTATGATTTTCAAGTAAAACATCTTCATGTTGTTACAGACGTGGTTACTCTGTCATCTGGAGGAAGTGTCTTAAGAGCTTGGAACCTTCCCGATGGTCAGATGGTGTGGGAATCAACACTGCTTGGCTCAACGCCCTCAAAGCCGCTATTACTAATTCCAGTGAGTGAATAGTTATATCCTCAATCTAAACCAGCCCTCACCAATGTCTTATTATGGTTATTGGATTTATATGACGCATGAATCATGCTATTCAATATTCAAAGAAGATCCGGTTTTCTTTTATTACTTGAGAGGCTCTATGTTTAACTCTTATGATATATTCACTTGCAATGAATGTTCGCTGAAATGGTTAACTGGCTATTTTTTGGTACAGAAAAATTTGAAGGTTGACAAGGACAGTGTAATGTTTGTTTACGCTAATGGTTTTATTCATGCTATTGCAAGCATCGAGGGTGAAGTCATCTGGAGAAAGGACTTAGCTTCTGAAGGGTTTGATCTTCTTTAGACCAAATATACACACATTCTTTTTGCCTTATCTTCTTCCCTTCATTGGTCGAATAATGTCCTCTTGTTTTGCAGCATTGATGTCAGAAACTTAATTTATCCTGATGGAAGTAACACAATATATGCTGTTGGTTTTCATGGTTCATCCCGGTTTGATGCTTATCAACTCAATGTTAAGAGTGGTGAGGTGTTGTGGCATGATCACATGGTTTTTCCTCCTGGTTTTTCTGGGGACCTGTCATTTGTGACAGACCACATGGCGGTGACAATGGATTCTACTGGAACAATTTTGGTTACTATACGTTTTCAAGATGGACAAATTAGTTTTCATCAGACACTTGTTTCAGAACTCGTTCAAGGTTATTCCGGGACAGCAGTTATGTTACCCTCGAAAATTATTGGAACATTTGTTTTAAAAACAGATAGTTATGTTGTCTTTATTAAGATAAATGAAGGCAAGTTGAAAGTTACTGGGAAACATGGTCATGCAACTGCTGTCAGTGATTCTCTCTCTCTTCCAGAAGGCCAGCTAGCGATAGCCCTAATTCAGCATCATAATGGTAACATTCGTCTGGCTGTGAAACTTGATAATGATGACTGGGCATCTAATTTAGTTGAGGAAACAATTCAGATGGATCATCAGAGGGGAAATGTACATAAGGTTTTCATGAATACGTATGTTCGAACAGACAGGTCAAATGGGTTCAGGGTTTTGATTGTCATGGAAGACCATTCATTTTTGCTGTTACAGCAAGGTGAGATTGTTTGGCGTAGGGAGGATGGACTGGCTTCCATTATAGATGCAAAAGCATCAGAGTTGCCAGTTGAGAAAGCCGGTGTGTCAGTGGCAAAAGTAGAGCACAATCTTTTTGAATGGCTTAAGGTAAGATGTGATTGGAATACAGCTGCTGGGTACTTGTATATTAATTTTAAATTTTTTACTTTTGTTGACTTGACAAACATGTTCCATTTGAGATCTAGTTTTCTAAATATATTATATATTGACTACATAACTTGTGATGCATGGAAGATGTAGACTTTTTGTCTTACTAGAGGCATTGCATTAGGACATGATCTATTTCTACTTACAGACTTTGGATACCCATCATCTTGTGGGCGTAGACCATATCATGGAAAAAGATTTAATTAAAAATACCTTTTAAAATCATATTCACTTATTATAACTCTAAAAACAGTGTTTTTCTCTTTTTATCCTCTGAGGGGAGTTGAGCAAATTCATCAGCACTTATATTTCATTTCTGACGGAAACCTTCTTTGCAGTAATTGAAGTCAATAAAATAAATGTGTTAAATTTCCAAAAAAATTACGGGAATTCGCTTGCCATCTTGCATCTCTTGATATATCCTTGTTATCACGATTATTTATGTAGTGGAGCAGGCTTTGATTGTTTCTCTTTTCCTACTATCTTTCTTCTGGAAGGGACATCTGTTGAAGCTTAAAGGAACTTTAATGATTGCAACCCCTGATGATGTGGCAGCCATTCAGAAAATGAGGTTGCAAAGCTCTGAGAAGAGCAAGATGACTCGGGACAGAAATGGTTTCCGGAAGCTTCTCATAGTACTTACCAAAGCAGGAAAAGTTTTTGCATTGCACACTGGAGATGGAAGAATAGTGTGGTCTCTTTTATTGAAGTCACTTCGTAAATCTGAGACTTGTGAAAATCCTATAGGGATTAGCTTACATCAATGGCAGGACCCTCATCATCATGCATTGGATGAGAATCCATCTGTTCTCGTTGTTGGAAGATGTGGACGCAGTCCAGATTCTGCTGGAGTTATTTCTATTGTCGATGCATACACAGGGGAGGAGCGCAGTCATATGAGACCCATTCATTCCATTGCACACATAATTCCTTTGTCTTTTACTGATTCCTTGGAGCAGCGTTTACATTTGCTAATTGATGCAGATCAGCGCGCTCACTTGTATCCCAGGACTGCTGAGTCTCTTGGCATTTTTCGGCAGGAATTAGGGAACATATATTGGTATTCAGCCGAAACTGATAAAAGTATCCTAAGGGGTCATGCAGTGCAGAAAAATTGTGTTCTTGAGGTGGCAGATGATTTCTGTTTTGATTCAAGAGACTTGTGGTCAATTGTGTTCCCATCAGAGTCTGAAAAGATTGCAGCAACTGCTACTAGAAGTTTGAATGAGGTGCTCTTTTTCTTCTTTTATCCCACACTTTATAAGAACGTAAACTTTGGCTAATAGTACATCTTTTCCTCTGAGAAAGTTATGTATTTATATGACTAGTATGACTAGTTTTAGTCCAATGCAAATGATTTACTTTCTTAGTTATTTTCATGGCGATATGTTTGACCTTTTCTGTCTCATGACTTGCATTTCATTCTTTCGTTTTCTTTTTTACTTCAGGTAGTTATTACTCAAGCCAAGGTGACAGCAGATCAAGAAGTGATGTACAAATATATATCAAAGAACCTGCTATTTTTGGCAACTGTTGCACCTAAAGCTGTTGGCCCTATTGGTTCAGTTTCACCAGATGAATCGTCTCTTGTTATTTATGTGATTGATACTGTAACTGGTCGTATCTTGCACCGGGTGACCCATCATGGCTCACAGGGTCCTGTACATGCAGTAAGTCTACCTTCTATTTATTTATGGAAATTACGTGCTTCCTTATCTCATTAATAGAGTCTCATTTCCTCATTTGGTTATCCCATTACAACACTACACCGCAAAAATGTTATTGCACTCAAACAAATAACCCTTAAATAAACTTTATTTTTAAAAAAATGACATCACCCTCACACACACGACATACTTTGCTCTTTATTTATTGTCCAAAAATGCTATGTTACCCTAGAAAAGGCAAAATGTAAGACAATAAAATGGCTTTTCTTAAACTATGAGGATTGTGAATCTTTTATTTGAACAGAGAAATAATAAAAAACAAAACAATGTGGAAAGCCATGTTCGAAGCCTGAAATTTTTTTTTTATTTTTTAAATCTCTTGTTAAATCTGAACTGAATGGTTCACTATTACTTTCTCTCTGTGTAGGTCTTTTGTGAGAATTGGGTTGTCTATCACTACATTAACTTAAGGGCACACCGGTTTGAGATGTCTGTCATTGAAATCTATGACCAAGCCCGTGCGGTAATTCTTTGTCATAATCTTGTGTTTTTAATTATAACCATTCGGTTCCATATCATCTTAAACCGTTGTGATTTTGCAGGAAAACAAAGATGTGCTAAAGCTTGTCCTTGGGACCCATAATCTTACCACTCCTATCACAGCTTACTCCCGTCCTGAAGTCTTCACAAAGTCGCAATCTTATTTTTTCACCCATTCCTTGAAATCAATTGCAGTTACTTCAACAGCCAAAGGCATAACTTCCAAACAGGTTCTTCTTGGGACAATTGGTGATCAGGTCGGTATTCATAATAATCGTTGGTCACTTTATTTATGTTGTGGAGTGCTTTTGCATACTAGTGTTTTTATTTCTCATCCTGGATTGGTTTGTTATTAGCTGATCACATCCTACCTTATATCTGTTTACAGGTTTTGGCTCTTGATAAGCGGTTTTTGGACCCCAGGAGAACACTTAACCCCACTCAAGCTGAGAAAGAGGAAGGAATTATACCTCTAACTGATTCATTACCAATTATTCCCCAGGTGATGTTATGTTGAGATTTCAGCTAAACTAAAAATTGTACTAATTTGATACACGTTTTCCTAGTATGACTTACAATGTATCTCTACTTCTGATGAGTAAAAAATAAAAAAGAAAAATATCTACACTAACATTTACTCATTTAGTGACTAGATGTCAAGTGTTAGGTTTTCTCGTATTGACTTGCTATAATTTGTGTCGAATTTGTCTCAGCAAGTGTATTAAATATGTAGTTCTCAGTGTGTACTAACAATGTTTCTTCCCTGTGGCAGTCTTATGTCACTCATGCTCTTAAGGTGGAAGGTCTCAGAGGCATAGCAACTTTTCCTTCCAAGCTCGAGTCTACCACTCTCGTTTTCTCTTATGGCGTGGATCTCTTTTTCACTCGTCTCGCCCCTTCTAGAACATACGATTCTCTTACTGAAGATTTCAGCTATGCTCTTCTCCTAATCACGATTGTTGCCCTTCTTGTGGCAATTTTTGTTACCTGGGTCTGGTCAGAGAAGAAAGAGCTTCAGGGGAAGTGGAGGTGAGTCGAACTGTTTTCGAAACATCGTTTTACTGTGATCGTCGGTCGGTCAAGAGACATGTATTGTTTTGGACCACAGACCAGTCACTTTGGTAGCATGATCCCTCAGTTGATTTAATATCCTATTGGTGGGTAGAAAATCTCCTACCCAATGTTGTATATTCAGAAAGAGTGGATTAATGCAGGAAAGATGCAGAATAGGGTTTGTTTTCTTAATTTTGTTTAATTATAGCGGAATATTGTCACTCTGATGAACTAATTGAGTTACATTAGAATTCGGATATTTA
Source organism: Pogostemon cablin (assembly GCA_023678885.1). Classification (NCBI taxonomy): domain Eukaryota; kingdom Viridiplantae; phylum Streptophyta; class Magnoliopsida; order Lamiales; family Lamiaceae; genus Pogostemon; species Pogostemon cablin. The sequence continues at coordinate 4,036,473 of CM042983.1, forward strand.
GGCCATTTTGGATACTTGTTGGTTTAATGGAGATTTTTCCTATTCTTTTAGTCCCATAAATTACACTACTCTGTATTATAACATGTTCACCCCAAGAAAATATTCATGGTGATCCCATAAATAAACGTCTAATTCGGTATAACGTGTTAGCCCCTGAAAACAATCAAGAAGTATTTTTAATACAAGGTCTGATAGGTTAACTACTAATTACAGAGAGATTTTTCTATTTTAATCATCTGGGAAAGAAGACAACAATTAACATACAATTAGCTGCCAATTGTTACAAATATAAACTAGCAGAAGCTACAATAGAAAGAATAATTTACATTACAAGAAGATGCATCCCATCAAGACCAAAACAAGCACCACAGAAGTATTTTTCTTATCAAACATTTTAAAGAATCTACTCGACGAGCCGCTGTTCACTCTCAGCTGTCCAGCATTCATAAACTCATCTTTACTGGAAGTCAGTGAGACGTTTACGGATAAAGAACCTGATCATTGTTAAAACCGCACATGGAAATTATCATCAAAGCTTTCGATTAATCGAACCAGATAGGAAGATGTGGACTTACAGTCATAGTCTGCCCATCCTAATCTTTGGTGAGCCAAATCATAGACAAAGATTTTATCCTTGAGAACAAGATCTGGAAACGAGAGAGAAAAAATAGTAGATTAAGTTTCTGAGTCTCACAGTTGGAAGGTCTACATGGTCCTCCCTCGCTGCATTTCGTTCTTTTAGATTTGTGTATAATGATATTTTGACAGGTAAAGAACAGGCAGTAAGCTCATCAGACATGCATACATCAGATCAGATCAATTTCTAACCTCCTAAAATTGTTGGACCATGATTCTGAACTTTAACAAAGCCCAAGCACCACATTTCAGCACCATCCTGGAAAAGAAGGGTAGCAAAGAAAGTTTTTACATACTTTGTGAGAGTCGTAAAAGGATACCAACATCAATGTTAAAAATAATAATTACGGTCATGTTGATGATGATGATGCTATAGCACAAGGGGAGAATAATGTACTTAACAATCACTTCACAACAACCATGATGAAGTGTATCACACAACAATGAGGAAATAATATATCAAATTTAGAGACAAGTAGGATGCTCACAAGAAAGCCCATGTGTATGAGGTAGTCAATAGGTCTTAGAAACAAAGATGCACTCCCAGCAAAATTGAAAGCAACTGGTGGAAATATCTCAGCCACACTGGTTAGAGTAGAAGCAGTTATCAAATTCAAGTTTCCAAAGGTCCTCAATCAAGAATCTTTTGTCAAGAATTGTTTATTAGAATAGCTTACTAGTCAGATACAAGGGAAAGAACCAAACCTTGTATAGACTAAATAACACGGGTTTCCTTTGGAGTTAATTGGTTTGGCAGTTGACGAAACGGCAGCAGTTATCTGCAGGACCAGTAAGCCATCAGGATAAAAGTTGCAACAGATCAGCTTTGTAAGACCTAATCAGTCAAATTCAAGAGCACACATCTTGCATTTGTGACATCTAGACAAACTTAATGAAATCTTGGAAAGTCATGAGTTTCAAATATGACATAATGTACTCTAGTAATTGAATTCCTCACTTGTTTCAGTTCAATCGCATGGACTAGGATGCACACCAAACAAGAAACCACATACATACCCTACCCACCCTTCCCCCTACCAACCCCAAAAAAGAGGATAGAGGTCAGTGTAGATATTTACAGCAGCAACAAAAGTATCATAAGCTCCTTCCACTAGATATGCCAAAGTAGTTCCAGAATCAACAATGGTTCCTTGGTTGCCTGTCGTCGTAAATACTGCTTGATCAATAGGTAACAATTGCCCGTTGACAGCAATGCTCTGTAGATATAGATTGTAATGAGACCTGAAACATTGGCAATAAAATCAAATACTAAAAAAATTACAGAATTTTCCATCTTGCAGGAGATATACGTACTGTGATGGAACAAGGGGAGTATAAACGATTCTCGGATCCAATATCTCACCAAGAACTAATATACCTCCACCATTGCCCTCTCCTTTCAAGCAGTGGGAAAATACTTTAGGTGTAACTCTGCGAGAAGACAATTGTGATATCACTGAAAGATCCTGCCGGCCAAACCCAATTATTCCATCAACTGCTCTATCTGATTTAGTTAAGTCGCCAAACAGAGAGGTACTGCACCTGCTTCCACAGATCAAGACATGGATTTTCCATCATTCACAAGCTTAAATAAACATGAGAAAGAAAATGACAAGATTAAACGCTACATAGTTTCTTTTTAAACACTCAAATTTTAGATATGTTGAGATACTTATGCAGCTTAACAGTAGCATTCCACAATGAGTTGGTTGAGTCAATGCTAATAAAAAATCAACCAATCTAAGAACATGCCTACAGAGGGAGTCACCAAAACAGCTTACCCAAAGATGATAGGCGCAGAAGAATTAGCTATGAGAGAGGTGCCCAAAATTGAGTCAAAATAAAGGAGATCAGATGCATAAAAACCAGCAGTGCCACTCCCATCACCATATTGAAATGAATAACCACATTGATTGCCTTCACCGAAGCATTCGGCAGAGGCAGTTTGAACTATGGAAGCACATACACTATCCGAGCAGGAAACAGGGGAAACTGTTGAAGATGCAGCAGCATCAAAGAAATTGAGAGGAATCTGGAAAAGACAGCTCACCATTAGCCTAAATTAAAAACCATACTACTTCAATCCAATATCAAAGAAAGCAAAAGAAGAAGCATATAACAAGATAGACATAAGGGGTTTACCCCCAATCCACTATTCTGTGGGCAATCAGTACAAGAACTGCAAGCAACCCACAGGATATCACTCCCAGTATCTATTTGCACATTGAAGTCCCTAGGTGGAGTTCCTAATCTCACTTTTGTAAAATAAAGGCTGCATAAACAACAAAATTGTCAATCATTCACCATGTGTGAATACAACACCATATGTTAACTGGAAATTTACACTAGACTAATCAAGGATTTAAGTATAATATACTTGTCTTCCACAAAGCCATAGTTTGGAAATATATACAGCAATGTATAAGAAACTAAAAGCAAACATTAGAAACAGGAAGGAACTCCCCACCCCCACCCCACCCCCACCCCAACCCCTCACGCATACAGAATTTTGAGAGATGGGATCGAACTACCCAACGATATAGGGGTCGGAGGTCCCCACCACCCGAAAATCAACGATACCGCCGGAAAAGCTCTGTAAGATTCGCGCGTGGCGGCCACGGTCCCGAGCTTTAATCAGCTCGAGCTCGACCTTCTCGTCGACTGGAAACGCCCTCTCTAGCGTAAGCACTCGATGAATTCCACCGCTGACCGCCGACTGAAAAGTGGCCGTTGCAACTGTAAAAGCGGCCACCATCAGCGACACCCACCAGCTAGACATCGCCGGCACCCCAGTACAGTATACAATTCCAATCAATCGGATATACTACAAAATGGAGTAATAATTTGTATAAAAAATAAAGAGGCTAGCTCTTTTTCTCTGTTCGCATGTTTTCTGCTGAGTAATATCGTGTGAAGTTCATGAAAGGAACACAAATTCATACAAAACACGCGCACTGCTTACCTACATTATAATATGTATATATATATAGAGAGAGAGAGAGAGATTAAGATTATGAAAAGAGATTTATTTGCAGATTTGTTTTAAGCAAGCTGTCAGTTGTATTACCGTATTAGTATGTATAATCAAGACTTGTCCAAATGGAGTAATATTATCTTAATCATATTAATGTGTAAGAAATTAACTAAATTAATTTAATTAAATAATGTATTTCATACTCTACTGTAGTGTTTAATAGAAATTAATTTAGAAAGAGACACTCTCTTGTAGTAATTAACTAAATTAATTTAATTAAATAATGTATTTCATACTCTACTGTAGTGCTTAACAGAAATTAATTTAGAAAGAGACACCCTCTTGTGAGACGGGTTGACTCATCACTACAGTAGGCTTATTTTATAGATAAAATATGTTTATTTACGGTTAAAATATGTCAATAATAAATCAAATTATAATACACTAAAATCATACTTTAATACATAATTCAACATACTTTAGAAAACATACTTTAACGACTATTAAATATCCAAATAATAGACATATTTTTTATAAACCGTGTCACATAAGTAATGTCTCACGTGAGACTTTATCATTTAGAAATGACCACATATTTAGTACCGTCTTTTAATTTTTAAATTAAATTACAAAAAGTTGTAATATTCCAGAAATTTCATGAGGAAAAAGATGTGGTGTGTTATAGGGGGCATATTAGTAAAAGTAAATCATACCTAAAAATTAACATAAATAAAATAACATAAGTGGGCTCTCTTTATTTGGGTATTCAGATTGTCATGCAGGCGTAAATTGCTTGGTCTTTTCATAAAGTATTTATTACTGCATAATTTTATAAAGGAATAAACATGGATGACAATTAAAAATACTCCGTAGGACCTTCTATTCTTTAAAATAATAAAATGGATATAATGTGAAACTAAATTGGCAGAATGGATTATACCTGGACGGTAGTATTAATTTTCAAATATGATAAATTATGAATTTTTAAATAAGAAATTTATAATTTTGAAATTCACGATAAAAATAATAATAATAACAAATATAAAATCATGTCATCCACAGGGGTATCAATTTTAGAATATAGAAATTAGATGCTTTCACCAGATATGGAGAGTGTACAATCACAAAGATAAAAATATAATAAAAGGAATTAAAAGTCTTGCGTGTATTCTTAATCTAATTTGTGCGATAAAATCCAATTTTATTAATAATATAAAAAATTATATTCTTAATTTTTAAAGAAAAAAATTATTATTTTTAGTCATTATTTTTTTAGTCAAACATTAACGTTATTCCGTATTCGTATTCCAACTAAATTTTTTAATGAAAAAACAAATACCTTAATTAATTTAGAGTGTATACTTTTCTAATTAAAATATTATACCCTTCAATATATTCTGTATTCACTGAAAGAAAAAATCAATTCATAATAAAATCTTAGTATTTAATATTAAATTAATTCTGAAAGTATAAATTAAATCCTATCAATAAAATAATAGTACGTGAATTTAACCATATAATAATATTATAGTACAATACATACTACGTGAATTTACCTAATATAACTTAGAATCTTAATTAGACAACTAATATACCCCTCCGTCCGACTCAAAGAGTCTATTTTTTTCATTTTGATCGTCCCACCCAAATAATCCACTTTTATTTTTTACACACATGCATGAGACCCACACACACCCACTAATATAATTAAAATATGAGACTTACACTCCCACTAATACAACTACCCACTATATATTATTAAATAATAATACTTCTTAATCCACGTTAAAAAAAGTAAAAATTACCATTAGTGTGGGACGGAGGGAGTATATAATTGATGAAGCTGTAGTTAGATTTTTAACCATAACTCTTTTATTTAAAAAAAAAATTGTGATTGCTAAGTAGTGATATTATATATAGTCACATGCATGTTACGTACACATCATAACTCATAATAATCCATATATGTTATCTTATGGTTGCATAAATTAATGCCTATTAATTAAAAAATATGTAACATATGTAGTGTAGGTACAAATTACTAAGATATTACAATATAGTGTCAATTGGTGCACTGTTACATGGGGTAACTTAAGGGCTAAGGTATATGAAAAGGTAGATATTAAAAGTGGAAGTTTGTGGGAAGGGAACAAATTCTTGATACTCATATGGCCTGGTGTACCTCTCTCTATCTCAAATCATTTCTATTTTATTGTCCTCATGTATTATATTTATTGTCTATTTATATACACATTGATCATAGGATTAAGTTTTTTATGGTACAAGGTTAGTGGCCTAAATCATCACATAATTTAAAAACTTAGTTACTAAATAGGTAAATTATTTAATACTTAACGTCTCCTCGTATATAGCGGAGTTTAATCAAATCACTATAACACGTCCCCTCATATGCTGGTGAAGTTAATTTTTACTCCCTCCGTCTACTGTTAATCTATTCATTTTACCATTTTAGACTGTTCATCCTTAATCTGTTCATTTCATTTTTTGGATTATGGGACCCACACCCTCCACTAATACAAAAAAAATGGGACTCACGCCCTCCACTAATACAAATACATACTACATATAAAATAATAATACTTCTTAATTCACGTGCAAAAGTAAATGGATACATTGAGGATGGACGAAGGGAGTATTTCAAGTCTTTGCATATAATTTTCTTTTTATAAATAGTGATGGTGAAGTTTGGTAAGGTTTGAACCCTAAACATTTGTTAGACTATAATTACACCATGTTAAATAAACATTTTACCCTCAAAACTAGTTTTAAGCTTTCAGAGGAGAATTGTTTAATATATTTAATAAGGTCACTCTAACATACCACATTCATATAATTTCATTTCACAAAAAGAAGTATATACTGCAAATATCTAATATTGTATATATGTTTACTACAACTAAATGAAAATACATACTCCCTCCGTTCCGTTTTAATGTTTACGTTTGTTTTTTGCACGTTGATTAAAAAGTATTATATTTTAATAGATAGTGGGTGGAAAAATATAATATTTAATATGAAGTGGGTAGGTGTATCAGTGTTGGATGATATATTAATTGTTTTAGGTGGGTTCCATATTCCTAAAAAGGAAAACGTAAATATTGAAATAAGACGCGCAAAATAGAAACGTAAACATTGAAAAGGGATGGAGGGGTAGTATATAATGAGATAAGATTAAGTTAAAATGTAAATTAAGAAATATGTGACTAGAATTCATTGGATAGAGAGGTGGTCCATTGGCAAACTGCAAACCTTGCTTTAAACAACCTGAAAAAGGATAAAGAATTTGAAAATAACTAGGCTTCTCTTTTAGAGCCACTTTCGTTTAATTTTCATCTCGTTTTCGTTTTTTACTTTATTTAAATTTAAATATTTTACACTCTCACCCTTGGAGAAGATCCAACATTTAAAATTTATATATTTTGGACTATAAATAATTTTGAGATATTATATAGTTCATCGTGTACACCAGTACACCTAGATTAATCGGTCGTTTTCTAAGGATATAATTATTTTTATTATCAAATTTTTAATTTTTTTTATTTAAAAGTGATTATGAAATGGAGTAATTTTTTTATCTAATAATTAATATTAACTAGTTGCACCGTTATTTTAGGTGTACCCTAATTTAACTCTCTAATTTTATTGGCTACGAGGAATATTTTTAGTAGAGTTTGTCCTATAATTCGAATATATTATTATAAATTCGTACCTTCATATTGAACCATTTGTTTTTAATGAATTATATTATCTAATTAATAAATTTAAAATAATATAATTTACAATATGAGAAAAGAATACTCCATACCCTAAACCCAAAAATCATGAAATAATAATTTGAATAAATTAACAATAAAACCTAAAAGAAAGCAATACTCCATATAACAAAATTTTATATATATAACCTAAAATTACAAGAGTGAAATAATACTAGAATAAAGCATTTGGATGTAGTAAACATTAATTTGCTTTCTTACTTACTTTTTTTTTCTTTTTTTCTCATTAAGTGTAAATTGAATATACATATTACTAGTATGGATCCGTGTATTACACAGATTTAAAGTTACAATTTTAGAAAGCCCACCTGGCCACCGGGCTTAGGGGTGTAAACGGGTAGGGTATGGTACGGGTATGCCAAATCCATACCCTACCCTATATCTATTTTCTTCATCCATACCCTACCCTATTACCCTCAAATGTATCATCGGGTAGGGTACGGGTATTATCCATCGGATAAACGGATATCCACCGGGTAAACGGATATCCACCTATTTTAAAATGACCACCCTAATTATCTTAATATTCTCATTTATTTCTATGATGCCGATACTTCTCTTTATCTTATTCGCCTCAAATAAATACAAATGTCCAACATATAAATAAATCATCACTCTTAACCACACAAGAATCATGAATCAAAATACAAAATAAGGCTTCAAGTTATACTAATAGCATTAAAAAAACCCAAGTAGCACCATAAAAACTAATCAAACTAATCAAGCAATGTTTATAAAATCATCTTCAACTGTTGCATGGCTTCAAGTTTACACAGATTTGATAACTTCAAATGTAACAAAGATCTTCATAGTTTCATAATCTTAAATTTAATTGTCACAGATTCACCCTAAAAAAATACATATATAAATATTAAATGACATATTTTAATAACTATCATTATAATAATAATAAGTATAAAGAAATAAATATATATGTATATATATACACGCACGGGTAAACGGGTAGGGTAATCGGGTAGGGTAGACGGATATTTTATAAAAACCATACCCTACCCTTACCCTTAACATTTTAAACGGATACGGGTAATACCCTACCCGATACCCGATTATACTCTACCCTACCCTTACCCGATCGGGTATTACCCGCCGGGTACCCGAACCCGCGGGTAAAATTGACACCCCTAACCGGGCTCTTCACACAAGTGAGTGACCCGAGTTCGATTCCGGTTGGGAATGAATAGGAGGGGAGTTATAAGGAGGCTTGAAGAATAAGGGTGCATGGAGTCTTGGTGAAATAACTACTAACTATACTAACAACTAACTTTGCCTGATAAAAAAAAAAGTTACAATTTTAAAAAATATAATTCAAGTTTAATATAACTATTTATTCAATTATAATCTAATATAATTTAAATAGAAAAGTAAAATTCAATTTATATACACTCAAATGTGAATTTGCTTTTGTTGGTAAATTAAAAGCTAATTTCGTTGTTAAATTAATTAATTTACTAACAAAATTTTAATAAAATATTAAATTAATTTTTCAAATTTTTTTATATTGTTGCGGAATTTAATTTATCAATTTTTTTAATATGTTAATTTAATCATTGAAAAAAATTCATAATAAAGTTAATTAATAGTATAAGATAGAAAAAATAAATTCAATCAATTCGATGAAATAAAAAAATTTAAAAAATTAGTTTAAAAAAATTATAATATTAATCTTGAAAAAAAATTAATAACATAAAGAAATAAAAAGATTAAAATATTATAAAAAAAATTAAAAGAAAATAGAATTAAAATCATTTTTAAAAAATAAATAATTAAAAAATATTTGAAAAATATAAAAGAATATCCATAAAATTTCAATATAAAATTTAAAAAAAAAATATATATATAATATTAATAATAATAATAATAATAATAATAATAATAGATATCTTTCTCAGAATTTTAATAGAACTTGAAGAAAACTTTTATTCTTTATGTATATATAATGAATGAATTGAGAATTTTATTTATAGGTGCAGAGTATATTATTTGCACAAAAATTTACATAAAAAATTTCAAAGAAAAAAAGAAAAAGAATAAAGTTCAATATAAAAGTTTAAATAAAAATATAAAATAATTAAAAGAGAATTTAAAAAATATAAAAGTTACAGAAAAATAATCAATAAAAAAATAAAAATAACAAAAGAAATGAAAAACTTTCTAAAAAATGAAGATAATTTTTGTTCATCTTGATAAATAATTTATGCGAACTAATTAATAAAGAGTCTTATTATATAGGTGGGGAGAGATAATTTTTTTCTTTTTTTATGTATACAAATAAGACTTGATTTGATTTTTTATTTGATCTAATCATATAAATATTCGAATCTTAAGTAAATTTATGTATTTATCACTAAATATAAATTAGTAATTATTAAAATAAAAATTAATTAAGGTGATGACACATCATTAGAATTAATTTTTTTTTGTAAATTTAATCATAAAAAAAATTTAATAACATTAAAAAATCAAAGATTAAAAATTACTAATAATAATAAAAAACAAAATTACAACAAAAAAATTAAGTAAATAGAAAAAATAATTTAAGGAGAAATCATAAATAAATTTAATTAAAAAATTAATAAAACTAACCAAGAAAAAAATTATTAACATAAAAAAATAAAAGATTAAAAAATTACATACTAATAAAAAATTTAAAAATACATAACAAAATTTTAAAAAATAAAAATAAAAACAAAAGTTAATCAAAATAGAATTTTAAAAATATATAAATAAAAGCAAAAATTAAAAAAAATATATCACATCCATATTCAATCTTAAAATAAACTTATTTATATATCATTAAATTTTAATGTTGGTTAAAATATATTAAAAAAATCATAAAATTTAAAAGAAAAAGAAAGGTAACTAAAAAAAACTTTAGAAAAATATAAAATAAAATTATAATAAAATTAGGGTTTATTACTCTAAGATACACACTTTAGAGCTAAATTACTCTTAAATACAAGGGGAGAAAAAAATTATGCTCCACTACACAAATTAACTTTAAAGAGACTGAACTACCCTTAATGAAATAAATCAATGTCTCATTTTAAGTGACCCCACGCAATCACGCATCTTCTCCATCCCCATCGCCACCGTACATCCTCTTCCCGACCACCATCCTCTTCCCGTCAAAGAAAACCTTCCCTCTATCCTCTAGCCCTTTATTTTTTCTACTCCTGCGAGGGGACCGCGGTAGGTGTAGCCGGACCTGCGACCAAGAAACTCAGGCTCTGCGCAGCCTGGGGTTCCGCCGGTTCCTTGCTGGTCGTGGAGTTTCGACGGCAACCCGAAGCACCTGGTTACTGCCCTTGCTTATCGATCTGGGCATCGATTGTCCAGATCTACCGTTATCGCCCCCAACGCTGCTGGATCTTCAATCTTGTTCGCTATCTGGGCCGCGCCGCCATCGGCTGCTTGTTTCTTCAGACTCCAGAGCCTACTACGGTCTTTTGATTTGGCCGACATCTTCAGCACTCATGGCTGCCTTCGACGCGATTTTGTCATCGTCGCTCGCTCAAATTGCGCATCCTATTTTCTCTGAGGCGCCGGCTCTCTTCTTCTCACACAACCGACCATCGATGGTTTCTCTCGCCGCATCTAGCTCTCGATGGCCGCTGTCTCAACCAGTCCTGCTCCTGTGGCCCCACGGCCGTCGTCGATTGTGCTTCTTCTCGGTGCTTCTGCTTTGAACTCAGTTTTGGTCCTCAACCGTTGCCCTTCAAGCAGTCGGCGGTTGACGAAAATCTAATGGCCGCCCCCCTAAACCAGCTGCATCTGGTCCCTTTCATAAACTGTACGTAGTTGGGTGCATTCCAAATATTTATCGTCTTCTTCTGTGTTATTTGTCTTATTTATTTTATGTAAGTGATAATATATTTGAATGAGTTTATTGGTGTGGGTATATTAATTTATGATAGAACTGCAGGGTCTCAAAGTGATGGTAAATATGTTTTGTTTACCAAGTTTGGTTTGAACATCTGTCCGTCAAGTTGTTGTTAATGGGATATGTATGAGAACAAGTGTGCTTGCATCTTTCCGTCGCCGATTGTGCTTGAATCTCCTTGCTCCGTCCTCGTTCTCATCGTCGATGTCGCGAGTTTCGCCGCCAATCTTGCTGCCAGCTACCCCTGTTAAATCAGCCGCCGAAGATTCTGTCTCCTCCAGTTTCGTGGCTACCGCTTGCCCGACGCTTGCCATCGCTTGAGCGATTTCCACCTGCCTTCCCCATTCGAGTTTGGAGTATCGTTGTGCGGCAGCCTCTTCTCGATTTGTCTTGAACAGATTGCCTTCGCCGACGACGCGACACTCTATCGGCCATTATCAGAGGCAAAGTTCTCAGTGAACACATGACCGGTGAGAACTAGTAGATTTTGCTCCTGTTCTTTTTAGAATTTCCATCTTCTGAACTTTTCTGATGATCTAATTAGTAGATGGAGTATCTTCTGTTCGTTTTGACAACCTGGTCGTTTTGACAACCTTATTGGATAGATGGGCTGTGCTTGATTGATTATATATGAATGAGTTCTATCGGCCCCTTTTTTCACTCTTTTGCTGGTTTGATGATGCTCCTGTTTCAACAGCTTATTTCACAAAAGATTTTTATCCTCAGATGGTTACTTGCGATGATTATTTGGACTTTGGATTGCCATCTGTTTCTTGCTATTGTTTTGGCTTTGCAGATTCTTGTACTTGCTCGTTTTTACAAAAATATGTTATACTTGCTCGTTTTTACAGAAATATGCTGGAGCTATCCTGCTGCAAGGAAGTTAAAGATCTTCTCCATACCCTATTCTCCTATAGGAAGAAGTTATTTGAGGATTCTTTGAAAGGGAAGGCCTCTATTACTTTGGTGATGGGCTATGCCCTATGCTTATCTACTGTTAGTGAGTTTTTGAGCACTGTAAGATGATGATAATATGCTCTTGACAGCAACTTTTTATCGGTTGAGGATGGCGTTTGGATAGCGTGTTCGAACTTGTTGAATGCCTCCTTCTTAGCATATATGCTACGTTTTTTACAGCAGCAAGCTTTGAGAATTATTATTTGTGTTTAGCTGCTTATTCAATTAGGTTGTTTGTTGTAAAAAATGAAAATGTGCAATAAAATAAAAAAAAGAAATAGTGCAAAGAAATAGTGCAAATTAAATTGTGCAAAAAAATTTGTCGATCCGCCGCTAGACTTCCACCGAAACATAAAATGTGCAAACAAATTGTGCAAAAATAAATTGCGCAAAAAAATTTGTCGGACCGCCGGCTTTCGGACCTCCATCGGAATTTAAAATGTGCAAACAAATTGTGCAAAAAACAATTGTGCAAATATATAGGGGACCGACCGTTGACCGGCGTTGACCACCGTTGACCGGATGTTGACCGGCGAAATTGTGCAAAACAATTGTGCAGAATCAATTTGTGCAAAACAATTGTGCAAATATATAGAGGTATTTATGGTACTACAGTCATAATTGTGTAGTTATGAGTAATAGTGCTTTAAGTCATGTAGTTAATAGCAATTATGCATTTTTTTTTGTAGCTAATAGTAAGTGACCCATAAAATTAATATATATTTTAAAAAAATAAACTTATTATAAATAAATTTAGAAATAAGAAAATAAAAGAAAATTATAACAAAATTAATTAAATAAATTTGCAAAAGCATGAAAAACGAAATTAATAACGTAAAAAAAATTAAAAAAATTAATACTAATAATAATTAAAAAACCAGAATTAAAAACAAAAAAATAATTAAATAAAAAAATTATAATCAAAAGTGTTACATGCTAACAATTAAAAAAATGAAAAAAAAAAACAAATAAATAATAAATAATTTAAAGAACATAAAAGAAAAAAAAAATAATAATAATAAATGGATATCTTTTTTTAAAATTTGAAGAAAGCTTTAGTTCGTCGTGACGGATAAATTATGTGTTTAAAATGAATGAATAAAGACTCTTATTTATAGGTGGGGAGGGGATAAATTTTCTAAATATAGTATTATATTAGTAGTATATATATATATATATATATGTATTTATCTATATTATTTTTTAATTAATAGTAATTTGATAATATCATATCAAATCTTAAAATAATATATGTATTTATCTACATTAAATTTTAATTAATAATTGAAAATTTTAATTTTAATTAAAAATTAAAATAACTCAGATTAATTTGGTGACGACACCTCATCAAAATTAAACTCTCCTTTATTAGTATATATATATATATATATATATATATATATATATATATATATATATATATATTAAAGAAAGATATATGTATTAAGTTGAGATTATTACGTTGAATTATTTTAATTTTAAGATTTTTCTTTTTCGACTTTTTTTAGACGATGGTATTATAAGATTTCTCTTTCTTTTTAAAAAAGGATATATAATTGATGGTATTTCTATAACGACGGAAAAAAGTATACCAAAATATACTCTTATACACGCATATAGTCTCTGGAGTGATCTTAAGTTTAAGACAAAATTTAAGAAAAGGAAGTACAATGGCGTGTGGGATTGTATACGTAAAAATTGCAGCCTACACGTTTTGCACCATATTTTAAAGGTGGATTGAAACATGCATCATGTGAAAATTGACTAATTCTATTTCATCAACTACAAAGGAATCAACAATATCTTGGAGTTCGACGTAATCACTTTTAACAATCTTTCGAGGTGTACAAAGAGAGGAAAAAGTATACATCCCATATGCGGGATTACTTTTTTTTTTTACGGTAATTTTGTGAGATGGGTGACTCGTTGTTAAAATATATTTTTGGCAAAAACTTGTGTGAGACCGTCTCACGTAAGTCCTTACGTGAGACGGTCAGAAAGTGATAACTTTTATGAAAGAAAGTGATACTGTAATAAATTAATGAAAAGTGATAATGTTCTTTCACGAACAATTTATATAGTATAAATAAAAAGTAATAATATTTTATAGCGAAAGTGATAATGATTTATAGCGAAAGTGATAACTATTTTTAAAAGTGAAAAATGGTCTCACGTGAGACGGTCTCATGCAAGACCTACCCATTATATTAATTATATAAGTAAAATATGTTAATTTGTAGTTAAATTATATTTTTTTTAAGTACGATGAATAATGAATTAAAATATATTTTAAAAGTGATATGGTATGATTCACTACAAATACACTTTAACTACTATAATCATACTTTACCCACATGACAACTATATTACTCCATAACCGGTTGACCCGTCTTAAACTCGTCTCATAAAAGAGTATCTCGTGAAATTTAATGTTGAAAAATACCAAGATTTATTTAATAGATGGAGTACTAAATTATTTTTACAATAAGAGAGATTAGGGTACAACCAGGCGTACCAATTAAATTGGTACATCCTTGGTCCTCACCCTTCTTAATTAATTTATGCTCCTTCATTAATGTTGTTTTTTATTTTATTTTTAAAATCTTATTTAAATGACTATTATACCCTAAACCCTAGGGATAAATTATACCCTAAACCAAAAGGGTAAAATTACAATTATACCTAAACCCTAAACCCTAGGAATAAATTATACCATAAACCACAAGGGTAAAATTACAATTATACCCTAAACTCTAGGGATAAATTATACCCTTAACCCTAAACTCTAGGGGATAAATTATACTCTAAATCACAAGGGTAAAATTACAATTATACCCTAAACCCTAGGGATAAATTAACCCTAAACCACAAGGGTAAAATTACAATTATATCCTAAAACCCTAGGGATAAATTATACCCTAAACCATAAGGGTAAAATTACAATTATACCCTAAATCCTAGGGGATAAATTATACCCTAAACCGCAAGGGTAAAATTATAATTATACCCTAAACCCTAAACCATAGGGATAATTTATACCCTAAACCACAAGGGTAAAATTGCAATTGTATCCCTAAAATTAAATAATAATTAAAAAAACAGTAGCAACAACAGTTAAAAAAATTGAAAGTGAAAGAAGGAGATTGTACCGAAGTTGTACCAAAATGGAGATTGTATACAAGACATTGTCTTTTACAATTTACTCCAAGAGCTACATCCATTGTTTTAAACATTTATGATAAAGCATGTGATAGTGATAGCAATTAAAAATTTATGATAATAATAAAATAAAAATAAAAAACTCTCAAAAGACCCAATTTATATATTCTTCCTAAAAAAGTGATTGTTTCAAACTCAAAATTTTGTTATTATGTATTAAAGCAAGTGTTAATTTGATCATAAAAAGAAGAAATAAAAAAGAGATTGGTTACTACCTTTTGAAGAAGACCTTTATTCCATGTTCCTTGCCCTTTGTAAAGATTGGGGTCCGACTCATGATTAATCCACATGAATTCAAATTAATTAAGTAAGAGAAAACCTAGAAAATTTTAAATATAATTATTTTACTTAATTTTTATTTATATATTAATTAATGTGTTAAATAGGAATTTAGTTTAATATAGAAAGAATGAAAGAGGCCCAAGAGTCAGTAGTCAGTTGATAAAGCGGAGTCACTCAAATTCTAATGGGCCGGCCCATATAAGGTGCTGGACTGCTGGGTCTGGTCCATTTCATTATTTTATTTTATTTCATAAAAATAAAAATATTAATGAAATATTATTAATTAATCTGTATAGAAGTCGATTAACGAATCCTAATCATTAATCAAAATTCTTACTGGGTTTTGACTGTAGACAGACCTCGAATGAATTTCACCGGAAGTATATAAACCAGTAATTCTCCACTTTGTTTGCTTTAATCTACCGTCGCCAATAATTTCTGCTGCTTTCCATGGCCGACATCGAGAGCTCAACCTCGTCTGAGCCGTCGAAACCTGCGGAGCCGAAGCGGTGGGCCGATGTTGCGGAAGAGGAAGCCGATTCAATGACCGAACCGCCGAATTTGGATCCATTGGCTGTGGATGACTCCAATCCTGGCCACAGCGCGCTCACCGATCCCGATGACTCCAGCATTGAAGCTGTAATTATTTTTAGTTTACTGAATAATTGTTTGTAGCTTAATTTGTAATTAATCGTGGATCTGATTTTCGGTTTTACTCTCGCTTTATTTGTCTTTTAGGTTTTGAAACTGCTATGTCATCTAACGTGGTGATATGTTTAGTTTGGATCGGTAATTTGTAATGAGTTTCTGTTTTGATTGAAAGTTCTATGCTTTTTGCGAAACTTTGGAGGTATTCTAGCGCCCGATTAGGTTTTTTGTTTGCTTGTTTATGCAGTAGAGTAGTTTTTTCGTGAATTTTCTACTTTATGTTATCTGAAGAGTGTAGCTAATTTTGGATAGTAACTTTGCTGCAATGAGATATCTTTTCTTATTTATTACTATTTTTTAATTGAAATAGGTTACATCCGGGGACACTCCATATACATCAGCTAAGAGGTTCGAGGACTTGAACCTATCGCCTGAATTGTTGAAGGGTCTGTATGTTGAGATGAAGTTTGAGAAGCCTAGTAAGATACAAGCTATAAGTTTGCCCATGATCCTGACTCCTCCCTTCAAAAATTTAATAGCTCAGGCTCATAATGGGTCTGGGAAGACCACTTGCTTTGTGCTTGGTATGTTGAGTCGTGTCGATCCGAAAATCGTGGCTCCTCAGGCACTCTGTATCTGCCCCACGAGAGAGTTAGCCATTCAGGTTTGTTTAGTTGAATCTCACATGCTTGCTTTCTTTGTAATTTGTGCAAATTTATTTGCTAGGAAAAAAGTTTGGAGGGTCAGGGTTTAGATTTTATTGTGCACCCGAATTGTTGATAATATTTTGCACTTTTCATAGCACCTGTTTCAATTTTTAACTGTTTCAGAGTTGATGATTCATAGTTTTGGGCTCTGCAACTCTAGCATCCAAGACGCGTTTGTCAACCTAGATTAGCTTTCAAATGACTAATGGGATCCTTAGTGATGAAAATGTTTAGTAGAGTGTTGTAATTTTCTTGCTGTATTGATGTATTGTTTAAACTTTATAAGTTTATATTATTGTTTGATGACCAATACTGAGAAAAAATTTGGCACAGAATATGGATGTGCTTTTGAAGATGGGAAAGTTCACTGGGATAACCTCTGAATTAGCCATACCATCAGATCCAGCTAATTATATCCCAATTCATAAGAGACCACCCATTACAGCACAAGTAATCATTGGCACTCCTGGTACAATAAGTAAGTGGATGACAGCGAGGAAACTGGGCATGAGTCAAATGAAGATTCTTGTATTTGATGAGGCAGACCACATGTTGGCTGAGGTAATTCTTTAGTCATGAAAATTTTATCTTTCACGGTTCTCATTGCACACATGTATTTTTCCGCTAAACTAACTATTACTTTTAATTGGAATATCGTCTGGCTGATGCTTGTTTGGGAAATGATGTAGATACTTTTCATGCTTGTTTAGGTTCTACCACCTGATTGCATGTCCAGTACATGGCTACATGCTCTATTATACTTTGGTTGTGGCTCATGCAATTTACTTATATTTTGAAATGATCTTATTTGTACTTATTACATTTTCATGAATTGGGTGGTGGATCCCCTAGAAAAGTTATTCTACTAGTTTCCTAATCACCATGCTTCACTGAAGCTAAGTTCACCATTTTGTTTGTTTCTGTTTTTTCCCCTTGCGGTGTATATATTTGTCTCCAGTTATACTTATTTGAGCTTTATCTCTCATATTCAGAGTGGTTTCCGAGATGATTCAGTGAAAATTATGAAGACAATTGCGAAAGTCAGTTTCAATTGCCAGGTTAGGATATCAGGACAGGCATTTGGTTTTACATGTGTGGCTCTCAGACATTTTTGAAATCGTATCTTCTAGACTTAACTCAATCTTTTAGGCAATTTTTTGTGTGCAACAAGATTGCATTGTTGATTTTGCATTGGTTTTGTTATTAGGTCCTTTTGTTCTCAGCGACATTCGATGATGCTGTCAGAGCTTTTGTATCAAAAATAGTTGAAGAAATTTTTGTAAGAGATTATAACCAGATGTTTGTCAAAAAGGAAGAACTATCTTTAGAGTCTGTTAAACAATACAAGGTTCATTGTCCTGATGAGCTTTCAAAGATCATGGTGATTAAGGACCAAATTCTTACTCTCGGAGAGAAAGTGGGACAGACAATTGTGTTTGTCCGCTCGAGGAATAGTGCAGGTATGCTGCACAGATCTTTGGTCGACTTTGGCTTTGAGGTCACCACGATTCAAGGTGCTTTGAAGCAAGAGGATCGGGACAAGATTATAAAAGAGTTCAAGGACGGGTTGACTCAAGTTCTAATTTCTACTGATCTTCTAGCTCGCGGTTTTGACCAGAAACAGGTATTGCTTATCCCTTCCTATTGCTGTAATGTTGATTTCCTATGCACATTTCTTCTTTCTGTTTTTTGGATCTGACCAATTACAATGTGGCGGCATCGCTCCTCTCATCTCATGCAGGTCAATTTGGTTGTGAATTTTGATCTTCCTATTAGATATGATAGACCAACTGAGCCTGATTATGAAGTTTACTTGCATCGAGTTGGTAGAGCTGGACGTTTTGGTCGCAAAGGTACTTTTTCCATATATTTAGCATATGAACATTCTATGATGGTACTAGATTTCTGCATTTATTTTCTATTTGGCTCCTCTATGAGTAATTCCTTGGTGAATATTATGGGCATTCTCCTAGTGTTACTCTGTAGTCTGTAATGTTGTTCCCACTCTGGATGATCCTCAATTGTTGGTAATTAAACAGGTGCTGTTTTTAACTTGCTTTGCGAAGACAGAGACGATCTTATTATGGGCAAGATTGAGAACTACTTTAACGCACAAATAACTGAGGTAATTTTTCTTGATTTTATTTTCAGTGTTGCCACTTGTGAGTTCCCATTTAATCCCAATTCATGATGCAGGTGGCCCCATGGAACAGAGAGGAGGAGTTCATGGCAGCCCTGAAAAGTGCTGGATTATCGTGAGTCCTAAATTGATCTGTCTACTTGAGATATCAACAGAAGTGGATGTAAATTATGTTGTCTGCATGATGAGACGAGACTGTACTACTGCAAGAGTGAAGACGACCCTACGTTGTTCCTGCTATCTCCTCATTGTTTTATCTAGTCCTTGTCTGCTTTATTTTGGTGGAGATTTGATATGGATCTTACACTATAAACTCAACTTTCACGCTGGGAGAGACTAGACTTGATATTTATTTTACCACAGTTTTGTGTACATTTTAGAGTATGAAATTCTAGTTCCCTACGCTTCTTAGTTAATTATTCCACAATGCTTTGATATTTAAGATTTCATTTTTTATTTTTTAAATTAACTCTTATCTTAGACCATTAATAATATTCCATACCACTCACTTCCAATCTTGACTTGCCATATCATATCATAATAAAGTGATAGTTGAAGGCATGTAAATGCATTAAAATTTCTGTAATGTAATTAGATGTATTTGGCAATTGCATACCAATAATTTTGAACATCAAAGCCATATTTAAAAAAATTCAGTGCGATTAAGGAAATTAATATTTCACAGTTTAATATAACATTATTTTTTATTTTTATTTTTTAAAAAAAGTAGTATTCCACCTTGAGAACTAGGAGTATATTTTTAATGTGGCACAAACATGTGAGGGGATGAGCAAGTGTTTCTGTGAAATATTGTACTTAGTTGAATAGAAGCTCTTTGCTTGTTCCTAATTATACCCCTAATCCACAATTGAATTTAGAATGAAAAAGTGGTTTGAGTTTGAACATTCCACGCATACATATATATTATATATGATTGATAAATGATGAAACAACTCCTTCATGGATAGCACGTTCAAGTAGTGTCCTTCCACACAAACATCATCATCATCATCATCATCAATCATCTCCCTATATATACAAATACAACTTCATTCTCATCTAAATACATTCTAGGAGAGATTTCAACACCAAAAATGGGAGCACATATTTTGGTGGCTTCGTTTCTTTTTCTGATCTCCGCGGTAGCCGGACATGTCACGTCGGGGAGTGACGTCTTCCACGTCACCGGCAAGGTTCTCTGCCAGGACTGTGCCCAGGGCTGGAACGAATGGGTCAATGGCGCCAACCCCATCAAAGGTTTATTCCTTATTCCCACTTCCAATATCTACCCTTTACTTGCACATACGATAAGGTGTTTTCATGTGCTGCATGCAGGTAGCAAGGTTTCAGTGACGTGCTTGGACGAGAGGGGCAAAGCCGTGCACTTCGCTAGTGACACGACGGATGATTCTGGAGAGTTTGACGTTGCTTGCAAGAAGTACGTCAATGGTAAGAAGCTGAATCCCCAGAACTGCTACGTGAGGCTGGTGTCGTCCCCAGACCCCGTCTGCAACGTGGCCACCAACTTTGCCGGAGGAAAGAGTGGGGTGAAGCTCCACCGCCCCACCGTGGTGTATAGGGACATCTGCAAGTACGTGATGGGACCATTCTATTACACCTCTCCCATGTGTGACGAACCAGATACAAGTGCTGTTGATCATTCCAGCAAAGAAGATGATAATGATGATGATGATGGTGGTGATAAGAGCAACTACTAGATCTTTCTGCTTTATTTACATTTAATTTAATTTACTCATAATGTTTGATAATATGAGCAGATTCAGCAGCGAAGGATGTTTTTCTAATTGTATTTCTGTGCTCACTGGTGATGATTGAGTGGTAAATTTTAAAATCAATTCGTGTCGCCCGACAATCACGTATAAGATGAGATAAGTGGTACGATCTCAATGATTTATCAAAACACCACACATACACTGTTGGAAAATATAAATAAAGTATTCCAATTGTATATATTACAGAAGATAGAAATTTATAGAATTCATTAGCTCAATTGAAGATATTGGACACAGCATTTCTCCGATAGAGGATTTTCCTAACTCTTGGACATGGTAACACTGTTTAATACTAAAAATGTCAAACAAAATCAATCATACTAGGAGGAAAAAAAAAGAACCAGGCTTAAATGAGAAAGAAAACAATATACAAAGAAAAGGTATGACTTCCAAAAGCATACTATGTCTCAGCTGGTTCCAGATGTCTTGGCAGCAAGGTGTGTAAGAGCACGTTTATGATATGTATAACGGAGCTTCTTGTATTTCTGTACAAAGGCTGGAAGATCAATTTCTCCATCAAGAAGCTGCCTGTGCAGGGCCTCAGATTCCTCATCCGTCTTGCTCATTGCATCTGAAATAGTAAAAATATTACTCAGTCTACTGCCTTAAAGATCATCGACTAAAATGTCAAGTTTCACTTGAAAAGGATATACGAAAGTTTTGTGCCAATTGACCCTCACAAGAAATTGAATACATAAATGCCATGCGGTGATTATAACATAAACTAGATGATGTCGAACAATAATTACCATCAGAACATTATAAGTAAATTATTTTTATTTTCATTTAGTTGTCCAGATACATGCATAATATAAAAGAGGACGTAAGGACTATTATTGAGATGAATTTTAACAAGATGAACTGAAAAAACAAATAGTTATCAATAACACTTGCTTTAAAGAGTCAAAGTAATCCAAGTATTTTTCTCTTAGAAGAAACTCCCAGTGTACCTTGAAGTCGATGGAGGAGGGAGAAGGGAGAATAATGCTTTAAGGTCTCTTCTTTTTTCCTCTCTAAATCATGCAACTTTTCTTGAGCAGTAGCTAGCTCAGTAGTTCTGATTATTCTACACTGAAACCACAGACCACGTAGACCCAGAAAATAACATTAAAATTGCAAATTGGAAGTTTATTAATGGAAAAATAATATTTATATGCAATCAAACAGAATTCACCTGATTCCTTAGCTCCATTATATGTGGTTCTTTTTCCAGATTCTCCCCTGTACTCGGGATAATTAACTATATTTAGCACAGACTAGAAAACATATTGCAAAGCAGATAATGAAAATACAGCCAGAGAACAAAAAACTTACTAGCAAGCTGCAGTGTTTCATTCCTGAGTTCATCTCTGACCTATTGAGTAATAAACATAATGAATCTGTGAAATATTTATAAATTGCCAAGAAAACTGCCTCAATAGTTAACACAATAACCATAAGCATGAAGTGCGCAAATGGCGGATAGTGAGAATACAGGCTCGACATACTTAGACACGAATCACAGACACAATAGAGGGATAATTTACACTTTTCCAAGGCCATTAGGGACTGAAATGCATCATCTTAAAACATAAATGCTGCAGGCATATTTCAAATATTGCAACAAAATGATCAAATTTAACAAAACGAACTCAAACTGACCCCCTAACGAAGAGGTTTCATGAACAGTTGTACATTTTTTCCATCTTAAAAAGCAACATTTATTCAATAAGAGATAATATAATCCTTTCCAAAATGTATGATATTTCAGATAAAAACGTGTACTGGCACAAATACATGCCCCAGATATGAGACTTCAACTGCTTCAGGTACTTCACCAGATGCAACACTTCAAAAACTTCATATAATTCACTGCTGATTGCACATACTTTTACATTGCATATATGGTTTTAAAGTACTCAAACTTTGAGTCCTTTAAATGATTGAATTATAAAATTCAAGCACCACATAACACATAACAGCAGACTACAAAGAAAATCGGAATTAGAAATCACACAAAACAGCAACTTACCCTGTTTTGAGTTTTGACCGGTTCTAGTGAATATAAAAGATTCTGATATGCTTCCTTGTCCGACAGAAGTTTTCTTAGCTCATCAACACTAGAAAAATTAGGTAACAAAGATGATAATGATGAGAAACTGTCTCAGGTAGTAAATTTCCTTTTAATGGTGAGAAACTTCTATACAGAATGAACAGACAAAGCAACAAGAAGACAGCTAAATAACAGTGAAAATATTCATTCATCAGTCTTACAAGCGAAAAAAATGTACTTTTCATGAGCCATATCCTCACCAAATAAGAAAGAAACATACCACCACTGAAAATTAGATGCCTCTCAAGTATCATTCTGAAGAAAAATAATAATAACCTAAGTTAATTGATAAGGAAGACAACTCACCTCTTATCTTTCAATATAGCAATGATGCCCGCTGCCTCTGCTGGAGAAACATTTGATAGAGAGCTTGGGCGATCAGTCGGTCTTGATAATCCGAAGTTGCTAGATGTGCTGGCTCCAGGCGTAGTGGGACGTGAAGAACTTGGTGAACTGACAACAGAAGGTGGATACCATGAATCTGTATGCATTTCCTGTGGGCGTTGTTGAGCTTGCTGCTCCTGAGACCCCCTGCAGTTAAATGCAGATAAAGCAAGATATTATATCTCCCTAAACTAGAGAAGTAAATTGATTTCCAACATAATATGACCTTGGATGGATAGGAAATCAAAAGTAAAGAGCATATGCCACAGATGACAGATCTCTACTGCAAAGGGCAGTGTGCTTCTTCATCACAGACAATAGCTTCTCACATAATCACATTCAACTATAATAAGGGTCAAACTTCGAAGTATATATCAAAAGGGATTTTCGGGCATTAAATGCATGCCAACATTTATCAGACATACAGCAGAAATGAAAAGGGACTTCCCCACATTCATACAATATGAAAGAGAAGACAGCAGAAAGCAATCAACTCCAACCCATAAGACCATAAAACTCTTAAATCGACCAAATTGTAAACATCACAGTATGTCTTCTCAGTAAAACTAAGAACACAATTCAAAACTATTCATATGATCTCGAAATGCTTCACTAGTAGCGAAGATCAAGTGCCTACCCTAACAACAATGGTAGAAGAGAAATTGCATTGACGCGATGCCACTAAAGCAGATAACATCTAATTATCATAAATTGGAAATTTCTTCATACCAGTGACAAGAAATTCAGAAGGATTGACCAAGAAGCTTTCTTTTCACAGAAAATACAAAAAAATTTACCAACAGAGAAATTTCCAAGGCACCTAGACCTACTTCAATCATAGGGGTGATCAAATTAAATTTACAAAAAGGAAATTGAGAACGGAAAAGGACTAACTACCAGAAATTTTTAAACATGACTTTGAAGAAGTCTCAGTCGTCGGTCGTCTGATAAAAAATCAATCAGGAAGAAGATTAGAGATTTCGAAACCCTAAAAAACCAATCGATTTGTCGGAAGGAATTCCCAATATAATATGGATCGGATTATGATTGGAAATTTATGTAATTTTTTATTTTTCTTTTTATTTTTGGGTTCACACAAATCACAACATTTTCTAACTTAAGCGTGTTGTAATTCTCTCATTTCTGCGTTCACCAGTTCATTTCCTCTTCTCGATAATTGTATTTCCGTCCTTCAAAATTCCAAAATATGCAATTCAGTCCCTTAATTCGGACGTATTTTAATTTTGGATTGTTTTAGCCCTCTTCCTTTATTTTTAGTGTGTAAAATAAATTGCAAGTTATTATAATCATATTCATTAAAAACAGATTTTCATTTTCTAATTGACTTACATTTACGTTATCTAAAATTTAAAATTAATTAAAAATAAATACTTTTAAAATTACTACTATATTTTAATAAAAAATATTTTATCAAATACCTTGCATTTATTTTTAAAATTTTTTTTACTAACACTATCATCTCTTATGTAGTTATGTTATTCACTAGTATTTCTTATGATCCTAAAATTAAATCATTTCTTGAATCACAATTTTTCTTTAATCTCAAAACAGCCCCAATTAATAGATTTTCATCACATCAGCTCCTTTACATGATCCAATAAGTTTACGGGCTTGTATTATTCTTTATAAACGACTTCATAAATGATGGCCCATATATATATATATATATATATATATATATATATATATATATATATATATGCATGCTTGACTCTCTTTATTTAATACTGTTGGCCCATTTAAGAACCAATATTAAATGGAGTAAAATAAAAATTGAGAATTCTTTCGTAAAACTATCTCACAAAATAATTTCGACCGATTCTTTTTTTTAACCAAAAATATATCTAATCTAAGGCCTAAGCTGCTACAATTATGGTATAATCAATACATATTTTTAACTTTTAAAAAAATTACAAAAATTAGTAAATACCTAATATCCTCTAAAAATAAGAGTATAAACTAAAGTGCATGCACCTTTTTCTCAATACACGGCTATTCGATTCCTAAACCAATTAATTTGAGGGAAGTCAGAATGCACTGTCCATTTACGAGTGGTATTCAATTCATAGATCGACTAACATTTTACACCAAAATTTTTTAAGCTCTATATCGATTGACTCCATACTTATTCGTCATATCCGATAGTTTTGAATATGAGACTTTAGAAAATTTCACTTTTAAGGCATGTCATGCCCTCACCAATAGGTCAACTTTGGATTGCATGCACTCTAGAAAACTTATAATAAAAAGTATATGTATATGATCCAGCATAATTTATTTCTATAAAAAATATTAATAACACACTTCATTAGCTACTTGATTAGTAAGTATACACTATTATTTCAACTGCAAGAGAGAAAAAAAATGACAGGTTTTTCCTAGATTGATAATTATCTATTGTGTGATCATTGTCTAATGGATTGGTCAAGAACTCAAAATAGATACTTTAAATAATAAATTATTATAAAATCTTGCTTCTTTGGGATTAAATTGAAAGATAAAGCAATAATAAATAATGAAGGTTAAATAATTGGATAACATGCAATTAGGCAGTAGAATCAATAGTGTAGATTGAGGCATGCTCCCATATGTTTTCCAGCATTGCTCACTTACTAAGCACTTAAAGCCACCAATTATGGTTTGTATCTGATGTACTATGTATGTATGCATATATTCCAATATATTTTAATAATGGAAAATACCATGTCACACCATCTCATAATTTTTTTTCCTGAAATGGATAAAAAGGGATGAAAATATTTACTAATGAAATTGAGAGCTTTATCAACCAAATATTTTATTGTTAATTTTTATCTTTTATTTATTTTGTTTATCATAGAACCATTATATATATATATATATATATATAGTGTGTGTGTATATCAATCAATCAGCTATTGCCATTGGCTTCATGTTCATTTTACATCATATCCTATCTACCTATTCCTAGCTACATTTGTATTTTATCCCCAATGACCAATATGAAAAGAAGTCATTCCATTAATGTTGTGAAAGAGTGAACAAATTCTTGTAACAAAAAGTTTTAGGGAGACAAATGGTGCCCAATTTTGATTGATTTAACTTTTATCAAAGTAATTTGGGCACTTGATTAGACTTTTCAAAGCTAAATGTAGCTTCAATTACCTAACCTTTTATTCCAAACCACATATATAATACGCTCAACTAATTTACTCCCTCCGTCCCGGGAAGTATTTCGCGTATTGGTGTGCGCGGAGTTTAAGAAAATTTTGTATTTTTATGTATAAAGTAAGAAAGAAAATATATATTTTAGTTGATTTAATGAAAAAAGTGTGTAAAGTTATTGAGAGATGTGGAAAAAGTGTGTAAAGTTTTTGGGAGATGTGAAAAAGTAAATATTATATTGGGATATGTGTAAAAAGTGAGTATTAGTATAATGTATTTTTTACCAAATTTAGTAAAAGTAAAGTGTGAAATACTTTGAGGGACGGATGAAAAAGGAAAGTGTGAAATACTTTGGGGGACGGAGGGAGTATTTATTAATCATAAGTTGTACATACAGGACAATCAAATTTATACTCCATATAAATTGCAGTGTTAAGTGTTTATTTCTTATAAATATAGTAATAGTTTCCTTTAAAATATTAGATTTATTATAATAAACAAAATAAATAAGTAATAGTACTACTTTTTAAAGAATCATGGTGCATAAAAAAAATTACTTTTTAGAATTTCTAGTGTTACTTTTTATAATATTGTGTTATTATTCTGAGAAGATTAAAACTTATGAGTTTAACTCTTGTAAGTTGGATTGCATAAGGCATTTAAGGATATAATAATTTTTTTTAAAGAGTATGCACTTTAATTTATAATACTCTCAATGAAAGAGTCGGTTGAAATATAAATTGTATTAGTAGTTGAGTGATATTTTTTTTTCCCGAAAAATGAATAGTATAAACTTTTATACTAACTAAAGAGTACGACATTTAATATTACGTGGAGAGTATAATTTTCTGAAACCGTCGAACTTGAGCAACCGTGCGTATGGACACACAAGTTTTATTAAAACTTATCATATAAATTAGAGTAATTAACACTACTATTTGTTTTTAAGATTAACATTTTTTTATAAGTAACACTCCATCATAAAAGGGGCTAGCTCTTGCACAATTTGCCTTCAATGGTATTTTTTTTTACAAGGTAAAATGTTTAGAATGTTATTACTAAGAGACTTAAGTTATACGTACGTGAAATGAGCATTTAAATTTTGTTACCTGAATTAAATTAGTCCCAAAGTAATAAAAGTGAAAGTGATGCTTTTAATTATTTGGAAACATTTTTACCCCATGCCTAGCTTGTAGTTGTGGTGTGGTGTGTAGGGTGGGACTCTAGTCAATTTATTGGGCTAAATTAATAAAGTTTTGACATTTTTCCAAGTATAATTAATAACAATAATAATAACTATATATTAATGAATATATTTTAATTAATTGATCAATATTAACATTACAACTGTAGAATATTTTGTGAAACTACAGAAATGTGCACTCTAAAGTTGAAAAAATAATTGCATTATGATGTACTTAGGCATCGATATTCATATAGGATGATATATCAAAACATTAATATTGATGCAAAAACATGGCATTATTTTTCTTAGATCATGAGCTTTTTAAGTTCATATTTATGAATGGATAATGCTAAAATATGGACATACATAAAATAATGAAAAGTAATGTTTTAATTAATAGGAGTAGTATATAATTGTCATACACATGAGATAATAATTGTTATATACTCTATTGTTTCAATTTATTCTCCACTATTACTGAAAAAAATATTTTTTTGACAAATTTATTTATTTTTGGTGAGTAAATAATATTTTTAAGTAATAATTAAATTATAAAGTATGTTGTGTAGGTTAGTTAAGAATGAATATAATACTTTCTTTGTAGTAGATGGTAAAGTTTGATGTAGAATAAACGTAATGGGAAAACATATAATTTAACTTGGGGACATGAGTACCTATAACTAAATACTACTTTAAAATTAATTTCATATAAAATCAATTTTAGGCTGATCTTTCATGATACTGGGTTATTTGTGAGACGGGTCAACCCATTACTAAAGTATGCTAATTGTATATATAAAGTATGTTAAATGATTGTTAAAGTATATTTTTTAAAGTATGCTGAATTATGCATTAAAGTATGATTTTAATGTATTATTAACATACTAATTTAACTACGAATAAACACACTTTAACTATACAATAAGTATACTTTAGTGATGGGTCGACCCGCCTCACGAATAACCCGTCTCACAAGAAATTCTCTCTGCATGTATTTACTATTTATAAATTCTAAACTCTTAACATAAAAAACCATGCAACTACCTAAAGCTAATTTAATTAAATTTAAATTTCTATATTTTGAACATCAATCTATATCGTTTATGAATTGCACCACATCGATTGAAAACCTTAAGTACGCCAAATGATGTGTTTTTATTTGTCGGTTGATTAGGTTGCACTCAAATGCTTGTCAAGATTTAATTAATAGGCCCTATATATCAACGTGATTTAATTAAGTTTATAGTTCACAAATTACAATAATTGAACTAAAAGAAAAAATGACCACTGTTCTTGTCTTAAAAGTGGTTCTCAGTATTAATTTGTCAAATATTGTGGGAATTTCTATTTTAATCGAATTTTAATAATGATTAATTAAGTGGTTAGTCTCACTAATTATAGTTTTTTCAGCTGTGACTGCAATTGGAACATGTTTGAGAATTTGTAAATTTAACAAGACCAATTTTTATTATTAATCATTTATTCACTTTGATAATGATTATAATTAAGCTGTTTGTCTCACTAATTATTAATTTTTTAAGCCGTGGGATCGTATTACGCTTTAAATATACGAAATCTTATTCTTAGTTACTCCATCCGTACATCAATAATTTATTTCGTTATTGTCGTCGTTTAATCAGCGATTTTTTTTAAGTAAAAGGATCACACTCTGTCGCACACTATTAATTGTTAATTATTGTATATTAATAAAATAATAATTTCCTTAATTCATGTTAAAAATAAATAAATATTAAAAAATTATTTTTTACCAACGGAATATTTAATCGATAAAAGTCTTAATTTTATTATTAAATAAATTGATTTAGTAACGAAATAACAACAAAATATGTTGGTAAAGTGGTGGTTGATACTCCATTCGTCCGATTCTAAGGTATCCATTTGCTTTTTGCACGTGGATTAAGGAGTATTAATATTATATGTAAAGTGAGTAATTGTATTAGAGGGAAGTGGTGTGTCATATTGTGTATTTTTTTACTAAATAGAGAAAATAAATACCTTTAAAGCGGAAGCCAGAAATAGTAAAATGGATACCTTAGAAGCGGAAAGAGGGATTATTTATTTACCAATGAAAATCTAATTTCATTAATAAATAATTTCATTGCAAATTTGTTGCTAATAATTCGTTGGCAGTTTATATAACGATTTTATTGGTAAATAACGACGAACATAATGTTGGTAAAATCGTAAAAGTATTATAAATCCGTTAGCATTTCATTGCTTAAAAAAACAAATGTAGTAAATTTTATTGGTAACGATTTTTTTTTATTTTGTTATTATTTTTCCTTAGTTTATCTTTTATATATACGTACTCATATTTTATATTGGAAAAGACTTGTGTGAAACCGTTTCACATAAGGGTTTACGATGAAACGGACAAAAAGTGATAGTAACTTTTATAATGAAAAGAAATAATGCTATTTCATGAATAATTTATAGTATAATTGAAAAGTGATAACATTTTATAACGAAACTGATAATTATTTTAACAACTGTAAAATGATCTCACGTGAGACGCAAGACCTACCCTTTTATGCTTGAGTTGATATACGGTGCACCCTGGTGTAAGGATGCACCCATATGTGTATAACTTTTTATTCTATAATGTATACATGTTTTTTAATAATTGTATGCTTTTTTCACACTCAATTTTTCATTAAAAAATAGCATTCATATGTGTATATTTTTTATTCAATAATGTATGCATGTTTTTTAATAATTGTATATTTCTTTACACTCAATTTTTCATTAAAAAAACTAACAAACAATTAAAGTGTATAAATTTTTTTTTATAATTGTATAGTATATTTTGTTCATAATTGTACTCCATGTTTTTTAAAGTGGATGCATCGTAGTATTATCCTTTATATTTTGGCCATTTATTCTTAAATTTTAATATTAATTTTAAAAATATAATCGTTCCTTAAAATACTTTTTTGTAATTTTTTTATATTCAGTTTTACTATATTGAAAAATAAGTGAGGTTCTTGTGCACCCGGGCGCACGGAACACATTTCGTGCGCCTTTACAATTTTCATGCCCCTTTACAATTTAAACCCCTAGCAATACATATGTTTAAATAGGATGGGAGGGGAGGGTTGTGTTCACATGGGGACACGGAGCATCTTTCCGTGTCCCCGGGCGTACATGAGCTTTTGCCTTGAAAAATAGTAAAAGTTCTCTTAAATTCGTTTACTTACACATATTACTAGCCTTACATAAATTGCATATTAATGCGCATTGGAGACGTAGCCGACTTTCGTGCCTAAAGAAATTTATTGCTTCAAACAGACAAAATTTCCTAAATTGGGAAAATCTGCTCGTCAGGAAAAAAAAAAAAGTTACACGTATATGTATATGGAGATAATTTTCTTTTTAAAAAACAAATACTCCCCGTCTTAGGAAAGCTTGCACATTCATTTTCCGCATGAAAATTAAGAAAGTGATAATAACTTTTAGGAGTATTATGATATTTTTAAGTAATTAAATAAATGATAAAGTATGTTAGGTGAGTTAAGTAGGGGTGATTTTTTTATAAATAAAGTGTATGGAGAAGGTTATTGTGTTTAAATTTTTGTTTTTTTAGGAAGGTGCAAACTTTTGTGGAACAATCCAAAATGAAAAGTGTGTCTGAAATGGGATGGAGGGAGTATTTCATTTTTAAAATATTATCAGTTAATCAAATTAAACATATTATTAATTCTCAGTGTTTATACTTTAAATAATAATATTTAAGAAATAGGAGATATATATGGAGTAAGTTACTCCCTCCATCCGCCCGAAAGGTCCACATTTTGTCATTTTGGGCGTCCGCACCAAAGGTCCACATTTCTCTTTTTAAACACATGGGACCCACACACCTCACTAATGTAATAAATTTATGGGACCCATACACCCCACTAATACATCTTAAATAATAATACTCTTTAATCCACGTGCAAAAAACAAATGTCCACCTTTGTGGCGGATGGACGGAGTATTAAGATAGTTGATCCCAATGGCGATAGTATAATGCTAACTTGTATAGTGATTTAACAACTGGATTTTGTGCCAAACTTGGTAAGGCCGGCAGCAATAAAGATGTATTCTTTGCCATTTCAATCATTCTTCCTAAATCTTCTCTTTTAATTATGCTTTTAGTCTTCAATAATTTTTTTTTTGTGTAGTATATATAAAATTTATTTAACCATAATTACAATACCCACAATAATTGATCCATACTAGCTATAAAAATAGTTTTTGTGTCGATGAGATGAATTACAAAATTATTCTACATAAAAATAAATATTTTCAGGTAACTATCTAGAAAATTACAGTTTAGTTCTAATTTATTACTCTCTCCATTTTAATAATTACAAAAAAAAATGTGCAAAAATTACTGGGA
This sequence comes from Pogostemon cablin, assembly GCA_023678885.1. Lineage (NCBI taxonomy): Eukaryota > Viridiplantae > Streptophyta > Magnoliopsida > Lamiales > Lamiaceae > Pogostemon > Pogostemon cablin. The sequence continues at coordinate 4,068,753 of CM042983.1, forward strand.
CTGTGGATGTATTAGTTAACTATTCTGGATGTTCTACATTTCATAATGAATGCAAAAACTAGTTTGCATCATGTTTTACACAAAATCGGGTTTTTTTGTATAATGAAAAGTTATTTTTCGAACAATAAAGGGTTATTTTATAGTATAACGGTAATATTAGTATTGAGAATGAATTTTTTCAAGTCTGAGTATTTTTATACATTTTAAAAAGTAAAACTCATATTCTAAAAAATAAATACACTACTGTACATTAGTATGTGACTCCCATAAAATATTTTCATACTAAATTTATATGGAGTATATATCTGCATTAAAGACTTTTAAATTTGTACTGATTATTTTATGTGGTACCTTTCTAAGTCAACATGAAAGATTAGAAACTCAAATATTCCTTCAGTCATACACATATATGCACAACAACTGTGTTGGAGCTGTAGAATAGAAGAGTGACTAATCATTTATCATCACATTTCTACTCTTAGTTTCTTTACAATCTGATGTGGGACCATAATACTATAAAAGTTAAAGTAATATAAATAAAAAGTGATACTCGAATTAACGAAAAATGATAATGGTACAATAAATTATTCGTGAAAAAATCCGATGTAAATAAAAATGTAATATTATTTTAAATAAAAAGTTATATTAATTTTATTCCGCTAACTAATTGGGCAAGTACATATATTTTGAATTAAAGTTATATACTCCCTCCGTCCCGCCCATATTACACCCTTTACTGTAACTTTTGTGAGAGCTTTATGCAGTCAAACTGTGCACTTTGACCGGGAAATAAAAGTTCTAATTTCAACTGAAATTTTCACAACCCACGTCTATATAATTTTGACAAATATCTAAAATTAAATAAGTCAACAACTCAACTATTTCCGAAAAATAAAGTGATTGAACTTTTTTATAGCATACTACATACATTTTTTTAATTTTTATTTCTTGAAAAAAGAAAAAGAAAAAAAAGATGTATGGATTGGGAATTCTCACAATTTTGATTACATTGTGAATAAAAAAGTGGAAATAAAATATAAAGAAATTAAAGTTATTAAAAAAAAAAGCAATAAGGTTTATTAAGTGAAGTATAACTCTTGATTTGGACGTGACATTCTGCCTAAATGTGATGCCCTTTATTAGTAAAGGGAGGGGGAAAATGTGGAGGGTATTTTGGAGAGAAGAGAATTAATGGGGGACGACGTCGTATTGATGTAGGAGTAGCGTAGCCCAGTGGCCGACCCTTATGCCTACGTACAGACGCAAAGAAGATCCAAAATATTTGTAGCGTAAGCGCCAAAACCTTCCATCTCCTCTCTTCCTTTCTCTCTCTTCTTTCTCTCTCTCATCAAATATTATGATCTAACGCTCCAACAAAATCTTGAGCCACCCCTTGTGATCCTGATCGTCCCTTGAATTCAGTTTTTCATAAATTTAGGCTTTTGTCCCTTCCTTTAGCTTAGGTGTAGATTTGTTGTTCATTTCTAAGTTGCTGGTTGTTTAGGTTAGCCCCTCTCTCCTCTCTCTCTTGATCACCAATGGTAATTCTGGTATAATATTTTCTTTCTCTTCTTCTTCTTTATTCACATTACCCCCTCTCTCTACTGGTGTGTGATGAGCGTGAAAGAAAGAAATTTTTGATGAGAGAGAATATTGTTGTTGCAGGATAGAATGCTGGTGCCTCCATGGCTGGAGAAGCTTCTTAAGACGCCTTTCTTTAACGACGTCTGCCGGGCTCACGGCGACGCCGCCCGGTCCGAATGCAACATGTTCTGTCTCGACTGCAATGTCGACGCTTTCTGCTCTTACTGCCGATCATCCAAACACTCTGATCATCAAGTCATTCAGGTCTCATTACTTTTCTTTGTCATTAATTAATGTAATGCTGTAGTAGTTATGAGGTTGAGTTTAATTAAAATGACGTTACGTCAAGAATTGGGGTTCAAGATTCTTGTTTTCTTCGCCTAAGATTGTATTCTTGATCACATATTTGTGGGTTGCAGATAAGGCGATCTTCTTACCACGATGTGGTGAGAGTTTCGGAGATTCAGAAGGTTCTAGATATAAGTGGCGTTCAGACATACGTGATCAACAGTGCGAGGGTTTTGTTTCTGAACGAAAGACCACAACCTAAGAGTGGGAAAGCTGTCACTCATATTTGTGAAATTTGTGGGAGGAGTTTGTTGGATACATTTAGATTCTGCTCTCTTGGATGTAAGGTATGTATGTAGTTATATATCATCAACCATTCTTGATTAATCTTTTCTTATCTAATGATGATAATGGTGGGTTTGGGTTTTCCAACCGACATTTCATCTCACCATCACTCTACATAACATTTAACCAAACCCACCCCATTAATTAATAATGAAATTGATATTGAAATTAAAAGCCCCCTCATATATCTAATCCCCCATTGATAAAGAATGAGCGATCATCATCATACTTTACCCACATTCATATCCTTTTCATCGCATAACCAACTAATGCCCATCATTATCATCTTTTTTTGTTATCTAATGTGTGTTTCATTATCATCATTGCCATTACGTTTTACCCTCCCCTCCCATCAATTATTAAGCTTTATAAGCTAATGAGTAATTAATTAATTGATTGAATGTAGTTAGTAGGAATAAAGAAGAATGGGGATGCAAGCTTTAGAATGCAAAGAGGAGGGAGTGAAGAAGGGGAATCATCTTCATCAATAATAAGAGAGAAGAAAGATCAAATATTGCGTGAAGGCTCACAACAAGACATATACCCGCCCACACCTCCTCCACCTCCTTCAACTTCAAAATCAAGAAGAAAAGGCATTCCTCAAAGGGCACCTTTTAGGTCCTAATTTTCAAATTAATATTTCTCTAATTTACATTTTCTTGAAAATAGTAGTTATTAACAATCAAATTTAAAACCCACTTTATACAACTCACGTTTTGGGGTCCTTGTCCCCCAAAAAACAATTGTAGGTAACATTTTATTTCATGGGGGGATTCTTTCTTTTTCTTAAAAGGGTGGGTGGGGGTGGGGGGTAGGGGTCCCAATACAATACTAAAGAAAACAAAATCTGTTGAGGGAGGAAAGATGATGGATTGATCAATAATACAGATTTGTTTATTCGCAAGGGTGTAAATGTAATTAAGGAATAATTAAAGAGGCAAAGTGGTCTTTGTTGAGTCCATCCCCGTTTTATGGTTTTCATGGGGCCCATCAACCCACATGGCCCGTTTACATAAAGAACAACATCTTTTTACTAGTTTAATTAATTTAATATACATCCAATAATCCAATTTTAGCTTTCTTTAATTCCTTCTAACCTGATTTTGATTATTAGATTTGATTCTTTGCTTTATATTACATGTTTCGTGTCTCCCTTTTTTTTCTCTCTCATAATCACAAAATTTCAGATGCAGAGGTTGTTCGTGGCTGTAATTGGTTGGAGCCAAACTAGTAGGTATTAATCAATTAATTAATTGTATAATGTATTATTAGGTAATGTGTGTGATCATATTTATATCATAATATATTAGCCATTATAAAATTTTGCATTTTAAAATTGACTTTGTTTGACCTAATCTTGATCACCATCGCGAATTTTCGAGGGAAAATTACACTCTTTTTGGACTGGATTGGTTTAGATAAGAACAAATATATATTCAATATATGGAGTATGAAAAAGACTTTCATCGAATCGGTTTATACTTATACCCAATTCATATATTCTATTATTCTATTAGGTTCACTTTTATTTTTAGACTTTAATATATTATTAACCTTTTATATATATATATATATATATATATATATATATATATATATATATATATATATATATATATATATATATATATATATATTTATTGAGTTTGGATGAAATATTTTTTAAGATACATTCCCAATGAAGCAACTAGAAGGGGATATTCAATAAATATATACCAAATTAAAATGTCATCTTTTTTTTAATCAATTAGAAGCAATACATCTTACAATATAAAAATATATTCAAACCTATTGTTGAACTTAATAGGATAATGGTCCGCCCTAACTATTGTACTCTCTATTCATAGACTACCACCATCTATATATTGCCATATCTTAAATATGGGTTTGGTTTGGTGTACAGTGAATTAGATACTATATCTTTAATTTACTAAACAAACCGTTTAATTAATAGTGGATCCCATAATTATTTTACTGATCTCAACTTACAAATTTCAAGGGTAATTTTGATTTTACCCTAACCATGAAATTTATTTGAAAATTTGGACGAATCTCCGGATGTGATCGTAATTTTTTTTTCTTAAAAATATACCATATATATAAATAAGCCCAGCCCAACAAGCAATACAGTAACAAACATGGGCTCAGATGTTCTCGGCGATTCTTATAATTTTCTTTTTGAAGTGGCCCAACATATTTAAGCCCTGTCCAGCCCAGCTGCCATCCATATATACCAATTCATGGAACCCACGGAAATAAAAAGGAATGGGAAACCACAGTAATAAATGAATAAATAAGTAAAATGAATTAAATATTAATATTTTTTAAAAATAAATTCAATAAGGTAAAATAGCGCCATTGCTCCCTCCCACCATTCGCAACCGTTAAAGGGACCTGGTCCACTTGGACGAGGCCCGATCCAAATGGGTCAGGGAACCATCTCCCGGTGTAGATGATGAAACATCGCTCAATATATTATTCCCTTGGAGATTTATCACCACAATCAATGATCGATCCATCGACAACGATCGCTTTAATCGTGACAACGATCTCCTCTCCGTCGCCGGCGGCGGCGGCAGAACCAGCGACGCACAACGCCGGAGCAAACCAATTGTTCGCGGCGGCTGCTCGTTAGATCTCGAATCCAGCGATTGCGCTGCGGTTATTTGCTCGTGAATCGAAGATCTGCACAGGGGACAGCTCTGGTGCGCCGCGAACCACTGATCGATGCAGGCCACGTGAAACGCGTGTTTGCAGTTAGGTAAAAGGCGGATCATGTCCTCCTCCTCCAACTCCCCCAAACACACAACGCATTCTTCCAATTGATCGCATTTCATGGCGGAGAACGCGACGATCGGGATTGTTTTCAGGATTTCGTCGTCCACTCCGGCGGGTTGCGGTTGCGCCGCCGCGGTGGGGGAAACCTGGCGCCGTGCGCAGTACTTGACGAGGAGGAAGTGGTAGAACACTATGACCACAGCTGTAACAGTTATGCCTACCATGGAAATCAGCAGCGGACTGAGGTACGAACTTTTGGTGCTACCTTCAACCAACGGCGGTGATGTCACCCCTTCCATCGATCATCTCAGCCGTTCAATTTCCCGGTACGCTGTAGATTAATTTCACGAAAATAGTATACACAAATCTGTGATTTACAGAGTAATTTTAAGGCTTTCAGCTCACTAGATATATGTCGTTATATAGAACAAAAAGAATTCTTCTTTATTAAATTAAATTAAAAAAAAAATTAAGAAAAACTTAATCTAGTTTACAAGTGAGACTGAGAGAGTGAATTGGTGTAGTGTAAACACGATCAGGAAAATAGACGTGTTAAGCTATAGAGGTGGCAAATGGCCGAAAGACTGGTTCGTAGATGACACGTGGGTGGTGAATTTGGCAATCTTGAAATACAAGTGTTTGAAGTTCAAAATCTAGGTATAAAAGGACAGAGAGTTGTTGAGAATTTGGTATTTAATGGATAATTTTACGTTGCAAAGGATTTGACATTCTTCATTAATTAACGATGCGTAATTTGTTAATGTTGTTAATTGTCAAATGTTTAGTTTGATGATTGCCATCGGTTTCTTTACACGTAAGTACTCTATATTAATGAACTAACATCACATAATGAATTGAAATAAAATATAAAATTAAAGTTCCTAAGGTTTCATCAAAATTAGATCATCGGCTAAGATTTAACCCCTACTCTCATTTCACACTGAATAATATTTTTCAATGTTCCATAAAAATTTACATATTTCCATAAAATATAAAAAATAAAAAACAACCACACTTCCCCATACATTTTATATTTATAAAAAAAATCATCTCTACATAACATACTTTATAATTTATTTATTATCATTATATCTCTAAAAGTTATCACTTTCATAATCTCCGGTACCGGAATTGAAGATGCAATCTTTTGTGGGACGGAGGGAGTATATATTAAAGATACAATTATGTTATTTGTAGCGATGTATATATATATTTTTTGTTCTTGTTTTTTTCAAATTTAAAGAAATTTGATGTCCCATATCCACCCCATTTTTTCAAAATTTTAATGCTTGTGGTAATTTTTTTTTTTTTTAAAGCAGACTTTTTGTATACTTTATTAATGTTCGGGAGCAATTTAATATTTTAAACTAATGTTATGAATTTATATGTATTAAATAGAGATATTAATTTAATTTTTGTGTGAATAAATATTGGATCAGCAAAAACAAAGACTTTGAAAGTTTTGAAGAATTGATTCGAAAGTATTTCGCGACATGACCACATTTTCTGGTTGATGCCTCGCCAAATCTCCCAATTGGATACATTTTACTTTATGAATTGGTTGAAGATTCACTTTGATTTTCTACATAACTTATTCCCATTTGATCTGATTCCATTTCCAAATTAAAATAATCAAAACAATGTAACCACATTGTTTGTAAACTTTTAACTGATGTGACATTCAATCATACATCAGCCACTCATCAACGATCTCATCCCAAGTAGATTCTCTCTCTGAATTTCTCTCACTAGATCATCATCCATGGTGTCCAGATGTTTAGCCTTCCATCTCCATCCCTCTCCCCACCACCACCCACTTCTCTTCTCAAACTCCCCTTTCAACAATAAACCCATCTTCCCAACCAACTTAACTGAAAAACCATCCATCTCACTTCAACCCAAAAAATGTCGACCACTCATGGCAACATCCAACTCAAACCCTCTCCACTTCAACGATTTCGAACCCGACCCGACCCTCACCAACGATGAACTCAAGCCAACGACGTCGGATCGCCGGAGCTTCTCCGGCCTCGAGATGGCCACCTTATGGGTGGGGATAGTGGTGGGAGTGCCGTCTTATTACCTCGCCGGAAGCCTGGTGGATCTCGGAATGTCGTGGTGGCAGGGGATCGCCACCGTCGTCGCCGCCAACGTCATCCTACTATTCCCCCTGATCCTGACCGGCCACCCCGGTACCAAGTATGGAATCTCCTTCCCTGTTCTTGCAAGATCCTCGTTTGGGATTCGAGGGGCCCACATACCCACCCTTCTCCGGGCCTTAATCGGGTGCGGGTGGTACGGAATCGAATCGTGGATCGGTGGAGAAGCCATTTTTATACTTCTTCCAAGAATCATCAAACAGTCATCTCTAGCTAAACCCCTGTCTTGGTTAGGAACCTCCCCCCTCGAATTTGTCTGCTTCATCGTATTCTGGTCGGCCCAGTTGGCTTTCGTGTGGAATGGGATTGATTCGATTAGGGAATTGGAAAAATACTCTGCTCCAATTCTAATCCTTCTCACCTCTCTCCTCCTCATCTGGTCCTACACCAATGCAGGTGGCTTCACCCACATGCTTTCTCTCTCATCAAAGCTTTCCACCTCCCAATTCTGGTCACTCTTCTTCCCTTCATTAACAGCCAACATAAGCTTCTGGGCAACCGTTGCACTCAACATCCCGGACTTCACCCGATTCGCCAAGACCCAGAAGGATCAAATCAAATCGGCCTCCCCGTTTTCATGGGGTTATTCACGTTTGTCGGAATTGCAGTAACCTCTTCAACCAAAGTGATTTTCGTAGAAGTGATTTCGAACCCAATTCAACTCCTGGGACAAATAGGTGGAATCTGGACTAAGATTATAGCCATCCTAGGGATCAGTTTAGCCACCCTGACAACCAACATTGCAGCCAATGTGGTCGCCCCTGCAAATGCCTTAGTCAATCTGAGTCCATCCAAGTTCACATTCCGAAGGGGTGCGGTTCTGACCGCGCTGGTCGGGATCGCATTTCAGCCGTGGAAGCTTCTGCAGTCAAGTGAGAGTTTCGTGTACACGTGGCTGGTTGGGTACTCTGCGTTGATGGGCCCAATTGGGGCCATAATCTTGGCTGATTATTACTTGATCAAACGATGTGATCTGAATGTGAAGGATTTGTACACCATGAGTTCTGCAGGGGCTTACTATTACTCTGGTGGGTACAATTTGGTGGCAATTGGGGCATTTGTGGTTGGGATTCTGCCAGTGATTCCTGGTTTCTTGAATAAAGTTGGAATCTTGACCTCTGTGCCCAATTTGTTTACTGTGATTTATAATAATGCTTGGTTCTTTAGCTTCTTCTCAGCTGGGGTTTTGTACTGGCTGATGATGTTATTATTGAAAATCAGAGATGATGAACTGCACATGGAGCCACTGCTACCTAAATCTGCATCTTAGTTTTATATGAATTTAAAATGCTGTATTTTATTTATAATCTTTTATACCAGGTTAATACTCTTTTCTTTTTTTTTGGTAAATTTTGGGTAAATTCTACCCATGACTATGAAAAATGGAATTTATATATTTATCAAATTAACCTCTTATGTGCAGTTAACGAATGAGTTTCATTACTTATGGACACAATAGTGAGTTTTGGATGTGAAAAAAGAAGAAGAAGAAGAAGTATGCTTTATGTATGTATTTGAACGACTTTTATCATATTATTGTTACTATCTCATTCAGACTCCTAAATCCTGATGTGTGTATTTTTTTTTTTTTTTTTTTTGACAGACTAAATCCTGATGTTGGGTTAACAATTATTTTAAGATTTGGACCAAGTCATTTTATTAATTTCATCGCATTACGACTTTCATAACAATTTTTTTTTAAAGGAATAAACGAAGAAGGAATGGGCCTGGTATTTAGAGTTCAATAATTTGGCCCAGATATAGTAAGGCGCGTATTTTTCACATTAAGTCTATGGCCCCTTTAGTTTGGGCCAAGATTAATCAAGTCTACATACTTGTAAAATGTCTGTAGAGTTGTACATATAAAAAGAAAAGGTTAAAAATGTATAATACGCCATTAATATGTCTATTTCGAAATTCTATGTATGCATAATTCTATATGTTGTGTTGTACTATAATTTACTGCTTAGTGCTTTAAGTACATATATGAATTAATTATTATATTATATACCATATATGAATGAATGAAATTCTAGCATTAGAACAATGACAATTATTAAGACACGAAATCTGAAAATTTGAAAAGTGAGCATGCATGGTAAGACTTTAATCATACGAAAACGATTTTCTAATGATTTACATGGAAATTATTGTTACCTAATATGGTTGACATAGTATCATTTGCCGAAGAATTTTAGTTAATCTGCATTTATTTATATAGTATGGAACAAATGACTTAAGTGCACATAATGTATTTTTCTTATATAAAATCTTTTTCGGACAGTTTCTTTGTAGAATTTATGTGTACTCAAAGGAGAAAATATTTTTCTAAATTAATATCTGGTACATTTAGTTAATACTTATTGTTTCTAAATATAATACATAGCACTCGGAATAAATTAATTGTACTAAATCGGAAAATTAAAACTCTTTCCGTTCCGAAACACCTTTCATGTTTATTGTTTTATGCTGCTAAAAAGAGTTAATTTTTTTTACAAAATTTATTGAGTATGTTATGTTTTAAGGGGAAGATGAATAGATGATAAATTTGAAAGAAAAAAATTGTATATTAAGATTATTAGAATAGTTGGACAATGGCCTCTCTTTTTTTTTTTTAATGTGAAGATCAGTATTGTAGAATAAATAAGTACTACTGATTTAATTACGAGAGTGAGAGTAATATTTTTAACAGATTATAGAAGTGTTAGCCGAACTCAATACATACACAAAATAACAAAGTCTCTTATGAGACGCTACCTTCATGAGTTTAACAAAATAAGTTTAACAAACTTGAATTTTAATACTACACATACATTCATAAATGATGTTGAATTCGAATTCAATTAGCTAAAAAAATTCCACACCTGAATACATGATCACATTTAGACTTGAAAAGTCAAATAATATTTAATTAATTGACCCAAAAGTATGTTTTAAGTATTCCAAGTCGAGTAGTGTAAACTCTTGCAAATTATCAACTTGAGTAATTAAATTATATAAGATGATAAAATGTTCAACATCTAATTTTAATAATTTACTTAAAATATCTTCATAAGGACACCCATCTTAAAAAAAATCTTCTAAAATATGACATATGATGAATATTAGTATTTTATTTTGAATTGGTAAAGGAAGTTGGCAATTTCAAAACATTTATTTTAGTTAAATGCTAGTATAATTTTTTTTTCTATATGAATACTGTGGTATCTTGACTTATAGATTTGAAATTAAAGCAATATTGATGACTCATCATGCATATGTATATTTAAGAAAAAATTTATTATATAGATTTAATATTGAAGTTAATCAATTAATTAAATTATTTATTTATATATAATTATTATAATTTCGATTCAAAATATTGGAGTTAATTAATTAAAATCAGGTTTTCTATGATTTAAAACACTACAAAAAAAATATTTTTTAGCAACTGAATTTATCAACGGAGTTCAATTCGTTGGTAATTACCAATGGATTAGCAACAAAAATGAAAATTTTATTTTAGCAACGGAATGCCAACGGATTTATTCTCTATTTTAGCAATAGAATTCAATCCGTTGGTAATTACTAACGGATTACAAAGGGAATCATTGTATAAATTACCAACAGAATTATTAGCACGGATTACCAACGAAATTATTTACCAACGGAACTAATTTTTGTTGCTAAAATTTTACCAACCACCACTTTATCAACAGAATTTTACCAATGGATTCCGTTGCTAATCTGCTAGTATGCCAATTTAATAATGGAATTAAGACTTTTACCAACGAAATATTCCGTTGGTAAAAAATAGTTTTTTATGGAAGTCGTACTAATAATAAAAACTACTATAATAAAAACACTAAGCTAAAATTAATAAAAGAAAAATAAATTACTTTTGAGATTAATTATCTAATTAATTTGACAAGTCTTTTTAAACAGTACACGTGGCATGGGAGTACAGTTTATTTTGAAATTATTACAGTATTTGTGTTTCACATTTTTAATTTCTCCAAATTCCAGAACATAAGGAGATGCTGTCGGGGAATTCAAATGTTTGAATTGAACTTAATGAATTTAAATAAAATGTGTTACGTGTGTATAATTATAATTTACTTGATTATATCGGGCAATTTAAAGATTTTTTAGTTGTTGAATTTTGAAATATATTTAGTAATTGAAAATTTTATCACTTGAATAAAATTTGAATTTATATGTTTATCGCATGTGTACCATCCTATTTTATTTAGGAGAGAATTGTATGATAACTGATAAGTGATATTTTCACCTAAATTTTAGTGTCTTTTTATGTCCGTTTTCGTAGTATTTCATTCGTATTTATGTGTATTTTGGTTGTGTTTTGTGTTTTTATGGAAATGTGTGTGAATGAGCTTAAACGTATGAATTTTAGGTAAAAATGGATTCTAGACACAATAAAGAAGATGTGGGAAAGACGGAGCTCAGTTCAGAGTTGAAACGAGGGAGAACGAGCCAAAACAAAATGCTGAAAACACACGTCCAACTTGAGTAATTTTTCTGTATTCATGTGAAGATCAAAACTGGACGTATGATATATGTTGGAAAGCCACAGAAGAGAGGATCACGTGAATGCAAGAATCACTCAATTCGGGGTCCAAACGAGAAAGTTATGCGCGAAACGGTGAGACTACGCTGCTGAAAACAACCGAACTCGAGTTGCAAGGTCCAACTCAACTTGTAACTCGAGTCGAGCAGGAGGTCAGAATTTGTCCAGTGAGCTTACTCAAGTTGCAAGGTGCAACTCGAGTTGCCAACTCGAGTCGAGTTGGGGTCCAGAAATTATCCAGAGGGCTTACTCTAGTTGCTTCATTTTATATTGATGGATGGTTTGTGTTGTTTTTGCATGTTATGTGTTTTTGTTTGTTTCTTGTTTGGTGAGTCTTTTCTTTTATGTTTTGTGTGTATTTTTATTCTTGTTTAGGATTGTTGGTGGTTTGTTTTTGGGATGTCGTTAGTCATTTTTGAAAATGAGTGATGATATGTTGTGGTGATAAGTGATGACAAGTTATGATTAAGAATCTCTACATTTTCAAATTGTGACATGTTTTATTTAACTTGTTCAATTTTGAGATGAATGTGGTGTAATAAGTTCCTTAAGGTCCAAGCATAAGCTTGTGAGCATTTGAGCCTCAACCGTGCATACATAGTATTTTTCATGAGTGGATTGATTATGTTTGATAAGCTAGAACTTGCTCAAGGACTATAGGAACGAGCCCGATTAGTGGAGATTAGTGACATGATCTAAGGTCATCCTTGTCATTAATAGTCATTGCCATATATTTCCATACCATGAACTGTTGGCTTTCGATCGTTTGGTTAACGTGACCCGTTAGGGTTCCATGTATTTCTAACAAGCAGCGGAAGCAAGTAAACATGAAACGCATTACCTTTCACCAAGGGTTGATGTAGAGGTTGAATTCTCGCTGGCAGACTGCGCAGTCCCACGAGAATAGCCATAAGTTCTTCTTCTGATGTCGGAATTGAGTGGTCTTTACGCTCAGACGATCCTCTCTTCGACGGCTTTCCGTCAGTATATAATACATCAAAATCGGATAACTGTACGATTTTATATGAATTTTGAAACATGACGAACTGCAGCAGCAAACGACCTTCCGGTCTTCTGCTGTATGTCCCAAGTCGATCTCGACGTCGTGTGGGCGACGATCTACGAGACCTACTCAATCTGCTATCAACCCTCATCACACGTGAATAATGAATTAGATTAGGGTTCCAGATAAGCTGAGGTGACTTATATACATGGGCTACAGCAGGGACCAGGAGGAGAAATTGGGTTGGGCCTCCATTGGGCTTAAGTATCCAAGCTTAGCCCAAAGCTTATACTTAAGTCCAATAATAATAATATATTCCACTAAAATATTATTACTGCACTACCGTACCAATCCCAAAATTACGTTTTGGGCTCCTTCTTATTATGAGCCCGTTAGTCTCCCCATGTTTAAGATATACAATGTCCATTAATTAATTTAAGTTACTGACAACTCAATTAATTAATATCTCATCCAAGAGTAGTACCACTCAACCTCATTATCATGCCGGAATAAATTCCACCTGCAGGGTTTACATGATAATCCTTATGAGCTCCTCAAGGGGACATCATCAACCTATGACGGACACGGATTCCTTCTACAATCAACAGCACACCATAGATACAGTACTATTTCCCAACTCACCGAGTTTATTGATTTAATTGCATCTAAATCTCACCCATTGATGAATCAAATAAATATATACTGCCCTACGTGTCGAGGTTATTGTATAGGGATTAAGAGCACGAACATCCATAATAACAGAGATCAAGTTCTTCTATAAGTCAGTATAAGTTGAACGATCTCAGGTGGTCCTGCTCAATACACATAAGTGCACTAGAGTGATTCTATAGCCAAGACAAGCTAATACCAAACCACACTACAACCATCCCGATAGAGAGTCCCCGTCTATCTCGGTTGTGAGCATCTGTTTATACTTTATAAGGAAACCGATAATATGATCTTCCGCGTGTTGTCGCACAACATATTATCTACAGTATAAAGTAAGTGGACTATTGCATCATGCATATAAATAAATTATAAGATGCAATCATTTGATCATATGATTCTCATTTCAAATTAATTGTTATAACATTGTTCATACTAAACCTAGACTTTTAGTATACAATCCAACAATCTCCCACTTATACTAAAAGACTATGTTGTTATGTCTTCCGCCATACATCTGATTCCCACTCCCACTACACGACCATTAAAAGCTCTCGCCTTAAGGTCATTGTTAATGGATTTACTAGGTTATCATCCGATGCAATCTAGGTGACAACAACCTTCCCCTCATCATACGATTTCTCATAACAGGTGGTACTCGCGCTCCATGTGTTTAATTGCCTTATGGACTTGTGATTCCTTCAAGTTTACAACTGCACCAATATCATCAATATAAATTTTGATATCCTTGGGCAAACTTAGAAACACTACAAAGTCCATCATGAAGTTTCTAGAGTCATACAGATACATTGGTTGCCTCATAGGCTCCAATTTATCATCTTTCCATATGGAGTCCGAAGTCTGAAATATATTTCTATATAACACTCCTCCACATTATGACTCAACTTCCTAAAATTAAACACATAACCTTGAGGTGGATTTACTGCCGTCCAATCTGACTAAAAAATCTGAATCTACGTAATCCACAAGAAGCTGTGAATCTGTCCAGTAAGCTTACATATAATTTCCAGTCCTTCTCAGGCACTTCATATATGTCTTACCACAGCTCATCATTCTTGTTCCAGGTTACGTTGATACCCACTGTTCTTGCATTTAGCAAAACAGATATCCATACTCATGTATAGCATTCCTTAGATTAGGCTTCCTCATTTGCCGAAGCATAAGGAACTGCTTTCATCTCCTTTATCTTCCTTTTGTGTCTCAAGACACATTTCCTTAGATAAAGTCACATGCTAAAACGAGTAAGGATTGTATCATTTCATGAAGCTTGAGATAAGCATAACATCATTTCTTGTGATCCGTATTACCGTGATCAAAAGGATATTTTTGCTCCTCTTAAGTCCTTCATCTTATACCGCTTTATTAACCATACCCCATACGCCCGATAATACTCTTTCATTGTCTCCAATGAGCAAGATAATATCTATGTATAGTACAAGTAATACCACCATGTTTCCATCACTCTTTTCAATACACAAGATACATCCGCGCATTGAATAAATCCATATCTTTGGATTTCCTCATCAAAACGGATGCATCATGATCTTGAAGCTTGCTTTAGTCCATCGATGGACACTTTTAAGCTTCCTATCACAATGCTCTTAGCCCTTTGCAATAAATCACTCTGGTTGCTTCACATAGATGTTTTCCTCAAGACTTCCAATTAGGAAAGTTGTCTTGACATCTATTTGCTATCCCTCATATTCCATATGAGTAGCAACATATAAAAGAATCCGGATCAATATAGGCACAGCTACCGGCGAACAGGTTTTCTCATAATCGAACCCTTTCTTTCTGAGTATACCTTTTCCCAACAAGCTTTACTTCCAAGGTTTTCACCTTACCGTATGATCCTCTTTTATTTTGTATGACCACTTCCAATGGCTTTTACGCCATTTAGCGGCTCTACTAGCACCCAGATTTAATTCAGAATCCATTGATTCTAATTGAACATTCATTGCAATTAGCTAAGATTCTGCATTTTTATCTTGTAGTGCTTCGTCGTATCCGTGGGTCCATTCCATATTTACTAGGGACCAAGTCTCACGACTCTCCCAAAATATATATCTTACGGGTTGTCGAACAACCCTCCCACTACGACAGGGCACTACATGTAATTGTGTATCAGATGTGACACGCGTCGCAGTTTACCTTGTGGTATATCCTCTTGTACACTTGGTACTAATACTTTGTGTTTTCCTCTCACTTCCTTTAGAACAACTTATACATGGGTATTTGATTTATTACATAGTTCTTTTTCCAAAAATCTAGTGTTTGTGTTAACAATCACTCTTCGATCTTGTGGACTAAATAAATCATCCTTCATTTTTCTAGGATATCCCACAAACAGAAAAACATTCTGACGAATTACTGTTCCTAGGGCATATCCATAAAATGAATTTAGTAATTCCAAATAATTCATCATCTATCTAATCACTACCATAAGAGTGCTATTCCTTCTATTCGTCACACCATTAAGGTGAGAAATTCATTTCTGAAGGTACCTTTCTCTTACTAGATTAGAAGACTCATTATTAATTACTATTTGTCACATCCAGGGGATAAACATGATTTCAGAGTATACAAATTGTTCACCAACGTACCATAACAGATTACAACTCTATCCTTCATTATAATGATCATGTCATTTAAATGAAATGGAGTATCCATCTATTAATGCATAGAAACCGAAATCAAATTCTTTCTATGAAAACGTACGTAAAGACAATTTCATAAAATCAAACGTTTATTCATATCGCAAGATAAATAAACAACTCCCACTGCAACAACCACTACTCTTGTAGTATTACCCATGTACATAAAAATCTCATCATCACTTAGTCGTAGGCTTTTAGTGATTCCTGTATCTACACACAACGTGTTAGTAGATGCCATCACTAATCACGATTCAACGACTAGTGAATGAGATACAAGTCTTGTTCACATCTTGATGAAATTGAATTTCCTTTGCCACATGTTTTGTCAGAAATTCCCCACCATATATAACCTCTTGTAATTTAGGAGAAACTTACTCAAAACATCTAGGCAATTATGGAGAATAAAATTGACTTAGGTTTCCCCTTCAACTTTTATTCCATGTATCCAATTCATTCATCAAATTCAATCATAACCTACCACCTTTTAACTTACTCAAGTATCTGAAGAGTTACATGAGACCATCATATTTCTATGAACCTCTCACCTCCCCACTAGAGACTTTAATAGGCATCATGAACATCCTTAAGGGAGAACACATTTTTATTTTCTTAAGCAGTAAAATCAAAACCAAGATTCTTTTCTAATCATCTAATTTTGGACCAGTAAATATAATTTCTTTTAGTTAACAATAAGCGAGATAAACCATTTGGAATTACAGAGAATCATAAATAAATATACCGATCAAATCTTCAAATTTTATCCTTTTATATTGATTCCCTCAAAACAATATAAAAATAAAATTCACCGACATCTCAAGCACCGTGAGTCTGCAAGCCACGTTAGTGTGGATGTTTACAAACCCAAACATTTACAAGAGAAGGTTATACCCATTAATTTCATTTGTCAACCTAACTTTATGATAAAATAATTAATAGTCGGTTCCTCTTTAGCCATGCAAATAATAGCAGTGACTCCGTTGGGGAGGATACTAATTATTTACACCTAAGTGTACACCATTATTTGATCCCAAGTCCACTGCGCGAGCTTGTGTGCCTTACAGTTGGAGAAGTACACACGCGCTCGGATAGCTTCCTACAATCATCAATTATAAGTTTGTACCAGTGAGCCCCACATAAACTCATCCGTTAGGGAGGAAGGCCTATTGCCAACACGCAAGTTCATGTGCCACATTACAAACAATAATTATGTAATGAAGTCTGTACCAGTGATTTGTGAATAAACTCATCCGTTAGGGAGGAAGGCCTATTGCCAACACGCAAGTTTACTCACATCACTTACAAACCAATAATGGAGGCTGCGGGAATTTTTACCAATTCCCTCTCCCACTTAGTTATTTAAAACCGAGGGTTTTTACATGCATATAATATTCGGAATAATATACGCAATCCTAGCATGCTCCTATCACGGCACATAAGGCAGTAAATCCCAAAGAGTCATGCATACATATATAACAATAATCAATAATTAAATCAATCATTAACAGTTATATATCAGCGAATTCGATTGTTCGCCATCAGACACGAATATCAGCAAAGACTTCCAAACTATCAAACTTTTGAAATTTCCAGATTGTCCAATTTTCGAAACCATCGATATCGACCGTCGATGTCGTCCAGATTATCAAAATCATCGATATCGACTAGATTATCAAATATTCGAAAAACATCAAGATTATCAACATTCCAAAACTATCGATATCGATCGTCGATATCGTCTAGATTATCGAAATCATCGATATCGACGAGCAACCATATACAACAATAATAGATAATTAAATCAATTATGTCAGTTATATATTAGGAATTAATTCAACATCCATATATAACAATAATAGACAATTAATTATAGCAGTTATATATTAGGAATTAATTCGACATCCATATATGACAATAATAGATTATTAAATCAATTATAGCAGTCATATATTAGGAATTAATTCGACATCCATATATAACAATAATATACAATCTATTATGGCAGTTATATATTAGGAATTAGTTTTCCTAAAATTGGATGTCTTATCCAACACTCTAGCAATACATGCATATAATATACCAAATATAATACGCAATCTAGCATGCTTCTATATAAGACAATAAATCATAGAGATCAGGCATCCATATATATATAACAATAATAGACAATTAAATCAATTATGACAGTTATATATATTAGGAATAAAAATGCCTCTAAATTTTAATGTCTTGTCCGACACTCCTACTGTGGAATCGATGCCTTACGCAACAAGCAGGATTGCTTGTGCCCCAAGACGTCCATCGTCATATCCCACCATTAATCGTGTCAGGGAGCGCTCCAAGTGCCTTGACGAGCGCCCCTCGCCCGGACTGTCGCTCGTCCAAGGGCCTACTTGCATGGAATCAAATTCAGCCCAACGCGCAACACCAAACTACACCAACTCTCGTTCTTAGTTCGAAACTGCACAAATCTTAGAATCCAATCTCCACCGTCCAGAATCTATAACTGTAAGTCCTGAACATGCTGTCCAAATTACAGGTCGATCCAACGGTTATTTTGTGAGGAATGGCTCTTTTCTCTCGACTGCGCAAAACAGAATCGCCCAAAAATCTGCTTCTGTTTTCAACGTAATCCCAGCAAGAAAAAGCTTCAAATTCAATCTCCACCGTTCAAAATGTACATACACAAGGTATGAACGTTCTGACCAAATTACAGCCCGATCCAACGGATAGTTTGAGAGAAACGGCTCTTTTCCCTCGACTGCGCAAAACAGAATCGGCCAAATATCTGCTTCTGTTTTCAGCGTAATCCCAACAAGAAAAAGCTTCAAATTCGATCTCCACCGTTCAGAATATACATCCACAATATTTGAACGTGAGGACCAAATTACAGCTCGATCCAACGGTTAATTTCTGAGGAACGGCTCTTTTCCCTGGACTGCGCAAAACAGAATCGCCCAAAAATCTGCTTCTGTTTTCAGCGTAATCCCAGCAAGACAAAGCTCCAAATTCGATCTCCACCGTTCAGAATGTACATCCACAAGATCTGAACATGCTGACCAAATTACAGCTCAATCCGACCGTTGAAACTCCGGTTATTGCCTCTGCAATATCACTGCGCTGGATTTTCTCTCAAAAACGTGATTCTATTTTTGCCCTCTTTTTCTTCCTTGCATGTGAAATTGACGAACAGCTTTCGTCGAATCCTCTCACACACAACCATGGACGAATAGATATGATACAGGGTATATATCACATAGGGATATTCATGGTTTGCGCAATAAAACCAAAACCCTAAACATGTGATCCTAATTCCGAAAAATTAATCACATAAACCCTAGCCTAACGTGTCACGCTTCACCACGAAACCGACGCTCTGATACCAATTGTTGGCTTTCGATCGTTTGGTTAACGTGACCCGTTAGGGTTCCATGTATTTCTAACAAGCAGCGGAAGCAAGTAAACATGAAACGCATTACCTTTCACCAAGGGTTGATGTAGAGGTTGAATTCTCGCTGGCAGACTGCGCAGTCCCACGAGAATAGCCATAAGTTCTTCTTCTGATGTCGGAATTGAGTGGTCTTTACGCTCAGACGATCCTCTCTTCGACGGCTTTCCGTCAGTATATAATACATCAAAATCGGATAACTGTACGATTTTATATGAATTTTGAAACATGACGAACTGCAGCAGCAAACGACCTTCCGGTCTTCTGCTGTATGTCCCAAGTCGATCTCGACGTCGTGTGGGCGACGATCTACGAGACCTACTCAATCTGCTATCAACCCTCATCACACGTGAATAATGAATTAGATTAGGGTTCCAGATAAGCTGAGGTGACTTATATACATGGGCTACAGCAGGGACCAGGAGGAGAAATTGGGTTGGGCCTCCATTGGGCTTAAGTATCCAAGCTTAGCCCAAAGCTTATACTTAAGTCCAATAATAATAATATATTCCACTAAAATATTATTACTGCACTACCGTACCAATCCCAAAATTACGTTTTGGGCTCCTTCTTATTATGAGCCCGTTAGTCTCCCCATGTTTAAGATATACAATGTCCATTAATTAATTTAAGTTACTGACAACTCAATTAATTAATATCTCATCCAAGAGTAGTACCACTCAACCTCATTATCATGCCGGAATAAATTCCACCTGCAGGGTTTACATGATAATCCTTATGAGCTCCTCAAGGGGACATCATCAACCTATGACGGACACGGATTCCTTCTACAATCAACAGCACACCATAGATACAGTACTATTTCCCAACTCACCGAGTTTATTGATTTAATTGCATCTAAATCTCACCCATTGATGAATCAAATAAATATATACTGCCCTACGTGTCGAGGTTATTGTATAGGGATTAAGAGCACGAACATCCATAATAACAGAGATCAAGTTCTTCTATAAGTCAGTATAAGTTGAACGATCTCAGGTGGTCCTGCTCAATACACATAAGTGCACTAGAGTGATTCTATAGCCAAGACAAGCTAATACCAAACCACACTACAACCATCCCGATAGAGAGTCCCCGTCTATCTCGGTTGTGAGCATCTGTTTATACTTTATAAGGAAACCGATAATATGATCTTCCGCGTGTTGTCGCACAACATATTATCTACAATATAAAGTAAGTGGACTATTGCATCATGCATATAAATAAATTATAAGATGCAATCATTTGATCATATGATTCTCATTTCAAATTAATTGTTATAACATTGTTCATACTAAACCTAGACTTTTAGTATACAATCCAACATGAACATCATCCCTAGTCAACCATTTTGAGCATATAAGCCTATTTCTTGTTAATTTAACACATTACAAGCCTTGATTACCCACATGTGCCTTATATATTCACCTTTTGTGTGAGTGATTGAGGAGATGGTAACTAGAAAAGTTTGATAAGGAAGAAAGACAAAAAAGAAAATGGTAAACACGTAAGAAAGGATAAAAAATAGAACAAGAAAGAATGGACATGCAACCTTAAAATAAGAAAATGAGCAAAGCAACAACATGCTCAAGAAATAGAAAATTCAATGAAAGGAAGCATGAATAAAAAAAGCTCAATCCAAAGAAAGTTAATGAATAGTGCTTGAGATTTGCAAAGATAAGAAAGGAAGAAGGAAAAGTGAAAAAGTTGAGGAAGTTGATCATCTCTTCGATTACTTACACTTGTTTAGTCACTATTACCATATTCTTCCTACCCCACCAAAGAGCCTATCATTACATCCTAAGTAAAGACCTTTTTGATCATTGATTGAAACTTTGGTGGTTTGTGAATATAGTCCACGAGCAAGCTTATAGCGAGTCGAACCAATCGATCGATGAGTGTTGTTTTACCACTTTAAAGAGTGTTGAGAGAAATTGATATCCGATGTGAGGCTTGAACTAAAAGGGACTATATTAAACTTTATTCTCTTGTGATTGAACTTGTTAATTCCTTATGTCATGAGTTTAATGTTGTAGGATGACTTAGCATAAATTGTGATTCTTATTGCTATTGATGTATTATTACTTGTGTTCGTTTAGTCTTTTCCTAGGTGAAAATCTCACCCCTTGGTTTATTATTTTTGTTATGCGGGGACACACAACACTTTAAGTTTGGGGGTGTGATGAGTGATATTTTCACCAAGATTTTAATATCTTTTTATGTCCTTTTTCGTAGTATTTCATTCGTATTTATGTGTATTTTGATTGTGTTTTGTGTTTTTATGGAAATGTATGTGAATGAGCTTAAACATATGAATTTTAGGTAAAAATAGATTCTAGACATAATAAAGAAGATGTGGAAAAAGACGGAGCTCAATTCGGAGTGAAAACGAAGGAGAACGAGCCAAAGCAAAATGCTAAAAAATACACGTCCAACTTGGGTAATTTTTCTGTATTCATATGGAAATCAAAACTGGACGTGTGATATATGGTTGGAAAGCCACAGAAGAGAAGATCACGTGAGCGCAAGAATCACTCAATTCGGGGTCCAAACGAGAAAGTTATACGCTAACAGTGAGACTGCGCTGCTGAAAATAACCCAACTCGAGTTGCAAGGTCCAACTCGACTTGCAACTCGAGTCGAGCTGTGAGTCGAGCAGGAGGTCAGAATTTGTCCAGTGAGCTACTCGAGTTGCAAGGTGCAACTCGAGTCGAGTTGGGGTCCAGAAATTATCCAGAGAGCTTATTCGAGTTGCAAGGTCCAACTCGACTTGCAACTCGAGTCGAGTTGGGTTAAAAAATCAGGAAAAATTAGAGAACTTCTAGATTCTTCCCAAGGGATATAAATACCCAATTGTTCAATATTTAATAGATTTTCGTGGGTTTGAGGCTGCACACACACATCACACATCATTTTCTCCATTTTACACCATCATCTTCATCCATTCCTCATCCATCCATCTACACTTGATCCCCTCTATCAAATCCACCATCTAAATGATCAAGGAAGCAAGGGAGAGTGAGATCACAAGAAGAAGAAGAAGATCTCCATTGAAGCACTTCAAAGGAGGAATCTAATTCTAATTTTTGTGCATTTCTTTATAGATTGATCATGGTTTGTAAGGATTTTAATGTCTATGTTGAATTCCTTGTGACTATGAGAGGCTAATCTCCTTTGTGAGATTAGCTCCATGATTGGTGTTGGATAATTAAGTTTTTATGCAATTGTATTTTAATCTTGAATGGGCTTTGTGTTATTTCTATCATTGATTGTTGATTGCTTGATTTATATGATGATATGTGTGATTAATTGTCATGGACATGTGATTATATTGAGAAATCAATTATGTGTTTAGGATAGTTCATTGAATCATTTTATCATACACTTCATGTGTATTAATTTAGAATGAGATAGAGATTTGATAGAATATTTGATTAGTTTAATCGAGAGATTGGTTGATTAGGTTAGGAGAATCAAGCCATTAGTGAATTCATAGTACCTTAAAAGGGAATATTACTTATAATTTAGTATCTCATTAGGGAACTCGTAGAGTAATTAGTACCTAATGGGAGGTGTTTGCTTTGGTCACGATCCTATGTGCTTTTAGGAGCCTTATTGAGGGGCTACATCCTATCCATCTCGAGAGAGAATTTAGGTGGAATTAGTGATCACTTCTATGCCTTGTCCATTTATCGTCGTTGAATTCACCTAGTTTTTAGGTTGTTTTTGTGTGTTTTCGTTTTGTTTATCGTTTTTTATATGATGGAGAAGGTGGGAAATATGAGTCTAATGTTAAAATATGCATGTACAGGTGTAACGGAGGAGAAAACGAGCAAAAATGGAGAAAATGGTGCAAGAAGAGTGAAGAATAACAAGCTGACACAAAAATTCAACCAGAATCACAAAAATTCGGTCGAATTTTTATGCAGAATGAAGGGGAAAATAGGGCAGCGGAGGCTGAGCACACTGACAGGAAAATTTGACCCGAACATAAATATTCGATCTAATTTTTCTGCTGAATTGCAGAAAAATTCAACGTCCCTCACAAAAATTCGGTCGAATTTTTGTGAAAATATACACCTGTCCAGAAAATCAGTTTTTATTCCCATTTTGGCTGCTTTTTCCCCAAGTTTGGATTGGACAATCAGCCCTAGCCTCCATTTTCGTGAAACCCACACACTCTACACCATAATCTACATACACTACCATCTCCATCCATTTTTTCATTATTTTTCCATCATTTTTCACACTTCCACCCATCAAACTTCATCTCTTTCATTCACCCATCACACTTCTAGATGAGAAAGAGGCATTTGGAAAGAGAATTGCATGTTGAAGGAGAATTTCAAGCCAACACCAAAATAGGGGAGAAATTACCTTTGATTTGCATTTTCTTAGTTTATTTAGCTACAATGGATGTTGTTAAACATTGTTTTGATGATTTGATGATGTTGGTTGTTGGCTAGACCTCTTGTGAGGCTAGCCACATGATGGATTAGGGATCTATGGATTTGTTGAATGTTTAATGGTTTAATTGATGTGATTTTGAAATTTCTTACATGATTTTTGATTTGCTTGATTTGTATTATAATTTGTGTGGTTGAATTCCCTATTTATTATATTAGGAGGACCAATCCAATATTATGATTAGGGGTTTGATTGGATCATGTTATAATGTGGATTTTGTGTGTTAGTGTATGAAGTATGTGGTTGCATCTTTATATGCTTAGAACATTCATGTGAGAACACTTAATTGGTTTATCATATTTGGTCTATTAATTGAGTGAGAAGACTAATTTTGCTATCATAGTACCTTAAGGGAATTAGAAGTGGAATTCAATCTTATGTGCTTAAAACTTGTAATAAGTTTAGAACCTAATTTCCTTGGCCTAGGGTTTAGGGGATTTCTTTTGTGATTGCTTCTATTCCAATGATCATTGATATTAGCCATTTGAGTTTAAAAAGCCATGTTGTATTCTTGATCTTGAATGTGGTTAGCCTTGCTCTTCTTTAGATAGTTTCTCATCCATCTCATTTAATTTGGTTATTTGATGCTTTAGTTGATCATTTAATTGTTAATTGCTTTTATTTGGTTATTGCTTAGATAATTGGTAGTTTAATTGCTCTTTTCAATTTTCAAAACTCAAAATCCGATTACTCCTCTAAAACATGGTTGAAAACAAACACGGATACGCTCTTTATTTAAATCTCTCTTTGTTCGATAATTAAACTAGGTCACTCACTACAAATGATAAGGTTCGCTTACCTTAATCAATTTTAACCAAAAATTGAGTTTAAGTTCATGGCGCCATTGCCGGGGAGAGATTAAATCTTGGGAGTAACGAGTTTGCGTTTAATTAGCTTTACTAGGAGTACTTTTACTTGCTTTCTTTTTATTTGCTTTTATTTTAGTTCTTTGTGATTTAACTTGATAAATCTTGTAGGTGTATGCACACTCGTTCAATCTATCGAGCCTTTGGATTTGGAGTTAGAGGCTACCTTACGAAGAAGAATGAGAGAGTTGCTATATCCAACGGAGGAAAAATAGATCACGGATTGGAAGAAGTTAATGACAATGGTGTTGATGAAGAGGGTAATGGACAAAATTTCCAGCATGGTGTGGAAAATGCTCAAGGTGATCAAGTGAATCCAGAGCTTATGCAACAAGAAAATTTCCACCAAGTGCACTTACATAATCAACAATTGCAAGCTATTATTCAACAATTGTTAGCACAACAAGAAGCTAGAAATATTCCACAAGCTCCTCCGATAGAGCAACAACCTCAAGTTCAAAGGCATAATGGAGTTGGCGTGAATGTTAGAGATCATTTCCTACCACAAGTGGGAAATTATGATGTGGAGCCACCATTGAATGTCAACAATTTCGAGATTAAAATGGGGTTGATTAACATGGTGCAAGCAAATCAGTTTGGGGGTGGTATGCTCACCTATCTCAGTTCACAGAGTTGGCTAGTACCATTAAGATTAACGGAGTGAGTGAAGATGTTATCAAGATGAAGCTCTTTTCTTTCTCACTAAGGAATCGAGCTAAGGCTTGGTACAATACTATACCTCCGGGATCTTGCACTACATGGAGAGAGTTAGCTCAGAGGTTCTTGAACAAGTTCTTTCCACCATAAAAAATATTGTATCTGAAGGGTTTAATCATACAGTTCAAGCAATTGCCTCTTGAAACCTTTAGTGAAGCATGGGATCGCTTTAAAGAGATGCTTCGGATGTGTCAACAGCATCGGTTTCCCCTTGATTAGCAAGTAGGATTCTTCTATGTGGGATTGAATGGAGGTTCTAGGATACTTGTGGATACATCTTCGGGAGGATCTATCTTGGGGCAAACACCGGAGTGGGCTATAGCTATTTGTGAGGAAATTGCTTTGAATGCAGGACAGTTACCTTTGGATCGTTCTTCAAGGATGTATGAGATGGAAAGGATAGCAAAGATGGAAGAAGTGTGCATGAAACAAGTGGAAGCACCGAAAGAGGATGTCACTGAAAAGGCTATCTCGGAGATACTCAAGAGGATGAATGCTAATTTTCAAGTTTCTCAGAGTTCTATGCCTATGCCCATCATGAGTCAACCGTTTCCAAGTTCAAATGTTCAGTTGCCTACATCTCAAATTCCTCACCAAGGTATGACCTCCACAATGGGATTTCGAGAATCTTGGGGACAACCCGAGATGTCACTCGAGGAAGTTGCCTTTATGCAAGGAAGAAACTTCCAAGGAAATTATGGAGGAAATTTTAGACACCAAGGAGGAGGATACCCACCTAGGCAAGGTGGATTTGGTCAAGGGAATTTTGGTAGCAACTTTCAACAACCTAGGAGGTTTGAAAACTTATCATATGAAAATCAAGGTAATGCCATCACACTTCCACCGGGGATCAATCCGGGGGCTAAAGTTCAAAATAGTGAAGGAAAACCTACGGTGGAGGATCAAATGAGTAAGATGTTTGAGCTTATGAAGTATGAGCGAGATGAGAGGAAATTGGAGAAAGAAAAAAGAAGGCAAGAGAATGAAGTGAATGATTGAAGATTTAAGGCATTAGAGATGCAAATGAGCCAAATGGCAAGTGAATAGGGGGATGTTCATCAACAAGTGAAGTTTTCGTCTACTACTATCACTAATCCAAAGGAGCAATGCAAGGCCATCGAACTTCGAAGTGGAACAAGATATGATGGACCTCTGATGCCTAAGGAAGTGGAAGAAATAGTATGTGAACAAGAGATCGTGGTAGTTGAGGATGAAGAAGGGAAAGAGAAAGAAGTTGAGTTCGATAAGAATGATGAAGTGATCTCTACACTTGATAGAGAGGAAGTGAAATCCCCGAAGAAGTGGGAAAAGTGTAAAGAAGCAAGAAGGAAAGAGAGAGATGAAGACTTCGAAAGGGATGAATGGGGGATTCCTAAATTACCCGTACGAATCCCATTTCCACAAAGATGCTTGAAGAAGGGCTTAGATGAAAATTTTGCCAAGTTTGTGGAAATGTTAAAGAAGATTCATATCAATCTCCCTTTTGTGGATGCTCTTCTACAAATGCTCAATTATGCAAATTTTTTTAAGGATATTATGGCAGAGAAAATGAGCTTAGGTGAACATTAAACGGTGAATCTCACGGAGGAGTGTAGTGTCATATTACAAAAGAAGCTCCCACTTAAGTTGAAAGATCCGGGTAGTTTTACTATTCTGTGTGAGATGGGAGAACATGAGAGCTACAAGGCTCTATGTGACTTAGGTGCTAGCATCAACTTGATGCCTTTGTCGATTTTTAAGAAATTGGGCATTGGAGAAGTCAAGCCTACATTGGTCACTCTTCAATTAGCCGATAGATCTATGATGTATCCAAAGGAAATTGTGAAGGATGTCTTGATAAAGGTTGGGAAGTTTGTATTCCCCGTTGATTTCGTGGTGTTAGACATGGACGAAGATGAAAATATTCCATTAATTATTGTACGTCCATTTCTAGCCACGGGGAAGACTTTGATTTATATGGAGAAGGGAGAGTTGACTCTTAGAGTTGATGAAGAAGAAGTGGTGTTTTTATTGAAGGAAGCTATGAGATATCTGAGGGGGAGCAATGAGTGTAGACGAATAGAAGTGATGGAGGATATTGTTGAAGAGCATCTACATTGTTTTCATTCAAAGAACCCTTTGGAATCAATAATGAGCCACTCACTCTCTCTTGATTTTTCTAACTCTCCTTGTTGTTTTAATAATGATGAAATATTTGATGATTTGCATTGTTTGAATTCTTGTAGTGAACTTACATTGGAGGAAGCGAGAGAGTTGCTTGAAAAGAAGCTTGATGATGAGCCCAAAGAAGAGGAAAAATAGGAGAAAAAGGAAGAGTTAAAGCCTTTACCGGAGCACTTGAAGTATGTATACTTGGGGGAAAATGACACATATCCGGTAATTGTATCTTCATCCTTGAATGACTTAGAATTGGAGAAATTGTTGAGGGTGTTGAGAGAATACAAATCTTCCATTGGTTGGTCCATTAAAGACTTGAAAGGTATAAGCCCCTCTCTATGCATGCATAAGATTCATTTAATGGAAGAAGATAAGTCTTGTGTGCAAAACCAACGACGTCTTAATCCTATAATGCAAGAGGTTGTAAGAAAGAAAGTGTTGAAGTGGCTTGATGCAGGTATCATCTTTCCAATCAGTGATAGTCCTTACGTGAGCCCTTTGCACGTGGTAGCAAAGAAGGGTGGTATGACCATAGTGCGGTCCAATACTAATGAGGTAATTGCCACGAGGACTACCACCGGTTGGAGAGTGTGTGTTGACTATAGAAAACTGAATGACAATAATCGTAAAGACCACTTTTCATTTTTCTTCATTGATCAGATGCTTGATAGACTAGCGAGACAAGAGTATTATTGTTTTCTCGATGGGTATTCGGGGTACAATCAAATTTTGATAGCCCCGGAGGACCAAATGAAAACAACATTTACTTGTCCCTATGGCACCTTTGCATTTAGGATGATGTCATTTGGTTTGTGCAATGCTCCAGCCACGTTCCAAAGATGTATGATGGCCATTTTCGGTAGGTTGATAGAGAACATCATGGAGGTTTTCATGGATGATTTCTCCATTTATGGTTCTTCATATGATTTGTGCTTGACTAATCTATTTATTGTTTTGCAGAGGTGTGAGGAAACAAACCTTGTGCTAAATTGGGAGAAATGCAATTTTATGGTTACCTATGGAATTGTATTGGGACACCACATTTCTGAGCATGGGTTGAGAGTGGATAGAGCAAAAGTCGTAGCCATAGAATGTCTTCCTCCTCCCACTAGTGAGAAGGGAGTTAGATCGTTCTTAGGCCACGCGGGCTTCTATCGCCGCTTTATTAAGGAATTTTCAAATATTGCTGAGCCACTTTGCAAGCTTCTTGAAAAGGATACTAAATTTAAATTTGATGAAGTGTGTCTGGCTTCGTTTCAGGTACTCAATGAGGCTTTGATTTCATCCCCCATACTTGTAGCTCCGAATTGGAGTATACATTTTGAGTTGCATTGTGATGCAAGTGATCAAGTTATAGGAGTGGTGCTTGGACAAATCAAAAAGAAGAAGTTTAGAGCCATTTACTATGCCTCTAAAACTTTGAATTCTTGTCAAGTGAATATAACGGAGAAGAAAATAAGGGCATATCTTCAATATTACTATTCAGTGGATGATATGCTTACCATATCATTATTGTAATTGTAAACTTTCAGAAAGACAAACATTTTAAACTCAACATATCTGTTCCTAAACCAGCATCATTAAATTAAACGAACAAACACACCAGAAGCTTAAAATTAAAGAGCAATTAAAGAGAGAAGAAAAAAAAATTAAATATAAGAAAAAGTGCAAACGAAACCTGCAATCAGACTGCTTCAAAAGTCACCATGATTGCTCTAACTAAGACGATCACAGAATGATGAAGCAAAAAAACGGAGCATGCAATTTAACCTCTTCTTTTGTAGACAAATAAAGCTTTAGAGGGAAAACAGGCTCCTTTTGTCGACCAATTTATTTCTGGTGTGCATCTGCAAAAATTTTCTACTCCATTTTCCTTGTTAATGAGTGTAGATTTTCACGTCACAGTCACATCCTCATAAATCTTTTAAACTTTCACCACAACTTTTACCCATATTTCAATAAAATGATAACTTAATAGTATTATTTATTTAAAATAAAATTGATGAACAGTAGCTTGCCAACTAATCCCACCAATCCATTGTTGGAAATTTTTAATTTCCATTATAATCTAATTATGGGCAATATATTATTATACAATTATATTAGCTATTCAATTATATTATGGACTTAATTAAGTGATCCAAATAAGATTAAAGGTCCATGGGCTATAATAATAAATGATATGGGCTTATTGAGTAGATACCCAATACTACATGATTAGGTGATTATGGGTGGTCTAGTCAAGTAGTATATAAAGGTTACCAGGTTATGGTCCCCAATATACTAAGCCGCACATGATCTTCCCTTCTCCCCATCGGGAGGGATTACTACGGTCCCCATAAGGAATTAGGAGGCTTAGTTGAGGAAGATCATATAACCACTGATCCTGAGTTCGTGTTCAGCCTAGAGACTCATTGGATCAGGTACGCTTCCGCTTTACAGTTTAAATCTCGTTAATCATAATAGGGTCAAGGTTAATGGATTAATTTCCAACAAGTGGTATCAGAGCCACCCTATTAATGATTCTCTGAGATTTGTAAGAATGGTTTAAGATTCAAATATTTAATTTTAAATCATTTTGCAACATCACGATTTTATATCTAAAAGCTCTTACTACGGGTCAAGTTTCATATTCAATACATGTGATATGAAATTAAAATTCGCAATCAACTCGTTGATATACTTAATGTCCCTCTATGCATATTTGTATTGATGGGTTTGTATATAATCATGAGTTCATAAAAATATGTTGACTGCAATTTGTAAATTTGGTGATTGCGTGTAATTATCCTCATATACCTTTACTGTTCTTTTATTAATTGAAGGTAATTTATTGTTATTTGGCATTAAAGGATGCTTATGGACTGTTATTCTGCCATATTAATTTGGATAGGCATTAAGTAGCATATTTGAGACATATACTAAAGATTTAAAGGGCGATTGATCATATTAATTTTGATTAATCGTGGTTGTGGATTCAATGGATTATAATTGATAAAATCCAAATCCGCCTTTGGCTATTAGGTGTCTGGATATGCTTAGCAGTTTAGTGGAATTGTTATTAATCTTATTGATTTTTAATAATATTGGATGATGTGAAGTCAATTTGGATCTGACGGAATTATTTCTCATTAATTTGGCATTCAGTGTTGGACATCCCATAACGTATAATGATTTTCATATAATTCTTATTTATTGATTTAGTTTTTCCATTAATAAGAAATTTGGATGTGAATGTTATATCAATTCAATAAATTACACTGCGAGTGGATTTGCTCACTGTGTATTGATTCATATCATTATTTTATCATTATTGATTTAATATTATGTTATTGTTTTAAAATTACCTTTATTATTATAAAGTGATGCTAATGGTGGAATGAATTTTCTTTTAACTTGAATTAATTCCACTAATTTTATATGTTGGGAATCGTGCATCGATAATTGGGTAATTGAATTAATTTTCATATTTGTGATCATTTGTTGAAACTTTGACCATTGTGATAATTGGAGGGCATGTGGCTTATACATATGGAGATATGTATGAAATTGTAAAGGCCAAATAAAATTACATCCTTTATTGTTTAATGGAGTGTTAAGGTTTTAATTGTTCATGAAAATTTAATAATTACAGTTCATGACGTTATGTTCTGAAATATATTGATCTCAAAATCCATGTGACATCATGAATGAAATTGGGTGAAATTTACCACTATAGTAATTTGCCATTAATGGGATTTTGTCGAATTTGGAATCATTATGGGTGTGAAAATTAAATTAAGATGCAATACTCTATTTTTAAATTTGCGCCACATTGAAATAATTAATCACGCAATAAAGTGTTATTAGATTAATTAATTCTTTTGGTTATAAAGTGTTAGATTAATTAATTCTTTTGGTTATAAAGTGTAGCAGGTTGATTTGGATTAATTTTTAAATGCTTGTAAGGCTTAATTTGGTTCATAATAATTTAGAATAAAATTCTAATTAAATTAAGAAATCTTTTATTATGGTATGAATCATCTAAAGTTTCCATTTAATTTATTGAATTAAATTAATAAAATTGGGGAGACATTATTTTTTAATGTCGTTCAATTAAACGTAATATTTTTTTTAAAATATTTGTTTAATTGGTCTAGTAATTTTTCAATCTAGTCAATCAAAGCACCATGTTGCCACAGCAATATCGTGTGTGGAGAAAAGCTTTATTGAAATTACATAGATGGGTGTGGTATTATTTATGTGTTCTGTGTTCGGCCCACAGGTAGGCACAGTTTGACAGAATAATAACACACATGTGATAATAAGTATGTGATAATTATTTGGATTGTTCATGTGAACATTAGTCGGTCCACAGATAGACTCTTGTTTGACAGAACTTATTGTCAATACTTGATTATTACACCAAGATTACCCCTGCAGTTAATTTTTGTCCACAGACGAGGTTAATGTTGCACAAGGTGTCTTGTGATGGGTCCCCAATTAATAATGTTGTATGAGTGTATCTTCATGCGGGTATTGATCGGCCCACAGGTAGATTAATATTTGGCAGAAATACACAAGTACCTGTGGTGGTAAATACGTGACAATTATTTGGTTTGACATGTGAGTAATAAGTCGGCCCACAGGAAGGCTATTGCTTGACAGTTTTATTGTCAGTATTTGACTACTGCATGAGAGCATCATTTAAATTAGTATTTTTTTGTCCAAATACTTGATACTAATGTTATGCTCGAATCTTTAAGATGATTCTAATTTATTTAAATTTTGAAAGATTATAAAGTTTAATGCGAGCATGAAAAATTATTTTACATTAATTCTCTGTATAATTAAGAAGTCTGCTAATTAAGTTTTCCATATATCAACAACAAAATCATACTTGATGAGTGAACTTCCACAATAAGGATGAGACTAATAAGTCAAACTTAATCTCAATAAAGAATAAGGGCAATACAAGAAAACTCATTAAGAAAGCTGCTAAAGACAAAAATAGTACTCCACAACATATGATTACTAATTGGAGAAATTATAAAGATTGCAGCTTTATGGTCTCAATAAAGTTCCAACCAAAGTAGTTGTGAGAACTCTTTGAGTTTCACATATGGTGATATCCAACCAAAGCTAGATCATTGAGATCTACTAAAGAAAATTGGACTCAAATAAATGTAAGCTACTTTATTGGTTATGAATAAAAATAAAAGTTTATGATCTAATTAATCGGATCATATTTGAGACGGGTAATACGGTATTCTGTGAGGATGTTGATTTGGGGGAAGAATAATATTAGAGACATTGTCTTTGAGGGGGAGTCAATACGGTCCCTACTTAAACTTTTAGAAATTATGTAAATTCAGAATATCAATGGGACAATGTCAATAATATTTAAGGTATAATAAAATCAACAACCTCAAGAATTAATGTCACTAAGAAAACCACTAGAGTTGGGAGAAAATCAATTCGGATAATTATGTAGTTTCTCCTAAATAAAGAGGACACTATGGAATTAATTGTAGAACATTCAAACAATGTTCATCAAACCATGTAAGGTCCAAATACTCGAAAGTGGGTTAATGCCATAAGTTATGAGTATAAATCAATACAAGATTATTAGGTTTGCATCTTGATAAAGGATTATACTCTAAAGGGAAGGAATGCATTGTTTTAAGATAATCGTGACATTAATAGCACATTTAGATATTGAATTAAATTAGATGGATGTATAGTAATTGTTCTTTGATGGTAACATTGAAATGATCTCAATGATTTTAAGAATTAAAAGAAATCCATCTATACATTCAAGTAAGTTTTTCCGTAAAGGAATCACAAGTATCATCATGAATTAATTGTCTCATTTGGTTTTGAGACAAATGTAGATAATTATGTGATTCAGTGGGAGAATGTTTAAACTAAGGGAGACAAGTGGAGTCTCAATAAGGTGCCCTAAAGTTAAATTAAAGATTTAAGAAATGTATAAACATTCTATATGTTTTGATTGTTGGAAGTTATTGTATGATGAGGTCTCTACAAGATTTAATTTGGCTTCTATTGTTGGTGTATTAAGTAGACATTTAAGTTACTCTAGTATGGATCTTTACAGAGAACTAAGGATAACATGCTTTAACATTAGAGATAATCAGATTAGTAGGAGATCATAAAGTAGTCTGATTATGAGTTTGTTGGATGCCAATACGATATAAGATCCACTTCAGGCTACATCTTCTGTTGGTCTGGAGAGCTATACAAGTAAAAATATTAAGCAAACACTTTAGCTCATTAACCATGACAACAGAATCAGTAGCACACTAAGGGGCATTCAAACATGAATAAAGGTTGCGAAGTTTAGTCACATAAAGTTGATTGTGACAGTTAGTTCGCAGTAAAGTATTAGCAATAAGAGTTCTTATAAGTCAAGCATATTGACATAGAATTCTTGGTTGTTAAAGAAAGTGTTCTTATGGATAAATTTTGGTAGAGCATATTATGATAGACTCCAAATATGGATCCACCAATTATGTATTCAACGCCCTGTAATTTTTATGAGCTAGCTACTCATATGGGTGTTATATGGTTTTAGAATACATTGGTTTAGTGGGAGTCTATATTTATTGCTCTTTAAAGTTTCAAGACACTTTGATTTGGATAATTCAGTTTTCTGCAGAATAAAGTTCATGGCTTTGAATTCATTGTGAATTCACTTAAGTAATTTCATTTTGTAATATTTTACATTATGGATTGATCTCACTAAGGATTAAAGTTGGACCAGTTGGAAATAGACATGATGTTGATCACATTTGACATGTAATTTCCATGCTACTCACCATATTTGATCTATGTCATTGAGTGTATTGATATGATAATTGTCGGGGTTTAACTACGATTTATAATGTGGTGAATGCCACGGTAGTTCCATATTAGTATATGAGATGGACCAGATTGTTAAGTATAGCTTGAAGAGGAATAGCATAAAGTTGCGCTACTAAGGACTCTTGATATAATTGTTTTCAGAAAATATATAGCCCAAGTGGGAGATTGTTGGAAATTTTTAATTTCCATTATAATCTAATTATGGGCAATATATTATTATACAATTATATTAGCTATTCAATTATATTATGGACTTAATTAAGTGATCCAATTAAGGTTAAAGGTCCATGGGCTATAATAATAAATGATATGGGCTTATTGAGTAGATACCCAATACTACATGATTAGGTGATTATGGGTGGTCTAGTCAAGTAGTATATAAAGGTTACCAGGTTATGGTCCCCAATATACTAAGCCGCACATGATCTTCCCTTCTCCCCATCGGGAGGGATTACTACGGTCCCCATAAGGAATTAGGAGGCTTAGTTGAGAAAGACCATATAACCACTGATCCTGAGTTCGTGTTCAGCCTAGAGACTCATTGGATCAGGTACGCTTCCGCTTTACAGTTTAAATCTCGTTAATCATAATAGGGTTAAGGTTAATGGATTAATTTCCAACATCCATGGCTTTTTGTTACTGACACAAGCCTAATATTTATTTCTTTTTATCATTACTTATATTACTATTTGAAGTCAGCTCCATCATGATATTTTCATACTTGATGTTTACCTAATATTTGGACCTTTTATTTCCTGAATTATTAACTTACCGTGTATAATAAAATGTATTACTGTACATTTTGGTGGGAAATTTTCATTCTACCACTCTTCTCCTTTTATATATTTATAGATTTCTTTGAAATCCATGGCTTTCTAATGAACATACAATTATTTTATCTTCAATTTGGGACAATACCTAATCAATACTTTTAGTGGGTGTACTGAGGTGACTAAGAATAATTTGGATAAGAAAGATAGCGAAAATAACATTTTTGTATTTGATCTTGGTGGTAAAACTTTTGATGAATGTATATTTAGCTATGATAGTTTTTTTTTTCTTTCTCTCTTTTCTAGGTTTCCTTCTTACCATTTCAGTAAAAGACTTTTGCATTATTATATATATTGTTATTAATATTGAATATTAAATATATGTATTAGTTATTTATGAATTCTAACTTTAGTTTAGTTGTTAATGGTAAATATGTGAACACATATACTGTAAATAATTTATTATGAAATAATTATGGTTAAATAACTATTAGTTATATACTATTAATCTAATAATATTGATTTTAAGGTTTTCAAAGGCGGCCATCAATAAATTAATTTGATTATTTTCAGAATTATTATTATTAATTTTTTTAGTACTCTTTTAAAGTACAAATCTTAATTTATCTTTTATCTTTTTATTTATTTTTAATAATCATAAAATTAGTAATTATATAGACAAATTCTCTTGTGAGACGCTACATATGTGAGACGAGTTAAAGTATGTCTATAATATAAATAAAGTATGTTTAATTATTGTTAAAATATGTTTTCTAAAGCATGATAAATGATGAATTAAAGTATGGTTTTGGAGTGTTATAATATAATTCATTATCGACATACTTTAACTACAAATAGACATACTTTACCTATATAATAAGCATACTCTAATAATTGGTTGACCCGTCTCACAAACAACCCGTCTCGCAAGGGAGTATCTCAGTTATATAATTAAAATTAAATTCGACTTCACCCATAACTCATAGGCTTAATTATATCCAAGTACATATGAAATTTATTTATATTAGATTAAGTAGTAATAATTAATTATAAAATTTAAAATAATATTTTTTTATATAGAATGACAATTTGAAGGGTTAGATGTAATTCATATGGTATTAATTAAAGTAAAAATATTATTATGAACTGTATATTTCTAAATTGTTAAATTATGTCTCTTTGAGTTCTTAATTAATAATCAATATAAGACTAAATTTAATGGGAGAAGATAAATACACATGATTGAATGAAAATTAATTATACAAAATAAAATTAAATTGTTATAGGTGAATATAAAATTTAAAAATAAAATTTAATATTGAATGACTATTTGAAGAGTTAGATTTTTTTATATTATTTAAGGTTAATACATTATTGTTTATATTTTTTAAGAGACACTCTATTGAGATATGTGAGACAAATCGACATATTATTAATTAAAGTATGTTTGTTATATAAGTAAAGTATACTCACATGTCACAATGATTACGTTTAACTATACAAAAGATCATAAAAACTACATTTAATTAATTAAATTAATTATAAAAAAAGGTGAATAGTTATGATTGTGGAATTTAATTATACAAAATTAAATTGTACTGATATAAGAGTATAAAATTTAAAATGTTTGATATTATGATTAATTATTTTAATATTTTTTATAATTAATTATTTTAATATCTCATTAAAATTTTTATTATTATTTTATACCTCTTAACGTTTTATTTTTGTTATAACATTTTAATAATTATAGATTATATATATACTCTAATTTAAATTAAAGTCTGAATGATGCGAGAAATAATTATAGGATATTTTATTATTTTATATTGTGTTTGTCTAAATTAAAGTGTGAATCATTAATTAAAAAATTAGGACAGCATTTGATTCCTACAATAATTTACTTATTTAATAGTTTTTAGAATGTTGATAAATGGGATGAATATTATCAGACAAAAAAAATTATATACTCCATAAAGAAGTTTTGATGTAATTAATAAATAGATGATTTACATAGATGTTCATTATTAAGTTCAAAAATAACTTTTCACAATTATTAAAAAAAAGAGAGAAATAAGAAAAATAAGGAATTTTATCAATTCAAGACTTGAAAAATGAGTAAACTATCAATTTGAGACTTGAATTATATTTTCTATCGATTAGGGGTCTGAATTATGTAAAACTATCAATTCAGGGCCTGAACTTAGGCCCTAAATTGATAAAATATGAGGTAATATTTGATAATTTCAGGTCTTGGATTGATAGTTTTACATATTTCAGGTCTTGAATTGAAAGAAAAAATAATTCAGGCCCCGAATTGATAGTTTACCTATAATTTGGGCATTGAATTGATAAAACTCCGAAAAAGGAAATATCACAAAGCATGACGTTCATGTGACGAGCAACACACATGTAAAAATCTAGTACCCAAAAAAGTGGAGTAATAAAATTGGTATAAAAAAAAAATTAAACAACATTGAGTACAGTGAGAATAACTACTCTATTAATACTGATACTTATTTTACAAAATCATTACATATATATGGGTCATGTACTCATGTACTAAAACTTCAGTTGTATGAGTATAAGCGACCCTTGATTGATCTTAAATGCCTTTAATTTAGATATAAATAAATAACTCATTAATTTATAGCTAGCTTATATATTATGAATATATATATATAGTATATATTATATTATAATATGTATGCATGTGACAGTACCTATAGGTATCTCGTGCCCCTAAATTGGTTTTTTATGCTGGTTCATGGAATCCGAACCATTTCTTAATTTCCTTTTTAATTAACGATTTTATATTCTACAAAATAATATTTCATTTAATATTGCTGGTTATTAGTTGGACGTCACTGCCATATTACATCTTAAATACTGCTATAATTTTTAATTAATTCAAAAATAGGCACAAACAGCCTTCGTAAAAATATCCAATTTAGGCTCTGGGCTGACTTTCTTGATGGAGTATTACCTATAATTATATTTGTACATGCGTATATAATAATATATGTATGTATACGTACGTGAATGTATATATATGTATATAAAATACATTGCATAATTGGTCAACTGCTGGTCTATTAAATTCATGAAATTCAAGGTCAACGCTTCAGCTGACATGCACAAATGTGAATTAATTCGTGATGTTATTATTTCATAATTATAAATTGTAGTACATCTTAAAGTCAATTTCTTTAAAAAATCAGGAATTTATGTATTATCTATTTTGTCACTTTCCTATTCAATGAAAAAAATGGCAAACCTGCAAACGGTCCCCTTATTCAATTATTTATTTTTATTTTTTTAGGAAATAACATGTTGATGTTTGGATTATTTCTTACAACCATTTATTGAAATGTTAATTTCCCAACTTCCCCCTCAATTGACTGCTTAATGGTCAATAAAATGTATAGTCTCAAATTTTGTGAGACACTGTATATTTTTCGAGGTTGAATTTAAATTTAATTTGATTGTTGAGTTTATAAGAAAATAAATAAATTATAAGTGAATGGATTTTACAAATGTATAAATTGATCTTAGTTCTCTAATTAACAAGTTTTGAGTAATTAATAACGTTTCATGCAACATATAATCTTGTGTATATTCGTGAGATATTGAAAAAAATCAATAAATAAATAAAACAAAATAAAAGAAGATTAATGATATTCATAATAATATAAAATGATAGTTCCAACATTGTTTATAATTCTAGCTATATATAATGTGTAAAATATTATTTTTATTTTCTTATATATATAAATGAATATTAATAAAGTCCTTATAATAAATATCCCTAAAATATTTACTAGTACATGTAGATAATTTACTGTATATCCATAACACCAACATCAAATCAAACTTTTCATGATATTAACTTTGATTGGAAATTGGATGCTATATCATTTATTGTTATCTTAATTTCCTCAGCATCCATTATAAATGTATACTGGTGCATTTATTGTGTACGAATTGTATAATGTGCATGATATTGACTTTTATTGATCATTGACCTACGTCAAGAAATAAACAAAAATAATTTTGATTAATACATATATCTAAAAAAATCATTAATTAATATCTTATTTTAAATAATTTATTTGGATCTAAGAATGTGGGAAAATTACAATTTCAGAATAGTAACCTGAAATTAAGAAATGTTTGTAATTTCAAGTTATTATGTTTTCGAGTTGGCAATTATAAAATATTATATTTTAATTTTTATACTTAAAAGACGATTTAAGTCCAAATAAAAATTTTATGGCCTAATTTTTTGTACTACAATAATCTCACATGCAGAAATGAATTGATTGTCCTGCAGAATTAAGAGCAACAAATTAATTGAATGAAAGAATTGGTAGTTGATCAAGTTTGAATGTATAGAAAACCAGATGAGTATATATATATATATATATATATATATAAATCAGAAATTCATTGGTCTTCGAATTGATTAGTTTTTAGTTTAACCAGTCAAGTCGAGTAGAACCCATTTGATCCTAATTAATTTTTGTTTCTTTAAGTTAGATCTCCACAGAGTTAAAAGTTTTTTTTTTTCATAACTATTTAAAACTTTAAATTTTGTTCCAAAGAAGATATTTGTATCGATTTTGTCCCCATAACTATGAATTTTATTTCAATTTTGCCCAATTTTCACCAGAACCCTTAATTTTTGTCGGAAATTGATCACGTGCGTTGCACGTGAATGATGAATTTGGGTGTTCCGGCAAAAATTGGACAAAATTGAAATAAAACTCATAGTTATGGAACAAAATCGATACAAATATCTTTTTTGGGACAAAATTTAAAGTTTTAAGAAGTTATGGGACAAAAAAAAAATTTTAACCTTGCACAATCATGTGTGATTTGTTTGTTCTAATGTTAGCTTGTAATGTTTATTTCTCTATTTTAATTCTTTAGTCCATTGCAAATCTTGTCCTCACAGATAATATTTTGTTTTATAATTTATGAAGCTCTTAAAAATAGTTTAAAAAGATATTTCGATTTTGTACAGAGGTTAAAAGTTTTTTTGTCCCATAATTTTTTAAACTTTAAATTAGGTCCCAAAAAAGATGTTTGTATCGATTTTATCCCATAACTATGAATTTTATTTTGATTTTGCCCAATTTTTGCCGGAACCCTCAATTTTTGCCGGAACCCCCAAATTCATCCATCACGTGCAACACACGTGATCAATTTTCAACGAAAATTGAGGGTTCCGACGAAAATTGGGCAAAATTAAAATAAAACTCAAATTACCCAAAAATACGAAAGTAACATCTTTTTTTGATGTTAACTCAAATTAAAATTGAGTATATCTTGGGACATAACTCAAATTACCCAAAAATACAAAAGTAACATCTTTTTTACCATGCCAAGCCAATTAGTTCTGTTTTTCTTTATTTAACCCCCCCCACCACCCCCCCACCCCCCCCCCCCCCCCCCCCCCAAAAAAAAATTTTTTGACAACTCCGTAGTCTATAATTATGTTTATCCACGAGTAGGAGTATTTCTTATTATTAATTAATTAATTAATTTAAATTTGACGAATAAATTAAAATAATAGTAATATTTCTGCAAAGAGATCCTATGAGCAAATTTGTGTGGTGGGGTAGGTTTGACGTGATCACGACCCCAAATTCAACCAATCGCTGCATGACACCACCATTATGGGATGAACAAGTTACTACTAATACTAATATTATTAATTATGAATTTATTCATTTTATATTGTATACCTTGTTAGAAATAATAAACTTGATTTAGAGAAGTTATAGAAGCTTCAAGAATAATATATGATATGCTAGAAGGTTTGAGATTGTGTAGAATAAACTAGAATGTGGAGGAATCTATTAATTAATTATAAGAATGATCTAGAATATGACATGTGATTAAATAGATGAATTATCTAAACTATTAGGATGAAAATTAATATAGAATTCTCTAGAATGCTTGAGAATCCACCATTGGATAGTATAAATAGGTGGATGGTGTAGCATTTTGAGATGTACCCAACTAAAAATTTAATAAAGTGTTTTTTATTCCAAACCTTGTTCTTTCCTTCAAAACCCCTTCTATCACCCTTTATTCATCCAACTCACCAATCCCTACACCCGTCCACAAACCTATACATATCCCTCCAACCTTTTAACTCCTACAAAGTGGTATCAGAGTCATAAGATCCTCCTGTGAGAAATGGCCAATAACCTTCAATCCTTTCAAGTCCCGTTGCTCAACAAGAGCAACTTTGATATATAATTGGAGTATCAAGATGAAGGCACTCCTAGGTGCTCATGATGTTTGGGAGATTGTAGAGAAAGGATACGAGCAACCGGAAGACGAGGCGGCACTATCTCAACAACTAAAGGATAAGTTGAGAGATTCAAGAAAGAGGGACAAGAAGGCTCTCTTCCTCATCTACCAAGCTTTGGGAGATGATGATTTCGAGAAAATCTCGAGTGCAACTACCGCCAAGGAAGCATGGGATAAGCTCCAAGTGTCATGCAAAGGAGCCGATCAAGTTAAAAAGATACGCCTTCAAACTTTAAGAGGTGAATTTGAGTACCTACATATGAAAGAGTCTGAATCTATTTCAGACTATTTTACAAGAGTTTTGGCGGTCTCTAATCAAATAAAAGGAAATGGTGAAAAATTGGAGGATGTTAGAATAATGGAGAAAATATTACGTTCGTTGACTCTCAAATTTGAGCATATTGTGGTGACTATTGAGGAGACTAAAAATTTGGAGGAGATGACAATTGATCTCTTAATGGGGTCGTTACAAGCTTATGAAGAGAAACAAAAAAGAAAGCAAGATATGGTAGAGCAATTGTTAAAATTGCAAGTGAGTGCAAAGGAGAAAGACGAAGGCCCAAGTAGCGGTCAAAGTCGTGGCCAAGGACAAGGTCGAGGTCGTGGACTTGGACGA
Organism: Pogostemon cablin; assembly: GCA_023678885.1. Taxonomy (NCBI): domain Eukaryota; kingdom Viridiplantae; phylum Streptophyta; class Magnoliopsida; order Lamiales; family Lamiaceae; genus Pogostemon; species Pogostemon cablin. The sequence goes on from CM042983.1 coordinate 4,111,047, forward strand.
GGAGGCTATGGAAATCATGGAGAGAGAAAAGCATTTGGTCGAGGAAGGAGCAACCAAAAATCGAGGTACGATAATTCTACTATAAAATGCTATAATTGTGATAGATTTTGGCATTATACTTCCGAGTGTTGGAAAGCAAAACAAAAGGTTCAAGAGAAGGCCAACTTCGTTGAGAGCAAAAAGAAAATGCAAGTGTGCTCTTGGCGTACAAAGGAGAAAATGAAAGACAAGATGATACTTGGTACCTCGATACGGGAGCGAGCAACCACATGTGTGGCAAAAGGAGCATGTTCGTGGAGCTGGATGAATCGGTAAGTGGCAATGTCTCATTTGGTGATGAATCTAAAATTCCGATGAAAGGAAAAGGAAAAATTTTGATTCGCTTAAAAAATGGAGGTCATGATTTTATCTCGAATGTTTATTATGTGCCCAACATGAAAAATAATATTTTGAGTTTGGGACAACTCTTAGAGAAAGGTTATGATATTCACTTGAAGGATTATAACCTTTCAATAAGAGATAAGGAAAATAATTTGATAGCAAGGGTGCCAATGTCAAAGAATAGAATATTTCTACTAAATATTCAGAATGATGTGGCAAAATGCCTTAAAGCTTGCTTTAAGGATAAGTCTTGGTTATGGCACCTACGGTTTGGGTACTTAAATTTCGGAGGATTGGAGTTGTTATCAAGGAAGGAAATGGTAAGAGGGTTACCATCCATCAAGCATCCCAACCAATTATGCGAAGGATGTATACTCGGGAAGCAAGCTAGAAGGCCATTCTCAAAGGAGTCAATCTCGCGAGCAAAGAAGCCGTTGGAGTTAATCCATGCCGATGTTTGTGGGCCGATCAAGTCGAGTTCTCTTGGTAACAACAATTATTTCTTACTCTTCATTGATGATTTTTCTAGAAAAACGTGGGTGTATTTCTTGAAGCATAAATCAGAAGTATTTGAAGCCTTCAAGAAATTCAAAGTTGCCGTTGAAAAGGCGAGCGGGCTAGAAATCAAATCCATGAGAACAGATCGAGGTGGTGAATTCACATCCAAGGAGTTCATGGCGTATTGCGAAGCAAACGGGATCCAGAGGCCTCTCACTGTTCCAAGATCTCCTCAACAAAATGGTGTGGTGGAGAGAAAGAATAGAACCATAGTGGAGATGGCGCGCAGCATGTTGAAGACGAAGAATCTTCCAAAAGAATTTTGGGCAGAAGCAGTGGCGTGCGCGGTGTACCTGTCCAATCGTTCTCCAACTCGGAGTGTATGGGGAAAGACTCCACAAGAAGCATGGAGTGGGAGAAAGCCTGGAATCACTCATCTAAGTATATTCGGGAGCAAAGCATATGCTCACGTAGTAGACGAGATAAGAAGAAAGCTCGACGACAAGAGTGAGCCATACATATTCATCGGGTATGACTCTAACTCTAAAGGTTACAAGTTATATAATCCCCTCACAAAGAAAAGCGTGATAAGTCGAGATGTGGAGTTCGACGAGGAAGATGCTTGGGATTTCGGTTCCGACATCAATGATCACAACTTTGTAACTCCACAATTTGAAGATGAAGAGGAAATAGAGCAAGCAGGTGAAAGTGAAGAGACAGTGACTCCACCCGCCTCACCAGCAAGAGAAGTTGGAGACTCGCCACCATCTTTCTTAAATGAAAGAAGAACATCAAGAGTGAGGAGCTTGGATGAGATCTATGAAGACACTGAAAGGTTAGAGGATCTCACCTTACTTTGTTTATTTGTTGATTGCGAGCCAGTAACTTTTGAAGAAGCTACACAAAGCAAGAGGTGGAGAAATGCAATGGACGAGGAAATTAAGGTCATTGAGAAGAATAATACGTGGGAGCTTGCAACATTGCCAAAAGATCACAAGGCCATTGGAGTTAAGTGGGTGTATAAAGCAAAGAAGAACTCCAAGGGTGAAGTAGAGAGATACAAAGCAAGACTTATTGCGAAAGGATATAGTCAAAGAGCCGGAATTGACTATGACGAGGTATTCGCTCCTGTCGCCCGACTAGAAACTATCAGACTAATCATTTCTCTTACAGCCCAAAATAGATGGAAAATCTATCAGATGGACGTGAAGTCAGCCTTCTTGAATGGTGTTCTTGATAAAGAAGTCTACATCAAGCAACCACCAGGCTACGAGGTGAAAGGGCAAGAAGAAAAGGTGTTGAAGTTGAAGAAGGCCCTATATGGATTAAAACAAGCACCAAGGGCATGGAATAGCAGGATTGACAAGTACTTGGAGGAGAATGGTTTCTCCAAGTGCCCACATGAACATGCCCTCTACGTCAAAATCAAAAGTGATGATGTCTTAATTGTGTGCTTGTATGTGGATGATCTTATATTCACAGGAAACAACACAAAGATGTTTGAAGAGTTCAAGAAGGCCATGACTAAAGAGTTTGAGATGACGGATATTGGGCTCATGGCATATTATCTTGGAGTTGAAGTTAAGCAGCTTGAGGAAGGAATCTTCATCACACAAGAAGGTTATACGAAGGAGATCCTCAAGAAGTTCAAAATGGAAGATTGCAAGGCAATCAACACCCCAGTGGAGTGTGGAAGTAAACTATCCAAGCATGAAGATGGAGAAAAAGTGGATCCGACGCTCTTCAAAAGTTTGGTTGGAAGCCTAAGGCACTTAACTTGCACAAGGCCAGATATACTCTACGCAACAGGGCTTGTGAGTAGATTTATGGAGAATCCAATCACAACGCACTTGAAGGCGGCAAAGAGAATTCTTCGATATCTCAAAGGTACGCTCAACTATAGCCTACTTTATTCAAATACTAATAACTATGAGCTTGTGGGCTATAGTGATAGTGATTGGGCTGGAGATAATGATGATCGAAAGAGTACAAGTGGATTTGTGTTCTTCTTGGGAGACACCGCTTTCACTTGGATGTCGAAGAAGCAACCAATAGTCACATTATCTACGTGTGAAGCCGAGTATGTAGCCGCCACATCCAGTGTTTGCCATGCTATATGGCTTAGGAGATTGTTACGAGAGCTCGGATGGATACAAGAGAATCCTACGAGGATTCGCGTGGACAATAAGTCAGCGATTGCATTGGCAAAAAATCTGGTATTTCATAATCGGAGCAAGCACATAGACACTCGCTTCCACTACATCAGAGAATGCATTGCAAAGAAAGAAGTTCAAGTGGAGTACGTCAAATCACAAGACCAAGTAGCCGACATCTTTACAAAGCCGCTCAAGTATGAAGATTTTGCAAGATTACGGAGTATGCTTGGAATGAAAAATCAAGTTTAAGAGGGGGTGTTAGAAATAATAAACTTGATTTAGAGAAGTTATAGAAGCTTCAAGAATAATATATGATATGCTAGAAGGTTTGAGATTGTGTAGAATAAACTAGAAGGTGGAGGAATCTATTAATTAATTATAAGAATGATCTAGAATATGACATGTGATTAAATAGATGAATTATCTAGACTATTAGGATGAAAATTAATATAGAATTCTCTAGAATGCTTGAGAATCCATCATTGGATAGTATAAATAGGTGGATGATGTAGCATTTTGAGATGTATCCAACCAAAAATTTAATAAAGTGTGTTTTATTCCAAACTTTGTTCTTTCCTTCAAAACTCCTTCTATCACCCTTTATTCATCCAACTCACCAATCCCTACACCCGTCCACAAACCTATACATATCCTCCAACCTTTTAACTCCTACATACCTTAGCCTTTTTATATATGTATATTTCAAAAGTCAAAATCTTAAATAAAAGCAATAAACTTGTGAACCTGATCGAATGTGTATGCAAATAATTATTTAATTGCAGATATATTGTATGCATTATTCGTACCCGTTGACCCTGTTTAAATATTCCTTGATGATCAGGTCCTTTCTGCTTAATTATTAATTATTTTTTAAAAATAATCTTGATAGTTCCTAACAATTTAATACTGATTAATTTGCAGGTTTAAAGTTTTAAAAAAAAAACGAGTAGTAGATGTATTCTTATTCAGGTCGTACATGCATATGTACTTTTCGCAAGCCATTGACATGGCGTGCTACGATTTTGCCACGTCATTAACTCACCAATTTATTTATTTTAATTTTTTTTTCAGCTCCAAAATTAGTTTATCATGTAAGCTGCCTAAAACTGTGTTAAAAAGTACACGTTATCGTTTTGAAATTGGATACGTTTAATCATGGAAACCTAACACTCGCAAATAATGAATTTCGTGTAATAAAATGTAATAATATTTTGATACAAATTTTGTCAAATGATAAAAAAATAATATAGGCTAAATAATTTTTAGTAAAATTAGTAACTAATGAAAAAAAATATAAAATAATTTCATCAAGGCCGGTTGCTCTTTACTCATTATACAAATTATCTGTCCAATTTTAATAATTATCAGGATACTTTATGATTCTAATTTAGTTATTTCAATTATCAAAATTTATATACAGAAATTGAATTAGAGCTTAATCTTTTTTTTAAATATATATATATGAAGCTTGACAATGTGACTAATTTAGATTTATATATTGATTATGCTATTTAATGATAATTAAGCTGCATTCACATAAACTCTGCAACTTAGTGATAAAATTAAATTAAACTTAATTTAACTAAGAACCATGATGTAATTAACAATTTTGGCATAATATCATTATTTATGAGTTGTTAATTACCATAATTCTTATAAAATATACTAGTAACTTTCAACCATATTTTTAATGGACTTCCCATCCACACAATGAACAGATATGTTTTCCTCTATTGTGAACCCAACAAAAATCCTATATATAAATGGGGAAAAAATGCAATTTTAATCTAAATAAATTTATTTTCTCTATAACATGGTCATAAAAACGTGTATTTTTGTTACATTAATTAAATAAATGTTTATATGGAAACCGTTCAATACAGGGACTCATCATTTTGCAATTTTTTAAACCTATGTGGGACCAAGTAATGGTCAATTGAAGATTTCGCTAGAGCCTAGATTTCTGTATATAATTCATTAAAAAATTTATGGGAATAAAACTGTAATTAAAGAAAAAAAAAAGGCCATTTTGAAATTGGACAAATTAAATTACTGAGTCTGAAATTGCTTTTTTTTTTTTAATCCCAACATTTAACTGCAACTGTGATAATTTTCATGCAAAAGAAAAAGTAAGCATATAATAAAATTAAGTCAAGAATTACATACCACCTCTATTTCGGAATTTCACCGATACGTGCGGTAGATTAGGAATTTAAAAAATATTAATATTATTATTATTATTATTATATATATTTTTTTTTTTGAAAGTCTTGTAATACTTTTAAATAATAACAAATAAAGGGAAAATAAGATAATAAACTATATATTTTCCGTTATGCATCATCATACTCAATCCAAATTGCATAGAATTTGAGAATTTAATAAATTAAAAAAAATTCCAAATGTGTAACCCTTACAACTTATGGGCATTTTTAAATGCGAGTCACTTTTTAATGCGGGTGTATTATCTTGTATTCTATTTTTTAAATAAATTAAATATAGTAATATTATTTGCTAGATTTAATGTCATATGCACTAAGTATTTAATAGTTATTTGCAAAGTATAAATTTTTTTTATATTATGAAAAACTAATGAGATACGAATAATGAAATATGAAATCTAATCCTCCAACTGTTACAGAGAATGATTGAATTAGAGAACATGCCTTTTTTTTTTTTTGAAAACGAGAACATGCCTTAAACAATATGTAATTTAGTGATGATGTCGCCATTTAACCTATGCTTAAAAGAGATTATTAATTATTCTCATACAAAACATAGAAATTGAATTTTTGTTTATGTAAAAATGTAAGCTTAATTGGAAGGTTTTCTAGCATTCAATTAATATACCCTCTCATTTAATCACTAGGTATATTTATTTTATCATTTTTGACATTTTAAATGTATCTATTTTTTCTTTTTAATAGAAACACTCTTACAATATTCTTCTAATGTAATTGCGCAATACACATAAAATAATTATATTTTTTAATTTTGGTGAAAAAATCATAGTATTGGAAGGTAAATTAAAATAAAAAAGTAAGAAAATAGGAAAAGGGTGAGTGGCCAAGTTTGGTGTTCGGGTGTTTCGTAGGTCCACTTTATGTTGACCCAGTCTTAGTCACTGTGAACTTGTATTAATTATTCAAGTCAATAATGGCATGGAAATTTTCTAATTTACTAACTCTCTTCAATGCATCTACTATACATTTATGCTCATCTCTCAAACTAAACCCAAATCCTACTGCCACTTTTTAATATTTAAATTACAACGTAGAATTTTTTATTTTTTAATTTCTTAAAAGTTAATTATGCTCTACTATAATGTTTATTTTTCACAATTTTATAACATGTGACTAATTCCATTTAACCAATGTCTAACTTGGAATGTTATACATATACTAGTAATTGAATTTAATGATTAGCAGCACAATCAAACTTAATTTATTATAGCACACCCATTTGATATCTTGTTACATTTATTTTAATATCAGTGATAATTATAAAAAATAATTAATTTGAATTGTAAAAAATAATTGTCTCCAACAACTTAACTTTATATCATCTATACCCTATTGACCATTTATTGACAAAAATGCCCCCACATCTCTTTTTTTATATAATTTAATTTAATTATTCGGTGTCAGAATGGTGTTGGAGTCCCAAAATAGGATAACGACATCATGTCCGACACCATCTGTTGGATTCGGTGCCGGTCCTGTTTCAATATACTATTTCGGAGCTCCGACATCTTGACCAACACCGTATCCGATATCCAATATTGTGACGACGTTATCAAACATGATATTGATATTCTATGTGGGGTATCAAACATCATTACCGACATAGAATAATAATTTAAAAAAAAAGGATGATGACATTTTGGTCCAAAAATAATTACTATTTAGGTATAAATGATAGAAAACTAAATTGTTGGATAACAATGATTTTTAACTTTAAATTTAGCTATTTTAGACATTCTCCCTTAATATTATATATTTTGAAATGAGGAAAAAAAATCTAAACTCTTTCTTAAGTCACTTATTAAATAATTTTCGCACATCAAAATATAATAGAATATCCAGACATATCGAATATGTGGATCGAAAATTAATAAACGAGTGGTCGGCGATTCTGGAAAGATAGAATCGTGAGTTTTGGGGAAGACGAAAGAGTGCTAGATTATATAGAGGACATATTACTAGTTAGTAGTTACTACTATATATGAAAATGAAATTTGTCTTTTTTTTTCTTGAGGGGTCTGATTCATGAATGTGTACATTGCTATTTAATTTCTTATATTTCGGTTGACGTGTTTGCCTCTGAGGATTTATTTGTAGACTTTGGATTCAGACAAATTCCTAATTCTTTTTTTTTAATTAAAATAAAAATAAGGCTACCTAGGGGTGTGTTGTCCCTACTACTATGGCCATGGGTCATACAATAATTATTGTCAACGGTTTTGATTGCATGGAAAACCACCACTTATAATCAAGAAACCATTAATTTCCCCCCAAAACTACCTTCTACATACAATACAATATACTTACACTAGATCTCCTATATATATACACCCTCTCTTGAATTTCTTCATATCATTAGCTACCTTACCTCCTCTCATATCATATATTTATTCTTCACGTGACAGGTTATAATTTACACCCATATACTCCTTATATAGTAATTAATCAATATATATAATTCCATATATATACCTTAACTAGAAAAATCAAATGATTGAATTGTGTTAATTTGATGCAGGCAGGCAGTTAATTAATGTCTCCAGCAATGGTGGTGCAAAACATGGAATCCCTGGAAAACAGACATTTCCAGAAAGGTGTGAAACACATGTACGAGAATGGCGTGGATCGTGTTCCGCGGAAGTATGTGCTCCCAGCCGCGGAGCGTCCCAATGCAATTGCCCAACTAAGTACCCTCGACCTTCATGATCTCCCCCTCATCGACTTGGGTGAGCTTCTGGGTCCCAATCGAGCTCAAGCTCTGGAATCCCTCTCCTACGCCTGCCAGAACTACGGCTTCTTCCAGCTGGTGAATCATGGCATATCGAATGAGATCATCGAGCAGATGGTGAGTTTGAGCAGGAGATTCTTTGAGCTGCCGTTCGTGGAGAGGGAGAAGTACATGTCTGCTGATATGAGCTCACCGGTCCGTTATGGAACCAGCTTCAATCAGACTAATGATGGAGTCTTTTGTTGGAGGGATTTTCTTAAGCTTATTTGTAACCCTATCTCTGATGTTCTCCCCCATTGGCCACTCCAATTCAGGTATGTATATGTGTATATTTCTCCATTAATGAAAAAAGCGGTTCAATTCTCTGTGCCATTTTGGTAACTACATCATCTCCTCATGCTGTTAGATGAATGACATGTAGGAGAGAGAAGGAAACTATATTTATCCCCTTTTACGTGTCAATCATGTAACGCGTGAATGACGAGCATGACCTGAATAATTAATTAATTAATTTACAGGGAATGTGGAGTTTGGTACGCGGAAGAAACAAAAAAAGTGTTCATGATGGTGGTGGAGGCCATCCTAGAAAGCCTAGGGCTAAAAAAGACAGAAGAAATAGTGAAGGAGCTAGAAGAAGATGGAAGCCAGCTAATGGTTGTGAATTGTTACCCTCCATGCCCTCAGCCTGATCTCACCTTAGGAATGCCACCTCATTCCGACTACGGTTTCCTCACCCTCCTCCTCCAGGACCACGTCCAGGGCTTGCAGATACTGCACCAAGACCAATGGGTCACCGTCCGACCCATACCCGGATCATTCGTCGTCAACGTAGGCGATCACCTCGAGGTATGTTGTCCCACATTGACACCTGATTCTAAAAGTTAGTTTAAGGTTTTGGATGGAAACCGTCAAATCTTAAACAGACATAAAATGATGTTAACCTAAAACCCTAATGGCCTAACCAAAAAAAAAAAACACCAATTTATAAGCACAACACCTTTTGTGAAAAATACAATTAATTAAAAAAAATATTACTTAATTTTTACAGATATTTAGCAATGGGAGGTACAAGAGTGTGTTGCATAGAGTAGTGGTGAACACATTGAAGCACAGGATATCGGTGGCGTCGCTGCACAGCCTTCCGTTTACGAGAACGGTGAGGCCGGCGGAGAAGCTCATCACGGAGACGAATCCCAGGCGTTATAAAGACACGGATTTTGCTAGTTTCTTAGAATACATTAAATCCTGTGATTCTACCAAAAAAAGTTTCCTTGAATCCAGGAAAATATTGAGCTAGCTAGGTATTTTGGTGTTTTGACTTATGTATCAAAGTAATTATAGAGAATTAAGCGCATATCTTTGATTTTAGAGCTTTGTTTATGATCAGAGATAGATTAATAATCTATATCCATGTTTTTGTAATTATATATAATGATTTGAATACTTAGCTATATGTATTAACTTATTCTACAAGTTCCTTTCTTTCGATTAATTAGCTAGTTAATTAATTCTCTCAAGTTTTATTTTGGAGTTAGGAAGTTTTCTCACAAGCGGTGGAGCATGTGGTTTAATTTGATGTAAAACAACAATTTTTATCAGCTGTAAAAAAGGTTCCTGACTCAATCAATCCAAAATTCCTTTATTTAGAATTCCTTTCCTTGTTTTTTCTATAACCTACCAACCCACTTTTTCTTTTCGTATGATTTTACTTACTATGCCCGCTCAAAATCTCGTGCTAAAGAGCATGGAGGTTCGAGTCCTCTTCAAGGCATAATATTGAGAGGGAAAGAAATAAAAAAAAAGGTCTGGTCTTCTTCAGTATCCATCTAGAAGAGCAACTAGAAAGAGATTCTTTAACCAGAAAGGCGCTTGCATTATTTATATATGTTTGAAGAAGCGGACGAAATTGGAATTATGGTTGTGCTTTATGGTTTATTTTTGAATTAGTATTCATTTGTTAGATCTGTGTGAGACCGTGTCACGTGAGATCATTTTATACTTTTTAAAATATAATTATCACTTTCGCTATAAAATGTTATCACTTTCGCTATAAAATGTTATCACTTTTCATTTATATTATAAATTGTACATGATATAACATTTATATTATATATTGTACTCCCTCCGTCCCACCCAAATAGCATCATTTAACTATGTTGGGCGTCTCATCCAAATTGCAATATTTTTCTCTTTTTGTAAAAAGGGCACACCAATGGTCCACCACTACTCATCACATCTCTCTAATACACCTACCCACTTTACATAAAATAATAATACTCCTTAATATACGTGTAAAAAGCAAATGCATCTCTTTGGACGGGACGGAGGGAGTGCATGATATAACATTATCACTTTTTATTAATTTAGTGTCACTTTTTAGTATAAAAGTTAACACTTTGTAACCATCTCACATAAGAGTTTATGTGAGACGGTCTCACACAAGTCTTTGCCTTCTATAGTATTAATTAACTAAAATAATAATAATAATAATAAATAATAATAATAATAATAACTACTCCATAAGTATACTTATTTTCACACTTTTCATTTTCGTCCCTCCCAAACTTATCTCCACCACCCAAAAAAAATGAAACATCACATTAATCTATAAACTCAAAAATATTACTTCCACCTGACACACATAATATATTTTATATTTTATTTATTACCTAAAAATACCATAATATCCATAAAAAGTTAATAAAATTGATCAAAATGTAACTTTTCATAAACTACGTAACAACAGTGCCGGTGCAATTAAGTGTAGGACGGAAAGAGAATATATTATATATACATGTGTGATTTAAAAAAAAAAGATATATCTAATTTTAGATAAAGACATTAAAAAAATAACATTATTATTTAATCTTACAATTAAATCAAATGTCTCATTTCAATTTCATTGAGCAATCTCCAAACTCACACACTTTTGAGATCGTTTCAAGTAGTGTATACTATTTGAAACTCTTATATATATATATATATATATATATATATATATATATATATATATATATATATATATATATATATATATATATATATATATATTATATATATATACTTCCGGTACTTATATATTCTCTTCGTCCGATTTTAAGGTATCCATTTATTTTTTTCACATGAATTAAGGAGTATTATTATTATAGGTAAAGTGGGTAGTTGTATTAGAGGGAAATGGTGTGTTATATTGTATACTTTTTTTTATTAAATACTCCCTCTGTCCCGTTTCAATGTTTATGTTTCTATTTTGCGCGTCTCATTTCAATATTTACATTTTTCTTTTTGGAATATGGGACCCACCTAAAACAATTAATATATCATTCAATACTAATACATCTACCCACTTTACATTAAATATTATATCTTTCCACCCACTATCTATTAAAATATTATACTCATTCGTCAACGTGCAAAAAACAAACGTAAATATTGAAACGGGACGGAGAGAGTATGTGAAATGAATGCCTTTAAAACAGACGTAAAAATAGTAAAATGAATACCTTAGAAACGTACGGAGTGAGTATAATAAAGCCTTTGATAAATAGATAAAATACATATAAGCATGGGCAGCTATGACCAGAAAAACGACTCACATTGACTATATGTACCTACATTTATAATTTTGGTTGACAACTGGAAATTAAATTAAATAGATAATTATATTAATATTGAATTGTTGTTTGTTTTTTACTTGCTACTGCGATTCACGGATTTCAATTTTTGCAGATTCAATAATGTTTGAACTTTTTGAATTATACCTGCACGTTGTACAATTTAAAAGTTTAAATAGATTAATTAACAAGAAAAAAGTATCATTTTAATTACTCGGAATATTACAATGTTCCTAGTCAAATTATTTTGGCTGCCATTCTTGTTACGTATTAAAAATTAAATACATTAGCAGTTCGGAAGTTTTGAAAGAAACAACACGAAATCGTTGAAAATTAATAAATTTCTTAATTATAAAATAATTTTAAAAAAAATCATGTCTTTATTGATTGTCAACAAATATCGGTTTGTATACATATCATTTTGTATTTTGGCTGCATATTCTATGTTTAAATCATCAAATTAATAATTCATATAATGCGTGAAACGAGAAATCATATACTCCATATACCATCAAAATGTAATTGAAAAAATTTTGTAAAAATAAATATATACTCCCTTCATCTTGTATTTGAAAATTTAATAAAATTAAATGTATACTCCTTCATCTCAAGATGAATGCATGTAATTTGGATACTACAAAGAAAATTATTTTTTGTTATGATATGAAAAAATAAAATTAATAGAATAAAGTTTATAATATTAATATTATTAAAAAAAATCGATTATGCTATTGGCATGAAAAAAGAGTATTTAGATACTAATTAATTAATGTGAAATCAAATATACTCCCTCCGTCCTATAGGAGTTGACACACTTTCCTTTTTGGTTTGTCCCACTAAAGTTGACACATTTCTTTTTTAATACATGGAACCCACACAAAAATAATTAATTTATTCTCATGGGCCCCATATATCACCTCTAATACAACTACCCACTACACATTAAATATTATTTCTCTCACTTCACTTTACTCCACTTTACATTAAATTATTATATTCCTTAATCTCCGTGCAAAAAAAATTATACTCCCTCCGTCTCACTTAAGATGGCACACTTTCCATTTTGGACTGTCCCACAAAAATTTGCACATCCCAAAAAAAGCAAAAAGTAAAAAACAATCACCCTTCCCCATACACTTTAATTACAAAAAAACCATCTCTACCTACCATACTTTATCATTTATATATTACATAAAAATATCATTATATCCCTAAAAATTATCACTTTCTTAATCTCCGTTCCCAAAAGAGGTGTGCAAACTTTTTAGAGACGGAGGGAGTATCATCTTATATGGGATGGAGGGAGTAGAAGTTAGCTAGTCGGCTATTATAATATAAATAAATAATTAAGGATAGAATAGATTAAGTAGAGTTTTAGCCAACTGTTTCCTAGTGTAAGTAGTGAATAGGCTATTGGCTATTGGGCTATAAACAGTGTTATTCATTTTCTTTTAAGTAGTTTAATGACAATTATGTAAAAGTTGTTATATAGCGAATTGATTGGTTTGAATGGATCGTTAATTTTATTGCAACTTTTTAAAAGTGTATTGATACTAAATTTTTTTATTTTTTTAAGACAAACATTGTATTTTATCTCATTGTATTTTATCTCATCTATCAATATCTTGAAAAAGAGTGGTAGGGCCATAAATGGATTCACAATCTATTTTCACATTTAGTTTTTCTTCTTTTAATGAGTGAAATACTATATAATAGAGGCGATTTGCTAAGCTTCATTCGAAAATGTATAATGAGAATTTAGTGTGATATTTCTTTAAGTTATTTAGTACTCCCTTCTTCCCGTTAAAAGTGTGTCTTTTCCTTTTTTACACGTAAATTAAGGAGTATTATTATTTAATGTATAGTGGGTAGTTGTATTAGTGAGAATGTGGACTCCATATTTTAAATGTACTAGGGAAGGTGTGTGGGTCTCATATGTGTAAAAAAATGAGACTCTTTGAGTGGAACGATCAAAATAGAAAAAAGACATTCTTTGAATGGAACGGAGGGAGTATTTAAGATAAATGAGACTCTTTTGCTTTTTTTTCTTTTTTCATTTTTTAATTTTATAACTGCTGGATCACACCCCCTCACACCAATCCCAATGCTTACTCAAGTTTATGATACCCACTGATTTAATTCGCTGTTTTTTTAATTTTATTTTATAATTGTAATTTCACTTATGCGGTTTAGGTGTAATTATAATTTCACCCTTATGATAAAGAGTATATTTTCCCCATAGAGTTTAGGATTTAGGGGTTATAGTATAATTGTAATTTCACCTTTGTGGTTTATGATACTCTCTCCATCCCGCGTTAAGGTTTACGCTTTTTACACAAAACAATTTATTGTTGCATGTAGGACACACACAACACTAATACAATTATCCACTTTACATTAAATATTATTTCTCTCACCTCATTATACATTAAAATATTATATCTCTTAATCTCCGTGCAAAAAGCAGATTATACTATTTCACACCTAGAATTTAGGATTTAGAATATAATTGTAATTTTATTATTATGGTTTAGAATATAATGGTATTTTAAATATAATAAAATTAAAAAATAAAAATAAAAATAAAAAATAATATTAATGGAGAAAGGACCACATGTTAAATAATTAGATTAATTAGAAAGAGGTGGGGACCAGGTTCCAACTGGTTCCACCCAAGTTACACTCTTTATTTAATGATCGATACGTGAGAAAAATCTAAATCCTTGCACATAGAATATAGATTCTCTCCCGTTTCAAATTTTCGTGTCACTCATCTAATAAAGTGGTAAAGATATCAGTGTTACATAACATTTCATTTCATAAGTTGTCTAATTTAAAAAAAAAACATGATATAATGTTGGAACTGTACCGATGTTTCGATATAAAATATATATGGGACACACGAGATTAATTACTTTTGAAATGTTAGCTTGTAGCCTTTATATTTAGGAAAAATTAAAAGTTGGGGTTATAATTGATTGCTTTAATGTTTTAAAAATATTTCACAAAATACCATTTATAAATGTGGAACTCTATTTAAGTTTTTACGCTAAATGCTTATCACTTATTATTATTATTATTATTATTTTATTATTTATACTATCTCAAAGGTATCATTTCTTCTTTTATTTAATAAATTTTTAACCATCTTACATCATTAAAAATAGCTTGTCTAAAATTCTAAATCCAAATAAAATTGAAGCAGCCAATGACGTCCGTTGTGAATAATTGACGACGCCAAATTACTATTACTAATTCTATATACATCAACTTTAATTCTTGACTATTGACTTGAAATACTAACTCTTTATTTGGAACTTTCTTTCTTCAAAACCAGTGAATATATACTTATTAAAATATTTATTTATATCTATATTATTTAATTTTCAAGATTTTCGGCCCTTAATTCTCCATAGACTAAAAGAGTGAATGGAAACAGATGAATGTTAGGCATGACACGTGTTCATTTAATAAGTCTATGCATTCATTTATCTGTCCTTTCTATTAATACGTTCTATGTCTCAATGAAGTTAAATACGAGAATATTCGAATTTATATTAATACATAATTTTTCATGTGATTAGTTGTATAATTTAACTCTCCATCCCACGTTAATATTATTATTATTATTATTATTATCAAATATGTCATCCCAATGTTTATATATCTCTTTAGTAGGTAGAGGGCTCGTATGTTTTTTTGGATTTATTTAGTATTTGAAAAATACTCCTATTGAATAATTTACTAAAAAAACTATTTTTTACCAATGGAATATTCCATTAGTAAAAGTCTTAATTCCATTGTTAAATTGATTTACCAATGGATTAGCAACGGAATCCGTTGATAAATTTTTGTTCGTAAAGTGGTGTTGATAAATTTTTAACAATGAAAAATCAATTTTATTGGTAAATAATTTCGTTGGTAATCCGTTGTTAAAAATTCAATTGGTAATTTATATAAAGATTCACCTGGTAATCCGTTGGTAATTACCAATAGATTGAATTCCGTTGGTAAAATAGAGAATAAATCCGTTAACATTTCATTGTTAATATAAAAATGTCATTTTGGTTGCTAATCCATTGGTAATTACCAACGGATTGAATTCCGTTAGTAAATTCCGTTGCTAAAAAAATACTTTTTTTGGTAGTGTAATAGTATTATTATCTATTATGGATTTTTGGTAAATTAAGTTTTAATTTTATTTGGTATTAAATTTATTAAAAATGTTTTTACGTTAGATTTATTTTATAAATTATTCATAAAGATAAAGACTTGTGTGAGACTATCTTATGAGATAAAAAGTAATAACATTTTAATAAAAATTGATACTCAAATTAATAAAAGGTGGTAGTGGTGCAATTGATTATTTTATAAACAATCCGCAGTATGAAAAAAAAGTAATATTTTTTTAATAAAATTTGATAACTATTTAAGAGCTTTAAAAGCGATATCACGTGATACATCTCTCACACAAGACTTGAACATTCGTAAAATAGTTCAATTAAATTATTATTGATCAAGTATGGAGTAATTTTTTTTTAAAACAAACAAAAAAATAGGAATTCGATAAATTCCCTAATAGCGTTTGATCCATATGTACGGCCCAGTTCATTTCTGTTGATCTTGGGCTTGCAGCCCAATTCTAACTTTCTCTCAATTATATAAAAGATTTCGCTCCTAAAAAAAACACTGACTCGTTGACTCAGTGACTCGGTTCAGTAGACATCATAATCCACAACCCAAACAAGGCTTTACGTGTGGACATGGTGGCCGGAAATTAGTCTCACCAGTTAACTGTGATTCTTCAACTCTCCGGCATCCACCATGTCCTCTGCATTATCTCTCTCCACATACTCCTCCATCTCCAACCACCACCGCCGCCGCCGCAGTCACCACCGTCACTTCCTCTCTCCCTCACTCTCGATCAAGAACTCCACCAACAACAAACCACCAAACACCACGCCCACCTCATGGGTCAGCCCAGATTGGCTCACCTCCCTGACGAAGTCACTCACAACGCTAGGCCCAAAAGACGACTCCAACATCCCCATCGCCAGTGCCAAGGTGGATGATGTGTCGGACCTCCTGGGTGGGGCCCTCTTCCTGCCGCTGTACAAATGGATGAATGAGTACGGCCCCATATACCGCCTCGCTGCGGGGCCCAGAAATTTTGTGGTGGTCAGTGATCCCGCCATTGCTAAGCATGTTTTGAGAAACTATGGCACCAAATATGCTAAAGGGCTTGTTGCTGAGGTTTCTGAATTCTTGTTTGGCTCTGGTTTTGCCATTGCTGAGGGTTCTCTATGGACGGTAATTATTCTCATCTTCAATTGGTTAATATGCATTTTCTTGATAAAGATTTATCTGTAATGATTTGGGAACATGAATTGGGAATGTTGGTATTGATTGAATTACCATATAGAAGTAATGAAGTTCCACTCTTCGATGTGTACAGATTGTGCTTGGTTTGGAAGTGATTTGATTTGTTGTAGTATCTTTGGTGCATTATAGTTAAATAAATGCTTATGTTGGAATAACAGAACAAAATATAGATAGAATATTGGGGAAGGCACTTACATTTTCAGCTCTTATGATCAGGAAGGGTATGCTAATCTACTGTTATCTCTGTAATAAGGAGTTTTGTTCCTTTTGAGCTCGATTAATCTCGATAGTATTCTGTCATTCTGAATAATCTCTTCATCATTACTTGTCTCCATGTAGGAAAGAGTGTCTGTAGATGGCAAGGGCTGAATCTTTTCCATTTGATCACCATCTTTACTGTTATCGTTTTTGAAGAAATGTGCTGGAATATAATTCTTATAACTGCAAATGTCCTGATCTCCATTTTTAATTTCAGTGATGGAGCTGTAATATATTTAGGCTCAACCTATACTTTTTTCTGAAAAAAAAGAAAAAGAAAAAGAACTTGTGGCTATCTTAGATGTTTCAATGTTTTGAGGTTAAAATATGCTCATTTTAGGTAAGGCGCAGAGCTGTGGTGCCATCGCTTCACAAGAAGTACTTGTCGATAATAGTTGAACGGGTCTTTTGCAGATGCGCTGAGCGGTTGGTGGAGAAACTGAAGATCAATGCACTCAATGGCTCTGCTGTAAACATGGAGGAAAAGTTTTCACAGCTTACTCTTGATGTCATTGGACTAGCTATATTCAACTATAATTTTGATTCTCTCACAGCCAATAGTCCAGTTATTGATGCAGTTTATACTGCACTGAAAGAGGCAGAGCTACGGTCAACTGATATATTGCCATACTGGAAGGCAGGCTATCTATCTACTCGTTGACCTTTCCCTTATCGCGTAGTTACACTATAATAACAATGTGTGCTTTCCTTCTTTATAAATTTATATTCCTTTTGGACAGATCAACGCTCTATGTAAACTGATACCTAGACAAATCAAGGCTGAAAAGGCAGTCTCTTTGATAAGACAATCTGTTGAAGAGCTCATAGCAAAATGCAAAGAAATTGTAGAAGCTGAAGGTGAGCGGATCAATGAGGAGGAGTATGTGAACGAGGTAGATCCAAGCATTCTTCGCTTCTTGCTTGCTAGCAGAGAAGAGGTATGAAAAACTTTTGCTCCGATTTACTATTATCATTTATGTCATTCATCATGTTTCTTTGCCGAACGCTCAGATTTTAGTTCTTGGGTAATATTTGTAATAGGTTTCAAGTGTCCAGCTAAGAGATGATCTTCCATCAATGTTAGTTGCTGGGCATGAAACCACTGGCTCAGTGTTAACTTGGACAGCTTATTTGTTAAGTAAGGTAATTTCCATTCCCTTTCAAGAACTCTTTGGTTTTCGTATGCATATGATGTGCTTCTTCCCAGTTGAGTAAATTGGTAATGCAAGATGCTTCAATTCTACCTTACATGATTCAGAATGTGAAAGTTTAATGGTGCCAATGTGGATATGTGCTGAGAAAAGTCAATAATTTGCTCTTTTGTTTCAATATTTCAATCAATATTTTTGTGCCTCCATAACCTCTGTTTCTGTTTGTGTTACCTTTTTCGTTGTGAAGGGGTGATCTGCAGAGTTTGCATTCCGACTTTTTGTTATTTGTCCTCTTCTTTTCATGATCATGTTAATCAGGATCCAGCCTCTTTGAGTAAAGCCCAAGAAGAAGTTGACAGAGTTTTGCAAGGTCGGCTTCCTACCTACGAGGACGTAAAAAATATCAAGTTCTTGACGCTTTGCATTATTGAGTCAATGCGTCTATATCCTCATCCACCTGTAAGCTGATCAAATTTATCCCTCCTTATGTTTATTCTCAATCTGACGATCATTCTCCCGGGGTAAAAAAATCGTTAGGTTCTACTGAGAAGAGCTCAAGTCGCTGATGTACTACCGGGGAACTACAAGGTCAATGCTGGCCAAGATGTCATGATATCGGTTTACAATATTCATCGCTCTGCACAGGTATGTTTATACTAAATTAGGATTGTAGTTTATCAAATAGTCCAATCTTATTTAAGTTTTGTATGAGATGAAGCTTCATTTATTCCATGATTATGCTCTTGATTTGAGCGCCTACCAACTTTATGTGCAAGGTATGGGAGAATGCAGATGATTTCGTTCCAGAAAGATTCGATTTTGATGGCCCAATTCCTAATGAAACAACTACAGATTATAAGTATGTGAACTAACTTCACATGTTTATACTGAAGCTTATATGTTAGATCCAAGTCATTTGATCAAATCAAATCGTATTGTAGATTCATCCCATTCAGTGGAGGGCCACGGAAATGTGTTGGCGATCAATTTGCTTTACTTGAAGCGATTGTAGCCCTTGCAGTAGTTTTGCAGCACTTCAGCTTCGATTTGATCCCAGACCAAACTATCGGCATGACTACTGGAGCCACTATTCACACAACAAACGTAACTCTCTCTTGACTGCTTAATCTATTAGACCAAAGGGCTTCAAATCCATCCATCCATCCAAATCACACAAAAATGAGTTTTCATGCTATTTATTTGAGCATGTTTTGCAGGAAGTAGAATGATTTATGGCAATCTTTTCGCAGGGCTTGTACATGAAACTGACCCAGAGGCAAACCGAGCCATATACCGTTGCAGCGAATCCTTGAAAGTGAGCTTGTGACGAATGGTAATACCACTCACTTGACTACTTTAAATTCTTATCAATAGAAAAATGCACTAGCAATGCCTGTATTCTTGGTGACTGCACTATCCAGCAGATCGATCGTTTGTTGGTCTTTTCGTAGCTTCATGCTTGGAACGGTGATCGTCTACAAGTCTACATCGATTTTTCACAAGCTGTGAATAGCGTAGCATTCGAACGATTTACATTTCCTTTGTAAAGGTTCTGATGCATTAAGATATTCATTCATTCATATGTGATTCTGTGAAGTTTTGGTGTGAGTATACAGTATACTTTCTCTACACACAATAACATCCCTTGAATTAGAGTTAGTTGAGAGTGAGTAAATGCATAATTAGTTCCAATTATTTGCAAGTAAAAGATTTACATTTTACAACATACCCCATTAATGGAGTTTGATGAGCAACCACCACCTTAGCAGATTAGTTATAACCAATTTATGAATTATTCTTTTTTTCTTGTGAGTCAACCTGCATGGAGTAGAATACAAGATGGGGTTAACAGTGAAACAAGCTAATTTGGAGAGTGACATATATGATTATAATAATTATTATTTTATTATGAAATGTGGTAATTCCAACGTCAAGAAGCTTCGATAAACCCAGAAAACAGATAATAAATGTTTATTTAATTTTTTACGATTAGATGTGATATCAATTTTAAAGAAAAATGCGTATTCTTTCTGTCGTTCTAAGAGGAAGACAAAATGAGGTGGTTGTCTTTTAAGGGAAACTTTTATTTTTTAACAAATAATTATCATTTTTTATTAATAAAAAAACATTTTCTACTAAAATATTATAGTAATTTTTTTATACGTATCTCATTAAAATCATTTTATGAGAGGTAATAAATAATCAAGAATTTGTAATCAAAATAAAAACTAAAGCAGTTAATGCACCAATAAAGTTACTACACGCACTACCATGTGATATTATATCAAAACTTCATTACATGTTTGTGGGAACATATATATTTAAATTTTAAAAAAATTTATTAATAATAAATGTAGTCTTAATTGAAGAAGCTAGCTAGATCTCGAGTCACTTATTGACTTTAGACATAAATATATAGAATATAAATATTCAACTAAATTATTGATTATATTTTTGTAAGGTCATGATCCTATAGTTGATCTTTCACATAACTAGACTTTCATCCTAAGCATTACATAATTAATTAACAAGATTATTATTATTCATTCTCCCAACTCCCAAAATAGTAGATTTATGAACCGATTATCAACCCATACCTATACATCTTATCATTTATGGTAAAATATAAGTGTCTTATTATCCATTGTTTGTCTTTTTTTTTTTTAAATGATACGAGTATATAAATAAGACCACCACACCAATTAATACGTACGTTGGATATATGTATAAACTAAAAAAAATAAAAAATTAAAGAGTTCTTTTTTTTCCATTATTTTATTCACATGAAATTGCTGCATTGTTGTTTAAAAAATGTAACTTTATCAGTGCCGGTCCTGACATTTTCGAGGGCCGGGACAAACAAAAATAATAGGACATCGTTGCTTTCTATATATTTATTAACTAAAAAGTTTTCATTATTTTCTTTATTAACACTTTCTTTTCTTTCATAAAAAGTCAAAAATTTATTTCTAACAAGGCATTTTATTATAGCAATTATTCTCAAAAGAAATTATCTCCAATGTAATTTTTCTTTGGAAATTCCTTCTTGTAAATCTTTATTTATGGTTCTTTTTAATTTAATTTGTAAATTAATCAAATTATTCATATTAGTGATATGTTCCATAGTATTTTTATGCGTGTTAAGTCTCTCACTAAGATGTTCTAATCATTATATCCTTTATTTGCTAAAGTATTATATTTTTCGGATCTTCCAAATTCTTTGAAAAAAATTATCTAATGATCTTGTTTTTGATAAATGTTATGTTATTTTTCTTTTTTCCTTTTTTACAATTAGGTTCATGCTTTTTATTATCTAAATATAGGGCCCCTTTTCAAGTCCAATAGATTGACGGGCCAAATTTTATAAAAACTCTAATGACCTAATATAAAATATATATTTTATTAAAATATAATTTTATCAAGTATTATATATATATATATATAATTTTGGGCCCCTATATTTTTTGGGCACAGGGCGGTAGCTCTTCTCGCCCCTCCTCAGGGCCACCACTGAACTTTATTTATCTATATTTCAAGAATTTTTGAGATAATAGTCATTTTTATTATAAATTAAACACTATATATGTCATATGAAGATAATGACATTTTTTTAAATAAAATATAACACTGATAATTTATTTATTGGAATATTTTTTCTATTTAAAATTGAGATTTGAATATAATATTTTATCTTCCATTTACATTTCAAATGAGTTGATATTCTGTGCATCAGGTGCACACGTGCCATCTATATATATATATAAATTTTTATTCAATAGCGTATATGTTTATTAATAATTGTATAGTTTTTTTACACTTAAATTTTCATTAAAAAACTAACAGAAAATTAGTTAACAAAGTGTATACATTTTTATTTATTATGAAGTATATTTTATTCATAAGTGTATACATTTTTTAAAATGAGTGTACAATTTGTATTAATTCTTTTTCTTTTTTTCCTCATACTAAATACTACACTTTAAAATGGATGATTCTAACCTTTAAATAATGGAATAATTACTACCTAATACATACTTATACCTATTATTACTCTAAAGTACATTTTTTAAATAAAATTACTCACGGATACAAAAATATAAAATTAGTTTTCCAAAATAACCCTGGTCCATCATGGAATTAAAAGCCCTATACCCAATCAACTATATCACCGGAACCAACCCATAATTACCCTAAAGACTTCATCCTCCATCGTCACTTTCTTAAATAAACCCAGATCGTTTCCAGCCTGGAAGAAAATCACGCGGCTCTACTGCATCATCTTCCTCTTCCACTCCACCACTCTCCTCCTCCTCGCAGCCGCCACTTGTGTAAGCGATCGTGGACCCCTTCTCTCTACTCTCTTTTGTGTTCCCTCGGATTAAACCCAAATCTATTCCGACGACAAGGAAATCACGCACATCTACTATCTTTTTTTTCTGTTCTACTCCACTGCCCTTCTCCTCTTCGCCGACGCCTCCCACCAGAACGTCCCCCACTTATGCAAGCAATCGTGGGTCTCATCTATCTATTCTCTTTTGTGTTCGCTCGGATTCAATATAGGGAAGTCCATTCTCGATTCAAAATTGTATTTCATTTCTTGGAATTATCGAAATTGGTGTGTAGTTAAATGAATTGGGGGATTTAGCTGTAGTTGTTGTTCGAGGTGAGTTTTTGTGTAAATAAGGCTAGTGAATTTATCTTCTTTTAGATCTGTTTCTTTATTGAATTACGTTTTGATTGGGGTTTCTCTTTGGTTTGCTTTTTGGATTACAGTTGATACTTGGTAGGGTTGGTTCATTTTGTTTAACATGAGGATGATGATGATTGATGAAGTTAAAAGAAAATATTGAACATGTATTAAGAAATGTGATATGTATTCAGATATAAATATATGTATTTTGTGATATGTATGCAAAAATAGTTTCATTACTATTTCAATATTTGTGCGTGGGATTCATATATTATGCATCAAACAAGTTTATGAGATTAGCACTTATGTATGCAGAAATTTTATACAGTCTTAGTTTGAGTTCTTATATGGGGTTTATCTCTTTTTTAGCTTAAATTATAACTCATTTTCAGTCATGTTAATGTCTTATTCTTGATGAAAATTGACTTTATACAGTTTAAAATGGTACTTGATTCTAGGGGGAGAGATTTTCTGGTATTGCCTTCTGGTTGTTACTTCTCTTATTCTTGAATGGATGTTAACTTTGATATCTTGATTCTTTATCCTTGACTTGATAGACCGTAGAATTTACGTCTAATTCTCACATAAATCTAATTGTTCAACATTACTTGTCTGTGTTCCTCGAAGTAACCACATTATGAATGCAAGGTTTCATTATTTGCTCACTCCGTATTCTTGAATGTTATATCCGTTGTTTCTTGATTCTCAATGGCTTATAATGAATTAATTATATGATGAAATGTAAGATTCAACACTATTTGCATATACTTCAAAAGTGTCACTCTATAAATACCCATAAACGAAATCTTTGCCCACTGGTGTCACCCTATAAGTATCGAAATACAAACAAGTTTATGAGATTAGCGCTACGTATTCAGAAATTTTCATTAATGTATTTTGAATACATTAGCAGTATGTATTCAAAAATATTCACCATGTATTCAGAAATATTTACTAATGTATCCAGTAATATTGTTTCAAAATACGAACATGTTTATGAGATTAGCACTATGTATTCATAAATTTTTATTAATGTATTCAAAATACATTAGCACTATGTATTCAAAAATATGGTTTTTCATTAATGTATTCAAAATACATTAACACTATGTATTAAAAAATATTAACCATGTATTCAGAAATATTCACCAATGTAACCAGTAATATTATTTCGAATCTTGAATTCTCAGGGATTTTGGAGAGATTTGATTAATTTTCCACCGATTTTTGTGGAGAAATTAATGGTTAATTAATTTCTTAATACAATAAATCTTATAATAGGGTTAAAAAGAGTATTTGATGGGTTCAATTTGTAGTGGATAATATTTTAATTTGAATAATGTACCTACTAGTAATATAGATAGATAAATTGTACCTATAAGTAATGGACCCAATAATAATTTAGTATAGGTGTTAGGGATGTAAAAGGGTAGGGTAGGGTACGGGTTGGTCAAATCCACCTACTACCCGCTACCCAATTACTCTACCCATACCCTACCCTATTACCCATAATTTTAGCATCGGGTAGGATACGGGTTTACCCGTCGAGTAATGGGTAGCCAGCGAGTTTACGAATACCCGCAAGAAATAATAGACGGATATATTAAACGGGTATAATACGAATATTCGCAACAATTTGAGCCTGACCAACCTTACCCGACTCGACTCGACCCTTCCCAAATCAGTTTTTTTCCACTCACAATCAACACAAAAACATCAAAATAAAACATAAAGCATAAAAATAAAGTTCATAATAGAGAATAATATTTAATCCAAGTGCAACAACAATAAATTAACATAGTTAATATAATAACATGAGAAGCAATATCGTAATCCAACACTTGAAAGTATATCAAAAATTACGATCTCCTTAGTGCAAAAGTAGCTCAAATAACACCCGATGCTGATGCAACCTACAAATACATACTCCATCCGTCCGCCACAAAAGTGTGGATTAAGGAGTATTATTATTTAAGGTGTGGTTGATAGTTGTATTAGTGGGGTATATGGGTCCATAAATTTATTGTATTAGTGATGTGTGTGGATCCCATGTGTTTAAAAAGGAAAATGTGGATCTTTGGTGCGGACGCCCAAAATGGCAAAATGTGGACTTTTCAGACGGACGGAGGGAATACATAAATATTAGTATATAATATATATTTATATAATTAATTAAATAGATGAAAACTCCTTTAATAATAATAGCTAGTGTAATGTTTAAAAAAATTAATATTATTTTAGTTTTTAAATTAGTAATCCCTCCCTTCCTGTCAAACTGCATCATTTGACTGCATAAAGGTCTCACAAAAGTTACAGTAAACGATGCAATATGGGCGGGACGGAGGGAGTGTATATATATATATATATATATATTCCCTCCGTATATATATATTAATGTTTAAACGGTACGCGGGTATAATAGGAGAATCCGTACCCTACCCTTACCCGCTGATTTTTTTCGGGTACGGGTAATACCCGATCCTCTACCCAATTTTGCCTACCCTATCCTTACTCAATCACTCAGTACCCGCGAGTAACCCGACGTGGCTGGTAAAATTGATAACCCTAATAGGTGTTCAGTTGCCAAATAAAATGCTCTTCTCTGCCATCGAACACAAAACGCTATGAAAATTTTATAATTTAAGTGTTTGAACACAAAATATCTTAATTCAAAATATCTCGTGGTGTATATACCAGGTGGTAGTAACCTGGAGCTTTATTGATTATAGGTGAAAAGATAAAAGTTGTCGTATAAATTTTAAATTTTTATTGGATTGGAAAGGGTGGGAAAACTCTAATATTAAATGTATGAATTTGGTTTATTTCAAATTTATGTAACATTTATTATCAACACACAGTACATCATTAATACTTACTTCAGTTTGATCCGTGATACATACTCCGTTACATACATTACCTAAACATGAAGAAAATCTAAAATATGAAATTGTCCTAATTTATCTCAAATTTACGTCATACTATAATTAAAAAAAAAAAGTAGATTGACTATGGTAAATCAGAATTTTGGTAAGAAAAACATACTCCCCCTCAATTTAAGACATCCATTTTGTATTTTTGATCATTCATTTTAATGTTATCAATTTCGTCAATTTTTTTTTGTCATCATACATGGTCCGTGAGTTATTACTAATATAATTATTCATTTTAAAATAAAATAATAGTAATCCCTTCGTCCAACAAAATTCTTCATACTTCTTCATTTTTTTATCCCACAAAACCTTTTACATTCCAAAAAAATAAAACCATATTTTATCCAAATATCTAAAAAATTACTTAATCTCAAACTTGTTACTCTTTTTTCACTTATAATAATATTACATTACTGAAGGTCAATAAAGTATATCAAAAAAAAAAAATCTTAAACAACATGAAACAATAAACGTGAAGGATGATGCACATGATTATTTTATGGATGGAAGGATGACGAGAGTATATATGGTACAAGTAGAAGTTGAGTAGAGAGTAAACAACATGATCATGTGCGAACAAGAAGCTCTGTTCATGTGTAGAGGTTGTGAACATTGACCACCCAACCCCCCACCCTACCGCCGCCCTCTCTCTCTCCTCTTTTTATCTCTCTTATTTGCCTTGTTTGCCTCATTAACACAATGCAACTACTACTTTGAACCTATCTTCATCTCTATACTCCCTACTCAACTCTACCCCCAACAACACACACTCACATACACACCATGTTGAAGCTTCACAAGCCCACCAACAGGGCTGCTTCAACCTCCCTTCATTTCAGATTCTCCCATTTTCAGGCCCTTCAGGTACTTAATTCTTGATTACTTATATATCTTAGATGATAATTATCACTCTGATGATGGATAAATAATCAAGCAGGTTCCAAAGGGATGGGATAGGCTGTTTGTGTCTTTAATCTCAGTAGAAACAGGGAAATCCATTGCTAAGTTGGGCAAAGCACTTGTTAAGAACGGCACTTGTCAATGGACTGAAACTCTGTCCGAATCCTTCCACCTCTCCACAGACGAATGCCTCCTTAAGATCCTTGTTTCTTCGGTATATATGCTTAATTATGTCTTCTTCTTATTGTTTGCATTCGATTTTTGAGGTTTTATGGAGTTTGCAGGGCTCCACAAGATCCAACATCCTCGGAGAAACAACCATCAATGTTGCACATTATGCTAGTTCCAGGCTCTCTGCTGCAGTTTCTCAACCTCTCAAGAAATGCAGCCATGGAACCATCCTGCAGGTACTTTCATATCATATCATATCAACACTGTATTCGATTCTTCGTTGCTAAAATTCTTAATCTATTTCTGTGTATGGCTTTCAGCTAAAGATTCAAAGACTAACTCCAAGATCCAAAACTGGGTTGGTATTTTATATAGAGCATCTTCATGTCCCATTGTTGGACTTTTAGCTGACAGCACTGTTTCATCCTTCCAGGGACGAGGAATCGAGGAGGTCGAAATCCCATGAAAAGGATGAGAATGTGGATCGTCTTGATCTAGACAGCGTCTCATATAATTCAAATGATAGTTCTTGTAATACTAATACTCCCAAGGAAGATTTGGCCTCTCCTCCACTGAAAACCAAGGAGGTCGGAAAAATCTCTGTTGTTTCGAGTAAATTCTGATCCTGATTCTGATTCTGATTCAGACCGCCATCATCTATTTCAATTTCTGCAGGAATCAAGTGAATCAGCATCTGGTGTATTTTGCAGCTTTCATTCTGATAATTCATGTGTCAAGAATGCAATCACAAGTAAAGAAGATGATTCTCCTGCCAGTGAGGAAGCTGTGAATTCGAGGGTGCAATTGAGAGAGGAGATGAAACCAATGATGAGTTCAAGGAACCTTCTGGAAGCTGCAGAAGACACCATTGAGGAACTGAGAGTAGAAGCCAAGATGTGGGAGAGAAATGCTAGGAAGCTAATGGTTGATCTGGACGTGTCGCGAAACGACTTCTCCAATCTGTCGAAGAAGCACGCGGAGATGGGGTTGGAGCTTTCAGCTGCGTATGCAGAGCAGGATTGGCTAAAGAGAGAAGTAGACAAACTTAAGTTGATGATGGATGAGGTTGTCCGAGATGATCCCATCATCATCCAGTCTGAAAGTCTGGTTAAGATTGGAAAGGTGCTGGAGAATGAGATTAAATATCAGCAAGATTTGAATGATGATTTAGGCCAACAGCTGAAACGGAGCCAGGAGTCGAACGTGGAGCTTCTTTCGGTTCTTCAAGAACTCGAAGAAACCATACAGCAGCAGAGAGTTGAAATTAGGGAGTTGGAAGATTCTGTTGCTAAGAGTTCAGAGGAGAAGCAACAGCTTGAGGTGGAGTTGAGGGGTAAAAGTGATGAATTGGAGAGTGAGAGGAAATCAAACAGAGAGAATTTGTCACAGTTAGAAAATGATTCCAAGTACAAAATGTTCATCAAGGAAGAAGAAATTGCCAACTTGGAAGAAACACTGTCTGGATATGTTAAAGATGAACATTTCAAGAGATCCGAAGGGCATACTCATGAGGATCTTATTAGGGAGATAGAGCTCTTGAGAGAGAAGGTTGATGATTTAGAGAAGGATTGCACTGAGCTCACTGATGAAAATCTTGAACTATTGTTCAAGCTCAAGAACTCAAACAAAACAGACATTAGAAAATGCTCGTCGTTTGATTCAATGACGAGCGACAATCCAACCGTCTGTCCTAGTGATGAGTCTGTGGTGAGTGATTCCAAGTTTCACAGTTCTTACCTAGATCCAGAGGAGGTTAAGAAGAATGCTGGATTCGAAAGTTGTGAATATTTCGCGGAGATTTTGAAAAAAATGGATGCGGCTTTTAACCTTTTGGTGAAGCCGTGGCATGTGAAATCCTCAGATCATGGAAGTCCAGCTGCAAACAAGACGAATGCAGCTGCGACTAAAATGTCAGCTGAGGATATCCTGATCTTGTTGCAAGAACTCAACAAGCTATTGGAGTTGAGGATCAATGAGTCTAGTGAGATTCATAGGAACCATGAGATTGAGATCAAAGATAGAAATGATGCTATGATTGATGCTAGAAGGAAAATAGAAGAGGGAATCTTGAAAGTTCAAGAACATGAAGAATCCAAGGTGAAAAGTGAAGAGAAGTATGCACATCTAGTGAAGGAATATGATCTTATGGAGGCTGACTTGCTGTCAAAGGAACAAGAAAAGGGCCTTCTATTACAACGTCAAGTGGAACTAGAAACAATAGCATCTGAAATCCGACAAGAAAAGAGTCACTTAGAGCAGGCCTTGGAAGTTGCAGTGAGAGAGAATAAAGAATCATCAGAATGTATGGAGAATCTTCAAGATGACATCCAGAAGCTGAAAGTGGAATCAGAAGATCTGCTGCAACAATGGTTGAGATCAAAGGAAGAGTGTGAGCTTCTTAAAGAAGAGAATCAGACATTAAAGGAAAGCAAGCAACTAGAGAGTGTAAATTCGGAATTGAAGAGGGAAAACCACGAGCAGCATGAAAAATGTTCTGCTCTGGTGGATCAGCTGAACGAATCGAAGAAAAGCTTGTCCGATTGCACAAGAAAGGTTGAATTGTTGGAGGAGCATCTCATTTCCGTGGTGGAAGAATTTGAGATGAGAGAAAACAATCTGAGGTCAGATTTAGATTCACTCATGAAAGAAAACAGCCTCCAGAAAGAGAAACTTGCTCAAGCAGAAGCTGAATTGAGAGTTGAAGAGTTGAGTGATCAAATAGCTGCTTCTAAACAAAGTCATGAGAGATTGAAGGGTGAGCATGAAAGGATTCTTAAACTGTTGGAAATGTGTAAGAAGAGCGAAGAGAAACTGAAGACGGATTTGAATGATGTTGAATTGAAGCATACCATCTCTAACTACGAACGAGAGCAACTTACCAAAGAAACCAGCATTTTGAAGATTCAGTTGCAGAATATTCAGGAAGAAATGTTGGTGCTTAAAAGTGAGCTCAAAGGATGCAGGGCTGATAAGGGCAAAGTGGAAATCACTCTGCACTCCGTTTCAGGAGACTACGAAGAACTGAAGGCGGAGAACATTTCATTGTCTGAAAAAATATCCGCACTCGAGAGTGTTATGCATGAGTTTGAGGAATGCAAGAGGAATAAGTTATACCTGGAAGAGAAGATTCAGCAAATGGACAAGGATTTAGCTGCAAAAGAGATCATCTGGATCCAGAATGGTGACCTTAAGAATGAGATAACAGAATTGAAGAGAGTAAACATGCAGTTTCAGCAGAAGATGTACAGTCTGGAGGAGGAGAGAGATGGGTGGTTAAAGAAAGCTCAAGCTCTTGAAGAGAATCTTAAGTTGATGGAGAGAGAGAATATCCATAATGAGGTACTTCTTTCTCTCTCTCTCTCTCTCTCTCTCTCTCTCTCTCTCTCTCTCTCTTCTTTTCTCTTCTTCACAGAGTTTACTTCTCACAGAGTAATATGACACAAAGACAGTTTCTTGAGACAGAAGTTGATGAGGAACCAGATGCAGGTAGCAAGAACAGATTTCTGCATCCAAGGTTGGATATAATGAACATTGAATCAAACAAACAAAGCATAAGATAAGATGTTTATCATGTTCATCTATGATTAATCTTGTCCACATAATGTTTATGCAGTAGTTCTTCTAGTTCTAGAGCCAAAAAGAGCAGTTCAAGTGTAGACAGCGTAGTGACAAGAGAAAGATATGAAAGAACAAAGTCATCACTCGAGACAGAGTTAATAGACCTCAGGGAACGCTATCTAGAAATGAGTCTCAAATATGCGGAGGTGGAGGCGCAACGTGAGGATCTCGTGATGAAGCTTAGAGCTTCAAGAGGTGGAAAGAGATGGTTCTTGTGAAATCAGCTTCTTCGATCCATCCAACTTGTTTTATACACCAATAGATCAAGTTATCAACTCTTAACAGAACTTCTTTTCTTTCTTACTTCATGATTAGTTATCTAAATAAATAGTTGCATCACTAAATATGATTCATGTACATTAGGAGTATAATAGAAGCAGGGCATGTCAGAGAAAGAGACTTACTCATCAAAGAATAAATGAGATTGCAACTTTTTTTCAAATAATACAAAAATGTAGTATATCTTTGCCATGAGAGCAACAGTGTGTTTTAATTCGTTTTATCTTATGTGTATAAAATATGTAATGAATTCATGCTAAAACAAAGACAGGAAATTGCCAGACTTCATAAGGGAAGAAATTATACTCTAGTCCAGCATTGTACGGGAGAGTTGCAAACTTACAGTTGGGTCCTTGGATGCAGACCTCCCCTTTCAACTACTATCATATTTGGTCCCTATAATGACACATTTTTTGCATATTTGGTCCCTCAATCCAAAAAACCTTAAAATCAACAGAAACCCCCAAATCAAACATTTATGAATAATTACATAGATAAATTAGAGCGTCGAGGAATGATGTATTTTGTTGCTTTCTGACATGAAACATAGTAGGTTCAAAACAAAATATTCATTTCACTTTAATAGATGGAATAGTACAAGTCTTCATGTACAGAAGATCAACTAGAGGTTATAGAGTAGAGAGAGTAATAACGCTGTACATTTCATTCCAGGCTAGAGATAAAGAGAGCAGTGACTCCACATATTTCATTCGAGGTTATAGAGTAGAGAGAGCAGTGACACTGCACATTGTCTCAAAATGGAAAACTGGCTGTCTCTTCATCCTCATCTGTCATATCAGAACCATCTTCACTTAACCTTTCATACTCGTCCTCTATTTCATCGTCATCGTCATCGTCATCGTCATCCTCTTCGTCTTCATCAACCTCCAACCTTTTATCCTTCAAGCCTGTGCTCAACACCACAGTCTCCCCTCTGGACTTCTCCATTTCTTTCCTGAGCTTATCCATGTTTTCCTTTCTGCGTTCTTCTTCCAAACGTTCTTTCTCTGCTCGCCTCTTGTCGAGATCAGTCCTGTAAAGAAAGACAATGAAAGGCAATTTCTCTTATAACTCTTGAACAATATCTGAAAGAAATTTACTAGGAAAATTGAGTACTTGTATGTTTCCATGTATTCTTGCGCACTGCCTTCAATGGCTTTAAAAAATGCATCCATTCCTGCACCAGTGACTGCAGACACTCCGACCGATCTCAAATTATTATAGAATTCCTCCAAAGCCAGGGAGAGACTACGGGTCAAGGTTGATGTGTAAGAATGATCAGAATCTAGTGCAGCATGAAATGCCTCAAAATCTTTCATCCACTGCACTAACAGAATACTATGTCAGCCGTCTACGTCAGGTCTTAAATAAGATAACACTAACCAACAATAAATATAAATTATATACAAAGCAAAGGTAAAATAAAGGAGAAATATAGAACAACAAATGGCAGTATTACATAAAGAAAACAAAAAAAATAAGGCAAAATGACAGAAATTGCACAGGAATGAAGCTTAAGTAGGAGAATAAAAAAATGGAAAGACCTCCAATGCGAACTCATGTTGGGCCACATCAATCTTGTTAAACGCCAATACCAGTGGTAGCCGTGTCTTATAGAGGATGCTGCAAGCATACAGCATGTTGCTCATGAAGGTAGCTGGACTAGCAGAACGAGGTGTATCGACAACATACGCTACCACTGTGGGGAATGTTGATGCAAAAGCTTCTGTAATAATAGCTCCAGATGCAGACCAAGTGAAAATCTCGATTTGGCCAGGTGTGTCAATCAGCACATAGTCTAGCTGGTCTGCTCTTTTCTCGATCATAGATATGACCTACAAGTATGAAAACAATCATTGCAGCTAGTCAAGATAAGAGAACATGATAATTGATACGATTGAATAAATGCAGAAGAAAATTTTGGAAATACAGTCCCCTTAGATCAATTACATCAGGTATGCCTATAAGTCCAAAATGGTCTCAAATGCTGGAATTCTAGGATTATTAATCATATTTTAAGGCTAAATTTGACTTTCTCCACAGCCTGAATATACATACTCCAGTTTTGTAGCTGAATTAACAAAACACTGCAGGACTCTCAGATCAACAACAAGAGACAGAGAACTGACCTCTTTATCAAATAGAAATCAACAAATAATGAATACATGAGTTGTTTAACATTTCAATAACTATATTCTCATATGTGGAAATGGAGGATTGCAGATCTTGCATATCAAAGATAAAAATTCATCTTATATTTTAAATAAATTTAGAAATTTAACCTGAAGTTTAGTGATTGAAAATTGCTGTAATTCAAGAAATGTATACAAATGTTTCAAATAAAAGCACCAAAAAGCTCAATGAAAATATTACCTCATCAAACTTTGTAGCAAACAAGTTTAGCGAGGTCAAAATTCCTCCATTTGGTCCAAGATTAAACTGTTTCATGACCTCCTTGTATCGGACAGTGTCTCTAATATCAATATTTGCACCAAATGGGAGAGTCATCACAGCAGGATCAAGATTCATAACATATCCTCGGATATTTGATGCCATAGTGTGGCAAACCAGGCGATGTAGGAATGTTGTCTTACCACTTCCTAGACAAATTTAATCATGAGTTACGGAACATAATGGTTGAAGTTTTGAGTGTGTGTGCAGTTGGTGAGATAGGCAGGGTGGTAACTAGAAAAGTACACATTTTCTTCCTATACAAACCAATACCTGCCATTCCTACGACTATAATAATAACTGGCTTTTTCTTGAAGCTTGAGGATGGTTCTCCAATATCCAGTTTCCCCATTGTTGCAGATATAGAGTCCGCATCCATATTCTTAGACTTTAGATCAAAACAAATAATTAAACGTTCATTGATTAGAAAAGAAGGTAAGTATTGATACTTCAGGTACTTACAGCCAAGTCTTCAGCCACAACTTCTTTTGAGTCGATGTCCATTTCTCGTGTAGTAAAATCTCAAGCTAAAAAAATAAAATTATCATTATAGTATGAAAATTGGAGCAAAAAAAGGTGTGCCTCTTTAACATGATCAATACACTATATCTTTAATAATATTCTAGCTTTGTCATTCTAAGAGTAGGTCACACAGCGCAGTAAGAGCAAGAGACAAGATTACGAAAAAATGATTGTGAAGTAAAATCAACTGTCTAATATAGCTTCAGGTCCAGAATTGAAGAAGAACATAATTTTGAAAATGAACGAATAAACAGAAAGAAAAAAGAGACTAAGAAAATTAATAATTCATAAACAGGTTCAGGCACTTAGCAATGGGACTTGTGATTATAGATAGCATCAACTGTTATCCTCAAGGAATTCCCGGCTTAAGGCATATGAAACCATGGATGGAGAATTGAAAATCCTTGCAAAAATTTACACCAATAGCTCAGAAGGAAAAAAAAAAAAAGACTCGCAGATGCAATTCTCTTTACCGGAGAGTTAGAGATGGAGATTGGCGGCGCGTCTTCCGGTCATGAAATCAGCGGCGCGAACTGCCAGAGCAGGGGGCTAGGGTTTGATTAATGGTACGCCGAAGTGCGAGGGACGGATGACTAGGGTTTTGATTAGGGTATTACTTCAAAATTTCTACGCTGCTCCCTTGGTTCTCGTTTTTAAGAAATGGCGTATAGGATATTATGTGTACCAAGTAATTGTAATACTCCCCAGTTTAATTAGTTTCAAAAAAAAAAAAAAAAAAAACTCCCCTGTTTAAATAACACACTCTTTTACTTGCACTTTTCATTTTTGAGGTGTCTAACTTCCAAGTATTCATGCTCGTCTCGTTAAATTTAATAGTATAAATATATTACTCCCTCCGTCCCACGTATTTTTACCCACTTTCCATTTTGGGGTGTCCCACGTATTTTTACCCATTCTATTTTTGGCAAAAATATACTTTTTACCATCACAACAACTTTAGTTACTTTTTTACACTTTATTCATCATTCCCAATAACTTTATTCACTTTTTCTTTTTAAATTACTAATTTATCTCTACTTTCTCTTACATTATATATTAAAAAAATAAAACGTCTTAATCTCCGTGCCCGTACAAACGGGTAAAAATACCCGGGACGGAGGGAGTATTATACATTTTATTTTATTTATTTTTAACACTTTATTTACCAACAATTTTATTTACTTTTTTTACGCTTTATTCACAATAATTTATTTACTTTTTTCCTTTAAATTATTCTTAATTATTTTTTTATATTATATATTATAAAGAAAAATATTTCTTAATATTCGTACCCGTATAAACACACATAACTAACGGATGGAGTACCTATTGGTTTTATCTACGATGATTACTAATGAGAGTGACTAGGATACAACTAGGAATACTAATTGAATTGATGTCCTCCTTTGGTCTCCACCCTTCTTAATTAATTTATGTTCTTTCATTAATGTTGTTTTTTATTTTATTTTTAATTTATATTTAAATGACTATTATACTCTAAATCCTAGGGATAAATTATATCCTAAACCACAAAGGTAAAATTATAATTATATCCTTAAAATTAAATAAAAAATAAAAAAACAAAAAAAAGTAACAGTAAATTAAAAAAAATTAAAACACACAATGAAGGTGAAAGAACGAGATTGTAAATTTCAAAATTTGTGTCCCCTACTCGTCCTAGTCATTGTCATTATTAATTTATAATCATCTAATTTAGGTTTAGGCACGTAATAGAGCATCTAATCAAATCTTTAAAATTAAAAAATATGATAATAAAATATAAGAGTTTTATCAATCCAAAACCAAAAAATGGATAAACTATTAATTCACATCTAAATTATTATTCTATTAATTAGGGGTTGAAATATACTCCTTTCGTCCCCTTTAAAGAATCTTTTTTCCTTTTTCCTTTTTCATATATATGGACTCATACACACTCACTAGTACAATTAAAATATGAATTCACTCACTATACATTAAATAATAATACTTTTTAATTCTCGTGTAAAAATTAGAAAACTCACCTTAATACACTAAAATATATGTTACATCAAAATGTCATGGGTTGTCAGAACCACAACATGCAACTATTTTATGCGCTACATGTCATTTATTACACTGAAATTTAAACATTATATTTTCGATCTTAGATTCATAATGTATTTCATTTTATGTTATATAATATATTTTTCAATAAAAATATTATTCTATTTCACACTTTAATAAATAATTATTAAACCCTAGTTCATCTAACGATAATTTAGAATATAATCGTGACATGTTACCTATAATATTAAGTGAAACAGTAAATGGAATATGAAAGTATAACGTTTTATATTACATTTGTGAATTTTAGCTAATCACAACTCTAAGCCTATTTGGAGATATAATGGAATCAAATATTTAACAAAATGGTATAATCCTCTGTTTGTCAGTTGTCACACTTTAGTCTCTAACATGAACTAAAACAAAACAGAATATTATTACACCCACTTTCTTAGATTGGGACAACTTTTGGAGTTTTTTTTTTCTTTTCTTTTTCTTTAACCTAATTATAGCTGAGGAGATTTTCAATAGCATGACTAGTGCTATAATTTTTGGTGCCCTTGGATGGTGGGATATGTGTGGAATATCTCGAATTAATATCTAAATCTAAATCTTGACACGTACAAAACATGTGAAAACCTCATCACATGTAACATAATGTACCCTCTCTCCCACTAAAATTAGGTAAGAAGTTCTCCTACATTTTGCTAAAAGGGCATTAAGTAAGTAGGTAATATGTTTATTTGGTAAGATGCATAAAGACTAAAGAGTAAGAATTTGTATAAGAGCAATACTTTATATATATTGTTACATTTATAAGAGCAATACTTTATATATATTGTTACATTTTATTTTTTTGAGATGTTACACGTAAAATAAGAGATGTTACACTAAAATTAGAGGCAATAATCCATATGTTGTGCAAACACTCCCTCATTTATCACTATTACAGTAGATAAAAGAGATGTTACACTAAAATTACATAGGAAATTCAAATCGAGAAATTAATAGTGTTGGGCGGTGATGATGCCGATTAAGATTTCCAAACAAACTGGTGGAAAAAAGAGAAAGTAAAAAAAGGTATGAAATAATAAAAGTGAAAGTATAAAAAAGAAAAAAGAGAATTTGGTATAAATAGATTGGAGATGCGAAAGGCATATCCGATGGAAGATACTTGAGTTCAAGCAAAAAGGTGTCACTCATTCTCATAGTCATACTCATACTCACCTCTCTTTTATTACCCTCTTTATAAACCCCCCCACCAACTTTTATTATCGAACCCCTCTTCCTCCGTGCCGCCGCCCTGCGCGGCGGCCACCACCGCCCGGAAGCTGCAGGCAGATCGCTTGGTTCCAGGTGGCTGGCTCTTATAGGGCAACTTCGTTCCTTTGGCATTTTCTCCATCCAGATTTTCTCTCTCATGGGACCTGGTGGACACGTATACTAGTATATTTTGATCCTAGATTAGGTTCCACAAATGTTGTGCTGAATCCTTCCTCCTTCTCTTGTACTGCATGTTTTTAATAATTAATCTCCTCTTTTTATTTATTAATTAATCCATGATTATGTTAATGTTGATTTAACAGCCCTGTCTTTTTTTATTTTATTTATTTCTTTTTTTCTATTGGTCAGTTTTTTTGGTAATGAGTTTCTACTCTACATTCTTGCCTGCAGTTAATGTTTAAACCAGGTGATTAATAATCTATTTTTGGGAAAGTGGTTATTAATAATTTCTAATTATTTCTGGTTGTGACTTGTGACCTCTATTAATTCTGATGTCAGGTATTAAATAATTATTATAAATATTAAATGACTGTGTTAATATTGGATTCCTATTCTGTTTATGATTTGTTGATTTTTGAGTTGTGGGGTCAATATCATCGTATATAACTATCGCGTCACACAGAGTACTTATAAAGAAAAATAGAGATATTATAAAGAGAAAAAAATGAGGTGAAAAAAAATATATTCTCGTATTATTAAGAAATAATTATAGGATTTTGGATTATATATGTTCTTGGTGTTGCGCTTTATGATCCAAATTGTCTCATGGTTTATGATTCAAATAGTTTGAGTGTGCACATAAATAGTGTCTTTTATTTCTTTAATTAAATCGATAATTATAATTCTTGTTTCAAACTATTCTTGTTTTGACATTTTAATTTAGGGATGTAATTGAATCAAGCCGAGTTGAAAACTACTAAATTTGAGTATCATTTGTTAAGAAATTATCTAACTCGAGCCCGAGTTCAAACTCGTCTAGAAAAATATATATCGAACTCGAGCTCGATCAGAGACTGTTTGTTAAGACTCACAAACATGCTTACGAACACGTAAGACAATTTTTTTATAAATGTTTGTTCATAAACATATAAATATTTTTTTAATGAACAACTAATGTTATTCATAAATGTTAATAAACAAACTAACAAAATTGAGTAATAAAAGTTAAAAAGACATTTAAATATTTAAATAAACACTTAAACTATTATTATATCTGTGTTTTTTAAAATAAATATTTAATTATTAAATACTATTAAATAAATAATATTATATACTATTTAAATATAATAATAAAATTTATGAACGCATTTGCGAGCCGTTAACGATTTTGTTATTGAATATGTTCGCTAGCTTTCGAGCCGAATACCCTTAAGCTTGAGCTTGGTTTGGCTCATTAAGGTTAATGAACGAGTTCGAACGAATATTTTATCAAATCGAGACTCGAATAGTTCGCGAACGGTTTAATTTGCTTACATCCCTATTTTAATTCAAAATGTTTGATAAGCTCTTGAAATTTGAGATCATTCCAAGGGGATATGCATTATATAATTTTAGGGTATGTGTTATATAATTTTATTTTATTTGATGACTCATTTAACATAAATTAAATGATTCTTGCTTGATATATAGAGCGTGTTTGTACACTTTTAACACTTAAAAATTAAGAAAGTGCTTAATATAAAAATTTTAAATACACTATATTTTATTAAAAAAATGTCATTACTACATACATATAACTTAATTTATAGCTTATTTAATAACTAGAAATACTATAGTGTCTTAAAAGTTTAAAAAACTAATTAGAAAATAAATACTAGTTTCTTTTAAATAATGTAAAACAATAAATATAAATACTTCGCTAGAACAAGCCGAGTAACTTTTTTGTAAGATGATGTAAACAAAAAGTAGATACTATATTTTAAGTAATTTAATTTAAAATACAGTAACAATAAAACATTAATGTTGGTTTTGATAAGATTATATATTAATCTTTCGTTTGGTAGATTGGAGTAAATAAAACATTAATGTTGGTTTTGATAAGATTATATATTAATCTTTCGTTTGGTAGATTAGAGTAAATAAAAATGTATTAAGGGAATCGGTATAATAGATGGTGGAATAAGTAAGTAATATTAATATGCAATTATGTTTGGTAGAATGTAAAAATGATTGCTATTAATATAATCATGTGTTTGGTAAGAAATACGAAGGGTTATAAATTAGGATATATTTACAAAATTGTCTTCGGTGTAAAAATATCATTACCATATTTGACCCAATATATATTACCACTGTATCATTTCTAATTAAGATCAAGATCCCCTTTTTTCAAGTTTGCATTTTCGCGTGTACTTCGCTCAAGATCTCATTTCTTCAAATCTACATTTTCGCGTATACTTCATCTGTACTTATGCATTTCAAGTATTTTTTTTGCTATTCTAATAACCTTGTTTAAATTTGAATTAAGGGAGATGAATTACCTTGAATCAGATGGAAGGCATAGTTGGAACCGGAGGAGCGGGGTGACGAGGGACGACAAGGAAGGAAAATGGAAGGGGAGGAATATGCCGATAACGATGAAGATTAAGTACCCAATTGATGTGTGCGTTTGTACTGTGCACGAGTTTGCGCCTATGAGAACGTAATAAATGAGAGAGTTTCAAATTAGGGTGAGTTCTGGAATTGATGAAGCAATCGTGAATGTGCCCTGACCTATTTTGAGAATTTCCATCTTGAGTATGAATGTACTGTGCGATATGTTATAATAATATCATGTTGAGAGCGATATTAACATTATTGAAGGCTACAGTGCTAATCCACCAAACATGATACATATTGCAGGCCCTTTCACATATTATTATGTCATACCAAATAACGTATTACAATATATTTTCTGTATGGAGTACCCATATTACATGCTATCAAACAAAAGGATAAAGAATATGACAATTTTATTATATTTTAAATATAAAAGTACTATGAGAATTTTTATATTGTGAGTTTTTATTTTAAAATGTTTAAATTATTTTGGAATGGGGCGGCTATTTGCACCCGAAAATTGTTAAATGAACCCCGATTACTAAGCGTACTCCACTGAAATTAAAAATTACTCTTTTAAATTACTTAATACACCCATGCAAAGACAACTTTACCCTTTTAATTAACTATACCTAAATTTTAAATAACTAATTAATCACAACATAAAAAAACATTGGTGAGTTTTGAAAAAGAAAAGGAATAGCGCTGTGTCTTCCTTGTTGTGACTGTTCAGGAGGGAAAGGAGAGGAAAGAATGTCCATACTTTCTATCCATCTCTTCAAGGCTTCGTCAATTTCGCTTCTTCATTCTGCAATTGAAATGAATTTTAGGGTATGGATTGGT
Source organism: Pogostemon cablin (assembly GCA_023678885.1). Lineage (NCBI taxonomy): Eukaryota > Viridiplantae > Streptophyta > Magnoliopsida > Lamiales > Lamiaceae > Pogostemon > Pogostemon cablin. The sequence goes on from CM042983.1 coordinate 4,151,730, forward strand.
TTCAAAATTTTAAAATTAAGTATGGGTAATTTGAATTTGTGTTTCTGTAATGTGAGGTTATATTTCTCTTGCAATTTTGGGTTGGATTTTATATAAATTAGAAGCAATTAGATGGGTTTCTGAGCAGTAGGTATGTGAATTCCAAAACCCGCTGCACTGTGTTGTGTTCGACAGCTGCAGTCGAACACATTAGGTTGTTCGATTGTTTCTACCGAACAACCTGTTTCTTTTTTTTCACATCCTAAGTTCATCGATACCCCGTGGAACCAACAACCTCCCACAGGAAACACCCACACCCCTACCACCATACAAGATGAGCCCACCAATGGATTTCCGTCAAGCATGCTGGATCAACTAATTTGAATCTTAGTAAGTAGTATTAGTTTGGCACAGTTCTTTTGTTTTAGTGCAGAGTTATGAAGAGCTATGTTGTGTTCGACCGCTGCAGTCGAATACCTTAGGTTGTTCGATTGTTGCTACCGAACAACCTGTTTCTGTTATTTTTTTTTCACATCCTAATTTCATCGATACGATGGCAAGGGGCAATTTTTAATATAGCGCGAACAAATGGAATAGTGGGATTATAGCGAAGAAATACGTACGGCCATCAAACCACAAACATTTAACAATTACGGGTGCAAATAGCCGCTCCCTTTTGGAATGAATAATAATGGAATACGTGTAAATTTAAATGAGATATTACATCCTTTTAAATTAGATCGGATGGATTATGAGTTTATATCCATAATAATACACGAGAGTACAAATGACTTTGCTCAAATTAAACAACACAAATTTTAAAGCATTAAATTAGATAAATATAACATTAATTTTAAAAATTTGAATTTTTTTTTCATTAATTGAATGTAATTATTAAAATATTATTATTTATACTTATGTCACAAAAATCATTCTTGGAAACGGCTTCACGCTACTACGCTAGTGCTTCCTTTAGCATAAAATTTTCATTACGAGTATATTTGAGTAACACTTCTGGAATTAATAAAATTGTTTTATTCATTGTTCATCACCATTAAAATGCATACCTAACTTTTATTGCAAATAAAAATTTATGTGAGTTCGTCTAAAAAAAAGTTTCATAAAATAGATAAAAAACGATTATAAAGTATTAATAAAATGTGATAAAAATTTTATTTAAAAATAATAATATTTTTAATAAATAGTGAAAACTAATTAAAATAATATAAAAAGTAAGTGTTACCCTTTATTTTATTATTAATTCTCTTATTCTTATTGTGGGAGAAGTTAAAATATATTTATACATATGGGGAAAATTTTAATATATCCATATGAATATTAAAAAAAACTACTTAGCTATAAAATTTAAAATGCCCTAAAAAGACTAAAATATTCCTAACTCAATTGGTGACTCGATTTAAAAGTTTAATCAGCCCACTAATCGGGTTATAAAAATAGGCAAAAGTTCCTGCGCTCCCGGGGATACGGAGGGATATTGTCCCCATGTGAACACAACCATCCACTTCTATATTCTATTTAAACCTATGTATTGTTAGGGGTTTAAATTGCAAAGGGTACAGAAATTGCAAAGGCGCACGGCTTTCTATATTCTATTTAAACCTATATATTGCTAGAGATTTAATTTGCAAAGGCACAAGAAATGTGCTCCGTGCACCCGAGTGCACAAGAGTCTCACTCATAAAAATATTACTCCCTCCGTCCCGGAGAAGTTGATATAATTTTTTTGGGCATGGAGATTAAGGAGTATAATAATTTAATGTAAAATGAAGTAAAGTGAAGTGAGAGATGTTTGCCTATTTTTGTAACACTCACGAGCAAGAATACTCGATCGTTGTAGTAGTATATCCCAAGAAAAATTATCAATCCACAAAGGAGTTATGTTCGGACTAGCAAAATACGTGAGCTCATGTTTATGTCGTTTTTGTAAAGATGATCGGGGGTTTTGAGATGATTAACAACTAAAGCAAGTAGCAAGTAAATAAGAGAGCGAATAGGAGAAGTGACAAGTAAAGATGAATAACATGTAAAGAAAATGGGTGCTAAAGTTCAAGTATGGAAAAATATGGGATTAGAAACATCCAAGCACACTCGATTCATATTATCATGCAAAAGGAATTCAACTCAATTGATGTAGACTAAGGGTGATCACGATTGTATCCTAAGCTCCCTTTCGGGTTACAAAGGTTGTTGATCCATTTTAGACTCCCAAAAGCACTTAAGATCAAAGCCCAACATTAACCCCTTCCATCTAGGTACTAGTTAGATTAAATTCTCCCTTTTTGTGTACTAAGACCAACGAATGGATTGGTTCCCCTCATTGAATTCAAATATCCTTTCGGTCAAACCCAAACTCAATGTCTATTCATGCATTCCTAATACTATAGAGGGTCGTTTCCGTCTCACTCCAAGCAATACATACATGAACATTATGATAGCATTTAATCACCATAAATCAAGTCATTGATCAACAATCCATTAAACCAATAATCAATTATGAATAACAAACCATGCAATCACAACATCAAGACAATTAAACTCCATGAATAGAAATCAACATCAATTAAATCAAAAACCAATTTAATCCATATGATAATACAAATCTAACATGCTCTTCATGTTCCTAATCCCACTAGAGGAATTAGCCTAACATGATAAATGTAACAAAACACATAAATGATTCATTACAAATACCCATAGTCTTAGATCCAAAAGAAAATCAAAAGAGATGTGAATCTTCCCTAGTAATTTCTTGTAGAGAATCTTCAATACTCATGGATCTCCAACTCTAGCTCTTGATTTTGAAGTCTTTAGCACCAAAAATGGAAGATATGATGGTGGATGAAGATGGATGAAGATGAAGGTGGAAAATGAAAGAAATGGTGTGTGAGGTGTGTGTAGAAGGGTGGAATTTCGGATCTTTCTCAAATGTTGAATAAATGGGCATTTATACCCCTATATAGGCTTCTAGAAGGATCTGAAAATTTCAGCAGGATTTTACACGGCACGAGTCGTGCTTTGCAACACGGCCACAAGGTGGCCGTGTTGTGTCTTCTGATGCTGCCGCACGGCCTCTCCTTACAGGGCCGTGTTACGCAACACGGCTCGTGTACTGCAACACGGCTCGTGTGTTATAACACGGGCACAGGGTGGTCATGTTGGATCTTCTGATGTCGGCACACGGCCACTTCTTACAGGGCCGTGTTCCTTACACGGCCCGTGTTGGTGCATGCCCCTATTTTTCACATTTTGTTTCGGCTCGTTCTCCTTCGTTTCAACTCTGAATTTAGATCCGCTTTTTTCTATATCTTCCTTATCATGTCTAGCATCCAATAAAAAATGAAAATCTTAAGTTTAAGCTCATTCACATACATTTTCATAAAAACACAAAATACAACCAAATAACATACAAATACGGATAAAATAATACGAAAACATATATAAAAAGGCACTAAAATCTAGGTTAAAATAGCGCCAATCAAACCCCCCAAACTTAAGGTGTTGCTTGTCCCCGAGCAACGAAAATGACAAACCAAAAGGAGAAATTTTCACCTAGAAAAAGACTAAATGAACATAAGTAATAACACATCGTTAGCGATAACAACTACAAACTATGCTAAGGCATCCTACAACATTAAAATCATAACATGAAGAATTAGCAAGTTCAATCACAAGAGAATAAAATGTAATATAGTCCCTTTTTTGGTCCAAGCCTCACATAAGTTATAAATGTCTCTCAACACTCTTTAAAGTAGGGTAAATCAACACTCATCAACCGATTGGCTTGACTCGCTATAAGCTTGCTCGTGGACTACATTCACAAACCACCAAAGTTTCAATCAATGATCAAAAAGGTCTTTCATTAAGGATGTAATGATAGGCTTTTTGGTAGGGTAGGAAGTATATGGATAAGAGTGACTAATCCTGTGTAAGTAATCAAAGAGATGGCCAATTTCCTCAACTTCTTCACTTTCTTTTCTTCCTTGCTTATCTTTACAAATCTCAAGCACTATTCATTAACTTCCCTAGGATTGGGTTTCTTTTGTTGCATGCTTCCTTTCTTTGAATTTTGTTTACTTGAGCATTTTGATGTTGCTTTACTCTTTCTCTTGCTTTGAGGTTGCATGTCCATTTCTTACTTTTGCTCTTTTCATCCTTTTTCTTGCTTGTTTACCATTCCATTTTCTTCTTTTGCTAATCAATCAATATTTTCTAGCTACCATCTCCTCAATCACCCACACAAAGGTATATATAAGCTTGAATGGATAATTAAGGCTTGTAATGTGCTAAATTCACAAAAAATAGGCTTAAAGGCTCAAAATGGTTAACTAAGGATGATGTTCATGGTAGGGAACATATATGGCAATGACTATAATAACAAGGATGACCTTAGATCATTTCACTAATCTCCACTAATCGGGCTCTTTCCAATAGTCCTTTAGCAAGTTCTAGCTTATCAAACATAACCGATCCACTCATGAAGAAATACCATGTGTGCATGGTTGAGGCTCAAATGCTCACAAGCTTGTGCTCGGACCTTAAGGAACTTATTACACTACATTCATCTCAAAATTGAACAAGTTAAGTAAAACATGTCACAATTTGAAAGTGTAGAGATTCTTAATCATAATTTGTCATCACTTATCACCACAACATATCATCGCTCACGTTCAAAAATGACTCACGACATCCCTAAACAAACCACCAAATATCCCAAGACAAGAATTAAAATACACACAACATAAAAATAAGGACTCAACAAACAAAACACAACAAAAACACAAAACATGCAAAAACACAAAATACCATCATCCATAAGAAAATTAAGCACACATTCATCCCAACCTTTATTGAAAAGGAAATCCTAAGTTACGAAAGTAAACCTCCCACAAACATAACAAATGAAGTATCATGCTAGTCACAACAATCCAAATCAAACTCAATTCATTTCAAGTAGTAAAATGATAAGGTGTAGAGTACTCCCTCGATAGGCATTTGGTAAGGAAAGCGTTAGCTCCAAGCTCCATCATGCTTCCAATTCCTCTCATTCATGCTCAAACACTCAACAAACACCATTAGTTCAACAAATTCATTATAAATATGGACTATCATGCACTTCAACACCACCAATCATGCCAAAATCAAACCAATAATCATGAGAAAAATTTTAAAATTTGCCCAATTTTACAAGAATCATACTCAAGTGGTGAGTCACACCACACAATCTCCCCCCAAACTTAAATCGAAACAAGAGTTGAGACTTAAGTTTACAAAAAGTGGTGAGACTTACCCTTGTAGTTTCCATTGATGATCTTCTTGTTGAGAAGTAACCGCATCCACACGACTCAAGCTATGCCCACCACGCACTAGCATCCCCCAAACTTAACTCGAGACAAGAGTCACGAATTAAGTTTGCAACAAGTTGTGGAACATGTCAACTTGAATCCATGAAGCATTTCTCTTTTCTTCAATGTGCATTTTTCTCCATGAGCACAATCAACCTACAATGCCAAAATACAAAACAACAAAACCACAACCATTATTGAAAGCACTAAAATAAAGCAATAAAGATAGTGATGGGGTGTCTCCCATCGAGCGCTAAGTTTAACGTCTTCAAGCTAGACGGAAAATTTCAAACTCATCGGAATGGCCATGGATAACGGTCGTCCTTGCCACCATACTTTAATCTTTGCGCTTCTCCATCTATTAAGTACTTGTGGCAAGCAATGGACTTATTGGCACTCTTAAGATTGAGCTTGAAATTGCCACTATCCTTGCATGACATTCCATTGTCCTCTCCATTCTAGCAAACCACTTATTCCTCATTTCAATGAATATCCCCAAAGTTTCTTCCAACTCTCTTTTGTCCCTAAGAATTTGTGAGGTATCAAGAGGTAAGATAAAGTCAATAGAAACAATGTCAAGAAAATCATTGCAACTTAAAGAGTTTAAGGATTTAGGAATGCTCATTTCACTCTTCAAGTCCTCTTCATTTGCTTCCATAATTTGCTCTTCTTCTTCTATTTCATTGGCCTCAACGGGCTCTTCAATCTTCTCACTTGATTCCTTTACCACCAAGTTCTCTTCTTCCTCCAACCCTTCGTCAACCTTACTTTCCTCTTCCCTTTTATCCTCCATATAATCTCCCTCTTCAATTTGTTGCGAATTGTTCAAAGAACTTACAAGTTGGCTCATTTGATACTCAAGGGAGTCCATCCAATCATCCATCTTCTTCTCACTTTCATCGATTCTAGCTTCAAACTCGGAATCTTTCATTTTCATATAATCCCTTGTATCTTTCATGAATGCTAACAATGTATCCTCAAAGGACGACTTCTCTTCATCATTCTTCTTGCTTAATTCAATCCTCTATTTGGCTTCTCTAATTTCTTCCGTAAAATTCTTAATCATATCTAGTAATTCGGGAGGAATTTTGATGTTGCAATTCGGATCGGAATAAGTGTATCCTTGTTGTGGTTGGAATGTGTTTCCATTGTAAGCTTGTGGCCATTCATCATATCCACCATGATTGTAGTATTGAGAGTGAACTTGACTCATTTGGCAATCATATCCATAGTAACTCTCATTTATGTAGCCTTTTTATTGTGGAGGAGGAACTCTTGCATATTGATTTCCATAATAACCACTTGTTCCATCCATCCATCTAATGCTTTTCTCCACAAAGTTTACTACAATCTTCCTTCAACTTTCTATTTTTGGGCTTTGTTCTTCCTCCCCTTCTTTCAAGGTAAGAGTACCTATCAAAAAGAATAAGTAAGAACAAAATTTTTCAAAGCAAATATAAGAAATAAAACAAGATAAAAAAATATCCTTATCAAGAATAACTAAAACAATAACACAGTACTCCACTAGTCCGTCAAACTCCCATTTGGAAACGGCGCCATTTTCTTGTTTGCCTATTTTGTAACACTCACGAGCAAGAATACTCGATCGTTGTAGTAGTATATCTCAAGAAAAATTATCAATCTACAAAGGAGTTATGTTCGGACTAACAAAATACGTGAGCTCATGTTTATGTCGTTTTTGTAAAGATGATCGGGGGTTTTGAGATGATTAACAACTAAAGCAAGTAGCAAGTAAATAAGAGAGCGAATAGGAGAAATGACAAGTAAAGATGAATAACAAGTAAAGAAAATGGGTACTAAAGTTCAAGTATGGAAAAACATGGGATTAGAAACATCCAAGCACACTCGATTCATATTATCATGCAAAAGGAATTCAACTCAATTGATGTAGACTAAGGGTGATCACGATTGTATCCTAAGCTCCCTTTCGGGTTACAAAGGTTGTTGATCAATTTTAGACTCCCAAAAGCACTTAAGATCAAAGCCCAACATTAACCCCTTCCATCTAGGTACAAGTTAGATTAAACTCTCCCTTTTTGTGTACTAAGACCAACGAATGGATTGGTTCCCCTCATTGAATTCAAATATCCTTTCGGTCAAACCCAAACTCAATGTCTATTCATGTCTTCCTAATACTATAGAGGGTCGTTTTCGTCTCACTCCAAGCAATACATACATGAATATTATGATAGCATTTAATCACCATAAATCAAGACATTGATCAACAATCCATTAAACCAATAATCAATTATGAATAACAAACCATGCCATCACAACATCAAGACAATTAAACTCCATGAATAGAAATCAACATCAATTAAATCAAAAACCAATTTAATTCACATGATAATACAAATCTAACATGCTCTTCATGTTCCTAATCCCACTAGAGGGATTAGCCTAACATGATAAAGGTAACAAAACACATAAATGATTCATTACAAATACCCATAGTATTATATCCAAAAGAAAATCAAAAGAGATGTGAATCTTCCCTAGCAATTTCTTGTAGAGAATCTTCAATACTCATGGATCTCCAACTCTAGCTCTTGATTTTGAAGTATTTAGCACCAAAATGGAAGATATGTTGGTGGATGAAGATGGATGAAGATGAAGGTGGAAATGGAAAAAATGGTGTGTGAGGTGTGTGTAGAAGGGTGGAATTTCGGATCTTTCTCAAATGTTGAATAAATGGGCATTTATACCCCTATGGAGGCTTCTAGAAGGATCTGGAAATTTCAGCAGGATTTTACACGGCACGAGTCGTGCTTTGCAACACGGCCACAAGGTGGCCGTGTTGTGTCTTCTGATGCTGCCGCACGGCCTCTCCTTACAGGGCCGTGTTACGCAACACGGCTCGTGTACTGCAACACGGCTCGTGTGTTGTAACACGGGCACAGGGTGGTCGTGTTGGATCTTCTGATGTCGGCACACGGCCACTTCTTACAGGGCCGTGTTCCGTACACGGCCCGTGTTGGTGCATGCCCCTATTTTTCACATTTTGTTTCGGCTCGTTCTCCTTCGTTTCAACTCCGAATTTAGATCCGCTTTTTCCTATATCTTCCTTATCATGTCTAGCATCCAATAAAAAATGAAAATCTTAAGTTTAAGCTCATTCACACACATTTTCATAAAAACACAAAACACAACCAAATAACATACAAATACGGATAAAATAATACGAAAACATATATAAAAAGGCACTAAAATCTAGGTGAAAATAGCGCCAATCAAGAGAAATAATATTTAATATGTAGTGGGTAATTGTATTAAAGGTGATATGTGGGGCCATGAAAATAGATTAATTATTTTTGTAAGGGTCCCATGTATTAAAAAGGAAATGTGTCCATTTTAGTGGGACAAACCAAAAAGAAAAGTGTGTCAACTTCTATGAGATGAAGGGAGTACAATTTATTCATTTATATTCAATCGAGTCAAAATTATTTTACTAAAACTTAGTAATTTAAAACTTTCCCTATTTTAGGGGTAGAAATTTTTTTCCTTAAAAGAAAAAGGTACTTCCACTCATTCCTCCGTATACTTGCTCTCTACTAATTTTTATGAAGAAAAGCGTGAATGATTTAGGTCAAATAGCAAAGCACTGTAGGAAAGAGTATCGTAGTGAGTTCCGTAGTAGCAGCACTGTACAGTAGCAATTCAATCATTATTACTCCTTTTTTTATTATTTATTATTTTCCAACCTAAAGATTCTCTTGCAATCCTATTTCGCTGCTGCCAATTTTCTTCTCTCACAGTCTCACTCTCTATAGGGTTTCTCTCTGTAATTCTTTTTTCTCTTTTTTTGAATATTCATCCCAAAAATCAAATCCGAATTCAACTTTTTGTTCTTCTATGCATGCAACTGAATTATCTTGTTCGCGCAGATCCACAGTCGAAATTGTGTCTCTTTCGTTCTCTGTTGCTGTGTCCGCAAGCACAGCACCAGTGAATTCAAAGAGCTCGAGAAACGCGAGACGCGGCAATGAAGATCGAGTCAGGATTGGAAATTGAGTGCCCGGTGCAGTTGAACGGAGTCGAATCTGAGTCCGGGTCGGCCGAGCAAACCCGACCCGAAGCAGACGGTTCGGGTTGGCATGATGGCTGCTATGTTCCTAGGGTCAGACCGAGTGAGGCGAATGGTTTCGCAGTTTATACGAGGAATAAAAGGTTGAAGAGTAGAAGTGGGAGCAGATTTGGTTATGCAGAGAAAAACCAGCAAGATTCTGGAGCATTAGTTAAGAGTGAGGAGGGTGTGTGTGTAAATGAAAAAGTTTTGGTTCATTGTAGTGATGCAGTTAACGTGGGTGATGTTAAGGCTATTGCAGGGGACAAGGGGGTTACTGGAGGGGAGTGCGAGGGGGAGATGATGGAGATTGAAGTAAAAGAGGAGCCAATGTCTTTGGCGGCAGCGAGCACTGTTGGGCCAAAGAGGTTAACAAGCTCTGTGCTTGTGGACTTCGAAATGGATAATGGAAATTTTGAGAATTTAATGGAGACAGAGATTTTGGAGGTAGATGGATTGGTGAGTGAAAACTTAACGTTATTGGGTAGTCCGAAGACAAGAAAAATGGAGATGAAGATGTCTAAGAAAATCCTTATAAAAGGGCGGCCAACGACAGTTAAAGAGCTTTTTGAGACAGGGCTACTGGAAGGATATCCCGTTTTCTATAACGGTGGCAAGAGGGTATCATTCTAATTTCTATCATTAATCGTTCTCCTTATTACTTTCCTTATTTAGGTTATTTTTTTTACTACTGCTGCCTCCGCACTGTTGTTCTTACTATCATTACTGCTCCCCCACGTCACTTCCATAGGTTTATTGATATTAATATTAGGGGGTGTTTGGATAGAAGTGTGGAATGGGAATAGGAATCCCTTTGATAGTGGGGTGGAATCACTTTGATTCATCCCAATTTTGAGGGGTATGGTCCATTCCCACGAACTTGGGAATCAAATCACTTTTTCCATACCCATTCCTTAACACCAAACAATGTTTTTCATTCCATTCCCATTCCTTCATCTCCAAACCCTTCAAACAAACACTCCTTAGTTCTTATCATCGTATCCGGAACATCATCATCTTTGTCTATTAATTAGTCATAATATAAACAATCGTTGACATCAACATTTACATCTGAGCATGTTAAATTGTATGTGATGCACATCCAATTTCTGATACCAATGTTGTAAATAAAGAGTTAATATGTGAGTTTTTTTGTGTGGTGCTGGTGTGGAGGAGAGATTGGGGGGTGGGGGTGGGGGTGTGGAGATGTAAAGGAAAGAACCTCATCCCTCTTTGCTACAGGTAGAGCAGTACTTTATTTTATTTTAGTTCTAATGATTAAGGTAAATTAAATGTTATTTTCCCCAGTTACTATCTCCCATTTTGTTAATAAGTCACTTCTAAATTCTTGCTTGCTTACAAGGAAAAGTAATTAAGATAATGGATAAATAGGGACTGTATCTCATCAGCAAAATGATGAAATCTGATTAGATTTTTCTCTCAAATTAAATAAAGAAAAATCATATTGTTTGATAGTAGAATTTAAAGTTAACTCTATTTTGTATTGAGAATAGGAGGAAATAAAATGTAAAAGCAAGCTCATCTAGATTAATTTCCTTGCATATTCTTTCTAGTAAAAGGTTAGGTTTACCAACATCTCAGATACTAATTTCATCCAAGTTTTTCCTTTTTATTTTTTATCTAAATTTAATCAAAGAAAATGATTATTGTTCTTGTCTTTATTCACGCTCAATGAAAACCAAGATCCATGCAAGTAAGCAGAACAGGACAAATTTTAATATCATGAAACTGTGTCTTTGAGATCCATGTAGGATAAATGACTCAGATGCTTGTATGCCTCATCCACTAGATAAAAGGGTAGATTAATTCATCCAAAAAATGAAACTTCATGGATTCAGGATCTAAAATCAAAACATTTGTGCATATGAATGAACTTCACTTTCACATTAATATTATAAAAAAAATGAATAAATTTGTAATGCATCTATGTAAAACTAAAGCCTTTATATTCCATTTCTAAACATAAATTTAGAATGTTCTTGTAACTTTTTTTTTTTGGTTGATTCTACTTGAATTACATATTTTTAGATATTCTTATTGAAGTGCTATAGCATTTTTTCCTATTACAGCGACCAAATAACAATTGAATTAAGTGAATTAAAAGAATCTGTTTGTAAATAAAATATCAATTTGTCAGGTTTCACATTAATATTTCTAGTATGCTGCTTATCTTAATACTACTTATTGAACTGCCAGTTATAATATAATCTGTTTGTATCTTGTTTAATTGAGCACAATCGATTTAATGTTTAGCTTTTTTTTAAGACTCAACTGACTATAACATCCTTTTAGGGATTCCCATTACGTGGTACTATAAAAGATGCTGGAATCCTCTGTTCATGCAGTTTGTGCAAGGGAATTCGGGTGAGTAGTACCAAAATTGGTTTCTTGCTTGTTTGGCCAATTCATAATCAAAGTGTTATTTATCTTAAATACTATGACCAATCACTTGTCACTAGTGTTTATGATTACTTTAAAATTTGTACAGATAGTTCCACCCTGCCAATTTGAGATCCATGCTTGCAAAACATATAGACGTGCATCACAGTACATATGTTTAGAGAATGGGAAAAGCCTCCTGGATGTGGTCAAAGAGTGCCGGAAATCTTCTGTTAAAACATTAGAAGAAACGATTCAAAACTTCATAGGCCCTATGCCCGTGAAGGAATCTCTCATCTGTCGAAATTGCACAGGTGAGCAATGAACTTAGTAAATTCTATTCTTTTAATTATTTATATTTATTCAAACATACATAATTACATGTGGATATTAGTTTTTTCGTATTTCTATAACCTTGTTGTATGTTTGCTGTAATCACATCTAAATCACAGCTTGGTGTTCCTTGGTCACTAGGGTCATTCCTTGCAACATCTGCAGCAAAGGTGGAACAACTTTGTGATTCTTGCATGATTATCCTAAATTCAGATTTCGATGCAGAATGTGTGAAATCAAGGTATTTAATTTTATCTTCCCAATTCAGTATTTCTTTATGATTCTCTCTCAAATCAATGTTGATTGGATTAAACCTGCCCATTAGTTTTTTTATTTTATTTATTTTATTTTATTTTATTTATTATTATTATTATTATTATTATTTTGTACTGTTGGACAAGCAGACAACTTGCTGCAAAGTTGATGCATGATGGGAGTTTATTGTTGAGTCTTTGAGCATACAATATGTATCATGACTTTCCTTTACATGCCCTGTCTATGAGTGATGCTTCTGTGTTGTGATATAGTCAGGTGAAGCAAACTTTACCTATTTGATCTATATGGGAAGTTTTTCAACGTGTTCTGGAAGCTTGAAAGCACAAATTCAAATTATACTTGACACTCAACTTACTTCTTAGACTTTGAATATATGCTATTAACTGAAATTTCTCTTGGTTTTAAAATAGTACCGCTAAAATTTAAATGGTTATCATCTGCTCATAATATGCTGGAGTTATGTATATTCCTTGGTTCTCTAAGTATGGTACATGTTAAGTTTAATTAACTGGATATAAAAATGTTTACCTAGCTTTGCACTTATTGTGAAGGTCAACTGTTTTTTCTTTTCTAAATTTTGGTCATTTACTTTCATACGCAGTTTCTTTTTGGTCTCTATTCTTTCTTTTAAGGTAATTTCCTTTTCACTCATTTTCATATTGGCCATTTACCTTCGCACTTGTGGCTAATTGGACAAAAAATGACTAGAATGAAATATTTTTTAAGGTAATTGACCAAAATGTTGTGAAAAAATTTTAGCGACCATAAAGAAAATAAGTTCAAAGTAAGTGACCAATAAGGGGAAAAAAGTTAAGTTAGAAATAAAAGAAGTGCAAAGGTAAGTAATCATTTATATAATTTTCTCTGTAGTTAGCTCAAGTTGTTTATGAATGTTGATGATAAATATGTAAATTAGAAGTCTTATGGAATTGTTGACCAATATTGCTTGGTTTGGCTCTTTAAGGCCTCTGCAGCCGTTATTGGGCTTAGAAATTTCTGAAGATGGTGAAGTACATAGCACTCCACAAAAAAGAGGTCGTCGAGGGAGGAAAAAAAGAAAGTCTGTATCCTGTTTTCTTTTTCTCACACCCAGATCATCGTTTCTGCAACTCCAGAGAAAGAAAAGATATTAAGCCTATTTTACTTTTTCTCCCCCTTGCAGGCTTTTAGAATTGAAGACTGATACAAAGTCTTCTGGAAAACTCTCGGTGCATATAGGAACGATAAAGAAAGGCCAACATAAGATAACAAAGATGTGAGCTTTTATTCCTTCCTTTTCACCTTTAACCAATTTCATTTATGTTGTATTCATGTTTTGGCACTCAGGTTGTCACAGCGTGCATCTACTGCAAAGTCTCCCGAAAGTACTTTAGTGAGTTGTTCTAGGTCATCTCCTGATCCAACTTCCAATGGTGGTGCTTCCTCACGTGGTTCACTGAAGAACAAGAAAGCGAAAAAGATACCAAAGAAGTTGGTGGTTATGGTTATCTTTTTAATGTGTCTTGATATAAGAACTCCAGCCAGAAGTGTATATTATAATATTCCTTGGTGATGTCTCAGGTTGCCGAGTACTCTGTCACCATCCAAGTCCCTGAAAAGTGGTTCCCCTTCTATGTCTTTGCAATCAAATAGTTCATCAAAGATAACTAAAAAGTTAGTACAAGCCTCTTTGATCATCACTTGTGCATTCTTCATAAATATTTTCTAGCACTTTGTAATGATATCTCTATTGTGATTTTACTCAGAGATCAGAGGATGCATAAGCTGGTTTTCGAGAATGGTGGATTACCAGATGGCACTGAAGTTGCTTATTATTCTAACGGCAAGGTGGTTCATAAGAGATGCTATATTCTATGTTTCCTTCTGCTGTTTCAGCATTGTAATTTTTGGACGTATTTGCAGAAACTGCGTGATGGCTATAAAATGGGTTCGGGAATAATTTGTCGCTGCTGTAGTACTTTGGTAACAATATTGATTTTGCTTCTGAAATACCTGATTATTATAGGACATCTATTCATTTATTTTATCGACTAGGAGCAGGTTAGTCCATCCCAGTTTGAAGCTCATGCTGGTTGGGCCTCCCGCCGAAAACCGTGAGTTCTTCTGTTTGTCTATGAATTTACTAACATCTATTTTACACCTTTCTTGGTGAGGTTAAGTCCTGATGTCATCTCATTTTCCTGCAGTTATATGTATATCTACACATCTAATGGAGTGTCCCTTCATGAATTTGCCATCTCTCTGTTAAAAGGGCGCAAGTGTTCTCTAAAAGACAATGATGACTTATGCATCATATGTGCAGATGGTGGGAAACTTGTGCTTTGTGATGGTTGTCCGAGGGCCTTTCATAAAGGTGGTTATGTTTATAAACTACATAGTTTTTTTCTCTCTCTGTTTATTTTTTAAATACCAGCGAAGCTTATTTTTGAGTCATAAATGTCTTGTCAAATCCTCGATTGGCTTGATTGTGATAAATTTTTCCATGATTAAGCGATCTTGCAACTACTTTTGGTTGGTGTTCTGCATGGGCCAATCCTCCTTTCAGTCATAAGAGTAGTCATTAGATGTGTGCCCCGAGGCGGGAGGGGAGTGTTGAAAAAATTGTGTTAAAAGTATGACATGTTGACATGAGTTGACCTTAGTTCAAGCCTAACTTAGAAGAATAGTGGGAGTGTTATATTGTTATAGTATGACATGTTGCCATAAGCATTTTTCTCCCTCAGGTGCTATGGAGCCCTTTGTGCCTCTTAACAACTTTGTCAACTGTTTGTTGACTTGACACCTCTTTATCATGTTCATATAGCAAAATAGTTTATCTGAAACTTCAGCATGGTCCTCTCTTTTGAAAAACTATGTTGCTTCAGTCAGGCGCAAATTTCCTAAATTAATTATTGAAACTTATTTGAGCAGTGGAGTTTCTATTAACATACTGTTAATGAGTTGATGTATTTGTTGAATCTTTATTTTATAATGCAGAATGTGCATCTCTATCGAGCATCCCTCGTGGTAAATGGTATTGCACCTATTGCCAGAACATGTTCCAAAGGGAGAGATTTGTGGAGAGGAATGCCAATGCTGTTGCAGCGGGCAGAGTGTTGGGTATTGATCCAATAGAGCAGATAACAAATCGTTGCATTCGCATTGTCAAGAACCCAGAAGAAGCAGAAGTGATAGCATGTGTGATCTGCAGGTAACTTCCATACGAAGTAAGCTTAATTAGTGCCTAGGATGAAAGAATTTAAAAGAAATATTGAACTTAAAGTATGAAATTCGTTTTATTTGCAGAGGCTATGATTTCAGTAAATCTGGATTTGGTCCACGCACTGTTATATTGTGTGATCAGGTGCTATTCATGGCTTGTCTCAGGTGTTATTCTAGAATCTAAAAACTCAATATGGTTTCACTTTTTGCAGTGTGAAAAGGAATATCATGTTGGGTGTTTAAAAAAATGCAAGTTGGCCGATCTTAAGGTCTGCACTTCACCAGAAGGATTCATATCCTCTTCTCATTTTGATCATATTTTTGCATCTTCTGAATCCGTGAGCCCTGCTGCACAGGAACTTCCTAAAGGAAAATGGTTCTGCTCCACGAGTTGCAAGTGGATATACTCCACTCTGCAAAATTTGCTGAATGCAGGTGCAGAAAAGGTCCCTGATTCTTCTTTGGGAATTATAAATAATAGGGGAACGGAAAATATTTTGTACAGTGATACTGATTTTGATGTGAGATGGAGACTTTTGAATGGGAAATTTACATCTCGGGAAACTAGAGTTTTGCTGTCACAGGCTGTAGCTATATTTCATGTAAGAATTTGCTTTGTACTTTGATATTTATTGTGCTATGTAGTTTTACTGCTATTAAATATGTAGAACATCTTAGGTTATTCTCACTATCCTGCAAACAGTTCAACAGTGTTCAATATAAAATGTTCCCTTTCCATGATAAATAATTGCTTTAAGGAGTCATCCGGGATTGTTGATTTACAGAGCTATGGAGGACTGATATTTTTTCTAGAGTTGAAATGGAACATTAAGCCATACAACAATGCAAATTTTTTCTACATATTTTAGTGCATGGTTATGAAATCTCTTTTATGATCATTAGAACTGGTTAGAGTTATAATTGTTTGAAAGAAAAATAGTTCTCTTTATGTTTAGCTGTTATGATTTGATATTATCACGAGTGTTTTCAAACTTTGTTAGTATGCTGAGACCTCTCCTTTTTTGTTTTTGAGTTTTGATATATTCAAGGCGTTTAATGTTTCAGGATTGTTTTGCCCCGATTGTTGATTCGGAAACTGGACGTGATTTCATTCCATCCTTGGTTTACGGGTATGCACAGTGATTTTCTCTCTTTTTTTTTTGGCTTATTACAGACATGATTCATTTCTTACCAACAGTGTTTTCCTCCGTCTCACTATTTTTTTTTTTGGTTCTACCACCCTTACTGTGCTTTCTTTCTTGCTTTATTGTCAGGAGGAATATACGGGGTCAAGATTTCAGTGGAATGTACTGTGCTATTTTGACTGTGAAGTAGGAACCATTCCTCTGTCATCATATATTGTCTAAGCTATTAATAATACATTCTTTTCGATCATCAAGTCCTTGACTATCTTGCAGCTCAACTGTTGTATCAGCTGCAATCCTTCGTATTTTTGGACAAGAAATTGCCGAACTGCCTTTGGCTGCAACTCGCATTGGTTATCAAGGGAAGGTCAGTTTTATCTCTAATTAATTTTCTACCATGCATTTTTTAGAAAACTAAAGTTTTTCTGTTATATGGATTTGATTGCTCTGCTCTTATAAAATTTGCATTTGGTTTCCTTCACTAATTATCGAGGATTAAGAATGTTATTTAGTTCCGAATGGAATGAAATTAACTCTAGACGCTAATATGTTTACTTAAGCGTTGAAGGCGTCAGAGTTCATCATCATGTTTTGAGTACTTAATTGTTGGTTTTTTATGTTTTTACTTCTTTCCCTCCTTTTTACTAGGCATATCTTGTTAGGAGCAGGTGTAATTTTGAGTAGAAAAATGCTTGTGTGCTCTTTGTGTTGATAAATTGCCATGTCGTTGTACTGACGAATTTTTAAATACCTATGAAGGGATACTTCCAAATACTTTACTCATGCATCGAGAAATTGTTGGCATTTTTGAACGTCAAAAGCTTTGTTCTCCCAGCAACTGATGAGGCAAGGTCAATTTGGATAGAGAAGTTTAGGTTTAGTAAGATACCAGAGGAGCAGGTATTCTAGGAACTAGTACCCCTAACTCTCTTCCCTTTGAATAATACCTAAAAGATCCATCATCGTTATTTGATCCTTTGTCTATTGCAGCTTGTGAATTATAGAAAAATCTGTTGGCAAATGATGACTTTCAAAGGGACGTTCATGTTGGAAAAGCCAGTTCCTAAATGTAGAATTATCAATCAGGATGAGGAAGATCCAGATGATGCTCCTTTGCAGTGATTAGAAAAGCAGACCATATTCTTGGGGTGCTTTATGATTTGTGTTAATTATATTAAGATATAGTATAACCTAATGAGTTTCCATGGAGAATCAGAAGTTGCTAACTAGTCAAAAGAGTAGGTGAGAGCCGAAAACACCTTGAAAGCAGCGCGGGAAACTGTTGAATTGTATAAAGTTGTGATCACTATACTTTGCTGACTGAGGATTAGAGGGATGGGTCTCAATTCTTTGTTATTGTACCTGTGATATTGCTTGTATATTATTATTGGCTGAAGCTATGAGACAATTACTCTTGTATCTTTTGGTCATACATTGAAGGATATGAATGTATATTATGCATACATGGATGATGGATGGATCAAAGACATACTCTTCAAAGTTATTATTCCATGTTACATGATGCTTGGTGAGCACACAATATTTGATTATAGCGATTGGCTAGATGTGACTCGTGAGTCATGCATTGACCCGCCCCACATTTAGTACCAGTTTTTGACCCGAACCAACCACGTGATGCTCAACTCTACACTATCTTCCTATTTTTTACACCATTTTTCTACTCCATTATTCTTTATTCATTCACATCAATCATTCATCATCTCCCAACAACTATCTTATTAAATTAGTATTTTAAATGATTTTATTTGTCATTTAAGCTATGTATCATACTCTATTATGATGTGTGAATATAAAAGTGAGTGAGCTTACAGACAACCTGCTTAAAAAAATGGAAAAAATGTGAAATCCGGCCCGGTTTATGCGCTGAACCAATTGGCTCAAATCAATTCATGACTCAACTCAATTAATTATCTAGATTCTAGACCGAGTCAAGAGTTCACGTATCTAGAATGAGTCAGACTCACTGTATAACACTACTCTTAACAACAACTTGCAATTAGTCCCCTTCACCTCCTCCTTTCTCCATTCATCAATGGCGTCTCACCAGCTTCACTTTGTTCTAATCCCACTGCTAGCACAAGGCCACATGATACCCATGGTAGACATGGCCAAGTTGCTAGCTGAACACGGCGTCGTAGCCAGCATAGTTACGACGCCAAACAACACCGCTTTGCCAGATTTGTCGAGCAGGCTCAAGTGGGGGGTCTACATATTCGCCTCATTGAAATCCCGTTTCCATGCGAGGAAGTCGGGCTTCCAATGGGCTGTGAGAATCTGGACAGCGTTCCATCCAGGGACCTCATAAGAAACTTCTACAATGCTCTCGATCAACTCCAGCTCCCCCTCGAGCAACATCTCATGGATCACCACCCCCCACCCAGCTGCATTATCTCCGACAAGTTCCTCTCGTGGACGTCCCATGTGGCAAGAAAATTCCATGTTCCAAGATTGGTTTTCCATGGAACGTGTTGCTTCTCGTTGCTGAGTTCCCATAACCTGAAGCTTCACTGGCCTCATATACGTGCCAAATCCGACTCTGAGCCATTCATCATCCCTGGATTGCCTCTCCAAGTCGAAATCACCAAAGAAAAGCTGCCTGGATCGTTTGTGGCCCGGCCCGACTTGGATGACATCAGGGATCAAATGCAGGAGGCTGAGTCCAACGCTTATGGTGTGGTGGTGAACACATTCTCCGAGTTGGAAGGTGGGTGCGTTGAGAGTTACAGAAAGGCGATTGACAAGAAGGTGTGGTGTATCGGCCCGGTTTCTCTATGCAACAGGGAAGTGAAGGACAAGTTCGAGAGAGGGAATCCAGCGTCAATTGATGAATCCAAGTGCTTACAATGGCTCGACTCGATGGCACCCGAATCAGTGCTTTATGCCTGTTTAGGTAGTCAGTGTAGGCTGATTCCAGCTCAGCAGATACAGCTGGGGTTAGGCCTGGAAGCATCAAAGCATCCATTCATTTGGGTGATCAAAACAGGGGAGAGGTTTGGAGAGCTGGAAAAATGGTTGATAGAGGAGAGGTTTGAGGAAAGAGTTGGAGGGAGGGGACTACTGATCAAAGGATGGGCACCCCAGGTTCTGATCTTGTCCCATCCGGCCGTGGGAGGTTTCTTGACGCATTGTGGATGGAACTCGACTATTGAAGGAGTGTGCGCGGGCGTGCCTATGATAACCTGGCCCATGTTTGCAGAGCAGTTTTTGAATGAGAAGCTGGTGATGGAGGTTCTGAGGATTGGAGTTGGAGTTGGGATTGAGTTTCCAGTGAGATGGGGAGAAGAAGAGAGAGTTGGAGTTGTTGTGTTTAAAGAAGAGGTTCAGAAGGCTGTTGAGTTGTTGATGAGTGGAGGAGAAGAAGGCGAAGAGAGACGAAACAGAGCTCGAAAACTAAGGATGATGGCTATGAGCAAGATGGAAATTGATGGATCTGCTCATCTTAACATATCACATCTCATTCAGGACATTTTTGAGCAATCTAAAATGGTGGATACACATTAGCTACTTTCTCATGTTAAAAACAAGAAAAAAAGAGACATTTGATTGATCATTCAATGTGTTTGTTGGTTTCAACAAGCTGAGCAATTTCTTGGATCAAAAGAGTGATGTGGTGGTAAGAAGATCCTCCTACTTGTACTGATCTCTTTGCCACTTGTGCAAGCTCTTGTGCTCTTTTCCTTCTCTCACATCCTTCCTCTCCCTCATCCATCACCTTGTCAATGGCCATCTTAATCCCATCCATTCCCACCTTATCTCCATCATTCTCCCTCTCCCCCAAATGCACCACAGCCTTGGCTCCAACTCCCACCCCTGTTTCCAGTATCTGCACCACCAACTTCTCATTCAGAAACTGCTCCGCGAATATGGGACATGTGATCATAGGCAGCCCGGCACACATGCCTTCAAGAGTCGAGTTCCATCCACAATGCGTCAAGAAAGCTCCCACGCTCGGGTGCGATAATATCACCACTTGAGGAGCCCATCCTCGAATCACTAGCCCCCTTTCCTTGGTTCTCTCCTCAAATCCCTCATCCGAAATCCATTTCTCAATCTCTTCTGATCTCGACCCTCCTTTCACCACCACAATAAACGGATGGCCCGACGATTCCAGGGCTAAAGCCAGCTGAGTGAACTGATCAGGCGACAGGCGACTGAGGCTGCCATGACAGGCGAAGATCACAGACCCTGGATTCCTCTTATCCAGCCAATTCAGACATTCTTGGACATCAATTGAAGCCTGATTATAACATCTGTGTGCATCATTACTGCTGGAAAGTGAGAACGGTCCAATGGACCACACTTTTCCCCCTCTCACCTTACGAAACTCATCAACATATCTGTTCTCCAGCTCTTCAAATGTGTTGATCACCACACTATAAGATTCCCACTCCATTCTCCTCACTTCCTCGCGGGCTCCCGACACATCCACGGACCCTGGATTGAAAATTCCAGGGAGTTGGACCCTGGTGAACTCGACTCTGTCGGGCACACCAGGGATAACAAAAGGGGCCATGGGAGGAACACTCTCATGAACCCTGGAAACATACAGACTCTGCATCACCAGCTGAGTGAAACAGCTCATTCCGTCGAACACAATCCTCGGAATCCCTAATTTGGCGCACGTTTCGACAGTCCAGGATATGTGCTTGTCGCTGATGATGCAGCTGGGCAGGGGTTCGATCTGGTGGATCAAAATCTCTTCCAGGGTGATCTGAAGCAACTTGATGGCCTTTTAGAAATTGAAGATCAGGTGGTAGGACGGAACGAAGTCGACGCTTTCGCAGCCGGGCGGAAGGCCGGCCTCCTCCGCCGGGAAGCGGCAGCGGAGGAGGCGAATGGATGATCCGACGGCGGAGCAGAATCGGGTGGCGTCGAGGGGCGTGACCACGATAGTTACGGTGGCGCCGCGTGCAGCGAACAATTTGGCCATGTCTATCATTGGGATGATGTGGCCTGGCGCCATTAATGGGATGAAGACGAAGTGTAGATGGTCCGCCATTGGAGTGAATTTTGAGGTTTTGCTAAGGCATCTGAATCCTTTCTATTGGAGAAAAGAGGGAAAGAATCAAGATTTTAATATATTGAACTGAATGGAAAGAATCAAAATTAAATACTGTACATTAGTATTCCCTCTTTTATAATCACCCTCTCATTTTACTTATTTATTTATTTTAGAATTATGCTTATTGTTTGTTACTATTCATGATGGATGGTGAAGGTTTCCATTGAACAACCCCACTAAAGAAAAGGAGTATATGGAATTGTATTATAAGCTTAGAAAAAAATACCTTTAATCCGTAATCAGTATCCTAATAGTATTTTGATTACCCAAATAGTTGTAATAAAATTCATTTAAAATGGGGGTAATATTAAGTAATGTAATATTACCCGAATAGTTCTGTTACATTTAATATACATAAATGGTTTATGTGAATAATAATTATGTAACAATTTATCCGAATAATTATTTATAGATGAGTAGTGGTCTGAATAGAGTAATATTAAATTATCCCATTAGATGTAATAAGTTCATTCAAAATGGGGGTATTTGGTTTACTGTTGAAAGTGTTGTGAAATATTTTATATGGACATTACTCCATATATCATTGAATAGGAAGAGAGCTTATTATTATTGTACCCTTTCTCTTCCCTATATAAAGAGTGAGGGTTTTGTACAGACTGATATCAATATGAACGTTAATGAAATCTCTCTTTCCCCATATTTCTTTATTCTTCTTTATATTTCTGTTATTGTTCTTCTTATTAAATAGTTTACAACACGTTATCAGCACGCTCTAACTAACTGAGACTGAATTATCAACGTGAATGAGAACTATCAATTGAAGGAGACCCTAGAAAAGAATCGTGTCTTTTCTGCAAGGTATTAATTTTGTTTAATCACGAAACATGTTTATGATTTATATGGTCCATTGAAACACGTTTTTTTTTATCATGCCTGTGATTAATTGAAACCAATTCTTTT
Source organism: Pogostemon cablin (assembly GCA_023678885.1). Classification (NCBI taxonomy): domain Eukaryota; kingdom Viridiplantae; phylum Streptophyta; class Magnoliopsida; order Lamiales; family Lamiaceae; genus Pogostemon; species Pogostemon cablin. Next base: position 4,174,515 of record CM042983.1, read on the forward strand.
TCCGATAATTTTTTTATTACACATGTATTCATATTGCGTTGTCAAAATCAATGTCACATACATTTCGTATAATTTTTTTTATGTTAATTTTTAATGTCAATATATGATTCAATTCAATGAATGTATTTTTTTTTTTTGCCTTGTATTACATGGTAATGTATTGACATAATTGAAATTTTTTTCGTACATCTATATGATCAAGTTATGATATTTGTAGATCATATGTGCATCAATTTATGCCATTATTTGAAATCCGTGATTAAATTATTAATTTATTTTTTTTCACAAATGATTTACCCCTACTATGCATATATCCATTTTTTTCAAAACAATAACATTTTCCATTTAAAGATAATTATGGGTTTTGTATGGATGATATACTGTGGACTTGTGTTTCTTACAAGAATTGGAACCATTAATTAATTATCTAATTGCGTTTAATTTAATTTGGTCCAAAATTGGAATTATTAATGATCTAATTGCTTTTAAATTAATTTGATTGAAAATTTATGAATTAAATTCATATATTTGTTTCACATAGTCAGGGATACAAGTGGCTAATTGGAAATTATATCTTTGGATTTATATGGAATGAAATTTTAATTATTAATTATATCTTTGAATTTATATGAAATGAAATTTTCATTATTGGAAATTGGATATATGCGCCAAAAATAATTGCATACTATTATTTTTTTTAATGATAGTTTATTAATACTATCAACTCAAAAAGGATGCACATATTGAAATTAAATTCGAGGAATCTAACATCGATTTCTCCTGCATTCAATTAATAAAATGTTTGACATGTGAATTTGTTGAGTTGGCCCTTAATGGAAATAATTATTTAATATGGACTTTAGATGTTGAAATCCATCTTGCATCATGTGATTGAAGTGAAAATATTTCAAAAGTTGGAAGTACTATTGCCTAGAAGGCTAAATCACTAATATTTTTTTTGACATCATTCGAACAAAGATCTGAAAAAAAAAGATCTTGTTATCTTATGGCAATCCCTGAAGGATTCTTTTGTAAATTTTTATAATTATTCTTCTAGTTATATAATCTAATTGAATATATGATTTTCAAGATTTTTAATTCGTAATCTAATTGAATCTATGATTTCAAGATTTTTAATTCGTAATCGAATAACAATTTCAAAAGAATTGTATTAATTATATTCCAAACTTATGCCAGAAGCACATGGTATATTCCAAAATAATTATTTAGTTAGTTCAAAACTTGTGCCTGAAGCACATGGTATATTCCAAAAAAAAAAATGAAAAATTGTATTATTTATATTTGGCATGGAAGGATAGAGAAAGAGTAAGAAAAAAAATTATATTTGAAGAGTAAATTCATATTGGCCTCCTCGTAGTGGTCGAAAAATTTAAATTGATCTTATTAAGGGTCTTATCTAAATAGATGACTCACAATGTGATAAAGTGGTCGAGGTAGTCCAAGTTTGCCTCAAAATAATACTTATGCATAGAATATAAATCTCACTCAACAAGTAATCCAGCAGAGTAAAATTTTTATGGATGTGGATAGAGGGTCATTGGTTTTATATTTATCGCACACCAAATCACTTGGTTGTGGAATTTCAAAATTAGAAAAAAAAAATTTTATTTGCCTGAAGCAAATAAAATATCGATAAAGTCAATGATGAAAATTTGGAGCCTAAGCTCGAAAATCATTGTGACCAAGTATAATTTCAATTTTTGAGATTGTTTAAAAATGCTAGACACTTTAGCTATATTACATTACAGATCTTTTTAAAGAACTTTATATATTTGCAAAAGTATTTTGTTAAAACATGATTTTTTTTATGACATTATATTTTTATTCTAGTGTTATATATGTTGTTAGATTATACTATTTGTTAAATGATCTTGTCTAAATCATACATATCTTATAAGTAGATAGTTGGATATATATATTATTGTGATATTTATATTTGAAACCCAACAATTTTAAACTATGGCATGAGTAATTGTGTTATTTTAGGCAAATAGATGAGCCATATAATTTAAATTCTTTTAGTCATGAGATATGAAATGATACTTATGAAGTTTATGTGGAATATTTATGGTATGATATTTACATACTAAAGTGGGAATTATTTCTCCTAATATGTTCCAAAGTTTCAAGGAGAAAAATTGGTCAAATTTTCTAATGTCATGACCAAAATATTTTATTGATGTATCCACTGAATAAATACATTCTTATTCATAGTGCACTAATACAAATAAAATTACATATGAAGAGCTCAAATATTGAATATTTGAGTTAGTCAATTGGAATGAATATCAACTGATAATTTTAAAAAAAAGTGGAACATCTAATGTTTTATGTTCACACGCAGTGAATATTTTATTCCAACAATTAATATTTGGGGAATTTGGAATAACTAAACACAAATTCTAGCTCCTGCATATCATAATTATACCCCTTTACTAGTGCTGCCCAATCATGGCCAGAAGCCTTAAACATTTTCCATCTGCAAATTTTGAATTGTGAAATTAATATTTTATATATCACCACCATAGCGTATTTCAATGGGCATTCTAATGATAATTATCCGTCAATTTTTATAAAGCCCGATATAGGGGATCAATATATTTTTTAGTATGCTAATTGCACATTTAATGAAATTATTTCACGGCATTAGGGGGAAATTTAAACCCAATATTTATGTGAATGCCGAGAAATTCTATTATTTTGCACTAGATTGACTGAACCAGAAGTTCAAAAAGATTATTAGTTCGCAATAACAAATAAACTGCCAAACTATCATGATGAAGTGACAAAGTCCCTTAAATTTATTATCAATGCACCACTGGAAGTGGAGTTCCCCGGGGACATAATACTTTAAATAATTATTTATCAACGCTAGAAGCGGGAAATAATTTATGATTTGAAAATTAAATATCCGCGGAAATTAATTTTAAGAATAAATAGTCACTTCCAAAATTATGTGAAGAGTTTGTTTTGATAATGAAAACTCTTTTCTATAGATATGTCCAGAAGACAAATACCCAGTAAATTCGTACGTGCATCAAAATAATCAAAATACTGGGTATGCAAAACGGCTACATCCATACGTATTGGGAAATGACGAGGATCTAGTTATATAAATACATAAATCATTATAGATTTTGGGAGAAGAATATGAATTGAAACAGAAAGTTGTCGACAACACGTTTGCTTCTTTGATTGCTTTTACTGTTTTAAATAATAATCTGGATCCGGAACTTATATTTGATATCAAAGTGCCAGAAGCACAAATATTTAGTAAGACAGAATAAAGCATTGAGGTTGAGCTTAACTCGTTAAATATTTATTTGAATATTATCTGAAATGATATAAATATTTGTCCCAGAAGGACATATGAAAGATAACATGGTAATCAGTTAAAGCTCAAAGGATTTTTTTTTCTTTGCAGAGGCCCAATATATAAATGATAGATACTCTCCCATTATACATTACGTCTCGCTACTTAATTTATATGACAGTTTCAATATATTTAGATATGCAGTAAATATACATCATTATGTGATATACATGAAAATCCTCGAAGGATTAAAACTTTTCAAATTGGATGAGAATAAAATATCACAACATATAACTATAATATTGGTCATAGCCAGACCTTGAAACAGTTAATATGGATATGCTATATTTTAATTTGTTATTTCTTCCTGAAGAAGAATGAAAAGTTTGTGTATATGAACGTTTTAAGATTGAAATGTATAAGAAATTTATATAAGGTAACACATGCAAACATGACGGATTTTTCAGAATGAAAGAATTTGGATAAACCAAAAAGTTGTCTCAACCAGTAGATTGAGAATATCTTACAGTTTAAACACCAGTTAATCTTTTTTATGTTTGTTTTAGATGAATTTTCGATTTTCGATATATCTATTTATATTGTATGCCAATTGTCATTTTTATCCCTTGAAGTGGAAAACTAATGTCTATATACTTGAAGTATATAATGAGGATATTTTGGGCTAGAAGTCCCTCCATTCAGTGCTTTTAAAGCACATGTTTTCTCATAATTGTATCAGGCCTGATATGCACTTATGATGAACTTGCTAGCAAGATTTTATGACTCTCAGACAAAGAGAAGTTATATGAAATTAAACATATCCTCAATTATCTCGTAGATACAAAATACTATTAGTTTATTTATAAGAAACCAATGTGACATTGGCATATTGATTTGAATGTCAATTAAATGATCCCCATAATGTTAAGGTTTCAAACTGGTGTAATAAGATTGTTGATATAATTAATATATAGCCTATGGGGCATGATGAAAGACTAATATCCCCAGTCTTTTATAAGACAATAAATTATGTGTTGCATGGATGAATAATTAATATATTATGCGAGACATGACAAATTTAGATGATCTAGAAGAACAGTGAGTATTACAAATATATATAACATTTGCTCATGTAAATTATTTATCATTGTTTTGTTTACTCCCAAATTATATTTTAGTATGTCCTTGTAGTATTGTATTATCTAGACCCAGAAGATTGTCGTCTTCAGGGGGAGTGACAATTCCAAATAAATTTCAAATTTCCAATGTATCCCTATTTTCAGGGGGAGCGATAATTTCTAAACAATCCAGAAGATTAAGTTCTGAAGACTAATAGTTGTACTCTTTTTCCCTTTACTAAATTTTTCCCACTGGGTTTTCTTAGTCTAAGGTTTTTTTAACGAGGCAACTAATGCAATACATCAAAATCATAAGATCTGCACTCTTTTCCTTAACTAAGTTTTTTCCTAAGAGGTTTTCTTAGTTGAAGGTTTTTAATGAGACATGCAAGCTAAATGTCTTGGGGATGAAATAACTTCTAAATAATCCTGAAGATTGGTCCTGAAGACCAAGTTGTACTCTTTTTCATTAACTAAGTTTTTTCCTACAAGGTTTCCTTGGTTGAAAGTTTTTTAATGATGCAGCTAATATGAAATATTATGAAATGATAAAACATGTACTCTTTTCCTCGACTGGTTTTTCCCACAGGGTTTTCTAGCGAGGTTTTTAACGAGGCATGCATATGATGTCGTAATGTCCAAGGGGGAGTGTTGTGAAATATTTTATATGGACATTACTCCATATATCATTGAATAGGAAGAGAGCTTATTACTATTGTACCATTTCTCTTCCCTATATAAAGAGTGAGGGTTTTGTACAGACTGATATCAATATGAACGTTAATGAAATCTCTCTTTCCCCATATTTCTTTATTCTTCTCTTCTTCTTTATATTTCTGTTATTATTATTCTTATTAAATAGTTTACAACAGAAAGTAATTAATTTATTGAGAGAATAGTTATTTTCATTAAAAATGGTTATTTGTACTTTGTTTATTCTTGTTAATTTATCCAAATAGTTCTTAATGTATATCCAAATAGTTATTTCAAATGGCTTATCCGAATAGTTATAGTTATCTAATAAATCCACAAATGTCTATCCAAATAGTTATTAATGCATATCCGAATAGTTATCTAATAAATCCACAAGTGTCCCTAATAGTTATATATATATATATATATATATATATATATATCCAAATAGTTATTTCAAATTGTTTATCCGAATAGTTATTGATGTATATCCGAATAGTTATCTAATAAATTCACAAATGTCGAATAGTTATTGATAAATATCCGAATAGTTATCTAATAATCCGCAAGTGTTTATTCGAATAGTTATTTATAGACGAATAGTTAACCAAGTAAAGTAAAATTAGGGTATCTGAATATATGTAATAAATTCATTCAAAATTGGGTGTTTGGTTTAACGTTGAAAGTTATATTAATTTATTGATGGAATAGTTATTTTATTGAAAATGGTTATTTGCACTTAATAAATTATTTTCCTGAATAAAGTATGAGATTTGGACAAATTCTTTGAAATTATTCAATGAATGATGATATCAGGTTTTAATTTTCACTTTCATTCTATCACTTTAAATTATTAGTCATCAGTCCTAATTTTGATGTCACATTTTTAAACTACACTTACAGTGAATAAGGGTATCACAATACATCTGCAAAGAAAGTGGCATATTTAATTAATTTCAATAAAAATGGATACATGTGATTATTGAATATTATTTTGGGCATCAGGCCTAATTCATCTTTAATGGTCTTTTTTTTTTCCCTTTTTTTATTTTCTCTTTTCCTTGTCATAAAATTTAAACAGGTGAATCACAAGCCACAAACACCTAGTGATGCTCCAATAATTTATAAAAAAAGTGATATTTAATTTATTTTTCTACTCCACCAAGGACATTCATTTATTTAAATTATTTATTTTATATTTTGTATATAGCCAGCGCATTTGTTCTTTTATGGTTGTAGCTAGTATATTGGAGTTTATACCATTGAGACAGTCACATATCCCATTTCATTTTCTCTCCTTTTCTTTTTTTTTTTCAAAATTATTATTATTTTTTAATTTTGAAAAAAAAATTAGTGAGCTGTAGAGATAAATCACGTGATCTAATTTTTTCTTTGTGACCACACCATGTCGTAACTGCTTACATCATATTTCTGACTTGATTTTCTATGGACCCAACACACAATTTGCTCTGTTATACTGAATTATTATTGAGTGATTTGAAAAATATAATCGAGAATTTCTCGATTATAATTAGAAAAACATCATTAAATATAAGTCTTTTTGAATTTTTTGAATACAATTTTTTTGCTATTGTACTTTTAGTTTTGAACAGACTATTTAATTATAATACATCTCCGTTTCAAAAGATAGTTTACCACTTTATCTTTCTTTGTAATAATTCGGGAAAGGTGAAACAATCTCCTGAAAGGAGTAATTTAATTTAACAAAATTTACCTACATGGTACAAATTTATACTCTCAAGTTTCTGATTATTTAATAATAAAGAAATAATTAGTTCCACTTTTAGAAAATATATTATTATAAACCTAAAATATAAAAACAAACAAACAAATTTGTATTGATCATAAGTGTTGAAATTAAGATAGAAATGTGGAAAAGAAGATTTCATTGATCTTTTGTTGTTCTCTACATGTTCAAAGACAATCCTATTTATAAGGATTTGAGAAAACTAGCAAGTACAAAAAATAGCTGTTGTAATAGTGTTTCCTTAATTTCTGGAAGGGTGTTTCCTTAATGGTTGGGAGGGTGTTTCACTCTTCAACACTCCCCCTCAAGCGTAGGGGTGAATGTGTTGATCACTCCTAACTTGTCAAGAATGAACTTATGTCTTGATTTGTCCAAGGCTTTAGTGAATATGTCTGCAAGTTGATCCTTGCTCCCGATATAAGGTGTTTGAATCATCCCACTTTGAACTTTGTCTCGAACGAAATGACAATCAACCTCAATATGTTTTGTTCGCTCGTGGAATACTGGGTTTGAGGCTATGTGGCGAGCAGCGTTGTTATCACAATGCATTTGAATTGCTCCTTTGGTTTGAATGTTCATATCCTCAAGTAGTTGCTTTATCCAAGTAAGTTCGCTAGCAGTTGATGCCATTGCCCGGTATTCAGCTTCGGCGCTTGATCGAGCCACCATGTTTTGCTTTTTACTTTTCCAGGTTACTAGATTCCCTCCAACCATAGTGCAAAATCCGGTAGTAGATCGTCGGTCAAAGCTTCCTGCCCAATGCGCGTCTGTATAACCTTGAATACTTACATCTTGGTTGTTTTTTATCCAAATTCCTTGTCCCGGAGTTGATTTTAGATATTGGAGGATTCGATCAATAGCAGCTAGGTGAGAGGTCCGAGGTGCCTGCATAAATTGACTAACCACACTAACAGAAAAAGCAATGTCAGGACGAGTAACAGTTAAGTAAATAAGTTTTCCTACAAGTTTTTGATACATGCCCACATCTTGAAGCGGAGATCCATCTTCTGAGTTAAGTTCAACATTGGTTTCCATAGGGGTGCTAGCGGGCTTAACACCGAGTTTACCTGTTTCTTGAAGAAGATCGAGGGTGTATTTCCTTTGAGAAAGGAATAATTCTTTTTTGGAGTGAGCTATTTCAATTCCAAGAAAATATTTAAGAAGATCAAGGTCCTTGATATCAAAAGTTTGTTTAAGAAAATTTTTGACTTCTTGAATTTCCGTTTCCTTGTCGCCGGTGATAATAATATCATCAACATAAACTAAAACAATAATGGATGAGTTTGGAGAAGTGCGAGAAAATAATGATGAGTCAGCGGAACTTTTTTTAAAATTTTGAGAGAGTAATGCATGACTAAGTTTAGAATACCAAGCTCTGGGAGATTGTTTTAGACCATAAATGGATTTGTGAAGTTTGCAGACAAGGGTAGAATCTGAATTTTTAAGACCTTGAGGAAGAGTCATGTACACTTCTTCTTCTAAATCTCCTTGTAAGAAAGCATTTTTAACATCCATTTGATGAAAAGACCAGTTTTTATTAATCCCTATAGAAAGAAGGATTCTTACGGTGCTCAATTTAGCGATGGGTGCGAAAGTTTCTTTGTAATCAATTCCATAAGTTTGAGTGAAGCCTTTAGCAACAAGTCGGGCCTTATATTTTTCGATTTTTCCCAAACTATCATATTTAACTTTATAGACCCATTTGCACTCGACTGTCTTTTTCCCTTTAGGGAGATGAACAAGAGACCAAGTATTATTTTTCTCAAGAGCATTTATTTCTTCTTTCATTGCTTTACGCTAAGTAAGACAACAATTAGCCTCTTCGAAGTTTTTAGGTTCAAATTGATTTATGCAGTTTAAAAATGCATGATGCGATTTAGAAATGTGGGAATAAGAAAGAAAGTTTTGGATATGATATGATACCGAATAGGTGACGTAGTCTTTTAGTTTGTTGGGCGGCCGAGTCTGTCGAAGAGATCTCCGAGGTGAGTTAGCTCGAGTTATGTTTAGGTTTTGATCTCCCCCTATTGGAGCATTTTCTTCGACTGGGATGTGATCTCCCCCTATCGGAGCATCTTCTTCGACTATGTTTTCATCATCCTCGAGAGGAATCGTATTGATCAAATCATTATAATGATCCTGAGAAGGAATAAAATCAGTAGGAGCTGAAATAGGAAAAACAAAGTCGGTAGTATCAATGGAGGAGTTATCAATAGGGTAATAAGGATCATTTTCATTGAAGGTAATATCTCTTGAAATGTAGAGTTTTCTAGTGATAGGATCATAACACTTGTAATCCTTTTGAAGTACGTAGTAGCCAAGAAAAATAGCTTTGACTGAAGGATTAAGTTTATTGGTACGGTTAACGTGAACAAAACACGTACATCCAAAGGTGCGTAAGTGGTCAAGACTTGCATACTTTTTAGAAAGAATTTTGTGGGGACTAAAGTTATTGAGATTAGGGGAAGGTCGACGATTAACAAGGTAATTGGCGGTTAGAAGAGCATCTGACCAAAAATGTTTTAGAACATTGTTTGGAAAAGAAGAGAACAAGTGACTTCTAGAAGATGATAATTTTTTCGCTCCGCGACCCCATTTTGAACGGGTGTGTAGGGACACGAGGTTTGATGAATAATTCCATTACTTTTTATAAAATTTTGAAAATTTAAATTTATAAATTCAGTTCCATTATCCGTTCGAAAATTTTTGATGGACTTATTGAACTGATTTTTGACGTAGGCGGAAAATTCTTGAAATTTTGCGAAAACTTCGCTTTTATTTTTAAGTAAAAATATCCAAGTATACTTTGAAAAATCATCTATAAAGCTAACATAATATTTAAAATCATTATAAGATGTAATTGGAGCGGGACCCCAAACATCCGAGTGAATCAAATCAAAAATAAATTTTGAATTAGAAGAGGAATTTGTGTAGGGAAGACATGTGTGTTTAGATAAAGAACAAATATCACACTTATCATGATATGACGAATTAGGAAATATTTTGTTGAAAACTAAATTGAACGGATGTCCAAGACGTTTATGCCAAAGGGACATATCAAAAGCATTTAAAGCAATACTAGGGAAGTTAATTAGGTATAAATTATTGATACGAACTCCTTTACCAATAGTTCGTCCCGTCAATCTTTCCTGAAATACAACATCAATGTCAGTAAATATAACTTGACAATTTAATTCCGTGGTAATCTTACTAACGGATAACAAATTCAAAGTAAAATATGGTAAATAAAGGATATTATCGATCCTTTTAGAGAAAAGATAACTTGATTCTTTTCCATAAATTGGAACGACAGTATTATTAACTATTTTAACATTTTGAGAGTTGTCTAAAATTAGGGAGTTTTTTAGAAAGATAAAACGATTTCCGGTCATATGATCGGTTGCTCCGGAGTCAACCACCCAAGTTTTAGAGAAATCAATTAAATTATTATTTGAAAATATGCTAGAGTAATTAAAGGATTTTGTTTTGTGTTTAAAAAATTTGGGTTTTGAAAAATTGAAAAATAATTTTGGGCCTGCAGGGCTTGAGCAACTCGGGCCACAAGAGAAGAAAATTGATTTGGGCCTGCAGGGCTTGAGCAACTAGGGCCACGAGAGAACCACCGGCGACTGACCTATGCTAGCGGCGATGGTGGACGGCAGCAGAGCGTTGCTGCAAATCGCGATTCCGGCGTTGGTGTCGAGCAGCGGCGGCCTTCTCCCACAGGCGGTTGAGCAGATCCGTGCGCGACGAACGGCGGTGCAGACGTACAGAGCGGTGGCGGCGCAACAGCGGCGACCCGTGGCGGATGAGGGCGGCTTCGAACGGTGGACCTGCGATCGATCACCGGTGGCTGGAAGCGGCGGCTGAGTTCGGATCTGGCGGTGGAGCTTGCGATTTCAGCAGCGGCGAGATGTTGATGGAATCGATGATGGCGAACGGCTGAGGGCTCTGGAGGATGATGGACACCCCCCCTTTTCGGCTTCAAGGGGAGCAGCGGCTGGTGTGGCCAGAAACGCCGACGGACGGCGGATCGACTGCTGACGTGGCGTCTGAACTGACCGTTCCTCCCTCCGATGGCGGCGGCTGACGGACAGCAGCTTCAGTGACCTCCGACGGACGGCGGTCGAGCAGCAGCGATGAGCAACGGCGATCAGAAAGCTCTCTCCTATTTGCAAAGCACGAATTGGGCGAGAATGAAGAGGTCAGACTTGATTTGAAAGAAGAGGTTGAACTTCTTTTGAATTGAGACACTTTAATGGTGTTTTGTAGAATTGATTGAATGTGGTTGGACCTCTTTTGAATTGAGACACCTTTAATGGTGTTTTGTAAGATTGATTGAATAAGATGAGGTTGAACCTCTTTTGAATTGAGACATCTTTAATGATGTTTTGTAGGAAGAAATATTTGAAGAGATTAAAATCTCTTTTCTTTTTTTTTTTGAATCAGAACACCTATGAGGTGTTTTTAGATCAGAATAATTGACAGAGGAGGATTAGTCCTCTTATTGACAGAACACCTTAGAGGTGTTTATGGAGAGTTGAACAAAAATTGAAGAAAAGGATTAAGAGATAGGATGAATCTATTTTGATACCATGTTGAAATTAAGATAGAAATGTGGAAAAGAAGATTTCATTGATATTTTGTTGTTCTTTACCGTTCAAAGGCAATCCTATTTATAAGGATTTGAGAAAATTAGCCAGTACAAAAAAATAGCTGTTGTAACAGTGTTTTCTTAATTTCTGGAAGAGTGTTTTCTTAATGGTTGGTACGGTGTTTCACTCTTCAACAATATGTCAATACGATACTTCTTCAGACGCAATGCATCATTTTCTCCGAAAGTAACACATGCGTATTTTCTTAACTCGCTACGTAAATAAACGGTTGGATTTTTATGTAATTTTGATGTAATATAGTTTATAATACATCGTTGATGAATATCACTATCCCAACTCATGTCTATGACATTTGGGCCATCCAAAACTCTCTTCGACAACAAAAGAAGATCAGCCCAACATACAACTGAAAAAATCAAATTTGACATTGCTAACTAAGCATATACTCCTATATACTACCTAGTCTCGTATAGATAGACTTTAGTACTTTTGACAAGATGTATTTTTTATTATACATGTTTTTGTGATGCATATTGTACTCGGCTAATATAAAAAATATATTTACCATTTAAAAAATTAAAGGTTTTGGGGTAAAAATTAAACTTTGAAAAGGAAAGTATAATTTTACAGAAGTTGAAATTTCATCCTCCTTTCATGTGTCAATAATAACACATAGAAAGTGACACAAAAAATAATATCCGAGAATGACAGAGAAAATTAGTGTGGCAAATCGTAGCCCCTAGGTAGTTAAATTTAATACACCATCTACAAGAATATAGTTTAAACATAATTTAACAAGCTAAAAATCCAGTTAGATAATTAATATCATCAACTAAAGTCCCAAATTTAAGAAAAAATAGTTTATTGAAAGAGCAAAGAAGTACAAAAATCTATAAATACAACAGGGAATGCATGTTTAAGTACATGGAGTAGTATTTAGTTGTTTACCAGGATTGGAAACACAATAAACTGGTAAATTAAACATCATTAATTTGATTTAGCCATAATATCTTCTATCAAAGCAGTGATGTTTCTTTGAGAAGATCCATCTCCATCAATGGCAGCTTTGGCCTTCTCTCTAAGCTCTCCAGCCCTTCTCCTCCTCTCATCACCTTCTTCTCCTTCATCCATCAAAGCTTCTAGACCCTTCCTCACATCATCCTTCTTCACCACTACCCCCACCTTCTCTTCCTCCCCCCACCTAACACCCACCTCAGCACCAATGCTCACACCTATGCCCAGCACTTGAACCACCAGCTTCTCATTGCAGAACTGATCGGCAAAAAACGGCCATGTTAGCATCGGCACGCCTGCTGATATCCCTTCAAGAGTCGAGTTCCATCCGCAGTGCGTTAAGAACCCTCCAATGGCGGGGTGGGAAAGGATCATAACTTGAGGAGCCCAACCACGAATCAGAAAGCTTCTGTCTTTAGTCCTCTCTGCAAATCCCTCCTCCAAGAACCATTCTTCTATTGCATCCGATTTTCCACCTCCTAATGCCCAAATGAAAGGGTTATTCGACGCTTCCAAGCCAAGTGCGAGCTCGATCATCTGTTCTCGTGTCAATCGAGCCAACGAGCCAAGGCTCGCGTAAACAACGGACCCGGGGTCGTGTTGATCGAGCCATGTTAAGCAATCTTGGACATTGATCACAGCTCTGTTTCCTCTCTCAGCTAAATCCAGGCTCTCTGTATTGCACAACGAAACAGGGCCAATACACCATACTTTTTCCCCTTTCACCTTGCTGTATTCCTTCACATATTCAGGCTCCAATTCCTCGAAGCTATTCACCACCACTCCATAAGATGCCTTCTCAGCTGCTCTTATTTGATCGGTAGCATCTTTGAAAGCAGCTGATTTGTTCCTCTGTGAACTATAGACCTGCCCTTTTCTCAGCACAATCCGATCAGGGAGGTTGGGAACTTCAAAGGTATCCATATCCGAGTTCAAAGAATCAAGAATCTGGCAGTTCCTTATGTTGTGTCCGCAGAGAAGGGAGAAACAACTAGTTCCGTGGAACACTATTCTTGGAATATGAAACTTGTCAGCTATTTGCGTCGTCCAAGGATAGCCCATGTCGGAGATCAAGCAGTTTGGCTTGGGCGACATTTCCTCGAACACCTGGACGACATCTTTCTGCAGCATATTCAGCGCGACCAAGAAATCTATCCCCATCGCGAGTGAAGGAAGGGAGTCGAAATTCTCGCAGCCTTCCGGCAACCCTTCTACGGAAGGAAAACGGAGTTGGATCAGCTGAATTCTGAGTCCGGATCCGACAGCGCGATCGATGGATGAAGCAAAACGGGAAGCGTTTTTGGGCGTGGTGATAATGGAAACCATAACACCTTTTTGAGCCAAGAGTTTGGCGATGTCTATCATGGGGATCATGTGACCCGGAGCCAACAAAGGGAACAAGACGAAGTGAGCTGCCATGGTTGAGTTGTTGAGAACAGTGTGGAAGATTTGAGGAAGAAGCTGTGGCGTATAGATAAGTGTTGGAGTGGCGTATTATGAGGTGATGATAGTGTGTAGAACTGTTGATTGATTGGAATGACTTTGAATGGCGTGGGATCACTGTTCCCCCATCCCATCCCATGAAACACGACATGGAACAGGTGGGGGAACAGGAAATTTGTGTTCACTTTGAATAATCTAAGGCGCGGAATTTCCATGTGGTCGGTAATGTGTCATTTGGTACATCATTTTCTGTGCAACATCGTAGATGGACGACACGTACGAGAGAGAAACTATACTATAATCTTTAAACCTTAGGTCAATGGTTGAATTTATTTCCACTGTTACGTGTCAATCACTTAAAGTATAAATAAATAATTCATGAAAATGGCACATAAAATTCAGTATGGGTTGGTACAAAGGTGGAATAGCCTTTTAGGACATGAGAAATGGCCCCTGCTGACATTTGTATGGGATCATTGGATGGAGGGTAACTAATAATGCAATAAGGGTCATAATAATACTAATAAATAAATAGTAAATAAAATCCTTTTTTAAATTTATAACTTTATTTTTTTCGCATTCATCCTAAAATTATAAAAAATATTTACTTTTCACTTTTCATTCTATAATATCTTTCACTCTATTTTTTCCTTTATTTATTTTACCATTTCCTTAGAGTGTTAGTTTAATATGAATCGGGTTTATGGTGTAAATCCTATGACCTCCTTCTATAAGTTCTTGTAAATTTTATGGTCCTTCTTAATTTAAACACCCTATCTAAATATAGGGTATAATATAATTGTAAGGGGAATTAGATGATTTACACGGTGAATCCGATTCACAAGATTGTTTGCCTTTCTTAAAATGGGATTGAATAGAATTGAAAAAAAAAAAAAAACATTTGGCTCGAATAGGTTTTCAATGAGAACAAATACATCATATCCTATCCTAATATATTAAAAATGGCATGAGTATGTAAATTTTTTTTTTTCCATTTTATCCTCTCTACATTTCACTATTTACCTCTTCATCCTTATTAATTGCTTTAATACTTATTATACATTTAATAATTTAATTTTTTAACTTTTTTCCTATTTTTTATTAATTACTACATTTTCTGTGTTTAATTCCTGAAATCTTTTTAACTTCTGCCCTTTTAATTTACTTTGATCAACATCATAATTCATACGACGGTTCAATGGATGCCATTAAAGTAGCCTCCTCCACTTCTCTCACTCTACTCTCCTCTACTACATCTTTTCGCTCCTATTTAAATCCTATGAAATAGGTTGTTGTTTTCTGAAATAATGTGTGATGTTAATTGAAATTAAAATTTCCATTTACCCTGAAAATGCTCACGAAATTTGAAGTGAATTCAAATGATTAGCCATTTCATTGTGCAATGAATTCCTTGCTGTAAATCCAAAGAGAACGTTAAAAAGGTATTGATGATGCTATTTTATTTTTTCATCTTAAGATTGTTTAAGTCTGCATGCATTTGAATTCAAAGTCATGGAAGAGAAATGTGGAGATATTTCTCTTTCTCATAGACTCAAATTTTAATTTGTTAGCTTTTCCTAATATGGATGTTTAATACATTACGTATATCTACATCATATCATTTATAGCTACATACAAGTTGCAATTTGAAAATTAGACAACTTAATTGATTATTAACACTTATGTTTCATGACTTAATCCTTCATTAGCAGAACATTTGAATAACCCAAAGATGTGTGCTATACAGTATTATACTTGGAATAAGGATTGGTGAATGTTGACACCACATTTTTTTTCAACCTTTTTCTATGGGTTCCATCAGTGATCTTACATGCTTTGCTTTATTACACATATACTGCAATTGTTCTTGATTCTGTTGGTCGTATGTTATTATTGATTTTCTTTTTAGTTACTTCATGTAACTTAATTCCATTGTTTTAATGGGTTCGTTTTTATCTTTTGAAGACACTCTCAAGATTGTTGTTGTTTCTGGTCATTATCATTGAAGGACAGCAGGGGCATATAGTCTATTGGTTGTGATTCTCTACCACACTAGAGATATTAATCAGGTATTAGAATATAATCTTCATGGTGACTTGACTTACTAATGCTTGATGTTTTGTTTACACTCGCTTTAAACATATAGAATGTCTTGCTTTTCTAAACAACATGACCATTTAATTTGTTCTTTAAACGGAATATAAGATGTATAGATATTGCTTATCGACAATGTCTTTTGATGGTCAAGTAATTTAGTACAATGATCAAAGCATGTATAAGACATTTTTAATGCCTCCTTGAAACTACGGCTGCTCATTAGGAGAGGTGATAATAATTTTAAAAAATTTCAGCCTTTTTAACGTGAAGATAACTTATTATCCATTTTAGGAGTATTTTTTATTGATTGTACAACTAATGTGCCATTCCTTTTCAAGCTGAGATTCGAAGGTTTGCAGTCTTTTAGGGTTGGATGCCACCAACATTTTAATAGAAAAGGGTGCTGCCTCAAACTCAAAGGTCCTTGCTGTGTTTTCTCTCCATCTGTATTGTATTATTTTTCATGAATTCATCCTTGATAACTTATAAATCTAACTGATGATGGTTCAACTTCTTTGAATGTTTGCCATTTTTGTTGTATTTTTGTAACCTAATCACCCTACCATACCTAATCACTCTCCTTTTGAGGATTATACTTGAATTTGTTATTGAAGTGATGTGATGTTTCATTTTTTGGTGGTGAAATTTTTTGTGGAAAATGAAAATGTGTGAAGTTTATTTTACACCTATTTTACATCACATCCAATTCCAAAATGCAATTAATTTTATAGTTCATCTCACCTACTCCATTTTTTACTCCAAAAATTAAAATAACAATATATCCTCTTTTTTAATATTATTTTAAATTATTTAAACAAAATATACACATATTCATTTTTTAAATAAAACATACACATACATATTATTTAAACACAAAACAAAATTTAAAAAAAATGCAGTACACACTGTAGCAGCTGCAAAATGTAGTTGCTATAGTGTTTTATTCCCTTCTACTCCATTTTGCAGCTCGGAATGGAGCACTGTTGGAGCTGGAGTGTGCTACAAAATGGAGTTGCAGCATACTCCTGGAGATGGTCTTAAGGGATTGAGGGATTATTCCTTCATTCCGGATTAAATTGCTTTAATACTGTAGATACAGAGTTTAGGAAATGTTGATTTTTTACTAACTTTTTTTACTTATAAAGGATTATGTAATCTTTATAGGTAATAAATAAATTACTCCCTCCATCCCAAACTAATTGTCTTATTCCAAAAAAGGAAACTTCACATCAACCAATAACCTCAAAAGTTTATCTTAATTTCAAAAATACGTACCACTCTCACCTAACACACATAACATACTTTATAATTTATTTATTACCTAAAAATACCACAATACCCTTAAAAATTCAATAAAGTAAGTCAAAAAATAATTTTTTTTAAACTTTGTGTCTACCGTAACTAAGACAGTTTGAGACAGTTTGAGACGGAGGGAGTATAAAATATTTGATTCCCTATGTCTCATAATATTGAATTAGTTTTTTCTGTTTAATTCAGTCATGGGCTTGGGACTATAATTTCTTTTTTCCGCTGCTTGGCCTCAATGTTAATGATAGCTTTCTCATTGTTATTGGAATCTTATACTAATAGTTTAAATGTGTTGTTAAATATGTTGAACTATATAATAAAATTTCTAGATAATGCTATCAATGGCCAATTCTAATCCATTCATGGTGCATAAATTAATGGTGGCGTCAATACTGATTTGAAGTTGCAAGAAGGGAAACTATTAACTAAAATTCACACTTCTAAAAAAAAAAAAAACATGACACATGACTAATGATACGATTCACTTTAATTTTAAAATTATCATTATTTTCTAACACATTTAATATATTTTGAGATTAAATTTTTATCAAAGAAATACGAAATTGTCCCCCAAATCAAATATGACTTCACTAATATTTGTACTAAGAGATAATTTCATATTTAGCCCCGTAAGAATTGCTCAATGTCAAAAATGTCCCAAAATTATCAGATTTAGTCCCATAGGAATTTTATCTAAATTGATAATGGGGTAGATACATGATTAATCCTATAGGAATTTTCTAAAAAGGTAAATTTGCAAAATTGACCCCAAAAGATGCTAAATTAGTTTCAAGTCAGAATTTATATCTTATGCCAGATTAACTCAACTTTCCACGCTTCAAAATGGTATCAGAGCCTGTAAAAAGCCCCGAGCCTCTACTGCGTGACGTATGGTCCCAAAGCGCAGCTCTCCGTAGGAGATGATCCTTAAAAATATAGCCCATCACCTAAGGCAAACCCGTGGTGCTATGGACGGGTTGGCAAACTGATAGGTGCCTTTTGATGGGAACCCCCGTAAGGGACGGGGCGGTCAAAATGGTATCAGAGCCCTAGGTTTATTTATTTAAGAATGGATAAATTTATTATAAACTTATTTATCACTTAACGAGAGGAGAGTTTCAAGATATATGGATCCGAACGAAAGTTCGACATCCGAAAGTAACAGGACTATCAGCCCTGTTCAAAGCTGGAGTAACAGGGACTACTGGCCTGTTAGTTATGACGAAACAAGCAGCTCTATGCAACAATATTATTGTGTGTTGTATAGATAAATTACGAAAAAGAGAGACGAAGATGCCGACCGATGGTATGAAGGCATAAATCAAAGGAGAGAGTTGGCCAACATTCGTGCCAACCACACCGAGGAAGAATCTTTGGAAAAATTACGCCAGATGCAGATAAGATACTCGAAAGAAGTATCAAGAAACATCATAGAAATCCGAAGTTTCACCGAGATCCATGAAAGTGTCCCCAAACACAGACAATGGAGGAAACGACCCAACCAGGGTCCAAGAGAGATCTGCAAGCCCTATCACTTCACACACTGGGAAGAATGACGGAATGGAAGGAGATAATATGATCTGAAAATTGGTAATTTTGATTATTTGTTAAATTGTGGTAATTTTATTTAGTACTCCCTCCGTCCCGGGTATTTTTACCCGTTTGTACGGGCACGGAGATTAAGACGTTTTATTTTCTTAATATATAATGTAAGAGAAAGTAGGGATAAATTAGTAATTTAAAAAGAAAAAGTGAATAAAGTTATTGGGAATGATGAATAAAGTGTAAAAAAGTAATTAAAGTTGTTGGGATTGTAAAAAGTAAATAATAAAATATTATGTATTTTTGCCAAAAATAGAATGGGTAAAAATACGTGGGACACCCCAAAATGGAAAGTGGGTAAAAATACGTGGGACGGAGGGAGTATTATTTTTCTTTTTATGTTCTGTTACACTTTTTGTTACATCTTCTATTATATGGTGATATGTATGTAAAGAGAAAAATTCTAACCTTTCCTTTTAGGGTTGTCACTTCTCTTTTAGAGTATATCATACGTGTCAATCATCCAACATGCACAATAAGCCGGAGATGTAATACCAAAATATAATAGAGAACTGAAACGGTATTTTAAGCATTTTCACTTAATTCAACAAATACTTATGTCTTCCATAAGTTCTAACCTTTCTAATTTGTTTACCTTATTTTTCCTTATTTTTTCTTTTTAGATCAATTATTACTACTTTGAACTTGGTTTCAATTTTGGTATTAATTAATTGATTAGAGCAAGCGTACTCTATCGTGTAGTAGACCGTAGTGACCAAGTGCAAAATTTAGAAATATCGAACCCAAGGGCGAAAGTGGGTAGCCGTATTTGATAAATGCTTTACTCTAGTAGGACTAATCAATAAAAGGAGTGGGTGTTTAACACTACAATTAACAACTGGAAAATCAATTAAAGATAGAACATGTACAAATGAGATGGATGATGGATGAAGGTGAACAATCTAAGAAGTATGTAAGGCAAGCAACATCATGGAAAAGACTCATGTAGACTCACACACACGCATGCATTGATGATCGTCGTTGAATTCACCTAGTTTTTAGGTTATTTTTGTGTTTGTTTTGTGTATTTTCGTGTTGTTTTTTGCTTTTATATGGTTGAGAAGGTGGAAAATATGATTCTAATGTTGAAATATGCACATACAGGTGCAATGAAGAAGAAAACGAGCAAAAATGGAGAAAATAGTGCAAAAAGTGTGTAAAGTGGTACACTAACACGAAAATTCGGTCGAATAAGTATGCAGGAGGTCGAATTTTTGTGCCAGAAGCAAGGAAAAACAGAGCATCGGAGGCTGAGCAAACTGACAGGAAAATTCGACCTGAGCATGAAAATTCGATCGAATTTTTCTGCTGAATTGTAGAAAAATTCGACGTCCCTCACAAAAATTCAGTCGAATTTTTGTGAAATTATACACCTGTCCAGATATCAATTTTTATTCCGATTTTTGGCTGCTTATTCCCCAAGTTTGATTGGATAATCGCCCTAGCCTCTATTTTCGTGAAACCCACACATTCTACACCATAATCTACACATACTACCATCTCCATCCATCTCCACTTCATTTTCCACCATTTTTCTACCATTTTTCACACTTCCACCCATCAAACTTCATCTATTTCATTCATCTATCACATATCTAAAGAGATTTGAGGCAAAAGGAGGGAGGAAAGCATATTGAAGGGGAGTTTCAAGCCAAGATCCATTATAGGGGAGATCTTACCTTTCATTTGCATTTTCTTAGTTTAATTGCAACAATGGATTTTGTTAATCATTATAATGGTGTTTTGATGATGTTTGTTGTTGGCTAGACCTCTTGTGAGGCTAGCCACTTGATGGATTAGGGATCTATGGATTTGTTGAATGCTTAATGGTTTAATTGATGTGATGTTAGAATTTCTTACATGATTTTTGATTTACTTAATTTGTATTATAATTTGTGTGGTTGAATTCCCTATTTATTGTATTAGGAGGGCCAATCCAATATTATGATTAGGGGTTTGATTGAATCATGTTATAATGTGAATTTTGTGTGTTAGTATATGAAGTATGTGGTTGCATCATTATATGCTTAGAACCTTCATGTGAAAATACTTAATTGGTTTATCATATTTGATCTATTAATTGAGTGAGGAAAATAATTTTGCTATCATAGTACCTTAAGGGAATTGAAAGTGTAATTCAATCTTATGTGCTTAGAACTTGTCATGAGTTTAGAACCTAATTTCCTTGGCCTAGGGATTAGGGGATTTCTTTTGTGATTGCTTCTATTCCAATGATCATTGATATTAGCCATTTGAGTTTAACAAGCCATGTTGTATCCTTGATCTTGAATGTGGTTAGCCTTGCTCTTCTTTAGATTGTTTCTCATCCATCCCATTTAATTTGGTTACTTGGTACTTTATTTGATCATCATAATTGTTAATTGCTTTTATTTGGGTCTTCCTTAGATAATTGATAGTTTAATTGCTCTTTTTCATTTTCAAAACTCAAAATCCGATCACTTCTCTAAAGCATGGTTGAAAACAAATACGGATACGCTTTTGGTTTAACTCTCTCTATAATCGAAATTTAAACTTGCGTCAAATCACTACACGATAAGGTTCGCTTACCTTAATCAATTTAATCCCTAAATTGGCAAAAGTTCAATTGAAGGGCTTCATGTTATGATATTAAGGGCAATCACTTATGTACCCCTAATTCTTAAGGTCAAGGCAATTAGGTTCTCAACTCTTTTACAAGTTTAAATCTCCTAGAATTGTCTCTTACTCTCAATTCCCATGAAGGTACTATAATCATAAGTTGGGTTCCCCTCACTAGTTCATCACTAATGTCATATCATGAGGTTCTAAGCACAAGAAGGGTATGACTTACCTCCCCTCATAATAAATAAGTCATCTCATACAATCAATGATTCAATTAAACCACTAAGCATAATATTGGAATGACTATCATAACACTATGAATAGAGAATTTAATCACACATAAAATGAGAATAAGATTCATGATAGAAAATATTCACAACAATCATTTCATCAAACATGTGGTGTGCAAAATCTACATAATCCCTAACCAATCCACAACAAATCATTACTAATCTTATACAATCCATGACATGCTTCAATTGAGCCAAATAATGAAGAAATTCACAAATTAAAGGTAAGCTGACTTCCCTTTCAAAGTAGTCTTCTCTTCCTTCAACATGCTCCAATCTTCACTCCTTGATGAATTCCCCTTCTTAGATTGGTGGATTGATGGAATGGTGGATGGATTTGAGGAGATCAAGTGGATTGGATGGATGAAGGGTATAGAGATGGATGGAATAGAGTTAGTGTGTGAAAATGTGGTGTAAAATGTATGTGGAGCTGATCCCAACTGATTCCTCCTTTATTTTACACTCAAAATAGACATTTATACCCCCTGGACGTTTCTAGAACACGTTCTAATCATAAAATTGATTTCGGGCCGAGCTCGGGTCGAGTTCGGTTGGTGCAGCGCAGTCTCACCGTTTCGCACATAACTTTCACATCCAAAATCTAATTTGGGTGATTCTTGCGCTCACGCGATCCTCTCTTCCTTGGCTTTCTATGAATATAAAGAACTGACAAAAATTCCAACATTTGAAGGTGTAACAAGTCATGCAAAGTAGCACAATCGTGCTGAGTAGGAACAGCTTGCGCGACATCACCATTTTAATCATAACTTTCTCGTTTGGGCTCCAATTGAGGTGTTTCTTATGCCAAAACAATCATCTCTTCTGTGGCTTTCCAATCATGTATCACACTTCTAGTTTTGAACTTCACACGAGTACAGAAAAATTATATAAGTTGAGCATGCGTTTTTCAGCATTTTGCTTTGGCTCGTTCTCCCTCATTTCAACTCCTAATTGAGCTCCGTTTTGTCACATCTTCCTTATCGTGTCTAGAATCCATTTCTACCTGAAAATCACACAAATTACACCAAAGTACCATTTCTCTAAATATTTACAAATATTACTCAATTTAAGACACTTAATCATGAAAATCACACATTTATCATTTCAAAGCACAAATCTTCATATCTTCATATAACACCACCAAAAGATATACAAGATGAATAAAAACACAAGAAAATGCATAATAAAAAGACACTAAGATCTAGGTGAAAATGACACCTATCAACTACTTATAATTTTAATAATATATTTTATCATAATAATTCATTACATATTTTACCTCTCATTTATGAAACTGTCTTATAGTCTATTTTGTTCCTATATTTAATATTTATCTTTAGAGCTGTAATATTTATTCTAAATAATAATACACTGTAATATTTATGATAATGGAAACCATAACACCTCGTTGAGCCAAGAGTTTGGCGACGTGTATCATGGGATCATGTGACTCGGAGCCAACAATGGGAACAAGATGAAGTGAGCAATTGAAAATGCTGTGCAAGATTTCAAGATGTTGCACATACACCACTTTTAAGTGTCGTTTTATGACATGATGTGTATAGAATACGATGTTCATGAATTGTGTATTTCTACAGTATTTCATTTCTAGGAGAAAAGAGAGCAATTCAATTCACGAAAACACTGTTGTATGTTGTCAAGCCATTACATGAAACACCGAAGTAGTGTTGTTATTTCTACTGAATTACAATTTCAGAAGAATTAGTTTCCTCCAGCTTTGTAACCTTGCCAGATTGCTGCGCCGCCACATCCTGTATCAGCTCCGTCATGTTCCGGTAAGACGACCCCCCTTCCTCCACCGAACTCTTCGCCATCTCTGCCACCTTCCGAGCTCTCTCCCTCCTCTCTCTTCCTTCTTCTCCCCCATCCATCACCTCCTCGATCGCACTCTTCACATCCTCACTCTTCACCTGCACTCCCACTTTCTCTTCATGTCCTAACATCACCGGCAACTCCACCCCTACTCTCACCCCTGTCTTGATCACATTCACGATGAACTTCTCATTGCAGAACTGCTCGGCAAACACCGGCCACGTTATCAACGGCAGCCCCGCCGTGAGTCCTTCCATAGTCGAGTTCCACCCACAGTGCGTCACGAACGAACCAACAGAAGGGTGAGACAGAATGAGCACTTGTGGTGCCCACCCCTGTATCACCAGCCCCCTTCCCCTGTTTCTCTCCTCGAATTCATTTTCAGACAGCCATGCTTTCAGCTCATTCGACGGATTCCTGATCACCCATACAAACGGGCGGTTCGACGCCTCCAGGCCCGACCCGAGCTGTATCAGCTGTGAAGTAGACAAACGCGATAAGCTCCCAAGACAGACGTACACAACAGAGGCTGGTCCGTGCGAATCCATCCATTTCAAGCATTCATGCTTGTCGATGGAGGCCTTATTGCCCCTCTCAGCCTTGTCGGATTCATCTTTGTTGTACGAGGAAACAGGGCCAATACACCACACCTTCTTCCCTCTAGCACTCACGTACCTCTGGACATAATCAGGTTCCAATTCCTCGAATGTATTCGCCACCGTCCCAAATGCTTCCTGCTCGCCATCGAACATCTCCTTACGTATATTGGCCCACTCAGGAGTGACCTCCTCAGTGGTTCCCCTCATCTGAACCTTAGTGATCTCGACTCTGTCAGGAAGGTCAGGAAGGACGAAATACTCTGTATCGGAAGGCACAGCTTCTAGAATCTTCGAGGTGGTGATCATGTACATGCAGAGGAGGGAGAAGCAGCTCGTCCCATGGAAGACGAGCCGCGGAATGCTCAGCTTCCGAGCCGATTCAGTTGCCCATGGATAACACATGTCAGCCAGCAAGCAGGTGGGCGATGGCTGAAGATTGGGCACGATTTCTTCGACCTGATCTTTGAACAAGGAAACGGCCCGAAAGAGCCTCATCCAGTACTCCAGATTAGGCAGCATGTCGAAGTTATCCATTCCTTCTGGCAGCCCGAATTCAGACCATGGGATTTGGAGGTGGGCAACACGAATGGTGAGGCCCGATTGGATAGCTCGATGGAGAGAACTTTCGACTCTCTTTCCGTTGTGTGGAGTGAGTATGATGGTTACGACGACTCCTCGAGCTGCGAGGAGTCTAGCAATGTCCACCATGGGGATCAAGTGGCCTTGAGCCAAGAAAGGTAGAAGAACGAAGTGGGGTTGGCTTCCATGGATGACCATTGTGAAGTTTGTTTGATGATGGATGGATGAAGTTGTGAATGGAGGTGGTTTGTTTATATCTTGGAGGGTTGGAAGCTTCTAAATTGTATGTAATGATGTAAGAGCCTACGTAATGTCACTAATCATGTAAAACTTGGGGCTGGAAATGATAAGAAGCTGTGGGGAAACTCTCTCTCTCTTTCTCTCTGGAAGAAAATAAGAAATGGATGATTCTAGTCAGCTGGGATTGACTGCTCCAACAGTGTTTAATCTGTTTAGACGATTCTCTAAACAGATGAACACTCGTTGGAGTAGAATTCCAAGCTGATTAGAGGAAGATGTGACGAAATTTCAAGCGGCAAAACTGATAAAAGGAACCTTGAAGTTGCTGCTGAGAATTTGGATTCTAGCTCACAATTATTAATTTGATTAATTTCATTATATTATTTTAAATTAAGAAATAAATAATTATTATGTGAAGAAATTGTGACTTGTGAGATGTTACATGTGGAGTGGTAGTGTGTGGTGAATGATGGAACAAACAAGAAAGGCTATCTGCTGGCAAAGTAGGCTGTTGTCAGAATGGATAACTAAAAGGATCTACAAAGAATTGTATTATTATCCCAGTGGACCTCCTCTTCTAGAAGTAATTGCCCTAAACTTTGCCATTTCTTGATTTACCATACAAATGTAACAAAGATTCATGATATTGAGACCACAATTTATCTTAAAAGGTGCGGATAGACTTGAACAATAAACGTGAACGGTTCTAAGAAATAAGAGTAAGAACGAAGAAATAATAATAATAATAATAAAGTGTTAAAACGATAAATTATATTTTATTTAAGATATTAATTGAGTCATCTACCTATTTTACATTCATTTTTCTATTTGAAATGAATTTTCTTTTCTTTTCCTTTTGAATCTCATATGGAGTGTAATTTTACATGCATGGGTCTCACTTTAGTTTTTGACTAACTTTAATTAAATGGTGTTTAATCAGTGATATAAGTCTATCATGGTTTCGTGTTGTACTTGACAACTTGTATTATTATTATGCACAAATTTAATACACAATTCTTGCTCCCTAAGTTTCTTGAAGTACTATTTTATTATGAGTATTCATAAACTCTCGAAGCATAATTAGTCTTTGAAGCTCTATTATGAATTTATACAGGGTTTATCATGTTCCGTTTACAACATGAACCTATTCATAAAATTCTTTGGAATCTGTCGGTCTCAGTCTTATAAATGATAATTATTACTCTTCTAAAAATTAGTTAATTTTTTTACTTTTCTTATAGGAGTTTCGACCCAATTGATCCTAAACCCATATTTTAAGATTACATTAGATATTATAAAAGCTATTTCCCATTGCATTCATACAAAGAAAAAGATATATCATAGTAAAATAAAAATTGACTTGACAATATCGTCAAACAAAATGAATTGGTTAAAGAAATGTTGTGTGCTTTTCTGTTGCTATTTCTGTTTTTTTGTTATAAATTTCTCAACATGTCCCTCTCGTTCTAGATTGTTCAAACAATATTGATATCTACTCCATAGGAAGTAAGCCACCTAAAATTAGTGAACCAAATTTTAGGAATTTGGAATTCCATGACTTCGACTAGAAAAGCAACCATTTATGTGCACTCCATTTTTGTTTATTAATATGCATTAATGTTCTCATATTTTATTGAATCATCATATTATAACATCTTAAAATCATACTTTAATGCATAATTTATCATACTTTAATTATTTAATAACATATTTACCTATATAATAAATTAATACTCATACTTTAATAATATATTAATCCATTTCACAATGCTTTTTATATAAACAGTATTACATGATACTTTTATCTTCCAAAATATTTGCAATTCCAAATATTATAATCACAAAATGTAGAATTTTCTTGATCAAGATCCCAATTAAGCGTTACAATGACATGGTCTTATCAATTCTTAAAAAAGGGGAGTATTAAAAAATCTCTTGACCAAGAAAGTACCAAAATTTTTTTAAGCAAAGTCATGCATGCACCAGAAGGATGTAGTCTTCGTGACCAAATCCAATTTTATATTTTTAAGTAGTTATAAATACTCTCTTTGAAGCTCAATTATTGATTTTTATTTTTAAATATTAATACTCCTCATAATTCAATCAATCTTTTTAATAAAAAAAATACTCATATTAATTGAGGTATTATACTTTTTAAAACAAAATATTATATTTTTAAATACATTGTACACCTGTATGCACAAAAGACTAACTCATTTTTAATTAATCTTTTGTGTACTCGATGTATTTGTTTTAAAGAGTATATTAAAATTTAATTAATAATATTTTTTCACTAAAAAAGTAGGGCGAAAAAAGTAGTTCCGTGGAATTAACACTGAAACTTGTCCGTCGCCCCATCCAAGGGAAGCTCACGTCAGAAATGAAGCAACTTGGCTTCGGTGACATTTCTTCGAACACCTGGGCGACATCTTTCTGCAGAGAATTATTCAGTGCGACTAACAACTGTATGCCCATTGCGAGTGAAAATACTGTGCAAGATTTGAAGATGTTTTATGAGGAGTTGTGGCCTGTGGGTATCATAACGGAAGACATGCATCATGCCTATTACTCCACTTGAATTAATGTCTAATTCTACAGGATTTCATTAATTTCGAGGAGAAAAGAAAACAGAGCAATCCAATTCACGAAAACAATGCTGTTTGTTGTTAAGCCATTACGAACACGAATTAAATTTGATGTAGTGCATCTTGTTATTTCTACTTTATTACAATTTCAGAAGAATTAGTTTCGACCAGCTTTGATTGCAGCGCCACCACATCCTGTATCAGCTCCGTCATGTTCCGGTAAGACGACCCCCCTTCTTCCACCGCATTCTTCGCCATCTCCGCCACCTTCCGAGCTCTCTCTCTCCTCTCTCTTCCTTCTTCTCCCCCATCCATCACCTCCTCGATCGCACTCTTCACCTCCTCACTCTTCACCTGCACTCCCACTTTCTCTTTTCCTAACATCTCCGGCAACTCCATTCCCACCCTCACCCCTGTCTTGATCACATTCACGATGAACTTCTCATTGCAGAACTGCTCCGCAAAAACAGGCCATGTTATCAACGGCAGCCCCGCCGTGAGTCCTTCCATAGTCGAGTTCCACCCGCAGTGCGTCACGAACGAACCAACGGAAGGGTGCGATAGAATGAGCACTTGTGGTGCCCACCCCTGTATCACCAGCCCCCTTCCCCTGTTTCTCTCCACGAATTCATTTTCAGACAGCCATGTTTTCAACTCATCCGATGGGCTTCTGATCACCCATACAAACGGGTGGTTCGATTCCTCCAGGGCCGACCCGAGCTGTGTCAGCTGTGGAGTGGATAAATGCGATAAGCTCCCAAGACAAACGTACACAACGGAAGCTGGTCCGTGCAAATCCAGCCATTTCAAGCATTCATGCTTGTCTATGGAGGCCTTATTCCCCCTCTCAGCCTTGTCGGATTCATCTTTGTTGCACGAGGAAACAGGGCCAATACACCACACCTTCTTCCCTCTAGCACTCACGTACCTCTGCACATAATCAGGCTCCAGTTCCTGGAATGTATTCGCCACCGTCCCAAATGCTTCCTGCTCGCCATCGAACATCTCCTTACGCATATTGGCCCACTCAGTAGTGGTCTTCCCTGTGGTTCCCATCATCTGAGCCTTAGTGATCTCGACTCTATCGGGAAGGTCAGGCAGGACGAAATACTCTGTATCCGAAGGCACAGCTTGTAGAAACTTGGAGGTGGTGATCATGTACATGCAGAGGAGGGAGAAGCAGCTAGTCCCATGGAAGACGAGGCGCGGAATGTGCAGCTTCCGAGCCGATTCAGTTGCCCATGGATAACACATATCAGCCACCAAGCAGGTGGGAGATGGCTGAAGATTCGGCACGAGTTCTTCGACCTGATCTTTGAACATGTCAATGGCATCAAAGAGCTTGATCACGTAATCCAGATTAGGCAGCATGTCGAAGTTATCCATCTCTTCTGGAAGCCCCAATTCAGGCCATGGGATTTGGAAGTGGGCAACACGAATGGTGAGGTCAGATTGGGTAGCTCGATTGAGAGCACTTTCAACTCTCTTTCCGTTGTGTGGAGTGAGTAGAATGGTGACGACAACTCCTCGAGCAGCGAGGAGTCTAGCAATGTCGACCATGGGGATTAAGTGGCCTTGAGCCAAGAAAGGTAGAAGAACAAAGTGGGGTTGGCTTTCATGGATTTCCATTGTGAATTTTGTTTTATGAACTCGTGAATGGAGGTGGCTTCTTTAAATTTTGGAGTATTGGAAGCTTATAGATTGTAGCTAATGATGCAATGAGGTGGCGCTGATATTTAAAAAAAAAAACTTGCATTTTCATGTTTATCATGCCTTACATGTGGAGTGGCAGTGTGTGGTGAATGATAGAACAAACAAGAAAGGCTATCTGCTGCCGAAGTAGGATGTTGTCGGAATGGATAACTGAAAGATCTGTAACGTTGTGGCTGAATTGTATTATTATTCCAGTGGACCTCCTCTTCAAGAAATTATTATCTAAACTTTGGCATGTTTTTATTTAACATACAAATGTAACAAAGATTCGTTATATTGAGACAATAATTTATCTTAAAGATGTAAAGAGTGAAACAATAAAAGTGACGTTCTCCAAAGTGTTAAAAATGTAAATAAATTTGTTAAATTGATGAATAAAGTATAAAAAGTAGATAAGTGTCATACTGTGGGATGACAATTCGAATCCCATGTTCCACAATCGTGTTTCACTTCATATTTCATAACTTGTTTTCCATAAAAATAATATACCCTAGTTAATGACCATTAAACCCTTGGGACATATGGTTGTATTTTAGGCCTTGATTAATACAAGTGGCAAACATCTAATAGATGGAACAGAAGATGAAATACGGGAGTGGAATAGGTGATCCCAATTAGTTGGATGAATGATACGTACAGGAAAGAAAATTATTTCATAAAAAGGAAAGTATAAGCCCTTGGGTAAATGTCATCGTTAGATTTTTATTTTCTCTGACGTGTCAAACATATAGTATTCAGTAACACAACAGATGATGTATCTATTTCTTCTAACGTGTCAAACATATACCAGTATTCATTAACACAACAGATGATGTATCTATTTCCTCTGACGTGTCAAACATATACTAGTATTCAGTAACACAACAGATGATGTATAAAAATAGCGCAGTAAATCCGATGTAATGTGCATATGTTAGAGTGTCTTAATTAAATATTAAATAATTCTCCCATCTATAAGCTTAAATTTTTAAATGGTGTGGCCAGTAAACATGGTATAATAAGAGTATAGCAAATGTCGATGTGGTCATTTAACTACATAAATATTTAATACACCTCAAATAAGTGTGCATCAATGACAATACGTGATACTCTACCTTTTTTACATTCGTGAATCGTGTGTATCATTTTTATTTTATTTTTTTAGAAAGACTACAGTGAAACCAGTCCTATAGAATAAAATTTAAGATCGGATCTTTAATTAAGTAAAATAGGTCAAATTTTTTATTCGCGGATCTTCTATCTTCCACGCACAAAGGGGATCTAAATATGCATCGATCTGCTTTCTCCCTCCTCTCTTCTCGTACTCCCTCCACTTTCCACTGCCGCATATCTCCTCCGTGATTCTCCAAATTGCCTCGCCGTTACGCCACCGCTAGACCATAAATGGAGAGAACTAGGCCAGCCTTGGAGTTGGCGGTGGCTCTCATTACGGCGTCGTTTGAGAAATCATGACGGGAGCCCCTCCACACTCTGTTGGTTGCGCCGTCATCCGTACCACGTTGTTCGTGTTCTGCAAACTTTGTCCATTGACTTTAATCACGCCGTCTGCGAAGGCGTATGAATACGACGGCATGGCGGCGGAGGAAGTGGGCTTTCCAATCAACAGAATTTGTGTTCTTCTTCCTACTTTGGTGGCAGAGATTTGAAGGATTTAGAAAGGTTTTTGAATGACAATCAATCCCAAAACCAGTGTATTAAAAAGCTATATGGGTTGAATAATTTATTCCTTGTATGAATAAAAAATTTAACACCACAATCCGGATGTTTTAGCCAGAGCATGGACATCTTCAAAGAAAAAAAAGCTTATTGAAATTCATTTTGCATTTCTAATTCTTCTTATTGAAAAAGCTTATTGACTCGATTTACTGAATATATATCTAATTTATTTAGTGTCATTGTGGTTTCCAAACTTCCGAAAGCTAGCGATTTAATCTACTGCTTTATTCATTTGATTGAAGCATCCATTCTTGAACTTTTTCGAAATGTTTTTGGAGCTAAAAAGTTGAAACTAGAGATAAAAGATTGAAATGATCATCTCAAGAATGGGGTTAAATTGTGACAAAAAAATTGTGCTTAATTCATTATATTAGTTGTCAAGTTAGACCAATTAAAGCCAAATCAATTATTGATTGTATCTCATTTCCTACTTTTTATTATTAGTAGGTTATTTGCTTGACCTAAATAAAAGATGGAAGCTGAAATTACTTGTAAAGCATAAGAAAACTAGAATGAATAGGAACAACGAACTGTAATTTTCTGTTGGGACAGCTGGGATGGGCACTGAAAATTTCATAATTTTTATAATGAGTAAAGATTAATCATCTTTATTACAAAGTGGTCTATCAACTTACTGTATACAATTTAATTCTTTCACAAAATAAAATCATAATCTCAAATCAAAGAGTATTCCAACTAATTCAAAGAGTAATCTATTTATTTGTATAGAGTGATATATTGTATACAATTCAATTCTTCACAATACATAATTTCATTTTCATAAAATCAGGGTCTCAAATGAAAGAGTAACGTAAATTATTTTAAAGAGTGACCCAATTAATAGAAAAGAGTAACATAAAAAATATTGACCAAACAAAACAATATATAAATAAATTAGAGTCTCAAATGAAATAGTAACCCAAATTATTATAAGGAGTAACTCAATTAATAGAAAAGAGTAACTTAGAAAATGTTGACCAAACAAAACAATATATAAACAAATCAAGGTCTCAAATGAATGAGTAACCAAAATTATTATAAAAAGTAACTCAATTAATAGAAAATAACTACCTAAAAAATATTGACCAAATAAAATAATATATAAACAAATAAACATAAAAAGTAATTTAAAAATTTGTTAATAATAACTAAAATCATTATAAAGAATAATCCAATAATCAACAATAAAAATTTTAAAACAAAACTAAACTGGTAGAATAATCTAATTATTTTTATAGACATTTTTTGCAATGGGCGCACCTTGGTTCTTTCATATAAAAGAGAAGAGAGAGAGCATGCATATAATTTTTTGCAACACATGAAAATCAAAATTTAAAATTACTTCAATCCATTATAAAAAAAAAACTCATTTAATAGAAAAAAGTAACCTCCATTTTCAAAAAATTAGAGTTTCAAATCAAAGAGAAACCTAATTATTTATAAATAGTAACCTAATTAATTTTAAAGGAGTAACATATGCATGTTTAGAGTCACAAGTCAAATAGTGATCCAATAAATTTAATAATTTAAGAGTGATCTAATTAATTACAAATAGTAACCTAATTAATTTTAAAGAGTAACCCATGCATATTCAGAGTCTCAAGTCAAATAGTGGTCCAATAAATTTAAAAGTGACATAATTAATTCCAAAGAGTAACCTAATTAATTTTAAACTAATTAATTTTAAAGCAAAAAGGGGTTTTGAATTATGTCATCAGTTTTTATTTGATTTTTTTTTTCAATGCAAAGTTTCTATAAAATTTCATGACTCTGTTTTCCTCTCACACTTCCAGTGTACAGTGTTCCTTCTCTTTCACATTGTAGAACACTTGTTACCACCTACAGTGTCATTTCTCTTTCTTCCTGCTACCCTCACCATCTTCTTGCTAAAATTTGATGTCCATTCAGGAAAAAAAAATCATCCTACTAGACTTCCTTCTCTACCCAACTATGAGTATCTACTATCTACAACTCTCACTCTCCCACTCTCTCTCATCCCATACACAATTAACTATGCTTTCAAACCTTGTAGCAAGATCAACAATTCACCATCTTCTTGTGAATCAATTTAAAAAAAAAAAAAAACCAACTGACTGTATAAAAAATCTTAAACAAGAAATGAGATCAATTTCAAGAATGCAACCCTCTCCATCTTCTTCTTCACCCATTCTCTCTAACCCCCTTTTTTGTCTTCGGAAAACATCACCATCTTCCACGACGACGAAGATGATGACAACATTGTCCAATACTTATATCCCTCTTCCGCCCTCAAATTGTCTGTTTTAGTTTCAGAACCCTAATTTGCCCAATCCTCCACAAATCAACAAAAACAAGAGATTAATTTTAGTCATCCTTGTACAATAGCACCGAGCAACATATTTTCTCCCAATTCTACACCTTCAATAGACAATCACATTCACTTATAATTCAATGGTTAATCAAGTTCATCACAATCAGATCCACGCCATCCTTGGGCTGATTTCTCGACGGAATCGAAGCAATTTTATATCATCTGCCCATGTACTCGTCTGTATTCAGGCCCATCACCCCTTCCATCTCTTTGTCCGACATTTTTAGGCTAATCAGAAATCTCGGGAATTAGGAGATTTGGGGAGTTGTGTATCTAATTTTGGAGAAGATTTCTTCCATGTTCTCTCTGGGGGTTTCTGCTTTCTTGACGAAGGGTTTAGGATCGATCGGGAATTTCGGGACAACGTGGGCATGACAAATTAGAGATGGAGAGGGAGGACACAGAGGGAAAGAAGAAAGAGAGAAGGAGCCGAGAGACATTGAGAGAGAAAGAGAGAAAAAGAGGAAAGAGAGAAGGAGTACGTGGCAGAGAGAAGGAGGATGCGGGACACAATTTGTCAACTCATTTAACCTTTTTTTTTACCCATATTTAATAGAAGGATCCGATTATACCATTTTTTAAGAAAAAAACAGAGCCTATTCTAGTCATTGCCTTATTTTTTTTATCTTAAATGAACTTTCCTCCAAGTGAGACATTGCCTTATTTTTTTTATCAATAGTTTTTAGGATTGCACATATTTCCACAGGAAAAATTAAGAATGAAATCAGAAAGCAAATAAAATTAAGAATGAAATCAGAAAGCAAATACTAAAATTATTTCAGAATTAATCTATTATTCCAATTTCCAAGATGTAAAATTAGGGGCAGAAGGTAATTAGATAGTTGTTTCCAGTAGGGCAAGTAAAGATGCTGCTTCTATCATCGAATGCATAGCTGTAAGCCTGTGGGCACTTGCTCTTGAATATCTGAGAGTAATTCGTCGGTTTGCACGTCGCCGGCGAACTAAACCTGCCGGTTCAACAGTACTGCGGCTGATTGAATGCCGTACACGCACTTTTACACCCTATTACTGCGCCGTTGGGACCTTTCACGGCCAATTCATTAGGGCAGCCGCCGTTCACGTCCGCCGGACAGCTCGTCGCCGGGCACTTTCCGCCGAGGGGAGTCACGGAGACCGGAAGGTTGAATCCGTCGACGAGGCTGATGTCGTAGAAATCGCGGCGATCAGCTCCGGCGAGAGTGAATTCGACGAGGGACGTCGGAGGAATCCCTCCGGATCCGTTGCATTCGATTTGACCCGACTTGCAATCCCCGGTTAGGCAGGTGAATTTGCTGGAATTGGAGCAAAGAGATCGCGCCCAGAATCGGCCCGACCATGGAGCACTAACGACGACGTTTCTTGAAGCTAGAGGTGGTAGATTGAAGCCCGATTCGATTTTCGCGCCCGACCCAGTTAACGCTGCGGGCCATACTTCGAATCTACAGTTATTTTTCACCGTGAACACGGCGGAATCACACCCTGCAAAATTAATATTTTTAAACTTTTTAAAATGCTAAAAAATTATTTCCTCAAAAAAAAATTTAATAATAAAAATAATTAGCTGACTTTTATATTTTGAATCCATATTAAATTTTTGCAAAGCGCTATTTTATTTTCATTTAAAGAAATTACCAACTTTATGTCAATTCTTTTGCTGACCTACTATGTCAAAATAGGCCAAAAATTTAATTTTGTTAAACACATTTATGGTAATTAACTTTAAAAAAAGAAAAAAAATACAGATTTGACATGGAGGTGAATATATATGCTATAATATGAATAACAAATATCTTCTTAGCTAAACAAAATTATACTTACCATAAATGTAGAATATAGCTAGAACAAGTTAAGTAAATAAAATTTTAATTTCCATATTTTGAAGTTGATATATGGAGTTGATGAACATTGTTTGAATATTCTACCATTAATTCCAGGGACGGACCTACACTAGGGCCAAGAAGGGCACTGGGCCCCCCTGAGAAATTGAAAATAATTACTATATATGTAGCAATATTTTCTAAAATATGGCCTTGTCCCAAGGTAGCACAACGTTTCTCCTCATCCGAGGGTATGGGGTTCAATTCCTAAACCTTCCTTTTCTTTACATTTTCAATATATTTTTTTCTTTTTGTTTTTCTCTTTATCTTTCTTTTCTTTACATTTTTAATATTTTTTTCTTTTTGTTTTTTCTTTACATTTTCAATGTTTTTATTCTCTATATTTTTCATCTATTCAATTTCATTTTCAATATTTTTTTCTTTTTGTTTTTCTTTACATTTTCAATATTTTTATTCATTATATTCTTCATCTATTCAATTTCATACGATTCTTTTTCTCTAGTTTTTATTTTTAGAGTTTATAATATTTAAGTGTATAATTATTGTTAAAATTCATAAGTAAAGTGGGTTTATGCACACTGTGTTTTTATAAAAAATAACTTTATGCCACATTAAGAAATCGGGCCCCCTGTTCAAAATTCATGCGTCCGCCACTGATTAATTACATAGTGTCCTTATTATTTAGGAGAGGAACTATTAGATCATCCGAATTGTCTTTCTCCCAACTCTAGTGGTTTCCTTAGTGACATTAATTCTTGAGATTGTTAAATTTGTATTCCTTAAATATTATTGGCATTGTCCCTTAAATTTACTAAACTTGCATATTCTTAAAAGTAATAAGTAGGGGTCTTGTTGACTCCCTTTGAAAGACAATGTCTCTAATATTATTCTTCCCCCCAAATCAACATTCTCAAATAATTCCATATTACCCGTCTCAAATATGATCTTGATCGTCGCTATTTTCACCTAGATTTTATGTCGTTTTTGTGTGTCTTTTCGTTATCTTGTTCCATATTTTTGTATCTTTTTATATTGTATTTTGGGAAAATGATGATGATGATTTTCATGTCTTTGAATATGTGATTATGAAGATAAATGGTGATAAAAAGTATGAAGAAAGGAGAAAGTTGAAGAAAATAGAAAATTGGCCAAAATACATAAAAACACGCCCATGTTTTCATGTAGTGCCCGTGTTTTTCTGCAGGGGCCAAAACATACAGAATGCTGAAATTTTGCAGGAAAACTCGGTCAGGTGCAGGAAAACACGGGCGCCCGTGTTTTCTTGCACTTTGGCCAAAAATCGCGTTTTTTTCCTTTATGCGATTTTCAGGTATATGAGGGGGTATAAATACCCCTAATATCAACATTTGAAGGCAGAAAAATCGAGGGATTTGGGATGCCACACTCCTCTCCATCCATCTATCATTCATTCTTCCATTTTCATCATCCATTCCTCCATCTTCATTTCATCCACCCATTCATCTTGATTTCTCACATCCATCCACCATTCCATCAATCCACCAATCTAAGAAAGGGAAGAACATCAAGGAGTGAAGATTGGAGCATGTTGAAGGAAGATAATGCCAACTTCAAAAGGAAAGACAATCAACCTTTGATTTATTGTTTTCTTCATTATGTGGCTCAATTGGAGCATGCCATGGATAATATTGATTTTATTATGATTTGTAGTGGCTAGTCCTCATGTGAGGCTAGCAATATGATTGGTTAAGGATAATGTAGATTTTGCACACCACATGTTCGATGAATTGATTGTATGAATATTTTCTATTTTGAATGCTTATTCTTATTTCGT
Organism: Pogostemon cablin; assembly: GCA_023678885.1. NCBI lineage: Eukaryota > Viridiplantae > Streptophyta > Magnoliopsida > Lamiales > Lamiaceae > Pogostemon > Pogostemon cablin. The sequence goes on from CM042983.1 coordinate 4,211,665, forward strand.
GTATGATTCGTGTGGTTAAATTTTCTATTCATAGTGTTAGGATGGTCATTCCAATATTATGCTTAGTGGTTTAATTGAATCATTGATTGCATGAGATGATTTAGTTAGTATGAGGGGAGGTAAGTCATACCCTTCTTGTGCTTAGAACCTCATGATAGGACATTAGTGATGAACTAGTGAGGGGAACCCAACTTATGATCATAATATTTTCATGGGAATTGAGAGTAAGACACAATCCTGGGAGATTTAAACTTGTAAAAGAGTTGAGAACCTAATTGCCTTGGCCATAGGGATTAGGAGTACACAAGTGATTGCCCTTAATATCATAACATGATGACCTTCAATGCATGTGTGTGTGTGAATCTACATGTGCCTTTTCCATGATATTGTTTGCCTTACATACTTCTTAGATTGATCACGTTCACCCATTATTCATCTCATATGTACATTTTCTATCTTTAATTATTTTCCTAGTTGTTAACTGTAGTGTAATTAAACCTCTTCTTTATTGATTAGTCCTTCTAGAGTGAAACATCTTTTGAATACGGATATATACACTTTCTCCCTTGGATTCGATATTATAAATTTTGCACTTGGTCACCACGTCTACACACAACGATAGAGTACGCTTACTCTTATCAATTTGTACCAAAATTGAGACTAAGTTCAGATCCGATTAATTGGATCATAAACTTTTATCTTTATTCATAACCAATAAAGTAGCTTGTATCTTTTTGTGTCCAATTCTCTTTAGTAAACCCCAAGGATCTAACCTTAGTTGGGCATCACCATATGTGAAACTCATAAGAATTTTCACAACTACTTTGGTTGGAACTTTATTGAGACCATAAAGCTGCAATCTTTAGTATTTCTCCTATTAGTAACCATATATTGTGGAGTACTATTTTTATCTTTTAACTACACCACAACACCATTCATTCTAAGTAATCTTAATGTGATGTATTATAAAATAATTCCATAAGTCTTTAGGAGTAAACAAAAATGTTATACTTTAGTTTTGTCTTTAACAGCTTTCCAAATGGGTTTTCCTTTGTTGCCCTTACACTTTATTGAGACAAAGTTTGTTAGAAATCTACTAGTCTTATCCTTATTGTTGAAGTTCACTCATTATGTATGATTATGTTGTTGATATACAGAAGACTTAATCAGCAGACTTCTTAATTATACAGAAAATTAATTCAAAATCATTTATCATGCTCGCATTAAACTTTATAACCTTTCAAAATTTTAAATAATTCAGAATCATCTCGAGGAATCGAGCACAACATTAGCATCAAGTCCAATGACAACAATACTAACTTGTAAGTGACACCCTCTACGAAGTAGTCAAATACTGACAATAAGAACTATCAAGTAATAGTCTTCCTTTGGGCCGACTTATTACTCACATGTCAAACTAAATAACTTTCACGTATTCACCACCACAGGTGCTTGTGTATTTCGGGTCAAATATTAATCTACCTTTGGGCCGATTAATACCCGCATGAAGATACACTCGCACAACATTATTAATTGAAGACCCATCACAAGACACCTTGTGCAACATTAACCTCGTCTATTGACAAAAATTAACTGCAAGGGTAATCTTGGCGTAATAATCAAGTATTGATAATAAGTTCTGTCAAACAAAAGTCTATCTTTGAACTGACTGATGTTCACATGAACAATTTAAAATAATTATCACATAGTTATTATTACAAATGTGTTATTATTCTGTCAAACTGTGCCTACCTATGGGCCAAATACAGAACACATAAATAATTGCACACTCATCTATGTAATTTCAATAAAGTCGCACTCCACACACAGAGGCTGCTATGGCAACATAATACTTTAATTGACTAAATTGAAAATTACTAAACCAATTAAACAAATATTTAAAATAAACATTATGTTTAATTGAACGAAATTAAAAAATATCTCCCCAATTATACTTTAATTAAATCTCACATACTAAATAGGAATTTAAGATAATTCACATATTTAAAAAAAATTAAAAGATTTCTTAATTTAATTAGGATTATAAATCATGTATCCATATATTTTACAAAAATATGTACGCAGTCATCAATAATTATTAACAACCAAACTAATCAACAATAACTTAATTGATTAAATAAAACAAAATCATTCACATAAGTACCGAATTACTTGCCAAAAGAAATTTCAATTCAATTCGACTACATGCAAGCATATGCTATTGAATCACAACTCTTTACTTAATAAATTCAAAGCTAATCAAATGCTTATTACCAATCTGCCATCACCAATATTCTAATATATATGGATTCACATCCATTAATTACCTTATAAGGAATTTTCGATGTAATACTTTATGTAATTAAATATCCGTATGAGGATCCGTAACATTGAATTTATTAAACTTAATTAGGGATTTTAAATCCCTATACAAAATATGTTAAATAAGGCAAACATACATTATATATCATTGAAGAATATGCTTGGACTTATTAATTCACCAAAAGAATTAGTCGAGAATTTATTATTCTCATTGCATATCCAATTTACCATTTGATTACAGAAGTTGATTTAATACACTTCAATTTAAATCAACAAATCAACCCACCCAAAGTGTAATTAACAATCCAGAAGGTTCATTTTATCGTAGAGCACTACTTAATCAATAGTGAAATTCATAATTCATACTAAAAGCATGACAAATTGCATAGTGGGTCCACATTTCAAGATGAATTTACATGCGGTAATATTAATGACATTCACAAAATTAATATAATTCCACATGATCATGATAACTAATGTTGCCAGTAATTAATTAAAATTAGTTTTGACATAGAATCAAACGTAAGTCTCCATATGCATGTACACAAGAATTATTAAATTGCCACAAAACAATTTATTTTAAGTGATACAGAAATTAGATTTCAATTTTCTTAATTGACAAATATGGATCTCAATTCGCCAATTCAATCATATGAAATAAACTTATTAGTTCTGTGATGCTCAATTACAGAATCATACTTCTTATTATTTCTATCACCATAAGAAATAACCATAACTAATGAAGTATAAGAATGGGACCATATGCATCACCAAATTGGTACAACATGCATTAAACTTATTATTATTATCGACCCTGTAACAACGAATTTTTATATTTATAATGAAATAAACACAAAAGAATTACAATGATAATCCAGACGGATTGAACTTGAAAACTTAGAAAACAATCTCTATCAATCCTCTGATTCTTCTCTCGAACCAATTTGGACTTTGACTTTGACTTGACTTGTTGAGTTGACCGCGTGGACTGTGTGTGTTGAGTCGGATCTTCAGTTGAAGCTTGTCCGAACTCGGATTTGGGATCTTATAACGTTAATCCAGAGGCGTCGAGCCTTTGTTTGGATTAAACGTACTTGATCCGAAGAACACTCGATCTGGGGGGTTTAGCACCTTAATCCCGGGTCGTATGTTGTTCTTGGCGCGAAGAACACCGAAGAACTCAGTATATGAAGAACGCTTGATTTGGGGGGCTCCGCACCTTAATCCCGAATCGTTTGCCGTTCTTGACTTGAAGATGCTTGAAGATCTCAAGGGAGCGCTGCTCGTGTTCTTGATCTCTTCAGAGCGTTTATGTCTTCAAGTCTTTGAATGTGTGTCTGGAGTGAATGAAGGAGGGCTCCTTATATAGGTGAAGGATGAGGATACTCCATAAATATCTCGCAATCTGATTGGTCCATGACAGATTTGGCCTGGTTATGCGGGCTTGGGCCGTTCCAAATATATCACAGCTTGATTGGTCATTGCTTAATTTGACCTAATTCTGGAACCTTCCATGCTTTACTTAACTTAGGGGTCAAGCTTTACTTAATTTAAACCCTACTTAATTTGTTGGGTATTAAATTAATTATCAATTATTTATTAATCTATTTTAGGAATTAATTTATTAAATCCCCAAAATAAAATATAATAAATTAAAATTGATATTTAATCAATAAAATCCACGTGTCGCCATTTGATTGGACCGTGAATTTTAATTGCTTACAAATGCCCCCTTGCGATTTGTTCACGGACAGTATGTCTTGATGTGAAGGAATCGCAAAAGATTTGTTTCTTATCCACCAAGATTTCATGCACCTTACCCAAAATTATCAAAGTTATTTGTAGTAAAGAATCTCCTACAATTTTGTAGAGCTTGCGCACCTCACAATAATCTCCATAATTATCCATGAGTCTACTAGTAGCTTCTATAATTATCCACAAATAATTTCCATAATTATCCATGAGTCCATAATTATCCATGAATCCACTACTATATAATGGTACTTCATGAACTCAATTTTTTTATCAAAGCTATCCAACAAACAAGATATTCACTTCAATTCGTGGTTCTTCCTTCTCTTATTTGAATTTTTTCCTTTTTCTTTCCAAAGTGTAGCATAAAGTGTTTCTAAAAAAAAAAATTTTTTCTTCAGCATCGGTCCAAGAAGCTGTCAAGACAAAACACTCAATCAAAACACATCATCCAAAGAATTCAATCTACAAGTGTAAGCTCTCAATTCCTTAATTTGCTCTTTTTTTTAACTATTTATTCGTCTTGTTTGCTTGTTGTTCCTTTCTTCGACCAAGAACTTAGTAACATGCTTGTCCTCGCCCCTCTTTCTCTTCCGAGAAATCGACGGTGAGCCTTGTCCTCGCCCCTCTTTCTCTTCCGAGAAATCGACGGTGAGCCTCGTCCTCGCCCCTCTTTCTCTTTCGAGAAATCGACGGTGAGCTTTGTCCTCGCCCCTCTTTCTCTTCTGAGAAATCGACGGTGAGCCTTGTCCTCGCCCCTCTTTCTCTTTGTAGAAATCGACGGTGAGCCTCGTGTCTTTTGGCAGTGGTTTCGAAAGGGTTTGAGTTCGCTTGTTATTGGTGCTTATGCTTACGAGAGGGGCGGTGAGTGATGCTCGGCCATCGGTGTTGAAAATCCGACCGAGAAGCGGCGCCATAGGGTCGATCCGCGGCTATTTAGCGCGGTTGAGGATGTACGCCCGATCTGGGTAAGAACCTCGGAACAACAGTGACGACTGATGCTCTTGGCGATGACAGCCGGTTCGCGTGCCTCGACACCGTGAGATGAGACGGCGGTGGCTTCGCGTGATTATGACTGGGCAGCACGCGGCTACTGTATTTTTTGAAGAAGCCGACAGCGCGTCGACGATCAATAGTCACGACGGGCGACAGCTGCACGCGATGGCGCGGTGACACTGGGGACCGGCGGCGGCGTCCTTGCGTGGTTCGTCGCGCGTTGGCGTAAGGCGGCGGCCTTGCGTGGTTCGTCGCGCGTTGGCGTGGGGCGGCGGAACGCGTGAGCTGTTGCTCGACGACGGGCTGTGGCAGGGCGCGCTGGACGAAGTAGGAGTCGTCTCCGCTTTCGGCGGCAGGGACGCGCACGGACGGCGGCTGCTATTTGCTTGTGTGGCAGCGCTTCGTACGGCAGCAACAGCCGGCGCTGCTGCTCGCTTACGGCGACAGCGACGAGCACAAGACGGCGAGTTTCGGCAGTCACCGGTTGCTGCAGGCGTCACCGAGAGTTCCGATCGGTAGAGAAAGGAGAAGCCTTCTTTGAACAGATTCACGCCTGGAATGCTAATACCCAATTTTGACTTTCAACATTAATTTTGACCTTCCTTTGTGAATTTGGGCCCTTCCCACATGAAAACAACTTTTGACTACTAATAACATGAGCCCATGGGAAGCTATTTCTTGATTTGGGCTTCTATATAAATTGGGCCCACATTAAATTCAAAATTCATGATCTTGGGCTTTCAATTTCCAACTAACTTCAATTCATGCTTTAAACATGAATTAATTTAGTTGGTCACTTTGATATTTTAAATTTCTCTTCATCATGGATTTAACTTACAACTTTGGAATTCAACAATTAATTGATCCCATGAATTTATTTCAAATTCTTTTAATTATCAAAATTCTTAAACTATTATTTCCAAGCCATACTCCTGTTCTCTAACATTACTTATGCTCTTTTTTTTCGCAGCCAATCTCAACTTCAGAATGGTTAAATTTAAGAGTCATACAACAGATTCCAAGGAGCGTCAATTGCTAATCCTTGATACCCAGCGTCCACTATCAGACATAGTAACCCGTCTTCCCATCGAAAGACCTCTCATGGGCCAACCTATAGAGAAATTAGCTCAAGAAGATAATGTCTTCAATTTAATGACTTGGACCAGAGACATGGAGCTGGACGAAATAGGAGTCGTAACTTTGAGATCGGCTAATCATACCAAGGAGAAGCTACAAACTGGCCCTTTGCCAACACTAGGACACCAAATAATCAGAGGTAATGCGGCATGGGGCGACCCAATAAATTTTATCGGGGAATTTCATTACATCCCAGGGTATTGGGAATGGACCAAGGCTGTCTTAAGCAGATATCGCTCTATTCTTGAGAAAACAATGCTTTATGAACCTATTTTCGCATCTTTATTTACATATGACTGTAATCGTGAGATCATCAAAGCTTTTTGCGAGGCGTGGTGCCCTACCACTAACACCCTACTTACTTCATTTGGAGAAATGTCAATTTCTCTATGGGATTTGTATAACTGGGTAGGATTGCCGCTAGCTGGTCACCTATATGAAGAAGTTGTGCCTGACAAGCCAGAACTTTTGAATGAGCGTGACGCCACTGGCTTACGTATCCCACCTAGTTGTCAGCACTTACTTCATGCTTATCATAGAATTCGTAGCCGTGATGTTACTGACTTTGTTTCACTTTCTTGATGGGTGAGCTTTTGGTCTCGTAGAACTACGAAGCATAAACAGCCCCCTCCACGTGCAGAAAGTAAAAGGAAAGCACGCCTCAAGAGTACGCATAACCCCAAGGGCATTATCGACAACTGCAAGAAATGGACTTCCATAGAGATGGCCCCTTTTAAAATGCTTCACGTTGATGCCAAAGAACAAGAGGAAACGTATCTAGCTGCCCATTTAGCTTGCTGGCTTTGCTCTTTCATACTTCCTAACGATGAAGTAGACATGATACGTCCTGGTACCTTCAAGGTAGCAAGTTTGATAGCTGCGGGAAAATCAGTTTGCCTTGCTGTTCCAGTTCTGACAAGCATATACCGAGGTTTGAATGAAATCTCTAATGAACTTAGACCCTCTGAAGTGAAGTCAACATTTCCAGTGCACTTCGTTTACACTTGGTTGGCTCATTATTTTCAAACTCATTACCCAAACCCTCATGAATTGAAAGTACCTTCAATGGTGACCTACTCAGGCGAAAATGGAGCAAAATTCTTTAGTGCAATTGGTGCTCGCAAACAAATTCAAAATGGAAACAAAGCTTCCTTGTCTTTTAATGTTCTCCCGAAAACAGACCCCATGTGGTATATTGACCATGACAAGGCACCTTGGCGCGACTGGGCCTACTTCATTGCTATTCGCACTAATTATCTTACCTTGCAACAGAATGGAAGCTTTCTTATTGAACCCTACAGCCCACATCGATTTAGCCGCCAATTTGGCTTTTATCAAGATACTCCGGGGAAAATGAAAACAGACATTCGAGAAACCACCTTGGAGCGAGGGCTTCAGTATTGGAGGCAATGCACCTTGCGTAACTCTCAATCTACAGCAACTTTTCCATGTGCACCTTCAGAATTTAAAAATTCCTGCTCATCAGAATACGAACAGTGGTTATCTCAGATTCATGGCACTTACTTCTTAGACAACGTGTTGAACCTAGCTGAGGCTATCCCAAACCAGGATGTGGAAGAAGAAGTTGACATCGTTAATAATTCAAATAATGCCAAAGCTGATGAGGAAGCTGTATCACTAGAGGCCCCGCCCATTCGAAAGGTGATTGTAGGGAGGTCTAATGGAGCCGGAAAGAGAAAGAACGGTCTCTCACATTCAAATGAGAGCACAACCGACCACAACCCGAAGCGGATCAAAAAAGCCAAATCTCCGATGCTTACCCCGACAACTAAGGCTAAGGTTTTAATCCCTTCTAATCATAATTCATATACATCCATTCTTGCACATATTTTCTTACCATCTCTTTTACTTCTTTTTTTTTGTAGTGCATGCATGATGTATTTGGTTTTGATTATGATGACTCGGATGAAGAAGGATCAACCTCTGTTGCAGCCCCCAAAATCTTAATTGATGATGACCTTTCGGATCACATTTCTCCTATCATGAATGAATCTCCCCCATTAATTTCTGCGGCCCAAGCTCCAGACATTACAGAATTTGTCTTTGATAAAGAGATTATGGACGCTAGGAAACTAGTTAACTTGGCAGTGTGGAAACGCTTTCAAGAAAAACTAAGAAGAACCCCTGTCAACGCATTATTTTCTGTGAGGAATGAGGGGCTTAAGATGGTGGACACCTTCAAAAGCGCTCAAGGAATTGACGGATCCGCTCTAGAACAATCATTCAATTTCCTACTCTCTAAAGCCGATGCGTATGACACCATGAAGATAAAACTTGCTGATGGGATAACCAAGAAAGACATTGAAAAGCGTCTAATTGATGCAAAGAAGCGTGCCCATGAATACAAAGACCAAGAGGCTACAGAGACCAAGCAACTGCAAGAATCTGAAACTAAGTTGAAGCAGATTGAAACAAAGATCGAGACTCTGCTGAAGGAGAAGGAAACCATGTCACAAACAGCTGAACGTCTCCGCCAATCTATTCAAAGCGCAAAGCTTGGAGCTCAAACTACTGCAAGGAATATTAGTGTACTGAAGAAAACACCGATCTTAGAAGATTCCATTGCTGACGAATTGAAGAGCGTTACGCAAGCTTTGACAGACGCTCGAGAGGAACTATCCACTATGGATATTTTTCATTAATTTCTTTTGAAACCAATTCACCTTAATACCCCCATTTTGTTTTGATCACTTAATGATATTATCAATAAAGTGCTTTTTATCCCTTATCTCTTATTCTTCTTCTTGTTATCCATCATTAACTTCTTAATTTGCATCACTATGTCTGATACTTACTCACTGTTTTACATACTTCAACTTATTGCTTTGCTTCACAAACTTGATGTGAACAAACCGAAACATGACTGAACTTAACAAAATGCTAAGCTGCCTACGTACCTCTTTGAAGAGGATCAAGTCATAACGTAGTTCAAAGGGACACGATTTGGTTTTGAATGGGGGGGTGCCGTACACAGTTTAAACTCATGCGGGCCAGGAGTGACTATTCTTTAACCACTTTAGACAAAGTAGAATATTTAATGCTTTAACCACTTAAAATATCTGAGTGGGGTGAATTAATAGTTTAACCACATATAATTACCTTTGGTGGGTGTCGTGCACAGTTTATACTCATGCGGACCAGGAGTTCGTCGTACACATTTTATACTCATGTGTACCAGGAGTAACATGCAGTTTAGGCTCGTGCGTCAAGGAGCGTTGTACATGTATTTGTTTTACGCGTAGTAGTGTTTCAAGAACTTCCCATTTATGGGGCCAATGTTCACGCCATCTTCTGAGATCAACTTGTATGCGCCATTTGTGTAGGCTTCCTTCACAACATGAGGGCCATCCCACTTGGGTAGAAACTTATTTTCAACGTGATGGGTGACTACTATAGGTCTTCTCACAGCAAGCACCAAATCACCAACTTGAAAAGAACGTACCCTCACTTTCTTATTGTATGTTCTAGAAAGGCGAGATTGGTAACACTCAAGTCTTTGTTGTGCTTCCAACCTCTTTTCATCTAACGCTTCTAACTCTTGAAGATGTAACTTTGCATTTTCTTCCTCGGTGAGGCCTTCTTGTATGGCTATCTTCAAAGAAGGAATTTGCTTTTCAAGAGGCACAACAGCCTCAACACCATACACCAAGGAATACGGAGTGGCTTGAGTAGGTGTTCTATAGGTAGTGCGGTACGCCCATAAAGCTTCATTGATTCTTTCATACCAATCTCTTTTTGACTTGGAGACCACTTTCTTCAATAAACTGCATAAAGTTTTATTGAATGCTTCAGCAAGACCATTGGCAGCTGCGTTGTGCATTGATGACTTTCTTTGCTTGAAATCAAACTTCTCACACAACTTATCAATCCAACTGTTGCTGAACTGCTTTCCATTATCAGTGATGATGTAGCGCGGGACACCATATATATAAATGATGTTGATCCGAACGAAATCAGCAACATTTTCTTTCTTTACTTTCCTCAGAGGCACAGCTTCAGCCCACTTTGAAAAGTAATCTGTTGCAGCAAGAATGTAGAGATGACCACCAGAAGACTTTGTAAGTGGCCCTACCACATCTAAACCCCAAGCATCAAAAGGCCATGAAGCGACTATCGGATGCAAAGGCTCCGGAGGTTGATGAATCAGATTTCCATGGTAATGGCAAGCTTGACATCTTTGTGCAAAATCCATGCAATCTTTCACCATTGTGGTCCAATAGTAACCCATTCTTTTAATTCTGAAATGCAGCTTTGGTCCGGTTTGATGAGCACCGCATATTCCGGAGTGAGCCTCCTCCATTGCTTGAATAGCTTCTTCCTTACCCAAGCATCTCAGGAAGATTCCATCAAATGTTTTTCTATAAAGTGTACCCTTGAAATAGATGAACCGAGGTGCCCGACGCTGAATATCAACACTTTGTCGTAGATCGTTAGGCAACTTATCATATTTTAAATAATCCACAAGTGGTTGGCGCCAATCCTCTTCTTCAATTTCGAAAACTTCCACCACATGATTTTCAACTTCTTCATAATCATCATCTTCAAAGAGTGGTGGTACAACCCAACTTCTACACACCGGTATTTGAATTTGCACTTCTGGCATAGTTATAGTTGATGCTAACTTAGCGAGGGCATCAGCTTGCTTATTCTCTCTTCTAGACAGATGTTTAATATCAACATCACCGAGATAACCCATTAGCTTTTGAGCATACTTGTAGTAGGGGAACAACTCAGGCTTCTTCACTTCATACACTCAAAGGAGTTGATTTATCACCAATAGCGAATCACCATACACTCTAAGGTGTAGTTGTTTTATATCGACGGTCATCTCTAAACCAAGTATGAGTGCTTGATACTCAGCCACATTATTGGAGCAATTTTCCATTAAGGAAAATGAGAAGGGTAAAACTTCACCACTGGATGTTACAAACACGACTCCCGCACCAGCTCCCTCTCTATGAGATGCTCCATCGATATACATCTTCCAAGGAGAAACTATATCCACAGTGAAAGCATCTTCATCGGGGAGTTCATCAGATAGTTCCCATTCAGCAGGCATTGGATGATCAGCTAGAAAATCTGCCAACACTTGTCCTTTTACGGCCTTTTAAGGGACGTACACGATCTCAAACTGTTGAAGTTGGAGATACCATCTTGCAAGCCGATCAGAGAGTACTGGTTTTGACATGACAAATTTTAGTGGGTTGGCTTTCGAAACTAGCCGAACTGTGTGAGCTTGAAAATAACGTTTCAACTTCTGAATTACGAAAATAAGTGATAAGCAGATCTTCTCAATGGGTGAATACTTCAACTCGTTTGGAGTCATGGTTCTACTTAGATAATATAGAGCTCTTTCTTTACCATCATCATTTTCTTGTGCAAGTAAAGCTCCCACAGAACGCTCTTGAGCAGCTAGATAAAGGACTAATGGACGTCCCGGTATTGGAGCACTCAACACTGGTGCCTTCATCAAGTATTCTTTAATGCTGTTGAAAGCATTATTGCAAGCTTCATCCCATTCGAATATGCTGTCTTTCTTCATGAGATGACTAAATGGTTGGCATCGGCCAGCTAAGTTTGATATGAATCTCCTTAAGTATGCCAACTTTCCCTGCAGACTTTTGAGTTCATGTATGTTCCGAGGCACATGCATTTTCATGATTGCGTCAATCTTTGCTTTCTCAATCTCAATCCCTCGACGGCGAACAACAAACCCAAGAAATTTCCCGGATGAAACTCCAAATGCACACTTGAGCGGATTCATCTTGAGTTGATGCTCTCTTAATCGTTCAAACACTCGCCTTAGATCATAGAAATGATCTTTCTTTTCCTTTGATTTCACCACAATATCATCAACATAGCATTCAACAATCTTATGAAGCATGTCATCAAATATCTTTTGCATGGCTCGCTGATAAGTGGCACCAGCATTCTTTAAGCCAAATGGCATAACATTATAGCAATATATCCCTTTCGGAGTACGAAAGGCTGTCTTTTCTTGATCCTCAGGAGCCAAACCAATTTGATTGTAGCCAGATGACCCATCCATAAATGAAAGGACCTTGATAGGCTTTTTCTGCGCACTATAATTTAATCCTCAAGTGTAAGGATATCAATTGTAGCAGTAATCACCCAAGTTAAATTATCGAACCCAAAAGGACAGCTAATTATTTATTTTACTATTAATTACTAATTAATCAGAATTGAGTAACCAATATTCAGGGTATTGTAGTGAATTAATTATCTAAATTACTGAAATAATAAATAACTGAATTAATAAAAAGCAATAAAAATAAAAGCAAGTTTCTAATCAAGAGATAACGAACAGTTCTAAGGTATCAGGTAGAGACCAATTAATTTGGGTTATTAGACTTACGATTGTTCATTCATGCAGTTTTACTGAAAATACACCACATATCCCTGTTATCCCACCGAATATGATTCGATTCAAAGCTAACAGTCTAATCTGGTTTAAATCCTAAGGTGCGCAAATATTACCAAGCCTTATTCCTAGATACTAATCAAAGCAAGCAACAATACCTCCGGATGGTAAGCCTGACTAACAAGATATTTTCTGGAATTACTACAAGGTTCTATTCACTTCCTACTTGATTGTCTAATTGCATTGTTCCACTAAACAAATCAAGTATTTGATTAACCAGTTCATGAAATTAAAGTGCTTATAGCGGAGCTACTCTAATCCCTAACAGATAGACAATACCAATCATGAACGCACACAAGCTAACACAATAATCCAAGCATTATAGCGGATGTCATGAATATATAATGAAGACGTTACGAAGCAGATTAACATGTCTTAGTAAAATAAGTAAAATCAAAAGCTCAACTGCATAAAATCCCAATCTTTGGTCTAAATCCCCAAATCAATTAAATCAATCCATCAAACCCTAGAACTGTATAGGAAATTAGCCCATGAGATTACAAGCAATCCTCATGGCTAAGCAATTCATAGCAATAATCAAAGTAATAGAAAGGAATAGATAAGAATTGTGAAACCCTAGTGTAGGAGCAATCTCACGTTCCTTCTCCGTCTCTTCAATCGCTTGATTTTCCCTCAATTAGCACTTGAAACCCTTGTAGAATTGGATGGAGGATGAAATCAGATTATAATCTGATATGGGTGTGATAGGAGTGTGGATTGATGATGGTTTATGGCTGGGCTCTCTCCGATTGACGTCTCGATCTCCCTAATTGTTTCTAAGATGGATGCAGGGCTGTTTTCGCGACGAATCTTGCGTCTGAATGACGAAATACACATATATATACGTTGCTGAATCGAACAGGCGTCGTCTGGGCCAGAACTGGGCCGCTCGGCTAGCCGCTCGGCTCGAGCTGGGTCCTGACCCGGCCGAGCGGCCTGCCCTCGAACTTGCCACGTCACTGGGGTCCAAGTGGGACCCCACTCGGCGCTGTTTACCGCCGCTCGGCACCCAGCTCGGCTCGAGCGGCTCGCCGAGCTGCTCCCGAGCTGGGCCGTTCCGGGTCTGTTTTGCTCCTCTTCCGATCCTGCCCTGTTTTACCCTGTTTTCTGCCTTCGAAACTCACAAAAACACCTTAATAGCCTTAAAATCGTGTAAATACTTAAACATACACAATTCCATGCAAAAACGATCAATTTCCTAAGCAAAATGGTGTAATGTGCACACATAAAATGCGTGAAATTCCACTCTCAACAAACCCCCAAACTTACCTGTTGCTCGTCCCGAGGCAACAACATCAAAAACCAATAGATTAACTGAGAGGAAATTTCACAGCAGAAAAACATTCAAGACAATATAGCAATTTAAATATCATACTTTGGATACAAGATAACCATCCATTTAAAAACATACAATTCAAATCAACTAATTCACCTTTTCGGAATGCTCATCCACTCATTCTCACGGGTAGTATTTACGCTCAACACTCAAGTGCGAGATATACACTTTAGGGTAAGGTGTTTACACTCATAATCAATCCAAACACACGCGTAACCATAAGCTTGGCAATCATCTCAACTCTCGACTAAAGGAATAATTTCGACAATAGGATCACAAATGTCTTGCATTAGGTTGTAATGTTGGCTCTTTGGTAAAGGTAGGGAGTATATGGATAAGGTGACTCAATCACTAGTAGAGAATCAAAGAAGACTTACAGCTTTTCAACAAACAGCTTTACTTTCTTCTTTCTTCTTCAATGCTCTTCAATGCTTCTTGAAATTTGATTCCTCCTTCACTTTTGAACACCACATCCTTACTTGAAAATTTCTATTCTTCTTCCCTCTTTTCTTTTCTCTCTTTTTTTTTTCAAATAAGGGTACCAGTTTCAGGCACTACCCTTTTCATGGGGTACCAGTTTCGGGCACTACCCCTTTATGCAACAATTTAACCACTCTTTTCAACAATTTTCATCACTTCCAACTTATTCTCCTTTTATGTTTCTTCTCAAGATACCAAATTGACTCCTTCAACTCTCTACTAGGTAGGAATATTTAAGGCTAGCAAATGGATCAATTGGCTAATCACGTAGGCTTCCACAAAAATAAAGCTTTTAGGCTCAAAAGGGTTAACTACGGATATTTTCAATAGGTAGGATAATAATTTGGCTAGTGACTAATAAACAACAAAGATGGCCTAAGATCATTTCCTATCATCTAATTAAACACGTAACTTCAAGCAAGATATAAAGCCAAGTTCTAGAATACGTGTGTATGAACGATACTCACAAGAATAAACTGAATCATGCAATTTGTCATGATTGTAAAAGGCTCAAAATCTCACAGGGCTATAGGAATGAACGAGCAATCCTAATTAAGCTACATAGCTAATCTTCCTTGCACATTATCAAATTTCAAGCATCTCAATATCAAAGCACAATCTCAAACTGCTTCTCAACAATCACACATATAATCAAGTGCCAAGAAAAATCAGAAAAATCATCCTAGAGAACCATAAATCGACTACACCGACACTAGGATTAACACAAAACAAACAATAAACACCACAAAACACGAAACCTGAAAAATCGCAAAAAATCGAACCCTCAATATTCTCAAATAAATCAAAAATATTAAGAATCCGCAAAAAATCGACTCTCCAAGCAACAACACAATGTAAAAATTCTATTTCGACACTGCAAGACAAGGTATGTACGTTACCCCCCCCAAACTTAGATTAAACGAAGTGAGAAACTAAGTTTGCAAAGAAGTATATACCGCAGGCAAGCAACATCTAATAAAACTCCTACACCAACACAGACATATAAAAGCAATAAAACGGAAGGGACAGCCCCCAACAAGCGCTCATGTTTAACGTCGAAGAGTCACGACGGATACCTCTTTTTAACTACTGGATCGGAGGACAGTCTTTTCGCATCCTTACTTTCAAGTACTTCTTCCCTCTCTTATTCTCTACTCCAACCACCTTACCTTTCTTTGTCACTGAAACAGGACTCTTTAAATTCTTTTCCTCCCATGACTGGCTTGGTTCCTTCTTGTCAATCTTCCATTCTGTTGTAGGCTCACCCTGTGTAGCAAAACAAGGATCAAACAAGTTAGAAATTATAACACCAATATAAGAAAAAAAATCGGGAGGTATGTTCGGAGGCTTCAAATATGGATCATCCATTGTTCCTGCAACCAAAAGATTATCAAATATCACATTAGAGTTAGTAGTAGGAAAAGTAAGAGATACGCCTGGTCCTGCGATCTCCTCTACCACTTCAACTCTTCGGCTCTTTTGCTTCTCTTCCTTAGCAGCAGGCTGCATCTCCTCTTTAACAGTGGACTTCTTATTCTGATTCACTATGTCAGCAGTGGTCTTTCTTATCTGTTCATCCCTTGCATCACCTAATGCAAGTAACTTCTCAAGATAGTCAATACATGCATCATTGGACAAACTCTCAAACTCTGCATCAGGCAGGGTGAAGTCCTCTACTACTTCCACAGACTTGCAGTGCTGCTGATCTGTAGGCCACTGCATCTCCTTATTCAAAGAAAAGACAATCTCCTTATCATTAGCCCTCAGCCTCAACTCTCCTTTGAACACATCTATTAGAGCTCTCCCAGTTGCAAGGAATGGACGCCCCAAGATCAGAGGCGCACCATCCTTTTCATCCTCCATGTCAAGTACAAGGAAATCCACAGGAAAAGTCAAATTCGATACCTTCACTAGCACATCTTCAATCACTCCCTCGGGGTATGTCAACGACCGATCTGCTAACTGTAGGGCAACAGACGCAGGTTTCAACTCCCCCAAACTAAGCTTCTTGAACACTGATAAAGACATCAAATTTATACTGGCTCCTAAATCACACAGTGCTCTCCTAGATGGCCCTTTTCCAATCTCACAGGGAATGATGAAGCTCCCTGGATCCTTCAATTTTTCTGGAAGCTTTTTCTGAATAATGGAGCTGCAGTTCTCTGTCAAATTCACTGTCTCCACACTGTTAAGCTTCCTCTTTCTGGAGATAAGTTCCTTGATGAACCTAGAGTAATGTGGCATCTCTTCCAATGCTTCTGAGAATGGAATAGTGACTTGGACATCTCTCATGACATCAGCGAACTTACGAAACTTCTCATCAAGGCTCTTCGACAAGAATTTCTGAGGGAAAGGAATTGGTACTTTTGTGATCGGTAGTCCCAAACTATCTTTCTCGAATACCTGTTCCGCTTCTCTCAGTTTCTTCGCTCTCTGCCACTTTTTATCAGAAATTTCCAGATCAGATTGACTCTGTACAGAATTCGGACTCGCAGGAAACCCCGGAGGACAGCTCGTCGGCTCGCTCGAGCCGAGCGATGGACAAACTGAGCCGAGCAGGGTTCCAACTGAACCGAAGGGACCTTCTGAACCGGCTGGTGTGCCGCTCGGCGGCGATTGAGTCCGCTCGGCAGATGGCTCGGCCCGAGCGGATGGCCGAGCGGCGTCTTTTCCGTTCTGCTCCGCCCCTGTTTCGTTCTGCTTCTGTTCTGCTTCATGCTGTACAAGTTCTGTTACATCCTGCATTAGTGTTGTACCTTTATATTGCTTCCCGGACCTCAAAGTGATCGCATTTGCAGTCTCCTTCGGGTTTATTTCCGTATCCGAGGGAAACTTCCCTTTCTGCAACTGCACTTGCTGCTGATTTACTGTAGTGGAGATCTGCCCTATGTTATATGACAAACTCTTCAACTGCTTGTTCACTTCTTCATGTTGCTTTGTCATATTTGAATCCATGAGAACAATGCAATTATTAATCTTGTCAATATCTCCATCAGTCTTCTTCATATACCTGGCCAACACATCATCAATACTGGACTTCCCTTCTTCAGTCTTAGCACCAGGATCAAAATTAGGAGGATATGGAACTGCATTATTCGGATTTGAATAAGAGAAGTTCTCATGCCTCTGATTCTGCCAATTGCCTCCTTGATTATTAGGACCTCCCCCTTGGATATTCCTCTGGTTCGAATTACCTTGAGGATACCTATTTCCTTGCCAATTTTGAGGAGCTCTCGAACCTTGAAGACTCTGCCCCATAGCCCAATTAGCATCCTCGACCTCTTGAAGGTTCATCACTACATCATCACTAGCAGACCCTCGGTTGCCTCCCCCATTATTACCTGATATCAGAGTAATCAGGTTCTTATTCATCTGTTCCAATTGAGCGACAACCTTATCATTCTTATCAGCTTCAGAAAATTTCTCTTCAACCTTTGCAACTTTACCAAGTATATAAGTCCCTCGGATCCTCTCAGATGGCCAATCCCTTGAGTTCAAAGAGATATCATCAAACAATTTCTCTACTGCATTGGATGTCTTGCCAAAGATTGTTCCTCCAGCAGAAGCATCAACCAACACTCTCGATTCGTTGTCAAGGCCATTATAGAAGACACTGATGAGTTGAGACTTTTTGAATCCATGCTGAGGGCATCTCCTCAACGCATCAGTAAACCTTTCCCAAGCCTCTCCAAACGACTCATCTCTCCGCTGCTTGAATTGATTGATCTCCTGTTTCAGTAAAAGAACCTTTCCTGGTGGCATAAATCGATCCACGAACAACTGCTGCAACTCAGTCCAGTTTGAGCAACTGTCTCCCTTCAACTTATCATACCACTCCCTTGCCTTATCAACCAATGAAAACTGAAAAAGCCTCATCTTCCATCTATCATTAGTAGCATCAGCAGCTTTCACTGTATCCATGTAGCTGTTGAAACGCTTAAGATGGCCATAGGGCTCATCAAAAACGCCTCCGGCAACGGGGTTTTTCTCCACCATATGAATCAGGGCTGGCCTTATGTCATTCGCTTCATTCGCCTGAATTGCTCCAACTACGCCTGATCCTCCTAGATTGGTGGACTTGAATGTATCTCGGATGACGATGTCATCCTCATCAGTTCTATCTCCCATAATTGCAACTCAAGAAAAATTCAAGTAAAACAAAATTAAATCTCAACAAAATATTCTAATTAAATAAGTAATAAAAGAAAAATAAACAATTAAAACTGTCCCCGGCAACGGCGCCAAAAACTTGATAGGCTTTTTCTGCGCACTATAATTTAATCCTCAAGTGTAAGGATATCAATTGTAGCAGTAATCACCCAAGTTAAATTATCGAACCCAAAAGGACAGCTAATTATTTATTTTACTATTAATTACTAATTAATCAGAATTGAGTAACCAATATTCAGGGTATTGTAGTGAATTAATTATCTAAATTACTGAAATAATAAATAACTGAATTAATAAAAAGCAATAAAAATAAAAGCAAGTTTCTAATCAAGAGATAACGAACAGTTCTAAGGTATCAGGTAGAGACCAATTAATTTGGGTTATTAGACTTACGATTGTTCATTCATGCAGTTTTACTGAAAATACACCACATATCCCTGTTATCCCACCGAATATGATTCGATTCAAAGCTAACAGTCTAATCTGGTTTAAATCCTAAGGTGCGCAAATATTACCAAGCCTTATTCCTAGATACTAATCAAAGCAAGCAACAATACCTCCGGATGGTAAGCCTGACTAACAAGATATTTTCTGGAATTACTACAAGGTTCTATTCACTTCCTACTTGATTGTCTAATTGCATTGTTCCACTAAACAAATCAAGTATTTGATTAACCAGTTCATGAAATTAAAGTGCTTATAGCGGAGCTACTCTAATCCCTAACAGATAGACAATACCAATCATGAACGCACACAAGCTAACACAATAATCCAAGCATTATAGCGGATGTCATGAATATATAATGAAGACGTTACGAAGCAGATTAACATGTCTTAGTAAAATAAGTAAAATCAAAAGCTCAACTGCATAAAATCCCAATCTTTGGTCTAAATCCCCAAATCAATTAAATCAATCCATCAAACCCTAGAACTGTATAGGAAATTAGCCCATGAGATTAAAAGCAATCCTCATGGCTAAGCAATTCATAGCAATAATCAAAGTAATAGAAAGGAATAGATAAGAATTGTGAAACCCTAGTGTAGGAGCAATCTCACGTTCCTTCTCCGTCTCTTCAATCGCTTGATTTTCCCTCAATTAGCACTTGAAACCCTTGTAGAATTGGATGGAGGATGAAATCAGATTATAATCTGATATGGGTGTGATAGGAGTGTGGATTGATGATGGTTTATGGCTGGGCTCTCTCCGATTGACGTCTCGATCTCCCTAATTGTTTCTAAGATGGATGCAGGGCTGTTTTCGCGACGAATCTTGCGTCTGAATGACGAAATACACATATATATACGTTGCTGAATCGAACAGGCGTCGTCTGGGCCAGAACTGGGCCGCTCGGCTAGCCGCTCGGCTCGAGCTGGGTCCTGACCCGGCCGAGCGGCCAAAAACTTGATAGGCTTTTTCTGCGCACTATAATTTAATCCTCAAGTGTAAGGATATCAATTGTAGCAGTAATCACCCAAGTTAAATTATCGAACCCAAAAGGACAGCTAATTATTTATTTTACTATTAATTACTAATTAATCAGAATTGAGTAACCAATATTCAGGGTATTGTAGTGAATTAATTATCTAAATTACTGAAATAATAAATAACTGAATTAATAAAAAGCAATAAAAATAAAAGCAAGTTTCTAATCAAGAGATAACGAACAGTTCTAAGGTATCAGGTAGAGACCAATTAATTTGGGTTATTAGACTTACGATTGTTCATTCATGCAGTTTTACTGAAAATACACCACATATCCCTGTTATCCCACCGAATATGATTCGATTCAAAGCTAACAGTCTAATCTGGTTTAAATCCTAAGGTGCGCAAATATTACCAAGCCTTATTCCTAGATACTAATCAAAGCAAGCAACAATACCTCCGGATGGTAAGCCTGACTAACAAGATATTTTCTGGAATTACTACAAGGTTCTATTCACTTCCTACTTGATTGTCTAATTGCATTGTTCCACTAAACAAATCAAGTATTTGATTAACCAGTTCATGAAATTAAAGTGCTTATAGCGGAGCTA
Source organism: Pogostemon cablin (assembly GCA_023678885.1). NCBI lineage: Eukaryota > Viridiplantae > Streptophyta > Magnoliopsida > Lamiales > Lamiaceae > Pogostemon > Pogostemon cablin. The sequence goes on from CM042983.1 coordinate 4,232,355, forward strand.
CTCTAATCCCTAACAGATAGACAATACCAATCATGAACGCACACAAGCTAACACAATAATCCAAGCATTATAGCGGATGTCATGAATATATAATGAAGACGTTACGAAGCAGATTAACATGTCTTAGTAAAATAAGTAAAATCAAAAGCTCAACTGCATAAAATCCCAATCTTTGGTCTAAATCCCCAAATCAATTAAATCAATCCATCAAACCCTAGAACTGTATAGGAAATTAGCCCATGAGATTACAAGCAATCCTCATGGCTAAGCAATTCATAGCAATAATCAAAGTAATAGAAAGGAATAGATAAGAATTGTGAAACCCTAGTGTAGGAGCAATCTCACGTTCCTTCTCCGTCTCTTCAATCGCTTGATTTTCCCTCAATTAGCACTTGAAACCCTTGTAGAATTGGATGGAGGATGAAATCAGATTATAATCTGATATGGGTGTGATAGGAGTGTGGATTGATGATGGTTTATGGCTGGGCTCTCTCCGATTGACGTCTCGATCTCCCTAATTGTTTCTAAGATGGATGCAGGGCTGTTTTCGCGACGAATCTTGCGTCTGAATGACGAAATACACATATATATACGTTGCTGAATCGAACAGGCGTCGTCTGGGCCAGAACTGGGCCGCTCGGCTAGCCGCTCGGCTCGAGCTGGGTCCTGACCCGGCCGAGCGGCCTGCCCTCGAACTTGCCACGTCACTGGGGTCCAAGTGGGACCCCACTCGGCGCTGTTTACCGCCGCTCGGCACCCAGCTCGGCTCGAGCGGCTCGCCGAGCTGCTCCCGAGCTGGGCCGTTCCGGGTCTGTTTTGCTCCTCTTCCGATCCTGCCCTGTTTTACCCTGTTTTCTGCCTTCGAAACTCACAAAAACACCTTAATAGCCTTAAAATCGTGTAAATAGTTAAACATACACAATTCCATGCAAAAACGATCAATTTCCTAAGCAAAATGGTGTAATGTGCACACATAAAATGCGTGAAATTCCACTCTCAACAGACCTCATGCCCCGTTGTTGCATCAATCATGAGTTCAGTAATTGGTAATGGAAAGTCATCCTTCGGACATGCCATATTCAAATCTCAAAAATCAACACATACTCTGAGTTGCCCATTTTTTTTTCTTACCGGTACGATATTGGAAATCCATGTAGGATATTTGACTTCTCGGATCTTGCCTGTTTCGAGAAGCTTATTAACCTCGTCCTCAATCAAAGGAATCAACTCTGGTCGAAATCGACGCTGCATTTGTTTAACCGGCCGAGTTCCCTTTTTAATGGACAAGTGGTGCACTGCAATTTTCGGATCTAAGCCTGGCATTTCCTTATGCGACCATGCAAAGACATCTTTGAATTCTCGCAAAAGGCTGACATACTTTGTTTCTTCTTCAACATTTAGCAGAGCACTTATGTAGGTAGGACGTGGGTCATTTTCATCACCTAAGTTAATTTCTTTCAACTCATCAACAGTGGCTTTCACTCCTTCTTCAAATTGTGGAGGGGCATCTTCAGCATCTACTTCCTCCATTTGAGAATCTTCCACAGCAGTAATATGATTGGTGGAAGCTACACTTTCTCTATCATCACTATCATCTTTAGTAAAGATGATTCTTTGCACCTTATCTTTCAACACTCTTCCACTTGAGACAGTCAAGATATTTCGCCGATTGATGCGAGAATGATTTTGACTCCGAAGTTTTCGGAGATTAAGGGACTTGATATGATTTTGCCTCCTACACTTCCCTTTACAGGGTCCTAGCCTTTCGAAGACACTCCCAAGCCTTTCAAAAACAGATATTCTCTTGACTTCCCTACTACTTGCGTCAAACATATCCTCCGTGGATAAAGCTTCTCCCTCGGTGATATAATTTGTACTTGCTCTTCTAATTGCAATGCGGACTGGCTTTTGAGGGACATATCCCAAACCTGGCTTAGCCTTCTTAATAGTGTGACCATCATTTTTCAACATTTTCTGAGTAACATTGAGCCCATGTCCTGGTGGGTTGATAGTTTCTTGACACACCTTGCTCGCCATCGCTTGTTCCCTTGGTTCATAACCAGCCTTCATAAGGAGTTTATAAGCTTGTGGACTATACGACTTGGTTATTTCGGCTTCAAACACTTCACCATGTTTGGTCTTTGGTCCTTCAATAGGACGTGTGAACCCTTTGAGTGGTGGAGAAGAAAGTTTACTAGCATCAATTTTTGTTAAAGGCAATGTCAACTCTTCCGAGGTCTCAAGCCCTTTGCCTTTGTTCTCCTTGAGAGTGGCAGATGATGTACTACCCTCCTCATCCTTTATTTGTTTATTGCCCCCATTATCTTGCACTGGGTCTTCTTCACGCTTTACTTCCTTTGTACTCTTGAAGAAATATTTAGCATCGGCAAAGTAAGCTTCAGCTTCAGTAAACGGTTTGTCGTCACCGAATACTCTTTTCACGTTGTCACCTTCACTATATTTGAAGCACAGGTGTAATGTAGAAGGAATCACACCATTCTCATGTAGCCATGGGCGCCCCAAAAGCATGTTGTACGAAGTTTTTGCATCGATAACATGGAAGAGGTCTGTGGATTTCATCTCATCAATTAGCAAATCAAGAACTATTGTGCCCAGAGTCCTTTGTCCCTCATGGTTGAACCCTTGGATCATCAATCGGCTATGATTGAGTTCATCCATTGGTATTTCTATCTTCTTCAACATTCTCAAGGATAAAATATTCACTGCTGAACCTCCATCAACAAGTATGCGATTCACTCGCATCCCTTTAGTGTAACCAGTCACAAATAGAGGTCGATTATGAGATTGCATACCCAACAACATATCTTCATCCGTGAAGGTCACCTTCATGGAGTAAGCTTTACCCTTAGTTTCAAGTTGTTCACTTTCATTGTCCTCATTCACGACATGACATGAGCCTTCATTATGACTTTCTTTTACAAAAGTGAAGTTTGTGCCCGCCTCATCTTCTAACACGATTTTCCCTTCCTTAACCAGTTGCATGATCTTTTCCTTAAGAACGAAACAATCATGAATTGGATGACTCACCAACCTATGATATTTGCATTATTTTGGGTCATTAGTTCGGCCGGCTTCTTCTGGACGTTTCATCTCAGGAAGGTCAAGGAGCTTATTTTTCATCAGATCATCAAATATGCCAGAAAGGTCTGAGTTCAGAAATGGATACTCTTTTTCTTGCATCTCCTTCAGAGTTAACCTTCTTTGCCCCCACTCTTGGGCAACTTGCTTCCCTTTGTCTTTCTTATCATTTTCATTCTTTCGAACCTTGACCGTCATAATATTTGTGGCCATTGACTCTTTGTTGGAACTTTTAACATAGGACTTGCCCCCCCTTTTGAAATCTTGTTTATCTTTAGACTTGTAGGAGTCCGACATCGGTGAATGTTTGATTCCACTAGCAGCCATACTTAATTCCATGTCATGGGCCCTAGTAGCCAATTCTTCGAAAGTCTTAGGTTGAATTCCTTTGAGTATATAAAGGAGATTCCATTCTATCCCTTGGATACACATCTCAATAGCAGACTCTCCGGATAATCGGTCCTTGCAATTTAAACTCAAATTTCTCCATCGATTAATATAATCAATCACATGTTCTTCCTTCAATTGACGGGTATTAGTTAACTCAGTCATGCTAACAGTTCTTCTCGTGCTGTAAAAACGATTAAGGAACTCATGTTCCATTTGTGCCCAACTATCAATGGATTCAGCTTGCAAGTCGATATACCAATCAAATGCATTTTCTTTGAGAAAGCGAACGAACTGCCTTATCATATGGTCTCCATAAGTACCAGCGTCATGGCAGGTCTCAATAAAGTGTGCTATATGCTGCCTCGGATTTCCTTTGCCATCAAACTGTTGGAACTTGGGAGGCTGGTAGCCAGCTGGCAACTTCAAGTTGCCCACTCTTTTCGTGTATGGCTTGACATAAGTAACAGTAGGCTTGGAATTCTCCTCAAACCTTTCTTTTATTGTTCCAAGTATAATATCCTTGAGTTGATCTACTTGGAGCATTCCATCAGCTGAAAGTGGCAACGTTCCTTGAGTTTGCTCCTTTTCAATAGTCTGGCGCCTTGTGACCTCTTCCACTTCACTATCGTCCATGACTCCTTTTCCGTTTGCATGGCTAGTCTCCGCGATGTCTCTTTTCATCAATTGGGAGATCTTTGTGTCTTGAGCTTCTATGTGTTTCGTGAGCCCCTCGATAGCTTTCATCATGTTTGCTAATTGTTCCTCAACAGTCGTGGCGCATGCCATCATTACTGGAGCTGCAACGGAGTCAGATGAAGAGTTTGAAGATGCAAAATCTTCATCACTATCATCTTTCATAAGTAGTTGTTTTCTCGAAGCCTCCTCAACCGAAGGGTTGGATCCAGATGAGGCTTCCGAACGAGCTTTTTCTGACATGCTCCTTGTAACAACAACAACATATTCAGTCAATGCCTCTGAGAGCTTAGAAGCAGCAGTCCTACCTACAGCAATCCTAACAGGAGTCATATCGTACTTTCGAGCTTGTAGAAAGAAGAGATGAGAGGTAGAGACTGTCCCACTGGGCGTGCCAAAATTTGTAACAACGAATTTTTATATTTATAATGAAATAAACACAAAAGAATTACAATGATAATCCAGACGGATTGAACTTGAAAACTTAGGAAACAATCTCTATCAATCCTCTGATTCTTCTCTCGAACCAATTTGGACTTTGACTTTGACTTGACTTGTTGACTTGACCGTGTGGACTGTGTGTGTTGAGTCGGATCTTCAGTTGAATCTTGTCCGAACTCGGATTTGGGATCTTATAACGTTAATCCAGAGGCGTCGAGCCTTTGTTTGGATTAAACGTACTTGATCCGAAGAACACTCGATCTGGGAGGCTTAGCACCTTAATCCCGGGTCGTATGTTGTTCTTGGCGCGAAGAACACCAAAGAACTCAGTATATGAAGAACGCTTGATTTGGGGGGCTCCGCACCTTAATCCCGAATCGTTTGCCGTTCTTGACTTGAAGATGCTTGAAGATCTCAAGGGAGCGCTGCTCGTGTTCTTGATCTCTTCAGAGCGTTTATGTCTTCGAGTCTTTGAATGTGTGTCTGGAGTGAATGAAGGAGGGCTCCTTATATAGGTGAAGGATGAGGATACTCCATAAATATCTCGCAATCTGATTGGTCCATGACAGATTTGGCCTGGTTATGCGGGCTTGGGCCGTTCCAAATATATCACAGCTTGATTGGTCATTGCTTAATTTGACCTAATTCTGGAACCTTCCATGCTTTACTTAACTTAGGGGTCAAGATTTACTTAATTTAAACCCTACTTAATTTGTTGGGTATTAAATTAATTATCAATTATTTATTAATCTATTTTAGGAATTAATTTATTAAATCCCCAAAATAAAATATAATAAATTAAAATTGATATTTAATCAATAAAATCCACGTGTCGCCATTTGATTGGACCGTGAATTTTAATTGCTTACAGACCCAAAACTCTTTTTATAAATGGATACATAAAGCTGGTCATAAACTTAATTAGGGATTCTGAATTCTAATTTAAAATAAACTAAATTAGACAATTACCCCTCTACATGATAATGAGAATATATACTTAATTGTATCAATCATACAAAAATAACTCAATTCATAAAATATCATTAATTACTATAAATTATGCCAACAATACATAATTCTCAATTCTGTAACGCAACCAAAAAATATCAGTGCATTATTTAGCTAACCAAAATTCCTCAGCAATCATTAGTATGACAATTTTATAATCCAAATTACAGAAAATAGCATTTTGATTTCAAATTTTTAAATGAAATCGTACACGCATACGGTGATGACAAATTGTTGTAATGCTTAAGTTCATAACATTTCAATCATGAACCCAGACACGAATTCCAAGATAAAGTCAAAAGAAATTTATGAACAAGGATGAATACTTTAACATGTTAAAATATTAGTGATCAGACCATCACGCTATGAAGCCAAACCATATTCCATTCCAATGACAAGTTGACCAACAAGATTACATCAATGCATGTTCCAATTGCATATGAACATCAACATAATTTCGTGTAAATATCAATATAAATTCTCAGAATTGGCCCACATTAACAATTATGGAAATCAATTGTAAATAAAATGGATTCAATAAAAAAACCTTATTAAATTAATAAATAATCCAAATAGATTATTAATATTTGGAATTCAAAAACCATCTTGAATGTGGCTTAACAGCAAGAATAGACTTGAAATATAGTATAAAATAAGCACTCTTAATCTGAAAATTGCTAAACAATTAGTCCGATCTAAAATTATCATTTTTCCCCAATGATTCAAATATAAATATTTGGATCTAACACATGATTTCAAATCTCAGAGAATCATAAATATTATAAATATTTGGATCTAACACATGATTTCAAATCTCAGAGAATCATAAATAGGGTGTCTCTGATACCACTTGTAGGAAATAAATCCTTTAAAACCTTAACCCTATTATGATAAATTGAAATCAAACTGTAATGCGGAATAGTACCTTAATCCAGAGTTAGGTGGAACACGATCAATAGGTATTATGGCCTTCCTCAACTAAGCCTCTTTATTCCTTATGGAACCGTAGTAATCCTTTTTCCGATGGGAGAAGGGAATCTAATATCTTAATTTTATAAGTTCACGATACACCAAATGTATATTCTTAACTTGTATACATAGTGGTGAATTTAAGGCAAAGGCATGCAGGGATGAGAATATTGCATGCACCCTTATAAATTACCTTTTGGTTTTTGACATATTTCATTCATGTAGTTTATAACTTTATATCCTATCTTATTTCTAGTATTTAATATTTATTTTTGGAATATAGTATTAATTATTAATGAATATAAATAATTAATTGGAACCGATTGAATCCAAGCTACGATCTAAATTTAATTGTGTTATAGTACACTGCTTTTTTTTTTCCATTCAAATTGATTCCAAATAGAATCCATGCAGTTACGACTTGCATTAACCTCAAGTCCACACAAATTTGGTGCTAATAAATATATTTTTTTGAAATATTATTATTATTATTATTGGCTACGTTGTCGGAAAGGAAAGAGAAGCTGAGAATCGTTGACTGCTATCCACCAGTGAAAGAGAAACTGATTTTTCATTGAAACGTTGGACCTCATCGTAGAATCACTAAATAGAACCATGCAGTCGATATTTAAGTAGACAGGCAATCACATTATTCCAACGTTTCTTTTTCCACATTCTTTCTTTCTTTTGTCGAAAACCAGCAACCATGCAAGCCTCCATTTTATCCTCGTCCCTGATCATCCTTACACTAGCTGTGCTAGCCCATTCATACCCCAACCCTAACGTCGGAGGCGGAAGCTTCACGCCCGGTCCGTGGAAAAACGCGCATGCTACCTTCTACGGTTCACCCGATGGCTCAGGAACATTCGGTGCTCGATCGCATTAATATCCATTCCTTTGATTGAAAATGCATGTTTTTTACTTATATATGACAGTTGAAACCATGCAGAGGGAGCTTGTGGGTACAACCAGAACGACAAGAGTATTTACGGTGTGGAGACAACCGCGTTGAGCAGTGCATTGTTCAAAAACGGGGCAGGGTGCGGAGGTTGCTACGAGATCAAATGTGCTAGAGGGGGGAAAGGGTGCAAGCCGGGCAACCCTTCCACCCTGGTCACTGCGACCAACTCGTGCCCTGGAGGGGGGTATGGGTGGTGTAACCCCCCCAAAGAGCACTTTAACATGTCTCAACCTGCTTTTCTCAAGATTGCTGAATACAAGGCAGGAATTGTTCCTGTTCAATATCGCAGGTAGTATTCAAACAAACGATATATGTTGACGAGGGGTACAATGACGACAAGATTCAATTGTTTTATAGGGTTCCATGCAAGAGGAGAGGCGGTATTAGGTTCAAGATAACCGGAAACCCTTACTTCAACATGGTGGCTATCACGAATGTGGGAGGAGCAGGAGACGCGATCAAGGTTGAGGTCAAAGCTGGAAACAAGCCATGGACGACTTTGAGTCGGAATTGGGGCCAGAAATGGGAGTCCAGAGCACCACTCACTGGCCAAGATCTCACCTTCCGTGTCACCACCAGTGATGGCAGAACAATGGTTTCCAATCAAGTCTGCCCAAGAACCTGGCAATTTGGTCAGACCTTTCAAGGCATGAACTTCATATGAGAGAGACCATCCCTTTTTCAACTAACGGTCAAAATTCAGTCTTAGGTTAAACAAAAACTCACCTCTCAATCAATGTTAAATGAGAGATTATGTACACAAGACAAATTTTGAACATATATAGCTAAGTAACCATCATTTTTTGAATATATTGAAAAGCTTTTCTTCATACCATTTTCAATTTTAATCAAGAAAAAGGCAAACAATGAATAATTCATAACTATGTGTACTAATAGTACAACAGACCATTTCAAGGCTCCAAAATTAGCATCTCAAAAATTGTCCTCAAGGCCGCAGTATATAATTGAATACATCAAGATATATTTACAGCATCCAAGTAAACTCACCCGTCATCATTTAAGCTCCATGCAGAAAATTTGCTATGTACTTGAACTTTGTTTCAAGTGGATAATACAGGATATCTGCACATCAAGACCAAACATGTCCATCGTCCAACTTCTTCTGCTTCTTCTTTTTCCTCCTTTCTTTTGTTTGTGTCTGTCCATCAGCATGCTGGGCATATCGTGCACGAATCTCCAATAATTTATTTTTTGCATCTCGAAATGGTGCATCAGACTTCGCATCCATCAATTCCTGGGAAAAAAAAATAAGTGTTGGGTATTAGCGATAAAATATGATGTCTTAAATAGTGGGTTCAGATCTAATTACCTTTATATGGTCCATCGCTGCTAAATTGAAGCCTAAAGTATCTTTGCATTCCTGCCACAATCATAATCACAGACATCAACAAACATGAACAGATTGTGTTTGAACTGAAAGGGCAAAAGTTTGATCTGGAAGGTAACATTCAAGATTTAAACTTGAGAAACCATCTACTAGCACTAAGGATATGTTGCTAGCATGCTTAGCATCCAAATAAGTTGGGAATTCAAGAACTTTAACACTACAATTTTTTTATGAACTTCCTTCAATGATAGTGCTTCTGTTTGTTTTTTTGGAATAGCAGATAACCATACTGCTTGTACTGTTATACCATGACAAATAGAACAATTAATAGCTGCATTTAATTTTAAAATAAAAGGGCTATGATGGCCCATATAGCATCATTCCAGAGAAACACTTATCATTATGAATTACCTTGACCCTTGCATGCAAGAAGTCTTTGAGAAGAGATAAGATGGGTCTGGCTGAGACAGTTGAAGTTAGTTGGTTATGATGGATTTGCAACAACACACTGGCAACCCGACACACAAGCTCAACCTGGAAAAACATCAAAATCCAAATAGATCATGTGATAATGATCCTGACTGATATTGTTAAACAGGAAAAGAACCCACAGAAATTGTTCTTTATCTTAAGAGTACCCATAAATTATAATCACAGACCAGTCACAGTTTTTAGATGGGATGTTTCATTGTGTTGGGACAGACTAATGAGAAAATGTAAAAATTGTGTTGGGACGAAGGAAATAATAAAGTTGTGCCTCAAGTTCAGGCAGCGGGCACCTTTTCCCATAGGCACCAGCATTTTAATTCACAATAACAAAAGAAAAAGGACAAGGCATCTATTTATTGAAATTTGAAAGCATATACCCCAGCACATGCCGATTATTCTCAGCATGTCGATCACACTAACCTTATCAGGGTAGGCAATCCAATCTTTCAAATAAGAGAAAACCCTCAAGGAATCAGAGAATGGTAAAGCCTGCAAGATTGCACGTGAACAAATAAATAAAGCCTCATATGCGAAATGGACAATACAGAAGATTACACCAGACACAAAATTTGGCATCGCTGCAATTTTCAAAGCTACCTTAGACATACATAAGTCGCTGGTCATAATTGTTAGCTGTAATTATTGCTCAAGGTGAAAGTTACATGATAACCAAAGAAATTTACAGGAAAACAAAGGAAGCAAGGAAGTTATGGCCAAAAGTTCAAAGGAGAAAGGACCAGATAAAAGGATTTCTGAGAGGGGAAAAAAGAAATAGAGAGAACTGCCACGTGACTCTAAAGGTCAACACTGCAGGGTTGTTTCCAAAATCAAAGGGGCGCATGTTGATGAATTTGAGAATGTGTCCTAGAGGGAAGACATCTGACCTAATATTAGTTACACTCCTATTGGTTTCTAGAATTTAGATTTTTAAACTCAATATTCTTTGTAACTGAAGATGAAAATTATAGCACAAGCTATCCCATTTCCTGTTACAAAAAAAAAAGATGTAGTGGTAAGATTAGGATATCAGAAAATTATCCAAAAATTCTTCCATTTCTATCTCTCTCATTCTATTGTGTTTTATACAGGGAAAAAACCTATTTCGTTTCATACAATATCACACCTGAATGAAACATGCATGGACACCAATGCAGAAACTGACAATTTTCCTCTATATTATTGAACATGCGAGATTTTACAAGCAGAAGCCATATCCACCAAACTTACTAGCAATGCCTGCTCCAGATCATTTGTGTGAACACTTGATACTGCACGCATAACATACTCAGATGGAGATGCACCAAGCATAAGAATGTTTGGCCTGAAATCAGCAACTTTCCCTTTCGATTTAGCCTCCTGAAGTCACAAAAAAATAGGGTCAAAGTACTGTTCAGATAAATTCCCAAATCCTGAGTCAACCCAACGAGGCGCATCATTTACAATAAAAAAAAATCACAGATAAAGGCATTGAGTATCAGGCATAGTTTTCTGACTTGCCCTAATAAAAATAATAATAATAATATAACCACCTCATATTCTGCAATACGATTCAGTTCTTCCTCTGCTGTATCTAGTGCATCCAGAATAGCATCGGCAGCAGTCACAGTTTCTCCAGTTTTCTTTCCTGCTAATGCTACAGCTCCTTCTTCTGGTAGTTCCTCCTTTAGAGAGTACTTACTTTCAAATGCATTATCCATGTCAGATTCAAACATCTCCTCCAGCCGCTTTTCTTTCTCTTCCTGAAAAGTACAATAAAGTGGAAACATGGACATGATTTTTGCAAAACTAAGTATCACTCCTCATTAACAAAAAAAGGCTGCGAAAGAGTTTAAATCAAAGAACATGGTGTAACTACAATCTTAGCATACAAATCAATACCTCAATAAAAAAGGGCTCTTCAGTACGATCCCAACGGCGAATGGATCTATCATGAGATCCTGTTACAAGAAAATCGCCACGATTGCTGACTGCAAGACACCAGACTTCTGAATGGTGACCCTCGAGAGTTAAAAGCAATTCAAACTTGTCCGCATCCCAGTACTTCACTAGGCGGTCTTTTCCCACAGTGAACATGTAATGAGTATTTCTAACAAACTTAACTGCCATGACACTGCATTGAAAATAGGATATCTGAGTTATCACCATAATTATTTTCCATGATTCAAAAAGTGAAGCAAGCGAGGTTAAAGAGTTCTACATCATATTTCATCTAGCAAGTATAAAGTTACCTATCGGAGTGGGCAAAAAGGGATTTATGGCAGTCACCAAAATCCAAACCCCAAATCTTCAAGTTTTTGTCAGCAGAGCCAGTAACAATCAAATCCCCATCAGAAGATATGTCCATACATAACACAGGCAGCTTATGACCATACAAGGAGAGGAAGAATTTAAGGGAGTCCATAAAGAAGATCTGGATCAATTGAGTCAGCACATATAATTAGGAATGTATTAAAATGAATAAATATTTCAACCGTAAAATCCTGAATAAAGCTGTAACTCAATCAAACCAAAACATTTTTATTGCTTGAATTTATGAAACAAACTAAATTACAGCTAATCAAGTTCATCATAATAAGAAAGAGAAAAACAGTCAGTCAGACCCTTGTCCACAGACAACAAATTTATTAATTTAAACTACAAACATGATTTTTTTTTTTTGTATTAAACACAAATAAATAGATAGTTTCTATAGAACTGACAATTTCGGCTCAAAGCGAATGATATAAGCTGAAAAATCACCTTCAATACACTCTTTATTTTAACATTGAAATTTAGAGAATCTTCAAATTTGGAGAGCCAAAACAACTCTTCATAATTTATTGCATTAAATGTCATTTGGTTCTTTTTTTGTTTTTGCTAGAGAAAAAATAGTTTAAAAATTTATTAGAAAAGAAAATACTTATTGAACACTGAAAAAGAAAAATTAATGTGTGTAGCAGTATGAAAAAAATATGGTTCATTTTTAAGAAGAAATCCTATCCATATTATGAGAATGTTCTTCAAATTTTAAAGAAACTCTTCGGAATGCTCTAACAATTGAAAAATGTCATCCAAACCTTCACTGTGCAATCCAACAAGGCAACAGCAATATATTTACCCTCCGGACTGACAGCAACCACCACAACATCATCATTCATTTTCATGTTTCTCACTGCAGATATGGTCAGATGTTTATGATCCTGTAAAACAGCGGTAATTGACACAACATTAACATTTATCTTCTATACAAATAGGAATCACACACACACACACACACACACAAAATAAATAAATAAATAACTTCAGCATGGAATTATTAGAATATTCTGTTGGCAGGAAATTCAAGAGAAAGATGCAGGAAGAGGAAAGAGAGCAACAATTAATGAAACACACCTTATCACGCTTTTGCAATTGGTACTGCCAAAACTTTACATCCTGGTCTGCACTCCCCGTTACAAAACCATCTGCTGTTTCATATATAGACTGGACCGCGCCACCATGAGCTTCAACTACTTCGAGACAAGTACCACTCTGAACATCAATTATTTCAAGTGTCCCACTCTTTGTGCCAACAACTGCATACTTATTACCAGGGACAAACAGTCCACACAATCCATATCCTGAATCAATAGTTCGAAGGCAAGATCCGGTACTAGGGTTCCAAATTTTTATAGTGCTGTGGCTTGTTGACATTAAAAGAGTATTATCTGAGCTAAGAGTGACACTTCTCACATCAGAACGATGTCCCTGGAGCTCAATTACACTTGTTTTTGCTGCTGAAGTGCTCTCAATTGAATAAATTTCCAGTAAATTGTTGTTTAAAGACAAAGCTAGAGTTGCCAGTGAACCTTTTGCTGTTATAGGAGAGAAAGATATAGAGCTTATCTTTTTCTTGGCTCTTAAAACCTGAAGAGGCTTAAAGACATCAGGGACAGTGACAAGGAGCTCATTACCCTCCACAACTTCAACATTATTTCCATTTTCAGTGGTATCAGATTTTCCCCTTGAAACTTTTTTCACTTTTCTGTTGACTCTTCTTTTGGCCTTCCGTTTAGATTCAGACTCATCCAGCACACGAAATATTTCAACCATTGTCCCAGCAACCTGACAAGCCAGCAAATTACCAGACCTGTCGAACTGCACCATCGAAACCCTATCCTTGCTCTGACGTTGTATATCACCATAATGCTTCAGAACTTCCCATTTGTTTTGGACAGAGGCTTTTCCATTGTCAACATCAGATTCAATTTTCTCCAGTAAAGGTTTTTGGTCTGACACATCATTATTAATTGAGTAAAATCTGAGCTCGGGGTCACCAGACCCAGAGACTAGATATCTTTCAGAGGGATCAATATCAATTGACCAAATTTCACTATGATGCCCACTAACAATTTGTACACAGTGTTGTGTTTCAAGATCCCAAACCCTCATAAACTTGTCCTTTGATGAACTGACAATTTTTTTACTGGAATCTAGGAACACAAGATCAGTTACCTATAGTTAAAGGAAACACGCAATAATAAGAAAAATAATATCCTGAAATTAGAGGTCCATTGAAAGTAAAGAAATCACATTTAACTTTAGAAACCATATCATAGAGTATAATTAGTGGGTTATCTTGAGGGTGTTTTGAACCTGATCGCGGTGTCCTTGAAGCCGAAAGAGGCCAGCTTCACCAATTACATCCCATAAAATTATGTCACAGTCTTTACTTCCAGAAGCAAGTAAGGATCCAAGCTTGTTGTACCTTAGGATTGTCACAGCAGATCTATGTCCATTTAGAGTGGTTTCGCATGTTCCTTTTTCAACATCCCATATTCTTACAGTACCATCAGCATAGCCGCATGCAATCTGAAAAACTCAAGCCCAATCTGACTCTTAAAATCATTATCCAATAAGGTAATCTAAAAATATTCTATACATTTAATACATTATTAGGTTGGTGTAAATTTGTCCATAGCTAGAGGCAAGATTAACTAAACAAAGAGAGATTCAAGTCCAAACAGTAACATATTTTCTACAAACAAGGACAAATGCACGAGAGCATAACCTCTGTTTCAACTTCTAAATCTTTTCACTATGACATCTAAATATATCGTCAGCCAAAAGCTTCCCACCTAAGTAATTCAAATATTCATATACATAACAAATATCAGCAGAAACTATTCTCGTTGATACCCATAGAAGTACATAAAAGAAACTCCACAGTTAAATAGATAATTTTTAAGCTAGAATGAATTAAAAATTAACATATTAGACAGCATTACTTGAGAAGTAGAGGAGGCAGCAATGGATGTAACAGCAAGAGACGGTCCGCGCGAAGAGGAGGAAGGGGATGGAGCTAGGGCTTTGGTGCAGATTCCCTGACGGACGTGCCACACGCAAAGCTTATCCAACGCCGCCGCAAAAAGGTGCTTGCCGGAACTGTCATATGTTATGTTACAATCCACCGACACTATCACCCCAAACGACGCCGCCGCCTCGTACCGGAGGTACGCCTTCACCATATTCTTTGATCCTTGCTCGTCGGTGGTGGCGGAGAATATGAAACTGGAGAAGATTAATGTTCAGAGGGCTTAGGGTTTAACGCTGCAATTTCTAAACCGTTTGTTTTTAGTTCCCTCTTCATTTTAAAAGCTGAGTGTCGAAATATAACGAACCAACTCGGCCCAAAATCCAAATAGTGGATCCTTACTCTTAAAGCCCAAACCTACTCTGATGAACATTAATTTTGGGCCCAATAATGTCAGACCCGATTTATAAACAATGAACCGAATCATAGAGTTGTAATATTGTATAATTAGATTGACCTAATTTAATGGGGTAAAAATTCAGGTGAGACAACCTCACAAAATGATATTATGAGATAAATAAAGAGTAATAATATTTTTTATTAAAAATAATATATAATCGATGAAAAATGATAGTCGTCAAATTGAATTATTTTATGAATAATTTATAAAATAAAGAATAACTAACCAAGAAAAAATATAGTATCACCCAAAATTTGCTCATTTAATTTAAATGGTTTGACAATAGTTTAATATATAAAATTTCATCGTCAATTCGTTTGAAACTATATGAGTTAGCCCAGGTGTACAGACCTGTAATTCGTGCATTCGAATATACTCCATCCGTCCCACCGAAAAGTCTCTATTTTATTATATTGGGTGTTCCATTTAAATGTCACTATTTTCCTTTTAGTAAAAAGGTATCACATGTGTCCACCACTCACTACTAATACAACTGCCCACTATATATATAAAATAATAATACTTATTAATCTACGCAAAAAATAATCGGTTACGTTCCACGGGAAGGAGGGATTATATAGGATTGACACAAAATTTTATTTAAATTTATGTTTCAAAGTTGATGTTCAGAGTTGATTGGTATGGTATCATATCATATCAAATGTAAAGCTACAAGGGGTAATTAATACTACTACGTAACATGACATTCGGAAAAGATAAGGTAAAAAAAAAAAAATGTGGCAAAAACAAATAGGGAATATAAGCTACATAATTTTTTTGAATGAAGATGCTTGCCGGATGTTTACTTTTCATTGACGTCTCTTTTTATCTATAGTATTTATTAATCATTATAATGGACCACTTTGTTTTTATATCATTCAAATGCCAACCCAATTATACACACTCAACTATTTTAAAATATATAAATAAATGAGTGATTTTTATTTAATTTGATCACTCACACTGTCACAAAACAACTCATTTGACATGATATTGTTTGGCAAAAAACATTATAAATATAAAATTATGCCCTGAATGTACCTGTATTCATTTTTTATAGGATCAAATGATTTTATTTATATAAGTATATAATTTAATTATACTCTAGTAATTATTTACTCCGTGTGGCACACTTTTCATTTTGGGTTGTCCACAAAAATTTGCACACTTCTAAAAAAGCAAAAAGTCAAACATAATCACCCTTTCCCATACATTCTATTTACAAAAAATCACCCACACCTAGAACCGGCAAATGGGCCGGGCCGGGACGGCCCGATACGGGCCACTGGGCCAAGTCACATTTATGGGTCGGGCCGGGCTTGTCCTGGTTCTTGGCGGGCCTTATTTTTTGTGACCCAACTTAGCCCACACCGGGCCATCGGCCCATTTTTATCCATTAATATTTATTTATTTTTTAATTTTTATTTAAAAAATAATTTAAAATTTAACTACTTTAATACCTATAATAATTATATTAGTCAATATTGAATATTATTCCCAAATTTATAATTAGATATTAACGGTAAATAATCTACTGAAGTTAATTATTATTAATTTTAAATCAAATAAATTATAATTGATTATTAGTGGTTGAATATATAATTAATAGTTGTTAAATAACGGAATTGCAACTATTTAACATTAGTAATCACGATTATTATGTGATTAAAATTATATTATTAGCATCTAACTTATTGTATTATGATATAATGGATTTGAATCTAATTTTAACAAATTTCAACAATATTAAATCTTTATATATATATATATATATATATATATATATATATATATATATATATATATAAATTTTTTTATTCGTCTTAACTTTATTTCTATCATATAGTAATCAAAATATTCAAGTAAAATATAAAATTCATATATAATTTGAAAATTATAACTATTTTAGAAAGTTATTTTTATATATTTAACATTAAGTTATTTAAATATAATTTATAAATCAAATATTACAAATAATCTATAATTAAATATTAAATTAAATATAAATAAAATTACGGGCAAAAAAAGGCCATAACAATGGGCCAAAGGTGGGCCGGGCCATTTGGGCCACCGGGCTTGATGGGCCGGACCAAAATGACCCGGTTCTTTTCGGGCCTACTTTTAAATGGTCCAATTCAACCTACTTATGGCGGGTTACAGGCCGGCCCGTTGGGCCGGGCCATTTTTGCCGGCTCTATCCACACTTAACACACCTAACATACTTTATCATTTATTTATTACCAAAAAATATCATAATACCTCTAAAAGTTACTCCCTCCGTCCCACCCAAATAGCAACATTTTACTATATTGGGTGTCTCATTCAAATTGCAACATTTTCCCATTTTAGTAAAAAAAATACACAAATGGCCCACCACTACCCATCACATCTCTCTAATACACCTACCCACTTTACATAAAATAATAATACTCCTTAATCTACGTGCAAAAAACAAATGTAACTATTTTCCCAGGACGGAGGGAGTATTACTTTCTTAATCCCCATGTCAAAAAGAAGGGTGCAGAATTTCCTGGGACGAAGGGAGTATGCAATATAGACATAATGTGTATCTTATACGGCTAGGACTCCTTTTCAATAAGAAAAAAGGATATTGGTAAGCATTTCCATTTTCTAATGTTTATTCTTGTCTTGTATTTATGCAGATTTGGTCAATTTCACGTGGGTAATATATATATATTGGGTGCAACTATATGTGTATATTTTTTTATTCTATTTTGTATACGTGTTTTGTAATAATTGTATACTTTTTTCACACTAAATTTTCCATTAAAAAAACTAACATTCATATGTGTATAACTTTTTATTCAATAGTGTATACATGTTTTTTTAATAATTGTATATTTTTTACACTCAATTTAATTAAAAAAACTAACAATTAAATTGTATATATTATTGCTCATAATTGTATATGTTTTTTGTTATATTTGTATATGAGTGCACGCGGGTGCACACTATAAATAGCCATATATATATAGAGAGAGTGTGACTTTGTAAATTTGGTTCACCACGTAAACAAATTGTACGTGGTGTACCAAATTTACAAAGACTCATATATATATATATATATATATATATATATATATATATATAATTTATAAATTAATTCTTTAATATATATAAAAAATTATTCTAGAACTATTACTCTATTAAGTGAAAAATATTACTTCAACTAAATAAGAATGTATAAGGTCACAAAATATCAGAATAATATTTTTTTATTTAAAAGAATACTAGTTTATCTCTCAAAAGAGTAATTTTTTTGTACATTAAAGGGAAAAATATCAATTTTGAAACTCTAGAATGGGCCAAATCCAACTTCGATACTCAGGTTTGGTAATTTCTCAAAAGTGGTCATTCGGTGTCCAATTTTAGTAATGTTTTGTCCACATTTGATCCTTAAAGTTGTCGAAAAAAAAGGATCAAATGTGGACAAAAAAGACCAAAATGTGGACAAAATGACTAAATTCGGATATCGAATAACCACTTTTGAGAAATTATCAAATCTGAGGACTGAAATTGGATTGACCTATTTTAAAGGACTAAAATTAATATTTCCCATATTAAAGGATAATTTCCGATAATTTTCTATAAAACTAAGTGCAATGTGAACTCTACTCACGTAATCATCTGTCATACATTAATAACGTGTTCTAAAAACGTTATGCAAAAAGTGATACATTTTGTAAACAATGTAATTTATGTTGAGAAATACTTTTGGTATTTTAAAATTATCCAAATCCCCCATTAGTTGATCATCAGAATGAATCAAATCTTACATTTAGTGAGTGTGTAAATAAATAAAGATACAATCAACTTAAACTACAACATGGATTATAAAATTAAAATTCTGAAATAATTAGTTTAAAGGATATCCCAAGTTGTTTGAGTTAAATTTGAATCGCATTTAAATAAATAAAATAAATATTTAGACTGAATTTCCGAGGGAAAATTATATTTTTTGTCCCTTAAGAATTGCTCAATGCCAAAAAAGTTTTAAAATTGGCAGATTCAGTTTCATATGAATTTTTCATCAAAATCTGTTAATAGTTAACGAAATATTCTGAACCGTTAACAAGATCAAAATGGTAACTTGTAGATTTGATTCCATAATTTGCAAAAATAATCCCCGAAGAAAATTAATACAATGTTTATTGAGAGAGAAAACAGGGGAAAATTGTCGTAATGGACTATGTCTGTGTTGAAAGACAGAAAATAATATAAATCTGATAGTTTATAATAATATAAGTTAATTTGGGATGAAAATTTTCGAAAAATTATGGTTATAAAATTCTTATGGGACCAAAATCGCTAGCAATTGAACCAGTGAATTCATACGGAACTAAAATTAAATTGAAGAAATTCTTATAGTACCAAATATCACATTTTCCCGAATTTCCGATGGATGAAGTTGTGAGTTGTGAGATAGTAGTTGGAATTAAAGAAAAAAATGATAGCATGATTAGGACAAAATCATTTCCCACCTCACATACTGTCTCACCTACTTTAAATATGAATGTGGAATAGAGCAAAAGTAAGTTTGTGATATCTATTGCAATTAATTACAATCATTAATCAAAGGAAACTTAGAAAGACATGTAACATGGAATTTATGATTGGATCAAATTTGAAATTTTAATGTTTGGCTCTCTCACATGTGACATGCCACGAAACTAATATATATTGAATTTTATGGATATTACTAATTTAGTCAGGTAAATTTTTTATTTAATTTCTTTTTATGTGAATATTGTCATTGGAATTTTAATTATTTTTTAATATAAAACTCAGTCATGTTTCATTTCTAGCCTTGTATTTTTTTCAATGAATTATATTGACATAAAAAGAATTAAATTGAATATATATATATATATATATATATATATATATATATGAATTTAACTCGCTATACAAACTAAAAACAAAAATTTGTATGAGAATGTTTCATAGGAAGAGTTTCGTGAGACAAATATAAAGTAATAATATTAATTTATAAAACATAATATCCAAATTGATGGAAAATAACATTGGTGCAATTAATCATTTCATAATTTATAGTATAGATAAGAATTGATAAAATTTTTTATTAAAAATAATATATATATATATATATATATATATAATATAAACGCTTGGTCTCATACAAGTCATATTGATCCATACTAAAGTATAAAGTACTCCCTCCGTCTCTGAAAAGTCTGCACACCTCTTTTCGGCACGGAGATTAAGAAAGTGATAACTTTTAGGGGTATAATGGTATTTTTATGTAATATATAAATGATAAAGTATGGTAGGTAGAGATGATTTTTTTGTAATTAAAGTGTATGGGGAAGGGTGATTGTTTTTTACTTTTTGCTTTTTTTGGAATGTGCAAACTTTTGTGGGACAGCCCAAAATGGAAAGTGTGCCAACTTTTCAAAGACGGAGGGAGTACGTAAAGTTATAAAACGATCAAATCAAATTTCATTAAATTTACTGGACTAGATATTTTCCCTTTGCACCATCCAAAAGTTAATAATCATAACAATATTTATTTATTTTTTTACTAAAGAATTATAATCAAATGCTTACATGTAATTGCAAATATATGCATTTGTATGTTTATATTTTTAAAATAAATAGGAGTACATATTAAAAAAGATGGTGCAGTTTACGTAAAAGAAGTTTACATACCCATGACAGCATGAATCTTAAAGCAAATGATGTGATTTTTAGCTGATGTAAAAACTTAAACTACAATCCACTATATTAATAAAAGTATGATAACTTTTATCAAAAGAAAAGATAAAAATACATGTAATCAATTGCAGTATAAATTTAGATCGATCCAATTATTTATTTAATCTTGATTCTCATAAACAGAGGTTGATAACTTAAAAATGAAAATTATAACTTATATACCTAATTATTTTTAGCAAAGTTTTTAGGGATGTTTGTGTTATCTTCTAAGTTCACTAATAAATATTCCCTATGAAATATTACGAGGCTAGCTAGGAAGGAAGTGTGTTACAATGTCAAATAGATTTAATAAAAAGTTAAGAGAATATTTGTGCTTTTAATAAAAAGTTAAGAGAATATTTGTGCTTACACATTATTTAACGCAATGAGTTTTATTAAATTACATATTAATTATAATTATGATCGCTCCATCGATTATATTAACATAATTATTATCCCCTTAAAATTATAATTCTGATCAATATGCTGAAATCATGCTTGAACATTATTAACTTGAGAAAATTCACAATTTCAATTAAATCTTCTCTTTGACCTTTAAAATATAGGGATAGCTACTAAAATGTAGTAATAGTCATGGCACAAAATAAAAGTAAGCTATATATATACGTACGTACATTACTCTCACACCAAAACTTATTTCAAAACCACGTTTTCATAAAATACACTCAATATAGCTTCATGTCCAAAAGATTAATTTACATAATTATAAAGAGTAGTATAATTATTTATATGAGATGATCGAATTTATTGCATACCGATCTCTGCGCTATTTTTGTGCATTATCTTCGGTGCCACATGTTAAGTGATTGATACGTAAGAGGGAAAATAAATCCAACCATTACCCCGTAAGATTTAAATTTTAGGGTATATTTACCTCTCCTACGTATGGTTAATCTGTCTGTGTAGCACATGAGATGATATATCAAAATGACACATAGAATAGAATTTATTGAAAAGAATTTACGACAGTAAGCTTGGGAGAGAATGAGCGGTCCTAACTCCTATAGATGTAATATAATAAAATAATATTAACTCCATCGACAATATGATAAGTTCAATAAGTTCAATTGTACTTGAAGAAGAGGAAAATAAAAATTAAAATCATCCGTGCATTAGTATATGACATAATAATAGTATAACATATAAAAAGAAAATATCTAGATAAGAATTGACAGGTGGCATGAAGGGATGAGGTGAAGGAATAAAAGTAAGTGGTGGTGCGAAATAAAATATGGGAGGAGGCGGTGGTCGGCGGCCGCCGGACAAAGCAGAAAGGTTCTGAAAAATTCCGGAATAAGACAACAATTGAAGCTGGTACAAAGATGCCTTTTTCCTCCATTAATCATTATTAATTACTCCACTAATTAAGAATTATTATTATTAATTACTTCAGCGACTATTATACCGACATTCAATTTTCAAGTAATACTTGAATTCTTAACGCAAATCTCTGTCAACTAACGCTAATCACTAATCACCAGTTAACCCCTTTAGATTACAGTGACACTTTTTTTTTAATTTAAATTTTAATACTAGCTATAATAATTTAGATATGTTTCCTCTCATTCAAATCATTAGTCGGCTAAATTTATTATTTATTTATTATTACAATATTTATATAATTTGGATGTCGAATATGTAGTACTATTGCACATATAATATTTAAAAAAAATAATGATAAAATAAATGTTGAGGGTGAAATTTGAATTGGGTCAATCAATGCGTGTGTTATTTAGCTTGAAATTTGATTTTTTTTTAGTGATGTTGAAATTAACTCTAATTTAGGTGTTTTGTAGAATGGGTTATTAATTAAATAAAGAGAAACTCTCTTGTGAGACGGGTTTTTTGTGAGACGGGTTGACCCATTATTAAAGTATGTCTATCATATAGATAAAGTATGTTTATCTGTAATTAAAGTATGTCAATAATGGATCATATTAAAACATCCATAAATCATACTTTAATTCATCATCTATCATACTTTACAAAACATACTTTAACAACCATTAAACATACTTTATCTATATAGTAAGCATACTTTAACACTTCTCACAAACGGTCTCAAATAAGTAGCGTCTCATAAGAGACTTTGTCTTAAATAAATAGACAATAGGCGTACAATGTGACGAGTATTTTGCAACTTATAATTGATGTATTTTTGCTAGTGTGAGACATTTTACATTGTAATTAGTTATTATTTTTAATTAGAGATATTATAACTTTTATTTTAATATATTATTATAATAACTTTTTATTTATATTATAAATTATTCATGATATATAATTCATAGTAACATTGTCACTTTTTATTAATTGAATGTAATTTTTCTTTATAAAATGTATCACTTTCTTGTATTAATTATAAAAGACATTTCATCAAATGATTTCAAATAAATTTTAGCCCAAATCTTGTATTAAAAAGCCTAAAAATAAACGTATCCTTTCAACTCACCAGATTATAATTACGTATCGAATATAAATACCTAAAACCAAATTTAAATAACATAATTTTTTTAAAAAAAATAAAGAAGCTATGTATAGCTTTTTAAAAGCCAAAATGATCGGATCTTTTTAAGTTAATGCTACTTCAATTGGTAAAATAAACTAGGTTTTAGTGCCTTATTTTTATATTCCATATTCTACTATCTACTCTCAATTCGTGAAATGGAGCAAAATTAGGTAATCTAAACTTGTTATTATTAATTTTCTTTTATTCTTTATTCTTTATTTTTTTGCGATCAAACCATTCTCATGATATACAAATAGGTTATAATATTTAGCTTTCCCTAACATTATTAAATGTTTTCTATAAATAGTGCAGTAGTCCTAGATATTTACTACTATATGATAATGACCTAATTTATTACATAATTATGGACCGGCAACAAACCCTTAAGTCAAGATCGCACTCTTAAATTCTTTAATGAGTTTAAATGTCACAAAGTATTATATTTTTTTAATTCTAATTTGAATTGCAAAACTTGCCACTTTAGGTTAGCACTCATTTGGCAAAGCCTTGAGTGATGATTGTCGAAGTTGAATATTAGCAAAACCACAAATCGATTACTAAAATTAAGGGCAACGCTGTTATATATAGTCTCATGTGAGTCCTAATTTTATGTTTTTAAAATTATTATTAGTAGTCTTTTTTTATCAAATGTATTATTATTTTTATTTACACTTCAAATTATTCAAAAAATAATTTATTGAATCACTATTATTTATCGTTAATTCGAACATTACTTTTTATTAAAATGTAATAATTTCTTGCTCGTCTCACAGTCTTGCATAAATATTTGCCGATATTATATACATGCATGATATATATTTATGCATGGATGAATTTTATGATATGTTTTATTATTTTTATTTGAATAGAGAGAAAATGTAGTGATCTATGATGGGAAAATATCACATTTGGTCCCATAAGAATTCATACCGTTCAATTATAGTCTCGTAGGAATACACTGGTCCTATAGCTAGCGGTTTTGGTCCCATAAGAATATTATTATATTCATAATTTTCGAAAATTTTCATCCCAAATTAACTTATATTATTTTAAATTATTAGATTTATATTATTTTATGTCTTTCAAAATAGACATAGTGCATTTTGGTCTCGTTAATGGTTCAGAATATTTCGTCAACTATTAACAGATTTTGATGAAAAATTTCTATGGGACTAAATCTGCCAATTTTTAGACATTTTTGACATTGATCAATTCTTACGGGACTAAATTTGAAATTATCCCTTGATCATACTCCCCACAACACGATCCTTATGATATGTTTTAATTCATATATATATATATAGTGAGAGATAATGAATGAATATTATAATTCATTAATTCGTGGACATAAATGAGGACATGAAATCCCAACTAAAAGCAACTGTGAGTGGAATGGAGATTGGAGGGTAGCCCCTACCTCGTGGCATCGTCTATTGCCAACCCTAGCCATATGTATGTACATAAAAGATTACATTAATTTCATCACATAATTTCAATTGAATTTTATTAAATGCTTTTTATACTAAGTACTCCTTTTATTAAATTTTATTATACATATGTGCAACCATAATTCGATGAAAACTTTTAAATAATTACTCCATATTGCATACGATCTAACACCTTACTCTAAAAGTAAACTCTAAATTTAAAAGTTAAGTAGACTATGTTGTGGAATGATAAACAAACACTTAATTTGCCTTTCAATAATATATAATTCTAATTATACTATTAACCTTTTAATAACTGTGATTAAGTTTTAGATGACATACTACTAAAGATTAAAATTTATTTGAGAAAAATATCAAAATGTAAGAACAATTTTATTATAAGCTGCGTGGTTTTTGTTTTTTTTTTTTTCCTCCAATTTTTTTTTAACAAGCTCAACACATCAGCAAATATTCCATCGGGAAATTGTTTGTTCTCTAAATTGAAATACCAAATTGTAATAAATAAATGATAATCGAATTTAAAATGACGAAATGTTGTGACAAGATCCAGTAAAATAATCGAATTTAAAATGACAAAATTTTTGTAAATTTTAAATCAATAAAGTAACTGTGTTATTTTTAATGGTAATAACAATTCTGAAATACGCCCATTGGGTAGTAATTTGGCCATTTGTTGATGTCATATTATAATAAGATCCAGTAAAGTAGATATAGATTAACTAGACTATTAATCCACTTGCTCAACTTGGCAAATTAATTAGTTTATGTTGATTAGAGAATTATGTGTAATAGCTTTTTCTAAATTTATAATTCAAGTTATTCAACATTAACAGTAACTTTGACGCTAAACATTAACTTATAATTCAAGAAAATCATGAATGAAAGATAACAATGTTATTTTTTATTACATGATTTATGATCGTCCTAGGTGGAATAAATATATCTGTTATAACAAAAATTTATACGAATCCGTTTAATAAAATATAATTTTAAGATGTACGAAACTAGAATTAAATTATTTAATTGACGGGCAAGAACACTAATTTAATTTCTATAAGGATCGGATATCTATTTAACGCATTAGTGCATTTCATTTAGTACACCATAGTTAAGATAATAATATCGACTGGTAATTATATACTACTACTCAATTTCTTCTTATTATTTTAACAAATCTCTCCCTCTCTCTCTTAACAAATATCTTGTGGTATAAATAGTGTAGTAGTATATTTATAACAAACATTTATTTTGACAAATTCCACATGACGAACTTATTCGAATTCGTTCCCCACATCTAATATTAATATATATATATATATATATATATATATATATATATATATATATATATATATATATATATATATATATATATAATTTTTAGCGATTTTTTATCAAATATTTTGTTAATTTTTTTAATGATAAATATGTAAAAGCAAAATATTTATTAAAAAAATACTACTAATATTTTTGAGTAATACTAATTAGGATAATATGTAAAACGTTTTTAATTGATTACCATAGCACGATCATAAGTGATCATGTCTTTGGCCGGGGTAGGTCATTTATCGTAATTCGTACCTACTTTCAGACAAATTCATTTAATTTTAATTCAATTGACATTAACAACTCAAACAAAAAAAAATAAAAAAAAATTAATATTTTATATATACTAATTACTAATACGCTGCTATAAATAAAATTTTAAAAGTATGAAGTATCGCAATGTGGTTAAATTTCGTATATTTTTTTATTTTTTGTTTTAATATTACATATATAATCTTTCTAATTTTATTTATTATTATTATTATTATTATTATTCATGTATATATCTTTAAATCATGTATATCTATAAATTAAAATCACCTTTAATCTTTTTTTTGATTGGTTAAGGAATAGAAAAATCAATAAAATATATCCAACTTATTAATATTATTATTATTCATGTACGTACATCTTCAAATTAAATATTACATTTAATCATATTTTTTAATTAGAAATAAATAATTAAGTCATATTAATTAATATACATAAATCACGCATACTAATTCTTTAGGGCTATTCATGTTTATCTTTAAATTAAATACCACCTTTAATCATATTTTTTATTAGTTAGGATACTACTTTTATTTATTTATTTATTTATTATTATTATTATAATAATAATTATTATTATTCATGTATATTTTTAAATTATGTATGTCTATAAATTAAATACCACCTTTAATTATATTTTTTGATTGGTTATAATAATTCATCCGCGTATTACGCGGGAATCTGTACTCGTATATATATATATATATATATATATATATATAAGTGATCAATTTAATTTTTAAATAAATTAACAATATTAAAAAAAACTAAAAATAAATAACAAACCTTAAACCATCCCCTCGATCACTTGCAAGAAACTTTTTCTTTAATTGTTTAATTTTTTTTTTCTAGATATTGTCTTGATGTGGAATTATAAAATATAAAGTATGGTCGTACATAGATCCCTAGTCGCTATTTAGGGCAAAAATATTCAATATTTTCAACTTAGTAAAAAACAAGCAATTAATAAATTTTTGGTTTATATTTTTATTTTTGGTGGAGAATATGAAGATACAGCAAATTAACGTTACCTTCTCAAAATTTTATTAACTTTATCTGATAAATTTTACTTTTGAAATAAGGGAAATAATTGCGGGATATTACTACTTCAATTGAAATTATTATTTATTATTTACTATTTTTTTATTAAAAATATTATTATTATAATTATTTTTTAAATTATATTGTCACTTTTTATTTATATTAAAAATTATTTATAAAATAATTCACACCATTATATCACTATTCATACATTTAAATATACTCAATTTTCATTTAATTATTACTAGTTTTTATAGGTCGAAAATCACCTTCTCACATAAATTTTTCATTGAAATAAGTGTAACGCACTTCAAATCACATATTCCCTTTTTCATTATAAACCTGAGGAAATTAGGAATATTAATTTAAACAAGTCTCAAGCAATAATTACCTTGATTTGGCCGAAATTTGGCAAGAGAAAATTAAGGTGGAAAGATTTTCTTGGGTACATGATGGATTTGTATTTTTAAGTGACATAAATATTTTATTCTAAAATTAGTAATGTACTCCGCAAATAAATCATAAGTTGACCTCCACTTTTATTTTTCACTATTTGAAGAGATTTATATTGTTATTTAAATGAATTAAAAAAGCTGTTTGGTGTTAGTCAACGTACATAGAGTTATTCAGATTTAACATGTGAAAAATGAATAAATAAAAAAATGGCACTATTTTATTCAGTTGTTTCTCTTATATTTTTTTTCTTTTTCATGCAATTCTTTTGTTTACATGACTTTCAAAATTTGTAATCACAGTATAGTCATGTTGTTGCAACGATATATTAAGGACACAAATTGTATGATATAATTTTAATTTTAAATATGGAATAATAATTATTGCTTTCTTTTAGTTTTGATTCATACCAATTTAGGAGTATATTTTTGTCAAAATATAAAATGAAATAAATAAATTGTGTGGTCCTATCACTAATCGTCCACTTAACTACTTAATGTTAATTTTTAACTTATTGCTGATAATTCTAAGTAAATGAACAAACTTATAATAATAATAATAATAATAATAATAATGATAATGATAATGATAATGATAGTAATAATAACAATAAATGAACAAAATAGTTTTTATTTTATTATATGCGCGTTATTTTTTTTTAATATACATATAAAATTTTAAATTTTCTTAAAATTATAGTTTAAATTCAATTTAAATGACATTTAGATGAAATCTATCACAAAGTCCATATGTTGAAATTATTCACATATTCGATTTATGATATTTGAATTAAGTTGGTCAAATCAATTTATTCAAACACTTGTTATTTAGCTCTCTAGCAGTTTAAATACAATTCTGATAAATACTTTTAACATTTAAAACTATCATTCAAATTTCAGAAAAGGCTATAAACATACATATAGAATCCAATTTTGTAGTTTAAATTTCAATTTTGGGTCCTAATTTAACAGAGTTTTATTTGAGGATTCGAATTTATTTTTAATTTTTTCAAGCTAAAGTATGTCTTATATAAGGATCATGTTAGTTTTATTGAGCTTGTTATGAATTTGAGTTTCTCTAACAATTGATTGAAAAATAACTTCATTCTTCAAATTAACGGGTGATTCTTGGGTGATCTGGGATCACCCATGACCCCGGGTCATATAAGTGGGCTTCCAAATTAACAATAAATGTTGCAAAGTATTTTTTAATATAAAATAACACAAGCAAGACACTCTTTTATGAAATAGATATATGTGAGAGTTGTGAGACAGACTAATTCATCATTAAATTATAGGGTTAATTGCATCAAAAATACCCACATTTGCTTTGTTTGCATTTTAATCCAAACTTTTAAGATTTAGCAAAAAAAACACCAACCTTTTGAAGGCTTTGCAAATTGAAACCAATGGGCAGATCGTCCTGCCCGATTCATGACGTGGCAAATAATTGCCAGGTTGGCAACGAAAGACGTGATTATCCAAGATTTTGTCAGTGCCAACTGTATTCTTCGGTGAGGACATTTCTTCCTGCAGATGGAGTAGAGCTTTCAACACACTGGCATGATCGGGCGGTGGTCGCGTTCACCTGCTGTTGACGAGGGTGGCGTTGCGACGGGATTCGGCAACTGGGCTCAAATCGGCGTACCGTGGTGTGCGGCGAACTGCGACTGCGTTTGTTTATCCAAAAGCGCGGTGGTGGAAACTGCTGGGTAATTTCGCGACTTCCCAAGCAGCGGCTAATGGCGGGAGGTTGAATAGAAGCGCAATTTCTCGGGGCAGAAGCAACACGGTGGCAGATGGGTGCACTCAGGGGTCGATGGCGAGCGGCTGGAAGTGGAAACAGCGGCGGCCGGAGACAACTCTAACAGTGTTGACAGCGTTTCTATGGATTCCGACGATGCTCGCGACTTCGGTGGCAAGTGACGGCACTCGGCTATCGATCCTTTGGCTGCGGTCGACGGTGACGTGCAGTGGTTCACGAACGGCTGAACGAAGGTGCGATGGACGACGGCGAGCAGCCTGCGGAGATCGTTTCATTCTTACAATGTATAAGAATGACTAAAAGTTACATGATAGATAATTACAGTTAAGAAAAGATTAAATATCACCGTATCATGTTAAAATGAAATAAAGAAGAAAGAAAAAAAAAATTAGTTATAGCATTAGTGTTTTACAGCTTTTGTAGCTTTGTCAGGGCATGGAAACGCTTACAAACTCTGCATCGTATATAAAGCTAAACAAATTAGTATATAAGCTAAACCGGAACCCTTACTCACATCACACAGTTTGCATCATATATAAGCTAGACGAAATAAAATTAATATCAAATTTTAGCCACTAATACAAACTCTTTTATATATAGGAGTAAACTTAGCACAAGTACCTTAGTAATAATTTCAAACTTTGAAAACAAAGTTCTGGAACTTTTCTTCATTTATGCTCTCATCATGATTTTTCTTGTACAAATTAGTACCTTTTATTTCTCAAACCTATTATTCCTTGTTTAAATTGTGCTTTTAATTCAGCCCCTCTTATTTCTTCTCAGCTATTCCAATATACAAAAGTAAAAGTGATTGTAAAGAAAATGAGCAACTTAACAAACACAGTAAGAAAAAGTAAACTATCATTCTTTCAGACACCATTCTTTCAACAAAAATTTACTACATAAACCAATTGAGATCTCAAACGGTCACATGAAAAAACATGTTTCTAATCACCGATATGAAAAAAAAAAGTTGCAACGTCCTATGGGAGTGTTGCACTCTCTTGGGTCCCTCCAATGCCAACCCCAATTGACGGTCTTCTGTTTCTTCCCATTCCTCCGGTTAACCCTAAACCACCAGATCCCCCTCTTCCTCCACTAGATCTTCCTCGACTCGTTGAGGCTATGAAATGAGCTCTCTTCTCTTCAGGCATCTTTGAAATAAAAAAAAATAAGCATGCATTCAATAGAAAATATTACTGCCCATAAATATATAATGCATAGAAAGAGTACTAAATTTACATACCCTCATGTATATATTTCCAGTTCCCCCTCCAACAAAAACACCAAATCCTTCTCCGGCCTAGTTAACCAAATAAGAGAGATTACCATTGTTGAGTGAACGCAAAACCCAATCATCATATAATTAAACAGAAAAAACTATAAACATAAAGTACGCTGATGCTACCCGAACTTTCTCTCTTACATGAATGATTCTATTTGTTTGGCCACTTGACTGACCAACTTGTGTGGTGGATTCTACCTCCATTGTTCTAGCATTTCTATATTGATTTTGCTTGCGTGGTCTTCCTCTCTTTGCCTACAAGTTAAACAACAGAATTAAATTTCATACTAATCATAATTTACAGAAATACATGAATAAATAAATGAATTACCTTAGGTGGTTTCTTAACAGCTTCATTAGTACATGTCCTTTTGTTATGACCAACTTTTAGACATTTTTGACATGTCATTTGTAGACCAAAACGTTTCAGCTTACTTTCACTCATCCTCTCTTCTTCAGGATTTTTTTTCCTTTTCTTCTTAGGCCGGCCTGGCATCTTCTTATATGGTGGGGGCTTTATCGGATTTCCAATAGCTTCAGGCCACATCTTCTTTCCATTAAGAGGTTCTAATGGATGTGTATATGCCTCTATATACTTTGTAACAGTATAGCATTTATCCACATAATCTGCAACATCCCTCTTCATGAATAGAATCGCTGCGCATCCATGAACACAAGGGATTCCAGTTAAGTCCCATACCCTACAAGTGCAAGTCTTGTAGTTTAAATTCACAATGAATTGGTCATCTTCAATTGACACTTGAAACTTATCCCCCACTGTAGGCTTAGTCTCACACAATCTACTCATTAAAATAGCAGCCTCAACTTTTGTTCTCACCCTAGGACAGATTCTATCAGTCACACCACTCATCTTATCCAAATTCTGGTAATGTCTCACCATCAATTCAGTTCTGATATATTCAAGCATATCAATGATATGTTTTTCTCTTCCCTTCACAATATAACCATTAAACGTCTCACTAATGTTGTTATCAACCATATCTGACTTTGGTATGGTTGAGATGAAGACTTTGCAAAATTTTTCAGGTCCTCTTTCTAGGAAATTATCATATGCTTCTTTATCTTCAACTTTCATCTTTTGTAAAGCATCATTATATGCTGCCATGTAACTGCACCTTACACATTTCCAGAAGATGTTCTTTAGTGTTTGCCCCTTGAAACGTTTCTTAAAGTTGATATAGATGTGTCTGGCACAGTTCCTATGTTCAGCATTTGGTGTCAATTCACTAATTGCATTTATGAGTCCCTGTTAGCAAGTCACAAATAATGTCAATACATCATATTTATCTTAGAAAGTAAAATATGAATTTAGCTTTAATTTATGGTATACCTTTTGTTGATCACTTATGAAACTCCACCCTAAGCCATCTGTGATGCCAAGCTCCTCAAATAATATGATTAAAAACCACCTCCAACAGCTTTCATTCTCAGCCTCTACTACTGCCCATGCAATTGGAAACATTTGATTGTTACCATATTTTGCAGTAGCAGCCAGCAAAGCTCCTCCAAGAAACGTCTCCAGAAAACAGCCATCAAATCCAATAATTGGCCGACACCCTTGGAGAAACCCTTTCTTAAGTGCGCTAAATCCCTGATAAAAACCTTTAAAGACGCTGTCACCCCCTAGTAATAACTCAAATCTTCCTTCTTTGTCAGCCTCTTTAAGTGCAGCCACATATCTTCTTAAGCTAGCATAATGATCAACAACTGAACCCCTCAGAAGCTCCAATGCTTGCCACTTACCTCTGTATAGCTTCCATTTTGAAGGTTTTACAGCATAATTACTTGACAAATCAGCCTTCAATTCTTTTATGCTCCAATTTGGGTTTTTTCTAAAATGTTCAACATACTCAGAAGCAATCCACTCAGCCGTCGTCTGTCTTGTTGACATATCCCTGCTGCACTTATGCTCATTAATCAAAGTCTTAATGGCAAACGTGCCCTCTTTAGCAACTAGGCTGGCATAAAACTTCCACGGGCATCCATCAACACATCTTGCATACACTTGCTTCTTGTTAGTCTTAATAAACTTGATATTATAACCATTCAAAATAGCTACCCTTTGAATTGCAGATTTACATAGCTGTTGGTTTTCAAATCTCATCCTAAGCATAAACCGGAAATTTCTATGATCACATTTTGGATCATATATAATCTTGGATTTCTTTCTCACTTTATTGCAACCTTCATCTAAACCTAAAACTATATCCTCACTACTTGAAGAATCAAAATTAACTTCACCCTCAGAATCTTCATAATCTGAGTGTAACACAGCAAGCACATTTTCATGTTCTGTTTCTTCATTTCTAAGTACCAGCTCATTACTAAACCTATTTTTTCTGGCCTCAAAGTATTCACCATCATCCGTATCCAAATCTTCTTCAACTAACCCGTCCTCAGAATCACTCACATCTACTGGCATATATTCTTCATCCTCAGAACTATCATCATCCTCATGTTCTCTATTAAAATCAACCAATTCTAATTCACTTTTTTCACCACTAACTTTAGCACCAGTCTCACATTCATCATCATCATTAGCAATATTTTCCCCATAATCCTCTATAACATCATTAACAATAAAAGATTTCTTGCCCCCATCAACATAAACATGCACGGGATGTTTTCCATATAAGGAGTATTTAATCATGTCCATAACCCCAACGTCATTGATTACATCCCTAAAGCCATCAATCTCTATAGATTTAGGAATTCTATAAAATAATTTATCCCAACTTGCGTATCCCAATTGTTTAACTTCTTCTTCTAGGTCAAAATATCCAAACCTGTCAATATCCAACCCAAACCTAGAAGTAATATTATCTCCCACGTAATGCATCTCGCCATCAACAGACATCATTTTTCCATCATGGTGGAAAAATATAGAAAAATACCCTAAATCCATACTGCATTTATTAAAAAAAAATCAAATTATGTTTCATCAACACATTACAACCAAGATAGAAGTTGACTATTATAGATCATGAAACACTTACACACTCAAGATGCCACAAAAAAGTAGAGAAAAAAATAAGTTAACTAGTTTGTTATCAGACACAAAAACTAGAAGAGATCATAATCAATCAGAATTATATATAGGCTGGCAAACTGGAAGGTAATTCTATCTGCCAGTATCTGTGTTTCACATCCTCCAACTTTTCTTCTCCTAAATTGGTATGTTATCAGACATAACTATAATTTTGTATGGATAATAATGCTAAAAATCCAAAACCCTGATACAATTGTTTTAGAAAGTTCATTTAAGATACTAAACAAATTTTCTAATTTAATTACAGAACGTACAAGTTCGATTATTTCTTTTAAATTTATATGAATAAAAGAGCACACCTTATGAATCAACTTCATCAACACCACACCCCAACTTTGAATTAAAATATATAGATAACATATTCATGTGTCATGTTGTAAACCTAAACACAACCCAAACCTAGAATCGATAAACTCTCTTGTGATTTTGAAATATAATTTCAGCATATGGTGTTGCGATTTTTAAAAATCCCTAAATTATTTAGACAAAAACGATGTGGATTATAGAAAAACAACCAAAGATTAATTTTACCTTTGTCGTCGGTTGGTCTTTTCAGTTTGTCTTTTTCTTCACTAAGAACACAATTCGTGCTTCAATGGAAGAGAAAATATTTTCATTTTTCATACACAAATCATGCTTCCGTCTGAATGTGTTCTGTAAGGGAATATGTGGAGTAATGAGAAAGTTGGCAGTGGTATCATGAAGAAGAAGTTAAAACGTCACTTTTAATAATATCCTTAATTAAATCACAATATTTAATGTTGTGTTGGCAGCACACGTAATAAGCATCTGCCAAGTCAGCAAATCGGGCAGGGCAGGCCTTCCCAAAGGGTCCAATTTGCCAAATTCCTCAAAGGTAGTGATTATTTTTGCCAAAAGTTAAAAGTTTGGATTAATTTGCAATTAAAGCAAAGGTTGGTATTTTTTATGCCATTAACCCTAAATTATATACTACTATTTATTATATAGATAAATAAAATATATTAGTATATATAGGTAGTTAAAGTATGTTTGAAGTAAATAATAATACTCCCTCCATCCGCTTGAATGAGGATTTTTTTTCCATTTTGGTCGTCCGCTCCAAAGAGGGTCATTTCATTTTTTACACACATATGACCCCCACACACTAATACAACTAAAATATAGGATCCACACTCCCACTAATACAACTACCCACTATACATTAAAGGATTGAGGGAGTATCACACTTTAAAATTATAATTGAATTCGTTATTCATTATTCCTATAAAAACATAATTTAACTACCCATAAATACTACTTATATAACAATCATATAGTATCACATTTTACAAACTGTACCACAAAATTACCATATATTAACACATTTCACAAACTTTATCGCATAACTACCGATTTTGTGACTTTTGTCTAACACTTTTATGTAATCTCATTTGCAGTTAGGTCTTATAGATGAGTTTAGTATTAAAAATATCTTAATAAGACACAAATCAAACAATTTATAAGAGAGAGAATATGTTCGAAATCATAAACAAACAAAGTCTTGAAGACCAAAAATTGGTACAAAATCAAAATCGACGGAGACTCCATTAATAGACCATTTAATATGTCCATACAACGAAAATATAATAATATTACATCGAATATTTACACATAAAATAATAAATAATTAAATATAATAATACATCGAATATTTCCTCATAAAATAATAATTATTGGTTCTTGTGAAAAGATATTTACGTTATTATAGTGTCCACAACGGACTCTGCGGTTTTAAGATACACATCCAATTTCTTGGGATTCGATCCATTCTGCTTCTATTTTTCTCCTTTTAGCAAAATCGAATCCATTGGAAGAGCAGTTAACCCAACGAGAAAGAGAAAAACTTCCATCTCCTCTTATCTTTTTTCTGCTCTTAAAGTGAAAGTATGTTTGTTTTGTGCATGGTTCTTTTCTATTTTTATTTTCTTTGTGTACTAGATTCTTGAAGTTGACTTGTTTTATTTCTTGAAATCTTTGATTTTGGGGCTTTGTTAATTTTAATTGTGACCTAACTTTTTTGCTTGGTTTGAGGGGGTCAACGTGTATGGGCTTGCCAAAGAGCTAATCTGACATTGTTATATCCGCTGAAACATTTGCAGGAAGGAGGAGAGAGAAGCCTGTGGTTAGCAAGTGGATTCTAACATGGTGAGATTAGTATGATTTATGTGTTCTTGTTTGTTTCTTGTTGTTGCTTTCTTGTGGCTGTTCTTTCTACTTTTTGCTACTGTTATAAAGATATGAGATGTTGTTTCTTGGCTATGGTAAATCAAGATGATTATGAAAATTGCCTAGAGGATAATAGATGTAAAAATATGTCAGTTCAGTCTATAGTGTTTTGAGTTGAATACCTTTGACATCTTATAATTCTCTATCAAGATCATCATGAAAATATCCTTTTGTGAACCTTATCATTGTGATAAGAACAGAGAAGATTAACTGTAGAAGAGAGACTTTTTTTTCAGCATTTTGAGGAGGGAAGGAGTTGTTTGTTTCTCTCACTCTTTCAGTCTGGTTTCTGTTTAAACTATATTGAAATTTTAGAGAATATTGTGAGATTATAAAAGCATATATATAAACACTTTGCTGTTTAGAAGTTAATGAAAATTATTGATGTATAATAATAAACAATAATCTTATTTCTCATTTCTAAGGGCTGAAGATGAGATTTTCCAGAAGTTGTTCTACACTGAATGCCTTGTTCAGAGCTCATGAGAAATTCTCAGTTGCTTTCCATCATCGTACTTCGCAACTGAGAATTCATTAGCATTATGCATGTCTGGCCCTGTGGCCACCGTGAGTAATGTTGAAAGAACACTCTCTTTATCCAGTAGGACAAAATCTCTTGATTCCATAGTAACTAACGAGAAGAGCCACTTAATTGAATTTAATGGAGAGGTTTCTCATGCTTCCTCTGGAATCAATGGCTTTAGAGCTGAAGAGATCTCATTGCCCAATGGAGATTCGTATTCTGGATCTTTGCTTAGCAATGTGCCCGAGGGTTCTGGGGACTATGTCTGGTCAGATGGTTGCAAATACGAGGGGGAGTGGAGACGTGGGATGAGGCATGGGTATGGAAAACTTCTGTGGCCAAGTGGTGCTGTTTATGAGGGTGAGTTTTCTGGGGGTTATATTCATGGAAACGGAACATATGTTAGGTCTGATAACATGACCTACAAGGGACGGTGGCGGTTGAGTCTAAAGCATGGTTTGGGGTATCAAACTTTCCCAAATGGAGATGTCTTTGAAGGATCATGGATTCAGGGATCACCAGAAGGACCTGGAAAGTACATGTGGGCTAATGGGAATGTGTATATGGGAAATATGAAAGGAGGCAAAATGTCTGGTAAGGGAACTCTTACATGGATGACTGGTGATTCATTTGAAGGCAACTGGTTAAATGGTATGATGCATGGCTTTGGAGTCTACACTTGGAATGATGGTGGTAGCTATGTCGGAACTTGGACCCGGGGGTTAAAGGATGGAAAAGGCTCCTTCTATCCAAAAGGTAGTAGGCTTCAAGCTGGTCAGCAGCTTTACCTCAATGCTTTGAGAAAACAAGGACTCTTGCCTGATTTTAGAAAACAGAATCAGGTTTCCCATATTCAACATGCGTCTTCAGTAGATATGGGACATGTTAAGGTTGGTGGGAACCAAGTTTCTATCCGGAATTCATCTGATAAACTCTCCAAGGGAAATATATTAAATCTTGAACAATCTCGCAACTCAAATGTGTCCATTGAAAGGCGTTGGAGTCTTGAGGTGTCCATTGAAAAAGTTCTTGGGCATGTTAGGTCGTCGAGTGTGTCTGACACCATTTTAGATGATGTGGATAAGGAGGCTGATGTGAATTCTCCAATCCTGGAAAGAGAGTACATGCAAGGGGTATTGATCAGTGAGCTGGTATTGAGCAATCGCTTTTCACCATCATCTAGAAGAGCAAAAGGCGGGAAAGGAAACTTGCAATGGAGATAAAGAGACCTGGTGAACAAATTATTAAAGGCCACAGGAGTTATGATTTGATGTTAAGTTTACAGCTTGGAATCAGGTGAAAATACATATTAGCTACTGCAATTATTTTTATGTTTCCCTTGAATTGTGTGCCAAGTTCATCAAAGATTTTTCTCAAGTTGACGCAGGTCATATTTAGTCTCCATTTGTGAATGTATTATTGCTATCATTGCTCATGCAGGAGGTGGCATTCTCCTCTCAGTTTAACACTGAACTTACAACATATAGTATTTAAAAAATTAAGGATAACTTATTAGTCTTATCTGCTGGTGGGTTTGCATCTACTAATTGAGTCACTTAAGCTATCAAGGGGAGACAAATGTTGATTTCATTCTTGCATGTTCAGAACATTGGGTAACTCCAATCATTTCTAGTGTAATAGCCACCAATCTTTCAAAACAGTCTTGTAATTCACCAAATTTATCATCATCTCAATTACAAGCTCTCCTCTTTTATTTTTGTAATATTAAAGAGACTATCATACGCCATTATGAAAATAATTGTTAACCCCACAATACACGTCTCCTGTAGTCTCATTTGCATGTGAAGAGATGCTATGACAAGGAATGATTGTTGTTTAGGTGTCAATCATTGAATAGAGCTGATTTCTTAATGGCTATGTTTGTTATAAACATGTTTAATCAAACTTGAAAATTTCTCAAATTTATCTCCTCTTTATCATAAATTAAATACTAAAGAGCAATTAGACTGTCAACAGATATACCGTGGGAAAAATTACACCGATACAAAGACGAGAAGTCAGGGCATCTGATTTTGGTCCTCGTGCCAGCTTTTGGATGACTTTCCCTAAGGAAGGGTCACAATTGACTCCTTCTCATCAGTCTGAGGATTTTAGGTGGAAAGATTATTGCCCAATGGTTTTCAGGTTTGTTGAGGAGCAGCCATTTTCATCAGTAGATTTTTTTTTCTGCCATTGGATGCCTACTTTTTCTTAAGCAAAAGGCTTATCATTTTATATAAATGTTTGAGTGTATTTATTTCAGCAGGGTTCCGCGGGGGGGGGGGGGGGGGGGGGGGGTACTTCATACATGCATGCTCTTTGACTGGTTGACATAAGCATAAGCTGTTTTTTCCCATCTTTTTCTTTTCTGTTTAGAAGTATTTACATGATGTTTCTGTTTATAATTTATATCTTCAGTACTCACTTGTAGCATCTTATTTATTGCGTTTTGCTTGAACTGAAGTATTTTTAAATGCATAATCTATCATTCTTTTAGTCCTTCCATGCACGTCTCATGTTATTATTAGTCTATCAAAACACTGTTACATACCTTTTCATCCCATGTTTCTATGCTTTCCTATCATGTATTATTTTATTCGATGACAAAACTTGGTATCTGTTACCTATCTGGCTTTTCTGCTTTGCTTGATTAAGTTGACAAACCAAAGTTTTGTTTTCCTGTATAGGAATCTAAGAGAGATGTTTAAGATTGATGCTGCTGACTATATGATGTCAATATGTGGAAATGACACCCTAAGAGAACTTTCATCCCCAGGAAAGAGTGGCAGTGTCTTTTTCTTGTCTCAAGATGATCGTTTTATGATCAAAACGTTGAGGAAATCCGAAGTTAAGGTTCGATTCCGATTTGAGACCCTCTCATCATCTTGATTCAGTTCCTTGACGTCTACTTTTTTTTGGCGGAAACCATTTTCTTAGTGCTACACGTTGGGTATTTCAAATGAATAAACGCTCAACCATTTTCCTTGATGTCTACAATGACCATGAACCAGCTTCATGGCCTCTTTTATATGAACAGATCTAGTTTACTTAGATTAGCTAGATTCTTGGTGTTTGATTTACAATGACAAGTTCAATATTTTCTGTTCCTCAGGTTCTACTGCGGATGCTCCCAAAGTATCATCAGCATGTGCGCAATTATGATAACACCCTTATAACAAAATTTTTTGGTCTTCACAGGATTAAACCCTCTAGTGGTCAGAAGGTATTATAATTTACCTTTCTTAAGTTTAACAGATTTCCATCATGACATATCTTTATCTCTTATAATACAACTACCAAACTTAAAAAAATGCTTACTGCTATGCAGTTCCGCTTCGTTGTAATGGGAAATATGTTCTGCACAGAGTTAAGAATCCATCGAAGATTTGATCTGAAAGGTTCTTCTTTGGGACGTTCTGCTGATAAGTTTAAAATTGATGAGAATACTATACTTAAAGATTTGGATTTGGACTACAGCTTCTATTTGGAACCATCTTGGCGAGATGCGCTCCTACAGTAAGTGTGTCTTAATCATGAGATTTTCTTTCTGTTACCTTAATGTTACTTTTAACACCCTGCTATTTTAATTTGTTCTGTATTTCTCACTTAAATGGGCTTAAAAATGATTGCTGTCTTTCCATGTTTCTTTGTAAGACAATCACTTCTTTGTGATTACTACATTGAAATTTCTTTAATGTTCTAAGTTCCAACATTTCTGTTATTATGCTTTTCTAGCTTTTCTTCTGTTCTCATTCTTGTGTCTGAGACTTACAGAAGCAAATGTTCAACTATTTGTGGATTCAAAAACCAAATCTTGAATCTTGATTTTCTTGATAAAATACCTATGTCTGGCTTTTACTCCATGATATGGTAAAACGTGTCCATCCATATTCAGGCAGATCCAAATAGATAGCGAATTCTTGGTGTCGGAGAACATAATGGATTATAGCCTTTTGCTCGGTGTTCACTACCGAGCACCACAACACCTACGCTCCCTTTTGTCTTATAGTCAACGCATGTCTGTTGATGGCTTGGGGATTGTAGCAGAAGATGGTAAGTTTAGCTCATACAGTCCTCTCAAGTCTATAAAGTTGGGTAAAGCTTTAATTTGATAAGAACTTAATTTTCTGGTTTTAGCTGTTTACTAGCCAAACCATTCGCACATAAAACTCTACACATCCTGCATAAGATAGCTATGAGCAGCTTAACAATTGGAAAAAGAGAAAATGTATATATACACTACCGTTTCAGCACACACACTGTTCAAGATCTAATTTTAAGATGGTTACTCATATTTTCAATAACAACGTCTAGTTCTATGTGTTGCATATGATGCTATCTTTGCTTAATTTGGATGTCCTAACACTAATATCTCACCTTCAACGTTGATGATTCAAAACTTCAGAGTCTATGGAGGATGAAATAACTCCACAAGGCCTTGTTTTGGTCCCCCGCGGGTCTGATGACAATAGTGTGGTCGTGGGACCCCATATACGAGGTAGCCGATTGCGAGCATCATCTTCTACTGGGGATGAGGAAGTGGATCTTCTCCTTCCTGGTACAGCTAGGTATTATCATGTAACCTGATTGTCAAGTGTTGTATTCACCATTAAATTAAATCTCTGATCAGCAATCTCACCACTACTTTGGCTGTTAATACACTCATGATACCCCCACCTCAGCTTAATGACACGAGTAACACTTTGTAATTTGTCTTTATAATTTGTTTCATCATAGCAGGCTCCAGATCCAGCTAGGAGTGAACATGCCAGCAAGAGCAGAGAAACTCTCTGGAGACGATGCTACAGAGATGTTTCATGAGGTATACGATGTTGTCCTGTATTTGGGCATTATCGATATCCTACAAGAGTACAACATGACTAAAAAGATAGAACATGCATATAAATCCATGCAATTCGACTCAGTAAAAATCTCCGCCGTCGACCCCAAATTCTACTCGAAGCGTTTTCTAGAATTCATTCAAAAGGTCTTTCCCCCGAATGATGTGTTGGGTTAGAACATCCGAGTGGTTTCTCAATTTCCATTTTTAACTTCATATATCATCTGTAAAACAACATTATGAGAAGTCTACATGTATTATGTGTATTTTGAGAGGTTAAGGGAGAGGTTATGCTGCCCTGTTTCTGAAGTGAATTTTGTTCTTGAATTCTACGACTAACTTGGTAATTGAATAATTGGTTCCTTTTCTTGTTATATGTCACACTTGTGTGAGATATCTATTTTATTACTTAATTAATTATCAGTTTTCAATCACATTTTATTAAGATGTCACTTTTCCATTATACTATAGTTTATAAAATAGTTCACAGAACAGTCTCTTACAATACTCAACTTCATTTAAAAAATCTTATGGAGTGATCGAAATGGAGTAACTACAGGTAACTGCCTATGATGCCGCACAAAAAATCATAACAGCTCAACCCAAAAAATCTATATACAGGGGGCCAAAATGTTGCTCAACACATAATGGCAGGATGTGGGTTCTTTAAAAGTATTTATTTTGAATATAATTTGAGGATAAGTCCAAATTTTTGGAATTTGATTTCATTTATCACTCTTTTAAATAATTAGATTACTCTTTAAAATTAATTAGATCACTTTTTGAAATAAATAAGATCACTTTTGTATCTCCATATTCAAGTATATTATTCTGTTTAATTATGTGTTTATTCAAACAATTCAAAATATTATATTTTACTCATTTTTAATAATTGATTTACTCTTTAGAATTATTTAGGTTACTATTAATAAGTTTTTAGATTACTCTTTCTAATTAATTAGACCACTCTATAAACATGCAATACAAAAATGGGTCGTTTAATTAGGCATTTGATTTGAAAATCCAATTTTCTAAATATAAATGTCATAAATCTATATAATTACTCTATAAAATAATTAGACTACTCTATTGAATTTATTGAATTACTCTTTACCGTGAATTGAATTACTCTATAATTTGAGAGTCGAATTTCTAAAAATAAAGATATAAATCTTAGATTACTCTATAAAAATAACTGGGTTACTATTTAGAATTAATTAGGTTGCTCTTTACCGTGAATTGGATTAATCTTTGATTTGAGACTCCGATTTTTTTAAGATAAAGTCATAAATCTATATGTTGTTACTCTTTACAGTAATTGATAACTTATAAAAATAAATAGACTACTCTTTGAAAAAAAAAAGATTACTCTCTACCATGAATTGAATTACTTTTTAATTTGAGACTCTAATTTTCTAAAAATAAAGTCATAAATCTTAGATTACCCTATAAAAAATAATTAGGTTATCCTTTTAAAGTAATTGGGTTACCTTAATTGGGTTGCTATTAAAATCCTCATACTTCATCATCAAGAGCTAATTAATCCTTCATTTACTTAATTAAACGCAATATGTGGATTAGTAAGTGTCACTTGCCCACTACACATCACACTAAAAAAACTAGTATTATAGATAGTGATGGAAATTTGGGGAAAAAAATTCCATCATTTAGTACAGGAATGACAAAGTAACATAACCAACTATACAACAAATTTGGTTATCTCATGCCCCTTCTGTCCTTTTAAGGCTACGTTTATCGGCGACCGAACAATTGGGTCGTTCATATAAGACAAAGGATGAGAAATTTTAAAAAGGAAAAATATAAATAATGCTGCAACCGGTTGAGGTCAGAGGGTATAGTATGATCTGTACGACAACCCCGACAACCACATGCTCACTCTTATTTTTTTTGACAAATGTCACTCAATTATTGGTTTCATTTTTTTTTTAAGAATTTATATTCTAAAAGAATAATTGTATATTTTTTTTAAAAATTAATTATAATTCTTTTTTTTTAATTTATAAATAAAAGAATAATATATTGACTTATTTTATAATTTTTATATAAATATTAGTATAATTAATTTAATTATTGTATTTTTATGTTATTTTTAATGTATTTTCAAAATAATTTTATCACTGTGATTGTGAATTTATCTAAAAAATTTAAATATAAATTATTAATATAATTTTAAATGTAATTAAAAAGTCTTAAAATAATATATTAATTTCATATTAATATGGATGAGAGAAATAAATATTATTATTATTATATTAAAAAGTTAAGTTGGGTTGAATTGTTGATGAAGTATAAAAAAGTTAAATTTGAGTTGAGATGTAGGTTGTATATACGTGGAAGAGAGAGAAATAAATATTTTATTGATAGACGGGGTTGTG
Source organism: Pogostemon cablin (assembly GCA_023678885.1). Classification (NCBI taxonomy): domain Eukaryota; kingdom Viridiplantae; phylum Streptophyta; class Magnoliopsida; order Lamiales; family Lamiaceae; genus Pogostemon; species Pogostemon cablin. Next base: position 4,276,414 of record CM042983.1, read on the forward strand.
ATGGGTCGTTGACGGGATAGTCTAAAAGAAATCAGAAAAGGTTGAACGACCTCTGGCCCTCGATTATGGCATACACAAGTTTCTCTTTCATCACTCCCTGCAAAATACGATATAATTATTTACTTATAATCCCTAAAAACCTTCTAAACTTATAAAATTATGGAAAGAAAATCCAGAGCAAACGCAATCAAACAAAGTGATGATTTAATTAAATAATGAAAAAAATCCAAAGCTGGAAACCAACAATTCCACCAAAATGCAAAAAAGCAAAAGAAGAAGCCTAAAAAGAATACAAAATCTGCTATGTGGATGAGCCCTTGATTCCACCAAAATGCAAAATGCAGAAGAAGAAGAGTAAAGAGAATACAAAATCTGCTCTGTGGATGAGACCTTCAAAATTAGAGTCGTTCTTGATATTAACACGGTGGAACTAGATACGGTTGGCCCAAGGGTGCGACAGTTCGCAAAAATGCGAGCCAATGAAGCCTCCGGCTCCGATCAGCAAATCGTGATAGGCTTGACTGGATTTCCATCCAGATCTACCCTCGTGGTGACCATTTTTATACGAGGAGAATCTTGGAGATGGGTGTGAGAATTTGGTTTTACTTGCATGTGAAATTTGAATAAAATGAACGAGAATGTGAAATTGAGGGAAATTGGGAGCAGAATTGGTGAGAATGGAATTGAAGGCACATCTAAAGCTGAAAAAGGAGGCAGGATCGAGAGGAGAGCAACAAAATATTAAAGATCTGCCAACATCAGCAAACCCGTGAGACTGTAAAAATTGCTATATCATCAAATCTCATTGCCGCTGCTGATTTTAATGCCGACGTCGATTAATGTATATAGAATGTTCCGAGATGTTCGTCCGCCCACCCAACGAGCTCGCCATAGAACTAAAAAATCCCCAAATTGATCTGCAGGTCCCCGTGCTGGATCTCGTCGGAAATTCGGAGGAAGACCGCCGAATGGAGGTGGTGGGTGAGGTGAAACGGGCGTCCAAGGATTGGGGTTTTTTCTCAGGTGGTGAATCATGAAATTTCTGCGGATGTTATGGATGGGATGCTGGAGTGGATTAGGACAGGATGTGGAGGCGAAGAAGGAATTCGATAAGAGTGATGTGAAAGGTGGGGATCCGCGAGATTGATACAAATCTGGTTGTACCAAAATTTTGGTAAGACCCGTTGTATTTTAGTCATTCTCATTTTATACGATCACCACATATTCTATTAATTCTCATGTGCCAATATTTCATAAATTCTTTCTCAACTGTCCTATATATCTTCTCCCACACTAATTTAGCTTTTAGACACATTAATTATATATAATTTCAAAGTTACACTCTAATACGTCTCCTCACATACAGGTGGTGAAGAAGGAATTCGATAAGAGTGATGTGAAAGGTGGGGATCCGCGAGATTGATACGAATATGATTGTACAAAAATTTTGGTAAGACCCTTTGTATTTTAGTCATTACAATCACCCCATATTCTATCAATTCTCATGTGCCAATATTTCATAAATTCTTTCTCAACCGTCCTATATATCTTTTCCCACACTAATCTAGCTTTTAGACACATTAATTATATATGATTTCAAGGTTACACTCTAATACGCCTCCTCACATGCAGGTGAGAATTTTTTGCCTCAAGCCTTGTATGTGGAATTTTTTCATAAATAAGTGGTGGTGAGGTTTGAACCCTGACCATGGGCTCTGATACCATGTTAAACGACCACCTCATCTAAAAGCTTAAACTTGTAGAGAGTTGAATCATTTAATACTTAATCAGGTTACACTCTAATATCCCCGCCCTTCAAATGTAACCATTCGCCTTTTCGGGTGGATTAAGAGTATAATAATTTAATGTATTTTGAGATGAAAAAAATAATATTTTAAAATTTAATAGATAATTGTTTTAGTGTTGAGTGTGGGACATGTTTGATTATATCAATTTAAAAAATGAAATGAAGTTTTTTAATGAAACGGATAAAGGTAAAATGGATACGAGGGAATGGGAATATAAATTATATACTACTTTTCAAAAATAATAATCGCAAACAAAAGTTGTGTTTGTTATAAAAATCATCCAATAGCCTCCGCCCACATTACATGTATTTTCTCTTTTTTATAATACTATTTTCTATTCTCCCCCGTCTCTTTCCCTTACATCAATATATATACTTTTACACATATTACAATACATTAATTTCACATAAATTACTATTCGAAACCTGCCATCCAAAAAAAAAGGCAAACAAAAACAAAGATATTCAAAAGTCAAATTTCAAAATCTACACCAAACCTGGGAATAACCATACTCTCAAGTAAAATACTAACTCTATACCATTAAAAAAATTCACAATTATCTTACAATAACATAATATAAATGTGAAAGCATTTACACGATAGGAAAATTATAATATACCCCTGCATAAATGTTTCATTTTAAATATAGAAATAATCAATAAATAATGCATGTGAAAGGACACGGGTGTGAAGTAAGATGGTTTGTAAGAGTGCGAATGGAGTGCACGCATGAGTGATGTAAGCAATTAATTAATTAAGTTTAGTAGTAATTAAGTATTGATGATTAGCATGTAAGCAAGAAACATTGTTATTTCGTGAAAAGATCCGTGTCTGAAACTTGTCAAAATCCCAATCAAACACGTGTCACACTCATGTTGAGATTAAACTACAACAGTAGAATTTTTCATGAATTACTTCTTTTCTTTATATCATTACTCATGAGATAGTGTCTAAACTGTCGGAATAAATAAAGTGTATTGCAATAGAATTACTCAAAGTAGCACAAAAAACATACACGTGAATGTGTAAATTGGAAACTTGTTAGGTGTCGGAGACTTTTGTCTTGGAGAGAGAATGTGTAATAAGGCGTAAACACAACACCAACTTCTGATGGCAAGATTTTTTTTGTGAGAGTGGTGCCACAAAAAACCAAAAATATGTCTTGATTATCCCCCTCCTTTACACCTTCTTCTCTCTCTATCTGTATTTGTCAATATATCAAATTTACCCCGACCCCCAACCCCTCTCTCTCACCGCATGTATAATTTCCACTCCCTCACCACATGTATAATTTCCTACCTTAGTACCACTATTATCCTCTCTCCTCTTTTTCTATTAATTTCTAAAATTTGTCTTTAATTGCTCTATATTGTCTGAAAGTTATTGAATGAGATCATACACGAACATGATAGTATACATAGTTGAAATTCTTGTCACGGTATTTACACGAAATAACCCTTACTCAAATATCATTTTATCGGTCTTTACACCTTGATCAATAATAATAACAATAATAATAATATTATTATTGTTAATAATAGACAAGTTGGTCTTCTTTTTTTTTGAAATAGTAAATCGTTCATGTAACTACCCTTGCAAGAACTTATGTTTAATTATTTAATTGAACCTTTATTAAAAAACACACAATTTTCAACTTTATTTTAAGAGTACACGTTTGGAAAGTGAAGATACATGTTTTTATTCAATGAAACATGAAATGGTTGGACTGACGTCACTAAAATTAGATTAGAATTTTCTCATCACAAAATATTTGTGAGCAACCCATCAACGAGTCATTTAAGAGAGAAGAAATAGAATTATGAAGTGATGTCAACAATAAATTATTAGCCAAACGAGGTAAATCCCACATGTCTACATTTCACTTAAAAATTAAAATAAAATAATAGTAATGTTGCACATAATAAATTAAGAAAATATATTATAAACCACTAAATATACAAACTATATATAATGCACTTTTAACTTTCTTCCTATTATATCCAAACACTAAAGAATCAATGAAATAGTAACTAAATCATAAGAAGAAGATGATTGACGCGTATATATTTTTTAAAAGCTAAAAATCACACACGGTTTATAATAATCTATCTACGTCCTCTTGAACAAGAGAGTTTATTATTGATATGAAATTACTATTACAGCTCTCAATGGATCACTCAATTGCATAAACAATACTTCCTCCGCTCCGTTTGTTTTTTCACATTATTAAAGAATATAGTATTTTAATGCAACGATGAATATTGAAAAAAAATTCCAAGGGTATGGCATGAAATTATAAAACTATTAATCCCTTTGTCTCCATAAATAATGCATGTGTTTTTTATGTTTAAATATGTGTAAAATTATTGAAATGTATGTAAAAAATGATTATTTTAGATAATATAATGAAAATATGTATAAAGTTGTTGAGTTGTGTACGAAAAGTGAGTACTATTGAGATATATTATTATAATTTTTAGAAATATAGATAAGTGTTGACGTATTAAAAGAAAAAAATGTGAAATACTTATAAGGACGGAGGGAGTATTTGATATTTAAAATCGTATAACAAATAAATCAACACTCCAAAATTATAATTATAGTTGACACCATCGAATTTTTATTTGTAAACAATAATTTAAGATATTATTATAAAGAATTTATAGTATAAATTTATAAAAATAGTAATGAATTTAATATGAATTTGTATTTGGGGTATAGTTGTACCCCTGGATAGTTAATTAAAAAATATAATACTCTTTTTGTCCTATAAACAAATTCACATTTTCTTTTTTTATTTGTTCTATAAATATGTTCGCACTCCCAAATAAAGAAATTCACACAAATCAATAACCATAGATCACATTTTAATTTTAAAATTGTCACTCTTTTACGAGTCACATAACTTTATAATTTATTTATTACATAAAAATATCAAGCTACCCCTAAAAGTAAAGTAAAAAGCAACTTTTTCTTTTATAATTGGGACGGAGGGAGTAATATTTAATGTAAAGTGAGTAGGTGTATTAGTGTTGAATGTGGGTCCTATAGTGATATATTAAGGGGGCGCTTGGTTAGAGATAGTATGAGTGGGTAATGAGAATGAAAGAGTATTGATTCCCATTCTTCCTGCTTGGTTAGAGGTAATGGGAATCCAAATCCCTCAATTATACCATTGATTCAATATACACTCCATCCCTTCAATCACTTTCATTTCCATTACCATTGTCCTTATTAATAATTTCCATTACCATTGTCATTTCGAAATTTGAAATTGTTTTAGGTGAGTCTTATATACTAAAAAGAAAAATGTAAAGATTGAAATATAACGCCAGAAATAAAAATATGTAAAGATAAAATGAGACGGAAGATGTAAAAAATAGCTGAAAACAGTATGAATGAAAATTTTAATTAACTAGCTATCTTCTTGGCCATTTATATATTAGTGCTTAAAATGAATTTGAAAAACAAGAAGTTTCCAAACCACAAAGACCATGCATCTTGAAAATAGCCTTCAACACTCTAGTTTGATGATTTGTAACAGTCTAAACTGATATTCCAATTTGTAAAATTAACGTCCATGCATCACGTGTATTTGATCATTAGTTTTCTTCTACATTTGATCCCAATCATAAAAAAACTTAATTGGATCAAATTAATTTATCAACCAATCTACAATAAATAATATAAAATGGTAATTTTGGAAGGTAGAAAAAATTTCTAGAGTAATTGAATTAATAATTCGTAAACTTTTAGCGTTAATAAAGTGTGAGACGCGGCTTTCAGCTTGCACATATATTTAGTTTATCAGTACATTTCACCATGCATTGATATTAATACATAATAATAATATAAATTCAAGAATCTAATTCATATTTATATACTTGAATTTTCATATGATTATATTCCTTACCAAATTTTAAACCCACATTAATTAAATTATTTATAATTCCACGTAATTGAGTTAACACATCGTCTCACAAAAGAGTAACTCTATTTAAAAATATAAAATTATAAATTTTATTTAGACTATTAATTAAATTAAATTAATCAATAGAATATATTTTTGTAGGTTCACCTAGTTAAAATATTGCATACTAGTATAATTTTTCACCGTTCTACAATATAAAGATAAGGGTGAGTCTGTCCAATTTAGAATTAAGTTGCATATGTATAATAAAGGTGTGCGTCGTATAAATCGAGTTTATATGTAATCTTATCTTTTAAAATTACTCTTTAGAGAGTAATAACTTTTATATATTTCATGTCTATAAAGAGTAATCGATAAATTATGATTAAAAAATTTGAAGAGTAATTTTCTTTTAATTTAGAAGCCTAATAATTTAAGTGTTTAAAGAGTAATTTTTCATTTATTAAAAAATAATAGGGTTTACATATAAATTTATGTAAACCCGATTTGCATACGTGATTGTGATATAATATATGTCAATTTTGATTAACTTTGTGGTAATTCAAAATGAAGAAATACATATTAAAATTTACATTAAAATACATATTTTGATAAACTATGTGGTAATTCAAAACGAAGAACTACATATTAAAATTTTCATTAAAATACATCTCACCTTAAAAAAATACAAAAGCACTTATATAAATTAAATACATCTCAGATTACTAAATTTACATTAAAATACATCTCATCTAAAAAGTATGAAAGCACTTGTAAACTTAATACATCTCATATTACTATATACTATATTCTCCCTGTTTTAATTTGTTTGGAAAAGCAAAATTGTAATATTTTCTATTCTCCCTGTTTTAATTTGTTTGGAAAAGCAATTGTAATATTTTCTGATTTTCTCTAATATTTAGATACTATCCAATTTTCTAATCATATTTCTAATTATATTTCTTTCAAAATTTGATCAATTCCTTTATTTTCCCCTTTCAATCTTCTAATCATATTTCTAATTATATTTCTTTCAAAATTTGATCAATTCCTTTATTTTCTCCTTTCAATCTTCTATAGTTTACAGCACAATTTATTTGTATGAACCCTCTCATTAATTGAGATATGTAAGACAAAATAATACTTCTACTATATTATAATAATAAATGATATTTGACTAAAAAAAATATGGCTTCATCAATTCACAATAAACTACAACATTAATGAATATTAAATTGTATAAAAAAACTAAATTTGTGATCAATATAAATACATATCTATCCATTCAAACATATATTTTTGTCTTACATAATTAATTGGAACTAGTTGCTATAGCTTGCTAGATTGCAATCAAATTAAACTGTATTAGCTATTTAAAATATAGACATGCATTGAAGCACTAACACTCGAACGCCTCAACAAAGTATAAACATGCATTGAGGTTCTACCACACGAATTTACACTAGTGTGGAGTACTATATTCGACTCATAGAGTTGTCTCTTATGTCTTTATATTTACAAAATGTGTAAAGGTACAATATTTGTTCTAAAAAGTATAAATTTTAATTAATAAGAATACAATATTTTTTTAAAGGTTATACACTTAAATTAATAATTGTACAATATTTTATTCTAAATGATATACATTTTTATTGATTTTTTTCCAAAAATTGAAAAATGTATGTCATCATGCTAAATGATATACCATTTAATAATAAAGAATATCTAAGCACACAAAGAATATAGAATTAGATTCAAAGTCTCAAGAACCAAGGAAAAAAGATTGATGTGTGTATTTAAAGCTAAAAATAAAAACAAAGGGTTTATAATAATCCACCTACATCTCTCTTTTATTATTGATATATATGGAAAGATTAAAGCTTACAATGGATCACTCAATTGCATAAACACTACAAAAAGAGTTGAAATGAGCTGGACGAATGAAAATTTTAGTAAAATGCTTAAAATGATGTTGGAAATAAATACTTTTAATCCTATCTTGCAAATTGGAATGAGAGCTCCAAAACCACTCTTAAAACCATGAAAACGGATACATTTTATGATTTCTATAGCAAAGGAAAAATGTGTTGTAAGTTGTACCTAATGGGTTCTCTCTTCATTATTATTAGAGCATATATGTGATTTGGAAACTCCAATAGCTTTTGACTTTTTTTAGTGTACATGATAATATTTTACTTTTTTTTAATGAGTTAAATTCTTGGGTTTATAAGATTACAATATTTTATTCTAAAAAGTATATTATATTTTAATTAATAAGAGTACAATATTTTATTGTAAAGAATATATATATATATATATATATATATATATATTTTTATTAAATTTTTTATTTTTTATTTTTCATGAAATAAAAATATACGTCCTTATATTAAATAATTGATATACAAAATTATCGTAAAAGTAGGCAGATAGTTTTAACCTTTTGTTTTCATTAGAAGGCCAAAAAAAAAAAAAAACTCCATTATTCTTTGTTAATAATTTATTTTATTCTTATATTTATAGTATTTAAAATGGATTAATGTATAAAATACGGTTTAACAAAGTAATTAAATGGATCGAGAGAAAGGTTTCCAGTTGGAGAGAGAATAAGGTTCCAGAGGTTATTAATGTTTTACCTTATTCGTGTTAATAACTTTTGAACAATGAGGAGTATTTTGATCGACGAAAAATGATTGTTCAAGTAAATTGTTTCAAGAATAATAATAATATTTATAATACAAATGAGAAGTGATAATATTTTTAATAAAAATATTACAAGAAAACTGTTAAAATTTAACATAAAAATTCCAACAAAAATTTTAAAATTTGAATAAATTATATATCTAATGAAACATGAAACCATCTCATTAATTGAGACATGTGAGAGAGAATAATAAATGGCAATCGAGTCGATTCACAGCAAACTACAGCATTTGAATATTAGATTGCATAAATAACTAAGTTTGTGATCGATATAAATACATATCAATCAATTTGGAAATTAAACTATACTATGTGACTTATCTATGGAGAAAAATATAGACATGCATTGATGATCAAACACTCAAATTAAACTATACCTCAAATATTAGTAAATTTTAGCATCAATAAAGTGTGAGACGCGGCCTTCCGTTCAACATATATTTAGTTAATCCGGACATTTCACCATCCATTAATACTAACACATAATAATAATATAGATTCAAGAATCTAATTCATATTTATATACTTAAAATTTCACATGATAATATTCCTTACCAAATTTTCCCAAAAGTAATCTTGTTATAATAATTAGGGGTAATTCTAAAGTGCATTTTAATGAATAAGAATATAACATTTTGTTCTAAAAGATAGATACTCTATCCGTCCTTGGCTAAGAGAGTCATTTTACTATTTTGGTCGTCCCACCTAAAGAATCTCATTTCTTTTTTTGACATATGGAATCCACTAATACCCATTAATACAATTAAAACATGGGGCCCCACACACACTAATACAACTACTCACTACACATTAAATAATACTAATACTCTTTAATTCACGTGCTCAAAAATAAATGGAACTCTTAAGTTGGGACGGAGGGAGTTTTTTTTTTTTTTTTCTTGAAATAAAGGTAGATGTCCTAATTATAGTATACTATAAATTAATACTAAAGGTAGACAAGTGTTAGCCTTTTGTTTTCATTAGAAGAAAAAAAAGAACTCCATTATTCGTTATTAATAATTTATTTTATTTATTCTTATATTTTGAGTATCTAAAATGGATAAATTAATGTATAAAATACGGTTTAACAAAGTAATAAATGGATCGAGAGAAGGGTTTCCTAAGCTTTCAGAGTTCAATATGATCTTACCTGATTTATACTAACTTTTGAACAAACCCAAAGATAAGGTTGAATAAATTTAGTAATCCCCAATCCCCCTTCTCTCTCTCCATGAAATAAGTAGCACCTTTTCATCATTATTTTCACTTGAGTTTATGATTTGGGTCGACTGCATATGGAACATTTTTCCTGTTGGTTAGCATAGTATCAGAGTTCTTCTCAATCTTGTTGAATATATCTTTAGACCTTACTCAAATTAATATTATTTTATCCATCTTTATATACATCAATATTATTATTATTATTATCTGTAGTTTTAATAGACAAGTTGGTTTTCTTTTCTTTAATTTGAACCGTACATGTCACTACTTTCGCACGAACTAGTTTTGTTCAATTATTTAATTGGATCTTTATTTTTATTTTTAAAATACACAAGCACACACACAATTTTCAACTTTATTTTAAGGATACACGTTTAGAAAATGAAAGAAACACGTTTTTATATATTAAAGGATACGCCATTTAATACTAAGAGTTACAACTTTTTAAGATCGTCGGATCTACACACGGTATGTGGCAAATTTTATCCTAGAAAATGAGTAGTTTGATTGACTAAAAGTGATTGTTCAAGTAATTTGTTTTAAGAATAATAGTAATTTATAATATGAGTAAAAATTAAATGATTAACATTTTTACATAAAAACACTAATTTTTTTTTTAAATTCTAAGATAAAATTCCAAAATAAATAATAATAAATTTGTTGAAAATTTTAAAGTTTCAATGAATTATATATCCAATAAAACATGAAAGCATCTCGTCATGAAACCATCTCGTTAATAGATATGTGAGACAAAATAATACTATATTTTAACAATAAATAGTAGTTGATTCACAACAAACTACAACATTGCATAACTAAGTGTGTGATCAATATAATTTTATAAATACATATCAATCCATTCATAATAGGAAATTTGTACTGCATGATCATTAGGTTGCACTCACATTAAACTATATACTATGTCTTATTTATGGAGTAAAATATAGAAATGCATTGAAGCTGATGTAACCATAAAAACCAGATGGAGGTAGTACTTTAATTAATAAGAGTATATTAATATTTTATTATAAAGATATAAACTTTTAATAAATTTTTTATTTTTTATTTTTCATAAATAAATATACAGTACGCCCTTATATTAAATGATACTACTATCACATAATTATTATCGTAAAAGTAGGCAGATAATTTTTAACCGTCGTTAAAAGCGAAAAAAAAAAAAAAAACTCCATTATTCTTGGTTAATATTTATTTTATTCTTATATTTTGAGTATTTAAAATGGATTAAAGTATAAAATATGGTTTAAGAAAACAAATAAATGGGTCGAGAGAAGGGTTTCCAGTTGGAGAGAGAATAAGGTTCAGAGGTCATTAATGATTTTACCCTATTCGTGTTAATAACTTTTGAACAAACTAAAATGAGCTTGAATAAATATAGTAATCCCCATTCCCCAATCCCTCCCCCCTCTCTCTCTCTCTCTCTTTCTCTCTCTCAACATGAAATAAGTACCACCTTTTCATCATTATTTTCATTGAGTTTTTGATTTGGGTCGACTGCAGATGGAACATTTTTTTCTGTTGGTTAGCATAGTACCCGACTTCTTCTCGATCTTGTTCAACATATCTTTACCACTTAATTACTCAAATATTATTTTATCCATTTTTATAAACCTTGATCAATAATAATTATATCTAGTTTTAATTGACAAAAGTTGGTCTTATTTTCTTTTGAAATAATAAATCGTTCATGTCACTGCTCTCGTAAGAACTAATTTTGTTTAATTATTATTTATTAAAAAAAAACACAAACGCAATTTTCAACTTTATTTTAAGGGTACACATTTGGAAAATGAAAGAAACACTTTTTTATATTAAATGATATGCACTTTTTATTATTAAAGGTTACAATTTAATTTTTAAGGCCGTCGGATCTAAGCACACGACACGTGGCAAATTTTTATCCTAGAAAATGAGGATTATTTTGATTGACGAAAAATAATTGTTCAAATAAATTGTTTCAAGAATAATAATAATTTATAATTATAAGTGAGAAGTGATAACATTTTTAATAAAAACATTAAAAAATACTGTTAAATTTTAACATAAAATTTCCAACGACAATTGGAATGAATTATATATCCAATAAAACATGAAATCATCTCATTAATTGAGACAAAATAATACTATATTTTATTTTAATAATAAATGGTAGAACAAACTACAACATTTGAATATTAAATTGCATAAATAACTAATTTTGTGATCGATATAAATACATATCAATCAATGAAATTAAAATATAGACATACATTAAGCTCAATTAAAATTAAACTACGCCTCAACTATAAATAAATATAAACAATTTAACACACTCCCTATGATATACATAGTTATTATTTACACCTTACTCTTAATATTATTTTATCCCACATGATAACACTTGAAAATATATTAAGAAGGGAAACGAGCACATGTCTCCATATACTAATTTTTTTCCTGTTATATCCAAATAATAATAATAAAAAAAATTAGATAAATTTTGTTGTGATCTACGTAAATGGTAACGTCTCCTCACTGCCACAGCACACAATTGAGCTTGCACTGCCAGGCAGAAACCGCATAACCACCCCCATGCCACCACCCCCACCCCCACCCCCAATCACCCTCTCTCAACCTCTCAACACATAACCATAACCGCTTGTTCACTCTCTGCATAACCGAGTCTTCTCTTTTTCCAACACCAGTAACAATCATGTTTCGCCTCTTGTCTACGCGCTTTACCGCGATCGCCGTCCGACGGAATTCACTGTTACGATGTCTTCCTATCATCATCTCGTCCCCACCGCCACCGCCGCTGCCCTACTTCATCCCGTCAACTCGTGGCATGGCGAAGGGCCGTTCCCACAGAAGCAAAACAGGCAAACAACTCAGCCTGGAGAGGAAGTCAACTGAGGGGATGTTTGTTTGCAGGATATGCCACGCGAAAATCGTGGCTGAGATGAGACAGAAGGAAATGGAACGAGAGAAAAAGTTGAAAGAAATGCAAGGAATGAACGAAGAAGAAGTCGATGCTGATGAGGATTCGAAAATGGAAATGGCCGAGGAAGAAAGAGCTGATGAGAAAGAAAGCGCTGATGAGGATTCGGAAACGAAAATGGCTAAGGAAGAAAGCGCTGATGAGGATTCGAAAACGGAAATGGCTGAGGAAGAAAGCTCTGACGTGGATTCCGAAATTGAAATGGCTGAGGAAGAAAGCGCTGCAGCATATTATGCGAGAGATTTGCCAAACAAGCAGATTCGCTATCGATTTAATTGCATAGAGGATCTGGATGACCACTACGCAAAGCACCACCCAATTGAACATCAATATGGGCACAAATGCGAAGACTGCGGAAACAGGTTCGAATTTGGAAAGGATAATAAGCATAGGTGCGTGGGAGGCCACTACGCAAAGCACCACCCAATTGAACATCAATATGGGCACAAATGCGAAGACTGCGGAAACAGGTTCGAATTTGGAAAGGATAATAAGCATAGGTGCGTGGGAGGCCACAAAGATATGAGAGAAGCACTTTCCTTACGAAAGCAAAGAGGTTCGATCCCGCTACCAATCGTTGGGAAGAAAAGAAAAACGCCGACAAGAAGAAGAGAGCCTTCAAGGCAAGGCAGGCGGAGGAAGCTGAGAATGCAAGGCGGATTAGGGAGGAGATGAATCAGAAGAAGAAGAAGTAGGCCGAGGAAGAAGACTTGTTTACTTTTGTTGGATTTGAATGGTTAACTGCTGTCTTGTGTTTGATTTTTGAACATTGAACATTTACTTGTTTGTTGATGTGCTTGTTTCTTGTATTTGTGTTGTTTTTCCGTTTTTATTTCTATATGGAGCATATTATAACTATACTTCTTGGTAAGATAGGATTGCTTCATCAAGCTTGCTCACTTGTGGTATTAGAGAAGGTGATCTAGTCCTTGATTGTTGGTTTTCTAATGTGTTATCTAGAGTAGATTATGATCCTCTTGTGTAGTCCAGGGTTATGTACAGCTGGTTCTTGTGGGGGAAGGGATGTTTGCCTTCAATTCAAGCCTTCTGAACGAGTTTATGTTTGAATTCTCCAATCCTGGAAAGAGAGGTATATATATCAGTGAGCAATTGCTTTTCAAGGAAACTTGCAATGGAGATAAAGAGACCTGGTGAACAAAGGCCACAGGAGTGGAGTTATGATTTGGAATCAGGTGAAAATACATATTAGCTACTGCAATTATTTTTATGTTTCCCTTCAATCGTGTGCCAAGTTCATCAAAGATTTTTCTTAAGTTGATATTTAGTTTCCATTCATGAATGTACTATTGCTATCATTGCTCAGGCTGAGGCTGGGGGTGGCTTTCTCTACTCAGCTGGTTCTTGTGGGGAAGGGATGTTTGCCTTTCAACAGTAGTTGAAAGTGGAGGTCTACATCCAACTGTAAGCTTGCAACTCTCCTGTACAATGCTGGACTAGAGTAATATTTCTTCCCTTTTAAAGTCTGGCAATTTCCTGTCTGTGTTTTAGCATGAATTCATCACATATTTCATACACATAAGATAAAAATATATTTGTATTATTTGAAAAGGTTGCAATCTCATTTATTCTTTGATGAGTAAGTCTCTTTCTCTGACATGCCCTGCTTCTATTGTACCCCTAATGTACATGAATCATATTTAGTGATGCAACTAACTAATTATGATGTAAGAAAGAAAAGAAGTTTTGTTGGGAGTTGATAACTTGATCAATTGGTGTTTAAAACAACGTTGGATGCTATCATGTGCCATTATGAATATTATTGTTAACCCCACAATGCACGTCTTCTGTAGTTACATTTGCTTGTGAAGAGATGCTATGACAAGGACTGATTGTTGTTTGGGTGTCAATAATTGAATAGAACTGAGTTCTTAATGGCTATGTTAGTTAGAAACATGTTTTATCAAACTTGACATGTTCTCAAATTTATCTCCTCCTGTCATAAATCAAATACTAAAGAGCTATTAGAATGTCAACAGATAATACATTACTCCGATACATAGAGGAGAAGTCAGGGCATCTGATTTTGGTCCTCGTGCCAGCTTTTGGATGACTTTCCCTTAGGAAGGGTCACAATTGACTCCTTCTCATCAGTCTGAGGATTTTAGATGGAAAGATTACTGCCCAATGGTTTTCAGGTTTGTTGAGGAGCAGTAGATTTTTATTTCTGCCATTTGATGCCTACTTTTTCTTAATGATCAAAAGGCTTCTCATTTTATATACATGTGTGGCTGTATTTATTTCAGTCACAGGATGGAGTGTGTTAGTGAGGGCAAAGAGGCTTTCTGCTGGAGACGTCGTTATTTTCATCTGGTATGCATTGTTTTGCTAAACATTTCTCAGTCTGCTTGTGCTGCTATGGTCATGGTTGGTTCTTTGTTGTGTAACAGTTTGCTTTTCTTGTACTTGTATGCTTTCCCTCTACTGAGTAATCAGTTGCTCTTGGGAATTCGGCGTGCTCAACATCCACAAACCATAATGCCTTGATCAGTTCTGTCAAGTGATAGCATGCACATTGGTCTTCTTGCTGCAGCTGCTCATGTCGTTTTACTAAGTATCTTTTATAATCCTAGGTAAAGCTTCTGCTCTTCTTTATCTATGATCTTATGAAGAAAAACCTTACTTTTAAGCTTGTTATTTTCTAATGTCAGGGCAAGTCCTTCAGAGTTTGTGATACCTCTGGCAAAGTATGCCTAAGAGTTTCTGTGGGGATGCGTTTTTGGATGCTTTTTGAGACGGAAGAATCAAGTGTCCGTAGGTAGGCCTAAATAAATTTTAGTTGTAAATCATTGTTTACATTTTATAAATGCATAACATTGAGTTCAAGTTTTTTCAGTCAACTCATCTGATTTATCATTGAAACACTGATAGACTATATTTTACTTTTATCGTCTATCATGCTGCGACATTCTCAAAATCAATGTTGAAAATACTATATAACACCATTTCCATGTCTGTGCTCACATTTTTAGGTACATGGGCACAATTACTGGTATGGGTGATATAGATCCTTTTCGATGGCCGAACTCTCATTGGCGTGGTTAGTTCATCATTTTAATGCTCACCTGGATGTACTGTTTTTTTGCTGTAGTTCATAAGTCGAGTTATTAATATTCGTCACTCGGTTATGAATTTGTTGGTATCCAGGAGTAATACCATTTCACTAGTATTCACAGTCGACTATACATATTAAGAAGAAAATATTCTATTTTTCGCTTGTCCCATTTTGATGAATCAAGAACCTGGTTTTTGTTATGATTCGCAAGGCTTGAAAAACTATTTTCAATGTGCCACTTAGCACCTGAAAATAAGGGAACATCAAAGTCTTCCTCCAGTATGTTCAAATATTGAAAAAAATGGTTTTTCATGTGCACTTGTTTGTTACATATCTTTCATGCATTCAGAACACTGACTAGATTTCAGTTCACTTATAATTTTGAAGCATGATATCCTATGTTTCAAATTTAGGCAACTGCAGGGGAAAGGCAACCAAGAGTTTCCCTGTGACAGATTGAAACATTTCCCATTTACCCTTCTCCATTCTCACTCAGGTTTGAATTACATCATTAGTGTGTTTCTTTTTTTGTGTGTGTTATTTGGTGATGTATCCTCTGGGATTTGATCTTCTAAGAAGATGAAAATAGATGAATGCAAAATTTCTTTTGTATTAATTTAGATTTTGCTTACTGCTTTGCATGTGTTGCTCTACTCATTATTGTTAAGGTGTTCAAAACGGTGACATGAGCATTAATTCTCCTTTTACATGGCTTCATGGAGATCAAGGTAACTTCCAGAGATTTGGTGGTGTATCCCCATTGATGCAACCGAGGCTTGACACTTCCATGCTAGGTTTACAACCAGATGTGTACCAAGTAATGGCAGCTGCTTCATTCCAGGACACAGGGTCATTAGATTCCTCAAAGCTGTCCAATCATTCTCTCCATAATCCAGAATCAAATGCTGCAACAGTACTACCATTCTCAACCAAAGTTCCTCTTTCAAGATAACAATGCCATATCTCAGGTTGTTGACTTTGGGCCTTTTTCAGCCCAACAGCCCCAATTCGGTGGTGAGCTCTTTGGGTCTTCGGCATTACCCTAATTCAATACAGCCCAAATTGATTTACATTTCGCGTTTGACCTTTGATCGGTCAAGTGAAGAGGAAGAACTAGCTCCACCCGCCGATATTATTAATAAATAAATTTTAATTGACAACAAAATTTAGAATAAAATTTTCTAAATAAATATACAGTAAAGATAGAGAAAAAAAACCAAATATAGTATAAAGAGAATTTCTTTTTATTAATTTTTTTAAGTAAACAGTAAAGTTGTTCTAAGCATAGGCGGATCTACATGGGCAGCCCGGGCTCAAGTTCAGGACTGCCCACCAAGAGCACATTATAATATATGTAAAATAATTTGTATTTTTGAAGTTTAGTTCAATCCAAAATTATTTTAAACCCACCTTAAAGAAACTCAAAATTATTTTTTAAGCCCACCCATTATATAAATATTAAAATTTAGTCAATTCTCCATTCACCTTTAATTGAGAAAGTGATTGTGTGTGTATAAATATATATTTAATGTGTGTTGGTAGTTGTAAGTATGATAATTTAATGTAGTGAAGTGATAGAAATAATATTTAATGTGTAGTTGATACTTGTAATAGTGGTAGATGTGATGTGTGCGTGGGTCCATGTAAATAAATAAATTATTTTTGTATGGGTCCTATATTCTTAAAAAGAAAGTGTGTCAATTTTTGTGGGATAACCCAAAAAAGGAAAATGTGTCAATATCTTTAGGACGGAGGGATTATATATATATTTATTTTCTTTAATAAACTTAGCCCACCCCATGGTGGATTTCTAGATCCGCCCCTGATTCTAAGTAACAGTGACTTTACTATTCATTGGTATTTTGCTTAATTTTGTAATTTTTTTTAGCTCCATTATAGTTTAATAAAATATTTTTGAACAATACATATTTTATTAAATTTCCCAAAAATACACATTACCCTTACTCAAATCTGGCTAAACAAAATAACAAATATTCTACTGTAAGACTTGAGTGAGTAGAATAAGAAATAAGAAACAGTTATCCCTTGCATTCACTAGAAAGATCTAAACAAAGATGACAGATCTAATCTAAATAAGCTCTTATATACTAAGATATTCTCTGATATTGATCAAACGCCTATAATTTTTAAGAAAATAATATAATACAAATAATACAAACAGATGCATTTTCAGCAGCCCCTAAGCTCCACTCAATAAATTCAAGACATATATAGCAACGAAAATAAATCAAACTCAGAAAGAAAGAAACAAAAGGAAATCGGAGGTGTAACAAGAGAGACGTTTTACCACATACTATGGGCTATTTATACATATTCAAAGCCGCCGGCAACGAGAACCGCAGGCCGAGGGTGTACCCCAGTTGAAGATTCCGTTATGCCACCAAAGGTACGAGTAGATCGATGTTTCCTATGCTTTTGTTAGAATGTAGACTTTATTTAATTACTCTTCGTTCCCTTTTTCTTTTCTTTCTGTTCTGTTAGAAGTTCATCAAATTTTGATCAATTTTTTCTTCTCCTATAGTTGTTGATAATATTGATAACTCCTTTAATAAGTTGTGGAACTGATAATTAGTAATTAAAAATCACTATTTGGGCTACATATGATGTTTCATAGTGTCAATCATTTAGATTCTGCTTATGCTTTCTCTGTACAATGAATCTTCGGTTATGTGCTACTATTTTCGGATAGAGAGGTAGATATGCCAGTATTTTTGATTTAGTTAAATCATTGAAGTGTTTTTAGTTGTCTTTGTTTGGAATAATGGAGCCCTTTACAGCTCATTATTGTCTCATCGACTTAACACGCATTTTTAGGCTGTGCTAAATACCTGCAATGCGTATGCTAGGTTAGTCGTTTGAAGAATTAGGAATTGTCTATCTTTAGCTTAACTGAATACTAAGAATATCCCCGATTCATCTGTGACAGAGGCCATTTCACTAAAATATACTTTCTTCTTCAGACTTTGGCATGATGGGTGAGTTCAAGTAAGAACTTCGTGATGGCTTTACTGAGGCTTGTCTCCACCTTGTGAACCGAGATTGGTGGTGAATAACTTCTTGCACAGTAGCCTACAGCCTTGTACCTCTCGTTACTCTTTATAAATTTGATCGTGGTTTATCTTGTTTCTTGTGTGTCTTCCAATTTAATTAAATTTACATTGTCCTTTGTTATGCTGCAGGTATAAATTCAAATTCAGAATTCTTTTTTATTTTTCTCTCATCATTTGAAGGTGGTTTTGTCTTTTTATTATAGTTATTACTATAATAAAAATAAAAAGGTACAATGAACTATCTTCCTTCTAGTTCTGTGTTTTAACTTGAAATTTCTGGCTCCTCCAGCCTAGCTTTTTCGGAGGGAATTGCCATAAGCTTCAACCCAAATTACAAAGTTTTGGGCAGTATGTACCCTTGGATTGCGTGCAAGGTGCTTACTGACAGCTCTAGTTCAAGATTAAACTATTTCTGTCTGGAATTTGTGTTAATAAAATCAAAGATGCTAATTTCATGGTGTTATTTTCTCACTAGGATGGAATGTTTATACTTGATTGATTAGAGTCTATTATATGAGGTGAGAAATATTATTTAACATTGTTTCTCCATTGTCCTGTATGTCATTCTTTTTAACAAAATACTCGAAATGCCCTTGCCTCTATTTTTTTATGCTCTGTCTCTATTCTGTTCAAGTTGATAATTTGTTATTTGTTACTATAATAACACTAATATCCTATATAGTTGATTTTTTCTTGAATATGATAACTTTTAGTTATGATGTATCATATTATTGAGTTTGTTCAATTACAGTCTGTTTTAGCTTTTGTCGTCAAGTCTTTTGAGAGGAATTGGAAGGAAAGAGAAACCTAGTGGTCGCCATCAATGGATTGCTATCTCTATTGGTTTCTGTAGTTGGGGGCTTCTCTTTGATTCTGTGGGTATTTGCTGGTTTCTGATTTGGTTTCTGCATTATATGTACTGCTTCTATGCTGGTGTTTTCTAATATCTGATTTATCTCAAGCTACTAGTTTCTACTAGTAGTAGGACATATCACCCATAAGAGAATTGCTGCTTAATTTATTAGTTTTCCTATGTCTTATATGGTTTTCTTAATTAGTTCTCTAGTCATTAGTTGGTTGTGTATGAGTTAGAGCTATCTCCTATGATTGAGTGGGCATGTACTTGATTTTTGATTGTGGTAGCAGCAGTGGTAATTTTTTGTTGTTGTATCACTTCGTTTTGTTGATGGTAATCCGTAATCATGCTTCTCTATTATCTTTGTCAAGCTGCAGGGATGAATTTCTGCTGCTTGGATGGTTTGTTGGTTTTTCTGCCTAGTTGATGGATATTATTCTAAACTCGCTGTTTACCTTCTGCTTGGCTGCAGATGTTGTGTTTGATTTTGTGTTGTTGGTCTGCTTAGTTGTTGGGGTTTTGCTAATTATCTTTTATGCTCTACTAGATGCTGTGTTTTTTTTTTTTTTTTTTTTGGCTAGCTTCTAGGTTGCTAGATTTTTGCTGCTTGGTTGCTGTATTTTCATGTAGGCAACATTTTTGTCTGGAATTTTCTTTGCTGGTTGTAGAGTTAGGTTTATGGCTTTTTGCCTTAGGCAGCTAGCACAATGCTAGTTTTTTCTGCTTTTTTATTATTATGGACTATGGAGCATCACTGAACCTTCTATTTTTTCGTTTTTTATTGTTTTTTCTTGCTTCTGAAATTTTGTTGTGCATGATCTATGGCTGTTGGTTTATGTTATTTTGGCTACTATGACTGTTTCTCTGGTTTTCTGGCATATGCTATATGCTACAAACTGTTGAAATTTCTGCTATTCATGGTACTACCAGCTGAATTGAAGTATGGTTGTTGTTTGCAATTCGGAGGCACTAAAGCAGCCTGTTAGTAAGGAAATTTCTTATGCTGCTAATATATCGATACTGTTTTGGTACGGTTCCCAGTTACTCAAAAGTCCACGCGTCAAATCTCGATTTGTGCCCTTTTTACGTGGCTTGCGAAGAGTGAAGCAACACACGACACTCTCTCTATCTGCACCTCTCTCTCCACCCACATCTGTTCGTTGTGTTTTTCTTCTCCCCTATTTTTCTGCCTTGCGCCGTAGTGGTCTCTCAATCAAGCTCATGCGGTAATGGTATGTCACTTTGTTTCAAAATTTTCAATTTTCAGAAAAGGGCCTTAATTAGGTTTTCTGATTCCTCTAATTTCGTTCCCCACTCAGCTATTGTTATATGCTTTTTGTGTCAGCTTCTTTCTTGCGGGATAGGTAAGTTCTCGACTTCTATACATTCTAGGTGTGTTTCTGGCATTTTTCGCGCTGGAGTCATAATTCCATAGTTTTCAAAAAAGTCTCTTTATTTCCTTGTTACAACAAGGTTTTGACCATCCCGTAGGATTCATTTACCTCTCTGTATATGGTAAGCACTCAACTTGAAGAAATATTTTCAAATTTACTTCCTTCGTCTATTTTCCTCCATCAGGCTTCTCTCCCTTACCTACTTCATTTACTATCGCTTAACATACTTGTAAATTTATTCTTACATATGTCAGTGATTTAGAATTGTACCCCCCCCCCCCCCCCCCTTTAACTTATTTGTAACTCTGTGAAATGGTTTGCAGTCGTTTTGTTTCTTATTTTGGTTTTTTGAATCATGTTTCAATTTTATCTTAAAGAGACTAATAAACCGTTATGATTACCTACCAAATTCTAAATTTTGTAGTGCAAAATGTGTTTAAATGGAATCCCTAACATTTTGCTGAACTTGGGAGATATACATTTATCTCATACTGGAATGTCTGCCAAGTTGGTGCATCTGTACTTGGCACCAGTGAATTTTGTAAAGAATTTTAGATATTACCATAGTTAAAATAACATGCTTGCCTCCACTTCATTCGGTGTTGTACAAAAAACACTGGCTACAATGAAATTCTAAAAGCTATTACCTCCACTTAAATATAAGCAATGTATAAACGTAGGAAATATTTTCTAGCACTTCTATACTATTTGCTAAAAGTTTAGAGTCTTTCCTCTGCAACGAGCCCTGCACACATATATGCATCAATTATGTTACACTTATATGCAATGCTTTCGTTCATTCTTCACTTAAAATTAATCACTGCATTCTCCACCGTCTCTAGGTTTAATAATGGACACCTGTACTGTAAATAGTACTCATGCTAATTATTACTCCATATTTCTTTATTACTACACATGCAGCAATTTATTTTCTCCACCGCTTGCTTGTTTCCCCACTGTCTTCTTTTCAATCTTTTTTTAGGTCAATGGTCATTTGTATAACTTTCAAAAGCCTATACCGGACGCTAAGAAATGGTTTGTAAAAGCAGTGGTTGCTGAAAAAACACATATTCATGTACAAAATGAGGAAAGCAGCAAAAAATTGTTCTTGTTGACAAAGAGTTTAATTCATTTCTCCCTGCGTTAAAGTAATCTCAAATAAAGTTCTATCCCTTGCTTTGTCTTTGTGCAGTCTTTCATAGAACCAAAGCATGTCCTGCATAACTTACTCTGCAGATGTGGATCAACTTGACAAAATGCTACTGCTGTAAAAGACATAGGCTCCTGTAATTATGGCGGTTCAGGTATCATATAATTGAATTAAGATGCCTCTGTACAGTTTGTTTTTAAATTTTATATGACGACCTTGATGATTGATGGAGTACGTGTTTTATAAGTTTTTAAATTTCTAATGATTATTTCTTGCAAGTTTTTGATAGTTCGCTGTTTTATTTGCATTAGTTTGTGTATGATTTATAGAAATCACTTCATCATGGCATGTAGAAGTTTTAAATTGTGTTTCTCATGATTACTTCTTGGAAGTCTTTGATAGTTCTCTGTTTTATTTGCATTATTTTGTGTATGATTTATAGAAATCACTTCATCATGGCATGTAGAAATTTTAAATTGTGTTTCTCTTGTGGATGGTGTTGCTTTAGTAACATTAATGCAAATATGTCAGGCGGTAAATATAATTCTGCAACGGGGTATTTATAACTCTGGCGTGTATTAGCATTCACCTAGTCTGCATTAATGGGTTTTGCTTTTGGGTATTGATAATGGGTTTTGCTTTTGGGTATTGATAATGGGTTTTGCATTTGGGTATTGATCATGGCTTTGGCTTGCTTGAGCCAATGAAAATTAATTTTGGATGATTATTATATCTCTTAGTGACAATTTACTGCTAACAGTGGGCTGCAAAAGATTATTTATGGGCCTCATAGAATCAATTTGAACGTCGGTAATTTTGTTCAAACTTTTGATGGTTTTGAGAGCATTGATTACAGATTTGATCCAATATGTGAAACCTATTTATTTTGTTCCTTTCATGTATGAATTCTAGATGTACATGTGTACTTTCCTCTTCCTGTATGGCACTAATTTGAATGAGTGTTTCTAATCCACTCCGTATATTGTTTAAGAGACCGAGGGTGATTCTTATTTTTTTCCTCTTCCTGGCATAGACTAAGATTTGGAGAAGTTGTTTGGTGCTAGAATATGGACAGAAATCATATATACAAGGTGTTATCGAAAAATCTATTTTGCCTTTTAAGTTTTGCCATTAACCCTCACTAGAGGCACTTACAGAAAGCCTACTGATAAAGAAATGGATCTCCTGATTCATCACGTCTATGAATTCACATCCTTTGCAATGTGTCCCCAATTTAGCAGATTCTCCAAATAGGCAAACCAACTAACATTTTTTTTTTAAGTTATTGGTTTTGTCTTTTTAAAAACTTATATTTTAAAGGTAGACACAAACAAACTCTTCATTTTTATTAATGTGGATTCCCAGCAAAAATTTTACCGCCCATTTCACTTTCCATTATTAGAAATAATGAAATATTTCTTTTCATTATTAAATTTTTAAGAAAATAAAGAGAAATAAAATGCCAGTAATTATGTTATTATGTTAAAATTAAAGGAAAGTAAAGTTGCTTTACAGATACACAAGGCTGTCACCGTACCTGTGGCCAATGAAATATGCCGCCCTAACAAAAGAAATGATGAATGTGCAGGCGCACGAAGATGAGAAGATTTATGGAGAAAAGAGATTTATGGAAGAGGCATGAATCTCCAAACCCTTAATCCAACTTTGAAATGACAATGAAATACAGTAATACTCAAATCCTAAACCTGAATCAAATCAAGAGGCCGTCAATGTAATAACAATTGCACCATCATTTCTGTCTTCCATGGCATCCAAAACTGCCGTCATTTCATGGTATGTTCTCTCTCTCTTCTCTGTATTCACACGCATAACACATGCTCACCGCTACTGTTTCCAGGGGCTTTGGGGAAGACGGCAACTAGGAATTGGAAACAATGAAGAGAAAGAATAGTTGGCAACATCACTGCCCTTCGCTCGGAAAAAGTGAGCTCTGTCGTAGCCATATCCAGAATTTGGTGTCCATTTGTGAAGACAGGAAGGTTTCTTTAAACCCCCGTGTATTATTGTACTTACATGCTTCTTTTAGCTTTCCTCTTTCATAGGTTTTGAGTAACTACTGTGGTTGCAATTGGGGCTTCTATGTGTGATTGTTGTTTTTTTTTTTTTTTTTTTTAAATTTATGCAGGTCGCAATGAGTATGGACAATGGGGTGAAGAACTGTTAGAAGAGATATTGTGATTCCAAAAAGATGTGTGCTAAAGCTTTCAGTTCGTCAGGTAATTTAGCTCCTCATATGTTGGGAAGATGAAACAATATGCATCTTAAACTTTGTTACACTTGGTTGGGGTTTACCTAATTTGTTGAAAACTTATGTATGGAGAGCTCTGTTTTATTTTGAGAACTATTAAATTTAGAAATTCAGACGGTGGTCATTGGGAACAAATTTATCTCTTGAAACAGATGACAAAAAGAGTTGTTTCTCTGAGATTTTTTAGAGAGGATTTCTTTGTTCAATCCATCAATTGCCTCCTGGAGATATGTATGTTTCTATGAGTCATTACGCAGCACCATCAGGAAAAACTGTTTTGGAACCCATCATGGCGTACCCTGCTGTCCTTGGATCCAGCTCAACTTATCCACCACTAAGGGTGTACCCGCCACGTATCCTTCTGTGGAGGGAAGCGGGCACGATCCGCCTCAGGAAGTTTGAGAGGCAATGAAGGAATTGAGGATGCTATTATTGGACAGTATGAGGAACTATGACGTGTGGTTTGATTGCGTTCGATTAGAAGAGAGCTGTCTATGAGAGGGCAACGCTAAATGTGCCTCCTGCTCAGGAGAAGCGGTATATAAATACATGAGGTAAGTTCAATGCTCGACCATTGCTAATAGTATGTACATGAAAATAGAGTAGTATTATTTTGGATGATTAGTTCATGCTGTCAGTATTTTGTGGAGTGAAACATAATGAGGATGCTATGGAGATTCAGCTTGAGGTTCTTGATGAAATATAACTTGGTGGGTTGTTTAAAACATGCTTTGCTTTCAAGTAACTCACTAATTCATATGATTTGGGAGATTTGAATACACACATGAGGTGTTCGATGTAATTGCTCACTTATGTATTCAATGTGTTCTCTTCACTAACTCATCTAACTGGCTTTCAACTTGGGTACGTCCTGCATTTTCGTGCCTTACGTGTTTGATTTTGATAATGAAGTATCATTTACCGCTTTGTATTTTAAGTACTTGATAAATTTTCTAACAATTAAGTGATTTTTTGGTATAATTTGATCTTTATGTGGAGGAAGATATACTGAACATGGAGTCACAGTTTGAGGAATATCTTCTACTATCTGAAGCTGAAAACTGGATTAAAGTAGGTATGATGTAGTGTAGTGTAGTGAGATAATGAAATGCAAGTTTGGCAATTTGGATTTATGCAACTATGAAGACATTATTCATGATTTTAAGTGATTTTTGTAGCCAAGAAAGAAATGATTAATATTATTAATTTTTATTTTTCCATTTTCTTGAGGGCTAAATTGGTTATTGTCTGAGGTTAAAGAAACAGACATCTTTGTTTTCTAGATCAAACTCACTTTAGTCAGTTGGTGGATTTAAATCTATGAGGTTTGACTTAATACTTCCTCTCTCTCTCCTTCTAATGGTGTGGGTTTCTTACATGGGAGAAAGAATCCCCTGTGCTTCAATGAATGGATGATTTACATATCAACCCATGGGATATAGAACACCAAAATACCCCCCTAATTCCATCATTTCACATCAACACACACCCTCACTACTGCTGCCTCTTCTTCATTTTTTTTTTTATTTTTTTTACCACAACCCATCTCTTCTCTCTCTAAAATGGCAACAGCCACAGTAGTATGTTTTTATCACACTTTGATCCATCTGTTTTATGCGCAACTTAATCAGTTTATTTGAATGGATTAATCAAACTATATAATAGTATTTTCTTGCTTTTGATCTGATCCAGTTTTGTATTAATTAGATGCAACGTGCGGTATAGTCATGTATTTTATACACCAATCAGGTTGGATTTAATTATAATTATAATCACATTTTTATTTTATTAAAAAGGACTTCATATAGAAAACTAACAGTAGGCCATAATATTTAAAAATATTGACTTCTAATTTGCTAATGTGTTGCTGAGAAAATCAAGAAGAAGATCGATTGATCACATTGTTTAACAAAAAACAAAATCTTGATTTGCTCAACGCAGGTTGAATTTGGAGCCAACAGGGGGAAGTAATATTTTTTATTTCAAGTTTATACCCACATAAATTATAAATTATAATGTCACTTAAAAATTAATTAATTTAACAATATATTTAATTTTAAAATTATCATATTTGGCGACTGGGACATGGGTACAGCTATACCCCAAAATGAAAAATAATTAACATAGATATAAGATGTATTAGTATTCATAATATAGTGGTTTAGGTGTCCTACTTGTATATGTCGTTGGGAGTTCCTTGAAACGTGTTATATATATATATATATTACAGAATAGTTTTACAAAAGTGTTATATTTATTTTCAAAATTGACTAAAATGTTAACATATCTGTTACATAATAGTTTTACAAAAGTATTTCTTCATTACAAGACAGTAAAATATTATTGAACTAATTTATTTTATAAATCTAAAATAATGTAAAGTAATAAATTTCGTGCGGAAAAAAAGAAAAAAAAAAGAAACTATTACATAGACTATCTAATTATGGTCTATGACAAATTTCCTTACCTCCAGTATAGATAGGAGTCGTCGTTTTCTGGAACTGTGGATGGCGTGGTCCTTAAAGAATTGGTAATAATCTTTCTTAATCTCTCTTGCTGCAAGATATTCCCTTAAAACGTCCTGCAAATTCTCATCCTCTGACTCTTTCCTGTAAATATTCCATGCGAGTATATTGTTGCTAATTATATTATTAAAGAAAATAAGAATAACTATAATATAGGACACAGAATGAGAATAGTAATCAGTTTAATTTGTTGCAGCTGTCACACAATTTATAAGTTCATGTATTGTAGTTAAGAATTCCTGTGTATACATATTAAATTAAAACCTGTATTCCTATTAAATAATAATAATAATAATAACCCTAGTTAAGAGTTTTCATATAAAATTAAAACCTACGCTAAAAAAAAACCCTCAAAATGAATTAACATTTAAAGGGTGGAATGTGTAAAATTGTATTAATTGACGTGAGCAAAAGATATAGAATATTATTTGGGTGTATGAAGAAATACTAACAAAGTTTGCATATTTTTAAAATTAGCCTGAAATTCAAACTGTGACAAAAATACACGTTCAACTAACAATGTTTCCCTCCCTAGAGTTAAATGTCATAAACTACTTTTAGTACTAAAAATTTAATTTGGGATTAAACCTAAAATTTTAAGATTAATTTGGGACGAAAATCGAATTTGATAAAAACTAAAGTACATTTAACTCTCATATATAAAAGATTAAAATAAATAAATTTAAATATAAAAAGAACTTACATATGAAACTCGGCATCGCACAAACCCATAAAGGAAAATTTATTGACAGTAATTTGTTGGGTATCAATAGTCAAGTCGAAATTCAGTATCCTGCCATTTTTTTTGCAAATTCTTACACCAAGGTCAAGGTTGTCGTCGTCGTCAGTTGATTCGCCATAATATATGTGGGGTATGAATACGACCACATGGACACTCTCTCCATCCAAGTATCTATTCATCTCCACCCCCTCTTTGGGAATGACTATGATGTCCTTGAAAGGGCATCCCGGGAAATCAAGTGATAATTTTTGCATCTGCATGAAATGATATGAAAATTTTATGTTATCGACTCACTACTTTAATTAGAAAGAGAGAGAGAGAGAGAGAAAGGGATTTACGGGATGCTTCTTCACAACGGCGAATTCAGATTCTAAGTTTCTGGCGAGTTTGACACTGATGGCATCGGAAGCAGTGGAGAAAGAGTAGTGAGAATCTGCAAAACCTCTCCTAATTGGGAGGATTCCTTGTCGAACAATCTTTCGAAGCATGCCCATCCTAATTACCTACCTTTAATTCTCCTCTCCTCTCCTCTCCTCTCCTGATTTTTATTTATATATCTCAAACTGCGATATATATATATATATATATATATATATATATATATATATATATATATATATATATATATAACATATCATATTCGTATGATATGATGCCCCTACGAGAGGTTTAGGGTTGTAAGTTAACTTGTCAGTCTAAGAAATAAAAAAATAAAAAAAATAGAGAAAAGAGTAATTTGGATTCATGGTTTTAATTTGACTTGACAATCAAGAAATCAAAAGACTCCTTAGATGGTCTAAGTTTTCTAAAAATAGTTATCTCTCGTAAACCTATAAACCATAAAGATCTCCTAAATTTAAACATTTTATCAACCAATACATAAGATATAAAGTGAGAACACAAGTGTTTGTGTTCTAAAAATAGATTCTTTTCAAATTATGGCATGTATATAATTTCTTTGTTTTCAAAAAAGTTTGATTTCTTGATTGTCAAGTTCAATTACTCCTTTCTCTTTTTTTTATTAATTTATTTATTAATTAATAAAGGATATGGCATGTATATATCTTGACTGACAAGTTAACTTACAACCCTAATAAACCTCGTATTTAGAAAAAAAAAAAAGGAATCCTTTTTTGGCATCTATATATCTTGACTGACAAGTTAACTTAGAATAGATATCTCCTAATAATTAAAATTAATAAATATATTAATTAATTAAGATATGGTCATAAAATAACCCAAATTTTGAAAAGGATTTACATGCCATAATTTTCGGCAAAGAATATCTATAGATGGATTCTTTTCTCCTTTTTTAATACGTTAGACGAGTTAATATTTGTTTGGTCCAATAACTTTTTTTTTCTTTTAATTTTAGTCCAAAAAAAATTACTCCCTCCGTCCCATAAATAAATTCACACTTTCTATTTTTATCCGTCTCATACACAAGTTCACACCCCAAATAAGAAAATACACACAAATCAATAACCCCACGATACATTTTAATTTCAAAATTGTCACCCATTTACAACCTACATAACTTACTTTATAATTTATTTATCACCTAAAAATACCAAACTACTCCAAAAAAGCAACATTTACTTAAACTCCGTATCCATAGTAATTGTGAACATCTTTATGGGACGGAGGGAGTATTTATTTATATTTAGTCCCATAACTTCCATTTTTCGTTAATTTTGATTCAATTTTCGTCGAATTTGTTATCTGTCGCCGAAAATCGACGAGCAATGATAACGTGACGAGTCCCAATGTTTAATTTTAATATAATTTTTATTTCTTTAACTGAAATTTAATTTATCAATTGAATTAATGACTTGGAGGGTGACTCATATTTTATTTTTTAAATTTTTTTATACACTTGAACGTGAAATGTTACTTTGGTTGGTTGAGAAATAATTGAACTCGCCACATCATCATCGTTGACCGATTTCCGACGACATGTGGCAAATCCAGTGAAAATTAGGTTAAAATTAATGAAAAATAAAGTTATGGGATTAAATATACACAAATAACTTTTTTGGACTAAAATTTTAAAAAAAATTACGGTACAAAACAAATATTTAGCTCTATCTTGAACGACAAGTTAACTTACAACCCTAACCACTCATAGGTTTATATGCATATCATCATATAGCTTTATATACATATCATCATATAATAATATAATAGTAATAAATAAAGAGGATTAAATCATGGCCATGCTTCGGTTATCATGCTCAAAAATTGTTCGTCAAGGAATCCTTCCTGCAGTTTGGATTCTCTCACAGAAATCCCCTCTTGCAGTTTCTCATTACTCTTTCTCCACTGCATCTTCCGATGCCATCAAGCAAATCGATCTCAAACTCGCCGGATTCCTGGATTCTGAAATTGCAACCAGGAAGATGGATCCCGTAAATCAAACTTTTCTCTCTTTCTTTCTTTCTAATTAAATAAAAAACATCAAAATTTTCCATGCAGATGCCAAAATTATCAGGATTCCCTTTCACGGTGGTCAACGACGATTCCAGCAGGGTGGTGAAGATGACCAGAGATTTCGATGGGGAGAGAATCGATGTCTTTGTATTCATGCCCGACCACATATACGCATTTGATGGCGACAGCGGCAGCGATGATTCTCTTGACCTGGATGTCACAATTCGCAAACAAAATGGGAGATTGTTGAAATTCGAGTTGACTATTGATAGCCAAGAAATTACTGTCATAGAACTTTCAAGTTTGTGCTCTCACCGTTTTGATATGTAAGTTATTTTTATCTTTCATTAATTTCACAATAATTTTAAAATAAACAAACTTTATTAGTATTTCTTAATCCAACCAATTAATATTATTTCTCAATCTCCTTTCAGGGAAGAGGAGTTGGAAGAGGAGTTAGAGGAGTTGGAAGAGGAGTTAGAGTTGGATGAGAATTTGCCGTTGCGGAAAGAGTCAGATATAACTAGAGAGGGGGATGTTTTAATTAGGGAGTATCTTGCAGCAAGAGGTGTTAACAAAGATTATTACCCATTCTTGAAGGACCTCGTCATCCACAAATCCACTAAACTACGACTCTATTCTCTACATATGCTAAGGAAATCTCTTATGGATCATAATTAGTTTATACAAGTGTTTTTTTTTCTCTTGTTTATTACCTCACTTTATTTTAAATTTATAAAATAAATTGTTTATATTTTAACGGATTGAATTTCATTCTCTAAAATAGAGAATAAATTTGTAAGAAAATTGTCATTCTTGTTGCTACTCCAATTACTAAAAAATAGTATTTTTGATGAACCAAGTGAAATCGGTTACATTTCTCATATAAGTTTGATATATATGAATTAAATTGTTTGTAGGGTGTATCGACGGAAAATGAATCAGAGAGGGTCGGATTCCCCTATGGGATGTTGGGCATCAAAGTTTGGATTTTTATATACAAGGAAGAATAATAAAAAAAAAAAAAAACTTTCATTATACATGGGAAGGAGTTTTATCAATAGTTTATGTACAAATTTTCTCAATTTTCTATGTATAAAATAATGATTTTATTTTTACGTTAATTAAATATTGTATATTTTATAATGTCATATAAATTGGTATAAATATCGTTTTAATCCCATAACTTTCCTCATGTTTTTTTAGTCCCAAAAAAGATAAGTTTGTCAAATTAGTTTACCCCTAAAGAAATAGGGTCAAATACGTCTTTTTTTTTGCCGGAAAACGGTGATGTCACGTGATGGCCGGAATCATCAATTTCCGGGTGGAGGATGACGTAGCGCATTCTTGGCAAGTGAGTCAACATAAAAAAACATTATCTTATTGCCAACATGGCAATTATATTTTTTTAAATAATTAAAAAAATAACAACTCAATTAAGAAAAGTAAAAAACTAAACTCAATGTACGGCGGCGGACGCCCTGCTTCTTTCAGTTCTAGCCGCCAATACTTCTCCGCCGCGAGATCAGCCAAATCAACGTCGCCTGCGGATCGCCGATGGGAAACTCTTCCAAAAAATTCTCCAGCTGCGATCCTACGCTGATACTAGGGTTCCGGTCAGATTAGTAGCCGCTCGTCGCCGGCTTGCTGCTTCACCGTCAGATCGTTGCGGATCTGTTGACCGCCACCGCCACTGTTATCCGCCGTCTATCCGCCTCTGCTGACACTTCGCCTTTGCTGTTCGCTCGCCGCCGCGCCACCAGGGTTACTCCTTCCACCGGAATCGCGATCTGCAGAAACGCGCCCCCGCCGTTGCCATACTGACCGCCACCGGTCAGATCTGTTGGGTGGATGTGGTCGTCCTCGTCGTCGCGCCGGTTGACGTTGCCGGAGGTGGTGGCGACGGGAGGTGCTCAGATTCCCATTTTAGCAACTCACGAAGAGTATTCTGCACCAACCCACGTATTGGATTCACAATTGGGGTTGATAAGGGCCAGAAGCAGCAAATTGGGCCACAAGGCCCAACGGGCCCAACAAATCTCCACCTTGGCCCAAATCATTCACCTTGTGATCATCTATTTAGGAATTCATCATCTCACCTTTTTCCGAATACCTGCAAAACGAAAAACACAAAGTTAGATGCAAGATCCAGAAAATTTGACACAAAGTCAAGGTATCACAAAAGATACACAAATCTAAGCCAGAGCAAAGATCACGGACACACAGTCACAAAAAATATCTAAATTATCCCAAGGACAAAATAAACAGAGCACGCAAGCCCAAGAAAACACAAAGTTCACATAGTCATGCAATCACATATATTAGAACTCACAGTTCTCATGACACACGAACAGTTCACACAGAAGCAAATAAGCACAAAGCTAACATGAATACACAATTCATACAGACACATAGTCAAGTCACACAGACACACAAGTCACACAGACAATCAACAATCAAATGTTACACCACATTCGAATGCACACAACATGCTCCACCTCACTAAGAGAAACAAATAAGCATGTAGACTAGGCACAAAAGTATAAAGAAAACACATATGCAAATAATCCACCTTACTAGGAGCAGCCTAAAACCTAGCAAGTTTATCACATAAACAAGCACAAACGTAGAAAAACACATTTCTAACAAGTTTTCACACAAGAAAACACAAATTCACAAAGAAGCACATATATTCAAAGTGAAACAAGATAGAAAAACAAATTTCCTAATCACATGCAGAATTAAGTAGCCAATTAACACACACACAAGGTTTTAAAAGGCACAAATAATTCACACAAGAAATTATCTCTTAATCATAAGAGTCATTCACAGCTTTGAACACCCCCTCATACTTCATCTTCTGTTTTAAACAGATATTGAAGTCTCCTTGCCCAAATGCATTAGGAGAAGAGTCATTGGTGCTTAAAGTTGAGTGAATCGACTCACAGATTCAAGAAACAATACAAACACATACACAGATGAGAAAATGCTATCTTAGGCCTGGAAACAAACTCAATTCACACACATAGCAAAAGGTGCAAAAAATTCCAGAAAATCAGATAAGCAAGGAAAAATATCACACAGATATAACCACAAAAGATTTCAAGCAAATAAAACTAGAGATAATAAGAAATTGACCAACC
The DNA here is from genome assembly GCA_023678885.1 of Pogostemon cablin. Classification (NCBI taxonomy): domain Eukaryota; kingdom Viridiplantae; phylum Streptophyta; class Magnoliopsida; order Lamiales; family Lamiaceae; genus Pogostemon; species Pogostemon cablin. The sequence goes on from CM042983.1 coordinate 4,309,707, forward strand.
AGGCCACAAATCACAAAAAATCCCTAATTCTATAGCACAGAAATCACCACACAAGAGGACCAGCCACCTCAGAGCATCACAAAGCACAAAGCACAAAGGAGGACCAACCGCCTCAGGGTATCACAAAGATATAACATAACTGAACAAATCAGAAAAAACACAAAGTTTAAAGGAATGGAAACTCCCCTGAAGAGGTGGATGAACACCGTAGCACCCCTACGAGCCACAAGCTTCCCTCGAAGGCTTGTTCAAGTGGCAACCGGACAAGTAACTCCCACCTTGGAGCCGCACCCTGCCCGCTACCAAGCTTGAACTCACCACAGCCCCTTCGAGTAGCAGCCCACTCGTGCCTCCGTTCAAATAGCAGCCCGGAAGGAGGCGGCAGCCGGCGCAGCGGTGGCGACTGGTCAACAGCTTCCTGCGATGGACATAACTAATCTGACCAGAACGGCTGGCGACGAATGCTCTTCCGGCTGGGGATGACCAGCATAGGCGGGTCATAAGACCGGACCAGCGGCTGGAGGTGGTCGGCGGCTGAACGGCGGCTGACTGAACGCGAACAGCACCGGGGGACGGACCACCGACGGACGGCGGATGGGCGGTGATGCGTCGAGCAGCGGCGGCGCGAATAGATTTTAGCGGGCGGCTGAAACCCTACCTGAAACCTCGACGGCGTCGCGGCGGTCTGTGGAGCGAGCAACTCCTAGTGGCGGCGCGATCTCCTCCCTGTTGAGTTCCCGGCGAGCAGCGCTGGCGATCGGTGGCGACGAACAGCAGCTGGCGGGACCCTAGCGGCTGTGCAGTGACTGTCGCGACGGCTCCAGGTGGGACCCTAGCGGCTGGGTAGGAGCGACGGCAGATCGGCGATGGCGACGCGGTTCTGGAAGCGACGGCGATCTGAAGCGGCAGCCCAAACCCTCGTCGATCTCCTCCTTCAGATCGGCGATGCGGTGGCACTACAGATCGGGCGACAGGCATCGCGATTCCGGCGGTCAGCGGTCAGCGGTGGTCGCGCTGCGGATCTGACCACCGGCAGCTGAAACCCAGCGATGAGACACCTCCCCAGCGGTGGCTGGCGGTGGTCGGCGGCTGAACGCGAACGGCAGGCTGAACGGCGGTGACTCCTTCCCGAGCGAGCAGAGGCGGACGGTGGCTGGGCAGCGGCATCGACGAGCAGCCGCGACGGTGAGCACTCCTTCCGGCATTCTCCTACCGGCTCACAGTAGGCGACTTCGCGAACGAACAGACGGCGAACGAGAGTGGCGGTCAGAATTGATCTTACCAGATCTACCAGTGGACTGCTGCAGATCGAACCCCGTTCCTCACCTCCGGCGGTGGGTATAGACCTCTCCAGCGGCTGCGCAGCAGGCGGTCGCGGCGGCTGTCGGAGTCGTGTTCCCTCGCGACGGCGACTGTTCTGACCGGGACGGCAGACGCGCGTCCCTCACAGGCGACGGAGGCTGAGCGCGGACGATGGACGTCCGACCAAGCTCTGATACCACTGTTGGGTAGATGCGGTAGTCCTCGTCGTCGCTCCCCTGCCGTTGCCATACTGACCGCCACCGGTCAGATCTGTTGGGTGGATGCGGTCGTCCTCGTCGTCGCGCCGGTTGACGTTGCCGGAGGTGATGGCGACAGGAGGTGCTCAGATTCCCATTTTAGCAACTCACGAAGAGTATTTTGCACCAACTCACGTATTGGGTTCACAATTTGGGGTTGATAAGGGCTAGAAGTATAGGTAATGGGCCAAGCTCAATACTTGGAGGAATGAAGACCAGCAAATTGGCCCACAAGGCCCAACGGGCCCAACAAGATCGAAGCCGCCGTACGTTGCTAAGCAGCCCGCTGGGAATGCGACGCCGAACGCCGCCTCCGATTTGCTCGCAGCCGCCGGATCTGCACGAAAGCGCGACCGCAGTTAGGTTTTTCGGCCGCCTCCAGCAGCTGATCGACGCTCCCTCCGACGATGACGACCGACTCCACCTAACAATATCGACGAATTCGTTGTTGTTCTCATCTACGAGGAACAGCTTCAGGCAGACTGGATAGATCTGCCGGTTTGATGTCGGCGCCGACGAGCAGCGATCCACATTTCTTTTAATTTTAGTTTTTTTAATTGAGTTGGTTTTAATTTTATTTTTCTAATTATTTAATGTAAATATAATTGCCATGTTGGCAATAAAATAATATTTTTTATGTTGACTCAAGCGCCACATCATCCCCCGCATGGGAATTGATGATTTCGGCCATCACGTGACAATTACGTGCCGTTTATCGACTGTGTCACCGTTTTCGGCGAAAATAGACCGTATTTGACCCTATTTTTTCATCGGTGAGACTAATTTGACAAACTTATCTTTTTTGAGATTAAAAATAATCATGAGGAAAGTTGTGAGACTAAAACGGTATTTATCCCTATATAAACTATTATAGTCATGTAATCAGCTTTTATATATATATATATATATATAATGCACAAGATTTTAATATAAAATAATAGTTTCATTAAATTAAATGAATAATTACACTTACAATAGATATTTATATACATCTAATAATATCAAATTAAATTCTCTATTTTAATATAATTAAAAGTAATAGAACATTAGAATATTAAAATATAAAATTAATAAATTAATTTAAAAAATATTTATTTTATTTGAATTTTTACTCCTACCCCACCCATTCCACTACCCTTCTCCCTATCCAAAAATTTAAATTTTAATATTTAATATAATAAAAATATTATCACTAAATCTACTTCAATTATTTTCTACCCACCCAGCACTCACCTAAAAAAATTAAGATAAATTAACGGGGAGGGGATCCCCTAATCCAACTGGGTGTTCACTTTGTGTTTCACAAACACAAAGGGGTGAATCCCACCTCATTTTTTTTATTTTTTAAAATTAAAAAAAATAGGGTAGGGTCCATCACATTGTATTATGAAACACAAAGTGAAACACCCATAGGGGATCCACAATGAAATAAACTCAGTATAATTCTCCCTAAATATCTAAAGAATGAAGAAAACAATTGTTTCATATAATTTGTGCTGCAGTGGTTATTACCAGCCATTCGATTTATTGAGGGTCGGCGTATGATATTCAAACAAGATCGATTTCCATTCTTCATAGTAATCTTTTTAAGTACTAGTGACTTAAATATAAGCAGGTGGGATAGTCCACTTGGCCACCGGACTCCTCACACAAGTGAGTAACCCGAGTTCGATTCCCATTGAGAATTGAGTAACCCGAGTTCGATTCTCATTGAGAATGAATAGGAGGGGGAGTTATAAGGAGACATGAATAATAAGGGTGGATAAAGACTTGGTGAAACTAACTAATAACAACTAACTTTGTCCGATAAAAAAAAAACTAGTGACTTAAATATTGCCCACAAATTTCATTTTAGGGTGGTGATGAGAAGTGTTTAAAAATCAGTTTCTCAAGAAATTAATTGAAATGAAATATTGGGTTTTGGAGGAGAGCGCGATGGTGTGGAGAGGGCAAGATGATGCTAGACATTATTTGAATTCGGGTGCATTGATGTTTAATACATTAATAATTAATTAATGGAATTATTACTTAGAGGTACAAAGTATATGATAGTATTACTGCTAGATACAATGGATAAATTTAATTATTTTTACGTATAAAAGTATGTAATAAGGGAAATAGATAGTATATCTTTTTCCTTATAATTAGCCTTGATTATTGTTAGTCATTCCCTCTTATTATGGGAAGATTATTGTACATTCATTGTAAATACACACTATATATACAAGTTGTTAGGATCACCACAAATACGGTGAATTCTATTCCTTCTCTCCATTTCTCACATGGTATCAGAGATCTGATAGATCCTCACGCTTCTGCAACGTATTCCCTTCCTTCTCCATCGTCTTCTCTCCCCTCTCTCATCACAATGGCAAACCCTAACCCTACCTCTGATTCCCTTCCCGTCAACACAATGATCAACATGGTCCCAGTGAAGCTAGATTCCACCACGTATCTTATTTGGCATCGTCAAATCCTCCACATGGCCGAGTGTTACGATCTCGAGGGCTTCCTCGATGGATCTGTCAGTGAGCCGGACGCCACCATCGCCGCCGCGAACGGTGAGCCTTCTCCTAACCCGGCGTATCAGACTTGGCGTACGAAAGATCGGAAGCTCCTTTCCGTAATCTGGACATCACTGTCTCCAGACGCCATGTCCGAGGTGATTGATTGCGCCACCTCCTCCGCCGCATGGAAGAATCTGCAGGCGGCTTTCTCCGACTCTTCAGCCTCACGCACGCATCAGTTGCGTGAGGCACTTCTCTCTCTCCGCAAGGCAGACATGGCTGTTGATGAATATGGCCGTAAGTTCAAAGGCCTGTGCGATCAGCTCTCCGCCGTTGGGAAAGCAGTTGACCCCGCCGACCAATCCCACTGGTTCTTGCGCGGACTAGGGCTGCAGTTTGCTTCTTTCGCCGACACCCGCCTAGCCCTCACTCCGGTGCCTGGTTTCCGTGACCTCCTCAACCAAGCCAAGCAGTTCGAATCAATGATTCGTGTGATGGAGGGTGCGTCTCCTCCTGTCGCTGTCTTCAATGCGGAGCGAGGCCATATGCCGCATCAGCCGCAGGGAGGACGGAGTAGGACTCCCTCCGCTGGCAACCGTCAGTCGGGGCGTTTTGATAGCAACCAGCAGCGTCGCTTTGATGGGGTCCAGCAGGGTCGTTTCGACGACGCCCCAAGCGGCAGTGGTTTTGTTGGCGGTGGAAATCGGCAGGGGCCTGGCCGTGGTCGTGGTGGCCGGACGTACACTCCACGTTGTCAAATTTGTCGTGGAGAACACTACGCCAACAAGTGTCCTCAGTTTCTCCAGGCCCGCAATATTGCTCCTGCTGCTCATCTCGCGGATGCTTTCAATGCCTCTTGCCGCATCAGTCCGTCGGATTGGTATCTTGACTCTGGGGCTTCTGCTCATATGACGAATCACCAGTCCACACTTGAATCTTCCACTCCATATTCCGGTAATGGTTCTGTTATTGTTGGAAATGGCAATTCATTATCTATATCTCATGTTGGCTCAGGCTGTTTAACTCATGATATTAAATTGTTGGATGTTCTTGTGGTGCCACATATTACTAAAAACCTGTTATCCATCAGCAAATTGACAGCCGATTATCCAGTTGATGTTGTCTTTTCTAATAACATCTTTAAAATACAGAACCGTCAAACAAAGAAGGTTCTAGCTCAGGGCAGATGTGATAATGGTTTGTACTTGCTTGATCGGTGTACACCAGCTTTAGTTGCAGCTCTTCGTAATAAATCTCTGCTAGCAAGTTTTTCTTTGTGGCATTTACGCCTGGGGCATGTCCCGTTTGATGTTATTTCTCATTTGAATAAATTGGGGCACTTATCTGTTTCTTCTTTATTACCGGATCCTACTATTTGTTCTTCTTGTCAGCTTGCAAAAAGTAAACGATTGCCCTTTCCTCTAAATGAAAAACGTGCTTCTAGTGTGCTTGAATTAATTCATTGTGATTTATGGGGCCCTGCACCGATTTCTACGTCGGATGGATATAAATATTATGTGATCTTTGTTGATGATTTTTCACGCTTTACTTGGATTTATCCTCTGCGGTGCAAGTCTGATTTCTATACCATTCTAGTGAGTTTTCACAAGTTTGTCTGCAACCAGTTCTCTAGCACAATTAAAATATTTCAGAGTGATGGAGGGACAGAATTTGTGAACAACAAAGTACGTGGTTTCATGTCCGCACATGGAATTCATCACCGTCTATCGTGCCCTTACACTCCGCAACAGAATGGTCGTGCCGAGCGCAAGCATCGTCACATTTCTGAAATGGGCCTCTCTATGCTATTTCATTCTCACGCCCCAGGGTCCTTTTGGTTTGATGCTTTTAGTACAGCCGTTTATCTCATTAACAGGTTGCCATCCTCGATGCTACAGAACCAATCTCCTTTTGAAGTTTTGTTTGGCTTTACTCCTAACTATGCTCTTTTCCGGCCATTTGGTTGTCGAGTTTTCCCATACTTGCGTGATTATGCTGCACACAAGCTCTCTCCTCGGAGCAAGCCATGTGTCTTTTTGGGGTACAGCAGTTCTTACAAAGGTTTTCGGTGTTTGGATGTGGAATCCTCTCGCATTTATATTACGAGGCATGCTCAGTTTGATGAATCTCAGTTCCCTTTTCATCCTGCCACGACATCATCTTCTCCGGAAAATCTGGAGATAGTTGGTTTTCTTGATGATTCAGCTCCTGCTTCGGCTCCAGTTTCGGTGGACTCCCCGAAGTCTTCATCCACTCTCCTTAATGATGATGAGGATACTCCACCTGTAATTCATGATACTCCTGCTGCTATCATTCTGGATCCTCCACATCATGAGGATCCCAATGCCAATAACCCTGTCCCAGATACTCCTTCACCGGCACACCCGGTACGTGCTCGACAGAGACGGGCTGCTCTTCCACCAGAGCCACATCATATGGTGACACGTGCCAAGGAAGGAATCTTTAAGCCTCGCTATCCAGTTGATTTGTCTTCCACAGCGTTATTATCTGCTCTTACTGCATCCACAGAACCACGTGGGTTCAAATCCGCTGCTAAATCTCCTGTGTGGTTGTCAGCGATGCAAGAAGAAATTGATGCTCTGCGAACCAACGATACATGGGACCTCGTTCCTCGTCCTCTTGATGCCAACATAGTGGGTTCTAAATGGGTTTTTAGAACAAAATTTCGTGCAGATGGCTCAGTGGAACGACACAAGGCTCGACTCGTGGCTCAGGGGTTCACTCAAATTCCGGGTGCAGACTTTCACCACACCTTCAGTCCAGTTGTGCGGGCTGCTACTGTTCGTGTGGTTCTGGCTCTTGCTGTTCAACGGGGATGGTCTCTACATCAGCTTGATGTCAAGAACGCCTTTCTTAATGGTATTCTTGACAAACCTGTCTTCATGGCCCAGCCACCGGGCTACGTGGATCCTCGTTTTCCGTCGCATGTTTGCCGCCTAAAGAAAGCACTATATGGTCTGCGTCAGGCACCTCTTGCGTGGTTTCAAAGGTTCAGTAGCTATCTATTTACACAGGGTTTCTCTCAGAGTCGTGCTGACACCTCTCTATTTTACTTCCATAAGGGCACTTCCGCAATATTTTTGCTTTTATATGTGGATGATATTATTATTACAGGTGATGATAATATGTTGATGCAGAATTTTATTACTCGAACCAGCACAGAATTTGCACTCAAGGATCTTGGTCAACTGACCTATTTTCTTGGGCTTGAGGTTTCATATACTTCTGATGGTCTCTTCATTGGTCAAACTAAATATGCTAATGACATCCTTCAACGTGCTGGGCTGCTGGAGTCCAAACCTGTCGGTACACCACTACCTGCAGGAGAGGTTCTAGTGAGTGATGGTTCTCTTTTTCCTGATCCTACACTTTATCGCTCTCTGGTGGGTGCTCTTCAGTACCTAACCATTACAAGACCAGATCTTTCGTATGCTGTAAATCTTGTAAGCCAGTTTCTACAGTCTCCCACTGATAGTCACTTTGACGCTCTGAAGCGCATTCTCCGGTATGTTAAGGGGACAATGCACTATGGTCTATCCTTTACACGCCGTCCCGAATTCTCCATCATCGGATATTCTGATGCTGATTGGGCCCGATGTATTGAGACACGCCGTTCAACGTATGGTTACTCAATTTTTGTTGGAGGAAATCTTGTCTCTTGGAGCGCCAAAAAGCAGCCTACTGTGGCACGCTCCAGCTGTGAATCTGAGTACCGCGCTATGGCCAATACTGCGGCTGAAATTATATGGCTTTCTAATCTTCTTCAGGAGCTACAGTATACTTCTACTACTCGTCCGGAACTACTTTGTGATAACAAAAGTGCCATCTTTCTCAGTCAGAACCCAGTAGCTCATAAGCGAGCTAAGCACATCGACTTGGATTATCACTTCGTCAGAGAACTCGTTTTCTCCGGCAAAATCTCTACTCGATTCATTCCTTCACATCTTCAGCTCGCAGACATTTTCACCAAGAGTCTACCTCGACCAGCATTTGAGTTTTTAAGGTCCAAGCTCTGCGTGTGCCTTCACCCTACGCATCCCTTGAAGGGGGGTAATAAGGGAAATAGATAGTATATCTTTTTCCTTATAATTAGCCTTGATTATTGTTAGTCATTCCCTCTTATTATGGGAAGATTATTGTACATTCATTGTAAATACACACTATATATACAAGTTGTTAGGATCACCACAAATACGGTGAATTCTATTCCTTCTCTCCATTTCTCACAGTATGCAATGTAAAGTCTTAATTATCCTTTATAATAAGTTGAATACATAATTTAAAGATTAGTTAGTTAGAAATTCACGTAAACTTGTTTTATCTCTCCAGGAACGGTTCTATTTATGTTATCTTTCCTAAAATCAATGTATTTCTGGAATTCTTTTTTTTTTTGCTGTGATTACATATCAGAGTCGGATTTTTGGTCGCGATACTCATTCCAATTTGAAATCACAAATATGTAAGTATTTGTTTAATTTTGAAGATTTATTTTATTTTGCTAAACTGAATCCAACGTGAGATAGAATTTAAGTTGAATACACCTTGTCGACCATTTGTTTATTCATCTGAATACCATCGGTATATTTTCTGCGTTGCGTTCTCTGTGTTCTTATGATTTTCCATAAAACTAGTATAATATTTTCTGAATATCATTGTTGTTCGACCATTTGTTTATTCATCTGAATACCATCGGTTTGTTTTCTGCTGTGCGTTCTCTGTCTTCTTATGATTTTCCATAAAACTAGTATAATATTTTCTGAATATCATTGTTGTTCTAATTGGTGCATTTTATGGGTTTACGATCATGAGTAATTTTCTGAACAACAGCAGTTGTTTTTCTAATGAAATTAAATCAATATACTTTGTTGTTCAGGCACATAAGTTCATGGGTCATTCCCGTTCTTAGTGTTCTGCATAATGATGAGTGCAAATTAGTGTCTATATGTTCAACCACATCCTGGTCTGATATTCAATGTTAAATTCGTGAATGTTGGGTTGACTTGCAAAATGAGGAATTCAAGTGTCTTTGTAGTTTTGGCAAACATAGAAAGATTTGTTTTGCATCTGATATTGATTTGAAGAACTTGGCCTCTCTTTGTCATCGGTCATTGGTAAATACTGCTTCAGCAGAATTATCAGTTGTTGAAAAAAAAATACTCTGGTAGTTAGAAGTTCATCTCATATTTGTGAAATGATCAGTTGTTGAAAAAAAAATAATCTGGTAGTTAGAAGATTCAAGAAGAGGTTATGAAAATGATAGTGTATTCAAAGCCAACACCAGGCACAATTACTTGTTGATTACCAACTTTAGTATATTCAAATATAGCATGCACTCTGAATACTTGCCAGGTTTGAGTTTCAATCACAAGAATTCAAAACCTTCAGCCGTAACAATGGTATTCAATGGTGGGCGAACAATGGAGGCCACCCCTATGTGACTGTCATTTATAATGTCAGTAATATATATTTATATTTTGTACCTAAGGATAATGAACCCTTAATTAATTTAAGGGGCATCTATTTATACTCCACATAAATCATTAAATTAAATTAATCTAAATTAATAAAGACATAAATACCCTCTAATTATACCTCTGATTTCAATCACCCATCACCGATATAATCGCCCAACCCAGCATTTCGACCCTTAGTGCCTTCAGATTGATGTGGGCTCTGAAGATCTCGTCCACTTCTTTGTTGTTGAGTCGCCAGTTTAAGCCCCTGTACCACCAAGAAGGAGAACAAGAAGAAGCTAAACGAAATCATTTTGAAAATCAGGAGCTTCTTCGCCACGTCGACAGTGCTCTACGGAGATTCCGAAAATTGACCTCTCTCTCTCTCCTGTCGGAGTGCAGATCATTGATCATCCACCAAATCCATGAGGCTTGCCATGCACACACTGCCTTTTTCAAGTAATTAATCATCTTATTAACTGTCTTTTTAATCAATTTCCTATTTAATTATCCTTAATCCAATTTCAGGTAATTAATCAGTTCAGTAATAGAAGAAGCTATAAATGTGAATGTCAAGTTCTTTAATTTGGCGATGGCAGGGAAGGTGGAGCTATGTCCGATGTTATTTACAGGCCGGTAAGATTTAGTCATGTCAGAGTATGTTTAGTATTTTCGGGTACAAATAATGGTTTTTTTTTCTTGCAGAGAATTGTCCCATATTTTTTTCATTTTGATCTGTCCCAATATAATGTGTGCATTTCATTTTTTGATAAAGTGGGCCCACACATATTAATTACTCTCTCCGTCCCAAACAAATAGCAACATTTATTTTTTTACACGTAGATTAAGGCAGTGGCGGATACAGGGGGTACAAGGGGGTACAGCTGTACCCCCAAAACCCCCCTACCCCCCACCTCTAATTTCTTTTTAAAAATTTTTCAAATTATTTAATTAATACAAATTTGTACACAATTTATCGTAATTTTTAATAAATTTACACTATAAATTCATAATAATAATGTCTTACATTGCTTTTTACAAATAAAAAGTAGATGGTGTCAACAATAATTATAATTTTAGAGTGTTATTTAATTATTATACGATTTTGAATATCAAATACTCCCTTCATCCCTCTAATTACTTCACACTTTTCTTTTGATCCGCCTCATCACAAATATACGTTTCTAAAAATGGTAGAAATACATCTTAATAATATCATTTTTTACACATATTTCAATAACTTTATACATATTTTCATTAAATTATCTAAAATACTCATTTTTTACACACATCTAAGCAACTTTAAATATAAAAATTATTTTTTCTTAATCTATGCATACAAAAAACACGTGTTACTTACGAAGAGTAATATTTTTATAATTACATGTCGTACCCCCGAAAAAAATTTCCTGAATCCGCCACTGGATTAAGGAGTATTATTTTATGTAAAGTGGGTAGGTGTATTAGAGAGATGTGATGGGTAGTGGTGGGCCATTGGTGGACCCTTTTTACTAAAAAAGAAAAATGACGTCCAATATAGTAAAATGGTGATATTTGGGTGGGACGGAGGGAGTACTTTTCTTTTCATTGGCCCTACTAATACACTTACCCACATATATATATATATATTAATTTAGTTTAAATAAGTAAAAAAAATGAGTAAAATAAAATATAAATATATGCATATTTTTCATTAAATATAATAATGAATTATAATATATTAAGTTATATTGAAAAATTGTAAATGATGTTGATGTATTATAGGATTATTATGCATCATGAGAAAGACATAAATTGTCAAAGTAATTTAAAATATAAATATTAGTGAAAACTATTAATAAAGTGGAGTGGATAGAGAAGTGGTTATTGGGAGGCTAGGGAAGGAGTGAACCAGAGAGGGGCAGGAAGAAGCTTTTTGATGGATGGGATGTGACATGGATAGTAACAGGGCGAGATGGTCTCGAGTCCACAGTCGAAGACTCCGATATCGTGGCCGCCGTATTTATAGTGATCATAGGGTGGGGACTTTGGGGTCAATGTAATATCGTCCGTATAATACACGCAGTCGCCCTTCAACTTCAACTCATTTGGTATGGCCATGGAGTGGTTAAGGCCGACGAAGAGGGAGAGACCGCCCAATGTTCCGCCCATGCGACGCGCTCTTCCCCGCTCCCAATCCACCCAATCAACATAGAAACTCATAGTCCTGTAAGGATAGGAGTGGCCCCCCACACTCATATATAAACCGTCGGGATCCACTCCCGTCATCACACGCCGCGTCAAAACCAACAGTTGATTTGACTGCTCCGCGTACACCAGGTGTGTCGCTACCTGCACCCCCAATTCCCGAACACACTCGTACTCCTTCTGCTCCAGATCCCCCATGTTGGCCTTCCAGACCAACCTCGGATCACATCCCGACAAATCCCACGCCTCTAAGTCCTCGTTCCGGGTGGAGCAGAACAACAGTGCGCGCGAGGCTGAATACACCATCTCCTCGTAATGCCTACTCCACCATTCCCCATATTCCAGGACACACCGTTCACCGGGGATCCGACTCCAACCGCTCCTGCCAGGCCGGCACAACGCCAGATTGCATCCGTCACCGTAGATTGCCACAGCTATGCACTCTTCATCGTCCGGGGGATGCGACATGATTAGTTTCCTCACACTCGCGCGCCCCTCGTTGAATTGCGAACTACATTCGGGCAAACCGTCGATCCGAGCTAGCTTTATGTCTCGACCCGACAGAGGATCCCACAGAAACAACTCGCCGTCGCCGACCCTATTGAAATAAGCTAGCCACCCGTGTGACGACCCCACCACTTGGGATTGAGATGATGATGGTCCTCTCTTGTCGATGCTAATTACTTTGTCCTCTGCAACGCTGTAGAAGCTGTAGCCACCGCTGGCTGACGGCGCCGATAGCATCAGCCACGGCGTCCGAGGGGCACTTTCAGTAGTGAACCACCGTGATCTGCCGGGAACGCATTGGCGAGAAGCCGCGGAGATCCTGCGGATTATGCCACTACAGGAGCCCATGCCTCAATATCACAAACCTATGCCTATGGTCACTTGATTTTTAGTCAAACTATTAATACAATTTTTAGTTGGATTTTCTTGTCCCACAAGATAAACAAATATAATGAATCTTAGAGATCAAGTTACAACTATTTCTACAAATTAAATCACCGATTTTATTCCTTATTGTATATATATATCTATTAAATTGGCTCCAATACTTTCAATCATTCATTAAGGAAAATAATGTTATATTAGGACACATGTTTGCTTAATTAATATTTTTGGAAAATAGAAATTCTTTATTTACAAGAGGAAACATGGAATACAGGAAACCCCGTGAACAAAAAATTAGAATTGTTTTGAGAAAGGTATTATAAAAGCTAGCTTTTTCCTATGGAAAAAATTATATGAACCGAATTGTTTTTTTTTTCTTTTTTCTTTTATCCAATATTTTCGTCAAAAATTAGTTTAAAATGAATAAAATCTCCATATCCTAAACAAATAATCCCTCGAAACTCGTGATTTTTTTTTTCATTTTTCTCCTTCTATAGTTTTGAAATGACGAAAGATTTTTTTTTTAAAATGTTTAAACATACATAAACTAAATATTATTATGTGCACGTACATTCAATTCATACACATCTTTAATATATTAAAAAAAAAGAGTTTAATTTTGATGAGTTATTGCCGTCGCAATTAAATCCTATTTGAAATTGAATCAGTGATAAGTCAATTAAAAAAGAAAAAACCAAAGTGATTTTTATTGTCACTTTTTTTCAAATTAAATAAGAATGCTGCCCTGGGAACCCTTGAGGTGGTGGCATCATAGGAGGCCTTCCCATTTGTGCACCGGGAGTAAAGTTCGCCATGGGACCACTGCCGACTGAGGGAGGTGGAGGCGCAGGCATATTTCCACCAGGTGGCATAGGCCTTGGACCATTGGCCATAGGAGGAGGTGGGGGTAAGGATCCTGGCATGGAAGATGGAGGCCTTGGTAGATTCGCCATTGGTGCCCCTGGAGGAGGACCTTGAGGTGGGGGCGGTGGTGGACCTTGGGGTGGTGGAGGCATTCTGGGTGGTGGGGCACCAGGAGCTCCTGTCCCATTAGCTGGTGGCTGGGGCTTATTTGCCTCTGGTGGCTTCGTCTTGAAGTACAATTGCAACTGCATGCCGAAAATTCCAAAAACATTATCAATACAGCACAAAACCCAATAGTATAAAATAAATTGGAACAAATAAAAACTGCTGCAACAGAGCAAATAATCCCAAATTTGATAAAACAGGCAAGCCTTCAATGCTTAAACAACAGGAGTTGGTTATAATGATTTAAGTGGACCTCATTGAGAATAGTTTTTAAAGAAAATAGTTTGAGAAGTTTGACCAAGTTAGATGGCAGCAAATTACTTTTGACAACGCTGTCTGCAAACTGTAACCCCACAACATACAATTCAAAAAGAAGATGCAATACCGTGAACATTTTTGAGTCTGGATCCCAGTGGGAGAAGAACTTGGGAGTGGATTTATCGATCTCCGTACTTGGGACCTAAAATATTAAAACAAGGATATAAGAGTACGATTTACGGCATTTAGACTTCCATAGAGCAAAAACAAATTATTACCTTAAACGCTATAATTTCATATGGTTCCGCTGCAAACAATAGGTACTGATATCTTTTATCAAATTGTTGAATTTTCTGCAATTTGCATTAAGAGTACCAAGAAAGTTAGTGTTAAACATGTGGACAGTAATAAAAATCAGCATATTAAAACTCTAAATTTGGCTGCAATGACAGAAGATACCTGCTCAAAGGATGACATAAACCGATGCCTTGGCTTTGTGTTATCTTCGATCTCAGGGTATTCTATCTGCAAAATAATAACAAATTCATAAAAATATCACGGAAAGTACAGTGAAACAAATTCTGGCCATAAAGTTACAAAAGATTAAGTATGCATTGTGATTTCACAAGAAGTTCAATCCTGTATTTGTTATGCCCATTGAATACAACATAGAAGAGCAGAGTGCATACCTGGAAAAGCAATGATCTCTGTTTAGTTTCTGGGTCGAATTGCTTGGTCACTCGGTATCCTGGTCTACCAATTTTAACTGCCACAACAAGAAAAGAGTTAAACAGAATGGATACATAGTGCAGAAGTCTTGAATTCTTCAGCGAAAAAGGTACTTAATGATGATAATCAATTTATTTGTTTGTAACTGAGACAATATGCATTTGATTATGGATCATATCTTGAAGGTGTAAAGTGAATGTTATGAACTTCAGAACTTGTAAGAAATCAAAATCAAATTTTCAAAAAATATGACGTTGAGGCAATCTAGTGCAAATTTTAAATTGTATGAAATACTAAAGTTACAGAACTAGAGAAAACGAAGATCAAAAGCTACTGTCCAGTAATATAAGAATCATTCTCATCATATCATTTGAGTGACACTGATGACATTCGCCATATACGTCCTAATAGGATCCTAACTACCCCATATGTTATTTAACTCACATCCTGAATGAGGGAAATATAGTGACAGATTCATAAGAGATCCTTGAAAAGCAGCCAGGTTAAAAATAACAATTACATCTGATATCCATTGATCAGGTATAATCTAGTGAATCCCGAAGGAAAAAACAAAAAAATATTTATGAAAATTGTTTCGATTGAGACAAAAGAAATGATCGAACCATCAAAACAACAGAATACTTAAAACTACAACTCTTTACTATGAAAATCGGGGTAAAATTAGAGCTAAACTTATAATTACCAATTTTCTTGAGGTTAATTTTGCGCTTATGGGGCTGGGGCTGAGCAGGAGCTTCTTTGGCTTCACGAGCCGCTCGCTTGGCCAAGTTAGTCTGGTGACGCTTCCCCTGTGTGTGAGCCAAGTAATTCCCCTCATTGTTGTGCAACGTTAAACACAGCTTGCACTCATAACTGCAGAGCAATAAAATTCAACAAAACGAGAATATCATAGAATCAATTAAGCTAATGGAGAATTAAGAATTCTAGGGTTTAACCTTCCAAGGTGGTTGCGCATAAAATAGGGATCTTTGGCCAAATCAATGGTTTCGAGTGCGAGTCTTCGAAGACGCTCGCGGCGGTCGATGGCCTCATTCTGAGCAGTGGCGGCGCCACCGCTTCCAGGCTTGGAACCCCATTCCCGGTCCATCTTGAGCTTATCCCTGCTGAATAATTTGCGCTGAAAGACGAGAGTTAGAGAATGGAAGCAACGACATTACACTTTTGGGCTTAAATATATTCTGCTTTGGTTATTGGCGGTATAAGCAATGGGACTAGAAAACTGTCAACAAATTGGGCTCAGATCTACCAAGTAAATGTTTTGGGCTTAAAGTCAATGACAAACCATCTACGTATAACTATTCCCTCCTATTTTTATTCATTTTTCATTTTGGGGTGTCCTACGTATTTTTACTCATTTCACAAAAATACATAATATTTTACTACCTACTTTTTAAAATCCCAACAACTTTAATTACTTTTTTACATTTTATTCATCATTCCCAATAACTTTATTCACTTTTTCTTTTTAAATTACTATTTTATCTCTACTTTCTCTTACATTATATATTTAAAAAATAAAACATCTTAATCTCCGTACCCGTACAAACCGGAAGGAGGGAATATTAAATTTGAGATTTTTCTAACAGTTGGTGTTGTACGGCGTAAACACTGTGGTTGGGCATAATAGAATGGAAAAGAGGAATCACAAAATTATATACTCCAAGTGTTTGTCTTATTTTATTTTATTTATTTATTTGAAGTCCGAAATATTTTAAAAATTATTTTCTATCAATTAATGCTTAAAAAATATATATATTATCTCTAAAAATCATAGAAGACTACGTTAAATTTTATATTTTTTAAATGTCTTTTAAGATTTTTTAAATAATTCATTAGAATAATATGGTGAATTTATATGATTATCAATAAATTACTTTTAGATAGTATTTTATAATTTTAGAATTTGAATTGATAATTTTATATTACTTTGTTTTTATTATTAAATTGATAGAAAATATTTTTTAAACGTCAAATTAACAGTTTTACAATATGTAACATCTCCCAGGAGAATTTATCTGAATTATTAAATCAATTTAATTTTAATATTAGTTGTATTAAATATAATAATTAAAAAATAAATACGTATCCAATATACTTTAAATTTAATCTATAGACTTTATAACGCCCTGAAATGACAATCATAAATTCTTAATCGAACAAAACAATAGAATTAATTCCACGTAATTCGTTCCTATGTATAAAGTGTAAATTGCAACTTATATTGATAAATACAATATCACGGTCACCCTTTTCAAATCACACAAACGCATTAATAGGAAGATTTTTGTGTGAGGAAGTCGAGGTGGTATTCTTCATAATGAAAATGAAAAAGTGTGATAATGGTGATATTAGAATATAAAAGAAACGCGATAGTAACATATTTAATACTAATAAATAAACAACCAATTAACGAAAGCATACTATGGTCTCTCACGCGTTAAACATTTTATAGATAATAGTCTGTCTTCATATTCTTCATCCGACTTAACGATTATAAATCAACAATACAAATAATAAATAAATAAACACCTATATTCAACAATAAATGCTGTAAAATGAATTCATAAATAAGCCTAGTTTAGATCATGTAGCATAGGGCTCAACCTCGATTGGATCAAATAAATTTCTTAACCTTATTACTTACATCAATAAGTAGGATTATTTCAAATTATTTAGCAAATTAAGGAAGAATATATAATCGTAAAGTCACTGAAAAAAATATACTTATAAGAATGTCGAATCGAAAATGATGTAAATGAATTCAAATCTATTTTTATATTTTTTTTTTTAAAATCAAACATGAACAGTGACTCACCAGCTGACTCGACCCTATAAATCGTTACCATAAATGATCATAATATAATTCATCATAGTGAATAGTGATGGTCAAAATTCAGAAAATAGAGTTGGTGATGGTGGTGACACTCCCTAGTGGTCACTCTCACAAGGGTCATCAAGGTCATGAGATATGTCCTCCCAACAAAGAGATGCATGAACCACAATTAATTACTGTAATAAATAAAAATATTGTTCCTTTTTATTTTTGTCATGTCTCTGTCCATTTAATTGAATTTTACTCTTGTTTTATTTGTCCAAATTGTGATTTAAACCCACTGATATCATGTCCAATTAACAATCATGAAAGGGCCAACAACTTCATATCAAGAGAATATAATTATTAGCATTCCCCATAAACTATATATAGACAGGTTTAAGTTTTAATTATTTTGCTAAATATTTTCATACTTCATTATTTAAATATGGGATTTTTTTTAAAAATTTTTTTATTAATATTATTTTTAAAAAATGTAATCATGGATGGCCCATTAAGACGATCTGGTTCCTTCAAAACCCAACTCAACAATCGGTAGAGAGGCCCACCAAAACCTTGAGATGGAGCCCAGTCCATTATATCTGTATCCTAGTTATCATATCACCCCCACATTTGCGATTTAACTACAAAAATGCCATCCGACTACAGTCACGGTCACCGTCGAAGGAACAAAACCGACGTTGCGTTGCTTTCGCGCTGAAACGGGGAATCGCATCTGAGTCGCGCGACTCACTCAAGAAAAGGAAAAGAATAACGTTGTCCTCTGCTAAAAAACGTTCCCTTCCACTTTCTCTCTCTATACATACAACCACACTGTATCTATCTATCTATGCATTATCAAATGTATCTCCTAGCTTTATAGAGATGGAAAGATGAGTCTAGTGATGGCATAAAAAGCTTCCTCCATCCATCCTTTTCTGTTCTTTCTCTCTCCTATTCATTGCACATTGTCACTGTTGTAGTTGTTGAGCGGCCACAAATTCGTGATACAGTGAAAAGGATTGAGAGTCTCTCTGTTTTAATTTGTCATTTTTGAGTGTTTATTTAGAGAGAGAAGAGAGAGGGTTGGATTACTGTTTGGATTTCTAGAAAGAGAAACTCAGGTGCTTGGATGGCGACTTCAGGCCCGGGGCAGAGCAACTACGATCTGTCGTTTAAGATCTTACTCATCGGAGATTCCGCCGTCGGCAAGAGCAGTCTACTTGTTAGTTTTATCACTCACGTTGTTGACGATCTTTCCCCTACCGTCGGTAACTTCTCTGCTTTGTATCTGTCTGCTGTGAATTGCGAAATTTGTTATTGCCTTTTAGGTTAGTGCGAAACGTGTGATCTCCAGCTTCCAGTTATTGGTTGGTAGATTTGTGTAGTAAGTATATCGGTGGAATTTTATGAATATTGAGTTGCTGTATTGAATTCGATCCTTGATTTGATTTGAATTTTTCCTGATTAAACTATTTAATTCTGTTGGTTTTAGTATTATGCAATATTTGGAGCTGATCTCTTAACTTAGTCTACATGGAGTGCGAACAGGAATTCTGGTTGTTGTAACTTAACTCATTGTGGATAATTAGGTGTTGTGGATTTGAATTGGGAAGGATTGTTGTTGCTTTACTTGGTGTAGATAGTTAGGTACTATGGATTCGAATGGACGAATATGTCAACTCGTGGGCCTATGAATAACAATTCATGAGAACTTTTTGTGGAGTGCGGTTTGATTCACATGTTTTGCCTTTGTATCTTGTTTAAGATGTTGAGTAACAATGGTTTATGAGTAATCTCTAATTCTGATTTGATTAAGTTATGCACATATACTTCACATGCTGTTGCTGATTCTTATATAACCTTTGACTATGTCTCTGTTGTAACATCTTAACTCTTATGCAATTACTTGAAAAACAAGAAGCTGAATCTGATTGCATACAAAGTACTCCATTATCTAGGTATGTTTAGAATCATAAGCCAGTCAAATAATGGAGTAGCTGCCACATCACCCTATATGACCTAATTGTGCTTCCCTAACTAACAAATGTTGCTTTTAGAATTCCTAACTGTTTAATTCTCAGCTTTCTTATTGTATACTTTAGATTTAAAAAAGAGAAAAAAATAAAAAGAAATCTAAAATACTCTTCATCCTCCTATTTCATTTCTAGGTGTGGATTTTAAGATTAAGTTTCTCACAGTTGGTGGGAAAAGACTGAAGCTTACAATATGGGACACAGGTAAGAACTTTTTGATAATCTTGGCTTTGATTAATGCTTCTTTCATTTTTCTTCCTCTTCTAAATAGTGATTTTACTATCTCTTTTGCAGCTGGACAAGAGAGGTTCCGGACATTAACAAGCTCATATTATAGGGGTGCCCATGGAATCATTCTTGGTGAGCCATGAACAAAATTACTATCCTACAAGAATGTTTTGGAGAGCTCTCTTTTAAATATTTTACCTGGTAGAAATTTCTTGTTATAAGTCCTCATATCTACTTAAAGTTTCTTTTATATACGCCCATGCCACTGTTTTTTCTCTTCTTTTTTTTCTCATATAGTACAAGCCAATTTTTCATGCTTTGCCTATTTAGAAAATACTAAACATGATAACTACTATAACAACTAAGAACTTTAGAATAATCACTTAGAAGGGAGGATATTGAGATCTCTAATGTTCCAATTGGATCATCCACACATCTGACCATGATCAGCTAGAGCACTAACTTAATATAATATTCATTTGATCTAACAATGACCAAAACAAATTAGATAAATGAAATAAATGCTGAAACATTTGACTTTTATTTGCCCCTTCTTTAGTTTTCCCTGTGGAAGTAGCTTTGTTGTCTTATGAACACTTCCACATCAAGATTGATATTTAATTTCTTTTACTTTATGTCTATTTGTTTTAAATCTTCTGACATTTTTCATGTTTGTAGTCTATGATGTTACAAGGAGAGATACATTTACAAACTTATCTGATGTATGGGCAAAAGAACTGGAATTATACTCCACTAACGAGGATTGCATCAAGATGCTAGTTGGAAATAAAGTTGATAGAGTTAGTTTCCTTCTCTCTCTTGCTTTCTTACCATACATTCCCACTTTCAGTTTTAAGGGATCATATGGCTGCAGAACACTCCCTGTTGGAAAATGTATCTTGTTTCTATCATGCTGGCAAAAATGTCCCTGTAATAATTGTATTTCACTTTTTGCATGTTTACTACTGTTTTCTTTTTCAGATACAGATTGATGAAATAATCATTGTTGTTGCTAATGCATGTCTTGTTCTGCTATAATCTCTCTGTTTCAACACATACTAGTTCAGTTCTATGTTGCTCCGTTTCATTTATAATTTTAAATACAATGCTGTTTCAGGAATCTGAACGAGCTGTAAGTAGGGAAGAAGGGATGTCGTTGGCCAAAGAGCTTGGATGCCTATTTTTGGAATGTAGTGCTAAAACTCGAGAAAATGTGGAGCAATGCTTTGAGGAGCTTGCGCTGAAGGTAAGTCCATTTGACAAGTGCTCGAGATAATACCAAATTAGTCATATAACTTTTGCCAAATTTAATTTTAGTATTGCTACTTTATAATTTTTCAATTTTAATTCTTTTATATCAGTTTGGCCTTTTGTACTTGAAATTTTTTATGATTTCAATTTTAGTTCTTAATATGCCAATATTACCTTCAATTTACAAATTATGAAGTTACAGGACTATAATTTAGCAGCAAAAGTTATTGAATCAAAAATTATATCAACTCTGTTGTAATTATATCATTAGTTTATACGCAATGTGGCTCCAAGATCAAGATTTTGTGGATACAAAGGGTTTTTATTTGAACATTAGGATGCATGACAGTATAGTTTCTGCGCGTTAGAGAGAATATAATCATCGTGTTGTCAAATGACATTTTGCTGTTCTTCCTCAGATAATGGAGGTGCCAAGGCTACTGGAAGAAGGATCAACTGTGATCAAGAGAAATATATTAAAACAGAAGCAAGAAAATCAGACGTCTGCTAGTGGTGGCTGTTGCTCGTAGAACTGTTTGATGTCAAAACAACACTTCACATTGCTATCCACGGCGGGATTTCTTCAGAAAATTTCATCAAAAATGTGTAAATGATAATTTGCATTCTTTTACCCCGAACTATTGTGTTTCGAGTGGCAAATAGGTATATATGCTGCTCATTGTAGGATTGGTAGCTTGTGTAAAGTTTGACCAGTATGGTGTTTCTGAACTCTCTGTTTTTACTGAGAATCCACCTAAATCCAATCGAAATAACGTGCTAATATTTGCCTTTAACGCATGCTATTTTCGGCTTATCATTTTCGATCTCTCTATTTCTGTTGTACTGTAATATTAAAAAAGTAAATATGGACTGTAGGATGGGTATATGTTTTAGACAAACTGGATCAATTATCGAAATATTGTATAGTAAAACAAATTTTGAGGCATTAGAGAAATTTGGTTGGAGATTGCAGTGTATTAAAGACAACTTAAAGTGTCATTAGTTTACCATTACACCTAATATGCAATTTTACTTGGAAATAATCTATTACCTGCCTATGGATTAATAGAGAACACAAATTAGCACCCGGATTCTAACGAAGAACTGCAGCAACGGCAGCCTCTTCCAATATGGTCCGAGCTTCGGTATCAGGATCAGCAAGTTCCGTCGGGGTCTGTCAAAATTACCTGTTAATTAACATTCCGATAGTAATCATCAAAGTGGTGAAATTACACTGAATAATAACCTACCTTCCCATATACGTTAGTTTTATTTGGAGAAGCCCCATAAGCAAGCAACAATCTTACAACATCGCTGTATTCACCTCTAGCAGCATGATGAAGAGGCTAACAGAGAGCAAAAAGTTCAGTAAACTAGGATTAAGGAACCTATTATGGACTGGCTAAAGGAATGTTAAAATATTAAATAATCTGGAGAAGCATTAAAACATGGACTGACCGTATCCCCTTCCATGTCGACAGTTTCTAACATTCTCTTCACACGCTCTGGATCACCAGCGAAGTCCATAAGAAGTTGGGCAATTTCCACATATCCTGCACGTATTGTCCAGTAAAAGAAGTGAAGAAAAAACACAAGGAACAAAAAGGTAATTAGGTACGAGAGAGTTGATAAAAACTCACCTCCAGCACAGGCATCATGCAAAGGATTTCCCCCATCCTCGTCTGTTGCTTCCAAGTTAGCCCCTCTCTCCAACAAAAACTGCTCATATGTTCGCAAGTTATAACCTTGTTGTAACATTCATATCAATATCCGCGTATAAAATGTTAAATAGAAGATAAAAATGTCAATTCCTATTGCATTTAGTTGAAGGAAGTAAGATTTGACCTGGACACAGGGCAGATGACCGTAGAGGCATGTGAGATGAAGAACAGTATCACCATCCTCCACTGGTTCATCAATGCTACCATTAAAAGTATCTGCAAACGCCCATCACAGATTTTGAAAAGCTCATCACACATAATAACATCAAGATTAGTGTGTACCATACATATATATAAAATGATGCTCAGCAACGAATATTCAAAACTCAGAAACTCTGACTGACCAACCAACAAATAAACATGCCCGCAGATATAAGAAATAAGAACCATGAATATGGATTAATTTACTGGTATTTCAATTTCAAAATAAGCTAATAGATTTTACTTTGAATGCAAAAGAAACTTCATATGATCATTAAAAAACTGCAATGCATGCATGTTTACATACAATGACTTATTTTACATCTACACAATCACTCTGATTTGAATTTATTTAATCCACTGTGAATTTCGTTCTAGCAGATTGAAGTAACAATTCTTGGTATATCGAACTGCACACAGAAATAATGCTTCAATCAATAGCACAGACACTCGTTCATGATACATAAATTCATGATACGATATCCTGAAACCTGTAAAGGGACCACCAAGATTATGGCATACTAACATAAATGCAGTCACCTGCCTCATCGACAAAAAATAGATACTGATTTGAAATAAAAATAAAACATAAATATACAAGTACAACATAGATGTACGGTGCAAAGGTCTGCAGAAGGCACAATCAATGGCTGCAAATTAAGGCGAAATGGATGGCCATGCTTTCAAGTTGAAGGTGTGATTCCCAGCCATGCTTTCATCTAGAATATAATCTTCCTATACATGGTGTTTAATTCTAACACACTCGGTTGAAATCCAAGAGAAACCAAAATCTGATGTAGGTAAAATCGTGAAAAGGAAAAGAGGAATAACACGAAAGTGGCCAATCAAAGGACCTGGAATTTCACCTCTCAAATTCTCAATTCAGATTCTAGCCAGAAATTCAGATTTAATCCAGTCATAAAGTACTTGAGAGCAACAAATTACAGCATCTCATAAAAACAGTTAATACAATCGAGCAAAAACAAATTACAGAAAAGTAGAACCACAAGTTTTTCACTCAAGTTCCATACATCTTAACATGAGCAATTCTGTCAACTTTTTAGTTCTTCGAGATGGAAATCCGGCAGTCAAAAACAAAGAGAGAAAAAAAAAAAAACATCTAAAACATTTTCTTTCTTCGTGAATTTCACGAACAAAAATAGTCGCAGTTACCTAGGGCTTGACGGAGGGCGTCGAGGTCGCCGGACTCGGCGGCGGAGACGAGGGGACGGAGATGGAGAGGGATATCGGAGTGTTCGTCATCTTCATCGGCAAATTCCATGCCTTCTTCCTCGAATAGAGCGGCGCCGTCCTCATCCTCCCCTCGCCGACCATCAGCAACTGCCATCTCTCAGTGATCTCAGCGCCGACGTTCAAACAAAAGTTAAAACCCCAGCGTCTACTCCCACTGCCGCACTTTCTATGTGAAAAGAAAAGTGAAGACTACAACTACAAGCTCAACTCAACTTCAAATTTTGAGCCCAACATTATGATGTCGTAGCCCACAATTTAAGCCCGCTTAAATTAAAATTTTGGGCCCAAAATATTATTTCATTGATCGGCCCGCTCCATCTTTGTTAAACATCTTTCATACTCCCCAAAACTGTTACAAGTTCGGGTTTCATTCTACAAAATCACGCAACAAACCATAATATTGCATACCCCTTCGTTATCAATTTTCATTTTTATTCCCTCATAATTTCTAATTTGTCATATCTAGCATGAGATGGTCGCTAGCATAAGGTGCACAAGATGTACACCTCAATATAAGTGAATAAATTTTATTTTAAAGAATATATACTTTATTTAATAAGGTTATAAATAATCGGTTAAAATATAAAAAATAGCAGTATAATTTTTTTTCCGAAAAATCAAGGATTTAAGTTCTTATTATAATAAAGGTTAGTGAATTTGGGCTCATAAAAGACTTTGCCAGCTGACCGGTCCAGATCCAATATTTCATAAGAATATTCAACTTTATATTTCACAACTTGTTTTCTACTATAACCTATTTAATTATCATTAAATTCTAGCACAAGCGTTAATTTAAACATTGATTATAACACACGATAAGTATTTAAGATGTAAAATAGTAGATGAAACACCATAAATTTGATTTTTATTTTATTTTTTTTAAAAACAACATTTCTGAAACTCACATGTTGCACCGAGACAAGGGAGCATATAGAGTTCAAGGTTAAAATTAGAATAATGTATTAAAATAATTGTTTATATATTTGTTAAGACTTACGACAAAACCAAAATGTTATTCCTAAGGACATTTAATAATAAAGGGGTAAACATTTTGACACTTTTTACTTGTTATACAAAGCTTAAATGAAGGGTGAAGCCATAAATTAAATCAGTATTCAGAGTTGGATGGATATAGTAATACGTTATGTGGAGGTTATTAAAAATTCCAAATAAAAGGATACAGCTGGTTTACATTTAATTAGACCTGTAACGTTCTGCAATTAGATATTGCATTATTGATATTAAAATTAAAAATAAAAAATGATAGATATTGCGTAAAAGTGAGGTTGCTGCAAAATGATCAGTTCAGGTCCTGTGGACAAGGGTCTGAATGGAGATGCTCTGATTCAGAGGCTACATGCCCACCATAAACAAATTCTTCAAAAATCCCACTATTTTGTATCAATATATATATAATAAGATTATATAATACTCCCTCCGTCCCATCGAAAGGTCACAATTTTACTATATTGGGCGTCCCATCCAAATGTCCTCATTTTCCACTTTTAGTAAAAAGGTACCACATGTGGCCCACCCCTCACTACTAATACAACTACTTACTACACATAAAATAATAATACTCCTTAATCTACGCACAAAAAGTAACCGGTGACATTTGGGCGGGACGAAGGGAGGGAGTAAGATATTAGAGAGAGAGAAAAAAAAAGGAGTGGGCATATGAAATAATGTAAGTTTAACTTACCACTCACATTGTCTTACATGATTCGAATCTCCTATTACATTTAGATGTTGCATATTTTTTTTTAAATTATTAGATGAACACACAAAAGGATGATAAAATTTACACTTAACATGAAAATATAAACTCTATATAAAATTGAGATTTTTTCTTTTTTCGCATGCATCTCACAAGAAATATAACACTAAAATATAATAAGGGATGCGTGAATTATTACATACCCATGAGACATGCAGTCTGTTTTTATTCTTCACATCTACACTTTTTATTCCACAATGCATTTATGAATAACTACCCATCTTCTCAACTGGAGATATTTACCATTATAAAATCATTTATAAAATTTTCAAGTTCTAGCAACATGATCTATTAATTTAATAAGGGGAAAAATAACTCCAAAATCCATAGCATACTTTAAAAACCGTTTTTTTAGAAACGGCGATTTTGATACAAATCAGTTCTGATTCCATTTTGATCGATTTCGAAATTTCCAATTCTGATTAAACTGTGTATGTCTACGTAGGGATATATATATATATTAAAATATACTCTAATGTAAGGATGTTTTACGTTGTTTTGATTTATTTATCTTTTTAAATGTGAAAATTTTTATGGAACAGACGAAAATGTAAATGATGAAAATTTTTGTGGGCGGGCAGCCTATCATGAACTAAAAATCGTATAGATAAATTTTCATGATCAATCTAAAAATTATTTAAAAATGAACCAAAATTAAAAGAAGAAGAATTTAGAGTGAAAAAAAAATTATAATCCCCTAACTTTATCCATATTTCACATTTCAACTAATGTGATTAACAAAAATGTTAGTACTAGTTTGGAAGGAAAGGCATTAATACATACTAAACAGCATCTGAAGTAGCCAAACCAAACTGTTGTCACTATCTTGGAGGACGTTATTGAAATAGGACTAATTCCAAATAGTTGTTTCTTTGACACTCACCAAATCAATTCTTTAGGTGTATTACACTTTACTAACTATTATGAAATTCCTCCATTTTCATAAATCTTATTTGAATCCATACATTTTACCTGCCTCATTATTTTTATGCAACTTCCAATCTATTTTTGGGCCCATTTATCTTTATATATTAATTATGGGTCAGTTAATTGATTCATTATTAAAATATATTTATTAGTAGTTAAATTATGTTTATAGTAAATTATACTGTAACACTCTAAAATTATATTTTAATACATTATTTATAATACTTTAAGATAACATAATTTAACAATCAATACACATATTTTACATATATAATAATCTTATTTTAACACCTTTAACAAAATGTCTTATATAAATACTATCTTACATGAAACTTTGTCTTAGCTATGCTCTTATCCAAATGGGTGTACAAACGAATTATATTTTGAGGTATTTTGAAGGGTTTTATATTCCATTAATAAGGTAGTATTTATTTTTATTATACTTAAATTACTTTTTATTACATAAAAATATGTAATTTAAGTAATAATTATATTATTTTTTAGCTGATTACTCTGCCTTTTATTATTAATTATTATTTATAAGGCTACATTTAGTTATTTGAGTGTCACGACCCTGAAATACTTGCGGGCCATGTAATATGCCTGGTTTTATATATGTTTTCATACATTATGTTTGTAATTTTTTACTTTTTATTCTATATAAACATATATTCCTTGATAACAATGGCCATCCTTGAATGATTCAAAGAAAATAAAATAAAATTGGTGTACTATGGAGAAAATAAAAGTGGGACTTAATTAATTAAGGCAAACCGTTGTGATGAGATCGTATCAAGGAATGATTTTCGTGAGACGAATAAAAAATGATAATATTTTAATAAAAGGTGATACTTAATTGATGAAAAGTGATAATGATGCAGTGAACTATTCATGAATAATTTATAGTCAAAATAAAAAGTGTCAAACATTTTTTTTTAAAATTGATAATATTCTTAAATAAAAGTGATAATTAATTAAAAAAGTATAAAATAATTTCAACGTGAAACGATCTCACACAAGATTTATCAACTTAAAATATCACAAATATATTTAAAATAATTTACGGAACATGGAACTTAATTACGTTAGTTATACTATCTACTTGCACTAAATGGAATACATATCCAGTACACTAACCTTTCTATGAATAATATAAACTGAACCTAATTCACTTGGTGCTTAATTAATTCTTCTGGTAGAACCTAACTTGTTAAAATAAGATTTTTTCCTTTTTCAATAATACAATT
The DNA here is from genome assembly GCA_023678885.1 of Pogostemon cablin. Lineage (NCBI taxonomy): Eukaryota > Viridiplantae > Streptophyta > Magnoliopsida > Lamiales > Lamiaceae > Pogostemon > Pogostemon cablin. The sequence continues at coordinate 4,337,816 of CM042983.1, forward strand.
ATATGAGGTGAAAGTTATGTGGGTGCATTCTAAGTGTATGTACACATAAATTTGCTCTTAAAATTTAGAGTATTTTGTGAAATTGGTTCCATTTGTTAAAAGAAAATAAATAGTATATGGTGTGAAAAATAAATTATGTTCATTGGATTTAAATTAAATTTTAATGGGGTAGATTTAAAAAAAAAAAAAATATGTCTAAAATTTGACACTAAATTTAAAAAATAAAGATTAGTACATAAAATGATAAAATATGACATTAAATATAAAAAAAAATACAATAATTGAAAATTAACATTAATTAACTCTAAAATAAAAGTTAATTAAACTTTGGTGGTAGAATAATGCATTAACTATGTAGTTGCAACTTGCATGATATTGTTAAGACATATTATTGTATGGAAATGTTTATGTATGAAAACTTTTTTTTTTCTTATTTTGTTTTCCGATAGTTTATGATCTATATGTTGATCCTAGGAATTAATATTTATTCTTATAATATAATTAATATTAGCCGTAAGAATTGGATAGGACCACAAATGTTCCATATAAAACTGATTTTATAAGAAACTCCCTCTACGTTAAAGTATAAATGTTCTTACAAATCATTAATTTGTGTAAAATTTAAGAACTTATATTTTAATCGGTTCAAATTTCCTATATTATTATAATATAGATGACAGGTAAAAAAAATTATATATATATACATAGCTTAAAAAAACTGTATAAATCGCTTTTGGACAATAATTAATTTATGTTTTTCCATATTAATTACATGTATATTATAAGTAACACGTAAAATTATACACAAAATTAGTGATACGATTATATGCATGCCATGCGTTGACTAATTTTGAGATGGTTCGTTCGACTTAAAAAATGAAAAAAAGAAAAAACGCCTACAGTTATATCTGTATATTAAGATCACCATTCTACTCATATATACTACAAACTTTGTATATATATTTGAGTTAGTCAAATTAAAACATACAGAAACAAATTTATAGTCAAATAAAATAATTAACATGACTCAAAACATAATTACGTATAAGCTTGGTTGTGCAACAGTAGTCATGTGTGGTAGTGTGTGGCAAACATCTACACATGGTGCAACTGCAATGAGATTATAAATATTTAATTCAACAAATTATATAATTAATTAATCATTTTTAAATATATGTATATATAACGTCTCTACAGTTAAATACACTTAACAGAAAAAAAAAAGTTTAACTACATACGAGGAGTTAAATTCATTTTTTTCCCTATAATTAAGCAAAACTTCGATTTTTGCCCAAAAAACGATAAGTTGTTCAATTTTACTCTATAACTAACGAATTGTTTCAATTTTTGCCTAATTTTCACAAATTTCGCCGGAATCCGCCACGTCATGCTTCAATTTGGGAGTTTCTGGTTGGTTTTACTTACGTGGCAATTTTGACTTAATGTGAATCAATGAATTCGCCACCTCATATGCCACAATTTTTTAATTTTTTAATTTTCCACATCATATAATAAAAATAAATTAAATCAGAAATTAAAATTTAAAATGAAAATATTAAATAAAAAAAAAACAAAAAACATATTAACTGAATTCCAAAAACCAAAAAAAAAAGCAACGGAAGCAGATCCCCAAATTGAAGAACACGATGAACTTCAGATTGGGTGCTTTTCGTCGTGGGTCTACCCGGCGGCCGTGTGTGCTGTGTTGAAGCCGCCGACCGCCGAGCCGTGGTATCAATCCGGCGACTCACAGACCATGAACGAGAGGCGCCTGCCTTCCAAGTCAACTGGTCTCCGGTGCCTTCCGCCACCGTAGAGAGAGGAGAGAGAGAATAGCCCCGCCGTAGAATCTGGCAAGAAGATGGGGCCGATCGCGACGAAGAAGAAGAAGGGGAGGCCGACGAGGGCAGATGCGGGTTCCAGGGCCTCCTGTCGGCGGAGCGTGACCTCCGGAGGAGCCTCCGTCGCCGGATTGAGATGCTAAGCGATGGGCATCCTCGAGCTTTTCTTTTATCGCCGGCGGTGGGCATCCGTTTGCTGCTGATGATTTTCTTAATTTGGAATCTTGTATTTTGATTTGGGGATTTTGGACCGCCCACCGTCGACGTCCACGGCTGCGATCGGCTTTACCGTGCCCTAACCGACTGCCACCGTCGTATCCCGGCAGGACGGTCGCGCGACTCCGCATGCCGCCACCTCAACTGATCTCTGGCTGAATGTCTGGTGGCCGTGGTCTGTCCGGAGGAGTCCGACGCAGTCCGCAGCCTCTGCTCCAGCAGCGGCACCGTCCTTAAGCGCCGCCAGTGCCAGCAAGCACAGCTATCTCTCTCTGCCTGCTTATCTAGTCACCAAGAGGAGCCCTGAGATTCGTCTGGTTTTATTGCTTCCATCGATCAATTCCGCCGTTATGTGAGGCTTCAGAGAACTCAAATTTACATGTCCATGGATGCATATGTAGTATCTAGAGCTTCAAAGCTTGTACCTCGTCGAAAAGATTTCTGATTTATCCTGCAATCCGTTATCAGTCCACCGTATGAATTCATGATGGAGCCGAATAGAGCGAAGAATTGGATAATTAATGGAAATTGCTCTCAATTTCGAATGATGGGGAAATTTTCCCCTTTTCTGCCCTAATTTCATCTCTGCACACATTTGCTTTCATCTTGGGACTTGAAGTTTCTTCTCTTCTTGTATCTTTTTTCTATTTCATTGATGTAATCCTATTGTTTAGTTTGATTTGGGGATTTTGGATTTTCATTTGGGATGATTTTCCTGTCAAAGAAGAGGTTGTCGGCAGTGGTTCGAGATGGAGGTTGGTGGCGTTGCTCGTCGGCTTGGTTGGAGATATCGTTGGTGGCGTTGCTCGTCAGGATGGAGATGGTGGTGGCGTTGCTTGTAGGGATGGAGCTGATAGCCGATGGATGTGTTCTTAGTTTTATTTTTTTTAGTTAATATTTTTTGTTTTTTGTTTTTTTTAATGTACTATCATTTTTAAAGAAATTATAATTTTAGGAGTGATTTTAATTTTATTTTTTTATTCTTTAATTTATATTTTAATTTTTTCTATGTTATTAAATATTTTAGATAATTAAAAATAATAAAATATTTTTAGATATTAGGAGTTAAAGGTGAGTGGATGCTAATTTAGTTTTTTTTAAATATAATCATTTTCAAATTTATTTTATGATTTAAATTGCAATATCAATGTATAGATGATGTGGAAAATGAAAAAAAAATTAAATAAGTGGAATATGACGTGGCAAATTTATTTGCTAAAAAAAATCAAAATTGACACGTCGGCTTGACCAATCGGAAATCCCCAAATTGAAGCATGACGTGGCGGATTTCGGCGAAATTCGCAAAAATTAAGCAAAAATTGAAACAATTCGTTAGTTATAAGCAAAATTGAATCACTTATCTTTTTTAGGGCAAAAATCAAAATTTTTCTTAGGAAAAAAAATGAATTTAACTCTACGTATGAGTTTATGAATGTGGAATTAATAAATGAATAATGTTACAGATTTCACAATTTCCCAAGTGAAATTGGTAAAAATAAAACTAAAATGAATTGGTAATAAAACAAATGAAAAATCTTACTAATAATGGCAATCGATTAAAGGAGAAGCTGAGAAGACTATAACTTGTTCACTTGTCGAAAAAGGAAACTTTGATTCCGTGTGTTGTTCATCTTCAGCCGCAGGTAGATTGAGGTCTAAGGACAGTAGATTCCTCGCCCTCTTCACCACTCCTCCGCCCGCCGGAATCGGTCTATGCCGCCGCATGTGCCCGCCCAACGCCTGACCCGACCCGAACTCCGCCCCACATATAGAGCACTCATGAACCCTAGACTTAATCCCCCCTCCACCGTTAGAGATTTTAAGAGAGAGTATTGTTGTATCATCCACACTACTATTGTTTGATCCATCATCGACTTCTTGTTTCTCTCTCATCACCACCGCCACCGCCGCCTTCTTCTCCTTTTCCTCAGTCTTATTGGGTTTCTTGTGGCTCGCCCGGTGGCCGCCCAAAGCTTGGAAAGAAAGAAAACTCTTGCTACACGTCTTGCACTGATAAACCTCTCCCGTCGTCGCCGCCACAGGCGGCGATGACGAAGACCACCTGTTTGATTCTCCTTTAGCTAGGAGAATCAAACAGTTGGCCATATCTTCCTCCTCTTCATCAGGTGTAATTATCTCACCTGAGTTAGAAGGGGAGGAAGCGGTGGCGGAGGAGGTGGTGGCTATGGTTAGAGAGAGGGGGGAAGCGGGGCGGGGGCGCTTGCTCCGCTTCCCCTTGATCATAACTGCAAGTTCTTCTTGAGCTTGCATAGTTGAATAAAAAGAAGCACTTTATGATCAAATAAAGATGAAATAAATGGATGGAATCTCCTTGAGGTGGGGCTAATAGAAGGTAGAAAGAAACAAAGGAAAAGAGCAAGTGTTGCTATATATAGAGTGTTGATAAGTAGAAAGGTGAACTGATTATGATCTTCTTTTCTTGTACCAGCAACTTAGGAACTTAATAACATGAAAGCAAGCCTACGTATGAAACTTGAACAAGTGAAATAATACATACTATATATATGTATGTATATATGTGTATGGCTGAGGTTAATCATGAGGGGGGTGGGGGGTATGTGAGAAGAGTGAGGAAACGAGTGAGAATCGGTTGGCTTAGAAGCAAACGCATTACTTTTTGTGAACGATTCTTTGTGGAGAATTGGAGTGCAAGCCTGGCACCACAGAATTTGCGCTACCTTCACCACCCCCACTACTTCCTCCCTTCTTTATTTATTTATTAATTATTAGCTTTATTAATTTATTTGTTACACCACTCCATTACTTTACACACTCTATATATATCTATTATATTTTGTCCTTCCAACCAATAACACTAGCTACAAGATCTGTTATAGTTTAGCTAATTTATTAACAATATCTTAGTTGTAATTTGGTTAACAAATGATTGCACTAAAGTCAGATTACATTTTCAGATAAGAAAAAGACTAAAGAGTTAATTCATGAGGTTATACTGCAAGAAGCTATTTATATTTTGTCCAGATGATGACTGAGTATATATTATTGAATTTCAAAGAGTTAAATTAATTAGTTGGGACGTTACTCATTTCAGTAAGAATTTATTAACCAGATTTTATAAGAGCAAGTTTCTTGAATGACCTCATCAGGATGACATTGACACTTAGCTAGGCATTAATTAAATTGACGACGAATTAGTTTATTTTATTAAAAATATTAATTCTATGGGATTAAAGTAAGACAAAGTCTCTTATGGAACGATATTCATGTGAGACGTATTAAAATATAATTGTTATATAAATAGAGTATGTTTATGGATAATTAAAGTATGTTTTTATAAAAACATAATGAATTATGCATTAAAATTTAATTTTAAAATATGACAGTAATACTATAAATATATTATATTCATATATTAAGCATATTTTAATAATGAATCTCATCTTTAACAATTTATGTCACATTTATTCGTCACACAATTGATTATTGACCAGGTTTAACGTTATTCAATGTTTAAAATGAATTAGTAATTCATTCTGTAGTCGGTGTGAAGTTATGAATTGTAGTGTACAACAGTGAACACATTCACAGACAGTTCGTGCTAAGTGGATTAGTACCCAACAATCACGCTTACTTGTAATAATTAATTAGTATTATAACTAATTAATTAAATGGAATTAAATTGCTAATTACTTTACCAATGATTAGAGCTGGTAATGTATGGAATAATAGCACGTTCCCTTTGTGACATGGAAGAATATCAATTATTTTCTACTTCCAATAATCTTTGATTAATTAATACCCCTACAAGAAATGTGTTTGATGAATACGTCCAAACCAGCATAATATATAGAGAATTTTGGGGAGAAGAGCAAGAGAGATGTATTGTGCATTCAAATATATTTTTATTGTTTTAATTATGCATTGATTGAATGCAAAAAATTGGGCTTTTATATAAGTGTAACTAAGTTATATAAATTAAATTGTGATTACTTTACAAGTATATAAGTAAATAAAAAATGGTTTTATATTTTAGTTGAATACGAATTATTTCTTTTAAGTAAGAATACACTTGGATTACAATTTATAATTAGTATTTACAAATGTAAATTAAATAAATTTAGCATTAATTAATGAATAATTAACTGAAACGAAAAATAAATGATAATATTTTAATAAAAAATAATTTAATTGATGAAATTGAAATATTTCATAAATGATTTATAATTTAAATAAAAATTAATAAATTTTTAGATAATTCATTAATAAAAAATAAACAATCTTATATGAGATTTTTTCACTAGCTAAGTGCTAGCTCCTCTAGCTATTAGTGATGTTCAATTAAAATTGAGAATTTAAATATTGTGAGGATTATAGTACATTCAAATGTATTTATAAAACAAAATGTGATATTTTACTCTAATCTTTTCATTAAATATGCATGGTTTGAAATATTTTTCTAAATATTTTTGCACAAGCAATTAATTTTAATCATGAAATTAATATTTGCCAAAGTCATCACCCTAATACCCCAAAGTTAAATAAATGATTGAGCATGAACATGTCCATAATTAGGACGGCGGCTAGAAAAAGAATCCATGTAATTAATTTAATTTAAGTAATGAAAAGGTGAGGGGAGAGATATTCTTGGCATATATTGTGATTATACGTATAAGTATGAGGACAGCACGTCACGCTCTTCTATATATTTATTTCATCAACTCTACTATATCTTTACTTAACCATTTCATTTTATTCTTTCCTTTCATCATATAAATGAAATTAGGCAAACATTTGCTAACAATGTTTTGCAAATGATAATAACTTTAATAAAATATGATAATTATTTAAAAAAATAAAAAGGGTTTCTCGTGATACAATCTCATACAAATATTATTCGAAATTAAATTGTTCCGAAGAAACTAGTGAAGTATTTTCAAAGAACTAATTTTTGGATAAAATTAATAAATAAATAAAACTCTAATTACATAGAATGTACTAGCTAGTTGGCTCTTACAAAATTAATTACTCCAATTCAACAAATACAAACATACGTACGTACAAGGTGACAGGTGTGTAGAATAGAATGTCGTTCCTTGCAAGCACTAACAAAGCAGTACTAATGGAATAATTAATTAATGGTCTAATATTTAACTTAACCGCATTTTATGATGTTAATTAATTACAATTAAAATAATTAAAAGATACGCGTTGCTTGTTTCCTTGCTCCACACAGTGGACTAGCATCCTATCATGGATTTTATTAGTCATGTGTGGCCTTAAATTCTTCGACCATTTATTTTTTTTAATAATTTTACGAAAGCCAAAGACTTGCGTGGGATATCTTAGAAAATGGTTTTCGTGAAATGAATAAAAATTGATAATATTTATGACAAAAAGTGATACTCAATTAATAAAAAGTGATAATAATATTGTGAATTATTTCATGGACAATTTATATTATAAATGAAAAGTCATAACTTTTTAAAATAAAACAAACTCTTGTGTAAATGAAATTTTATTCTTGAAGAGTAATACTTTTTATTGTGAACTATTTCATGGACAATTTATATTATAAATAAATGAAAAGTGCTAATTTTTTTAAAAATAAGACAAACTCTTGTGTACATGAGAAATTATTCTTTGAAAAGTAATAATTTTTATTTAGAAGAATAATATTAATACCTCTAAAAAGTTAATTTTCATATACTAGAAAATAATCGATAAATCAAGATGCAAAAATTCGATGAGTAATTTTCAAAATGAAGTGAATTTTCAAAAATTAATCCTCAATTAATTTTCATCGCATGCTTTTATGTATTAAGGGTTAAATATGGTATAGATTTAGTCAACTTATATCAGAGAAAAGAGAAATAGGGTTGTGAAGAGTTCCAAAGTTTAGGCTTTTATACCATGTAGGGAATGAATATTTTTCACACCATTATGTGGTTTGAGGAACTATATTATAGACACAAAGATGTACAACAATCGTGGAGAAAAATACAGCAATGAAATCATACAATACATTAATCTGTATAAGTTGATTAAATCTATACCATATTTAACCTTTAATATTATGCCATGTCATATTCGTAGATTTTTTTTTAAATTTAAGTTTATGAGAATATTCGTAAAAGTTAATTTACATCTAATCCCTAATTTCCAGACTGCAACTGGCGATTCAAATTATTTCGGACGAGAATGTAGATTGAATCATTTAGAGTATCGTCGTCCACCCAATGTCTAAATGAGGCATGACATTATAACATAAGATTGAGAGGTTGTTCTTTATCAAAATTCTACAGTACATCTAATAATCGATTGAAGGTTCAAAAGTTATCAAATGAAAGAACTTGCTCGAAAATAGCTTTGTTGAGCTCAAATAATTTTTTAAATGATGGTTTTTGAAGTGATGAAAAAGAAGTGTAGTTTGTATGTCGCCCACTTTGAAGATTTTGATTTAACGTTTATACCTACTAGGATTAATGGGCTTAAGCTTCCAAAGGAATTTTCATAGAGTTAGCAAGGATTAAGCATCTGGATATACAAAATAATTGGGCCTCATTTATGGATGTGGCCCAATTTTGTGGGAGATGTGAAATATTATTCAAAAAGCCCAATTTGCAGTGTAGATTTTGAGTGGGAATATGGATCATCTTGAAAACTCAAGCCCAACGTTAATAATTATTTCCTCATACATAATATATTTTTTTAAAATAATTTCAATCCAACACATGAAAAATAGGACTGAATTTTTTAATTTTTTTTTTATCAATTGAGGGTTTAAAATATACACAACTATCAATTTAGAGACGGTAACCATAAAAATTATCTAAATAATTTTATGATAATCAATTTGTCATTTGTTGAAATGTTGTTTTAAGGCTGATAAATAAATTTAAAAATTCTAAAAAAATCATTTCAAATACGTGATGTTTAATATAGCTTTAATTATATTTTTTAAAAATATTTACTTACAATAGTTATATGTATTTTAGATCTTGATAAAAAAAATTTAGGCTTCAAGTTAATAGTTTATCAATTTTTTATGTCTTGAATGGAAAAAACTCTTTAAAAAGATCCTAGAAATTTTAGATTTCTATCAATTGTATATATCTGGATTAATTTGAATGAGTAGACAATAAAAACTCTGGAAATTAAGGTAAATAATACATCTTAAATCTTAAGAATAAATTAATATTAGCGCACGTACACAAGAATTTATCTTTTATAAAAGATTGCTATTAGACTTGTATGACTTATATTTATTTATGTAAACTGATTTAAGGATATTAGAAATTTCCAATTGTTAGATAAATTAAGGAATTTTATCAATTTAGGCCTGAAAAATGAGTAAACTATCAATTCGGGGCTTGAATTATGTTTTCTATTGATTAGGGGTCTGAATTATGTAAAACTATCAATTCAGGGCCGAACTTATGCTCTAAATTGATAAAATAGGAGATAATATTTGATAAATTTAGGCCTTGTATTGATAGTTTTACATATTTCAAATCTTGGATTGATAGAAAACATAATTTAGGCCTCGAATTGATAATTTATCCATAATTCGGGCCTTGAATTGATAAAACTCCATACATTTATTACACAAAAGATTTTGCCTTGGAACTAATATCATGTCTTTGATTGAATGGTGTAGAAGGATACTCTTAAGTTAAATTATCAATGTGTAATTAAAATATGCATGAATGTATGAGTTAAAGAAAGAATATTAGGATAATCCTAACATGTGCTTCAATACATTTACTAGTTACCAAATAATTGACCTAATTATTAAGTTTAAAAATGCGAAATAATCCTCCTTCCCTCCCTGAATATATGAATTTACTTTTTTTTTAAGTTAATTTATTAATAGTATTATTATTTTGGGTAGGTCTTGCGTGAGACCGTCTCACGTTAGACCGTTTTTCACTTTGTAAAATAGTTATCACTTTCGCTATAAAACGTTATAACTTTCGCTATAAAAAGTATCACTTTTTATTTATATTATAAATTGTTCATGAATTAGCATTATCACTTTTTATTAATTTATTATTAGTTTCTTTTATACAAGTTATCACTTTCTGGTCGTCTCACGTAAGCCCTTACGTGAGACGGTGTCCTACAAGTCTTTGCCTATTATTTAGAAGTAATATATAGTGGATAGTTGTATTCTTGGAGTATGTGAATTACATATTTTAATTGTAATAATAATGTTTGAGTCATATACGGAGTATCCTTTATAATATATATATATATATATATATATATATATATATATATATATATATATATATTATTCCAATGAGACTACAAAATGAGAAAATAAATATATTTGGAGGGATAGGAAGAGGAATAGTAATGGAGTAGAAAGCGTATGGATAGAATAAATAGACTGGTGGATTTTTATGATGAGAATGAGATGAAGTGAAAGATAAAGGGTTCAAGATTTTGTACCTGTCTAAAAGAAGCTTTTGCAAAAGCCTTTTAGCTGATTCATAAAGAAAAACACATGACTAGATATTCTAGGATGAGTTGGATTGGATGCCATCCAGCTAATAAATTCAATATATATACATTATTTATGTATAAAAAAATCATTATTTTATTTATCACCTTAATAATTAGCAAGATTTTTTTTTTTTTTTACTTTTTTTCCCCTCAATCTTCGATAGAAAATGTTAGGGTAAATTATAAAACCCCTCGAGGTTTGTCTAAATTATCAAATAAATCCCGTGGTTTGAAAATTTATTAATTACTCCTTTTAATTTATTTTTTATTTGAACATTAATAAAAATACACTTTTTCTTAAAATAAAGAAGGATGGAAATTATATCAAGACCCATATATTTAACATTGTATTATTAAATTTCACTATTTTAAAAAAAAATATTTTTTAAAGGACGTAATTGGTAATTTTTCAAACCACGAGATTTGTTTAGTAATTTGGACAAATCTCGAGGGATTTTGATAATTTACCCAAAATTGTATTAGTATCTACTCGTTCAGGAAGTGGAAATTAAAAAGGAAATGGTATAGAGATGAAACATAAAAATTTAGCAAATTTTATATGATTTTGAAATATCATTTATTTGAAAAGTCATATACTATATACTATATTTATTATTATTCACATGTATTTGAAGAGATGTAAAGTAATATGGAACATGTAAACAGCCCCATCTTTTGACATTAGTTAAGAACTCAAAACTTCAATATTCATGCTGGATATGTCCATATAGAAAATTCAAATGGAACCAACCTTCCATTTACTTTTCTTGATTTGTTACAAGTCAATTTATTATAGAGTGTATCCCACTGTTAGACATGATAGTGTGGTGTGAATCTATGACCAACTATAAATATGGGAATACAGTTAATCATATACATTAATTAGTACTTATATATAAAAAAATATATGTGTTTATTTAATGTGTTAATTAGAATTAATCTTTATTAATTATAACTAAGTGCTAATTAGAATATAATAGTTCCTCTCTAATATTTATTCTTACAATATTTTATCTTTAATGATTAAGTTTTATCCTTAAACTTTAGTTGATTGAAACTAAATATATATTTTAAAATTGCTATATATACTACTATAATATCGATGTTGGATGAATCTTTATCCAACAAATTTTATTGGATGAAGTTTGTATCTCCGGACGATGACATGCCTAAAAATATTGATCCACTACAATAATAGTCAAAAATCTCAGCTAAATAGACAAAAAAAATTAAATTGTGACATCCCATAACTAATTTGTAAGTATTGATGAGAGATCTACTCCAACTCCAACTCTCCAAAAGTGACACTTCCTTATCTCCTCACTCGCCTAGATTCTTCAAATCTTGATTTTTGATGGGATCAATCAAAATTTTATTTATTTATGTGTTATATTCATTTTATTTTATAAGATGAATATGAAATGTGTGGGTTAGGGACGTTCACGGTTTTCTTATATCATGTGTATTATTCCCTATACCAATACTTATATGATTAATAAATAAGGGAGAAAATGAAATTCAATCAATACTTTTAAAATTTATATTTTATTTTTAAGATATGATAATATTTTTGTTTTCTTTTCTAGGTGTCATTGACACCGAGAAAACAAAAAACCCTGTTTCTTATATCAATCAATTTATTAAATTAGATTGCAAAAGAAAAATTACATTTGTCTTTCAGCAACAAAATATCAATAAATTTATACTATTTTTTATTAACGGAATAATTTCCGTTATTATTTATCTACATATTACTAACTGAAACATTATATAAATTACGTAATTATTAGCAATAGATAGATTATCAATGGAATTGAATTTTCGTTGGTAAAATTTATCAATCATCATTTTATAAAAAAAAAATTACTAATGAATTTTGTTATTAATGCTTTAGTAAACAAATTTAACAATGAAATTAAAGCTTTGATTAATTATAGTGTGACCCTGGTGCACCCATATACAAATATAAATAAAAACATATACAATTATGAGCAAAAATGTATACAATTTAATTATTAGTTTTTTTTAATGAAAATTTTAGTGTAAAAAAATATACAAATATTAAAAAAGATGAATACACTATTGAATAAAAAGTTATTTTCATATGGATGCCAGTTTTTCTAATAAAAAACTTAGTGTGAAAAAAATATACAATTATTACGAAACTCGTATACAAAATAGAATAACATGTATACAAAATAGAATAAAAAGTTAATACAAATATAGGTGCACCCTTGCAACCGGGTAAACCTAATATACACTCTAAAGCTTTTATCAATGTAATATTCTATTAATGAAAATTCACTATTTTACCAATAAAAAATTACCAACAAATTTATTGTTAATGCTTTGAGAAATCAATTTAACAATAAAATTAAAGTTTTTATCAATATAATATTCTATTAATAAAAAAAGTTTTACTGTTATCCAACAATATAACATAAAAAATAATTGGTAAATTTTGTGTAAGACCATTTTACGTGAGACTATATAGTATTTTTAAATTAATTATCACTTTCGCTATAAAATATTACATTTTATTTATATTATAAATTATTCATAAAATAACATCATCATTTTTTATTAATTGAATATCACTTTTAAGAAGTATAAAAATTATCATTTTTTATTCGATTTATATAAGTTTTAAGTGACGTGAGCCAGCCTCTAGCAAGTTTTAAAAAAAAAAATTGACACGTCAAATAGCTAAGGAAACTAGGGACGAGACCGGTTTGGAATTAGTGAGAGTGAGCGAATGCGTCACACCACCACACACGGTATTGTAAATGGTGTACCCCACCATTAGGGGCCCCCACCGCCCCTGCCCTGGGGATTGGTGGAGGAGGTAAATAGCAGGATGTGCCTCAAGTGGCTTATAGAGAGGGCTCACTGTTAAACTTGTGCTTGCTTACAAAGAGCCAAATCCATGCCAAAGGCAGGATTCGAACCCCCACTCTGCAGCAACCAAGTTCAGTTGGAAGGCCTTTCCACCCTCCCCTCTACCACTTGAGCTATGCCCTGGGGGCACCACACACGGTATTGTAAAGTACGGAACCACCGCTGTCATGTGGGCCCCTGTCCTTGTCAGCAAATCTTTAGAATTTATCCATTTCTTTCTCCAACGTCCATTGTTTCCCAAATATCCATGCACTCTTCTATTCTCTGTCTCCTTCTTCTCCAAATATCCCCATTCCACGTTTGCTTTCCTCCTTTTCGAATCCACTTTTCTTTTTCCCTTTTATATCTTTAAGTAAAATCAAATTATTATAACTTCAATTTCCACCTAATTTAATTATCAATACCAAAGTCACCAAACTTAGAATTTTAATGCAAAAGGCATCAACTATGATCAGTGAACATTAATCTCTCAAAAAATAAATGTTCAAGCTATAAGCTCAAATCCATAATTGCCTAGAACTAACCAATTTAACCACCATATGATCGACTAAAACTAATTTGACCACCTCATGTTCAAGTTGCATACTATATTCTTCAATATTAAACCCACTTATTCACCTATTTCTTCCATGCTTCATATGCAAGCTAAGACACCAACACAAATACATCTAAAAACCTTAACCATGCTGCACTATAGTTTATTTCAGAATTCTCCATCTTAAACCTTATAACTTATGCAAAGTCACCAATCCTCCAACCTATTACACCGCCTTATAATTTGACGTGGTATGGAACCCAATTCATATCAACATTGTTGGTTAATAATTTTTCAAAAGGAACCGCAAATGGTATTTTTGGTCATTTGGATGATATAAAATGGCACTGTTGTAAATTCACATCATCATTGGTGTAATGGACCACAGAGTAGTCCTTTTCAATCCAAATAAACGAGTCTAAAAACTCACGCGCTCTGTCGGCCTGTTACGGTCCACGGATACGGGCAACCCACCCGAAACCCCAACTATATTAACGTCTTCCCTCCCTTTCTCCTCCAACCACTCAACACAGAACTTGCACCACCACGACATCGTTTTACTCTCTGTGAGCAATCTCTCTCTCTCTCTCTTCCACTTCTCGCACTTCTGTAGTCGAGAGTCCGTATTAACGCTGCTTGAGGAAAATTGCAAATGAATGTGAATGAGAAAGACGAATTTTCGTTAATTTACGCGTAAAAATGAATTCATTTTGAAAATTTAATGTACTTTAGCGAGGACGATTGGGTGGTTTCCAGCTTTAATTCATAAAATTTAATGAATTCATTTTGTAAATTTCTTCGTGAGTGCAAGATTGGGTGGTTTCTAGCTTTAATTTTGTACTCGATTGGATTTAGCTGTTTCTTTTATGCAGAAATGTTTGACTTTTTTTGTGCTTTCTGTAAAATTTCAGGGAGATTTTAGGGTTGAAGAAAAAATGGACTGTGGATTGAAGCATCAGATAATTTCTCAATTTACTGCGATTGATGAATGCGTGATGGAGAAGAGCTCTGAGAAATATGGGTATATACAAACACTCACATGTATCTATCTCTTGGTTCATATTTATCCCTGTTATTTGAATTTGTTAGAGGGTTGAATCTGTGACATGATTTTCTTTTCACTTTGTTTAATAGAAATTAAATTCAACTTGGGAAATTGATCAAGTGTTCATATATTTCAGGTGCTCGCATTACAGAAGGAAGTGTAAGATCATAGCTCCCTGTTGCAATGAGTTATTTGATTGCAGACACTGCCACAACGATGCGAAGGTGCTTTTTGTTATTTGTTTGCTGGATGACTTATATTATATGAATTTATGTAGATTTTAATTCATTTAATCCATGTTTTACAGAATTCAATAGAAGTTGATCCACTTAATCGCCATGATATTCCACGTCACGAAATTAAAAGGGTTAGTTATTCTCATCCTCCTGCACCCTTGTATTTTCTGGATGCTGTTTCTTGTTTGCTCTTTCTTGTTCCATTTAGCTTTCTTTCCTCTGCAAAGGAATTATGTATGTCTTATTTTTAAGTAAAGGGGAGATTCTCTATTTTAATGAAATTTTTTACGTATTTACGAAACGTATGACATGAATAAGATGGTTGGAGTAGAGAAATATCGATATGTCAAGTATCTTGAATTTATTCCTGCAATATATATGACATGAATCGTGTTTCAATTATGTAACCAGCTTACATGTGTGTGGAAATAAGTTGGTTTTACTCAGTTTGCTTTGTATGTGTCTGCAGGTCTTCTGCTCATCGTGTGAAACCGAACAAGATGTGAGTTAAACATTAACACTTACTAAATAAGTATTTATTCCATCAACTTAAATGTTTTGATGTTTACTGGTTTTGATGATTTGCAGGTTCAACAGATATGCATCAATTGTGGGTTTTGCATGGGGGAATACTTTTGCTCGATATGCAAATTCTTTGATGATGATGTAAGCTACTGCTTTGATCAATCTCATAAAAATCTACAACAACTTGCTGTTTGTTTTTGTGCTGCAATAACACATTCTTCTTTCTTTTCCTTTTTAGGTTTCGAAGAAACAATTTCATTGTGAAAAATGTGGAATATGCAGGTCAGTTACTTTTGCTCCTCGAACTCATCAGTCATCAATTAGTGAACCTCTGTTAGGGACGTAAATTAAATATGAATTACAAACATCTTTTACAAGTTGATCTTTTGCACGAGGTGGTCATTTAACAGATTCCATGATTGAGACTTACTTCATAACTTACCATCAAATCAGCATATAGCTTCATCTTGCTGACATGTTCATTTCATAATGCTTCTAGATCCAAACTATTTTGTATTTGTTTAACATGTTACCCTCAAAAACAGCTAAATTGACGGCCCACTTTATTTTTTATCGAGTCGCTTCTTTTCAGGCTGATGATTCCCTTGCAGCTCCTTTATTATTGACTTGGTGTAATATGCATCTTTGAATCTAACTTTGTGTTCTTTCTTTTGTGTTGCAGAACTGGTGGCAAAGAAAACTTTTTTCATTGTGATAAATGTGGTAAGTCATACTCTTCATCAATTTTTATTCTTCTTGAAGATAGAAACTTAAACAATGTGTTTCCTGTTTCAGAATGCTGTTATTCTAATTTGTTGAAGGATTCACATATATGTATAGAGAGAGCAATGCATCACAACTGTCCAATTTGCTTTGAGGTAATTAAAAGTTGGCCAATAATATGACAACTTCAGGCTCTTATAGAGAGCTATTCTAACTTCTTGTATCTCAACACAGTATCTTTTCGACACGCCAAGAGACACGACAGTACTCCTTTGCGGTCATACTATACATCTCGACTGTGTTAAGGAGATGGAACGCCATTTCCAGTAAGAACATTCTTGTCCTCTTAATCCAATCCCCATTTTGTTATATGAACATATAGCTGATGATACGGGCATGTAGGTATTCTTGCCCGGTTTGCTCGAAATCTTACTGCGACATGACCCGTGTCTGGGAAAGACTTGATCAGGAGGTACCAACATTCTCAAGTTATAAATGTTCAGTTAACATCAACATGCTGCAACATATCATTACATGAACATTTTGTGGATATTTCAGGTTGCTTCAACACCTATGCCTCAAATATATCAAAACAAAATGGTAAGAAACTGCAGAACAAACCATCAATAGATGTCTTCATTTACAATGATACTAACTAATGCTTGATTGATGGTTTAAATTAGATCTGGATACTCTGCAATGACTGTGGAGAAACATCTGAGGTGAACTTTCATGTATTGGCGCACAAGTGCGTAAACTGCAACTCGTATAATACAAGGCAAACGAGAGGCGGGCCAACACCATGCACGTCGGGGATATCAGAACTTGTTAGATGATTATAAGCTTGCTGGGTAATTGGATCAAAACCAGAAGCACCAACTGATACGAAAACTATTCATTCTTGGATTATGCATCTCATCATCATCCACCACTGAACCGGAAGATCCCTTTGTTTCTTTATTCTTTACTGATTACTTATCCACTTGCTTTTTCTAGGAATCATCTGTAACTTCATCCCTAGCTTATGTATTCTTGTTAGTTTGTAACATCTGCATAACTATGTAATCTTTAGCATGGCTTTTAGAATGTATTCTTTCTTATTAATGTTATTGGTGAAGCTATGAATTTGCATTACAAAATAGAACAAATGAAATGATTCCTTTCCAGTAGTATATATCAAGTTCAAAGTACAAGTATCATCAAATGATAATCAATAAAAGAATGTTTTTTTATATATGAATCATTGTGTAGCCCCTGGCCCGTAGAGGTATAAATCTCGGCTGTTGTGTGGCTGCAGCGGCCTCGCGTTCACCTCTGCATACTGTTGGATAAAACAAGAAAACACAAACATACGTATAAGAAAATCGGTTTCTTGAACATGAATTGCTGCAAAGAGTTAAGTGTATCATTAATCTCTTACATCATGAACTGCTTCTCTGATCAACTTAACTTGGTCCCTTGAAACACTCTTCACCTAAAAGTTGTTCAAAAGTAGTTTAACTTAGGTTGAATCCTCAAGTGTTGGCAGTTATATTAAGGATTAAGGATCAATATTGTTTACCTTTTTATTGAGGGTCCAAATAACTCCTTCTGTACATGGAGGAACAGTAAGTGATCCCTTATATCTATAGTATCTTCTGCTGTGGATTTTAATGTCGTTTGGATTAACCATTCCCAACGTTGATTCATTGTGTTTCTTATCCATGATTGAAGATATATTTGTCATAAACTGTAAATAATCAAGAAAATCTCACTTAATTAAAGAAGTGGATCTTAAAGATAGAATCTTGCAATTAAATAATAGTACCTTGGACAGAAACTCATCAGGTTTTCCAATCTTGTAAAGAACTCCAATTACAGCTATTTTATCTGTCACATTTGGGTCTTTGCTTAGGTGCACCAAGTGCAACTCCATGTCGTATCTGTTAAAACATTATAATATATTTTTAAACAAAAAATTGTAAGAAAATAGCCTCATTTGAATTGTACCTCCTGCCATTGATGGTGTGCTCTGAAGGAGAGTGCCAGTGGGCGTATCGAAGGTCGTACTCATTTCCATTGATGAATGCTGATCCAGCATCACCAGACCATTCAATCTGCATGGTTTTAAACATGAGCATGTAATAATCTTGAATGAAGCTAATGATTAATGAACTTGTAGTAATCTGATTTAAAAACTTGTTGATCTTACTTGAATATCATGTCCTCTGTTCTTGACAGTTGCATTAGAAAATTTGTAGTGTTTCGTGTCGTGTTTGACGATGATCTTCACTCTCTCATTAGACATGTCTATTGGTGACTGCATTGTCCCATTTTTGCAGGCAGCCCATTCTTTCTTTATGTCTCCCCATTTACTTGGACCCTTCTCACCTTGCTGGTAATCGAATTCTCTCTCATCCTCTGTTCAGATACAGAGAGACAAAAAATTAAGACAAAGTATACTATGTTTGATCATAAGGGGGTTCATTAGTAGCATTACTTACCCACTTCTTGAGCCTTGGTGGGCTTCAATTGCAAAACAAGGCAAGAAATCAGCAGGGGCAAAATGATGCATACAGACAAATTCTTACTCTTCATTCTCTCTCTCTCTTGATGATGAACAACAATGGCAGATGGGATTCTTGATTATAAAATGTTTGATTCATGAGCTGTTGTGTGGTTATATATATGGGATTTGATGTGTATCTCGTGGGGTTTAATTGCCTAGAAGTTTCTTTAATTGTAGTTAATACATTAGTCCAATATTTTGTGAATGTGAACGTGAATTTAAAATAGAAATTAGTGGGAAAAAACTGAGAAAGCCAGCAGAGCATCAAACATGTTAATTCATGATTAACCAACAAACCATTTGATTTAACAAACATTATTATACAGCAAATCAAGATTTTATTCAACTGTGTGTTTACCTAATTAAGAAATTTTGAATAATGGGTGAAAATCATGTCATCCCTGATCCCACTTCCATCACAGATATCATGGGTTGTCATATCAACTTTTATAACATTAGTTATATAATTAATTTTACATGCAATTTTATTATTATAATTTTATTTGGGACATCCCCTCTTAAAATGGGTATATGGAGTATAAAACAAATCAATTTATTAAAGTATGAATATTATATATGTAAAGTGTACTTATTGATAATTCATCATTTATAATAATTTAAAATATATATATATATATATATACTTTTAGCATTCATCATCATTTATTAAAATATACTCCTAATTTTAATAATAGTTCGTGTCTAACATGTAATTGCGTCACATAGACACTATCTAGGAGTTTGTTATTTTGTTTATATTACTAATTCAATTATTAACACAAAAAAATAATTAGCATTGTCCTAATTTTATTAAAATATACTCCTAATTTTAATAATAGTTCGTGTCTAACATGTAATTGCGTCACATAGACACTATCTAGGAGTTTGTTATTTTGTTTATATTACTAATTCAATTATTAACACAAAAAAATAATTAGCATTGTCCTAATTAGAGTTGATAGTTGATACTTAAAATTTTCTCATATCTACCATATGCTACATCGTTGTGATCCAAAAACTATATACTAAAAAATGATTAAAAAAATAAAATTGGACCCCTTCGATCAGCTTGCTGACTCTAATTAATGATTTTAGAAAGATCTAGAATTAATATAAGATTAAGACGATGAAATCATAACGTGTGTGACGACCACGAAACAAATTCATAAAAAATGTCGAATTAGAATTCAATTCAACTGAAGGAAAAGAAGGTTCCAAGAATAATTGGGAGTATAAGTACAAAAATTTTATTTATTCCCATTTCCATATTATTATATATTCCATTATTTAAAAAAATAATTAGGATTGTTAACCATAAATTATTCGAGAGAGGTGTACTATATTTAGGCAACCAGTGGCCTTCTTTCACAGTATCTATTCTAATGTTACCATAGAATATCAACTTACTCCATAGATATTTACTATTTTTTGAATTATATCATTGATTCGATTATAATACATACCTACCAGCTATTTAATTATGTCATAGAAACATAGTGGCTAGCTCGTTCTTTCTTGACTGAATGAGTATAATAATAATAATAAATGAATTGGAAAAAATCGAATTATCAAACACATTAATTTCCTATGAGTTTTTTTATTATTTTATTTAATATATCCCTGAAATTATTTAAATTTCTGGCAGTCAAATTCAAGTGATCGGAGCATGTATTAATAGATAATAATTAACTAATATGATAACAATTGTAATAATATAATAATGGATTAATTAGGAATTCTAAAAATGAGTCTTAAAATTAGTACTGTCTATCAGATTTTGCGTAAGAAAAACTAAAAAAAAAATGTTGAATTGAAATTGCATATACATAATAATTAGCTGATGATTAAGTACTATATGAAATTTCAAATCAAATAAAATCGTCCCCGAAATTTTAGAATATAAAATGGAAAATGATGTGACTTGGTCAAATTTTGTTGGACCAATTGCATGGGAGGAGACCAATTTTGACTGCGTAATTTCTATGTTGCTCTTACACAGTGTTAGATTCGTAATTGCTGACATATTCATTTTTATTTAATTGAACTATTTTGAAAACTGTATTTCTGGTCCATGCTTCATGCTTGTTTATTTTTAGTTAAAATTTGAAACTTTAAAGAAAATGAAAACTACTCCCTTCGTCCGCCACAAAGATGGACATTTGTTTTTTGCACGTGGATTAAAGAGTATTATTATTTAAGTTGATAGTTGTATTAGTGGGGTATATGGATCCCTGAAATTTATTGTATTAGTGATGTGTGTGGGTGTGTTTAAAAAAAAATATGGACCTTTGATCCGAACGCCCAAAATGACAAAATGTGGACCTTTCGGGCGGATGGAGGGAGTAATACGAGCCAAAACATTTGCAAAACGAAACAACCAAAGTGAGTCTGGGCCGTTCACTGATGAGTTCATTTAAGGCCCAACATCATCCACAACCATTTGGGCCATTATCAGATTGGAACTCACTCACTCTAAAGGCCCAAAGTTAGTCAAGCATATTTAAAATATAATTTAATAAAACTATACTTACTTGAATTAATGTAAAGTAATAATATATTTAATAAAAAAATTGATACTCCCTCAATATGAAAAGTGATAGTGATGTAATTAATTTTTTTATTAATAATTTATAATATAAAAAAATGATAAATTTTTAATAAAAGTTGTAATAACTTAGATAAAATATGATGAGTACAGTATTTAAAAAAAAAGTTTTTTCGATCTCACATGTGAAGTAGACATGCATCATTATTTAAAACCGTTGGTTTTGATTTTGGAAAATTATGAATCGAAACTGAACCCGTTCAAGAATGGTTTCGATTCGATTTTAGAATCGTTGATTCTCGATTTTCCATTTTTTAATTTTTTTAACCTCAAATTGTTAAAAAGTACTCCTTCCGTTCCGGAGAAGTTGATATAATTTTTTTTTTGCACGAAGATTAATGAGTATAATAATTTAATGTAAAGTGAAGTGAGAGAAATAATATTTAATGTGTAGTGGGTAGTTATATTAGAGATGATATGTGGGGCCCATGAGAATAGATTAATTGTTTTTGTGTGGATCCCATGTATTAAAAAGAAAATGTGTCAATTTTAGTGGGACAAACCAAAAAGAAAAGTGTGTCAACTTTTATGGGACGGAGGGAGTAATAAATAAAATAGAAGAACCAGGGAGTAGAGACAGGCGTAAGTTATGCATAGGGGGTACTGGGCCCTAGGGATGTTAACAGGCCGGGTCTGGGGCGGGTATCTAATTACCCGAACCCGACCCGTTTTAGAAGCGTCCCGGCCCGGACCCGCACGGGTCCTATTATTCAGACCCAGACCCAAACGGGGTGGGTCGGCCCCGCCCCGTTCTTTTTTTTTTAATTTTTATTTTATCTTTTTATTTTTTTTAAGACTTATGCAGCACTCATAAACACTAACTCTCTCACTTCATCATTTTCCATAGCTTCAAGTAATAATTATGTCACAAAAATAAAAAATAAAATTCAAATAATAATAATAATCACAAAATTAATAGTAAAGTATAGAATTTTAAATAATTATAAAAATAAAATTTTAATATTTATATTTAGTACGGACCGGGGCGGGGCGGGTCTGGGCGGCCCAAATTATACGGGCCGGGTGATACCCACGAGTCCGAGCCAAATTGACACCCCTATTGGGCCCCTTGAGATTTTGAAAATTTATAGTATATAGATGTAGTTGTTTATCTCAAGAAATAAAATGGCATAGTGAAATTCCCTAGAGAAAGATTGTGTAAAATTGCAGGTTTGAATATATTCTATACATTCTTAAATTCTTTTTCTAGACACAAATTATGCATCCACCACTAAGAGAAACTATTGGTTTGAATTAGGAAACGGAATTGAAATATATTTGATTTTGATTTCATAGTGACGGTTTGGTTGAAACAATGATTCCCGTTTTGAACAGCCGGTTGTGATTATTTTATACATGTGACGGTCTCTGCCCATTAATAAAGTAATAATATAAGGAAAAAACTAATAATTCAATAAACTAATCTGATTATTAATGTTGTTTAGATATTTTCCTAGAAAGTTGTTGATACAATCTTGCACTTTTAATTATAAAAACAGAAGTGTTTTCTTTAAATTTCACAGGTGGCATCATACTCTTCGATTTCGAACTAGTGGCAGCAGATACGTGGGGCCCATTGCTGCCACTCAGATTTTTCTACTCCCTCCACCACCTTACTTCTCTCTCTCATCGTCTGTATAAAAGAGAGAGAGAGAGAGAAACAATCAAATGCTAATCCTAATTAACTAAAGATAAACCATGAATACCAAGTTTAGCGTACTGCTACTCTTACTGATGGCGGGAGTAGCCGTGAATAGATCAAGAATGGTGGTGGAGGAGAAAACTCCGGTGGGTGGCTCCGGCAACAGCACGGCCAGCTTGGACGAGGACATGAAGAACCACCACCAGATTCCGAGGGAGGAGTGGGACACCAGCCACGACCAACAAGGAGATGGAGACAAGACCTTGGATGTTGCTAACTCTTCCGACAACCCTGGTTAATTATGAATACACCAGTTATGATTACTATCATTAGTTATGTAATTAATTACTACTCCACTAATTAACAACTGATCATCTGTGTACATGGTTTGAACTTTATACTCTTCTCTTTGCTTTTTGGTATATAGGTTTGTACAAATTAGTACTAGCATATAGTATTGAGATCTTCTATTTCAGTTCTTGTACAAATATCTTGTATAGTACACTATATTTTATACTGAGTAGTAACAAGAATGGATCTAATTCTCCCATTTCATACTCGGTCAATTTACTCGTAAATTTCTTTTAAGTCATTTATAGGGGTGTCAACGGGCCGGGTCTGGGCCGGGTAGTTAACTACCTGGACCCGGCTCGTTTCTGGAGGATCTGCCCCGTATATTAATTTTTAACATATTATATACGGGACGGGGCGGGTAGGGGCGGGTCTAAGTTAATACCCGGGCCCGCCCCGTATATATACGGGTCCGGGCCGGCCGTATCGTTTCTCCTACGGGCCGGGTCTGGGCCGATCCAAAACGTGCGGGGCGGACCGGATACCCGTGGGCCGGGGGCCGTTGACATCCCTAGTCATTTCCACCAATTATTACTTTGACACCCACTATTATGGAGTAATTAAATTTTAAATAATGATTTAATTTCTGATTTTTGTATTTCTCACATCGTGCTTATGGTGATGTGGCAAATTCATATTCATAGATATAAATTGAATGATTCAAATTAAAATAAAATAAGGAAATTTACAGACAGTAAAGGGAGAGGATTCAAATCGGTAATGACAATTCTAGTTAAGTACAGTTAATAAAGGTTGCATTTTGCAAATAAAGATATTTTTGCAAATATTAATTAATTTTAAAATACTCCATTGGGCTGCCCTAATTATAGACCATCGTGAACAAAAGCCCACATTAGAAAGCCCAGATCATAGATCCTTAATCTAGCTTCTAATTTGACTCTCGATAAGCCCATTAACACAAAAGATGTTGAATTTTGATTTCCTTATTTTTAATTGCACAAATTCTAACATGAAATTGGAAATAATAATAATAAATAATAATTTTTTTAATAAAAAATAATAATATTTTAAAGTATTGCATTTTTTCTGTTTTTCCTCACTACATTTTTTTTCTATGATTTTAAATTTGAATATGCTTTATAACAGAAATAACAAAATAAAATCCATTGCTGGAGGACCCTACAAACCTGATAAATCCGAAGAAAGGAAATAGGAGTAATGAGAAATTCTTTTTCACATGGAAAGAGGTAGGGGTCCCACCAGCAGGGGTTAAAAGGTCAAGAAAAAGGACCTACTCACGAAGCAATAGTCAAAATTTTGTTTCCACTTGTCTTGAACCCATGTTCTGCTTAAATTGAGCAACCCACTAATTTTTAACTCTATTTTATTGAAAATAAAAATAAAATAAAACTATATTTTTATGGAAATTACTTGTGCTTTAATCGAGGACGTTGAAAAATCTAGGAAAATTAAAGTAATTGATGGATGTATCCAAATTCAAAGATATTGGACCACCATTTTATAGGACCTAAAGGCTATAAAGCTTCTAAATATATTGGAAAAAGCTCCATAGCTCCGGGGACATGGGAATACGATTTATGTCCCAATGTAAACACAACCATTTCACTCTTTATTCTATTTAAAATTATATATTGCTAGGGAGTTTAAATCGTAAAGGGTCACGGAAATTGCAAAAAAATACGAATCTAAATTCGTGTGCCCGAACGCACAAGAAATTCACTCAAATATATTTACTTTTAATACTCTATTCCTATTTATATTATTATTTTGATCCTAGTATTTTTTAAGAGAAAGTGGATGTTCAACGTAAAAAAAAAAAAGCCATTAATGCAATGCCAAAAAAATTAGAATGAAAATAAGACTAATTTGAAGATAAATTAATATAATTATTTTTATTAAAATATTTATGGATGCAATGTACTCCCTCCGTCTCACACTTATGTTTACACTTTTCGTTTTCGTCCGTCCCACACTTATGTTCACCACACAAAAAAGGAAACTTCACATTAACCAACAACCTCAAAAGTTATCTTAATTTCAAAAATATTATTCTCACCTAATACACATAACATACTTTATAATTTATTTATTACCTAAAAATAAAATAATATCCCTAAAAAGTCAATAAAATTAATCAAAAAATAATTTTTTTTAAATTACGTATTTACGATAACGGTGAACATAAGTATATTTATTTTTTAAGCTGTTTTACTTTTCCCGTTAAGTGCCAATGAGTTAGTAGTTAAAGAGTAAAGTGCAGAACACACACTCTAGCAGAATAGAATATGCATGCACTTTTCAGAATCTAAATTTATTCCCCCAATATTTGCATTAATTACATTTGGACCTCATCTAATTTTAGTCCAACCAATTGGGCCAGTAATTAATCACCAATTTTTTTTATTTTTTTTTTGATCGGAAGTAATTAATCACCAATTTAACTTTAATGTTTGATGTAAGATTAAGATCAATTTTAACAACAAATATCACCTCAAATTAATATAGGACAAAAGCAATTCTGGAAGTTCTCTATATCCACTCCCACAAGGTCTGATGCTACAATTCTTTTACTCCCTCATTTCATCTTTTTTTTTCTTTTTTCATAGGTAGATTAAAAAATAATCCCTTCATCCCACGTTTACTTGCACGGTTGATGTAGATTCAGAGTTTAAAAAAAGTTATTTTTTACAAAATTTATTGATTTTTTGGGGATAATATAAACTTTTTAGATAATAAATTATAGTAAATTATATTATGTGTCTTAGGTGGGAGTGACAAATTTGTAATTAAGATGTACTTTTAAGGTTAGTAATTGATGTGATGCTTCCTTTTTTGGATGATGCAATTTAATGTGGGACGGACGAAAACGGAAAGTGTAAAATTTAATTTGGGACGGAGAGAGTATTATTTTTAGGAGTATTTTAGTATTTTTTTTAATAAATAAATAATATACTCCCTCCGTTCGGTTCTAAGGTGACTGTTTGCTTTTTGCATGTGGATTAAGGAGTATTATTATTATATGTAAAGTGGGTAGTTGTGTTAGAGGGAAGTGGTGGACCATATTATGTACTTTGTTTTACTAAATAGGAGAAATTAATACATTTGAACCGGAAGCCAAAAATAATAAAATGAACACCTTATAAGCGGACGAAGAGAGTAGTATGTTAGGTGTGTTAGATTAGGGTGATATTGTTGTAAACAAATATAAGAGGGAGATTAGTTGTTTTGACATTTTTGTGAAGACTTATTTTTTGGCTAAACAAAAGGAAAAATGTGAGTAGTTTTTTTTTTTTTTTTGAGGAGGGAGTATTTTTTATATAAATAAATAATAAATAAATCATGTATTATCGAGTATATTAAAAAGGTTACAATGAATTCTTTTATTAAAAATAGTTATATAATTTTAATTATAAATATAAAGCTTAATTCAATCAAAATTGGAATATACATGCAATCATTTCACTCATGCACGTCCTCAATTTAACAATATATCTCAAGTAGCATACCCTCTGTTGTAGTTCATAATCATGCTGATAATTAATAAAAAATAAAGTAATGTAGTTTATTTAATCATAAAGTTTGGAATGGGGAGACATGAAAATAACCAAAATGCCTCGGTATTAATGGCAAATGAAACCTCTAATTAAGGCTGCTTTACCACGCCTGAGCTAATTGCGGAATTAATTAACAAAAAAAGCATGAGAGAGAGACAGAGGAGAGTCTATGGCTTAGAACAACATCATGAAAAGCATATATTAGATGTTCAACCTCGTAGCTGACGAGGGTAGAGAGGGATGATTGAAAGGTTTTTAATTGAATCGATTTTTAATTAAGTCGACAGTTGTAGAGTGGAGGTTCAAATCATATCTTTAATATAAATTTTTTAATATGAATTTAACCATTATAAGTATAATTAAACAGTAGGTACTCTCCGTAATTTAGTTGGAGCACGACATGATATTATGCAATTTACTTTCTCTACCCAAAAGTATAAATTAGGATTCTAATTAAATTTTAATGGCCCACTAATTTTAAAATATAGGAGTGCATTCTAATTTGTTATGCATTTTTACTAATGTAGGGCAGAAATCATGGGCCCTAAATTTTGGATAGCTAGTGGGACACCTGTGTTTTATTTTTATTTTTAATTTTATGTTTCTCAATCCAGTTACGTGAGAAAATTAGACCAAAAATACAAGAAAAGTATCCACTGCATGCCTCGATCTTGTTTTTATATATATAGATTTTTTTTATTATTATTGATGTAACACTTGCACATTAGTAGTATTTGTTATATTTTATTTTATTCCGAATAGAATAATGTTTACAATAAAAAACCAATTAGGTCCCTCATTCTATGTTTAATTACGAATAGAAAATTTTATTAATCAGTAATCCTTTCATCAATTAAATATTCTTTTTATTTGCTCCAATATCTTTTATAAGAATTTTTTTTATTTAGATATCTTGGAAGGTTAATACTCCTATGTCCCGTCCTTATGGTTACGTTTGTTTTTGATATGTGGATTAATGAATATAATATTTTAATATGTATTGAGGTGTGAAAAATAATACTTAATTTAATATAAAGTGGGTAGGTATATTAGTGGGATATGTTGATCATGAAGAAAGAAATAATTAATTTATGTGGGTCTCATATAATAAAAATGGAAATGTAATCATTTAGAATGAGACGCCTAAAATAAAAATATGTAAGGGAGTGATGGGGTAGTCAGTAGAACTTTATGTAATAGGAGTAGATGTTTCGAAAACTAAATCTATAAAAAGAAATGAAAGAATTACTAATTTTCATTTAAAAATATAGGCATCTATATTTTACTACTCCCTCCATCCCAAAGATATTGACACACTTTCCTTTTTGGGTTGTCCCACAGAAATTGACATATTTCCTTTTAAAGGATATGAGACCCACACAAAAATAATTTAGTTATTTACATGGACCCACACACACATCACACTCACCACTAATACAACTACCCACTACACATTAAATATTATTTCTCTCACTTCACTTTACATTAAATTATTATACTCCTTAATCTCCGTGCCCAAAAAAAATGTGTCAATTCTTTTGGGACGGAGGGAGTACTAATTAGACTATTTATTTATCCAATTTAAAAAAAATAAAAAATTTAAAAGAAAAAGAAAGTAGTCCCGCTCTTCCACTGCTAATTATGTTGGGAAAAGATTCTTTTGCTAGGATTATAAATTATGAGCAACGGTATTTTCACACACACTGCTGCGAGTAGAAAGAGAGAAAGAATGAAGAAATTAGTACAAAAGTAGTAGCACTTGCCTCTCTCTCTCTCTCTCTCTAGAGCCCTTCAAAGTCTTGGTATCCGAGACTGTATCGAAACAAATGTACCATTCCTCCTGAAGGGAAGGTACAAGTGGTCAAAGCGTTGGAGGGAAATGCTGAGTGGAAGCTGCATTGCGGTTGTGGTTGTGGTGGTGGTGGTGGTGGGGTGGTTCTCTGGGGTGGGGTGTGGTGTGCTCAACCTCACCCTCCCTGGCCAACACCCCTACCCTGAACACATTGCTCTCGATGTTCACAGGCAACCTTCTATTTCTTTCTAGCTACAACCTTCTTCTCTTCTACTTAATCTTTTGCCTTTTTTGTTTTACTTAATGCTAATTGTGAGTGTCATTATTTGTTGTTAAGTGGAGATATGGGAGTATAGAATAACAGAGGATTAATGTGTGTTCTTGATCCGTAGAACGATTATTGAATAATGTGTGTTCTTGGCTCCCCTCTTTTTTTTCTGTTTTGTTACTTTCTTCTTGTTAAACCCTTGTTTTACTAGTAACTTATTACTGCATTTGTGTATTTGTTGCTCTTTTTTACGCTTCCATTCTTCAGATTTCTTCTTTTGTCTTTTAACGAACAATTTTTTTTTGTTTTTCTTTTAAATAATAATTATAAGGGTTAATTGTAAAAAAAAAATCCACAAACTTTACTCTTATTATAAATTAATTTTCACTTTTGAGAAATTACAAAAAAAAAATCATTACCTTTAACTATTGTTGCAAAATATACCCAAAAAATTATACTTTAGTCAAAAAAATGAGTTTATTTTGCAACCATATTTAAAGGGTAGATTTTTTTTGTAATTTCTCAAAATTGAGAATTAATTTACCAAATAAAGTTTATGATTTTTTTTAATTAACTTAATTATAAAAAAGAGATATGACGGAAGAGCGGCGCTTTTTTTTTTAATTAAAATAAAAAGAAGATGTGTGCTTTTACTCTCTATACTGAAAGTGACCCCACCACATCATTTCAGTTTTATGTTGACTGGTATCCTATGCTTTTTTTTTTTTTTAAATTATATTTTTAACAGTTCTACCTCAACTTTTCATAATTTAACATGGCTAATAATTATTATTTTATTAAATATATCACAAATTAGTTTTTGATATGGTGTATATCAATTTCGATGGAGGAAGGAGTACTTATTAGGTATTTAATAAAAGTCAAGTCTTATGAGTAATTAAAATATATTTATTATATTTTAATTATCATAACTATACTTTATCTTTATACTAATTACTGTCGTATCACATTAGCTCCATCTCACACATTTTCAAAATATGTTAAATAAAATCTAGATTAATATGAAAAGTTAACCATGCTAACATTAAAAATAAGTAAGTCCATGTAAATGGACTAATAAAAAATTTCCTTTAGCAACGGAATTTATCAACGGAATTCAATCCATTGGTAATTATCAATAGATTAACAACAAAAATGACCTTTTTATTTTAGCAACGGAATGCGAACGGATTTATTCTCTATTTTCAGTAAATACAATTTGATGGTAATTATCAACGAATTACCAATGAAATTATTACATAAATTACAACGGATTACCAACAGAATTTTATTAATGGATTCTATTGTTAATCTGTTGTTAAGCCAATTTAACAATGAAATTAAGACTTTTATCAAATGTGGTAAAAAATAAATTTTTTTTAGTGAATTACAATGGAATAGATTAATTTATTTAAAAATATAAAAATAAACCCTTATACATTTTTCCTCTCATGCGTGCAGAAGAGTAAACATGTCACTCTCCCGGAGAGAAATGCTATCATTCACCAGCAACGACCAGGTAGCCAACTGCCTCACCGGAAACCCCATCGACGACTGCTGGCGCTGCAACCCCAACTGGCAGCTCGACCGCCAGCGACTGGCCGACTGCGCCATCGGCTTCGGCCAGTACGCACTCGGCGGCAAGGGCGGCCGCTACTACGTCGTCACCGACTCCTCCGACCACGACGCCGTCAACCCCAAACCCGGCACCCTCCGCTACGCCGTCATCCAATCGGAGCCCCTCTGGATCGTCTTCTCCGCCAACATGCTCATCCAGCTCTCCCAGGAGCTCATCTTCAACTCCTACAAGACCCTAGACGGCCGCGGGGCCCACGTCCACATCATCGGCGGCGGCTGCATCACCTTACAGTACATCAGCAACGTCATCATCCACAACGTCCATATCCACCACTGCTACGAATCGGGCAACACTAACGTCCGGTCCAGCCCGACCCACTACGGTTTCCGGACCAAATCCGACGGCGATGGGATCTCTGTTTTCGGGTCGAGAGATATTTGGATCGATCACTGCTCTCTGTCTCACTGTAAGGATGGTTTGATCGATGTTGTGATGGGGTCCACTGGAATTACCATATCCAACAACCATTTCTCGCATCATAATGAGGTTATGCTGTTGGGGCATTCCGATGATTACTTGCCGGATTCCGGCATGCAGGTGACCATCGCGTTCAACCATTTTGGTAAGAAGTTGATACAGAGGATGCCGAGGTGTCGGAGAGGGTACATCCACGTGGTGAACAACGATTTCACCAGGTGGGAAATGTATGCCATTGGAGGGAGTGGGAATCCCACCATTAATAGCCAAGGGAATCGCTACATTGCACCCTATGATCGCAATGCCAAGGAGGTAATTTCAAGATCATAAATTGCGCACATTGGATGATTAACACGTGTGATATAATAAAACATAGTATACTCGGTAAAGTATAACCCTTAGGAAAAGGTTGAGATATACACGTCACTCATCTCACGCGTATAACAGAAGATGTAACACCAAGTTTAACAAAATATCGAATGTAAGCTCTCAGTCTTCTAAACCATATCGATCAATCGACTCATCATGTGTTGATGTTAATTTGCAGGTGACGAAAAGGGTGGACACTGCAGAAGGAGAATGGAGGGGTTGGAATTGGAGGAGTGAAGGTGATCAGTTGGTTAATGGAGCATTCTTTGTAGCATCTGGACAAGGAGTGGAAGTCAAGTATGAGAAGGCCTACAGTGTGGAGCCTAAATCTGCTGCATATATTGACCAACTTACACTCAATGCTGGTGTGCTTGGCAGCAGGTTACTTCTTTTTCTTGACATTAATCAGTAAAGAGAGAGGCCCTTTTGCCTTTAGATTAAAGTAGTTTCATTTCTGGTCTCAAAAGATTGAAATATTTGGACCATTTCTTTTGTTGTGGTGGGCAGGAGTAACAATTTGGGGAAGTGGTCAGCTGGGAACAATGGAACCGGGTCGGATCTTGGTGTGGATTCGGGCATACTGGAGGACTACGATGAATATGGTGGGAGCCAGAGGCCTTCTTCCTCTCTTCATTCTGTTATCATACTCTCTCTAACATCCTTATTCATCATTTTGTTTCAACTGTGAAATGACTGGAAGAAGGCTCAACTGTGGTCTTCTCCTTCCAATTTACTTGTCAATTTACATCACAAGTGTTGATGTCATTGTCTTAGCAAAAGTTCTTAGTTTTGAGCACGCCTTCTTTCTCTCTCTCTCTCTTAGTGACAGCTTTTCTTGAATTTCTACCCAACCAATTTAAAGCACAAAGTAATGGAACACAACATCCTTGAAAACAGAGGTAGTGTGAAACATCCCCAGAGTTGTTTAAGTTCAGTTCCATTTTCTCTCTCATCATGAACAATGTTGGTCTCCCACCTCATTCCTGTTTGCCAAAAGATAAACATTATCTTGTGTTCACACCACACTCAACTTCACCTATAAAGATAACATAGGCCTAAAACCATATCTAGCACAATTTAACCACTCACTAGTGTTGTCCTAATATGTATACATTCTAAGTTAATCACCCCACTTAAAAATAAAACCACAGTAAGGATTTATGTTCTTGGTGGTGATCAAGATGATGCAATGAAAATTCAACCACAAACAATTTGGAGATGATTATGTAAGAATATACGAAGCCTAGTTTGTGAGTGCATTTCACCAGGTTTAGCATCCACCGAGGCGTGTAGAAAGTGCAGTGATTTACGCACTTGGTGGAATGCACTGTGTTGAAAAGAGACGACAATGTTTATTAGGAAAAGCACTAATATTTCATTGTTTCCTCTGTGACATTGTCGGTTTTTCGCGTTATTGTACATGTTATACTTACAACCCACACACTACTGTCATAATCTGTTAAACATTACCCATCCCAGAGAGAGATATCCCACATGCTGGGAGTCTCATCTCCGGAGCACCATCCTGGACTGTAAAGATCATAGCTCCACGGCCCGTCTTTGGGATCAACTTTACGTTGATCAGGAGACCAGTTCGACATCCACTCTGTCAATCTTGTTTCATAGGGTGACCGTGTTAGAGAATGATCCAAGGGTCCTGATGAAACGTCGTCCTTGATTGAGAACCACTGATCGTCGTTGCTTGAACATGGACTAGGCGTCTCATGTTCCATCCTCGACAAACTATTACCACTATTGTTTGTGGTGCTGTTGAAGCATTCTGTGCATGAAAACTCAATCTTTATTGACACTACTTTTCATAGAAACAAGTAAATTTGTTTGTTTGTTTTTATTTTTTTTGGCTGTTTACCTTTCTTCTTCAAGTAGCTTCTCCAATAGTTCTTTATCTCGTTGTCTGTTCTTCCAGGCAATCTCCGCGCAATCTTGGACCATCTAACACGAAACACACCTCAGTATATATATATATATATATATATATATATATATATATATATATATATATATATATATATATATATATATATATATTTTCCTTTGCATGAAAATATAGATATATAGTACAAAATCATCACCACATGATTACCTGTTACCCCATTTCTCATGGAGTTCAACAATGATTCTCTCTTCGTCTGCAGATATGTTGCCGTGCTTCAGATTGGGACGGAGGTAGTTCATCCATCGTAGCCTACAGCTCTTGCCACTCCTCCTCAGACCTATAAAATGAAATAAACTCAAATATCCATTGACGATATGATGATCATTCAAGAAAATGAACCTGATGCCTTTGCCAATGCATCCCATCTTCGATCCCCAAAAACAGCAACAGCAGCAGTGAGTTGATCGTCCTCCTCATCGAGCCAAGGACCTTTTCGCAATTCACCATCCTGCATAGCTATCTTATACTACCATTGCTTCAAACATAAGTTAGGTTAACTGAGGTATTTATACTAGATGAAAGGTATCCAAACGGGGAAAGAAGAAGGAAAAGTGAAGTGACCAGAACATGTTACATGAGCACAGTAGGTGGACTACACTACACTTGACTGTGGGAACTCCACCATTAGTTTATATGATCTTCAGACTTCTATTAGGTCATCACATGAATCATTTATCATCAAGTTCTACGAATCCATCTCCTCTTTTTCGTCCTGTTTCTTGAATTGTTTATGTTCAACTACAAACATCTTATCTATAAGGAATATATATATAAAGTTGTCTCATTTTATTTATGCCAAAAACAGTGCAGTCTTGTGTCCATATGAACAGATATAAAGGTGTAGAAATGGTGCTTAAATAGATAATGCAAGATCCTAATCCACTTTAATTTTAATCGAGGGGACTCAACCCCTTCATTATGGGGTTGTGTTGGCACTTTCTAATGTGTAATTATTTTAATCATGAACATACATGTATCTAATTATAAGTCTAATCTCCTAATACATTTGATGTTATATCTCCTTTTGTGGACCATTGAATAAAAGAACAAGACATAAACAGAATCTATAGCCTGAATACAATTTAATAACAAATACTCATTATACCGTCACATAAATATTTATGTGAGGACCTGTCAAACTAAACTTGGGAGATATGGTAAAACATAATAAATAAATGTTTAAAAAAATCTAAAAAACACAATGAATTATGAGTTGAAGGATTAAATTGTATCCTTTCAACAAAATCGTGTTTGAATTAACTCATCAATGTACAGAATTCCAGATTGTTACAATATAACTTTAGACAGGAAAAATGGGACACGCTCAAGAGTATCAGAGAGAGACGTGTGCTGTCTACTTCCCAAGAGTTCTTGGCGTTTCCTGGATAAGAAACAGAGATTATGCAGTCGACGAATCATGCTAGCGATCGATAAATGATTTGTTCATAAGATCTACTGCTGAATCCATGAACTGCCACCACAATAACAAAGAAACTAATTAATTAAGAGACATTGGCATGTTGAGCTGTTCATCAATTCAAGAAGTGAAGTTTTCGTCGGGGGAGGGAATTAGACATCTGTTAGATGAATTTGATCACACCTCAACTTAATTGCACACCATCATTTATGAATAAAAACCTGGAACTTACCCTTCCAATGGATTTGAGTTCCCGCCCGACTGGTTCCATAAACTTGAAATCCACTTCAATGGGCCATACCTACAAAATGAGAGCCTCGGTGGTTTATGACAAAATCCAATGTGACGGTGAAATTTCATTGCAGTCTTCTTATCAGTAAATGACAAATTTGAACCCCACTGAATAATATGGAGTTTGTGGAATCCTACAAGGACCTAAAAGATGCACCATCTGAAAATTGCAGAACATGAAAACGAATAAAAGAAAACTGTAAAGCCTAGGCGAAGGGAAAAATGCTTCGAAGAAATTTCTCATGCGAAATATTTTCCGTTCTCCATGCTAGTTCAAAGCAACAGCAAGCAATGTAACTAACTACAAAACCCAATTATTTGATTTCACACTGGACATGAAATGTATTAAATGAAGCAAAAGTCAAAACAATCCAAAAGGTAAATCATCAACCCATTTAAATCCATTATAAATGATCTCTTCAACTAGGAGTTCATAGACATTTCTTATTGATGATCATCCTGAGCCCTTAGATGCTCCAATAACAATCCCTTCACATTCCATTCTACCAAAATACCTAAAAAACAGATTCAATTTTTTCAAGAAAAAAAATCTTACGCTTGAAAATTTCTCCAAAAAAACCCCACAAAATGGTTTCTTTTTGCAACCAATAATTTAGTAGAATGAGCGGCGTAGATATATTATT
This sequence comes from Pogostemon cablin, assembly GCA_023678885.1. NCBI lineage: Eukaryota > Viridiplantae > Streptophyta > Magnoliopsida > Lamiales > Lamiaceae > Pogostemon > Pogostemon cablin. Next base: position 4,373,801 of record CM042983.1, read on the forward strand.
CCCATGCCACCTATGTCTACTGCGTTCACTAATTAAATCCATAGTCACCGCTAACTTGTTAACAGGTAGGGCATGTTTCAATCGCCTCACATCATAACATTTTCCAAATTATTACAACTAGAGTCCATAAGCCTACCACAGAAGCAGAAGCATAGATGTAAACCAACTTTATACTAAGCCTGCCAGATCAAACAATTAAGTTGGCAACAAATATTTTCTATTCAATCTACCGCAATCTCATATCCATATTTATATCATACTTATCGCAATCCCGAAAGAAACAAATGGCAAATGCAATTAACAGAACCATGGAAAGCTACCGTGACAAGGAGTTACCTTAAGACCAAGTAATTTGATGGGTGTGATTTGCCCAGGCACAATGCAATCCGGCCCAGCAGATTCAACAACAGCCTCTTTCCCCAGTCCACTTCCTATCGGATCATCATGCTGAAAATTTTCACAGGGTTCAATCCCAAATGAAAGTAGTTTCAAAACTATCACAACTTTGAATATCCTATGAGAAACACTTAAATTAAAAATGTAATCAAGATTGCAATTTTGATGAATATACCACAACAATCTCCAGAGCAGCCGTTTATTAATATGAAAGCATTGGAAACCAATAAAGAGATGGACTAATTAATACTGAAACAGCATTACAACTTAATTTTTGGTACTAAAGCAGCAGCAGTCAAAACACATACACAAACACAAATGCCCAAAAACTCCAAGTGCAAACATGAGACAATAAATAGACTGTCTTTAGAATGACCCACCAGTAAAATACCAATATAATTTAAAGAAAAGCATAAATAAGAGATGATTTATAGAATAAACCCTGCTACAAACCTTCATAACAGAAAGGGCATAATCAGAAAAGGGAGTTTGAGATATGCGAAGAACGGGAGAGTGATGAATTTTGGGAATAGGTTTTTCAACAGAGGATGCTCTCCATGGGGCGTCTTTCTGCAGAGCAGCTCCTCCTTTCTTTGACATTTGTTCGGAGGATCCTACGCACGTCGATAATTTCCTATATATATATAATGATTCGACGACAATTTGTGGTTTCGAATTTCGTTTTCTTGGAGTCTGAAATCAAGAGGGGAACTTTCTCGCGGGTTCTATTATCTCTGGTTAAAGATAAGAATTGGATTTTTTGTTGAAGTGGAAAACTAAGGGCTGTGATTTTGGGATTTAGTTCAAGAAAGAAGAGTATCATATGTTGGTGGTAGAGTTCTTAATATATACTCCATTATCATCGTCAAAAATTTTTGTTTCGTAGTTTAGCTTTGGGCTTATTAAGAAAAGCCCATATTGCCTTATTAGTTTATGCCATTTTGGCCCGGAAGAATTATTGGGCTTTCTACGGGCTTATTCCATCTAACCCAATATTTTATTTTCTTGTTTCCGCACGGCTATTGACCTTCCCCAAATCTCAACACTTAAAAAATTTATTACTCCCTCCGCCCAATGCAAAGGTAATCATTTACTTTTTATGTGTTGATTAAGAAGTATTATTATTATATGTGTAGTGAGTAGTTCTATTATAGAGAAGTGGTGGACCATGTGATATATTTTTTTTGCTAAAAAGATAATATGGATACCTTTGCATTGGCCGGAGAAAGTATTTTTTATTATATATATACTATACTCCCTCCGTCCCATTTTAATCTTTACAGTTTTTTTTATTTTAGGCATCACATTTCAATCTCTACGTTTCTCTTTTCCAACACTAATACATCTAATCACTGTACATTAAATATTACTCCCCCTGTCCGGTTCTAAGGTATTCATTTACTTTTTGCATGTGGATTAAGGAGTATTATTATTATATGTAAAGTGGGTAGTTGTATTAGAGGGAAATGGTGGGCCATATTGTTTACTTTTTTTACTAAATAGAGGAAATTGATACTTTTGAAACGGATGCCAAAAATAGTAAAATGGATATCTTAGAAGCGGACGGAGGGAGTATATATTCTTATCTACTATCCATTCAAATATTATATTTCTTAATTAACGAGTAAACAACAAATGTAAGCATTGAAACGGGACGGAGGGAGTATACTTTTTTATATCTAATTTATGCACCCACATTTAAAACATACTCCCTCCGCCCTAGGTTAAGGTTTATATTTTTATTTTGGTTTGTACTAAGTTAAGATTTACATTTCCTTTTTTTTGTTAAGTTTGGTCCACACAAAACAATTAATTATTTTATGCCGGGCTCATACACAATATTAATACAATTACATACTTCACATTAAATATTATTTCTCTCATCTCATTACACATTAATTTATTATATCTTTTAATTTACGTGCAAAAAGCAAACGTAAACGTTAATTCGGAACGGAAAAAATATACACTTACTAATAAAAATTTATACCGTTTGTTAGTAAATTTTTAGCAAATTTCCTGTTAAATTTTTTAATAAACAACCAAATATAAAAAATTAATACACTCATTAAAAACACATATACATCTTAAAAATTAAACCTATTCGGATAATTGGGTATAAGGAAATTACCGCATGGATATCAATTTTTTTATTTTATTTTTTATTTTTTTGGCAATGGATCAAAATTTAGGCTGAATATTGTTTACTTATTTACTACTACAAACAGCCAAAACATGCACGCTTATTAATACAAAGATAAGAATCATCCATCAAGTTGTTTATCCAAATTGTTATTGTTTGTGTTATTTGTTCCATTATTTAATGCATCAAGGACATCGATATTTTCGAACATCAACATAGTTTTATAGTTAATCAGTAACTTCTAATAAGACGAACTTAACAATGTTTAATTCATTCGGTTTTTAAACAAGAACATTACTTTAGTACAAACACTTGTTTAGGGTTTATAAGTATATATTTTGTTGATATTACTAGAAGCGTATGGTATGTATCAATAATTTAAATTTAATTAATAATCATGATGTTATTTACAACGAATGAGAATAATTGTTTCCTATATAAGAAAAGTATAATCCTTTCATTTATACTTTTCTTTTAGATATATTTTCTTTTTTTTTTATATTCATTCATCCAACACTTAGCATACGAAAACTCGCACCAAAACGATAACTAGAACCAGAAAATAGATTGATAAACTAGTAGCAACCATAAGTAGTGTCATTGTGTCAAACTTATTATTCTCTCATCCAAATACATCCAATTCCTATACGCCCTTTAAATTAAATGCATGCCTAATTATAACAAGTCCACCTATAATTAGGAGTTAGGACCATGAATTGGAGTTCACATTTAGTTGTTTGAACAAGTGGTGGAGACCACCCTAGCAAACGACAAGAACATTTGACAGATTGCGACGTCGTTTTACTTTTGGGAGGCCTTTTTCCTCTTTCGAAGGGAAAAGTCATGCTTATCAAATGTTGACTTGTGGTACTACTATGTGTATCTTCCTTCACACGTGCCGCACGTGCATGGTTGCTGAGTTTCTAATTATATCCCTATCTTTTGTCCCCGCGTATAAATGGTGTTTGACAATGTTCTCAACTTTGACGTTTCAATGCATCATTATTTTCCACTTATCTTAAAATTTCATGTCACACACTACTTAAAATGTCACGAATAAATTTATTCTTCAAGAATCAAGATCACTAAATAGAAGAAAGTTTTACTCCACCTAAAAATTTGCAAGAATTTTTAACAAAATTCTATAATTAAAATATAATAGATTATTATTTATTCAAATTCCTTGTTGCATCCCTTATTGTAAATATTTTTCATGTATTATATTCAATGTATAAATTACATTCCCGTGTGCAAGATTTTAATGTTTAGTAATTATAGTATACGCATGTTAACAAGTTATAGAATAAGAAGTATGGATATCGGACCATATAAATCAGTTGTTTATTAGTATTACGCCCTCGGCTATATAATTAAAATAATTCACAATCAATATTTCACACTAAGTAATTAAGAATATTGTTTCATATTATTGATATTATATATATGGAGTAATATCCATAATAAAATTTAAAATCGGGTCACATTAATCATTTTACACCCCATTAACGTGTTAATAATAAAATTAGTTTACACTGTGGAACAAATGAATTAAAAAAAAACACACACACACATATACACACGTCAATGTCATATAATTCGAAATCATAGCATAAAAAACTCTACAATTAATCATACACATATATAATTTGAAGTTTACAGATTACTTGAATTACATCGTATCAGATTTGTGGTTTAATTTTTTGTTTATTCTAACACCACCAACTAACATAATTAAACTCTAATTAATTGATAATAGTTGTTCATCATCATGATCACCCTTGAGAAGCTTCTTCCTCCCTAAACTTCTTGTATATGTCTCCTCTATAGAACTTCTTAGTCCTCAAAACCAGAACGAACGACACCATGCATCCGATCACCGTAGCCGCGGTGATGATCAGAAACGCCATCTTGTAACAGTCGACGCCGGAGCACGACAAATCCTCCCCTTTCTTCCTCACCAGCCCCTTGGCAGCCAACTGCTTCAACGCCTCCTTATCGTACAAGTAACCGGTTACTCTTACATTGAGAATGTAGACCCCAAGGGGGCTGGCTCCCCCTCCGAACGTGTGTAGGGTGGAGTAGTACTTGAGTCCGAACAGCTCCGATATGATGGCGAAGATCAACGGCCACTGAGCTCCGAAGCAGAACCCCATGATCACCGACGCCAGGTAGAGCGAGTTGGGGACGCCGAAGGCGATCAGGAGGTGGCCGGAGCAGGAAATTAGGAGGATTAATGTGAGCATTAATGGGCGGGGGAATTTGTACTTTGTGAGGAGGTATTCGGATGCGAATCCGGATGTGACCCGACCCAGGTAGTTCCATATGCTGACGAGTGAGACGAATGTGGTGATGCTTTTTGCCGGATATCCTAGGGCTTTTCCGATCTGTCCGAGGTTGTCGATGGCGGTTAGGGTTCCGCCGACGCCGAATGTGGTGGCGGTGAAGAGTATGATTAGGTCGACGCTGAATATCGCCTGGAGGATGTTGTAGTCCTCCCCTCTCTCCGGCGGCTTCAGCACGCCCTGCCACCACCGCACCCCGGGTTTCTTTTCGATCGTCTGGATCAGAGGTGGTTCACTTAGTACTGTTGTTGGTGTTGCTGGTGGTAATTCTGCAATTACTTTCAACTGCAGATTATCATTTTCTGCTGATTTTTTCAGTTTCCATGAGTTGAATTCTTCTCTGTAGACAATCGCGAGTGGAGCGAAGAGGAGAATTATGACAACAGCTGAACTCACTACGAATTCGGATCTTGTGAATCCGAGCCCGTTTTGGAGTATAATCAGTACCATTAAAAAACCCGCTAAACCGAGAGAGATGTAAAGAAGATCGTAAAACACTTTAACTTCATTCTCCTGTTTCTCAGCTTTCATCAGCCGTACAACTCGGAGGAACACCAGCGAAACCGCCGCCGGCAGCCATCCGATGAGCAATATAAGAGCTTTGGAATTGTGTTGGCTGTAGAGAGCATGCGACAGCTGTGTAATAATGGCGCCACTTAATCCGGTGAACCCTTTTAAAAGTCCGATGACAATTCCTCTGCTCTGTGGGAAATTCTTGACGCAGGTGACGAGAGCTCCGGTGTTGGAGAAGGTCTGAGAATTAGCTCCGACGCAGATGAAGAGGCACATCTGCCAGACTTCCGGTTTGGATATCCGGCCGGTGACGGCGAGCCATATCATGAAGTAGCCGGTGAAGTTCATGGTCATGCCGATGGCGAGGACGACCCAGGGAGGCGTGAGCTCGAGGATGATGCCGGCGAGGATTCCGATGTTGGCGCCGATGTCCTTGAAGAAGCTGATGAGATTTAAGGTTGTCTGATCGTAGCCGAGGGAGGTCTTGATGTCGTTGGAGTAGATGGCGAAGATGTAGGTGGCTCCCGACATTGACATGATGAGGAGGGAGGCGAACACCATGAACCACCGGCTCGTTAGTATTTGCAGGCCGAGGGTTACGGCGCTGCCGCGGCGGAGCTCCGCCGCAACCATGGTGGTTGTCTTGACGGGTATGGGAATTAATTTGTTTTTGTTTTGCAGCGCGAGTGAGAGAAAGTGAGTGTTGTTTTGTGGGGAAGAGAGAAGGTTTTTAAGCCACAAATATAATATTCTTGTGAGCCTTTTATCCGAATTCCGTTATATATTGCAATATCCTTAAAATTAAAATAAAATAAAATAAAATAAAAGAAGTCAATTTTTAAGTAAAAGTAAAGTAGCGTATGGTCGACTAGTGACCTAAGTGTACATTATGTTTTTTTTTTCTCAAAATTACTCTTTATTTTATAAAAAAATTTTACTTTAAAAAGATTCTCTCTTAATATTAAATATATTTCCTCTATCTCAATTTAAATTTCACATTTTTTCGTTTGTTCCATATTAAACTTTAATTTATTATTTTAAAAAAATATTGCATCAATTCATATTCCTAAAAGTGTATCTTAATTAATTAAAACTTTACCACTCTCATCTAAACATTACATACTTTATAATTTTATTTATTATCTAAATTATTACATTATTTTTAAAAATAAATAAAATTGATAAAAAATATTTTTTTTTAAACTTCATATAGCAGCGGTGAAGATTAAGTTGGACACAAGGAGTACTATTTATTACTCCTCAAATTTTTCAACAATAATAAAATATCACCATGTATGAGAATTTGAAAAGTAATTAGAGTACTATATTTTTATTTAAAAGATTTATAATTTATCTCTCTAAATAATTTTTCATGTACTATAGAGTAATTTATAATTAGGTATAAGAATTTGAGAAGTACTCCCTCCGTCCGCCTCTAACGTCCACATTTGCTTTTTACGCGTATATTAAAGAGTATTAATATTTTATGTGTAGTTGGTAGTTGTATTAGTGATGTGTATGGGTCCCATATATTTATTGTATTAGTGATGTATGTGGGTCCCATGTGTTTAAAAAATGAAATATAGACCTTTGGTGCGGATGTCCAAAATGGCAAAATTCCACCTTGTGGGCGGACGGAGGAAGTAATATTTTTTATTTAAAAGAGTAATAATTTAATTTTTTTAAATTAATATTTTATGTGCTAAAGAGTAACACGTAAATTAGTATGCACGTGTGAACTTGATTTATACAAATATTTTTGTAATATTTGAAAGCTTCTCTTCAAAGATGAATAAGGAGAGAAGTATATTATAAAGGGAAAAAAATGTAACAAATAAAATGAACATGAGATATATTATAAAAAGATATAATCTCTTCTGAGACAGGTCGATCCATCACTAAAGTATGTTTATTATAGATAGCAATACTCTAAAAGATACCATCGAAGGAGATAAAAAAAAATGGGCAATTTTGAAAAAAATTCAGGAATTATGAGAATATTTGTGACGAAAAATTAATTCTGTGAAGATATTTAACATTTTGAGATAGTTACGGGACTAAACTAAAATTTTAAATAATTTAAAATGAAAATCAAATTTGAGAAAAGTTATAGGATTGAAAGTACATTTAACATCTACAAAAATTCACGTGTGATGGTCCCAGTTCGAATTCTCTAAAAATTTTGTGAACTTTAAAGATGAAAAATAAAATAAATATTACAGAGGCACTTTTTAAAATTTAATTTAATTAAATTATCCTTTTCAATTAGATCGTAATGTCAAACACGTGGAGTATCATTCACATTGGCGACCTAATTAAGCCGGCCGAGCTTTTTGGTCCCTGTGATTAAAGAGCACAACTTTATATGAGAATGCCTATTATCCAATATATAATCTTTTTAATAGCTACAAGAATGAGTATGCATAAAATGAATTGTAAATCATATCAATCTATTATTAAAATATGGTCTAAAATATATGTATTTATAATTAAAATATATTAATATGAATCATATTATAAAAATTTAAAATTATATTTTAATTTATCATTTCTCATACTTTAGAAAATCATATTTTAATTACCACCTTTTCAGCTACTTAATGATCGAGGATTAGTTATATTTTACCTACGTAACAATCATATTTTAATAATGACTCGCACAAGAGATTTTTTTCAAGGAAAATAAATATGATTTTAAGTTTAATGTACTTATGAACATTAAATCACAAGTGTTTGCCTTATGTAAGAAAACAATGATGCATGCTAAATTATTATTATTATTATTATTTAATCTCATCTTGTGCCAGAATTTCAGGGCAACAAGTACCTCGTGTTCATCCTATGGCAATATATGTGGGATCATGATCAATTGATGTTTGATTAAATTAGTTAATTAAAATGGATATAAGTCAAAAACCCTCCAAAGAAAAGATGACAATATGTATATATTATTAATGCAACGAATTATACTCCATATAAATCACATTGAATATTATTACTCTAACTCCACACGAATATATATACAATAAACAAATAAGATATCTTTGAAAATATACTTATGATGATGAGATCAATTATTACACAAGTGATCAGTCCTACCTAAAATTAAATATTAAATAAAAATGTTAGAAAGTCACTATCTTGACAAAATTATCAAGGCAAGCAACAAAAATATTCTTACAATATATTTTAAATCTTGGCACTTTTAGGCATACTCAATATTTAGGTGTACATGCGTGTTGTATATGGTGGTCCAGCGGAATAATATGGGTATATGAATTGATGTTCATAATATCCAAAGTCTTCTTTTAAACAGGACTTTGGTGTAAACCCAGTTCATCGTTAATTTCATTTTTATAAAAATTAAATTTTAAGTAATATATACTCTATATGTTCATTTATTAAAAGAACAATACTTTATACTAGTAATTCTTTACGTAGTACGAATTGTTGGTTGGGTGTCAATCAAAGTCCCACATCGGTTAGACATGGGGAAGGCTGAGGGTTTATAATTGAGGGATGGACTCTCCCTAGCATGAGGTCTTTTGGGCGTGATGCCCAGAGTGGTAAAACCGTGCGGGACAGTGGGCGGCCCAAAGCGGACAATATCATGCTAGTGGATTGAGTGAGCTCGGCTCCGCTGGGCCAGGATAAACCCAACAAGTGGTATCAGAGCCAGGCACCAAACTTAACCGGCCCAGCCCGGGGTTGGTGGGATGTTCGGACCTCAAACTGGATGGTCTAGCTGCGGGACTTTGTTTGAGGGGGAAATGCTGGTTGGGTGTCAACCAAAGTCCCACGTCGGTTAGAAGTGGAGATGACGATGGGTTTATAATTGAGCATGAGGCCTTTTGGGCGTGATGCCCAGAATGGTAAAATCGTGCGGGTCAGTGGGCGGCCCAAAGCGGACAATATCATGCTAGTGGATTGAGTGGGTTTGGCTTCGTGGGCCAGGATAAACCCAACACGAATAACTCGATAATCTTAGCCCCAAGAACATATACTCCAGATGTTCATTTCTCATACGCAATGAATACGGTAGGGAGTCCCATTAATTCATTCCAACTAACCCACCAAATCGTTGAATATTAATGTCAGTCAAAATTGGGGGCTTATATATCAATTGCAAGTAATTAGTGCATATTCATTTCAAAAAAAAAAAAAAAATGTTGTACATTCATTGAAAATGTATGTTTCATTATCTCCTCTACATAATTCCGATTTCACAATTATTTTAACTAAATATGGAGCATACTTATCCTACAATTGGACATACACATCCAAAATACCCAATCTCATTATTGTGTAATCAAATCTGATTTCAGACTATGCACATCAATTTAATCTGATCTGATAAGCCTGATCCACTCCAGTCCTAGTGGCCACACCCACTGTTTTTTTGGTAATATAAAGATATAGTTGCTAAATCCTACCCCCTCGTAAGCCAGATATGTATACATTAGTTTTTTTTACATGAATTAAGAAATATTATTATTTAATATGGTGTGGATGATTGTATTAGTAGATGTGTGAGTCCTATATATTAATTGTATTAGTGATGTATGTGGGTCTCATGTATTTAAAAAGAAAACGCCCAAAATAGCAAAATGTATATCTTGTTGGTAGACGGAGGGAGAATATTGATTGTGTCACGCTTTAATTTTACATATTTTTTTTAATTTGAATGTCTTATTTTAATGTATATATTTTTTTCTTTTGATAAATAGAACTCACACAAAATATTTTTTTTTCTATGTGTCATTCATCCAGTGTTGTGACACCGATAACCCAGACACGAGAGGAATTATTTACAAACTCCATTTTAATGGAAGTGGGCTGGATGTAACATCCAGTTGAGGAGAATTTAGGTGTGATAAAGAGTTGAAGTCGTATGGATTAGCCCACTAAAAAAATCACAGCCCACTTTTTTACTATAGCAACAAAGTATATAGAATTGGGCTTTATATCACTTTTCTGGGCCGCTTGTTCAAATGGAATTCTTTATTCAACTCTATCAATCACAACCGAAAATGCCACTTATTGTGTGTTTTTATAATAATAATAACTAGAAATAGACGTAGAAATAGTTAAATGTTAAGAATCTGCCACACACAAGTTCTAAATATAAATTACAGCTCATATATTTTTCATAAATACTTAAAAGTTAAAGAATCTCTTATACAACAATTCCATATTATATATATTTCATGAAAATAATACAGAAAGCTCATATATCATATATTTTGCATGTATATTGAAAATAGCATAGAAATCTATATATCTTTCACGTATTCTAAAAATAATATAGAAGTAAAAATATATCTTTCATGTATATTGAAAATAACACAAAAATCTCATCTCATATAATACTTCACCGCTAAGAATCTACCAACTTATTCCAATTGTGTGCATTATTCTCTAAATTCAGAGTCACTGTGCGTATCGTTTGTTAAATTTAGAGTTTGACTGGTCTTTCACATATACAAACACTAAAAGTCTTAAAGTTTGACAGTTATGTCTCATTGACAATTTAGCTCTTAATCTCACCAGTCATTTGTTAAGATTTTATACTTAGAAGCTTTTCACTAAATTTCTGCCGTTAAGAATTCAATAACTGATATTTCATAAATACAAAAGAAAGTTTATTCACTCTCAAGATCTTACAGTTTTTTCTTATTGAGTGAAAGTTTGTTCATTGAGTCTTCACAGTTAAGAATTCTTCACTCTTAAGATCTTGCAGCAGCCAGTGACGCGTGTTCAATAACTGTTACATATCGACACATGTCTTACCGCTTCGACATAACCCGTTACTATGTAGTAATCATTCTCATAACCAGTGACGCGTGTTCAATAACTGCTACATATAAACCGACACATATCTTACCACTTCGACATAACCCGTTACTACATAGTAATCATTCCCAATAATGTGATAAGGTGCCTATTTTAGGAAATCATATATAATAATCCTTACAATTTAATTAAAATAATGTTTAATTATTACTATTTGGAGTAAATAAATAGAGCGCACACCCATCGTACAAAAATTAGCGCACTTTCTTAAACCCCCCACACCCTTCCCACCCCTTCTCTTCTCCTCACCTCTGCTACTGCTACTTCTAATCCTACCCTCTTCTGAAAACCTTTCTTATTCGATTTTACTCATGATATTTGTGTATTAATTCCACTGACAATTATCAAGAGCGATGAAGATTCAATGCAACGTGTGTGGGGCAGCGAAGGCGACCGTCCTCTGCTGCGCCGAAGAGGCGGTGATGTGTTGGTGTTGCGACCAGACAGTATATGCTAAAAATAAACACCAGAGGGTTCCACTTTCTTCTTCTTCTTCACAGATGCCCAAGTGTGATGTTTGCCAGGTTTCATTTTCTTTTCTTTCTTATATCATACTTGATCTTTCCCAATATTTTTTTAGAATGACTTTGTCTTTGTTATTTTGGGAATCGTTTCATTTGATTAAGTGTATTACTGTTTACTATGATTTAGAGTTTTCTATGATTCTTGGCCAAATGGGAATTTTGTGGTATTAGAACTCTAGCCGTAGATATCTTGAAAGTATTTTCTGATATTCATATCATGTGGAAAGGGTGTGTTGTGGTGGTTGTTCTTTTTATTTGAGAGTTGTTTCATATTTCACACCGTGTGTACTTATGTTTATCCTTTTCTCTCGTTCTCACTGATCAACGGATTTCTCTTAGGATGTGTTGTTAAATTAGTTGATATTTGCTCGTCTGCATCTGTCTTGTCATGGAAAAGTCTATAGGTTAATATTCTATACTCGAGTATGGACTATGATGTTTGATTGTTCAAGGGATTGGGGATGGTTGAGTCATCGCTGTAATATGGCTGTTGTTAATTGGGCATGTCACTTGATGTACCTTTGTGAGAGGTTAACTTATTAAGCTTGCTACAAGCAATCTAGTCATCTTGCAGCTGTTATAGGATTCACTGCCAGATAATGGCTCCTGCAAATTGGTTCAAGATTTTCAGTTATTATGTTGAATGTTCGACTAGCACTAATCAAACTAGGAACTTGTGTAGGCAAGGTGTGCAGTAGGCTTGGTGAGTTGTCTGAACATCCTAGTTCTAGTCCCTGTAGCTTCCTCTGTATAGAGATTTGGGGAAAGAGATTCAGACGTATCTTAGTTGATCTATAGATGTGTTCAAATTGTTACCTCGATTTGTCATGTATTGCTTTGAGTGGTATTGCTCTTTAGACTTTATAAGCTAGGGATGTCATTTCCTCCAGTAGTTGATTCAATCAACATGATTTATGTACAGAGGATGATTTCCTGGATCCTTCTTTGATTGGTTTGGTAACATCTGATATGAACATCATAATCCATTGCAGGAAACAGTAGGTTATTTATTTTGTTTGGAGGACCGAGCTTTACTCTGTAGGAGATGAGATGTTGGGATACACACCAAGAACGCGTTGGTTTTAAAACATCAGAGATTTTTGCTCACTGGAGTGAAAGTTGGCCTTGAAGCAACTGAAGCTAGACCGGTGTCACATGTTGGAAAATAAATTTCTCAATCCGATGAGAGAGGATTTCGAGCTGAACCTCTTCCTGTTCCAATTAGACAACTGAAGCCTCATCAACCGGTCAATCTAGTAAGAGTTTTTCTATCCCAGCTAACATGGATGCAAATTTTTCATCCGAAAGTCTGCCTTTCACTGGAGGTTCTGCAACTGGGAGTGTTCCACAATGGCAGTTGGACGAAGGAACATGAGTTCATAGATCATGGGCATGGCTCGTCTAAGGTACGATAAACTTGTGTCAATATCTGTTCCACAGGCAAGGGCTACTGATGTTTAGATAATGGCTAGTGGTATCCTTATGTTGCAGTATAACTGAAGCAATATCTATCTCTATAATGTCTACTTTTGCAGCTGTAGCTTAGTGTATGTACTTTTGCACCTCAGTAGTTCTCTTACTGGTGTAATGTACTAATGTTTTTGCATGCATAATGGAATTTTATTTTCAATTTTCATCACCACTTGAACAAGGAGCAATTAATGGGAAATATTCTCTCATTCTCTGTCCTTCTGCCAGCGTTCATGTGTTTGGGAGATGTTCTTGTATCGGATTTATAATTTTAAGGATTTTGACCATGCACTCATTAGATTTTAAACTCATGGATTAAAAATGAATTTGTGCCTTTGGAGTTCTATATCTACTAATAGGTATTACACTATTCTTCAAGCACATGTAATACTCAAAACATATTAAATAGAATTGTGGAGGAGTAAAGTCTTTGAGTTGTTTTTCCATTTAACATTTGGAATTAAATACTCTTTTTCTTTTTTATTTCATTATCATTCCTGAGTTGTTTTTCAATTGAACATTTAGAATTAAATACACTTTTTTCTATATTTCATTATCATTTCTGAGTGACATGCAAAGTGCTCTGACGATTTCCTTCTCTAGATTCACACATGTGCAAATGGAATTTGATCAGCAAATTGTAACTGGATTCTCTATTATAATAATGTTCTATTTAGTATTCCAACAGTTCAGTATAATTTTGAGATACATTGATAAAATTGTCTTACTCTCTGTATTTGAGATATTCAAAACAGAAAATTGTTTTAGGATGGATAGGCCGTATTTGTTGATTGATATTTCCCTGATTGTTATGCATACATTATTTACTTTTTTTGGGTATTTTTTTTGTGATTTATATTTATTTGGAAATGTTATCAGACATACAAGGGGAAAATGGTAGATCCACAGTGCTCCCCAATCCTCCAGCTGCTGACGTAGAGTTGGAGGGCAATGAGGGTATGGGCCTGGTGTCGGATTCATTTTGGGCAGTGCCAGAGTTTCCTGATCCTCCTACAGCATCCGGGCTTTCCTGGCCCAAGGTTTTACCAAACACGTCCTACTCTGGTGCTTTTGTGCCCGATGTAGTATCCATGCCCTTGCAGGAGAATCACCTAAACACTGATAACTCCAAGCGTCGGAGGCGTTTTTAAGTGATCCAGTGAATGATCTTGAGAGGTTATGTTAGTATTAGATGAGTAGACTATGATGAGATCGAAATGTGCTTGGTTTCCATAGTTTGCTTGAGCTGTTGTTTGGTTTGAATGTTTGTACGTAAGTCGAAGTATTCGTACTGTGGTTTTGATGTTGCTATCTCTGGCACTACTGTAGTTTTGTACGTATGTATATATAAGCATGGAATTGATGGTAAAGCAACTTTAGAGGTGAAAGAGTAAATGTGTAGTGGGTAATCGTATGAGTGAGTTGCGTTAGCCAACGCCATGGTTGATATGGATTGCGAGTTATGTTGATGAAGATGTCATCTTGAACTATCTAGCCTTTTTACATGTTAAAGATTTGATATGAAAACAGTTCAAATCTACATTTCACTTATACGCAGTCTCCATTATATACGAGAAATGAGACAATTTGTTTTTATTTCAAATTTACTTGTATATTCTACAATCTACTTAACAACAAATCCCTTAATTTTAAGATTATACTTCTACTTTTTTATTTACAATTTGTAATCTGATTGAGGTATAATGTTGTTGTTATATTTGAGTTTTGGTATGATACATTAATTAGAAAAATATGATAAAAAATAATAGGAATGAATTTGAGTTAAGATAAGAGTTACGTTCTTTCTCCTTAAGATGAACCAAACTGTATTATGAGCTCACCTTATAAGGAGTACGTCGATTATTAATACATCATGAATTGTTAGTACAATTCAACTTTATTGGACGTCTGCTGATCTACGACATGTTCCTTTGATCATATGTGTTTTGTAACAAAGTGTACAAGTGATTTAAGTGAACTTTAATTGGTTCATTATGGAAATGTAAGGACTATTTATTGATTTTAAAGTGTTTCTTTATGAATTGATATTTATGATTGATTTTGAATTTAAATTCAAATTTCCTTCCAAAAAAAACATATTTATTCAACCATCACAGTTTTTGATCGCAACATGACACAAATGGGATTACCTGTTACACAATGATGTTTCATCTACTATTACACAAATTAATTATTTGACACGTGTCATAATCAAATGCCAAAATTCAATACATGCCCCAAAGGTTTAATGATCATTTGTAGGGTATAGTTTTTTTATTTAATAAAACACCAATGAAACATGGGATGTGTAACAGGGAATTCAACTTGAACATGACACGCTTTAATTAATCTAAGAATGATGCTATTCGGATCAATTTGATCCGATCAAATGCATTTACTCTCTCTCAAGTTATTATTATAGCCCTGATTGACAATTCATTTTAGTTAATTATTTCAAGATTTAATTGGCTATAAAAATTTTCTTTCCCATATTCCAAGATTTAACATTTATTATGTATTAATACTTCTATTGAAAAATTCAAAATTTATCTCTAGTTCATGTATATAGTTATGCGTATTCATAATATATATACATAATAACTTTTGAATATACTAGTGTTATAGACATGCGTTGCATGTCACATGCACGTCATACTTTTTGTTGAGTTTTTATACTTCAGTAATCCATTTTGTTAAGTAAAAATAATTTATTTTATTAACTTCATTAACAAAAAATTGATTTTTTTTATTAACATTATTAACTTTGATGGCAATATAGTTTTTTTAATAATAAATAAATCACAAACACTTGTATAAATTAGGTTTACATACGTTTGTGTGTAAACCCTGTTACATAATGTAACAATGTGTGAGTCTTTCTGCTCTTAGGACCTCAAGAACTTCATCGTCCTCTTTCTGTCGTTCTTCTTTGCAATTATTTTTCATTCCAAGATGTTGAAATATAGAGTTAGTAATTCCAATAACCTTATAGAATTTCTTGAGATTTTTTGTGAATGCAACCCAACCATATTGAGTGACTATGCCAAAAGCATATATTATATAAATAGAAGATCTAGATATTGATAGCTGAATCATGAGCTGGGATATATTAAAGCTAGAATGTTGTGCATAATTAACACAGAGGAGATGTATAAATTGGTCAGATTCTACTTTCAGCAAAAGTAAAATACATGCACAGTAGAGAAATTCATCGAGGCATGGTTTTGTAAATTAAAAACAATCAAGAAATGACCAAAACGTATACACCAATTGGAAAGTTTCTTAGTATTTCTTATGCCAACTTTACTGCAAAGTTATAACAGGGTACTCTTTCATTGGTGTGTGTGTATAACTTCTTCTAAAGCTTGGGAGGCCTATAATCCACTTTCGGTTTAAAAACAGGTTTTTTCTTAGTAATCTATGATATAATCTCTTGTCTCTCCCTATTCAACTTCTCCCTTGCACAGTATACACTGCTATTGATATTGATGCTAACTCCCATGTTTTCATAGATAGCTCCGGGGAGTGTGACT
Organism: Pogostemon cablin; assembly: GCA_023678885.1. Lineage (NCBI taxonomy): Eukaryota > Viridiplantae > Streptophyta > Magnoliopsida > Lamiales > Lamiaceae > Pogostemon > Pogostemon cablin. The sequence continues at coordinate 4,390,575 of CM042983.1, forward strand.
AGAATCCTTGAGACGATCATCTAAGAGCATAATATTCAAAGCATGAATCTCGGATCAAACTCCATACCTGGGCTTAGGCTCATCATTTGCCAACCTCAAAAGGAGTTAAACATAAAATCAAACATAAAGATTTTAAAATGATGATAGCTGCAAATATTTGAGAGCCTTGATCTCATATATCAAACACAATTAAGCCAATGTAATTAGACTAAGTAGGTTTGCGATATCAATCAACCAGACATGCAACATAGGTAGAGAGAGATTACTTGTATAGTTGCAGTGATGCTCATGGAGCCATCGTCTTTAGGGCGACCGAGCTTGCTTATGTCCTGATAAAACAAATGAACAATCCCTGGTGAGTCACCAAAAGACAGTCGTTGATCTCTTCTTCTTCTGATAATGAAACGTTTTAGATGAATTTAACTGATAGTAACATTGGCTAAGAAATTAATACTAATTAACTAATTAAGCTTATTATTAAATGTATTTAATTGGTAGTTTAGGGTAAATAGGTAAAAAGAAAAAAAATAGGAATAAAATGGGAAGAAAATGTTTCTTAACTCATTTGTACTTTTAATATATTATGAAGATTCAAACTAGGGCAATAAATTCTCTCTTTCATTAAGAAAGAAAAAAAATTAGCGTGACAAATTAAAAAGGTCACCCTAATTATCCCTATTTTTAAAAAAATCTATTAATGACGTTGTGGAACAGGAAGTGAAATACCAAAGTGGAATAGGAGATTCGGACCATGTTGGCTAGCTTATGATGATGAACACTTGTATAAATTGAGTTGAATTTATGTAAATGGAGTAATTTATGTGATATATTACCCAATACCCCTTAATCAAAAATTAAAAGCATGACTATAAGTTGTAATTATAACTCAATAGTATAATTAAAAACTCTTTATTAGGTACTTGCACTTGACTGTATTGTCCATACGTTGATTCATGAAGAAAGATTCCAAATTGAGAAGAAACCAAGCAGATGGCTTCCAAATTCCACTTTTTTTCATTACTCATATCCTTTTTCTTTTTTTTTTCCTTGTATGGAGTATATAATATGTGTTGACATTTAAATATAAAAAAACTGTAGAATCTTTGCACACAGAGGAATAAAGTATTTGAGATGCAAATCAACAGATACAAACATCCACCTTTGACTTTTTGGGCCCTCAATCTCATCATTTTGGAACCTTAATTATTTGCATAACTAATATTAGTATTAAAATAAACAATGAACATGGAATTTAAAAAGATTTTGTTTACTTTGTAGTTGAATGGGAGATGTGTGATGAGAGATCATTTATATTTAAAAATTGAATTTGGATTGACCCGATTTTTATGTTAATATGGGACAAAATTAAGGTATTATAGGGTTTGAAATGTGTGTAATTTGATTTAGCCATTAATTTAATTAATGAAAATGGCTTGTTTACTGGTCTTCTATAACAACAGCTAGATGTTGATTTTTGGATAGTAGGGTATAATAAAATTTATTTTTTAAAAGAAAATTTTTAACCCTAAAAGAAAAGATTGAAATTTTTTTTTTCACATGCGTGTGGCTAATCAAACAATACCAAGTGTAATAAGATAATTAACATCCCCCACCAAAGCTATGGACCAATCTTGAATCATTTCACTTGTATAATTGGGCATAAATAAATTTAAAAAATTGTTTCATTTATTTATTTCTACTTTAGTAACTCTTCATCATAAATGTATGACAAATACACTACTTATTGGATAGTAATCGAGTTGAATTAAGTTTAACTATACTGATCAATTTAATTAGGTCCCTATTATGAAATCATAATCAAAATTAGGTGGGTAATAATCAAAATACACTACTTAAGGACTATTAACAACTACTCCATATTTAACGATTAAAAACTCATAATCAAGTTCATGAATGCTTCACTTAGTAATAATATAAATGTTTATTGATAATAATATTAATGTTTATTTTCCTAAACGAAAACATAAAATGAAAGTTTACGTAGCTGAGTGTCATGAATCTATTTCTTCACCTCTTTGAAAATAAATCCAAATTATGAGCAGTTCGAGATGAACGCTGAATTCGTTCACTACACCTACACGAGATTCTCTATATCATTTTTTGTTTCATATGTATCACTAATCATACCATTAACAAGTAAAAAGTGGAAGAAATTCAATCATTACATTAATATTTTTCTTTTTAAAGTAGTATACTCTCTCCGTCCTTCACTAAGAGGGTCATTTCCTTTTTGGCACGTGGATTAAGTAGTATTATTATTTAATGTGTAGTGGGAGTGTGAGTCTCATATTTTAATTGTAAAAAAAGAAAAATGACTCTTTGGGTGAGACGTTAGAAAAAAGACCCTGTTTGAAGGGAATAGAGAAGTAATATTTATACTCCCTCCGTCCCAAGAATACATTCGCACTTTTCATTTGGTCCGTCCCAATAATACATTCACCCCCTAAAAATGGAAACAATACACAATATCAATAACCTTACAATACTACAATATTACAAAAATGCCACATTCTTTTTACACACAATCAGTCAAAGTCAACTATATCATACACTTTATTATACTCAATTACCCAAAATATCCCTTCTCTTTCTTACATCACACCACCAAAAAGTTGTTTTTCTTAAACTCCATGCCAGAGAATACGCGAATGTATTCATGGGACGGAGGTATTTTTTATTTGTAATCCATCCGGCAATTATACAAAAATGATACATGAAATCTGAAATACGGTCGAACATGAAAAATGGAATAAACTAACCGAATCGAACTAAAGAAACGGGCCCTACTTGAATCCATCTCACCTCCCAAGGGAGGCCGGCGCTGAAGTTACTATTGTCCCCTCTACAACGCTTCACTTATATATCAAACCAGCTGTTTAGTTTGAAACTCCACCCACCCATCAATGGAGGATCCAAAGAAGTTGGAAGAAGGGTACTTGGGAACAACCCCACAGCTCATAAACAAAGACCAAGATCATGCTGCCGCAGAGAGCAACAAGAATGGCAAAGAAACGAGCACGATAGCACAACACGAACAAGACGAGCCGCGGGAGGAGCAGCCACTGGTAAAGCAAAAGACTAAAAGAGTTGCAACCTTAGATGCCTTTAGAGGACTCACTATAGTGGTAAGAAAAAAAAAAAAAAACTCTGTTTATCTGTTTTTGCTGCCATGAACTTGTGAACTAGACAGATTGCATGCTGTGCAGCTGATGATACTCGTAGACGACGCAGGCGGGGCGTATCCACGCATTGATCATTCGCCCTGGAACGGCTGCACTCTGGCTGATTTTGTCATGCCATTTTTCCTCTTCATTGTGGGAGTAGCTATAGCTCTTGCCTTAAAAGTACACCCCTTCATTCTTTCTTCATTAATTGTTGTAAATTATGATCCATTGGTTCACATTCGACGTAAAATCATGCAGAGAGTTCCAGATGTGAAACATGCCATTACAAAGATAAGCTTGAGGACCTTAAAGCTCCTCTTTTGGGGTGTTCTTCTCCAAGGTATTATTCATAAGATGTGTTTTTTTTTTTTTCTGTAAGTATTTTCTTACAATGATTTTATCTTGTAGGTGGGTATTCTCACGCACCATTTCCATTGACTTATGGAGTTGACATGAAGCAGATAAGATGGTGTGGCATTCTCCAGGTCAGAAAATTAGTCATGCTTCTTGAATCTTGAGCACAAATTTGATCAACTTCTCTCTCTTCTCCACTCTCTCTCTCTCTCTCTCTCTCTCTCTCATGACAGAGAATAGCCCTGGTTTACTGTGTTGTGGCTCTGATAGAAACTCTAACCACCAAGCTCAGACCAACCAATTTAAACCCTAATGGATTCTCCATTTTTTCTTCCTATAAATGGCAATGGTAAGAAATCTTTCAAGTGCAATTAATTAATCTCTCTTTATATTATTCAATCTTTTTTATTTTCTTGAATGTTGTTTACAGGATAGGGGGCTTTGTTGCCTTTGTAATCTACATGGTTACAACATTCTCTCTGTATGTTCCTGATTGGAGTTTTGTGGTGTCCAACAATGGAAAATCAGATAGATACACTGTAATAGTCAATATAAATTTTTATTACACAAAAGATTGTATATATATTAAGTTCAATATTGACAGGTGAAATGTGGGATGAGAGGGCATTTTGGACCTGCATGTAATGCAGTTGGTTATGTGGATAGACAAGTGTGGGGTATTAATCACCTGTATACTCAACCGGTTTGGGCAAGACTAAGGGTCTGTTCTTCTTCTTTCCATTAAAACATTTATAAAACTGTTACATGATTCTTATGCTTAGATGTTGATGTTTCTTCTGGTGGACTCTGCCTTGCAGGCTTGTACTTTTAGTTCTCCGGGCTCTGGTCCTTTTCGTGAGGACGCGCCTAGCTGGTGCAGCGCGCCGTTTGAGCCCGAAGGGCTATTGAGGTTCTCCACTGCTTTGACTGAATCTTGATTTTTAGATGATTGGTTTGATTAACATGGTTTGGATTTGAATGTAGTTCGATTTCAGCCATCATTTCTGGCACCATTGGGATCCACTATGGCCATGTTTTGATTCATTTCGAGGTAAAGATCAGACATGTATCCTTGAGATGAGGCGGGGTTCTGTTGATGACACGTTTTGTTTCGTTTGCAGGGTCATGCTGAGAGGCTGAAGCAGTGGGTGTCGATGGCGGTTGTTTTGCTAATAGTAGCCTTGATTCTTCACTTCACAGATGGTGAATGAGTTATGGTTTTGATCACATTGAGGATGTAATCATTTTTATTTACTGAATGGATGAATGTTTTGTTGTAATTGCAATTCAGGTATACCTATCAACAAGCAGCTCTATAGTTTCAGCTATGTTTGTTTCACTGCTGGTGCAGCTGGCATTGTGTTCTCTGGCTTCTACATATTGGTACAACTCTCTCTCTCTCTCTCTCTAAGATGCCACCCTGGATGTGGGATCGAGGGGGGTTGCCACCCGGAGTTGTGGGTTGTTAGGCATATAAGCTAGGGAGCCCTAACTTCATCCAAAACCATAGGTGAAGGTGAAGGATTTACCCCACTTATATGCCTTTCCACACTTGCATGTGGAATCGATGTAGTATATCGTACCACTCCCTCTATCTCTCATGTGTTGTTGACTAATGGATGTGCAGATTGATGTGTGGGGAATGAGGAAGCCTTTCTTGTTTCTGGAATGGATAGGGATGAATGCAATGCTGGTTTTTGTAATGGCAGCTCAAGGGATTTTTGCAGCATTTGTCAATGGATGGTATTACAAGGATCCTGAAAACAATCTGGTATGACATTTTTCAAACTATGTATAGTGATGATTGTGTAATAAATGTTGAAGTTAATCCTTGATTGTGTGTGTATTTTCCAGGTGTTTTGGATCCAGAAGCATGTGTTTAATGATGTGTGGAAATCAGAGAGGGTGGGGACTCTACTCTATGTGCTGTTTGCTGAAATCACATTCTGGTCTGTGGTTTCTGGCATATTGCATAAACTTGGCATCTACTGGAAATTGTAATACCTAATTTTGATCAAAATCATTGCATCCTATGTATAAATAAGTCTCTCTCCTTTTGAATTTCTTTCAGCTTTGTGTACTTGTAATTTGCAGTTCTGAATTGATTTCTTGTTGAGAGTGTGTATCTGATCCAATAATGAACTTATGCTTGAATCTTAAAAAAAGGGGGGGGGGGGGGGGGGGGGGGGTAAATTCTGCTTGAATTGGATAGGGTAATTTACTCCCTTTTTTTTTTTTTTTGAAAGATTTTTGGATTATTAAAATCAAAGATTAAAAGAGATAAAAAAGAAGAGTACAACTGTACAAGTTACTATGGAGCGACAAATCAAATACTATTATATTGGGTAAAGAAGATCCAACCAAAATAAGGATCTAATTATGCTGTACAGCCAATAAGCCCAATGTGTTGGCCGAGAAAATGGGCTAAACCAAAACGTGGCTAAACCAAAACGTGTACCCACAGTAGATAGACTATTCTTGAGATCTGTGGATTTTCTTTGCTCATTACATAGTTGTTATATAATAAACCAGAGGTAGTAGAAGTTTAGACAGACCTGCAATTGTAATTTGTAAAGATAGGCTTTTTTATAATACAACAATGTACATAGTATATTACACATATACATATGTTGTAGAAGCTTGGTGTGTGAAAATAATAGTTAATAATTAGCTGGACATGCTATAATATATACATGCTGTTCATGTAATGAAGAAGCCAAGCAACGTAGGATGCTACCAACATGTTACTTCCAACTCGTTAACATCTTCCAAACTGTCTCCTCTATCATTTTCTTCGAAACACTCGTGTGGGCGTGGGCGTCTCCTTCGTCTAGTAGAACTCGATAGACTTCCCACTCGCGGCCTCCTATCAAGTACCGCCCGATTTCAGCCTGTTAAGGCAGCAAGGTTAGTACATCAGTTGGTGTTGCTTATGTTAGAATATATTTACAAACCAACAGATATTACCGAAAAGATTGGTTTGTTAAGTATCTTGAGAGCCAGTGTTATGTCATAGAACACGAGAGGGCGGCCCTTTCCGGACAACTCTACAGGATTTGCAACGAGGAGTTCGGTATCAGGGCCGCGGTTGATCAAGGATACTCTCAGTGGACGACTTAGTTCCATCTGAAGACGAAACCTCAGAGAGTCTTGTTTGCTGGGGTCGACTATCTTCTTACCATCAGCTTGCATGATGAATAAGTCCATCTCACATTCTGATTTACCTTTGGTGGTTACTCGTCCGTAGGAAATCTGGCAATCAATCAATCTACGAGTTAGCTGTCGATAGTCAGGGCAGCAGACAGAAGAAATAAGAGCACTAGGATCATGTGTACCTGGATGTTGTACTCCTTCAAAGTTCTCATAACATCGTACAAGAGGCCCTTGTGATCCTGGCAAACAATTTGGACAAGATTGTGTGAAGGGCTCAGCAAGTTGTCCATGGCGATGGATGGACGTTTCAGAGCAAGGGAGTCATCTTCGAGTTCATTGAACATGTCTTCAGCGATTGCATCCGGAAGAAACGAAGGGCCTTGAGAACAGGCTGTGATTTCAGGACCCACGAGTTCTATGTCGCAGCTGATCATGGTGTCTCCGACCACAGCTTTGATATGATCACATACGTCTTCCTTTCTCGTCTTCGTGTGTAATAGCTCCCTGCATAATTAACACCATTGAGAAGCAGAACACATATTTCAAAGGATTCACAAAAACAGGCTGTGTTTACAAATGGGATAATCAATTGTTTCACTTATAACATTATATGATCAACTATGTTAAGAAAACAAAGAAATTAACCTAGTATCTGTTATGAAGAAGAGATCCATCACTTTCCCATCTGGAGTTGTGGACACCTTAACTTTCTTTATTGTCAGCTCAAGCTCACAAAGAACCTCAGTAACATCTGAAGAATTATGAGCAATCAAGATTGGGTGTTCACAAGGTAAGCCTTATGTAGCAATTATGACCAGTATTGAAAGATAGAATATTACTAGGATTTACCATGCAAAAGGGCAGTTCGATCAAGACAAGAGAACTTCAAAAGGAAGACATCAGGAGGCTTAGGTGGTTGCAAATCAGAGGTGAAATAGGAGATTCCAGAACATGATGGACAGGCCTCCATTAGTCTCTTATTCAGCAAATCCCATCGTGTGTTGTGCCTCCCAGACACCCACATCACTATGTAGCACCATTTGCCATCCGTTGACACATCTTCAACCACACAATTAATGCAAAGTAAGTTAACAGAACAACATGGTATTCACACAATTCACCATCCATAACCAAACAAAGACTTTGCAGAGATAAAACTTCTCAGAGGACAAACATCAAACACCTTAGCGCTATTCAATTTACAGAAAGAAACAGAGGAATTCCTCACTATAACATTTCACCAGTCAAACAAGAACAGATAGCCCAATATAGATACACGATTCCATACTACACGTGTATAATTAATTGAAATGATGCAAAAGAGGAGAGAGAGAATTAAATAGATACCAGTTCTCACAAGAGTGAGACGAAAGAAGAGAATTATGCGACAAAGATCAGAACCCAATCCGGTCTTGTCGGGGCAATTCACAGTGATGACACTAGGCTCCTCTTCTCTCTCCGATTGCCTAATTATTACCGCATCATCAAACAGAATCCCCATCCCTCCTACCTCTTTCACTCCTCTTTCTTCAACCATCAATCAAGAAAAAAGAAAAACGTGATCTTTCAGCCCACTAAATACAAATACAATCAAGTACCACTCTCATCACCACACAACACAGGTGGGCTTTTCTTTTAAGTAGCACTTAGGGTTTTCTTTCCTTCATCTACCCAAGCCCACACAGCAAAACACACATATATGTGTATATATATGGCGGCTTTGCACCAATTTTTCTTTATTTAATAGCAAGAAAGCTGGTGTTTGATGTCCTGTTTCGTGAATGTTTTCGGTTGGTGAAAAGGAGGCCGATAAGAGGGGCTAACGGAAAGGTGCTACCCCCACCACCCCCCTTCACCCACCCCCCATCCGTAGGCGTAGTTGGGTTGGGAGGGTGGCGTTTCACTTGGCTGTTTTCGGATGATAGTGATGCCCTCTGGGTCCAGAACAACTTTGCTTCATATACAAATATCAAGATTTTCTCACGTTTTTTTTATTGTTTTTATTATTATTATTATTATATACTACTACTTTTCTAGGTTATGTTCAACACTCTTAAGTCCTAACCAGCAATTCTTGAATTTCCATGAAATTTCAATTAATGTACTAACATTTAATTAAAATTTGTATGGCGATATGTTAATCTTTTTAATCAAAATTTATTACTCTCTCCGTCCCATATAAATTGGCACATTTTCTTTTTTGGTTTGTCCCACTAAAGTTGACACATTTTCTTTTTAATACATGAGACCCACATAAAAACAATTAATCTATTCTCATGGGCCCTACATATCACCTCTAATACAACTATCCACTACAAATTAAATATTATTTCTCTCATTTCACTTTACTTCACTTTACATTAAATTATTATATTTCTTAATCTCCGTGCCCAAAAAAAATTATACCAATTTTAATGGGGCGAAGGGAGTAATTATTATAAAGAAAATATGGACAATGCAGAAGAGTGCACGGTGAGAGCTATAATTTTGTGTCACAAATGTCATTTATTCCTCTCACACCCTTGTAAATTGTATGACCAGATTTACCACATAAACTTTCTTTTTTAGCATGTATATAAAATTGAAAGAGGTAACCACATGATTTACACCGTGAACATAATTTACACTTGTATTAATCCTAATACCTTTTACACTATTTATGATTATATATATAGATGTAGTGTTTTTTTTTAATTCAAATAGTATTTGAAATTCACAAATGCAGTGAGATTAGAAACATTTTTTTTTTGGAATGTTTGTTTGATTGATTTGAAAGATCAGAAATTTAGTTATTTTCTGTGTAGAGAATTTGAGAGTAAAAATTGTTGGATGAACTTAAAATAGGTCCTTAGAAGTTGGATACTTAATAGATATTTAGCCACAAAGAATGAAATGTAATTTAGTATTTCAAATGATTGGCTCTAGATATCAGTGCAGTTCGAAAAAACTCCATATGTATTGTAATCGTGTTTCACATTTTTATAAATATTAAAATTGCCGATTAAAAAAAACCATGGTAAATTGTGCTTAAAGTAAAAAGGAATTTGAAATTTTATTATTGAACAAATATGAGAATTTATTGAAATTTTTTTTAAAATTTTATTTTAAAGATTAATTTCTTTTTCTAGAACAATGTTTGATCAATTCATAAGTAAAATTTCGCAATAACGGAAGGCCAATTGTAAACCCACCATGGCCAAAAATATCTTAATATTGAAGCAAAATTTATTGCCAAACTTTTATGTTCTCTTCCACTAGTTTCCTTTTCCAATAAAGCAAGATTTTATGTCAATTTTGTGTTTTCTTCCACTAGTTACTTTTTCCAGTGAATTTTCTTCCACTAACTACCCATTAATGCAATTTATTTCTAAATTATTGTAATAAATCATTTATGGTTCATTATAGGGTGAATACAAGGTGTATTTATATTTTTTCCATATGAATTAATTTTGCATCAAAATTTTAAAATATGAAAATTATAGCTCTAAATAGTATGGTAGGATTTCTATTTCTTACACGCCATTTGTGATTTTTAATCCAAGCACATGTGATAAAATTACAGCTCTCTAAGTAGTATACAGTAGTAAGATTTCTTGCATGCCATTTGTGATTTTTAATCAAAGCCTGTATGATATATTTTTACAGATCATTTTCTATCTTTTTTATTTTATTTTGTCTTTTTTATTGTCAATTTTGCATATATGATTTAATTTTTACTCTTATAAATTAGTATTAATTCTAAATGAATAATTATAACAAACCTGAAAAGTAAATGAGGATCACAAAATTACCAAGTAAAGTTAGTTTCATTGGATACTCCTTCCTGTTACAGAGTCTCAAAAAAATTTATGGATTGCATGAGATTAATATATGTAACAAAATAAATTATTACTCGTTTAAAAAAATTAATTAGTTTCTTGAGTTTTTGAAAGGGTAATAGTTTATTATTGAAAATAGTAATAATTGGTTTTAGATTAGATAAATAACAATTTCTAATTCGCATTCATTAAACTCAAGTTCTTTAAATCTATATTGAATATGAATCCACAATAAATAATCTCATTAACGTTGAGTTTCATAAGAAAATAATAATGCATTCATTTTATGTATATGTGTAGGTTAATAATTGTTGGAAATTATGAATATAAAAATGTTGTAAAGTTAGTATAATGCCAATAGTCACGTTACACTAGAGATTGTCCAAATCCATCATACTCATTTTTTTTTTTAATTCTAGTAAATGGGAAAGGATGAGGATCTTATGTATGGATAGAGTTTGGAAAAAAATAATGGTTCGGAATATTCAAGCCAACATTAATTTAATTTGGCTTATTTTAATTTGATGTGGTGTACAACTAGCTTGGCAAAGACATATCACTAAAGAAATACTATACTCAAAGACATTTTTTTATTAAATAAACAAAGACTAAGAAAATGCATAATCTGCTTAATTTTATTAACTTTTAAAACATAATATAGCATTATGTATTTTAATTATTAATAAATAAATATGTTATATCGATCATTGTTATGTTACCAATTTAGGAATTTTATCAGCCTGAAAAATGGTAAACTATCAATTCGGGGCCTAAATTATTTTTTCTATCAATCTAGGGCATGAAATATGTAAAACTATCAATCCAGGACTTGAATTTATCAAATATTATCTCCTATTTTATCAATTTAGAGCATAAATTCAGGCCTCGAATTTATAGTTATACATATTTCAGTTCCCAAATTGATAGAAAAAATAATTCAGGACCTGAATTTATAGTTTATCTATTTTTCAGGCCTTGAATTGATAAAACTTCTTTTTTTATTATAATTTAAAAATTAAAGTGTATCACATAGCGTGTTTTTATTAAATTAGGACTAGGATTATTAAGACATAGTGAAACTAAAAATGAAAATTTTCTATAATTTAGATAGTGGGGGAGAGTTGCATATATAAAAATAATAAGTATTTTTCAAGGCAATAATAAATTAATAAGTTGCAATGGATTAGTTTATTCATCTCCTAACTCTAGCAGTGTCGTCGGCTTAATGCCAATGGTAAAGGGACGGTCTGTATTTAATTTCTAATTAAAATAATACTTAATGTTATCTTTAAGGTTCAACTTTTTATATATAGTTATTATATTTTAACGATGATAACTGAGAATGCCAGCTAAAAAGAAAATTCAAATAATTTTACATTTGAAAAGTGTTAATAATAATTCCCTTTATAATATTTTACTGTACAAATTTTGTGTGAGATGATATCACATTGGTCGAAAAATATATTTGAAAAAAAAAAAGAAAAACAAAATTCTGTTAATAAAATGAATAAATGTGAAAAGTGTAAAAATTGTTTATATAACATTAAATTAAAGGAATATATACTTACTACTTAATACAGATTTAATACCTATAATTACTATAAAATATGTTCTTAAAAAATTATTCATAAATATAATAAAAAGTTAAAGATAAATTATACCTAGTATAATCTTAATTACTTGATGTAATAATATTTTTTATATTGCACATATATAATATTTGGGAGAATTACTACTAGGTACACTAAAAAATCATTAATTACTATTATATACAAACCTACAAAAAATATTATTACTAACTACAAAAATATATAGTGATATTACAATATTACCCTTACAATGTGTTGCACATAAATATTTGTGTGCAGCAAAAGTTCATGTGCAGTAAAAAAAGTGTGGTGGTCCGGCGATTTTCCGGCAGCCGGCTGGCGGTCCGGCGGTGGTCAGGCGATCGGCCGGCGGTAGTTTTCCGGCGTCCAGCCGATGGCGACGGCAGTCCGGCGGTCCGGCAGTGGGTGAGGGTTTAGGGTTTGTGGTTTAAAAGTGTATGGGTTTAGGGTTATATTTGGTATTTTACTCTAATATTTTGTATGTGAGAGTAATTTTTTTAAATCAATGTATCTCACCGTAATTGGCAAAATACAACCAGGTGAGTTAGCTCACCTGACCACTGAACTCCTCACTAAGGTGAGTGACTCAGTTTCGATTCCTTTCGAAATACCCCAACTTTTAGCATATCAATCGTGGAGCATGCACCAATATACCCAAGAATCACCCAAAAATTATTCTTAAAAGTTAAAATATATCACACAAGTCTTTACCAAAATTATAAACGATTTAATTGAAAATTTATCACGTGGATTATTTAAGATAAGAAAGAGTACGGGCAGAAATATCAAAATATTGTCATGCATATTGTGTATAATAATAATGATGGAAACTTTTTGATAACTTTAGAAAATAAAATTAATACTCTGAAATAACTGCATCATGTTGTGTTGTTTTCATTTATCTCCCAACCGTTGGATGAAATATACATGGGTCCTTTTGATCATAAAATTGTTTGATGCTAAAAATGATGCTATTTTTTGTAGTATTAATTCTCAGACATTAATAAAAGCATAATTTTAAAGAGATAAAATCTCTTGTGAGACGAGTTATTTGTAAGACGGGTGTGAGACGGATTGACACATCACTAAAGTATGTTTATTGTATAGATTAAGTATGTTTATTTGTAATTAAAATATGTTTTTTAAGGTGTGTTTGATTATATATTAAAGTATGATTTTAGCCGTATTATAATATGATTTATTATTAACATACTTTAACTACAAATAAGCATATTTTATTTATATAATAAATATATTTTAGTAATGGATTGACCCGTCTCACAAATAACTCGTCTCACAATAGAGTATATCTTTAAAAAATATTCTAGGGAATTTAAGAAATATAATGAGCAGTATAACTATAAAATATTATTATTCACATAAAAATATAAATTAAAAATTGACGTCTAAAAAATAAGCATACATACTAGTATACGATTTTAATTGATAAAAATAATTTACGATTTTAATTTATAAAAAATATTACTTCCTCTGTCCCGATTTACTCTTCAACGTTACCTTATATACGAAGTTTAAGAAAAATTATTTTTTATCAACTTTATTGATTTTGGAAGTAACGTTGTATTTTAGATTATAAATAAATAGTGAATGATAAAGTAAGTTATGTGGGTGAGAGCATCTACATTGGTGGATGAGTTTAAACTCTTTCTATCTCTTCACCTCATTTTACACACTTTTCCATTAAACCTAATTATCATTTACATTCATATTTCAGTTTAAACTGCTATTATAAAATATTTTAACTTTTTTTATTAAATAAATTTATTAATTTACATACATATATCATTATTTTAAAAGTACAAATAAACTCAATTTATTACTACAATAAACCAACAGGCATAAAAATAATGGTTTTAACCCACCTACTCACATTGGTTTTAGTTTAAAAAAAATTAGTTTAAACTCAAACTTTTGCATCGCATGTGGATGCTCTAAACTGAGAGTGATATTTAAAAAAAAAAATAATGTATTAAGATATTATTTATTTTTAAACTTTTATTTCTAAGTGGCAAAACGTGTATTTGAACGGACTAATATGAAAAGGGTAAAAAACTAGTTGAGAGGAATAAGTATTGGGTGTATTTTTTATTCATATACTAAATACTACAAATTATTAATGAAATAATTCACGGCTCACCACTATCACTTTTTATTACTCAAGATATTAATTTTTATTAAAATCTTATCTTCTTTTTTTTTTACGTTTTTTAATTTTTAGTCTTTATTTTTTTTAATACTGAACAATCATATAAACGCCTGTTTTTGAAATATTTTCTTTAATATCATTTGAGTATGGAAGTCAAGACGTTATAGTCTTCCCACGTGTTTATTTGACAAACGTCATTGTGGGTTGTCCTAATCTAAAAACGTGAGGTTTGACAGTAAGACTTAGTCTATTGTGAGACGGGTTATTGGTGAGATGGATGTGAGACGGGTCAACCCGTCACTAAAGTATGCTTATTTGTGGTTAAAGTGCGCTTATTTGTGGTTAAAGTATGTCAATAATAAATCAAATTATAACACACTAACATCATACTTTAATACATAATCTAACATACTTTAAAAAACATACATTAACAACCATTAAACATACTTTATTTAAATAATCGACATACTTTAACACGTCTCACAAACCGTCTCATGAAAGTAGCGTCTCACAAGAGACTTTGTCTGACAGTAATGTACTGGGGCTAATTCTCCATTGCGCATATAATTATAAACAAAAATATATACTTATAAATAAAAATATATATACTTTATTAATAAATTTTTTGTTAAGTTTTTTAGTGTAAAAAAGTATACAATTATTAAAAAATATATATACATTATCGAATAAAAAGTCATATAGATATGTGTGCTAATCTTTTTTAATGAAAATTTGAATGTAAAAAGAGTATAAAATTATTAAAAAACGTGTGTACAATATTGAATAAAAAGGCATACAAATAAGTGCACGCTTGCACTCGAATGTAGGAGTGGGCATCAGATCGGGTTTCGGGTATTTCGAGTTTTCGGATCGGGTATCGAAATTTCAGATTGGGAGTTTCATTATCCGAACCCGATCCGAAATTTCTTATATCCGAAAATTCAGGTACCCAAAAATATCGGGTACCCAAAAATACCTTTTTTTTTTAATAAGTATTCTTATACTAATAAATTAATTAGGTGTGATTTAAATAATTTTTTTAATGTTTAATATTTGAGGTAATATTCTATTTGATCTCTTTTATCATTTTTTTCAATAATTATATAAAAGAATATAATAAATCCATATCACATCATAATAATATTAATTTTCATAATAATGTTAGGATTTAGATAGTGAGTGGAGTATATATTAATTATGTTGTGAGATATTTAAATTTATATATTTTTATATGTTATTTTACTTAATTAATTAAAAATATTTATTTATACATTAACGTATATGATAATAAAATTATTTATTTATTCATATTAAAATTAATGATATCAGGAGGATTCAAAATTAAATTTGATATGATAAGGATGTAATAATACAAAATTGTTTTTTATTATGGAAAAATAATTGATAATTAAAAAATAAATAAATTTAATTAAGTAATGTTTAAAGGATAATAAATATATTTTATGATTAAAAAATTAAGAATGTATCAAAATATTAATATTTCATGAATCAAATTATTTTTTATAATTAGTTAAAAAAAAAACTTCGGGTACCCGATCGGGTATTTTGGGTACATTTTCAATACCCGAAACCCGAATCAAAGTTATAGCTTCGGGGTCGGGTAAACCCGAAATTACCCAAAAAAATCGAATTTTTTCGGATAATTTTTTTCGAGTCGGATCGGATACCCGAAACCCGGAAAAAAAATGCTCACCCCTACTCGAATGCACCTGATATCAAACTTTTTAAGATTCTTCAGTCTATGAGTCTATCCGAATGCCTAGCTCTCTATATCTCTTTCCCGATTAGAAACTTTGTTCTCCAATGGCTACACTCTATATCTCTTTCCCGATTAGAAACTTTGTTCTCCAATGGCTACAATTTGTTCTATGTTCGCGGAGTGTTGATAATGAACTTGTATTGTGGGAACCAAAAATGAAAGAGCAATCTCGTGGTTCTTAAAAATGAAAGAGCAATCTCCTTGAGAGGTTAGATTTAAATCTGTGTTGAGTGGCGTACTTCACCATAAATCTTTAACGTTAGATCCGATCAAAGCCTCGACATCTCTAGATAAACATTTTAAAGCCCCCAAATCAATTAGATGATAAATATAAATTGTTTACTTAAATTCTAAAGTTTAATCCGTCTGGAATATCTTTATAATTTTTTGTATTTATTATTTAATAAATACAAATTTTGTTGTTAATACGACAAAGAAACAGGTTTGGTAGGTGACGAAGAGGTATTGGACGCCATAGCCGAAAACTCCGAGGTAAAAGCTATTTTGAAAATTAAATCAAAGTTAGGGACTAGAATGGATTGCCAAATATTGGGTCAAAGATGAGATAAATTTAATTTTGGAAATTAAATCAGCTAATTTGAACTTTGAACAAAAATGCATGACACCCAACTGTGAAATTCAATTATTTGATTAATAATTTTAGAAATGGATGAAAGAATTACACGGTAAACCACAAAACATGCTAAAGTTAATTTAAGGGCCATCATTTCATGTGAGCAGGATTAGATAATTCAGGAAGTCACCTAATTACTTCATACTTTTCTTTTTTTGAAAAAATTATCATAAGGAATTAAAATAAATTGTAAAATCCCAGTTTTCAAATTTTCGAACTAATGCCAGATCTTCCTCAATAGGAACTCAAATTCTACCTGGCTAAGGGAAGGAGGAGGCACGCCTCGAATGATAAGAGGAAGAAGCGGTTTTAGCTGCTATCTTACTTCCCTAGGGAGAGGGTTCCAAACCTATTTGCGACTCGGAGCGAATGCTTGAATGAATTGAATAAGTAGGCTAGGCGTTTCACTAGCTTCTTGGGCGGTTGCACACAGTTAAAACCGTAAATGTGCAATCAAAGGCATTCATGCCTGAAGGTTAAAACTGTAAATGTGCAATCAAAGGCATCCATGCCTGAAGTCAAAGTTAAAACTGAACAAAAGAAACTGCACAGCAGAAAGATTCAAACAACAAATAACAAAAACTTTAAACACAAAATGCCGTCCACCAGGGCACATCGGAACCGGAACTTGAATATCATCTATCGTCCTGTAAATGTGAAAACAAAACAAGCTCATTTTGATGATAATAGAATCAAGAAACTTATGACTCGGTATTCGGATTGACATATCGAGTGGAGAGAAATTGTATTTTGTCTCAGAATTTTTAAAATTAGAACCTAAGTCATTCATATTAACTCAAAGGAGGAAGGCCAATATAAAGAGATGGGGTGTTTTGGACATGAAAGGAGTGGCATAATGTGCAGAGACAAGTGGGACAGTGTCAACTAGGAGAACTCCAGAAGCTGCAACATGGTGGTATTATACTGGAATTAGCAACAATTTGAGTCTAGAGTAGGTTGAACAAGCAAAAGCATCACGCATTACATTGAGCAAGTTAAGAGAACTATTGTCAATTTCATTAACGCAAGCCGTAATCTATGAGATTGGGCACCTGGGTCCACGATAAACAACCAAATGCAACACAAAAAAGCACAAGTTTTTTCCTGTTTCCACACTTAATTTCTAATCAGTGTATTCCACACATAGTAGTTTTTGTAGTTGACTAAACAGTCAAGTTTTTGAAGTAGATTAAAAGTAGCATATTGGTTTAATTTACAACTTACATAAAAGTTGGAATGGTTGTTACCATCTCCTGCATGTAACAGTTAAGACATTAAGATCAAATTATAGTCAAGAGAGAAGAAAGTAGGATGATATTCACACATATTTTGTAAAAAGACAACTCAATCAGAGCCATGCCCTAAGTCTTTCATATTAACTCAAAGCAGGAAGGCCAATATAAAGACTACTGCAATAAAGAGTGTTGTATCACACCACAAATAAACCATAAGTCTAAACATAAACATACAAGTCTAAAAACAAACAATAACCAAATTACTGTTTGAGAATGATCTGGTAAAAACTAGTAATTCAGTATTCAATTTGAAGTACCCAAATGCAGGCAATTAGAATGTCTGACTCACTCAAATCCATCCTACCATTGATCTTCCTAAATAAACACATTCCAGCAAGTCATGACATGACAATCACAATATTCAGCACAAAATGGATAGATGCTAATGACTCATATTCAAATTCAATTGACATATTCAATTTTTCCTACCTAAAGATATTAGTAAGAAATCTACCTAGGATTAGTTAACCCTCTCGAAGGGGCGGCCACGCTGAGTGAGTATCTCTTCAACCGGCGCACAGTCGCGTAGAGACGTTGTGTAAATCACTCCGCCAAAGACGTCCAACTCAATAACCTCTTCGAGCGTGCGGAGATCTCGTAGATCTAAAAGCAGTACGTCCGGAGCCAGTATAATCTCCACCGCCGCGTCCTCCAGGTCGTTTGTGAGGACGGCGAGCTGCTCGGCGGCCGACTCGATCTGATTTCTGCAAATAGCCACCTCACGCTTCACCGTTCTGATGTAATTACGAATCCTTAGGCGGCGGCGAAGGGTAACGCCGCCACGACGGCGTTCAGCCTCTAGGGCAGAGCGTTGAGCTCTAAGCTCGTTGAGTCGATTAGTGGAACGGTTAGAGCGTGCATTCTGCACGAACATCGCTTGCTCGATGGTGCGGTAGCGCGCCAGAACTTTGTGCATCTCAAGACTCTTCAACCCTCCCGCCATTTTTCTCCGATTTCAATGGATTTTCAATTCGGTTTCCTTTCCGATTTGAAAGGGAAATTTGATTTATAGCCGCGTATTCTGCATTTCGGCATTTTCCGAGTATTCTGCATTTCCTCTAAATTGGGCTTGCACGGCCCTGATACGGCCCAAGAAAATAGAGTCCAACATTGCGGCCCAAGATGGTTATGAAAATAGCCAGTATCCAAAAAAAAAAAAAGGAATAGTAATATATGTGTATATTTTGTACATAATGGTAATAGACCCTACCCGATAGTAATATAATTTATACCATGTATATCTACTAATAATATTAGTTTATATTTTGTAACTATGAGTAATAATTTCAATTCGAATATATTGTGAGGTTACAAATTACAATGTTGATTTTTTTTTGGTGTGTGTGTGTTTTTAATGTACTCCGTGTATGAAGGGGGGAAAAAAAAACTGTGAGCATGAGTATGGGTGAGGAAGTATAACATTTTAAAAATCTCAAGGACCCAAGTATGATGAACCAAAAACACAATGAATAGCACAACCTACAAGTCAACTTCTTACAGCAAACTGAAGTTTATGGAAACGACTACATGGATGAGTGTGATGGTCGTGAAAATTCTGAAGTAGACAAAATTTTACAAGAATAAACACAATCCTCAAGTAGAATATCTACAGTTTCCTACCATTAATCAGTCTGAAAAGAAGATGCATATGCATATGGCCAACTCTTGTTATCAGTTAGCAGCTCACATAAGCATGAAGTCCGTGCTCTTTCCAGTAGCCTTGTTGGAAATTAATCCATGAAACCTTAACCCTATTATGATTAACGAGATTTAAACCGTAAAGCGGAAGCGTACCTGATCCAATGAGTCTCTAGGCGGAACACGAACTCAGGATCAGTGGTTATATGACCTTCCTCAACTAAGCCTCCTTATTCCTTATGGGACCGTAGTAATCCCTCCCGATGGGGAGAAGGGAAGACGATGTGCGGCTTAGTATATTGAGGACCATAACCGGGTAACCTTATATACTACTTTAATTAGGCCACCCATTATCACCTAATTATGTAGTATTGGGTATCTACTCAATTGGCCCATATCAAATATTATTTGAGAAAATGAACATGAATTGTGTGTTTGTTAGTCAATAATATAAGATTAAAAGTCTTTTAATTATGTGAATGAAAGAGGAAAACCGAGAGCCATTAGGCTTTACTAGTGCTGCGTTTGAGATACAAACTTTTCATACGATGTGTGATCCAAACTTTTCATACGATTGAAGTTATGCACAAACCCCGACTTCCTGCCTGCTCGTAAACTTCTCACAAGTAATACACATCTTTCATGTTAACTTCTAACTAATATCTACCATCATTCTTACTCTTCTTTTTTCGCTGACCCTGACTCTGTCATGATGCGTTTTCTATGTTCCTTTCACATAAAAAATGCTACAAACAGTAATGTCGTAAGGGTCCTGTTTTCATGTAAGAATAGTGTATGTCTGACACAAGTATATCTGAAAGCTAAGATGTTGGGATAAGGCAGATCCACATTCATTCCTAAGGGACAAACAAAGAAGAACATAAAAAACACAACACAAGAATTTACGTGGAAAACTCCAAAACCGGAGAAAAACCACGGACCGAGAAAATATCACTATGTGAAAAATTTTACAATCACACAGAATTTCTCTCTCCCGACCCCAATCCCTACACCCTTACAAATCTTTGACTAATTCTCACCTTTCTTCCCATTCTCACAACCGAGAATCAAAGAAAAGAATTTAAATAGAATCAAATACAAAGATTAAAGTGTACTTAATTGGTGCACTTAACATTGAGGCTAGGGGCCTCCTTATATAACCTTAGGAGCCCCTCCTCCTCTTCTCCTCTATCCGATGTGGGATGGGATAGAAATCCCTTCTTTTCATTTTGACAAAAAAAACCAACATAAGACACGTACCAGACATGGATGTTTAAGTACAGTGATTGAGTTGCCATTGTTTGCAAGGTGTCTGGATAATAGGAGCCTTACATGCAGAATGCTCTTCCAACTCTCTCCCAGTGCTGAGTTTGAAATACCAGCTTCTCCAGCTACCATATGGTTTGTAACCTGAACCAGAAATCATTTGTATGCATCATTCTTGGATCTTACAGGGGAAGTAATTCAGAGAGAAGATATTACAAAACACAGCAAAATTTCTATACATGTGCTTCAAATTTATTCGAAATCATGGTCAGACCATAGACCGATAATATTTAGAATGAACAGAGGTAAATTGAGGTTAAAGAAATGATGTTTATGCAATTATGCCCCTGTGTATTTCTGAGGAGAAGATTAATCATCTATCTTTTTAATCAACTCCTTATTTCTGTGACCTTATGAGGAAATGCATATGCATCTTTCCCTACATTCCCACTTATCTTCTTATCTTGATATCTGATTTTTCATCTAATTGCTTTTACACACTTAGGTTGAATAGAGGTATATATTTCTCCACGAGTATAGTGGATTAGGCTATAAAGTCCTTGTACCATTCTGAAAATTTTCAGCAACAAAGGGAAAATAACAGAATATCGCATTGCAGAAAGATGAGATATAAGCATCAGCGAAAATGTTACCACAACAGATATATTATGCTCATGAGCAAGCTCCTTTAATAAGAATCCAGTTGTAACCATTAAGGCATGTCCTGCACATATAACCAACGAAGCAAGAAAACTTTGGCATTACTCCAACATTCATGAGCGGCATAGTGTAGGTCCCTATCCTAGAACAAGTTCTGATTGGACAAAAGATATGCAGTCTGAACTGCATGCATATCACCAAACAATATTTTATTATTTTATAGTACTTAATTTATCAAATAACTTTCACTATTTCAAGATAGCACCTTAACAATAGGTGCTACCAATTCAATAAAATACTCTAAATAGTCAGAGTTGTGGATTATAATCTTCGGATAAACATTATCAGATCAAGTGCATCTTAAGATATCAAGGTCAAGGGGGAGTAATGATATATAAGGACGTTAAAACACAGGTGTGGATGGGCCACTTGTCCTGGTTATAATTAAAAGGTAAATGTGTGTTTTACAGTATATGTACCTTGTACACCACCACCTCCAAGAACCGGTGCTATTAAGTGATGAAAGTGAGTCAATGATAAGCAGCCTGACCTGGGAATTGGTCTGTAAAGATATTTCATAAATGATCATCAAAGCATACGTACATGCTCAACAAATAATAGATAGAAAAGAAAATTATTACACTAAACCTGAGAATTCATACTATTCATTAACTGATGAAGCATCTGAAATAGGGTAAAGATGTCGAATACAGAATGGCATACTATGCTGCTCATAACTTGTTTAACAGTTCTGTTCACCTGCAGAGTACACAATAATAAATGCATATTAAAATGTTTACAGGACATAAAATGAAGATATAGGTGGTACATTACCAATCACAGTTACATTCAGGTATGGGTGTATAATGACCATATAAGTAGCTGTAACTAGTTATTTTACAATTGGTTTCCTTAGTCCTAAGTTTACACAGTTACATATTCACTCTCCACCGCCAAACTTAACAAGAGGATAGCCACAGAAGATTTTTTATCATGTGGCAGGCTTCTGTGCATGACCAACAGGAACTTCCTTTCACTCCTTTCTAGTTGATGTTTTAAAACAAATGTACCAACAGAAAGAGCCAAAGCATAACTATCTGAAGATGCAGTATTTTCACCTCAGGTTTGGCAGGACCTGAAGACTGATTTACGAACTGAGCAACTCGTTTTGGAGCAAAGGAGTTGACTGTGTCAAAGTACATCACCTTCCCCAAATATTCACTTGCCACATGGGAAGCAGCTTTAAGGCAAACCTATATAAAGCAATGAGAACAGATTATCTGTTGTTAAAACAAAAGGACAATGACTAGATGGTCAGATTAATATTTCCAAGAGATTCGCACTTGAGTTTTACAAGAGGATGATGGCCCAACTAGCTCTGTTACATGTCTTTGATGTAAGCCTCCTTCTAGAAGAACATCAATCCTAGTTCAAAGTCAGGTATAGTCTTCACAGTTATGTGCACATGGTATGAAATGAGATATATACAACATACATACGTTAGATGCGACGATAGTACCTTTCAAGTCAAGTCAATGGAGTGCACTTGTTCAGTTGACCATCTTCTAATAACTCCATGCCATTTCGCCATGGTTGATGCTTGCTTTCTATTAAAGAGAAAACTTGCTTGATTCCCTATTTCCAGGGTAAAAAAAATTAAAATTTAAAAAAAAAAAAAGGAGAGACGAGAGTCAGTTTTATCAGCTGAAATAGTTTACCCGAATGAAATATATGAACTGCTCTGCAGAAACAGCTAACCTGTTTCAACTTTTCTGATGCATAGTCTAGTCCAGCATTACCTTCTAATGCGAAAAGATCATGCACAAGAAAATCTTCAACTGACAAAAGAATAACAGACAAAGACACATTTTACTGTTGGCTCCATCAAATGCTTGAAATTTAAACAGTAGACTTAACTCGATTGTTCAGATTAGACATTGGCCAGTAAAGACTTCAAGGTGATGTTTGGTTTGGGATTATGTGGGGTTTAAAAACCATGAATAGTGTGTTCTATGTTTGTTTTGGGTTTTGAGCAGAGTAGGTTTTAACTTTATGTGAAATCAATGTATTAATTTATTTAAAAAGTTAAATGAGAGAGGAGAAATAAAGAGAGAAAGTGTATTAATTGAGGAGAGAGAATGTAGTAGGCATATATATATAGGAGTGGTTTTTAAAATTTGCATATGTGTTTTGAAAACTAAAACCTGGGTTTGAAAACCGTAAATGAACATTGCCAAACGTATTCCTACTAAGGTTCTTTAGATATTTTTATATTTCCATATAAATAGCTCCAACTTCTCTAATTTTCTCCATCATTATCGTCCTTTGCGAATCTAAATATCAATTCATTAAAAATCGATGGTATGAATGAGGAATTTATTGGATCGTAACAAAGTGTTTGATTGCTCTCAAAGAAAACACTGTCCATATTAAATCACATCTGAAGGATATAGTATAAAGTAGTAACACACACATACATACTAGGTCTATGCGACGGAGGCCCGGAATACTGAAACAGGCTGTTCGAAAAAGGGTTAAATTTCCTTAAATGCATCACAGAATTCAACACTCTTAACATTTTATTTCTATAGCTTACTCCGGAAGAACAATAAAAGTGCAATCGAATGCTAAGATGAAATTAATTGTTTAAGCCATGTAAATAGAATACTAAATTAAAAATTGCACAATATCAAAATCGAAATTCACTCGTATAACATTCCAATCAACTAGCAGCTGGGGGATGAAAAAAAAATTAGAAGAAAAAAAAAAAAGGAAAAATATACCGGTTAATGGCGTGTGAAGCACAGAACGATCGGAAATGGGAATCAATGAGCGGATAATTCAACTCCAAATCTTTTAAAGGCCATCTCAAGCACCTTTCCGAATCTGAGTTTACACTGATCTATTGATTGAATTGAAAGAGTTAATGAGAGGATAAAATGGAGGGAAATGAAAAAATGATGTCACAAATTCAACCTCTCCCTTAAAATAAAACTGCAAATTAATGGAGTATTTTAAGATTACTCTTTATGCATCTATATAAATATTACTCTTTATATTATTTCCAAAAAATAAGTAAAAAAAATTACTCTTTATATTGATTGCATCCATATAAATGGACATTTTCTTTATATTAAAAAGTCTGCTTTATTTGAAAATATTTGCAGATGACAGTAGAGTTGGCATACTGAAGATACAATGTCGAATCAAAAGCCACACCTTAAAAGGCTATTTTACTTCTTTATTTTTTTAATTAGTTAACTACTATTATCACTTTTCATTAATTAATCATTACTTTAAAACAAAATATTATTATCATTTTTTGTCCGTTTATTAAGTTAACTTCTATGAGACATTTCAAAATAACTACATTACTCAATCACAAACTCCCCCTATTTCATTCAATATTTACATATTTTCAATTTGGCATTTCATTTTAATATTTATATTTTCCTCCATCTTTACATATTTTCAATTTTAGTATCTTATTTTAATCTTTATATTTTTCCTTTTATTAGATGAGCCTCAAACAATGCAATTAATATCTTCATGGAATCTACACACATTACTACTACAACAACCCACCACCACACAATAAAATAATACATTTCTTAATCTACATGAAAAAACAAATGTAAGCATTAAAACGACACGGAGGATATATTTATGGAGAGCATTGCATGGGGATTTCACTTCTGTAAATGTTATTCTTAAGTAATACTTTTGCTTTTTCCACCGGGAACGAATTAGGAGGGAAATATAAGGAGACTTGGAAAAGGAATGTATGATTCTTGGTGAACTAACTACTAACTATATTAACAACTAACATTTACCGATAAAAATAAAAATAAAAAAATTGCTTTTTCAATTTATTGCATCTCCAGACGCAAGATAATAAAATGCTAACCAACTGCATTAAAAACAATTCGACTCAAATGAATAGCTGGAGATGTAGGGGCTTACGTTGATAAGACTGCATAAATATGACATAGATGCTATACCTGTCTTGTGGTCATAATGGTGGCGAAGGCGAGAGCCCCAAAATTGCGAATGGTGTAAGAAATGAAGAATCGACTAATTGTTGCTACCTGCAATACAAAATCACATTGCCTATAATGCTTTCTTAAATTCCGAGCTAGGAGAGACATATAATCTTCATTTCCATTTGTTTGAATTATTAGTATTAAAGAAAAAAACTAGATTAAATATTCATTTTTAAGTCCTCTGAACTTTCATATCTTATTTTATTGAGCTCCCATACTTTTAGAATGTTCTATTGAGCCCTTAAACTTATTGTTGTTCACATTGAACCCTTTGTAAGCAATATATTCCATGTTATAGTATTTATTATCTTTAAGACCTTTTCATCTCAACTTGAACCCACATGAGCTTTCAGTGTACAAGGGCTCAATAGAATAAAACAAGAAAGGCAGGGTCCTAAAAATGCAGTTTGTAATATGGATGAGATGAGAAATTACAAGATCAAGAGAAATATATGCATGAAAGAACTAGGTACTTATTGTTTAAGATTGAATGGAGAGAGAGAAATCCAAGTTCGAAGACTTACAGTTGAAAGAATTATGATGTCGATGAAACAATCATGATGCCGGGACACAAAGTCAATAGCCATGAAAATACTGCCTTGTAAGACTAGACCTACATAGAAAATCAAACTAAATATATTGGAAGCTAAATGTTGACTAAAAAATGAGGCATACATAATAATTCATGTTTTTACAACAGCAGAATTAAATAAATAAATAAAAACACCCCTGGAGTGCACAGCATGGATCATACCAACGCCACAAAACAATTTACAGGAGAACGTAATTATCAGTCAAGACTTGACAAGTGCCACCTAGCAAAGCCAAAATAGATGCACTTTTAGAGCTCAAAGTAGAGAAAAATAAAATAAAAAATTAAGACTTCTGGAAAAGAAAACAAAAATGGTCTGAAATGTGATCTCAACATTAACAATTCAATTAAAAAATAGTTGATTTGTCACTTCATTTAGAACCACAAGGAATTGGAGGTGGAAATGATTTATCTTACCAGTAAAACTTACCATGCAAGAACACAATGTTGTGTAAAATATCTGGTTGTGTATCTCCATCAAACCTGTTAAACCCCAGGAATATTTAATAGTGCTCAGCCCAGAAATGGTACATTTACTTAATACCATTTTCACAGACGAACTGCCATATGAGGATTGTTATATCTATCAATAGTTGTACACTCAGAATTGTCAGGCACTTTGTTGTGATATCACATTCAAAGACAATGAGGAAAATGCAGTACAGGAATAATTAAATTTCTTATTCTAAAATGCTAAACATGTGTCTAAACTCAGAAGAACATCCCAATGCCAAGGGTATGAAAAGTGCAAATATTGTTAGTCAAATGCAGAAGAGACGAGATCTGGAGCATACAAAAAACAACAACAAAAATAAGAGGAGAACCAAGTAGCCGGCAAACTCTATTGGAAAGTAACAATTAAACATAAATGACACATTAGAACTTGGAATTACAACAAGTACACAAAAGTGCAATATTTTACATTTCTATGTCCACCTCCACTTCAAATGCTAGCATTGCCTCCAAAATGGAATATTACAATTTTTGACATTAATTTAATACATTATATAGCTTCTCACCTAGAAATCAGAACTACATGTAAAACCCTACCTTTTTCAGTATAATCAACATAATTCCAGTATTAAAAAAATTAACTGAAGATACAACGTATGTAGGCAATGCACAACATAATAATGAGCAAAAGGAGTCATTTGACTTGACATACCGAAGATAACCAATCATCAAAGATACGCCCCAAACCGTGCTGTCCCCTCCTCTACTGTATGGACTAATATCACCTGCTGCCTGCATATAAGAATGCAAATCCATCAAGTAAGCAACTTCAAAACCACATACAATAAAATAGAAGAAGAAGAAGATAAAGGTATCAATGAATTATAATGATATATTATATTCATGCATCACATTAGTTCTCTAACAAGAATAAAATTAAAACAGAAAAAGATATAGCATCTTCTAAGATTTTATCCTGTTTAAAACAACATTTGCACCTACTTGTTTTAAAATTCAATGGTGCACGAAAATTTCTTTATGTCTATTTTTCCTACAATTCTATTACACTGGTGTGGTAGTGCCTATAGGAAACATTCATTTGCAATGAACCACATTATTTTGATAGAGTTCATCGTTAGAGAAAATGATAAAAGAAATGAGGAGGGGAGGAAGACAAAACAACTTTGAAAAAAAAAATTATTTGTCTGTTGATGTCAGTTTGAAGGTCGCCATTACATTTCTTATCTCAAGGGTCGTCCTGCTTCTTCAACTACCAGATATTTTTACATAGGACGTATCCACAGAAACTTTAATTCTATCACATTACTACAGAAAAGCATTAGTAGATAGGATCTTGACAGTATGCACCAAAGAAAAGCAAGGATATAGTAAAATCAGTAATTATGAAAAAAAAAAATTATATATATATATATATATATATAATATCAAGGTTTTTGTTCACCATTATTTTGTTCACAAACGGCAAGAGAGTTATTTGCCGCAGTAAATAGTAAAAGGGATAATATCAGATGTTCGAGAAAAGGTTTACCGGATATAATATAAAAATTGAGCATCCAATAGTCACTAAAATGGCAAATAGATAATCACGTATAGTGTACTTCTTTTGCATGATGACAGTGCCCCAGATCTGCATCCAAATGAGAACAGTAACAGAATAAGAAAGAAAACAATTTTGAACCTCCTATTAGGTCAGGCTAGTTATGGCAAGTTGTGCAGTGCTAAATTCGGCATGGACATCAGCCCTACTTTTTCAATTTGCATGCTTTCTCTCTCTTTAAACCTAGACATCAGCCCATATTCCATATTAGATGCAAGGAAAGTGCTCATTTTCCTTCCTCTTATTCATCAAACAAGGGTTAAATAATTTTGATTTATTATAAAGGATAGGTCAGGCTAGTTATGCGAGGTGTGCAGTGCTAGATTAATTATAACTTATCACTTCTACCAAAGAAATAAATTGTAGAAAATGTAAGATTACATCTTTATGAAAACTTATAACAAATCCTTGTTAATAAGAGAAATGAGAAGCACTGAAACAACCAAACTTTGATTCAAAGCTATAAGATTACAGCGCAAGTTACTGATGATCAGCGCAAACTTTCAAGAAAATATTAATAATTTGTTTACTCACAAAACTGAATTGGCAACTACTTAGACAAAGTGACATTTTTTAAGTTTCTATGTAAATCCATCCTTGGGGGTGTTGGGAGATATTTGAGAATAGCTGAGCCTGAGCCTGAGCCAGAGAAGACGAATATACGGATATGCACAGAAAACGAATTAGAGATTATATTCTAATTTGAGTTACAAATATGAAATGGATATATATTTAATTAGGAATGAAAGTGAACATAGCAAGGAATTAAACAAACTAACCAATTCTGGTATCATTTTGGCACACTTTGCCAGTGTCTGCACTGGGAAACTAACATATTTAAGGGCCTGGAGCAAATAAAAAATATTCATGTTAAGCATTTTCATTTATGAACATATAACATGAAAGAAAAGTTCCAACAAGTCAAGTCAAAGTGAAGAATATAATA
The DNA here is from genome assembly GCA_023678885.1 of Pogostemon cablin. Classification (NCBI taxonomy): domain Eukaryota; kingdom Viridiplantae; phylum Streptophyta; class Magnoliopsida; order Lamiales; family Lamiaceae; genus Pogostemon; species Pogostemon cablin. The sequence continues at coordinate 4,419,787 of CM042983.1, forward strand.
TTCCTATCGAATGTTTGTCTCAGTATAAATTATAAAGCACAACATTCCTCAATCATCTCACAAGAAAGGAATACAGCTAACCTCATACTGACAAGTGGTAGTGAGTATATAGACACTGATACAACAGCATACTTGTAAATTGGACCAACAGGGGTCAATGACCTTTTTACTTGCCTGAAAAAACAAAAGGAGGGAACAGGTTGGAAGACACCTAAGAATAAGAGGCTGAAATTTCCAACAGATCAAACTCATGCATGGACTGAATTCTATGTGCACGTAGGTCATACAACTTCCGTTATGCATATATTTTTGGAATCAAGTATCAAGGAAACATTTGAAGCAACATTCCAAGTCATATCGCTTTGTATCCAAACAACACCATAAAAAAATAGTGAACACAGTTTAAATATATTACAGATAGACAATAAGAGACATTATTGCACAAGGGATAGATCATAAATACCAGTAAGATGCCAGCAGACACATCATGCGGTTGCAGAAGATGAGAAACAAAGAATACTTGAAATATTCTTTGTTAGGACCATATGGGACTCTCATAATCCTTTCCTGGAAAAACAAAGTCAGTCACTTGTATAATTACATACTAGAATTTCAAAAAAGACCACATACATAAGGTCCTCAAATCGGAGAATTCTTCCCCAAATTTAGTAGAATTTTCCTCCAAAGATAACTTAGATGGGTGCTCAAGTCTATTGCCCCTAACTATAAATTATCAGAATTAAGTTAAATTAAAAGTCCACACATAAATAACTAACTAAACATGTTCACATGTTCATGTACCTACATATTTTCTTTTCTGAATGCATATTAGGTTTTACTCTGCATTAAATTGGATAAATTAGGATCTTGGCTACGTTATTTGTCCATAAAGCTTATATTGCACCCTAATTTATTCAGTTACATAGCTCACGCATTTATGATGACATAAAATTTCGTCTTTGATCTTATCCCTAAACATTATCCTTGTTCTTCCACCAGAACGAGGCAATCAGAGACTACACTATTAAAACAATACAATAATTCAGTATCAGTAAAAATCCTAAAAAAAAAAATCTTAATAAAAAAATTGCATTTATCAGTATTTACAGATAAATTCCCAGCGAGAAGGAATTATACCAGTAAGACTCCATAAATAAGCAATGTGGACATAATTCCAGTGACGGTGAACGCCATTTTGAAAAGATTGTTCTCTTTCCATTTTTTGGATCAACCGCGACGGTGGCTCCGCCATCTTTCAATCTAATCATCCACCCCAACTACAAAACCACCAGAGTTTAGAACTCAGAAATTAACAAATCAATTTCCTCCAATTAAAATCAAAACAAACTAACCAAAAGAGAAACACACACAGTTCAAATGCAACAACATCACACGAACAAAAAATACACGAGGCAGGAGTAGGCGCTGGGACGTACCAAGGGCAGAAATACTACGCAAGCAGTCCCGACAATACGCCGTCGTTTTGCATAGCTCAGGTAGCACGCAGTGACCTGAAAATTTCCTCCTTCCGATCGGGAGCAAAAGGTACTTTAGGGGGTTTTGCCGGCGGGCTAATTTTCGCTTTCCCTCTCTGTCTTTATACGCAGTGATATAGTATAGTACTAGTACGACGTGACACGTCATGCGGGACCATTGAAATATTATTTTTAAAATATATTATTGAAATTTAAAAATATTAAAAGTTATAAATTGTATTAATGAAAATATCTTTACATGTAGAATAAGGAGTATACTAAAGCAAATATTTGTAGAGTGTATATTAGGTGCACCCGGGTGCAACCTTGCACCCAACCTTTTATTTTATTTTGTATACATGTTATTTTCTTTTGTATACATGTTTTGTAATAATTGTATACTTTTTTCACAATAAGTTTTTCATTAAAAAAACTAACATTCATATGTGTATAACTTTTTATTCAATAGTGTATACATGTATTTTAATAATTATATATTTTTTACACTCAATTTTTCATTAAAAAAATTAAGTGTTAAATTGTATATCATTTTACTCATAATTGTATATGATTTTGTTTATATTTGTATGTGGGTGCACACGAAGCTTCGTGTGCACCCGGGTGCACACTATATTTAGCCATATTTGTATGTCTGCTCGACATGCCGTGCACCCATACTCTTTAATTTTAAATTGTATATCCTTTAGTATAAAGATGTGTACTCTTATTAATTAAAATTTATTTACTCCATTCCCTTAAGAACAAAATGGTGTACCCTTACACACTTTGTTCACCTAGGGGTAAAAGAGATTAACTCGTATAATAATTTAAGGGGTGAGTTGAATACTAATTGTTTTTTTTTCTCATCTATATAAAATTGATAATACTTTGTAATGAGATAGATCAAAATAACAAAACGGATATCTAAAATAATAATGAATTGATATCTTGTGCATTTGAATACACGCATACACCCATCTGTACTAATTTTATTCAATACTAATATATATGTGGTTCTTAATAAATGTATTACTTTTTTATATTCAGTAATTTATTAGAAAATTAAGTAAAAATCTGGAAAAAAAAATTGTTAACAAACTTTATAAATTCTCTTATTCATTAATACTCATTCCGTCTCATCCAAAGGGTCACTTTTTTTCATTTTTGGTGTCCCATCCAAACGGTCCTCTTTACTTTTTATACACACGGGTTCCACACACACCCCCTAATACAATTAAAATATGGGACTCATACTCCCACTAATACAACTATCCACTACACATTAAATAATAATACTCTTTAATCCACGTGAAAAAGCAAAATGCACCATTTGGGTGGAACGGAGGGAGTATGTAGTAGGGTAAATCTTGCATGAAACTGTTTTACGTGAGACCATTTTATACTTTTTAAATAGTTATCACTTTCGCTATAAAATGTTATTACTTTTGATATAAATTGTTATCACTTTTCATTTATACTATGAATTGTTCATGAAATAACACTATCACTTTTTATTGATTTAATATCATTTTTCATTGATTTAGTATCACTTTTCATTATAAAAGTTTACATTTTATTCCATTCACGTAAGCTCTTATATGAGACGATCTCACATAAGTCTTTGCCTATATAGTATGTTTTTATTAATATATATATATATATATACTTTGAATGTTATAATAATAATAATAATAATATCTTTTAAATTTTAAATCTTATATTTACCATTAAAATTTAGCAATTGATATTGCTATATGTATTACAAAAATTTCATCTGCATCATAATAATTTATTAATATGTAATGTATTTTTATTATTATATAACAATGTCAAGTCCATTTATTCTTATTTATTATTTATTGAACATAAATATTTTCATGAAAGTAAATGATAATGGCCAGAAAATTATTATTTTAAAATAAAATATTCTATTAATTTCATATATTCATAAATCATCCATTTTTTATGTCATTCAATTTTTTTAATTACAATAATATACTTTTTTCATGCTACTCGTCTCTTTATTTTCTTAATTATTAATTTTTAAAACATGTATTATTTCCTTATTAGATTTTCGCAAAAAACACATATATTTATTATTATATCACAATATTAAGCAAACACATTTTTAAAATATATGAAGATGGACAGGAAGTTTTTTTTAATTATTTTTATATATTCGTATTCCATTCATTAAACGATCATATTTCCCTTAAAATATATGAAAATGGGCAGAAAGTTTTTTTTAATTATTTTCAATATATTCATATTTCATAAATTTTTCTGTATTTCAATTTTTTTTGTTCACAATTATCCATATAAATATATGCTAATTGATTCTCATTTCTTTAATTACCAATCTCTAATAATATATTAATTTCAATATACATGGAAAAATTATATGGCGAATCCATATTTCATATGCTATCTCATAATTAATATTTCAACATACAACATACATGGAAAAATTATATGGCTACCCGAATCCATATTTCATATGTTATTTCATAATTAATATTTCAAACATATATGAAACATACATGGAAAAATTATATGGCTACCCGAATCCATAATTCATATGCTATTCAATTGAATCAACATTTCATCAATATTCCATATTTCTTTTAACTATCACATTTCATCAATATTCTATATTTATTTAACTATTAATATTGGAATATTTTTTTAACTATCACATTTCATCAATATTCTATATTTATTTAACTATTAATATTATCTATATTTCTTTAACTATTTCATATTGACATGGTTGGTGAAAATCTCACATTTGTCTTATGTGAAAATATCAAAGTAATTTCTTATCTCTTTTCATTGCCAAAAATAATCTATTCCTCTTTTCATTGCCATTGATGGAACCCATTGTGAAATCTCAAATCTCAAATTCCCAAAGCTTTCCTAGGAGCATTTATTTCTAATAATTGGAAACATTTATTTCTAATAATTAGAACACATCAAACACCACAATATACAAATATCTGCCTATTCTCACGAAACAAAACAAATGAAATTAGCCATGCCAATCCACAAGCACACAAATTGAGTAATAAAAAATGGCAAAAGCTCCTGTGCGCCCGGAGACGTGTCCCCATGTGAACACAACCCTCCCATCCAATCCTATTTAAACCTATGTATTGCTAGGAGTTTAAATTGTAAAGGGGCATGAAAATTGTAAAGGCGCCCGGGTGCACAAGAGCCTCACTCATAAAAAATTAATTAAAAAAACACAAACAAACCTCACCAACTCCTCTTCCAACTTGCAAAGATAAAAAATAAAAAATAAATCATGAACATACGCAAATGCTGGAATATGCGCATGCCTGCTTAAATACACATATACCATACTTTGTCGTCGTGTTTGGAATTGTGGATTTGTGGGGGGAGCTGATTCGAGATTCAAGTGATGCGACGCGCTCCGCGTTTTCGTCCTGGGAGGTGCGGGAGAGGCTGCGGGTTTGAGGTGAGAGACGGAAGAGAGATGGCAGCTGGCGCGGAATGAAATTAGGGTTTGTGGAGAATTTTATTCTTACAGTTTAGAAAATTTGCAAATCAACCCCTAAACTATATCTAAATCATGATGTTTGCACCGAAATTCATAACCAAGCAAAAAAAATTCAAAAATCTGATAAAATGCCACATCATCCCAAATTCACCTTATGCTGCCACCTCATTAAAACTTGACCCTCTTTTAGTATACTAAAGATTAGTGAATATTTTATTAATTAATTAATGTTATTTATTTAAGTATCTAACCGAGAGTGCTTTTGTAACAGGGGTGAGCAATAATTTTTTAAGACCACAAAAACAGATCGAGTCGTACCACATTGCACCGCACTTAGTGTTTTTTATATTGATCCGGTATCTTTTACCAAATATAATTTAAATACTGTAATTTTTAGTATTTTTAATTTTAATCCTTTTAGTTTTAATTTTGATCATGTAACTTTTAAATTTTCAATTTTAATCATATAAGTTTCAAATTTAGTCATATATCTTTTTGAATTATCAAAATTAGTCATATATCTTTTAAAACATGATATAGTTCATAATATGACTAATTTTTATAATTAAAAAATATATATGACTAATTTTGAAACTAATAAGACTAAAATTGAAATTTTAAAAGATATATGACCAAAATTGAAATTAAAATGACTAAAATTAAAAATATTATAAGTTACAGGACTAAAATGGAATTTGGTAAAAGATACAGGACCAAAATTGATATATTCTCTGGATTAGTGTAAGCATTTGACCTTACATTAATTGAGAAGTACTTCCTCCGTTCCGGACAAACATCACTATTTACTTTTTATGGGTAGTGGTGGGTCATTAGTGGACACTTTTTACTAAAAAATGAAAATGGTGCAATTTGAACGGGACGCTAAAAATAGTAAATATTGTTATTTGGGTGGGACCGATGGAATATGCTTTATTCATCCGCTAATCAAAATCTATTTCTACATCTATATATTTATCTATCTATCTATTTATATATATATATATATATATATATATATATATATATAAACAAGAAAGTTTTCTAGTAAGCCAGTAATTTTCTGCTTAAACTGTTTGCCATAAATAGAAAATTATTACTAAAATATTTATAATTATCCACTAATCACAATCTATTCAAAAGAGTGACATTTTCTTTTTTACACACATTGGACCCACACACACTCACTAATACAATTAAAATATGGGGTTCACCCTCACTGATACAACTACCCATTATATATTAAATAATAATACTCCTTAATCAACATGCACAAAAGTAAAAAAGACACTCTTTTGGGCGGACGGAAGAAGTATATAAAAACAAGAAAGTTTTCTGGTAAGCCAGTAATTTTCTGCTTAAACGGTTTGCCACAAATAGAAAATTATTAATAAAACATTTATAACTATTAGTAAAATATTTAAATGAGAAGTTGAATGGACTAAATTAATGTTGGACATGGCTATTTGCACCCCCAATTTTACTAAATAAACACCAATTACTACATAAACCCCATTAGAATTAGAAAATATATACATGAAGTACTAAATGTACCCCCATTCAAGACCATTTTGCCCTTAATTAAAAATAAATACATTAAATATTTTTATTGGGGGACAACTCTTTCTCCCTTCCAATCGTATGATGCGATGGCCAAGCTTCATGTCTAGATTGATTCTTTGCTCGTAGATGACAGATCAGATGAGCCCGTTTCCAAAATGTGGATATCAATGGCTTAAGAATGAGTTTACCACCCAGTTCGTCTGCGTGGTCCAGGGCCCGACATTCGATTCATCATCGTCGAAGTAGTCATGGTTTAGACACAAACTAGGATTATCAGAAATAATAAAAAAAAAGTTTACTTCAGATCTACCATTATTGTTTTGAAAATCTGTTGCGATTGATATATTTCTCTTGGATTGGTTTTACGAAATTTTGGCGTTGCTCGGATTGTGGCAAAAAAAGGCAAAGATTTTATTCCTCGATCTTGATAATGCCGGAAAAACTACGTTTCTTCACACGTTCAAGGATGAGCCTTTTTTTCTTTATGTTTTTTGAAGATTCATTTGCCAATTGTTTTATGATTTTGGATCTCAGTAAGTAGATTGAATTGAATTTCTGGTTTTATGCAGAGATTAGTAGTGCAGCATCAGCCGATCCAATATCCAATGTCGGAAGAATTTGTCATCTATTGATAAACTCATCATTCCAAATCTTATCGGGAAATATATAAAAAAATTGGATAAAAAGTTTTAATTTATAATTTATATAGGGGTATTTAAGTCTTAACAACATATAAATATTTTAATCTATAAATTTATGGGGTTTATTTAGTAGTATCGGGGGTGCAAATAGCCACCCCCATTAATGTTATAAGTGCAGACATGCATGCTGACCTGAAATGCCTCAAGTAAGATCCCCTATTACACCCCATGTTACATGGGGTGGGATGAGTGACAAGTGTTGGGAACACTACTTTGTGCCATTTTAAAAAAATAATAATAAATAAATAAATAAAAGTTAAAAATTATATATGTGATATTAAAATAATAAAAAAATACGATAATTAACCACGTCGCGACACCTTATACTTTTTAAAAGTTATTTATAACAGCGTGTTCGTAATTAGTATAGATGTGTGTTAATTGCGTTGCCATTATTATTTTACTAAACAGCCCCAAAATATGTATCGCATTTAGAGATGTTAAACGGGCCAGCCCTAACGGGCTTCGGGCTAAATCGGGTCTATTTAAACGAGCTACAAAAAGGTGAATCTTACCCTAATCCTAACGGGCTACGGGTTAAACAGGCCGGGCTCGCGGGTTGTACGATAAAAAATATTAAAAAATTATAAATTATAATTTGTTATAAATAATATAACAAATTCAAAATTAACTAATACATTATGTAAAATTTGAGAGAATTAAGATTAATAAATGCAAAATATTGTTAAAAGATATAATTAAAAGAATTTTTGATAATTAAATTAATCATATAGTATTATTTTATTTTTTATTAGAGAAAATTGTGGGTTAGAGTGAGATAAATAATGAGAAAGAGATGAAAATTAAAAGATTGTGAGAGTTTGTCCAACGATGGGTTGGGAGTAGGATGTGATTGGGTGATCGATGTATAGATTATGGGTGCTAAAATTAATTGAACATAATAATAATAATAATAATTTTCAACCCTATGGGTCGGCCCGATTAGCCCACGGGCCAGCCCTATTAACCCACGGGTTAATCAATTCGGGCCAAAAAACCCGGATGTTAAACGATCCCAAATTTCTTAGCCATAACCCTAATTTTTTTCGGATTAGTCGGTTCGAGCCCACGATTTACGGGCTTATTAACAAATCTAATCACATTGTAGCTATTTCCTTAATTAGATTTGAGATTGTTTTTAGAATGTCTTCAATAAATTTAAAAATGCATAAAAGATAGATTTTTTTTTTATTTTAATTATTTAATTATATTATTTGGATGTTCTTGAATTTATAAAAGATTTTAAAATTAATAGATTTCAAATAATTTCCTTTTATTTTATTTTTATATTTTTAAAATAAAATGTAGTTTAACAATTAATAAATAATAATATTATTATTTTATTTATTATATCCAAATATTGTATATTAAAAAATTATTTAAAAAATAAAAAATATATACACACCATATATATTATATTTAAAATTAGAATGAGATGATCATGGATGGGGTTCGCCAAAAAAGAGAAATTTAACAAAACAATATATTCCCTCCGTCCCGCACCAAGGGTGCATTTTGCTTTTTTGCGCGTGGATTAAGGAGTATTATTATTTAATGTGTAGTGGCTAGTTGTATTAGTGGGAGTGTGGACCCCATATTTTAATTGTATTAGTGGGTGAGTATGTGACCCATGTGTATAAAAAAGGAAAGAGGACCCTTTAGGTGGGACTGTAACAACAAATATTGTATTTATAATAAAATAAACACAGGAGAATTACAATGATAATCCAGATGGATTAAACTTGATGATTAAGGAAACAATCTCTATCAATCCTCTGATTATTCTCTCGAACCAATTTGGCTTGACGTTGACTTTGACTTTGACTGCGTTGATTGCGTTGACTGTGTGTGTGTTGAGTCGGATCTTCAGTTGAAGCTTGTCCGAACTCGGATTTGGGACCTTATAACGTTAATCCAGAAGCGTCGAGCTTTTGTTTGGATTAAACGTACTTGATCCTAATAACACTCGATCTGGGGGGCTTAGCACCTTAATCCCGGGTCGTATGCTGTTCTTGACGCGAAGAACACCGAATAACTCAGTTTATAAAGAACGCTTGATTTGGGGGGCTCCGCACCTTAATCCCGAATCGTTTGCCGTTCTTGACTTGAAGATGCTTGAAGATCTCAAGGGAGCGCTGCTCGTGTTCTTGATCTCTTCAGAGCGTTTATGTCTTCAAGTACTTGAGTGTGTGTGTAATGAATGGAGGAGGACTCCTTATATAGGTGAAGGAATGAGCATGCCCCATAAATAACTTGCAATCTGATTGGTCTATAACAGATTTGGCCTGGTTCTGCAGGCTTGCGCCGTTCCAAATATATCACAGCCTGATTGGTCATTGCTTAATTTGACCTGATTCTGGAACCTTCCATGCTTTACTTAACTTATGGGTCAAGCTTTACTTAATTTAAATCCTACTTAATTTGTTGGGTATTAAATTAATTATCAATTATTTATTAATCTATTTTAGGAATTAATTTATTAAATCCCCAAAATAAAATATAATAAATTAAAATTGATATTTAATCAATAAAATCCACGTGTCGCCATTTGATTGGACCGTGAATTTTAATTGCTTACAAATGCCCCCTTGCGATTTGTTCACGGACAGAATGTCTTGTTGTGAAGGAATCGCAAAAGATTTGTTTCTTGTTCACCAAGATTTCATGAACCTTACCCAAAATTATCAAAGTTATTTGTAGTAAAGAATCTCCTACAATTTTGTAGAGCTTGCGCACCTCACAATAATGTCCATAATTATCCATGAGTCCACTAGTAATTTCCATAATTATCCATGAATAATTTCCATAATTATCCATGAGTCCACAAGTAATTTCCATAATTATCCATGAATCCACTACTATATAAGGGTATTTCATGAACTCAATTTTTTATCAAAGCTATTCAACAAACAAGATAATCACTTCAATTCTTGGTTCTTCCTTCTCTTATTTGAATTTTCCTCTTTCTTTCCAAAGTGTAACATGAAGTGTTTCTAAATTTTTTTCCTCTTCTTCAGCATTGGTCCAAGAGGCTGTCAAGACAAAATACTCAATCAAAACACATCATCCAAAGAATTCAATTTACAAGTTTAAGCTTTCAATTCCTTAATTTGCTATTTTTTTGAACTGTTTATTCGTCTTGTTTGCTTGTTGCTCCTGCCTTCGACCAAGAACTTAGTAACATGCTTGTCCTCGCCCCTCTTTCTCTTCCGAGAAATCGACGGTGAGCCTTGTCCTTGCTATTCTTTCTCTTCTGAGAAATCGATAGCGAGCCTTGTCCTCGCCCCTCTTTCTCATTGGAGAAAATCTACGGCGATCCTCGTCCTTGCTATTCTTTCTCTTCTGAGAAATCGATAGCGAGCCTTGTCCTCGCCCCTCTTTCTCATTGGAGAAAATCTACGGCGAGCCTCGTCCTTGCTATTCTTTCTCTTCTGAGAAATCGATAGCGAGCCTTGTCCTCGCCCCTCTTTCTCATTGGAGAAAATCTACGGCGAGCCTCGTCCTTGCTATTCTTTCTCTTCTGAGAAATCGATAGCGAGCCTTGTCCTCGCCCCTCTTTCTCATTGGAGAAAATCTACAGCGAGCCTCGTCCTTGCTATTCTTTCTCTTCTGAGAAATCGATAGCGAGCCTCGTCCTTGCTATTCTTTCTCTTCTGAGAAATCGATAGCGAGCCTTGTCCTCGCCCCTCTTTCTCATTGGAGAAAATCTACGGCGAGCCTCGTCCTTGCTATTCTTTCTTTTCTGAGAAATCGATAGCGAGCCTTGTCCTCGCCCCTCTTTCTCATTGGAGAAAATCTACGGCGAGCCGTTCACCAAGGGTTGATGTAGAGGTTGATTCTCGCCGGCAGCCTGTGCGGCCTGACGGTTTTGGCCATAACTCCCTCGTCTGATCTCTGATTTAGGTGATCTATGCGCCAAATCGAACCTCTCTTCAAGGGCTTTCCAACGGTGTATCACACGTCCAGATCAGACTTCTGTACAATTTTATAGAATTTGTACAAGTTGGCGGACAGAAACAACCTTCTGGTCTTCTGTTGTATTCCTAAGCCACGTCTTGACGTTGGTGTGGGTAACGATCTACAAGACGATCTCAGTCTACAACCCTACTATTTCTCACGGTGTTTATGTGTGTGTTACTGTACTTTCCCATCTTTCTTTTCTGAGAAATCTACGGCGAGCCGTAATTTTTCAAACGGCAGTTCGACGTGTGTTTCGCCACCACATTAGTGTTCGAGTGAGCATCATGCTCCAGTAGTTGGTTCCCTTCAGGTCCCGTGTTTCCCATAAGTATTTGTCGACCACCAGCGGCTGCCATTCTGTTACATCAGCGTGCGACAACTGTCGGCGTTTGAGAATTGTAAGGGGACGATGGCTAAGCTCTGCTTCCAATAATGGCAGCATGCAATCCTCGATGAGGGAGACTAAATCGCACCTGGAAGCGGCGACGCTCGGGCACTGGTAGTAGTATACTCTTTCCTGCGACGGCTTGAAGTCTGCTTCTAACGGTGGTAGCACGCAATCCTCGACGAGGGATCAGCGGCTGAATCGCGATGGAAAATGGCAACGGTGGTGCTTTGCTTTCCGGCGATGGCTTACTGTGGCGGCTGCTTGCTGCGTGCTTTAATGGTTTTGCAAGGATGCGAGTTTACCTGCTGTTTATGCACATGTTTACGGAGAGAGGTAATGGGTGCCAATCGGAAGCGGAATCGACCGTGTGGTATCTTATGGTAATGGCAGCGCACGATTCTCGATCGGGAGATCGGCGTCTGTCGGGCGTTACTGGCACGTGATCGCTTGGTGTTACTATGGAAAGAGCAAAACATGGTGTCATTGATATGGGTATCGAGCTTCACTGATAGAGTATTCTGAACTTCCCTCTGGAAAAAGTGGCCAAACGGCCGAGGACAGCAAGAGCAGCAGCGATAGTGCACTGGTGACGCCGCATTTCCGGTGAGAGACATGCTATTGCCGATGATGGCTTGGCAATGTTGAGACGTCTATCTGATCTGGGTGAAGAGCGTCGGAATGATGAGAGACAGCAGCATCTTCAGTAGCACCATCCAACGTAGTGTCCAACTACCGTCTTCTCATTGCCAACCTTTCGCTTCTCAACTCATGCTTCAACTTAGTGTTTGACTCAAAAACTCAACGTGAATAACCTGAATTATGACTGAACTTAGCAAAGTGCTAAGCTGCCTACGTACCCCTTTTAAGAAGATCAAGTCATAACGTAGTTCAAAGGGACATGATTTGGTTTTGAATGGGGGGTGCCGTACACAGTTTATACTCATGCGGGCCAGGAGTGACTATTCTTTAACCACTTTAGACAAAGTAGGATATTTAATGCTTTAACCACTTAAAATATCTGAGTGGGGTGAATTAATAGTTTAACCACATATAATTACCTTTGGTGGGTGTCATGCACAGTTTATACTCATGCGGACCAGGAGTTCGTCGTACACAGTTTATACTCATGCGGACCAGGAGTTCGTCGTACACAGTTTATACTCATGCGGACTAGGAGTAACATGCAGTTTAGGCTCATGCGTCAAGGAGCGTTGTACATGTATTTATTTTACGCGTAGTAGCGTTTCAAGAACTTCCCATTTATAGGGCCAATGTTCACGCCATCCTCTGAGATCAACTTGTATGCGCCATTTGTGTAGGCTTCCTTCATAACATGAGGGCCATCCCACTTGGGTAGAAACTTATTTCCAACGCGATGGGTGACTACTATAGGTCTTCTCACAGCAAGCACCAAATCACCAACTTGAAAAGAACGTACCCTCACTTTCTTGTTGTATGTTCTAGAAAGGCGAGATTGGTAACACTCAAGTCTTTGTTGTGCTTCCAACCTCTTTTCATCTAACGCTTCTAACTCTTGAAGACGTAACTTTGCATTTTCTTCCTCGGTGAGGCCTTCTTGTATGGCCATCCTCAAAGAAGGGATTTGCTTTTCGAGAGGCACAACAGCCTCAACACCATACACCAAGGAATACGGAGTGGCTTGAGTAGGTGTTCTATAGGTGGTGCGGTATGCCCATAAAGCTTCATTTATTCTTTCATGCCAATCTCTTTTCGACTTGGACACCACCTTCTTTAAAAAACTACACAATGTCTTATTGAAAGCTTCGGCAAGACCATTAGAAGCTGCGTTATACATTGAAGATTTCTTTTGTTTGAAATCAAACTTCTCACATAGCTTATCAATCCAACTGTTGCTGAACTGCTTTCCATTATCAGTGACGATGTAGCGCGGAATACCATATCTATAAATGATGTTGATCCGGATGAAATCAGCAACATTTTCTTTCTTCACTTCCCTTAGAGGCACAGCTTCGGCCCAATTTGAAAAGTAATCAGTTGCCGCAAGAATGTAGAGATGACCACCAGATGACTTTGTTGTAAGTGGCCCCACCACATCTAAACCCCAAGCATCAAAAGGCCACGAAGCGACTGTCGGATATAAAGGCTCCGGAGGTTGATGAATCAAATTTACATGAAACTGACAAGCTTGACATCTTTGTGCGTAATCCATGCAATCCTTCACCATGGTTGGCCAATAGTAGCCCATCCTTTTAATTCTGAAATGTAGCTTCGGTCCGGATTGATGAGCACCGCAAATTCCGGAGTGAGCCTCCTCCATTGCTTGAATAGTTTCTTCCTTACCCAAGCATCTCAAGAAAATTCCATCGAATGATCTTCTATAAAGTATACCCTTGAAATAGATGAACCGAGGTGCCCGACGCCGAATATCAACCCTTTGTCGTGGATCGTTAGGCAACTTATCATATTTCAGATAATCCACAAGTGGTTGGCGCCAATCTTCTTCTTCAATTTCAAAAACCTCCACCACATGATTTTCAACTTCTTCATAATCATCATCTTCAAAGATGGGTGGTACAACCCAACTTCTACACACCAGTATTTGAATTTGCATTTCTGGCATAGCTATAGTTGATGCTAATTTAGCGAGGGCGTCAGCTTGCTTATTCTCTCTTCTAGACAGATGCTTAATATCAACATCACCGAGATAACCCATAAGCTTTTGAACATACTTGTAATAGGGGAACAACTCAGGCTTCTTCACTTCATACACTCCAAGGAGTTGATTTATTACCAATAGCGAATCACCATACACTCTAAGGTGTAGTTGTTTTATATCGACGGCCATCTCTAAACCAAGTATAAGTGCTTGATACTCAGCCACATTGTTAGAGCAATTTTCTGTTAAGGAAAATGAGAAGGGTAGAACTTCACCACTGGATGTTACAAACACGACTCCCGCACCAGCTCCCTCTCTATGAGATGCTCCATCGAAATACATCTTCCAAGCAGAAACTATGTCCACAGTGAAAGCATCTTCATCGGGGAGTTCATCAGATAGTTCCCATTCAGCAGGCATTGGATGATCAGCTAGAAAATCTGCCAACACTTGTCCTTTTACGGCCTTTTGAGGGACGTACATGATCTTAAACTGTTGCAGTTGGAGATACCATCTTGCAAGCCGATCAGAGAGTACTGGTTTTGGTATGACAAATTTTAGTGGGTTGGCTTTCGAAACTAGCCGAACTGTGTGAGCTTGAAAATAATGTTTCAACTTCTGAATTACGAAGATAAGGGATAAGCAAATCTTCTCAATGGGTGAATATTTCAACTCGTTTGGAGTCATGGTTCTACTTAGATAATATAGAGCTCTTTCTTTACCATCATCATTTTCTTGTGCAAGTAAAGCTCCCACAGAACGCTCTTGAGCAGCTAGATAAAAGACTAATGGACGTCCCGGTATTGGAGCACTCAACACTGGTGCCTTCATCAAGTATTCTTTAATGCTGTTGAAAGCATTATTGCAAGCTTCATCCCATTCGAATATGCTGTCTTTCTTCATGAGATGACTAAATGGTTGGCATCGGCCAGCTAAGTTTGATATGAATCTCCTTAAGTATGCCAACTTTCCTTGCAGACTTTTGAGTTCATGTATGTTCCGAGGCACATGCATTTTCATGATTGCGTCAATCTTTGCCTTCTCAATCTCAATCCCTCGACGGCGAACAATAAACCCAAGAAATTTCCCGGATGAAACTCCAAATGCACACTTGAGCGGATTCATCTTGAGTTGATGCTCTCTTAATCGTTCAAACACTCGCCTTAGATCATGGAAATGATCTTTCTTTTCCTTTGATTTCACCACAATATCATCAACATAACATTCGATAATCTTATGAAGCATGTCATCAAATATCTTTTGCATGGCTCGCTGATAAGTGGCACCAGCATTCTTTAAGCCAAATGGCATAACATTATAGCAATATATTCCTTTCGGAGTACGAAGGGCTGTCTTATCTTGATCCTCAGGAGCCAAACCAATTTGATTGTAGCCAGATGACCCATCCATAAATGAAAGGACCTCATGCCCCGTTGTTGCATCAATCATGAGTTCAGTAATTGATAATGAAAAGTCATCTTTCGGACATGCCATATTCAAATCTCGGAAATCAACACATACTCTGAGTTGTCCATTTTTCTTTCTTACCGGCACGATATTGGAAATCCATGTAGGATATTTGACTTCTCGGATCTTGCCTGTTTCAAGAAGCTTATTAACCTCGTCCTCAATCAAAGGAATCAACTCTGGTCGAAATCGACGCTGCATTTGTTTAACTGGCCGAGTTCCTTTTTTAATGGACAAGTGGTGCACTGCGATTTTTGGATCTAAGCCTGGCATTTCTTTATGTGACCATGCAAAGACATCTCTGAATTCTCGCAAAAGGCTGACATACTTTGTTTCTTCCTCAACATTTAGCAGAGCACTTATGTAGGTAGGACGTGGGTCATTTTCATCACCTAAGTTAATTTCTTTCAACTCATCAACAGTGGCTTTCACTCCTTCTTCAAATTGTGGAGGGGCATTATTGAGAGTGAAATTTCACGTATTTTAGGTCTCACATTACACCGTTTTTGATAGAATGTGGCCATGATTTTGTATAAAATGACATGGTTTTCATATCTTGCATAATTAAGATGCTACTAAGGTGTTTTGTTGAGTTTTGAAGGGTAAAACATGATCAAAAGTTCAAAGTTGGAATGAGGAGTGAAAGTGAGAAGGAATGCTGAAAAATACAGTCCATGTTGCACAAATTTCTGTATTCTTATAGAAGTCCAAATTGATCATATGATATATGGTTGGAAAGCCACAGAAGAGAGGGTCGTTTTGACATAAAGAACACCCCAATTGAATTCCAAACGAGAAAGTTATGATCAAAGTGCTAACGTCGCACATGCTGTACCGAGGAGCCACTTTGCATGACTTTTTACATATTCAAATATTAGAGTTTCTGAGAGTTCTTTATATGGATAGAAAGCCAAGGAAGAGAGGAACGCGTGAGTACAAAAATCACTCAAATCAGAGTCCGTATGAAGAAGTTATACTCAAAACGGTGAGATCGCGCAGTGCAGTTTCTGCAGCTCGGCGGGTAGCTCGCGGCGAGCGGCCCTTCCACGTGCCCAAAAGCTGCCGAGCTGGGGTCCCTCAGAGCCCACACGATGGCCCCATTCCAACCATATGCTGCTCGGCTGGTTTGGGGGCCGCTCGGCCATGAGCTCGGCTCGAGCAAGGTGCCGAGCGGCCCAAAATCGGGCCCAGACGAGACATGTTCGATGCAGCAGCGTATATATACCCTCAAGTCACGATTCTGAAGCAGTTTCGATCGCGAAAAAGCCCTGCATCAGTCCTAGAAACAATTAGGGAGATCGAGACACAAATTGGAGAAAACCCATCATCAATTCACACCTCCAACACCTCCATATCAGATTTACAACCTGATTTCACCATCCATCCACTTCCAAGAGGGTTCCAAGTGCTAATCAAGGGAGAATCGAGCAATTGGAGAGACGGAGAAGGAACGAAAGACTACGTCTACACTAGGGTTTCATAATTCCTATCTTTTTCTTCCTTTTACTTTGATTATTGTTATGAATTGCTTAGCCATGAGGATTGCTTGTAATCTCATGGGCTAATTTCCTATACAGTTCTAGGGTTTGATGGATTGATTTAATTGATTTGGGGATTTAGACCAAAGATTGGGATTTTATGCAGTTGAGCTTTTGATTCTACTTATTTTACTAAGACATGTTAATCTGCTTCGTAACGTCTTCATAATATATTCATGACATCCGCTATAATGCTTGGATTATTGTGTTAGCTTGTGTGCGTTCATGATTGGTATTGTCTATCTGTTAGGGATTAGAGTAGCTCCGCTATAAGCACTTTAATTTCATGAACTGGTGAATCGAATACTTGATTAGTTTAGTGGAACAATGCAATTAGACAATCAAGTAGGAAGTGAATAGAACCTTGTAGTAATTCCAGAAAATATCTTGTTAGTCGAACTTACCATCCGGAGGTATTGTTGTTCGCTGGATTAGTATCTAGGAATAAGGCTTGGTAATATTTGCGCACCTTAGGATTTAAACCAGATTAAATTGTTAGCTTTGAATCGAATCATATTCGGTGGGATAACAGGGATATGTGGTGTATTTTCAGTGAAACTGCATGAATGAACAATCGTAAGTTTAATAACCCAAATTAATTGGTCAATACCTGATACCTTAGAACTGTTTGTTATCTCTTGATTAGACACTTGCTTTTATTTTACTTTGCTTTTAATTAATTCAATTATTTAATATTTCGTTAATTAGATTAATTCACAACAAAACATTGGAAATTGGTTACTCAATTCTGATTAATTAGTAATTTATAGAATAAATAAATAATTAGTTGTCTCAGTGGGATCGATAATTTAACTTGGGTGCTTGCTGCTACAATTGATATCCTTACACTTGAGGATTTAATTATAGTGCGCAATAAAAGCCTAACAAGTTTTTGGCGCCGTTGTGCCGGGGACAGTTTTAATTATTTATTTTCTTTTATTACTTAGTTAATTAGAATATTTTCTTTGGGATTTAATTGTTTTACTTTGGATTTTTCTTGAAGTTGCATGCAAACTAGGTCAAAGACGAGAGCACAAGATCTTGAATTTGATCCGGAAATTGAAGCTTCTGCGAGGAAAAGAAGAGTAAAATCAAAGAATACCAAAGCACCTCCTAAAGCAATTTTAGAGGAGGAAGAAGTGCAGATTGAGAATCAGGCTATCCTAGAAGAGGCTGAATCGGAGTTTGAATCAGAATCTGAGACAGAACCTGAAACAGCATCAATGGGAGAAAGAGTCGATGAGGATGACATCGTCATCCGAGAAACATTCAAGTCCACCAATCTAGGAGGTTCAGGCGTAGTTGGAGCCATTCAAGCTGATGAAACGAACGACATAAGGCCAGCCCTGATTCATATGGTGGAGAAAAACCCCTTTGCTGGAGGCATTTTTTATGAGCCCTATGGCCATCTTAAGCGTTTCAACAGCTACATGGATACAGTGAAAGCTGCTGATGCTACTAATGATAGATGGAAGATGAGGCTTTTTCAGTTTTCATTGGTTGATAAGGCAAGGGAGTGGTATGATAAGCTAAAGGGAGACAGTTGCTCAAACTGGACTGAGTTGCAGCAGTTGTTCGTGGATCGATTTATGCCACCAGGAAAGGTTCTTTTACTGAAACAGGAGATCAATCAATTCAAGCAGCGAAGAGATGAGTCATTTGGAGAGGCTTGGGAAAGGTTTACTGATGCGTTGAGGAGATGCCCTCAGCATGGATTCAAAAAGTCTCAACTCATCAGTGTCTTCTATAATGGCCTTGACAACGAAGCGAGAGTGTTGGTTGATGCTTCTGCTAGAGGAACAATCTTTGGCAAGACATCCAATGCAGTAGAGAAATTGTTTGATGATATCTCTTTGAACTCAAGGGATTGGCCATCTGAGAGGATCCGAGGGACTTATATACTTGGTAAAGTTGCAAAGGTTGAAGAGAAATTTTCTGAAGCTGATAAGAATGATAAGGTTGTCGCTCAATTGGAACAGATGAATAAAAACCTGATTACTCTGATATCAGGTAATAATGGGGGAGGCAACCGAGGGCCTGCAAGTGATGATGTGGTGATGAACCTTCAAGAGGTCGAGGATGCTAATTGGGCTATAGGGCAGAGTCTTCAAGGTTCGAGAGCTCCTCAAAATTGGCAAGGAAATAGGTACCCTCAAGGTAATTCAAATCAAAGGAATAACCAAGGGGGAGGTCCTAATAATCAAGGAGGCAATTGGCATAATCACAGGCATGAGAACTTCTCTTATTCAAATCCGAATAATGCAGTTCCATATCCTCCTAATTTTGTTCATGGTGCTAAAACTGAAGAAGGAAAGTCTAGTATTGATGATGTGTTGGCCAGGTATATGAAGAAGACTGATGGAGATATTGACAAGATTAATAACTGCATTGTTCTAATGGATTCAAATATGACAAAGCAGCATGAAGAAGTGAACAAGCAGTTGAAGAGTTTGTCATATAACATAGGGCAGATCTCCACTACAGTAAATCAGCAGCAAGTGCAGTTGCAGAAAGGGAAGTTTCCTTCGGATACGGAAATCAACCCGAAGGAGTGCCATGCGATCACTTTGAGATCTGCAAAGCAGTGTAAAGGTACGAAACTAATGCAGGACGTCACAGAATTGATGCAGAATGATACAGAACAAAAGTAGAACGAAACAGGGGTGGAGCAGAACAAAGATGGTGCCGCTCGGCCACCCGCTCGCGGTGAGCTAGATGCCGAGCTGGCTCAACTGTCGTCGAGTGGCCCGCCAGCCGGTTCAGAAGGGCTCTCCGATTCAGCTGGAACCCAGCTCGGCTCAGTTGCCCCTCAGCTCGAGCCGAGCGAGCCATCCTCCGGGATTTTCTGCACGTCCGACTTCCATGCAGAACCAATCTGATCTGGAAATTTTTGATAAAAAGTGGCAGAGAGCGAAGAAACTGAGAGAAGCGGAACAGGTATTCGAGAGAGACAGTCTGGGACTTCCGATAACAAAGGTACCAATTCCTTTCCCTCAGAGATTCTTGTCGAAGAGCCTTGATGAGAAGTTTCGTAAGTTCGCTGATGTTATGAGGGATGTCCAAGTCACTATTCCTTTCTCGGAAGCATTGGAAGAGATGCCACATTATTCAAGGTTCATCAAGGAACTTATCTCCAGAAAGAGGAAGCTTAACAGTGTGGAGACAGTGAATTTGACAGAGAACTGCAGCTCTATTATTCAGAAAAAGCTTCCAGAAAAATTGAAGGATCCAGGGAGCTTCATCATTCCCTGTGAGATTGGAAAAAGACCATCTAGGAGAGCACTGTGTGATTTAGGAGCCAGTATAAATTTGATGTCTTTATCAGTGTTCAAGAAGCTTGATTTGGGGGAGTTGAAACCTGCGTCTGTTGCCCTACAGTTAGCAGATCGATCGTTGACATACCCCGAGGGAGTGATTGAAGATGTGCTAGTGAAGGTGTCGAATTTGACTTTTCCTGTGGATTTCCTTGTACTTGACATGGAGGATGAAAAGGATGGTGCGCCTCTGATCTTGGGGCGTCCATTCCTTGCAACTGGAAGGGCTCTGATTGATGTGTTCAAAGGAGAGTTGAGGCTTAGGGCTGATGATAAGGAGATTGTCTTTTCTTTGAATAAGGAGATGCAGTGGCCCACGGATCAGCAGCAGTGCAAGTCTGTGGATGTAGTGGACGCAGTGCATGATGAGAACTTTATCCTTTCTGATGCAGAGTTTGAGAATTTGTCTAATGATGCATGTATTGATTATCTTGAGAAGCTATTTTCATTGGGCAATGCTAGTGTGAATCGGAATAAGAGGTCCACTGTTGAAGTGAGGATGAAGCCTACTGCTAAGGAAGAGAAGCAAAAGAGCCAAAGCATTGAGGTGGTAGAGGAGATCGCAGGACCAGACGTATCTCTTACTTTTCCTACTACTAATTCTAATGTGATATTTGATAATCTTTTAGTTGCAGTAAAGATGGATGATCCATATCTGAAGCCTCCGAACATACCTCCGGATTTTTATTCTTATATTGATGTTGAAAATTCTAACTTGTTTGATCCTTGTTTTGCTACACATGTTGAGCCTACAATTGAGTAGAGGATTGACAAGAAGGACTCAAGACAGTCATGGGAGGAAAAGAATTCAAAGGATCATGTTGGAGTGACAAAGAAGGGTGAGATGATTGGTGAAGTAAATAAGAGAGGAAAGAAGTACCTTAAGGTACGAATGCGAGAGAGCTGTCCTCCGATCCAGTAGTTGAAAAGAGGTATCCCGTCGTGACTCTCCGACGTTAAACATGAGCGCTTGTTGGGGGCTGTCCCTTCCGTTTTATTGCTTTTATATGTCTGTGTTGGTGTAGGAGTTTTATTAGGTGTTGCTTGACTACGGTATATACTTCTTTGCAAACTTAGTTTCTCACTTCGTTTAATCTAAGTTTGGGGGGGGTAACGTACATACCTTGTCTTGCAGTGTCGAAATAGAATTTTTACATTGTGTTGTTGCTTGGAGAGTCGATTTTTTGCGGATTCTTAATATTTTTTATTTATTTGAGAATATTGAGGGTTCGATTTTTTGCGATTTTTCAGGTTTCGTGTTTTGTGGTGTTTATTGTTTGTTTTGTGTTAATCCTAGTGTCGGTGTAGTCAATTTATGGTTCTCTAGGATGATTTCTAATTTTTTTATGGCACTTGATTATATGTGTGATTGTGTTTGAGAAGCAGTGTGAGATTGTGCTTGGATATTGAGATACTTGAAATTTATTTATGTGCATGAAAGATTAGCTATGTAACTTTATTAGGATTGCTCGTTCATTCCTACAGTCATGTGAGATTTTGATCCTTTTGAAATCATGACAAATTGCATGATTCAGTTTATTCTTGTGAGTGTCGTTCATACACACGTATTCTAGAACTTGGCTTTATATCTTGCTTGAAGCTACGTGTTTAATTGAATGATAGGAAATGATCTTAGGCCATCTTTGTTATTTATTAGTCATTAGCCAAATTATTATCCTACCTATTGAAAATATCCGTAGTCAACCCTTTTGAGCATAAAAGCCTTATTTGTTGGAAGCCTACGTGATTAGCCAATTGATCCCTTTTGCTAGCCTTTAAAAAATTCCTACCTAGTAGAGAGTTGAAGGAATCAAGTTGGTGTCTTGTGATGAAGTATATAAGGAGAAATAAGTTGGAAGTGATGAAATTTGTTGAAGAGAGTGGTTAAATTGTTGCATAAAGGGGTAGTGCCCGAAACTGGTACCCCATGAAAAGGGTAGTGCCTGAAACTGGTACCCTTATTTGAAAAAGAAAAAAAAAAAAAGAAAAGAGGGAAGAAGAAAAAAAATTTCTAGTAAGGATGTGGTGTTCAAAAGTGAAGGAGGAATCAAATTGCAAGAAGCATTGAAGAGCGTTGAAGAAGAAAGAAGAACATAAAGCTGTTTGTTGAAAAGCTGTAAGTCTTCTTTGATTCTCTACTAGTGATTGAGTCACCTTATCCATATACTCCCTACCTTTACCAAAGAGCCAACATTACAACCTAATGCAAGACCTTTGTGATCCTATTGTTGAAATTATCCCTTTAGTCGAGAGTTGAGATTATTGTCAAGCTTATGGTTACGCGTGTGTTTGAATTGACTTTGAGTGTAAATACCTTACCCTGAAGTGTATATCTCACACTTGAGCGATGAGCGTAAATACTACCCGTGAGAATGGTGGATGAGCATTCCGAAAAAGTGAAGTAGTTGATTTGAATTGTATGTTCTTAGATGGATGGTTGTCTTAGTATTTGAAGTATGATTTTTTAATTGTTATATTTTCTTGGATGTGAAGTTGTGAAATTTCCTCTCAATTACTCTATTGGTTTTATATGTCGTTGCCTCGGGACGAGCAACAGGTAAGTTTGGGGGTTTGTTGAGAGTGAAATTTCACGTATTTTAGGTCTCACATTACACCGTTTTTGATAGAATGTGGCCATGATTTTGTATAAAATAACATGGTTTTCATATATTGCATAATTAAGATGCTACTAAGGTGTTTTGTTGAGTTTTGAAGGGTAAAACATGATCAAAAGTTCAAAGTTGGAATGAGGAGTGAAAGTGAGAAGGAATGCTGAAAAATACAGTCCATGTTGCACAAATTTCTGTATTCTTATAGAAGTCCAAATTGATCATATGATATATGGTTGGAAAGCCACAGAAGAGAGGGTCGTTTTGACATAAAGAACACCCCAACTGAATTCCAAACGAGAAAGTTATGATCAAAGTGCTAACGTCGCACATGCTGTACCGAGGAGCCACTTTGCATGACTTTTTACATATTCAAATATTAGAGTTTCTGAGAGTTCTTTATATGGATAGAAAGCCAATGAAGAGAGGAACGCGTGAGTACAAAATCACTCAAATCAGAGTCCGTATGAAGAAGTTATACTCAAAACGGTGAGATCGCGCAGTGCAGTTTCTGCAGCTCGGCGGGTAGCTCGCGGCGAGCGGCCCTTCCACGTGCCCAAAAGCTGCCGAGCTGGGATCCCTCAGAGCCCACACGATGGCCCCATTCCAACCATATGCTGCTCGGCTGGTTTGGGGGCCGCTCGGCCATGAGCTCGGCTCGAGCAAGGTGCCGAGCGGCCCAAAATCGGGCCCAGACGAGACCTGTTCGATGCAGCAGCGTATATATACCCTCAAGTCACGATTCTGAAGCAGTTTCGATCGCGAAAAAGCCCTGCATCAGTCCTAGAAACAATTAGGGAGATCGAGACACAAATTGGAGAAAACCCATCATCAATTCACACCTCCAACACCTCCATATCAGATTTACAACCTGATTTCACCATCCATCCACTTCCAAGAGGGTTCCAAGTGCTAATCAAGGGAGAATCGAGCAATTGGAGAGACGGAGAAGGAACGAAAGACTACGTCTACACTAGGGTTTCATAATTCCTATCTTTTTCTTCCTTTTACTTTGATTATTGTTATGAATTGCTTAGCCATGAGGATTGCTTGTAATCTCATGGGCTAATTTCCTATACAGTTCTAGGGTTTGATGGATTGATTTAATTGATTTGGGGATTTAGACCAAAGATTGGGATTTTATGCAGTTGAGCTTTTGATTCTACTTATTTTACTAAGACATGTTAATCTGCTTCGTAACGTCTTCATAATATATTCATGACATCCGCTATAATGCTTGGATTATTGTGTTAGCTTGTGTGCGTTCATGATTGGTATTGTCTATCTGTTAGGGATTAGAGTAGCTCCGCTATAAGCACTTTAATTTCATGAACTGGTGAATCGAATACTTGATTAGTTTAGTGGAACAATGCAATTAGACAATCAAGTAGGAAGTGAATAGAACCTTGTAGTAATTCCAGAAAATATCTTGTTAGTCGAACTTACCATCCGGAGGTATTGTTGTTCGCTGGATTAGTATCTAGGAATAAGACTTGGTAATATTTGCGCACCTTAGGATTTAAACCAGATTAAACTGTTAGCTTTGAATCGAATCATATTCGGTGGGATAACAGGGATATGTGGTGTATTTTCAGTGAAACTGCATGAATGAACAATCGTAAGTTTAATAACCCAAATTAATTGGTCAATACCTGATACCTTAGAACTGTTTGTTATCTCTTGATTAGACACTTGCTTTTATTTTACTTTGCTTTTAATTAATTCAGCTATTTAATATTTCGTTAATTAGATTAATTCACAACAAAACATTGGAAATTGGTTACTCAATTCTGATTAATTAGTAATTTATAGAATAAATAAATAATTAGCTGTCTCAGTGGGATCGATAATTTAACTTGGGTGCTTGCTGCTACAATTGATATCCTTACACTTGAGGATTTAATTATAGTGCGCAATAAAAGCCTAACAGGCATCTTCAGCATCTACTTCCTCCATTTGAGAATCTTCCACAGCAGTAATATGATTGGTGGAAGCTACACTTTCTCTATCATCACTATCATCTTTAGTAAAGATGATTCTTCGTACCTTAGCTTTCAATTCTCTTCCACTTGAGATAGTCAAGATATTTTGCCGCTTGATACGAGATGGATTTTGACTCCGGAGTTTTCGGAGGTTAAGGGACTTGACATGATTTTGCCTCCTACACTTCCCTTTACAGGGTCCAAGCCTTTCGAAGACACTCCCAAGCCTTTCAAAAACAGATATTCTCTTGACTTCCCTACTACTTGCGTCAAACATATCCTCCGTGGATAAAGCTTCTCCCTCGGTGATATAATTTGTACTTGCTCTTCTAATTGCAATGCGGACTGGCTTTTGAGGGACATATCCCAAACCTGGCTTAGCCTTCTTAATAGTGTGACCATCATTTTTCAATATTTTCTGAGTAACATTGAGCCCATGTCCTGGTGGGTTGATAGTTTCTTGACACACATTGCTCGCCATCGCTTTTTCCCTTGGTTCATAACCAGCCTTCATAAGGAGTTTATAAGCTTGTGGACTATACGACTTGATTATTTTGGCTTCAAACACTTCACCGTGTTCGGTCTTTGGTCCTTCAATAGGACGTGTGAATCCTTTGAGTGGTGGAGAAGAAGGCCTATTTGCATCAATTTTTGTTAGAGGCAATGTCAACTCTTCCGAGGTCTCAAGCCCTTTGCCTTTGTTCTCCTTGAGAGTGGCAGATGATGTACTACCTTCCTCATTCATTATTTTTTTACTGCCCCCATTATCTTGTACTGAGGCTTCTTCACGCTTTACTTCCTTTGTACTCTTGAAGAAATATTTAGCATCGGCAAAGTAAGCTTCAGCTTCAGTAAATGGCTTGTCGTCACCGAATACTCTTTTCACGTTGTCACCTTCACTATATTTGAAGCACTGGTGTAATGTAGAAGGAATCACGACATTCTCATGTAGCCATGGACGCCCCAAAAGCATGTTGTAGGAAGTTTTTGCATCAATAACATGGAAAAGGACTGTGGATTTCATCTCATCAATTAGCAAATCAAGAACTATTGTGCCGAGAGTCCTTTGCCCCTCATGGTTGAACCCTTGGATCATCAATCGGCTATGGTTGAGTTCATCCAGTGGTTTTTCTATCTTCTTCAACATTCTTAAGGACAAAATGTTCACTGCCGAACCTCCATCAATAAGTATGCGATTCACTCGCATCCCTTTAGTGTAACCAGTCACAAATAGAGGTCGATTATGAGATTGCATACCCAACAACATATCTTCATCCGTGAAGGTCACCTTCATGGAGTAAGCTTTACCCTTAGTTTCAAGTTGTTCGCTTTCATTGTCCTCATTCACGACATGACATGAGCCTCCATTATGACTTTCTTTTACAGAAGTGAAGTTTATGCCCGCCTCATCTTCTAACACGATTTTCCCTTCCTTAGCTAGTTGCATGATCTTTTCCTTAAGAACGAAACAATCATGAATTGGATGACTCACCAACCTATGATACTTGCAGTATTTTGGGTCATTAGTTCGGCCGGCTTCTTCTGGACATTTCATCTCAGGAAGATCAAGGAGTTTGTTTTTCATTAGATCATCGAATATACCAGAAATGTCTGAATTCAGAAATGGATACTCATTTTCTTGCATCTCTTTCAGAGTTAACCTTCTTTGCCCCCACTCTTGGGCAACTTACTTCCCTTTGTCTTTCTTGTCATTTTCATTCTTTCGAACCTTGACCGTCATAATATTTGTGGCCATTGACTCTTTGTTGGAATTTTTAGCATAGGACTTGCCCCCCTTTTTGAAATCTTGTTTATCTTTAGACTTGTAGGAGTCCGACATCGGTGAATGTTTGATTCCACTAGCAGCCATACTTAATTCCATGTCATGGGCCCTAGTAGCCAATTCTTCGAAAGTCTTAGGTTGAATTCCTTTGAGTATATAAAGGAGATTCCATTCCATCCCTTGGATACACATCTCAATAGCAGACTCTCCGGATAATCGGTCCTTGCAATTTAAACTCAAATTTCTCCATTGATTGATATAATCAATCACATGTTCTTCCTTCAACTGACGAGTATTAGTTAACTCAGTCATGCTAACAGTTCTCCTCGTGCTGTAGAAACGATTAAGGAACTCATGTTCCATTTGTGCCCAACTATCAATGGATTCAGCTTGCAAGTCGATATACCAATCAAATGCATTTCTCTTGAGAGAGCGAACGAACTGCCTTATCATATGGTCTCCATAAGTACCAGCGTCATGGCAAGTCTCGATAAAGTGTGTTATATGCTGCCTCGGGTTTCCCTTGCCATCAAATTGTTGGAACTTGGGAGGCTGGTAGCCAGCTGGCAACTTCAAGTTGTCCACTCTTTTCGTGTATGGCTTGACATAAGTAACAGTAGGCTTGGAATTCTCCTCAAACCTTTCTTTTATTGTTCCAAGTATAATATCCTTGAGTTGATCTACTTGGAGCATTCCATCAGCTGAAAGTGGCAACGTTCCTTGAGTTTGCTCCTTTTCAATAGTCTGGCGCCTTGTGACCTCTTCCACTTCACTATCGTCCATGACTCCTTTTCCGTTTGCACGGCTAGTCTCCGCGATGTCTCTTTTCATCAATTGGGAGATCTTTGTGTCTTGAGCTTCTATGTGTTTCGTGAGCCCCTCGATAGCTTTCATCATGTTTGCTAATTGTTCCTCAACAGTCGTGGCGCCTGCCATCATTACTGGAGCTGCAACGGAGTCAGATGAAGAGTTTGAAGATGCAGAATCTTCATCACTATCATCTTTCATAGGTAGTTGTTTTCTCGAAGCCTCCTCAACCGAAGGGTTGGATCCAGATGAGGCTTCCGAACGAGCTTTTTCTGACATGCTCCTCGCAACAACAGCAACATATTCAGTCAATGACTCCGAGAGCTTAGAAGCAGCAGTCCTACCTACAGTAATCCTGACAGGAGTCATATCGTACTTCGAGCTTGTAGAGTGAAGAGATGAGAGGTAGAGACTGTCCCACTGGGCGTGCCAAAATTTGTAACAACAAATATTGTATTTATAATAAAATAAACACAGGAGAATTACAATGATAATCCAGATGGATTAAACTTGATGATTAAGGAAACAATCTCTATCAATCCTCTGATTCTTCTCTCGAACCAATTTGGCTTGACGTTGACTTTGACTTTGACTGCGTTGATCGCATTGACTGTGTGTGTGTTGAGTCAGATCTTCAGTTGAAGCTTGTCCGAACTCGGATTTGGGACCTTATAACGTTAATCCAGAAGCGTCGAGATTTTGTTTGGATTAAACGTACTTGATCCTAATAACACTCGATCTGGGGGGCTTAGCACCTTAATCCCGGGTCGTATGCTGTTCTTGGCGCGAAGAACACCGAAGAACTCAGTTTATAAAGAACGCTTGATTTGGGGGTGCTCCGCACCTTAATCCCGAATCGTTTGCCGTTCTTGACTTGAAGATGCTTGAAGATCTCAAGGGAGCGCTGCTCGTGTTCTTGATCTCTTCAGAGCGTTTATGTCTTCAAGTACTTGAGTGTGTGTGTAATGAATGGAGGATGACTCCTTATATAGGTGAAGGAATGAGCATGCCCCATAAATAACTTGCAATCTGATTGGTCTATAACAGATTTGGCCTGGTTCTGCGGGCTTGGGCCGTTCCAAATATATCACAGCCTGATTGGTCATTGCTTAATTTGACCTGATTCTGGAACCTTCCATGCTTTACTTAACTTATGGGTCAAGCTTTACTTAATTTAAACCCTACTTAATTTGTTGGGTATTAAATTAATTATCAATTATTTATTAATCTATTTTAGGAATTAATTTATTAAATCCCCAAAATAAAATATAATAAATTAAAATTGATATTTAATCAATAAAATCCACGTGTCGCCATTTGATTGGACAGTGAATTTTAATTGCTTACAGGGACGACTAAAATGAAAAAAAGAGACCCTTGATGCAGGACGGAGGGAGTAACTATTTATATAATGTTAAAGTAAAAAAGACGGAAATAATATATATTTTAATAATAAATCAATTCCTCCCGTATATACCCTCCCTTCTCCTCAAGTGAGAGATGCCTGGGAGAGTGAATCCCCTATTCCAATTGAGAATTTCATCTTGTGTTCCACAATACAAGATGGTGGACCCCATCCTATTTTTAAATTTTTAAAAAGTAAAAAGATGGGATGGGCGGTGTGGAACACAAAATGAAATACCCAAAGTAGAGTAGGGGATCCCCAACCGATGCCCGGGGTCGACTTAAGCGATCGGTAGAGGGAACAAGATTGACTCCCCTAATTTACATCAGACGTACGTCTCATACATATACCCGCCTAACTCTAACAAGAGGGTGGCCCAATTGATAAAGAGGGCCAGAGAGCCCAATTTTTTATTTTGCAGAAAGCCCAATTAATTCTATCCGTAATGTTTCAACTTTTAGGCCTACCAAACCAAACCAGTCCATAGTCTATTATTAGTCTATTATCCTAGTCCCTAGACCTAAAGTTTTAAATCGCCATATCCAGAGTGAATACAATTTAGATAAAAACGTCATCCAACCCTCTTCCTGACTCCCTCTAACAGAAGCCTCGTTCAACCCTTATTTACCCTGCTTTATTCTCCCACCTAGATCTGGTTTGGTGCTATTACTCTGGCTTTATTTTACCCTCTGGCTTGCTTGCTGTTGTGTCAAAGGTTTCAACTTTATTTATAAAACCTGCTTATTTCTCCGACTCAGTTCTGTTTTGGTGAGTGCTGCTACCCTCTGGCGGCTTGCTTGCTGTGTCAAAGGTTTCAAATTTATTTATAAAACATGCTTATTTCTCCGATTCAGATCTGTTTTGGTGAGTGCTGCTACCCTCTGGCTTGCTTGCTGTGCCTGTGTCAAAAGGTTTCAACTTTATTTATAAAACCTGCTTCTTTCTCCGTCTCAGGGTTTCAACTTTATTTATAAAACCTGCTTCTTTCCCCGCATCTGCATTGGTGAGGAGTGAGGAGTGCTGCTACCCTCTGGCTTGCTTGCTGTGTCAAAGGTTTCAACTTTATTTATTTTATGATGGCCAACCGACTGAGAAAGGTTGATTCTTTCATACTTGTTGCTCTATATATGGTTTCAACCTGCTGATTAAGGTTTTATCTTTAACGCCTGATATATTGGCTATTGTTTTTAAAATTGCTTGCTTGAATGGATAGGGTCGAAGAAACCCAAAAAAAAAACTTTTAATTATTCTTTTAAAATTGTATATTGGCATATTGTTCACATTGCATATTCTGTCAAAAGGTTTCAACTTTACCTCGTGTTATACTGGCTATGGTTCGCTCTGCTTTTAGTTTAATCATGTGTTCTTTCCCAGGTTGTGGTTGACGTTCAGAGTGAAGCCCCTATTGTGAATGGGGATTGTGGGGATGAGTATAGTGCAATTGATAGAATCAGCCTGCTTCCAGATGAATTATTGGTGTTTATGTTGTCTCTTCTACCCTTGAAGGAATCTGCAGCTACCAGCCTACTTTCTCACCGATGGAGATACTTATGGACCCTCTCAACTAGGCTGCATTTTGACGACTTCAAGTCATTACTGAAGGTGAATATGGCACGTGATTGGGGATTAACCCTCGATGAGGGAAGGTCAGACTATATTAGATGGGTTGATAATATCATCGCATTGTGCAAGATGTCAGACCTCCAAGATTTCCGGGTGCACTTCAATTTGGACAGAAGTAGTGAAAAATATATTGATAGATGGGTTGAATATGCTCTGGCAAGGAAGGTTAAGAGGCTTGAGTTGGAGTTGGTCAATGATGGTGACACGAAATTTCCCCGGCCTTATGATCAATGCTACACTTTCCCATATAGATGCCTGTTTAAAGGCAAGGAATATTTCAAATACCTCGAGAAATTAAGAATGAACCATGTGAATGTGAGCAGTGAAGCTCTGGAGTTTTTCGTACGCAACTGTCCTCTTCTCCAACACTTATCCGTTTCAAGTTCTGGAGAACTGCAAACATTAAGGATTATTGGACCATCACCTTCTTTGAAATATTTGGAAATACAATGGTGCGAGAATCTTGCCTCACTTGAGATTCGTGAGGCAAGTCTTGTGTTTCTCAAATACGAGGCCAATACTGATTCACTGCAGCATCTTGTTCTTAAGAATGTTCCCCTGGTTGTGGAGGTTTCTATTGGAGGACTGTTTACTCGTAAGTTGAGAGATGTTATGGTGATGTTTTCGGGTGTCCTTCCGCAACTAGCAAAACTGAATATTTCTGGAGGCAACTTTGCTTATTGGGTAGGTTATATCAAAATTAAAGATGTTTAGTTGATGTCTGCAGTCTATAAGTTTGATGTTTTCAATTGTTGATCTGATCCACAGGAGACTGAAATGCTACATTCAGCAGTGACAATGAGCGGTCTTAAGCAGTTGGTTTTGAATGCAGGTGGGAGTTCGCGCCGCTCTATGCGACCGATTGCTTATTTACTACGCACATGCCCTTGCTTGGAAATATTGGTAGTAGAGGTAATAATTTCGTCTATATAAAATAATACTGCAATGCAATGCATTTATGTAGTTGATGACATTTGCAGACCTTGTCCATGGGAATGATCCTCAAGGAGAGGAAGATGGAGAGAATGGCGGTTGATTCGCATGCTTATCTGAAGGAGGTGAGATTTGTTGGGTTTCGTGGATTCGTGGGTGAGTTGGAATTGATGTTGGGTTTGGCGGAGAGTTGTGAGGCAGTGGAGAAGATAGTAATCGATCCATGTTTTCGTTGCCGCACTCCGTATCTTTATTACCGCAAGCACCATTCTGAACTCAAGGAGGAGTATTCGCAGGAGGAAGCAATAGCAAGGAAGCGAGCACACAAGTATCTTGCACCTAAATTACCTTGTCGAGTATGTTTGCAGATCCTCTAGACTCGTCACTTTAGATTTTGTGATTTCATTTACTTTTTACTGTGTGGACTCTTGGCATCATGCAATTTGGAAGCTTATACTTTAAAAGTATGTACACTAGATTTGGTTATTTGAGTTTCACGACTATGCCAAGCATTTTTCAGTTATAAAATTGTGGGAATCCTTTGTACGTCTGTGTTGATATATATATATATAATATAGTGCTATTTTAGGAAATTTTCTGCCAAAATTTACTTACCTTAAATAGTAATTATAATAAAATAAATATAAAAAAACATGTGTCACTTAATAATGGGTGAGTGTAACTAACGTGATGAAAGGAGTGTGAATATACGGTTCAGGGGAGTGATATTGTGGGGTAGGAGTGACAACCAATCACATATTTTCTTTTATTTTTTAATCAATTAAATTTTAAAATATCAATAATTTTTTCATTTCAAATTCACTTTTAATAAATAATATATCAAATTAATCATCTTTTTAAAATCTTTATTTTAATATCCATATTGTATATATTTAATTTAAATTTAAAAATAATTTCTGTTAGATTAACTTTTATTATATTATTATTATAATGTTTAAATATTTATAAGAAAAATAAATGTACATTTAATTAGTCATAATCAATAAGAAATTGGAAGAGGTGCATACATACGTGTAACTGCTGCAAGACCAATAAAAATTTTTCATTTTCCATTTTAAATTAAAATCTCATTCAAAATTTAAAATATTTATGACTTTTTAAATTTAAAAATTATTTTTATATATAATATATTAAAATTTTCGTTTATTCCTGATCCTCAATTTGACATTAATATTACCTATATTCAAACTCAACTATTATATCTAAAATATTTTTTATTTTAAAGAAAAATAACAAATAAAAATTAATTTATCACAACTAATTCAATATTATAATAATAAATTAGTAATAATAATGTAGGAGTGTTATTAATTATTATAAATAGTTTTATTTAATTAATTTATATGTAAAATAATACTCCATTAAAAAATTCCATACTAATTATTATAATTAATAATGTTTTTTTAGTAATGGAGTACAACCAATTACTACTCCTATTTAACAATAAAATACAATAAAATTTGTGGGGTCTTTAGTCATGTAATAATAAGTCTTGCATAGGAAGTTTTACACATTTATCGAGAGCCAATGGAGTGATAAGTCTTACATGGAAAGTTTGGCACATTTATGTAAGTGAGTTTTAGATTCTCTTATAAATAAAGAAGAAGAACATGTGAACGGGAGAAAGAATGGATGGACAGGGAAGATATAGAGAAATCATCAGTTTCTTCTTCCACCGTGGGGCGTCGCTTCAGGGGGTCATGCAACGGAAGAGGACGGTGGTGATTCGATGGCGTGCATGGGAAGTCGCCGCGATTAGAAGAAGAAGAGGCAGTGGATGCTGGATGGTGGGGGTGGGGACACGGATGGGATTTCGGTGAAGGGGAAGACAAAGTGGGAAGAAGGGGTGAATTCAAAAATCCAAACATTCCCCTAATTTCACCATTCACCACTCACACAAGTGTTGTATAATTTAGAGTAGACTCTCAATACCAAAAGAGAGATATGTAGTGTTGCTGATGAAAGATTGAGATTTTAGATTTTAGATTTCAAAGCTGTCGATCCTGCAGAAAGGCTGTGATTGGAGAAATTGTGATACTTTTTTTCTTTTTTATTTCTGATCGAGAGAATGCAACAGGTTTAAAAGGAGTCTATTGATTGGAATAGCACAAGAGTAATGGAAAGAAATCAGATTCATAAAGAGAAATATTGAGAAGATATTGATATATATTCTTTAAGAAGAGGGGAAGTAAAATAAGTCAAAAGGGTAATTGAGTGATTAATTATATTGGATTCAAAGTAATTAGATTCATAAAGAGAAATATTGAGAAGATATTGATATTCTTTAATAAGAGGGAAGTAAAATTTAAGTAAAAAGAAAATTGAGTGATTGATTATATTGGATTCAAAGTAATTTAGGGGGTAATTGAGTGATTGATTATATTGGATTCAAAATAATTAGATTCATAAAGAGAAATATTGAGAAGATATTGGTATTTTCTTTAATAAGAGGGAAGTAAAATTTAAGTCAAAAAGAAAATTGGGTGATTGATTATATTGGATTCAAAGTAATTTAGGGGCAATTGAGTGATTGATTATATTGGATTCAAAATAATTAGATTCATAAAGAGAAATATTGAGAAGATATTTATATTCTTTAATAAGAGGGAAGTAAAATTTAAGTCAAAAAGAAAATTTAAGTCAAAAAGAAAATTGAGTGATTGTTTTTATTGGATTCAAAGTAATTAGAATCCTAAAGAGAAATATTCTTTTAACAAGTGGGGAAGTAAAATCTAATTCATTGGAAATTGAGTGATTGATTATAATATATGTACATATAAATTGAGTGATTGATTAATCACAGAGCTAAATTGTGTATCTACGTTTTTTTTCTTTCCACTCTCTTATCTTTTGTAAGGATATTCAAAGATTAATTTCATTTAGTTACAACTTATTTATTTTTATAGAGATTATTATTTTAATTGAAGAATATATAACACTTGAAACACAATTAACTCAATCTCTTCAGTACTAGAGCATATTCTCTTTATTATTATTAACCGGACTTATATTTAGTTGTGAGTATTTTACATTTTTTTTAAAAATTGATTGTAAGTAAACTTTTAAATATATAATAATAAAAATTCTTAAAATTTAATACTCCAACCATTTAGAAAACAGTTCACATTTACTATGTATATTAATGTGAATCGTTCTTTAAAATTAAGGGAATACGGATTAAGCTACAATTTGAGAAAACAATATCTACAAATTAACTTTATTAAATTTTTTTGAGAAAATAATAATATGAAATAAATTGGTATTTTGATAATTAAGGGTTGAAAATTAAAATGTATAGAATAAATAATTGAAGAATAGAGCTTGACCTAGGATCTCTCCCACCACTAAGAGATAATGCCCTTACACACAAGTAATGCTCCAACTTTTTGTCGTATATCATCCAAAAACAAGAACCACAAATGAATAAATATATATTAATAATAATTATAATTAATGACATAAATAAGTGGAGGTCGTTGTTGAGTATAAGAAGGTGAGCATATATAAACAAACAATTTCTTTTAATTATTATTTTTTTTAAAAATAAATATGGTATCCTGTAAACATTGAAATCCCTGCTAGTCGTAGTCGCATCGTTACTTTATCCCATGAAATAATATAAAAATTGAATAAATAAATAAAATTATTCAAGAAAAAAAAATCTATGAAGAAGATCATTATGGGATAGGTAATTTTGACAAAAGGAATTGTCACATTTCACTTTTTAAAACTATTTATATATGTCTTTTTTTAATTTACATAATAATTATATATGTGTGTGTAGTTTATGCAACCTTTTAAATTAATTTCAGCAAATAAAAACTTTATTGTTGTTCCATCATTATTGTATGAAAATTAGAACTGGAAAGTGTTAATGATAGGAGAGATG
This sequence comes from Pogostemon cablin, assembly GCA_023678885.1. Lineage (NCBI taxonomy): Eukaryota > Viridiplantae > Streptophyta > Magnoliopsida > Lamiales > Lamiaceae > Pogostemon > Pogostemon cablin. The sequence continues at coordinate 4,455,400 of CM042983.1, forward strand.
AATGATGATGATGACCCTTCACAAACCACTGATAAGGAATGTGTGTTGTCATTCAATTTCTCAATCATAATAATGTATAATAAATCGAAACTATACATTTATCATTTTATTTGCACGGACAGATCAACGCATAAATTTGGCTATACAATTGGATATATATATATATATATATATATATATATATATATATATATATATATATATATATATATATATATATATATATATATATATGTGTGTGTGTGTGGATTTATTATTGCATGGTTCAATTTTGTGGTGTAGTAAATTTAATTATAAATTATATTTTAACAATGTATTTTTTTTTACAATTTTGATTTTACACTTTAAACAAAATTCTGTTATTCATAATATGGATTACTTATTACCCATATTTTCAAAATTCCAAATTCATTACTTCCTCCATTCCACCGAAAGGTCTTCATTTTCCCCTTTTAGTAAAAGTTCCCCACATATAATCAATATTCACTATTATTATAACCACTTACTACACATAAAATAATAATACTCTAACTTATACACAAAAAATAAATTGAGACATTTGCTAGAGACGGGGAGTATTATTTTTTAATAAAGGACAAACACAAAGCTATTGGTAGAAATTCAATTGTCTACTCTACTAGTCTTCTCCATTCTTCCTTGTGTTGTCACATTAATTACTTTATTTGTTTTCTCTTGCTACTACTTTTATATATTTTCCTTAATTATTCTAAATAAAGATGTTTGTCTTTAGATGTCATGCAATCCCATTTCTTGTTTTGCTCCTCTAATGAACCACTTGTAGACAAACTTTTCTATTGGGAAGGGTACAAAAGAGTCATTTACGTGAAACTCATTATAAGTTATATATCATCCTATATGGAGTAAAAATTGTTACTTTTATACATGATAAATCGTAATCCTACCTACCAAGTATTTCACATTTTCATTTTTTATTTGCCTTATAAAATATTTAGCACTTTAATTTTATTAAAAGTGGTAAAAAAATACACTATATATATATATATATATATATATATATATATATATATATATATATATATATATATATATATATATATATATATATATATATATTAATGCATATTTTTTTACACACATCCTAATATATCTCAACAACTTTACACCATTTTTTTATTAAATTAGCATATAAATAACATAGAGTAATAATTTTTTTTAAACCGCACACACAACAATATAGTATGAAGGACTTCGGCGACGGAAGAGTAGTTAGTTAGTTTGGTTAAATTATATATACCCAAATAAATTTGATCATTTTTTAAATGTTCCATTATAGTGAATATTGTTAAAATGTTTTAAATGACGAAAATATCCTAACTTGATTAATAAATTTAATCGAATCGTGAAAAACTGGCACCGAATCCCATTATTCCAAGTTTGTTTTATGAAGAATAATAATGTTCACGAATAAAGCTAATAATTGATATGCATAGGAATGATATGAAAATTTCCGGTTTCACAAGAAACCAATTCCATGCAATAATTTATCTATCTATTATTGCATTTGAGTTGAATGGGATATGTCAATTTAGAGCTCAAAATAGTATTATATAAATTGGATTTTTTATTTTTTTTCATTCAGTTAGAACTTTGTTAGGACTCCATTTAAAACTACTTTCAATTTTATTTAAATTACCATCTAGTCTAGAAATTTAAGTTTGATAAAAAGAAAAATTATTTAACAATTAAGTCATTTTGACACGTCTCCTTATATACAAATGAGTCAATTTGACTCAAGTCTAGCACGTGAAATTTTAAATGAATAGCAGTGAGGTTCAAATTTAATATCTTTGCTTGACTTTCGCTCAGATATTATTTAATTATCACCTCGCATAAAAATTTAAGCTGGTTTGGTAGATTATCATTTAATATTAATTAAGTTACCAACAAATTTTCACTTTTTCTATATAATAATTTGCGTGTGAAATGGAATGTTTGAATTGATCATTTGAATCTTCACTTTGTTTGATGTGATCGGATTCAATGATACTCGAGATATGTTGATTATGTTTAATTTTCTGTGATACAAATTATTTTAGAATTTTAAATGACATGTTTACAATTTTTATAAAATTATCATGCACATGATAGCGAATCTTTTATAGTTGAAGTGCACGATGAATAGAATTAAGGTCATTTTTGTATGTTCTATTTAAAATAATCTAGCTAGAAGCAATTTCCACTAAGTACAACATTTTTTTATTTTTTCTTCACCTCTTAGTATGATTTTCTTATATTAAATAAAATAAGGGTTAATAGCAAAAAAAACCACGAACTTTACTCCTATTGCAAATTAATCCTAGTTTTGTGAAATTGCAAAAAAAAACTGCCACATTTAAGTATTGTTGCAAAAAAAATCCAAAAAACTCTACTTTCATTCACAAATTGGGTTTTTTTTTTGCAACAATACTTGAAGATTGTGATTTTTTTTTGCAATTTCTCAAAAGTAAGGATTAATTTTCAATAAGAGTAAAATTCGTGGTTTTTTTGCAATTAGCCCATAAAACAATTTAAACACAATATAATAATTGAGAAGGACATATGTATGGCCTATATATATGCAAGGATGCATGTTGTATGTATGTAGATGTCTTGTAAAGTCTATTGTCTTCTAATTCTATGGATACCCCATTCGATGCAGCCTTCACAATTTTATGTTTTTTTTTTATGATTTTAAGAAAAAAGTTTTTGCCGGAAATTCAATAATAATACCAAAGAAAAGGTTTGTACTCTTGTGATCATTAATTACACAAGAAATGAAATCATATCATATAATGTCAAGTATAGCTAATTTTTAATTATTGAACCAAACTTTGGATCCATTTCCACTCACAAGTTCTCTCAAAAATCTACATAAATTATTAATAAAATCCCACCATCAACTATGCAAAATTAACAGAATGCAATTTTTTTATTTTATTTTTTTGGATAGATGATGCAAAATAAAGGGACATTTTTTATAATTGAAATTTGAAAAAAATTGTTGAATTTGTACAAAGTTTGTAACATTTATAGAGTATATTAAGGTAAGATGATGTATAATTATAATAATGTGTAGAGTTAATAATTTTAAAATATTATATTAACCACAAATATTGAAATTATTAAACCCTATAAATTAACAATAAATTCTAAAAATAAAAATTAAATTTTAGACTTAAAATGAATATGAACCCTTTTCATAATTTATTTATAAATGATTTAATGAACCATTTGACTAGTCTAAAATTCTTCATTCTAAAAAAAATTAAGCCTGATTATACATTTCCTCCTTTATTATAGGAAAATCAAGAATGGAGTAGCAACATCAAAATGCAAAATGGCTATACATTAATGCTGATAACTTGTTCTATACTGGTGTCCATCGCCCATTATGATAAAGAATTCAAATTTTCTACAATTTTATTCACAGAAAAATTATGCATGTTATATTCTCCAGCAAAATGAAAACAACTATGATTTCGTAAAATATTGATACATTATTTTTTGGGAAAATGAGGAACAAAATCAAGAGGTGAGTACCATTCGAAAGCATAAAAATAATTATCAACATCTTTAGGACTCGATAGAGCAGGCAGCATATACAGCAAAACGGATTTCCACAGGCCCATGGCACCTGCAACGAGATCGAGCCAAAAATCAAATGTCAACCAATGCGAACAATATCAGCAAGATAAAAGGGTTGACGCGATGAACTATAACAGTTACATACTTCCGATTCACATTAGTTTCTTTTTAAAGACGCTTGTTTATACTTTTGTACACAACACCAGATAATAAAGGGACGTTTGATCAATGAGTCCTGTCAGAGTTACCACTAGCAGATGAATTTGAAGAGGGATTGATGTCATACCTCAAGTTAAGTGAGGGGGGAAGAGATACTCAATGAATCCAATCCATATCCGCGGGTGAAGGTACGTCGCCATGTCAATGCCCAGTGGCATGACTCGGACAAACGACCTATCACATGAGATTGTGGTTTCAGCCAGCCGGTGACCATAAACATTCCAGTAAAGAAGTAATATCTTAGCTTCGAAAAAATAAAAAAATATCATAAACAGAAATAGCAATCCAACAGAACTAGGAAAAATATAATAGCTCAAAAGACAATTTACCATCACAAGCGCCTGGCTGTGTAAAGCTGGAAGGAATCCTCAGTCAAACAACCAAGTATTCCTGAACTTAGACTGTTGTACTTGATATCATGGATGGGATAATGCTGTGGTTTAAGATGGTCAACAACCCTTTGAGATGGCAACTCTTGTAAGGCGAGTTCACGTCTTGCTTCATCACCAGAAGCAAAAACAGGATTTTGAAATAACCCATCAATAATTGCCGATTTTGGCAATCTGACATCGCTCACATTGGCACAAGTTGCTCCTAACTTTTGGTATGTGCAACCCATTTTTCTGTATAGAACATGACTTCCCTGTGTTGCTTGCCCAGGTGCGGTTAGCATTTGATGAGTAAGTCCCAAATCACCAGACATCTCAATTTTAGGACGATATGAAGATACAATATAATCACTAGACTTGCAACAAGAAAGAGATATACAAACTCCATGCCTATCAGATTCAGGAATTAAATTTGACCTACAATAAGAATGAAAGAGACTTCAATAATCTAATCACATAAGTTTAATACATGGACATGTAGGATAAAGAGAGTCTGATTAACCATGGATGTCAAGGACTCTAAAACGAAGGAGCAACGAAATGGCAGCAAAAAAAAAAAAACATTATCTTGTTTATAAAGTCCATACCCTTTCCAAAAGCACCAAAAGAATAGATAAAATCTGATAGCAACACTACATGAAGTGATTTGAATCTACACCAATGCAAGGAAAAAAATGAAAACTATAGAATCTATGCGAGGATAATGGCACCAACGGTAGTCACACCAAACAGCCTAAACTGAACAAGAGCAGAAAAATGTAGTGTGCAGGCTGAATATCAGCGTCTTTACTGAACGATAAAGCTCTAGCAATACATACAAGGCATAGGGTTTCTTCTCCACTATAAAGTGATTAAGCACCCTGCACCTCTTCCAAATTCCAGAATTTGACAGTGAAAAAGTGAAGATTACACAGGGAGAACATCTTGTTCAGAAAAAGAATCAGTCTAACAAGCTGATGAACCATATAGGCACAATTGTATTATTTTACTTGATCAAATACAGTAATCCGCATCACTGATTTCTAATGTATTAAAAGAATTCTTAAAAGAAATTTCTGATTCTCCTTTACTTAATTGTCCAGATGTTATAATTATACTTGGGAAGGGATTTAGGCATACAAGATAATATGAATAACTATAAAAGTAAAACACTAAGCTAATAAAACATACCTTCTTTCATTTACACCAAAGTTCCATCGACACAACCCAACTGAAGAAGCTGTCAGAACACTACTAAATCCAGAACCGTGAGAAGAATCAGGTGGCAGAGAATATAATGTATGAACTGGGTTGCTAGTCAACCCAGTCAAGGATTCCACTGGTCTCACAGTGTGACGCATGTCGAACTGCAAAACTGTGCCATTCTGCATCAATTTAATACTTGATCAGATTGAACCAATTAATCGCACAACAAATACAAGACAGATGATGTTTTCTCAGAACCTGCAAGCCTGCATATACATAATTTGAACTGCGTGTATCCCATGAGCATGACCAGGCAGCAGCCTGAAAATCCAAAAATCAATTAAAGCTTCAACTTGCATGAGTAGAAGAACAAGAGGATATAGAATAATAGTCCATACAATTTCAAGAAACACAATATTATTTTGTCCCCTTTTCAAATAACTAACCCATGCCACTCCTTGAACAAAAAATAATGACCATCATATAAAAATAATAATAGGGGAAGCATTTGATTAAAGCAGTTCGAGTTTAAGCTATATGGCTGTGGATATAAAGCATTTAACTCATAAAACTATGAAACTTGTGATAAATATTTATTAATTTCATTTTCCTTTTTGGTTTAACGTTTTCTAAATCCAAGATCCAAACAGAGCAGGGCATAATGTTCAACTGTTTTCTTCAAAAGTAACACCATAATTAGCACATCCCAAGCCAAGGTCAGCACAACCAAATAAAATTTCAAGCCTAATCTATGTTTATTATGTAATTTGTAAACTCGTTATCCCCCTCATGCAGTAATGTGAAGCATTTATTGGAGCATATTATAAATTAACTCCTGTATGTTAGCTAAAATAAAATTCAGCTACAAATTGCTACTAAGCCATGCTGACTACTACCGAGTTATATAATTTTCTGCACCTACTGTTCAAAGAAATTCATTAGTCACCCATCAAGAAGCCGCCATAATCATAGTAATGCACCACAAGCTCCTTCGGCCACAGAGACTTCCAATCTTATTTATTTAATCGTTGTGATTAAGTATAATCACATATTAGTGTGGCTATAAGCTAAAAATAAAAGGCATGCTTACCATGATAATATTTAAACATTCAACATACAGAAGCCAAACATACAATTAATGATTAACTGCATCAGATATATTTATCTGAATGATTAACTAGAAAAAGTAAGAGATTAAGAGTTATTACCGGCAGTTCATATGTAAGAACAGTGTTTTTGCTCTCAATACTGAAACATGCATGTCAAGACATAAAAAAAAATATATCAGTGAAATTTCTTCAAAATGAATTTTATTTATTCAGACTTCAGAGAGACTCTACCTAAGAACTGAAAGTTTCTTTCCTAAGGAAGCTAACAGTACAAGTCCGGCCAGAGGAGAAACTTGTAGATCTTTAACAGCTTTTGTGTTCTCAGGAAGACGAATGTCCTCCCTTTCATAGTTAGATAACAAGCTCACCTATAAGCTAAAAAATAAGTTATATGGTCGCTAATACCAAAAACAGGTAACTGATACATGGAATAAATATGCTAGCATGACAAACCCCTTATAAATGAATTTATATCAGAAGGCATTTGGGCTTATAATCAATAGGCAAAATTATTGAAAAGGCAGAATTAACTTCTGGAAGAAGTTGAAAAACTTTACTTTGGTCAGCATATGTGCTCCCCCCATCCCCGAGAGCCTTCGAGCAAACACAATAATTTTACTGGAAGAATCAATGTCAAAAAGGCGAGCACCGGGTATTTGAAAGTCCTTCTGTAAAAGTATTAACACACATTCATTTTAAACTTAATAATATTAAAGCTATGCTGAAACATTTCTCAAACCTTACCCCTATAAAACCACAGAAGAGCAGACAACAAAAAAGAGATAATAAAACGTACTTATTCTCCTTTGAGAATAATTGATTGATAAAAAAAAATTCAAAACTTGATACTTGATGTGTATAAAGTTTCAAAATCCTATTAAAAATTAAAAATACAATCCAAACACAGGACAATTGCAACCTTCTAGCTATACAAGTAGCAATATTAAACATTTAATGGTTTAAATGCAGCAAATAATTGAAGATAGATCCATATGTCAATTTTATTGCATCTTGAACAAAATATCTAAATAAATGAGTCAATTAACTTTTGAAAAAGACTTATGGTCATTACACACATCAAATGACACAAAATCACTTTCACTCGATACCTGTAGGAAACTATGTGCACAATAATACGAAACGATTAACTCAAAAATATAAAAGACAAAAAAGTTGTCAATTCAGGCGGTGAGTTTCACCCATTCTAAGACTGTCTATAATTACTTTTAAGAATGAAATGAGTAATAAAAAATTCTTAAAGAATTCAAACCTGCATCATAAATTTGTTTGAACATCCCTGGCCCAGGAAATTAGGTCCAGCATTAAGTCCTGAACATGAAAAAAAAAAAAAAAAAAAAGTAATCTATATTGGGACGTGAAATTTAATTTTTAATTTTTTCTATCTGCTAAGTCCAACCAATTCAAAAGGTTTGAGTAATACCCATAGTTGAATCTCTTGGATAATTCGAATCTGATGCCCTGCGTTCCATATCTTCTAAAAGATCCTCCAAGTCATGAGTCCTCTATAAGACAAGAATGTTACAAGTTGAAAAATGAGTGATAAAATGTCAATAATACTCACAAAAAGTCAAAGGGATGGAATAAAGAAGGGTGCGAAACGTCAAGTCATCACAAAATTATGCAGTTCAGATTAACAGTTTGTTTCAGCATTCCATAAATTATCGAAGATTAAGAGTGTGCTGAAGTAGATAACGATGATAATGCTAAGAATATTTGAAAACTATTTGGTTCCTTGACAATATAATACTAATTACTAACTACAAAAGATGCAAGTCACGATACGATCATTAGCATCACTAACTGCTAGATGTATGTTACAAGTAACAAATACAGTATTATTTTGCTAAATTGGTATTATAATAATATTTTTCCGATAGATTGCCCATTTCAAGACAATCAGATCTCCAATACCGAAATGATGGGAAGATCTCAGTTCCCACATCAACCATTTATATTTGCAAAAATAAGTTTTTGACAGGGAATGTCCCATGGAGAAAACAATGCTGACATTAGAGAATTTTTGGAATACAAATATATTGGTAAACAATGTTATCTAAACAACAGAGGGAAGAGGTCCAAAGACATCAAATTAGAAATAATTAAAAAATTTATGGCTGCCAGAAACCAACCAAGCTGCAGAATAAATAGATGATGAATATACCTCTTTGAGATATTGCAATTTCTTGCTCAAGTCAGTTTCTCTCTTCTTCCATTCTACTTCCTTCTTAGACCAGTCAGCATTCTGCAAAACATTACAGCAAGTAAGGATTAGGATATAGTTAATGAGAAGAAGAAAAAGTGAAAAACACAATATTTTTAGTTCATCTCATTTAACTCTACTTCAACCATGACGTCAAGGCCATATAAAATTGCTGCATCTTAACATCACCTTGGCAACAGGCATCAATATATGTTGACATAATAAATCCTTAGTCAAAAACTGTAATGAAGTATAACTTGTAAACAATAATCATCAGAATTAGAAAATAAAAATCTATGTTTCACTCATATAACATAAATTCTTAGACATGGTCATCCAATTATGAAGTTCCATTTGTTTCTTATTAATTTAAGTGTTAATACAGGAATAAACACAAGATGAAATCTATGATTCCGTATATTGATATTTATCTCATTTTAACAATAAGTTAGGGAAAATTGCAAAAATACCCAATTTTTTAAGTTCAAAATCATTGTCTCCCATCAATTAGATTTATAGAAATTCTACCAATTTGGCCTTTTTTTTTACTAAAATACCCCCATACCCCCTTTTTTTAACAGTCTATTTGTTCATTATCGGTCAGGGTGTCAGATACGGTACATAGAATACTGACATCAAGTCCAACGCCATCGTCATGGCACCGGATGTCGGATTTGGTTTCAATCATGGTGTCGGAGCCCCGACATAGGATACCGACACCATCATCATAGCAACAGATGTTTGATTCGATATCGATCATGGTGTCGGAACCTAGACACAGAATACTGACATTTGGGACATTGTGAACATTTTTGTAAAAAAATAAATTTACATTTGGGTAAAAAGGATCTAAATTTAAATTTTGGGTGGCAAAGATTTTTTACTTTGCAAATTGGGTATATATTTGACAATTGGCACATTAAGTTTTACTAATTAAAAAAAGGACCACATTTCAGGGAGGGATGTGAAGCCAATACACAGTTGACAACAAAAGATTCTGTCATTAAAATAAAAATCCATTGTAACACAAGTTTTGGAGTCATGTTGTTATGGTTACAAGAGGTATCCTAGAAGCTTAATAAGCTTCTGTAGACATTTTCCTCACCTTTTTCTTAAGAGACGCACATTCTGCTTCAAGTGACTGTACCGTCTGTACAAACAAAACAGAAAAGGAAAGCCATAATCCAAATCAATTAACCCAAAATAAAAACACTGAATACTTTCTTCACAATTTCAGCAAAGCACCTTTTGAAGCTCCCCATCGATGGCAACAATTCGAGATGCATAAAGTAACCGAACACTGTTAATTCCACATTTCTTTTTACATTGGGGACACTAAATCAGGGAGAGTTTCAAGTCAGGAAATAAGCAAAGTTAATCATGACATGAAAAGACAACTATAAAGAAGTCTTCAATTAATTTGACAAAGACAAGTCACGCAATATAGAACTCACTCAAAAATCTTAAAGTACCTTACTTGAGCCTGGACGACGCAACCATTTCTTGATACATGACATCCCGTATATATGCCCGCATGGCAAACAACTAAATGCTCCAACATGATAAAGAGAAGAATCAATTGGTTTTACCAAATATGAGACAATTAATAAAAATATTAAGTGATACGAAGTGCGTGCATACCAGACTTGGTGGTCACCACCACCAGAGGACCAAGCTTCAAAACAGATTGGGCAATTCAAGCCATCAATATCACCCCTGTTGAAGTCTCCATTTTCCTCACCAGTATCGCTCTTTAACGACGCCGTCGCACCCCCTTTACCGTCTACAATACCCACCCTCTCACTGCTGCATTCACCTTGAACCTCCACACCGACATCACTGACATTCTCCGTAGGCGAATCATCAAGATTGACGACTTCTTGAGCCATGTTGGAATTGCTGACGGTCACGTGATTATCGCGCAACACATGGCGCGATGTCGTCCCGGAATGTCCACCCACGTCGACGTTATCTCCACCGCGATCCTCCTCTTCATCTTCCTCCTCCTCCTCCTCCTCCTCTTCCTCTTCTTCGTAGTCGTCGTCTTCTTCCTCCTCCTCCTCTAATTGCTGCAATTCGAGTTGTTCCTCTTCCTCTAATCGCCGCAATTCGAGTTGTTCCTCTTCAAAATTAGTTAAAAGAGTGATCTGATGACGATTCATCCAACACGGTGGGGTTAAGATTTTAGGTTAGGGTTTAGGGAATTGAGGAATTTATGATTGTGATGGTTTGGCACGCAAATTAGGGCTAAAAAGTGAGAGAAGCGGGAAATTCAGAAAGTGAACCGTTTCCGTTTCCCCAAATTATTATACATTAAATTAAATTAAATATTTTAATTTTCTAACGGAACTCTTAGCTCCCAGCTACCGCCCAGAAAGATGAAATTTTGCAATTTCGTTTATTGGTGATTACCGGGACTAGTATATACTCCTATAAATTATAATACTCCCTCCGTTCCACGTATTTTTACCAATTTTTCTCATTTTGGGGTGTCCCACGTATTTTTATTCATTCCATTTTTGGCAAAAATACATAATATTTTATTACCTACTTTTTACAATTCCAACAACTTTAATTACTTTTTTACACTTTATTCATCATTCTCAATAATTTTATTCACTTTTTCTTTTTAAATTACTAATTTATCCCTACTTTCTCTTACATTATATATTAAAAAAAATAAAACGTCTTAATCTCCGTGTCCGTACAAACGGGTAAAAATACCCGGGACGGAGGGAGTAATATAAAAATAATAAAAATAATTCTTTTCTGCCTTAATATTCGAATTCATTTTACACACTTAAAATAATAAAAGTTCATAACAAATCACTTTTCAACCTGAGTATTTTTTTTAAATAAATTGACACCATCACTTTATCTACATAATTTACTTTATTATTTTATAAATATATATTAATTTAAGGCACAATGACGTCCAATAGAATGCATTTGAGGCATCAGTGTGTCTTGAATAATTTTAATTGTTAACTAAATTTTAATCTAATTTTCATCATTAATATAAATAAAAAAAAAAAAAACTAAAAAAATTTAAACTATCAACTTTAGAGTGCACCAACCCCAATTCATTTACTAAGGTGAAAAGGTAACATTATTACTATAGGAGTATGTGATATATGTGAGGACCCCTTGGCCCAAAGCCCAACTCATGGTTGAGTGAAGCATTAATACTACTTCCTCTATACCATATATTTACTTGTATTATTAGTTAGATAAAAAAATTTAAATTTTTATATTTTTTTACTAATTTTATTTATATTTAGAGGATAATATAATTTTTTTAGTTAATAAATAAATTATAAAGTATGTTATGTGTATTATTAAATGGAAATGGTAAATTTACAATTATAATATTTTCTTGGGAATCGAGTTTACTATTTATCACATTTTTAATTTAAATCCTAGCAATACATAGGATATAATATGATTGAAATGAGACCACAAGGTTTACGCAAGTGTTTGTTTGCCATTTATTTTATTTCAACTGCTAATTTATAGTTTGACTGTAGTGCACATGTGACACTATCCGTCATTAAATTAAACTTTAATTTAATCTCTATTATTAATTAATTTAAATAATAAAAAATTAAATTAGAAATAACCATCCTCTACCCATACTTAGCGAATTTTAACGCCTAGAATAACCCGCTAATTTGTTATCAAAAATTTACTCATAAAATTTTATACTCAGTAGACTCAACTCTTAAATAATAGAAATATTGGATAATCTAGATTTAGATAGCTTAAATCTATGTTTTGGACGTTGATTAATTTGGTTTCCAACACATTACTTGTCATTATTAAATCAACTATGAACATGTCATTATCATCTCACTATATATTTGCCATTTGGAGTTGGAGATGCTTTAAATAAATAATAATAATAATTTATATATTTGGAATGTCTCAATTGAAAATCCATCTTTGAATCAGTGTCCTACTTATTATATATATATATATATATATATATATATATATATATATATATATATATATATATATATATATATTAGATGTCGTCTTTTTTTTTTTTGTAATGAACTTTGAGTATCACATTAATAATAATGGTCATGGTACTTGGTAGCACTAAGTAATCTTTATCTTTACAAGTGACATTTTATCTCACACTTTAACAAAAGTATAGGACAAGTTAAGAGTGAGTTAATAGTATATACGATATATTTGCTCAGATCAAAATAGAAAAGATAAGAATTAATTTATAAATAATTGGGTAATAATGTTGTATTACCTAATAATAATAATACATGAGTTATCAGATATACTGTTTATTTAGAGAAAAAAAACGAATGAGATAATTATAAATTTAGATAAACGAGTTAATAAATAAACACTAAAAAAGCGTTCAAATTTTTTATTTACAAATTCTTAAATATGGAGATTAATTTATAACAGAGGTAAAGTTTGTTGTTTTCTTGTCTTAAACGTTGAACTTTAATATTAATTAATACTCTTACATGTTATTAATTAGGGTGTCTTACCAAAATAATGAAATTTATTTTTTGGGTAAGTTGTTATACAATATTAATATAATTATACATTATCTATCTATACATATATAAAAATATAAAAGCAACCCTGAATTTTCACTTTTGTTTTCAATTTTTTTCACTTTTACTCTATTTAGAAATAATTCAATTTTAATCTTAACCGTCCAATTTAATTTTAATCTTAATTGTTCAATTAATGCTTTTAATAGATTATTATTATTATACTAATAATGAATTTCATTATTTAAATTTTAAATTTTTTATTGCATACTGTAAATTTGATAAATATAGGAAATATTTTTTCAAATTTGATTAATCTTAAATCAATAAATGCTTAATTTCAATAAATATATCAATTTTATTTTTATTATAATCGTCTATATAAATATTTGTTTTCAATCACGATCGTTGATTCTTTAAAATCATGTCATATAAATTTTTTCATTACCCAATCAAATTCTTACTCTATCCCTCTTTTTTTTCCTCACTAATGCTTCTTCTTTTTCTTCTCTTTTACAGATACTATTTTCATATTATTTATAATCTACTCTAATTTGTTTTATTTTTTATACTTTTATTCGATCATATATGTAGGTTCAATCGTTCGCCTCAAAGAAATCATTATACTTTTTAGTTTTCTTTTGTTCTTCTTTTTAATCCTCTTTTCGTTTTTTTTTCTCTAATGCTTCTTTTTTTTTCTTCTCCTTTACAAATTCTACTTTCATATTATTTATAATCTACTCTAATTTGTTTTATCTTTTATACTTATTTGATCTTATATGCAGGTTGTTAGGCTTTTCTGCGCACTATAATTTAATCCTCAAGTATAAGGATGTCAATTGTAGCAGCAAGCGCCCAAGTTAAATTATCGATCCCACTGAGACAGCTAATTATTTATTTTGCTATGAATTACTAATTAATCAGAATTGAGTAACCGATTTCCAATATTTTGTTGATTAATTATCTAATTAACGGAATAATAAATAACTAAATAAATTAAAAGCAATAATAAAATAAATCAAGTTTTAACCAAGAGATGAACGACAGTTCTAAGGTATCAGGTTTTGACTAATTAATTTGAGTTATTAGACTTACGATTGTTCATTCATGCAGTTTTACTGAAAATACACCACATATCCCTGTTATCCCACCGAATATGATTCGATTCTAAGCTAACATTATAATCTGGTTTGAATCCTAAGGTCGCGAATATTACCAAACCTTATTCCTAGATACTAATCAAAGCAAGCAACAATACCTGCGGATGGTAAGCCTGACTAACAAGATATTTTTCGGAATTACTACAAGGTTCTATTCACTTCCTACTTGATTGTCTAATTGCATTGTTCCAATAAACTAATCAAGTATTTGATTTACCAGTTCATGGAATTAAAGTGTTTATAGTGGAACTACTTCAATCCCTAACAGATAGACAATAATAATCATGAACGCACACAAGCTAACACAATAATTCAAGCATTATAGCGAATGTCATGAATATACTATGAAGACGTTATGAAGCAGATAAGCAAGTCTGAGTAAAATAAGTAAAATCAAAAGATCAACTGCATAAAATCCCAATCTTTGGTCTAAATCCCCATATCAATTAAATCAATCCATCAAACCCTAGAACTGTATAAGAAATTAGCCCATGAGGTCACAAGCACACTCATGGCTAAGAAATTCATAACAAAAATCAAAGTAAAAGAAAGAGAAAGATATGAATTATGAAACCCTAGCGTAGGCGTAGTCTCGCATTCCTTCTCCGTCTCTCCAATTGCTCGATTCTCCCTCAATTAGCACTTGGAACCCTCTTGGAATTGAATGGATGGTGAAATCAGGTTGTTAATCTGATATGGATGTGTTGGAGGAGTGGATTGATGATGAAATATGGATGGGTTCTCTCCAATTCGCGTCTCGATCTCCCTAATTGATTCTAGAACTGATGCAGGGCTTTTTCGCGATCGAAACTTTTCCAAAAATACGATCTAAAGGTATAAATACGTAGCAGAATTGAACAAGCCAATACTGGGCTCTGAACTGGGCCGCTCGGCACCCAGCTCGAGTCGAGCTGGGTCTGGACCTTGTCGAGTGATAGACGAGCTGTATATGGGTGAAAAACTGACATTGAGAGGGTGTTGAAGGACCCCAGCTCGGCAAAAATTGGCTGTAGCTCGAGCCGAGCGGGCTGCCGAACTGCAGTGACTGCACTGCGCGATCTCACTATTTTGAGCATAACTTGCTCAAACGGACTCCGAATTGAGTGATTTTTGCGCTCATGCGATCCTCTCTTCTTTAGATTTCTATTCACATTTTGTCATTTTGGGCGTCCGCATCAAAGGTCTATATTTCCCTTTTTAAACACATGAGACCCACACACATCACTAATACAATAAATTTATTGGATTCATACACCCCACTAATACAACTACCAACTACACCTTAAATAATAATACTCCTTAAATATATCCAACTTATTAATATTATTATTCATGTACATCTTCAAATTAAATACCACCTTTAATCATATTTTTTTATTGGAAATAGATAATTATGTCAATCAATAAAAATATATCCAACTAATAATTTATTTTTTATTTTTATTCTTTCTTGGTTACAAATAAATAATTTAACCAATCAATAAAAGCATATATATCTTAAAAAAACTATATAAATAGAGCAAATATTAATTAATATACATAAATCACGCATACTAATTCTTTAGGGTTATTCATGTTTATCTTCAAATTAAATATCACCTTTAATCATATTTTTAATTAGTTATAATACTACTATTATTTATTTATTTATTTATTTATTTATTTATTTATGTATTATTATTTATTATTATTATTATTCATGTATATTTTTAAATTATTTATATCTATAAATTAAATACCACCTTTAATTATATTTTTTAACTGGTTATAATAATTCATCCATGTATTACGCGGGAATCTGTACTCCTAGATATATATATATATATATAAATAAAAGTAAAGGGGAAAGTAAAAAAAATATATAACTGGTAGTTCCTTTTTGTATTAATTAATCAATATAATATAGATCTCAATTGTATTATTAAAAATGAGCACTATATGAAATCTAAAGAAGAGAGGATCGCATGAGCGCAAAAATCACTCAATTCGGAGTCCGTTTGAGCAAGTTATGCTCAAAATAGTGAGATCGCGCAGTGCAGTCACTGCAGCTCGGCAGCCCGCTCGGCTCGAGCTACAGCCAATTTTTGCCGAGCTGGGGTCCTTCAACACCCTCTCAATGTCAGTTTTTCACCCATATACAGCTCGTCTATCACTCGACAAGGTCCAGACCCAGCTCGACTCGAGCTGGGTGCCGAGCGGCCCAGTTCAGAGCCCAGTATTGGCTTGTTCAATTCTGATACGTATTTATACCTTTAGATCGTATTTTTGGAAAAGTTTCGATCGCGAAAAAGCCCTGCATCAGTTCTAGAATCAATTAGGGAGATCGAGACGCGAATTGGAGAGAACCCATCCATATTTCATCATCAATCCACTCCTCCAACACATCCATATCAGATTAACAACCTGATTTCACCATCCATTCAATTCCAAGAGGGTTCCAAGTGCTAATTGAGGGAGAATCGAGCAATTGGAGAGACGGAGAAGGAATGCGAGACTACGCCTACGCTAGGGTTTCATAATTCATATCTTTCTCTTTCTTTTACTTTGATTTTTGTTATGAATTTCTTAGCCATGAGTGTGCTTGTGACCTCATGGGCTAATTTCTTATACAGTTCTAGGGTTTGATGGATTGATTTAATTGATATGGGGATTTAGACCAAAGATTGGGATTTTATGCAGTTGATCTTTTGATTTTACTTATTTTACTCAGACTTGCTTATCTGCTTCATAACGTCTTCATAGTATATTCATGACATTCGCTATAATGCTTGAATTATTGTGTTAGCTTGTGTGCGTTCATGATTAGTATTGTCTATCTGTTAGGGATTGAAGTAGTTCCACTATAAACACTTTAATTCCATGAACTGGTAAATCAAATACTTGATTAGTTTATTGGAACAATGCAATTAGACAATCAAGTAGGAAGTGAATAGAACCTTGTAGTAATTCCGAAAAATATCTTGTTAGTCAGGCTTACCATCCGCAGGTATTGTTGCTTGCTTTGATTAGTATCTAGGAATAAGGTTTGGTAATATTCGCGACCTTAGGATTCAAACCAGATTATAATGTTAGCTTAGAATCGAATCATATTCGGTGGGATAACAGGGATATGTGGTGTATTTTCAGTAAAACTGCATGAATGAACAATCGTAAGTCTAATAACTCAAATTAATTAGTCAAAACCTGATACCTTAGAACTGTCGTTCATCTCTTGGTTAAAACTTGATTTATTTTATTATTGCTTTTAATTTATTTAGTTATTTATTATTCCGTTAATTAGATAATTAATCAACAAAATATTGGAAATCGGTTACTCAATTCTGATTAATTAGTAATTCATAGCAAAATAAATAATTAGCTGTCTCAGTGGGATCGATAATTTAACTTGGGTGCTTGCTGCTACAATTGACATCCTTATACTTGAGGATTAAATTATAGTACGCAGAAAAGCCTAACAACCTGCATATAAGATCAAATAAGTATAAAAGATAAAACAAATTAGAGTAGATTATAAATAATATGAAAGTAGAATTTGTAAAAGAGAAGAAAAAAAAAGAAGCATTAGAGAAAAAAAAACGAAAAGAGGATTAAAAAGAAGAACAAAAGAAAACTAAAAAGTATAATGATTTCTTTGAGGCGAACGATTGAACCTACATATATGATCGAATAAAAGTATAAAAAATAAAACAAATTAGAGTAGATTATAAATAATATGAAAATAGTATCTGTAAAAGAGAAGAAAAAGAAGAAGCATTAGTGAGGAAAAAAAAGAGGGATAGAGTAAGAATTTGATTGGGTAATGAAAAAATTTATATGACATGATTTTAAAGAATCAACGATCGTGATTGAAAACAAATATTTATATAGACGATTATAATAAAAATAAAATTGATATATTTATTGAAATTAAGCATTTATTGATTTAAGATTAATCAAATTTGAAAAAATATTTCCTATATTTATCAAATTTACAGTATGCAATAAAAAATTTAAAATTTAAATAATGAAATTCATTATTAGTATATAATAATAATCTATTAAAAGCATTAATTGAACAATTAAGATTAAAATTAAATTGGACGGTTAAGATTAAAATTGAATTATTTATAAATAGAGTAAAAGTGAAAAAAATTGAAAACAAAAGTGAAAATTCAGGGTTGCTTTTATATTTTTATATATGTATAGATAGATAATGTATAATTATATTAATATTGTATAACAACTTACCCAAAAAATAAATTTCATTATTTTGGTAAGACACCCTAATTAATAACATGTAAGAGTATTAATTAATATTAAAGTTCAACGTTTAAGACAAGAAAACAACAAACTTTACCTCTGTTATAAATTAATCTCCATATTTAAGAATTTGTAAATAAAAAATTTGAACGCTTTTTTAGTGTTTATTTATTAACTCGTTTATCTAAATTTATAATTATCTCATTCGTTTTTTTTCTCTAAATAAACAGTATATCTGATAACTCATGTATTATTATTATTAGGTAATACAACATTATTACCCAATTATTTATAAATTAATTCTTATCTTTTCTATTTTGATCTGAGCAAATATATCGTATATACTATTAACTCACTCTTAACTTGTCCTATACTTTTGTTAAAGTGTGAGATAAAATGTCACTTGTAAAGATAAAGATTACTTAGTGCTACCAAGTACCATGACCATTATTATTAATGTGATACTCAAAGTTCATTACAAAAAAAAAAAAAGACGACATCTAATATATATATATATATATATATATATAATAAGTAGGACACTGATTCAAAGATGGATTTTCAATTGAGACATTCCAAATATATAAATTATTATTATTATTTATTTAAAGCATCTCCAACTCCAAATGGCAAATATATAGTGAGATGATAATGACATGTTCATAGTTGATTTAATAATGACAAGTAATGTGTTGGAAACCAAATTAATCAACGTCCAAAACATAGATTTAAGCTATCTAAATCTAGATTATCCAATATTTCTATTATTTAAGAGTTGAGTCTACTGAGTATAAAATTTTATGAGTAAATTTTTGATAACAAATTAGCGGGTTATTCTAGGCGTTAAAATTCGCTAAGTATGGGTAGAGGATGGTTATTTCTAATTTAATTTTTTATTATTTAAATTAATTAATAATAGAGATTAAATTAAAGTTTAATTTAATGACGGATAGTGTCACATGTGCACTACAGTCAAACTATAAATTAGCAGTTGAAATAAAATAAATGGCAAACAAACACTTGCGTAAACCTTGTGGTCTCATTTCAATCATATTATATCCTATGTATTGCTAGGATTTAAATTAAAAATGTGATAAATAGTAAACTCGATTCCCAAGAAAATATTATAATTGTAAATTTACCATTTCCATTTAATAATACACATAACATACTTTATAATTTATTTATTAACTAAAAAAATTATATTATCCTCTAAATATAAATAAAATTAGTAAAAAAATATAAAAATTTAAATTTTTTTATCTAACTAATAATACAAGTAAATATATGGTATAGAGGAAGTAGTATTAATGCTTCACTCAACCATGAGTTGGGCTTTGGGCCAAGGGGTCCTCACATATATCACATACTCCTATAGTAATAATGTTACCTTTTCACCTTAGTAAATGAATTGGGGTTGGTGCACTCTAAAGTTGATAGTTTAAATTTTTTTAGTTTTTTTTTTTTTTTTATTTATATTAATGATGAAAATTAGATTAAAATTTAGTTAACAATTAAAATTATTCAAGACACACTGATGCCTCAAATGCATTCTATTGGACGTCATTGTGCCTTAAATTAATATATATTTATAAAATAATAAAGTAAATTATGTAGATAAAGTGATGGTGTCAATTTATTTAAAAAAAATACTCAGGTTGAAAAGTGATTTGTTATGAACTTTTATTATTTTAAGTGTGTAAAATGAATTCGAATATTAAGGCAGAAAAGAATTATTTTTATTATTTTTATATTACTCCCTCCGTCCCGGGTATTTTTACCCGTTTGTACGGACACGGAGATTAAGACGTTTTATTTTTTTTAATATATAATGTAAGAGAAAGTAGGGATAAATTAGTAATTTAAAAAGAAAAAGTGAATAAAATTATTGAGAATGATGAATAAAGTGTAAAAAAGTAATTAAAGTTGTTGGAATTGTAAAAAGTAGGTAATAAAATATTATGTATTTTTGCCAAAAATGGAATGAATAAAAATACGTAGGACACCCCAAAATGAGAAAAATTGGTAAAAATACGTGGAACGGAGGGAGTATTATAATTTATAGGAGTATATACTAGTCCCGGTAATCACCAATAAACGAAATTGCAAAATTTCATCTTTCTGGGCGGTAGCTGGGAGCTAAGAGTTCCGTTAGAAAATTAAAATATTTAATTTAATTTAATGTATAATAATTTGGGGAAACGGAAACGGTTCACTTTCTGAATTTCCCGCTTCTCTCACTTTTTAGCCCTAATTTGCGTGCCAAACCATCACAATCATAAATTCCTCAATTCCCTAAACCCTAACCTAAAATCTTAACCCCACCGTGTTGGATGAATCGTCATCAGATCACTCTTTTAACTAATTTTGAAGAGGAACAACTCGAATTGCGGCGATTAGAGGAAGAGGAACAACTCGAATTGCAGCAATTAGAGGAGGAGGAGGAAGAAGACGACGACTACGAAGAAGAGGAAGAGGAGGAGGAGGAGGAGGAGGAGGAGGAAGATGAAGAGGAGGATCGCGGTGGAGATAACGTCGACGTGGGTGGACATTCCGGGACGACATCGCGCCATGTGTTGCGCGATAATCACGTGACCGTCAGCAATTCCAACATGGCTCAAGAAGTCGTCAATCTTGATGATTCGCCTACGGAGAATGTCAGTGATGTCGGTGTGGAGGTTCAAGGTGAATGCAGCAGTGAGAGGGTGGGTATTGTAGACGGTAAAGGGGGTGCGACGGCGTCGTTAAAGAGCGATACTGGTGAGGAAAATGGAGACTTCAACAGGGGTGATATTGATGGCTTGAATTGCCCAATCTGTTTTGAAGCTTGGTCCTCTGGTGGTGGTGACCACCAAGTCTGGTATGCACGCACTTCGTATCACTTAATATTTTTATTAATTGTCTCATATTTGGTAAAACCAATTGATTCTTCTCTTTATCATGTTGGAGCATTTAGTTGTTTGCCATGCGGGCATATATACGGGATGTCATGTATCAAGAAATGGTTGCGTCGTCCAGGCTCAAGTAAGGTACTTTAAGATTTTTGAGTGAGTTCTATATTGCGTGACTTGTCTTTGTCAAATTAATTGAAGACTTCTTTATAGTTGTCTTTTCATGTCATGATTAACTTTGCTTATTTCCTGACTTGAAACTCTCCCTGATTTAGTGTCCCCAATGTAAAAAGAAATGTGGAATTAACAGTGTTCGGTTACTTTATGCATCTCGAATTGTTGCCATCGATGGGGAGCTTCAAAAGGTGCTTTGCTGAAATTGTGAAGAAAGTATTCAGTGTTTTTATTTTGGGTTAATTGATTTGGATTATGGCTTTCCTTTTCTGTTTTGTTTGTACAGACGGTACAGTCACTTGAAGCAGAATGTGCGTCTCTTAAGAAAAAGGTGAGGAAAATGTCTACAGAAGCTTATTAAGCTTCTAGGATACCTCTTGTAACCATAACAACATGACTCCAAAACTTGTGTTACAATGGATTTTTATTTTAATGACAGAATCTTTTGTTGTCAACTGTGTATTGGCTTCACATCCCTCCCTGAAATGTGGTCCTTTTTTTAATTAGTAAAACTTAATGTGCCAATTGTCAAATATATACCCAATTTGCAAAGTAAAAAATCTTTGCCACCCAAAATTTAAATTTAGATCCTTTTTACCCAAATGTAAATTTATTTTTTTACAAAAATGTTCACAATGTCCCAAATGTCAGTATTCTGTGTCTAGGTTCCGACACCATGATCGATATCGAATCAAACATCTGTTGCTATGATGATGGTGTCGGTATCCTATGTCGGGGCTCCGACACCATGATTGAAACCAAATCCGACATCCGGTGCCATGACGATGGCGTTGGACTTGATGTCAGTATTCTATGTACCGTATCTGACACCCTGACCGATAATGAACAAATAGACTGTTAAAAAAAGGGGGTATGGGGGTATTTTAGTAAAAAAAAAGGCCAAATTGGTAGAATTTCTATAAATCTAATTGATGGGAGACAATGATTTTGAACTTAAAAAATTGGGTATTTTTGCAATTTTCCCTAACTTATTGTTAAAATGAGATAAATATCAATATACGGAATCATAGATTTCATCTTGTGTTTATTCCTGTATTAACACTTAAATTAATAAGAAACAAATGGAACTTCATAATTGGATGACCATGTCTAAGAATTTATGTTATATGAGTGAAACATAGATTTTTATTTTCTAATTCTGATGATTATTGTTTACAAGTTATACTTCATTACAGTTTTTGACTAAGGATTTATTATGTCAACATATATTGATGCCTGTTGCCAAGGTGATGTTAAGATGCAGCAATTTTATATGGCCTTGACGTCATGGTTGAAGTAGAGTTAAATGAGATGAACTAAAAATATTGTGTTTTTCACTTTTTCTTCTTCTCATTAACTATATCCTAATCCTTACTTGCTGTAATGTTTTGCAGAATGCTGACTGGTCTAAGAAGGAAGTAGAATGGAAGAAGAGAGAAACTGACTTGAGCAAGAAATTGCAATATCTCAAAGAGGTATATTCATCATCTATTTATTCTGCAGCTTGGTTGGTTTCTGGCAGCCATAAATTTTTTAATTATTTCTAATTTGATGTCTTTGGACCTCTTCCCTCTGTTGTTTAGATAACATTGTTTACCAATATATTTGTATTCCAAAAATTCTCTAATGTCAGCATTGTTTTCTCCATGGGACATTCCCTGTCAAAAACTTATTTTTGCAAATATAAATGGTTGATGTGGGAACTGAGATCTTCCCATCATTTCGGTATTGGAGATCTGATTGTCTTGAAATGGGCAATCTATCGGAAAAATATTATTATAATACCAATTTAGCAAAATAATACTGTATTTGTTACTTGTAACATACATCTAGCAGTTAGTGATGCTAATGATCGTATCGTGACTTGCATCTTTTGTAGTTAGTAATTAGTATTATATTGTCAAGGAACCAAATAGTTTTCAAATATTCTTAGCATTATCATCGTTATCTACTTCAGCACACTCTTAATCTTCGATAATTTATGGAATGCTGAAACAAACTGTTAATCTGAACTGCATAATTTTGTGATGACTTGACGTTTCGCACCCTTCTTTATTCCATCCCTTTGACTTTTTGTGAGTATTATTGACATTTTATCACTCATTTTTCAACTTGTAACATTCTTGTCTTATAGAGGACTCATGACTTGGAGGATCTTTTAGAAGATATGGAACGCAGGGCATCAGATTCGAATTATCCAAGAGATTCAACTATGGGTATTACTCAAACCTTTTGAATTGGTTGGACTTAGCAGATAGAAAAAATTAAAAATTAAATTTCACGTCCCAATATAGATTACTTTTTTTTTTTTTTTTTTTTCATGTTCAGGACTTAATGCTGGACCTAATTTCCTGGGCCAGGGATGTTCAAACAAATTTATGATGCAGGTTTGAATTCTTTAAGAATTTTTTATTACTCATTTCATTCTTAAAAGTAATTATAGACAGTCTTAGAATGGGTGAAACTCACCGCCTGAATTGACAACTTTTTTGTCTTTTATATTTTTGAGTTAATCGTTTCGTATTATTGTGCACATAGTTTCCTACAGGTATCGAGTGAAAGTGATTTTGTGTCATTTGATGTGTGTAATGACCATAAGTCTTTTTCAAAAGTTAATTGACTCATTTATTTAGATATTTGTTCAAGATGCAATAAAATTGACATATGGATCTATCTTCAATTATTTGCTGCATTTAAACCATTAAATGTTTAATATTGCTACTTGTATAGCTAGAAGGTTGCAATTGTCCTGTGTTTGGATTGTATTTTTAATTTTTAATAGGATTTTGAAACTTTATACACATCAAGTATCAAGTTTTGAATTTTTTTTTATCAATCAATTATTCTCAAAGGAGAATAAGTACGTTTTATTATCTCTTTTTTGTTGTCTGCTCTTCTGTGGTTTTATAGGGGTAAGGTTTGAGAAATGTTTCAGCATAGCTTTAATATTATTAAGTTTAAAATGAATGTGTGTTAATACTTTTACAGAAGGACTTTCAAATACCCGGTGCTCGCCTTTTTGACATTGATTCTTCCAGTAAAATTATTGTGTTTGCTCGAAGGCTCTCGGGGATGGGGGGAGCACATATGCTGACCAAAGTAAAGTTTTTCAACTTCAGTTAATTCTGCCTTTTTCAATAATTTTGCCTATTGATTATAAGCCCAAATGCCTTCTGATATAAATTCATTTATAAGGGGTTTGTCATGCTAGCATATTTATTCCATGTATCAGTTACCTGTTTTTGGTATTAGCGACCATATAACTTATTTTTTAGCTTATAGGTGAGCTTGTTATCTAACTATGAAAGGGAGGACATTCGTCTTCCTGAGAACACAAAAGCTGTTAAAGATCTACAAGTTTCTCCTCTGGCCGGACTTGTACTGTTAGCTTCCTTAGGAAAGAAACTTTCAGTTCTTAGGTAGAGTCTCTCTGAAGTCTGAATAAATAAAATTCATTTTGAAGAAATTTCACTGATATATTTTTTTTTATGTCTTGACATGCATGTTTCAGTATTGAGAGCAAAAACACTGTTCTTACATATGAACTGCCGGTAATAACTCTTAATCTCTTACTTTTTCTAGTTAATCATTCAGATAAATATATCTGATGCAGTTAATCATTAATTGTATGTTTGGCTTCTGTATGTTGAATGTTTAAATATTATCATGGTAAGCATGCCTTTTATTTTTAGCTTATAGCCACACTAATATGTGATTATACTTAATCACAACGATTAAATAAATAAGATTGGAAGTCTCTGTGGCCGAAGGAGCTTGTGGTGCATTACTATGATTATAGCGGCTTCTTGATGGGTGACTAATGAATTTCTTTGAACAGTAGGTGCAGAAAATTATATAACTCGGTAGTAGTCAGCATGGCTTAGTAGCAATTTGTAGCTGAATTTTATTTTAGCTAACATACAGGAGTTAATTTATAATATGCTCCAATAAATGCTTCACATTACTGCATGAGGGGGATAACGAGTTTACAAATTACATAATAAACATAGATTAGGCTTGAAATTTTATTTGGTTGTGCTGACCTTGGCTTGGGATGTGCTAATTATGGTGTTACTTTTGAAGAAAACAGTTGAACATTATGCCCTGCTCTGTTTGGATCTTGGATTTAGAAAACGTTAAACCAAAAAGGAAAATGAAATTAATAAATATTTATCACAAGTTTCATAGTTTTATGAGTTAAATGCTTTATATCCACAGCCATATAGCTTAAACTCGAACTGCTTTAATCAAATGCTTCCCCTATTATTATTTTTATATGATGGTCATTATTTTTTGTTCAAGGAGTGGCATGGGTTAGTTATTTGAAAAGGGGACAAAATAATAGTGTTTCTTGAAATTGTATGGACTATTATTCTATATCCTCTTGTTCTTCTACTCATGCAAGTTGAAGCTTTAATTGATTTTTGGATTTTCAGGCTGCTGCCTGGTCATGCTCATGGGATACACGCAGTTCAAATTATGTATATGCAGGCTTGCAGGTTCTGAGAAAACATCATCTGTCTTGTATTTGTTGTGCGATTAATTGGTTCAATCTGATCAAGTATTAAATTGATGCAGAATGGCACAGTTTTGCAGTTCGACATGCGTCACACTGTGAGACCAGTGGAATCCTTGACTGGGTTGACTAGCAACCCAGTTCATACATTATATTCTCTGCCACCTGATTCTTCTCACGGTTCTGGATTTAGTAGTGTTCTGACAGCTTCTTCAGTTGGGTTGTGTCGATGGAACTTTGGTGTAAATGAAAGAAGGTATGTTTTATTAGCTTAGTGTTTTACTTTTATAGTTATTCATATTATCTTGTATGCCTAAATCCCTTCCCAAGTATAATTATAACATCTGGACAATTAAGTAAAGGAGAATCAGAAATTTCTTTTAAGAATTCTTTTAATACATTAGAAATCAGTGATGCGGATTACTGTATTTGATCAAGTAAAATAATACAATTGTGCCTATATGGTTCATCAGCTTGTTAGACTGATTCTTTTTCTGAACAAGATGTTCTCCCTGTGTAATCTTCACTTTTTCACTGTCAAATTCTGGAATTTGGAAGAGGTGCAGGGTGCTTAATCACTTTATAGTGGAGAAGAAACCCTATGCCTTGTATGTATTGCTAGAGCTTTATCGTTCAGTAAAGACGCTGATATTCAGCCTGCACACTACATTTTTCTGCTCTTGTTCAGTTTAGGCTGTTTGGTGTGACTACCGTTGGTGCCATTATCCTCGCATAGATTCTATAGTTTTCATTTTTTTCCTTGCATTGGTGTAGATTCAAATCACTTCATGTAGTGTTGCTATCAGATTTTATCTATTCTTTTGGTGCTTTTGGAAAGGGTATGGACTTTATAAACAAGATAATGTTTTTTTTTTTTTGCTGCCATTTCGTTGCTCCTTCGTTTTAGAGTCCTTGACATCCATGGTTAATCAGACTCTCTTTATCCTACATGTCCATGTATTAAACTTATGTGATTAGATTATTGAAGTCTCTTTCATTCTTATTGTAGGTCAAATTTAATTCCTGAATCTGATAGGCATGGAGTTTGTATATCTCTTTCTTGTTGCAAGTCTAGTGATTATATTGTATCTTCATATCGTCCTAAAATTGAGATGTCTGGTGATTTGGGACTTACTCATCAAATGCTAACCGCACCTGGGCAAGCAACACAGGGAAGTCATGTTCTATACAGAAAAATGGGTTGCACATACCAAAAGTTAGGAGCAACTTGTGCCAATGTGAGCGATGTCAGATTGCCAAAATCGGCAATTATTGATGGGTTATTTCAAAATCCTGTTTTTGCTTCTGGTGATGAAGCAAGACGTGAACTCGCCTTACAAGAGTTGCCATCTCAAAGGGTTGTTGACCATCTTAAACCACAGCATTATCCCATCCATGATATCAAGTACAACAGTCTAAGTTCAGGAATACTTGGTTGTTTGACTGAGGATTCCTTCCAGCTTTACACAGCCAGGCGCTTGTGATGGTAAATTGTCTTTTGAGCTATTATATTTTTCCTAGTTCTGTTGGATTGCTATTTCTGTTTATGATATTTTTTTATTTTTTCGAAGCTAAGATATTACTTCTTTACTGGAATGTTTATGGTCACCGGCTGGCTGAAACCACAATCTCATGTGATAGGTCGTTTGTCCGAGTCATGCCACTGGGCATTGACATGGCGACGTACCTTCACCCGCGGATATGGATTGGATTCATTGAGTATCTCTTCCCCCCTCACTTAACTTGAGGTATGACATCAATCCCTCTTCAAATTCATCTGCTAGTGGTAACTCTGACAGGACTCATTGATCAAACGTCCCTTTATTATCTGGTGTTGTGTACAAAAGTATAAACAAGCGTCTTTAAAAAGAAACTAATGTGAATCGGAAGTATGTAACTGTTATAGTTCATCGCGTCAACCCTTTTATCTTGCTGATATTGTTCGCATTGGTTGACATTTGATTTTTGGCTCGATCTCGTTGCAGGTGCCATGGGCCTGTGGAAATCCGTTTTGCTGTATATGCTGCCTGCTCTATCGAGTCCTAAAGATGTTGATAATTATTTTTGTGCTTTCGAATGGTACTCACCTCTTGATTTTGTTCCTCATTTTCCCAAAAAATAATGTATCAATATTTTACGAAATCATAGTTGTTTTCATTTTGCTGGAGAATATAACATGCATAATTTTTCTGTGAATAAAATTGTAGAAAATTTGAATTCTTTATCATAATGGGCGATGGACACCAGTATAGAACAAGTTATCAGCATTAATGTATAGCCATTTTGCATTTTGATGTTGCTACTCCATTCTTGATTTTCCTATAATAAAGGAGGAAATGTATAATCAGGCTTAATTTTTTTTAGAATGAAGAATTTTAGACTAGTCAAATGGTTCATTAAATCATTTATAAATAAATTATGAAAAGGGTTCATATTCATTTTAAGTCTAAAATTTAATTTTTATTTTTAGAATTTATTGTTAATTTTTAGGGTTTAATAATTTCAATATTTGTGGTTAATATAATATTTTAAAATTATTAACTCTACACATTATTATAATTATACATCATCTTACCTTAATATACTCTATAAATGTTACAAACTTTGTACAAATTCAACAATTTTTTTCAAATTTCAATTATAAAAAATGTCCCTTTATTTTGCATCATCTATCCAAAAAAATAAAATAAAAAAATTGCATTCTGTTAATTTTGCATAGTTGATGGTGGGATTTTATTAATAATTTATGTAGATTTTTGAGAGAACTTGTGAGTGGAAATGGATCCAAAGTTTGGTTCAATAATTAAAAATTAGCTATACTTGACATTATATGATATGATTTCATTTCTTGTGTAATTAATGATCACAAGAGTACAAACCTTTTCTTTGGTATTATTATTGAATTTCCGGCAAAAACTTTTTTCTTAAAATCATAAAAAAAAAACATAAAATTGTGAAGGCTGCATCGAATGGGGTATCCATAGAATTAGAAGACAATAGACTTTACAAGACATCTACATACATACAACATGCATCCTTGCATATATATAGGCCATACATATGTCCTTCTCAATTATTATATTGTGTTTAAATTGTTTTATGGGCTAATTGCAAAAAAAACCACGAATTTTACTCTTATTGAAAATTAATCCTTACTTTTGAGAAATTGCAAAAAAAAATCACAATCTTCAAGTATTGTTGCAAAAAAAAAAACCCAATTTGTGAATGAAAGTAGAGTTTTTTGGATTTTTTTTGCAACAATACTTAAATGTGGCAGTTTTTTTTTGCAATTTCACAAAACTAGGATTAATTTGCAATAGGAGTAAAGTTCGTGGTTTTTTTTGCTATTAACCCTTATTTTATTTAATATAAGAAAATCATACTAAGAGGTGAAGAAAAAATAAAAAAATGTTGTACTTAGTGGAAATTGCTTCTAGCTAGATTATTTTAAATAGAACATACAAAAATGACCTTAATTCTATTCATCGTGCACTTCAACTATAAAAGATTCGCTATCATGTGCATGATAATTTTATAAAAATTGTAAACATGTCATTTAAAATTCTAAAATAATTTGTATCACAGAAAATTAAACATAATCAACATATCTCGAGTATCATTGAATCCGATCACATCAAACAAAGTGAAGATTCAAATGATCAATTCAAACATTCCATTTCACACGCAAATTATTATATAGAAAAAGTGAAAATTTGTTGGTAACTTAATTAATATTAAATGATAATCTACCAAACCAGCTTAAATTTTTATGCGAGGTGATAATTAAATAATATCTGAGCGAAAGTCAAGCAAAGATATTAAATTTGAACCTCACTGCTATTCATTTAAAATTTCACGTGCTAGACTTGAGTCAAATTGACTCATTTGTATATAAGGAGACGTGTCAAAATGACTTAATTGTTAAATAATTTTTCTTTTTATCAAACTTAAATTTCTAGACTAGATGGTAATTTAAATAAAATTGAAAGTAGTTTTAAATGGAGTCCTAACAAAGTTCTAACTGAATGAAAAAAAATAAAAAATCCAATTTATATAATACTATTTTGAGCTCTAAATTGACATATCCCATTCAACTCAAATGCAATAATAGATAGATAAATTATTGCATGGAATTGGTTTCTTGTGAAACCGGAAATTTTCATATCATTCCTATGCATATCAATTATTAGCTTTATTCGTGAACATTATTATTCTTCATAAAACAAACTTGGAATAATGGGATTCGGTGCCAGTTTTTCACGATTCGATTAAATTTATTAATCAAGTTAGGATATTTTCGTCATTTAAAACATTTTAACAATATTCACTATAATGGAACATTTAAAAAATGATCAAATTTATTTGGGTATATATAATTTAACCAAACTAACTAACTACTCTTCCGTCGCCGAAGTCCTTCATACTATATTGTTGTGTGTGCGGTTTAAAAAAAATTATTACTCTATGTTATTTATATGCTAATTTAATAAAAAAATGGTGTAAAGTTGTTGAGATATATTAGGATGTGTGTAAAAAAATATGCATTAATATATATATATATATATATATATATATATATATATATATATATATAGTGTATTTTTTTACCACTTTTAATAAAATTAAAGTGCTAAATATTTTATAAGGCAAATAAAAAATGAAAATGTGAAATACTTGGTAGGTAGGATTACGATTTATCATGTATAAAAGTAACAATTTTTACTCCATATAGGATGATATATAACTTATAATGAGTTTCACGTAAATGACTCTTTTGTACCCTTCCCAATAGAAAAGTTTGTCTACAAGTGGTTCATTAGAGGAGCAAAACAAGAAATGGGATTGCATGACATCTAAAGACAAACATCTTTATTTAGAATAATTAAGGAAAATATATAAAAGTAGTAGCAAGAGAAAACAAATAAAGTAATTAATGTGACAACACAAGGAAGAATGGAGAAGACTAGTAGAGTAGACAATTGAATTTCTACCAATAGCTTTGTGTTTGTCCTTTATTAAAAAATAATACTCCCCGTCTCTAGCAAATGTCTCAATTTATTTTTTGTGTATAAGTTAGAGTATTATTATTTTATGTGTAGTAAGTGGTTATAATAATAGTGAATATTGATTATATGTGGGGAACTTTTACTAAAAGGGGAAAATGAAGACCTTTCGGTGGAATGGAGGAAGTAATGAATTTGGAATTTTGAAAATATGGGTAATAAGTAATCCATATTATGAATAACAGAATTTTGTTTAAAGTGTAAAATCAAAATTGTAAAAAAAAATACATTGTTAAAATATAATTTATAATTAAATTTACTACACCACAAAATTGAACCATGCAATAATAAATCCACACACACACACATATATATATATATATATATATATATATATATATATATATATATATATATATATATATATATATATCCAATTGTATAGCCAAATTTATGCGTTGATCTGTCCGTGCAAATAAAATGATAAATGTATAGTTTCGATTTATTATACATTATTATGATTGAGAAATTGAATGACAACACACATTCCTTATCAGTGGTTTGTGAAGGGTCATCATCATCATTCATCTCTCCTATCATTAACACTTTCCAGTTCTAATTTTCATACAATAATGATGGAACAACAATAAAGTTTTTATTTGCTGAAATTAATTTAAAAGGTTGCATAAACTACACACACATATATAATTATTATGTAAATTAAAAAAAGACATATATAAATAGTTTTAAAAAGTGAAATGTGACAATTCCTTTTGTCAAAATTACCTATCCCATAATGATCTTCTTCATAGATTTTTTTTTCTTGAATAATTTTATTTATTTATTCAATTTTTATATTATTTCATGGGATAAAGTAACGATGCGACTACGACTAGCAGGGATTTCAATGTTTACAGGATACCATATTTATTTTTTAAAAAAATAATAATTAAAAGAAATTGTTTGTTTATATATGCTCACCTTCTTATACTCAACAACGACCTCCACTTATTTATGTCATTAATTATAATTATTATTAATATATATTTATTCATTTGTGGTTCTTGTTTTTGGATGATATACGACAAAAAGTTGGAGCATTACTTGTGTGTAAGGGCATTATCTCTTAGTGGTGGGAGAGATCCTAGGTCAAGCTCTATTCTTCAATTATTTATTCTATACATTTTAATTTTCAACCCTTAATTATCAAAATACCAATTTATTTCATATTATTATTTTCTCAAAAAAATTTAATAAAGTTAATTTGTAGATATTGTTTTCTCAAATTGTAGCTTAATCCGTATTCCCTTAATTTTAAAGAACGATTCACATTAATATACATAGTAAATGTGAACTGTTTTCTAAATGGTTGGAGTATTAAATTTTAAGAATTTTTATTATTATATATTTAAAAGTTTACTTACAATCAATTTTTAAAAAAAATGTAAAATACTCACAACTAAATATAAGTCCGGTTAATAATAATAAAGAGAATATGCTCTAGTACTGAAGAGATTGAGTTAATTGTGTTTCAAGTGTTATATATTCTTCAATTAAAATAATAATCTCTATAAAAATAAATAAGTTGTAACTAAATGAAATTAATCTTTGAATATCCTTACAAAAGATAAGAGAGTGTGATTGTTTGTCGTGAATTGGATCACCATAGATGTTCACGGTTTGGGTGATTTGGAAAAGTAGAAACAATATAGTATTCAAAGATAGAGGATGGAACTCGAGGGAAAACATGGATGAAATAAAAGGTCAAGTATGAAGTTGGTGGACATGGAGGAAAAAAGGATTGAATCAGAATATTAAATATGCTGATTGATTTGGAGATCCGAACAGTTGCTTGATAGAAAATGGTTAATTGATTATTTTGCCATGATGTAATAGATAGTAGTTTAGTAGTGCTTTACTTATAATTTGTACTCTTTATGTTTTGGGGTAATTCTCATACCCTAAATATAATAATATTCCTTTAAAAAAAATTTGGGTCACTATTTTTGTCTATCTTATTGTCTCTCCAAATCGTTTCTCAGAACAATGTGATTACTTTTTTGTCTAAATTTAGTCCTTTATGTTAAAAAATGTCCAAAAATGGTCCGAAAGTGTATACATTTAGGATCAAAAGTGGACCAAAAAAGGATCAAATTTTGAAAAAAGGACCAAAACTGGACCAAAAGGTCTAAAACTGGACAAAAAATGATCAAAATTTAAAATTGCAAATGATAAAGGACTAAAGTTAAAAAATATCATACTTACAAGACTAATTTTGATATTTATCTTTGTTTATCACCGATAAAAAAATTACACTAAAAAACTGTTTTTTATCCACAAAAACTTTAGTTTCATACCTTCATTAAATTAGTTTATCAGTAGATTAATAATTAAATTAGTGGTTGATAAATTTTTAGTAAAAAATTCAATTATGTTGATAAATAATTCATTTGTTAATTACTAACTGAATAAATTATAATTCTATCAAAGAAAATTTGTAATAAATTTTGTTTCTAAAAAAGAGTTTGTTTTGTAGTTGATAGATTTTAATTGATATTAAAGAAAAGAGTAAATTAGTATAAATTAGACAGAAAAATAGTACTACTCCATTCAGCAAAGTTATCTTTATATTTTTTTTTCCACTTTTATCCTTCACATAATAAATAGTAGTAGTATTGTTTACTCGTCAGTTTTCAAATTCACCTCAGCAAAAAAAATTAATGGATAATTAATATTATAAAATAATAATAATAATTGTGGATTAAATTGCAAAATTAATTAAATAAATAATTAGTGTTATGGAGCATAGTAAGTGCTTAATTAGAATGAGAGTGTTGGTGTTGGTTGTTGCGGTAGCACCACGCACAGTGTAGATTAAATTGCCATAATCATACCCAACTACTCATACTACATACATAAATTCTACCTATTATATTATTATTATTATTATTATTATTTATTTTTTTTAAATATCATTTTTCTGTTACAATCGATTATTTGAATAACACTTAAAAAAAATCTAGCTTACATTCTTTATTGAGTTTGTATTTTTTTTAGGATTCAGTGTTTTTTTCCCCTTTATGACACTCATCCACCGTTAACATATAAAAGTTGATGTAGTGAATAATATAGCATGTTGCTTCTTTTTTTTTTATTGGTAAAGAAAATTTATAATAAGAATTTGAAGTACAATGGGTACTTCAACTCTTATATTATAGTCTGAAAATTCTAAAATAATTAAATTAAATGATCAAAATTCTAATCACTAATTGGTGTGCTAGTACTCTATATAAATTATTTCTCATATTCATCACCAATATGCCTCAAATACTGCTTCTTCTTCTTTATTTTATTTTATTATTAATTTTTTTTTATGCATGATATGCCTCAAATACTCTATTTTCTTTTCCAACCTTGCATTCTACTTATTAGACTTACTTATTGAATAAACACGGATCTCCTGCACCATCATGTAAAAATCATTTTGTACTCCATATGATTGACACCTAAGAAGATAAACATATTAACCATTGGGATTTATGTATTCATTCTTTAGACATAGTTTCTTCTTTTGTGGTATAGGGGCAACATATACTAAAATACACTGGATGACCTAATTCATACTGAACATAACAGAGATTCATGTATAAGTATATAAAAAGAAGGAAAAAAAATAGAAGTAACCCCCTGCAGAGGAAATGAAAATAGACATTTCAGAAGTGTACTAGCAAACATGAACTGAACAAAAGATCTTTTGCTTTATTTGGGAATTGACAAGTGAATATAATCTTAAATTCAAGCTGAAAATACACTGCCAATGCCCAATGGGCTACCTCACTCACTCTCTCTCCCTCCTCATGTATTTGATCCATCTTGTAAATAATACTATACATGAACAAACCCAAACAAGTAAATTATTTACCAATATATATTTATTTTTGGGAGACTTGGATGCTCAACACTTACCTTGCACACATAATTTTGTTTGCAAGTGGGGCCCATCTCAAGAAACCCAACAATATACAATTTTATTTTTTTTTTGGAATATTTTAGAAGACATCTCAAAATGATATTTTGGGCTTTAATAGATTAAGTAAAATTCTCAATTAACTCCAACATTCTGGCGTTTGGGAATGGTCCCTTTTGGAGTCTTGGCAATAATCATATACCTTAGAGTGGGTTTGCACCCACTGCATAGCCCTAGTTTGCTGCCCCGTAAGTCGGCCCGACCTATACGGTGAGGCCGACACGGGGTGGCACCAGGCAGGAGAATAGGCGGTGCAACCGCTAGCTTTGAAGTTCATGAATTTCCCGACAAACGGTTGGTATCGATAATCGGCCTTGTATTTTCCATCCTCGGTCGCCCACGAGGATGCATCCCAAATCGATCCGTACACCCACATTGGTCTTAAAGGAAACGTAGCCGCGTTCTTTCTTGGATACCTTCTTATTGGGACATCATCCACCAAGAATCTGAAAAATGATCATTAAAATACAAGAAACAAGGGAACAAATTAGATCATATCATTGTACATTGATCGAATTGAATATCTTGGATTGTAAATTAGATCTCAATTATTGATTATTTTGGTTAATAATTAATACTCAAGAATGTAGCAAGTATCTTGTGGTAGGGTACACTTTCGGTGTGGGCTAGCATTTATGTTTGAATCAAGTTTTAGGTGGAATATCTGACATTTAATTGGAATAAGTTCACAATTAATATAAAAATAATATTTTAAATCCTATCATATATAATACTCCACATTGTACATCAATTCAATACCTACATAATTTATTTATTCAAAAGGACTGATAGGAAGGTTGTACGTAATAGGTAATCTATGGAACCAAATGTATGGGCATTTAAGTTTGAATTAATCTAATTTAGGTGAAATTAAATTAATTAATCTTACATGATCTCCATTGGGCTCCAAAAAATGGCATAATGGTGAAAATTCTGAGTGGGATCAAACCATAAATGAAATTTCATCTCTCTCCCAATAATTCTTCCATCACCAGTTCCTCTCACATAGACATTGGTTTGAAGTGTATAAGGTTTTCCAAATGTTGTCCCAAGAAATTCAATGTCCACCTCATCGTGGAACCCTGGATGAACTTCACTGTTTGACAGCTGTAAAATAATCATTAATTACTCATCAAATATACCAAAATAGTATACACTATACGTAGTACGTGTGACGTAAAAGTGGAATGTCCAAATCTTACATAGAAAGCTGTAATAACTCCAGCTGTATAACCCGGTTGTAGCTTAATCGAAGCTCCAAAATACCCGGATCGAAACGGTTTCACCGACTTGAACCCGCTTCCTATCATTCAAAAACACGTTCGATAACATCGTGTAACACAATCGGGTAAAATAAAATTAATTAAAATTATTAATAATAATAATAAAGGAAATTATTAAATACCGGAGTTGGAATCGAGCCAAATAGTGACGCCATTATTATCAATACTTTGGTGATTAGCACCCCAGAGGGTTCGGTAACCCTGGTAGAAGCCCAAGGTTCGGAAGCGGGTACTCGGGTAGAATCCGGGTGCGGGTGGCCATTCACCCGCATTGATGGAAAACGGGGCTCCGAGGAGGAGGAGGAGGAGGAGAGAGAGAAAATGTAGCGCCATGGGAGTGAGATTGAAGAGAGAGAAAGGGCAGTGTGGAGAGTGAGTGTGTGGGAGTATATAAGCTGAATAAATGCAGGTTCAAGACAAGAGAGTGTTGAAGATAAATTGGGGTGGGGGGATATGCTACATTCGGTGTTGCTACACCACTTTAACTTTTTATTAATTAATTAAATCGAGATTTGTAAATAAATAAAATAAAGAAAAGTGTTAACGAACAGGAATGAAGAAGGAAATGTGAATTATTAATGAAACAAAGTTGTTTGATGTGTCGACATGAATTATTATTAAATGGTTCATTGGATAGGATAGCATTATTAGAAGAAAAGGATTAAGAAAAAGACAGAGAGATAGACCCATTCGAACAGGAGTGACACTAAGAAAATTCCATTTTTGGTGATTTAATTATGGAGTAACTAATTATTCAACATTAACTTTATGAATTACAACATTGAAAGTTGAATAATTTAGTAAATTCGTTCCTAAAAATATTTAGGTAGCAATAGAAACAACTGATGTGACCTAAAAATAGCAGATTCTGATTGTCACGTGTACCAAGCTAGCATAATCGGATCCACACGAGACAGAGAAAGAAAAAAGCCATTTAATTGATATGTAGAAATTAAATAAAGTTAAATAAATGGTAAACTCTATCACACCCGTGAGAAATAATTGAGATATTAGAGTTATCACACCCGTTTAGAATGTGCTTATTCTTCATTTTAATAGAGTTATTATATTTTTTAATTAATGCAAAATTGATGTGATTGTCCACGAGAAAGATTACGTAAAATAATTTAAAATATAACATTTTTAATATATGTTGATATCTAATATAGTGAAAATATAATCATCTGCTTAAACATTTCATTAGAAAATTATAATATCTTTAATAAAAATAATAATTATAAAAATATATACTTTGTAGCGATGTCATTGCTCTTTTTTTTTTAAGATTTATATTAAATTGATGGCAGATATAAAAATGTGATACTCCTGCTATCTTTGTCCATTGTTAATGTATTTATATATATATATATATATATATATATATATATATACTATATTTTCCATTTTTAGAAAGAGCATCCCACAATCCATCGTATTATCACTAAAATAATTACCTACTACACATAAAATAGTTATGCTTCTAAAAAATAAAAAAAAATACATTAACAATGGACAAAGTTATATATATATATATATATATATATATATATATATATATATATATATATATATATATATATATATATATATATATATATATTATTATTAGAGTTTATTACACTTTAGCATTAAGGTTTTTATGGAGTCAAAATTAAGTTAGATCCATACAATCGTACATTGGTAGTTTGAATATGCAAAAGAGTGAGGCTAAGTCTGATAATGCATTCATCCTATCCTTTGCTGAAAGCAACGTTTATCACTCTCTCATTCTTTAAACCTACGATTCTCACAATATGTAGTATTATTCACTCCACTGTCTCTAGTACTTTTTACTACTTATTTTCCCTTTAAATTCACACTTTTAAAAACGAAAGAAAAAGAAAAAAAAAGGTATATATATATATATATATATTACATATATAAATTTATTCTCTCACAATTAATTAAACTTTTTAAGATTTAACATTAACATTGAAAGCATTACAGTTGATTTTTGTACCAAGCAGAGAGGGTGTTGAAAATATAGTGGAGCAATCCAAATTCCTTATAATACGGAGTATTTTTAATGAGTTAAATTTATTTTTTGCCCTATAACTAAGTAAAACTTCGATTTTTGCCCTAAAAAATAAGTTATTCAATTTTCCCCTATAACTAACGAATTGTTTCAATTTTTGCCCAATTTTCACCGGAAAATGTGAATTTCGCCATAATCCGCCACGTCATACTTCAATTCCTGTTGGTCAATCCGACATGGCAATTTTGACTTCTTCTGAACCAATAAATCCGCCACGTTATATCCCACCCATTTATTATTATTTTTCATTAATTCCAAATCATCAAAATATTTAATTAAAATAGAAATATAAAATAAAAAAGAAAAAATATTTCAGATCAGAGTATCCATTGAATCCACGTTTCTGCCAACTCCTTCAAATCTAACACGAAAGATTTCTCATTGAATCCACGCTTCTGCCAAATTGTCAAAAAATATCCATTAGAAAACTTGAGAGCAATATTGATATGATAAACGAGACCAATTTTCTTAGTAAGCTTTTTTCCAGCGTCGGTCTGCATATGGAGCTTAACAACTCCGGCAATGGCATCGAGCAGCAGCGGTTGATGGGATCCAAACTTGAGATATAATTATGACAGCCGCACCGCCGTTCCGCCGCCGTCGCCACCGCCCAACTTCAGAAATGGCATGTAAGAAACACCCCATTCCTCTTCAGTCGGCATCTGTCCTCAATGTCTGAAAGACAAGGCCGTCTGCTCCGAGTGTTGAGTGCCAAGATTTTCGATACCTACGAAGGCATCGACCTCGAATGGCAGTTCGTCAACGAGGAGAGGACATGATTAAACTGACAACGTGCTCCTCGAATCGGAGAAGCGCTACTTCGAGCTTCGATTCCACAAGAGACACAAGGACGCCTTGATGGATTCCTACATTGAGGGCTTGAGGGCGTGGATTAGGATTCAATTTTGGGCTTAGGGTTCGTGAGTTCTTCAAACACATTAATGTGTGAAATTCATATTTTCAATTGTTCTGTTTTAATTTTAATTTATTGTTTTCACACGGAGTAAACGACGAAGCCCCAAGAATCCAACATATCAATTCATCTTTGCTGATTTGGAATTAATAATGAAAAATAATAATAAATGAGAAATATGACGTGGCGGATTCATTGGTTCAGAAGAAGTCAAAATTGCCATGTCTGATTGACCGATCGGAATTGAAGCATGACGTGGCGAATTTTGGCGAAATTCCTATTTTTCGGCGAAAATTGGGCAAAAATTGAAACAATTCGTTAGTTATAGGGTAAAATTGAACAACTTATCTTTTTTAGGGCAAAAATCAAAATTTTACTTAGTTATAGGGCAAAAAATGAATTTAACTCATTTTTAATCATAGTTTTCTAAGGAATATGGGTTATGATTCATGGCTATTGGTTTGGATTTCAGGTGTGACATTTTCTGTATCATATAATTGCATGTATAGCATGTAGAAAAGAGAGAAAACTACACTATACACTATATTCTTCTATATTATTTTTGTACATTATTTCATGTATCACTTATTTGACAAAAAAGTTAAAATCAACTACTTTAAATATCCAAAACTAACATTATTTGTTGGGTTTACTAAATCCACCTAACTCTATATTTAACTTTCTTATTCATATGTAAACCCAAAACAAATATCACCTTAATATTGATACATTCTTTTTTAGGAGTAGGTTTTTTTTTCCATTCTCCTAGCTATAAGTATCATCCATCAAATGATGTGACACAGAAGATGCTATATCAAAATGACTCATTGAATCCAAATCGAGAAAACTATACCTTAAAAAGAAAACATAAATTCAGGGAGTAATTTTGCATTTCATATAATTAGTGCCATGGGATTACATTGCACAAAGTAGAGAAAATATCAAAATTAGTCTTATAAGTATGACATATTCCAACTTGAATCATTTTTCATTTGCAATTCTCAATTTTGGTCATTTTTTGTCCAATTTTAGTTATTTTTGTCCAAATTTAGTCATTTTTTCTAAAATTTAATTTTTTTTTGTCCGAATTTAGTCCTTTATATTCAGAAATGTCCAAAAATTGGTCCGAAATTGTATAAATCTTGGACCAAAAGGACTAAAATTGGACAAAAAAGCACAAAAAATGAGAATTACATGAAAAAAATGTCTAAAGTTGGAATCCATCATAATTACATGATTAATTTTGATATTTACCCTAAACCCGGCATAAAACCCTAAACCCAACTGAAGTTCTATATCCGTGCCTGACTAGAAGATGGTCATTCTTGCACACTATCTCTGTGTTTTGATTCTTGATGATGCAGTCTACTCCAAATTTTGTTTAAAAAAAATTAATTATTAAGTAAAAATCATGATTTTAATATTGTCATTAATTTTTTTCATCATGACAATATCAAACTAAAAAAAAAAAAATTATTACAGCAATTTAACCGTTGAGAAGAAAGGTGTGTGGGGTCTGAAAGTGAAGGCAGTGAATGTGACGAGTAGATGGCGTTTTCAAAGGCTGTGAACGTTGAGCATTTTCTTTCACTGAGTAGGGACAAATGTATCGAGGTTGTAAGATTTGATTTGATTTTCTGCCCATTCATACACAACATTCATTAATTACATCATTTACTCACCATTCTTAATTCACATCAAATTATATAATCAATTTTTACTCTTGTATGTACAATGTAAAAAAAGGTGGTTCGCCTTTGCAAGATTGATTTAGGTGGTCAGAGCCTTCGATCAATATTAATAGGGTACAATAGATTTTTTTAGCTATTCGATTGAATTAACTAGCGATATGAATTTGAATGGTCAAGTATTTTTTTGAAAAATGATGTGAACCTAATGGTTTATGTTTATCATACCATTAGGATTAATTATTTATTTATTCTTAGAATTTTAATT
The DNA here is from genome assembly GCA_023678885.1 of Pogostemon cablin. Lineage (NCBI taxonomy): Eukaryota > Viridiplantae > Streptophyta > Magnoliopsida > Lamiales > Lamiaceae > Pogostemon > Pogostemon cablin. The sequence continues at coordinate 4,496,891 of CM042983.1, forward strand.
ATTTAGTACTCCATATAATTGTCTTTAAAATTTTTAAATATGGAAAGTTTATGGTCGATGAAGTTTAGTATTCCTAGGATATTTGCAAGTGAATTTACGAAGGATCATATATGTACATTGAGTTTAAAAAAATAAATCATTCCGTAACTTTTTACTTTATTTAAAATAATTTAAAAAATCTTAATTTTTTCGAAATAGTCCCATAATTTTCTAATTCTCACTAAAATTATCATTTTCATTTGGAAAAGTCAAAATTGACTAATTTCATGGGTCTCAATCATAAGACTGAATCGATGCATTTATAAAAGTTACGGGATGAAATTGATTAAAAATATTAATTTGGAACAAAATCGGAGCATAAGTGAAAGGTTTGAAACGAAAATAAATATCTTAATTATTTGGCATATTTTTTTATAAAATAAAAAGTGGCTTGACGATTTATTATGGTTTAAACTTCATGTACATTCTTTGATAGAAGGTATTCATCGTCTCGATCCACAGTTTGTTTGGACCCCCTAATAAATTTGTTATATAAATATAAATTATTAAAGGACAACGTCCCTCCAAAAATTTAGCAATTGGATGCATTTTATATTCATACTTCCTTTATTTTTAATTATATATCACATATGTATAGTAGACAGTTTCCATATAATATTAATTAATTGTAAACTGACACTTGAAATTTTATTAGGGTTTTAGGGTTTAAGTTAACATTTTATCTCTACACATTTTCTATTATTTATATTGTAAGCAATTAAAATTTACGGTCCAATTAAATGGCGACACGTGAATTTTATTGATTAAATATTAATTTATTTTGGAATTTAAATAAATTAATTCCTAAAGTAAATTAATAAATAATTTGAGCCAAATACAATAAATAGGCTTAAATTAAATGAGGCCTGACCCAAGTCAATTAAGCCCAAGTCAAATGAGGCCTGACTCAAGTCAAACAAGCCCATATAAATTAAAGCAGGCCCAAATCAAATAGGTTCAATTATGGTTCAATCAAGATGGAGCCCAAGTCCACTAAGTGAGGCCCAATGGCCTGGACCTCCCTTCTCACCTATAAAAAGGGGTCTTCACCATTCATTTGGAAGAGGAGAGACAAACACACATTCAAGCACTCGAAGACGACGCACTTGAAGAGATCGAGAACACGAGTAAAGCTCCCTCCAGATCTTCAAGCGAAGAACAAGCGAAGAACGTTCGAGGATCTTCAAGTCTTCAAGCGATCTTCAAAGCGTCTTCAAATCTTCAAAGCTTCAAGCGAAGAACGTTCGAGGATCTTCAAGTCTTCAAGCGATCTTCAAAAAGTCTTCAAATCTTCAAAGCTTCAAGCGAAGAACGTTCGAGGATCTTCAAGTCTTCAAGCGATCTTCAAAGTGTCTTCAAGCCTCTAAAGCTTCAAGCCCAAGATCTTCAAGTCTTCAAGCCTCGAAAGCTTCAAGCTCAAGATCTCCAACACGTCTTTAAAGCTTCAAGCCTCTAAAGCTTCAAGCCCAAGATCTTCAAGTCTTCAAGCCTCGAAAGCTTCAAGCTCAAGACCTCCAACAAGTCTTTAAAGCTTCAAGCCTCTAAAGCTTCAAGCCCAAGATCTTCAAGTCTTCAAGCCTCGAAAGCTTCAAGCTCAAGATCTCCAACAAGTCTTAAAGCTTCAAGCCTCTAAAGCTTCAAGCCCAAGATCTTCAAGTCTTCAAGCCTCGAAAGCTTCAAGCTCAAGATCTCCAACAAGTCTTTAAAGCTTCAAGCCTCTAAAGCTTCAAGCCCAAGATCTTCAAGTCTTCAAGCCTCGAAAGCTTCAAGCTCAAGATCTCCAACAAGATCTTCAAGTCTGCAAGCCTCGAAAGCTTCAAGTTCAAGATCTCTAACAAAGCTTCAAGTCTTCAAGCCTCCAAAGCTTCAAGCCTCAAAGCATCTTCAAGCTTCAAGTCAAGAACATCTACTAATCCGGGATCAAGGCTCCAAGTCCCCCAGATCAAGTGTTCTTCGTGTAAAGCTCTCAGTCAACGTTTAATCCGAACAAAGGTTCAACGCCTCCGGGTCAACGTCAAGACTACACACTCGAGCTCGGATAAGCTTCGTTTGAAGATCCGACTCAACACACAAGTAAAGTTAACACACGCTGTCAACACAGTCAGCATACACTTTGTCAAAGAAGTTAAAGTCAAGAAGCACAAGTCAAGTCAAAGTCAAGTCAAAGCCACATTGGTTCGAGAGAAGAATCAGAGGATTGATTGAGATTGTAACCCGCTTACATCTTCTTCAAATTAAATCCATCAAGAAATCATCTTTTTACACAATATTTGTATTTATTTTATTATAAATACAAAATTTGTTGTTACAAATTTTGGCACGCCCGGTGGGACAGTCTCTACCTCTCATCTCTTCTCTCCACAAGTACAAAGCATGACTCATCTCAGGATTGCAATAAGAAGACCTTCTACCTTGAAGCATTCAGAGCTGCAAACTGAAAAGATTCAAAAGATAACTCCACTCAAGATTGCTATACGGAGGCCTGCTGCATCAAAGCCTCCAGAGTTGCAAACTGAAAAGGTTGGAGTCGTTACAAAAAGTATTCCCGAAGGCTCCGTAGAGACAAACCATATGATGGGGATTACTCTCAACAAGCCATTGCACGGAGACAAGAGTGGTGAAAATGTTTCTACTTGCTCAACTTCTCGCTCCACGCCAAGCTCATCATCTACCTCAACTGAAGCTGCAGTGATGACGACAAGTGCTATGACTATCGAGGATCAACTTGCAAATATGATGAGAGCCATTGAAGGACTCAACAAGCACATGGAAGTTCAAGACGTAAAAATCTCCATACTTATGAAGAAAATGGAGAATGTGGAGACAAGTCATGCAAATGAGAAACAAGTTGGGGATGAGCACGAGAAAGAAGACTCAGTGAAACACCATCCTCTTGAAAATAAGCCAGTTGAAGAAAAATTACAAATTTCAACTGACAAAATGCTTCCTGTGAACCAACTGAAGAACATCGTTTTAGAAACAATAAAAGACAAGTTTGAAGGAAGCTCAAAATCCCTTGTTGCCTACAAGAAGCCATATACAAAGAGAATTGACAACTTGAGGATGCCGACTGACTACCAACCTCCCAAATTCCAACAATTCGATGGCAAAGGCAACCCAAGACAGCATGTGGCGCATTTCGTCGAGACATGCAATGATGCTGGGGCTTACGGAGATCACATGGTGAGACAGTTTGTCCGCTCTCTTAAAGGAAATGCGTTCGATTGGTATATCAACTTGGAAGCTAACTCCATTGACAATTGGGGGCAAATGGAAGAAGTGTTCCTCAACCGCTTCTACAGCACACGAAGAACTATTAGCATGATGGAGCTAACAAATACTTGTCAAAGTGATGAAGAATATGTCATCGACTACATCAACAGATGGAGGAGCCTCAGCCTCAATTGCAAAGAGAAGCTGTCAGTAACTTCAGCTATTGAAATGTGCATTCAAGGGATGCCATGGAATCTTTGCTACATACTCCAAGGAATTCAGCCAAAGACTTTTGAAGAGTTGACTACAAGAGCTCACGATATGGAGTTGAGTTTGACATCAAATGACGTTGAATGGCCCTCTATGCAAGACTTTTATGAGTTTGAAGACATGCCTTCAGATGAGCTCGTGGAAGATGAACCGCAAACAAAGACTGCAGTTTCCATAAAAATTCATAGAAATGAAGTGGAAGTAAGAGAAAACAGTGAATCCTAGGATTGGGGGCAATGAACTGTTGATAAATCAAAGACAAAGCTCCTTGACACGAGCGAAAACTGTCCACATTACGCTCCTTGATATGAGCTTAAACTATCTAAAAGCCCTCAAGCCAAGGCTCCTCGATACGAGCGAAAACTATCCACATAAAGCTCCTTGACACGAGCGAAAACTGTCCACATTACGCTCCTTGATATGATCTTAAACTATCTAAAAGCCCTCAAGCCAAGGCTCCTCGATACGAGCGAAAACTATCCACATAAAGCTCCTTGACACGAGCGAAAACTGTCCACATTACGCTCCTTGATATGAGCTTAAACTATCTAAAAAGCCCTCAAGCCAAGGCTCCTCGATACGAGCGAAAACTATCCACATAAAGCTCCTTGACATGAGAGAAAACTGTCCACATTACGCTCCTTGATATGAGCTAAAACTGTCCACACAATATCCTTGATATGAGTTTAAACTATCTAACACAAATAATGCAAGACTCCCTGACACGAGAGAAAACTGTCCACACAATACTCCTCGACATGAGAAAAAAAAATGTCCACACAAGACTCCCTGACACGAGTATAAACTATCTACAAGTTCAAATAGAAGACTCATTGACACGAGTATAAATTGTCAGCAAATTCAAAATTCAATGCTCCTTGACACGAGCATAAACTGTCTACATTACGCTCCTTGATATGAGCTAAAACTATCTACACGCAAACGCTCCATGACGCACGAGCCTAAACTGCATGTTACTCCTGGTCCGCACGAGTATAAACTGTGTACGACAAACTCCTGGTCCGCACTGTTAGATTTGTATACTAAAAGCCTTGCTTTTGTATTGAACAATGTTTTAATGATTTTATTTGAAATAAGAATCATATGATCAAATGTTTTTGCATATTATAAATTGTTTATTTATATGTTTGTGCAAAAGTCCATTTACTTTATACTGTAGATAATATGTTGTGCGACAACACGCAGAAGATCATATTATCGGTTTCCTTATAAAGTATAAACAGATGCTCACAACCGAGATAGACGGGGACTATCTATCGGTATGGTTGTAGTGTGGTTTGGTATTAGTTTGTCTTGACTATAGAACCACATTAGTACACTGCTTTGTGTATTGAGTAGGACCGCCTGAGATCGTTCGACTTGTACTGTCTATATAGAAGAACTTGATCTCTGTTATTATGGATGTTCGTGCTCTTAATCCCTATACAATAACCTCGACACGTAAGGCAGTATATATTTCTTTGATTCATCAATGGGTGAGATTTAAATGTATTAAATCAACAAACTCGGTGAGTTGGGAAGTAGTGCTGTCTCTATGGTGTGCTGTTGATTGTAGAAGGAAACCATGTCCGTCATAGGTTGATGATGTCCCCTTGAGGAGCTCATAAGGTTTATCATGTAAATCTTGCAAGTGGATTAATTTCCGGCATGATAATAAGGTTGAGTGGTACTACTCTCGGATGAGATATTAATTAATTTGAGTTGTCAGTAACTTAATTAATTAATGGACATTGTATATCTTAAACATGGGGGACTATCGGGCTCATAATAAGAAGGAGCCCAGAATGTAATTTTGGGATTGGATGGGTAGTGCAGTAATAATATTTTAGTGGACTATATTATTATTATTGGATTTAATTAAAAGCTTTGGGCTAAGCTTGGTTAATTAAATCTGATTGAGGCCCAGCCCAATTTCTCCTCCTGGTCCCTGCAGTAGCCTAAGTATATATAAGTTGTCTCAGTTCCTAATAACCTAAGTCTGCGCCACTTACGTAGAGAAGAGATTAGGAACAGATTGAGAACTCTCTGGGGATTGTTGACCACACAACACCAGAGAGTTGACTTTGGGTAATACTGCAGAAGATCAGAGGTGTTCTTCTCAGATTATCATCCACTACATCAAACCAGAAGACAAGTAATTGTTTTATGCTTCCGCTGTATCTAATTATCTGTTTTGTTTATCGAATCACGTTAACTATAAGATCCAATTGCCAACAATTGGTATCAGAGCATGGTTTCTTGGTGAAACGTGATTTGATAGATGGGTATGTGATTAATTGATTAAATGAAATAATCTGTTTAAATCGCATGTTTGGTCAGTATGTAAGAAGTGATTTTGTTATTACTTTGTGATCTTCTGTTGTGTGATCTACTGTTGTTGTAGTGTATTATTTTAATTGAATACATGGTACACATATTTTGGTCACACAAAGAAGTCAGTAAGTCTGTCTATAGTCACCCGTTTCTCACACACACTCACACCTTGCACGGTGGGTGTGCATCCGCCGGCGCGTGGAGAATCGTAGACGAAGCGGCGGTGACTGCTCGACTGAGGGCAGTGACAGGTGGGGCTCATTTGGCGGTGTCAATCTGCTGAGGACTGTGAACTATCTTCTCGTCGCTCCTGTTCAGATCGGGCTTCAAGATATCGGCGGCGGATTGCGCTGCGTCAGATCGATGCAACGCCGAGCAGATCCGGCGTCCAGATGGCAGCGGCGGGAAGGCTGCGGCAGATCGATGCATTGCCAGGCTGATCCGGCATCCAGATGACGGCGGGACAGCGATTCCGGGAAGATCGAGTGTCCAACTGACGGCGGCGGGAAGCATGTCGATGATGGCCGGGTTGCGAGGGCGTTTCATAGGCAGGTGGGTGCTTCCGGGCGAGTCAGGAGTGGCTTCTGAGTGGACTGATCGGCGCTGCGTTCCGTGGAGCTGGGCACTTCAACGACGCCGGAGATCCACAGTGGATTTCGGCGCGCTGAAGGCATACGGCTGATGGGATGGCAAGGCGAGATCGTGACTGGTCGTTGCTGCTGCGAGGTCTCCGCTGCGGATCCAGCACGGCAGAGGGTGGACGACACGATTCCGGATGGACTGACGGTGCAATAACGTGGGCGCGGTGGCCGGTGTTGTTTTCCGCCATCGTTTGCTGGCTGTGATGCTACGGGAAAGAGACTGCGGCAGGGAGCTCCTTGGCGGCGGGCTAACGGCGATGTTCCGGTGGACAGATGGCGGCGCCGCCGGCGGCAGTGGCGCCTGATAGCGCGGCTGATCCTTAGATGATGAAGAGGAGAGGGCGGCGCTGTTCCTAGGGTTGTGCTGGTGTTGGGCTCACATTTTTTTAATTGTTTGTGATGTTGGGCTATCATGTGGATTGGGCCTGTTTCTATAAAATAAAATTAGCTGGGTAAATGGGCATTATTAATTATTTAATGGGCTGCTCATTTAATGCTGATTTTGTTTGGGTTAGCTGGGTCCATTTTTGATCCAACAGTTTTAAGCAATTAATTAATATATATAATTGATTTAATTGTTTTACATGACGATTAATTGTTATATATGTGATAAGCATGTTCTATGTGATTTATTTAATTTTAAATTACTTGATATATAGAAGCATGCTAAGTTGTATATTTTATTCTGAAATATTATATACATGTTAAAAACCCTTTGTGCTAAATAACTAAATGGGAGAGGGGATTGGTAAATAAATTCCCATGGCCTCCATTATTGGCTTGTAAGTGATGTGAGTAAGCTTGCGCGTTGGCATTAGAGTCTTCCTCCATATCGGATGAGTTTATTCACGGATCACTGGTACAAACTTCTTTAAGATAATCGTAGGAAGTTATCCGAGCGCGTGTGTACTTCTCCATCTGTAAGGCACACAAGCTTGGGCCGCGGACTTGGGATTAAATAATGGTGTACACTTAGGTGTAAATAATATGTATCCTCCCCATCGGAGTCACTGCTGTTATTTGCATGGCTAAATAGAAACCAACTATTAATTATTTTGTCATAAAGTTAGGTTGACAAATGAAATTATTGGGTAAAACATTCTCTTGTAAATGTTCGAGTTTGTATACGTCCACACTATCGTGGCATGCAAATTCACGGTGCTTGAGATGTTGGTGAATTTTATTTTATATTGTTTTGAGGGATTCAATATAAATTGATAAATTCGAAGTGTTTGATCTGTTTATTTAATTGTGATTCTCAGGATTTTCAAATGGCACTCAACTCACTTTCTGTAATACTTAAAGAGCATAAACTTACTGGCACTAATTATGTCAACTGGAAGCGAAACATGGACATTGTTTTAACTGCTGAAGATTATATCTTTGTTCTCTCTGAGGAATGTCCTCCGGAACCTAATGATGACTCTACCGAAGAGCAAAGAAATGCTTATAATAGGTGGACCAAAGCTGATAGGATGGCTAAGTGTTACATTTTGGCTTCTATGTCAAATGTGCTTCAGACTCAGCATCAAGCTATGGGGACCGCCTATGATATGATGCATAATCTTAGGGAACTCTTCGGGCATCAGAGTCGTCCTGCTAGGTCGAAGGGCATGTCTGTTCTAATGAACACCAAAATGGCTGAGGGAACTTCCGTGAGGGAGCATGTCCTCAGGATGATCGGCCAACTCAATGAGTTGGAAGTTCTTGGAGCTGAAATCGATGGGGAAACCCAGGTCGATATCATACTCCAAAGCTTGCCTAGGAGTTTTGAGCAGTTTCGCCTGAACTATGGTATGAACAAACATTTGCACACATTGGCGGAACTTCTGACAGAACTTGTGGCGGCGGAAGAACTGTTTCGTAGACCTCCTCAGGTTCATGTTGCTGAATATGTTGCTAATCCTAGGCCGAAAGACGGTAGGAAGAAAAAAAAGCAAGGAAATTCAGCACCGGTGAACCAAGTGAAAGCAAAGACGGGTGCGGTCAAGAAGCCTAAAGGCAAGTGCTTCAAATGCAAGCAGCCGGGACACTACAAGGCAGACTGCCCTCTTCTGAAGGGGAACAGGAATGGTAAGTCTTATATACTAGTTGTTGAATCGTGTTTAGCGGCTGTATCTGCTGACACTTGGTGTGTAGATACGAGAGCCACTGACCATGTCTGCAATTCTTTGCAGGGGTTCTACCAAACCCGACAGCTCAGTGATGGAGAGATTACCATACTCATGGGGAATGCTACAAGAGTAGCAGCTGTTGCAGTGGGAGACGTCTATTTATCTTTTAATAAGAATAAAACTCTTGTTTTGAGAAATTGTCTTTATGTACCTCATTTTAGAAAGAATTTAATTTCAGTTTCTAAATTGTTTATGGATGGATATTCTGTTTCTTTTAATGACAAGGTTGTTTTAAGGAAAAATGGAATTTTTATCTGTGATGGTGCATTGATAGATAATTTATATACTCTTAATCCAATTACTCCCACAGTGCAACACATTGAAATGAATAATACATCTACTAATAAGAGAAAAGAACCTTCTAAAATGAACCAAACATATCTTTGGCATCTAAGACTAGGTCATATTAACTTGAGTAGGATTCAAAGGTTGATAGCTGATGGACCTCTGAGTTCATTAGTAGTGGAAAATTATCCAACTTGCGAATCCTGCTTGGAAGGAAAAATGACCAAAAGGCCTTTCAAGGCAAAGGGGTATAGAGCCAAGGATCTGTTGGAATTGGTTCATTCTGATTTATGTGGTCCTATGTCTGTCCAAGCAAGAGGTGGTTTTGAATATTTTGTCACTTTCATTGACGATTATTCAAGATATGGATATATTTATTTGATGCGCCGCAAGTCTGAATGCTTTGATAAATTCAAAGAATACAAGGCTGATGTGGAAAAGCAACTTGGAAAATATATCAAAATACTACGATCTGATCGTGGTGGTGAATACCTCTTTGGAGAGTTTAGGAGTTATTTATCGGAGAATGGGATTGAATCCCAATTGTCTGCACCGGGCACACCCCAGCAGAATGGTGTAGCAGAAAGAAGGAATAGGACTCTTATGGAAATGGTAAGATCAATGATGAGTTATTCGAAATTACCAAATTCGTTTTGGGGACACGCCTTAGAAACAGCAGCTTACATTCTAAACTTAATACCTTCTAAATCAGTAGCCTCCACACCCACAGAACTGTGGACCGGGCGCAAGCCTAGTCTGAAACATGTTCGGATTTGGGGTGCTCCGGCACACGTGTTAAAGGCAGATGCTGATAAGTTAGAATCACGTACTGATGTTTGTCTGTTTATAGGGTATCCTAGAGGAACGAAGGGTGGTTTATTTTATAGTCCCAAGGACCAAAAGGTGATCGTGAGCGCGAATGCCAGATTTTTGGAAGAGGAATATATAATGGATCATAAACCCATGAGTAAAATTATTCTAGAAGAAGTTAGAGGGGAAACACCAAATGTAATACCAATTGTGCAAGAGGATATACCACAGGACACTGCACCGCGTGTCACACATGATACACAAATACCTACGGAGCCTCGTCGTAGTGGGAGGGTTGCCAGACAACCGGATAGATTCATGGGATTGGGAGAGTCATCCGACTTAGTCCCAGGTGAACATGAAATTGACCCATGGAATTACAACGAGGCACTGCAGGATAAAGATACTCAATTATGGCAAAACGCAATGAAATCTGAGATAGAATCCATGTATTCTAATCATGTCTGGGAGCTTGTAGAACTACCTAATGGTGTAAAAGCTATTGGATGCAAGTGGATCTATAAGAGAAAAAGAGGATCTGACGGTAAGGTGGAAACCTTTAAAGCAAGGCTTGTGGCTAAAGGATATACTCAGAAAGAAGGAATCGATTATGAGGAAACCTTCTCACCCGTGGCCATGCTTAAGTCAATCCGGATTCTTTTGTCAATTGCTGCTCATATGGATTATGAGGTATGGCAGATGGATGTCAAGACAGCTTTCCTGAATGGAAGTCTTGAAGAAAACATCTACATGAAGCAACCAGAAGGTTTCATTGCAAAGGGCGAAGAGCGTCTTGTGTGTAAGCTTAAAAAGTCCATTTATGGATTGAAACAAGCTTCAAGATCTTGGAACATCCGTTTTGATGAAGTAATCCAGTCATATGGATTTATTCAATGTCCGGATGAATCATGTGTATACAAGAAGTGTGACGGAAATGTAGTGGTATTTCTTGTACTCTACGTGGATGATATTCTGCTCATTGGAAACAATGTAAAGGTATTGTCGGGCGTAAGGGTATGGCTGTCCAAGCAGTTTGAGATGAAGGACTTAGGAGAAGCATGACACATTCTTGGGATCAAATTAATAAGGGATCGCAAGAAAAGAATGTTATGCTTATCCCAAGCTTCGTATATTGATACAATCCTGACTCGTTTTAGCATGCAAGATTCCAAGAAAGGTCTTCTACCTTTCAGACATGAAATACCTCTATATAAGGATATGTGTCCTAAGACACAACAGGAAATAGAGGCAATGAAGCTGGTCCCTTATACTTCGGCAGTAGAAAGCCTCATGTATGCTATGCTATGTACGAGACCGGATATCTGTTATGCCGTGGGCATGGTCAGTAGGTATCAAAGTAATCTAGGACAAGGACATTGGACTGCGGTAAAGCATATTTTGAAGTACCTGCGAAGGACTAGGGATTATGTGCTGGTTTACCGGGCAGATACTTTGTTACCTTTGGGATATACTGATTCAGATTTCCAGTCAGATAGGGATGCTAGTAAATCCACCTCGGGTTATGTGTATACTCTTGGAGGAGGAGCCATTATATGGAGGAGTGTGAAGCAGAAATGCGTCGCGGACTCTACCATGGAAGCTGAATATGTAGCAGCCTCTGAGGCAGCTAAAGAAGCAGTATGGCTCAGAAACTTCTTAATGGACTTGGATGTGATTCCTGGTTTGCCCAAAGCGATCACAATTTATTGTGATAACAGTGGTGCAGTAGCAAACTCGAAGGAACCACGAGCCCATAAGGCGAGTTAACACATTGAGCGCAAGTACCACCTGATACGAGACATCGTTAAAAGAGGGGAAGTCGTTGTCGCTAAGATTGCATCTGAGGATAACCTTGCTGATCCTTTTACTAAGAGCCTTCCAGCGAAAGCGTTTGATGGGCATGTAGAAGGAATGAGAATTAGATGTGTGTCAGCAGATATGGCAGCGTAGTCTTTTAGTATAAGTGGGAGATTATTAGATTTGTATACTAAAAGCCTTGCTTTTGTATTGAACAATGTTTTAACGATTTTATTTGAAATGAGAATCATATGATCAAATGTTTTTGCATATTATAAATTGTTTATTTATATGTTTGTGCAAAAGTCCATTTACTTTATACTGTAGATAATATGTTGTGCGACAACACGCAGAAGATCATATTATCGGTTTCCTTATAAAGTATAAACAGATGCTCACAACCGAGATAGACGGGGACTATCTATCGGTATGGTTGTAGTGTGGTTTGGTATTAGTTTGTCTTGACTATAGAACCACATTAGTACACTGCTTTGTGTATTGAGTAGGACCGCCTGAGATCGTTCGACTTGTACTGTCTATATAGAAGAACTTGATCTCTGTTATTATGGATGTTCGTGCTCTTAATCCCTATACAATAACCTCGACTCGTAAGGCAGTATATATTTCTTTGATTCATCAATGGGTGAGATTTAAATGTATTAAATCAACAAACTCGGTGAGTTGGGAAGTAGTGCTGTCTCTATGGTGTGCTGTTGATTGTAGAAGGAAACCATGTCCGTCATAGGTTGATGATGTCCCCTTGAGGAGCTCATAAGGTTTATCATGTAAATCTTGCAAGTGGATTAATTTCCGGCATGATAATAAGGTTGAGTGGTACTACTCTCGGATGAGATATTAATTAATTTGAGTTGTCAGTAACTTAATTAATTAATGGACATTGTATATCTTAAACATGGGGGACTATCGGGCTCATAATAAGAAGGAGCCCAGAATGTAATTTTGGGATTGGATGAGTAGTGCAGTAATAATATTTTAGTGGACTATATTATTATTATTGGATTTAATTAAAAGCTTTGGGCTAAGCTTGGTTAATTAAATCTGATTGAGGCCCAGCCCAATTTCTCCTCCTGGTCCCTGCAGTAGCCCAAGTATATATAAGTTGTCTCAGTTCCTAATAACCTAAGTCTGCGCCACTTACGTAGAGAAGAGATTAGGAACAGATTGAGAACTCTCTGGGGATTGTTGACCACACAACACCAGAGAGTTGACTTTGGGTAATACTGCAGAAGATCAGAGGTGTTCTTCTCAGATTATCATCCACTACATCAAACCAGAAGACAGGTAATTGTTTTATGCTTCCGCTGTATCTAATTATCTGTTTTGTTTATCGAATCACGTTAACCATAAGATCCAATTGCCAACAATACGAGTATAAACTGTGTACGACACACTCCTGCCCCGCATGAGTATAAACTGTGCACGGCACCACCCGAAAAATCAAAAGCATGTCCCTTTGGACTACGTTATGACTTGATTCTCTTTGAAGAGATACATAGGCAGCTTAGTGGCTTACTAAGTTCAGTCATGATTCAAGTTATTCCTATCAGGTTTATGAGGGAAATAAAAGAATTGAAGCATAAACGCAGCAAGTAAAAGCATGAAGTTTTAAGAATTGAAGAACAAATGCAATAATGACAACAAAGAAGAAGAAAGCAAAGGAAGGGTGCCGACGTTGATATTGCTTTGTCGACTCCATCTCAAGAATGGAAGAGTGACGATGTTGATGTTGCTCTGTCAATTCCATCTCATGGAAGAGTGGATAGGCCCCTGTTACTCTGTCGACTCCATCTCAAGAATGAAGGAATGGTGAGGTTGATGTTGCTCTGTTGATTCTATCTCAAGGAAGAGTGGCGAGGCCGACATTGTTCCTTGGTGATAGTCACGAACACCAAATTCATTAGAAAGAGGGAAGAGTTCAACTTAATTTAAGTTTATGAATTTAATTAATTAAAATACCCAAAATAAATTTATGGATCAATTATTTATTAATTCAAAACTATAAATTAAATCTATGAAAATAGATGAAATATGAAATGCTGAAGGGAGTGATTATTAATTCGTATTTAAGTTTGATAGACTTGTAATATGAATTAAAAAATAACAATAATTGAAGCCCACGGCTATTTGTTAGCCCAAAGTTGCAAAAAAAAATGTTATAAGCCCAATTTCATCAAGATGAATGGGTTTAACAATTTGGGGCCCAACAATAGATTAGTTTGTTTCCTTTGATTAAATTCTTTTGGAATTGCAAATCTAAAGTGGAAAAGTCAAAGGTGTAATTGCTTATTCCAAGGTGAACACGTGAGTACTCCATCTCACCAAATTGAAAGCAGAATGCTCAGATCCAAATTGAAAGCAAAATACTCATATCCAAACCTTCCATGGCCGCCGTTCGTCCGTCAAATGCTGGAGTTCACCTAGAGCTGTCCAAGGTTGCAAGCCGCGCAGCTGTCGGAAATACCAAGGCCGTTGTCACCCGATCTGCCTTCTTCCTTCAGCGCTGACACTTGCCAGATCCGCACAGCGCCCGCTGCCGCCTTTTGCCGCGTCCACACCGTCGCTGCTGCCAACCACCACCGCCACTGGATCCGCCACTGGTTCCCGTTCGTCCAGCTGCTGCCCTCCGACCACCGCACTCATGTTGTCGCCATCGGCCGTGGAATGCTGGTCATCGCTTCCCGTCGCCGCTTCCAGCCATTACTCCTCGCCCCTCGTCATTCGTCGTCGCCCATTGGTCACGCTCGACCGCCGCGCCGTCGTTCGTGCTGCTGCCGTCGATCACTGTCGAAGAATTGCGAGCCATCAACTGCATCACCACTGATTCCCGTCAGCCGCCACCATCATCGGCCGTTGCTGTTTGTCGCTAGTGACAGCCGTCCCCTCAGCCACTCACTATCGCCAATTTCGCCAAGATCAGCCGCCACCGCTGACCACCACTGCGCCGCTGCCGCCCGCTGCTTCTGGGAGCGAGCGCCATCACTGCACACGATCGCTGTCACTGCTGGAGTAGTCGATAACTGCTGCTGAAAGTGCCGGGAGATGCCGCATTGAATGATGAACCGAAGCTGCTACCTCCACTCGGCCGTCGCGCGTCGTTGCTTCTGGAACCGCGCTGCAACCACTGGAATCACCATAACCCCTTACGATCGCCGCCGTGCCTTGCTGCCGCCAAAAAACGCGGCCCACCGCCTTGGCCTCCGTCGTTCATGGTTGCCAACACCTCGGCCGCCATTCTCTCAACAGCTGCACCCACGGTCAAGCGCGCGCCCGATCTGCCGCTTTGCTCGCTGTTGATGGCCGTCCGCCGGAGAACACACCACTGTCATCTCTTCTACCGGGAAGCAGATGCTTCGAAGCGCCGACCCGCTGCTTGTGCACACCATCAATCGCCACTTTCCAGAACGAGATGCCGCCAAACATCACCCATTATCACCACCACGACGCTGTGCTGGTGAAGAGCCTCGAACTGAATGCAGCACTCCAAATGCAGGGCGTGATCGGGCTCGTGTGATCTTTACCCGCAACAACGGAGTGCCTTCCAACATTCGGTACGTTAATGCCATGGGGTTCCTCAAGAGCACTCCCTTGGATAGCTGCTCCAAGATCCTCCAGAAGTATTACCTGGAATCCAAGGAGGATTGAAATGAGAAACATGTTTGAGCTATTTGTTGGTTAATTATCTCATTATGATTAAGCTATCACATTGTTTCTTAAAAAAAAATGAAGACGAATTGCAGAAAAGATTGAAAAAGCAGGAGCCTGTACATTTTATTCTTATGCATAAGGGAATAAAGAAGCAATTAGAGGCCGGAGAAAATAAAATTCAGGACTTACAGTGATAATATGGAACTGATTAAGTGCTTTGGATTTGGTGTTATGCAAATAGGGATCTCCAAGGAATCTGCAGAGAGAGGACAAACACATGAATACATTAGAGGCAATAAAAAAAAGGGGTTGAAGACGAGAAACAAGAATTTTAATTCTTACAGTACGTGAAGGAAGAAACCAAGTGCACTACGTCTCTCATTATATAGTGGGAGACTGCAGCAAATTATGACAATTATTTGTAGGATTAAAATCTCTCAAATTTTAGGAGATTATTTACTACAAATAAAATTGATTGATTTGAATTCAATCTACGAAGATCATCTGAAAAGGTAAATTGATTTGAAAATGATTTACAAAATCCTCTGGTGAACAAGAAGTAAATCTACTCCATATTTATTTTCTCTCATGATTTCAAAATTGAGCAGAGAATAAGTTGATGTGGGCTTGAGAAATTAAGATTGGGCAGCTTGAGAAAATAGAAGGTTGGGCCAAAAGAAAAGAAAATATTATTTGGATAAAGTAATTTCTCAAAGCCCAAAATTACAAATATGAGAGAAAAGAAAGGAACTTTTGCGATTCCTTCACATCAAGACCTGGCGTCCGTGAACAAATCGCAAGGGGGCATTTGTAAGCAATTAAAATTTACGGTCCAATTAAATGGCGACACGTGAATTTTATTGATTAAATATTAATTTATTTTGGAATTTAAATAAATTAATTCCTAAAGTAAATTAATAAATAATTTGAGCCCAATACAATAAATAGGCTTAAATTAAATGAGGCCTGACCCAAGTCAATTAAGCCCAAGTCAAATGAGGCCTGACCCAAGTCAAACAAGCCCATATAAATTAAAGCAGGCCCAAATCAAATAGGTTCAATTATGGTTCAATCAAGATGGAGCCCAAGTCCACTAAGTGAGGCCCAATGGCCTGGACCTCCCTTCTCACCTATAAAAAGGGGTCTTCACCATTCATTTGGAAGAGGAGAGACAAACACACATTCAAGCACTCGAAGACGACGCACTTGAAGAGATCGAGAACACGAGTAAAGCTCCCTCCAGATCTTCAAGCGAAGAACAAGCGAAGAACGATCGAGGATCTTCAAGTCTTCAAGCGATCTTCAAAGCGTCTTCAAATCTTCAAAGCTTCAAGCGAAGAACGTTCGAGGATCTTCAAGTCTTCAAGCGATCTTCAAAAAGTCTTCAAATCTTCAAAGCTTCAAGCGAAGAACGTTCGAGGATCTTCAAGTCTTCAAGCGATCTTCAAAGTGTCTTCAAGCCTCTAAAGCTTCAAGCCCAAGATCTTCAAGTCTTCAAGCCTCGAAAGCTTCAAGCTCAAGATCTCCAACACGTCTTTAAAGCTTCAAGCCTCTAAAGCTTCAAGCCCAAGATCTTCAAGTCTTCAAGCCTCGAAAGCTTCAAGCTCAAGATCTCCAACAAGTCTTTAAAGCTTCAAGCCTCTAAAGCTTCAAGCCCAAGATCTTCAAGTCTTCAAGCCTCGAAAGCTTCAAGCTCAAGATCTCCAACAAGTCTTAAAGCTTCAAGCCTCTAAAGCTTCAAGCCCAAGATCTTCAAGTCTTCAAGCCTCGAAAGCTTCAAGCTCAAGATCTCCAACAAGTCTTTAAAGCTTCAAGCCTCTAAAGCTTCAAGCCCAAGATCTTCAAGTCTTCAAGCCTCGAAAGCTTCAAGCTCAAGATCTCCAACAAGATCTTCAAGTCTGCAAGCCTCGAAAGCTTCAAGTTCAAGATCTCTAACAAAGCTTCAAGTCTTCAAGCCTCCAAAGCTTCAAGCCTCAAAGCATCTTCAAGCTTCAAGTCAAGAACATCTACTAATCCGGGATCAAGGCTCCGAGTCCCCCAGATCAAGTGTTCTTCGTGTAAAGCTCTCAGTCAACGTTTAATCCGAACAAAGGTTCAACGCCTCCGGGTCAACGTCAAGACTACACACTCGAGCTCGGATAAGCTTCGTTTGAAGATCCGACTCAACACACAAGTAAAGTTAACACACGCTGTCAACACAGTCAGCATACACTTTGTCAAAGAAGTTAAAGTCAAGAAGCACAAGTCAAGTCAAAGCCACATTGGTTCGAGAGAAGAATTAGAGGATTGATTGAGATTGTAACCCGCTTACATCTTCTTCAAATTAAATCCATCAAGAAATCATCTTTTTACACAATATTTGTATTTATTTTATTATAAATACAAAATTTGTTTTTACATATATATTTAAAAAAAAAACATTTTTAACAACTATCGGGTTTGTCAAATTATTGTATTGAATAGTTCCACCGTAAGTTTTCTTCGAATTCGATGAAGAATTATTATCCTTATTATAAAACAAACTATCTTCTCTTCTGCATTTCCACATAAAATTGGTATCACATAATACAAGTTCTTCTTATTTATCTACGAAAATTAATTTTATATTCAATGGAAGAAAATGAAATTGAAGTGATAATGGAAGAAAGATTCATTGGTGTTGAAATGGATAAGGTATTATCACAACCCTATCTATTGAATTTAATTTGCTTTTGATATCCATGCAAAGGACGCATGATTTTATTTGTATATTAAATGTTAAATTCAAATAAATGAGTTTAATTTTCATTTAAAAAAAAATTACCAGTGAGTTTTATATCAAACTTTTTTTATAAGTCGTTTTTCATCCGTATAAAGAATTGTATATCAAATAATTTAAATATATATTTTATTCTTTTATTCTTTTGACACTTGGAATAACACCACACGTAATTTTTATAACTTAAAATTACCACATTACCAAGTAAAATAAATAAAGTTAGTGAAAAGATTGTAGTAAAATAAATAAAGTTAGTGAAAAGATTATAAAAAAAATAAAAAATAAAAAATGACCCTTCATTATTCTAGTCACTCACAATAATAAAATTAATATTACCCGTCATTAATCTAAAGAATAATATTCATTTGATTCCAAAGTAAAAAACCGATTTCATAGTAGATTTTATTATGGCAAAAATTTGTGTGTCTCGGCACACATCCGCCCACGGTGCGCCCAGATACCCTTTAGTATTAAATGGTGTACCCTTTAATATAAGGACTGTACATTTTATTTTCTGAAAAAAATAAAAAATAAATAAATAAAAGTGTATATCTTTTAAAATAAAACTGTGTAGTACCCTTATTAATTAAAATGTATACTCTTTAAAACAAAATGTTATACCTTTAGGGACACAAGAGACCAACATTTTTATTATTCCATACAGGAAAGAATTGGAAAAAAAATACTATTTTGGCATATAAATAAGTACGTGTTAATTAATCTATTTATTTTATTACTTAATCAAATCAAAAGAATTCTTTCACTTATAATAACCAGAAAATATTATAATCCCACATTTAGTCACGAATAAAAACATACTTCTATTTTGTTTATCTTGGGACGATATTGACACACTTTCCTTTTTGGGTTGTCCCATAAAAATTGACATATTTCCTTTTTAAGAATATGAGACCCACATACAAACAATTTATTTATTTACATGGACCCACACACCTATCACACTCTCCACTAATACAATTACCCACTACCATTAAATATTATTTCTCTCACTTCACTTTATATTAAATTATTATACTCCTTAATCTCCGTGCCCAAAAAAATGTATCAGTACTTCCGGAACGGAGGGAGTACTTATTTAAAATTAGTGGTAATGGCAAAAAGTGGCCACTATCCCTTAAGTGTAATTTTTAGTGGCCACATATGTTATACACAATTTTTTCTAGCCACTTTTAAAGGAATGTACCAAAATGCCCTTGAGAGGATCCACTTTTTACATGTCTGAGGTCACTTTTTGACCAAAAAGTACAAAAGTACAATAATTTATTTTACAGTTTATTGAATGCATTAATTTGTTATCGGTATATGCCTCATGAATAAATTTTTTATTAAAATAAAAAAAGATGCATTAATTTTATTTGTATAATTATTTTAAATTTTTTCAGGAAATATTTTTTCGTTTTTTTTTTTAAAATTTTTAATTTTTTTAATTTTTTTTTTGAAAAAAAAGTGTAGGCCGAATAGAACAAATTGTGTAGGCCGAATAGAACAAATTGTGTAGGCCGAATAGGCCGAATAGAAGAAATATTTTTTTTAATTTTTTTAATTTTTTTTAATTTTTTTTTTGAAAAAAAGTGTTGGCCGAATAGAACAAATTGTGTAGGCCGAATAGGCCGAATAGAAGAAATATTTTTTTAATTTTTTTAATTTTTTTTAATTTTTTTTTTGAAAAAAAAAGTGTAGGCCGAATAGAACAAATTGTGTAGGCCGAATAGAACAAATTGTGTAGGCCGAATAGGCCGAATAGAAGAAATATTTTTTAAATTTTTTTAAATTTTTTTAAATTTTTTTTGAAAAAAAAAAGTGTAGGCCGAATAGAACAAATTGTGTAGGCCGAATAGAACAATTTGTGTAGGCCGAATAGAAGAAATATTTTTTTAATTTTTTTAATTTTTTTTAATTTTTTTTTTGTAAAAAAAGTGTAGGCCGAATAGAACAAATTGTGTAGGCCGAATAGAACAAATTGTGTAGGCCGAATAGGCCGAATAGAAGAAATATTTTTTTAATTTTTTTAATTTTTTTTTTAATTTTTTTTTTGAAAAAAAAAGTGTAGGCCGAATAGAACAAATTGTGTAGGCCGAATAGAACAAATTGTGTAGGCCGAATAGGCCGAATAGAAGAAATATTTTTTTAATTTTTTTAATTTTTTTTAATTTTTTTTTTGAAAAAAAAAGTGTAGGCCGAATAAAACAAATTGTGTAGGCCGAATAAAACAAATTGTGTAGGCCGAATAGGCCGAATAGAAGAAATATTTTTTTAATTTTTTTAATTTTTTTTAATTTTTTTTTTGAAAAAAAGTGTAGGCCGAATAGAACAAATTGTGTAGGCCGAATAGAACAAATAATTTTTAATTTTTTTTTTATTTTTTCTGGAAAAAAAATATTTATTATAATTTTAAATGTGGTCCCACCCACCCTATTTAATGCAGTCAACACTGACATAATCATATCCCCATTATTTTCGTCCTTCGGGTAACAGTTATGGGGGTAATTTGGGGAATCCACCTGAGAGTGGCTAGTAAAAATTGGTTTTAAGAGATGTGGCTATTTTAAATTGTACTTTATCAAAAGTGGCCATTAAAAAATCAGACCCTTAAAATTATGGGACCACTGACCGGATTTGGCAGTTGACTTTGATGAGTGGACTTTGACTCCTCTTTGGTGCATCTAAATTAATTGAATTAGTTTTTTTTTTTTAAATTAAGCTTACGTCATAAATCTTGTGGTCCTTATAATTTAAGACACATAGCCATACATAGAATATATAGAATTAGAAGGGGCCATATGATTTACACCGTAAACTCAATTTACACAAATATTATGAAATTAATTTTATGTAGATCTTCGTGAGATTGAATCCAAATTACTTTTATGCCTAATAAATTACTGATTTTCTGAATGATGAATAATTATCTTTTGAAATTTATGATATAATAAAATTTCAATTCATTTTTAAATTGATAATAATAATAATTTATTTATTTTGTAGGAGAGTAGCACTTTTTAATCCCACCGTACAGAAAATACCGGGAAATCGTCCAAAGTAATTTCGTCTACAATTTCTTAGTGTACAATTTGAATTTTTTTTTTCTTAAAGATTTCTTATATAGAGTATTACATTTAGATTTGACCATTTTGTAGTGTCGGCCAAAGCTATATTGTCAACTAATTAATTTGTGCCCCTTTTTATTAGAAGGGTGAGGTGAACTTCTCAGATTTAACTTAGTGCAAGGGCTGTTTGTTTTTATTCCACTAGCCCAGATTTAGGTTTATCTATTACATTCCTAAATTTAATATAATTGAATTACATAAATTTCAATGACATCTTATACATATTACATTCTATTATATCACACATTACCCTCTACTCATACAAATTGATCAAACATAAAGTTAAAATTTACCCCACTTAAATTCGATACAAATGTAAATTTGGATTTACTAAATCCAACTAATTCTAAATACAGATTCCTTATTTCTATTTACTTTGAAAACAATGAGACTCAAAATAAAAATTAAAAAATAAATATAAATATAAGCGAGTGATTAAGGTACAACTAGGAGTACCAATTGAATTATGACTCATTTGATCCCCACCATTCTTAATTAATTCATACTCCTTTATTAATGTTGTTTTTATTTTATTTTTAAATTTATTATATTTAAATGACTATTATACACTAAACACTAAACCCTAGGGATAAATTATATCCTAAACCACAAGGGTATAATTACAATTATTATACCCTAAACTCTAGGGGTGAAATATACCCTAAATTAAAAAAAACAAAAAAGATAAAAAAAAACAAAAAGAAAAAAAACGAAAAATAAAAATAAAAAACAGTAAATCACACGACGCAACAGTAGCGAATTGGGGTGAGTTGTTTGTTTGTGGGGCCGGTCGTAAATTTAAAAAAAAAAGGTGGTATGCTAGTCATATTCTAAATATAAATATATGATATAATACTTTATGAACAAATAATAAGTGCATAAATAGATAATAATTAAGTCAATCAATAAAAATATTATTATTATCTTTCATATATATCTTTAAATTAAATACATCCTTACTCATATTTTTTGATTAGTTAATAAAAGATAATTAAATCAATCAAATAAAAGATAATTAAGTTAATCAAATAAAATTTATAATCGACAATGGTAGCTACAAATAGATAATTAAATCCACACATTCCCAGATAATACGTGGATGAATTATTATAACCAATCAAAAAATATAATTAAAGATGATATTTAATTTAGGCAAAGACTTGTGTGAGACCGTCTCACTTAAGCCCTTACGTGAGACGGTCGGAAAGTTATAACTTTTATAAAGAAAAGTGATAATAAATTAATAAAAAGTGATAATGGTATTTCATGAACAATTTATAGTATAAATAAAAAGTGATAACATTTTATAGCAAAAGTGATAACTTTTATTAAAAGTGAAAAATGGTCTCACGTGAGACGGTCTCACGCAAGACCTACCCTTTAATTTATAGATATACATAATTTAAATATATACATGAATAATAATAATGATAATAATAAAAATAAAAAAGGTAGTATTACTAACCAATCAAAAAATATGATTAAAGGTGGTATTTAATTTGAAGATATACATGAATGATAATAATAATAATAATAAAATAATATATAATAAGTTGGATATATTTTGTTGATTATCTATTCCTAACTAATCAAAAAAATATGATTAAAATAGAATTTAATTTATAGATATACATGATTTAAAGATATACATAAATAATAATAATAAAATTAAAAGTAGAAAGATTATATATGTAATAATATTAAAACAAAAAAATAAAAAATATATGATAGTTAACCACGTCGCCACACCTCATACTTTTAAAAAGTTATTTATAGCAGCGTATTTGTAATTAGTATATATAAGATACTTTACGAACAAATAATAAGTGCATAAAATGTAGAATTCAATTATTCAAGATTAGTTATAGAGTATATCCAGTGCACAAGATCTAAAATGGTACACTCTCCGGCACTCTCACCGAAATGTCCAAATTTTACTATGTTGGGTGTCTCATTCAAAGGTCCCTATTTTCTCATTATAGTAAAATGCCCCATATATGACCCATTACTCACTACTAATTCAATTATCAACTACACATAAAATAATAATACTTCTTAATCTACGTATAAAAAAGAATATAATACTCCTTAATTTACACACAAAAAGTAAATGGGGACCTATGCCCGGGACAAATGAAGTATAACATTTTGTTCTAAATGGAGTAATACATATACACTTTATTCTAATAAGGGTACAATTTAATTCTTATACCTAAAAGATATAATATTTAATTCTAAATGATATAGTATAATTTTTGGAAAGCATGTGATTTAGGGACATAGTGTTTTTGAGAAATGCAAGTTTTAACCTATATGATATAATACTTCGTGTCCTTATCTCTTCCTTATCTCTTGAAGTCTTGTGAACTCCTTGCAAGTTACATTTGTATTTTACTTTTAGTATATGATAAATTATTTTTTAAAATATATACTCTGTATTATTTTTCTTGATATTTTTTTTATAGACTAAAGAGTGCAATCGAATATACGTATATATGAGTGAAGAAATAATTTGTCTTTATTTTTTCAATCTTAATTTTATTTTGTAATACTCTATTTTTAAAAGAAGAAGAAGAAAAAAAAAAGAGAGGGTTTATAGGTAACAAGTGGAAGCAAAGGTGATAAGCTGAAGTTTTGCTACAGAAAATATATCATATGCGAGTGACGACTGTACGGCCCTAGGGACACATCCCTTTCGGATTCGGGCCATAATAAAACCAGCATTAACAATATTTGGCCCGATAATCTGACACAAACTGTTTAACCTTAATTACGACCGTACACTTATATCAACAATAAGGATACTGTCCCATTATAGGGACGACACACCACTTCCAATCAAGACCACCTCTCTAACATTTCCAACAACATATACTCTCACTTTACGAAACACATGTTCAATGGATTGATCTACGTTCTAAATATACAATTTAGATTTGGTTTATCATGATAGAGTTTCAAATTTTAGAATTTATGAATTTATTTCCTTCAATATATGCACTATCTTACAAAGTTAGAAGAATCGAAGCGTGTTCATGATTAATTTCTTATTCTTTAAATATATCAAGTAATTAAAAACCTGAACTTTAAGCAAATATATATGTATAACGGTGAGTTAAAAGTACAATTGTATAAATTAATATATGAGATTTATTTTTTAATATGCAAGAGCTCGCTAACTTAATGTGTTAGTGATGCTAGAACAAATCTTCATCCTTTTACTATGTCATTCGGTATATATAATATCTTTTACATTACATCGTCAAATGAGTGATATGTAGAAGAGAAATAAAACTATATCATTAAAAAAAAAAAAAAACTATACCCTAAAGATACGACAATGGTTAGATTTCTAATAGAAAACGATACTCGAAAATAGAGTATAAAATCTATTGTGAGGTTCCACAAAGTATAAAATGGGGGACGTTTACCTTAGGACATTTTAGTTTTTACCACATTTTGTGATGTAATATTTAACTAAGCTAAACGTATATATTTATTGAATCCACCTTTTTTTACCTTAGGACTCGTTCTACTTTTTTTTTTTTTCATTTGTGATCGTTTTGTTGTTATAATGACAACATTATTTTCAATGATAATCTCGTTTTTTATTGAATCCTGAATAATACTCGTTATTTTCTTTATTTTCCACATTAGTTTCTGATGGAAATATATGCATGCATGGGATAGGTTCGACCTGTACCAAGGGTTCGACATGCTCAAACAAGTCGAACCATGGTCGAACCAGTTCATTAGAAGGGAGGTTCGACCACGACATTAATGATTCGACCTGTTTAGAAGGTCGAACCATGGTCGAACCAAAGTGCCAGGAGATGGGTTCGACCACGACACTAGTGGTTCGACCTGATCAACTGATCGAACCATGATCGAACCAATGCCGAATTCGTCCAGTAGCATGATTCGACTTGCGGTTCGACCTGGGAACCGTGGTCGAACCAGTGCCGAATTTGTTGATTGGCTGACTAACACATGATCGTCTGGAATGGGGCTGATGTACACGTGGAAAGTGTTCATTGGTGACTGAAGAATAGTCCAAACGGGTTGCATGGCAGCTGGAAGCATAAGAAACGGTTGCAACAACTCAAACAACAAAAAACTGTTTTGTTGGTGCAGTGTTGAAGCCAACTTTAAGGCGGTTTAAGAGCAGTTTATCAAGTTACCTAGAACCGGCTAGATAGCTGCATCTCATCTATTAAGTGAGGGCTATCCAGTGGCGGTTTGACTGGATCAAAAGGTTGAGGGAGAAGCTAGATATAAGGGGCTCAAAGTTGCTTCATCACAGAGGGGGTTCCATACTTAGAAATTTACACAGTTTCTGTTGCAACTTTATTCTTAGCTTCAGTTTTCGTTTCAATCTGTTCTTGGTTGTATTGGATCATCAATAATAGCGTTTCTTCTCCCCAAAGTGGATGTAGGATATTCAAATCCGAACCACTATACATCATTGTGCACACTCTACATTTTCTTTTCAAGTTTCATCATTTTATGTGTTTTTAATTCTTGAGTGTTTGTGAGTTTTGTGTGCACAATTCATGACAGTTTCAATGACAATCTCGTTTTTTTTTTTTTTTATAATAGCTAGTATATATATATACATGATGGCCACCGGCATACAATGAATGTGTCTAATTAGTAGTGAGTATGATATTTTTTGACTCAATTTAATACGTGAATGTATATAATTTATCTTTAAATATTTAACCATATATATGTAGAATAATGTCTGCCGACACTATTGGAAAATTACTGGAGTAGCGTCCAGCTGACATGTTTTTTATGATTATTAATTTGAGAAAAAGTAGGTGTTTCAATTTAAAACTGAGAAAAGACATTTTTTATTTTTGTATATTAGTATTAGTACTTGTTAACAAAGTCAATATTAATTTCTTTCTATCTCAGCATCCATTTATAGATGCCACGAGAAAGATTTATATGTTTCTTCGCATTTATATGTCCACTGACAATGATTGCCCTAATCAATTTCTTCTTTATTAATGTATGTATGTAGCATTACTTAAATAAATTATGGCATCTCATTAAATCAAATATTTTCATTTAGTATAAGAATATTAATTGTTAGTTAATAATATTTGATGAATTTTGAAAGTGAAATTGTAATGAGGCATATAGATATATGGAGTTAGGCTAATCCCAGTCTCTAGCTTGCCTCAATCAAGTATTTTCAGATCAATTTATTTTATTAAAATATATAAAGTTAATCCATGAAAAGAGGTCATTTATATTTAGGGAAGTATATATTTGTATAGGAAAATCTCACTTGATGGTTTTGTGATACAGGTAAATTTTGTGAGACAGGAACAAAAATTAATATTTATAATGATAAATGATAGGTAAAAGTGATAAAGATGTTGTATACAGAAAAGAATTACATTTTACAAACGGAATATTTCGTTGTTAAAAAAAATTGGATTACAAAAAAAATTATTAATAATTTTCCCTAGCAAAGTGGTGATTGGTAAATTTTTACCAATGAAAATAAAATTATATTGGTAAATATTTCTATTGGTATTCCGTTCATTGGTAATTTATACTATAATGATTTCATTCGTAATTCATTGATAAATAACAAAAGATATTATTTCGTAAAAACATTAAAAATTCATTGATATTTGATTGCATGTAATTTTTATTTGCGATTTGTTAGTAAATATCAACCGATTGAGCGAGTTTTTTAATATGGGTATCTTTCAACTATTAGCATCCACTTAATCCTACTTCAAAACTATTGACATTTTACGCATTTGCTTGATTTGATCAAAAATTTTATTGCATTAAAAAAAATAAAGGAAAAAAAAGCCTAAATTTAAGGTTGAAAAGACATTTTATACATACATTTTTAGAAAGCCAACAACTATGTTAAAGAGAATAAAAGAAAATAATTTCTTGTATATTTATTGAGGCGACAAATCATAAAAAATATAGAATATTTATTCAAAAATCGCTACACTAAAATAATATACTATAAACAAAAATTCGTGTAAACTCATTTTACGGGTAATTTGATTGATTAATTTTAGGAGTATTCGAATCCACCGACGTTATTATTGCCAAACAGAAAATTGCCCTCCATCATTAAGGTTTGTGGTTCACACAGTCACACTGTTAGTATATAGTTAATGAATCGGCGAGAATTATTAATGAATTTTGAACCTTAAACTTTTATATTAAGTAGTATAATGTAATTAATCAATATCATTCTCATTACCCTCTCATCACCTCCTCTTTTAAGTAGCATTTAAAGTGTAGTAATTTTTTTTAAATGCATATACTTGAATGGATGATGCATCATGTGCATTATTTTAAAAAAAAGGTTTATTAGGGTATTATTTATCGTAAGGGATGTTATTTGCGATTATATTTGTTTGTTTGATTATTTTAAACCAAATGCACATTAATAATAACTTATGTTTGTGTGGGTTATGGTGTGATTTGACGGTGTCAAAAATAGTGTGTGAAATAATTAGTAATGATGAGTAATAGAATATTAATTAATTAATGTAAAAAAATAAAAGAAGAGGAAAGAGAATTAAAAAATAATATAAATGATGAAAAAATGTATAAAAAGAAGGTTAACTGAAAATTAATAGAATTAAGTATATATTGAAGTGAACTTAAAATTTAAGAAACCCCAATTAAAATAAGACTAGGATTAAAAGACCCACAATCAATTAAATAAAATAACCATCTGTTAAAAGCCTAGAGTCTTGATTTTTATCGTGAATTAATTCGAGCTAAACTAAATATTATTAATTTATTACTATATCACCCCTTATTATATTTTTGAGTTTATAATTCACTTGTATAATAATTTATTGTATTATTGTTATAGAATGTTATAGTCAACTAAATGAAGTTAGAGGGATTCCCTGTCCAAAGAGACAACCCAATAAGAAAGAGATTTAAATTCAACGAGGCTCCAGAGCATAACTCAAGTGATAGAGGGAGGATGGAAAGACCTTCCAACTGAGCTTGGTAACTGCAGAGTGGGGGTTCGAATCATGCATTTGGCATGGATTTAATCCCTTGCAAGCACAAGTTAAACAGTGAGCCCTCTCTATAAGCCCCTTGAGGCACATTCTGCGATTTACCTCCTTCATCAATCCCCAGGCCACTTGAGGCACATTCTACGATTTACCTCCTCCATCAATCCCCAGGGCAGGGGCGGTAGGGGCCGTGGGGTACACCATTAAATTTAACGTAGTACAAAGACAAACTATGGTCCAACAACACAACCCAATTGAAAATAAAATAAAATACGTCCTACTCTCATTTCATATCAAATTTCACACTTTATATTTTTTTTTATTCTACAATAAATTTCACCATAAAAAAAATAAATCAATTCCATAACTTTAAAATACTAATTTCAAAATAATCACTCTCTACTAATATATATTGACCTACTTTATAATTTATTTACTATTTTAAAATACTATATTTCCTCTTTAAAGTTAATAAAATTAATAAAAGAACAACAAATTTTAAACTTGTTTACGGTACGTTATTGTGAAGAATAATATGAAATGGATGGAATATTATTTATACCTATTAGGCAGCAAACCCACCAGACCTTTGTAATAAAAAAAAGGAATAAAAATAAAAATGTAGGAGTAAAAGAATAGATGTAAAGGAAGAGAAAGAAAGAAAAAACATTAATTGAGGAGGAATAATTAAAATAAAGACAAAAGTCTCTTGTAAGACGGGTTATTTATGAGACGGGTTGACCCATCATTAAAGTATGCTTTTTATATAGATAAAGTATGTTTAATAGTTGATAAAGTATGTTTTCTAAAGTGTGCATTAAAGTATGATTTTAACGTGTTATAATATGATTTATTATTAACATACTTTAATTATAAATAGACATATTTTATTTATACAGTAAGCATACTTTAGTGATGGATCGACCCGTTTCACAGCAGTCTCACAAGAAAGTATAAATAAAATATGGGGTTTGTAAGTGTTATTATAAATCTAAACGTGAACAAAAATCACAGGATTAGCATCTGGACAGAGAGTAATTGCCCTAATAATTATTGGGCTTTGCCATTAGTAGCCCATTGGGCTTCACGTGTCATTTGGCTGGGCTTTCTACTAAGACTCCGTAATTTAGTCTTATTTTATGGGGCCATGTCCACTAAATTATACA
This sequence comes from Pogostemon cablin, assembly GCA_023678885.1. Lineage (NCBI taxonomy): Eukaryota > Viridiplantae > Streptophyta > Magnoliopsida > Lamiales > Lamiaceae > Pogostemon > Pogostemon cablin. The sequence continues at coordinate 4,526,197 of CM042983.1, forward strand.
GAGAATTCTATTCTATAATCTATATCATTGGGTTGGGATTCGGAAGATTCCTTAAAAATCTTGTTTGGAATGAAACAATATATCGCTCTTATTGTGCTTCTATGATTATATATATATATATATATATATATATATATATATATATATATATATATATATATATATTATTTTTATTTTTTTTGTCGTTTTTTTATTATTAAATCTTTTTATTAGATCAAATTGAGAGTAAATAAATTACAAGTAGTAATTACAATTGCTTAATATGAGTATATCTTAAGATAAGCGTGTGTTTATGCATAAAATATTTACTGTAAACTAGAAAAGAATAATTATGTTACCTAAACTTTTAAGATTGTTTTCTAGATTTAATTTTATTTTTAAATAATTTTTTTCTTAGTTTAAAATTGGGAATCTCTTTCTAATAATTATTTTGAATTTATTTACTTCTTAGTAAAAAATAAGTGAATTCCAATCTATTCAGGGTTGGCATTTGCTGTACCCTCCAACCTGCTTCTATAGTATTTACTTATTTATAAAACTGTATATTCCATTAGGCATCAGTCTAACTAAATTACATCATAAAAATATCAGTTACTCTATTTTGATTACATTATAATATTTCATCCAATTATCCACAAAATTTATTTATTTATTTTCCATTTTATTGAAAATGTTGATAATGTAGATATTTTAATTCTCAATAAGAGTCCAAATATTTATCCAAACAAAAAAGGCGAATAAATGGCGGAAAGAATATCATATCATATTATCATAAATATAAATATAATACGCAATCATTTTTATATATTATTTGTATTTCATATTTCACATTTCTCAACCCTTGGCTTTCGTTGCCCTTCACAACGTGCATCTTTAAACCCTTCAATAATCTTCCTTGCATTCATTCAACCATCGTCTTCAATCTCGACGTTCAGCTGTTTGATTATCATCGTCTGATTTTCCAACTGAAGGTGAATTTTCATTATTGAATTCTGTAAGAAATTGCGGTTCTCTTCGCATGAAGATTGAGTTCTTTAAGAATGTGTATAACTACTGTTGTGCTTTCATAATTCTCGATCGAGAATTGAAATCCTTATGTTTTTTTGCCTCGAGTCTTGGTGAATGATTTTGTTGACAGAGAAATCTTTCGGTTGACTGTTCTGTCTATTCAATGCCGTTCTTTAGTTGATATTTAATTTCTGTAGATTCATTGAACCCTACGACTAGTAAAATTATTTCGTGTTTTTCATTGTTCATGAATTCATAATAGTTGCGCTTGAATTTCTCTTTCTCTCTATTAGTTTATTTATTCAATTTTCGTTTGTATTTGAGCGCAGAGAGAGCATTTAGTGCTATAAGCCAGAGATGGAGATCGATGAGGCGATAAATAATTGCGATGATAGAAGGTTGAAGACAAAGTACAACAATGCCATCTATGTTATCCAGAGGGCTCTTGCTCTGTACTCGTATGCCTTTATTCTCAACACTTCATTTTTACGACTTTCGTTGAATATCTGACTTTTTTCTTAGAGGATTGCATATGATATATACATGTAGTTTTGGATGTGTATATTATTGAATGGTGCCTTTTGGTGTTAATTGTTCTCTTGGTTTGACCGTTGGAAACTATTGTCATTTGCCACAATAAGGGTGATTCTTGAGGCATTGATGTTCGTAAGAAACAAAGTTAACCTATACTGTATAAAATTGTTGGCTATCAAAAGTTTGAAAATCTTATGTCCAAGATGAAGTTGTTTTCACCAGGTTTTCAACTAAAATTTGGCTGATTATTCTTTTTTGCAGTTATAATTTAGATTTGCTTTATTCATGAGTGGGAAAGACCATTCAAATAAAATGATATAAATTCTGCGTACACTTCACATATTTTCGGTTTTTTCACATTATTTTAACATGGTGATGGTAGATACCTGTATTGTGTCCACAAAATAAGATTTGCCCAAGGGGCACTCTGTTCTTGCCTATTAGTGGGAAATGTATTATCCGGAAACAAGTAAACTGTCGTTATCTAAAGAAGTAAACTGTTCAGAAACAGTGCAAATTGATGAGATATTCTGAATGAGGTTAATCTTTTTATGTTTGTTTTGTTTTAACTGTCAAAATTGGGGCTAAATGATTTCATTAACAGTTTTGAAGAGCTTGCATTAAGCTTCAATGGCGGAAAAGATTCAACTGTAAGTCGTTACTTTCCTCTTAACAAACTCTTATGTAGTTTCTTGTCTTGAATGCTAAACAATAAATTAGATGAGATACTTTATACCAAATTTGTACGTGACTTTGTTCCACTGGCATGATTATTATATTAGAACCCAAGTGGGACACTTAAAGTGGTACAAAGAATTTGAACCAAAATTTTATAACATCTTGGGTTCCCTTATTTTTTTTATAGGTTTTGTTGCACCTTCTTAGGGCTGGACATTATTTGCATATGGCTGGGAAGAATCAGCCTGTGGGAGATCCTGGGGATGCTGACGTCGAATTCCCAATAAGGACAATGTATTTTGAGAACCCAACTGTTTTCCCTGAAATCAATTCATTCACTTATGAAGTGGCTTCTACGTATGTGATTTCGCTCTCTTAATCTCTCTTTATTTATCTGTGGGAGCATACACATACATACGCGCGTGTGATATATAGTATATATGTGTGCACGCGCGTGTGTGTATTTTTTTTATTTTTCATTCCCTATTTTATTTGAAAATCTACTTTTTTCTTCCTTTTAAATTTGACATTGCAATATTGGAATTTATTTCATTCAGTTCTTTTATAGTTTAACTAAATGAATTAATTCCATTTAACATACAATGATATTGTCCTTTAATTGGTGATTCACACTTACTTTTTAAAAATCCTGTCAGTTACAAATTGCAAATGGACATTATTCGCTTGGATTTCAAGTCTGGCTTGGAGGCACTCTTAAAAACTACGCCCATTAGAGCAATTTTTCTTGGTGTTCGTATTGGTGATCCGACTGCGGTACGAATGACTTTTTTTATGAACAGATTTGAACTTGAACTTTTACAGTTTGGAATCAGATAATTGAATATTAAACTTTAGTTTTCGCTGTAATTTGCAGGTAGGCCAAGAGCAGTTCTCCCCTAGCACACCTGGATGGCCTCCTTTCATGAGAGTGAATCCCATCTTGGATTGGTCCTACAGGCTAGTCTATATTTCAGTTTTGTCCATCTTATGTGACTGGATGACTTAATTGACCTTGTATATGGAACTACATATAGATGTCCTAATATATGTCTTCTTTGAAGATACACGAGCAGCAACCTTCCATTTGATTTTTGTGATTTATTTCTTTTATTATTAGGGATGCCTTTGGTTGGGTGAAGATGATCCTTCTTCATTTTATTTGTACTTTATTGGGAAATTATATCTAAGTGTCACTTTTTGTTTCAAATGGTCTTCAGAGTATTTTTTGCATCTTAAAGTCATTAATAAATTATTATTATTATTATTATTATTATTATTATTATTATTATTATTATTTCACAAAATCCCTAATAAATGTGTTTGGAAGGAAAAAAAACACTTATGGACTTTTAGATGCAAAAATACTTTTAAGGACCATCCATGACAAAAGTAGTACTTTAGTGGCCTGTCGATGCATTTTGCCTAAATTTTCTTCAGCGGATTAGCTATAAGATTTTATTGTTTTGTTCCTCTGTGCTTATCACAGCTTAAAATGCATATATCTTATCTTCTGCGGATTCTATTGCACTATTGCAGAGATATTTGGGCATTTCTCTTGACTTGCAAGGTTCCATACTGCAGCCTTTATGATCAAGGGTAATTTTCACTTTGAAGCTTTGAGTTTCCTCTGAATGAGACATTTATTGTTTTATTGTCTGCGGGTACCTGAATATGTGTCTATGGATGTAATGCTCACATTTTTGAAGTTCTTTCTTTTTTGGTCTCAACTCCACTATACTCTGCTCTTTCATCTGAATTAGCGTGTTCATCTGTCAAGCATTTTTATAGTGCTCTTTTTTCTTTTTCTTTTTGGCCTTACAGCTATACCTCAATCGGTAGCATTCATGACACAGTTCCCAATGCGTTGTTGTGCCAGAGCAAGTCCAGCAGTAGCGAGAATGAATTCAAACCTGCGTATATGCTTTCTGATGGACGACTGGAAAGAGCAGGAAGAGCTAGAAAATTCGTCTGTGGGCCATCAGTTACTACTGATAATGGCCTGAAAGGTGATGATTTGCATTTGAAAAGAATGTCTACAGCCTCAGTCATTGCTGTGGGTGACGAAATCCTGTAAGTTTCTTGTTGCTATTTTTCCAAAGATGCCATTTTGGCATGTGATCTTCAAAAATTTCTTAACTATCCTAGTGTAGCTGCATCCTTGATCATTTCACTTGCACATCAGCTCTTATTTCACTGTTTATGCTCATTATCTCAAATATTTTCTTTTTAAGTATTCCTTTGCCACCAAAGATTAAGTTTGTTACAATATTGTTTGATGACCAACTCTTATGTTTAGGACAGCTAAGCTATAACTTATCCACAAATGAGTTTTATATGGCTAATGATTCTTCTACCTTTTGAGACTGCTCTGGGTTCTTCAATTTTATGTAAATCAATTAACTGCTAGCTTATCTGGCTGCTCAAAACTTAATTTTGATTAGAGGCACTCTTGTTATGAAGAATTTAGGCTTACAAAAGAGTCTTTTGAACCTTCTTTAGAAATATTATGTCATTTTGTATATAATATTTTTAATTGGTTCCATAGCTCAGGTTTGGCACAGTTGAGGATCAGATGAGATCCATAATGTGTAGAAAGCTCCACTCAATAGGCTGGGTTGTTGCACATGCTGCTGTTGCAAGAAATGATGTAAGTTTTCTTAATATGCTAAATTTTCAACACAGCTAAATTTCCTACTTTATACCTTTTCTGTTTCATTAATAACCGAGCATCATTCATAATCCAAGTGATGGCACCTAAGCTTTCTAACTTCCATTAATTATGGGAAGGTCCACTGGATATAAATCATATTATGCGTGCATAATCCTCCATCTAATGTGCCATCTTACATTTCTGTTGATTCTTTAAACTGTTTGTTGTAGATCTTTGTGTGCTTGTTGCTTGAGATTCACATGCATTATCCTCTATTATTGATTTCTCTGTAACCCGGGCTTGTCCTTCCAGCCTTCGCTTTAGCACTGTAATAGTCAAAATTCCCTTTTGTTGGAGTTCCTGTTATATAATTAACTAACTTGTGGTCGCATTTCCAGATTGATTCTGTAGCAGATGAAGTAGAGAGACAAAAGTCTATGACTGATATGGTAATTTTTGTTGAACGCTAAATCCTTATGAGTTTTGTGTGCGTGTGCACTGCTCGAGAGAGAATCTGGCATAGGAAATCTTTAGTAAATCCTTGAGATTTCACCTTAAACTGCCTTGAACCTTGATACTATACTGCAGGTGTTCATATATGGAGGGGTTGGTCCATTACCATCAGATGTCACTGTAGCTGGTGTTGCCAAAGCCTTTGGCGTTCGCACGGTACAACTTGTCTATTAGTCATCATGTATTACTTTGACTTGGTATCTCTTGGTTCTAATACTTCTGAAATCTATCATATCATTTAATATGTTTCTGACCTTATAAAGTCATTGTTCCTACATTATTATTGTTAGGACAGAGAGGCTGTATGGTAATCAATGTCTGCCGTTGTAAAAATATATTTGTGTTCTCTTAGTTTCACTTTCATTACATTTACTTTGTACTATTTTTTCTTGAAAGGCCCCTGATGAAGAATTTGAAGAATATTTGAGGCATCTCATAGGGCAAAAGTGCACCGGAGATAGAAATGAGGTAACATAACGCAACTTTTTACTTATGATGAGTTTATGTTTCTTACTAAATGACAAAACAATCGCGCTAGAGTTTAGTAGTTATGCGAACACATTATTGGGATAAGAAGCTTAATCATCATCCGTTATATTTAATAAATAATGCATCTTGTTGAATTTGAAATGATTTACACATTAGAAATTATTTATCCCAAAACATAGAATTACCTGGTTCTATTGCAATGTTTGTGGAGAGATCAAAATTTGACTAGTGAGCTATCTTATTATACGCTGATGCAGCTGAATCTGATATAAAGTAAAGAATAACTATTATTTTTGATTATACAATGTCTTATTATGTTTATTCTATTTTGGGGTGGGACCGTAGGAATTGGAGGGAGGTGATGTGATAAATAGAAGCATGCTTTTCTTGGTTTGAGGTGATGGTTATGGAGCAACAAAAATAACTCATATATGGTGTTCTTCTGTGGTATTCTCATTTAATAGGTTTAAGGAGCCTAGTCAAGGGCACAATTGTAAATCACAACTTGATTTCATGCTATTCTTGTTTTCTCTCTCATTCTTTCCCTTTTCCCTCTTATCCTTTTAACCAAATAGATTAAAATATCAAACATATTCTTTTGAAGAAGTTGCCCCTGCCCCCACCGCGAACTTAGTATGGTACTTGTTGCAGATTTTCACTTGCACGAGTTACACTGGCAACTCTATAAATTCATAAGTGCGTTCATTATGAAACATATTAACTTTTTCAGTTGAATTTTTATTTTGTCTGTTTCCAATTGCCAGATGGCTCAGTTGCCTGAAGGTATCACGGAATTGTTGCATCATGAGAAGTTGAGTGTGCCTTTGGTAAGTTAATCTTATGTTATATGGTTGGTTTTAATTTGTTATGTTTCCAAGAAGCATACAATTAAACATAATCCGAGGTTCAAATGCTTTATAATTTAGTGTTGGTTTGGTTGTATCCATAGCTAATTAATGTTTTCTTGTTTCATCAATCATGGTTGTTGAGACTCTTCACTTATTTTCGATCTTCTACCACTGTTCAATAATTTAAACACCTTGAACTGCCATTTTTTCCTTGAATACATATCTGAAAAATGGAATTTTGGATAACCTTGTTCTCAAATGTTTCTCATAGATCAAATGCCAAAATGTCGTAATTCTTACCGCGACAAATGCTGCTGAGCTGGACCAGGAGTGGGATTGCTTAATTGAGTTATTAACATCCAATGGGCATTTAGTAAAGACAAAATCGTTTGTGTCTAAGAGATTGGTAACATCACTTTCTGATGTAAGTCTCTCCGACTCTTTGATGTAAGAGATTGATATTTCTGTTTTTTTCTATGTGCCAAAGCTCGAATCATAGTAATTGGAGTAGAGATATATCATGTTGGATAAAATCATAGCATACCTTCAATATTTTACTTTTTATATGTTCTATCCCCCCTGAATCCTCCTTTCCGTTATGGTCGTTGAACACATTATATTTGCAAAAGTGCATTTTATGTCAATTATAATGTCATGACATCCAATCCCGTTATGATGCAGGTGGAAGTGGCTCAACCACTTTCAGAAATTCATCTTAAATTTCCGGATCTCTATATCGGTGAGAATAACTTCAACTTGTTATCTTATCATTTACACTTTGTATTTATATCCCATTTGCTTGTTTTGTGAAGTGGGCTATCGGGAATCAAGAAGAGGCCCTCTGGTCATTACATTTGAAGGAAAGGTAAGAATGTTTCGGTTATGAATAATTGAAATAGAGATTATCTGCGATCTAACCGCAGAATATCTCCAATTGTTCGCAGGATAAAGAAAGAAATGGTGCTGCTGCAGAAGCGTTATGCAAGAAGTTCCATCAAGGCTCGTTTTCTGAAATCGACTGATATGGAATGTCGTTCGAAGGATTTGCAACGGGGGCAAGGGTTAAAGAGAGGACGTGGCTCAGAAGAAAAATTATGGTGTGTGGATAAAAGGGAAAAGGAAGGAAACGAATACAATAGTAGGTATTATCACAAATTATAAGGAATGAAATTGCTTTTAGAAGCCGCCAACTAATGACCTCATATCTGTTCTGAATGCACGCATAAATTTTTTATTGTTGGAAACAAATTTAGCTCGTTGCAATAATTTTTTTGCTCTTTTTTTTTTATTAATATATCCAGCATCCAGATAATGGTATTTCATTATATTAATAATGCATATATATCCAGATCAAGGATCATCGTGCATATTCATGTTTCAACTATGAGAGTGTGTGTAATTCATAAATATGACAGAACATTTTATGGAGATTCTCATGCGCATAATATCTTCTGTATGCTAACTCCTAACTCCTGTAAATGAGGGTGTATTAGTACCCTTTTCATTTATACGAGTTAAATGACAAATTATGCCGTCAAATATTTTAATTATTTAAGGATAATCATGAAATTTTATAAGTTTAATCATTTAAGAATAATCATGAAATTTTATAAGAATAAAGGATGTAAACTTAGAGTGAAAGATGAATTGAGGCAAGAAATACTGTCTTGATATAAATGACATTCAAGTTCATAGTCGGTTAGAGCACGACCGTGATGCAATCTGTGGAACGAGGTTAGATGTCATTGACTCATTAGTCATTATAATTGAACATAAACCACTAACTCATGACAGAGTACTCTATTGTAAAATAGATATATATGAAATGGGTTCACCAAATATTAAGCATGTTTAGTATGTGTATTGGTGCTTATAATATATTTGTAATGAATTATCATATTATAACATCTTAAAATTATATTTTAATATTATTCACATAAGCCCCTATCACAAAAAGACTTTGTCTATACAAAATATGCATATACCCATTATTTATAATAATATATTATTTAAATAAAAAAAATACAACGTGACATTGTACTACATTGTTTTCCTCCATTCTACAACATGCAATCGAATTTAAGAGGACATCAATATGCATTTGGGAGATGGCGTATGATATAACAGAAATCACAGTTCAAACAATCGAATTTAAGAGGACATCAATATGCTAATTGAACACGTAAAATTTTGAAAATTAACCGAGAAAACCGACCAATCTAACAGAATACTTTGCCTAACAATATAACATAATTCATTTGTCAAACAATTTAACTTAAGGGACATCAATATGGTAATTGAACATGTATAAATTTGAGAATAACCGAGACAACTGACCAATCGCAAAGAGATACAAATTAAGTACAAGGACAAAAAACTCTCCGCTTACTTTCTAGCAATAATGGATGTTTTTAGCAGATGTAGAAATCATAAAAAGCACAAAAATATAACAAAAAACATAAAGTGTTGCAGTTTAATGAAATACAGAAGGGCAAAGAAGACATAATTTTATCAAGCTTTGGGTTTGAGAATCTTGACTGTCTCCCATGTGAAGTCAGGATCATCACGGCCAAAGTGGCCGTACGCAGCAGTCTTCTGGTACCTAAACTTCCCCCCTCTCAACAAATCCAGGTTAATCGCCATCATTCCTGGCCTAAAATCGAAATTCTCCTTGATCAGAACCAAAATATCCTTGTCCGGAATCTTGCCTGTCTTGTAGGTGTCAACGAATACGGACAACGGCTCTGCTACACCGATGGCGTACGACACTTGCACGATGCAACGACGAGCCAGTCCTGATGCCACCACGCTCTTCGCCGCTTGCCTCACTATGTAAGCACCACTCCTGTCCACCTTCGTGGGATCTTTCCCTGAGAATGCACCTCCACCGTGAGCTCCCCATCCACCGTATGTGTCGATGATGATCTTCCTGCCCGTCAGTCCTGCATCTCCGTGGGGCCCGCCAATCACGAATCTGCCGGATGGGTTCAGGTGGAAGATGGTCTTGTCATCCAGGTACTGAGCAGGGATGACTGGCTTGATCACGTGCTCCTTCAAGTCAACTGCAATCTGCTCGTTTGTAACCGTCTCATCGTGTTGGGTAGAGATGAGCACCGTGTGGACTCTAATGGGAACCATGGCACCACCATCGTTTCTGTACTCCACTGTGACTTGTGTCTTACCGTCAGGTCTCAGCCACGGGCAGGTCTTGTTCTTCCTCACCTCAGTCAGTTTGGCACCGAGCTTGGTGGCGAGGACGTGAGTCAGTGGCATCAGCTCTGGTGTTTCGTCCGTGGCGTAGCCAAACATGTGACCTTGGTCACCAGCTCCGATTTCTTCGGGTTTCTTGGTAAGGTGACCGTGGACTCCCTGGGCAATATCAGGGCTCTGTTGTTCGATGTTGACAAGGACCTTGCAGTTGTCAGCATCGAGCCCAACATCTGGTGATGTGAACCCAATTCCTCTACATGTGTCGCGAACTATCTTCTCGTAGTTCACATTAGCCTTGGTGGTGATCTCACCAAAGACCATGACCATGTTGGTCTTGGTGCAAGTTTCACAGGCTACCTTGCTCTCCGGATCCTGCTCTAGGCAAGCATCAAGAATGGCGTCCGAAACCTGGTCGCACAGCTTGTCGGGGTGTCCTTCATTAACAGACTCTGAGGTGAACAAGAAGGTTTCCATATCGTGTCTGAAGAAGATTAACAGGAATACGTTATAAGTCCAGTAATATGATCATTAGCTAAAAGGGCAGCATTCATTGCAGAAGCAACTCTGTTGAACTCAAAATATATATCCATTACAAATTTAAGTGATTAGAGGCATGAAATTAATACTCCAAACAGTCAGCAATTCACATTAATGCTTCTTCAACTAAAGAAAAAACAATGAAACATCATTAAGCCATGAATATTTAGCACTTCCGCAAAGCAAAACTTGTTTTCCAGAAGCTCAAACGGGTAGGTTTTGTCATTGATGAAACAGGACTGGAGATCTAAAATCTAATTATGAAATATATACACAGCAGATTTATAGATGAAATCTAATCACGAACAATAAACAAACTCATAAAGGCGAGCTCAATATAGATCTAAATAGCTATAAGCAAATAATGCAGTCAGGATCGATGATAAAATGTTTCGTTTGATTGTGCATCAGAAATCGATCGCAATTTCCGGCGCAAAACAGTAGAGATCCACGGAAAAAAAAACCTCATTAAAGCAGAATTAAATAACAAGATTTGAATCTCATCTAAATAGCACAGAGATACGTCACGTTCCAAAAAACTTCAATTTGGTTAAACATTGTATCGACACATTTCTCATACAAAATAATATCAATCCACACTGATCCAGAAACAGCTAAGCATCGATTTACAAATAAGCTACAACAAGATCGAAAGAAATGCCAGATCTAAACAAGAACAGAAGTAAGATAACCAGATCTAATACAGTCAACAGACATTACGACATTTTGCATACCTTTTTGTAGAGCAAGAGATTCAGATCTGCAAAACAAACGGAGGAAGAAGATACCACTAAAGCTCAATGGCGGAATGAATTTTGGTAAAGAAGGTGCAGCTATATATAGAGCTCAAGAAATGAGATCCGATCGACTCGCTCGCATTCTCTCTCTCTTGTTCGTTAGAAGCCAAACGACACCCTACTCCGGGCCCACTCACCAGCCCACTAGGTGGGCCCGATAAATCAGATCTTGCCAGCTGGCTATGAAATGGACGATCGACGGTGAAAATTTTTGGCTCTTAGGAGATTTTTCCTCTGTTAAGTCTTTGTAGGTGGTGGAATTTACCAAAACTAGAGTTTACGCAGTGAGGAGTTGTACATGGTGCATCGGAGAATGTACGTGGGTTGATGAAAAGAGAAAAAATGCAGAAAAAGTAAACTCAGAGTTCAACGGATTTGGTCCGTACAGTGTAAGCTTTTTTTTTTTATACAAAATCAAAGGATTGTGCATTAATCCATTGTTATTAAATTTGAAATATTTTTACCATTTATTGTGTTTATTTAAATGAGTACTCCGTACTTTTAATGAATCAAGTCGTAGGTAAGAATAAATACACGTTTAAATAAAAAATCAATATTTTTTTTAATTATCAAAACAAAATATTATTAATGAAAAACGTTTTTAAAATATGGTTACATAGCGTATACAATTTGGTGAGGAGTAAACGTTTTTTTCTTTTCCATGTCCATGAAGCTAGTCAAAAGGAGTAAACAATATTTTTAACTTAATTTGTTTTATTTATTTATATTTTAATTTTACAGAGAGAGATGGGGAGTTGGTAAGAATTGGGTGTTGTTGCATTGAAAAAAAAAATGCATAAATGGGTTGGTGGAATGAAAGACACACTTTTTAGTAATCATATTTCTCCTCTTTTTCAGATAGATGGTACTCCTATGTCACTCAATTTCATGGGAAAAATACAGTGGACCTCAATTTATAAATAAAATAAAAAATCCTTATGTGTACCATATTTGAGCCACATTGAGAGGGCGTTTGGTATATTAGATGGAATCGGAATGAGAATAATAGTGATAGTAGTAAGGAATGATAATAGATTTGTATTTTATAGTTATGCTGTTTGGTTGATAGTAAGGAATGACTATTATAACTATTGATTCTGTTTGGTATGATTAAATTTTATGGGAATTGATGTGTAATTTTTACAAATTTATTTTTATTTAAATATAATTTTACTATTTATAAAAGGAAATTATTATTATTATTATTTATAATTTATAATAAATTTTATGTCATTAAAATTTTAGTTAACAGAACTACAAGGCATGGAATTAAAGTCATAGTTATCAAAATACAGTGGAATGGGTCATTCCTACATTTTGAGAAATCAAAAATAATTTGCTGCTATCATTCCTACTTAACAAACAACCTTTTGTCATTCCAATCCCATTCTAATTCTCCGCACCCATCAACCAAACACTCTCTAAATCATTGATTAATGAATTGGTGAAACGTGTATTTAAGAAAAAAATTTGTACACATTCTAGATATGCATATTTATTATTTTGTGGCACTACATCACAATCCAATCTAAATTTGATAAATCTCCAATCATATACGCTATGTAGGTGTGAATATTATAACACTTGCACTTTTTTTTCTTAATTAAGTATAACTTTATTCAAACATGTTAATATTACTTTTATTTACATGAATGGTTATGAAATAATTCATTGTTTCATCATCATGTTGGAAAAACTGGTTTGAGATTATTAATTAATAATAAAAATAGATTATTAAATTATCAATTTAATTAAAGGTTACAAGTTTAATTTTGGAGAAATTAAATAGTATCGAATTAATCTACATTTTAAATTGATAATCGTTATATATTATTTCTAAATTAAATTTTGATGAGTGAGAATTTATTCATAGAGTTGAGTGTTTAATTTTGTAGTCTACACTTAGGCTCAAACCCAATCAAATTATAAAGTTGACGGAGCTCAATACATAATAGTTTGAGACGATCCTCTCCATTTGTTTTTTGTTCGCTGGAGCTATTACACTTCTGTAAGAAAGAAAACCGTTTTACTTCACTACCAAGACGTAATACTTACGAGAAGAAGTTCAATCTTGACTCGACTTAGTGCATATTAAAAGGTGATTCTATACATCTGTCCATCTTTTTTACACGAAGAAGATTTCATAACTTCGAAGACTATTTCTTCTATTTTCGTTTGTATGGTAAATTTTCATTTTTCTTTATAATTTTCTCATTTTGTTATTGATTGGTGTACAAAATCCCCAGCAATTCATCAATCGAATATTATTTTTACTTATTTGCATTTGCATATAATAAAATATTAATAAATACCATAAATTATTACAGTATACAATAATATTTTTATATTAAAATTTCTAATCGAATCAAATCTAGTAATACAGATGCTAAATTAACCGTTTTACTTTTACTCGTACATACTTCAAAAGTTCAAATTTACCCCTCTCACATGTTTTCACACCTCACCCGGTGTGAAAACGTTGTCGGATGCATATTTATCTTATGGAGTAATAACTTACTCAGGATTAGCGGTGCCGACTCATTTAAGAGTGTGCAATCACGTGCAATGTCGTTTAGTTCATGCATTAAATTTATAATTCCATTTATGTCCATAATATTAACATGAAGTATTCTGAATTTCTGATGTGAACCTGTTCACCTCTAATTTTATAGAATTATTTTTTTAGTTTTTTAAAAATACTTTCTATAAAAAAAATATTAATCTTTTAAATAATAAATATTACTATTCAAATTTTGCTAAATAAAAATATAAAAACTTATACCGTATCTATATTTGGTGAAATTGGTAAATGTTATTTTACTGGAAACGGTTACAAAGTACTTACGTACAGTGCGAATACAATTCCTATCCAACCTACCTAAGCCGAGGTTAGGGTGAATACATCATCAAAAATTCAAATACAAGGACGCTATCTGCTGTTTAATTCTATCCGCCATGTGTGTGGGGAATAACATCCTCAAGCCAAAGTGTAGAGCGTTTCTTTCCATCCAAATGTGGTAGATCATAGTAGCGAAAGCGATGAAAAGAAGTATTCTTGCCTTTGAAAAGTAGTAATTTTCATTTAGAAAAGTAATTGTATATTTTTTTTAAAAAAAAATAAATTTTCATTTACTAAAAGTAATGGGTAATTAGGTCCAAAAATTCAAGAATTAATATCCCTCACTCCCTAGTCCCTCCCCCTCTCTCTCTCCCCGTGACTCACGAATTAGTTCAAAATATTATAAGTGAGGCTATGTGCACTTGGGCGCATGGAGCACATTCCGTGCGCCTTTACAATTTTCATGCCCCTTTACAATTTAAACCACTAGCAATACATATGTTTAAATATGATTGGAGGGGGAGAGTTGTGTTCACATGGGGACACCCCTCCGTGTCCCGGGTGCGCAGAGCTTCAGCCAAATATTATAGGAGTATTTCTAATTTTCTCCATTTTTAAAACACTATCATTTAAAAAAAAAAAAAAAAAACTCCAGTACATCAGTCATATACAGAGAGAGAGAGAGGTGTTAAATCAATTTAAATTGATTTGAAGAATATAAGTGTAAGAAGACTAAGAAGAGATAAAATCTAAAGAGCAAATATTACAAATAGAGAGAGAGAGGTATTAATTTTTTTTTTTTCCAATTATAGTATATCCGAATTTATTCAAGACTTTCTGTTCACAATACTATTTTGCATATAAATGCTAGCTGAACTTTTTCTCTTTTTTCAAATAAGAATATTTTAGAGTTGACAAACACAAGAGTGTTCCAACCTGTCAAATCTGAGTCTTGCTAAATGAACATAAAGTTGTTATAATAAAATTTAAAAAAAAAAAAAGAATGATCACCGTCAAATAAAAATGTTTCTAAAAAAAACAGAAGAATGGACCAAAGAGGGTAAGTATATCTTTGTCCAAGAAGCCCATTTTCACTAATCAGGCTAGTTTATAACTTGGGCCAGTACAGAGAGTACATTTTCATCCTAAAACAATAGAAGGAAGAAACTAATTATAAATTGGGTGTGACCGCACTTTATGAAACCGTTTCACATTGAGGCAATTTTAAGCTTTCATAATTAATTATTACTTTATTAAAAATATTATCATTTTTTTCATTTATACTATAAATTATTCATAAAATAGTTCACAGCATCATTATTACTTTTTATTTTAAATATTATCACTTTTTTTATTTTAAATATTATCACTTTTTATCTATCTCACGGAAGTAGACAATCACACGAGTATTTCCCTTATTAATTAAAATTCAAAACAGTCATTTTTTAATGGAGTTGGGTTGAACCTAGAAACCAATTGGCTTCTCCTTATATATTATTGATCTCTTTCATTTGTTTTTCCCTATTTCTACATGCATGTGATACATTGCTACACATCATATGACATTAACCTACATCTAAACAATGCACAAGCAAAAATAATCAACCTTGTAATGTTGATGAAAAGAGTTAGTACCTCAAACCTAGCTGAAGTCCTAATGCAGCATGAACCACGAACAATGTCATAATCCCACTGCCTAAGATTCCATGAACACTGCGCAATCCTGGATTCCCCTGTATCAGGATGAACTTACTCAGCCCATGATATCGGAAATACGAGGAACTTTGAATCACACTCAGACCACTAACCTCAAAGAGTGTTGGCAGTATTGTCTGAACTGTTAGGAGAGCAAGCCCGATGAGGCCCGTTACAGCATGCGGACTGCAACAGCAGAGGAAAAGGGTAACAGAATGAAGAGTTAATTTTATATGCAAAAAAATTGTAGTTCAATAGGGATCATTTCAATAAAGAATTATAGTCTATAGATAAGTAAGAATATGCACACCTTTCAAAGATGGGCTTGTCAGAAATGAGAAGAGAAGTGATGCCACCAGTAGCTCCAAGAGCGAAGAAGAAGAACATTCCACCGAGAAGCTTAGGATGCAAATCTTTGGCCTTTGCCTTCTCCTCCGATGACAAGGTTGAAGGAATTTTAGAGGGTTGTACATATACTTCAATTATTTCGGTCATATTAAGCATTGCATGTTAGTTCAGTACTTACTACATTATCTGAGAAACGAATACGAAAGCCCAAATAGGTTCCATAACCACCCATAGCAAACAGCACGACAGCCTGCATAAGTAAGAAATAGTTTCTAGTAAAGAGATATTCAAGCAGTTAGTAATGTTAATCCATTTTAATGATGAGGGTTGAAGAGATTGTACAAGGAAACGAGGAGGAAAGAAGTTTACCATGTTTCCTGGATGGCCCCAGTGCACAAGCCAATCAGGGAGGTTCCATGACTTCACTAACTCAACGAAAGGGCCGAATAGAGATGTAACGGTTTTCGCTGAGTCAAATGATCAGATCAGTACATAATACAATGATCACGAGAACATTGGTGATCTCGTAAGAACATAAGAAATCAAGTTTTTTAAGCCTGCCGTAATAATGTGAGTCCTCCATAAAGATATTTGACATGAAGGAAGAGTGTTTCATCATCTATATGTTCACTATGAATATTCATCCTATCCCTTTCTTAAATATGACAGCAAAAGTGAAGTTGATTGGATGTGTGTATATTCTTTTTTTGGCTCAGAGTACACTCGCATTCTGATTCCAAACATACGATTACTAGTACATGGCAAAATTTCTCATATCCTAACACTCACAAAAACAAGAAGTTTGATCCCCAAGGATTATCTTAATCAAAAACCATTACAGTAACATCCCAAATTCAAGAAAGGTGGAAAAGTAGAAATTCAGGGCCAGGGGACAGTCAAGTGTAGCGAGATAAAACACTAACCAATAAAGAGCAGTTAAATTCTAACATCAACCAATGATACGTGGGGTAAGGTTAAAAGCTATAATACTGCCCCTCAACAAAATTCAAAACTCAACTTCTTCAACAATCGCTAATACTTCTTCAATTTTGATTACAGAATCAACACCACCACATTTTCCAATTCAGAGAGCACAAGTGAAATGCGGAAAACGTAATCCAATCTAAGCTAATACAGTGAAGTAGTGATTGCAGAAGTGATTAGCGGCATTACCTCCAGGAAGGGCAGCTAATAGTAATAAATTCAGAGGAGAGAAGGAATACAAAATAGTTTCAGAGGATTCTTCCAACATTGCAGCATTCTTCTCCTCAATCAAATCCACAGTTTCAGAAACCCTGCTTCCTTTCAGAGCCAAAGTGGAAGTTAAAGGATCCCTCTTATTAATCAATTTAGAGGCGATCCTCGGGGACTACATCGTGGGGAGGTGCATATGTGACTGTGACGTGGAAGGAGATGAGTTTGGCGTGAAAGCAAGAAGAAGGGAAGCATTTACGACAGCCATTTTTCTGTTACTAGCTCTGAGAGAGAGAGAGAGATGGATAGAGAGAGAAATAAGGCCGGGAAAGGTAAAGAACGAGACACGATTCTGCCCTTTTCACTTTTCTCGTGGATTCCACTATCCCCCTCACTCCCTATCAACAAATTAAATTCCTTTTTTTGGACTTTTCTCCATTTTATTATTGTCACACCAATATGAAACAATCACGGGAATTTTTTTTATTTTATTTTATTAATATACTACTCCCTCCGTCCCACACTTATCTCACACTTTTTCGTTTCCGTTCATTCCACACTTATCCCCACCACCCGAAAAAGAAATTTCACATTAACCAACAACCTCAAAAGTTATCCTAATTTCAAAAATATCACTTTCACCTAACACACATAACACACTTTATAATTTATTTATTACATAAAAATACCACATTACCTCTAAAAAATTAATAAAGTTGGTCAAAAAGCAATTTTTCTTAAACTCCGTATCTACAGTATCGGTGCAGATAAGTATGGGACGGAGGGAGGGAGTATAAAAAAAGGTATACTACTATATTTATGTTATGGAGTATGAAATAATGATATAATTATTTATTCAAATAAATTTAAATATGGAGAATATTTAAAAAACTTTAGAATAGTTTAAACTCAGCCACCGTCCTTAAGAGTTAAGAGGTACTTGAACTTTTTGTGAGACAAATATAAAAAAGACCGAGTTTTAAGACATGCAGAGTAAAAGAAAGATCAGTTGTAAGATAGATTTACCCATCGTTAAAGTTCGCTAGTAAAATGTTAAAATATAACTACATCAATACGTATATTTTACCTATATAACAATCATATTTCTACATGTTTCACAAATCGCACATCAGTACGCATATTTTACTTATATAACAATTTAATTTTTACACATATTACACACCGTCTCACACCAACGCCATCTCACAAGAAACTTTATCATTTATTTACATTTTTCATTTAGTTTATTAGATGAACGCTTCTCAAGACAATGGATTACTAAATTTGCAATTCAACTAGGGTGGATAGTGAGATCAATCCAACTGCACAATTTTAACTGATTACATTTTAATTCAATCTCTATCATTTATTAAATTAAATAAAAAAAATATCCACTACCTATGCTTTTAGCCCGTCCTAATGCACAATGGCCAATGGCTCCCCGAAATGTCCCATAAATTTGTAAACTTGTGAATATAATTGAAAACGCAGACGCAGTTAACCTAATAATAGGACAAAATAAATTATAAATATAGTTTCCGAAATACATGAAAAACTATTTAGTAATTTTTATAAATTTGAACTCAAACAAACTTTACAAGCTATTAACTTATGATTACTTAATAATATGCTGACATTATTTTATTTGAATAATCATCTAACCTAACCTAAAGGAATGCAGCAAGTTTTTCCAGCAATCTCGTGTATCTGCAGTTCTGCTTTCCGTCAGCTGAGGATAAAACGAGCAGAAAAACAACTAATTTCACTCGATGGATGAATGACTTGTAAAACATACACTATATTGACTCTTGAATCCATCATATCTTGAATTATAACATCGTCTGCTCAACGCGTATTTTTTCCATGTCTAAGTTGTTTAAATAGAGATATGCTTATGCATGAAGGAAAAAGTTCGTAGATGCAACAAAGAGAAAACAGAGCAAAATAAGAGAACATAAAACATTGTAGAAAGGAATATGATTTTTTTTCAGTTGTGTACCCTGAGATTCTGTAGAAGATGTGGATACAGTAAGGAGCATAGACGAAGCCATCAATCAACGCAGAGAATGTTGTTATGTGCACCGTTCCGGGTGATTGACTCCCTCTGAGGATCAGTTGTCCAATGGCCATCAACAACAAACTTTATCTGCAAAAAAAAGAAGGTATGAATTTTTAGTGTAGGGAATCTTGACTCCTGTAATTTAGTGATTTCATGCGTAAGATTTGAGTTGTTGAATGATCTACCATCTATATCCTCAATCATTAGAAATTTAGAACCATTTTCTAATGCATACTCTTATAAGCTATAATAGTAATTATGAGAAGCATGATTTTCAACAATAAGATATGCAATTTTCAAGCTCAAAAACTGTTAATACATGTTGGATCCTCCTGGTTATTTTGAAATCTATAATATGCAATATGACTGAAGCTTTCGTACCTCATAAACCCCCGGATACAACCACAGCACGACCCGCCAAACTTGAGATGTCCTGACATTTGCAAGGAAGTTAACTAGTACGCCCATCGGACTTTAGATTGCTATTATATGTAAAGAGAAAAGGATAAGTGAAGAGAGAAGAAACCTTGATCCAGTAGTGTCTGTGGTACTTGATGACAACAGTGGCTCCATTTGAATTTTATGATGCCAGCCATTGAAGCTGCCAGCTAGCTCCACAGTTTCCCCATCCGCGGAATACTGGATCTCAACCTGACGAGGGGAAGCCACTTCACTTCAGTTACAAAATGCATTCCCTGGATTAGCAGGCATATACACAGCTTTTGTCTGTAAATTCAACAATCAACAAATGCTTCCATCTAATCATTTTCATTATCTATAATGCACAGTAAGATAGCAAGAGTTGGCAGCCTTAGTTAGTACTCCATACCCTGAGCAAATGAAAAATTATTTTGGATCATACGCAGACGTGTTTTAACAGTTGGTACATAGCAAATGTAGGGACTCGCAAATCCATAATGGAAACATTTGAGTGGAGTCTTACACAGTATCAAGGAGTCGTACACAAAGTTATCATCTTCATCCATGAGAAATGGTTGTTATAAGAAAGCTCAAATTTTCAGCCCTTTTGATGGTTAAAATAATCTTTAGATAACTTCTTCCTTCTCAAAGAAAATAAATAAAATAATAATAGAAAGAAATAGAGAGAAAAGTAATGAATCAAAAGGTCAGAGAGAATATGAAGTACCTCTTTCAGTCCACATAGTGTTTCTTCAGCAGCATGTAATTCACTTTCTTTCTCCACAATAAGTTCCTGTGCTCTGCTTATCTCATTTTCTGCTTTAGTTTGCAAAAGAGATAAAGCATGCTGAAAGGTCAAAACAGAAAGAAAATCATATTTATATTTCTTAATTTGCATATAAAAAAAAAGCATCTCAAAAATGCATAAACTGGATTTTACAATGATCGAAACTCGAAAGCAGAATGTTTAGTTGATGCATGATCCTTTCAAAACATCTATGGTAAATATAATTAGAAAAAAAAGTAAGTTATTATTATTCCAATTTCCACATAACATGAAACAATGAATAGAGCTGCATACATACTGAGTTACAGATAGAACTGCACAAAGAAGGTACTCGCCCTACTTCAGCTGGAACTTGTACCATTAATCAAATTAACGGTGCTCAAAGTATAAAGAAATTAGAGAAATTTTCTTTGTAGGAGTTTCTCAGCTGCAAGAGTTATATAACTAACCTTTTCCTTTTCAATATGCTCCTTCAATTGGGTCAACTCCAGTTCCTTCTGATGCTAAGCACGGAAATGAATTCTACTTAGCTCATTTACGAAATTCCTAGGGGGAAGGGCAGACATACCTTGAGCAGCATGTAAATAAATATATTATTACCAGCAAGAATTTCAGGCGCTCAATTTCAGATTCACTCTCCGCTTTTTGTTTCTTCATGAGGAACAGACGAGACGTATTTTAAAAAAAAAAATTGCGAAGGACTAGATAAGCTTTGGAATTCTATGACTATTATTAACTTATTATTTAAAAGTAACACTGACCTCATCATCCAAATCTTCATCCTGGCCAATATAAGTGTGTTGTTCAGTTGAGATATAAGCATTTCTTTATTACAGCAGCAAGACAATAATGCAGATAAATAAGAAATTATATTTAAAAAGAAATAAAGTATAAAGTTAATTAGGTATCATAACACAGAGAAAGGAAACAGAAAGTGCAATTGTTAATAACAAGACAAGATGCTTTAAAACTCT
Source organism: Pogostemon cablin (assembly GCA_023678885.1). NCBI lineage: Eukaryota > Viridiplantae > Streptophyta > Magnoliopsida > Lamiales > Lamiaceae > Pogostemon > Pogostemon cablin. The sequence continues at coordinate 4,547,777 of CM042983.1, forward strand.
AATCAGGGTTAGGAAGACAAAAAAAATAAAATTATACATGAGTGCTAGGATATATGGAAAATATTGCAAGCAATCCGGCATCAAGTCTGATGCAGTAATAAAAACACTAATGACTTTTTTGGATCAAGGACTTGAAATGCAAACATGAAATGAAACGGAATTTAAATCCAAATGACAGGCTATTCAAATCCAATAAAATCATTGAAAAATTAGTTCAAAATGTGTCATTGAAAAATTAGTTCAAAATGTGAGTGATGGGTTTGCTATTTTGGTCAAAAAGAAATACATACTCGAATCCTCAAATTCAAATATAATCTAAACGATCCACCTATTATTGGTCGAAAAAGGATCTGAATTCACCTGGAGTTGCTATTTTCAAACGACGGATCTACAACTTCCCCAGCTGATGAAGGCACATTTCCATTTAACATGCTCAATGCCAATTCTGGCTCACATGAGGTTGCTGATTCAGTATTCTTCCCTTCATCAGAATGCTGTTCATACGTATTTCTAAATCCACTGTCTGAAAACAAGAAAATGATTCACCTTAGTTATATCGTGAAACAAAATACAAGTGGTGGGGGAAAAAATGTTGAAGATAGTGAAAGTGACTCACAAGATAAGCAAATATCATTGCAATATATTTTTATACAGAACATTTGATATTCACAAGGACATCACTAGCGTTCTTTCCCTTTTTCCATGTCTATAAATTAAAGAAGATAAATGATTTGAATGTGAACTTGCAATTTCTTTTTGCCAATAAACTTACCTTCAATGTCATCCAATTCCCCATGTTTTATAAAATTCGCCACCTTTTCCTGCAAGGATAAAGTATTCGACTCAGCACCAACAGGGCTTTGATCAGTTAGCTGGACCTCTACATCTGTTTTTACGTAACTATATAAACTATCGTCTTGGAGGCTTTCATTTGAGAGTACACCAACAGACAACACTTTCAGCTTCTCATTCTGACCTTTTCAGATGACAAAAAGAAATGATCATTAAGCAGAGATTTAAAAATGCATAATCTGAACAAATGTGAAATACACAATTTTTATAATCCATTTCACCTTCAGAACCACCAATCACCTCCAGATTCACAGTCTGACCGGTGTCTATGTTGGACACAACAATGTTTTCCACTGGTGATGTTTCAAGAAGCTGTCTAATTAATTTATATCCTCTGCGCCTGACTAAGTTTTCAAGATCACTTCTGCAAATTTGTGGAATTAATAGAATACTAGAGAACTAAATGTACTATAAATGCCCCTTATTCATTAACCAGAAACTCTACACAATATTGATTCAGTTATACATCTTAAGACTACCATAAATAAATGTCAGAATATTTCAAGTACAAAGTAAGTTGACTAAAAATCCGAAAGTGTAATATAATCGAAGAGAAAAACATAATGTCTAAATTATACCATCACTGTTTGATCAAAGAACTCTGAGTTCTCTGTTATCATGTACAATGTGCTCTACAGACTACAAATGTGCTCTGCAGACTACATCTCTTCATGAACAAATGTGTCCTAGAAATTAATAACTGTGTTTTCAATTGATAATTTTAGTTTGTTTTAACTCAAGTTACTTAAAATAGTCTACATCACCTCATATTTCCCCAACAAATGCTTGATTCCAGTTTCATCAAGTAAATGCACCAATCACGATGATAATAATTTCATATTTTAACTCTCAAATTCAAGATACAAGTATAGCATTTGATGTCTCAACTTAAGGAATAAAACATCATTTCATTTTCACATCAAGCACATTTACGATTGGCAATTAGAACCCCATTTACGGTACTCCCCATTAAAAGATAAGCCATGAAATTCGAACCTTCCGTGGTTGGAAAGCTCCTTGGTGGTGGGCACATGATTTTGGGGAAGTCCAACAGTAGACAAGAAATCTCTAATATCATTGCAGAGATCTGCATCGCTCTTCACCTTCCTACTTACTCTGAAATTAAACTCGAAATGCAACCAACAAACACCAACGTCAGAAAAATAAAATCCATCCCAGAATATATCACTACATACCAACTTCAATTCTGAAGTTGCCAACAAATGAGATGACAACCTGAGGGGTTTCTTGAATGTGGAAGCAACAATTGTAGAGTAACGGCAATGGTGGCGGTGGTTAATGTGGGAGTGTTGGAGATGAACTAGGGAAGAGTGAGAGAGTTTACGAGAAGAGAGAGGGTGGAAAACGGGGAAGTGATAATGGGTTGCCATGAGAGAGAAATAGAATATGCAGCATCGATGGAAAATTCTCTTTCATTACCACAAATTTATGGCTCCAAAAATATGTTAACCTATTTTGAGGCCACAAAAATATGGGCTTCCCTCAAAACTCCATTGCTAACCCTAAATTTAATTTAAAATATGGGATTTAATTTAATTTGGAGGTGTCTATAATTATAAATTGAAAATATATTTTAGGATAAATGATGAACTACCAATATAAAACATTAAAACATCAAAACCATGAGCTAAAGGGCAAACACTCTGTAAAATTTTATATGTATTTGATAAGGAGTGATAATATTTAAATAAAAATAATACTCTCTCCGTCCGCTTCAAAGATGGACATTTGCTTTTTGCACGTGGATTAAGAAGTATTATTATTTAATGTGTAATTGGTAGTTGTATTAGTGGGGTGTATGAGTCCTATAAATTTATTGTATTATTGATGTGTGTGGGTCTCATGTGTTTAAAAAGGGAAATGTGGACATTTGGTGTGGGCAAAATGTCCTCTTTAGGGCGGACGGATGGAGTACTACTTTGGCTTGGATGTGGAAGCAACAATTGTAGAGTAACGGCAATGGTGGCGGTGGTTAATGTGGGAGTGTTGGAGATGAACTAGGGAAGAGTGAGAGAGTTTACGAGAAGAGAGAGGGTGGAAAACGGGGAAGTGATAATGGGTTGCCATGAGAGAGAAATAGAATATGCAGCATCGATGGAAAATTCTCTTTCATTACCACAAATTTATGGCTCCAAAAATATGTTAACCTATTTTGAGGCCACAAAAATATGGGCTTCCCTCAAAACTCCATTGCTAACCCTAAATTTAATTTAAAATATGGGATTTAATTTAATTTGGAGGTGTCTATAATTATAAATTGAAAATATATTTTAGGATAAATGATGAACTACCAATATAAAACATTAAAACATCAAAACCATGAGCTAAAGGGCAAACACTCTGTAAAATTTTATATGTATTTGATAAGGAGTGATAATATTTAAATAAAAATAATACTCTCTCCGTCCGCTTCAAAGATGGACATTTGCTTTTTGCACGTGGATTAAGAAGTATTATTATTTAATGTGTAATTGGTAGTTGTATTAGTGGGGTGTATGAGTCCTATAAATTTATTGTATTATTGATGTGTGTGGGTCTCATGTGTTTAAAAAGGGAAATGTGGACATTTGGTGTGGGCAAAATGTCCCCTTTAGGGCGGACGGATGGAGTACTACTTTGGCTTGATGAATATGAAAAAACAATAATAATTCAGTTTATTTAAATTCGCAAGTGTTATGTTAAATTAAGGAATTAAATAGATAATAATAATGACTTAATGACAAAATAGAGTATTACATTTGTTAAAATTATTTAAGAACTAAAATACTAAACTTTAAAAGTAAGCATTGATTATAAATAAATAAGCATAAACTATCAATGTTCCTAGATATATAAACAATGAGTTGCCTTTAGTTTGATCTCATAATAATGTTCTTTTAATTTTAAAATTATTAATATATTATTTTTTTATAATAGCAACTCCAAAAACTAATGTAAAATATAAAATATTTATATTTTAAAGAGGATTTCAATAAAAAATCAAGTTCTAATACGCTCTCTATTTTAATATTTAAATAAATTTATATAATCATTTTCACTCTTTAAATTTGAAAAGCCCAAATACACTCTTCAAACTTAAATAGCATTAAATGTTATTGATTTTTTTGTGTGTTTTTGCTTAAGAGAAATAATTTTTAATAAATTAAAAGAAAAATATGTTATAAATGTACATTGAAAATGAAAATATAAAGAGTTGTTAGAGCATAATAAAAATACTATTCTTTAAAATTTAAAATCTTCTCTATTTTGTGAAAATCCTCCCTAAAATTTAAATAGCCTTTTGAAGATGCTCTACCAAGATAAATTCACACTATTGTAACTTTCTCCAACTATAACTATAAATAGTTATGCCAAAACTTACGTGCTCCATGGAAACTGTGTCCCCAAATTCCGTATTTTCTGAAAGGTATACTTTTTATATTAAACGGTATACTTGTTAGTATAAGAATATGTACCCTTTATTCCCTATAAAAAAATTAATGAAATATTTATATTTATACTATTTATATTTCAGCCGAGTTTTTCATTAAAAATATTACTCCCTTCGTCCCATAAAACATTTCACAATTCCCTAATTTGTTTGTCCCATAAAACCTTTCTCATCACAAAATGAAAACATCACTTTATCTAACAACCTCAAAAGTTACTTTAATTTCAAAATTGTCACTCATTTTTTCACACACATATCATTATATTATATTTTTTTATTATCTAAAAATACTACGATACTCTCAAAAATCAATAAAATTGATCAAAAAGTGCAATTTTTCTTAAATAACATGAAATTCTTATTAACTAAAGTGTATATCTTTAAAACAAAATATTATATCTTTACCCAGCACCCAAAGAACAACTCAAATAATTATTAATCTATTAGCGCTCGAAATTGAAAGGCGTTAATTTCTTATTGTTTCATCTTTTATTTTATATTCTAATTTATTTATGAAGAAGAACCATTTTTCCGTAAACAGAAATATGGGTTTTGACTTTTGACTCTACTATCTATCTTATCTATACTATATAAAAGAGCCAGTTTCGCTATTTGGCACGGTATACTGCCGGTTGCCCATTCCTTCCACCTCCAAAAGTCCGTCACGTGTATCAGCTTTCTTCCCTCCGCCTGCCACGTAGTTTATCTGTGTCTTGTTGCAAGTCTCTTCTCTCCCGGTCTCTCAACCTTCCACTCTTTCCCAATAATTTGGTTTTCAGCAGAACACGTATATTCTTTCAAGTGGAATTTATGAACCGCAGCGTGCGCAGCCGGAATCCGCCGATGACCATAGCGACACGAGCCGCCACGCCGCTTGCACGCTACAGGGCCAGCGGTTGCCGGAGAAAACCACGACCCGTCGGGAATTGCGAACGCCAACTGCCGCCGGAGGACTTGCCACCTCTCCGCTGTCGCTGCCAGTTCCGCCGGTGAGCCCAAACGCGCTCTGTCAATCGTGCTGCAACAGTCGCCGCCCAACACCGACGCGCTCCAACCTCCACGACCCCAACTAGCCGCTTGCCACACCCACCCCCTCACTGCCACAAGCCAAGCCGCCACCGGTTTTCATCTCAAGGAAGGGGGCACTTCCATTACTCACTGTCGTTGGTCCCGCCTCATGGCTATGCTCCGGCACTTCTCTAGCGCAGTAGTGTGAGTTCAGTGTTGCCCCTCTCTCGTTTGATCCTTTAATTTTTATACCGCAACCTCTCTTCCTTCTCCCCCTTTCGTTTTACCTGCACTGGCCATTCGATTTTTATTCGGACTCCCCTCATTAATCAAACGACGGTGATTTGTAAATTTTATAAATTGATTTTTGTTTTCATACGGGAAATTTCATTGAATGTGGGTTTCGATCACAGGTTACGACAAGCCCTAATTTCAAAATTCCGCCAGGGCTGCCGTTAATTTCAAAAGGCCAGAAATTTGAGAGCTCTAGCTACTGCTCCACGCTCCGTCAAGCGTAATACTCTGCTGATGAGGTGGCGCTCAATGCTCTCGCCGGCCGCGGTCCTTCCAACTCACTCGCCGCTAGAATTCTGGTGAGATTATTTGTCCTCTTTTTTAACATTCATTATATCTCTTGTTTTATTTAAATGATCCACATCTCGTCCTTCGAAAATTTTGATTTAATTTTCCTTACTCTTGTATGGAGTTTGCTTTTGTTGTGCTTCTACTGTGTTTTTGATACACTGGAATTGTTGATGTGGATTGCTGATTGAGACCTAGAGATATATGAAAAAGAAAAATGGTATACAACAAAATATTAAAATGTGGCCTTGCGTTACCCTAATGTTTGGGAGATAACAGAGCCTGTGTTATTTTGGAACTGGACACCCAAGGTTTTTGGTGGAATTAAAAGAAGATGGGACGTGTAACGCCAATTCCCACCCTCGAGCCTACTCTTTATTCCATGCGTTCTGTCGTCGACACCCCCGCTATTTCCAAACACACACCTTCATCTCAGTTCATCGTCGTCGGTTTAAATTTCCACTGGTACGTTCATCTATGTACACCTCATTTTGTCTTCTGTCTTTCAATTTCCCAATTTTCAGATAAGAAAAAGAATCCTGAGTAAGTTTTTCCCCCAGACTTTGCTCCGCTTTCACAGCGCTCACAGTTCCTCTGCTTCTTCACATTGGCATTGGTAAGTTCTCCTTTTTTATACGTTCTCCGTTTTCATACGATTGACTTCTAAGAACTGGTATAACTCAGAAAATTCCAACTTTTTCCCCTTAATTTTGTATAGAAAGTTTTCGCACACTCGATTAGCACATTAATAGTTGCAGTTGTTGCCATTTTTTCTTGCTGGAGCACCACCTTATTCACATAGGTTAGTTTTCCTATTTCGCATTACTAGATTCTTTATGCATAAATTATTCAGTTATTGTTAATTTTGTTTTAATGATAGTAGTTAGGAAGATATGTGAAAGCTTAATACTTTGGGGAATTGGATATTGTTTGATTTAGTTTTCTCTTTCCGTGTGATGTCTGCAGTCATTGGATATGCCTGGGTCAGAAAATGTTGGTTCTTGGTTTTAGCACTTTTTGTTTAAGTGACTGTAATCATGATATGTTGTTTCCGCTAGCAAAGCATCCTTGCTTGTTGGTGATACTGGTATTCTAATGTTAATGCCATCACTGCATTCAACTTTTTTTAATTGATGAATGCATGAAACATGAGATATATGCCTTGTATGACTTATCATTTTGTTTTTATCCAATTTACAAGTTCTATTTTGCTCTTAAAAAATTGTGTGGTGTGTTGTTTTTTAAAATGAATCAAATAGCTTCTAGAAAAAAGCCATTTCTATGTGCACTAATTCTTGTTGAAATCTGAGTTACACTAGAATTTCAATGTGTGATGGAGTTATGATGTATGGTATATGAAATAGATTGTCTTTCTAGATTTTTAGTCAACTATGCTTTTCCTAATTTTCTTGCTTTTTTAGAATGAGGTTTGTCATTCAGATCATGAAAAGCTAAAACAAGCTTCATTAGAAATCCAGCTGTTGTCTCTGAAGAACTAAAGGAACGCTATATAGTTTGAGTTATGAAATCCCATATGATTTTACCCTTGAAGTTGTGTATTGTAACTCATGCCGCAGTTCCTTTTTGGAGCATTGGATGAACATGTTCTCCTGTTTTGATTATTCCTTTTTCAAAGTATCATACAATATAACTCATTAACCTCACATATGCATACACTCACACGTTCATTCAGATATTTAAGTTTACTTTTGCATATGATTCTTACGACCATTTAAGATTTTTATTTCATTTGTTAAATAAATAGGGGGCTACTTATTTATATTTACTATAGAAATGTACAGACTTTCTAATCTATGAAAGCAAAATTTAATATACTTGTTAGGCACACAGTAACACAGTTTGTTAATTAAACATAACCATTCTTCACTTTCGTAGTAAAATTCTTGACCGGGTTAGCACCTTACGGAGTAAGGTGCCACCATTTACTAGTTACTATATAAAAAGACGAGTTCGCTTTTTTGGCACGGTAACATGCCCGTTCCCAGTCACCCATCTGCCACGTGTGTCCTTCTCAACTCCACACGTAAGTTGGCCGCAACAGCCAGCAAGCCTTGTTCCCGACTCAAGCCGTCCGCACCAGTTCGCAGGGTGAAAAACGTTGTTTCTAATCCTTAATTCATCCTTCCATCCCAGCGATTTTTGAGTTTCTCCAATCTCTACTCCTTGTGGCACCTCGTCTCACTTTCTACCAAAGTATCAGGTAATCAATCGTACCTTTTCATATAGTAATAGATTTTTTGTTCTGCTGTGAAATTCCACTGCGTGTTAACGTTTCACTTTTCTTGATTCTGCTGTGGAACAAGAAATTGAAAACAGCAACCTTAAAGCTTTTGAAGTTATTGCCCCTTATCTGTTTGATGAATTGCCTGTGATAAATTAGACAAACAATTTCAGATAAAGATTACTGACTCGATAGTTGACTTTGGAATTCAAGATTCCTTTAAATTATGGGGGTGGTAGGTTGGGGGAAGGGCATATTTGAATCTGAAGTAGTAGGCAGACCCTCTAAGCTATTGATTTCATTTGGCAGATTACCTAATCTTAAAAAGCTGAAAATCAGCCATGTTTGAAGGCATCTCATGATGCTGTCACTCACAAGTACTGTCGTATAATTATTGCAATAAAATGAATATCCAAGACATCGTTGCAGCCATACAGCATCACATATCAATATAATCACCTTAAATAAAATGAAATTCGCCCCAAGTTGAAGTTCATAATATAGAACTTAGACTTGATAACTATGTCTAGAGCTAATCCCCAAAAGCTAGCTAATAAAAAAGTGAAGATACTTGAATTACATATGTACATTAATATCAGCGCGGCGTGATGATAATATAGGCTGCAGAACTAACTACTCCTACATATAATGTGATAGAGTGTATCCACAGATACTCAACAGAATTGAATTACTCTTATAGCCCTCAACATTACCTAAAATCTTAAAATCTACATACATTCATTTCCGCCCTTTAGAAGCCATGCTATCGACTTCAACCCATTGATGTATAAATGATTCATCTCTGAAAAACTAACAGTAACTGAAGTGGAAACTTGAGCAATAATAATTGAGTGAGCTCAATATTTACTTTTCACAAGCAATAGTCGGTGCTGTTTTCAGCTGCATTATTTTGCACTACAATTGAAACTTAATCAAAATTGTTTACTTCTATGATCTTTTTGTATTATCATGTATCCCTAGATTGATATTATCACCACATGATGCATGTTGCGTTGTTAGTGTGAATGCACTTGGCACATTTCACAGCATCAACCATGCGATGAGCCCATACATACACATTGCACGCATTCATTCCTATCTGAATATGTGATATAACAACTTTATGCGCATCACAGTTTTGAACATAGATGTCTTATTTGATCTTTGAACTCATTAGTCTTGTATCCAATGTTTTGAATCTTAATTGACTGTGAACTAAGTGCATTACCTATAACCTTAATAGGTTGATGATCTTGTCATTAACTAAGAATTGATGATGTACTTATCTCATGTATTGACAGTTAGCTATTCCCTTAACGAAAAATATATGTGCATGAAGACAGCTTACATGATAAAAGTTGTGTAATTTTACTGTTCTATCCTTAAAAGTAATGGCCAATAGCCTAATAGTTAGTTATTTCATAATATCATTTTAAGAAAATGAACCCTTATTTTGTAAACTACCAATTTGTTCACTCTGTTTTGATTCTGTATTGTTTTCGATTATGCGTTGTCAGCTTCTCTTAGATACGATCTTCTCCTTAGAAATAACAACAGTTGAAATACGTCTTAGGATTTGCAAATGAGTCGCTGGTATAGGATTACTGCCCAATAGGTGTGTACGACGAGGCCTTTGAAGCTTCCAAAAGGTAATGGTTGGCCAGCTGTGGCACCCTTCTCATGTATCCCACACCCACAACAACTGAATTCTTTGCTCTTAATACTACTGAAAAATTGACAGCCTTCCCCAAACTATGTCCTAATAAACCAAAGATTAATGTTCTAGAAAACTAAATCAAAATGTATCTATATTTTCCATGAACAGTTGGGAGGGTTGACACCTAAATAGTTGTTAACTTCTACTCTTGGTCTAAATAAAATGACTGCAATCTTAAAAGGTTCATTCAATAATCTATTTTTATTTATAGTTTCTGTATTGTTATTAGATTATAATTTTATATTGTTATCTGATAACATGTCTTTTGTGAAATCAGTTGAGCACAGTTGATTTAGTTATACTGCCTTTGATACATCTCCTAAAGTGAGGAACATTCTTACCTCCTCAACTGATGGTGTCGTAGCAGCATCAACACGACTAATTTGTAGGATCATACAATTCAAATTGTAATGTTGTCAAATGTCATGGATGCATCTACAGAAAAGATGGTGATGGTGAGAAATTTAGTGCAATCAAATTATTTCTTTTGCACACTTTTCTTGGTTTTAAATTTTGTGTTGTAATGTCTGAGAGTTTAATTTTCATGCACAAATCATCATCATGGTAAATAAGTAACGTGAACTTGTAAAGAGATACAAAATGCATGAACCGGTACAGACTAAACGTTTAATTTCAATATTTGATTTAGGTAACAGATCTCTCATGTTGGATACTTACTAAAGACGGTACAATCAAGACACGAGCTTCTTTGGCGTTTTCGGGAATAACGGAGACATTGTAAGCCATGATTGACTAGAAATTATAATCATTACTTCTTACTTCTTACGTTTTGTTATCTTCTTGATCAGGAATTCCTACAGCTCAACTGTCTGATTTTTGCTAGAAAGCTTTTTGAAAACCAATGTGCTCTTGCTGATTATAACATTTCACGCATAATAGATGTAGTCTTGATGATTGTAACATTCCAAGCTTGGGTAAAATCCCCTTAACTAGTATCAATAATATAAGTGGGTTTAATAAGTTCCATGAAACCTATTCAAAATGCCATAAATTAATAATAAAGATCAAAGAAAATAGAAAAATAGATTGAGGCCCTAGCCAGTGTGAGCCCATTAAATATTGGGCTCAAATGAAGCTGTATTTAACAGACCTTAAATTCTTAATATTATTTTCACCAATTAATGCAAGAATATGATTATGTGTGTGTATGTCTTAGCCCAATGAGTCCAGTGAGAAAGTATTACTATGCTTAATAAAATTTTGGGCAAAGGGTCAAGCATGACCCTAAATTTATGCCTTCGGATCAATCAAGCCCCCAAACTTTTATTTTGGTCATCAAGGCCTTTTATCTTTTATAATGAGATCAAATGCATCCTTCTTTTATAAACCAAACAAATTGGCATTTTGACTTTTTTTCTTCAAAACTTTAGGCTATTTCCAAACCAAACATTAAAAACACACTTTTTACATCACAGCCTATATATTTTATTTTCCATCTTATATATATGTATTTTATCTTTTACTCAATTTTCATCCATATATATCTTCGCGCTTCAATAATCATTCATTAAATTATTTTTTTTAATGTTTGGCACTCAACATTTCAAAATCCAAATGCAATTCGTGTTATATTCTTATTACTTGTTGCTTTCGACTTTATTTAATTTGTCGAGGAGCACAAAAAAGTAAACTATATTATCGTGAAATTAACAATATTTAATTTATTCATTTAAAAGGAAGAATAAGATTTAACACAATTTACATGCTTACATGTTTAAAAGGAAGGATCAATAAGATTTTGAGTTACTATCAATTAAAAAATAAACAATTACTATATGTTTACACAATAATTTGATTGATTTAAAATAAAAATAAAAAAGCACAAAAAATATATTAATTTTTTCACACGTAGATAATCTATAATACTTAATAAAATTTTCATATAACCCTAAACCATGAAATAATCATCATTATTGAAGCGTGAAGATATTGATGAAAATTGAGTAAAAAATAAAATAAATATATATAAGTTGAAAAATAAAATATATAGGCCTTATTGTATAAGGTGTATTGTAAATGATGTGTTGTTAAAGTTTGGTTTGGAAATAGTCTAATTTTTTTAAGAAAATAGTGAAAATGTCAATTTGTTTGGTTTATAAAAGATAAATGGTGCATTTGATCCCATTACAAAAGATAAAGGGTTTAGATGACCAAAATAAAAGTTGAGGGGCTTGGTCGATTCTAGGACATAAGTTTAGGCCCTGGTTGACCCTTTGCCCTAAAATTTTTAGTAAAATATTCACTATTCAATAATAATTTTATATTCCTAGATTGCGAATGCACTAACTTAAATAACTTCCTAAGAGTATATGTGTTGTAACGTGATTAATCGTTATGTTTTTAATATTTTTTATTTAAAATTATATATATATATATATATATATATATATATATATAATCTTTATATTTTTATTTATTTATATTATTTATTAATTTTTATTATTAGATCACTATTATTACCCATCCGCACTGTGTATAAACTAAAAATTCTGTAAAATGGCCTGTAATTGGCGGTGTTTCCTATTTAATCTTTCATAAAAAAAATTTAATACTAAGATATTATGAAATTAAATTTGACAAATACACGGATGAGATTAATTAATCTAATAAAAAACTACATTTAAATTAACTAAATTCTAGTGACGTGAATTATTTAGCATTCATAAGGGATCCAACTTATATGATTGATAAATCTCTCTAACTACTCACTAACTTAGGTAGTGAGTGGGTGAGCAAGAAACACCAAACACTTAATTAGATGAGGCACTACTATTTTTGCACAATTTTAATTTGCCCTATGCTTCCTTAATTTGGTTCATAAGTATATCTTAAATATTTATTCAAATCATTATATATATAGAATATTAACCAGCTTAATTAATTATCACAATTATAACGACATGAATACCACAATTTTTTCATTGATTTTTTTTTAAAGTGTGACAAAAAAAAAAAATCATTGAATATATGATACTGTATTATTGTTGCTATAATTAATAAGGAGAAATGTACATTCCCATGGCAAATTTTAAACCATTTCTTTAATCAATCATCAATAGAAATATATTCAATCTTTTTAATAATTAATTAATTTGTCGCTTCAATGCAACTTTAAATTATCAATTTTAAGTATGTAACATATACATGTGCAACTTGCACCTAAATATTTATAATGAACTAAAGACTGAAGAATTGGTCATATCTAATCGTAATTAATTAATCAGTTAATTATGTAATCTAAAAATTAAACACATGTTAAGGAGAAAATTGTAATTTTAGAACAATAACTAGGGAGATTTGTATTTTTAAGAATCACAAGAACAAGAGATATCGAGTAGGCCATTCACAAAGTTAGGAGGCTCTACCCAACAATGGAAGCTTTCAAAGTTTTGGAAAGCCCGAGCAATACAATGTGCCAAGGTATTGGCAGTACAACGAACAAGTTTAACAGAATAAAATCAATTCAATTGGAGTAAGCTTTTGCAATGTGATATAAAATCTCCAAACACCGATGCATCCACTTCTGATTTGGAATCAATACAATGTGCCAAGGTAGATTTGTATTTTTAGACACTATATTGTTGGACTGACAATTAAAGACATTGTCTTAATTTTCATAATTAAATGACAAATTAATCGTCTAAAACTGAAATTTTCGAGCTCAATTACCATTTTTTTTCACATGATGTTCAATTAATGAGCTTCTTATATCATATTGTCACGGTCATTTCCTCCAAAATTGTTATGTCACCTCAATTTTTATTCTTCATAAATCTGATATCACGGCTTTAATAAGGTGTTTAATAACATGATTTTTGGATGATGTGGCAGTGGCATTACATAATAAGCTTATTTATTAGGCCTCATATAAAAAAAATGAGCCCAAAAAATTCAATTTGAGTCTAATTTATCATTTAATTACTAATAAAATTAAGACAAAATGTCCTCAAATTGCACAGTATAATGTTCTGAAAATACAGACTCCCTTAAATTAATGTCCTAAAATTGTAATTTCTTCATATTAGAGTACTCAACTATTGATCTTAAGATCGCTGCCAATATTAATACACTAAACTTCATGTTATTCACGAGTAACGACTCTAATAATTGAGCTAAGGTTTCTTTAATTAAAAAAACAAAAATGAGTTGAATTATATATATTAGAACACTTTTTAGTTTTCAGGTGTAATACTACATACTTCGTCCCGAAAATTTCTTTTAATTTTGACTGAGTATATACGTACGGAAATACAGAAAAATGTAATTTTTGGAGTATTATAAATAAATGAAAAAATATGTTAAGTCATGTATTAGGTATGAGTAGTTTTAAATAAAGTGTATAAGATCGAGAGTTGTTTTAATTTTTGTAGAAGGTGAAAACTTTTGTGAGACGAATCAAAATAGTATAATAGTATAAGTGAAAACTTTTTTGGGACGGGCCACAACTATTGTTTTAATTGCTTATAAAAATATTACTAATATTTTTATGCATGACATGTCAAAGAAATAGTTAATTAAAAAAAATCGTACTAATATTATATATATTGCATTAAATTAAATACACATAAGGGGGGGTGGGGGACGGTTTAGATATTGACCTGACCTTAATACACATTGAACTATGAATTAATTAAGAAAAAAAATTAAAATAAGATTGAAATAATTTATGAGTAATCTTTATCATAGTAATTAAATAGTATGGCATTACTTGGGGCAGCTAAGAAGGGTGTTGCTATCTTGCACATGGGATGGATAAATTAATTATGGAAATTTAATCACACAAGAAGATGATTAGCCTACTTTTAATTGAAATTATAGTGCATCTAGTTTGACTTGTGTGTATCTCAAAAGTAATAAATATATACTATCCAACACCAAGTAATTGTCCAAAGAACAAGTCTTATAAACAAACAAAACCACCTCTCACAAGATTAATTTTTCCAACACTTGTTGTTGTCTTAGTTAAAGTAATTGGAGAGAGAGAGAGAAAGAGGAGAGAGAAAGAGAGATGGGAAGAGCTCCATGTTGTGATAAAGCCAATGTGAAGAAAGGGCCATGGTCACCTGAGGAAGATGCTCAATTAAAGGAGTACATGGAGAAGCATGGCACTGGGGGGAATTGGATTTCCCTCCCACAAAAAGCTGGTAATTGGTACACACACTCAAACACACACATAGATGTCATGTACATGTATGTATCCATATGGGGTTTGATTATTTGTTGGTTTCTTGAAATTTAATTTTGAATATTGATATTAGGTTTGAGAAGGTGTGGAAAAAGCTGCAGATTGAGATGGCTTAACTATTTGAGACCAAATATTAAGCATGGAGAGTTTTCTGATGATGAAGATAGAATTATTTGCAACCTCTTTGCTAGAATTGGAAGCAGGTAATCAATTATTACTTAATTTAATCCACATTTGTTTAATTTAACAAAATGGTTAAATAATTGGAGAATTATGTGCAGATGGTCAATAATAGCAGGCCAATTACCAGGAAGAACTGATAATGACATCAAGAACTATTGGAACACAAAGTTGAAGAAGAAGCTATTGGGAAAGCTCCCTCTCTCTCCTACAATCTCTCACTTCCCATTCAACAACTCATCCCTTTTACTAACCTCATCTCCATCACTACAAGAATTGAACACCATCATGTCTTCAAATTACAATACTGCCCCTCTCCACCTCCCCTTGCATGCCAACAACATTTACAACCATGTCAAGGATTGTAATAACAACAATCTCTTGGTCTTTGGAGGGTCATCTGGTAAGAAAATGGAGCGTGATGATCATCATGGGTTTTTCAGTAATGGGGTTGATGACAAGTTCTTGATTAGTAGCAGTGTAAGTACTGATGGATCATATGATCATCACAAAGGGGGGTCAGATCATGGGTTTTACACTACTGATAATCCATTGGATAATTACAGTTTCGAGGATATTAAGCAGCTGATTAGCAGTAATAATGTGTGTAATAATCTCAACTTCTTTGTGGATGAGATCAAGAAAGAAGAGGGGACATTGTACTAGCATGTTTGATTTTGATTCTTCACAGTACATAGATTTCAGACACTTCTGTATTTTTGTTTCTTAGGAAAATATTAACGTTGTTATCATGTGTATGAAAATTTCATGGAACCCATCATTTTGAATTCAAGAAATTAATTAGAAATTGTTTGAGTTACTTATTTACCATTTTCTGTTTTAATTATCATATCCAATCTGATTTGATTACTGGGATATCTGGCTAATTTTTAACCTACATGTCTATAGACCCTTATTCTTTGATTAAAAATTAGTTTAATTTTAAAAATTATCTTGATTTGTTTAATTACAATCCTATCCCAGTGTTTCTGACAATGATCATATTAAACAGCTGCATTGCTTAATCATTGAGATGCCATGAATCCAAAACTGACATATTGTCTTTGTCAAAATCAACGGTGTTTTTTTAAATGGTGTTCCATCATTGCTTTTTTAATATCACACAAATAAATGTCAAAAGTCACATTATTTTTGTTATAACCGTGTAATGTTGTCATCAAACTATAAGAAATAATTTACAAATTACTATCATTTTATTTTATAGAGGTGTTTAAATTGAATAATATTACCGCAGGCAACTGATCTATTCTTCTGTAAAGTTTTTTTAAAAAAAATAAAAAATTAAAGAAATATATTACAGATTCAGATAAGACCATTTGAAGTCAAAAGAAGCTAAATAATGATTTTGATTATTTCAAAGATGATAATAATTGTTTAAAAGCTCTAGTATCTTAATTCAAATTTCACTGAAAATTGCAGCAATAAAAACAAATCCCACTTGTAGTAAATAGTTTCTTGGAGATTCAGACTAATTAATTAATAAACAATTATTAGTCTCTTCAAAAAGAAAACAATTATTTAATTAAATTAATGCATTGACCACTTCATCTTCTTGTCTGCTTCTGTAAGAGTGAAGTCGTAAATTATTGCAATTGCCAACTATTAGATGCCTTTGAGCTAAGTCCTATATTTTAGAGCGTTGTTGGAGAATTTCTGTTCTTATGAAATTTAAAATAATGTTAAAAATAATATTTTAATTAAAATTATTATTTTTATCTAGAACTTTCTATTGGAGAGGATTTTGTATTTGTCCAAGCACTTGTTATAATTTTAGTTGATTGACTAAACAAAATAGACATAATTAAGAAGGATGATCTTGACATAAATCCTTTCTTTTTTTTTCCCTCCAAATTATTTTTAATTACATAATTGTGAGGGGGGGTGAGGGGGTGGGGTGTATGAAGTAGCGGCAAATAAAGCACAGTGAATGTCTAAAAGCATAATGATGAACAAAGTACAAACCTTGAATTCCACTCATTTTAAGTGTAAAGTACAACAACTTTTTTGTAAAGCTGAATGATAAATACTAATTAACAATGTAATTAAGACATGATTACATGAGGTGTGGACTGTAGCAAACAAATATTCCAGCTGTTAGGGCAGAAGTCAATTGATGGTAACACAGATTTTCCACACAGCTTGTTGTTTTACAATTTAAGATGGTAAGAAAGTCTTATGTATGGCATAAATCAGCACAGCCATTGGATACTATAGTGATTAAGGGTGTTTATTCTTGGTCAATGTTAGGCATTTGTTTGAAACTTGAGAGACTTTTGATCCAACACATAAAAGTGCCTTAAGATGCACTGAATTTGTGTTGAAATTTTTAGCCACAAAAACTCCATTGTATGCATACAAAAGACGTAAAAATGCACGTTGTGTATTGTCGAATAACAAGTTAAGACATACGTACTACACCTGGTGACGAGTAACCGAGTATAGCATCTTTAACATTCAAGCGACTGTGTGCAAATACGAGCTTTGAATACATCAAATTGTATCATAGACAAAACAACATCAGGTTAAAGACAGTAGTGTAAGAGTAGTTGTAAACAGTATATGATTAGACAAAACAGAATCCCACATGAGAAATTGGGCCATTTATGTGGTGGGTGGGTGGGTGGGGTTAGGGGGGTTCTATTGATGATGCATTACTGATGCCTAATAAGATCAAAAACACATCTGAAACTGCAATTCCATTCATCTAGCAAGTGATGATAACTCCATAAGAAGGTAATGTAAGAAAGTGAATTAACACGACGATTACTACTTGACTTAACAGACACAACAACTGGAGATCTTGACAAGCTATTTTAATGTTTAAGCATGAGTGGGTCTCAGAAACAGACAGAATAAAGATGTAATCCCAGAAAGAGAATTTTAAATAAGTGCCATTTGCCATGAGTTTAGAGTATTCAGAACAAGTACAAGCAAGAATGGTTAAATTATATTAACAAGCATGAGTAAATGAAATTACTTAATTACAATTTTTTCAGATTTTATGTTCAATAGCAGCTAATATTATTTACACTAAGCACCAAGAATGGTTAGAAGATTCGATTACGCTATTTACAGGAAGTCCCACTGCCAGTAGACCTTGTCCACGATCCCACCCCCGCTCCTAACTGCAAGGTGAAGAGTTTCGGAAGAAGGAGGAACGCCCCAAAGCAAAGGCACTGCAACAGTCATTGTTAACTTTTCGTGCAGCCCTCCCCTGCTTGCCTTTTCTGCTGCCACCACCTGAGATTCAAACGGAGCTCTAATTATTAATTGAGTTACAGAAGGAAAAAGTTACATGAGTAAGAATATCAAGATTCGAATGAGTCTGAAACAGTTAGAACTTTGGTGGATGTGATAATTTACTATTGATTATACTAGTTATCAAACTGAAAAATTGAATTTCCAGGAAAAACAATATCGTCATATCAGATCACAGTTACAGCATCACCTACTCAGTCAACACCATTTTAGGATGAATGAATTATCTAATTACACCAAATGGCTTGCTAGGTTAAGACACCACATTGACACGTAATCTTCTAATATGCCACATATGCATGCTGTCCTGGGCAACCAAGAGGTAGCCTATCCAAAAAGTTCTATCCAAAATAATTGTCAAACTTCTATATGTACCCTGTTTGAGAAACAAAAAACTTATTCATTTCATCTACTTCTCCAACACCTTTCAGCTAAAGATCCTCAGATTTCACAGAGGATTATATGAAATTCCACTAACTGCTAACTTTGCCAGCAAATTTCTACCTTGATGACACCGAGTAAGTAGTTTCTCCAATCGTCATATTTTAAACATGCAGTTCCCTTGAGTGATCAATCTCAAATCATCAACACACATCCACGTGTTAAGAAATGAAAAAGGAGAGAATAATTCAAACTTAGTAGTAAAATAAAAACAAAACTAAGGGTCAGTCTCCAGAATGCACTGGAGTACTTGTGAAAGTTACCAGGTAAAACTCATGAACATCTCTCATTCACAAGCATAATAGTGATTTTGAAAATGTCGTTTAAGTAAATACATTGAGGTGAGATTAAACAATTTGACTGATTTTTTTTTTTTCTGTAATTCAGTATTCGTATGTTTGCAGACACAACAGCACAGCCTTACGTACTGTGACTGAGTGAAATGACCACGCATGGAATTATCATGACATAGATCCCTGTTTCATACATGTGACTCCATGACCTTAGGATAAAACAACATATTTTAAATTGAAAGATCAAAATTAGGCAAAAGATATTGGTGGTTTTGTCATAAGATGAATCCAATCAAGAATAACTAAAAGCTGATATACTAATACAAAGAATCAAAATATTATTTAAAAAAGATAAGGATGATATGATAAATCGTACCTCTCCGCCATGCTCCAGGACTGTGTCTTCCACAACATCACAAAGCATCTCAATGGAGCGACAGAAGCCATATATGCACAAGCGCCTACCCGTATTAAGTCCCTAAAAAAAATAGCAATATAAAAAAAAATTAGAAAATGATTGAAATATAAGTAATTATTTAAAAAAAGAAAAAAATGATTTTTTTTTTTAATTTTTTTTACGTTTGTTGCTGCAATGTCAAAAAGTGCTCCTAGACAAAGGCTTTGGTTTGGATCCATGTACTTGCTCTCTTTAAATCGTTGAGATTTTTGTGACACCTTTGAATTCCCTTGTTTTATCTGCATGATGAAACGTACAGCAGATATTTCATTTAATTTGTTTAAAGAAAAATCTAAGAGCAAATATTGCAGATACATAATCTAGGAGAAAATATGAAACAGATTTCCAGAAGTTTACAGATATTTACCAAAAATAATATCACAGAAATATGCACTTTCATGACCCAAGTGCATCATAAAGTGAAACACAACATAGGAAACAAAAAGGACAAAGTATAATTAAAAAATGTGAATACTTAAAGGTATAAGAGATATCAGGATTCAGGATATCATGATCTTGAAAATGCATAAAATCAAATAATATGTACTCTAATATGGACCAAAATGAAGCCATAAATTCTTAAGTAGCAAACTCTTAAAGACACTATAGATAAAGCACATAGCATTGCACACAGAGGCTACCAACTATTAGCATTTACTTACAATTTAGAAAGAATTATAGATTCCCATATATTATCACAAAAAAACACTCTCATCGGAATTACAGGATAAAATTTCAAGAAACTTCATAACCAATCAATAAAGGATCACAATCACAAACATGGAAAATCATACTTCAGCAGAAGAAAGCCGACGCGGAACAAGATTCCCGCCAATTTGGATCAACCCATCAGAAGTAAATAGCGTGATTCTCTCCTCCGAAACCCATTGTATAGCTACAAAGAACACAGTCCAAAAATATAAAAAAAATAAGGAAAAAAAAAAGCGTTCAAGCAACCAAATACGTCTTCAAATAACTGCTACGTATATATCCAATTCGATGCGATGCTCCAATATAGTACTACAATAAGGAAAAAGTAATAACAGTAAATGTAAAAAAACGAAGAAATAGGAATTACATGAGTCAGCGGCGGATTCATTATTTTCCCAGGGGTAAAATCCGAAGGCATCATCTCCGAGGAAATTGGGCGAACCGGAAGCTCGGATGGTGAAGTTGAGGTAGGGCGATCGAGAGCGGTGGAATTGGGAAGAGAACCTTCGTGGAGTAAAAGAGGAAGTGGAAGCCCTAGAAGAAGGGGAAGAAATCGGAATCGACGCAAAAAAGCAGACGGCGGAGGTGGTTTCAGCCATTGATTTTTCTGCAAATTTAACTTTAGGGAAGAAGAAGGATTGAAATTTGTGGGGAGAAGAAGAATCGGAAAAGGAAAGGAATCTAATTATAGATTTATAGTATATGGTATTGGGGGGAGATCATTGAGTTGAGTTTTGAGTCCACATGTTTAACAGGTGACGACACTACAAACCGACAGTTAATGGCTGACTTGAACCGGGTTTGAAGCGGTTGGTCGGTTTATTCTATGTCTTCCTTTCTCCTTAATTTTGGTCTTAATTTCTTTCCACTGCCAATTAGCATCATCCTAATATATTTTTATGTTAATCTCATGTTTCACACATTACATGTATATGTGAAAAAAAACCTGAACTCTTGAGTTTAAGGTTAATATATTTCTTTTTTATATACATTTTATTCGATCTTACGTTATTGATATTTAAAGGTTCGCAATTCCTAAATATCCATGTTATATTGTTGTTCAATTGAAATTTTAAAACTTTAAAAATAATTAAAAAGAAGTTTAGTGTAATACACCTTTGAATTAATTTTTTTTTTTAAGTAAATTTAGTAATAAGAGGGAAAAAAAATACTCCCTCACTTTCTCACTTTCAAGCTACATTTTGACATTTTTGGTGTCCCAAAATTGTCAGTGTTTATTAGGCCCACAATAAAATTAATTAGGACAGAGTATGTATGTTCTGGTCTGGGCCTATTGGGCTAAGCTAAAATGTTGAGCTAGGCCACGCTAATCCGAACTAATAATGTTGGGCTAAGCTATAATGTTGGTTTGGCCACCGCTATCCAAACCCAATATTTTTCTTGTTAGTCCTGACCCATAGCCTATTATTACGCCCAACAATTTCTCCTTTTGGGCCTTAAATGCAGCCCAGCCAGTTATTATAGTGTTCGGCCCGACCAAGCCCGCTGAACCAGGCCGATTTCCTAGGCTTTGAATAAGAATGCGTAATACTTGTAGACACTGGATCTGAACTATTTATTTATTTACTTATTTATTTATTTATTTATTTATCCGATTTTATTATTATAAACCCCTGAAACACATAAATCAATATTAACTTTCTTCTTGATCTGTGGATATGATTGACTTTCAGAGTATGTATTAGTAGTAGTACATTATACACGTTGTAAAAAGTAAATATTTTGGCTATTCAATGTTTGGTTTCTCATTGACTAATCACATTTCTAGTTACCTTATTATAAACGAAATGTGGTTTCACTATTAATTTCGATGTACTAATATTATTTTCTTACGTCACATGAGAAAACTAAGCCATAAAAGAAATTTATTCATTTTGAGGTTGATAGAACATACACAAAAATACTACTGAAATTTTTTGTGGGTTAATTTTCATTTAACTTTTTTTTTATCAATGTTTAGCTAATTAGCTTTTCATACTTATATACATGGGTTGCTTTTTCAATAATGTTTCAATAATGTTACAACATGTTATATCCCACTAAGCTAATCTTGATTAAACAATGTAATTAACAACACTTTCAGAAGACGTGTCTAGCTACTTCAACTCCACCCCCAACAAAATATAATACTATTACTTTACTCAAAAGAATATACAATATATTCCATTCTTTACATTTGCATTCTTCATTTCTTCAAAAAAAAAAAAAATCAATTTGCGACTTCATTAACAATTGGAGTTTAAACTCTTCCCATCTCAATTGGAGTTTCACAGTAGATAGAATTTAAGATTTTTTAAAACTTTTTTTTAACTTTTTTTTCTAGGATAATATATAGTACTAGTATTTTTAGATGTTAAATAAAGCCAAAAAAAAAAGAAAAAAAAATATATATATATACACGTGTATTATGTATAACATTTCTAAAATAAAATGTATATTAAAATATTATTCGTTTAAATGCTCTTATAAAAAATAGAATGCGTAGTATGAAGTTTTTAATGGGATGTACATTGATAGTACAATCTTAGAATCTTTAGGATCACAATATAACCTTAAAAATGTATACTTAACAAATTTCATTCTGTTCTAGAAATAAAAAGTTAAAAAAAAAATTGTAATAATTGAATTAAACAAAATTTAAGTATTAAATTATCCTTATCCTTGATGTAGCTATCAAGGCATCCTTTTCTTGATAAAATTTTCTGAAAATTGAAGCAAATTTAATTAATTTAATTTAATTCACACATATCCATTGGAGCAGGTATTAGCACATGCATTCCATTACCAACCTCACTTTATTTCCAATCATAGTATCACACTTTCCAAACTTGATGTACCCAAATGCCTAATTTTAATTTTAAACTCCATTTCTTTCATTCTGCTCACAAATAATTATGAAGATTTTTTACTTTAAACTCAAAATAATGAGGAAAAAATGTTCATTTTTCTTAAAATAATCATTTTCACACTTTTTTTTTAATATCACATAAAATTTTTTAACAAAGTATTACTTTGGATTTACAAGAAACTTAATTGCCCATATTTATGTGATAAAGAAAATTAATGGCTAAAACCAAAAAAAAAATTGTTTTAGAAATTTAAGTTACATTTTAAAATTTTGGAAAAGTTATATATAGGAGTATAAGTTTATAAAGTGTTTCTTTGATTTTAGTCCCACATAAATTTTTGTATTTATTATTATATAAATACAATAATATTTAAAAAAAAGTTTATTATTTCAAAACTAATTAAAAAAAAAAAATTGGTAAAAATAAACCTCATTATGGAGGAAAATTGGGCTTTCCAGTTTTGACTTTTTTTGTAATAATAATGACATGAAACTTTTGTTGTTTAGAATTTTCATTTCCTATTTAAAATGTTAACCCAAAAAAAAGAAAAAAAGATGCCATAAATATCATATTCATATGGCCACTCCAACTAGTGACTTAAGTACGGAATTTTGGACCATGAAGGTTTGGATTAATCGATTGTGACCCCCCCAACCCCACCCACCTTCATTTTGGATTAAACTTCTATAAGTTCAAACTTCCTCTTGCCAAACGTGGCATAACATTAGCACTTGACTCGAAAATTTCATCCTAAATCATTATTTTTTTAAAATTATTAAATTATTATTTTCGAAATTTTATTATATAAGATTAATTCAATTTTTAAATGGATAATAAATTGAATGAGGCTTGCGTGCGCCCAGGTGCACGCTGTGCGCCTTTAAAATTTAATATTATGGATAAGAGTGCATTATTTTGTTCTAAATAGTATATACTTTAATTAATAAGGGTACACCATTTCGTTTTAAAGATATACACTTTTCATTAATATTTTTTATTTTTCTTCAGAAAATAAAAGGTACACATCTTTATACTAAAGGATATACAATTTAACACAAAATTCTAAAGGCGCACGGGATGTGCCCGTGCACCCAGGTGCACACAAGTTTTTATCTAATAATTTTTCAAAATAGCGATGTTATTATTGTGAGGGTAATGTTTGTTTGAGTTTAAAAATCGATTTAGAGCTTTAAAACCTACTCCTTCAAGAATTAAGTAATATGTATACTTACAAAACTCTATTAATTTATAATTTACTCACTTTTTATATATTTTAATTTTCAATTACAATACGTTTTCTCTTCTCTTTTCAATCCATACTCTTTCACTCTTTGCATTAATATAAACCTCCAACAGAGAAACGTCCGTGATCATGAACTAATGATGTGTTTGCAAGGTATAGTAATTTTAGCAACACTTAATACTCCTCTATTTCCTAATAAACTTGTTTTAAATCATTATAATAACCAAAAAAAAAAAAATACACCCAATCTTATAAACTCAAAATATATTTTAATTTCCTAGTATATTTTATAATTTATTTATTACTTTAAAATAGAATATTATTTTTCGAAAATTAACAAAATTAGTTAAAAACAATTAATTTTAATCTTTGTTTTATATTTTATAGTATCGATGCAATTTACAGGGTGAGCAAATGCTTTTAGTAAGATTTTGGAGTGTATATAAATAATAACTACTCCTTATAAAGCAGGATTAAAAAGATTTCGATTTCCTTCTTATTTACAATTTTGTTCACTTTCTAATTCTTCTTAACGTTGGAGGGTAGGTTTTTTTTTTTTTTTTTATTTACTAATGTGAAAGGTAGAAATTTAATTGGTATGCTATCTAGTGCTTTTCCACGAGTTTTGTCAACATACTCTTGATGGCTTTTATTTTAAATTTTAATTTTATTTCCAAACACTCATTAATTATATGCATGTTGACCTCTATATATATACTCTTGTTACACACTGTTATTATTGTTGGTATGGCCAATGGGAACTCCAATAAATAATTATCATAAGATAAATACTCCCTCCGTCCTGGGTATTTTTACACATTTGTACGTGCACGAAAATTAAGGCGTGTTATTTTTTTAATATATAATGTAAGAAAAAGTATGGATAAATTAGTAATTAAAAAAAAAGTAAATAAAGTTATTGGGAATGATGAATAAAATGTAAAAAAATAATTAAAGTTGTTGGGATTGTAAGGTAATAAAATATTATGTATTCTTACTAAAAATGGAATGAGTAAAAATACGTGGGACAACCCAAAATAAAAAGTGGGTAAAAACACGTTGGACGAATGTTCAAGTAAACTAGGAAAATAAAAATGTGTACATCGTATTTAATCACCCCAAAACCAGGCTGCCCCAGGTTGGACAGCGTGGGACAATCTTGTCCGTACAATCAAAGTTGGGTTGTGTGCATTGCTTTGACAAAAAGAAATGGTGGCCATTAATCAATACATCCCTTTTTTTATTTATTTTAATATTTACTTAAAAAAATATATAAAAAAAGGCTTTAAATTAAAAAGATTTATTGAAAAATAAAATGAGAGAAAAAAGGAAAGTGAAAGAGAACAAAAAGGGGAATTAAGTGCCAATCTCTCATGAAGATGCGAATATAATTTCCTTATACAAATGGTGGCATTTTCCTTTTCTAGAAGTATTATTAAGTAATACATTGATGATGATTAATAGTAGCATTATATAAACATAAAATTATAGAGGATATTGTTATTATTATGTAGATGGCTTCATAAAATATTTGTAACCAAAAAAAAGAAGAAAAAACACTAAAATCATTTTCAACTCAAGTATGTGAATATCACCAATTCACTGACACTTAAAAAAACTGTTTTACCAACGAAGATCTACTGTTTTTTTTTTCTTTCTAAAAAGTAAATGTAATTTTTATTTGCAATTCATGAGTAAAAGAAGTTTTTTTTATTTTTTTATTTTTTGGTAATGAGGTTTTCGAATTTAAGATATTATTATTGATGTTGTTGTTAATTCTCAAGTGGCAAATGTTAGTGCGTGAATCCACAATAGTAATTCCACATTCTATATATATATATTAATTAATTAATTAATATAAATTAATGAATTAAAATTTATAAAGTTTGTTGGAGTTTTTCTTTTCCAAAAATACTGTTAGAATTATTAAGAAATACATATATATTATTAAATTTAAATTTAAACAATTTAATTATCATGAAAAAAGAAAAAATAGATACAAAAAGTTAACTTCATATATCCCTAAATACACAAAATATCAACTCCTCCCTAAACTCGCTTCCCATTACAAGTGACATTAAAACATCGCACACGATTTTTTCTTTTTAAATCTTTAAATAATGAAAAATATTTACTTAGTCAAATTTTTAGACACACGTTATGCCTGTCTCATTCGATTGATAAGAATAGGACAACAATACATGGAAACATATCATCTCAACTAACAAAAATTGATAAGCACACATATACCACTGATTATTGTATTTAAAATTAAATCTAATATTAAAAATTATTCTTATATATGACAATTGTTACTCTTATATTATACTCCTACAATAAAGTATTACTCCCCGTAAAAGAATAATAATTTAACTAATTTTTTGAAGTATAATAATTGTTTTAGTCATATATATACAAGAGTAATACATGCTCAAAATTTAAAGTAAAATTTTTATGTGAAATCGATTCTACTATGGATGTATAGATATGTGTACGATTAATGTATATATAGATGTAATATAATTAATGGTTATAAATATAATAGCATGTGAGTTGTCGAAGAAGATGCCTAAAACATGTGGTTTGTGCATTAATTAATCATTGTACAATCCAAGTTGGAAAGCATAGCAATTGACAAACGTACCACACTGGAAGCTACATGTACATTTGGAAGATCGACTCTATTATTATTTATTTATTATTACTTATTAAATATATTAATTAGTTTCATTAATTGCAGCTGGTTTGCTTTGCTCCCCTTAAGGATTCCTTAATTAAATATTAATTTCCTTAATAATTTAGTGCTACACTTTTTCTGATTCTTTTCCAACAGGTATCCCACTACTAAGTACCCTAACCTAGAATCAACGGTTACAAAATCCCATTAAAAAATAATAATTAATAATAAAAAATTGTAATATATAGTATGTATTTATCATTTTGGTCCGTTCCAAAACAAACAAAGTATACTATATTTTTCTTTTTGGTAAATAGAACTCACACTAAATAATTATTACTGCATATATTCACATGAGACCCACACACAATATTAAATACAATTATACTTTTTAACCTATGTGCAAAAGTCAAAAGAATACTCCCTCCGTCACATTCTAATAGTTACATATTTCCTTTTTTGACGTCTCATCCTAATGATTACATTTTTCTTTTTAGCATATGGGACCCACACAAATTAATTACTTCTTTCTCCATTGGTCCACACATCACACTAATACACCTACCATTTTACATTAAAATATTATTTTTCTCACCTTAATACACATTAAAATACTATATTCATTAATCTACGTTCAAAAAGCAAACGTAACTATAAGAATGAGACGGACGGAGTACATAATTATAGGACAGGTGGAGTACAAAACTATGCAAAAAGTGGATACTCTCATCCCAAGTTCCCCCACTCCCCAACCCGATAGATTGGTGGAAATCTTATAGGATGTGGGATTCGATCCTTGATGATTGTGCAAATTTTCACCAATTGAGCTGTGGAAACACAGTTACAAAATTCTTATAATTTTTTTTTAAATTTAATTATACTTTATTCGCCATTTCTTTTCTTGACGTAGCTCTTTTGAGTTTATGCTCGAATGAGTTGGTAGTAATGTGGTTATGATGGTGGGATTTTTAAACCACTACTTTATATTATTGATCATCTGATGGGAATACAGCTAACGAACTTTTAAATGGGAGATAACCAAGATTCTAACCCAAAAATTATTTTTAAAAAAATCTTTAAAAAAATCTTTAAAAATGTTTATAAAAAAAAAGAAAAAAAGAAAAGAAAGAAAAAAAATGAAAATCACCAAGATTCTCCCTAGAAAGAGCAGGTGGAATATATGCCAGCCATCAAAATATCTCACTTGCGTGATTTTAAAATTGATTGCATATGTCTAATTCATTTTATAAAATTGAAAAGTGCATGCAATTTTTAAATGGTGAATTGCTCATACAAATAAACTTATTTGATTGAATTTATGTGAACGACTTCAAGTAGAGAAAATAATAAACCTTTTAGAATAAAGATTAAGTTATAAGTTATGAGGTAAAGTAGTAATAACACATCTCTTTACACATTACAAATGACTTACTAATTCATTTATGAATTAATGATAATAAAATCTCGAAAGAGATAAAAGAATACAATAAATATTAAGAGTAAACAAAGTTGAAATAGTAATACTACATTCGAATTCATGTACAATAAAATGGATATATACCTTTAAAAATGCATTTGTTATTATTAGATAAATTACTAACTATAAAAAACATGAGATAGCAATGAAATATTTTCATTACTAATTTTTCGTTGCTAAAATTTACTCCCTCCATCCTAAGGAAGATTGCACCTCTCTTTTGTAATACAAAAGAGATATTCGATCTTTCCTAAGATAGATGGAGTATATATTAGGGAGGAAAAATGCTTGTTGCCATGCTTTAACGTCAGAGGAATGCTTGTCGCAAGAGGAATGCTTGTCACCATGCTTTCGTTACTATAATACAGTGAATTATTTCATCAAAATTTATAATACAAATGAAAAGTGTTAGTAATATATTTTAAAAAAATGATAATTTTTTTTAAAAAAATAATAATAATTAATTATAAAAATATAAAATAATCTTAACGTGAGATGATCTGACTTGCTACTATTTTTAATTAATTCTATACTATATATTCGTATAGTGGATCGATCAAGGGTCAAATTTTCATTTTTACTTCCTTTAAAAGATTATTAAAATCTTTCTACAACATTTAATTCCAATTTTCATTATATTCACTACATAGCAATTGTTCAATCATATTTAAAAAATAATTATAATTAAAAAAAAGGTTGTTTTAATAGATTGGAAAGTTCATTGTCTGGATTTATTTGGCTATTATGACGTTTGACTTTTCTTTTGCTCTAATATTTCAATCAAAATAATTAATAACAATAAATATATTCCTCGTACTATTTCCTCAACGGGCGGAATTAAATTTCAAATCAAATCCTCTCAAGATCATTTGCCTCCCATTTCTCGATTGATCGATCACATAATTGTCACATGATTTATTTTTATAATTATTAATTTGAAATCGAATAAAGACGTTTAATTTAATTTGACCTACCCACGACTTAGGGAAAACCCTAAAAATAAATTAGACTTCATTCCTTAGCAAGCAGTGGTTGATGAGGACATCCATTATGCATTTTCTTGAAATTTGATTGGATAAACCCTAATTGGCAGACATATATATATTTGAAAAGGTATTAATGGATTTCAATTCATTTATTTAATTAAAAAGATAATTACGTAAGTAATGATTGGAAAAACACCATTAAGGAATTTGCACCTATTTACTCCAACAACTTAATAGGGCAAATATTCTTGTCCTACAATTATTATTTTTAACTATCAATAGCTTATAGGTTACATCCTACGTTTTTTTTTTGTCATTTTTAATTTTTTTTTTAATACTTAATTCACTAGCGATGCAACTTAATAACTCTAGATTAATTAATGATTTTTTAAAATCATACATATATATTAATCTAATTTAAAAAATTAATTAGTACGATTAGTGGTATATAAACTTACGTTGTTTGAGGTTTGAGAAGCTAGTTGAGTAGATTTGTTTATTAACATTTTGAATTGAAGAATTGTTGAAGGTTAAATTGGATTGAGATTATGAGTAACACGATATAAGAGTTGATGCTTAATATCAACTCGAATATTTAAAAAATTATTATTATTATTATATGATTGATTGTTCATTGTGGAAGAGTTATATATATCATGATAAACTTTTATTAAATTATTTATAAATAATAAATAGTGAGATTCTATTAAATGGGTTGCATCATGCATATATGTAACCAAAAATTTAGGAAAAAAACTACTACAACGTAAATAGGATTTTGCCTTAAATAATAATAATAATAATAATTTCTATATAAGCCATTTTGTAAACAACTTTACTTTGGAATTTGGATTATAAATCATGATTATCGATTATATTCGAATTAGATCAATTTTAATAATTATTAATCGTGTTATATTTAATTAATCCATGTCTAGAATTCTTTGACCCTACCCAAATATTCCGGATCTAATTATTCAGAACGGGAAAAATAAATTAATAATTATTTAGAAAGGAAAGTTTTCAAGGTGGAGCCCACTTTCTCAAACAAATTTGATTGGCTAGAAACGGCGTGCGATATATTACTTTGTGTAATTTTTACCAATTATAATTAATTACGCTTTCTTTAATATTACATAATTATTATATTAATTGCATAGTATATATAAGCTTCTTTTCGTCAATAATTGTAGCTATATAAATTTCTTTGTTATAAAAATTTGTCACTACAAAATTAGAGCTTCCTAGATATATATCTTACTAAGTATTCATATTTTAAAAAAAAATTGTCATTTTTTATAAGTGTATATTGGGTATGAGTATGACTTTTTATTTTATTTTGTATACATATTATTTTATTTTATATACGTATTTTGTAATAATTGTATATTTTTTCACACTAAGTTTTTCATTAAAAAAACTAACATCCATATGCGTATAACTTTTTATTCAATAGTGTATGGAGTTGTAACAACAAATTTTGTATTTATAATAAAATAAATACATGTTAATTACAATAATAATCCAGAAGGATTAAACTTGATAATTAAGGAAGCGATCTCTATCAATCCTCTGATTCTTCTCTCGAACCAATGTGGCTTTGACTTGACTTTGACCTCTTTGACGAAGTGTATGCTGACTGTGTTGACAGCTTGTGTTGACTTGACTTGTGTGTTGAGTCGGATCTTCAAATGAAGCTTATCCGGACTCAGATTTGAAGTGTATAACGTTAATCCGGAGGGATCGAACCTTTGTTCGGCTTAAAACGCTATTCTTGAACTTTATAACGTTAATCCGGAGGCGTCGAGCCTTTGTTCGGATTAAAACGTTATTCTTGAAGCTTTCCGCGAAGAACGCTGAAGAACTTGATTTAAATAACGCCGGATCGGAGGGATGCAGAACCTTGATCTCCAATTGGTGGTTATTACTTTGAAGAACACCAGATCGAAGGGGTTTAGAACCTTGATCTTCAATTGGTGGCTGTTCTTTTGAAAAACGCCGGATCGAAGGGGTTTAGAACCTTGATCTTCGATTTGGTGGCTGTTCTTCGCTTGAAGATGCTTGAAGTATTCAAGGGAGCACTGCTCGTATTCTTGATTTCTTCAGAGCTTTTGTCTTCAGATATTTGTGTGTGTGTGTATTTTCAAATGAGAGAAAATACCCCTTTATATAGGTGAGAGGTGAAGGCTCCCTCATTAATGCCCCACATTTTGATTGGTCCAGGCTGATTTGACCTGATTCTGCGGGCTTGGACCTCCACTTGTTTGGACTGCAATCAGGCCTATTTTATTTGGGCCTGATTTAATTTGTCTGGTCTTATTTGACTTAAGTCAGGCCTCATTTAATTTAAGCTCCATTTAATTTGTTGGGCTTGTTTGACTTAAGTCAGGCCTCATTTAATTTAAGCTCCATTTAATTTGTTGGGCTTGAATTATTTATTAATTTACTTTAGAAATTAATTTATTTAAATTCCAAAATAAATTAACATTTAATAAATAAAATCCACGTGTCGCCATTTAATTGAACCGTAAATTTTAACTGCTTACAAATGCCCCCTTACGATTTGTTCACGGTCGTCACGTCTTGATGTGAAGGAATCGCAAAAAGTACCCTTTTTTTTTTCAACATTTGGGCCCCTCTTTTTTTGTGGCTCAATTTTATTTTCTCAAGCCCAAATCCAAAAGAGAATATGGAATAAATCTGTTTCTTATCCACCAAGAAAAGAGAATATGGGACAGATTTGTTTCTTGTTCACCAAGATAAGAGAATATGGAACAGATTTGTTTCTTGTCCACCAAGATAAGAGAATATGGAACAGATTTGTTTCTTGTCCACCAAGATAAGAGAATATGGAACAGATTTGTTTCTTGTCCACCAAGATAAGAGAATATGAGACAGATTTGTTTCATGTCCACCAAGATACAAATAATTTCCATATATACTGAATGGCTGATCACTATATAATAGGGTATCATGACCCCTTTTTTTCTCTTTTTTTTTTTCAACATAACGTAAGAAACTCCGATCCTTTAACTTCATCTCTTTTCTTTCAAATTTTATTTTTTTTATATAGTGAGTTGCACGTAATGAATTCTTCTTCAGGAAATCACTACAGCAACGAATTCTCCTTGTAGATTTCTTCAGGAAACCACTCCAGCCGAATACATCATACAAGGCAGAACATCATAAAGGAATTTTCATCCGTATAACAAGTGTAAGCCCTTGATTTTACTACACCTTAATCTTTTTTTTTATTTATTGTGCAAGCAATTTGAGCGATAACAGTAAAGCATACTTGCTTTTCCTTTTTTTTTTTCAAAACTCTATCACCCACAAATCTCACAACACAACACCGTCAAAGGTATATTCGAATTTTTGTGCCTTCGAATACTCTGCTCCTTTATTATATTTCTTGTGTGAATGGGCTACCTCAGCGGTGTTACAAACCCGCTTCGAACGATTCCGGAGGAGGTGTTACAAACCCGCTTCGAACAATTCCGGAAGCGGTGTTACACACCCGCTGAACGAGCTGGTGGCGGTGTTATACACCCGCTGAACGAGCTGGTGACGGTGTTACAAACCCGCTTCGGACGATTCCGGAAGAGGTGTTACAAACCCGCGAGGAATGATCCGGCGACGCGATGAATGATCGATGGGAGATCTGGCGGCGAGGTGGTGATCGATGCTCGTTTTGGTGTCTTTACGTGGATAGCACTTCTGGTGGTGATAGCAGCAATGATTTGACGGGTACTGAAGGTGCATCGTGGTGGTGTGGTCACTATATTTCTGGCAACATGTGGGTTGTGGCTTGATTTCTGATCATGCTCTGGTGACGGGTCCGTGACCGGCAGCCTGATGTGTGATCACGACGGCGATTTTCGGTGGCTGCGTAGCTGCTTCCTTTTCTTGGAGTGATGATTCGTGTTTCCGATGGCATCGCAAAAGGCGGCCTTGAGGCGACAGCGGCTTGGCGAGACCACTCGTGGTGGCTCGGCGGCTCTCAGTTTTGGCTGGGTGAGCGGCGGATCTGGTGGTGATTTTCCGACGGCGGCAGCGCGTGCCACGGCGCGGTGTTACAAACCCGCGAGGAACAACCCGGCGGCGCGGTGTTACAAACCCGCGATGAATGATCCGGCGGCGGCTGCAGTGGCAGACGTTGCGTCGCGATTTCAGCAGCAAGAGGTCGCGACTGAGCGGCAGCTGTTGGCGACGGCAACCGGCGCGACGGGACAGCGGATTCTGGGATATGGCTGCGCGCTGAAGGACGCAAACTGACTCCGTTTGTGCGTGGATGCGGAGAAGGGCGGACGGTGGACAGCAGCTGCTCATTTCTGGCGGCGTCGGCGGCTGACCTCGGCGGAGGTGGAGGAGCCAGCGCGGCGGTCGACAAGCTCGTGCTTTCTCGCGATTGTCGAGCCGGGGCGTTGCTCTCGGTGCTGAGATTTAGCGGTGCTGTTCTCGCTTCTGTCGGTCGAACGGGATGGTCGACAAGGCTGGACGTTTTTCGTCAGCGGCCCTTTTTTTCTTCGAAGAGAGAGGAATTAATTGAGCAGCTTCATTCCCACGCAATTTCTTAGAGGAGAAGGATATTTTCAATTTTGACTCCCTCAATCAAATTTTGACTTTTTTTTTTAATCATATCCATCTCAAAAGCTTTATCTTTTGTAACTCACGTGCTTCTAATTTTGGGCCCATTTTATCTCTTTTTTTTTTTAATTGGGCCATCTAATCCTCTTCCCTTTTCCTTCTTGGGCCATTTAATTTTTTTTTTTAATTCATATTATCGGACTTGCATTAACTAAACACATATGAATTATTTTAATGGCTCAATTTAATATGTGAGACATCTCCACTTATGGGCTTTCTAATTTTAAATTTTACTAATTTAATTGATCCCATAATTTTATTTTGGGTCCTTTCGTTAATAAAATTCATAAATTATTTTTTTTCAATGCTCATTTTTAACATCCCTTCACTTGTTTTGTAGCTAATTGGAATCTTAGACATGGTTTACTTCAAACCTGCTACGGGGAAATCTGGCTCCAACTACTTAGTGATTCTTAATGATGATCTCCAACCTTTACAACAAGGAACTCGCCTTCTAGTTGAGGATTCTTTACTTGGGAATCACGCAATAATCCCTCCAAAATTCAAGAACAATTTTTTTTTAGAATGTTGGTCTCACGAACTTTCTTCCAGCAAAAATAACATAATTTGGACTTTGAAAGGAGCTGATATTGAGCCCAATCCTAATTTGGAGCCCCTACCATCTTTGAGAAGACGATTTGCGAAAGGGAAAGAAAAAATGAAGCAGCTTGGGGGGAACCCCTCAAATTTCGTGGTGACTTCCATTATACCAAAGGATATTGGGAGTGGACTGAAGATATTCTCAGTCGATGCCAACCGAGACTCCATGACATAAAGCTTTATGATGCTGTCTTTGCATCCCTCTTTACTTATGACTGCAACCAAGAGATTATCAAAGCTTTCTGTGAGGCGTGGTGCCCTGTTACCAACACTTTGCTCACTTCCTTTGGAGAAATGTCAATTTCTCTATGGGATTTGTATAATTTGATGGGACTACCGATAGCTGGTAATATATATGATGAAGTAATTCCAAGTTCAGCTGAACTTCTTTCCAAGAAAGATGATTTACGAATCCCATACAGCTGTCGATCTTTACTTGGTGCTTATCATTTGCTTTGCCAAAACACCGCTAGGCAAAGTGTATCAATTGAACATTGGGTAGATTTTTGGTCTAGAAAGACTATAACTTATCTACCGCCTCCTAAGCGTGTCGAA
This sequence comes from Pogostemon cablin, assembly GCA_023678885.1. NCBI lineage: Eukaryota > Viridiplantae > Streptophyta > Magnoliopsida > Lamiales > Lamiaceae > Pogostemon > Pogostemon cablin. The sequence continues at coordinate 4,583,251 of CM042983.1, forward strand.
AAAAATCAACTTCTCGTCCAAAGAAAACTTATAATCCGAGTGGTATTGTTCCCAATCATAGGTCGTGGACGTCTGCTGAGATAGACCAATTTAAGAAGTTGGGCACTCATCCTACACATCACGAAGAGACCTATTTAGCTGCTTATTTAGCTTGTTGGCTTTGTACTTTTGCATTCCCGGGTACTGAGCCAGGCTTAATACGGCCTAGTACTTTTAAGGTGGCAAGCCTAATGGCTGCTGGAAAAAAAGTAAGTCTGGCAATTCCAATTTTGACAAGCATTTACCGTGGTTTGAACGCAATCTATAACTCACCAAATCCTTCAGAAGTTAGATCAACATTTCCTATTCATTTTGTTAATGCTTGGTTAGCCCACTACTTTAAGACTCATTTTCCGATTGGCAGTAAATTAAATCATCCTCGAATGGTAGCTTATGCTGGTGAGCAGGGTGCAAGATGTTTTAGTCCCGAGGATGCTCGCAAACGAATTCATATAGCCGACAATGCTTCGTGGACTTGCAATATATTTTCAAAAGATAAAGCTATCCATTTTGTGGATGATGGACAAAGCAATTGGGACAGTTGGGCCCATTTTGTGGCTATTCGTACTAGCTATCTTACCTTGCGACGAGGTGATCATTTTGCGATGGAGCCTTACTCACCACATAGATTTTCTCGTCAATTTGGGTTCATGCAAAGCATTCCTATGATGCTCAGGACGGACCTTCGCGAGGCTTCCCTGGGAGATGGATTTTCCCATTGGAGACACAGTACTACGTGTAATTCCAACTCTGAAACTTATTTTCCATGTGCTGCCTCAGCTCCTAAAAATTACTCCACGTCTGAATATAAGGAATGGTGGAAGCAAGTCTATGATCATATTGAAGATACAATCGTTCCAACTTCAGAACCTTTGAATGAAGAAGTGAATATCATAAATGATCTTGATGAAAATAACCGAGAGGTTCAAGATATTTCTCCAGTGCATGCTGAAGCTTCACATCCTGCGTCACATAAAAGGAAGGAAAACCTTCCTCAATCCACAGAAAGTTGTAGTGCTGCTACTGAACCTCATTGGAAGAGGAAGAGATCTATTGAGAAACAAGCTGATGAGGTTTCCTTTATTCTTTTTCCTTCCCCTTTTATTTTCCTCTTACGAAATCCTTTCTCTAAAATATATATATATATATATTTTTTTTTCAGGCTGCACAGAAGGTTTCTAGCTCTAAAGCTGCCGAAGGCAAAGAATTAGCTGTTGTTGGTACTTCAAGAGCTTTGGCAAATGAGGTTGCCCCTCTTTCTCACACAAATTTCACTTTTATCTAACCTCTCTTTTACCTTAGTATATTACTTTTCTTTATCAGATTTTGGGCATCACTTCTAGCTCTGATAATGATGACGAATGTGTTGAAAGTCGCGACCCTAACACTGAGGTGGATTCTTCTTCAAAAGCATGCCCCGCAATATCAGAATTTACATCGAAGAAGATTACTCATGGTATCAAAGGAAAACTTGCTCGGGAAGTATGGACGGTTATAAGAAAGAAACTTGAACGAACTCCTCTCGAGTTTTTATCTTCTCTGAAGAAAGAAGTATTTGCCTTAGTGGAAGATGTGAAGGCTATTAATGTTGACTGTTCTCCCTTGGAGGAAGCCTTGGGGCCCCTATTTGATAAGGCTGATGCTTATACTGATGCAAAAGTAAAATCTGATGAAGAATCATCCACGGGAGGTTATGTCAAACATTTCACTAACCTCAAGGGTCATCTGCAGAGTTGTAAAGACGTCTATGCAGCGGAAGCAAAGCAACTAAGAACAACTGGTGAAGAATTGGAGAAGATAAGTAAAGAGATGGCTAATCTGGGAAAAGGTGGAAAGACTTTACCCAAGGTAGCTGATCATCTTCTACAAACACTTTGTCGTGCTAAGAAGGAAATCGAGAATGTAGAGGAGGAGATCCTTGCACTTGACAAAGCAGCTGTTTTAAAAGAGTCTAAAGATTTGAAGAAAGCGAAGACATCTTTGCAGTCTGCTGTACGGGACATAGCTTCTCGAGATTTTTTTGTCTAGTGTAGGACTGCTTTGTTTTCTTCTCTTTTTTTTTTCATTTACTTGCTTTTCCTTGTATGCTTTCCATATACCGAATGTCGGTAATTTGCGAATAGAAATAAATATTTCTCGTTCATTTCTATTGCTTTACTATATTTTTTCATCAGTAGGCTTATATCTCAATATTTGTCTCATCACTTGAAAATTATCTCTTCTTTTATTGATATGGTAACTTTCTTCTTGCTTCACAAACTTGATGCGAACAAATGAAAACATGACTGAACTTAACAAAGTATTAAGCTGCCTACGTATCCCCTTAAAGAGAATCAAGTCATAACGTATTTCAAAGGGACATGGTTTTGATTGGGGGGGTGCCGTGCATAGTTTATACTCATGCGGGCCAGGAGTGTGTCGTACACATTTTATACTCATGCGGACCAGGAGTTTGTCGTACACGGTTTATACTCGTGCGGACCAGGAGTTTGTCGTACACAGTTTATACTCGTGCGGACCAGGAGTTTGTCGTACACAGTTTATACTCGTGCGGACCAGGAGTAACATGCAGTTTAGGCTCATGCGTCACGGAGCATGGTGTTCGAATTTGCTGACAACTTATACTCATGTCAATGAGTCTTGAATTTGAACTTGTAGACAGTTTATACTCGTGTCAAGGAGCCTTGTATTATTTGTGTCAGATAGTTTAAACTCATATCAAGGAGTATCATGTGGACAGTTTTAGCTCATATCAAGGAGCGTTGTATCTTGTAGTTGTTTTACGCGTAATAGCGTTTCAAGAATTTCCCATTTATGGGGCCAATGTTTACGCCATCTTCTGATATCAACTTGTAGGCGCCATTTGTGTATACTTCCTTTACAACATGAGGGCCATCCCATTTTTGGAGAAACTTATTTCCAACACGATGTGTGACCACAATAGGTCTTCTCACAGCAAGCACCAAGTCGCCAACTTGAAAAGAACGTATCTTCACCCTTTTGTTGAATGTTCTGGATAAGCGAGATTGATAACACTCAAGTCACTGTTGTGCCTCTAACCTCTTCTCATCTAGAGCTTCTAACTCTTGAAGGCGCAACCTTGCATTTTCTTCTTCGGTTAAGCCTTCTTGTATGGCCATCCTTAAAGAAGGAATTTGTTTCTCTAGAGGTACCATAGCTTCAACACCATAAACCAAAGAATACGGAGTAGCCTGAGTAGGAGTTCTATAGGTGGTGCGGTACGCCCATAAAGCTTCATTTATTCTTTCATGCCAATCTCTTTTAGACTTGGAGACCACCTTCTTCAACAGACTGCATAGGGTTTTGTTGAATGCTTCAGCTAGACCATTGGCAGCTGCATTATACATTGACGACTTCCTTTGTTTGAAGTCGAACTTTTCACACAACTTATCGATCCAACTGTTGCTGAATGGCTTTCCATTATCGGTGATGATATAGCGGGGAACACCATATCTGTAAATGATGTTGATCCGAATGAAATCAGCAACATTTTCTTTCTTTACTTCCCTCAAAGGCACAGCTTCAGCCCATTTGGAAAAGTAATCGGTGGCAGCAAGGATGTAGAGATGACCACCAGAAGATTTTGTGAGAGGCCCCACCACATCTAATCCCCAAGCATCAAAAGGCCATGAAGCAACTGTCGGGTGCAAAGGCTCCGGAGGTTGATGAATCAAGTTCCCATGAAATTGGCAAGCCTGACATTTTTGTGCATACTCCATGCAATCTTTCACCATTGTTGGCCAATAATAGCCCATTCTTTTGACTCTGAAGTGTAGCTTCGGCCCAGACTGATGAGCACCGCAAATTCCGGAATGAGCTTCCTCCATTGCTTGAACAGACTCTTCTTTACTTAGGCATCTCAAGAAAATTCCATCAAATGATCTTCTATACATTGTGCCTTTGAAGTAAATAAATCGAGGTGTCCGTCGCCGAATATCAACCCTTTGGCGTGGCTCATTTGGCAATTTATCATACTTGAGATAATCGATGAGTGGTTGACGCCAATCCTCTTCTTCAATTTCGAAGACCTCCACCAAATAATTTTCGACTTCTTCATAATCATCATCCTCGAAGATTGGTGGTACAACCCAACTTTTGCACACTGAAATTTGAACTTGCGCCTCCGGCATAGCTATATTTGATGCTAGCTTGGCGAGGGCGTCAGCTTGCTTATTCTCTCTTCTGGGTAAATGCTCGATATCAACATCACCAAGCCAGCTCATCAGCTTTTGAGCATACTTGTGGTATGGGAACAACTCAAGCTTCCTTACTTCATACACCCCAAGTAGTTGGTTTATCACAAGTAACGAATCACCATACACTTTAAGGTGTAATTGCTTTATATCGACGGCCATCTCTAAACCAAGTATGAGTGCTTGATACTCGGCTACATTGTTAGAGCAGTTTTCTGTTAAGGAAAATAAGAATGGCAAAACTTCGCCACTGGATGTTACGAATACGACTCCAGCACCGGCCCCTTCCCTATGAGATGCTCCATCAAAATACATTTTCCAAGGAGAAGCTATCTCCACAGCGAAAGCATCTTCATCAGGGAGTTCATCAGACAGTTCCCATTCCGCAGGCATTGGATGATCAGCTAGAAAATCTGCCAACACTTGTCCTTTTACGGCCTTTTGAGGGATATATACAATCTCAAACTGTTGAAGTTGGAGATACCACCTGGCAAGCCGATCTGAGAGTACTGGCTTTGACATGACGAACTTTAGTGGGTTAGCTTTTGAAACTAGCCGAACTGTATGAGCTTGGAAGTAATGTTTCAACTTCTGAATCACGAAGATAAGGGCCAAGCAGATCTTCTCAATTGGTGAATATTTCAACTCATTTGGAGTCATGGTTCTACTCAAATAGTAAAGGGCAGTTTCTTTTCCATCATCATTCTCTTGTGCGAGTAAAGCTCCAACAGAACGTTCTTGAGCAGCTAGGTAGAGAATTAACGGACGTCCAGGTATTGGCGCACACAACACTGGTGCCTTCATCAAGTACTCTTTAATGCTATTGAAAGCATTATTGCAAGCTTCATCCCATTCAAATATACTGCCTTTCTTCATGAGATGACTAAACGGTTGACATCGACCGGCCAAGTTTGATATGAATCTTCTCAAGTATGCCAATTTTCCTTGCAGACTTTTGAGTTCATGGATGTTCCGAGGCACATGCATCTTCATGATTGCATCGATCTTCGCCTTTTCAATCTCGATTCCTCGACGGCGAACAATAAATCCAAGAAATTTTCCGGATGTAACCCCAAATGCACACTTGAGTGGATTCATCTTGAGTTGATGCTCCCTTAAGCGCTCAAACACTCGCCTTAAATCATGGAGATGATTTTTCTTTTTCTTTGATTTCACCACAATATCATCAACGTAGCATTCGACGATCTTATGAAGCATGTCATCAAATATCTTCTGCATGGCTCGTTGATAAGTGGCACCAGCATTCTTTAAGCCAAATGGCATCACATTATAGCAATATATTCCTTTCGGAGTACGAAAGGCTGTTTTCTCTTGGTCTTCGGGAGCCAGACCAATCTGGTTGTAGCCAGATGATCCATCCATAAACGAAAGGACCTCATGTCCCGTTGTTGCATCTATCATGAGCTCAGCAATTGGCAGTGGGAAGTCATCTTTCGGACACGCCATGTTCAAATCCCGAAAATCAACACATACTCTGATTTGCCCATTTTTCTTTCTCACTGGCACGATGTTAGAAATCCATGTAGGATACTTGACTTCTCTGATCTTGCCTGCTTCAAGAAGCTTATTAATTTCCTCTTCAATTAATGGAATTAACTCTGGTCGAAATCGACGCTGCATTTGCTTAATTGGCCGAGTTCCCTTTTTTATGGACAAATGATGCACTGCGATCTTTGGATCCAAGCCTGGCATTTCTTTATGCGACCATGCAAAAACATCCCGAAATTCTCGTAGAAGGCTGATATATTGCTCTTCTTCCTCATTACTTAGCAGGGCACTTATGTAAGTAGGACGTGAGTCGCTTTCGTCACCTAAGTTGATTTCTTTCAACTCATCGACAGTGGCTTTCACACCCTCCTCAAATTGTGGAGGGGCATCCTCGGTATCCACTTCCTCCACTTGAGAATCCTCAAGAGCAGTGATATGGTTGGTGGAAGCTACACTTTCTTTATCATCATCATTGTCTTCTTTAGTAAAGACAATCGTCTGCATCTTAGCCTTCAACTCTCTTCCACATGAGACTGTCAAGATATTTTGCCTCTTCATACGAGAAGGGATTCGACTTCGGAGTTTTGGAAAGCTAGGAGACTTGAAATTATTTTTCTTCCCAATCTTGTTCCTTTCACATGGTCCGAGCCTTTCGAAGACACTTCCAAGCCTTTCGAAGACAGAACTCCTCTTGATTTTCCTTCCACTTTCATAAAAAATGTCTTCTGTGGACGAAACTTCTCCCTCTGTGATATAATTTGTGTTTGCTCTTCTGATTGCTATGCGGACTGGCTTTTGAGGGACATATCCCAAACCTGGCTTAGCATTCTTGACAGTGTGGCCACTATTTTTCAACATTTTTTGAGTGGCATTGAACCCATGTTCAGATGAGATGACAGTCTCTTGAGGCAACTTGCTCATCACCGGTTTCTCCTTTGGTTCATACCCAGCCTTCTTAAGGAGTTTGAAAGCTTGCGGGCCATATGACTTAGATATTTCTGCTTCAAATACTTCACCATGCTCAGTTTTCGCTCCTTCAATAGGACGTACGAATCCTTTGAGCGGTGGAGAAGAAGTCTTACCTTCATCAATTTTTGTTAAAGGTAATGTTAGTTCTTCCAGGGCCTCAAGTTCTTTGCCTTTGCTCTTCTTGAGAGTGGTGGATGATGTGCTACCTTCCTCCTTTATTTGTTTACTGCCCCCATTATCTTGTGTTGGGGCTTCTTCTCGGTTCACTTCCTTTGTGTTCTTGAAGAAGTATTTAGCATCAGCAAAGTAAGATTCAGCTTCAGTAAACGACTTATCATCGCCAAATACTCTTTTCACACTGTTGCATTCATTATACTTGAAACACTGGTGTAATGTAGAAGGGACCACACCATTCTCGTGCAGCCATGGACGCCCCAAAAGCATATTGTATGAAGTTTTTGCGTCTATGACATGGAAGAGTATCGTTGATCTCATCTCATCAATCATCAAATCGAGAACAATCGTGCCGAGAGTCCTTTGCCCTTCATGATTGAACCCTTGGATCATCAATCGGCTATGATTGAGTTCATCCACCGGTATCTCTAATTTTTTTAACATTCTTAAAGACAGAATGTTTACTGCTGAGCCTCCGTCAACAAGTATACGCTTTACTTGCAGCCCTTGCGTATAACCAGTTACAAATAGAGGTCGGTTGTGAGGCTGTGAACCCAACAACATGTCTTCATCTGTGAAGGTCACCTTCATAGAATAAGCTTTTTCCTTGTTCTCAACTCGTTCATCTTCATTGCCCTCCTCACTCACCGCATGACAAGAGCCTTCATTGTGAACTTCTTTTATGGAAGCGAAGTTTGCAGCCGCTTCATCCTCCAACACAATCTTTCCCTCCTTAGCCAACTGCATGATCTTTTCCTTGAAGATGAAGCAATCATGAATGGGATGACCCACCAATCTATGGTATTTGCAATATTTTGGGTCATTGGTTCTACTTGCTTCATCTGGACGTTTCATTTCGGGGAGTTCGATGAGTTTATCTTTCATCAGATCATCAAATATGCCAGAAACATCAGAGTTCAGAAATGGATACTCTTTTTCTTGCATCTCCTTCAGGGTCAATCTTCTTTGCCCCCACTCTTGGGTAACTTGTTTTCCTTTATCTTTCTTGTCATCTCCATTCTTTCGAATCTTAACTGTAGCAGTGTTTATGGCCATTGATTCTTTATTGGAGTTTCTTGCATAAGGTTTGCCCCCTTTCTTGGCTTCTTGTCTTTCTCTGGACTTGTAAGAATCCGACACTGGTGAGTGTTTGATTCCACTGGCTGCCATGCTCAATTCCATATCATGAGCTCTCGTAGCCAACTCCTCGAAAGTCTTAGGCTGAATCCCTTTAAGTATGTAGAGTAAATTCCACTCCATCCCTTGGATGCACATTTCGATAGCAGACTCTCCGGATAATCGGTCTTTGCAATTTAAACTCAAGTTTCTCCATCGATTGATATAATCAATCACAGGCTCGTCCTTCAATTGGTGAGTATTAGTTAGCTCAGTCATGCTAACGGTTCTCCTCGTGCTGTAGAAACGATTGAGGAATTCATATTCCATTTGTGCCCAACTGTCGATGGACTCAGGCTGCAAGTCGATATACCAATCAAAGGCATTTCCTTTGAGAGAGCGAACGAATTGCCTCACCATATAGTCTTCATAAGTACCAGCATCATTGCACGTCTCAATGAAATGTGCCACATGCTGTCTGGGGTTTCCTTTGCCATCAAATTGCTGAAATTTAGGAGGCTGATAACCAAGTGGCAACCTTAAGTTATTCACTCTTTTTGTGTAAGGCTTAACATAAGTGACGGTAGGCTTGGCATTCTCTTCAAACCTTTCTTTTATTGTTCCAAGTATAATATCTTTGAGTTGCTCCACTTGGAGCATTCCATCAGCTGAAAGTTGCACTCCTCTTTCAGTTTGCTCTTTTTCAGTAGTTTGGCGTTTTGTGGACTCTTCCACCTCATTCTCGTCCACAACTCCTTTTCTGTTTGCACGGCTAGTCTCCGCAATGTCTATTTTTTCCATCAATTGGGAGATTTTGGTGTCTTGAGCTTCTATATGTTTCGTGAGCCCTTCGATAGCTTTCATCATATTTGCTAATTGCTCCTCAATAGTTGTAGTGCCGGCCATCATTACCGGGGCTGCAATTGAGTCCGATGAAGAGCTTGAGGATGAACGAGGATGTGAGCATGCAGAATCTTCATCACTATCCTCTTTCATGGGTAGCTGTTTTCTTGAAGCCATTTCAACCGAAAAATTAGAGCCGGAGGAGGCCTCTGACTGAGCTTTCATTGACATACTCCTTGTAACAACAGCAACTTGTTCACTCAACGAGGCGGAGAGTTTGGAGGCAGAAGTCCTTCCTACTGTGATCTTGACAGGAGTCATGTTGTATCTTTGTAGGGAGAAGAGATGAGAGGTAGAGATGGTCCCACCGGGCGTGCCAAAATTTGTAACAACAAATTTTGTATTTATAATAAAATAAATACAGGTTAATTACAATAATAATCCAGAAGGATTAAACTTGATAATTAAGGAAGCGATCTCTATCAATCCTCTGATTCTTCTCTCGAACCAATGTGGCTTTGACTTGACTTTGACCTCTTTGACGAAGTGTATGCTGACTGTGTTGACAGCTTGTGTTGACTTGACTTGTGTGTTGAGTCGGATCTTCAAATGAAGCTTATCCGGACTCAGATTTGAAGTGTATAACGTTAATCCGGAGGGATCGAACCTTTGTTCGGCTTAAAACGCTATTCTTGAACTTTATAACGTTAATCCGGAGGGGTCGAGCCTTTGTTCGGATTAAAACATTATTCTTGAAGCTTTCCGCGAAGAACGCTGAAGAACTTGATTTAAATAACGCCGGATCGGAGGGATGCAGAACCTTGATCTCCAATTGGTGGTTATTACTTTGAAGAACACCAGATCGAAGGGGTTTAGAACCTTGATCTTCAATTGGTGGCTGTTCTTTTGAAAAACGCCGGATCGAAGGGGTTTAGAACCTTGATCTTCGATTTGGTGGCTGTTCTTCGCTTGAAGATGCTTGAAGTATTCAAGGGAGCACTGCTTGTATTCTTGATTTCTTCAGAGCTTTTGTCTTCAGATATTTGTGTGTGTGTGTATTTTCAAATGAGAGAAAAGACTCCTTTATATAGGTGAGAGGTGAAGGCTCCCTCATTAATGCCCCACATTTTGATTGGTCCAGGCTGATTTGACCTGATTCTGCGGGCTTGGACCTCCACTTGTTTGGGCTGCAATCAGGCCTATTTTATTTGGGCCTGATTTAATTTGTCTGGTCTTATTTGACTTAAGTCAGGCCTCATTTAATTTAAGCTCCATTTAATTTGTTGGGCTTGTTTGACTTAAGTCAGGTCTCATTTAATTTAAGCTCCATTTAATTTGTTGGGCTTGAATTATTTATTAATTTACTTTAGGAATTAATTTATTTAAATTCCAAAATAAATTAACATTTAATAAATAAAATCCACGTGTCGCCATTTAATTGAACCGTAAATTTTAACTGCTTACAGGAGTACATGTCTTTTTAGTAATTGTATACTCCCTCCGTCCCCTTGATAAGTAACCGTTTGCTTTTGGGCACGTGGATTAAGGAGTGTAATATTTTAAAGTATAATGAGGTGAGAGAAATAATATTTTAATGTGTAGTGGGTAGTTGTATTAATGTTGAGTGTGTGCCCATGTGTAAGTGGTTGAGTATAATAATATTATTATGTTGTGTCACATCAACCCAAAATGGCAAAATGGACACTTATCGAAGGGATGGAGGGAGTATTTTTTACACTCAATTTTCATTAAAAAAACTAACAATTAAATTGTATACATTATTGCTCATAATTGTATATGTTTTTTATTATATTTGTATATGGGTGCACCCTATCTTAGGGTGCACCCGGGTACATACTATAATTAGCCTTTTTATAAATACAAATCTTAATAATATAATTAATTAGAAATAAGGGTGCTCGTATTTTACGAAATATTGTCGGCCCTACTAGGAATACTAGCAAGCCCAATATTATAAAATAACTAGGAAAACAAAATAAACATTGATGTGATGCTTGTATAATTGCTAGATTTAGTTCTTGATTCAGACCATGTTGTTGACCTATGGCTATGGTAAAATAGTTTAATATATATGTTTATGTAAATATTTAATTAATTAGAATATTAGGAGTATTAAATTAATGGCCTTATAGCATAACCTAAGCCCAATAAAATAGGCACACTTGAGCACAAGCAAGACAATGGAATGCCATAATTAGATTCACATGCATTACTTTTTCACTAGTGAATAATTTTAATTAAGTACCTTAGCTTATTTAAAAAAAAAATCCATCATAAATTTTATGTAAAATTGGATTTAAATAATAATAATAATAATAAAACTTGTATATTCATGTGCTAGATATCCTTATAAATTAAAATGTATATCATTTAAAATAAAATATTTTACCCTTAAATATTTTATTGCTGGATGCAGAAGATATGACCCACTCTTAAAAAACATATAATCCATAATAGACTATTATCAAATTTATATAATAACTTATTACTAAAAAGACAATTACTATTTTATTATATTATAAGTATTCAAAAATTAATAATTTAATTTTAAAAAATAATAGTTTATCGTGTAAAATTGGTTTCATAGTACTAAGTTTTCCATTATTATTATTATTATTATTATTATTATTATTATTATTATTATTATTATTCATCTTATCCTTATGGCTTAATTTGTTTTAATTATTCCCCCACCCCACATCCCTCTCTAATTGGAAGTCAAGATGGAGTAATTATTACCTCTGATGAGAGAGAGTAAATTTTAATATATTTTAATCTCATAATAATTATTAACAAAAAAATAATATAAAATTGAAAAACAATAATATTGTTGACAAAAACACTTTTTTCTTGAGAGCCTTTATTATTTCTACAAAGGTAGGGCCCTCCTTCATCTCAATAATTAAGGTGATTAGGTCCTAATTTGAAATTAATGATGATTGTGTGAAAACTAATATTCTTGATTAGTGAGATTAGACAACCGGCTCCCATGCCCCTTTACACCAAATTTAAAAATTAAAATTGGGCCTATTTATTTTATTTTATTCTATTTTTATTATTTCTTTTCCTCAACCACATGAATATTATCCAAAACCTCTATAATTGAGATTTGTCTCATTGTTTCTACTTCATCTCCTTTTCTTACACAATCAATATACAACTGAAATTGTATTAATTTTGAAAATTTTGATTAACTAAATATTTTCAAATAATAATAATAATTATTATTATTATTACTTAATGTATACGTTTATATATATGAATGGTGTATTGGTATTGGATATCAAGTTAAAAGATGGCATTGAATCGAAGCTATTTAAAATTGAAATAAAAATTTGTTTTGAGGATTTATATATTATTAATGTGATTTTTCATTTTTCTATAATGCACAACAATATTTGTGGAATGGATTTAATGGAAAAGTGTGAAGATAATATATTATTTGATCGATGTAGTATTATTTGTTTTTACACCTCTCTTTAATCCAAAATAAAATTTTCTGATGTAGTATTATTTGTATTTTACTCCCCTCTTTAATCCAATATAAAATTTTCTTATAATTAACTGATGAATTTTGAATAAATGATTAATTAAAAAATTGAATAAAGTTAATAGGGTAATTAAATTTCACAACTCGTTCATTTACCAACTTTCCCTAGTTGAACACGACAGGTGTCAAAATATTTTATTAGCTTGTCAGGGTAACACATGCATGCTTTATTATTATTATTATTAATTTAATTAAAGTGATCTAAAAAATCTTTTATCAATCGACGACACATTTAAAATGAAGCAAATTAATCAACGTGAAATTATATTAATTCAATAAAAAATAGAGGAGAAACTTCTCGTTGTATTTTATCTTCTAGTAACAAATAACAATCTTGATCACATGTGAGATTAAATATACTCCATCCATCCGCTTTCAAGGATATCATTTTTCTATTTTATATGTCCGCCCCAAGGATTTCATTTCTTTTTTTATCCATACACACCCAATAATACAACTAAAAATGGGACCCACACTTCCACTAATACAAATACCCATCATACATTAAATAACAATACTCCTTAATCTCCGTGCTCAAACACACATGACACTCTTGAATCCAGACGGCGGGAGTATATTAATGCATGACCATTTTACATACATTCAACTAGTTATTAATAAATTAATGCATCATAGATCATACTAATGTTTATTTTAATTAGGTAACTTCTTCCAGCAATATTGCTAATATTACGGAATTTTATTCAAAATATCAATCATATTTTTGAATTATATTTCAGAAATAAAAATCCAATTAAATACTGAGACCCACTAGATGGCCATTTTAGGTAGGGGTGGGCGGTATGGCATACCGAATTTTTTTGGTCATACCATATACCGTATCGAAATTTTCGGTATTTAAAAAATCATACCGTTACCTTACCTAAACTTTCGGTATACCTTAGTTCGGTATACCAATATTTCGGTATAAGAAAATAGTATACCTTCTGCTTACCAATATTTTGGTATGACATACCATACCTAAAATATCGGTATATATCATCCTATTACATAGTTTGCTATACCGTTATACATCTAAAATTCAATAAATCTTATAAAAACCATGTACTAGAAAAGTGAAAGATAGCTATAAAACATACTCTAATAAATAACAAATTCAAAAATATACGACAATCTACAAACGACCAAATTAAATAAGAGTATGTCTCATGAAAATCGGGTTTACAGGTAAGCCTTATTTTTTAATATTACTATTTAATATATAAAAAATAACTCTTTGAAGAGTAATAATTTTTACACAATAGAGTAATAATTCGTATCTCTAAAAAGTAATTTTTCATGTACTTAAAGTAATCGATACATCGGGATTTACAAGAATTTGAAGAGTAATTTTTTAATTTAAAAAGTAACAATTCATGTGCTAAAGAGTAATTTTTTATGTACTAAACAGTAACCGAGTTTACATAATTAATATATCTAAACCCATTTTACAAAGTGTTTATCATTAAATAAATAGTACCTAAGAGATCTACATAAAAATATATGGAACTTATATTAAAATCAACACTTTTAAATTTTCATATACATAGAATTACTTAATTAAAAAATAAGTACTAATATCATGTAAGTCAATGATCTTTATCAATAATTTATAATTATGAAGAAATATAAAGTAGGATTTTAGATTTAATCTTTAATAAAATAGTGTATATATATAATTTAATTAAAAATTATAATGCATAAATAATAATTATAATTGTATGTATCATCTAATATGGTAATATCGTATCATATAACTCAAAAAATTGAATATTTTACGGTATTTCGGCATATACCAAAATATCGCGGTATTGATTATTTATATACCTTTATCGTATCAAAATTTTCAATACGGTATCATACCTTACCAAAAATTTCGGCATACCTAAAATTTCGGTAAAATCGGTATTTTTCGTTATGATAAGGGCGGTATACCAAAATTTCGGTATTTTTCCCCATCCCTAATTTTAGGTACAATGAAGTACGTTTATTTATATATGTATACACTGGTGATGCAAATGGCAGATGAAACTGTGTATTAATAATTCTACGATTTCTTTATATATTTAATTTGAACTAATATTAACGTTTTGTAGTATATTGTTTGTAAATAAATTAATAATGTCTGAAAATAATAGATTAAAATTCTTTTAATAGAATTAGTTAATAGTAAAATAATTTTAATCTCGAGACGGAACATCCGAACATAATCGGTAGGTTTGAGAATTTTTACTAATATCAGAAAAGCATTCTTAACTTAGTTAATTTTGGCATTATAAATCACACATTTTATTACATCTACTAGCTAATTTCTGAAATTGTTACTATTTTTTTAGGTTCTGTGAATATCATTAAATAATAGTTGTGATAACATATTGATTAATAGTGAAAAAAAATATTATTTAAGAAACAAATAAAAAAATATGATCAAATGTACGTTCACCACTGCAAAATGATCCTTACTGATCTTTCCACACGTAATTGGGTTGCTTTTCTGAGACTCCAACTTCACTTACTTCTGTGAGAGATAGAGAATTCAGACATGAAAATGGTAATCTCTAATCATTTGTTTTTTGTTGTTGTTTTTTTTTTCATGAATTAAGAGAAGTTGTTTATTTATTATTCATTCGTATCAAGATAAATTTTAAACTTTTCGTTTATATTCGTCCTATATTAAATTTCATTACTAAAAAAAAATCACATTAATTCCCAACATTAAAAGTATATTTTAATTATAAATTTACCACTCACACCTAACACACATAACATATTTTATAATTTATTTATTATCTAACCATATTATATTATCCTCCAAAAATCAATAAAGTTGATTAATATTTTTTTTTAATACTTTGTGTCCACAGTAACGGTGAAGGATAAGTTGGGACGTAGCCCTCCGTCCACACCAAATATCCATATTTGCTTTTTATACGTAGATTAAAGAAGTATAATTCCTCCGTCTCATTTCAATCTTTACATATTTTTATTTTGGATGTCCCATTTCAATATTTACATTTCCCTTTTTAGTAAATGAGACCCACATAAATTAATTATTTCTTTCTCCATGGACCCACACACCACACTAATACACATACTCACTTTACATTAAACTATTATTTCTCTCACCTCACTTCATATTAAAATACTACTACATTTCTTAATCTACGTGACGGCGTGAATATATTTTTTTATGTGTAGTTAGTGGTTATTATATTAATAGTGATTGATTGATTATATATGCAATTTTTTATTACTAAAAAGGAGAAATGTGTAACCAACAATATAAAAAAAATGGGAATATTTTGGATGGATGGAGAGAATGTGGTGAAAATTTTTATTAAGTAACATTATTGGGTCATATATTATTATTTTTAAAAGATAAAAAATATATATTGACATTCAAAATAATAAAATGAATACTACCTCAAGCCCACTATAACATTTACTTATTTTGATTCGGTACGTCTCATTATAAAGTTTACATTTCCTTTTATAATAAATGAAATTCACATAAAATAATTAATACATCTTTATGATACTCACACACAATAATAATATAACTATTAACTATACATTAAAATTTAATATTTTTCATCTCAATAAACACAAAAATACTGTTTTCTCTGTCCCACAAAATTCTTCACATTTTTCTCATTTGTTTATCCCACAAAAACCCTTCACACATAAAAAAAAAAATTAAACATCATTTTATCCATAACCTCTTCACACTTTCCTTATTTGTTTATTCCAAAAAATCCTTCACACCTTAAAAACTGAAACATCACTTTATTCAATAACCTTGAAGTTACTTTAATTTTAAATTTGTTACTCATTTTCCACACACATACCATAATTACTTTAATTTTTATTTCTTAAAAATACTATATTATCCTAAAAAAATCAACAAAATTGATAATAATAAAAAAAAGAACAACCTTTTCTAAATAATGTAGAACAATAAACATAAAACGTTTTATGGGACGAAAAGAATATATATTTTTATCTCATACAAAATACATACTCCATCCGTCCCCTTGGGTACGTATCAATTACAAAGTATCAATTTCCCTTTTTGGATTGATGTGACCTACAACCACTGCACATGACGCCACACTCAACACTAATACAACTACTCACTACACATTAAAATATTATTTCTCTCACCTTATTATACATTAAATTATTATTATACTCATTAATTCACGTGCAAAAAGTCAACGAATACCTTTTAAGGGGACGGAGGGAGTATATAAACCTTTATGTTTTATGGGAAGAAAATAATATATAGTATTTTTTATAAAAAAGTAAATATAAACCTTTCACAAGAAAGAAAGTATTTAGAAATGCACGAAGTGTACATATATGATCTCAACCACTCTCACATAGTCCCGCTATTGTTTGCCATCTATATCACTCCCTTTTGCACATACCACTGTTTTTGAACAATTTTATTACTTTTAATAAAGTTTTTACACAAAAATTCTATGCTTATATACTGTTTCTACAATATTAGGTCGTCAATAAAAAACAATGTGATAATTTTGCGTCTTGGTGATGGCGTGAATTCGTGGGAAATTGAATGATACTTTTCTAATAGAAACAGAATAATACCTAAATGATGATGGATCACAATTGTTATTAAATATATTATCCTTTTTATTTAATTTAATATCATTAATAAATTTTAGTTGTTTAATTTAAAACTAATTTTAATTTATTATCAAGTTTCTACAATACTAGTCACATCAAATGACGAAACCGTGCCTAATTAAACCTGGGATTTAATATTATTTAGGATTTAAAGTTTTTTTTTAATTAACAAATATTTATGCATGTCATCGATTTTGAAATTCTATTATAAGTTTTAAATAATTAAAAACTTAATAATAATACATCTACTTGATAGAGTATAGTTATAATCAAAATTATTTTTTATGCACGGATATTCGATTTATAGATCGACCAATTTGTAAAAAGCCAAATTTCATTGTCTATTTGTTGGACCCCATTTCAAGTTAGAGTTTTAAATGTGATATGACCTGATTCCACAATTATATTTATATCTGCGAATTTCAAATTTTAGAAATTAGATATTACTCCCTTCGTCCCAAAGACAAGTTCCCAGATACTGTAGATACGGAGTTTAAGAAAAATTTACTTTTTGCTTTACTTTTAGGGGTAGTTTGGTATTTTTAAGTAATAAATAAATTATAAAGTAAGTTATGTGAGTTGTAAAGGGGTGACAATTTTGAAATTAAAGTGTGTTGTGGGGTTATTGATTTGTGTGTATTTCCTTATTTGGAGGTGTGAACTTGTTTATGGGACGGACATAAATAGGAAGTGTGAATTTGTTTATGGGACGGAGGGAGTAGGTAATTTTATCTTAAAGTTCGGATCAAGTTATCACCGTTAAACTAACCCTAAGGTGATGTTTATTTTGAATTTAAGTTGATTTAAAAACCAATGAATAGTATTATTCTATATTTGTTATGTTTGTTTTTGGTTTAAATATGCTAGGTTTAAACTTTATGTCAAATCAAATATTAATTGAGGTAAAAGAAGAGGAGAGAGAAAGAAAGAAAAAAAATATTAATTGAGGAGAAAGAATATAATGTAGGGGGTGAGTAAGTGTTAATAGGATATGTAGGTGTATATGGGGGAGATTTAAGAAAATTTATTAAATCTAAATTTGGAAAATTAAATCCATAGTAAACATAGCCTTAGGGTTTATAATTAATAATCAAAATTATAGCAAATGTAAGAAATTATAAAAATGTACTCCCTCTGTCCTATATTTGTCTTCACAGGTCACTGTAGACACATAGTTTAAGAAAAGTTGCTTTTTAACAAATTTTATTGACTTTTGAAGGGTATTGTGGTATTTTTAAGTAATAAATAAATTATAAAGTATGTTATGTGTGTTAGGTGAGAGTGATATTTTTGAAATTAAGGTAACTTTTAAGGTTGTTGGTTAATGTGAAATTTCGTTTTTTGAGTAGTGAAGATAAATGTGGAACGGACGAAAACGGAAAGTGTGAAAATAAATGTGGGACGAAGAGAGTATTATTTGTTTGTTTATTATTTGTTGGCGTGCGCTTTAGATATTTTTACTTTGAATAAAAATACATTGAACATAAAGTACTCCAAGTTGTAATTATATACTATATAGTCCATATATAAAGTATTTTGTAATGAGTCCAAAAAATGACACGCAGGTTGAAAAAATACATTCGATAGTATATATATACATATATAATTCGAGTAATAATGGTGGAGAAAAAAGATTTACTCGTACTGGATCCAATCAAGTATCCACTAAATTTTGTCTTCAACTCTTCGTCTTTAAGCTCTAATTTTGTCAAGTAATACACCAAATACTTCCACCATAATCAATGCCTTCATCCTTTTTATTTTATTTTATTTTATTTTTAAATAGTTGTAGTAATTTTAAGATTAGGACACCTGCATTACTAATAATCTTGTCAGAAAATATAATAATGAATTTGCAACCCACCAAAAATTAATTATAATTTATTCAGTTTTTAATCGCTTAAAAATGACACAGATATATAATCTATCCTGTAATTTTCTACCCGTAGATTATACACCATATATATATTCTCATGATTAAAATCATCAGTTAGTTTTCAGAGTTAATTTTGGTCACGCAATTATTTTTGGATAAAACTTGATTAACTCGGACACATTGTGATAATATATATTGTATTAGAAAATTGTATTCTTTTAATATTAAATATTTATTTTTTAAGTATTAAAACATGTATCCTTAATTTTCTTAAATGACTAATTATACTGTGCACCCGGGTGCACCCAAGATAGAGTGCACCCACTTTAAAAAACGTATACAAATATAAACAAAAACATATACAATTATGAACAAAAATTTATACAATTTAATTGTTAGTTTTTTAATGAAAAATTGAGTATAAAAAATACAATTATTATTAAAAAATTATATACTATTGAATAAAAAGTTATACACATATGGATGCTAGTTTTTCTAATGAAAAATTTAGTGTGAAAAAAATATACTCCCTCCGTCCCCCGATGTATTTCACGTATTTGTGTGCGCGGAGTTTAAGAAAAATTTGACTTTTTAAGTATAAAGTAAGAAAGAGAATAAATATTTTAGTTAATTTAATGAAAAAGGTGTGTAAAGTTATTGGAATTGGTGAAAAAGTGAGTATTTTGTTGGGATATGTGTAAAAAATAGGTATTATTATAGTGTATTCATTACCATTTTTAGTAAAAGTGAAGTGTGAAATACTTTGAGGGACGGATGGAAAAGGAAAGTGTGAAATACTTTGGGGGACGGAGGGAGTACAATTATTAAGAAATACGTATACAAAATAAAATAACATATATACAAAATAGAATAAAGAGTTATACACATATATGTGTGCACCCTTGTACCCGTGTGCACCTAATATCAACTCTTCTTAAATGGAGTACTATATACTTCTTCCTCCCGTTGATAAGTGTCCTTTTGTTTTTTGCACGTAGATTAAGAAATAGTATAATATTTTAAAGTGTAATAAGGTGGGAAAAATAATATTTTAATGTATAGTGGATTGTTGTATTAGTGTTGAGCTAGTGTGGCCCAATGTGTAGTGAGTTGAGTATAATAATATTATTGTGTTTGTAACATCAACCCAAAAAAATAAATACTTTGTATTAGGACGAATCAAAATGGCAAAATAAATATTTATCAGGGGAGGAGGGAGTATATAACTATATTTTTTTTCTTACTCAAATATTAATTAATAGGGCAAAGGATCAAATTAGCTCTTGAATTTTAGCTCATGGATCAAGTAAGCCCTCGATGTTATTTTTTTACAAATAAATCCTTCATCTTTAGAAAAAGATCCATTAGCTCCACCATTTAGCTCTTGTTATTTTTTATGTTTCGATTTTTTTTAACTGATTCTATTTTCTTTAATGTTTTCAATTTTTATATTTTTAATTCGTAAAACTTAAGTGTTTTCAATTTTTATATTTTCTTTAGTGTTATTTTCTTATTTAAAAAATAATTTTAAATATATTTATTAAAAATATTATCACTTTTTTTTATTTGTTATATAAATTATTTATAAAATAGTTTAATTAACCATTATTATTTACATAGACTGAAAAATGTTATATGAATTATTCATGAAGTATTAGTTTATATATAATATTTTCTAATTTGTAATTTATATATATATATATATATATATATATATATATATATATATATAAATATGTTAAATAATAAAAAATGAAATAAGAAAATAAATCAGTAGGAGTGTTAAATTTTGTTTATTAAATAAATTATACTCCATAATAATAAAATATTAATAAAAGAAGAGGATTAGAAAGAAAAAAAATGAAATTTCAGAAAAAATAAGAAAATAGATGTGAGGTATTTTTATGTTTAATTAATTTATTTATAAAAAATGGAGGGTATATTTTATCTACTTATTATAAGAAAGGGTGTTGAATGACCTAATAAATAGATTGAGGGTTTAGTTGATCCAAATTATAAAATAAGGGGCTTAATTGTTCATTCTTTTAAGATGAAGGGTTTATTTGTACAAAATATTACTTTAGGGACTTACTTGATCCATGGAGTAAAGTTTGGGTGTTAATATGACCCTCTACCCATATTAATATTATTTATATTTCAATCTTCTCTTTTATTGATATTCTATTGGTAAATTTATTATAAATCGATTGCTTATGTGTTACTAAACAAATAATTTTTTGTTGCAAATTTTATTACCATAAAAGATTTTTTTTTTAAGTGACGTATTATCAAATTAAGGCTAATTATAGGGTGCACCCGAGTGCACCCTGTGCACCCACTTTTAAAAAAGTATATAAATATAAATAAACAAAACAATTTAATTGTTAATTTTTTAATGAAGAATTAAGTGTAAAAAAATATACAATTATTAAAAAGTATGTATACACTATTGAATAAAAAGTTATATACACATGAATGCTAATCTTTTTAATGATAAACTTAGTGTGAAAAAAGTATACAATTATTAAGAAACACGTATACAAAATAAAATAATATGTATACAAAATAGAATAAAATGTTATACTCATATGAGTGCACCTAATATCAACTCTCAAATTAAATAAGACAAAATCTCATGCGCCCCCAAGAGACGGGGACACGATCAATGTCCCCATATGAACACAATCTTTTTCCTTCCTATTCTATTTAAACTTATGTATTACTAGAAAATTTAAATTGTAAAGAAGTACGGATCTAAATTCATGTGCCCGAGTGCAAAAAAACTCATTCATTAAATATATGACAAATTACTCTCCTTAGATAAGAACTAAAAAAACTTATCTTAAATAATATGGTATAGTAATAAGTTCGGTGAAATGGAATTACGTTACATCACAAATTTTGAGCAACAAAGTCAATAGAAAGGATGTGACTTGAATTTCTAATGTTTTTTTACGCTCACTGCTTTACATTTCGTACACCAATAAAGTCATGAATTTATTCAGTTTTTTATAAGGAGCTCACGCGTCCCGGGGACAAAGATGAATACTCCGTTTTCCAATGTAAACACAATTCTCCCTCTTTAATCCTATTTAAACCTATGTATTGTTAGGAGTTTAAATTGTAAAGGGACATGAAAATTGCAAAGACGCACGGAATGTGCTCCGTGCGCCCGGGTGCATAGGAACCTCACTCTTTTTATAATATATTTTTTTTATTTACAGCGTTTATTCACCTTTTAAATTAATGGAAATAACTTTTCTTAAGCGCAGTGAAAATTACGTTGAAATATTTTATGAGGAGGGATAGCATTTACTAAATAAATGTACTAAATAAGAATTATAAACATAATTAGAGAAAGGACAATTTTTCTGTGATACTGTTAAATGGAATGAAATTAATTTTGTGAGATAAATAATAACTTTTATAATTAATGATATTATAATCTATTAAGAAAAAATCCTTCTCAGTCTCATGTAATTAGCCATGAACGTCATTTCTATACAACTAATAAAAATATATTTTTCATGTAATATTCCATTAATAAAAGTTTATACATCGAATAATTAAAGAGGTAAAGGAAAACTTAAGTATTCTATTCGTTTAAAAAATTCTTGATATTATAGTTATCTTTTTGTCTTATAATCATACACACTTAAAAAAACAAGAAAGATCACTTTAATTTAATAATTTAAATGTTTCATTAAATTTTAATGGTTAACACTGATGCCTCTGTTAGATTGGGATCTGATACTGGCTTGGGTGGAGTAGCAAGAGAGCACAATGGAAAGGCTATATGGTCATTCGTTGAGTTGAGAGATCTGAGTTATTCCACTGAGATGGGAAAGGCCTTGGCAGCTTTAAGAAGACTCGAGATTGTAAGGGAGCAAAACCACAAGAAGGTGTCTATTGAAAATGATTCTCAAATTCTCTATAATGCTCTAATAAATCAAAATTCCGATCTTTTATACTTCGGAGTAGTGATTGAAGATATCCTCTCTCTACGATCTTCCTTTGATCAAGTCTGCTTCAATTGGATTCGACGAGAGGCTAATTCCCTAGCACGTAGTCTAGCGGCTACAACTTTCACCTACAATGGTGTTTTATCTATATTTTATTACTTATTACCACACTCATGTGTAAACACTGATGCTTCATGATTTTATAGAAATTTATATTTCTGTAAAAAAAACATATTAGTATATATAAATATTATAACCAGTATAGGTAAATAAAAATCAGTATTTATTTATTACGGAGTATATAAAAATATTAAATTGTTAAAAATACCAATAAAATTGATGAATGAATTAAATAGTAGGAGTAAATTTTTTAAACTAACAGAGGTGGAGTGTTTTTGAGAGTGTGGGAAGTAACAATTCTAAACTTAAATTAGAAAACTGACCCCATTACACCTTGAAATGAGATTTTTTTTTTCTCATTTAATTACTTATATTGAAATATTATTGTTTTTTATTTATATTATAATTTTTTCATAAAATAATTCATAAAACAATTATCACTTTTATCAATCATATACTCCCTCTATCTCGAACAAACTATTATTTTTGGTTATTTGTAGGTACATTAAGAATTAATATTTTAATACATATTGAATAGTGGTATTAGTGTTGTGTGGACTTCATGAAAATATTTTAGTTATTTTATCATGTGGTTCCCATTTGAAAAAAATATACTCTTTTGGTCCCCTTCAAAGAGGATTTTTTTTTTCCACTTTGAGCGTTTCACTCAAAGAGTCCCCTTTCATTTTTTACACGAGACCCACACACACCCAGTAATACTGTGGTAGGACCCATTAGGCTGGTTCACGTGCGAGCCCGAAACTACACCACATGTCCACCAAGAGGCATTTACACCCGCATTCCCCACCTCAATGCATCAAAAGGCATTATATGAGAAGGCGAGAGATTGGCGAGATATAGGGATGGCAGTTTCGCGGGTTTTCCCGGGTACCCGATCCGACCAAACCCTAATGGGACGGGTTCGGGTACCTATAATCGGGTTTGGGACGGATTTGAGAAAAAAATAAAAATTCCCATTAGGGTTCGGGTAGGGTTCGGGTAGATCCCCCTCGGGTACCCGCTACCCGAACCCGTATAAAGAAGCGGATAAGGGTAGCGAGTACCCGCATATATCCGTCCCATTTACTTGTATGTATGTATTTTTTAGAGGATTCGAACACTCAATCTCATTAAAAAAAATATCCGTTCATCGTTTAGACACAAATATCTTGTTATATGTTTCAATATTTAAATAAATTTACAAATCATTAATCTAACCTATCATTTTATTTTATTTGTATGTTATTTAAAGTTTGAATTGAAGATCTTTAAACTTGTGTGGTGATTTTATGTCATGTTTTAATTATTATTGTTTAATGTTGTAGACACATTTATTTAAATGTTTGAGATTTGAAATTTATACTTTAAGTTTTATAAAAAAGTTTGACGGGTTCGGGTACCCGCGGATAGAAATAATCGGATTCGAAACGGATACGGATATTTCAATAATATTTTAAACGGGTAATGGGACGGATACGGGTAGTGGTATTCTTAACAGATACAGGTTCGGATACCCCAAAAAAATACGGGTACCCTACCCACTGCCATCCCTAGCGAAATACGCTCGCCCACCCATGAGAAGCAAGAGGAGGGCTTTCCTACCCTCCTTCTCCCCTTCACATCTCTTTCTAATCAAGTGCTCCACTTGACCTGACATCCTACAAACTTATTGGATATCCCATAAGATATCTAATCGTAGAATAATCCTAAACTGATATCTTTTAATAGCCTCATGCGGCTACGCATTTAATGCCTACAGTATAAATGTGATGTGACCTGTCGAAAGATCCCCAGATACAGATGACTGCAACCACGTCCATTATAAGGAGATCACTCCTAACCAAAAGGAGAGGAATACACACGCATAATTTTCACCTCCAAAAAGGCCCTAACAGTCTGGAGGTAACCCGAGAGCAACACTTCATTCTATTATCAAATCATTATGTTAGATTAGTACGGATAATCACCTTATATTTTCTAAACAGCCACATTATTCCCTTATTAATGGAGGGTGAAATTCGACTATCCACAAACACAATTAAAATATGAGGCACATACTCTCATTAATACAAATATTCACTGCCCATTAAATAATAATACTCCTTAATTCACCTAAAAAACAAAAGACCCTTTTAATATGGGACGGTGGGAGTATATAAAAATATTATCTTAAAATAAATTAAAATAACAAAACAAAATTTTTTATTTGAAATAAATAGAATATCACTTTTTATTACATTTCCCACAAAACTCATTTCAGTGTCATGCTGGTCTTTGCTTTAGAAAAAAAAGAGGGAAAAAAAGAAAAAAAAGGTTTCAGATGCGGAGGTAAAAACTAAAAAGCGCCGGATTTATAGGAGAGAGTCTATTGACAATGATGAATAGTTTGAATGTGGACTTTCCATGTAATAAAACTTGGACTAGAAGCCACACAATTCACTCATTAAAACAAAATAAAAATTAATTAATCTAAACCTAGATTAACTAAAGTATTAAGTTAATTAACTATGTAATCTTTAGTATACTAAAGAAAGGTTATGATTTGATGAGTTGTCAACTTGAGAGTAATTTATGGATGACTTGACATTTTCTTAGAATTTTGAATTTATTTTACTAAACTTGCTAAGAAAGAGTTGAGTATTAACCAATTAAATTATTTCACTTTTTTTTATCTTATTTAAAAGTTAACTTAAAACTTTAAATATTTTTTATTATTTATTTTTAAATCGATTTTATATAAAAATTATATCAAATTAATCGTCTTCTCATGATCTTCAATTTGACATCCATATTACCAATATAATATAATTTAAGAAATAGATTTTTAAATTTAATAATAATTTTTTTATTAAAGATAAATTATTATTAAATTTATCAATAAATAAAATATTTTTAAATAGTAAGAAATTATTTATTCTATTTTTCACTTTATTGTAAGCAAAATATTTGTATAACATAAAAAAATGGATAAAATATGAATATATGAAATTAATAAATAAATGTATACACAAATAAAAAACTCTTATTATCAATCATCATTTACTTTTATAAAAATATTTATGCTCAATAAATGAGAATATGTTAATTTAATAGTGTTATAATATATATATATATATATATATATATATATATATAGTAAACATTTAATAAACTATTTAGAATAATAAGATTTATATACTTTTATATATATATATATAATATTATTATTAATATATTTTATTATTATATATAAGAATACAATGCCAAGAAACTATTTAGTAAACCACCAAAATAATTTAATTTCTTTTATTGTGAATTTTAATTTATTAATATAGGTGCAAGACTTCCAAAAGAAGACAATTGCAAAACTTCCAAAAGAAGATTGTGCAAGACTTCCACAAGAAGACATGTACAAAACTTCTACAAGAAGATTGATAATTGACTATATATAAGTGGTCATGGGCAAAGTATTATTGAGTCTCAAGGTAGGTTTGTGAATATGGTTGCCCATGTCGATTGCGGACTAAATATGGGGCCGACGGCAATGTGGAGGAGTCGGCACTACTTAATGATCTCTCGAAGTCGTCGATTTATATTGGGGTCGGCGGCAATAGTGGAGGAGCCGACACTACTTAATGATCATCATCGATTTATTTCGTAGATTTGGTGGTCGCTTCGTCAATTGATCATTGGGAGATCTCTTATTATAAGACTAGGAGTTTCTTCATCATCAACCCCTCTTCATCAATTTATAGTTATTTGAAATTCTCATATAGCATTAGAAAAGTAGTTATTTGAAATTCTCATATAGAATTAGAAAATGTAAACAAAATATTGCAATAATAATTAAGAAAAAATTGCATATTTTAAAGATCGATAGATATCATGGTGAAATTAATAAAATAAAAGATAAATTTTTTTTTATCAATCATATATGATAAAGAAAAAGATACATATTTTAAAGATTGATAGTATGATAGAGAAAAAGATATATATTTTAAAAATCGATAAAGATACATATTTTAAAGATTGATAGTTAAAAAAATAGCAATACAATACGTGATATATAGAAAAAGATACATATAAAAAAATTAGAGAAAAATATACATATAAAAAAATAGCAATAGAGTAGAATGAAAAAATGGATGATTGTAAATTTAAAATTTAATAGTAAAAAAAAATAGCAAGAGATGAAAAAAAGAAAAAGACATATAAAAAAAATAGAGAAAAAAATATATATATATATATACTATATACTAAAGGAGGGTTTTAGATTTATTATATGGCATCATGTGAGTAATTTAGGTGATGTGTCATTTTTATAGATTTTTGAATTTTTTTTAATAATAAACTTGCTTAGGAAGGAAGATAATGTAGTTACTTTATTTTAAATAACCAATCAAAATATTTCATTTTTCTTTATCTTATTTAAAAATTTACCTAAAACTTTAAGTGTTTTAAATTTTTTATTTTTAAATAGAATTTATATAAAATTATATCAAATTAATTGTCTTTTCATGATCTTTAATTTGACATCCATATTACTAATAATATATGAGTGGAGAAATAGATTTTTAAATTTAATAACATTTTTTATATTGTAAAATATTCTTTAATAAAATATATTAATAAATAAAATATTTTTAGAAGAGTAAGAAATTATTTAATAGATTTAATCTATTTATCCTTAGATTTTTAAGTTTAATAAATTTAGTTTATTATAGAATTCTAAATGAGGAATTTCATGAAAAAATAAATCTTAGTTTAATATTAATTAATTTTCATAATTTTTTTATTGTTAATTATTTATTTTATATTTATTTTATTATTTTTAATAATTAATTTTAATTATACAATAATTTATAATTATTATATACATTTATTGATTTTATTTATTAAATGATAATAGTTAGGGATGATAATGAAATGGGCATTTTAAGTATCTATTCTATCCAAATCTTAATAGGGCACGTATGGGTAATTGTAAACGGGTTTGAGACGGATACAAATAGTTGTGAAAATCACATTAGGGTTTGGAACGAGTACGGATAATACCGCAATACCCTCGGGTACTATAAAAAAAGATATTAAACCAATGATTGTGCTATTTTATGAACAACTTATGGTATAAATGACAGTGATAACAATTTATATCGAAATTAATAATATTTTATGGCGAAAGTGATAAGTATTATAAAAAGTGTAAAATGATTTCACGTGAAGCGGTTTCATGCCAGACCTATCATATTACATATTAATGAATAAAAGAATTTATAAAGTTTGTTAATAATTTTTTTCCAGATTTTTACTTAATTTTTTAATAAATTACTGAATATAAAAAAATATATACAAATGTATATACCCTAAACTCTAAAACCCTAAACCCTAAATTTAGGGTTTATGGTTTTAGAGTTTAGGGTTTAGGGTTCTTAATAAATATTAAGAAATACATATATACATTAGTATTGAATAAAATTAATATAGATGGGTGTACGCGTGTATTCGAATGCATGAGATAATTCATTATTATTTTAAATATTCGTTTTGTCATTTTGATCTTTCCCATTACAAAGTACTATTAATTTCTTTTTATATAAATGAGATATATATACAAAATTATATTAAAGATATGGGTGCACAACATGTCCCGAGAACACACAAATTTTTGCCTTATTATAATCCTTATTCTACCAATAAAGTTAGATATTTTTATTAAGGTTAGGTCTTGCGTGAGACCATCTCAAATGAGGTCATTTTTCACTTTTTAAAATAGTTATCATTCTCGCTATAAAACATTATCACTTTGGCTATAAAATGTTATCACTTTTTATTTATACTATAAACTGTTCATGAAATAGTATTATCACATTTCATTAGTTTACTATCACTTTCCTATATAAAAGTTATCAATTTCTCACCGTTTCACATAAGCCCTTATGTGAGACGGTCTCACGCAAGTCTTTGTCTTTTATTAATATAAATTATAACTTTTAATATTTTTCAATTTCATTAATATGTTTTAAAAATAATAATTTAATAATCCCGCGTAACGTGTTACGCGGGTTTCGTACTAGTAATAAATATAAGAGATAGCACTTTTTCTGCCCTATATGACAAATGCAACATCTTTTTTGCCTTATACTTTTTAAAACATCTAATTTGCCCTGTTTTTTGTGTGTATTCCTAATTTACCCCCTGACACATGTCATATCTTTCTCTCTTTTTTTAAATCTCGTGATTACTGCCCAGCGGTTAAAAGTACCGCTTTTAATGGCATTGAATTTGGGGAGAGAATCTTTGACCCCCTTATCTCAAATTTTTTTTGTTATTTACTCCCTGTATCTCTCACTCTCTCTCTCTTTTCATCGGCACCATTCTCAAACTCCCTGTATACTCTCCCTTTCTCTCTCTCTCAAACTCGATTTTTCTGTCGAACACAGCTCTCCGTCCGGGCCTCCGGCGTGTCGTTCAATCCATCGTCATCCCCACGTCGAAAATTAGCAGTAGCAAATATGGATAACCAGGTATTCCGTCTTTAGGATTTTAGAGTTTTAGGGTTTTTGCGATTTAATGGTAACTGTTCTTGTCCCCCGAGGAAGTAGAGTCTGCACCGTATGAATTTGGCGTTGAGTATAATTGGAAATTTCATTGTAATTTGTAGTGTAATTGAATTTGTCGGCATATTTGTTCTAATATTTTTTTAGCTTGGCGGCCAATTTTTTGGGCCAGTTTGAGCTTGTCCGCCGATTTTATGAGTTTTTTAGCATGTCCGCCGAGTTTCTGAGCATTATTTTGCCATTATTTGTGCTTAAAATAGCTTGTCCGCCGTTGATGTGCCTTTACTGTGCTTGTCCGCCGCTTTTTATAGCGTAGTTTAACTTGTCCGCCGAAAATTATAGTACAATAAAGCATGTCCGCCAATTGTTTGTCACTGTTTGAGCTTGTCCGACGAAATTATGAGTTTTTTAAGCCTGTCCGCCGAGTTTCTGACCATTAGTTAGCATTATTTTGAGCCTGTCCGCCGTTTTTGTGCTTTTAATGTGCTTGTCCGCCGATTTCTCTAGTGTATTTGAACATGTCCGCCTATAATAGTACATAAAGTGACCTCGTCCGTCAAGATTTGTAGTACAAATATCCTGTCCGCTAATTTTTTGGCCATGTTTGAGCCTGTCCGCCGAGTTTCTGACCATTAGTTAGCATTATTTTACCATTATTTCTGCATAAAATATCTTGTCCGCCATTTTTGTGCCTTTGATGTGCTTGTCGGCCGATTTTTTGAACTTGTCCGCCGAATATTTGTAGTACAACATAGCTTGTCCGCCAATGTTTTGCCCCTGTTTGTGCTTGTCCGCCAATTTTACGAGTTATTTGAGCCTGTCCGCCGAGTTTCTGACCATTAGTCAGCATTATTTTGCCATTATTTCTTCATAAAATAGCTTGTCCGCCAAATTTGTGCCTTTAATGTGCCTGTCCGCCGATATGTTTAGTGTATTTGAACTTGTCCGCCGATAATTGTATGTAAAGTGTCGTCATCCGTCAATATTTGTAGTACAAATAGCTTGTCCGCCAATTTTTGTGCATTTACTGTGCTTGTCCGCCGATGTTTTTATGTATAAAATGTAGTCACGTCTTATATCTAATCGAGATGGCATGCACTGTAGTGGATCTGGAAACGCAGTGGACTTCAAACTCGAAAAGTAGGGATTAAAGGTTATTGTAGGCCTTCCAAAGCTCTTAATTGCATACGCGAGGTGCTTACAAAGAGTGGCGATCAAACAGTGCGGAGGTTCCGAAGATCTTGTTTCGGGCATTTCTGGGATTTGGATTCAGATTACAGGTCTCCTAAAGCTTTATTTCAGCTGATGGCTCAGGAGGTTGTAATCCCGGGTTCAGATATGTACTCCCGGTACTTCAGGGTGTCTGATACAATTATTAGCTTCACACCCATGGAGTTTATGCGTGTCATGGGACTAGGGTTTGAGGACCGTGGAGATATTGACCCGAATGATTCATATCTGCCACCTGCACACAGTTTGTTTGCTACGTTTCGTACGAAGAGGGTCCTGGTTGATGAACTTATGCGAAGATTCAGTGAAAATAAGTATAAGGGCCACAATGCGGTGAAAGCGGCCAACATTCTACTGCTGTACTACTTTTTGCTAGGCCGGGATACGTCAAAAGCATACATAGAGCCCTGGGTATGGTACTTAGCTGAAAATGATGACCTGTGGAACTCTTTCCCATGGGGTAAGTACACATACCTAACCCTACTGCACCATATGGACTCTGTAAAAACTACGGTGCAAGAGTTAGGCAAACAGCAGCGGATCAACTTTTATGGATGCTCATTTGCCCTAGCAGTAAGTGATACTGATTTTATTGCACCAATTTTTATTCTTAAACTAAATGCATTTAAAAAGATATATGTTGACATGAACTTACATTGATGTTTGGTCACAGGCTTGGGCCTGTGAGCGCATCGCAGGTTTTGCAGCAATGTTGACCGATGGTCAGGCCGATCCGGATGTCAGACCTCTTTGTCTTCGCTGGACATATACTGTTGCTAAAAAAATTGACGACACTCAGTTTTTTAGACAGGTTTGTCACTTTTATGTGTACGCGTTTAAGATTTTGTTTATCTAAGTTGGATGCATTTGGAGGCATTTTTTTGTCACCTAAGTATATGTAATTATGTTTTATTGTTTTACTTTCAGGACCCAAGAGTGGTTGATTTACCTGCCATCCTCCCTGAGGAGTCCCGCCAATCATACTTCAGGGGAATACATTCTGATTGGAGTTCTGGTTTTCAAGTGACCTTTAGGGTATTTGGGGATCCAAAGCCAAAAGGAAAGGCTAAGGGTCAGAAACAGGTGCAGCGCTCTAGTTCAGATTCCGAAGATGACATGCGTGGTCAAGGTGCCATTCCGGTTGCTGATACATCATTCCGGGGACAACAAAAAACAGCAGCACCGAAGGACTTACTACGTGATTTTCATGCCGTCGGACGGGACTACGACGATGATGATGATGACGAGGTAATGAGTGATCATGATGACAGATCTTACATACCCTCTGAGGATTCGCCCCCGCGGCCATCTCAGTCTGGCCCCCATAATGCTGTAGTACCACATCCGGTAATGGCCATTCCGGAGAGATCATATCCTCCTGTGTTTGGAAGACCATACTTCCCTTCAGCTGGATTTCAGCCACCAACGTACTCTACTTCTTTTGGTGGATATCAGGGACCAAATCAGTTTAACTTCGGTGGATTTCAGGTCCCACCTCAACCACATCCGTACGGTGGAAGTGAAGGGTCACAGCAGGGTCAGTACAGTGGGTATGGAGGATCTGTCTATAGCCATGGAGGGCTAGGGTTTCACGGATCACCTGGTAGCCCTCCATCTACCCACGACGATGTCCATCCTCAATCCAGGTCAAGTCCACAGTGGGATCACTCTGTGCCTCATCAGCAGAGAGAAGACAGTGGGGGTATGTCGCAAGAACAGTACGATCGAATAATGAGGAGAATGGATGATCATGATCAAAAATTTTTAGAACATGAAGCCCTTCTCACTCAGTTGCTGGATCGAGACGACAGACTAGAGAAGAGATTTGAGAAACTGGATGCAGAGGTCGCTGATATCCGCAGGAGGCAGGAGGATAGCCGTGGTGAATTTAAAAGGGTTGCTGGATGGTTGATTGGAGCACAGACCCGTGTGCACCGTAGCCACGAGAGGTCAATTCTTGGTAGCATATATAAAATGTTTAATGATGGATTTAAGGGTCCACCACCTGAGCCATCTACATACGAAGTACCAAGTGTTCCAGATACCTTTGAAGAACAACGGACTGCACAGACTACACCCCCATCTAGTAGTTATGCAACACCAGGGGGTTTATTTGCCGGAGATGTTGAATTGGTACCAGGTGAGTCAACAAGATTCCCTGAGGCATCCGGACCATACAGACAGGCTAGTTATTCTACTCCCGGAGTCTCAACTTTTGTAGGGCCTAGTTATTCTACTCCCGGTGACACTGGGATCAGTATGGTGTCAGCTGAAAAGCACTTCCAACGTCGTCCGCAACGCCCTAAGAGGAAAGCGACTGCAATCCAATCCCCATACACAACTGTGGATGACGTCAAGGTCAACAGAGCGTGGGAAAAGTTCATGCTATCCCTTGTAACGTAAGAAATGGCTGTTAAATATGTTCTTCTTTTTTGATTTCGTTGTTTATTATGTAAAGGTTTTAACATACATGTGCAGGATCGATGTCGGCATAGGGTTCCAGGTGAGGAATGATTTCTTCGTGAGAATGATGACCCCCAAAGTCTGGCTGGATGATGAGGTTTGTAAATACAGCTTAACTATATGTAGACATTAATCCCATATGTCTCATTGTTGAAATCTTTTTTTCCCAGCATATTGATGCGTGTTTGGCTATACTAACACAAGCCCCTGACTACGTTGGAGTTCACCCAGATCATCGAATGCAATCGTATGCTATTCTACCGTGTCAGTTTTTGGTAAGTTTTTACATGGAATAAGGCGTATAATTTGTCGTTATAATTTACCTTATATTTTGTAATTCTTTCTTTATCAGGCGACTTTAAAAGCAATTTGGGCTGAGCATGTTACGACACATGGCGATAACCCCTCAGAGTTGGCCGACTTACCTCAAGACAAGCTTGAAATATTAGATAGATGGTGGAAAGGAGAGCTGTCATTCTGGAGGCCTCCGCAATGGACATGTGGCCGTAAAGAGTGGGATAAGGTTGAACGGGTGAGTATGCCATCATTATTTATTTTTGTGTGAAGAACTACATCATCACTGACATTATTCGAAATTCAATCTACAGTTGGTCTTCGTAGAGTGTTCGCATTCGCACCATTTCGCTGTGTGTGTCTATATTAGGTCGATGAAGATCGCCGTCTTCGACTCTTTGTTTCATACGTGGGTTGAAAACAAGGCCGTTGAAGATAGTAGAAAGGATAGCACTATTCACCTGCGACGATTACTGCCTTTGATGTTCCACCGAAGTGGTGCCATCTATGACAGTACTGAGCAGAAGTTCAGAGCCACTCTAAAGTGGGCTAGACCACAACCATCCATGTGCTACGTTCAGGATGACAGTTGGTGTTGTGGTCAGGCATGCGTCAGAGAAATACAGTATCTACTCACTGGGGATGATTCATGGGGAAATGATCCACACCTGATGGAGTACCGGAGAAAATGGGCTCGAGATATTTTTTCGTACAACCTTTACGGGAGAAAGGGTGCGAATACAGACCTTTCTTTTCGTTAGTTAGTTTGTTCTTTCTTTTTCATGATGTATTATATGAGGTGCTGTACTAAACCATTTTGAGAACGAAAGGTAGAAAAAATAATATTAATTTTCAAATCATATTACATCGTACTTAAATATTGGCTCGACATTTCACTTTATTGTGTCCCGGCTCTCCACATCTGCTGCAACGCTGACGCACCCGAGTTCCCCTCGAAGTCTCTGCTGCACTACGCAGACGGGTGGTACGAGGTCTGCCTGCTTGGCGATGTGCTGGTGGCTCATTCACATGGACACTACCCACATGCTCAGGTATTGACCAATCAGATGGATCGGGCACAGGCATCACAACATCTTGCCATAATGAAATGATAGCCGTTTGATGATACCACGGTGCAACAAATGCACTAGTCGCAAGTTTGCAATGGCTGTTACATGCACATTGATAATAGATAATTCTTTTACTAATGGAAGTATTAAATATGGAAGATTATATTATACGCATGTGAACTTACTCTATCGCCTTCAATGCGTGAATGCATGGGTATTGATGGTACTGGAATTTTCCACACGAACAAGTACACTCACTTAAATCAATTGTGAAGTTTTTTGTGGTGGAAGTGACCTGGAATTTTGTCGCTGTAATATTATCAACTTTAAGTTTCCACGCCTCAGCGTTCAATGCAGCCAACTCGCTATGTACTCGTGTGCAAAGAATATCCCGACTGTTCTGTGCACTCGTTCTTCTCTCATAAAACCATTTTTGAATGAGAGCACGTACAA
The DNA here is from genome assembly GCA_023678885.1 of Pogostemon cablin. Taxonomy (NCBI): domain Eukaryota; kingdom Viridiplantae; phylum Streptophyta; class Magnoliopsida; order Lamiales; family Lamiaceae; genus Pogostemon; species Pogostemon cablin. The sequence goes on from CM042983.1 coordinate 4,618,340, forward strand.
CCTCTAACAAACTACAGATGGGTAGTGTCCTGGCCCAAAGGATGGCCTTGTTAAATGTCTCAGCGGCGTTCGATGACATGAACTCGTAACGACTGACCGGACAGTGAAACCTTGACCATTTACTGTAACCCCACACCTCCAGCAAAGCCATCAATCGAGAATTATTATGGTTGCGCAGCTTCCCTTCCCATCTGTGCAGCACGGTAATGTCATAAAATAAATAAAAATTACATACTAATGCTAAAAGTGACCATACCTCTTAAATTCATTATTTGTGTATGCCTCCAATGCCATATTGAACTGAAACAACACATCCTTACCGAAACCTTTGAGCCGTTTCTTTAGATGATACGAACATAAACCATGGTGTGCCTCAGGGTACACAGTATGTATAGCGTGTGATATACTTTTATGCGCGTCTGAGACTATTACTACGCCATTTGGAGCTCCATACGATTCTTTCAATCTTTGAAGAAACCAGCACTATGACTCATTATTTTCAGTGTCACCTACACCAACGGCCAGGGGGAAAATATTGTGGTTACCATCCTGTGTGACTGCAACGAACACGATCCCACGGTACTTGGCTTTTATGTGTGTACCATCAATCACAATCACGGGACGGCCAGCTCGAGCAAAACCCCGTATCGAAGCACCAAGTGCGTAGTAGACATACCTACATCGAACTACTTAGTACACAGATATACCTCATTATATAGAAGGGTTGTGTATTGACTTACTTGAAATAGTTGTCATCTGCAGTTGCAAGTGCTGTATGCGTGCCTGGATTTTTCAACTTTAGGTGATGCAAGTACGAAGGTAGGGAACTGAAGGATGAACTATGGTCTCCGTAAGTGTGTCCTACAGCAATATGTTTTGACTTGAGGGCCAAATTATAGGAGATGTCGAAACCAAATTCTTTACGTATCTCATCTGCCATTCCAGCAGGACACAATGACGTAGTTTTATTGAACTGTCGAGCTGCGTAGTATCTTCCAACAGTTTTCGAACCAACTTGCCTTGGCGCATTAGTGTCTGGGTTCAAACGACATACATGTGGAGGTCCGAACTTGATTACCCTCCATACTCCACCTAGGCCACTAGAATGCATCTCAAACATACAACGCTGCTCCGCTCGGTACTTGCACGCGACGTTGAGCCTGTACGTGTCAGATTTCTTGACACGTGTCTCCACTTGATTCCGCAAGTTGTACATACCCAACGCATACTGGCAATCACCTTTATTATCGAAGACACTTTTTTCATGAATCTCCACTGATGTATCAATGTTGTTGTTGTCTTCAACTTCATTGTACACATTACACTGTTCCAAGAAACCTGCAACGAAGGATTAGTTATTATTCAATTGGTATTAGAATATAATAAGGTGCAGTAAATTACCGGGTACTATATTCAACACATACCTGGAATGCTCCATGGACGGCTGCAAGACCTATCTCTGTCTTGACTAGGACGTACCGGTGTGGGCATCTGCATGTGTGTGGTAACGGGTTCCAGGAAGCTCATTCCTTATTTGGCTCTGATGTAGGAACAGAACCTTTCGAACATAGCTGTTTCAGGATCCTCATCTGCAGCATTGGGTTGATCAGCATCGCGTTCCTCATGTTGCGAAGCATCAGCACCCTCAAAATCCTGACGATGTGGACCCTCAAATGAATCATTCCCATGGACTTGCGATCCATCGGACCTATAGTCTTGAGAACCAGCAAAACCATCAAACCCATCACCCTCTGAACCCTCAAACCCAGCAGATGAGCACATCTCATCTCCATTCTCCACCTCTTCTTCGTCCTGCTGTTCGCTAGCATACTCAATGTTTAAATCAATATTTGTCGTACGACTCGACACGCCCACGCCCACACCTATACTCGTGCTCGGTCCGGCCAAATGTTCGGGACAATGAATATCGACAGATGGAATTTGTGACCGATTATCAACTGATTGCTGTGGTATGGCCTTAACTGTGACAAACAGCATCGGCTCATCAACCTGCTGATACAACCCCCTTATATCCATATCATCATTCACCTTATGTTTTGTTATACAACCACCGATGTCCACAAGTGTGTGTATAACATATTTGAAATGATTCAAATCGATGCAAACTAAACTGTGCACATGCCCGATAATAAAATCCAACGTCAGCTGATCTGAATCTAAAACTAAGCTCGTCTGTTGGCCACGTACATACTCTAAACCTTGCCACCAGCCGCCCCACCATATACAAAAATTTCTCATTTCAAATCCAACGCCTAAATCTTTCAACAAAATGATAATTAATTGTTATATTTACACAGAATTCATAAAAAATAATACGCCAATTTAGTAGGTACACACAAATTAAGCATTAAATTATCAAGCACACACGAAAGTTAAACATTAAGTCGTACGTACGTGGACAAGCTCAATTAAGTTCATAAATCCACGAACAGGTCTATTATAATCGAAAGACATCATATAATATGCTTAAAAAATAGCCAAACATGCTCAATAATGCATTACAAATCGGCAGAGATGTTCAAAAACCACCAAATAATCGGCGGACATGCTCAATTAGGATGAAAATATGGCGGACATGTTCACTTAGGAAGGAAAATTCGGCGGACAAGACCATTACGGGTGAAAAAATCGGCGGACATGATAAATTAGGCTGAGAAAATCGGCGGACATGCTCATATAGGGTAAAAAAACGGCGGACATGATAATTTAGGGGGAGAAAATCGGCGGACATGCTCATATAGTGTGAAATAAACGGCGGACATGCTCATATAGTGTGAAATAAACGGCGGACATGCTCATATAGTGTGAAATAAACGGCGGACATGATAATTTAGGGTGAGAAAATCGGCGGACATGCTCAAATAGGGTGAAAACATCGGCCGACAAGCTCATATATGGTACAGCTTCGGCGGACATGCGCAAATATGGGGAAAACATCGGCGGACAGGCTCAATATTCGGCGGACAGGCTAAATTTTCGGCGGACATGATCTACTTCACCATTTTCTTTGGTGGACATGGATATATATAACCATTTTACTCAGCGGACATGCGTTTTTGAAACCCTAAAGCCCTAAAAACCCTAAAACATTCAAAGAAGGTAATAAATAAAATACAATGCAAACAGCGTTCGTATCTTACCTTTGGCTCTAACTATGGATCCGTCAACAAAACCGGTGGGTAAATGCGGGAGTCGATGACCTTTTTATGCTCCAATAATTTGTGGATACAGATGAATAAAGTTTGAATCCACTGTGCCCAATTTTTATGTTTGTTGGTGGTGAAGTTATTTGGTTGGTGGAGATAGTTGAGAGTTTAATGTGACAAAAATTTACATAAATGAACTGATTGTGAAAACAGGGCCTTTTCACCCCATTAAATGAAGTGTTTTTCAGTGGAGTGGTAGGTAGTTGCATGTGTTTAATCACCTAAATACTACTGCATGTGTTTATTAATAAAAAACCTATTATAATATAACAATTTAAGGAATTTAAAAATTTCATTCAGCTTGTCCGCCGAATTAGGGGTTATATTTTAGTAGACTTATTTATTTATTTCTTCTTTAATTAATGTGTCAAACCTAAATAATCAACATATTTCCTGACACATCTATTTTGCCTGCAACTGTACTTGTCAACTCATTCCCAATACAAAAGGTGGACCATCCTTGAGGGTATTCATGGCAATGCATGTATTTTTAGGACAATTTAGATGTATTAGAAAAGGTATGGCAAAAAAGATGTTGACTTCCCCATACAGGGCAAATTGTGGTATTTCCCTACATATAAAATGCGGTTAATTTTAATTCAACCAAAAAAAAAACTCACATTTACACCAATGGAATCTGTCTTTTGGTCAAAAACCCAATCTCAAGTCTAGACACAGTATACTTTGTCGGGTGCCAAAGCCCCCCACCCCCTTTCTCTCTCCTACCTTCTTCTCTCTCATGGGGGAGAGAGAGATGGGAGGCCCTCACCTCCCCCATCATCTGTCAATTTATGAGGCTTGTGCGTGTGTGCGTGTTTCTTACTGATGCCCCCTCAATCAACCACCCCACTGTTAAGTGCAAATATTTATGAATAAATATAAAGTATTAAAAAAGAAAATGGATTGTTGGTCAAGAGAGAGAAAATGTAGTATAGACAATCCCAGGAGTTGAACAAGAAATTAGAGAGAGAACAACCAAATTCAATGAAACAGAGGAGAGAGAAAAAAACCAGCACTTGTTTTACAAGAAACAGTGGTGGGTTGATTTTCTTGGAGCTGTAATTAATTCCACCAATAAAAATAAATTTTAAAAAATAAATAAAAATAATGACAGGAGAAGATTGTGAGGAGGAGATAAAGTGGATAGAGAAATGGAAATGGTCTGAAATGCGAGACCTTGAAGTTGTAGTGTCAGTTCAGACAGAGTGCTCTTCTGACAACAACAACCACAACTCTCCTCCTCCTCCTATTAAAACCCACTCCCACTCCAACCACATTAATACGCCATCATCATCATCATCTGCTGCAAGAAACCATCAGGGGTCCTCTCCAGATTCTGTAGACAGGGGAGGAGCAGCATCAGCCATGGAGGTTGAAGCAAAGAAGGACGGTGGCGAACCGGAGAAGCCCGGTTCGCCTCCGGCGGTTGGGTTCGGCGAGCTTTTCCGGTTCGCAGATGGGTTGGATTATGTTCTGATGACAATTGGTACAGTTGGTGCGATTGTTCATGGCACCTCATTGCCTCTGTTCCTTAGATTTTTTGCTGATCTTGTTAATTCTTTCGGCTCTAATGCTAACAATGTTGATAAGATGACCCAAGAAGTTTTGAAGGTATGTATGTGTGTGTTTCTCTCTCTCTCCTCTCTCTCTCTGGATTGATTAATTAGAAGTTGATGAATTTGCAGTATGCATTCTACTTTCTTGTTGTGGGAGCTGCGATATGGGCATCTTCATGGGCAGGTAAGAAAATTGCAGGAATGAATTTGTTAATATTGTGGAGATTAATTAGTGGAGTAATATTTGATTTGAATTTGTGCAGAGATATCGTGCTGGATGTGGACAGGGGAGAGACAATCGACGAAAATGAGGATCAAGTATTTGGAAGCTGCTTTGAACCAAGATATTCAGTACTTCGACACTGAGGTTCGGACATCCGATGTAGTTTTCGCCATTAACACCGACGCAGTGATGGTCCAAGATGCCATTAGTGAAAAGGTGAAGAAGATTCTCTTTTCGTGAAATGAGATTTCGTTATCTGATCTCTCTCTCTCCCATTTCTGTGATTGGTGTTCTCAGTTGGGAAATTTCCTACACTACATGGCTACATTTGTTTCTGGATTTGTGGTGGGTTTCACCGCCGTCTGGCAACTAGCTCTAGTCACCCTCGCCGTCGTTCCACTCATCGCCGTCATCGGCGGCATCCACACCGTCACATTATCCAAACTCTCCGGCAAGAGCCAAGAAGCTCTTTCCCAAGCAGGAAACATTGCAGAACAGGTGAGATTCATCCTTGCAATAATTTTTCAACTTTTTTTTGTTTTAATGAATTGAAAACTGATGATGTTGTTACAGACAATAGCTCAAATTCGGACAGTGTTGGCCTTCGTGGGCGAATCACGAGCATTGCAGTCTTACTCTGCAGCTCTGAGAGTGTCTCAAAAGATAGGCTACAAGATTGGATTTGCCAAAGGATTAGGCCTTGGAGCAACCTATTTCACAGTGTTCTGCTGCTATGCTCTTCTGCTGTGGTACGGTGGATACTTGGTTAGGCACCATTTCACCAATGGAGGTCTTGCAATAGCAACAATGTTTGCTGTAATGATTGGTGGATTGTAAGTTGTTAATACTATATTTCTTTCCTCCATTGCCATCGCCATTGCATCTTCAATTGATCATGTTCTGTGAGCAGGGCTTTAGGACAGTCAGCTCCAAGTATGGCTGCCTTCGCCAAGGCAAGAGTTGCAGCTTCCAAAATCTACCGAATCATCGATCACAAACCGTCCGTCGACACGAATTCCGAATCGGGTTTGGAGTTGGAGTCCATTACAGGGCAGTTGGAGCTCAAGAATGTGGACTTCTCCTACCCTTCAAGGCCAGAAACTCGAATTCTCAACAATTTCTCACTCGTTGTCCCTGCCGGAAAGACAATCGCCCTGGTCGGAAGCAGTGGTTCCGGTAAAAGCACCGTTGTATCCCTCATCGAGAGGTTCTACGATCCAACCTCAGGTGATGATCAATTTTATTACATGAATGTAGGTAGCTAGCTTAGTAAGTGCATTGTTATTATTTAAGTGGTTGAATTCGAACAGGACAAGTGTCGTTGGATGGTCATGATGTAAGAACATTAAAGTTGAGATGGTTGAGGGAGCAAATAGGGCTGGTAAGCCAAGAACCAGCATTATTTGCCACAACCATCAAAGAGAACATACTGCTAGGTAGGGGTGATGCTAATGCAGTCGAGATCGAGGAGGCTGCTCGTGTCGCTAACGCGCATTCGTTCGTTGTTAAGCTACCGGACGGCTACGACACACAGGTTTAATTAAAGCTAATTTTACTACATACTTGAATGGCAATTGTTATTACACTTCAATTATGATTGCATTTGATATACCTACTTATCAAGCTGGATTGGTCCACATTCATGTTCGTTTTTGAATTCTTGATCCATCCCTAAACGAGCCACGATCGATGCAGGGCTTAAAATAGAAGTTGTAGTCATTAATGAGGCTATTTGGTCAACAGACATTTTTTTATTCAAGTCAAAAGTTTTGAAGATGTTTGGTCTTGCTTTTAAATAAAAGGTAACGTGGTTCATTGCCAACAATGCATGTGCAAAGTGTTGGTCGGTATCTGTTTTTACTAGTGTAAGAAATTCTGAGTAATTAATGAAACCACCAAGTAAAATAGAGTGGATTCTTGAGCTAAGATTGTGGTTTGGAAATGAATTAACTTAAGACGAAGATTAAGATTGTCATGTTGTGAGTATTCATTTGATGGTTGATAGGTTGGGGAGAGAGGGTTGCAGCTCTCCGGGGGGCAAAAGCAGAGGATAGCTATTGCGAGGGCGATGCTTAAAAACCCGGCTATTTTGCTGTTGGACGAGGCGACTAGCGCGTTGGATTCTGAATCGGAGAAGTTAGTTCAAGAAGCACTTGATCGGTTCATGATTGGAAGGACTACTCTGGTGATCGCCCATCGCCTATCCACCATTCGGAAAGCTGACCTTGTGGCTGTATTGCAGCAAGGGAGCGTTACTGAAATCGGGACACATGATGAGCTCTTTGCTAGAGGAGAAAACGGAGTGTACGCGAAGCTCATCAGGATGCAAGAAGCAGCAGCTCATGAAGCTGCTATTAACAGTGCCAGGAAAAGTAGTGCAAGGTAAATTGAACTCTGTGAGCTTGAAAACACGAAATCTTATTTCAATGTCGATTAACTCGTGTATTCGTTCGTGTGTTGTTTGTTCCTACACAGGCCTTCTAGTGCTAGGAACTCTGTCAGCTCTCCAATAATTACCCGAAATTCATCCTATGGTCGATCACCTTACTCGAGAAGATTGTCCGATTTCTCTACCTCCGACTTCAGCCTCTCGTTGGACGGTGCATACCCTAGCCATCGACACGAGAAGCTTGCATTTAAAGAGCAAGCTAGTTCGTTCTGGCGATTGGCAAAGATGAATTCTCCTGAATGGGCTTATGCCTTGGTTGGTTCTGTAGGATCTGTTGTTTGTGGCTCTCTTAGTGCATTCTTCGCGTATGTGCTGAGTGCTGTTCTTAGCATCTACTACAATCCCGATCACGCCTATATGATACGGGAAATCGCTAAATATTGCTACCTATTAATTGGTGTGTCCTCAGCTGCCCTTATTTTCAACACATTACAGCATTACTTCTGGGACACTGTGGGGGAGAACTTAACGAAACGTGTTAGGGAGAAAATGCTGTCTGCTGTTCTGAAGAACGAGATGGCGTGGTTCGATCAGGAAGAGAACGAAAGCTCTAGAGTCGCAGCGAGGCTGGCTCTTGATGCGAACAACGTAAGGTCAGCAATTGGGGACAGGATATCCGTTATAATGCAGAACTCTGCTCTTATGTTAGTTGCTTGCACTGCTGGTTTCGTATTGCAATGGCGCCTCGCCCTCGTCCTCCTTTCCGTCTTTCCTGTTGTCGTTGCAGCAACCGTCTTGCAGGTACATATATACACTGACTCACCATTTATTACTCAGTATTCACAACAAATGGCTGAACCTAATGCAATGTCTCATCTAATTTGAGCAGAAAATGTTCATGAATGGATTCTCTGGCGACTTGGAAGCTGCACATGCGAAAGCAACGCAGCTAGCCGGGGAAGCAGTGGCCAACGTACGAACGGTGGCAGCGTTCAATTCAGAAGCGAAGATCGTAGGGCTGTTTACGGCCAGCCTTACAACGCCTCTAAGGAGGTGCTTTTGGAAGGGACAGATAGCTGGAAGTGGATATGGAATAGCTCAGTTCTTGCTCTATGCTTCGTATGCACTCGGTCTATGGTACGCCTCCTGGCTCGTCAAGCATGGAATCTCGGACTTCTCGAAGACTATCCGTGTGTTCATGGTCCTCATGGTCTCAGCTAATGGTGCAGCTGAAACACTGACCCTTGCCCCGGACTTCATCAAGGGGGGGCGAGCAATGAGGTCTGTGTTTCAGCTGCTCGACCGCAGGACTGAAATCGAGCCTGATGATCCTGAGGCTATATCCGTACCAGACCGGATTCGTGGCGAAGTTGAGTTCAAGCATGTCGACTTTTCGTACCCTACTCGACCGGATGTGTCTATCTTCCGTGATCTTAACCTACGTGCCCGAGCAGGGAAATCTTTAGCTCTGGTTGGACCTAGTGGTTGTGGCAAGACTTCAGTCATTGCTCTTGTGCAGAGATTCTATGAACCGTCTTCCGGTCGCCTCATGATCGACGGGAAAGACATCCGGAAGTACAATCTGAAGTCGTTGAGACGACACATAGCCGTGGTGCCACAAGAACCGTGCCTATTCGCAACCACAATCTACGAAAACATAGCTTATGGACACGAATCTGCTACCGAAGCTGATATCATCGAAGCAGCTACATTGGCGAACGCTCATAAGTTCATCTCCTCGTTGCCCGACGGATACAAGACCTTTGCCGGGGAAAGAGGAGTGCAGCTATCAGGAGGGCAGAAGCAACGCATTGCCATTGCTAGAGCTTTCTTGAGGAAAGCAGAGATAATGCTGCTGGATGAGGCCACTAGTGCACTAGATGCTGAGTCGGAAAGGTGCATACAAGAAGCAATGGAACGAGCGTGTGCAGGCAAGACCACGATCGTTGTCGCACACAGGCTGACAACGATCAGAAACGCGCAGGTTATAGCCGTGCTAGACGACGGAAAAGTAGCAGAACAAGGGTCACATTCTCATCTATTGAAGAACCATCCTGATGGCATATATGCAAGGATGATTCAGCTGCAGAGATTCACGCACGGTGAAGCCGTGAGCATGGCAGCCTCGGGTTCAAGTTCTTCGTCGCTCCCACGCGACGATCAAGAACGAGAAGGGCAATGACGAGGCTAACGGAGGATACAGACTACAGCTCCCAAGTGAAGTTTATTGTCTTGTTTATAATTTTGATATGGTATAGCATGTGGATGATCTAATTATAGCTTAAAATGTCATTACAAATCTATTCTTCGACATGAATGGAGCTTGAAATATGCTTAGATTAATTTGATCATGCAAGTTTTGATGACTCCCAAGAGAGCACAACTATGAACGTTCAAATTTGAGATGAGATGATGAAATGTCAACGTCCCACAGCATCCAAACATACGTGATAGGAATGATTTAGAGCATGTTCAAAGCTGAATTATGACAATGATTGAGAACTACGTAACGGGGGCACCATTATGGAGCATCTTCACGTGGTGGTTGCACGTACGACGGTGTGGTGAAAGATACTCGAAAGAAAGCTGCCAAAGAACTACTAACGGACAAAGGAGACAACATTGCATATGATCGTTCATTGCATATAATCATTCATACAAGAATGCAGACCCTAGAGCGTTGCTCATGTAGTTGAAGAAAGAGTGGAAATGCTTTCCAATTCACAAGAGATGAGGTCTCCGGAAGCTTCCACGTACAACTTGAGTCGCATTTCGTAATTTACTTCCTCCATCGTCATATTTTGTAATTTATTTCCTCTACTAATCTCAATGTTGTGACGGGTGAGGGTGGGGTACTCCATTCATACATTTAGGTGGTAGAGCAAACCGGACCTTCTACCCTATTTTCGTGCTTCATCTTCTGTGTTATACCTTATATGATTGACACGTATTTTGTGCCAGAGAATCAGAAGCGATGTTCAAGGTTGCTCGGTTAAAAATGGAGCATGATCCTAAAAAAGGGATATGAAATCAGCTAAACGACATAGTCATGATTCTCTTTCATAATGATAGACAGCTTTATAAATGTGTTCATGAACGGGATAAAGAAAGAACCCCCCCCCCCCCCCCCCCCTCTCTCTCTCTCAATTATGATGTTTATAGAGTGGCCATGAAAGTATCAAACTGTTCAACTCCCGTGGCCCTCATTTATCCTGTTGCTGGAAAACCACTCATTTCTTCTTTAACGTTTCAACAACGTAGTACGAATTTTAAAAACAAAAATGAAAAATGAAAAGTATAATAGGCAACACTTTTCTAAAAGTTGATAATATCCAGTCTATTTGATCACCCTTCAAAACATGGACATACACAACCATGATGCCAGCAGTTAGATTTCAGGCTTTCAGCATATTTTTATTTCATTGATTTCAAGTTTCAACTTCAAACACACAACAACCATTTCAGCAGAGATGGCAAATAAATCTTAAAAAAAATACAGTCACGCCGCTGCCCATAAGCGAAGTTAAAGAGCTATAAGAGATGGAGGCCATTTACAAGGATATTTATCCACTTGGGATCAGTGCGATGCAGCTGAAATCAATCTTGATATTAAACATTGGCAATGTAATTATCATGTAAAAACATGGGAACCTCAACATAGAGCTACAACTAACTAAAGAACATAATATTTGAAATGCAAAAAGGATGTGAAGCCATGACAAATACAACCCTAGTAGATATTAGATATCACTATATAATTTTTCAGGTCACTCTCATCGAAGAATTCACAAGCAAAACTTTAAGCTGACATTAACTTGGGCCCATTGTCTGGCATGCCCATCCCAGCAGCTAGCTCAGCGTCCAATTGGGTGTGAGGTGCTGGCCCCATCATTATCTTCACACTGCAGGAATATCAATAACAATTAGGTTGGAAACATGCAATGTCAACTAGTTCACTTTAATGGTGTTTGCTTTGAAAATTTTGGTATTTATGGATTTAAAATCCACAAAGATCACTAAAAATTTAATTTAAGATGTGAGTGATGAATTTCAAAACCATACATAATCAATTAATCATACAACATCAAATGGACTTGACTATCCTAAAAATTTTAAAAGCAAAAGATCCTAAATGTCAATCATTTAGATTAAGAAGATATCACAATATTTGAACCAAAACAAAAACTACTAAACTGAAAGTGGTTTAATGCATACTGTTCCCAGGCAGTTCATGTAGATACCACAAAATTATATCACTATTCATAGGTCACACACAGACCCAGACGGCTTACAGCAGACAATATCAGCAACATAGTTAATTGACTTCAAGTACTACTAGTCATACTCGTGCTAACTACTAAGGGAAAGTTTGGTTCAAAATGAGTTAATAATACTCATGGGCCTTAAAAATTTACAATAAGTAAGGGAATTTACACACTAATTCACTTAAGCGGGCTTAATTACCTTACAAGCCCTTTATTTCCGATGGATTACAACCTAAGGGGATGTGAGTTACAATATCCCATGAAATTAATAAAGAATTAAGGCAATTCCAATACTCATTCCTTGTTATGACATTTACAAACTTAATTAACACACATATTAACTTTAGTGAACCAAACACACTCTAAATGTCAACACAAAGTCCAATAAACGAAGAATCAATTATAAGGAACTTCTCTGAGGATTAACAATAGTTGAATTTCAATCGTTCACAACATCAAGTTGTACAATAGAGTCCAGATTTACTAGGTGCGTAAGTTGAAATCAATCGTCCACAATGTGAAGTCAAATGATTTAACTATGAATAAAGAAACGAAACAACACATTCACATAAGTTTCCAGTAATCTAGCATAAACCACTACTCCCTTATTATCAAATAAGCTACTTTAAGAAAATCACAATGTTTATTCTTTCCTTTATTCAGCTACCAAACATATAGTAAAATATAAATTGACAAGCCACATTTTTTCTGTTACGTGACAAACGCTAAAACATTTGAAAAACTAAATTGAAAATAGCATACCGCTTCCTATGCCGTTTGCATGTAAGCATGTAAATTGTGCAAACAATAGTACTGGCCCATTCCTGGAAGGTCTTCATCTACGGGCAAGGGCTTCCTCTCTCCCTCTGCTTTCTGAAGATCATCAAAAACGGCGTCGTCGCGTGAACACGTGACAGTCAAGAAAATCTCACGGCAACAGTAATCCAAATCAGAGACACAAAATTATACAAGAAAAATAACATACATCACACACACACACCAAAAAGGATATCCTTGACGAGAAATTTGGCGCGTCTATGGGTTATATGAAAGTACCGGCGCTTTTTCACGCTCCTGTGCGGGCACTTTCCACCCATTCCTCTTCACTGTATAAGCGAATTGGGAAATTCGTTGACTGGGAAACCCTAGACGGAGAAGAGGAAATTTTAGGAAATAGTATTGTTATATTTATTTTTCACACTAATGCGGCGTCGTATGGAGAATGAATATGCAACATCTGGGCCAGAACGCGAGGCCCAGATATATATTGGGCCATTGTCTGTTTTGCTGTTTCAAAAGGTAAGTAGTTTTCACTAAAATAAAGTGTTAGTTTTTTTATTTGGATTGTGCAAGTTATTAAATGTGAAATGAAATTACAGAATGTAGAGATAATCGTGACACGGTGAAGGTATAGTATATTTTTTTTGTAAAGTTAGGGTGCTAACCTCGTCACTCCTCCGTCCTATACGGCTCCATCATGTTCATGAATAAAATTAATTAATAATTTAAATAGTACTCCCTCTGTCCGATTGTAAGGTATCAATTTGCTTTTTGCACGTGGACAATTCTAAGGTCTTTATTTGCTTTTTGCACGTGGATTAAGGAGTATTATTATTATAGGTAAATTGGGTAGTTGTATTAGAGGGAAGTGGTGGGTCTTATTGTGTACTTTTTTTACTAAATAGAGGAAATTGATACCTTGCGGACGTCAGAAATAATGAAATGGATACATTAAAAGCGGACAGAGGGAATACTTATTACTGCGTCCACTTTAAATAATTTCATTTCTCTTTATAGAGACATGGAATCCACGGACACTCATTTATACAATTAAAATAAAATATGAGGTATATATATCCATTAATACAATTACCCACTACACATAATAGCTACCCAATACACATAATTCACGTAAAAAAAAGCAAATAACACTCTTTAAACTGGATGGATGGGGAGATTGTATTAAATACGGAGTATTTTTTATTCCCATTTCCTCTAGTATTCGTGTATCTTTGTAAGATATCATACTCATAATAATAATAATAATTATAATTATAATAATAATAATAATAATAATAATAATAATACTTATCTTTTACACTTCATTCAAAAAGTCAATAACTATATCCATATATTTTTATTAAATTATTCAAAATACTCAATATTTATCTTATATTATCACTTAAAAAAACACTTTTATATATTTACGTTTTAAGAAGTATAACATTTTAATTTGTAGTTGATCAAGAGATTTTAGTATTTTAATATGTGGTGTGCAATTGTATTAGCTTAATGCATGGAGTTTCATGTAAATATATTAATTATTTGTTTGGATCTCATTAAAAAAAGAAAATGTATATTTTGTTTTGATAAAAAAATTTACAAGATGTATATCTTGTTAGGGAGTAGTTTATTACTCTCTACATCCCTCCTAAAGGTATAATATATTTATATTTTACGATAAATTAAAGAATATGATAGTTAATGGAGTAAAAACTTATTTGTATTTTTACTTTTTCATTTTTATTTAAAACTTTTAAGAATATCTCACCTAAAAAAGAAAAATGTATAGCTAAAATAGAACAAATTAAAGTAACAAAATATATAAATTGTAGCGAAACAAAAAATAAAATATTTAAAATTTTCATTGCTACGGGAATATTAGCTAGATAACAAACACATACTATCTTGAGTTAATGATAAATACACATATATTGAATATTGATGTTTCTGGCGAAGCTCCACGCAAGGTATTAAGAATCCACGCGGCTTGAACTACCCACCCACCCCTAATTTAAGCCTTTAATCCTTTATTTTATTATTTTTAAGTACAAGAGAACATGAGAAATTTTAACATTATATATGACAAATCTCATTTAAGAAACATTTAAAAAAAAAACTCGTAATAGTTAAAATTATTGACAAAAAATTCAAATTCGAATGATGTCTACGTGTATGAGAAGATGAGTTGAGCACATAGTAATCCCTCATGTTAATGTTTGATTTTTTCACCTAAATTAAAATATATAATATTTTAATATATAATTTATTAATGAATAAAATATTTTAATGTGCGGTGGAAAGTTACATTAATTTTGTATGTGGGTCTATAAAAATTTATTCATTATTTTGTGTAAATCTTAACAAAATAGAGATGTAAATCTTAGAACAAACCAAAATAACAAATGTAAATTACTATAGATGATGAAGTATTCATTTATTTTGGTTTATTTTGAAGAATTTTAGCCAATATATATATATATATATATACAACAACGGATTGATTTCAACCATCACTATACTAATTAATTTTGTTGTTAATCCAATAATTAACTAATCTAACGATAAAATTATGGCTTTGTTGTTGGTAAAAAATGATTTCTTTATAGTGGACAAATAAGAATATAGTATTAAAATAGAAAGGTACAAGGAGTAAAAAAAAATCCAAGGTACAAAGATAAAGTATTCCTTGTGATGATCTTGTACCCTAATATTAATTCTCAGGATTGGAACATTTAAAAAGTAATTGATTTTTCAATTAAAAGTTTACCATATATCCTGATTCATAACAAACTATCTCAAATACAAAACATAAAGACGTAGAAGTAAGAATTTTTACATGGAAAAACATTACTCTTCGTGTCCATAGAAGGCAGCCACAAATCTTTAGATACAAGTATTAACGAAAACTGTGTATACTTTAATCAAAGAGACAAAAGATCAACATTTGGGTTTATGTGAAACTTGTTAAAATATATACTCCCTTCGTCCCTTGGTAAGAGTCTCATTTGCTTTTGGGCACGTGGATTAGATTAAGGAGTATTATTATTTAATGTGTAGTGGGTAATTGTATTAGTGGGTGTATGAGCCCCATGTTTTAATTGTATTAGTGGGTGTGTGTGGATCCCATATATCCAAAAAAGGAAATTGAATCCTTTGGGTGGGACAACCAAAATGGTAAAATGAGACTCTTACCTAGGGACGGAGGGAGTACTTGTTATTTAGACAGAGTATACTTATTGATAGTTAAAGTAGGTTTTTTAAAGTATAATGAATGATACGCTAAAGTATGATTCTAGTGTGTGATAATATAACTCACTAGAGACATACTTTAAATATCAATCAGCAACTTTACCTATAGTATATAATAAGCATACTCTTTAATGGGTTGACCCATTTCACAACCCGTAAGAGAGTACCCTTAGAAAAAAAAAAAAGGAATATTTTCAAAAAGGGTGAAAGATTACCTTAGGTGGATGAAATAAAATGGAAAGTGAGACTCTCTTTAATGGATGAGGAAATATTTCTTTTCCAATAGTGCATAATAACACCTCATATGAGATGTCTCACAAAGATATTTGTATTTTGTACTGTATGAATAGAAATTTCATTTGGATGCTCCAAAACAGTAATAATCTTCAGATTAAATATAGGCAGCTTTTAATGGATTAAAATGTCAACCAATACAAACAAACATAGGCTCACCATGAAGAGCAAATTGCACTATAATTTACACCCCAAGATAAGCATTACTTACCGTTTTATTTTTTATAACATGCAGAGGATCATTGCAGGTTCTCAAACAGTTCTCATATTTTAATTCCATTCTGTTTTAAATATTTCACCCTGTAAGATAAATAAGCATTGTATTAGTAAGTGTAGATCAAGATACTAATTAGTCAAAGAAGCCTTACTACACTCAGTCAAGATATTATAAGCAATATGAAAGCATCAGAGACATGAAATGGTTCTAAACTACAGTAACAGTGTTTAATTCATAAAAGTTAATATGTGAATGTGAGTTAATAAAGCTTATAAATGTGTTAAATAAATTGTGGGCATGAGTATTCCCTTAATTTTCAATTAGTTTCATGTAATATTGTAACTCATCTCCCCTATGTAACATTCCATAGGGCCTTAGTTTTTTTTTAACGGGCTTAGAAATAAGCCCGCATAAGTACAATTGGTATGTAAACTCTCTTATTTTTAATAACTTTCAAGGTCTACTAGTATAATATTAACTTTAATACAGTGGTATAATATGAATTGAGACAGGCACTTGGTAAAGGGGATTTGAACCGCTGAAGTCAGATAAGGAAGTTACTACAAGTGACTGTTAATTTCTTTTATGAACAGATAAGCCTAATAACTCTATCCAGAATCACCATTTGCCAGCCACAATTCTTAAACTCATATCATCTCCCCCGGATTATATTTACTACCCTCTTGATTGATTCACATAAAGGGAGCTGCAGTTGTAATTCGTAGAAGGACACTAATAGTGTACCAAACTCCTACAGCAACAAAAATTAAGCATTTATTCCACTGAGTGGAATAAGCTTTAATAACATATCTCACCATCGCTTTCAATTAGACGTCTCGTATAAATTTGGGAGAAATTATTTTTTAAACTATAAATTCAAATTCGTGTTAGGTCTTTGCATTCCCCGGTTAATTGAGTAAAAAGTCTCTATATATAAAATACTATAGGTCCACATGTTCAAACCAATTTTATTTTGTTCTAATTTCTTGGCTATTGATGCAATCCTAGTGTCAATTTAGTGCACTCATGAGTCGTGACTTAATTCTGTCAAAAAAATACTTCTATGACTATGTAAAATTTCTTCAAGTGCAGTGAACAACATGAAATTAGTTGTTATCTTTAGATTCCTAAGTAGCAAATCTTATTATATTAGCCATAGTCAACCTGTAATCATGAGATTCGCTAGTAAAATGTATATAATCAGATCTAAACAGACAAATGAATAAACTAATCTAACAGACGCACATATTAAAATTGGGATTAATTAAGTGGCATTTTTTTCTTAATTAAGAAATTTTCACCATAAAAAATTAACCTGAGATTGGTCAAAGTAAAAATCACTCAACATGATATTTCACCACCTTCACGGAGAAAACGACCAAAATATGAGCTGTATACATGCATGTAGTGACATTAATCTCATAACGTGTCATATGTATAACGCACCGAAACAGGTTTGTGAAAGCATATAAGACAAATGGACTCCACGACAACATTCAACTCGGTGCACGCAGTATACAATCTTTTCCACTTTCATAAAATTCCAAAAATACTCACGTTTCTTTCACTTATGCTTAATTTATTTAAGTAATAGATTAATCAGCTATTAATCATAGTTGTTAAAGGTGCGCCTCAGGCGAGGCTCAGCCCTTATCGCCTGGATTTGTTGGTATTTTGGGGTTTAGAGTTGATGTTCAAGAGGCCCTCGCCTCTATGCCCCTTTTTGCGCCTTTTTAGGCCAAAAGGCGTGCCTCACATACAATTATGATTTTCAGCTAATTGCTAATCATTCGAGTCTTTGACATTTAATATATTTTCTTAAACTTGAAGGCTTCTACTTATTTGATTATTGTGATTGTCTATTTGTGTTGAGTATTTGAATTGTGAAGTTCATTATGATATTATGTATGGGTTTTCAAATTGTCATTATGTTATTTATGAGTTATTATGGAGTATTATTATTTGATGTTTTGTGATTCTGGCCTTTATTTAGTTAGGTTAATATGTGTTAAGTTGGATATATTAATGTATATATGTTCTAGAAAACAGGTTGTACCTCAGGGGCGCGCCTCAACAAGGCCTTTGCACCTCTCGCCTTTACAACTATGCTACTAATACACACCTAGAGATCATCAGAAAGTATAATTTCAACTAAAAAATGAGATATCATTTTATTTTGGAAGAGGCATTTAGCATTTCTTCTGTCCTTGAATATTTTAATACAACAGAATAGGGTAAAAAACAGGAGATGATAATGTCAATTGAGAAAAACATAAGCATGGAAATTAAGTCAGCCATAAAATGTTTAGTGCAAGACATGATCGATAATTAGAGATCTAACAAGACAAGTCTATGATCTAAATTAAGGATGGACTCTCCCTAGCGCTCATCCATAATGATGTCACTGATTAATTAATAAAAAGATCAGGCGATATTTAATTAAATTAATAAGCATTTATTACTCCAATGTCAATCGGCAGAAAAAGCCAGAATTGCCGCTTGAAAGGCCTACGCAGCAGCAATTCCACTTGCATTTACAACGTGTCTCTCACAAAGAGAACTTCACTTTGAGTCGATTACTTCTTCTTCCACCTTAGTGCTAACGGTGTGTCCTTATATCCCCCTCTGTTTACCTACGCCTATTTAAAGGGAAAACAAGAATTGCAGAAAGCATCGTGAGTTTCATCTGCATGTAGACATCCCCTTTGTTTCTCTCATCCTCTGATTTTACTCTGTCTCACCCTATATTCAGTTTCTATCTTTTTTACACCTTAAAAGCACTCTATCACCATGAGAGACATAGTTTTCCGTGAGTTAGAGGTGAATGAAACCTATGATCCAACAATAAGCCTAATCCACACTTGGGATAGAATCCGAGTTCCAATCATTGCCCCCATTTTGCGTATTGCAGTTTATATGTGCATAGGCATGTCAATTATGCTTTTTATTGAACGAGTTTATATGGCTATAGTAATTGTATGTGTCAAATGCTTGGGGAAGAAAAGATACACCAAATATCAGCTGGATGCCATCAAAGAAGATCTAGAGAAGAACAAAAACTATCCGAAGGTGTTGGTTCAAATCCCGATGTTTAATGAAAAAGAGGTAAACTATATATTGTTGCTTTTTTAGTCATACAGCAGCATCAAATGCATTCAAAATTTCTTATATGAGTACGACTGGCAATATTTTCATTTCAAAAATAAAAAAATTGTAAGAATCATCAATTAATTCTTATCAAAGTCATAAAATTTTATAAAAATGAAGGAGATTTTTTTACATTCCAACATGAGTAATTTTGTGAAGTCTTTCATATTTTTCTTGTATGTATATGTATATGTATATATATGTGAACACACACACAGATGCATTTAATATAATTACATGTATTTTTATGTACATATACATTTAAAAAGGAATTAATTACTCTATATGAAAAGAAACTTAGAGCGGTGGAGCAACACAGTGCTGGATAGATCTTAAAGGGATAACCTCCACCAAACTTATTTTCAAGAACAAAATTCTTAAATTATGGAATTGTGCACAAAAAATTAAAGGGCTTGATTCTTTAGATATTTAAACCACACTGGAAAAAAGCTTATCCACGTTGTAAATTTTGCCACAGGTCTATAAGTTATCTATTGGAGCAGTCTGCGGGCTTACATGGCCATCAGATCGGCTAATAGTCCAGGTTCTAGATGACTCCACCAATGAACTCTTAAGGGTATCTTTCGAATCCCAGAGTAAACTTAATTTGATTCTGCGACAATTATTTCAATGGAATGACATGAGAAAAATATACAGACAATGGTTGAATTAGAGTGCCGAAAATGGGAAGAGAAAGGGGTGAACATCAAATATGAGACAAGGAACAACAGGAGTGGCTACAAGGCAGGCGCTCTTCGAGACGGTCTCAAAAAGCATTATGTTGGGGATTGTGAATTTGTCATAATATTTGATGCAGATTTTCAGCCAGACGAAGATTTTCTGTGGAGGACTATCCCATACCTGCTTGAAAACCCAGAGTTGGGTTTGGTTCAGGCTAGGTGGAAATTTGGTAAGGATATATTATATTGTGTCTCACTAGTCAGAAGTAACAGAATTCCAAATTAATTGATCGCAGAATTAATGGAAGTAGTCAAGTGGCTGCCCAATGGTGTGGTTAACATAACAAAAAAGAAAAAGAAAAAAACTACAGTAAAATTTAAAAGAAATGACAAATGTTCGCCTGAAATTATAAGTTTGCTTTCTTTCATATTACTGACAGCAACTTAACTTGCAGTTAATGCAGATGAATGTTTGATGACTCGCCTCCAACAGATGTCATTAGACTATCATTTTAGTGTTGAGCAAGAAGTGGGGTCCTCAACATGCTCATTCTTCGGATTTAATGGTAATCCACAACTTATATTCAATTTAATAGTAAAAACAGAAAAAACGCATGGGAGTCTCTGAACTAGGATTTTTACCTTGAATTACAGGGACTGCTGGTGTGTGGCGTATATCGGCACTGAACGATGCAGGTGGATGGAAAGATAGAACCACAGTAGAAGATATGGACCTTGCTGTAAGGGCAAGTCTCAAGGGCTGGAAGTTCCTCTTTATTGGTGATCTGGAGGTGAGTGTTAGAAACTTGAAACTTTTAGTACAACATTTACAAAGGACACTAAAACTACATAAAATACCAAATAATTACCTTTAACAGGTAAAAAATGAGCTACCAAGTACATTTAAGGCGTACAGATTTCAACAGCATCGTTGGTCATGTGGACCTGCAAATCTATTAAGGAAAATGTTTAAGGAAATTATCGTCTGTGAGGTCATCATCTATAACTCATTCTTTTATTAATCGAAAGAAAACTTGAGCGATCAATGAGAACTTTAAAGTTCCATGCAATTAACATACATACTTCCTTTCTAAATGTAGCGCGTGTCAATCTGGAAGAAATGGCACGTAATTTACGCATTTTTCTTTGTGAGGAAGATTATTGCACACTGGGTTACTTTTTTCCTGTACTGCATTGTCATCCCAGCAACGATCTTAGTTCCAGAAGTTCATCTACCGCGACCACTAGCCATTTATCTTCCAGCAGGCATTACGATCCTCAATGCAGCTTCAACTATAAGGCAATAAAGCCTGTATATATTTCATTTAATATTTCAGCATTTTCATCATCAATCAATTATTCAAAAATTTCAATGGATTTGTAACAGGTCCATCCATCTTCTTGTGTTCTGGATATTATTTGAGAATGTAATGTCTCTCCATAGATCAAAGGCAGCAATAATAGGACTTCTTGAAGCAAACCGAGTCAATGAATGGGTTGTCACCGAAAAGTTGGGGAATACAATGAAGCAGCAAAAGTATAATGTGAGAGCACCCAAGAAGCCAAGATCAAAATTAGGAGAAAGGTAATCTAGTCCTTTAATCAATATACTATTTGTACTTCATTACTGGACAATATAAAATGAGTAACATTAATTAGCCACTGAACTAATAGATGCTAATTATTCAATAAAGAATGTGAAGCCAGTAAGATAACCAAGAACATGAAACACTCTACAGACTAAGATACACAACCATACAATTTAGTTTTGTTGGAAAGGGATACAAAATTTTATTGATTGGGCATTACACTTATGTAAGAAAATAATTTGAAAAGTATTATATCCTTGTTTTGAGCTAACATAGTAAAATTGATGCTATCAACAGGATACAAGTGATGGAGCTTTTGGTAGGAATGTACCTGCTACACTGCGCGATATATAACATACTCTTTGGGCACAACCATTTTTTCATATATCTATTGCTACAGGCAGGGGCTTTCTTTATTGTTGGTGTAGGGTATGTTGGAACATTTGTACCAAATTAGACGTGCAGCTACGAAGAACAGCCCAAGAAGAACTACAGCTTTAGTGATACTTGAGAGTGAACTAGGTACTGGTAGTTCTTCTAGGTTTCCCTTTTCTATGGTGTATTATAATTTATAGTTTACAGTAAGGACATGTGCTATATTAAATAATAAATAAGCAATGTTAACGCGTGGCAGGCGTTGCATTCTTGATAAGAAATCATTGGTATCAATCATTTGGTACAACAATGAATCTAATAATAGAGCAAAAAAGCAAACTCCACAATATTCAGCACCAAAAAGCAGATAACATTCTAAAACTGATACTCCACATTAAATAGTAGTTAATACAATATCACTAAACAAAAAGTTCAGATTTGGAATGAATGACATTGCTCTTTGAAGGATATAGCCATATAGGAACATAAAACAGAGTCTATCCCTTAACAAGTTAACATGCATAAATTGATTAGAATGCAATCCACCTCTACAGAATGATTTGATACATTATAATTACTTCGTAAGATTATTTTCTTTTATAAAAATAGAGATATTTACTTCACTTGAACTGTAAAATGCTTTAATCACCCAAGCAACCATATAACAACTTTCCAATATTAAACCGACTAAATTATATCATCAGTGTACGGTCATTTTGTTTCACAATTTCAATGTCTATAAAGTCAGGTTTTTCAATTCTAGTCAAGCTTTTATCAAAGTGTATAACATTTATTTTGTTAGCAATCTTGGATAAATTAATAGAGGATTCACCAGTAACTGCCAGAACTATTTGTGTATTGGCATAACTATTAAAATATGAAGGTTCAATCATTTATAACTACTCCATCACTACGGCAATATTACAAGAACAATGTATTGCTTGCGTGCATATTTTTTTAAAAAAAATTGTCATACAAGTGGTGGGGCTAATATTCAAATACTTATGATTGTTTGAATAGTACTTTCCAAGTGAAGACTAACTATAATGGAATTACTAAAACCATTATTTGAAAATTAAAGACCCTATGTTGTTCAATAGATGCCCTATGGATCATCTTCACTTTAAGATCAGCATGCCATTCAAGCAAGCAAATACACTGTCCTTCCTTTGCTTCTAAAATTTCAGAACATCAATGGCTAGCTATAGATAATTGTTTGAACCTTGCACCTTACCTAGTTCCGTGCATATGCTCTTACGTAGTTTCAGACTTTCAGTACATGCTAAGATCATCCTAAGTTATAAAAATTAGTATAAGAGCACGTTTACACCTATCTGTTGATGTTAGATTATTTACTAGAATTTTTTCTGATGATTCAGATCGAGCATTCTGTTTGAAACAAATTGATCAAAATAATTTTGAAACCCTAAGATCAAAGTAGTCATATACAGTAATTGCAAGCCTTCCAATAATTTAAAAATTCGGCCTCAACCTCTCCAAAACCAACAAACCTCAAAGCCTCCATAAGCACTACATGCAACAGTCACTTCGCAATATCCAAAAGAAAAAAGAAAATCAGAGAGAGCCTACTCACTTAGGTAGTTGAAAAAGAAATCCGC
This sequence comes from Pogostemon cablin, assembly GCA_023678885.1. Taxonomy (NCBI): domain Eukaryota; kingdom Viridiplantae; phylum Streptophyta; class Magnoliopsida; order Lamiales; family Lamiaceae; genus Pogostemon; species Pogostemon cablin. The sequence continues at coordinate 4,641,953 of CM042983.1, forward strand.
CATTGCCTCATCCCTTAGAAACTCACGGAGGCGGCGATCCAGTTCGGCCGCCTATCGGGGAGCCGTCACTCTGCCATTACGACCGCAATTCAGCTCAAGCAATGGCTATTAAGAGATATAATATATTTGTAATCTTTGATTCATTGTTGATTAGAAATATATTCTCTCTCTTAATAATGGCCACAATACAATACTGAGACGAGGCGTATGGATTGCAGCGCAGCAGTCACGGCGGCACGATGTGGATTCTTTTTCTTCCGCGAACGCCCTGGGTGGTAAGAGGAGGAGGGGAGTCGATCATATAAGCGATGAGTGTTCACACCTTCTCCTCGCCGTCAATGGCGGCGTATACAAGGGCTTCCCGCCGGCGCGGAGGCGCCGAGATTTAGCCGAATTCTTGTAATTTTGCACCTTCAATTTTGAAGATCTATAAATTGGTACTATATATTTTACGGGTTTGAAAGATTTATTTTATCAATTCGGAATGAAAAAACATAAAATTATCAATTTAAGAATTAAATAAATAAAGTCAAATAAGTATCTACTCTTTTATTTATCCATTTTATTATTATGGTGAGTACAAAACTACACTTAAAATTGATGGAGATAAATGTGCAACAGAATTTTTTTTTTATGATGCTCCACACAATATCATTAATACGAATACTCATAACGAAGGGAGTTTTACTCGACCATTAAAAAAAAATTGAAATATACTAAGATCATCGAGAAAACATATAATGCCTTTTATAGCTACTAGTAGCATAGTGATAGTAGAACTAGACATGCACCAAAAAACGGGAACCGGCGGTTCGAACCGGGGAACCTCCGGTTTTAACCGGAACCGGAACCGCCGGTTCTGGAACCGGCTAAGGAAGGTTCGGTTCCGGTTCCTCATATTTGGAAAAAAAATCGGCGGTTCCGGTTCGAACCGCCGGTTTTTCAATTTTTTTTAAATTTTTACGCTTAAAACTCAAAAAAAAAAAAATCAAAATCGGAACCGGCGATTTCGAACCAGAACCGGAACCGTCGGTTCCGGAACCGAAATCTTCGTACCCCAATTCGGTTCCGGTTCCCCCTACCTTGAAACCGAAACCGCCGATTCCGAACCGGGGTGCATGTCTAAGTAGAACTCAAATATAAAGTCTCTTTTATAAGTTGGCAAGGCCTACTAATATAGGTTTAGATTAGATGCTATTATTCACTATAAATGTAAATAATGACACAAGCAATTTGAGTGTTTGACTAAGAAAATTGTATACAATTTTGCTTTTAGTTATTATAGATCATTTCACATTAGTTTTAATAGGTATATGCACATTTTAATAGGAATCCAAAGTTTTGGAATCAACAAATAGAATTGAAATTTGATATATTTTGGTTTGATTTCAATTTAGAAATCTTTTTTTTTTGGAAAAACATGTTTTTAAAGCTTATAAAAGTGGAGTTAGGAACTAACGATTCCAAGTTGGAACTATAACCGCCTAAGACCAGTTCGGTACCGAACCAGGTACATGCCTACTCTTGAGAGCTTAATAAGGTTTTTTTTTTTTTTTTTCATGTGTTTTTTTAATTTGGTTTTGACACACTTCATTTCATTTGGATATGAGGAAATTTTTTTAGGGAAAATTTAAAAACTACAATCGCTCATAATTGGGTGAAGAAAAAAGCCATTATTATTTTTCTTAAAGTTTTAATTGGCTGTTGTAAGTTAGTCATGCCATCTAGATTATGAGAGTTAAGATAATAGATTCTCAATTTTTTTTATGATATGACCGTTAATTAATGCTAATAACTTAATTTCTACCATGATTACATTTGAATTAAAAGTAATATTGGATTAATAAAAAGAGTGATAGTTGTCCAATGACCAATTCATAATATAAAATGAACTAATTTTAAAATGACAATAACTTTTCAAGTAAGGGTTTATGTAAGATGGATAAAAAGTGATAATATCATTAATGGAAAGTAATACCCAATAAATAAAAATTGATGATGGTACAGTGAACTATTTTATGAATAATAATGATTTATAGTATAAATAAAAATAATAATAACATTTTTATAACAAAAGTGATAATTAATTACGAAATTATGAAATGAGCTTACCTACAATAATCTCACATAAAACTTGCCCTTTCAAAATTATCTCACACAAATGTTGTGATAGTAAACTAACATTACACCGAATTAGTTCATTTTCTTTTAGCTCCATTGGCAAAATAAAGTCTTATAATGATAATACTCCCTTGTTGAATTAATTAGTAGCATGTCGCATAAACTTACACCAGGCACATCAATAAGTTTCATTGCACTATTTTTTTTATGAGGAAATTAAAATTATTATTAAATTGAAGTACAAGGGGGTACTTTAACCCTTATAAATACAGATATTCAGTGAAACTTGTACTCAATTACAGCATATTGTAGGATCTAAACTTCATTCCTTGAATAAAAATTTATTGACAAATTCTCCTATAACGACTAACCAAGATCATATCTTTGCTTTGACTTCAGAAAATATCTTAGAAGTATCAATTTATTTTCCTTTGAAAACAATCTCATTTCTCCCATTCCATATTGACCAGATGATTGCAGATCAAATTGTTGTAGAGAATTCTTGGTTTCTTGAATTTCCTAGTAGATTGTCATATTGCAGAAGATGTCGCGCATGAATAATATGGGGTACCATGCTCATCTTTGTCCATTTGTAACAATTTGACCAAATTCTATGAGCTACTTTGCAAGTGAAGAAAATATGTGAAACATTTTCTTTTTCCTCTCTACATAATGCACAAAGAGTATCAGTGTTTACCCGTAGCATTCCACGCTTTTGTAGGCTTGTTTTCGTTGGTAATCTTTGCTTAATAACCTTCCAAACAATAGCTTGTACTCTTTTAGGAGCAAAACTCTTCCATACTTTTCTGCAAGCCTCCGCTTCAAGGGATACTTCTTCTTCTTTTTCTTTTTCCACGACGTACTTATAGGCTACACTCGTTGAGTATAGCCCATCTGTAGCTCGTGTCCATCTCCAATAATCTTCTTCTTCTTTAACCAAATGGTACCTGTTTAAACAAGACATAAGCTCATTAAGTTTTATTGCCCTATTTAACTCTTTTGCATAATGAATAAATGATTATTGTTTTATATGATAAACTATTACTCTAATAATCTTTTTATTTTAAATCAGAAAACGACAATTTTTATTAAAAAAGACAGGAGTGTTGCCCCAAAATAAAAATACATCATTGCTACAACACTAGAGAATGATAAACTTACAGTTCCATATAGTTTCTAGGATTACTAAACCATTCCATAAACTTTCTCATATCCATTATTTTTCAATTTGAGTTTATAAGTCAATTCTAATACTATTTAGTTTTTACTTCATCAAACATCCTTCTCGTCCCACTAATGTAGTTGAAACTGCATTATTCAGCCATTGATAAGTAAACATTCGTGATCTAAAATACTATGGAGTAATACTTTTTGAAATGAAACATTGAATTCGATTATATGTCTCTAAATTTAATGAATGAATATTAATTAATTAAATAATTGTGCTAGTCAAGCCACTGCCCAATGGTGACTTAATTTTATCATTTTATGTAAAGTCAATTAGCAGTAATTACACATCCCAATGCAAAAATCTAATTTGACTAAATTAAATTCGAAGATATTCAGTCGAATGTGGAATAAAGGCTCCAATTCTGACTTCCATTCGCATATTACTTTCTTTATTCATATTAAATTTAAAATTATTATTTTTCATTAAAATTACGTTATTAACACTACAATAAGTTTGATAAAAAAAATATATCTTTGGTTAAAAGAATAAAATATTCCTTTTAATTTTATTATAATTATTAGTAGTATTTTGTTATAGTATACATAAAAGTCATTTTCTCCGGCACTCAAAAACTTTGTTTTCCCATTCGAAATTTTATGTTCTACTTAAGCAAAATTTACGTTCGATAATCAACTAATATTGAGCTCACATATGATATTCATTCATGATATTCTCTCGATGAATAAATAAATATTACCTCCAAATTCTAATTTTTTATTTAATGTCATAACATCCTATTTAAACGTACAATTAAATTTGATTAATTAATACTGTTTATACAAATCAATAATTTAATAAACTTACAACAATTATAAAAAAAAATCAATTATCCGTATTTTAAAATTATTACACAATAAATCTTTTGTTGAAAAAAATTATGTCAAACACTCAATTAAGGTCATAAGTTAAGAGTTACTCTATTTTATTTTGATCAAATACATATATTCCTTTTTGAAAGGAAATACATATATACATATATTCTTAAATAGATAATTTTTTTTTTAAAAAAATTAACATTTAATTCTGAGAAACCCAGTAGGCCAGCCAGTACCCCTAATTTCTGTTTTGAACAGATGAATAATAAATTAGAAAATTTCAAACGAATTCAACTAATTTACTCACTAATAAATACTTCAACTAATTTTTTCATTACCAATGGTCCAATACTGTCTTACAATGACAAGTTTATAAGAAGTATTATTTGATGTTACATTATTCATTCATTTTCATTATTGTGGGTTGTGTAGAAGTCAAATTTGAGCATCTTGTCAAATTCCTGAGCTTAGGATATATATGAGGTATTCTTTCACCCACATAATCCTTATTTAAAATTATATTTTATAAAAAATAAAAGATTAATAGTTAAAAGAAAAGAAGTATATATGATGAGTTAAAATATAATTGTAAGATGTTATATACTCAAACAACATACTAATAAACATTTCCTATATAATAGTAACCTATTTTAATGATGAATTACTCCTTGTGATCCGCCTCAAATACAATAATCTCATATAAAAAAATACCAAATTAAAATAAATAATATATATATATATATATTCTTTTCTTTTAGAGTATTTATAAAGCACATAGGCAAAGCATGTAAAGTTACAATTGTATAAAATCGACAAAGACTTGGATACAACCTCCATTTTGGTACAATTTCCGGTACAACATCCTTCCTTTACTTTCAGTGTATGTTTTTCTCTTTTTTTTTTAACTGTTGCGTTTTTTTATTTATTTTTTATTTATTTAATTTTAGGAATATAATTGCAATTTTACCCTTGTGGTTTAGGGTATAATTTATCCCTAGGGTTTAGGGTATAATTTATCCCCTAGAGTTTAGGGTTTAGGGTATAATTGTAATTTTACCATTGTGGTTTAGGGTATAATATCCTCTAGGGTTTAGGGTATAATTGTAATTTTACCCTTATAATTTAGGGTATAATTTATCCCTAGGGTTTAGGGTATAATTGTAATTTTACCCTTGTGGTTTAGGGTATAATAGTCATTTAAATAAAATAAATTTAAAAATAAAATAAAAAACAACATTAATAAAGAAGCATTAATTAATTAAGAAGGATGAGGACCAAGGTTGTACCAATTCAATTGGTACAACTGATTGTACTCTACTCCCTCCCTATAAAATCTATGGATGATATACTCTCCTAACATCCTAATTCCTATCCATTATTCAATTTTATGATCGTTTGTTGTAACAAAGAACCAAAAATCTTGAAGAGTTGGATCTTCAGGAATGGGCAAGATTATTCCACCCTTTTCCCTATGCAAAAAGACAATTATGAATTAATATTATAAGTAATTAATTTCGAAGTATTATATTAAATATTCTCAAGTAAATAAATATATACTCCATATGAATTAAATTAGTGGAGGTAAAGGTTTTAAGAAAGTTAGGTATGATACGACAAGAATAGTAGTAGAAAGTGAACATTTCAAATTTAATAATCTAATTATAAAAAATAATTACTATTTTATATTTATTATTATTACGTGGATTCATTAAACAAATTATATGGCTATTCCAAGGAGAAAAGGATGAGATAATATAAACACATAACTAAACGTCAAATTCAAGGGTTATCTGTTGTTTGATTAAGTTAAAAATAAAATTTACTATCTTTTATACTTTAAATAAATAGTATAATACTCCGTATAATAATCATTCAAAGAAAAATGTACCTCATAAATTAAATGAGGTAGTTCATATATGTAACAATAATGTGTATCATCAAAAAAAAAAACACCTCAATCAATAATTTTAAAATATATTTTAATTAAAAAAATTGTAATTCCTCCTTAACATATGTAACATCCGACAAAATTAAAACGATATAAAGAAGATTAAATGACCCCTACACATGCATAAATCGAGAAACATACATTTTATTATTATTCTTAAAATAAAATATTAAAAATATAATCTTAATTTTTCTTAAACTTTGTATGTATATATAATCAAACATATCTTTGGTACAAGTGTTACACTAGTTGATTAACTCCGAATATAATTTGGTTCATTTCGTATTCGAATTAGAACACACACCGTCCACAGTTGATTTGATAAAAACAACTCAAAGCTAGACCAATAAATATATGGGACAAAATTTATATTAAAATATATAATAAAATGTGGCAATTATTTTTATTAGTGGCCACGTTTTTACGCATTATTTTATAATGATGGGTGAGTCATCCACCTAAACCTAAATCATTTAGTTATACCTATTTTCTTTTTCAACTTGACGCTTAAATGAGCGCAATTAATAATTTTTAATTCCTATCTACCAATCTTAATAATTAAAATTAGGCTAATTAATTAATTTAAACTTATATTAAATGATAGAAAAGAGATTTAAGTATTTATTTTTATTTTTTTTAAATAGCATCTTTTACAAGAGTGATAACTTAATAAAAAAAAGATTACATATATGATTTGTGAGAAGTATCACAAGAGTGATAACTTAATAAAAAAAAGATTACATATATGATTTGTGAGAAGTATTAAAGTATGCCTATTATATAAATAAAATATGCTTAATTATTGTTAAAGTAGTATATTTTTTAAATTATACTTAACAAATGATGAACTAAAGAATTAAAGTATAATTTTAGGATGTTATAATATGATTCATTATTAACATATTTTAATTATAAATAAGTATATTTTATCTATATAACAAAAATATATTAATAATGAGTCGATTCATCTCACAATCATCTAAAAAAACCCATTTCACTATAGAGTGTATCAAAAAAATTTGTCTTACTAAAATACTGTTCCAATATTGCTCAATTCTTTTTTGATATTATCACTATTACTTTATTCTTTTAGAAATGTAAAAATAAAAAAATTAAATTAAATGTTAATTTTAATAAAGTAAAAGTTTGGACGTGTATTGAGAAAAAATTAATACTAAAATTTAGATTGTTAATTAAGTAGCTTCTAAAAACTTGAGATCCTAGTTGAGCTACTAATTAATTAAACATAGGATTTTAAAAGAAATTTCTCTAAAGTGAAACTAAAATAAATAAATAAATAAATTTCATAAAGTGCAACACTAGTAGACAATTTAAACCATTAATTTTATTTAATCTTCATCCATAAATTAAATAAATAATTAAGAATAACTATATACTCCATCCTAATTTATACTCTATCCATCTAATAATGTATCAATACATCATATGCATCATGTAATCGTCTGTAATTTCTACAAAACACTAACATATTCGTGACTCCAACAAGTAGTTTTTTTTTTTTAAGTATCCTTACAATTTATTTATATTTTTACCTTAACAATTTTACTATCACTTTATTCAAATTAAATTTGACCAATTTAGATATTGCTATTTTATCATTCTAATTTATTAATACACTATTGCATTATATTTTTTTTGAAATTGATTAAATCAAATTTAATGGGATTACGCATTCTAATTTTTTGAAATTATATTAATTTATTGCACTCATAACTTAATTGCGAGTACAAAAATACGTTGGTGATGAGTGAGTCGTACAATGGGATTTTACAGAATGAAAGATCTGTAGTACGATTACTACTCTACGGAACACGATTTTTCAACAACCCTACAAACCACTGAATAAAAGTAAGCTCACCAAATGCATGCTTAAGTGGCAGCCCCCTTCCTATTGCATTTTCCCACGTACTGTCCTACGTGTAATTATTGGAACCTACTGCCATTTTATTGTGACTCAATAAAAAGACAAAATATTGTTTCTTTTTCCTCTTTCAGTTTGATTTGTTCATTGTTTTCTTTTTCCCAAACTTTTTGTAAGAAAACTTTGAAGACTGCTAGGTTTCCATATTAAACCGGTCTGTTCTAACCCATTATGGTCAGTTTTAATGAATTTTGGACTAATTGGGTTTCTAATTAATCGACCTGTTTAAATAGATTACTAAAAAATGAATCAAATTCTAACTTTAAAGGGCTTTGAGCTAAACGGATCGGACATACAGATTGTACGATAAAAATATGAAAAAAATTACTTCTTCCGTCCCGCGAAAAGAGGGTCTTTTGCTTTTTTATACGTAAATTAAGAAGTATTATTATTTAATGTGTAGTGGGAGTGTGGACCCTATATTTTAATTGTATTAAAAAGGGTATGTGGGTTCCATGTGTGTAAAAAAAAGAAAGGGGATCATTTGGGTGAGACGACTAAAATAGAAAAAAAAACACTCTTTAAATGGGACGGAGGGAGTATAAATTTAAATTTGTTATAAATAATACAACAAATTCAAAATTAACTTTTATACATTATTTAGATTTTGAGAGAATTAAAATCAATACATGCAAAATATTGTTGAAATATACTCCCTCCGTCCCCTTGATAAGTGTCCATTTTGTCATTTTGGTCCGTCCCAATAAAAACTATTCATTTCCTTTTTGGGGTGATGTGACACACACAATAATATTATTATGCTCAACTCATTACACATGGGGCCTACACTCAACACTAATACAACCATCAATTACACATTAAAATATTATTTCTCTCACCTCATTACACTTTAAAATATTATACTTCTTAATCCATGTGCAAAAATAAACGGACACTTATCAAGGGAACGGAGGAAGTATAATTTAATACTCATTAAATTAATTTTAATATATTTATTTATTAAAAAAAAAGTGGGTTAGAATAAGAGAAATAATGAGAATGAAATAAAAATTAAAGGGTGATGAGAGTTGTCCTACCATGAGCTAGAGGTACAATGGGAGGGATGATTGATGTGTAGGTGATGGGTGTATAACACCCTTTTAAAAGACTCAACTTTTAAACGGGTTGCAAAATCAAGTCTTAATTCTGTTTTATTTAGGATTAATTGAGTCATCAATACGGACGTCGAGCTTTTTAACAATTCTATACGCAACCATTGTCTTTTTTTTTGTCTTCTTTATATAAGTATTTGACTTAAAAAAATGGAGTTTAAAAAAAACTTTTAATCACATGTAATTCTTTAATTTAGAAAGAAAATAATATAGGGTCTAAAAACAGAATATCAAACCATATAAAATTAAAATCTAAAAACAAACCAGTAACATAATACAATCCGATTGTGTATATACCTCAGAGCTCACAAAATTTTCCCTTAAAAAGGTTTGTCCTAAACAAGTTGTCCCATTTGATATTTAAGCGTATTTGGAATGAAGTCATTACTCATGCTCATAGTCACATATACACACGAGTCGATACAAATGCAATAATAATAATAAAAAAAACACCAATAATCATTCCACTAATCATTGTCTGCGTATAAATATAAAATTTTGAATTTCATTTGGTTGCAAGATTATAAATTTTGGAAGTATTAAAATTGTATTTATCTAGGGTGGATTAGATTACAAAGCCCACCTAATAATTTTGGAACGTGGTAAGCTCAGTGGGTAGAATAGGAATTGCACAGAGTCGTGTCATTAGTCAAAATTAGCTGGTTTTTTACGAAATCAATATTCCAGATTCAGTCTAATCCGGCGTGCATCATACCATGCGCATGCCATGCCATTCACATACATACAAGATGCATCCATCATACATCCACATATACATACAGAGCCCTGTCTCTATTTTATTTGGTGGGCTTGGGCCCATCACTCGGTAAAAAACTCGTCTGATTTTTTTTATTTTCCCCGTTATTTCTCGTTCTTTATATATCCCGAGGGTTGCCTCCTTTTTCTCTCTTCAAACAATTCTCAGTTTCTGTTTCTGAACTACAATTTCCAATTTTCTAGAGAGAGAAGGATTAGTGAGAGTGACATGGGTGAGGTAATTGATCTTATTTAGTGTTTAATTTATGAGTGATTTGAATCCAATTCTTCTGGAAATTGGTAAATTCGTTTAGAGAGAGGATGATTTTGATCGATTTTTTGTTTATTTCAGAAAGAAGGTGAGAAGAAGGCGGCGGCGCCGGCTGAGGGCGGTGAGAAGAAGGCCGCGGAGGGCGAAGGAAAGAAAGAAGGGGGAATTACTGTCGTTTTGAAGCTTGACTTGCATTGCGAAGGCTGCGCGAAGAAGGTCAAAAAGGCCGTTGTCCATTTCGAAGGTACTAGAATTTTAATTTTCGTTTCTGTTTAATTCAATGACGTTTCCCTAAAATAAATTGAACAATTCAGCTAAATCTCATGTTTAGCGATTTTAATTGTTAATGCCGACCTGCAAGCAATTTTTTGGTCATCAAAATTGAGAGAAGAAATTGATTACTCCTCTAATTCTGTTCATTCTGAGTTGTTTTTCCTTGAAGAATTACTCTCTTCTTCTTCCTCTTTCTGGGTAAATCTTCATCTCTAAGTTTTTCTCGGTGTATTACCATACACCAACTGTGTGTGTATGTGAGAGAGAGTGGGGTAGGGTAGGTTGTTCTTGATTTGGTCGCCACCAACCATGAATTTCGGAGCTCTCAAGGAACAGAATTTAGATGGATCCACATTCAACGTTCCAGAAAAACAAAATTCCACAGAAAAAAAAAAACTTCAATTATTATGCCAATTCATTATTTCATTGTGCGAATATCAAAATTTCGATGTAATTAATTGGCTAAAAAAAATCTCCAATTATTGAAGGTGTTGAGAAAGTGATTGCCGACTGTGACGCAAACAAGTTGACGGTGACCGGCAATGTGGACCCCGCGTGGCTCCGGGAGAGAGTTGAATACAAAACGAAGAAGAAGGTTGACCTCATCTCCCCTCAACCCAAAAAGGATGAAGGAAAAAAAGAGGGCGATAAGAAGAAGGAGGGTGAGAAGAAGCCGGATGAGAAGAAGCCTGTGTCTGATGATAAAAAACCAAAAGAGGTAAATTCAATTTGAATTTTAGTTTGTTTTGATTATTATAATCCAACTTGGATTAACTTAATAGTATTGTTTAAACATTTTTTATCCTTTTTTTCAGGCTACAGTGATTATGAAAATCAGACTTCATTGCGACGGATGTGCTAATAAAATCAAACGGCTCATAAATAAGAACATTGATGGTGAGTTATTACATTTCATTATCTTTTTTTACATCAAAATCTCTACTTAATCTTATTATTTATTTTTGTACTTAAACACGCCTATAAATTTATAATCAAGAAAATCTCGGTCTTGCTGTCTTGAAATCACATCTCAGGATTACATTAACTATTTATAGAAGAGGGATTTATGAAATTATTGATTAGATTATTTTTATATTCAATTATGGGCTGCTTTAATAAGTATATTATATTTCTGATTAGATTATTTTTATATTCAATTATTATGGGCTGCTTTAATAATCCAGTGTATTATTTTTCTGAACAGGGGTCAACAAGGTTACAACTGATCTTTCAAAGGACTTAGTCACCGTAACTGGCACGATGAATGTGAATGAACTGACGACGTATTTGAAAGAAAAGCTTAAGAGAAGTATAGAGGTCGTTCCCCCTCCGAAGAAAGACGAGGGTGGCGGAGACAAGAAAGAAAAAGAAGGCGGCGGAGACAAGAAGGAGAAAGAAGCCGGTGGAGGAGATAAGGCGGATAAAAAAGACGGTGGTGAAAAGAAAGAAGCGCAGTCGAAAGCCGTTGTGGAGGGCAGCAAGGGCGGGGAAGGTTCAAAGGTGGAAGTGAACAAGTTGGAGTACCATGGTTTGAATCCAGAAACGCACTATGCTATGCCAGTGTATAACCAGAGTTATTTCAATCAAGATTATGGCATCCAACCCTACCATCATCAAGGCTTTTACCCTAACCATGGATACGGACCATATGGCAATACAGGATACGTCATGCAATACGCACAAGGACCTCCTCCACCACCCCCCACGTACGTGAACAACATGAACATGAACGATCACATGTTCAGCGACGAAAACCCGAACGGATGTTCAGTGATGTGAGCTAGCTTCTGGGGGGATAACAAATGAGTTTAAAATTTTTCAAATGTATATGACAAATTAGAGATATTAATTGAAGAAAAAAATGAAAATTGGAATACAAAACAATCGCATAATACACAAACAGGCGTATATACGAGGAAAAGGGTAATTTCGTAATTTAAGGTAGAGTACGTATACAGTTTCAGACCCGTTGGCCGGTGTTTGTAGGTTTTTATTTAATTGTTTGAATTGAGATGTATGAGATAGAGTTGTTATTTAATACAAATAATTCATTTTTGCTTCGCTAATTGCATTGTTAATTTTATCTTCGAGGAATGATAAATTATGGTTTGATGTAATTAGAATAGTAAACCCTTGTAGAGTTGTTAATAAGCCCATAAACCGTAGGCCCGAACCGATTAACCCGAAAAAAATTAGGGTTAGGGCCAAGAATTTTGAGCCCGTTTAACATCCGGGCTTTTTGGCCCGAACCGATTAACCCGTGGGCTAATAGGGTTGGCCCGTGGGCTAACCGGGTCGGCCCGTAGGGTTGAAAATTATTATTATTATTATGTTTAATTAATTTTAACACCCATAATCTATACATCGACCACCCAATCCCACCCTACTCCCAACCCATCGTTGGACAAACTCTCACCATCTTTTAATTTTCATCTCTTTCTCATCTTTTTTCTTACTCTAACCCAAAATTTTCTCTAATAAATAAAATAATACTTGAATAAATATATTAAGATTAATTTAATTATCACAAATTCTTTTAATTTATATCTTTTAACAATATTTTGCATGTATTAATCTTAATTCTCTCAAATTTTAAATAATGTATTAGTTAATTTTGAATTTTTTATATTATTTATAATAAATTATAATTTATAATTTTTAAAATATTTTTTATCGAACAACCCGCGAGCCCGACCCGTTTAACCCGTAGCCCGTTAGGGTTAGGGTTAGGTTCACCTTTTCATAGCCCGTTTAAACAGACCGATTTATCCCGAAACCTGATTAGCCCGAAACCCGTTAGGGCCAGCCCCTAAACCCTTGGTTAAAAACGTTTCCAAGTGGCTAACTGTAATATCTCCTGCACAAGATTGTGTCGTAATCATCTAATTAATTACTTCCTTTGACATTTAAAGGCGGCTGCCGGCCCCTCTTCTTGGTTCAGAACATGCTGTTAGAAATCAGGTTTACTACATGATATCTAATTTTAAAATACTCGTCATTATTTTATAGTATGATACTAGTAATTTAATGAGAGGCAATTATTATTTTTGAATATATATATAAGAAAAATCAATTAATAATAATAATAATATCAAAATAGCCCTAAAGTAATAATTTGCCTAATCTACATGCATAAAAAAATTGGAAAAATTTTTTTAGGACAGGGAAATATTTTTTTATGTTCAATTTGACCATTAATTTTTCATAAAAAAACCTAACAATATTACAAAAAAAATCACTAACAAACTGTTTAAATTTTAATTCATTAATATATATGTATTTTATTAAAAATTGTATGTAAATTGAGTATGTGACGTCCATGTACTCAGGTCTATGGAATAAGTATATTTTAACAATTTGTTGATCGATCTCACAATTTATCTCTTATATATTCGTCTTACAAGAGGTTGCCTCATTTCTTGTTAATTTTTTGTTTTGTTTTTTTTAAATAAAAATTATATAAATCATATTATATGAGTCAACTATGATACCATAATTAGGATATGAAATGGACATTCCAATAAGAAAAACTTGTATATATATTGTTGTCCTTTGATGGAGTGGATGGTGCGTATGCAACATAGTAAGTGAGAATCTATGGGGATTTCAATCTATCACCTTTCGTCACAAAACACACCTCCAACTTTTTTTTTTTAAATTGTTATTATTTCCATCTAAATTACACGGATCATAATCTCGTGGATCATAGTTTCGTGTAATTCATCTAATATTATCATATTAGTCTTGTGATTCTAGTTAATTGCACGATTTTATTGTCAATTAAGTTAAAATTAAATTCATCACTTCAAATCTATCAAAATGTAATATAACTATTGAGTTGATTTCTTGTGCCAAGTGCACAAATGTATAGGGATATAAATAGTATTTTGTAATATATACTTTAATTAATAAGAGTGTAATTTTTTTATTAAAAAAGTTGACTGAAAATATAAAAAATATAAATGTTTGTTACCAAAATTATTTTATTAGCAAAGAATAACCAACAGAAAAATTTAGGGTAAATATCAAAATTAGTTATGTAAGTATGTCGTTTTCCAACTTTAGTCCTTTTTCTTTTGCAATTCTCAAATTTGGTCCTTTTTTTTCACTTTTAGTTTTTTGGTTCCTTTTTTCAAAATTGGTCATTTTTTTGTCCACTTTTGGTCCTAAATGTATACACTTTCGGACCATTTTTGGACTTTTTTTAACACTAGTTATACATACGTGCGTTGCACGTGGCATTCACGTTGCACTTGATGAGTTATTTTTTATTTTGTGTATTTATGTTATGTTTTTTTAAGTATGTAAATCGTAATTTCTCAAAATAATAATGATAAATTAAGCAAATTCTTTATATACAATGTTTTTCGTAAGACATTGCTCTTCTAATTTAATCAAAACTTTAGCATTTTTCATGGATATATTTAATCAAGACTTTTGCAATATTCTTTTAGAAAGAACAATTACAATTGTCAATGTGAGCATATATATATATATATATATATATATATATATATATATATATATATATATATATATATATATATATATATATATATATATATATATATATATATATATATATATTGTGAAAGATGTACTCTAACATTTTGTACTATCAGTCATTGCAAAACATAGTCTTACAATGCACTTTTTTTTCCTATAAAAAATAGAAACAAATATAAAAACAATTGTAGTATTACGTAAGTTTTGGTTAATAATGTACGTAGATATTATGATAAAATAACTTGTTAAGATCATTAAAGAAAATTTGGTTATGTTTAAATACTTTTTATATTCTTAAAATTTATATTTTTCTTTTATAACATTTAAATCTCACATCAAATGCATATTACTTTGTAGTACAATCAATTTTTCCACTCTATATTGCTTTTTTATTTTTTTGGAAATGCATTTTTTATAATAGTTAAAAACGTCAATATGATTACACTTAATTTTTTTTATAAATTCTTTGCAATATTTTTATAAAAGATTTAGTTTTTGTATTATAAATATATAATCAATCAATACAATAAAATTATTATCTTAATATTTTAAAATCAAATCATTATTATTTTACTAATTGAGTTGAAATTTAAAATATTTGAATACTTAGCACAAAAACAAAGAGGGTTAACGTTATGATCAATTAATTGTGATGAAATTTTTAAATTTAAAAAAAAAAAGATTTCTCTTGTACTCTTATTGTCAATATTTTCTTTAACTACCATTCATTTTTATAAAGAAGTATCTCTTTAAAGTGTTTGTCTTATAGATTCATATCTACATAAATTTAAAATAAAAATTAATAGATAATCTATTGATGAGTAAAACAATTTTAACTATTGAGTTTAAATGAAGTAAAAGTACCTTTTAGTACTTCATGAGACAATTGCATGAAATTAGGGAAATTAATGGTTTCATGGTAAGGCGTTATGGATCCCAAGAGTTTTTTATTATAAAACATTTAATGTTAAGAGTACGAAGAGTTTTTATTAATTAATTAATAAAAATTAAATGTTAACATTATTAATATAAAATAATTCAATAAAGAATATATGTATGATCGTATATGAAATAATAGATTTTAGGATGCAAAGGATGGAAATGTATTAAAGAGAAATGAGTGGGGACAAAAGTGTCTAAAATTGTTTTACAAGTGCAAGACACTTTTAATATATTAAATTATTATCTTAATATTTTAAAATCAAATAATTATTATTTTACTAATTGAGTTGAAATTTAAAATATTTGAATACTTAGCACAAAAACAAAGAGGGTTAACGTTATGATCAATTAATTGTGATGAAATTTTTAAATTTTTAAAAAAAAAGATTTCTCTTGTACTCTTATTGTCAATATTTTCTTTAACTACCATTCATTTTTATAAAGAAGTATCTCATTAAAGTATTTGTCTTATAGATTCATATCTACATAAATTTAAAATAAAAATTAATAGATAATCTATTGATGAGTAAAACAATTTTAACTATTGAGTTTAAATGAAGTAAAAGTACCTTTTAGTACTTCATGAGACAATTGCATGAAATTAGGGAAATTAATGGTTTCATGGTAAGGCGTTATGGATCCCAAGAGTTTTTTATTATAAAACATTTAATGTTAAGAGTACGAAGAGTTTTTATTAATTAATTAATAAAAATTAAATGTTAACATTATTAATATAAAATAATTCAATAAAGAATATATGTATGATCGTATATGAAATAATAGATTTTAGGATGCAAAGGATGGAAATGTATTAAAGAGAAATGAGTGGGGACAAAAGTGTCTAAAATTGTTTTACAAGTGCAAGACACTTTTAATATATTAAATTATTATCTTAATATTTTAAAATCAAATAATTATTATTTTACTAATTGAGTTGAAATTTAAAATATTTGAATACTTAGCACAAAAACAAAGAGGGTTAACGTTATGATCAATTAATTGTGATGAAATTTTTAAATTTTTTAAAAAAAGATTTCTCTTGTACTCTTATTGTCAATATTTTCTTTAACTACCATTCATTTTTATAAAGAAGTATCTCTTTAAAGTATTTGTCTTATAGATTCATATCTACATAAATTTAAAATAAAAATTAATAGATAATCTATTGATGAGTAAAACAATTTTAACTATTGAGTTTAAATGAAGTAAAAGTACCTTTTAGTACTTCATGAGACAATTGCATGAAATTCTAGTTCTTCCAATAATCAAAGCTACGTACTAACCATATTTTTCTTCTAAAAATTCAAATTTTATAATTAACTAATAAAATATGACATCTTAACTATCAATTATGGTTATATGGTATTAGCTATCATGAGAGTTAAGTTTATTTCAACAAATTTCTTAAGGTGGAAAACAAAAATACTGAAATCTAACTTTAAGGTTTTCTAGAACTAATTAAGAAAGGAAAATTATGCATGGCACATTTACTATCCATTAAAAAATAATAATAAATAAAATCTTAGGTGTCCATTTATTTCAACAAAGAGGGAAATCATGATCTTTTCCTTAAAATGCCCTGCAGGCTATCCTTCAAGTTTGAGTCTCATCAAATAACTCACTCATATGATAAAAGAATTCAATTTAGCGCATTCAAGAAGAATCACTAAGCAATGAAGCATCACAGCTAATGCTATGAAAGATATTGGCTTATCATGTTAAACAAAATGTGTGCTCACCAGTGGATAGCTCTTTCATATTTGGCATGTTTCTTTATGAGGCTCTGTTACATAATTTGCATAATACGAATGCTGCTGAAATGTCTATCGGAACAACAATCTACTCGATGCGAGCCAACTTGTGTGTGTATTGATTATGGGATCCTGTATTGATCTAGTAAGAGCCGATCATCTACATTTCATCACTACAGCCACATCCACAATCAAGTAAGAACCAACCATCTACAAGACTACAACCCTAATATCAATGATTTTAAACTGATCAAAGAATCAATCCTATAATTTCTGCTATCACTATGATGAAAGGCAAACTTATACACCTTCTGAACTACATATAATAAATCTAGCAAATCAGTATCGCCAATATAAGCATGTGTTGTTTAGGAACCCACTGAAACTCAATGACTACATGCATGAGACGATAACAGGCTTCTCGTAGCTGCAGTTAGTAGAAGAATCCTTTTGATATATTCTCCTCTTCTTCTTCTTGACATCTATCTCGTTGAGTTTCCCCAACAATATTTCAAGCCCGGATTTAGAGAGCCTTTTTCGGATCTTCTCCTCGTTGAGAGTCTTTGTTTCCCTCTCAGACGCCCTCCCTGTTTTCTTTGTCACTTGCAACATAATGGTGATGCAGTGTTTGAAGGAGCGGTGAAGGGGTTGGTTGTAAAGAAGAAGAACTTCATTGCAGTTAGGTTCTGTGTTCAAGCCAGCCCTGAGGCTGTGAAGGAGGTTGTACGATTGTAAATTTCTGGAAGAAAAGTTCATAGTTGATTTGTGGAGTGACTTCAAAGTGCTGAGTCCAAATCTGCCTTTTTATTGCTAAGCTTTTTGTGGAGTGACTACAGTTTTTAAGTGTGTTTTGTGTGCAGTAGAATTTGAAGTGATCACACAATTAAGTGATTATAATTAAGGAAGATGCATTGAACGTTTTAAGGTAATTGTTGAGTGAATATAATTAAGGTTAATGCATTGAACTTTTCAAGTTAATTATTCTAGGTGGCAAATATGTAGTTAAAAACATACATTAGGGATATAATTGTCTAAAAAAGTTTCTCAGATCCTTCACACTTTTAATATATTAAGATAAAGGACTAAATTTGGACAAAAAGGACTAAATTTGGACTAAAAGTGGAAAAAATGACCAAAATTGAGAATTGCAAAAGAAAAATGACTAAAGTTGAAAAACGCCATACTTAAAAGACCAATTTTGATATTTACTCAAAAATTTACCAATGAATTTGGATTTTTCTAAGTCAAAAATTATGAATCATCACTTTACCAATGAAAAATTACCAATAAATTTTGTTGTTAATTTATAGACAACATTAACAATTAAATTAAGATTTTAGCAATGGAATATTACCTCATCCTTTCTACCAATTGTGTAAATGGATCGATTATTACTTAAACTTAACCATGTACAGCCGAGATGAATTTTGGCAACTGATGAATTATTTAATTTTTAATAGAATTGACAGTTAATTTAGTTTTCTCCATGTTGAAATTATGGCCTTTAAGAATCTCAATAGCTAGCTGAAGGTATTATATAAAATTATAAATGCAACAAAAATAATTACCCCTTGATTTCTATGAAGAAAGGAGTGTTTAATTAGTAATAGTGACTTTTCATTGTAGTAAAGGCTAATATATACTCCATATACTTCAATTGGAAATTTATTTCACTTATTTATGCATATTAGATTTATGTTTCTATTTTATATTATTATTATTGTTATTAAGTTCTCTTTTGATAAAAAATAATTATGTTCAACTGCCGTAGTCACAACTTATGATTATTAAATTAATTTGAATGCTTGATTTTTCGATTTTGATATATATATATATATATCATATTTGAATCCCCATTTAAATATATTAATTAAATAATATTACTGCTCTCTGAAAAAGGTTAATATTATTAGTTGGACTACTAACTGTTGAATTCATGAATTTGACTAACAACAATAAACAATATAAAACTAATATATATCATGTTTTCACGTGGAGTAAAAAATAATTAAACGATAAATTTTCAGTTCTATCACTTTCAGTTCTTTTTGTTTGTTGGGAATGGTTTCATCGAATTTAATTATACTTTTATTGAATATATTTGCTACCTTTTGGGTTACACGAAGAAACAATAATAAATCAGAGAGAAAAGAAGAAGAATACATTGAGATATTATTTAATAAAATAAATTCACTCTCATCCACCCACTTTTAAACTTCTTATATTTAATTTTGATAGAATCACATATTTACAAAGTTATTTCTAAGGTTGCATTTCCTTTTCCTTTTCAATTCCGAGTCTTAAATGCATATACAGTCCTTTTCGAAATAATTTAGTTGTAAATTTAATAGAAATCATATTACCTAATATATTTGTATAATTTAATTAATCTTTACAGCTCGTAGAATATTAATGTAAATTTTCAGAAAGTAATTATCCTCCAAATGGTTGTGGATTGACAATTTAAACATTATCGAACATTTTGTAAACTTGTACTAATTAATAGTTATTTCAATGCTAGAAATTAATCAAACAAAAACATTTTTTTCTTCTTGTAAAAATACTTAATGAAGTGTTATTTCGAAACTGACAGCACAACTTAATTTAGAGTTAGGGTATGAAACGACTTGCGTTTTGCCACTAATTAACTTCTTTATCATCATAATAATAATAATTCCAACGTACCTTTATTTTGTTTCTACTCATTAAGAAATTAAGTCACGCAAGTTATAACGTCCCAATTAAGCTACTATTTAGACATAATCCTTCTTTATTTATTCATTTATTTATTTATTTGCTAACAGTTATATATGATGGTTATTATATAATTTACATTTTTTATTTTGATTTGTCCAAAGTAAGGTTTATCTATTTATTTATTTTTTTGTTAAATAGGACTCACATAAAATAATTAGTATATCTTTGTTCCGCACACAATACTAATACAACTATCTATTATAATTAAAATAATATATTCATTAATTTACTACACATTATAATATTATATTTAATAGTATACTTGAAAAAATAAACATAAACTTTGGGACGATAGTGTTATACAATATAATATACTGGTATGAGTACATGTATGCATATATTATTATTACTTAAATAATTAGAATACTAGAGTGGATGATGCTAATTTTGTCTTTATCTGCTGAGGAAGATAACATAAAGATATGTATTGATAAAAGTAATTGCGTGACACTTACAAGTGTATACTTACAAACAATGATGATTTGAAATTAAGAACACAGAGTGAGAGTTTTTTTGTTTTTTATTTTTTAATCAAATAAGATATGACAAGTGATGATGCAAAATGGTAGTAATAACATTTTCTTCATGATAGTATATGCTATCTCGTCATCTGGATGTCTAATTATTAATAGCTGACCAGCTGATAATTAGATCAGAGATAAAGATATAAGATAAGATAATATTGGACATTGAGTTTTGATTAAGAAATCATTAGCATTCATATATGTTTAGTTTGAGATTGTTTTTATTGAAACTTGTTTTGGATCCCAATAAAAATAGATAGTGTGTAAATGGTTATTCTCGTTCGAAAGTAGTGGGCTTGGAATAGGGATTAATTAATGGACTCAAACAAATCAATGAAATAAGTAAGGGAGAAAGAAACTCTTCAATTAAATAGAGTTTTTATTGATTGAGAGAGCATTTTGAGTAGTAGAGTGTTTGTTTGTTTGTTTTTTTTTTTTTGTTAGTGATTGAGAGTAGACATGCACCAAAAAACCGGAACCGGCGGTTCGAACCGGAGAACCGCCGGTTCCGGAACCGACCCAAAAAAAACCAGAACCGGCTAAGGAAGGTTCGGTTCCGGTTCCTCATATTTGGGAAAAAATCGGCGGTTTCGGTTCGAACCGCCGGTTTTTTAAATTTTTTTTACTTTTTACGTTTAAAACCCAAAAAAAAAAAAAAATCGGAACTGGAATCGTCGGTTCCGGAACCGAAATCTTCGTACCCGGTTCGGTTCCGATTCCCCCTACCTTGGAACCGGAACCGCCAGTTTCGAACTGGGGTGCATGTCTAATTGAGAGTAACGTTTTTATTCATTCATTAATGTTCATGTCAATTTGGTTGGACCTTTAATCGATTTAGTCGTACCTCTAAAGTGTCGACTCTCTCAAATTGATTATGCCGGACCAAAATAAGGTTGGCTAAGTTCTTTTCGACTATTGATAGCTTCTTCTGAGCATCATCGTAGTCTATATGGCGTTCGTTCTGTATTTAATAGGCCTCGATTGAACTTATCCTCGAGCCTTATGACATAATATGTTCAGCCAAACACTTGAGTGGAGCTTGAAAGTTATGAATTTTCCTTTTAATCTTTGTACTTTCTTTAGTCGCTGAGCTAGGCCTCATATTGATTGTAAGATATAATACTCACAACATATATAAATAGTTAATTTTTAAAGAAAGGTCGACTTAATATTAGAATTAACCGGCTTTAATTAATATAATTATAATAGAATCGTATACGGTATTTAAAATGTCTAATCAATAATTTAATTAATAAGAAATGTAGACACGCCTAATTATATCATATATGAACATAAGCCATGAAGAATGCCTTTTAAATGTCTAATTTAATAATATTATTTTTATTTTTTTATTTATTGCAAGAATTCAACCAGCTTCCTTATGTAGACTTTCGATAAACTAGATAAATAATTATGAGATGAATAATGTTCGTTAATATGTTATCTTAGTTTATGTAATATTAATTTAGTTTTAATATTTCTAATAAAATTAATTAACTTTTTTCTTTACTTTTACATGAAATAAATTCACATTAGAGGGTCATGTAATTTTTAAATTAAAGGTAATATTTTTTTAACTGTGTACATAGAGTTGATTTCCGTGAAGAAATATATATATATATATATATATATATATATATATATATATATATATATATATATATATATATATATATATATATATATATTCTTAATGAATGTATATTATTTTTTATATTCAATTTTTTATTAAAAAAGAAAATAAAATTTTACTAAAAAATCATTAATAATTGTACCAACTTTTTTGTTTAATTGTAACTATAGGAAATATGTATTTTTCCCTGGCAACAACAGAAGAGTCGTTTCCAGCGGTGGTTGTTTCATGCTAGGATGCGACTTCTTGTGGAAACAACGAAACATTAATAATTTCTTAATTAATTAATTGAAGGTTTAAATTTTTTACCATATTTAAATTATATAATATTGTTTTGAAACAGTAATATTTAAAAAACAGATATATAAAATAGGGAAAAGATGATGTAATTGTTTGCGTTTGGTTTAGAAATTTTACGTTGACAAGAAAACAAAAGAAAAGCAGCCAATTATCTGTGGGTATTTTTGGAAATCTATGACGCCATGGCTTACCTCATTTTCCATGTTTATGATCGCAACTTCTTTCGTTATTAATAAGCGTTTTTGAATGTGATGGCATCAAAATCATTTTTGGATTAATTGTGAAAAAAAAATTTGAGTTTTTTTCGATTGCAATTTAATCTCAACCTAAAAAATCAATAAAAAAATTATGATTTTTGAATTTTGTTGCTAATTACATCCAATAGACTTTTAAACTTTGTTGCGAATTGCACTAATCAAGCGGTCAAACCCTACTGTAATTTATCGAGCAAATGATTTATTATCATTCAAACAATATTTTTTACTTTTATCAAATATATTCACTTAAATTAAGAAAACGAATTTATTGAGGTAATTTGATGTTTTAGATAATAAATAAAAATGGAAGAGAAGATTAATAAACCATAATTAATATTGTTCATGATAAGGGTATAATTAATTATCTTTTCAACTTTACATACAACTATTTAACAGAGACAAACTCTTAAAATTTATATTAGAATTTAGAATTATGCTTAAGATATCACTTTTGTTTTCTTTAAGTTAGATGGTTAAATAATAAGGATTTTATAATAATAAATCCATAATAATTAACAAAGTCAGGGAGTATACATAATTTTTGCCTGACCATTTCCACATGCAATATTCTTGCGTACAAAAAACCACACGTTAATACATTACTTCCTCAGTTCCGTTTCAATGTTTACGTTTGCTTTTTGCATGTTGATTAAGAAGTATAATATTTTAATAGATAGTAGATAGAAAAATATAATATTTAATGTAAAGTGGGTAGGTGAATTAGTATTGGATGATATATTAATTATTTTAGGTGTGTCCCATATTCCAAAAAAGAGAACATAAACATTGAAATGAGACGCGCAAAATAGAAACGTAAACATTGAAACGGGACGGAGGAGTATATTAATCGAACAAGAATTAAACAGAGTCAAAGATTAATTGAACAATCCGGTCCAATTCAAAGCAAAATAAATTATTTACTATTTAATTACCCATTCAAGTAATTTGAATAAATCAGTCAAATTTACATAACTATATTGTTGTATATACTCGAATTTGGTGAATTAATATATGTGAATCCAAATATAAAATCATACTGGTATGATGTACGAATATGAAAAAAAAAAACCGGAACCGGCGGTTCGAATCGGGGAACTGGCGATTTTAATCGGAATTGGAACCAGCGATTTCGGAATCGAAAAAATGGAACCGAAATTAAATATATTTTGGTTCGGTTTCGGTTCCTCATTCCTTGGAAAATAAACTGGCGGTTCCGATCGAACCGCTGGTTTTTCAAATTTTTTTATTATTTTTTTATGTTTTGAGGCTAAAAATTTAAAAATAAAAATAAAAATAAAACAGGAACCAGCAGTTTCGGTTTGGAATCGAAATCTTCCTACCTCCGATTCGGTTCCGGTTCCCCAAATTTGATTCTGGTTCCCCATTTTCGAAAATCGGAACCGACGGTTTCGAACCGACGTGCATGTAGGCTAGGAAGTCGTTTCCTTTATTTATTATTTATTTATTTTTCGCACATGAGTGTGTGATTTTTTGCTAGAAACACACAACACGTCTGGATCGAATAGAAATTCAAATTAACAATCTTTATTTGTTATCTTACATAATTAAATTGAGATAAACACTATGTTGGAGAAGTAATTATTAGTATTTTGTTAAAATATTACAAATCTATCACTTTATTTCTTGGATATATTACATTCAAAATCTTTATAGATTTAAAATAAATAAATAAAGAGTTGGTCTTGCGTGCTTCCGGGATACACCGTGTGCCTTTAGAATTTAGTATTATGGATAAAGGTACATTGTTTTGTTTTAAAGGGTATACATTTTAATTAATAAGGATACACTATTTTGCTCTAAATGGTATACATTTTTCATTAATATTTTTTTTTTCAGAAAAAAGGGTACACATCTTTATACTAAAGGGTATACAATTTAACACAAAATTCTAAAGGTGTACGGAGTGTGCCCCATGCGCCCGGTGCACACAAATTTTTGCCATAAATAAATGCTCAAGTGTCCTACTTTATTTTTTATTAAAAACAATGTTATGTTTTTATTTTATTTAAATATAGTATTCCCCATTCCAGTTTTATTTGCACAGTTACAATATATATATATATATATATATATATATATATATATATATATAAAGTTTTAGAGAAATTATTTTTTTATCTATTTTATTGACTTTTAGTAGGTACGTGGTCTTTTTAGATAATAAATAAATTATACTCACGATAAATTAATTTATGTGTGTTAGATGAGAGTGATATAAATTTGTAATTAAGATATACTTTTAAAAAAAGACATGTGTGAGACCGTCTCACGTAAGGGCTTACGTGAGACGGGCGAAAAGTGATAACTTCTATAACGAAAAGTGTAATGAATTAATGAAAAGTGATAATGATATTTTATGAACAAATTATAACATAAATGAAAAGTGATAACCTTTTATATTGAAAGTGATAACATTTTATAGCGAAAGTGATAACTATTTTAAAAAGTGTAAAATGGTCTCACATGAGACGGTCTCACGCAAGACCTACCCATACTTTTAAAGTAGGGAATTAATGTGATATTTTCTTTTTGGATGATAAAATTTAGGGTAAATATCAAAATTGGTCCTGTAAGTATGTCATTTTCTAACTTTAGTCCTTTATTATTTGCAATTCTCAATTTTGGTAATTTTTTGTTCACTTTTAGTTCTTTTTGTCCAAATTTAGTCATTTATGTTAAAAAAAAGTCCAAAAATGGTCCGAAAGTGTATACATATCGGACTAATAGTGGACGAAAAAAGGACCAAATTTTTAAAAAATGACCAAAATTGGACCAAAATGACTAAAACTGGATCAAAAGGAGTAAAACTAGACAAAAGGGACCAAAATTGAGAATTGCAAATGATAAAAGACTAAAATTGAAAAATGTCATACTTACATGACTAATTTTGATATTTACCCTAAAATTTAATATGGGGCGGAGAAAATAGAAAGGGTAAAATTTAAGTGAGATTGAGACTATATTATTTTTCCATTTAATTCTTTTTATTTTTATTCTCTTTTAGTGGGTATCATGATTCAGTTTGCATCTATCAAGTTCGAACTTATACTACACTCTTCAAAACTATAATTATATTTTACTAACGTATAAATGTACAACGATAAAAGCGTATAGTTTTTTATATTTGCTTATTTACAATTAATTATCATATAGTATATCTTACTATTACTAGAGATGTTAATACGGTTTGGGACCGTAGGTTCGGCCCGTTTAACCCAAAAAAATATAGGTTTAGGTTTGTATAAGTAGTGTCCATTTAAATCATGTCCTTTTTGGCCCGAACCGAATAGCCCGCGGCCCTATAGGGCTAGCCCGTAGATTAATAACCTACGGGCTGACCCGGTTAGCCTGATTAAATTTTTTATAATAAAATTTTAATTAATAATATACTTATATTATTAAAATTAATAATACTTCTTCCGTCCCACGTATTTTTACCCACTTTTCATTTTAGGATGTCCCACTTATTTTTACATATTTCATTTATGGTAAAAATATATTAATATTTTATTACATACTTTTTACAATCTCAACAACTTTAATTATTTTTTTACACTTTATTCATCATTCCCAACAACTTTATTTACTTTTTCTTTTTAAATTATTAATTTGTCCCTACTTTTTTCTACATTATATATTAAAAAAATAAAACATCTTAATCTCCGTGCCCGTACAAACGGGTAAAAATAACTGGGACGGAGGGAGTAATTTTTATGTTAATAAATAATTTCTATTGATAATTATATTTAATAATAATTTAATACCCTCTAACTTACTATATTTTTGTTGGTTTGTCATTTTAAAATATAAAATAATTTAAGAATAGAGTTTGTGAGACATTTTAAAAAGTAATATTGAAAATAAACTATCTTAATTCACAAATAATAATAACGTATTTGGAATCCTAAAATTCTTTTTAATTTTTTACGTATAAACTTATAAATTTATAGTTCATTATTAATGTTTAATTATGTTTCAAATTAAATTAATATATTTTTTATTTTTTTTATTCATCGACCCGTTAGTGGCCCGTTTAGACCGATGCCCGCTAGGGTTAGGGTTAGGGTTAGGTTCGCATAAATGATAGCCCGTTTAATATGGACTGCTTAACCTATGGCCCGTTTAGCCCGTAGCACTGTAGCTTCAGGTCCAGCCCGTTTAACATTCCTAACTATTACATACATTCATCGATGGTGTTAATATGTGTGAGTAGCTACAATTATGAAATTTAATTTTATTTATGATAAAAACTTGTGTGCCCCGGGAACACACCTTGCCCCATGGGAACACAATCCTTTCCCTCTATATTCTATTTAAACGTATATATTACTAGGGGTTTAAATTGCAAAGGGGCACGGTGTCCCCGGGCACAAGAGCCTCACTCTTTAATTATTTATAAACCCACAATTGTGTGCATATTAAAGAGAATGGAAAGACTGCACTTATAAAGCCGAATTTCCATGGTTTATTGTATACTAGACAACGTTTGGTGAGAGTATATGAGTACTCTCCTCATTTTATGTTTTGTCTTTAACATTTTTTTTCAAAAATTGTAATTTTGTTCTATTTTGTTAAAATTTTAATGAATACTGTTTAATGTACTTACTCTCTATATAGTTAATTTTTTTGGAATTTAATGATTTCCATCCAAAAGGTAACGGTACTAAGTACAAAAATTGCAACTTTTGACCAAAAAAAAAAGTTAGGAATAAATAATGAAGGCAAATTATCCCGTGAACTTGGGTGCACAATGGATATCAACTTTAAAATGAAACGAGACTGATCGTATGAGACCAAAAGTATAATTTTCCCCCATTTACAAGTAAGTACATGCGTGTAAAATGTGATAAAAATCAATTCAATCTCATAACTTTGCTTATGATTTATTTTTGTCCCAGAAAATACTGAAATTACCCATGTTTAGAAATAGGGTCAAACACATCTCATTTTTATCAGAAAGCGCTGAAATCATCGAAAACAACACGTGATTGTCATGTGACAATTTGAATCATCGATTTTCGGCCAGAATGATGAGGTAGCGCTCATCTGGCATTAAAACCCTAAACCCCTTTTGGCATTAAAATACAAATTAATATTTTGAATCACATGCCAGGTGAGCGTCAACTCATCATTCTGGCCGGAAATCAGATTCCCATTGCCACATGACAATCACGTGCTGTTTTCTGGCGAAAATGGGATATGTTTGGCCTTATTTGTGAAACGGTAGTACTAAATTACCAATTTTATATTTTTTGGGACAAAAATAGAACTTAAGTAAAATTATGTGATTGAATTGGTTTTTATCCCTATAATAATAATAATAATAATAATAATAATAATAATAATAATAAATAAATTCAATAATAAAAAATATTAATTTATTAATATATTTTTTTAGATTAAAAAAATAATTATATTATTAATTTATGTGGTGAACTAAAATACCAAATCCTCATAAACATGCCAGGATTTAAGGGTACAAAATTTAAATTAAACAGTGATATCACCTATTTCGTGTGGTTATATCGTGATTAAATTAATTAAATTTGAATTATTAACAATGACATATCTTGAATTGTTTAGTGTTAAAAATACTTTATATATATATATACGTGTGTGTGGTCTATAAATTTTTAATAGTCATGATCACATCGATTAATGTCTTCTTGTAATCAAGGTGAGATTTCATATTTAACTTAATTAATTAATTGACACATCAATCTACTGTGCTAATTAATGCATTTTATCTTATCTGTTGTAATATTGTAATCAAATTTGATCATTGAGTATTTAATATGAGTGACGATGGATTATAATTACTTTCTTTAGGCAAAGTATCTTAATGTTTATTTAAAATATGATTCAATTCAATTATAATTATTTGAAAGTAACTAATAATATAATAACTTAGAATTATACTCTCTCAGTCTCTTTTAAGGATTTATTACTCATCCTTAATTACAAAGATTAAAAAAAATTATAATTTTTAAGGGTATTAATATTAATTTTTTGATAATAAATAAATGATAAAATATGTTAAGTATGTGTAATTTTTTTATAAATAAAATTCATGAAGGAGAGTGATTGTTATAACATTTTACTTTTTAGAGAGGTAAAAACTTTTATGTAACAAATCAAAATAAAAGGAGTGCAAACTACCTCTGTCTCAAAGATATTGACACACTTTTTTTTTTTGGTTATCCCACAGAAATTGACATATTTTCTTTTTAAGCCACACAAAAACAATTTATTTATTTACATGGGTTCACACACACATAACATTCACCATTAATACAACTATCAACTACACATTAAATATTATTTCTCTCACTTTACTTTACATTAAATTATTATACTCCTTAATCTCCGTGCCTAAAAAAATATCAATATTTTTTAAACGGAGAGAGTATAAACGAATGAAATGGGTAATTTAATATGTAATTCATCATATTTTAATAAATCATACTTTAATTAAATAATTACATACAATAACCATCTAATAATTACTAATTTAATAATGTATCGAATATAAACATTCAGAAAAAAGTGATTCGTGGAGATTATTGATTAATAAATTAAAGTATAATTCAACAACCATATGAAACGTAAATAGAGAAGAAGGATGAAGAGATTGACCTTCCAGTCCTTCTGACTCAGCTCTGACTGTGATGAGCCTGACTTCTTGGCTTCTTCCTTACGTGGCTGGATTTCCGATTTTACCCTCTACAAATGTCACGTTTGCTTTAA
Source organism: Pogostemon cablin (assembly GCA_023678885.1). Lineage (NCBI taxonomy): Eukaryota > Viridiplantae > Streptophyta > Magnoliopsida > Lamiales > Lamiaceae > Pogostemon > Pogostemon cablin. The sequence goes on from CM042983.1 coordinate 4,671,860, forward strand.
TCTCACAAATTTTCCATCACATTCACTAATATCCTTTTTTTTTTTCCTAATATTCGAACACAATTTATACTGAATCATATTGGACAAAATAGGCATATGAGTGATAGTTTCTCTGTAAAAACATAATTAAACATTTAGCTATTTTGTTTAATAATGTAATTTGTGCTCTTACAAAGGAACAATCACTACAAAAAAATATGTTTTTTACCAATGGAATATTTTGTTGGTAAAACCTTAATTTCATTGTTAAATTAATTTACTAACGGATTAACAACGGAATCCGTTGGTAAAGTGGTGGTTGATAAATTTTTAGCAACGAAACGAAAAATCAATTCCGTTGGTAATCCGTTGGTAATTACCAACGGATTGAATTCTGTTGTTAAAATAGAGAATAAATCCGTTGGCATTCTGTTGCTAAAACAAAAAAGTCATTTTTGTTGCTAAAATAAAAAAGTCATTTTTATTGCTAATCCATTGATAATTACCAACAGATTGAATTCCGTTGTTAAATTCGGTTGGTAAAAAATATATATATTTTTTAAGTGAATGTAAAATTATGTTGATTAATTAGAATCATTAATCTTCTTGCCACATGCAAAATGATATAATCAAGTGAATACGAAGCTAACTAAGTCTTAACATTAAAAAATTATATAACTAAAATAAGAGAGGATATTTTTTTTAAACCAATTGCATCTTTTCAAGTATAAATTAATTAGATAGTTATATTCTAATAATTTATATTACTTCCACCCTAAAAAAATTGACATGCGTACTACCTTATTTTAACGACAAAAAGCGGGGCATTTTCATTTAAAAAAAAGAGTATAATTCTGACATCGACTCAAATTCATTTCCTATAATTTTCTAGTGAATATATTATATGGAAAATCCAAATATATACAACAGCTACTTCATCTCTCTTCAATTGTTTAGAGATAAATTATGTTCTTTATTGTCAATTGTTTTATAAGTCAAATAGTGGTGTTATTTCAACTAACATAATTTGTTTTTAAAAAAAATGGTGTAACCCACCATCAGGCTCCAGGCCTCACTACCTCTATCTTGGAAATTAGTGGAGGAGGTAAATCGCAGGATGTGCCTCAAATGACTTATAGAGAGGGCTCACTGTTTAACTTGTTCTTGCAAGGGGTCAAATCCATACATAAATTTTAAATTAAATTTATTTTAAAAATTCTTAAAATATTTAAAATTTTTATTTTTTGAAATCCCTCAACACGTCATTTATGAATTAAAAAAAAAGAATTCTTAAACTACAATTAGTATGTATATATATATATTTTTTTTCTTTTTGAGATTCCCCTATTTATAAATTTATCAAAATGTTTTTAATGGTATATTTTTGTAAACAAACATACTCCAGTTAGTTTACTTTCTCTACTTTTTGAATATGTTTTTTTTTTGTTACAAGTTTATCATAATTAATTTTAAATGACTTGTGAACACTATGTTTAAATTAAGTTATACTGATATATAATAAAAGGTGGAGATGTGATAAAATGAAGAATTAAAATAAAATTTTGGTAATTAAAGAATTTCATATAATAAAAAATATTTAAAAATATGTCACAAATAAAAAATAAAATTGAACGTACATTAAAAGTTTGAAATAATATATACCCACCATGACATTATATGATACATGGGATGTCATAATATGATACATGATCCATGGCATGATGTGTCGCATGAGGCATGGATGTTTGAATTACGGACCATAGCAATAGTTTTTATTTTATTTTATTAAAAAATATTTATTGTGTGTGTGGAATTAAGCATGTATGAAATGGGTTAGAGGTTAGGGTTCGAGAATCCGATGGAATAATTAAGAGTAATAATTATAAGGGCGGCTATTTGCACCCCGGATCTACTAAATAAACCCCAAGTTCTAGATATACCCCGCTAAAATTAAAAGTTAAACATATAAATTGCTAAATACACACCATTTAAGACTACTTTACCCTTTTAATTAATTAAACCCTAATTACTAAAACTAATTAATAAAAAAAAGAAGAAAGAAACGTCGGTGAAGGAAAGAAGAAGTCGACGTTGCGACTCCGTAGAAGAGAAAGGAGAAGAAAAGAAGAGGTTGACGTCCCGACTCCATAGAAGAGAAAAAAAATGGAACATTAGAACGACATAAGGTAAGAGAAATAAAAAAGACATATGCATATAAATTCTAAAGTTGCAAACGTGGGTATTCCTAGAGTGCAGATGCATACAATGTCACCGGAGAAGTCAACATACTCCCTGTAGGCACCTGAATTTTATTGCCTATTAAATAAAATATGTGGCAAATTAATGCAATAATTATCAATTAATTATTTATTTATTAAGGAATTTAAATAAATCAATTACTAAAATAAATGAGTAAATAATTGATAATTAAGCCTTATCCAGTCCAGCAGGCTTAATTAAAGGAAAAAAGCCCAACATATCTTTTAAAGGAGAAAATATCTCTCAAGTGGTTATTTTCTCTACATATAAATAAGGGCCTTCAGTCCTCATTCCAGACACACCAAAAACATCTGAAGACGCGTTTCTGAAGAGATCAAGAATACGAGCAGTGCTCCCTTGAGATCTTCAAGCATCTTCAAGTCAAGACTTAAGATCTTCAAGCATCTTCAAGTCAAGACTTAAGATCTTCAAGCATTTTCAAGTCAAGAACGGTCTGCGATCAGAGATCAAGGTTCTAAGCCCCTCCGACCAACCGCCTCCGATCAGAGATCAAGATTCTAAGCCCCTCCGATCCGGCATTCTTCCATCCAACCGCCTCCGATCAGAGATCAAGGTTCTAAGCCCCTCCGATCCGCGCGTTCTTCCATCCAACCGCCTCCGATCAGAGATCAAGGTTCTAAGCCCCTCCGATCCGGCGTTTTTCCATCCAACCGCCTCCGATCAGAGATCAAGATTCTAAGCTCCTCCGATCCGGCGTTCTTCATATCAAATTCATCCAGCAGTCTCCGTGAAGTCAACGTTCTACCAAATTGAACAGCATTCTTCACAATAAATCTTCAAGTCAACGTTTTATCCGAACAAAGGCTCGACGCCTCCGGATAAATATTTTAAAGCTTCAAGTCAACCCCGAGCACGGACAAGCTTCATCCGAAGATCCGGCTCAAAAAGTTGATAAAGTCAAAGAAGTCAACTCAAGAGGGGAATCAGAGGATAACTAGAAATTGTTTACTTAAATTCTCAAGTTTAATCCATCTCGGATTATCATTGTAATATCTTTTGTGTTTATTATTTTAATAAATACAAATTTTGATGTTACAAATTTTGGCACGCCCAGTGGGACATTTTCTACCTCTCATCTCCTCTCTTCGAAAGTTTGAAAGTACAAAGTATGGCTCCTCTCAGGATTGCCATAAGAAGATCTTCTACCTTGAAGCCTTCAGAGCTGCAGACTGAAAAGATTCAAAGAACAACTCCACTCAGGATTGCGATACGAAGGTCTACTGCCTCAAAACCTTCAGAGTTGCAAACTAAAGATGTTGAAGTAGTTATAAGGAGTATGTCTGAAGTCTCCTTAGAGACAAACCACGTAGTGGGGACTGTTCTCGATAAGCCAATGCACGACGTCAAAGATGGTGAAGAGGACTCTATCTGCCCAACTCCTCGATCCATAGAAAGTTTGGCGTATGACTCATTCATAGCCTACGCCATGGCAACAAATGCTTCGTCTGTCGAAAAACAACTGGCAAGCTTGACTCAATCTGTTGCTGCACTCACCAAACAGAGCCAAGAACAAGGTCTGTTGATATCCAAACAGATGAAAAAGATGGAGATAGCACAGACAAGTCATGTAAATGAGAAACGAGTTGAGGATGAAGACGAGGAGGAGGACTTCGCGAATCACCATCCATATGAAATAAATCCAGTTGAGGAAGTGATACAAATTTCAGCTGACGGAATGCTCTCTATGAATCAACTGAAGAATATCGTACTAGAGACGATAAAAGACAAGTTTAAAGGGAGCTCCAAATCTTCTGTTGCTTACAATAAGCCATATACGAAGAGAATTGACAACTTGAAGATGCCAGTTGACTACCAGCCTCCTAAATTTCAACAATTCGATGGTAAAGGCAACCCAAGACAACACATAGCGCACTTTGTCGAGATATGCAATGATGCTGGAACCTTTGATGATCACATGCTCAAACAATTTGTCCGCTCGCTGAAAGGAAATGCTTTTGATTGGTATATCGACTTGGAAGCTAACTCCATCTACAACTGGGGGCAAATGGAAAACGAGTTTCTCAATCGCTTCTACAGCACTCGAAAGACTGTTAGTATGATCGAATTGACTAACACTTGCCAGTGGAAAGAAGAGCCAACACTCGATTATATTAATCGATGGAGAAATCTAAGCTTGAATTGCTAAGATCAATTGTCTGAAGTCTCTGCCATCAATATTTGCATTCAAGGGATGCAATGGAGTCTGTGATACATCCTTCAAGGGATTCAACCAAAGACTTTTGAAGAACTAGCTACAAGAGCTCATGATATGGAGTTAAGTATGACATCAAGTCATTTCGAATTGCCAAGCAACAACTCTTATGAATTTGAAGACATTTCACTTGATGAACCTCTCGAGGAGGAATCACATTCAAAGAAGCTGGTGTCAATAAAGATTCAAAGAAATGAAGTTAAAGTAAGAGAAAGTAATGCACCCGATGATTGGGGGCAATGAACTATTAACAAAGTCAATGCTCCTCGACACGAGCATAAACTGTCCACATGTTATACTCCTTGATACGAGTTAAAACTATCTAAAATTTCTCAAGAAATGCTCCTCGACACGAGCATAAACTGTCCACATGTTATACTCCTTGATACGAGTTAAAACTATCTAAAATTTCTCAAGCAATGCTTCCCGACACGAGCAAAAATTATCCACATTATGCTCCTTGATATGAGTTAAAATTATCTAACTTAAATCAAATATCCTTGAGAATAGACGAAACTCTCTGCATGTTATGCTCTTTTGATAGAGCCTAAACTATCAAACTCAAATCAAATCTCCTTGAGAAGAGACGAAACTCTCTATATTTTACGCTCCTTGATACGAGTCTAAACTATCAAACTCAAATCAAATCTTCTTGAGAAGAGACGAAACTCTCTATATGTTATGCTCCTTGATACGAGCTTAAACTATCCCACTTAAATCAAATTTTCTTGAGAAGAGATGGAACTCTCTACATGTTACACTCCTTGATACGAGATTAAACTTTCCAACTTAAGTTCAAGACTCATTGAGAAGAGTATAAACTGTCTACAAATCAAATTGAAGACTCATTGACACGAGTATAAATTGTCAGCAAATTCAAGTTCAAAGCTCTTTAACGCACGAGCATAAACTGCATGTTACTCCTGGCCCGCACGAGTATAAACTGTGTACGGCACCCCCTATTCAAACCAAATCATGTCCTTTTGAACTATGTTATGACTTGATTCTCTGTGAAGAGGTACGTAGCCGCTTAGCACTTCACTAAGTTCAGTCATAATTCAGGCTATTCGTATCAATTTGCTGAGACAAGCAATAAAATTCAGTCATGTTGATCAATAATGGAGTGTCGCAATTTGTTCACTTCAACGCAAAGGCGTCCGTGAACAAAGTGCGAGGGGGCATTTGTAGGCACCTGAATTTTATTGCCTATTAAATAAAATATGTGACAAATTAATGCAATAATTATCAATTAATTATTTATTTATTAAGGAATTTAAATAAATTAATTACTAAAATAAATGAGTAAATAATTGATAATTAAGCCTTATCCAGTCCAGCAGGCTTAATTAAAGGAAAAAAGCCCAACATATATTTTAAAGGAGAAAATACCTCTCAAGTGGTTATTTTCTCTACATATAAATAAGGGCCTTCAGTCCTCATTCCAGACACACCAAAAACATCTGAAGACGCGCTTCTGAAGAGATCAAGAATACGAGCAGTGCTCCCTTGAGATCTTCAAGCATCTTCAAGTCAAGACTTAAGATCTTCAAGCATCTTCAAGTCAAGACTTAAGATCTTCAACCATCTTCAAGTCAAGAACGGTCTGCGATCAGAGATCAAGGTTCTAAGCCCCTCTGATCCGGCGTTCTTCCATCCAACCGCCTCCGATCAGAGATCAAGATTCTAAGCCCCTCCGATCCGGCGTTCTTCCATCCAACCGCCTCCGATCAGAGATCAAGGTTCTAAGCCCCTCCGATCCGTGCGTTCTTCCATCCAACCGCCTCCGATCAGAGATCAAGGTTCTAAGCCCCTCCGATCCGGCATTTTTCCATCCAACCGCCTCCGATCAGAGATCAAGATTCTAAGCCCCTCCGATCCGGCGTTCTTCATATCAAATTCATCCAGCAGTCTCCGTGAAGTCAACGTTCTACCAAATTGAACAGCATTCTTCACAACAAATCTTCAAGTCAACGTTTTATCCGAACAAAGGCTCGACGCCTCCGGATAAATATTTTAAAGCTTCAAGTCAACCCCGAGCATGGACAAGCTTCATCCGAAGATCCGGCTCAGAAAGTTGATAAAGTCAAAGAAGTCAACTCAAGAGAGGAATCAGAGGATAGCTAGAAACTGTTTACTTAAATTCTCAAGTTTAATCCATCTCGGATTATCATTGTAATATCTTTTGTGTTTATTATTTTAATAAATACAAATTTTGTTGTTACACTCCTCAAACTGCCCCCTTCGACTACACTCCGCCTCCATACAAGGTTCCCACCGCCGCCGAACTCTTGGCGAAACGGAGGGAGTTTCTCAGCCCTTCCATGTTCCATGTTCTACTTTTACAGCAAACATACGAGTTATACACTGCAACTCATCACCTCTCTTCTTGCATTGTTATTTCAATTTTCCAACAATTTGACTGAATCACTGCCTAATAATAGGTGAACATTGTCCATGGAAAGACACAGCACTTGTTAGACGAACATGTGTTGTTGCAACCGAATACATATAGTTGTTCGGTTGCAGCAACCGAACACCATATGAATAAGAAATCTTAAGGTGTTCGGTTGCTTCAAGCGAACAAGCATATGAATAAGAAATCTTAAGGTGTTCGGTTGCTGCAACCGAACAAACATATGATTGTTGTTCATATGCTTGTTCGGTTGCAGCAACCGAACACCTTAAGATTTCTTATTCATATGCTTGTTCGGTTGCTGCAACCGAACACCATATAAATAAGAAATCTTAATTTATAATTTATAAAGGGATATTTACGTCTTAACAAATATGAGTATTTTAATCCTATAAAATTTATGGGGTACATTTATTAAAATTTGGGTGCAAATAGTCGCTCCCTAGTTATAATTAGAAAAAGTATTAAAGTATAATTAAAATGGTGGGGGGCCTAGCAAGAAGTGATGTGATGGTGCGTCCACTCCACGTCATTCATACTTGGAGTTGGAGCAACGTTGGACCTTTGAAGTATTTTTTTGCCCTCGTAATTTCTACTAATTTTAGTTGAATGGAGATTTTGTCTCTATTAGGCCACATTAATTTAATTTAATTTAATTTAATTAATTTATTTATCTATTGTAATCCGTACTTGATCTTAATCTTTTAATAGATTTATTTTTAAAAAATGTGTGATTATTGATGAAAATATTTCTCATGTTCAATATGAACTAGGTTATGTTTGTTTATATATGCCTTTTATTTTAAATTTATTAAAGTGAATTAATTCTAAATCCATAATTGTCGTTCATATTTGAACTAAAACACAAACATAGTTCGAAGATTGTATAATTTATTAATATCATACGTCTTAAACTCAAGTTAAAGATCATGATATCATTATAAAAAAAAAGTCATTTAACCAACAATATCAGTCATAATTTTAATTAAAATTTTCATTCTCACCTGTATACACAAAATATTTTACCATTTACTTATTACTAAAACAAAGATTAAATTACACAAATTTTTTTAACAAAAAATAACTTGTTAATATTTTTTTTTAAATAATAGTAAAATTTTACACCTATATCTCAATTTAGAGCTATTAAATTATAGAATGGTTCCATGTAAATTTTATTCTTTCTAAGTGACAAATTATTAATTTATTCGAGCTTTATAAAATTAAACAATTTTTTTAGATGAGGAACTAACATTTATCTTCGAAAAACCAAGTGTATCATCTCTCATTCCATACGAATATTTGCACCCATTTTGTTGAATTAAATATATGGAAATAAAACAGTATAAAGTAGTATATTCTAGAAGAGCTGCCTAACCTTAATAAAGATTAAAATAAATCTTTCTATTAATTAACTAAATCACATAAAGTCTTAAATCATATCGTACGAAAATATTTACAAGGAAAAGAACTTTTGGGCTAGTTCAAAAAGTCGCGATAATATAATTGATGTCCCCAAAAGACTGCTACACACGCGCACTATATTATTTAATTTATTAATTAATATATAATTATTAAATTGTGACTAGCCTAAAAAACGTAAGAGAAACTCTCAATACGGATTTTTTGTGTGACGGTTGTGAGACGAGTTAATCCATTACTAAAGTATGTTTATTATATAGTTAAAATATTATTTATTTATAGTTAAAGTATGTCAATAATGAATCATATTATAATATCTTAAAATCATACTTTAATTCATCATTTATCATACTTTAGAAAACATACTTTAACAATCATTAAACACACTTTATCTATATAATAAGCATACTTTAACACATCTCACAAATCGTCTCACATATGTAATGTCTCACCAGAGAATTTGTCAAAACGTAATTGTATTTTCAACTATATTTATTGATGAGTTGAATTCTTTGAAGGCTTTAACAAAAACATGGGAACACATGAATGAACGAGGAATATAATTTGACCCCCTCCAAATCTTGGATAAGATCAAGAATAGTCTGATTTAATTTTTCAAAATATACAAGAAAATATTAATTTAATATAATATATGGGGCACCCACTAACACCAGAATTGAAAATTTCCATGTTTATTAAAAAGTCAAAATAATACCATTTCTTGTTAACATGAATTGTACTATAGTTTGAACTTTGAACAACCGGTGGGTGATGAGAAGGGATCCGAAAAAGACTAGAGAGATGGGTTTCTTATTGGAGAATTTTTTTTAATTAAAGTATTAATTTTGGGTTTTAATTGGGCCATTTTAATTGTATAAATTTTAAATTAAATAAATTGAAAACAATCAAATTTGGGTTTTAATCATTTATTAGCCTCGTTATAGGTTTAGTGATACAAACAATGGAAGCCCACAAGAATGAATATTTCAATTTATATATTCAAGAATTTATTGTACATGGTTTATTAATTAATAATTAGATCTCACAGTTTGCGTCATCGTCATTCATAAGCTATCTTGAAGTATAATTTTAAAAATATAGTGTGTATTAAGTTATTCAATGATTTTAAATTTTGTGCTTCTAGAATAGAATTTGAATTTAATTAAGTTGCTTTAGCTGGATTAGTAATTTAAAAATATTTTAATGTAATTATGCAACTAAACAAGAATATAATTGCAATATGGAGTATTTCTTCTTCAGATAATAATTAAATTCGTTTGTAATAAATCATTATATAATCTTCGAAAATTTTAATAGTATTAATACACATAATAAGGGTAATTCTGGAGGTTTATAAATTTAGTACTATATGATATAATCCCAGGGGTTAACCTAGTAGTGAGAACTTGAGGTACCTAATGATAAAATTCAGTTGCAATCGACCATTGAGGGGGTCAGTTCATACAAAACGCCTTGAAATGGGGGTCCCCCTAGTGGACGGTGAGTTCTGGCCTCCCCCGAATTAGTCGGTTGTACTCCTTCCGTCCCGTCCAAATGTCACCGATTGCTTTTTGTACGTAGATTAAGTAGTATTATTATTTTATGTATTGTAGATAGTTATATTAGTAGTGAGTGGATGAGTATTATTATTTTATGTGTTGTGAGTAGTTGTATTAGGGGGTGTTTGGTTGAAGGTTATGGAATATAAAGAATGAGAATGATAGTAGAGGGGATGTTTGTTTCTCTATTATCATTCCATGAACAGTATTTTGATTCCCACAAAATTGGGAATCATCCCTTCCTCCCATTTTTGGGAGGAATCACTTTAATTCCATCCAACTTTTATTCCAATTCCTTTTCCCATTCCACTCAAAATGACAAACACTCCCTTAATAGTGAGTGGTGGACTACCTTAATAATGAGTGGTGGACTATATGTGGTACATTTTTACTAAAAGTGGGAAATGAAGATATTTGAATGGGACGCCCAATATAGTAAAATGGGGGACCTTTTGGTGGGACGAGAGGAGTATATGATATGATGGTAATTAAAAATTAAAAAGTTAATTTTTAAATACAATTATCAATCATTTTAAAATTTAATGATTTAAAATTTATCGGATATAGCACCAGTATTCCAGGTGTACGCACACTCATAATTTAGATATGAAAAAAATTGTACATATAAAGTTAACCAGTGATGTGCTATTTGATTAGAAGTTTAATAAATAATACTATTGTATCTTGAAAAATTATCATAAAGTTTTCAAAATGATGGTATAATCAATAAATAATAGGAGTATAATATTTTGAAATGTTATTAATATTTAAACTCGTTCAACATATTTATTCAAATAAATAGCATACAATATAAAAAAAAAATATTATATATAAGTAAAAAAATAAATATAAAAAATAAAAATTTTGAATTACAAGTATCAGTTGTGATTATGTTAATTATTACTCCTATTATTTATAAAGACACAATTAAAAGAGAGCTGAAAATTTCACCCAATAAGAACAAATTGATGAGCCGTAGGCCCATAATAATAGCCCAGTCCAGCCATATCTCAAAAAATATACTCCTTTGTTAAACGGTCTGAATTTTTGAGCTGATTTGGGCTCATCATCATTGATTTAAACCCAATAAAAATTTGCAATATTTCTGCCCATCATGTTATAATTTAATAGGGCCTAATGAGCCCTGAAAATTCAATGTACTAAAACCCACTGTACTTGATCGTTTTCTGAAAAATCCAAAACCCATATTGTTGGGTTTTACCAGAATCAGTTTCAGGATTTGGGCTGAACTTCAGACACATTCTCTGTTGAATTGTTTTTAATCTTTAAAAAATCGAAATGTGAATCCAAAATTTGCTTTGGAACCCAATCCTGTGGGCTCATGATGTCTAAACAAAATTTTAATGATTTTACAGCAAAAGTAATTCATATTTAAATTAGATTGGAAGTATAATTTAAAAATAAAATAAAATAGAGGTATAATTAAAAAAAAAACAATCTGAGTGATAACAAATTATGAAAACGGTGTAACTGTAAGATGGTCTCACACAGGATTTATCCTATTACTTTTCATCATGTTGCTTTTCACTAAAATATTATATTACGTTTTATCCGTCTCACATAAATCATCTCATATAAATTTTTGCCCAATAGAAAAATAGAAGTATTAACAATGAGTGCTAAGGGATAAATAATCATCTATGCATGCATCTTCATTCACTTGACAAAAGATAACAATACAAGTATTATAAAACTAAAACTTCAACTTTTTGAGAATCATGAATCTCGTTAATTGTTTTTTTTTTTTTTTTCATAATTTAAAAAAAAAAATCTGTCATCGAAATTGAAAAGTTGAGGTTGAGTGGGTGCGAAACTAAATCAATGTAGCGTCCACTTCATATGTAGTTTACATTTGTGATTCATATTTAAAGAGAAGTAGATTTGTCCACTATATATTTTGCGTTTGTTTTTACATGTAATTTGCAAAATGAAATAATTAATTATTAAATGACTTGTATGCTAACCACACTTCAAATCACAAGAATGATAGCTAAAATAATAGGACATGATATGATGCAATTGCAACGGGCAAGTCTATAGATTTTATTTCTCACATACTTTACTACATGTTATTTAATCAACTAAACAATTAGTAAAAAAAATATAACATCAAAATAAAATGAGAGTCGAGAGATACCGTCTCGTGATCCATATTATAACAAATTCATTAATCAAAATTGAAGAAAAGTATTAAATATAATTTAATCGAAACTAGTAGAACTCGTAATCACGAGATTTTTGGTGCGATATTATTCTCGAGCGGTATAAACAACTTAGAAATAAATTAGAACCACTAAAAAAGTTGATGGGAGTTCCAATGAATTGCTTACAGTTGCATATAATCTTTAATATAGATCCATCGAAATTAACCTCCTCAAATTAGTCAATCTACGAATTGGATACCCGTGCATCAAAAAAATATAAATTAATCGAAATTAGTAAAACTTGTAATCACGAGAACCCCTAGAAAAAGTTGATCCGTGCTCCAATGAAGTGCTTACAACTGGTTGGATAAAACTTTGTCCAAAATCTAGATGTATCGATTTCTTGTAGAAAAATTTCAACTGAAAATGACCAAATAATATTTTAATAAATTATTTTTAATGGCGTTTTCGATCTTAAAATCTCACACTCTTGGATGAGTATTCAGAATAAGCCTCTACTCTAATCTCAGAAACCATGATTATTTATGTGGTTGACGATGCTTCTCCAACCTTCTTCTTATTCTACTGTCTCATCTTTTTCCTCTTTTCCCTTGTTCTCTTCCGATTCGTCGTCGTTTTGATCTTCCTCTTCTTCGTCTTCCTCCTCTGCTCCAACCTCGTTCACCTCCTCTCTCATCTCCTCTGTCCTTAAAAATCTTTCAGAATTCTTATTCTTCCTTCTGCTCAAACTCTAAGCGCTGATCTTTACTCACTCAACTCCCAACCCTGTTCTTTTCTTTGATGTATCATAAAAAACGCATTAGTTATGGGTCTTTGTGAACTTCTGTCGAACAATACACGGGCAGTCGGGCATGGTGTAAGATCACTTAATAAAGATAAAAAATTTGCGCGATTTACGATATAACTCCTTCATCTGCAGTTGTTTATCTTGATGATGTATGATGCAATCGAGGGTGGTGATAAAGGGGACGATCCGACGATGCAACTGAAGCTGATAATGCCAAAGAAATGGACTCCAATGTTTTGGGTTCGAAACGCTTCTGTGGAGGCCTTGTTTTCAAGGTCGCCGGAGACGGCCAAGCAACGACTCACCGCAGGCCGCCGTCTGCCGGTCTTCAGGTCTCCCTTGCATTGATAAACCGGTGACCATGTTTGAACGCATATCAACTGTTTGATTAAATGTTTATGTAGATTGAGGCATTATTTAAGTGAGTGCTTAAAGTATAATGCTATGACTACATTGTACATCATGTTTTGTATAAGGTTCTATTTTCTAGCTTTGATTGTATGCTTTAATTGCAAAACTGTTAAATAATCATGTGTATTTATACTTCACAATGTGAGCCATAAAACTATTTATCAGTTTGTAGTCTAAAAAGGTTGGTCTATGTGAGCCATAAAACTAGTTGATTTTCTGATAGGAAATCAAGCATATTTACTTGCTTAAAATCATGCATGGATATCAGAAGATTATTACAACTATGGTCCATTTCTAGGTTGGTGTAAAATATAGTATCACCCCAAAGAACTATATTGTTGACGAGTGAGGCTCTTGTGCCCCCAATGACACCGTGTCCTTTTGCAATTTAAACCCCCTACCAATACACAGGTTTAAATAGAATATGGCTGGGGAGGGTTGTGTTCATATGGGGACATGGCGTGTCCTCGAGAGTGTAGGAGCTTTTGCCATTGTTAACACATCAATGTAGCCCGTGGACAATACATGTTAGGATTGGAGAGTGATGGAGATTATGAAAGATTTAGAATAATTATAGTCCAGATATATTAGATTTAATATAATTTTGATTTGTTTTCTTTTATTTGTAATTGTTATTATTACGTTAGATTTTGTTTCACCCATAAATAGATTTGTAATTATTATTATTACGTTAGATTTTGTTTCACCCATAAATAGGTGGTTAAATTATTGTATCCGGAAGTTGAATTTGTTTAATGAAAATAAGAGTTGTCTCATAGCTTTTTTTACGGTATTCTATTGAATCAACTTATTTGAGAAGCATATCTTCCGGTATTCTTTAAGAATAAACGGATTATAGAGTTTGTTCTACGTATTATCATTTTTATTATACGCTCTGGCTGAATCAGTTGGTATCAGAGCCAGGTTCTCGATGTTGGATTCGATATGTCAAGTGGTTTATGATACCTTTTATGATGATCAGTCATCTTATGAAGATAATACTATGCAGATCTACCAACAAAATAATTTGTTGGTGTTCGATCCTGTAAACGATGGACCACCAATTTTTGATGAAGAAGTCGAATTTGTTGATAGTGGTCCATCGATCTTCGATGAGGAAGATGATGGAATTTTTGTCGGTGGCTATGATGGTTCACCTATCTTTGATGAAGAATATTCAGAAGAATCTTATGATGGTCACGATAGCCTACCAAAAAGATATTCAGAAGAATCTTATGATGGTCACGATGAAGAATATTCAGAAGAATCTTATGATGGTCACGATAGCCTACCAAAAAGATATTCAGAAGAATCTTATGATGGTCACGATAGCCCACCAATTTTTGATGAAGAAGACGATGCAATTCTCTACGCTGACTATGATGACCAACAAAAATTTTACAAGGAGATTATCATAGTTCATGACAAATATAATGATGATTTGTTTTATTGCCAGGATATTAAGTCAATGATGCATATGATGCATTTGATCCAAAAGATTCATATTTTGTGAATCTCATAATTAACAGAGATACTTGGAGGTGAACTTCGGAAGAATTTTGGCATATATGAATTTAAAGATGTTCCAGTGCATCTTCGAACTTATTTTGTTTTTGATACGATCAAACACGATTCGAAGGCGAATCATCTCCCAGCGGAGGAGAATGATGGAGATTATGAAAAATTTAGAATAATTATAGTCCAGATATATTGGATTTAATATAATTTTGATTTGTTTCCTTTTATTTGTAATTATCATTATTACGTTAGATTTTGTTTCACCCATAAATAGGTGGTCAAATTATTGTATTCGGGGTTGTCTCATAGTCTCTTTTACGGTATTCTATTGAATCAACGTATTTGAGAAGCCTATCTTCCAGTATTCTTTAAGAATCAATGGATTATAAAGTTTATTCTCGTATTATCATTTTTATTATACGCTCTCGCTGCATCAGATAGCTAGCTAGCTCCTTTGTCTATTAAAACTCCCTTTACTTGAATATTATAAGCATTCATTGAAACAACGATTACACACGTCCGAAAAAAAATCAATGTCTATAAATATGAATACTATAAATATTTGATTTAAAAAATTAAGTTTTTTTCCTCTAAAGTCAAGAATCTAAATTTTTATATTAAAAGTATAATATATGTAATAAAAGTACAATTTTCGAAAATATAAAATTTGGGGACACAATATCCAGAAATACAAGTTTTAGCCTAATTAAAATTAAATTAATCAACCCAAATATATACGGTATAGGTACAATATGGTGAGTCACAACTAGGTACAATATGGTGAGTCACAACTCACAATAGAGGAAATGAATAAAGAAAATGGTCCCAAATATCGGTGAGGCGTAGTTAATCGTAACCTAAATATGTACGTTTTAGGTCCCCCAAAGTCATCATCAGCCGTGTCGGCGTTTTCAATGGTCAAACCTTGTCTTTTCTTTATTTAATTTAATTATTATTAGTATAAATTATCATCATATGACTGTAATTTAATGCCTGATTTTTTAATCTGCATTCTAATATTAATTTTATCTAATTGATATATATTACTTCGAGCTTTACTTAAGGCAAGATAATAATTTAATCTAAACGTTCATGTGAATGATTATATTATTATTATTAGTATAACAATAACAATACAAAGAATACGCGCGAAGATTATATCGCATGTAAAAGTAAAAATGAACTTTTTCTTTAAAAAAATTGCATTTTTATTTTTCAATCTCATCAAAGAGCCATTTTTTAAATGAAATATCTAATGAAGTTTCATGAAATGGACAAAATATCAAAATTTTAATAAAAATTAATTCGAGTAAAAATTAATTTAGGATATTTGAATGTGAGCATTGATTGCATTTTTAACGAACGAAATATATTAATTTTAATTACATTGATAGAAATTTGTCCACATTTTAGTGTATTCAGAAAATTGTAGTGATTAATTGATTATACTTATATTAAATTAGAATGTATATAATTTTTAAGGTGTACAAAGAAAGTTTCTAAAATATTAGTGGGTTGATCTTCCGTTACACAGTCTAATATATATTGGTACAAAAGTGGAATCGCGATCCGCAATGCCAAAGTCAGATAAAGTAATTGTAAGATAAATTATGGTGATTCAACTAATTAATAGAGATTAAATCACCAGCCACAATATATAAAGAGCTCTTTATTTTAAGAGGTTTCTCCCACACTGAAGCAGTGAAATTCGATCCTTAGTTTTTTTTTATCAATAAAAATCATTATCATTAATAAATAAGGGTACAAGATATACCACATAAATACAATTTACATCTAATTTTTAAAGAATATTTTTAATTTTATAATCCTTGATCATTGATATAATATATTACCACTATAATAATTTGAGCTGCCAATGCGGACTAGTTTCAAACATATATTTGCAATATGTGATGATATATTTTACCAAATCTAAAAGTTAGGGTGTAATAAAATCGGGATTACTTTTTATATAAATGGTGAGTTATTCTTTAAAAAATAATTTAGATAATTTTTTATAAAAAAGAGTAATATTACCATAAATAATGATAATTTTTTTTCGAATATTACTATCCATTAAAGAGTAACACTTGTTATTTTAAACAACAACTCATTGCATCATACACCTAGTTTCACCATAATATATCTTTACAAAATATTGGACCAATTATCCATATAGTTTAATGACAATAAATTTGATTGAATATAGAAGAAATAAAACATTTCCATTCTCAACCAAACTAGTACTTAATTTAATTAAATTTGAGTCCTATTAGAACCGCCCGTATTTCAATTTGTATTTAAGTATTAAACTTTTAGAAATTATTGAAATTATATGTGGTCTAAAATGTGCCAAAAAGTAAGATCGTCCAACCATAAATTAACAATAATAATAAAAAATGTATATTTAAGAATTATTCTTCGTTAACCCCATATCTTACAAACAATAGTTACCCTTTATGTGTTTTTTAGCAAACAAAAAAACCCTCTTTCTATATAAGATTACTGTCTTCATATTAGTATTTACGTACGACCGTTTATTATTTTTATTTTATTTTATATAAATAAATACTAGAAATCTCACTTCAGTATGTGTAGACGAAAAGTTTAATTAATTTTTCTTATTTATTTCTCTCAAGATAAGGCGGCATGAATGTGATATGCGACAAAACAATTCGTACACTTTTAATACATCCACAAATTAAACACCCAACCATTTAATTGTCAAGTTGTTTTAGTTTTCTCTTTATGCATAAATGAAGCAATTATTTATTAGTGTCATTCATACCTTAATATTTGACAAGAATTGAAATAATTAAAATGTCTAAATTAATCATAAATTTTAATTCGTGTCACTTTATTGAATGAATAACACATAAAAAAGAGTAAAGAAATTAAATTCAATGTATAAATCATAGAGGCAAGAGTTTAATCAATGAGTTATAATATATCACATCAAAGTATAATAGGGAGATCGTATGAGCTCTAATTTAACATCAACTCATCATAAATTAATTTCCTCTTCTTTTTGCTGCAAGCTGTCATCACATGATTTGATTTGGAGTGTACCATTTTCACTCATTTGAGGGAGTTACATTAATATTAATCCTAACTTATGTATCCATATATATGAAAATTGGATCATAAAGATTACGCAATATTTCCGCGTCAAAATAAAAGAGAAGACCAAGAAACACATTCATTAATTGCACCAATCTAACACTGAGTTAACATAACTCCCAATACCCAATTTATTCATTACCTCAATATCCACGAACCTTCATCCTGCTTCCCCAATTCATTCTTCACAACATACTATAAATTCAAGAATTCCCTCCACAACTCTTTAAACGACTTATAATTTGAAATAAAAGAAAAGAAAAAAATAAAATCTTTTGCACTACATCACCTAAAACAAGCTCAACAATGGCCGTAGAGAGGAGAAACTGCTTGATTGCTGTCAAACAATTCATGAAGAGGCTACAAACCCATCTCCACCTATCAAGAAAGGTTGAAATATTCGGAGAATTCGAAATGGGGGAAGAGGGTGTGCCGGATGATGTTAGGGAAGGATGCTTCGCGGTCGTTGCAAAGAATGAAGAGGAGAAGCCCATAAGGTTTGTTGTTGAATTGTGTGTCCTAAAACATCCGGCATTCTTGAGGTTGTTGAAGATGTGGCTGAAGACGAATACGGGTTTCATCATAGGGGCGCCGTGCAAGTACCATGCCAACCCGAGGAGTTACTTAGGATCATACAAGAGAAGGTCTACTGAAGTTGGTGAATGTGCATCAACATATTCTTTCATTCTTTTTCTCTTTTTCTTCTATATTAATTTATGGATACAAGTAATAGGTATGAGGAGTTGAACATAGGAAGAAGGTGAAGCATATTTAATATTTATGTTATGATTTTGTCTTCGAATATCATGTAACATGTGTGATGAAATTGTCAATATAGTTGCAGCTAACTTTGCAAATTTAGAATGAGAGTAATAGCTTACTTTCAAGGCTCACTTGATCCTAACACAATCTTTATAATCATAACCGCATGTTTTCAAAAGATGCATACAAGTTCACAAGAAGAAGAAGCTTCAAGCTACATTTCTTGTTTCTTCCCTTCTTTGGGGGTGGGGTGGGGTGCGTGAGAAAATTTAAAGGGGTGAAGGTTAAAAAAGTCCAGATTGAAACCAGTGATGATGAGTAGAGGGCGACTCAAGGGAAGTAGGTACGCCAATTGAAGTAGTACGAGTCTCGTACTTCCTTGGGCATCTGATTCCACTGCAACAAAATCAAAATGAAACCTTAGAAACAAAATTAGTAAAATCTGCAGAAGCCAAAATGTTGCAGCATGTGAATCTTTCAACGTACCTTAAATTTGTAAGGTTGTTTCTTCTCACGTGCTTTCTTCCAGTGATATTGCTCGAAAGCATTGCCTTGTCATGCCAACTGCGTCATAATATGAAACATGCTCTTCAGCCAAACGAATATCGAAATGCTTCACAGATTCAGACACTGTTACTTTAGCAACAAAATGGAAGTCCAACATAAATAAAACTTTGAATAGTTTTAAGTGGAGAAAATAATAGGTGTTGCAGAAGCATTTCTACAAGATAAATGGACAATCCAATCAAAAGCAGAACACTATCTCTCTCTCAGTAACACAAAGAAACTGTTAAAACAGATTTCTGAATGTGCAATGGGTCAATGGTCTTATCGAACTACTTGAAATAGTTCCGCAGACATTCACAGCCACAATGAATGTTATTGATTCCACATTAAAAGAGGCAATTTGAGGCAACAATGTATGAAACAGGGCATGATTACAGGAACATCAATTGAAGGTAAGATGTAAAGTCTCAGCTGAGAACTGTCCAAGGATGGAGAAGGATCAGTGATTCTAAAAAGAATAGATAGTCATTGTCTCAGCAGATAAAAGAGGGGCTGTAAGTGTAATACTAAATGGTCTTACAGATCAAACACATGGAACAAAAAACAAAGGGAAGTGAACATTCAATTAAATAATAGTGTTTTGAATAATTATAATTTTCCTAAAATTAATAAGAGGAGATGCTTGTCTCTCCCACTCCCACCCAAAAGCTCAAATTTTAATTCACAGAAATCAGTATTAATGGAAAGAGTCAGCGATGAATCAGTGCATGCCTGTCTTCCAGTACAGAATCCCTTCTTCCATGACATAGCCGTTAGATTTAAGAAACACTTAATGGACCTTGTCTTACACACGAATTTTCACAAGGATGTTATGAATTTTCATGCAACACTAAACGAAGTTTCACGTACAACTGACAGAAGGATGTTATAGCTTGAAGGCACATTTAACTGGGATTGTCCGCTTGTATGTGTGATGTATGAACACATATCTGTTATCTTAAGAAAATAAAAAGGGATCAGGGTCATAAAAATGGACTAAAAGTAATATTGAAATGCGATGACAAACACACCATGTAGTTCACACATTTGGTTACGAAAGTAACCGCATCTGGTTTCCTGGTGTTGACAACTCAGGATCATTCCACTAATTTCCTATGAATGGTTAGGTTACAAGAGTTAGACACCTTATAACGAGAGAACCAACCCTACCACCATTATTTTAGACAAATTGAGCAAGTCTTTCAGGCTAGTGCAATTACAAGAGTATGTATATTAGAAAGTGTTCTTCCTCGACTCACATAAGCCATATAATAGTAAAATTGCCAGTAGGAAAGAGGGATTCTTTACCAGAGACTCCACTAGGGTTTTATAACCAACAATCAAAACTTATCATTATATACCTGGCATTACATTTACATACATAGCAGGAAGTATGAATTACGCTTGAAAGATCTTGACTCCATAAAAATCTTTCTTATAATTCAAACAACTCTACAAAAATGCTAGTATTACATTTTGACGTCGAGAGTAAAATCAACACTGTCGTAAATTCAGATGAAATGCCTCTAATTCCAATTAAAAGGGGTTCAATTCAGCAAAACAAAATTCAACGCTTGAACAAAAAGCACACAAACACGGATTAAAACGTATAAATAAAACGAGTAAGATAGAGAGGAATGGAGGAATACTTGAATTGGTTAGAGAGTTGCCACATGTAAGGATTAATCCAAGTGAGGGCAGAGAAGGCGGCGGACCCGACCCATATGTTCACGAACCTGTCCGGGTCAGCGTGTGGAACTCCCGGGTCGCCCCGATATGCGTTTCCAAAGTACTTCTCCATTGATTCCCTCTCTCCTCTTCACTCGCTGCCTCCACGATACGTATACCTTATCTGATATTGATGATGATGATCTTCTTTGGGCATGACCTTATTCCAGGGCCTCAAATTTCTCTTGGGCTTGTTTTTACTTTTAATTATTATTTCGGGGCACTATTGTCAGCCGGGGCTTTGCGAAGGCACCCAAATCATAAACAAAAAAATGTGTGAAATTTCAATTATATCCCGAATTGTTTTTTTAAATCCTAAATCATTTATTACATTAAAAAAAATGCTTTGTACACACACTCACCACTACACCTAAAACACACTAAAAATACTATCACACATCACGCGCACTAATACAAGAATGAAGAATGGAGAAAAAGATAGAAAAAAAGGTTTAAATGCAACACCAAATCTCACTCATTCTCGTAATCTTTGCAAAATTATTCGTATATACAGAAATATGGTTTACTCTCGAAATATTTTTTCATATAACCATGAATAGTGTGAGCTATCATTAAAATTTTTAAAACCCTAGTTTTATGGTTTAGCGCTGGAAAGAAATCATTTCTTAGTTATATGAAGTATAGTGATTTGTCGAAACAGTAGGTTTTACACTATATTTTTTCTACAAAATTGTGCATTGTGCGATTTAAAAAAAATAATCCTGTAATCCTGTTAATATTCACAAAAAATTTCATGTCTGATTTGCTGAAAAAATTTATAAATTTCGATCAATAGTAGACGAAATTCTACTAGTATATTACGGCTGAATATAGATCGAAATTTTACGTAACAATTCGACGACCAATGAACGAAATTATTGTAAAATTTCACTTACCTCTAATCGAATGTGGGATTATGATGTCGGAAAAGGAAAACACTTGCACTTTGAGAGGGGACTTTTTTAAAGTTCATGATTAAGAGAGAAAGACGGATGGGTTTCAATCCAAGCAAATTAAGATAAATAGGCCCAATATAAATTTTGTTCTTAATTAAAGCCCATTAAATTCCCTTACTTGCGTACTATACATAATTTTTTTTTTAAAAAAAATTCGACAGTTTATCAATGAAATTTTTACAAATTTTCGGTGATTTTGAAGCTGAAATTTAATAAGAATTTCGGCAGACCAGTATTGAAATATTAAAGCTTCGATTTTAACAACCCAAACAACATTCAACTCTAATTTATGTTATTATCATCTACTAAATTCAAATTACATTCATAATTTATCAATTCACCAATAATTTGTCAATTAACTACACAA
Source organism: Pogostemon cablin (assembly GCA_023678885.1). Taxonomy (NCBI): domain Eukaryota; kingdom Viridiplantae; phylum Streptophyta; class Magnoliopsida; order Lamiales; family Lamiaceae; genus Pogostemon; species Pogostemon cablin. Next base: position 4,694,106 of record CM042983.1, read on the forward strand.
TTTCACTAATCCACAAACCTAATAATGCAAAACATGATTTTGAGGAAGAATACAATGTAATTACTTTTGATTAATTGCTTGGCTTGTTTCATATTTTGATGTTTTGAATATGAAATTAAGGTTCTCTTCTCTCTCTCTCTTTTCTTCACGGTGCTTGTGATGTGTGAATGAATGATTGTGTTTTTTTCTATGAGTGTGTATTTTTTGTGTGTTTTAGGTGCAGTGATAAATGGGTGTACAAAGCAATGTGTGTGTTTCTTTTTTTATTTTAATGTAATAAATGGATTAGGGTTAAAAATTGTAGGGGTAGAATTGAAATCTCACACACCTTTTGTCTTCAATTCGGGTGCCTTCAGCAAAAGCGCGGGTGACAATAGCACTGCCCATTATTTCGAGGTGATGACGATCATCTTTTGGGCCTAAACCTGGGCCTATCTATTTTTGGGCCTGAAATTATATTGGGCTGATTTTTATTTGAATTATTCGTTTTGAGAGGATGTATAATGTATTGGTCTGATTCAATCTTAATAGTATGTGAAAACAAGTGAAAAGTGAAGGTGAGAAGTAGAATTATGTTATAACGTGAGGACTAAAGTGCAATAAAGAACAATTTTCTATCCGTTATAACGCTTGATTAATTATGGAAAGTGTAAACCCCTGACTGCTGATTAAGTACCAAAGAAGATGAATCAGGTTCTAGATTTCCCCCAACTAAATCTTCTCCACTTCAACCGTTTGAATTGCCGATGTTACGCCTTCCATCATCACATAATTTCATCGCGTAAATCGCGTTTTCATCGCACGAATCTGTCTGCACATTATAAACAGAAATGCAGCGCCATTCTTTCTTCTTCTTCAGGTTGTTTTTATTTATACGTTTAATTTCGTGTAATTCGTAACCAGGTTTTTTATGTGATTAGATTTAACTAAATGCTTTTTTTTTTTTTTACATTAATTTGATGATAGATAGTAAAGCGATTGAGCTGGCTGAAGGCTGATCATTCACTTGTGCTAGAGGTAAATAGATTTAACTGATAATTGAATTTTGTTTTCTACTAAATTCTTGATGCTGTTAATTTTATGTGGTTTGAATTTCAATTTCAATTTCAATTTCAATTTCTGGATGATCTCTTTCTTAAGTTGGAGGAAAGTAAAAAGAGTCTTGTTAACAAGTTAACATGCAATGCCTACGTGAGTGCACTTACTTTTACTGCAGCCTTTGAAATTTCTGAGATTCAAAGACTTCCTGTACCAAAACATTGAAACATAATTGGAATGGAAAGATAGAAATCTCTCTGTTGTGTTGAATTTGTGCTGGATGTGGAGTTGCTAAATTAGCTTTTACATAATTTTTTTTAGGATGCAGATAGTGATGGCGAAAAATTCATTGAATTCCCACATGTACAATCTCTTAGGAATTTTCCAAAGGAGGAGCTGTTCAGAAAAGTTGTCATGGTCAGGTTTGATGCAATTATCTTTCTTTATGGAATGAAAAAACATGAATCATTGCCAGCATATGCCTTTTCCACCATTAAGTATTTGTTCGAATTGGGTGCCAAAGTAATTCTGGTTGGTAGCTGGAATGAGAACAGAAATTCTAGGTCTCAATCAAAGCCATGTCTCTCGATAGAATCAGTTGCAGGTCGGCATTTAATTCTACTGATACAATGATTGTGCTAGTTATATTCAGTATGATTTTGGTGTAGTTACATCTTAAGTTTCTTTGTTAAATGTTTTGTTTGTGTTTCAGATTACCTGTCATCTATGCTTGAACTTGAAGTTGTTCCAGTGAAACATGTTTCTGAAAACATGCATTCTGATGTGGTAGATAATAAAAGATCTTGCATTCTTCTGCTTGAGAATCTTTACCATGTTAAGGGGGAAAGAGCCAACTGTTTAAAGTTCTCTGAACAACTTGCATCTGGTGTTGATATAATTGTTAATGATGCCTTTTCTGAGTGTCATAAAGTTCTTGCTTCAACAGTTGGTGTGGCTAGCTTTTGTGATGCCTGCGTTGCTGGATTTTATTTTGAGGAGGGCATTTATAAGTTGAAGAAAATCATCAACAGCACTGCAAGGCCTTATGTGGCTATTGTAATGATATCTTCTCTACATAGAATAACTTATTATGAATGATCGATGATATCTTTCTCAATTCTTATTGTATATTATTCTTAGTTTTTCAAATTTTCATGCAGATAGGTGGAGGCAACCTTGCAGATAAAGCTGCTGCTGTGCAGTTTTTGGCAACTATATGTGATGGTCTGGTGTTTGTTGGAAAAATGGCCTTCCAAATAATGCATGCTCTAGGAGTGCCTGTTCCTAATAGATTGGTGGAACCTGGAGCACTAAAAGAAGCTGTCAAGATAGTGGAGTATGCGAAGTCGAGAAACATTCCACTTTGTCTTCCTCGAGATGTTTGGTGCATCAAAGATCACATTCCAAATAAGATGGAGATAGTTTCTGTTTATACAATTCGTGAAGGTAAATCTGCAACCTTTGTGTTGTTACACCACTGTAACTCCTCAAGTTCATGATCTTTTGTTACACCACAGTAACTCCTCAAGTTCATGATCTTACTTTTTTATAGCAAAAGTGTTTTTGACGCACATGTTATTGGTTCTTGAAAAATTTATTCATCACATTTCATTATCGAACTTATGGTTCCAGGTTGGCAACCTGTTGACATTGGACCAAGTTCCTTAGAAGAAATGACCAATTTGCTTTCAAAATGCAAGGTGCTTATAAACTTCTTAATGATATTTTGAGTATTAGTGTATTTTCCTATAACTGCTCTTGTTGTACTCTCAATTCATATCATTCATCTTTTCTAACCCAAGCTCAGTAATTACCGAGATTTCGAGAAATTCCATTACTAGTTATATCAAAATAAATGCAGGAAGGTATTCTTGTATGACTCCCCCTTTGAAGTATTTTTTTAGCCTGATTTTTCCTTTTTCTCTTGGATGAATATCTGCTCTTTTTGCCAGAAAGTTAGCACTTTGGCATTCATCACTGTTGTCATAGAGATCTAGTTCATAATTCACTTCCTCATAGAGGGATGACTCAATAATGATAGACATGGTTATTATTTTCTGTTTTCTCAGTGGAGCTAATTTATTCATTTCGGTAAATTTCTGGCTTTCCCTGCAAAATGGTGTCCTGTGGACTTTTCATGTATGTGTTTGTCTTGATATGAGCTTTTTTAAGTTCTTCAGAAGATAGTTTGGATTGGGCCGAGGAGATTTAGCACTACAAAAGAGGACAATGGTGGAACACTTAAACTGGTTGAAGCACTTGGTACTTTAAGCAGTTGTGATGTATCTTTTGTTGGGAAATTGGAAATTGAAGAATTACTGGACAAATCTAAGTTTTCTTCAAATGTTAATTTTATTAGAAATGCAGCTGTTGTTTGGGAGGTTCTTAAAGGAGCAAAGCTTCCTGGGCTCATGGCATTAGACAGATTACATCTCTGAAACCAATCTCTCAGTTTATGTGCAAATAACGGTTTTTTAATGGAAATCTTTATAAAGGATCATGTGCCTTGTTGAGCATATATCTATCACATTCTTTCTTCTCCCTTCAACTTAAACTTCAGTTGTTATAAGTTCTGAACTCAATGTCCTTTCTTAACAATGTTCATGTACCTCATAATTCTTTGAACCTTGCACAGGCATACCCTTTTACGGTAGACTGGAGTATGATTTATGATGATCCAATGAGGCCTCTGGTTGTTGATATCGGAAGTGGTAATTTTAACTCAACTAATGCTCGTGCTTATGCTATTGCATATTGTTGCTTGGTTTTTAAATTTACCCGCATCACTTTATGCGTTGCACCAAAATTGTTTTCTGCTATTGCATCTTTGTTACATGAAATCCTCCCAAACTAGCTAGGAAAAACATTTTAAAAACATATACATATTTATGAGATGGCTAAATTATTATATAGCAAAAAAAAAAAAAAAATCAGATTCCCAATTGACCCTACATGAGGAAAAATTAGTATTTTTGCTCTGACATAGTTGATAATATTCAGAAACTATTTTTTTTTTATTAATTGCTCTATGGATTTTTTTTATTCTTTTTTTTTTTGGTATCAATTATTCAGTCTAAAAGATTTGCTAATAGAAGTGAAGTAATATTTGGCTGTTTTGACAGGGAATGGCATGTTCTTGTTCGGAATGGGGACAAGGAGAAAAGATATGAATTTTCTAGGGCTTGAATTAAATGCAAAGGTCTTGCTCTTATAAAGTAATCAATGGTTAATTTTTGTGGATTAAACTAATTGGTGATTTTTTGCGTCCCTCTATTCAGCTGGTGGATCGTTGTATAGATGATATTCATCTTCTTGGTATCCACAATGTGTACGTAGTTTCATTCCTATACTATTTCTGTTCTTTGTTACTTAGAACTGATGATTTATGTCTAAGTGGATAAAAATTACTAAAATTTAGGTCATGTAACTATCACATTTCTTTACCTACACTGATCGTGTAGGTTTAGAGAGAGCTATAAATTCTTGACTAAACAAGTTCCAATGTCCCTCCAGATTGAGCCACAACTTGATTTAGTTGTTTGACTGTTACAATCAAGAATTATAATCAAATATATTGGGTGGAAAGTATTGCATTTACAAGGTAATACTTTCCTGTAACTCTTGTATATTGGAACTTAATGTGATTTAGTAAACATAAGTACTTTTCCAATTTATACCACACAATTCCTTTTTTTTTTTTTTTTTTTTTTTGAGTAGATACCATTCAATTATTGATACTGGAGTAATTGCTGCTACCATTTTTCTCATACTGCATTATGGTAGTGGGTGTGTTGTGGAACTAGAGGAGATGTGGCTGTTCCTTCTTTTATCTATGAAGAATTACGGTTGTGGATATATAACCAGAAATGAAGAAGTTTCTATATTTGAACCTAAATGATTCGCCTGGTCCTTAGGCACTCTCTTACAACAAATGCAACATCAACGTTTTGGTCTATAGTTTCAAGTTACCCTGGGAAGTTGGTTCTCGTATCAATACAGGTAATTTACTGGAATTTTACTTGCTTTATGAACTACTTTTATGCTACTGATCTCCAAGCCCCAAGGACATATAGTTGTTGTTCTTTCTTTGGGTTCCATTTCCTTCTCATGCAAGTTCTTATCTAAATAATTGAAACGAGTCATTATGGTTTCTTACTTTGGAATACTTTTGTGGTTTCAGTGTCCGAACCCAGATTTCAACAAACCACAATACCGGTGGAGAATGTTGCAAAGGTCGTTAGTCGAAGCAATAGTTAATTTTCTAGTTATCGGTGGGAGGGTACTGAATTATTAACCTGTCCCCGCTATTATATCCCCCATATTTTAAGAATTTAATCTAGTTCGTATCTCTCCTAATAAATAAGAAAGTAATATGTTTTAATCAGTAATTGCTTAAGTCAGAAACTGCAGTCCTTTTATATTTTTCTTATAGTGATCTTCTTCTTCTTTTTTTTTTTTTTGCCTTTTCTCATCTTCCTTCCAAAGTCGGCTTACATTACTAACTCCTGATACATTCTTTGATGACAATTATGGTTCGATTAGCTATGTATCATTGACCTGATTTTTTTTCTGTCTTTTTGTCTTTTCAACTGCCGTTCTATGCATGGAAAAATAGGATGCCTTGACAGTTTGACTAACTAAAATAAGTACATCAAATGAATTCAATGATTAAGCTTTCTGAGGCCAATACTTAATGAAATCTTGATGTGTTATTGTTATGCCCAAGACCTGTGAATTACAAGAACTAGAGACACCTATATTTTTTCCTATCTGCATATGCAGGTGTTTCTTCAATCTGATATAGAAGCTGTTGCTCTGAGAATGAAGGTTGATTTCATGGAATATAGTAGAGGAAAGCTTGTAATTGTGGAGGATGCCTCTAATGATGAATTCGGATGGCTGAAAGAGAATCCATTTGGAGTGCCATCAGATTGGGAAATGCATGTGTTAAGTCGTGGTGACCCTATGTTCAGACTTTTACTTTCTAAAGTGGAAGTCAGGGGCTGATCATTTTAGAAATTTTCTTGGTTAAAAGATGTTGGTCGATGGTAATTAATCTCGTTGTTTGGTGGCTATTCCCCTTGCAAAGAGTTGAACTATTGTCCTCTCACTCAGTGGTTGCATCCTGGAAAAAGATTCTCCTGATCGAAGGGTAAGCCGTTATCAAATTGATAAAGAGATGCATAAACTCAAGTAACAGCACTCACTGCAATACACTTTTGAACTTAGAGCAATTTCAGTCATCAAGCATAACTGAGTTAAATACTGAGATGGGCCTCCTTTTTAATTTATCTCCAATTTAGTTCTTGAATAATTGAATTCTTATGTTTTGGGAGAGAGAGGGCCGACCATTCTGAATAGTCAAAATTTCACTGAATTAACATGTTTGCAATTGATCTCTACTTATATAAACTTTTTGTTGCATTTTATCAGGTTGCTTGCTAACCACTGAATGCATCAGACAGTTAATCATGAGCTCCTGTGTAGATATTACAGGTAAGAAATTATTCATTACATTAATTTCCTCGAAAATTTTTTGGACTTTATTCTTTACTGACAATTTGGTCAGTAACAGAGATGGCTACCAGTGTTTAGAAGATGAAGAATTAGGGGAAGTCTTGTGTCTAACCGTCTAATGATGAGACTATTTTACACTTTTTTAATTAATTATCATTTTTTTATTAAAAATGTTATCACTTTTCTTTAAAAATGTTATTATTTTATATTTATTTATATTATAAATCACTATTAATGAAATAGTTTAATGCATCATTATCAATTTTCATCAATGAAGGAGTATCATCTTTAATGTATTATTACTTTTTCAATTGAGTGATTTTCATCAATTGAAAGGTCTCACACAATTACAAAATTATGATGGTACAACTAAAGGATCATGATTTGCCACTTCACATCCTCTTGTTCTTTTTTCACTTATACTTTTTTAACCCAATTATTATGGAGAGTTTAAAACTGAAACTGAATGGAATTGAATTTATTCGCTGAAAAGATATAAACTTGCATCAGATTTAAATTAAAGACCAAGTTGACCTTAGGCAGTTCTAGGGTTTTTAGTTTATAGTTTAAGATAGGAGTATTATTATTATTATTATTATTATTATTATTATTATTATTATTATTATTATTATATATATATACCAATCAATAAATGAGTGCATGGAACAATTTCACGATAAAACTTTTGGTGAAGTCGATGTAGTAATGGAGCTGTTACATTTGAAGTAAGTTCGGGTTATGAAGTTTAGATTTACAGCACTAAGCTAAAAGTGGGGGCAGTTTTATATGGACAAGACAACTTTCTTGGGATGAGGAGGAGTGACTTTGATGGAGTGGGGACGGAGTGGGATTTGGATCCTCTCCCGTAGTTAATCTTTCAATTTAAGTGAATTTTTTCTAATTGCATCATCCAATTATTATTTATAATTGTGAATTTACCACATCATTTAGCATGATGTAAAAAAAATAGAAATACATGATAAAATAATTATTTAAAATTTAATTAAATAAAAAGATTGTAATAGTGGATGACTGTCAAGTTATTGTTGATGAAGATGATGGTTAGATGAAATTCACCGAATTGAGAGATTAAGAATGGGAGAGGATTCGAATCGACATGAGTGTGCATGAATTACTATGGTAACATAGGCGAGTTTATCGCAAAAGGTAGCACAATTACGACGTGATTTATAAAGTAAGATACTTAGGTAGAGATATAAATGTTAAGAATCGTGATAACTATTAATAAATGGGTTTTCAATTATATAAAAAGAGATAATGGTTGTAATAAAAATCGGTCGATAAAGATAAAATTTTGAAAGACATCACGTCATTTTACGATATTTTTTTAGTTATTTTAATGATATCTTCAAATAAACGTAGTTATTTATCCCTGTCCTATTAAATGGATACTATGTTTTATCATTATAATAATCTATCATGTACTCCCTCCGTTCGTCCGAAAGATGGTCTTTTACTTTTGTGCACATTAATTTTTAAGGAGTATTGGAGTATTATTTAATGTGTAGTGGTTAGTTGTATTAGTAGGAGTGTGAACCCTATATTTTAGTTGTATTAGTTGGTGTGTATGGGTCCTACATGTGTAAAAAAGAAAATGACCCTTTTTGGAACGAACGACCGAAATGGAAAAAATACTCTCTTTTGAGCGGACGGAGGTAGTAATAAATTTCTTAAATAACTTATGAAAATAATATTTGAAAAAAAATGGACTTGTAACATAAATGATACTTACTCGTACCAATAATCTTTTCACTATTTTCTCATTTATTTGTCCTATTACATTCTTCATCCTTAAAAAATAGTAAAAATTTCAAAATAAATAAACTCTCACAAAATCATATTTTCAAAAATGTTCTTCCACCTAACTCATATAATTTTTTTTAGGGTCACTTACTACTAGCTACAAAAAAAAATGCATAATTGCTATTAACTACATGACTTAAAGCACTATTACTCATAACTACATTAGAGCCGTCAAAACGGGCCAGCGGGGCGGGGCGGGCCAAAATCCGCCTCAACCCGCCATTTGGCGGGCTTAGGCGGGGTGGGCCTAGGCGGGTTGCGGGCTAGAAATGTTCGGCCCAACCCATTCAAAGGCGGATCACGGGCTATGGCGGGCCAACCCGCCAATTTTTTTTCTTTTTTCTTTTTAATTAGGGATGATATTATTAAAATGAAATACCAAAATAATGGTACAAAATATTACAATATCAACAAGAAAATTAAAACATAAACATGATTCCTGTAGAATGTGTATTCTTACCAACTCCTATCTTCACAAAAAAAGTTCCAAACATTTGAAAATTCCCTCGACTTATATTTATCACTTGAGTTCGTATTTCTAATATCATATATTATCACTTTGATTCAAATCGGCAAACTCCATAATTTTTTATTCTAATATGCAAGAATATAAATTCAAACAAAAATATTAATTACCCCCAAACAAAATAATTACCTAAACATAATCAACATTTTTTTTTTAATTTTCAATCTAGATCAAGAATTAAAAGAAGAACATGTTTAAAGCAGTAGACTTTTGTAAAGCATAATACACGAAAGATAAACTTTAGGCATTTATCTCGAGTTTGATATGTGGCGGGCTTAGGCGGGGCGGGGCGGGCCAAACCCACCTCAACCCGTCATTTGGCGGGCTTAGGCGGTGCGGGCCTAGGCGGGTTGCGGGCTAGAAATGCTCGGCCCAACCCACCAATTATATAGGCGGGTGCGGTTCGACCCGACGGGCCCAACCCATTTTGACGGCTCTAAACTACATAATTATGACTGTAGTACCATAAATACCCCTATATATTTGCACAATTGTTTTGCACAAATTGATTCTGCACAATTGTTTTGCACAATTTCGCCGATCAACGGTGGTCAACGTCGGTCAACAGCCAGTCAACGGTGGTCAACGCCGGTCAACGACCGGTCCCCTATATATTTGCACAATTGTTTTGCACAATTTGATTTTGCATAATTGTTTTGCACAATTTCGCCGGTCAACGGTCGGTCAACGCCGGGTCAACGGCCGGTCAACGCCGGTCAACGGCCGATCCCCTATATATTTGCACAATTTGATTTTGCATAATTGTTTTGCACAATTTCGCCGGTCAATGCCGGTCAACGCCGGTCAATGGCCGGTCAACTCCTGTGGGTGGGTGTGGGGTAGGGTTGTTGGTTTAAAAGTGTATTGAGTATAAGGTTATATTTGGTATTTTACTTTAATATTTTGTATTTGAGTAATTATTTAAATTCCATGTATCTAATAGTAATTTAGGTTAAAAGTGTGTACCTATTAGTACTTATCCCTTTTTTTATTATTTAAAAATACCACAATAGCCTTAAAATTCAAGAAAGTTGGTAATTTTTTTTTTCTTAAACTCCGTATCTATCGTAATAATGAAGAGGTAAACGGGACTTAGAGAATACCACTTCTAAAAATTTAGTATCTATCGTAATAATGAAGAGGTAAACCGGACTGAGAGAGTACCACTTTTAAAAATTTATGTTATGTTTTGAGTAGACACTAATCAATGCGTGTGGGAAAAGAGTATTGAATTTTCCATGGGGATAATCTTTTTTAACAATTATAGAAAAAAAGAAATATAGCCTTTTTATTTTGGTGGCAATGCATAAGTCATAGTAATTAATATTTCCTTATTCTTACAAATCACTGCATTTCTCCACTTTCATATCATTTCAAGTTAGATGCACAACACATCTTTTTGCTCTTCTTCTTATTAAAAGTATTACTAAAAAAACAAATTGGTGAAAATACCTAAATATAAAAGGTAATATGTATCAAGGCAAAACACCTCATCCATATTTGGAGAGAAATAAAGCATTAAAAAAATGTGTACGAAAATTTTAAAAAATATGGTCCCTAGACATGTTTATATGTGGGTTCAATATTTGAATTAGCATTTTTGTTACATTAATTAACCACATGCAAAAACTTTTATACATGTGCAATAACTTATATGAGATATATGACTTTTTTGTACATGTACAATAATTATGCACATGATTTTTTATATAAGTACAATATTAATAATTAATGGATGGATTCAAACAAATTTCTGCTTACATTCAAATTAAATATTGGAAAAAATCATGATTAATGTAAAAGTTTAAAATATAAGTATAATTGTATATTATAAAATTTATGCACATACTTATTGTATATTATTAAATGCTATTTTCTATAATTATCAATACAGCACACGACGCGTGAAACACTTTTAGGGTTGTTGACGCTCCTCATATTTTTAAGCATTTGGTGTTGTAAATATTGTTCGGCGTTATATTTAGTATCATCGTTATATTGAATTTTTCTATAACCTAAATTCATGTTTTCTCGATTTTGATTTTACAATCCACCTACATATACTCCCTCCGTCTCAGGCTAAGCGGGCCAGAGACCTTATGTTAAACATAAGATCTCTGGCTCTCATTGCCTGGGACGGAGGGAGTATAAGTTTAGTGATTTTACAATCCATGGTGATGTTTATAATTTTTTTTTTAAGAGCATCTACTAAAATAAATGTTCTTTATAGAAGTTTTAGATGTCAATCAAAATTCAGTTCTTTTAACATGAATTTCTTCATAAAATTATTAGATCTCAATTAAAATTTAGTACTTTTAATACAAGGTTTAATGAAGGTTGAACAAATGCTGATCGTAGAATTGATGGAATGGTTCAGCAAGGATTGCACACAAAGGTAATTTTCTTAACTTTGTCTTTTCATTACGAGTATTTTTTTAATTATTTTATTTGTAATTAATATATAATTAATTTAATAATATATACCTAGGATTTGCATATAAATAATTAGTTTGTAATTAGTAAGCGCTCTAAAAAAATATTATATTAAAAATTAAAGATGAAATTAGAAATAACAAAATTACAAATAAAATATAATTAATATTTTTCATAGCTAGCTCTTAATGTTACTGACGTAGATATTAATTGTACGTCAATAAAATATAGTGGTGAAAATTTGACCAACTGCAAAAATTATTTATGCATTAATTATCAAAGAAATATTGTATTATTATTATTGTTTATATTAATCTCAAATATTAGATTAGTATATGAAGTTTTTCAATATTATCATGACTACATTTGGAACAGTTTTTCAATATTTAGCAATTTATTCAGAAGGAGCAATGCATATCTTTAGTGGATATAAGTTAATAGAAAATGGACTTCTCATATTTTAGAAAAATGCTTTGTCATCAGATAATTTATTGTGTTCTTTTATAAAAAACTTTGTAGAGAGTACATATAAGATATACGTTTATTTATTTATTCTTTATAATAAAAAATAAAATGAAACTATTTAACATTTTATTATAAATTAAAGAAATTAAAGGTCACCTAAGTTTTTAAATGTTATACGCAAAATTAAGAAGAAAAAAAATTGAGATGGAGGGATTTTCTTTTGGGTGAGCTGTTAATATAAATATATTTATTAATTTGAACTCCTAAAATATGCTAATTGTTATAAAAGAAAAAGAAGTTCAAAAGAAAAAACTCTGGAGCCTAAGAAAGCATTTTGACATGGACTTAGTTTGACTATACGAATATGGATAGAAATGGAACCTATTAATCCTTAATATCTCTTTATACACCCAAAGTTATTAATTCTACTCCCTCCGTCCCGGCTAGAGGACCAGAGACCTTATGTTAAACATAAGATCTTTGACCCTCATTACCTGGGACGGAGGGAGTATATATTATACTCCATTTGTACTCACTAAATAATAAAAAATTCAACACAAATAACATTTCAAATTTTCAATATATTTATTGCTTAAAATAATTATGTTACTTACAATTAATAAAGTTGGTTAATCAATCACTTTTATTAATTAGTATGGTAAAATAGTATGAATAAAGGCAAAAACTTGTGTGTTACGGGGCACATCGTGCGCCCATACAATTTAGTATTAAGACAAGCAGTCTGATACATGACATTTTTTGTATCTTTCATCGCACGGTGTGCCCCGAGGACACAAGAGACCCACTCATAAATAAATAGCAAGATGAAGGAAGTAGTAATACTAAATACAATCTAGAAAACAATAATAGTACATTCTTATAATATTTCGATATCGAAATGTAACTTAGCATTCAGATTGAATGCTTTGGTAAATTAGAAAAATGAAAAAGATTATGATTGTTTTTTTGCAATGGACATCAACGTATGTTTTTGACGCCAAAAGTGTACATAAGAGCTAAAAAATTAAGTATCGATCAGAAATGAATGATAATATATATATATAGTCGAAGCGAAAAAGACACCAAACAAATTTTAATCATCTTTAACATTGAATAACAACTTAGTACAATACCATAATCTTGAAGTTAGCTTAGCATCATTCAAAAGTATATCAAAATTTTGTACAAAGGCAACTTAACATAAAAAATCTCGACTTTGCATAAGTAGAATTCAAAGTTGTTTAAGAAGTGAAGTGAAGCATTATCTTGACCTCAAATAGAGTCAAAACTTCATAAATAGTATATTAATAAATAACAAAAATATAAAAATGCATAATCTTCCACTTTTAATTACAGGGATGCAACAATTATGATGGCATGGCATAACATGGCTACTGAATCCTGGTTGTGTAGAACGCGTGGCATCTCCAAGCTTCTTCAATTCGCAGTCTTGCTAATTCTGCCATCAAAAGCTAAGCAATCCGTCGAAAGGTGGCCTTCATGCCGCCTTTTTCTTAATCTTCTCACATTACCTGCATTGTTTTTCCTCACTCTGTTTCAATCTGTTGGTTTCTATCTGCTTTCAGGTTTTGTTATCTGCTGATTTTACTGTTTCCCTCTTACGTGAATTTCCCCCCCTTTTTCCCTAATTTGATTTTCGTTGCTGCAAGCAATTTCTATTTATGTTTGTCTGCTAATTTAGAGCTCTTCAATTTATTCCAAACTTCACATTCTGACATTGAATTGCTTTTTTAAGTTATTTTTGATCTTTCGTTTATCAACTGTTAGATGTTGTGGCGGTGGTTATTAGGGTTTTTTTTTTTTTTGGGTTATTATTTTGAAACGTGGATTCTGATGCTACTAAACTGTTTCTACTGCTTGATTTCTTGAATTCTTTAAATTTGAATGCAGTTTGCTGTCATCGTTTACTTGTTATTATTCCCTCAAACTGTGGTGTTTTCCGTGATATTGTGATTCTTTAACAACACTTATATGTGTGTGTGTGTGTGTTTGGTTTTATGAAAAACTAATGTTGCATTGTAATTCTTCTTTTCATGGTAAGACTACAGAAATGAAGCTCACTCTCTCATAAGTAGCACTCTTCCATGCTTTCTGTTGGTAGTGATTTATGAAGTAATAACTTGAATGGTAGCTTATTGTGGTTTGATTGCTTTATGATTATATTTACATGTATGTGTGTGTAAAAGTAATGGATCAAGCATCTCAGCATATAATATCAATCATGTTCTATCCTGTTCTTGTATCAAACCAGACTTTTTCCGGCTTGAGGCAACAATACTTATTAGAGGCTATTCACCTTTCAAACCAAAGATGAATGGAAGTTAGCACTTGTTTGACAACACAACGGCAGAAATGGTGTTAAAGCTTTATCTAGATCCTGGGGAGTGCCTCGACCCTGAGAATCTAGGAAATGAGGATGGTGATTCTAGTGTGCCACCATCTTCAGAAGATCATGCTTCTCCACAGAGGCCTGGTACGTTTTGAGTATCTACTTGTATTAATTTAAGTGGTGAAACATTTTCAAAATTGGGCTTCTTTATCTTTAAGCAGTGAAGAAGGAAAGAAGACGATGGGCTGCTTGGACTCGTTCCGAGGAAGAAAGTTTTTTCTCTGCTCTACGCCAAGTTGGCAAGGCAAACTATCTGCTACCTTTCTACAGATTTTCACCGCGAAACAAAAAAATTCTTCATTTCCTCATATTAGAAACATTCTGATATTTACTTTTTCTTCAGAATTTTGAGAAAATCACTTGCCATGTCCCAAGCAAAAACAAGGATCAGGTTGATGAAATCATATGCCAACTCTTATCATTTGTTCTTGATCAATTCTTTCTTTTTTTTTTTTTTAACTCTCTGTGGTCTTCAGGTCAGGCATTATTACTATCGGCTTGTTAGGAGAATGAACAAAATACTGAGTCCAGAACTATGTCTCGATGCCAAAAACTCAGAAGATACAATTGCTGCAATGCTTCGATGGTAAATAGGAACTATTGATTAAGAAGTATTTATACTTGACTGTGCGTTTTTGCCACCGCTTTATCACATCTCTTTTAATTCTTGTTCACCAGTTTGGCTTATTATATTATTTGGATGAAGGAAATATCTATTACAAACCATTCTTCCCAATTAAAAATCAAGTTAGATCCGAAGAGTTTTGTAGTTTCTAATTATCTTCTTTGTTTCATCAATGGACAGGTTTTTCATATTGACAGGTTTTAGTTTTTTGTTCAATCAGAAAAACATAGTTTCAAAAAATAAAAAGCTCTGCAAATTTTAATACTAAATCACAATGACTTCCCATGAACTTTTGGAGATACACATAATCTGTAATCTTAACCATGTATTATTTAATGCTTTACGTTGTGCTTTGACTTTTTTGCATGTTTCTTTAAGTTCTATCTGCTTTTTCTGTTTCACAATACCTGAACTTTTGTGTGTGGTTAGAATTTCATGAATTTGAGTATGCTTTTTTATTGAGGTGGGGTTAGGGTGTTGCATCCGTTTTCTTTTTAGTTTATCTGCCTTCTCTTTTCTTATTTCTGTATTTCATGTGCCATTTCTTTGGGCTGATTGGTGTCTGGTATCGAATGGAGTCACTTTAACTTCATAAATACAAACCTCTACCAGCATTATCTATTTGCCTTAATGAGAGATATTTCCAAATTATCGATCTGCTAATTGATGCTGTATGGTTGCAGGTGGTCATTATTGGAGAAGATTAGCTGCAAAGCCTCTAAGCTTCACTTGAAACCTCGAAGATTTAAGATGTTCATTGACAGTCTGGTTAGTATGATACTAGTAATGCTTACTTTGAAGATGCCTTTGCAGACAAATTAAATTCATGCCAATTAGTTGACGAGTCTAAATGGAGGCCTAGCATGATAAAAATCTGTAGTAGAGAAGATTGACAGAGCAATTCCTTCAAAGAGTTGCAAACCCAAGAATTACAAATTCTTGAATTTGTCCTATATAAAGGAGCTATTTTTGTGTTTGTGATCAAAAGATCATATTCATGAAAAAGTGAGGATAAAAGTAATAGATTATACAACCAAAATTTCAATAGGTCCAGCGCACCAATTTTGAATCTTTTTTTGTGTTCATAAATTATAATAGCAAAATTAGTGTTACACATGTTTGAAATGTGATTGAACTGAATAACAAATTGTTCATGAAGGAAAATCAACTTTTGAAAGATCGAAAAAAGAGCATAAGAAAACAACTTATTGCTGCTGAGAACATTTCGTCAATGGCACAATGTCCTGTCTCAAATCAGGTCAAAGCATCAACCAAGGACAATCATGTTGGCAGACAAAACATCCGAAAAGTTGGTAGTGGTAAACGATCTTTGATAAAGCATCGTATAAGTACAGGAACCAATCATAACTACTCTGAAGTAGTGCCAACTACAACAAAAGCAGCAAAAAGAAGGCGAAAGTCAGGTCACAATTCTTATATGTTCACTGTTGCTGAGATTTCAGTATGTTTTTTCATTTTCTTGTTCCTCATGATTTATTATAATTTTGGGTGGATATTGATATAAAAGGACTTGAATTAGAATTTGGTCCTCTCAACCCAGTTTTCCAAAATTTTCTCTCTGGAACACTTCATATAAATGGTTAAGAGATAGAAACATAGTTTTCTTCAGGGATCATGTTTGTTTTATGTTCCACCATGCATGCAGGAAATATGATTTCAAAATTACTTGATGTAAGACTAATATAAAAGCCTTGTAAATGTCCACTTTCACCAATGTTTCTCCATATGTAGAATAATATGTTTACATAATTGCCTGTATGATCATGAAAATATATGCATATCAGTAGCCAGAATTTATGCAATTTTGAAAACATTGACCCTTTTGACATGTTATTATAGACAGGCAATATTTCTGTTTGTGGGGGGTGAGATGATTATAGAAATTGATATGCCAGTTTTCCTTGTAACAGATTGATGTTTCTGGATTCTTGGTTATTTTCTTTTGTGAAAGAAGTAACTCATAAGTCTGATGCTTCAGATTTTCCTTTCCCTTTCCCTTAATTCTTTTCTGATTTTCCTTTGATCCCTGTGGTGTCACTGATTGTTGTCAATGCGTGTATCTACAACTGCAGATAAAAGATTGGAGACGGAAGCCATTGCTGGGGTTTTATTAGTTGCTGATGCTGCTGAATATTTAGAACGAGGGTGCATCAATAAAGAAATCGAGCATGCTCAGGATGCACAAGAAACACCAGGTCAATATGCTTTCCTGAGCCCAGTGCCGCAGAACTATTGTGCAAGCAAGTAAGAAATTAACTACTTTCTGGCCTCTAATTTTCAGGTCATGAATGTTCTCAGCCTGTAGGGGGAGGGATGCAGTCTTTACCAAAATCTCCACAAAAGACATCTAATAATCAAAGCAGTCGTAACTCTGGAAAGCTGAAGCTTCAGTTGTTCCCAATAGATGAAGGCACTCAGAAGGCCTTAGAAATGGTGGGTAAAAAGCAAGTGCTATTTCTATAATTCATTGGCTATTTATCATGATATTTCCAAGTAATTTTGTAGAACTTAATTTGACTACAGTAGCTAAGAGAATATGAAAAATGATTTTTCTAGGATAACCATAATCCTCATTTGGAACTCACCTTGAGTACATGGAAGAAAATTTCATCTGTATTGGAACACCTCAATCGCAAGTGGGGGAACTCGAGCTTATTATCTCAAGATTTGATGCTTTTTCCTTACTGGGCACAGAGGGAAAACCTGTTGGGGTATCAGCATTGGACTAAAAACTCTCCTCTTTGCGCAGCAGATGTATATAACCTTATCGGAAGTCCTCCAATTTTCCGTCTCAGGTTCTGTTCTCACATATTGTTTATTTATTTTTTATTTTGTGTTTCTAGAATGGTGTGGTTTTACAAATGTTTATTTATTTATTGAAGATATGGGTGGTTTTCAAAAGCTGAAGTGGAATCTGCAACAACTCAACCAATAATATGTAATGATCTCCATGAGAAAAATCCGAGTTCTAGTATAGCTGAAGAGCTGAATGTTGAAACAGAGTACACAATTGGTCCTTGTGATGAACGCAATGTTTCTACAGAACTAATTACTACCCTGACTCCCCCATTCGAGTGCACTCCTATTAACATAGTTGAGAGTGGTGCCTCTGTTTCCAATTTTAATATTGCTCAATATCCCGACGGCCCTGCTGCTGTATCATCACTTGGAACGCAGCATGGAGATTTAGCATTTACAGATCATTTTGAACAAACGGTATCATTTCCACACTTTTAACAATAATTTATTTTAATAGGATTGCATTCGTACATTAATGCTATCACACATTTTCTGAATTAATTTGGCAGATTATCTTTTATTGCTCTTGTTTTCTGCAAATACCATAGTAGTTTCTGTGATTCTGATATCTATTTTCATTACTGAAGGACACGACTTTTTCAGCTGGGAATTGGGCTGATAGCACTACTACTACCAGTGTAGAAGATCTTCTTTCTGAGTCAATGCGTGAAAATGACATTAACTTCTCTCAGTTTCCTGACCCTGTTGCCTCCGACCCTCTTCAGCAGACCCCATTAAGTTGCGACTCTTTCGATGCTGAAATTGCTGCTTTTATTCACAAACATGAAAACCAAGCTAATTTAGAACGGAGTGTTGCATCTCCTGGACCTCCACTTCCCATTTGGGATGCTGAAGAAACATGCGATGCGTTTATGTTCCAGAGAAACAACGAAATCTGTGATAAAGACTACAGTTCATCTGTACCATGTCCTTTTCCATCTCAAAAGGAAGTTGAGGTTGGATTTCCAAACAGCATTCAGATATGTCATTGAATGATGTAGGATATTAACACTAATCTAATATAATTATTTTTCCCTAGGAGTTGCTTCAAGAGGATACACTTGAAAATAAAACTCCTCGTGGAGACACAATGGATGACCATAGCCCATAGGCCTGACCACAGTTCGGAGAATTCCTGCAAGGATTCGGGTGGGCTCACTGATATATACTGGGTAAGTATTCTCTGTGTATGCATCTTCTCTTTATACGGGTGATAAGTTTGGGGTGTATAATAAAAATCTGATATTTCATGGCGCAGCTCGACTCTTCAGGACCACTGGATAACCCTTTTGTTTTTGTATTGATAACAACGATGATCTAATTCATAGCGATAGCCTTGGTGGTATGAACCGCCTCATAGCAAACAATGTAGATGCGTTTCAGAGTAGCTCGTTGATCGCGTTGGACAAGAAAAAACCAGTATCAACAGCTGTAGCTCTTTAGACAGCTTCCTCAGATCTCAGAATCAGCAGTGAGTTTAAAATTTTGTTGGTGTCATGGTGTGATCAGAGCTATGTCATGTACATATTGCTGAATAAATAGGACTTATTTACTAATCTTTCTTTGCAAGGGGGAAAAAAAGTTGGGGGGTATAGAATTTGAATTTATTATATCAGATCAGATGAAATTACTACTGATCTCTCTATATATATAGACCCAAATTTTCATATATATGTTGGATTTAACCAGCTATAAAGAACATTTTATTACATTGAAGTGTACTCTTTCATCGGTTTCTCATCTAATTTTGCTTTCAAATCATTTAAAAATTGATTAAAGTTCATCTCTGAGGATCCATCTCTTTCATATGCATTATGCAATACTTCACTTCTTTTCTTTACCTCTTTCTTCAACATATCAGAGTCCATCAAGCTCTTGATCTTCCTCGCAACTTCCTTCCTATCGACTGACGTTCCATCGCACAGATTGATCCCGATCCTCCAATTATCGACCAACAACTTCCGATTCGTGGGTTGGTCGTAGTCTAACGGATAGCAAATCATGGGAACGCCGCACCAAATGCTCTCCAATATTGAGTTCCACCCACAGTGCGTTAGAAACCCCCCAACTGCTGAGTTTGAAAGAACCATAGTTTGTTCACACCAAGGTACTACAAGCCCCTTATCTTTAATATCATCACTGAGTTCACTCGGTAGAGAAGAGATCACAGTTTCTGATCTAACTACCCAGATGAAGTTCACTTCACTGAGCAGAAGACCATAAGCTATTTCTTCGATATCCTCCTTAGTAGTCTCAACAATACTCCCAAACGAGACGTACAGAACTGATCCGGGTGGCTTAGAACTGAGCCACCCGGAGCAGTCTGTACCGGTCCTCAAATTTGTGGCAATGTCGTTACAAAAATTAAGAGGGCCAATTGCGTAATTTGGCTGGTTTTTGTTGAGAGCAGATATTGTGTCAGATTCCAACTCATGAACTGTGTTATGCAAGATAAAATCTGCCTTCTTCACTTCCTTGAATGACTTCATGGAAACCTTATTCTCTAGGGTTCCAATAGCACTCTCCTTAAGATATGGCATCAAATCTTTTGTACTTATTGAGTCAACTCCAGGTACATAGTTTATTTCCTCCTCAACATGATCTGTTAATTAACTATTAATCAACAAACGATACTTCTCTCTAACTAAGGACGAAGAATCAAGAAACACGCACCTTTACTCGGGAAATGCCCGTTTTCTTGAAGAAGTTCGACGTGGTAGACCAAAGAAAACACGAGAGCAGGTTCGGTCCAAAACGACACGTTCAACAGGTTGTACTTGTTAGCGATGGCTGCTGGCCATGTAAACAAAGTATCAGTAACCAAAAATGTGGCCAAGTGTGGATCAGAGTGCATTAATTTCTCCACAAGTTTGCCAACACGACCCTCGAAGTTCACGAGCATGGATTCCCAGTACTCATTGTCGCGATTGTGCTCGATCGGGAAACCATCATCAATCAACATGTAACGTATATCAAGACCTGATCGTCGTGCATCAGAAAAGATATCAGCCTTGGTGTTGGAATCCCCGGATTTAGCCAACATGTGGTGGATGAATTCGAGGTGCACGAAGGTGACTACGACGCCGTTGGAAGCAAGTTTGATGGCTAGATTCATGTAGGGAGTGATGTGGCCTTGGAATGGAAATGCAACCATGATTGCATGAGCCCCATGGCTTGTTCTGTTGAGCATTTTGATGTTTGATTGGAAATTTGGTATTTCATTATGAGTAATCTCAAAGGTAAGTATATATATTATATAGATTTTAATTTGTGGTGAGAGTTGTTGAATTGATTTTGGTGACTACAAATCAAACTAGTCAAAGCTAAAGTGACAATGTAGGAACGTAACCCGAAGATTCAAGTATGATGATTTAGAATATTATAAAGCAAAAAAGTGTCTGAAAATTCAAATTTCTTGACTAAATTTTAGTATTAAGTGTCATTCTCAATAGAAATGACGATGCAGCTGTAACTACGGATGGAAATAGGCCAGATTTCATTAATACAACAGCAGAACAGTAGAAAAGACAAAGTTCAATGCTTTCATTTACACCCACACACTAATATTATATCATCAAGAATATAATTTAGCCTTCAAATCATTGACGAATCTATCAAAATTCCTTTGAGAGGATCCACCTACTTCAACTGCATTCTTCAATATGATCCTCACTTTCTCCATTTCTTGATCAAAGCATCCATTCATCAATTTCTTAATCTTATCACCCACTTCTATCCTATCCACAGTCGAATCATGATCACACAGATTAATCCCAACCTTCCAATCATCAACCACAAGCTTGCCATTATCATTGTTGACAGGATAACAAATCATGGGAACCCCACACCATATGCTCTCCAACACAGAGTTCCACCCACAGTGCGTCAAGAATCCCCCGACAGCCGGATCGGAAAGAACACGGTACAATCAGCCCTCGGTCCTTAACTTGATCCACGAATCCGCGGGGCCGCCAAACGAGACGTAGAGGACCGAACCGGGGGGCTTGGACTCGAGCCAGGGGATGCACTCTGTTTCGGGAAACAGGGTCTTGGTGGGGTGGGTGATCATGGGGCAAATGGCGTATGTGGGGTAGCAGAGTGGATTTGTGATTCCAATTCTTCTACTGTGTTGTTTAGGACAAGATCTTCTTTCCTCCGTCGGCTGAATTCCGACATCATAACCTTGTATGCTGCATGGTGAAGGCCGGAACCTCTAAGGGAGGACATGTCATGATCCCTTTTGGTTATGGTCTGCCTTCCTGGGATCCATTTTACTTCCTCCTCAACACCATCTGACTCAACAAAATGTCAAACATACATCAGTAAACAAATACTACCATATCGTTACACAAAAATTTTCACCTTTCTTATACCAAAAAATTCAAAATAATTAACTTCTCTAATATACTGGAACAATATTTTTCACGTAGCATAAAATTCAAAATAATTAACTTCTCTTATATACTTTATTTACAGATAAAATCATCCTTCCTAATCCACGTGAATCATTTGTTACTTGTTGCAACTGATGGGATAAATGCCACGTTCCCCTTCCATTAAATATATATTAATATATTTTATTACTTACACCCTCCCCTCCAAAGTTCACTCCTACCTTATTTGTTCGTTCCACATGTTCATTCCAAAAAAAAAAATATTCATTTAATCTAAAACCTCAAGAGTACCCATTAATTTAAAAAATGTAATACATTCTTTCCACACATAACATACTTTACACTTTACTTATTTATTAACTAAAAATACCAAATCCCCCAAAAGTCAATAAAAGAATAAAAATGTAACATTTTCTTAATATCAGTGGTATAGTAAAAATACAGTGGTATAGTAAAGGTACTGTAAAAGTGAACGATTTTGGAGAACGGAAGGAGTAATATTTATTAATTTTTTTTCATAATACCCAAAAATTATACTCCATCCGCCCGCGTATTTATGCTCGTTTGTATGGGCACGTAGTTATAGATTTTTTTTAATATATAATAATGTGAGAAAAAAATTGGAGTAAATTGATAAATTAAAGAGATAAATAAAATTGTTGAAAATGATAAATAAAATGTAAAAAATTAAATAGAATTGTTCGAGAACACTGGTCCCACTCCCACCTCCACCTTAATTAATTAACATGCGGTCCCCTTAATTAATTTGTTGCCCCTTGTCAATAAATATTGTTTAAAAGATTATTATTATACATAAACCATAAAAATAAAATTATAATTATATTCGAAATCTTAAACTCCAAGTGTGAAATATATCCTAAACGGTGTGAAATATACCCTAAACCATAAGGGTGAAATTACAATTATATCTTAAACCTTAAATCATAGGAGTGAAATATATACTAAAGCATAAGAATGAAATTATAATTATACCATAAACCCTCAAGTGGGTGAAGTACATCCTAAACAACAATAGTATAATTACAATTATACCCTTAGAATTAATCATAAACCTTAAAAATAAATAATCAATCCTAGGAATAAAATATGTCATAAACCACTATAATAAAATATACCCTAAATAACAAGCTGAAATTATAATTATACATTTAAAATTAAATTTAAAGAAAAAGAAAGGAAAAAAAAAGAAATAAACAAAAGCAAAAAAGTATATAGCGAAATTATTCATTGAAATAGGAGGGGACGATTCTACCATTTAATTTGGCAGATATTGTCCAAGAGAAGTCTTGCTCAAGTTGTTGAGAGTGAAAAATAAAGTAGGAAAGGTAGGAGTTGTGAAAACTGAAGTGAATTAAAAAAAATTAATGATTATTAGCTTTACTAGGGAAATGAGTGTTTTGTCCTGGAAGTTGGGAATGGTAGTTTAAGGAATACAACGTGGGTGGTTCAATCCCGAACGACACATTCACAACATTGTACTTGTTTGCAATTTCCACAGGCCATGCCCAAGAAATGTTTCCCGTGCGGGTCGGATCCGATGATCTCCCTCACGACCTCATCAACCCGACTCGGGAAGCTGTCGAAGTCCAACGGAAAACCGTCGCTTATGGTTCTATAACGTATGTCAGCACCTGATTTTAGAGCTTCGTCCTTTGGTTGTGTGAGATTTGGACATCATGTGGTGAACAAATTCATGATTGATGAAGGTAACTGCAAAGTCATTAGAAGCAAGTTTTAGAGCTAGGGTTAATGTGGGCTTGGTAAGGTATGGGGATCAAGATTGCATGTGCCTTCTCACTCTCTCCCATCTTAATTGGTGCATGATTCTAATCATAACATCTTGTCATGTTTTTATATAAATAAATAAATACACTCACTAGTGCTAGTCTTACTAGAAACTAGTATAATCATTCAAAATACTAAAATGGAAAGATAAATTAAGGTTGGAGAGTGACTTTACAAATGTGTGGTGGGAAAGATGGAGGTTGAGTATACAGCCTGGCACTTGATAATTATTGGAGATATTACGATATAGAAGATCTTTAATATCTTAATAAATATTCTGTGAATCTTTTTTATTTTTAAATTTCTTTATTTTGTAATTATAAATACAATATATATAATAATGACTTAATACACTCATATCCCTCATTCCCTCGTGGAGATATTCAATTCTTACATGGTATTAATGGCTAAATCATGTCACGACAAAAGTAGCTAGGATTGTTATTTTCACAAGCATTTAACCAACGGGATACATTTTAAAAATAAGTATAAAAAAAATTATATAAATATAAATTTTTTGTAATAGTATATATATATATATATATATATATATATATATATATATATATATATATATATATATATATATATATATATATATATATATATATATATATCGTGGACATATAAATATATATAATTACGTATTCCCCCGTCCCATTCTAATAATTACTCCCTTCATCCCATATAAGTTGACATACTTTCCTTTTTGGTTTGTCCCACTAAAGTTGATACATTTCCTTTTTAATACATGAGACCCACATAAAAACAATTAATCTACTCTCATGGGCTCTACATATCACCTCTAATACAACTACCCACTACACATTAAATATTATTTCTCTCACTTTACTTTTCTTCACTTTACATTAAATTATTATATTCCTTAATCTCCGTGCCCAAAAAAATTATACCAACTTTAATGGGACGGAGGAAGTACATATTTTTTATTTGGCTGTTTCATTCTAACGGTTATATTTTTTTATTAATTTTTTTTGTGTATGAGACCCATACAATTAAGCAATTAAAATATCTCAACATGACTCATCCGCCACATTAATACAACCATCTATTATACATTAAAATATTATTTATCTCACCTCAATACGCATTAAAATACTAAATTTCTTAATTCCGTGCAAAAAGCAAATATAACTACTCCCTCCGTCCCCGCGTAAGAGGACTATTTGCTTTTTTGCACGTAGATTAAGGAGTATTATTATTTAATGTGTAGTGGGTAGTTGTATTAGTGGGAGTGTGGGTCCCATATTTTAATTGTATTAGAGGGGTGTGTGTGGATTCCATGTGTGTAAAAAAGGAAAGGGGATTCTTTGAGTGGGACGACCAAAATGAAAAAATGACCTTCTTAGTCTGGGACGGATGGAGTATTAGAATGGGACGAAGGGAATACATATGTATGAGTTTTTATATTGTGATGATATGTATATTTAGTTTAATTCTTTATGTGTAATAAATTAAATTGTATTTAGTTGAATCGATGTTATACGACTCTCATTCATTTTTCATGTATAATAAAATAATGTAATTATAAAAAATCAACAATTCTAAAATTTTTATTAATATTTACTCCATATTTCATTACGTAATCATATGTTATAAACAATTCTAAATAATTTCTAATTATTTAACCTTATTTTCAAATACGTACAACCCAAATTATCCGAATAATTAACTCAAATTGAAACAAATTTCAACATGTTAATTGATAAAAAAAATAGGCATATAAAAATAAAATCAAAATCCAAGAAGCTTGAATCAATTATGTTTTTTTCATTACATGATCATATGTTATAAACAATTTCAAATAATGGTCTTAATTATTAAACATTATTTTCAAATACAACCCAAATTTTTTCAATAATTAACTCAAATCGAAACAATTTCAGCATGTTAATTGATAAAAAAAATAAGCATACAAAAATAATATCTTTAATTTTAATTATTTTGTTAGACATAAAATTATTAGGATTAAAAAATGTGATAATAAAGTACCTAAATGTATTTATTTAAGAAAATAAGAATAAAATGAGTGGTGAGAAATTGAAGAGAAATTGAGAAGAAGTGAGGAATTGAAGAGATTTTGACCCAAAATTTTGAGTGGGAAAAAGAAATTGACTTTAGGTGCTTTTATATATAAAATAAAATATATATAGATTTGATATTTCAAGGCGACCGACATGTGTAATATATTTTTTATTTAAAAAAATATAGTATATATTAGGAGACGAATATCACTAATATCCTATGCAATTATCGTCGTAGGTGTCGGAGTCTTGACATAGAATACCGACATCATTGTCGTAGCACCGAATGTCTAACTTGATTTTGATCCTGTTTCGGAGTTTCCACAATTTAACCGACACCGAATCCCTAAATACGGTGTTATGATGATGGTGTTGGACATGATGTTGGTACTCCAACACTATACCGACACTCAATAATTAAATTATTTTAATACATAAGAGTGTGGGGCATTTTGATTAAAAAATACTACTTATTTGGATATAAATGATATAAAGTTAAGTTGTCGAATAACAATGATTTTTAACGGGATAAAAAAAAATTTTACCCCGTAAGTTTGACCATGTACAATTTTTGCCCCAAAAAAGATAATATTTGGGAATTTATCCCACGATCTTCATAATTGCGCCAATGTTGCCCCGTTTTCACCGGAATTTGATATTTTTGCCGGAATAGATCACGTACATGTCACGTGATCATCGGATTTGGTATTTCCTGAAGGGATAAAATATTTTTTTGCCCCGTAAATTTTGTCATGTACAATTTTTGCCCCAAAAAAGATAAGATTGGGGCATTTGTCCCAATATCTTTATAATTGCGCCAATATTGCCCTGTTTGCTCCGTAATTTGAAATTTCCACCAGAATCGACCACGTGCATGTCAAGGCGACCGACATGCGTAATATATTTTTCATTTAAAAAAAATATATATATTAGGAGACGAATATCACTAATATCCTGTGCAATTAAGTACACCGTGCACACATTAATTATGCACCGTGCACGCATGCACCATACTCGTATTGGTATTTATTCAATAATGTATATGTGTTTAAATATATATATTTTTGTTAGAATAGTTAAAATTCAAAATAAAAAATTATTATCATTTAATAACTTAACTTTATCATTTATACCAAAATGATTATTTTTTGACCAAAATACACCCATCTCTTTTTTTTTTTAATTGTCTTATATTATTTAGTACAAGTAATGGTGTGCGATACCATACCGACATCATGTTCAATGCTATCGTCATAGCTCGGATGCCGGATTTTGTGTTGGTCAAGGTGTCGGAGCCTTGATATAGGATATTAATACCATATTCGATACCATCATCGTGGCACCGAATGTCTGACTTGGTTTCGATCCTGTGTTGGGATTTCGGCACCTTGATTGACACCGAATCTCAACATACAGTGTTATGATGATGGTGTTGGACATGATGTTGGTATTCTGTGTAGGAGCTCTAATACTATACCGATACTCCATAATTAAATTATTTTAAAAAAAGAGTGTGGGACATTTTGATTCAAAAATATTTATTTGGATATAAATGATATAAAATAATGTTGTTAGATAACAATGATTTTTGACAATTCAAATCCATTGTTTTTACCATTAACACTTTATTTTATTATAGATAAAGATAAGATTCTGAATTTATGTGTACCGGACAATTTGCCCGCATCCATTGATTCCTAACAAATCCGCGTGGAATGTTTTTTTTTATCAAGCAAACTCAAAATCCATGTGGAATGTAATAAAAAATTTTAAAACTTTAATTAAGAGTCTATATTAATAAATTGACAACCATGTGATTGGTGGTGACGGGTGAGGGCGGGGGACAGCCTAGTCTACAGTGCACAGAAAGCTCCAATTTCTTCATAATAAAGAATAAATTAGACTAAAAATATACTACCTCCGTCTCTTGGTAGGAGTCTTATTTGTTTTTGAGCACGTGAATTAAAGAGTATTATTATTTAATGTATAGTGGATAATTGTATTAGTGGCTGTGTGGGCCCCATGTAGGGATGTCAACGGGCTAGGTCGGGCCGGGTAGTTAAGTACCCGGACCTGGCGTGTTTCAAAACTGCCCGCCCCAGACCCGCCCCGTGCCCCGCACGGGTCCTACTACAGATCCACGCCCCATCTTATCCGGGGCAGGTCTACCCCGCCCCGTCCTTTTTTTTTTTAAATCAACATTCATCTAAGCTAAACAGCTCAGCACAAGTAGTTTTGGAATAGTGAATTGCCACAAGTAGTGAGGTAAATGCTCTAAATTCAAACTTTCTACAATATTTGCTCCATGTTTTACTGCACTAAAAAATTTGCTCACAAATTAAAAAAATCAGTAGAAATAGAAGATAAAGATTAAGGTGTGGGCTAAAAAGAAAGGAGAAAGCCAACACAATATCGCAGACTTGAAATCCCCCTTTCTATCAGTTGATTAAGCGAATGCAACCAAATTAAACACTCCATCTCCACAGCTCACCAAAAATTCTTCAGGAGGAAGAAACATTTCATTATTTGCTGAAACTCCATGTACCATTAACCCAGAAAAGCAAAAAAAAACAAAATTCTCCATAAGAAATCAACAGAAACAGTGTTCATAATACAAGAACACATCCAAATACAGTCAACGAAATACAATGTCAACGATTTGTTCACAGCATGATAATTGATCGATGAAAGCAAACCAGCATAAAATTACATTTGGGCAAAATTAAGTAACTTTATCCGAAAACCAAATGCGGGGAGGACAGTGGCTGGCGGGCGGTGGCCGGTGGATGACGGATGATGGAAGAGACGAGAAAGAGAGTGAGGGGAGTGAAACGGCTGGGCTAAGAATAAAATGGAGAGAGGTACTAGGGTTAGAGCTTGAATAATGATATCATAATAAATAATTAATATAAATATATATAATATATTATTATATAACATATATAATATAATATACTTATTATTATATTTAACTGGGCGGGTCCGGGGCGGGATATAATCAAGATCCGAACCCGACCCGTATGCTTAAGGGTCCGGATTGGCCCGCCCCGTTTCTGCTTCGGGCCAGATCTGGGCCGGCCCAAATCTTGAGGGCCGGGGCGGGGCGGGACAATATTGACATCCCTAGCCCCATGTTTTATTGTATTAGTGGTGTGGGTGGGTCCCATGTGTTCAGAAAAGAAAATGGGATCCTTTGGGTGGAACAACTAAAATGGTAAAATGAAATTTTTACATAGGGACTGAGGAAGTAGTTACTGGTTCAAATTTCAAATCCCATTAAAATACAAATATAATACTCCCTCCGTCCCGGGTATTTTTACCCGTTTGTACGGGCACGGAGATTAAGACGTTTTATTTTTTTAATATATAATGTAAGAGAAAGTAGGGATAAATTAGTAATTTAAAAAGAAAAAGTGAATAAAGTTATTGAGAATGATGAATAAAGTGTAAAAAAGTAATTAAAGTTGTTGGGATTGTAAAAAGTAGGTAATAAAATATTATGTATTTTTGTCAAAAATGGAATGGGTAAAAATACGTGGGACACCCCAAAATGGAAAGTGAGTAAAAATACGTGGGACGGAGGTAGTAAATTATTTTTTATCTTTTCAAAAAAGATGAATTATTGCAAAAGATGTGGTGCAACATTGCTACTTTTTAACAAGAAAATATTATTAGTATTAGGACAAATACAATTTAGCTTTCAAATCCATAATAAATTGATCAAAATTCCTCTCAGAAGATCCATCAATTCCAACTGCATTCTGCAATTTCATCTTCACTTTCTCCAATTCTTGATTGAAGCATCCATTCATCAACATCTTTACCTTATCACAAACTTCTTTCCTATCCACCAATGATCCATCACAAAGACTAATCCCAGCCTTCCAATCATCCACCACCAGTTTCCTATTAGCAGGCTGATCATAGTCCAAAGGATAACAAATCATGGGAACCCCACACCATATGCTTTCCAAAACAGAGTTCCACCCACAGTGCGTCAAGAATCCCCCAACAGCCGGGTGTGAAAGCACCCTAAGCTGATCGCACCACGGTACGATCAGCCCTCGATCTTTGACCTCATCCACAAATCCGTCAGGAAGAATATGAGGGTCATAAGAACCGGTGACACCGGATCGAACCACCCAAATGAAGTTAACTTCACTCAGAAGAAGGCCGCAGGCGATTTCTTCAATCACCTGCTTGCTCATTTGGACTAAGCTTCCAAACGAGCATATAGAACTGCACCGGGAGGCTTGGAATCGAGCCACCCGGTGCAGTTGGATGGCGGCCAGAGACTCTTGTTGACATCATCCGCCATCATTGAAAAATAAATTGGGCCAACGGCGTAGTTGGGCTGGTAATTGTTGAGAGCTGATATGGTTTGGGATTCTAATTCGTGCACCGTGTTGTGCAGGATGAAGTCTGCCTTGGTGACAACCTCAAATGCTCCGAAAACAACTTTTTGAGACATAGTTGGAACAGCTTCTTCTTTAAGGTAGGGCATGAAATCCCTTGTATTGATTGACTGGACACCAGGAACATAATCAACTTCCTCCTCAACACCATCTGATGAGAAACCAAGATATATAAATAACTGATCACCTTATTTAAAAGCTCAAATTTGTGTGATTCCTCCCATCCCAAGTTAAATTTCACATTTCCGTTTGTCCCACGTTAAACCCACAATAAACCGCACCATCCAAAAAAGAAATATCACATCAATCCACATCCCTAAAAGTACTATAATTACAAATCACATCAATGCACACTCCTAAAACTACTGTAATTACTTCCTCCGTCCGCTCGAAAGAGGATTTTTTTTCCATTTTGGTCGTCCGCTCCAAAGAGGATCATTTCCTTTTTTACATACATGGACCCACAAACACCCACTAATACAACTAAAATATGGGATCCACATCCCCACAAATACAACTACCCACTACACATTAAATAATAATATTCCTTAATCAACATGCACAAAAGTAAAAGATCCTCTTTCGGGCGAATGGAGGGAGTACAAATTTAATACTTCCATATAATTACAAATTTAATACTCCCACCTAACACATAACATACTTTATAATTTATTTATTATTTGAAAATCCTACATTACTCTTAAAAAAATTAATAAAGTTGTTCAAAAACCATTTTTTTCTTAAATTCCATGTCTATATTAAATATGAAAGATTAAGTTGGGACGATAGAGGGATTACCTTTCAAAGGGTAATGGCCCTTTTGTCTAAGAAGATGAGAGTGGTAGACCAGAGAGAAAACCAGGTCAGGCTCTGTCCAGAAAGAGACATTAACAAGATTATAGTTGTTGGCAACACTTGCAGGCCATGAGTAGAAGGTGTCCGTGACCAAGAAATGGACCGAATTCGGGTCCCCTTCGACTATACGGGCGACGAGCCGGTCCACACTAGAGGGCAAGTGTCGGAACATGGAGTCGTAGAACTCCACGAATCGGAGATCCCGATCGAACTCCAGAGGCAGGCCATCGTCGATGGTGGTGCAACGTATGTCGTAGCCTGATCTACTAAACAAGTCGAGTTGAAGATGATTGTTGGTGTTGGATATCCTGTGATGAATGAACTCGAGATTGACGAAAGTGATGGCGAAGCCTTTGGAAGCAAACTTGAGAGCAGGGCTGATGAATGGGTTTATGTGGCCATGATGAGGGAATGGGATCATGATGGCATGGGCCTTCTCCATGATTTTTGTGTTGTGTTGGAATTTAGATTAATAGTTTAGTACAAAGGTTTAAGTAAATAAAATAATAATGGAGAAAGATGCAACAAATTGCAAATCAATTGTCAGAAAAATAATGTAGTCTTCATTTGTTAATTTCCTCTTGCTGTAGCTACGTTGAGTCAAGTTACTGGTTTGGCTCTGTCATTCTTCCGGAAAAGTTAAGTGCTCGTACGTACGTACCACGTGTTGCCCTACTAACGGTCGAAATTCGAATGTACGTACACCCGAGAGGATGGAAACCCGACCTCCACATATTGAGGCGACGGCAGGACTGAAACTTATTTAAAAGTTAGATTCAGGTACCGTGTGAGTTTAAACACACAACTTAGCTTAATTTTTACTAATTTAGTTTTTATTTATTACTAAAAAAATATACTCCCTATTTTATTATGTTAAAGTCAAAAATATACTCCCTATTTTATTATGTTAAAGTCAATATATAAAAATAATTAAAATTAGCACCTTTCTAATTTTTGGTTTCATAATAATTTGGAATTTTTGATTTCGTCCCAAAAACATAAAATTTTCAATTTCGTCCCATAATTTCTAATATTGATAAATTTTGATCCCAAAATCGCCGAAAGTTGATTTTTCGACCGTGAAATCGCATGTGCACCGCGGTGGCTGCAGTGGCGGTGGAGGCGACGTTGTTGGTGTAGAAGGCGGCCGCGTGGCGACAGTCCCAGCGCTGCTGTTCGTCGTGAAAATATTGAATGGGATTTGATTCCCCTTTCTTCTATTTTCTATTTTTTTTCGGTTGTTAATTGATTAATTAATAATAGTGAGAAACCCTCTGGTAAGACGGGTTTTTGTGAGACGAGTTGATCCATTACTAAGTATGCTTATTATACAGGTAAAGTATGGTTATTTATAGTTAAAGTATGTCAATAATGAATCTTATTATAACACCCTAAAATAATACTTTAATTCATCATTTATCATATTTTAGAAAACATACTTTAACAATCATTAAACACACTTTATGTATATAATATGCATACTTTAACACGTCTCACAAACCGTCTCACATATATAATGTCTTACAAGAGAATTTGTCAACAAAAGTATTAAATATTTAATATTTTTTATTTATTAATTATCCATTTAATTTTAATGTTATGTGGAAATATAAAATAAAATTAAAATTGTGGTAGGGTGTCATGTCAATTTCATTGGTTCATGTTAACTCTCAACTGCCGTTGGATTCAACTGCCAATTCTAGTAATCATGTGCTGCACATGTGTCATTCTCTGGCCAAAAAAATCAATTTTCACCGACTTTATTGGATAAAAATTGGCCAATGTCAGAATTATGGGACGAAATTGAATATTTAATCTTTTTTGAGATCAAAAATGATTTTAACTCTTTCTAGTCCTCTTTGAGGTAATCCCTCATCATTTATTTCTCCGATTGATCACCCATTTTGATAGATAAGGAAGCTATGCAGTATATGACACATGCAAGTTGATTTCTGTAGAAATTAAAAGATTAATAAACAAATCTTGGAGACTTTAACAAAAAAAAAAATGAAAAAAAAAAGAGGGCTCGCTCCTTCTAACTTGAAGTAAAAATATCTGACTTTATTACACCAGTTAAACAACATGATTATTGATGAGTTGGTAAGAACTCCTCCACTTATACTCTAAATAGTTTTGTCTGCAAATCTTTCACAAATTGATCGAAATTCTTCTCAGAGGAGCCTTGATTAATTTTCACAGCATTACGCAATATTCCCCTCAATTTAAACGCCTCCTGACTCATACTCTTGGAGTAACCTCCATTGATCACACACTTAATTTTCTCTGCAACTTCTTTTCTATCCACAGATGCACCATCACAAAGATTAACCCCGATCCTCCAGTCATCGACCACCATTTTTCGATTGGTAAGTTGATCATATCTGTCCGGATAACAAATCATGGGGACGCCACACCACATGCTCTCCAGAGTCGAGTTCCACCCATTATGCGTCAAGAATCCTCCAACAGCTGGATTCGAAAGGACGTCCATTTGATTACACCACGGAACTATCAACCCTCTATCTTTGATCTCGTCCTCGAATCCATCAGGAAGAACTTGAGCAGAGTCCCCTGCTCCGGGGCGAACCACCCAGATAAAATGAACTTCACTGAGAAGAAGGCCATTAGATATTTCGTCCATGACATGTTTGTTGAGATGAAGAATGCTGCCGAACGAGACGTAGAGGACCGAGCCAGGGGGCTTGGATTCGAGCCAATGGCCGCAGTCGGATTCGGACAACAGACTCGTGGTTGTGTTGAAGTTGATGCAGGGGCCGATTGCGTAATTTGGTTGGTATTTCTTGAGTGCTGATAGTGTTTGTGGCTCCAGTTCATGCACTGTGTTGTGAAGGATGAAATCTGCCTTCTTAACCTCTTTAAATGCAACTTGAGTCATTTTAATCAGTAGGATGAATGATTCGGATTCCTTGAAAACTGATGGCAAGTCCTTGGTGTTTATAGAGTCCACCCCAGGAATGTAGTTTATATCATCTTTAACACCATCTGTTGTCATCAAATCTTACTCTTACTTCACTTCAATTATTGGTTCAACCAAAAAAAAAAATTATATATATATAATCCCTCCGTCCCGTTTCAATATTTAAGTTTGTTTTTTGCACGTTGATTAAGGAGTATAGTATTTTAATAGATAGTGGGTGGAAAGATATAATATTTAATGTAAAGTAGGTAGGTGTATTAGTGTTGGATGTGGGGACCATGGTGATATAATAATTGTTTTAGGTGGGTCCCATATTCCAAAAAAAGAAACGTAAACATTGAAATGAGACGCCCAGAATAGAAATATATAAACATTAAAATGGGATGGAGGAAGTATATATATATATATATATATATATATATATATATATATATATATATATATATATATATATATATATATATATATATGGTTAGACTATAGTATCTTGTTCTAAGGAGACGTGTGCGTGTTAACTCTTAGGCCATATATACCTTTCATATTTAACAAGTGAAAAATGTTAAAATGAAAATATTTGAATTATAAAAATATATTTAATCAAATCATATATTTTAATTGAATGAAGGTACTTTTATCAAATTGAGTATTTAACAAATATCATTTAAATATGGTAAAAAGTACTTTTAATAGTATGCATATTTTACATTATACCGACGGAGGTTAGGTTCTTTAGTTTAATACTTTCTCAGTTCATTCTTAATCTATCCGTTTATTTTTTCGCGTGAATTAAGGAGTATTATTTAATGTGTAGTGAGTAGTTGTGTTAGTGGAGTGTGTAGGTCCCATATTTTAATTGAATTAGCGTAGACATACACATCGGTTCGGAACTGCTGGTTCCGACTCTTGGAAATGTGGAACCAGAACCTAACCGATCCTATGATGGTTTCGGTTCGATTTTAGAACCGCCGGTTCCGATTTTTTATTTTTTACACTCACAACATAAAGTTAAAAAAAAAAAGTTGGAACCGCCGGTTTCAGTTCCATTTTGGACTGTTCCGGAACCCACATAGGGAGTAATACTTTGTGTTGCCAGTTTATACAACATTCTACCTACTTGAGAAGCAGTCCATGAAATATGAGAAGGATGGAATTACCTGGGCATGGAAAATGGTGATTGTGTGCAAGAAGATCCCAGTGATAAAACAAAGAAAACACCAAGGCTGGCTCCGTCCAAAACGAAACATAGATGAGTTTGAACTTTTGAGCAACGGCTGCTGGCCATTCGTAAAGAGTGTCGGCAACCAAGAAATAGACATGATTTGGATCAGAGTCCATCGTTTTCCCAACGAATTCAGCAACACGAGCAGCAAAGTCTCGCGCTCGGGTTTCCCAGCACTCTACGTCGAAAGTAAAGCGGTCGAATTCCAGGGGAAAGCCGTCGCTGATGGTAGTATAGCGTATGTCCAGGCCCGAATCTCGAGCGTGGGAGAACAAATCGAAGCCGTCTTTGCTGTGGTGGGCCTTGGATATGGCGTGATGAACGTGATCGAGATGAACGAATGTGACGATAATGCCCTTGGAAGCCAGTTTCAGAGCAAGGTTCACCAAGGGGTTTATGTGACCTTGAGATGGGATGCTTATCATAATGGCGTGTGCATTTTTCTGCATCTCTTTCTCTCCCGTTTGTTCCATCTTGAGTTTGTAATAAGAGAACTAAAATGGTAAGAAAAGGTCTCCCTCTTCTATTTTAATTCCGTCCACAAAAGATCTACCCTGAATGATTATAAGTCTAGATATTTTCATTTTTTGGTAGCCTATCAATTATGCTTCTTACCTGTGGCAGTATCTTTATCACTACTATTATTATAATATAATATTATAATTATAATTACAGCTGGTGTGCACCAGGATATACAATTTGGGATGGCAATGGTCCCGGACAGAGCGGGTATCTGACCGCCCCGCAGGCTTACTTTGCTGTCCCGCTCCGCCCGATGCTCCAATACGGGTCAGATATTTAGTACTCACACCTGCCCGATATGGGACGGGTCCCATCCCATCCCGCCCCTTTTTTTAAATCTTTTTTTGATAAAATATAATACATTTAAATAGAAAATTTTAAATTAAAATAAAATAAAGTAAATTTAAATTTAAAATTAAAGGGTAGATCTTGTGCGAGACCGTCTTACGGATCTCTTTTCGTGAGACGGATCATCCATCAATCAATTAGACGGTCTCCCATAACTTCTCGAAAGATGTGTTAAAATTAATTAAGATCGTCTCCCATGCAGTATTTTCATAAGCGGACCGGAGATCGAACCGGTGGCATCAACGGTTCACGATCGGACCGGTCGAATCGGCGGTTCAACCGAAAAAACTAAAATTATACATTTTTTATAATATCCTATATATTTTATATATGATTATATATTAATATGTTTAGTGTATATTTAAGGGAGGATTATTACTAGGTACACAAAAAAACCCTTAATTACTATGAGATACAAACATACAAAAGTATTACTACTAACTACAAAAATATATAGTGATATTCCAATATTACTCCTATAAATGTGCTGCACATAAATGTTGTGTGCAGCAAGGTGTATGCAGTAGAATAAAAGTGTGTGCAGCAAAAAAAAGTGTGTACAACAAAAAAATGTGGTGGTCCCGCTGAGCTCCGGCGACGGCAGCCAACTGCCGGTCAACGCCGATCAACGGTGGTCAACGCATGTCAATGGCCGATCAACACAGGTCAATCCATCAATCCATTCCCCTTGATTTCCTCAAATCCATCCATCCATTCCACCAATCCACCAATCTAAGAAGGGAAGAATATCAAGAAGTGAAGATTTGAGCATGTTGAAGGAAGATCAAGTCTACTTTGAAAGGGAAGTTTCTCAACCTTTAATTTGTGATTTTCTTCATTATTTGGCTCAATTGGAGGAACCCATTGATTGCATTGATTTTATTATGATTTGTAGTGGCTAGTTCTCATGTGAGGATAGCCACATGATGAATTGAGACTGTAATAACAAATTTTTTGTATTTATAATAAAATAAACACAAAAGAATTACAATGATAATCCAGAAGGATTAAACTTGATAATTTAGGAAACAATCTCTATCAATCCTCTGATTCTTCTCTCGAACCAATTTGGCTTGACTTTGACTTGACTTGTTGACTTGTGTATTGAGTCGGATCTTCAGTTGAAGCTTGTCCGAACTCGGATTTGGGACCTTATAACGTTAATCCAGAAGCGTCGAGCTTTTGTTTGGATTAAACGTACTTGATCCTAAGAACACTCGATCTGGGGGGCTTAGCACCTTAATCCCGGGTCGTATGCTGTTCTTGGCGCGAAGAACACCGAATAACTCAGTTTATAAAGAACGCTTGATTTGGGGGGCTCCGCACCTTAATCCCGAATCGTTTGCCGTTCTTGACTTGAAGATGCTTGAAGATCTCAAGGGAGCGCTGCTCGTGTTCTTGATCTCTTCAAAGCGTTTATGTCTTCAAGTATTTGAGTGTGTCTGGAGTGAATGAAGGAGGGCTCCTTATATAGGTGAAGGATGAGGATACTCCATAAATATCTCGCAATATGATTGGTCCATGACAGATTTGGCCTGGTTATGCGGGCTTGGGCCGTTCCAAATATATCACAGCTTGATTGGTCATTGCTTAATTTGACCTAATTCTGGAACCTTCCATGCTTTACTTAACTTAGGGGTCAAGCTTTACTTAATTTAAACCCTACTTAATTTGTTGGGTATTAAATTAATTATCAATTATTTATTAATCTATTTTAGGAATTAATTTATTAAATCCCCAAAATAAAATATAATAAATTAAAATTGATATTTAATCAATAAAATCCACGTGTCGCCATTTGATTGGACCGTGAATTTTAATTGCTTACAAATGCCCCCTTGCGATTTGTTCACGGACAGTATGTCTTGATGTGAAGGAATCGCAAAAGATTTGTTTCTTATTCACCAAGATTTCATGCACCTTACCCAAAATTATCAAAGTTATTTGTAGTAAAGAATCTCCTACAATTTTGTAGAGCTTGCGCACCTCACAATAATCTCCATAATTATCCATGAGTCCACTAGTAGCTTCTATAATTATCCACAAATAATTTCCATAATTATCCATGAGTCCATAATTATCCATGAATCCACTACTATATAATGGTACTTCATGAACTCAATTTTTTTCATCAAAGCTATCCAACAAACAAGATATTCACTTCAATTCGTGGTTCTTCCTTCTCTTATTTGAACTTTTTTCTTTTTCTTTCCAAAGTGTAGCATAAAGTGTTTCTAATTTTTTTTTCTTCTTCAGCATCGGTCCAAGAAGCTGTCAAGACAAAACACTCAATCAAAACACATCATCCAAAGAATTCAATCTACAAGTGTAAGCTCTCAATTCCTTAATTTGCTCTTTTTTTTGAACTGTTTATTCGTCTTGTTTGCTTGTTGTTCCTGTCTTCGACCAAGAACTTAGTAACATGCTTGTCCTCGTCCCTCTTTCTTGTCTGAGAAAATCTATGGCGAGCCTCGTCCTTGCTATTCTTTCTCTTCTGAGAAATCGATAGCGAGCCTTATCCTTGCCCCTCTTTCTCATTGGAGAAAATCTACGGCGAGCCTCGTCCTTGCTATTCTTTCTCTTTTGAGAAATCGATAGCGAGCCTTGTCCTCGCTTGTCCCTTATGGAATTAATGACTGCTCCTCGGTTGGTTGTCCCTCGGTTGTCTCTTATGGAATTAAAGGCGTGGCCTTAGAAACAATAGTTGCTGGTGGCGTGTGATCCTCAACGGTGAACTCTTGATGGGTCAACAGTTCTAGGCGGCTTATGGGCCGTGGGGAACTGTGTGCGGAGGCGGACTGAGTGCAATGACTCTCTCTCTTGTGATAGCTCTATCGATGCTGGCAGCTACTCGACGCTGGTGACGGATTTGTGACTGGCAAGCGAGGTGGTGATGCTCGTGTTGGTGGCGAGACACGGTGTTGCCGATGATTGCTTGGCGAGGTTGAAGACGTCCGCCCGATCTGGGTGAAGAGCGTCGGTACGACAGGAGACCACGTCAGCTTCAATGGTCGGTCGTGAGTCGACGATCAGCGGTGACTTGACGGGCTCCGATGGCTGGAGACCTGGTCCCGGCGACAACAGCGCGCG
Source organism: Pogostemon cablin (assembly GCA_023678885.1). NCBI lineage: Eukaryota > Viridiplantae > Streptophyta > Magnoliopsida > Lamiales > Lamiaceae > Pogostemon > Pogostemon cablin. The sequence continues at coordinate 4,733,396 of CM042983.1, forward strand.
CGATGGTGCGGCGATCGGGAATCGGCGGCTGTGGCGACCGCATCGTGGTGGCGGCTGTTCGCTACGCGGCTGGACGAGATTGGCGACTGTGGTGATAGCTGGCAGCAGCGCGCGGCGGTGGTGCTCCGAAGCGGCAGGAGCGCGCGATGTATGCAGCTTCGCGACTTTTCGGCGGCAGCAGCGCGCGGCGGTGGTGCTCCGAAGCGGCAGGAGCGCGCGATGTATGCAGCTTCGCGACTTTTCGGCGGCAGCAGCACGCGGCGGTCGAGGGGCTGGCAAACAAACGACGGTGATGGGAAGATTGCGACGGTGGAGTCGCGATTTTCATCGGCGAGTAGCGACAGGAAACATGTCGGTAATCCGTGGCATGATGAGGCTCGACGTGAACATCGAGCTTTCTTGATTCCGCAAGAAAGAACCCCGTCAATCTTTCTGGGGAAAATCACTTTCCTCCAATTTTGACCCCAACTACCTAATTTTGACTTTTAAATGGGCTCACCTTATCTATTGAACCAAAGGCTTGATACTTGGGCTTCATCATACCAACTGGGCCATTTATTCATCCTGGGATTAATATATGGGCTTCTTTCTCTTATTTCCTTCACTTGGGCCACTTGTTGTATGATATTTTGGGCCTCAACTCTTAGTGCTTCTTTCATGATCTGGGCTCAAATTAATTAATCCACCTGAATAATTTAATTGCCTATTTTATCATCTTAGGCTTCTCCTCTCATGGGTTTAAACTTTGAAATTTACTAACTAATTGATCTCATAAATTTATTTCGAGCTCCTTTAATTGTTAAAATTCATAAACTTAAATTATTTCCCAGCCCTACTATTGCTTTCTAACACTCCTTTCACTCCCTTTTCAGACACACTTAACTTCAGAATGGTTAAGTTCAAGAGTCATATAACAGATTCCAAGGAGCGTCAGTTGCTGATTCTTGATACCCAACGTCCACTATCAGACATAGTAACTCGTCTCCCAATCGAAAGGCCTCTTATGGGTCAACCTATAGAGAAATTAACTCAAGAGGCTAACGTTTTCAATCTAACAACTTGGACCAGAGACAAGAAATTGGACGAAACTGGAGTTGTAGTTTTGAGATCGGCTCACCATACAAAGGAGAAGCTAAAAACTGGTCCTTTACCCACACTAGGGCGCCAAATAATCGAAGGTAATGCAGCATGGGGCAAATCAATGAATTTTCTCGGGGAATTTCATTACATCCCAGGGTATTGGGAATGGACTGAGGCTGTTTTAAGCAGATATCGCTCTAAACTTGAGAAAATAATGCTTTATGACCCTATCTTTGCTTCTCTATTCACATATGAATGCAATCATGAGATCATCAAAGCTTTTTGCGAGGCGTGGTGCCCTACCACAAATACCTTACTTACTTCCTTTGGAGAAATGTCGATTTCTCTATGGGATTTGTATAACTGGGTAGGATTGCCGCTAGCTGGTCACATATATGAAGAAGTTGTGCCCGACAAGCCAGAACTTTTGAACGAGCGTGACGCCACTGGATTACGTATCCCACCTAGTTGTCAACACTTACTACATGCCTATCACAGACTCCGTAGTCGTGATGGTACTGACCTTATTTCACTTTCTCAATGGGTGAGCTTTTGGTGTCGTAGACCTAAGAAACACAAGCAGCCCCCTCCACGTGTAGCAAGTGAAAGAAAAACACGCCTCAAGAGTACGCACAATCCCAAGGGTATCCTCAACGACTGCAAGAAATGGACTTCCATAGAAATGGATCCCTTCAAAATGCTTCATATTGATGCTAAAGAACAAGAGGAAACGTATCTAGCTGCCCACTTAGCCTGCTGGCTTTGCTCTTTTGTACTTCCTAATGACGAAGTAGACATGATACGTCCTGGTACCTTCAAGGTAGCAAGTTTGATGGCTACATGAAAATCAATTTGCCTTGCTGTTCCAGTTTTGACAAGCATATACCGAGGTCTGAATAAAATTTCTAATGAACTTAGACCCTCTGAAGTGAAGTCAACATTTCTTGTGCACTTCGTTTATACTTGGCTGGCTCATTACTTTCAAACTCATTACCTGAACCCTCATGGATTAAAAGTACCCTCAATGGTGACCTACTCAGGCAAAAATGGAGCAAAATCCTTTAGTTCAGTTGGTGCTCGCAAAAAGATTCAAAACGGAAACAAAACTTTCTTGTCTTGCAACGTCCTTCCAACAACAGATCCCATATGGTATACTGACCATGACAAAGCATCTTGGCGTGATTGGGCCTACTTTATTGCTATTCATACCAATTATCTTACCTTGCGACAGAGTGGAGGCTTTCTTATTGAACCCTACAACCCACATCGATTTAGTCGCCAATTCGGCTTTTACCAAGATACTCCAGGAAGAATAAAAACAGACATTCGAGAGACCACCCTAGAACAAGGACTTCAATATTGGAGGCAATGCACTTTGCGTAATTCTCAATCTACCGCAACTTTCCCATGCGCACCTTCAGAATTTAAAAACTTTTGCTCCCCAGAATACGAACAGTGGCTATCTCAAATTCATGGCACCTACCTCTTGGATAATGTGTTGAAGCTGGCTGATGCTGTTCTTAACCAGGATATGGAAGAAGTAGTTGACATCATCAATAATACAGATAATGCAAAAGCTGATGAGGAGGCTGTACCGCTAGAGATCCCGCCCCTTCGAAAGGTAATTGTAGGGAGGTCTAATGAAGCCGAAAAGAGAAAGAACGGTCTCTCACATTCAAATGAGAGCACAACCGACCACAACCCAAAGCGGATCAAGAAAGCCAAATCTCCGATGCTTACCCCGGCAACTAAGGCTAAGGTTTTAATCCCTTCTAATCATAATTCATATACATCCATTCTTGCACATATTTTCTTACTATCTCTTTTACTCCTTTTTTTTGTAGTGCATGCATGATGTATTTGGTTCTGATTACGATGACTTGGATGAAGAAGGATCAACCTCTGTTGCAGCCCCTGAAATCTTAATTGATGATGACCTTTCGGATCACATTTCTCCTATCATGAATGAATCTCCCCCATTAATTTCTGCGGCCCAAGCTCCAGACATTACAGAATTTATCTTTGATAAAGAGATTATGGACGCTAGAAAACTAGTTAACTTGGCAGTGTGGAAACGCTTTCAAGAAAAACTAAGAAGAACCCCTGTCAACGCATTATCTTCTGTAAGGAATGAGGGGCTTAAGATGGTGGACACCTTCAAAAGCACTCAAGGAATTGACGGATCCGCTCTAGAACAATCATTCAATTTTCTACTCTCTAAAGCCGATGCGTATGACACCATGAAGATAAAACTTGCTGATGGGATAACCAAGAAAGACATTGAAAAGCGTCTAATTGATGCAAAGAAGCGTGCCCATGAATACAAAGACCAAGAGGCTACAGAGACCAAGCAACTGCAAGAATCTGAAACTAAGTTGAAGCATATTGAAACAAAGATCGAGACTCTGCTGAAGGAGAAGGAAACCATGTCACAAACAGCTGAACGTCTCCGCCAATCTATTCAAAGCGCAAAGCTTGGAGCTCAAACTGCTGCAAGGAATATTAGTGTACTGAAGAAAACACCGATCTTAGAAGATTCCATCGCTGACGAATTGAAGAGCGTTACGCAAGCTTTGACAGACGCTCGAGAGGAGCTATCCACTATGAATATTTTCCATTAATTTCTTTTGAAACCAATTCACCTTAATACCCCCATTTTGTTTTGATCACTTAATGATATTATCAATAAAGTGCTTTTTATCCCTTATCTCTTATTCCTCTTCTTATTCATCACTGTATCTTTGGATTTGCTTTACTGCCTTTTGATGCTTGCTTGCTGCCTTTATACCTTAATTTGCTTCTTGCTTCACAAACTTGATGCGAACAAACGAAAATATGACTGAACTTAACAAAATGTTAAGCTGCCTACGTATCTCCCTAAAGAGAATCAAGTCATAACGTAGTTCAAAGGACATGTTTGGTTTGAATGGGGGGTGCCGTGCACAGTTTATACTCATGCGGGCCAGGAGTGACTATTCTTTAACCACTTTAGACAAAGTAGGATATTTAATGCTTTAACCACTTAAAATATCTGAGTGGGGTGAATTAATAGTTTAACCACATATAATTACCTTTGGTGGGTGTCGTGCACAGTTTATACTCATGCGGGCCAGGAGTTCGTCGTACACAGTTTATACTCATATGGACCAGGAGTTCGTCGTACACAGTTTATACTCATGCGGACCAGGAGTTCGTCGTACACAGTTTATACTCATGCGGACCAGGAGTTCGTCGTACACAGTTTATACTCATATGGACCAGGAGTAACATGCAGTTTAGGCTCATGCGTCAAGGAGCATTGTACATGTATTTGTTTTACGCATAGTAGCATTTCAAGAACTTCCCATTTATAGGGCCAATGTTCACGCCATCCTCTGAGATCAACTTGTATGCGCCATTTGTGTAGGCTTCCTTCACAACATGAGGGCCATCCCACTTGGGTAGAAACTTATTTCCAACGCTATGGGTGACTACTATAGGTCTTCTCACAGCAAGCACCAAATCACCAACTTGAAAAGAACGTACCCTTACTTTCTTGTTGTATGTTTTAGAAAGGCGAGATTGGTAACACTCAAGTCTTTGTTGTGCTTCCAACCTCTTTTCATCTAACGCTTCAAACTCTTGAAGACGTAACTTTGCATTTTCTTCCTCGGTGAGGCCTTCTTGTATGGCCATCCTCAAAGAAGGGATTTGCTTTTCGAGAGGCACAACAGCCTCAACACCATACACCAAGGAATACGGAGTGGCTTGAGTAGGCGTTCTATAAGTGGTGCGGTATGCCCATAAAGCTTCATTGATTCTTTCATGCCAATCTCTTTTTGACTTGGAGACCACTTTCTTCAATAAACTGCATAAAGTTTTATTGAAAGCTTCGGCAAGACCATTAGCAGCTGCGTTATACATTGAAGATTTCTTTTGTTTGAAATCAAACCTCTCACACAGCTTATCAATCCAACTGTTGCTGAACTGCTTTCCATTATCAGTGATGATGTAGCGCGGAACACCATATCTATAAATGATGTTAATCCGGATGAAATCAGCAATATTTTCTTTCTTCACTTCCCTTAGAGGCACAGCTTCGGCCCACTTTGAAAAGTAATCGGTTGCCGCAAGAATGTAGAGATGACCACCAGATGACTTTGTAAGCGGTCCCACCACATCTAAACCCCAAGCATCAAAAGGCCATGAAGCGACTGTTGGATGCAAAGGCTCCGGAGGTTGATGAATCAGATTTCCATGGTACTGACAAGCTTGACATCTTTGTGCGTAATCCATGCAATCCTTCACCATGGTTGGCCAATAGTAGCCCATCCTTTTAATTCTGAAATGTAGCTTCGGTCCGGATTGATGAGCACCGCAAATTCCGGAGTGAGCCTCCTCCATTGCTTGAATAGTTTCTTCCTTACCCAAGCATCTCAAGAAAATTCCATCGAATGATCTTCTATAAAGTGTACCCTTAAAGTAGATGAACCGAGGTGCCCGACGCCGAATATCAACCCTTTGTCGTGGATCGTTAGGCAACTTATCATATTTCAAATAATCCACAAGTGGTTGGCGCCAATCTTCTTCTTCAATTTCGAAAACCTCCACCACATGATTTTCAACTTCTTCATAATCATCATCTTCAAAGATTGGTGGTACAACCCAACTTCTACACACCGGTATTTGAATTTGCGTTTCTGGCATAGCTATAGTTGATGCTAACTTAGCGAGGGCGTCGGCTTGCTTATTCTCTCTTCTAGACAGATGCTTAATATCAACATCACCGAGATAACCCATAAGCTTTTGAGCATACTTGTAATAGGGGAACAACTCAGGCTTCTTCACTTCATACACTCCAAGGAGTTGATTTACTACCAATAGCGAATCACCATACACTCTAAGGTGTAGCTGCTTTATATCGACGGCCATTTCTAAACCAAGTATGAGTGCTTGATACTCAGCCACATTGTTAGAGCAATTTTCTGTTAAGGAAAATGAGAAAGGTAGAACTTCACCACTGGATGTTACAAACACGACTCCCGCACCAACTCCCTCTCTATGAGATGCTCCATCGAAATACATTTTCCAAGGAGAAACTATGTCCACAGTGAAAGCATCTTCATCAGGGAGTTCATCAGATAGTTCCCATTCAGCAGGCATTGGATGATCAGCTAGAAAATCCGCCAACACTTGTCCTTTTACGGCCTTTTGAGGGACGTACACGATCTCAAACTGTTGAAGTTGGAGATACCATCTTGCAAGCCGGTCAGAGAGTACTGGTTTTGACATGACAAATTTTAGTGGGTTGGCTTTCGAAACTAGCCGAACTGTGTGAGCTTGAAAATAATGTTTCAACTTCTGAATCACGAAGATAAGGGATAAACATATCTTCTCAATGGGTGAATACTTCAACTCGTTTGGAGTCATGGTTCTACTTAGATAGTATAGAGCTCTTTCTTTGCCATCATCATTTTCTTGTGCAAGCAAAGCTCCTCCCACAGAACGCTCTTGAGCAGCTAGGTAGAGAATTAACGGACGTCCATGTGTTGGAGCACTCAACACTGGTGACTTCATCAAGTATTCTTTAATGCTATTGAAAGCATTATTGCAAGCTTCATCCTATTCGAATATGCTGCCCTTCTTCATGAGATGACTAAATGGTTGGCATCGGCCAGCTAAGTTTGATATGAATCTCCTTAAGTATGCCAACTTTCCTTGCAGACTTTTGAGTTCATGTATGTTCCGAGGCACATGCATTTTCATGATTGCGTCAATCTTTGCTTTCTCAATCTCAATCCCTCGACGGCGAACAACAAATCCAAGAAATTTCCCGGATGAAACTCCAAATGCACACTTGAGCGGATTCATCTTGAGTTGATGCTCTCTTAATCGTTCAAACACTCGCCTTAGATCATGGAAATGATCTTTCTTTTCCTTTGATTTCACCACAATATCATCAACATAACATTCAACAATCTTATGAAGCATGTCATCAAATATCTTTTGCATGGCTCGCTGATAAGTGGCACCAGCATTCTTTAAGCCAAATGGCATAACATTATAGCAATATATCCCTTTTGGAGTACGAAAGGCTGTCTTCTCTTGATCCTCAGGAGCCAAACCAATTTGATTGTAGCCAGATGATCCATCCATAAATGAAAGGACCTCATGCCCCGTTGTTGCATCAATCATGAGTTCAGTAATTGGTAATGGAAAATCATCTTTCGGACATGCCATATTCAAATCTCAAAAATCAACACATACTCTGAGTTGTCCATTTTTCTTTCTTACCGGCACGATATTGGAAATCCATGTAGGATATTTGACTTCTCGGATCTTGCCTGTTTCAAGAAGCTTATTAATCTCGTCCTCAATCAAAGGAATCAACTCTGGTCAAAATCGACGCTGCATTTGTTTAATCGGCCGAGTTCCCTTTTTAATGGACAAGTGGTGCACTGCGATTTTCGGATCTAAGCCTGGCATTTCCTTATGTGACCATGCAAAGACATCTCTGAATTCTCGCAAAAGGCTGACATACTTTGTTTCTTCCTCAACATTTAGCAGAGCACTTATGTAGGTAGGACGTGTGTCATTTTCATCACCTAAGTTAATTTCTTTCAATTCATCAACAGTGGCTTTCACTCATTCTTCAAATTGTGGAGGGGCATCTTCAGCATCTACTTCATCCATTTGAGAATCTTCCACAGCAGTAATATGATTGGTGGAAGCTACATTTTCTCTATCATTATTACTATCATCTTTGGTAAAGACGATTCTCCGCACCTTAGCTTTCAATACTCTTCCACTTGAAATAGTCAAGATATTTTGCCGCTTGATACGAGATGGATTTTGACTCCGAAGTTTTCGGAGGTTAAGGGACTTGATATGATTTTGCCTCCTACACTTCCCTTTACAGGGTCCAAGCCTTTCGAAGACACTCCCAAGCCTTTCAAAAACAGATATTCTCTTGACTTCCCTACTACTTGCATCAAACATATCCTCCGTGGATAAGGCTTCTCCCTCAGTAATATAATTTGTACTTGCTTTTCTAATTGCAATGCGGACTGGCTTTTGAGGGACATATCCCAAACCTGGCTTAGCCTTCTTGATAATGTGACCACTATTTTTCAACATTTTCTGAATAACATTGAGCCCATGTCCTGGTGGGTTGATAGTTTCTTGACACACCTTGCTCGTCATCGCTTTTTTCTTAGGTTCATAACCAGCCTTCATAAGGAGTTTATAAGCTTGTGGACTATACGACTTGGTTATTTCGGCTTCAAACACTTCACCGTGTTCGGTCTTTGGTCCTTCAATAGGACGTATGAATCCTTTTAGTGGTGGAGAAGAAGGCCTATTTGCATCAATTTTTGTTAGAGGCAATGTCAACTCTTCCGAGGTCTCAAGCCCTTTGCCTTTGTTCTCCTTGAGAGTGGCAGATGATGTACTACCTTCCTCATCCTTTATTTGTTTATTGCCCCCATTATCTTGCACTGGGGCCTCTTCATGCTTTACTTCCTTTGTACTCTTGAAGAAATATTTAGCATCTGCAAAGTAAGCTTCAGCTTCAGTAAATGGCTTGTCGTCACCGAATACTCTTTTCACATTATCACCTTCTGATATGCTGTCGCGGGCGTACCAAAATATAATTTATATTTCCAACTCACACTTATAGGTAGTATAGTAGTAAGTAGGGTCGAACCCAAGAGAGTATAATGAATCCTAATTAAATTAAAGTGTTACTAACATATAAAATAAATAAAAGGGGGGTTTTGGTTGTGAAAAATTGACAAATACTCAAATAATAAATCAACGCAATATTTAAATAACAAAGTAGATGAAAATTAATATAAAATTAACCAAGAAATAAAAGCCTAGTTTAGGATGTCGATCCCCTCCCGTTTACTAAATTAATTAATCATACGAATTAGACATCTAGCCTAGTGCACAAACTCAAATCCCTAGATTGACGGTACGACCAATCAACCCGAATGTTCTTACGTTCATCAACTAGGGTGCGATCACTAAATTGAACTATCTACGAGTGACCCTATGGATTCGAACTCGTAGATGCATTAAAACTCTAAATATAGGATTACTAGGCTACAAAATCCGGCTAGGTATCATACAACCTAGATTTTATTACACCTAGAGGGAATTATCTCTATTTGTTACTTAATCCAATTCCTACAACAATTACGGATTGTAGTTCATAGAATAACAGTAAGCAATTAAATAATTAATCTAGTTGATCAGGCCAAAATAATTATCAAATTACTATAGGAACATCAACGCATGTAATAAAATAAACTTGCACACAAGATTCAATGTAAAAATCATAAATAATTAAATTAATAATTCAACAGGAGGTTCACGAATCCTAAACTAGAAAAGAGGATTAGCCCCGCATGTTCATGACAAAAACAAAATTAAAATAATAAAAATCGATTATGACGATTGCTTCTGATTTCACGCCAATCTGCCTTGGAGTGCTGTAGCTTCTCGTTAATTCTCCTCCATTATTTTCTGTGTTCTGCTCTCAAAAATAGCGTGTATCTGCTCCCAAAAATAATTAAAACATATCCCATAAATATCTTTATCTTGATCCCCAAGTAATCTTGTTTGATCTCTTTCCTTACTTATCTCTTCCTAAAATATCTCAAGGATCTTTTCTTTTCTTGTTGACTAATCTATCGTGCCTTCTCCACAATATGGGCCTGACTTGGGCTGATCTCTTCGCTGGAATTTAAGAGACAATATGAGAATATGTCCAACAACACTTTCCTTATTTATGCTGAATTTTCGTAGGTCCCTTCTGACACTGAGGGGGTCAGTGTCAGTCAATTTGGCAGCACGAATTTCCTGCACTAAACAGCCCGTTTCTACATCAATTTATAACATTAAATCCTCAATTAATCAAAGACAAGATAAGTCAATTTAGCATCCAAATTAGCACATAAGTCAATCAATTAAACATGAATTTCAACCAAATAATTACGCTAGAATATGACTTATCAAATCTCCCCACACCTAAACTTTGCTTTTCCTCAAGCAAATCAAAACCATAGAGAATAGAAAACCAAGGAACATCTACCAAGACAAATGAAAGTTACATACTTCAAGAGACAAGCAACCAATGAGCATTCGAAACTAAATGAAACGTGACTCTTCACTTAAAGTTTGCAACTTTCATGGCTTCAAATGTTTCAAAATTCCATGGCCTCACACAGATTCACTCAATAACACTCATATGTATGATCTAGGTAGCAAGTTCACTCAAAAATTGAACAAGAAAGTCATTACCATAGGCTTGCTCCCAAATCAATTCTCCACCAATTTTGGATGAATCATGTGCAATAATCAAAGGGTCTTTGATTGGGTTGTAATGGGGCTTATGGTCGAGGTGAGATAAAAAGAGAGATAAGAATGGCTAAATGCATCACTTTACAACATGTGATCTCTACAAATCAAAACATCCATGATTACCCCTTCTTTACATTTTCACAGCACCCTTTTTCTTGCACTAAAAATCTCCCCACACCTGCTCCTTTTATAGACTAGGTACAGCAGGTGTCACACTTACAAGAATCACTTTTTCTTTTTATCCTTTTCTTCTCTTTTTTTTCAAGAATATTCTTTTTTTTTTTCTAACAGACTTTTTTTTTTTTTCAAACTTCTTTTCTTCCATTTCTTCTTCTAACAGACACTCTCTTTTTTTTTCATCAACCAACCTTCCTTCCTTTTCTCTTTTTTATTCTCCAACTATTTCAAATTTTTTTCAGCTTTCTCCCCCCACCATCATCAATTCAACCTCAAAGTACTTTCACAAGACTCACATATAGCAAAGTGATGAAGGGTTCAAATGGAGAAGTTTAAGAAAGAAATGAGAATTTAAGGTTCATTTATGTGCTCATAATCCAAAGAAAAGGCTTAGGCTCAACGTGGCTTCCCTAAAGGTTTCATATTCAGGTGGGACAATATAAGCCAAGAGGGTTAAACCTAAGTGCCCTTATCATTTTATCACACACAACCCATCACATGATCTTGAAATGCATTCAAAAGAGCAAGTTCTAGAATGAACAATTCAAATTCAATGCACTCAAGAAAGAAATTCAATAGAGCTCATAGATGATAGCTCGTTAAGGCTCAAAAGCTCACAAAAATCGGGTATATTTGCCATGAAATTCTGAAATAAAATCAGCCAATACAATCACAAAAATTTTGTAAAGATTATCACACTCCAACAGTTCCTAAACATCATAGCTACCCCCTCAATCATGCGTCACGCTCATCACCTTAATAGATTTTAATCCTCAATTATCCAACTCCACATCACATAAAATTCAGAGGACAACAAGAACAAAACATGAGACAAGAAATTGAGCAACTTTATACCACTTTTCTACCCCGATTATCATATAAAATCCCTCCCCACACCTGAACGGTTGCTTGTCCCCAAGCAAAACACAGTATAAGAAAGACTAAACATGTAATTGGGTAGAGTACACCTGATTCAATTTTGGGTAGAGCTTTGACCACGATCAACCCTTGCAATTCGTATCACAGCTGTTAATCACAACAGAAAATTAAAAGTGAACAATCAGACAATTTATTAAAAATAAAATAAATAAAAATAAAAATAAAGCTAGAAAATTGGGTTGCCTCCCAATCAGCGCCTTTGTTTATTGTCGTTGGCTCGACTTAGGTAAGGTATATCTTTCAAGTATGTGAAATTTCGTTCCACTCCATCCGATCAACCTCAACGGTGCGAAACCCCTTATGATATTCCTTGAGTTCATGGTTCGGCCTCAAGAAGGAGGACTTCAAGTGTTTTGGGAACACTTTCAACTCTAGCTTAGGCACTTCACCAAGCTTTTCTTTTCTCGATTTCTTCTCATGCTCTTTCATGCTTCCATTTGCAATGATGTTGTCGAAGTTATTCCTGCGAGTTAGTTCAAAACAATCCTGCACCAAAGGCTCAACAACATTCATAGCAAAAACTGAATTAACGTCTGTAGGAGACTTCACAGGCAATTTAACAGAAGCTACATCTAAGGTGCTTGGTCTCTGAGAAGAACCATGCAAATCATTGACATAGTGATTCAGCTTTTCATTTTCACATCTTTCAGCATTCTCCTTCATGATTCCATGATCAATTACTGTGTCTAATGCATCCCTACTGGTGAGTTCAAAGTGTTCCTGGACAATAGGGTCAATAGTACTCACAACAGAAAGCAGGTTAGCATCATCAGGATATTTCATAGTATCATATATGTTAAATTTGATGATCTGCCCATCAAATTCCATCGTTAGAGTACCTTCACTCACATCTATCTTAGTGCATGACGTGTTGAGGAATGGTCTCCCTAACAGAATAGGAGTGGAATTTGATGGTGGTCATTCATTTCTAACACATAAAAATCAGCAGGGAATATTAGTTTATCTACCTGAACAAGAACATCCTCAATGACTCCATCTGGGTATGCCTGGCTTTGATCAGCAAGTTGGATGACAACTCCAGTCTTCTTCAACTCTCCCACACCAAGCTTCTCAAACACTGATCGAGGCATCACATTGATGGATGCTCCAAGGTCCAACATGGCTCTCTCTACATTACAACTCCCAATCTGACAAGGAATTACAAACATGCCAGGATCCTTGCGCTTCTGAGGTAACGTTTGCTGGAAGACAGCTGAAACATTTTCTCCCATCACCACTTTTTCATCTACTTTCAAATTCTTCTTATTAGTGCACAAATTCTTCAAGAACTTGGCATATCTCGGAATCTGCTTAATTGCCTCAAGAAGAGGTAAATTGATCTGCACTTTCTGAAACACTTCAAGTAGCTGCATATCCTTCTCAGTGGTGTCCGGCTTTCTTATCCTGCTTGGAAAAGGTAAACGGTTAATATCAAAAGGAATAGGGTCAGAATTTTTAACCTGATTTTTTTTCGACCTTCTGACACTGATGGGGTCAGTGTCAGTGTTACGTTTCTGCACGTCAGATTTTTCAGCCCCAAACTGATCAGATTGATCCTCCACTGTTCCAGCAGGTTTTTCATCATCTTCTTGCATGTTTTGGTCAGGCTTTTTGGTCGGTGCAACTTCCTCCAACTGTTTCCCACTCCGCAGTGTAATAGCACTCACATTCTTAAGATTAACCTCCGTTTGTGAGGGCAACTTTCCACTGTTTTGAGCTTGCATTTGGCCTACAGTTGTAGCCAATTGGGTTACTTGATTTTCCAAGTTCCGGATTGACGATTGAGTTGTCATCTTCAAGTCCTGAAAAGATGACTGTGTCATCTCTTGAAATTTAAGATTGCTGGCAGCCAACTCTTTCATCATCTGCTCAAATGAAGCTCCGGAACTTGAACCACCTTGTTGGCGATTTCCACCATCTTGAGGGTAATTCTGTTGCCTATTTGCCACTCTCTGCTCTTGAAACTGTTGTTGCCCCCAATTTTCTCCTTGTCCACTTCCATACCTGAGATTAGGATGATCTCTCCAACCCTGATTGTAGGTTTGAGAGAAGGGATCATAGGGTCGCCCCATGGCGTTTACTTGTTGCTCACTAGGTGTAACCCTGCAATCAAGAGTAGAGTGATTGTTAGATAAACAATATTGACAAGATGGAAGGTTTACCTCTTTTTCTTTTGCAAGATTCTCCACAACAAGTGTTAACTTGTTCAAAGTTTCCTCCAACTTAGAATCATGGACCTCCTTCACTTCTCTAATCGATGGATCTCGTGTGCCAAACTGTTGAGTGTTGGCAGCCATGCTAGCAATCAGGTCTCTAGCAGCAGTAGGTGTTTTCATCATGAATGCTCCACCGCTAGCCGCATCAAGCATGTTTCGATCCATGATCGACAACCCCTCATAGAAGTACTGCAACAGCAACTGATCGCTTATCTGATGCTGGGGGCATGCTGATGTGAGGCGTTTAAACCTCTCCCAATACTCATGCAAACTTTTCCCTTGCATCTGACGAGCTCCAGATATCTCCTTACGCAATACAGCAACTCTAGTGGCTGGGAAGTACGTTTGGAGAAAAAGCTTCTCCATTTCGGCCCATGTATTAATCGATCCGGGAGGGAGGTAATACAACCAATCCTTCGCCATGTCCTTCACTGCAAAGGGGAATGCCCTAAGCTTGACCATCTCCTCCGTCACTCCGGTTGGTTTCATGCTCATGCATACCACTGAGAACTCCTTCAAGAACTTGTGAGGATTTTCACCTGAAAGACCATGGAAAGTAGGAAGTAAGTGAATCAATCCTGATTTCAATTCAAATACCGTATTATCAGTGATCGCTGGAAAGTTAATGCATAACGGCTGATGGACTACGTCCGGATTTGCCAATTCATTCAAGGTTTTTTCCTCATTATTTCCAGCCATGTTTTCCTCTTCCGACTCAGAGTCAACAGTATCTTCCTCCTCTAGATCAGAAAAATCAGAATTCTCCTCTTCAAGATGAAGTGGACCAGCTGCAAGTTCGGACTCGGTAAGGTTTTCTGCGGTTTCGCCAATGGACGAACTTGTTTCCTTCTTCTTCCGGGACTCCTTTCTCAACCTCCGGGCAGTTCTCTCAATTTCAGATATGTATTCAAGCTGTTTTTGACCTGAAGATCGAGTAATCATCCACAGAAAAAGAAATTTCGAAAACAGGGCCTTCTGACACTGATGGAGTCAGTGTCAGTGTAACTGAAAATTTCGAAAATTCCAGAAAAATTCAAAAAAATTCCAGAACCTGTAACAATGCAAAATAATGTCAGAAACACAAAAAATTTAATGAAATTCAATTTTACTCTCCGAGCAAACGGCGCCAAATTTGATATGCTGTCGCGGGCGTACCAAAATATAATTTATATTTCCAACTCACACTTATAGGTAGTATAGTAGTAAGTAGGGTCGAACCCAAGAGAGTATAATGAATCCTAATTAAATTAAAGTGTTACTAACATATAAAATAAATAAAAGGGGGGGTTTTGGTTGTGAAAAATTGACAAATACTCAAATAATAAATCAACGCAATATTTAAATAACAAAGTAGATGAAAATTAATATAAAATTAACCAAGAAATAAAAGCCTAGTTTAGGATGTCGATCCCCTCCCGTTTACTAAATTAATTAATCATACGAATTAGACATCTAGCCTAGTGCACAAACTCAAATCCCTAGATTGACGGTACGACCAATCAACCCGAATGTTCTTACGTTCATCAACTAGGGTACGACCACTAAATTGAACTATCTACGAGTGACCCTATGGATTCGAACTCGTAGATGCATTAAAACTCTAAACATAGGATTACTAGGCTACGAAATCCGGCTAGGTATCATACAACCTAGATTTTATTACACCTAGAGGAAATTATCTCTATTTGTTACTTAATCCAATTCCTACAACAATTACGGATTGTAGTTCATAGAATAACAGTAAGCAATTAAATAATTAATCTAGTTGATCAGGCCAAAATAATTATCAAATTACTATAGGAACATCAACGCATGTAATAAAATAAACTTGCACACAAGATTCAATGTAAAAATCATAAATAATTAAATTAATAATTCAACAGGAGGTTCACGAATCCTAAACTAGAAAAGGGGATTAGCCCCGCATGTTCATGACAAAAACAAAATTAAAATAATAAAAATCGATTGTGACGATTGCTTCTGATTTCACGCCAATCTGCCTTGGAGTGCTGTAGCTTCTCGTTAATTCTCCTCCATTATTTTCTGTGTTCTGCTCTCAAAAATAGCGTGTATCTGCTCCCAAAAATAATTAAAACATATCCCATAAATATCTTTATCTTGATCCCCAAGTAATCTTGTTTGATCTCTTTCCTTACTTATCTCTTCCTAAAATATCTCAAGGATCTTTTCTTTTCTTTTTGACTAATCTATCGTGCCTTCTCCACAATATGGGCCTGACTTGGGCTGATCTCTTCGCTGGAATTTAAGAGACAATATGAGAATATGTCCAACAACACTTTCCTTATTTATGCTGAATTTTCGTAGGTCCCTTCTGACACTGAGGGGGTCAGTGTCAGTCAATTTGGCAGCACGAATTTCCTGCACTAAACAGCCCGTTTCTACATCAATTTATAACATTAAATCCTCAATTAATCAAAGACAAGATAAGTCAATTTAGCATCCAAATTAGCACATAAGTCAATCAATTAAACATGAATTTCAACCAAATAATTACGCTAGAATATGACTTATCACCTTCACTATATTTGAAGCACTGGTGTAATGTGGAAGGAATCACACCATTCTCATGTAGCCATGGGCGCCCCAAAAGCATATTGTACGAAGTTTTTGCATCGATAACATGGAAGAGGACTGTGGATTTCATCTCATCAATTAGCAAATCAAGAACTATTGTGCCAAGAGTCCTTTGCCCCTCATGGTTGAACCCTTGGATCATCAATCGGCTATGGTTGAGTTCATCCATTGGTATTTCTATCTTCTTCAACATTCTCAAGGACAAGATGTTCACTGCCGAACCTCCATCAATAAGTATGCGATTCACTCGCATCCTTTTAGTGTAACCAGTCACAAATAGAGGTCGATTATGAGATTGCGAACCCAACAACATATCTTCATCCGTGAAGGTCACCTTCATGGAGTAAGCTTTACCCTTAGTTTCAAGTTGTTCGCTTTCATTGTCCTCATTCACGACATGACATGAGCCTTCATTATGACTTTCTTTTACAGAAGTGAAGTTTATGCCCGCCTCATCTTCTAACACGATTTTCCCTTCCTTAGCTAGTTGCATGATCTTTTCCTTAAGAACGAAACAATCATGAATTGGATGACTCACCAACCTATGATACTTACAGTATTTTGGGTCATTAGTTCGACCGGCTTCCTCTGGACGCTTCATCTCAGGAAGATCAAGGAGTTTGTTTTTCATCAGATCATCAAATATGCCAGAAAGGTCTGAATTCAGAAATGGATACTCCTTTTCTTGCATCTCTTTCAGAGTTAACCTTCTTTGCCCCCACTCTTAGGCAACTTGCTTCCCTTTGTCTTTCTTATCATTTTCATTCTTTCGAACCTTGACCGTCATAATATTTGTGGCCATTGACTCTTTGTTGGAACTTTTAGCATAGGACTTACCCCCCCTTTTGAAATCTTGTTTATCTTTAGACTTGTAGGAGTCCGACATCGGTGAATGTTTGATTCCACTAGCAGCCATACTTAATTCCATGTCATGGGCCCTAGTAGCCAATTCTTCGAAAGTCTTAGGTTGAATTCCTTTGAGTATATAAAGGAGATTCCATTCCATCCCTTGGATACACATCTCAATAGCAGACTCTCCGGATAATCGGTCCTTGCAATTTAAACTCAAATTTCTCCATCGATTGATATAATCAATCACAGGTTCTTCCTTCAACTGACGAGTATTAGTTAACTCAGTCATGCTAACAGTTCTCCTCGTGCTGTAGAAACGATTAAGGAACTCATGTTCCATTTGTGCCCAACTATCAATGGATTCAGCTTGCAAGTCGATATACCAATCAAATGCATTTCCTTTGAGAGAGCGAATGAACTGCCTTATCATATGATCTCCATAAGTACCAGCGTCATGGCAGGTCTCAATAAAGTGTGCTATATGTTGCCTCGGGTTTCCCTTGCCATCAAACTGTTGGAACTTGGGAGGCTGGTAGCCAGCTGGCAACTTCAAGTTGTCCACTCTTTTCGTGTATGGCTTGACATAAGTAACAGTAGGCTTGGAATTCTCCTCAAACCTTTCTTTTATTGTTCCAAGTATAATATCCTTGACTTGATCTACTTGGAGCATTCCATCAGCTGAAAGTGGCAACGTTCCTTGAGTTTGCTCCTTTTCAATAGCCTGGCGCCTTGTGACCTCTTCCACTTCACTATCGTCCATGACTCCTTTTCTGTTTGCATGGCTAGTCTCCACGATGTCTCTTTTCATCAATTGGGAGATCTTTGTGTCTTGAGCTTCTATGTGTTTCGTGAGCCCCTCGATAGCTTTCATCATGTTTGTTAATTGTTCCTCAACAGTCGTAGCGCCTGCCATCATTACTGGAGCTGCAACGGAGTCAGATGAAGAGTTTGAAGATGCAGAATCTTCATCACTATCATCTTTCATAAGTAGTTGTTTTCTCGAAGCCTCCTCAACCGAAGGGTTGGATCCAGATGAGGCTTCCGAACGAGCTTTTTCTGACATGCTCCTTGTAACAACAGCAACATATTCAGTCAATGCCTCTGAGAGCTTAGAAGCAGCAGTCCTACCTACAGTAATCCTGACAGGAGTCATATCGTACTTCGAGCTTGTAGAGAGAAGAGATGAGAGGTAGAGACTGTCCCACTGGGCGTGCCAAAATTTGTAACAACAAATTTTTTGTATTTATAATAAAATAAACACAAAAGAATTACAATGATAATCCAGAAGGATTAAACTTGATAATTTAGGAAACAATCTCTATCAATCCTCTGATTCTTCTCTCGAACTAATTTGGCTTGACTTTGACTTGACTTGTTGACTTGTGTATTGAGTCGGATCTTCAGTTGAAGCTTGTCCAAACTCGGATTTGGGACCTTATAACGTTAATCCAGAAGCGTCGAGCTTTTGTTTGGATTAAATGTACTTGATCCTAAGAACACTCGATCTGGGGGGCTTAGCACCTTAATCCCGGGTCGTATGCTGTTCTTGGCGCGAAGAACACCGAATAACTCAGTTTATAAAGAACGCTTGATTTGGGGGGCTCCGCACCTTAATCCCGAATCGTTTGCCGTTCTTGACTTGAAGATGCCTGAAGATCTCAAGGGAGCGCTGCTCGTGTTCTTGATCTCTTCAAAGCGTTTATGTCTTCAAGTATTTGAGTGTGTCTGGAGTGAATGAAGGAGGACTCCTTATATAGGTGAAGGATGAGGATACTCCATAAATATCTCGCAATATGATTGGTCCATGACAGATTTGGCCTGGTTATGCGGGCTTGGGCCGTTCCAAATATATCACAGCTTGATTGGTCATTGCTTAATTTGACCTAATTCTGGGACCTTCCATGCTTTACTTAACTTAGGGGTCAAGCTTTACTTAATTTAAACCCTACTTAATTTGTTGGGTATTAAATTAATTATCAATTATTTATTAATCTATTTTAGAAATTAATTTATTAAATCCCCAAAATAAAATATAATAAATTAAAATTGATATTTAATCAATAAAATCCACGTGTCGCCATTTGATTGGACCGTGAATTTTAATTGCTTACAGAGACTATTCTAGATATGTAGGATTTTTAATGGTTTAATTGAATTGATTTTGGAATTTATCTCATGATCTATGATTACTTGATTCATGTTATGAATTGTGTGGTTAAATTATCTTTTATAGTGTTAAGATGATCATTCCAATATTATGCATAGGATTTTAATTGAATCAATTTATTATATGATCATGTATGTTAGTGTAGGGAGAGGTAAGTCATACTCTTCTTGTGCTTGGGACATTCATGAGATAACACTTAGTTAATGGATCTAATTAGGTTATTAATTGAGTGAAAAGAACCAAACTTATGATCATAGTACCTTCTAAGGGAATTGAGAGTAAGAATCAATCTTAAAAGTTTAGAACCTAATTGCCTTGGCCATAAGGATTAAGGGAACATATGTGATTGCTTCTATTCTATTTTCAATGATATTTGCCATTAGAAACTTGCATGTTTAGGTGATGTCTTAATCTTGATTGTGGTTAAACCTTGCATACTTCTTAGATTGCTCATCATCACCCATCATCCATCTCATATGTATATATTATATCTTTAATTGCTTTCTTAGTTGTAGTTTATAGTGTAATTCAACCCCTCCTTTATTGATTAGTCCTTCTAGAGTAAAACACCTTTTGAATACGGATACATACACTTTCTCCCTTGGGTTCGATATTATAAATTTTGTACTTGGTCACCTCATTCTACACAACGATAGAGTACGCTTACTACTATCAATTTGTACCAAAATTGAGACTAAGTTCAATAGCCTACCGGGCACTCATTCACATAGGATTAGATCCAAAACATAACCTACTATTATATTTAGTTTCCCATTTTGTGCATACAATAGAATAGTGACACATGTCCTAGTCTAGAATATTCCTATGCCTATAAAGGAAAGAATGTAAGCTACTTTATCAATCAATGAATGAAATCGTTTCTTAACTAATTCATTTCCTTTTCCCCTGTTCTAATTCATTAGCAGATTTCTCATTCTATCTATGGCCAATCACTATTTTCTATAGCAACCAAGAAATAGACATCATTTGGATCAGACTCCATCGTTTTCCCAACGAATTCACCAACACGACCAGCAAAGTCTCGCGCTCTTGTTTCCCAGCACTCTACGTCGAAGGTAGACCGGTCGAATTCAAGTGGAAAACCGTCGCTGATGGTTGTATAGCGTATGTCCAGGCCCGATTCTCGAGCGTGGGAGAACAAATCGAACTCGTCTTCACTGCCGTTGCTGTGGTGAGCCTTGGATAGGGCGTGACGAACGTAATCGAGATGAACGAATGTGACGATAATGCCCTTGGAAGCCAGCTTCAGAGCAAGGTTCACCAAGGGGTTTATGAGTCCTTGACTTGGGATGCTTATCATAATGGCGTGTGCATTTTTCTGCATCTCTCCCGTTTGTTCCATCTTGAAATTGTAATAGTGAAAGTGTGGTAAGAAAGGTCTCTTGTATTTCTAATTCCGTCCACAGAAGATCTACCTTGATGTTGATAAGTCTAGATATTTTCCTTTTTTGGTAAGCGTATTCAATTATGCTCCCTACCCCGTGGCAGTATGGTATATGTGACCCATACTTTATCACTACTACTAGAGCTGGTCCAGTTACACCGGGCCATACGTTTTCAGTATCCGTTATTGCTCTATCGGACTTTAGATAATTAATTTGGGGCAAAAATAAACGACTTTTTACAACCTGAATTTTCTATTCTATTTTGGTATTCCACCTTCTATTCCATAACTTATTTTCTATTAAAAAATTATACCCTTGGGGCATGTGATGAAAATTTGAACATTAATTACGACACGTGGCGAGATTATAATATATGGAATAGGAGATGAAACATATAATAAAATAGATGATCTCATTTGGACTTTTGAATGTGTTGGAAAAATACAAACCTAACTCTAGTTTTAGAGGCTTCTTAACAACTCTAATTAGAAGGTATAACAAGAATATAATACTCCCGCTTCTAAGGTAACCATTTTATTATTTTTGGTGTTCGCTTCAAAGATACTCATTTCTTATATTTAGTAAAAAAATACATAATCTGGCCCACCACTTCCCTCTAATACAGCTATCCACTTTACATATAATAATAATACTCCTTAATCCACGTGCAAAAAACAAATGGATACCTTAAAATCGGATGGATGGAGTATTTTAATTATGTGTAATTAATAGTTGTATTAATATTGTTTGTGGGCTCTCTCTCTCTCTCTCTCTATATATATATATATATATATATATATATATATATATATATATATATATATATATATATATATATATATATATATATATATATATATATATATATATTTGTTTTATGCAGGTCTTATATAAAGAAAAGAAAATGTATACTTTGTATGAGACGCTTTAGTGGGACAAATGGAATATTATAATTTTATAGAAAGAATCCGTTAAAATAATACTATTCAACTAAAAAAAATTTATTTATATTTTTTCAAAAAATTCAAGTTACAAAAGAATATAGCAAAAAAAAATTTCTGTAATTATTATTAGTAATGTAGTCTTTTAAAGTATGAAAAATATTATATGGGTTAGGTGAATCATATTTTAAAATTAAAGCACATTTTCTAATGTGATTGAGGTTATACATATATATACAATTTTTATTTTATTTTTTTACTTGGGGGTGCAAGTTTGGAGAAAAAATAACCTGAAGTATGAAATTTTATAATAGATGAGAGGGAATATAATTTATCAATCCATTTAAAGGGAAATATACTTTCACCACCATTATTTTGATTTCTCACCTCTGTTATTTCAATTCCTTAAA
Organism: Pogostemon cablin; assembly: GCA_023678885.1. NCBI lineage: Eukaryota > Viridiplantae > Streptophyta > Magnoliopsida > Lamiales > Lamiaceae > Pogostemon > Pogostemon cablin. Next base: position 4,755,524 of record CM042983.1, read on the forward strand.
ATAACAATACTCCACAATTTATAGAAGTGGGATAGGTCAACTGATACTCAACCATTACTCGGTAGCAGATGTAGGACATATTTTTGCCTTCAAATCATTGATGAATTGATCAAAACTCCTCTCTGAAGATCCATCGATTTCAACTGCACTAAGCAATTTCGCCCTCACTTTCTCCATTTCTTGATTGAAGCATCCATTCATCATCTGCTGAATCTTATCACTAACTTCTTTCCTATCCACTGATGATCCATCACAAAGATTAATCCCAATCTTCCAATCATCCACCACCAGTTTCCTATTAACAGGTTGATCATAGTTTATCGGATAACAAATCATGGGAACGCCGCACCAGATGCTTTCTAACACGGAGTTCCAACCACAATGCGTCAAGAATCCCCCGACTGCTGGATTGGAAAGAACCTTAAGTTGATCGCACCATGAAACGATCAGCCCACGATCCTTAACTTCATCCTGGAATCTGTCGGGTATACCATTAGCATGATTAGTAGGACCAGCAACGCCTGATCGAACCACCCAAATAAAACTTACACCACTGAGAAGCAGTCCGTGCGCAATTTCTTCAATCACTTGCTTGCTGGTCTGAACAAGGCTCCCAAATGAGAGGTACAGAACTGAACCGGGGGACTTGGAGTCGAGCCACTGGTTGCAGTTTGATTCGGACCACAAACTCTTGGTGATGGAATTTGTGGCAGTGTTGTTGGAAAAACTAACGGGGCCAATCGCGTAATTGGGCTGGTAACTATTGAGAGTTGATATAGTTTCGGATTCAAATTCATATACAGTGTTGTGTAGCACAAAGTCAGCCTTGGTGACATCCTCAAATGCGCCTAAAATAACTCTGTGAGTTAGAGCTGAAGCTTCTGCTTTAAGATAGGACATGAAATCCCTTGTATTGATTGACTGAACTCCAGGAACATAATTTACATCCTCCTCAACACCATCTGAGCCCACAAAAAGCAAGCAATGTTGCAGTAAAAAGTCAAATTTTCTTGAAACAGTGGAAGTTAGGTATAAACATTAAAAACAGAGAACTAATTAAACAGGGTTTTACAGTTCAGTAACAAAGAAAAATGTATAAATTAATAGAAATATTTAAAATTTGAAGTAGTGATGTGTACCTTTTAATGGGAAATGACCCTTGTATCTTAGAAGTTGAGTGTGGTAGATCAGAGAGAATACCAAGGCAGGTTGGGTCCAGAAGGAGACATTGACTAGGTTGTACTTGTTGGCAACACTCGAAGTCCAAGAATAAATAGTGTCTGTAACCAAGAAATGGGCCGAATACTGGTTGGACCTTATCATATTAGCAACTAGTTCATCCACACGAGCTGGTACATGTTGAAGCATGGACTCGTAGAATTCCTCCAAGTGGAGAGCTCGATCGAATTCCAGAGGAAGACCATCGCCAATAGTCGTGGAGCGTATATCAGCCCCTGATTTACGAGCTTCACTGAATAATTCGACTTCATTAATTGTGTTTCTATTCTGGGATTTGGATAACATGTATTGAATAAACTCAAAATTAACAAAAGTAACAGCAAAACCCTTCGAAACAAGCCTCAGAGCTAGGCTGATGAAGGGGTTTATATGACCTTGACGAGGGAGTGGGATCATGATAGCATGGGGCTTGCAACTCTTACCCATTTTAATCAAACTTCAAGAATTTATCAAACAAATAGTCACTCTACAAGTGAATATATAAGATAACCTCACTATCTTCTCAAATCAACACAAAATTTCCTTCTAAAACTTCTTATAGCTTGTATACAAGGCATCTGTTAAGAGAGACTCTTGAATGCTTTTTACCCCTCTTTTACTTGGTTTACGTAGTATGATGATGAAATAATTGGACCACAGGTCGGGGCCTCACAAATGATAATGCAAAAGTCGCATATGATCTGCAATGAGGACATGCTAGGGTGGGCACACTCACCTTTTTGACTAACAATTGCTCAGCCTGTCTTTGTTAGTGCTGCCCTCTACGTTCCATCTCCATCATATAAGCATAGTGCTCATGACGCGATAGCGAACCTCCATGTGCAGCAGGACCAAGCAGGCCCTGAGCTAGGAAGCTGAGTACAGAATGAAAAATAAGATAAAATAATAGAGGTGCAATGATGTAAAACATTGGGGATATAGGATGGGAATATACATTAGGCAAGTGTTCTTCACCAGCCACTCTTCTCCTCTGGATACAGAAATTATATTTGTGACAAGCTATCTTAAAAAGAAAAAAATAATAATAATAATAAAAAAAAAAAAAAAAAAAAAAAAAAAAAATATATATATATATATATATATATATATATATATATATATAATTATGGTTTTTAGTAGATCTAGTAACTTGGAAATTGGACGTATACGGCAATTTCTCGGAAAACAGGAACCAGGAGTTGTCCTGACTATAAATCAAGAAGTTTCTTTCTTTCTTTCTTTTTTTTTTTAAAGAAAATCTTGAAATTGTTTTGTTCATTTCTCTAAGAAGTCTTATATTTTACTGCTAATTTAAAAATAAATAAATAAAACATAAGGAAATGAGGAAAAAGTAGCACTTTAGAAAAACATACCTCTGCTGTAGACTAAGATCAGTAAAACAGCAAATTTTCGTCTTTCATCCGACTCAAGGTCCCGAGCACGTTGAGTATGTCATCCATTCTGGAATGAGAAAAATCTGCTACTAAAAACTCTTCCATGAACCCCTTTACATCGATCAAGCTGCGAGCAACTTCTTTCTTCATTCCACTCTCTCGCAATAATTTTCTTGCCCCTCCAATGCCATCCCACTTTCCATTTGATGCACATAAGTTGGAGAGTAGAACATATGGCGAAGAAGTAACAGGACGTAGCTGTAATAGTCTTTTAGCTATCCGTTCTCCTGCAGTTATGCCTTGGTGCAATCTGGACGCAGAGAGCAAGGAGCCTAAAACAACTGCATCATCATCTATATAATACTTATACGCGTGTTCTTCAGCCTCTTTCACCCTGCCAGCTCGTCCTAATAAATCAACAAGGCAACACAGATGCTCGATGCTAGGGGGTATTCCATAAACCTTGCTCATCGAGTTAAAAACCACTTGGCCCTCATCTGCAAGGCCAGAATGATTGCAAGCTGTTAGAAGTCCAAGAAACGTGTAAGAGTCCGGTGGGCACCCTGTCCCTGTCATCTCCTCAAACAATGCAAAAGCTCTCTCAGCAAGCCCATGATTTGCAAACGCTAAAATCATGGTGTTCCATGAGACAAGATTACGAATCTCCATATGCTCGAATATAACGTAGCTTGAACTAATGGAGCCACTTTTAGCATACACGTTAATGAGCGCACTGCCAACAGCAACATCCCAATCTGGCTCTGTCCTAACTAGATTAGCATGAATCTCCCTGCCAATTCTCAAGGAAGCCAGACCAGCAGCCACGGAAAGCACACTAGCATAAGTGTAATTATCTGGATTCACATCATGTTCCTCCATCATCTCCCTGAAAATATCCAAAGCCTTGGAGTTATCGTCACAGTGAGACATAGCCGCGATTACTGTAGTCCATGAAGCAACATCCTTTTTTATGATCGTCCTGAATGCCATCTTCGAATCATCCATTAAATCATATTTAGAGTACAACATTATCAAAACATTCCCGGAAAACGCTGTGCAATCAAGCCCACGCTTTGCCATTTGACAGTGCAGTTGCACAACTACTGATAAATGATATATGGGTTCACTAGGCCCTAATAATCCTGCAAAAGTGAAGCGATCCGGAACCAGGCCCCGCCGACACATGATATTAAACATTTCAATCCCCATCTCTTGCTTCTTGTTTTCCACAAGCCCCGTAATTGCAATAGTATAAGAAACCAGAGCTGATGAATCACACTTAATATCACCAAAAACCAACAAGGCATCAGAGCAGTTACCACATTTCATATACATCAACGTTAACGAATTAAGGACAAAAATAGAACTACAATAACTCAGCTTTAATGTCTGTCCATGAATTTGCTGCCCAAGATTCAAGTCCTTCATGCAAGAGCAAGAACTAAGAGCGCTAGCGAACACGAATTCATTGGGCTTAAAATGCTCGTGCATTCGGCTGAATACCCGAAGAGCTGAATGGGGTCTACTCAACTGGTTATAACCCGAAATCAATGCGGACCATGAAACCAAATTTCTCTTGGTCATTTCATTAAACACCTGATGAGCGGATCTCATACGCCCACATTTCGAATAGAAATTCAGGATATGATTACCTATAATAATGTCTGATTGTGCTCCTGTCTTGATTGCTGCAGCGTGGAATGGAAGCCCACGTCTGTAATCCTTCGTCTTGGCGCAGAAGAGGAGAAAAGAACCAAGTTTTGGTGGCATGATTTGGAGAAGAAGAAACCAGAGCGACGCATACAGTCATCAGATGAAGTGGAAGTCGGTACTGAAATCACGTGAAACGCCATTTTGAAGTGAGGATGCTTTCCATGCTACTTCAGTTAAAAAACAAAACCTGCTGATTATATTTAATATCATCTGAATTGGGATTATACAGACTACAGTGTTTGCAAATTTGACCTAAATGATTAAATGATATAATTAGGTCATTACAAGAATTTGTGAATTCATTGAAACAATAAATTAAATAAAGATCTTAATCTAGTAAAATCAAATCCCAATTATGTTACTAGCACTTTTAATACTTATTTTGATAAAATAACATTCATTTGAGGGTATTTATCAAGAATTTTCAAACCATACAAAACTTTTTCTTTTTTCTTTAAAATGAAATATTTTTGACAGAGAACTTTGTTTTGTCACTTACCAAATACTCCATCCAACCACAAAATCCCTCACACTTTTTTCGTTTGTTTGTTCTATAAAATTCTTCATATTCCAAAAAAAAAATATTATTTTATCCAACAACCTAAAAAAATTATTTTAATTTCAAATTTATCATTCATTTATCACTAATTTGAGTATATCATTATTTTATATATTTTTATTACCTAAAAATAATAGGCAAAAACTTGTGTGAAACCGTCTCACGTAAGAGTTTACGTGAGACGGTCAGAAAGTGATAACTTTTATAATGAGAAGTGATTCTAAATTAATGAATTAAAGTGATAATATTATTTCATGAACAATTTATAATATAAATGAAAAGTGATAACATTTTATAGCGAAAGTGATAACTATTTTAAAAAAATATACAAAATAGTCTCACATGAGACGGTCTCACGCAAGACCTACCCAAAATAATATTATACCCTCTAACTAAAAAAACAAATTAGTTAAAAAGTGTAACTTTTCTTAAACAATTTTGCAGACAGAGAGGGAGTATGACAATCAAACTAACTTTCATGCGTTGAATTTATTCAAAATCAATTACATGGAGTATAAACTAAGCACTTTAGCATGCATCAACATATTATATCCTTTTAATTATGACTTTTTCAAATTAGAAAATAATATATTATCTATTATAAATAAATAATATTCCTTTCTCCCACGTATTTTTACCTACTTTCCATTTTGAACTGTCCCATGTATTTTTACCCATTTCATTAATGGAAAAAATACATAATATTTTATTACATACTTTTTACAATCCCAACAACTTTAATTACTTTTTTACACTTTATTCATCATTCCTAACATCATGGTCATCTATTTATAAAACAAATCTCAGCCACCCATTAAAATAATTAAATAATGGTAATTATGACCTTCTCAAATTAGGAAATAAGATATTAAATAATTGTAATTATGACAGAATAAATCCAATCCTGACTATTTTAAACAATTATATTTATGAACAAATCTCAGCCACCTATTAAAATAATTAAATAATTATAATTATGACCTTTTCAAATTAAGAAATAAAATTTTATTTATTAAAAAATTATTAATATTAGATAGACCAATCAAATTGCAGGGATGGAAAGGCCCAAACCTGCAGAATTAGGTCAAATTATCCATTGACCAATCAAATTGCGAGTTATATATGGGGCTTCCTCACTCTTCACCTATATAAGGAGCCCTCCTCCATTCATTCTAGGCTCACCGAGAGTGATTCTCTACGAAGATCAAAGACTTCAAAGTTGTATGAATAGTTCTTCGAATTCTTCAAACGAGAATCAATCCAAGAACGGAATACATCTGGGATTCAAACCGCCCGGATTAAGCGTTCTATAGTCAAATTTTTGTGAACGGCCTATAATCTTGGATTCAGGTGCTAAACTGCCCGGATTTAAACCTGCTTAAGTTAAAGTTCTTCCAAGAATGGACTATAATCTGGGATTCAGGTGCTAAACCACCCGAATTTAAGTATTTTTAAGTCAAGCACGCATTAAAATAATTAAATAATTATAATTATAATATTTTCAAATTCGGAAATAAGATATTATTTAATAAAACTTTAATAATATTAAATGTATTATTTGAATATATTCAAAATTTTCAAATAAATCTAAGTCACCCATTACAATAATTAAATAATTATAATTATGATTTTTTTCAAATTAGAAAATAAGATAGTATTAAAGCAGAATAAATTCAATCATTACCATCTATTTCTTAAATAAACACATATGAGATAATTAAAAAACATAAATAAAGAAATAATATGACAACAAAATTCAAACTACACCAAAATTAGATGAGAGAAGCTCAAACAAATCTCAGCCACCCATTAAAATAATTGAATAATTATAAATTATTAGTTTAGGGTAGAATAAATCTAATTCTGACCTTCTATTTCTTAAATAAATTTCAGCCACTCATTAAAATAATTAAATAATTATAATTATTAATTTAGGGTTTTAGGACTTTAGGATTTAGGATTTATGGTTTTAGGGTTTAGGATTTAGGATTTTAGGGTTTATGGGATAATGTTTGCAGATGGTCAAATCCTGAACATCTATTTCTTAAATAAATCTCAACCACCTATTAAAATAATTAAATAATTATAATTATGACTTTTTCAATAATTAAATAATTATTAACCCATAAAAGCAAAATAAATTCAATCCTGGCCATCTATTTTTCAAACAAATCTCAGCCACCCATTAAAATAATAAATAATTATATATGACTTTTTCAAATTAGGAAATACTCCCTCCGTCCTACCCAAAGGGTGGTGTTTGCTTAAACACATATGAGATAATTAAAAAATATAAATAAAGAAATAATACGACAACAAAATTCAAACCACACCAAAACTGAATGAGAGGCTCACAAATCTCAGTCTCAGTCACCCATTAAAATAATTAAATAATTATAATTATGAATTTAGGGTAGAATAAATCCAATCCTGACCATCTATTTCTTAAATAAATTTCAGCCACCCATTAAAATAATTAAATAGCTATAATTATGAATTTAGGGTTTAGGATTTAGGGTTTTAGGGTTTAGGGTATTAGGGTTTAGGGTTTATGGGATAATGTTTGCAGAGGGTCAAATCCTGACCATCTATTTCTTAAACAAATCTCAACCATCCATTAAAATAATTAAATAATTATAATTATGACTTTTTTAATAATTAAATAATAATTATTAACCCATAAAAGTAGAATAAATTCAATCATGGTCATCTATTTTTAAAACAAATCTTAGCCACCCATTAAAATAATTAAATAATTATAATTATGATTTTTTCAAATTAGGAAATACTCACTTCTTCCCACCCAAATGGTGGTGTTTGCTTTTTGTACGTGGATTAAGAAGTACTTATTTAATGTGTTTTGGATAGTTGTATTAATGGAAGTGTAGGCCTCATATTTTAGTTGTAATAGTGAGTGTGTATGGGTCCCATATGTGTAAAAAAAAGAAAGATGACTATTTGAGTGAGACGCCCAAAATGGAAAAAATGACCCTTTGAGTGGGACGAATGGACTAAGATATTATTAAAGTAGAATAAATCTAATCCTGACCATTTTTTTCTTAAACAAATCTCAGTCACCCATTAAAACAATTAAATCATTATAATTATGAATTTAGGGTTTAGAGTTTTAGGGTTTTATGGTTTATGACATATTGTTTGTGTAGGGCCAAATCCTGACCATCTATTTCTTAAATAAATCTCAACCACCCATTAAAGTAATTAAATAATTATAATTATGACTTTTTCAACAATTAAATAATTATTAACCCAACCGAACTTTTATTGCAAATAATTGTTAATAATCTCATAAAAATAAAAAAATAAATATATTACTCCCTCCGTCCGCCTCAAAGGTGGATATTTACTTTTTGCACGTGGATTAAGGAGTATTATTATTTAAGGTGTAGTTGGTAGTTGTATTAGTGGGGTGTATGGGTCCCATAAATTTATTGTATTAGTGATGTGTGTGGGTCCCATGTGTTTAAAAAGAGAAAATGTGGACCTTTGGTGCGGACGTCCAAAATGGCAAAATGTGGACATTTCGGGAGGACGGAGGGAGTACAGTTTTATGGCCCATAAATAAATAAATATTATTTTCGTGATATTACATTATATTGAGATATTTAATTTATAACTTTAATAATCTCATTAAACCTTTTACTAATATAGCAACAATAAATACAAAAAAAATCAAAAAATAAATATATGTCAATTTTTTAATAATTTTATATGGCAAGAATATATACTCATTATTTTTGTTTTCATTTGATTAATTCTCTACCAACTAACAAAACAAACATTGCCGTCAAACTTAGATGCATTAGATTGGTTGAGTCTCCTAATTATCAAATTCATGCATGGTTCAACCAATCTGGAATGTGTTTATCACAATGTTGAGATTTGTTAATATTTGTTACTTTGTTGTTATTTATTTTCTAATCATTCTAATGCATTATGTTGTGATTTGAAACCTGAGTAGGTTTTGTAGGATATTTGTTTATTTTTATTATTTTATATATTTTTTCAAAGAAATATTATTCTATGCAAACATCATAAAATCAAATGAATTTTTTGCAAAAAAAAAAAACTAATACCAAAAATAACGGTTTGACCACTACGTGTTTTCATATAAATACATTAATTAGAAATTGAGCAGCTGTGCAATTGAAGGAAAAGAACAACTATGAATATTACATTAGTTACTAATATACTTGATTATTATGTTTTAACATCATTTAGCAAAAATCTTAGCCTTCAAATCATGAATGAATCGATCAAAACTAGTCTCCGATGAACCACTAATCTTGAGGGCATTATGCATGATCATTTTAACCCTACTCACCTCCTCCCTTAATCTCCAAGAATCACCTCCAAACATCATCAACTTAATATTCTCACCAACTTCCTTCCTATCAACACATTCTCCATCACAAAGATCAATCCCAATTTTCCAAACATCAACCACCAACTTCCTATTACAAAACTGCTCGAAACCAATGGGGTAACAAATCATGGGAACGCCGCACCACATGCTCTCCACAGTCGAGTTCCACCCATTATGCGTCAAGAATCCTCCGACCGCTGGACTCGAAAGAACCTCGATTTGGTCACACCACGGAACTATCAACCCTCTGTCTTTGACCTCTTCCTCGTATCCCGGGGGCAGAACATTGGACTCCTCGTCCGCCAGTATACCTGTTCAAGTGACTTGATTAAGTATTAAATGATTGCCTGACCTCTCTATTAGCTTAAGCTTTTAGATGAGGTAATCAGGTGGGCTAACTCACCTGGTCACTGGGCTCCTCACTAGTATTAAATGATTGTCTGACCTCTCTATTAGCTTAAGCTTTTAGATGAGGTAATCAGGTGGGCTAACTCACCTGGTCACTGGGCTCCTCACTAAAGTGAGTGACTCAAGTTCGATTCCCATTATAAACAAATTAGAAGGGGAGGGAAGTATGAGTGTTTGGTGAACTAATTACTAATTATACTAACAACTAAAATTTACCGATAAAAAAAAGAAAGAAAAAAAAAGATGAGGTAGTCGTTTAACAATACCTTGTCGAACCACCCAGATAAAACTTACTCCACTCAGAAGAAGGCCATGAGCTACTTCTTCGATCACTTGCTTGCTCGTATGAACCAGGCTACCGAACGAGACGTAAAGAACTGAGGCGGGGGGCTTGGAGGCCAGCCAGAGTGTGCAGTCTGAGCCGGAGCGTAGACGGCTGATGGAAGTGGTGTGGGTGGCTATGTTTTGGGAGAAAGATATGGGACCAATGGTGTAATTTGGTTGGTAGTTGTTTAAAACAGAGAGTAGTGTGGGAGATTCCAATTCGAAAACAGTGTTGTGGAGGATGAAATCTGCCTTCTTCACCTCCTCAAATGCCTTACGTGTAGTTTTGCTGATTATGCCATCTGAATCGGATTCCCTCAAATAAAGCATCAAATCTTTTGTGGTTATTGACTCCACTCCAGGAATGTATTTTATTTCTTCATCCATATTTGCTGTTGGGATTTATTAAGCCAATTTGAATTAGTAACTAAAGATACGAATGAATGAATGAATGACACGTACAAAATCGTAGGAAATGGACTAAATGTTGCTCGACGTACTACTGTTTATTAGAGCGGTCAATTTGGGTTATTGGGGGTGGTTCAGCCCAAAACCTATCACAACCCGTCCTTTGATTGACTCAAATGAGTTGGGTCATCTGCAGATTGGGTCACTATGGGTTGGACCCATCGCGGGTCGGGTTATTGCAGATCGACCCATTTTTTTAATTATTTTAGATTTTAATATTTAAATAATAAAAATATTATCAATCAATCCTACCCCTACCCACCCCCCACAATCCCACCCAACCCATTCACCCCCCTCTCAAATTTTTTTTAAAATTTTAAATTTAAATATTTAAATAATAAAAATATTATTATCCAACCCTATCCCCACCCCACCACACCCCACCCACCCTCCAAAATTTTTTTTTTAATTTTTTTAATTTTAATATTTAAATAATAAAAATATTATCACCCAACCCTACCTCACCCCACCCCACCCCACCCCAAATTTTTTTTTATTTTTTTAAATTTTAATATTTAAATTATAAAAATATTATTACCCAACCCTACCCCCCTATCCACCCCCACCCACCACCCGAATTTTTTTTTATTTTCTTTTAAATTTTAATATTTAAATAAAAAAATATTATCACCCAATCCTACCCCCTACCCTACCCCCTATCCACCCCCCAAATTCTATTTTATTATTTAAATATTAAAATCTAAAATTAAAAAAATTAGGGGATATTAAAATCTAAAATAAAAAAAAAAAATTATCAGGGGTGGTGGGTGGGTGGGTAGGGGTAGAATTGGGTGATAATATTTTTATTATTTAAATATTAAATTATAAAAAAAATTAAAAAATTTTTTTGGAGGGGTTGGGGTGGGGGGTGGGTAGGGGGTAGGTTGGGTGATAATATTTTTATTATTTAAATATTAAAATCTAAAAGAAAATAAAAAAAATTGGGGGGGTGGGGGGAGTGGATTGGGGTGGGTAGGGGTAGAGTTGGGTAATAATATTTTTATAATTTAAATATTAAAATTTAAAAATATAAAAAAAAAATTGGGGGGTGGGGTGGGGTGGGGTGGGGTGGGGTGGGGTGGGTGGGTAGGGGTAGGGTTGGGTGATAATATTTTTATTATTTAAATATTAAAATTTAAAAAAAATTAATTTTTTTTTTGGGGTGGGTGCATGGGTGGGGTGGGGGTGGGTAGGGTACGGTTGGATGATAATATTTTTATTATTTAAATACTCCATATTAAAATCTAAAGTTGTATGCCACTTTTTAAAATTTTAATTTATAAAAGTGGGTTGATGTTGGATTGGTGGGGCGGTGCGGGTTAGCTCACACTCTAATAGATTTGAAGTGGGACGGGTTTTTATAGGACGAGTTAATTTTGGATTGAGAAATTGGAGGGTTAAGGCGGGTTGGCCCAACCCATTTTGACAGCGCTACTGTTTATTAAACGATCTTCAAATATATACTCCCTCCGTCCCCCAAAGTATTTCACACTTTCCTTTTCCATCCGTCCCACAAAGTATTTCACACTTCACTTTTACTAAAAATGGTAATGAATACACTATAATAATACCTACTTTTTACACATATCCCAACAAAATACTCACTTTTTCACACATTCCAATAACTTTACACACCTTTTTCATTAAATTAACTAAAATATATTTTCTCTTTCTTACTTTATACTTAAAAAAACAAATTTTTCTTAAACTCCGCGCACACAAATACGTGAAATACATCGGGGGACGGAGGGAGTATTTTGAATCTTTATAATATGTCAAACAAATTAGATAATCAATGAATTCTGCTACACTCGAGTTATATGCACTCTTACGTTAAGATTTAAAATGTTTCAAAGTTTTTACTTTTATTTTGAGTTGATATCATTTTCGCTACTGTAAATTTTGTAGAATCTAAATTTGTTCCTTTAATCTTTAACTTTTACAATTTTTGTCTTTTTAATTTTTTAATTTTAGTCATATTTCAATTTTTTTTGTAAAATTTAAAGGATTTAAAAGTCTTGTAAGTTTGATTTTTTTTTTAAGAATTAAAAGTGAAAAAGTTAAAAAGTTATAAAACTAAAATTGATACACCTAAATTGAATAATAAAATATTAAATAACTAAAATTAAATTAAATTAATGTTAAAGGATCAAAATTTAAATTCTCTCCTTTTATTTTTATATTTTTATGGATATTATTTTTGTAATAGAAAATTTTTTAGAACTTGTTATATCATGAACACTTTATATAAGTGATCAAAATGGCTACCCAATTTTTTTATAAAATATTTAATAATTCTTAGATAATAAAGGCAATAATTTCTTAACAATGATATATTAGTTAGACTAATTATTGAAGATGTTAGGAAAAAAGAAATGTCTTCATTATAAATTTCCAATTTAAAAATCCACCAAAGTCATTGGATCATACACCAGCAGCCATAAAAATTGACATTGGGTGGCTTATTTTAGTAAAGAAACAATTAAATTTCTCCAAACGTGACGTAGTTTCTGTAATTATGTCTTTAATATCTTGTTTCTCTCTATCACAATCCACGGAGACGTGTTACTAAAATTCACTATATTTTATTAATGATTATTGAAATTAGTGCAGCTAAAATTAATTTTCTAATGAGTATTATTGTTTCATAGAAAATCAAACAATATTTTGAATTGTTTCACGTTAAATTAATAATATTTTATATGAGCTTTTAAAATTTATTAAAAATAAGAAAGTTTATAATATGTTATGAAACAAAACAAAGAAGTAAGCAATTTCAATGTTAATTTCTTATTTATCATATTTTCAAACTTGATTAATTCACAAAATAATTTTAATAATCAAACCCTCTTCTTATAGACATATGTAAAAGGAAGAGAAGTGGTGTATGATTTACCTTTACATGGGAAATGACCATTTTGGTCCAAAAGATCCCAATGGTATGCTAAGGAGAACACCAACGCTGGTTGAGTCCAAAACGAAACGTTAACGAAGGTGTACTTTTCAGCTATGCTTGCTGGCCACTCGTATATAGTATCCGTTACCAAGAAACGGACACCGTCATCAGAATCATCTCCGATCATCTTCGCCACGAATTCATCCACGTGGCTAGGAAAATCACGCACGATGATCTTCCAGTACTCTTCAAAGTGGACATCTCTGTCGAATTCCAAAGGAACCCCATCTCCGATGGTCGTGTATCGGATGTCCAAACCCGATTGTCGAGCCTCCGAGAATATGTCGGGGTCGACGTGGGATTTGGACAAGGCGTGATGAACAAACTCTAGGTGAACGAAAGTGACGATAAAGCCCCTGGAAGCAAGCTTGAGAGCAAGGCTGACGAAGGGTGTGATATGACCTTGGAATGGGATGCTGATCATTATGGCATGCCCTTTTCTCTCACTCTCTTCTTCCATTTTTTTATTTTTTATTTTTTGGTTTAATTTTGTGGGATATGTGAATGTATATAAACTTTTGTGAGGTATTGCGATGGAAGCAACATACAGATAGAGTCAAATTATGTGAAAAGGGTTATTAGAAAACAGAGACAAATTTGAAATTGACATGTCGTGTGTGTATACTATGTATGATATGGTCATGGAAAAAAAAAAAAAAAAAAAAGTGATTCTGATATATTAACTAATGATGAAAATGAGCATGCCAATGGACCCATAGTACTAGTTAATTTGTTTTATATGCGGTTGTACTAGGTATGCATACAGTAGATGACCCATTTAATTTTTATCGAATTGATTAACTATGCAAATGTTGCAAGTATATCATAATTATCATATTTGTTCTTGTAATTATGTCCGATTCTTTAATTTTTTTTTTTTTGTATTCTGAAATTTTATTATTGTTATTATTTATTTTTTTTGTCTTATATTTAGTCCTTGATGTTTAATTTTAGTCGTTTATATATTTATTTTATTAGTTTTAGTTTTAATTTAAAAAATTGGACTAAATTTGGATAAAAAGATCAAAATTAAACAAAGATTTTCCTAAATTGAAAATGAGAAGAAAAAAAAAACGAAGTTTAAATCGATCATATTATCTTATGGTTAAGGGAAGTGGGCTGTTATCTTAGGCCTAAAAATAGCTGAATTGGGCCGTGTGCAAGGATTGGCTAACTGATCATTTAAATGAAAGGTAAAATTAAATATTGGGCCTAAAGGGAAGGTGGCCCATAATCCATAGCAGGAATATATCACTAAAAAAACAACCTAAATTTCATGAACTAATTATGATCCAAATATCATGCAATTCAAACCTCAATCATAAATATATTTTTTTAATGTCAAGTCGACTATTAATTAATTAATTCAATCAATCAATTGAGTGTATATGCAATCAATTCCAAAATTTTATCACATAATTAATTTTACAATAGATCAAAATACACACTAATATGAATATTTCCACCCAAACATAAAAATACATTACTCCAAAGAAAGCTATTTCTCCAATTTATTACAAACCGATCAATTATTGCTGGCTACACAATTTTTAAAGATAATTCAAATCTCTAACTGATCTGAACTATAGTTTTTATAATGATAATAATATTTTTTTCAAGAAGTACTTCTTTGCTGTGGCACCCTCAAAACTATAACAATCAAAACAAATTTCAAGAAATTGATTAATCCAAAATTACATACAAAGTAGGCATGCAGTTTAGGCACATTATTATTGATGAACCAGAAAGTTTTCCTACAATTATGTTCTCAAACAGAGTGAAGTTTTGCCTTCAAATCTTTCATAAACTGATCAAAATTCCTCTCCGACGACCCTTGATTAGTTTTCAGAGCATTCTGCAATACCGCTTTCATTTTAAAAGCTTGTTGCCTCAAACTATTGGCATTCATTAAACACTTAATCTTCTCTGCCACTTCTTTTCTATCAACACATTCGCCATCACAAAGATTAATCCCAACCTTCCAATCATCCACCACCAGTTTTCGATTGGTAAGTTGATCATAACCCACCGGATAACAAATCATAGGAACACCGCACCACATGCTCTCCAGAGTCGAGTTCCACCCATTATGCGTCAAGAATCCTCCAACAGCAGGATTCGAAAGAACCATAATTTGATTACACCAAGGAACTATCAACCCATTATCTTTGATCTCATCCTGAAATCCATTAGGAAGAACTTGCGAATAATCACCAGCTCCCAATATACCTTCCCGAACCACCCAAATAAAATGAACTTCACTAAGAAGAAGGCCATAAGCAATTTCCTCCATTATCTTCTTATTGGTATGAACAAAGCTCCCAAAGGAGACATACAGGACTGAAGCAGGGGGCATAGATTCGAGCCAACGTGTGCAATCACTTTCGGACCACAAACTCAAACTCAATGCATTTGTCAATTGGTTTTCGTTGAAATTAATGGGTCCAATTGCGTAATTGTGGTGGTAATTGTTGAGAGCTGATAGTGTTTGAGGCTCTAGTTCATCAACTGTGTTGTGTAGGATGAAATGGGCCTTCTTCACCTCCTTAAATGCACGACGTGTATATTTGATTATTATAGCAGATGGTTCTGATTTCTTAAAAAGTGATGGCAAATCTTTTGTGCTTATTGAGTCTATTCCAGGGATGTAATTTATATCCTCCACAGCATTATCTGTTGCATCAAAACATTACTTTTAGTACTCTTATTGATGTTGAATTATTACAACAAATTTGTAAATGAGAGCCTATTTGTAAATCTCCACCAAACACTATAATGTTGAAATCAGTACTACAGACTTAAAGAAGAGTTGAGAGGCATTGCAATATATATTTTAACAGTTAACAAAAACATAGAATATATTTGTATTGCTAGCTATCAAGCAAATTACAATTTAAGAACTTATAATATATAAATTTAAATTAAGTACCTTCACATGGAAAATGAGCATTCTGTTCAAGAAGATCCCAATGATAATACAAAGAGAAAATCATTGCTGGCTCAGTCCAAAATGAAATGTTTAAAAGATTGAACTTGTGAGCGATTTCGGACGTCCAATGCCAAACAGAATCGGTAACCAAGAAATAGACATCATTTGGATCTGATTCCATCAACTTCCCCAGGAACTCAGACATAACACTTGTGAAATCACGCAACATGGTTTCCCAATACTCTTCAAAGTGGAAATCTCTGTCGAATTCCAAAGGAAAACCGTCGCTAATGGTTGTGTAGCGAATGTCCAAACCTGATTCTCGAGCTTCCGAAAAGAAATCAGCCTCACTCGTGGGTTTGTCATGCTTGGCTGCAGCTAACTTGTGATGAACACATTCAAGATTAACAAATGTGATGGTAATGTCTTTGGAAGCCAACTTTAGTGCTAGGTTCACAAATGGGTTTATGTGACCTTGAAATGGGGTACATACCATTATTGCATGTGGCATCTCTCACATTTTCTTTCTTTGATTACACTTCGATTGTGCTTTAAAGTAATCTTATATAGAGTAAATTAAAAAGTACACGAATAAATTTTTTTTTTTAAATTTAATGGTAGCTTT
This sequence comes from Pogostemon cablin, assembly GCA_023678885.1. Lineage (NCBI taxonomy): Eukaryota > Viridiplantae > Streptophyta > Magnoliopsida > Lamiales > Lamiaceae > Pogostemon > Pogostemon cablin. The sequence continues at coordinate 4,772,502 of CM042983.1, forward strand.
TATATTACACAAATAGCTTCTTTTTTTTTTTAAATTAAATTAGAATCTAATCTAACAATTTAGATGAGTTTAAAATTAAAATCGTCACATACAAATTTAATTTATTTTAAATTGTCCAAAATACTTTATTTTTTCAAAGTACTCTAATAACTTTTAAAATTTTAACTAAAATAGTCATTTTTATTTAAAAATATTCAATTTTTTCTAACTTCATGAAATTTGGACTGAATCAGTGTTTTTATAAAATTACGGCAAGAAATTATTAAATTAATCTTGTTTTGAGATGAAATCAGAGAAACACTAAAAGGTTTTGGGACGAAAATAAGCGTTCTAACGATTTTAAAATTTTTTAGAATATAAAATAAATTAAAATAGTGTTTTAAATTTCAAATTTAAATTATTTAGGAACACGGTTATTTTAAGTGCACTACAGTAAAATTCTTAATTAATTTAATATTAAATGTTACTGTGTTACTACTTTAAGATGGAATATATTTTTCTAAAACTTTAATTATGCTTTTATAATATGGTATTAACCTTAAAGAGTTGTATGGTTTTTCTCTATATTTCAAATTTATTCAAAATTAGTGTAATCCCGTGGTACAATTTTAAAATTTGATATGCACAGTGAGTGAGATTGATCGTATTATATTTTGAACTTGCATTTGATTCCATTTAATTTGTTTCATATAAGCAAACCGAATACGAAGGAACTATCTAACTATATAAATTAGTACTATACTTTACTAAACTACGAAAATTAATTCACAATTCAAAAATAAAATAAAATATGAGTAATAGTTTCATATAATAAAAAATTGACCTTATATTTCTGTAATTTGCAACACCTATGCAATACCGGATAATGAAAAGTGGCCTAAAAATTTAATAGTCAATATTTAAAAACACAATTTTTGTAAAAACTTTTACTAATTAATTAAAAAATATAATTTTTTTTAAAATAATAAGTAGTATTTAATATGGTGGAAACCCCCTTATCCATAATCTTAGCTCATTGGATAATGAGCTGATGTGGACAAAAATGCATGTGATCAAAGCTTGACTAATTATGTGGCAGTAGACGTTAACATGCCAACTGATCATATGAAGCAAAATTCAACTTTGGCAGCTCATCTTAAACAATTATTGATACTCATTTATTTTTGGGGACCGACTCAGTGTACATGTACACAACGATTAATTAATATTCATAAATAATTTAATTTGTGTACAAATATTTAAAATGTACCACATTTTAAGGATAAATTGATATACTCCCTCCCTCCGCTCAGGATATTTTTACCTGTTTGTATGAACACATAAATTAAGAAATGTTTTTTTAATATATAATGTAAGAAAAAATAGGGATAAATTGGTAATATTGAGAGAAAAAGTAAATAAAATTGTTGGGAATGATGAATAAATTGTAAAAAAGTAAATAAAGTTGTTGGAATTAATGAATAAAGTGTAAAAAGTAAATAAGATGTGTAGTGTATTTTTATCATTAATGAAATGAGTAAAAATTCGTGGGACACCCCAAAATGAAAAGTGATTAAAAATATGTGGGATAGATGGGTAGTTTTGTAATTGTTTTCTAAAATAAATAAATATTGTTAATAAAAGATGATAATTGAAAAATATTATTGTTCAGTTAAATAGTATAATAAATTAAAAAGTACCTATATGCTACACTCATGTCCGCAACAATTCTTTTTATTTAATTAAAAGCACTCCCTTTTTATACAAATTGTGAGATAAATTGACTTATGGATCCAAAATTTGATATATCAGTAAATTATGATTTTCGGATAGCTAAAATATGATTACATCGTTGTTAAAGTAGGATTTTTGCATCATCATTTTATTTATATGTATCATTTTCATATAACAATATTCTTATGAAGATGGAAAAAATATAAGGATTTATTACTCTCACATACATACTTTTACATACTTTTAAGCATATTTACTATTAGATACATGGAATTTAAATAATTAATTTCACATATAAAATATTAAAGTAAATACTAAATATAACCTTATACTCCATACACTTTTAAACCAACAACCCTACCCCTCACCCACCCACCGGCGTTGACCGCTGTTGACCGGACGTTGATCGGCGTTGACCGTCACTGACCGCCGCCGCCTGCTGCCGGAATTTAAAATGTGCAAAAACAAAATTGTGCAGAACCAAATTGTGTAGAATCAAATTGTGCAAATATATAAGAGTATTTATGGTATCACAATCATAATTATATAATTATGAGTAATAAAACTTTGAGTAATGTAGTTTATAGTAATTATATATTATTTTATGTACCTAGTAAGTGACCCAAAATAAAATTATACTCCACTTGAGAGAAAAGAGTTTGAAATTTAAGTGTTTGTGCTTCATTAGAAGAAAAAAATATGGTACATGTCATACATGTGGGTCCGAAATGTCGAATAAAGAAGAATAATACATCAAATAACAGAAAAATCTATACCACAAATTTTCCCTTCTAGATGCAGATTTTTTTTTTATTTTTTTCACTTAAAAGGCAATTTCAAATTTTCAACGATTGCTATACAGTACTCCCTCCGTCCCATTAAAACATAGCTGTTTGTTTTTGGCACGTGGATTAAGGAGTATAATAATTTAATATATTTTAAGGTGAGAGAAATAATATTTTAAAGTGTAGTAAGTAGTTGTATTAGTGTTGAGTGTGGAGTCATGTGTGGTCACATCAATCTAAAAAAAGAAATGGATACTTTGTAATGAGACGGACCAAAATGACAAAATAGATACGTATCAAGGGGACGGAGGGAGTATGCACGAATCACTAAAATATTGTTGACCACCTCCTCCCAAGATTAATACTATCTTCGTTCCATTTCAAATGATACACTTTTCATTTTGGGTTGTCCCACAAAAGTTTTCACCTTCCTAAAAAAAAATCAAATACAATCACCCTTCCCCCATACACTTTATTTATAAAAATAAACCCTAAATTTCTATTATATTTTTAAAAATAGTTCATCAATGGAGGAAACGATTCATAGTAATTATTGCTCAATGGAGGATCCGCTTCCGTTCACCACATGAACGGAGATTCCCTCATGATCGAGCCTTGGATCATGCCTGAAAACACAAGATTGAAGATGGCAGACATTGCAATGCAGGCTTAGAAACACGCTATACTCTCTAATCCAAATAAATTTACCGGCGACTGGATTGGACGATGATGTTTGTAACTATGCCGACATGTTATGTATGATGTCGCGGGATTCCTCAGCGAACTCACGATAGCGGCTACTAATAAAGTAAGGTGATATTGCAGGGAGAAAGGAGATGAAGGGGTGGGATTGAGATTGGGAATTTAGGGTGATATCAACCACGAAAGAATTTTAATAAAATTTGGATTTTAGTTAGATTTGTTGGTGGGAAAATTTTAAGTTACAGAGAAGAATGGGTGGGATTGGGATTGACGGCAGAGACGATGCAGAGACTGAGAATATAGATGAAGAGGAGAGAGAGGCAGTCAAAATAAAATTTTCATAGTTCATTAAAAAAAATTGCCATGTCATCATCGGGCAGCATCTTGCTGCCCATAAAGTTAATTTGCAAAAATATTGAAATGGTTATGATTTATTTTGCTAAATTATAAAAATAAGGATTAAATTACAATTAAGTTAAAGGTAGGTTTTTTTTTACGCAATTAACCCTAAAAATTATAAGGGTTGTCTTTTTGTTAGTTGAGCATTTAATTAATATCGTAATTAATTTTTTTTTTAATAGCATCAAGGTTCACAGTGTAAGAATCCCTAGTCCCCCAATTTCAAAGAAATATAACCAATCCATGCTGCTATGACCCTTAAATTTTCGGAATCCCAATTCGAGCTGAAATCCATTTGACGAAACGTTTGTATGTATAATTGTATTGGTGAAACTGAATAGATTAAACACAATTGTGATTTCCCAGCAATGAGTCAATGAGGAAATTTTTTTGACGTGGAAAATATTTGGTAAGATTTGTTAATTTGTTATGTTTATTCATGTTCTTGATATTACAAGAACGTGAAATCTTAAAAAATGCGAACAATTGTTCATTTCATGACGATGAAGCAGGGTAAGAAATTCATGATCACATTATAAACGGGATAATTTCATATTTAGTCCTGTAAGAATTGCTCAATGCCAAAAAGGTCCCAAAACTGGCAGATTTAGTCACATAAGAAATTTTCATCTAAATTGTTAATAGTTGACAAAATATTCTGAACCATTAATGAGACCAAAATGGATTATGTCTATTTTGAAACACAGTTTATAATATAAATCTGGTAGTTTATAGTAATATAAGTTAATTTGAGATGAAAATTTTCGATTATAATATTCTTATGGGACCAAAATCGCTAGCTATGTGACCAGTATATTCCTACGGGACTATAATTGAATTGAAGGAATTCTTATGGGACCAGATGTGAAATTTTCCCCATTATAAACATAACGTTCAAAAGTTGGTGAAGATGTTAAGTTTGGTTTTATTAGAATGTAGTTTGAATAAGTTTGGTTTTGTGTAGTATATAGTGCAGGTTTTATATGAGCTATAACATTTATTTTATATTTTTAATTTCAAGAATATTACTCTGTTGTGGCACCATCAAAATTATAACAATCAAATCATATTTCAAGAAACTGATTAATCTAAAATAACTTAGGCATGTAGTTCAGCCACATGAATATTGATGAAATAGAAAGTTGTCCTCCAATTATGTTCTTCAAACGGGTAAATATCAAAATTGGTCCTGTAAGTATGACATTTTCCAACTTTAATCATTTATCATTTGCAATTCTCAATTTTGGTCATTTTTTGCCCACTTTTAGTCATTTTTGTCAAAATTTAGTTATTTTTATCCAAATTTAGTCCTTTATGTTAAAAATATGTCAAAAATGTCCGAAAGTGTACATATTTAGGACCAATAGTGAACCAAAAAAGGACCAAAACTGAACCAAAAGAACTAAAATTGGACAAAAAATGACCAAAATTGAGAATTGCAAATGATAAAGGACTAAAGTTGAAAAAAGTCATACTTACAGAACTAATTTTGATATTTACCCTCTTCAAACAGAATGAAGTTTTGCCTTCAAATGTTCCATAAATCGGTCGAAATTACTCTGTGAAGACCCTTCATTAGTTTTCATGGCATTCCGTAAAACCATCCTCATTTTCAAAGCCTGTTGCCTCAAACTCTTGGCATTCATTACACTCTTAATCTTCTCTGCCACTTCTTTCCTGTCAACACATTCGCCATCACAAAGATTAATCCCAACCTTCCAATCATCCACCACCAGTTTTCGATTGGTAAGTTGATCATAACACACCGGATGACAAACCATGGGAACACCACACCACATGCTCTCCACAGTCGAGTTCCACCCATTATGCGTCAAGAATCCTCCAACAGCCGGATTTGAAAGAACCATAATTTGATTACACCAAGGAACTATCAACCCATTATCTTTAATCTCATCCTGGATTCCATTAGGAAGAACTTGCGAATAATCACCAGCTCCCAGTATTCCTTCCCGAATCACCCAAATAAAATGAACTTCACTAAGAAGAAGGCCATAAGCTATTTCCTCCATTATCTTCTTATTGGTATGAACAAAACTTCCAAACGAGACATACAGGACTGAAGCAGGGGGCTTAGATTGGAGCCAACGAGTGCAATCACTTTCGGACCACAAACTCAAACTCAATACATTCGTCAATCGGTTTTCATTGAAATTAATGGGGCCAATTGCGTAATTGGGTTGGTAATTGTTGAGAGCTGATAGTGTTTGAGGCTCTAGTTCATCAACTGTGTTGTGCAAGATGAAATGAGCCTTCTTCACTTCCTTAAATGCATGACGTATATATTTAACTGCTATAGCAGATGGTTCTGATTTCTTAAAAGGTGATGGTAAATCTTTTGTGCTTATCGACTCTATCCCTGGAACGTAATTTATATCCTCCACAACATCATCTGTTCCATCAAAACTTTACTCTTAGTACTCTTATTCATGTTGAATTATTACAAACAAATTTGTAAATAAGAGACTATTTGTAAATCTCCACCTACCAATGTTGAAGTCACCATATACTTAAAGAAAAATTGAGAGGCTTCTCCAGTATTTAATAAGATGACAAGATAAAGACATAATCTAAATTATCAACTATTAGCTAGAAGATTAAGAAAGAAATGTAGAATTACTTTACTAAGAGTCGATTAATGCACCGACTTAAGCATCTATATAGTAGTGAGTATATCAAGTAGGCAACACGAGTGTATAAGTGAGTAAATTATTCAATCAAATTATGTGTACCGGTACACTTATTTTGAAAAAATAGTTATTATATATTGAGAAACAATATTGAGATAGCTATGATGATATCATAATAAATATAGGAAACTATATTTTTTTTGTCTGCTTATAATGATGAACAAAATAATTAAGATGAATATGGCAACTGGGCTCCTCACTAAAATTAGCGATCCAAGTTCGATTATCTTTGAGAGCGAATTAGGAGGGGTTTTGAAGTAAGGGAGAGTATGGGTGCAACTACTAACTATATTAACAACTAACATTTATCTATAAAAAAAATAATAATAATTAAGATGAATATGTAAAATTTTAAAAGATTTCTATTATAATTAAATTAAAAGTATATGGATTGAAGTTTTATGCTAGCTATCAAGCAAATTACCATTTAAGAACTTATAATATACTATAAATCTAAATTTAAATTAATTACCTCCGCATGGAAAATGAGCATTTTGTTCCAGAAGATCCCAATGATAATACAAAGAGAAAATCATAGCCGGCTCGGTCCAAAACGAAATGTTTAGAAGATTGAACTTGTGAGCAATTTCGGCTGCCCAGCACCAAAAAGAGTCGGTAACCAAGAAATAGACATCATTTGGATCTGATTCCGTCAGCCTCCTCACGAACCCAGATACAAGATGTTCGAAATCATGCAACATAGTTTCCCAATACTCATCAAAGTGGACATCTCTATCGAATTCTATGGGAAAACCGTCGCTAATGGTTGTGTAGCGTATGTCCAAACCCGATTCTCGAGCTTCCGAAAAGAAATCAACCTCACTTGTGGGTTTGTCATGGCGGTTGGCTGCAGCTAACTTGTGATGAGCATATTCAAGATTAACAAATGTGATGGTAATGCCCTTGGAAGCCAACTTTAGAGCTAGGTTCACAAATGGGTTCATGTGACCTTGATATGGATTACATACCATTATGGCATGTAGCTTCTCTCCCATTTTCTTTCTTCGATTATACTTCTATTGTGAGTCTAAAGTAATCTTATATAGAGTACATGGATAGTTATTTCATTTATTTTTTTAGTTATTTTATTAAATTCAAGGATAGCTTTTATGTTAGAATTATCTAACAAATTTACTTTATTCAAACTATCGGGCTCCTTACTAAGGTGAGTGACCCGGGTTTGAGGCTAGATGAATAATCTTGGAGTATGGGTGTACAACTTCTAATTTTGTCCGATAAAAAAAAAATTATTCAAAGTTGTTTCAAAATACTTAATTTTTATGAAGTAGTCCAATAATTTTTAAATTCTCATCAAAATGGTTTTTTTTATTTAAAAATTTTCATTTTTTTCTAATTTCACGAGATAAGACTGAATCAGTGTTTTTATAAAATTATGGGAAGAAATTGGTAAATAAATACTATTGTTTTGGGATGGAATCGGAGCAAAACTAAAAGTATTGGAATAAAATTGAGTCTTCTAACTATTTTGAAATATTTTTAAATAAAGTAAAATAAGAGTGAGGCTTGCGTGCGTCCGACGCATGCCGTGCGTCTTTAGAATTTAGTATTATGTATAAGGGTACAGTATTTTGTTCTAAAGGGTATACACTTTAATTAATGAGGGTACACTATTTTGTTCTAAAGGATATACACTTTTCATTATATTTTTTATTTTTCTTCAGAAAATAAAGGGTACATATATTTATACTAAAGGGTATATAATTTAACATAAAATTCTAAGGGCACACGGAATGTGCTTCCGTGCGCCCGAGCACACACAAATTTTTGCCTTATAAAATAAAGGGTACATATCTTTATACTAAAGGATATACTACAATTTAACACAAAATTCTAAAGGCACACGGAATGTGCTCTCGTGTGCTACACACAAACTTTTGCCATAAAATAATACATAACAGTTACAATTTTAAAACGTGATCTGCACAGTGAGTGAGATTGATCGTATTATATTTTGAACTTGCAATTGATTCCATTTAATTTGTTTCATATAAGCGAACCGAATACGAAGGAACCATTTAATTATATAAATTAGTGCTATACTTTTCTAAACTACGAAAATTAATTCACAATTCAAAAATAAAATAAAATATGAGTAATAGTTTCATATAATCAAAAATTGACCTTATATTTCTGTAATTTGCAACACCTATGCAATACCGGATAATGAAAAGCGGCCTAAAAAATAATAGTCAATATTAAAAACACAATTTTTGTAAAAACTTTTACTAATAAATTAAAAATAATAATTTTTTTAAAATAATAAGTACTCGATTTAATATGGTGGAAACTCCCTTATCCATAATCATAGCTCATTGGCTAATGAGCAGATGTAAGACAAAAATACATGTGATTATGTGGCAGTAGACGATAACATTCCAAGTGATCATATGAAGCAAAATTGGACTTTCTCAGCTCATCTTATACAATTATTGTACTAGTTTATTTTTAGGGACCGACTCAGTATGCATGTATACAACGATTAATTAACATTCATAAATAATTTAATTTGTGTATAAATATTTAAAATGTACCACATTGTAACGATAAATTGATAAGTATAGTTTTGTAATTGTTTTTTAAAATAAATAAATATTGTTAATAAAAGATGATAATTGAAAAATATTACTGTTCAGATAAATAGTACTCCCTCCGTTCCGCGAAAAGAGGGTCTTTTACTTTTTGCACGTAGATTAAAGAGTATTATTATTTAATGTGTAGTAGGTAGTTATATTAATGGGAGTATGTGCCCCATATTTTAATTGTATTAGAGAGGGTGTGTAGGTTCCATGTGTGTAATAAGGGAAGGGAAATCCTTTGGGTGAGACGACCAAAATGGAAAAAAAAATCTTTGGGATGGAGGGAGTATAATAAATTAATAAAATGTACGTATATGTTATACTTATGTCCGCAACAATTTTTTTTATTTAATTAAAAGCACTCTCACGAATTGTGAGATAAATTGACTTATGGATCCAAAATTTGATATATAGTAAATTATGATTTTCGGATAGCTAAAATATGATTACATCGTTGTTAAAGTAGGATTTTTGCATCATCATTTTATTTATATGTATCATTTTCATATAACAATATTTTATGGTATATGAAGATGGAAAAAAAATAAAATTATAGGAGTACTCCACTTGAGAGAGAGTTTGAAATTTAACCTATGGTGTTTGTGCTGCTTTAGAAGAAGAAAAAATATGGTACAGGTGGGTCCGAAATGGTCCAATAAAGAAGAATAATACATCAAATAACAGAAAAAGCTATACCACAAATTTCCCTTCTAGATGCAGAATTTTTTTTTTCCACTTAAAAGGCAATTTCAATGATTGCTATGTAGCATGCACTAAAATGTTGTTGACCACCTCTTCCCAAGATTAATATCAAATTTTAATACTAAAAAAACATATTCTAAGAATCTTCTAAAAATTATTATTTTATTCAATATTAATAATTTTAAATTAATTATTTATACTTTTAATTTTAAATTATTAATAAAATTATACAATATTCTTATGTTATATTAATTAATTTAAATAATATTCTTTTAGGATTAATGCTTATATTTAGAGTTTGCAAAGTAAAAATGATAATAGTAACTAATTATCAAATCTTAAAATAGTCTCAAGGACGCTATTACAGCACCTACAATGTACATATACGCATTGAGAAAATATCAATTTTGGTATTGTATTTTTTTCAAAATTCAATTTTAATCCTATAATTTTTTGTATTTTCAATTTTAGTCCTTTTAGTTTCAATTTTGATCCTGTAACTTTTAAATTTTCAATTTTAGTCCTATAAATTTCAAATTTAGTCCTGTATCTTTTTAAATTATCAAAATTAGTCATGTATCTTTTGAAATATGATATAATTTATAATAGGACTAATTTTGAAAATTAAAAAAGATACAGGACTAAATTTAAAATTTATAGGACTAAAATTGAAATTTTAAAAGTTACAGGACCAAAATTGAAACTAAAAGGACTAAAATTAAACATACCAAAAGTTACAGGACTAAAATTGAATTTTGAAAAAGATGCAGGACCAAAATTGATATTTTCTCTATATGCACTTGATTCCAAAACTTATCACATACTCCCTCAATCCCAACAAGTATTTCATGTATTGGTATGCCCAGAGTTTAAAAATTTTTTGTATTTTTATGTATAAAGTAAGAAAGAGAATATATATTTTTGTTGATTTAATGAAAAAGGTGTGTAAAGTTGTTGGGAGATGTGTAAAGTAGTTGGGAGATGTGAAAAAGTAAGTATTATATTGGGATGTGTGTAAAAAAAGACTATTGTTATAATGTATTTTTTACTAAATTTAGTAAAAGTAAAGTGTGAAATACTTTGAGAGACGAATGAAAAAGAAAAGTGTGAAATACTTTACGTACGAACGGAACGGAGTAATTCATTTCACCTTCAATGTACATATATGCACTTAATTTCAAAAATTATCACATAATTCATTTACAATATATCAAAATACACACTCATTTTAGTATTACCACCCAAAATTAAAAATACATTACTCCAAAGAAAGCTTTTTCTCCAAATCCACTACAAACCGATCAAAATTCATATTAGAAGATCCATGAATTTGCAAAGCATTCCTCAGTGTTTTCTTAACATTTTCCGCCTCTTGCTTCAACACTTTACACCCATCCCCATTCATAAGCCACTTAATCTTCTCACCAACCTCATTTCTACACAAAGATTTCCCATCACAAAGATTAATTCCAATCTTCCAATCATCCACAATTAATTTCCTATTGGTGGGTTGATCATACGCCATGGGATAACATATCATGGGCACACCACACCACATGCTCTCAAGAGTCGAGTTCCACCCACAGTGCGTCAAGAACCCTCCGACCCCAGGGTTCGACAAAACCCTAATCTGATCGCACCAAGGAACAACCAACCCTCTACCTTCAACTTCATCCCTAAACCCACGTGGCAGAACATCAGCATCGACAGACTCCGCAACCAGGCCGGGTCGAACTACCCACACGAAGTGGACCCCACTGAGGAGAAGGCCGTGCGCCACTTCTTCCATCACATGCTTGCTGGTCTGAACCACGCTGCCGAACGAGACGTACAGGACCGAGCCGCGTGTCTTGGAGTCGAGCCACGTGGCGCAGTCGGATTTGGGCCGCAGGCTCTTGGCCACAGCGGCTGCGGTGGTGGTGAAGTTGAGAGGGCCGATGGCGTATGTGGGTTGGTAATAGGAGTAAATAACGTAAATAATAGAGATTTTTATTCTTGTGTATATTTTCCTTATTTGTCTCCACTAATTGTGGATTCTGTTGTAATCCTTGTACTATTTATATTGTTTTGTACTGATCAATATACACAGCAAATATTCTCTCTATTCTCTAATCTTACATGGTATCAGCAGGATAACCGAAACCCTAATTTCTCTTCTCTTTACTGCGCCTCTCTTCTCTTCTCTTTCCGGTCACTCTCTTCTCCTTTCTCATCATGGCCGCTGCAATCCCTACCACCGCCATGATCAATCTCGTTCAAATCAAGCTCTCTAACACTACCTACTTGATGTGGAAACGACAATTTTTGTCTATGGCCACGACGTTCGAAATGCTTGATTTGATCGATGGTTCCTCCCCCCCTCCTCCGACCATGATTGGCGATGCTGTCAACCCGGCCTACACGGCATGGTTTCTTCGTGATCAACGCCTCCTTGGTGTTTTGTTTGCTACCCTTGAGCCGGAGGCTATGGCTGAGGTGCTTGATTGCACCTCGGTTCTGTCGGCTTGGACGGGCTTGGAATCCGCTTTCGCCCATTCTTCTACGTCGCGTGCGAACCAACTCCGGGAGGAGTTGCTCTCCCTTCGCCGTGATGACTTGTCTGTCATGGAGTACGGCAGACGCTTCAAGCTTCTTTGCGACCAGCTGTCCGCGATCAAGCGCCCGGTGGATGAAGGAGATAAAAGCCACTGGTTTCTCCGCGGGCTAGGGCACTCTTTTGCGAATTTCGCAGATACCCGGATGGCCATGTCTCCGGTACCTTCTTTCCGGGATCTCCTACATCAGGCCATCCAGTTTGACATGATGACGCGCTCAATGGATCGATCTTCTGCTGCGGCACAACCAGCAGCCTTTGTTGCCGATCAGCAGCGCTCATCTGGACAGCCGGCTGCTCGTGGTGGACCTGCTCGTGGTGGTCGGCAAGGTGGTTCTTCTCGTGGAGGCCGTCGGCAGTTCACGCCGCGATGTCAGCTGTGTAGGGGCGATCACTATGCTGATCGTTGTCCTCGGTTTTTACAGCTTCAGCACCAGGCCTGTAGCCGTCCGTCTGGTGGCCGACCAGCTCCATCCTCCGGCAATTCCACGGTGGATCTTGCACAGGCGTTTCATGCGGCCTGCAATGTCTCGTCCCCAAGCTCAGCCTCGGATTGGTACGTTGATTCGGGCGCCTCCGCTCACATGACGCCTCACGGCGATCACTTGGATGCTCTCGGGCCATATTCCGGTAATGGTACTGTTACTGTTGGTAATGGACGCTCTTTATCTATTTCTCATATTGGCTCTAGTTCTATTTCGCCTAATCTTCATTTGTCAGAAGTTTTGGTCGTACCAGCTCTCACTAAAAATTTATTGTCCATTAGCAAGCTGACCTCAGATTGTGATGTTGATGTTTTGTTTACTGATAAGTCGTTTACTATTCAGAACCGAGTAACGAAGACAGTTCTGGGTCAGGGAAGCTGTGAAAATGGTCTATATATCCTGGAGAAAGGTAGCTCAGCCTTGGTTGCTGCTCTTAATAAGGACTTACGAGCTAGCTTTACTTTGTGGCATTTACGCCTTGGACATGTTGCTAATAATGTTATTACTCTGTTGAATAAACTAGGACATTTATCTGTTACCTCTTTATTGCCGAACCCTAGTATTTGCTCTTCTTGTCAGTTGGCTAAGAGCAAGAGACTGCCTTTTTCTTTAAATGAGAAACGTGCTTCTACTGTTCTTGAATTGGTGCATTGTGATTTATGGGGTCCTTCTCCCGTTATTTCTTCTAGCGGGTATAAATATTATGTTGTGTTTGTTGATGACTATTCACGTTTTTCTTGGATTTATCCGTTACGTGCTAAGTCTGAGTTTTATGATGTGCTGGTTCGATTTCACAAGTTTGTGTGCACCCAATTTTCGGCTTCACTTAAAACTTTTCAGTCTGATGGTGGTACTGAATTTGTGAATAAGAGAGTTGCAGAATTCATGGCCTCTAATGGCATTTTACATCGTTTCTCGTGTCCTTATACACCTCAGCAAAATAGCCGGGCAGAAAGAAAACACAGACACATCACTGAGACTGGTCTCTCTATGTTGTTTCATGCTTCAGCACCTTCTTCGATGTGGTTTGATGCTTTTGCTACTGCTGTATTTGTTATCAACAGGCTTCCGTCTTCTGTCTTGGATAACAAATCACCCTTTGAGTTGTTATTCAACGGCTCCCCGAACTACAATATTTTTAAACCCTTCGGTTGTAGGGTTTTTCCTTATCTCCGAGATTACGCGGCTAACAAGCTTTCTCCGCGCAGTCAGCCCTGTATTTTTCTGGGTTACAGCAGTTCTCACAAGGGTTTTCGGTGCTTCGATCCTGCTTCTGCGCGCATCTACATTACACGTCATGCCCAGTTTGATGAACAGAACTTTCCCCTCTCTGGTCGTGCTAGCCAGTCAGCCCCAGACTTACCTTTATCAAGCTTCTTGGATCCAGTGGAACCTAGTTCAGCTGTTTCTTGCTCCTCTCCACTGGGCGTTCTACCGGATTTTGTTGATGATGCTCCCCCACTTCCCACTTCGGAATCTGCGCCTGCCCCTTTGGATGTTCCCATACTGGATCATCCTCCATCACCACCGGCGCCGCATGTTCCGCCGCCCCCACCGGCGCCACTTCTTCCATCCCATCGCATGGTTACTCGAGCTCGGGCTGGTATTTTTAAACCGAAGTATCCTGTTGATCTTGCTTCTACGGCGTTGCTTACTTCTTTGGCATCTGCTACCGAGCCCCGTGGTTTCAAGTCCGCATCTAAGTTTCCACATTGGATGACGGCAATGCAAGAGGAAATTGATGCCCTAATGCAAAATCAAACATGGGATCTGATTGAGGCTCCTCCAACCGCGAATATTGTAGGCTCTAAGTGGGTGTTCCGAACCAAATACCGTGCGGATGGTTCTATAGAGCGGTACAAAGCTCGCCTCGTCGCTCAGGGTTTCACTCAGGTTCCAGGCTCTGATTTTCAGCATACCTTTAGTCCAGTTGTCAAAGCCACAACTGTTCGTACTATTTTAGCCTTGGCTGTGCATCATCGATGGTCTTTACATCAGCTGGATGTGAAAAATGCCTTCCTTAATGGAACTCTGCCTAAACCGGTGTACATGTCTCAACCACCCGGTTTTATTGATCCTCAGAAGCCTTCTCATGTCTGCCGTCTCAAGAAGGCTCTATATGGTCTTCGCCAAGCCCCATTAGCTTGGTTTCAGAGGTTCAGCTCATATTTGTTGACACTTGGGTTTCGTCAGACGTGCTCTGACTCCTCTTTATTTTGTCTTCGGAAGGGCTCCTCGCTTCTGTACCTTCTCCTGTATGTTGATGATATCATTCTTACGGGTAATGATGATCGATTGCTTCAGCAGTTTATTTCTCGTACTCACGCCGAGTTTGCTATCAAAGATTTGGGGCGATTGAATTATTTTTTGGGACTTGAGGTGTCTTACACTTCTGATGGGATTTTTATTGGTCAAGCCAAGTATGCCCATGATATTCTGGTGCGTGCCGCTATGGTAGATTCTAAACCAGTTTCAACTCCTCTCGCTGCTGGTACTTCTCTACAAAGTTCTGGGTCTTTCTTTGATAATCCTACCCTCTATCGGTCTCTGGTTGGAGCCTTGCAATATTTAACTATTACACGGCCTGATCTGTCCTTTGCTGTCAACACTGTCAGTCAGTATCTTCAGTCTCCTACTGATGATCATTTTTTGGCTGTGAAGCGCATTCTTCGCTACGTGAAGGGTTCACTTCACTATGGTCTTTACTTCAAATCAGGTCCGAATAAGTCTATCGTTGGTTACTCCGACGCTGATTGGGCAAGATGTGTTGAGACTCGACGGTCTACTTATGGGTACTCCATCTTCCTAGGTGGTAATCTCGTCTCTTGGAGCGCCAAGAAACAGCCCACCGTCGCTCGTTCTAGCTGCGAGTCTGAGTATCGGGCCTTGGCTAACGCAGGTTCTGAGGTTATTTGGCTCGCAAATTTGCTCCGTGAACTTCATCAGTCGTCAGGTCAACCAGCCACACTACTCTGTGACAACAAAAGTGCTGTTTTCCTCAGTCAGAATCCTGTGGCTCACAAACGTACCAAGCATATTGATATTGATTGTCATTTCATACGAGAGCTTGTTTCTTCCGGTCGTCTGCGCACTCAGTTTGTCCCTTCCAATCTTCAGATAGCTGACATTTTTACCAAGGGATTACCTAGACCGGCCTTTGAGGTTTTGCGTTCCAAGCTCTGCGTTTGTTTGCACCCTACGCATCGCTTGACGGGGGGTAATAGGAGTAAATAACGTAAATAATAGAGATTTTTATTCTTGTGTATATTTTCCTTATTTGTCTCCACTAATTGTGGATTCTGTTGTAATCCTTGTACTATTTATATTGTTTTGTACTGATCAATATACACAGCAAATATTCTCCCTATTCTCTAATCTTACAGTTGGTATTTGTTTAAGGCGGATAAGGTGTGGGATTCCAGCTCGTGGACTGTGTTGTGTAGGATGAAATCGGCCTTCTTTGCTTCTTCAATTGATGCGAACACTGAGTTGTCGGTTATTGAGGCCATCAAGTCCTTTGTACTCATCGTTTCAACTCCAGGAATGTAGTCTATCATTTCCAGCTCTTTCTCATCTGATACGCAAATTAAATAAATTTATTCCGATGTAGATGAGATTAAATTGACTCTATTCGATTCTTTGTGTCATTTTGTTTGTAATGTCTTTTGTGCTACATTGTTAGACAGATGACATGGGAGAGAGGGAAACTATAATCTAAAGGGGAGTATTAACCTTAAGTCTAGAGGTTGAATTTTCTTTTTGATTACGAATTAATCATAGCATAAGATATGATGTAAAAAAATAATACTGAAGGGAAATCGACTCGATTTTTATGTTATGGAACTAAATTGATGCAATTTCGTGTGTACTAACTGGGGACTTGAATTTCTTATTTGTATATCATATTCAATATTTTAATTTAGGTTAATTTCTAAAAAATTAACCATCTTATTAGGGATTTTCTATCATAACCTTTTATTTTTTTCAATTCAATACACGATTTATTTAATATTTTTAATTCTATCACGACCTTTTATTTTTGTCAATTCAACACACAATCTATTTAACATTTTCAATTATATCACAACTTTTATTTTTCAATTTAATACACCACTTATTTTGTATTTTCAATTCAATTCAATTCATTATTATTATTATTATTATTATTATTATTATTATTATTACTATTATTTTCCATTGTGCAAAAAAAAATTAGCTAAAATTGAACGATCTTTGTCTTACAAATTTTAAAGTTGGAAATAATTAAACAAATTTAAAAAATGACTTCCAAAAAATTAAATTAATGTTGAACACACTAACAAAAACTAAAAACAATTAACCAATTTAATAAAACTTATCTGCCAAATTTTTAAATGTTAAACATAAAATCCAAAACAGAAAAAAAAAAAAAAGTCGAACCTACGACATTCTGCTAGGAACAAACGCTATTATTATTATTATTATTATTATTATTATTATTATTATTATTATTATTATTATTATTATTATTATTATTATTATTCTAAAAAGACTAAATCCGAAATCCAAATAACTATTATAATAATTCATAGTGTATATAATTTCTTTTGTAAGAATATAATTTTAAAACTATTATTTTTTATATTATATTTTTTTAAGAGACCCACAATTATATTATATATATATTTTAAAACTATTATTTTATATTATATTATATAATTTTTTAAGAAACCCACAATTAAATATTAATAATAATTGAATTGGAAATATAAAATAAGTGGTGTATCAAATTGAAAAAATAAAAGATGTGATAAAATTGAAAATATTAAATAGATTGTGTATTGAATTGACAAAAATAAAAAGTCGTGATAGAATTAAAAATATTAAATAGATCGTGTATTGAATTGACAAAATTAAAAGGTCGTAATGGATTTGAAAACCCCAATAAGGTGGTGAATTTTTTAGGAATTAACCCTAAAAGTATAATACGATAAGACGAAAAATTATATCCTATAGATTATGTAAACTTTGGGTACATAGCATTAATCTTGAAATTTATAATAATATGTGACTGAAATATAAGAATTAAGAAACGCCAAAATAAAATAATTGATCTCTAGTTAAAGTGGGCTAGCTCACCTGATTATTGGGCTCCTCACAAAAGTGTCTGACCCATACCCAATTCGATTCCCATTGAAACGACTAGGAGGGGAGTTATAAGAAGACTTAGAGAATAAATGTGCTTGATGAACTGACTACTAACTATATTAAATAAATTGTTTGTGAAATTTTACAATTGTGAGACTAAATTAAGATTTTTAACCTTACGTTTTTATTAAAAACTCAATAATCACATACATGGTTTTATTCCTTCCATTTAGGTGTTATTATATACAGTAAACTTAAGAGAGAAATTATATCCTAAAAATGAAATTATCAATAGAACAATACAAAAATGAAATAGTGGACCTTGTGAAATATACAAACCTTTACGTTGGTAATGGCCATTCTGTGTGAGTAGATCCACGTGGTAATACAAAGAAAAGACCAACGCAGGTTCAGTCCAAAAGGAGACACATACGAGGTTATACTTGTCAGCAATGGATGGTGACCAGGCATAGACAGTGCTAGTGACCAACATATTGGGAAGCAGATCATCATCATGAGCTGACTGAATCATCAAATTCCCAACAAATTGATCAACGAGAGGTTGAAAATTATGAACGAGGTAGGACCAGTAATCCTCATGGCGAAGATCACGATCGAAATCAAGAGGGAGGCCATCTCCGATGGTGGCGTAGCGTATGTCGAGACCCGAGAGTCGAGCTTGGGCAAAGACATCGAGTTGATGATGGGGTGTGTTGTGGTTGTGGGCTAGGGAGAGCTTGTGATGGATGAATTCAAGATGAACAAAAGTGATGGTGATGCCTCTGGAAGCAAGAGAGATGGCCAGGCTCACAAATGGGGTGATATGACCCTGATATGGTACTGATATCATCACTGCATGACACTTCTTTTCCACCATTTTTGTGCCTTTTTTTTTTTTTTTTTTTCCTTCTGTATGGAATTATGTTTTCATGGAAGCAATTTATAAGCAGGTCATGTGGCAGTTCCAGTCATTAGTGGTTGATGGTGGACGGTCTGGATTTTCTTGGTTAAATGGTGTGTCATCTCTTTTGCTACAACGTTAACAACGGTTCTTATCCTCAAAGAACATTCGTTCGAAAATTTTAAGAAAAGTTATTTTTTTATCGGTTATACTAAATTTTGAAAATAATATAAGTATTTTTAGGTACGTAACAAATAAATTATAAATTATTATGTTATATGTGTTTTAGTGGGAGTACTAATTGCAATTAAGATGTATTTTTAGGATTGAAGATTGATGTGATGTTTTCTTGATTGGATGGTAAAATTTAATATGGAATGAACGAAAATAGAAAATGTATAAAATTTAACTTGAGATGGAAAGAGTATTATATTTTAATATTACTCTTCATATTATGAACTATTGGATGAATGACATGTAAAAATGTCCAAATTTCAATTAAGTTTTAGTATTACATTTCGTGTTGTTAACCATTTAAAGAATGAAGCATATGATATAATCAAAATTTATACAGTTAAATGAAAATATGATTTTTATGATGAGTGCATATCATTCATCTACACCGCATGTTATAGAAGATTAACATGACATCTAATTGCCATCGTGGTCATTTTATGTACGTGTTATTCTATGTCATTTCGGTGTGATACCTTCTGTATAACATCATTAATCTATTGATGACATGTGAAAAAAAAAGGAAAAAATATAATTAAAAAGTAGAGTATAAATTCTATAAATAATGATTCATCATTAATTGATTGATGATAGGTGAAAGAAAAGGAGAAAATATATCTTAAAAAAAGTAAAGCATAAACTCTATAATATTTTATTTTATTTTCTCTTTTTAATTATATAACAAATAAATGAAAAAAGAAATAATATAAAAATTCATGACACAGAAGATGAGAATTGTACATTCATGCCTGAGCGATAAGACCACCTTAATAATTTTCTTTTTGAATTCTATCAACGGACAATTTTTGTTTAGGCGGCAATTGTTTCTCTAGTCTTGAGAAAAATACTTAGCCAAAAACCATCACGACCTTAAGGATATTTTTTGGCATTTAAATTATCATATTTTGAAAACTTTGGAATTTAAATCACAATCTTTAATAGTATGTCATCGAAATAACTTGACTTTAAAATAAGAATATTTATACAAATTACAAATTGTAAAAGGAATACGATAAAAGTTCATGAATTTTTTTGAAATTATTTTTATTTTTTTTGAAAAATTTTCGTATTTAATATTAGTATTAATATTAATTTATTTAATATTTTGAAACTTTTAGGTTTTCTATAAAATTTTCACTTTATTTTCTCTATAAATTTAGTTAATATTTAAAAACGTTTTATACACTCCCACTATATATGCATATGAAAATTTTGGAATCTAATGATTATTATTATTATTATTATTATTATTATTTTGGGCTTTGGATCTCATATTGAAATGACCACCACCCCATGTAGTGGGTTAATAATTCATATGAAAATTTTGGAATCTAATGATTATTATTATTATTATTTTGGGCTTTGGGGACCACCACCCAATCCCATGTAGTGGGTTAATAATTCATGAGAAATAATTCAATGTGAGGGCCCTACGAACAAGTGAAACAAAAATAGTTTATATTTTATGCTAATTATTCATGATTTTCATAGTTTTATATAATGATGATTATCACACCTCATAAAGTATTAATTTTTCTAAATATAATTAATGTTTATCTATTTTTGAGAATTCATGTATAAGTCTCATATAAAATTGTATTTTTTTTATTTTAATTTAATACTCATCACAATTTATTTAAAATAATACTCCTTATCCCACCAAAAGAGTAGTGTTTGCTTTTTGCACGTGGATTAAAGAGTATGAGTTGATATTAGGTGCACCCTAATGCAATAATTTTTATTCTATTTTGTATACATGTTATTTAATTTTGGAGAAGAACTTAGGTATAACCTGTCTTACGAAAATTTCACGGAATCGGATCCCAAATCAAGGGTCTGAAAAAATCTCGCGGGTAGGTGAGTTCTGTCGGGTCTTTAACAATTCGCTTAGAAAGAAGGTCCTCCGCTCCGGCTGGTTATACTTCTCCGCTGCGATTTTGCGCAAATCAGCGCACGCCTCCACTCCTAATCCGAAATCGTTCTGCAATCTCTCCATTTTAGACTATACGTCAACGCCGGTGAATGTATGGTTCTCATATTTGAAGAATCGATCTAACAGAATATTCCCAAAAGCAAGAAAATATCCCAATTCAATTCGACTGTAAGAGAAATACCCACCGGCGATCGGAATCTCAACGGCGAATTCAGTATAACAGAAGACGGAGAGCAGGGCAGACAGATCGGAGATGGCATGGTCGTGGGTCTCTTGGCCGGTGATGCCTACGACAGAGTCGAAGCCGAGCTCGATGAGGTCCCACCAAGTAAGGCACCTCTTCATCTCGTTCTCCCATTGCTTTTTCCCCATCACCAACTCAGTGGCTTTAGAGGAGTGGCCGAGGAGGCGGTCCTTGAGGCGGTGGGGGGTTCTGGACAGGGGGACGAAGTAAATGGAGACATTTTGGAAGGTGGGTTCGGGGTAAAAATCCTGTTTGCTGAAACGCCAGTAGGATTTGCTGGCGGCGGAGGAGGGGAATACATGTGTGGCGGAAGAGTGAGTCGGATTTACCCAATGGGAATGAACTCGTAGGCAGATTTAACTTTAGGAAGAAATATTCCAGAAATTTAATTCTGAATAATTTCAACTTAGCTTACATACAGACCATGCCACCAGCTCTGTACTAGTTAGTTTATATTATTACTCTTAATTTTTGAGAGATAATGGGAAAGTCGATTCATTTCCTCCAATTCATTTAAAGGATTCAATAATTTAATAATACCGAATACATGTTTCATTTTTTTAAATTTTAATTTTAATTAAAAGAGTGATCTAATTAATTTTAAAAAGTGATCCAATTATTTTAAAAGAATAATCTAATAATTTATATAGGGTG
The DNA here is from genome assembly GCA_023678885.1 of Pogostemon cablin. NCBI lineage: Eukaryota > Viridiplantae > Streptophyta > Magnoliopsida > Lamiales > Lamiaceae > Pogostemon > Pogostemon cablin. Next base: position 4,794,279 of record CM042983.1, read on the forward strand.
ATCCCATTATTTTTATGGAATGATTCATTTATTTTTAGAAAATTAGAGTTTGAAATCAAAAAGTAACTCAATTCATTATAAAGAGTAATCCAATTAATAAAAAAATATAACATTGTCGAACATAAATAAATAAACATAAAAAGTAATTCAAAAATTTGTTCATAGTAACTCAATTCATTATAAAGAGTAATCTAATTAATAGAAAAAAAATAACATAAAGATAATCCAAAAGCTTGTTCATAGTAACCTAATTTATTATAAAGAGTATCCTAATTAAAAGAAAAGAGTAACCTAAAAAATTGTTGATGAATCAAAATAAAACACTAACAAATCAAAATAAAGAGTAATCCAAAAGATGGTTCATAGTAGCTTAATTTATTACAAAGAGTAACTCAATTAAAAAAAATAACTTAAAAAATTGTTGATGAATCAAAATATAACAATAACCAATCAAAATAAAGAGTAATCCAAAAAATTATTCATAGTAACCCAATTCGTTATAAAAATAATCAAATTAATAGACCAAGATGACTTAACCAAAACTCCAAAATAGCAAATAAGTGGGAGGGAAAAAGATGTCGAACACTCGGTATTCATCAAATATCAGTTGGTTGCATTTCCAAAACTGAAAAAATGATATTTTGGAATGATATTTGAATCATGAAAAGAGTGGGATGACATAACAGCAGAAGACAAACTATGCAAACTGCCTTGTCTCACCACTTCAGAAAAGATCAGAATTTTTAATCCCCAAGTCCAGAAGCCAAAAGAACACCAACACACAATTCTCTTTCCACTAGTTTCCAAGTTGCTATATTATTTCCTGTACAAACACTAGTTGCATAAACAAAAGCCAACAATCGTCTCCGACAAAGATAGAGGGGGAATGTGATATTTGCAACTTTTCTTACACCTGTGTGGTGACAACAATACTTTTTAGCCTGAACCAATCTTCTTAATTGTCATTCCAAAAATCATCTGCCAATTCTAACATTGCTATGAGAATATCCTTCAAATTAAAATCATCAGACACACAAACCGCAATCATCGTACACATGAATTGAAATATTATACGCCAGGTTAATGAAATGAAATGAATAAGATGAATGATAATGGACAACTACATTCGAAGCCTACCCATCTCTCTCACCAAGAATAAAATCTAATCTCCAAATTGATAGAACCCAAATCTAATCTTCAATCACCTCAATCTCCTTCCTTCAAATATTCATGTCGATTCAACATATAAACAAAAAAATAAGTCAACTCTTCATGGTGGTTATGGCTCTGCTTGCCCGCTGGAAAAATCGAGGGTGGATGTGCGTTTGGAAGGAGAAATAGAAGGTGCAGCGGCCGCTGATTTTTGACTCAAGATGGTACTTCACGGAGACGATGATGGCGGTTCAGACGATGATGACAAGGTTCAGCGTAGGAATAAGCGAGATCCCAAGTAAGGGGATCCGCCATTGATAGACCAGTCTCTTGGCCAGAAGCTCGCCGGCAGCGGACGGATAGGGAATAAGGAACGGCGACGATCAAAGAACTTGGAAGGCAGATCTCCAATTCCGAGAGGAAGCCAAAACAGTGGGCTTGACGTGAGCGACGGCCTATGCCTCAGCCAGTCGGTCATCGAAAGGAGATGCTGCAGGAAAGAGGAAAGGGAAGGGAAAGAAGAGAGAGAAAGTGGTGAAAAGGAAATTCAATTCAAATTTGACCCATTTACTTTTAAAAGGTCCGCTTGTATGAGTTTTGAAAAAAAAGACGGTCATATTCTAGTCTTTGTCTTAATTTTGTATACGTGTTTCTTAAAAAGTGTATATTTTTTTCACATTAATTTTTCATTAAAAAAATTAGTATACATATGTGTATAACTTTTTATTCAATAGTGTATACATGTTTTTTAATAATTTTATATTTTTTTACACTCAATTTTTCATTAAAAAAACTAACAATTAAATTGTATACATTTTTGTTCATAATTGTATATGTTCTTGTTTATATTTGTATACGTTTTTTAAAGTGGGTGCACCTTATCTTAGGGTGCACCCGGGTGCACAGTATGATTAGCCAAGGATTATTATTATTTAGTGTGTAGTGGGTAGTTATATTAGTGATAGTGTGGATCCATATTTTAATTGTATTAGTGGGTGTATGTGGATCCCATGTGTGTAAAAAAAGGAAAGATGACTCTTTGGATGAGACGTCCAAAATGAAAAAATACCCTGGGACGCAGGGAGTACTATCTTTGTCCTTAAGAATGTTCCCATTTATTCTTCACAAACAGTGATATAAACCCGGTTTACATAGTCCTCATCTTCCAATCATATTATACTCTATGTATTGATAGGAAATTAAATTAAAGGGGAAAATAGGATTTACAAGGATTTGTGATGTAAACCCAGTTTACAAAATATTACCTCAACAATCAAATCAAATTTTTTAAAACTGATTAATCCAAAATTACATAAGCATGCACGCAGTACAGCCACATGATTATTGATGAACTAGCTAGAAAGTTGTCCTCCAATTATGTTGTTCAAACAGAGTGAAGTTTTCCCTTCAAATCTTCCATAAATCGATCAGAATTCCTCTGTGAAGACCCTTCATTAGTTTCCATGGCATTCTGCAATACCCTCCTCATTTCCAAAGCCTGTTGCCTCAAACTATTGGCATTCATTACACACTTAATCTTCTCTGCCACTTCTTTCCTATCAACACATTCGCCATCACAAAGATTAATCCCAACCCTCCAATCATCCAACACCAGTTTTCGATTGGTAGGTTGATCAACACCCACCGGATAACAAACCATGAGAACACCACACCACATGCTCTCCACAGTCGAGTTCCACCCATTATGCGTCAAGAATCCTCCAACAGCTGGATTCGAAAGAACCATAATTTGATTACACCAAGGAACTATCAACCCATTATCTTTAATCTCATCCTGTAATCCATTAGGAAGAACTTGCGAATAATCACCGGCTCCCAGTATACCTTCCCGAACCACCCAAATAAAATTAACTTCACTGAGAAGAAGACCATAAACAATTTCCTCCATTATCTTCTTATTGGTATGAACAAAGCTCCCAAACGAGACATACAGGACTGAAGCAGGGGACTTCGATTCGAGCCAATTAGTGCAATCTGCTTCGGACCACAAACTCCTGCTAAAGCTGGATTGGTTTTTGTTGAAATTAATGGGGCAAATTGCGTAATTTGATTGGTATTTGTTGAGGGCTGATAGTGTTTGTGGCTCAAGTTCATGCACTGTGTTGTGTAGGATAAAATCCGCCTTCTTAACCTCCTTAAATCCATTCATCAAAATTTTGAAAAGTGCAGCTGATGATTCGGATTCCTTAAAAATTGATGGCAAGTCCTTTGTGTTTATGGAGTCCACTCCAGGGATGTAGTTTATATCATCTTCAACATCATCTGTTTGTAATCACAAAGCAAGCTTATATTATCGAATAATCTTAATAATATATATAATTAGGAAGTAGTTTCCTTATATAAGTTTTTCCAAAAATATATGTGTCATTTATGCAATGTAAATTTTGAAAATATGTGTTAATTTTTATTGGCTGAACAGTATCAGAAACTTCTTTTAATTTAAATGTAATTTAAGTTTTCAATTATTTATAAAAATAATATATATATATATATATAATTTTATTTAAATATTAATTAAATTTAAATTTAATTTATAGAGTATAAATTTTTAAGAAATTCAATTTTGTGAGCAATTAAAAATTAGTGATATTATTTAATTGAATATTTTTCTTAATAATAATTATTATTATTATATTTAAAAAAATATTTACTTTGTAATTATTATAAAAAATAAAATTAAAAAATTTAAGAATATAACTAATTATTAATATTAAAAAATCAAAATTCATTATAGAAATGTATTTCAAATTAAATTGAAGAAATTATTAACACTTTTTTTATCATTTATTTTTGAATACATAAATATATATTTTAAATTATATTTCTATTATATACATAAGTAAAATAATTATATTTGCAAATGAATATATATATATTTTATTTTAAAAGAATAAAGATATATTTAAGTTTGGACAGTACTTAAAAAGAAATAATACTATTTTTTTATGAAAAATTATATTGCAAATGCATGGGATTTTCTTAACTATAATATTTAATTTGAACAATAAAAACCTATATCAATTTTTAAAATTTTAAATGATTCAAGATTAAATATGACTATTAATAAATAATATAAATTAAAATAAATAATACTTTATAAGAATAATACATATTATATTATCTATAATAAAATAATTATTATTATAATTTTATTAATTTAGTTTTTTTTTAAATTAAAAAATCCGTGTAACCACGGGTCAACAAACTAAGTAAATAAATAAATAAATGAAAAGTAGAAGATGAGTCTATCTTAACAATATCTTAACAAAGGGAGTGAGTAGTACTCCATTTAAAAAAAAAAATTTAACAACGGAGTATTCTGTTGCTAAAAGTCTTAATTCTATTGTTAAATTGGCTTACTAACGGATTAGCAACGGAATCCGTTGGTAATTTATATAATGATTCCCTTATTAATCCGTTGGTAATTACCAACGAATTGAATTACATCTCTAAAATAGAGAATAAATACGTTGGCATTCAATTGTTAAAACAAAATTTTTATTTTTGTTGCTAATCCCTTGGTAATTACCAATGAATTAAATTTCGTTACTAAATTCGGTTGTTAAAAAATACTTTTTTTACAGTGCTAGTGTTGAGAGTGGAATTTCACGTATTTTAGGTCTCACATTACACCGTTTTTGATAGAATGTGGCCATGATTTCGTATAGAATGACATGGTTTTCATATCTTGCATAATTAAGATGCTACTAAGGTGTTTTGTTGAGTTTTGAAGGGTAAAACATGATCAAAAGTTCAAAGTTGGAATGAGGAGTGAAAGTGAGAAGGAATGCTGAAAAATACAGTCCACGTTGCACAAATTTTCTGTATTCTTGTAGAAGTCCAAATTAATCATGTGATATATGGTTGGAAAGCCACAGAAGAGAGGGTCATTTTGACGTAAAGAACACCCCAATTGGATTCCAAACGAGAAAGTTATGATCAAAGTGCTAACGTCGCACATGCTGTACCGAGCAGCCACTTTGCATGACTTTTTATATATTCAAATGTTGGAGTTTCTGAGAGTTCTTTATATTGATAGAAAGCCAAGGAAAAGAGGAATGCGTGAGCGCAAAAATCATTCAAATTGGAGTCCGTATGAAGAAGTTATGCTCGAAACGGTGAAGTCGCGCAGTGCAGTCTCCGCAGCTCGGGAGGCCGCTCGGCTCGAGCGGGATTACTTTTGTTCGAATTTCCAGCCGAGCTGGGGTCCCTCAGAGCCCACACGACGGCCCCATTCCAACCATATGCTGCTCGGCTGGTTTGGGGGCCGCTCGGCCATGAGCTCGGCCCGAGCAAGGTGCCGAGCGGCCCAAAATCGGGCCCAGACGAGACCTGTTCGATGCAGCAGCGTATATATACCCTCAAGTCGCGATTCTGAAGCAGATTCGTCGCGAAAACAGCCCTGCATCCATCTTAGAAACAATTAGGGAGATCGAGACGTCAATCGGAGAGAGCCCAGCCATAAACCATCATCAATCCACACTCCTATCACACCCATATCAGATTATAATCTGATTTCATCCTCCATCCAATTCCACAAGGGTTCCAAGTGCTAATCGAGGGAGAATCAAGCAATTGAAGAGACGGAGAAGGAACGTGAGATTGCTCCTACACTAGGGTTTCACAATTCTTATCTATTCCTTTCTATTACTTTGATTATTGTTATGAATTGCTTAGCCATGAGGATTGCTTGTAATCTCATGGGCTAATTTCCTATACAGTTCTAGGGTTTGATGGATTGATTTAATTGATTTGGGGATTTAGACCAAAGATTGGGATTTTATGCAGTTGAGCTTTTGATTTTACTTATTTTACTAAGACATGCTTTTCTGCTTCGTAACGTCTTCATAATACATTCATGACATCCGCTATAATGCTTGGATTATTGTGTTAGCTTGTGTGCGTTCATGATTGGTATTGTCTATCTGTTAGAGATTAGAGTAGCTCCGCTATAAGCACTTTAATTTCATGAACTGGTTAATCAAATACTTGATTTGTTTAGTGGAACAATGCAATTAGACAATCAAGTAGGAAGTGAATAGAACCTTGTAGTAATTCCAGAAAATATCTTGTTAGTCGAACTTACCATCCGGAGGTATTGTTGTTCGCTGGATTAGTATCTAGGAATGAGGCTGAGGGCTAATGATAAGGAGATTGTCTTTTCTTTGAATAAGGAGATGCAGTGGCCTACAGATAAGCAGCAATGCAAGTCTGTGGAAGTAGTAGAGGACTTCACCCTGCCTAATGCAGAGTTTGAGAGTTTGTCCAATGATGCATGTATTGACTATCTTGAGAAGTTACTTGCATTAGGTGATGCAAGGGATGAACAGATAAGAAAGACCACTGCTGACATAGTGAATCAGAATAAGAAGTCCCCTGTTAAAGAGGAGATGCAGCCTGCTGCTAAGGAAGAGAAACATGAGAGCCAAAGAGTTGAAGTGGTAGAGGAGATCGCAGGACCAGGCGTATCTCTTACTTTTCCTACTACTAACTCTAATGTGATATTTGATAATCTTTTGGTTGCAGGAACAATGGATGATCCATATTTGAAGCCTCCGAACATACCTCCCGATTTTTTTTCTTATATTGGTGTTATAATTTCTAACTTGTTTGATCCTTGTTTTGCTACACAGGGTGAGCCTACAACAGAATGGAAGATTGACAAGAAGGAACCAAGCCAGTCATGGGAGGAAAAGAATTTAAAGAGTCCTGTTTCAGTGACAAAGAAAGGTAAGGTGGTTGGAGTAGAGAATAAGAGAGGGAAGAAGTACTTGAAAGTAAGGATGCGAAAAGACTGTCCTCCGATCCAGTAGTTAAAAAGAGGTATCCGTCGTGACTCTCCGACGTTAAACATGAGCGCTTGTTGGGGGCTGTCCCTTCCGTTTTATTGCTTTTATATGTCTGTGTTGGTGTAGGAGTTTTATTAGGTATTGCTTGACTGCGGTATATACTTCTTTGCAAACTTAGTTTCTCACTTTGTTTGATCTAAGTTTGGGGGGAGGTTACGTACATACCTTGTCTTGTAGTACCGAAGTAAAATTTTTGCATTGTGTTGTTGCTTGGAGAGTCGATTTTTTGCGGATTCTTAATATTTTTGATTTATTTGAGAATATTGAGGGTTCGATTTTTTGCGATTTTTCAGGTTTCGTGTTTTGTGGTGTTTATTGTTTGTTTTGTGTTAATCCTAGTGTCGGTGTAGTCGATTTATGGTTCTCTAGGATGATTTTTCTGATTTTTCTTGGCACTTGATTATATGTGTGATTGTTGAGAAGCAGTTTGAGATTGTGCTTTGATATTGAGATGCTTGAAATTTGATAATGTGCAAGGAAGATTAGCTATGTAGCTTAATTAGGAGTGCTCGTTCATTCGTATAGCCATGTGAGATTTTGAGCCTTTTACAATCATGACAAATTGCATGATTCAGTTTATTCTTGTGAGTATCGTTCATACGCACGTATTCTAGAACTTGGCTTTGTATCTTGCTTGAAGCTACGTGTTTGACTAGACAATAGGAAATGATCTTAGGCCATCTTTGTTTTTTTTATTAGTCACTAGCCATATTATTTTTCTACCAATTGAAATTATCCGTAGTCAACCCTTTTGAGCCTTTGAGCCTTATTTGTTGAAAGCCTACGTGATTAGCCAATTGATCCATTTGCTAGCCTTTAAAAAATTCCTACCTAGTAGAGAGTTGAAGGAATCAAGTTGGTGTCTTGTGATGAAGTATATAAGGAGAAATAAGTTGGAAGTGATGAAATTTGTTGAAGAGAGTGGTTAAATTGTTGCATAAAGGGGTAGTGCCCGAAACTGGTACCCCATGAAAATGGTAGTGCCTGAAACTGGTACCCTTATTTGAAAAAGAAAAAAAAAAGAAAAGAAAAGAGGGAAGAAGAAAAAAAATTTCTAGTAAGGATGTGGTGTTCAAAAGTGAAGGAGGAATCAAATTGCAAGAAACATTGAAGAGCGTTGAAGAAGAAAGAAGAAAGTAAAGTTGTTTGTTGAAAAGCTGTAAGTCTTCTTCGATTCTCTACTAGTGATTGAGTCACGATATCCATATATTTCCTACCTTTACCAAAGAGCCAACATTACAACCTAATGCAAGACCTTTGTGATCCTATTGTTGAAATTATCCCTTTAGTCGAGAGTTGAGATGATTGTCAAGCTTATGGTTACGCGTGTGTTTGAATTGACTTTGAGTGTAAACACCTTACCCTGAAGTGTATATCTCACACTTGAGCGATGAGCGTAAATACTACCCGTGAGAATGGGTGGATGAGCATTCCGAAAAAGTGAAGTAGTTGATTTGAATTGTATGTTCTTAGATGGATGGTTATCTTAGTATTTGAAGTATGATTTTTGAATTGTTATATTTTCTTGGATGTGAAGTTGTGAAATTTTCTCTCAATTACTCTATTGGTTTTATATGTCGTTGCCTCGGGACGAGCAACAGGTAAGTTTGGGGGTTTGTTGAGAGTGGAATTTCACGTATTTTAGGTCTCACATTACACCGTTTTTGATAGAATGTGGCCATGATTTCGTATAGAATGACATGGTTTTCATATCTTGCATAATTAAGATGCTACTAAGGTGTTTTGTTGAGTTTTGAAGGGTAAAACATGATCAAAAGTTCAAAGTTGGAATGAGGAGTGAAAGTGAGAAGGAATGCTGAAAAATACAGTCCACGTTGCACAAATTTTCTGTATTCTTGTAGAAGTCCAAATTAATTATGTGATATATGGTTGGAAAGCCACAGAAGAGAGGGTCATTTTGACGTAAAGAACACCCCAATTGGATTCCAAACGAGAAAGTTATGATCAAAGTGCTAACGTCGCACATGCTGTACCGAGCAGCCACTTTGCATGACTTTTTATATATTCAAATGTTGGAGTTTCTGAGAGTTCTTTATATGGATAGAAAGCCAAGGAAAAGAGGAATGCGTGAGCGCAAAAATCATTCAAATTGGAGTCCGTATGAAGAAGTTATGCTCGAAACGGTGAAGTCGCGCAGTGCAGTCTCCGCAGCTCGGGAGGCCGCTCGGCTCGAGCGGGATTACTTTTGTTCGAATTTCCAGCCGAGCTGGGGTCCCTCAGAGCCCACACGACGGCCCCATTCCAACCATATGCTGCTCGGCTGGTTTGGGGGCCGCTCGGCCATGAGCTCGGCCCGAGCAAGGTGCCGAGCGGCCCAAAATCGGGCCCAGACGAGACCTGTTCGATGCAGCAGCGTATATATACCCTCAAGTCGCGATTCTGAAGCAGATTCGTCGCGAAAACAGCCCTGCATCCATCTTAGAAACAATTAGGGAGATCGAGACGTCAATCGGAGAGAGCCCAGCCATAAACCATCATCAATCCACACTCCTATCACACCCATATCAGATTATAATCTGATTTCATCCTCCATCCAATTCCACAAGGGTTCCAAGTGCTAATCGAGGGAGAATCAAGCAATTGAAGAGACGGAGAAGGAACGTGAGATTGCTCCTACACTAGGGTTTCACAATTCTTATCTATTCCTTTCTATTACTTTGATTATTGTTATGAATTGCTTAGCCATGAGGATTGCTTGTAATCTCATGGGCTAATTTCCTATACAGTTCTAGGGTTTGATGGATTGATTTAATTGATTTGGGGATTTAGACCAAAGATTGGGATTTTATGCAGTTGAGCTTTTGATTTTACTTATTTTACTAAGACATGCTTTTCTGCTTCGTAACGTCTTCATAATACATTCATGACATCCGCTATAATGCTTGGATTATTGTGTTAGCTTGTGTGCGTTCATGATTGGTATTGTCTATCTGTTAGAGATTAGAGTAGCTCCGCTATAAGCACTTTAATTTCATGAACTGGTTAATCAAATACTTGATTTGTTTAGTGGAACAATGCAATTAGACAATCAAGTAGGAAGTGAATAGAACCTTGTAGTAATTCCAGAAAATATCTTGTTAGTCGGGCTTACCATCCGGAGGTATTGTTGCTTGCTTTGATTAGTATCTAGGAATAAGGCTTGGTAATATTTGCGCACCTTAGGATTTAAACCAGATTAGACTGTTAGCTTTGAATCGAATCATATTCGGTGGGATAACAGGGATATGTGGTGTATTTTCAGTAAAACTGCATGAATGAACAATCGTAAGTTTAATAACCCAAATTAATTGGTCTCTACCTGATACCTTAGAACTGTTCGTCATCTCTTGATTAGAAACTTGCTTTTATTTTTATTGCCTTTTAATTAATTTAGTTATTTATATTTTTAGTATTTTAATTAATTCACTTCAAATCACTTGGAAATTTGGTTACATAATTCTGATTAATTAGTAATTCATAGTAAAATAAATAATTAGCTGTCTCAGTGGGATCGATAATTTAACTTGGGAACTTGCTGCTACAATTGATATCCTTACACTTGAGGATTAAATTATAGTGCGCAGAAAAAGCCTATCAGCTAGCAGTACAAGTTATTTTGAATTACATGCATTTTCAGTCCCATAATTTTTTCCAAATTCGATTTTCATCTCAAATTACTTAAAATTTTCAGTTTAGTTTCGTGGCTATTTTAAAATTTTAGATTCGTCCCAAAACTAATTTTTCTTCGCAAATCGTCCTATAATTGGGATTTTTTCAGGAATTATGGGACGATTTGCAACGAAAAATTAATTTTAGGACGAATCTAAAATTTTAAAATAGTTGTGGTACTAAACCAAAAATTTTAAATAATTTGAGTCGAAAATCAAATTTGGTAAAAATTATGGGACTGAAAGTGTATTCGAGTGAATTATTTTAGTTAGGTGGAAGAATATAGTGCAAATCTGTTGTTAAATAACAAAACTGAATACTGATTTTTACTGCTTGCAACTAATTAGTAAATTAATTAATATTAGATGCATGAAATTAATTACCTGAACATGGACAATGGTGGTTGTGTATGAGAAGATCCCAGTGATAATGCAGGCTGAGTCGAGAATGAAACGCTGAGGAGATTGAAGGAGTGGGCAATGGCGGGAAAATAGTATCGGTAACCAAGAAATAGACATAATTTGGATCGGATTCAATCAGCCAGTCGAGTAGGGAAGTCGTGGAACATGGCTTCCAGATGCTCCTCAAAATGGACATCTCTATCGAATTCCAAAGGGAAACCGTCGCTGATTGTCGAGCTTCTGAAAACGAATCGGTTCTGCTACTGTGCGCCTTGGATATTTTATGATGAACGAAAGTGACGGTAATGCCCCTGGAAGCCAGCTTGACAGCAAGATTCACAAATGGGTTCTGGGACACATATCATTATTGCATGCCCCTCTCCCATTTTCTCTCTTTCCATACACTCACGCTACCTGCTCCTTGTTGTGTTCTTGTACGGGCACAGAAAATTATGTTATTTTTTTAATATATAACGTAGGAAAAAGTAGGGATAAATTTGTAATTTAAAAATAAAAAGTAAATAAAGTTGTTGGGAATGATGAATAAAGTGTAAAAAAAGTATTTGTTGGGATTGTTAAAAATAGGTGATAAAATATTATGTACGATTTTTTTCCATTAATGGAATGAGTAAAAATACGTAGAACAGATTAAAATGAAAAATGGGTAAAAATACGTGGGACGGAGGAAGTACATTAATTATACAGTATTTCGCACGTGAATCTATTTTGTACCATATCTCCAATCATTCAAATGGGGTACTCCTCTGTCACTTGCATAATAAACTTTACCGTTAGTGTATGCAATATACTCGATCAACTTTATTGATTTTTGGAGGGGATGTATGTTTATTTGTAGGTGATAAATAAATAATAAAGTATGTTATGTGTGTTAGATATGAGTGGTAAATTTGTAATTAAGATATACTTTAGGGATAGGAATTGATGTGATATTTTCTTTTTTGGTGATGAAGTTTAATTAAAGTGGAACGGACAAAAATAAAAATTATGAAGTTTATTATGGGACGAATAGAGTATTAAAAAAGTACTACTCTATCCTTTCGTTTTCTAATAATGCTTCCCGTTCATTGTTTTACGACTTTTTAATCAATTTTGTTGACTTTAGAGGATATTATAACATATTTAGATAATAAAAAAATATACTCCCCCGTCTCAAGAATACTTGCATACATTTTATTTTGGTCTGTCCCAAGAATACTTGCGGAGTCTAAAAATGAAAACAATACACAATAACAATAACCTTGCAATACTACAATATTACAAAAATGTCACCTTCTTTTTACACACAATCTAATCAAAGTCAACTATATTTCTATTCAATTACGCAAATTACCCTTTCTCTTTCTTATATCATTACAACAAAAAATTATTTTTATTAAACTCCATGACACCTAATACGCGCATGTATTCCTAGAACGGAGGGAGTATAGACATAATTTATAAATTCATAGTTCTACACAGACAAATAATAGTATTAGTAAAGTTCTAGTTTATACAAATCAAATTTTCATGTACTCCCTCTACCCATTTCAATTTTTACATATTTCTATTTTTGGCGTCTCATTTCAATCTTTACGTTTCTTTTTTGGCATATAGCTCACCTAAAACAATTAATATATTATCATGGGACTCATATACAATAATAATACACTTACCCACTTGCATTAAAAATTAATAAATACGGGACGGGGCGAGTAATAAAAAATTAATAAATAAAAACTTAAAAAACTTTGTAAGAAAAAAACCTTTAATTATGAAAGTTTTATAATGTATAAAATATTTTAAAAATTAAAAGAATTTAAATAGTTAGATATTTTATAATTTTTACAACTTGAATATTATAAGAGATAATATATTTAGCTCACATAATATAAAATATAAAATTTTTAATATTTTTTTGTTTGTAGTAATATTTTTTTTATTTAAATCAATATCATATTAAAATTTTATTAATGAAAAATATAAATCTTAATGCGTGACCAGGAAGTATATTTTTTCCACTCAAACACTGAGTTAATTTCCTATTAATCTGATTTTCAGTGTAAATGTTGTAGTTCTCTTAATTTAAAACTTAATTAAACATAACACTTAGCTAAATATAAAATATAATTGAAGTGTAGGAGTGAGCATAAGATTTACACAAAATGCTTCAATTAAATTAATATTTAAAATAATAAGTATTTAATACGGTGGAAATCCCCTTATCCATAATCTTAGCTCATTCGGTAATGAGCAGCTGTGGACAAAAATTCATGTGATCAGACTAATTATGTGATCAAAAATACATGCCAACTAATCATATGAAGCAAAATTGGACTTTGGCAGCTCATCTTGTACTCGATCGTTTCTGTACAGTGTACACAATAACCTTCATAAATAATTTAATTTGTGTAAAAATATAAATATACCAAATTTTAAGGGTAAATTCATATAGTTTTGTAATTTTTTTTCTAAAATAAATAAATATTGTTAATAAAAGATGAATAATTGAAAATTATTATTATTCGGTTAAATAGTATAATAAATTAAAAAGTACCTACATACTCCGCAGCAACATTTTTTTATTTAATTAAAAGCACTCTCTCGTGATACTAGTAGTTATATAGATGAACTCATGAATCCAAAATTTGATGCATTCGTAAATTATAACTTTCCAACAGATAAAATATGATTATATACTCCCTCTAAGAAGTTCTGCACCCTCTTTCCGATACGGAGATTCAGAAAATAATAAATTTTAGAGATATTATGGAATTTTTTTGGTAATAAATAAATGATAAAATATGTTAGGTGTGTTAGGTATGAATGATTTTTTTTAAAATAAAGTGTAAGGGTGATTGTGTTTGATGTTTTGCTTTTTTAGAAATGTGCATACTTTTAAGGAACAATCCAAAATGAAATGTGAGATGAGATGGAGGGAGTAGTTGTTAAAATATGATTCTTACATTATCATTTTATTTATATGTTTCACTTTTGTGTTACATGTAGAAAATTATATAGTATACTATCTACACATATTCCACTTTAGAGATATTTTGAAATTTAACATATGGTGTTTGTGCTTTCTTTAGGAAAAAAAAAAAAAAGGAGTTATATAAGCTATATACTTAACTATAGTTTGAAATTTAACCCATGGTATTTCTGCTTTTTGAAAAAATAAAAAGTTTTTGTAATCCCTCCATTCTAGAAAAATACTTTCATATTTTTGTTTAGTCTGTTTAATAGAGTTTTTATCTTCTTAAAATAATAAAAATGTCAAAACACCTTATTTTTCCTTACACTTAATTTATAATCAGTGTTTTCATAATCGGGCCGGAGATTGAACCTGTACCTCCAAGTCTCCAACGGTTCGAGGTTGGACCGGTCGAATTGGTTGGACCGACGGTTCAACCGGAAAAACGAAAATCACATATTTTTAATTATATTTTTAAAATAACTATTAAAAAAATATATAATAAATAAAATTAATTTAAAATATATATATTATTAATTTAGCCCATTACTATTTACTTATAATCCAAATGGCCCATTTATTGAAATAAGCCCACTTCTACCAAATAAAATGGTATGGTTAGACTTGATTGTACTCATTCTTAATTTTTACTCATCCGTGGCTCTCTCCCTCTCTCTCTCTCTTCACTATAAGAAAATAGGGTATTAATGATGAAAATTTAATGACAGGAGCAAATTTTTCTCATTATTGATTAGTTTTAATGAGAAGAATGAAGTGTTACAACCTGCAATTTTCTACTATAATATGTTGCTTTGAAGTATAGTTTCTTGCTTTCTGTCGGATAATGCTGCTCATTTTTGTTACTAGATTCTGATGGACTTTGCTGATACTTTACTACTCAAACTGCCTGGGTAATGCCTTGGAAGCTGAAGCCTCTAGTTTTCTACTCAAACTGCCTGGGTAATGCCTTGGAAGCTAAAGCCTCTAGTTTTCTACCTAATTTTTGAAGCAACAGTTCCTTTGTTGCTATTGTTGATTGTAACCAAACAGCCTACAGCTTGTATTAGTACTTATTTTCTAAGCATGAACACTATTCTGACCAAGTTACACTAGGTAACTAATTTTGGTCTTGTACTTTTGTGCTTCCTATGTATTCTACTTTGTATACTTTATCTTTTCTTTTTAACATAATTTATCATTTTAGACAATATATCCTATCATTACTGTAACTTTTAGTGATAGGAAAATTGTGATTTAATGACAGGAAAATGTGATTTAATGATGGGAAGTAATATTATTTGAAATGTGTTTTTAATGACAGGAAAATCCCATCATTAATTATAAAATGCCAATAATGACATGAACCATTCCTGTCATTAATAAGTTTTATCTAGAGAGCCAATAATGATAGGCTCAGGAGAATCGCTTGAATAGTTGAACTCCATCTTCCCCTTACCCTCTCTCAATACAATAATGGTAACTACCCAATTGTCTCCCGATCATTAAAAATAAAGAAATCTCTCAATACAATAATGGTAACTACTCAATTATATCCCGATCATTAAAAATAAAGAAAGTGTGAAGAGTTATGTGAGATGGAAGAGTATAACTTTTCATTAAATTTATGCTATGATTTCCCGATCACGTGGAATGCTGAAATTTTTTGGGGGTGGAAAATATTCAGTAAGATTTGTTAATTTGTTATGCTTATTCATGTTGTTGATATTACATGAACGTGAAATCTTAAAAAATGTGAATAAATGTTCATTTCATGACGATGGATGAGGGTAAAAAATTCATGATCGCATTATAAACATAATGTTCATAGTGATTTACTGTACATAGTGCAGGTGTTGAATGAGCTATAACAATGATTTAATATTTTTAATTTCAAGATATTACTCTGCTGTGGCGCCATGAAAACTATAACACAATCAAATTATATTTCAAGAAACAGATTAATCCAAAATAACCTAGGCATACAGTTCAGCCGCATGATTATTGATGAACTAGGAAGTTGTCCTGTTCTTCAAACAGAGTGAAGTTTTGCCTTCAAATCTTCCATAAATCGATCAAAATTCCTCTCTGAAGACCCTTCATTAGTTTCCATGGCATTATGCAATACCATCCTCATTTTCAAAGCCTGTTGCCTCAAACTCTTGGCATTCATTACACTCTTAATCTTCTCTGCCACTTCTTTCCTATCAACACATTCACCATCACAAAGATTAATCCCAACCTTCCAATCATCGACCACAAGTTTTCGATTGGTGAGTTGATCATAACCCACCGGACAACAAACCATGGGAACACCACACCACATGCTCTCCACAGTCGAGTTCCACCCATTATGCGTCAAGAATCCTCCAACAGCTGGATTCGAAAGAACCATAATTTGATTACACCAAGGAACTATCAACCCATTATCTTTAATCTCATCCTGGAATCCATTAGGAAGAACTTGCGAATAATCACCAGCTCCCAGTATTCCTTCCCGAATCACCCAAATGAAATGAACTTCACTAATAAGAAGGCCATAAGCAATTTCCTCCATTATCTTCTTATTGGTATGAACAAAGCTCCCAAACGAGACATACAGGACTGAAGCAGGGGGTTTAGATTCGAGCCAACGACTGCAATCACTTTCGGACCACAAACTCCAACTCAATGCATTTGTGAACCGGTTTTTGTTGAAATTAATGGGGCCAATAGCGTAA
The DNA here is from genome assembly GCA_023678885.1 of Pogostemon cablin. Lineage (NCBI taxonomy): Eukaryota > Viridiplantae > Streptophyta > Magnoliopsida > Lamiales > Lamiaceae > Pogostemon > Pogostemon cablin. The sequence continues at coordinate 4,811,059 of CM042983.1, forward strand.
TTGGGTTGGTAATTGTTGAGAGCTGATAGTGTTTGAGGCTCTAGTTCATCAACTGTGTTGTGCAGTATGAAATGGGCCTTCTTCACCTCCTTAAATGCATGACGTAAATATTTAATTATTATAGCAGATGATTCTGATTTCTTGAGAGGTGATGGTAAATCATTTGTGCTTATAGAGTCTATCCCTGGAACGTACTTTATATCCTCCACAACATCATCTGTTGCATCAAAATTTTGCTCTTATTACTCCAATTGATATTGAATTATTACAAACAAATTTGTAAATCTCCACTTGAAAAACAGAGAATATATTTATATTTTGAAATTTGATATTAACTGAATCTCATTTATAAGTTATAACCTCACATCCTCTCTTCTGTATTTTGAATATTAAAAAGAAAATTTTACAATCTCATAAATAATCTCACATACTCTTTTGTTTTAAAAAAAAATATAGAGTTCAACTATGGAGCATTTATAACACGGTGAATTTAATCTATGTCATTAAATAAATTAAACAATTAAAAATTATATAAAGAAAACTATCCACTACTCCATATGTTGTTAGGTCTATAAATTCACTCCAACATCACCCTAAAAAGAAATAGTTAATCAAAATTTTATGCTAGCTAACAAGCAAAAACTTATAATATATAAATTAAAATTAAAATTAATTACCTCCGCAAGGAAAATGAGCATTTAGTTGAAGAAGATCCCAGTGATAATACAAAGAGAAAACTATTGCTGGTTCGGTCCAAAACGAAATGTTTAGAAGATTGAAGTTGTGAGCAATTTCGGCCGTCCAATGCCAAACAGAGTCGGTAACCAAGAAATAGACATTATTTGGATCTGATTCCATCAGCTTCCCCAGGAACTCGGACACAACACTTGTGAAATCACGCAACATGGTTTCCCAATACTCTTCAAAGTGGACATCTCTGTCGAATTCCAATGGAAAACCATCGCTAATAGTTGTGTAGCGTATGTCCAAACCTGATTCACGAGCTTTCAAAAATAAATCAACCTCAGTTGTGGGATTGTCAAGGCGGTTTGCTGCAGCTAACTTGTGATGAACACATTCAAGATTAACAAATGTGATGATAATGCCCTTAGAAGCCAACTTTAGAGCTAGGTTCACAAATGGGTTCATGTGACCTTGATATGGGGCACATACCATTATTGCATGTAGCATCTTTCCCATTCTCTTTCTGTGATTATACTTCTGTTGTGGTCTAAAGTAATATATATATAGAGTAAATTGAAAAGTATGGTGATAGTTATTTTATTTATTTTTAATTATTTTATGATAGCTTTTATATTAGAATCTAATTTAACCATTTAGATGAGTTTAGAATTGAATCGTCCCATGAAATTTATTTTAGAATTAAATGTTCATTTTTTTTCTAATTTTATATGAGAAGAAATTGGTAAATAAATACTATTGTTTTGGAATGAAATTAGAGCAAAATTGAAGTTTTTAGACGAAATTAAGTGTTCTAAATATTTTAAGACAGTTTCAAATAAAAATAAAATATTATAGGACTGGTTTATGTTAAACTTCAATTTTAATTATCTAGGATCACGGGTATTTAAGTGCACCCCAACAAATTTCAATATTAAATGTTACAGTTTTAAGTACTACTTTTAGATGTATATTTTTCCAAAACTTTAATGAAGCTTTTATAATTTAGTATTAACCTTTTAAAGAGTTCTATGGTTTTTTCTCTATATCCTTCAAATTTATTCAAAATTAGTGTAATCCCATTTGGTACATCTTTAAAACGTGATCTGCACAGTGATTGAAATTCATCGTATTATATTTTGAAGTTGCAATTGATTCCATTAATTTGTGTCATAATAAGCGAACCGAATTCGAAGGAATCACCATTTAACTATATAAATTAGTACTATACTTTTCTAAGCTACGAAAATTAATTCACAAAAATAAAATATAATAATAATAATAATAAATTATTTTTACTTTTTATTTATATAACTAAAATCATTTCGTGAGAAGCTCTGGTTTAAATATTTCTTTTGTTTTATATTATAAATATAGGTACAATCTAATGTAATTTTTATTTAATTGTGTATTTGTGTTTTTATACTAGAATCTGTGATTTCCTCATATATTTCTTCCACCCAACGATTCAATTAAATTAATATTTTAAAATAGTAAGTATTTAATGTGGTGGAAAATCTTAGCTCATTGGGTAATGAACAGATGTGGACAAAGATACATGTGAACAAAGCCTGTCTTATGGTGGCAGTAGACTTAACATGCCAACTGATCATATGAAGCAAAATTGAATTTTGACAACCCATCTAAAACAATTATTGTACTCCTACTCATTTATTTTTAGGGACCGACTCACTATACACAACACGATTAACTTTTTGCTCACTGTTCAATTTGACCCATTCTTTTATAAGGAACATTCTGTACCAAAATTTGTACACCCTTTAAAGAAAAAACTCGTTCACACTAACTCAAATACTACACATAATATTGATTGATTCCGCTACTCCCTTTTTTACCCTGTTTTTGTGTGTTGATATAATTTGTGGAGTACTTGTTAGATGTAATTTGGTATTTTATTCAAGTTTTTTTGAGAATGGGTGACTCTTGCAGTAGACTAGTAGTGAAGTTAAATGAATTAGATTAGAGTGGGTGTTGTATTTATTGATATGCTATGCCAAATGATTATAACATCTGCTTTGAATTTCCCAAAGTGTAGTCACCTGCTTTGAACATCGTCATTAATTTATTTCAAAAGCTCACATTACAGTTTCAACATCCAATCATCCACCACTCATATTTACTGCAAAGAAAGCTTTGTCTCCAAATCCATTACAAATTGATCAAAATTCATGTTGGAAGATCCATGAGTTTGCAAAGCATTCCGAAGAGTTCTCTTAACATTTTCCGCCTCTTGCTTCAACACCTTACATCCATCATCAATCATACACCTCTTAATCTTCTCACAAACTTCATTTCGATCCATATAATCCAAATCACAGAGGTTGATTCCAATCTTCCAATCATCCACCACTAATTTCCTATTAGTAAATTGATCATAATTAATCGGATAACATATCATGGGAACACCACACCACATGCTCTCTAAAATCGAGTTCCATCCACAGTGCGTCAAGAACCCTCCGACTCCAGGGTTCGACAGCACTGCAATCTGATCGCACCATGGAACTACCAACCCTCTATCTTTAACTTCATCAAGAAATCCAGATGGCAAAACATCATCATCATGATCAGAGTCTCTAGTCACACCAGCTCGAACCACCCAAATGAAGTGGACTCCACTGAGAAGAAGACCATGAGCCACTTCTTGTATCACCTGTTTACTTGTATGAACTACGCTGCCGAATGAGACGTACAGAACTGAGCCGGGTGGCTTGGAGTCGAGCCACGTGGCGCAGTCTGATTCGGCCTTCAGACTCTTGGTCACGGTGCTGCTGATTCTAGAGAAATTAATGGGGCCAATGGCGTAGTTGGGTTGGTATTCGTTTAAAGCGGATAAGGTGTGGGATTCCAACTCGTGAACTGTGTTGTGTAGGATGAAATCTGCCTTCTTTGCTTCCTCAAATGCTGCAAACAACGTAAGACCCGATTTGTCATCTGGGTTCGTGAGTGATGTCATCAGGTGTTTTGTGCTCATCGCTTTAACTCCAGGAACATAGTCTACAATTTCCAGCTCTTTCTCACCTGATACACAGTAATGAAATGTAAAACATACTCCATATGAAGTTAAATCAACTAGTTAATAAATTTCACATACCAGTAGATAGGAAATGGCCATTTTGTCTCAGTAGATCCACGTGATAGAGTAAAGAAAAGACTAATGCAGGTTCTGTCCAAAAGGAGACGCATATAAGCTTATATTTCCTAGCAATTGATGGAGACCAGGCATAGATAGTGTCAGTGACCATGATATTAGGGATCAGATCATCATGATCCGATGATTGGTTGATCAAATTCCCAACAAATTGATCAACGAGAGGTTGAAAATTATGGAAGAGGTGGAGCCACTGATCTATAGGGCGGAGATTACGATCAAAGTCGAGAGGAATACCATCTCCAATGGTGGTGTAGCGTATGTCGAGGCCCGATAGTCGAGCTTCTGAAAACATATCAAGGTGATCATTGTGGTGGGCTTGGGTTAACTGATGATGAATGTATTCAAGATGAACAAAGGTGATGGTAATGCCTTTGGAAGCAAGAGAGAGAGCCAGATTCACAAATGGGTTGATATGACCCTGATATGGTACTGAGATCATCACAGCATGACCCTTCTTCCCCCCCATTTTGGTCTCACTCTTATTTTCTTTATGAATCAGAGTATAGCTAAGCGAATGCCTTTTGACTGCTTTTTATAAGTAGAACTGATTTGGGGACCAAGTCTAACTGTGTGAAATTCTTACACGGCACTTGTAGTCAAATTTTGTAGACGGATATTCTTAAGAAACAATTAAAAATGTCATCAAATGAAGACAATATACGTACATGTGTTCAGTTGGCCATTGCACCCACTATGAGGACAAAAATGAATGTACATAATCAATTACCAAGTCTTGTTTCCAAATCCATGATAAATTGATCAAAATTTAATCTCGATGATCCATCAATTTCTAAAGCACTACGAAGTATCTGCTTAACTTTGTTGGCCTCAAGCTTCAACCTCTCTGAAGTATCTCCATTCATAAAACTCCATATCTTTTCAGCAACTTCTTTTCTATCCACAGATAGATGATCACAAAGACTGATCCCAACCTTCCAATCATCAACCACTAGTTTCCTATTAGTTGGTTGATCGTACGACAATGGATAGCATATCATCGGAACCCCACACCACATGCTCTCCACAGTCGAGTTCCATCCACAGTGAGTCAAGAATCCACCAATCCCGGGATGTGAAAGAACCCTTATTTGATCGCACCATGGAATTATCAACCCTCTTATCTTTACATTCATTCTCGAATCCAGACGGTAAAACATTACCATCACGAGCCACCAAAACGAAGTTCACTTCACTCAAAAGAATGCCATATCCTATTTCTTCAACCACCAGCTTACTAATCTGAGATATGCTCCCAAAAGAGACATATAGAACTGAACCAGGGGGCTTGGAATCTAACCATGTGGTGCAATCAAATTCGACCCGTAAACTCTTGCTTACATTTCTATTAATTCTTGAAAAATTAAGGTGGCCAACTGCATAATTTGGCTTGTAATTGTTTAAAATTGAGAGTGTTTCAGATTCAATTTCATGAACTGTGTTATGCAGCACAAAATCTGCTTTCTTTGCTTCATCTATTGCTGTGAAAAATATTTTGGTCATTATATGATCCAATTGCCTATAAGCTGCCATCAAATCCCCTGTATTAATCGATCGAACACCAGGAATGTAGTCTATTTCCACCTTTTCATTTTCTGAAGCAAAAACCAACATATGGAGAAATCAAAATTCTGATTTGGTGTCAATATGATGTTTAAATCGATAAAGAAATTAGCTTCTGACACCCACAATTGACTCTCAATCAAATCCGATTTCAAAATTCTGAACCCATTAGAAAGCCCTAAAAGTAATTCATACCTCTTGTTGGGATATGACCCATTTTTACGAGGAGATCTCTGTGATAAGCCATGGTAAACACAAGAGCTGGTTGCGTCCACACGGAAACATTCACAAGTTTGTACTTCGCGGCCACAGATGCGGGCCATCCATAAACAGTATCGGTAACCAAGAAATAGACGGATTGTGGATCGGATCGGATCATCTTCCCAACAAATTCGTCAGCAATAGCTGGAAAATTTTGAAACAGGGTGATCCAGTACTCTCCAACACGGAGATCTCGATCGAATTCCAAATCAAAACCATCACCGATTGTAGTGTAGCGAATGTCGAGACCTGATTGTCGAGCATCAGAGAAGAAATCGGTTTCGTTTGTGTTTCCAGGTTGAGTTGCAGATAATCTGTGATGAACTGATTCAAGATGGACGAAGGTGATGGTGAAGCCTTTTGATGCAAGATCGAGAGCCAGATTGACGAAGGGGTTGATATGGCCTTGAAATGGAAGGGAGATCATTATGGCGTGTGGCTTTTCCTTCTTCTCCGCCATTTTCTCTTTTCAGTTAATTACCAGAGGAATTACTCCTTGGAAAGGCACTCTGCTCTGGAGCTAGTTCTCACGTGCGATAACACGTGCAGGTACTCAATTTCTATTGGGCCACGTGGTTTGCACCTTAATCTTCCATTTGGGAAATCATAGATTCATAAACACAATTATTGTAGTATTAATTATCTTCATTTAATCGATTCAATAGTCAATAGTCAATAGTCAAACAAAATACTCTCCCTCCCTTAAACAAATTACCTTCTACAATACTTTAATGAAAAATAAATTACTTCCTCCGTCCCAATAATACATTCGTCCTTTCCATTTTGGTTCGTCCCAAGAATACATTCGCCCCTTAAAAATGGAAATAATACACAATATCAATAACCTTACAATACTACAATATTACAAAAATATCACCTTATTTTTACACACAATTTAGTCAAAGTGAAATATATCATAAACTTTATTCTACTCAATTACTCAAAATACTCCTTTTCTTTCTTACATCACACCACCAAAAAGTTACTTTTCTTAAACTTCGTGCCAAAATACGCGAATGTATTCTTGGAACGGAGGGAGTATAATACAATAGGGAATTCAAACCAATCATGCTCCATTTCCAATAGATGGCAAATAAATCCCATTATTTCACTTGATAGATTATATTTCTATTTTGGTTAGTTTTAAATTACATGCTCCTTTTTTTGTTACTTTATTTAATTTGGCCTTAAAATCGCTAACAAAATGTTCAAAATTTCTAACAGAGGATCCATCATTACCATCCATTGCACCATGCAAGATCTTCTTTACTTCATCTGTCCTCTGCTTCAAGCTTTTCATCACACCTCCACTCCAAAAGTTTTTAATCTTGGCAGCAATTTCTTTCCTATGAACCATCTTATCATCATCACAAAGATTGACTCCAATTTTCCAATCATCAACTACTAATTTCCTATTAGTAAGCTGATCATGTGCTACCGGATAACACAACATGGGAACGCCACACCACATGCTCTCCAGAGTCGAGTTCCACCCACAGTGCGTCAAGAATCCCCCGACAGCCGGATCAGAAAGAACCCTAACTTGATCGCACCACGGAACAACCAGCCCTCTATCTTTAACCTCCTCCTCGAATCCATCTGGCAAGACATTTGAATCAGCAGAGCAGAGGATGCCGTCACGAACTATCCAAATGAAATTCACTTCACTGAGAAGAAGGCCATAAGCTATTTCCTCGAGTACTTGCTTGTTCACGTGGACGAAGCTGCCGAACGAGATGTACAGCACCGAGGAAGGGGGCTTCGACGCGAGCCAGGGGGTGCAGTCGGATTCCGACCAGAGATGCATGTTGACGCCATAGGTGGAAAGATCTTTGGAGAAATTAATGGGGCCAATGGCGTAGTTGGGGTGGTGTTTGTTGAGAGCAGATAGTGTATTGTGTTCTAATTCATGCACTGTGTTGTGTAGGATAAAATCTGCCCTTTTGGCTTCTTCGAATGCCATGGATAAAGCTCTAATTATCAAACCATCTGATTCTGATTGATTCATATATGGCATCAGATCTCTTGTACTAATGGGATTAACTCCAGGAATGTAATCTATTTTCTCCTCAATATCATCTACATTAATTTGAACAAAGTGTTAGTGAATTATTAGGAAGAGTTACTCTTCTATACAGCAAATTAATATATGAAATCAATTTGAATGATAAAAACATGAAAAAGGATAATAAAATCTTAAAAACTATCATCAAAATTTAAAATCTTTTAGCAAATAAATTAATAAAGCACTCTGACATATAACCTGTGATTAAAAAAAGAAAAATAAATAAATAAATATATATAGAGAGGATAATTACATCATATCCAACACTTTCATTGTAGTATTACATGACTGTTTTGGTGTCAATCATAGTGTGAGTATCCTATGTCGAGGCTCCGACACATTAACCAACGCAAAATCCGACACCTGATACTATGATGATGGTGTTGGGCATAATATACAATATTTTGTGACGGGACTCCGACAATATAACCGGCACTAAATAATTAAATTATTTAAGGATGTAAAGGTATTTTGATTAAAAATGGCTATTTAAATAGAAACCATAAAAGTTAAGTTGTTGGGTCAAATTGATTGCTTTTACAATTGAAAAAAAAAAATACCACTAATTAATTTTACTTGGTAAGGGCAAAAAGTGAGCACTAAAGTATAGAAAACTTTTGCCTTTTTACCTATTTTTAATTATCCATGTTGGAAGGTATTCATTTCATATTGTAATACTACATTTTATTTATTTTTTGTTCGCTAGCTAGGTCCATTAAAAATCAATACTCTTAAAAAGTATATTGCAAATCATGCCATTAAACAAAACTATACGTTTTGGGTAAAAACAATAGAAACGTATTCAAAATTGATCCACTATCCATAAAATATTGTACCATGATTGAATATAGCAAATGAATAAAGGTGGGAAAATATTAATTTTGATCATGTCAAATTCAATTTTAGTCTTCAAGTTTGATAATTTTTCAAAAGTGGTCCTATCAATGTCCATTTTTTGTTCTTTTAGTTCTTTTTGTCCACTTTTGATCTTCTAGGATAAACCAAATAAGGACTAAAAATGGAAAAAATGACTAAAAGCGGACACTTGAAAAACCACTTTTGAAAATTTACCAAACCTTAGAACTAAAGTTGAATTTTGCATATCTTAAAGGACCAAAATTGATATTATCCCAATAAAGGTCGTTGAGGGAAATCAAAAGTGAAACAAACAATTATTTATTTAGCATAAAATTAAAAATGGAAGAACGAACCTTTACATGGCAGATGATGGTTTTCTCTGAGAAGATCCAAGTGATAAAGCAAAGAAAACACCAATGCTGGTTCTGTCCAAAACGAAACATTCACAAGACCGTGCTTCTCCGCTATCACTGACGGCCAAGTACAAACAGTGTCGGCGATCAACAAATCTGGGGCCAGAAACGGGTCGGGTCGGAACATCCTCCCGACGAATTCATCCACAAGAGCAGGGAAATCATGCACCAAGCTCTCCCAGTACTGGAGATAATTCACATCTCGATCGAAGGTGAGTGGAAAGCCGTCGCTGATGGTCGTGTAACGTATGTCCAGACCTGATTCTCGAGCTTTAGAAAAGAAATCGATTTCACCGATGTGAGCTCTGGCCTTGGATATTCTGTGATGAATAATTTCGTGATTAACGAAAGTGACGATAAAGCCCCTGGAAGCAAGCTTGAGAGCTAGGTTGGCAAAGGGGTTAATATGACCTTGACATGGGACACATATCATCAGTGCATGGGGCTTCTTCTTTTGACCCTCATCTTGATCACCCATTCTTTTTTAATTTGGGGTGATTTCTTTAAAGCCACCCATGCTAGCATCTAATTTATAGACCCAGTGACCAACTCCATGTGGTAGTGTAGTCATTTTTTTATTATTATTTTCTTTTATATAAATGTAGTAATTTAGGAGCACTTTGAGATATGGGTAATTATTTATTTACTCTCTCAATTCCACACTTATCTTCACATTTTCCATTTTGTCCGTCCACACTTATTTTTATCATTTTAAAAAAGCAATTTCACATTAACCAACAATCTCAAAAGTTATCTTAATTTTAAAAATATCACTCCCACCAAACACACATAACATACTTTATAATTTATTTATTAACTAAAAATACCCCTAAAAAGTCAATAAGGACGTTGGTCGAAAATTATTATTTTTTTAACTTTGTATCTATAGTTCTGGTTCAGATAAATCCAGAACTGAAAGACTACATATTTTTATAAGTGCATAAGGAAGAGAAAGACCTTATTCAGCTCCAAGGCATAGCTTAAATAGTGGAGGAAAAGTAAAAAAAGTCTTTCGATTGGAAGAATAGGTGAGTTAATAAAGTTTGAAATGTCAAGTAGTCAGTATAAGAATTGTCTTAATTCTTTATTAATTTCATGTGTTATTTGTAACTCATATTTCTCTTAAAGTTTTAATCCGTGAGGCCCTTCTTTAAACTAACTAACGGATTTATAAGGAAAATATATTTATAAATATATTTGTAACGGATTTTCCTTTCAATAATGTATCACTTTCTTCTTTAATGAAAATATAAGCAACCTTTAATTACTCTTATGTTATCTTATCAACAATTTATAACGCAGTCTCACATTTTTGTGTTAATGATACATTTTTTAAATATATATATATATATATGATGAGAAATGTGATATTATATCGTATTTACATTTTTTTTAGCCAATGTGATATCTTAAATCAAACCACCAAATTGTAGATATAATCAGAGTTTGTAATAGAAACCTAAAAATTAAAGACACCCAACAGAAAGAGAAAATTAAGCTAAACTATGAGTGAGACATTGTTTTATCAACTTGTCCAACTAAATATAACTCGAACAAGTCTTGACAAATATAAAAAATCTCTTGCACCACAATGTCGAAATAGTATAGTGTATCTTTTTACATATTATCTGCTAGGGTGTGTTAATTAAGTATTAAACAATTCTACTCTCTATAAGCTTAAGTTTTTAAATGATGTGAGTTTATGGTTTAAACCTCACCGCTATTCATTTATGAGAAAATTTCACATGTAAAACTTGAGGCAGAAATTAATCCTGCCCATGATTCCACCCTCTATAAGCCCATGCATGGTCTCATGACTTGTCATAACTAATTTAAATAATATCTTACCAAACTGGTCTTAGCATCCGCTAATTAAGGCATTAGAGAGAGTAGTTTAAAATAAATATGATAAACTAATGTTGATTTTCACGTTATAATAATTATTTTAAGATTTTGATAGTGTATATTTTATTTAGAGGCTGCGGCTTAAGTCTTCTTTATAATTTTATTTAGAGGCTGCGGCTTAGGTGGAATCGGTTCTACCTGACATGATTGAAATAAAATTAATAGTGCACAGATTATTCAACGAAGAATTTTATACCAAAATCTAATTTTCAGTTTAGGATTAAACTAAGATCTGATATTTTGAGCGTTTTAGTTAAGTATTTAATAATTTATTTATTATTTAAAAATATTAAATTATTATTCTTAAAAACCAGTTAAAAAATAACTATTTTAGAACTTTGTATATACAGTAGTTCTGAATCATAATGAGATGAAAAAAAAATTAAAGAGTATAAATTTTTATATTAAATAGTACAAAATTGAATTTGAACACAGAGATAGTTGGATCCATCATCCATATACTTAAATCCATATGCTTAAGTGCAAGCAAGAGTTTTCCAACTAATTAGGAGTACTTTTTTTTTTTTTTTTTACATTAATTAGGAGTACTTTTCTAGATAAAATAACAAGATATTTTTATTCTTTTTTTAAAAGTTTAGAGAGAAAAGGATATTGGACCAAAATCTGAGTATGAAACCCAACTTACAGAAATGGATTCAATCATACATCTAACTGCCCATCACTCGAGTCTTGGCCCAGCAGAAATTGGGCTCAAAATTGTTAAGAAATACAATTGAATTCACCAAACGGCCCATCACGCTCGTATCAACTGCACGATTATTTTATATTTTCATAATTATTTATCAATTTTTATTAAGAATATAATCACTTTTCAAGAAAGGGAACAACTTACAAAAATGACCAAGGATCGAATTTCACTCACAGCGTGGGAGCAACCTATTATTAGGGGACTCCTTGTGTGGTGTGGTGATTAGAGCTGTTAATTTGGGTTATTGAGTTGGTTCAGTCCATAACCCATCACAACCAGTCCTTTGATTGACCCAAATGGGTTGGGTCACCATGGGTTAGGCCCATTACGGGTCGGGTTATTGCGGACCGGCTCCTTTTTTTTTATTTTAATATTTAAATAATCAAAATATTATCACCCACCCCCCAAATTTTTTTAAAATTTTAGATTTAAATAATAAAAATATTATCAGCCAACCCTATCCCCTACCCACCCCACCCCCACCCACCCCCAAAAAAAATTTCAATTTTTTTTAAATTTTAATATTTAAATAATAAAAATATTATCACCCAATTCTACCCCTACCCACCCCCAAAAAAATTTTAGATTTTAACATTTAAATAATAAAAATATTATCACCCAACCCTACCCCCTACCCACCCCACCCCCAAAAAATTTTATTTTTAATAAATTTTGGATTTTAATATTTAAATAATAAAAATATTATCACCCAACCATACCCCTAACCTTACCCCTACCCTACCCCCTACCCCCTACCCTACCCCCAACCCCACCCCCAAATTTTATTGTATTATTTAAATATTAAAATCTAAAATTAAAAAAAAAATAGGGGATATTAAAATCTAAAATTAAAAAAAAATTGTCGGGGGTGATGGGTACCGTAGGGGTAGAATTGGGTGATAATACTTTTATTATTTAAGTATTAAATTCTAAAAAAAATTAAAAAAAAAATTGGAGGGGGTAGGTAGGGGTAGGGTTGGGTGATAATATTTTTATTATTTAAAAATTAAAATCTAAAAGAAAATAAAAAAAATTCGGGGAGTGGGGTGGGGTGGGTAGGGGGTAGGATTGGGTGATAATATTTTTATTATTTAAATATTAAAATTTAAAAAAAAATTAAAAAATTTTTTGGGGTGGGGGTGGGTGGGTTGGGTAGGGTAGGGGGTAGGGTTGGGTGATAATATTTTTATTATTTAAATATTAAAATCTAAAAGTTGTATGTTATTTTTTAAAATTTTAATTTATAAAAGTGGATTGATGTTGGGTTGGTGGGGCGGTGCGGGTTGGTCCATACTTTAGTGGGTTTGAAGTGGGGCGTGTTTTTATGGGGCGGGTTAATTTTGAGTTAAGAAATTTGTGGGTTAAGGTGGGTTGGGGCAAGTTGACCCAATCCATTTTATCAGCTCTAGTGGTGATTAAAGGTTTATTGATCAGTTGAGTTACCATGATTAACCTCATTCACATGCTGTCAGGCCGGCGTGCGGGGCGCCTGGATGGACGGTTCCACCTTTTTGCACATGGGGCGCCTGGATGGGCGGTTCCACCTTTTTGCACATTTTATTTTAACTATAATTTGTCCATAAAACAGTTGGAAGATTTAACTATAGATCGAATCTTTATTAAATAAATAAAAATAAATTAACTACACTCTAACTTTTATCATATCAATACTAAGACAATGTTTAATTTGGGTTTAATAATCGGTTTTAAATTTAATAAATCTCCCCTATATATACCTACAAACCCTACTAATAATTACCTACCCCCTATTATACATTATCTCTTTTCAATTAATATTTTTTTTCTTTCTCTCACTTACTTTTATTGTTTCTTTCATCTCAATTAATACTTGATTTGACATAAAGTTTAAACATACCCTACTTAAATCCAAAACAAACATAACAAACATAGAATAACACTATTCACCGATTTATTAAATCACTTTAAACCAAAAACAAACGCCACCTATTTATTGATATACAAATGCAACCCTTGTTCAAAGACTATTCCTCAATATTGATTAAATTATCTTTTCACTTTATATTTATTTAGTTTAATCCTTTTTGTGGACGAAATAAAATCCACATAATACTTTGTGAAAGTGAGTGTTTTTTCTTTTCTTTTTGGGAAATATCACAATTTGCCCTATATGAGAAAGTCAACATCTTTTTTGCCATACATTTTGTAATACATCTAAATTGCCCTGAAAATACATGCAATGTCATGAATATCCTCAAGGATGGTCCACCTTTTGTATTGGGAATGAGTTGACAAGTACAGTTGCAGGCAAAATAGATGTGTCAGGGAATATGTTGATTATTTAGGGTTGACCCATTAATTAAAGAAGAAATAAATAAATAAGTCAACTAAAATATAACTCCTAATTCGGCGGACAAGCTGAATGAAGTGCAAAAGCCAAATTTTAAAATGCACGAAATGAAATTTTTAAATTCCTTAAATTGTTATATTATAATAGGCTTTTTATTAATAAACACATGCAGTAGTATTTAGGTGATTAAACACATGCAACTACCTACCACTCCACTGAAACACACTTCATTTAATGGGGTGAAAATGCCCTGTTTTCACAATCAGTTCATTTATGTAAATTCTTGTCACATTAAACTCTCAACTATCCCCACCAACCAAATAACTTCACCACCAACAAACATAAACATTGGGAACAGTGGATTCAAACTTTATTTATATGTATCCACAAATTATTGGAGCATAAAAAGGTCATCGGCTCCCGCATTTACCCACCGATTTTGTCGACGGATCCATAGTTAGAGCCAAAGGTAAGATACGAACGTTGTTTGCATTGCATTTTATTTATTACTTTCTTTGAATGTTTTAGGGTTTTTAGGGCTTTAGGGTTTCAAAAACACATGTCCGGTGAGTAAAATGGTTATATATATCCATGTCCGCCAAAGAAAATGGTGAAATATGGATGTAATATGCATGAATACCATTACGTACACCCATCGTAGACTTTTCCGCTAATATGCATGGGTTAATTGTGCATGTCCACCCATTATTTGAGACTTATAGTCCATATCCGCCTATTATTTGACAGTATTTTAGCTTGTCCGCCGAAAATAGTAGCCCAATTTAAGGAGTCCGCCAAAAGTAGGTGTCCAGTAGATCCTGTCCGCCGAAAATTTAGCCTGTCCGCCGAATATTGAGCCTGTCCGTCGATGTTTTCCCCATATTTGCGCATGTCCGCCGAATCTGTACCATATATGAGCTTGTCCGCCGATTTTTTCACCCTATATGAGCATGTCCGCCGATTTTCTCACCCTAATTTATCATGTCCGCCGTTTTTTTCACACTATATGAGCATGTCCGTCGATTTTCTCACCCTAAATTATCATGTCCGCCGTTTTTTCATCCTATATGAGCATGTCTGCCGATTTTCTCACCCTAATTTATCATGTCCGCCGATTTTTTCACCCGTAATGGTCTTGTCCGCCGATTTTTCCTTCCTAAGTGAACATGCCCGTCGATATTTTCATCCTGATTGAGCATGTCCGCCGATTATTTGGTGGTTTTTGAACATCTCCGCCAATTTGTAATGCATTATTGAGCATGTTTGGCTATTTTTTAAGCATATTATATGATGTCTTTCGATTATAATAGACCTGTTCGTCGATTTAGGAACTTAATTGAGCTTGTCCACGTACGTACGACTTAATGTTTAACTTTCATGTGTGCTTGATAATTTAATGCTTAATTTGTGTGTACCTACTAAATTGGCGTATTATTTTTTATGAATTTTGTGTAAATATAACAATTAATTGTCGTTTTGTTGAAAGATTTAGGCGTTGGATTTGAAATGAGAAATTTTTGTATATGGTGGGGCGGCTGGTGGCAAGGTTTAGAGTATGTACGTGGCCAACAGACGAGCTTAGTTTTAGATTCAGATCAGCTGACGTTGGATTTTATTCTTGGGCATGTGCACAGTTTAGTTTGCATCGATTTGAATCATTTCAAATATGTTATACACACACTTGTGGACATCGGTGGTTGTATAACAAAACATAAGGTGAAGGATGATATGGATATAAGGGGGTTGTATCAGCAGGTTGATGAGCCGATGCTGTTTGTCACAGTTAAGGCCATACCACAGCAATCAGTTGATAATGGTTGCACTAGTACTGCGCCAGTGGGGAGCAGATATTGGACCGACTTGTTTCGGTCACAAATTCTATCTGTCGATATTCATTGTCCCGAAGATTTGGCCGGACCGAGCACGAGTATAGGTATGGGCGTGGGCGTGTCAAGTCGTACGACAAATATTGATTTAAACATTGAGTATGCTAGCGAACAGCAGGACGAAGAAGAGATGGAGAATGGAGATGAGATGTGCTCATCTGCTGGGTTTGAGGGTTCAGAGGGGATGGGTTTGATGGTTTTGCTGGTTCTCAAGACTATAGGTCCGATGGATCGCAAGGCCATGGGAATAATTCATTTGAGGGTCCACATCGTCAGGATTTTGAGGGTGCTGATGCTTCGCAAGATGAGGAGCGCGATGCTGATCAACCCAATGCTGCAGATGAGGATCCTGAAACTGCTATGTTCGAAAGGTTCTGTTCCTACATCAGAGCCAAAGGAGGAATGAGTTTCCTGGAACCCATTACCACACACATGCAGATGCCCATACCGGTACGTCCTAGTCAAGACACAGATAGGTCTTGCAGCCGTCCATGGAGCATTCCAGGTATGTGTTGAATATAGTACCCGGTAATTTACTGCACCTTATTATATTCTAATACCAATTGAATAATAACTAATCCATCGTTGCAGGTTTCTTGGAACAGTGTAATGTCTACAATGAAATTGAAGACAACAACAACATTGATACATCAGTGGAGATTCATGAAAAAAGTGTCTTCGATAATAAAGGTGATTGCCAGTATGCGTTGGGTATGTACAACTTGCAGAATCAAGTTGAGACACGTGTCAAGAAATCTGACACCTACAGGCTTAACGTCGCCTGCAAGTACCGAGTGGAGCAGTGTTGTATGTTTGAGATGCATTCTAGTGGCCTAGGTGGAGTATGGAGGGTAATCAAGTTCGGACCTCCACATGTATGTCGTTTGAACCCAGACACTAATGCGCCAAGGCAAGTTGGTTCAAAAACTGTTGGAAGATACTATGCAGCTCGACAGTTCAATAAAACCACGTCATTGTGTCCTGCTGGAATGGCAGATGAGATACGTAAAGAATTTGGTTTCGACATCTCCTATAACTTGGCCCTCAAGTCAAAACATATTGCTGTAGGACACACTTACGGAGACCATAGTTCATCCTTCAGTTCCCTACCTTCGTATTTACATCACCTAAAGTTGGAAAATCCAGGCACTCATACAGCACTTGCAACTGCAGATGACAACTCTTTCAAGTAAGTCAATACACAACCCTTCTATATTATGAGGTATATCTGTGTACTAAGTACTTCGATGTAGGTATGTCTACTACGCACTCGGTGCTTCGATACGGGGTTTTGCACGAGCCGGCCATCCCGTGATTATGATTGATGGTACACACATAAGATCCAAGTACCGTGGGATTGTGTTCGTTGCAGTCACACAAGATGGTAACCACAATGTTTTTCCCTGGCCGTTGGTGTAGGTGACACTGAAAATAATGAGTCATGGTGCTGGTTTCTTCAAAGGTTGAAAGAATTGTACGGAGCTCCGCATGGCCTAGTAATTGTCTCAGACGTGCATAAAAGTATATCACACGCTATACATACTGTGTACCCTGAGGCACACCATGGTTTATGTTCATATCATCTAAAGAAACGGCTCAAAGGTTTCGGAAAGGATGTGTTGTTTCAGTTCAATATGGCCTTGGACATCGCCAAGCAGGTAGACCTCGTGCCACCCGTCTGCGTAGTGCAGCAGAGACTTCGAGGGGAACTCGGGTGCGTCAGCGTTGCAGCAGATGCGGAGAGCCGGGACACAATAAAGTGAAATGTCGAGCCAATATTTAAGTACGATGTAATATGATTTGAATATTAATATTATTTTTTCTACCTTTCGTTCTCAAAATGGTTTAGTACAGCACCTCATATAATACATCATGAAAAAGAAAGAACAAACTAACTAACTAACGAAAAGAAAGGTCTGTATTCGCACCCTTTCTCCCGTAAAGGTTGTACGAAAAAATATCTAGAGCCCATTTTCTCCGGTACTCCATCAGGTGTGGATCATTTCCCCATGAATCGTCCCCAGTGAGTAGATACTGTATTTCTCTGATGCATGCCTGACCACAACACCAACTGTCATCCTGAACGTAGCACATGGATGGTTGTGGTCTAGCCCACTTCAGAGTGGCTCTGAACTTCTGCTCAGTACTGTCATAGATGGCACACCACTTCGGTGGAACATCAAAGGCAGTAATCGTCGCAAGTGAATAGTGCTCTCCTTTCTACTATCTTCAATGGCCTTGTTTTCATCCCACGTATAAAACAAAGAGTCGAAGACGGCGATCTTCATCGACCTAATATAGACACACACAGCGAAATGGTGCGAATGCGAACACTCTACGAAGAACAACTGTAGATTGAAGTCCGAATAATGTCAGTGATGATGTAGTTCTTCACAAAAAAATAAATAATGATGGCATACTCACCCGTTCAACTTTATCCCACTCTTTACGGCCACATGTCCATTGCGAAGGCCTCCAGAATGACAGCTCTCCTTTCCACCATCTATCCAAAACTTCAAGCGTGTCTTGAGGTAAGTCGGCCAAC
This sequence comes from Pogostemon cablin, assembly GCA_023678885.1. NCBI lineage: Eukaryota > Viridiplantae > Streptophyta > Magnoliopsida > Lamiales > Lamiaceae > Pogostemon > Pogostemon cablin. The sequence goes on from CM042983.1 coordinate 4,829,446, forward strand.
TCTGAGGGGTTATCGCCATGTGTCGTAACATGCTCAGCCCAAATTGCTTTTAAAGTCGCCTGATAAAGAAAGAATTACAAAATATAAGGTAGAATTATAAAGAAAAATTATACGCCGTATTGCATGTAAAAACTTACCAAAAACTGACACGGTAGAATAGCATACGATTGCATTCGATGATCTGGGTGAACTCCGACGTAGTCAGGGGCTTGTGTTAGTATAGCCAAACACGCATCAATATGCTGGGAAAAAAATATTTCAACAATGAGATATATGGGATTAATGTCTAAATATATTTAAGCTGTATTTACAAACCTCATCATCCAGCCAGACTTTGGGGGTCATCATTCTCACGAAGAAATCATTCCTCACCTGGAACCCTATGCCGACATCGATCCTGCACATGTATGTTAAAACCTTTATATAATAAACAACGAAATCATAAAAGAAGAACACATTTAAAGACATTTCTTACGTTACAGGGGATAGCATGAACTTTTCCCACGCTCTGTTGACCTTGACGTCATCCACAGTTGTGTATGGGGATTGAATTGCAGTCGCTTTCCTCTTAGGGCATTGCAGACGACGTTGGAAGTGTTGGCAATTGGATCTTATGGTGAACATGATTCAATAAGAAAACCAGGTAAACAAATCAGCGGAAGCAATTAAATCTTGTTTACCGTACTTCAGGGTTGATGTAGAGTCTGAATCACTGCAGAAGAACACCTCTTGATCTTCTGCTGTATGTCCCAAGTCAACTCTGGTGTTGGGTGGTCAACAATCCCCAGAGTTCTCTCAATCTGCTTCTCTCTAACTCACGTCAAAAGAGGCGCAGGAAGTTAGGTTTCCAGAAGCTGAGATGACTATATATATTGGGCTACAGCAGGGACCAGGAGGAGAAATTGGGCTGGGCCTCAATTGAACTTAATTAACCAAGCTTAGCCCAAAGCTTTTAATTAAATCCAATAATAATAATATAGTCCACTAAAATATTATTATTGCACTACCCGTCCAATCCCAAAATTATGTTCTGGGCTCCTTCTTATTATGAGCCCGATAGTCTCCCCATGTTTAAGATATTCAATGTCCATTAATTAATTAAGTTACTGACAACTCAAATTAATTAATATCTCATCCGAGAGTAGTACCACTCAACCTTTTTATCATGCCGGAAATTAATCCACTTGCAAGATTTACATGATAAACCTTATGAGCTCCTCAAGGGGACATCATCAACCTATGACGGACATGGATTCCTTCTACAATCAACAGCACACCATAGATACAGCACTACTTCCCAACTCACCGAGTTTGTTGATTTAATACTTATAAATCTCACCCATTGATGAATCAAAGAAATACATACTGTCCTACGTGTCGAGGTTATTGTATAGGGATTAAGAGCACGAACTTCCATAATAACAGAGATCAAGTTCTTCTATTTAGTCAGTATAAGAAGAACGACCTCAGGCGGTCCTGCTCAATACACACAAGTGCACTAATGTGATTCTATAGCCAAGACAAGCTAATACCAAACCATACTACAACCATACCGATAGAGAGTCCCCTTCTATCTCAGTTGTGAGCATCTGTTTATACTTTATAAGGAAACCGATAATATGATCTTCCGCGTGTTGTCGCACAACATATTATCTACAGTATAAAGTAATTGGACTATTGCATCATGCATATAAAATAAATTATATGATGCAATCATTTGATCAATGATTCTCATTTCGAATATTGTTATGACATTGTTCATACTAAAGCTAGACTTTTAGTATACAATCCAACAATCTCCCACTTATACTAAAAGACTATGCTGTCATGTCTTCTGCCATACATCTGATTCCTACTCCCACTACACGACCATTAAAAGCTCTCGCCTTAAGGTCCTTGTAAATGGTTTACTAGGTCATCATCCGATGCAATCTAGGCGACAACAACCTTCCCCTCATTATACGATTTCTCGTAACAGGTGGTACTGGCGCTCCATGTGTTTAATTGCCTTATGGACTCGTGATTCCTTCAAGTTTGCAACTGCACCAATATCAGCAATATAAATTGTGATAACCTTGGGCAAACTTAGAAACACTTCAAAGTCCATCATGAAGTCTCAAGAGTCATATAGATACTTTGGCTGCCTCATAGGCTCCAATTCATCATCTTTTGATGATGGAGTCCGGAGTCTGAAATATATTTCTATATAACACTCCTCCACATTATGACTCTACTTGCTAAAATTAAACACATAACCTTTGAGGAGAATTTACTGCCGTCCAATCTGACAAAAAATCCGAATCTACGTAATCCACAAGAAGCAGTGAATCTGTCCAGTAAGTCTATATATGATTTCCAGTCCTTCTCAGGCACTTCATATATGTCTTACCACAGTTCATCATTCTTGTTCCGGATTACGTTGATACCCACTGTTCTGCATCCAGCAAAACAGATATCCAACCTCGTTCATAGCATTCTTTAGATTAAGCTTCCTTATTTGCCGAAGCATAAGGAACCACTTTCATCTCCTTTATCTTCATTTATGTCTCAAGACACATCCAATAAGATAAATTCACATGCTAAACGAGTATGGATTGTATCATTTATGAAACTTGAAATAAGCATAACCTCCTTTCTTGTGATCCGTATTACCGTGATCAAAAGGATGTATTTTGCCTTTCTTAAGTCCTTCATCACTACCGCTTTATTAACCGTACCCATACGCCCGATAATACTCTTTCATTGTCTCCAATGAGCAAGATACTATCTACGTATAGTACAAGAAACACCACCACGTTTCCGTCACTCTTTACAACACACAAGACTCATCCGCTCATTGATTTAAATCCATGTCACTGGATTATCTAATCAAAACAGATGCTTCACGATCTTAAAACTTGCTTTAGTCCATCGCTGGACACTTTTAAGCTTACTATCAAAATGCTATTAGTACTTTGCAATGAATTACTCTGGTTGCTTCACATAGATGTTTTCCTCAAGACTTCCAATCAGGAAAGCTGTCTTGACATCTATTTTCTGTCCCTCATAATTTAATATGAGCAGCAATAAATAAAAGAATCCAGATCAATTTAAGCATAGCTACCAGCGAATATGTTCCCTCATAATCGAACCATTTCTTTCTGAGTACACCTTTTCGCAACAAGCTTTGCTTTCAAGGTTTTCACCTTTCTGTATGGTCCTCTTTTATTTCCTATGATCACTTGCAATGGTTTTTACACCATTTAGTGGTCCTTTAAGCTCCCAAACTTTATTTAGAATCCGCAGATTCTATTTCAATATTCATTGCAACTTAATAAGATTCCGCATTTTCAAGTTGTAGTGCTACGTCGTATCCGTGGGACAATACCATGTTCACTAGGGATCAAGTCTTACGACTCTCCCAAAACATATATCATTTGGGTTGTCAAACAACCCTCCCACTACGACAAGGCACTACACGTAATTGTGTATCAGACGTGACACGCATTGCAGTTTACCTTGTGGTATATCCTCTTGTACCCTTGGTACTTATACTTAGTGTTTTCCTCTCACTTCCTTTAGAACAACTTATACATGGGCTTGTGATTTATTACATAGTCCTTTTCCAAAAATCTGGTGTTTGTGTTAACAGTCACCCTTCGATCTTTTGGACTAAATAAATCACTCTTCATTTTTATAGAATATCCCATATACAGACAAACGTTTCACGAATTACTGTATCTAGGGCATATCCATAAAATGAATTTAATTATTCCAAATAATTCATCATCTATCTAATCATAACCATAAGAGATTATACTTTCTATTCACCACACCATTCCACTGGGGAATGTCCGGTGTTGCCATCTTGAGATTTAATCTCAACTTCTGATTAATAGCTCCTAACTATCCTAAGAGGTATTCGCCATCATGATTGAATCGTAATGACTTAATATATTTTCCATGACGCTTCACTGTGCCAGCCTTACAATTCTTGAATTAATCAAAGAACTTAGACATGCAGTGCATCATATAAATATATTGGTTTCCAGAATAATCTTTGAATATTCATAACCACCTCTCGCCTGGATAATATTAGGTTTGCTTGAATCAGAATGAACTAATTCCAACATATATATCGTTGGCTCTACACCCCACAGCCTTGAAAAGGCAGTTAATCATTTTTACTTCCAAGCAAGACTCGCAAGTCCGATAGTTTCCACTTCAGATAAACCTTACGGTCTATCGGCTATCAACTTTTGAATCCTACTTAAGTAAAATGAATTAGTCTTAGACGCCAAATATATGTTTAGTTCATCTCCGAAGGTTCCTGTCTCTTACTAATATTAGAAGATGCATTATTTAATTACTATTTATTGCATCTGTGGGATGTACATGATTCAAGAGTATACTTATTATCCACCAACGTACTATAACGGATTATACCCCCATTCCTCATCATTATGACCATGTCATATAAATGAAATGAAGTATCCATCCGTTAATGCATAGAAACCGAAATTAAATTCTTTCCATGAAAACGTACGTAAAGATAATTTCTCATAATCAATCATTTATTCCTATCATAAGATAGATAAATAACTCCCACTGCAATAGCCACTACCTTCGTAGTTTTACCCATGTCATAACTATCTTATCCTCACTTAGTAATAAACATTTAGTGATTCCAGTATCTACACACTTCGTGTCAGTAGATGCCATCACTAATCATGTTTAAGCCATTAGTAAATAAGATATTAAACTTGTTCATTTTATGATGAAAATGGCTTTCCTTTGCCACATGTTTTGTCAGAAGTCTCCCACCATATACATCTTCAAGTATTTCAGGTAGAACTTTCTCAAAACATCAAGGCTAAACATGGAGAATAAAATTGATCTAGGTTTCCCTTTCAATTTATACTCCAAGCTTTTCCAATTCATTCATCAAATTCTATCATGATCTTGCGCCTTTTAAATTACTCAAGTATCTGAAGAGTTACATGAGTTCATCATATTTCTATGATCCTCTCATCTCTTCACTAAAGACTTTAATAGGCATCATGAGCCGTCCTTTGAGAGAACACATGTATTTTCTTAAGCAGTAAATTTCAAAATTAAGATTCTTTTCTAATCAGTTAATTTGGACAAGTAAATATAATTTCTTTTAGTTAACAATAAGTGAAATAAAACCATTCAAAATTCAGAGAATCACAAATAAATTTACCGATCAAATCTTCGAATTTTATTCTTTTATATCGATTCCCTCAAAACAATATAAAATAAAATTCACCGACATCTCAAGCACCGTGAGTCTGCAAGCCACGATAGTGTGGACGTTTACAAACCCGAACATTTACAAGAGAAGGTTTTACCCATTAATTTCATTTGTCAACCTCACTTTATGACAAAATAATTAATAGTCGGTTCCTCTTTAGCCATGCAAATAAAAGCAGTGACTCCGATGGGGAGGATACTTATTATTTACATCTAAGTGTACACCATTATTTGACCCCAAGTCCGCGGCCCAAGCTTGTGTGCCTTACAGATAGAGAAGTACACACGCGCTCGGATAACTTCCTACAGTCATCAATTACAAGTTTGTACCAGTGAACCGCATATAAACTCATCCGATAGGGAGGAAGGTCTAAGCCAACGCGCAAGTTCATATGCATCACATTACAAACGTAATTATTTAATGAAGTCTGTTCCAGCAATCCATGAATAAACTCATCCGATGGGGAGGAAGGCTCTAATGCCGACGCGCAAGTCTATTCACATTGCTAACAAACCAATAATGGAGGCCGCGGGAATTTATTACCAATCCCCTCTCCTACTTAGTTATTTAATTACCGAGGGTATTTAACATGCATATAATATTCCAGAATAAAATATACAACTTAGACATGCTTCTATTAACAGCAATTTAAATAAATAAATTACATAGAACATGTCTTACACATATACAACAATAATTGACAATTAAATCAATTAATCAGTTATATAACATTAATTAATTGCATAATAAATAGTGGATCAATTAAATGGGCCCTAGAGCAACAAATAAGCACAAAATGAGCAGCAGATTAATTAATTAATCATGCTCATTATCTATGGCCCATAATCTTAGCCCAAAAACAAATTAAATCCACCAAGCCCACTTGCACAAAATTAGTCCATTAATATAATTAATTAATTATCATGCTTGGCCCATTATCCACAATTAATTAAAACCAGCAATAAAAAAATAGCCCAGCAGCCCATTTCCATTTTAATAAAATTTGGGCCCAACAGCCCAAAACTAAATTAAAAAATGAGCAGCCCCTATATATTACTGAATATGGCCCATCAGGCATTATAATTGGCCCAGCAACAATGGCCCAAAACAACAGCCCATATGAGCCCAAACATGCAGCTCAAAACAATTAAAAACAAGGCCCATGTGGGACAGCCCACACTCATCACTCCTGCCCTAAAACATTCAGCCGCATCTGCAACCATACGGCGAGTCAACACGGGCGCTACCCGGCACCACCGCTGCCGGCCGACGCACCCACAGCCCACAGGAGCCGCTTCGTCAGTCCTCCGACCGGCAGCCGCCAGCCGCTGGCGACCAACTGCCGTGCGTCATTCAGCAGCGCCTGTCGAATCACCCGCCTGTCGTCGACCACCGCCGCTGCCCGCACCGCTCACGCTCGCCTGGAAGCTGCCGGAGACTGCCGCCGCCCGCACTCGCCTGGAACAGCACCATCGCAATTTGATCCAGCCGATGCCGCCATCCATTACCGGAACTTCCAGCAGCACCGCCGTCGAGCAGAACCATCGGCGCTACCGTCGACTTCAATCGAGTACCGCTGTCGCCGATAGCAAGCTGCCAGTGTGTCGACTCATCCGAAAACAATCCGACACACCCGCCAGCGGCCGCGCCGCACCCACAGCTACCGCCGGAAACAATCCGACAGTCCACTGCCCATCAGCCCTCACGCATCGCGACGAGAATGGTACTTCCGAAGCGAGTCCCTCGCGATTGCAGTGCAGCAGTCCACTCATCGCCCGATAGCCGTGGATCCGCCCGCATCAGCCGCGCACTGCTCACACGCGCCACTTCCAGCCATCGATTGATGGCGCAGGCAGCCACGCGCCACTTCCTCTGTCTGCGTCTAATCCGTAACCCTCCACTTCACCTCCGTCGTCAAAAGACCAGAAGTGTCACGGTTCTCATCGTCTCATCCAAAGACCACTCAACACCGGATGGAAACCCATCGAGCAGGGTGTGCGTGTGTAATGAAAATTGACTGATTGACTAGAGTTGCGTATTAAGTGTGAATCGTGAAACCAATCCAAGACCAATACACTGATTGACAGATTTCTCAACAGAAGAGCACAAGAAATATGCGATTACTATGTAAATAATACAATAACATAATCACATACAGATTGATTAGTAAAACATGCGATTAAACAGGATTATAATATATAATCAAATAATCACAACCCCATCCTTACAAATCACGTTTCACCAAGAAACCTCGCTCTGATACCAATTGTTGGCAATTGGATCTTATGGTGAACATGATTCAATAAGAAAACCAGGTAAACAAATCAGCGGAAGCAATTAAATCTTGTTTACCGTACTTCAGGGTTGATGTAGAGTCTGAATCACTGCAGAAGAACACCTCTTGATCTTCTGCTGTATGTCCCAAGTCAACTCTGGTGTTGGGTGGTCAACAATCCCCAGAGTTCTCTCAATCTGCTTCTCTCTAACTCACGTCAAAAGAGGCGCAGGAAGTTAGGTTTCCAGAAGCTGAGATGACTATATATATTGGGCTACAGCAGGGACCAGGAGGAGAAATTGGGCTGGGCCTCAATTGAACTTAATTAACCAAGCTTAGCCCAAAGCTTTTAATTAAATCCAATAATAATAATATAGTCCACTAAAATATTATTATTGCACTACCCGTCCAATCCCAAAATTATGTTCTGGGCTCCTTCTTATTATGAGCCCGATAGTCTCCCCATGTTTAAGATATTCAATGTCCATTAATTAATTAAGTTACTGACAACTCAAATTAATTAATATCTCATCCGAGAGTAGTACCACTCAACCTTTTTATCATGCCGGAAATTAATCCACTTGCAAGATTTACATGATAAACCTTATGAGCTCCTCAAGGGGACATCATCAACCTATGACGGACATGGATTCCTTCTACAATCAACAGCACACCATAGATACAGCACTACTTCCCAACTCACCGAGTTTGTTGATTTAATACTTATAAATCTCACCCATTGATGAATCAAAGAAATACATACTGTCCTACGTGTCGAGGTTATTGTATAGGGATTAAGAGCACGAACTTCCATAATAACAGAGATCAAGTTCTTCTATTTAGTCAGTATAAGAAGAACGACCTCAGGCGGTCCTGCTCAATACACACAAGTGCACTAATGTGATTCTATAGCCAAGACAAGCTAATACCAAACCATACTACAACCATACCGATAGAGAGTCCCCTTCTATCTCAGTTGTGAGCATCTGTTTATACTTTATAAGGAAACCGATAATATGATCTTCCGCGTGTTGTCGCACAACATATTATCTACAGTATAAAGTAATTGGACTATTGCATCATGCATATAAAATAAATTATATGATGCAATCATTTGATCAATGATTCTCATTTCGAATATTGTTATGACATTGTTCATACTAAAGCTAGACTTTTAGTATACAATCCAACAGGAAGTGCTTTTCAGCTGACACCATACTGATCCCAGTGTCACCGGGAGTAAAATAACTAGGCCCTACAAGAGTTGAGACTCCGGGAGTAGAATAACTATCCTGTCTGTATGGTCCGGATGCCTCAGGGAATCTTGTTGAGTCACCTGGTACCAATTCTACATCTCCGGCAAATAGACCCCCTGGTGTTGCATAACTACTAGGTGGGGGTATAGTCTGTGCACTCCGTTGTTCTTCAAAGGTATCTGGAACACTTGGTACTTCGTATGTAGATGGCTCAGGTGGTGGACCCTTAAATCCATCCTTAAACATTTTATATATGCTACCAAGAATTGACCTCTCGTGGCTACGGTGCACACGGGTCTGTGCTCCAATCAACCATCCAGCAACCCTTTTAAATTCACCACGGCTATCCTCCTACCTCCTGCGGATATCAGCGAGCTCTGCATCCAGTTTCTCAAATCTCTTCTCTAGTCTGTCGTCTCGATCCAGCAGCTGAGTGAGAAGGGCTTCATGTTCGAAAAATTTTTGATCATGATCATCCATTCTCCTCATTATTCGATCGTAATGTTCTTGAGACATACCCCCACTGTCTTCTCTCTGCTGATGAGGCACAGAGTGATCCCACTGTGGACTTGACCTGGATTGAGGATGGACATCGTCGTGGGTAGATGGAGGGCTACCAGGTGATCCGTGAAACCCTAGCCCTACATGGCTATAGACAGATCCGCCATACCCACTGTACTGACCCTGCTGTGACCCTTCACTTCCACCATACGGATGTGATTGATGTGGGACCTGAAATCCACCGAAGTTAAACTGATTTGGTTCCTGATATCCACCAAAAGAAGTAGAGTGCGTTGGTGGTTGAAATCCAGCTGAAGGGAAGTATGGTCTTCCAAACACAAGAGGATATGATCTCTCCAGAATGGCCATTACCGGATGTGGTACTACAGCATTATAGGGGCCAGACTGAGATGGCCGCGGGGTCGAATCCTCAGAGGGTATGTAAGATCTGTCATCATGATCAGTCATTACCTCGTCATCATCATCATCGTCGTCGTCCCCTCCGACGGCATGAACATCACGTAGTAAGTCCTCCGGTGCTGCTGTTCTTTGTTGTCCCCAGAATAATGTATCAGCAACCGGAATGGCACCTTGACCACGCATTTCATCTTCGAAATCTGAACTAGAGCGCTGCACCTGTTTCTTACCCTTAGCCTTCCCTTTTGGCTTTGGATCCCCAAATACCCTAAAGGTCACTTGAAAACCAGAACTCCAATCAGAATGTATTCCACTGAAGTATGATCGGCGGGACTCCTCAGGGAGGATGGCAGGTAAATCAACCACTCTTGGGTCCTGAAAGTAAAACAATAAAACATAAATACATATACTTAGGTGCCAAAAAAATGCCTCCAAATGCATCCAACTTAGATAAACAAAATCTTAATCGCGTACACATAAAAGTGACAAACCTGTCTAAAAAACTGAGTGTCGTCAATTTTTTTAGCAACAGTATATGTCCAGCGAAGACACAGAGGTCTGACATCCGGATCGGGCTGACCATCGGTCAACATTGCTGCAAAACATGCGATGCGCTCAGAGGCCCAAGCCTGTGACCAAACATCAAAGTAAGTTCATGTCAACATATATCTTTTTAAATGCATTTAGTTTAAGAATAAAATTGGTGCAATAAAATCAGTATCACTTACTGCTAGGGCAAATGAGCATCCATAAAAGATGATGCGCTGCTGTTTGCCTAACTCTTGCACCGTAGTTTTTACAGAGTCCATATGGTGCAGTAGGGTTAGGTATGTGTACTTACCCCATGGGAAAGAGTTCCACAGGTCATCATTTTCAGCTAAGTACCATACCCAGGGCTCTATGTATGCTTTTGACGTATCCCGGCCTAGCAAAAAGTAGTACAGCAGTAGAATGTTGGCCGCTTTCACCGTATTTTGGCCCTTATATTTATTTTCACTGAATCTTCGCATAAGTTCATCAACCAGGACCCTCTTCGTACGAAACGTAGCAAACAAACTGTGTGCAGGTGGCAGATATGAATCATTCGGGTCAATATCCCCACGGTCCTCAAACCCTAGTCCCATGACACGCATAAACTCCATGGGTGTGAAGCTAAGAATTGTATCAGACACCCTGAAGTACCGGGAGTACATATATGAACCAGGGATTACAACCTTCTGATCCATCAGCTGAAATAAAGCTTTAGGAGACCCGTAATCTGAATCCAAATCCCAAAAATGCCCGAAACAAGATCTTCGAAACCTCCGCATTGTTTGATCGCCACTCTTTGTAAGCACCTCGCGTATGCAATTAAGAGCTTTGGAAGGCCTACAATAACCTTTAATCCCTACTTTTCGAGTTTGAAGTCCACTGCGTTTCCAGATCAACTACAGTGCATGCCAACTCGATTAGATATAAGACGTGACTACATTTTATACATAAAAACATCGACGGACAAGCACAGTAAAGGCACAAAAATTGGCGGACAAGCTATTTGTACTACAAATATTGACGGATGACGACACTTTACATATAATTATCGGCGGACAAGTTCAAATACACTAGAAATATCGGCGGACAGGCACATTAAAGGCACAAAATTGGCGGACAAGCTATTTTATGAAGAAATAATGGCAAAATAATGCTGACTAATGGTCAGAAACTCGGCGGACAGGCTCAAATAACTCATAAAATCGGCGGACAAGAACAAACAGGGCCAAAACATTGGCGGACAAGCTATGTTGTACTACAAATATTCGGCGGACAAGTTCAAATACACTAGAAAAATCGGCGGACAAGCACATCAAAGGCACAAAAACGGCGGACAAGATATTTTATGCAGAAATAATGGCAAAATAATGCTAACTAATGGTCAAAAACTCGGCGAACAGGCTCAAATAACTCATAAATTCGGCGGACAAGCTCAAACATGGCCAAAAAATTAGCGGACAAGCTATTTTGTACTACAAATCTTGACGGACGAGGTCACTTTATGTACAATTATCGGCGGACAAGTTCAAATACACTAGAGAAATCGGCGGACAAGCACATTAAAAGCACAAAAACGGCGGACAGGCTCAAAATAATGCTAACTAATGGTCAGAAACTCGGCGGACAGACTCAAAAAACTCATAAATTTGGCGGACAAGCTCAAACAGTGACAAAAAATTGGCGGACATGCTTTATTGTACTACAATTTTCGGCGGACAAGTTCAACTACGCTATAAAAAGCGGCGGACAAGCACAGTAAAGGCACATAAACGGCGGACAAGCTATTTTAAGCAGAAATAATGGCAAAATAATGCTATTTAATGCTCAGAAATTCGGCGGACAGGCTAAAAAACTCATAAAATCGGCGGACAAGCTCAAACTGGGCCAAAAAATTGCGGACAAGCTAAAAAATATTAGAACAAATATGCCGACAAATTCAATTACACTACAAATTACAATGAAATTTCCAATTATACTCAACGGTAAATTCATACGGTGCAGACTCTACTTCCTCGGGGGACAAGAACAGTTACCATTAAATCGCAAAAACCCTAAAACTCTAAAATCCTAAAGACGGAATACCTGGTTATCTATATTTGCTACTGCTAATTTTCGACGTGGAGATGACGATGGATTGAACGACACGCCGGAGGCCCAGACGGAGAGCTGTGTTCGACAGAAAAATCGAGTTCAAGAGAGAGAGAAAGGGAGAGTATGGTGCGAATGGTGCCGATGAAAAGAGAGAGAGAGAGATACAGGGAGTAAATAACAAAAAAAAATTGAGATAAAGGGATCAAAGATTCTCTCCCCAAATTCAATGCCATTAAAAGTGGTACTTTTAACCGCTGGGCAGTAATCACGAGATTTCAAAAAAAAGGAAAGATATGACATGTGTCAGGGGAGTAAATTAGGAATACACACAAAAAACAAGGCAAATTACATATTTTAAAAAGTATAGGGCAAAAAAAATTTTGCATGTGTCATATAGGGCAGAAAAAGTGTTGTCCTTTCTTTTTTTTCACATGTCTGATTATGTAGAAGTGGTTCAAAAATGATAGCAATGGGTGTACTTTACGGTTAGTCAGGTGTGAGAGGCACATGGTTAGATTTATGAAACAAAGTTTAAATCATTTGGGGGTGTGGCCCATTATTTTATAAATGGCCAATTTGCAATTCTTCTCTCATTTTCAACCACACACATTCTCTCTCACTCTCCAACTTTCATGAAACATTTATGGCCCCAATTTTGGAGCATATATACTGGCCATCATTTTTTATGATATATTCCCCATCCCAGTAAAAATAACACACTTTTTATTTTAAGTTGTCCCACAAAATTTTATACATTTCTAAAAAAAATAAAAAATCAAACGCAATCACCCTTCTCCATACACTTTATTTACAAAAAAATCACTCATACTTAAAACACATAACATACTTTATTATTTATTTATTACCAAAAAAATACCATAATACTCCTAAAAGTTACCACTTTGTTAATCTCTGTGCCAGAAAAGGGATGCAATCTTTCCTGGGACGGAGGGAGTATCTTTTTGTTTATTTTATTTTTTAAAATATTAGTAAGGAGAATATTCTAAATTTTGGTCACATATTCCTACCATTCATTTCATGTGATTTTAGTGACCTCTAAAAATTAAAGTATTATTGATATATTTTAATATTAATTTTAGAGTATTGTTTTTATATTCCTACCTTCATGTAATATTTCATTCTTATTATTTTTGCAAATAAAAAATATTATCCTTAGAGTTTAATCATTTAGTATAAATTCCTTTTATTAACCTTGGAGTTTTGGTAAATTCCTTTCTTTTTTTAAACTGGTAATAATTCAGAAAATTCATGTAAGATTTAATATGTTGGCAATACCATCACTTGGAGTTCTTTTATTAACCTAGTTGATCATTATACAAACTTATATGAATTGATATTGTTAAAATTTGTGCATCAAAGGCCAAAAGCCAAGAATATGAATATTGAATTGAATGTGATTTATGATAGAGATGTTTCAATGATACCAACAGCACATGGTAACAGAGATCTATTGAATCCTTTTATTACAGACACTACCAACAACTCCAAATTTGTATAGTATTCTACTTTTTTTTATTATTAGCTCACTATTATAATAAGTTTATTAATTGCAGGGCATGGACCATGGACCACAATAAAAAGATTAAATTAAATTATTGTATTTACTTTATCCTTATCCTCATCTGAACTCTTATTCTTGAAGAATTACATATCATATTAGTATAGTATTATTAATTAATTAACCGTACTCATTCTTTTCAATTTAAATTCAAATGTCTTATAACTAATTACATTCTATGTAGTACAAAATGTGGAATCACCCACGTTGATGGGTAGAAAGATTAATTATGGTAACTCAATTATTAACTGAGGATAAACATTCTCATTGCACGTAACTAGCCCTCTCATTTTGAGAAATTACTCTCACACTACGATTGTGTGATTCGATTTTTTATTATAAACACAAGATGTCACTTCTATGACTAATTGAGGTGCCCATACGAGCTAATTACATTCTATGTCTTATAAAATGGTTTGCCTGTACTATTCCTCTTTACTATTTTATAACTATAACTTTATAAATTTATTTTTTTACAATTTAAAGTGTTTTTTTTATAAGTAAAAATATTATTCATTATAGGTATAAGAGATATCCAAAATAGTACAAATTTAGGACAATTAACACCCTAATATCATTTTAGAGTTAACTAGTCAATCACAAAATGAAAAATTAAAGTACCCTATCTTATTTACATAAAACCAACTTCAAAGTCTAAACTTAATATACTATGAGTTCTTATGGACCATATATTAAATAAATTAATTCAAAAGGGAAAAAAAACACAAAAACATAAAATTTGTGAATCAAGAAAGTTAAATAAATTAATTCAGAAAGGGGATTTTTTTTTATTGGGTTTGATTCGATGCCAAGACGCCATAATGGATAGTTGACTATCAGTCCATTGCGCTACTTGAATGCAAATATTATAATGTGAATATATACTATTTTATGAGTAAGTATTTCACTTTTCTTGGTAAAATTTACTAAGAGGGAGAGAGTAATTTTTTTTTAAAAAAAATCAGGGGACTCGGTAACCCTTGGCCCAAGTATACCTCCGTATAAACACTACATTGCGTATATACTTGAATTCATTATTTAAAATTTCCAAAACAAAATATTTACTTAATTTCAATGTATTATTATGCATGGGATAGTTGCTTAATTTTAAAATAAACATGAATTAATCATATTAAAACTACTTTAGTTAAATTAAAAAAGAAGAATGGTTCCAAATTGCCAAGAATTTCAGTTCATATTTGTACATGATTATTTTTAATACATGCCATAAAAAGAAAAGGTTTACATTTAAAAAATGCCTAGTTGGGTGCATTTTAATCCATAGACTTTTTATAATATTATGATGAGCCATAATTCCATACGCCACTTTTTGTGAAGCCAAAGCCAAACCACTAAACTCTAAATATGGGTGGGACCCTACTACCATACATCATTTACCAATCAAAATAGAGGATTTATTATTATTATTATTATTATTTCTTTTCATTGACAATAACTCATCTAGTTGTCGGTCATATTATATTTTAATGGATGAAAATTTTATATTTTACTATAATACTTTTAATCTTATAAATAAATAAATAGGAAAAATCTTAATAAATTAGAATTCAATTACAAAATGTTGAGAGGAGTGTCAGCATATGCAACCCAAAATATAACAAAAACCATACTTCCCATCATCCCATATTTATGTTGATTGTAATTTGTACATGCCCTAACAACTTTTTTATTTGACATATAATAATGTTTATTGTTACTAATTAGACTTTTTTTTTTTGACGGATTGTTACTAATTAGACTCAACATTTCACTATTTCATGAATTTTAGCATTAAATTGAGAGATAATTTTCTAATAAATATGCGATAACGTTATTATACTATGTGTGAAGAATAAGTTGATAAATTATGAAATTGCATGCAAATTGTATTAATGTTGTATGAAACAAATAGTTGGGCAAATGAAGTATTTTAAAAAACTCCTCTACTAAGTAAGTGTGCTAAAATTAACGTTGGATTACATAATATTTCATTCATATGTTTTTTACAATTAAAAAAAAATATATTATTCTTTTTAAAATTTATGTGCCACGTGTATGTATAAATACCCCAGAATTGGGGAGTATATAAATTCCTTCCATCAATGAAAATAAATCAACAAAAGTTGGGATATTGAATATGAATATTACGCCTCCACTAATGGTGTACATTCGCAAGATTCACCGACAAAATAATATACTTAAAATTGCATCTAAATTTCACTTGCCAAAAATATGAGGTATCCCGATTTCAAATGATCATAGACATAATAAGATCTTTAAAGATACGTTGACCAAAAATGGTATATGGTAGTATAATCCAACACCTTTCATAGAATCCACATCTAGGATGGGATATGCCCAAGATTCTCCACCCCATTACTATTTTTATTTTCGCATCTTAAAATAATTTTTATGACACAAATAAAAATATACTCCCTCCGTCCCATTTTCATCTTCATATTTACTGTACACACGCAAATTAAGAAAAGTTGCTTTTTGAGTAACTTTTGGGGGTAGTTTGGTATTTTGGGGTAATAAATAAATGATAAAGTATGTTATGTGTGTTAAAAAGGTGATGACAATTTTGAAATTAAAGTATGTTAGAGGGATATTAGTTATGTACCTTTTCCTTTTATGGAAGTGTGAAGTTGAAATTGAGACGGACCAAAACGGAAAGTATGAAGTTGAAGTTGGGACGGAGGGAGTAGTATTTTAATTAAATATCCTCTTAATAAATTATTCATGAAATAATATTGTATTCCCTATTTTAGAGTTCTTTAAATTAAATTATTAAGGAATATATTCTAAAATTGTCCTAAAATTAATAATAATGAGAAATAAGACAATAGAGAGTTTATTTAAATTAAATTTAAAAAAAAAAAGAGGATAGAGGGTTTATTTAAATTAAATTAAAATAAATTAAAAGAGGAGAAAATCCATCGCCTTCAAAATGGTTGTTAGACTAAAATGAGTACTTTATGAGCAATTCAGTTTCCATGTGCCACCCCCATGTTTCATCTCATGTTACATTGGGGTGGGATGGGTGACATGTGTCCCATTTCACACACACAATTGTGTATGAAATGGGACACATGTTGTGTGTGAAATGGGACACATGTCACCCATCCCACCCCATGTAACATGAGATGAAACATGGGGTGGCACAGGTGATCCCACTCGCTTTATGAGGACCCATTTTTATCCTGTTTTTCAGAGACTTGAGACGCAGGCGTCTTTCATTTATCCCTTTCTCCTCCAACCTCTAATCTTCCATTAAACAATTTAACCACTAACAAAGCACGAAGAACATAACAATGGCGGAATCTCAGCGTAGACCTCACGCGATCATGATCCCCTACCCCTACCAGGGCCACATCAACCCTTTCGTTTCCCTCGCCCTCAAATTAGCCTCTCGCGGATTCACAATCACTTTCGTCAACACTCAATCCGTCGACCGCCGCATCTCCCGAGCGCAGCCGGGGACCAAATGCCTCGACATTTTCGCCGGAGCGCGCGATTCCGGCCTCGACATCCGCTACGCCACCGTCTCCGACGGATTTCCCCTCGGCTTCGATCGGACTCTGAATCACGACCAGTTCGTCGAGGGATTGATTCACGTTTTCTCCGCTCACGTGGATGAATTGGTGGGGAATTTGGTCGAGTCCGATCCGCCGGTCACGTGCTTGATAGCCGATACGTTCTACGTTTGGGCGTCGGCGATTGCTCGGAAGTACAATCTGGTCAGTGCGTCGTTTTGGACGGAGCCTGCGCTCGTTTTGTCTCTATACTATCATCTCGATCTCCTCAAGAAGAATGGCCACTTTGCTTCTAAAGGTAAATTTTTTATTTCCTCTTTACTATCCGAAATTCCTTCTTAAATCATTAATACTGATTGGATGATTTACCAAATCATAATTTGGATTCGTTGCATTGATGAATTGACTTGCTCATAAATTCATGATAATTTGTCAATAAAAAGTTTTTACCCTAATTTTTTTAAAAAATGTCTTTTTAAGCCTGAGTTGACGAAAAAACTCTTTTACTCAAATATAGTATTAGAATAAAGCCATGATAAAGTAAAAATTTATTTTTGAGTTAAAATTCAAATAAACGAAATGTCTGATAAAGTAAAAAATTATTTTTGAGTTAAAATTCAAATAAACGAAATGTCGATTTGTTCGCTCTCGAGTTAATATATGTGAGCTAATATATATATGGAGTATATGAGTAATGTTTTTGAGTTAAAAACAATGTACAAGTTGACGTATTCAGAGTAATGTTTTCAAGGTAATGTAGGAACTCGAATATTTAGCAATGTATTCGAGTAATGTATGGAGTGCAAATTAATTTATAGATTTTAACTCAGATTTTACTCAAAATTGAGTAAAGAATACTTTGGTTCATTCAAACGGATATTTTTTAAATATAGAATAATAAGGTAGGTTAATTATAGTGGGCACTCATGCATCCTAAAATAGGGTGCATCCATATACAAATATAAACAAAAACATATATAATTATGATAAAAAATGTATACAATTTAATTGTTAATTTTTTTAATGAAAAATTAAGTGTAAAAAATATAAAATTATTAAAAAACATGTACTATACACTATTGAATAAAAAGTTATACATATATGGATGTTAGTCTTTTTAATGAAAAACTTAGTGTGAAAAAAATACAATTATTACAAAATACGTATACAAAATAGAATAACATGTATACAAAATAGAATAAAAAGTCAAACATATGGGTGCACCCGAGTGCACCCAATATACACTCAGTAAAGTATTTTGTTAATTCTGTCTGTTACTGTAATATTTTTTTCAAATTTCCTCACTCTTTAAAATTCGAATTGACTAAAAGTGGATGATCCGTTTTAAGCAGTCAACGTAATTTATTTCGTTTCGTTTCGTTTCGTTTCAGCCAAACGAAACGACGTCGTGGATTATATACCAGGAGTGGGAGCAATCAAACCCACTGATCTCACATCCTACCTCCAAGCAGAAGACACGTGGACAGTGGTGCATCGTGTGATCTACAGGGCCTTCGAGGATGTCAAATTAGCAGATTTCATAATTTGCAACACCGTACAAGAGCTTGAATTCGGTACTCTCTCGGCCCTCCACATGAAACAGCCCACTTACGCCATCGGCCCAATTGTATCGGGCTTCACCAACCAGCCCGTCACAACAAGCCTCTGGTCCGAATCCAACTGCACCCCGTGGCTCGACACCAAGCCCAATGGGTCCGTTTTGTACGTCTCGTTTGGCAGCCACGCCCGCACCACTAGTAAACAGGACATATGGGAAATAGCCCATGGGCTTTTATTAAGTGGGGTGAGTTTCGTGTGGGTGATCCGACCCGACATTGTGAACTCGGTCGAGACCAATTATTTGCCCGTTGGATTTGAAAATAGCATGAAGGGGAGGGGGCTGATCGTGCAATGGTGCAGCCAAATTAAGGTGATATCCCACCCCGCGATCGGAGGGTTTTTGTCGCACTGCGGATGGAACTCGGTTCTCGAAAGCATATGGTGTGGGGTGCCATTAATATGCTTCCCATTGTTCACGGATCAATTCACTAATCGTAAACTAGTGGTTAATGATTGGAAGATCGGGATTAATCTTTGTGACATGGCATCGATCACTCGAGAGGAAGTTGAAGAAAAGATCAAATATTTGATGAGTGGGAAAACATCAGAGGAGTTGAGGAGTGCCATTATGGAGGTAAGTAGAGCATTGAAGAATGCATTGAGTAGTGATGGATCGTCTGAGAAAAATTTTAATAAATTAATTGAAGATATAAAGGCCCAAATGATTAAAAAAGATGGGCTGGGCTTTAATGTACAAGATCAGTCCAGGGCTCACGTTTGGGCCCCCACACCAGTAAATCTATGTGAGCAAGCAATTTAGTGTTTGTTTTTTAGTTGTGTAATTTATTAGTCTAAATTAGGCAGTTGCTTCAGATTTTTAGACTTGTGTGCTTGCAAAATGCAATCGAATTTGAGAAATTCTTTATGGTGGAAGGGAATTTAGGATTTATGATCATTGTTCTTGGAATTTTTGTCTTTTATGCATAGGTTGCATTCATATAGCTTAATTAGTTTGAAATCAAAGTATTTAAAGAAAATTATGTTTTATGATAAATATTTGAAGTCTAAGCGGCAAAACTAATTGAATTCTTTGATTATTGGTAGTAATCAGTGTATTTAATTAAAAAGAGTTTTTTTGACTAGTGAAATTTAAATTAAAAATCTTAAAAAGTGGTTGAAATGATTTCTTGTAGAACTCTCTACAATAAAAATAATTTAAAAAGATTTTTGGAGATGTTTTCAATGCTTGGTAAGCTCATTGTACTCCTAGATACGTGGATTGGGGGGTGGGGTGGGGGTTGGGGGGGACCTTGTAATTTGTTTATATTATTTTGTGAGAGAATTAATAATTTTGTTGAAAAAATAAAGAATGCCAAGGCCTTGAAGTCATAAAAGAATACTAATTGAAAAGGAAGTCATTAATTAGATACTCCATAATTAATGTAGGTAGTCCAACATATTTTAGCGTTGAGCAAAAAAACCCAAACCCTAAGGACGAGTGCAAATATGACAAGACAGAAAAACCAAACAGAAGGCTTTCATTCCTCCCAATATATCTATAAACTATGGTTTTGATCCTGATTTCATGTGCTAATCATCTCTTACCTTTAGCATAGCATTTTATTAATTTCCCTAATTATTATCCTTACTCCTACATAATACTAGGGGATGATGTTTCAGAGTTACATAGAAAATTCAGCTCTTTTGCTCTAGCTACTCAGTATTGGACTCAAAATCGTTGGTTAAAAGTTTGTCTAAACTCAATGTGCTAAAAATATCAAATAAACTTGAACAAATTTGTGTGCGCGACAAATTAAAAGCTTGACAAGTTTATCTTTTTATAAAAATAGGTAAAATAAGTGTACAATCGTCAAACTACTTGAGCTTGAATCGTGTTTGACTTGATTAAAGCTCATTCAGGCTCGGCGCAATGATCATCGAACAAGCTCAAAAATTTTATTTTTAGATAATATTTCAAATAAGTTTGAATAGCTCTTCATTCGGCTCTACTTGATCCAAATACTCAATCAAGCTTAACAGCTTCTCACTTTTTTATCCGATCCATTACATCCTCAACAAAACGATCGAAATTGGTTTCCGAATATCCATCTTTGCTCACCGCCATTCTCACCGTCTTCCTCACACTCTCTCTCTCTCTCCTCAACTCACACGAAACTTACTCACTCATCAAATCCCTTATCTTTTCCGCCACCTCCTCCTCCGTGATGCATCCCCCATCACAACGATTTAATCCAACCCTCCAATCATCCACCACCAGTTTCCTATTCGTTATCTGATCAGTAAACAACGGATAAGAAACCATCGGAACACCAAACCACACACTCTCCAGCACCGAATTCCACCCGCAGTGAGTCAAAATCCCCCCAATCTCCGGATTCATCAGCACCTGAATCTGATTACATCACGGAACGATTAAACCCCTCTCCCTCGTACTATCCCCAAATCCCTCCGGCAAAAGCCCGTCACCGGCGACCGATTCCACAATCGCGGGCCGTAGAGCCCAGATAAAATCGACTCCGCTCTTCAAAAGCCCGCCAGCAATTTTACCAATCACGTTCTTATCCGTCGTCGCGAGACTGCCAAACGAAACATACAGAACAGATCCATTAGGCCTCGAATTCAACCATCCAGAGGTGTCGGATTCTTGCAGCAGGCTCCTCGCAACAGGGGCCGTCGAGAAATCGACAGGAAAAAGGGGCCCGATTGCGTAAAACGGGCCCTGCTCTGCTTGTAGAGCTGATATGGCTTCCGATTCGAGTTCTTCCACTGTGTTGCAGAGGATTATGTGTGCTGATTTCACTTTCTCGAAAGCACCGAAAATCAGATCGTGGAGTAAATCCAACTCCGAATCGTGTAAGTAGGACATGAAATCTCTGGTGTTGATGGCCGGGATTCCGGGTAGGTAATTAACGGTCTCGTGACGGCCGTTAACAGGGACGTGACCGTTTTCTCTCAGAAGCTGCAAGTGATAGTACAAAGAGAAGACTAACGCCGGCTCCGTCCAAAAAGAAACGTTAATTAAACCATACTTGGCGGCGATTCTTGAATGCCAGACACTGAAAGTGTCGGCAATCAAGAAATGGCGACAGCCTACGGAGGAATGAGATTGTATTATACTGCCAATGAATTCATCAACTCTGTCAGGAAATTTGTGCAAGAAATTGTGCAAATGGAAGTTGAGATTGGCGGAGCCGGTCGAAATCGATGGGCAATCCGTCGGAGACGGTGGTGTAGTGGATGTCGAGGCCGGAGGCTCGAGCTCCGGCGAAGAAATCGTGGGGGTTATTGGGTTGAGATGTGGAAATCTGGTGGTGGACGTGTTGGAAGTGAGCAAAGGTGATGGAGAAGCCTTTAGAAGCAAGTTTGATGGCTAGATTTACAAAAGGGTTTATGTGGCCTTGGAGGTGAAGACATACCATGATAGCATGTGGTTTTTGGTTTCCTTTATTCGCCATTAATTTGCTGTTACAGCTGCTGCAAGAGTGAACACAACAGTATTCTCAACCAGTAGAGTAAATATATACTAGTTCTTGTAAAAGTAAAATGGGTGGCTTTTGTTTAATTGAGAAATATGTAGCAGTTTATATCAGAAGAAGATACGAGTAATATTTTCGAGTTAAATATGACCATCAATTAATTAATCAACAAAATTGATATAGTGGTGTTCTTAATTTTCTAGGCAAAAGCTCCTGTGCCTCCGAAATACGTCCGTGTCCGCATGTAAACACAACCCTTCTCCAAAATACGTTCGTGTCCGCATGTGAACACAACCCTTCTCCTATTTAAACCTATGTATTGATAGAAAATTTAAATTGTAAAGGAATACGAAAATTGTAAAAGAACACGAATCTAAATCTGTGTGCACTCACTCAATTTTCTAACAAAATACTCCGTCCCAAATTTTCACTGCCCTTGCCAGATTTTGTAATAAGGCAAAATGAGTACACAATAACTTTGAAAAAGAAGATGTAGCTAGCCAATCATGCTCCCTTTTTAACACTTTAATTTCGACATTTTTTTGTTTAATTATTGAAGAAGAAGACGTAGGTGGGCATAATTTTCCACCTTATATTATATAAAATTGTTGAGGTGTTGACTCTCCAGAAGCCTTCCTTTGATCTCTTACCAAGCAGACGGTCATTCCTCGGAATTCACACTCCACCGCTAGGTAACTTAGGGTTTTGAACCTTCCGGAATCTAACACCGTCTAGTGCACCTCTTCACCTCCGTCTCCCCACATCTGTAAGTTTAAAACTCTAGTCAGTTTTTATGGAATCTTGTGGTTAATATATATATATATATATATCAAAGTTTGTACTAAATTATTTTGCTTATGTGCAATTCATACTTATTTAATTGTATCTTCTAGGAGGTTCTTTGGATGTAAGCAATTCCTTCTCATTTTTAATTGTTAATTGATGAAAAGTTAATTTGTCATTTAATCTAAACGAATATCCAATTCCACTTGGTAATTCCAAAGAAAGTGACATATTCAAAGATGTCCACTGATTACAAGATTGTCAAACCTTATCTACCTTCATACAGAAAGTAAAGATAGATTCAATAGATTGAGGAAATTAGGAAGAACTTTGATCCAATCCTGAGTTTAGAATGAGGGCACATGGTATCATGATTCCACAGCCTTACCAGGGGCATATCAACCCATTTGTCCATCTTGCAATCAAGCTAGCTTCACAGGGTATCACCATCACCTTCATCAACACCCAACATGCCCACAATCTCATATCAACATCCCACTCTTGTAATGACATCTTCTCTCAAGCTCGAACTTCTGGTCTTGACATACGCTACACCACCATCTCCGACGGCTTGCCTCTCGATTTCGATCGTGACGCAAACCTTGTTGAGTACTGGGAAACTTTGATGAACCACTTTCCATTGCTGGCTCTTGATTTTGTTGGGAAGATTATCGAGTCCTCTGATCCTTCCCTGCCGACGTTCTTGATTTCTGATACGTTCGGAGCGTGGCCTGTGCCGGTTGCTGAGAAGTACAACCTGGTTACTGTCTTCTTTTGGACAATGCCAGCAGCTGTGTTTTCTATAGAGTATCACAGGAGTCTTCTTGTGGAGAATGGTCACTATCCACCTAAAGGTGTGTGTATGTTTATGTTTCCACTTGATGATCTGATTCTAATAAGCTTTTTTTAGGCAAACACCGGGTTTACATTGTTAGTTATGTAAACACTAGTGCTCTATTCTTAGAATTTAGAAATTTAATGGTATAATTGTCTTTACAGTGGAGTGAATTGTTACTTATGTGAACGCTAGTGGTTTATGTCATATATTACGCTCAGAGTTTAATGTTATTCTTAGATACCCGGTTCACAGCAGACTAACTCGTGTTTTGAATTGCGTTGATGGTTCATAGGTAATGATGAAGACGTTATACGGTACATCCCTGGAGTCGAGTCGATTAGCACGAAGGATTTGATGTCACATCTTCAAGAGGCTGATGAGACAATTGTTCACAAGTTCGTTTTCAGGGCATTTGATGTTGTTGACAAGGCAGATTTTATGTTGCACAACACAGTGCAAGAATTAGAACCACATACCTTGTCAGCCCTTAATGAAATACAACCAACTTATGCAATAGGGCCAGCTAATTCTTACAGCAGAGTCCGTGTCCCCAAAAGCATGCTGTCTGAAACCGACTGCGCCAAGTGGCTCGACTCCAAGCCTCCCTGATCTGTTTTGTACGTCTCGTTCGGTAGCTTCATGCACACGAGTGAGAAGGTGATCCAAGAGATAGCTCAAGGGCTGCTCCTGAGTGAAGTGCACTTCATTTGGGCTATTAGGCCTAAGATTGTGAGCTCAATCGAGGAGAGTACTGCTCTTTTACCAGATGGGTTTGAGAGCGCCATCGGGGATACAGGGTTGATCGTTCCGTGGTGCAATCAACTCGATGTGCTTTCGAATCCAGCTGTTGGAGGATTCTTGACGCACTGTGGATGGAACTCAGTAATGGAGAGCATGTCGTGTGGCGTTCCAATGATATGTTACCCGAGCGCGTACGATCAGCCTACGAATCGAAAGCTGGTGGTCGACGATTGGAAGATCGGGATCAATCTATATGATGGAGAGTCGATCAAGGGGGAAGAAGTAGCAGAGAAGATAAAGAGAGTGATGAGCGAAGATGCATCAAATGGCTTAAGGTGTAATGTGAAGAAATTTAGTAGCATACTTCATAATGCATTGGTGAAAAATGGGTCATCTGAGAGAAATCTTGATCAATTTCTCAAGGATTTGGAGGATAAAATACAGGCTAAAGATGGTGCTGGAAATTAAACTAATAATGTCTCCATTCATATTTGTCACTAGAAGAGATTTAGTTCTATTTATGTTTCATTGTGACTAAAATGGAGTATTTAATACTTGATTTAATGTGCATGTATATGTCTACAACTTCAATGTCACCATATTTTGAGCCTAGATTTGTTGTTACAATGTATGTTTTATTTGGTGTTTCGAACACACGATGATCGACACATCACCTGTTTTCACTATTTAACCAGATCAGGTGATGCGTTGTCCATTTGATGAGTTGGAAATATCAAATGAAACACACATTGGAATAGGCAATCTCCTTTCCCATATTTTGTGATGTTAAAGAAAGTGAGAGTATGGGAGGAGCCTTGTAGAGGGGTGCAATGTTACTTTGTGAGTGCACAAGTATAAATCCACAATTGCTACTTATGCTTGGATATTATTTAGCAACCACATCTGCATTGATAATTTTAAAATTTTCAGATTTTTGAATTAATTGAAAAAAAAATATTGAATCTCTATTTGTTTAGTTAATCTATTTTTAAGTTCGTAATTGAAAATTTCATTTTTAACTTATATTATGTAATGTCAATAATATTGAGTGCCACTTTGGCTAGCTCATCTGATCCTTGGACTTCTCAATTCTCACTTATGCTTAGGAACTAACTATACTTACCATTGTTAGGTTAAAAAAAAAAAATTGAGTGCAATTTTGAATAAGGTATCGAATGATCAATAATTATAATTGTTGCTATTGAATCTATTATTGAATCTATTATGCTAAGTGCTAAAATTCTGCATAATCATTAAATAAGATCCATATTTATAAATGGGTCAACTATATATAATCCTATAATACCCAATGGATCATGCACTTATTCACGCTAGTTGATCTCCTCTCTCAATCATTACTCTCCAAATCCGGCCAATTTCTTCCAGATCTCACGCTTCTCAGTAGCTTCTCTTCCAATTTTCCTTTATTTTATCTCTCTTCTCTTCATTTTAGATTCAGAAGTTAATTTGATTGTGGAGGTGGAGGTATTAAAGTGATTCATATTTGTGTGTAGGAACTGTTGTGGATTACAAATTTACAACTTATATTGTATAAGTTTTAATTAATTAATTTATATCTTTATTTTCATAAATGTATTCTTTATATTAAATGTGAGTTAGTTTATATATATGAATGTATTCTTTATACGTTAATGGGTTATATACGTTAGTAAGTTACAACTCATACATTTGAATATTGAAATATTTATACTTAAATATATATATATATATATATATATATATATATATATATATATATATATATATATATATATCTTATGCTAAAATGTATAATATATTATAATACTCCCTCCGTCCGCTTCTAAGATATCCATTTCACTATTCCTGGCGTTCACTTCAAATGTATCAATTTCCTCTATTTAGTAAAAAAAGTACTCAATATGACCCTCCACTTCACTCTAATACAATTACACACTTTACCTATTGTAAGCAGTTAAAATTTACGGTCTAATTAAATGGCGACACGTGGATTTTATTAATTAAGTGTTAATTTATTTTGGAATTTAAATAAATTAATTTCTAAAGTAAATTAATAAATAATTTGAGCCCAACAAATTAAATGGGGCTTATATTAAATAAAGCCTAGCCCAAGTCAGATAAGTTCAAATTAAAGGAGGCCTGACTGAAGTCACTAAAGTCAAACAAGCCCATACAAATTAAATCAGGCCCAAATAAAATAAGTCTGATTACAGCCCAAACAAGTGGAGACTCAAGCCCGCAGGATTTGGCCCAAATAGAGTGGACCAATCAGAATGCAAGGCATTTATGAGAGGGTCTTCATCTCTCACCTATATAAAGGGGCCTCCTCCCTTCATTTGAAACACACTCAAATATCTGAAGACAAAAGCTCTGAAGAGATCAAGAATACGAGCATTGCTCCCTTGAATACTTCAAGCATCTTCAAGCGAAGAACAGTCGCCAAATTGAAGTGCAAGGTTCTAAGCCCCTTCGATCCGGCGTTCTTCAAAAGTAATAGCCACCGATTGAAGAGTAAGGTTCTAAACCCATTCGATCCGGTGTTCTTCAAAGTAATAGCCACCGATTAGAGATTAAGGTACTAAATCCCTCTGATCCGGCGTTATTTAACTCAAGTTCTTCAGCATTCTTCGCGGAAAGCTTCAAAAATAACGTTTTAATCAGAACAAAGGCTCGACCCCTCCGGATTGACGTTATACACTTTAAATCCAAGTCTGGATAAGCTTCATTTGAAGATCCGACTCAACACACACAGTCAGCATGGTCAACACAGTCAACGCGGTTAACACAACAAGTCAAAGTCAAAGTCAAAGTCCAAATTAGTTCGAGAGAAGAATCAGAGGATAGATAGAGATTGTTTCCTAAATTATCAAGTTCAATCCATCTGTATTATATTTGTAATACTTTTGTATTTATTTTATAATAAATACAAAATTTATTGTTACAAATTTTGGCACGCCCAGTGAGACCATCTCTACCTCTCATCTTTTCTCTCTACAAGCTTGAAAATACAACATGACTCCTATTAAGATCACAGTGGGAAGGACCACTGCTTCCAAGCTCTCCGATTCATTAAATGAATATGTTGCTGTTGTCACAAGGAGTATGTCAAAGAAAGCTCAGTCGGAGGCCTCCTCTGGATCCAACTCTTCGGTCGAAGTGGCGTCGAGAAAACAGTCACCCATGAAGGAGGATAGTGATGAAGGCTCTGCATGCTCACACCCTCATTCATCTTCAAGCTCTTCGTCTGATTCAAGTGCAGCTCCAGTAATGATGGAAGGCACTACAACTATTGAGGAACAACTAGCAAATATGATGAAAGCTATCAAAGGGCTTACAAAACACATAGAAGCTCAAGATACAAAGATCTCCCAATTGATGGAAAAAAAAGACATTGCGAAGACTAGCCGTGCAAACGAAAAAGGAGTTGTGGACGAAAGTGAGGTGAAAGAGTTCACAAGACACCAAACTACTGAAAAAGAGCAAACTGAAAGGGAAGTGCAACTTTCGGCTGATGGAATGCTCCAAATGGATCAATTGAAGGATATTATACTTGGAACAATAAAGGAAAGGTTTGAGGAGACTTCCAAGCCTACAGTCGGTATTGTCAAGCCATACATGAAAAGAGTGAATGACTTAAAGTTGCCAACTGGTTACCAGCCTCTCAAGTTCCAACAATTTGATGGCAAGAGAAACCCGAGGCAGCATATAGCACACTTCATTGAAACATGCAATGACGCTGGTACTTATGAAGACCATATGGTGAGATAATTTGTTCGCTCTCTCGAAGGAAATGCCTTTGATTGGTATGTCGACTTGCAACCTGAATCCATTGACAGTTGGGCACAAATGGAGCATGAATTTCTCAATCGTTTCTACAGCACAAGGAGAACTGTTAGCATGACTGAACTAACTAATACTCGCCAATTAAAAGAAGAGCCTGTGATTGATTATATCAATCGATGGAGAAATTTGAGTTTAAACTGCAAGGACCGATTACCCGGAAAGTCTGCTATCGAAATATGCATCCAAAGGATGGAGTGGAATTTACTCTACATCTTCAAAGGGATTCAGCCAAAGACTTTTGAAGTGTAAATAGGCAGGTTTTAGTTTATAACCAAACAAGGAGTATACAAAGAGCACCTCCTTCATTAATACACTGAAAAATAGAAAATAAGGATACAAGGATACAAAAACACATGAACTTAAGACTAATGATGATAGAATTGTTGATAGAAAATTTGATAGAACAATCGACACTAGTATTGTTGGCGATGTTGCCAACAAATTTGAGAGCTTTAATTGATTCTCACTCAGACTTATAAAGACAAAGAAGAATAATCCATTTTTGATTCATCATTTTCTTCAAATTTTGAAAGGTGAGACTTCAATTGTTAGCAAAAAAAAATAAAGTAAGCAAAAAGGTGATTGAGAGGTCTGCGATTGAGAGTTTAGGGAGAAAGAAGGGTTAAAAATTTATAAGGTTTTAAATTTAAAGATATTATTATTCATTTAAGACTCACCCTAAATTTATATAATTTTATGTGTATTATTCCAACAATTTATCCAAAACTTTATTTTAAAAAAATAAAAGCTTAGAATTATAATTTTAGAAGGTTAAAAATTGACTATAATTTTAGCAAGGGCAGGCTATATATACCCTCGCTAAATATACCTCCATTAAAATTTAAACTAAAGTAATGAGACTATAATACCCATATAAAAAAATATGTTTATATATCTCTACTATTATACCTAAAACTACTTAAGACAGTTAGACATACCTATTCATTAAACCTCAATTCAATTATGTTGTTTAAACTTGAATTATAAAGGGGCTCTTTGAGTGTAAGGATCGATCCCAATTTCAAGAAACTGGCAGAGTTTGATATATCAACCACAAGATTTCAGTATGATATTCATATTCAGAATATTTAGAATTATTAAGAAAATATATATTAATGAATTTAAGAAGTAATTAATTCTAAAATTTAGGGCTTATATTTTTAGGAAATAAGAGTTTAAAATTTTAGGATTTAATATTTTTTTATTAGTATACTAATTACGTTTTTCTACGAATATAAATGTTTATAATATTGACATTTAGAATACGACAAAGAATTGGGTGACATCGTCTCACGAATCCCTTTATGTGAGACGGATCACCCAAATACCCATTAATTATATATTTTTAAGGGTCTTATTTGGTTGTAGTCAAATTAAAAAATTAAAAATTTAATTATAAAAGTAAATTAATTAGATCTTTTATATTATTTTTTATATATATAACGTTATTTTTTAAATTATATTTTTATTATGAAATTTTTTTTAATTTAATTTTTTTGTTATTTAAATATTATAAATTTATAAAATGTGATACTCAATAGATGAAAAGTGATAACAGTGTTGTCAATTATTTCATGAACAATTTATAATATAAATGAAAAATGATAATATTATAAACGAAAAGTGATAACATCTTTAATAAAAAATGGTTAATTCCTAAAAAATTCACCACCTTATTGGGGATTTTCAAATCCATCACGACCTTTTATTTTTGTCAATTCAATACATGATCTATTTAATATTTTCAATTCTATCACAACCTTTTATTTTTGTCAATTCTCCTAGCTAGCAGAATGTCGTAGGTTCGACTTTTTTTTTTTTTGGATTTTATGTTTAACAATTAAAAATTTGGCAGTTAAGTTTTATTAAATTGTTTAATTGTTTTTAGTTTTTGTTAGTGTATTCAACATTGAGTACAAATTTTATTTAGAGTGACTCTCATGAGACGGGTTATTTATAAGACGGGTGTGAAACGGGTCGACCCATTATTAAAGTATGCTTATTTGTAGTTAAAGTATATTAATAATAAATTATATTATAACACACTAAAATCAAACTTTAATATATAATCAGACATGCTTTAGAAAACATACTTTAACAATCATTAAACATACTTTATCTATACTTTAGTGATGGGTCGATCCATCTCATAAATAATCCATCTCACAAGAGATTTTGTCTTTTATTTAATTTAATTTTTTGGAAGTCATTTTTTAAATTTGTTTAATTATTTCCAACTTTAAAATTTGTAAGTCAAAGATCGTTCAATTTTAACTTTTTTTTTTTTTGCAAAATGGAAAATAATAATAATAGTAATAATAATAATAATATTAATGAATTGAATTGAAAATACAAAATAAGTGGTGTATTAAATTGAAAAATAAAAGTTGTGATATAATTGAAAATGCTAAATAGATTATGTATTGAATTGACAAAAATAAAGGTCGTGATATAATTGAAAATATTAAATAAATCATGTATTGAATTGACAAAAATAAAAAGTTGTGATAGATTTGAAAATCACTAATAAGATGATGAATTTTTTAGGAATTAATCCTAATAAAAATGATAACTTAATTATCAAAGTATATTTTACAAATAATTTTATAGAATGGATAAAATATGATAATATTTTTAATAAAAAGTGATTTCTAATCAAAGAAAAGTTATATCTATATAATTGAATTATTTCACGGACAATTCACTGAAATAAATATGAGGTGGTCATTTAATATGGTATCAGAGCCCATGGTTAACAAAGGTTCAGGGTTCAAACCTCATCGCTACCCATTTATGTGAAAATTCCACATGCAAGGCTTGAGGCAAAAATTCTGCGCATGCATGTGAGGGGGTGTGTTAGAGTGTGACTTGATTAAGTATTAAATGATACAACTCTCTACAAGCTTAAACTTTTAGATGGGTAGTCATTTAACATGGTAAAGTGATACTCCCTTCGTCCCGGTCAAACTGCATCGTTTGACTGCATAAAACTCTCACAAAAGTTATAGTAAATGATGCAATATGGGCGGGACGGAGGGAGTACATGATAAGCAAAATGTGATAGCCGTTTAATTAAATTATTTTTTGAAATATTCGTATGATAAATAAAAAGTGATAATATTTTTAATATAAAATGATATCCGATTAAAATAAATTGATAATAAAATTAGTTGAACTATCTAAACGATAATTATTAATAATAATTTTATTTTTAAATAATTAATAATAATAAAGTATTTATACATCTATAAAAGCAAACATAAACTTCTACTTTTGTTTTCAATTTTTTTTTAATTTTACTCTATTTAGAAATAATTCAATTTTAATCTTGACCTCCAATTAATTTTTTTATTTCAATCATAAAATCTAATTATACAAATAATGGATTTTGTTATTTAAAATTTACTTTTTATTTAACAATATAAATTTGGTAAATATGAGAGATATTTTTGGCGTATTTAACTAATTTTGAATCAATACTCCATATGTTTAATTAAATAAAATGCTACAACAAAATTTAAACCACAAAATACGGACAAAATAAATATAAATATATCCCTCAAAATAATAAAAATATAAAAACAAAAATGTATAATTAACCATAATCCTATAATAAAATGTTTTTCAAGGTACAGAAATTATTAGTTTTTATTGAAAGTGAAAAGTATTTGTTTTCAAGCAGCGTGGAATGCGTGGCCAGCCAATTTAGCATGCCAAACAGGGTCGGTGTTAATGGGACATTAAAGAATAGTGAGACGCTCACCCAAGATCTACCCTTAGAATAAAGGTTGCATTTTTTTTATAAATAAATTTGGGTAAGTCTTGGGTGAGATTGTCCCACGAATCCCTTGTGTGAGACGGATCATCTATAAATAAAAAAAGAATTTTAAATTTAATTAAAAAAATTAAATAAAAATAATGGCCATGTTTTGGATTAATTAAGGTGGAAATCTAATGAAATCACCGATAAGCGAAACTCTGTGCAGTTCGGCAAGTGTTTATTAACAAAAATTGAATTTATATCAGGATTTTATTATTATTATTATTAAAATTTGTTTATTAGATAATTTAATTGTTCAATTGTCATTTTATCTTGATCGAGTATCACTTTATATTAAAATTGTTATTACTATTTATTAATTCTACGAATTGTTTATAAAATAATTTAGGGAGGATTACTACTAGGTACACAAAAAAACCCTAAATTACTATGAGATACAAACATACAAAAGTATTACTACTAGGTACAAAAATATATACTCCAATATTACCCCTATTAATGTGATGCACATAAATATTGTGTGCAGCAAAAGTTCATGTGCAGCAAAGTGTGTCAGCAAAAAAAGTGTGTGCAGGAAAAAAAGTGTGTGCAGCAAAAAAATGTGGTGGTCCGGCGGCGGCGGTCCGGCAGCTTTTCCGGCGGTGGCAGTTTTTCCGGCGACCAGTTTTTTTTTTTCCTTTTTTTTTTTGGACGAACTGTTTTTCCGGCGACCGGCTGCCGGAGCTCCGGCGGCGGCGGCGCGGCAGCTTTCCGGCGTCCATTTTTTTTTTTTTTCCTGACGAACAGATTTTCCGGCGACCGGCCGCCGGATCTCCGGCGGCGGCGGCGGTCCGGCAGCGGCAGCGGTGGTCCGGTGGTGGGTGGAGGTTGGGGTTAGTGTTTTAAAGGTATATGGGTTTAGGGGTATATTTGGTATTTTACTTTAATATTTTGTATTAAATAATAATTATTTTAAATCAATGTATCTAGTAGTAATTAGGGGTACAAAGTGTGTACCTATCAGTAATTATTTCAATAATTTAATAAAATATCTATCACTTTTTTTTATTATGTATTAATTTTCATTAAAAATGTTATCAATTTTTTATTATTCAAGTGAATTGCTCATCAAATAATCTAATTAGACGGATATTTTTTTTATTCAAAATCACTTTTTATTACAAAAATTATCACGTCTTATCAATTCTATAAATTATTCGTGAAATACTATTTCGTAATTAGTATCACATTTTATTAAAGACATATTATCACTTTTCTTTTAAAATTTTATCACTTCTCATTTATAGTATAAACTTCATGAAATAGTTCACACTACCTTTATCACTTTTTATCAATTGGGCCACTTTTCCTTATAAAAATTATCATTTCTTATATTTCTTACAGAAATCATTCATAAGATAGACTCACATAATTTTAATATTATGAATTATTCATAACATAATTCAAATGAAAATTTATCATTTTTATTTAATTACTAGTATTTTATTTATATTAAAAGAAATGTTACTACTTTTTAAAAATATTATCACATTTTATAAATTTATAATATAGAGGCTCTATTTAATTTTCCTTTCATAAGTAATTTTTAAATTTTATAATTTGATATAAACCAAATTTTAATTTATTTAAATCTAATTAATTTTACTCTATAATTAATTTTTAATTTTCTACTTTCATAATAATCATATAGAATTCTTTAAAATTATTATTTAATTAATTTTTAATTTTCTACTTTCATAATAATCATATAGAATTCTTTAAAATTATTATTTAATTAGGTTAATGGATGATTCATCCATGTAAAGAATCGTAGTACTATTTCACCCAATTTTTGCCAATAAATTTTAACCAAATACAATTAGTACTTAGTGCGCATTTTAGAGTAACCCACTACTAAGTTTAACTTGAAACTTATTTATGACAACTACTCAGCACCAATTTTTCATTAAGAACTTTGATTTTATTATTATTATTATTTTTTTCTCAGCACCAAAATTTTGAATCCTGTGGTTTAGGATTTAGGATTTGAGACTTACATATGTGGGGAGACGGAGATTAATATATCAAAGTTTCTACTAAATTATTTTACTTAAGTGCAATTCATACTTATTTAATTGTATCTTATAGAAGATTCCTTGGATGCAAGCAATTCCTACTTATTCTCTAGAGCCAATTAGAATGCACTGAGTGCACCGGTGCACCTAGACAATTTTAACTATTAGAATAACATACAATTTAATCTCTACCATTAAAAAAGAAAAAATAATTAATTTTATAAAAACAAAAAAATTATCCAACTACCTTTTTAGCTATAAATTTGGGGTGCACCAGGTACACCCTAGAATTACCTATTTTTTATTGTTAATTGATGAAAAGTTATTTTGTCATTTAATCTAAAGTCTAAACGAATAAGTAGCCAATTCCACTCTGTATTTCCAAAGAAAGTGACATATTAAAAGATGTCCACTCATCATAACAAGATTGCCAAATGTTATCTTCTTACCTCCTCAACAGACAGTAAAGATAGATTCAATAGATTGAGGAAATTTGGAAGAACATTGATCCAATCTTGAGTTCAGAATGAGGGCACATGGTATAATGATTCCACTGCCTTACCAGGGGCATATCAACCCATTTGTCCATCTAGCAATCAAGCTAGCTTCAAAGGGTATCACCATCACCTTCATCAACACCCAACATGCCCACAATCTCATTTCAACATCCCACTCTTGTAATGATGACATCTTCTATATAGCTCGAACTGCTGGTCTTGACATACGCTACACCACCATCTCTGATGGCTTGCCTCTTGATTTCGATCGTGACGCAAACATTGTTGAGTACTGGGAAAATTTGATGAACCACTTTCCATTGCTGGCTCTTGATTTTGTTGGGAAGATTATCGAGTCCTCTGATCTGTCCCTGCCGACGTTCTTGATTTCTGATACGTTCGGAGCGTGGCCTGTGCCGGTTGCTGAGAAGTACAACATGGTTACTGTCTTCTTTTGGACAATGCCAGCTGCTGTGTTTTCTATAGATTATCACAGGAGTCTTCTTGTGGAGAATGGTCACTATCCACCTAAAGGTGTGTGTCAGTGTGTGTTTTTGTTTCCACTTGATCATCTGATTCTAGTAAGTTTTTTGAATGTGATATATTACACTTTTATAAACCCGGTTCACAGCAGACTTACTCGTGTTTTGAATGTGATGGTTCACAGATAATGATGAGCATGTTATACGGTACATCCCTGGAGTCGAGTCGATTAGCACAAAGGATTTGATGTCACATCTTCAAGAGGCTGATGAGACAATTGTTCACAAGTTCGTTTTCAGGGCATTTGATGTTGTTGACAAGGCAGATTTTATGTTGCACAACACAGTGCAAGAATTAGAACCACATACATTGTCAGCCCTGAATGAAATACAACCAACTTATGCAATAGGGCCAGCTAATTCTTACAGCAGAGTCCGTGTCCCCAAGAGCATGCTGTCTGAAACCGACTGCGCCAAGTGGCTCGACTCCAAGCCTCCCTGCTCTGTTTTGTACGTCTCGTTCGGTAGCTTCATGCACACGAGTGAGAAGGTGATCCAAGATATAGCTCAAGGGCTGCTCCTGAGTGAAGTGCACTTCATTTGGGCTATTAGGCCTAAGATTGTGAGCTCAATCGAGGAGAGTACTGCTCTTTTACCCAATGGGTTTGAGAGCGCCATCGGGGATAGAGGGTTGATCGTTCCGTGGTGCAATCAACTCGATGTGCTTTCGAATCCAGCTGTTGGAGGATTCTTGACGCACTGTGGATGGTGTTATGAATCGATCAAAGAAAATAACGAAGAACACAAACGTTTATAGTGGTTCGGCAATTGCCTACGTCCACTCTTAAGGGAGAAGAATATCTTATTGATGAAGATTACAACGACTATGAAACTTAGATCTCATACAAACCCTAATCTTGGGAATGTATGGATGATTCTATGAACCATACTGAATGACTAAAACTTAACCCTACGTCCACTCTTAAGGGAGAAGAATATCTTATTGATGAAGATTACAACGACTATGAAACTTAGATCTCATACAAACCCTAATCTTGGGAATGTATGGATGATTCTATGAACCATACTGAATGACTAAAACTTAACCCATATATATACACTCCAATATATGATATATATGGATAATATGATATATATGGACAATATATGATTTGCATAATCTTATATCATATATACTTTACTTGCATAACAAGCTATCCTCAATATCTAAGCCCATTAACCTTGGCAGCCCATTCTTATAACACTCGATCATAACCCTTGATCTATATGTTGATCATCCAACGTGTTATATTGTTGACTTAACGTATGCAAGCGTCTACCTCTCAACAGATGGAATTCGGTAATAGAGAGCATGTCGTGTGGCGTTCCAATGATATGTTACCCGAGCGTGTACGATCAGCCTACGAATCGAAAGCTGGTGGTCGAGGATTGGAAGATCGGGATCAATCTATATGATAGAGAGTCGATCAAAGGGGAAGAAGTGGCAGAGAAGATAAAGAGAGTGATGAATGGTGATGCATCAAATGGCATAAGGTGTAATGTGAAGAAATTTAGTAGCATACTTCATAATGGATTGGAGAAAAATGGGTCTTCTGAGAGAAATCTTGATCAATTTTTCAAGGATTTGGAGGATAAGATACAGGCCAAGAAAGATGGTGCTGGAAATTAAACTAATACTGTGTCCATTCATATTTGTGAGTAAAAGAGATTTAGTTCTACTTATGTTTCATTGTGGCTAAAGTGGAGTAATTAATACTTGATTTAATGTGCATGTACATGTCTACAACTTCTATGTCACCATATTTTGAGCCCAGATTTGCTGTTCCATATTTCATTTGGTGTTTCAAATACACCAGATTATTGACACATCATTTGTTTTCACTGTTTAACCAGATGACAGGTGATGTGTCAGTATGTTTGAAACGCTTAATGAAACGCATTACACACATTGGAATAGGCAATTGTGGTGTTAAAGAAAGTGAGAGTATGGGAGGAGGGTTGTAGAGGAGTGCAATATTACTTTGTGAGTGCACAAGTATTGCTACTTATGATTGGATATTATTTAGCAACCACATTATTATTAAAGTATTTTAAATGATTTTATAATTTAAATATGCATTGATAATGTCGTGAATTCAGTATATACCAGAAAAGATAACATAGAATAACATGGATCAACAACAAACAATTCTTATGCAAGAATATATATGTAAGAATATATACGCAAGATAAAGAACACATGGATTTATAGTGGTTCGATCTGAAAGATCTATATCCACTTGGAGGCTTGAATTTTATTAGACTTCTGAGAATTACAATGGAGGATTGTTTATAGAATCATGAACAGTAATTAAGTAAATCCCTTAATCTTTCACTGTTCAACCCCTTTTGCTTTTACCACAAAAGTACGCTCTCCCCTATGAACTATGAACCACTTCCTTGTATTAATAAGAATTGAGAGATCTATCCAAAACTCAACCGCTTCTCATAATCGATGAGAAAACATAAGTTTTCCTTTCTCAATAACTACCTCTCCTCTCAACGAGGAAAACCACACCCCAGCTGATACACATATGAACAAAAAATAAAATATTGGATCATGAACTACCCAATAAACACCACACTACAAATCTCCACCTTAGTTCTTGCATCCAACCAACTTCTAAGCAAGCCTCCCACTGCTCCCTTCAAGAGCAGCAAACAACCGAACTTAATTCATACCAAACAAGTTCAAGCACAACTTATATTTATGAGTTGGCAGAGCCTTAGTGCAACAATCAGCAAGATTATCTTCAGTTCTAATCTAGCATATTTTGATGATCCCTTTATCAGCCATATCTCTTACAAAATACAGCTTCACATCTGTATGCTTGGTTCTTTCATGATAACTTTGATGCTTTGAAAGATGAATAACACTTTGATTATCACAATATGTCTCCACACTTTTCTGAACAATTCCAAACTCACTGATTAAACCATTCAACCAAATTGACTCTTTAACTGCTTCAGTCATGGCCACATATTCTGCTTCGGTAATTGAGAGAGCTACAATAGATTGATGTGTAGCTTTCTAACTTACAGCTGTACCAAACATAGTAAACACATAAC
Source organism: Pogostemon cablin (assembly GCA_023678885.1). Lineage (NCBI taxonomy): Eukaryota > Viridiplantae > Streptophyta > Magnoliopsida > Lamiales > Lamiaceae > Pogostemon > Pogostemon cablin. The sequence goes on from CM042983.1 coordinate 4,868,091, forward strand.
CGGTTAAAGATTTTCTTGTATCCTGGTTTGCAGCATAATCTGCATCAACAAATCCAACAAGAGCAGCAGTATCATCTGTAACTTTATGAAACTTTAACCCTCTGTCTGTTGTTCCTTTTATGTACTTTAGAGCCCATTTAACTGAATCCCTATGAAGCCTATCAGGATTCCCCATGAATCTAGTAATTATAATCATCAGATATGCCAAATCTGGCCTGCAGCACACCATAGAATACATCAAACTCCCCACAGAACTTGCATATGGAATTCTCTCCATCTCAGCTTTCTCTGCAACAATACGTGTACTTTGATCCAATGAGAGCTTCACTCCTTACTTCACAGGTGTATTCACTGACTTACACTGATCCATATTATACCTAAGCAATACCTTATTAAGATAAGCTTCTTGATGTAGCTCCACAGAATTTTATTCCCTGTACCTGCTGATTTCCATACCAAGTATTACTCTTACTTCTCCCAAAATTTTCATTTCAAATTCAGATTTCAACCGTGACTTCACTTTCTGAATTCCACTCAATGAGTTGCTTGCAATGAGCATATCATCAACATACAGTAAAAGATATGTGACATCTTCTGCTTCTGACTTGAGATATACACAACTATCATACTTGCTCCTGTTAAAACCGCAGGATAACATATACTCATCAAATCTTAGATACCATTGTCTAGGTCTTTGTTTCAACCCATACAATGATCTCTACAATAAACATGCCTTAGTATCAGTATTCTTAACAATCACACCTTCTGGAATTTTCATATAGATTTCTTCATTCGGATTACCATGTAGGAATGTTGTGGTTACATCCATTTTGTGGAATTCTAGATTAAATTGAGCAACAAGAGTTAGAAGAACTCTAATAGAGTAATGTTTAACCACAGGAGAAAAAATCTCATTATAATCCATACCCTCTTTCTGTGAGAACCCCTTAGCAACAAGTCTAGCTTTGTACCTGATTGCACCATCTTTAGCTGTTGTAATTTTCTTCATGTAAATCCATTTACATCCTACAAGCTTATGAGAATTTGGTCTATCAACAATCTTCCAAGTGTTGTTCTTTTCTTCCTCCATAACAACTAACTAACAATCTTTTTCACTACAATTTATAGTCTCATTGTAGTTTCTTGGTTCATAAGCCTCCAACTCAAGAGCAGAATAGAGAGCAAATGATATCATATATGTCGGATTATACCTTGCAGGAGGATGAATATGTCTCCTTTCCCTATCTCTTGCTAACTGATATCCATCATCTTTAAGTCTGTTCTTCGTCAGGTTTCTCTATATCATCTTCTTCTTCATGGCTTCTGTAGTGAGGTTTAATAAACTAAGTTTCCACCTCCACCTGAGTGATACCTTGACTTGAACTGCTATCAGAGTCAAATTTCAAAGGAAATTTACTTTCATCATAGGTGACATTTCTACTGATGATGAATCGTTGACCCTCAATAAACCAAAGTTTATAGGATATCCCATAAAAATACATTTCACAGCTCTAGGATCTAGCTTGTCTTGCTTTATGTGAGCATAAGCAACACATCCAATCACTTTTAGATCACTGTAATTTGTCGGCTTTCCACTCCAAAACTCTTCTGGAGTTTTAAACTTAAGAGCAGTATAAGGACTTCTGTTCAAAAGATAAGCCACAGTAGTAACAATCTCTCCCCAAAATGATTTAGCTAATCTGGTGCTGCTCAAAATGCATCTCACCCTTTCCAACAGAGTTTGATTCATTCTCTCTGCCACTCTATTTTGTTGAGGAGTTCCAGGTACAGTTTTGAGTCTAGCAATACCTTCAACTTACAAAACTGATTAAATCCATCATATAGAAACTCTAAGCCATTATCAGTTCTACGATATTTGAGTTTCCTGCCACTTACATTTTCAATCTCAGTTATCCATTCCTTAAACTTTTCAAATACATCAGACTTGGATTTTAAAACATATATCCATAACTTTCTAGAATAATCATCTATTATGGACATAAAATACTTACCTCCACCTTTAGTAACGTTTCTGGCAGGCCCCCACAAGTCTGAATGGATATAGTCTAATGGTGCTTTTGAAGTATGTTTCCTAACACCAAACTTATGTCTCTTGGCTTTCCCGAAGATGCAATGTTCGCATATTTCCAGCTTAGAAACATGATCTCTGCTGGGAATTAAAGAAGCACACCACAACTATCTGTTGATTCACTCAATAAGCTCTCACGTTGAATCAAAACTTTTGAATCTAAACTCTCACGAAATTGAATAAACTTGAGTGTGTGTTGTGTGATTGAAAAACGGGAAGAACAAGATATATAGTGGTTCGGCTTATTAACCAGGCCTACGTCCACTGTGAGGATGATCGTTTCTTATTGCTTTTGAGTATGAGAGATTACAACAGCTTATACATAGATTACACCATATATATACAATCTATGAATCAGCTGAAACTTATGGGACCATCACGTGTATGCAACTTCCAGCGGTTATTAGAGCAGTTAGATGAAATCTTTTTCTGTTACAACAAACTTTAACTCACAGCCAGTACTTTGAGCTTCTCATCTGTGTGTGGAACCTTCCAGAATACACTGATATAACTTCTGTACATCCGCCGCAAACTACCCCGGTCACCACTTATTCCACATGGCAAGATTTGACTTGTTATTAGCTAGTTACTTCCATGCACCTGAGTTATACGTATTACATGATCAAGAACTTGCTAATTCACACTCCAACCACTTACTAATGTTGATCAGTCATTAATATGAGGTTTCCATCTCAATCTCCATTAAGTAGATTTTGTTTTGACAATTCTTGCAACCCTCTTTCACTAATATGTGCAAGTCTACCATGCCATAATTCTATTGTATCTTGATTGCTTACGGCATGTACCTGTCCTGCAGCAACTCCTCCTTCCAGGAAATAGAGATCATTCCTCCTAAAACCTTTCAAAACCACTGCATTTCCATTCGATACCATTAACTGACCAGCTTCAGATTGAAACTTATAACCCATCGAATCCAGTATGCCTAATTATATCAGATTTCTTTTCAATTCTGGTACGTATCTCACATTGGATAGTATTCTCACAACTCCATCAAACATCTTAAGTTTCACAGACCCAACACCCTTTATCTTGCAGGACTGATCATTACCAAGTAGCACAGAAGCTCCATTCTGAAACTTTAGATCTTCCAGCCATTCTTTAACGGGAGTCATATTGAATGTACAACCACCCATTCTGTAGAAACTTCTTGTGTAGTGATTGTCAATGCCTCAATGAAGTCAAAATTTCTTTCTGATACATCTGCAGTCTGATTCACTTGATTCTTAGAATCAGATTGATGAGTCTTCCCTTTAGCTTTCAAAGCTTTCAATTTCGGATATTCTTTCTTGAAATGATTTGGTTCATGACAATGATAATATTTCCTAGTGTCAGTACCACCATCCTGATCAGCTTTCTTGTCGTTCCTTTTATTTCCAGAATTAGAAGTCTTCTTGTTGTCTTTCTTATTCTGATTCTGTTTATTGATCATAAGGCTTTTTGCTCCTGCTGCAGATTGCTTTTCTGACACTTTCTAGAGTTATTTGGATTTTAAAGCAAGTTGAACATCCTCAAGCCTAATTGTTTCATTGTTACCAAACAATAAGGTATCCTTGAAATTATCCAGAGATTGGGTCAGAGATGACAACAAGATTAACGTCTTGTCTTCATCTTCCATTTTGACATCGATGTTCTCAAGATCGTCAATAATCTTGTTGAAATCATCAACTTGGCTTAAGATTGACTTATCTTCGGCCATCTTAAAGGAATACAACTTCTGCTTCATATAAAGTCTATTTGTAAGACTCTTTTACCATATATAAGCTTTCCAGCTTATTCCAAACATCTATTGCTGTTGTTTCTTTGGCAACTTCTCTCAATGCCTTGTCACCCAAACACAGTATAATAGCACTATGCGCTTTCTCCATCATCTCAGAATCACCATCTACGGCTATGACATCATCATCAGTATTATCAGTATCATATACAGGTCTTACCTCCATCGCTTCCCACAAACCTTGTTGAATCAGTATTGCTTTCATCTTGACTTTCCAAAGTCCAAAGTCTGTTTTCTCCATAAACTTTTCTATGTCGAATCGCGTTGTTCCCATCTTGTTCATCCACTGAATATTTTCCACAGACGGTGCCAAATCGTGAATTGAGTATATACCAGACAAGATAACATAGAATAACATGGATCAACAACAAACAATTCTTAAGCAAGAATATATATGTAAGAATATATACGTAAGAAATAAGAACACACAGATTTATAATGGTTCGATCTGAAAAATCTACATCCACTTGGAGGCTTGAAGAATTTTATTAGACTTCTGAGAATTACAATGGAAGATTGTTTATAGAATCATGAACAGCAATTAAGTAAATATCTTAATATTTCACTGTTCAACTCCTTTTGCTTTTACCACAAAAGTACGCTCTCCCCTATCAACTATGAACCGCTTCCTTGTGTCAATAAGAATTGAGAGATCTATCCAAAACATAACCGTTTCTCATAACCGATGAGAAAACATAAGTTTTTCTTTCTCAATAGCTACCTCTCCTCTCAACAAGGAAAACCACACGCCAGCTAATACACATATGAACAGAAAATAAAATATTGGATCATGAACTACCCAATAAATACCACACTACAGATAATTTTATATTTTTTAGATTTTGAATTGATAGGAAAAAAATTTGAATCTCTAATTGTTAAAGTATGTCTATTATTTAGATAAAGTATGTTTAATAATTGTTAAAGTATATTTTCTAAAGTATGATTTAACGTGTTATAATATGATTTATTATTGATATACTTTAACTACAAATAAGCATATTTTATCTATACAATAAGTATACTTTAATGATGGGTCGATCCGTCTCACACCCGTCTCACAAATAACCCGTCTCAATAGAGAGTAATTCAAGATTAAAATAATGATAAACGAATATTGAAAATTAAAAATTACATTATCCGTGAATGATAAATAATACGCCGCTGCCACCACACGAGATAGATTAATAATTTATTTATTTAATTGTCTTTAGTATTAAAATTATAAAGGTAAATTTTATTTAAGATTAAATTAAGGTAATACATTATCATTTGTCATTTTACTAATATTTTATACTTCTTTTGTCCCTCCCGAAGAGAGTATTTTACTTTTTGCAAGTGAATTAAAAAGTATTATTATTTAATGTGTAGTGAGTAGTTATATTAGTGAGAGTGTGAATCTCATATTCTAGTTGTATTAGTGGTAGTCTGTAGGTTCCATATGTGTAAAAAGAAAATTAGACTCTTTAAATGAGACGCAAAAAAAAATCCCTCTTTGAAGTGGACGGAAAACTATTGTGTATAAATTTTAAATAAAAAATAAAATTAAATTAAAAAATATGACTGGCCTGGCCGCCCCGAAAGTTCGCGGCCCGTTTGGACTAGCACATATAAGCCCACCTTTAAAAGAGCTTATAAATCTTTAAGCCCAACCTACTTATTTTCAATGGGGGAGCCTGCTAGCCCAACGGGTCTAATTAATTTTGATGGCTCTAATCTTGCATATGGATATACTCCTATATTATAATCCTTTTTGTCTCCCATAATTATTTGTTTTCTCTTTAGGATTACTTATAGATAAAGTCTCTTGTGAGACATTATTTATATGAGACAGTTTGTGAGATGTGTTAAAATATATTTATTATTAGATAAAGTATATTTAATAGTTATTAAAGTATATTTTCTAAAGTATGTTGGATTATTCATTAAAGTATGATTTTAACGTGTTATTACATGATTTATTATTGACATATTTTAACTACAAACAAGCATACTTTATATATACAATAATTATACTTTAGTAATGGATCGACCCGTCTCACTCCCGTCCCACAAATAATCCGTCTCACAAGAGAGTGTCTCATACTAATATTGTAGTGCGTAATATATCAAAAGATATAATATAATATTTTTTAAGTATAATAAATAGTTACATTAATTATTTGTACGTTTACCAATAACATAAATATAATTATTGAAATATGATATCTAAATTAAAAATATGTAACCATTAAATTGAGACATGATGGAATATTTTACCTTAATTATATTGATTTTTTTTATATAATTTTCAGAAATAGATAAATTATAAAATAAGTTATTTAGTTCAAAAATAATAAATTTATAACTAAAATATATTATACAATTATTATGATGAGTTTTTATTTTTTATATTTTAAGTATGGATATATTAATAAGTATTAATCCTTAATTTATTTTCCTTAAATAGAATTACAGGAGGGCTTATAAATAAACCAAATCAAGGTATCGTATAGATTAGGAAAAGGCATCCAAGAGGAGTAAACAGTAAATCATCTTTCTTTCCTAACAAGAAACACTTATAATTCCCCTATAAATTTTCATATTCCGCCCCAAATTTCACATCTCCCATTCGCATTCTTCTATTCAATTACAAACCTTAAAACCCTAGCACAACGATTGTTTCTTCACCATGACTAATCAACCGGAGTCCTCTGATTCGTAAGTGTTTCTTCACATTCTCAGATCTCGCCCAATGGTTATTGATGTGTAAAACTATGTTTGTGCGTGAGTGTTGATCAACTCAAACGTCGTTTGCAATGTTAATTGAGTTTTGATTGTGATACGCAGCAAGGGTACGAAGAGGGATTTTAGCACAGCGATTCTTGAGAGGAAGAAGGCGGCGAATCGGTTGGTGGTGGAGGAGGCCATCAATGATGATAATTCTGTGGTGTCTCTTCACCCTGATACCATGGAAAAGCTTCAGCTCTTCCGTGGGGACACCATCTTAATCAAGGTATAATGTTATTGCTATCTTTCTTTATGGAGTTCTTTTTCAATAATTACTTGGTTTTGTTTCGTTAATGTTCGTGAATAATACACCTATGTTTTAAGTTCTGCGATTGCTTTACGGTGAATAATACAGTATAAACTTTAATTCTTTTTTTTTTTGTAAGCATGTAAAGTTTAATTTTTTATACAGTGTTAATTTAATTTAATTTAATTTTTTAAAAATCTGCTAACTGAAACTTATTACGTTGAGTGGAACCGGAAAAGTATTCAACATTCAGTGTATAGGCTTCCTACACAACTGGATGAATATGCTGTAGAAACTGTTAAATGACATGCTCTGCTTTGCTTGTGAAGGTCAAGTGTTGTTTGATTGGAGTATCTCATAATTCGTTGAGTGGGTAGTGATTTCACCATTATTTCCATGCTAAAATTACTGGGTTTATTGGGGTGTTTTTTATATTTTGAGTGCCGCTGTGCAAGATATTATTGGAGAAATCTATAATTATCTGGTAGGATTTGTTCCATTGGATGATAGTTTATTCTTAGGTTGATCCTGTTGATTTTTGAATATCTATTCTTTTACACATAGGCAAGTGCTCATGGAATAGTTCTAGTTGTTTTTGCTTTGTGATAGCACTTGAAGAGAACTTGGAATGGATTAGAGCTTCATATGTCAGGACACAACTAGTTCTTTATTGGTTAGAATTCATTTAACTGTTATAAAATAAACTTATTTATATGTTAATGTTTCTTCTGGCCATAGGGTAAGAAAAGAAAGGATACAGTATGCATTGCTCTTGCTGATGATAGTTGCGAGGAACCAAAGATTCGAATGAACAAAATCGTCAGGAAAAACCTCAGGGTCAAGCTCGGTGATGTGGTTTCTGTCCATCAGTGTGCTGATGTGAAGTATGGAAATCGTGTGCACATTCTTCCTATTGATGATACAATTGAAGGGCTTACTGGAAATATATTTGATGCCTTCCTAAAGCGTGAGCTTATTTTAAAGCTTCCATCAGTATTGTACGATTCTATGTTGTTCTGTGGACTTCATACTCCAATAATGCAATTAATACTTTTGCTTGTAATTTTCCTAGTGCAATTGGCCTTGACCCTGAAAATTATTTGTTTAGAGCTTTATAAGAGGTTAAGAGGTGTCTGCATATTGAACTGCCTGTACCAGTTTGCTAGTTGGAGCCATTGCGTGGACGTTAAATTGACAGTTTTTCATTTGCAATTTTGTTTCATGTTATTTTGGGCTCTGTAAAGTATACATAAATTGCAGTTTCTTGAGAATAAATTGATTGGCATGAAATTCTGAAGTTCCCTTTAAGAACAGTAACACAACCTGCAGGATTGATTGGCTTTACATTTTCGATTCCTGGAATTGTAGGTTCGAAATTATATGTGTGTTTAATTCGTAGTCCGTTTTGCCTGATTGTAGATGCTCCTAGGATGATTTGATATAAATGTTTTTCCTTGTCAATTCTCATGCGTGCTAAGTTTACTTGTTGAATAATGTTCCTCAGCATATTTCTTGGAGGCATACCGTCCTGTGAGGAAAGGTGACCTGTTTCTTGTCAGGGGAGGAATGAGAAGTGTAGAATTCAAGGTTGTAGAGACTGATCCTTCTGAATACTGCGTAGTTGCACCTGATACAGAGATCTTCTGTGAGGGTGAGCCTGTTAAAAGGGAGGATGAGGACCGGTTGGATGAGGTTGGTTATGATGATGTTGGTGGAGTGCGTAAGCAGATGGCTCAGATACGTGAATTGGTAGAACTTCCACTTAGGCATCCACAGCTTTTCAAATCAATAGGTGTCAAACCTCCGAAAGGAATATTGCTTTATGGACCCCCAGGATCTGGGAAGACCTTGATTGCCAGAGCAGTGGCCAACGAGACTGGTGCTTTCTTCTTTTGCATCAATGGACCAGAGATTATGTCAAAATTGGCAGGAGAAAGTGAAAGCAATCTGAGGAAGGCATTTGAAGAAGCTGAGAAGAATGCACCATCCATTATATTCATTGATGAAATTGATTCAATTGCTCCCAAGAGAGAGAAAACCAATGGAGAGGTTGAGAGAAGGATTGTTTCCCAACTCTTAACGTTGATGGATGGGCTAAAAGCCCGTGCCCATATTATCGTAATGGGAGCTACGAACCGCCCAAATAGCATTGACCCTGCTCTTAGAAGGTTTGGTAGATTTGACAGGGAAATAGACATTGGTGTTCCCGATGAAATTGGGCGCCTCGAGGTTCTCCGGATCCATACAAAGAACATGAAACTTGCTGAAGAGGTAAGCTAGATTATATAAGGCTTTTTCGTAGTTAATCCCGTCACTCCTACAAAAGTGAATATTCGTACGGCCATTATAACATAAGTGCTTTTATGCAGGTTGATTTGGAAAGAATTGCCAAGGATACACATGGTTATGTTGGTGCTGACTTGGCTGCCCTGTGCACTGAGGCAGCCCTTCAATGCATCAGGGAGAAGATGGATGTGATTGACTTAGAGGATGATACTATCGATGCAGAGATTCTTAATGCCATGGCTGTTACCAATGAGCACTTCCAGACTGCTCTCGGAACTAGCAATCCCTCTGCTTTGCGTGAAACAGTGAGTGTACAATCCTTATTTCTCATTATTCACTTGGGTTTGGTATCTAATGTATTTGCAATCTTGATAGGTTGTTGAAGTGCCTAATGTTAGCTGGGAAGATATTGGAGGCCTTGAAAATGTAAAGCGTGAACTCCAAGAGGTATCTATTCTCTCTTATTTCTGATGGTTATGGCCTTCCAGCTGTTTTGAACTTTGATTATGCAATTGTTTTTATTCTCTCATTTAATTGGTTTATTGCACTGCTTGTCGTGTAGACTGTTCAATATCCAGTGGAGCATCCTGAAAAGTTTGAAAAGTTTGGAATGTCGCCTTCTAAGGGAGTTCTTTTCTACGGTCCTCCTGGATGTGGAAAGACTCTACTGGCTAAGGCTATTGCAAATGAATGTCAGGCAAACTTTATCAGTGTCAAGGGTCCTGAACTGCTAACCATGTGGTTTGGAGAGAGTGAAGCCAACGTACGAGAAATTTTTGACAAGGCTCGCCAATCCGCCCCTTGTGTCCTATTCTTTGATGAATTGGACTCGATTGCTACTCAGGTTTGTAATTAAGAAATCCTGGATTTGTATTATGTAGTTGCTTGCTAATTTCTAACGTTTTCGAGTAACGTCCTCTCTTGCAGAGAGGAAGCAGCGTGGGAGACGCTGGTGGCGCTGCAGACCGTGTGTTGAATCAGCTTCTTACAGAAATGGATGGCATGAATGCTAAGAAAACTGTGTTCATTATCGGTGCAACCAACAGGCCTGACATAATCGATCCAGCTCTTCTCCGCCCCGGTCGTCTGGATCAACTGATCTACATCCCTCTCCCTGATGAGGAATCACGCCTTCAGATTTTCAAGGCATGCTTGAGAAAGTCGCCCATCTCCAAAGACGTAGACCTTAGAGCTCTAGCCAAGTACACTCAAGGTTTCAGCGGTGCAGACATTACTGAAATATGCCAACGCTCATGCAAATATGCCATCCGTGAGAACATTGAGAAAGTAAGCATCCGCATCCCTCGGTTGATTTATACATTTTGCAGAATCAGCATCTCATAATATTGTCCGTGTCGTGTTCAGGATATTGAGAAGGAGAAACGAAGAAGAGACAACCCGGAAGCCATGGAAGAGGACGTCGACGAGGAGGTGGCTGAGATCAAGGCGGCTCACTTCGAGGAGTCGATGAAGTATGCTCGTCGGAGCGTGAGCGACGCGGACATCCGGAAGTACCAGGCGTTTGCTCAGACGCTGCAGCAGTCAAGAGGTTTTGGTTCAGAATTCAAGTTTGCTGAAAATGCTGGTGCTGCTTCTACTGCAGCTGATCCTTTTGCAGCAGCTACTGCTACCAATGATGATGATGATCTTTATAATTAGTTTATTTATTTTTCAATGCTTTAATTATCTTATTATTCTCCCATATTTTTGTTCCCCCTTTGACTTGTGAAGAAGGTGAGGCAATTCTTTATATAGATTAATCTTTTTTTTTTTTTAATTTTCTTTATAATTGGGGAGTGGAGTCAGTCAAGACACCAACAAATTACTGAAGAAGCCAGCACTATCAACCTCTCCATTAAAAAAAAAGAAGAAAAAAAAAAGAAAGAATTTCTTAGTATATTAATTAAATTTTCAAAAGTTAATAGTAAGTGGAAAAGATGTCTGGAAATGCGACTGGGGTTGCAATTTAGAGATGTTAAAGGCCATCCCAAACCCTGTTGGGCTAATCCAGCAAGAACTGTGGTTATCTTTTCGGGCTTTTTGAGTAAGAACTATGTATACAGTTTAGTCCATTTGAATAAGCCCACACATTACTTGGGCCTCCTTAAAACAACAATTTGTCAGCCTACATGTTGAATTTTTCCAATAATAAATCGTTTCAAAGCAAAATAATAAATAAAACAATGGTGCAGCCAATCTTATTAAAATATATCCTTTTTATTGATACATAATTCTTTTAAATTTTTAAATATTTAATTTTACTGTATATACATCCAATTGTAAAAATTACCCTTTCAATTTTAAAATTATACACATTCTCAATAATTCACCAAACAAACCTTAATTGTTCAATCGACTTCACCAACCAAAACTCAAAGTGTTCAATTAATTGACTTTACAACACAAACCTCAATTATTCAGCTGGAATACTACTTAGTTTGTTGTTTCTCAGTATATTATCAAACAGACAATTAATCTGGAATCAAAACTACTGTTTAATTTAGGGCACCCCCACCCCTACCCCATAAGAGTCATGTTCTTGGGGGGACGATTTGAATGAGTTACAATACAATAATTATGAACAACTCTTGCGATTTTTCAATTGGATAAGACATCACCTTTCAGTAATAATATGACCATTTTCTTCAGACTTGTCAGAATTGCACGTGTTACACTATTTTTCACCCTAATTTTTTCGATTCCTAAAATTGTAAAAAAAAAATATATATATATATATATTATTAGTATTACCAAATTACCTTTCTTTGGATCCAGCTATGGCACTATATAGTATATACATACTGATACGAAAACCACGTGTACTTGCGTAGATGTACTATTAATATTTATACGTAATTAATTACCAATTCTGATGCTTAATTCCTAATTAGGTAACTGAAGAAGTACAAAATCCTAATTTGAGTGCATGTAATAAAATCCTTTCGGTGGTTAAAATATTTTAACCCAGCATGCGTCGAGTTTTCACCTCATGCTCTAAATGTTTGGAACCTGACAACGTAAAACCCATAAAACGACTTCACAACCGTATTCTTTTATGAAGGGCTATACCTACTATTGAGAGGGATTTTCGTAAACACTAATACTTGTGTAAATTGAATTTTATGTGTGGTCTCCCTTCTAATCTTATATGTTCTAGGTATTGCTATGGTATTTAAATTAAGGAGATTACATGGTTTATAAGGGTTTATGATGTAAACCTCATTTACAAGATATTAACTCTTTCGTAAATACGTTTTCGTGTATCGTCTCATATATTATTACTGATTGTATGATTAATACATTAGAGGTGGTAGAAATTATTATACTCCTCTATATCGCTTATCGCCCCATCCTTATATCATTTTATATATCATCTCTAGTATAGTACTTTTTTAGTTTTAATGAATGGTATGCATGTTGGAGAAAAGACTTATGTCTGCCTTTATATGCATCCAGAAATTCTTTTTTTTTTTTCCTCTCCTCATAAATCAACATCTCATCATTCATCCCTCACATTACTTTGATATAAAATTCAAATTTAAGTGGCATAGGAGATTAATACACAAAATAATACTTCCTCCTTTCTTCGACACATTTTGCTGTTTTAGGCATCCGTTACAAAGAGTCTCATTTCATTTTATACACACATGAGATATACAATTAAAATATAGTGCCCACATATCTACTAATATAACTACTCAATACACATTAAATAATACTAATAACTTCTTAATTAATACACATGCAAAAACCAAATGTCCCTCTTATAAGATTACATCTAGTGTTGTACCATAAAACTGTGGAACCAACAATTATCAAGAGAGAATAGATGAGACGAGAGAGGGGTTAAAAAAATGGCGCACGAGCGGGGGAGCAAAGAATGGAATAGAAAGAAATTGGTACAATTTTCTTTTTCTAATGATTCTTGCTGTCTCCTTTTCCCATATATGTGCTCAAATACTCACTCAAACCATAAATAAGGAGTATAAAAATATAATAAATTTTAAGAATAGATTCTAAACTCTAAATTTGGAGAGATTCTCGTGTATAATCGGTTTTATGGTGCATTATTTTGAAAAAACTTATTCTTTAAAATACGTAGAATTACTCCACCATTATCATAAAATAACTTTTTGGTTGTATTGAGATGTAATTCCGAGTCTACACTAGTTTTTGCATGGACTAAATGATTAAACTTAAAAATAAAACAATCTATAGAACCCCAAAGTTATATGCATTAAAATTGAAGATTCATCATCTAAAATTAATTTTCATACATAATTAAATAATGGAGAGCTGAAATTAGTAGCCTGTATGATTTATTTCTAGTGTAAGTTTCTTTTTCACACATTTTATTTTATATACATGGTCAACATTCTAATTGATAACATTGTCTTCTTCCTGTATCTTTATATATTTTAATAGCCATGATTGTGTTCATGCTATTTGTCATTTCAATGCATTAAATAACAAAACTCTACTAGGAATATATAAATGTAAGTTTTAAAAATCAAAATTTAGTAATTTCAAAATCCAAACAAAATATAGCTGTAAAGATAATATTTTATTTTTTATTTTTTAAAAAGTTATCACTTTTATTAAATATATTAATATTTTTTATTAAAAATAATACTTCATTACTTTTTATTTATGTTACAAATTGTTAAAAATAATGAATTGCACCACTACCATTTTTAACAATATATGAGTATTACTTTTTATTCAAATATTATCCCATCTTATATATTCATCTCATGGAACTCTTCTCGTTATAAATCTAGTCATAAGTGTTTGCCTTATTTTAAATAATCATTCTTTTTATTATATTTTTATTTAAAAGATTTTGAGTAAAATGTTAAATTTGACACGAGTAAACAAACATATTGGATAAACAAATCTTGAAATCTTAAGGAACTAATATTATTCGCGTATGGTGTGATCAAATTATTTATAAATCATTTACTATAATTATATGTTTACTTTAGGTCTTTTAATGATAGTATTAATTTTATGTCAAATCAATAAATAAAAAATAAGTGGTATATGTGTAAGAGAATATTAATTAATGTAAAATAAAAAATAGTAGGGAAAGAGGAAAAATATTATTTAAAGAAATAATGAACGAAAGATGATTATAAGTTGAGGTTTATTTTGCTTTTATATATATATAGTTATATATATATATATATATAGATGCACATTTTTTTAAAAATGGAAATACATGGTTAAAAATGGGTTGTTAAAAGAGGTATATTATTTAATATTTAATCCAAACATTTTAATATGTTCTTATTCATAGCCAGAACTTTTGTATTATGAATGATCATCTCGTTTAAATGTTGAAGTTGGACATCATTCATCCTTCTAATTAGGAAAACAAATTATCACGTGCACTCGATCCACTATTTCGTTAATTCACATTCAATTTTTACGATTATTAATAAATATAAAATTTATTCCCCTACAGCTTGCTATCGATTTTTTTTTAATTCACTTAATTTTTTAATTTTCTCTCCTTCCCATATTTATAATTATATTCACACTTGTTTTTATTCATCCCACACATATTTTCACCACTTAAAAAAAATATTGCATCAATTAATAACGGTTATCTTAATTTCAAAATTACTACCCACCCAACACACATAACATTATTTATATTTTTATTATCTAAAAATACCAGAATACCCCTAAAAAATCCACCAAATTGGCAAAAAGTTAGAGGAATTGCCCCTTCTTGCCCAATCTCAAAATACAATAAGCAAAAATGCCCGGTTTGATTAAAATGTTGAAAATCTGCCTAATTTTCTTTTAAATTTACCAAAATATCTCTCACATGTGTCAGACACCCATCAAATCACTCAATAATTGAATATTTTAATATTAAAATTTTTTATTTTTATTAATGTAAGTTAATTCTATTTGGTCATACCATTTTTGTTCTATTCGGTTTTTAATCGATCAATTATTTTTGTTATATTCTGTTAATTTTTATTTTGTTATATTCGGTCAATGTCTATTTGTTCTATTCGGTCTTCCAATCGGTCAATTATTTTTGTTCTATTTTGTCAATATTTATTTTGTTCTATTCGGTCAATGTCTATTTGTTCTATTCGGTCTTCTAATCGGTCAATCATTTTTGTTCTATTCTAACAATTTTTATTTTGTTCTATTCGATCAATATCTATTTGTTTTATTCGCTCTTCTAATCAATCAATCATTTAATGATTGACATAATCAATGATTTTTTTCAAAATTAAGTATTTAATTTTAAATAAAAATGATATGTCAAAGGGTATTAATGTCAAATTATATTAAAGTGTACATATTTGCTTTATTAAAAAGGAAGTGCATGGACATTTATGCATAAGCCCCAAAAAGTTATCTTAAATTTGGAAAAATGTAATTTAGGTTAAAGTCAACCGTCAAATTAGGGATAATATATAGTTAGAAATTAGATGGACTAGCTCATCTAATTATTGGGCTCTTCACTTAAGTAAGAGATCCAGGTTCGATTCTTATTGGAAACGAATTAGGAGAGGAGATATAAGAAGGCTTGGAGAAAAGAAAGTAAAAGTGTTTGGTGTACACTAACTACTAACCAATAATATTTATCGATAAAAAATATAGAGTTAGAGATAAATTGTAAAAACTAAAATCTTTGATGGTACATTATTAGAGGAGGGGGAATAAGGATATCAGATCACATGATTGATTCCACCTAATTATCGTTATTAGATAAGAAAAGAATCTTCTTTAAAATCTCCTATTTTTTTCAAGGCATGTATTATGTGATGATTGACCCACGATATCATCCAATTTCCATTCCAATAAAATATTTAAATAATTACATATTTTAATATAAATCCTTCATACTTAAAAATTGTAAAGTACTCATAACTTTAAATATTAATTCTAAATTGACAAAGCTCCTGCGCCCGGGCACGGCATGTGTCTGTGGGAACACAATCATCCCCTCCATATTCTATTTAAACATATGTATTGTTAAGGGTTTAAATTGCAAAGGGGCACGTGTTTTCCCGGGACCAAGAGTCTCACTCTTCTAAATTTATGTATGTTTCGGATTTATTTGGATTTGAAAATGTGAAATCAAAAAATTTGAATTTTGAAAACTAAATAAATAATGATATACTATATATTTTTTTACTTTATGTCATTGATTATAGAGATGGATATAGGTAGGTGTGGTTTATAAATTTTGATTTTTCAAAACCTGAACCGAACAAGAATGGATTTTCAAAACCAAAATTCACTCAAAGTATGTAGTTAAAATATTTTTATGGAATAATATTATAATATTCTAAAATAGTAGGTCAATGTATCATTTCTCATAGATGAGTGAAGAAAACATACTTTTAACTATTATAATAAACATACTCAATCTACCTACTTTTTCTGTCTAACTCAAAGGTAGTTTTTGTATTTTTGCACGTTGATTAAGGAGTATTATTATTTGATGGGTAGTAATTAGTTGTATTAGTGAGTGTGTGGGTCTCATTTTAATTGTACTAGTGGGTGTGTGTGAGTCCGTGTGTGTAATAAAGAAAATGTAACTCTTTGATGGGACGCCCCAAATGAAAAAAAAAAGAACTTTTTGAATGGGACATAGGGAGTATATAACAATTAATCCTTCCGTCCCATCCAAAGAGTCTATTTTTGTCATTTTGGGCGTCCCACCCAAAGAGTCTTCTTTCCTTTTTTATACGCATGAGATCCACACACACCCACTAATACAATTAAAATATGAGACTAAACTCTCATTAATATAACTACTCACTACACATTAAATAATAATACTTCTTAATTTACGTATAAAAAGCAAAAATAACCCTTTACCGGGAACGAAAGGAGTATATTTCAAAACTTCTCACATAAACGTAATCCCAAAGGAGACATTACGTAGAATGGTGGAAGAATGAAGGCGATGTATTTATCTTTTACTATCACATGTGGTAAAGCATAGATATATCATATCTTTGACCTATGGCCCCCCCTCTCTCTCTTCAGTATTGCATATGCTTTTTTTATCTAGTACTATAGCGGTGTAAATGGATAGGGTATGGTACGGGTACGCTCAATTCACATATTATCCACATCTTATTTTTATTATATTTACCCTACTCTATTATTCTCAAATGTATTATCGGGTACTAACCCTTACCCTACTCTATTATCCTCAAATGTATTATCGGGTAGAGTACGTATAATATTCATCGGGTAATGGATAATCCACGGATAAACGGTTATTCGAAATTTTAAAATGGTTACCCTTGTCAACCAAACAATATATCACTCTAAAATACGTAATGATGTAAGAAAATCAAAGTAAATGCAAAAGATTAAAAAAAAAAAAGAAGAAGATTGAGATGTGAGTAGCCTATCTCAATCCCCCAGTAATTAAAATAAAAATTGATATAAAATATTAGAGGGTATCATTTTATTAGTCATACCCTTGAAGTCTTTTGCTTTCTTAAATCAAATAAGCAATGTGATGTACACTAGCATGTGCGTTATAAAGTGGAACCATTTTTCAGATTATACAAAAACATATATGTATAAATATAAAATATAATAAACTATACTAAATATAAAATATAATAAAATATACTAAATATAAAATATAATAAAATATATATATATATATATATATATATTAAGTGGATAATCGGGTAGGGTAATCGGGTATTTTATAAATATCATATCCTACCCCTACTCTCAATATTTTCAAGTGAATACGGGTATTACCCTACCCGATACCCGAATATGATGTACCCTACCCTTATCCGATAGGTATTATCCGCAGAGTATCCGAACCCACGGATAAAATTGACAGCCCTAAATATAGTACCTCAAAAACACCTTTAATGAAATTCAATAATATCTCCAACAACATCAAAATGCTATGCATAAACATCTGAATGACGTTCAATCCATATCCAGCAGCATAGAGAGAGAGAAGCATGAAGAATATAATGAACTATATATATAAAATATGGGGTGTATACATAGTATATTAGTATATGAAATAAAATACAGAATGGATATATATAACATCCCTTCAAAAATATGACTAAATTAATGATATTCGTAGAATATAATATATGATTAAAAAAAAAATGAGAAAGATAGGAAGGGTAGAAACGTAATTAAGGGTGATCTTTGGTGGAGTCATTCCAGCAGAGAAGCATTGCAATGCAGCGGCGGAGAATGTAGAACTTCGCTCTCTGTTTCTTCGCCAATTTGGTGCATTTCTCTCCTATCGATCTTCTGCAACTTTCTTCATTTTCATTTTCGCCCCTCATCTCTTCCTTCTCCTTCAATTCACTCCAACAACTATTTCTACTGCACCGTCTAAAGGGAACTGCATGCTTTATTTATATTGTTATTTCAGTGGGTACTACCAATGCCAAAAATAGGACCACCACCAATTATCTCTTCTTCTAATCCAACATAACCCCATTTCTCATTTCTTAAAAACCCACCCTACTATTTATAATCATGGATATTTTTTTATTAAATTAATTTTATATACACATCATTCTACCTCTAGTTATAATGTGATTTTTATGGAGATCAGTATCATTTTATATGAATTTTCTTGTGAAGCCACCCAATAAACAGACAAAGGCTTGGTAATTAATTTATATTAAATTTAAAAAGTAATAATAAATAAAAGAAATAAAAAAATAGGCGGGTATTATGGATGGGGCCGTGAAACAATACATAGAATTATAAAGGATTTTGGATGTCCTGTTACATTTTGGTGTTACATATTTGTTACACGCGTTAGATGAGTGACACGTATGCGGAGAGGAAAATCTCAACCTTTCCCCTTAGGGTTTATTGTTAGGGTATAGATTAGTTTATCCTACGTGTCAATCATTCAATGATTTGTAACAGGAGATGTAACACCAAAATATAACAGGAGATTCGAACCGATTATAAAGTGTGTAACGTGTATTGTTTAACAACCGTACAATATGGTCAATATTACTGTCTCAAGCTCAAATTTCTGATTCCATATATGGATATTAAATTAAATGCAAATATAATTATTCCATGCTATTATTGCTATCTACTAAATCATGTATCATAATGCTTTTATTTTTGGGAAAAAAAAGTTTTGTTTAAGTATTGAACTATTACTTTATATTAATTATAATTTTAATTTTTTTTATCCGCATCTATTAATGATACTCCTCCATCCCGGGTATTTTTACCCATTTGTACGGACACGTAAATTAACAAGTGTTATTTTTAATATATAATGTAAGAAAAAATATGAATAAATTGAGTAATATTGAGAGAAAAAGTAAATAAAATTATTGGGAATGATGAATAAAGTGTAAAAAGTAAAAAAAAAAATTGTTGGGATTAATGAATAAAGTGTAAAAAGTAGATAAGATGTGTAGTCTATTTTTACAATTAATGGAATGAGTAAAAATACGTGGGACATCCCAAAATGAAAAGTGTATAAAAACATGTGGGACGGAGGGAGTAATTATTTTTACGGATAAAATAAATAAATAAATGTAGGAAAGATGTATTTTATTTTTCCTGTTAATTTTATCATATTATATTCATATTAAAGATCATTATTATTTTTTATTTATGACAAGAATAATTTATAAAATTATTCAAGTGTTTATG
This sequence comes from Pogostemon cablin, assembly GCA_023678885.1. Lineage (NCBI taxonomy): Eukaryota > Viridiplantae > Streptophyta > Magnoliopsida > Lamiales > Lamiaceae > Pogostemon > Pogostemon cablin. The sequence goes on from CM042983.1 coordinate 4,887,948, forward strand.
GAGTATTATGTATTAATTTATAGGCAAAACTTGTGTGATCGTATTGTTTCACGTAAACCCTTACATAGGACGGATAAAAAGTGATATCTAATTGATAAAAAGTAATAATGATGTAATAAACTATTTTATAAAAAATTTATATTATAAATAAAAAGTGATAATATTTTATAACAAAAGTAATAATTAATTACAAAAGCGCCTCACATAAGAGTATCTCAATACAAAACTTGCCTTAATTTTTAAATCATTAGTATCTTGTTTTACTGGTGTTCCCTCCGTTCCGAGTATTTTTACCCTTTTGTACGAGCATGTAAATTAAAAAGTAATTTTTTTAATATATAATGTAAGAAAAAGTAGGGATAAATTGGTAATATTGAGAGAAAAAATAAATAAAATTGTTGAGAATGATGAATAAAGTGTAAAAAAGTAAAAAAAAAATTGTTGGAATTAATGAATAAAGTGTAAAAAATAGATAAGATGTGTAATGTATTTTTACAATTAATTAAAGAAATAAATAAAAATACGTGGGACATCCCAAAATAAAAAGTGGGTAAAAATACATGGGACGAAAGGAGTAATTATTTTTACGGATAAAATAAATAAATAAATGTAGGAAAGATGTATTTTATTTTTCCTGTTAATTTTATCATATTATATCTATTACCTATTATAATAAGACTTGAACTGGTTTGTGGCCAGTTTCAAGCCGGTTCCAGGTTACCACATAATACGTGGCATTTTTTAGAACTTCTCTACCGAAACGTGTCCTCCCTCTTCAATCTCTCCCCCCACCGACTCATCTTCCTCTTCTGATTTCCACATCTTCCTCCTCTCGCGGCGCTCACAATTACTGAACCCGATTTATCTTCTTCTTCGTGCGCATCGTGGGCTAAATCTCGAAGACTCGAATGCTTCTACCATTGTTTCACTCTCCGGCGCCACTCTCATGTTCGTCCCTTTTCTCCCTTTAATATTTTCAAATACCAGTTTCATCGCTCTTTTGTAAGATCAAATTTAAGGCTGCATGCTGTCTTTGGCGTCACAGATCGCCGAAATCAGACCTGAATTAGCCATAGGTATCTCTAATCTTTTCCTCGCTACTTTAATTCCTTTTTAAATATTGTTATCTTGCAAATTGGTCGATGCCCATGTTTTATGTCTTTGCCTCTTTTGTTGGAGTCTCCGCGGTTCGGTGTACAAGATGACAGCACTAAGGTATCTTCAACTACCTCACAGTTGTGCTCCCACGGTAGATTTATCTATTTTATTATAGGTGTCATCTTTTTATGTGTCGTCCATTAGGTGTTCGATGAATTGTTTAAAAGAAATTGTATAACTTCTACAAAATAAAAAATTATTGTGTGATATGTATGAGATTTTGATTTTAATCAGCATGCATTCACCATTATTTCAGTATTTAGTGACATGCATACATATGATAATTCGAGCTGAGTAGCTCTTCGTTATGTCTCTCCGGCTCAGCGGCACAATTGGTTAATTCACAGCTCCATTGACAATGAAGAAGATTGACAGTGCTGGTAATTTTGAAGGTGCGACTTGTTTTCATGGTTCTATATTTTTAATAGTTACCAGATATTGAGACTTTCCAAATTGAAAATAGATTGCTAAAGTATTAAATATTGTTGGAAATTAGGAGATAATTACTGTGATTTGGGGTGGTGGGTAGTAGAAGAGAAGAAGGATTTAGATTGATACTAAGTCTTAAGCATGTGATATCAAAACCACATTCCTTCATCTGCTCTTCTCTCTTCTTCTCTCCTCCATGCAAGGCAGTATTAAATCTTTTGGAATTTGGGTTAGAGTTGTCCTTTATCAGACAATAAGCTTAAAATTCTTATTATGTTATCAGCAACGCCTTAATTCATAATTTAAATTGAAGTAAAATTAATTCATATAATTCAAGTATTCAACTATAATCCGAGTATCATGTCCTTCCATTGGTGGAAATTTGCAAGCACCTAAATAGTGTTATTAATATTTTCTTTTAAATTTAGTTTGAAAACTTTCATGCAGGTTGAAATTAACATATAAAGAGTACAATAAACAGAGACCCCTTTTGAAAGAGTCACAAACCATTGAATATGACATGTTGAGAGATAACAGGTGATGTTTTTTTTTTTATGAATAAAGAAAAAAGCATGATTAGATTTGAATAAATCAAGTTGCCTTTTATTAGACAAAAAGGATTGTGCAAGTCTGTTAATTATAATATTAGAATAACACCTTTTTAACATGGCTGAACAATTTTGAGTTCAACATGGGTGGATTCAAGAGGCAGTAAAACATGAAGGAGAGGGTGGCACAGAAACTCGAGCAACACCTTCAAGCCCTCTCATGGAGGGCCTCACATTTTGCTTTTTTTTTTCCTTTTTGTTTTCGTTAAATATGTTTCTTGCAGGCTTCCACCTCCATGTGCTATTCAGTTAGTTGGTGAGTGTTCAGTTTGAAGAGAAGGCCTTGCATTAATTATTTGTATTGAGTTCTAACCTAGATTCCATGCATATAGGTGGACCAATGTTGTCATACTGAGTTTTCTCTCCTGAGGCCCTTCAAGCAAAAATTCCTCTTGAACATTGTTTAATATTATATGAGGGATGTTTATTTAATATTGAATGTGGTGTTTACATTTATTACTTAATAACTTGAAGGTAATGTATTTCATCAAAAAAGGTATCACATTGAAAAGTTTTTTTTTAGTCAATGTATTACATTTTGTTTAGTATGATAATGGGTATATATAAAGTGTATTCCCTGTGTTTCACTTGTACTCAGTATCTATAGTTATTTCTATAGCCAATCATTTGGGGAACTTCCCACTATCAGGCTTTCACATTAATATCATTATTTCCTACTTAATTTCTTTTGTTGTGCTGATTAGTATCCTAGGACCTTATACTTAAGAGTTGTTTTTATCTTCAACTATTTTCTTTTGAACATTGTTTAGTATTATATGAGGGATGTTTATTTAATATTGAATGTGGTGTTTACATTTATCACTTAATAACTTGAAGGTAATGTATTTCATCAGAAAAGGTATCACATTGAAAAGGTTTTTTTAATCAATGTATTACATTTTGTTTAGTATGATAATGGGGTATATATGAAGTGTATTCCCTGTGTTTCACTTGTACTCAGTATTTATAGTTATTTCTATAGCCAATCATTGTAGTGGGGAACTTCCCATTATCAGGCTTTCACATTAATATCATTATTTCCTACTTAATTTCTTTTTGTTGTACTGATTAGTATCCTAGGACCTTAAACTTAAGAGCTGTTTTTATCTTCAACTGTTTTCTTTTCCTTTTTTCAATTATAGTTATGACATCCAATTGATGCAGGTTTCCACCTCTCTATTTTTTAACCATCATAACATTTGAATTTGAAATACTTATACGAGAGAAGCATGCTTAATTATTGAGAACTTAGATGTCCCTGGTGACATATGTGGGTTGTATTGGCATGTAGGCGACTTGTACATTTAAATGCTTTGACAGTTGTAAGTTTTTAAGACTAAATACCGGATGCTATTTATTTGGCTTCTTTAATACTCCTAATGTGCTGTCATTGATTCTCTATGTATTATGCTTCCTATGATATATGCAGTTTTATGTTTTCAAAGTCTTATTAGTGGATAAGCTGAAGTTACAGAACAAACAGCTTTGGGCCTTGCCACCTTGGAGAATTGATTGAAGCGACAAGGTAAAAAGCCCTCAGAGAATTCGTAGCTCCTATCATAAGGTATTGACGTATTGTAGATATTGCTTTTAATTGACGTGGTTGAGATAGCATGCTTAATCAATATAATATCTAAAACTGACTTCAATTTGAGGGTAAATATACAAAACAAAATTAACTTATAGTTTTGTTTTCCCGGATTATGTTATGTACTAAATATGTGTTATATATATGGAATATTTAATATTATTGTCACATGTGAGAATAATAATTAATGAAATAAAAAAAAGAGTGATAGTTAGGTTTATGAAGCATGGCTTGGAGAATACCATGAATTGTGGGTATAATAGTTATGCCAATTGCTTCCACTTGCTTAGATCCCCCATTTTTGTTCTTTCGTTTTGAATCACACTCAACCAATGGACGTTTTCTCACTACTCCTGCAATTCAATTTTGACAAAAAACCAAATAATTGTTTAAGAAATATTGTCGAAAAGGGAGGTTGATCCATCCATGTAGATTTCTCCACTATTTTTTGGCGTTGCTGAATAATATGATATGATTATACAATTCTTTTTAATAAAGAGAATAAAGAACTCAGCAGTCGTTACATTAATGGCAATCCAAATGAATTTTTCCGTGATCGTTTGTTTAAAGCCATGCTGCAAAGATAGCCGAGAAGGTTGGTTTTTTCTTTCCAAAAATATGAGATCTTTTCGATGATTTCACATTCTTTCTTTTTTTTAATTCGTTTTTCTAGGAAAAATAATGAAAGCCCTTTTCATGTTTTCATTTGAGGTTCATTTGGGTTCTTCTCTGATGTGATTTGCTGGTATATATATATATAATCCTTGATAATAACTAAAAAATAAAATAAATGTAGAGCGATTTAGAGTACCTTTTAGATGAGCTGCACAAAAGATTTTTTGTCATGCATTGTTAGATCTTTCAAAAGTAGGGGCAATACTTTGCACCCAGTGGATTGGGTCCTCAGTCATTCCTTAATTTGGGTTTTCAATTGTTTTTGCCAAGTTCTCATCATTTGCACTCCTGTAACTCTCCATTCATAAAGAAAATAAAAATTTAGCACTGTTGAGTGTTGATCCTGTCTAATATGCTTCCAGTGAATCTAATCTATTCTCATTGTATTATGACTGAGGGCAAATTAAAGTAGAGAATTCAAATTAGTTGTTGTTTAAGCATATTCACTAAATATGCAGACTATTGCATATACTCATCCGTCTAATGATCTAAAGAAATTAGATGCAGAAAAAAATACTTTTATTTGCTACTTGGGATCCATTGTTAATCTCGGTAAGCGAATGAATTTTGCATCTGATTTGTAGCTTGAGTTCATAAGCTAGAAAGAGCTATGTATTTGAGCTCAAAATATATAGTTTGAAGTAAGCAGTTGATCACGCACACATTGATATAATGCAAGGGAAATTAAATGTTCTTTGTGTGTGTAGACATTCATATCAATAGAAAAGTACTACTTATTTTTTATATCTGCCATGAAGCTTTAATTGTTGCATATGATATTTTTCAAGAGACTCTAGACCTAGGATATTATAAGGTGATGATTGCCTTCCAAATCTAGATTGAGTTTTTGATCTTGCAAGAATCGCAGTTTTGCGTTATGGGGTTAATGGACTTGTCATTGATCCATATAATGAACTTGATCATCAACATCATGTCAGTCAGTGATTAGCCTTCTTTTCAATCTAAAGAAGTTTGTAATTGCATCATCTTAAAAATGCAATGCCATTACTCATTTCTGTTGCATTTTCAATACTTGAATGGAAATACCCATTTTGATTAGGTTTAAGATCATATTCATAAAGCTCTGCATTTTTTTTTCATCTCCATTTACTTGTTAATTTCTTAACATCTTCAGCTGACCACAATCCTCAGATAGCCCTGTGCTGTGAAATAAAGTTAATTTCGATTCTTATACTCTTTATGTGATCAATGATGTATTCTATTGTTGTGGTGTAATGCATAACTTACTTGATAACAGGAACAGATTATGTGAGTCTGATGTTGACAAAATTTAAAATAAAATTACTCAACATCATTCATGTCATGTTTAGTTTGCTGCGTGCTTTACGTTTGATTTCCATCTTTCTGTGGCAGTTGCATAACTGGGTCGGAGGTCCTCCAAATATAAAGACATCAATGGGAGTACAAATTTCTTGAACAAATGAGATAATAGAATTGTTGTCCACCGAAACAGGGACCTAGAGGCTGCCGTTTTGGATTTAGTTCAGGTTTGCATACAGTGGCTACATCATTACAAGTTAAACACTATTAGATCATTATGTAATGTACATGTAATGAAACATTCTCTTACTTTTTATTCTTATTATCTCATTTGTATATAAAATTACAGTATCATTCTCACTTATAAAACTAAGCATAAATTGTCTGGGCTAGCACCTCAGCAATGAGGTGCACAATTACCTAGTTCATATTAAAGATCATTATTTTTTTTATAACAAGAATAATTTATAAAATTATTCAAGTGTTTATGGAGTATTATGTATTAGTTTATGGGCAAAACTTATGTGAGATCGTCTTGTCTCACGTAAACTCATATATAAGACGGATAAAAAGTGATACATAATCGATGAAAAATAATAATGAAGTATTTTATAAACAATTTATAGTATATTATAAATAAAAAGTTATAACATTTTATAACGAAAGCAATAACTAATTATAAAAGTGTTCTAGGAGTATCTCAATACAAAACTTGCCCTAATTTAAATCATTAGTATCTTGTTTTACTTGGGTTCCTCCACCACATGGTATAAACTTATATGTATATATGACCTTTATTTGATGAATTTATCTAGTTGTTGTACCAATTTAATTAGAATTTCTAAAACCTACAAATTTTATTAATGGAGTGTATTGTTATATATCCCATTAAGATTGTTCTTCATTGAATTTAGATTTGAATATTAATATGACTACACTGAAATGGATCATCTTAAAGTCATAATCCCATTCTGAGTTTAGAATTTACTAATTGAGTTAAAATCTTATTTCTCGTCAAATGTGAATTCGACTTTTATAATTCGTCTTTGGTTATAAGACATAAAATCATTTTAACTCTCACTTAATATTGATTAGTTTGGCTCTTCCTTATTACTCTACACAATTTAAAATACAAAAAGTAAAAATTAAAATACTACCAACATTTGTATTCCACTATTTGCAAAATCCGAAAAGAATCAAATTGATGGGTCGACATCTCGAAATTGTGGTACCATGTACAACGTCAAATTGGAGACAATTAATGGTACTACTGTGCTTGTAGCGAAGCATCATCAATCAGGTTTAAATTTGTTTGACACCACGAAATATATACATGAATAAAGAGTAATAATATTTTAATTAAAAAAATAATATTCTATTGATAAATAATAATAATAATAATAATGTTTTAATAAAAAATAAAATTCATGAAAAGTGATAATGATGCATTGAATTAGTATTTTATAAATAATTTATAGTATAAGTAAAAAGTGAAAATTTAAAGAAAAGTTATAATTTATTTAATAAAAATTGATAACTAATTAAGAAAACGAAAAATGAGGGACTGTCTTATACAAATGTAGCCCTATTTTGTATGAGTTGGTCTCTTGTGAGACGGGTTATTGGTGAGACGGATGTGAGACGGGTCAACCCATTACTAAAGTATGCTTATTTGTGGTTAAAGTGTGCTTATTTGTGGTTAAATTGTGCTTATTTGTGGTTAAAGTATGTCGATAATAAATCAAATTATAACACACTAACATCATATTTTAATACATAATCCAACATACTTTAAAAAACATACATTAACAACCATTTAACATACTTTATTTAAATAATCGACATACTTTAACACGTCTCACAAACCGTCTCATGAAGGTAGCGTCTTACAAGAGACTTTGTCATTTTGTATTACTTAAAAATATTATATAAAAGTTAATAAATTTAGTAAAATAATTACATTTTCTTAATTTCCCATGAAAAACAAGTGTTCACTCTCTATAGGGACTAGGGAGGAAGGAAGTAATATTAGTAAGCTATTATTAAGAGTAAAATTGTACGTGAGCTAAGGTTGAAAACATAATTATATCAAAATAACCAAAACTAATTTCTGAATTAAAAAATTAAATGGATACATAAATTATTAGTACATACACGTTCTCAAACACTAAATGTTAGTCATATTTGATTGTTTATTAAGTTTTTGAAAGACTTCAAGATGATAATATTGCTTTCAATTTATATTTATCACAGGAATATTAAAACTTGGGTAAATGAGTAATTCCTCCGCCCATAGAAATTGTGATACTTCCTCCGCCCTATCTCATTTTAATAGTTACATATTTTCTTTTTGGAGTCTCATCCTAATCGTTATATTTCTTTTTTTAGCATATGTGATCACACAAATTAATTACTTATCTCTCCATGAACTCACATATCACACTAATACACCTGTCAACTTTACATTAAAATATTATTTCACTCACCTCAATACACATTAAAATACTATATTCATTAATCCACGTGCAAAAAACAAACGTAACAACAAGGACGGGACGAAGGGAGTACTTTCCTTTCTGAATTGTCTTACAGAAGTTGTGATATTTCCTTTTCAAGCACATGGACCCACACAAAAAATATTACTATATTCACATGGGGCCCACACACACCACTAATACACCTACCCAATATACATTAAAATATTATATTCTCAACCCACTTTCCATTAAAATATTATATTCTTTAATCTCCGTGTCAAAAAAAATTGTTACAACCTTAATGGGTCGGAGGGAGCATTAATTATAGCTATAACACTTGATTGAAAATGTAACCCGAAATTTTTTCGTGAGACGAATAAGAAACGATATACTAATATTTTAATAATAAATAATACTTGAATTAATAAAAATAATAAATGTGCATTGAATCATTTTATAAACCATTCGCGATAAGTAAAAAGTAATATTAACTATTTAACCATATGTAAAATCAGCATTACACACGCTCATAATTTGCACCTTTTAAAAAATATTAAAGAAAAATTGAACGCAACAAAAACTCATGGAATTAAAAATCTTAATAATTAAAAAAAAACACACACACATTATTAGAACTCCTTTTCGATTAGTCCAATATCAAATCAAAACAATAAATCTTTCAATCATAAAACCTGTAGAGTGGATGTTGATCTCCAAAAGCGACATCGTAAATATAAAGGTAAAAGTAAATGCAAAAATAGGACAATAAGACACACACATTACTAATACAATTAAATGATTGGATCCACACCCCCATTAATACAATTATTCACTACACATAAAATAATAATACTTCTTAATCCACGTGCAAAAAGCAAACGGACACATTGATAATAGACTGAGGGAATAGTTAATAGTTAAAAATGATGATAGTGTTATGAACCGTAAAATTATTTTATCGTGAAATAGTTTCATACTGGCAAAAAAAAATACTTCCTCCGTCCATCCTCAATGTATCCATTTACTTTTTGCACGTGTATTAAAGAGTATTATTATTTTATGTGTAGTAAGTAGTTGTATTAGTGGAGAGTGTGAGTCTTATAGTCCAAAAAGAAAAATAGATAAATTAAGGAATAAACGACTTAAAATGATAAAATGAATAGATTGATAATGGACGGAAGGAGTATAAAAGATAGCAGGAGAAAGTTATCAAAAACGTGATTTAGAGTTGCACGATTTGGACATTATCCGTTTAGTCTTGGGTGGGAACGCGTCTATGTCGTGGCTCATGTGTGGACCACATAAGTCTCATGCATAATAGCAAATTCTCCAGTCATAAATAATTAATGTAGTAATTAATACCATGACAGCTTTATTTTCCATCTGGAAACTTACTTTCACAATTAAATTTGGTATATAACCCGCCAATTTTATTTTTAAATATTTAATTTAAGGCAAAAGATTTATAGGAGAGGATCTTATGAAAATCCTTCAATGTGATGTATAAATAATGATAGTCTTCATGAATAAAATGATAAAAATAATAATGATGTTGTGAATTATTTACAAATAAAATTTTATACAAATAAAAATTGATAACATATAAAAAAAATAATAACATATTTAATAAAAAATATTTCACATAAATTAAAGAGAGAATATTATTGTTACATGTGTAATGAAAATAATTATACTCCCTCTCATATGGCTAAATATAGTGTGCACCCGGGTGCACACGAAGCTTCGTGTGCACCCACGTACAAATATAAGCAAAAACATATACAATTATGAGTAACAATGTATACAATTTAATTGTTAATTTTTTTAATAAAAAATTGAGTATAAAAAAATGTACAATTATTAAAATACATGTATACACTATTGAATAAAAAGTTATACACATATGAATGCTTGTTTTTTTAATGAAAAACTTAGTGTGAAAAAAGTATACAAATATTACAAAACACGTATACAAAAGAGAATAACATGTATACAAAATAGAATAAAAAGTTATACAAATATGGGTGCAAGGGTACACCCGGGTGCACCTAATATACACTCCTCTCATATTTACGTTTACCTAAAAGATACATAATTTAAGAAAGGTTAAATTATAAAGTATGTTATGTGTGTTAGGTGAGAATGATATTTTTGAAATTAAGATAACTTTCTGAGATTATTAGTTGACGTGATTTTTTTTAGTAATGAAAATAAGTGTGTGAGGAACGAAAATGGAAAGTATGAAAATAAGTGTGAGACGAAATGAGTATTAGTTTTCACTCAAAAAGGTATACTGTATATGCAATACTCCCTCCGTCCCGTTCTTATAGTTACGTTTGCTTTTTGCACGGAGATTAATGAATATAGTATTTTAATATGTATTGAGGTGAGAGAAACAATAATTTAATGTAAAGTGGGTAGGTGTATTAGTGAGATGTGTGGACCCATGGAGAGAGAAGTAATTAATTTGTATGGGTTTCATATGCTAAAAAGGGAAATATAACCATTAGGATGACACTCCCAAAATGAAAATATGTAACCATTAGAATGAGACGGATGGAGTATATTTTAAATATGGATTGTTAACTTTCTGAAAAAATACTAAGTACTCCCTCCGTGCGCCCCAAAGGTGGACATTTGCTTTTTGCACGTGGATTAATGAGTATTATTATTTAATGTGTAGTTGGTAGTTGTATTAGTGGGGTGTATAGGTCCCATAAATTTATTGTATTAGTGATGTGCGTGGGTCCCATGTATTTAAAAAGGGAAATGTGGACCTTTAGTACGAACGCCCAAAATGGCAAAATATTCACCTCTCGGGCATACGGAGGGAGTATTATTTATCGTTATCATTGTTGCCACATTTGGTATTTTAAATTCTGAAACAGCTACTCATGGACTGCCCTTAAATTAAAGGCTGTAAAATGTTGACTTGATCGAACAAGATGATTGTAACTGTAAGTCTGGACTAATTGAAATTTCGACGGAAGTAGATAGTGCTTTTCATTCATCAACTTCTGTACAATTTTTTTTTCTTTTCTTTCTTATTTAATGAAAAAATTAAAAAGATTAATTATTATTAGAAAAACTACAAACACAAATTATTTATCACATTTATACATTGTTGCAAAACATATTCAATGGGCAACCGTTATAAAATAACTTGGTCGTTGGATATATTCTACAACAATACTTAAAATATGATTCTTTTATACAATTTTCAAAGGTGAAAATTAATTCACCATATATATGAAGTTCGTAATTTTCTTAAAACCTAAAAAAAATCAAGTTATAGAAATTCAATACTGTATTTCTTGGTGTTACTGATCTTCAAATTCAGTCTTTACCCAAATATTTTTAACATTACTGGACTTCGAATAGGCCCAATTATTCCAGTGCCTATTTAATAACTATAAGTCACTGAAGTTATTTCTAAGCCCACGAAAACGTAATAAAAGATGACGTCTGTTTTTTTTTTTTTTAATTAATACTCCATTTAATTTAAGAAATTAATAATCAATTTTAAAAGTTTATCATGGGATACCCTACTTAGCTCTTGTGACACAGGAATATGTGAGACAGGCCGAATTATTATTAAAATATTTATTATATAGAAAAATTATGTTTATAGTAGTTAAAGTATGTTAGTAGTGAATTATACTATAGTATCTAAAATTATTTTTAATGCATTATTCGTCATATTTTAAAAATGAGTTAGTCTCCTATAAATTAAGTTTACAATGTAAACCTTGTGGTCCCCTTGTAAACCTTTGTAAACTTGGGATACCATTATTTAAACACTCTACCTGAATATAGGGTATACTAGGATTGGTGGGGGACCACAAGTTTACACCATGAACCCGATTCACATGAGTGTTTACCATTAAAAAAAATATATTTTAACAATAAATAAGTAGCGTATAATTTACTTATATAACAATCCTAATTTAATATATCTCACAAACTGTTTCACATAAGCACGGTCTCATAAGACTTTATCATTATAAAATATCCCTGATTTTTTATTTTAAATATAAATATTTCTGATTAAAAAATATTTTGATCTTTGAAAATTAAACTGTATATTAATTTTTTTAATTTAATTCACTCTCTCGTGAGATCGCACTTAAATAAAACGAATCGCATGAGTTAGATATTCCTTCCATCCCACCCAAATAGTAAAAGTATCTGGATTAATGAGTATAATTATTTAATGTGTAGTGAGTAGTTGTATTAATGAAGATGTGGACCCTATATTTTAATTGTATTAATGGGTGTGTTTGAATCCCATTTGTATAAAAAATGAAATTTAACTCTTTGGATGAAATGCCCGAAATAAAAAAAAATGGACTCCTTAGGTTGACGGAGAGAGTATAAATCATGAATTCAAAACCTGATTCATTATTTAGATAGCTAAAATGTAAAAAGGTTAAAGTGTGATTAATTAAATACCTGATTTATAATTTATTCAAACCATTGCATCTAAAATTTATTCCTTATAATTAGGTATAGTTTCTACTCCTACAGAGTGCCACTCATGCGATGCTTATATTCTATTACATTTTAATATTACATCATCTTTATATACGCTATATGAATAATACATGTGGTTAGAGTTGTTATGTAAAACGAGTTGTTCAAATACTCGGCTCGACTCGACTCGAAAAAGCTCGAACTCGACTCGTGTCTATTCGAGCTAGGTTATATACTCGTTTAGTTAACGAGCCGAGCTCGGCTCGGCTCGTTAAGGCTTGAAAATAATAATTAATATTATTAATTATTAGTATTATTTAATTATAATAGTATATAATAAAATAAATATTTTAAATATAATAAAAAATATATACTCCCCCCGTCCCCTTCAAAGAGGGTATTTTTTTCATTTTGGTCGTTCCACCCAAAGAGTCTCATTTCCTTTTGTTACACACATGGGACCCACACACTCCCACTAATACAATTAAAATATGGGACCCACACTCCCACTAATACAACTACCCACTACACATTAAATAATAATACTGCTTAATTCACGTGCCAAAAAATAAAAGGGTCTCTTAATGAGGGACGGAGGGAGTACTTAATATTAGGTTCGACTCGCCTCGATTCGATAAGGCTCGAAAATTCAATATTTTTATTTAACGAGCCGAGCTTGCTCGAATATTTTTCTAGTCGAGCCGAGCTCGTATATAAGCTCGTTACCTTAATGAGTCGAGCTCGAGCTCGGCTCGATAAGTACTCAAGCCAAACTCGAGTATGGGAGCTCGAGCTTGACTCGATAAGTATTCGAACCAAGCTCGAGTATGGAGAGCTCGAGTTCGCTCGGCTCGTTTAACACCTCTACATGTGGTAGGAAAATCTAAATAATTTACCTTGGATAGATATTTTCCTTTTGAAGTAAGATTTTGTCTTTTAATTGCGTATCATTCATCCAATAATTTAAAATGAAAAATGTAATATCAAAATATAAATTACCTTAGATTGATATTTTCAAAGTATAGATTTTGTCTCTTAATTACATATTATTCATCCAAAAATTTAAAATAAAAAATATAATATCAAAATGTACCCAAACATTGCATAGATAACGCAAAAAAATGTTACACAAAATCACACAAAAATTTGAATGGTGGAATAAGATAACTAACGTTATTAATAATTTAATACGCGTCACCCATATAATTTAATTAATACATATTACACGACAATTAAGGTGCGTTTATTAATCAGACAGATGCCGGCGGCACGGAATCAGGAGGGTCCGGCACAGAAACCACCCGGCGGCCCCTCTCGGAGCGGCTGTTCTCGGCGAACTTAAGGCTACCCTGATGCAACCCCCTATCCTTCTCCTCCTTATTCCACTCCTTCCCATAATAATACTCTTCACTCCACTTCTCACTCGCCGGCAGAAACATGCTCCCCCACTGCGGGAAGTGCACCGCCGCCACCGGCAGAGTGCACGCCACGATCATGATCCCCATCAGGCTCAGCCCCGTCGCCGTCGAGTACTTCGAGCTCGTGAAGAACAGCAGCTGGGTCAGACCCGACCCGAAGTTGCCGCCCGCCCCGGTGAGGCCGGAGATGGCTCCGAGGGAGCGGCGGGAGATGAAGGGTATGATACCGAAGGTGGCCCCACAGGCGGCCTGAGCTCCGATGGAGAAGAGAATCATGGATGTGATGGAGAGGGGGAGCGTGGAGGCACGCCCCAGGCAGATGCAGAATACGCCGCCTAGGGTTTGGAGGATCCACAGGTTCCAAAGGCGGCCACGCATGCCCCACCGCCGTGCCGCCATGTCGGACATCAGACCTCCGGCGGGTCGAGATACTATGTTGGCCATGCCGAATGTGGCCGCTATTGTTCCCGCCGTGTGGAGATTCAGATTAAACCTGGATTCAATTATAATTCGTTTTAATTGAAATGTAATTACGTGCAGAAATTGTGAGAATTAACCTGAATTTTAGTGCGTTTCATTATGGTGCTATGTTTCTTGTTTTATCATTAGATGTTGTCGCTTACAGTGTCAATTCATAATGGTTTTCAATAGAATTTGTAACACGAAAATGCAACCGTGCGGTATTATACCTGTCGTAGAAATACTCAGCGATGACATTATCCGTGGTTAATTCTACGCCCAACGACATGCCATACAAAAGAACAAAAATCCAAGTTCTATAATTTGTAACGGCGTACCAAAGAACCTGCAAAGTAGATGGAGTAACTTTTATTAATACAGTTTAAAATGTACCATTTTTACGTACCATTTTTCAATTTTCTAATTTCACAGGATGAGAACGACTCGATGCTTTTACAGAATTATGAGACAATTGTTTTTGAACAAAATTGAAGCAAAATTGGAAGATGTCTTTTGGTTTATGAGCAAAGTAAAAAATATGAGAATCTACTCATAATTTAGTTAAAGGAGTGTCTAATTTCGTAAAGTTTAGAAGAAATGAAAACAAAACCTTGGAAAATTTGTCTTTAGGGACATCTCCTTTGTTTTGAAGGGCAACAAGATTTCCATCAGGAAGATCTTGTCCTAAAACCAAAACCAACAATCCCATCACAACATGCATCCACCCCGGAACAAAGAAGGCAATCCTCCACGCCGTAAACGGCGTCGCTCCGGCTCTCTTGATCACCTCAAACAGCAGCGGCATCAGCAGCTGCGTAGCGCCGCCGCCCATATTCCCCCACCCGGCCGCCGTCCCATTCACCAGCCCTATAATTTTCCCATTAAACATGGTACTCATCCAGAACTGGCACGACACGAACGTCGCCAAAGAAAACCCAATCATGAACCTCACCGCCACGTATCCGCCGGCCGACGACACGAACGACATGCAGAACACCGTCGGCGCCGATATCATGATCAGGAACGTGCAGGCGTATCTGGGGCCCAGCAGATCGCACGCCGCCCCCATAGCCAGACGGGAGAAGATGCTTCCGGAGACGGAGGCGATGGCGGCGTTGCCGATGTCCGGCTTGGTGAGGTTGAGGTTGTCGCGGATGATGGGGACGAGAGGGGCGGCGGCGAAAGTGGAGACGAAACAGGTGAAGAAGGAGATCCAGGAGAGGTGGAATGTTCTCATGTGGGGTTTGGAGAATGAGTAGATTTTGAATGTTTTGGCTTTGTGCTCTGAATCTACTGGTAGTTTGAATCTGGCGGTGGGATCTGACGGAATTGTTTCGTCTCCGGCGACGGAGAACGCGAAGGACTGTTCTTTTCCGGTGACTCCATGCATGGAGCTCCCCGGAGAGCCTATTTCATTTTCACCCATTTTTGTTGGCTATTGAAAGACTACTTTCTGATCATGACATTTTCTCAATTTTAGCCCATATTTATATACTCCATAAACTATATAGTATATTTTTTATATTTATATTCAATTGTTCATTAATAGCTAACAAACTCATATAATCAAACTTTTATTTTGTAGCACTCTCTTATACTCATGATAGTGTTATATTTTATTAAATAGGCCTTTTAAAAAATATATTATTACATCTCTATTAGATCCATATAAGATAATTAATTATCACACACACTTGTGTAAATTGGGTTTACGGTGTAAACTTGTGATCCCTTTCAATATACTCTATGTATACACCCCATGGCCCACATAAGATATTATCGTGGATATATGGTGGAAATTTTGTGATATTTTCATCATTGTTGTTGATTTTGTCGGTTTATTCATATTCCAATCTGATATTATTTTCAGTATAAAACAACAATATACAATACACATATATGCAGAGGCGATCGAAACATGCAAAATAATTTCAAAAGAAAAAAGGAACTTAGAAAGCAATGCACAAATTTTATTGATCAGAAAATAAATCAGCCATTAAACTCGGGTGCTGAAGAGGAGTAGAAGAACACAACACATTTTCTTCTTTACTTTCAGTAAAGCCAAAGAAACTCTATAATTTTATTTTTACGAAGGAGATGATGAAAAAGGTTAAGTGCGATTTTTACGAAGGAGATGATGAAAAAGGTTAAGTGCGGAGTAGAGGGAAAAGATAGAACGATGGAAATTGAAGGCAGAGAAATATTTGAATATAATTGTAGTAACCGTAGGGCGGCATGAATTTCCGTTTGTGAGTAAAATACAATATTTGTATTTCTGTTCGGAGCATCACTCTGGCACTGCAGCGCAACCACAATTGCCACCCTGATGCTCCACTTCCTTTAGTTTTGTCATTTACCAGTTGTTCTACAAAGTTAAGATATATTCAAGGATGAAAATATCTTGAAATTTTCACGATATATCCGTTTTTTTAGAGTACCGATATCGATATTGGAGAAAAAAATATTTCTTTTCTGATATCAAGGAAATATCGGAAAATATCAGTAAAAATGTCGATATTGATTTGTCACAGTTCAAATTTTTCTAGATATTGAGATATATCGAGGATATATCGAAAATATTGAAAAATTATCTATAATTTTTTTAAAAAAAATTATTTTTTGTTTTACTTTTACTAACCAATTACTTTTTTTTTGTTATTAATACGTTTAATTTTAAAAAATAAAAAATAAAGCAACAATTGCGTGAAACCATCTCATGGTAAGATTGTTTTACGTTTGATTAATTAATTATCACTTTTTATTAAAATTGTTATCATTTTTCATTAAAATTATTATGACCATATGTTGAGAGTGTAAATTCACGTGTTTTGGGCTCGGATTTGTGTGGAAGTTGAGTATGATTTGGTCTATTATCAAGACAAATTGGGTTGTTTATAGAAAATCCATGAATCAGAGGCTACTGAGGCGTTTTGAGCATATTTATACAGGAAAACAGGTTTTAAGGGCTCGGAATTGGAAGACACGATTTTCGAGGTATTTTTCGAAGGTTGTTCGACCTCAGAGGCTTGTTCGACCATCATCATTGTGGTCAAACAAGGGGGGTCAAGTCGAGCAAAATGCCCAAAAACTTACAGAAGTATTGCTCGACCAAGGGAGGTCGTTCGACCAGAATCCTCCTGGTCAAACACCATAAGGGCATTTTGTGCTTCGAGGGACACAAAACGGAAGTTGAGAATCTCAAAGTCAGAATCGGGAAGCACTAATTTTGAAATAGTAGCATTGGCAAGAGCGGAGACGAAATCGAGATTATTCAAGGACAATCAGGTTAATGTTTGCTGACACAAAGTTGGGTACCTAGTAAACCCACATTGAGTTCTCATATTACTCATTCCATAATCCATCACAAATCACATTTTAGTCATAAACTTATAAACAAAGAGTCACTATTCTCTTCCTTAATGGGATCCCTAAAATGCAATATTCTTTCTTGAATGTTATTGATAAAATCAATTTGCACCTTAGTTTGCTTGGCAACTTTTAAAATTTGAGATTAAAAAACTTTTAAAGTGTGTTGCGTATTTTATTAAATTAAATTTGAAATTTTCAGTTCTACTTAAATAGATTTATTTTTTATATGCTTTCCATATTTTTTAAAAAATTAAAATTTATTTAAAATAAATTAAAATAAAGGGTAAAGGAAAAGTGAGTATAAAATTTTTGAATTTTGGATAAAGTCTCCTGTACAGAGTGAGATGTTTATAAACGTGTTAAAGTATGAAGTATATAAATAGAGTTAAAGTATATTTTTTAAAATATGATTTTAGTATGTTATAATATAATAATAATTTATTAAAGACATTTTAATTATGGTTAATTATGATTAATATGTTTGTCACTGTAGTAAAGTTAAGATTAGTGTGCTATTTTTGTAACTTGTACTCGTTTGTTTATGGTAAATCTCATACCCAATAGCAATTATGTTCTTAAAAAAAGACATATTTTAATTATCACAAGTGAGTATACCTTAACGAGAATATTAAAAGTTGCTGTATTTGATGCTAGCATTTTGGAACGAGGAAGAAGTATATTCTGCAGTTATATTGATTCACCCTTTCAATGTTCTAAGAGTTTCTTTTTTTATATTAGTTTTGTCTTAATTTGATTTGTATTTTCCAAATTGTTGAATCTTTGCCGAATCAAGATTAACATGGCACAAAACAAAGATATTATTGCATTAATGATTTGACCCGCCTTATTAAATAAATTAGACGTTACCGTTTCATTCTATTTCGAGTATTTAATTACAAGTACTTTTTATTCTTATTATTTATTATTAAAAGGCAAGAGTGAAATTCTCATTACCGGCCAACCATAATCCTGATTAACGTAAGACTACTAGGATTAGAATTGGTCATCTTGCAAGTCCAATCAAGAAAACTCTTGATACATATAATCAATCGCAAAAATGATGCAAGTCAATTTCACATAGGTTTTAATGGAATCGTGTTATTCTTTAAACCATGATATATATCAACCCGAATGTTATTTTGCTATTTCTTTTTAATAAATAATTATGGAGTTACTTTTTTGTGTCTCTCTACCCACAAAATGTATAAGAATATAATATTTTATTTGGCTAAGTCACTTGGTTGGGTGTTCCCACCAAATTTAATTGGTGAAACCGCCACCTAATTCTCAATTTCAAAATTTTCACTGCCTTTTTTTTTATTTTTTTCCTATTTTGTTTTTGTTTTTTGTATTTTTTAATTTAATATTACGAGTATAATAATTATAATTCCACCCTTAGGCAATGTTTGTTTACGGTTTTTAAATTCAGGTTTTGGTTTTCAAAATACACATCCACATTTTAAAAACCACCCTTATATATGTATATATATACATACTACATCCTCTCTCCTCAATCAATACACTTTCTCTCTTTATATCTTCTCTCTCATTTAACTTTTTAAATAAATTAATACATCAATTTGACATAAAGTTAAAACTCACCCTACTCAAAACCCAAAACAAACATAGAATATACTATTCTTGGTTTTCAAACCACACATAACCTCAAACCAAACATCACCTTATAGTTTATAGTATATTTTATCCTAGTAGTTTAGGACATAATTTAGCCCTAGGATTTACGGTTAATTCTAAGGGTATATTTCACTTCTAGAATTTAGAATATAATTGTAATTTTATCTTTGTAGTTTATGATATATTATATATATCGCTGTTGAGAGTGGAATTTCACGCATTTTATGTGTGCACATTACACCATTTTGCTTAGGAAATTGATCGTTTTTGCATGGAATTGTGTATGTTTAAGTATTTACACGATTTTAAGGCTATTAAGGTGTTTTTGTGAGTTTCGAAGGCAGAAAACAGGGTAAAACAGGGCAGGATCGGAAGAGGAGCAAAACAGACCCGGAACGGCCCAGCTCGGGAGCAGCTCGGCGAGCCGCTCGAGCCGAGCTGGGTGCCGAGCGGCGGTAAACAGTGCCGAGTGGGGTCCCACTTGGACCCCAGTGACGTGGCCAGTACGTGGCAGGCCGCTCGGCTGGGTCCAGACCCCGCTCGAGCCGAGCTGGGTGCCGAGCGGCCCAGTTCAGAGCCCAGACGGGGCCTGTTCGATTCAACACTGTATAAATACCTTCCAGACGCGATTCTGATGCAGATTCGTCGCGAAAACAGCCCTGCATCCATCTTAGAAACAATTAGGGAGATCGAGACGTCAATCGGAGAGAGCCCAGCCATAAACCATCATCAATCCACACTCCTTTCATACCCATATCAGATTACAACCTGATTTCACCATCCATCCAATTCCACAAGGGTTCCAAGTGCTAATCGAGGGAGAATCAAGCGATTGAAGAGACGGAGAAGGAACGTGAGATTGCTCCTACACTAGGGTTTCACAATTCTTATCTATTCCTTTCTATTACTTTGATTATTGTTATGAATTGCTTAGCCATGAGGATTGCTTGTAATCTCATGGGCTAATTTCCTATACAGTTCTAGGGTTTGATGGATTGATTTAATTGACTTGGGGATTTAGACCAAAGATTGGGATTTTATGCAGTTGAGCTTTTGATTTTACTTATTTTACTAAGACATGCTTTTCTGCTTCGTAACGTCTTCATAATACATTCATGACATCCGCTATAATGCTTGGATTATTGTGTTAGCTTGTGTGCGTTCATGATTGGTATTGTCTATCTGTTAGAGATTAGAGTAGCTCCGCTATAAGCACTTTAATTTCATGAACTGGTTAATCAAATACTTGATTTGTTTAGTGGAACAATGCAATTAGACAATCAAGTAGGAAGTGAATAGAACCTTGTAGTAATTCCAGAAAATATCTTGTTAGTCAGGCTTACCATCCGGAGGTATTGTTGCTTGCTTTGATTAGTATCTAGGAATAAGGCTTGGTAATATTTGCGCACCTTAGGATTTAAACCAGATTAGACTGTTAGCTTTGAATCGAATCATATTCGGTGGGATAACAGGGATATGTGGTGTATTTTCAGTAAAACTGCATGAATGAACAATCGTAAGTCTAATAACCCAAATTAATTGGTCAATACCTGATACCTTAGAACTGTTCGTCATCTCTTGGTTAGAACTTGCTTTTATTTTTTATTGCTTTTAATAATTCAGCAATTTATTATTTGCGTATTTTAGTTAATTAATTCACTTCAAATCACTTGGAAATTTGGTTACATAATTCTGATTAATTAGTAATTCATAGTAAAATAAATAATTAGCTGTCTCAGTGGGATCGATAATTTAACTTGGGAACTTGCTGCTACAATTGATATCCTTACACTTGAGGATTAAATTATAGTGCGCAGAAAAAAGCCTATCAAGTTTTTGGCGCCGTTGCCGGGGACAGTTTTAATTGTTTATTTTTCTTTTATTACTTATTTAATTAGAATATTTTGTTGAGATTTAATTTTGTTTTACTTGAATTTTTCTTGAGTTGCAATTATGGGAGATAGAACTGATGAGGATGACATCGTCATCCGAGAAACATTCAAGTCCACCAATCTAGGAGGATCAGGCGTAGTTGGAGCCATTCAAGCTGATGAAACGAACGACATAAGGCCAGCCCTGATTCATATGGTGGAGAGAAATCCCTTCGCCGGAGGTGTTTTTGATGAGCCCTATGGCCATCTTAAGCGTTTCAACAGCTACATGGATACAGTGAAAGCTGCGGATGCTACTAATGATAGATGGAAGATGAGGCTTTTTCAGTTTTCATTGGTTGATAAGGCAAGGGAGTGGTATGATAAGCTGAAGGGAGATAGCTGCTCGAATTGGACTGAGTTGCAGCAATTATTCGTGGATCGATTTATGCCACCAGGAAAGGTTCTTTTACTGAAACAGGAGATCAATCAATTCAAGCAGCGGAGAGATGAGTCGTTTGGAGAGGCTTGGGAAAGGTTTACTGATGCGTTGAGGAGATGCCCTCAGCATGGATTCAAAAAGTCTCAACTCATCAGTGTCTTCTATAATGGCCTTGACAACGAATCGAGA
Organism: Pogostemon cablin; assembly: GCA_023678885.1. Classification (NCBI taxonomy): domain Eukaryota; kingdom Viridiplantae; phylum Streptophyta; class Magnoliopsida; order Lamiales; family Lamiaceae; genus Pogostemon; species Pogostemon cablin. Next base: position 4,910,020 of record CM042983.1, read on the forward strand.
GTGTTGGTTGATGCTTCTGCTGGAGGAACAATTTTTGGCAAGACATCCAATGCAGTAGAGAAATTGTTTGATGATATCTCTTTGAACTCAAGGGATTGGCCATCTGAGAGGATCCGAGGGACTTATATACTTGGTAAAGTTGCAAAGGTTGAAGAGAAATTTTCTGAAGCTGATAAGAATGATAAGGTTGTCGCTCAATTGGAACAGATGAATAAGAACCTGATTACTCTGATATCAGGTAATAATGGGGGAGGCAACCGAGGGTCTGCTAGTGATGATGTAGTGATGAACCTTCAAGAGGTCGAGGATGCTAATTGGGCTATGGGGCAGAGTCTTCACGGTTCGAGAGCTCCTCAAAATTGGCAAGGAAATAGGTACCCTCAAGGTAATTCGAACCAGAGGAATATCCAAGGGGGAGGTCCTAATAATCAAGGAGGCAATTGGCAGAATCAGAGGCATGAGAACTTCTCTTATTCAAATCCGAATAATGCAGTTCCATATCCTCCTAATTTTGATCCTGGTGCTAAGACTGAAGAAGGGAAGTCCAGTATTGACGATGTGTTAGCACGATACATGAAGAAGAATGATGCCGACATAAACAAGATCAATAACTGCATTGTTCTCATGGACTCGAATATGACCAAACAGAATGAGGAAGTGAACAAGCAGTTGAAGAATTTGTCATATAACATAGGGCAGATCTCTACTACAGTAAATCAGCAGCAAGTGCAGTTTCAGAAGGGGAAGTTTCCTTCAGATACAGAAATAAACCCGAAGGAGACTGCAAATGCGATCACTTTGAGGTCCGGGAAGCAGTATAAAGGTACAACACTGATGCAGGATGTAACAGAACTTGTACAGCATGATGCAGAACAGAAGCAGAACGAAACAGGGGCGGAGCAGAACGGAAAAGAGGCCGCTCGGCCACCCGCTCGGGCCGAGCAACCTGCCGAGCGGGCTCAATCACCGCCGAGTAGCCCACCAGACAGTTCAGAAGGTCCCTCCGGTTCAGTTGGAACCCTGCTCGGCTCAGTTTGTCCATCACTCGGCTCGAGCGAGCCGACGAGCTGTCCTCCGGGGTTTCCTGCGCATCCGAATTCTGTACAGAGACAATCTGATCAGGAAATTTCTGATAAAAAATGGCAGAGAGCGAAGAAACTGAGAGAAGCGGAACAGGTATTCGAGAAAGACAGTTTGGGACTTCCAATTACAAAGGTACCAATTCCTTTCCCTCAGAGATTCTTGTCGAAGAGCCTTGATGAGAAGTTTCGGAAGTTCGCTGATGTCATGAGAGATGTCCAAGTCACTATTCCTTTCTCAGAAGCATTGGAAGAGATGCCACATTACTCTAGGTTCATCAAGGAACTTATCTCCAGAAAGAGGAAGCTTAACAGTGTGGAGACAGTGAATTTGACAGAGAATTGCAGCTCTATTATTCAAAAAAAGCTTCCAGAAAAATTGAAGGATCCAGGCAGCTTCATCATTCCTTGTGAGATAGGAAAAGGACCGCCTAGAAGAGCACTGTGTGATCTGGGAGCCAGCATAAATTTGATGTCTTTATCGGTGTACAAGAAACTTGGTTTGGGGAAGTTGAAACCCTCATCTGTGGCCTTACAGTTAGCAGATAGATCACTGACATACCCTGAGGGAGTTGTAGAAGATGTGCTTGTAAAGGTATCAGATTTGGTTTTTCCTGTGGACTTTCTAGTACTTGACATGGAGGATGAAAAGGATGGTGCTCCTCTGATCTTGGGGCGTCCATTCCTTGCAACTGGAAGGGCTCTGATTGATGTGTTCAAAGGAGAGTTGAGGCTTAGGGCTGATGATAAGGAGATTGTCTTTTCTTTGAATAAGGAGATGCAGTGGCCCACGGATCAGCAGCAGTGCAAGTCTGTGGATGTAGTGGACACAAAGCATGATGAGAACTTTACTCTTTCTGATGCAGAGTTTGAGAATTTGTCTAATGATGCATGTATTGATTATCTTGAGAGGTTACTTGCATTGGGCGATGCCATGGTGAATCAGAATAAAAAATCCACTATTGAGGAGGAGATGAAGCCTACTGCTAAGGAAGAGGAGCAAAAGAGCCAAAGCATTGAAGTGGTAGAGGAGATCGCAGGAACAAGCGTATCTCTTACTTTTCCTACTACTAACTCTAATTTGATATTTGATAATCTTTTGGTTGCAGGAACGATGGATGATCCATATTTGAAGCCTCCGAACATACCTCCCGATTTTTTTTCTTATATTGGTGTTATAATTTCTAACTTGTTTGATCCTTGTTTTGCTACACAGGGTGAGCCTACAACAGAATGGAAGATTGACAAGAAGGAACCAAGCCAGTCATGGGAGGAAAAGAATTTAAAGAGTCCTGTTTCAGTGATAAAGAAAGGTAAGGTGGTTGGAGTAGAGAATAAGAGAGGGAAGAAGTACTTGAAAGTAAGGATGCGAAAAGACTGTCCTCCGATCCAGTAGTTAAAAAGAGGTATCCGTCGTGACTCTTCGACGTTAAACATGAGCGCTTGTTGGGGGCTGTCCCTTCCGTTTTATTGCTTTTATATGTCTGTGTTGGTGTAGGAGTTTTATTAGGTATTGCTTGACTACGGTATATACTTCTTTGCAAACTTAGTTTCTCACTTTGTTTGATCTAAGTTTGGGGGGAGGTTACGTACATACCTTGTTTTGTAGTACCGAAGTAAAATTTTTGCATTGTGTTGTTGCTTGGAGGGTCGATTTTTTGCGGATTTTTGATATTTTCAATTTATTTGATGATGTTGAGGGTTCGATTTTTTGCGATTTTCCAGGCTTCGTGTTGTTTTTGTTTGTGTTTATTTGTTTTGTGTTAATCCTAGTGTCGGTGTAGTCGATTTATGGTTCTCTAGGATGATTTTCTGATTTTTCATGGCACTTGATTATATGTGTGATTGTGTTTGAGAAGCAGTTTGATATTGTGCTTGGATATTGAGATACTTGAAATTTGATTATGTGCAAGGATGATTAGCTATGTAGCTTGATTAGGTTTGCTCGTTCATTCCTATAGCCATGTGAGATTTTGAGCCTTTTGAAATCATGAGAAATTTCATGATTCAGTTTATTCTTGTGAGTGTCGTTCATACACACGTATTCTAGAACTTGGCTTTTTTATCTTGCTTGAAGCTACGTGTTTGACTAGACAATAGGAAATGATCTTAGGCCATCTTTGTTTTTTATTAGTCACTAGCCATATTATTTTTCTACCTAATGAAATATCCGTAGTCAGCCCTTTTGAGCCTAAAAGCCTTATATTTGTTGGAAGCCTACGTGATAAGCCAATTGATCCCCTTTGTTAGCCTTTAAAAATTCCTACCTAGTAGAGAGTTGAAGGAGTCAATTTGGTATCTTGAGAAGAAACATAAAAGGAGAATAAGTTGGAAGTGATGAAATTTGTTGAAGAGAGTGGTTAAATTGTTGCATAAAGGGGTAGTGCCCGAAACTGGTACCCCATGAAAAGGGTAGTGCCTGAAACTGGTACCCTTATTTGAAAAAGAAAAAAAAAAGAAAAGAAAAGAGGGAAGAAGAAAAACAATTTCAAGTAAGGATGTGGTGTTCAAAAGTGAAGGAGGAATCAAATTGCGAAGCATTGAAGAGTGTTGAAGAAGAAAGAAGAAAGTAAAGCTGTTTGTTGAAAAGCTGTAAGTCTTCTTTGATTCTCTACTAGTGATTGAGTCACCTTATCCATATACTCCCTACCTTTACCAAAGAGCCAACATTACAACCTAATGCAAGACCTTTGTGATCCTATTGTCGAAATTATTCCTTTAGTCGAGAGTTGAGATGATTGTCAAGCTTATGGTTACGCGTGTGTTTGGATTGATTATGAGTGTAAACACCATACCCTAAAGTGTATATCTCACACTTGAGTGTTGAGCGTAAATACTACCCGTGAGAATGGGTGGATGAGCATTCCGAAAAGGTGAATTAGTTGATTTGAATTGTATGTTTTTAAATGGATGGTTATCTTGTATCCAAAGTATGATATTTAAATTGCTATATTGTCTTGAATGTTTTTCTGCTGTGAAATTTCCTCTCAGTTAATCTATTGGTTTTTGATGTTGTTGCCTCGGGACGAGCAACAGGTAAGTTTGGGGGTTTGTTGAGAGTGGAATTTCACGCATTTTATGTGTGCACATTACACCATTTTGCTTAGGAAATTGATCGTTTTTGCATGGAATTGTGTATGTTTAAGTATTTACACGATTTTAAGGCTATTAAGGTGTTTTTGTGAGTTTCGAAGGCAGAAAACAGGGTAAAACAGGGCAGGATCGGAAGAGGAGCAAAACAGACCCGGAACGGCCCAGCTCGGGAGCAGCTCGGCGAGCCGCTCGAGCCGAGCTGGGTGCCGAGCGGCGGTAAACAGTGCCGAGTGGGGTCCCACTTGGACCCCAGTGACGTGGCCAGTACGTGGCAGGCCGCTCGGCTGGGTCCAGACCCCGCTCGAGCCGAGCTGGGTGCCGAGCGGCCCAGTTCAGAGCCCAGACGGGGCCTGTTCGATTCAACACTGTATAAATACCTTCCAGACGCGATTCTGATGCAGATTCGTCGCGAAAACAGCCCTGCATCCATCTTAGAAACAATTAGGGAGATCGAGACGTCAATCGGAGAGAGCCCAGCCATAAACCATCATCAATCCACACTCCTTTCATACCCATATCAGATTACAACCTGATTTCACCATCCATCCAATTCCACAAGGGTTCCAAGTGCTAATCGAGGGAGAATCAAGCGATTGAAGAGACGGAGAAGGAACGTGAGATTGCTCCTACACTAGGGTTTCACAATTCTTATCTATTCATTTCTATTACTTTGATTATTGTTATGAATTGCTTAGCCATGAGGATTGCTTGTAATCTCATGGGCTAATTTCCTATACAGTTCTAGGGTTTGATGGATTGATTTAATTGACTTGGGGATTTAGACCAAAGATTGGGATTTTATGCAGTTGAGCTTTTGATTTTACTTATTTTACTAAGACATGCTTTTCTGCTTCGTAACGTCTTCATAATACATTCATGACATCCGCTATAATGCTTGGATTATTGTGTTAGCTTGTGTGCGTTCATGATTGGTATTGTCTATCTGTTAGAGATTAGAGTAGCTCCGCTATAAGCACTTTAATTTCATGAACTGGTTAATCAAATACTTGATTTGTTTAGTGGAACAATGCAATTAGACAATCAAGTAGGAAGTGAATAGAACCTTGTAGTAATTCCAGAAAATATCTTGTTAGTCAGGCTTACCATCCGGAGGTATTGTTGCTTGCTTTGATTAGTATCTAGGAATAAGGTTTGGTAATATTTGCGCACCTTAGGATTTAAACCAGATTAGACTGTTAGCTTTGAATCGAATCATATTCGGTGGGATAACAGGGATATGTGGTGTATTTTCAGTAAAACTGCATGAATGAACAATCGTAAGTCTAATAACCCAAATTAATTGGTCAATACCTGATACCTTAGAACTGTTCGTCATCTCTTGGTTAGAACTTGCTTTTATTTTTTATTGCTTTTAATAATTCAGCAATTTATTATTTGCGTATTTTAGTTAATTAATTCACTTCAAATCACTTGGAAATTTGGTTACATAATTCTGATTAATTAGTAATTCATAGTAAAATAAATAATTAGCTGTCTCAGTGGGATCGATAATTTAACTTGGGAACTTGCTGCTACAATTGATATCCTTACACTTGAGGATTAAATTATAGTGCGCAGAAAAAAGCCTATCAATCGCCTTTAGGGTTTAGGGTATAATGACCTTTTAAATAAAATAAAATAACAAAGAAATTAAAAAAGAAAAAATTGAGAAGGGAACCCATGTTAATTAATTAGATAGTTGATTAAGAAGAAGTGGGGACCATCCACGTTGTACTCATTTTATTTTAAATAATATACACTTTAATTAATTAAGCTATAATTTTTTTCCGTTAAAAATGTCGGGTGAAATATGAATAGTATAAATTTTATTAAAAAATTAAGTTTTTTTCTCAAAAAATAAAAGTTATAAATTCTTATGATAATGATAAAGAATATAATATTTAATATTAAAGATACAATTTTCAAAAATCGTGGAATTTGGGGTACGATACTCTCAAGAACACATAAGTTTTAGCTATAATCATCATAAAATATGTTGAGTACATTAGTTAGAGTGACATATGAATATCTACAATAAATATGAAGTCTCAATAGATGGAGGGAATACGAGTTCGTATGTTACTACAATATACTAAAATCATCATTTGGAATATAAAGTTATACTCCTTTCATTTTGAATAGGTATCGGTTTGAACCTTACTCGTACGTTTAAGTAGTTGTTAATTAATGGGCGATGGTGTTATTTGAACCCTATACTTTTTTTTAATATATCATTTTGTTACAAGGTTAAATGATTTAAACCTCACCTAAAGGTTTAAATGGGTAAAAGGATTATCATTTAATATTTTATTAGGTAACCCTATAATAGTTATTAAGTGTAAGAATTACGTTTATCTAAAGAATAGTCTGTACCACGTTAAGTTTTGCAGTTCTATTATTTTGGATCTATTCTTTTTCTTTTCTTTTTTTACAGAATTTTGGATCTATTCTTGATAATTGATATTACTAATATAAAGAGAGATTCTGAGAAATACTTTATTATATACTCTATTTTGAAAAAATGACACTGAAAATCATTTTTATTAAACACTTGCGTGAGATGATCGGTCGGAATGATTTTGGTAAGATGAATAAAAAGTGATAATTAATGAAGAGTGATAACTATTCTATAAATTATTTAATAATTTTATATAAAAAAATATAATCTTATGTGAGACAATTTTATATAAGTGTTCCTCAGATTTTATTTATTTATTTTTTCCCTCTTCATGGCCTATATATTTAGGCAAAAATTAGAGTGGAACAATATTTTTTATACAATATAGGATTGCTCTTTATACAATTGGGAAGATGAGTATCTTTGGAGTAGGCACCCAAAAAGTAGGGGCGCGTTTTTTTTTAATATATGTATATAATTTTTTAAAATTTTATTTATTTATTTTTTTCCTCTTCATGGAGTATATATTTAGGCAAAAATTAGAGTGGAACAATATTTTTTATACAATATAGGATTACTCTTTATACAATTGGGAAGATGAGTATTTTTGGAGTAGGCGCCCAAAAAGTAGGGGCGCGTTTTTTTTTAATATATGTATATAATTTTTTAAATTTTGTTTATTTATTTTTTTAATATATGTATATAATTTTTTTAAATTTTATTTATTTATTTTTTCTCTCTTCATGGAGTATATATTTAGGCAAAAATTAGAGTGGAACAATATTTTTTATACAATATAGGATTACTCTTTATACAATTGGGAAGATGAGTATCTTTGGAGTAGGCGCCCAAAAAGTAGGGGCACGTTTTTTTTAATATATGTATATAATTTTTTTAAATTTTATTTATTTATTTTTTCCCTCTTCATGGAGTATATATTTAGGCAAAAATTAGAGTGGAACAATATTTTTTATACAATATAGGATTACTCTTTATATAATTGGGAAGATGAGTATTTTTGGAGTAGGCGCCCAAAAAGTAGGGGCGCGTTTTTTTTTAATATATGTATATAATTTTTTTAAATTTTATTTATTTATTTTTTTTAATATATGTTTATAATTTTTTTAAATTTTATTTATTTATTTTTTCCCTCTTCATGGAGTATATATTTAGGCAAAAATTAGAGTGGAACAATATTTTTTATACAATATAGGATTACTTTTTATATAATTGGGAAGATGAGTATCTTTGGAGTAGGAGCCCAAAAAGATGAGTATCTTTATACAATATTCTCCCAAGCCTCTTTATAACTCTCCTTCGAACCCGGGTTACTCAATTGTGTGAGGAGCCCAGTGGCTAAGTGGGCTAGCCCACTTGGTTATAAGTTTATAAGTTCTTATTATATATATATATATATATATATATATATATATATATATATATATATATTCATTAGAGTATTTGTGTTAAATGTAGGTTCTAAACCTGGATGCATAGAAGAATTTGCATTTATTTAAATTATATGTATGAGGTCTCTTGAGTATTACAGACCAAAAATAACTGTCCAATTTTTTTTAAGTATTATTTAAAAAGAAATTGCAGTGGATGATTGTAAGCAATTAAAATTTACGGTCCAATTAAATGGCGACACGTGGATTTTACTGATTACATATTAATTTATTTTGGAATTTAAATAAATTAATTCCTAAAGTAAATTAATCAATAATTTGAGCCCAATAAATTAAATGAGCTTAAATTAAATGAGGCCTGACCCAAGTCAATCAAGCCCAAGTCAAATGAGGCCTGACCCAAGTCAATCAAGCCCAAGTCAAATGAGGCCTGACCCAAGTCAATCAAGCCCAAGTCAAATGAGGCCTGACCCAAGTCAATCAAGCCCAAGTCAAATAAAGCCTGACCCAAGTCAATCAAGCTCAAGTCAAATAAAGTTTGACCCAAGTCAAACAAGCCCAGACAAATTAAATCAGGCCCAAATTAGATAGGCCCAATTATGGTTTAGTCAGGCTGAAGCCCAAGCCCGCTAAGTGAGGCCCAAAGGTGGCCTGGACCTCCTTTTTCACCTATAAAAAGGGGTCTCCACCATTCATTTGAGGAGACACAGAGACAGACAGAGACAGATAGACATTCAAGTACTCGAAGACGACGCACTTGAAGAGATCGAGAACACGAGTAAAGCTCCCTCCAGATCTTCAAGCGAAGAACAAGCGAAGAACGATCTTCAAATCTTCAAAGCTTCAAGCGGAGAACGTTCGAGGATCTTCAAGCCTTCAAGCGATCTTCAAAGCGTCTTCAAATCTTCAAAGCTTCAAGCGAAGAACGTTCGAGGATCTTCAAGCCTTCAAGCGATCGTCAAAGCGTCTTCAAATCTTCAAAGCTTCAAGTCTTCAAGCTCAAGATCTTCAAGTCTTCAAGCCTCCAAAGCTTCAAGTTCAAGATCGTCGAAGCGTCTTCAAGTCTTCAAGCCTCTAAAGCTTCAAGCTCAAGATCTTCAAGTCTTCAAGCCTCTAAAGCTTCAAGTTCAAGATCTTCAACAAAGCTTCAAGCCTTCAAGCCTCTAAAGCTTCAAGTCTCAAAGCATCTTCAAGCTTCAAATCAAGAACAGCTACTAATCCGGGATCAAGGCACCAAGTCCCCCAGATCAAGTGTTCTTCGTGGAAAGCTCTCAGTCAACGTTTAATCCGAACAAAGGTTCAACGCCTCCGGGTCAACGTTCAAGACTACACACTCGAGCTCGGACAAGCTTCGTTTGAAGATCCGACTCAACACACAAGTCAAGTCAACACAAGCTGTCAACACAGTCAGTATACACTTCGTCAAAGAAGTCAAAGTCAAGAATCACAAGTTAAGTCAAAGTCAAGTCAAAGTCAAATTGGTTCGAGAGAAGAATCAGAGGATTGCTTGAGATTATAACCCGCTTACATCTTCTTCAAATTACATCCATCTCAAATCATCTTTGTACTCAATATTGTATTTATTTTATTATAAATACAAAATTTGTTGTTACAAATTTTGGCACGCCCAGTGGGACGGTCTCTACCTCTCATCTCTTCTCTCTACAAGCTCGAAGATACAAAGCATGACTCCTCTCAGGATTGCAATAAGAAGACCTTCTACCTTGAAGCATTCAGAGCTGCAAACTGAAGAGATTCAAAAGATAACTCCACTCAAGATTGCTATACGGAGGCCTGCTGCATCAAAGCCTCCAGAGTTGCAAACTGAAAAGGTTGGAGTCGTTACAAAAAATATTCCGGAAGGCTCCGTAGAGACAAACCATATGGTGGGGATTACTCTCAACAAGCCATTGCACGGAGACAAGAGTGGTGAAAATGTTTCTACTTGCTCAACTTCTCGCTCCACGCCAAGCTCATCATCTACCTCAACTGAAGCTGCAGTGATGACGACAAGTGCTATGACTATCGAGGATCAACTTGCAAATATGATGAGAGCCATTGAAGGACTCAACAAGCACATGGAAGCTCAAGACGTAAAAATCTCCATACTTATGAAGAAAATGGAGAATGTGGAGACAAGTCATGCAAATGAGAAACAAGTTGGGGATGAGCACGAGAAAGAAGACTCAGTGAAACACCATCCTCTTGAAAATAAGCCAGTTGAAGAAAAAATACAAATTTCAACTGAGAAAATGCTTCCTGTGAACCAACTGAAGAACATCATTTTAGAAACGATAAAAGACAAGTTTGAAGGAAGCTCAAAATCCTTTGTTGCCTACAAGAAGCCATATACAAAGAGAATTGACAACTTGAGGATGCCAGCTGACTATCAACCTCCCAATTTTCAACAATTTGACGGCAAAGGCAACCCAAGACAACATGTGGCGCATTTCGTCGAGACATGCAATGATGCTGGGACCTACGGAGATCACATGGTGAAACAGTTTGTTCGCTCTCTTAAAGGAAATGCGTTTGATTGGTATATCAACTTAGAAGCCAACTCCATCGACAGTTGGGGGCAAATGGAAGAAGTGTTCCTCAACCGCTTCTACAGCACACGAAGAACTGTTAGCATGATGGAGCTAACAAATACTTGTCAAAGTGATGAAGAATATGTCATCGACTACATCAACAGATGGAGGAGCCTCAGCCTCAATTGCAAAGAGAAGCTGTCAGTGGCTTCAACTATTGAAATGTGCATTCAAGGGATGCCATGGAATCTTCACTACATACTTCAAGGAATTCAGCCAAAGACTTTTGAAGAGTTGGCTACAAGAGCTCACGACATGGAGTTGAGCTTGATATCAAATGATATTGAATGGCCATCTATTCAAGACTCCTACGAGTTTGAGGACATGCCTTCTGATGAGCTCGTGGAAGATGAACCACAAACAAAGACTGCAGTTTCCATAAAGATTCATAGAAATGAAGTGGAAGCAAGAGAAAGCAATGCATCCCAGGATTGGGGGCAATGAACTGTTGATAAATCAAAGACAAAGCTCCTTGATATGAGCAAAAAACTGTCTACATCAAGCTCCTTGATATGAGCTAAAACTATCTACAAGCTCCTTGATATGAGCTAAAACTATCTACAAGCCCACGCTCCTTGATATGAGCTGAAACTATCTACAAGCCCCCACGCTCCTTGATATGAGTTAAAACTATCTACAAGACCACGCTCCTTGATACGAGCTTAAACTATCTAACACAATTCAAATTCTTAGCTTCTCGACATGAGAGAAACTGTCCACACAGGGCTCCTTGACACGAGTATAAACTATCTACAAGTTCAAATTCAAGACTCATTGACACAAGTATAAACTGTCTACAAGTTCAAATCCAAGACTCATTGACACGAGTATAAACTGTCTACAAGCTCAAATTCAAGACTCATTGACCCGAGTATAAATTGTCAGAAAATTCAATACATTATGCTCCATGACGCACGAGCCTAAACTGCATGTTACTCCTGATCCGCACGAGTATAATCTGTGTACGATGCACTCCTAGCCTGCATGAGTATAAACTGTGCACGGCACCCCCCAAAATCAAAGTCATGTCCCTTTGAACTACGTAATGACTTGATCCTCGCAAAGGGGTACATAGGCAGCTTAGTAGCTCACTAAGTTCAGTCATGATTCAAGTTATTCTTATCAAGCTTATGAGAGAAATAAAGAGTTGAAGCATACATGCCATAAATAAAGTGCAAGGAAAAGAAGCTGAAGTGTCATCAAAAGATGGAAGAGTGGCGATGTGGATGCTCTCTGTCGATTCCATCCTATAAGATAGAAGAGTGGCGATGTTGATGCTGCTCTGTCAATTCCATCCCAAAAGATGGAAGAGTGGCGATGTGGATGCTCTCTGTCGATTCCATCCCAAAAGATGAAAGAGTGGCGTTGATGCTCTCTGTCGATTCCATCTCAAAAGATGGAAGAGTGACGATGTTGATGCTGCTCTGTCAATTCCATTCCAAAAGATGGAAGAGTGGCGATGTGGATGCTCTCTGTCAATTCCATCCCAAAAGATGGAAGAGTGGCGATGTGGATGCTCTCTGTCGATTTCATCCCAAAAGATGAAAGAGTGGCGTTGATGCTCTCTGTCGATTCCATCTCAAAAGATGGAAGAGTGACGATGTTGATGCTGCTCTGTCAATTCCATTCCAAAAGATGGAAGAGTGGCGATGTGGATGCTCTCTGTCGATTCCATCCCAAAAGATGAAAGAGCGATGTGGATGTTCTCTGTCGATTCCATCCCAAAAGATGAAAGAGTGGCGTTGATGCTCTCTGTCGATTCCATCTCAAAAGATGGAAGAGTGATGATGTTGATGCTCTCTGTCGATTTCATCTCAAAAGATGGAAGCGTGGCGATGTTGATACTGATATGTCGATTCCATCTCAAAAGATGGAAAAGTGGCGATGTTGATGTTGCTCTGTCAATCCCAACTCAATGAAGAATGGCGAGGTTGATGTTGCTCTAATGATTCTATCTCAAGGAAGAGTGGTGAGACTGACATCGTTCCTTGATGATAGTCACAAACACCAAATTCATTAGAAAGATGGAAGAGTTCAAATTAATTTAAGTTTATGGATTTAATTAATTAAAAGACCCAAAATAAATTTATGGGATCAATTAATTATTAAATTCAAAACTATAAATTAAACCCATTACAAATGAAGTTTAAAATGCTAAGAGAAATGATTAAATTAATTCATGTTTAAGTTTAATAAACTTAAAGCTATGAATTAAATTTAACAACAATTGAAAGCCCAAGCCATTGGTTGGACCCAAATTATTGCATTCACGGCCCGAATTCATGGTGAAAATTGTTGCAGGCCCAACTTCACCAAAGTTGAGTGGACTTAACCATTTGAAGCCCAAATTAATAGGTCCAAATTATTAAATCAATTGGGCTAAATTAAAGTCAAAATTGGCCCACATGAAGTCAACATTGGTGGATGATGGTAATCAAAATTAACTGCACAGATCCTGTCGCCTAACCTCCACAGCTGTTCGAACCGGAGAAGCGTCACAGCTGTTGGAGGTCGCGAACCCAGCCGCACCGCCGCGCTGGCTCCTCCACCCTCGCCGGAGACAACCTGCCGCCGGATCGGTTACTGCTGCCCCACGTCCTATCGCTGCTGCTGCCTTCCTACACAAATCTCGCCACCCTCGTTGGGAATACTTCAGCCGCCGTCGTCGTTGCCATGCCGGAGGCCGCCGTTCGCCACATCTACCAATTTTTCCTTCACTCTACCCTCCGTTATCATCATCACGCGGATTTCTCTACCTCCCGCCACACGCTGCTGCCCGGAATGAATGTCCGCCGGATCTGCCTCAGCGCTCCAGCTTCCCGATGCCGCTGCCGGATTTGAATTCGACCACCGCTCAACCCAACCACCTCGACAACGCCATGGGTGCGAACAGCCGCCGGTCTTCACCGCTTACAGCGATCTGTCAGTAGCCGCTGCTACTCCCACTTCCAGCCTCTCAGCCATGCGAGACCGCCGTCCGCCGAGGTCTATCGCCACCATTTGATGTTCGTCGCCCCTTCACCGGATCCGCTCATCCACTGCACCGCCTCCGGAGAATCGCGACCACGCCACCAATCTTCCCGCCTGCTCCACGCTCCACCAGCAGACCGTTCAACACTGCCTGCTTCGCTCTCAGCCAGAAGCCGCCGCAACGCACCGCCGATGGGGACGCGAACGGAAGGCCACGCTAGCTGCCATGCCATCCTTGCCTCGTTGAAGCCAGCTGGGCACGTTCTTCAAGCCGCAAAAGTTGCTACTCCCCTCACCGGAGTCTGCTGTATCCGCCATTATCGTCGTCCCGCTGAAATCACGAACAACATCCCAGTCGTTGCTGAAGATCATGAACACCGAGCCGCTGCTGAGCCGCGCCCGCTGCCCGCTGCTGCTCGCCACCCTCGCCGGGGATACTACAACTGCTCGCCGCTCTCTCCGTCGACCGCGCTGATGGAGAACATGAGCTCTCCGATCGAAGACTCCACTGCTGCCACCTTCGCCACCATTGCACACGATCGCCGCCACCGGAGCCTGTCGCCGCTTCAGGATCCGCCGCACACCTCCAGTTATCAACCTCCAGCTGCCGGAAGTACCTGCAACCACCATCTTCCGAGGCACCCGCACACATCCTCACGGAATCCACGCCGCTGCAAAGCTCCAGCCGGATCCGCCGCGCGACCATCGTACCATCGTATCGCGCTGCAGCCTTTGGTGAATCGCGACCACGCCGTGAGTTCCGTCGATGACTGGGACCGGATCTGCTGTTACCCCCATGCCAGCTGTCAGCAATCATCAAATCCGCAGCCACGGTCTTTGACTTCAGCCGCCGTCCGCTGCAAGAAAGGGCTATCCCCGGAATGTGAGCCATCGCTGCTTCACGACAGCAGCCACCATCATCGGCCGTTGCTGCTCGTTGTCAGTAATAGTTGCTCCATCAGCCATCATCGCCGAAATCGCAAGGCCACCACCATCTGCTGTTGCTGACCCGTTGCCGCGATCGCTGCTGCCATCGATTCCAATGAATCCTATCGCCGAGATTGCTGGTTTGGGCATCGAAGAAGTCTCTTTAACCGCTGCAAGAGGGTGTCGCCGAGGCGTCGCCGACAGTCGCCATGCCACCATCCCTGTCGACCATCTTCGCCATTTTTTTTGTTGCTTCCTTCACTCATTCGCGACGCCGTTAAGTGCTTTGTATGTTATGTTCTGCAAACATGGATCTTTGAGAAATCTGCATGGGACAGAGAGAACGCATAAACGCATTAGATGCAGTAAAAAAAAAAGGAAGGGAAGTAAAAAGACAAGAATTTCAGTTGTTAGTCTCTTATTATAAAGTGATGAACCTGCAGCAAAATTTGCGTGATTGAAATCTTTCATATTTCTTTTACTTCTGATAAAATTGATTGATTGGAAGGAGATTTGCAAATCATCTTGAGAAGCAAGAAGCAAATTTTTTCCATATATTCCTTTTCTCCCGTAATCCTGAAATTGAGCAGGGAAGAGATTGATGTGGGCTTGAGGAAAATTGGGCCTAAGAAAAAAAATTGGGCCACTTGAAAAAAAAATTGGGCCAATGATGATAAAAAAAAAATTATTACTTTGACAAAGTAATTTCTCAAGCCCAAGATTACAAATATAAAAGAAAAAAAAAGTTTTTGCGATTCCTTCACATCAAGACATGGCGTCCGTGAACAAATCGCAAAGGGGGCATTTGTAAGCAATTAAAATTTACGGTCCAATTAAATGGCGACACGTGGATTTTACTGATTACATATTAATTTATTTTGGAATTTAAATAAATTAATTCCTAAAGTAAATTAATCAATAATTTGAGCCCAATAAATTAAATGAGCTTAAATTAAATGAGGCCTGACCCAAGTCAATCAAGCCCAAGTCAAATGAGGCCTGACCCAAGTCAATCAAGCCCAAGTCAAATGAGGCCTGACCCAAGTCAATCAAGCCCAAGTCAAATGAAGCCTGACCCAAGTCAATCAAGCCCAAGTCAAATAAAGCCTGACCCAAGTCAATCAAGCTCAAGTCAAATAAAGTTTGACCCAAGTCAAACAAGCCCAGACAAATTAAATCAGACCCAAATTAGATAGGCCCAATTATGGTTTAGTCAGGCTGAAGCCCAAGCCCGCTAAGTGAGGCCCAAAGGTGGCCTGGACCTCCTTTTTCACCTATAAAAAGGGGTCTCCACCATTCATTTGAGGAGACACAGAGACAGACAGAGACAGACAGACATTCAAGTACTCGAAGACGACGCACTTGAAGAGATCGAGAACACGAGTAAAGCTCCCTCCAGATCTTCAAGCGAAGAACAAGCGAAGAACGATCTTCAAATCTTCAAAGCTTCAAGCGGAGAACGTTCGAGGATCTTCAAGCCTTCAAGCGATCTTCAAAGCGTCTTCAAATCTTCAAAGCTTCAAGCGAAGAACGTTCGAGGATCTTCAAGCCTTCAAGCGATCGTCAAAGCGTCTTCAAATCTTCAAAGCTTCAAGTCTTCAAGCTCAAGATCTTCAAGTCTTCAAGCCTCCAAAGCTTCAAGTTCAAGATCGTCAAAGCGTCTTCAAGTCTTCAAGCCTCTAAAGCTTCAAGCTCAAGATCTTCAAGTCTTCAAGCCTCTAAAGCTTCAAGTTCAAGATCTTCAACAAAGCTTCAAGCCTTCAAGCCTCTAAAGCTTCAAGTCTCAAAGCATCTTCAAGCTTCAAATCAAGAACAGCTACTAATCCGGGATCAAGGCACCAAGCCCCCCAGATCAAGTGTTCTTCGTGGAAAGCTCTCAGTCAACGTTTAATCCGAACAAAGGTTCAACGCCTCCGGGTCAACGTTCAAGACTACACACTCGAGCTCGGACAAGCTTCGTTTGAAGATCCGACTCAACACACAAGTCAAGTCAACACAAGCTGTCAACACAGTCAGCATACACTTCGTCAAAGAAGTCAAAGTCAAGAATCACAAGTTAAGTCAAAATCAAGTCAAAGTCAAATTGGTTCGAGAGAAGAATCAGAGGATTGCTTGAGATTATAACCCGCTTACATCTTCAAATTACATCCATCTCAAATCATCTTTGTACTCAATATTGTATTTATTTTATTATAAATACAAAATTTGTTGTTACAATGATATTTTTTTAAAATGAAAGTACTCTCATCATTCTACCAAAAGGTCCATATTTTACTTTATTGATTGTCTTATACAGAGGGGTCTTCATTTTCTTCTTCTAGTAAAAGGGTCTCACACATGTATCGCCACCTACTACAAATACAATTAAACAACCACACATAAAATAATTAATATTACTTTTTAATTCACGTAAAAAAGCAAATGAAAATTTATGGACGGTAGTGGGGAGTACTTTTTAAGAGTGACATTTTCTAAAATAAATAAATTACTCTCGTTATGCCTCAATAGATTTCAATTTTGGGTTATCTCACCAAAGTTATAACTCTCTTTATACAATTTTTATTTAAAAAAAGATTCTCATAACTCTCTTTATACAAATTTTATTTGAAAAAAGGATTCTCTTTAATTTCAATGAAAGTAGATTTAATTATTGAAGTATGTTTAGTGAAATAGGAGTGCAAATATTGGCGCCCTAAAAAAGAACTACCTGAATTTAACATCTAATATAATTACTCCTATTTATTTATTTTAAAAAAATATATAATACTCTAAAATTATCAAATTTGTAGATCAATCAATATAGAGAATCAAAACTATCGAGACTGAAAAGTGATAAACGTAAATAAAGTAAACAATTCTCGTATATGATTAGTCCTATATCTTAACTTTGCAGTACACCTGGTAAATGACAAAACTGAAGATAGTGGAACAGCAGGGTGGCAGCGCAACGGTGACAGAGTGAGGCTCAAAACAGATATACAGATATTGTACAATTGCACACAAATGGAAATTCATGCCCCACACTACACCACGCCCTACGGTTACTACAAATATCCATCCATTTCTCTTCCCACCATTTCTATCGCTCTATTTTTTCACTCTACTCTGCACATAACCTTTCTCATCGTCTCCTTCTTTCAAGGGAGTGAAAACAAAAATCTAGGGTTTTTTTACTGGAGAAGAAAAGGTGTTGTGTTTCTTCTGCTTCTTTTCAGCACAATGGGTGATTTATTTTCAAATCAATGAAATGTGTGCATTGATTTTGAGATTATTTTGCATGTTTCGAACGCGTCTGGATATATGTGTATATTTAGATTCAACTGTTTCGTTGTTGAATTTGTTGGGCTTTCCAACTTAACATTTTGAGTTGGAAAATCGGTGTTGATGGAGTTTTCCAAGCTCTACTGTTAAGTCGGAATGCCTAACAAATTTAACAATAACGACACTATTGATTCGATTATGAATATTTGTGGTGAGTTTGTGAATGCAATTTGAAATGTTTCAGAACTCGTATTTTGGGTTGCCCTCTCCCTCTCTCTGTTTTTAGGCGGGTACTCCTTTTGGTTCGCAATAGTATTGTGTGACTATTTTTTGATTGTGGTGTTATTTAGGTGTTACTCTTCTGCCTCTGTTTTTTTTTTTTTTAAATGATTATGAAATCACTGACATATAAAGCTTTTTGATATGTTTTCTAGAATGGGGTGTTCTTCAATCTACAAACCCTTCTGAAGGGAATTCGACGACTGTTGAGAAATTATGAATGCGGTTAGAAATTGGGAAAATAGAAGCTGTCACAAGAACAAAGAAGGGGAAGGGGATGTTGCAGTCGAAATTTCAAAACCGAAGAAACTAACTGGCCGTGGATACAAGGAGTGGCTGAGATCACGGGGAAAATTCAAAAGATCAGGTGATGTTATTTGTTCTTTTGCACGCCGAATAAAAGTATTATTATTTGATGTATAGTGGGTAATTGTAACAAGAGGTATGGGTGCCATATTTTTTTTCTATTTTAGTGATGTGTGCGGGCCTGTAAAGGGAAATGAGACTCTTGTTGGCAGAAGGAGGGAGTAAATTTTATTTCTTTCCTAAGCGTCATTAATTCAACGTTTGCAAGCACCAAAATGTTACGCATCACTCATTATCATGTAATATGAGATCTCGTGCCGATCTTGAGTTGAAATTTTGTGGTTTATCTACTTAACCAGGGTTTAATCTTAACCTTGGGGTTTAATCCGTTATGTTTAATGACTTACTTTATCCATAAGTTTAGATTTACCATTAGGGTTTAGGGATGATTTGTAGAGTATAATTGTCTGTTTAACTATAATCAAGGAGGTTCTACATGATAGAGTACTCTTTCTATTGGAAAAGACACATACAATGTTTCCTCTATGATTTTTACAAGTTAAATCTGCTAATAGATAATCGAGATTATTTTATACATGGCCCTTGTTAAGAGTTCATTAACTTGGAAAACTGCTAAAAGCTTAATGCATTTATCATTAGTATAGTATATACTTGTATAGATTGAAATATCGTTTATAGGATTTGTTTTTTATTACTAGAGTGGCATTTCTCCTTTACAACACAATGTAACACAAATACTAATTGTTCTTTGTAGTTTTATTTGAAAAATCAAATACTTCATGTAAAGCAGATCCTTCAATCAGAAAAAAGAGAAAGCAGAGGGAAGTAAATCTGTCTGAACCAAATGGCTACAAAGAAGTTCAAACAGCCAATTCGGATTGCTCTGTTTCACACTCAAAGCCAGAAAGGTATTAGTAATTTCCTCAGAATAATGAATTTTGTTTAGGTAGTATTTGTTCTTTAATTTTAATACATTCAGCTGCACCAAAAAAGGTCAAATTTCTAAAATAGAAAACAGAGACCAACAATATGAATCAGATAGTTGATTGAGTTTGCTTGGTTATCTGACATTGTTAGCATTTTGATTGAGTTTGCTTGGTTTATCATGCCAAAAACTTTTGTCAAATCAGAACACCCAAGGAATTTTTAGACTTCAACGTTAGTCGCGTGCCAAGATTCATTTAATATCACTGTACCATCTTTAGATGGCATTTTTTTTTGCTGAAATTGCACTGATAATTCAGATAGCAGTGGTTATCTTGATTGTGTCTTGGCTTAAGTGAGATAGGATTATGATGATGGTTTCCTTGTAGAGTGAAGTGCATATTTAAATAGTGTGTTAACCACTTTATGCTTGAATATAAATGAGTAAAATCTGGCATCTCCTACCACTTAACACCTGTCTCAAGTTTCAGACCCTCTCCCTTTTAGCGAATTGAATACTGTTGCGTACGTCATGCTGGCAGGTTGAGTTTTCTGCTGAGACGGGTAAAATACTCAAGTAATGCAGAGAAAAGTAATACTATGTCAAATGCTGTTTCTCGAACAAAGGTGAGTTTGAAGCTTTGTGATTTACAATATTAATTGACTCTCTTATTAGTGTCATATTGTACTAGTACAGGTAGTAACTAACTATGGTGACTTGAAACTTATTGGTTATATTATTAGACCTACTAATTTTTTTTTGTGTTGGAGTACTGCAGACTGAACATATTGTTGCATATCTGAACTTGGAACTTATTTCTCTATATAATACAAACTCCCATAAAGAGTCCTGCATGGTTAACATATGTTGCATAAATTTTCATATCTATCCCTTCTGAGTTAATCAATGCATCTACTGAAGGAAAACATTAATTCTTGCATATGAGGCTATGATTTGATCTATCAAAATCTCTTAGTTTCTAGATTTTGTCTCTATGTTATATTTATTTAATGGTTTTGTTACTTAAGAGTCTTAGACTATATTTTGATGAAGTTGCAGCAAAAACAGGTCATTTCTGAGAGTAGGTGTAATGTGGAAGAGTCTAAGCTGCATGAAAAGTTGGCACATTCTGCTGCAGATGACCGCAAGTCCAGCACAATTAATTTTGTGGAGTATTGGGTTCCTATTAGGCTTTCCGATGTGCAAATGGAGCAGTATTGCGGCTCTCTGTTTTCAAATTCGGGGGTTTTATGCTCTTATCTAAGTCATGATGCCCTCCATGAGATACTCATCTCATCCAGAAAGGTTCGTGTTCTCTTAAAATTAGAATTAACTTCACTTTAAGACTGCACAACTATCATTTTGGTGCTCATGCACTATTTTTTTTAGTGTTCTAATTTGTTATTTACTTATGTCCCAGTGTTGCGATCATCCTTATCTTGTGGATTCATCTATACGTGTGAATTTGGTACAAAGCCCTCCTGAAACTGAAAAATTGGACGCGGAGATTAAATTGAGCAGCAAATTGATACTTCTCCATAAGATCCTTCAGGAGATTCACAAGCGAGGATTGAGAGTGCTAATCCTTTATCAGGTATAGTAAGAACTATTCTATATTCTATGTAATCCACCTGCATGTATGTAGGCTTAATTTGACAGTATATAGAAACTTTACATAACAGTTCAACACCTACCTATATTATTTGTGTAGGTATATGCTTAGTTGCTTTTGCCTGCTTTATATCTCTATCTTGGCCAAATTATTGTCATTGATGCATTTGGTTTGAAATTTGAATATGATGTTGGATTTCATTAAATCCTTGGTTATTTATGCTTATTTGTTTGTTGATGTAGATCTTTATACTCTTGTCTTGGAATATAAATTATTTGATATCTGTTCCTTTCTAAACATGTTACGACTTAACAGATACTTGGTGGCCATTTCCCGATTACTATTGGAGATATCTTGGATGACATAATTCATGAAAAGTTTGGCGAAGATTCTTTTGTACGCATTGGTGAAGGGATATCTAAGTCCACACAGCGAGCAGTCCTAAACACTTATAATGATAAAGGGTGTGGGAGATTCGTCTGCTTGATGGAAACCCGTGCTTGTGTTTCAAGCATTCAACTTAAGTCAGTAGATGCTGTTATCTTCTTCAATAGTGATTGGGACCCAATGAATGACTTGAAGGCTCTCCAGAAGATCAACCTGGATTCACAATATGAAAATGTGAAGGTCTTCCGTTTGTATTCAACTTGCAGTGTGGAAGAAAAGCTGCTGATGCTTGCCAAACAAGGTTCTTCCCTAGACACCACTCTATTGAATATAAGTCGAAGTACATGCCATGGGCTGCTGAGTTGGGGTGCCTGCTGTCTATTCGAGAAGCTTGATGAGCTCCATAACTTGAGTACTTCTTGTACACATTCTAAAGAAGACTCTTTTGTTGAGGATGTATTCGGTGAGCTGTCAATCTTGTTACCTAACAATGAGAAGAGCACTGTGCATACGAACAGCAGTTCATTTATCTTGGAAGCACAACAGATTGGAGGTTTTTATCCTAGGAATATCGCTTTACTAGGCGAAATAGAATATCCTCTCATGAGCACTTTTGAGATGACTGTCAAAGACTCACCTTCTGATTTCTGGATACATTTGTTTCAAGGGAGGAAACCCAGGTGGAAATATATTTCAATTCAACCTCCCAGGACTAGAAGATGTGTCCAGCGCTTTGATGAAATTTCCGAGGCACCCAAGAGATGCAGGACAAAGGCCCCAACGAGGAGTCTGAATGAACTTCAGATTCAAAACATTACAGGTGTGCAAATATTTCTGTCCTGTCTTAGAAAGTAGCTGTAGAAATCTGATTAACATAAGTGATTGGTTGGTTGATTTGAATTCAACTCTTATTAGTATGGTTTTGAGCTACATTCATGGCAAATTTCTCTATCCAATCTGTCCAGCTGGTAAAAAAAGAGAAGAAAGTGTTTGCTGTGTTATATTTATCAAAATAGAATCTGAATAATGTCTACTTTGACAGGAGCAGCTCTGAGAGCAAGACAATCACCAATGCCGGGCAACGCCTCCCCAACGCAACCGTGTCCTCTTCTCAGTTCTCAGCCACTCTCTGCCACTGAACCCACTCACTCCGAATCAGTTTGCAAAATACTCCGGACAGAGTTGGAAAGTATACAAAAACAGAAAACCGGATTCTTGAAGCAGCGAGAGGATATGGTAATGTCTTTTTAACCTCTCTCTGTCTTGTTTGATGATTGTTAACTTATTAACTCGTTGTATGTTTGGCCTGTAGAAGTTACAGGCGAAAATTACGTGCCAGAGAGAGCTCGATGTGCTACAAAAGAAGTACGAGATGGCACTTCAACATGCAGATATGGCTTTTGTAGAAGAGATGGAAGCTCTTGATACAAGATACAACAAAGTTTTCACCAGCAATTCATTAGCTGAGGCTGTGCTGCAAAGGGAGGCAATAGTAGATCATCCAGCCTAACCTAATGAGAACAATACATTTTTGTCATATAGAGACTTGTATTTGTATAAAACTATATATATAGAATTCAAGTCTACTTATACAACATGAATAGTGATGATTCTTTTTGATTTAAATTCTACAAGTAGTAATGTGTATTATTGAATTGATTGATGGTTGATTAATGGATTTGATGGATGAGAAAATTAGTTAATGAAGGTATTGGCATAATTAATTAATTGGAAATCAATTTTAATATTCAGAGAATATATTTCGTTTAAAGAAGAGGTGGGAATATATGTTAATATGTTATAACTTTCACCAAAAGCAGGGGAAGCTAAATAATGTTGTCCAATTTATATCTAACTTTAAGGGTCACACTAGTGACAATATCATATAAGATTATTTTTTAGTTTTTCTTGATTGATTATCATTTTTCAATAATAATTATGTTATTAATTTTTAACACTTTCACATTCTATTAATTGCATCACTTTTTACGTATAATATTTTATTAAAAATATTATTATTTTTTATTCATTATATAAGAGTGATTTTAATTCACTAACATCCACCTGAACCATTTTAACATATTAAATAATTTAATACTCCATTTATCATTAGATTAAATTAAATAAAAATTACTCCTTACATTTTATTTTAAACCTATCAATTCTAAAATGGGGCCAGCTATTTGCACCCCCAAAATTACTGAACGTATCCAAAAATATTTAAATTGACATAATTATTCTTACAAAATTTATATCTGTTCGGTTGCAACAACCGAACAGAATAAATAAAGAATTCATATATCTTATATGTTCGGTTGCAGCGGCCGAACAGAACAAAAAATTCATTCATCTTCATATCTATTTTATCGAATATATATGATAATAGATAAGTTTCACGATCTTAAAACATTTGTTTAAAGATTGATGATATCTATAAAACTTATCTGTTATCTTATCACTTGGGTAATGTAGATATAAATTTAAAAAAAAATTACAAATTTTGTTCTGTTCGATTGTTGCAACCGAACAGATAAGATAAATGAATTATTTGTTATGTTCGGTTGCAGCAACCGTAACAAATAATAGATGAATTCTTTGTTTTGTTCGATGATTGTAACCAAACAGTTTGTTCGATGACTGTTCGGTTGTTGCAACCGAACAGATATAAATTTTATAAGAATAATTATGTCAATTTAAATAATTTTAGGATATGTGGGGGTGCAAATAGGTGCTCCTTCTAAAATACACCAAATCATCCTATCCTATCCTATCCTATCCTATCCTATATTTTCAAATTTACACTTGCACCCAAAAACCCTGCCTCCTGAGAGCACATAACCGGAGGTGCTGCCGCATACGAATCATCCAAACACAACCACCACCGCCGTTACCACATCGCCGCAACCAATTGGACCATGATAGACACACTGTAACAAAATGGCTAACCCCATCACCTACACCTACGATCGAAGCTTTAGAGGTTGGGGTTACTGCAAATTGTGGCCGTTTACTGCCGGCATTATCGAGAAATTGACAAGGGGATTTAATCCGTACGTTAAAACGAAGAAGATGGAGATGGTTCCACCGCCACCTAGACCGCTAATTGCCGACGCTTTGATTGGGAATTCAATTATCACATTGGCTTGGAATTTCACGCAATTGATTGCTAATAGGATACGGCACCCATGATGAGCCGCGGTCGACGGTGTGCTTTGATCAGAAAGCCGCCGCCACGGGTTGCTGTGGTTTTGGCTCCGCCGCATTGCGCGTTCGTATGTGTTAATTTTGTCCCATTTGAAAAGGTGCCTACTTTTGTACTAATATATTTGTGATGGCTTTCCTAGGTTATGAAATTAAGAATAGGATCATGAACTTTAATTTGCTTATTCATTACGCATATCAAGAACAGTGATGATGATCATACTTGGAATTTTTATTTTATTTTTTACAGTTGGGTCCAATCATGGTGATTTTGATGGTGATTTTGATAAGGATATTTTGGCTACCTATTTATTGCATTAAAGGGTATACTTACTGCAAATATAGAACCTATCAATAGTGTTTAAATTAGTGCTACAATCTTGGATAACTTTAAAATATGAGAAGGAATGAAGGATCATGTTTTATCCAGATGAGATGGATATTTCTTTGAAAATTTGGAAACCAGTTTAACTAAAGTTCTGATCGAACTATCTTCATATATATTCTAGTTCTCAACTTGCGATACTCCTCATCAAATAAATTAAAAGTGGGCCATTATCATATTTTGGTCTTCAATCTGTATTTGCTATGTGGAAGATCAGGGTAATGAAATGGTCTCGAATTTGAAGTAGAAATCGAATATATTTTCAGAAAGGAGCGTCTTTAATTGGGTTATTATCCTTAATTTTATGTTAAATGATTTTAATCTCAAGGTAAATATTATAGACACATATATATATATTCTTTTTTTTGGGGGTGATCATAATAGCAATATTGGGAGCTGTTACCAATATCTGGACAAGAACATTAAATGTTGATGGTGTCCCCATCTAACACTGACGAGTTTGCCAGAGCTAAGGGTTTCTTTGAACACTTAACAGATTTCTCTATCTAATTGTACAATTTGTACTATTGATTATGATTAACATGAATCTAGTTGTGGCAAATTGCAATGCAATAATTAAGTGTGTGCTGAGGGTAATTATATGTAAAATTGTACATTAGATTGAGAATACGTAATGTTCATGCATCGCATTGTGTTTCAGAATTTTTGTCTTCTTCCACTTAACTTAAGGAAACATTAATTAGCTGAATTCATTGGATCTTATGTATGAAGATTAAATTAGTTGACCACTCACTTGGAAAAATTACAGGAGATCATGAAAACTGCTATTCATTACAGCAGAATTAATGAATATACATATTGCTCTTGACCATAAAAGTGTACAGCAGGTTATGGATTTAGGCAGTCTCATCCTAAATTGAGAGTTAAATAGTAATGAATGGCATTGGTGTTTGAATGGTTATAAGCAGATGGATAGCCGTCGATCTGGTGGAGATTTGGCACACTGAATGACGCTGAGGAAGATGTTCTCGTCGCAGGGGATGTGAAGTCTGGAATCAGCAGTGAAATCATAGACTTCCTGCGCTTGATCAAGCAACGCCAGAAAGAGGGGGTGCTTCAATAAGGTCACTTTGATCACGAACCTCTTGTGATACTCTCCTACGTACACTACCAAGTGACCCTTGGGGACATCACTCGGCACGATCTTCTCTTCGTGCAGCAGCGCCCACACGGGCCATTTACAGCACTTATCGCAGGCGGCACAAGGTATGACTCTTCGACCCATCCTTCGCCACTTGTTCATCCATGCTTTTATGAATTTTGCATTCACCATCTTCTCTTCTCTCTTGTATCATATACTATGAGAGAGAGAGAGGGATAGTAATGAATTATGAGCTGGGGGAGTGATGGAGGTTTCTTGGGGAGTGATGATGTATGAAAGTGAGGAAACCCTTATATAAAGAGTGGGAAAGAGCCAACATTTTTGGAGCAATAAATGGTTGACATATGTGTGCAGCTAAGAGGCAAGTTAAGTGAGTGATATTTTTTTAAAAGTGCAGTTACACACCAGGGTCTTCTGCTGTACCTTTCTCTCCCCTCCCTCATTTAGTATTGCATCTTCATACGAAATTGTACGAACATGCAAGCCACTATATGTTCTTTAAATTAATATATAGTAGTATTTCTCCCGTAGTAAAATATTAACACGTAACGTAATAATAATCCCCTGTATGTGCATGTGTGTGAGATCTTTCGAAGTTCTCAAAGGTAGACCCACCAGTTGAGAAAGAAATAGATAAGATATGAAGAGGGATGGGAGAGATAAGCTTCTTGGACTAAGTGCAATATCCACTTATAATTCTCATCACATTACTTGAGATATTATAAAATAACTCCTAGATCTCTATCCCTCTCTCTCTCTCTCTGCATATAATGAAGGGGATGGACATTCAGATGTTCATCTTACCAAGTCCTATTTCTGCTAGTTGACCTAATGAGTTGGTGATGAGTGGTTGCTCCAAACTGGGACTAGGAAGGAGTATTCAATGATATAAGTTGAAGATAGCCCATCATCAACCAAATTACCATTCCTTAATAATTCTTGTTAATTAATAAATCTAAATATCAACCTCAGGGAGTTAAAATTATGGGATCACCTTGATTTGTACAGGAGGGGGGTACTGGCCGTACTGGTGTCATTTTTATGTAGGCACATAACCTTATCCCTGACTTACTCAAGATTCAAGATAGATTTGTGACAGAATTATTTTTTGCAACCAAATCTTTATATGGCATCTCTTCTCTGCTTTCTGACCAAGCCACCATACATACTTGCCGTTGATCCAAAAAAATCTAAGCATCTACAAAGTCTTAGGATTTCAAAAAGTCACATCCTTTGCTTGTCCTTCCTTAACTACGGCCTAACCTAGTACATATGTATTTATATAATCATTAATATTTTGCTCCTAACATATAACACTGTAAATGGATTTTTACTACTGCTTAATCTTTTTTTGTTCCTAGTTTATTTCTTCCTCATGGTTGGATATTATTTGCAGAATGGCCAATGGTTCAAATGCGAGCTATCAACGGTGGAGGTCAATGATGGAGCGGATTTTGAATGGATTTTTGTGAGACGGGGTGGATTGACCCAGCAGGTCTATTTCATTTTGATAGTCAATACGTATAACGAAATTTTTTAAATTTTCCAAAAGAGAAGGGGTTTATGTAGTACTACTATTGTATGACTCCATTGACCACAAATCCTATTTCATCTAGAAATAAGTCCATATATGTTGTAGAATGATTAGATGTCCCATTCAACAACTACAAAGCATGTTGTATGTCTAAAACACATCGATAAAGTAGATAAAAGTGTACAATTAACTCATTGCATAATTCATAGTTAAAAATATAACCTCTGACATAAGATTAAACACCACACCTAGATAAATTGGTGTTTCTTGAGAAAGGATTTAGCAAGCAGTTAGTGTGTGGTTCAAAACATATTGAGGGTTGGCATTGACATTAAATAGTCCCCAAGAAAATGAGCTGTGATAATAAAAGGTGTTGGAGTGGCATTTCCTTAGCTTTCCATGCATGCCAAATGTATGTATGTGTATATGTAATGTGGTATATGATGTGATATATCATCCAGAGATGAGACATACATGATTGGAATGGCCAGCAAATTGATTCATCCCCCTATGCCTAAAATTTGATTTGATGACGTATATATTTATATATATGTATGTATGTATAACTATCACAATACTATTACAGAGTATCTAATTCAAGGTAGTAGAGCAAGTGACTACTTTGCTTAAACTTTCTTTTGCTTGCACTTTCTCAATAAGGTGGTCCTGCTAAGTTTCTTTGATGTAATTTATTAGCAAGAAATTTTGGGAGTTTATAATCACTCTATTTAAAAGCTCTCCTCTCATGACCTTTGAACCTTATTAGTGCAAACCTTTGCAAATACATACTTAGATTTGGCTTCATTTTACAACACATTCAACTCTAAAATGCAGTCAATTCAATGACTCATTTGCAACAGTTAGCTCTATTTTTTACTTCAATAATTAAAATATTAATTCATATATATATATATATTACTTTCTTAATTTTTTTTAGCTATTTATAAAACTTAAATTATTGTTTTCTTTTTATTTTAAATTTTAAATACAAAGATAATATAATAAAAATATTAATATGCATAAATTTAATTAAGTAAAATTGCATTACACTTCACTTAAACCTAATTAAGACACTTAAACATGTTTAAGACAAACACTCTAAATTAAAAATACATTACAAAGTATATAAAATTAAAATTAAAAATGTACACATTTGAAGTGTTGCTAAAAAAAAAAAAGTCGAAAGTAAGCAATTATTTAGAGTATTCGATGGATGAGGTTAAAAAGAACACAAGCAAGCAATGCAAATATTAAGGAGGAGAATGAAACAACATAGATGGGGTGTCTTAATTAAGGAAACCCAGCCCCATCGAGCTTGGGCTTGGCTTTCTGATTGGGCCTCATTAATAGCACATGACCTTTGGGCCCTACTGTGGATCACTGGGCCCAGCAGACATGCATGTTGGTCACACCTCAAAACGCTTGCTTCTCTGAACACCGGCCACACCCTATTTATGCATACACACATATAAATAATACTACTACAATAATAATTTTTATTATTATTATAATTTTCAATATAAATTTCCATTTTTGTCTTCAATGTAGAAGTTAATCATTTCTAATTTTGTTGTTTTTATTAGAATACAAAGTATCGATACTGTCACTGTAGTTTGTAACGGAAATTAATAATACTCCATTTACTATGCGAGTGTGGTGACACAACCATATAGAAGCAATTATTTATTTATTTATTGGTAAAATTAAAAAATTATCAATTCTTATAAATTGTTGTGTTGCGTTGAGATTCGATGCATGTATTTCTAACTCTATATATTTATATTATAAACGTCGGTAAAAAAAAAAGATATAAATAGTGTTCCCATTACAATATTCTGCATGGGCGAGTTAAATTAATTGTTAACTAAATTAAAGAATCTGGAAAAAATTCTCTAATTTCATATTTTGCATGGTGTCATGTATAAATATTTCATAAATATGAAATATGTAAATATACTTCCCCTAATTCTAAAGAAGCATAGTATATACAATAAATTAGAATTCATAATATTCACCGGGCATTTAACTTAAACACGTGTAATAGAATTCTAATAATTTCAGAATATATCAGTGTCAGTGACGCACTATGATTGGATTGATTTTATGTTATTAATATGGGGATAAATTGAGGGATATTCTTTTATACCAATTTTTTTTAATTCTTTTAAATTCATGAACTATATATATATATATATATATATACTGTATAACTTTATTTAACTTTTATTAAAATTAATTTACATGTAATAGTTGAGTTAATCTGTGTTACCATTATGAGAAGTAAATTTAGCAAAATTAATTAGTTATTAGTCCACAAATTAGGAATAAAGCTAAGAGAATTGTGTAGGTGAAAAACGATAATATCTACTCTCTCCGTCAGTATTTCACACTTTTCTTTTTTATTCGTCCCTCAAAATATTTCACATTTTACTTTTACTAAAATTGGTAAAGAATACACTATAATAATACTCACTTTTTATACACATTCCAATATAATACTCACTTTTTCACACATCTCAATAACTTTACGTAACTTTTTCATTAAATTAACTCAAATATTTTTTCTCATTTTTACTTTATACATAAAAAATAATTTTTTTTAAAATTTTGCGCACTACAATACTTGAAATATTTGTCGGGTGGATTATAGATGATTGAAATGGAAGGACAATGATTTGATTTGATTCGACTACTGAATTAATTAAGTTTCACGTGCATTTCTCAGTTTTTGTACACTAATTATTCTTTTTATTTTATTTTATTTTATTTTTAATTCAATTTATTGGCTGGCATCTGCCCACTTCTATTATAATTATAATTATAACAATTTCTCCTAACCAATTAAATATACTTTTTTAAATCCCCGCGTTGTACTGTCCGTGGGGTTGCAGGATTTTCAAACTTCATTTTTTAGAGCAAAGAGCAAAAGGTCAAATATAATCTTAAACTTATACCACAAAATCAATTAAGCTCTCCAACTTTTATCATTGACATTTAAGATTTTTATCTTTTAAAATGAGATCAAATGATCCTTTTATCTTTTATAAAACAAACAAATTAACATTTTGACTATTTATTTTCAAATTTTTTTTGTCTATTTCCAATCCATACTTTAACAACACATCTTTAATGTAATGTAAGTTTTTATCTAGGATTTTAATATGTAATGTAATATTCATTTTTAATATATTTTAATATTTAAAGTAAATATTTTTTAATTATTTAATAATTTATAATTTTTTACATAAAAAATAATTTAACACTGGAAGTTAAAATATATAATACTAATTATATATAAATTTAGGAATTTGATTCTCGTAAAATAGACTATATATAAACTCTCCATTTTTTAGTGTTTGAAAAGGCAATTATAATTTTAAATAAAGTAACACATTTATATTGTTCAAACGCAAACGAAGAATTGTATTGAATCGGATACTCATTTATAAATTAATCAACTAAAATTATAAAAAAGAGTAAAAAAAATCAATAAAAAGTTAGATTAAAAAAGAAAAGCGTCTAACCAAACCTTTTTTTCACTTATTTAAATAATTAATGATTAAATTTGGAAGTAAAATACAAACTCATGCAAATGGCAATGGCTTGCTCTAAATAACTTTGATCTCATTCTCACCAATATTTGATTTTCATGTAATCAAGCGGCTAAGAGAAAAATGCAATCAGAATCAGTTAATTAATAAATAAAATTATTTATTAGTATTATATATTTTAACTTCTAATGTCAAATTATTTTTTATGTAAAAAAATTATAAATTAATAAATAATTAAGTAATATTTACTTTAAATATTAAAATATATTAAAAATTAAAATTACATTACATATTAAAATTTTAGATAAGAACTTACATTACATTAAAATGTGTTGTTAAAGTTTGGATTGAAAATAGACAAATTTTTGAAAAGGAATTAAAATGTTAATTATTTGATTTATAAAAGATAAAGGGTGCATTTGATTTTATTTTAAAAGATAAAGATCCTAAATGTCAAAAATAAAAGTTGAAGGGCTTAGTTGATTCTAGGGTATAAGTTTAAGATCATATTTGCCTCTTTGCCCTTTTCTCTAATTTCTGACAATCCAAAAAAAAAAATCTGACAACTTTACACATGTTTACGAAGAATGACACACGAGATTTTCTTAATCAATAGTGACTTTGTCTCATAACTTACTAGCAAGTTATAAAAAAATTATTTTTTATTCTATATATATATATATATATATATTTTTTTTTTTTTAATATATTCATTTTAAATAATAAAGTAAATGTGAAGTATCTTATGTATATTGATATAAATAACATTTTTAAAATTAAGTACATTAAGAAGTTATTAAATTGAAGTGATATATTTTTATTTTTATTTTTTTTGAATGATGCAAGTTACTTTTGGATTAAAAAAATGAAAAGGTGAAGATAATTTTAAAGTAGTGGGAGCATTATTCTATGTGCTATTAATTATACAATGAGCTTGTATTTTGTAAATTTTAACTTATGTATATTCAGAATTTTCTACTTAGAATTATGAAGTATTAAACTTTTTAAATAACAAATGGAATATTACTTATCTTAATAAAGAGAAAAAAACAAATCAATGAAGTTTTTTTTTTCTGACCAAAAAAAAAAAATCAATGAAGATTTTAAAGAGTGAAGTGTGTTTTTATCAAGAGAAGTAATAGTTAATGATAATTTACTATTTTAAAGAATAAATTTACCCTACTATACTTATATAATTGAAAGGGGAAAAAATTATTACCCTTAAATTTATAATTTTTTTTAACTATATATTCTTTGTCTTATTATACAATAAATACAAATACTATATTAAAATGGCACATGAAGCTAATCTTTATTGAGAAATGACATCACTTATTATAGTTTGAGGTTTCATTTTGTATTTAATCTTTAATTCAATGATACGTGTATTCTATCCAATTTTTATTAAACATTGAAACTGCTCTTTAAGCTTTAATAAAACTTATATACGAATAAATATATCCAATTTTTATTAAACATAGAAACTGCTATTTAAGCTTTAATAAAACTTATATACTAGATATTTAAAAGCTTCAAGAAAAACAATAGGACTATATAATTTCAATTAAATAATTTTATGTTATTTAAAAATTAAATTCAAGTTAAGTGTTATTTTTATTTGCAAGAAAAATCACACAATTCTTGTACACTTGACTTATAACTTTCTCTAGACAACTAATTGGAAAGGTTGAGTTATTATTATTATTCTCCAATTTATTTTATTAGAGAACTCTTAAACATCATAATTAAAGTTGGGGTTATGCAACATTTTAAGATTGTAATAATTATTAACTTCACTTCCAATAAATAGAGAAAAGAGTACTGAATTTCATGTGCACTAACATGATAGGATTGATGCTTTCTCTTTATCCCAGTATAATTTTTATACTATTTTTTTACTTATCACTAGTTTTTTTCATACTAATTTTCACACTTAAAAAAAATTAACATTAACATTTTAAAAAATATATACTCCATATTCTCACCCATTAATATTACTTAATTGTTTTATATTTTGCGTATTATTAAAAAAAAATATTGTCCTTATAATGTCATTTTAAAAAATATATACTCCATATTCTCACCCATTAATATTACTTAATTGTTTTATATTTTACGTATTATTAAAAAAAAATTATTGTCCTTATAATGTCAATAAATAAAGTTAATAAAACATTTTTTCTCATATAATAATAATCAATTAAAGAAAATTAAAAGTGTGGCTGCTGGGATTCGAGCCCAGGTCTCCACGGCCACAACGTGGAATTCTAACCACTAAACTACAGCCACTTTGTTGTTCAAAGCTCTTCATATACTTAATTTATCTAAATAAAACCTTGTATGTATTAATTAATACAGTATGATATTATGAAACAATTCACGATTTCTTTTTTCTACTCATTTCACTATTAATGAAATTTTTTAAAAACGATAATACTACAATAGTATAATAAAGGGCAAAGAGTCAAATTCACCCTCGAACTATTACCCCCGGATTAATTAAGCCCTTAAAGTATTTTTTTATACAAATAAACCCTTTATCTTTATATAATAGATCAATCATGTCCCTCTTTCATAATTATTTTAAAGGATTTTTTACAAATTAATTTCCAAACGGTCGTCACCGTTAAAAATTTTCAAACTTTATATTAAAACGAACCTCTTCTTACGAACTTTGTCTCTATGTTTTTAGATTTTCAATTTATTAATCATTAATATGTTTTATTTTACACCAACTTCATTGGAAAAATATATTTTAATAATCTCTTTTATGACCTACTTACTTTTGACACAAAAATAATTAATCTATTGATATTGGATTTAAACCATAGATGAAAATTCATACGAAGAGGTTTGCATTAACATCAAACTTGTAAAATTTTAACGGTTGGATTGATTGGAAATCAACTTGAAATATGCTTAAATTGTATAATTGTTAAAATTTTCCAACAAAATTATGGCACAAATAAAATACATCTACTAATATCGGATCTAAAATCTAAAATGGTAGATGATAAGCTCGTGAGAATCCCTTTGATTCAATATAAAGTTTGAAAATTTTTAATGGTCGAATTGTTCGCAAATTGACTTATAAAAAAATCATACATTAATGTTATTTTTTTTCAGAAGGGCTTGAATGACCCATTTACAATAGATAAAGAGTTTGGATATTCACTTACAAAAGTTAAAGGGTATAATTGACCCATAATATAAAGATGAAGGATTTGTTTGTAAAAAAAAATACTTTAATGGCTTATTTGATCCCAAGGTAATAGGTCGAGGGCATATTGACCCTTTGCACTATAAAAATGCGTATACTTTTTTACATTTATTAATTGAATCAACAATTTTATTCACTTTTTGTCATTGAATTACTTAGTCGCACACTTTATTTTACATTAATTCACCTGTTCATTTGTATACGTGTGCTGCAAAAATAGTCAGTGCGGTGAGCATCTAAAACACTTGCGGTAATAAAGATATGATAAAACATATTTGTATGCTAACTATACAAATAAATGAGAAAAATAATATTACTGTTTGAATCTTATCTTCTATTGAAGGGACAGGTATCATTTTGCTAATTTATAAATGCGAATTTAATAATTAATGAGGTAAATGCGAATTTATATAAATTTCATTCATAAATAATGAGGGAGTCTTTGTGAATCCATTTCACCATACATCTTGTTTTTGTTAAAATTTTGAAAGAAATTTTTTTCTTTAGATAAATGAACTATTACTTTTTTAATGAAAACATATTACTCTTTAAACTTTGAATAAAAAATCACAATAAATTAGAATTTGAAGAGTAATATTTTTAATTCAAAAAAGAGTAATAGTTCATCTATCTAAAGAGTAATTTTTCATGTATTAAAAAATAATTAGTAAATCGGGATGAAATAATTTGAGCAATAATATTTTTCATTTAAAATAACAATAATTCTTTTCTCTACTAAAAAATACTACTAATTGGTAAATTAGAGTGCACGTGTCAACCTAATTCACATTAACGATTGCGTTAATTAATTGCATCTCATTTTGTCATCTTCTCAATTTAAAAAATACAGGAATAATTTCAAACAAATTCCTAATTTTTAAGCTCTGAATTGAGACTTACACTTAGAATTGAGTCCTTACATGAAAATTGGACCATCATGCGAAAATATAATTGTAGTGAAAAAAAAGAAAAAGAGAGAGACCAAATTATGTTATAAATTGCGCTAAAAAAAAAAAAAAGGTTCCTCCACATTGTGATTTTATAATTTCCACTACAATTAGATGATTTTGATCTCATAAAGAGGCTAAAACAGTAAATCCACAATCCACCAAGTTTGACTTGTGTGATTACAACTCCCACTAACGAAGTGGACTTTCCCTATTTAGGCAACTAATTTAGACAAGAAACTTCTCCTTTTCATCATAATTGCTGGATTAATTAAAATTAAGAGCACAACAAAAGGTAAATACTGCTCACCCACTCACCCTTGTCTAATTATTGGTGACACCCCATTGGCCATTAATTAAATAAACTTATTAATTAGTGTGACCAAACATATTTCATTAATATCAATTCACATCTTCAATATATATCCATACAAGTTTCTCCTTCTTTGTTTATCCAGATTATTTCTGCTTGTCCGAGGTCAGTAATTATACATCAAAAACCCTATTTTTACTTCATACTATGGGTGGGTTGGTGGGTGAGGGGTTTATGAACATATTCATTACCCTATGTTAGTGTATAATTAAGAAGCCTGAAACTCTCACCATGCATGTTACTGAGCTGCAATATTTTCTGTATTTGACATGCAGGCGAGACGAGGAGAATGAAGGTGGCGGCGTTGTTGTTGATTGCTTTGATGACCTCCCTATGCTTGGCAGCTCCGCGAAGAGCTCTACGCAGCAGTGAAGTTGAAGAAGAAGTCATGGTGGAGACGAAAGGAACGGGGCACCTGGATGGCACCATAGAGAATCATCACAACATACCAAGGGAGCATTATAATCAGTGGGGTAACAACCCCAGTACTGGAGGAGGAGATGATGATGGCACCAACAGTGGTAATGGAGGTGGTTGAACGAGTCGAGTCAGGCTGAGCTAAATCCATGCATGTATAAAATGATGTGTGTGCATATATGGAGTATGTTGTATCAAGACAATAATGAAAAAGACTAGTGCATGGTTTGGGTTTGAAACCCTAAAACATGGAATTTAGGGGAAACACGTTTTAAGTTTATGTTTGATGCATGGATTTTGCTCTCTCATTTGATTGCGTGTGCAACTTTGACCTTCAAACCCTATTTTAATTTACTATTGCAACATGAGAATTCTAAATTACCAAGTCAAAACCCACAACTCTACCAACCATTTCCAAGATATCTCCCTTTACATTTTGTATTTAATATTTATATTTTCTTTGACAGAAAATTCATCACATGACATGTCATACTAAACACAGTTAACAATGACATCATTCAGTTTTATTATTTGCCATCTTAATTAGTAAATAAATATTGTATTTTGAGGTATTCAATCAAGTGGTTGCATCAGGGCTGTCCAAGGATGGATTTCGAGCATTCAGACCAAAATGAATTTTATATACAGGTGAATGCTTGAGCTATTATAGCTAGCCTGTATTTATTATTAAGCAGTTAATACTTGAGCTAGCAATGATTGCAGTTGTTTATTGTTCACAAAAACCAGACAATTACTGTGCAAGCATGCTCAAGAATCATCAGTGGAACAAGTGATCAAAACCCTCATGATCTGCATTGTCTAGGGTAGATGTGCTGCGATGCAACGAGGGCAATACGAGAGGATTATAGAAAGGAATTGTGTCTATAGGCACCATACTAGAGGAATCAATTGCCATTAATACTACGTAAGATTCTTCTATAGTCACTCAATGTAATGTCTGTACTTCTATCTGGAGAAACATGACCATGAATGTGTGAAACCTTTGGTTTCTCTCCTTTGGGATAAGGATACATGGTTGCCAGTTCGCAAACTCGGTGCAGGATTGACTTTGGCAGAGGACGCCAAGCCAGGGCGCGTTTCTTCTCTCCCTGCATCATTTTGGAGACATACAGAACTAAGATTAGAACCTCAAATTATAACATGTGCAAGATTCATTATAAAACAAGGTTCTGATGATGGATTTGGAATCAGTCAGAATATCAATGATGGGTTGTTTGAAGTTAAGGATTTCCATAATGCTTTTGAAATCCATCACTTTCAACTATATCCCTTTTTCCTAAAGTGATTTGGGTGGATTTGCCACGCAAGTTGTGTAAGAATATCTAGATTCACATGCAGGCAGAAAGAGAAAAAATCGAAAAGATGCTTTCGAAAGAAATGATGGATATGTAACCTGATGGTTGCATTGCCCCTGCATTCCACTAGCTTTTAAAAGATTTCGCCATTTGTCCTGTGGGAAATTTGGAGCAACAAAAATTTTCAAACTCAAATTGCCTATACACGAACACCTTAAAATGAAACTGTAACGAAGCAGTGTTCACCTTCAAGTCCACAGAGGTACGATGGGCAGATGCAGAAAAGAAAAGCTTCTTTATTCGACTCCATCGCCCAACACCATGCTCAGAGACACCATCAATAAGTTTTTTAACCTCTGCAATAGTCCACAGTCTATGATGCTTCCTCCGACCATTAACTTCTTCAGGGCTCTCATCAGAGGGATAGTCATCCCGTTTCTTATGCCATACTAATCTAACACAATCATCCTTCTTTGGACTCACAGCAAATACGGAGTCGCTTCTTTTCTTATGATTTAAGGCTGTCAGATGGTCATTTCTTCTCTTTAAACGAGCTCCAGTAAAACTTTCAATTTTTCTCTTATGACTTGCTTCTGTGACACTATTGTTCCATTTTATTAGATGAAGAGCTGTCGAACATTCATCCCTTTTATTTAAATGAGCTCCAGATACATCTTCATCCTTTTTCTTCTGACTTGCCATTGTGGTACTCTCACTCCGTTTCATTAGATGAACGGCTGGAGAAACACGGTTGTTTCTTGGCTTAGTTATCACATTTCCTCTATCCGAACTATGCACCTGTTATACATGACATGCTGACTACATTATTTTGGAAATTCAAATCAGCTAGAACCAAGACAATTTCAAAGGTCAAGGTGAAAACAACACACATGAGAGTGGACAGTTTGCAGCAAATACAAATAATAAGGATATGGTCAAATTAAATCTCGATCAAGAGCTTACCATATCATGTGGGGGACTCTTAGGACATTCTTTATGCACTAAAGAGGCAAAAGGCACTTGTATAGCTTTGACTGAAAATTCTTCAGTAGACTCTTCTGCAGGTGGTTTCATTGCTTTAGATCCCGTTTGACATCTTTTACGATCCTTAACTACTTGAGGCTTATCTTTCGATGCTGAAGAAAAAACCTCCCGCCTTCTTTTTGATTGTCTGGGTATGGGGTCTGCTAGTTCATCTATGTACCTCCGCGTGGGCTTTCGTGATCTCTTTTGTGTAGGAAGAGTATCAGATTGTCTTTCTGGAGACGATAATGTTACTAATAAATCCGGCCCATGAAATCCATTGGTCTCCTCATTTTGACCTATGGACGGTGATTCGTCATTTTTCTCATTTTTTGGACAACATGATGCCTCAACTGATTCTGGAAGGCTTGTTTTCTCATCAGTTAGTATATCTTGAAAAGAGCAGCTCGAAATATCATGAAACTTGCTAATATCCTGTAACGTGCATGATGTAAGCGATTTCACAGGCTTCTCCTTGATCAGCATTTCGGACTCGCAGCAAGGACTGCGAATTTCACCAAATCCAGAGCTCTTGACATTAAGTTCTTCATTATGGCAATATGGCACTTCCATTATTCTGAATAGATCTGCTTTCCATGGAGAGTCAATACTAGAACCAGAGGTGAGAATGGCATCGTCTGATACCGAAGTCTGCAAGCATTCGCTTGAAACATAATTTGGGTTTGCAATACTTTCAGCAAGTTCAACACCTGCAATCCCAATAAAAATTTAATACATTGCGGTAGGAGGTGGGGTTGGTGGGGGGGGTTGTTAAGGGACCCAAGGTCTAGAATGTTACCTAGAAGATACTCCTCTCCCATGCTGCAGAAATCATTGTGCATTCTAAAATATCCAGCTTCAACTTCATTGTGCAATGTGTATACCTACACATGACCATCCTCAGATGAAGAGAACACCATAAGGAACAAAAGTTTCAGGAACTGAATTCTCAAGTTCAACAAGACCATTATTTTTTCATTTAGTGTGGAAATAGTGAAAGATCCTTTGCAATAAATTATAGATACAAGGTGATATTCTATTCTCCCTATTAGCTGTGTAAATTATAAAATTTTAGTTCAGCGGATCATAGTGAAAATGTATGAAGAATTTAATGAGCAGAAAATAAAAGGAAAAGGAGAAATGCATATATTTAGCAATATAGAATAAGCATCAATTTCATTTAACCAAGATCATGAAAGATGAGAGACAAAACTAATTCATATCTTCAGCCTTCACACATCCATCACAATTAATTAACCATGAGTTGAGAAAAATAACCAACTATAGCATACATCTCCATTGAAAATATCTTCCCTTTTGTGAGCAATGCCAGTACTTGTCACACCTGCATAAATTACGACGTCAAGATGATTAAAGAGAATACAATTAATAGTAGATGTTCTGAGAAGATCAATTATGAAATCTTTGAGTGGCAGATGCATCAATCATATAACATAAGAGCTCAAGAGAAATATCTTTAACGGAATGAGCTGAAAGAAAAATAAGCTTTTTTCCATTTAGTTTACAGAACCGAAGAAACTAGTCATAGAGAGGTAGATAGGATAGCTTGATCCATCTCATCCAATAGAAAATATTTACTTGACAATGTAGATGATTATTTTGCATCTCGTGGATATTATACAGAATACGTATAGGAAATCATAACAGGAAAATCAACTCCACAGAAAGCTAAACATCATTATTATAACTATATTGTCAGTTCCCTTTCCTTTCTAACTCATTTCCCCTCATGTTGTCTAATCGCTTCAATTACTACCGAATTACGAAAGTAATTGCTCATTTATGAATTATTATAGTCAGGAAAGGAGGACAGAGAAGTTAGAATTTCTTAGTTTTAGCTTATACCAAAACTGCGGGAAACGTCTTGGATGTCCATAACAGTTTCTGTGTTCTTCTCATCAAATTGCGTTACACTATCCACTGAGACATGCCTGTCTTGCGGTACTACAAGCAGACACTCTACATCAGTTGTCCCATCTTCAAATCCAACCGTTGGACGTTGGTTCTCCATTACCTGAAGAAGATCCGAATATTACTTTAACAGTACTTGACAGGATATAGATGCATACCAAATGTCAAAAAAGAATATAAAAAGATATAAAAAATAAAAATAAAAAAACCACAAAGGAAAGAAAATGATTGATAATATCGCTCCTATCCCAATTGTGTGCCTTTTAGATACTCTACATTCTATATCAACTCTAAATTCTATAAGGAAACTCCACAAAGCTAAAACAGCTTTATGAAATCCAAGAACATGATCCATAATCACATGTCCACATATTAAACCTACACAAGTCATATAAATTGGCATATTACCAGTTGCATTTCCAAATGATAGTCCATAGAAATGGGCACAATAAACTCTAGTGTGTCCATATTCGTCTCCAATCATAATGAAACTAGATGGTGCATACATAGCTTTCATCAGCTACTATAATAGTCAATTAGCCTTCACAAAAATGTATCAATGGTAATGTCTCATTAGGCAACCAAGGGTTGATTCACAAACCATTGGTCAGGGAAATACAGGAAAAGAAGCCTCATTTCAAGATTTTGACAAGTTCATGCAGTCATTGGCACGTTTATCTTGAACTTGTGGCTTCAATGCATTAGTAGAAAAGGCAAGTCACGACATACAAAACAATTTTGTCCCAATTCGCGCACATTTGCTTTAATGGACCTTCAATCAATTATAAATCATCAATGAAAGCGAATGTCTCAGATATCATCCCACACGACAACTAAGAAGGTCTAAACGTTAGAAATTAGGACAGGGCTTTCTTCACCATAACAATCATTTATCCAATAATCATTTGAGCAATAACTTGCAGTGCAATAACCTGTTCAAAAAAACATATATCTTCGAGAAGTTAAACCCTTCAATGCATTTACTAATACTAGTATCGTAGATTTTGATCCAAACTAATCGCATAGCACTTAATATAGACAACTCCTAGATTCCTCGTAACAATCACTCAAAACGCTTCATCTCTCCACACATTCGAACAATTTTCCAACAACGGTTTACCATTCTTCGAACTCCACCTCCCCTGCCCGGCCCCCTCTTCGAAAAATTTAAAGAAAACCAAAAGGCGGACTCAGAAAACAACCAAACATCGGCCAAATTTCACGGCGACAGAGAGAGAAGAGTAAGAAACAGGCAACAGTGGATAAATTAAGGAAACAAAAATGTAAGAATGAGATGTAAGCTAACCTAATGTTTCAGTTGGGTGATGAGTGGTCGAGCGTCATGAGAGAGAGAGAGAAGGTTCGTTGGAGAATGGAAAAGCATGTACAGTAACCCAATATATTCGACGGAATCGAAATGGGTTGTAGAAAGTTGAAATGGAATGGAGGGTTTGGCGTCCGCCGTGGCGATGCGCAGCAACTGGCTACTGTGATAATGACAGGAAAAGACACGTGTCCTGTCCGAATCCAAGTCAAAGTAGCTCTTACATATTTTCAACACTTCGTCCCTCACTCATTTAGTTCATGTGTTTTCTAAAGCAGTAGTATTGTACAAGGAATGGATCTTTATGTTAGATTTGATCAAATTTATTTGATTGAATAAATAATAATCCACTCATTTTATGCTCATAGAAATTAATTGAATATGAGATGGATAAATGAGAGAGGAATCCACTTATTAATAAAGTTTTTAGTCACACACATTTAGCACATTTTTATCTTGAACGTTTCATCATAAATTTTATATTTTCTTTTATAGAAATAACATTTACTATCTCAATAGAATAGTTAAAGTATATTTTCAGTTAATCATATTATAAAATCATACTAATCATACTTTAATAAATCATTCATAATACATATATAACAATTATACTTTAACACGCCTTACACGAGAATTTTTAAATGAATTGGACTTATGAACATAATAATAATTCGTATACTCAATACTCAATAATAATATATAATTAAAGTATTATAATATAAAATGACAATTTTTTATTTTTGAAATGGAGTAATTTGCAGTACTAGGTAATGTTTATAGTAGTACTAGATATTTAGGACGTGCGTTGCACGTCATCAGCACGTTTCACTCGGTAATATTTTTGTTGCATTTTTTTTACGATAAAATATTGAGTTTCATATTTAAATATTGTATTCATGAACGAACCACATACTTCTTAGAGTTCCTCATTTCTTAAGGGTGAGCTTTAACGCGTTAATCGTCTCAAATAAGTAAAAAATCACAACTCTGATTACGAATCTTGTTCCTACTTAAGGTTGTGATTTGGTGATGCATGTTGAGAAATTAATATATTTCTTTGCTGCAGTATGAGTAAAACCAAAGGTCATTATGTTAGTACTCAAAAAGTATGGAAAAGATATATATGCTGCAAGTAAATAGTTTATTCAGAAACTGAAGGTGTATAGTGTATTGTGAATTATCACTTGGGCCTTTGTTGCCAAACTCCTGCCAGACAACTCTCATTTGTTTGGTCACCTACCATTATTCATGAGTTTCTATACCTAGAAAATTTAAAACGAAACTAAGAGTTCAGCTCATAAATTGCAATAAGAGTTCAGCTCATAAATTGCAATATTACATTGGAAGCTGAAGCCTGAAGTTTTATCATTTGATCATATTGCAAACCACAAACTAAACCATAAATTTTAAGCATTACAATAGATAGAAAAATAGCATAGGTGCAACTAAAAATTTCTAGTTGTGAAAACAAAAAATGATTAGTCTCGTGCAAAGTAGTTTACATACAAATATAGAATATAGAGAATTTTAGAGGATCACATAGCTATATTACTAATTTACATGGCCCATTGCAAACACTGCATACACATATATGTGCATAGT
Organism: Pogostemon cablin; assembly: GCA_023678885.1. Lineage (NCBI taxonomy): Eukaryota > Viridiplantae > Streptophyta > Magnoliopsida > Lamiales > Lamiaceae > Pogostemon > Pogostemon cablin. The sequence continues at coordinate 4,953,226 of CM042983.1, forward strand.
TATCAATTATCATGCTAGTGAGTTGAATCTTAACTAAAATTATGCAGAAAAATGCAATGAGAACGAAGGTGTGTTCATATTGTTCAAAGTATTTGGTATACCCATATTCACAAAGTTATGTAACTCATGATTAATCTTATATCAATATCAATTAGAATGATTACGTGAGATTATTCTTAAAACTTCATTAATATAATTTAACCAATGATGATGAAATTCTCATGTCAGATATCATCACTACTGTCTACTCATGTGTTATAAGAAACTGGAGTATGTTTTTAAACCTATATGTACGTAGAATATTATAAAAAGGAGTCGGGTTCATCAAGATTACCATTCTTGCAATATCCATTAAAAAATATCATATATTTGATGATATCTCAATTAAAGCCCTTCTCTATAGTGGAATCGAATTTTCTTTCCTTTAGGAACACTACAATGATACACAAAACCACAAACTTGTAAGCTTGAAATAGAGAAGAAAATATTTCATATATACTATCTCGAACTCATATAACCAAAATAGATAATAATTCATATCTCAGTTTTAGCATAACATTTATTATCGATTCCAAATCATTATTTTAACATTTTCTTTGTAGTATATCCCACATCAAAGATATATTTCTTGCAAGAATATTTCTTGCAATAATTCAATTGCCTTGTAAATTTCACTTTTGTTTAGTAACATCCAAATAATAACATTATATGTACTCCTACCAAGATTACAACCCTTTATTTCCCAATCAAGAATCAAACCTTCATGAAGTCCTTTTAGAAAGAGTGCGCAAATGATCGTCGTATACATTTTACATTTGTTTTAAAACCCTTGTCAGAATTTTAATTAGAAAGAATATCCTTTTACCATTAGCCCGTGTAAAGAGTATCTACATATCATAGCACTTTATGTGATAATGTTGGAATGAATATTGATTTCACCATAAGTTCCAACACATCCTCGGGTTCTTGCATCATTCCTAATTACACACAAATGCAATCATCAATAAATTATAATTAATCACATTTGAAAGTGTTATAAGATTAACCATTTCTAACTAATAAGAAGTCACCTCCTTTAAACTACACAAATTGCACAGATCTTGTATGAATAAACTTTTAGGTAAAAATATTTGGGGAAATACTACTCTCAACAATTTTACAGAGCAAGTGCAGAGCCTTCGACAAGAAATATCTCTTCCACTATTGGAAAGAAAGGAGTTTACATCCTGCTTATTAAATCATTACAATGAAGATATTCAAATACTGAGATAATCACATGTGACTTGGGCACGATGACATGACATGTGGAAAAATGATCGGAGGAAGCAGAGAAATGAAGAAAAGATCCTCGCTGAACAACAAAAGATGCGAAGTTTTTCCACAACTTTATAAGTAGAATCAGAACACCAGTGCCTATACCCTATCATTAGAGTTCGTAGTTATACATACATTGAGTCAACACATGCATATAGATGTCGGATCAAGCATTCATACTTACAATTATAAGGGCAGTGATCAATTCATTTATCCAACAACTTTCCTCCAATAGATGATCGAGCACAATACATGCGCAAAGGAGTACGACAAATATTGTGATTGAGACCACCGAACCATGGTCAGAGGTTAGTACGAATTAGTTACTAAATAATATAAAATCCAATGAATGCGTGTTGGAACTACAAATGATGCATACAGTATCTACAACATTTTCTATAAAGCACTAACCAAAAAATAATCCATGTTATTTTAGTTGCAATTTAAAAATTTGACCAAACTTCAAGATGCAATTAAAACTAAAGAGGCAAATCCATAGTTAAATATTAAAAGGCAAATTCATTATATTTTATATTCTCATAAATCATTGATAAAAAAAATAAATAAATAAATAAGAATCACATGGATATGTTTTGGTGATTTGGAGAAATTTTCTCATATCAATTTATGCTATTATTAATTTAACCTGTAAAAGAATAAGGCAAGATAAAAAATAAAAATAAAAACAACAAAGGTTATTAGTTACCATTTACGAATTTGTAAAAGTTCTACAATATCTTTACAGCTTTCACTTCAAATTTTAACATGATTAATTTAAAATTTATAAATAAGACATGATAGAAAATTATACGCAACAAAGATTATTAGTTATGGAGTATTTACTAATTTGTAAAAATTTACTGTATTTTTCATTTCAAATTTTAACACTGAACAACCTTTTCCTACCTAAGGCAACCCAACTGATGACAATGACATGAGAAAAAATGGAAGATAGCTGATTTAAAGAAACTTTAAAGAAATCTTTTAATTTTAATGATGAAACTTGCCAAAATTTCACTAAAAAATACATTTTCTTCTCAGGATCTTACCTGCATTGGAAAGCATTGCCACTTCCGCCTCATCATTGCAATAAAGTATTCTTTATTTCTTTGAACTTACAGGCCGAGTCTACCTTTCAGTATAGAGAGCAAGTTTTCTCTCCCTTTCCATTAAAAATCTACCAAAAAAAAAAGAAAGATATTTAAATAAATAAATAAATAAACCAAATGGACCCTCAGACAGCAAACCCATATAAGGTAATTAGTTGATTCTTGATACCCTATATATGATCAACCACATAATTTACGTATATAATGTTTCATAATGCACTGAAATGTGTAAATAAAAATCAGATAATATAGCATTAAACTCATCATAAACTTCGAAGCTCGAGATATGAAAGGCAGTCTAAAAACACAATAATAACCGTAGTATAAGAAATTCACTCACATTTTTCCCTTCAACTTTTTGGATCAAGCTCTTCTTCTTTTGAGAAAACATCTATTGAAGCGACTGATGCCATGGTTTGGTGGTCGATGTACTCCTCAATAAGCTCACTTCCAAAAGGCATGGAAAAGATTGCAGCAGTGTTGATTATTGAATCTCTGAAAGAAATTAAGAACAAAGAAACGCATCTTCAAAAATTGATGGTAACCTCGTATCTTTAGGAGAAAATCTAATTACCATGCAATATTTCAAAATAGATAGACGTTGAAATCTTGATTTCTCATGAGCGTCAAAAGCTTGTCTTTGCGATGGATCACTCGACACTTGATATACTTCACCTAAAATCTAAGTTTAATTGCAAAAGAAAAGACGCACTCAGTATTCTTTATTACAAAATAAAACAATAGATGTGCAACTTATACTTCCTCATAAAGAAAACCCAAAAGGAACATGAACTTACCTGAAATTTTTGTGCTGCCGAAGGATCATTTGGGTTTTTGTCCGAATAAACTTGCGTAACCTTAAATCCCAATCTCACCCCAGTATGGCCTAAATAAGAATAATCCCATAATCAAATTTAATTAGACACAGAATAGAAGTGAAGACTGATAGAAAACTATCAGAATTTCCAGTGCTACAAACACAGACTCGTGTATGAAATTATCACTATAAATAAGTAATTACAAAGGAAAAATCATCCATAAGTAACGTAAACCCTAGAAGGTAAAAAAACATTTTGAGTAGAGGAATCTCACCACGATGTAAATTTTATTTCTTCGCCAAAGAGACTACATTCTGTCTGATCCTGGATTTCCGCCGGATGAGGGGTGGCTTTAACCGGATAGGGGGCAGAGCCGTAGAGATTTTGGGTTTTTCCAGATTGAAGTTGTAGTGAAGGTGGTGTGATGGTGGCGAAGGCGTGGCAGAGCTTTGGAAGGAAAATGATTTAGCCTTTAGGGCGGGGCCGCAACTACGGATGTTTTTTAGCCTTTGCATTATAACCGTGTGACTTTACAAGTTCAAGAGACTATCAGAAGTTGAAAGATCACATTATTAATAATTAAGAAGATGAATAGTTATGGTAAACAAAAAAAATTAACGGATTTATGCATGTAGAAACTCAAATGAATATCTTAACAATTAATAGGATATAAATTAATGATAAGGGTAAAAATATAGTGAAGAAAAATAGTTAAGGGCAAAGTTGGAAAAAAATGTTAACACTTGCTAAGACACTTTTAATATATTATGATTAAATTTAATCATAATATATTAAAAGTAGCTTGGCAAGTGTTAACATTTTTTCCTACTTTATCCTTCCCTATATTTCTTTTTTACATTTTTACCCTTTATTTATCATATTAAAATTCATAATCATAATTAATATTAATTAATAAAATAATGTGTAACATTAAACTACATTAAATCATAAAATAATGCACACAACCTTTGAACTTTAAATAAATACATTCACAAAGTTATTAAATGAGTCATATGAATAGACAAACTAAACACTATAAAATAAGGAATGATCATTTGTGAATAAGTCTTCCAAAATTCACATGCATTCCTTGAAGTTCTTTGGATAATATGTCTAATTTGTTTTTTTTTTTTTTGTGTGTATGTTCAGGTGAATGGATATAATGAGGATAAGAAGTTAGGGGAGGCTTTAGAAGGTTCAGATGTAGTAATCATTTTTGAAAGTTTGTCCTGAATCGTAAAAAATCTCTTTGTGATATCATAATTTCCGAGCATTGCTCCCATGTAATAGACTCACCCTTCCTTAATTGTCATGATTTTTTTTAATAATTCTTTATCATTTCTGCTGAAGTGCTTGGAAAGTTTGTCCTGAATCGTAAAATCTCTTTGTGAGACCATAATTTCCAAGCATTGCCCCCATGTAATAGACTCACTCTCCCTTAATTGTCATGATTTTCTTTATCATTTCTGCTGAAGTGCTTGGAAAGATTGTCCTGAATTGTAAAATCTCTTTGTGAGACCATAATTTCCAAGCATTGCCCCCATGTAATAGACTCACCCTCCCTTAATTGTCATGATTTTTTCAAATAATTTTTTAATATTGCATCATTTTTGTTACTACCATTTATACGTGCTAATATACGAATTAGGCTATTGTCAGATTAAAACTACATAAATTATATATATATAAAAGGATTGCAACGAAAAGAAGAATTTGGAAAAAGTTGTGATTATTTTGTCCAACTTTAAATTTTAATAAATAAGAACTCCTACAAATCTAAGAAGGAATATCATGAGTAGACATAAAAAATAATATTTCTATAATTAAAATTGATCTATTATTAAAAATATAAAAGATAATAAAATTCTAAGAATTATAATAAGAATTTGAGAGTAAAAGCTAAGCATAAAATGGAGTAAAATATTTTAGTGTAGTTATTAGTATTAATTAATAATTCCATTAACTAAAAATATTATTAAATGTATCTGCATCGTCCCTTAATATTCTCTTCAAATATTCGAACAAGAATTTTAAAACCAACTAAATTGTCTCTCAATATTCTCTTCAATTAACATACACATCTAACTTTAGTTGGTAAGGCATAAATTTACACATTGTGCATGTATGTAACGTTTTAAAAGTGAGGCATACTTGGTAACACCAAGAGAGATAGATTGACACATTCGAACTGATTATTACAAAGAAAAATGCAGAATTAATGGATTATATATGTAAATGTGATTGTCAATAGATTCTATATAATTTCCACCACCCTTTATTTCACTTGCTATAAGTAATAGTTTCTTTTAATGTGACACTCTTATAAATAAAAAAAGGTTTTAACTATTCTATTTAAATTATCAAAAATTAAGATAAATATATATGTAGCAAAAATTTATCATTAATTTAAGTAAAAAGTTGTTTCAAAATGTAGTATTTTATTTATTTTTGAAAGAAGACTAAACTTAATTTTTATTTTCATTTTCATGTAGTCGAATAATGTCATTTTAAAGAGTACATTTTTTTTTTCAAAAGTTGACATATTAAGTAGTATTTTTATTTTTTTTTTAATTTGTAAACAAGACTAATAAAAAATATAGTATTTATCTGTATATTATGACTAATACATTAAAAGTAATATTTTTGGGACTATATATAATATTCATACTCAATTTATTATTTACTTATTATTATATAAATACAACTCCATCACGAAACACCATATAGTTTTGAATAAATAATATCTATTATTAGTATGGCCGCGGCTATTCGCACCCACCATTTTACTTCCATACACCCCCTTGAATTTTAAATTAATAAATACATATAGTAAATTACGAAAATAGCCTTTTGATATACACACATTTAATTTAATACAAAATTATTTCTAAAACAATATACACACATCACATTCACATCACATTAACATACACACACCAAACACTTTAACAATAATACACACACATCACATTCACATTAAACATTTGAAAAACAACACAAACCTCACACCCACTCCACTCACTTCTTCTTCCACATCTCTTCCTCCATAACCCTAGATTTTCTCCCCCATCATTCAATACTCACATTTGGTCATATGATCAACATGACGGAAGAAGAAACACCTAAGGACGTAAAGGTATGTATATTTACATGTTTAGACCGATTAAAATGTTGTTTTTCGCGTTTTTTTTTTCCCGTCGCTGTTTTTTTCGACCAACCAGAGTCGAAAATTTTTAATTTGTTCGACCAACATTGGTCGAAATTTTGTGGTAATTTCGACCAGAGGTGGTCGAAATTTTTGATTTCTGTCGACCACTCTTGGTCGAAATTTCTTAATTAATTCGATCATATATGGTCGAAATTTAGAAAATATTTCGACCATAAATGGCCAATTTTTTTAAATAAATTCGACTACCCTTAGGCGAACAGTGTGTATTTTTCCAGCACTTTACTTGTTTTCTTATTTTAACCCCTTTATTTTGTACACAGGAATCATTTTCTTCTACTAAATGTAGTGTCATGTTATTGGGGAATGAGCTTAGTACAGATGTTTGTATGGTTGAGGATTACACGGACTTATTTGAAACTCATCAATGGTTTGATACAAGAGAGAATTTGATAAAATGGGCGCGAAATATTGGTTTAGATAATCAGATGGTGGTTGTAGTGAAACGCTCTGACAATGGTGGAGGAGGAGGAAAAAAGGGAAGACTATTTTTGGGTTGTGAACGTGGTGGAAAGTATCGAGAGTTTAAGGCCAAAGTAAACCGATACAAGGAAGTGGATCCAGAAAGGGAAGTAGAGGAGAAGGATACAAGTAAGAAGAAACTGAAAAAGAGAGAGACGGGTACAAAGAAGTGTAATTGCCCCTTTTTGCTTAGGGGAAGAGAATTAGAGAAGGGCGGAGCATGGGCATTGGAGGTTGTTAACGGTGTTCATAACCACTCGATTGGCAATTACTTGGAGGGGCATGCCTATGCAGGGAGGCTCAAGTAGGAGGAGGAAAAATAATGGGTAAATCTTGGGCTCTTACAACACTTAGGGATGTAATGGGTAAATCTTGCGTGCCTTCGGTAATTGTCACCGATAAAGAGGTAGCTCTAATCAATGCCATTGAGAGTGTCTTTCCCGGTACCAGCCATTTTCTTTGTCGGTGGCATATAAACAAGAACATCACGGCGAATTGTAAAAAATTTGTCCATCCAAAGGATAAATGGGAGGGCTTCATGCATACGTGGAATTTGGTGGTGTTATCGGATAGTGATGAACTACTCACGGAACGGTTAAAGAGGTTTAGGCATGACTTTCGTGATTACCCTGAGGCGGTTGAATATGCTATGAACAATTGGGTGGAGCCCTACAAAAAGAAATTTATTTTTGTGAAAACGAATGCCATCAAGCATTATGGAAATACCACGACTAGCCGGTATGTAAATGACGTATCATATTCTTCTTAACTATTTTAGTATAAAACCTATGGATATTTATGGAGTATTTTATAAATTTTATCTCAGTGCCGAAGGCCAACACTCAGCACTGAAGAGGCAATTGCAAACAAATCAATGTGATTTTGAAAAGTGTTGGACAGAATTTCACACATTGATGGAGGCTTCTCACACGGCAATAAAACATTCTTTTGAGAAGAGCATCAACGTGGTCCAACATAAATTTCGTACATCTCAATTCCGCGAGATTCGAGGGCTTGTATCGACTACCGCCTTAAAGCTAATTCATGATGAGATTTCTTGTCTTGGACAAGGTGTGTTGGATGCATCTTTATGTGGATGTGTTATGCGTTCCACTTTAGGTTTGCCCTGCAAACATGAGTTGTCGGAATTTGTTAGCAAAGGGGTGCCTATCCCATTGGAAAGTATTGACGATTTCTGGAGAAAGTTGGATATGAAGCCACTGAAAGTTGGTGGAAATCGAAAGGCCGACATAAGGGTGAAAATTGTGGAGTTCATGACTCAGTTCTTGTCAAACTTCGATGAGGCGGACGAAGGCTATGCTGAATTGATGTGGCGTAGGATGCAAGAGACAGCCATCCCGTCCCTAACATCTTCAAAATGATCATAACAATACTACAAAGTTTCAACTCACACAATTGTTAACCCAAAGTTTCAGTTACTCCAAACAATAGTACAAAGTTTTTAAATGATCATGGGTGACGAGGAGGCCCAAAGTTGTCCTCATTGATACTACTGAGACACGTGTAGGCACTTTCCATAGCCAACATGGCCTCATCCTGCGAAATGGGCACACCGTTTCTCCATCGATTAAGTACTGGCCTCATAAATCCGATGGCGGTGGAGACACTCTCAAAAGGGTGGATAGGGGGTGGTGGATCAAACATCCGAGCACCTCCTCTCTCAGGTTTTTGTACTCTAGGCCGGCATTTATCTGAATACCATTCTAGGTAGCCCGGTGCGGATTCCCAGCCCGGCATAGCCAATCGACCCCTGTCCTCACCTGTGAGAGTATGTCGTCTCCATCTTTCGAAGAGGTCAGCATGCGTACCCCATGCACCTCTACTGTTGGCTGTAGCTGTTCCAGTGCGCAACCACCTAAGTCCTAAAGGCACGCGGGGAATGGTCTGGACATGCCCAAACTGTCGAAGGACCCTATCTGGCATGTACGGCTCTACAATGTCGCCCGCCGACAGTAACCCTTCACAATTACGAGTTATGAATGAATAAATTTTACCAAACTCTCATCCATGCCATCAATCCGCTCACGCAACGCTTTAATGATTTCAATTGAGGGAGCAGAGTGAGCTTCAGGTCCCCATTTCATGGCTAGTGGGTAGCCATCCATGTAGTTCCCATTAGTTGGAGGCCTGTACAAATGTGGAAAATGCTCGTAGATCCAAGCCTGACATTAAAAGTTAATGGATATCATCATTACAACATGATTTATAAAACCATAAAACTTAATATAAAATAGAAATTACGTACCTCCAATAGGGTCGAGTAACCGGATATCTGTCGGGTCCCTGTTTCTGATGCAAGCCCTAATTGCCTATATAAATAGGCCAACACAGCAGCTCCCCATGCGTACTTGTGGAGATCGTCCAAGTTGCGAAGGAACTCTAGCCAAGAAGCATGAACCCTATTCCCACTCTTATCGGGAAACAACGTCGTCCCAAACATGTACAACAGGTATGCTCTGACGCAGCCCTCAAGCTCATCATCGTACTGAGAAGTAACGTCGTCCTTGAACGTAGCATGCAGCCACTGTGTCATCACAGAGTGACCACGGATAGTGCCCAGTGCCTCTGTAGCTACATCTCTGTCAACGTTCAGAAGCTCCATAATCATTTCAGAAGGTCTCTGTCGATCTCGCTGAAAGGCAACTGTACGACCAGATATAGGCAATCCCGTAAGACAATACACATCGTCGAGTGTTATGGTCATTTCCCCGAATGGCATGTGAAATGTATTTGTCTCCGGATGCCATCTCTCAACAAACGCAAGAATGAGATTCTTGTTTGGTTTGCGGTAGGAGATTTGCCTCACCTTGCAAAATCCAGCCCTACGGAATAAGCTTCTGAAATTGCGAGTTGATGCATCTTCCGCATAGCTCCACTGAAGCATTTTATTCACATGGCTGTGCACTTTAATAACCGGTCTTTCCCGGCCATATTCCCATATTTCGTGTGCCACGTGTTTCTGAAAATTGACCAACACATCAGCATCTGGATCATGATCGCTTTCACTTGCATAATCATAACCCGGAGTTGAAGCCTCGCCACCCTCACTTGAGGCCTCGCCACCCTCACTTGAGGCCTCACCACCCTCACCATCCTGGCTTTCATCTTCGCCACCATAACTTTCATAATCACTTAGTTGTTGGTCATGAATGGGTTGAGGTTGTGCTTCTAGCTCGTTGTGATGCATTGGCTCGGGAAGAGGAATTGGTTGTGGTTGTGGTTGTGGAGCATCTTCAGCCAATGCATCATTATCATCCCTCATCCCTCTTCGTCTATTGGATGCGGTAGGAGGATTACGTCGGCGATATCTATCTGCGAAAAATAATTAAAATGATGCTCAACAACATATATGTGATAACGCATACCTAATGAAACTAGCATGCTCAAACTACTACACTGTATACAACAATCAAATATACAACAACGTACTATTACAATATAAACATGCCCAACCAAATAAACCATATAGGTGATAATTAGGGATAGTAAATACACTATAAACTCAAAATAGACACTGTTCGACCATAAGTGGATGAAACTTGGCAAACTTTTCGACCACCAGTGGACGCAATATATCATTCTGTTCGACCATAAGTGGTCGAAATTTCCTAACTTTTTCGACCACAAGTGGTCGAAATTTCCTAATGTTTTCGACCATGAATGGACGAAATTTCCTCACATTTTCGACCAAGAATGGTCGAAAATTTCACTCTCATTCGACCATCTATGGTCGAAATTTCCTCACGTTTTCGACCAAGAATGGTCGAAAATTTCACTCTCATTCGACCATCTATGGTCGAAATTTCATGTTTCCGTCGACCATTGATGGTCGAACAGACCCTAAAATGGCGACGAACCAGGGTCGACCATCGCCATTCGTTCACCATCAACGTTTTGCACCATTCTTAGAACTACCCATGTTGATTTCCCCAACTACAACAAATATCATGCTACCCACAACATTACCCACATAAAAATTACAAATATTTAACATAATTTCAAACATAATACTAAACCCTAGAATTTTAGAACACAAATTGGAAGGGGGAATCACTTACTAACAACATTGCTAACAAACGATGACACTCCTCCCGCCATTTTACAAGGTTGTCTTCTCTTCTTCTCCTCTTCCTCCCTTCTTCTCTTCTTCCTCCCTTCTTCTCTTCTTTCCTCTTTTTCTTTCTTTTTTGCAGAAGTGAGGTGGGTGAGGTGGGTGAGGTGGGTGTGGGTGTTTAATTTAAGTTGTTGGGAGTAAATGTAGGATTGTGAAGTGGGTGTGTGATTTTGGGAGGAAATAGATATGTATATGGGTGTATTTCATTGAGGGTAAAGTAGTATTTTCCAAGTGTGTGTATATATCATAATTATGTGTGTAGATATAATTGGGTGTATGAAGTAAAATGGTGGGTGCGAATAGCCGCGGCCTATTAGTATTTTGTGAAGGTAAGTGAAAATCACCTGAAGGATATTATTGAAGACGACGAATAACGTAATAGATGTATAACGTACATACGACGTGCGTAGCACGTCTTCAAGACTAGTTCAGATTAAACTATGATAATGTAATTGGGCCAGTAGGACTAAGTTTCTTGAGATGTCATAAAAGGTTTTGCCAATATGTCTTGAGTTCCAAAAGGTGATTCAACTTGTAAATATAATTGATATTGACATGTTATATAGTGACATAATATTTGGTTTGAGGTCTAAAAATAATTTATTACTTAAAAATTTCAATTTATGTGGGGTCACATGGAGGCACATAGCTTGTGAATTCATTTGCATAAAAGATTTAAGGCAAACAATTCCAATTATTACCTATTCGGTGTCGTTTATAAATTATGTCTCATTTTGATTTTAGGTGGGTTTAATTTTTAATTTTAAGAGTTTAATATTAATTTTTAGTGTATATTTAATTTTTTTTTAGCTTTAATATTGATGTTTAAAGTTTAATAAATTTTTAGAACATAATTAAATAATTTTATACTTGCAATTCATATAATATTTTATTTTTGGTTTATGCTTTAATTTACTCTTGAATGTAGGGGTTTAATAGTTGATGGTATAGTTGTGTTTTTGTAATTGCATGTGGAGTATGTCACAACATTTAATTACTTATTGCTTCAAATTGAATGGTGACATCAATTAATGGATGAAAGCTAAGAGCTAATTAATATCAATTAGAGGCAGAATTCGTCATATAATTGTGTTATTATTGATTTGGAGCACTATTTATTTATACCTAGTAACTATTTTATTAGTATGTGATAATAGGTAGACGAAGGCTTATGTCTAATTAACACGGAATAACGTACATAAAATAAAATGAATAAAAAGTGATACTAGTGTTATGAATTATTTTATAAATAAATATAAATGAAAGTGATAATATTAATTTAACTGGCCATTGGGTTCCTCATTTAAGTGAGAGACCCATGTTCGATTCCCCTTGGGAACGAATTAGGAGGGGAGTTATAAGGAGGGCTTGGAGAAAGGGAACGAATTAGGAGGGGAGTTATAAGGAAGGCTTGGAGAAAAGGAACGAATTAGGAGGGGAGTTATAAGGAGGGCTTGGAGAAAGGGATTGTAAGGGTGCTTGGTGTAATTACTAACTATACTAACAACTAACATTTACCTATAAAAAAAATTAAAAATATATATTTAACATCTTTAATAAAAAATAGGCAAAAACTCCTGTGCGCCCAGGGACACGGAAAGATGCTCCGTGTCCCCATGTGAACACAACCCTCCCCTCCAATCCTATTTAAACTTATGTATTGCTAGGGGTTTAAATTGTAAAGGGGCATGAAAATTATAAAGGCGCACGGAATGTGCTCCGTGCGCCCGGGTGCACAGGAGCCTCACTCTAAAGAATAATACTCTTAACTAATTATAAAATATAAAATAGTATCACACAAATCTAGTATACCATTTCCTACCCTAAATATGGTTCTACTTTTTTCTTTTAAAAAAAATTACTCGTGGTTTTACTTATTTGTTGGTTTATAGAATTGCTCAACCGTATCGCATGAATTATATATCCTTATACATTAATGATTGTCAAAAGATATATAGTTGCATAAGAATGATATTTCGAAAGATGATTCCACAATAAAACAGTTGAATGCAATCATACATCCTTTTTATAAGTTTTTGAGATTATTTTTGTCATTGGCGTAGTGTCATTTAATTTGTTTAAATTGAGTGGATTCTTTATTTATGAGTTTCATAAATCAATGTATAATTACATAAAATTAAAGATTATTTATTATTAAATTATAGACATTTACAGGAATACTCATAAAAATTTATTATTTATTTATATTTATTTACGTAGTGATATATAGTCTCTTCATATTTTCTCTTTTTTCGACTCATAAAAAAGGAAAAAAAAATAGACACAAAATAAATCGATAAGATTAAATTTTTTAAACAATTAGAAACGGTGCATGTGAAAAAGTAATCGTGACAGATAGAATAAATAGGAAATGAAATGAAGGTATGTTAGCATATTAATTAATTCAATGGAATGTGGTGGGGGAAAAGCATTCATACATTATACAACTTCTTTAAATTTTAATACCTTTTTTAGGAATATTCTCTTTGTTTGTTAATTAATTTATTTACGTGCATCACTTTTGAAAATCGTAATGCTAGGCATGTCAAATGTCGCATACCAACATTCCACGTGCTAATTCATTTTAATATTCGGGTTTTTCTTCACGTGGGAACTTTTTTTTAAGTCAATCTATAAGGAGTAATATGTATATTATTTTACATTTAACTTATAGAGGAATTTATAAATGCTCTTAATTTAATTAACAATTAAATGCCCGTAAAGCCATGCATGACTCAATCAATCCTATCCACGCACAACCTATTTAGGGATGAGATTCAAGAATCAATATTGATTTCAGAGGAAAAATGGTAAATAAATTTAAATTTCCAAATAACACATCTCCATGGTGTAACATTTCACCAATAAATAATTCATGTTAAACAAATTGTTAATCTCGAACTTTTTTTTATTTTTTATTTTGAGTTGCACATGGTGTTATTCTCATACATCATCTCTTGTGTTCTTCGATGTATCACAAAAAATGTTATACCAAAATAACATAGGAAACTCTAAACCGAATTGTTGGATTAACACCATATTGGAAAAAAGAAAAAGAAAAAAAAAAGAGAGCAAACGACATTTTCTGCGGAGAGAGAAGAAAAAGAAAAGACTAACTAATTGGCACAAAATTAGGGTGTCAATATGATACAACAACTCTGCTAAAAAACTAGAGTGATTCCCTGGTGTACAAGAGGAGAAGAATGTCATTTCCTTCCAAATTTGAACAAACAAAACAAAGCTAATAACCTACTACCTATACCACTGGCTATGAGATTGGCTAGACATATGATCCAACTGTGAACATTGTACCCAAAATCATTTAATGTGGCACATCTAGTTATCAACCATACTCCATCATATCTGATCACCACATATACAACAACATTATTATCAGCACTTCAAACTAATTTTACTCCTTTTTCATCACACAAAACAAAATATACTCACCTTTGAGCATTTGCTATAAGGAACGCTTCCAAAGCCCACGTCGGGTAGCAGAAACCACGTAGCATCTTCCCGTATTTGTCTTCTTTTCCTTGATTAGCAATGAGAGTAAGAACGACGGGGATGAGCACACACCACTGCATGTAAGGCCGGAAGAAAATCGGTTGTCAGCAAAGAAAATAACTAGAATGGCGCAAAATGCATGTTAGGAATAAAGAGTCATCAGCTACATAATATATATGCTCCTTCGAACCAACCAAATCACGCTAGGAGTCATATCCATCACGAATTTACGGTACCTTCACAATCTGTATATAATTGATGAAACATATAATGAGAAATACTCTCAGAGCTTACCAGTTGGGCTTGAGCAGGCTGAAGAAAGATAGCAAACACGTAAGCTATCCCAGTCACGCAATACACAAGGCAGAGTAATACGAGATAGTTTTCTAGGAATGTGGATCTTGGGTTGCTGAAAGAATAGAACATGGAAAGGAAAACCAAAGGCTTGACAAGTACATTGAAGAGATCAACAGTATCTTTGGAAAGAAAATACGCTAGACTGCTCATCCCACTTTCACACTCTCTCATGTACTGTAATTTGTCTGTTGTGAACGATCTTATAGCAGCAATCTTACACAAGAGTGCTGCAACATAAAAATAAAAGATTAGAGCAACAGAGAAAGTACGGAAGATAGCAAGAATAACAGAAGTGTTAACCAATAAAGTCCTTTGATAGAAACATACAATAGTTTATATTTATTGAAAAAGGGGACATTGTCTTGTAACAGTCCTTTGATAGAAACATACAATTGTCTTGTAACAGTTTCAAACAAATAAAAGCATGATTATTTGAGAAAAGGATTTGTCATATCATTAAAAGACAATCAAGAAGGATGAAATTCATTTTCAGGGAATTGAAGTTATAATAAGGCAGTGGAACCACATCCATAGAAATATTCAATGGAAAAAAGGGATAAGCTAGCGAAAAATCACTTACAGACTGCAATCACTGAATACATATAACCATAATAGCCAAATGTGTCACCCTTCACTTTTGAAAGACTTCCTAAGCATCCTCCAGCAAGCAAAAGGATAAAAAAATCTGCCGCTTGTATCTGAGCTTCACGCAGTCGTTGCTTGCTATTTCTGAAAAAAAAAAAATCCAAGGATATCAATACTAAAAAACACAGCCTAGCGTATCACACTCAGGACAATCAAATACTGCTAATGCAATCATCGAAGAAGCTGCATGTATGGAGCTTTTAAAGACAGGGGAAGATTCTGAGTTAGAAACACAATAATGGCAAAAGATGGACACATTTTTGAAGGCATATATATATATATGATCATCTTCATAAAATCTATTGCCCAGAAAATAAAACGATATAAAACAAGGATAATTGTAGAGATGATGAAAGGGAATCATCAGGGATAGAAGAGGTATCAGATGTTAACCTTCCGAGGAAGTATCTATATTGCCGAATCACACCGGGTGTCCTTCGGTTAGATAAATCACCGCCTTTAAAAAGATGAATCTGTGAATTCTCAGGATTATCCTTCAACTCACTCCCAGCAGAAGATGGTTCCGGAGCTAAAGCTGGAGCTGCTTGAGCGCTGGTACTTACACCTTTAGAGGCAGATGCAATTTCATCACAGTAGTGTAGCATATCCGGAGGAACAGGGTAGCCATTGTGAAGCATCCATCGAACAGGGAGCTGCTCAACACTCTGAACAGCAGCACTCGGTTTTACTATACCCTCAAGTATATCAATGAAATGATCTGGAGGATTGACACGATCAGGTACAACGATTCCAAAGCTTTCAAAATATTCTTCTACTTTCTTCACGGGTCCATGATACACAGTAAGACCGCCTTTGGCTAAAAGTATTAAGTCATCGAACATCTTGTACAGCGCATAGCTGAAGCAGGAGGATTTTTTAAATTTATAAAAAAATTTATATATTTATTAACTAAAAAAAATCATCATCATCACTCTTAAAAGAAACATCACATGGAAAATGTGTCTACGTTTACAAGAGTAATTATGTTGAGCACCTCTTTCTAACATAATAGCCCCAAGGGACCAGCTCGTGGGACTTCAGAAATTTCAACTAGAAAGATTCTCCAACTAGGTGCACCAATTTATTTTTATACGGCGTTATTGAAACTGGATCACAGCCAATGCCAAGCGAGCTTCTTATATATGCCTAGCTGTTTCTTTTCTTGAAATAATGTCTCCCTATAGAACTCTCCATACCTTCTGGAAAACTCCCATTTTCTGGACACTCTTTAGTATAACTGCCTACAGACTTCCCCCATCCCAGAAATTATTTTGTTTCTGATTTTCTGACCTTCTCATAACCCTCTCCCAATTTCATTTCTCCCTCATTTTTTATTCACAAACCAAAAGCTACATTTTATACAGTTTAAGGGAAGACTACTCTGCAGACAATGAACTGAGGAATTTTGGTGCATACATTTAGGCAACTAATTAGATTTAACAGTTAGTCATACAAAAACAAACTAAACCTTAATAAATAATACTATTATGTGGGGTCGGCAATATGGATCATATCTCGCAACTGCTCTTGGTCAAGAAACATTTTCTCATTTTTATCCAAGTACAGCACATCTTTTCCAATGTTTCTTTCCTATACATTTTTAGGTCTTTCTCTTCCCGTTCCTTGAACTTAATGAAGTTTTACTTTCTATATGGCATGTTGGGCATCTAAACTTCTAAAATGTGGATGTTCAAGGCATCTTAAGCGTGTTTCTCATCTAGGATATACCTACTTTCTATCTGTGCACTAATTTCTAATTCTATCTAATTTAGTGTGTCCACACATCCATCTTAACATACCAAATTCTAATACTCGCTTTTTTTTTTCTTTTTTTTTTCTTCGTTTTCAAGTTAATGACCAAATAACATACTCCACAAGGCATCAATAATCTTATTAAAGTTCTACTACTATATTTGCCTTTTAGAGTCAATGGTATTTTACAACCGCAGAGTCAATGGTTCCACAAGAACAAGCAGTGATTAAATCATCAGGACTTACCTGGGCTGGTGTACAACCATGCAGATGTTTACTCCTTCAAGAGCCTCACGTTTAAGAGCTTTAATGAGTAAGTTGGAAGATGAACTATCTAAGCCAGATGTGGGCTCATCCAGGATTAGTAGTGAAGGTTCCATGACCATCTCAAGGCCTACATTGACTCGTTTTCTTTGGCCTCCAGAGATACCTCGCTTCTCTACTGTCCCGACAAGACTATCTCGTACTGCCTGTAGTCCAAGGGATTCAATAACTCTTTCAACAACGAGAACTTTATCAGCCTTTAGCATGTCTGCTGAAAGCCTTCATAGTGTTGAAGCCCAGATTGAGTAGATATCAACATTCAGCAGAAAGAGAAAGTTGTATCAAAATCATTTAAAATAAATGAAATTGAAAGAATGTTACAAGCCCAAACAAAACAATAAAAAAATAGCATAAACTAACAAAAAAGTTCTATTTATTTGGAAGCAAGTGCAGAAGTAATGATCAATAAGAAGTTGACTTGCAGAAATTAGAAAAATTAGCAAAAATACTGAAGATAATTTTCAATAGATAAGTGCATCAGTTAAAAACCAGCTCTATAATATAGAGAGTCAGTTGAATCATATCAATGTATATAGTTTCTTCCTGCACCATTGAAAACGGAATATGGAGTAACAGCGCACAATAAAAGGGTTAGAATATTCAACTCAAAATGACGCAAACTTTCATTAAAAGAAATCTGCAATTTCAACTCTGACTATTCATAAGACAGAAGCCAATGCAAACTTCCTTAACAATTATATGGTGATTTCGAAGAATAAAAAAAGACAGATTTTCTGCGATGCCATACATAGCGATTGCATAAGTTCTACGATTGTCCATTTTGTTTTTTTATTGCAACATTAGGCTCCAGAGAAAATAATAATTGTTCCACATTAATTAAATCCAATACCTGCATCTAGCATTAAAACGGAGGTTCTCTTCCACTGTCAAGTTTCCATGAACAATATCATCTTGTGGGACAAATCCTATGATTTTCTTGTAGCAACTAATGGAGTCAGGCTTTCCGTTTATGAGAATTGAACCAGATATGTTGCATCCCCTTATTTTTCCTGCCACAGCAGAAAGAAATGTTGTTTTCCCTGCCCCTGATGGACCCATAACAGCAGATATTCTTCCAGGCAAAATTTTCCCAGTCACACGCCTCATCAAGTGTTTGTGTTTGTGTTTTAAAGTTATAGTTAGATCTTTAAAAGAAAGCTCAATGGTAGGCCTTGTCTTCATATCTGTATCTGTCGCCATGGAAATTACTCCTGAAAAGTTCAAGTTCTGCTGTTTCTGTTCCATAGCTTTCTCCTTTTCAAGTTGACCATATGCATACTTAAATATTTGGCTCTTAGTGTGCAACTGTTTTGCTTTGGGAGGCCCTTTCTTCTTTATTGGCTTATTTATTGCCATGTCAGAACCCTTGTGTTCATCTGGATCATGATAAGTGATTGCATCATTTTAGTGAGATTGTGTACTTTTGTGCTTAAATTAGAACCAGCTGGTGGTGTGCTCAAGTTACCAGAAACGATAGGTGGAACTGCCGCATCACCACTTTTACGTGAAAATGTGCGTGATAACTGTTTTTGCAAGCCTAGAGCTCCCCTTTTGGCGGCATCTTTTGCAAGTTTCCACCTTTCTCTTGCTTGTGCAGTTTCACGGGCACTTTTAATTGCTCTTTCTCTGGACTTTGCCATCCTTTCATAACGAGTTGTGAGGATTTGATCAGAACAATTGTAGAACACTATCAACACCAAGCTTAGGGCCCCCTGCATGTACGAGTAGAATCAAAATGGGCAGGGCCAAACTCACAAAATCAATTTTCATTTCCAATTCATGCTCCAGAAAGGAGCTGGTAAACAAAAATCTGTAGAACATGATTTAATAAAGCAAGGCAATATCATCAGTTAAGCACGGTATAACGCCAATCAAAATTCCGCTTACAATGAGCATAAACCCATAGGCATGCAAGTTCTGTGTCTCAGAATTAGGATCACAAGTACTCAACTTGAAGCAAGCTGCAAATGATTTGAAGACTATTAGAAAAATGGTGAAACAAAATGTATTTAAATTGAGAGAACCTTTAAACAAAAATTAAAGAGCTTCTGCAGGAGACCTCTTTGTTCAGAAGTAATGCTAATGAGAATAATAAATGTTTACTCCTAGATTACTAACAATAGTTTTGTACGTATCCAAATTGAACTCTTCAATTCATTTATTAAACCACTTAGGAGTTAGGAGTTCAAGGTTACCTTTTTGTATTGTAGTTCCCTGTCTGCAGTAATGTCTGAAATTGGATGAACAATGGAATAAATTATTTTAAATTATGGTGATGACTGAATAAAGATTTATTTGCAGAAGTCAACTGATGATATACATACCCTTTGGTGCATGGAATCTTTTTGGTGGTAGTTGGACAGTAAGATCCGGCTGAACAAAAAATTTCAGCACTTCCACTTACACTCCCCCACACATCCGCCCCACCACAAGTGTGATTTGTTTTACCCGGAGGCAATTGATATTCATATCTGAAATCATTTTACATCAAAGAATTAGTTGATTTATAAATGATAGAACTGATGTTTAACACAAAATATGAACTTACGGTTCACAAATGCCAGTCGCTTTATTGAGCTGTGAATTCGGGCAATAGGAGCCTAGAGGACAAGCTTCATTTAAGGGAAAAAAGGAGATACAAGTTAGTTACAAGGGCTTCATTTGTTCACCAATTTTTTGGATTTAAAAACTAACTTCAGATTCTAACCTATTTAAACAGACAATGCAAATTATAGTAGAAATTTAACCTACTTTAGCTAGAATACAAAGAGATGAAGGCTGTAAAACGAGGTTTGAGTATATTCTTAAACATCACACAGCACATATTACCCACATAAGTTTGAACACTTTATAATTATATGCAAGTCATGGTTGTCTGCTAACTAGTTTCACCTAAATTAAGTTTTTTCACAGAAATGCAGCTCAACCTTATAATTCAACCTGAAACTTCTCCCCTTCTTTTGCAGTCAGTCATTGAAGCTCCTCCACAGTATTCTTTGACAGGTTAAACTAATGTGTCAATTACATTTCACCATATGTACGCAGAATAAATGATGCCATCTTTTATAAATCACAAATAATGTGACCGTGTATTGATTGGATGAAAATTTAAGATCTAATAATAGTCATAAACATATTAGGAAGCAGAAAAATCAAGAAGATACTTCAAGTTGTGAACTTACAATTATGTTCGTTAAGATCTGGATGCACTTACCAACATTGCATTTCTCACGCAAAAGGCAAAATATTTGGCTAAATTCAGTCCAAAATAATGAAGGAGAACTTACGAATCATGCAGGTGAGTCCTCGGGGGCAAAAAAAGCCTGGACAACAAGGTTCACTATTATACACCCTATCAGGAAAATTATTGGCGTTTTTTAGGTCAACTTGTTGATCATCTGGAACAGAACAAGCCCAGCCAGGCTCACATCCAGGAACCCACGAGGTTAAATTACAGTTTCTGTTGGGTTTTAGGAATTGAGCAGCATCAGTTGCTTTAGAGTCCATAAAACTCATAAAATAGAACTTCATTTCTGCTGCTGTACATATCCTCTTTGTCACATCTGTTGAATTAAGCAAAGGAAATGCCAGATATTGATATGAATAACAGGTCCTGAACTAATAAAATTTGAATGATGCATACTGATCCTATAGAACAAATGAAAATCAACTCTAGTTTATGACTGGCAAGGAAAGTAACCGAGCACAAAATAGAAGGCACACCCCCATTTTAAGCAAATCTCTCATTCATAAATTTCATTATACTCCTACTATAGTATCAAAGGTAAATACCTTTAGTTTGTTTAACACAGTTACTTAGAAAATCCAAATTGTTGGCAAATCTGAATGCTCCGTTCAAATCAGCATCCCTGGAAAGCGAAAGGACTAAAGAAGCATAACAGTGGTGGTGATTAAGAAAATAAAATTCAGCAATGTATCAACTCACACATTCTTAGTGCAAAATCCTAAGGTCTGAGAAATCTCCTTGTTGAATTTGCTGGTGAGATTCAAAATTTGGTTGTAGATGAGAGAGGTAACAAGTGGTAGCACTTTAGGGTCTCCGGACTTGGAATACTCATTTTCATCCACGCACCATGCTCCCCGGGAAGAAGCACACAAAATCAACAGCACCAGCGATGCAACTCGAGAGGAATCGACCCTAATTCCACTCATCTCATCTCAATCATGTGAAATCTTTGCGTGCATTCCGAAAAGAATTCACATCAAACTTCGTTCCACGGCCGGTTTTTCCAAGTCAGGTAACATCCGCACAAGTAAATTCTGCTCGCATCCTGTCCAACGATGGATGGATGGTGAAGAAATGGCGGTTGGAATGGATGTTGACAGGGCGGTGGGAGGCAAAGATAGGGAAGTTGAAGTTTCATGGGAGTGATGCATCCCTTCCCTGGTGTTAGGAGGAAGAGTTGGCGGGGAGAGATTGATGGCGCAATTTTTGCTCTCAAAACATACGGGAGATAGATATTCTTTACTTTCATTTTTTCATTATTATATTATTTTTTAATAAAATAAAACAATTTTGTTTCCAAATTTTAATAATCTAATATTTTTATGCCAATAGCGGTCAGCCCATAATTAAAATACTTGGCCCATTTAATAGACCCAATAGTTGGGGGAATAAGAAAGGCCATGTTTTGTTTTTCGATAGAATTAGTTTGGGTTGGCCCAGCCCATCTTCTTACTTGATCTATTGGGCTTTCTCCTGTCTACTCAACATTAATAAGGATGGCAAAAAGTTGTGTCCGAGGACACACCGTGTCCCCATTAAACATAACCCTCTCCCTTTATATTTTATTTAATCCTATATATTGCTAGAGGTTTAAATTGCAAAGGGACACGGTGTTCTCGGCACAAGAGCCTCACTCAATAACGAATAGGTTGATTCAAACCCACGTTAAACATGAATAACAAGAAGCCACCAGTACATAGCTCAAGTGGTAGAGGGGAGGGTGGAAAGGCCTTCCAACTGAGTTTGGTTGCTGTAGTGTGCGAATCCTGCCTTTGCCATGAATTTGGCCCCTTGCAAGCACAAGTAAAACAATGAGCCCTCTCTATAAGCCACTTGAGGCACATACTGCGATTTACCTCCTCCATCAATTTCCAGGATAAGAGCGGTAGGGCAGGGGCGATCTCCTCCACCAATCCCCAGTGCAGGGGGAGTGGGGCCATTTTGGAATACACCATTTAACAAGAAGATAAAAATGGAAAGTGAATAGTAGTACAATTTTAGGACAAAAATGAAGGAAAGAATGCATTGATTACCTTGAGAGAACATTGGAATATGTCTGGATACAGCTCACTAGAAGTATAGACTATAGTACAATATTACACATGACATTCATATCCAAGAATTTAATATTATAAAATAAAATACTCCTTCCATTTCTCAATACCCTTTTCAAAAGGTTTTGGGTACTTCTACTAAAGTTTTCATAAGTAAAAAAAACCACCCTTTCCTCCGTGTATAATTCATTAAAAAAAACTTTTCATATCTTTTACCCTTAATATATTTTTAAAAAAAATTATAATACCCCTAAATGTTATATTTTTTTCTCAATCTTAGGTGAAAAAATTATTGAGAGGAAGGATTAAATTTAAGATGTAAAATATCTTAGTCATCTGACTTGATATCCTTTTCTATTGGATCCAATACTACAATTCCTTTTAAAAAACTTGATTTTGGTTAAAAAGTAGAGTGAGGCTCTTGTGACCGGATACCGTGTCTCTTTGCAATTTAAATCCTTAGCAATATATAGGTTTAAATAGAATATGGAGGATATGGAGGGGAGGGAGCTAAGTACTACGTAATTAATAAAAAATAATAAAATGTGAGGAAGCATAAAATGTTCATTTGCTTAAATTTTCTTTGCACTCGCCAACTGTTAAAATTTCATGTACACAATTTACAGTTCTTTGATTTCTACCATGCGAATTGTCATTTAATTTTGTCATAATCACATAAGAAAGGAGATCGAGTTTGATTGTGATCTTATTGCAAGATTGATAGAGTTAATTCAGGGAGCTTGGAGAAGATTGCGTGTTGATTTGATTTGTGAAGATTGATTGCTATGCGCTCAAATTCTATAAAGGGACGAGCAATGAAAATTATGACACTTCGAAAAAAAAAAGGAAAAACATAAGAGTGTTTGTTTTTTGTTGAGTTTTTTTTTTTTTTTTTACTTGTGTTTATTCAGCTTTTGTTTTCTTGGTTCTGTTTGTGAATGATTGTCAATTATTGTAATGAGCTTTTTGGTTGAGTTTTTTTTTTTTTACCTGTGTTTATTCATCTTTTATTTTCTTGGTTCTGTTTGTAAATGATTGTCAAGTTATTGTAACGAACGTTCGCAAGTCTTAATGAATAATTTTGAGGCCATTTCAATTTTATGATATTTTATAACTGAGTTATTTTCGTATTTGTGCATGGAACATCAAAATTAAGAATTACAACCATAAAATGTCCATTAGCTTAAATTTACTTTGCACTCACCATCTATTAAAATTTCATGTACACAATTTACAGTTCTTGATTTCCACGGTGTAAAACACGGCTTGTTCGTGGATTATATTTTAAAATCTTAATTCCATTCCATCCATTTCCGCTCTCTTACTTATCATAATCATCCTCTCAGGGCCGCCTTCACACCTATCCCCCTGTTTTTCTGCTCTGCTGTCTTCTGTCTCCCTAATTTTGGAATTACGCTATGTGAAATCTGCTTCTTTACTCGTCTTATTAACTTTGATTCCTTTTGTTCTCTTCTTTGGGGGGTCGTGTTTCCATTTTTGTAATTTATTTTTGGTGGGTTTGTCTGATTGATTGAGTAAAAGACTTTTAATGAGGTGCCGTTGGCTGTTACCTGTTGCTAACTGAAATCTCTACACGCCTCTCTCGTAATTCAAGATCGAGCTTTTCTGGGTCTCTCTCAAATCAAGATTGAATCTCTGTTCTTAATCACAGGTTAGTATGATTGAATTTTGGTATTATTATTTTTTTGAACATCTCCTTGTTGACTAAGAAAGTCAGAAAAGGCATCAATGGAGTCCGTAGATTTCGTACAGAGGATATATTTTGGATAATTTGATATTTGATGTGGGTGTTTCTGAATTTTGGGACTTATTCCCACATGCTGCTTTTTTTATGTTTGAAGTATGTTTGAATATTGGGGATTGGTAATGAAAGCAAACAGTTGGTTTCATTCTTGATTTGGGAGTTGATTTAGCTTTGTGCTGAATGTATGATCCATCTGCTGGAGGTACTGTTAGACTGGTTTAATGCAAAATCTATCTTTACATATTCCTTTTAGATCCACCAGCCTTCACCCTCAGTGCTTGGATTATACTTAGTAGAGAGTGTGAAAAATGATTAGTTTTTCATATGGTTAGAGCTTCAACAGAACTTGTTAACTGCTCACCTTCTGCTTTAGACTTATTTGGGGAGTCAACTGAAGTCTGAAATCTTACAGAATGGGCATGTTGGTTGGATTAGTTAGCATGTTAGTTTTAACATATGATCATCTCTGCTACAGTGTTTCTATATACTAATTGAAAATTGCCATTGTATAACCATTTCTTTGAACTATCTCCCCATTTTCAAACATTATTAGTTTATTTTCTACTACTGCATTGTAGTGAGTTACTGTATTGCTATCCATTTGTGGCCATGAGGTGCTTCCAATTCTACAACGGAGAGAAAAAGGAAGAACCGAAGACCCCTACCCTGTCATCATTAACTGATCACGAAGTAAAACAATCTGGATCTGAGTTTAATTCTCAGAACGCATCAAATACAAGCACCGAGTCCAGAGCTCGCAGCCAATTTCCGAGTTTGTCAGACAGACCAAGTGATCTCAGGGGTTTTACATTTTCTGAGCTCAAACAAGCGACAAAGAATTTCAGTCGGACAGCTAAACTTGGAGAAGGCGGCTTTGGATGTGTCTTTAAGGGCATCATCAAGCGCTCCGAAGATTCTAAGAAAATTGATGTAGCTGTTAAACAACTTGGTAGACGAGGACTGCAGGTATTTTTTTTCCACCCATTTTCAGATAATTTTCTATGTTGTTCATTTGCTTTCATTTGGCCTTGCAAAAACTTAGATATCTAAATCTCACAAAGTTGTGATAATTTTCTTGTACAAGTTCCCTTGAGTTTTGTTATCAGTCAGAATTCTTTTGTTTTCCTAGTTCACTTGTTGGCATCATTGAATAACTTTCTAAATGGGACAATGTATTATGGATAAATACTGCTATTACACTCAACTAAAAAAAAACTCCTTCTACATGTCAGGGTCACAAAGAGTGGGTGACAGAAGTTAATGTTCTTGGTGTCGTTGAACATCCAAATCTCGTGAAGCTCATTGGTTACTGCGCTGAGGATGATGAAAGAGGAATCCAACGACTTCTAATATATGAATACATGCCCAATGGAAGCGTGGAAGACCATTTATCAGTTAGGTCACTCACCCCCCTTTCCTGGCCAATGAGGCTGAGGATTGCCTTAGATGCCGCGCGTGGCCTGACATACCTTCACGAGGAAATGGATTTTCAGGTTGTTTATCAAATATAACTTGTTTCCTTCACGGCTTATTTTCTTGACAAGCATTTGTTTCCTCAAATTGTTTTGTTTATGTCATGCTGTTTTATCCTATGTCTTTACATTGTTCCTCTTGTCAGTAATTTAGGTAGAGCTTACACTTGAATGCAACTTACAGCTCCAATATCTTACATATTTGACATTTGTTGCGTTGTCTCCTATATCTAGATCATCTTCAGAGACTTCAAATCTTCTAACATTCTCCTAGATGAGGAATGGAATGCTAAGCTGTCGGATTTTGGATTGGCTCGATTAGGACCTCCAGAAGGACTAACACATGTGTCCACCACGGTATGCTCAATTCCGCATGGCTGCTGTCCTTAAAATGTGTTGGATTTGAGAAATAATTCATTTTTTCAGGTTGTTGGAACCATGGGGTATGCAGCTCCCGAATACGTCCAAACAGGCCGTCTGACATCAAAGAGCGACGTCTGGAGCTATGGGGTCTTCCTCTATGAACTCATTACTGGTAGACGCCCAGTGGACCGCAATCGCCCAAAAAGCGAGCAGAAGCTCTTAGAATGGGTAAAACCATCTCTCTCAGATTCCAAGAAGTTTCAGCAGATAGTGGATCCCAGGCTCGAAGGGAAGCAGACCATTCGATCAGCTCACAAGCTCTCCCTCGTAGCCAACCGCTGCTTGTCTCGACTCCCCAAGACACGGCCAAAGATGAGTGAAGTTCTGGAAATGGTCAACCAAGTAGTGGAGGCATCAGGAGGTGCAGGGGACCCTCAGCAGCCTTCTCTGAAGAGTAAGGATCAAAAGAAACCTTCGGATGAACCAGAGAGCAAAGGTAAAAGGAGGCTCTGTGATTTGAAATTCCGGGACACTGGGTGGTTCCTTCGTGTGTGGTCGTCTAAGCTCGCGAAAACCTGCTGAGCTCGACTCGTACGTGTGTAGAATGCTGTTACTATTTGGTACATATCTTTATATATATACATGTGATCGACTCTCTACGTCGCGTAGGGAAGTGTATGACATCTTCCGGGAAACTGAAAAGGTTTCGTCGTCTCCATCAACGCTGTAAGCTACAGCGTCGATGGATAGATTCAGGGATAGATTAACAAGTTTAGAATGTGGTTATGTTGATGTTTTTTTGTTTAAGAGGTAGATCTAAATAAGAAAGAGGTGTTTCTTCTTGGAGAAACTTGATTTATTGATTAAGATTGTATATGTTCTTCCATGGATGAAAGATGAACACAGTGTAATGTCAAAAAGGGATTCAAATTCACTGTATTTTATCAACTAATATAGTTTGATTTTTTTTCTTATCAATCGATTTGTAATATTTTGAGGTCTTCCAAATAATAGAATGCTAAGTAGTATTAAAAGTATATTTATAGTCGCTAAGCAGTATTAAAAGTATATTTGTAGTGAATTGTAATATAATATGAGTATTTTGGAATCATACTTTAATACATTATTTATGAAAAATATATTTTAACTATTAATAAGTATATTTTATTTATATATATTAATCATATTTTAATACATATTTTATCTATATAACAATTATATAGGTCTCAAATAATATGTTATTTTACTTTGAATATTTATATTTATTTACTACCTCCTCGCCCCAAAAAGAAGTTCCCGATCACTTTGCGTGTATTTTGTTATTCAAAGGAATACAACTTTTAAGTCTGCAATGTGGGTGTTGTGGTGTATTTATTGGACGGCAATAATGTTAAATTGAGTTAGTTGTATTTAAATTGGAGTATTTAATTGAGTATTGATTTACACGTGGAGTGTAACATATCCAACTTTTCAACAATTAGATCGTGAAAATTGGATCCATTTGCTGACTAAATCAATTAAATGAGGTTAGACTGTTTATGTGGCATTTGGTGGGTCAATAAAAAGTGGTAGGATGAATCATTGAGTTAGGACTTTTCTCAATTATTTAAAGGAAAATTAAAAATATTTATCAGTGCGTATACACTGTAAACCAAGAGACTGATTTTTTATTTTTAGTTTTTATTTTTATATCCAATTGGCAATTTAAAATATTGGACTTTAACCTCTTTATTTTAAGATAAATATACTTTTAATATATTATGAACTACAATAATACACCATAGTTATAATAAAATTACAATTATTATTTTAAAAACAATACTAAATTACATACATAAATATTTAAATTCTAGTACATAATCATTAGTTACATTATAGTATTTAAAATAAAATCTTCTCTATACATAAATATTTAAATTCTAGTACATAAACATTAGAGTAAGATGATAACTCTTTTATTTAAAATCTAAAATCTTCTTAGCAATTTAAGCGAATTTTTAAACTTTATTATTCCTTTCCAAATTTTTTTTTTAACTTTCACTCTTGTTTCATAAAAAAATTCACTTTTTTTAAAGGATAAAATGTGAAAACAATCACATTTTTATTTTTAAAAAAATTGATCTCCTCTGTATCCGAGAACATAATGTGCTTTCATGGAAACACAAGAATAAAATATTAATTAATAACAAAAACTATAATTTTTTTTAATACCTTGTTAACACGTACTTCTCGAACCCACGAGTACCATGTTCGTTTTGCACACCATTTGTGTGTGACCCTTTAATATACTATTCTTTTTATTAATGGTCATTTTTCAGTAAAAATCAATATTATTTCTCTGTGAAATATTTGGAGTGTTATTTTTATATTAATTAGGTATCATTCATTATTAAAATATTAAAATATACTCCTTTTGTTCCGTTACAATAATTATATTTGTTTTTTAAACGTATTTAAGAATATAAAATATTTTAATATGTAATAAAGTAATAAACTGATAGATATAATATTTTAATATATAGTGGTGAGTTGTATTAATATTGTGTAAGCCTACATTACTCATTTTGTTCAAAGTAATTATGCTCGTTTATATCGACATGCAAATTAAGAAATTTTATTTTTTTAAATATATACTGTAATTTAAGAAAAAATAGGAGTAAGTTGGGAATTTAATAAAAAAAATGTTGGAAATGATGAATAAAAATAAAAAGTAAATAAATTATTAGAATTGAAGAATAAAGTGTAAAAAATAGATGAGATGTATAGTGCATTTTAACTAGTAATGGAACGTGCATACATATCTGAAATAATTATAAATAGAAAGTATGCATAAATATCGAAAGAAATACAGTAATTATTTTGTATTGATCTCGTGTATAAAAAGGAAAGCATAATTATTGTGACGTCACACAGATGAAATACCCAAAATTGAGTAATACAGTAAGTATCATTATGGGATGAAAAGATTAATAATTTTACATCCGTCTCAACTCTCAATAATTCGTACCTAATTTTTCTTAATTAAAAGTTATATCATTAAAAATAAAATAAAATGTTGGGCCAGTTGGGCCTTGTGGCCCAAACTTGTTGGTCTTCATTCTCCCACCTGAGGGCTGCCATAATTTTAGTGGAATCCAATTGGAGATAGTGATCCACTTTCCCCTCTTTTCCTCTCCCATGCTTCCATGCTTCTTATACGGCCCATTCCACACTTTGTGTGTGTGGGGGGTAGATGAGAGTTGAGTGACGGGAGAGAGGAAGAGGTTGGAGGGGGTTCGTTCCTTCTCCTCCGGTGGGTTCCTTTGTGTTGTTTTTGTCAAGTTCTAAGTGAACTAGGATTCTGAGCACTCCCTCACTCCATCGTCTCCGGCGAAGTTCCGACAAGGACGACCGCTTATACCCAACAGTGGTATCAGAGCCTGGTCGGCCGTCTACCCGTCGTCCGCTGTCAGGCGCTGCTGTGCGCTGCCGTCGGAGGTGTGAAACGGGGTTCGTTCACCGTCGCGATCTGCTCTCAGCCACCGGAATCGCGATCTCCAGCAGCTGACCGCCGCCGCTAGGGTTCCGCCGCTGTCCAGTGCGCGCCGCCGCCTGGAGCCGTCCACCGCGAAGACGCGCCACCGCCGTCTGCCAGGAATGCGACAGAAAGGGGTCGCGATCTGCTGAATCGCGCCGCCGATTCCAGCCGCCGATATCGACCGCCAGAATCGCATCGCGCGCCGCCGTCCATCGCGAAGCCGCGCCGCCGCCGATCTGTTCCGCCTTGTCCAGATCGCGCCGCCCCGCCACCGCCTGGAGCCACCGGATGTCGCTAGGGTTCCGGGAACCCGCTGCTCGCCGCGCTAGGATTCCGACCAGCGAAGGGGAGGGCCTCCGCCGCCCAGCCACAGTCCGCCGCTGCCTGGAAGCCGTTGAGGCTTCCGGTGGTTGGAGGTGTGCTATCGGGGTTGTCCATCCACTGTACGTCAGCCGAAAGGGGGACCACCGCCCGAAGCTCCTGCCGCTGCCGCCAGCCCGCTGCTTGTCTGTCAATCGCCGCCTCCGGTCCGATCAGATTGGTGATAGGGGAGTATCTCTCTTTGTTCTTTTGCTTCCGAAAATAATTTTTCAGATTTGTTTGTCAATTTTTTTCGGATGGGGGAGTGTCCCGTTTACTGATTTGTTCTTGTTATATCTATGTGATACCCTGAGGCGGTTGGTCCTCCTTTGTGCTTTGTGATGCTCTGAGGCGGCTGATCCTCTTGTGTGATGATTTCTGTGCTGTAGAATTAGGGATTTTTTGTGATTTGTGACCTAGTTGGTCAATTTCTTGGTATCTCTAATTCTTATTTGCTTGAAATCTATTGTGAATTTTATATCTTTGTGCTTTTGTATCTTGGTATGCTTTCGCTGCTAATCTGTTTTTTTTTTTAGAATTTTTTGCTCTTTTTACTATGTGTGAATTGAGTTTGTTTCTAGTCTTTGAGATAGCTTTGGCTCACTTGTGTGTGTGATTGTCACTTGTGTGTGTGTTTGTATTGTTTCTTGAATCTGTGAGTCGATTCACTCAACTTTATGCACCAATGACTCTTCTCCTAATGCATTTGGGCAAGGAGACTTCAATATCTATTTGAAACAGAAGATGAAGTATGAGGGGGTGTTCAAAGCTGTGAATGACTCTTATGATTAAGAGATAATTTCTTGTGTGAATTATTTGTGCCTTTTAAAACCTTGTGTGTGTGTTAATTGGCTAGTTAATTACGCATGTTGATTAGGAAATTTGTTTTTCTATCTTGTTTCACTTTGAATCTATATGCTTCTTTGTGAATTTTGTGTTTTCTTTGTGAGAAACTTGTTAGAAATGTGTTTTCTACGTTGTGTGCTTGTTTATGTGTTAAACTTGTCTTGTCTACATGCTTATTTGTTTCTCTTAGTGAGGTGGAGCATGTTGTGTGCATTCGAATGTGGTGTAACATTTGATTGTTGTTTGTCTGTGTGACTTTTATGTCTGTGTGACTGTGTCTAGTTTACATGCTTGTTTGTTTCTCTTAGTGAGATGGAGCATGTTGTGTGCATTCGAATGTGGTATAACATTTGATTGTTGTTTGTCTGTGTGACTGCGTGTGCTTGTTTCTCTTAGTGAGGTGGAACATGTTGTGTGCATTCGAATGTGGTGTAACATTTGATTGTTGTTTGTCTGTGTGACTTTTATGTCTGTGTGACTGTGTTTGTCTGTGTGACTTTTATGTCTGTGTGACTGTGTGCGTCTGTGTGACTTTTATGTCTGTGTGACTGCGTGTGCTTCTGTGTGAAGTGCCTGTGTGACTTGTGTGTCTTTGTGACTTGACTATGTGTCTGTATGAATTGTGTATTCATGTTAGCTTTGTGCTTGCTTTATTTGTTCTGTGTGAACTGTTCGTGTGTCATGAGAACTGTGAGTTCTAATCTATGTGATTACATGACTATGTGAACTTTTGTGTCTGTGTCCGTGATCTTTGCTCTGGCTTAAATTTCTGTATCTTTTGTGATAATTTTGACTTTGTGTCAATTTTCTGGATCTTGCATCTAAACTTTGTGTTTTCCGTTTTGCAGGTGTCCGGGAGAAGAGTGCGATGATGAATTCCTAAAATATTTTTCTATAAAATCGTTGATTATGTTTGGGCCAAGGTGGAGATTTGTTGGGCCAGTTGGGCCTTGTGGCCCAAACTTGTTGGTCTTCATTCTCCCACCTGAGGGCTGCCATAATCTTAGTGGAATCCAATTGGAGATAGTGATCCACTTTCCCCTCTTTTCCTCTCCCATGCTTCCATGCTTCTTATACGGCCCATTCCACACTTTGTGGGTGTGGGGGGTAGATGAGAGTTGAGTGACGGGAGAGAGGAAGAGGTTGGAGGGGGTTCGTTCCTTCTCCTCCGGTGGGTTCCTTTGTGTTGTTTTTGTCAAGTTCTAAGTGAACTAAGATTCTGAGCACTCCCTCACTCCATCGTCTTCGGCGAAGCTCCGACGAGGACGACCGCTTATACCCAACATAAAAGAATTTTAATTAGCAAACGCCGTTTGTGTGTTCAGATCCGGCGCCGTTTACTCATCTAGAATCTGCTGAATTTTAGGTGAATCGTGATTGTGACTCAGCATTGAAAATTAACTTTGAATTAAAAGAATATTAAACACTCAGCCATTATTAACTACAGAAATTAAAATTACGTAAATTGGACCTAATTTTATATACCACGCCACCATTAAACCCAAGTAGACTAATTCTTACTATTCGTAGTTTCTTTAAACAATTAACTTCATCACTCACAATCAAATAAATACAATAAATCAAGTATAATAATATTAAAGACGGCCAACTAATTCTTAGTTCATTCAGAATTCTCCTCCTGCATGCAAAATGAAAAATATAATGTTTATTAAATTTTACTTTAGCTGAAATTAATAATTGAATACATCCTACCAAAATTCTAGAGTTATTCAAACATTTTTACAGATATCGAAGTAAAACAAGCCATGAGTGCCAGGCAATAAAATAATAGCTCGATATTAATAATAGTATTAGTTAATTTCATATTTTGACTTTAATTAGTATTAATTCTCAACTAATCTACATTGTTATTGTTATTAAGAGTGGTAATTACAAAATGAATCATATAATTAATGTATGATCTCTTAAAAGTTTTCTTGTATCTTTTAATTTTATTTGATTAATTAATTGAACAAGGTTTTTTGGCACGGAAATACTTTGATGTAACATTTCTTGTAACATCTTCTTAGAAAATAATACGTGTGGAAAAATACAATATTTTGCTCCAAGGGTTTAAACATTGATTTATGATATAGTTACCCTCCTCTTTCCTACGTGTCAATCATCTAATATCACACTAAAATGACACATAAGATCCAAACCCTTTTCATTTGACTCTCTTTAATTTAGTCGATTTATTATTCATTAATACTCTATTTTATATCATAAAAATTACATTCTACAAATAAATAGAATATAAAGTATAAAGTAAATTATATGTATTGACATTAATAAAATATTAACACGATTTATTATTCATCTCTTTTTTCTTAAAATATTATTATTTTTTATTTATACTATTCATTAACTAGTTCAATGCACCGTTATCATTTTTTATTAATTAAGTATTAATTTCATTAAAATATTATGACTTCTTATCTATCTTATGGAAGTAATTCCACAACACAATGTCGCACAATTATTTTATCATAACTAGTTCAATGCGCCATTATATTCCATTAAAATATTACTCCCTCCGTCCCAGGCTAAAAGTGTCATTTTTCCATTTTGATCGTCCCACTCAAAGAGTCTCATTTCCTTTTTTACACACATTGGACCCACACACTCCTTCTTATACAATTAAAATATGGGACACACACTCCCACTAATACAACTACCCACTATACATAAAATAACAATACTCCTTAATCTACGTGAAAAAAACAAATGACCCTCTTACGCCGAGACGGAGGGAGTATGTCTTTTTATCCGTAATTCCGCAACACAATCTCTCACAATTCTTTTATCATAAATAAATGATAGAACATCAGTCAGTACACAATGACGGACCACCACTAATGTTGCATAAATATTTAGACGCGAAAAAGTCGATACATTTAAAGTAAAAAAATGTTAAGAATCAACTATCTCGAAATTAGGTTACTCTAACATTACAATATTTTCAATTTTGGCTCAAAATAACCTGAATGCGACGTAGTATTACAAAATCACAGAGGCTTTTCATATAATCGCGGCAAATCACATTCTTACCAAAATTTAGCTACATAAATTGGTGACATCAAACTAACCAACGGCATTTTTCGTTCCACTCAAAAGCCGTCCATAAAGTGCTGCCAAAAGCTTCCGTGTAATGGAGTTCCAATTTCCCTCCGCTTGTGTTCTTCAATTATTGATTATTGAAATCCTCCTTTGCCCAAACTCTATATAACCGCTTCAAATCCCTCTCTCTAGATGTACGCGTGGTTTGAGTTTTGATTTTCTTCTTGGCGTGCTGCTGGAATTGAATTGCGGGTTAGTTTTTAATTCGTTATGCAATGAGTGGCTCTGTGTTGAGTTTCAACTGGATTGGTGCTGCGATTTGGAATTACTTTGATTCGAAGTTTTGGATTCTTATGGGTTGTGATATCATGCTTTAGTTTTGTCCTTTTGTGTGCTTAATTTTGGGGATAGTATTTTGGAATTAAGTGCAGATTTTTGTTCCTGTGTTGAACATTTGATCAATCAAGTTCGGGTGAGATTTAGGTATCTTCTGTTGTGCCTTTTAACTTTGCTGGTGTTTATGTAATAGTGATGATATTGATTGCTCTACTTCCTCTCTATTGAAAATTTGATCGGTTTTTTTTGCTGTTTTGGAAGTTTTTCAATTGAAGTGTGGAATTTTGTTTGGAAGACTTAGGGAGGATGCCTTGAAAAACTCACCTAATACCATAATGAAACAGAAAGTTTTGCCCCTACTGAATGTTTGGAAACGTGATTTTGTGAAGTTTCAATTGATAAACTAAACCATATTATTAAAATTTGTGTTCGTGCTTCTGTCATATGCAGGTTTCAGTTGTAATTTTCTGACAATTGTTCATGATAGTATTACACAAAAAACAGACCACCTTTCAGTTAAATTGGATTCTTTTGAGTTTGATCTCTTACTATTTTTTACTATATTTTTTTTATATTCATGAATGACATTTGATTAAACCAAATATAGCTGTTTCTTATCTTGAGACTCTTTGATTCACTGCCTACATTAATGCAATCAACAAAATAACTAAGCAGTTCTATGACTAATAAATTTTAGCTTCATTATAGTCTGTGTGTACTTATCTCACCGATCAGTCAACCCTTTTCCATGAATATGTTCGTGATTGGGTTTTATGTTGAAGATATTATTTACTCCATGTATGAGAACTTGAAAATCATAGTTGTAGGTCCTGTGGTGTTCTCCTGTCAATTACACTTATTGGGTTTTCTTGCTGCTAATTTATATGAGAATGATGCTATTGTTCCGCATTGTTGAAATTGTTAATTTGATGGCTAGTTAGCGCCCGGGTAGCACGCGCTTTTAAGGAATGGATATCTTATTTAGATGTGGAATGTTGAATTTAACTTTTAGAAGTTTCTGAAAGTGAAGTCAAGCCTTACAACATACTTTTTCAGCACAATGACAAAGTGTATAACGAATCATACATGGATTTCTGGCCAACAGTTTGAAGGACTCTTACAACCATATAGGACAAATGACAGTTATGGATTATTTATCATCTATACTTGCCAAGTGTTGCAAAAGATTATATAAAGGCAGCCATGTGTGCATGCATCTATCTATGAATTCATTATTTGTGGATATGTTGGACTTGATTCAGATATAGAGATGCTTTTTTGACCATATCAACATTAAGGAAGTTGTTTTTTTTTTTTTAATTAAAATAATATATCAGCATGTGGGAATACTTATGACCAATGACATAATAATACGGATAGTTAATTTTACTTCCTTCTGTAAAGAGGTAAAGTTGGTAACTTTTTTATACATGCTGATAACTATACAAGTCATTTGTTTGATTAAGCATAGAAAATTAATCATACGGAATCACTTAATGTTGGTTGAGTTCCTTTTCATTAGAGGGGTTAAAATTAGTTGGTTTTTTAGATAAGCAGTCAAGACTACTATTCCTTGAATGATAGTTTATCTCTATACTTGTAGCTGAAGCTGACAAGCCAGGATATCAAATCACAACATTTTTTATTGGATGAGTGCACAGTTTTTCTGTGAGCACCCTCTAGAGACATAATGCATGAACCTGAGCCTGATGCTGCTTCATGGAGTTTTTTCAACATTGACAATATTTTCAGCAACAGTTACTATGGAGACAGCACTCAACATGATGTAAAAATTTGCCATGAACAGTATATTACGAATGATCATTGTGTCAGCATCGATGATGATGAGATTATTGCTCGTGCCCTTCTACAAGAAGAATTGTCACAATTGTCAGTTTCAGATTCACCTGAATTATTTTCACATTCAGGAGAGGAGCGCATGCGAGTCTCCACTGTTGACACAGATTGGCATAATTCCTCTAGTCACTATTATCTAGGTATGTTATTCCTTCTAGTTTTGTGTGTTTTAACCTACTAGATCATATTGTAATGCCTAAAATAACTACAAAAGCAGCAGGCCAAGAGAGAGACCTGCGTGAGAGTGATGATGCAAGAAGTTCATGCTCCAGTCCTGGAGACAGGTCATGTGATGGAGATGATTATTCTTACACTTTGGACATAACAGATGAGACTGAACTTGATGGAGAAGTTGAGAAGAGGTTGTACCAAATGGTTCCTGTTCCTGTAAGCATCAATTCCAGGAGTCTTCTTAATTTCAGCACATGTTAAAGTCATTAATCGTTCACTGATGGAGATTATAAATCACTGTTGCATCTTGTTGCTAGTTATAATTTGCATTGCATCGGGTTAGTATCACACACTTCCAGTTCTATTGTGATAACATATTGGTGGGTTAAAAAAATTTTAATCCTAATGCAATCAAATTACATCCAGAATCTGTTTTTAGGCTGATTCACATACGATGCACCTATGTTGCCAAGAAATAAATGCAACTTCAGTTATGAGAATATCAACTTACACAACTTCTGGGTCATCTGATTGAATATGGTTTTCTTTGCTCAACAATGTTGATTCATCTGAGATGTTCTTTCTAGGGAAACTCAATTTTATTATTATTATGTGCAGCATGTTCCAAGAATTAATGGAGACATACCTTCAGTAGATGAAGCAACTTCTGACCATCAAAGGCTGCTCGATAGGTATTATGACCTCTTGTTGTTGGCTTAAATCTCAAATTTGTTTCTATCTTTTTTCCCTGTTTCTCTTCATCAAGCTTTCTGATGGATTTCTTAAATATGTGTGGGCTGGCACGTGTCTGTATGTTCATATCATCTATACCCCATCACCCAACACACTGTACATATTCTTCTCGAATCAGATCTGGTTTTACATGTTGATCTGCAAACATGAACTTCAACTTTGTCAAGCTGGCCACACTCAGGTTTTACTCAAAAGTCATAGCAGAGCTTATAAGCCAAATATTTTCTGTTGCCAATCATTTTTATTCAAGCTGACTTTATGAGTATAATACATCTCAATAAGAATTGTTTGGTATTGTACATTGAACTACAGTGAAGTGCTGATCAACAATTTGTTGAAGACCACCACAGTGTATCATTTCTATAACAACCAGTGGACCATAATAATAACTTTTAATTATGTTGATGAGTTATGGAATGAAAGAAGGCTAGAATTGGGATGCCAAAAAACTCATTGAGGATGCTTAAGTTTGCTAACATCACTAATTAGACACTTTATCTATGGTGTCTGATTCCATATTTTATATTTCCAGTAATTGCTGATGTATAATGGAGTATCACATTATTTTTTTGACATGTGAGTGGCTGCATTCATGAGAACTGATTTTACATGTTTCAGGTTACAGTTATATGACTTGAATGAGCACAAGGTTCAAGGAGATGGTAATTGTCAGGTCAGTCTGCTCACTTTTTTTCTTTGTTGCCTGTTCCTTAAATATTGCATTTCTTATTGCGGAAATTTGCTTGACCAATGTTAGTTACACCATGTAATATATACTTCCATGACCCATGGAGATACACGTTTATCTAATTATATCTTTTAACTACTTATAATTAGATGTAGTTAACTTGGAACTGCTGTTGCCTCCAAGTGGTGATAAGCTGGTGATACTCCAAGTGTAGAATCAACCTTTTGTTTTAACTTATGACAGCGGTTTCAAGTCAAAATGTTGGTCAACTAAAATGAAATGAGCACACTATAATCACCAGTCCCTTAGAAGAGATATACTCAGTAGTAAAAAAGCTTTGGTTCCCCCAGATAAAATATAAACCTTATAGCCAAACTTCATAAGAAGGAGAGCAGATATCTTTCTTTGTTTCATTCTACTGATTTATTTACTATTTTCTGCAGTTTCGTGCTTTATCTGATCAGTTCTATCGGACCCCTGAACACCACAAATTTGTAAGACAGCAAGTTGTCCAGCAGGTGGTAGTTGTTGTAAATAAATATTGATCCTCATGTGTTCTGGCTTCTTGAGTATGCAATCTAACATAATTCTTGTGTTGATATGGTTTTGTCAGCTCAAAGCCCATCCTGAAATGTACGAGGGATACGTTCCTATGGAATATGCTGAGTACTTGAAGAGGATGTCCAAGTATAGTTCAATTATCATCTTTTTTTTTTCTCCCTTTTCTTTTAGACCTTGAACACCAACGATTCTTACATGTTTTTAGTAACCAGGAGTGGAGAGTGGGGTGATCATGTCACACTGCAGGCTGCAGCAGATTCGGTATTTGTCGCCTTACCTTAACCACCTCTTCTTACTTACGCCTTGGCAATCCATTCACCATTAGAATTTAATCATATGGTTAATTTCCTTTGGCAGTATGGTGTGAAAATTCTTGTAGTTACTTCATTCAAAGATACCTGCTACATTGAGATTCTTCCCCAAGACCAGAAGTCAAAACGAGGTTATTAATTATTACCTCAAAATTTTATTTAATTTAGCATAAATTACATGACATTAGCTTATGTAAGTGTTTCTTCATCTGCTTTCATGCCATTCTTCATCTGCTTTCATGACATTCTTCATCTGCTGCCCGTTTTATCTGGTGCACATTGTGATCATTCCTCTTATGAGCTGTTGCCAAAACACTAGTTTGTGTTTGTGTCCTATGCTTGTATTCTTGAAGAAGCCCCCCAGTTTCCTGCCTTTTTTACATCGTCTATATATCCTGCTATCTTAGTATTCTGCACAAGCGACATCTCATTTTTGCATTTTCTTGCAGTCATATATTTGAGTTTCTGGGCTGAGGTACATTACAACTCCATTTATCCTCAGAACGGTATGTTACAATTTCTTTGCTACATGATTTACCAGAGTTGCATATTTCTTATTAGTTTCTAACAATTGCTGATTCTGTCTTTATTGATTTGATTGTATAAAATCTAATCGATCAGATATCCCTCCAAGTGATTTCAAGAGGAAAAAGAAATGGTGGAACTTTCGGAACAAGCAGTAGATCAAATGGCTGATGAAATTCGGTATTCTGCTGCACCCCTGCACTTCGTCGTATAGTCTACATAGTCATTTGAAGTTCCTCTAATATGTTTAAAATAAATTACCAGCACATCACACGACCGTATTGTTTAATCTTCTTGATCAGAATTGGAAGATTTTACACGATTTACTAATTTATTCTTCATTGTATTACCAACTGGAATAAAGAGCATGACAATTGAAAATATATACTCCACTATTTTTTTAATCCAAAAGGCTCATTTGTAGTACTACTATTTTATGCCCCAAAATTCAAACTAAATACCCTACATCGCCTCCATGGGGTGGGGTTCTATCATTCTATGAGATAGCCTAGTGTCTATCTCTATTCATGATGATCTTCACCTACCCTAGGGAGGTCCTCCGCTTCTTCCTCCACCGTCGCCTGTTGCAGCAGCAACGCCGTGAACGGCATGTGGCGGTACCCATTTGGAATGAACTCTAGCTCTAACGGAGGCTGGCACAACTCCAGCCTGAACCCACTCGGAGGCGGCGGCACCGCGAATATTCCACTCCTTGAAACCGTGTGGCCGGCGCTGGTGCCCGCCGCCTCACCGGACGGCAGAACGGAGCAGGAAGAGGTGGAGATAGCCTGCGCGGGGACGGTTCCGGTCCCCGTTGCGGCGATGATTGAAGGCTCGGCATGGCGGAGGAGCCATACTATGGTTTCTCCGTCGGAGCGGTGGCCGAGCTCCCGCGTAAGCTGGAAGACACGGGCGGCGCAAAGCGCCGGCATTCGGACGCGGCGGCCGCGGCCGTTGACCTTGGTGTGGCGGTCTTTGGCGAGAGCATTCCTTCTAGAAACTCCGAGATTGGGCCTTGAGTTGCCGGTGGTGGCGGTGGGATAAGGAATAGCGGCGACGGTGAACTGGTGGAGGTTTGGCGGAGGAGGGACGGCGGTGAGAGGGGTGATGTTTGGAGGGAGCATGTCTGAAGAAGACATGTCGGGGATTTTTGACTTGGTTAGGGTTTTTTGGTACTTTCAGTGAAGGGTGAAGGAGACTCCTCAGCAAAATGACCCCATTTTCCCAAAAGTAAATACAAATAAATAAAATGACACACAAAATTTAGAAGTTTGAATTTTGTTGCATGGGGTTTTTACAAAGGCCTACTCTATCCACAACTCTCCTCTTTCTTAATACACCTCTCAATTTTGACTTTTTTTTATTTTAATCAAAATTTACAATTTTATCCTTAATGTCTTAAATTTTTAGATACACCCACCAATACACCTTTACTGCATATACCCCTAATTTTGACCCAATTTTGACTAGTCAACGTTTGACTAACAGTTGGCCATAAATTTATAATTTTACCATTTCTGATTTTTTTTAAATCCCCTTTCTCCATTTTCCTTTTAAAAACGGATAATCCATTACGATCATATCAGGCTCATCATGCTTCCGTACATTAATTAAACAACATTAATCTCATAACTAATCGACTTAGAACATTAACAGCACCTTTTTTGATCGTCAATCCACCGGGTATCCGGGAGGTTTTACAGCTGCTCCTCACAGCCAACCATTCGCCCCGCAGTGTGATGGTTCAATCCCGTTCCTTCAGCGGACCTCAGCACAACCCTAGTTCGTTTCCTACACTGGGTGTACAGGATGCTGCTACTGTTCTTCGTCGGAAAGTATGGAGATCAAATTTGCAGAAAAATGAAAGGCTACATGTGGGCAGAAGCCCAAGATTATTTATTTATTGAATGGAGAATTTATTACACACTCATCTTCACAGAACAAGAGGAGATAACCCCTTTAGCTACATATTGTAGCTGCACTCAGAACACTCATACAAAGAAAAGAAAGAAATATTTATTTTTAGAAAGAGAAAACAGAGGGTGATGGTCGATGCCTTTTGCTTCCTCAACACACCTATTTATAGAGGCTTTCGGATTTGAAATCCGGATTTCAAAGCCTCCAAATCTTTTATGACGTCACTGCTTACGTCATTGCTCTTGCGTCAGCACTTACGTCATCTACATTGGATCCCAACTTTAGTAGTTAGCTGGTCCTTCTCCTTTATTGGGTTCTTTTTTGTGGGCCATCCTCCCTGTCGGTCACATGTCTCTTACCCTTCGAAAAGGTCACCTGGCTCTTGCTTTTTTGAGGAGTCATTTGTCCTCTTTAGTGCCTGATGATTCTCCCGGCTCCTGGGTATTCCGAAGAGATTTTACTCTCTTTTTTCCACGTGTCTCTTTTGGGGGTGGATCAACAGTTCTGATCATCCCTATGCCCAGCCTTATTCCTTTTCCAAACTCCGGCTTTGTTTGGGTGGAACAGCTCGAACATACCTTGTTTGTCCATTGCCCAAAATGGGTCATGTTACAATATCTCTGATGAGTTTGTTTACTCACCAGAATCTTGTTTTTCCAGAGAAGTTCTTGTTTTTCTTGGAACGCCTTCTCTGCAAACACTGTCTTCTTCCCTGTTAAAGTATTCAACAGGAAAGACCCATTCAAAGATTTATGCTCGAACTTGAATGGGAACTTCACCTCCACCATGGCTCTGATGCAGACATACAAACCCCTCGCTCTTCGCGTAGAGATCTGTTCTTCAGAAAATATAGAAACCAAGACTGGTTCCTTTCCAGAAGACTCTTTAATCTTATTTGATGCTGAGACATCGGGTTTTCTTAGCTTGATGAAATGGAAGGCCTCGTGTTTGCCTTTCCCAACTGGTTCTGGGCCCACACTGGTGAAGTACAGCTCCAATACATCGCTTCTAGATAGAGTTGAGTTATTTTCCCATGCCTTGAAAACCTTTTCTTCGAGCCAATCTGGAAGTTTTGTAAGTTCTGGGAAACCTGGTGCAACTGTATAGATCGAGGCTAGTGCCCCAAAGTCATACCACTGCTCTACATCTATTGGATTTGAGCCCTCTCGCATCCAAACTCGGGGATATTCCCCCGATATATCCATCCGGCATTTCTCCGGTCGGATTCCTTGTCTGGTGTTCAATTTCTCCCAGCAGACTTGGTATTCTTGCCAATAAGAGAAATCGGCTAAGTTAATACCAACCTTAGCAGTGCCCGTCATAGGCCTAAGGTTGATCTCTCCCTCTTTGACCCCAGAGGTGCTGGGTTGACTCGTCGACTCTAGATGTGACTCCAGGTCTTCGATTTTTCCTTGAACCAATTT
The DNA here is from genome assembly GCA_023678885.1 of Pogostemon cablin. Classification (NCBI taxonomy): domain Eukaryota; kingdom Viridiplantae; phylum Streptophyta; class Magnoliopsida; order Lamiales; family Lamiaceae; genus Pogostemon; species Pogostemon cablin. The sequence continues at coordinate 4,996,105 of CM042983.1, forward strand.
CTCTTTTGGAGGTTCCAGACTAGGACTTGTGCTAAGGGTACTTGAATCCCTTGCTCCGGGTTTAGAGCCCCATTCTCGACTACTCTCCTTTTATCGATTGCTATTGCCATCAACAGCCCAGAGGAGTGACTCTCGTAAAGATTCGAAGAGACTCACATTATTGCAAATACAAACTCGTATGCGATTATACACTTTGGTTCGATCTTTTTCTTGTAATTTTCCAGCACGCGTTGCATTTAGTGCTAGATTCTCGAATTCCCTTTGGAGCAACTCCAGGTTGTCCATCAGGTGCCTTGAAATAGTCAGGATGGAGTCTATCTAAGCTCCTTCCATCTCTCGTCAGAAAATCTGCCAAAACACTATCAACAGATTTAATAATGACAATATTAAAATCATAATATTGACATTCTGCTTGCCATCTTAGTATCTAGCCTTTTCAGGTTTAGATTCAATTTTATTTTTTAAAAAGGCTTTGACGCTTGTGTTATCAATTTTAAGGATGAATTTCTTCGCGAGAAGAAATAACAGCCATTTCTTGAACGTCTTTCGAACAGCAAAAAACTCATTTTCATTGATGTGCCACCTATTTGCTTCATTCTCCGTAAAGAGTCCGCTACAGTATCTGCATGACACTTCTCCTTCGGGTGTGGACTTAGTTAGAACTGCTGCCCACCAGGTGGTGCGGTACGCCCATAAAGCTTCATTGATTCTTTCATGCCAATCTCTTTTTGACTTGGAGACCACTTTTTTCAATAAACTGCATAAAGTTTTATTGAAAGCTTCGGCAAGACCATTAGCAGCTGCGTTATACATTGAAGATTTCTTTTGTTTGAAATCAAACTTCTCACATAGCTTATCAATCCAACTGTTGCTGAACTGCTTTCCATTATCAGTGATGATGTAGCGCGGAACACCATATCTATAAATGATGTTGATCCGGATGAAATCAGCAACATTTTCTTTCTTCACTTCCCTTAGAGGCACAGCTTCGGCCCACTTTGAAAAGTAATCTGTTGCAGCAAGAATGTAGAGATGACCACCAGAAGACTTTGTAAGTGGCCCTACCACATCTAAACCCCAAGCATCAAAAGGCCATGAAGCGACTGTCGGATGCAAAGGCTCCGGAGGTTGATGAATCAGATTTCCATGGTACTGACAAGCTTGACATCTTTGCGCGTAATCCATGCAATCCTTCACCATGGTTGGCCAATAGTAGCCCATCCTTTTAATTCTGAAATGTAGCTTCGGTCCAGATTGATGAGCTCCGCAAATTCCGGAGTGAGCCTCATCCATTGCTTGAATAGTTTCTTCCTTACCCAAGCATCCAAGAAAATTCCATCGAATAATCTTCTATAAAGTGTACCCTTAAAGTAGATGAACCGAGGTGCCCGACGCCGAATATCAACCCTTTGTCGTGGATCGTTAGGCAACTTATCATATTTCAAATAATCCACAAGTGGTTGGCGCCAATCTTCTTCTTCAATTTCGAAAACCTCCACCACATGATTTCCAACTTCTTCATAATCATCATCTTCAAAGATTGGTGGTACAACCCAACTTCTACACACCGGTATTTGAATTTGCGCTTCTGGCATAGCTATAGTTGATGCTAACTTAGCGAGGGCGTCGGCTTGCTTATTCTCTCTTCTAGACAGATGCTTAATATCAACATCACCGAGATAACCCATAAGCTTTTGAGCATACTTGTAGTAGGGGAACAACTCAGGCTTTTTCACTTCATACACTCCAAGGAGTTGATTTATTACCAATAGCGAATCACCATACACTCTAAGGTGTAGTTGTTTTATATCGACGGCCATCTCTAAACCAAGTATAAGTGCTTGATACTCAGCCACATTGTTAGAGCAATTTTCTGTTAAGGAAAATGAGAAAGGTAGAACTTCACCACTGGATGTTACAAACACGACTCCCGCACCAGCTCCCTCTCTATGAGATGCTCCATCGAAATACATCTTCTAAGGAGAAACTATGTCCACAGTGAAAGCATCTTCATCGGGGAGTTCATCAGATAGTTCCCATTCAGCAGGCATTGGATGATCAGCTAGAAAATCTGCCAACACTTGTCCTTTTACGGCCTTTTGAGGAACGTACACGATCTCAAACTGTTGAAATTGGAGATACCATATTGCAAGCCGATCAGAGAGTACTGGTTTTGACATGACAAATTTTAGTGGGTTGACTTTCGAAACTAGCCGAACTGTGTGAGCTTGAAAATAATGTTTCAATTTCTGAATTACGAAGATAAGGGATAAGCAGATCTTCTCAATGGGTGAATACTTCAACTCGTTTGGAGTCATGGTTCTACTTAGATAATATAGAGCTCTTTCTTTACCATCATCATTTTCTTGTGCAAGTAAAGCTCCCACAGAACGCTCTTGAGCAGCTAGATAAAGGACTAATGGACGTCCCGGTATTGGAGCACTCAACACTGGTGCCTTCATCAAGTATTCTTTAATGCTATTGAAAGCATTATTGCAAGCTTCATCCCATTCGAATATGTTGTCTTTCTTCATGAGATGACTAAATGGTTGGCATCGGCCAGCTAAGTTTGATATGAATCTCCTTAAGTATGCCAACTTTCCTTGCAGACTTTTGAGTTAATGTATGTTCCGAGGCACATGCATTTTCATGATTGCGTCAATCTTTGCTTTCTCAATTTCAATCCCTCGACGGCGAACAACAAACCCAAGAAATTTCCCGGATGAAACTCCAAATGCACACTTGAGTAGATTCATCTTGAGTTGATGCTCTCTTAATCGTTCAAACACTCGCCTTAGATCATGGAAATGATCTTTCTTTTCCTTTGATTTCACCACAATATCATCAAAATAGCATTCGACAATCTTATGAAGCATGTCATCAAATATCTTCTGCATGTCTCGCTGATAAGTGGCACCAGCATTCTTTAAGCCAAATGACATAACATTATAGCAATATATCCCTTTCGGAGTACGAAAATCTGTCTTCTCTTGATCCTCAGGAGCCAAACCAATTTGATTGTAGCCAGATGACCCATCCATAAATGAAAGGACCTCATGCCCCGTTGTTGCATCAATCATGAGTTCAGTAATTGGTAATGGAAAATCATCTTTCGGACATGCCATATTCAAATCTCGAAAATCAACACATACTCTGAGTTGCCCATTTTTATTTCTTACCGGCACGATATTGGAAATCCATGTAGGATATTTGACTTCTCGGATCTTGCCTGTTTCAAGAAGCTTATTAATCTCGTCCTCAATCAAAGGAATCAACTCTGGTCGAAATCGACGCTGCATTTGTTTAACCGGCCGAGTTCCCTTTTTAATGGACAAGTGGTGCACTGCGATTTTCGGATCTAAGCCTGGCATTTCCTTATGCGACCATGCAAAGACATCTCTGAATTCTCGCAAAAGGCTAACATACTTTGTTTCTTCCTCAACATCTAGCAGAGCACTTATGTAGGTAGGACGTGGGTCATTTTCATCACCTAAGTTAATTTCTTTCAACTCATCAACAGTGGCCTTCACTCCTTCTTCAAATTGTGGAGGGGCATCTTCAGCATCTACTTCCTCCACTTGAGAATCTTCCACAACAGTAATATGATTGGTAGAAGCTACACTTTCTCTATCATTATTACTATCATCTTTAGTAAAGACGATTCTTCGCACCTTATCTTTCAACACTCTTCCACTTGAGACAGTCAAGATATTTCGCCGCTTGATGCAAGAATGATTTTGACCCCGGAGTTTTCGGAGGTTAAGGGACTTGACATGATTTTGCCTCCTACACTTTCCTTTACAGGGTCCAAGCCTTTCAAAGACACTCCCAAGCCTTTCAAAAACAGATATTCTCTTGACTTCCCTACTACTTGCGTCAAACATATCCTCCGTGGATAAAGCTTCTCCCTCGGTGATATAATTTGTACTTGCTCTTCTAATTGCAATGCGGACTGGCTTTTGAGGGACATATCCCAAATCTGGCTTAGCCTTCTTGATAGTGTGACCATCATTTTTCAACATTTTCTGAGTAACATTGAGCCCATGTCCTAGTGGGTTGATAGTTTCTTGACACACCTTGCTCGCCATCGCTTTTTCCCTTGGTTCATAACCAGCCTTCATAAGGAGTTTATAAGCTTGTGGACTATACGACTTGGTTATTTCGGCTTCAAACACTTCACCGTGTTCGGTCTTTGGTCCTTCAATAGGACGTGTGAATCCTTTGAGTGGTGGAGAAGAAGGCCTATTTGCATCAATTTTTGTTAGAGGCAATGTCAACTCTTCCGAGGTCTCAAGCCCTTTGCCTTTGTTCCCCTTGAGAGTGGCAGATGATGTACTACCTTCCTCATCCTTTATTTGTTTATTGCCCCTATTATCTTGCACTGGGGCTTCTTCACGCTTTATTTCCTTCGTACTCTTGAAGAAATATTTAGCATCGGCAAAGTAAGCTTCAGCTTCAGTAAATGGCTTGTCATCACCGAATACTCTTTTCACGTTGTCACCTTCACTATATTTGAAGCACTGGTGTAATGTAGAAGGAATCACACCATTCTCATGTAGCCATGGGCGCCCCAAAAGCATGTTGTACGAAGTTTTTGCATCGATAACATGGAAGAGGACTGTGGATTTCATCTCATCAATTAGCAAATCAAGAACTATTGTGCCGAGAGTCCTTTGCCCCTCATGGTTGAACCCTTGGATCATCAATCGGCTATGGTTGAGTTCATCCATTGATATTTCTATCTTCTTCAACATTCTCAAGGACAAAATGTTCACTGCTGAACCTCCATCAATAAGTATGCGATTCACTCGCATTCCTTTAGTGTAACCAGTCACAAATAGAGGTTGATTATGAGGTTGCATACCCAACAACATATCTTCATCCGTGAAGGTCACCTTCATGGAGTAAGCTTTACCCTTAGTTTCAAGTTTTTCGCTTTCATTGTCCTCATTCACGACATGACATGAGCCTTCATTATGACTTTCTTCTACAGAAGTGAAGTTTATGCCCGCCTCATCTTCTAACATGATTTTCCCTTCCTTAACCAGTTGCATGATCTTTTCCTTAAGAACGAAACAATCATGAATTGGATGACTCACCAACCTATGATACTTACATTATTTTGGGTCATTAGTTCGACCGGCTTCCTCTGGACGTTTCATCTCAGGAAGATCAAGGAGTCTGTTTTTCATTAGATCATCGAATATACCAGAAATGTCTGAATTCAGAAATGGATACTCCTTTTCTTGCATCTCTTTCAGAGTTAACCTTCTTTGCCCCCACTCTTGGGCAACTTGCTTCCCTTTATCTTTCTTGTCATTTTCATTCTTTCGAACCTTGACCGTCATAATATTTGTGGCCATTGACTCTTTGTTGGAATTTTTAGCATATGACTTGCCCCCCTTTTTGAAATCTTGTCTATCTTTAGACTTGTAGGAGTCCGACATCGGTGAATGTTTGATTCCACTAGCAGCCATACTTAATTCCATGTCATGGGCCTTAGTAGCCAACTCTTCGAAAGTCTTAGGTTGAATTCCTTTGAGTATATAAAGGAGATTCCATTCCATCCCTTGGATACACATCTCAATAGCAGACTCTCCGGATAATCGGTCCTTGCAATTTAAACTCAAATTTCTCCATCGATTGATATAATCAATCACAGGCTCTTCCTTCAATTGACGAGTATTAGTTAACTCAGTCATGCTAACAGTTCTCCTCGTGCTGTAGAAACGATTAAGGAACTCATGTTCCATTTGTGCCCAACTATCAATGGATTCAGCTTGCAAGTCGATATACCAATCAAATGCATTTCCTTTGAGAGAGCGAACGAACTGCCTTATCATATGGTCTCCATAAGTACCAGCGTCATGGCAGGTCTCAATAAAGTGTGCTATATGCTGCCTCGGGTTTCCCTTGCCATCAAACTGTTGGAACTTGGGAGGCTGGTAGCCAGCTGGCAACTTCAAGTTGTCTACTCTTTTCGTGTATGGCTTGACATAAGTAACAGTAGGCTTGGAATTCTCCTCAAACCTTTCTTTTATTGTTCCAAGTATAATATCCTTGAGTTGATCTACTTGGAGCATTCCATCAGCTGAAAGTGGCAACGTTCCTTGAGTTTGCTCCTTTTCAATAGTCTGGCGCCTTGTGACCTCTTCCACTTCACTATCGTCCATGACTCCTTTTCCGTTTGCATGGCTAGTCTCCGCGGTGTCTCTTTTCATCAATTGGGAGATCTTTGTGTCTTGAGCTTCTATGTGTTTCGTGAGCCCCTCGATAGCTTTCATCATGTTTGCTAATTGTTTCTCAACAGTCGTGGCGCCTGCCATCATTACTGGAGCTGCAACGGAGTCAGATGAAGAGTTTGAAGATGCAGAATCTTCATCACTATCATCTTTCATAGGTAGTTGTTTTCTCGAATCCTCCTTAACCGAAGGGTTAGATCCAGATGAGGCTTCCGAACGAGCTTTTTCTGACATGCTCCTCGTAACAACAGCAACATATTCAGTCAATGACTCCGAGAGCTTAGAAGCAGCAGTCCTACCTACAGTAATCCTGACAGGAGTCATATCGTACTTTCGAGCTTGTAGAGAGAAGAGATGAGAGGTAGAGACAGTCCCACTGGGCGTGCCAAAATTTATAATAACGAATTTTTGTATTTATGATGAAATAAATACAGGAGAATTACAATGATAATCCAGAAGGATTAAACTTGAAGATTTAGGAACAATCTCTATCAATCCTCTGATTCTTCTCTCGAACCAATTTGGACTTTGACTTTGACTTGTTGACTTGTGTGTTGACTGTGTGTTTTGAGTCGGATCTTCAGTTGAAGCTTGTCCGAACTCGGATTTGGGACCTTATAACGTTAATCCAGAAGCGTCGAGCTTTTGTTTGGATTAAACGCACTTGATCCTAAGAACACTCGATCTGGGGGGCTTAGCACCTTGATCCCGGGTCGTATGTTGTTCTTGGCGCGAAGAACACCGAAGAACTTAGTGTATGAAGAACGCTTGATTTGGGGGGCTCCGCACCTTAATCCCGAATCGCTTGACGTTCTTGACTTGAAGATGCTTGAAGATCTCAAGGGAGCGCTGCTCGTGTTCTTGATCTCTTCAGAGCGTTTATGTCTTCAAGTCTTTGAATGTGTCTGGAGTGAATGAAGGAGGGCTCCTTATATAGGTGAAGGATGAGGATACTCCATAAATATCTCGCAATCTGGTTGGTCCATGACAGATTTGGCCTAGTTATGCGGGCTTGGGCCGTTCCAAATATATCACAGCTTGATTGGTCATTGCTTAATTTGACCTAATTCTGGAACCTTCCATGCTTTACTTAACTTAGGGGTCAAGCTTTACTTAATTTAAACCCTACTTAATTTGTTGGGTATTAAATTAATTATCAATTTATTAATCTATTTTAGGAATTAATTTATTAAATCCCCAAAATAAAATATAATAAATTAAAATTGATATTTAATCAATAAAATCCACGTGTCGCCATTTGATTGGACCGTGAATTTTAATTGCTTACAATTAATATGATATTTTCATTTAAAGTTAGATTAGGTTGCATCAGGTTTACTGATGTACCTCGTTAATATCAATTATTAGATTAAAATATTAATTAATACTCCGTCTCACTTCAGATGACACACTTTTCATTTTGAGCTGTCCCACAAAAGTTTGCACATTTCAAAAAAAGTAAAAAGTAAAAAACAATCACCCTCCCCATACACTTTAATTACAAAAAAAAATCATCTCTACCTACCATACTTTATCATTTATATATTACATAAAAATATCATTATACCCCTAAAAGTTATCATTTTCTTAATCTCCGTGCCGAAAAGTTATAATTTTCTTAATCTCCGTGCCGAAAAGTTATAATTTTCTTAATCTCCGTGCCGAAAAGAGGTGTGCAAGCTTTTTAGAGACGTATTACTTTTGGATCAAAATAAAATAATTAAAATTTAAAAAAAAAAAATTACCCTAAATTATAACTTATAACCTCTAGGTGCACCAATGTACCCTATGCACCATAGAATAACCCATTTATTTATAAGTGTATAAAGCTTTTTAAATTAGTATTGCACTATGCATCCGTGCACAGGATAATTTCACTCAGATTTTCTGCGCCATTTTCGTGCATCATCTTCTGTGTCACACGATTGACATATAAGAGAAAAAATAAATTCAACCATTGCCCCTAAGGTTTAGGATATAGTTTATCTCTCTTATGTGTCGTCTATCTAACAGTGTGACACAATAGATGATATTCCAAATAGCACAAGGAATCTAATTTGAGAAAAAGAAAAAAAATCAAACGTTCCAGAATTTAGTGATGAATAAGAAACGTAAAATTCAAATTATAGTATACTACTAAAATTTAAAAACCCGAAAGTACCCCAAGCAGCACAACTGGCAGAGCCAGCGCTCCAAACAGACCCACACCACTCCCATAAATCCTCCAACTACCCCCTGAATCACTCCCTCTCGCTGGCGCCGTTGACGGCGCCGGCGTAGGTGCGCCTTTACTACTCGCCGCTGCGTTACCGCCCAACTGCAGAGTGGCTTTCGATCCCAAATTCTGCGGCGAGAAATCATGCCTCACCGGCACACCATCCTTCACCGACGATCCTACCTGCCACACCTGATTCAGCACCGTCCTCCCCGGCGGCAGTTCCAGCGTGGCGAATATCCTCATCAACCCGTCGGAATATTCCGCCTCCTTGCTGAGAAGCTCGTACGAGATTCTCGACTCGGCGATTGCGGCGTAGGAGGATATATTATACGTCTTCACGACGGCGGAGCCATTGGCGTCTTTGAAAGCGACGAGCGCTTGGGCCCCCAGCATGCCGAGGCCCGTCGGGTTGAGGGCCCAAGCAACCCACCCGTCGGGCTTGGGCGGAGGTGCGAGGTAGCCGATGGTGAGAGTTGGGTTGGGCTTTGCTGATGGATCGTAGGCCCAGTGGATTTGGGCTTTTAGCGTGGGGAGATCCGTACAGGTGGTGAATTTGCGGCGATGAGGAGAAATGAGGGAGCGAACGGCGGAGAGGAGGCCATGATTTGGTGGAGCTGCGGAGGAGACTTTATGATGACGGTGGGGTTTATAAAGAGTGGTTGTGGTGGTTTATGACGGTGGGGGGACTTCGTTAATGATGGGAAGCACCACAATAGCAAGACTATACGCTGTCGACTTAAATAAAGAAATACGGAGTAATCTAAATATTTAGACTATATATACACATTTTCTTCGGCATTTTTGTAGGTTGACACGCGCTATATCTTTGACACGTAAAAAAAAATAATACTATAACCAATGTCCATAGAGTTGAAATTTTTCTTGATATATATTAAAATAGCACATAAAATTCTAACCGAAATATGTATATTGTTGAAAATAATACTCCATTCTACTTTTAATGTATTTATTTGCTTTTTGTATTTAAATTAAATAATTTTATTATTATATAAAAAGTAAATACTTGTATTAGTGGTGAGTAGTTGATATTTTTGTTAAAAAAAGAAAATGGATAAATTTAAAATGAAGGATCAAAATGACAAAATTAATAGAGTATATTATCAGCTATCAAGGGAATATTGAATTAAATTAAATAAAGTAATTGAAAATAATCATAATTATCAACACTATAATATTAACTTATATTATATAATGTAATGTACAATGCACCATGAAATAGCTTTGTTATTTTACAAATTAAGATGTAATTTTTTCTTCTTATGTGTATTGTAACTATTATTAATATAGTAAAACCTCTATAAATTAATATTATTGGGATCGGAGAATTTTATTAGTTTAGAGAGATTATATAATCGATAAATTAATAATTTATTAATTTAGAGAGGTTATATCATAAGAAATGTTCCATGGACTAATATTATTAAAATAATGTTTATTAGGAATATATAAGTATATAATATTTTAGAAGATTCTTAATTACACATTAACAGTAAATAGTTAATTGTATTATTTGATTATTATTACTGAGTATATCTATAAATATATCGATATGAATATGAAAAAGATACAATAAAAATACAATTAAATATTTCAATAATGTATAAATTATGAATCCATTTGATTTATTTATATATATGAGATTTTTTTTATAATTATTAATTTATAATTTTATTGGGACCTTAATTATATTTAAGATTTTTTTAAAAAAATATTATTTTATTATTTAATTGATTGGTATCTAAATTTGAACTGGTCCCGAATTGGGGCCATACAAATTATTAATTTTATTAAGGTTATTAATTTATCGAGTATTATTTTATGAAATTTTAACTTTATTAGGCATTTAGGCAAATGAAAACAAGGGAGTGTCAATTAAAGTTATCTACACTCTTATGTGGTTCACATTTTATTTTATTCATGTAATTTTATTCTTATTCTTAGAGTTTAGGTTACTTATTAATTGTATATATAATTATAATTCTTATACAATATTTTAGATAATTTAGGATATTTATTTACGCTTAAATTTTAGTTTTATTTTTGTAGGGTATAATTATTTATCATTTATAATTGAAATTCTTCTTCTTATATAGTTATGGTCATTCGTATAATCTAAGTAAAAATACTTGTATACTAATAAAATCTAAATTTTGAGTAGCTAATAGTATAAGTATGGTGATGCGTGGGTTGTTTAGTGAACAAGACAACTCATAAACAAGAGAAGATATAATGAATAAATCAATAAACTATTAAAATGTGGTGGAAGTTCTGGACGCATCTCCAAGTCCCACATCTTCTCCACTTATATTTCAACGCAACACTTACTATGTAAAACGGGTTCACATCTGTAGTACTCCTTCCAATTATATATTAATTATGTATTTTTAGGGTGTTTAAATCACAAAGTTTTATAAAACTGGTTTACAAAAACTAACTCACATTTCTGTTACTATTACTTAATCTCGTCTATTAGCAATTTAGATTAACGGTATGTTATACTATACTTATTTATGATGTCTAACTAATAAAAAATCTAAGTATTAAACTATTATTATATCGAATCTGTAACTCAGCTTGTATACTTGTGAATTTAATTGCAATAAGCGAAGAAAGAACTAACACTTAACCTAAAAGATATAACTAAATTATTAATTTGTGTAGTGTTATTTTATTCTTGTATTTATTATGCATATATGCGATTTTTGAGCTTTAACTGTCCTTTTGGTTACTGTGAAAAACATAACCCAATCGTTTATTGAGCTAGTGACATAATGGCCCAAGTATTAAATGGGCCGTAAGCCCAAAGAGATGATTATACCCAAGCTGTACCCAATATAAAAACACGAAACCCTAACTGGCTTTCTTTAACCTCTCTCCACAACATCCGACCACAGGAGGAGTGGCTTAAGCCGCCGCGTAGCTATCAGGTTCGAAATCTTCGTTGCATTTGCTTATTTTGGTTAATCTTCATTTCATGATGTTAATTTGGTTGTTCAAATTTTCATATTTCGTACTGATTGTGATGTTTTTTGCTAATTCCGCTGAGATTCAATTTACACAATTTGTCTAGCTGAAACCTGTTCCGTTTGAATTATTAATATTTTTATGGAATATATGTTAGAAATTGTATTTAATGACTGATTTCATTGTTAGATATGAGAATGGAATATTTTCTGAAGTTGTTGCAGAAATGGTTCTTCAGTTTTCTGTGTTTGGTGTGTGAAAGTAGCTCAGCCTCTAGGTGTATTAATTGGACTTACTTAAATGGAAGCTATAAATCAGACATTATGCTTGTTATAAGCAATGAAAGCGGATATTACTTGTTTAAGTAATCTCTGCACTGTGTTTATTTTCCCATCAATTTGTGCTGTGTGAGATCATTGATGAACATCTAGGAAGGCTTGTGAAATTAGATTTCTGGTGCCTGCTTTTTTCCTAACTTTATTACCATTTTGCAGAAGCAATGGCCGTTCCTTTGTTGGACAAGAAGATCGTGAAGAAGCGTGCCAAGCAGTTCAAGAGGCACCAGAGTGACCGTTTCATCTCAGTGAAGGTTTTTTCTTCTCCCATTTGCTTCTGCTTTTAATGTATCCTCCCACCCCCTCTTAATGATTTGGTTGTGAGTAAAATGTATCGTGCTTCAAGAAGTTAATAAATTTTTATGGAATTTTTGAAGGCCTCCATGCTGTTACTGTGTAGCCTGTGGCATCTTGCTAATAACATGATTATAAGAGTAGACTGATGAATGGTATTTGGCTGTCTTTGTTGGCTTTCCACCATTTAAATATGTAGATCTAATGCTGTATCTTGATCACGGAGGATATCTGGATAAGCCAAAGTCTTCATTTGCTTTTCTCTAATTTAAGCAGTACATTATTTTCCCTGCTGAGCATTTGTATTATCCTCTGCTCTAATTACAGTGCTAGATGTAAAGAATTGAGCAGGATAGTCATCCCGATAACTTTGGATTGATGTCTGTTGTTTAGAGATATGTTAAACCCTAAATTAAATAATTTCCACCTATAAAATATGTTCCTCTCCCTTGGCAAACAAACTCATCCATGATATACTATGTTGTAATATAATACAGCAAGTTATTATTTCTAAGTGTGGTCCTTTGGCACTCTTGTTTAAAAGATGGAAACTAGCAGCTAGTTTTTCTAATCCATGTTTGTTTATTTTTCTCATTAATATTTGCTGGCTGCCTATATTTGATTTCAAATTTTATAATCTTGCTTCGCTTCACCTTTGTTTTTTTAATTAATTAATTATTTAATTTTCTTTTAGTTTTTTGCATCTGTATATTCAGTTATTATTATCAACTACTAACTTTGTTGTTCATGTGACAGACTAACTGGCGCAGGCCCAAGGGTATTGATTCCCGTGTCAGGAGAAAGTTCAAAGGATGCACCTTGATGCCAAATATTGGTTATGGCTCAGACAAAAAGACCCGTCATTATCTTCCCAATGGATTCAAGAAGTTTGTTGTGCACAATGTCAAAGAGCTAGAAGTTCTCATGATGCACAACAGGTTCCAATATAATTCTTTGTCAGACATTTCATTGCACATTACTTGTGATCGACCTCTTTTCCTTGTCTCAATATCAGTGGAATTTTGAGATGCAGCTTACCCTTTACATCTGTGCAATGACAGGACTTACTGTGCTGAGATAGCACACAACATTTCCACCAAGAAGAGAAAGGAGATTGTTGAGAGAGCAGCTCAATTGGACATCGCTGTGACCAATAAATTGGCTAGGTTGCGCAGCCAGGAGGACGAGTAAGCCTTTGTTATTTCTAGTGAAGTGTTTTCGTTTATTTAGTGGCAAACAGAAGATTGAACAGAGAGTTAATTGGTCAATTTTGTTTGGACTCAACGGTGATGCTTTCGTTACATCATGTATGTCATGCTATTTCGTTATGACTTGCAGTTATATTTATGGTTTAAATTCTACACTTCTTTGTTTCAGTGACTAGCATTATAATTGGATCCCCCTGCTACTGTTTTGTTTATGGAGTTCGAGTTGTTTTTCGATATGAAAGTTCTGATTAACTCAATTAAGTATTCCCTCCATTAATTGCCTTTTTACTCTTTCCATAGTTCATCCCAATATTCTCTTCACCACTAAATTAGTAAAAATTTTAAAATAAATAATCTATTGATACATTATTTTTTAAAAAAATGTCATTCTCACTTAACTCATATAACTTATTTTATAATTCATTTATTACCTAAAAATATCATATTATTTCTAAAATTAAATAAAGTTAGTAATTTTTTTTAAAAGTTTATTTTACACTAACAGTGAAGAAATAGTAAAGAATAAGTCTTGATGGAGGGAGTACCAAAATTGTGTTATTATTCTATGAGAACCAGCATTATCATAAAACGAATTAAATGTGAAGCGTATTAATTTTTCATTTTTAAAAAGTGATGCGGTTTGTTGCCAAAAAGTTTAAAATTAAAGTTGTAAGATAAAATAGTTGTTAGATAAAATAATAATTATATTTTCGATCAAACGAATAAAAATAATTTGAAGTTGCTCACTCCTAAAGATTTCCGTTGATTTGATTGAACTTCCAATTGTCAATCATTAGAATGAGAACTCAAGTATGAGTGGGTCTTATTTGTGTTAGAGTCAATTGTATAGGTGGGTCTAAGTTAGTTACACATAACACAAATCACTCTCAACTTATAGGTTGGCTTGCACATGCATGTGGAAATGCTCGATTAAATAATGATCAAGCATGTATAGGTTAAATGTCTTTTCACATTTATGCTTGAATACTCGAATTTGATTGATTGGTTAACTTATTTTCTTTCAATTGTTTCATTTTTGGGGTGTTTGGTTTTATATTGGTTTTATGGTTTGTGAATAGTGAAAAAAGAAAAGAAAAGAAGCGTTATGAAGTAGTAGTATGTTTGATTTGTTTAGTTACTTAGTACAATTAGAGAATATAAAAGTATGGAGAAAAAATAAAAATCGTGAGAATCAATGTATAGTTGAATTTTAAAAAACGGAGTAATTATATTTAGTAGGTAGGTATTATTTCCAAACAGTTTAAAGGTAATCTTTTTTACTATTAAACAATCAATTCAAAATATTCATTTTCTATTTTTAAGTAAAGGATTATATTCATTATATCCATTTATTATGCTACATATATAAAATAATAATAATTAAACTTTTGTTAGGGAGTATTAAAAGACAATGGGAATGAGTGTGACAACTTTTACAATAAAAAATATAACGATATAATGAATTATTTTATAAATTAAAAATCAATAACATTTTAAACAAAAAAATATATACTATATCTCAAAAAAAAAAACTAATTATAAAATGATAAAATAAGTCCACCAAAACCAACTTTTACCCTATTAAAAATTATGTTTGTTGGGCTATGTGATACGTGCCTATGAGTACTTTCATGTATGTATACATGCACTCTATATTATCCTTATTTAATTAATTCAATATCAAAGTCTTTACCCTATCTAACCCTACTCCATAACATTAAACACATCTTGGATATATTTCTCCAAGTTAATTTCGTTATTTCCGTCAACGTCCGTCAACTCAGGGATAAACGGCGGCCTGGATATCTCCAATATCCCTTCCCAATCAACTGCTTTAAAGAAATCGTGGCCCTTGATTTCCCATAAGCAAATCCTCTTCGTCGGATCTTTCTCCAGCAATTTTCCGATCAAGTCCCTTAACGGCGTTAATTCGCCCGTTATCTTCGGCTCCATGGTTGTAATCCTGTGATACGTGTCCTTCCTATTGGACCCACGGAAGGGCGTCGTTCCGTACAGCATCTCGTACAAAACGACACCCAAGCACCACCAGTCCACGGCGAAGTCGTGGCCGTGCCCTAGGATCATCTCCGGCGACATGTAGTCCTCCGTTCCGACGAATGAATTGGTTCTCTCGGCTGAGCCGCCGTCGATTTCGGTTTCCTCCGGGGAGATTCCGGCGTCGCTGAAGAATGCGAAGTTTTTCTTCTTCTTCGGCTTGGATTCGGAGGCGGCGGCGCGAGATTGGGGATGAATTCCGGCGAGTTTGGTGGAGAGATCGAAGTCCACCTGCATTATATGGCCGCTGTGTTGAATCATCACGTTCTCTGGTTTCAGATCTCTGTAAACAATGCCGATTCCATGGAGATACTCCAACGCTAGCACCAATTCCGCCGCGTAAAATCTGAAATCAGAAATTATCAATTGAAAGAGAGAGAGAGAGAGAGAGAGAGAAAGCAGTATGATTATATTATATGCCTGGTGATGTCATCGGAGAACATTTTCTCAGTCTGAATGTTCCTCAGAGAATTGAGGTGGCGTCCAGGGCAGTAATCAATGGCGCATCCGATGATGTTATCGGTGATCAGAACGCCGTGAAGCTTCGGCAGTAGCGGATGATCGAAGGAGCTCAATACGTGTCTTTCGAAGCAGAGTCGCTTGTAGTATTCGTCGCCATGGCTACTGGTTGAAGAATTTAAGATGGCTTTGAGAGCAAGCAACTCCCCTTTCTCCGTCTGAACGAGAAAAACGACGCCGTTGGCGCCGCGACCGAGTGCCGATATCACCTTGAGGTTGTTTAAGCTTAGAGAAACTGCATCAGTGGCATGATCATATTGATCTCCGCCGTGCATGGCGGCGGTGGAGAGGTGGATGAGTGTGAGTTATAGGTGGCCTTGCTAATGTTTTTCATAAACAGGTGCCTTCCATTTCAAACAAACCATATGCTTTTCTCTATGTCCAATTTGGACCACCCCAAATCCTTGTTACATCTTGGACTTTTAACTAGTGTATACATTAAGTTTTATATTACTAATTTTTACTTTAATCTCTTTTCATTAAATTAAAATAAAATAATTAAAAACTTAAAATAAATAACTAGCTTTAAAATTATCAAGTGCACCGCGAAATCAATATATATTTTGACAATTCAAATCCCCTATTCCACCTCAAGTGCACCGCGAAATCAATATACATTTTGACAATTCAAATTCCCTATTCCACCCCATATTACATCTCATCTTATATTATATGTCCCGTAATTCAAATTCCCTATTCCACCCCATATTACATCTCATCTTATATTATATGTCCCGTACCCAGACCCGTACGGGGCGGGTAGTTAATTACTCGGATCCGACCCGTTCTTAAGAGGCCTAGCTTGGCCCGAACCCGCACGAGTCCTATATTATGTATCCCGTACCCAGACCCATACGGGGCGGGTCCGGCCCGCCCAACCCCGCCTTTTTTTTAAAATATTCATCAACCACATAAATTTTAATTTAACATTTACTCACATACAAAAAATATCCATATATTGAAATAAATAAATAAACTATAAGAATATTAAATAGAATTATATTTTAATATATATATATATATATATATATATATATATAGTTATGAATGATTTATATGTATAAAATATAAAATAATTGTATAAAATAATATACTCATAATTAATAATATAATATAATATAATATATATAAATTTATATATTAATATAAAATATAATTATATGTATAAAATATAAAAAATTCTTATTATATTATATGCGGGTCCGGGGTGGGTCTGAACTAATATCTGGACTCGCCCTGTGTATTCATGGGTCCGTGCTGGGCCGCCCCGTTTCTCCTGCGGGCCGGGTTTGGGCCGCCCCAGAACGTGCGGGGGCAGGGCTGGTACCTGCGGGCAGGGTCGAAATTGACATCCCTTGTTACACTTCTTTTATAATTAAGGAAGCGTAACTATTAGGACGGGACAGAGAGAGTACTATTTTTTAAATTAATATATTATTACTTTTAATTTTTATAGGAATATCCTTTTTCATCCATTAAGTACTATTGAGATTAAATTAATTTATGTGAGTCTCTTCTACCAAAAAAAAGATTTTGTATTGGATCGAACTAATGAAAAAATATAAATTAATTTATGTGATTCTCATCTAAAAAAAGGAAAAAGATTATTGTAATTTGTATTGGATCGAACTAAGATAAGAAACACGTACGATTAAAACACGGGAAGAATGGGAGTATTTTATTAAAAGTTTTTATACGTTTCGCGACAAGTCATCACCAAAAATAGATGTAAATGAGTTGTTGTGGATAACGTATAAGCTAACCACCAAAATTTCTCCATTGTTGAGTAAATAACAACTTCAATTCTGGCCAAAGAAAAATAATTTATTATTATTATTATTAATAGAAAATGAAATATTTATTGTAAAATAAAAAAAATTCCTTTTCACTTCTTCATCTTATTAACAGCTCCTCAACTCAGAAATCCATGGCCAACACTCTCTCATAGTAACCAACACCTTTGCTCTTCTATCTCTGGGCAACAATGGATGACACCGCACGGCGTCGTTTTGCTGTCTTTTCTTCTCACATTAACCCACGTGGAACCTCGCTCCACAGCTGCCTTTCGCATTCCGCTTGCGCTTCTGATGACAATGGACATAAGCTATTGAGAAATGGAGAAAATTATTGTGTGTTTTGCAAGATTATTCGTGGTGAAGCTCCTGCTTTAAAGGTGCAATCTTTATTTTTTCTGTTATTGCTATTTTTATTTTTTTTTCTTTTGGGGGTAAATTTTTTATTATGATTTCACCTTGTGCTTGAGTTCTTGGAAAAATCTTGTACGAGCACATTTCTTGCTATGTTTCTCTCTCTCTCTCAAGATATGGATTCTCATGGATGCTTTTGGTTTAATAGTCTTTTTGATCTGTTGGTGTAGTATTTCTACTTTTTTTACTTCTCATAAATGTGTGATTAATTGTGGTTTCTTTAATCTTTTGGCTTATGTGAGGGGTTTAATGGTGGAAACTGTTTTTGTGCCTTGTATTTAGAGGAAATCATTACATGATTGTAATGGATTTGCTATTACCAATTCACTTCTGTTAAAGAAAGAGATTGAATATGTCTGAGGAGAATGTGGAGTGCTGGAAAGGAACCAGACTATTAACTGTAGCTATTCTATATATGCATGCCTTAAGCTTCACATAGCTCCCCAAGAATACTATAAGCTCTTGCGTTTTGCCTTTGCTAGGAAGTCCACATTCGACATGTTTTAATAAAAAGTTTCTTTCGGCCAATTTTGTCGTGGAGAGTGAATTGTAATTATGTCTTGACTCATCCAGTTTGTTTCTGAAATGAATCTGTACGTGGAGGTTCTGTCTATGAATTTATATAATGATGTAAAATACTGAGCAGACTTTCTGGAGGAGTTTTAAATCTAGCCATTAAGCAGATTTGAGATGTAGATGTTTCTGAAGTGCTTCAGCAAATTGAATTTCGCAGCAGATGGAATTAAAAATGGTTTCTTTTGAAATGCTAAGATGGAGTTTCTCTGGGAGTATTTTGAAGGGTTGTTTACTGCCTATTTTCTGCATCAGAATTTTAATGCTTGAATTGAGAAGGACTTTAACGGCACATCTATATTCACCATTGTCTTTTTTATTATAATTGTACTTTCATGCCTGTGTTGTTTGATGATTGCAGTTATATTATACTATGCATTGCTGCTCTCTATTTAAAATTGATGATTTTTCATTTTTAAGATATCCATGTTTGCATTCCTTCAAAAAAAATTGGGTAGTTCCTCCATAAAAATTTCTCTCTTGGGCTTTTATTTAGTAGTAAGAGAATTGAAACCAAAACTTTTATGCGTCAGCTTTCTGATATCTGATTATTTGTCAAATTGGATTTGATTACAGTTATATGAAGATGATGAATGCTTGTGCATCTTGGATATATATCCCTTGTGTCATGGGTAAGGTGATAATCTCTTATAGAGCCTTATATTTCCTTGCCTTATTTTTGTGATATGCAATCATTATTCCAGTTTCATATAAAATGGACAACCAGTGAAATTTCTATGTATTTTTTTTAGTTCTACGGATTCACATCTGAAATTGCTAGATAATTGATCTGTTAAATTTATCAAAGTGCCAGCCAGAAGGCTTGAGTTTGGTTATCTTGCTTTCATCCAATTCTACTTTAATAATAAAGAAAGAAAAAAAAATAAAATCACAATATACAATTGAGTTTACTAAGTTCAAAATCTTGCAACTTCTTGTAGGCACTCTCTTATTATTCCAAAACGTCATTATCCTTCACTCGATGCAACTCCTCCATCGGTGAGTCTTTCTAGTGAACTACAATAAACTTTTCCATTATCTACATTTATTTGGGAATTTATGATGTAGAAGGACATTGCACATTCTGTCACATTCACACCAACATAGCTCACTCTATAAAGCCCTAATCATGCTTATGTGCATGAACTGAAGAAAAAAACATGAGATCCTGACTTGCATACGGCTGGTAACTGACATGCATGCTAGTTCTTGAATTGCCACATCCGTAATTTTGTTGCCCTGTCAATTCTGTATCAGGCAATAACATCATCCCATACCAGCCTACTATCCTCAACCTTTTGGCTTCCTTTGTTATACTGTTTCTCACGGTTGTTAATATCTGCTGCAACAAGTCGGTGATACATAGAATGTTTGAATTGACATGCAGGAATAAACATGAATCTATTTTCTTTAGATTTTAGGGATTGTATTGGTACCTGTGTAACTGTATTGACTGATATCTGTTCTTCTTTGCTTTGTTTGATTGATCAAACCTGATTAGTGATCATGCCTAGCTGTACTGTTCAATTTCTACCCTGACATTATTGTAGACGAACCATGAACCCTGAATCTAAGCTTATCAATAATGCCATGCGAACTGAGTCACTAACCATATTGGCATGCGCATGCTGTTAGAATGCTGAATTTCATTTATCTCTGACTTGAAGTATCAATGATACAGATTATAGGGGCTATGTGTTCAAAAGTGCCTTTGATCAGCAATGCTGTAATGAAAGCTACTGGTTGCGGTACGTAACTAAAACTTTTATTTTGCTTTACTGTTTCGTCTTTGCTCCTCTTCGCACATGATCATTTGTGATAGTTATCTTTATATTGTCCCTCTTAGTTTGCTTGTTATTAATTTGGATGCTCTATCCCCTTGTTGAATATTTGGATTTTGTATTACTTGTAATGCTGTGTGATGTGTTTCTGAAAGAGACTACATGTCAACGGCATCGTGCATAAAGCCTAAATTCAATCTTGAAATTTGCTCTTGAACAAGAACCTGAATGGAATCATTTGAAATGTTCAAAAACCAAAGAATCCAACCATATATCATTCAACTAAAGTCTTCATGGATTGATTGCCTGATGATAAATAGAAACCAATTTTGGTGAACCTTAATATGGCTTGGTCACTGATTCTTTGTCAATTTTTTTTATTTCTAGTTTTCCACAGATGATAAAATCCTATGGTTGGCACGATATACCTTCACGATAATGAATTAAAATCTATGCAAGACAGTGACCTCAGTGTTTGGCATCTTGCCTTTTTTTCGATATAGGATTATGGTCCTACTCTAGAATGAATATCCATGTCCAACTACCAAACACCGACGTATTTGCAGACCCACCCTAACAGCAAAAAGGAAAAATACTGATGCTGTATATCACAAGGGATTTTTAAGTAATATTCTAAAATCAAGATCACCAAATAAAACACAATCAAGCATTAATCTAAAGCTAACTAAAGAAGGATCAATAACTAATAATACAGGAATTTAAGATAATTGAAGTTAAGTTTAAGACAAACTCAGCCGGCCTGCTCTTGTGTATAAATCTGGTGTATATTTTTGCTGCAACATTTTTAGTTTTCTAAATCTACTTGGTCGTAAAGATAATGTAAGTTAGAAGACTATGTATACTGGTTTATCAAAGTAGATATGATAGTATTTTCTTTTTATACATAGCATAAAATTAAATTCTACTATCTCTGATTGTTTAACCATGCAGATTCATTTAACTTGCTTGTCAACAATGGTGCAGCTGCTGGTCAAGTTGTATATCATGTAAGTTCTCACTTAATTTCAACAATCGTACAGACAGGTTTTCGTTATCCTCGATCTTATTAGTTTATTAAAACTGGAATTACTGATCAAATTTGTAATATCCTACAATATTAGACCCACATTCACATAATACCACGCAAGGCACACGACTGCCTATGGACATCTGAGGTATGTGCTATCCATCTGTAATCAGATATCTGTTCAAACATGTGATGAGTCGAAATGCTGATAAGGTGTAAAATGTATGCAGTCTATACTGAGGCGCCCGCTGAAGCTGGATCAAGAAGGATCAAAACTAGTAGATCGTATTCGTGAAAGCCTAGTGTTTTTGAACAACTACGAAGATAGCAAAGGTCAAGGATCTACTCTTGCTGCAAATTAGACAAATGAGGCATTTTCGTCCTGTATGTAAGATATGTACATTTGTTTACGCGACGAGTCCAATTTTTTTTTTGGAATCTTGTAAGCTACTCGGGATGAAGCTAAGGTTGAGATGCATGGTGGATGTAGTGGCTTGAGATAGAGATGATGATATCTGTCACTTCTTGTTGTTATAGCCAATAACATACTATTCTATTCTTTGTTTTGTAATCATGAAGATATTTGTTTTTGAGATTTAGGGTATGTTTGTTTTGGATTTTCAAAGTCTAATTTAGATTTTGGAACATACGCCCGTTCTACTTTGGATTTTAAGAAGCAACCTTACATGTACCTACAAACTCTATTAATTCTCTATCCAAATTCCAACCACCTTTTATTCGTTTTTTCTTCTTAGTTAATACACTATTTTACCAGAAAAAGTTTTATACACTAATACAGTCTCCTAGGGTAGGTGTCTTTGGTTTCCTCTAGATATTTATAATTAAAAATAACAACGAAAATTTGAATGTGCAAGTTTAATCAAGTTCATGCAGTGTTTCTTTTTTCTTTTTTAATGCACACAGGGAAAAAAAAATTGGGTATGACTTTCATTTTTTAATGTTGCAACTTATAAACTAAACTGACTTGTTAAGTTTGCAAGTTTTAACACTTGAAAGATGAAGAGAACCCCCAATGTATTACATGTCCAAATACTCAAATGCATCCTCACCTTCATCTTCTTCCTCAGCTGGGCAGTAAGTTTTTTCTATCTGATTGTTGTCTTCAAAAAGAGTGGTAGCTTCCCTTGCTCTCCACCGACTCGAGTCATTTATTGATGTGACAGAAATTATCTTATCCTTGATACACTTCTCGACTTCACATTCCTCATTTTCATGAGACGGTAGCCCGAGAAGGGAAAGGCATTCTCGTTGGAAATCCGAATCATGTGAAGACATGATCAAGCCTGAAATTGATTTGGCAAGATCAGGTGCATAACTGCATATCTGCAAAATTAGGAAGAGAGAATGACAAGTTACTGTGTTACAAAATCTGCTGTTTCTATGATTCCATCAAGCTTTTGTCCCTTTGTGAACTCATAAAAAAGTGAAATATATTTGCCTGCTTAGTGTATCTCTATGCTGTGGATTACTCACAAAGGAAATGATAAATGACATAGCTTATGAATTATACTCGAACAGTATGAGCAATTAACTGTATATGGATTAATGTGAGCATGTCAAAAGATTTGCTCGAGGATCACAGCAGGGAATTGAGGATTGTTTCAGAGAATGCCTCGCGCTATGAATCTTATTCCTAAATGTAGCTTTAAAATCTTTATCTTACCTTGACAGCTCGCTCACTGAGTAAGATTCCTGCATTCTTCTTCTTTAGGTCAGTCAATGCAAGCTTGACGGCTTTTCTGGTAAGAGACCTATCAATTGTATTACTTTGAACTCGGGGCCGCATCATTACCCTGGCTTCAAGTCAAGAAAAGCAAGCAATACGTATTTGGGAAATGTGACTGCAGTAGACCAAAACTCCATGGTTACTTAACAATCATATAAACTCGCATTGTTCTACATAAGAGTGAGGATATTGTTTATGATATCTGTGGAGCGCAATGTCAATATGAGAGCACGGTGGCAAATTCTCCCATTCTAATAATGTGACACCATCTTGATCACCAACGCTCTTCAGAACTAAGCCATAATTTTTCCATTCAATGCTGGTCAATGCTTCAAGAGATGGTTGGGGTAATGGGCAGGGTGAGAAGTCTTGGAAGTGTAGGACCTAGACAGAGAAATTAAAGTAGTTAATCATGAACCTAAGGCAGCCATAAGTATGCAGAAAAATGTTTTATCATCCTTGCTAAAGGACATGTTGCCAGAAACAAAGAAGGGGAGGATATGCCGGTGAAACAAAAAATAAAAAAAATTGAATGTAGAAAATAGAAATCATGCTTCTTTCATTATTTAAGTCTGACTATTTGATTTATTTTCTGGAGTTTACGCTGAATATAAAAGATAATTTTCACATATGTTGTTTTTTCTCATAAATTCTTTATTAATCTTCAATTAGGATTGATTCATGCACGTAAAAAAGTAGATATATTCAGAATTAACCTCTGTTCTTCTGCCATACAACCTAGAGCAGGACCCTTGGTCTGACATTGATATAACGCTATAGATAATTACAACTTCCATCACCTCAGTGAGATTTGGTTGGTTTTCTCTGCTACAAGCTATCCCAATGCCAACTTTGAGATTATTTCTGTAATTTTTCACAAGATAAAGGTCGAGTTACGGATGTGTCCCAGGTAAGAAGGCGATGTAAACTTGTGAAGGATCAAAAACTCTAACATGGAATTATTCCAGATTGCTCCTGGAATTTACCAACTCAACCAATTATACTTGATAGTAATGGGTCTGGAAACATGAAATGATAAAGCATGATTTTATTATACATCAAAAGTGTGGAAGGATCTGTTAAAATCTTAAATTTAAAATGGTTGGATAAACCTTTTCCAGAGAATAAGTAAAACAACTTGTTACTCCAGAAAGCATGGTAAAATATACTAAAGAAACAGATTATTTTCCTGAAGGTGTACAAATTATTTCATGCACACGATAATGTTTAAGCAACTTCTAGCTAAACTTTGCGGCTAATGGAAATCGTAATTGATTGCTGTAACCAAAAGAAACGCTAGCAACCATGGTGATTTTAAGGATCGAGGTTCTACAGGAGAACTATCATACTGCCAGACATGAACCTTTGAAAATAATAATGTAGTGGTACATAGGCCTATATGTTTATGATAGAAAAAATTCTTAAGATCAAAACATTCTCCGAGTCAAAATCAAGATTAGAGACTATTGACCAAGATTACAGACTATCTAAACATCTTTATCAATGTTCCCTCAGAACAGAAACATCCCATTTTAAATTCGGGGGCACACGTAAATTTGGGGGACACTTGTGCGAGACCATTTTACGCTTTTGTAACTAATTATCACTATTCTTTTAAAATGTTATCACTTTTCATTTATACCATAAATAAATTGTTCATAAAATAGTTTACAATACCGTTATCACTTTTTATTATAAAGATTATCACTTCTTATCCGTCTCATGGAGATGGTCTCATACAAGTCTTCGCCTTTAAATTAATATTAATATCAAATTTATCAAAACATACCCAGTTGTGAAGCAAGAGTGGCAAGGCTCAACCATTCTGTTACCATGCTTGGAAATATAATCTTCAAGTCCCAACTTCAGACGTTCAATGTTTTCAGCATCCACAGTACTGCATGCCTTTTGCAAAATTATTGATTTTCCACTAAAGCCAGATTCAACTATCAGTTCGACTGCAATCTTCTGGACATAATAAAAAATGGATACAGGAGTCAGCAGATAAATCATCGTGAAGAGAGATAACAGAAATTAACACTGTACTGGGAGAAGATAAATAACAAAAACAACTATATTTGCCTGAGTAAAAGCAAACAAGAACAAAATGACGGTATAAGGTAGTCCAACTTACTTACAGGAGTTTTCAGAAGAAGCATCTGCAAACAAACATATGCCAAAGAATTAATTATCAGCAATAAATTAAATTAGTTGGACACCACTAGAACAACTTAGATGAGGATTACAACCTTCTGGAAAAACTGGGATATCAGTGTTACTAGATGATCAATTTCCTCATATGTTGATAATAATACTTCAGTCCCACTGAAGAATAATTAAAGCAATATAGATTGTCAAACTGGATATAGCATAAAAATATATATCGGCGACATGAATGAGGAGTGGACAGTGTTGCCTGAATCTTGCACCATTCTTTGTGGCTGATGGTAGTTTCATGAGTCTTCTTGAGGAAACAACTTCTTTCAAGTCAAATTTTGAGTGATGTATCTCTTTATCAGAGATGCCTTCAGCAAGAAGACAAGGGTGATTAATTTTAATAACTGAGGCCTTCCAATAATTCGAAACTGACTGCTAATAGTAAACTAGTGTATATATATCTCCGAATCCAAGCCCACCAAGCAAGAAAGACCCACAGTGGCAGTGCAATAAAAAATCATAAAAACTAATTAAGGAAAATGCATGTTATCACTATCTAATATCTACCTATATGTGCTTTGTTTTGAGTTTTGACAAAATGAAGTATCATGATAAAGTGGTAATTAAAGCTTATAGCAGCTTGGTTGTATTAGACTGCCAGAACATTTGAAGGTTTCTACTTACAGCTCACAGAGCTGCTACCTGATCAACATTTCTCAGAAATACCAATCTAAAATCTAGACTCAACTTTTGCACTATTTGCTGATACTATGTCCTAATCAAGGTAACTGAGATAAAACCACTAACTAGAAAATATAAGCAGCCTGATAGTAACATGCTACAAAACCTCCTCATCGTAATCCAGTCATACCAACAAAAATCCTGAAATTCTTAACTAAGATTGAGCAAGATTTTAAAATTAACAATGAGACTGTAGGGAAATAGCCATGATATTCAATATCTATATAGAAATACTGCAACCTATGGTGTGTTGGAATTGAATATTTCCTAACTAAATATAAGAAAATGTTACCCCTAATTTACTTTCATTTGCACTCTATGTAATTCTGTTAATCTGAAAATACTGTGCTATCATCTAAGCGAAAGCTTTAATAAGAATATGATACTCAGACATTGAATAGAAGAAAAACAACATAAGATAAAACTTACCAGTGGTTGCAATGCAAAGTAACCCATCTGAAACAAGTGACATCACTTGTTAGTTGGTGGCAAAATACTGCCAGACACAAATGCAGTACTAGCTAGCAACTCTTTAATGCGTTGGGAATATTATACAAGTTTTTATATATACTGCGTAAGCTCACTAATATACTAGCAAATCCACAGCCTCCTCCATTCTCCCACCCATTGTTTTCTAAGACTCAAATGAAAAACGAATATGTGATCATCAGACCACTATCAAAGGAATCATGGAAATGTAGTTTACATATAGATTCTCAAATCAACAGATATTTAAAGGATTAGTATTAACAACACAGACATATTGAACATGCTATGGAAGAACACGATCTACTTGGATAAGAATCGCTATTATAATAACACATTCAACCAGTATTTAACAGTAGTTTTACTTACCCCATTTACCAGAAAAAATGCAACTATTTTGGAGTTTTAATTCCTGAAACTCCTCCAAGGTGCTTCGACTACCTGTATCAGAAACTGGAAGCAGACAGGAGGGGGCTAAAATAAAATTACGACATCTTGCAAATTACTATACATTTTGCATCCTCATATATCTTACTACTTGCATCATACACAAGCACCATCAACAAAATAAATAGCCGAGAAGGTTATAGTTAAATAATAGAATTTTATACGAAGTAAATAACGGTAAATTTTATGATTATCAGAGCAGCAATACATTTTCAACACCTTGTCATAAGTTAATTTACTACTAAGTTTCAAGGTAATGATCATAAATTACTTGAAAACATCCAATAAGCAAGTTACCATAAAGATTCTGTAATCTCATATATATCCACCCAACATCGATAACAATTCAGTCTGAGAAACATATATTTTGAAGAAACATGAGTTTGCAACGCTATAATTCATTTCAACCACAAAACCGGGGGTTCATGCCTGAAATTAGGACCAGAGGAGGCGTGGGTTTGAGAGACACCGATATTCTGCAGAGATCGTCTAACGTCCGGCATCTCTGAAACGCACACGAAATCAGCTGCAAACGGAACGGAAAATCAAATCAGAGATGTGAATGTATAAGCGGAAACACCAAATTTGCAGTACAGTAGACTTTAGAGCTTCCGAAAGCAACTGAGAATCTACACTCACGAATTTACAAAGCTTTTCCATAGAATTCACTTCCACTTGCAGAGGCTGAAATTGGAAGGACGAAAAGAATTCCCGCGTAAATTGGTGGTGAGTAGAGCTTTGATGAGGTGATATTATGTTAACCATTCCAGAAATATAATAACGTAAAACAAGCCTTTGAATTTATTAACAATATTAAATTAGAGGATTTACGAATCAATTTAAAAAATTAATTATTTTGAAACCGATACACGAGATGTTTAAAGATGCTAAAAAATGCAGTGCGAACACATTAAGGTCAGTCGTTGGGTGAGACTCTCGTGCTCGGAGACACCATGCCCATTCATAATTTAAATTAAATAGAATATAGAAGGAAATAATTGTGTTTTTATAGAACACAATGTGTTACCGGATCACACAAATTTTTGGCTCAGTCGTATTGGGTTTTGGGTTAAACGGACTAAATAGACAAGCCCTATGGACTATACAGTAAATTTTTTTAAAAAATATTATAAATACGATTTTATTATATTAATAACACATAACACAATAAATATATAATTAATTCATTAATTATATAAAATTTAAAAATTAGTAAAATTAATGCACCAAAAAAATTAAAAAAATTAGTATTATCATTTTAAATAAAATTTGAGATAAATTAATTAATTTATATTTTATTTATAGATTATAATTATATTTTTTATAGAATAAAAGTGATAAGACATAAGAAAATTTGTGGTGATTAAAATTAATACATTTATAATACTCTCTCCGTCCTAAGTTAAATTTTACGCTTTTTATTTTTGTTCGTTCCACGTTAAATTTCACCTCCTAAAAAGGAAACATCATATTAATCTCTAATCCTAAAAGTACAACTTAATTACAAATTTATCACTCTCACCTGACACACATAACATATTTTATAATTTATTTATTATCCAAAAATACTATATTACCTTTAAAAAATTATTAAAGTTGGTCGAAAATCAAATTTTCTTAAATTTCATATTTAAAGTAACGGTGAAGGATAATATAGACGAAGGGAATACTCCCTCCGGCCCATATAATTTTTTTTGGGCACGGAGGTTAAGGAATATAATAATTTAATGTAAAGTGAAGTAAAGTGAAGTGAGAGAAATAATATTTAATGTATAGTGAGTAGTTGTATTAGAGGTGATATGTGGGGTTCATGAGAATAAATTAATTATTTTTGTGTGGGTCCCATGTATTAAAAAGGAAATGTGTCAACTTTAGTGGGACAAACCAAAAAGAAAAGTGTGTCAACTTCTATGGGATGAAGGGAGTAATATTTTCGTGATTAACAAAAGAAAAGTGAAAAAGAAAGAACATGAGAAATTGGAGAAATGGAAAATGAAATGGTGCAAGAGAAAGTATGACGCAAAATAAATGAGTGAGTGAAGATATCATTGTGCTAAGGGAAAAAGAGTAGTAAGAATGTGAGAGGAAAAAATTAGGGAAAACAGGATGGGAAGAAAAAATAAAAAATAAAAATTTAAGCCCTATGTACCAGCAATATTAGCCCACATACTAGTTGATTTTGGCTAAAAAAACACGACCCTAACCTTATCTATTTTTAGGATTAATCGGATCTAGACATGGAGGTCGGTTTGGAACTGTCGATTCTGATTTTCGAAAATGTGAAATCAGAATAGAAATTCAGTTCGTTTTTTGAACCGTCGATTCTAGTTTTTTTTTGGACGTTTTAGCGTAATAACATAAAAAAATTTAAAAAAATAAAAAAACCGGCGATTCGAACTGGAACCGTCGATTTTTTCCAAGAAATGAAGAACCAGAACCAAACCTAAAATATCCAGTTTCGATTCCGTTTTTGTCGGTTCCGATTTCGGTTAAAACCGACGGTTCCCCGGTTTCAATTTTTTTGTGCATGTCTAGTCGGATTGACCTAACGAGCCTTAAAATTTTTTGGGTTAATTGCACGAAAAATATCAACCTTTACTCCAATTGTAATTTTGTCCAAACCTTTAAGATTTGGCAAATAAAAACACAACCTTTCACAACCGTTGCAAATCACGCCCAAAGGGCAGGAAAAATCTGCCCGATTCTGAATTGACATTTTTATGCCACATAAGTCCTCCAAATAATGATTAAACGCTGTCATTTACTTAAGAATATTAATAGTTAAGTTTTCTGACTTGAACTTGCTCCACTGACATCACATTTTATAGTCCATTTCCTAACAGAAGACAGTAAAGCAGGGAGAATGATTTGTAAATTAACACACCATTAACAAAAATTTAGAAAGCCAACTATAAAATTGATACAAACCGAGCCAATCAATTGGTGATCTGCAAAAGAATTTCCAAAGAGTTGTAATAAATTTGACGCCCAATATCAAACTATTCATGAAATTGAGTGAGGGGGGAGGGATTGGAGAAACCATTTACTATTGTTGAGAATTGTGAACATTAAAAAGATAAAATTCTGGAATTAATCCAACATGTTGACGAGGAAATTGGATGCTCGAAATTATTGAGGAATCCCAGAACAGTCAGTCGCCTGATTAGAGAAATAAATCGCACCATATTTCTTTACCTGAATTGGAGAAGTTTTGTATTGTGGGATGGAGAAGAAAAATCAAGGGGTATTGCGTTTGACGAGGGTCTTTAATTTAGGAAATTAGGATATAAGAGTAACATTCTTAACTAAACGACATCGTTTTTATTATGATTGGGTGGTCTGACATGGCATAAAAATTCCAAATCAGCATTTGGGCAGATCCTCCCTGCCCCGGGTGCAATTTGCAATCACGGTTAAAGTTCGTGTTTTTATTTGCTAAATACGAAAGGTTTGGACAAAATTGCAATTGGAGTAAAGGTCTATATTTTTCGTGCAATTAACTCAACTTTTTAATAATTCTATTTTTTTAAAAAAAAATCAATTGAAATATAAAGAGTATTAATTTTTAATTAAAAAAATATACTTCATCCGTCTGCTCCAAAGAGTATCATTTTTTTATTTTGGGCGTCCGCCCCTAAGTATGTCATTTCCCTTTTTACACAAATGGTGCCCACACACACTCACTAATACAATTAAAATTTGGGCTTACACATCCCCTGATACAACTACCCACAATACATTAAATAATAATACTTCTTAATCCACGTGCATACACCCCTTTGGGTGGACGGGAGAGTATATATATTTTCTTAAAAAAAAATTAAGAGTAATAAAAATTTTCATATTCTCTCATTCCCAACTTCATCTTCACACATTTTATTTTTATAGTATATCTTCAATTCATCTTCATACTTGGAAACAACAACAAACTCAATAATTTTGTACTCCCTCCCTTCCATAGAAGTTGATATAATTTTTTTTGGGTACGGAGATTAAAGAGTATAATAATTTAATGTAAAGTGGAGTAAAGTGAAGTGATAGAAATAATATTTAATGTGTAGTGGGTAGTTGTATTAGAGGTGATATGTAGGACCAATGAGAATAGATTAATTGTTTTTTGTGTGGGTCCATGTATTAAAAAAGAAATATGTCAACTTTAGTGTGATAAATAAAAAAGGAAGGTGTATCAACTTCTATGGGAGGAGGGAGTATTATAATTTAATTTCAAATTTTTACACTTTACATATATAAATTTTACAATTTATTTATTACTACCAATTAGTTAAAGAATAACGTTTTTTTTTTTATATTGTGAAGATCAAAGTGTGACTTCTATTGAGAACAGTGGGAGGAGGAAGTACTAAAGAGCATAAAATTTTAAAAACTTAATAAAAAATTTGTTAACAAAGTATATAAATTTTTATTCAAGAATATATTTTGTATTTGTCGGTGTATAAGTTTTGAACTGAGTGTAACACTAAATAAATGCACCTAAGGTGCTCTCAATTGTGCATATGAATGTTCGGATAGGTATTCATGGTCAAAATTCAATCAAATACGTTTATTTTTAATGAATTGATTAAAAAGCATTTTTTTAAATCTTTTTTAACGTGCATAAAAAAAATTCTAATACAAAATTAATGTTAGGTTTTTATTGTGAATCTGTGATGTGATGTCAATCTGAACTTAGAGAAGTAAATAAATAAAAACCGTATGAATTATTATTTTTATTATAAATAATACTAATTTATTATTAAAATTATTCACCATAAAAATGACAATAAAAAATTCAAATAATATTATTATTGGAGTATTATCTAATCTAATCTAATAAATATTCAAAAGTAAACCAGTAACTATAAGTCTATAAACACCGACAACCTCGCCGGCATCCTCCATTCACACGGACTTTGGTGGGGGCCAGTATCATGATCAACCGCGTTCTAATTAATAATACTTGTACCTTATTGACAAACCATACCCTTTGATTTAAAAAATTGTCAAGGTACAACTCATGAGAAGCACGAAGTTGCACAAATCCTGCGTAATCTGTATCGCACATTATCTCTTCTCCCCATCTGCAAAATCTCGAGAACTCCTACTCTTTCTCACTCACTCTCATACGGTGGTGCAGAAACGCAATGAATTCAGGTCGAAATGCGGCACCGGGTCGGGTCGCCGGACCTCGATTTCTGGGCTCCATGGCTAGGTTCAGATACGTCGCCGGTTTTCTCATGATTTGCTTTTCGCTTTATCTCGCGCTGTCTCTCCTCACTGCCTCCTCCGGTCCCTCCGATCTCGGATTCGTGAGTTTTGCTCGCATTGATTTTGATTTATTTTACCTGTTCTGTTTTATTTTATATATTTGTTTTTATTCTGAGTAATTTTGCTCTGCTGATTGTTTCAGTACAATTTTCTTTGTACAAATTATGATCCTTAAAAAAAAAGGTTAGGTATATAGGTTATTTTCTGTATGCATAGATTCATTTATGCTTATATTGATGATCCTGATGGCGTATTCTGTTTTGTCATTTTGGTCAATCAATGCTGTGTTTGCGTTAAATTTTCTACCTTCCCATATCGATACCGCATTCTCATGTTTCAGTTTTCATAATGTAGTTTTCTTCACGAATTTACTAATTTTTGTTCCTCTGTGTAATTATTAGGGTTCTGTGTACGATTCCTCCGGATCCGAATCCGCATCTCTCCGGAGATCAATGCTGGCGTTAAAATCGGATCCATTGAAGCCCCGGTTGGATCAACTCCGGAAACAAGCAGATGATCACAGAGCTTTAGCTAGAGCTTATGCTTCATATGCTCGGAAGCTCAAGCTTGAGTACTCGAAGGTGGTAAGGATTTTTGCAGATCTCTCTAAGAACTACACTGATCTCATCTCAAAACCCGTTTATCAAGCAATGTTTGGTTTGGATGCAAATTCAATTAACGAATCGGTATTGAGACAATTTGAGAAAGAGGTGAAGGAGCGAATTAAGCTCACACGGCAAGTAATAGCCGAGGCGAAAGAGTCTTTTGATAATCAATTAAAGATCCATAAGTTGAAAGACACCATCTTTGCTTTGAATGAGCTGTTGACCAAAGCTAAGAAGCAAGGTGCTTTTTCGAGCTTGATTGCGGCCAAGTCGATTCCAAAGAGCTTGCATTGCTTGGCTTTGAGATTGATGGAAGAGAGAATCGCTCATCCTGATAAGTATACTGATGAAGCAAATCCCCCTAAGCCAGAGTTTGAAGACCCAAAGCTTTATCACTATGCTATTTTCTCTGACAATGTGATTGCCGCTTCTGTTGTGGTAAATTCGGCTGTGAAAAATACAAAGGAGCCGTGGAAGCACGTGTTCCATGTCGTGACTGATAAGATGAATCTGGGGGCTATGCAGGTGATGTTTAAGATGAGGGATTACAGTGGTGCTCATATTGAAGTGAAGGCTGTGGAGGATTATAAATTCCTCAACTCTTCTTATGTTCCGGTGCTAAAACAGCTAGAGTCCTCTAAGTTACAGCAGTTCTACTTTGAGAATAGGCTTGAGAATGCGACAAAGGATACAACTAATATGAAGTTCAGGAATCCAAAGTATTTGTCGATATTGAATCATCTTCGGTTCTATTTGCCAGAAATGTACCCGAAATTACACAAGATTTTGTTCTTGGATGATGATATAGTGGTTCAAAAAGATCTAACTGGGCTCTGGAAGATAGACATGGATGGAAAGGTGAATGGGGCTGTGGAAACATGTTTTGGATCGTTTCATCGGTATGCACAATATATGAATTTCTCTCACCCTCTGATCAAAGCCAAGTTTAGTCCCAAGGCATGTGCATGGGCTTATGGGATGAACTTTTTTGATTTGGATGCTTGGAGGAGGGAAAAATGTACTGAAGAGTACCACTACTGGCAGAATCTGGTGAGACTAAATTCTATCTATGACTGGTTATTTGGTTTTCATTAGTTATACTTTAGTTCTTCACTTATATGATTATGTTCCTCACATGTACCTTTATAAGAAATTTTAGTCGCCTTTAGCGTAATATTGCACAAGATTGAATGAGCTCACTGTGCTTTGTTGAATAGTTGGTGCTCAATGATTTGTCCATTTTGTTTCTTAACTGCACATTTCCCTCACATTCAAGCAAAGATGATAACAACAGTGTTGTCTTCTGCAGAATGAGAATCGAACACTGTGGAAATTGGGGACGTTGCCTCCAGGTCTAATTACTTACTACTCCACAACGAAGCCACTGGACAAATCTTGGCATGTTTTGGGGCTCGGATACAACCCAAGCATAAGTATGGATGAGATCAACAATGCTGCAGTTATACACTTCAATGGGAATATGAAGCCGTGGCTTGACATTGCTATTACCCAATTCCATCCACTTTGGGCCAAGTACGTCGACTATGAAAATGAGTACGTGCAGGCCTGCAATTTTGGCCTATAAATGTACAATTCTATCCACAAGGTAAAGCTTGTGTTTGTGGAACTGGCCAAGTTAGTATCGTTGAGGCTTTCGCTCACACGGTAGATTTTGTCCTCGTATTTAACCTTGAATGTGGGTGCTATTTAATTCGAAGCATTCGTTATTCAGAATAGTTTAGATCTTCTTATGTTCATATTTTGTTCACTGTGTCTGAACGCTGATCACATATATATGTTGGCAATGAGATATTATTCTCTATTCTTGCAAATTCCATATCTTGTATGTACAAGATCTTATTTTTGCTCCATCATATTTGTCAATGTTACAAATATTTGATTATATGTAAGTCGTTCTCTTCCTCACTCTACGACTTATGATTCAGTTTAATATTTATTTTTAAGGTTTAAAATTTTGATTGCATAATTGAGGGGACCAAATAAGGGGGTTCACCATATATTTAAATAAGTGCTCACCGAATTGATTTGATTGATTATTCGGTGTTGACATTTTTTTTTTGGTCTGAATTGAAATCATGCTGAAAATTGTTGACTTCAAAGCATTGCAATTGGTTCATACTTTACAAGGTGACAAAAAATTCAAGAAATTTTTTGTTTATAGCCCATTATCATGGTTGAAAATGATTCCAAATTCAAATATTTATCAGGTAAATATGAAAGCAAAAATGGAATATCCCAAACTAGTTTTTGAAATCGGGAGTGGATGAGGATTATCATCTATTCCGTGATTTCTTATCTTTATTCTTAAATGATTCTTAAATTTTGTTACTAAAAAGCTGTGACACCGCGCCTTTTATTATAAAAGTAAAAAAGCAAAATTTACTTCAACTTGTGAACATAGTGGACAAGCTTTTTAGTTAAACAGGCAATATATACGATTACTAACCAAGTTTATTGATTAAACCAGTGTACCTTTTCTTTTTAATTACACAATTGATAATCTTTTTATTTAAAAAAAACAATTGATAATCCCAAACTAAAGAAAATTTACGAATCTCATCTGTACGGCCATAGAATTTCACACATGAATATGTTTAGAAGGCAAGTTAAGAAGAGAGTTGTTCCCACAATAGGACGAATATAACAATTTCCACCATGTTTGAAATCATTTATCAAATACAAAAAAATGAAAATAAAAATAAAAATGTGTGAATTGCTTTCCCTGGTTCGACAATTCACTAATAAAGAAGAAGAGAAAACCTCTACTACATCTTTTACCTACCAATGACTATACCCAGAAACGAGAAAAATAGTAAAACGAATACGTTAGAAAGGCCGAATAAATCTAAGACAGTCGCGCTGCAAAAGAACTGCCAGATAAATGGAGGTAAAAACTACTTGAAAAGAAACAAAATAGAGGGAAAGCCTACTGGACTTGCTTCAGGCAGTAGCAGAAACCCGAGTCATATTCTTTGAATTTCCATTTCCGTTGGCCATCCCACCACCACGATTCATCCGGCCTCCTCCATTGCTGTTGATGTTTTCTGCCCTCTGATACCCATCACGGTTTGAGGATCCTCCACGATTCCCACCCCTGTTGCCATACTCACTCCGGCCATTGAACTCACCCCTGTTATAGCCCCTCCCGCCTCCATAACTTCCACGCCCTCTAGCTCCCTCGTTTCTGAACGCAGCGCCCCTTCCAGATTGAAACCTTCCCCTACCACTTCCTGTTGAACAAAAAAAGACACCAAAATTATCTTAATTCAAGAAATTACAATTTTCAACGTGCAGAGGTCAATTGAATAATATAGGAAAAAGGAGAAGAGGATTTAGACTTGCCTCTAGTATTTGTAGACCTCTTTTCTTCAACAACAGATTGACGTCCACCAATTGTTACTGGAGAAGCCTGTAAAATCAAGACAACAAATGAATCAAATTCCATGTCAATAGGGAAGCACATTCATATCATACATATTTACACATGTAAGTAGAAATTATCCAAAACATATAGCATTACCGCTTTATTTGGACGGTATACAACTGGAAATTTTGAGACAGATGCTCATCAGTGTGGGGTTGGCTATTAGAGTCATATCTTCACAAGTAATGACATTATCTAGAAGCTAAGTGGGGTTGGACATATGAATCATAAATAAAAAATATATGGCATGATCTAGAAGTGACTAAGCTAACTGAGAAAATGAAATTTATATCTTGTCCGAACTTAATCGCTAAAATCCAGTAAAGAGTATGGGCATGTAAAAAACACAAGCAAAACAGCAAAAGTATGATACTGGCAGCATAAGTTGCATCATGAATCATCCAATTAATAGCTTTTTAAACTTAGCTATAGTTTTAACATAAACTATGAATCATAAAAGTCAATATACCTCAATGGCTTTTTGCACAGCGCTAGCCTCCTCAAATTCCACAAAGCCAAAACAAAATTGCTGTTGCTGCAGCAAGATGCCAAGAACAAAATCAGAGGCCTGTTGTGTACTTATAAAACTTATCCAGAGAAAATAAGCATCAAACATCTCTCCATTAATTGAAAAAATACTTGCAAAAAGACAAAATAGAAAATTGGAAACATACTCTATTGCTTCTAACTTGAATTCCATCTTTCTTGATGATTCCAAATTTGTTGAACACTTCATCAAGTAACGCTTCTGAAGCATTCATTGGAAGGCCCTTAATATATATGGAGTAACCATCAGCTGCACAAGAAGAGATACACAGCATTACTCATACAAGGAAAGGTGCTTCTACCAGAGACTCAAGAAGAACAAAGCAACCACAGGCACGAAAACCCAAAATACTAAGCTGTTCTCCCCATTTACGGTTGTTCATATGGATTATTACATCAACACTGTTAACTGTTCCAATACATATTACATTTAGTATGACATGTCATTTTCAATAGTTTCTTTTCAATCCATAAATTCCAAGCATTTTATAATTGGTTTAGAATATCATACCTTCACCTTCCTGGTTATGTTTATTATCAACAGAATCCAAGCTGGAAACTTGTCCATCAAGTGATGGAGCCGAAGCAGGGTTTACTTGGGACATACTCTTTGGTGGTATTGCCCGACGAACCAATGGAGGGGGTGAGACACGCGCAGCAGTTTCCTTAAGATGCATCACCTGAAATAATATCAAGAGAAGGATAAGCAAAATCGACCAACAGGAACCTGACAAACGTGCATTGCAACACCAACAGGCAAGTAAAGTACTCCATATAGTAAAGATTAACAAATTTTAATCAATCAACTCTAGGTCATTCCATCGCATACTGATACCAGGTAAAGGTTGAAATGTGACTTGACTTATTCCTCAAAAGTGCACAAGAACACTTACAATTGAAGCATAAGACTTCTTAGGCACTTCATCAATTTTGGCTTGGGATTCAACCACCAGTCCAGAGTCATCCTGCACTTCATCAACAACCTCGGCCACAGGGATTTCTTCGTCGGCTTCTTCATCAGCAATCTGCACATCTCCATTCTCAGGTGGATTGTAAACTTCTCCTGAAATGGCTTCCTCTGCAGATGGAGTGGACTGCTCAGAAACGTGATTCTCCTGAACTGGAGTGGAAACTTCTGAGAGAGTAAATTGGATATAAAAATCAATTAAACATGAAAAGAAAAGGAACCAAAAAGAAACCCCTAAGATGTTAAGTTACCAGGCTCTGGATCTATGGGCACCACAACATCAGGGACCAATGCTGGATTTGGTGGAGAACTATTCACATATCGGAATACGTCATTCAAAACAAAGTAGCCCCTGTCTTGTGGAGCAAGGAAGAAAGTTTGAGCAAAGTTGCTATTTTTGTTGTCCTTTCCTGTCAGATAGCCAGTCACAAGTACGTGGACGCCACCATTAAATGACTCTTGAGCATCCACAGACTTAATCTCAGCTCTGAAATCTCCATAGTTGAGTGAAACAATCTTATCATTGATAGCCTGCAGCCAGATCCGAAATTAACAGTATGAATACTTAACCTCGAATTCAATTCAAAACACTCAACACCAAAAAAAAAAAACCACCTTTAAAGATGCTTAACAATAATAAAAAAAAGAACAATAACAGAATTAAACAGCAGGACACTCACAATTTACCAACCGAGGAACCACAACGATAACTAACACATTCCCAAAGAAAAAACAAATTTTGCATTCTATTTCACTCATACACCATAACTAGGAAATCAACCAATATATCTAATTACAATATATTAGAAAATCCTAACCCGCTCCAATTTTAGTTAACAAAAGTACTTGAAATCCAATGTCTGTGTGCAAGAGAATGAGATAGAGAAAGAGAGAGAGAGATGTTACTTGCATAGTAGTGGTGATGCCCATGGAGCCATCCTCCTCAGGGCGACCAAGCTTGCTGATGTCCTGATAAAACCGATGAACAAGCCCGGGTGAATGATGCAGTATGTGATAATACTGCTGCACAAATGCATTCCCGACCTATTATTGCAGGAAAAGAATCAATCGAAGTTTATATCTTTTTTAAAGCAAAACAGTACATCCCTACCATTAAAATAAAGAGAACTCACGACTTGGGCAGAAACTGGCTGCTGAGCCACCGCTGCTGCCTCTGCTGCTGCCATCACTGATCAATGATAGAAACCTGCAGAATCCCATATAACATTTAAAAAAAAAAAAAATGTAAGCTTAATCTCTCTCTTGATGTTCACCCGTAAATAAACCTATAGCTTCACATGTCTTTCTCTACTCATTTCACTCTAATACCAGAAAGAAGTAAAATCATGCGACAAAAATATAATCTTCCGATCAGGGTCATACCTGGATGTGGAATTGCGAATCGGATCCGATTGAAAGTAGGCGGAGAGAGAAACAGGTCTTCGTTTGTTTCTCTCTCTACAACGAAAATAGACTCAAAATCTTGGAAATCCCGGCGAAGTATTTACGCAGCTCCGGTGGTTTTATCTAGGGTTTAAGTGGCGGATGCGGAGGAGTGGTGGATCTCGGAAAGGTTAGAAGTGAGAAAAGGGTTTTCAATAAATTTCTTATATATAATAATAATAATGTGCGCTAAATTAGATCTTCGTGATTATAGGGGGATTTTAGTGTTTATAAATTTATTTAAGATATTTTAAAAATCATTTAATTTATAATAATGAGTATTACTAATAATTTAATTTAAATAATTTAGATCTATATCGATAACCAAGTAATAAGAATCTGTACTCGCAAGGATATTGCGGATCAAATTTCATTTTCCCTGACCCAAATTATTTGATGATATATTGATATTCCATAAATTTATTATCCTTAGCATTGTTTTATTCCAATCAATATTCCCTATAAATGTTTTATTCAAATAAAAATATATAAATAGGGTTCCAAAATATAGATATGTATTATGAGAAGAAAAACCGTCCCAGTAATTAATGCACGTAATCTTGTGCGTGGAGATTAAGAAAAATTATTTTTTATATGTAAAATTTTTAAAATTTGTGTAAAAAGTGAGTATTTTAGATAATTTAAAGAATAAAATGTGTAAAGTTATTGAGATGAGTGTAAAAAATGAGTACTATTGAAATGCATTTTTTCCATTTTAAAAAACGTGAATAAGTATTGGGATAAATCAAAAAGTAAAATGTACAATATGGAGTATATACGATATCAACGAAAAAAACAAAACATAAAAATAATCAAATATTTACGTAGGCGAATAGAAAGTGATAACTTTTATAATAAAAAATAATACTAAATTAATGAAAAGTGATAATGCATGAACCATTTATAATATAAATGAAAAAAGTGATAACATTTTATAATGAAAATGATAATGTTAGAGTAAAAGTGATAACTATTTTAAAAAGTATAAAATGATCTCACGTGACCTATCCTTATTGACCCTTATTGGTTCATAAGATGAATTGATTTATTAAGCATTAATTATGAATTAAATAATTTAATATGCTTATCATATTATTTTAAAAGATATAAATAATAAAACTACATTTCTAAACCAGTTTCTGCTGGAATACAATCATGCAAAACTATGTCCAAGATTTGTGAGATATTTCCTGGCTTCAGCTTAAATACTGAATCAAAACTGGTTTATTTCGGATGCCATTCAACAACTGGAGATTTGTTGAGTATCGATCGAAGATGCAAAGAGTAATTCTCGAGGGGGCTTGCATCGGGGCTTTGATGGTTGTGATCGTTGGAGTTGGAACTGGGCGTACCACTATTCGTCTGGTTCAATGATTTCCTTTTCTGGTCTTCGTAAAACAGTTTCAAAGCGTCTGTTGTTGAGAGAGAGTGCACGGATTCGTGCAAGCTTTGGAACTCGTTTCTTGTTTGCTCTGTTTCAACCAACTTCTCCTTCAACCCAACGGGCAAGCAAGCCATAGCACTATAAAGATTTCAAAACTCTTACATTGCAAGAATGATAAAAAATTGAAAGCCGAAAAAACACAGATACAGTCAGTTAGTATGCATAATTTGAACTCCATATTTCAATTATGTACCTGGTGATCCCTCTCACAAGACCCCAGTTGTACCCAATAGACACAGATTCCTGAAACCCGATATTGAAACCCTCTTGTGCAGCAGCTTCTTTTCCAGCAATGACACCATCACGGTAGCCAATCTGGACCAACAAGAAATAATAAGAAATTATGCGAAAAAACTGCAGATTAATGCCATTTATTACATGTATTAAAAAGAGAGGCATGATATAATTCTTAAGATACCGTATGAAATTGATCACGCCTCCTCCGCCACTCTCTGTCCATATCGGATTCTTTATTCAATAGTTCAATGGATTCTTCACTAGGTTCATCTTCATACCATGAGTCACCTGGATCACTTTCTGAGATAAAAAAATAAATAAAAAAATTTAGTGTTCTAAACAAGAATTTCACCAACCAACAAAGAATATATTCAAACAGAAAGCTGACGTATCAAGAAAGGAAATATCACTTGACAAGTAACAAAATAACACATTTGTGCAATGTTATTGATAACCAGAATTAGGCAACTCTTTAAATGTACAAGATAATTTGTTTCTATCAAAGAGAAAGGAACGGCCATTTGTATATATCTTGATACTCACTATTAGACAACAGGCTGAGAGTACAAATACAATTACTCTCACTCAAGCATCCAAGAACATCTATAAAAATTTTCAGCTGAGTCCAAAATGTTGCAAATGAAAAGAGTGCAACTTTCTGGGTGAAGATTCACAATATTATTTTTCTATATAGCTTTTAGTAACACAGGTTGCATAAAGATACTTGTTTCCCAATCAATTGAAAAGGATTTGGAAAGCACTAGGATTATACATCTGAAGCCCAGTACTCCACAGAGTTTAATAACTATATATATATCATAAGTTTATATGAAAGACCACAACAAACGAAGTCAGAATCTGATAGATATTTAAAGAATGACCTGAATCGCGTACCATGTAAATCATTATTTGCTTGGGCTGCAATTGATCCTCTGTCTAATTCTGTAGCAGATGATTGCAAAATTTCTGAGTAGAGTTCACTAGCAATACTCCCCTGCATATACATCAAGAAAATAATTTTATGAACTAATCAAATTTCAAGGGAACTAATAGCAAGATTTTGACTTCTCAAACTGGTATAAAATAAAAGAATAAACAAAGAAATCCACATGCACGTATCTAAATTACATACTGAAATGACGGTGGTGATTAATCAATGTGCAGCATTGTGCACAGAGAAAGTGTATTATAGATGTATGGAAATTCCACAATCTTCCAATAAACTATTATCTCCATTCACCTAAAAATTGACTTGTTAGTATTGATAAAAAGCACAACAAAGAACTTTATGGAGTATTGGTTAATATATCTGATTCAGAAGTCGCTCGAAATGAAAGGCAAAGTAGATTTTCTTTCAACTATCACCAAGTTATACAATGGATAAAATGCTTAAAATAAATTTGGATCCTCTGCAGTCAACAAGACGTAGAATTGGAAGTGTTGCTTCTAATATATATATATTTTAAAATAATTTAACGGCATAAAAATGTGTAAAGGTTTCAACAACACCATCTCTCTTGCCTGAATTCAGACTCTTAATTTTGAAATTCAGAACAAGCATGCACCACGCTCGTACAAAATAACCCAGAAAATTAAGCACGTTTAGGGATGAATACACCCAAAAAAAGGTGAACCATTCATCAATATCATCACAATTCATCAATACATAAAAATAGGTTGAACACCTCCATTGTATCTCTGAATGGATCCTCAGAACTTCTGCCGTACACTTTGTGTGCAGCAACGTACGGCTTGCTTCCGCTGTGGAAAAAAATTCTGGGAGATTAGATTCTGGTGCATTTAGAGCTTTAATTTCCTACAGCACATATTAATGAGCTCAACTTATTTTAAGTTCACACAATAGCCCATTTGAAAAGAACTAATTTATTAAAATTTTATACCCAGCCCTAATAAATAAACAAGGTACTGCATAAATGTGATGATTAATCAAAATCAAATCAGTTACAGGTAGTATATATTGGTTGACCTAGAATCAAGTATGACTAAGTCAATTCCCACATAATACTCTCTGTAACATCTAAATTGCAACAAGAAGAATTGATGCAAACTTACCGGTATCAAGAATCGCAAACTTGGAGCTTTTCTTGTCAGCTGTAGTATGCATTACCTTTTAGAATGAGTGAACTCCTGTAGGAAGAAATGGCAAATAATTTTTCAAAAGTGAAGTGTTTTACTTTTCCCTTGCAACAAAGAGAATTTTCACAGCAAGTTCTGGTATTACATCGCTCACTTAAAATCAACAAAATGCTCATGCTTTCATACTACTACGAAAGCAGTAATCCAAACATTTCAGCCCCTCTACTCTAAATTATTACTCCAGATTACGTGTGACTTTTGAGGGAGTACAGAAATACCGATCAATCAAAGTAAATCACAAACATTTAGGTCCGTAATCGTTTTTCAAATTATGCGTCAGTTCCTAAAGAACACAAAATCCATTGACAGTAAGCTTAATGAAAGTATATAAATCGGAAGAGCACAACGTACCTCGTTGAATTTGTGCGGCAATGGCATGATTAACTGCTGAAATAATGGAAAGTTCAATTGTGGAGTTAGGGCAGAATTCTTCGTTGAATTTGTGCGAGAATTGAGGGAAGCATGTTGAATGTCTCTGTCAAAAAAAAAAAAAAAAGTTAAATGTCTTAATTCCAGTGCAAAAGTAAACCCATCAACAAGCCCATATTAATGGCCCAACATTATCTGGATCCCGAGCCCAAAAGTTTGTTGCAAATGTAATCTGGCTTCTATTCTGGCCCATATGAATGAGCCCAACTCTTAGGCGGCTTTATTGGGCCAGAGATTTTAACAAGACAAAGACACCGTTGTTTTCTACTTGCTGGGCTGACGTAACATTACTAAGCGGAGACAGTGAAATTTGAAAAGGCCTCTATTACCTCCACAAAAAATAAATAAATTATGGAGGAAAACTTTATAATATTGCTGAGTTAGCATGGATTAAGGTTGGTTAGGTGTCTTAGCTGTAATATGGTTATGCTGCATAAAAGATTCAAGAGCTGCATAAAGCATACGATCATTTAAGATCATGAAGTAGCAAATCTGGTGCAACTGGTGCACATGTGGACAAGGGAGTTTGAAGTGAGTGGATATGATTTGTTTGGATGAGTTATGAGCAGTTCTACACATGGATAGAAACCTTGATACGTCAGCTATCTGTTGCAATTAGTTTCACTCAGTTTGGTAACCGTTTCTTAGATCAAACGGGAGCTCAAAATTGCTGCAGCGAATTGGTTCAGTAACTTTTCTAGTTGGCATATGTGGAGTATATAAATTGATAAATCAGCATACTCTCATTGTAATCTCCCTCGTACAGAATGTAACAATGGTCTCTCTCCATAGTGGATAGGCTCGTTAGTGAGCCAAATCTTTTTTAATTTATTTGAATATTGAATAAGTTTATTTTGTCTTTGATTAAATATTTGAATATTAAGCAAAGTTTGAAATATCTTCCATTTAATGTACGATTGTTGTCCATAAATAGGGTGTAATCGAGCTGAGGTTTACCTGATTGAGCATTAATATTTAAGCAGGTAACAAACTCGAATTCATTTAAAATTTAAAAACCCTGTTCGAGCTCGTTTGCAAAAGTTTGATTTTGTTCGCGAACATGTTCGATGATGTATTCGCTAACAACAAATG
Organism: Pogostemon cablin; assembly: GCA_023678885.1. NCBI lineage: Eukaryota > Viridiplantae > Streptophyta > Magnoliopsida > Lamiales > Lamiaceae > Pogostemon > Pogostemon cablin. The sequence continues at coordinate 5,040,757 of CM042983.1, forward strand.
ATCGTCTTGTTCATGGACACCTATAAGCCTATTTACGAGCTTTTAACAAACGAGCTATGCAATGTTTAAGCTCGGTTCGTTTATAAAATGAACTTGAAAATGAGTCCCATTAGTGTCCATTTGACTAATCATACATAAACGAGCTCTTATAGTCTTTATTAACACCCCTACGTATCCATTACCTAGCAAATTTTTATTTTCTTTTTCTTAAAAAAAAAAAGTATTTACATAGTCGATTACTTGATTTTGCTTCTTGTCATTGTCTCCTCAATTTGCATTTCTAAATCTGATCATTTGACCACTTAATTTTTAAGAAAAGAAAGACAATAATGAGAAATTCATACTTCATTCGAAATTATAACAAAAATTACCAAAGCGATATCAATTTTCCCATTACTTTTTAATTTAGGATATTACTTTTATATTGATGATATGTATCCTCGCTCTATCATGATTCATAATGTTCCAAATCAACATGAAAAATCCATCTAAAGCATCTCTAGCAAGTAATTAAAGAACAAAAAGATTTTCAAGAATCAATAGTTAAAAAGGACTTGTGTCCTAAATGGTCCAAAACTCAGAATTTGTTTCCCAGAGTTGTTGATCAACTACTCTAAACTAGTTAACTAAGAAGCCACAAAAAGGAAAAAAAAAAATTAAAAGAAACTTTAACATCATAAACCTACGGAAACAATGGTGATGTGTTTCAACGGCTGCGATACGTTGACACCTCCGGCATGCTCGACGAACTCAGCCGGAGAAAACGAGGTTCCATGGCAAACACACATAATGCTCACCTCCCTTTCATTGTACTTGTACAATACCCCCCTTATAGTCTTCCCATTGGGGCCGTTTCCAGTGGCTGACACGCATGGTATTTTAGGCATCGGAGATGGTCTCGGGGGCTTCTTGTTGACACTAGCATTTGTGTCATTCGATGGGTTCACACCCTTGGACCTACTGTTGTTAGTTTGGTCCAAACAACTGTCTTGCTTGGATACATCATTAGGTTTACTCCAGTTGGATTGAACACTATTACGACCCACATCTGGTCCAACCACAACATGATCTGTTTCTGCTTGTGAACAAGACTCGTGCCTTTCCAGACTGAATGAGTTTCTAGGGATGGCCAGACATTGAGATGGCCGCGAGGGACTCGACTGGCTCCCCGTGTCGCTACTGCTCCCCCCTGAAAACAAGCACACAAGTTGTTTGGCATTTCAAGATTTCCACAATTTAAATCAAAAAATCTCTTTATAATAGATCGATGTAAGCTTGGTAGGTCTAATTAAAGGCAAAATAGAAAGTTGAAAAACTATGCATACACATCCTCTAGTAGCACAAGTGATTTGTTGTGCGATTGTCGTGTTTCATCTTTTGTGTCATTAGTTATATATGACCGATGGTAAGGGAGAGAATAAAATCGAACAATTGCCCTAGGGGTGTATGCTTGTATAGTCTCCTAGATGTCATGTCATTTATTTGACAGTATAAATCAAAATAACACTGAATATTCGGACGGATTGAGTAGAATTAATTGGATGCTTTACATAGAAAACAAAAACTTTAGCAAATAAAGAAAGAAAAGCCTCAAAAGCCACAAGCCTTGATCTCAGCTATGGTATAGAATCTGTCAAACAACTGAACCACAGAGATTTTGAAGATGTTCATAAGAAAATGCCAGCAAACAAATAAAAAGTCTTTAAAGATGTTAATGAGAAAATACACACAAAATGAAATAGTTTTCATTGAACAAGTGAAATAGCTTCTGTCATTGTCCAAAATATTGCCACATGAATTCACTTCACTCCTCATTTCACTAAATGAGGCAGATTCAAGCAACCCATATAATCTACACAATGCATCATCACCATCCAAAAACTCACTTGCAAAAATTAATCATGAATTACCAATATTATTCTCATATTACTTACTGTTTAATCTAGGAATTAACAAATTACAAATCCCTTGAACAACATAAATATTAAGAGCAATAACTAATGAATAAGCAACATTAATATATATATATATATATATATATATATATATATATATATATATAAAGAAAGAAAGATTTAAGAAGAACTGATCACCTCTGTGGGATATGCTATGATAATCAGAAACAGCAGAAGAGCATTGTTCCAAGGACCTATTCGACGTCGTTTTCCCGTTTCCAAGATCATTGAGTCCATTACTATGTTCTGAATCACAATCTACAGAGGAATAGGCCCCAGATATTCTACACAACACATTTCCCTCATTCTTCTCACCTTCTCCAGCATTATGCCCCCATGATTGAATTACTCCACAAGAATATGGAAACCCATTCCAATGGGCTAAATGCTGTTGTACCTTAGGGTACAAACTGTCCGAACCTGTTTGCTGGTTTGATATCTTGTTATCAGTGAACAAGGAGAGGCTCAAGTCATCTCCAACACCATTGCTGTCATTCTTGTCTTTCTTCCTGGTGGCATTGTTCTCTGAAAGACAATCTCTCTCTCTAATTTCCCTCTCTTGAACCCTGGCTTGAAGTTTCTGAGCCTCCAAGAACAATTTATCCTCCACAAACCCTACGTCGTCTTGCCCTCTTGATTTCTTGATTTTCCCCTCTCTTTTCCTTCGGGCTTCTTGTCTTCTCAAAGCCTGAATCTCTCTTCTCCTCTGTAGATCCACTTCACCACTCGAAAAATTGAATCCTGAAAGCACAGAATTGCTACAATCGCCATTAACGTTTTCTTGGAAAAGATTATTCCTGATTTCCCCATTGGAAGAATTCTCCTCCTTCCCATATCTCCCACCTATGGACAACTCCAAATTCAGCTCCATTTCAACCCCCTTTCTCTCTCCCCCCAATCCCATCTCCATACCCACCCTCCCACATTCTCTCCCCATTCTTCTTCAATCTTCACCAAGAACCCTCCTTTTTCTTCAATCTCTCCGCCCCCTTTTGTTTGATTTCCCTCGGTTGGACTAGGTTTGAACAGCGTTTGACAGCACCCCAGAAAAAGTGCAGGGCGATATATATTCAGAGGGGAAGAGAGAGAAAGGGGGAGGAGTTGGGCTTTCGCCACGTGTTGAGAGTAGAGAGGGAAGGGGAGTTAAATACGGATTTGGGCTCTCGCTCTCCTAAATCCAGAATCAGTGGCACCTAATATCCCGCTTTATCCATGATTAGGAAAGATCCTGCATGTATTAACGTTGCCACGTAACGGGATACCACCAGACCCACCAAGACATGACACGTGGTGCAATGGAAGAGGCTCGTCCTTCATGTTTGGCTGAGGGGCAGGGACACGTGGTGTATTATTTCATGGGTTTTCGAATCGGGCCGTCGCCGTCGCTCAGTTCGAGGATAATCTCCACGTGGCGGAATCCCCCTGTTTCCACGCTAACAGTCTGAAGTGGGCCCATTATCCAGCGGAGCAGCTTTTAATTTTTATGTACGCGTATCTGGGATGGGCTTGGGCCTGTCGAGTTATTATTAGAGGTGGGCTCCCAGGAGCCTGGGCCCATTAACGTTGCCAGGTGTTTGGACCTCAAAAAAAATAATATAAAATATTGGGGGAAAAATCAATTACCAACAAAAATTTCATGAACTTATGATACAAGTTATCTTATATACTACATTTATAAAAAAAATTATTAATACAAATTTATGGGTTATTTTACAGTGCACCGAGTATACCATCGGTATACTTAGGGTTGATAAGTTAGTTTTTTTAGGGTATAGTTATTTTTATTTTTTAAAATTTTAATAATTTTATTTAATCCAAGAGTTATTAATCATTTTTTTTAATTAGGTGTACTGGTGCCCCATGCACCCCAATTTGACTCCAAATTTATATACTAATTTGCATTAAAATCCTGTTTGTACGGAAAAAATAAAGGCAATGACTTCTTTGGGGACAATATTGGAGGATAGAATCGATCCTATCTAATATTGTGCAGAATCGACCTAATATTGTGTAGGATGGTAATACATAGTCTTACTTAAAAATAATAAATTGGTATGTATATATACATAAATAAATGACACGGCACCAAACTCATTATTTCACTCAATCATTCTCCATATTTTATTTTGATCTCTTTATTTTATTTTCAATGATATGTCAAACAAAATAATTAGTACTTCCAAATCTTCATCTTTTTATTAAAATAAAAAGTATCGTACAACCTTCCTTTTCTTATGTACGATGGAATACAACATTAAAGAAACATCATACTACAATAAAAAAACTGAAGAAGAAGCATGATGTAATAAGTAAATAAGTAAACTATTTTTGATAGAAATCAGGTGAAAGGCGAGGTGTAATGACTACTTCCAATGGAGTTGCCTTAGGCATTGTAACCCCAAGTCGTTGAGTCATATCCACAGGCACATTCCTTGGCGTTTTAAAGTGGAATCCTTGCAGCAAACTAGCCATGGTCAAGTGAGTAACTTGCATTGCAAATGTAATGCCCGGGCAAGATCTTCTTCCCGACCCAAATGGAATGAACTCATGATGGTGACCAGTGAAGTCAACCTCAGCATGGCTTGTTAAGAACCTCTCGGGCATGAACTTGTCTGGTTCTTGCCAAATCCTAGGATCGCGATGCAACTTCCATACGTTAACCATCACTTGAGTCTCTTTTGGGACGTGGTAGCCACTCACAATGCAATCTTCCATGGCTTCATGTGGTACTGAGAGTGGCCCTGGAGGGAAAAGGCGAAGAGTTTCTTTGACAATGGCTTGAAGGTAGGATAAGTTCTTGATGTCTGATTCTTGCACCCATCTTTCTCTGCCTACTTTCGTGTCTATCTCGTCTTGAGCTCGTTGCATGGCTTGTGGATCGTTTAGCATTGCAGACAAGAGCCATGTTAGGTGAATGGATGTGGGGTCTGAGCCTGCTAAGATGAGGTTCTGGAAAATCAAAGTAATAATCAAATGCAAGTTTCTTGTGTTTGAAAATGGTGTAAATCTTGTAACATGGGATTGTTCTTGCAAGAAACACTTGTAGCTAGTCTTTAAGTTGAGGAAGTTTTTCCTAGGAAATCCCATCTTGGGGTGCTTTTGATTTCTTGTATCCAACAAAATCCACCATATTATGAAGAAATTGAAAATTTAATCTTCAGAAGAAAAACAAGAAATAAGAGAGAGGAAACGTGACAGAAACAGGACACTCAACATTAGATCAGATTAACAACAAAAAACTGAACACCCTTATATTCCAAGATTGCCTAAATTGTTCCTAAATGCAGCACAATATGAAACATGATCTAGTCCATATATATATATATATATATATATATATATCAAAAATAAGTAAGAGAAGTGAGGTGGTACCAGTATGGTTGCCTTAATAATAGTATCCCTCGAATGGCCAAAGCTTGTAAATTTATCATCAATGGCCGACAGCATCACATCAATGAAGTCTTGCTCACTTCCCACCAACCCATTCTCGCCTCGCCTCTCGACATGTTCATGGATCCACTCCTCAGAAATAACGCTCAATTCATCGGCAACCCTCTTCATAGTCTTGATATGACCCTGAAAATCCAACCACCTCAGTGGTGCAAATGGAATTGAATCAGACACAACAAACTGCCCTGATATGTACATAAACTCTTTGATGATTTTCCTGAACGAACCAGCCTCCGCATTCGACTCGTCCGAGTAGCTCTTCCCCGCAATCATCATCATGATGATGTTCAAACTCAGCTGCTCGAACCACTCACTGATCACCACCACTTTGCCTGGATTTTTCTGGACAGCTATGTACAGCTCCTTAATGACTGTATCGATCTCAAGTTCGAGCCTCCGGGCCGACAGCATTTCTAGCCTAGGTAGGTACCTGCAGTGGAAGTTGGCCTTTTGGCCAAGATTTTGTCATTTGTTGTGAAGCAATCTTTAACTGCTTCCCAGATGCTCACCACGAGGGCTCTGTGTACTCCGAGACGGATCGTGTACACTGATCCGTATTTATCTGCAAAAATCTTGCAAACTGTGATTTTCTCCCCCAGTAGATGAAGGTGGCCTATTACTGGCCAAGCACCTGATGGTTCTGGTGCTGAATTCACCTTATATTTATTGTTATATGAGCTTCTTTTCCACAAATTGTATAGCAGAATCACAGGTAACAGCCCAGAAAGGGCTGATAGATGTGAGAGAAAGTCCATCTTGCAGACAGAGAGAGAGATAGAGGTGTTTTGGTTTTGCTACGAAGTTGACTTGGAGTATGAATTCTACAATAGATAATACAGTTATGGAAGAAACTAAAGATTGGTTGATCAAGATATTTTCAGACTGATTTTCTTTCTTGAAAAATAAGCTCTTGCTTTCCTTTTCAACGTCACTGGGTCCCCCTGATAAAAATGATTTTTAGTTCTTTATTAGTATGTGATTTGATTTAGAGCATATCCTTTATTGATTAAAAAGATTTCATCCTTCTCTTTCTGTTTAAAAAAAAAGAGGACAAAAGGTACACTAGCACAACACAAAATACTGCACAGAGAAAATGTCATGATATCAGCTTTCAAAAAAAAATAAAAATCCGAACTTACAATATGGGTTATATAGCTTAAAGATAGAGATTTCACATAAAAGTTTAATGCCTAACAAACTGTTAAGCTTAGTTCTTAGGGGAGCTTTCTAGCAAAACCTATTTACATCACAAAAAGGAAACACTCAGCATCATGTGGATGTGGAAAACTCTTGCCCCCATTTCAATTGAACACGTATTTCACGTTCCTTACATGCTGAAGCATCCAACAATTTGTTCCATGGAAGAGGCTGCCACTCAGCAAAACTTTCTTCAAAAATTTCTTCATTTACTTCCACAAGACCACGTAGGTTGCGGTTGCTGCAAATTACACTTCTATCAGGTGCAAATGTCTTCCAAAGCAGCCTTAAAAACGAGCCATTGTCACATGACAAGGGATCGTCTCTGGTTATGAGCTTAGGGCGACAACTATATAATAGATCATCCAACAGTTCGGAAGAAGGATCTCGCACATACAGCATCATATTCTCCACCAAAGGCCGTTATGAAAGATGAACAGAGGGTTCAAATAAAAGTTCATTGCCCCTCTCAAAGAATATGAGAACAAACAATAAAGAAATTTTTTCAACCTAAGAAACCACGGAACAATACACTTATCATAGGTTATAGACACATAAGACTCCCATCTCGTAGACCTTGAATGTGTAAAGGAGAGAAAGGGTAATTTTGAACCTGAATAAGTAAACTTCTGAATATTTGGAACATCAAATCCCGCCCAATGCAGATTCATATTCATGATGCTTAAGCACTTAAGTGAAAGGCTAGATATTTGAAATGATTTAAATCCAGAGCAATAAGAAAGGCTAAGATCCTTAAGGCAAGGGAATTTAGACGACAAGTCAAGGAAAAACGAACTCCGAAAAGTCAATTTCTCCAAGATCAAACATTCCAGCTTACGAAATTCATAACGTGGATTCAATGGACCATCAACAACCGATCCCACGTATCTTTCCCCAAATCTAGTCAAGGGCAATGGCAATGTTGCCAACGAAAGCATCATTCCAGCAACTTGCAAATAGAGATAGCATCCAGAGAAGTACAATTTCTCAATTAAGGGGCAGCTGAACATATATCCATAAAGAAAGAAATGCTCTATTATATGCACACACACTGCGTAGACTAAAACATTTAACGGATAACCTGATAAGGTTTTCGGATTCAAAAACCTCATGCGGTAAATCCAATTCATAAGCTGGGTGATCAACTTCCACATTTAGATCAACAGCACCCAATTGCATCGCGTTGATAATCAGTTCTTTAGCCGTCGGAAAACTGCAGCGTTTCTTAACTTCCCCGTAGCCTGCATCTACTATCGACAGCTTAAAACTGTGGATCCTTAGGTTCAATCTTTCGTACCTTTCAATGGTCTTGTTCACGAACGAAGCAAACGCCAGCTGATCCAGGATTGCGTTCATTGAATTCGAATTCGTGGTTGGGGCGAGTCAACCAGGCGGAGTACCAAGACCTGGAAAGGATCGTTGTTTGAGCAGCTCCTTTTGCAATGAAAAATGATTGTATGTGCTGAATGATTACTTCCTGTAAAAGAAAATCGCCTTCATTTGCTTTAGCCATTGGTAAACCCTATAAATGGCGTTGCATTCAAAAATAAGGCTAATTAATTATAGTGTTCACCCGGTGCACCCATATACATATAAACAAAAATGTATACAATTTAATTGTTATATTTTTAATGAAAAATTGAGTATAAAAATATACAATTATTAAAAAATATACAATTATTAAAAAAATATATACACTATTGAATAAAAAGTTATATATATATGGATGTTAGTTTTTTTAATAAAAAATTTAATGTAAAAAAAATATACAATTATTACAAAATACGTATGCAAAATAGAATAATGTGCATACAAAATATAATAAAAAATCATACACATATGGGTGCACCCTTGCACCCGGTACACAAAGGGTTTAAAACAAAATAGGAATATTTATGGTCATTTTGATAAAAATATCAAATTCATTATTTAATTTTTTTTAATAAAAATTATATTATTTTTAAAGAATACTTTTTTATATGGCAAAAGCTCCTGTGCACCCGGGCGCACGGAACACTTTCAGTGTGCCTTTAGAAATTTGTGCTAAATTGTATACCTTTTAGTATACAGATGTGTACCCTTTATTTTCTAAAGAAAAATCTGGGCGCACGAACAACACTCCGTGCGCCTTTAGAATTTTGTGTTAAATTGTATACCCTTTAGTATAAAAATGTGTACCCTTTATTTTCTAAAGAAAAAAAAATATTAATGAAAAGTGTATACCCTTTAGAACAAAATTGTGTACCTTTTAGTAATTAAAGTGTATACCCTTTAGACCAAATTAATGTGCCCTTACCCATAATACAAAATTTCTAAAGACGCACGGAATGTGTTCCGTGCGCCCGGGTGCACGCAAGCCTCACTCTTTTTATATAATAATAAAGTAAGTTTGAAATAACAGAATTGATGTATGACTCGATTCACACACTTTAAGTGTGATAAATTTCTAGTTTAATTTTTTTTTACTATTCTCAAATTTTATCATTTTCTAGTTGGATTTTGATATTTTTGTTCAAATTTTTTAATTTTATTGTTTAATTTTTGGATCAAAATTTGACAAACTATACTCGCTATTAGTAAAAAAAATTGAATTAAATTTAAATAGAAAGGAACAAAATTCAAAATCAAACAAAATGTAGAAAAATAAAAAATAACTAAGATCGGAATTAGTCGTACCCAAAATGCAAATTTTGTTATTTTCTCTCATTTTAACAAAATAGGGAAAGAGATATTTCATATACTAGAGTTTAGTGCCTAAATGAATATTTGAACTTCTGAATATTTGGAACCTTGAATCTGAATAATTGAACTTCTGAATATTTGGAACATCAAGCAAAGACATGGTAATTTTGAACCTGAAAATTTGGAACATCAAGTTTCTCTCAATGCAGATTCATCTCCATAATACTTAAAAACACTAGTGAGATATTTCAATTGATTTAAATCCAACGCAATCACAAATGGTTAAAACTAACGCAATCACAAATGGTTAAAACCTTAAGGCAAGGAAATTTAGATGAGAAATCGTGGAAAAACGAAGAATTAAATTCCAGTTTCTTCAAGATCAAACATTTCAAATTACGAAATTCATAACATGAATTAAATGTCTACATCCCGGAGGAAGTCATTCTCTTAGGAACGGAACTTGCAATCTGAGATTGCATTCAAACATATACATGTTGGGTTCGTCATAGCGATCCGGGTGAACGCAGTGGAATTTAAAATTTTTCATAATTAATAAATCATATTTATTAAATATATGAAAGGGTTTCACCCCGGGTGCTCTAAAACGATTATAAGATCCGGTGTTAAAATATATTGAAAGAAATCTACGTAAAGATTATTCTTACCCTCGTAGACTTTCTTCCAATTGATGCAAGGAGTGAGGGAATCGATTCCCGGATTGTGGCTAAAACTCCGTACTTCTTAATAAGGGATCCAAGTGTATCCCCTCTAAAGTAATCCACAGATTGAATGAACAACACAAATATTACACTTCGCTAGTAGTGTAAAACTGTTGATATCAATGAACGTTTCTAGTATCAACTTGTGATAAGAAAAACAAATTGAAGAATAATTATCAATATAATTATTCTCCAAAGATTGTTTATCAAAATGAATAACGTAGAAGACGAAAGAAAATTTCTAAAAGGAACTTGCTTCATTTCTTTGTGAATACGTGAAGTCTATTTCTTATCAAAAGTAAGTAGGAGTTTATATATATATATATATATATATATATATATATATATATATATATATATATACCTAACACACTCATCACTATCTTTAAAATAATTCAATAGGTCATGGACCACACTACATCCAACTTTCGGCTACTTACAACAATTAATGATTTTAACATAAAAAAAATCCATTAGTGTTGGACTTATAATTGAATCTTATTAATATATAAATCCCAACCACATAAATCAATCGAATTGATTTATTTTCATTTTGACAATCAAATTAAATAATCAAATTATTTAATTATAATAAATAGTTAACAACTTAACTATTATTCCAATTGATAAAAGTCGTTCATTCAAATTAATGTGTGATCCTTTAGGTTCACTACTAACTCTAGCAGTAGGCTTACAACACTTGTAACTTATATATAAAAAATTATTATATTAATTAATCCAATTAATTAATTCACTTGAAATTAACTAATTAATTTCAAGAACCTACTAATCACGGTAACATCTAGCAAGTAGCGTGATCTTCTAGTGTTAGGTGAATAGCGAGTAAACCTTCAAATTAACGAGTGACATACACGTACGGTCTTTCTAACAATTAATCTCCCGATTGAGTTTAGAGTAGGAATATTAGTCGAAACTCTATTAACTCAATAACTGTGTTTCTATTTCATGTTACAATGATTCATTGTGAATCTTTATTCTTATTGCCTTGGCCAAGGTCTTTGAATCATTAACAATGAAATACACAGGAGATTCTCTTGTCCTAGACAAGTGTTAGATTCTATCTTAGCCACACATAAGTCTCCATGTACAACAATATAATACCCAACATATCCCCTTTATGATTGCTAAACAATCAGAAGATAAATCCAAGTATTAGATGAAGTACACAAGACTACCATGGTGCTTCAAGTCTAAAGACTAATCGTGTACTATCGTAATTAGAAAATTCTAATTTCGACACATATCCAATAAGAATTTTCTACGGATCATGTTCAATAAACTTATTCTCTAATAAGTATCTACATATATGAATTTGTGTCACAACACTAATATTGATGGAATACAATATTCTCGTCCCACGAGCATTCATCATATGTACGAGTCTTTACTGAATTATTCTTTATCCCATTTAGAAAAATTCTTGACTCGGAACCATGTTTAAGACCAAAGCTCTATGTATAAATTCCATGATTACCATCATATGCGTAACCATACATTTTTGCTTAAATTGGTCTAGGGACTTTATCTAATAAGCATTTGTTATAATGCATAAAATAGATAAATTAAAACAACCTTTAATAATATAATTTCCAATGAGATTGTTTATATTCAAAATATAAAGAGTACAAATGTCCAATCTAATTGGTGCACTGGGCATACTACTCTAACAATCTCCCACTTGCCCTAGCTCCAATTACCCATATATTTAAGTCCCATCTTTTCAAGATGTTTCTCAAATATCTTTTGAGCCAAAGGATTAGTCAGTGGGTCTGCTACATTTTCTGCTGAAGCGACTCGATCCATAACGACATCGCCTCTCCCCATGATTTCTCTAATCAAGTGGTATCTTCTCAAGATATGCTTGGATCTTTGATGAGATCTTGGTTCCTTTGCTTGTGCAATGGCTCCATTGTTATCACAGTATATCATTACTGGATCAACAATAGATGGAACTATATCCAATCCCTGGATAAAGTTCTTGATCTAAACAGCTTCCTTCGCTGCATCTGATGCAGCTATATATTCAGCTTCAGTGGTGGAGTCTGCAGTAGTTTCTTGTTTGGAACTCTTCCAACTTACTGCACCACCGTTCAAAGTGAATATATAACCTGACATTGACTTAGAGTCATCCACATCAGACTGAAAACTAGAATCAGTATATCCTTCTAATTTCAGCTCTCCAGGGCCGTATATAAAAAAGATATCCTTAGTCCTTCTCAAGTACTTAAGGATCATCTTGACGACCTTCCAGTGTTCTTCACCTGGATTTGACTGATATCTGCTCGTGACACTTAGAGCATGCGCGACATCAGGCCTTGTACATAGCATTGCATACATTATGCTTCCAATTGCTGAAGCATAAGGCACGCGAGTCATTCTTTCTCTTTCTTCAGGCGTCTTAGGAGACATAACCTTAGAAAGTGAAACCCCATGACTCATTGGCAAGAATCCTCGTTTGGATTCTTCCATACTAAATCTCTTTAGTATCTTATCTATGTACATGGATTGGGATAGTCCGATCATTCTTCTAGATCTATCTCTATAGATCTTTATTCCTAGAATAAATGATGCTTCTCCCAAGTCCTTCATGGAGAATTGTTTAGACAACCAAGTTCTTGTTGACTGCAACATACCTATATCGTTTCCGATAAGTAGGATGTCATCAACATAGAGCACAATAAAAGTAACTGCACTCCCACTAACTTTCTTGTATACACATGGTTCATCCGGATTCTTTTGAAAATCAAACGATTTGATTGTTTCATCGAATCGAATGTTCCAACTCCTAGAAGCTTGTTTAAGCCCATAAATGGATCTTTGGAGCTTGCAAACCTTTTGCTCACTCCCACTATATATAAAGCCCTCAGGTTGCTTCATATAGATCTCTTCCTTAACATTACCATTAAGAAAAGCAGTCTTTACATCTATTTGCCATATCTCATAGTCATAATATGCAGATATAGCTAATAAAATTCGAATGGATTTCAGCATTGCTACTGGTGAAAAGGTTTCCTCATAATCAATTCCTTGTTTCTGAGAATATCCTTTAGCAACCAGTCTTGCCTTATAGGTTGCTACCTCTCCATCAGCTCCAAGCTTTCGCTTGTAAACCCATTTGCATCCAATAGGAACTGTTCCTTCTGGTGGGTCTACCAAAGTCCATACTTTGTTAGAGTACATGGAGTCCATCTCGGATTGCATTGCTTCTTGCCATTTCTTTGAGTCAATGTCTGACATTGCCTCTCCATAGCTTCTTGGATCATTATCCAAAAGGAGTTCATCTTCTTTGTTTTCTAATAACAAAGTGTACCTACTAGGTATCTTAGGTATCCTTTCGGATCTCCTAAGAGGTTGTGTATCAGATGTCCCAGTTTCTACTGGTTGTTCACTTACTGCAATTGGAAGGTTTGTTGTTTCTTGAACTTCTTCAAGTTCTACGAGTTTGCCATTTCTATCAGATAGAAATTCTTCTTCAAGAAACGTGGCATTCCTTGAAACAAACACATTTTGTTCCGAGGTATCGTAGAAATAATATCCAATTGATTCCTTTGGATATCCAATAAACTTACATATTTTGGATCTCATATCCAATTTATTTCCCATTTGTTGCTTTACGTAAACATCACACCCCCATACCCGAAGGTATTTGTATGAGGGTGCTTTACCACACCATATCTCATAAGGTGTAGTAGGAACAGCCTTAGAAGGCACCCTATTTAATAGGTGAGCTGCCGTTTCTAAAGCATAGCCCCAAAAAGAAAGAGGTAATGATGTGAAACTCATCATAGATCGAACCATGTCCATCAAGGTTCGATTCCTGCGTTCCGAAACTCCATTGAGTTGGGGAGTGCCAGGAGGAGTCCACTGTGAGAGAATCCCATTCTCTTTTAGATAATCTAAAAACTCTGTACTTAAGTATTCACCCCCTCGATCTGATCGAAGTGTTTTTATACTTAAGCCAGTTTGTTTCTCTACTTCAGTTCTGAATTCTTTGAACTTTTCAAAAACTTCAGATTTGTACCTTAATAGGTACACATAACCATACCTAGAGAAGTCATCGGTAAAGGTTAAGAAGTAGCTGTAGTTCCCACGAGCATTAACATTTAATGGCCCACATACATCTGTATGAATTAATTCCAATAGATGTGTAGCTCGCTCCACTTGTCCAACAAATGGAGATTTGGTCATCTTTCCCTTGAGACAGGACTCACATGTTGGTAGTTCTTGCTCGTCCTTTAGGTCAAGCAATTTTGCCAACTTATTTATCCTTTTCTTAGAAATATGACCTAATCTTGCATGCCATAATGTGATAGAACTACGGTTATCTAATTTTCTTTTATTCTGTTGAAGATTAAGAATGAAATTTTGGGGAGTTAAGGTATATAAACCATTCGTCAATATGCAAGTAGTGATTAAAGAAGAACATTTAGAAATGGAACAACTTCCATGTTCAAATTTAAAACAATAACCTTCTCTATCCAAAACAGGAATAGAGATAATGTTCTTAATAATCTCTGGAACATAAAGACAATTATTCAATACCAAAACATAATCATTACTTAAAGCTAGATTAATAGTTCCTACGGCTAATGCAGCAACCTTTGCTCCATTCCCCAGCCTTAGAACCATTTCTCTTGTTTCTAGCTTTCTACTTCTTTCCATTATCTGCAAATCATTGCAAATGTGTGAGGCACAACCGGTATCTAATACCCAAGAAGTATCATTAACTGATAAGTTAACTTCAACATAATAAATACCTGAACTCTTCAGGGTTGCAAGGTAATCCTTGCAATTCCTCTTCCAGTGTCCAGTTTGATTGCAGTGGTGACACTTATCATTGGACTGAGAAGTTTTCTTTTTCTTGACACCTCCCTTTGCTTTCAGTTTGTTGGGATTATTAGAACCCTTTCTATTTCCCTTCTTTTTCTTTGGCTTTGCAGCCTTAGATCCAGAAGTGGACCCAACAAACATGACTGATTCGTCCCTTTTCATCGTGGACTCAGTTGTCTTTAACATACTAACAAGCTCAGTGAGACTTTTTGTCATGTTATGCATGTTATAATTGACAACAAATGTGTAAAATGAAGGGGGCAGAGACTGCAACAACAAGTCAGTGCAAAGCTCAGGTGGAACCTCAACTTTCAATGACGCGAGTCGTTCTGTTAGGGCTATCATCTTCAATCCATGTTCCTGGACTGAAGAGCCCTCAGCCATGTGACTGCGGAAGAGCTCTTTAGATATCTCATATCTTTGTTGCCTGCTATTCTCACCAAACAAGTTCTCGAGTCGTTTAAGAATAGCATAAGCAGAGGTTTGATCCTCATTTTGTCTCTGCAGTTCATTTGACATAGATGCTAACATGTAGCACCGGGCTTTCAGATCGTCATCCTGATGACGTTTGAACTTCTCAAGTTCCTCAGTCGTAGCATTAGCACCAGGTGCTTCAGGGATTGGTTTATCAAGAACATATTCACTTCTTTCAGATTTTAAGAGAATTTTAAAATTTCTCAGCCAATCATTAAAGTTTGGTCCAGTTAACTTGTTTTGCCCAATTAAAGCGGTTATAGGATTGTTTGCCATTTCAGTAGATGAATCTACAAAATGATGAAGCAGAAAATGAGAAAACTATGAAAATTAATATTAATTTAATATAAGGTCTTCAATATTAAATGTCTCCCACTATTTTATTCGAATTTCATAATCCCAATGAAAATCGGAAAATCATAATTTTCTAGTAGGTTTGAGGCCCAAATAGAATTCCTCACACCCCAATTTTATGAGCCCATGAAAAATTCTCTTCGGTAGTAAAACGTTTTACAATTGTATCACTATACAACCCTCAATTTGTTTTACCTCACCTTTCACGTATACCTCAATTTTATGAGCCCATACGTTACTTAGTGTCAAACAATACCTATCAAACATTCATGCAATTAAAACATCAAAACACCCCACGACTCATGGCCGATGCAGTGATGCATTTAATTCATGAGCATCATTATGATAGATAAAGAACACAGCTTTCTTCCACAAACCCACCCCACGACTCATGACCAGTGGTTAAGTGTAGTATCATCATCATGTCTCTATCTTTTGATAGTAGGCATGGATTGATGGGTCATACTCATCATATCCATATTTGTTTGAAATAAAATTTTTGTATAAGTTTCAAAAACTTAGGGATTATTTTTATTTCCAAGACCTCATCATTCCATTAAGGTAAATTATTTAATGTTCATCAAATGAGTGCATTAAATAAATTCTAACATGCATATAACATATACATACATAAAGCGGTGGGATGATCATGGCCAACCTATGCGACCCGTTTGAGCCAAAACGGGTCTATGGTCAATCTAAGGGACAATGAGAACTTTTACATCATAATGTAAAACCCATACATTTATGGGCCTTGAGCATCTATTCTATTACATTTAATTACCCATCAACAATTGGGTCTTCTTTTGGGCTTCCTTCAAGCCCTCCAATTTACAATGAATAAATTAAATCCTCACGGACTAATCTACTCTCATTGCATAAATTTAAAGAATTTACAAATGTAAATTAAAGAGGCTCGCAGTCCCCATAAAATCCAAATAAATTACAACCATCACATAAAGTCCAAGGCTCATGATCATCCCTAAATAAATAAATATGCATTTAACATATTAAATTTATTTATATCCATTCACAATGAATAATACCGTAACGAGATATAAGAATAACAATTATTCCTATTTCTCATTTTAAAATAATACTAGTTGAGAATTATGACTAACAATTAGTCAATATTATAAAACTAAATTTTAGAATTGACTTTAAGAATTTTGTTGGCCTTAATTAATTAAGAAACAATTTCTAAATTAATAAAACCAAATCAATTCAATGATAGCTAATTATTTCTACTTAGAAATATTTTTCTTAGAAACCCATTTCTAGAAATAGCCATCAAATATCATTGTTGATAATAAACATCTAATGCTTTTATCAAATTAAATATTAAATATTGATAACAAATTATCAATAATAATTATATTAAACAATGATATTTCAAGAAACAATTTCTCATTAAATACAACGTATTGCTTAAATTTCATTTCAAATGAATATTTTGAATAAGAAATATAAATAACTTTTATTTAATATTTCATATTCACACTTGAAACCAATATAGTCATAAACTAATATTTAGTCAATTTTATTAAAATTACCAAAAAATTTTAACTGTATAAATAGTAGTTTAAGAACAATTCTTATCCTACTACAACAGTTGAAATTTTAAAGTAATTAATAACTGTCGAGAAACCTTTTTCTCATTGTTTCAAGTTTTCTTATTTAACCATTAAATAATACTAAAATAATTTTAGTACCAAATATATTTCAACACCGTGAACCTAGGCTCTGATACCACTGTTGGGTTCGTCATAGCGATCCGGGTGAACGCAGCGGAATTTAAAATTTTTCATAATTAATAAATCATATTTATTAAATATATGAAAGGGTTTCACCCCGGGTGCTCTAAAACGATTATAAGATCCGGTGTTAAAATATATTGAAAGAAATCTACGTAAAGATTATTCTTACCCTCGTAGACTTTCTTCCAATTGATGCAAGGAGTGAGGGAATCGATTCCCGGATTGTGGCTAAAACTCCGTACTTCTTAATAAGGGATCCAAGTGTATCCCCTCTAAAGTAATCCACAGATTGAATGAACAACACAAATATTACACTTCGCTAGTAGTGTAAAACTGTTGATATCAATGAACGTTTCTAGTATCAACTTGTGATAAGAAAAACAAATTGAAGAATAATTATCAATATAATTATTCTCCAAAGATTGTTTATCAAAATGAATAACGTAGAAGACGAAAGAAAATTTCTAAAAGGAACTTGCTTCCTTTCTTTGTGAATACGTGAAGTCTATTTCTTATCAAAAGTAAGTAGGAGTTTATATATATATATATATATATATATATATATATATATATATACCTAACACACTCATCACTATCTTTAAAATAATTCAATAGGTCATGGACCACACTACATCCAACTTTCGGCTACTTACAACAATTAATGATTTTAACATAAAAAAATCCATTAGTGTTGGACTTATAATTGAATCTTATTAATATATAAATCCCAACCACATAAATCAATCGAATTGATTTATTTTCATTTTGACAATCAAATTAAATAATCAAATTATTTAATTATAATAAATAGTTAACAACTTAACTATTATTCCAATTGATAAAAGTCGTTCATTCAAATTAATGTGTGATCCTTTAGGTTCACTACTAACTCTAGCAGTAGGCTTACAACACTTGTAACTTATATATAAAAAATTATTATATTAATTAATCCAATTAATTAATTCACTTGAAATTAACTAATTAATTTCAAGAACCTACTAATCACGGTAACATCTAGCAAGTAGCGTGATCTTCTAGTGTTAGGTGAATAGCGAGTAAACCTTCAAATTAACGAGTGACATACACGTACGGTCTTTCTAACAATTAATCTCCCGATTGAGTTTAGAGTAGGAATATTAGTCGAAACTCTATTAACTCAATAACTGTGTTTCTATTTCATGTTACAATGATTCATTGTGAATCTTTATTCTTATTGCCTTGGCCAAGGTCTTTGAATCATTAACAATGAAATACACAGGAGATTCTCTTGTCCTAGACAAGTGTTAGATTCTATCTTAGCCACACATAAGTCTCCATGTACAACAATATAATACCCAACATATCCCCTTTATGATTGCTAAACAATCAGAAGATAAATCCAAGTATTAGATGAAGTACACAAGACTACCATGGTGCTTCAAGTCTAAAGACTAATCGTGTACTATCGTAATTAGAAAATTCTAATTTCGACACATATCCAATAAGAATTTTCTACGGATCATGTTCAATAAACTTATTCTCTAATAAGTATCTACATATATGAATTTGTGTCACAACACTAATATTGATGGAATACAATATTCTCGTCCCACGAGCATTCATCATATGTACGAGTCTTTACTGAATTATTCTTTATCCCATTTAGAAAAATTCTTGACTCGGAACCATGTTTAAGACCAAAGCTCTATGTATAAATTCCATGATTACCATCATATGCGTAACCATACATTTTTGCTTAAATTGGTCTAGGGACTTTATCTAATAAGCATTTGTTATAATGCATAAAATAGATAAATTAAAACAGCCTTTAATAATATAATTTCCAATGAGATTGTTTATATTCAAAATATAAAGAGTACAAATGTCCAATCTAATTGGTGCACTGGGCATACTACTCTAACAATACAATCTCTCAATCAAGGGGTAGCTCGAACATAAATCCATAAGCAAATACCCTACTACATACACCCTGTGTAAACTAAGAGATTTAAGTTTAGAACAGAGCACCATTCGATGGATGTCGCACCCACTCACGGGCGCGGTAAATCCAATGCATAAACTCGGGATCGACATTGTCGATAATCAGTTCACTGGCAGTCTGGAAACGGCAGTGTTCCTTAAGAGACTTTCCTCCACAGACTGCATCAACTATCGATAGCTTAAAACTCTGATCCTAGGTTGAATTTTTTCATACCTTTCGATTGACTTGTTCGCGAACGAAGCAAACGCATACAAAGTGACGTTCATTGAATTTGAATTCGAGGATAGTTGTTCGAGCGGCCTCTTTTCCACTTATTGTATTGTATGTGCTGAATGATGATTTCCGGTAAACGAGAATCACCTTCTTATGCTTCCCCATTGATAAATCCTAGAAATGCGATACATTGGTGATTTCAGACCAAGGATCGCACATCAAACGAAACTATAACTATTCACGTAAATGGTAAATCAATCCATTTGAAAAGGCAAACGGGTTGAGAAAAAAGTGTGAATATTTATTTACGTTCATTTTATAACTACTCATTAAACCGTGTTTCATTTTTTATTTAAAATAATGCTTAAATTATTAAAGTTTAGAGTGAAAAAATCTTAACTAGATAAAGTTTTAATTTAAAATTCATAATTAATTAAATTAAAATACTTAAAATAATTTATAGTATAAAATGAAAAATGATAATATTTTATAGAAAATTTAATACTCCATATTTAATTAATAGCAAAATGCTATTTTAAAAAAGTATAAAATGATTTCACATGAAACGCTGCCTCTAAGTTACCTTAATTTTAAATGTAACCTAGATACATAATCAACCTAAAGTTTAATAAATTAAATATTTGATAAAAATTGAGAAATGTGCGTTACAGATTGTTTAATAAATTAAATATTTGATAAAAATTGAGAAATGTGAATTAGAGATAACAAATACTCCCTCTGCCCGCTTATAAGGTATCAATTTCACTATTTTTGGCCTCCGCTTCAAAGGTATCAATTTCCTCTATTTAGTAAAAAAAGTACATAATATGACCCACCACTTCTCTCTAATACAACTACTCACTTTATCTATAATAATAATACTCCTTAATCCACGTGCAAAAAGCAAATAAAGACCTTAGAACGGTCCACGTGCAAAACGCAAATGGTTAAGCGAACGGAGGGAGCAATAAATTCTACTAAAAAAAGTGATACATGTTGATGAAAACTGATATTGATAGATGTTGACGAAAACTTATATCTTGAACAATTTGTAGTATAAATATAAAGTAATATTCCATTATAATACATATTGTTATGATTTTTATATATGTGAGATGTGCTAAAATATAATTATTACATAAGTAGAATATGTTATTTTTGTATTTGTAATTAAAATAAGATATTCTAAGAGTATAGTGGATAATGCGTTAAAATATGTTATTAAAGTGCTATATTATACGGTAGTTAATTACAAACAAACTTAAAGTGCATACAAACACAACTTACTTATAAAATAGGGTAAACATTTCTGTCCATATTTTAGACATTCAAAATTTTATAAAAACAATGTATTAATCCATTTAAGCAATATTTAACCTTGTAATTTAGGGCATGATGTTTTAGATTTATAATTTTAAATGTGATTTAGGCATAATGTTTTAAGTTTATAATTTTAAAGGTTAGGATTTATATTTTAGATTTAAAGTTTTCTTTATTAAAGGATAAATTAGTAAACTTAATTTTTTTAATAATATATGAATATAGTATGAATGGATATATATTTTGGACATTTAGCATCACCCAAACCTATTATAATTACAAACAACCATAACTTACTTATAAAATAAACATATTTTAAGTAATTAATTAACTCGTCATATCCATTTTACTAAAAAGTACCCCAAATTAAAGTAATTTCCACCGGGCGTATCTCCCGCCAAATATGTAAACCCTAATTAAAATGACCCTTTTCCCCCTCTTCAAATTTTCATATTTGCCTCCCTCATTCAATGGTTACGCAGCTCTTCAACAATTAACTCTCTCTCTCTCTATTGGACGAAGCTATACTGCCTACTCACTCCAACCCTTCAAGCTGCATCTTAGGGGTACTGATTTTGCATTTTAGTTTATTTTACTTTTCTTTTTAATTTCTGTTGTATTGAAATTTGGCAGTGTAAGAGGAATGTGTTTTGTATTTATCTATTTCTGTGAACCTCTCAGCAGCTTCGTTTTCATGGTATACCAGATTTTGCAGAATAAATTGAATACCGTGATAATTGAAAAAATGTTGAAATCGATTTATGGGATTTTTATATTAGCAAATTTAGAGAGGAATGTTCATTCTAATCCTACAAGTTCACATGTCTCCTGGGTCAAGCTTAATTTTGAAGTAAGATTTTGAAGCAAAAGCACACTAATTTGTGTTCTATGAGAAGCATAAGATAGCAACAAAATCTTATTCTCCTTACAGCGAAGTATGACGAATTTATGTGGTTCGGAGTGAACTATGATGCTTGGGGTAGTTTCAGATTTGCTTGTGGTTTTCATTTATGCAAACTCTTCTTTTATCATTTGGGGATAGGTGGGTAGGATTAGTTGTACTTTTGATCAAACATGAGAAGTAACCTATGAAGTGGAAAAAACCAAGAGTTAAAGCTTCTTTTCGCCAATTTCTTTGATGAGTATCAAACATTGTATATAGTTAAAACGAAAATTCGGATAAATGATCTTCTTGATTGGGTTCTATATCTATCCTGTATATATTTGCTTGGCACCGACTTCTTATGCCTATTTTATTATATATTTGACAGTGACCTGTTTAGTGATTCCAATACCTTCTCCTTCGAAATATTTAATTAGGCAGTAAAACCATGATCTTTATCTCTGTTCTAGGTAACCTTCTTAACTGGACAAGATGACTGCACAATTTGCTCAAAAAAATTAGAGTCGTAGAATGCTTCAATAGTCCACCAATCAAGTAGAATGACAAAAAGAATCAATGTCAGTCAATTAAAACAACGGAAAAAAACAAGAAAGGAAAGGAAAGAAAAGAAATAAATTTAATGGCATAAAGAAATAATTTTGCTGCTTTCTCTCACATTTTATATCAATGCAAACTAGAGTTTGAATTAGCTGACTTATTTCACATTCTGTATAGATGTTAAGCTCACAGCAAGAAGAGGATGGTTGCAATGGAATCTACAATACACAAGATTCCCCATCACATACGACGAATGCAAGGTCCACATTAAAGAGGAAAGAAATGGAAGAAAGGTCAGATATATGGGATCTCTTTGAGAAGATTCGAGATGAGGGGGGCTGCGTCACCTCAGCTAAGTGCAATTACTGTGATAGAATTTATAAATGTCATAGAGAAAAAAGTGGAACTCCATCACTTCGATGTCACATGGATGCATGCATGAAGGATCATCCCGATGAACAAACTCATCTTACATTATCAAAGACCAGCAATCAGGAGAGTACCTCTAGGAAAATTGAGTTTGATAGAATTAGGAAAGCAATTGCACGCTAGATAATTGTTGATGAATTGCCATTTAAGTTTGTGGAAGGGGAGGGGTTCAAGGGATTGATGAGAGAACTGTGTCCTAGGTTTGAAGTTCCTTCTCGATGGTTGGTTGCACGGGATTGTTATCAGCTGTATGTCAATGAGAGGACTAAATTGAAGTCTTTTTTGGAAGA
Organism: Pogostemon cablin; assembly: GCA_023678885.1. Taxonomy (NCBI): domain Eukaryota; kingdom Viridiplantae; phylum Streptophyta; class Magnoliopsida; order Lamiales; family Lamiaceae; genus Pogostemon; species Pogostemon cablin. The sequence goes on from CM042983.1 coordinate 5,063,873, forward strand.
TAATTGTCAAAGAGTTAGTCTTACCGCCAATACATGGACTTCTTTGTAAGGAATTAGCTACATGTGCATTACTGCCCACTTCATTGATAATGAATGGAATTTACATAGGAAAATTCTGGACTTCGTCCCTGTTACAAACCGTGATGACATTGGTAAGTCACTAGAAAAATGTGTTCTTGATTGGGGGTTAAAAAATGTGTTCACCATCACTATAGATATTGCTAGCTCAAATGACTCAGTTGACGAAATTGTATCAAAGAGATTGGTGAATTGGGGGGATAGTGTGGCAAATGGCAAATATATTCACATGAGGTGTGTCACACATGTAGTTAATTTAATGGTTGTAGAAGGCTTGAAACATGTGAACCCTTCAGTGGAGAGGGTGAGGAATGCTGTGAGATACATTAGAATTTCCCCAGCAAGACTTAGAAAATTCAAAGAATATGCGGATCGTGAGGGGATAAAAAGCAAGTGTTCCTTGTGTTTGGATGTGTTTACAAGGTGGGATTCCACGTATGTGATGTTAAAAACAGCAGTAATTTTTGAGAATGCATTTGAGAGGTATGAACGAGAAGAATTGAGTTATGTGGCTGATTTAGGGAAGGATGCGGTTCCATCTTCTTATGATTGGACTTGTATTCAGAAGCTTTCAGGTATTTTGGAGCACTTCTATGAGATGATGCTGCGTTATTCAGACCCATTACATGTCAATTCTACCTCATTTTTTAGTGAGATTAGTGATTTATGTTATTACTTTGATGAATGGACAGCTAGTGATGATATTTTAGTGAAGAATTTGGGTGAGTCAATGGAATTGAAATTTGACAAATATTGGGGAGAGCCGGAAAAAATGAATAAAATTATTTTCTAGTCCAGTGTTTTTGACCCACGGGAGAAGTTTGGGTTTGTAGAGTCTTGTTTAAATCAGATGTATGGGGATGAAAACGGTGGAAAAATACTTGTAGTTTTGAAGGATGAACTTTTGAAGCTGTTCAAGGAATATGCACAAAAATACCAGCAGAGTAATGATGCAAATGCAAGTGAAAGCAGTGACCTCTCGAGATCTAGCTTGCGTACTTTTTCAGATTTCTATTCTGGAGTGCGATTTAGAGCCAAGTATAAAAGGCTAAAAATGGAGATTGAAAAAAAAACCGAATTAGAAGTTTACTTGAATGAAAATATTATAGAGGGTCCTGAGAATCTAGATTTGCTAAAGTGGTGGAAAAATAAATCTGAATTCTTTCCCATTCTTTCTAAGATGGCTCGTGATATCTTGGCCATTCCCATCTCAGCTGTTGTATTGGAGGCCACATTTAGTACTAGTGGGAGTGTACTAGATGAGTTTAGGAGCTCTTTAACTCCAAAATTAGTAGAGGCATTGATATGTGGAAAAGATTAGCTTCGCCATTCAGAGATCACTACAGGAGTTGAAGAACAAATAGATGAGCTAGAGAATTTTGAGAGAGGTAATTCTGAATTTTTTTAACCATCAGTAAATGCTTTTATATATCGATCTGCTTGATATTGACAAGTTATAATTTGTTATAACATTGTATTGCACTCCTATTACATATTTCAGAGTTGCCTTCTGTTGGAATTGGACAATAAATGTCAAACACTACAAACTAGAAGAAGGTGGAGATTAAGGTGAGGACTTTTTGTTGGTTCTTCCTTTTGTGGTGTTATTGAGACTATTTGTTGGTTTTATTATTTACATTGTTACTTTTTTCCATGGAATTAGAATGAGTAATTAATGTGTCTAAAACAGGGCACCTGAGATGAAAAATGAGATTTTTAAATCTACAACATTGGATCGAACAACAAAACTACAAAACATGTTTTCATCATATGTGATATGGCATTTTCTATACTTCTTTCATTCATCATATTTTACACCATTAGTTATATACTTTATTCATAAAAGAGAATTACCGTAAAATATAATTATTGCATTCAAAATATATGCTTTCTAAAGAGATTTGAGGAAAAGATGAAATATTGTATTAAATGATGTATGATATATACAACTACAAGTGTGTTAAAGTTTAGAGGGAAACCGATGTGGGATAGTATACATATACAAACATACAATCCTAATACGCCCCCTCAAGACGGCGGGCGGAAGACAACGCCGATCTTGGACATGAGAAGCTCCAATCTAGGTCGAGAGAGAGACTTGGTTAGAGCATCAGCAAGTTGGTCAGCAGAGGCAATATGTGCAACACGTAGATGAGAAGATTGAACAAGATCACGAACAAAATGATAATCAACAGCTATATGCTTCATTCTGGAGTGAAACACAGGATTTGAGCTCAGATACTTTGCCCCTATATTGTCACAGTAAATCACAGGAGGGGCTAAGGATTGAGGAACACAAAGTTCTGCAAGAAGAGAGGATGTCCATTGGAGCTCAGCAGCAGCATTGGCAACGGCACGATATTCTGCCTCGGTTGAGGAGCGGACAACGGTGCGTTGCTTCCGAGAGCGACAAGAAATGGGATTAGATACCAAGAACACAACATAAGCTTCAGTGGAGGCCCTGTCATCAATGCTGCCAGCCCAATCAGCGTCAGTGAAGCAATGAAGTGTGAGAGGAGTATCACAACGAAGCAGCAGAGAGCAACAGCGGGTGCCATTTAAATACCGTAGAAGTCGTTTAACGGCTCCCCAATGAGAGACAGTAGGAGCATGCATGAATTGAGACAGTTTGTTGACGGCATAGGCAATGTCAGGGCGTGTAAGCAACAAGTATTGTAGACAGCCAAGAGCTTGCCGATAAGTTGTAGCATCAAAATGATCAGTGCCGTCCTGTAAAGTAAGCCTTGCACCGGCGGCAATAGGTGTGGAAACAGGCTTCGCTGCTAACATATTGAATCGAGCAAGCAAATCTGTCAAGTATTTCTGTTGGGACAGGTGACACCCTTTCGAGGAATGTTGAACTTCCACACCTAAAAAGTATGAGAGAGGGCCAAGGTCCTTGATAGAAAAATGAGTGGCAAGTTGTGAAGCAAATTGTTGGAGAAAAGACTTGTCATTTCCTGTAAGGACTAAGTCATCTACATACACTAGAAAATATGCTATAACATTATTATGATTATAGACAAATAAAGATGCATCAGATTTGGTACATCGAAAACCAATAGAGACAAGGAAAGAGTGCAGTGCAATGTACCAGGTGCGCGGATCTTGTTTTAAACCATAAATAGATTTATGAAGTTTGCAAACGTAAGAGGGGTGATTAGAATCAACAAACCCTGGCGGCTGACTCATATACACTTCTTCAGAAAGGGTGCCATGTAGAAAGGCATTGTTCACATCAAATTGGTGAATAGGCCATTTTCTGGAAACAGCAATGCTCAAAACGACACGAATAGTGGCTGGCTTAACAACTGGACTAAATGTTTCATGGAAATCAATTCCAGGGCGTTGATGAAACCCTTTAGCCACAAGTCTTGCCTTGTATCGCTCAACAGAACCATCCAATTTTCGCTTGACACGGAATACCCATTTGCATCCAATGATGTTGTGGGACTTAGTTGACGGAACAAGAGTCCATGTGCCATTTCTAAGTAGAGCTTTGTACTCCGACGCCATCGCATCACGCCAGTGAGGAATTGATAAGGCCTGAGGGATAGAATTAGGTTCAATATCGGAAGTGAGAGTGGTAGAATAACCATACCTGGGATTGGGTTTGGTAATGTTATTTCGAGAGCGAGTGACCATGGGATGATGAATAGGTGGTGGTGGTGAAGGCGAGCGAACAGGCTCATCCTGCAGGCGTGCAAGCTCAAACTCCGATGATGGCGGGATGGATGAAGGTGTAGATGTATTATGGTCGTCAGGTAGGAGAGATGGTGGTGACATGGAGCTTTGTATAGGAGGGGGCTGAGGTATAGGTGCAGGTGGTGGCGGAAGTGAGGCAGTGAGGTGTGGTGTGGAGAGTTGTTTAAAAGGGAAAACATCTTCTGTAAAGATAACATGACGTGAGGTATAGACTCTTGTTTGCCTAATTTGTAGCACTCACGAGCAAGAATACTCGATCGTTGTAGTAGTATATCCCAAGAAAAATTATCAATCCAATAAGGAGTTATGTTCGGACTAGCACAATACGTGAGCTCATGTTCATGTTGTTTTTGTAAAGATGATCGGGGGTTTTGAGATTGGATAACAACTAAAACAAGAAGCAAGTAAATAAGATAACAAATAAGATAAATGACAAGTAAAGAAAATGGGTGCTAAAGTTCAAGTATGGAAAAACATGGGATTAGAAACATCCAAGCACACTCGATTCATATTATCATGCAAAAGGAATTCAACTCAATTGATGTAGACTAAGGGTGATCACGAATGTATCCTAAGCTCCCTTTCGGGTTACAAAGGTTGTTGATCCATTTTAGACTCCCAAAAGCACTTAAGATCAAAGCCCAACATTAACCCCTTCCATCTAGGTACTAGTTAGATTAAACTCTCCCTTTTTGTGTACTAAGGCCAACGAATGGATTGGTTCCCCTCATTGAATTCAAATATCCTTTCGGTCAAACCCAAACTCAATGTCTATTCATGCCTTCCTAATACTATAGAGGGTCGTTTCCGTCTCACTCCAAGCAATACATACATGAACATCATGATAGCATTTAATTACCACAAATAATCCATTGATCAACAATCCATTAAACCAATAAACATTCATGAATAACAAACCATGCCATCACAACATCAAGACAATTAAACTCCATGAATAGAAATCAACATCAATTAAATCAAAAACCAATTTAATCCACATGATAATATAAATCTAATATGCTCTTCATATTCCTAATCCCACTAGAGGGATTAGCCTAACATGATAAAAGTAATAAAACAAATAAATGATTCATTACAAATACCCATAGTCTTAGATCTAAAGAAATACAAAATGAATGGATTCTTCCCTATCAATTTCTTGAAGAGAATCTTCTATTCTTCTTGATCTCCACCTCTAGCTCTTGATTCCTTGAGATCTCTCACACCCAATGGAAGGGATGAAGTTTTGATGGAGAATTAATGGAGATGATGAAGATGGATCAAAATGGATGAAGATGGATGAAGATGATGGTGGAAAAATGGAAGAAATAGTGTGTGATGTGTGTGTAGAGGATGGGAATTTCGGATCTCTTTTGCCAATTGTTGAATAAAGGGGTATTTATACCCCTTTGGAGGCTTCTAGAAGGATCTGGAAATTTCTGCAGGAAAATACACAACACGAGTCGTGTTATGCAACACGGCCACGAGGTGGCCGTGTTGTGTCTTCTGATGCTGCCGCACGGCCTCGCCTTACAGGGCCGTGTTACGCAACACGGCTCGTGTGCTGCAACACGAGTCGTGTGTTGTAACACGGGCACAGGGTGATCGAGTTGGCTCTTCTGATGTCGTCACACGGCCATTTCTTACAGGGCCGTGTTGGCGACACGGCTCGTGCTCCCGACTCGACTCGTGCAACTGGACACGACCTGAAGTTGCCCGTGTTGAGTGACTAGATGTCGCCGCACGACCAACTCTTACAGGGCCGTGTTGGCTACACGGCTCGTGTGCTGGCTCCTTCATTTCTTTACTGTTTTGGCTCGTTCTCCCTCTTTTCAACTCCGAATTGAGATCAGCTTTTTCCTACATCTTCCTTATCATGTTTAGCATCTAATAAAAAGTGAAAATCTTAAGTTTAAGCTCATTCACACACATTTCAATAAAAATACCAAACACAACCAAATAACATATAAAATACGGATAAAATAATACGAAAACACATATAAAAAGACACTAAAATCTAGGTGAAAATAGCTCTAATCAACTCTGTGAGTGGTGATATCCAAACATAAGTAGGCACTCTGTGTTAAGGAATAACCAACAAAGACACATGGAGCGGAGCGAGGAGAGAGTTTATGAGTAGTGTATGGGCGAAGCCATGGATAAGATGTGCAGCCGAAGGTGCGTAGTTTAGAGAGATTAGGCTGTTTTTTGTATAATTTTTCATAAGAGGACATCATATTCAGATTCACTTTGGGAAGCCTGTTAATGAGATAAACAGCAGTAGAGATGGCATAAGGCCAGTATTTGAGAGGCATAGATGCATGATGGAGAATAGCAAGTCCGGTGTCAACTATATGACGATGTCTCCTTTCGGAGAAACCATTGTGTTCAGGAGTGTGTGGAGGTGTAGTAAGGTGAGTAATACCATGATGTGTGAGAAATGGACGAAGAGCAAGATACTCACCACCATTATCGGTGTATAGAGTGCGAATGCGAGTGTTATGATAGTTTTCAACTAAAGCTTTAAATGCAGTAAACGTATGAAGAACATCAGATTTCCGTTTTAGAGGATAGAGCCACACATATCTTGTGTAATGATCAACAAAGATAATGTAATACTTATATCCATCAAAAGACAGAACTGGGGATGTCCAGACATCAGAGAATACTAATTCCAAAGGTTTAGAAGAATGTAAACTTGATTCATCAAATGGCAGTTTATGACTTTGAACACACCGACATGAATCACAAGAAAAACTAGAAGTTTGAGAATAAGTTGTGCAAAAGTTGGACAAAACATGAGATAATATTTTTGGGGAGGGATGACCTAGACGAGAATGCCACACATATGTGGAATCACGTTTAGAATGTAGAGCATGAGGTGAAGCAGAAATAGAGTTGAGCGATGGCCAAATGTAGAGTCCGTTAATGCGCGGGCCCTGCAGGATTAGTTCCCCTGTTTGCAGATCCTTCACCTGAAAGAAAGATGAATGAAAGATGATAATAACATTATTTTGGTGACATAGCTGAGCAACTGATAAAAGATTGGTGGATATAGCAGGGACAACAAGAGAGTGATGAAATTTTAAATTAGATGCATGTGGAATGTTAAGGTGACCAGTGTGTGTGATAGATAAACGAGTACCATCACCAACATAAGAGAGTCAAGACCATCATATGGCGTGTGGAGGGACAAGTTTGCGAGATCGGTAGTGACATGATGTGAGCACCCAACCTGAAGATGACGGCGTAGACACAGCAGTGTGGGCAGATGAAGAGTAGTAAATAGGCATGTGTGCAGGATGCCCAGAGGAAGCAGCGGAGTGGGAGGAAAGGTCAGGGCATCGTCTAGCGGAGTGGCCGAAAATTCCACAAAGTTGACACTTGCCTTGATAGCCAGTACGGGTTTGAACCATGTGTTGTGCCGGCGGCAAGGTGCTGCGATGTTGATGGCGTTGCGGGGCTGATGCAGAGCGATTTCCAGATCGTCCAGAGAAATTTGATTGTCTTCGTGTGGCAGCAAAAGCAGTGGCTGGAACCGCTGACTGAAGTGTTGTTTGTCCAAGTAATTGAGATTCAACACTAAGGAGTTTTTCATGAAGATCGTCGAAGGAAATAGGAGAGTCTCGAGCTTGAATTGCAAAAGCAATATCTCTGTACGAGTCATCTAAACCATTGAGAACTTTAATTACTAAATCCTCTGAATCTGTGGTCACACCCAATAGAGAGAGCTCATCAACAACTCCTTTAATCTCTAGCATATAATCAGTGATGGATTTGTTCCCTTTTAAAGGGTTGTGGATTTTATTTTTCAAGGAAAAGATACGCCCCCTTGACGACTGCCCATAGATCATGGACAACGTCTTCCAAGCTGCATGAGATGTAGAAGCTGAGGCAATAAGAGAGATGAGATTCGGACTGATCGATCCAATAAGAGCACTCAATATGAGTTGATCTTGACGAATCCAATATGTATATTGAGGATTCAGTGTAGTGGAGTTCTTGTCGCCAACAGTAGCGGCTGGAGAAGGAAAGGATCCGTCTACGAATTTGAAGAGATCGTAGCCGGAGAGAAGAGTTCGTAGTTGAAAGCTCCAGGGAATATAGTTGTTGGAAGTAAGTTTTAAGGGGGCTTGAGATGCAGTGTTGAAAGCAACAAGAGTGGGAATGTCACCATTGTTGGTAGGTAGAGTTGTCTCGGTGGCCATTGAAGGTAATAACAGAGAAGAAAGTCAAAAAATTGAAATGAAAGTAATAGGGGCGGCTGATAGGATTGGCAGGAAGAAAAAAAATCAAAAAGTAAAATGAGAGGGATAGGTGGTGGCTGATAGGGTTGGTAGGGAAAAAAAAACTCAAAAAGGTGTTAACCTTTCTGCTCTTGATACCATAAAGAGATTTGAGGAAAAGATGAAATATTGTATTAAATGATGTATGATATATACAATTACAAGTGTGTTAAAGTTTAGAGGGAAACCGATGTGGGATAGTATACATATACAAACATACAATCCTAATACTTTCATCTTAGAACATAATATCTTCCTTTTATTACAGTATCACCCATCATCAATACGGTGTCGCTTATGAATTGATAAACCTAAATGATGGGAATTCTGCCCAAGTATAAGAAAATTAAATACATAATCTCTTGCATCATTATTCTCTTATTTATCAAACCTTGGGGAAAAAAAACGACTAATTAACTTAGGAGGAGAGCTGTTGATAAAGCTGTGGAGAGAGTCGAGGAGAAAGAAGGACTTGAAGAGGTTTGACTTTAGGGAGAGCAATTCCCACCCCTTCTGCCATGTCAACAAGTTCATCCATGGGGGTGGACACGTGGAAGCCCTGGAGCAAACGGGCAAGAGTCAACTCTATGACTTGCAGTCCAAACATCATCGCAGGGCACATCCTCCTCCCAGAACTAAACGGAATGTACTCGTGGCACTGCCCTCCAAAATTCACGTCACGGCTCTCCTCCAGGAACCGCTCGGGTCGGAACTCCTCCGGGTCGGCCCACACCTTCGGGTCCCGGTGCAACTTCCACAGGTTCACGATCAAACGGGTGCCCTTCGGAACGTAGTATTTTCCGACGTGGCAGTCCTGGGTGGCCTCGTGGGGCCCCGCCAATGGGCCCGGCGGGTACAACCTTAGGGTTTCCTTGTAAACGGATCGCAGGTAATGGAGGTTGTTTATGTCGGGTTCTTGGACCCATCTATCTCGCCCGATAGTGAGATCCAGTTCGTTTTGGACTTTCTCCAAGGCCCTTCGATTGTTTAGTAGTAACGATAATGCCCAAGTTAAAGTCAATGCCATGCTTTCGGATCCAGCCAGTGTTAGCATCTGATACACGAATTAGTAATATCTATCTTATAACTTTTAACTTTGATATTGGGTAAATTAGCAACACCTTCCTCTAGAATTGTAAAAAAGGCAGGAACCCTTTTTAGTTTAGACACCAAAATTACTCTCCACTCTTTAGTTTTATTAGGATTTTTTTTATGTAACAAAGAGTGAGCTACTTAGATATTTTATAGAATAATAAATTAATAATTTCCAAAAATAAACTTATAATTTATTTCCAACCTACTCTACTCATATTATCAAATTAAGAATTGTTTGAAGAATGAAAATATAAAGAATTTGATGGAGCATAATAAAAATTTGATTCTTTAAATTTAAAAATCCTCTCTATTTTATAAAAATTCTCTTTATATTTCAAAGAATCTTTTGGATAGGCTTTTGACACCCTACCCAACATAAACTCTCAAGTGACAACTACATCAACTCATTATAATATTTAGGGCCTGCCTGACATTTTGAGGGCTCTTGATAGATTAAAAAAGTGAGCCCTTTGTATCTTTATTACTCCCTTCCCATTCCATGCATATATTATCCCCTTTCTTTTTTTTTATTTGTTTTATATTTATATTAATATTTTAAAAAATAAAAATGACTAATACCATAACCTCAAATGTTATATTTAATTTCATGATTATTGGCATTCATCTTTAGCATTCATGATATAATTTATAATTTATGATTTATTTATTTTATTTAAAATATCAAATTATTTTAAAAGTTAAAAAAAGAAGGAAGTAGAAAAGTCAATTTTTATCCGTGAAAAAATAAGTGTTCGCACTCGTACAGAACATGAAGACTATTAATATATAAAAAAACTTTAAATTATGTTTCTCATCCCAAAATTTACTCCATAATTTTTATTTTTGTCCATCTTAAAAGTTATGCCAAGTTTCAAATGGCAATTCACGTAATATCATAATATTATAAATTATCACTTTATTTTACCTTAAATAACCTTTCATATTTTTCTTATTAAATTACACTAAATACCCATCATTTACCTCACTTTATAAACTCAAAAAAAAAAAATTAATCTTTACCGATACTTCACTAATTATTGGAACATTATTAAATTAGATTTTTTAAATACAATTTATTTTATTAATAAATTTCATAAAAATATATAACTTAATTATTAAAAATACAATATATATATATATATATATATATATATATATATATATATATATATATATATATATATATATAATTATGTATTTTGTAGAGCCCCTGACTATCGCCCACGAGGACATGCCTCAAGGCCGGGCTTGATAATATTCCAACAATTATTAATATTATTATTTTAAAAAATTCCTTACAATTTCTTTGGTTCAAAAATACAGGATCCTGTCCTGTGTAATATCATCCTAACACGTAACATCACAGTAAATAAATAATCTAATTAATAATAAAAATCAAGAATGTTAAATGACAATTTTATTTAGAAGTTTAAATTAATAGAGAGGTGATTCGTTGAATACTTAATTAAATCACTCTTAAAAATACTAATAATTAATGTATGCCCTATTTAAAATAAAGTTTTAGACCAAAATTTTGAACTACATAAATTTGCTTTAATTTTCAGAAAAATGAATAAAATTAGTTGAAGTAGAAATAGAGAGCAAGAGTTAAGTTTTGTTTACCAGCATAGTGGCCTTGATGACAGTCTTCTTGTCATAACCAGACAGGGATTGGTTAGTAGGTATAGCTGACATCATCACATCCAAGAAATCAGATGCATCATCTGTGCTCGAATCTGTCTGAATTCTTTCTTGATACCAATCTTCCAACACTTGATCCAAATCCTTAAAACTCTGTTTCATTCCTTTGATGTATCCCCCAATGTCCAACCATTCCAGTGATGGGATTACATCTGACCAAACAAACACACCACTAAGATGAAGTGCTCTCTTCACTGCTTCTGTGAACTCCCAATCTCTGTCCACTCCTTTGCTGCCACATCACACATTATATATACTCTTAGAGACAGAGGAGTGTGTGTGTGTGTATGTGGGGGGGTGGGGGGGGGGGGTGTTAAAGGTGTATTTGGTTAATGTAGACTTACTTCCAGATTGAGAACCTCTTTCCAACAATCATCCTTATAGTTGTATTGATTGTCACATACTCAAACCAACTGCACATAGGAACAACCTTGTTTGAAACATCATCTGTGGATGTTGACAAAGAGTGCAAGTCTTTAATGAAGTGGTCCACTTCGGATGCCCGAACGTGGCTCATGCTGGCTAGCCGACGAGCCGTGAAGAGCTCGATGGTCACCATTTTTCGGACGTCACGCCAGTAGGTTCCGTATGGAGCCAATGCGAAACCGGCTCCATCGTACCCTACGTATTTAGTGAAGGCCATGTTCGGCCGGTTGGCGAACGCTCTATCATTTGTGGTGAAACATTCTTTCATTTCTTCCCAATTGCTCACCACGATGCTGTGGTGATTGCCCAAACGCAGGGAGTAAATAGAGCCGTATTTATCGGCCAGGGCTCCGAGGACTCGGGCCGCCGGGGTGTGGCCACGGAGGAGGTGGAGATGGCCGATAACGGGCCATGCACCCAGTGGCTCCGGAGCCCTGGCTAATTTATGAGATTTATATAGGTTGGATTTTGATTTTTTGGTGTAGTAAATGATGAAAAAGGTTGCAATTTGTAAGAAGACACATAGTAGGATATAATCCATTGTAGAGAATTTGGTTTTATGCAATGACCTAGACTAGAACATGGGGTTATTTATAATGCAAATTAGGGTAAGGATGTAATTAGTTAATCATTGAGCATTTTAAAATAAATCCTCACGTTTTTTTTTTATTTTAAACGTACTGATCATGTCGTAATCTTGGGAAAATTAGATTTTGTTAAAGAGTGAACTCAACCTATAATGCTCATAATCTGTTATGGTCTTGCATTTCATTTTAAAACATTTTTATAAAAAATAAAAATGCAATATCTAAAAAATGATAATTAAATATTTGAATTCTTGGAGTGAATCAAATTAATACTGAATTATATGCTGTGATACCCATTTAAAGAATGGAAATCGAAGATGAAATTCAGTGTTATAAACAAATTAGATAATTAGGAGTGCATGCTTTATTGCCAATTGGTCTTTCAATTAATATATTTAAAGTGAGTACAAAATACAAAAATAATTAGATTAATTAATATTTGCATCAAAATATTTATTTTATCAAAATCACGCAAATGTAGCGTTTTAAAAGAACTCCATCTATCTGGTTACTCCACATTTTTCAATTTTGTTCGTTCAAATTCCATATATATGTTAAAAATAATATAATTCACACAATAATAACATAGATATATAAAATAATAATAATAATATAATATTAAAAAATAGCCAATATAACCTTTTAAACTCTATGACTGTGTTTGGATGAATGAATTTGAAGGAGAATTTATAAATTATTATTATCTCATTCTAGCCAATACAACATTTTTTTAGGGATTGTCACATTCTAATATATCCATCATTAAATTCAACATTTATAAATCTAAAATTTCAAATAAATGGATTTTAAATTATGAATTTGATTTTGATGTTCTTTTAGTTGTTTTGGACGAAATATCAATTTTTGACTCAAATCATGTCATTTGAAATTCTTCCGTTGTATAATAAATCATATACAAAAATATAGAATAAAATTAATAAATTAATTTTTTTTTAATTTTGTTTTTTAAAAAATTTCAACTCTTACCACCCAACCTATCCCCAACTCAGCCCATCCCAACACAAAAACAGCATTACCCCTTTCCTATAGTATCTCCCAAGGGCCCCTCAACCCCACCCATATCGCGGTTCCTTTTTTTTTTCAACACTCTTACATGTTTTCTTTTTTTTTTTAAATAATTTTTTGATTAATTAAAAGAGTAAAATTATCTTTATTTGGGATATATTTAGTAATTTAAATATGTAAATTTTAATTTTACGTTTAGTAATTGGGGTTCGTCTAGCAATTCCAGGTACAAATAGCCACATATACAAATTCCACGAAATAATAAATGTGAAATTGCTGTGTCGAAACGTGTTATTCATGTCAAGGATTGGGTGATTCGCTTTGTTACGTTTTCTTTTTTACTTTTTAATTATTTTATTATTAGTGAGAATCAGTCTTGTCTAAATGAATTTGATGAACTTCACGTGACACACTGCCAGTTACATAAAAAAAAAATATTTATAAAATAAAATAAAATAAAATAAAATTCACCTAAACACTTGCAATTGCAATTACCTTTAATCGGTTCTAAAAGAAACCGATTAATTTATCAAAAATATTCTCACAAGTAACTGAATTAGGAGTATTTATTTGTTGTCGCAATAATCCTTAAAATATTCAGTGACAATCATTTATAAATATAAATAAATTGTTGGGAAATATTTAATGTTAAGAGTGTCTTACGGGGGTGATTTCTTCGAAAAAATAAGAAATTATAACATTTTAATGAAAATAATGTCTAATTAAAAAAAGCGACAAATTTTCAAATAATTTAATTTATAAATAATTAACATATATAAATTAAAAAATGAATTGGTCTTTTGTGTCATTGCACAAGGTGTATAAATATATAATATTTTATTATAAATAATATACACTTTAATTAATAAGAATATAATTTTTATCATTGAAAATGTTAACTGAATAGAATATATAAATATTTGAATAAAAAAATTAAAATTTTCTCTCGAAAAATTAAATGTATAAATTCTTATATAAAAGAATATAAAGGGTACAACTTTAAAAAAATGTTGAATTTGGAAGCACGATAAGACACGTAAATTTTAACCATAAGAAATTAAGCACTCTTGTAAAATGTATTTATGATAGTATCGACCCATTATTAGAATGCAAATTATATGTAAAATATACATATTGGTAGTTGAATTACTCTTATTTTTATAATAATCATATTATAACATCAAAAAATTATATGTTAATGTATCATTAATTATATTTTAGAACACATGCTTTGATTACTAATGAAAATACTTTACCTATATATATAACATCATATTTAATACATTTCTAAACCCGTAGCACGGTTAGACTTTTTCATTAAAAAAAATTATAACAACTCTAATAAAAAGTTATGATACTTATATCTTTATAATGTAAAAAAATATAGCTGATCTATTAATTAATTTAATTATTTTTATTTCAAATATATATAGAAGAGGGTTATTGCGACCACCATTCCAAAAAAGTGCACCAATTATTTAATTTATTTTTTGTTATTATTTTTTCATGCAATAAATGTTTATGCATATTTATGTTACTTAACAGTTAACCCCAAACAAACCCACAAAACAGGAATATGCTTATGCTGCAGTGCTGCACTTACTTGTGGGCATTGATTTTAGAAAATCTAAAAAAAATTCTTAAATAAAAATTTTGGTTCTATATATGAAGTTAAAATAATTATATACTACCACTTTGACTAATTTATAAAATATACTATTTAATTTGAATATCCCTCACCAGTCACCACACACTTATCTAATTATTATATTATTATGATGACAAACAAATAATTCTCAATAGGCATTATATTAAACTTTTACAAAGTTTTTGAGTGATATCATCAACGTAATATTTTCATTATATTGTCGAAAATATTCAATTTATGTGGCCATATATATGCCCTGTGACAATGTTGAACGTAGGAATCATGTTCAATTTAATTAAACACAAACATCCTTATAAACCTGATTTAGATAACTTATTATTTGAATCTTGATTTTTTTCTCATCCCAAACCCTCCTCCCCCTTCAAATCCTAATACTAATTATTAAGTGAATCTTAATTTTTTCACTTTCCAATCCTAATATACCCTATATATTGCTACACGTTTAAATTAAAAGACAAAACAAGGCTTATACCGTAAACTCGGTTCACGATATACTAATTTTTACTCCCTCCATCCCACAAAACCCTTCGTACTTTCCTCATTTGTTTATCTCACAAAACCATTCACACCCCAAAAAAGGAAACATCACTTTATCCAACCACCGCAAAAGTTACATTAATTTCAAAATTGTCACAATTTTTTCACACATATATCATTACTTTATACTTTTTTATTACCTAAAAATATTACAATACCCTTTAAAATCAATAAATTTGATCAGAAAGAGCAATTTTTTTTTAAATAACGTGAAAAATAAACGTGAAGTGTTGTATGCTACGGAGAGAGTAATTAATAAAGTCGAGCGTGTATTTGATTATTAGTTGAATTGAAATTAATGATGGAGATTAAGGTGAGGACTTTTCTTTGGCTCTTCCTTTTGTGGTGTTCGAGAGACATTTGTTGGTCTTTATTATTTACATTGTTACTTTTTTTCATGGAATTAGACAGAGTAAATAATTCGTCAGAAAAACAGGGCATCTGAGATTTTCAACAACAAAACTACAAAACATGTTTTCATCGTATATGATATGGCATTTTTTTTAAAACTTATTATTATTGTTACTTTTTTTGTTCTGTGTTTTATTTATTTAATTTTTAGGGATATAATTATAATTTTACTCTTATGATTTAGGACATACTCCCTCTCAGAATTTTTTTGCATAATTCCTTTGTAATTTACAAAAGAAGTGTGCAAAAAATTCTGGGTCGAAGGGAGTAATCTATTCCTAGGGGGTATAATTGTAATTTTATCCTTATGGTTTAGAGTATAATTTATCCCTTGAATTTAGGATATAATAATCATTTAAATATAATAAATTTAAAAATAAAATTAAAAATAATATTAATAAAGGAGCATTAATCAATTAAGAAGGATGAACACTAATTCAATTTCTTCGTCACTCTCTTTACACTACTTCCATACGTCATAATTTACACCATTAGTTATACACTTAATACATAAAAGAGAATAAAGTTCAAGGCTAATTATATTGTACACCCGGGTGCACCTTAACATAGGGTGCACCTGGGTGCACCCTAAGATATACAAATATAAATAAAAACATATACAATTATGAACAAAAATGTATACAATTTAATTGTTAGTTTTTTTAATGAAAAATTTAGTATAAAAAAATACAATTATTAAAAAACATGTATACACTATTGAATAAAAAATTATACACATATGGATGCTAATTTTTTTAATGAAAATTTAATATGAAAAAAATATACAATTATTAAGAAACACATATACAAAATAGAATAACATGTATTATATAAAATGGAATAAAAAGATACATATATGAATGCACCATAGTAGCCGGTGCACCTATTATCAACTCAAAGTTTAATTATTGCGTTCAAAATTTATACTTACAAGTTACATCTTAGAAGATAACATCTTCCATTAATTAAAGTACCACCATCATCAATATGGTGTCGCTTATGCATTGATAAACCTAAATGATGGGAAATCTGCCCAAGTACAAGAAAATTAAATACACATACCACCAGTAAACATGGTTTCTTGCATCATTATTCTCCTATTTATCAAACTCGAAAAAAAATAAAAAATAAAAAATGACATAATTAATTTAGGAGGAGAGGTGTTGATAAAGCTTTGGAGAGAGTCGAGGAGATAGAAGGACTTGAAGAGGGTTGACTTTAGAAAGAGCAATTCCCACCCTTTCTGCCATGTCAACAGGTTCATCCAAGGGGGTGGACACGTGGAAGCCCTGGAGCAAACGGGCAAGAGTCAACTCTATGACTTGCAGTGCAAACATCATCCCAGGGCACATCCTCCTTCCACAACCAAACGGAGTGTACTCGTGGCACTGCCCTCCAAAATTCACACCACTTCTCTCCTCAAGGAACCGCTCGGGTCGGAACTCCTCCGGGTCGGCCCACACCTTCGGGACCCGGTGCATCTTCCACAGGTTCACGATCAAACGGGTGCCCTTCGGGACGTAGTATTTTCCGACGTGGCAGTCCTGGGTGGCCTCGTGGGGCCCCGCCAGTGGGGCCGCCGGGTACAACCGTAGGGTTTCCTAGAAAACGGATCGCAGGTAGTGGAGGTTGTTTATGTCGGGTTCTTGGACCCATCTATCTCGCCCGATAATAAGATCCAGTTCGTTTTGGACTTTCTCTAAGGCCCTTGGATTCTTTAGTAATAACGATAATGCCCAAGTTAACGTCACCGCCATGCTTTCGGATCCAGTCAGTGTTAGAATCTGATGCACGAATTAATTAGTGAATATCAGAAATTTAAAAATGCAAATTTCATCAAGTAATTTTAATTCTGTTTCGGACTTAAGATAAAATTAGTTGAAGTGAAAATACCAGCATAGTGGCCTTGATAACAGTCTTCTTGTCATAACCAGACAGGGATTGGTTACTAGGTATAGCTGACATCATCACATCCAAGAAATCAGATGCATCATCTGTGCTCGAATCTGTCTGAATTCTTTCTTGAAACCATTCTTCCAACACTTGATCCAAATCCTTAAAACTCTGTTTCATTCCTTTGATGTATCCCCCAATGTCCAACCATTCCAGTGATGGGATTACATCTGACCAAACAAACACACAAGTAAGATGCAGTGCCCTCTTCAATGCTTCTATGAACTCCCAATCTCTGTCTACTCCTTTCCTGCCACATCACACATTATATATATACTCTTAGAGACAGAGGATGTAGGAGTTAAAAGGTTGGAGGGATATGTATAGGTTTGTGGACGGGTGTAGGGATTGGTGAGTTGGATGAATAAAGGGTGATAGAAGGAGTTTTGAAGGAAAGAACAAGGTTTGGAATAAAACACACTTTATTAAATTTTTGGTTGGGTACATCTCAAAATGCTACACCATCCACCTATTTATACTATCCAATGGTGGATTCTCAAGCATTCTAGAGAATTCTATATTAATTTTCATCATAATAGTCTAGATAATTCATCTATTTAGTCACATGTCATATTCTAGATCATTCTTATAATTAATTAATAGATTCCTCCACCTTCTAGTTTATTCTACACAATCTCAAACCTTCTAGCATATCATATATTATTCTTGAAGCTTCTATAACTTCTCTAAATCAAGTTTATTATTTCTAACACCCCCTCTAAAACTTGATTTTGCATTCCAAGCATACTTTGTAATCTTGCGAAATCTTCATACTTGAGCGACTTTGCAAAGATGTCGGCTACTTGGTCTTGTGATTTGACGTACTCCACTTGAACTTCTTTCTTTGCAATGCATTCTCTGATGTAGTGGAAGCGAGTGTCTATGTGCTTGCTCCGATTATGAAATACCGGATTCTTTGTCAATGCAATCGCTGACTTATTGTCCACACGAATCCTCGTAGGATTCTCTTGTGTCCATCCGAGCTCTCGTAACAAACTCCTAAGCCATATAGCATGGCAAACACTGGATGTGGCGGCTACATACTCGGCTTCACACGTAGATAATGTGACTATTGGTTGCTTCTTCGACATCCAAGTGAAAGCGGTGTCTTTCAAGAAGAACACAAATCCACTTGTACTATTTCGATCATCATTATCTCCAGCCCAATCACTATCACTATAGCCCACAAGCTCATAGTTATTAGTATTTGAATAAAGTAGGCCATAGTTGAGCGTACCTTTGAGATATCGAAGAATTCTCTTTGCCGCCTTCAAGTGCGTTGTGATTGGATTCTCCATAAATCTACTCACAAGCCCTGTTGCGTAGAGTATATCTGGCCTTGTGCAAGTTAAGTACCTTAGGCTTCCAACCAAACTTTTGAAGAGCGTCGGATCCACTTTTTCTCCATCTTCATGCTTGGATAGTTTACTTCCACACTCCACTGGGGTGTTGATTGCCTTACAATCTTCCATTTTGAACTTCTTGAGGATCTCCTTCGTGTAACCTTCTTGTGTGATGAAGATTCCTTCCTCAAGCTGCTTAACTTCAACTCCAAGATAATATGCCATGAGCCCAATATCCGTCATCTCAAACTCTTTAGTCATGGCCTTCTTGAACTCCTTAAACATCTTTGTATTGTTTTCTATGAATATAAGATCATCCACATACAAGCACACAATTAAGATATCATCACCTTTGATTTTGACGTAGAGGGCATGTTCATGTGGGCACTTGGAGAAACCATTCTCCTCCAAGTACTTGTCAATCCTGCTATTCCATGCCCTTGGTGCTTGTTTTAATCCATATAGGGCCTTCTTCAACTTCAACACCTTTTCTTCTTGCCCTTTCACCTCGTAGCATGGTGGTTGCTTGATGTAGACTTCTTTATCAAGAACACCATTCAAGAAGGCTGACTTCACGTACATCTGATAGATTTTCCATCTATTTTGGGTTGTAAGAGAAATGATTAGTCTGATAGTTTCTAGTCGGGCGACAGGAGCGAAT
The DNA here is from genome assembly GCA_023678885.1 of Pogostemon cablin. Lineage (NCBI taxonomy): Eukaryota > Viridiplantae > Streptophyta > Magnoliopsida > Lamiales > Lamiaceae > Pogostemon > Pogostemon cablin. Next base: position 5,083,351 of record CM042983.1, read on the forward strand.
ACCTCGTCATAGTCAATTCCGGCTATTTGACTATATCCTTTCGCAACAAGTCTTGCTTTGTATCTCTCTACTTCACCCTTGGAGTTCTTCTTTGTTTTATACACCCACTTAACTCCAATGGCCTTGTGATCTTTTGGTAATGTTGCAAGCTCCCACGTATCATTCTTCTCAATGGCCTTAATTTCCTCGTCCATTGCATTTCTCCATCTCTTGCTTTGTGTAGCTTCTTCAAAAGTTACTGGCTCGCAATCAGCAAATAAACAAAGTAAGGTGAGATCCTCTAACCTTTCAGTGTCTTCATAGATCTCATCCAAGCTCCTCACTCTTGATGTTCTTCTTTCATTTAAGAAAGATGGTGGCGAGTCTCCAACTTCTCTTGCTGGTGAGGCGGGTGGAGTCACTGTCTCTTCACTTTCACCTGCTTGCTCTATTTCATCTTCATCTTCAAATTGTGGAGTTACAAAGTTGTGATCATTGATGTCGGAACCGAAATCCCAAGCATCTTTCTCGTTGAACTCCACATCTCGACTTATCACGCTTTTTTTTTGTGAGGGGATTATATAACTTGTAACCTTTAGAGTTAGAGTCATACCCGATGAATATGTATGGCTCACTCTTGTCGTCGAGCTTTTTTCTTATCTCGTCTGCTACGTGAGCATATGCTTTGCTCCCGAATACTCTTAGATGAGTGATTCCAGGCTTTCTCCCACTCCATGCTTCTTGTGGAGTCTTTCCCCATACACTCCGAGTTGGAGAATGATTGGACAGGTACACCGCGAACGCCACTGTTTCTGCCCAAAATTCTTTTGGAAGATTCTTCGTCTTCAACATGCTGCGCGCAATCTCCACTATGGTTCTATTCTTTCTCTCTGCCACACCATTTTGTTGAGGAGATCTTGGAACAGTGAGAGGCCTCTGGATCCCGTTTGCTTCGCAATACGCCATGAACTCATTGAATGTGAATTCACCACCTCGATCGGTTCTCATGGATTTGATTTCTAGCCCGCTCGCCTTTTCAACGACAACTTTAAATTTCTTGAAGGCTTCAAATACTTCTGATTTCTGCTTCAAGAAATACACCCACATTTTTCTAGAAAAATCATCAATGAAGAGTAAGAAATAATTGTTGTTACCAAGAGAACTCGGCTTGATCGGCCCACAAACATCGGCATGGATTGACTCCAACGGCTTCTTTGCTCACGAGATTGACTCCTTTGGGAATGGCCTTCTAGCTTGCTTCCCGAGTATACATCCTTCGCATAATTGGTCGGGATGCTTGATGGATGGTAATCCTCTTACCATTTCCTTCTTTGATAACAACTCCAATCCTCCTAAATTTGAGTGCCCAAACCGTAGGTGCCATAACCAAGACTTATCCTTAAAGCAAGCTTTAAGGCATTTTGCCACATCATTCCGAATATTTAGTAGAAACATTCTATTATTTGACATTGGCACCCTTGCTATCAAATTATTTTCCTTATCTCTTATTGAAAGGTTATAATCCTTCAAGTAAATATCATAACCTTTCTCTAAGAGTTGTCCCAAACTCAAAATATTATTTTTCATGTTGGGCACATAATAAACATTCGAGATAAAATCATGACCTCCATTTTTTAAGCGAATCAAAATTTTTCCTTTTTCTTTCACCGGAATTTTAGATTCATCACCAAATGAGACATTGCCACTTACCGATTCATCCAGCTCCACGAACATGCTCCTTTTGCCACACATGTGGTTGCTCGCTCCCGTATCGAGGTACCAAGTATCATCTTGTCTTTCATTTTCTCCTTTGTACGCCAAGAGCACACTTGCATTTTCTTCCTTCTTGCTCTCAACGAAGTTGGCCTTCTCTTGAACCTTTTGTTTTGCTTTCCAATACTCGGAAGCATAATGCCCAAATCTATCACAATTATAGCATTTTATAGTAGAATTATCGTACCTCGATTTTTGGTTGCTCCTTCCTCGACCAAATACTTTTCTCTCTCCATGATTTCCATAGCCTCCTCGTCCACATCCACGACCTCGACCTTGTCCTTGGCCACAACTTTGATCGCTACTTGGGCCTTCGTCTTTCTCCTTTGCACTCACTTGTAATTTTAACAATTGCTCCACCATTTCTTGCTTTCTTTTTTGTTTCTCTTCATAAGCTTGTAACGAACCCATTAAGAGATCAATTGTCATCTCCTCCAAATTTTTAGTCTCCTCAATAGTCACCACAATATGCTCAAATTTGGGAGTCAACAAACGTAATATTTTCTCCATTATTCTAACATCCCCCAATTTTTCACCATTTCTTTTCATTTGATTAGAGACCGCCAAAACTCTTGTTAAATAGTCCGAAATAGATTCAGACTCTTTCATATGTAGGGACTCAAATTCACCTCTTAAAGATTGAAGGCGTACCTTTTTAACTTGATCGGCTCCTTTGCATGACACTTGGAGCTTATCCCATGCTTCCTTGGCGGTAGTTGCACTCGAAATTTTCTCGAAATCATCATCTCCCAAAGCTTGGTAGATGAGGAAGAGAGCCTTCTTGTCCCTCTTTCTTGAATCTCTCAACTTATCCTTTAGTTGTTGAGATAGTGCCGCATCGTCTTCCGGTTGCTCGTATCCTTTCTCTACAATCTCCCAAACATCATGAGCACCTAGGAGTGCCTTCATCTTGATACTCCAATTATCAAAGTTGCTCTTGTTGAGCAACGGGACTTGAAAGGATTGAAGGTTATTGGCCATTTCTCACAGGAGGATCTTATGGCTCGGATACCACTTTGTAGGAGTTAAAAGGTTGGAGGTGTTGGATTGTATACTAAAAGTCTAGCTTTAGTATGAACAATGTCATAACAATATTTGAAATGAGAATCATATGATCAAATGTTTTTGCATATTATAAATTGTTTATTTATATGTTTGTGCAAAAGTCCATTTACTTTATATTGTAGATAATATGTTGTGCGACAACACGCAGAAGATCATATTATCGGTTTCCTTATAAAGTATAAACAGATGCTCACAACCGAGATAGACGGGGACTATCTATCGGTATGGTTGTAGTGTGGTTTGGTATTAGTTTGTCTTGACTATAGAACCACATTAGTACACTTCTTTGTGTATTGAGTAGGACCGCCTGAGATCGTTCGACTTGTACTGTCTAAATAGAAGAACTTGATCTCTGTTATTATGGATCTTCGTACTCTTAATCCCTATACAATAACCTCGACACGTAAGGCAGTATATATTTCTTTGATTCATCAATGGGTGAGATTTAAATGGATTAAATCAACAAACTCGGTGAGTTGGGAAATAATGCTGTCTCTATGGTGTGTTGTTGATTGTAGAAGGAATTCATGTCCGTCATAGGTTGATGATGTCCCCTAGAGGAGCTCATAAAGTTTATCATGTAAATCTTGCAAGTGGATTAATTTCCGGCATGATAATAAGGTTGAGTGGTACTACTCTCGGATAAGATATTAATTAATTTGAGTTGTCAGTAACTTAATTAATTAATGGACATTGTATATCTTAAACATGGAGAGATTATCGGACTCATAATAAGAAGGAGCCCAGAACCTAATTTGGGATTAGGGTGGCAGTTCAATAATATTTCTTTAGTGGAATGATTTATTATTATTGCTTAAGTATAAGTTTTAGGCTAAACTTGGATACTTAACCAATGGGAGGCCAACACCCTAATTTCTCCTCCTGGTCCCTGTTGTAGTCTATAAATAGCCACCTCAGTAGCCTATTCACATGTATCAAACAAAAACTCACAACATACACAACTTATGTTTGAGAGTAGTAAGGGTGTGAAGGGGCTGCAGATTGAGTTCTCCTTGGTGATCGTTGCCCACACAACGTCAAGGAGAGGCTTAGATATACAACAGAAGATCGGAAGGTCATTTCGCTGTTCATCCTCTACATCAAACCCGGTGGAAGGTAATTCTACTCTTGTTATTCCGCTGCAGTTAGAATTACTTGAAGTCTTAATTGTTCATGTTAGCCTTAAAGATCCGAAACTCCAACAGGAGGGATATGTTTAGATTTGTGGACGGGTGTAGGGATTGGTGAGTTGGATGAATAAAGGGTGATAGAATGAGTTTTGAAGGAAAGAACAAGGTTTGGAATAAAACACACTTTATTAAATTTTTGGTTGGGTACATCTCAAAATGCTACACAATCCACCTATTTATACTATCCAATGGTGGATTCTCAAGCATTCTAGAGAATTCTATATTAATTTTCATCCTAATAGTCTAGATAATTCATCTATTTAATCACATGTCATATTGTAGATCATTCTTATAATTAATTAATAGATTCCTCCACCTTCTAGTTTATTCTACACAATCTCAAACCTTTTAGCATATCATATATTATTCTTGAAGCTTCTATAACTTCTCTAAATCAAGTTTATTATTTCTAACAGAGGAGTGGTTAAAGGTATATTTGGTTAATGTAGACTTACTTCCAGATTGAGAACCTCTTTCCAACAACCATCCTTAGACTTACATTTATCGTCACATACTCAAACCAACTGGACATTGGAACAACAACCTTGTTTGAAACATCACCTGAGGATGTTGACAAAGAGTAAGTCTTTGATGAAGAGGTCCACTTCGGATGCCCGAATGTGGCTCATGCTGGCGAGCCGACGAGCCGTGAAGAGCTCAACGGTCACCATTTTCCGGACGTCGCGCCAGTAGTTTCCGTATGGAGCCAATACGAAACCGGCTCCATCGTACGCTACGTATTTAGTGATGGCCATGTTCGGCCTGTTGGCGAATGCTTTATCATTTGTGGTGAAGCATTCTTTTATTTCTTCCCAATTGCTCACCACAATGCTGTGGTGATTGCCCAAACGAAGGGAATAAATAGAGCCGTATTTATCAGCCAGGGCTCTGAGGATTCGGAACGCCGGGGTGTGGCCACGGAGGAGGTGGAGATGGCCGATAACGGGCCATGCACCCGGTGGTTCGGGAGCCCTGGCTAATTTGTGAGATTTATATAGGTTGGATTTTGATTTTTTGGAGTGGTAAATGATGAAAAAGGATGCAATTTGTATGAAGACACATAGTAGGATATAATCCATTCTAGTGAATTTGGTTTTATGGAATGACTTAGATTCTAACATGGGGTTATTTATAATGCAAAGGTAAGGATGTAATTAATTGTTAAATGTTGGCATTTTTTTAAGGGTTAATTGCATGTAAAATCCTCACCTTTTCTTTAGTTGCAATTTAGTCCTCACATTTGAAATTTAGCAAAAAAGATTACAACCTTTCAAAACCTTTGCAAATAGAATCCACGGGCAGAAGATGCTGCCCAAACGGATGACGTGGCACTAAAATGGTGGCGTTTCTTATTTGTCTCTCTCCTCGTTGACCCAGCACCGTCCCTCACTCTTCGGTCCTCACTCTGTACTAACCCAGTAATCCTCCTTCCACCATCATCATCTTTAACTGTTTCATCACTTTTCACCTCTCACTTCTCACTACAATATTTATATTTGTCTTTAATCTCAATCATTTCATCTATCTTATATCCTGAAAAATAGATTTAGAAGAAGATAAGATCTGCAAGCCCACCGATCCGGAGTCCGATAAAATCGCAAATCAGGTTTCAAGAAAGGCGGGCATGGCGGAAAGTTCACGTAGGTCGGCGATGGGTACTCGTCGATGAAACTAGATCGGGCCAAGATGGAACCAGTCAACGCCAAATATCTGAACTTTGATGATCTTGAAGATGCCATTATTGCTCATTGATCTGCAATAAATTTCCAATGAATTTTCGTTTTTATTTAAATAATTTTCGATGATGTAAATATATTTTCTCTTTTAACTCTAATTATGGTATTTCGTTGAGTTGATGATAATGGATCCCACTAACGCTTTAAATTAGTTTTTGAGTCCTTCTCTTCAGTTATAATATTGGATTAATCTTTAAGATTTGTTAACTTAAAATTGTTTTTGTGGTAATTCGGTTCTTATTTAGTAATCATTCATTTCATGAGGAAGTAGATTTGGAATCTAAATTTTCTTTTTTTAATCTATTTTGATAATGGCAAGAGAAATGACTCAGAGAGTTAAAAGAAGAGAAAGAGGTGAGGAAACAGATTAATTTGTTAATGGGGGACAGAGGATGAAGAGAGTCAAAGGAGAAAGAGGCGACGTCGTTTTTGTGTCATGTCATCCATTTGGGCAGCATCAGCTATCCGTGGGCTCTATTTGCAAAAATTTTGAAAGGTTGTAATTTTTCTTTGCCAAATTTAAAAAATGAGGACTAAATTGCAACTAAAGGAAAGGTGATGATTTTATATGCAATTAACCCTTTTTTTAATATATACAAGACCAGAGTGATTATGTTTTATATGTACTGATCATGTAGTAATCTTGTTAAACTAAATTTTGCAAAAGAGTGAACTCATTCTACTCATACTCTGTTACCTTGCACTTCACTTGAAACATTTTTTAAAAAAAATTAAAAAATAATTCTTAAAAATGATAATTAAATCTTTGAATACTTTGCGTGAATGAAATTAATATTTGAATGGCAAAAACCGTCCTGACCCCTTTTATTTTGTAGTACCACCCCTTTCCTGAGAGGGAATTTCGCATGATGATCTCTATTTTGATAAAAAGTGAAGCTTTATAAGTGTGGGAGACAAATAAGACGTGTGTGAAATCCTTTGACCCTTTGTAGTTTAGCTTATAACTTTATACCCTTTAAAATATTAAGGGAGACTCATTTTTAGGTGCAATGTATATACTATTATTATTGTATATTAGGTGCACTCGGGTGTACCCTTGCTAGACATGTACAAAAAAACCGGAACCGGCGGTTCGAACCGGGGAACCGCCGGTTTTAACCGGAACCGGAACCGCCGGTTCCGGAACCGGAAAAAAAAAACCGGAACCGGCTAAGGAAGGTTCGGTTCCGGTTCCTCATATTTGCGAAAAAAACCGGCGGTTCCGGTTCCGAACCGGCGGTTCCGGTTCGAACCGCCGGTTTTTTATTATTTTTTTTAATTTTTTACGCTTAAAATTCAAAAAAAAAAATAAAAAAAATAAAACCGGAACCGGCGGTTCCGAACCGGAACCGGAACCGGCGGTTCCGGAACCGAACCCTTCGTACCCCGGTTCGGTTCCGGTTCCCCCTATCTTGGAACCGGAACCGCCGGTTCGGAACCGGAACCGCCGGTTCCGAACCGGGGTGCATGTCTAACCCTTGCACCCATATTTGTATAACTTTTTATTCTATTTTGTATACATGTTATTCTCTTTTGTATACGTGCTTTGTAATAATTGTATACTTTTTTCACATTAAGTTTTTTATTAAAAAAACAAGCATTCATATGTGTATAACTTTTTATTCAATAGTGTATACATGTATTTTAATAATTGTGCATTTTTTTACACTCAATTTTTTATTAAAAAAATTAACAATTAAATTGTATACATTTTTACTCATAATTGTATATGTTTTTGCTTATATTTGTACGTGGGTGCACACGAAGCTTCGTGTGCACCCAGGTGCACACTATATTTAGCCTACTATTATTATTGTTATGTACAAGCTTAAATTTTAATTATTATAAAGTACAAAATTGGAATTCTCATATTGCCCACTTAATTGCTTACGTGTTGATGAGATGATTTTTTTTTATCAATATTAATGGGATTTATATATTTATCTAACCTATATTTTAGGAAATAATTATATTTATGAAATCCAATTGAAAACGTATTTTTTAAAAATTAAATTTATTAATCTCCTTTAATTAGTGTAATTTGTATATTTATCCAAATTATATTTTAGGAAACAAAATATTTTGAAAAATTCAAAATTTTCTCCATATTAAGTAAATATATTAATCGTATATTAATTAAATCTACACAACACGTGTAAAAATCTGCATAACAAATTACATTATTTCACAATACATCTATTATTGCACAATAGGTTTGTATAATAATTTTGCACAAGTGTATAATTATTCACAACTAATGATTAATTTTGCACAATAAAATTTTTTTATATATTTTTCTGGCGAATTTGTTATGAATAATTTGTATAATTATTCCCAACTAGTGATTAATTTATTACAATATAATTTCTTTACATATTTTTTTGGTAAATTTGTTATGAATAATTTTGCAGAATTAGTATGGGCCAAATTGGACGCTTTAAAGAGCGGAATGTCGGGCGGACATGGATGAAAATGACGACGTCATTGATGATGATGGACGGACTACTTATCACTTAGATCAAATGTGATACCAATGTATGTCTATCTATTAAAAAGAGCAGCACTCAGAACGAGCATGACAAGAAGCAATCTTTTTTCCAGCAAGGTGGGAGATCACAGGGGGCTTGTGCGGGGGATATCAGCAGTGAAGACTGCGTTTCTCCTTTCATTCACGAGTCTTGTGATTCTAAATCAGTAAAACACATTCTTGCTTTTGATCTTGCCCTTCGATCTTGCTGTACAAATCCTTCGAATCTGCTCTGTGCTGGGACCTCACGCCATTGTTGCAGTCACAGATTCTTCAAGATTTTTTGCCTTTCCCATATTTATATTTATTTAAATTTTCGATATCTTAACAATTAGACTGGGTCTTGTGCCTGGCGTAAAAATAGAAGTGATGGGGTGGGGTATAAATAAAAATTTAATTTTTAAATATAATATTAGGGTTATTTTAGGCATGTGGTTATATATTTTTGTATCTTATCATAGTATTTTATTTTATGCGGAATGTATGTTAGAGTAATAATCTTTACTAACGTGTATCTTAGAGTAATTAATTCAAAAATTAAGTTCTTTAAATAATACATAAATTAATAAATTATTTTAAGAAAAATAACAGGTTAAACTACTAAACTTTTAAATAAAGGCAATGTTATTGTCATCCGAACCTTTAACTTAAAATTCACACTATTTCTCAGGAATGAAGACACACACGAACTGATCTATTTGATTTGCTCAATAAAACTCTCACGTTGAATCAAACTATTGAATCTAAATTTTCACCGAATTGAATGAACGGATGTGTGTGTTGTGTGATTGAAAAACAAGAAGAAGAAGATGTATAGTGGTTCGACTTATTAACCAAGCCTACGTCCACTTTGTGAGGATGATCGTTCTTATTGCTTTGAGTATGAGAGATTACACCACTTATGTGCACAGATACATCATATATATACACTCCATGCATAAAACTGAAACTTATGGGACCATCACGTATATGCTGCTTCAGGCGGTTATTTGAGTAACCAAACGGAATCTTTTTCTGTTACAACAAACTTGAGCTCATAGCCTGCACTTCAAGCTTTCCATCCGTGTATAGAACCTTCCAGAATATTCTCTCATAAACTCCCTAAACCAGCCGCAATACACCCTGATCACACCCCTTCCATATGGCCTGATTTGATTGGTTTACTTTGCTAGTTACTTCCATGTTTAATCATGCACCTGTTGCATGAGTTGAAACTGATCAGACCTAGCTAAACCTTCAACTCAACCTCTTGCTAATGGTGATCAGTCACTAATATGAGGTTTCCATCTCAAATCTCCACCTAAACCTCATACTTAAGCAACTCCTTACTCCACCTTCACCACTGTTTTAAAGTCAGCAAACTTCATATCCACTGCCTTGTTGGAGAGCAGCAAAACTCACATCACTACTTTTGAGAGAGTAGCAGAACTCCTTACTATTATCTTCAGCACATGTTGATAAGACTCTTGCACAACTTGAACTTCGAAGTAGGCAAGGCCTTAGTAAGAAAATCTGATGGATTCTTAGATGTTTCAATTTTCTTCACAACAACTCTTCCATCATCTATCAAATCTCTAATGAAATACAACCTGATATCAATGTGCTTTGTTCGTTCATGATATCCTTGATGCCTTGAGAGATGAATGGCACTAGAATTATCACAATACAGAATTAGCATATGGAACCCTTTCCATTTCTGATATCTCTGCCCCTGTCTTTGCTAATTGTTGACCTGATAAACTGATCCCTTGCTTAACTGGTGTGGCAACTGATTTATACATGTCCATGTTGTATCTTTTGAGCACTTTCTCTAGATAGATACTCTGATGCAACACAACTGACCCTGCTGACCTATTTCTCTCAATCTGCATCCCTAGAATCACAGTAGCTTCACCTAAGTCTTTCATGTCAAATTCTGATTTCAACATCTCTTTGACAGCTAAAATTCCATCCATGGATTTGCAGGCTATCAATATGTCATCAACATACAATAATAAGAACACCTTCCAATCAGCATCACTTCTGATATACACACAGCTATCATACAAGCTTCTTTTGAAACCACAACTGACAACATATTCATCAAACCTCAAGTACCATCTTCTTGGACTTTGCTTCAATCCATATAAGGATTTCAGAAGTAAACAAGCCCTTTTAGTGGTATCTTGAACTGCTACACCTTCTGGAATACTCATGTATATTTTTTCTTCCAAATTTCCATGAAGAAAAGCTGTTGTTACATCCATTTGATGCAACTCAAGATCAAACTGAGCAACTAGAGCTAGCATCACTCTGATTGAGCAATGTTTAACCACTGGGGAGAAGATTTCAGTGTAATCAATCCCCTCTCTCTGTGAGAAGCCTCTTGCAACCAACCTTGCCTTGTATCTTATTCTACCTGCAATTTCTGGAGCTACCTTTTTCTTGTAAATCCATTTGCAACTAACCAACCTTTGATCCTTCGGCCTCTGAACTATCTTCCATGTTTGATTCTTCTCTAAGGACATCAATTCTTCTTGCATGGCAACGCTCCATCTGTCACTTTCCTTGCAATTCATTGCCTCTAGATAATTCTTAGGTTCATATGAGTCAATCTCTTCTGCTGTATATAGTGCATAAGAGACTATATCAGCATTTGCATACCTAGCTGGTGGTTTGATAGACCTTCTCTGTCTGTCCCTAGTCAATTGGTAGTTATTCAATAGCTCATCAGTTTCTGATCTTCCTTGATCATTACCAGCAGCTATAATAGTATCATCTTGTACCATTTCTTCATTATCTGCCTCCTGATCATGTACAAATTCCTTTGCATGCTCCACCTCAAGCTCAGTTTTATCATTCCCTTGAGTATTCTGAGCTTGCTGTGAACATAAAGGCATCACAGCCTCATTAAAGGTAACATCCCTGCTTACTATGAACTTCTTGCCTTCAATACTCCATAACTTGTAAGCTTTCACACCTTTAGGATATCCTATTATAACACACTTTACTGCCCTTGGTGCTAGTTTATCTTGCTTGATATGAGCATAGGATAAACAACCAATAACTCTAAGCATTGAGTAATCTGCTAGTTTCCCTGACCATACCTCTTGAGGTGTTTTAAACTTCAGTGCTGTTGATGGACTTCTATTTATAAGAAATGCCACTGTAGTGACCAGTTCACCCAAAAAATCCTTTGTCAAACCAGAATTACTCAGTATACACCTTACCCTCTCAAGTAAGGTTTGATTTAACCTTTCTGCAACACCATTTTGTTGTGGTGTGCCTGGAACAGTTTTGTGTCTTATGATACCCCTGTCTCTACAGAACTTATTGAACTCCTCAGAACAATATTCAAGACCATTATCAGTTCTTAACACTTTAATCTTAGCATCACAGGTGTTCTCCACCTCAATTAGCCAATTCTTGAAAGTATTAAAAGCTGCATCCTTAGTTTTAAGAATATATATCCACACTTTCCTACTATAGTCATCAATAAAAGATATGAAGTACTTGCCACCTCCTTTGGTTTGAGTCCTTGCAGGTCCCCATAAGTCTGAATGAATGTAATCCAACCTGGATTTACTTGTGTGACTACCAATTCCAAACTTAAGTCTCTTAGCCTTTCCAAAGATGCAGTGTTCACATTGCTTCAACTGATCTGATGGACTGATGCTAATAGCTTTCTGTCTTGACAGTTCTTGTAATCCTTTCTCACTAATGTGAGCTAATCTTCCATGCCATAAGTGTATATCATCACTTCCAGTTGTGACATTATTCTGTCCAATCACAGTATGACCATCAAGAATGTAGAGCTCCCTTTTCCTGATTCCTTTCATCACTTCATACTCATCTTTCTCAACAATGAGTACTCCTCCTTTTGTTCTAAATTCATAACCTGAAGCATCTAGAATACCTAATGAAATTAGATTTCTCTTAAGTTCTGGAATATACCTCACACCTGTCAAGGTTCTAATCACTCCATCATGCATCCTTAACCTGATAGAGCCTATTCCCCTTATCTGACATGTATGATCATTCCCTAGTAATACTGATCCTTCATTTTGATACTTAATATCAGTAAACCACTGCTTTATAGGAGATATATGAAATGAACATCCTGAATCAAGGATCCAATCCATGGATCCTTTTGATGAACTGATCAATAGTGCCTCAGGATAATCAATTTCCACCTGATTTTGATTATTTGCCACCTGATTTGCTTGCACTCTATGTTGTCCATCTTTTCTAGCCTCTGCTTTCTTCTTCTTGGATGCTTTCCACTTATAACAATTCTTCTTAATGTGACCTGGTTCATGACAATGGAAGCATTTTCTTCCTTCCTTGTCACCTGCAGACTGATCTCCTTTACTATCTTGTTTCTTACCATCAGATCCACCTTTCTTGTTAGGTTTCTTATTCTGATTTCCCTTCCGGATCATCAATCCTTCACCTGATGATCCTTATTCCTCACAACACTTCTGTAATTCTTTAGTTTTCAAAGCTAATTCAACTTCATCTAGACTAATTGAATCTTTGCTTCCAAATAACAGTGTATCTTTGAAATTTTCAAACGATTTTGGAAGTGAGGATAACAGAATCAGAGCCTTATCTTCATTCTCTAATTTAACCTCAACATTTTCTAAATCATCAAGCACTTTATTGAACTCATCAAGTTGAACTAAAATAGACTTATCCTCTGTCATCTTAAATGAGTATAACTTATGTTTCAGATATAATCGATTTGCAAGAGATTTTACCATATAGAGATCATCAAGCTTCTTCCATACTGCTCTTGCCGTCGTTTCCCTCTGAACTTCTCTGAGCGCATTGTCACCAAGACACAAGAAGATAGCACTCAGAGCTCTTTCTTGAAGATCTACTTCAGCTGCTGCAGCTTGTACATCCACTGCTGCCGCTTCATTCACTGGATTTTCTTTGATTGCTCCACCGAGACCTTGCTGCACCAAGATGGATCTCATCTTGATCTTCCACAGCCCAAAGTCTGACTTCTCGGTGAACCGCTCGATATCAAATTTGGTAACCATGTTGATTCCTTCTTTTCTTCTTCAAGTAACCGCTTCCTTGATCTGCTTGCCTATGGAGTTTCCCACAGACGGCGCCAATTCTCAGGAATGAAGACACACACGAACTGATCTATTTGATTTGCTCAATAAAACTCTCACGTTGAATCAAACTATTGAATCTAAATTTTCACCGAATTGAATGAACGGATATGTGTGTTGTGTGATTGAAAAATAAGAAGAAGAAAATGTATAGTGGTTCGGCTTATTAACCAAGTCTACGTCCACTTTTTGAGGATGATCGTTCTTATTGCTTTGAGTATGAGAGATTACACCACTTATGTGCACAGATACATCATATATATACACTCCATGCATAAAACTGAAACTTATGGGACCATCACGTGTATGCTGCTTCAGGCGATTATTTGAGTAACCAAACGGAATCTTTTTCTGTTACAACAAACTTGAGCTCACAGCCTGCACTTCAACCTTTCCATTCGTGTATAGAACCTTCCAGAATGTTCTCTCATAAACTCCCTAAACCAGCCGCAATACACCCTGATCACACCCCTTCCACATGGCCTGATTTGATTGGTTTACTTTGCTAGTTACTTCCATGTTTAATCATGCACCTGTTGCATGAGTTGAAACTGATCAGACCTAGCTAAACCTTCAACTCAACCTCTTACTAATGGTGATCAGTCACTAATATGAGGTTTCCATCTCACTATTAATAGTAAAAATACAAACTTACCCTTACAAAAACATAGGTCAACCCTAAAATTACACTAAAATTTTAATTACTCCTCCGTCCCGGGTATTTTCACCCATTTATACGGGCACGGAGATTAAGACGGGTTATTTTTTTAATATATAATTTAAGAAAAAGTATGGATAAATTAGTAATTTAAAAAGAAAAAGTAAATAAAGTTGTTGTGAATGATGAATAAAGTGTAAAAAAGTAATTAAAGTTGTTGGGATTGTAAAAAGTAGATAATAAAATATTATATATTCTTACCAAAAATGGAATGAGTAAAAATACGTGGGACGGAGGGAGTAATGTTTTTTTGCACACAAATACGCACAGGGCTAAAATGGTGGTGCCACCTTCAACGGTGGATTCCGATCATAAGAAATGAATGATACATTAAAAGTGAGTACTTTGTATTTTCATAATTTTATTTATTATTATTTATTGCTCTAAGCAAAAATTTCGTGTGAAAATAGCGCAACCCATTAAATTAAATAAATCAGAAAACTCTCGTTCAACATAGGACTATCTTTTTGGGTGTTCAATCCCCCCGACGCCCGAGCTGTCCCAAACGATGACTATCTTTTTTTCTTATATAGGAAGGGGGAAAATATAATTAATAACTATTAAAAGATTTGGTCTTCTTTTATTTACATTGAATGCACGGTTATATATGAATTAATTTAAAGAATATATATAAAAAACATCGAATTAAAATTAATATTACATCTTATAAACAAATAAATAAAATATTGAAAATGAATGAATGAATAAAATATTCAATGAAACGAGATAACTTTGAATTAAAACATTTGGAGTAATATTATAATGTGACATTTCTTGAACGAGTAACATTTGGCATAGACGAGAAAATATTTGAATTCTTATTTTGAGATTTATATGTATTAATAATAATATAATGTATATACTCTCTCTTCTTTAAGGTTTCTTCTTCCACAGTCACCTTTCCCATCCCTGATATGAAAAAAAAAAAACTGTTTGAATTAAAAATTTATAATTGTAACAAATCAAAATTGATAAATATACTTTACAATATAGTTGGCTCTTGTAATGAAATATATGCTACAAGAAAAATTCTCTATGGCGACGGTTAATACGTGAGATAGTCTGACTCTTTGTTAAAATATTATTATTATATAGGTAAAGTATATTTATTATTAGTGAAAGTATATTTTTTAAGTATAAATTAAAATATACTTTTAGGGTGCTATAGTATGATTCACTATAAATATACTTTAATTATCAATAGAGATATTTTATTTATATAACTAATGAAGTATACTTTAACACTGAGTCCACCCCATCTCACAGTCTATCTCATATTTACTGATAGCGCTCGTTCTACAAAATTTATCTATGTAATGCACATATACTAAAAGTTTGAAATGTAATGGGTGGACAATACTATAAATTTTCATTAATGGTCTATAAAAACTCTCATACCGGTTATACAAATTTAATAACCAAGTAATTGATTCCAATCTAATTAGAATTAGGGATGAAAACCGTTTTAGTCCCATAACTTTTCTCATGGTCTTTTTCAGTCCCAAGAAAAATAGGTTTATCAAATTAGTCCCACCAGTGAAGAAATAGGGTCAAACACGTCCTATTTTTGCCGAAAAACGACACGTGACAACCAGAATCATCGATTTCGGTCGAGATGATGACGTGACGCCCACCTGGCATTCCAACATGGCTTTTTTTTTTAAAAAAATTGAATAATTAAAAAACATAAATTAAAACTATTACACATATTAAAAAAAACTAATTAATAAACCTGAAATTATCTCTGAACAAATAGGGTGGAGGCGTGGATCCGAACATCTCCGATGACCCTGCTTGGTAGTATTTGATGCGGGATCGATCGGAGGCGGTGATGTGAGAACGGACGGCCTCGAGGAGGCATAGGGCATTGGTGGCGACGACGTTGGCGGTGTAATCGGGGATCTCAAATGAGACGGTGACATGGGACTGGGCGACGAGGTTGTAGACCTCGTCGGGGAGAATAATGTCGAGCCAACGGCAGAGGGAGTAGGCGTCGGTGAGGTCGTCGTAGTGGAGCTTCATTCGAGCCTTGTAGGCATTGTGAGGGTCGATATAGATGTGGTTGATGCGTTGGGTGTTGATTGCAGGTATTGGTCCGTGAGTACGGCCGACCGCAACACCATAGTCGCCGTTTCCATTTTTCAAATAGCCCGTCGAGAGCACAGCCGATCCCAATTGCACGCTCTTCACTCCTCATTGTAAGATAATTATGGCCTAGTGCCATTAATAATAAATATATATAAGATATTTATTATGATCAAATATCTTAAATAAAGATATGGTTTAAATAAATAATATATATGAGATAAATAAGGTCATATATATTTATGGATAACAATCACATTGATAGAATGTGATTTGATAAAGATTTAATATCCCGATCTGGTCCTCTCTCCACCTATAAAAGAGACACAGCTTTATGAATTCTCTATCACATTAAGTCTTACGTATTGTGCCATAAAGAAAGGGGTGAGGAGAGAGAAACTAGTTCCCGGCGTAATTGACAGGAACGTATCATTGGAGGATCGCCATTAGTGGCGTCTCAAGGTAAGTCTTCTAATCGTATTTATGTGGTGTGAAAATCATGAAGATCTAAGATCCATGTCAATTAATAAATTAATTGTTTATGAAATTATGCTAACATGTGGTATCAGAGCATGGTTTTGGATCTCATGATTTTTCTTCAATTAATATTTTATGAATCTGTATATGATTGAATGAATCCACTTATCATATGACTAATTGAATGAGATTATCAAAACATGCATATATGTTTTTCCGCTGCAATTTGCATGAGAAAATTGATGATGTATTGATCTCGATCATATTATTGAATTTTGGGCAAAATTATGTTTATAAATTAGTTGGAATTGATTCTCGTATCATAATTAAAGTTATTTTGAGAATTAAGCACTATCCCGTTAAAAATATTATGATAAAGTATTAATATCATATTTAATTAGAATATGATGATTACTTATTTTGAAGAATTATGATATTAATTAACAGTATCATGTATTTATACATATTATTGATATAATATGAATTTATTATACCATGTATAATTAATTGTGATAAATTGATGTAGTATGACAAAAATAATAACTGCCCTATTTAGTTTTTTTTTACTGAACTATTAAAAATTGATTATGGGAGTTAATTATGTATAAAGTTACGTGACTCCCTTTAATTATGGAAGTTAATTATGTCATGAGATTTTAATGAGATTTTTAATATAAAATTACGTGACTCCCTTTAATTTTGGGAGTGACTGATTAAGAATAATGACAACTAATTACAGTCAATAAAGCAATCTGTCTAATTCATATGACTTCAGTGTCACATTTTAATGCCCAATTATTAACATAATTGTAACTTTCCAACTAAAGTGATTTAATAATGTTAATGAAATCAATCAATCACTAATGTTTATGACTTATATTATTTTGATAATAATTAAAGTTATTTTAAGATATATGATATTAGAATATCTCACTTATATTAGGTATGTTTGACTGTGATTTATGAATGTTTATTAAATAATGATTTGTTATTACTCAGCTTTTGAATATAATCTATTATGAGAATTTTTGATAAGATTATAATGGATGATTTTACGATTTGAATTTATTTAATGTTGGTCTGTTAATCACCAAAGTGGTCTGACCTGAAAGATTAAAATGATAAATCGTATAATAAAATTTTAATTTCCCATATTTATGTGATGCTTGAATGAGGAATTATTATATGGGCTATTAAAAATTTCATAATTATAAGACTTTAAATTCACCCAAAGGTGATAGCTAGTCTTTATAATTCATGAATATGAATGTGATAAAATGATAATTAATATATTATGACAAACTGTTTTGTATGTCCAAAGATAACAAAATAGTTTTAATGAAAAATATTTAACTATCAAATTATGTTAAATATGCAAGCATCATTATGATTATGATGATATATTGTTGTATCGCCCAAAGGAGAACTTCAATATACATTTATTGCATTCGATCCTGAATCTGTTGTTAAATTACTTAAGGTATTTATAGGAATAAATTATATTATTCTTATTCTTAAAATTACCTATATTATTTAGTCTCTATTCGCATGATGCGTCTGTTTCATTACAAACTGGATTAAAGTAATTTAAATAGTGTGAATAAATCTAATTTCACCAAAGTGTTTTGGATTTTATTTGTCACTTTAAGATAAATTGCTTCTTTGCTTGTACTAGCAATAAAGCTTAGTAATCTGACTATAATGCTTGAGTTAGATCAAACTAACTTAGCCTAATGGTATTAAGTTTATAATACCTAAATTACTAATAAATCTCTTGACGAGATATTAATGACTATCTTTAACCACCATAAATTTTGATGGTTCTCATGGCATACATGAATTTATCATTAAAGATAACAAATATTGCAACAAGATTAAAGCCTTCCATAATGAACGTGTAGTTTACAAATTCACTACCTTCTAAGTATGACCTATTCCTAATAAACCATAACACCATGAAAGACAAATGGAATGTGAATTAAATTCACGTAATGCTTAAATTGATGATGGTTCAAAAGGAAATAAGGTTTAAGAAATAATTTAAAATTTAAACATTATGTTCGTTTAAAAGTAATGAAGTTTGAACTAAACGTGGCTTTAATGTTTGGAGTAACTTTCCAAAAGAATTAATTAAGAATAAAGCCTTTCATGATATAGACTTTTACTGATCTTGATCATATTTGTGTGAATTGCATTAAAGGAAAGTAAACAAAACACATAAATAATAGAGCCACGATAACTATACAACTTCTTAAAATAGTTTACACCGCTAATTGTGAGTCTTATGATAATCCCTTCTTAAAGAAATAAAGATATTTCATCATTTTTCAACTTAAATGTAAATATTCACATATGGTTATATCTATCTTACAAGAAAAGTCTCACTCCACAAATGCTTGATAAACATTTATTAATGATGTTGAAAAAATTAGATAGAAAAGAAAAAATTATAAAGATTGGAAGAAGTGATGAATTTTATGGAAAGTGTGATGTATTATCATGCACAATCACTTAATTACAGGAAAAACTGGCATTTATAATAAATGTTGCACAACATAATAAATTGGTGTAGTAGAATGACATAATCGTACTTTATTGAATATGGTTATACGCATGTTAAATGATTAATCTATACCCATATTTTGTGGATTTATACATTTAAAAATGTCACTTACATGATGATCGAGTTTTTAGTAAAACAGTTTTCAAAACACCTTATGAACTTGTAGAAAAACTCGATCTTAGGCAGTTGCATGTTTTAAATTGCCCGGCGGGGATTATGATTTATATCCACATGTAAAGAATTTGGATATAAGAAACTAAAGTGATTTCTTTATAAATTATCCTTGAAGTCTAAATGGTATGGATTTTATGGTCTTAACCATAGTACGAGAATTTTAAAACTGGAATGTCAAATTCATTAAGAATTATATAATCAGTGGGAGTATGAAACCATGAAATGTGGTTATTGAAGAAGTTGGGTGGAGAATTTGAAAATACATTTATATAAACTTCTTCTAAAGTTGTTATATTGTTGTTGAATAGCCAAACAACTTTCAAGGACAACATATAAGTTATTCTACTCTCTTAAAGGATCCGATTTTACTAAATCAATTATCAATGAGCTTTCATTAAATATATCATATCAAATAGCATTAAGAATGTCTTAAGGACAACATATCTGCTATTCTTGACGATTGCAAATGTGGTATAATAAAATGAGCTAAAATTTGACATTATAATAAAAGCTAAAATTCCAGTTTTGGAATAAGTTATGGAAGTATGATATGAAATACGAGTTGAAATCAATGACTCATAATGAAGTTTATATCCTATAAGAATTGCCAGAAAGGTATAAAAGAATTGGATACATATGTATCTTTATGATCAAGAGTGAACATATGGCAATATCAAAAGATATAAAACTAGAGTTGTTGCTAAAAATTTACTCAAAAGGATGACATAATTGTAAGGAGATATAACAAATTATTTCTTTACAAGACTCTATTAGAATTATCATGGCTTTGTAACTCATTATGACTTAAAGTTGCACCAATTGAATGTTATGCCTGTTTTTTTAAATGGTGATTTGGTATAAGAATTTAAATGGATCAACTCAAAAGTTTTTCCATTGAAGGAAAATATCTCATGGCGTGTAAACTTAAAGAATCAATATACGAATTTATGCATTTTTTTTCCTATAAAGATATCTTTTGGATTTAAGAAAAATATCGTAAATCGATGTACATATCTAAAAGTCAGTGGGAGCACATTAATTTTCTATGTTAATGATAAACTTGCTTGCAACTGATGACCTTGGTTTATTATGTGAAACCAATAAATTTCTCTCAAAGAATTTTGGAATGAAACATATGATGAGACAAAAAAAATATCTCCGTAAGCATATGTTAATAAAATTCAATAGAGGTTATGGATGAAAAGGTGTTTGTAAAGCACGTTCCAATCCGGAAGGGAGATTATAAGTTTAACTTTATGTAATATCCAATAATGAATTGGAACGTACTAAAATATTCCTTATGCGTATGTTATTGGTAGCTTAAGATATACAAAATTGTATAAAGACCAAATATCAGCCTTGCTACTAGAATACTTGGTCATTATTGAAGTGATTCATAAATGGATAACAATAATGTTGCATAAGGAAATATTATGGTGTATTTATATGAAATGAAGCACCCGTGCTTACTTATCGAAATTTTAATTACTTAAATGTAATTAAATACAGATTCCGATTAAGATGATTATATGATGCAAGAAATTCACTTCGACTTTTATGTTTCTTAGTCAGAGATATTGTGTCATGCAAATTGTGAAGAAGTTTCTAAAAACTGCATTCACTATTAAAGTTAACTTGTGGCATGATTTGAAGCTACAATTTAAGGACATTAAATGTGGAATTTAATTTCAGGACTTGAAATAAGTTGACAATAATGTCAAGTCGTTGAAAACTTATTATGATTATTCCACTGCATTGTTCTTCTCTAAAACGATAGATATTCCAAAGTTGCTAAAACATATGGAATAAAAGTATTTGTCATTAAGAAAAACTTTAGAAACAAAGATGTCAATTGAGTATAATAGCACCAATCTTATGATTTCAGAACCATTACGCAAATGAACTTCTCTAATACATTCATTGAACGTTACGTGAATATGAGATCATTGAAAAGTTGTAACAAACTTATGATGAAGAATTGACATTAAGAGCTCATTATGTTTTGTTTCTAATTGATATATCTTGTTTTGTCATTTTAGTATACATCAATGTTGACATTAATTAAACAAGATTTTATCTCAAATTTAGATACTTATGTGGACCATTATTGATCCTTACGTTTATGAGTTATGTTGAGTAGAAAGCTAATATCATAGTACATGGAAGGAACTATGTCGAGTAAATAATATAGAACCGCTATGACTTGTGTTAGTCTATACTTAATATTGACTTTATGGGTTGACCAGTTAATTTATCTTATGTCGCGCATATTATATAAATTATTTAAACCCTTACGTTTAAAGTTTAATTCTATCACTCGGCCAAGTGGGAGAATGTAAGATAATTATGGCCTAGTGCCATTAATAATAAATATATATAAGATATTTATTATGATCAAATATCTTAAATAAAGATATGGTTTAAATAAATAATATATATGAGATAAATAAGGTCATATATATTTATGGATAACAATCACATTGATAGAATGTGATTTGATAAAGATTTAATATCCTGATCTGGTCCTCTCTCCACCTATAAAAGAGACACAGCTTTATGAATTCTCTATCACATTAAGTCTTACGTACTGTGCCATAAAGAAAGGGGTGAGGAGAGAGAAACCAATTCCCGGCATAATTGACAGGAACGTATCATTGGAGGACCGCCATTAGTGGCGTCTCAAGGTAAGTCTTCTAATCGTGTTTATGTGGTGTGAAAATCATGAAGATCTAAGATCCATGTCAATTAATAAATTAATTGTTTATGAAATTATGCTAACACTCATGTCCACGACGACTTGCTCGTTCGGATTACGCACGTGCCCACCAGAAAGGTTGTCGGGCGGAGCAGCTCCAGCAGCCGCCTGCTCCCGACTCCGATCAGGGCGATTTTCCAAGAGGGTTGAAGGGAGTTGGGGTTCAGTGCGCCATTTGCGGCAGATTCGGATTTGGATTCAAATCTGGTGGGATTGGAATCGGTGTTTACACTGTGGACTGCGGCGGCGATGTTAGCCATTGGAATGTTGCAGGAGGACTGGAGGTAGAGGAAAGTGGGGGTAATAGGCGCAAGATCACGGCTCAATATCCAATCCCTTTGCCCCAATTTTCATGGTTCTCCTTCTTATCCCAATTTTCACGGCTCAATTTCTCCCAACCAACCTACTGTTCATATTCTTCGACTCTCTGTTTCTATTGGGCCTACCCCTGATGAGCCCCAATCTAGATCCCACTTTCTCCCAATCTCTTCCCATTCGGCGATCCCATTAATTCCAAGTTATCCACACTCGATCCAAGCAGATGGCGGAAAAAAGGGTTGAAGTCTCCCTAGAAGCAATGGGAGCTCAAACTGTCTTCGCCCATAGAAAGACGGCGCCGGCAAATGACGACGGGAGACGGCGGCTGGTGGACAATGGAGTTCAGAGTTAAAATCTAATTTTAGGTTTATTAATTAGTTTTTTAATAAATTTAATGGTTTTAATTTATGTTTTTTAATTATTTAAAATTTCAGAAAAAAATATCATGTTGTAATGCCAGGTGGGCGCCACGTCATCGTCCCGATCGGAAATCGACGGTTCCGATTGTCACGTGTTGTTTTTCGGCAAAAATAAGACTTGTTTGGCCTATTTTTTGACCGGTGAGACTAATTTGATAAACTTATCTTTTTTGAAACTGAAAAAGACATGATGAAATTATGAGACTAAAACGATTTTTTATCCTTTAGAATTAGAAACTAGTTGGAACAGCAAATATACATTTTCAATAATTTGATTATAAATCTTATCTTATGCACACTTATTATATGAATATAATATCCGTGTAATTCAAGTACTCGATTCAATTTAAATTTGGTAAAATCTAATTCTGATTATAAAATATATGAGCAATACAATAAATTAATACTATTGAATTACAGGTTTAGGATAAAGTCTTACGAAACCAATTCACAATGCACCCTATCTTTTCAAAATTAAATTAGATGAAAAATCACTTTTTAAATAGATGAACTATTATTTTTTTAATTAAAATAAAAAATATTACTCCTACTTTATGTTTTTTTTAGAGTATAGTATATTAAACATTGTTGAATATATATACGATAGGAATTCAAATTACTTATACAAATAAAAATTTTACATAATTTTGCCCTAGCTAACTCTATAATAAGATTAATAAAATAAAATAAAAATTAAGTACAATTGACTTCATTGTCCGAATTAAGCCCCAATACATCTCTAATTCTATCATGATAATAATTTCATGTAATAAGAATTAATTCTAAAAAAAATGTACGTGAAATATCAGCAGTAGAATGTTGTCGTATAGCAACGTGTTGCACGTTTATTGGGGATATTTATTTATTTGTGGTTGTGATTCATATAGGTCTGTCTGTATGTCCGTCGTACCAAAATTAAGCATATAGAATAAAATAATTAATTTATTCCTAGAATTTTCATTCAAGATTTTGTATCTCATTTATTTTTAGAATTTAATCTTTATATTTAAAATTTAAAGTTAATTTTTAGGGTGAAATTGTAGTTTTATAATTGTAATATATACTCTCTCCATACCACTTCAATAATTACGTAATTTTGGGCGTTCCTTTAATAGTTACATTTTTTTTTTTGATAAATGTGACCCACAAAAAATAATTAATACTCTAGGACTTACACAAAACACTAATACAAAACTACACACTATAATTACAATATTATTTTTAAAATATTATATTCTTTAATCTCGTAAAAAAACAAATATAATAATTATTAGGGGAGTATAGTTTATTGAGGTTCATAATATACTTAAACATATAATTAGTTTTTTCGTATGTACACTCTATTTTGCTCGACAGACAAGTTTAATGAAATAATTATAAATGTGAATTAAATTTATTGATTCGTGAATAGTAGTTACTCTTGATTCCATAAAAATTTATAATTATAGTAGATTGAGTTTTGAGAAAGATCATTTTTTAAAACCAATTTTTAAAAGTAATTTATAATTATTTTATAATATTTATAAATTATAAAGTATATTGGTGCTTTGAAGTTATTGCATTGAGTAAATATTCCTGTATGAAAATATAAAAATATGATTTTAAAACAATAAAATAAAATAAGTCATGTGAAATCGAGAAAATATATGAAGAAAAACAAATAAAGGACATTTCTTTTCCAACCGCAAACTTTTTCAAGCCATCAATAAAAAAATTGGTGTGGCCGTGTGTTTCTTATATTTTTGTCCAACCATATTTGACGTCTTATATTTTTGTCCAACCATATTTGACGTAATCTTTTTCTGATATTTGATTTGAGCTAGCTAAGATCGAGAAAATATATGAAGAAAAACAAATAAAGGACATTTTTTGTCCAACCGCAAATTTATATTTTTTTTTAAGATTTATATCATTTAATATTAAATAGGTATATTCTTTAATATAAAAATGAGGAACAATAAACACTGAACGTTTTATGTGAGAGAGGGGATATTAATTAAATTTTACTTGTATCGATCGGAGGTAAAATTAGTAATGTTAAATTATTCAGTCATAACTCGATACGTTCATTACTAATGGAGTAGGATTTAGGCTCATCGGTTATGTTTATAAAGGTAAATCTAATTTTAATTTTAATGGGTTTAATTAGGCGGGTCGGACCTATGAGATGTACGATAAAAAATATTACAAAAAAAAATAAATTTATTATAAATAATATAATAAATTTAAAATTAATTCATACATTATTTAGAATTTAAGAGAATTAAAATTAAAATATGTAAAATATTGTT
This sequence comes from Pogostemon cablin, assembly GCA_023678885.1. NCBI lineage: Eukaryota > Viridiplantae > Streptophyta > Magnoliopsida > Lamiales > Lamiaceae > Pogostemon > Pogostemon cablin. The sequence goes on from CM042983.1 coordinate 5,108,526, forward strand.
AAAATTAAATAATGTAGTAGAATTTATGATATTTTTAATATATTTATTTAAATATTAATTTATTTATTAGAGAAAATGATATGTTAGATGGGAAAAAAGAATGAGAAATAAATAAAAATTAAAAAGTGAGGGGTTAGGATTGGAGGGGGTGATTGATGTGTAGGGGATGAGTGATAAGTTAAAAATTAAAAATAATACTAATTATAATAACTCTCAATCTTATAGGCCAGTAAAAAAAAAGTTTAATTAGATTGATTGCGTTTATGTTTTGTCCCGGTTCCTTTCATATCATCATAAATCAGTTTAGAAGAATGTTCCATCTCACCATCCATCCAATGCAAGGTCCATTCATATCTGATCAACTAATTATTTAAAAAAATATATATATATTTTTTCACATCTCACTGGACACAACTTTGGAAAACAATAAACTATAGCATTTTGAAAAAAACTAAAAAATAAAAATAAAAGGGAATAAAAAAAATCAATGATTTTTTTCCACTAAAAAACACGTTTTTAAATCGTCTCAATTAAAGACGAGTTTTAAGACAGAAGTAGGTTACATCGAGAATCAACCAACAGATTAAACTTAGAAACGAATTTTGAGGCGGTCCAGTTGGTTCACATCGAGAACCTCCCGACCAGTTCAGCTTAGAGATAATAGATTTTTTTGTAGACAATTTTTTAGATGGATTTTTTTAAAAACAGTTTTAAAGACGGATTTTTCAGAGATGATTTTTCCATATTTAAGGTCATCTCTAATCGTGAATTAAACCACCAGTCGCCCAAACACCAAATTCATTGTTTTTGTCTTATTTTTTAAAATATAATTACGTAATTTAAAATTGTGAAATATAACAACTACTTTTGAAATTGAAAGTATTAAAACCATCACCTTATTTTCTAGGAGTATATTTTTTAATAGTTGTCTATTAATGATTGATTAATTTTTATTCTCCTGTGCAAGGGATTGATTATTATTTACAACTATTAATTATAACTCATTATAATATGCAAGAGATTAATTTTTCACTATACTACTAAAAATTTTATATGTCTCATGCATTGAATTGAAATGATTTAAATTTAAATAATTAAAAGAAAGAAAAAGCTCAAAATCTGCATTGTATAATGATTTTGGTGAAGAGGTTCCATGCATTACATTTTTCAATTAATGTTCAAGTATAGATTGGTCATTATTAATAGTATAATAAAATTAATTATAAATGATTAATCATAAATAAAATATAATAATAATAATTGTTAAACATTACCAAAACAATTGCTAGCCAAAGCGGCTGTCGCTCATCACCTGATTACTCCCACAGGGTCACAATACATATCAGCCAATTAACATAATAATACATTTTATTAAATCCAAATTAACTATTTTTTAATTAAAATTAATACTTGCATTAGAGATTTTGATATAGCTGTGGTGAAAGTCGAGGAGAGAGAAGGACTTGAAGAGGGTTGAGCTTAGGCAGAGCAATTCCCAATCCTTCCGCCATGTCAACAGCTTCCCCCATGGGGGTGGACACGTGGAAGCCCTGGAACAAACGAGCAAGAGTCAGCTCTATCACTTGCAACCCGAATGTCATTCCGGGGCAAATTCTCCGACCCGAACTGAATGGAATGTACTCGTAAAACTGTCCTTTAAAATTCACATCTCTGCTCTCCTCCATGAACCGCTCCGGTCGAAACTCCTCCGGGTCGGGCCACACGTTCGGGTCCCGATGCAACTTCCACAAGTTCGCCACCAACCGGGTGCCTTTCGGGACGTAGTAATTCCCGATACGGCAATCCCTGGTTGCCTCGTGGGGCCCCGCTAGGGGCCCCGGAGGGTACAACCTTAAGGTTTCCTTGAAAACGGCACGTAAGTAGTCCAGGTTGTCCATGTCGGATTCCTGGACCCATCTATCCCGCCCGACCCGGCTGTCAAGTTCGCCTTGGACTTTGTCCAAGGCGCGTCGGTTGTTTAGCAACAACGACAGCGCCCAAATCAACGTCACCGCCGTGCTTTCTGACCCTGTTAAGATAAGTATCTGAACACACAAACATGAATCAAAATTAGCAAACATGTAAGAAATTATAGTAATTAATTAATGAAACTTGATGATCATGCATGGTTAATTACCAAAATAGTGGCTTTGATGACAGTTTCCCTGGTGTAACCAGATATGATTTCACCTTCTTGCATGCATGAAAGCATGATATCCATGAAATCAGAATCCAAGTGTGTTTCAGTTTGCTTTCTTGTCTGAATTCTTTCTTGAACCCAACCCTCCAAGACTTTGTCAATATCCTTAGCTGTTTCTTTCATGGCTTTTATGAATCCACCAATGTCTAGCCATTCTAAGGATGGGATTGCATCAGAATACACAAATACTCCACCAAGGTAAAGTCCTTTCTTTATTGACTCTTTGAACTCCCAATCTTTACCATCTCCACTGCAACATAAATGTACTATACGAGTTTAAAATCAAAATCGTCCAATAAATTTTTTTTATACAAAATAATCCAAAAAACTTAATTTTTTTTGAAATAGTCCTATAACTTATAAATTCTCACAAAAATTGTCATTTTTATTTAAAAATGTTCAATTTTTCTAATTCTACGACGAGACTGAATCGATGATTTTATGAAGATATGAGACGATATTAGTAAAAATATACTCCCTCCATCCGATTTTAAGATATTCATTTGTTTTTTTCACGTGGATTAAGGAGTATTATTATTATATGTAAAGTGAGTAGTTGTATTAGAGGGAAGTGGTGGGCCATATAGTGTATTTTTTTACTAAATATGAGAAATAGATACCTTTAAAGCGGACGCCAAAAATAGTAAAATGGATACCTTAGAAGCGGACGGAGGGAACATTACTTTCTTGGGACGAAATCAAAGTAAAACTGAAAGGGTTTGAAACGAAAATGAATGTTCATTTGGGATATTTTGGATAAAGTAAAAAAGGTTTATGTTTTAAACTGATGTGTATAACATGTGTTACACAATGAAATAGATTTTCTATTAAACTTAATCAAAGATGGGTACATATCAATTTTATTAATGCCAAAGTACTTACTTGGAAAGAGAGAACTTCTTTCCAGCTAGCGTACGAATGATAATATTGAAGGTCAAGTGTTCAAACAAGCTACTCATGGAAACCACCTTGTTTCCACACGAGTCGTTGGAGTACAAATCTTTGATGAATTGGTCCACCTCGGAGGCCCGTACATGGCTGAGATCGTTGAGCCGTCGAGCCGTGAAAAGCTCGACGGTCACCATCTTACGGACCGCCCGCCAGTACGGGCCGTACGGGGCCAACGCAAATGTTGCATTTGCGTAGCCCATATACTTCCCTACCGCCATGCTCGGCCGGCTAGCGAAGACTCTATCGTTGGTGGTGAAACACTCTTTTATTGCTTCCCAATTGCTCACTACTAGCCCTTGGTGGCTCCCGAGGCGGATCGAGAAGATCGGGCCATGTTTGTCGGCCATTGCTCCGAGGGTTCGCGCCACCGGAGTTTGGCCGCCGAGGAGGTGAAGGTGGCCTATGATGGGCCATGCGCCCGGTGGCTCCGGTGCCCGGATTTTATCTCCTTTTTGTGTGTTTTGAATTGATGTTTTGATGTAGTCATAAATAATGTAGATTGTTGGTATAAGTATGGCAAGTTCTATGATGTATATAAGGAGAGTATACATGGTGGGAAATCAAAGGTTTTAGTGATCAAAATGTTTGTTGCAAGGGCTATTTATACATGCAACATATAAGTGTTACATGCTTAGATGATCAGCAATGCGATAAGATTGAAAATAGAACCTTTATTTTTAAAACATACTCCCTCTATCTCAGGAACACTTACCATTTAATGTTACATAAAAAAAGATAGGGAAAATATCACATTTGTTCCCATAAGAATTCCTTCAATTTAATTATAGTTCCGTAGGAATACACTGGTCTCATGGTTAGCGGTTTTGGTCCCATAAGAATATTATAATCATAATTTTCGAAAATTTTCATCCCAAATTAATTTATATTATTATAAATTACCAGATTTACTAGATATTATTTTCTGTCTTTCAAAATAGATATAGTCTATTTTGGTGTTCAAATATTTCGTCAACTATTAACAGATTTTGATGAAAAAATCTTATAGGACTAAATATGTCAGTTTTTGGATCTTTTTGGCATTGAACAATTTTTAAAATACTAAATCTGAAATTATCTCAAAAAAGATATATATAGTAATGATAAGCTTATGAAAAAAGAAATGATAAATTTAAAATTAAAGTAATTTTTTAAGTTGTTAGATAATGTGATTTTTTTTTTTTTTGAGTATGAAGAGTTTTATAGAATAAATAAATGCATAAAGTGTAAGAGTTTTATAAAACGAATGGAGTATAGATATATTTTTTTAAAGTATAAATTGTCTTTCACTAATATATCATTTATCTAACCGTTCAATAAGAGGCGTAACACTAAATTTAACAAGAGATCCATACTTATTTATAAATGTATATTCATCACTATTTTATAAAGAGTTAGTTTCATGTGAACTGGATTTACGTTGTAAACATTGTAGTCTCTTTTAATTTAATTAAACCCATATCAATACATATGATATAATAGGATTGAAAATAAGGACCACAGAACCTGTATTCATATACTAAGTTATGTAATCGGGTTTATAAAAATGTTTGTGTTTTATAAATTATTTTATATAAGAGAGATAAGAATAATGTGAAGTGAAACACATACTAAAAAGTTTTGGGGGTGTATCTTTTGTGAATCTGATTCACACATGCACTATTTTTTAAAAAAATATTTTTAGTATATGAAAAATTATTTTTTTAAAAAAAAAGAGCTGTTATTTTTTTAATAAAAAATATTATTCATCTCAACAAGAGTCTTTCGCACCTTAAAAACAGAAATATCGCATTATCTAATAACTTAAAAAAATTACTTTAATTTTAAATTTATTATTCGACCACATCATAATTCCCCTCATCATAAGCTACTGTTCTATCAATGATTAACGAAAATATTTAAATATTTTGACCAGTGATGGTCGAATACACCTCAGATTCATCGACCAATACTGGTTGAAAATATTAGGTATGTTTGACAGGTGGTGATAAAAAAAAATAGGTAAAATCGTTCAGAGGTGGTCGAACATCTTGCTTACCGTTCGATCTTAGTTGGTTAAACATTTTAGCGACTTTAGAAAAAGGAAAAAAAAATATTTTAAACGAATAAAATGTATAAAAACACGTATCATTATAATCTTTGAGCTATTTTGCCTACTATTATGCTTAGATTTGTGGGTGGGAGTGAATCAAAAATTATTGAGAGACTCTCTTGTGAGACGTGTCGATCCATCACTAAAATATGCTTATTATATAGATAAAGTATGTTTATTTGCTGTTGAAGTATGTCAATAATAAATCAAATTATAATATATTAAAATTATATTTTAATGCATAATCCAACATATTTTATCTAAATAATAAATATACTTTAACACGTCTTACAAACCGTCTCATGTAAATAGCGTCTCACAAGAGACTTTGTCAAAATTATTTTAGTAACTAGATTTTTATTTTTATTTTTTGGTTGGGGAAATGTGCGAGGAAGAGGGGAAGGATGTTTAATTTGTTTTATGGAGTGGTAAGTGTATTTAGTGTTTTTAGTACGTGGGTTAGGTGAGTGTATTTAATATTTATAAATATCAAATAGATGGTGAAAAGAGAGGTGTACGTATTAATTTAGTTGTTAGAATTATTATTATTATATGATAAAAGAGTATGTGCGGATAGGGAAAGGTGGAAATTCTAAAATAAAATTCGCATTTTGAAGACAATGACGGCTAAGAGCTTCACGTTTTTCTCGACAACCGTACGTTTTTCTCGACAACTGTATGTTTCCACAAGGTTAAACAACTTATAGTTGAAATTTTGACTCCAAAATTAGTCGTAAATGTATGTTTGAAATTTATAGAGTTAGTTGAAAAAAAATTATGAATTTTATTCTATTGTAAATTAATTCTAGAAATTGCACAAAAAAAAAAACTACATTTAATTATGGTTGAAAAACGTATACAATTTTTTTTAAAAAAAAAACTACTTTTAATTATAAATTGGATACGTTTTGTAACAATAGTTAAACATGGTCCACCATATATTAATTCATGTTTGAAATTTATATTTCATTATGTTGGTGAGTGGCGTGACATCTTTTTACATTAATTACAAGTCAAGAGAAAATAAAATTTAATATCTTAAGTTAATTATTACAAAAACCCTCGGCCATGGGAAAAAGATTAGATTTATCTTAAATATTTATCATTTGTTAATCATTCAAGATATGACATTAAAAAAAAGGAGTAATATACTATCAAAGTGTCGCATAACGGTTCGTACTCATAAAATTATGTACGTCTTAATCAACATGTCATATTTAATCAATTCTTAAAATATAATCTTTATCATGGGATTGAATATTCCTATTTCACAATTCTTGTTTTATTGATATTTTATAATATTAAAAAAAACTAGATATTGGATTTCCTATTTCACAATTCTTGTTTTATTGGTTTTTTTTACACAATTCTTGTTTTATTGGTTTTTTTATCAGGTAAAATGAGATTTTATTAATGTATTTTATTGGTATTTTATAATATAAAAAAAATTATATCCTACAAATAAACATTAAGATCTTATGACATTCCAGTTAATCTAAAAAGTAATATTAACCCATGTTATTCATTTAATAAGTAAAATATAAGAAGAAACATTATATTAGAATAATTGATATCGTGTTCTTTATCTTTACAATCGTTAATTCTTGAAATATGATTATACTTTTATTCTTATTTTTCATCTATTATTTTATTTTTTTAGTTCATATTCTATTTTATCAAAATTTAATTTTTGCTATTAGAATTTTATTTAAATTCTTACGCTATAATCAGATTAAATATCACCAAATGACTGAGTGAGATCAAACTTAATACTTCTATTTTTATACTCCTTCTGTCTTGAGAAAATTATTTATACGTGATTAAGAAATCTAATTTTTTTAATGCGTAATATGTTAATGAATATATAAAAATATTTTAATATATAGTGATTGTTTATAGTTGTATAAATATTTTATGTGAGCTTCATAAATATATACTCCTTCCGCCAACTTTAAAGAGTTAATTTTTTTTCGTTTTGGACGTCTCTTTTTCAAAGGGTCTTATATTCTTTTATATACACCGTATGAAATTCACACTCACCTATTAATACAATTAAAATATGAGATTCACACACTCTTTAATACAACTACTCACTATATTTTAAATAATTATACTCCTTAATCCACGTCCAAAAAGTGAAAAAGACTCTTTAAATCAGAAAGATCGGACAGAGGGAATATTAAAAGCAAAGAATTCCTATTTTAAAAAAATATAAACCTTATATTGGACAAACTAAAATAAAAAAATGTAAATTTTTATTTGGAGGGAAGGAAATACACATTTTTATATTTATATAATATGCAAAATGTTTGAATCGGGTTTATATGTTTTTGAATGAAAAATAACTTTTCAAATTTGAATGTATTATAATTTTTTATAATAATAAGTAATATTTTTTATTTAAAAAAATAATACTTTATTTATTTAAATGATTGTTTTCATATATTAATGAATAATAATTTTATAAAATTAATAGTATATATTAATCGAATTTACAAGATTCTCTCTCATGTATTATTGGAGAAAATGTGGGGCATCTGGAATTTTGGATATATGCCCATGATTCACGACCAAGTGAATGGTGGGTGGGGTCCTTGGAATAAATTACCTTAGTTCATACAGAACTGTCAGTGTGTCACTAATGTTTGTGGACCAAAAAAAAATGATTATATATATATATATATATATATATATATATATATATATATATATATATATATATATATATTTGAGGAAAATGGGTGATAATAAACAATTTTTTAAGGATTTTTTTTTTAATTTTCTAAAAATGTGTTAAAAGGTAAATGTTCACTATTTAAAAAAAAATGTTTCACCTGAAGGATTAAGTATCTATTGTAATATAAGTAATCATGAACAAGTTAACTATAGAGCTTACGAAATAGTATCATAATAACAAATAAATTGCAATTATGACTCTTTGTCTAAGACTATTTCCAAATTTTTAAGATTATTAATTAATTAAATTAAAAATAATAAATAACTAAAATAAAAATAATGGCAAGAAAACAATTAAGTATTTCAACATAAAAGACCAATCTTGCTAAGACAATCCAATTCAATCATGTCAATTAATTTTTAAACTCGAAATTCATATTTATGCAGACAATTATAGAAATAATCATGCAAGCATGTTAAACTACTTTGATTAAACGAGATTTAACAATTTAATAATACAAAAAATACATATTTTTAATTGGCAAAAGCTTGTATGTACCCGGGTACACAGAAACACATTCCGTGTGCCTTTAGAATTTTGTGTTAAATTGTATACCCTTTTGTATAAAGATGTGTACCCTTATTTTCTGAAGAAAAATAAAAAATATAATTAAAAGTGTATACCCTTTATAACAAAATGATGTACTCTTATTAATTAAAGTGTATACCCTTTAGAACAAAATAATGTACCCTTATCCATAATACTAAATTCTAAAGGCGCACGCAAGCCTCACTCTTTTTTAATTTGGCCGACTAACTTCAATGGTTAAATTTCATTTTTTGGTGAATGGAACCCGCGCCAAAACAATTAATATATTTATATGAGATCCACACAAAATATTAATTCAACTACCTATTATATATTAAAATATTACATCTCATAACTTATTTCACATTAAAATACTTTAATATTTACGGAAAAAACAAATGTAATTATTATGGGAGTAACTAAAAACATTAGCAGATTAATTATTTTTCATTTTCTTTGGTCCAATCAAACACTTCTTTTTTCTTTATATTATTGGGCCAACCATCAAGTGGGCCATTAAGCCCACCAGCTTAGATAGTCATGTTGAGGTTAGGCCTGCAAGTCCATTAGTGTTATTAAAGTAAAGTTGAGTTAATTTGGCATCCAGTTTTGGGCTAATTGTTACGTGGTTTCACACACCCACACACCAAAATAAATAAATAAAAATAAAAATTAAATAAATATTGAATGTTTAAGTTCGCTGTTTTTATATAAAAAAATCATTTAAAGGGAAAATATCAGATATAACCTTCATCATTATGTTTAGGGAGTTAGTAAAGCCTTTGTGTTTTATTTATTTAAATTTTATTGTAAAAAATCTGTCCAATACACCTTAAATAATCATTACTTAACACAACATAATTTACAGAGTATATACTATAATATATGATTATATTTTACTCCATAGGGAGGGTAATCGAGATTGAAAGAAGGAGTATTTATTATATAAAGCAATTGAATTATCCTTATCTCGAACTAAAAAAATGTGTATCTTGAAGTTCATTACTGAAGAAAGGGAATCAAATTCTTTGAAAGTGTCTGCTTAAAAAAAAAAAGAAAAAAAAAATCTCATATCTTCAAAATACTTTTTGATGCAAGAGAATAATCCCACTGAAAGTGAAAATTATGTCGAAAAAAGAAAAGAAAAAACATAAGAGACGATGAACCGTAGATTATGATGGGATCTAAACCGCCCGTTCTTAAATCCCAGAATGCAATAAAAACAAACGCTCCCAAATCTAATCATATACTCTCTTTCTCCCTCCCACCTAATTACTCCCAAATCTAATCATATACTCCATCCCTCCAACCTTTAGCTGTCACATTTACCGCAATATATGCAATTAAAGAAAAAAGAAAAAATTGTTTTTAGAGAATATCGTAGTCTTTTCATATACTGTAATAATAAATAAGGAGTGAGGCTTCTGTGCACCGGGACACACGGAGCATACGTGCGACTTTGCAATTTAAACCCCTAGCAATACATAGATTTAAATAGAATATAAAGGGGAAGGGTTGTGTTCACATGGGGACACGGAGCTTTTGCCGTAAATAAGTTATAATATGTAATTACATAATAATGTGAGAGAGTGATGAATTTGAAATTAAGATTATTTTAATATTATAAATTAATACAACGTATTTATTTTTTTAGTGTGACTTTATTATGGAAGTTTAGAACAAACGAAAATGAAATTTGTGATATTTATTAAGTTATGATTTACTCTCGGTGTACCCTTTAAAGAATTTATTTTTTGTAAGTTCCATTCAAAGAATCATAATATTATTTATTATTTATTATTTTTACATATATGAAATTTATACACATAACACATTCATTAATCCAATTAAAATATGGAACTCATATTCCTTTAATATAACTACTCAATAAATATTAAATAATAAATACTCCCTCCGTCCATCACTAACGTATCAATTTTGTCATTTTGGGTTGTCCATTCTTAAAGTATCAATTTTCTCTTTTTAGCAAAAAAATGCACACATGACCCACTACTCTATACTTTAATACAACTACTCACTTTATATAAAATAATAATACTCCTTAATTTACGTTCAAAAAGCAAACGAATACATTTGTGATGGACGAAGGGAGTACTTCTTGATTGAAGTGCAAAAGACATTTTTGGGTTGGGAAGAGGAGTAGGGTAGGAGGGATTACTACAAAAGCGCCCCATTTGATTTGGGTCCCATTTTCCGACGAGGCAAATCCAACTTTGGCGAAAAACTTTTAGAGCAAAATAGAAAACAAACCCAAATCCTTCCACACATTCCGAAAACAAACGGCAACCCTACGTTTTACACACTAATAAACAACATCTTTCTCTTAATAACATCCTCTCGTATTTCTATCCACTTTCGACGTCCATTCTTCGAGCTTCCTTTTGGTACTTTTCATTTGTGCTTTTGTTGATGTTGTTGTGAAAAAACTGGGGTTGCCTCAAATTTGAATCTCTTGCAATTTTTCCCCATTTGGGAGCCTAAAAGATTGAATCTTTGATCTGGGTTGTTGCCAATGGGCGCTTTAGATGAGGGGCATTATGATGTGGAGCTGAGCAATGGAGTGAATCTTGGGGAGCTGGGTTTTGAGGAAGAGCCTGAGATTTTGGCCATTGAAGAAGCTGTCAAACTTTTGTTGCAGGGTTTGGGTGAAGATTTTAATCGTGAAGGTCTGAAAAAGACACCCCTTCGTGTGGCTAAGGCCCTCAGAGAAGGGACCCGAGGTGATTTTCCCGTCATATATACTATCTATTTGTTCATTATTGTTGTAGTTGGATCTATTGCTTTTGAGTAACTTATGGGGTTATTAATGAATGTTGATGGGATTGGATCTGTGGTAGTATGGAACTTAATAAATACTACTTGGATTGCTACTTCGTCATGCATTGAAAAAGGTCATGAATATGGGAAAGATTGTAGGAACAAGTTGTAATCCCTTGCAAACATAGTAGCTTCCTCTGGGTTATGAAGTTCTTGAAGTTGGCTAGATAACTTAGGCCAAGTTTATTCAATGAATCTTAAGCTCCTATATCTAGTTAGCCTTTAACAAAAGCTCACAAGTGCCAGATGACAACCTTATCTAAAAGTTCAATGTGGAGATGTATATATATATATAGATGATAGATCTTAGTCACAAAAATAGATTTACTTTGGTGGTCCATATATACTGAGATTTCGGTTGGACGTAAGTGTAAAATGGTTGATATACACTTGTTGAATTACGAAAATTTGTGTTGTTTCTTGGAAGCTTGATTTATGAATTTCACCCTTGGATGTATATCCAGGTTATAAGCAAAGAGTGAAGGACATAGTCAGTGGTGCTTTGTTCCCTGAAGTCGGGGTGGAAAACCAGGCAGGTCACGCTGGTGGAACTGGTGGGCTTGTAATTGTTCGTGATCTTGATCTCTTCTCGTATTGTGAGTCTTGCTTGCTTCCGTTCCAAGTTAAGTGTCACGTTGGTTATGTCCCATCTGGTAAGAGAGTTGTAGGTTTGAGCAAGCTCTCTCGAGTTGCTGATGTTTTTGCTAAGCGGTTACAAGATCCACAGCGATTAGCCAATGAGATTTCTGCAGCATTGCAGCATGGTTTTACGCCAACCGGTGTTGCTGTTATCCTCCAGTGTTCTCACATTAACTTCCCCAACTTCGAATCAGCACTATTTGACCCAAATCACAAAGGTTATGTAAAAACCTTGGTTAAGTCAGGTACAGGAGTTTTTGAAGATGAGATGGTGGATACTTGGACCGATTTCCTCAGCCTTCTGAGATTCCGAGGAATAAATGTTGAGGACATCCATTCCAATGGCTCAAACGACAAATCTTGGTGCCCCTCCCACACATTTAACAAAACAGGGGCGTCTGATTCTCCCTTGTTTTGTTCAGTAGCTTCAATACTCTGTTCTTTGGGCGAGGACCCAACGAGGAAGGAGCTTTTAGAAACTCCTGCCCGTTTTCTTAGATGGATGATGAACTTCAAGAATTCTAATTTGGATTTGAAGCTAAATGGATTTGTACGAAGCAAGAGAGATTCTTTTATATGCAACGGAGATTTCAGCCACAACGAAGACCATCTCTGTTCTGATCTGAACTTATCCTTCTGGTCTCAATGTGAACACCATTTGCTTCCCTTTCATGGTGTAGTGCACATTGGTTACTTCAACTCCAACGGGTTCAACCCAGTCGCAAAATCCCTTCTACAGTCGATAGTACATTTTTACGGGTTCAAGCTCCAAGTACAGGAAAGGCTAACCAGACAAATAGCCGAAACAGCTTCATCATTCTTAGGTGAGGATGTAATAGTAGTTGCCGAAGCAAGTCACACCTGCATGATCTCTCGAGGCATCGAGAAATATGGAAGCAACACGGCTACGATTGCTGTACTGGGTCGATTTTCCAACGAACCTTCCGCAAGATCAAAGTTCTTGCAGATGGTTCCCAACTCCAGTCTTGGTGAAGGCTGATTTTCGGATCGAAAACAGGATTACAGTTTTTTAAATTTCTTGAAGTCATTCATGCAGCTGTGTAGCTCAGCAGGTCGATCAGACAGTTGGATGGGAGCTACAAGAGAACATGGCAGGTACACTCAGAATATTGTTTCATCTGAGAGAGTACCATTGAAGCTGCAATAGCAAAACAAGTTACAGAAATATGTTTTTTGTCATAATATTCTTTATTACTGGCTGTAACATAAGAGGCCTTATAGGCCATGGAAACTCTTATGTTGTCTATCATCTTCTTCATATTCAAATAATTATTCAATTATTGATTTTGTCTGTTTATTGTGAACTTCGTAGTTGACACTTGACAGAGAGATGATAGCATGTCCTTGTAATTGAGAATGGGTCTGCAAACCCAAAGCAAATTTTAAATAATAATTTTTTTTTTAATACACGCCAATTCTTCTCTTAATAATTTTTCTTGTTAAAATAAGTAGATATAATGCGATGGAATTATATGGTTTAAATATTAATCATGATATAGTTTTTAATTTCGTGATATATAAGAGAATAACACAATGTTGTGATTGTTAGTTAAAATAGTATTTTTTTTTTCATAACAATATAACAGAAACCTTATTGTGAAACTATTAAAGATAATCATTTGCTTATTGTTGTATGATTAACCAAACCGTCTCTTCAACTCTAAATCTTATCTTCTAAAAAATCTTTTAACTATAAGGAGGGGAGAAAAAGAAGAGAAAAGATTAGGGTGCCAATTTTGCAAATCATATATTCTGATATCCGAAAATCATAGATTTTGCAAATTGATTCATTAATAAATAATAATAATAATAATAATAATAATAATAATAATAATAATAATAATAATAATAATAATAATAATAACCCACAAAAGATTTTTATGTCGAAAAGAGAAGTTCAATATCTTGCAAAAAATAATACTCTGTTAGGAGTACAGTAGATATATTTCATATTGTGTTAAAACTTAAAATGACTTAAATTAATCAAGTAGTCAACAAATTGGAGATTGAACCACGCTGTACAATTGGATCCTATTATCATCTATGTATGAATAAACTATAAATCTTTGAATGAGAACGATCAAACTTCTCTTTTTTGTTGGAAACTCAACAGTAAATCCTACTCAGCTGTACTAGTAGTGACTGCAGAGAAAGCATAGTTATGTACAAGGTAATCACATAGACGAGGATCATGAGTGACAAGTACGGCCAAACTTTCGTACCATACTTGTATATGATCAAACATGCCTACCAGGCATTCTGTGCATTGTCAATGGTAATAATACCCCTGCTGGAATGGGGAGGATGTCACTAGTAAGGAATGGTCTAATGGGTTCGACTGGAAAGATTTCATAGCACACGCCATTGATTGTGGAACTCCAATTGATGCATGTGGGACTGAAACTGAACTGCAATAGCATACAATAGCAGAAAGAGATGTTAATAAACTCATGGAATAGGCAATATTGCAACAATAAGCACTCTCTCTCTCTCTCTGCCTTTAGTTCTCAGTTTTATTTTCTCCTTGAGTTGTTTGAGTACTCTTTAAAAAAATCACAACTGAATCAGATTAAATGCAGCAATTTGAAACATACCTGAAAGACAAGGATAGGGAAGAGTCGATGGATGCTGTCACTTTGTGATCAGAAGGAAACAGTGACCAGAAAACTGTAAATAACAGTAGGCATATTGTTATCATTTCTTTTTGGAGCTTGTCCTGTGTATTACAATGAAGAAATAATAATTACTCCATGTGTTTAGGGTTTATGTGTAAAGGGTGGATGGATACATTTGCCATTTTTTTTAGGGACAAAGTTGGTTAAAAAGAGTTATTTTGTGCCCTATTTAAAGGATCACCAAGATCGATTATGAGAAGAACTAAAACAGAAAATACCTGATTGATGTGAATGATCTTGAAGACCAGAGGAGATCATTATATCCTGCCAGATGAAGTCAAACACATACAATTGGAAAAAATATATATATGCTCTATTCCCCACACCAAACACCAGCAAAGAGGGAGATAGGCTTAAAATAATACCTCCTTGGAACCTCGACTTTTCTTGGCCTTCTCTATAAGATATTAAAGCAGTCATCAGATAACATGAAATTTCCAGAAAATTAGAAACTAAAAACATAACATCCAGCAAGGAATGACAAGAACAACTTACTCTAATTCTGAATCTTACTCTATAATTAACTTGTCTCGAATTGCAAAACAACTCACTATATCATTTTTGGGAAATAATTCCCAGAAGTACTCAAGGATTATTCTCTATAAGAATCAATGAAAATGAAAATATGTGGAGTTTTTGCAAAGTTCGACCAATTTCACTGGGTGTGATAATTTGCTGTTTAATTTTGAAAAACCATTTCCAGCTAATTGACTCAACATGAAATGTAAATGTTTCTGATATTGTGAAGAGGGCTTTAAGAGAATAGGCTTGGTAATGTCCCAAGAAAACAATACTGAAATACGCCAAAATACTTCACTAGGGCTATGATATGTTACTTGAATAAAAAATTAAATAGTGAAGGAGTATTCTGTAATCAAATTTCACTAGAAGTTTGAAACAAATACACCTCAGAATAACATCATCCACTTCTAGAATAGCATTGAATTTGTGAAATGATTTTTGGACATATTTGGATAGTGTGCTAGGAAGTCTTGTTTCCAACACATAACTGAACTTTTACTACAAAGATGTAATGCCTTCCGCAAGATAGTATATGATATCCCACATCGATTCCTCACAGAAGTGTGGGACTGCATACATGTGGGGTCAACCCTTTACATTTTGGTATAATTTGGGGCTCCCTAGCTTTTTATTGCCTTAAAATGTGGTCTGACATGCCAGATAAGGGAAAGGGCTACCTAATGTTGGGCTTAGGGGTTGCCACCCTAGATCTGGGCCCAAGGGAGGTTACAACTTAGGGTGGGCCTTGGTATGTAGGTTGCTACCCGGCGCATGTTATTCATGGATGCTGGTTTGAAGGGGGGTGGATTGTTACAATATCCCACATTGATTCTACATGGAAGTGTAGATGGACATATAAGTGGGGGTCAACCCTTCACCTTTAACCATGGTTTTGGGTTAAGTTAAGCTTCCTAGCTTATATGGCCAACAAGTATGTTTATTAAATGGATGAGTCGATGAATCATGAGCAAGTGCAAAGACAGCTCAATATCCTGACTTGTTTATGGGAACAGGGTGGACTTTTATAGAACAATTGAATAGCTAAAAAGAAACTTTTGTATCAAGTGTTCTGATTGAAGCCTTTGTTTAGGGTATACACGTACTTTAAGTCAGTTGCCCCATTAGACAAGGTTTATCTTAAAATATTCAAATTTCACAATTCTAATCCCTTTACTTATACCCAGTACACAGAAAATGGAAAGAGAAGTATTAATGTAAGGAATAAGAATCTACATCCAATCATAGGATCTTAAAAAATACTAGAATTTATTACCGAAGGTTGGATCACTAGGGTTCACTGCCAACGTCAACCCCAAAAAACAATCATCCGCTGCAGTGCCAAAGTTACAGAGATTCAGTTCAAGATTTGGCTCTGATCCTATAGGCAAAGCAAAGGGTTAGAACTGAACATAAATCATAATACATCAAGGAACATTGTTAGATAACCACTTACCAAGATTTAGATTATGTAATGCTGCAGGTCTACGAGGTATTCGAATGGAGACCTAGCCATAAATAGAAATTTAGCGTTCATGCATAAACAAAATTAAGCTTATAAAAATTATGCTTATTACTTGGAAAAAAGGATGCTCCAAGCATTGATCGGCAGTGGGCCTCTTCAATGGATCCCATGAACAAAGTTGCTGGCAATGAGAAAAAAGGATGGGTTATGCGTGCTTGCACACCTGGAACGATTTCTAAGTGGATTGTAGAAGTAAAGCTACCTTGATCAAGTCTATGGCTTCCAAGCTTGCATTTGGAATAATGTCAGAAAGATCAGCAGGCATCATCTATCGAGAACATTGATTAAGATCAGTAAATACAGAAATAATATCTCACTGGGCAGGACAGCAGCAGATGAAATGAAGTTTTATGTACTGCTCACTTCTGAATAAGTGATTATAATTAACCGAGACATGTTTTTGGCCACAGGAAAGATTCTCCAATCAGGCGCCCCAAGTACACAGCAAATCTTGTACAATTGATCGATCTCACTGGACATCATGAAATGAGATTGAGATTAACATGGTGTATTGGGCACAGCTAAACAATGTTGACTTTATTATCTTAAACAAATAGAAATCCCAATACTAATAATGAAGACAGAATAAAGAAGCCACTTCACATAACAAATTTTATTCTTTAGCTGGTTGCACATAAAATAATAGAGGAAAGACTTATATTTATATAGTTACTGGGAAATATTAGAGATGAGGGTAAATTATTTGATCACCTTTCCCCAGGAAAAAGTGGGCTCAAAGTGAAAAGTTCAGCAAGTATCGCACCAACAGCCCACATATCTGTGAAGATTTAGAGCCATCTATTAGTTATCCATCCAATCAGAATCTATCATAATTCAAAAAACCATAATCACCAGGGTCTCACAATGAAGCCATCAATTTTGCAATAGGAACAAAAAATGATAGACAAAATCCAACAAGAGAAAGAGAGAGATGAAAGAAGACGGGACTGCCAATTTCATTAACATCTTAAAATTAGCATGACTTAAGTTTAACTGAGACAAGAGTTTGCACATACCAATGGCAGTGGTATAGGATGAAGATTGCAACAGCACCTCCGGAGCTCGATACCTTTTCCAAAAGAGGATATAGAGCATCCATTAGACAACCCTGAATCAGAAATGCTACAAAAAAGGGTGTATTTTGTTGGTGATCATTATTCACCAGCGAGTGGAAACATAATCAGTAAAAGGAGGCAGCGAGGCCAGTTCTCTAGCCAATCCAAAGTCAGCAATCTTTATTATGTTATTTGTAACCAACAAGTTTTCTGCATTTGGGAAGAATTTAAGACAATCAGCTTATGAGACGGGGTTCCTAATCTATACAATAAAACAGATCCCATACACATACATGTGGAAAATCATTATTCAGAAATTTTATACCAGGTTTTAAATCCCGGTGAAAATACTCATGCTTATGAACGTGAGCAAGACCTTGTAGCACTTGAGACATCAAACATCGAATCTCCTTCTCTGAAAAAGGTTCTTTTTGATCTTTCATTATTTCATACAAGTTGTGCTCCTGGAAATATATAACGTCCATCATGATAGAGAAAATTTTGATCCAGTTGATAATTAGATGAAGATATAAAGCATATTAGTGATTTAGTTCCATAAGTAACTAGTGAAGAGAAAACCCCACAACCACAAAAAAAAAAAAAAATATCTGTATATTTATTGCTGTTCGTAAGAATATGACGTTCCTTACAAAGTCCAGCTTTCCACTTGTCACACTAATTAATAACTACTTAGCTAATCCTCCATTTGATAATCAGGTCAAGGCATAAAGCGCGTTAGTTGCATCATAAATTTTGTTATTCATTAAGATGGGAATTTCTTTACATCTCTAGGTACAGCCACTCCTTCTGTCCCTTCCATCTTATTTCTTCACCACCCTCACCTTTTTATACATCTCTGATTAACCAGCACAAACCTAGTTTCAAGAATGTTCACTGTATTTTAATCTTGATATTGCAATCTAACAAACTGTCCATGGTCTTAAGGCTGCCGTATAGAAAATTAAAATTTTAACATAAACAAGAATCTGTAGAATATTAAAAGCAATGAAATGTACCATATATTCAAATATGAAAAAAAGCTCATTGTTTTCTTGGACAATCTCCAACAGCTTGATGATATTAGGATGGTTTAGTTTACGTAGAGACTGCAAAAGAAAAGATCAAAAGACGGTTAGCTTTCCCAATTAAAACAGCCACCTGTATCCACCAAATTTTCTAAAGAGTACCATTCTTTCTTTCTTTCTTTTTTTTTTTTTTTTTTTGTTTAGTAATAAGCCTAACATAGTAGATTACAAACCTTAACTTCTCGCAGGTTTAAACATTCCTCCCAGTAATAGAACTTTCTCTTCATTTTCTTGACCGCAACCTGGAATAAAATTTAGAATATAAATAGATGCATCTAGAATACAAGTGTTTCATATGAGTGAGACTTCCCAGATAGAGAAGGGAACATAATCTTGAAAATCCTTACAATCTCAAAAGTTTCCTTATGCATGGCTTTATATACACTTCCACAAGTTCCATCACCAAGCGCTGCCAAAAATTTATATCTGGAACGAACAATGCACATTCACAGCTTTGCAGGAATAAATTGTATGAGCTCATATAAAATAAATACTCGAAGATATACTCACCTTTCCATTTTGACCACTGAAGACAAAATTTAGGTCAATGGACTTCTACCCTCTTGAAAGAGGTTTTTTTATTGTTTATACTGTGCTCTTCAACAATCTCTATGTACGCATCTGTGCTTATGTCCATGTAATACATTGCTGGCTTTTCATTATAAGCATCATCCAATAAGAACCAAAATGTTATCAACATGCTTATTTGCAGCCTTTTAGTAGCTGCAAGCAAGGGGTTAACATCTAAAAGAGTCACTTGGATAGCATATCTTTAATATAAACACTTAGGCGGTGCAGTCTGAGCCTCCACCATGATCGGATGGAAACTCCTCCACAACGTCAAAATGCAGCCATCTAGCAAAATATGCACATACAAATTAGTCGAAGTCCTGTAAATTTGAGCCAACGAGACAAAGACTATGCCCATCTATTTACCAAAGCTATACATGTTATCAGATACAAACCCCCACCACCACAACACACGCAAGATAGAACAATTGGATGCAAATTATCTGTTGACAATTAAGAACAAACTCAAATAACTTCAGAATCACTTAAATCATGAAAGCATTGCCATTATAGTACACACCAAACACACGTTGCCTTATGAAATATAACGTGATAGCACAATCACTAATAATAATTCTCTTAACAGCTAAAATTACTAATTTAAGTGGATGAATTTTTTTATCAACCCAAAAATGTAACATAAAAATAAACACCCGATTAAATAATTAATCTGAAAAGGAAAGGTTCAATTAACCAGCTTCACTGCAAAATACTATTGATAAAGAGCAATCAATACAGAAAAACTACACTCAACTATTAAGAAAACCGCAAATAGCGATGAAAATTCAAGATTGATAACGACCAACGACCAACGATCAACTCTTCAAATTATTATTATGTAATAAAAGGAAGACGATTCCAATTAGTGTAAGCACTGAAAATCCATATCGGACACAACTACAGGATCGAAAACCATATCCACGAAAAATCAGAACTATAGATCACAAAACTGCAGTAACTTCAAATTTTATGGGCTCTGAATTTACCTTAATTGAAGAGAAACCTGGCATGAGTAGAAAGATCTAGAAAGAGAGATACAGCGTGCAAATAAAGAAACGGATTTTCGGATCAAGAATGTTGTTATCGTTGATTATAAGAGATATCAATTTTTATCGGGTATCTTTTTTAAAATTCAATTTTAGTCATGTAACTTTTAGTATTTTTAATTTTAGTCTTTTTAGTTTTAATTTTGATCTTATAACTTTTAAATTTTCAATTTTAGTCCTATAAATTCAAATTTAGTCATGTACTTTTTTAAATTATAAAAAATTAGTCCTGTATCTTTTGAAATATGATATAATTTATAATAGGACTAATTTTGAAAATTCAAAAAGATATAAGACTAAAATTGAAAATTTAAAAACTACATGACCAAAATTAAAACTAAAAAGACTAAAATTAAAAATACTAAAAGTTACAGGACTAAAATTGAATTTCGTAAAAGATATAAGATCAAAATTGATATTTTATCAGAGAGGGTGTGATTAAAAGGAAAATGCTATTATTAAAATAGTAACGGCAAAATCCGCAGAAGCAGCGTTGCAGGCGAAACCGCAGGCTAGCATATGTTTAAAAATATGGATATTATATTATTATACTACTAGTACTATCATTATTATAAGAAAATAAAATTTTAAAGGGTTAATTTCAAAAAAAAATCACGAACTTTATTCATATTGCAAATTAATCCCCACTTTTGAGAAATTGCAAAAAAATCATCACATTTAAGTATTGTTGCAAAACACACAAAATTTATATTAAAAATAGGGTTTTTTTTGCAACAATACTTAAAGGTGATGGTTTTTTTTTGTAATTTTTCAAAAGTGAGGATTAATTTGCAATAGAAGTAAAGTTCGTAGTTTTTTTTTTTTGCAATTAACTAAATTTTAAACATAGTAAACATTAAAAACGTGAACCTGACTATTTTAAACAATTTATATTTGAGTGAGTCTCTTGTGCGGCCGGACACACCGATTTAGATCCTTGTTCCTTTGCAATTTCCGTGCCCCTTTACAATTTAAATTCCTTAGCAATACATAGATTTAAATAAAATAAGGAGGGAAATGGTTGTATTCACACGGCGTGTCTCCGATGCCGCAGGAGTTTTTGCCTTTATATTTTGAATATGGTGTTATTCATATTTTTAAAGAATTTATACTGTGATTTTTTTATTTTACTTTTTTTAAATGAAATGAAACAAGAAGTATAATCCAGAGGTATGGTAGTAGGTTAAAAATCAAGAGTCAAGGGGAATAGGGGATAGGGATAAAAAAGAAGCCATACGGACTCAATGAGTAAAATCAAGAAAAAATAAATTAGGATTCCAGTCTAAAAAGAAAAAATATACTCCGTGTAATTAAAATTATGTAATTAAAAGATGAATGGAACTACGTCTTAAAAAAATTTCTTAGAGTACTAGGAGGGGAAAATTGTATTTTTTCTTCTTTTTTTTCTAAATCCAAATTAAAACTGAAATTTGAAAATGAATGATTTTTTTTCTCTCAAAGAAATTTATGTTATGCATGTACTATAACTTAAATTTGAGTTTAGTGGGCATTAAATTAGAAATGAAAAAATTAGGAGATGGACAATATTTATATCAGATTTTACTTTATCTTAATTAATTTTTTAGTACTGTTTATCATCATTAGGATTTAGGAGTATGGACAATATTTATATCAGATTTTACTTTATCTTAATTAATTTTTTACTGTTTATCATAGATGTTATCTCTTTTAATAAAAATTTATCAATTTTCATTCATATTATAAATTATTTATAAAATAGTTTAATGCAATATTATTACTTTTCATTATTATTTTTTATTATATTTTTTCTTATTCATCTCCCAGATTCTTTCTATACAACAGTCTTATGCAAGTGTTTACATAATACTCCATAGTACAATTTTGATAGGAGTCCAACGCTGAATTGTTATCGAGTAAAATTTAACATATTAATGGCTGCAATTAATCCCATAAAATAAAAAAAAAATAAAAAACAAAGTTAAACATTCTAAATTAATGAATAAAATCGTAGTAAATGATATCGTCGGATTAATTCTATATCATTCATGTAGGAGAATCAGTTTTTATAAGAGCTAAAATGAAGATTTCTTTTGGAGCAGACACTTGTATGGATAGATTAATTAATTAATTTACTGTAAAGATACAAAAATAAAATAAATCAAACTACTGTAATGATAATGTGCAACAACGAAACAAAATACAAATTCAAAATACGCTACACAGTAAAAGATCCAATCATCTGATTAAAATCAACCAAAAACTAAAGCTGTGTAGTTAAATAACTAACTAGTAGTAGTTAATAACTAAAGCTTAGTTACATGATGAGATGAGACAGAAGGCTCATCTGCCCATTGTACTAAACAACAGGTCTCTCATTGTATCCCATCTGCTCTACTACTCTTAGAGCATCGAGAGCTTGGCTCGACTCGGCTCCCTTTACCAAATAACTGATATACGGCGAGAGTGCTCGTTGATCCTCGACGCCAGCACTGCTAAGAAGGTCTGCTGTCAGCAATGCAGCTTTTTGAAACCTTCCCTCCATTTGAAGGCCAATGATGACACGGCTGTAGGATGCAAGAGACGGAACGCAACCGTATGCCACGAATCTCTTGATCCACTCTAGAGAACGGGTGTAGTCTTCATTTCTACACCAATGTGAAATCATGGAAGCAGATATGTAGTTGTCTGGGGTGAGGCCATTGCCAACCATTCGTTTTATGAGGACGTCGGCTTCTGATGTCCTTCCTGCTCTGCACAGGCCCGTGATCAAATACTTGTATGCGTCAGCTGGGCGACCACCACAATCTTGAATACTGTCTACAAGCTGGATAGCATGGTGGATAGTGATCTCAATAAAGAGCAAGTTAGAGCAACAATCAACACTGATGTCCTTTCTACTCAGTGATGTCGTTTCCAACGTTAGAATTCCATAAAGTAATGCAGAGTATATCTGATTGTTTGGTTGGCAACCTTCATGGAAAATGGTACACAAAATCTCTAAAGCTCGGCTCAACTTGCCAGCTGCAACATGTGACTTGATCAGTAAAGCATATATAGTGTCACTTGGTGATACTCCAGAATTTCTCATTTCAACCAAAAGATTCTCTGCTTCCTCCAGTTTACCACTTTGGCATAGACCCTTTATGACTGTAGAATATGTATAGACATTTGGTGGACAACCGTCCCGTTTCATGAGTTGCAATATATTCAATGTAGTTCTTGTGTCACCTGCTCGGCAGAGCCCATCAACCAGTATGGTATAAGTCACAACAGACGGAACTAAACCAAGCTTTAACATCTTTCCTAGCACAGCATCTTGTTCGACTCCTTTGCTGAGAACGTCGAGAAATATGTTGAAACTATCCAGAGTTTTCACGCTTCTGTCAACCATTTCATCCAATAACAGAAATGCATACTTAATTTTTCCAATCTTGCAATAACCTTGGATAAGAGAAGTCAGTATCACTTCATCAAGGGAAATTCCCTTTTTCATCATCAGTCCTAAGAAGGCACATGCTAGCTCAGGTTGTTCCATCTTGCTGAATTGATCAACAAATGCAGTGTAAGAAAATTTATCGGGTTCAATGCCAAACGTGCTCATCGATTGCAAAATCTTGAAAGCCATATGTGGCTCGCCTGCACTGCAGAACCCAAAAATGAGGATATTGAAGGTAACTTTGGTAGGATATAGACCATTGCTCATAATCTTTCTCAACAACGCGACTGCTTTCTGAGGTCTCCCGAGTTTACACAACCCTTCCATAAGCTCATTATATGTCCGGATATTCGGTTTGCACTGCCTTCTCTCCATCACTCCAAGCAACTCAAAAGCAGAAACCACCATTCCTTCTTTACAGTAACAATTAATCAGTGCATTATAAGTTACAGTACTGGGATTAAGTCCTTCCTTTAGCATCCTTCTGAACATCCCATTAGCCTCCTCAATCTTTCCCTCTCTGCATAACATATCTACAAGGACAGTGTAGGTATGAACACTGGGCTTACACCCGTTAGTTATCATTTCATTTAGCGAACCGAGTGCATGATCGATCAGCCCCTTATCAGACATAGCTTTCATTAAAACCGTAAAAGTGCGTGTGCTCAATTTAAACCCTTTCTCCCTCATTTCTTCCTTCAACTTCAGTGCCACATCTAACCTTCCTACTTGGCAAAAACCATGGATAAGATTTGAATACGTAACACTATTAACACCACAACAATCCTTCTCAGACATTAATTCAAACACCTTGAAGGCTTCACAGAGTTCTCCAGCTCTGCAATTCCCCAAAACCAAAGAAGTACAAATATATACATCCAACTCGAATCCGAGTTTCATAACCCTAGAAATGAACATTTCTGCAGCCTGTATGAATCCATTCTTACACAACGCATTCACAACATTCCTGTAATCAATTCCACTCGCAACAAACCCATCCACCAACATACTCTTGAACACTGAAAATGCAATCAAACCCATATCTAACTTCGCCAAACAAACCAAAAGCATACTGTAACAAGGATAATTGATTCGAAATCCGAAATTCTCCCGCATTTCTCCAACAGCACTCATAAGCTTCAAAATGTCATCTCGAGAGCCACTACAATCTCTAATTAAAAAAACAAGTGACTTATGCATAATCCCCCAAAAATTACCAGGCACTAACAAATGCAATACCTGAATTCTGCTATCTATACTATAACAATATGTTGACTGATTGCATACCCATTCGAAGAATTTGAGGCAGAGTGGAATATCCCCGCTGTTCAAGGCTATGATTGATGAAACCAAGTGTGGGCTCAGGTGAGAAACGAGAGATTTGAGGCGAACGTTGGTCTGCCAGTAGGGTTTCTTGATGAGAGCCGAAACACTGAGCGTGACGCTGTGTGATTCAGGATGAGGGGTAGTGCAAAGTTGAGTGAGAGACTGGAGTGCGTGAAAATGGGGTTTACTTAGAAGAGATTGAAACCTGAATGAGCGAAGCAACATGCATGGCGACTCAGTATGCGTGTATTGTGTGTGAATTGAGAAATTCCAGAAACCAGGTCCGCAACTGAAACACTGGCGCGAAAGGTAAATCAATGGCTGCCTGATTTATCTTAATTCTTATGTTAATATTAATGGGACCGATTTTGGGTTGAAAAGCAATGGGCCAAATGGGCCCAAGAATAAAAGGCTGTGTTTAATAATATGTAATTATTTATTATAACATGTTTAAAAATAATATATATATATATATATATATTTATTTATTTATTTATTTATATTAAAGTAATCATATTATATAAACTTAATTAACTAATAAAAAATATGATTAAAGATGGTATTTAATTTGAAGATAAACATGAATAGCCCTAAAGAATTAGTATGCGTGATTTATGTATATTAATTAATATTTGCACTATTTATATAGTATTAGTTGGATATATTTTTATTGATTGACTTAATTATCTATTTTCAATAAAAAAATATGATTAAATGTGGTTTTTAATTTGAAGATGTACATGAATAATAATATTAATAAGTTTTATACTCCATATTTTATTGATTATCTATTCCTTAACCAATCAAAAAAATATGATTAAAGGTGATTTTAATTTATAGATATACATGATTTAAAGATATATACATTAATAATAATAATAAATAATAGTAGAAAGATTATATATATATATATATATATATATATGTGTGTGTGTGTGTGTGTGTGTGAGATATTAAATAAAAAAATAAAAAATATACGAAATTTAACCACGTTGCGACACATCATATTTTTAAAAAGTTATTTATAGCAGCGTATTCATAATTAGTATATATAAGATATGCTTCCGACTCAAATTCTTCTTTATATTTACTTTTTGATAAGGAGTTTAAAAGGATGTCGTTTTTTTATTTACTTTTGGAGATATTATGATATTTTTTGGTAATTAAAAAATGATAAAGAATATCATATGTGTTAAAAATGTAGTAATAATTTTAAAATTAAAGTATGTTAGTGAGATATTAGTTAGTCCTTTTTTTTTCTTTTTATGGAATTGTGAAATTGAATTTGATACGAATCAAAATGGAAAGTGTGAAGTTAAAGTATGTTATGTGTGTTAAAAAGATGATAACATTTTTGAAATTAATGTATGTTAATAGGATATAATTAGTTGTTTTTTTCCTTTTATGTTATTTATTTTTATAAAAATTTTCAATACTAACCATTTTAGTAGAATTTTGATAATATTAATTAACAAATGATTTATTATTTAAATGCTAATTTTACTTATAAATATTAATAAGTTTATGTTGATATAGTTTATTTTTATAAAAAAAAAATCAAATAATTTGATGTATCAGTTATAAAAGTTATAAAAAATGATAACATAAATATTTGATTTATAGTATAAATAAAAAATATAAAAAAATACTATTTATAAAAAATGTAAAACCGCCAAGATCCCACTCGTTACATGCCGTCATCTATATAGATGCAAGTCTACTCTCATAATAATCCATTTGTTTAGAAAATATCAAGAAAGATTAAGCAATCAGTTGGAGCAATAGATCACAAATGAATCAGACCTGAAATGCGCCTCTACACAAACCGCCGCCCCACCGAGGTACACTTAATCCTTCTATTTCGATAACGCCTCCACCCTTTACAACACCGTATATAGTGTTGGAGGCTAGCTCAATTCTTGGTGGTAGTTAACCAATCAAAAATAAATTAACAAGATATGTTTCTTTTCTTTCTTTGTTTGTGATTTCTCATGTTCATAGTAAAAAATAATACTATGTACATTAAAAGATATAAAGTTGAAATATCATACTATAATTTTTTTATTTTTTATTTTTGTCTTATATGAATATAATACTTCAATGATAAAATTATCATTATTAATATAAATATTAATTTTTAAATTAATGAATATATTTATATTAATAAAAATTAATTAAATCTTATTAAATGAATTAAATTTAACAGAAAGTATTAAAATATATTAAAGTTAAAATTTTAATAAAATTCATAACTTATTATAAATATATATATGAATTAATAAAATAAATATTATTTTGATTAAAACTCGCTTTAATATTTTATTAACTTAATAACTTTTTTGGGAAATGAAACTGTGTCCTTAATCTGTTCTCATTATGATGAATCTAATCTAATTTTAATATATTTAATCAGTTGCACAAATTTATAGCGTAATGAGAAAAGTTTACTTAATTTGTTCTCTAATCTATTGTTAATATATTTAATTTAATCAGTTGCCCAAATTTATAGCGTTATGAGAAAAGTTTACTTCCTCTTAAACTGGTTTATTGAAATGGTCCCTTTGTTATTAAAGTATAATAATTAATATATGGTTTAAGTATATAATTATTGAATAATTAAAGTATGATTTATTAAAATACGATAAGTAATACATATAAATATGATTACACATGGTTGATTTTCTATCCTATTGGATATCCAATAATATACAGCTAATTATAGTGTGCACCCGGTGCACCCATATACAAATATAAAGATAAATATATACAACTAAGAGCAAAAATGTATACTGTACAATTTAATTGTTAGATTTTTTAATGAAAAATTTAGTGTAAAAAAATATACAATTATTAAAAAATATGTATACACTATTGAATAAAAAGTTATACACATATGATGCTAGTTTTTTTAATGAAAAACTTAATGTGAAAAAAGTATACAATTATTACGAAACACGTATACAAAATAGAATAACATGTACTATACAAAATAAAATAAAATAAAAAGTTATACACATGTGGTGCACCGTACCCAATATACACTCTACTCATTGGCGGACCTACTAAGGGAGTAGGGGGGGCACTGGGCCCCCCTGAACTTCTAAAAATTACTAGTATAGATATAGAAATTTTCTTGAAATATCTTTGTGTCCAAGTGGTGAAGTGAGGACCTTTTAGTTTTAAAGGTCCTTGTTCGATTCATGCAGCACTGTTATTTTTTTCCCCTCTTCTATTTCTTTTATTTATTTATTTTCCCTCTAAATAACATATTTATTTAATAATTTTAATGACTTTAGTTTCAAAATTGTTACTCTTACATAATACAATTAAAAATACTAAAACATCTTTAGAAAAATGTTAATAAAAGTTGGTAAATAAAATAATTCTTCTTAAAATTTGTAGAACAAAAAACATGAACTATTGTATGAGAAAAATTGGGCCCCCCTCGACGGAAATCCTGCGTCCGCCACTGACTCTACTATACATATTGAAAGGTTCAAACGGATTATAATTAACCAAAAACTAAAGCTGTGTAGTTAAATAACTAACTGATAATTAAAATACCAGTTCACTCGTTTTCTCTTATATGATCAGATGAGGGAGAGCCAAATTTCATAGAATGATCAAATGAGAGAGAATGGCTAAAGGCACAATGGAGAAACAAAATGAATCAATTATCTCACCTTGCCAATTTCAGTACTAAACAACAGGTCTCTCATTGTATTAATCCATCTGCTCTACTAACCTTGGCTCGTTTCTCCCTTAACCAAAAAACTGATACACGCTGAGATTAGTGGTTGATCGAAGCTCCACCCCAGCATTGCTAAGAGGTCTGCTATCAGAAATGCAGCTTCTTGAAACCTTCCCTCCATTTGAAGACCAATGATACGGCTGTAGCAATACAAGAGACGGAACGCAACCATATGCAATGAATCTCTTGATCCACTCTACTGAACAGGAGGAGTCTTCATTTCTACACCAATGTGAAATAATGGAAGCAGATATATGGCTGTCTGGGTGAGGCCATTGCCAACCATTTGTTGTATGAGAGCGTCGGCTTCTGATATCCTTCCTGTTCTGCACAAGCCCGTGATCAAAAACTTGTATGCATCAGCTGGCAACCACCACAATCTTGAATACTGTTTGCTTCCTCCAGTTTTCCACTTTGGCATAGACCCTTGATGACTGTAGTATATGTATAGGCATTTGGTGGACAACTCGGCCGTTTCACGAGTTGCAAGATTTTCAATGAAGTGCTTGTGTCACCTGCTCGGCAGAGCCCATCAACCAGTATTGTAAAATTTATAAGTCACAACAGACAGAACTAAACAAGCTTTAACATCTTTCCTAGCACAACATCTCTATCGACTCCTTGAATGAGAACATCGAGAAATATGTTGAAACTATCCAGACTTTTCACACTTCTGTCAACCATTTCATCCAGTAACAGAAATGCATACTTAATTTTTCAATCTTGCAATAACCATGGATTAGAGAAGTCAGTCTCACTTCATCAAGGGAAATTCCCTTTTTCATCATCAGTCGTAAGAAGGCACATGCTAGCCAAACGTGCTCATCGATTGCAAAGTCTTGAAAGCCATATGAAGCTCGCCTGCTCGGCAGAACCCAAAAATGAGAGTATTGAAGGTAACTTTGGTAGGATATAGAACATGGCTCATACTTTCTCAACAATGCAACTTCTTTCTGAAGTCTCTCTTTGCACTGCCTTCTCTCCATCACCCCAAGCAACTCAAAAGCAGAAACCACCATTCCTTCATTACAGTAGCAATTAATCAGGATTAAGTCCTTCCTTTAGCATTCTTCTGAACATCCTATTAGCCTCCTCAATATTTCCCTCTCTGCATGTATAACATATCTACAATGACAATGTAGGTATGAACACTGGGCTTACACCCATTCGCTATCATTTCATTTAGCGAACGAAGTGCCTGATCGATCAGCCCCTTATCGGACATAGCTTTCATTAAAACCGTGTAAGATTTGAATATGTAAGACTATTAACACCACAACAATCCTTCTCAGACATTAATTCAAACACATTGAAGGCTTCACAGAGTTCTCCAACTCTACAGTTACCCAAAACCAAAGAAGTACAAATATATACATCCAACTCGAATCCGAGTTTCATAACTCTAGAAATGAACATTTCTGCAGCCTGTATGAATCCATTCTTACACAACGCATTCACAGCATTCCTGTAATCAATTCCACTCGCAACAAACCCATCCTCCAACATACTCTTGAACACTGAAAATGCAATCAAACCCATATCTAACTTCGCCAAACAAACCAAAAGCATACCATAACAAGGATAATTGATTTGAAACCCAAAATTTTCCCGCATTTCTCTAACCGCGCTCATCAGCTTCAAAATCGAGAGCCACTACCCTCTTTAATTTTAAAAACAAGTGCTCTATGCATAGTCCCCCAAAAATTATGAGGCACAACAAATGCAATAACTCAATTCTGCTATCCATATGTTGACTGATTGCATACCCGTTCAAAAAATTTGAGGCAATGGAATATCCCGCTGCTCAAGGCTATGATTGTTGAAACTAAGTGTGGGTTCAGGTGAGAAACGAGAGATTTCAGGCGAATCCGTTTAGCCTGAAATTTAGTTCGTGACCCATTTAGCCCATAATCCTATTAAATTTGGAACAACCCGTTTAACATATTTACCTAGGATTGATCCGATCAATATCTCTATACATGGGTATGAATTTCTTCTGAAGTGCAAATCAAACGATGGCGAAAGCGAAGGAAAGCGAACAGCAATTGGAACCCATCATTCATCACATACAATCATATCTCAGTGGAAAAGAAGCTGCTCGAACAGCGATTCTTTCCAAAACCTGGTACTCCGCCTGGTTGACTCGCCCAATCTAGAATTCGAATTCAATCAACGAACAGCGGCTTCTATCGCGAAGAAGACCATTGAAACACTGGAAACATTGAACCTAAAGATTCAGAGTTTAAAGCTATCGATAGGAGGTGATTGTTGCTACGATGTAGGGATATGCTGCAGATTTCCGATTGTTAACGATCTAATCATCGGAGCGATGCGATTGGGGGCTGCTGACCTAAATATCGAAGTTCGTCCTGGAGCTGCTTTACTGGATCTACCGCATGAGGTTATCGAATCTGAAAACCTTATTAGATTATCTGTGATTGGGTGCCACCTCATCGAGGGAAGGTGAATTGTTCTAAACTTAGACATCTTAGTTTGCACTTGGTGACCTTAGTAGAAATTTGATTTGGGATATTTATTCCAACTGCCCCTTGATTGAGAAATTGCATTTCTCTTTTTGCAATATCAAATTACAAGATTTAGATTTTTATTTCTTTGGATTGTTGCCATTGGGTCCTTATTCTGAAATTGATGAATTTGGTGAAAGGTATGTGGGATCGGCTGTTGACGGTCCAGTCTATACATGTTATGAATTTCATCAGCTTAAATGTTTGATCTTGGAGTCTTTGGATATTGATACTTCGTTTTTCCTCGATTTCTCGACCAGATTTCCTATCTAGCCATTCACTTGAGTGCTTAAGCTTCACGGAGACGAATATGCACAAGCAAGTCTTGATGTTCCAAATCTTCGTAAGTTTACCTTTTCAGGTGCAAATTTTCCCAATCTCTCCTTTAAAGCAGCAGCATCAAGGAAATGTGAATGGGAGTCTAATGTATCCATAACATACGATAACCGTATTGATTCATGGTTTCTCAAGTTGGGGAACTTTCTTAATCATTTGAGCTCGTCCAAGATATCTCTCTTGCTTAAATTTGTGTCTGCGAGCCATGATTCACTTGTTCAACTTTTACCCCAACCTATTGATGCTGGAGCTGGAGGTGTTCATCTTTTACCCGACCTTTGGTGGAGAATGTGATGCTATATGTGTTGGATCCTTCTTCAGCATTGTTGGATGGTCTATTATGGTGTTGTCGCCGAAGTTCATAATCGGAAACCATCCCTCTTCATATGACGATGGCTTGTTCCTAAGGCTGCTTTTGGAGACATTTTCACCTGAAAGAAATGCAATTTGCCGCAGCAACTGGCTTGATCTTGTGGAACAAATAAAGCATAAAAAGAAGTTGATTTAACGTCAGTACTCTAAAACAGATAGAATTTCCAGTTATCACAAGGTGAACAGATTTACACTATGAATATGCAAAGATTATTAACATATAAACTTAAAATTACATCTCAAATCCAGAATTCTTTTACATATTTGTATTAATTTGTATTATTATGAAAACGTAATTTATGGCTCCACAATAATCTTCCCAGTAGCATGGCCATCAATGCTTTTAGCCCATGCATCTTCGGCTTTGCTTAGAGGAAATTTGGAGTCGATGGTGGTTTTGAGCTTCCCTTGTTTCACCAACTCAACAATGTATTCCAGATTTTCACGCTTAGGCGTGAGGAGTAGCGGCACCAATTGTTTCTTAGAGAAGGTGAGTTTCTTGACAGCAAAAGTCCACATGGCACTAGGCCCTGGAGTAAGGTCGATAACCTTCCCGTTTGAACTCAAGTTTGGCTCAAAAACAGACCAGGGGAATGCTGCTGCACAGTGAATCACTGCATCGTATTTCTTGCCTGATGGGCTCTTGAGAGCTGCACCTTCTGGGGTCATATAGTCGAGAACTTCATCTGCTCCGAGGCTTTTCACAAAGTCAATATTGCGAGCACCGCAAGTAGCTGTTACATGTGTGTTTCCCAGCTTTGCTAGCTGAACAGCATAATGACCTACGCCACCTGAGGCAGCAGTCACGAGGATGTTTTTCTGGGGCCCAGTTCCGCCAAGCTTAACCCCGGCTGTTTGGGTGAGGGCCATGTGAGCAGTAAGACCTGCTACAGGAAGGCTTGCACCTTCAGCAGCTGATACTTCAGGACGCCTAAGAGCTGTCAAACTTTCAGTAGCTACTGCATACTCTGCAAAACCGCCTCCTGTCTGTTTCAATAACGACGAAGTATTCATTATAATACAATGATTGCGAACACAACATTTTTATGAATTGAAAAGAAAAATTGGCCTTAATTCCACCAAATAATTCCAAGTTTCCAAATGGTGAAAAAGAAAATGTGCGAGATTAAATAAATAACCAAGTTGGAACTTCAAAACTTACAGATGGACTCGTCTCAAAACAACTTTATCACCAGGTTTGAAGCTTGTGACTCCTGGTCCAACCTCCACTACCTCTCCAGCTACATCTGTAGCTGATCCATGGAAACAGCAGAACGTCGAGAGAAGAAAATATGAAAACAATGACAAACTCAACAATCCAAGATTCTTGTAACAACTAACAAATCAACTGTTACCAGATATGATAACAGTGGAAGTCCAGGCTAGTAAGGCATGGTTAATTTGTAGAATTGTATGCAATAATAAATAAAATAAAGTATAAAGCAAGAAAGTTCCAAGAGAGTTCTTAAAAAATATAAAAGGCTTGGGTTAACCAATGTAATGTAAAGTCAAGGGAATTATGAATTTTCAGATAGTGAGCTTACCAGGAATGTAAGGAAACTTCCGAGGAAGAAAAGGTCGAAGCGCGCCTTTCTGAATTTTCCAATCAATAGGATTTATGCTTGTGGCTTCCAACTTTAGCAAGACTTCACCTTTACTCGGGGTTGGAACTGGAACTTCAACATTCTGCCAGAAGTTATCATTTCGATAATTCATAACTCAGATCAAGTTCGAATAATATAGCCATACACATTAATTGTCAGGAAAACACTTTATTTTGTAATGAGATCTATCATGTGATTATTAGTATTAGTATTTCTTAACTGACATATTTAACAACTATATTTACATAATGCATCAGAGTTGCGCAGAAACTGTTGAAAACTAAAATTTCTTCTAGGAGAATCACAATGGAGAATCTAATATCAATAGCAGAAATAAGTAAAACACCCCTAATTACAATGAGGCCAAGGTAGTCATTAGATTTGTCAACTAAATTCACATATCAGTAACAGAATTAGATCTTGTTCTGTTAACTAGATCCTTGTATTTCACCCTTTCAATATCTAATTCCACATTAAAGAAACAAGTGTTTGTTGATTCCCCCACCCAACTTTCGTTTTCAGTGAAGATAACTAGATCCTTGATTGTTTTTCACATGAGATAACTATCGGACAGTGAACAAATCCAAACTTCAAACCAATTTTAGCAATACTCCATGGTTTCTGTAAATAAGACCCTTCTGTTGTTCCTGTGTCAAAGGAGAAGAAGATTACTACGCTAACGAACAAGATCTGTTCTGTTGTTCCTGTGTCAAAGGAGAAGAAGATTACTACGCTAACGAACAAGATCTGAATGTCCCACAACCAATTGCACGACCATCTAACTTGCCTTACATTTTTTTAAGAAAGAATAATAATGTCAATGTTAAAATTAAATACAAGTCATAAGAGGTAATAGGTAGTTTTTTTATGTTTATTTGGTAATTTGAACAAACTTCATAGCAAATTTTAGTAATTTACCCTTTGAAATATTAGGAGTATATTTATTATCCTTTATAGGATGTATAACTATGAATTAAAGTCAGAAATTATGAAGGAGCGACTATTTACACACTCATATTTACTAATCATACCCCAAAAATAATTTAAATTAAAATATTTTAATTAATATAACTTAAATACCCTTATATAATAATATATTCATAAATACATTACTAAATATATCCTAAAATTACTAAACATACCCCAAACACCTTAAAATTTAACTGTATGCATATGGTACAACCCTCATGCTCTGTATGCAGTCACGAACCTCTGGATTCCAGCAAAATCAGAAATAATATTTATGCCACGGAAACATCCACTCGCCTTCATATCCATGAAATCTGAAAGGAATTTGCTCTGTTTATCACCATTTGTCAGGAAAGAAAAGGAAACAGGACAAGACACATGAGTTCACACACCATCTGGTCGAAAATAAAGAAGAGAGAAATGAACCGGCCAGGTGTCGGAAATTGATTGAGATCAAAATTCATGGGTTAACTGTTGGGTTCGTCGTAGCGATCCGGGTGAACGCAGCGGAATTTAAAATTTTTCATAATTAATAAATCATATTTATTAAATACATGAAAAGGTTTCAACCCGAATGCTCACAAATGACTATAGGATCCGGTGTTAAAATATATTGAAAGAAATCTACGTAAAGATTATTCTTACCCTCGTAGACTTTCTTCCAATTGATGCAAGGAGTGAGGGAATCGATTCCCGAATTGTGGCTAAAACTCCGTTCTTCTCAATAAGGGATCCAAGTGTATCCCCTCTAAAGTAATCCACCAATTGAATGAACAACACAAATTTTATACTTTGCTAGTAGTATAAAGCTTGTGAATTGAAACACCAAAATTGAATAAGCAAAAATTTCTAACTTGAAAGGAAACTATTTCCTTTCTTTCTTAAGACACAAAAATGCCGATACTTTTATCAAGAAAGATTGGTATTTTAAGCATCAATTTTTCTTCCTTTTTAAAACATGAAAGTGCCGACACATGTATCTTTCAAGTTAGAAAAATTGGTACATGACATGGAAAAATTAATCACATTAATAGTGAGTGGACATGAGTGCTATCTTTTCACTCCACTAACTTCAATCATACATGTCACTAACACTTGCTAATAATGCATGGATGTCCCCCACTATGTTTATATTAATTAAATAATCAAATTATTTAATTATAATAAATAGTTAACCATTTAACTATTATTCCAATTGATAAAAGTTGTTCATTCAAATTGAGGTGTGATCCTTTAGGTTCACTTCTAACTCTAGTAGTAGGCTTACAACATTTGTAACTTATAAATAACAATTATTATATTAATTAATCCAATTAATTAATCCACTTAAAATTAACTAATTAATTTCAAGAACCTACTAATCACGGTAACACCTAGCAAGTAGCGTGATCTTCTAGTGTTAGGTGAAAAGCGAGTAAACCTGTAAATTAACGAGTGACATACACGTACGGTCTTTCTAACAATTAATCTCCCGATTGAGTCTAGAGTAGGAATATTAGTCGAAACTCTATTAACTCAATAACTGTGTTTCTATTTCATGTTACAATGATTCATTGTGAATCTTTATTCTCATTGCCTTGGCCAAGGTCTTTGAATCATTAACAATGAAATACACAGGAGATTCTCTTGTCCTAGACAAGTGTTAGATTCTATCTTAGCCACACATAAGTCTCCATGTACATCAATATAATACCCAACATATCCCCTTTATGATTGCTAAACAATCAGAAGATAAATCTAAGTATTAGAAGAAGTACACAAGACTACCATGGTGCTTCAAGTCTAAAGACTAATCGTGTACTATCGTAATTAGAAAATTCTAATTTCGACACATATCCAATAAGAATTTTCTACGGATCATGTTCGATAAACTTATTCTCTAATAAGTATCTACATATATGAATTTGTATCACAACACTAATATTGATGGAATACAATATTCTCGTCCAACGAGCATTCATCATATGTACGAGTCTTTCTTGAATTATTCTTTGTCCCATTTAGAAAAATTCTTGACTCGGAACCATGTTTAAGACCAAAGCTCTATTTATAAATTCCATGATCACCATCATATGCGTAACCATACATTTTAGCTTTAATTGGTCTAGGGACTTTATCTAATAAACATTTGTTATAATGCAAAAAATAGATAAATTAAAACAGCCTTTAATAATATAATTTCCAATGAGATTGTTTATATTCAAAATATAAAGAGTATAATTATCCAATCTAATTGGTGCGCTGGACATACTACTCTAACATTAACTTCAATAGAAAAACTTTCATCCAAAAGGGTTGATAAATTGCACCAAATGGTTAAGAATCTGTAAAGTTTTTGAGATCGCATCTGCAAAGTTTTTGAGATCGCATCCGTCACAAATTATTCGTAACAGCCATTGAACGAGAAAATATCAATTTTTGTCCTATAACTTTTAATATTTTCAATTTTAGTTCTTTTAGTTTCAATTTTGGTCCTATAACTTTTAAATTTTCAATTTTAGTCCTATAATTTTCCAATTTAGTCCTATATCTTTTTGAATTATCAAAATTAGTCCTTTATCTTTTGAAATAGAATATACTAAGGGATAATTTCATATTTAGTCCCGTAAGAATTGCTCAATGCCAAAAAGGTTCCAAAACTGACAGATTTAGTCCCATAGGAATTTTTTTATCTAAATTGTTAATAGTTGACGAAATATTCTGAACCATTAATGAGACCAAAACAGACTATGACTATTTTGAAACACAGAAAATAATATAAATCTGGTAGTTTATAATAATATAAGTTAATTTGAGATGAAAATTTTCGATTATAATATTCTTATGGGACCAAAACCGCTAGCTATGGGACTAGTATATTCCTACGGGACTATAATTAAATTGAATGAATTCTTATGGGAGCAAATGTGATATTTTCCCAATATACTAATTTATAATAGGATTAATTTTGAAATTAATATGACTAAATTTGAAAATTTAAAAAATATAGGACCAAAATTGAAATTAAAAAGACTAACATTGTAAAGACTAAAAGTTATAGGATTAAAATTGAATTTTATAAAAGATATAGGACCAAATTGATATTTTCTCGGCATTGAACCCTTTAAAACACCAAATCCTACAGCATCGTCCATTGTATATTATTATAGCCATAATTGTATTGAAGGCATTAAACAACAAATCCTCTAATGGATTATGCATTGTGTATATTCTTAGCCATAAGTTGTAAAAAATTCAAAGACAGAACAAGAAATTTGGTAAATCAGATGTGCTATGTTTAGTAATTTTGGAGTTCATTTAGTAATGTAATCCCTCCGTCCCAGCTTAAAAGGACCATTTTTCCATTTTGGTCGTTTCACCCAAAGAATTCCCTTTCTTTTTTTTTATACACATGAGACCCACACACCCCCTTTAATACAATTAAAATATGAGACCCACACTCCCACTAATACAACTATCCACTACACATTAAATAATAATACTTCTTAATCTACGTGCAAAAAAGAAATTGTCCTCTTACGCCGGGACGGAGGGAATAATTATAAATATATTATTACATAAGGCTATTTAAGTCATATTAATTAAAATATTTTAACTTTAAAATTATTTTTGGGGTATGATTAGTAAATTTGGGGTGCAAATAGCCGCCCCAATTAAAAATTATGAAGTATTAATTACTATAATTATAAAAAATTTGCAATGTAATTGCATTATAATTCAATGATAATACATTAATATTTTTTAAACCGCATGGTAATTTTTTTTTAATTTTTTTATTTTGAGAATGCTCTTGATCAATAAAAATATCCAATCATCCAAGGGTTCTGCAAATCATATTAGTTGAAATTTGCAATACAAGTCCAAGCATCAGCCCGTCTTGACCCAATTTTAGAGCCTACAATGGCCCAATGAAAAAGCCCAATCCATGATTCCATACAGTACACACTCCCGACTCTGTCTCCGTCCACGGGCGGCGGACACCAACAATGGACCTCCTTCTACCTCGTATCAATCGGACCTCCATCCTCCGTCTCTCCCTCCGTCGCCTCTGCACCACCACCACCACCACCACCACCACCACCACCACAACAACAACCACTACTACTCCGGATGATCCTATGCTGCCTAACTCTCCGCCTCCACTACCAAAACTCCCACATCCACGCACCCGAACCCCACTGCAAAAACAATTCGAGACATGGATTCAAAATCTCAAGCCTGGGTTCACTCAATCCGACGTAGATGATGCCCTCCGAGCCCAATCCGACCCGGATGTCGCCCTCGACATTTTCCGGTGGACGGGTCTTCAGAGCCAATACAAGCACAATCACGTCACCTACCTCACAATGATTGAAATTGCAGTCTCAGGTAAGCGTTATCGCGTCGCCGAGACTTTGATCGAAGAAGTTATCGCCGGCACGTGCCCCGCTAGCCTTCCCCTGTTCAACACCATGATCAAGTTCTGTTGTGGTCGTAAGTCCCTGTTTAATCGCGCTTTCGATATTTATAAGAAAATGCAGAAATCGGAGAATGCTAAGCCGAATTTGGAGACCTATGCGTTGCTTTTCAATTCACTCTTGAGGAAGTTTGATAAGTTGAATATATGTTATGTGTATTTGCATGCTGTAAGATCATTAGCTAAGCAAATGAAGGCATCCGGGATTATCCCCGACACATTTGTTCTAAATATGATCATTAAAGCATACTCTAAGTGTCTTGAAGTTGATGAGGCGATTCGGGTTTTCCGTGAGATGGGGTTGTATAGTTGTGAGCCTAATTCATATACTTATTGTTATTTGACTAAAGGGTTGTGTGAGAAGGGTAGGGTGAATCAAGGTTTGGTGTTTTATAGGGAGATGAGAGGAAAAATGTTGGTGCCAAAATCGAGCACTTATATGATTATAGTCTGTAGTCTTGCGTTGGAGAGAAGGTTTCAGGATGCGATCGAAATTTCATATGACATGCTTGGCAATTCCATGTCGCCTGATTTCTTGACTTATAAGACAT
Source organism: Pogostemon cablin (assembly GCA_023678885.1). Lineage (NCBI taxonomy): Eukaryota > Viridiplantae > Streptophyta > Magnoliopsida > Lamiales > Lamiaceae > Pogostemon > Pogostemon cablin. The sequence continues at coordinate 5,148,312 of CM042983.1, forward strand.
TGCTGGATGAAATGTGTAGAGACGGAAAGGGCGAAGAAGCCTTCAAACTTCTTGAGTGTTTCAGAAAACGAGATAGTTTTATGAATGTGAAGACTTACAGTAGTTTGATGAATGTACTTCACTTTTCAAGTAGAGATCACTAGTTGCTTTGACTCATCAGGTGTTCTAAATGTAGATTCACATTTATGAGAGAATATCTTTTTGAACCTTTGATTTTGCAAGGAATTTACCATCTTTATGCCAGCTCACTTTTTTTGATGTTGTATCAATTATGAAAAAGTTTTTGGCATTGGTGAATGGTGAGTAGGAATTGATTGAGCTGGTGAATGCGGATGCTTAAGTGATGTCTTCTACTGAATATCGAAAAGGTTCGCTCTTCACTGTAAGCATTTGAGCAAGTGTTTCTTGATTCAGTTGTGGCGGAAGCTCTTCTCAGTGACTATTTAATGCCGTTTGGTGTTCTTCTATTCAACTATAATTCAATATCTGTATTTACCAGTTACTGTGATCCTGGTCAGCGAAGATCGTATATATCTTGATTTTCTTGTTAGTATGACAAATCAGTGCATATAGTAGTCATGGAGTGGAAATAGCAGAATTACTTAAGATTCCACATTTCTCCAAATTATTCCTAATTCCAGGCATCTTGTGGTTTGTTTTACATCCTTTTATGTTATTTTAAATGCTTTTAGGCATGCATTGTTTTTTTTTTTTTTTAATACTAGAAGTTAGTGAGACTGTGAAACATGTAACTGATGTTTTGGCTTAACTGCAATTGTAGAAACCCATGCTCAGTGTATCAATTTATCCAAAATGTTACAGACATTAACGAATAAAAATTTTTTGTCCAACGTTCTGATGTTGACCAAATCATTTTTTTATGAGATATATCACAAGATGTTAAGGTTCTTACAGCATCTATACTATTGAGTATTTACCAAATATAGTATCTTAATTCTTTATGCATGTAATTGGTATTCTTTTGGTGAAAAAATTCGAGCCAGCATGCAATTAATAATATGTAATTTGATCAATCCTGTTTACTACTGATGCTGGTGGAGCTGGTGCCATAACCACTAGTATTCTGATTGAAGAAACTTGTGGACATTGTGGAGGATTTATCCTCGTTGGCTTTCCATTTCTGCAACACTTGTGGGAGGCTCATGTTAAAGTCCATGTGGAAGCTGTTTTCTTCATTTGGTGCGGGCTTCCATTGCTCCACCAGAGACGACAGCACATTGACAGCATGACTCATATCAGGGCGTTGGCTGGACTCTCTAGCTGTGCAGTGCCCTGCTAACTCAGCCACCTTCGAGATGCTCTGGAAGGTCTCTTCATCCATAGCTGAGCAGAGGGCAGGGTCTACATTGTCTTTCAATTCGTTTTTGTCTTGGAGGAGTGGCCTGAACCATGACACCAGGTTACTTCTTTCTTCTGGCAGTGAGCCATCCAAGGATTTTCTCCCAGTTATGATCTCCATCAAGACCACTCCGAAGGCATACACATCAACTTTTCTGGTAACTCTTCCAGTGGCTGTTTATTGAATTAAACAATTACATTTTAGATTTTATTCCACCTTGTCTTTATCATACATGGCTAACTATGTATAAATGTTATAGATGCATCATAGTTGTAAAGGTGAGAGGCGCAAAGGCCTTGCTAGAGCTTGAGGCGCGTGCTTGAGGTACTATCTACTGAAGAACATATATACATTAATATATCCAACTCAACACATAAATGCCCAACAAAATAAAGGTCAAAATTAAAAAAAAAACTTCAAATAATACTAATACATAATAACTCATAAATAAGATAATGACAAATTTAAATCCCATGCATAATTTCATGATGAAATTCACAATACAAATACTCTACCCAAATCGACAATCACAATAAGCAAATAAGTTGTATTCTTCAAGGTTAAGAAAATATCAAATGTCAAAGACTCAAATGATTAGCAATGAGCTAAAAATCATAATTATCATGGTCTGTGGTTTTTGGAGAAGAGTGAAAGTTTGAAATTGAAACTCAAACCTTAGTCCCTATTTAATGATAAAATTCAATATTTTACTGATAAAAGTGTGTTTACCATCCGACGATTTTAGAAAAAATCCTTAAAAAACTGACTGTATTTGGAATTGTACGTGACATGCGCCTTTGACTTCTAAAAAGGTGCACAAAGGCGAGGGTTTTTTGAACATCACCTAAACCCCAAAAAAAAACAAGAATCCTAGGTGATGAGGGCTTCAACAACTATGAGATGCATGTTTTTATTATAATTGATTGAAGGTAGGGTCTTGTGTGATTGCCCTTTCCTATTCTAGGATAGACTCGCATTCTTGAAAAAGTTCTCCTAATGCATATAATTTTTGTAAAAAAAGTAATATTAAATAAACTAATAACAGCATTTTTGTTGTGATGTCATTCTGAATAAAGATTAATAGAAACCTATACTTACCAGCGTATTCTGGAGCAAGATAACCAAATGTTCCTGCTAAACGCGTTTCGACTGAATAGTTGCCATCAGGCGCGGTTCTCACCAAGCCAAAATCAGAAACCTTAGCTCTCATATCTTCTCCAAGAAGAATGTTTGATGGTTTCAAATCTCTGTGGATAAAGCTCTGCTGTGCCATGCTATGCAAATATTCAACCCCCCTTGCTACATCCAGTGCTATATTCATTCTCTGGTTCCAAGTTAGTGGAAGAATTTCATTTTCTTTCCAATGGAATAGATGATGCCCTAAACACCCTTGTGGCATGTACTCATAAACCAATAGCCTCTCGCCACCATTGTTGCAAAAACCATGAAGAGAAACCAAATTCCGGTGTCTGACCGTCGTGAGAACCTCTATTTCAGCCTTAAACTCGTTAAGTCCTTTGTTGCTTATTACTGAGGATTCCATTCTCTTCACTGCTATTCTAGTGCCATCTTGGAGCTCGCCTTTATATACAACACCAAATCCCCCTTTCCCCACTACACTGTTTTCGTTGAAATTATCGGTTGCTTGGCGCAAAACTTCAAATGGTATGATTATATTCCCCCCCTCATAAACCTGGAAATCACTGTTTATACTTGCTTTTAGTGGAATTTCACTTGAAACACTAGTCGTCCGGCTTTTTGCACCAATACTTCCCTCATCTACATTGCTGTTTGTTTTGCTATTTACTTCACTTCTTTTGGTAAACCATTTCTGCTTGTTATTTTGCTTACTAAAGCAGCATCTGTAGATCCCGAAACCAAGGACTGATATGGCAATTGTCAAGACGAGTACAATAACAATGATCACCCAATGCGAGACAGAAGAGCTTGTTGCATCCTTCGCTGCATTATCTGTAGAGGAACTCCCTCCCTCTCCTTCTGGAATAATAACTGGGACATCTTTCCCAATAAATGGATTACCTGAGTGTTTTATCATCACTGACGAAGCGAACACCGGTATTTTTCCAGAAATATTGTTGTTGGAGACATCAAGAATCTGCAGCTGCTTTAAGCTCGTCAAACTCTGAGGTATGGTGCCTACTAGTTTATTATCATTTAAATACAAAGATTTTAAATTTGTTAAATTGGCATAAGCAGGTGATATCATTCCAGTCCAACCTTGCTTAGCAAAATTGATAACAGCCACACTTCCCTTCTCACATGTTATGAAACTCCATTGGTCACATGCGTCGTTTCCTTCCCAAGCTTTGGCCAATTCCATAGGGTAATTCATTGCGGCAGCAACCTCGAGCAGTGCAGTAACTTGAGGATCACAAGGGCCTGGTGTCGACCGGCAGAAATGGTTCTCAGTTCCAAGATTCACTTGAACACCTAGTCTGAAACTCGGCATGGGACCCTGGAAAGTGTTGCTCTGCAAAGCAACATTCTGAAGTTTTGGAAGCTTAGTAAGTGAGTCGTGAATCACTCCGGTGAGAAGATTATCTCGGAGCATGAGGTCGGAAAGTTCAGTACAAGCTGAAAGATCAGGAATTTGCCCTGTAAACTGATTTGCATGGAGCCAAACCACTTTTAAACTTGGCATACTCCCTAAAACATCAATGTTTCCAGTAAATCCATTCATCTGATTATTGAGCCATAGATTCTGAATCTCGGATTTAGCAAAAGATGGTGACAATGACCCTGTGAGGTTGTTGTATGAAAGCCTGAGGCTTTGGAAATTTGGGAGTGACCCAAAAATGTCTGGAATCTCACCCAAGATGTTTGCTTTGCTGGCAAAAAAACTAGTGAGAGAAGTAGAATCTTTCAGGGTTTCTGGTAGCTTCCATGGTGGAAGATTGGTGTTGTTATTCATGCTGAAAGATTGTAAACTTATTAACCCCGAGAGAAAACCTGGAGGGATGGAATTAAAGCCATTTTCATCAAGATTTACATCTTCGAGGGATTCAAGGTTGGACAAAGCTGGTAATGGGCCGGAGAGGCGGTTCCGTTGAAGGCTGAGCTGTTTCAGGTTAGAAAGCTGGCTAATCTCCAATGGCAAGGTTCCAGAGAGATATTTTGTTGACAGATTAATGGAGGTGACTTTGTTTGAGGATTCACAGCTTACGCCTGGCCATTTGCAGAAGTTGGGACCCGTCCATCCGGCGGGGGATGGGGTGAGGGCTTTGGCCAACTTGACCATAATAGCTGCATCGTCGGAGGAGGCATGGTGGATGAGGGCGGATAAAATGGTGGTGAAGAGAAAAATGTTGTTGTAAGAGAGGAGATTCTGCCCCTCTTTAGGCATCTGGTGGCTGTTTGGTTTTTCTCCGGCGGTGGGTGGCGGAGGTACTGGTGGTTCTCTCCCTTCCCATATGAGAGGGAGAGATTGGTGGGAAGAACAAGAGAAGCGGACGCTGTGGCCGTTATGGTCGTTTGACTGTAGACAATTTATTTATATTTTCGTTTTTAATAATAACACTCCACTATTTTAATTTACAAATTATTTTAATTACTCCCGAATATTTAATGTGGGGGAGAACTGAAACTGTGCTCGTTTTATTTTGCCAACAAAATTTCCATTATTTCAGACAAGTTTATCTATTAACTAAAGTGTGATTCTTATATGTTTCTTTTTTTCATCAAAACATATAATTATATGTTCGCTTGAGGTATATAGGGTTTAGTGAATTTTTTATTTTTAATTATTTTATTTAATCTAATGATATGCCCGTATCCCATGTGAACACAACCATTTCCCCTCCAATCCTATTTACATTATTATGTGAACACAACCATTTCCCCTCCAATCCTATTTATTATTAGGGGTCTAAATTGTAAAAGGACGTACGGTGCACAAGAGCCTCACACATATTTTTATCTTAAATTCTTCTGTCGCTTAGAGAAACCCTCGTGGAACTTTCTAGAAGACTTGTACGCTCACTCTGATAAACTCAACTCTCTATCATTATTCTCTCCCCAGTTCCTACGCATCATATCATCAGCGACATTTTGGGTTAACGAATCAGACCGAGTCTCCGTTTTCGTGAAGTAATTGGAGCATTAAGATGGAAGACGATTTCGATATTCCGGCTGCCGCGGGTTTGGAAGATGACTTGGATCTGCCGGAGGACACCGGCTTCTTGAAGGTCGGAGAGGAGAAGGAGATAGGGAATCAAGGTCTTAAGAAGAAGCTTGTTAAGGAAGGTGAAGGCTGGGGCACTCCTGAAAATGACGACGAAGTCCAAGGTAGAATTTGTGATTTTGCTTTTCCTTTAATATACTTTATTTGAATCGACGAATTATGAATCCTGTATTCAATTTTCGTTTTGTTTTATTGAAATTATTGCGGTTACTGTGATCGTTTATTGAGTACTGACTATTTGTTGGGGGGATTAATTGTTACTCATCAGTTCATTACACTGGAACATTGCTGGATGGGACTAAGTTTGATTCGAGTCGAGATAGGGGGGAGCCTTTCTCTTTCACGCTTGGCCAAGGTGGGAGGTTATTTCTTATTTCCCCTTTTTTGTTGAGCTACAATGTAGATGTGAATTGTATCTCTGCTTATTTTTGCAGGACAAGTGATCAAAGGTTGGGATGAAGGAATAAAAACAATGAAGAAGGGTGAAAATGCTCTTTTCACCATACCACCTGAATTGGCATATGGAGAATCTGGTTCTCCTCCTACTATCCCTCCGAATGCCACATTACAGTTTGATGTTGAGCTGCTGTCCTGGGTAAGTGTTAAGGACATCTGCAAAGATGGTGGCATATTTAAGAAGATTATTAAAGAGGGGGAGAAATGGGAGAAGCCCAAGGATCCTGATGATGTGCTTGGTAAGCAAAGACAATTGATTTATGTTGCATTAAATTATTGCTAAACTAATCGTCTCTATTTCTGCAGTCAAGTATGAGGCAAGGCTGGAAGATGGAACTGTTATTGCCAAATTGGATAGTGTCGAATTCACAGTGCAAGAAGGTATATTTATTGATGAATATTCATCAAAGGAGCTAATCTTTTACGATCGTGTTAATGAAATATGCCTATGTTTCTGTTGAACCTATTAATAAAATTGTTCTTCCAGGTCACTTTTGTCCTGCTCTTTCCAAGGCTGTGAAGACGATGAAAAAGGGGGAAAAGGTTCTCCTCACTGTCAAACCTCAATGTAAGAGGGAATAAGTATTTAAAATGGAAATTGATTCATCTGCTGTATATATCTGCTGTATATATCTATTGTTCATGTATATGATTCTGATGCAGATGGATTTGGTGAGAAGGGCAAGCCAGCCTCTGGTGATGAAGGTGCTGTTCCACCAAATGCTACACTGGATATTGATCTGGAATTGGTATCATGGAAGACAGTGTCCTTTATCACGGATGACAAGAAAGTTGTTAAGAAAATACTGAAAGAAGGGGAGGGATACGAGCGTCCAAATGAAGGAGCGGTTGTTAAATGTATTTTCATTAACACTTTTGTTGGTTCTGTCATTTATAAATTTTATTTTTAATGATATCGTTTAAATGGAATGCCCATTGAATTCAGTGAAATTGATTGGAAAGCTGCAAGATGGTACTGTCTTTGTGAAGAAAGGCCATGGAGATGATGAAAATGATCTTTTTGAGTTTAAAACAGATGAAGGTACATGTATATATTGATTCTTCCATTGTATGTATGTGATTTTGTGCTCTCATATATCTAAGTTTGTTCTCTTTCTTTGTAACAGATCAAGTTATTGAGGGTTTGGACAGGGCTGTGACGACAATGAAGAAGGGGGAGGTTGCACTCTTGACAATTGCCCCAGAATATGCATTTGGTTCATCTGAGTCACAGCAAGAGTTGGCCAAGATTCTTCCAAACTCAACTGTGTACTATGAAATCGAGCTCGTATCTTTTGTCAAGGTTAGTTGCACGTGTTGAGATTTAGCATTAACTACACTCAAAGCCTTGGGGTAAACCATAATGAGAATTTGAGCTTGTTACTATCCCTCACAGGAGAAGGAATCTTGGGATATGAATACTGAAGAAAAAATTGAGGCTGCTGCTAAGAAAAAGGAAGAAGGGAATGGATTGTTCAAAACTGGCAAATACCTGAAAGCCTCAAAGAGATACGAGAAGGTAATTAACTTTGGATGGAGGGGTGTCTTTGTCTTGAGTCAACATTCGCTGTCCATTTGATAATTGGTAAAATGCTTACACGAGGAATATTGGACCAGGCTGCCAAGTACATTGAATACGACACATCTTTCAGTGAGGATGAAAAGAAACAATCGAAAGCATTGAAGATCAGTTGCAACTTGAACAATGCAGCCTGCAAGTTGAAACTGAAAGACTATAAGCAAGCGGAGAAGCTTTGTACCAAGGTTTGATTACATCTGTTTAGAGCTGTCAGAATGGGTTGGTGGGGCGGTTTAACCCACAACCCACCTTACGATGAGCCCAAGTGGGGCGGACTACCGGTGGGGCGGGCCGCGGGTTAGCCCACACACTCTACCCCTTATTTACGTATGACATACCTATCCCTTATCCACCTATCATCCACCCCCCACTCACCCCCAAAAAATTTTTTTTAAAAAAAATATTTTAGATTTTAATATTTAAATAATAAAAATATTATCACTCAACCCTATCCACCTCATCCACCCACCCCCAAATATTTTTTTAAATTTTAGATTTAAATATTTAAATAATAAAAATATTATAACCAAATCCTACCCTTTATCCACCCCCTCCCCACCCACCCACCCACCCCCAAATTTTTTTTTTATTATTTAAATATTAAAACCTTAAAAAAATTTAAAAATTTTTTTTTGGAGAGTCGTGGATAGGGGTGGGGGTGGGGGTGGGTAGGGTTGAGTGATAATATTTTTATTATTTAAATATTAAAATCTAAAAAAAAAATAAAAATAAATTTTTTTTGGGGGTGGGTGGGGTGGGTAGGGGGTAGGGTTTTTGGGTGATGTTAGGTTGGTGGGGCGGTGCGGGTTAGCCCACACTTTAGTGGGTTTGAAGTGGGGCGGGCTTTTATGGGGCGGGTTAATTTTGGGTTGAGAAATTGGTGGGTTAAGGTGGGTTGGAGCGGGTTGGCCCAACCCATTTTGACAGCTCTACATCTGTTCGTGTTTCCTTTTTATGGTGTTGATATTATGGGATCTTTTGTGCACATATGCTTAACCTTTTGAGCTAACAACGAAGCTCTCTTGAAGGTGCTTGAACTCGAGAGCACGAATGTGAAGGCACTCTACAGAAGATCTCAAGCATACATGAATATGACGGATCTTGATTTGGCCGAGTTTGATATCAAGAAGGCCCTCGAACTCGACCCTGAGAATCGGTAATATGATTAGAAGTAATTTCTCATGATCCATGATCCATTTCTGAGTTCACTGTTAATCTTTAAATCTGTGATGTAAATAGTGAGGTGAAGCTTGGATACAAAGCTCTCAAGGAGAAGATGAAGGAAATCAATAAAAAGGATGCCCAATTTTACGGAAACATGTTTGCTAAATTGAATAAATTGCAACCATTTGATTCTAATGTAAGTACTTATATGTTGCTATATAATTTTAATTATGGGGCTAAGATTTAGATAATTTCTTATGTTTGTTCTACGTTTTGCAGAAAGCAACAGCCCCAAAGGAGGCTCAACCTGTGAGCATTGACAGCAAAGCATAATAAGTGACAACTTTCACTTCTACTGCGTGATGAAATAAAATTTCTTTCCGTTAATTTATTAATTTTATTGGCTATGCTATTTTTAGAATTAGTTTGTTACAGCAGACTGATTGTTGAGTTGAGTTGGATTGTGATAAATGGGTCAGATTTGAGTTTATAAATTCGGGGAATTTCACTCTATTTTTTCATTGGTTACGAGCCTTCTAATTGAATCTAGTTGATACCTTTTATGTGATGCAATTTTTGAGATTTTAAAATTCACTAGTCCTGTAATTCAAATTCAATAATTCTAAATCCGTGCATTCGAGTTCATGGAAAACTTGGACATTGACCGTTAAACCCTAATGAGTCAACGAGTATTTGGGTGCACGCAAGACTTTGACATCGATTGTTAAACTAAGGAGTTTAATTCACACTGGATTCAGGGTCTCTTGAATTGGCGGATAATTCTCAAACCCAGGGGTTAAGCCAACGAAATTACCCTTTTATTCTCATCTTTATTGCAGATAATTCCTAGTTTCATATCTCCCAATTAAACGTTTGGTTTCTAAAGAACAGCAAAGGGGAATAGCTGCTGCACTTGTGGAACTGTAAAAATCTGACTGACAGGGAGGGAAACGGAAGACAGCCTCAAGATTCAGTTGTGTAATATTGGAAATTTACTCGAGAATATTGAACAATGCTTTGGTTGAAGGATGTGCGTTGGAAATTTTGTAACATAAATCTTAAAATTTGTTAAGACATACTCCGACTACTCCTTCTGTCCCATTTCAAATTACACATTTTTCATTTTGAGTTGTCCCGCAAAAGTTTGTATCTTTTTAAAAAAGCAAATACAATCACTCTTCCTCATACACTTTATTTACAAAAAAACTACTTCCTCATACACTTTATTTACAAAAAAAAAATCACATTTACCTAACACATATATCATTTATTTAATACAAAAAATGGGATTTTTCCTTCTGTTGAGTAGTATAGAAGGGATTTCTCGAGGGAGCAGTTGTCGCAGCTGGAAGGCTTACGGAGCATAATACCCCTAAAAGTTATCAAACATTCTGAGGAGGGAGTAATTCAAAAGCACAATTTGCAAAGATAATTTTGTAAAATTACACCTTTGTCAACTTTAAAGTAAACAACCGTCGGTTAAAGGTCGTGGAGGGTGAACCTTTGGTCTGAGGTTAACTTAACCTAAGTTTTTGTTATCCCTAAATGCCCCTAAGTAGAGTGTGTTTCGTTAAAAAAAATTATTAACTGGAATAATAAAACTTGAAAATATTATAAATAAGAAATAAGTGTGGTAGGGCCATTTACACTGGACCCATAAGTGGGTTTGGATCAATATTTAAAGACATATGCTGTCCATCCGAGGAGGAGAGCAAGGGAGGCAGAGCGAAAAAGAAGCACGCGCTCGACCACTTGGAGGAGGCAGGAGGAAGGCATTTCTTCCCTCTCCTCTCACCCACTTGCTCCTGCTTTCACTCTCTCTCTCTCTCTACACTCATCCCCTCTCTCTACTTACTCTACTTTCCCTCTCTACCCACTAACACCCTTTTTTCCCTCTCTACCAACTTACACCATTTTTCCCTCTCTACCATCCGCACCCATTGCTCCCTCTCTACCCACTTGCACTATGTACTCTCCCTCTCTACTAATTTGAGCCGACTCCCCCCTCTCTACTCTCTCACCACACCGAGTTTCCCTACCTCTCTCTACACTCACTCCCTCTCTCTACTCTCTCACCACCAAGTTGCCCACTTGATACTCTCTCACTCTGCCCAAGTGTCCCACTTGGGTCTGACACCCTACAAGTCTAGTAGATATCCCCTAAGATATCTACTAGGAAGATAATCTTACCGCATATATTTTAATAGCCTCATGCGGATACGCATTTAATGCCCACTTACTACTAGGCTCACCCCACTTGTATAAGAGGGGGCGGCACCTTCATCTTCATCAGTTCTATTCTCATCCTCACCTCCGTCTTCAACCTCAAGCTCAACATCACCTGCATCTTCACCATCATCACCACTGTAATGGAGAATTATCTCCATCCACCACAACAAAAAAACACAGAGAGAAATAAATTCTCTACTTTAGTGGGAGGAATTCTCTTGTTCTTCTTCCTTTTACTTTTTTCATATTATGTTAGATTTGTCCGATTAAACCATATAATAGACACATTAAATACTCACCTCATCCATTAAAAATCGACCATCTACAATAAGCATGAGCATTATCTTAATTCTTTATTAAATTTATAAGATATAGTAACTCTTCTCCCCTGTAAAATTGTAATTCATCAGGTTACTTTTTAATTAGGTTAATAAAACATGAAAATATAAACAAGAACAAGCATATGAATTATCTATATTCTTTATTAAATTTATGGGATATAGTAAACTTCTTCCTTTATGTTGTAATCCACCCTTGCTTTTAACTTAAAGAATTTAAAATAAAATTTAAACCAGTTTAATTACAATTAATATCTATTTTTTTATTTTAGTTTATCTTTAAAGCTCATAAATTATTAACTTGATGCGAAACAAAAACGCATCTTATTACTTAAACCCTTCCATTCAACTTGCTATTTATCTTATTTCATTTCATAGCTTAATAAACCCATGACCCTAAATTTTCCTACGGCTACAGTTTTATAATCTGAGCTATTGTTCTCTAATATAAACCAGAAAACATCTAAGCAGTTGGCCATGGATTCCAATGGAGCAAGGGAAACTGCTTCCGATATACGCCGTGAAATTGAGTCTTTACAGAAGTCCAAATTGGAAATCGAGGACCGTATATCAGCTCTGCAAGCTCGGCTCAATGCTCATACCGTGGAAGATGTGACCGATGATTCCTGCGCTACATGCCCCACGCCGTTGGACACGCCTTTCGATGGCCAATTATCAGCTGGTATGATCTATAGATACAGCCGCCATTTGTTACTTCCTTCATTTGGTGTTGAAGCCCAAGCTAATTTGTTGAAGTCGTCCGTGTTGGTTATTGGCGCCGGCGGGTTGGGATCTCCCGCCCTGCTTTACCTCGCGGCTTGTGGTGTTGGTATGTGTAATATGTGTTGGTTTGGTCTTGTAATTTACTGAGATTTGATTATGTTTCGATTTTGTTTTTCTGCTATTTGGGGTGAACTGATTGGGATTTTTATCTGGTTTGGCGCGTGTTTTCAGGCCGTGTGGGTATTGTTGACCATGATGTGGTGGAGCTTAACAATCTGCACAGGCAGGTAATTGGGGAAATGAAACCACATCGTAGTTCCAATGTTTTTGTGTGACATAGTGAGTAATCGATGACATCCCCAAATTGTTTGCCAACCACAGAACTCACCATACTCCAACATATATTGGAATGTAGGAAATAATATAGGTTAAAGAGGATAGTTTCTCTATCACTCCTGTTGCTTAGTTCGAATTGATATGGGTGCTATGCTATGTACAATAGACAAATGGTTTTACGAGTGTTATAGTGTATGAGGTCATTTGAATATTTGTGGAGCTCTTAACTGATTATTGTTATTGTTTTCTAGATAATTCATTCGGAAGAATACATTGGAAGATCAAAAGTAGAGTCAGCTGCTGCTGCATGCCGTGCGTATGTTACTTGTTCTTTTCTTATTAGTTTTACTTACTGTGACATAGCAACAATGAAAGGATAAAGTAGTGAATATATCATTGTTTTACCTTTTATTCATTGTGATATTGTTTCTCAGGATTAACTCTACTATCCAAATAGTAGAGCACAAGGAAGCATTGCGTACATCAAATGCTCTGGATATTATGAGAAAGTATGATTTTACTTTCTTTTTTGATTCCTCGTACAGCATGCTTTATTAGTATTTTATTGTGGATTGGAACTCATATTTGGGGTCTTCGCTTATGTAATAGGTATGACATTGTTGTAGATGCAACTGATAATGCACCTAGTCGTTACATGATCAGCGATTGCTGCGTGGTGTTGGGAAAGGTAAGGAGTCTTTTTTTATGTCTTCTATTTTAAGAAAATGTAAATATGTAAATATCATGTTTCTTCTCACTTGGTATTAGTCCATTTTGTAAGCTCCTTAATCATCTATGTCTATGATTCTATCCTTTCTGAGATTCAATCTGTTATCTTCACTATATCATTGACCAAACCTGGTTATGATTGTAGCCACTAATCTCTGGAGCTGCAATTGGACTAGAAGGACAGGTATTATTTCATGGCTATTTTTTTTTTAAGCTATTATTATGTCTATTACTAATGACTTATTTGCTAAACTAGTAATAATTAGTTTTATGAAATGATGCTTTTCATGATTATTTTTTGCTTTTACAGCTGACTGTTTATAATTATAATGGAGGTCCATGCTACCGATGCTTATTTCCTACTCCACCACCTACAACAGCATGTCAGCGATGTGCAGACAGTGGAGTTCTTGGAGTAGGTATATTGAACTTGAATTATTTCGACTGATGATTTTAGAATTTAAATGTTTCTACACTCGGTAAATTTTGTGGAGTGGAAAGGACAAGAGTTGATAAAAAGTGTAAAATCACACCCATAATAAAACACCTACATCCTACTCATTTTTTTAAAGCAAATTTCAGTATCTTATTTGTTGTTGATCTGTTTCTTGTACTCGAATGCAGTTCCTGGCATTATTGGGTGTCTCCAGGCCCTGGAGGCTATTAAAGTTGCAGGTGTAGTTGGGGAACCGCTTTCAGGACGGATGCTTTTGTTTGATGCACTTTCTACTCGAATCCGCATTGTATGTTGATCATCTTCAGTTTAAAGTTTATTATTGTTCCTAATTCTTGCATGTAGAACAAGTAGATATAAAAAAAAAAAAACAAAACAAAAAAAAAAACTTAGATTATGGTGTGCATGGGTAATTCAAATGTTGAGGCGCTCTTATGTTCTATAGTTAATGATTTCTTTTATTGCCTTTTTCATGCATAAAATTATACCTTAGACATGTGTTACATGTAATAGGTCAAAATCAGAGAACGGTCTTTAAATTGTGTAGCCTGTGGAGAAAATGCAACACTGACACAAGAGGAGTTTCGCAAATTTGACTACGAGCAATTCACTCAATCTCCAGTATCCACGGTACATATTTTCTTTGTTAATTCCCTTTTTCATGTTTTCATTCTTATTAAATTGTTTCAAACCCGCACACTTAATGAACTGTGTTTGCGAAGTGATTATGGAGCTTCTCACGCCTGATGTGCTTCAGAGTTTTGTATCAACATGCTGGTCTTATTATCTGTTGTACCTTGAATGCTTCTCAGTTATTAATAATGCCTCACATGGTGGTCTTTGTTCTAATAGTAGATATTTGGTCTGTTGAGGCGTTTAAATGAAGCTTAAAGAAGGCTGTCAGCTTCTACTTATTTTAAGTTATTAATAATGCCTCACATGGTCTTAGTTCTAATAGTTGATCTTTGGTCTATTGAAGTGTTTAATGAAGCTTGAAGAAGGCTGTGGGCTTCTTATTTTCAGTACCACAAATAAGCATTTATAATCTGTTTATTTCCACCATGTTGAACTATCCATCTCACTGACTTTTAGTTAGTTTCTTGGCTACCTCTATGCTTTAATCTGATTTACTTAAAATATAAATGTTCTTATGATCTCACATGCGATGTATGTTATCTTATTCTACACTATTCATGGCGTCTTAAAATCATAACAGTCTCCATTGAGGTTCCACCTGCTTCCATCAACGGCTAGAATAACAAGCAAGGAGTACAGTGAGAGGAAAGGCGAGCCACATGTCTTAGTAGACGTGAGACCTGCACATCACTACAAGATCATCTCTCTACCGAAGTCCTTGAACATTCCTCTAGCAAGCTTGGAAAGAAGGTTTTCCGAAATATCTGCAGCCTTGGCAAGGGAGGAAGAGAACACGACCCGTGATGCTGCTGCTTTGTATGTAATTTGCAGAAGAGGCAATGATTCACAGAAGGCCGTCGAGTACCTTCACGAAATCGGGTTCACTTCAGCTAAAGACATCATTGGCGGGCTTGAATCATGGGCACACGATGTGGATCCGAATTTCCCAACCTACTAACGGTGGTGCTTGTGCATATTAAGCAAGATATATTACTGATTGATTATTTCATGTTGGATAATCATTCACTACTGTTAATAACTACATTCTAAATCTGTTTTTCCAGATATATATGACCTTCGAATAAAATGGATTGATTTTAAAGAGCTTTCTGTTACCGCACTGCTGATCAGGTCTTATAATTGTGGTGATATCCAAAGCGGTTGATAAAATTATTCATGACATATGGAAATTTGCAATCTCACATTAGTGTTTGCCTGAATATATGTAGGAGGGTATGGTTGTCTTTTAATATTACTCCCTTCGATCCAACATTTACTTGCATACCTTAATGTAGATACGGAATTTAAAAAAAATTGCTTTTTGACCAATTTTATTGATTTTTGAAAGGTATTATAGTATTTTTAGATAATAAATTACAAAGTACACCCTCCTCCCACAGCAAGGGTCTCTTTTTTCTATTTTGGTCTTTCCACTCAAAGGGTCCTCTTTAGGGGTGGGCAAGAAAAACTGTAAACCACAAAAATCGATCGAACCGCATTGCACCGCACCGCGATATGCAATTATTTGAATAAACCGCAATTTATTTTTTAAAGCAAAACCGCACCGTACTGTGCGGTGCAATTTCATTTTCATAGTAAAAACCGCAACCGCACCGTACATATTACTTATAAACTAAAATATTATATATAGTTAAATAATATATTATTTATGTTAGATTATTGTTAGCATATAGAGTATTTAATTTAGTGATTAGTCTGTCGTTCTTTCACTCATCTAAGCATGTAATAAAGAAATCTTCCAAATTACTACCAAATATCAATTTATTACTTTCTTTTTACAATCTACAAATGAGGCATTTCACTTTCTTTATTGACTATACACTAACATTCCTTTTAAGTATTATTGTTAATTAAATTCTATTAATTAAATGTATGTTAAATTATTTTTTTATTTCTAAGAAATTAGAAATAAAATGTTATTGGTTGAATTGCCTTATGAATTTTCGTCGCACACAAAAAAAATTAATAGTAGGCCAATATTATTTATACTAATCTATAAGTAAAACCGTCAAACCGATCGAAACCGTTTAAAATCGCATAATTAATGTTATTTGAATAACCACGGTTTACACTTCATTGCCAAATCGAACCGTACATAACAATGCATTTTGAATTATATAGAAAAAATTGTAAAACCGCACCGTGCACACCCCTAATCCTCTTTTCTTTTTTACACACATGAGACCACTCATCCCTTCTAATACAATTAAAATATAGGGCCCATACTCCCACTAATATAACTACTCACTACACATTAAATAATAATACTCCTTAATTCACGTGCCAAAAAGCAAAAAACTACTATTGCCTTGTCATGGGATGGAGGGAGTATATTATTTGTGTTTTGTGAAATAAGTAAATTTGTAATGAGAGCCACTAAAGTGGTACAAGTCCCATGAATATTTCATATAATCGGATTTTAAATCCACCGTATTAATTTCGCGGATCTTGTCACATGAACTACTGCTCCCCTTTATTTATCCTCTCTCTCCTCTCACCTCACAAAAACTGCAAACCATCGCTCTGTCGTCTCCCCTATTTACTCTCACACACTTTTACCCTTTACTACGCAATCGGTCGGCCATCCCAGAAATCTAGGAGGACGCCACTGCCTCACCACCGCTGCGCGTCGTCGCCCCTTTAGATCTGTCGGCAGTCGCGACGCTCATTTCTCTTGTTGGAGTTCACTGCTCGCTGCTGACCTATGCGTGAAAAAAGAATCACACAGTAAGCTTGCCGGAGGACGCCACCGCCGCCAAAGCCGTGAAGTCTAAAGTTGCTTTTCGGAGGAGAAGACATGGACGGAGCGATGGAAACCGGTGGGACAGTGGCTGGAGGAATAAGGCTCGCAGGAGGAGCGACTACAACTATGGGAGGCGTGACGGCAGCAAGCGACGGTGCTGTGTTATTGGATGGTAGCGAGAAGGGCAGTGTTGCAGGCCCTGACACCGACTAGGCGACGACGTCATTCCTTGAAACTCCTTATGAAGAATAGAGTGAAAAAATTATACTATTTGGTTATATTTGGGTGGAGTTTATGTTTAATTAATTAACATTGACATTGGGGTTTTTACTCTTTCCTTAGGACAAAATTTTTAGAGAGAGAATTTAATTCAAACTAAGATTAAGAGGTTATGTAGATCAGTGGAAGAGATGAATGCAAAAGTTCCAAAACTTGTTATTTACTTCTGAAAGAATGGTTTTTTTTTATTGAATAATTGTAGATAGATAGGTATTGGTGTAATATTTTTCAAAATTCTACATAAGTAATCTGGTGTGTATAGTTTTCTTCTTCACCAATACTCTTTAAATTCAGGAAATGTGTTGGGTAATGGTATAAATGAATTTGGTTGAAAACAATACTTCATTATCGGTTATTTTTTTTCCCTATAAAGAGTCTATTAAAACCATACTGCTTGATTCTTCTATGTATGTTACAAAAAGCAAAAATACAAATAAGTTGTGGGTTTCATTCATTAAACTTTAATTTAAATAGAGTAATTTAATTTATTATATAGAGTAATCCAAATTATATAAAAAATAATCTTATTAATCAATTATAAAATTTTTAACACAAGACTAAATTAACTAGTTGTTTTCTATAGGGTATACAATTTTAATTATTCACGGTACATAATTTTATTTTAAAAAATTAAAGTTCAAATCAAAGAGTAATCTAATAAATTTCAAATAGTGTTTCAATTAGTTTTAAAGAATAACCTAATTTTTAGAAAATTAAAATCTCAATTTAAGAGTAATCTAATTTTTTAAAAAAAATAACCCAATTAATAATAAAAAGTAACCTTATTAATCAAATAGAACATATTAAAAACAAATCAACATAGTAATCTAAAAAGTTGTAAATAGTAACCCAATTCCGTCGTGAAGAGTAACCTAGAGTTGAAATAAACAAAAAAAATGTTGATAAGGCAGAACAATATTACATACTTTCCCCGTACGTAAAAATCAAGAAAAGATGGCTGACTATTGGGTGTTTTTCTACGACAGTTCATTGAATTTTCAGAATAATAGACATATAATGGATTTGCAACTTTCTTTTATTTAAAGGAACGCCCACCACCACCACTTTTTGCATCAGATCTCCCATTTCGCCGCCCCATTCTCCCTCTTCTTCAATCGAGGTGAGCAGCCAGAAGCCAAAGGAGTCTACATTGTGGGGACTATTCCACAAGTATAATTAGCACTCCTCATTTCTATTGATATTATTTTGGATTTCAAAACAAATCTCAAATTCTTCGCTAACAAAAAGCAAATTGCAAGTCTAACAAAACCTCAATTTTATAATAATTTCACATCAAACTTTCAAAACAGTTCGGAATTCCGGCGTCGCCGCCGCCGACCCACGGCGACATAGGGTCCAACCAGTCTTGACTCGGAAGCTCCACGATCTCACCCAATTCCTCCGACGTCGTCGACAGGTCCATTGATGAAACGATGAAGACTCCATTATATAGAAGTTCACGTGAACATGTGAGGCAGAAGAAGAAAAGCCCCAATTCAAAAAGAAAAGACTTCATTAGTAATCTCTTCATCGTCTGCTTCGTCTTGATCAAGAGAGAGAGTGTCAGAGAGGTGAGAGGGCAGAGAGTTGAAGAGATAGAGACGGTTATAGGTAAGAGAGAATAAAGCGAATAATGGATGGAGAGAGAGGCAGTGGTATAACATAGTTTGATTTGAGTTTATGTTAATTTAATAAATTGGTAAATAGTGTTATTAAAAATATTAATTGTGGAGAGATAATATAGAATAGGGATGAATAAATGCTAATAGAGTATGTAGGTGTAATATAAGAGAGATTTATTAAATCTAAATCCGAATAATTAAACAGGAATCAAACATTGCCTAAAAGAGTCAACCCAATTTTAAATAAAAAATCCAGTTCCATTAATTTGAAAAATAAGCATGTTCCATTATAATGATTGTCATTTGTAATTATGATGTATTTTTAAAGTTAGGAATTGATGTGATAATACTATAATTTAAAATTTTAATGTGGGATGAGTAGAATAATGCTTTCGAGTTTCGACGGGAGCATAAAATGCTGCCGCCACCACCACCTAGAGATCTTAGTTAGTTTGTGAATGGGCCGGCCCGTAGCCCTTAAGGCCCAGTACTTTCATTAAATATTTACTCTCTAAATTCCCTGACCTATAGACTCGACAATGTTACAAGTAAAAAAAAATAGTGGCTTTACAATTGGACTTTAATTTTAGGGCTCATTTTGTTATTATTTTCACTTATTTTTAATTTTCTTATGAAAGAATTTTATGGAGGATCACGTTATAATTAGGAGACAGAATAACTTTTTTCTCTCCCATTTTATGATAGATGATTTCCTCGGAATGAAACATTATTTTACGATGAGTTAGTGTAGGTAGGTGGTACATACAATGCTCAATTTGATATTAATTTAAAAAAATGCGAATAAACAATAAATTTTTTGGAGTAAGCATTAAAGTCCTAAAATCTAATTACAAATCATTAAAATAATACTCTCAATAAAACTATGGGACAAAATCAACCGTACGTACCTTTAAATGTAAAACAACTTTTTTGTTGTCAACTATATATAAAAATATTTTTTATCCACTTTTATGAATTTATATCCAAAATACCATTGATTCGACTATGTTCCAATTGTGTTTTGTGAAAAAAAAATGAATAGACAAAATAATAAGGCTGCAGATAAAAGGAAAATGGACAAAAACATATAAAAATAATTAAAATGACGAATTGGATGGATGCAATTACAAAAATAATTTTTATTGTGGGATAATCTTTATCTAAGTCCAAATATGGATGCAAAAGGTAAAATAGTTGGCAAATGCTCCCCGAGGACACGGTATGTGTCTCCATGTGAACACAATTTTTCTTCTCTATATTTTATTTAAATTTATGTATTGCTAGGGAATTTAAATTACAAAGGGCACTAAAATTGCAAAGGAGCACGGTGTCCCAGAGGCACAAGAACCACACTCAAAATAATTCCAATGTCCAGAATCAAAGAATTTGTGGTGCACAATAATTCACAGCCTTTTAATTATTATATTAAGTATTTAAAAAAATATACAATTAAAATCCAGCTCATTTAATCAAATGCATGACTTAAATTTGGAGAAAGAGAATGGAGAAATTGGGATATTGGCCCTGGGAGGGTAGAAAGGAAAGAAGACAGCCCCAGGCAAAAGAAAGGGGCACCAACCCTAAACTAAAGCTAACTTTCAAAGGACAAAAGTACGATATTATCTCTCTAGCCTTGCCAATGTCAATACAATGCTAACATGTTTATTACTCCTCACTATCGCTATGAATCCAAGAATATTATTCTCTCCCCGTATGCTAGCAAAGGTGTTACTCCTTCTTACTACTTACGCTCAAAAGAGTCTCAATTTTTCATTATAGGCGTATGTTCCTAAAGATCTCATTTATCTTTTTACACATATGAGATCCACACACACCCACTAATATAATTAAAATATGGAGTCCACATACTCATTAATACAACTACCTACTACTTATTAAATAATAATACTCATTACTCCACGTGTAAAAAGTAAATGCACCCTTTGGTGTGGATGGAAGGAGTATTTGTTTTTTCACGTGAGTTAAGAAATATTATTTAATATGTAGTGGATTGTTGTATTAGTTGGGTATATGAGTTTTCTATTTTAATTATATTAATGAGGTGTGTGAGTCTTATTTGTCTGAAAAGAAAAATGTGACCCTTTATAATGGACTACTAAAATGACAAAATGAGACTCTTTAACGGAGGGTAGTTTATAATATTATGTGAAGGGAATATTTGTAATAGCATACATATTATTGTAGGCCATAATTTTTTTAATTTTCAAAAGAGAAAATGAAACATTGTGTAATACCTACCATACGATATAGAACAACTTTGTAAGAAATCATATTCTTGGCATAAGTCGATATTTACTCCTTTTTACACTACAAAAAAACTGCCCGACAGTGACGGACTTTGTGACGGACTGACGGACTTTGTGACGGACTTTGTGACGGGAAAGCGCCCGTCACCCGAACATGCGTCACAAAGTGTTTGTGACGGTCCCGTCACAATTAGTGACGGATTTTGTGACGGAAATCATTAGTGACGGAATTTGTGACGGTTTCTTTTAACCAATATTTGTGACGGACTTTTGTGACGGATTTCATTTGTGACGGACTTTGTGACGGAATTTTCCGTCACAAACTTAAAATTCTAAAAAAAATTAATTAGGCAAGAATCGAACCTTGTTGCGCTCATGTGAGTGCTTGGTAGCACTCAACCGAACCGGCTACCGGTAGCCCATTTGTATTTTATTACATTTTTACCCCTTATACCTCCTTTAGAATTAATTAGGTAGATTTGCTCCCAACCGGGTTTGAACCTGGGTTGGTGCCAAGCAAGGTGCTTGTGAGCAAGTGTTGAGCCAATTTGGCTAGATGTGTTTAGTGTTAATCTTTAATAAATATTGTATATATTCAATTAATTTGTATTAAAATAACATCAACCAACTTTCAAAATAAATATGGTGGTAATATTGATTAATATAACACATATTAATATGACTAATCATTATTAAAATATTAATTAATTAATTTTATTATTTATTTAATAGAAATATTAAATTTTCTTAATTAAATTAAAAAATCCTTATAAATTTTAAATTCTCAATCTATAAATAATATCTAAATATATTATTTATTTATAGATGAAAAATAGGTTAATTTGCATTAAAATAATTAACATTCTTATAAATTTTCAATTTAATTCTCTTGTAAGAAAATACATCATCATTATATTTTTCTTAATTCAATCACAATATATACTTTGTTTTTATCAATTAAATACACTATCTTTTTTTTTTAAATTCAATCATCAACTTTCCTTTATATATATATATATATATATATATATATATATATATATATATATATATATATATATATATATATATATATATATATATATATATATATATATATACTAATAATGAATACGCTGTTACAAATAACTTTTTAAAAATATGAGGTGTCTCAACGTGATTAAATTTCGTATGTTTTTTTTATTTTTTTTAATATTATATATATAATCTTTCTAGTTTTATTTATTTATTATTATTACTATCATCATGTATATATTAAATCACATAATAAATTAAAATCACCTTTAATCATATCTTTTTGATTGATTAAGGAAATAATCAATAAAATATATCCAATTTATTAATATTATTATTCATGTACATCTTCAAATTAAATAGCACCTTTAATTATTTTTTTTTATTGGAAATAGATAATTAAGTCAATCATATTTTTAATCATATATTTTTATTATTTGGCAGAGATTTTAAAATAAATATTACTATGTACAACACAATATATTCAATTATTTAAGTTTAAATAAATTCACAATAAATATTAAAAAATAATAATTTTTTTTAAAAAAGAAGTAACTATGTTCTTATAATTATTTTGATTTTTTTTTAAAATTGTAATTTGTGACGGACGAAGTCCGTCACAAATTCCGTCACAAAGTTTGTGACGGACAAAGTCCGTCACAAATGAGCCCCTTTTCCGTCACTAATTAAAAAATAAATAAATAAAATATTTTTGTGACGGAAAAAAGTCCGTCACAAATTTTTCCGTCACAAATGCCGTCACAAATATTGAAAATGACGAAATTTTAAAAGGTCAACTATTAGCCGTCACTATTTTCAAAATGCCGTCATAAAGTCCGTCACAATTGTGACGGCAAATTTTCCGTCACAAAAGTCCGTCACTGTCGAACAACTTTTTTGTAGTGTTATAATGAAATTCTTTTCATCCTACCTCAATGTTATAAGTAACTTCTAAACATAAAAAAATATCCAAGTTAAAATGAAATAATAAGGAACGGATAGACCACGAAACCTTCCTACTGCATATGGTATTGTATTTTTTAATTAATACGGGTACTTTTTTATAATAAAAATAGTACGTTGTAATATCAATAGTATTAGTATAATAATTTATTATTGTCGTTTCAAAATTAAGGGTATTTTATTTTTATTTCTATTTGATTTAACTAATAAAACCATTACATTTTTAAGTGGATAACATAATTTGCCTCTTCGCTGAGCACATGACTTATAAACCACATACATACCATGATACTTACAGATTTATTTATTTCATTGAAGTAAATATCAATCCGCTTAATTTAATATAATAAATTTATTGTATGGAAATAACTTGTTTTAAATAATTAATTAGGTGTCATAATTTTGAGTGATAAATTATTACTTTTTTTTAAAAAAAAAATTATTATATTGTAAGTTTTGTGTCATGTAATAATATGTTGGTGCAAAGTAACATATCTTCATTGGATTTTACATGAAATATATTGATCTATTCCATAAAATAAAGCTCGTTTAATATTGTAGGTTGATCAATTCTAAGATTTGTGGGGTCCATACAATAATTAAAATTAAAATTTCAAAATACTATAAAAATTGCTTTTAATTGGAGCGATTTGTGTGGGATAAATAAGAAAAGGTAATTGGAATTGTCGAAAACATATAGTAATACTCTTTTCGTCCCATTTCAAATGACACCATTTTCATTTTGTGTTATTCCATAAAAATTTATACCTTTTTAAAAAGATAAAAAGTCAAACACAATCACACTTTCTCATACAATTTATTTTTAAAAAAATCACTCATACCTAACACACATAACATACTTTATCATTTATTTATTATAAAAATATCATAATACCGCTAAAAGTTATCACTTTTCTTAATTTTCGTATCGGGAGAGGGGTGCAAATATTTGTGGGACGGAGAGAGTACTACTATTCATTAAATATGAGTAATTTGAAAACAAACATAGCATAAGTGTGTTATTTACTTTTTTTTCCACTTGAATTAAAAAATATTTATATTTAATAGGTAATTACTAATTATATGTATGTATCCCATATTTAAAAAAAAAAATAAAAGAAAAAAATGAAAGATTGTTTAGTTTTGAAACATAGATGTCAAAATGGATATCTTTGGATTTACAATATTTATATACTCACTCTGTGACTCTGTCTCCTTTGTCCTTGAATATTTTTTATTTTGGGTCGTTAGCATCTTCTTAAAAAAATTTACTTTTAAATAGCACATTTTTCATTGTTGGCCGCTCATTTGCAATTCCTTAAATAAAAAGTAAAAAGTCAAAACAATAATTCACATTTTTTTTAAAAAAAAATATCTTTTAGAATAATTTGATTAAGTATCAAACGATTCAACCCTCTATCATCTTAAGCTTTTGAATGAGGTGGTCGTTTAACATGGTATCAGAGTCCATGGTTAACAAATATTCAGGGTTTGACCCTCACCACCATCCATTTATAGAAAAAATTCACATGCAAGACTTGAGGCAAAAATTCCCCCTACATGTGAGGGGGCGTGTTAGTGTCATTTGATTAAGGTGGTCGTTTAACACCATCATTACCTTAATACACCTAATATATTTTATCATTCATTTATTAAAAAAAGGTATACTATAATAATTTAAGAAATATACACATATATTACTAAACATACCCCAATCTTAAACAATTTTACCCTTTCAATTAAAAAAATTATTTATCCTTTTAATTAAATAAAATACTGTCATACCCAAAAAAATATTTATCCTTTTAATTAAATAAAATACTGTCATACCCCACCCCTCCATCTCCCTCCTCTTGCTCAGCACATCCACAAATGCTTCCATCACCTACCGCCATCTCCTACCCTTGTTCTTCCACACAACAACTACGATCGCATCAAATGTTCTTCGAAATCCCCCGTCTCAACAACTCAAACCTGCGTCAAGCCCTTTAAGAAATCTCCCGACTCCCATAAATCACAAATCAAAGTATTGATTCTCGACTTTTTCTGCAATTGTGCATGCCGTCTCTGTCTCGAATTTTCCTGGCTGGGTGCAGCATCGCCGGTGAAATATCAGTGGACTTGCTACCAACTCCGAGTGGACTACAAGAGATCGATTTATTAGTCAACCATCTCACAGAGAAGATACCAGAATGGATTGGGAGATTAACTGTCAACAATCTGACCGACAGAATTCCTAGTTCAATCACAAATTTTGCAAACCTAGGGATTCTAGATCTTCATTCAAATAGATTATCCTGCTCACTGAAGTTCGTTTTTCAGATTCAAAGTCGACCCGATGGTGGATCGTTGACGTTTCTTGATCTCTCAGATAATAATTTCACAAGTGGGATTGAGCAACTAGCCATGGGGATGCAACTAGAATTCCAGTACATAAATTTGTCTCATAATTTAATTAAAGGCAAATTACATGATTCAGTAGGGAGATTGGGGTTGATGAAGAGCTTGGATTTGAGCTGCAACGACATGGACTCCGATGCCTAGTTTAATTTCGTTCCATGTCAGCAATCGAACAACTGTTTAATTTCGTTCGATGTCAACAATCAAACAACTTAACTTGCTGCGTCGAAAGCGTGTTGACATTTCAGGTTTATAGTTAATTAATAATTAATAATGATAAATTAAATAAAGATATTAATGTAGTAAGGGTATTTATTTATGATATAATATATAAGGATAATTCATTTTTATAGATTTACGGGGTACGTTCAATAAAATCGGAGTTATAAATAATCGCCCTTAACATAATGATTATCAAACTAAAACGACTCTTCATACTTTTCAAATGATAAATTAAATAAAGATATTAATGTAGTAAGGGTATTTATTTATGGTATAACATATAAGGATAATTTATTTTTATAAATTTACGGGTATGTTTAATAAAATCGAAGATGTAAATATTCGCCCCTTAATATAATGATTATCAAACTAAAACGACTCTTCATACTTTTCAAACCCCAAACCAAGCATCACGCAGGAGAAAGTCTTTAACGATTTACTGTCGTAACAAAGATTTGTACTCTATTTCAGTATTTTGTATTCAGAATTCACATATCAAATTAGGTTAGAAATGAATTCACTAAAAAGTTAAAATATTGAATATTTGCACGTGAGTGAATAATACGCCAATGGCTAATCTACGCCGTCCTCTGTGCAACTTGTACTTGCCGCGTCGCACCACACAATAAAATATTTTTTATCCACAAAAAAACAACAAAATTCTGTTTCTTTAATAATAAAGAAAATTAAAATAATACAGGGAGCATTATTTTAATATATCTGATCAAAATCATCTCGTACGGGCTGTCGCGGGAAACAATAAATGCCCGCCGTTAACGGCGGCGTCAAAACCGACGGTACGGCACTTCACGCCGTGACTCGTTTTCGTCGATGAAAACGACGCCGGAAATATGTTGGTCGTGCGCCGGTACGAACCGAGCCACTTGTTCTGCATGAAACGGTGTTTCCTCCACGGCGGAAGGTGGAGGCCTCCGCTTTTCAACGATCGCCTCGCGGCGTCGCTCGCCACCCTCAGAACCTGCTTTAATTCTTCGCTGGTTCCGATGAATAATTTCGGCAATTGCTGCAGGAGACACTGGTAAGAGGTAGTCGGCCTCGCGATCTCGAACTCCGCCGCGAAATCCAAATCGATGAAATACCTCGCAGAGATTTCCGGCCGGAGAACGTCGATGCACTCGTAGCTCCCGGCGGTAAGTCCGCCGGAGCTCTCCCACTTTGTTTTACAGATCGCGGCATTGTAACCGCAATTTCTCAAATACGCCATCACGCTTCTCCGCAGAATCTGCTTATTCGATCCAACGCACCCAAATATTTGCACAGATTTACAAACGTGAGCCCTAAGCGCATTCTTATACGCATCTCTCTGGTCTTGCAGAATCGGTTTAATCGAATCAAAATTAGGGCAATTCGACTCACACATTGACCAATCGCGATCGCAATCAGAGTCGCCGCTCTCCGGCAGCGTTTCTCCGGCTTCATCGCCGTTGAAACCGTAAAAGAGCTCGGAAAGACTCGGCGAGGTCAATACGTCGTCGTCTGCTTGTCCACTGTACTCGCTGCCGCTGCTGAAATAACCCGACCCGATTCCCTCCCGTCCGACGATCCGCGCCCTCGCCTTGTCATCCAACGGGTCAGTCACTCTTTTCGTTCTCGTAAAACACGCTTTCATTTTTTCTTTTTTCTGGTTAAAGACGCTTTTGATCTTGCGAGTTACACCTTTATATAGATACTTAAAATAAAACAGGATTTAGCTTAAATAATTGGAATAATGGAAGAATCTAGAGAGTATATTCTAGAAAAATGGGTAGATAATCATGGGTGTTTGTTTAAAGAAGTGGATATGATGGTGGTGAAGTATATTCTTGGTTTGTAAATTGTGTATCCCTGCACGAGGGTTTTAATAACCTAATTGAAGAGTCACAGAGGGGGGTGGGTGGGGTGCTTATGTAGCATATCCATTGGATTATTCTAAGCCATACGTGGTCTGGTCTAGGTTAATGAAGATCCATGAACCATGTGGCTGGTTTCTCGTTTTTTATCTTTTGAAAAATAATTTACTTTAATTTCTTTATCTGGCCCCACTTTGTTTTCTAACTTAAAGTATTAATTAATTAAATTTTGACTAGGGCATGCATCTTTTATTCCTAAATGGCTAATAAGTTACCTTCTTATGCTGGATATTTTATTGTTAATGTGACTAGTGTTTCAATGAATATGGTCGATACAACTCATTTGAGGACATTGGCTTTTATATTCCATATTGAGGGTATATTAGATGCACCCGGGTGCACCCTTGCACCCATATTTGTATACATGTTATTCTCTTTTGTATACGTGTTATTCTCTTTTGTATACGTGTTTTGTAATAATTGTATACTTTTTTCACACTAAGTTTTTCATTAAAAAAACAAGCATTCATATGTGTATAACTTTTTATTCAATAGTGTATACATGTATTTTAATAATTGTACATTTTTTTACACTCAATTTTTTATTAAAAAAATTAACAATTAAATTGTATACATTTTTACTCATAATTGTATATGTTTTTGCTTATATTTGTACGTGGGTGCACACGCTTCGTGTGCACCCTATATTTAGCCTTCCATATTAGTGCTATATCCCTTGTACTGTATTTTACTTACTAGATATAACAATGTACGCTGGACGTTACATGTTACTTCCTTCATTTCGATTATCCTTTTATACTAAATATTTCATATTGTTTAAAGAAAAAACTTTTTTTTTTTATTTTTTTTACTTTTATAGTAGTGTTGTCCTTCAAGTAATAAATAATAAAGTAGTAGGTTACAAGAATTAAATTAAAATTATCACTTTTCATTAATTAAATATTATTTTTTATCTGTATCACGAAAATTCTCTTGTAAAACATCTCACAAGAGTATTTGTCTGATAATGATCATGACTTATGGCATTTAATTCTCAATTATTTTATTTTTATTTGAGTAGTTTTTTTTAGTTATAGTTTTATCATAAATTAATGAATTTTATAAGTGCACGTATAATTCATTATTTTAGTTATCCGTAAACTTAACTTCACACACTTAATTATTATTTTCGCAACACACTTTAATTTTAAAAATAATCAACTAATCTTTCCAGGCAACACTCTTTACATAATTTTAATTATCCAAAAATATAAATTACTTTTAAAAGCAAATCAAAAAGTTTTTTTTTAAATATTTGTATAAACTGTAAATGAGAAGATAAAAAGGTTTGCCCTCAAGACATTGTGCCCCCAAATCCTACATTTTTCGAAAGTTATATCCTTTATTATTAAATTGCATATTAAAGTATAGCTTTTATTTCCTAAAAAAAAAATATATATATATGGGAGGATTACTACTAGGTACACAAAAAAACCCTAAATTACTATGAGATACAAACATACAAAAGTATTACTACTAGGTACAAAAATATATAGTGATATTCCAATATTACCCCTATTAATGTGCTGCACATAAATATTGTGTGCAGCAAAAGTTCATGTGCAGCAAAGTGTGTGCAGCAAAAAAAGTGTGCGCAGGAAAAAAAAAAGTGTGTGCAGCAAAAAAATGTGGTGGTCCGGCGGCGGCGGTCCGGCAGCTTTTCCGGAGGCGGCAGTTTTTCCGGCGACCAGTTTTTTTTTTTTTTGGACGAACAATTTTTCCGGCGACCGGCTGCCGGAGCTCCGGCGGCGGCGGCGCGGCAGCTTTCAGCGACCAGTTTTTTTTTTTTTTTTCCTGACGAACAGATTTTCCGGCGACCGGCCATCGGCAGCGGCAGCGGTGGTCCGGTGGTGGGTGGAGGTTGGGGTTAGTGTTTTAAAGGTATATGGGTTTAGGGGTATATTTGGTATTTTACTTTAATATTTTGTATTAAATAATAATTATTTTAAATCAATGTATCTAGTAGTAATTAGGGGTACAAAGTGTGTACCTATCAGTAATTATTTCTATATATATATATATATATATAATCAAACATTTGTACTAATTCATATTTCAGTTCATCTTTTCAATAAAATAATTATATCTTTATTAATTAAAGCGTATATCATTTAAAATAAAATATTGTATTATTACACAACTGTTGTACCGGGAGACTAAAAGACCAACTCAAATAAAAATTACAAGTATGAAGGAGTATTTGTTAGGTGGAAGTGTCATTTTTTAAATAAAAATACGTTATGAAATCATTGAATTAAGTGTCATTTTATTTTATTAAGATGTGAATTTGAGTTGGTGAAGAATTATTATTATACAATTTTATTCGGTTTTTTTCCATCATTTCTTACACTAAAATCTGATCTCTCTCTTAAATTAGAACGTAAAATAATAATGCATTCGTTTCTGAAGAGCTACATGTTATTAATTTTATGTAACAATCTCACACCATTAATTTTAGTTTTCTTATCCATCAATTTTATCGATTATAATATTTAAATTAAAATTATTTGAAGTATCTTATAAATATATTTTAATATTCTAAAAATATTAAGAATATTTATTTTATTAATCCCTTTATTTAATATTTATTCTGTTTGTAGACATTATAATTATACAAAAATATTAAATCATCACATCACTTAATTAAAATTAAACTAATTAAGATGTTGATCCATGTAAGAAATGAAAAGGTTTTATGTCTCAATGTAATTCTATATCACTTAATTAACATTAAATTAATTAAGTTGTTGATCCCTGTAAAAAAATGAAAAGGCATTATGTCTCAATGTAATTCTACAGCACTTAATTAACATTAAATTAATTAAGTTGTTGATCCATGTAAAAAATAATTTTAAGTTTTATGTCTCAATGTAATTCTTATTTATCGTGTATCAATTTCCTGTATTTATTATGGAGTATTAGTTATTAGATGATCGTCCAATATCTATTAGAATAATTAAACTTCTTTAAATACTCCATAATTATATTAATAAACAATTTTACTATTCTCAAAGAATAATTTAACATTAAAAGATACTTTATAGTAATAATAATATAAAAAAAATTCATACAGTTATATTTCTTACTTTTCACGTCTAAATAACATTATTTTTTATCGAAATCTTCATCACCCATTGCAAATATGAACTAATAATTAGTTTTCTTGAATTTATCAACTCATTTTCTTGGTACATATCAAATAATAAAATTTCATACAACCAATAAAACCAATTAATTAGCTCATAATCCTGAACATCTGCTTTGAAACCTTAGATTTGAATAGAATTGAACGTATGCCAAAATCGAAAGCTTGGAGACTTCCTCATCTCCACTTCAACACAGCTTTATTCTCTATATAAAAATGCAAAAATATTTTTTAAATGATTTGATTGTAACTCCACAATTTATAATGTTTTATTGGGCTCTTTAATTCATCCATTCATTGAATGATTTTGTGAATACATTAATGATATGAAGATGATGGTTTTTATGCATGCACGTACTCTCCACCCAAATGATTTTGTAAATGCATTCATGTGTGTTAATATTGTATTTTATAATTAAATAATTCATTAATTAAATTATAAATTATAATTAGATAATAATAAATATAAATAAATAAACAAAAAATATTAGGCAAAGACTTGTGTGAGACCGTCTCACGTAAGCCCTTACGTGAGACGGTCAGAAAGTGATAATTTTTATGAAGAAAAGTAATAATAAATTAATGAAAAATGATAATGTTCTTTCATGAACAATTTATAGTATAAATAAAAAGTGATAACATTTTATAACGAAAGTGATAATGATTTATAGCGAAAGTAATAACTATTTTAGAAAGTAAAAAATGATCTCACGTGAGACGGGTCTCATGCAAGACCTACCCAAATTATTATAGGTGAGATCATCAATATATGAAAAATAAAAAGACTATCATAATTATATTTTATTATTAATAATGAATAATATGAAGAGACATTACATTACCCAAACTATTATAGGTGAGATCATTAATCTATGAAAAATAAAAAGACTATCATAATTATATTTTGTTATTAATAATGAATAATATGAAGAGACATTACATTAATATTTTGTCATTAATAATACATTTGGATAATAAATTAGGACTATGTTGCAAATAATAAAATGCATAAAGGATAAAAGTGTCTAAAAAAATTTCTCAAATTCACACTTTTAATATATTAAGATTAATTAAAATTTAAATTAGGGAAATGGATTGGGCATTTGCACACGAATTCTTATTACCATTTTTATGCATTCTTAATTCACACGAGAGAGGAAGGAATTCAACCGTTGCAATTGATATTTTACTTAAAGTTTTTTTCTCTCTCTACATATATCTATAACATAGGTAATATTATATGTAATTATTTCAACTGTACGACACAAATAATGTTATATCAAGTGACATAAGAAAATTTGAATAAACTCATTTAAGAGAGGTATTGAAATTTTTTAGACTAGAGTGGAACTTGTACACCAATTCCAAAATTTACAAGTGCTGGATTCCATCACCACCCCTCACCGCATTGGCTCATTCCCACCCCGTCGCTGATTTTTTTTTTCTCGATTTGTTTTGTTTTTTGTTTTTTTTTTTCCTTGTTTATTATTATTATTTTTCTGTTTTTTATTATTTAATTTTGGGGTATAAATATAATTTCACTCCTCTAGTTTAGGGTATATTTTAACCCTAAAGTTTATGATTTAGGATATAATTGTAATTTCACTCCTGTGGTTATGGGTATAATTTATCCCTATGGTATAATTGTAATTTTACTATAGTGGTTTAGGGTATAATGTATCTCTAGGTTTTATGATATAATTGTAATTTTATCTTTGTGATTTATAGTATAATTTATGTTTTGGGTATAATAGTCATTTAAGTTTAATAAATTTAAAAATAAAATAAAAAATAAAATTAATTAAAGAGAAAAAATTAATTAAGAAGGATGGGATTGGTGGAACCGGTTCCACCCAAGTTATTCAACGCGAGATTTGTGCATGTTACAGGAGTACTAATCTCTCAGATTTTCTGTTATTTATGGTGTAATATTCTTATTTTAAGAAAATCTGCTAAAATCATTTTATGGAAAGACTTTTTTAAGGTGATAATATTTTAATAAAATAATATATTTGAATTAATAAAATTAATAATGTATTTTATTAATAATTCATAGGATAAATAAAAAAGTGATAATATTTTATTGAAAAGTGATACTCCAATATATTTAATAAAGGGTAATCTTCTGTACTGTCCTAATAGTTACGCTTTTTTTATAGAGTAACTATTAAGACGGGATTGAAGAAGTATTTAACAAAACGTTGAATAAATGTAAATTAGGAGTTATTCTGTAGTTCACCTAGAGTTGATAGGTTAATTTTAGGGTGCAGTTATTTTTAGTTTTTTAAATTTTATTTATTTTAATTAATCTAATGGCGGTTATTAATCAATTTTTTTATCTCACAGTTATTACTCACAAGGTGCATCGGTGACCAGGTACACAACAAATATACAAAAGATCATGACATATCAAAATTTAAGAAATACTTAGTAACATTTCATCTCCTTTAAATAAATTTTATATACTAAAAAGAAGTTGCTAAATGAGGGTGTAATTTATAAACTCAATTCTAAAAAGTAGTTGCTAAATGAGGGTGTAATTTATAAACTCAATTCACACCCTCATGTGAGTCTCCCATGATCCCAGTTCATACATACACCATATTTTTCAAATTTACTCATGTGAAAATTTATACTTAGTGTGATGAATTATTATTTTTTTAGTAAAAAAATAGGAGTATTATTCATCTCAATAGAAATATAAAAAATCACAACTTATCACACTTTGAAGAGTAATGTTTTTCATTTAAAATATTAATAGTTCATATCTCTAAAAAGTAATGTTCTACTCCATTTATTAAAGAGTAATCGGTAAATCAATGTACAAGAATGGGAAGGGAGTAATATTTTTTATTTAAAAAATAAATATTTAATGTCTTTAAAGGGTAATTTTCATGTATTAAAGATTAGTTTATAAATAAGAGTGTAGTTGTGAACTCAATTCATATAAATGTGTGCCTTTATTATTTAGTGTATAAATGTATTTATTATAATATACAAATTGAATGTGGACACACGGATGATATTTTATTTTTTTAACTTAAAATTGAGATTATTGAAAATAGATAATGTTTGGCAAGTTGTGTTAGATAAAACAATGGAATAATATTGGTGCAAAAAATTGGAAAAGCGGCGCCTTCATATTTTGGTTGGGATAATTTCATATTTAGTCCCGTAAGAATTGCTCAATGTCAAAAAAGTCTCAAAACTGGCAGATTTAGTCCCATAAGAAATTTTCATCTAAATTGTTAATAGTTGACGAAATATTCTGAACCATTAATGAGACCAAAACGGACTATGTCTATTTTGAAACACAATTTATAATATAAATCTGGTAGTTTATAGTAATATAAATTAATTTGAGATGAAAATTTTTTATTATAATATTCTTATGGGACCAAAACCGCTAGCTATGAGATCAGTATATTCCTACGGGATTATAATTGAATTGAAGGAATTCTTATGGGACCAGATGTGAAATTTTCTCTATTTTGGTTTGATAAAATGATGGAGAAATAAATTATAGTGACTCAACTAATTAATAAACCTAGATAGCAAAGAAAGAATTCTTTATTTTGAGAGATTGCTCCACACAGTGTGATTTGATCTTTAATCATTGGTGCAAAATGTGATTCATATATAAAGATGGAATAATATGATAGTAATAAAAAGTTTTATTCGGTATAATAAAAATAAGATTACATTTTTATAGATTTTTTTTTTTTTAAATAAATCACAACCACGAAACTACATTTTAAAGTTCTTGACCTTTTGTTTTAGAGAGGAGGGGGTCCTTCTTACATGTCTAAAATGTGCTCGCTCAATCATTAAAATTGAAACACGAAGCTCCCTTCAATTCTTTCATAAATAAATTCAGATAAGGTTAACTTTTAAAATGCATTCACTATTTATTATTGATTCATTTCGGAACTCGTATTTATTTATGGCATTATATCCTTCAATGGCTTTCAATTATATCATATGATCTTATCAAATTTTATGTATTCAAGTTTACGAAACTTAATGTCTAGAAATTTGTCATATCAAGTTATAATAATAATAATATTAATTCATGATTTTAAAAAATCATCAACTTCTAGCTAGTGTGAACTGACCTTTGCATAAAGTTTCCAATGAGGGCTAGGGACAGTGGCAACAAGTAATATAAGGCCTCACCGCCCATGCCCTGGGGATTGGTGGAGGAGGTAAATCGCAGGATGTGCCTTAAGTGGCTTATAGGGAGGGCTCACTGTTAAACTTGTGCTTGCAAGGGGCCAAATCCATGCCAAAGGCAGGATTCGAACCCCCAAGCTGCAGAAACCACAGTGGCAACAAGTAGGCACCAACAATACTTGCGCATATTAGTTCTGGCTAATTTTATTTAACTATGATGACATTACGAAATTAATTAAACATTCTGATTTGTTCCTATTTAAATTCATTATCCTATTTTGATCTACCTTAGTAATTCCAGTGATTATGGCCTAAGTAGAAAAGTGAAAGTAAGCCACGTTTAATTTGGATATTGACAATAAACTTTAAGATTTACAATTTGAAGACTTCTCTTTAATGATTTGAAATTGATTTTTCTAAAACTCGAACGCATGTTTACTTATTGCACTAAAAATTTTATTCATTGTTTCAACAGAAAACATGAAGCTTTTTTCACATGCAAGGACTCGTGTGAGATCGTCTCACATAAGCCCTTACGTGAGACGGTCAGAAAGTGATAATAAATTAATGAAAAGTGATAATGCTATTTCATGTACAATTTATAGTATAAATAAAAAGTGATAATATTTTTAATAGCGAAAGTGATAATGTTTTAAGCGAAAGTGATAATTATTGTTAAAAGTAAAAAAATGATCTCACGTGAGACATTCTGATTAGAGCTATTTTCACCTAGATTTTAGTGTTTTTTTATATGTGTTTTCGTATTATTTTATCCGTATTTTATATGTTATTTGGTTGTGTTTTGTATTTTTATTGAAATGTGTGTGAATGAGCTTAAACTTAAAATTTTCACTTTTTATTGGATGCTAAACATGATAAGGAAGATGTAGGAAAAAACGGATCTCAATTCGGAGTTGAAACGAGGGAGAACGAGCCAAAACAGTGAAGAAATGCAGGAGCCAGCACACGAGCCGTGTAGCCAACACGGCCCTGTAAGAGTTGGCCATGTGGTGACATCTAGCCATTCAACACGGGCAACTTCAGGTCGTGTCCAGTTGCACGAGTCGAGTCGGGAACACGAGCCGTGTCGCCAACACGACCCTGTAAGAAGTGGCCGTGTGCCCACATCAGAAGAGCCAACACGACCACACCTGTGCCCGTGTTACAACACACGACTCGTGTTGGCAGCACGAGCCGTGTCATCAACACGGCCCTGTAAGGCGAGGCCGTGCGGCAGCATCAGAAGACACAACACGGCCACCTCGTGGCCGTGTTGCGTAACACGACTCGTGTTGTGTATTTTCCTGCAGAAATTTTCAGATCCTTCTAGAAGCCTCCAAAGGGGTATAAATACCCATTTATTCAACAATTGGCAAAAGATCCGAAATTCCCATCATCTACACACACATCACACACCATTTCTTCCATTTTCCACCATCATCTTTATCCACCTTCATCCATTTTTGATCCATCTTCATCATCTCCATTAATTCTCCATCAAAACTTCATCCCTTCCATTGGGTGTGAGAGATCTCAAGGAATCAAGAGCTAGAGGTGGATATCAAGAAGAATAGAAGATTCTCTTCAAGAAATTGATAGGGAAGAATCCATTCATTTTGTATTTCTTTAGATCTAAGACTATGGGTATTTGTAATGAATCATTTATTTGTTTTATTACTTTTATCATGTTAGGCTAATCCCTCTAGTGGGATTAGGAATATGAAGAGCATATTAGATTTATATTATCATGTGGATTAAATTGGTTTTTGATTTAATTGATGTTGATTTCTATTCATGGAGTTTAATTGTCTTGATGTTGTGATGGCATGGTTTGTTATTCATGAATGTTTATTGGTTTAATGGATTGTTGATCAATGGATTATTTGTGGTAATTAAATGCTATCATGATGTTCATGTATGTATTGCTTGGAGTGAGACGGAAACGACCCTCTATAGTATTAGGAAGGCATGAATAGACATTGAATTTGGGTTTGACCGAAAGGATATTTGAATTCAATGAGGGGAACCAATCCATTCGTTGGCCTTAGTACACAAAAAGGGAGAGTTTAATCTAACTAGTACCTAGATGGAAGGGGTTAATGTTGGGCTTTGATCTTAAGTGCTTTTGGGAGTCTAAAATGGATCAACAACCTTTGTAACCCGAAAGGGAGCTTAGGATACAATCGTGATCACCCTTAGTCTACATCAATTGAGTTGAATTCCTTTTGCATGATAATATGAATCGAGTGTGCTTGAATGTTTCTAATCCCATGTTTTTCACACTTGAACTTTAGCACCCATTTTCTTTACTTGTCATTTATCTTATTTGCTATCTTATTTACTTGTTACTTGTTTTAGTTGTTAATCAATCTCAAAACCCCCGATCATCTTTACAAAAACAACATGAACATGAGCTCACGTATTTTGCTAGTCCGAACATAACTCCTTATTGGATTGATAATTTTTCTTGGGATA
This sequence comes from Pogostemon cablin, assembly GCA_023678885.1. Taxonomy (NCBI): domain Eukaryota; kingdom Viridiplantae; phylum Streptophyta; class Magnoliopsida; order Lamiales; family Lamiaceae; genus Pogostemon; species Pogostemon cablin. The sequence goes on from CM042983.1 coordinate 5,185,751, forward strand.
TACTACTACAACGATCGAGTATTCTTGCTCGTGAGTGCTATAAAAATAGGCAAACAAGAAAATGACACTGTTGCCAAAGGGGAGTTTGACGGACTAGTCGAGTACTGTGTTATTGTTTTAGTTGTTCTTGATAAGGATTCTTTTTATTTTCTTTTATTTATTATTTGTGTTTGTGGTCTCACTCTTTGACTTTTCGTAGGTGTTTTATGATCACAAGATCAAAGGGAAATCAATCGATCATTCCTTTGAATTTGGAGATTGAAAGGACCGCACGACAAAGGAAGCGAGAGAGGCGTAAAACTAGAAAAGAAAAAAATATGGAAAATCAACATGGAGATCATGTCAATCATAATCCACCCCAAGATCCTTTACAAGATCAAAGGGGGGTACAAGAAGGAGTGCAAGAGAATCAAGCGGAGATAATGAGGAATGTCTTTGCTCAAAATCAAGAGTATATGCAATTGCTTGTCAATCAAGAAGCTCAAAGGATATTTCAACAACAAGAGTTGCCAAGGCCTAGAGCAATTCGGGATTACTTCCAACCGAGGGCCGTGCACAATATGGTTCCTCCGGTTCAAGCCAATGATTATGAAATCAAGACCGGATTGATCAACATGGTTAAAGCAAATCAGTTTGGGGGAGGTCCTCTTGAAGACCCGAACACTCATCTATCTACTTTCTTGGAGGTTGCAAATACCGTCAAGATGAAGGGAGTGTCGGAGGATGCTATTCGGATGAGGTTGTTCTCTTTTTCTTTAAGAGACACGGCTAAAACATGATACAATACAATTCCTTTGGGAAGTTGTAATACATGGGAAGATCTTGAGCAAAGGTTCCTAAACAAATGCTTTCCTCCTTCAAAGACACTCCAATTGAAGAGCCCTATCACTCAATTTAGGCAACTTCCGGATGAAAATTTTTATGAAGCATGGGAACGCTACAAAGAGATGCTCCGAAAGTGTCCTCAACACGATTTTCATGAGAATCAACAAGTGACTTTCTTTTACCAAGGGTTGAATCAACAAAATCGGATGCATGTAGATGCCTCATCCGGAGGGTCTATATTTGGAGTGGATGCTATGAAAGCTATGGATATTTTTGAAGACATTGCAATGAATGCTTACCAATGGCCTTCCGAGCGAGTAATGGGAGGTTATGCCTTTGGAAAAGTAGCTCAAGTGGAGAGTGTAAACAAAGTGAAGAGTGATATGTTCCAAAGTGAAGGAATGAAAGAATTCAATGAGAGCATTCAAGCTTTAACAAAACAATTGAATTTGATCACTCAAGGAGTAACTCAAGGGGGAAGCACAAGTGCTATTGTGAATGATGAGAGCCATGTTATGCAAAGTATAGAGGATGTTGCCTACTTAGATAGGAGAAATTACCAAGGAAATTTTCAACGTCAAGGGAATTTCTAAGGTAATTATCCTTCTAATCAAGGTAATTTTCAAGGAGGATATCAAGGACAAGCTCGGGGAAGCAATTTCAATCAATCAAGTGGAAATTATCAAGCTCCGAGGAAGCATGAAAATCTTTCTTACTCTAATCCTCAAGCCGCCGTGTCATATCCTCCGGGATTCGATCCGAGTGCTAAACCACCAAATGGAGATGGGAAAGCATCGGTGGAAGAGACATTGCTAACATTCATGAAAAAGATGGAGGCTAGAATGGAGGAAAATGAGAAGAAATCCGACAATAGGATGAGAGCTTTTGAGTATCAAATGGGTCAAATTGCTTCTTCCGTGGGATCTCAACACCAACAAGAAAAGTTTCCATCTACCACGGTAACTAATCCTAAAGAAGATTGCAAAGCTATCACTCTTAGAAGTGGAAAAGAGTATGAGGAACCTCCTATGCCTAAAGAAGATAGTATTGTCATTGAAAGGGAAGTGGAAAGCAAGGTGGAAGAAGGGTTGGTGCAAGAAGAGATTGAAATTGAGGAAGTAAGTAAGAGAAAAGAAATTGTTGAGCAAAAGAAAGATGAAGAAAAGATAGAGAGAATTCCAAAGTGGAAAAAGGCAAAGGAGTTAAGGGAAAATGAAGTTGAAGTTGAAAGAGATAGTTGGGGAATACCCAAGACTCAAGTACCGGTTCCTTTTCCTCAAAGGTTCTTGAAGAATGGTTTGGATGAGAGGTTCAAAAAGTTTCTTGAAATCTTCAAGAAGATTCAAATCAATATCCCTTTCGCCGATACTTTGGATCAAATGCCTCATTATGCTCGTTTCTTGAAGGACATCATGGGAAAGAAAAGAAGTCTTGTGGACAATGAAATGGTTAATCTAACCGAAGAGTGTAGTGCCATTCTACAACGGAAACTTCCACAAAAATTGAAGGATCCGGGTAGTTTCATCATACCATGTGAAATTGGAAAGAACAAGAAGAACAAGGCTCTTTGTGACCTCGGTGCAAGCATTAATCTAATGCCTCTCTCCATATTCAAGAAGCTTGGATTAGGTGAAGTAAAACCAACTTCCATCACACTTCAATTGGCGGATCGATCTATGACACATCCAAAAGGAGTAGTTGAAGATGTGTTGGTGAAAGTTGATAAGTTCGTCTTTCCGGTGGATTTTGTTGTTCTAGATATGGAGGAGGATGAAAATGTGTCATTAATTTTTGGGAGATCGTTTCTTGCTACCGGGAGAGCTCTTATTGATGTCTACAAAGGAGAATTGAAGTTGAGGGTTAATGATGAGGAAGTGGTATTCTCTCTACACAAGGCCATGCAATATCCAATGAATGATGAAGAATGTAAAAGTGTGGATGTTGTAAAGGGAAGTGTCGAGGAGAGTTGGCCTTCCATTGTAACCAAGGATCCACTTGAACTTTGCTTGAGCAATTCTTTATCTCTTTCTAATATGTCTACTACTTCTCTTGATTTAAATGAAGAATTGATTCATTGTTTGCTTGATCTAGGTGATTGTAGTGAAGCTCAAGAGGTTGCAGCCACCATCTCAAGGGGAAATGACAAGTTCTTACCACTTAGAGATCCACTCGAGCAAGAAGAGAAAAAGGAAAAGAAGGTGGAGTTGAAGCCTCTACCCGATCATCTTACTTATGCATACCTTGGTGAAAGTGAGACATATCCAGTAATTGTATCATCATCTCTAACTTCTAGTCAACTTGATAAATTGCTTAATGTCCTTAAAGAACATAAGTCGACTATTGGTTGGTGTATTGATGATTTGAAGGGAATTAATCCAACAATTTGCATGCATAAGATAAGACTTGAGGATGAAGGGAAAGTTTGTGTTCAAAACCAAAGAAGACTTAATCCTATCATGCAAGAAGTTGTAAAAAAAGAGGTTCTTAAGTGGTTAGATTCGGATATGATTTTTCCTATTAGTGATAGCCCTTATGTGAGCCCGTTGCATGTAGTATCTAAAAAAGGGGGTATGACTATAGTGAAGACCGAGAAAGATGAGACCATAGCCACTAGGACGGTGACGGGGTGGCGTGTGTGTGTTGATTATAGGAAGCTTAATGAAAACACACGTAAAGATCACTTCCCCTTACCTTTCTTGGATCAAATGTTGGATAGGTTGGCCGGGTATGAATTTTATTGCTTTCTTGATGGGTATTCTGGGTATAACCAAATTCTCATAGCACCCGAAGACCAAGAAAAGACCGCTTTCACTTGTCCTTATGGAATATTTGCTTTTCGAAGATTGCCATTCGGACTTTGCAATGCACCGGCCACCTTTCAAAGGTGTATGATGGCAATCTTTGAAGGATTAATTGAGAATATAATGGAAGTTTTCATGGATGATTTTTCGGTGTTTGGTTCTTCTTTTGATAATTGTTTGTCTAACCTTGCTATTATTTTGAAGCGATGTCAATACACTAATTTAGTGTTGAATTGGGAGAAGTGTCATTTCATGGTAAATGATGGCATTGTACTTGGACATCACATCTCTTTAAAGGGATTGCAAGTTGACCGAGCCAAAGTTGTTGCTATAGAGAAGCTTCCACCGCCATCAAATGAGAAGGGAGTACGATCGTTCCTTGGTCATGCCGGGTTCTATCGTAGATTCATCAAGGATTTTTCTTCATTTTCTAAACCTCTATCTCATCTCCTTGAAAAAGATGTGCCATTTAAGTTTGATGATAATTGTTTAAATGCTTTTCAGGTGTTAAAGGAAGCTTTGATTTCATCACCCATCTTGATCACCCCCGATTGGAATGAGCCATTTATATTGATGTGTGATGCAAGTGACGTAGCTCTTGGAGTGATTTTGGGGCAACTAAGAGAGAAAAAATTCCGAGCTATTTACTATGCAAGCAAGACATTTGATGCGGCTCAAAGGAACTACACTACTACCGAAAAAGAGTTCTTGGCGGTAGTATACGCATTTGATAAGTTTCGTCCTTATTTGGTAGGAACGAAAACTATTTTATACACCGACGATGCCGCTATCAAGTATCTCATGGCAAAGAAGGATGCAAAGCCAAGGGTGATAAGATGGGTACTACTTCTTCAAGAATTTGATATTGAAGTGAGAGATAAGAAGGGCACGGAGAATGTGATAGCCGACCATCTTTCAAGGTTAGAGTCGAGGGAGCATTGTGAAAGTACTTATGAGTTAATCAAGGAGGTTTTTCCCGATGAAGAAATCTTGGAGTGTGATTGCTATCAAATTGAGGCTTTAGTAGAGGAAGAAGGAAGCCCGTGGTATGCGGACTATGTGAATTACTTGGCTAGTGGAAAGAGGCCTTATGAGCTTAATAAGTATCAATCCAAGAAGTTCTTTCATGATGTTAAAAGTTACTTGTGGGATGATCCATTCTTATACAAGATGTGTAATGATTCTCTTGTGCGAAGATGTGTGCCCGAGGAAGAATGGAATAGTGTGTTGGAGTTTTGCCACTCTTCACCTAGTGGAGGTCATTTTGGAGCTCAAAAGACCGCTGCAAAAGTTTTACAATCGGGGTTGTATTGGCCATATTTGTTCAAGAGTTGTAAGAAATTTGTAGAGGGTTGTGATCGTTGTCAAAGGATGGGAGGAATCTCCAAGTGGGATGAGATGCCCCTTAAGAGCTTTCAAGAAGTGGAGATATTTGATGTGTGGGGCATCGATTTCATGGGACCATTTCCTCAATCTAATGGATTCCTATACATCCTATTGGCGGTCGACTATGTCTCGAAATGGGTTGAGGCCATACCTTCAAGATCAAGTGATGCTAGAGTTGTCATGGGGTTTTTAAAGAAGCATATCTTTACAAGATTTGGAGTACCTAGAGTGTTGGTAAGTGATGGGGGTAGTCACTTCATAAATAAGCTAATGGAGAATATTCTCAAGACTTATGGAGTGAAGCATCGAGTGTCTACTCCGTATCACCCTCAAACGAATGGTCAAGCTGAAATTTCTAATCGACAAATCAAATAAGTCTTGGAGAAAACAGTGAGTGTGAGTAGAAAGGATTGGTCAAATAAACTTGATGATGCATTGTGGGCCTTTCGAACTGCATTCAAGACCACTCTTGGTATGTCTCCTTTTCAAATTGTCTATGGTAAGTCTTGCCATCTTCCCGTGGAGTTAGAGCATAAAGCTTATTGGGCCATTAAGAAGTTGAATTTTGACATGAAAGCTTCGAAGAAGGTAAGATTCTTACAATTGAATGAGCTTGAGGAATTTAGAGAAAATGCTTATGAAAACTCAAGGATTTTTAAGAAAAAAACCAAGAGGTGGCATGATGCTCGTTTGAGGAAGAAGAGCTTTGAAAAGGGTGAGAAGGTGTTGGTATTCAATTCTCGACTAAGACTTTTCCCGGGCAAGTTGAAGTCCAAATGGAGAGGACCTTATATGGTACTTAATGGGGGAGCTCTAAAGGTTATGGATGAGAACGGGGGAGAGTTCTTGGTCAATGGTCATCGTGTGAAGCACTATGTGGATCCATCACAAAGGGAGACCCTCTTTGTGGATACTTTATGTGAAAGATGAGCTAAAAATTCGTCTAGCTTGAAGACGTTAAACTTAGCGCTCGATGGGAGGCACCCCATCACTATCTTTATTGCTTTGTTTTTGTTGTTTGTTTGTTTTGGACTTGTAGGTTGATTGTGCTCATGGAAAAAAAATGCATATTGAAGAAAAGAGAAATGCTTCATGGATTCAAGCCAACATGTTCCACCATTTGTTGCAAACTTAATTCGTGACTCTTGTCTCGAGTTAAGTTTGGGAGGTGCTAGTGCGTGGTGGACATAGTTTGAGTCATGTGGATGCGGTTACTTCTCAACAAGAAGATCACCAAAGGAAACTACAAGGGTAAGTCTCACCATTTTTTTTGCAAACTTAAGTCTCAACTCTTGTTTCGATTTAAGTTTGGGGGGAGAGTGTGTGGTGTGACTCACCACTTGAGTATGATTCTTGTAAAAATTGGGTCAATTTTAAAATTTTTCTCATGAGTTTGGGTTGATTTTGGCATGATTGGTGGTGTTGAAGTGCATGATAGTCCATATTTATAATGAAATTGTTGAAATAATGGTGTTTGTTGAGTGTTTGAGCATGAATGAGAGGTATTGGAAGCATGATGGAGCTTGGAGCTAACGCTTTCCTTACCAAATGCCTATTGAGGGAGTACTCTACACCTTATCATTTTATTACTTGAAATGAATTGATTTTGATTTGGATTGTTGTGACTAGCATGCTACTTCATGTGTTATGTTGTGGGAGGTTTACTTTCATAACTTAGGATTTCCTTTTTAAATAAAGGTTGGGATGAATGTGTGCTTAATTTTCTTATGGATGATGTTATTTTGTGTTTTTGCATGTTTTGTGTTTTTGTTGTGTCTTGTTTGTTGAGTCCTTATTTTTATGTTTGGTGTGTATTTTCATTCTTGTCTTGGGATGTTTGGTGGTTTGTTTAGGGATGTCGTGAGTCATTTTTGAATGTGAGTGATGATAGGTTGTGGTGATAAGTGATGACAAATTATGATTAAGAATCTCTACACTTTCAAATTGTGACATGTTTTACTTAACTTGTTCAATTTTGAGATGAATGTGGTGTAATAAGTTCCTTAAGGTCTGAGCACAAGCTTGTGAGCATTTGAGCCTCAACCATGCACACATGATATTTCTTCATGAGTGGATCGGTTGTGTTTGATAAGTTAGAACTTGCTCAAGGACTATAGGAACGAGCCCGATTAGTGGAGAATGGTGAAATGATCTAAGGTCATCCTTGTTATTATAGGCATTGCCATATATGTTCCCTACCATGAACATCATCCTTAGTTAACCATTTTGAGCCTATAAACCTATTTATTGTGAATTTAGCACATTACAAGCCTTAATTACCCATTCAAGCTTATATATACCTTTGTGTGGGTGATTGAGGAGATGGTAGCTAGAAAGGATTGATTGATTAGCAAAAGAAGAGAAGGGAATGGTAAACAAGCAAGAAAAAGGATGAAAAGAGCAAAACAAGAATGCACATGCAACCTCAAAGTAAGAAAAGAGTAAAACAACATCAAAATGCTCAATTAAACAAAATTCAAAGATAGGAAGCATGCATCAAAAGAAGCTCGATCCAAGGAAAGTAAATGAATAGTGCTTTAGATTGTAAAGATAAGAAAGGAAGAAAGAAAAGTGGAGAAGTTGAAGAAATTGGCCATCTTTTCGATTACTTACACTTGCTTAGTCACAACTATCCATATCTTTCCTACCCTACCAAAGAGCCTATCATTACATCCTTAATGAAAGACCTTTTTGATCATTGATTGAAACTTTGGTGGTTTGTGAATATAGTCCGCGAGCAAGCTTATAGCGAGTCGAGCCAATCGATTAATGAGTGTGATTTACCCTATTTCAAAAGAGTGTTGAGAGACATCAATATCCATTGTGAGGCTTGGACTTAAAAGGAACTATATTACACTTTATTCTCTTTTGATTGAACTTGTTAATTTCTCATGTCATGATTTTAATGTTGTAGGATGACTTAGCATAGTTTGTTGTTATTATTGCTAACGATGTGTTATTGCTTATATTCGTTTAGTCTTTTCTAGGTGAAAATTTCTTCTTTTGATTTGTCATTTTCGTTGCTCGGGGACGAGCAACACCTTAAGTTTGGGGGGTTGATTAGAGCTATTTTCACCTAGATTTTAGTATTTTTTTATATGTGTTTTCGTATTATTTTATCCGTATTTTATATGTTATTTGGTTGTGTTTTGTATTTTTATTGAAATGTGTGTGAATGAGCTTAAACTTAAGATTTTCACTTTTTATTGGATGCTAAACATGATAAGGAAGATGTAGGAAAAAACGGATCTCAATTCGGAGTTGAAACGAGGGAGAACGAGCCAAAACAGTGAAGAAATGCAGGAGCCAGCACACGAGCCGTGTAGCCAACACGGCCCTGTAAGAGTTGGCCGTGTGGTGACATCTAGTCATTCAACACGGGCAACTTCAGGTCGTGTCCAGTTGTACGAGTCGAGTCGGGAGCACGAGCCGTGTCGCCAACACGGCCCTGTAAGAAGTGGCCGTGTGCCGACATCAGAAGAGCCAACACGACCACACCTGTGCCCGTGTTACAACACACGACTCGTGTTGGCAGCACGAGCCGTGTCATCAACACGGCCCTGTAAGGCGAGGCCGTGCAGCAGCATCAGAAGACACAACACGGCCACCTCGTGACCGTGTTGCGTAACACGACTCGTGTTGTGTATTTTCCTGCAGAAATTTCCAGATCCTTCTAGAAGCCTCCAAAGGGGTATAAATACCCATTTATTCAACAATTGGCAAAAGATCCGAAATTCCCATCATCTACACACACATCACACACCATTTCTTCCATTTTCCACCATCATCTTCATCCACCTTCATCCATTTTTTATCCATCTTCATCATCTCCATTAATTCTCCATCAAAACTTCATCCCTTCCATTGGGTGTGAGAGATCTCAAGGAATCAAGAGCTAGAGGTGGAGATCAAGAAGAATAGAAGATTCTCTTCAAGAAATTGATAGGGAAGAATCCATTCATTTTGTATTTCTTTAGATCTAAGACTATGGGTATTTGTAATGAATCATTTATTTATTTTATTACTTTTATCATGTTAGGCTAATCCCTCTAGTGGGATTAGGAATATGAAGAGCATATTAGATTTTTATTATCATGTGGATTAAATTGGTTTTTGATTTAATTGATGTTGATTTCTATTCATGGAGTTTAATTGTCTTGATGTTGTGATGGCATGGTTTGTTATTCATGAATGTTTATTGGTTTAATGGATTGTTGATCAATGGATTATTTGTGGTAATTAAATACTATCATGATGTTCATGTATGTATTGCTTGGAGTGAGACGGAAACGACCCTCTATAGTATTAGGAAGGCATGAATAGACATTGAATTTGGGTTTGACCGAAAGGATATTTGAATTCAATGAGGGGAACCAATTCATTCGTTGGCCTTAGTACACAAAAAGGGAGAGTTTAATCTAACTAGTACCTAGATGGAAGGGGTTAATGTTGGGCTTTGATCTTAAGTGCTTTTGGGAGTTTAAAATGGATCAACAACCTTTGTAACCCGAAAGGGAGCTTAGGATACAATCGTGATCACCCTTAGTCTACATCAATTGAGTTGAATTCCTTTTGCATGATAATATGAATCGAGTGTGCTTGGATGTTTCTAATCCCATGTTTTTCACACTTGAACTTTAGCACCCATTTTCTTTACTTGTCATTTATCTTATTTGCTATCTTATTTACTTGCTACTTGTTTTAGTTGTTAATCAATCTCAAAACCCCCGATCATCTTTACAAAAACAACATGAACATGAGCTCACGTATTTTGCTAGTTCGAACATAACTCCTTATTGGATTGATAATTTTTCTTGGGATATACTACTACAACGATCGAGTATTCTTGCTCGTGAGTGCTATAAAAATAGACAAACACATTCTCACGCAAGACCTACTCTTTTTCGCAATGTAGGGCCTAAGTTTTTTTAGATTTAAATTTGTATTTAAAATAAATTACTCAATATTTAAAAAACGGTAAAACTCCTTTAAAAAATTAAATGTTAATAGGCATGTGAAAAAAGTTAGTATAACTTAGTTATACTAATTAGAAGATTTTACATTTAATTTTATTAAATAAACTTGTACTAAGATCAATTAAGAAACTTAAATGACAACCCCAATTTTAAAATCAATTCCCACATGTCATTTCTTTTTTCTAAAAGACAGGTGATCATTATCAGTAGTATTTAAATTTAATTACAATCCGACTTTTATTTGAAACTGTGGATCTATTCATGGATAGTGCAAGTTTCAAAGAACCAAAAATGTTACTCCCTCACTATGGAGTTGGTATAATTTTTTTGCAGGAAATTAAAGAGTATAATAATTTAATGTAAAGTGGAGTAAAGTGAAGTGAGATAAATAATATTTAATGTGTAGTAGGTAGTTGCATTAGAGGTGATATGTGGGTCCATAAGAATAAATTAATTGTTTTTTGTGTGGGTTCATGTATTAGAAAATAAATATGTCAACTTTAATTGGACAAACTAAAAAGGAAAGTGTGTCAACTTCTATGGGACGGATGAAGTATTAAAATTGTAAGTTGCATATAGTAGTTGATTTAAATTTAAATAAAATAAAAAGGAATTGGATTTAATGAGGGTATTGTCTTCTGCCTTCTGGGAAATATGTGTAATGGGGTAGGGGTGTCCCTTGGTGAGTGCAAAAGGTGAGGAGAGAGAAAGTGAGGGGATGAATAAGGAATAAAGTTGGAGTTGATTTTGTATATTTTTGAGAAACGTGTTGTTCATTAATATAAGCTGCACTTTCTCTCTCATGAATTATTATGGGAATATTTTACTGGTCTGGTCTGTCTTGGGTTTCAAGAAACAGGATCATTTCATTTTACACACTGCTTCTTACCACCATTCCATTTTGATGATATAGCTGAGATTCTTTTTCATTTTTTCAGGTCAATATTTTTGACATATTTTCAATTTCTGAATACATGCGTAGTATATCATAAATAATAAGGAACCAATGATTTTTGTAAAAAAAAAAACTGATACATAAAAGAGGTTATGAATTGCTTTGAAAAAAATGAAAAGAAAAAAAAAGAGGTTAGGAATTTATTTATTAATTTAGAATAATAACTTTTGATTAATCAATTTTTATCCTTTCAAATGTTAATTCTGTGAAATACTGTATGAATACATTTGTTTTGAATTTTGGAGCAATATTTGTTTGAGATGGTTTAAATGATTTTTTTCTTTTTATAAAGTCTCTTATAATACCTTGCGTATATATAATGGATTGTTGTGAGATACACTTATTAAAGTGTAATTGTCATATAAATAAAATAATCCTGTTGTTAATTAAAGTTTTTTTTCTTTTTTAAGTACGATTGTTAATGGAGTATTAAATTGTTATATACTCGTGACTATTATAGTTCCATCCATTATTATTTTCCTTTGAACAAAGTTTCAATAATTTTAAGGAGTAGTATAATTTATAATGTTTATTAAATATTTTAATGAAATATTCCCAGGATCTATTATATTAATCATAAACACTTATAAACACTTATGTAAACTGGGTTCACGGTATAAATTTTGTGGTTCTCTTCTAATCTTATACTTTATGTATTACTAGGATATTTAATTTAAAGGGGTACCACATGATTTACAAGGGTTAATGATGTAAACCCGATTTACAAGAGATTAACCATATATTAATTGACTAAAGTAAGTATTAATACATTTTTTAGAGTCCAACTATGATAAATTTGAATGATCTTAATCGTTAAATTAATTTTTAATTTAATTTCTATCATTAAATAAAATAATTTAATCAATTTTTTTTTTTAAATACGCACCATTCCATTTTCGACCTATAAATATTGAGCTGGGTGCTACCCGAATCAAGATGGCAACGGGTAGGGTACCCATTTATTTTGGGATATCCGTACCCGTATTTGATTAAAAAACAACTACCCGTATTCGTATTCGTCCCGTTTAAAAAATTTATTATGGTACTCGTACCCGTCCCATTACCGTTTATCAATATCCGCGGGTACCCATACCCGTTTAATATTAATTTATTTTATATATATTTATATTTTTTATTGTCTAAATAAGTATAATAATAAAAATTATATTATTATTAATTAAATATAATATAAATTGTATTATTTTAAATAAATATTTAATAAATATGATTAAATAAAACTTATAACTATTAATTAAATATATAAAATATCTTATCATATATAAATTATATAATATATAGTATTAAATTTTATAAGAAAATATATATATAGGGTACTCGTAGGTATTTGAGGCATTACCCGTATCCGTCCCAAATCCTAATGGTATTTTTCACAACTATCCGTACCCATCTCAAACCCGTTTATAACTACCCGTACCCTACCCATTAGAGTTCGAATAGACCGAGTACCCAAAAATATCCATCCCATTGTCATCCCTAGAATCAACCCATAATTGTTTTAATGACATAAATTTACTGGATGAGGTTAATTATGCATTGATGAGGAAGAAAATAAAATTATTGCAATATTATATTTAGTAAAACCTTATTAAATGATATTATTGGATGTCACGCACAAATCTTTGAAAGCGGGTCATTTACGAAAAAATGTTAAAAATCGTCATTTAAATATAATAATGAATTTCAATTTTATTATCTTTTATTTATAATCATCAATTTTATTCTCAATTTTGAATTTTTTTTCCGACATTTACAGAGTTCCCATTCCTAATTACTAAAATTAATTATTTATTCTATCGTGGTGTTCAGATTTCGATTCGCTCAAATGCATTCAATAATAACTAGGGAGTATTGATTAGGTGTCATCCTTGCTTTATTAGTGAAAAATTAAAAAAAAAAACTGAAATAATCTTTAAGAGTAATAGCTGCATTAGCTAACCAGTTATAATATTCTCAAACTTAAAAATAAATAAATAAAATAAAATAAATTGAATAAATATTAAATTGCATGAATTGGAAACGACTGAGTAAAATAAAAAAAAAACTAAAAGAAAAGTAAAAACACTATTTTTCTGCTACAAAATGATGATTAAATAAATAATAACATTAATATATGAATCACATGAAATTGTTAGCCTACTCGTAAAGGTTACATCAATTCATTAAGGCATACGTATACGTATACATATACATCATTATTTAGTGATTGCGATTTGTTATCTAGATGTAGTAGAAGTAGATTTGGACAAATTGTTTATTACACTAATAAAAGATAAAACAACACGTGGATGTGTATTATGCATGTCTTTTTTCATATATTTGGTTGTGTTTTAGTATATATTATCTTAGGATACGATCATGGCGCCACAAATCTCTGACACCTTACCCAAAATTGTATGGTTATAACTTATAAGGATGTATTACTTCCGTCTACATTTACTGTTATATGTTACTTCTCAAAAATTACTTCTTCTTTTTTTACGAATTTTTAGAATTTCATTTAATTTACACGACAAAATAAAATAAAATAATTAAAAATAAAAATTAAGCGTTGAGCGGTTACTATTAAAATAATAATCCCTTTGTATCGAAATTAACTTCACCGACCCTATAAATACATATTTAATAATTTTAATTTAATGAATAATATAATATTTTTAATAAATAAAATATTTCATATTATATGTGTTAAATGAGAATGATATTTTTTAAATTAAAAATTAAAAAATTATTAAATTAATGTAATATCTAATTTTTTAGGTAGTGAATTTTTTTTAATCAGTAAAAGATTTTTTATTAATAAAAAGTGAAGTTAGGCAAGAGAACTGCCATGACTACACTTGATATACATGCAAATTTACATAGAAATTAAAATATCTAAAACTATTTTATAAGATCCTAATCACCTATTAAGAAGTAAACACCTAGGAGTACGAAACCAATCTTGAATACTTGCACTCCTATCATAAATATAAGTATCATATAATCAACTCCAGAGTCTTGATTTCAATTCATCTATAATCTTCTCCACATCATACGTCTCGCCATGGAAAATAAATGTATTTTGATATTTTCAAATGAGCCACATCGCACATTCTCATATGCACACGCAAAGATTCCTTCCTTTCCTTTATCCAAGTAGATGACTAAAGTGCAGTAAATTCATAGATGAGTTTAAACAAAGAGCTGATTGAACTCCCAACCAATTCAAGCATTTCATCTAAATATGGTTGGCAAAAGGGCATTAAAAAAACATGGCGTACTGTTTCCGGACACTTTGCACAAAAGACACAATTGGTGTTGGCGTTTGTTGGTAGGCACTGTCTTTTTTGTAGATTAGTTATTGTAGGTACTCTTTCCCAAAGGACTCTCCATGCATGAATACGAACTTTTGGAATGATCAACTTGTTCTACATCAATATGAACTCCTTTCTAGCTGGTGTATTGTCTGTTGTTTTGTCTATTAGAAGCACATCATATGCTGCCTTTGTGGAGTACATGTTATTTTTCCCCTCCTTTCATAGCCACATATCCATTACGCCAATATTAGGCCTGAAAAAAGACAACAAAGATAAGAGGTTATTTAATAGCTCATTTTTTTTTCTCTAAGTTCCCTCTTCCATCTCCAAGACCAACTCCATTCCCCATTTCTCCATTCACCCATTTTCCTCACACTCTTATCCTTATCTAATGATAATTGGTATAATCTTTTGAACTTATCTCTCAATCTTTCCTCTCCCCTCATCCATTTATCATCTCAAAACTTAGTGTTACTACCATCTCTTATGGCTCTAATAAGACCTTTTGAGAATCATCCCTCATTTCTACAGCCTTCAACACCTCTCCCCACCAACCACTTGGTTTATTTCTACCTTGATTCACCCCCTTAAGACTTTATCTTCCCATGAGACACCCCACCTAGACCTAACCACCCTCGCCCATAGACGATCACCCTCGCTAAAATATCTTCACACCCACTTGCCCAACAAAACTTTATTGAAGCAATCTAGATCTCGAACCTCAAGTCCTCCCATATGTTTTGGGCTACATATCGTAGCCCATTTGACCCATGAAATTTTATGATCACTCTCCCCTCCCCCCATAAGAAGATACGTTGAATCCTAGCTATCTCATTCAAGATTTTTATAGGAACACGATAGGCGGACATCAAGTACACCGGGAGAGAGGATAAAATAGAATTCACAAGAGCAAGCCTTCCACCAATTGAAATCTTGAGATTTATCCATTTCTGAACCCTTCTCTTAATTTTTTGAACCATGTAGTCCCAATCTGAAATCTTTTGATGTGCGCACCCAACCTTTACCCCCAAGTATCTGAAAGGTATTCTTCCCAAATTGCTCTCCAGAAATTCTGTTTTATTCGCCATCCAATCGTCTTCTACATTTAAGCAATGCAGCTCACACTTATTTCTATTGATTTTCAACCCAAAAATAAGTTCCATGATAGACAAAAATCTCTTTAAAAATATATTTTCCTCAGTTGCAGCCCCCAAAAATAAGGCATCATCCGCAAATTGAAGGTGTGAGATTTTTATTTTTTCTTTTCCCACCTCAAGTGGAAGGAAAAAACCCATATCCACATCTCTGGATATCATAATACTCAAGCCTTCCGCTGCAAGTAGGAAAAGAAAGGCAGAAAGGGAATCTCCTTGTCTAAGCCCTATTTCAAGCTTAATTATAGGACGGATGGCGCGAAAGGTGTAAAGATAATATTGATAGTAATAAGAATAGTTTATATATATATATATATATATATATATATATTAACTATTTGAAGATATTATTATGTCTTTGCTATCCCTTGTGACCTTAATGTATAATACTACATTTTAATTTAGTAAGATTACTTTATACATCTTATATATAAATTCACACTTATTATTTTCCTTTATCTCATAAACAAGTTTACAATTCCAAATAATAAAATAACGCACAATCTAATAATTTCGCAACACCTTTTAATTTCAATATTGTCACCACTTTACAATTCACCTAATAATTTATTTATTACCAAAAAAAATAACAAACTACCTCTAAAAGAAAAAAAAAATGCAACTTTTTTAGAAATCCATATCTATAGTAATATTAAACTTTTTTATGAGATGGAGGGATATATATATATATATATATATATATATATATATATATATATATATATATATATATATATATATATATATATTTATTTTTTTTTAGAGTTTTAAATTTTTGCTCCTTTAAATAAAAAAATATATTTTCAAGATTTGTGATAGTGGCAAGTAATGAAAAAGTGTTCCATTTTAGCCCAATACTGACAGAGTTGGGCTTCAATATTCGATATTCAGGCTACGATGTAAGGTTTTAAGTTATGCTTGCCCAATTCAATAATTGTTCCATTATGTAAGGTTCAGGGCCCAACTTTTATTCATAATTCCCTCTTATTTCTTACTAATGATTTTTATCCTATTTTATTTATTTTATATTTGTAATATGTTATCAATTTGGGAGATGCTTGGTTAGGGGTAATGAGTGGGGTTAATAAAAATAAAGATATATTGATTTTTATTATTAATGCTTGTTTGATCTAGTGAGAATCAAAATTTCTTAATTACTTTCATTGAAGAATAACTATCATCATTCTTTAATAATTTTCAATCCTATTTTGATTGTTTGTTTAATGATATTCATTACCATTCCAATTAAAAATATTCAAACCAAACGACCTACAAGTGATGTACAATCGTATACTGAAACATGTGATCTGGATACAATAATATTGAGGTGAGAATTAATACCGTAAATGCATTGGCTTTTGTGTTAAAATCTTACACAACATTAATTTGGCTTATTCTAATGATAAATTGTAACAAGGAGTACTTAATACTCCCTCCGTCCCGGAGAAATTGAAGTTTTTTTTTGGCATGGAGATTAAGGAGTATAATAATTTAATGTAAAGTGAAGTGAGAGAAATAATATTTAATGTGTAGTGGGTAGTTGTATTAGTGGTGAGTGTGATGTGTGTGTGGGCCCATGCAAATAAATAAATTACTTTTGGGTGGGTCCTATGTTCTTAAAAGAAAATATGTCAATTTATATGGGACAACTCAAAAAGGAAAGCGTGTCAATAACTTTGGGACGGAGGGAGTATCAAAGATTAGAGAAACACTTTCTTGTCAACTTTTTAATAGAAGTGAAAGTGATACTCCCTCCGTCTCCTCCAAAGAGTCATATTTTTCTATTTTGGGCATCCGCACGTAAGGGTCTCATTTCCCTTTTTATATGCATGGGACCCACACACAACCACTAATATAATTAAAATATAGGGCCCACACACTCATTAATATAATTACCAACTACACATTAAATAATAATACTCCTTAATCTACGTGCAAAAAGTAAAAGGGGCGGACGGAGGGAGTACTTAATTGATGAAAACTAATAATCTTTCAAATACTTTTTCGTTTGTTTCTAAGGGTATTATTTTGTCATTTTGAACGTTTGGTTCAAATAGTCTCATTTTTGGAAAAAAAAATTATTCATAGCCTACTATTCTCTTAAATATTACTAACATTATATATAACATAATAATATTTCTTAGTTCACGTGAAAAAATAGATGAGTCTCTATAAATGGAGGGAGTATATAACTAATTCGTTCGTTGTATAATTGAAAAGTTTTATTTTTAATTAAAAATAATAATTAATTAAAAAAATCGTGAAACTTCCAGTGTGGTGTGCATGAAGAAAAAAGGGGAGAGAATATTTAGATTTAGATCTCAAGTTTAATAGATGAAAGGAGAAATATATTATTATAGTGTATAGACGGTTGGTAAACTAAAATTATTAAGCGTAATGAATACTAACACGACTTTTTAAAACTATGGTCAAAAGCAAAGATTTTGTTGGTTGGAATGTTGCATTCTGTGAATCTTCTAAGGATTTTCCTGTATATTTTATTTCTTACGAACGAATTCATTCAGATAATTTTGGAATTACAGACTACCTTCTCCCAGAAGATATATATGGATATTATGATACACACTCCCGACTTAATTGAGGCAATAGAAATTAATAAACTAAATTATCATTATTATTTTACTTTCCTCTTTATTAATATTTTATTCATAGTTTTGTTAAAATTCTAATTAATTACAATTTACTCTACAAAATATATATATATATATATATATATATATATATATATATATATATATTTATTGAATCTTAAAGTGTTATAAAATTAATATAAATTAATACATTGAATATTTTTTGACAAATTTAAAATTAAATAACCAAGAAAAAGAAACGGATAGTTCTAATTTAGGAAAGAAAAAATAATTAAATTTAAATTCAAAAGTACGATTTATCTACAAATTCATACTACTTATATTTTTATTACTCCCTCCATCCCATAACAATTGACATATTTTTTTTGGCACAGAGATTAAGGAGTATAATAATTTAATATAAAGTGATGTGAGAGAAATAATATTTAATGTATAGTGAGTAGTTGTATTAGTGGTGAGTGTGATGTGTGTATGTGGAACATGTAAATAAATAAATTATTTTTGTGTGGGTCACATATCCTTAAAAAAGAAATATGTCAATTTCTATGGGACAACCAAAAAGGAGAGTGTGTCAATATCTTTGGGACGGAGGGAGTAGTAAACATCAAATATATGTATGATGAAAATATTTAATACTCCACTTAAGTGAGAGACTCATGTTCGATTTCCATTGGGAACGAATTATGAGAGGTGATATAAGGAGGCTTGAAAAGGGGAAGTAAAGGTGCTTAGTGTATATTAACTACTGGACTAACAACTAACATTTATAGATAATAATAACAATAAATAAATAAATGGCACATGAATAGAGAAGAAGAGAATAATAATAATAATAAATAAATAAATGGCACATGAATAGAGAAGAAGAGAGGATGGGTGGTAATTTTGAGAAAAAAAGGAAAATGGGTCGTAGTATTATGCAAATAATTTTTCTTTAAAAAAATAAAAAAAAAAAGCAAAAAGAGGTGGGGTCCAGTTTATTGCAATGGAAATAGTAGCTTAGCACATTAACAACACTACACGCCGACACCGCACTTTCTATTTTAATTTCTAAAATGGAGTGACGACAAACCGACGACTCCCTCATGCCACGTCACGGTTGACGTTTGACTCGCCGACTCCATGTTTACAATTGATCAAATATTTATTTTTTTAAATTCACAATTATATAGATTTATTTCTGTCAAGATGTTATGCCGGATTGTATAATACTCGGAACAACACTTTCTTACCGGAATTTATATGCAAGAATGAAATGAATGTAAAGGTAATACAGTCGACGTAAAAATCTATCATCTCTCCGCTTAAATAACATCATTTTACTATATTGAACGTCTTGTTCAAATTGCACAATTTTCTCTTTTTAGTAAAAAGGGCCCACCAATACCCATCACATTCTATACACCTACCAACTTTACATAAAATAATAATACTTCTTAATCTACATGCAAAAATCAAATGGTGCGGTTTGCCGGGAACAGAGGGAGTACATTCACTATTGGGAAAGAGAGTTTATTTTATTAATATATCATTTTTTAAATAAAAAATTACTTGAAAAACACATCTAAATCATCTTGTGAGTGTGATAAAAGAGTTTATTTTATTAATGTATCTTTTTTAAATAAAATATTACTCCAAAAAAACACATCTAAATCATCTTAGAGTAATGTGAAATCAAAAGATTGTGATCAATCACTTCTGATGAGAAATGATTTTTACTTTTTAAATGACTCTCAAAATAATCGTTTCATATACTAATGAAAATTTTGAAATTTCAACTACAATTTTGAATTGATAATTGAACATAATTCATTTGTTACAATTGCCAAAAACATCCGCAACAGACTTAGTTGAACATTTCAGAAAAAACCTATTTGACAGATTTTCAACTATCATGTGTACCTATCGTTTTCGATGTGTTTAAATTTTTTTGATAGGTAAAAATAAAATAATTATTAAATATTATGGATAAGAGAGTTACCCAAAATTACATGAAAATAAAAACATCATCATAATATGAAAAAGATGAAGAGATATTAAGACAACAATAATAACCTCACGACACCTATAGAATAAAACGCAGACATCGTCTCCATTCATCATAACAAATAGATAAGCTCTCTGAGTGTCTCCCAAAAATCTAACCCCAAAGACGTGCCTTTAGTTCTTCCAATACTTTGCCTATATCAAAACTTTCATTACGGAAGATAACAACATTTCGATGTGTTTAATTAATACCTTACCATTGAAAACACTCCCAACTTATCCAATTCACATCTCAACCATTCAATTAAAAAAAAAAAAATCTACTACATTAAATAGACAATGACGATTACGAATCCATTACCATTTAACGTAGCTTGGGTTTCTGATTTTATTAATTTTACGTCACATTTTAATAATTAATACTCTCTCTGTCCCATAATAAATGTCACACTTTCCGTTTTCGTCCGTTCCACAATGAGTGTCAACACCAAAAAAAAAAAAAAAAATTCACATCAACCTAATAATCTTTAAAGTTATCTTAATTTAAAAAATATCACTCCCACCTAACACATACTATAACATACTCCCTCCGTCCGGATTCAAGGGTGCCATTTGTTTTTGGGCACGGAGATTAAGGAGTATTATTATTTAATGTGTAATGGGTAGTTGTATTAGTGGAGGTGTGAGTCCATTTTTTAGTTGTATTAGTGGGTGTGTGTGGATAAAAAGGAAATGAGATCCTTGGGGGCAAACGCCCAAAATAGAAAAATGATACCCTTGAAAGCGGACGGATGTAGTACTTTATAATTTATTTATTACCTTAAAATACCACAATATCATTAAAAAATCAATAAAGTTGGTCAAAAAGTAATTTTTTTAAACTCCGTGTCTACAGTAATGGTGACAACAATTATGAGACGGATGGAGTATTTTATTTGATTTTCTATACCCACCAAAAATTAAAGTAATAAAATACCTTCAAAAAAAATTTATAGTTAAATTTATTTAAAAGGAAAAAAATAAAAAAAAAATTATTCTCCATTACAGACCTTAAGAAATTTCAAAATGTATGATTAAAAAAATAGTTAAATTTATAGCAAAAATACTTTTAAATCATTTAATTATACCTATCATATGTTTGATGCAGTATGTGATATGTATAGCCAGCCTGGCATGCCAGCTGGATTCCTATTCACTACTCCAGTGACACGCAGCTGTCGCTGTTTTTTTTTTTTTTTTTTTACATTGTGTTTGTAATTATTCATTGATTAATTAATTAAATGGAGGTTAATAATTTTTCATTTGACTTGAGTACAAGTCAAGCTTGAATATTCAATAAATCCTTGAGTTCTAACTTCATTTTGTATTTAGCTCAAATACCCTGCTTCTTTAGCTCTAATCATGGAAGATTAAGATGGAACGACATACCAATATTAATGGTCAAATTATCAACTAAATATGTCTTTTTTTTTCTTTTTA
Source organism: Pogostemon cablin (assembly GCA_023678885.1). NCBI lineage: Eukaryota > Viridiplantae > Streptophyta > Magnoliopsida > Lamiales > Lamiaceae > Pogostemon > Pogostemon cablin. Next base: position 5,207,242 of record CM042983.1, read on the forward strand.
AGAAATCTACTTTTGTGGATGGTCTCGATAGCTTTTGTTCTTGTTCTACCTAATAAATGAATCTTTGTTTTTGGTTTAAAAAAATACTAAATATGAATATTAAATCATTATTAATAGCCATTTCTAAATGGCGTACACGATATAAACAAATAAATTTAAAAGATATTGAGTAAGCAACCCACATATATAATCAAGTTTTCCTATTTTCGACCAAACATTATCTATATATCTTTTTAATTAATTAGTTTGAATTATGAAATAATTCCTATACAACACTAATCACCTTCAGCCGACAAATTTCGTGCTACTTAAATTTTGGTAGTGCATTAATCTATTAAACGTCATTCGATTACGTTTGTACTAGTTTCATATTTTTTCATCAAATTTAGTTTTTTTACGTAACAAAGAGTTGTCAAACTGAAATATAATTCCATAAAAATATTGATATTTTATATTAATAAAAATTAAATTAATAAAATATGCCGAAAATAGACACCGAAGCGGGTAAAGAAATGGGAGAAAAAAATTGAAATAAATAAACAGAGGAAACGCGAAAGGCTATATAATAAAATTGGCAATGGGGGTTTTGTTAGTGGAGGCAAAAAGGGTGATGGGGAAGAACAATGATGTGATTGTGATGAAGAAGGAATTGCAGGATTTAGTGAAAGCAATTGCAGATGACGACGATGTGGAAGCCATTGATAGAGCTCAAAAAATGCTATCTCGTTTCAAGGAATTGAGACTTCACACTGGCCACGCCACTTCTGCGGCGCCGCCGCCGCCGCCGGAGGTCTTCAAGTGTCCGCTTTCTACGGAGGTCATGGCCGATCCTGTTATCATCGCATCCGGACAGGTTCCTGTTTGATTTCGCCCTCTCTCTCTCTCTCTGCCTTCGAAATTCGTCTGTTAGGTTGATTATTAGATTGTTGATGTTGTTTGTGATGAATTCTCAATTGCCTGAATTTTGTTTTGGATGCTTAGTTTTGTTGGTGGTGGAATTCATGCCCTAATTTGATAAAGGATTTCTTCTTTGGTTGCAATTTTGATATTTTTTCTGAAAAAATTGCAGACATTTGATAGAGCATTCATTCAGAAATGGTTGGATGATGGGAACAGAACATGCCCTAGAACTCAACAGCTTCTCTCACACACTATTCTCACACCTAATCACTTGATTCACCAAATGATAGCAAAATGGTGCAACAATCATGCTATCAACTTCCCCCAATCTGTTCATCCCACCACTGATGTTGGTTTAATCCAAGCTGACAGGATCCATTTCCACCGTTTGCTCAACAAAATGTCTTCCACATTGTCCGATCAAGAAGAAGCTGCAAGAGAGTTTCGTTTCTTGACTAAACAGATCCCCCCTTTTCGTGCTCTTTTCGGTGAATCAGTCGATGCAATACCTCAGCTGCTCTCCCCCCTCTGTCGAACCAACTGCAACGCCAAGTTTGATCACCCGAAGCTCCAAGAAGATCTGATCACAACGCTTTTAAATATATCCATCCATGATGGTAACAAGAAGCTCGTGGCAGAGACGCCTACGGTTATACCTCTGCTCATCAACGCGTTGAGGTGGGGAACGATTGAAACGAGGAGCAATGCAGCTGCAACGATCTTCACGTTATCAGCTCTCAACTCAAATAAAGCACTAATCGGTGCATCCGGTGCGTTGAAGCCTCTTATTGACCTATTGGACGAAGGAAATCCATTAGCTATGAAAGATGTAGCTTCAGCTATTTTCAACCTCTGCATACTTCATGAGAACAAAACTAGAGCTGTTAGAGACGGGGCGGTGAGAGTGATCATGAACAAGCTCGTTAGCAGAGTCCACGTTGATGAGCTGCTATCCATACTTGCAATGCTTTCGACAGGTCAAGAGGCCATAGAGGAAATAGGAGAGCTAGGTGGAGTTCCTTGCTTGCTCGGTATAATCAGGGAGACGTCGTGTGGTCGTAATAAGGAGAATTGCGTTGCAATCCTCTATGCGATCTGCTTGAGCGATCGGTCTAAGCTGAACGACATGAGGAAAGAGGAGAGTACGAGTCGAACATTGTCTCAGGTGGCCGAAAACGGCACATCAAGAGCCAAGAGGAAAGCCCAAGGCATTCTTGATAGAATGAATAGGGTATTGAACCGTGTACACACCGCATAGCTAGTCAAGAACTCAAAAGAAGATATAGTTATTACACTTAGTAAATAATTTTGTTTGTATTTCTGAATTTAGGTCGGAAAAAAGCTTGATCATAGTATTAACAGTTTACATATGTTTATTAGACACAGTTCATCTACATGCATGAAAATGTTTGGTAGGGGTGAGGGGGATGGGATGGGATTAATCACTTGTTTTTATTTTTAAGTTGCATTATTAACATGACGTGATTATAAAACTAATAAATGCAAGATGCAATATTTAATCAGATTATATATCCAATTAAATTTGAACAATGGGATAAAATATCTTATTTTCTTCAACTTGACAATTATATGGTTTATATGGTACGTCGGTTGCTGTGGCCTAATTCCTAAAGTGAATTGCATGATTTAATTTGACAATTATTGTTTGTCACATCTCGTGGACCATCATAACGTGCCACCAAACCTCTTGTATGAATCCACGTAAATAAAATTCAGTTTCTAAGATAAATTTCCACATTTAAAAAAAAAAAATATTAGAATATATAATTAAAGGTCATTAGGTATATATTATAAGTCAATTTTAGAATACTAATAATCCACTCCATTACAAATTCTTTACTGTTTTTTCACTGATTTGTTACATTACATTTTTTTTTAAATAATAATAATAAAATAATAAATTTCAAAGAAATAATTTCTCAAATTTTACTTTTAAAATATCACTCACCTCATACTCATATTTTATTTTATCATACATTTATTACTAAAAAAACTATAATATCCTGAATCATGGAATGTGTATCGAGACAGAAGAGTATATTTTCCGTTAAAATTCGATGATATGGAGTAATTAACAACTTAATTTAACTAATTAATCCACTGATGCTTCAATACTTATATTTTAAAAACAAGTTTTATTAAGAAAATATGCCTATATTTAGAAATATTTCAAGTATTTAATATAAATACACAAAATAAATATAGAAAATGGACAGAAACGACTATATAAATGGAACTCAAAAGTATGAAGAAACAAAACAGAAAGAATTTGATATCTAGGTAGAGAGGGTTTGCTACAATACTGTACATGCACGGTTGTTGAGACTGTACACTTCAAATGACAGTTTCTATTTGGCCACAAAAGTATCTGCATATATGCTAATCATCACCACGGTGATGCAAATATCACAATATTTTGAATTTTGATAACTCGAGGAAAGGATTACCATTGAATAGCCATGTTCTTGAAGACAGACGACGAACGACTCAACAGCGATCAATTCATGTTGTAGGCCCATCCATGTGTATCCAGATATGCCATCACAGCTTCCTTTATGGCCAGATTTGGTACCAGCCGAGATGGAAATAGCCGTTCACGGGTAATGGGGTCGAAGTTTCCCACCTAGATTGGCGAAACTTGAACTCAAAATTCATGCTTGTATATTATATCAACTGAGAAAGAGAGTTAATGGAGTTACCTTTTCCAGATGCTCCAAGATGGTTGCTCTCTCGTATGTAAAACCACTAGGAGTGATTACCGGATCACGGAATATTTCCAGAGTAATTTTACAGCATAGATGGTCAGGCACCTGAATCCTTCTTGGTGTCACAGAAAACCCAGAAGAAGAGAAAAATGTACTAAGGACATGATTCTCACCTCAGTCGGAGTATCATCTACAGTAGCTTTTTTGAATACTTGACCCAAAGCTTCCAGTTGATTTGCGTTAGACATGGCAATTTCATCTACAAAACCTTCCCCTTGATGAGCATCACGGGAAAATTTCTCCTTGAGAGCTTCTTCACATGCTTCTCTGTGTAGCAAATTAATTTCATCCGAGTAAGAGAGAGCTCTATAGTGCATGACCTGATTGCAGAAATGACGAAAGATGAATATACAGCACTTACTTTAAATTTTGAAGCTCCCAAGAACGCTTGGTTGATTCATGTTCCCACAACAAGTATTTAGCTTTTGCAAGCTCTAGCCATATCTCCTCTACCATGTAACTCTTGGGGTTTGCACCCCTACCAAGGTCCAAAGCCTGCATCGTTACAACTTTACATCACCATCATTAACAAAAAATCATGATCACAACAAATGTGCAATAGGTTCCAAAGAAAAAAATTACAGTAAAATATATTGATAACACCCTTCATCTTGTAACGCATCAATATGTTACCAGATTAGGGTACAAGGAATACATGCAAGCACGCAAATATGGAAATTCAACACAGTTCTTTAAAAAACAAGGTTTACAGGATAGCTAACTCATAACCAACCATAAAAGGACCAGCTCAGAAACTTAAACTATTGAATCCTAAAGAAACATGTTACCAACTGATTGCACTGAAAAGTGAAATGTATCCTTTTTTTTTAATTAAGAGAGATTTCAATGTTAAATGAAAATGTAAAAATTAATATTACAGAGAAAGGCAAAAACTTCAGTAATATTATATATCTCATACCTTCTCCAATTCCTTCACACCTACCCCATACTCTTTCCTTTCTAGAAGAGCAAGTCCAAGCATATAGTGTGCCTGAAATTCAAAGACTTTCAATGTTAGTTGGATCTAATAAGAAAATAGTTAGCTTGTTCTAGCAGCTTCAATTATCTAACATATTTATAGAAGTAAAATTTCAATTTCATGCACGACCTGTACAATATTGTTATATGGAGCAATTGTCCAAAATCGTCATCTGATGTTATTATTCAACTAGGAAAAATACACATGATATTAAAACTGCAAATAAAAAGAAAAAACTCAGGAATTGAGAATCATATGCTCTACACTTGAGGCATGACGCATGAGAGAAGAGATATATGGACACCAGACCAGGGTTGCTTTCTCAATTATTAAACAACCACAGAGCTTCCATGGGATATACTTTACAAGTTTATTTCCCCCAAAAAATTGTACTCACAACATTTCAGGTGTCAAATATATTCCATGACATGCCTGATAGCACCAGCAATTCCTGATATCCTACTCTTACCAAAAAATAAAAAAGGTGCTGGAACACATCCTATGGTTTCCACATATTTCAAATAAGGAAGAGCAAAATTGCCTCCTCCATCTTTATCCGTGATGCAATATAACACGACTTAGCAGTAAGGATATGCTCATGTTAACTACAGAATTTGTTGGCAAACATTAATTGAATACTACCTCACCATATTATATCACTAGTAAAGAGCTACCATGTGGCTAATATTTAAAGGGAAATAAAAGAGAAAGAAAGAAAGAAATAAAGCTTGGACATGTACACACTCGCTTTTGCAGAAGCAATCACATGATAAATTGTTTGAAGCCTTGACAAAGCCATTGGATATTGTTAATAGATGTTCTTTCTTTAATAAATTACCGCAGCAGATAGTCTTCGTGTTCGCAGCACCTAACTCTGTGAGTCTTAACGAATGTGTGAGGTTATGGAGAAAAATATTACACGTGAGCATATATTGATCACAAAATTGACAGCTGCCGGAGATATACGTCTTGAGCAACCAAAACATTTGACAAAAAAGATATTTAATTATATTTAGGCCCAGCAAATAATGATGTTTTACTGAAGTCTAGCACAAAAGAGGTAAGAGAAAAGGAGTCAAAGATTCAAAATGCTCCCAATGGAAATTATAGAATGTACAACAAAACCAATTTATTCGTAGAGAGATAAGCACGAAAAAAACACCCGAAGTGAAAGGTAATAAAAACATCAAAACAGTAATGAAATGTTGTTTAACAGACGACACCTTCACAGAGTCTTAACGAATGTGTTCGCAGCACCTAACTCTGTGAGTCTTAACGAATGTGTGAGGTTATGGAGAAAAATATTACACGTGAGCATATATTGATCACAAAATTGACAGCTGCCGGAGATATACGTCTTGAGCAACCAAAACATTGGACAAAAAAGATATTTAATTATATTTAGGCCCAGCAAATAATGATGTTTTACTGAAGTCTAGCACAAAAGAGGTAAGAGAAAAGGAGTCAAAGATTCAAAATGCTCCCAATGGAAATTATAGAATGTACAACAAAACCAATTTATTCGTAGAGAGATAAGCACGAAAAAAACACCCGAAGTGAAAGGTAATAAAAACATCAAAACAGTAATGAAATGTTGTTTAACAGACGACACCTTCACAGAGTTGTGATCGAGCTGAATTGCTTTCCTGCAATCCTCCTCCACCCTTGACCATTCACTGTACACCAAAATCACATATTAACCCTAATAAATAGTACAAGAAAGAAATGAAACGAAAAAAGAACACCCCACAGCAAAAAAATGACGATCAACATCATTGTAAATGAGTGCAGTGATCGTACATACTTCCGCTTGCGATGACACAGAGCTCGATTCGTCCAGTATACAGGAACATTAGGGCACAAAGTAATAGCCTAAAAATCAAAATCAAAATCAAAGTAAAAAACAAATAAATATAACACTTTAACAGCAGAATAACGTAATCAGACACCAAGGAGAAATCGACCTCAGTGTAAGCATCAACGGCCGCACCTAATCGCCCTTTATTGAAGTAGGTGTTGCCGTCTTGTCGGAGTTTCTCGGCTTGCTCCTCCGCCGCCACCGTGGGCGACATTTTGACTTCTCCCTCTTGTTATTCTCGAAAACCTTCTGTAGAACGCGTAGCCACACAGATTAACGTACGATGTGAGCAAATTGAAAACAAAAATGGGGTGTCTGAAGGGTGAGATTGGGGGGGAAATGAGGGAGTAGGCGATTTTGGAAATTGAGAAGGAAGATGAATCAGATTTTTCAAATTTCTTTTTCTTTTTCCTATAAAAAAGAGGGACGAATAGGGCAACGCGTGTATCGAGAGTTTTCTTGATTTTACTATTGCCAGGGAGGCTATAGTTATTAAAAGACTATTGGCAGGTAGGCCAGTTTTATTACTGTACTAATTAATACTCTTTCCATTTAATGATCAAACGAATTTGAGCTGCTCCATCCACGATTAGAATTGATTAATTTAATTTCCACGTGATTATTTTAGATAAGATGATGCGATAATGCAGCATTAATTGTTGGTGTATTTTCTTGATGGCAAAGTTCAGTATTAAAATTCCTATTTTAATGTAATTTTTTCTTTAAATAATTCTATTGTGAATTCATTTATTTAAATTTAATTGATCATTGCATACGAATTACTATTTAATCTTATATATTTTATTTTACTCCATGTTTTATTATTTATCTCTATATTAATAGCATTATTTTCTTAAAATTGTTGATATTAATTAATAAAAATTAAATAAGTAAATTCAAACGTGTGTACATATAATTCATGCACTCGATTTGCATGGAAACCCATAATCGATTAACATCTTTAATGAAGCTTAAAATTGCATTTGCTTGCTGAGATTAAAAAAAAAAAAAAAACACATTCAAATGTATAAGTAATAATTAATTAATTTCACTTTAAAAAGTAGTAGTACATATCATGTTATTTGCGTGTAATGGTACATACGAATATATTAGTAATATGTGTACACTAATTTCGCAATTCAAAATGTAATTTTTATGAGTATCACTTTTTTTTTGTCTAAATTTATTTCTCGTTTTACTAAAAATATATTATTTGATAATTGATACTAATAATTTTTGTGAAACGAGTAAAGAGTTTTTTTTATTAATCTTTTGGTTTATTAATTAGATTTTTTAATATGTTTTTTTTTTTTAATTTTTGTTTTTTTTTTTAATTTTAGAAAATAAAAATGTCTTGTTGGTATTAAAATAACATTTAATTTGTTGACTCATCTGTCATTAAGGCGTCATGTCATCGTCTTGGCTAGAAATCAACGTTTCTGGTTGTCACGTGACAATCACGTGTTGTTTTCTGATGATGTTAGTGTTTTCCGACCAAAATATGACATGTTTGGCCCTATTCTTCATCGGTAGAACTAAATTAATACACTTATCTTAATTGAGACTAAAATAGACTGAGGAAATTTATGGTACTGAATTGATTTTTAATCCATAGTTAGAAAATTTTAAACATTATGGTGATGTTTGGTTTGAGATTATGTGGGTTTTGAAAATAATAAATAATGAGTTGTATGTTTGTTTTGAGTTTTGAATATGGTAGCTTTTAACTTTATGTCAAATCAATATATTTATTTATTTATTTATTTAAAAAGTTAAATGGGAGAGGAGAGATAAAAAGAAAAAATATACTTTAAAAATAAATAATGTAATAGGTATATATATGAGTGATTTTTAAATGCGTTAAAGTGGGTTTTGAAAATTGAAATCTGGAAACTAAAATTGCCTATCTGTTTCTGGATTAGGGGTGTCAACGGGCCGGGTCTGGGCCGGGTAGTGCACTACCCGGACCCGGCCCGTTTGTGAAGTACCTGGCCCGGACCCGCCCCGGACCCGTACGGGTCCTATATAATAGGACTCGTGCCCAGACTCATACGGGGCGGGTCCGCCCCGCCCCGCCCCGTTTTTTTTTTTTTTTATTAGTCCTAAAAAATTTAAATTATTCATATATTTAAATAAATAATCATAAGAATATTAAATATAATTATAATTTAAAAATTATATATATATCATATAATTATAAATAATTTTTATGTATAAAATATAAAATAATTGTATAATATATATATATATATATTAACATAAAATATAAATTAATTTTTAATATATTATATACGGGGCGGGCCGGGGCGGGTCTAAGTTAATACCTGGACCCGCCCCGGACCCGTACGGGTCCAGGCCGGGCAGCCCCGTTTCTCCTACGGGCCGGGTCTGGGCCGGCCCAAAACGTGCGGGGCGGGCCGGGTACCCGCGGGTCGGGTGCCCGTTGACACCCCTATTCTGGATTTTGGATCCAAGTTGCCATTGTGCTGTAAAAAGTCAACAAACCACAACAAATTGAAATTGTAATTTTGCCTTAGCCTTTTGACTTTTTTTTTTCGTTTGACAAAACATAATGTCTTTTAATTTTATTTTAGAGTCCAATTTGAATATACATTATGCTATTTGAATAATCTTAATTATTAAATTAAAATTTTGTTTAATCTCTATCATTAAATAAAATAAAATAATTCTCTCTTTAAAAATTAAAACTACCTACTATCCTCACTTTAAATCAATAAACTAGTGGGTGCACTTTTACATCATGGCACCCCAAAATCACCTTTCATTTTTAAGTCAAACATAAACGGAAGGGGAAGAAATATAGTAACCTAAGCCCTCAAGCAGTAAAATATTTTTTAGTTTCTAAATTGATCGACTATGGAACGTAAATTGATTTTCTATTGACTAAATCAATCCAAATGGACTAAATCAATACTCCTTCCATCCGGTCCAATACTTAAATTTGCTCTTTACACGGGATTAAGGAATATTTTAATGTATATTGAGATGAAAAAATTATATTTTAATGTATGATGAGTAATTGTATTAGTATGATGTGTGAGTCGTGGAGAAATAAGTACAGTGATTAATTTATGTGGATTCATATACTAAAAAGAAAAATGTAATTTTTAAGATGAGACCTTCAAAAGAAATGTGTAAACCATTGGATGAGATAGATAAAGTATATAATAAATTATACTAAAAATTTGTTGAGAATTGAAAATCTGGTGGACAGAATTGAAAGCTGAAAATTAATGAAAAAAAATTGTGAATTGGTATAAAATTTGATCTTTTAAAAAGGTTGGTGTTAAAAATGGCAAGCTCTTTAAATTTAAAAATTTATGGGATATTAGCCTGGGGTTATATCTATCTAGTCCAACTGAAGTGTTCATAGACAATTTTAACTGTTAAATTTTTTAATGATTATTTACTTAAAAAAAACGTGTCACGAGGCTAAATTTAATTGGACGATTCTAGAATGATTATTTACTAGTCCATTGAAAAATCCAGCCTCCAGGTTTTCTTTTTCAAGATTGTCGAACGGCGTCGTTCCATTTGAAATTAGGGTTTAGCCGAATTCGAAGTGAAGAGGCGAGACTTCACTCTCTAACAATTGCTGTTGATCAGCATCGGAATTTTGTGCCAAAAATCTTAATCAGGCTGATTTGTAGACCCTAAATTCATCGTATCCTCGGTGTTGAAGGTGGAATGCAAATATTTGTGAAGACGATCGCAGGGAAGACTATCACTCTGGAAGTGAAAGGCACTCACACAATTGATTATGTGAAGGCCCAAATTGAGGACAGAGAATGGATTTGTCGATACGAGCAGAGATTGACGTATACAGGGGAACAATTGGAGGACTACAAGACCATCGCCGATTACGACATCCACGATGATTCGACCCTAAATTTGGTGTTGAGACTAGAAGGGCGGCCGCGGAGATACGTCAAAACCTTGTCTGGGAAGATCATTGTTTTGGAGGTTGCGAGATCAGCTACAGTAGAAGATGTGAAGGCTATCGTTGAAGCGGAAGAGGGCATCCCTCCTGATAAGCAGAGGCTCATATTTGCTGGCAAACAACTTGAGGATGGCAGCACTCTCGCACAGCATCACGTTCAAATTGGGTCTATTCTTCACCTTGTTCGACTCCCAGGTGATTAGTTATTACTATGAAATGAACGCTCTACTTTTGTTTCATGGATTTATTTTTGCTGTATGTTGTTAGTAACTAGGTAATTGTCAGAGAAATTGGGTTATTGATAATGATTTTTTGGTAGTTAATTCCTCTCTGCATAGTAGTTCGCTGTCCTAGGTAAAAGGTTGGTGGGATTCTTCATCCCGTGAGTAGTTGTTAGGACTTCAATATTTTGCAGTATCTAGTTAAATATAAACCAGTTAAGGCTGCTGCTTGCAATCTATTCAAAAGAGCTGTAGCTAGATACGGTTATGGACACATTCTTATGACTTCTAGAGTTGTGTAGAGAGGCATTCCTCTGGTGGAAAGCTAGTCGCCTGCCTGAATAGCCAACCACTCAGTTAGGTTGCAATTTATTGGTTCTCCTGAGTTTTTTCTCATTGAATCCAAGATTTCAGACTGTTATTTGGTCAGAGACTCGGATTTCTTTCCTATTGATTGGTTTCTGTGCTGTTGTTTGCCTTGTTTTACTTCCATTGCTCAATGCTCTGTTGAAGTTGATTTTTCTTTTACTTGGTTACTTTCTGCAGATGCCGAAGTGGATACTGCTGATCTGCTAACATATAAGATGACTCCACGTTCAGAATCTAAAAGAACAGGGCCTCCTCCATATAAGCGGTCAAAATCTAAAAGAATGGAGCCTGAAGCTGAGGATTTGATTGTGCTGCCCGAGTTTGGCTCAAAGTGGAATCGGGAGAACTCCACACCTTCTGGGTGCTCGGAGAGCCTGCGAGTATGCACTTAAATGCTTCGCTTGGTTGGCTGTACTAATTTTTTCTCTCTTTAGTCTAATCATCTCACTTGGGATTCATGCATTGTTTTAGACACTTAGCGCTACAGCTGTTCTGGAGAGCCGCTTGGAGGAATATAAGGAGAGTCTGAATGAAGCGGAGAAAGAGGTGAAGCGGCTTAAGGAGGAGAATGCTCTCCTAAGGGAGATGTTGTCGGAGGAAAAGCTCAGGCAAAAGAAGCAGTCGCTGGAGGAAAAGAAGCTGACGCAGGAGCACAATAAGGATTGCTTGACAAGTGCTTACTCCTCCCTGCAATCTGACGTGGGGCGTCGTAAAAGGACGAGAGTGGAGAGGCCAGCATCAAAGTCCACGAAGAAGAGCATTGTGTTTAAGAAGGTAGTAATGGATCATGAAGTGAGTGTTTATGATCGTGTGAAGGAAGGGCGGAGGCTGGGAGGTACACGTACACAAGGGCGAAAATCTGAGAACATGGTTCAGTTTAAAGATTGGCATGAATCCGAGCACGACGAGGGGGAGGAGGCGGTGGATTGGGCTGAGTAAGAGGAGCGTTGTCTGGCAGCCGGGCTTGTTTAAAGCTGGCCTGGCTCCAAGGGTAACTTCCTTAGTTCCTGCATCATCACTGGAGATTTTATTTGATGCTACTTGTAGTCTTTCTTTTTTGGTGTATCCATTTGTGTACTCTAGTTTGGAGATGCTCTGCTGTCATCTTAAGAGGTTTAGTTCAACTCAAACAAGCTTTGGTTCGCCGGTTCAAACAGGTCCCAAAGTGGGATCCGCTAGTTTTATTATTTATTATACCCCATATAAATATTTTCTTTATATTTCTACATCTTTTTTGTCACACACACATATTACAAATTACTCCAAGTAATTGTATAAAATTGTTTTAATATATATAATTGAATAACTTAAATATAAATGATAAACAATTTATTTGAGTAGTTAACTATGTATTGAATTAATTGGATAGTTTTTATATATTTAAAAAAAAAAAAATATTTTTATGATATTCTTGATTCTATAAATTTAATTAATTTAAATATGAAATGTATACCATCTCATAACTAGGTATACATTTTTCCATTTTGATCGTCCCAAAACAAAGTATATATTTCCTTTTTTGGTTGATGTGAGTCATGTGATCCACACAAAACCATTATTATATCCATATGGCCCACACACACTGCACTAATACAACTACCCACTATATATTAAAATATTATTTCTCTTATTTTATTACATATTAAAATATCATACTCCTTAATCTCCATACAAAAACTAGACGAATACCTTTACGGGACGGATTAAATGTTACTACTCCACATGAGAGGGCGACACAGAACGAGTTCACTAGGCAGTACAGGTTTCGAGTTTGAAAATTTTCTTGACAAAATTCATTTGTACCGGGCCCGCTACATCTCTGTTGACCAACTAATGGTAAAATTTTGATAATAATTAATTAATATTCGAAAAATCACTTGATATTTTATTTTATTTTATTATTACTTCATCCGTCTCACGTATTTTTACTTACTTTCCATTTTGGGGTGTCCCACGTATTTTTACCTATTCCATTTTTGGCAAAAATAGATAATATTTTATTACCTACTTTTTACAATCCCAACAACTTTAATTACTCCATCCGTCCGCCCGAAAGGTCCACATTTTGTCATTTTGGGTGTTCGCACCAAATGTCCACATTTTCATTTTTAAACACATGGGACCCACACACATCACTAATACAATAAATTTATGGGACTCATACACCCCACTAATACAACTATCAACTACACCTTAAATAATAATACTCCTTAATCCACGTGCAAAAAGAAAATGTCCACTTTTGTGGCGGACGGAGGGAGTATTTGTATATTCTCTTCCTAGTCACCCTTTTTGTGTTTTCACTCCAATCACATTTGGGTGTTGGTGGGCCTGCAATTATGAGATTTTGTGGGAATGCCAATGGGGGTGTTTCTATTATGACTGTAAGAAATGAAACAGGAAAACGATATTCCCATATATTGCATGGATTTTTGGATGATCTTTCCTATTGAAGTAGACATTAATGAGCATATTTTGCATGTCATTCTACTTCAAAATATTTTGAAATACCAAGGGGGCTAGCTAACCTACCTACTTTTTCCATCTTTCTTTGGAATATTAATTTTTTTATATATAATTGACTTAGTGACTTATTTATTGAGGTATAGTAATATTTATTAATTAAAATAATGTATTATTTTATATATTAGTCTTATATTTGAAATTTAATTTTTTTAAGAGTTGATATTCGGTGCACCCTTATGTGTATAACTTTTTATTCAATTTTGTATACATGTTTTTTTAAATAATTGTATACTTTTTTTACACTCAGTTTTTCATTAAAAAAATTAGCATCCATGTGTATAACTTTTTATTCAATAGTGTATACATATTTTTTAATAGTTATATTTTTTTACACTCAATTTTTCATTAAAAAAACTAATAAGAAATAAATTGTATACATTTTTATTATATGATTTGAGAGTGGGTGCACCCCAGCAACTATGTGCACATAGTATTAGCCTTTTTTTAATGAGCCCCCAATAGTGATTCATTTATTTCGAAATTTGTTGAAATAAGAACTAGATTAAATATCTGATGGCCCGTTTAGACAGGCCCAATTAGATTTAAGCCCATATTCCTGCCGTATTAAGTTAAAGAGTTACCCCGTTTAGTATCCCACTACGTGAATTCATAATTTTCCCGAAATTCTGAAGGTAAAACTTCTTAAACCCTTCAACTTCTTCTCGACGCATTTGTTGTATCATAATGTGAATATTTGGAGTTTTAGTTTTATGTCAAATTAATGTGTAATATATTACATTTTATATCAAATCAATGTGTAATTATTATGTTAATTGAGAAGGGAGAATATGTAAAAAATGAGTATGTCAAGGGTCATGTAGGTTTTGTAGTTGTATATTGGGGTGATTTTGTGTGGATTTAAGGGGTGCTTGGTATATTTGTGAGGAATTGAATGAAAATGGGGTTTGATCATGATATCCCCATTTGATTGATTAGAGTATTTGTTGCAAGTAATTGCCAAATTGAGGTATTTTCTAATTAGTTTTGTTTACAGATGCAAATTCTTTGTAAAACATTTGATGCTATAATATGTCAAATGATTCAACTCTCCGCCTAATGTGTTAGGGATAAGACAGACGATTTCATTCTCCAGCGGTCGTGGAAATGTCATTGGAAGACAATGTTGGAGGATTACAGTCTTGATTTAGGTACGACATATCTCTCATACATACTTTCTTTCTTTTCTTATTCATCCTATGTATACGTCAACGAGAAAATGTCACTCAACATCATAAACTCAAATCACATTAATTTCAAAATTATTGTATATACTCCTATTTTATTATTGTTGCATAACTTTAGGGATGTAGTCAAACTTGAACTATTCAGGTCTCGATTCAATAATTTATTCGGTCTAATTCGTTTGTTAAGTTAAACGAGCCGATCCCAAATATTGAGCCGACCAGTTCGCGAATAGACTCGTGAGCATGTTCGTCAAGAAACTCCATACAGGTTTAGTATTATATCATAATCATAATATATTAAAAGTGACTTAGCAAGTGTTATTTTTTCCCAATTTATCCTTGCCTATATTTCTTTAATACATTTTTACCCTTCATTTATTATATTACTAATATTAATAATATATTAAAAGTGACATTATTAATTATGAAATATAAATGTGATGTCTTTTTATTTTCCATATAATTTATTTCAATAATTAATTTTCATGAAGTCATAAGTTTTTTAATCTTATTGATTATATTAATAATTTTATCCTAATATAATAATAATAATATACTATATATATAATAATAATAATAATAATATATTAAAAGTAGCTAGCACTTGAAAAAAACATATTTTTTCAATTATATCATTACTTATGTTTTATTTTTACATCTTAATCTTAACTCAATTAATAACATACTATTAAATATAAATAATATTTACTGAGGTGAGAATTTATAAAGCCTAATTCACAATTATAAATATTCACCTCATCACATACAATACATTTATTGAGAAAAGAATTTAAAAGGTCTATTTTACATGTATAAATATTCACATGCAATCAACCAAATCACCTAAAATTATCAATTAATTTATTCTTCCCTACAATTGATATATCATCATTTTTATTTTGATTATTATTTTTATTACTATATTTTTAACAATACTCAATTTTTTCATGATAGAGTATCATTCAACAACCAATGGAAGATTTCTTCTATTGATTTGAAGGTCACGACTCAAGATTTTCTTTATTCATTTGAAGGTCACTACTCAATAGAAGTTGGCTGTTTACATAGCCTTTTGGAGTTGCATTATATTCTTTTTACGTAATGGTTGTTCCCTTTTTGTATTCATGTTCTACAAGTTTTATATGATACCTAAATAATTTAAATATAACTAATGCATTGGTTATGACTTTTTCTAACAGCACTTTTTTTATAAAATAAAATAAAAAAATTAGCACCTGGATGTATTATAGGATTTAAAGCAACGGTTGAATTTTATACTAGCCAAGGTTCTTATCATATATGCCAAATTTAAAAGAATTTAAACGTACTATTCTTTCTCTTGAATTATGTAAATTGATTAGAAATTATATTCATTTTTTCTTTTCATAAATTATATTCTCGAATCTCGATCATCATTTTTGTTAACAGGATACAATTTTTTTAAGAGCTAAATGTCAAAAGGCAGAACTAAATAAATAAACATATCCTCAAGACCTCAGCAGTATAAAAAAATAAAAGAAAAATAATGATTATTTAACGGGGTGATAAAATAAAATGAGAAGATAGTACCCAACTCTTAACCTCCCTTCTTTATAACAACTAAAAGATAACTATTTCAATAATATTATTATTTACTCATCTAAACTTCAATATCCTTTAACTCTTTAATAACTAAAATTTTATTTATTGCTATGATCTAAATTTCACCATAATACTTACTTCAACCATATATTGACAAGTTTCATTAGATGCAGTTAATAGAGAAATAGAATTCAAGAAACTTTCCAATTGGTGTATAAGTTTTGGCCATTTTTTGATTGTTTTTAATTTATAAAACCATGCCTTGATGGATTTCTCTACCATGCATGTATTTTACTTTTGCTGAAAGTAGTTCCTGATCAATTCATGTAATAATATTTAATTATTTAATTATTTATACTTTTGGCAAATGTAAAGTTTTATCCAACAGCATACATGTCTTCTGTGTTAATTATGCACAACATTCTAACTTTAATATATTCAAGTTCATGATTCAGCTTATCAATATCTAGATCTTCTATTTATATAAGATACATAGTATTTATTATTCATCATGGTTATCTTTCATATATTTTATATAAATGTATTAATGTCTTTTTGCCTGGTTTATGAATTAAAAGGAGAATATACTTATGAATTTTGTGAAATTAGATTTATAATATTTAAATATTTAAATCTAATTTTTTTATAATAAAATAATATTAATAATATTAATTTACAAAATAAAACGTGTCGACGACGTGCATCGCACGTCTTAAATATCTAATATAGTATAAATGAGCTCTAATGAACCCAAGCCTAAATTCTAATTAACTCGAGTTCGAGCTCAAATTCGAGTTTGAACTTAAATTATTATTACGAGCTTTTATCGAGTCAAATTCGAACTATTTGCAAAGTCAATATTTTTTGAAGTAGCCGAGCTCGAGTCTAAATATCAATATTCTAATCAAACAAGCCGAGCTCGAGCCTAAATATCAATATTCGAATTGAACTCGAGCAGAACTTGTGCCTGGTGATATTCAGCTCGATTACATCTAACATCCCTACATAAATTACTTTATAATTTATTTATTACCTAAAAAAATTAATTCAAAAAGTCAATAAAACAAGTAAAAAAATCAATTTTCTTAATATACGTAAAAACCAAGTGTGCACGTACTTACGGGACGGAGAGAATATAATTAATTAAAATATATACTCCATCGATCCCAAACTCAAGTTCAAACTGTTTGGATCCATCCATAATTCAAGTTCAAACTCACATAAAAGAAATAGGAGTAACACTTAACTAATGTCCTCATATCACATATTAATTTCATTTTTTTTGAAACATATAAGTTTATAAGATTCTTAATCATTTATTTATTATAAAAAATAAGGATACGTAGTCACCCCCTACAAGTTAAAAATTGATTTTTATTAATAGTTATGTGAGTTTGGGATGGAGAGTATTCAAATTTTAATCGAAATGGGGTGCAAAATTTATTTATTTTTAAATAGGCAGTAGGGGTACTATATTATTTTTGGGTACAGTTTACCCTGTGAACCCGACTGTATTAGCCTTGTTGTGATACTTCCTTGTGGTCTTGATCTTCAACAAGACCCTTGATCACACACACACACTTGATGTTCAATCTATAGAGAATTAGATCAACACACACACACACTGAAAAACAGTTTCTATAAACTCTAAACTAAGAATGGAAGAAGAGGAAGAAAGAATGCACAACAAGGAATTATAGTGGTTCGATCTTCATGATCTACGTCCACTTTGAGGGAAGATAACTTGCTTTATTGATTGATGTGTACACGAAGAAGATGACTGATATAGAGACTCTAATCTAGCTCTAATCAACACTGTAAACTTGCAGCTGGAAGGATGATAATGCAGTGTGTTTGTGTTGATCTATTTATGTATCTTCATCACCAATAACTGATTGTTCCATGCACCAATAGAATGATCACACCTCATGAGCTTAACAACCACCTAACTGAAGAGTACATGATCACTTAACAAACTTAAAACTGCCAGCAACCAACCAAGAAACTGATTCACACTCCATGTGATCACAACTGCCATATGCATGTGTTTGCAGTGGGTAAACTAGGCCTGATGCAATGTGTATGACACATGCATTACGTCCATTGCATCCTATACTTCCTTAGCATCATAGAAACTATCTTATGTTTACAAGATGGATCTAGATTTACCCACCATTCTTCAACATACTCCACCTTAAATCAGGTATCCATCTTCAACTAAGACTACTACCTTCCCCCATTTGCTGCTCATATTGAGCAGCACTTTAGTTATCATTACACATCCCAACTAAACCTAAGCTTAGTTCAAACTTTGAACTAGGCAAGGCCTTAGTTAGACAATCAGCAGGATTGACAGATGTGTCAATCTTACACACCTTGACAGCACCACTTTCAACAAGATCTCTCACAAAATACATCTTAACATCAATGTGCTTTGTTCTCTCATGATAGTCCTGGTGTTTTGCCAAATGAATAGCACTTTGATTATCACAGAACACCTTCACTGTTTCTTGCTTCACTCCAAGCTCTTCAAGCATACCACTGATCCAAATTCCTTCCTTAATAGCTTCAGTTAATGCTACAAACTCAGCTTCAGTTGTGGACAAAGCTACAATGGAC
This sequence comes from Pogostemon cablin, assembly GCA_023678885.1. Classification (NCBI taxonomy): domain Eukaryota; kingdom Viridiplantae; phylum Streptophyta; class Magnoliopsida; order Lamiales; family Lamiaceae; genus Pogostemon; species Pogostemon cablin. The sequence continues at coordinate 5,226,226 of CM042983.1, forward strand.
TGATGACTGGCCTTCCAACTTATAGCAGTTCCATAAAGAGTGAAGATATAGCTTGTTAAAGACTTCCTAGTATCCATGTTTGCAGCAAAATCTGCATCAACATATCCACACAGCACCTCACTGTCTTGACTTAACTTCTGAAACTTCAAACCTTTACTGACAGTGCCTTTTATATATTTCATAGCCCATTTTTCTGCTTCCCAGTGTAGTTTGCCAGGAGATCCCATGAACCTGCTCAAAACACTAAGTGTAAAAGCCATATCTGGCCTACAGCAGACCATACAATACATTAGACTTCCTACTGCACTGGCATAAGGAGTCTTGTTTATATTCATAACTTCTGTTTCAGTCTTTGGTCCTTGCTGTAGAGTCAACTTTACACCTTGTTTGAATGGAGTGGAGACTGTCTTACACTCATCCATATTATACCTTTTAATGATCTTTAACATATAAGCCTCCTGGTTCAGCACTAAAGATCCACTTATCCTGTTTCTGTCAATTTGCATTCCTAGGATCATCTTGGCCTCTCCAAGATCCTTCATGTCAAATTCAGCTTCCAGCATTCTCTTTACTTTCAAAATTCCAACCATTGTATGACTAGCCAACAACATATCATCAACATACAATAAAAGGTATGTAAACAGACCACCTTCCTGTATGAAGTATACACAGCTGTCATGTAGACTTCTCTGGAATCCACACTTAACTATGTATTCATCAAACCTCAAGTACCATTGTCTTGGACTTTGCTTAAGGCCATAGAGTGATTTTTTAAGCAAACAGGCTTTTGAACTTGAGTTTTGAAGTTCAACACCTTCTGGTATAGTCATGTATATCTGCTCCTCTAATTCTCCATGTAGAAAAGCTGTAGTAACATCCATTTGATGAAGCTCAAGATTCCATTGAGTAACTAATGAGAGAATGATCCTTATAGAACAATGTTTAACCACAGGTGAGAATATCTCATTGTAGTCAATGCATTCTTTCTGTGAAAAACCCCTTGTAACTAATCTTGCCTTGAATCTAGGCTTTCCAGCTTCAACTGTAGATGGTTTCTTTCTGAAAATCCATTTACAACTCACCAGCTTTTGATGCTTAGGCTTCTCCACTATGTCCCAAGTGTGATTCTTATCCAAAGACAAGAGCTCTTCTTGTATAGCCATTAACCATTGATCACTATCAACACTACTTATAGCCTCCTTGTAATTCCCAGGTTCTAGTGATTCAACTTCAGAAGTAGTATACAAAGCATAAGAAACAAGATCAGCTTGGATGTATCTAGTAGGTGGTATAATTTCTCTTCTTTTCCTATCTCTTGCAAGATGATAAGTATTCTGACCTTCTAAGATGCTGTCATTACCACTACTAGACTTGTCAGGCTCCACCTGAGACTCAACATCATGATTAGAACTAGCTATAGTTTTCACCTTTTCAACCAGTGGCATTTTCCCTTCATCAAAAGAAACATCCCTGCTGATCAAAATCTTTTGTTGGTCTGGACACCACAATTTATAGCCCTTTACTCCAGATGGATAACCAACTAATACACACTTCAAGGCTCTTGGTTCCAGTTTTCCTTGCTTTATATGAGCATAGGCAAGACGCCCTATTACTTTCAAGCTACTGTAATCTGCAGGTTTACCATTCCACATTTCCTCAGGAGTTTTAAAGTTTAGTGGTGATGATGGACATCTGTTTATAAGGAATGCTGCAGTAGTAGCTAATTCTCCCCAGAAGCTTTTAGGAAAACCTCCACTACTTATCATACATCTGACTCTTTCAAGAATGGTCTGATTCATCCTTTCTGCTGTTCCATTTTGCTGTGGAGTTAATGGAACAGTTTTATGCCTTTTAACTCCTCTATCCTTACAAAATTGATTGAACTCATCTGACAGATATTCCAAACCATTGTCAGTCCTTAAATACTTCAACTTTTTATCAGTTTGATTTTCAACCTCAACCAACCACTCTTTGAACTTAGTGAAGGCTTCATCCTTGGATTTCAATATATAAATCCATACCTTTCTTGAATAGTCATCTATAAAGGAGATGAAGTATTTTCCACCCCCCCTTGTGATGTTCTTGGCAGGTCCCCACAAATTAGAATGAACATACTCCAATACAGATGAAGAGTTATGTTCACCAATACCAAATTTTAACCTCTTTGCCTTACCCATCACACAATGTTCACACTGACTCAAGGTAATTGAAGTGTGACCACATAACAGCTCCTGTTTAGCTAATTCTTGCAGACCCCTCTCACTTATGTGACCTAATCTTCCATGCCATATTAAGGAATTGTCTATTTTACTAGTGTTACAAGCTTGAGCAATGACAGTATTTCCACACAAGAAGTATAGATCATGTTTCCTAATACCTTTCAAGAATACATCATTTCCCTTTGTGACAGTCAAACAACCATCAGTTGACTGAAAACTATATCCCATGGAATCAAGATTTCCAAGTGAAATTAGATTTCTTCTTAGATCAGGAACATACCTTACATCATGAAGCATTCTTACTGTACCATCAGAAAGTTCAAGCTTGACAGATCCTCTTCCCATGATCTTACATGTCTGATTGTTTCCAAGAAGTACAGAGCCCTCAGTCTGATGTTTAAAACCTATCAACCAATGCTTGACTGGAGTCATATGGAAGGTACAACCAGAATCAATCACCCATTCTGAGGGGACTTCAGATGCAGTGACTGCCAAGACTTCAACAAAATTTGTAGTATCTTCTTGTGCAGGGGCAGTTTGATTTACCTGGTTTTTTTGACCAATTTCTTTCCCCTTTTCAATACATTTCCCTTTGCTAGCTTTCCATTTGTAGCAATTCCTTCTCATATGGCCAGGTTGATTACAATGATAGCACTTCCTTACTTCACCTTCCTTGGCATGCTCTCATTCTTTTCTGTTTTGCTTATTTCCATCATAGTCCCTCTTCTTCTTGTTATTTCTTTTAGCTTGATAGTTCTTCTTGACAATCAAACCTTCTCCTCCAGAAAACTGAGTGCTATCAGTTACCAACTGTAATTCTCTGGACTTGAGTGCTAACAACACATTATCAAACTTGATGGAATTCTGATTTCCATATAACAATGTATCTTTGAAACTCTGAAAAGATCTTGGAAGAGATGTCATCAACATGAGAACTTTCTCTTCTTCTGATATCTTTTTATCAACAGTTTCAAAATCATCCATGATTTTGACAAACTCATCAACTTGATCCAATATAGGCTTTTCATCAGTTATTTTGTAAGCATTAAGTTTCTGCCTAATGTGAAGTCGATTTGCTAAAGTCTTGATCATAAACATGGATTCTAACCTTTCCCAAATTCCAATTGCAGTAGTTTCCCTAGCAACTTCCCTTAGTGCCTTATCCCCCAAACATAGAATAATAGTAGAATGAGCCTTTTTGAGTACCTCATCATCTACTTGTGCTCTTGGAGGTCCAGCTGCTGATGGATCTTTAATGATCTCTGTCTTGAAAGGTGGAGGTGGCTTCAATGCATCAATGAGCCCTTGCTGTGTCAAGATCGCCTTCATCTTGAGTTTCCAGAGACTGAAATCTGTTTTCTCAGTGAGCTTCTCAATGTCAAACCTTGTGGTGTTCATCTTCTCAGAATTCAGCAGCTGTGTTTGATGGTTTTGCTTCCCACAGACGGCGCCACTTGTTGTGATACTTCCTTGTGGTCTTGATCTTCAACATGACCCTTGATCACACACACACACTTGATGTTCAATCTATAGAGAATTAGATCAACACACACACACACTGAAAAACAGTTTCTATAAACTCTAAACTAAGAATGGAAGAAAAGGAAGAAAGAATGCACAACAAGGAATTATAGTGGTTCGATCTTCATGATCTACGTCCACTTTGAGGGAAGATAACTTGCTTTATTGATTGATGTATACACGAAGAAGATGACTGATATAGAGACTCTAATCTAGCTCTAATCAACACTGTAAACTTGCAGCTGGAAGGATGATAATGCAGTGTGTTTGTGTTGATCTATTTATGTATCTTCATCACCAATAACTGATTGTTCCATGCACCAATAGAATGATCACACCTCATGAGCTTAACAACCACCTAACTGAAGAGTACATGATCACTTAACAAACTTAAAACTGCCAGCAACCAACCAAGAAACTGATTCACACTCCATGTGATCACAACTGCCATATGCATGTGTTTGCAGTGGGTAAACTAGGCCTGATGCAATGTGTATGACACATGCATTACGTCCATTGCATCCTATACTTCCTTAGCATCATAGAAACTATCTTATGTTTACAAGATGGATCTAGATTTACCCACCATTCTTCAACAAGCCTCAAGGCCAAAATTCATAACGTGAATGGATCCTTTATTGATTATGGCTTTTCAGGTGAGAAATAAGTGTGTGATGTCGATTTTTTTTGTTTTTATGCATGAATTATGTCAATATTGTTCTTAGCAGGTCTTGAATGTCTAACATCTAGCAATTCTGACATTGTGCAAAATCTTGCCACATTTAATAGTGTTTGTGGTTGCAGATGAAGCAACTTGGCCTGCTCCTGCTGCTCCGACTCCCACAACGACAACCAAACGAACTCATCCTGAAACCCGAATCATTCCTGATCCCAATCCCGAATATCCCAAAAGAACTAAGACTGCTCCAACCCAGACCACTCTTGCTCCATCTCCAAATACCAATTTCATATTTGACACAAATGATGGGGAGGTATGTGGCAAGTATATCCAGGGCTTAGCCACTCCTTCAGACAAGCAGCAATGTGTGACAAGAATTTTGAGGCAAAGCTCAAAGAATGTTCTGTTTACCAAGCCAAGGTACAACTTCTCTTCTAGCATGCTATATATATTTAAACAAAAAAGATAAAGTTGACATTATTGTCATTTATAGGCCAGAAATTCAATCCCGTCCTCCTGCTTCAGTGCTGACAGAGTTAGAAAATCTGAAATGTGAAATAGCTAGTGCGCACAGCAAGGAGAAGGAACTAGAAGCCACTGTCACTAAGCTGACACACGAGAATGAGGAGCTCCTCCACAACGAGAAGGGATTTAAGGACACCATCTCTAGTCTGACACTCAAAGATGAAATAATCTCCACTCGGTTTGCCTCGTATGAAAGCCAGCTCGTTGCTTTGGAAACTGAAAATAAGAAGACTAAAGAAGAGCTTATGGATGCTGATAAAAAATACTTGGGAGCTAGAATTGCTGGCATTAATGAAGGCTTAAATATAGGAAAGGAAAAGTGGCTCAAATCCATTGAATTTCTTGATCATTTGACCAAATCCTCAATGCAGTACTTCAACTACGGCTTCGACAGTTGCCAGAAGCAAGCTGAGGAGCAAGGGTTCACCGGCCGGCTGGATAAGGATTCTGCACTAAAGAATCCCCCCAAGTTACAAGGATGGGAGTCTAGTTAAGTGTGTCAGTAGCATTTTGTGGATGCTCTACCTCTCTTCTACTGCAGTACTATATATCACTATATTTTGGTTATTATGCCTTCCTATGACCACCCCACCCCTTCTTTGTAAACAAACTCCTTTTTGCAATTGAAATATTTTTGTGCTTTCAATCTAATCACCTCTGTTGGTGAGCCTGCAGTTATGAAATTTTGTGGGAATGTCAATAGGGTGTTTTTATTCTGAACTGTAAGACATGAAACAGGAAAACAATATTTCCATATATTGCATGGATTATTGAATGATCTTTCCTATTGAAGTAGACACCAATGAAACATATTTTGCTATGTCAATCTACTTCAAAATATTTTAAAATACCAGGAGGGCAACCTACTTTTTAATCTTTCTTTAGAATGTTAATTTTGTTTATATAATTGATTTAGTGGCTTACTTATTGAGGTATAGTAATATTTATTACTCGCTCTCTTGTCTGCTAATAAAATTTTAAAACAAGTAACCTCTCATCCTATAATAAGAAATAGTGAAGTTTTAAATCAAATTTCTCATCCTATTTTTATAAGAAATAGTAAAATTTTAAACAAATAACCGTATTTTTTAAAACTATGTATGCAGTTAAGGTGAATAGCTTACCTAGAAAGAGGTAGAAAGTAAAATAATGGATTATTTTATATATTAATTTTATATTTAAATTAATTTTTTAATGAGCCCCAATAGTAATTCATTTATTTCGAAATTTGTTGAAATATGAATTAGATTAAATTTCTAATAGCCTGTTTGTACAAGCCCATTAGATAAAAGCCCAAAATGTAGCCGTTAGAGGTAGTCCGTTATATGCTATCTTAAATTACACCCTCCATCAAGCATTCTGTTCATTATATATATATATATATATATATATATATATATATATATATTTGCTCTCATGATTTTCTAAAAACTAGTTGATAATACTCTCCTCGTCCCTTATTAAATTTCATACGATTTCGGCCATTCTAATTTAAGAGTGCCACTTATGTGACCACGGGTCACGGGTGACACCCTCACCTCACACGAGGGGTGCGCACCATGGGATATGCACCCACTCATGTGAGGTGAGGGTGTCACCCGTGACCCGGGATCACACAAGAATCACCCCTAATTTAAATTTAAATTTTACTATAAAAAAATCATATTAATTTCCGATTTTAAAATATATCTTAATTATAAATTTATTATTTTCATCTAATACATATAACATATTTTACACGTAATTTATTTGCATTTAAAAATACTACATTACTCTCTAAAAGACAATAAAATTTGTCTAAAAAATCTTTTTTTAGACTCTGAATCTATAGTAATAGTTTAATTTAACTTGAAATGAAGGGAGTAGTATATGTTTGTTTTGAATTTTTGATATGATATGTTTTAAGTTTTTAACTTTAAGTAAAATCATTGAGAAGAGAACAAACTAAATACTATAGAAAAGGGTGTAGAAATTCAATCTCTTATCACAAGGGTATAAGCATTGATTTAAGATACAATTTCTCTCCTCCATCCTATATGTTAATCATCCATCGAATGACATAAAGAAATATCCCATCAAAGTGATATAGAAGATCCAGAACTTCTCTATATTATATAAATTCCCGACCGAAAAATACACTCTTGAGGATGTTCCAAGTACTCTTTTGAAAATTAAAATGAAATTTAAAATCGAAAACAAATACTGTAATAAAAGTATTCATTCATTTTTCATATTTTAATAAGTAAATGAAAAAGAACAGGTAAATGAATTCACAAATTTCCCGTCGCCCGAATTCTGAAGGTAATACTTCTTAAACCCTTGTCTTGAAATTCTGGTCGTCATGAAAGGTGCAGCACTTTTCAACCCTTTTATAATCTACATTCATGTCATTCTGTTGATGTATTTGTTGTGTCGTAATGTGAATGCTTCTGAATGTAATAAGGTTTGTGTGCTCTTACGTAGCTTCATCGGATGCTTCAAACCAGTGGCGGATCTATGTGGGGCAGCCCCGGGCTCAAGCCCAGGCTGTCCCCCAAAAGCCCATTATATCATATGTAAATAATTTATAAATAATTTGTATTTTTAAGTTTAGCCCACCCCAAAAATATTTTCAGCCCACCCAAATAAAGCTAAAAAATAAATATATCTTCTTTCTTCTTTGTATTTTTAAGTTTAGCCCAACCCAAAAATATTTTAAGCCCACCGAAATGAAGCTAAAAAATAAATATATCTTCTTAAATTTTATTTATATATATATATATATATTATTTTTTAATTATTATTAATATTTTTTATTTTCTTCAATAAACTTAGCCCACCCCACCGCGGTTTTCTGGATCCGCCACTGCTTCAAACTCTGTTAGTTTTTTAGTTCTCGAAGATAATGATTAATTTCTAGTACGAATAGGGTAATTTCAAGTAACTAGGGATTACTTAATTTTTCCTTGAGTTTTTTAGTATATTTAATTTAACTTCCCACAGTTTTCCCTTTTTTAGTTCTCCACTTTATCTTGTGCTAAGATACTTTCAATCACGTTATGGTTTAATAATGTTGTTTCTTGGGCAGTAGATTGATATGAGACAGAAAATTGGCATTTTTGTGGTTTTAAGTGTTGCTTGGTATATTTGTAAGGAATTGAATGAAAATGGGGTTTTATTATGATATCCCCATTTGATAGATTAGAGTATTTGTTGCAAGTAATGACCAAATGAGGTATTTTCTAAGAAGTTTTGATGATAGATGCAAATCTTTGTGAAAAGTATAACTGGAAAGATCATCCCTTGGGAGTGTAGTTGTAAAAAAATGTCTAGGGAGAGTACAGCAGGCGAGGGTGGAGAGTAATGAGACGGTTGAAAGTATAAAGAGAAGGTAGGTGTGTGAGATTAAGGATGAAATCCACAGTGCTTTGATGAAGGGGGAGAGAACCGTGAGGTACCTGAAGACTAGCGTACCTTGTCTTCCTATTATATCTTGAAAGATTCAACTCTCTCCACTTAGGAAGATCATAGCTTTGGAGGTTCGATATACTAGGCGATGTCAAGGCCAAAATTTATAAGGAGGTATCGGCAGCAGGGTCTCTTTTTTGTGTTTGCATTTCTTAAGGAGTCACTGTTTGATTATGGCATTTCAAGTTGGGGCACTATTTATCATATTGGATTCATAGGTGAGAAATAAGTGGGTGGTGTCTTTTGTTTTTATGCATGGATTGTATTAATAGAGTTGTCAGCAGGTCTTGTATGTCTAATATCTAGTACATCTTAGTCTAGAGATTGTCCAAAATCTCCCCTCATTTAATAGTGTTTGTGGTTGCAGATGAAAGAACTCAACCTGTAACCCAAACCACTCCGGCTTCTCCCAAGCCCATTATGACAACTAAAAAATCTCTGCCTACAACTCAAACCACTCGTCCTCCCGCTCCCACAATGTCAACGAAAAGACCTCGGCCTGCTACCCAAGCCACTCCTCCTCCTGCTCCAAAAATGTCAACCAAAAGATCACGGCCTGCAACCCAAACCACTTCTGCTCCTTCCACTCCCACTACGACGACAATAATAACTCCGCCTGCGACCCAAACCACTCCCGCTCCTGATCCCAAAAGAGCCAAGTCTGAAATAAATGATGGGGAGGTTTTGGGTGAGTTTGTCCAGGGCTCTGCCACTCCATCATGTGACACGAATTATGAGGCGGATTTCGATGAATATCCTCCCTACCTAGCCAAGGCACCACTTCTCTTTTAGCATTCCATAAATATATGTATGAATAAACTAAAAAGATAAACTTGACATTGTTGTCATCCGTAGGCCTGGGCTGCTCTATGTGAGATGATGGAAGAGATTGAATCTCGTCCTCCTGCCTCAGCGTTGACCGAGTTAGAAGATCTTAAACGCAAAATAGCTAGTGCTTGCAGCAAGGAGAAGGAACTAGAAGCCACCATCACTACACTGACAAACCAGAACGAGGAGCTTCTCCGCAACGTGAAGGGATTGAAGGACACCATCATCAGTCTGAAACTCAAAAATACAATGTTCTCCACTCGGTTTGCCACGCGTGAAAGCAAGCTTGCTGCTTTGGAACGGAAAACAAGAATATTAAAGAAGAGCTTTTTGATGCTGATACAAAGTTGTTGGGAGCTAAAATTGCTGGCTTTACTGATGGCTTAAATGAAGGCAAGGCAAAGTGGCTCAAATCTGTAGAATTTCTTGATCGTCTGACCGAATCCTCAATGCAGTACTTCAACTACGGCTTCGACATTTGCCAAAAGCAAGCCGAGCAGCAAGGGTTCGCCGGCTAGCTGGATAAGGAGTCTGCATTAAAGAATCCCCCTCAGTTAAAAGGATGGGAGTCTAGTTAAGTGTGAGAGTGTGACCATGGATGCCCTACCTCTGCCTTGCTCTATATTATATTACACCACCCCTTCTTTTGTTAGCAAACTCCTTTTTGCCTTTTGTATATACACTCTTCCTTTTTAGTCATGTTTTTACTCTAATCACCTCTGGGTGTTTTGTGGGAATGTCAATGGGGTGTTTTATTCTCAACTGTTAGAAAAGAAACAGGAGGATGATGTTTCCATATTATAATATTGGAGAATCTTTCCCATTTAAGTAAACACAATGAGTACAGTGTTTTTTGATCGTTTGTGCCTACTTTGAAGCCAGTTCGTTGCTTTTGAAACTGAAAATAAGATGAATAAGGAAGATTTTCTGGTTGTTCAAAAGAAATACATGGAAGCTAGAATTGCTGGCCATGCTGAAGGCTTAAAGGAAGGAAAGACAAAGTGGCTCAAATCTGTTGAATTTCTAGTTCATTTGACTGAAGCCTCTATGCAGTACTTCAACTACGCCTTCGAAAGCTACCAGAAGCAAGCCAAGCAGCAAGGGTTCGCCGGCCAGTTGGATAAGGATTCTGCCTTAAAGAATGCCTCTCCACTAAAAGGATGGAAGTGTTAAGTGTATTTAAGTGTGGCAGTAACAGTTTGTGGATGCTCTACCTCTCCTTAACTCTTATGCCTTTCTATTACCAGTTACCACCCCTTCTTTGTTAACAAACTCCATTTTGCAATTGTATACTCTCTTCCTAGTCACCCTTTTTGTGTTTTCACTCTAATCACATGTGGGTGTTGGTGGGCCTGCAGTTATGAGATTTTGTGGGAATGTCAATGGGGTGTTTCCACTCTTTGACTGTAAGAAATGAAACACGAAAACGATATTCCCATATATTGCATGGATTATTGGATGATCTTTCCAATTGAAGTAGATACTAATGATCATATTTTGCATGTCATTCTACTTCAAAATATTTTGAAATACCAAGGAATATTAATTTTGCATCTTTCTTTGGAAAATTAACTTTGTATATATAATTGACTTAGTGGCTTAGTTATTGAGGCATAGTAATATTTATTTATCAATCAATATAAATAATGTATTACTCCTTCCATTTCATACTTAATTACACACTTTCCATACTTAATTTCACACTTTTTAATTTAATTTGTTCTGCATTTATCTTCACTGTCTAAAAAGGATGTCACATCAATCAATAATCTAAAAATGTCATTTTAATTTAAAAAATACTTATTTCACCTAACACATAAAACTACATACTTTTATATGGAATATTTATTATCTAAAATTATCAAAATATCCCTAAAAAAATTAATAAAGTTGATAAAATTTTTTTTAAACTACAGTGTCTGTGCAGTAAAATGTAGAACAGAGAGAGTATTTTATATATTAGTTTTATATTTGAAACTTAATATTTTTAATGATAGTAATTCATTTATTTTGAAATTTGTTGAAATATGAACTACCTCGTTTAGACAAGCCCAAATAGATTGAAGCCCATATCCAGCTCTGTTCAAGTTATAGTTACCACGTTTAATATCCCACCAGGGCCGCCACTACGTGATGAATTCACAATTTTCCCGAAATTCTGAAGTAACTTCTTAAGTGAGTCTTATGTAAATCATATTCCCTCCATAGAGAAGTTCCCGATTAACGTAAATACGAAGTTTAAAAAAAAAAATTTGCTTTATTTTTATGGATGGTTTGATGTTTTAAGATAATAAATAAATTATAAAATTGTATCCCAAAGAGAAGTTCCCGATTAGTGTAAATACGGAATTTAAGAAAAAATTATTTTTTGCTTTACTTTTAGGGATAATTTGGTATTTTTAGATAATAAATAAATTATAAAGTAAGTTATTTGAGTTGTAAAAGGGTGATAATTTTGAAAGAGTAATAATTTATGTGTGTAAAGAATAATTTTTTAGTATATAATAAAGAGGAACAGGTTTAAGTATGTTAGAGCATCTCCAAAAGCAATTGTATAATTTAGAGAGTATTTTGTGTAAAATGGAGAGTATTTAAAATTTAGAGAATCATATTTTTTATCTCATCCAACACCCTCTTTATATTTTAATTAATTTTTTATCTTCCCAAAATTTATTTATTACTTTTTATTATATTATATTATATTCTAATTTATTTTATCATATAAATGTGAATTAATTAATATTTTTAGAGCATTTCTAAAAAATTATTTAAACATGATATCTTCTTTATTTTAAAGAGTAAATGACTTAAAAATGATATCCAACACACTCTTTAATTTAATATTATGATTTACATAATGTTTTCACTCTTTAAATTTAGATAAGCAAAATCACCCTTTATAATTTAATGGAATTTAATATCACTCTACTTTTTTTTTAAGAGAAAACAAGCCATAAATGAGTATTGAAAAGGCAAAAATAAAGGACTTGTTGGAGATTTATAAAAATTTTTATTATTAAAATTAACATCCTCTCTATATTAACAAATTCCTCCTCAAATTTTAAAGGGTGGGTTGGAGATGCTTTTTTAGTGGACATCCCAAGAAAAACAAGTGTTGGAAGTAATGAAATAGTTAATAAAATTAATTTTAAAAAATTGTTTTTACTCTCTAAATTTAAAAAGTCATAAAATTGTGTTATTTTGAAGAGACTATTGAAAATGAATTTTTATGTTTTAATCTCTCAATTTTAAAGCCCGTAGGAGTTGATCTAAACCCTATTTAAAGAGTGTTTGTGTCCCTTCAATTTCTTTCACTCTCTTGAAATTCTGATCGTCATGGAAGGTAAGCACTTTTCAACCCTTTTTTGTCTGACTGTTGATGCATTTTTTGTATCATAATGTGAATGCTTCTGAATGTGGGTTTGCCTGCTCTTACATAGCTTCTAAGGATGCTTCAAGCTCTGTTGGTCTTTTAGTTCGTGAAGGCAATGTATTGATTTCTTGTTCAAATAGGGTAATTTCAAAAAACTAGGGATTACTTCATTTTTCCTTGATTTATTTTAGTATATTTAACATCCCACAATTTTTTTCCATTTTTTAGTAATCCATTTTATCTTGTGTTAAGTTACTTTCAACCACGTTATGTTTTGATGTGTGATGTCTATTAATGTTGATTCTTGGGCAGTAGATTGATATGAGTGAAAATTGGCATTTTAGTAGTTTAAGTGGTGCTTGGTATATTTGCAAGGAATTGAATGAAATGTGGTTTGATATCCCGTTTGACCACACCAGATCTTCTGTGTCACACTTTATGTGATTGACACGTAAGATGAGGAAACAAATCCAACCATTGCCCTATGTTTTAAGGATTAGGGTATAATTTATCTCTCCTATGTGTCGTCAATCTAACGGTGTGGCACTGGAGCACAGAGTATTTGTTGCAAGTAATTACCAAATTTGAGGTATTTTCTAAATACTAGTTTTGTTTGGCAGATGGAAATATTTGTAAAGAGTATTCTAGGAAACTGAGATCCTCACTGTCTAGAGATGACTTAGCTTGGGATGCAGGTTTGAGGTATTTAAGGGCCCGATTTCATAAGGATGAAAAGCGACCACTTCTTGATTATGACTCTTCAGGTGAGAAATAATTGGGTGATGCCAATTTTTCTGTTTTTGTTTTTATACGTGAATTGTATTAATAGTGTTCTCAGCAGGTCTTGTGCAAAATCTTCTCACATTTAATATTGTCTGTGGTTGCAGATCAAATAACTTCTCCTGCAACCAAAACCACTCCCACAACGATAATGACAGCCAAAAGAAAGTCTGCTACCCTAACCACTCCTACTGCTCCGACTCCCACAACGACAACCAAACGAACTCATTCTGAAACCCAAACCACTCCTGTTCCTGATCCCAATCCCAATCCCAAAAGAACTGAGACTGCTCCAATCCAAACCCCTCCGGCTCCAGCTCCCAATACCAATTCCATATTTGACACAAACGATGGGGAGGTATCCAGGGCTTAGCCACTCCTTCAGATCAGCAAGCTATATGTGACAAGAATTTTGAGGCAAAGCTCAAAGAATGTTCTGTTTACCAAGCCAAGGTACCACTTCTCTTCAAGCATGCTATATATATTTATAAACAAAAAAGATAAACTTGACATTATTGTCATTTGCAGGCCAATGCTGCTCTGGCTGAGCTGATGCCGGAAATTCAATCAGTGCTGACAGAGTTAGAAAATCTTAAACGTGAAATAGCTAGTGCGCGCAGCAAGGAGAAGGAACTAGAAGCCACTGTCACGTTGCTAACACACCAGAATCAGGAGCTTCTCCGCAACGAGAAGGGATTTAAGGACACCATCTCTAGTCAGACACTCAAAGATAAAATGATATCCACTCAGTTTGCCTCGTATGAAAGCCAGCTGGTTGCTTTGGAAACTGAAAATAAGAAGATTAAAGAAGAGCTCATGGTTGCTGATAAAAAGTACTTGGGAGCTAAAATTGCTGGCTTTACTGACGGCTTAAATGAAGGAAAGGCAAAGTGGCTCAAATCCATTGAGTTTCTTGATCATTTGACTAAATCCTCAATGCAGTACTTTAACTACGGCTTCGACAGTTGCCAGAAGCAAGCCGAGCAGCAAGGGTTCGCCGGCCAGCTGGATAAATGCCCCCCAACTAAAAGGATGGGAGTCTAGTTAAGTATGACAGTAGCATTTTGTGCATGCTCTACTCTATATCACTCTATTTAGGTTATTATGCCCTCCTATTATCACCCCTTCTTTGTTAACAAACTCCCTTTTGCAATTGTATATTCTCTTCCTAGCCACCCTTTTTGTGCTTTAAATCTAATCACCTCTGGGTGTAGGCGAACTTGCAATTATGAAATTTTGTGGCAATGTCAGTGGGATGTTTTTATTCTGAACTGAAAGAAATGAAACAGGAAAACAATATTTCCATATATTGCATGGATTATTGGATGATCTTTCTTATTGAAGTAGACACCAATGAGCATATTTTGCTATGTCAATCTACTTCAAAGTATATATTATGAAGTATAAATCTACTTCGTATTCTTCTACTGTTTGCTAATGCAAACTCTGTTTTTACCCAAAATGATATATATTCACTCTTAATTTTGTTGGAATATCTTGAATTTTGGCATTTTATGGTGATTCTGTTGTTCAAGATTTCAAACCATGTTGAGTTTCTTGTACTAAAAGTGAAAGGAATTTATCACCAAGCATATATTCTATAGACCATGCTTTAAAAGATTATAATTTGATTCATAACTTCTAGATGATATTGCCTTTTCGTAAACATTTGACATAGGAGCTAATACAAGGGTGGATTTAGACTGAAAATGTTGGACTAAGTTAAAAGGGGTTTATTTGCTATTTTTCTATGGATCATTTGGTGCAGTAAGAATGAGCTTGTTTTTAAAAGAAAAGAAAATTTTCTTGATGAATTGATACCGAAAGAGATAGGTAATCGATAGGTAATCGTCAACAATACATGGAGGCCTTAATTATGCATGGAAAAGTGCCAAACGCAAATAACATAATATCAACAATATTAAAAAGATGTCACATTTTTTACACAAAATTTACTCAAAGTCAACTATATCATTACTTTATTCAAATAAATTACCCAAAAATCTCCTACTTTTTCTTACAACATCACACCAAAAGTTATTTTCCTAAAACTAAGTGCAAGTGCGGAGAAGTAACTTTTATTAATTAAAATAATGAATTATTTTATTTATTAATTTTATATTTGAAATTTAATTTTTTTAATGAGCCCCAATAGTAATTCATTTATTTCGAAATTTGTTGAAATAAGAACATAGATTAAATTTCTAATAGCCCGTTTGGACAGGCCCAATTAGATTGAAGCCATATCCAGCCATATTCAAGTTAAGAGTTTCCCAGTTTAATATCCTACCACAGTACCACTACATGGATTCCCAATTTTACCGAAATTCTGAAGGTACAACTTCTTAAACCCTTCAACCCTCTTGAAATTCTGGTCGTCATGGAAGGTAAAGCACTTTTCAACCCCTTTTAGTCGACTGCTGATGTATTTGTTGTATTGAGTTTGTCATGGCTTCTTAGGATGCTTCAAGCTCTGTTGGTCTTTTAATTCGTGAAGGCAATGTATTGATTTCTAGTGCGAATAGGGTAATTTCAAGAAACTAGGGTTTACTTCATTTTTCCTTGAGTTTTTTCTTAAGTGTATTTAACTTCCCACAGTTTTCCATTTTTTACTTTTTAGTACTCCATTTTATCTTGTGTTAAGTTGCTTTCAATCACGTTATGTTTTGATGTGTGAAGTCTCTTAATGTTGTTTCTTGGGCAGTAGATTGATATGATATGAGAGAAAATTTGCAATTTAGTATTTGTAAGGAATTGAATGAAATGTGGTTTGATATCCCCATTTGACAGATTAGAGTATTTGTTGCAAGTAAATAACAAATTTGAGGTATTCTCTAAATACTAGTTTTGTTGACAGATGCAAATCTTTGTAAAGTGTATCCCTGGAAAGTGAAACCCATAGTGCTTTGATGAAAGGTGTTACTTGAAGATAGGTGTACCTTTGCTACCTGTAATATCTTAAAAGATTCAAATCTTGGCCGGTTTGTGATTTTTGTTGGGAAGACCATGAATTTGGACTTGGAGGATGTACTAAGGTGCAGGGCTGAATTTCACAAGTATATGTTAGCTAACTTATCTTATGGCAGTCATCAAACTGGATTCAAGGGTGAGAAATAAGATGGTGATGTTATCTTTTGTTTTTGTTTTGGTTTTGGTTTTTATGCATGAACTGTATTAATAGTGTTCTCAGCAGGTCTTGTATGTCTAAAATCTAGTACATTTTAGCTTCTGACATTGTGCAAAATCTTCCCACATTTATTAGTGTTTGTGGTTGCAGATGAATCAACTCGGCCTGCAGCCCTAACCACTCCTGCTGCTCCGACTCCCACAACGACAACCAAACGAGCTCATCCTGAAACCCGAACTACTGTTCCTGATCCCGATCCCGATCCCAATCCCAAAAGAACTAAGACTGCTCCAACCCAAACCACTCCGGCTCCAGCTCCTAATACCAATTCCGTATTTGACACAAATGATGGGGAGGTTTTTAGTGAGTATATCCAGGGCTTAGCCACTCCTTCAAACCGGCAAGTTATACCTGACAAGAATTTTGAGGCAAAGCTCAAAAAATGTTCTATTTACCAAGCCAAGGTACCACTTCTCTTCTAGCATGCTATATATTTATAAACAAAAAAGATAAACTTGACATTATTGTCATTTGCAGGCCAGTGCTGCTCTGTCTGAGCTGATGCCAGAAATTCGATCCCGTCCTCCTGCTTCAATGCTGATAGATTTTGAAGATCTAAAACGTGAAATAGCTGGTGCTCGCAGCAAGGAGAAGGAACTAGAAGCCACTGTCACAATGCTGACACACCAGAATGAGGAGCTTCTCCGCAACGAGAAGGGATTTAAGGACACCATCTCTAGCCTGACACTCAAAGATATAATGTTCTCCACTCGGTTTGCCTCATATGAAAGCCAGCTCGTTGCTTTGGAAGCTGAAAATAAGAAGATTAAAGAAGAGCTCATGGTTGCTGAGAAAAAGTACTTGGGAGCTAAAATTGCTGGCTTTATTGACGGCTTAAATGAAGGAAAGGCAAAGTGGCTCAAATCCATTGAATTTCTAGATCATTTGACCAAATCCTCAATGCAGTACTTCAACTACGGCTTCGACAGTTGCCAGAAGCAAGCTGAGGAGCAAGGGTTCACCGGCAGGCTGGATAAGGATTCTGCACTAAAGAATCCCCCCAAGTTAGAAGGATGGGAGTCTAGTTAAGTGTGACAGTAGAATGCTCTACCTCTCTTCTACTGCCTTACTCTACATCACTATATTTAGGTTATTATGCCCTCTTATCACCAGCCCTTCTTTGTTAACAAACTCCTTTTAGCAATGTGTATTCTCTTCCTAGCCACCCCTTTTGTGCTTTCAATCTAATCACCTCTGGGTGTTGGTGAGCTTGTAGTTATGAAATTCTGTGGGAATGTCAATGGGGTGTTTTTATTCTGAACTGTAAGAAATGAAACAGGAAAACAATATTTCCACATATTGCATGGATTATTGGATTATCTTTCCTATTGAAGTAGACACCAATGAGCATATTTTGCAATGTCAATCTTCTTCAAAATATTTTTAAATACCAAGAGGGCTTAGCTAAACCAACATATTTTTTCCATCTTATTTGGAATGTTAATTTTGTTTATTTATATAATTGATTTAGTGGCTTATTTATTGAGGTATAGTCATTTTTATTAGTCACTCACTCTCTCTTATTACACTTCACCTATAAAAAATAATATTAATTAAAAGTTTTAAAATAAATAATCTCTCATCATATTTTCTAAACTCTGTATATACCGAAATGATGAAAGGCTTACTAGAAGGGAGGGAATTAAAGGGAGTAATTAAAATAATTGATTATTTTATATATTAATTTTATATTTAATGAGCCCCAATAGTAATTCATTTATTTGAAATATGAATTATATTAAATTTCTAATAGTATGTTTGAACAAGTCCAAATGTTGTTGTATTAGTGGAGTATGTGTCCATATTTTATTTGTGTCCTATAGCCCAAAAAGGGAAATGGATAAATTAAGGATGAACAACCCAAAAATATTTTTGTTGTTGTATTAGTGGAGAATGTGTCCATATTTTATTTGTGTCCTATAGCCCAAAAAGGGAAATGAATAAATTAAGGATGAACAACCCAAAATAGTAAAATAGATAGATTGATTGTGGACGGAGAGTATAAAGATACCTTTGAGATGCTATATGTATAGATTTGAAAACAAAAAACTGTAATTTAAAATCGAAAACAAACCTAAATATATTCATTTTCGCTCCTTAATAAAAAAAGTCCCAAGCATGTACACAATTTACCTACAACATAGGAGTAATTACTTATTTATACAGTCTATTTATACTCCATCTGTCCCAAAGTACTTAAAAATAGAAAGTAGAGCAGTACATGAATTCACCCAAATTCTGAAGGTGTAACTTCTTTATCCCTTAAATTTCCTCCCTTGTCTTGAAATTCTGGTCGTCATGAAAGGTGAAGCAGTTTTCAACCCTTTTATAATCTACATTCATGTCATTCTGTTGATGGATTTGTTGAATCATAATGTGAAATGTGAATGCTTCTGAATGTGGGGTTTGTGTGCTCTTCCGTAGCTTCATTGGATTCTTCAAGCTCTGTTGGTCTTTTAGTTCTTCAAGGCAATACGTTGATTTATAGTACAATAATTTCCCACAGGTTTCCATTTTTTATTACTCCATTTAATCTTGTCGTAAAGTTACTTTCAATCAAGTTTTGGGTTTAGGTTTAAGGTTTAATAAACGAATTCATGTTTTGGGAAGTAGATTGATAAGAGAGAAAATTGGCATTTAAGTAGTTTAAGTGGTGCTTGGTATATATGTAAGGAATTGAATGAAAATGGGTTTGATATCCCCATTGGATTGGATAGATTAGAGTATTTGTTGCAAATAATTACCGAATGGAGGTATCTTCTAAGGGTGAGTCTCTTGTGCGCCCGGGCACACGGATTTAGATCCGTGCCCCTTTATAATTTTCGTGTTCCTTTACAATTTAAACTCCCTAGCAATACATAGGTTTAAATAGAATAGGGAGGGAAAGAGTTGTGTTCATGGGACACGGACCGTGTCCCCGTATCCCGGAGGCACGGGAGCTTTTGCCATCTTCTAATTAGTTTTGTTGACAGATGGAAATTTCTGTAAAGAGTATCCTTGGAAAGTGAAATCCATAGTGCTTTGATGAATGGTGGAACTTGAAGATAGATAGGTCTTGTATGTCTAACAAGTAATACTTACATTTTAGCCTCAAGACATTGTGCAAAATCTACTCACGTTTGTTGCTGCAGATGAAACCCACAGCGATAATGACAACCAGAAGAACTCGGTCTGCTACCCAAAGAGCTCTTGCTCCTCCCACTCCTACTCCCACTCCCACAACGACAACCAAAAGAACTCACTCTGCTATCCTAACCACTCCTGCTGCTCCGACTCCCAAAACGACAACTAAACGAACTCATCCTGAAACCCAAACCACTCCTGTTCCTGATCCCAATCCCGATCCCAAAAGAACTAAGACTTCTCCAACCCAAACCACTCCGGCTCCAGCTCCTAATACCAATTCCGTATTTGACACAAATGATGGGGGGGGGGGGTTTTGGTGAGTATATCCTGGGCTTAGCCACTCCTTCAGACTGGCAATCTATACATGACAAGAATTTTGAGGCAAAGCTCAAAGAATGTTCTGTTTACCAAGCCAAGGTACCACTTCTCTTCTAGCATGCTATGTATTTATAAACAAAAATGATAAACTTGACATTATTGTCATTTGCAGGCCAGTGCTGCTCTGTCTGAGTTGATGCCAGAAATCCAATCCCGTCCTCCTGCTTCAGTGCTGACAGAGTTGGAAGATCTAAAACGTGAAATAGCTGGTGCTCGCAGTAAGGAGAAGGAACTTGAAGCCACTTTCACGACGCTGACACACCAGAATGAGGAGCTTCTCCGCAACGAGATGGGATTTAAGGACACCATCTCTAGTCTGACACACCAGAATGATGAGCTTCTCCGCAACGAGAAGGGATTTAAGGACACCATCTCTAGTCTGACACTCAAAGATAAAATGTTCTCCACTCGGTTTGCCTCATATGAAAGCCAGCTCTTTGCTTTGGAAACTGAAAATAAGATGATTAAAGAAGAGCTCATGGTTGTTGATAAAAAGTACTTGGGAGCTAAAATTGAAGGCATTACTGAAGGCTTAATTAAAGGAAAGGCAAAGTGGCTCAAGTCCATTGAATTTCTTGATCATTTGACCAAATCCTCAATGCAGTACTTCAACTATGGCTTCGACAGTTGCCAGAAGCAAGCCGAGGAGCAAGGGTTCACCGGCCGGCTGGATAAGGATTCTGCACTAAAGAATCCCCCCAAGTTACAAGGATGGGAGGCTAGTTAAGTGTGACAGTAGCATTTTGTGGATGCTCTACTTCTCTTCTACTGCCTTACTCTACATCACTATATTTAGGTTATTATGCCCTCTTATCACCACCCCTTCTTTGTTAACAAAACTCCTTTTAGTAATTGTGTATTATCTTCCTAGCCACCCTTTTTGTGCTTTCAATCTAATCACCTCTGGGTGTTAGTGAGCTTGCAGTTATGAAATTCTGTGGGAATGTCAATAGGGTGTTTTTATTCTGAACTGTAAGACATGAAACAGGAAAACAATATTTCCATATATTTCATGGATTATTGGATGATCTTTCCTATTGAAGTTGACACCAATGTGTATATTTTGCTATGTCAATCTACTTCAAAATATTACCTACTTTTTCCATCTTTCTTTGGAATGTTAATTTTGTTTGTGCAAAAAAGATGAAATGCTTATTGGGAAGGAGGGTGTATTTAAAATAATGGATTATCTTATATTTTAATTTTATATTTAAATTAATTGTTTTAAAGAGCCCCAATAGTAATTCGTGTATTTCGAAATTTGTCGACATATGAATTTGAATTTGATTAAATTTCTAATAGCCTGTTTGGACAAGCCCAATGAGATCAAAGCCCATAATCTAGCCGTTAGAGTTAGTCCGTTAATATACCATGTTAAATTACACCCTCTCTCAACATCCTCGGTCAAGTATTCATTCATTTCATTATTTAGGCTTCTGCCCTACTAATGTTTTTGATTTACTTGATTTTTAAAAAATAATTAATAATAATATATGTTTGTTTTGAATTTTTGACATGAGATGTTTTAGCTTTATATCAAATGAATATATATAAAATGTGATGATATTGTAAGTGTGTACTAATTTGAGAATATGGACAATGAATGTCAATTGTATTAAAAAAATGTATTTAAAACGAAGGAGTTTGAGATTAAAGAATGTATAAAAGATAGTGAGTTTGATATTAATAAGATTTGTAGGTACATAATAATGAGTGATTTTTAAAATCTAAAAGTATATCTTTTAAAGGCTCTTTAACTGAAATACCATCCATATTTAAAGAGTCTTATAACAAAAATTACCGAAAGTCTCATTAGTTTCAACACTCTAATTTCTTGAAATTAACATAAAAATATTTATTACTTCCTATTTTAATAAAATAAATTAAAACAAAAACAAAAAATAAAAGAAAGAATAAATACTACTCCATCCGTCTATCAATAAAGTACAGTAAAATGAATACTTTATTGACGGATGAAGGGAGTATAATAAATAAATATTGAGAAGAGAACAAATTAAATAAAATATGACTAAAACTTACATGCCCGAAGACACCGTACTCCCAAATTCCTCATTTTTCGAAAGTTATGCCTGATATATTCTTTGGTATAAGAACGTGTACCCTTTATTTACTGAAAAAAATTATTTTTTTAATTAAACGTTTATACTATTCATATTTTAGTCGATCTTTTCAATGAAAAAATTATTCATTTTTTAATTAAAGTGTATACTTTTTGAAACAAAATGTTATATCCTTATACACCTAGAGACATAAGAACACCAACCCATAAAATATCAAGTGTTAAAAATATGATTAATAATATTTTACATTTTTCCTATTATATAATTTGTATTTTACGTATTTTTATAATTATGTGATAATTATGTGGTAATTGTTTCTATATTTTATTTGTCTTTGCATTTTTTATTTTGTACATTTATGATAATAATTGTGATAATTTGTATGAGTGCATAAATATTTACGTGCATTAATTTGGATATGTATATAATTAAATTATTTTATGTGTATAAATACATTATTTCTTAATTATTAAGTATTACACGTGTTCTCGTAATAATAATAGTGGTAAGAATGTGTACACGTATGTGTATTCATTTGTAAATGTATCATATCTTAGTTATTAAGTATTGCACTTATTCTTGTAATGGATAATAATAATAATAATAATGAAAAAACTACGTGGTTAATAGTCCTCCACATGATTTAGTGGCTTGAAATGTGTTTACGTGGCTTTACCCTCTCACAAATGTAATTCACCACAATTGCCAACCTTTACCACCTGGGTTTATCTTCATTTGAGCAATTACAATAAATAGTTCAGCGAGAAGAAAAAATAAATAAATAAATAAATAAAAAAGAAAGAAAGAGATGAGAGGAGATGAGATGAGAAAAAGGAGGAGAGAAGGAGAACGTGTGTAACGAAATAGATGTGCTGGCACGAGAGATTAGTTATAGTTCTTCACAAGGTCTTAGTACTACCACTATTTGGAGTTCATGCAAGTAGAAGTCCAACTACAATGCATAAACATGTTATGTGTGAAATATTTGTTATTAATATGTGACAATTATGTTATGGATTATTTGTGACTAATTTAATTACGTTATGAATTATTTGTGATTAATATGTGATACAAGTTGTAGATTTATGTGATTTGAGATATTATCGTTGTTTTATATTTGTTGGACTAGGTAATCAAATATTGTTCAAAATGAAGATCTGTGTGATCTTAGAAGAAATAAATATTTTATTTTGATTAAATGTTGATATTAATGTTTTAATTATATATGATGCATATTTAGTTTCTCCTACTTGCATACCATGCATAATCATGAAAAATATTTTTCTCCAAAATTAATAAGATACTAATGATGTGTGCGGCCACTATATATGCACTGAGTGGCGGAAGGGGCGACCTAGGAAGGAGCGACCTGGGGAAACCCAAAGTAGGCTACCTAGAGTGGGCCACCGTCTTGAATTATTATAAGAGAGGGAGTGATGTTCAGTGAGGGGACTTCCGAGCAGTAGTAGGTCAGTTGGTGATGGACCCTAGCGGGCTGTAAGGAAATGTGGATCCTCAAACTGCACCACGTGGGACTCTGTGGGGGGAGATGATTCTTGGTGGCGGGACAAGTGACGAGCGGCAGGAAGCTTGTTGGGCCACAAGATGATAGTCCTCACAGCAGTTCCATATTTATATTGTGAAATTGATAAATCAAGTGATGAGCTCATTTTCGGTGCATATCATAAGTGTGTCGTGGTGATCCCGCAACGTGAACGGTTCTTAAAATAAAAGAGACTAACTAGAAAGATTAGAAAAATAAATGCATTTTCATGCACTATCATGCATGATTTCTACTTACTGAGTTTTATCTCACTAGTTTATGCATTGTAGGTAAATTACATACGATGTTGGTGGTTGGGGTTCCGTCAGATCTTGAGAGTTATATACATGGATGACGACCTGTTGGGCCGGTGTAATGAGTTGTTTTATGAAAATCCTATTGTAAAAAAAATAAAGGAAAAGAATGGTTATTTTATTTATTGATTTAAGAAAAATGGGTCAGTGTTAAAAATATGATTATCTATATTTTAGATACTCTATATCATATAAATTGCTCTCCAAATTATAAAGACAATTTTGGGATGTTCTAAGTGTAAATTTTGAAAATCAAAAACTAAATTTCAAAATTGAAATCCTAAAGATATTATTTTTGCTTTTTGATAAAAATTTCTTACACATGATCCACAATTTACTACTAACCCAACTATTCATTTTATATTAATAAGAAAGAAAAATAAATGCGAAATACATGAATTCACACTTCACAGTTTTCCCGTTTCTGAAGGTAAAACTTCTTAAACCCTTAAATTTCTTCCCTTCTCCTGAAATTCTGGTCGTCATGAAAGGTGAAGCTTTTTCAACCCATTTTTAATCTATATTCATGTCATTGTAGTCGACTGTTGATGTATTTGTTGTATCATAGTGTGAATGCTTCTGAATGTGGGGTTTGTGTGCTCTTACGTAGCTTCATCGGATGCTTCAAACTCTGTTAGTCTTTTAGTTCTTGAAGACAGCTTGTTGATTTCTAGTACGAATAGGGTAATTTCAAGTAACTAGGGATTACTTAATTTTTCCTTGAGTTTTTTAGTATATTTAACTTCCCAAAGTTTTCCATTTTTCAGTACTCCATTTTATCTTGTGATGAGTTACTTTCAATCACGTTATGTTTTAATCTGTGATGTCTCTTAATGTTGTTTCTTGGGCAGTAGATTGATATGAGAGTATTGGCATTTTTTAGTTTAAGTGTTGATTGGTATATTTGTAAGGAATTGAATTAAAATGGGGTTTGATTATGATATCCCCATTTGATAGATTAATGTATTTGTTGCAAGTAATTACCTAATGAGTTATTTTCTAAGTAGTTTTGATGAAATATGCAAATCTTTGTGAAAAGTATAATTGGAAAGATCAGCCCTCTGTGGGAGTGTAATTGTAAAAAATGTCTGGGGAGAGAACAGCAGGCGAGGGTGGAGAGTAATGAGACGATTGAAAGTATAAAGAGAAGGTAGGTGTGTGAGGTTAAGGATAAAATCTACAGTGCTTTGATGAATGGGGGAAAGGACTGCGAGGTACTTGAAGACGAGTGTAGCTTGTCTTCCTATTATGTCTTGAAAGATTCAACTCTCCTCTTAGGAAGATCATAGCTTTGGAGGTTCGATATACTAGGCGATGTCAAGGCCAAAATTTGTTAGGAGGTATCAGCAGCAGGGTCTCTTTTTTGCGTTCTCATTTCTTAAGGGGATCACATTTGATCATTGCATTTCAAGTTGGGCCACTGTTTATCATATTGGATTCATAGGTGAGAAATAAGTGGGTGGTGTCTTTTGTTTTTATGCATGGATTGTATTTATATTGTTCTTAGCAGGTCTTGAATGTCTAACATCTAGTATATCTTAGTCTCAGAGATTGTCCAAAATCTCCCCACATTTAATAGTGTTTGTGGTTGCAGATGAAAGAACTCAGCCTGTAACCCAAAACACTCCTGCTTCTCCCAATCCCATTATGACAACTAAAAAATCTCTGCCTGCAACTCACACCACTTCTCCTCCCACTCCCACAATGTCAACGAAAAGATCTCGGCCTGCAACCCAAGCCACTCCTGCTCCTTCCACTCCCACAAAGACAACAATAGTAACTCGGCCTGCGACCCAAACCGCTCCGCTCCTGATCCCAAAAGAGTTAAGTCTGAAATAAATGATGGGGTGGTTTTGGGTGAGTCTATCCAGGGCTCTCCATCATGTGACAGGAATTATGAGGCGGAGTTCGATGAATATCCTCCCTACCTTGCCAAGGTACACTTTTCTTCTAGCATTCCTTAAATATATGTATGAATAAACTGAAAAGATAAACTTGACATTATTGTCATCCGTAGGCCTGTGCTGCTCTATGTGAGATGATGGTAGAGATTGAATCCCGTCCTCCTGCCTCAGCACTTACCGAGTTAGAAGATCAAAAACGTAAAATAGCTAGTGCTTGCAGCAAGGAGAAGGAACTAGAAGCCACCATCACTACACTGACAAACCAGAACGAGGAGCTTCTCCGCTACGTGAAGGGATTGAAGGACACCATCACCAGTCTGAAACTAAAAAACAACATGTTCTCCACTCGGTTTGCCACGCATGAAAGCAAGCTCGCTGCTCTGGAAACGGAAAATAAGAAGATTAAAGAAGAGCTTTTTCATGCTGATAAAAAGTTGTTGGGAGCTAAAATTGCTGGCTTTACTGATGGCTTAAATGAAGGCAAGGCAAAGTGGCTCAAATCAGTAGAGTTTCTTGATCGTCTGACCGAATCCTCAATGCAGTACTTCAACTACTGCTTCGACAGTTGCCAGAAGCAAGCCGAGCAGCAAGGGTTCGCCGGCCAGCTGGATAAGGAGTCTGCATTAAAGAACCCCCCTCAGTTAAAAGGATGGGAGTCTAGTTAAGTGTGAGAGTGTGACCATGGATGCCCTACCTCTGCCTTGCTCTATACTACACAACCCCTTCTTTTGTTAGCAAACTCCTTTTTGCCTTTGTATATATACTCTTCCTTCATAGTCATGTTTTCACTCTAATCACCTTTGGTGTTTTGTAGGAATGCCAATGGGGTGTTTTATTCTCAACTGTAAGAAAAGAAACAGGAAAACGATGTTTCCAAATTATAATATTGGATAATCTTTCCTATTTAAGTACACACAATGAGCATATTTTGTTACGTCTATCTGAGAAATCAGCCACCGTACCCTTTATTAGACTTAATAAAAAAAATTATGCCATAAATTTAGTTATAAAAATTTTAATGTTCAATTTTACATAATGCCCTTGACTTGATAAGATATTAAGATTAAATGATTCGGTTGTAATATTTTTTTGACTAGTATATATTTAGGGGCTTAATTAGTGATCCGGGGTAACCTGTCAGCCGGCTCACTTAAGAATTGCCCATATATTTATGAGTCGGTTAAAATTTTAAATTAAGTCATTTGTTGAGTTAAGGGTATTTTATTCATTTAGACATTTTAAAATTTGTAACTTAAAAATATAAAAAAAT
This sequence comes from Pogostemon cablin, assembly GCA_023678885.1. Taxonomy (NCBI): domain Eukaryota; kingdom Viridiplantae; phylum Streptophyta; class Magnoliopsida; order Lamiales; family Lamiaceae; genus Pogostemon; species Pogostemon cablin. The sequence goes on from CM042983.1 coordinate 5,253,401, forward strand.
ATTTTTGTTAAACTCATTGTATGACAAAATTGTTATTTTTCCCAATTTTGAAATAGGGCAACCAACTTTTTCCATTTTCTTTGTGAATTGTGATGCATATCGTAAGAATTTAATTATTACTCCTTCAATATTCAATAAAAATTTTAATTTAGATTAACTGTATTAAGTGAGTACAATTGCCTATTCAGCTGAGTGAGGTAAGATCATAATCTCAATATTACTTTGACTTGAAAGAGAGAGGGGTTTGTAAGAAAATGATTGAGGAAAATAGAAGTCAAAATGCATGTACAATAAAAATTCATGAATTTGGAAAATTTTTATCTATAAATTAATGGAAATAGTCATGAGACTGAGACTGTATTTGGCTGAATTAAATTTAATTTTTAATTGTTGATTTTAATGTATGTTCGTATTATTATAATATGAATACGGTAGGTTTTAAGAAGTAAATAATGCTGTAAATACTGTATCTTAATTGTCAAATTGCTGAATTAAATTAAATTTTTAATGTTAATTTTAATGTATGTTTGTATTATGATAATATGAATATGGTAGGTTTTAAGAAGTAAATAATGCTGTAAATACTGTATCTCCCCTTAATAATTAATTACTACTAGGTATACACTTTGTACCCTAGTTACTATTAGATACATTAACTTAAAATAATAATTATTATATATAAAATATTAAAATAAAATATCAAATATATCTCTAAACCCATACACTTTTAAACCACCAACCCTACCCCTCACCCACCTACCCGCCACCCACTGTTGACCGACCGTTGACCGACGTTGATCGAAAGTTGACCATTCGTTGGCCACCGTTGACTCGGCGTTGACCGGACGTTGACCACCGTTGACCGATAGTTGACTGTTGCCGCCGGAGCTCTGCAGGACCACTATATTTTTTTACTGCACACACTTTTTTTGCTGCACATACTTTTATTCTACTGCACACACCTTGCTGCACACGAACACTTGCTGCACACAATATTTATGTGCAGCACATTTATAGGGGTAATATTGGAATATCACTATAAATTTTTGTAGTTAGTAGTAATATTTTTGTATGTTTGTATCTCATAGTAATTAAAGATTTTTTTATACCTATTAGTAATCTCTATATCTTAATTGTCAAAATTGATAATAATTCTACAATCCAAAACGGTTATGTTTCACTTGATAATATTTCTCCAATTCAAACTGTTATGTTTCACGTAAAATAATTATATATATATATATATATATATATAATATTTTAATGTATGGTTCTTAAATTTTAATTTTTTTCTCTTAACTATAGTTTAAATGGTTGATAATTGGTAAAATATTATAAAATTTTTAGGGTATTAGTGTTTAGACATAGAGTCCACACTTAATAAAAGAGAACTTAAACCTTCAAGTGATATGTCAAAATAAAAATATATAAACCTTCAAATTAATATTTATAAATAAAATTATTTGAATTTAAAGAGTAAATGCATATAAAAAATCTAAAATACTTAATATCAAACATTAAAAAATTAATATTTTTATTCACAAATATTAATATATTCATATTGACATGATTATTTTTTAAAATTTTCTCAAAACTATTTATTTCTCAATTTTTTTATATTAAGTATTTTAATGGCTATATTCTTTAAATTCTAAACACACTTATGTGAGATGTCAAAATAAAAATATATAAGCCTTCCTATAGAACAGATTAAATAAATAACTAAAAAAAATAAGAGTAAAAATAAAAAGTACTCCTATGTATGAGACCTTACTATAAAATGAATGAAATAAATAACTAAAAAAATAAGAGTAAAAATAAAAAGTATTTCTATGTATGAGTCATGTTCCAATTTTTTTGAGTTTCAAATAGTATATAGATACATTATATATGGACATATATGGACTAAGGGCATAGCTTAAGTGGTAGAGGGGAGGGTGGAAAGGCCTCCCAGCTGAGCTTGGTTGCTGCAGGGTGGGGGCCAAATACAATCCTGCCTTTGGCATGGATTTGGCCCCTTGCAAGCACAAGTTTAACAGAATAGGTATGGATATTACAATTATTTTTGATATTTGAAATGAGTGAATAAATGAAAAGAAAGTTATAGAACACAATTTTCCTATAAATATGTGAATTCCGACTCGGATTCACTGTGTCATTTAGTGTATCATCTTCTGTTCCACACGTTATGTGATTGACACATAAGATGAGGAAACAAATCCAACCATTGCCCATAGGGTTTAAGGATTAGGGTATAGTTTCTCTCTCCTATGTATCGTCAATCTAACAGTGTGACACAGAAGATGATGCACCAAATGACAAAGAGAATCCGAGCCATGTGATTAAATGAAAGTGATTAAATAAACTAACTTTCTCAAACTTAATTCCCATTGCACCGTTAAACTAGCCAACCAAACAACCTGTTATATACTCGAAATTCACAATTCTCCCGTTCTCAAAGTCCAAGTCGTAGTCGTACTTTTCTTGTAAGGTAAAACTCTTAAAATTATTTCCCTTTCTCTTGAAATTCTCATCTTCAGTTAATGCATATGTTTTCAATTTTTTAATCCTCGTCTGAAATGTAAGAACGTGGGTTACTCTGCTCTTGCTTTGTTGATCTTGAAGGCGATAAACTTGTTGTTGTTAAATAATCTTGATGTTGTTAAAAAAGGTACATTACTTCTCTAAATATATTATTTCAACTAACATTAATCTTTTCTTTCTTGAAGACCATTTATTGATTGCTTGTAGTAGTGAGCTGATTTTACTTCATTTTTCATTGAGTTTTTCTTGTATTGAGCTTTTCTCAGCTTTCCAATCTACTGTTTATCATGTGTTTAGCATTTAGTTTAAGTGGTGTTGTGCATATTTATAAGAAATTGATCTAGATTTGGAATGAAATGGGTTTTGAAAGGTGTTTTTTTTAATGCATGGGTATATCTTTAATTGCTACATCGAGTTATAATCTAAATAGTTTAGTGGCTGATGCTATTTATAAGGAATTGAACTAGATTTGGAATGAAATGGGTTTTAAAAGATGTTTTTTTTGAATGCATGGGAATATGATTAATTGCCAAATTGAGTTATAATCTAACTGATGCTAATCTTTGCAAAAAAATTCCTAAAGGGATAGAGTAGCAGTCTGGTAGAGAGGGTAAGGAGAAGGTTGGAGGGTGAGGATTAGGATGGAAATTACATTGAGGGTGTGAAGTAAAGGTAGTTGAAGATTGGTGTACTTACTATCTTAAAAGATTCAACTCTCCAAGATTGTGATAATGAAAATATTTATTAAGACCTTGGATGGGGAGACCAGAAGCTTGGAGGTTAATGGAAGGGATACATTGGGCGATTTGCGGAATATAATTTATGAGAAGATGGGCATTGCACCACTTCAGCAGCGTCTGGTACGAGCGGGTGCAGTTCTTTGGGATGATCGTATAACACTTTCTACTTACAAAGAGAAATCAGGTTTACCTATTTATCTTGGTGTTCGACACAATGGTGAGCAATGAGCAAGTTGTGTGATATTCTTGTTTTTAGCTGGGCTTGTTTTTCTAAACTTAGGATTGAACTAAATCACGTCACATTTAATACTATGTGGTTGCAGATGATAGAACTCAAACCACTCTTACAATCGGAAGAACTCGGTCTGCAACTAGAACAGCGCATGCTCATCCTTCTCTTACAGCCAAAACAACTCCACCCACAACTCAAACCACACTTGCTCCAACAACCAATCAAACCACGCCTGCTCCTATAGCCAAAAGAACATGGCTTGCAACTCAAACGATGCCTGCTCCTACAACTAAAAGAACTCGGCCTGCAACTCAAACCACGTGTGCTCCTGCAACCAAAAGAAGTCGGCGTGCAACTCAAACGACGCCCGCTCCTACAGCCAAAAGAACTCGGCATACAACCCAAATCTCTCCCTCGCCCAAATTCCTTTTCCATATTCGACACAAATGATGGGGAGGTTTGTGCTGAGTATATCCAAGGGTTAGCCACTCCTTCAGATCGCCAAGCTATATGTAAAAAGAATTACGAGGCGAAGCTCAAAGTTTTTGCTCTCCACCAAGCCAAGGTACCACTTCTCTTCTAACATTCCTTCTGTTAAAAAAGACAAAGAAAAACTTGATATTGTTGTCACTCGTAGGCCACTGCAGCTCTCAGTGTTCTGATGCCAGAAATCCGATCACGTCTTCCTGCCTCAGTGCTGACCGAGTTAGAAGATTTGAAACAAGAAATTGGCAATCTTCGAACCAAGGAGAAGAAACTTGATGCCACAATCACTACACTGACACGCAAGAATAACGAGCTTTCTGCCCGTGGTGCCACTGGTCGAAGCAACGAGAAGAGATTAAAGGAAACCATCTCTAGTCTGACCCGACAGAATAAGGCGCTTTCTGCCCAGTGTGCCACTGCTCTCAGCAACGAGAAGGGATTAAAGGAAACCATCACTAGTATGAATCATCAGATTAAGGAGCTTTCTGCCCAGGTTGCCACTGCTCTCAACAACGAGAAGGGATTAAATGAAACCATCACTACTCTAACACATCAAAATAAAGAGCTTTCTTCCCAGGTTGCCACTGCTCTCAACAACGAGAAGCAATACGAAAGCCAGCTCATTGCTTTGGAAACTGAAAAGAAGAAAATTAAAGAAGAGCTTATGGTTGCTGATAAAAAACACTTGGGAGCTAAAATTGCTGCCTTTACGGAAGGCTTCAATGAAGGGAGTACAAAGTGGCTCGCATCCATTGAACTTTTTGATCGTTTAACTGAGGCCTCTTTGTCGTACTTCAACCACGGGTTTGACAGCTGCCAGGAGCAAGCCGAGCAGCAAGGTTTTGCCGGGCAGCTGGATAAGGATTCTGCTCTAAAGAATGCTCCCCCCATTAAAAGGATGGGGATCTAGTTAAGTGTCCATTGGCAGATAGTAGCAGATTATGGATGCTTGAGCTCACTTCTACTGCCTAAATCTGTAGTTTGTTATGCCCTCTTCTTATCACCACCCCTGTTTTTGTTAATTAATCAAATCCATTTGAAATTGTATATTATCTTCCTTATTCTTGTATTTGCATTCTATTAACATCTGGTTATTTGGACGGCCTGCTATTATGATATTTTGTAGAAATGTTTATGGCCTTTTTTTTTTCCTGCTATTATGATATTTTGTAGAAATGTTTATGGCCTTTTTTTTTTCTATTTATTGCATGGATTAACAGATAAAAAGTAGAATCAATGTGGATATTTTTCCATTAACGACATGTTTAAGTGTACCATTCCCCCCGTTTTATGTTTCACCACTTATACCACGGTTAAATGATTATTAATTAGAGTATAGCTTTTTAATTGAAAGGATTTGAACCGGTCAAGCGTCCCATCAATTTTCTCTATTCCTATACTAATCTTCACTATACATTTTATTTATTATCTAAAAATTTAAAATACTTTTAAAAAATAATAAAATTAATTTAAAAAAAAATAGGTCTTACGCGAAACCGTACGTGACCATTTTAAACATTTTAAAATAGTTATCACTTTCATTATAAAATATTATCACTTTCATTTATATATTGTTCATAAAATAGCATTATCACTTTTCATTAATTCAATATCACTTTTCGTTATAAAAATTATCACTTTTCATCCATCTCATACAAGTCTTTGCCTTGAAAAAATATATTTTCTTAAATAACGTTTTATTTATTACATAAAAATATTCTAAAAAGTTAATAAAATTTATAAAAAAATAACTTTTTTTTGGAACGGTTGATTAAACTTATTACGGGAGGAGGGAGTATAAACAACAAATTCACTCCATTATTATTATCATTATTAATTTTTTTTTTGTTTATCAAAAGTACTGAGATTGAGGTGAAGATCCATTGGGGTAATTTTGAAATATCATATTAAATGTGGGTAAAAAAATCTTTTTAGATATTTAATGTGGGTAAAAAATCTTTTTATGTGTATTAAAAAAGACAATGAAAAACTTGATATTGTTGTCATTCACAGGCCACTGTTGCTCTAAGTGATCTGATGCCAGAAATACAATCCCGTCTTCCTGCCTCAGTGCTGACCGAGTTAGAGGATCTGAAACGAGAAAATGGTAGTCTTCGCACCAAGGAGAAGGAACTTAATGCCACCATCACTACACTGACACAGAAGAACAAGGAGCTTTCTGGCCGTAGTGCCACAGTTCTCAGGAGAAGGGATTAAAGGAAACCATATCTGGTCTGACACAAAAGAATAAGAATCTTTCTGCTCAGTGTGCCACTGCTCTCAACACTGAGAAGGGATTAAAGGGAACTATCTCTAGTCTGACACAACAGAATAAGGAGCTTTCTACCCAGTGTGCCACTACTCTCAGCAACGAGAAGGGATTAAAGGACACGGTCTCTAGTCTGACACACAAGAATAGAATGTTCTCCACTCGGTTTGCCTCGTATGAAAGCCAGGTCGTTGCATTGGAAACTGAAAATAAGAAGGTTAAAGAAGAGCTTATGGCTGCTGATAAAAAGTACTTGGGAGCTAAAGTTGCTGGCTTTACTGAAGGCTTAAATGAAGGAAAGACAAAGTGGCTCGAATCCTTGGAACTTTTTGATCATTTGACTGAAGCCTCTATACAGTACTTCAACCACGGGTTCGACAGCTGCCAAAAGCAAGCCGAGCAGCAAGGTTTTTCCGTCAAGGATTCCGCCCTAAAGAATGCGCCCCCAATTAAAAGGATGGGTCTAAATAAGTGTCCCTTTGGCAGTCAGTAGTGACCTTCAATCTACTGCCTTGTGGTTTATTATCCCCTCCTCTGGTCACCACCCCTGTTTTGTTAACCACATCCTTTTGAAGTTGTATATTCTCTTCCTCATCATCCTTCTTGTATTTTCCTTCTAATCAAATCTGGGAGATGGTCGGCCTGCAGTTATGATATTTTGTAGAAATGTTTGTCTTTTGTTCTATTTATTTCATGGATTATCATATGAATTGGAATCAATGTGCATATTTTTCCATATTAAATTACTTCAAAATATTTAGAAATACCGGTTGGCCCCCCTCTTTTCCATGCGTTCACAAAAAAGATTTGATTATAGTTTTAGATTCCATAAATAATTTATAATGGTAGAAAAAACAGCATTTCATAAAATATGGGTGTCAACAATATACTCCCTCTGTACCAAAAGTCTGCACCCCTCTTTCCGGCACGAAAATTAAGAAAGTGATAATTTTTAGGGGTATTATAGTAATTTTAATAATAAATAAATAATAAATTATGTTATGTATGTTAGGTAGGAGTTGTTTTTTTGTAAATGAAGTATATGGTGAAGGGTGATTGTGTTTGACTTTTTGTTTTTTTAGAATTATGCAAACTTTTGTAGGACAACCAAAATGGAAAGTATGTTATCGGAAATGGGACGGAGGGAGTAGAAGAATATGTAGCGAGTTAACTCTCAAACTCAATAATACTCTAACTTGAATATCACCAACTCACTAATACTTGAGTTGAAAAAATAAAAAAATAAAAAATAAATAAAATGGAGTCGAATTTAATGTAGGATTAAGGTGTCCTCCAAGGTGAATAAATTCTACTATTTTTGTTTAGGAAATATTTCTTCTTCATACTTTGTGGTTTAGGAGAAAAACTTTTTATGGTGCTATATATGTTCTCTCTTTGTTGGGTTATGTCGGTTTTATTCACAATAGACAGATTCTTGGAATTTATAACACATGGATTACACTACTTGTCAAAAAGATGCTCCATTTTCTACATGAAATTAACTCAACTAAGATGAAGATTTAGTTAAGCAAGTAAGACAACGTAGTGGGTATTAAACATAAATTTGACTATATCCATGACTAATGACCACCAAAATTTTACTCACAGTGTACTCAGACAACGATCATGTCGCAAAGATTTGACGTCACATTTTATTTGGTTCATCAAATAAGAACTCTAAAGAAAAATGGATTTGTTATGGGTGGAAAGATCTTCCTTCATCCCGAATCCATTATCGATCTATCTACATTTTTTATAAAAATTGTTCCTTTGATCAATTTTATTGAATTTAGAAAATATTGATATAAAGTAGTGGTGTAAATGTGAGAAAAATAAGTGAAAAATTTAAAATTAAAATAATTTTTTAAATTGTTAGATCAAGTGATGTTCTATTTTTTATTTTTTTTTTGGGGTGGGGTTGAGGGTGTGAGAGTGTTTTGTGAATAAACAACTAAAGAAAACATAAAGGATTATATGAAATGGAAGAAAGTTTTGTGAAGAGTTTTAATGTATATTGATAATTGTATTAATATTGTGTGTATCATGAAAAAGACATTGTTTTGTGTGGTATCTACTAAAAAATAATAATAATAAATACATTTCAAATGAAAAGAGAGAATATTCAACATGATAAATTAATTCATAAATATAGAATTTTGTGAGTTATAAAATCTAATGTTATAACTTATAATTAGATATATGGACAGATAGATATACAAGAAGTTCACAATTTTCCAGTACCACTTTCTATTTTTATGGTGAAGGTAAAGCCTCTTTTAAGTCTTAACCCTCTGCTATTTCATTTCTCTTAAAATTCTGATCTTCAGGTAATGCTAAATCTCTGTTCAACCATTTTGATCCCCATCCATGTTTTCACAATCACAATATGAATGTAAGAAGCTCTGCTCTTAAATACTCCTGTTGATTTTGAAGGCCACAAACTTGTTGTGATCTTTTCACTTTTTGGTGGGTTATTCCAAAATTATGGAGTATATTCTACCTCAAAAGAAATATTATTTCACTAAGATTAATTTTATAGTTCTCATGATTGCTCGTATAAATGTGTTATGTGTTTGACTGACTTTTGAAAACTAGTAAAAAGTGGTATTTCTGTATATGTTTTGTTATGGGTTTTTGGTAAGAGAAGAGAGGGGAGGAGAGGAGAGATGAGGGGACAGAGAAAATGAGTATTATTTGGAGGGAGAAAATGTATAAAAGGTGTATTGGGATAATTTTGAAAATAAAAAATCGAAAACAAACAGCGTATAAATAAGGATTACTTATGTTTTCATTGAGTTTTTTCATGTATTTAACGTTTCACAGCTTTCCAATTTACCGTTTATCCTGTGTTTAGCAGTTTAAGTGGTGTTCTGTATATTTGTAATGAATTGAAGTGGACTTGGAATGAAATTTGTGGAAGAAAAAACAGAGACTACTATAACTATCATTCTCATTTCCCTCAAAAAAACTACCAACTTGCATATATATTAGAATTCTTTTTCTTAGTAATTGCCAAATTGAGGTATTATCTATATAGTTTTGTGACTGATGCTAATCTTTGGACTGGCAGTCTATTGGAGGGTAAGGAGACTATTGGACTTATAAGGAGAGTATGAGGTTAAGGATGGAATCTATAGCGAGGCTGTGAACTAAAGCTATTTGAAGATTGGTGTTCCTTTTTACTTCCTATAATAGCTAAAAGGATTTGACTCTAGCTGTGTTAAGATTGTGGTAATGAAGATATGTGTTGAGATCTTGGGTGGGGAGAGCAGAAGCTTGGAGGTTAGGGGTTGTGATACACTGGGAGATTTTTGCGGGACCAAATTTATGAGGAGATGGGCGTTAGACCACTTGAGCAGCGTCTTATATTTGCTGGTGCAGTTCTTAGGGATGAAAGACGATCACTTGTTGGCTACTGCTTGGAATCCGGTTCCTTTGTTTATTTTAGTGTTCGACACAAAGGTGAGCAATGAGCTGGTTATATGTGATATTCTTGTTCTTAGTTAGCTGGGATTGTTTATCTAAACTTGGAGGATTGTACACCATGTTTAATAGTATGTGGTTGCAGATAAAAGATGTCGGCCTGAAACTCAAACCACGCCTGCTCCTCCCACTCCTTCTAACAAAAGAACTCGTCGTACCACCCAAACCTCTCCCTCTCCCAATTCCTTTGCCATATTTGACACAAATGATGGGGAGGTTTGTGCTGAGTATATCAAGGGCTTAGCCAATCCTTCGGACCGCCAAGCTATATGTAACAAGAATTACGAGGCGAAGCTCAAAGTTTTTGCTCTCCACCAAGCCAAGGCACCACTTCTCTTCTAACATTCCTTGTGTGTTAAAAAAGACGAAAGAAGAAGTTGATTTTGTTGTCATTTGTAGGCTACTGCTGCTCTAAGTGCCCTAATGCCAGAAATCCGATCACGTCTTCTTGCCTCAGTGCTGACTGAGTTAGAAGATCTGAAACGAGAAATTGGCAGTCTTCACTACACTGACATTCAAGAATAAGGAACTTTCTACCCGTGGTGCCACTGCTCGGAGCAACGAGAAGGGATTAAAGAAAACCATATCTAGTCTGACACAAAAGAATAAGAAGCTTACTGCCCAGTGTGCCACATCTCTCAGCAATGAGAAGGTATTAAAGGCCATTACTAGTCTGACACAACAGAATAAGGAGCTTTCTACCCAATGTGCCACTGCTCTCAGCAACGAGAAGGGATTAAAGGACACCGTCTCTAGTCTGACACACAAGAATAGAATGTTCTCCACTCGGTTTGCCTCGTATGAAAGCCATGTCGTTGCATTGGAAACTGAAAATAAGAAGATTAAAGAAGAGCTTTTGGCTGCTGATAAAAAGTACTTGGGAGCTAAAGTTGCTGGCTTTACTGAAGGCTTAAATGAAGGAAAGACAAAGTGGCTCGAATCCTTGGAACTTTTTAATCATTTGACTGAAGCCTCTATGCAGTACTTCAACCACGGCTTTGACAGCTGCCAGAAGCAAGCCGAGCAGCAAGGTTTTGGAGGCCAGCTGGATAAGGGTTCTGCCCTAAAGAATGTCCCCCCAATTAAAAGGATGGGGTCTAGTTAAGTGTCCCTTTGGCAGACAGTAGCAGATTATGGATGCTTGACCTCCACTTCTACAGTTTATTATTCCCTCCTCTGATCACCACCACCCCTGTTTTGTTAACCACATCCTTTTGAAATTGTATATTCTCTCCCTCATCATCCTTCTGCACTTTCCTTCTAATCAAATCTGGGTGTTGTGGCCTGCAAATATGATATTTTGTAGAAATGTTTATGGTCTTTTGTTCTATTTATTGCATGGATTATATAATCAGATAAAGTAGAATATTTTCCATATCAAAGTAGTTTGAAATACAAAGGTTCTCTCTTTTGCATGCAAGCACAAAAATTGATTATTGTTTAAGATTAAGCAAAGAGACTTGCTCTTTCATAAAAGTATAAAAGAATGTGAGCTCTTTCACTGACTTGCTAGCTAGTAATTGACAAGAAAAAATAGATTAAAATGTAATCAGTAATCAAGCATTAAGATGCTCCTCCAGATTCCAATGTGAGTTATTATTATTTATTTTCTTGTGGGTTTTCTATGTTTTGATAATGTGTAAGGCACAATTGCTCTCTACTTTGCCAAGGTACCCCCACCCCAACTCCTACTCCTACATGGATGCTTCATACTTTGTTGGTTTCAAAGGAGAAAAGCTTCTTGTGATTCTATCTTTGTTCTCTCTCTTTGTTGGGTTGTATCAATTTTGTTCACATGAATAGATGGACTACACTAGTTGTCCAAAAAGATCATTTTCTACCTGAAATTAACTATGTTATCTCAACTAAGAGATTAACGTTTAGTTATGTAAGACAACGTAGTGGGTAATCTTTGATTGATTTGCTTTGAGTTATTTAAGTTTTCATTGCGTTTTAAACTACCCTGCTGTCATAAATTCATGAGATGCAAATCTTTGTCAAAAATCTCAAGGGAAAGACAAGCAGTGTGAGGGTGGAGATTATGGAGTCGATTGGAAGCGTAAAGAGATTGTTGGAGTATAAAGAAGGAATCCGTTGTGATTGTTGAGATTGATGTATGGTGGAAAAGTACTTGAAGATGAACGTACCCTTGCTTCCTACAACATCTTAGAAGATTCGACTCTCCACCCGTTGGTGTTGCCATCAACAAGGCCTGCCCCTCTCCGCAATCCTGTGCCTTCCCAACAAGCTCCGCCTGCTCGTCCCATGGCCAAAAGGAATCAGCCTGAAACACTAGCCACTCCAGCTCCGGCAGCCAAAAGATTAACTCAGCCAACTGCAACCAATGAGGTTTGTGCTGACAATTTCCGGGGCTTAGCCACTCCTCCAAACTGCCAAGTTATGTGTGACAACGATTATAAGAGAAAGCTCAAAGTTTTAATCTTCCACCAAGCCAAGGTGCCACTTCTCTTCTACTCCATTCCATTTTAACCAACTCTCTGGAGCTATATAAACTTGTATTCAATTTTTTTCTTACTTAAGGTCAAGTTTGTAGTGATTATTGAATATATAAGGAGGTTTAGGTAATCCCATGTCTATATTTAATGTTTTCTTGATTTGCATGGAACTTGAAAATGTGGCAAAAAGGAAATTTGATTTTGGTGTCATTGGTAGGCCTCTGTTGCTCTAAGTGAGCTGCTGCCAGAATTTCGATCGCGTCCACCTGGCTCAGTGCTGGCCGAGTTAGAAGATCTAAAACGCGAAGTAGCAAGTGGTCGCATCAAAGAGAAGGACCTAGAAGCCACCATCACTAGATTGACACTCCAGAATAAGAAGCTTCTCCGCAATGAGAAGAGGTTAAAGGACACCATTTCCAGTTTAAAACACAGGAATAAAGTGCTCTCCTCGCGATTTGCCTCGTATGAAAGCCAGCTCGTTGCTTTGGAAACTGAAAATAAGAAAACTAAAGAGGAGCTTATGGATGCTGATAAAAAGTAGTTGTGAGCTATAATTGCTGGCCATGCTGAAGGCTTACTGGAAGGAAAGACAAAGTGGCTCAAATCTGTTTAGTTTCTTGATCATTTGGCTGAAGCCTCTCTGCTGTACTTCAACTATGGCTTTGACAGCTGCCAGACGCAAGCCGAGCAGCAAGGGTTCGCCTGCCGGTTGGATAAAGATTCGGCCCTAAAGAATGCCCCTCTGTTTGAAGGACGGGAGTCTAGTTAGGTGTACCCTTTTACTGCCTTAATTCATATACTTACTGTGTTTAGGTGGTGGTTGTATTTTCATTCTAATGAACACCATTTTGGTGTTGCAAGAAATGAAACTGGAAAACCATCTTTTAATGCATTGCATGGATTATCAGATGATTTATTCTTAATCAAGTAGACTCGTTGATCTCACACAACTATTTGCAATGAAAAAAGACCTTATGTAATAAATTTTTGGAGAAAGAACAAAGAGGGTGTTTGGAGAAATGACTTTTCATTCCAACACTTTGATAGATTCCAAGAAATCACCACTTCGGATTGCCTATTCCAAATGGTGTTTAACAACACCAAATGGAACACCATTTGGAATAGGAAATTCACTTTAAAAAATCATGGAATTAAATTACTACATTTGTATACCCATTATCAATTATCAAACATTTATATTTACTTTTATATCCATTCTTTCCCGCCAAACCTCCCAAATAAACATTCTCTAAGTTTTAAATTATAACTATATTTGCATGATCTTTTTTAATTTTAATATATTAATTAAGAAAGTTTTTTCTTCATCCATTTTTTAATAATAGGGTGCATTTAACGACTCTTTTTGAATATAATAATTGCTCTTTTTTTGTTTTTTAAGTTCAAGTTTCTTCAGCAAACACTGTAGCAATACTACTTTAGTGGCTTGGTAGTAATCTAAATTCTAAACTTAAGGTTGGGTGATGCTATCATTTTTTAGAGTATTAATTAAATAATCACAACATAAAAACTTGTTTTACTATTTTTTATGTTTGAAAAATTAGTCATAATTATGTTGTTATTATGTCTGAAAAACAGATAAAACTGTTCACAATTAATCTCCAACTGAAGTTGTCAACAGCAACACGACTTCATTGAAATTGATTAAGTGGCAACACGTTTTTACGTATAACTGACTAACATAGTGGACAAATAATTATTACGTATAACAGCTATATATATATATATATATATATATATATATATATATATATATATATATTGATTGATTTATTTAGTTATTTATAATATTTTTAGTAATTTAATTAAGATCACACTTCCACTTCCACTACCACCGTCGTGTATCGTCATCACTGACTGTGGCTCCTCCGCTCTCAAACAAAGTGAATCAATCAAACTACGAGTGATGAGTTCATCGTTTCGTAGTTGAATTCTGTTTAATAGTTTGATATTGATGTTCTAATGGGAAAATACTGAGGGAAAATTATGCAAATGAGCGGGCCCGCGGTGCACCCGGTCGAAGTTCCTCCGCCGATGACTGTGGCGCCGCCGCCGAGAGTTAGGATGAAAGACGTTCAGGGAATGGCCGGCACATCCGGCGCGCTCTTTCTCCGCCTCTTCCAATTCGCCTTCGCCGCCGTCTCTCTATGCGTCATGTCCACCACCTCCGATTTCCCCTCCGTTACCGCCTTTCGGTAACATTTTAAACGCTCTCACTTGTAGCTTCTATCAATTTCTGTTTTGTTTTGAATTAGGGTTTAGGGTTTGGTAAAGTTAAAAAGATTCCTTGAATTTTTAGTAAAGGCGGCTAATATTGGGAAAATATACTTTACTTTTATTTTGTGTGTGTATGTGTTATGCTTGTAAATGATTAAATGGAGCTCATATTAGTAATCAATGCCTATATTTTGGAATTATGTGATAGATTAAATTGCAGAGATTATAGGATCATATAAGATGTAGTAATAATACAAAGAAGCACCCATGTCCACTCATGCTACATGAGTAACGTACTTCTAGAAGCATGGGGACTGGAACATTGAATGCTTTATATGGGAGAGTGAGAGGTTTAGAGACTGTGTTGTTTATTAGAGTATATAGTATGGATTTAATGAAATTTTAGCACATTTCCTTGAGCTTCTTGATAAATAACCACTGCTGCTCACCTCAATTTTGTGAGTTATGGTCTAATTGTCTCCTGTCTCTGCATTTCTTTTTTTACTCGTCAATTGTTTTAGGTTTGCATATGATGTGACCTTGTAATAGAACATTGGGAAATATTCTGTCTGAAACGTGGTAAATTTTTAAACCACATACATTTTTTGTCTTTCCATTTATGTGGACCTGTATCCTCTTGCTGAGATGCTCTATTATGAGTCTATGACAGGGATTGTGAATAACCGTGTGTTTGTTTTTCCCGTTAGCTACCTTGTTGCTGCTGTTGGTTTGCAAAGTTTATGGAGCCTGTCTCTGGCTCTTACTGATGTATATGCTCTTTTGGTGAGACGAAGCTTCAGAAATACGGGAGTTGTCAGCTTTTTTGCCATTGGTGATGGGGTAAGAAACTAGTTTAATTGACAAAAGAACTTATAAGCTCTTACAAGATTTTAATTTAAAAGCTTTTCTTTGATGACACTGTAAAATATTTCCTATTCATCTGGTTATCCATTACCTAGTCGTTGGTATTTGTTTGGACTCGTTAATTTTATTCAGTTGAGAATGTCACACCAACACAAGGACCAGATTCAAGTTTTTGTTAATTTGCCTGGGCTTAGATGTTTTAACATTTAACGAGGATTTTTTTTTCCTGGATGTTGAGGTAATTAGTGTATTATGGTAGTTGCTTCACTCTTACCCATTAAGAAACTGCAGTATGTAAATAGAATGTTGAGTTAGTTTTTCTTGCTCATAACAGTCTTTGGCTCTTCGGTAATGTATTTATTTTTTAGAAACTCAATAATTAAACCACCACAATCATTTTCAGATTTTCTCTGTAAGCTCTAGTTATGCTCTAATCATCGGTTGGAGCTAAAGAAAAACCTATGTGGTGCTGTAGCTCTATGAAAGTCAGTTTCTTTCCGAAACACCTTTAACTCAGGTTGCCATTCGGTTGGAAGATGAATTTAAAACCCAGAATAGAAAATCCACATGAGTAGTTTGGATGAAAAGGTTCATAGAAAGAATTAGTTATACATCACACTCATTCTGAACAAGTGTTTAACATTGTTAAACGTTGTAAACTAATCTAATTTTAGTAGACTTAATCTCAATATTCTTTCTCAAACACCCAATCCTTGCATATGTTCTATTTGCACGTATCACACATCTACGTTGTCTGTTTCCATGCCAAAATCTTTAAACATATTATACATGTCCTTCTACAGGTTACTTCTACTTTAACATTTGCTGCAGCCTGTGCGTCAGCTGGTATCACCGTCCTGATTAACGATCTTGATAAGTGTAATCTCAACCACTGCACAAGATTCATGTCAGCTACGGCTATGGCTTTTCTAAGCTGGTTCGTGGTCTCCCCCACATTTTTTCTGAATTTCTGGTCTCTGGCTTCTCGGTAGCACAGAATACAGCTTCGAAAATAAAAGCTGTGAAGAGACTTCACGATTACCTGGATTTTGATACTTGCCTCGACATGCATCTCTGGGTTCGGTTATTGAGTTAATTGGTAGTTTAGAATCAACAATTTATCGGAGGTAAAATAGCAACTGTTTTTCTACTAAATGAATATTGTTGTCTCTAATTTAGGTGTCTTTTTTTTATCCTTGATTGTTATCTCTAGGTTTCAGAATTGCTGCTCGTGTAGGGGTTTGGCTGAATTTTGGGTTGATATTTCTTTTAAACTTCAAATTACATCGAGATTTGTCCTAGAATTGCATGTTCGAAATAGTGGATTGATCGATCTAAAGAGTGTTTGGTTCATTAAAATTATTAGGTAGGTTAAATTCTGCCTTAAAACATTCATCAATGTATTCCAAAACGGAGAGAATATTAACAATTGAAAATGTGTTTATCTAACAAATAACAATAGCTTGACCATAATTGAAAGAAAAAGTAAAATGTGAATTGATGCACCTTACCAGATTCCATCAATCTGAAGTTTTAAATTTATGGGTATATACAGAATACAAGGAAAATGGAATAGACGAGGGATATCACGAACAAGAAATTTTGAGGTATTCGATCATCTTAGGTTAAAACTTACAACATCGATTTATATACGTTTTGATCTTTCACATTGTGATGAAAACTTGATACACCGAATTTACGTACTATATCAATCAATCAATCAATCTTGTTGATCATTGTAATGGGCAATGCTAGGAATTAAACATTCCGCATGCTGCATTTTAATTTCTCTGCCTCAAGCTCTTGTTTCAAAGTCTCGACTCGATCAAGCAAATCCATGTTTTCCTGGACAGTGCACAAATTAGAGAATGTTGGACGTTATCACACTTGCATTATACTGCAAAAAGAAAATTAAAAAACAGATTTTTCTAGACAAAGATGAACGCTAAAAGGCACCTTTTGCAACATTTCCATCTTTTTGTTCAGGATAGAAGAGTTCTCTGTTTCTCCATACTTCTTAAGCTGTCGACAGAAAATTGAGTTAGTGATTCTACACTCAATTATTTTCACATACAATAGGAACAAGATGTGTTAACTTGCTTGTTGAACGTCTCGAGAAAACTAGATAGTCATTATCCTTAGTCACCACTTGAATCTGGTGATGAAACATGCAGATAAATAGTAAAATAAAATTTCATTCAAGTGAAAAGTCTAACCAGAGAAAATTCAATCCACCACGAGGGAAGTTACTTGAAGGACAACAACACAATATCAGTTATCAAAGATCAGAGCACAACTAACCAAGGGTATGCATACCTAAATACTTTGTCCATGCATCTTATTCGGCAAAAAACGAGATCAAGTCCAAAATTTTGGGTAATTCAACATCTGTACCAATTTAAAGTAGCCCATTTCTCTCAACATGTCCAGAATTTCATTTCTTGCATAGCATACGGAAGGACAAAATGGAAGTAGGTTTTTGGAAAAAACATATCAGGCCTAACAAGAACCCAATTTAGAATCCAATTCAAGGAAGCATAACGACAGCTCGAATTACTCAGTATTTGTTCCACTAAAAGAATTAACAAACAACCAAAGTCCAACTCTTTTGTCAAGCAAACAATAAGACAATCAGTAGTTTGAAATAATGTACAAACTTGAATGATTATCATTTAAACACATTAGTTTCATGCTATCCAACTGAGATAATCAATGCGACCGATTAGGCATGTAGCAAAACTAGTGAGTTAATTAACATTTAGCATCATACAAGATCACATACTTTCTGTAATTCCGTGTAGCACTTTGCACCCTTCTCAAACTCCAAATCAAACCTCCTTCTCCACTCTGCAGATTCATCCATAGCTTCTTTGTTAGCAAGATCAAATTGTTTCCTACAAAAAGACAATGACATTGTAGTTCCACCACTCACACTAAAACATCTATGCAAACTTGATTTTTCTACGGTCTAGAGTTGCACATAAGCACAGTGGAATCCATGTATACACAGATAATGCATGTAATTCAACATAAACCGTAAATAAACATCATATGCAAAGCTAGTTTCAATTAACACCGAAGGAATTCACAGAGGCGGTCCGATTACTCGTAAATTGAGTGATGATCGAGCAGAAAATCAGAAAGCGAATGGAGAAAATTAAAAACAAAAATTAGGGGAAAAAAATACCTGAGTATGTGGGAATCGTTAGAAGAGATGCGATAATCGATGGTCCAGAGGCGGAAGTGAAGGGCGATTCCGAGTAGCATTATGAGCCCTAGAAACATGAATATTTGGCGCCTCTTGGTTCTACCCATTTTCAATTTCACCAGATTTTCAATTGCCTTGCCTTGCCTTGGCTTATGGTTTAAACTTTAACCCTTCAATTTTACCCCCTTCATAAACCCCTATCCCTATCTACCTACCCTACCCTACCCTACTTTTTTACTTTTCACCACTTCTATTTTACTGCATTATACATGTATTTTTTTTTTTTAAAGAATAATTGCTTTTCTAACTTTAATTTTAAGTTCCAGTCTGTTGAAGAGGTGACCCTTTTTTTTCCTTTTTCTCATAACGTGAATAAAAAATTCTTTTATCACTCTCTTTGTTTAAAATAATCACACATTTTATAAGGTTTTAAAAAAAATCTTTTAATTAACTTTATTAATTTTTAGAGAGTAATATTATATTTTTTAAATTTTTATAATAAAAAGTTATATTTAATTAATGAAAAGTGATACTGTTATAATTATTTAAAAGATGTAAAATAGTCTCATGTCTCACGCAAAACTTATCTAAATTATAGTAAGTTATATATATTAAGAAGTGTGTATTTTTTTTAATACAGATATATTCGAAGTTATAATATTAATGTAACGGTTCCAGTAAAATTCATTGTGCAATGAAAAAAATGGAGATCATTAAATTTATTATGGGAAAATGATGTAGTAGTACATTATTTTAAATCTAAAATATCTTAAATTTATCAAAATTTTCATTATGGGCCGTTCTTGAATTCAAATTAAAGGCCTCTAAAGCCAGCACTGCTCAAGCTCAAATGGGCCATTACGAAATAGCCTCAATCATTACATAAAAATAATTAAATGGAAAATTGCGTATTTAAGCAATTAATTAATTAATTAGCTAATTAATAATTATATGTAAAACATTGCTGACCATGCACTCAGTACTTTTTCAAGGTGGCCATCATTCTGATCCTAGCAAGATTATAAGTACACACCCCACTTACCAAAGTAAATTGATATCCTCCATATATTCATTCTTTGGGTACACATTATTTTCAAAAAAGAATTTATTTGCAAGTGACATCCACTCAATGATTAACATTGCATTTATAGTGTTTCTTGATCACTACTTTCTTATATAGCGGCAATAATTAATTGGGGAGCTTTGAAATATCTATTTCATATAAACAAGTGTCTTTTGATTTAATTCAAAAGCCCTAATTATTTATTCATAGAAATAAAGTTAAGTAATGACATGAAATTGTGGAGATTGTTGTTTTTGGAGTTAGATTGGTTGGGAATTGGAATCTAGAGAGACAGCCCTAGTTTTGATTTGGTACTAGGTTGTCTGCCATGATGGAGGCAATTAACCTCATCTTGTGCAAAAGTTTGTTTTAAAAGAACTTGAGATTAATTGTATAAATTAAACTTTATGCTTATTTTATTTTTATTTTATTACTTTTCTCCTATCCATTGTTCTGTTGTAATAAATATCTTTCCAATATATATAAAGAAAAATGCTTACTTTAAACAAATGTTTCATTCTTGATTTGAAAAATGAAAAACATTATTGTTAAGGGTAGGAATATGGGTCATATCCGACTCGTTTAAGAATGACCCACATTGTGCTCGGAAATGATGCAAGGAGTCTAGAATATACGACCTTCGTCTGTTTATAAAGGTGTAATTTATTTTATGGCGTAAATCGATTTCATGTACAGAGTTTATGTTGTTATTTCGATTTAAAATAAATTAATTCTTTTTTTATGTATTGGTTTAAAGGGTATCGTTACATTTTTTTAAAAAAAAATATCTACCCATAATTCACCACTTTCTACTAATATAATTACACATTGTACATAAAATAACAATACTTCTTCGTCTACGTGTTTAATAATAATGATATTTTCAAAGATTGATGGAGGGAGTATACAATTTCATTCCAAATATGATGGCCATTCGTGGTACCTTATGTGGCCCATTCAAGTCCAGACGACTATTAGGTGGCAATGCATAGGATACTTTTAAAGTTATTTTTCGTGCAATTTTTGCCAAACTTATTCCTCTGCATTCCATATAAGCTACTCTAGAGTCTAGCTAGCTCATTCAACTTTACATGTATACTTAAAAAGAAAATTTTGTCTAAGTTCATTTTCGATTTTTTTTTAAAGTATAAATTTAAAATTTTGTAATTTATTTTTTATTTGGAATCAAATTACATAAATTTTACTTATCTATTACTTCCTCCGTCCCATAGCAAGAGACTCTTTTTTTCATTTTGGTCGTCCCACCCAAAGGGTTCTCTTTCTTTTTTTAAACATATGGGACTCACTCATCCCCTCTAATACAATTAAAACATGGGGCCCATACTCCAACTAATACAACTACCCACTACACATTAAATAATAATACTCCTTAATCCACATGCCAAAAAGCAAAAACTATCCTTGCCGTGGAACGGAGGGAGTACATAACATCACATTCTACACCGTCACACATATTACTCTTTATTTCTTACATATTATTTAAAATTTACCGTATTTAATAAAAAAAAACATAAATTACACTATTATTGGATTTATAAATACACCTAATACTAAATATATCTTTCTTATTTATGATAAACTCAAAACAAACATCACCCTAATGAATAAGTAAATTTTACCCCATCCTTCATCAAGATATACCCATTTGATTTGTTCATGCAAATTAAAAAGATATTATTATTTTATATAAAGTGTATAATAATTTTAGTGATAAGTGGTTAGTCATGTATGGAATCCTTATTTCTATAACGAAAAAATAATTACCTTTAGAATGATGTCTAAAATAATGAAATTGGTATTTATTGACGAACGAGAGAAGTATGTAATTCCATAAAGCATAATGTAGGTGTCCTTTTTCAAAAAAATATTATTCTTTAAAATATTTAGTGTTATTCTTAAAAAAAATTATGACCTATTGAGAACAGTAACTATTTTATAATTCAAAAGATTATAAATTAGAGTGGGGGCATACACGTATTTGCATTTGACATAATGTCACTTGTACTAACTTTAACTTCATATATTACTTTTTATTTTGATCAGTACTAATTTCAATTTCACATTTTCATAAAAGAAAAAATACGTAATTAATATTCATCACACTTTCAATTCTTCCATTGTCTTTTTAGCATATATATACATCATACTTTATCATTTACAGAGTATTTATTATTTATCATACTATCCAAAAAAATTAATTAAAATGTATTTTTTTTATTTGCTTACGGATAGTAAATGAGAAGATAAAAATGAGAGTATTTATTATTTATCATACTACCCAAAAAAAAATTAATCAAAATGTAAATTTTTTTTTAATTTGCTTACGGATAGTAAATGAGAAGATAAAAATGAGATGAAATGAATGAAATCGAATGGAGTAAGAAAATAGGTTTTTTTGAGATTGAAAAAAAAATAAAATATACAACTATCCACTATAAATAAAATAATAATACTTCTTAATCTATGCATAAAAAGCAAACGATCACCTCTCGGTGGTAAGAATGGAGTACTTGGTTATGGATAAGATTGGTGTGAAATCGTCTCACGAAAGTAAAATAATAATACTTCTTAATCTATGCATAAAAAGCAAACGATCACCTCTCGGTGGTAAGAATGGAGTACTTGGTTATGGATAAGATTGGTGTGAAATCGTCTCACGAAAGTCATTCTGTGAGTAGATAAAAAGTGATAATATTTTTAATGAAAATGATAATAATGTAGTGAACTATTTCATAAATAATTTATAATATAAATGAAAAGTTATACTAATATTTAAAAGAAAAGTGATAAAATTTTTAATAAAATAATGATAACTTATTACAAAAGCGTAACATAATCTTAATGTGAAAGGAGTATGAATCTTCTGTGTAACTTTGATGTAAAATTTTTTGTGTCACTCATTTGAATGAATAACAAATAAGAGAGAAAATGGATAATATACTCTAAGTCAACCCCTAAACCCTAACTAGGGACAAGAGATTTGATTTATTCATCTCGCTATAAGTCACTTTATAAGGAGATGTTATAGAAAATTATCACATCAAAATATCACATGATATCATGTCACTTGAGGAGGCCTCATCCAAAATTACGCCTTTATTTATTAGGGAGTAATATTAGTACACCTGGTATCATAGGTGGGTTTTTTCTTTAAAAAAGAAAATTTGATATTTTTAAAGCAATTATTCAAAATGGTAAAATAAAATAGTGTTATAATTATAATGCTTAAGCATCCCATCAATGTAGTTATTTTCTTGGAGGCCATCATCATCTTCATGGAACTATCTAGCCTAGCTAGTTCACTGTTGTGTGAAGGAGTTTAATACTACTAATTCTTGTTGTTCTTACTGTACGGTCGGTCGAACACAAGGATTGCCATGAAAATTATTACATCTCGATAATAGAAATATTTATATAAATCGAGTTCATATATACATTTTAATTTATTGATTGTTTTTTAATGCATTAAAAATTCTATTTAGAAAATTAAGTGCTCCATCCGTCCCATTTCAATATTTACATATTTTTATTTTGCGCGTCCCATTTCAATGTTTACGTTTCCCTTTTTGGAATATGGGATCCACCTAAAATAATTAATATATCACCACGAACCTCACATCCAACACTAATACACCTACTCAATTTGCATTAAATATTATATCTTTCCACCCACTATCTATTAAAATATTATACTCCTTAATCAACGTGCAAAAAGCAAACATCAACACTGAAACAGGATGAAGGGAGTATTACTTTTATAAATAAAAAATATTACTCTTAAAATTCGTGCATCAAAATATGCTCCCTCCATACACAACTGAAAGTTATTCATTTTGTTATATTGGATGTCTCATTCAAAAGTCCTCATTTTTCACTTTTAGTAAAAAGACACCACATATGATCCACCACTCACTATTAATATAACTACCCACTACACATAAAATAATAATACTTCTTAATTTACATGAAAAAAATACCATAGAACAAATTTTCAAAAACATGATATCCAGCGGGCCGGGCTGGGCTATTAATAAAAATGGTCCAAATCAAAGTGTATTGTGTGTATATATGGTCCATACATAGACCCACAATAACGCCGTCATCCACATTTTATCAAAGTGGCCACGTGATTGTGATGTCATTATGAAGTTGGTAATAGTACGTTAACAATTTTATTTTGAGTGAGGCTTGCGTGCACCCGGGCGCACGGAACACATTCCGTGCGCCTTTAGAAATTTTGTATTATGGGTAAGGGCACATTAATTTGGTCTAAAGGGTATACACTTTAATTACTAAAAGGTACACAATTTTGTTCTAAAGGGTATACACTTTTCATTAATATTTTTCTTTCTTTAGAAAATAAAGGGTACACATTTTTATACTAAAGGGTATACAATTTAACACAAAATTCTAAAGGCGCACGGAGTGTTGTTCGTGCGCCCAGATTTTTCTTTAGAAAATAAAGGGTACACATCTGTATACTAAAAGGTATACAATTTAGCACAAATTTCTAAAGGCGCACGGAAAGTGTTCCGTGCGCCCGGGTGCACAGGAGCTTTTGCCTTTTATTTTATTTTATTTTTTCTATATCTACTTTTTTTTTTACTGGTATAAAATTTAGGAGTGGGCATGCGTGCGCCCGGGCGCATGGCCGTGTGTCTTTAGAATTTAGTATTATGAATAAGGGTACATTATTTTGTTCTAAATGATATACATTTTAATTAATAAGGGTACACCATTTTGTTCTAAAGAGTATATATTTTTCATTAATATTTTTTATATTTTTTCAGAAAATAAAGGTACACATTCATTAATATTTTTAATATTTTTTCAGAAAATAAAGGGTACACATCTTTATACTAAAGGGTATATAATTTAACACAAAATTCTAAAAGCATACGGAGTGTGCTTCCGTGCGCCCGGGGATATAAATTCATTGTATATAAGTATATGACATAATACAATCGATAAATATTCATCTATAGTGAATTTTTTTTACCTCCATTGCAATCTTTATACTATTTTTTTCTTTATTAAATCATGTCATCAATTTATGATCCTGTGTCTGAAATTACTATGCAAAAGGAGACTTGGCGAATTAAAGTTAAATGTTTGAGGCTTTGAATATCATACCTGTTAGCAATTGGATCGTGTGGTTCAACGTGATCCGTTTAGGAATTCAGGCAAACAATCAGCGGAAGCAATTAAATGTGTTTACCGTACTTCTGGAAGTTTTTGCCAAAATTTAGAGCCTTACTTGGCTGTGGTCAGGTCACCGGGTGATCCTCTCACATGGAGTGTGCAATGGCCAATTCGTGGTCAACCAAAAATTGCCCTAAAATGTATCTAAGATTGTTTATCAAATGAAATCATAAAATATACTATTCCCTTCGTATTGAGAATACTTGCATACAATTTATTTTAGTCTATTCCAAAAATAATTACACACTCTAAAAATGAAACAATACACAATATCAATAATTTTACAATATATTACAAAATATCACATACTTTTTAAATACAATCTAGTCAAAATTAGTTATATTATACATTTTATTCTATCCAATTATCTAAAATACTCTTTCTCTATCTTATATGATTACAAAAAAAAATTACTTTGGAAGGGAGGAAATTAAATATCATTTTTCTTATTAAGTATTACGTTTTATTAAAAAATACACCATTTTATTTAATTTATAAATTATTTCGTGTGATGTATCATTATACCTAAGATGGAATACAATATCAAAATAAATAATGCATTATATTTTTGTTTTAACATGAAACTCATAATATCATGAAAACTTATTTATAAATTTATTATTGGATTCGCTATAGAGCTGACAATCCAAATAGTTTATTCACTGCAATTGATAAACTCATCAAATTTGATCTCATAAAACTAATATAACAGCTTGGTTCAAATTGAACCTTCGAATTGACAATACATGTCAATAAATAGATCAAATATCATGATGGGATTAAAAATGATTAATGAATAATGAATGATTATTGAATCAATATATAAAAACAATTGAAATTTTGTATTCACATTAGCAACCCTCAATATTGGCTTAATTATCACAACTATGGAAAGAGGGTTAATGTGTTAGTATGTATCATTATGATTAAAAATTGTTTATACATATATTGGGTCAAATACAATCAAAATTTAAAATGTAGAGTATTCTGTATATTATGCCAAAAAAAATCATACTTATTGTATAACGCTTCAAAAAATGATAATAATAATTTTATTGATAAGAAGTTTACGATTTTTTTTTTTTACTAATTTTATTGACGTGAAGGATATTGTAGTATTTTTAAGTAATAAATAAATTATAAAGTATGTTATGTGTATTAGGTAAAAGTTGGAAGTTTTAAGGTGGCAGATTGTTGTAATGTTTAATGTAAAACGGATGAAAACGAAAAGTATAAAATTTGATTTGGAACGGGTAGAGTATTTTTAAATCAAAATATACAAATGCATTATATATTTTAAGAAATTGCCTCTCGTTCGTCCTGCGCACAAGGTGTTTAAGGGTATAATATTTTATTTTAAATGGTATATTTGACTTTAATTATACGAATGTTATTTTTTCAGAGGAGGAGCCTTTAAAAATATGAATGATATTAATCTTTCAATAAGAAAAATATAATTTTTCAAAAAATTAAAGGTACGAAGTGTAATACTCATGGTCAATCCTTATATCCATTTTAATTATTTAATAAAAACTTTTTGCCTTTAAAAAAAATAAATAAATAAAATAGTAGTATTTGTGAAATACGAAGATAACTAAACAAGTTATTCCACAAACTTCTCATTCTTACCCACCTAATACATGAGTCTACTTTTCATTTGTTCTTAATCTTGATAATTACTACCTTTAATTAATTGGAATTTGAGTAGAGATGAAAGCTTGAGGTGCTTTAGATAAATTTTTTAACAAGTTTAAACTTTAGAGTCGATCTATAGGGTGTAAAGCTCTAATTTAAAATAAAAATCTTGTTTAATTTAACCACCCTAAATTAGTACATCTACAATTTGGATACCTATATACTATCAAATCAAAATATAATTACTACCCATTGTTGGTTCCAATTTCAACACGTAACCGATTTTAAAGATGGATATTTTGGTGTACAAGTGTCAGCTGTCACGAATAAATGAATAAATACAACTGTCAAAAATATATAAAATCAAAAGTCAAAATATTCTGTGTGTATCATTTTAATATTGTGGTTAAAATTAAATGATTCAATTAATTAGTACGATATTATTATTATTTCATATTTGTATATTTATTTATAACTTACTCCCTCCAACCCCAAAGCAATCCAAGATACAACATTTTATTTTTAAAAATATATATTTTTATTAAATTTTTTTTTCAAAAAATAAAAGATACACATCCTTATATCGACCCTTTAATACTAAAGGTATGTTGGCGCATGAGCACACAAATGGTAACCATCCAAATTTCCTTGGTAATAATAAAAGAAAGGTGAAAGTTTATTGGAATGGTGAATATATACTACCTAATCTTTTAGGTAGATTTGTGTGAGATTATTTAACTGTAAAACTATTTTACATTTTTATAATTAATTATAATTTTTTATTAAAAATATTATTACTTTTATTTTAATATGTTATAACTTTTTATTTATTTTTATTTATACTATAAATTATTCCTGAAACAATTCACAAAACTATTAATATTTTTTATCGATTGAGTATTACTACTTTTCATTATTTCTTCGCATCTCACGGAAGTCTTTATTTTTATTTTTAGAGTTTATTACATTATTTAATCTATTAGAGTTTTATCGACAGTCCATTTAAAAGTAAATAGGTTAAATGAGATGCATGAATGGATAATCCATCCACGGACGGCATAATATCAATTACTTAAATAAATAAGAAAAAAAATGTGACAAATTATACTATGGTTTTCTTAATTGATTAGTCTATGAGCTATTTCATATTCTAATTTGGAAGCAAGTAAATTACTTTTAAATCCTGATCATTGAATTAATAGACTTTTAGCCTTTCATTACAACGTGAATAAATACTCAATATTCTCTTAATTTTAAAAAGAGTCCCTTTAAAAAAAAAAAAGGAGTTATTTTAAGCTATAGCTAGAAAACATGTTTTGTAGAAGGTAAAATGTTACGACTTATGTGAAAAATGATACGAAGGTAAAATGTTACGTGAACCCTGACACACAGAAGCTAGTGCGTTCATATTTAATTCATACTTTTTCAATCTCGCAAAAAAGAGTTACATATTACACTAAAAAAAATTATTTTTTATCAACAGAATATTCCGTTAGTAAAAGTTTTAATTTCATTATTAGAATGGCTTACCAACGGATTAACAACGAAATTCATTGGTAAAGTGGTGGTTGGTAAATTATTAGCAATGAAAAATCAATTTTGTTGGTAAATATTTCATTGATAATCCGTTGCTAATAATTTCGTTGCTATTTTATATAATGATTCACTTACTAATCCGTTGGTATTTACCAATTGATTAAATTCCGTTGCTTAAATAGAGAATAAATCCGTTGGCATTTTGTTGCTAAAACAAAAATGTCATTTTTGTTGCTAATACATTCGTAATTACCAACGGATTGAATTCCTTTGATAAATTCAATTACTAAAAAAATATTTTTTTTGATGATAATACTATTAATTAGCGTTCATAAAAAGAGTTACATTATCCTGGAGAAACCCATAAAACACAATTAATATATTCCCTATATCCCTTGAATATCATTAACTCTTTTTTTATTTGTTCCTCCTACATAATTGTTCATCTCCCAATAAAAGAAATATTATTTCAATCTAACACCTAAAAAAGTACACATTAATTTTTAAAATGTCATCCACTCTTTCCACATATAACATACTTTATATTTTATCTATTACCTAAAAATACCAAATTATAAAAAAAAATCAATAAAGGTAGCAAAAAAATACTATAATATTATCAATAAAGGTAGCAAAAAATACTATAATATTTTCTTAATATCCATGGTACAGTAAAGTGAACGATTTTGAAAGACGGAGGGAGTACTTTATCTTTATGAGTCCACGCACAATACTAATACAATTATTGAACTATCCATTATATATTAAAATATCTCATCTCTTAACTCACTAGACATTAAAATATTATATTATTTCTTAATTTTTGTACAAACAATAAAAAACGTGAAGTACACTAATGAATAAAAAAATAAGTATACAATTTTAACGAATTTTAGTTAGTTTTTTTTTTAATAAACTACTCTTAAACATAAAAATATATTATATAGTACTCGTATTTATTAAGAGTTACTCTCTTGTGATGGATATATGTGAGACAAGTTTTTTATTATTAAAGTATGATTGTTATATAAGTAAAGTATATTTATTGAGTTTATATTTATAGTGAATTATACTATAACATCATCAAAACATTTAATTAATTATTCATTGTACTTAAAAAAAATATATTTTACCTCTCTATATATATATATATTACATTAAAATTAAGTCAAGTTGTCTCATAACTCGTCAAACAAAACACTTTGGTTTTCTTATAACCACATAAAACTAACTCTCAAATTTCATGGTATACCAATTTTTTTAAAAATAAGTCGAGCAATAAATATGTTGGGGAGTAAATAAAAAAAGTGGTTGTCTATTGGGTATTGCGGCTGCTAGCAGTTTAGGCAAACCTAGTATATCACCAACTCTACTTCAGATATATATATTTCTCTCCCCCACACACACTCTCTCACACACACACACACACACACACTGGTTTTTTCTCTGCCTATAAACCCTTGTTCATTTCTGCACATAAGATCATATACACTTCATCCCTCCCTCCTCTTCTTTCCAGTTACTTCCTTTTTTTCAATCGGATCTAATACGGTCTGATTATTATGGATCGGATCCTAAATTCCTGCCCTGTAACTATCATCATCACTTTGGAAAACAATCCTACTTCAATTTCCTCGTCTGTTGATTGGAGATCCATTAATCACCATCTCTTGTTACTCTCCACTTCTCATACTCCCTCTAGGGTTTCTGAATTATTCTCATCAGGGTTGTTTTTATTGCTTATGAACAACGGGCGAATCGATCCGTCGGAAAAAAAGTCGGTGTTTGCAAGTGCAGTATCATCGAGATTCACATTAAGTCAGGCCCTGAACTCAGGAGGCTGAGCTACGATGAGAATCTTGATGATGCTGCATTAGCAAATACCGACTCATTGTACAACGGTAAATATATATTTTTTTTTTTACGGTGAGGTTAAAATGATGAATATTTAATTTTGTCAGGAGGAGTACCACGGTTGCAAGGTATGCATCTGATCTTGTGTTTAAAGATCTCACTTTACACCTTATTAAATCTCTGTCAAATCTTTTTTTGGAATATATATATATGGTTGTCATGATAAATATGTTCTCATTTACTAATTTAATTAGTGTTAGGGTGATTTGATTAAATATTAAATAATACATCTCTAACATGATATCAGAGCTCATTATTAACAATAGTTAATAAAGGTTCAGGGTTCGAATCTCAGGCTTGAGGCAAAATTTTCCCATCTGCATGTGAGGGGGCGTGTTAGAGCATCTCTTCTTTGATTGGATTCTATATTCAATTACGAGAATGATAATATATGTAAAAACAACCGTATGTAACTGTTAGATTTTTTATTTTTTTCTTCTAGTAAATGTAATTAATATTGTAAATAATTACAAAGAATATGGAGTAACACACACCTTCAATTTTTTTAGATCTAGAGATTACAAGAACAGAGATGTCAAGAAGGCCATCCATACAAGACAGATGGCAAGAGCATAAGATGTCAAGAAGGTCATCCACACAAGACGGAGGCTAAGTTCTATAGAAAGAACGAGCATTTCTGGTAATACAATGTGCTAAATCCACACAAGACATAGAGAAAGAAAGAGCATTTCTTGCGCTAATTGGTACTACCCAGCATAAGGGCTACAGAAAGAATGAGCATCTCTAACAATAAGATGTGCTAATAGGTTTGAACTACGATTTTGGTTACTAATGTCATATGATATAAAGTCGATATGAAGCTGCAATTAATTTCTTGAAATTGTAGTAATAATTCAATAGGGTGATATTATTTTAATTCAAGTATTTAACTCTTTTAACTTCCAACATATTTACCTCAATTCAGGCTAGTAATACTATTCATTTGGAACATCTTGAATTGAGTACTGGAGAATTGACTCATGGACAGTTCTGTGGGTATATATTAACCCTTTTCAGCAATTTATTGTACTTGAATTAAATGTTCATCATTTACCCAAATATTATTATTGCCAAAAAAAACATAGTAACAAGTTCCAGCATTACTGAAGGATTTGACGGTGCATGTAATTAAAATAGATAGTCCCCAATTTTATTATTGGTGATTTAATTCTGCATTCCAAAACGACCAATTTTATTTGAAACATCGAATCTACCATCATTTAAGTATTTCCTTTCTATAACAATTTGTTACCAAGTGATTAAAATTTAATTTACGTCTATGATTCATAATATTTATTAACGTCTATGATTAAGATTAAGATTATAATCTGTTATCAATCTATTATTATAATACAAATTTCCTGAACACCTGTGTGACTCTTGAATACAAATAAAATAACCTCAATTTTACTTGATAAAAAAACAGAAATCATGGAAGATATTTCTTCCTCTCCATCAGAGATTCCCCAGCTATCTCGAGCAAAAATCATGGAAGACAAATAACGGTGTTTGATTGGATAAAAAATGAGAAATATACATGAGTATCATCTTTACCAATTAATTTTTACACCGAAAGTAGCACAACATATATATCTGAGAGAGGAGTAGAGAATTCTAATCATTATTTTTAGATACTTTTTGAAATCTATACCTGGTAAGTTTAACGATATAAAAGAGGTATATATTTCATAATTATTGCATTTAATAAAATTATTTTTAATAATTTCTTTTTATATATTTTTGTTATTAAACTTTTTATGTATTCCCACCTGGGCTGGCTATTGGGCACTTCACTTAAGTGAGGGGGAAGGGGAAGTAAGGGTGATAGGTGTACTAACTATACTAACAACTAACATTCACCCGATAAAAAAAATAAAAAAAAACTTTTTATGTATTGAATATTATTGATGTATTTTAGAGTATTTGATATTTACTAAAACATTCTCTTTATTTTTAAATATACATATTTTTTCACTATTTTAGTCCATGCACGTATTACGCAAATTTTTGTAATAGTTAAGTATAATTAAAAAAGTTTAATAGATTTATAAACCATTATGCAACTTCTTAAATAAAATTATGTGGCCTTTCGTGATGGCCATTATATAACCTCAATTTTTATTAATTCGACAAGATGATTCTGTGAAGATCTCTTTTGTTTGAACATATATAACATGCTTCAATTTTACACAACACATGCATATGATCATGTACATGTGCAAATATGCTTAATTATTCACACATAGTAAAAATAAATTAACAATGGGTTAATTGACTTTTACATGATCATTAATCTAGTCATTAGTTCTAATGAATTCTTAGGTTAAAAGGGATTTCCACATGGAGCATAAGTTGCAGGACATAATTTAGATATTTATGGATGTATAATTGGATGTATAGTGCACCATTGGAAGGAGGATTACTCTTTAAAATATCGAATGGTACCCTTTAAAATACATAGGAATTACTTTATTTGGAATAGTTCATTAACAAGGGTAATATTACTCTTTAGTAAGAGTAATACTTCATTATTTTAAAAGATAATATTTTATTATAACAAAAGTATCCTCAATTCCACTATAAAAGCTTTTCAATTCTAGTTTTTGCCTTTAGATATACTTTGATTTTGCCTAGATATAGTTTTGCTTTCCGTACCTATCAATTTAGTACATCTAACTTTAATAAAATTTTAATTAAAACATGAGTTTGACAACAATATTGTGTAAAATGCAATAATATGAGGTTTATTAATTTAAATTCGGTTCAGATTTCATGTGTCATTTAATTATATATATCATTTTTTATGTTACACTGTTGGATGGATGACACGTAGAAGAGAGAGAAAAATTATACCCTAAAAAGAAAGACATATTATACTGTGCACCCGGGTGCTAGGGTGCACCCACTTTCAAAAACATATATAAATATAAACAAAAACATATACAATTATGAATAAAAATGTATACAATTTAATTCTTAGTTTTTTTAATGAAAAATTGAGTGTAAAAAAATATACAATTATTAAAAAATATGTATACACTATTGAATAAAAAGTTATACACATATGGATGCTAGTTTTTTTAATGAAAAATTTAGTGTGAAAAAAGTATACAATTATTAAGAAACACGTATACAAAAGAAAATAACATATATACAAAATAGAATAAAAGATTATACACATATGGGTGCACCCTTGCACCCGGGTGCACCTAATATCAACTCAAAAAGAAATGTTTAAAACCTAAGGCAATTATTGAATTTCTTAGCCCTCTCACATATCAATCATATTATTTGTGGCATAGAAGATGATATACGAAAATAGCGTAGATAATTCAGTGTGATTTAAATATACAATACTCCTCTTATTCAATTGGCTTTAATACGGCTTACAATTTGTTTCACATAAATATCGTCTCACCAAAAGGTAATAATTAATTTGTAATTTAGAAAAGCAATAATTTATTCAGCAAAATGATAATAATTTCTAATTCGAATCTATGAATACAACCTCGAGAAATAAGATTATCTTCGAGGCGTGGAGGTTGAATTCTAATAGAGAATAGATTGTGGAGTTGGAGTAAGGCTAAATTCCCAAATGATTTGGAGCTTAGTTCTAGTTCTTGGTTTGTAATACATTTGGAGACAGTTGGAATTATATATACTTGAAGTAGACATACTCTCTCCATCCCACAAAAAATTGCACCTCAAATTCCGGCACGAAAATTAAGAAAGTGGTAGTTTTTAGTGGTAAAATGATATTTTTTGTAATAAATAAATGATAAAGTATGTTAGGTAGAGATGATTTTTTTATAAATAAAGTATATGGGGAAAGGTGGTTATTTTTTACTTTTTGCTTTTTTTGGAATGTGCAAACTTTTGTGAGACAACCCAAAAATGAAAAGTGTGTCATCTAAAAGGAGATGGAGGGAATACATTGTAAGTTGGCACTTCTGGTACCTGTACTTTCCATTTTCTTTAATTTAATGAAAAGTGAGGCTCCTGTGCACCCGGGCACACGGGGCCTTTGCAATTTTCATGCCCCTTTTCAATTTAAACCCCTAGCAATACATATGTTTAAATAGAATATAGAGGGAGATAGTTGTGTTCACATGTGGATACAGAGTATCCCTCTGTGTCCCGGTAGCGCAGGAGCTTTTGCCTTTAATGAATTTCTTTTCCCAATAAAAAAAATGAATACAACCTCGTATTCTTAAAACTGTGGGCAAATTTGGTGGTTATGTATATTTTAGTAATGGCCAGGTTTTTGATTACTTCCACACAGATTTTGTGGATAATCTTGTCTGGTATATTAATTCGTATATATAATACACGAATTAATTCTGTCACCTTAATTTATCAATTATTAGTATAAAATTTGTCTGTATTCCTCTATAATTTGAGTGAATTAAAATTAATTAAATTGAGAAGCCACATGCTTGCCAGCTTCATAGTTCATACTAATAGATTAATAATGCCAAACTATTGTTGTTTGAATTCTGACAGTTTCGTATGTTAAGGATTAATTACTTCTCGATTTACACATGCTGCTAATAATTTTGATTTTTTTTTAAGACTAAGTAAATATATTATGTGTATATATATGAATATTCATGTAAAACAATTTAATGGGTAGATTTACGCATCTATTCGTATTTCGTAACGTTGTGTATGGCGTCAGAATTCATCTTATTTAATTTTGTGAATTTGAGATACTCTCAGGAAAATTTTATGGTACTGAATGAATTAACGTTTTGAGTTATGTTTAATTAACCATTCTATGGGTGCTTGCAATAATGGATATAATATTTTAATGGATATAGATTAATAGGTATAATATTTACATATAGTTTGATTATAAATTAATGAAATTAATTTGAAAATGTCAAAAACAATGAATAAGTATGACTGTTGACGCAATTCTTTATTAGTTTTAGGGAATATTATAACTCATCCCCTAGTTGTGATCAAACGGCTCCTTGCTTTTAACTAACAAGCTTAGAAGAAAATTAAGTTCGATTAAATGCAATTATTGTGTAAACTTATTTGTTTTTAGTAAAATTTTAAAGATTTTTTTTACTCCCTAAATATGTAGTGAGCAGTTGTATTAATATTGTATGTGACTTATAAAAATACATTAATTATCTTATGTAGTTTTAGCTTAATCTAAAGAGAAGTATAACTCTTATCTAAAACAAATTAAAATGACAAGGGAGTATAACATGTACTTTTCTCACAAATAAAGCCTATTCATGACCCAAATTTGGGCCAGGCCTAGCCCAAGGTAGGTAGCTACTGTATTGGAAATAGGGCTAAAGCCCAGATGATTTACTGCAAGCATTATTACTACTCACTATTTAAAACAAAAATGTTTTAGAAAAAAAAATCCGGGAAAATAATTATTTCTATTTTTAGAAACTATCCACTCCCTCTCCCTCTGACTGTATAAATTCAAAAAAAATCTGCAGGCAGAGAGCCAAGAGCTCTATCATTGCAAATCTCCATGTCCAACCTTAAATTCTACAATACTGTGAAGCAAGTTTTTAGTCCTGTTTCTGTTTCAAGACCCAATCAACGGACTGCAAAATTGATTGTGGAAGCCCTAATTAAATCGACATCAAACCCTCTCCGTATTCCGCCATTTCTCCTTTCGAATTTTAATCCCACTGTAACGCACCTTGTTCTCTCCAACCCTAAACTTCCTGTCTCTTCTTGCTTGCGTTTCTTCAAGTTTCTGCAAACCAACCAATCTGTTGTTCCTCTAAAACTCGATCTTGAATCCCATGTCAATCTTATTTTGCGGCTATTTGGTGTCAAAAGATTTGCGGAGGCCAAGAATATTTTTAATGCTGCTGTTGTGGATGGGATTCTTCCATGCCCGCTTCCAGAAATCGCTGCATTAGTGGGTGTGGAATCCGAATTAAAGGCCAAGTTTTTTGATATGTTGTTTAGGGTTTATGCTGATTGTAGAAAGTTTGACGAGGGCTTGGAGGTATTTGAGTATATGGTGAGTAATGGATTTGTGATTGATGAGCGTTCTTGCATGGTTTATCTGATTGCCTTCAGGAACTGCAACCATTTTGAGTCACTCTGTGGATTCTTTCAAAGGATGGTGGACAGCAATGTGATGATCTCAGTTTATGCATTGACACTGGTGATGAACGAATTGTGCAAGAGAAATGAGGTTGAGAAAGCACGGATAATGATGAACAGTTTGGTTGATAAAGGGATTAAACCAAATGTGTATACTTTTAACACGTTGATCGATGCTTATCTAAAGAAATCAGATAGTAAGGGAGTAGAACAAGTGTTTGCATCCATGGAGAGAGGTGGGGTGGAGTTCAATGTGGCTACTTATTCTCTTTTGATGCAGTATCGTTCGAGATTTTTCAAGATTGAAAATGCGGTGAAGGTGTTCGATGAAATGACTGAGAAGAGTGTGGCAGCAGATATTCATGTGTACACTATAATGATTAGTTTATACAATAGATTGGGTGATGTTAAAGGTGCATTTGCATTGTTTGATGAGTTGGTAGAGAAGGGTCTCGAACCGAACGAGTATACTTATGGTTCTTTGTTACATGGGGTGTGCAAAACAGGGAACATGGATGCAACTATGTTGTTGCTCGATGAGATGCGGAGAAAAGGAATAGACTCAAATCGTGTGATTTTCAACACGTTGATGGATGGTTACTGTAAGCAGGGCATGATGGATGAAGCTTGGAGATTGCAGGGTGTTATGGAGAAGAAAGGACTCGAAGCTGATGTATATGCTTACAACATGATTGCTAATGGTTTGTGCAAGCTTAAACGGCACGAAGAAGCGAAGAATCTGCTGTTCTCGATGGTGGAGAAGGGCGTGGCACTAAATACGTTTGCTTACACTACACTGATTGATATATACAGCAAGGAAGGTGATCTGGTAGAAGCCCGGAAATTGCTCGATGACATGGAGAAAAAAGGAGAGGAACCGAGTAATGTGACGTACAATGCTTTGATCAATGGGTATTGTAAAAAGGGGGAGATCAAGAAAGCACGCAAGTTGAGGAGGAGAATGGAAGCTAATGAGGTGATGCCAGATACGTATACGTACACGTCCCTTGTACAAGGGGAATGTATTGCTGGAAACATAGACGAGGCTCTGAAGCTCTTCGAAGAGATGCAAACGAAGGCCATCGTTCCAAATGTGGTCACTTACTCTGTGTTGATATCGGGGCTGTCCAAAGTGGGACGATCGACGGAAGCCTTTGAATTGTTTTATAAGATGAAAGAGGCAGGCATTACACCTGATGACACTGTGTACTCTTCTCTAGTGGGAAGCCTTCATGGTGATAATACAATGCATTGCTAGATGAAGTATTACAAATGATGTTTCCTTATTCTAAATTCTGAAAATAATATTGGAATTTGTAATAGTTGACATTCAGTGGCAAAGCTTTAATAAAAAAAACAAAAGAATGCCAGTTATATGTACATTCCCAATAGTGGCCTAACTTGCATCATGAATCACATTATGAACAAAGTTTACAGACTACAGCTTCCATGGCTTATATGAGCATCTCTGCATAAGCTTCTAGACCTTGGCTGTTAAGACACTGTTTCAGCTTGTACATTGCTCGACTTTCCAGTTGTCTAACCCTCTCCTTTGATAACCCGAAAAGAGCACCAATTTCAGAAAGAGATTTAAGTTTCCCACTTCCAATTCCAAATCTTAATCGAATGATTTTCCTCTCCCTAGGATTCAGAACGCTCAAAAGATTTCGAATGTGCTGTCTCATCAGCTGCTTCTCTGCACCTACATCTGGGTCTTCAATTGTGGTATCAGCCGTGATCTCCTGCAGATATTATATCCACTTTTAACGAAAGGTATGCATCACAAACTTGATTTGAAGGGAGAGTTCACTCTACATTAGAAATCTAATGAAAAACATGAGTGATAAATATTTGCTATCATATATTGCAGAGGAGTCGGTTTATCCATTGCCATAAAAAGAGTTGAGTACAAGATTAGGACTGATTTGTATGACAAGAACAGATAGATAGATGCATTTCTCTGAATGACCTGTCCAAAAAGTTCAGTGATGATAATAGTCTTCACATTTTTCTGTTATCTTTTACAAGGAAGAAAGATGAATTTCGCATCACTTTAACTAGATCAAATGCATTTCAAATACTTGCATCAGAATACATCATAATATGACTCCCAATAAAAGTTCCACTAGGTAAAATAATAAGTAAATATAGTTACCTGAAATGTAGTATCTTGGTCCATCCACACAGGCTTTTGCATGGAAAGAGGCACTCTAGCAGTAAATAGCAACTTCTCCAACCTTTCAACAGAGAGTCCAGCACATTTAGCTATGTCCTCTTTTGATGGGTGGTGATTACCTTGTTGGATGCATGTTTTCTTTGCCTCATAGACCTTGGAGAGAAGGCCATAAACATTCTCCTGAAATATCAAATAATTTTGGATGAGCTTTCTCAGCTTTCCTATTTATCAAAAAAAAAAAAAAAAGAACCTAGATGTAGCTGAGATTTCTTTAATAAGCTTAAGTTGTAGGATATTAGAATTGTTTTACAACCATAAAATACTCCTAGTTCCTCCGTCCCAAATATTTTTGCCTGCGTATGCGGGCATGTAGATTAAGAAAAGTTCATTTTTAGTTGTATAATAATGTAAGATAATGTAAAGTAGGGGTATTTTGGGTATTTCAATAAGAAAAGGTGGAATAAAGTTGTTGATTTTTAGTAAATTAAGTATAAAAAGTAGGAGGCATCTTTGCAATATTGTAGTATGAGGCTGTTAATATAGTGTAGTGGACTTTTAGAAAGTTGCATAAATGATGGGATGGAAGGAAACGGAAGGTGTGCAAAAATAGTTGGGGCGGAGGGAGCGTATATTTTCCCAAAAGAAAGTTTTGGGTCAAGGAATGCTGCAATTATGTAAGAGAGCTTACTGGTAAGCGGATCGTCCTAGAATGTTGAAATATCGCTTTCCTGATTGATTGCCGTATCCACCAGTAGGCATAAGTAGCAAATCTGCAACCTGCTTGGGGCTTGAATTTCTCTACACTCTTCATTAGACCCATGCTTCCCTCCTACAACAAATCAAAAAAGATTCATACATAATCATTACAAAGGTAAACTTTTGCATAATGAAATCATGAACAGATGAGAAATTACAATCCAGTGTTAATTTATTCAAGAACAAATTGAAACCAACTAAGTGAACACTTGAATTGGCAACTTATTCACCTGCAATAGATCCTGAAGGTTTAAACCTCGCCCTTGATACTGCTTAGCAATGTGAACCACCATACGGAAATTGGCATATATCAACCTTTCTCGACTTCTACTCCCACTGTGAACCTGTGACTTCAAGGATTGACAACTAATCCCAACTGCAGCAGCCCACTCTACTAGAGTAGGTTCACGGGAAAACTGAGCATGGAGTCGATCTTTCATGTTTTGTAGTTTCATCAACTCCTGTACATAATATACAAATAGTATAATCATATAATGAGATCACATCCATAAAGAGTAATCCTCGAAAGGAAACATTATGACAGCTGCAACCTGTATCTTCTTAATTAACTCTGACTCTTCATTTGCAGTTAAAAGTTGTGTTGTTTCTGGTCCCCATAAGAACAGTCTAAGAGGATCATCAGGATCAAATCCTTCATCAAGTTTCCTGTGTGTTTCTCGCTTCCTATTATGGCTGGTCTCCTGAACCTCACCTTTTGGAATAGGCACCTTCCTCCTCTTAGTTTGTCTCTCCAGTAGACGTGTAGACCTCACAGTTCTTCGAACAGGGATACTGACCAAATCTCTAAGAAGCCAACAGGAAGAAAGGATTTAGATAAAAAAGTATATAGAGAATTTTAAATATATGTCTACACTATGCAAAGAGCCAATCACACAGACCTTGTACTAGAATCATCAACATGAACTTTAAAATTTTCTACATCTTTGGCAATTGAGATTGCCTCTCTGCAAGCTGAAAAAGCTTCTCTTGCAAGTGCAACAACATGATCTGCTTCTACAACAGTTAACTTATCACATTTGCTTGAAATGGACTTTGTAGACATAGGGAAGGATTTTCCATTTCTCTGTAAGGATGGCCATCTGATTTATAAAATAAAAACTATGTAATTCAAAATCAAATAGGGAAGGATACTTATGTAGAATATTTAAAAGAGAAAACTCATAAAAAAGCAGTTTACATATATTAGATAGTTGATTACTCTTACAAATACCATAATTCTGGCCTGTGTGGTAACTGAAGCTGAACAGCGTTTACATAATGATCAAGATCATCATTGCTACTCCCTTCGTGAGATGACGATGCAGATGTCAAATGCCTATCCAGTAGTTCTTTATCCAAAAAGGATTAAAAAAAAGGTATCAACAGATGCAGCAACATTTTTACATTACTTGGTGATGCTACAAAAAATGTAAAGAAATACTGTATCTTGTCTAAAAAATGACAATGATTCCAATACAAAATATGGGAAGAGGTGACCCTTAAGCCCTATTGCAGGACGTAAACATAATTTGACGAAAGTTTTACTGTCGGATAAACAGCCCACAAAACTTTCTTACCTGAAATGTGCTGTCCTCTTTCGAACACAGCGGTGGCCTGGTCTCACTGCGATTGTCTTGAATAAGAACTGAAGAAGGAGGATGTGGAGCTAAAGAAGCAGTTGACAAAGGGGTAAGAGCTGGAATTACTTGTTCATGGAGTAGCAAAACTGCAAAATTTACAGGTAGCACAGAATTGATGCCTTGTAAAATTGAATGGTACAGATTGTTTCTAACACCACCTTATCATAACACACGAAACAAACAGAATACATGTTCAACAAAATTTCCTTTTACTGTCAAATCCATACAAGGGGGTGCAATCCTAATTTACGATTTACGAGTCTCTGAAGCACAAGGTCAAACAAACATTTACGCTCAATAGACGTTCAACACTCATCACGATGCATATGAAAAAACTTGGAAACATTTTGGATCAGGCAACCCAAGTTTTATGGTCCCATGAAGACAAGACATACAAGGTTTCACACAAACTCGATGCATCTTACTTCCACAAAATTTTGATAAGAATTTTGAGCTGCAACATACTTAAATAATGCCCTAATGTCCATTTGCAGTGATAGATTTAACACTAACTTTGACAAATAAGAATATGTTATCAGAACATAAAGTTACCACCATGAGAACAAGAACACTGACTGTTGCATTTGTATAATTTGATTTTTGGATATATATTATTGGGGCCTTTGCATAAGTCCATTTACCACCATAAAAATTAATATAAGAAGTTCAAAAGCCTTTAGAAAAATAACAAGAGAACATCATATTACCAATCACTCAAAGGACAACCAAAGGATAATGAGCCATAACAATTAATAATTTATCCATCCACTAGTATTCATGTGACCTCCGTCTAACCAAATCCAAAGTATACGTTACTTCATACAGTTAAAATTTTCAATTCGAAAAGGATTTCCTGAAACATTCAAGCTAAACGCATTGAAAAAATTACAAGTTCCACAGTAGCGACTAAAATGAAAAAATCTGCCAAATGAAAAGCTCTACTCGGATATTGAATTCGCAAGCGAGACCGAGAATTCTAAAAATTCCAGGTAAACTCAACAGAAAAAATCGAGTAAAAACAAATGCAATCCAATTTGATACTTCCATACAGAATGCACACACCCGAAGTAGATGAGGAAGAGCGATTTCTTAGATGGTTCCTCAGAGAAAATTGTAGTGGAGCAGAAAACAAGCTTCTTCCTGCCTCCATATACATCTAATCAGATTTTCTGATGCAAATGAATTTCAAATGCACGAAGTTCAGTTCTTCGTTCCAATATATCAAGCAAAAGAGAAGTTTCAGATAAAAAATCTGCAGATGAGAAGATAAACCCAAAGTTCAAATGGACGAGGTATTTCTCGATTTATTTTCAGAGTCTAAGCTACCCCCAATAAAACTTCATTATTACGGTTATATCCCATGAACGGTGTATCTAAATCTTGATGAATAAATCATAAATTCACAAAAGCCCAATTTAAAGGCTATTGATGCCCAACTGAATAAATGGGCTTCATCTTAACGGCCCAATTCTACATATAAGGTTTGTCGTTACGTTTTCAATTCTTGAAGCTAATCAAATGTAGGGTCATATTGTGATTGCATGCAAAAATAATTATTCTCTCCATCCCATTTAAATTTATACGTCAATCTTTTCTTTTCTAATTCGTCTCACAATAATTTACAAATTCTTAAAATAAAAACAACTTATAATATCAAACTCTTATAATATTTATGATATTACAAAAATGTCACATTTTTTTTACATACTCTCTCCTTTCCATTTCAATCTTTACATATTTTCTATTTGGGCGTCTCATTTCAATATTTACATTTTTCTTTTTAATAAATGTGATCCACAAAAATTAATTATTTCTCTCTTCATGGGCTCACACATCACACTAATACACCT
Source organism: Pogostemon cablin (assembly GCA_023678885.1). Taxonomy (NCBI): domain Eukaryota; kingdom Viridiplantae; phylum Streptophyta; class Magnoliopsida; order Lamiales; family Lamiaceae; genus Pogostemon; species Pogostemon cablin. The sequence continues at coordinate 5,295,801 of CM042983.1, forward strand.
ACCAACTTTACATTAAAATATCATTTTTCTCACTTCACTACACATTAAAATACTACAATCCTTAATCTACGTGTAAAAAGCAAACGTAAAGTTTGAAACGGGACCGAGGGAGGGAAGATGATTTACTCTAACTCAAAATACTACTTCTTTTCCTTGTATCATCACGCCAAAAAAATCATTCTTCTTAAAGTATTTGCAACACAAAATGTGAATGTTTAATCGGTACAATAGGAGTATTAAAAATTACATATGACAAACATCCCAATAAATTCCACGTTCAAGAATGCATTAAATAACTTAATAAATCGTATTACTCTATTAGGCTAATACATTATGTTTGTAGAGTTGACTTGAATGATCAATAATCATCGATTAGACGATTAATTCAGATAGTTTCTATAATTGGTATGTGTCTCGTAATTAATTGCCTTGTTAGTGATACGTTCTTTCTGAATTTAGTAATGATAATATTTTATTTTGGGCGTATTAATTTAATAATTAGTGTGGAAAACACGAAATCGATATTAACCATGAGAATCACATCATGGGGGAGATATACAGGAGACAGCGTTTAAAAGTGTGCAGAATAATTTATCGGATTCGAATTGGCGACACACTACAGTCGAGAGGTGGGGCCCGGTGTGGGGATAGATACAAAGATCCCGTGTGGCCCACTCAATGCGGGCCCAAGGCCCAAGGCCCAACCACATTTCCCAATACACAGATGTCACCATATTAGATTTTATATATAGTTTATAAAAGATACGTACTAACCACATCCCTTATTTTACTTAATACACCAAGTCAAAGATTAACTTTACTGAAATATCAAAATTACCCTTTTAATTTTATAAAAATTATGAATATGACATTACTCAGTACACTCATATTTTACTTAATACACCTAAAAGTCAAAAAGTCAACGTTTGACCAAAAAAGTCAAAATTATAGGCTGAAAATTTCTAGAAAATTACAGAATTGTCATTATGATTATTAAAGCATTTTAATCCCTATTTTCGTTACGCTTTCGATTTAAAAATGGTATCACAGCCCTAGGTTTATTTATTTATGAATGGAAATATCTATTATATACTTATTTATCACTTAACGAGAGGAGAGTTTCAAAGAAATATGGATCCGAACGAGAGTTCGACATCCGAGAGTGACAGGACTATCAGCCCTGTTCAAAGCTGGAGTAACAGGGATTTCTGGCCTGTCAACTACGACGAGACAAGCAGCTCTATACAATAATATTATTGTGTGTTGTATAGACAATATGTAGAAAAAGAATGCGAGGAAGTCGATCGATTTTGGAAAAACCTTGATCGAAGGTTTAAACTGGTGAAAGCCCGTGCTAATCACACCAAAGAGGAATCTCTGGAGGAACTACGCCAGATGGAGATAAGGTACTCGAAAGAGATACCAAGAAATATCGTGGAAATTCGAAGTTTCACAGAGATCCATGGACGTATCCCCAAACAAGAACAATGGAAGAGACGACCAAACCAAGGTTCAAGAGAGATCTGTAAGCCCTATCACTTTGCATACTGGACAGAATGACAGAGTGGAAGGCAATCGAGGAAGATAACTCTAAGATGAATCAAGATCTTAGAAAATTACAAAAGACGGTGATATTATTTGGAGAATATTGTCAAAGCATATCCAAGACAATGTTCGAGATCAGCCTTAAGATGGATAAGGTGGAGAAGTTGCAGAACAAGCAACTCGACCTCATCATGAAGCTGACAGAAAAAGTAAAGTTCTTGGAAACCAAGGTAATAGGAAGAAGGCAAGGAGAAAGGTTGCCACCAACCTTCGGAATAGAACCCCTTTTACATCAAAAGGGGAAGACGACAGAGGTCACAAGGCCAAAATCCGAAAGCGAGAAGATGATTGCTATCCTTCGAGGAGAATCCACATCCACGGATGGAAAGAGCAAATCTTGAAGATCTACAAGATCTATATGAGTCCTTCCAAGGACTATCAATTGTAGATCTAAAGATGAATGTTGAAGAATCATCAAATTCCCAACAACAGTCGCAGGCTCAGCAAGATCGGGCCAAAATGAAGGAACCTCTGGATTACATGGAGTCCATGAGGCGAGACAAGAAGACACATTCCAACAACCATAAAACTTCAAAATGAAGGCAATAGGAATGTCTACAGGAGCAAGCCGAGCTCGAGGATCTAATCTACACAATACCCCATATAGTCGGTCTCACCTTGAACCGATAAATCCATACGGGTTGATCTTAAATCTCGACACCCTTGACTTCAAAAATAGAGAAACCTCGATCGATTAATAGACAAATGCCATGAAGATCGCAGGAGGTGCACTAGAGCTGAATAAAGAAGGGTTCATAAGATTCCTAACCATGAGCCTGGAAGGATCAGTAAAGTGCGCCTGGGAGGTACTCTCAGACGAAGTCAAGAAGGAGGCTATGGAAGACGAAGATCTAGGCAACATTATTGATCGCATGGCCAAGATCTTCAAGATCCACTTCATCGAAGTAGATTACTTCGAAGGAATGGAAGAAGAAAAGAAGAAAAAATATAGGAATGCTCTATACAGCCTAGAACTACTTGACATCTGTCACGTAGATGAGTACATCAAACTCTTCACAGAGTATAGATGGAAATCAAAGATCAAGGAGGAGGAAGTATTCCACCTATTCTTTGCCAAGATTTCAAGCCCATGGAGGGAAATGCTGATCAAAGAATATGAACCATGTGAGCTGGATTCAATAGTGAGGAGGATGTCTTTTCTCAAAGCCAAGATTGCGGAGTGGTGTCATCAAGCATCGCTACACAAGAACTACAAGAGATTAAGGGGAATCAACAAAATGGTACCCTTATGCTGTGAAAGCAATGATCTTCCAACTATCATTGGGAGAAACCCAAGAAAACAGAAAAGGATGAAGAAACATCATCCTTACACCCAAAGGAACAGAAGATGGAGGTCCAGAAGACCAAGATCCTTTTGGTCTAAACAGAAGGCCAGAAACTATAAATCGGGGCAGAGATCTGGACCATCAAGATGGAGTTCAAGAAGTCAAGCCTCATCCTCAGGATCAAACCAGAGGAGTACAAGAAGAACTCCCGCAAGAAAAACGTTCTGAAGAGTGGCTACACGAGTCAATGAAAGATTCAAAGATTGTAACTGCTATACGTGTGGAGCTAAGGGACACATCTCACCAGATTGCCCAGAAAATCAGAAGCGGAGAGTACGATAGTTCGAAACCACTCCAGAAATAGAGAAAGCTGTTTACTTCCAAGATCTAGTTCAGGTATATCAATTTGAAGATATACCCTCAGATGAGAGCATCTATGAAGAAGAATTCCTTAGCTAAGATGAGTCTTCTGAAGATGAGTCGGAGTGAAGAAAACTTCAGACAGGAGATGCAAGAGGATATGTCGGGATTCTTTTCCCAGACATTCATTTCTCATAAAGCCCTTATGAGGATTATGAAGGAGGATCCAAGACTCAACCTATACGATGGATTCACCGTAGGAATGATGGACAAATTCTTTCCAAGCTTCAAAAGAAGAAAGCACAACATCATATATAAGATGACCAAAGGGGAGATTGCCATCCCGATGGAGCTCACAGGAAATATGATGAAAATGCAACTGGTTCCTTATGAAGAAATCAGGAGGGAGCTTGGTAAGCTCTCGAAAGAAGTATCCAAGACTATGTCTTGGGTTCATATAGGAGCAATCCAGATCCTCATCAAAGCTACATTCAAAGACGGAATCGATACGCCAATCGATATTGCCATCTTTGATAAGAGGATCAAGAATCCAAGAGAAGCATGCCTGGGAGGAATCTCAGGGAACTTGTATGCAGGCAAGGTGGCATCCTACATCTATCCGAGAATTGCCTATAATCTGGCGGATAGAGATTTTAGTAAAGCACTCACCCTTCATCAAGATTTCAAGAATAAAGACCTGATGAAAGAAGAGAACCGACCCTACTCTATCACCTACAGTATCTCATACGCTCTATCCAACACTCATCATTCGAATTTATTCCAAATGAAGGAGTATATCGAGATACCAGAAGTGTTTGAAAGGGTTGCATGTGCAACCAAGCCAGAGATCATGGAGTTACCGCCGATTCAAGATATGGATTTGCGGATCAAGTATAAGCTGATCTGGAGTAGACAAGACAGCCTCAGATTCGAGCAAAAAAGGATTTCTTTCCAAGAAGACAGGATGACCAGCGAGAAATTTGCGGCATACATTGATTCAGGAGCCGGCATCTGCACAGCAAAAGAAGGAGTCTTTCCTAAAGTTGCAGGTGAAGAATTGCCAACAGTGCTAGAAAAAGATTTCTCTCAAAGGGTGCTAATCCTTAACAGATGAATCAAACAAGCGGAAATCATGATCGGAGGAGCAGATCGTACCCCATGGTACAAGGTAAAAACTCCACCGATATATTTTCACGATACTGGAGTAGATATTCTGTTAGGAAATAAGTTCCTACATACATTCAAGTATTTTACCCAAGAAAACGCAACAAGAAGGCTTATCTTCACAACCCTTTGTGAACATAAGATCATCGCACCAAGACTGCGTAATGCATTTCAAAGAAAAATGCCAATCAGATTTCACAGCAAGCGTGGTGATGAAGAAAAACTTTGTCATCCGAAGATGAATGATCGAAGAAGATATGGCAAAGCAGTCATTCAGATGAGAACCGAGACCAGGGAGGATGGAAGATGGAGAAACTGAAAGAAAACACAATCCATCTTCTCAAGGCAAGCTTGGGAGAAAGATTACAAAAAGACGCCACAATCGAAGAGCAAACATCTTTGGAGGACGTCAAAAGGAATATACAAAGGAACTTCAATGAGGATCCTCTAGCCTGGTGGGACAAAAACGAGCTCAAAGCCTCTCTCAAAGTGAAAGAAGAAAAGGAGCATGAGTTCGTGAGATACAAGCCTATCCTAATGAATCAAGAAGATCGGAAGGATATGCAACAAATACTTAAGGAATATCTAGACCTTAAGTTGATATCCCCAGGAGTATCTCCATATAGCAGTCCAAGATTTCTAGTTCGAAATCATGGAGAAGTCAAGCGGGGAAAGTCGAGACTTGTGATCAACTACAAAGGGATCAATAACATCTTGGAGTTCGATGGATACTACATACCAAGTAGGGAACACTTGGTTAATTGTATCAAGAATGCCAAGATATTCTCAAAGTTTGATTGCAAATCTGGGTTCTACCAGATTATGATGGAAGAAGTGAGCAAGAAGTTCACAGCCTTCTCCACACCACAAGGCCATTATATCTGGAATATCATGCCTATGGGCTTGGCGAACGCACCCCAGATATACCAGAGGAAGATAGATAATCTGTTCAAAGATTATTTCTCATTCATGTTCGTTTATGTGGATGACCTCCTCATAGCCTCAAAAAACATGAAGGAGCATTTGGCGCATCTGGAAGTATTTTTAGAGGTATGTCACAAGGATGGATTAGTGCTCTCTGAAAAGAAAGCAGTAATAGCAACAAGGCAGATTGAGTTCCTTGGAGTCGAAATCGATGAGTCCAAAATTATTCTACAGCCTTATATTGTAGAAAAGGTTCAAGGATTTTCTGAAGATTTCAAGGACAAGAAACAACTCCAAAGCTTCTTAGGAGTTGTCAACTTTGCTGGAATGTTCATCAAAAATCTGGCGCAATACAAGAAGGTGTTCAGTCCTCTGTTGAAAAAGGATGCCGAATTCAAATGGGAGGAATCACACCGAGAGATGGTTAAGCAGCTACAGGAGGTTTGCAAGAAGCTCCCCAAGTTAGCAATACCAAATGACGAGAATGAACTGGTACTCTACACAGATGCCAGTGACCATCTACTCAAGCCACTCCGTATTCTTGGTGTATGGTGTTGAGGCTGTTGTGCCTCTCGAAAAGCAAATTCCTTCTTTGAGGATAGCCATACAAGAAGGCCTCACCGAGGAAGAAAATGCAAAGTTATGTCTTCAAGAGTTGGAAACGTTAGATGAAAAGAGGTTGGAAGCACAACAAAGACTTGAGTGTTACCAATCTCGCCTTTCTAGAACATACAACAAGAAAGTGAGGGTACGTTCTTTTCAAGTTGGTGATTTGGTGCTTGTTGTGAGAAGACCTATAATAGTCACCCATCGCGTTGGAAATAAGTTTCTACCCAAGTGGGATGGCCCTCATGTTGTGAAGGAAGCCTATACAAATGGCGCATACAAGTTGATCTCAGAGGATGGCGTGAACATTGGCCCTATAAATGGGAAGTTCTTGAAACGCTACTACGCGTAAAACAAATACACATGATGCTTCATGACGCACGAGCCTAAACTGCATGTTACTCCTGGTCCGCATGAGTATAAATTGTGTACGGCAAACTCCTGGTCCGCATGAGTATAAACTGTGCATGATACCCACCAAAGGTAATTATATGTGGTTAAACTATTAATTCACCCCACTCAAATATTTTAAGTGGTTAAAGCATTAAATATCCTACTTTGTCTAAAGTGGTTAAAGAATAGTCACTCCTGGCCCGCACGAGTATAAACTGTGTACGGCACCCCCCATTCAAATCAAATCATGTCCCTTTGAACTACGTTATGACTTGATCCTCTGGAAAGAGGTACGTAGGCAGCTTAGCACTCTACTAAGTTCAGTCATAAGTTCGCCATTCACATCAAGTTTGTGAAACAAGCGATAAATTAAAGCATGAATGAGTTGAGAAGAAAATGGTTGATAAGGAGAAGATGGTGATTGAATGCGAGGTTGAGTGAAGAAATTCAAATTATTGAAGTGGTAAAGGAAGTTCAAGTTCTTAGAGTGATGAAATTATCTCAAATTCTCGTAGCATTAAAGGAATGAAAGTGATCCATGTTGTCACATAAAAAGTTGCAAGAGGATTCATATTAGCAAGCAGATGGGTTCATGTAAATTCAAATTTATGGATTTAACTAATTAAAAGGTCCCAAAATAAAATTTATGAGATCAATTAATTATTAAGTCCAAAATTTTAAATTAAATGACGAGTGGAGTTTAAAATGCTAAAGGAGTTATTAAATTAATTTATGTTTAAGTTTAATAAACTTAAAATCATAAATTAGATTTAACGAGAATGTTTAGCTGCTTGGCCCAAATTGTGCAAGGAAGCAGTTAAGTTAAATTAATTGAAGCCCAAGACCATGAGTGAAAATTGGGCCCAAGACAAAGTGATGACTAGTTGAAGGGGTTATGGGCTTGATTAATCAATTTAGTTGGAGCCCAAAGTGAAGCTAAAACCTTAAGCCCAAAGCAAAATAAATAAAAGACTTCATCCATGCATTCTTAAGTATGAAAGGAAGGTCAAAGTTGCAGTTGAATTAAACCATTTCCCAAGGCAAAACACGTGGGTGGATGCTCACCTCTCAAATCAAACTTTCTCTCTCAAAATTGGAAGTTTGGAGCTATACGTACTTGCTAACCAACACCACCATCTGGCCGGCCGCCTCCACCATCAGCGACCGTCACGGTTTCTCCAGCCATCGCCCCTCGCTGCGGGAGAAGGAAGCATTCGTTCTCTCCGGAAATACGAAATCACCACTACTTGCCCGCCGCTGAGACAGACACCGTCGGGGGAGAACCGCCGTTGCAGGAAGCTGTCGCCAAGGCACCGCCGTCCGCCGCTAGTTCCTTGGAGATGCCTCACGACCAAGCAACAAGTCGAGCCATCTCTCCCTCGGCACAAGGCAGACCAGCCACCCACCGGAGAACACATGTACACCATTGCCACCTCTGCCGCCAGCAATCATGCGTCACTGGCGGCCATCAACTGCTGTTCATCGCCGCGCAAGCTGTCGAAAATTCAGAGGTCGTCGCCATGTTGAGGGTGGGCTGGTCCTCATTCGAACGGCCACCTTCTCTCAACCCTGATGTACTCGTCCACCGCCGAGGCCGCTGGTTTTGTCGCCGGAGAAGCCCCTTCGCCGACTGCCAGTGCCGACAGCCGCCACCGCCATTTGCTGTCGCCGCTCAGCCACTTCAAAGCACCGCCGCCGCACGCTGTTGCTCGGAACGAATGACAGCGGCTGCTACAAGTCGTTTCTCTGGCCGGAATCTCTTCCGAATGTCGGCTTCACCATCCTGTCGACCGCTCGACCACCCGATCTACCGGTTTGTTCGCCGTTGATGGTCGCCCTCCACCGAAAGACCGCTGCGCTCGCTGCCGCCGCCGCCTCTGACCATCACATGCTGCCGGAGTCACGCACATCCTCACTGGATCGACGCCACCATCAGCGAGCGTTGTTTTTTCCCTGTCAGCCACCACCTGCTCCGCACGCCACTCGCCGAGGCCCGCAAGCAGACGCTGCCCGGATCTGCTTCACGACCGTACCACCACGGAGCGCCGCTGCCAAGCACAACCCTGCCTTGGGTGGTGTCCGTTTCGTCGATCAGGCAGGCTCCCCTCCGCGAAGCAGCTTCCCCTCATCGAGCAGCCGTCGTTGGAAACGTGCGAACTGCTGCCACCACTCGCCGAAGCCCGAGCTTGTCGCCGCTGCAAAACAGTCACCATCATCGCCCGTGTGCATCGTTGTCACCACTCGCCGAAGCCCGCTGCTAGCATCGATGGAGCTATCACAAGAGAGAGAGCCATTGCATTCAGTCCGCCTCCGCACACAGTTTCCCACGGCCCATAAGCCGCCTAGAGCTGCTGACCCATCAAGAGTTCACCGCTGAGGATCACACGCCACCAGCAACTATTGTTTCTAAGGCCACGCCTTTAATTCCATAAGGGGCAACCGAGGGACAACCAACCGAGGAGCGGTCATTAATTCCATAAGGGACAAGCGAGGACAAGGCTCGCTATCGATTTCTCAGAAGAGAAAGAATAGCAAGGACGAGGCTCGCCGTAGATTTTCTCCAATGAGAAAGAGGGGCGAGGACAAGGCTCGCTATCGATTTCTCAGAAGAGAAAGAATAGCAAGGACGAGGCTCGCCGTAGATTTTCTCCAATGAGAAAGAGGGGCGAGGACAAGGCTCGCTATCGATTTCTCAGAAGAGAAAGAATAGCAAGGACGAGGCTCGCCGTAGATTTTCTCCAATGAGAAAGAGGGGCGAGGACAAGGCTCGCTATCGATTTCTCAGAAGAGAAAGAATAGCAAGGACGAGGCTCGCCGTAGATTTTCTCAGACGAGAAAGAGGGGCGAGGACAAGCATGTTACTAGGTTCTTGGTCGAAGGTAGGAGCAACAAGCAAACAAGACGAATAAACAGTTCAAAAAAAGAGCAAATTAAGGAATTGAAAGCTTACACTTGTAAATTGAATTCTTTGGATGATGTGTTTTGATTGAGTATTTTGTCTTGACAGCCTCTTGGACCAATGCTGAAGAAGAGAAAAAAATTTAGAAACACTTCATGTTACACTTTGGAAAGAAAGAGGAAAATTCAAATAGGAGAAGGAAGAACTAAGAATTGAAGTGACTATCTTGTTTGTTGAATAGCTTTGATAAAAAAAAAATGAGTTCATGAAGTACCCTTATATAGTAGTGGATTCATGGATAATTATGGAAATTATTCATGGATAATTATGGAAATTACTAGTGGACTCATGGATAATTATGGAGATTATTGTGAGGTGTGCAAGCTCTACTAAATTGTAGGAGATTCTTTACTACAAATAACTTTGATAATTTTGGGTAAGGTTCATGAAATCTTGATGAATAAGAAACAAATCTTTTGCGATTCCTTCACAACAAGACATACTGTCCGTGAATAAATCGCAAGGGGGCATTTGTAAGCAATTAAAATTCACGGTCCAATCAAATGGCGACACGTGGATTTTATTGATTAAATATCAATTTTAATTTATTATATTTTATTTTGGGGATTTAATAAATTAATTCCTAAAATAGATTAATAAATTGATAATTAATTTAATACCCAACAAATTAATTAGGGTTTAAATTAAGTAAAGCTTGACCCCTAAGTTAAGTAAAGCATGGAAGGTTCCAGAATTAGGTCAAATTAAGCAATGACCAATCAAGCTGTGATATATTTGGAACGGCCCAAGCCCGCATAACTAGGCCAAATTTGTCATGGACCAATCAGATTGCGAGATATTTATGGAGTATCCTCATCCTTCACCTATATAAGGAGCCCTCCTTCATTCACTCCAGACACATTCAAAGACTTGAAGACATAAACGCTCTGAAGAGATCAAGAACACGAGCAGCGCTCCCTTGAGATCTTCAAGCATCTTCAAGTCAAGAACGTCAAGCGATTCGGGATTAAGGTGCGGAGCCCCCCAAATCAAGCGTTCTTCATACACTAAGTTCTTCGGTGTTCTTCGCGCCAAGAACAACATACGACCCGGGATCAAGGTGCTAAGCCCCCCAGATCGAGTGTTCTTAGGATCAAGTGCGTTTAATCCAAACAAAAGCTCGACGCTTCTGGATTAACGTTATAAGGTCCCAAATCCGAGTTCGGACAAGCTTCAACTGAAGATCCGACTCAAAACACACAGTCAACACACAAGTCAACAAGTCAAAGTCAAAGTCCAAATTGGTTCGAGAGAAGAATCAGAGGATTGATAGAGATTGTTCCTAAATCTTCAAGTTTAATCATTCTGGATTATCATTTTAATTCTCCTGTATTTATTTCATCATAAATACAAAAATTCGTTATTACATTAATAAATTAAAATGTTATTCACTTTATTAATGAATTTTTCTATTAGCATTTTATGTTTGTTTTGAGTTTCAATAATTTTAATATTTTCTTTGTCCACATTAAATGTACCCATGCATTTTGTCATTTATCATTTTGAATGTATTCAAGTATGATATTTTATCTCTCTAAATTTATCATTTTGAATGTATTCAAGTTTGATATTTTATCTCTCTAAATTTATCATTTTGAATGTAATAAGTTTCAAATGTGATATTTCCTCTCTAAAAATTTGTGGACCCATACATCACAAAAACGATCTTCCGTAATTGTTTCCATAAATAATAATACCCCATCAGCAAATAATATAAAAAGTTACTCCCTCCGTCTCAAAAGTAATATTTTTATTGTTCTACATTATTTAAGAAAAAAATATTTTTTTATTTTTTATTAAGTTTTGAGAGTATTATTACACTTTTAAATAAGAAATTAAGTATAAAATATGTTGTGTGTATTGTGATAATTTTAAATAAAAAAAACATAAAATTAAATGGATTTACTAATCCTACATCTAAATACGTTCTTCCTTAGGTTTGTGTTTGCATACATATCAGTCTACCTAAATCCATCTTGATCCGAATGTGTCTCATATTTTTATTTTTACGTAAATTAAAATTATGTTATTTTTAGGAGTATTTTGGTATTTATTGATAGTAAATAAATGAGTGTGTTATGTATTAGGTAATTGTGTTATTTTTTAAAAAGTGTAATGAGTATGTCAATTATTTTGATTTTTTTTACCATTAAAAAATGTAAAAGTGTTTTTGTTTTTTTACGGAGAGAGTATGTCCTTAAGTAAATAAATATACTTTTGATTAAAAATTAAATAAATAAATTAGTCAAATATTAATACCTTTCGTAAATTAATCTACCTTTTATAATTAAAAATATTAAATACCCTTATTATTTATAATGAATACCCTTGAACTGCTTTAGCTTTTTTATTCTATCTTGGTATAACATATTCTCCCTCGCCACTTACAAGGTATCCATTTTACTATTTTGGGCGTCCACTTCAAATGTATCCATTTTCCTTATTTAATTGAAAAGTACACCCTGTGGCCCACCACTTCCCTCTAATACAACTACCCACTTTACATATAGTAATAATACTCCTCAATCCACGCGCAAAAAACAAACGAGTACCTTGTAAGTGGGCGGAGGGAATAGTGTTTTTTACAACTGATGAATGGCATAAAGAGAATTAAATTATACTCCCTCCGTTCCATGCTAAGAGGGTCATTTTTCTATTTTGGTCGTCTCACCCAAAGAGTCTCATTTCCTTTTTTATACACATGGGACCCACACACCCCCTCTAATACAATTAAAATATGGGACTCACACTCCTACTAATACAACTACCCACTACACATTAAATAATAATACTCATTAATCTAAGTGCAAAAAAGCAAATGACCCTCTTACACCGGGACGGAGGGAGTACTGTCTGCTCGAAAGTGGATCTTTTTTCCATTTTAGTCGTCCATCACAAAGAGGGTCATTTTTTTTTACACACATAGGACCCACACTCACTAATACAACTAATATTTGGGGTCCACATTCTCATTAATACAACTACCCACTACACATTAAATAATAGTACTCCTTAATCAACGTGCACAAAAGTAAAAGACCCTCTTTTGGGTGGACGGAGGGAGTATAATACTCTCTCTATCTCACTACAAGAGTTGTGTTTACTATATTTATATGGATTAAGGAATATATTATTTTAATGTGTAGTAGGTTGATAGATACTCCCTCCGCCCCCTTGATAAGTATCCATTTTGTCATTTTGGTCCGTCCCAATACAAAGTGTTCATTTTCTTTTTTTGTTGATGTGACAACACACATTAATACTATTATACTCAACCCATTACACATGGGACCTACACTCAACACAAATACAACTATTCACTCCATATTAAAATATTATTTCTCTCATCTCATTACACTTTAAAATATTACACTTCTTAATCCACGTGCAAAAAGCAAACGGACACTTATCAAGGGGACGGAGGGAGTATAATATTTTATGTATAGTGATATATTATTATATTAGCATTGTGTGTCGACTCCATGTAGATATATTAATTATTTGTTGTGGGTCTCATTTACGAAAAAAGAAAAAAATAACTTTTTTAGTGAAACACTCTTATTAGTAAAATGCAATTATTGTGACTAAATGGAAGGAATATATAATTACTTATTAAATTTATTTTCCTCTGATTTCTTTGAAAATGTCTTAGTAAAATAGTGAAAAACAATATAAATCTTAATAGACAGTAGTTGAATTTCATCATCTCTTTCCTTAAGAGGTGGTAAAAGTTGTGGATACCCGTAATTTGGGTATATAAGTTAATCAATTCATTCATGAATTATTTGAGTTAAGTTTGAAAAAAAAAAGGGGTTCGAAAGTGTCCATGACACTAAATGAGCCTAGTTGAGCTCCATTCTCAAATTCGATTATTTTATTGAGCCAAACTCGAATTCGGATATATTCAATTCAAAAACTCACAAATATGTTTGTTTACATGTTTATGAACATATTTACGAACTAATTTGTTCATAGACTTGCAAATTTTTTTTAATTTTATTATGTTAAAAAAAAACTTTCGACTCAATAAGCCTAAACAAGTTTGAACTTGATTCAATTCGAGCTTAAGTTCGGATTTGATTTTATTTATTTAATAAAGAAAAAATTTTGAGACAAGCTCGTGAACTATATATTTTATAAATAAATTGAGCTTTAATTCAAAAATTAAAATTCAAATCGAGCTCTAAGTCGAAAAATAATCAAACGGGTCAAGTTCGAGCCCAGCGATATTCGGGTTGGGTCGATTATGTCCTTACCTACAATTATGCTGTCATAGTAAAAGATGCCAATTCGGCGCATATCGCATAGGCCCAAAATCGCTTGTGCCACCGGATAACCGCCAGATCATACTCCCTCCTATCTCCCACCCGTTCACATCCAATTAGGGTTTTTCTTGATAGATTGCATGGGTAATGGAGTCACTGCAGAGGCGAGTGGAGACTTGGATCCGAGATCAGAGGACCAAAATCATGAAGGTGACGTGGCCTCCGCCGTGGAGGGTGGTGGTGAAGTGGCCATGGCACAACGACCGCCGCGAACAACAAAAGATGATCAAGGAAGAGTTAGAGCGGGGGAAGAAGCAGTTTCAGGAGTTGTGTTACGCCGTCAAGGCGGAGACAATCTCCGATTTGCAGGAAATTTTGTGTTGCATGGTTCTCTCCGAGTGCGTCTACAAGGTGAGCTGCTCTTATTCGTAATGGTGAATGAAACTGTGTTTGGTGTTGTTTAAACTTTTATTGGAGTGAAGTTTCTGGACATATAGGTTTGTGACTTGTGAGTTGTTATCTTTCCCTGGTTAAAGAATTGGTTTGTATGCAATGTTGATTTTCTTTTATTGAAAATTGTTACTATACGGGTTCCCTGTAATTTGTCAATTCTTGTTATTTTTGTTTCTTTGAAGCTGTATCAATGTGCATTAATGTGAGCGAGTATTTTGAACCTTTGTGAGCCTGTTGTTCAATGAAATGTGTTATAAGTCTTGAAGCAATGACGCTTAGATTTCTATGCCTTTACTCTTTGTTGGACTATGGGTGGCACTTCCGAGTTCTTGACTTCAATATTCCTTCATGATAGAGACCTGCTGCTGAAATGCTTCGTGCAGTGAACAAATTTAAGGCTGACTTTGGAGGGCATCTGGTGTCTCTAGAGCGTGTCCAGCCATGTTCTGATCATGTCCCTCACAGGTGTTTGAATGAAATATTAGTATGATTTTTTATCATTCTATGCGTTTCACTATGAGTCTATTCTTTAATATTATGTTAGATTATGTAGTTTAATTTGATTCTAGTTTTTTTTATTGCAGATCTCTTCCACATTCAAGAAGATTCATAAATTATTTTGTTAGAAATTAGAAACTGTATGCGAATGTTTGTGAAGTTATAAAAGGAATGTAGTTGCAAAGTCTGTTGTAAATAGCCGTATTTATCTTTTTGATGTATGATGTCCCCTCTCACATCCAAATTGGATTTTTGTTCTATAACCACCAAAAATAAAAAAACCCTAAAAAATGAATGTCGTCAAGGTTAAAGCACTGGTACCAGATAGAATGAAAGTCTCGCCTTATCAATTGGTTAGAGTGGAGAGACCTTTTATTGCTGTCTTCAATTGTGTGAATTTAATTATTTAACAGTTGTACAAAGTTCAGTTTTCTTGGTTAACTTGTCAGATTCTTTTTGAGTCTACATATAATTAAGCCATTTGTGTTGTGTTCACTGCTGACTGATTGTTTCTATAGAACCTTATATGCCTTCAGATTAAAGCATTTCTTTCACCCATTTGCTGATTCTCTTGGTACTTGCATATCGCTTGGCTTAACTTCATTACATTCACACTTCTAGGTATCTATTAGCTGAAGCTGGAGACACTTTATTTGCTTCTTTCATTGGGACCAAACAGTACAAGTAAGATTTATGTGGTATACTTTGGCCAGCTATTTTACCTTAATTCCAAGATCATAGTGTAAATTGTGTTTTACTTTCTTTTTGACCCTACCTGTTATAAAGGGATGTCATGGCTGATGCAAATATATTTCAAGGTGCCATATTCCACGATAGCAGGACTGAATCCCCTGAAGTTGATAGTCAAATGGCTAATGGGGAAAATGGCTCAAAACTTACAGAGACCACCCCTAAACAATCAAAATTTAAACCAAAGCCTGCCGTTCACCTGGTACTTAAGACACTCTCTTGCATATTGTTTTTGATAATGATGTGGGATGCCTTTGTTTTCTCACTTAAGCACGCATTTCTTTTACTTTCACTTTTTAATGTCTTCATCGTTCTGTAGGGGTTCATGGCTCGTGCTAAAGGCATACCTGCATTGGAGTTGTATAGGCTGGCTCAAAAAAAGAGGCGAAAACTGGTTTTGTGTGGACATTCACTTGGTGGAGCAGTATGTTTTTAATTTGAGTCAATTGACTTGCTTTAATTCTAGTCGACTGGTGGTTATATCTTTATTAATAATTTTCTCAGGTAGCAGTCCTTGCCACTCTTTCTATTTTAAGGGTTATTGCTGTTACGTCTAAAGAAACTGAAAGGATACCTGTGAAATGTATTACATTCTCTCAGCCTCCAGTTGGAAATGCTGCTCTTAGAGAGTATGTTTATTACTATTTTTTTAAAACTAGTTTTTCTGTTTTAACCTGAATTTCACCGTCTTAAGCTTTCTGAATTCTTACATATTCTTTCAGCTATATTAATGGAAAAGGGTGGCAGCATTACTTCAAGACCTATTGCATTCCTGAAGATTTGGTGCCTCGAATATTATCTCCAGCATATTTTCATCATTACAACTCACAGAACCTCTCCGGACCAGCTAATATTGAAACTTCACCGTCAATATCAAAATATAAAGGACTTGAGAAACAGAAGGCAGATAAATTGAAAGAGAATGAAAGTGACCAATTGGTTTTGGGTTTAGGTCCTGTGCAGAATCCCTTCTGGAGGCTTTCAAGACTTGTCCCCATAGAAGGTCTTAGAAGAAAGTTTTGTAACAGGGAAAAAAGAGTTGATCCCATTGAAACTTCTGTTGTTCCTGATTCTGCTGCAACATCAACTCTTGATGATTTAATTACTGCTCCACAATCTCTTGAAATTGAGGAGAGTTTTGATGGCATTTCTCTTCGGCCTTTACCGGAGACAAATGAGGAGATCTCTGGAGGAGTGAAAAATGAGAAATCTTCTGGTACAAATAACAGTAGCATTGGGGACAAGAGAGGGTGGCGAAGAATACCTTCATTGCCATCATATGTACCTTTTGGGCAAGTAAGATTCTGAATTTTCACATACTTTTTGGTATCAATCGTATGATCGGCTCACGAGTTATGTATTAGTGCAATTTCATATTTGTGCTTCATGGTCATCTTTAACTCTTCTATACTATCTTACTTTTTTGAAGCAATCAGATGATGATTTATCTTATGCACACTATTATTCACTGGAAGTTTGATTATTTATTTATTTTTAAATTTTATTTTTATAAATATTTTATTTCTTATTCGATTTTGTTTTATTCTTATATAACAGCTTTTTTTATTGGGAAACTCATCCGTGGAGTCACTCTCTGGTTCGGAATACTCAAAATTGACATCGGTGAGATGGCTGCTTCTCATAATTCCCTTCACTGGGCAGAATTTTGTACTTCTTGCAATAATATATTAACCGTAGAATCTATTATCCTCTTAGTCTATTGTCTTGCTGATAGTGTTGTTTTTTCCAGGTTAGATCTGTCATTGCTGAAGTAAAAGAGCGGTTTCAGTCACATTCTATGAGGTCATACAGGTCCCGCTTTCAAAGGTAATATTTGTAAGCACCCCTCCTACGCCAAGTATGTTTTTCAACTGATATGGTGCAAGTTTCTGGGTAATTAATTTCTGGAGATTATATATATTACATTGTGGGTTGGAAAAGAACTTGCATCTGGATGCTCTTTGGATAGACATAGATATATAGATGGGAGATGTTTCTTGTCAACAAGCTTTTGTTGTCATTAATGTTATTCTGTTACAGATTAATGGAGTATCATTAGATGATAGTAATAATTTGAAATGGGTTAGTTTGAAAGGATGTTCATGTATTTTTCTGAATTTAACTTAAATTTTCTGTTTACAAAAAATAATGGAGATGGTTTAAATTTTTGTTGCAATTTGTATCACTTTTAATGATCCGTCAAACACTTCAAAGCATGCCAGCATGTCTGGCTATGAGAATTATCTGAGCGAGTCTGAATGAACAAATTCTATTAGATTTAAGTCTGGTCTTGAAGGAATGCTTCACTTGGCTTTACCCTTTATTTTTAAAAAGGGCCAAGTGACCCCCACCAACATAACCCAAACCCCATTTTTTCTTAAATGTCAAAATTGAAAGCTCCTGTTAAATTAGGTGTCACATGGAAAATCCTTGTTTTGCAATTAACCTTAAAAATATTATAATAAATTGATATTTGGGAGAATTAAGAAGCTAACAAGTTTTGTGGAGAAAGAAAAGGAAGAAACAAATGAACCTAAATGTGCTCCTACAGCATTACATACTTGCGTTCCATTATCTATGAGTCTTAATAAAAGATGAAAAGAAAGAGGGGGAAAAAAAATATATATATAGCATAAAAAGTTTGTAAATTTGAAAATTGGTGCATGTAATCTTATTCTCCCTATGTGATGACATTGTTTTGCTTGTCTCTTAATATTTCAGAGCTTCACTCTTCGTGAATATGCTTCTCTGAGTTCTCTCAATTTCCCATGCCTCAATCCTGTAACTTTGCAATGTCTTGGTGATCTTTTCAGATTAATTTATTGATGTATAAGCTCAATTTATTTCTTTCAGGATCTGTGAACATTACTTGAATGACAGTGCATTTTCATTCCTGGGAAGGGATCAAGAGCTGCAATTTCCTCATCTCCAAAAATGGTTAGGAATTTCGGTTGCTGGTGCGGTTGAACTTGGACATATTGTCGAATCTCCCATTATTCGTGCAGCTACTTCTTTGGCCCCTCTTGGATGGACTGGTATTCCAAGTGAGAAAAATGGAGATCCATTGAAAGTAGAGATATCCGGTATTGGATTACATCAGTGTACATTAATTCAAGCTCGAGTGAATGGTAAATGGTATATTTCTTGACCTTTAGCTAATTCAATGCGACTGTCGTGTGCTTGCATCTTGATTTGCATTTTGCTTTTGAATCCTTAATATATCATCTGGTCGTCTCTTGACATAATTCACATGGAACAAGGAAACACAGTATCTGATATAAATCTGTAGCATAGTTGTTCAAGCGAGAGGCGCAAGGGCCTTGTTGGAGCCTGCACCTCTTGTACATCCTTCCCTAGAACATGTATACATAAATATATCCTTCTAAACACATAATTACTAACTTAATAAGGAAATGACTTGACATCGCACATGATTGTACATAATAAGTAATAACTCATAAATAACATAGTAACACATTGAATATCCATGCATAATATCATAATCAACTTCAAAGTTCAAATAGATTATATGCAAATTACTAAAGGCCTTCTAATTTATTAAAGTTATCAAGTGTCAAATGATAAGCCACTAGCAAACTAATCATAATCATCACGGTCGCTGTCATCCTCCTCAACCTCTTCCTCTCATCAATATCAAATTGAGCATCTTTTTCATTATGTTGTTGGTGGAAACCCTAGGTTAATTTCCCAACAGACTGAACTCAATTTCCCCCTACCTAAAAAGAGCTTAAGAAACGTTTTTATGATTAGAAAACATTTGACAACATATTAAAAATCATAAAAAAAAGATTAAAAAAAAAATAAAATCCCCTCCTGGGACAGAAAGGTGCATGAGGTGCTCGCCTCTTGCACATTGCCTATGTTTAGCAAAAACCTAACAGTCTTGGCGTATAGGCTTGGCACGCCTTTAACAACTATGATCTGTAGCATTTTGTAAGCCTATACAATAATCCTTTAACTCAAGTTATATCTGTATTCCTTAACCTTATCTTGCTGATGAGTGGAAAATGTCGTAATTTATGTGGCAATTATCTTTCTTTCAATTAGTGAAAAATGGAGTTTATGTAGCTTTATGTATCGTACCGCAGCAGAGTGTTGGTTAAAGTAAAACCTATTGTATGATGGACATTTCACTGCACTGAAACATTTTGCTCATCCGAAGTAAAACTTTTTAGGTGTTCAACTACTGTAGAGTGTTTTCCTTCTCCACCAGCATATTCTCCACAACATGAACGACAACTGGGAATGCAGAAAGTTCGATTAATTGTCGGAGCTCCTTTGAGACGACCACCGAAACATCCAATATATGATGATAGGTTGATGCCGGCATTTCTTTCTATTGATCAAAGCTCCGTTGATCTGAAGTTGATGCAGAATAAGTCTCCAGAAGTGGAGGAAAATTATGTCCGTCCTGATGGTCTAAGTGATTTTGTTGTATATTTTACGACGGATTTTTCAACTGTTGCCAAAGAGGTTCATGTTAGAACCCGCAGGGTGCGGCTAATTGGTCTTGAGGTGATATACTCTATTAGTTTTTCATTCATTTCTCTTGTGCTTATTCCTAAGTTATGTATCATTTTTAGGGTGCTGGTAAAACCTCTCTTATTAAGGCAATTTTGAATCAAGGAAGAACTAACAACAGAACAACTCTTGATACTTTTCCTGTGGATGTTGAAGTGCAAGAAGGTATTTCTGGTGGTTTGCTCTACTCAGATTCTACTGGAGTAAATTTGCAGGTTTTTCCCAATAACTAGCTCTAGCATTTAGTTTTTACTCGTTGATTATTTGCATGGGATTATCCTGTTTTAAAGTAGACACTTGATTAATTTATATTTCATGTGATTAAACCATTCTACATGCTCACAAGCTTTTGACTCGTCTTTCATGAACAAGATAATAATTGTTCCCTTCAGTAAAAAGTGTTCCCATGGAGCATTTGTCTTTCATTACAGCGGATGTCATCTCCCCTGTGTGACTTGAAAGGAAAGTTTAATAATTTATATTGCTTAATTACATGTATTCTGTCTTTATCCCTTTCTTAAATATTTCACTAATTTCTTACTTGAAAGATAGAGGTAACTTGAAGTTATGATAAACATTTCATAGTCGAGCATTATTAAAAGTTTATGCAAACTAAGGAAATATAAATGCAAGATGTCAAGATAAGAATGATTTTGCAGGAAAAACACATCAATTTTGATTTATTAGTATTAGCGCCATCTTTTACTAGCTTTCTAGGCAGTCTTTTAATTAAAATATCTGTAAACGAGGGTACATTAAAAAACATGCTAGTTTTGTGGGCATAACAAATTTCCACTGTGCTCCTTGTTAACTATAGTCCTGTAAGACTGACGAAGTGAGGAAGGTATCAGTAAGTTAGACTAATGGTTAAGGGAAGCGGGAGTCATCCAAAGCTTCATCATTTCCTCTTTCTTTTTACTTGCTGTTCTTCTAGGATGTGCTTCTTCAGGATGCTCTTTGCCATATGTCATGCTTCATTGATGCTTTACATAAATCAGGTCATGAATTCGTTGTGTGATCCAATTTTGGTTTTAGTTAAAACCTTTGTTATTTATTAAAGGTTAATCAATTGTTTACCCGGCCACTGGGCTCTTCACTTAAGTGAGAGACCCAGGTTCGATTCCCATTGGGAACGAATTAGGAGAGGGGATATAAGGAGCCTTGGAGAAGGGGAAGTAAGGGTGCTTGGTGTAACTACTAACTATACTAACAACTAACATTTACCGATAAAAAAAATAAAATAAAATTGTTTACCCTATTTAAAATGTATGTGTTTTGCTGGAGGAACCTTGGTAAGCAAGACTCGAGTATAATTAACTTCTCTATTACTCTATTTATAATACTCGTGTACAGTTGTCCCTTTTAGTAATTGAATGCGGGTGTTCTTTCTCTTTCTCCTTATCACTGGTGCAGAATTTGAGTTTGGAAGCCTCAAATTTTAGGGATGAATTGTGGAAGGGAATCCATGATCTTAGGCAGAAAATAGACTTGGTTGTTCTTGTTCACAACTTATCCCACCGTATACCTCGTTATGGCCTTTCAGATGCATCACAACTACCAGCTCTGTCACTACTCCTAGATGAGGCTAAATCTGTTGGTGTTCCATGGGTCCTTGCCATAACAAACAAATTCTCAGTTAGTGCACACCAGCAAAAGTCAGCTATTAATGCTGTAGTGCAAGCATATCAAGCAACTCCTAGCACAACTGAAGTAGTGAATTCATGCCCATATGTAATGCCCAGTGCATTGGGTGATTCACTGTCATGGCATGCAGTAAACAGCGTTCCTGATGAGGCTAAAGGAGGTCCGAAGCTCATTTCTGCTCCACTAAATGTTGTTCGGAGGCCATTTCAAAAGAAACCAGCTGTTCTTCCCGTTGAAGGTGTAACAGCATTACGTCAACTAGTCCATAGTGTGCTCCGCAATGATGAGGAAACTGCTTTACAGGTAAATTTTTCAAGGTTGATTTTCTACAAAAAAAAAAGGCCTAATGGTTGCGTACCTTTCACTATATTAATCAATTCTTTTAAACTGTCAATCTAGCCATGATTTAGCTATTTCATTTGGGTGGGCAGATTTTAAAAGATGATGAAAATGTGTTGACGTGTGTTTATTGGTATGAGATAAAAATTACCCATTTTAGACACGTGTACTTTATCCTATGTGTAAGGATAGTGGAGACGATGTTGGATGCATCTATTCTGGTGTAGCTTTTGCAATATGCCCTTTCAATTTTCATATTTCAGTATTGAAACTAATTTGAAATTTTTTGACCAATGTCACAAGTGGGCTAAAATTGCACCCAATTGGTCAAATCAAATTATGGTCAAATCAAATTAACCAGGCCTTAAAAGCTTGTTGTACCTTGGTCTGGGTTGCTTAATGCATGATACATTTAGGTACATATTGATTAGTTCTGAAAAATATATTTGCTGATGTTACATTTTACACTATAGGAACTCACGAGGGATAGGGTATTCCTGGAATTGGCGAGGGAACGAGCAGCTGCGAAAACTATGGATGGAGATGCATTGGCCAAATCGAATTCTCTAAGTGCAGCAACTGTTGGTGCTTCTGTTGGTGCTGGAGTTGGCATTCTATTGGCGGTTGTCATGGGTGCAGCCTCGGCCTTGAGGAAGCCATGAGAATTATAGGGGTGGTGCTTGTTTCGAATCTGGGAGTATAAGTGAGGATGAATATTTTAAGGGATCAATGGAAACGGGAGTGATTGTGAATACAAGGTAATGTATAGCAAAAGAATCAATGAAAGTGATCAATGGAATTTGATTCTTAACCCCCTATAGCATGCAAGATTTTTCATTCACAATATCCATCTTCGTTACCTCTCACCAGATAATTAGTTTCAAGTCTGATTTTTGTAGATGTTTTATAGTCTGTAGATATTTAAATACCAATATCAAATTTGTAATATCTATTTTACTTATTCTTCATTTTTTAAATGAGAATCTGCTAATCTGCAGTTTCAATTATATAATAAATTGGGCCTCAGAATTACCTAAATATGATATTTTAATTAGAGCATGCACATTGATAGGGGTGGTTTAAACTTTAAATCCACTCTCACCGACACCTCATTTTGCACATTTTTCAATGAAAATGAACTATCACCTGCATCCATACTTCAGTTTAAACTGAGGAACTGAGTGCTAAAGGACACATCTTTTATTTATTTTATATTTAAATAATGAATTTAAACTTAAAAAGGACATATAAACCGAGTTCATTGCAGTGAATTGGGTTTAAGTTGGTGGTACTGTAGGTTTAAACTCATTCATCCACATTGGTTTGAGTTGTAAAATTTTTTGGTTTAAACTCACTATTCTAAGACCAATGTAGATGCTCTTTATATGGAGTAAACCCTAGAATGCTCAGAATCACCTAGAATTCATATTAATTATTGAGGCAATAAAAATAATATCACCGGCCAAAAAAAAAAAAATTACACCTAATAGGTAAATTCTGTCGTACAAAACAACGATATGATTTAAAAAAAGAAAGAAGACAAACCAATTATTCATTCAATTACACAATTTCCTTTTCGAAACAGAGGAAGCTGATTTTATTATCTGTGTAGGTGTAATTCTTTTGGTTCATCACCACCATTCTACTCTTTTTGAGATCATAAGAACAAAAAATAGATTATATATAGCCAGCAGCTGAGAAAAGCTGGATTAAACAAATGTAGAGGTGCACGGACTGTGCACGCATTCTGGTAACTCATCTTGAACAGCACGAGAGAGAACTTTTTTGCTTTGATAAGTCGACACCGTTCGCCAGGCTGACCCGATTGACTGATAATTCAGCTTTATAGGAGTCGGAGTTGAGAATTTTGCGGCTTACTTTCTCATAGATCTCACGGATGACAATCTCGAATGCCTTGTTCACATTTGTTGATTCCAAGGCAGATGTTTCTATGAAGAACAATCCTCCCTCTTCAGCAAGGCTTTTACCCTCCTCCACACTTACCTCTCTAATATTGTCTAAGTCGCACTTGTTCCCCACAAGCATACGTGCAACTGTAGTATCACAGTGAGCTGCGTAATCATTTGAAAAGGATGAAATACATGCAACAAAGAATATAAAGCAACTAGAAAGTGGAGCCACTTGAGAGTAGTAAGTCTTGCTATAATGAGCCAAACCCTCTTTTCCAACCGATGGTATGTCAAAGTGAATAAGGAGTATTTTTAAAAAAAAAATTAAGTGGAAAAATCTTCCCCCAAATCAGATTCTTTTCCGAATCAAGGGAGGACAAAAACCAAAAAACAAGAACAAACTACTCTATAATTTCAATTTAATCATGCCAACATCTGCACCGTGTTATAGATGCAATTATTGTGTTTGTTTGCAACTCTTAAGAGCTCTGGTTAAGTTCATGTGCCAATAAAAAAACAAGCAAAGGCATTTTATGAGTTTAGGTGAGAGTCTCTGTCAAACATCATTGTTTATCTACCCAACAGTCTTATTAATGATCATTAACACTAAACCCGTATCTTTTATAATAACACAGTGTTGTCTAGACAGGTGAGTTTTAACTTATTTGAGAAAGGTGACGGTGACTAGGCGAGTCACTGACTCACTGGGTTAGTTTATCTTCCAATCATGCGAAGAATGAAGATGAAATCAAATACAATGTTTTTGCATATAAGGCTTTTCAGAAATGAGGTAACAAGAGTGCTACTAAACACAAGTAGATGGTGAAATATCAGACTAAAGGTGATGCTTTGACAACATATAAACATTGAAATGCTTTGCAAGTGAGTAGCACTAAAAACTTCCACCCGAAAACATATACTAGTGCAGATCATCAGCAAAACAATATTTGACTATGAGATCATATCTCTCATATCTTGCTTAACCATTTCCAATTCTACATATGCATAGTAATATAAGTTCAAAATCACAACTAAAGATTGACATCTATCTGCAAAGAAGACAAATCAGAACAGTAAACTAGCACTCTCCTCACTATCTTTCAATCATCAATATCATTTGATCAAATCTACCACAGATGAACAATTCATTCAACATTTGACTTGAATTCCACGCTAAAAATGAGTTTGAGCTACCTTCATTGAACAGTTT
Organism: Pogostemon cablin; assembly: GCA_023678885.1. NCBI lineage: Eukaryota > Viridiplantae > Streptophyta > Magnoliopsida > Lamiales > Lamiaceae > Pogostemon > Pogostemon cablin. The sequence continues at coordinate 5,320,709 of CM042983.1, forward strand.
TTTTTTTCCAACTACATTATTTAAAAGCAACATACTCAAACTTGTCTCAAATTCAATTCAACATTATCTATATCACATAAAAATTAATAAAAAAAGCACATACCGAGAAATCGAAACTTAAACAATGAACAAGTTGAGAAACAGGAAAACATACTGTTTAGCTCATCGAGCCAGCGGTTGATGCTTTCAAAAGTAGTCTTCCGGGTGATATCATAGACAACGAGAGCACCAACAGCGCCGCGATAATAGGCGGAGGTGACGGCGCGGAAGCGCTCCTGGCCGGCGGTATCCCATACCTGCGCCTTGACTTCCTTGCCGTCGACCTCCAACACCTGCGTCTGAAATTCAACCCCAATGGTGGCCTTGGAATTATGGTCGAACTCATCCCGAGCAAAACGTGAAAGCAAATTGGATTTTCCAACTGCAGAATCACCGATAACAACTATCTTGAACAAGTATTCTTCCCCACCATCTTCCTCCATCTCTTCGGGGAAAGAAGCCTTATTGTTTCGTTTCGGATTTCTTCACTTGAAGGCGGTTCGTGTGTGTGTGTGAGAGAGAGGAAGGAAGAAAATTACTCAATTAGAAAATGCAGAGATTTTTGTGTTTGATTGAATTAAATGAAGAAATGGTGCGTAATTCAAGGTGAGAACTAAAGTTAGATCTATTATTATTAATAATTTGTTAATTTATTTTTGCAAAGTCGTTGTTTCTTTTTTATAAAGGAATCGTACCTTCCCTTCCTAATGAGTCAAACTATAGTCTGAGACTCTGATTATTTTATTTAATTTCATAAAAGAAAAATGAAGACTAAAATTGACGTTAGTGGAATTTATTTATATTTTTTAAAGAATAAATCAACGTGACATGTAAATTTACTCATCCACGTTCAATTATTTGGTTGATTTTCTATTTCTATAAAAGTTATAGTACTACCTTTCAAAAATGTTATATCCTCTAATATAATAATTTATATTTTTGATTTTGTGTAGTAAAATCATAATTTTTAATTAAAGATTTATACTCCTTTTTAGATATATATCACTCTGGTGTGACATCTCTTGTAACTCTCCGTTTGATGAGTGACACGTAAGAGAGAGAAGGAAAACTATACCTAAGTCAACCAGTCAACCCTTGGGTCAAGAGATTAAATTTATCCACCCGACACGTGTCATTCCATAAGCAGGTGTTACAGGAGATGTCACATCAATGTGTCACAAAACATTCCGTGCCATACAGTACTCCCTCCGTCTCAAAAGTTTGCATACCTCTCCCGTCTCGGAGCATGCCCTCCCTGCACGGAGATTAAGAAAAATGATAACTTATAGGGTATTATGATATTTTTGGTAATAAATAAATGATAAATTATGTTAAATGTGTTAGGTAAGAATGGTTTTTGTGTAAATAAAATGTATGAGGAAGAGTGATTGTGTTTGACTTTTTGCTTTTTTTTAGGAATGTGCAAACTTTTGTGGGATAACCCAAAATGAAAATTGTGCCGTCTGAAATGGGACGGAACGAGTATATCTTAATCCACATAAAAAAATACTCCCTCCATCCCATTCAAAGTGAGTTTTTTTTTTCATTTTAATCGTCCCACCCAAAGGTTTTCTTTCATTTTTTACATACATGGGACCCACACACCTCCTTTAGTACAATTAAAATATGAGACCCACAATCCCACTAATATAACTATTCAATACTCATTAAATAATAATATTTATTAGTTTACATGAAAAAAAAAAAAGCCCTAATACATTTTTGGTAGAAGTTAAAGATTACCAAATAAAACCCTAATACACTACCGGCAGCCAGCGCCTCATTTACCTCTTCCGCCGAGTTTTCTCGCCGCCGCGCCGACCAAACCAACGCCGCCATTCTGTATAGAATTGATTTTATAAGGTGTAATGCGGCTGAGCTCCGACTCTCAGAATGTAAATCTTCCTTACGGATACCGGCGCACCCTGCACTGCCTCCTAATTACTTGATACTCTATATTCCGAAGATCACTCTGTCATTTCGATTTCTTTGTTTCATTTCCTGTTCGAACAAGTTCCTGTAATGGCGTCGGCTCTTGGATGCTCTTCTCTCAACACTGCTCATCGAGGTAACGGTGCTTTAGTGCTACGTATTCCCTTATTTAGCTCCTTTGCAGTTTGCATTGAATGATTACCGTATTTCACCTATTTATCTTGCTATGTTTTCTGCATTTCCATAAAAAAGAGGAATGGAGCACCTTTTGTTTTTAGCTTGCAAACACAATTATGTTATTTGTGTTCAGTCTATGTTAACATTGTTCTTGATTCTTTTGTCCACTTGTTGTATGTTTGGGCGCGCCATCAATATCTTATAGTAATAGTAGATAAAACGTTATCAAATGCTTTGGCTTGTAGATAAAAATTAAGAATCCTTGATTCTTATTGCCCACAGGCATCATCGAAAATGATGATCAGGGCATGTACATATACTCGATGTTGTGTCTAACTCCTTAGAGACATTTGCTTTGTTGGTATTAGCATTTCGATTGAGAATCTTGTAGATGGATAGATAAAGATTTGATTTTTATGTGCATCTTATGGCTTTGGCGGAAGCTAAATAGTGTCCGTGGAATTGGGAACACAGAGTATGCAAATTGATGTTTAAAACGTCGGTACTAATATTAGAGAAATTTTAAATTAAAATGACAGTATCTCCCTGCATTAGCTGAAAATTCATAATGTAGATATAGTTTATCATTGAGATTGATGTGATGTTGCTGTAGACGTGCACATTACTGCTCTATTCTTGTATATAGTTTTGATGATGATCTTTAGAATTACCAAGCAGGAGGGAGGCTGAAATGGAGGTCACCTAGAGCAGCTGTAATTCCCTGTTTTCATCTCCCGATGCGTAGTCATGAAGTTAAAAACAGGTTGCAATTTGAGCTACTATCTAAAAACAATTGATCTATCCATTCTTCAATCTCTGCCAAATAAATTTCATGCGAAACCAAAACTAAAAGTGTGAACCATCTATTTGCAGGATAAATGTTGATGACATAAAGTCGCTTAGATTGATAACTGCGATTAAAACCCCTTATCTCCCGGATGGAAGATTTGACATAGAGGCCTATGACGCCTTAGTGAATATGCAGATTGAAGGTGGTGTTGAGGGAGTGATTGTTGGTGGAACCACCGGTGAAGGTCAGTTGATGAGCTGGGACGAACACATTATGCTCATTGCTCATACTGTGAACTGTTTCGGTGGATCCCTCAAAGTTATTGGCAACACAGGAAGCAACTCTACTCGGGAAGCAATTCATGCAACCGAACAAGGCTTCGCTGTTGGAATGCATGCAGCCCTTCACATTAATCCTTACTATGGTAAGACCTCATTAGATGGTATGATATCTCATTTCAAACGCGTGCTTCCAATGGGCCCTACAATTATCTACAACGTACCATCCCGTACAAGCCAAGACATACCACCCGATGTAATCCAGAACTTAGCAAACAGCCCTAACTTTGCTGGGGTGAAGGAATGCGTAGGAAACAATAGAGTAGAGCAGTATACAAGCAACGGAACGGTGGTGTGGAGTGGGAACGACGATGAATGCCATGATTCAAGGTGGGATTATGGGGCTACCGGTGTCATTTCAGTAACGAGTAACTTGGTTCCTGGTCTAATGAGAGAGCTGATGTTTGAGGGGAAGAATCCATCTCTAAACTCAAGAATTATACCTCTTATTGAGTGGCTGTTTCATGAGCCAAACCCTATCGGCCTAAACACGGCCCTGGCTCAGCTCGGGGTCGTGAGGCCAGTGTTTCGATTACCGTATGTACCCCTTCCTTTAGCAAAGAGGGTAGAGTTTGTGAATATAGTTAAGGAACTTGGGAGGGAGAATTTTGTAGGGGAGAGAGATGTGGAGGTCCTCCAGGATGATGAATTCATTTTAATCGATCGTTATTAGCTGCATTGCTATCTTTGAGAACTACAGTGTAAGTTCTTAATAATAATTATCATCTCTCTTTTTTTTATTTTTTATTTTTTAATTATCATTACTTATTATCTTGATCTCGTATGTTTGGAGGGCCTTTAATTTTATCTCGTTTTACACTCTCATACTATGTTTGAGTATATCCTTTAGCAATCTTTTCAACAATAGAGTTTTCAAGGTGATGTGTATTATCGACTTTGCTAAATGATAAGTTGTGCCTTTTCTCAACCTTTTACCAAATAGATACTTGAACAGAAATATTGGGTAAATAGGGGTTCCTTTGAACAGTATAAAGTTAAAAAACTTTTTCACATGAAGTCATAAATTTTACTGAACTGGAAAAGCTCAGAACTATAGAAATAACACAATACAAATGGAGTAACTGATTTTAATCATCTGTATCCTCGAACTAAACGTTAACAATTTTTTTTAATAGTCCATTTTTAACTATAAATATTTAATTGCTCAAATCGAGTCATAAGTACGTGCAATTTGAGTGAATCATAAATACATATAAATGAGTTATTGGTTTCAATCGAGTCAACAACCGACTCAAGGTTTATTTTGTCAAATTGGCATTTTATTACTTATTCATATTTGCAATCAAGTCATAAAATATGTACAATCGAATCATAAACACATACAAATGAGTCATTTGTTTCAATCGAGTCAAGGTTAATTTTGTTGGCATTTTATTACTTATTCTTAAAATGGGATTTAAAAAAAAAAAAAAAAAACTGGGTAACGTTACCCATTACCTCTAAGAAATACTTATCAGTTATCAATAACAAGGTATGTCAGCTATTTGGAAATATTGGAAATTAGTAAAAAATTGGGTCTGTTAAAACCAGAAAAAGAAAAGGTGATAGGATGTGATGATGTTATTTTTCTTTTTTTACCATTCCATGAAGTTTTGAAAAATGAATGGCGACCCAAAAAAGCAACTTTTGTAGATGTATTGAGAAAGTTACTAAGTTAAGAAATACTACTATATCTGAAAGCATGTAAAATATTGACAACATTATTAAGATGATGGTGATTCTTCAAGCATCTTTCATACAGCCCATATTGTTGATGGAACACATGGATGATGATGGATCATCACTTCCACACACACACACACACACACACACACAATTCAAGAAAATTGCAATATATGAGGAGCTGAGCATCAAGAGATAAATTAACCATGAAACTTCTAACCACCTAAGATTTTGTATCAATCTACTGCAACCCTGCATTTTTTTGCCTTCATTCTCTCTCTCTTTCTCTCTCTTCCCCCACACTATAGAGGGGACCTCTGCAGTACTGCTGCATATAGCTAGCCACTCTATCTCATTACTCTCAATGTATCCCCTTAGATTTCTTTAATATGCAAATTTATACCCTTTTGTTCCTTCATAGTTCATACTTTCTTAAACAAAGTGCCAAAACACTTGTATTTATTTTTACTTTTTAGATTGAAAGTTGATCATTAATCTTGTTACAAATTCAGGTTGAGAATGGGAAATTTGAAGATCATACTCTATCAGTTGCTTTTACTTGCACTGTTTTGTGCAGCAGTTCTTCCACAAGGTGATGAGTAACATTACCCCTTTACTTTCCAATCCCATTTTCTTTATTCTTACCAAGCTTCTAGCCTTCCTTACAACACATCAAATTGTATAATATTCACTTCTTCTAACTGTTAATACACCCAACTGTCATTTGCAAGCAACATCTCAAATTCCATGGTTCAAATTTCTAGTTACACGAGTATGATTTTTTGCTTGATTGTTCGTCTTTTTTTCTTTCTTTCTTTCTTTCTTTCTTTCTTTCTTTCTTTCTTTCTTTCTTTCTTTCTTTCTTTCTTTCTTTCTTACGTGTCACTCATATGCAACATAACTCGATTATCCTTCATTTTGACACGTCAGACGTGACAGGATCTAGAGTTCAAACTGCAATCAACAGTCATCACACTGTAAACTTCAAGGTTAGACCATTTCTGATCAAAATTTCCAGAATTAGATACTAAATGATCATGTCATTCCTTGCCAGAAGGGTTCGAAAGGATCGTTGATCGGATCATCAGCACCGAGTTGCAGTTACAATGAATGCAGAAGGTGCAAGCACAAGTGTAGAGCTGAGCAGGTTCCAGTGGAAGCCAATGATCCCATCAACACTGCTTACTACTACAAATGTATTTGTCTCAAGGTTTAAAACATCCCCCTAAACATGAAGTACTTTAATATTTTTGGTGGATTTTCTCTCTATCATATAGAGATATCCCTAATGTTACTTATTTTTGTGTATATATATCATCTTTGTTAAGCTTAATGATGTAGGAAATGGATTATATAATTCTACCTTTTCTAATCTAATCTTTTAATCTGTAAGTGGTTTGCAATTGAGAGGAGTGTCTTAATTACATGCAACAGTAAGTAAATAAATATATGTTGGTATATTAATTTTCTGTAGGAGTGTAAATGAGTAGAGCCGAAGAGTTGTTCAAGCTTGCTTGAATATATTATCCAGTTTTAAAATATATATTTGAGCTTGTTTGATAAGAAATCAAATTGAGCCTGAACGAGTTTTATTCAAATCAAACACAAGTCCTATTTGAATAATTTGATAATCTTACACTTACTATGCCTATTTTTTTAAATCGAGCCGAGCTTTTAATTTTATGGAACTCAAATGCCTATTTAGATTTGTTTGATATCTTTATGTAATCGAGGTTTCGTTTTTAACTAATGATCTCTGGCCGAGTAGTTTTGTTTGATTTTTAACCATAATTTTTTTTACAATTGGTCAACTTGTGAGAGATTACAAAATTAACTTTATATACGGAAGATTACAAAGTTATAAAGTGGGCTTGAATATTGGGCCAATTAAGTAATAAGTAAAGATTAATTGGGCTTGTTATGGGCCAATTTGGATTTCCAATCCTATCGTAAGCTTTAACCATTACCCAGTAGGCTTGATAAGGAAAGAACTTCAATTTTTTTTTTGTTTTTTTATTATTCATAAATATTGGGCTATAAGTAATATAGCTAGAATATTAGTGCATTTTACGAGATTATTACATGTGTAAGATTAAAAATAATTTGTACTCCATATTTTAAATTGGTAAGAATTTAGTATATTTCCTAATATATTTGTTATTGATGTCTTGCATATTCAAATAACTTGCGAAAATAAAATACTATATCCGTTGCGGAAGATTGTTCGTATTTCCTCATTTATTTATTTCACAATATTCTTTCACACTTAAACAAAAATAAAATAAAAAATAAAAACTCAATAACTTTAAAAAATACTTTAATTTCAAAATTATTACTCCCATCTAACACATAATATTATTTTACACTTTATTTATTATCTAAAAATACTTAAATACCTCCTAATAACTTAAAGTCAATAAAAATAGTTTTAAAAAAAATTCTTAAGCGTGAAATAATAATTTTGAAAAGTTTAATAAGACCAGGGAATATAGAGCTAAATGGAGTATAAAATTTGAAATAATTTTGTACTAAATATAATAATTAAATTAGAACTAAACATGTAAAACAACTCTACAAATAAAGACATTATGTAGGTACGTATATAATTTATTAATTAATATAAACATATAAAAAATCAATTTATATATTTTTTAATTCTAAATAAATAAATAAAAATCATGATACAGTATTTTGAGGGAGTAATTATTAAGCAATTATTTTAGAGTAAATTCTCAATGATATGTCATTTATGCTCGTGATTTACCAAATTAAGTTCGATACATTTTATTTATTTATTAAACAATCTTAATTTTTTGAGCTAATCGATGAATTAGATCTGCTTCATATGACAAACAAATATTTAATTATTTTTGACTTAATAGACATGATATATAATTGGAATAATTAATAATGATTGAAGAATATGTGTGATAAAAGTAATAATATAATGATGGGGCAATTAATCTCTTGGAGGCTTCTTGAGTTGTTTTAAACCCATTCGATTGATGATGGGCCGTAAAATGCCCTTTCAAGTTATCCAAACAATATCAATTCTGGATTATTCATCACTCCTAATGGCTACATTTTATTTATTTTGAATTAATTTTTAAGATAGTTTTTAATGATATTTATTTTCTGTATTTATTATCTCTATATAAAGTCAAATAAAATCCCCAAAAATACTTATAAAATATTTTCTCGTGATAAAATGTTCATAAAAAAGATTATCATTTAGATGAAATTAATGTTTTGGAACTTGACGTATAGCATGGTCATAGTAGTTTTTTTTTTTTTTAATCTTGTGAAATCATCTTACAAAGATTGATTTTGTGTTGAAATGTTACTAATATTTTTAGAATTATTCTCATGTTAACCAGATTCACCGTGCACCTAAACTTTTTATAAATTTTTTAGTATATTAATTTTTTTTTTTAAATAAACTATTATTCTTTTAAATAAAAAATATGAGTATTACTCATTTCAACAAAAATAAAAAATAAACATATCAAAATTTACAGAATAATATTTTTTATTTAAAAATATAAATAATTCATCACTATAAATGGAGTGGTTTTTAATATTTTAAAAATAATTTTGATAAAATAAGTGTAAAGTAAATTTGGTTCACATAAATATTTGTCATATAAGTATTGGAAAATAATAATACTAGATCAACGATAGCCTATAATAAATTATTTCATGAATGATTCGCTAAATAAATAAATAGACAAAATCTAATGTGAAAATTATGTTTATATGAGACGGGTCCCATAACGTTCTAAATTACTTCCTCCGTCCGGGCAAATGTCTCTATTTGCTTTTTGCATGTGGATTAAGTGGTATTATTATTTTATGTGTAATTAGTAGTTATATTAGTAGTGAGTGGTGGGTCATATGTGAGGTCATTTTACTAAAAGGGAAAAATAATAACATTTGAATGAGACACCCAATATAGTAAAATGTAAAATAGGGACTTTCTGTGGGATGGAGGACCAAGAGGGGGTATATTATATAGTAGGTAAAACCATGCTTATTGGTAATTAATATATATTTTTCTAAAATATGATAAATAATGCATTGAAGTATGATTATATAATTTACAACATATATATTTTAAGTATCAATAAACATACTTTATATATATAATAATTGTATTTTAATAACGAGTTGACTCATTACATGTAGAGTGTGGCTCTTGTGCCCGAGCCACACCGTGCGTCTTTAGAATTTAGTATTATAGGTAAATGTATATTGTTTTGCTCTAAAAAGTATACACTTTAATAAGAGTATACTATTTTGTTGTGAAGGGTATAATCATACACATCTTTATACTAAAGGGTATACAATTTAACATAAAATTCTAAAGACGCACGGAGTGTGGTCCGTGCGCCCGGTGCACATAAGTTTTTGCCTTTCATGTATACTTATGTCATGAGAGTGTTAAAAATTTAGTAATATTTTTAATTAAAATAATCTGTAATAAAGAAACATACTAAAACAGTACTAAAATTTGTTGATTTTTTTTTAAACAACTGATTAATTAACTTCTTAGGCTGATATTGATCTGCACTTAGACCCATTTAGTATTATTAGGTGGCAATGCCACACGAATTTACGTGAAATTAGTGCACACGTTATTAAAACATCAGGGGCGTATCCTTGAGGGGGCTCTGCCACCCCCACCCACCCACCCACCCACCCACCCACAACTTCCCTTACTATATACGTGCATATATTTAATTTTAATGAGTTATTGTCATTTTTGAAACGTATAAATTATTTTGGAACCGATAAAAAAGTGTGCATGTAGAAAAGGACAGAGATGACATTATTTAGTGTTCGAACAGTTACCCCCCCTAGAAGTTTTGTCTAGCTCCGCCCATGTAAAACATGTTTATTATAAAGATAAAATATATTTATTTATATATAAAATATAATAATGTATTATATTATAACCCCTTATAATTATACTTTAATAATTATAAATTATATTTATAAAAAAACATGGAGTATTTTATATACATAATTTACTTATACTACAATCATATTATAATATGTCTTACAAATAATATCACGTAAATAATGAGAATTTACTTTAATTTTAACCTTTAAATATTGAATTTGTTTTTTTGAAAGAAAACAATCAACCTTAAATTCAACAAGAAAATGTTAAAATAAATCCTGTAAAATAGTAACTGGATATAAAATAACTTTCGGCGATGGCTTTTATAATTAAAAATAAATTAAAGTGATAATTCCAGAAGTTAGGGATCGCGTAAAGATTCGTCTTACAACAAATGGAAAAATAGAAAACGATAAAACTATTTTAAATTTGTCAATTATGTTAACCGTCAACCTACGTTTCCAACACTCTCCCTACTATAAATTCTAATTCATTTCAACATTTTTTTAATAACTACACTATATTTTTTGGACAATTTATTTAACCTTAAAAAAATAAATTGTAAAAATTCTAATAAGAAAATGAATTAATATTAATAAAAATAAAAAATTCTAAACCACAATATTATAAATATACAAGGGGTGTTATATGTGAATAGATCACTATCTTTATTTAGATGGAATAGGAAGAAACTCACAAATTAGACCGATTTTAATTTGTTCCAAACATTGAACTAGTTTTTTAATTTATAAATAATATAGAAGTATTAATTATAAAAAGAAGACATATTCTTGAGAATTAATAGCTGGCCCACAAGTGGAATTATTAAAATTAAAACATGTTCTTCTTAAGTAAAGGCTATATCCTGCAATCATGACACTAACACCTCTAAAGATAAGTGCCAAATATTGCAGACTTTATTTGTGTTAAACAAATACTACTACTTTATTATGCACAACTATTGTATTAGTATAATCCTTTTTTCTTTTTTTCAAAAATTCTCATCATAATGACCTTGATCATTACCACTTTGCCCTACCCATTATTATTTGAGGCATAAATAAATACAACTAATTAAACTCATCATTTACTTAAAATGATAATCTAAGTTTATAAGTTGTTTCTGAATTTGCTTAGCTCTAAAACACTATTAGAAAGTAATAATAATGCAGTAAAATATTTTATTAATCATTTAAAATAAAAAGTAATATGTTTTTAATAAAAAAAAAGCTATTTAATTTAAAAAATATAAAATGATGTTATGGTGAAATGATCTCAATGCTTTCATCCAATCAAATGAGCCTTCACAATTTAAGATTTTTTTTTTTAATTATTATGGTTTTATCAAGTATTCTATAAACATTGCAAACACAAGCTTTTGCCTTTTCAAATTTGAGAGGAGTTTAAATTTAAAACTATCTTGTAACTTTTAATTAATAAACTTTAGGCACAACCACACTCACTCACATATTCTATTCTCTATATATAAACCATCCATTGTGTAAACAGTTAGCACTAATCCAAATAATTAATTACCTGATTAACAAAAAAATGCTGCGGAGAGCGTGCAGTTTCTCTCTCCTAAAGAATTCGGCGGTGGTGCTAGGGTGGTGCCGTACGAGTCGACGGCGGAGGCGTGCGAAGGGCGGCAGCATTCGGCTGGGGAACCGGCGGAGAGGATTCTGCCTGGGCGTCCGGCGGGTGGTGCATTGGGGAGTGATGACGCGGCCGCTGCGGGCATTGAGGAAGCTGGCGGCGCAGATGGCGGCGAATGGGCGGTTGGTGGAGGCATATTGCTGGTCTCTGCCCTTATTGCGCCCTCAGCTATTTCCCCTCTGTTGACAATCAATGTATTCTGTGTGTAATTATGCTTTTTTTTTTTTTAATTATGTGAATATGTTGCTGTAAATTGCATACACCCATTCATAATTGATTGGGTGACTATTTAATCGAATTTATATTAGAATTATTATCATCAACGACAACCCTAGGCTCCATATTCGTATCTTCATTTTCTTTTTAAACCCCGCAAGTTTTATCTTCAATGTTCCTCACATTTTTCACTGTTTTGATTTAATTTATTTTGTTTTTAGTTTAAACTTCGTCATAGGGCGAATAAATCACTTACTCCAAGCCTCTTCACATTATCTATTTCTATCTATCTTACAGTAATTTTCATTAAAAAAAAATCTCCATCCATGTTAAATTCCACGCATTTAGTTTTCGTCCGTGTTCTACAGTAAACTTATCATCCAAAAAAGATACATCACATCAATCCCTAACTTTAAAAGTACATCCGAATTATTAATTTATCACTTTTACCTAATACACTAAACATATTTTACAATTTATTTATTACCCCACCTAAAAACACTACAATACATTTCAAAAGTTAATAAAATTAGTCGAAAAATAACTTTTTTTTTAAATTTCATATTTACAGTAACGATGCAATTTAACTTAGAACGGAAGGAGTATTATAATGGTGTACCCCACCATTAGGGCCCCACCGCCCCTGCCCTGGGATTGGTGGAGAAGGTAAATCACAGGATGTGCCTCAAGTGGCTTATAGAGAGAGCTCACTGTTTAACTTGTGCTTGTAAGGGGTCAAATCCATGTCAAATAATACCTTTCAAAAGTTAATAAAATTAGTAGAAAAATAACTTTTTTTTAAATTTCATATTTACAGTAACGATGCAATTTAACTTAGAACGAATGGAGTATTATAATGATGTACCCCACCATTAGGACTCCCACCGCCCCTGCCCTGGGATTGGTGGAGAAGGTAAATCGCAGGATGTGCCTCAAGTGGCTTATAGAGAGGGCTCACTCTTTAACTTGTGCTTGTAAGAGGCCAAATTCGTGCCAAATGGAGGATTCTAGAGAGGGCTCACTGTTTAACTTGTGCTTGTAAGAGGCCAAATTCATGCCAAATAGAGGATTCTAGAGATGGCTCACTGTTTAACTTGTGCTTGTAATGGGTCAAATCCATGTCAAATGGAGGATTCGAACCCCACCCTGCAGCAATCAAGCTCAATTGGAAGGTCTTTCAACTATCCCTCTACCACTTGAGCTATGCCCGGGGGCCGAGGGAGTATTATAGTATGTACATCATATTAATCATATATAATTTTTTAGAATTCATATTAGTCATATAATCTTAAAATACATTACAATTTTAAAATTACTACCTCATCCACACACATAACGTATTTTATTCATTAAATGAAAGACTATATATATATGTTTAAACTAGATGAAGACTATATTAACCTCGAAGAACAAAAAAATTAATAAGAAAACAACTTTTTGTACAATTAATTTTGAAATAAGAAAGTAGTATAATATAAATAATTCAAATTTTGAAGTGATTTTTAGTGTTTTTGTTTTGAAATACAGATGAGATCTCGTCTGGCCAGTTCAGTTGGTCAAGTAAGGGGATATGATCGAATTTCACCGCACCTTAAGGAACTCTTTGTGTGGTGAATTATATTATTTAACTGTTGTTAGTCGATTGAGTTATCATAATTTACCTTTCTCACAAGACGAAGTGCGGTGAAACCACCTTTTGCACAATAAAAATACATATGGAAAATACTTTTTTTTTAATCCAGCATCAATTTTTATACTCCCTCCGTCCCACGTATTTTTATCCACTTTCCATTTTGGGGTGTCCCACGTATTTTTACCCATTCCATTTTTGGCAAAAATACATAATATTTTATTACCTACTTTTTACAATCCCAACAACTTTAATTACTTTTTTACACTTTATTCATCATTCCCAATAACTTTATTCACTTTTTCTTTTTAAATTACTAATTTATCCCTACTTTCTCTTACATTATATATTAAAAAAATAAAACGTCTTAATCTCCGTGCCCGTACAAACGGGTAAAAATACCCGGGACGGAGGGAGTATAAAAAATGCAATGTATTTTTTAAATTTTATTTATCCTATAAATTATTCATAAAATAATTTAATTAATTATGTTATTTTTATTTAATTTATGCATAACCTTTTATTAAAATTAATTTCTTTTCCATCTAATAAAATCCAAATGGTGACAGACTTTTTTTTTTTTTTAAAATAACACATTGGTATACTTTTATAAATATAACTCGTTTCCTAGTTACAATCGATCCTACACAAATTTCTATGATAAAATCATAATATAAAAATATTAATATACTATTTTATAACCTATAATTAGTATAAACTTTCCTAGATAGCACTTGGCACATATCAATTGCCGCAGCAAAATTGTTCCTAATTTATTTTAAGGATATTTGTACAAAATTATTGTGAAAATGATAATTATTTAGTTCTATTTTATTAATTACGTTAATAATTAGGTTAATCAATAATCACGAAAAATTAGAGCCAGAAATAGGGCACAAGTAAATCTAAGAGGTGTGGATTTCGGAAAAACCAAGATAATCCGAAAAGGCCTTTCTTCTCTCATGGCGGCCCAAACAACCCTCCTCCTCAACCAATCCATGGTTTCTCTTCGCTCCGGCCGCCCCATCGCCGCCGTCTTGCTGCCCAATTGCAATGTCCTCGGAGTGCCTCGCCGCCTCTCTTTTAACGCACTTCGGAAACCATCGAAACCAATGATTTCTGCTTCAGTCTCCCCAGACCTAAAAATCTCCGAACTGAAATCGATAAAACCCCAAAATTCGGATTCCGATGTTCTCTCTGGTTCCACTCGGACAGTCACGACGCTATTTTCGATCGCCATTGCCGCGTCAAAGTTCTTCGCCAACGGGATTTTCAACTTAGCTGTCCAATTGAAAGAGCCTGCTATCTCCGCCGCGTGCCCCGCGTTCTTCGCCGCGATTAAGGAGGTTCCGTCGGGTTCATTGAATACGCCGCTCACGGTGGTGGCTGCCGGAATGGCGAAATGGCTGGATATTTACAGCGGAGTATTGATGGTTAGAGTTTTGCTTAGCTGGTTCCCCAATATTCCGTGGGATAGGCAGCCATTGTGTGCAATTAGGGATTTGTGCGATCCCTATTTGAATCTGTTCAGGAATATCATTCCTCCGATTTTCAACGCATTAGATGTGAGTCCCCTCCTGGCTTTCGCAGTTTTGGGTACGTTGGGTTCGATTCTGAACAGCAGCCGCGGCTGATCATCACTTTTGGTCGAATTGAATCACGGTCAGTGAAATTTTGGAACAATTTTGGTAATGCAGTTTATGCATTGGCATTTTGGTTTAAACGCAATCAAGAAATACATTATCTTCGACTGAATTTATTTATCAAAAAAAATATAGTTATTCAATTTTTCTGAGAATGTGAGAATCTTGGATGTTGTAATGTCAGAAATGGAGTACTTTTTAGCTTTTGATAATTTTAGAATTTGGTTGTTGATAATCATACGAATATTTTGTTGGAAAGAGAACGATACTCTGTTTGTGTTTTAGTTTCTGCTGAGATTGAGAATGTCACATGTCATCCTTGTTCCTTGGAATTTCATTATTTAATCAAGCCATGAAACTCTAGAGCTGATAATTACAATATTTGATTAAATTCCAGAATGTTTGATAAGGCTTAGTTTCAATTTGATTGAACAGAAGGATGAGTAGATGTTAGAGAAATCTAATTTAACCCAAAGTGGTTTCTCTGAGTCATACAGAAGTGATATTGAGAAAGAGCTGTCTTAAGGATTGAACTTTGGAGTCACCAAACTTCAGCAAATCCCAGACAGCCTCATGATAATGATCACCACAAAATTCTTCTGCCGCGGCTCAAAAGAAACATCAAAACCTAATTCATATTCAGCCAACAACATTCTACATGAGTTTTTATCTACATGGTTGTCATAATAAAACACATATATATTAGCTTCGTCCAAAGTAAGAAAAGAGTGTTGGTTGTTTATCATTGGCACCCTTGTTTCTCTTTTTTGCTGGACTCTGGCTGCTGGTTTCTTTTGCAAATGGCTTTGAATGACCAGAAAATTCCGCATGGTATCGTTTCTCTGGAGCCCTATTGGGAGATATTTTAGTCCCGTAGCTGGTGTTGTCACAATCATTTTTCTTTGTAGTAAAATTATCATGGTGATCTTGGTTTTCTGGTTCATTTTTCACACTAATCTGATCGGTCAGTTCACCTTTCATTCTGGTGTCGTCATGTACAGTCAGGCTTTCAGGTTCCTCAATTGCACTTTTCTGCAGACTATTTTCAATAGGTTCATCCTTCACTCTGGTGTTTTCAAGTGATGATGGACTCTTAGGCTCCTCTTTCACACCACCTGCTTCACCAACTTCTTCAGGATCTTCGCTTATTTCATGTTTAGGATCCTTTTTTGCGTCCTTCTTTTGGAAAAACTGCGAGATTGTCTTGGTCTCTTCCTTTTTAATCTGTATATGTGAGTATAATAACATAGATGCATCACTTGCTGTTAAAGAGAGCAAAATTCATTTGGTAGGGACATGAAATTTCTCTTCAGTAATTAAGGCCAATCAATGTTAATGTTAATATGGGTATGCTAACATTGAAGGTTAAATTTAGACCTTTACACTATGATCTTTCAATCAAATTCATCTCCATTAGTTTTCTACTGTAATGACCAACACTTTGATTGCTTTGCATACAGCAACATATTTTCACTCAAGTGTCTTTATTAGGAGACAAAAATCAAAATTACCTCCTTAATGCAATCTGGTCCATCAAATGAAAGCTTACCCATTGCTGGTGTCACTGGATACCATACCTGTCATAATAAACATTCATATAATTGTTCATATCAAGAAAACCATTTAGTTCATGATAGAGAGAACAAATTTAGAGCCTTGCCAGATCTGCTGCTTCATATGGTTTGAGAATTTTATCAAGATTGGACGAGGAAGAATCATTTAGCCAGCGATCAATGGATTCTTTGTCGCCCAAGATTACAGGCATCCTGTCTGTAAAGATAACAGATGATCAACCAGAGGTGGATGGGAATTGGGATATATACGGCACCACGTGCTACTTGAGGGTGCCAGACATGAAGGCTATCGGGTATAAGATGAAATACTATGTCTCTTAATTACAGCCCTCAGATAGTAATTTTGAACTTTGGAGATGATGTACAAACCATGAAGCCATTCAAGAGATGATGATGATGAAGTTGTGATGATGGTGAAGGTATAAAGTATTTCTCCTGCTTGATAAAAAGGGAAAATAGGTTAATCATAGAAACAAGCTTAGCAGAAGAATCTACCGTAAGCTACTATCATGCTTTCAAGGAGAAAAGATCAAAGATGAACCTCAAAAGGCTAATACATACAGAAAAATAAAAGGCATACTTTACAAATATGCTCTTATTTAATTGAACTATATGAATTTTAATACTCCCTCCGTCCCAGTGAAATGCGAACAATACCTTATTATAAACATTAGGTAAGTGTTCGCATTTCACTGAGACGGAGGAGTAATAGATACTGACAGAAAGGAATCCATTTAAGTGAACATCGAAATCTTCACAGCAGTTTGACATTGAAAAACATGTAAATAAAAGTTTCACCTTCTGAACTCTTCCAGGAATCAAATAGAGCAGCAAAAACCAATGGACGACCATCCTTGAAGTGCACATAGTAAGGTTGCTTTTTTGACCCGTCCTTTTTCCATTCATAGAATCTGAACAGAAAACCGCATGGAACTAAAAAAGAATGCAATTGAACTGACAAATCCATATCTGCAAACTAAAATGATTAAGCAAATTACTGAAATCTTTTTTTACCAATTTTAGTTCAGATGAAATCTAAATGCATCTTAAAACTAGTTTACTGGAGCAAAAGGATCTATGCAAAGTGAAACTACACAAAAATCAACCAACAAGGCTTAAGATCTTGTTTTACTTGGAAAGAAAGCAAAAATAGCCAAGGCAAAAACTTATTCATAGAAACGCAGAGTGCATACCCCTCAAAAGAAACCAAACACCTATTCTTTGGAATAAGCCGGCGGAAAGAAGCCTTCTCGCTAATCGACTCGGACCGAGCATTGAACTGAAATCGACAATACTAAATAAGACACATTTTAACAAGAAAAATGATTCATGTTCTTATCATCTTCACCATTACTGTCTAACAATGTGCTTCTTGCAGCTAAGGAATTGGAACTCAAACAACAATACAACCAAGAATCAGTCAGTTTAAACTATCAGCAAAACACAACATATCATGAACAAAATCATCGTTAATTAGACAGAAAGGGCATTTCTAATTAGATTTTTTTCAATTCATAAAAATATCTCCCTAATTCTCTGTAAAACCCTAATATTGTTGTGTTCATACCCAGCCATGTAAATGAGAACCGAATTCGATAAACACGAAAGACAGAATGTAATCGCACTACCATCTTAAAGTGGTCGAGTTTTTCATTCTTCTTAGTGAAGCTCGGAACGAGCCCCCATTTCATACAGTGCAAAACGACGCCGTCGCCATCTCCTTCATCTTCTTGCCGGACCACCGGCACGTTGAAACCCGGCGCCACGTTGTATGAGGGCCGGTACCTAATCGAGTTCCATTAAACCCAGAATCAACGGATTTTTTCCTCCGATTAAGCGATTAATCTAACATAGATCGGCGAAAACGTAGTCGTAATAGTTATTTTAAGCAGAGAAGATACCGGTCCATATTGAGGTGGCGCACGGGCCGGGCGTCGAGATGGGTGGCCCGGATGAAACCATCGGGCCTGAGAGTACACCTTCCCCTTCCGCACATCGCCTCTCTCTCTTGGCGGGAAGACTGTAGAATGAATTTTGGGAAAGTGGGAACTGATTGATCTCGCCGGCACTATTACTAATTAATTGGCAAATGTTTGTGTAAATATTTAAACATTTTCATTCCTATTTTATCTGTAATATAGTCAGGGTTTTTAACATTTGTTATGTCCGCCCAAAAAATGGACATTTGTTTTTTGCACGTGGATTAAGGAGTATTATTATTTAATGTGTAGTTGGTAGTTGTATTATTGGGGTGTATGAGTCCCATAAATTTATTGTATTAGTGATGTGTACGGGTCCCATGTATTTAAAAAGAAAAATGTAGACCTTTGGTGCAGACGCCCAAAATGACAAAATGTCCACCTTTCGGGCGGACGGAGGGAGTATTTATTTTTAGAGAGAGACTAGGGTGCAACCGGTTGTACCAGTTGAATTGGTACAACCTTGGTCCCCACCCTTCTTAATTAATTCATGCTCTTTCATTAATATTGTTTTTTATTTTATTTTTAAATTTATTTTATTTAAATGACTATTATATCCTAAACCCTAAACCCTAAGGGATAATTATACCCTAAACCACAAGGGTAAAATTACAATTATACCCTAAATCCTAAACCCTAGGGGATAATTATACCCTAAACCACAAGGGTAAAATTATAATTATACCCTAAACCCTAGGGGATAATTATACCCTAAAACACAAGGGTAAATTTACAATTATATCCCTAAAAAAAAAGAGTAAAACACACACTGAAGGTGAAGGAAGGAGGTTGTACCGGAGGTTGTACCAATTGAAGGTTGTACACAAGTCTTTGCCTTATTTTTATTATCAATTACTCCCTCCGTCCCAACAAGTATTTCACGTATTGGTATGCGCGGAGTTTAAGAAAATTTTGTATTTTTATATATAAAGTAAGAAAGAGAATACTCCCTCCGTCCCGGTCAAACTGCACCGTTTGACTGCATAAAGCTCTCAAAAAAGCTACAGTAAACGGTGCAATATGGGTGAGACGGAGGGAGTATATATTTTAGTTGATTTAATGAAGAGGTGTTAAAGTTGTTGGGAGATGTGAAAAAGTAAGTATTATATTGGAATGTGTGTAAAAAGTGAGTATTGTTATAATGTATTTTTTATCGAATTTAATAAAAATAAAGTGTAAAATACTTTGAGGGATTGATGAAAAAGAAAAGTGTAAAATAATTTGGGGGGACGGATGGAGTATTTTATAACATATTCTTTTAGATAGAATTTCTTACGAATGATTCGAATTTTAATTATTGTTAGTATATAAAATATTACTCTAAGATGTCACTCTTTTACATAAAAAAAATACTCAACAAGATTATAAAAGTTTATATATTAGAATTTGAGGAATAGGAGTAATATTTTTATTTATTATAAATAATTTCAATATATCAAGGTGCAAGATGAACTCATTTCACACAAGTCACAAGTATTTTCTTTTATATGGAGTAGTAATTATTATTTTAATGTGATAGGTAATTTATCATCAAATCATTCAAAATTTCAAATTATTGTTGTACAACACATTTGAAACCCAATGGACCAAAAAATCTTGATTCTTGGAGTTTCTGTGTTCTGCATGAAAATGGCATCTGCTGAACCACCCCACTTTTACTCACATTCCTTTCAATAAAAACATCATTTTTTCACAACCATTGATTCCAAAATTTCCACCTCAATTGCTTGAACTTCACAAAACAGACAAAAATTCTTTGAATATTCATTCAAGCACAGTTTGATAGAATGAGACAGTACAATTGTGGGCATGAGGGAGCCTGTCACTTTTGACAAGCCTTCACAACTTTTAGAACCCTCAAAACTTTGATTCCTCCCATTTTTCAATAAGATTGGGATATTACAGAAAGAAAAGAAAAGTACCTGAAAAAGAAGCAAACAGTAAGCATGAAGATTTGGAGATTCAGTAATCACCATAATCATATGATAATGATGAGTTTATAATGTTCTCGATCCAACACACATCTTCAAAAAAACAAACTTACTACATTGAAACATCACACTATTCTAACATGATAATATTTAGCTAGCTACATTCATCATCAAGATTCTTGGTAATCATGCAAACATCTTCAGTAGTGACAAGTTGGAATGCAGCTTAAGAAGAAACTCCATGCTTTCTTCTGCGAAGAAATCGAAAAGGGTTTCGTTAGCAATGGGTCTTGAGACTGACCTAAAGGTGTTAGAATTGATCTAGTTTAACTGTTCCACATTATTTAAGAAAATGTGCTCTTTTTGATAATTTTTTTTTTTTACTTTAGTGGGTATTGTAGGATTTTTAGGTAATAAAAAAAAGGAGTATAAAGTAATGGTATGTGGAAAAGGAGAGACAAATTTGAAATTAAAATAACTTTCGAAATTGTTGGATAAAATAATGTTTCTTTTTGGGGTGTGCGAAAGAGTTTTGTGAGACAAACATGCAAGGAAAGTAAGAAGAGTTCTACCCTTTTGGCTTGGGAACGGAGGAGGTCCGGGGAGATCTTGTATAGATCTTCGTCGACGGCTTTAGGTGGCGGTCGACGCGCCTCGACAGGGGTCGCTGGCGCCTTCAACTCACAGCCACAATCACACACCACCCACTGATCATCATCATCCTTTTTCCCTTGCTTCTTTCTTGAATACCCTGCTCTCCTCTGCCAAAAGAAAAAGGGGTAGCAAATTGCAATCATAATTAATCACCCTTAAAACATCACTAAGAGTGGAAAACAAGAAGATGAAATATGTGGTGATGAACTGACAGCAGGTTGGCGAGGTACGACAATCATGGCGGGCGTGACGACGTCGTTCCGGTACAGATCACCGGCAACGTACAAGTCACGATCCTGTGAGAAGCTGTAGCGGAGAAGGGCTGTTTGGTTGGCCGCAGATTCGAAGCACTGCGTAAATGGGAGATCATAGTTGCAATCCCAGCTGCCAAACGCAGGCACATGCCTCCTCTCAAACTTGAATTCCTGCATGAATTATTACATCAGTTTTCTAGAAGGAAATCAACATTGTAAGAATATGCTAAATATTAATTTATGGGCCTCACGTCCATGGGTTGAAGAATCTTGACTAGAATTGAGAATGGTGGAAGTTTGATGGGGGGTTTAAAGGGAATGAGTGGAAAGAGAAGGGAAATGGGATTCTTTTCTTTTCAAACAGGAGAAAAGTGGAGGAGGATAAATGAGAGATGTGGGGTTTAACACAAGATAAAGGGAAAGCAAGCCCAGATATGTAACAAGAATAACAGCACTACTAGACAGAAAAACAGAGAGAAAGGGGGGTTTTCATGTTTTATTTTTACTTTATTTGGTGAAAATCTTTATCACCTTTTGAAGAGGAGAGGGAGTCTTACTATTAATTACACCTCTGCATTGTGAATTGTGATGTACAACAGTAGATGGTAGTTGTGGGGGGTGGGGGAATGTTAACTCCTTATCACCACTCCATTCATGGCAACTCTGTACCTCTTTCAATATTATTTGAAAATAAATTCATGTTTTCATCACTTCTGTTTTTTTTGTGTTGCTTCTCGCCGGTCCAATTTCTCAACTCTACGCCTTTGTTCCATCTTGTATGAAATACTATGAATGTGTGGAGTTGATCACACATTACTCATTTTCAAATTTACTGGTAATGTGCCTACTCCGCACCTACGTGGGGTATAAGATAGAACACGAATGTGGAATAGGGGATTCAAATCGCTTCCCACTAACCTACACACAAATTTATTTACAATAATTTGTAACACGCTAGCTTGTTCTAGTAATGTTAATGGTATAATTTCAAAGCTAAGTGATTTGATCGTATATCATCTTCCTTGCCATGGATTATATGTGTAACACTAATAAATAGAATAAAATCTAAGCATTGCCCCCATCACTTGTGCTTTCCTTCGTCATTAATTCCTTGTTCTACGCATCATTCATCAAATGACAGTACTGTATTACATAAGATTAATTCACTAATGACACCATAAATCCGTATTATAATTCTAACTATAATATTATCATATCAAATAGGATTTACTATTCCAGGACATGGTTCGTTCACTATTCCAACCCTCAATTAATGCAATGTGTAAATAAGGTCATTCGCTCAGCCCTCAGGGTTTAATTATAAAATTTAGGTTAAAAAAATCTCAAGTATGAAATTATACTTGGACATAATTTCAAAGAATGTAATGGTAGATGAAAAATAAAATTGCAATCGTAAAACCGGATTTATTATCATAGAGACAACTCTAAAGGAAATGGAATGAAAGAAGATGAAAAAAATATTGTAATTACAGATATACACTTAGCTTTTTTCCCTTTGGAATGTTTACATTTTACTATTTTGAACTTAAAAGAATTATGTTTCTCCTATTTGTAAAAGAGCCCTATCAATCCTAACACATTATTAATACACTACTCACTTTACATAAAAATAATAATGATATCTCTTAATTTATGTTAAAACAAAAAAAAGTGTAAATATTAATTCTTAATGTACGAGGGAACTCGTATTTCTTATTTCACATTTCATGTTATATTAGTATTAGTATTCCTAATATATTAAAAATTATACCTTAAAAATATCAATAAACCCTTGGACTATGTAGCATTAATCTAAAAAAATAAGATTGACACGTATTATTCAATTAAAAAATAAAATACGAGATGAAATATCATAATTGAATAAATAATACGAGTGGCCTTATTTGGAGTATGTTACACAACCCAACACCGGCTAAATTAATAAAATATTGTTGTTTCAAATTTTTTTTAATAAGATATTGCTATTGTGTGGATAATTAACACTAGTGGCGCCTCTGCCGCCATCACCTCATTAAATTAATGATTAAATAGTAGTTAATGATTAATTTAAGTTAATTTTAATTAAATTAATATAATAATTTAAATTTAAAAGTTAATGTTGTAATAATTATTTGATATTCTTTCGATCCTACTAAAATATACTCCTATTTTTTCATCTTAGTTTGTATCAATACAAAGCGTGAATTTCTCTTTTATGTAAAAAATACTCATATAATTTCTCTTTCCATATCTCACACATCACACAATTATGCACCCACTCATTTTATATTAAAAATATTATTTATTTTACCTCACTACCCATTAAAATATACTCCCTCCGTCCAATTTCAGATGACACACTTTCCATTTTGGGTTGTCCCACAAAAGTTTGCACATTCCTAAAAAAATAAAAAGTCAAACACAATCATCATTCTCCATGCACTTTATTTATTTACAAAAAAACCACCATACCTAACACACCTAACATACTTTATCATTTATTTATTACCAAAAAATACTATAATACCCCTAAAAGTTATCAATTTCTTAATCTCCGTGCCGGAAAATGGGGTGCAGACTTTCCTGGGATGGAGGGAGTATTATTTTGCCTAATTTACATGTATAAAATAAACGCGTGTCTTTTAACGCTATAACATTTTAAATGGTATTTACATTCAGTCCCAAGTTGAATTTTACACTTTATACTTTCATTCGTTCCACATTAAACTTCACCACTAAAAAAAAAAGAAATATCATATCAATTCTTAACTTTAAAATTAAATTTTTATTACAAAATTATTACTCTCACCTAATACACTTAACGTATTTTATAATTTATTTATTATCTATATATATTAAATTACTCTTTAAAAGTCAATAAAATTGATTAAAAGACATTTTTTTAAAGATTGTGTTTACAATAATGACACACAATAATTTGAAAAGGGAGAGTATTTTTATTATTATTAAGGATATACTCCATCCATCTCGTTGAAACGTACGTGTTTACTTTTTGCACGTAGATTAAGAGATAAATAATTTAATGTAATATAGTCTTATTTGCACACCCCTTATTATTAAATACACATCTAATATTATATTATTTGAAAATTCAATTTTTAAAACGTCAGTATTACCCTTAATATATTAAATGCACCCCATATATTTAAACTTATATATTACACCCATCCTATTTTAAACCTATAATGATGAGCAAAATAACTTTTTTAAAATAATACTGTAAAGTTGGAAACTAGGGAGGAACTCCATTTCCCTTTTCCTCCATTTCCCACACTCTTCATCATCTCCAATTTTATTTTTAGCATTACAGGTAGCAAATACATATACGTACATTAAATGCCTCGTTTGAATCTGAATCGTTGATAGTTAATAAAATATTCATTTTTACATTTCTTAAGAATTCATATGCAATACAACTAAGAAACTGGATATGGTGAAAACTATTTAAATGTAAAACTTGTTTGTGGTTTATTTATTATCAAACAAGACTTAAATAATGCATAGAGGCTAGAGCGATGGAATGTTCTACGAACATGCACACTACTCATGTTCAATGGGGACGGAATAAAAAAAATTAAAAAAAAAGTAGAAGTATGGATTCAGACAAAACAGAACCGCAGACTTCAATCTTGTGCAGATTGTTGTTGGATGTCGATCGATACGTTGTGTACATGTTGTGATGGTTTTTGGACAAGATAGGCGATTGTGTCGAGATATTGACGATGAATACGTGAGAGAGAATTAGGGATTTCACGGTATTTAATTTTCATTTTAATGGGGGCAGTTTTGAAAATTTAAAGGTGTGTATACAATAAAATTAAAAAATAAAATATTAAAGAGGATATGTATGTATTTAATAAAAGTGTTGTATTTAATAAAAAATGGTATGCAAATAACAACACTCTTTAATGTATTGTGAGGTAAGATAAATAATAATTTAATGTAAGGTGGGTAAGTGTATTAGTTTGATGTGTGAGCCAAAGCGAGAGAATCAATTAATTTGTGTGGGACCCTTTTACCAAAAAAAAAATCCACACTTTGTGTTAAAACGGACCAAAATGGAAAAATGCGTACGTTTCAGTGTGATGAAAGGAGTATTTTTTATTGAAAAGATAAGCCATAGTAATTATTATTTAATTAAATTAAAATTAACTTAACTTAAATTAATCATTAATTTTTATTTAATTATTATTGTAATGAGGTGATGGTTACGTGGGCAGAGGCGCCACTACTATCAGTCATACGCTAGTTCCTCTCTCGATTTAGCGATTCGTTAAACTACCACGTCAGCTACCCTCAAGAGAAATTTATTGGCGCATCTACTTATTCTGTTAATCATCCGTAGAATAACAATGGAAGATTTTCATATGAAGACCCAATTTTGAGTTTAGATCTCAAAATAAGACACGATTTTATAAGTGTTTCAAATTAAGATTTAAATTTAGTTTATTTTCTCAAATTAAGGTCTGCATTTTTATATTTGTTATTTTTTTCACATTTTAAGACTTACCATGAAATTTATATTTCTATGTCAAGTCATACAAAATAATTTAAAAATATTATTATACACCTTCAAATTAAATCATAAAATTAAATATATGTTATTTTTATTAATATTTTATATTATTTAATAATATATATTGAATTTGATAAAAAAGATAAAATTGGGCCTTGAAATGAGACATTTCTAAAATGAAGCCTAAAATTGAGACCTAACTTAAAAATTGGATCCTTACATGAAAATTTTCCGAATAACAATATATAATTAAAGTTTTTTTTAAATAACAATATTTTATTAATTTAGCCCCCAACACCCGACAGAATTCAAGTGCAACACCATTGTCAAATTGGAGCATTAAATTTGAAAATGAGAAGAAGAAGTGTAGCATTGTGTAGGTAAAATAGATCGCAATTCGGTAATTTTGTTGACGTAATAATTACGGTATTTATCCGTAGACGTTAAAAATGACAAATATAGGATTGGGTAATTCAGTAAATTTTGATAATTAATACTCCTACTTTTTTTAAAAATAAATAAATGATGTTAATAAATAGTATACAACATGGCTTGAATTCTCCGTGTCATTATGATACATCATCTCTCAAATCGTTAGATGGACGACACGTAGGAGAGAGAAAACTAAACCTTAAATTCCAGGGGCAATGATTTGATTTATTTCCCCTCTTACGTGTCACTCACTTAATGCGTGACACAGAAGATGATCATAAAAATGACACAGAAGATTCCGTGTATATAGAACATATGATGGGGTGCTTGTGAAAATTTGTTGAATGAGTGAAGAGAGTGTTAATTGTTAGGCATTGAATTGTCTCCCTCATTAGATTGGTCTGAGACATTTATATCACGCAACAGATTTTGTACTATTTTGGGAGTGTCCTCTGTCCACATCATTAATAGTCCATTCTTCCCACAACTAACATTTCGTTTTTTCTCTCTTTTTTTTTAAAATCAATCTTGAAAAGAAAATTACTAGTAGCATGGGGATGGAAAAATTATTGACTCGATTTTGATATAATAATAATAAAATTGAGACAACATCTTTTAAATATCAAATCATTATCGAGTAAAAAAAAATCTAATTATAGAACGAGTTGTCTTGAAAATATGTTTTTTTCAGAGAAATGATTAGAACAATGATTCTATAAAATGGAGACATTAAATACTCCATCCATTGTCGAGAAGGGTGTCATTTGTTTTTTTTGTGATGATTAATGAATATTATTATTTAATGTGTAATATGTAGTTGTATTAGTTAGGAATATGACTTGTATATTTTAATTGTACTAATATTGGTTGTGAGTCTTATATATATATATATATATATATATATATATATATATATATAATTATAGATTCTTTGAAATAGATGTAAAAAAAATGAGTTCCTTGATTAAAAAAAGAGAATACTAAGGTAGAATTTACATATTGCGATTGAATTTAGTAATAAAGACAAGGTAAAGAGGGATAAAAAGTTCATGGAATGTTATCACTCACATTCGCTATAAATTGTTATCACTTTCACTATAAAATATTATCTATTATAGGATTTATTTATGTTATAAATTATTCATGAAATATTTCACTGCACCATTATTTTTTTTCATCAATTAAGTATTACTTTTCATTAATGATGTAATCATTTTTTAGTCTCACGTATGAATTTACTTGAGACGATTTCACACAAGACACCCACTAGAGATTAATAGTGAAAAGTGGGGCCACATTAATTTTGTTAGTAAAAATAAAAAGAAAAAAGAAGAAAAAACTTTAAAAAGTTAGAAATGCGCTTTTAAATTAACCCCACACGCGTTAAGTCAGTTTTACTTGGTGCTCTGCGCCTTATGTCTCCCCTTAGGCATTAAAGTTCGAATTAAAGAATTCATGATTTGATAAATGGATCTCTATAATGATTCCATTCTCAAATTTCGATGTCTTACTACTCAAATTACTTGCATTAATCGTGTCGTTATATCATTTTAATATTAAGATTTTGTGGCATAATTATAATTTTACAAGATGTAGTAATAATTTTTATGGTGTAATAACAATTTTATTTTTATAATTTACATAAATATTGTAATTTATAGTCTATTTTATCCGTCCATTTATTATTGTTCATACACTAATTTATCCACAAAATTTAATCTTTGACGTTTGAGTTTATTGTTAATTTTTAAAAACATAATAATTATAATTTCTTTCTTGTAGCTTATGTAATATTTTATTCTTATAATTCATGAATTTTTTATTTCAAATTTAAAATTCATCCTCCTAAAAGTTCCATTTTAAATTTTATACTTATTTTTTTCAACTTAAAATTTAAAGGTTTACATGGAATTTACTCCCCAAAATCCTCTCTCAACTCTAATGAACTAATTAAGTTTGCATATATGCATAATACATGATTTCAAGTTGGACCTTGATATCTTTTCAAGAAACCTACCCACTTATAAAAATAAAACTGGGCTTTAATAATTATTTTAATACAACTCCCAATCCTAGCCCAGCCCATTAGATGGTGCCTAATGAAAAAACATCACTTCCAATTTCCATCATGTTGTTTTTCATTTAATTCAAGGTAACTTAATTTACATTTTGATATTATATTTTCTATTTACAATAAATGGTACATAAAATAGAAAAAAACTTTATGATTTATACCTTTAAGGGATATATTTCTAATTTTTTCCTAAACATTGTTCGTTCAACAATTTATAACAGAAATATGTATATGTGATTAAACTGGAATGCCATGTCTTCAAAAGAAAAGGGGAAAATTAAGGTGTTATTTAACTATTCTTTTAGCATGAAGGCAATCTAGACAAATAGTTAATTGAAGGAAAGAAAAAGAAGTGGGATTGGTGGAGATTTTTATGTTTTTCTAAAGAAAAAGAAGGGGATTGTTGGAGATTTTTCATGTTATGTTTCTTAAAATTAAAACAAAGAATACTAGATTGACCAATTATATGAAGAGAGAGAAAGAGGGAGTATTCACGAGAAATTCGTAGCGAGTGGAGCGATCCATAAAACCAACATCTCATCTCGTGAGATACGTCTCCCAAACTCAATATTACATTGTGATATTACATTTTTTACTTTAAATTGTTGTATGAATGACACATTAGATATAAACAAAATCTATACAACTAAAATAAAAATATCAACCCTCAAGAAAAATATTTAAATTCGTGTTATTTATTTAAAAATATAACACTAAAATGTAACAGTTGTATTATGTCATTACTCCTAATAATTAAAAATATAATACTAAAATGTAACAGTTGTATTACGTCATTACTCCTAATAATTAACAAAACCAATTCGATTTGAATTCTCTGTATTTTTTTAGCGTAATATTTTCTATGTAACATGTAACGTCATTAGATAAATAACAAATAGGAAAAAGTAAAAAATATACTCTGAAAATAAAAATATCAACTCTATAAATAATCATTGAATTTTATTTTCTCCGTTAATCATATAATTAATAACACAATACACATATAACAAATGACAGTAGAATGTCCATCCCTGTGTAACCCATTCACTACCTAAATACATGTTTGGATTAACACTACGAAGACTCGCTACGAATTCCTAAATTAGTGACCACTTACTCGGTTGCTTAAGAAATACTAAAATATAAAACAAGAAATGTAAATACAAAATGAGTTTCATTCAAGTGGATTACCCATTCTTCAGTTGGTTAATTAATTATTATAATATCCTAGACAGCTATTTGCACCCCAAAATTTACCCCATTTCTTAAATATACCCCAATATTTTACTAATATATATATATATATATAAACATTACTAAACACACCCCAACTAAGACTATTATGCCCTCTTCTCTTTAATTATCTTTATTTTTTTTAAATAAAAAAATCAAATTAAGCCACCGGCTCGATAATTCATCGCCGGTGCTAGATTGCGAGGAATGAATATCGGACGATCGGTATTTACTTAGAAGATAATCGTTTCGTCGCTCGCCGTTAATTGGAAGGGCAGATTCAGAAGAGGAGCGATCTGGACATGATGCTCGCAGTTAATTGGAAGGGACGATTCCGAAGAAGAGCGATCTTGACATGATGCTCGCCGTTAATTGGAAGGGCAGATTCCGAAGAAGAGCGATCTGATGCGTAGAGTTCGTGAATCCAATTTGTCACCAATACAGTTAAATCTAGTGATCCACTGCAAATTCTTCAGATCTGATAAGAAATCAAGAACTCTAGAGGGGTTTCGCTTCGGTCACAATTTCTATATTTTATAAGATAAAAATATCGAACGCTCTATATAAATTGTATAGATATAGCAATTAGTGTATATCATCATTTTTGTATGTATCGTGATGTAATAGAAGAAAATCAATCCATCAGAGAATTCCAGATAATGTAGGGAGAAAGAGTAGTGGAATCATAAAGAATGGTTATCTTTTTTATTTTTTTTTCCGTTGTAAATGGATGCCATTATCACCTGCAGAATTCTGGGTTTTGATCATCCTCTATGCTCAACTACCATCCATCTCAAAAGTCTGAGATAGTGTGAAGGTTTCTTGGCTGATGATCTTTGATGTTCAAGATAGTATGTGATTCGAGAGAGATTTCTTATAGGAAGAGATTTTACACTCCCAATAAGATTTCATTATCATTCACAAGCTGTCATCCATGTCCTCGTCATTGGTGTGAAACGGTGAGTGAAGGTGAAGCTTTATTTTTAGTTAATTTTAATTTAATTACATAATTTTAGAAGGATATTTATGTCTTATTATTCAAGGATATTATAGTCCTTAATACAAATGGGGTACGCTAAGTAGTTTCGGGGATATGAATAGCTGCCCCAGTTCTTAAATGTCATGAATATATACGAAATGAGTTTTATTAAAAATCGGGTGGATTAGATATAAAAAATATCCATACCGTTGCATCCCTATTGGTTTGTGGAGAGTCATTAGAGAATGAGACATTTCAAAATTATAGTGTATTTTAAAGTTAATTGATTGAGTAGACATTTATCATTATAATTTGAAGAGTTTTATGGCATGAGAAATTAGAAAAGTGAAACAGAATCACACAATAAGTGAAAACAATCAAAAGAAACAAACTAATTATAAATTTAGTTTATAAAATTTATGAAAGCCGG
The DNA here is from genome assembly GCA_023678885.1 of Pogostemon cablin. Classification (NCBI taxonomy): domain Eukaryota; kingdom Viridiplantae; phylum Streptophyta; class Magnoliopsida; order Lamiales; family Lamiaceae; genus Pogostemon; species Pogostemon cablin. Next base: position 5,351,793 of record CM042983.1, read on the forward strand.
TAGAGCGCATGGCTTTTAACCATGTGGTCGTGGGTTCGATTCCCACAGACGGCGATTTTTTCTAATTAATGGTTAATATTTTTAATTTATTTTGTTTAAAGTTTCACAAAACATTTTTATCATTATTCACGGCGATTTTTTTCTAATTTCTAATTCTAATTAATTGTTAATATTTTTAATTTATTTTGTTTAAAGTTTCACAAAACATTTTAGGCTTATGTTACCTGAACATACGGTTGCCACATGGACGATGTGACAATTAAAATATTTATTTAAGAAATAATATATATTTATAAGATTACAGGAAATAACCGGTAAAATTTTAGGTAATAGATTACCCAGGTCACCCAAGTGACATTATCTTCATCTGATATTTTGAAAATATTTTTAATTTATTTTGTTTAAAGTTTCTGATGAAAATCAGAAGGTAATATCGAAAACTCTGACTCAGGCCCGGAATTACGACGATAGAGAACCGAGACTCTGACTCAGGTCAGCAAGTCATCGGGTTTGCAAACACTGTTGTTAAAAGTTAACTTTACTTTTTTTATTGATTTTCAATTCTCACGTTACAACTCATACTTATAAGAATAACAATACCAATGATATGTTGGCCCAGTGGTTGAGGGGTCAACATTGAGGTGCCCCTGATTGAAAGGTCAGGGGTTCAAGCCCCCCGGAGCGCAATTGTGGAACAATTAATATTGAGGGCTACAAGCGGCAGTGTGGGAGGCTGAAACTCAGTGGGAACCTGCGGCTCGGTGGGAACCTGCGGCTGAGCTAGGAGCTGAGCTAGGGGAAGGGCCAGCATGGAGCAATCACCAGCATGGAGCAATCACTTGGGGCCAGCATGGAGCAATCACCAGCATGGAGCAATCACTTGGGGATCGACTCCTTGTGCGCAGTAGTTAAAGATATTAGGAACCTGTGATCCATTGTGTGGTTACCGCGATTTACTTGGAGGCAGTTCTGAGGGGCCGGGACTGTTTCCTCGAGGTCTAGTCGGGCGTAAGCCCGGAACCTCGGTATCAAAAAAAAAAAAAAAACCTCGGTATCAAAAAAAAAAAAAAAAAAAAAAAAAAAAGAATAACAATCATAAAGATAAAAAAAAAAAAGAATAACAATCATAAAGATTAGGGGAATATCTCAATCTTGATAACTAACTAATAAAAGATAAATACTGCGCAAAATAAATAATTATGCAGAAAGTAAATATCCTAAACAATATTTTAATATCTAAATATTGATAAATATAAAAATAATATTAATGCTCATCATTCCCGTCCCCTTCAAGAATATCCTTGTCCTCAAGTTTAATTTTGGAAATGATCAACCGTAATCGTCTGATTCGATTGGTTTATCGTCTGCTCTAATCAACCATGCTTGCTTGGATTTATGCTTATGTCCGGGCACAAACTTTTCATCGCAGTTGAGACGAATCCCATTTCCGTTCTTCTGCATTTCACCACATTAAAAGCTTGAATACCGACTATATGCATCCAAAATTCTTATATCAATATTATCTTCATAAAAGTTTTGCAAAATTCCATCAAGTCGTAGACAACTGATGACGATTGCATCGTCTTCTTCATCATCAAAGATTGGAGGGTCATCATAAACTTTATCACCTTCCTTGTCACCTTCCTCGTCGAAATCATACTCACTAGAAGATAAACTGGAGTCTCCAGTCGATGAACCGTCTTCCAAGTGGCGTCTTCCTCCGCCTTCTCTAATGGATGCCCCTTTCGATCTTTCTTCTCCGACTTCTTGCTATCTCTCTTCTTTTTTGCGAAGCAATTTTTTTAGCATGCATTCCATCTTATTCACGGATTGACAAGGTCTGTGAAATTTGCCTCCAATTGATCAAATTTCAATTCCAGTAATCGAATCCTTTTATGAGTTCCCACCATAACTATTCAATATGTGTGATTCCCGACGATCCCCAAAAAATCTCTCAACGAAAGCACCAATGATGAAAATCAAGGATAAATATCGAAAACTCTGGCACCAATGATGAAAATCAAGGATAAATATCGAAAACTCTGGCTCAAGCCCGAAGTTACGACGATAGAGAACGTTACGACGATAGAGAACCGAGACTAGGTCAGCAAGTCATCGGGGCTAAAAATTAACTTTACTTTTCTTATTGATTTCCAATTCTCACGTTACAACTCATACTTATAAGAATAACAATCATAAAGATTAGGGGAATATCCCAATAACTAACTAATAAAAGATAAATACTACGTAAAATAAATAATTATGCAGAAAGTAAATATTCTAAACAATATTTTAATATCTAAATATTGATAAATAAATATAAAAATAATATTAACACTCATCAGTTTCACAGAACATTTTAATCATTATTCATTCATGTGCAAATGACATTATCTTCATCTGATATTTTGAATTTTTTTTAAACCTTTTCTCTATCAATGTATAAATCCATATTCATTTTAGTATTTTTCTTGTTATGCACTTATATATTGTTTGTCTACAAACGTTTTATTTAGAAAACATAGATTTTATAATAAAATTCAGGCAAATACTTGTCGAAGAAAAGTAAGTTATTGTTCCTCTTGGACGAAAATATTAATCTTCTTTAGGAAAAACTTATACTATTTTGAATAATAAGGAGTATTATTTTTCGAAGAAGAATATTTGTAGTATAAAAAAAATAATATTAATCATTATTGAAATGTATAATATAAATAATATAATTTTGTATAAAAAAGAAAAATATTTATAACGAAATGTAATAATTCTTATATTTATTATAAAAAAAAACATGTCTATAAAATTTACAGTATTATATTTCTGAGTCATATTTCTACAAATGATTTTCAAGAGTCACCACTCATAAGTCATGACTCATGAGGATTTGTTGACTATTATTTTATTATTTATTTCATAAAATTGTTTAATAAATAATAAATCCAAAATTTCAAAGATATACTTTAATTTAAATTTTTTATTATTTTTTATTCATTATTTAAAATTTCAAAATTATCAAAAAAAATAGTTAATAACTAAATTATTAAGTAAAAGTGACCATTTCAGCCCATGGATGGAGTATTATTTTTAGAATACTATATTCTATAATTTTTTCTTAATATAATAATAATAATAATAATAATAATAATAATAAATTACTTTGGAATAATCATCAATTGGGATTTGATAGACCACTTAATTTGATCAATATTCAATTGATCATATCCAAATGTACGACCAATAATTAAAAGATAATAACATTAGCTAAGTAGTCTTATTATTTAGAATGTTTGATGTAACACTTAGGGTCCAAGTTTAAGGCATGTGAAATTTATGATATGATTTAGTATTTTTTGCCGACAATTTTTAGCCGTTAATTTTTATTAATAATGTGAATGTGTTTATTAATAAATACGTATTTTTTTGAACAAGTTTTTTATTTAAAAAATTAATATTTTTCTTTTTTGAAAAATGCTAACATAGTGTATAAAATTTTATTTATTAGTATATATATTATCATTTATTAATGTAGAAAATTTTGGATGTGAGGGGCACGGATTTAAATTTGTGTACTTATGCATCAAATAATTTGTCTTAATTATTCATCTGATAATTTGTCTTTAATTAAAATTGCTAACTCTTTTATTTTATATTTCGTGGATAAATTATAGAATTTATAGTATTAAGTGTTGTCTATTAAATAAATAAATAAATGTACTTCGTAGCCATGCATGCGTGTGTTATCATGATTTGATTATTATCTAAACTTTATTACTTTTATATATCCTTTTCATCATAAGTCATTCAAAATTTGATTACAGAGTGGATTATTTATTTATTTATTATTTTCTAACTAAAGACATTAATTATGGCACACTTTTTTATTTTATTTTAGTAACAATATTTCTGTTGGTGTGTTTATATTTTGATTTCATATTTTATGTGTGTAAAATCTGTTGACAAAATACCTCTAAAACGTTTACGTGATCAACAGAATCACAAGTAGGGAACTCAATTTTCTTTTATAATTTAGCGATTATACTTATCAGAAGACCAATATTTATATAAAATTTGAGGAGGTTATAAAGAAAATAAAATGAGTTGGTCTATTGTGTTTCTAGGTGTACAAATTGTGTAAGGGTATATCATTTTATTTTAAAGGTATACATTTTAATTAATAATGATACACAATTTTATTCTAAAGGGTATACATTTTTATTTTATTTTTTTCAGAAAATAAATGGTACACGTCCTTATACTAAAGGGTACAATATTTAATACTAAAGGGTATTTGGGCGCACGGTGGGCACACGGACACACAAGTTTTTGCCAAATAAAATATATTAGCAAAAAAATTGTAAAGCTACGAAATAAGCAAAGGTTTATTTGAGATGGTCTCATGTAAATGTTTACATGAGATGGATAAAAAGTGATAACTTGTATAATAAAAAGTGGGGGTTATTCTGTAGTGCACTGGGTGCACCGGTGCACTTGGTAGTTTATAGGGTAAAAATAGGGTGTGGTGGGGTAGTTTTTAAATTTATTTTTAATTATTTTATTTTATTGAGTGGTGAAGATTAAATACAAATATGATCTAACGGCTAAGATTATTTAGGTGCACCGGAACCCTAGGTGCACCGCAGTTAAACTCTAAAAAGTGATACTCAATTAATAAAAAGCGATAATGCTATTTTATAAACAATTTATGGAGTACTATAAATGAAAAGTGATAATATTTTATAGCGAAAGTAGTAATATTTTATAGTGAAAGTGATGACTAATTTAAATTTAAAAAGAATAAAATGATCTCACGCAAAACTTGTCCAAAAATTATTAAGGGTGATTGTGGGGAGCACCCCATGTTTATAGGTTTAAAATGGGTGGTGGGTAGTTTTTTTGGAATTTTATCAATTTAAGGCTTGATAAATGGGTAAGCTATTAATATGGGGCCTGAATTTTTTTCTATCAATTCGGGGCCTGAAATATGTAAAACTATCAATTTAGGACCTAAATTCAGGGCCCGAATTGATAGTTATGACGAATTAATTTTATACCATTACTGTAGATACGGAGTTTAAGAAAAATTTCTTTATGACCAACTTTATTGATTTTCGGAGATAATATAGTATTTTTAGGTGATGAATACTCCATCCGACTCATGATTATTATTACTACATTTTACTAAGAATGGTGTCCCACGGATAATGATATATTTCTCCTTTTGGTAAATGAGATCCGTACAAAATAACAAAACTTATGTGATGGAGGGAATAGATTTCTATAAAATATATTATGTGTTTTAGATGAGATTTATAATTAAATTTATAATTATAATATATTTTTATTTAAAATTGAAATTAATGTAATATTTTATGTTTTTAATGATGAAATTTAATATGGGACAAACTATAGTACTTTGGTAGGAAGAGTAGTTAATAAGGATGTTGTTGCAATCTTGTATGTATATATGTGATGAGCACATGCTATGTGGTCTAAAGAATCTAGGTAGGCCTAAATTATTTGCTAATTAAAACTTTTACTACATTGCATGCTTTTGGATTCATATGGTTGACAGCTCGCAACGCATATACTATAGTAATTAACTTCGTTGACCTTCATTTCTACTACTAGTAATTAACCATTTATACACATTTTGTCACAAAACAATTTTTATATTTTGTACTGTAATTTTTTCTCTATTTCATGTTCCATCGTCCCTCATAAACATCCGCATCCATTTATTTATTTGTCTTACAAAAATTTTCACAAAACTATAAAATAAATATAATTTTAAAAAATCATTTTATTGAACAATCTTTAAAGTTAATTTAGTTTTAATTTTATTACTCATTTTATTAATTTTATAAAATATTCTCTAAAGTCAACATAATTAATAATAATAAAAAAATCTTTAACAATGTGAAATGCTTTCTTTTATAATTATTTATAATTAAGAGTACAAATTCAGCAATAACTTTTTATAGGAGTAATACATACATATAATATACTATTTAGAACCAAATTTTAAATAGAATCTGTCAAGTTTTCATTTACATCAATTTTAAATTTATAGAGATAATGCTCACAAGTATTTATCCACCACCACGCATCCTTTTACAACTTTGTTGTCATGTTCAATATCTTGGTGCATATGTAATAATCCTACATTAATCATGATATGATCAATATAAATTTGATTAAATGGAATATAAGAATTAATCAAACAAATAATAAATTTGAACCACTCCAAGTTAAGGGTTGGGTTAGGTGACTGGGGCTTTTCACTAAGACAGAGAAATTCCATCAAGGTGGTTAAGCCAAGAACTCCATTATTAATTTCAACAACTTAATTAATTATTCACTACCATAATTAATGCATGACTCAACGATATTACATGTCCTGTCATATTTTAGTATTACATTATATGTTATATGTATTTTATTCAATGGTGTACCTCAACATTATGGGGCTCCACTACTCTTGCCATGGGAATTGGTGAATTGGTGAAGAGAAATCTCAATCTTTTTTGTGTAGAGAAATCTCAATCTTTTTTCCTATAATTGATATTTTCTTTTTAATAAGATTGTCAATTTTATCTACGGAAGCGAATATCTACTGGATAATATTCCATCGAGTGCGGGTAGAATATATTATTTCGGGTTTCAAGTAGAGTAATACCCGTACCCACATAGAAATATTAAGGATAAGGGTAGGGTATGAGTTTTATAAAATACACAATTGCTTTATTATATAATTTATTACATATTATATATTTGTGTGTTATAGGATATACATCAACTTGATGTTATGCATTTATAATTAATTTGTTAAGTATTGTTGGATTAGTTTGACCAACTATGCATTAGTTTGCAATTTTATTTAATTTAGTTTTGATTATATTTCATTATTGTTTAAGGTGAAAGTGACTCGATTATATTTTGAAATTATTTTTATATTAGTTAATCCCATAATATGCTATACTGACTACGATTTAAAAAAAAAAATAATCAAATGTTAAATTCGGGTTATATGTGTATGTTATGGTAAGTCAGACTTTTATAAGTAAGGTAGATCTAAATATATGCACCATAACCGATGATATATTTGAGGATAATAGCATAATATAAGAATAATAAAAATAGGATTGAGATATTACGTGGGTAGTTCTATCCGTACTCTATCCTACCCATTTACATTTATTTTATCGTATGCGTTAATCATTCAATAATTTATATTAGAAGATGAAAAAAAAATTGATTGAACAGTGTGATTTAACATGCAAATTTATTTTCATCTCTAAAAGTTTTGTATCTTGATTTGTTTGAAGATAGAAACTTCTTCGAAATCAAGGTGGGCTACATCGATCACTTTCTTTCACACAAGTCACAAGATCAATTTATATAGTCACTTTCAAATTTCAATAGAATAAATAAAAACATATTATGATAAATACTAACCCACATGCCACGCGTACAAATAAATAGATTGACGTTTTTTTCTTTTATTCTTCTTTTAATTTTTTTATAAATAAACAAATTAAAGAGCTAGCTAGCTTGCTATAACAAGAAAGTGGGGTGGGTGGGTTATTATTTTTTTCTTTTTTGATTTTTTCCATTTTTCAGAATATAGCTTTAATAAGTGTATTTTGCGCTTATACATCATGCGATTTTTTTTATTATAATTTATCTAATTCAACAATCTATTTCTAAAGATGGGTGTGTTAATTAATAATGATTGCTATTTCCATTTCTTATTAATTTATGAACACCCCCGTCCAAAAAATAAAAAAAAGTATACATTGCTTCATTGGAATTGTATAGATGATTAATATAGGTTGGAAATATATATAGTCCATAGCCCACATAAATGGGCCCAAAAGAAAATATAAAAATGGGCCAAGATTGTGGAGGGGTCATGAAACCATGTGCAATCATATGGTAGTTGGAACTTATCCAGCCCCACAAACTAAACCTCTCTTTCACCTTCAAACCCTAAAATCAAAATGAAAGACTAAGACATACTATATGTGCATTTTTTGTTTTTTTAACTAACTAATTAATTGCAATAGTTGTGTTGGAACATTCAAAAATATACCACTCAAAATAAAATGTGTGCAAAAAATATCCGAGATGGAGGGAGTAATATTTACGTAAATTTTAGTATGTATGTAGATATGTGGATTAATTTTATTGTTTTAGAGATTATGAACCATATATGTGATTATATATGCGTATATTAATTAAAGATTAAATAATGATATTAAAAAAATAATACTCCAATAAATGTCATTTTTTCAAAATAAATTATTAAAATGGACGTGGAACGCAATTTATTCTACAAATAAGTAATAACTCAATGAACTATGCTTTCATATCAAATTTGAAAATTAATGAATTCTTGTGAGAGAACATATGCAAACATCATTAATTAATTATCTCATTTTCGAGTGAGGCTCCCGTGCACCCGGACGCACGGATCATATTCCGTGCGCCTTTACAATTTCCATGCCCCTTTACAATTTAAACCCCTAGCAATACATAGGTTTAAATAGGATTGGAGGGAAGAGTGTGTTCACATGGGGACACGAAGCATCTTTCCGTGTCCCCGGGCGCACAGGAGCTTTTGCCCTCATTTTCAATTTATTTATTAATCAACCTACTATATTCGTTTTAATTAATTTAGATGGTATCACGTCCTTCTCTATCTCTTACACACACACACACGAATGGATGCACACAGATGGTAATTATATATAGATCCTGTCTCATTTTTTTCCATTACACATTAATTCACTCCAAAGAGATATAAAAAAAAAATCAAAATTAATTATCTCTACAAAATTAAAATTCTCTCGAATGAAGAACACAACAAGGGCAAGAAAGTCGATGAAAATGAGGATGGCTTGTCGTTTTGTGAAGGCCATGAAGAGGGTTTCAAGGTCAGCATCCATGGCTGACAGGCAGCATGCAGTGAGAGCTGCAGCTTACGGGTCGATGGCGGCCGCGATCGGGCCGAGAAAGGCCTGGAGTCGGGCCATACTCGGGAAGATGAGGATGATCAAACCAAGAAGAAGAGGAGGAAACCCTAGAATGAACGGTGGAGATGATCAGTTGGGTATTGCAGATGAGTTGAAGGATCTATCTGAGGTGGTGCCAGGTGGCAAAGCCATGGATTCTTACAACCTTCTCAATGAAACTCATCATTACATTAAGTGTCTAACTGCACAGGTGCAGATCATGAGAACCATTCTTCAATATTCTACTTCTATATAAATATAAATATATATATATAGTATATGTAAATGATATATCAAAGTGTTACTATTTACGTGGCTAGAGTTTATTTGTTTGATTAAGGGTTCGGTTTCTATTGGACTAATCTCATTTGTACACGTGTCGAATTTAATTATACAAAAAACTCACGATGGGTTTTTTCTAGAGCCAAATTCGACAGGTGTAAATGTACGAGATGAATCCAAGAAAAATATTACCTCTTAATAAACCTTAGTCATGTGGATTGTCGAAGAACGCAAATATATATATAAATGTGTATATATTGGCAGAGAGTGCACCGAAGGGGGCAAGAGCTTGCAGATATATTTTGATTATTAATTAATTAATTAATTTGTACGTACTTAATTGCGTAGCAAATATAATATTTTATTAATTATATATGGATTATTGATTAAATAATGGTTAGCTATCATATGAATGATTGATCACTTAGATTACACGTGTATATTCATCTCTCTATCTCATATATAACTGATATACTAGATGGTATTTAGACATGTAATTATAGATTATGACGTTCTTATAATCTGTATCACTAATTAATGAATAGATCTTTGTAAGAATTATAGATTCTATTTCATTTTATGTGTTGTCTTACGAATAACATCACAAAAGGCAATCTCTGACTATTAGCAACTTAACTACTCCTTAACCATTAATTACTTTTTTTTATTGGTTCATCCCATATAAAACATGTTATGTGTAAAAAGAAGGAATAATATTTTTTAGGTATTAGATTAGATATATTTTGGGTGAACAATTATGTGGAATTAACTAATGAAAAAAAGAGTGAACATGGAGAAATACAACATTTTGACTTAAAAAAAATGATGTTGATGAGAAAATCTGTTATTTCTTGAATTAGCCAATTACATGCAAGCTTTGAAATATCGAATTATTTATTTTATTATACCAATTTCTCTATTAATACACATATATACTTACATATATAAATAAATAAATACGGAGTATTGTTTATGTAGATCAAAATATTGGAATTTGAAAAATATGGTCTAAATTTTGAAGGGTTGAATTCTAAAAATCATCAAAAAGCCCAAAGGCCCATTGTGTAGAGAGACGAATATGTCTCATACAAGGTCAATTAACATAATTGTTTTTGGGGGCCCATTTATCTCATAATACTAATAGTTCACAACTACAAGGTTTTGTTATTTTTGAGGGAAATAATATCAGTGTATATAAATATAAAAATCGGGTTATTCTGTGATGCACCTAAGAATTTATAGAGTAAATAGGGTAGTTAGTGGGTGGTTATTATTTTTAATTTTAATTACTTTATTTTATTTAGTAGTTAAGATTAAATATATTTATTATTTAATAGTTTAGATTATCTGGGTGCACCGGTGTACGGTGCATGAGGTTTGACTCATATAAATGAGTTAGTATGACCCTAAAATTTATCATACAAAATACTATAAATAATAAAACTACCCCTTAACTCAATACGTTATTCACATTTCCTCATTTATTATTTCATTATACTCTTTGAACCCAAAAATAGCAAAAACTTCAAAACAAATAACCTTTTTAATACATCTTAAATTTTAGAATTGCTACTCTCACTTGACAGTCAGCCCTCGTAATTTACTTTATAATTTAAAACGGCTATATTAATCTAAAAGCTAATAAAATTACTAAAATATATCAAATTTCAATAAAATTAATTAATAAAATATATTTTCATAAATAACGTGACATAATAACCAATAAGTGTGAATAAATAATTGAAATGGCAGAGTAATTTATTTTTAAAGTGATAAAAAAAATAAATTATAGTTTTATTATTAATAAAACCTGCACTCAAAAACATTATACTCCACTTGTAAGCCTATATTTGACCCAATTAGGTACACAAATGATTCGTTAATAATGGTAAAATTACACGAAGGCAAAATTAATGCTACCATTTATAAATTAGATACTATACATACATGAAAGAATATAAGTGCAGGTGATGTAGAAAAGCAAAGAAAACTTTACATCTGATCATCAAACTACACTTTTTTGTAATCTCTATTATACTGCTATATCTGTCACCCCCTGTATATCCATGCTGAACTATGCTACTTGTATTTCGACTTCATCAAGCACTAACCGTGGAACCGGTCTGTGGAACAAGACGAGCCGCTAGGCCTCGGATTCTGTATCCACGGCCCCAGAACGAGGCGAGACAAAGCCCCATGATAGCCATGGCCACGACCGAGCAAGCAGGGGGAACGGCTTGGGTGGAGGATCCGAGGAATTGAGTTGCAAGAAGCCCTGCTAGGGTTGAACTTTGCATTCCCGTGCACAGTGATATCGTCCGGCTAACTTCTTCCTCTAACCTGTCGACAAAATGTTCATCTGTTAGGGTCCCTTCTACAAGAAAACACACAAGAATAAGTGGCGTGTAACGAAGAAAGAATCAGAACACCACGAGTTGACAACATTGCCAAGTTGGTTTCCCGGAATTTAGTGGAACCCAATTTGAAAGGTTTCTTCTCAAGGGTGTGGTGTGGTTTTAATGGAAACAACCAAATATATGAACAAAATAGGACTCGTAGGAGAAGAATACCGACGGTAAGACCTAGGGAATTCTAAAGTAGATTCGGCTTCTATTGTAAGAATTTTCATGGCATGGTTTGGTCATCAATAGACAGATGTCAAATCAGTAATCGCCACTTTAATGACGTTTGAATGTAGGACACAATGTTATCAGATCCATCCAAGATAATGAAATTGAGCATATGATGTAGAAAAGATCATACCTCAAAAATTGAATTTTGGAGATCCAATAGCCAATGGTGAAGGCCACTGCATGAAACGACAGCACAGGACCGACCAATCTCAGGCCCTCGGCTGAAAGGATTTGGCTCCTGTTAATGGCAAGAGGGCTTCCAATACACAATGAAGTACAAAACATTGCAACAAACGGCATCACTGGCTGTAGAATTGACACAACTGGTTTGGCATAAGTGTTGAGCACCAAACCAAGAGCAATGGGAGCAAGAACGACCTGTAGGGTCGATAGCACTAACAAAATGACTGCTCTGAACTAAAATTTAGCATCAACAAAAAACACACAACTAAATTTGTCGGCCCTCAGTACCTGCAAAATTGATTTTGACATAGCAACAGCATCAACCGGAACAACAGAGCCGATTAGAAGACCTGTTAAAAGAGGAGTAACAATAACCGAAGCAATAGTTGATAAACTCGTTAAAAGGATGCTCAATGCCACGTCTCCTTTGCTCAAGAAACTGGCATAGCTAGATAGCTGAGCCCCTGCAACACACGACGTCAAAACAAAACCAGCATAGAATATCGGAGATATTCCAAAGGCCTGTGCTACAAGCACTCCAAGAATGGGTTTCAAAATGTACTGAGCAACGAATCCAACGGTTAATGGCACCGGTCTGCAACAAACAAAAAGTCACATGGTTGATAAGCCAGTATCATAACAACCCAAAAAATGCAACCACCAATTCTTATCTCACTCTCAAATAATTGTAGAAGGGAGAACATGTAACCTCTTAAAAGCCAAAGCAAAATCATCAATGGAAAGTTTGATGCCAATAGACAACATAATTCCTCCAAGTGCTGGAGCATACATCTCTTTCGACACCCTGCAGGTTCCTCTATCATTTACAAACACAAGAATATACACAATTTGAGAAACCATTAACACATACATATATAAGCAACAACAATCCTAGAACTAATAATGAGACAAGAAACAAGATTTATACAAATAGAGTTATTTAGTCAATTAAAATAATCAAAGCTTCTTCTCAGAGTGATCTACTGATGCAAGTTGTTGTATTAAAATAACAGCAAATGCAATGTCAAAACACCAAAATAATAGTAAAGAATCTTTCAAGCCAGAGTATTTATAAACTAGAATATACTACTCCAAGGACTAAATTTGTCAGTATAATAATGAATTAAAGTAATTGATCTTCAAGTCATTTCTATTTTTTCAAAAAGCAGAGTTTCTTGAGGATGAAAAACCAACCATTAAACGATCAAAGAAACTAACAAGAGAAATAACAGCAAATCAATCAATCAATCAATGAACTAACTGAATGAAATGATAACAGTAGCACTGACCAAGTGAAAGTGGAGGGCTTGGCAAGGGCGGCGACGGCGGTGAGCGCCACCACAAACGGAAGCAACGCCGACAGTAGCTGAGAAGCATCAGATTTATCCTCTCTTTCCACTGCAATTTTTGGGTCTACACCGAACGAAAGCAGAGTAAAATTTCCCTCCCGTTTGTGCAATCCAACCCTTCCAATGAAAGGCGGCGAAATTGAGCAGGCAACAGCACCCACACAGCCTCCTCTAACATTCTTCTTGATCCTCGAAATCCCTAATGGAAAGGGGCCGCTCCTAATGCCAGGATGAATTGAGTTTTTGGAGTAGGAATTGGGGAGGAAATATAGAGTTTCGGGTAGAGTTTGAAGGGATAGGCATGGAGTTTGAATCATTGTCGAGTGGCTCGCCGGCGGAACAATGAGTGTTTTCCGGCGAGTGGACGGTGGTGGTGGTGGCGGAGAAGTCGATAAGGAATAAATATAAAATTGTTGGTATTTTTAGTTTAAACGAAAATAGACGGAAGGACGGTATTACAGATATAGTATATTTAATTAAATTATTTTATTAAAACATGAGTATTATGGTTATATTATTCTAGGATATGGAGTAGTATTATTAACTAAATCTAAATAAAACTATTGAACTATTACTTGAAAATAAGTAAAGTACCTAATTTGAAATACGAGCCTGCTATCGACACAATGATGAAGGGTGAATCGCTTGCACTGGTGCACCCAAATTTATAAGATTGAGAGTGTGGGTAGTTTTTTTAAAAATAAAATTAATTATTTTATTTTAATTAATAATAAAAATTGAATAATAAATTAATTTAACGACTATAATTGTTCAGATGAATTGGTATATCTGTACACAATAGTCGACTCTTAAATCAAGGTTTGAAATAGTGATAATTATCTCATAATTAATTTTTTTTTCAATGAGCTAAATGGTGTTGCTACTTCTTGTACGGACATAGTTTTGTGGAGTTATAATATTGTAGATTTGCGTGCGGTTCATGTACTAATATGTTATTAATACTCTCATTAACATTTTATTTCGTTGTAATTTAATTAATTTAATAAATATAATAATATTTTCTAGAATGTTATTTTAAATTTTTAATATTTTAATTATTGTTTAGAATTGCATACCAATATTTTGAATCTAAAAATTGTTTATAGTTAATTACTCGTAATTGATGAAGAGGTTTCAAAAGATTAACTTTTGAATTTTGGATTTAAGAATAATTAAACATTCCGTGACTAAGAATTTTTTTTTTTTTTTAAATATTATATAGGAAATTAGCTTATGAATAAATTTCGAATCTTTTGCTCATTAATTCATTACAATTATATTGAGGTTTTTCTATGAATACATTATATATGACAAATTATATATGTATGTACTCCTACCGTACTATCTTAAGGCTAGTTTTTTATTTTTTACACGTAAATTAAGAAATATTATTATTAAATATGTAATAGATAGTTGTATTAATGAAAGTGTAGTCCCTATTTTAATTATATTAGTGGATGTATGTGGTCTCATATATATATATAAAAAGAAAAATGAATTCTTTTGATGAAACATTTAAAATATAAAAAATAAATGGAGGAGGTGGAGGAAATATACGGAGTATCTGTTAATAGGGGGAACCAGTTATAGCCAGTGGACTATAAGTTGTAAGTACTCATGTACATGATGTTTTTATAAAAATCCCTATCGTTTGATAAAAAAATAGTTGTCATTTTCATCACGTGACCATTCCAGAGTTGGCTAAAGGAAAAATGAATATTTGATTGATAAAAAGAATTGAAAATAAAGAAAAAACCCCTCACCATGCAAGTTCAATTAGAAAATGATTTCATGGTAATTATTATTATTATTATTATTATTATTATTATTATTATTATTATTATTATAATTATAGGTGAGAAATTGATATCCTTTTATATAACACTATTTATCTAGAAAAAAATAAGAAAAAAAATCAAATTTATATTTTATCATGAGTTTTTAAAAGAAAATAACATTCAAAATGAGTAATAAAATAATGAAAGTCCTATTTTAATTATACATTAAATCGGTTTCATAAATTACATGCTCTTTAAAATAAAAACTGAATTCATAAAACATAAGTTCTATAAAATTAAGTTGAGGGCTGTAAACACAAAATACAATAATTTCTCAGTATATCAATTTTCTTCCAGTTAAGTTAACATATTAGTACTATTAAATATTGTTAATTATAATTCATGGAGCAACTCCTAGATCCTTACATCTATCGGATCTTCTTTCGTCATGCATCAAATAAAATTTCGTTAATTTCAGTGATCTATCGGATTCTCTTTTTCACCATGCATCAAACAAAATTTCGTTTATTTGAGTGAGCCGAAAACTATTCCCATTGTCTAAAAATTGAAACATTTATTTATTTTTTTTTAAATACATTATTTTATAAATTATATAAAATTTATATATATATTTTTTTAAAAAAATTCATTATCAGGTATTATTTTTTATTTTAAATATTATCACTTTTTATTCATTTTACGAATTGATCATAAAATAATTTAATTTTACGAATTGATCATAAACTAATTTATTTGATCAATTATCACTTTCTATTGATCATATATCTTTATTTTTAACAATATACATCACTATACTATTATTATTGTTGTTGACAAGTGAAATTCAACTCTAAGTTTCTCTATTTTAACGCTTTTGGTGATCCAATCAAATTAGAGGAGTGGGCTTCAAATTGAGTTAATTTTTAGAGATGATTGTGGATTTGTGATTGAGAATATTTGTATCATGTATAATTTATAAATCAACCAATAAATCATATAAAATATCAACAAAAACACAAATAGCAGCCTTTCATTTATTTTTATTATTATTTCAAGAAATAAATTTACTTTGAAAAGGAAATGCGGGTAGAGATGGACATAGAAGTCTTAAATTTATAAAGCTTTAACATTGATAATTATTTTCCACAACTTTTACTTTCATTCCTTTTTCTTTTTTAAATTAATGATTAGTATTTATTATTTCTATTATTATTATCCTGAGGATAGAATGTGATAAATAACGATCATATCTGCAAAAAAGTTATTTTTAGAGTTAATACTCCATTTTAGTTTCAACAAATCTTGACATCGTCCTATGTTCACATCGTTTTACTTTTTTTTAGTTGTATGGAGTATTTTTGTATTGAAATTAGAGTGAGGCTTGCGTGCACCGGGCGCACGGAACACATTCCGTGCGCCTTTAGAAATTTTGTATTATGGGTAAGGGTACATTAATTTGGTCTAAAGGGTATACACTTTAATTACTAAAAGGTACACAATTTTGTTCTAAAGGGTATACACTTTTCATTAATATTTTTTTTTCTTTAGAAAATAAAGGGTACACATTTTTATACTAAAGGGTATACAATTTAACACAAAATTCTAAAGGCGCACGGAGTGTTGTTCGTGCGCCCAGATTTTTCTTTAGAAAATAAAGGGTACACATCTGTATACTAAAAGGTATACAATTTAGCACAAATTTCTAAAGGCGCACGGAAAGTGTTCCGTGCGCCCGGGTGCACAGGAGCTTTTGCCTTGAAATTATTATTGCCCTTTATCTATGTTGCGGATTGGACTCGGATAATATTTATTGTTAATTAAAATTTTGAAAGTTTTAAAAGCATTAGTGTCACACTATCCTATGAATTTTTATTTTTAATCGAAAGTTGTGGAATTTTTATTTCTGGCTGAGCTTACCTAAAATGATCTTTAGAATTATTTCGAGAGTTTAAGATATATACATGTTCTTCAGTTAATAAATAATACTCCAAACTAAAATTAATTTTATAGTTTCAAATTAGGGGTAATTCTAAAGTGCACCGGTACACCTAGAGTTATAAATTAAAGGTTAGTGGGTGATTATTAATTTTATTTTTATTATTTTATTTTATTTAATGGTTAAGATTAAATTAAAACTTAATCTAACGGTTATGATCGTGCAGGTGCATCGGTACATACCAGTTGAACTCTCAAATTATATATATTTTTTATATAAATCTTAAATTAACAGCATTTTTTTATATTGATTTGATAAATCTACATAATAATTAAAATTTGAGGACTTATTTATTAAATATAATAATAATGATTTAACAATGAAACCGTCTAACATTAATTTGCAAGATAAAACATACTACAAATCCTTCAAAAATAAAAAATATTTCAAAATTTAGAATGAAAGATTTTTTAGTGAAAAAGATAGGTTATGATTTGTGAAACCAATTTCCAACCTCATATTGAATGGACCACAATCCATGACTATACACCACCACCAGTGTAAGTGTACCCCCACGTTAGGCTCTGACCATGGTTGAGGGTTTACGATTTGACTGTATTTGTAATGGGAATTTTTACGAATTAAAGGTAAAAATCGAAACTTACCCTACTATTGTCAACTCAGTTAAAAAGCTTTTTCACCGTTCCCTCCTCTACTATTTAAGCTATAAACTCTCACCGGAGTAACACTCAAATTACAACTATACTAACAACTAACATTTCCCGATAAAAAAGTTAGAAGAAGTGGATACACAAAATGTCTCTCTCTCTCCACCAAACAAGCCCTGCAACAAACTCAGGCTCCAGAAAGAAACAAGGCTAAATGAAGTTCATTGATGGTTTTCAATGATTACATGACAACAAACTGCACTACTGATCAGAAAGGGATAGAAAGTAACTTGATAAGCTCACCTATTTGAACACATCTGCTTAAATCATGGTGGTAAAAACTAATGAAATTATTAACATGTAATCATCAATGCCAATTTTATGATCAAATGATACATGAATTGGAGAATAGCTTATTGGCAGAACAACCACAAGAACTGATCTAGCTATCATGCCCATCTGTTTTGTCTATCTTGTCTTTTTCCACCACCACCCCCCCCCCCCTTCTCACACACACACACACACACACATCTAGATGACAAATATGGCTTCCATTCTTACCTTCTCCCAAAAGTAATAACTGATGCAATCCACTGTATTCAAAGTAAAATGAAAATTGGTGAGCTAACAACACATGGCCAATGGTGGAACATAAGAGAAGAGGAAACTTTTATTCTTCATATGATATATAAGTAGGTATAACTAATCATCTAACACATGTACCGCAAAAATAGGGAAGCAATTCAATAATCCTGCCCATGTTCACATTCATAATCACATACATGTGCAAATTTATCACCTGATTTATCCGGACTACGACAGCTTTGGTGTGGTCATTCTCCATCTCTCACCCCACAATATCCAAGATGACATGTGTATGTTCCCCAACAATTCCTCCCATTCGAATTCATCATCTCGAAACGTTTACTCCACGGACTAATCACCACCACTATAAGCACACATACAAGAACGAAGAAACACCACCTCTGTAGCAGACTCTCTCTGCAGTTCTGTACATACAAGAATGCTAAATACACAATGTGATTGAGCTAATTTGCAGCTTCTTCCTCCTCAAATATCTACAATTTCAATGGTCTAGTAGGATCATCCAGATCAAGCACAGATGTGATCATCTTAATCGTGCGAATCTGATGAAAACATTTCATATTGATCACATATAAATCTCAATGCAGATGAAAACATATCATATTGATCACATATAAATCTCAATGCAGATGAAAACATATCATATTGATCACATATACATCTTAATGCAGTCAGGGTTATTACCAAAATCCATCAAAATTACAGATTTTTTTGCTTGGTTTGCTGCAAATGATGGCTAAGTAATAAAAAGGGCCATACAAAAAGCAACATCCAGCTTTCTTTGATTGACCAAAACAAGTAAATCACCTTTTCAGCTGAAAAAGTCTACAGCGAGGAGCAAAGATAATAGACTTTTCACACCTTTTATGCACTAAACATAATAGTCTTCCATTAAATTTTTAATTTCCAGCTCAAAAATTCTAATATCTGCAGCCAAACTGGGATACTACTATGCAGGATAACACTTTTCCACCAAACTTTTCTTCATCAAACAGAGTAAACAAGGAATTGCACACAGCTCATTAAAACACAACAGTCCAAGAACAGAGAGAAAACCAATGAACAAATTCCCAAGAATAGAAACAAACAATCATTGGAAATTATTTTTAACCTTTGAAAGAGTCTGCAAAATTTGGATTCCGTTTTGAAGATCCGGACCCGGAGCAGCCAAACAGTCTCTTGGGATTTCAAATGAAGAAAGAGAGAACTGCTTAGAAACCACGCTCACATTGAAGTAAATCAACCCGGAGCTTGGAACATCGACCCGAATTTCAATCACCGGAAACCACAAAAACAAATCCTGCGCCGAAATTCCCGATAATCCGTCGATCCGACCGTAGCGGAGAGTGCCGGAAACATTCATGTCGTAGTGAATCTCGTTCTCGAACTTGGCATTGCAAGCCTGATCCAAATGAACTTGGAAGTTACCGGAATCGTCCAGGGTGAAATTCTTTACCCCCTTGGGTAGTAATCCCATCGGTAGACCATGAATCATCAATACTTCGTATATCGATGAATCTGATGAGTCATCACAGTTCGTTACAGATAGCAGCGACGAATAGATTAGGAGAGTGGCAAAAAAGAGGCAGAAGGATGGCATTTTCACCGCGATTTCTTATGGCTATCGCATGGAATAATTTCTGGATACCAGAGTATGGAAGGCGGCGGCGGCGGCGGCGATAGTGGATGAAAATGAGGAGATTAGAGAAGAATAAGGAAACAGTGCCAGCAAAAGTACAGTATAGGGGATTACGAAAACGATCAATTATTGGTGGCGATGAAGGGGGGAGTTTTTTATTCTCTGCACGTGGTGTACTGCGCCAGCTGGTTGGACTAAATTTTGCTTGGACAAATCAGGATTTTGATGTGTATTTGGACACGTGTTGTTTTTGTGGGTGGGAGAGATGGAAGCGCGTAGCAGGAGATTGCTCCCCGTGATATGCATGGAAATTGAGCGATAAGTACGATCTGGAGTTGGGGGGTGGGTGTAGGGAGGGTGGTGGGGGGGGGGGATCCGACCAGTAGAAAGTAGAAACACAGTTGTGGACTTACATTTGCAGAATATACCTTCCACTATGTGTTTGTGCGTGTTTAAATACAGCTTAAAAAATAAATGATTAATTATTAATAAAAGAGTAGGTAAAAAATTCTCTTAATTTTATTTACGTAAATATTTGTGTTAACATATATTTTATATATTTGAAATGTTTGCCTAATTGAATTCAAGCATACCCCAAAAAGAGGGAAATAAAATATTAATTAGATATTTTAATTTGAATTAAAGTTGATTCAATCTATATATGGTGATATTATAAAAATATCCATGTTGATTAAGAAGGTCCAAAGAAGGTGTTGACCCGTGGGATAATCTTCACACACTATTAGGGTTGGGTTATGTCCTCTGTAATTTATTTATTTACTATTTATATATTAAATAGTACTCCCTCCGTCCCAAATTCAAGTTCACGTTTACTGTAGATACGGAGTTTAAGAAAAGTCACTTTTTGACTTACTCTTGAGGGTAGTATGGTATTTTTGGGTAATAAATAAATGATAAAGTATGTTATGTGTGTTAAAAAGGTGATGACAAATTTGAAATTAAAGTATTTTAGAGGGATATTAGTTTGTTGCTTTTTCCTTTTATGGGAATGTGAAGTTGAATTTGGGACGGACCAAAACAGAAAGTATGAAGTTGAAATTGGGACGGAGGGAGTAGTAATTATATTGATGATGGTCGACCTAATTTAGAGTGGTCCCATTTTTTACAAATATCTTAATTGAATTATGTAATAGATAATAATAAAGATACATTTGTATTAGCCTAATTTGAAGTCATTATTCCTTATTGAGATTATGTTATTTTTGCACTTCATACCTTTACTAATTTAACAAAAAAATAGTTTTTATTAGTAAGGATGAGAGAGACTATTGTTATACTCTGTATGCTTAATTTTTCTACAATTATTACTACACTATTTTTAATTATTCATTATTATAACTATAATAATAATAATAATATTATTATAATTAGCATATATACAATAAGACAAAATATTAAATCTCTAATAGCTGTATGCATATAATTTGAAGAAATTGCATGTGAAGATACGGCTGGAATAATGATAATTATTATTTTTGTCTTCGAATAAAATGTGCTCAAATAATTCATAATTTCAACACTTTTTTTCGTCCACTTAATAAAATAAATAAATAATTGATCTCTTGGAAGTTTATTATAATTGAGACCGTTGCAACTGTGTATATATAAATAATATATATATATATATATATATATATATATATATATATATATATATATATATATATTATTTATTTAATATCAAATGGGATTGGGTAAATGGGCTCAGATATCCAGAAGGAGTACAGTAATATGGGCCTAAATGTAGAGTTAGCCCAAGAAGATTGGTTCTGTGTTCGGATGAATGGGCCTAATAATGAATGGAAAAACATTTTTATTAAACCGAATTCAATAATTTATTTGGACTGTTTTTTTATGGTTTATAGAATATTGTTTTGGAAGCTTGGATAATTTAGATTTCGGTGTCTTCCAGAGAAATAAAAATAAAAAATAATTAAAAACTTGGATGTCTCTCATAAAATACTTTTTTTTTATAATAATAATATAAAAAATGATAAAAATAAAACAATAATATCCGTATAATCGAATGGATTCTATTCCTTTGCTTTTCAATTTAGATTTTGGTCCCCAATGAATTAAATCACGTTTGCAGTTCATGATTGGACTAATCTTATAAACCAATACAAAACTATCACTCTTGCCAACTCATCAAATAGGGGACCAAAAGAGCATAAGATTCCATGTGCCAAATTTTTTAATTAAGGATATATATTTTTTTATTGAAAAGATCTATTGAAATGTTTTACTAATAAAATTACTTTCTTTCTAGAAAATTGATAATATGAATTCTTATATTAAATTAAAGTATATAATATTTTGGATACATGCAAGACTTTACTTACAGAGTAATCAATAAATTAGGTTTGAAAAATTTAAAGATTATATTCATAAAAATAATAGTTTTTTTTATAAATAAAAAGTACTCCCTCCGTCCCCTTGATACGTATCAATTTTGCCATTTTGGTCTGTCCCATTACAAAGTATCCATTTCCTTTTTTAGATTGATGTGACCACAAATGACCTCACACTCAACACTAATACAACTACCTACTACACTTTAAAATATTATTTCTCTCAACTAAAAATACATTAAATTATTATATTTCTTAAATCACGTGCAAAAAGCAAACGACTACGTTTCAAGGGGACGGAGGGAGTAATTAGTAAAATAAAATTCACTTGGCTAATGCAATTAGGGGTAGACATGCACATTTTAACTGGAACCGGCGGTTCCGAAACCGGCCAAAATGGAATCGAAACCGGATATATTCCGATTCAGTTTCGGTTCTTTATTTTGTGAAATCGGAACCGACAAATTTTTCAATTTTTTTCTTTTTTTCTATGTTTCAAGGCTAAAATAAAAGAAAAAGAAAAAAAAAAAAAGAGAAAATCGGAACCGGCGGTTCCAAACCGGAACTGAAACCGGCCTACCCTCTGTTTGGTTCCGATTCCATATTTTTCAAAATTGAAATCGACGGTTCCGAACCGCTGTGCATGTCTAAATTATGCAATTAGTCCAAGGGAGATCATTATTATTGACTTTTAGTTAAATAATTGAGATAATGTTCTTAAATAAAAAAGAGATTATTTAAAAAGAAAAGGCAATTAAGTTAAATCAAAATGATGGAGTATATGATTGAAGGTTGATATTGAACAATGTAGTTGGAGTGACAAGTAATATGAAGATTGAAGGGCTCAAATAATAATATACTTTCTCTTTCTCTCATAATTTTTCATATATGAGTGCAGAAATAAAAAATCTAATATATATACTATTTTAGTGTATGATGTTATTAAAAAAAAAGAGTACTCTGAATAATTAAAAAAAAATCTTGTCCAATAAATGTAAAAAGTCTATTGTGATATAAAAAAAAAATTAAATATTTGAATAAAATAATATATTTATTTATACAATCGTTAAAGCATTCTACTCAATTTTCATTTACTTATATTAATAAGGAAAAACCTAACATGATTTAACTATTTTTTCCTAAATAATTATAAAATATATGAGAATTATTTTAGAAACAAATTTAGCTCTAAAAAATGTGCAAGTATAATCGAATATTATGTACTCCATGCTATATTATAAAAACAAAAACATCACTCTAGCCAACACATGAGCCAGGGACCTTAATTTGTATACATTTCCACGTGCCTAATTTTAGATCGTCACATGACTCAAATATATATATATATATATATATATTCTATGAATTAAAATTATTAATAATTAGGAGGATCATTTGGGTGACCACGGATCACCAAAGAATTACCCAGTAATTAGTTCAACACGTGAATCATGGCATGGCAAAAGCTAAAGCAATAACAAAAGCTAAATTGCAAACTTCTAATTAATTAAAGAATTAACCACAATGTTCATAAATGAAGTATACATGGAGAATACATCAAGTTAATTATAAGTAATAAAGTCAAGTTATACCGGTCGGGGTACAACAATAGTGGGTAGAAAGAGATAGAGGAAAAGATTTAGGTACAAATATTTGGCATTCAACAAAAAAGAAATTTGAAGGAAAAAAAAAGAAGCTTTTTTTAATTTTTTTTTTAAATAATAGATCATATGATATTCTTTGGATATAAATCCAGACTTAGTTTCTCTATCAATGTACTCTAAATTTTTTAAATCAATTAAAAAATATTTTATAAAGAAAAATGTTCTTAACTTTCTCGTGTATAAATTGAGATTCGTGCTCGATCCGTGTAGTGACTAGTCAGATCTAATTTAGAATGTAATATCATTGTTAATTGAATACAATACCATTAATATAAAAATTAATATTCTTGATTTTTTAAGAAAAAACTATATTTCAACTGGTATTTTTAATTAAAAAATTAATATTTTTATTAATTAAAATAAATACTTTTTAAAATAAAATACTATAATATTCTTAAATATTTTATTCACTCGAATAAAGAGACAACTCATTTTATCATGCTCATAAACTTGATTAATAATACTCTGTGTGCTACCCATACTAATAAGATATAATCTCATGTATAAGTATATAATTAGTATATACGGACAATGATAATTATAAACAATAATATGATACTCTCCTCACTTATTATTTAATTGACTATTAAATAATAAATAAAATGTAAAGTATATTATTAGCTAGTCATATACTAATTTTAATTAGTGTGATTTATTTTTATTATTATTATTTTATTTTATAAAATAAGTAGTGTGAGGTTATGCTATTAAATGCAAAATATTCTTTTTAGGAGTGAAAAAAATACCAATATATGTGAAAAGTGCAAAAGAAAATCAAACACATGCTCAACTAAGGCAACACTTGATGATGTCTCGCAATAGATATTTTTTACGTTTTCTATATTTATAATTATTTTTTATTTTAGATATTATTATTAATTTTATTTATTCTATAAATTTATTTATAACTATATATGTATTAAAGAAATTTAATGCATAATATAGTCATAATTTATTATAAATGTTTTTTTATTATTACTTCTTATCATCTTATTTCATAGGGAAGACATTTCAAGGAAGAGGACTGTATATAGGCATAAAAAAATGTTAAATATTTGGCCATTTAAAAATTTAACCCCCGAAATAATAAGTGGAGTAGTATATTACATTGAGGTGCCCCTATCAGGGGTTCAAGCCCCCGGAGCGCAATTGTGGAATAATTAATATTGAGGGCTACAAGCGGCAGTGTGGGAAGCTGAAACTCAGTGGGAACCTGCGGCTCGGTGGGAACCTGCGGCTGAGCTAGGGGGAGGGTCAGCATGGAGCAATCACCAGCATGGAGCAATCACTTGGGGATCGACTTCTTGTGCGCAGTAGTTAAAGATATTAGGAACCTGTGATCCATTGTGTGGTTACCGCGATTTACTTGGAGACAGTTCTGAGGGGCCGAGACTGTTTCCTCGAAGACTAGTCGGGCGTAAGCCCGGAACCTCGGTATCAAAAAAATAAAAAAAAATAATGGGAATCTAATAAAATTGTAAATGAAAAAACATTAATTTCTAACCATTTGTAGAACACATCGAATTGTGTGAAAATCAACAAAACACTCATCACTATCTCCCAATAAAATAACGTAAAAATAACGACGACTTGAAGATAAAAAGAAGATCGTTAATGGCGTCAGAGTTGTTCATGGATTAAATTTAATGAATTCTCCACCACAACTCACCTTTTCTGCCCACTTCCTCCGTCTCTATAAATATCTACTACTTTATTAGGTAAACACCATACACCTTCAACTCAACACTCCCACTCTCCATTTTTTGGGAAATCAGGGGATAATTAATTAAGCCCTCTCCTGATTTCCCGCATTCAACATGATCACCACTCGTTCACTCTGCTACTTAGCAGTCATCTTGATTCAACTTGCATTCAGTTTCGATCCAGTTTCATCAGCGCCTAAAGGCGCTCTTGTTACCTCTCTTCCTGGATTTCATGGCATAATTCCCTCCAAACACTATGCTGGGTAAGAACAAACACTTTGGAAAATTTCTACAGTCAGAATTAATTAATTTGGTTATTTTCTGTTTGTGGGATTGCAGATACGTGACTATAGATGAAAATCATGGAAAGAAGCTGTACTATTATTTTGTGGAGTCTGAAAGGAATCCATCGACAGACCCTGTTGTTCTCTGGCTTAATGGTGGTCCGGGGTGCTCTAGTTTTGATGGATTTGTGTATGAGCATGGTAATATGAGCTTTATTTATGTGCATTTATAATGGGTTCTGATATGAGTTGGAGTAATGTTGTATGACTTGCTTGGTAATTGTAGTACTCCCTCCGTCCCAATATAAATTGCACCACATACAGGGTTAATGAAAGTTAATTTTTTACCAATTTTATTGACTTTTGGAGGGTAATCTAGTATTAATGTGGGACGAAAACGGAAAATGTGAAATTTAACTTGGGATGTAGGGAGTATAAGATTTTGTTGCTATACAAAGAAGATGTGAGTTTGAGCCTTCTGCTTCTCTAGATTTATAATGGGTTCTGATTAGTTTTGCGAATAGATTTGACATCATGTGTGGTATGTTTCGTCCATGGTATGGCACATTATCCAGAAATCACTGTTTCATTGGCTATCTAATTGATGATTCTAGAATTTCAACCATGTAGCTTCCTCTTGGATTCTTGGTTTTCTTATGATACCTTATATTATACTTAACGTGAACAACTAAATCTTAAATGATATGTTTGCCTTCTTACTTCTTTCAACTTTAGTATTATTAAAAGTTTTGACTCAAGAACAGCAACTTTCTTGATATAATTGTAAGAACTTCGTTTTATCACCAGTAGTCTATTTAGAAGTCGAGAGAGATTGAGAGATTATTTTCGTTTCATTTGCATTTGTTGATAATATGCAGGCCCCTTCAATTTTGAGGAGGGAAAGCCACGTGGTAGCCTTCCCCACCTGCATCTTAATCCATACAGCTGGTCCAAGGTTATGGTTTCAATATTATAGATGAGTTCTGGTTTCTTTGTTATGCTTGATTCGGAAGGTTTATCCGTGTGTATCATGTAAGAATGCAACTTAACAAAACTATAAGATTCCAAAGTTGAAAACCACTCATTGGCATTCCAGGTATCTAGTGTTCTATATTTAGACTCCCCTGCTGGAGTTGGATTATCTTACTCAGCAAATGAATCTGATTACACAACAGGAGACCTAAAGACTGCTTCTGACTCCCATATATTTCTCCTCAAGGTTGCATAGTCACATTAAGTTTGAATCTCTCATCTTAATATAGGTTTTATCTACTCGACCAGACGATAATTTTGTATATTAATTACCTTGTAGTGGTTCGAGCTCTACCCAGAATTCTTGTCCAATCCATTTTACTTATCTGGAGAATCATATGCTGGAGTGTATGTGCCTACTTTGGCTTTTGAAGTTGCTAATGGTAATTATTTATGACATTTGAACTGTATCTGTATTGAGGGCCTTACAACCCTCCACCAAATGTGGTGCATGCTCACAGGCTGAGTGTCACAGCACCCAGTGGATGGTTGAAAACATCCTGGAATTGAACACTTGAAAAATGATTTGGTTATTTCAACTTTGTAGGAATTGATGAAGGTGTAAAGCCCATCCTCAATTTTAAGGTATTATTAAGATATTTTAGAACTCCACCTTTCTAGCATGGTTTGTGCAGCAAGTGAAAGTTCTTACATTACAGGGTTACATGGTGGGAAATGGAGTTTGTGATGAGGTGTTTGATGGTAATGCTATTGTACCATTTCAACATGGAATGGGCCTTATATCGGATGAACTCTACGAGGTATGCATCAAGTAAATGTTTAATGATCCGTATTAGAGAGTATTGTTTCAGTTTTATTTTCATGTTTTTATTGCTTAATGGAAGAAGAAAAGGATCGCCTTGCGCTCATACTTCTCTTTCTACAATATAAATCCAATTTTGTCCTGAATTTGAATCTCCAGGTGAACAAATTTGGAGGGAAGAAGAGGAATAATATTACTTGCCTTAGATGAAGATAAATAAGAACAAAATGGCTATTATCTATCAAAGATGAACTGTAGATCCTCTAAGTGAAATTATGATGAAAATGTGGAATTAAAGTACAATTTGCTCATGATCTCGGATGTTCTTTTAAATTTTCGTGTTACATCTTCTGTTACATTTATTAGATGGGTGACAAGTATATCCTACATGTCAATCCCAACGGTTTGCAACAGGAGGTGTAACAACAAAATGTAATAGAAGATCCGGACCGTTTTCTCAATACTTACTGCTTCACCTCGCAGGCAGTAAATACTGAATGCAAGGGTAACTTTTACAATTCAACGGGTGAGAATTGTCAAAGCCAGCTTGACAAAGTGGATGCAGTAAGATACACACTTTCTATAGATTCCAATTACTTGTGAGATATGTATCCTCTTATATTAATTAATCGTGGATCGTTTCAGCTTGTCGCAGATCTTAACATTTACAACATTCTTGAGCCATGCTATCATCCCCCATCTAGTATAATTCAACTTGAGAACACAAAGTTGCCTACAAGCTTTAGGAGATTAGGTGAGACTGATAGGCCTTTACCTGTTCGAAAAAGAATGTTTGGTCGTGCATGGCCTTATAAAGCTCCCGTCAGACCAGGATACATCCCAACTTGGCCAGAACTTCTGGGCGAAGATGTTCCCTGCACCGTAACTAATCCAATCTTACTAAACATGCATGCATACATATATATCTATTTAAAAAATAAAAAAAAATCTCAGTGATGACCTTCATCAGAGCACACTCTCTTACTATCTTGTGTTTCGACAAATCATTTAGAGTGATGAAGTTGCGACCGCATGGCTGAACAATGAAGCAGTTAGGAAAGCAATTCATGCTGACAGTGTAAGGTTTTGATGTGTTTTTTCTTGAAAACTTGATGACTTCACCAGTAGCAAACTAAAAATTTGTATCGATATCAGATCGATGAATCTCTCAAGTGGGAGCTGTGCACGTCCAGAATCGACTTCTATAGTGATGCTGGGAGCATGATCAAGTATCACAAGAACCTCACATCCCGAGGGTATCGAGCCCTGGTATTCAGGTACACAGCAGTGAAGTCAAAAGTACATAATTTCACAAGACTATATATCTAAATATCTACAGCTTTCTCCATTATGCAAGAAAGCAAGTGCCTAAATGTTTTTAGTTTAATGTTGTATGGCAGTGGGGATCATGATATGTGCGTTCCGTATACGGGAAGCCAGGCCTGGACTAGGTCGTTGGGATATAAAACCATGGACGAGTGGAGACCTTGGATGCTGAATGACCAAGTTGCAGGGTATGTTGTTTCACAAAATGACTGTGCAGTTACTCTTTAGACAATGAATTTAACAGAAACGACTGTGTTTTTGTGCGTGCAGGTACGTTCAAGGATATGACTACAACCTCACATTTCTCACCATTCTGGTAATTTCAGTAGCAACATTCTATGTTGTACTAACTAGCTTTGAGATATAACAAACAGTGTTTATTCGAGCGACGAGTTCTGAATGTGGACTTTGCAGGGGTCTGGACACACTGTGCCGGAATACAAACCAAGTGAAGCATTGGCGTTCTACACTCGTTGGCTCGCCGGTGTAAAAGTCTGAAACTAGAGGTCTTGCTGAATGGAAGATCTTGTATTTTATGTTCAACTACATTGCTTCTACAACCTATTTTCCTCCAGTATTTCACCCAATTTTCCTCTCACTAATGTAGCTAAAGTGAGAGGGAAATTGAGTGAAGTACTTCATTCCTGTGAAACGATGTCGAGATTTGATTATCATAGCATTATTATTAGAGTTCATCTTCATGCACCAAATCTGTATTAATTTAATTCAATAATGTGTACGTGTATTTCTTAATGATTTTTTATGTTCAATTATTCGATAATAAATTGTATAAATTTTTATTCATTAATATGTTTTTATTAATAAGTGTATATTCCCTCCGTCCCATTTCAATGTTTACGTTTGCTTTTTGCACGTTGATTAAGAAGTATAATATTTTAATATATAGTGGGTGGAAAAATATAATATTTAATGTAAAGTGGGTAGGTGTATTAGTGTTGGATGATATATTAATTGTTTTATGTGGGTCCCATATTCCAAAAAGGAGAACGTAAACATTGAAATGAGACGCGCAAAATAGAAATGTAAACATTGAAAAGGGACGGAGGAGTATATTTTGAATGTGTAGTAAAATTTGCATATTTATGAAGTCGATTTGATTATCACAAAATTATTTATTAATTATTCTATCTTATAAACAAATTCACACTTATCACTTTTTTTCGTTCCATAAATAAATTTATACTCCTAAATAAAAAAAAATAACACACAATTCAAACAACCACACAATATACTTTAATTTTAAAAATTTCACTAGTCACGTAACTTACTTACTACTCCCCAATACCCATTTACTTTTTGCGCTAAATTGTCGATCTTGGATGTCCTGTTACATTTTGGTGTTATATCTCCTGTTACACGTGTTAGATGAGTGACACGTGTACGAAGAAGAAAATCTCAACCTTTCCCCTTTAGGGTTGATTGTTAGGGTACAGAATAGTTTATCATACGTGTCAATCATCAAACGGTTTGTTACAGGAGATGTAACACCAAAATATAACAGGAGATCCGAATACTAAATTGTCACTACTCACATATTTATTTATTACCTTGCGATTTTGTGTCATTTTTTTTAGAAAGTAGTATCTAAAGAATGAGTGGACATCATTATGGAACAGAGCCAGTAACATATGTCAAACACTACTACAGTTTATTCTTATCATGGTCTTGCCAACAGGATGAGCAAGAAAATTCAGTGCAGCATTGGATTCTTATTTCTTGACACCATATTACATAAATGTTTGTGATTTTAGTTATAAATATGAATGGTGAATATTATAATCGAGATTCCAAACGTGAAAAGAATTCGATAACTAAACGTTGACTTTGTTGCTAATCTGGCAACCGCAACGCAATGCACTGACAAAATAAAAAATAAAATAATGAAAAAGAAAAAACAACAACGAATAAACAATTCAAATATTTTTACATAATTGCAATCTTGAATCAAATGAAGCTCCACTGAAGAAACATTTTCTTGCCATTAGTTAATTAAACATGAGAAGCTCGTGCACTGATTTCTTGTCCAACCTAACACTGCTACTGTTAGTGTTGACCTTCAAAACAGCTTCATCTGCACCTGAAGCTGCTCTTGTAGAAACCCTTCCTGGTTTTCATGGCAGTTTTCCTTCCAAACACTATGCTGGGTATCTGCAAGATTCATCCTTTTTTGTGTTTCTTGATGTATTTTCTTGTTCTGAATATCTAATTTTGGATGTATACAGGTATGTTACATTGGGTGGAGCTAATGGGAAGAAATTATACTACTATTTTGTTGAGTCAGAAAATAATCCTTCCACTGATCCTGTGGTCCTCTGGCTTAATGGTGGTCCTGGGTGCTCTAGCTTTGATGGCTTCGTCTACGAAAATGGTAATGTGGGTTTCCATTCGTTGTGGAGTAGTTTTAATTACTTTTAAGATTAGGTTTTTTGTTTGGATGAAGATTCTATGGGGGGTTTTTGGTAGAAATGATAGTTCTGCTGGTCTTGTTGAAAATCTTATTGGGGTTTGAGTCAAGAATATATTTCCAAGGAGTTAGTCTCCTATGAATCGGTTCACGGTGTAAACCCTTTGGTCCCCTTTCAATCCTATTGTACGGGGACCACAATATTTACACCGTGAACCCAGTTTACAGAAGTGTTTGCCTTTTCCAAGTATGTTGATTGGGTTGGATTTCTCTGTAACAAATGGTTCCATTATGTATGTTTAGTGAACTTTTAGATTCATCTGCAAATGAATTAGGCATCTGAGATGATAATTGAGTGAGAATGCATCTGATCATCTGTTTGTTTACTTCATTCATCATGTTTTCTGCTCTGTAAACGAGGTTATTTGACAACTTACGACTCACTTGTCGAAGAGCTCCGACTGCAGGGCCTTTCAATTTTGAAGCAGGAAAAGAATATGGAAGTTTTCCCACCTTGCATCTGAATCCTTACAGTTGGTCTAAGGTTAGGATTTGGGGTTGTATTCGATGAAATAACTCATTTTATGTATCCTTGGAACACTTTTTCAACCAATTAAGGCGTCACATTTTCTTGTTAGGTATCCAGTGTTTTGTATCTAGACTCCCCTGCTGGAGTTGGCTACTCTTACTCAGGAAATGAATCTGATTACATTACAGGAGACTCAACCACTGCTTCTGATTCACATGTATTTCTCCTCAAGGTGAAAATTCTTACTGTTCTACTCTACCTTTTATTTCATCATTCCCAACATTTGATAGCTCGTCTGTCATCTGGTTAGTGGTTTGAGCTCTTCCCTGAGTTCCTATCCAACCCGTTTTATATATCTGGAGAATCGTACGCTGGTATATACATCCCGACTTTAGCTTATGCTGTGGCTCAAGGTAAATAGTCTGTGAACTGGGAATAACTTGTTTATTAAGAGAACGTTGAATGATTGTGTTGTTTTAAGTTCGAAAATGGAGGTGTGAACTGATGTGGTTTATCATGATCCTGTAGGAACTGATGCAGGTGTGAAGCCTAAGATCAATCTTAAGGTACTTTTACATATTAGAACTTCTTACATATATGTTGCTGTAAGTAAAATGATGAAAGTACAGGGTTACCTGGTGGGAAATGGGGTTGCTGACATGGACTTTGATGGGAACTCTCTCGTACCGTTTGCACATGGAATGGGTCTTATATCGGATGAACTATTCGAGGTATGCTGATTCTGTCCTGATGGATTTATGAATGCAGCATTTGAAATGAATGGATTTCAAATCGACGAAAATAAGAGCTTTGTGTTTCAAATTCGTATCAAATCTGTATGCCAACGAATTCGTTACTATGAATTTCAGATTCATCCTCGAATTTGAATCAAAATGCAGCCTAATGGTTCTTCCAGTTACACAGACAACCTTAAATTGTAATTTACTGCTATCTCATTTGGTGTTTTCTTGTTTGTTTTAAGAATGTAGTCGAAAACCTGCTAGGAAAGTTGGCGCGTATTTGTATGTATGTATGTTTTTGCTACAATTAACGTTGTTAAATCTTCTGCTTCACTTTTGCAGTCTGTTAACGATGAATGTCATGGTAAGTACTACAATTCGGAGAATGTCAATTGTCTAAACAAGCTTGAAGAAGTTAATAAGGTAAGATGATGTTACTTTGCCATGTTTTTGGTTTACTTTCGTGTTATATTCTGCTCTACATTTTTGAGTTGTTACAGGAACTTGCGGGCTTAAACAAATACGACATTCTTGAGCCATGCTATCATGCCCCAGAAAGTAATATTCAGCTTGAGGAGAACATAAGCTTGCCACTGAGTTTCAGAAGATTAGGCGAGACGGAGAGGCCCTTACGTGTTAGAAAAAGAATGTATGGCCGCGCCTGGCCTCTTCAAGCTCCTGTAAGAGACGGATATGTCCCAACTTGGCCTGAAATGAAAACAGGAGGCCTCCCATGTACTGTAAGTAATGCTGGCAAACTAACAAACTCGATTTTGAGCTTCGTTGTTCTAACTTCTGTGGATTGAACTTGTAGAGTGATGAAGTTGCAACTGCATGGTTGAGTAATGCAGCAGTTAGGAAAGCAATTCATGCTGAAAGCGTAAGTCTTTTAATCATCGAATTCGACTGAAGCCCGTTTTTTGAAGTAGTAAACTGACATGATACTTTCAACAGGAAGAAGTAACAGGTGAGTGGGTGCTCTGCACGGATAGAATAATTTTCTATCACGACACTGGGAGCATGATCAAGTACCACAGGGACCTGACAACACGAGGATATCGAGCCCTCATATACAGGTACGTTCGTTCAAATCCACGAGCATGACATGATATAAAGATTCCAGACTCTAGAGCTTACTCAGTATGGTGGCAGTGGGGATCATGATATGTGCATCCCGTTTAAAGGAACCGAAGCCTGGACTAGATCGATGGGATACAGAATCCTAGACAAATGGAGGCCATGGATTGTAAACAACCAAGTTGCAGGGTAAACAAACATGTTTATACTTTTAAGTTTTCATCAATCAATCAGACAACCAACTTGTTTTCTTGTTTTTGTGCCCATAGGTACATTCAGGGATATGATTACAATCTCACATTTATGACCATAAAGGTATGCATTACAAACACTTCGAACCTCAAACAGTCAAACTCAATACTACATAACGAATCGAAATCTTGTTCATCTACGTACACAGGGAGCTGGACACGCGGTACCAGAGTACAAGCCACGCGAGTCGTTGGAGTTCTATTCGCGCTGGCTGGCCGGCCTCAGAATCTGAAAATTTTTGGCACGAGAAGATCATGATGTTCTATGTTTCTGGAGAACTTAGAATGTTGGGCAGGTGTTGTGGAAACAATAAGATCATGAGAGTTAGTACGTGTCTGATGAATTCATGTATGTTTTTTTGGCAAATGATTTGTGGATTTGAGCCTAACTTGTTAAGGTTTGAGAGTTCATTAAGGTATGTATTCTGGAAATCGAGCATGTAATGCTCGATTTTTGGTTCTAGAAATCATGCAACGAGTAGTTGATTTTAAAATCGTTTCATAGATTTCATTTCATACAAAATGAATGTCGTGTTAGTAATTCATTTCTCGATTATGCTTGTCATTCTTTTGTTAAAGTTATGTTAATAATCTCTATACTTGTGTTCTAAAATCTAGTTGGTTTTTTAAACGATAATATATACTTCCTCCATCCCTTTCTAATGTTTACGTTTGTTTTTTGCACGTTAATTAAAAAGTGAGTATTATATTTTAATAGATAGTGGGTGGAAAAATATAATATTTAATGTGAAGTGGGTATCAGTGTTGGATGATATATTAATTATTTTAGGTTGGTCCCATATTCTTAAAAAGGAAAACGTAAACATTGAAATGAGTCGCGCAAAATAGAAACTGAAACATTGAAACGGGACGGACGCGCAAAATAGAAATGTAAACATTGAAACGAGACCGGAGTATAAAACTTGTGTGTGTATAACTATAAAGTGTTTATCCTAAAACGTGGAGTACGATGTATTAAAATTCGAATGTGTTATAATTATATAGTAATTACCCTAAAACATGGAGTGCTATGTATTAAAATTAGAAAGTGTTTTATGTGGGATGGACTATAAGACATGTTAAAATATAATTTTAATGCACTACTAATATATTTTTATTCTCAATAAATATACTACACCAATTTATCTTTATAATTAAATGTTTTTATTTAATAATAGATGGAGATTACCTTAAAATTTATAAATTGAAACTACGAAGGGATATTCTATGTCCCATGTGAACACAATCCTCCCCTTTATATTTTATTTAAATTTATGTATTGATAGGGTTTAAATTGTAAAGGGGAACGAAAATTGCAAAGACACACAGAATGTGATCTGTGCGGCGTGCACCGGACCTCACTCTGTAACTATATTTCAGTAGGTTAAAAAAAATAAAAAAATCTACAGCAGAAATCAGAATGTATTTCAAACGGTTTCTCTGCTCCCAAACTGCCGCCGGCCGCCGCCGTCGCAACCAGTGGCCAATAAAACAAGTGACGAAATCCAATTTCTCCGAAGCTTTATCAGAACTCAAAGAATGCATATTCAATTCCGACTTCGTCGCGGTTTCGTTGCAGAAAACCGGCGGCTACTCCGCTCCGTGGCAGAGAAACCTCCCCATTGATATGGCGGAGACGGCTTATCTTAAGGCCAAATACGCTGCTGAGAAGTTTCAGATTCTCCAGTTCTCCGTCTGCCCCTTTTCCGTTAAAGCTTCTAAGCTCATAGCGCATCCGTAAGACTTCAATTTTTATCTTAGGTATTCGTAAAATTCGTTTATCCTAGCAGAAATGGAATGTTCTGATTGGCTCGATTTATTCTTTAGTAACAGATTAATAATGTCACTGTGTAGGTATAACTTCCAGTTGTTCCCCAGAGATGATTTAAAAGTTGGGATGCCATCTTACACTTTTTCATGCC
Source organism: Pogostemon cablin (assembly GCA_023678885.1). Classification (NCBI taxonomy): domain Eukaryota; kingdom Viridiplantae; phylum Streptophyta; class Magnoliopsida; order Lamiales; family Lamiaceae; genus Pogostemon; species Pogostemon cablin. The sequence continues at coordinate 5,387,969 of CM042983.1, forward strand.
AATCATCATATCTGAGCTCCATGGCGCTTGAAGGTTTTGATTTTAATGCTTGTATATACAATGGTATGTGATGTCACTTTTACGCAAGATCTTCAGTCTTTGCCTATTTTATCCTATTAGGTATTAATTTGGGATCTGGATGTGTTTCATTGTCGTTTGATAGGTATTTCATATTTGTCCAGAGCACAAGAATCAGCTGCTAATGTTCAAACTGGATATTTATTACTGAATAGCTGCACAGAACAATCGTCTCCAGTCCATTCAGTTGCTGATACTATATTTACAGAAAGGATCAAAACTCGAGTTAAGCACTGGATAAAGTCTTGTACAGATAAAAATAAAACTGAGGGTGAACAAAGTTTAAACTCATCTTGTGATATTTTAGTTCTCATTTTGTGTTCTAATTTATTCATCTGACAGTTGAAGATTCTTTGATAAGTTCATTGAGAAACGTGATTTCAAAACATGAAGTTTTTGGATCCAGACCATCCTTGACCGTAGATATCTGCTCCAAACGCCAAGTGCCACTTGTATTAGAGGTGAGCTTACTAGCATTGGCCATTGAGTACAATGTTTCTGTTCGCAATTGATGTGATGCTTCTTTTAATTGTTTTGACCTATGAGTGAACTTCAGGCTTTAAAGGAGTTTGTGAATATCGTACCACTGAAAGGACAGGGTAAAGCTGGCGTACATGTTGTTCGTGTCGTTTTAGCAAGTTCAGAAGAAGAAAAGAACCTTCTTGTGGTATTAAATGGACCAATTTTCTGGATTATTGTAAAGTATGCATGGGCTAAACTAGATTTTTTACTTTTATATCCATTATGCAGAAGGAAATTCAAGATAAGGAATTGCAACAAAGGAGGCTAGTTCGTGGCTTTCGAGAGGTGATAGACTTGATTTCTTCTTCTCAGAGACCTGTTGTCGCACACAACTCACTTAATGGTCTATCTCTAATTTTAAATTGATCTAATTCAAAATGTGATATCGAAATTTATTGTTGATATCACTATGTTCATTTTTCTCAGATTTTGCTTTTATACATTCAAAGTTCCTATCTCCACTTCCACCAACTGTGGATGAATTCCTGAGTTCGTTGCTTTTGGTCTTTCCTCACATACTTGATGTCGGCCAGCTTATGAAGGAAATTGGACCATATGATAAAATGAATAACTTGCCAGCAGCCATTTCATACTTGGAAACAAGGTTCTCTGCACCAGTAGACATGGACATCTGTAGTCGCGGTGAGTACTCAAGTTTATCAGATCTCATAATTTAGTATAGAACTCAGACATCCTGCCGATATCATACAATAAACATCTTGCCAGTAATATGATAAGCTTACCTTTTAAGTGTTACTAATATGATAACTTCCTTTCAACAGAGACTGACCAAGTCAATAATCATGGACAAGATGTTCTGAGAGTATGCCAGTTGTTTGCTAAACTGTGCTCCGTACTGAAAATATCTTTAGAGGTTCCTCGTGATGATCATAGCCAGTTGCATTCTTCCCTTAAACGCTACTCCAATATGTTTTGTCTTTCTTCAAGAAATTACACGGATCCAATTAACGACAAGGTAAGAATTTGGACAGGCAGCACTAGAACAGTTAGCATTGACAACTTGGTGTTCCTATGGGGGTTTCAAAGTGGTACATCTGCCCGAAATCTGAAAAACCTTCTATGTGATTCACACGATGTTTTCACTAAGGAATTTGATGTTAAGATGGTGGACAGAACATGTGCTGTAGTTGTTTTCTGGACTCCTGGTTTCTCTGAAAGTTTCCTCAGTATAATGGATTCTGGAGGAATTTCTTCTGAGATGCTGAAAAATATGATCTCAGAGGGCCTAAAAGCTGCTAGCTATGAAACATACAAAAGAGTTTGCAGATCAGATTTATGGAAACCAGATTTATCTGAGAGCTTCGAACAAGCAATGGATGAAAATGCAATACTTTCTGTAGTAAAACCACAGCAAGAGAAATCAGTTATATTCTGGAACAGTGATGAAATTATTAACTTTGAAGAACTTTAGTATTCATCATTTCACGTTCTCTCTCAGGATTGCCATTTCTACACTGCAGTGGGATTCCTTACAGATTTTCAGTGGATGAATATCTTGGAAGCCATGGACTACTTATTTGCAGCATCAGTACAGCTGTCCAGTTTAAGATCGTGCTCTCCTGTTAAAGAAGGCTAGCCCTCTGTTACTGTTTACCAGATCAATCTTGAGTCTACATGTTATTTTTTTAGTTCGATTCTCTGGTGGGGGTCCGGGGGATATCTGCTGCTGCTGGATGATGATAAATACAAGTAAAGCCTATAATTCTTTAGTTAAAATCTTAATCATTGACCGTTCGAAAATGCAGTGTCACTGTTTATATGCTTCAGAACTAACAATTTGAATTTACTGGAGAAATTTGAGCCTTGAGGGGGAGTTTATTACACAGAAATTGGGATGTGTGTCTGTAAACAACGCTGAGAAGTGTGAATAAATTTATATTTTATACTACATTTTTTAATATTTGTTTCCTGCTGTATTATGAATATTTGGTCCTGCAGCTAGATCCATCTTCAAGACAGTCACATGAATGTGCTGTTAGGAATTCCTCCAACGGGGATCACAACATCACTTGATCTAACCTCTGATGATGTTTCAGGACTCAAAAGCTTGTATTGAAAATCTAATTTCCCTCGTCTGTTCTTCATCTTTGGATCTTGATTCCTGCTTCTGATTTTTTCCTTCACATCTCTTAGTTCATCTCCAAATTGCTTGAACATAATATGAATATTTTCATCGTCTATCCACTTTGGTGATGGCTGTTCTCCTAGGCGCGTTTCACTGGCCGTATGCTTTGACAGAATATCAATCACTGCTATTCCAAGAGTCATCTCAAACCTTTTAGGCATCATACTAAGAAAATATTTGTCAGGATTACGGAGGAACTCAGCAAATTCCATTGTCCCTTCGCTTGGAATAGGTTTTCTACATGCTGTTGACCGGTTTAGTGGATAACCAGCATAGTCATATTCTCCTAAGGTTACAGCAGCATGGAGGGCTGAGACGATCCATATTAAAGTCGTCAGAGTCTCGATTAGATGAGACCGAGATGTGATAGCATACCACCATGGTTCGTTGTGTTTGTCACCGTGACCAATGTATCTGATCTCTGACCACCACTCTTTGGTCTCATCATCGAGCCTCAAAGAATCCTCGTCTTCATAAAAGTATGAGCAGTACTTTGTTACCCAATTTTTTATGGATATCCAGATATCGAGTCCATCAGCACCATATGGATAGTCTTTAAAGAGAAGCTCGACGTTTTCTGGCTGATTCGGATTGTAAAAAGCCATACCTCTGCATTACGGACAGAAGATGGTTAGAAAAAGGACAGGAGATTAGTAAGCGCATTTTAAAGGGAATACCGTTTGATCATGTCAGCAGGGAGGCTTTGTTCGTCAAATCTCCAGCTTTTGTAAAGAAAAGACGATAGCTCCGTTGAGACTTCACCGCTGAGCAGGGTCCTTTCAAGAATCCCTCCAGCATTTAGTAGCATACTCCTTGCTAGTGCATTAACTTGTATGGTGTCCTTGAAATGAGGATGAAGTAGCTGATGAATAGGGTGCATAGCACTCAACCTTCTTCTAGTGGCAATGACAAATGGCTCAACTATTGCATGTGTTTTCAGCCTACAGAAAAAAAAAACCCAAATAGTTTTAACACTTGAAACCATAGTAGGAACATAAATATTGTTTCTTGTCACACCAGTGGTTGATTAGTTGATGGTAACATGAATCAGTGGCTGCTACATGAGCTTTTGCAAGTTGCCAGAGGGCAGCCTGTGTCCCATTAGCTGATGGAAGGAACACTCTGTGGATCTCCTCCTCAGGCGAAGGGCCAGGTAAGCTTAGTTCAATGACTAGTGGTTTTAGTGTGGAATCATCTCTCAAGAACAGTAAGGTACGCGATGCATAAGCACATACACCATTTCTTGTGTTGATTCTTCTCAAGAATGGCATCAGATAATCATGGTGATCTAGTTTGAAGATTCTCCACTGGTTCATTGCCTGCATTGTGCTTGAAGATGAAAATCTGTGAAGAACTCTGTGTCTTCTCCTGTCGAGTATGGAGTGTGGAATCAAAAACAGTTTTCTTACCTCTCTAATTGTCAGGCCATCAAGATTACGCTGTATGTCTGATCTCTTTATCGAACTCCTCACTCCAGATTCTCCTCTTGGTGGAAAACTCTGTTATGTGCTGAGACTGTAAGTGTAAACTGGGGCAATGATATGGATTTTTCACTTAAAGATATTGCTATGATAAGAAATGACTGAAGAAAATGATTCACATAGGCAAAGCTGGTGTTATTTCAAATCTAATTGAACTGGTTTTGGTGCACCTGTAAACGTGATATTACAGTTGGATTAGTTCCTGCAAGCATCTGGCGTCCAAATTCGTCGTCATCCATCCATGCATTCCCTGAAATATATAACAAAGGAACAAGGTTTCCAGTCTCTGAGTAAACAGAAAAAGACGAGGACAACACAACTTTCCAAGACCATGTTATCCTTCATTACCTGTTGCAATCCGAGGCAATGGGAACTGGACAGGTTTCTCGTCCCCTATGTGTTTAACTTGCTTGAAAATATCAGGAGGCAACACTCGTTTCAAAACTTTAACCAACCTTTTATCAACTGAATGGCATCTGTTACTGGTGAACAACCTTTGAATCTGATCAAAGGACTCAAATTCGCTTGATTCTTCGTTGGAAATTGATCTTGTTTCAGGCACCACAAACTGCATTGCAGCTCGTATTACATTTGATGTGAATTCTGACAGTTTCTTCTGGCTAAATTGCTCATCTGGAGGGACATACCAATCCATGCTGAACCATTCTTCATGCCGGCTCTCAGTTCGAATATCTGATCAATTTTCTTATGAGCTATTGCAAAAACCAAGATTAATGGCTGTGATACAGCACAACAGACATACACATTACCATAATTGTTCGGCGGACGACCAGTTCTCAATCTACGTGGATATGGAAACGACTCAGAGCCGCCCAAAACAGGTCTTGCTTGTTCAAGGCCTTTTCCAGGATTGCCGAGGTCATTGTAGTAATCATAGTCGTAGATTCGATCCCACTCCCTTCTTTCTCCAGTTCCATCTCCTCTCAATCTTGTAAGTTCTTCTTTCCTCAGCTCCACAATACCAACTGGAGTCTGCTTTGGTAGATAACACTATACAGGAAAAAAACAAGAAAACCATGTTGATTACATCTGTTTCTTGATTCATTCCTGTATTTGAACTTAAAATCTAGTGCTAACTCACCTTGTTTGAGAAAAAGATTCGTTCTTGCTTGGTTAAGTGAAAGGGATAAATCCAAGAGTTACATTCAAAATGAACTATCTGGTTGTAAGAAACTTGGAGTGATGCAGATAGAAGAAAGAATCTGTGTTTGAGCTCGTTTTTTATTACAAGAGCCCCCGGAGTTCCAAAGTCTTGTCCAACATCAAACTCTACTTGGTACCTCATAACATCATTTTGCATGCCCTTGTCCACATTCCCATGCTTTAGAATAACTTTCTGAGTCAGTTTTCCTTTTCCAGTGTCTGAAATTTTTTCATAGATGATACGTTAAGCGTATATTGGTGGTGATGTATGAAAACTGAGACATAATATGGAAAAGAGATGTCTGAGTTTACTGTATTGATGAACTCACCAGGATCAAGATTGGATGCACTGTGTAGCTGAACTGAAGCTGGTTTTCCAGACACTGATTTTCCAGGGAGAATCTGGATCAAGATCTCTCCGTATATGATGTTTTGCCCCGGAATCTTGAAACTGCGAACACGATCTGCGCTTACATCGCCTTGAAACAAATTCAGGCAGTGTACGGTCTTTGAACATATGCCTCTTTTCTCCATTTGTGTTTCTTTTCTCTACCTTGTCAAGTGCTTGTTTTTCTGCATTTTTTCGACGAATTCTTCCAACATTTCCAACTTTCAAAATAACAAGTTGTTCAAACTTGGGTTTGGAGCAAAGTACCAGATTCTTGTCCACGTTCAGGTTTTACTTGGCTTGTATAACGAGTATGGAATCACAAATATCTACTTCTTCTGTATAAGAAAATGCATTCTAAGAGATGACCTAACTAAACAGCAGTAGTAATTTTCTTTTATTTTACAGTCTCCAGCTGAGATATAATTTCAATAGATGTAATTTTATTCATGTAGTACAACAATAGTATCTTACTAGCATGAAACAACAAATCATGCAATGAAATGGAGATTTAGATTAGTCTTATAAATCCAGCTATTGCTAAAATTGATTATTATTCAAAAATTACTCATATTTATCTGTTTAATTAAAACTATTTTGAAGGAGTAATATGAAATCTCTAAATTTATTATCACATAAATACTAGTAGTATATGAATACTTAAGCTTGTAACAATTAAATTCACCCCCACAAAGTAACAGGACAGGGAAAACAAAATTCAGCAATTTTGTTTCTAATAAAATATACTATAAATATTTTAAATAAAAAAAAAAACAAACAAAAAAAGCAGGCGAGAATATAATTAGACTTTCCCCATTCTTTTAATCCAACCCTTGAAAGCAGTAACAATGGCGATCTCCACACTCCAGAAGCTCGCCTCCAACATTTCCAAAAATCCCTCACTCTCGCTTTCCACTCGCACCGTAATCTCCCGCTTTTGTGCCTCCTCCGCCTCAACCACCGCCCGTACCTCCTCTGCCAAAGTCGCCGATCGGATCGTTAAAATCTCCGCAATCGACCCAGATGGCCACAGGCAAGACGTGGTGGGCCTCTCGGGTCAAACCCTACTCAAGGCTTTGATGAACAAGGGCCTAATTGACCCGGCTTCGCACCGGCTCGAGGAGATCGACGCCTGCTCCGCCGAGTGCGAGGTTCACATCGCGCAGGAGTGGCTCGACAAGCTGCCGCCTCCGTCGTATGATGAGCAGTACGTGTTGAGGAGGAATTCTAGGAATCGAGTTTTGAACAAGCATTCGAGGCTTGGATGCCAGGTGATTCTGACGCAGGAGTTGCAGGGTATGGTGGTTGCAGTTCCTGAGCCCAAGCCATGGGATACTCCCTAAGGATTGGATTCGTGAAGCCATTGTTGATGCGCCGGCCATTGTAAGGCTCTTTTGTTATTTTTGAATAATGTGGATGGATTCAAAGGATAATTGACCTTGATGATGATGAATATTTGGGGAATTGTTGTGTTTAAGTTTGGGAGGTATTGAATGGGTTTTTGATAATTGAACCATGAACTTTCTCTTTCAGTTATGATATGATAATGCACTAGAAATATGAACTTATCTTGTTACATGAATTATTTGATTGACTAGGAAGAATTGCAATTCTGTTCTATCAGCATTTTCTTGATGCTGTCTGCAAGAGATTCTTGACAATTTTTGTGTGGAGCAATCTTTACTAGATAGCATGTTATTGTTTTTAACTCCAACTTAGTTCTTTAAGCAATAATGGTCACACTAGGAAGTATTAGCCTACTTCTTTTATTTTTGCCGCATAATTAGCAACCAAATGATCTTTGAATGCCGGCAAGAAAACTGCGGTAACTTTTTGGGTCTGGTCTCAAATCCTGAGGGGACATATATATCATCCCTATCTCCAGTGCAGAACTTAGCATTGTGTTAGGTCCATTAAAAATTTCATAGGCGTAGCCAACGCCTGAGAGCCTGAAAAGATGATGTTTAACAACTGTAAAAATTGAGTTTTACAAACTGATCTATTGACTGTAGTGTCATGCATTTGTATAAACAATATGCATACTCTATGTTCCAACATTATAAGTTTTTCTAATTTTACTGTATAGGAAGGGGTAAGTTCCATTTGGTATGATAAGTAAACTAAGTTGCTGATGAGGATATTGCTTTTGATGTGTCATTCATTGGTTCATTTCCAGTGATTATCAGATACAATAATTTGTGTTTTTAACCCCAATAAATGGATATTTGATCTTCTTAAAAGTCTCATCTTTATACTTTGTATTTTAAAAAAAGTTAACATGATAGTATTTGGCGTAACATACGTGATGATGCTGAGGCATAATCCTAGAAAAACTGATTGCCATAATATGTGCATTTTCAATTCTTACATCCTACCTCCACACTTCCTCCCCTCTTGTGGCCATTGCCTTGAGTTCATTGTTTCCATCTAGGCCCCTCTCTTTATGCATTCATCTCTATGCTCTGGAGAACTTAGAATCCTACTGAATTTCTATGAGAATTCTGGGAGTGTTCTTTGACATTGTAGGCTGAGTGAATGTTGTGGAAGTGAGTCAGTGTAGATAAGAAACAATCTTTTAGTTTTGGCAAGTTGTGCAGTTTCCATGATCCATCATTGTTTGATGAAATATTGTTTACCTCATTTTGTTGGATTCATGTAGGACAAGTTGTTAAGTATAAGGATTCTGTGTAGCCTGTTACAAGAAGTGTTTCTTGTGGAACCGTATTACCTTTAGACATTTACCCTTGAAAATACAACTTACAAATATACATTAGAATGGGATTTCCTATTCCAATCAGTGTTCCATCTTGTGTACAAGTTTAGATGATTGATACATTACCTTTTTAAAATCTGCTTAAAAGAATTAAAAAAATGATGTGTAAATCATGGAAACTGGTCGGAATAGGGAATCCAAGCTGAACACCAGATATAATGTTTAGTAACTGCTAACTGCTAAGTCGCAATTACCACATTTGCGTGTGAGTATACGATGTACTCCCTCCGTCCGCCTTTAAGAGTGTCATTTTTCCATTTCTGGTGTCCGTTCCCAAGGGTCTCATTTCTTTTTTTACATATATGGGATCCACCCACACATTAATACAACTAAAAAATGGACTCACACCTCCACTAATACAATTATCCACTACACACTAAATAATATTATTCCTTAATTCATGTACAAAAAGCAAACAGACACCCTTAAAGGTGGACGAAAAGAGTAATTATTAAATGTTACTCCAATAATATTTTTACGTGGTTGATTTATTTCTCCGATGGAGTATTTGTTTTTCTAATCAAGGTTAAACTTTTAAAGTTACTATGTTTGTTTTGGGTATTTGGCTTGCTATGGTATTGCAAGTTTTGTCTTGTTGAAATAATTTTATACTTTTAATCAAACTTCTTTTTTATTTTTACATTATTCTATCCGCCGCTGATAAAATATCCATTTTGTCATTTAATTTGTTCATTTTAAAAATATCAATTTTTCATTTTAGAAAAGAGATCCAACATATGACTCGCTAATATAATTATTCAATTTATTTATATAAAATAATAATGTTTTTTAATCCAAGTGAAAACAAATGGTTGCATTATTGAAGTCCTTTTAAATTCTAGTATTACGGTTCACTCACATTTAATATTTTTTATACTAAAATATTCTATAGCTTTCCTTATATTTTGTAATTCAAAAAGTTAAAACTTTGATAAACAAATTTGAAATTTGATCGAGGGAGGGAGCATTTGACATTAATAAACAAATTTGTGTTTGGGATGAGCCCATAAAATTAGTAATGGGCCGATCTCAGGCCCATTAGTAACTGTGCCCTAATTATCTACTCCTTAATAAATACAGCCTCACAAAATCCACAACATTCACACCCTTCCCGTCGCTCAGATTCATCTCTCTCTATGTTTTGTGAGGTCGTTCTTCTTCTTCGATAGTTTATTTTGAATTCTGTAAAATACTCTGATTTGAAATGAGAAAAAGCAAGTTCAGCTTCTTGACTGGATACAGTGATGAATCTGGCCAGCCATTTTACGATTCAAGCTTGCGACATCAATTCGGTAGCACTCGCCTGAATCTGATCCATACTTGATTTTTCAGGCCCTTATTCTACCGTCACATAATTTCTCTCATTTTTTTTATTTATTTTCTTTTTAATAGGAGTATAATTTATGGCAAACTCACTCTGTCCCAATATCCTTAACCATGTCTTGTGGCAATTTCTATGTTTGCCAAATTAATTCTTTTTTTTATCCGATTTACTCGTCCCTTTGATCTATTCATTTTCTGATCATTTTGGACACATAGTTGGATTACATTTTCTAATTATTCAGAATTTTTTACAATTATTTTTTGTTCAATAATTAGCCACAAATTAATTCCATTTTTGGTTGGCACCAAATTAATCTAACAAATTTTGTTTAAGCTCTAGGAAGCCTAATCAATTTTGAAATAATAAACTGAAATAGGTCAATGTTACGAACATATAAGAATTACTGCGAAAAAGAAAAGCAAGTTCATAATTGTAAGAAGTAAATGTAACTAAAGTTACCCATGGAGTGATATTTGGAACTTTCGTCTCAAGGACTAGAATGCACTCTATGCAAGCTATACAATCGGTATGATATACCGAAGATTTTTTGTCATGTCAAATATCGTATTGAAATTTCGGAATTTCGGTAAATAAAAAATTATACCGTTACTTTACTTAATTGTTCGGTATATTTATATTTCGATATAGGAAAATAGTATACCTTCTACTTATTAATATTTCGGTATATCGTATTATACCTAAAATATCGGTATATATCGTTCTATTAGATAGTTTGTTATGCCATTAAGCACCTAAAATTTAATAAATCTAATTAAAAATTATATTAAAATAGTGAAAGATAACTATAAAATAAATTTTAATAGATAACAAATTCATAATAAGAAAAATATACGATAATTCACAAACGATCAAATTAAATAAGAGATCTTATGTAAATCGGGTTTACATGCAAATCCTATTTTTTAAAATTACTTTTTAGTATATAAAAAATTACTCTTTGAAGAGTAATGATTTTTTCATACAGAAGAGTACTAATTCATGTATCTAAAAAGTAATTTTTCATGTACTAAAAAATAATCGATAAACAAGGATTTACAAGAATTTGAAGAGTAATTTTTTAATTTAGAAGAGTAAAATTTATGTGCTAAAGAGTAATTTTTTATGTACTTAAGAGTAACATAATTTATATAATTAAACGTAAATCCAGTTTATATAAATGTTTGTCATTAAATAAATAGTACGTCTATCCAAGAACCATATGAAACTTATATTAATATATGATAGAACTACATAATTAAAAAAGAAATACAAGATATCATGAAAGCCAATCAACTTTATCACCCATTTATAATTATGAAATTTACAATAGAATTTTAAATTTAATCTTTTAATTAAATAGTGTATATACATAATTTAATTAAAAATTATAAAATATAAATAATAATTATAATTGCATATATCATGTAGTATGGTATACCGTATCATATTACCCAAAAATTGAATATTTTACGATATTTCGGTATATACCAAAATACCCCGGTATTGATAATTTATATACCTTTATCAGATCAAAATTTTCAATACGGTATCATACCTTACCAAAAATTTCGGCATACCTAAAATTTCAATAAAATCGGTATTTTTCGATATGATAAGGGTGGTATACCGAAATTTTGGTATTTTTTCCCAGTCCTAAATTGATACGGATTAATGGAATGAGCTAGTATTACTTAAAGTTTCAATTTTTTTTATATTAATTAATTATTATTCGTTTAGAAGTACATTTGAGTTTATTTATACATTAAATTAAATTAATCAAAGTTATCAAATATACTACTCGTCTGCATCTTTGAATAATGGAATATTATAATAATATTGATTAAAGAAGAACTTGCCTCATAACTTGCCATGGACCAATTCCAATACATACGATTTGCGATTTGTTGATTTGCATCTCCTATCCTGAATCTATAATGAGAACGTACAAATAAAAATAAATAAAAAAAGGGTGAAACTCTTGTTCGTGCTCCTTTGCAATTTAAACTTCCTAACAATACATAAGTTTAAATAGAATATGAAGGGAGAATGTTGTGTTACCATGGGGTGTCCCCGGGAGCAAAGAGCTTTTGTCAATAAAAAATGGCAAAAGCTCCTGTGTGTCCGGGGACACGGAAAGATGCTCCGTGTCCCCATGTGAACACAACCCTCCCCTCCAATCCTATTTAAATCTATGTATTGCTAGGGGTTTAAATTGTAAAGGGGCATGAAAATTGTAAAGGCGCACGGAATGTGTTCCGTGCACCCAGGTGCACAAGAGCCTCACTCATAAAAAATACTAAAAATTACTGGATGAGTTGTACTCCATAATTTGTTGAATACTTGAGCATTTTTGTAACCAAACAAGTCCTTAATATATTTTTTGAAAGCAACAAGCCCTTAATATTAAGAGTTGATATTAAGTTCACCAGGTGAAAGGGTGCGCCCATATATGTATAACTTTTTATTTTATTTTATTTTATACTATACATTTTATTTTATTTTGTATATGTGTTTCTTAATTATTATATAATTTTTCATATTAAGTTTTTCATTAAAAAAAACTAGCATCAATATGTATGTAATTTTTTATTCAATAGTGTATACATGCTTTTTAATAATTGAATAATTTTTTACACTTAATTTTTCATCAAAAAAACTAACAATTAAATTATATACATTTTTTTCATAATTGTATATATTTTTGTTTATATGCATCATATCTTAATATGCATCTTATGCACAATATAATTAGCTTAATATTAATGTAAACAGTCATGTTCAATCAAAGATAAATGCGTAATAACCGGAGCGTTAAATAATTTTAGGCAGAGTTATTGTGGTGCAAAATCACATATATTTCGATAATTTGAATCATCATATTTACACCTTTAAATTAAGTTAAATAATTTTCATTATTCATAGCATATTTAATACCACTAATTTATGGCAAGTATGTGAATGAATGAATTATTACTCGAAACATATTAATATTTTTTTTAAAATTCTTACTTATTAATTTATTGATTACTCTTAATAATTTTTTTTTAAAGCTATGAAAAAGAAAAATACTAAGTTGATATTCGAATTTACCAAAAATATTATTGTGAATTCTGATTCTAATATTCTTGTTTAGATTAATATTTTTTATTAAGAAAAACAATAATTATCTCAGAACAGTTTGTAATTAAAAAAAAAAGAAAGAGAAATTGTTTCACATGAGAGTCACCGTAACTCCACAGCCTCCACTTTTTTCTGACTCTCAATGCCGAATGCATAACTGCCCACCAAAAATGACCTCCATAATCATTTCTCATATTTCTCTCGAAATTTCTACAATATTTGCGCCTTGATATATTCATTCATCCCGAAATTAATCCCAATTCTCCATTCCTGTCAACCTTAATCAACAACACTTGATTGATTGCAGAAATCAACCTCCACGATATTTGCAGAAATCTGACACACAACAGAAATTCCGCATCGTTTTTCCATCCGCAGCGTTTTGTTGTGATGAAGTAATGGATTCGCGGGAGCTGCGTCGGGTGTTCTCAATGTTCGATCGGGATGGCGACGGCAAAATCAGCCGGAAGGAATTAAGCGATTCGCTGGGAAATCTGGGAATGCAGATCGCAGAGAAGGAGATCAAGCAAATGGTGGAGAATATCGACGCAAACGGCGACGGATTCGTGGATGTCGATGAATTCGGATCTCTGTACGCGACGATTATGGACGACAACGAGCGGAGAGATGAGGAAGACGATATGCGTGAAGCGTTCAAGGTGTTCGACCAGAACAACGACGGTTTCATAACGGTGGAGGAGCTGAGATCCGTGCTGGCGTCGCTGGGGCTGAAGCAAGGGCGGACGTTGGAGGATTGTAAGCGGATGATCATGAAAGTCGACGGCGACGGCGACGGTAAGGTTAATTTCGATGAATTCCGGCAGATGATGAAGGGCGGAGGATTTGCCGGCTTGAGTTGACTATAATTATATCATTTTTTTTATTCAATTTCTTTCGCATCATTTTTTTAAATTAATGTAATTAATTAAATTTTAATTACGTATATTAGAAAAAAGAAAATGTTCCATTCCTCAAACTTAATTTCCTATTAATGTTTTCCCATATTGAACTTTTATTTTTAAACTTAACCAATTCCAAAATATTATAATGATAAGAGTTATTTAGGATTAATCTTGACTATTAAGATAATTTTTTGAGATTTCTGTACTATTTTCCTATAGTTTTCTAATTATATGTGTGAAATCAAATTATCTTTGTTCGATTTCTTTGTTGTTTCTCTTTTGATACTCATTTTGAAAATAATCCAAATGGGAATTAAATAATTCAATTTTTTTCTTTTATTAATTAAGAAGTTGTAAAATTACAATTATTTTCTAATTCTTGTGATAAAGCTTTTATTATACAACATTGATATTTAAAAAGAAGGTTATGTTTGATTGATGTAATGGCGATTCATTCGGATAAAAATGATACTGTATATGCATTTTTTAGCTGTCCGATATTCGTTGCAATTTATTTACATATAGTTTTTTCAATAAAGGGCCTGAATGATATCTAAATTATCAATTTCGGATAAAAATTTTTGCTATCAATTCAGGACCCGAAAGATATGAAACTATCAATGCATGACCTAAAATCATAAAATTTCAGGTCCTGAATTGATATAAAAAAAAATATATTTCAATATCATGGTTGCAAGTTCTGTATTGATAGTTTCATATCTTTCGGGTCCTGAATTGATAGTAAAAATCTTTCAGGTCCCTTATTGATATTTTACCTATCTTTCAGATCCTGTAATGAAAATATTTCTAAAGGGATATATTAATGGACCAAATCCAAACAGTACAAATTGGTAAAGCCCATATTTAAAGTCAAATTAAAGCCCACGGCCCAAAGTCCCCTTCAACAAATTTGGAGAGCAAGAGAGAGCAGCAACTAAAAATCAAAAAGGGAAGAGAATAAAAATGGCGGTGAGAAATTTTGTGTGTAAATTCCCCTCTCTCCAACGTCTCTTCGTCAATTCTACGCGCTTTCCCCCTCTTCACTCGCGATCCCACTACATAATTCGACGCCCAATGTATGTTTCTCTTCATTTCTTTTTCCGAGTTAATTTATACAAATAATGTGTATGAAGACTGCTAACGTAGTGTTCGATGAAATGATTGCTGACTTTTTATAATTTTTTTAATATAATTTTTTGGTAGAATCTGATCTTACTATGATGCTTTTAGTTATGTTCGTATGCCTTGGATTGTCAGCGGAGGCATGTCTCTTACTGATGAGTTTGGAGTTCAAAGATGTAATATTGGTGGTATTTCTTGGATCCATACGGGTCACAGCTCGATAAATTCGGAGCCTGTTGTGAAGCAGAGTGGTGGCGATGATGGTATGGACACCGGGTCGGGTCATATTGAGGTGAAGAAGAGGAAGAAACTGAAGGGAAAGAGAGCAGTGGTGAGGTGGTTGAAGTTTTTCAGGTATAATAAGAAGAAAGCTTATGAGAGAATGACCCCTGAAGAGAAAATCCTGTTCAAGTTGAATAAGGTAGTAATTTTTTAATCTGATCATTCTCATTCATGATGTTTAGATGTTTGATTGATTGTTTTTATTGATGGTACCAAATAAATAAAGTAGAGTTTGGATCATGTCCAATAGTCAATAATTGTTGTTTAGCATCATTGATTGGTTCTCAAATTTTGCTTGATGGAGTGTCATATCCTTATTCCATAGACTTCAGGGAGGGCTTTGTTGATCCATGGTTAGTGTTTAACCTTTCTTTCAATCTTGTTTGTTCCTGGAGATCTCTCTATCGATTCAGATCCTTTCTCCTGATTATTTTTCGAATCGAGAAAAATCAGCATATGCAAAACCCACGAAGGCCTTATAGGAAAAGGGCACTGTTAATTCTCATGATATACATTATCAGAGTTGTTAGGTATTGACTGAGCTGGTATTTGGAACATATGGAGGAGGCCTTATTTCATTTCTGGTTATAAGGGTAGGAGGCATACATCAAGAATATACATATACTGATATTTGTATGACTGACATTTTGTTTGTAATGTGTTGTTACTTTATGTAGTATGTAATACTAGTTATGAATGTTGTCTGTTTGGATTTGATCATTTTGACATTAATGAGTGGTTGATTTCATGCTTCGTCAAGGCTCGGAGGAAAAAGGAAGGACTAGTCGAAGCTCTCAACAAACTCGAACCTAAAGAATCATCAGAAATTAAACATGATCCTGAAATATTGACCCCTGAAGAACACTTCTACTTTCTGAAGATGGGTGAAAAGTGCAAGAATTATGTACCGGTTGGAAGGCGTGGGATATATCAGGGTGTTATATTGAACATGCACTTGCACTGGAAAAAACACCAGACTTTAAAAGTTATAGTGAAGACCTTCTCTCCAGAGGAAGTGGAGGAGATTGCATCAGAGCTTGCAAGATTGAGTGGCGGAATTGTGCTCGAAATTCAGGAAGAGAACACCATTATTATGTACAGAGGGAAGAACTACTCTCAGCCACCAACGGAGATAATGTCTCCCAGAGAGACACTCTCGAGAAAGAAGGTCGTGTCTCCATATCCCTTCTTCTCACTTTACTCACACACGCTAATATTTGTAATGCGTGGTCTGTTTTAACCTGATTATCTTTACAGGCTCTGGATAAGTCTAGGTACAGAGATGCTTTGAGAGCTGTTAAGAGATGCATCCCAAAACTTGAGCAAGACTTGGAGCTGATTCAAGCTCAGAATGAAAGAAAAATAAGTACAAGTGAAGAAAATCAGTCGATGATGATAGATGCTTCCGATGCTAACTCTGGAAGCCTTTCCAATCAACAGGTTGAAGGATCTGATAGGCTGAAGGAACTGTTGGCTAAAAGTGTTGAAATTGATACCAATGACTTGAGTACGAATTCAGATATGGTTTCAGATTCCGAAGATCTCTCAGATATTTTCGAGACAGACACTGAGAATGAGGAGAAACATGAAAAGCCACTTTTTATGGACGAGTTTGACAAGATCCCAGCCCAGAGTGATGGAGAGGACGATGATTTTGATGAACATCTTCGTCGAATATCTGCCAACTCCAGAAAAGAAAAAACTTGGGACAAAGATGAAGAAATGGCAGATCTTGATGAGGTTGATAGAGTGGTTTTACGAGCTGCTTCACTTTTGAAGAAAAAAAGGAAATAATCAGAATCTGTGCTTCTCTCCTAGGTGTTCTTGTTGAGTTCTCTGAAGTTCGGTTTTTCTGAATGAAGAACGAATGAGAGTGTGATTGAGATTTCTTCAGATGAACTCAACCAGAAGCGGTGGCTATGTTTCATTAAGGTTTCGTTAAGGCAGAAAGATTCGTCCCTCTTTTAGATTACTGAACGAACATTGTTCAGGATGCAGCTAAGTTATGAAGCATCACTGCAAAACCAAAACACTTGATTGAAATGATGCATCAGTTCTTGAGATTTCGTAAACAAGCGAACATGGAGGATTCGACGGTACTTGACAGATACCAGTAGGGTAATAGTACAATAGGTTTCACTCAGAAACTTGATTTTCTTTGGCTTTAGCTTATACTCGAATGTGTATGTATACAGTATAGAACTTTTATATCAATCTTCCTTCATTTCAGCATCACTGTACATAAATTTAGATACATTTATCATCCCCCTTCTCATCAGTTCTTGAAAAGAAGTAGCTAACATCATACAGAATGTCATTATGCAAAATCTCTCATTCTGGAAACATAGATATGCTCTTTAATGTAAGTTACTTAAAAGCTGATATACACTACTATCTTCAGCTTCAGCTCTTTTCACATTTTCGACCACTGCCAAAACTTTAGAAGACATTTGCTCAGCTTGGTTCTCCACGGTGTCCAGAAGGTTAAGTAACCTCTCTCGATACGTAGCACATAGTTGTTCTTGTCGTTGCAGCTCCCTCGAAAGTTCTAGTATTCTCTTATCCTTGTCAAGCTACAAATAAGAGACAGTAAACAGTAGAGAAGAAGGATAACAAACAAACAAACAAACAGCTGCAGATTGTGATGCTTACCACGTTCCTGTATTCATGAGCAGTGATCCCTAAAGGGTGGTTATGATCCTTTACAAATCTTGTCACCACCCACTTTCCAGACTTCTCCATCTTGAAAAGTATTGTTGCCTTGCAACCTTCACGTGCGCTAGGCCGTGGCTTCTTTTCTGGTCCGATTTTCCCTTTTGCGTTTGGAGAGAAACCCTGTTTGTTGCATCCAAGTCTTCGAGCGAGAGTTCTGCCATCTATCTCAGAGCGACGTCGCTGCATAACGCGCACGACAAAACCTGCCCTCCTAGAGTAGTCATTATAAAATTTCCTAGCATCATCCTCTGATTCGAATTCCATGCCCACGTACGGCTCAATAACTTCCCCTTCCTTCACTGACACTGTATTCTCCTCCACTTCAGTGAGGTCATCTTCTTCTGAATCCCTCGAGTTCAAATCTTCTTTGTCGGATTCAGTAGCTGTTGCTTCCACCACTGCAAGTTATTAAGCATCCAAAATTACCATTGTTGCAGATAAATCAAGAAACTACTGTGTACCACTATCTGTCAATAGTATAATTCCCACACCCATCAATTTATGCTACAAATAACAGAATAGATGAATACATACTGATCTAAATGAGTTTGTTTCTTAGGCTATTGAATGTAAAATGTGCCAAAAAATGGTAATTTCCTGAGAACGTCTAAAATGTTTTCCTTTAACTCTTGCAATTCTCTATGAACATTTTATCCATTTTCTACCACTATTTGTGAAGAAACAAAACTTAGTCATATAAGGGCATATAATTTTGCATGCTACATATTAAGATAAATAAATCAAGCAAAATAAGTCAGTAAAATGATACCCAAAACACTAGCTTGGTGAAATTCCAAAAATTACACCAACCCAATTACCAGAACTCAGAATGAAGGAGCAATTCACCAAGCCCAAAAAATTAAAAACAGAAATTCCAGTCAGAATTATCAATACAGAAAAACCCACAAATCAAAACGATCAAGGGTTTACCAAATAGCATGAAATATGCATACAATTCAGCAATACAAGAAGAAAATCACAGAGAAACTTACTGGCTAATAGAGAGAGAAACGAATTTGGAGATGACAACAATCCCTAATTTTTTAGCTTTTCTATCTGCAGCTGAAATCCGCAGTATATGCGTCTATCTACCTCCCAATCCCAATTACCCTACTTGAAAGTTGAATCTTTTTTTTTTTTTTTTAATATTAACTACTTTTATTTTATGACTCCGAAATCCTCATTTTAATGATTTCTTAGAAAAAAAAATATGAAATGGGTTCTTCAACCGTATTATTTTATCTTCTTATTCACAATTTAGTCTTTAATTATCTTTTTTTTTTAAATTAATCAATTTTAATCCTAAATTCTAATTTTAAAATATCTTTGATATTAAGTGGTGTAACAAAATTAAAATTTTGTATTAAAATTTGTTACCTAAATTTTATTAAATTTAATTAAGGAATTTAATTACTTATTATGTGTGAACACGATTCCTCACTACTAGTATAGAGGTATGTTAATACTATCATATCTCCTAATTAATATATAAATAATGATAAATAAATAAAATCATCACTGCTGCGTGTTAAGAGTTTGATCCAACAAAAAACTTGGGCAATACTTTTGTGTAATCAATAAAATTTTATATTTTCTGATAATAATAAAAAAAAAGTTTGGTCCAACAATTTGCATGCTAGAGTTTCACAAAAAATCACTATATATTATACTCCCTCCCTCATATTGAAATATTGGAGTTTGCTTTTTAAACGTAAATTAAATAATATAATATTTCGATGTATAGTGCAATTAATTTATATGAATCATTAAAAAAAATATATGTACATTTTATATTGGAACAAACTAAAATGACAAGCGCAATACATACATTTCAGTGAGACAAGGAGAGCAAAATATTATTATCTCTCAATATATTAAATATTGGAGTAATATATCCGTACAAATAGTAAATATATTATGAGTGTATATTGGGTACAACGGTGCAAGGGTGCACCCATATATGTATGACTTTTTATTTTATTTTGTATACATGTTATTCTATTTTGTATACTTGTTTTGTAATAATTATATACTTTTTTCACACTAAGTTTTTCATTAAAAAAACTAACATCCATATATGTATATTTTTTATTCAATAATGTAGTACATGTTTTTTAATAATGATATACTTTTTTACACTCAATTTTTCATTAAAAAAATTAACCATTAAATTATATACATTTTTATTTATAATTGTATATGTTTTTGTTTATATTTGTATATAAATGCACATTATAATTAGCCATATATTATTATTCATGAGTCGGGAATAAGAAGTAAATTATTTATGCATATAAATTCATAATACTAATAATTACAACATTAAAAAAATATCACATGCATTTTATATTTTATTCATCGATTCCAAAGTATTTATTTATTTATGAATTTTGGATATGTACGGAGATTTGAATTCAAGTAAATACAATGTTTTTACATTTCTAGAAAATAAGAGTACTATATTTATTTTACTATATTTACACAAATTGAATGCAATTCGGATTTTCATTTTTATTAATTAAAATTATTTTAATGATTAATAAAAAAAAATTAAAAAAAAAAGAAAAAAGAAAATTGATAGACCAGAATCCAGATCTGTATTTCCCCATCCTCCGCGATTACGTGACGTCTACCATAAGTCAAGCCTGAGTTGGAGTTGAAGGAGCCGCTATATACCTGCAATACACACACTTACTCTCTCCTCAATAGTTGAACATTTTCAGTAGGGTTCATCGACTTCAATTCTGTAAGGAATCGCTCACCTATCCTTTTTCATCTATCTCTTCCGTCACTCGTAGTGAAAAGATGCCGACTTGTTGCGAGTGATTTTAGCATTGGCATGTTTTTGATTTTCTGCATTTAATCTGTTGAATTTAACGAAGCCCACTTGCACGTTTTGAATTCTGATCTGATTTTACTTATTTCCGTAACTCTGATTGAAAATGCTGGTGTGTTTATCTGTTCAGGATTCTCTATTATTTTGGTTTTTGTAGTTTTGGTGATTTAGTTGTTTAGAAGAATCTGAAATCATGAATCATTTATTGCCTTGTGATTTCTTGTGGAAATTCTTAACTGTGTTGGTGAGAATTCACTATCAGCTATTGTGCACACACTTGAGGCAAATCTTGAAACAAAATTGATTCAGTTTACCCTTGTTGTTGGTTCACAGCACTTAGTTTCAACTCTTTTCCGGCCTCGTTGAGGTTCTATAGCTTTTGTTGTATGATATAATAATGCTTGATCCCTATTTTTGCTCTAAGTTTTCGATTTGGAAATTGCAGGGTCTGGTGAAATGAGTGTAGAAGGCGGCGCGAATCACCCCTATGTGCCAAGAGATCTAAAATTGCCAGGCTTTGTCCCTGGATTCCTCTCCATGTCCACAATTCTTGCTGTTTACGGCGTCTCTTCTCTGCTCGTTGTCTCCTTCATGTGGATTCTATCTGGTGATACTTCTGTCTTATGTTTCTAAATAGATTCTTGAAGACATTATAAACCAAATCTATGAAAATATAAATGATGTAGTACTTGCCAATCATATATCTACCTCTCTCCCTTTTAGTTCTACAACACTTAAAAGATATGATATTCTTAAATCGAATTGCTTCTCTTGCACAATATTTTGCTCGTCTTACTGAATTCCCTTTTCCTTCTTTTTTTTTTTTTTTTTGTTCGGGTGGGGGGGGGGGGGGGTGGCCTTTCGTCGAGACAATATTTTGTTAGTTTATTGATAGATGTATGATTCCCCACACGACTTCTCTGAAACCTATGTTTGAATCCCTGTACTTTCAGTGAAACAGAGCTGTTCTTTTTTTCAACTGATCAATTGAAGTTTGATTTCTAGATTGTTTTATAGATTAGAAATATGATTGTATGTTTTCATGATCTTATTCATACAAGGGCGGGTTTGTAAGATAACAAAAACCGATAGACTATTATTGTGCTGGTGGATATTCACTGGCCTCACACATATGATTCTAGAAGGCTACTTTGCCTTTACCCCGGTGTTCTACAAAGAGACAACACCTCATTACCTCGCAGAAGTTTGTAAGTTGTTGACTCCCTCTAACCTGTTCGTAGATACGTTAGAATAATGGATTATTGATTTTGTGTGTTTTGACTACAATCAGGGAAAGAATACAGCAAAGGTGATTCAAGATATGTAGCACGGGATTCTGCTGTGGTTGCCGTCGAAGGGATTACAGCTGCTATAGAGGGTCCAGCTTGTCTCCTTGCTGTGTGCGTAGTAAAATATATTACTCTATTATTCCTCAAGTTTTTAATATCGAGCTTTCGATTCATTTGTTTCTTTGGGCATCTGCAGATACGCTATAGCAACGAAGAAGTCGTATAGTTGCATACTTCAAATAGCCATTTCTCTGGGACAGCTCTATGGAACAGCTGTGTACTTTGTTACAGCTCTTTTGGATGGAGATGACTTTGCGACCAGTCCATTCTATTATTATGCGTATTATGTTTTCGCTAACATGTGGTGGGTTTATATTCCGACCGCCATTGTTGTGCATTCCTGGAAGAAGATATGTGCTGCATTCCAAGTCCAAGAACAGAGAAAAACGAAAAGTAGTTGAGCTGTATTGTTGCCCATCTCCTTTACTCATCTTCTTTGGATTAATCGACACAAACTTGTCATCTAACTGTGACAATTTCAATGTGACAATTCACAGTTGGGAATCTTTGTTTTTCTGTTGCGTTCCAATTTTATATTTCATTTTAATTTCACATGGATGAAATGGAAGATAAAAACATCATGTGGAATTATTGATATTTTATCCAAACTGAGAATACATCGTGTTCTTTAGTCCATTCATATGATTTGATATTTACTTTGAATACTTTTAGGAGGATATGTTTT
Organism: Pogostemon cablin; assembly: GCA_023678885.1. NCBI lineage: Eukaryota > Viridiplantae > Streptophyta > Magnoliopsida > Lamiales > Lamiaceae > Pogostemon > Pogostemon cablin. Next base: position 5,410,856 of record CM042983.1, read on the forward strand.
GTTCTCCATTAGATTTTTTTTTTTAACACTAGTGGATTGATTCTTATTTAATCATACTTATATAGTCAACAGTGTAAATGTAAATCCTATACTCCTTAAAGAGTGTAAACGTAAATCTTTTACTCCCTACACCCTAACATAAGATAAATGGAAAAATATGAAAAAATATTTTTGGGACAGAAGGTGTAATAATTTTCTTTTATTTAAAGTAGAAGTTGGGTGGCTAAACATCTTTAAATAAAGACTGAATGTTACACCAATTACAGAATCAAAATGCATTCAAAAGCTTCAAAATTTATTTGATAATTCCATCTTAAAAAATGTGTTCGAGTAGTGCATTTCAATACATTGAAGAACATTACACCTCCCATGAAGTTAACAAAAAAAAAAAACTTCCCAGCCTTAGAAGTGGTTTAACACATTTTAGTAACACGATGATATCACCATCCATATTTTCCTTGTGTTTGAGCTTTGGTTAGGAATCCTCTCGAGCGTCTCTCAGCAAGCTCTGATTCTTTCTGTTTCATCTCGAAATAGAGAGAGCCAATTTGATGCTTCCTTTTATGCAATTTCGTCGGCTTACCCTTGGTAGAGGCAGGCTGTAAAAAGGCGAAGTGGAGATGTAACACAAGGAATAACATCATAGCATACATTTTGCCGAAGCAAGAATCTTAATACTGGATAGAATAGCAACACATTTGCACCCACGTAGACTATCCGTCAAAACAAGAATACATACAGATGCAACAATATTAAGGATATATGTTAGCTAATATTCTTAACAAATTCAATTTCATCAAAAAGACTTTTGTCTATCCTCCCCACTCCCCCAGTGTTAACATGCAAACCATATTTGCTGCTCATAGTTATCCATTATATCAACTAACTCTTTTAATTTAAAACAGAATTTTCAGTGTACTTGAATACTAAGGGAGTGTGGTGTTCAATGGCCATAAAAATTGTTAAAAATAAGAAAATTTGCACACTAACTGCAATTATGTGGGCTTAATTATCTTCTAAGCTTGTTATTAAAAAGTAAGGGGCCCGATGGAATGGAACCTAAGGGGAGAAGGGTTCCAATATCCCTTGATACTAATTATAAATTAAGGAAACTTTATGCTCACACCTTGTTAATCACATGATCAATCTTTATTAACTCACATATTCAATCCATGTGAATTAACAACCCCCCCAAGGTCAAGCATAAACTCCTTACAAAAAATGGCAACTAATATCACATTTAACAAGAACATTTGCAGTTGATACAATAACATGGAGTACTTTAGAAGTACATTAACAAACAAAATACATTTTAACCAACTTTTCAACCTAACTTGAATTCTAAATGACTTCTACAAAAGGTTTCAAACATAGAATAGAAGCACTCAAATTCAATTACATTAATTCATAACAGCAGGGATATTCTACCTGGTATGCAGGGCCAAACGCAATCCCAGTCAATTTGACCTGGTCTTCCCTCGGACGATTTTTCATCAAATCATCCTGCTTCACCTCAACAATGTCAGGTGGAATATCTTTTCTGCCCCTCTTTCCATGCACCGGCAATGCATTTTCAACTATCCCTGATACCTCGGGTAAGGCCGTGGCATTTGCCCAATTATCCTCATACTGAGTGTATTCAACTTGTTGCTCAGGTGCGTAAGAATAATCAACAGCTTCATGAGATCCCATATTGGCATCATTTCCAGCTGCACTAACGCTATTTACATCCGAGGTATAAACACCATAATATGCACCATCACCGCTAGGTGTAGCACCATTATAATAAGCAGAATTTTCACTCTCTGAAACCCAACTAGAATAAGCAAAATTTACATCACTCGACTGATTGTTCGAGTATCCTACATTTGGATCCACAAATGCATCACTTCCAGTAGGATTAACAGGACTTACATCGGAGGATGCAGCTTCGGTTTCAATCACTGATCTTCTGCTCCTACCCGATGCGGATGGAAGAGCACCTAAAGTAGCTGAGTGCCTAGGTGCCGGGATGCTGGACAAGAATGATGCAGCGGAAGAGGTAGATATAGTCTCTTTCGATCTCTTCTTCTTTCTTTCTTCTTCACCTTCATCATCCTCATCATCTTCATCATCTAAACTGACGGAACGTAGGTTAGTAATTGTCGGAGGCCTAAATTGAACAACTAGTTTTGAAGAGGAGGATGAAGAAGAAGATTTGGGCGGAGGAAGAGAAGAGAATAACGAAGAAGATGAGGACTTGGGCTTCGAATCTTTGGGCGGAGGAAGCGAAGAGAATAACGAAGAAGATGAAGACTTAGGCTTCGAATCTCTCGAAATTTGGCCGTCAGGTTCATCGACTCCTCCTTGACGCTCAATTTCTGCCTGTGGCTTAGGGTTAGCGTAAGGGTGTGACTTGGGCGGTGGGAGTGAATTGAAGAGAGAGGATTTTGGAGGTGGAAGAGAATCAAAGATACCGCCATGTTTAGAGCTGGATATTGTATCTTCTTTCTCTACTCCGGCTTCGGATTCCGATTTACTTGGCGGGGATCGCTGTTCTTCATGTTCTTCATCGGAGGAAGCGTAAGTTGCCAGCAAAGAATCCATACAACCAGCACACAGAGAAATTAGACACCAAATTTAGAAGAAGAAGATGAGAACGTTTAGGGTTCAAAAGGAGAAATTGATTTACGTGTTCGATCGGAAATGGGGGAAAATGAGAGAAGCGATTCAATTAGGCCGGTCTAATTATATGGGCTTTGATTTAATGGGTCGGATCCATTACTCTGGGCTGCTACTATGGACAATTTTGGGTTTACGATTACTCAAGCAGTAAAGGAATGTTGATTATGTTAATTTTTTATAAAGGTTATTTTGAGGAATTTAATAAAATAAAATGTACTATGATATTTTTAACTTTAAACTAAATTATTATGTGTAAAAGAGAAAATTATATATTCTTGTAAAAATGTAGTTTTCAAGGATTATTTTGATATTATGGAATTGACCAGAAAAGAAAATGTTGAATATATTTTTGTTAAATTGAAGTCGTCAATTATTTAATGGTTATATTTAGAATATATCGTAACATATTTTTATTTAGTATGTAAAATACCAATGAAATAGGGGTTTTGTAATAGAAAATTTTGATCAAATAACTTTTAGTTTCAAAAGAAAAATACGGATTAGAACACGTTGTTTACAATAGATCTTTTTGATACCACATGTTTTGATCTTTTAAGGACAAAAGTGAAAGAATGGTGTTAAATAAACTTACAATAGGTTTCTTCTTTTTTACCCCCCTTAAAACTAAAATGAACAATTCCTACTAAATTTGACACAATGCAAAAAGGCTTGGCCAGATATAAAATTATTGAATTCATCTATTACAATGATGACTATCTTTTTAGTAATATAGAGACCATCTTCCTCTCAGTCAGATCCAACAAAAACGTAGCAGCTTCACATTTCTTATTCTCCCTCTGTCTAGATGGAACTCCTTCCATCATAGAGAAATAGGCGCATTCAACTTATGACATAAGGTAACAACGCCTATTTCAAACAAATGTTTGAATTCTACCTCATATTCTAAATATCAATCCTAAGCATGAAATTATGAATTACCCATTACATCCTTTTCAAAATCATACTACTTAACATCATCTGCAGATTTAGTTTTAGAAAACAAACAAATGTAGTGATCTGGTTAATATCTAAGATACTGTACTCTCCTCTAAGCACATGATCATATACTCCACTTAACAATCTCTTGAAACCATCCCAAAATCCCATCTTCATATATAAAGTAGAGACTCGTTTTCTTACATAAAGTAGGAGTAATTAATTATCTTTAACAACATTCATTCAGTAACATAGTTTAGTTGCAAGATAGGATGGATTTGGAGTCAATGCAAGAAAGCATAGACAGCAGTGGAGATATAAACCAGCAGAGCAGAAGTAACCAGAACAATGAGGGCTGTCACAGCATGAACTGTGGAATTGCTCCCACAGGATAACATCCCCAGTCTGATCTCAATCACGCTCACCATTGACAGCATCAAGAACAAGCACCCCATCACCGACCCGATCGCCGAACCCAGCATTCCGAACCTCAGCACCTTCAGATTGATGTGTGCTCTGAAGATCTCGTCCACATCTTTGCTGTTGAGCAGATTGATCGCCAGTTTCAGCCCCTGCGCCACCAGGGAGGAGAACAGGAAGAAGCTGAACGAAACCACCTCGAAAACCAGGAGCTTCTTCGCCACGTCGACGCCGGCGTCGCACGCCGACGGGTTTTCCAGGCTGTGCTGCCCTGGGGTGGTCAGTGAGAGCCCTACGAAGACGGCGATTGTGAAGAGGGAGTTCACGTTCACTAGTCCGTCCAGGGCGGTGACGTGGACGCTGGTGGTGGAGGAGGATGATCCGCCGCCGGAGTAGGTTCTCGACGAATAGGGCTCCTTCGGAATCGGGTACCCGTCGGATCTGCGAGAAAAGGGAAATTGAGAGGTGAGATTCGCGAATGGATGTGTAAAGGAGGAGGCTTTACTTACTCCGACATGATTGGGGAAGCTTGGCGGGCGGAATTAGGGTTTCAGGTGGGGAATGCTGCTAGAGGTGACGATGTTGCTTTGAGAGATTGTACATTGTGGTACAACTTTTCTTTTTCCTGGAGTAGAAGGAAAAGGAGAAGGTGATAGCTTTGCTTTTTAAACTTTGGATTCTTGATGTCTGAACGCATTCATGGTTTCTTACTTTTTTTTTTAATAAGCTTCTTAAATGTTAATCCACGTTAATTAAATGTGTATTTAAGACAACAGTCCAATTCCCAATTAATTAGATTATTTTATTTTATTTTAAAATTGAGAATCGTGAGTTAAACACACCTTCTTTACAAACCCTAGCGATTTCCCTCCGTTCAAAATCAATTGCAAACACTGAACGATTGAAATATTTCTGATCTTCTCTCCTGCTTTGTTTCTCTCTCCTCTTGCTTTCTTCTCAAGCTAATTGTAAATTTTATCACCAAGCAACCAAATTGATGGATTTTATCGGAAGAGGAAATACAGAATCATATGATTCTATTCACGCGATTAAGCATTCAGTCAGCTGTTGATTTTGGAAAATCGAGTTGTTTGGATCGCGAATTCATTTCCATCTCCCTGCTTGTGTCGCACATTGAACAAGTCAAGGAGGTTTTCTGCTAAATTTCGCCGGTTACGCAGCCACGCACCACTAAAATGGCGTTTTTGGAACGTCAATCGGAAGAGGAGGATAATGAGGTACTTTCGGATGTTGAATTAGCCTGAAAAATGCATCAATTAAGATCGAATAATTTGAACTCTATTTTTGTTAGAAAAAAAGGTCACATTGAAGATGATTTTATTAAGATTAGTTTAATTGGGTGGCATTCTCCCTCTCTCTCTTCCTCATCTAGTATAATATATGTATGGAGTTAGGAATCTAGTTCATTGATGCTTGATATGGCTTGGTTGTTCTGCTTCCCACACAGTCCCCATCCATGGAAGATGATGATACAGATTCCCCTGAACCATCACCTAATCAAGACATGAAGACATGCTCTCATCATTACTTTGGCAGCGTTGAAGATGGTTTCTCCATCAGCATCATTGAGGTGTTGAAGTTTTGCTCGAATTTTATGTCTTAAGAGTCAAGAACCGTGAGTTGATAAAATATAGATTTATGTATCAATGTTATTTTATATTCATTTTTATGATCTCATTTCAGAATATGAAAGAAGAGTATGGTCTATTCGTATGGCCATCAAGTATAATACTGGCTGAGTACATTTGGCAACAAAAGACACGGTTTTCTGGGGCTAATGTTGTTGAGGTGAGTTGAGCCACACTTGTTTAATAAGTTTCCTGTTTCTTCAACATTCAATCATTCAATCATAATTTTCCTTAACAGCTCGGCGCTGGAACTTCATTGCCTGGATTGGTTGCTGCTAAAGTGGGCGCTGATGTAACACTGACTGATGATTTGAGTAGATCTGAGGTTTGATGTTTTTGATCCATGTCACACGAGATATTGTGTTTAATGTCAAAAGTAAACCTTCATGGCTGTTCAATCATTGGTTTATCATTCCTTTGCACTTTCCTCTTCATAACTGCAGAGTTAACTGTATAGTTGCCCACTAGATTTAGGTAATTTGCTGTCTAAATTTTCTTTGGAATTCTGTTTCAGAGTTAAAACAAGAAGTTCACTTTCTGTCCCTTTTGTAGTTGACATACTGAACGATCTGAATTTCCAATTATCCATGATTTATCTGATTGCGGTCAATAATGGCATCTAACGATCACTAGAACTGCCAGAACACTACTGTTCTGAATTAAAACGTGCTCACTGTAAATTTTCTTTTTATTCTTCACTCATGGTCTCTCCTTGGACTTTCAGGTGCTGGATAATATGAGAAGGGTGTGTGACATTAACAATCTTAAGTGCAGAGTAAAATATCATCCTCGGGTTTTTACATCCTTGATTTGTTCTTCTTACACGCGTAATGATACAGGCTATACCGGGATGATACTAACAACCTTCTCATTTTCTATAGGTGATGGGACTCACATGGGGCGTATGGGACGCTCCAATCTTTGATTTGTGCCCAAATATCATCCTCGGAGCTGACGTACTCTATGACTCAAGTGGTTAGTGTGATGTCTTTTTTCCTTTCACACAATTAATTTTTCCATTCTCTCTCTGTATTTACAATCTGAAACATTACCTTTGTCTTGCATGGTGTTGATAAGCCTTTGATAATCTTTTCGCAATGGTGACATTTTTACTTGAGAAATGTCCTGATTCTGTTTTCATCACCACCTATCACAACCGAAGGTACTTCTTTCACTTGAATGCATAAATTATCAAAAGTAGCTTCACTCCTCAAAACTTGGTTTTCCAAACTGGAGAATACGACATACATTTGTTGCTGTACATTTGCAGCGGGCATCATCTCATTGAGTTCCTGATGCACAAATGGTGCTTGAAGTGCACAAAGCTTCTTGACGGGATTTCCCTCATGCCGTCTCACAAGGCATCAAAATTAAGTGGCAGCATTCATTTGGCTGAAATCAGTCTAGATCCTGGTCCTGGGGTACAGCAGCCACAGTCACGCTAATTTCTTGCCAGGTAGATTTTGGCTCTGTGAAGAAAAGTCTATATACCTTAGCTACAGTTAATAGCAAAGGTTTCAACTGTCATCCATATGGAAGTAATTTGAACACAAATTTTCATTGTCTAGCCAGAACACAGTCGAAGAGGTATGATAGACATAATCAACACACATTGTGTGATAAAATGACCATCTGTTGTGTCCTCATTAGACCGTTCTTTGAATTTGTCTAGTTCATCTTCTCCTTATCCTCACAGTTCAAACCCGCACCTGATCATAAATTAGCAATATGGATTCGAACGACCCACGTAAAACCAATATAGCCCCATATGTTTTCTAATTCTGGCTTCGAGTATGATGCCAAGTAGTATGCATGTTTCTGTTAATTGTGGATTTCATTTAATTGAAACTTTGAATGTATTCTTGTGGAAGAATTCCGACTACCGGTCTTTTTTTGTGGGGTTTGGGCTTCTGAGTCTACGATTGTATATGTTGCAGTCATTGCACTTGTACAATTATAGATATGCATCAAATAGCAGAAAATGAACTTTTGGAAAGTGCTTTCTACAAACAAGAAACTAAGTTCTCTAGCTAGCCTCTAACTCTACTGTGTGATGCTCTTTACTGCTCACTTCTACAAAGAAAGAAACATAAACAGCTGTGGATGCATAAACAAGTAGCCCAAATCCTACAAAAACTACCAGTGTCGTGATTGCATAAGTTGATTTTCCTCCACATGAATACACTCCAAGCTTCACTTGAATAAAATCGACAATAGATAGCAACAGAAACACGCATGCTACAAGGGATCCGGAGGCGGAACCAAACAGCCCGTATTTTAGGATATCCTGGTTTATGTTGGCTTTATGTGGGTCGTCTGGATCCATATTGTTGATCAAGTTGATACCCAGCTTGAGACTCTGAGCTATGAGCGATGAGAAGAGGAAGAAGCTGAAGGTGACCACTTCAAAGACAATTAGGCGGCGGACCGTCTCTCGAGTTGCAGTGCATTCAGGAGTAGAACCGGCATGGCTGGCTTCGGGTGTGGTTAGGGAGAAGCCGATGAAAATTGCGACGGTGAAGAGGGAGTTTACGTTCACTATGCCGTCAAGGGCCGTGACGCCGATGCTCGTCAGCCTCTTGCCAGCGGAGGGTTTAGGCTCTCTGGCAGCGGCTGTATGGTTGGAGGTGTTAGTCACAGACTCCATCCTGAAACACAATGCTTGAGAGAGAGAGAGAGAGAGAGGAGATTCCTATCCATGGGACCATATATATTTAGTAAGCCTTCACCATGTCTATGCTCTTTTTACTAGCAAGTAAAAGCTGAAATTCTACTATTTTCATAGGTAGAAAGTGAAAAGAGCAAGACAAGTAAGATGAATACGATGTTTGTGGAAATAATCTATTTTGATGTTGACTGTTAGTATATGTTTATTTTTCAGTTTTAAATTGATTTGAGGTCACATATTTTTCATCCAATGTTTTAGGTAAATGAAAATTGGAGTTGGATACATAGACATTAAAGGAACATTGTGGCGGGTAGCACAGGCAAGAAAAAATGGGTTCCCCTCCTAATGGGGATCTTTAAATTGTGATGTCCATCATTTTAGACAAAATTTTAGGCCAATTTCTCATTTAGATCATGAGTGTCACTGATGAATGACACTAAATGAGTGTCACTAAATGTGACATAAATTCTCTTTCTTCTTCTTCTTCTTATTTTTCTTTAGTGTTAATGAATGAATGACACAATAAAATATCGCTGTGAGAGACAAAATATTAAAGAAACGTCAAAGTTTATATATAAGGTAATTAGGAGTGATAGATATTTATGTATGAAGAAGAAATGAGATGAGTGGGTGAGATATGTCCATGGAACAATTTAACTGCGCAGTCCCCATCTTGAATCACCAGTTTCCATGGCACCAAAATAATCCTCTGGACCACACTGCTTTCATTCTTACAACTCTTATTATTACTACTACAACTCTCCAATCACACGACACAACTCAACAGTCAACACACAGCTTCAACATTCCCAGTAACTGAAAATTACCAAAACATCCGTCTCCATATCCACATGAAACAAAAATGTGAAGGTACTTTACATTTTATGCGAACTCTTTCGCCTGTTCTACGGGACGTATATACATGCTAATTACCGAAAAAAAGCTCTAGTGCGGCTAGAAATATCTTGGCATTGCTTTTAAAGACATCTCAAACGGAGCTACATGGGGTGCTCTCTTTGCTAACCATGACGAGCTAATGCTTCTAACGTCTTAAAAACTGATTTACTCATCCTCGACGTCTTTAACACTCTGAACGACGTGTTGGACACTTGTGGTAAGGTGATCCATGTGAAGTTCTACATTGTTAAGGACAGCATCAAGCTGCTTCTGGCACTTTGCTAATTGTTGTTTGGTGTGGTGAAGCTCTGTGGATAACTCGCGAATTTTCTTGTCCTTCTCGTCCTACAAGAAACAAAGAAATGTCACAAGAAGATGAATCAGAATCAACCCTGCTTCCTGTTGATCTTTCTGAGAACATGTCAAACATATTAGTATGCTCTAAGTTATGCTCTACCAAGCTAAGACCTTCAGATGCTAAAACTCTAATCCTCACTAAACTGCAGTCTAATGGTTGATCCGTTTAACCACACATATTTTAATGAAATCCATATTCTTCAACTATCAAGATGTTTTCCTTGATTCATTTCGTGTTTTTTCTAGCAGCATTAAGATGTAGCTCCAAGTTCAGAAATATGGCCTAGCTGGGTAGAGTTACTGCGATTTCTCTCCTTGTTGCTGTTTCCGGATAACACGTGATAACAAAACACGATGTGAAAAGCAAAACACAAGTTACAAAACAGAGAACAATAAATATTCAACTACTGCAGATGGAACTCTAGCAATAAAACATTAGTTTCGTCTCACCTGTGGACTTAGTCGTACTGAACCAGCCGCGCCTTTCTAGGAGATACCCCCAACGGATGATTGCGATGAGTTTCGACTTTGGCAACAACCCATGTCCCAGACTTCCCTTTCCTAACCATAACCATTGCCTCACAACCTTCTCTGTGTCACAGCCCTTGGCTTCCTCACTTCTAGCCTCTGTACCTTCTTGTTCACACGAAAACCTTCTTTGTTGCAGAGGAACCTACGGCTAGTAACCAAGCCATGGCTCGAACGATGACAATTGCCTATCCGCATGATAAAGCCTACACGATTAGCATATGCATTGTAATATTCCATGGCTGCCTCCTCAGAATCAAACTCCATTCCAACATAGGGATCCATACTAGAATCTAATTCTTGCATCTGAAACTCCTTTTCTTCATACAAGTTCATCATTTCTCCCTCATCATCAGATATACATATATCACTTTCAACCTCCATCAGCTTATTATCTACATCTGAATCATCAAATTCAGTATTATGATCTACATATTCCCTCTCCTCTACTTTGTAGTTTGCAGCCTCATTTGGAGCAAAATTCACTGTAAAACAAAAAATATGACTCAATTTGAAGAACAATAATAACACAACAAGTATGCAGCCACCAAAATAAATAAATAAAAAAAAATCACACAATTGAAAATTTCAACAGTTGAATACAGTCTAACCTATTTATCCAAAGCTCATATATAATCTCTGAACCATCATTCTCCTTCTCTCTCAACAACCATCTATACCTTCTTTGCTTTTCTCTCTCTAAAACAAAAAAGTTAACCAAACATGAACTGATTTACAATTACACATACACACAGCAAGAATGGCCCAATAAAAAAACCCATTCGAATAAACATCAAACAGTTGAAACCCACAACGTCAAATGAATGTTTAGAAACACAAAATCCTAAAAAGAAAGCAACAATCGACTAAATTTTCGAGCCTTTTCGAATTCATGCTGCAGAACAGAACATATTTAGGTCGAATTATTATTATTTTAAAAAAGAAAATTGGAATTATCATAATAGAATAAGAGGAAGAAAGAGAGATTGGCAGGCTTACTGATGGATAAGGATGAAACAACGGCGACTCTGTTACTTCCCTGTACTTTGCCAAGCCTTATTCTAAGCAGAATTGATGGAATTATTGAAATGACAAATTTTTGGAAATTTTCAAGGTTTTTCCATAAATAATTAAATATAATATCCTCATCAAATTATACTGAGAATCTTAATATTTATTTAATTTTTATAGGGTGACTTAATTTTTAGGAATAAGAATGTTATAATTTTGAATCGTTGCTACATCGATTCTTAAATTCCATTTCATTTTGTTGATTTTTCAATTATTATTATAGAATAATAATTGATATAGCAGTGTTTTCATTCAGGTCCACATCAAATTGGTATCAGTTCGATTGGTCCGATTATATCGAAAAAATTAAAATTCATAGTATTTTTTATTTTATAAAAACACTATTTATAAAGAAATGTATAATTATTAAAATTATTATGCAAAGTAAAAAATTCAAATATAAAAAATACTCCATATAATTAAATAAATATTTATAATTTATAGTATATTAAAAGTGAAATATTATAATAATAAAAAAATTCAAAAAAAATTTTGAAATTGGTTGCACACGTTTAATTGGCTTTTCTGATTTAGGTCGATTCAATTAGTTGTACTCGGTTTAATTTTTTGAGATTATCGGGCCAATTCCGTTTGCCAATTGAAGCGGTCGGTGCGGTTTTTTTTTCCCTCAAAAATACCTTCGTCCCAATTCAAACTATACCACTTTTATAAAGAAGAGGAAAAATCTTATATGGGACGGAGAAAGTAGTTCATTATTATTAAAACTAACAACCAAGTAGAATAATTTGAGCAGCATTCCTGAGTGGAAGAGCTCGAAGCAGCTAAATTAGCAAGATTACAACAAGAAATCAATCTATTCCTAAAGATAACATTAAAGTTACACCTATCAAAGAGATTACATAAAATTTGCAGTTATAGGATTTCTCTTATCAAAACATTATCATTTTTCTGATTCCAAGTGATCTCATTCATCATCATTAACAATATAAATGTCCTTCCTGCTATGGTCGAAAGCAAAGAGTTGAGAAAGCAGCTTTTGAGATATATCCAAAGACCAATATCCAGCTTTTGAGAAAGCAAAATTAAGTCGAACTAAATTTTCTAGTTAAAAACATTTTTAGTGATTAAATATTACACTGGATTTAATAATAATATAATAATAATAATATTGTGATAATAAAATACCCAAAGAACACTCAAATACTATGTAATACTGCCACCAAAGCCTATACTCCTTAATTATATGCAAATTCATATCCATGTCAATATCAATACACACACTGATATACATACATGTCTACCAATAATCACCACAAGAACAACTCCCATTCTCAAAATGGTGGAACCTATTTCTATCCCTCATAACTATCTTTCGTCCAGTGATCATGGAGATGAGCTTCATCGTTGCATGGCAATCATCACAAACTCTTAGATTCTTCACAATTCTTAATGTGCTGCTTCCTTGGGTGGATATAAGCCCGTAGCATACTGCCAGCCTCTCGCTGTGTATGCCTAAAGCTCGTTCCTTTTCTTGATCTGCAATGTCCTGTGATACAACATCCACTTGTGGATGATAACCATGTGCTCGTAGTTTTTGATCCATTTCGTCTAGTTTCTTGTAGATTGCTTTCTTCTGAGGATGCCTTATGTCACCTAGGAGGAATTCGTGAATATCATGATATCAACTTCAATTAAACTGCTTCCTGGCTCCTTCTGAATACCCCTGTCCTTCAGCTTTCGTCGTGCTGATAAAGCTTCGTTCCATTTTCCACACGAAGAATAGTTGGATATGAGAACATACGTCCCTGTATCAGAACAGTCGTTGTTCAGTAACATTTCTGCCACTTGTTCCCCTAATTCGTATCTTTTATGAGCTTTGCATGCAGCTAAGAGTGATCCCCATATGATATGATCTGGGGTGGCTTTCATTTCTTGAATGAAGTTATAAGCTTCATCAACCTTCCCAGCCCGGCCTAAAAGATCAACTATGCATCCGTAGTGCTCGATTTGTGGCTCTATACGGTAGCCATCCTGCATACTGCGGAAAAACTCTAATCCAACATCCACAAAACCTCCATGAGTACATGCATTGAGAACACCAACAAAACTAATGTTGGTTGGACTTGTGCCTTCGTTTATCATTCTTCTGAACGTTTGAATCGCCACTTCGCTCTTACCATTCAACGCAAAGCCAACTATCATCGAGTTGTAAGTGCTCACTTCTTTCTCCTTCACTTCCTCGAAAACTCTCTCTGCCTCTTCTACACTCCCACATCTTGAAATACATGTTGATCAATGCTGAACCAACGAAATGATTAACCTTGATATCGTATTTATCCATATAGGAATGAACCCATTTTCCAAGCACCAATGCTCCTAAATGAGCACAAGCAGATAACACACAGACAACCGTAACTTCATTAGCTTTTACACCTTCCCTCTGCATCAACCTAACGTACTCCAATGCTTTGTTTATTTCTCCGTTTCTTACGAGCCCGTCGATCATTGCTGTCCAACAAACTGTATCCTTATCCTTCACTGAGTCAAAAATAGTGCAAGCCCTTTGGACTAACTTATGCTCAAAGTAGGATGAAATCATCACTGTTTTTGCAACCACATCTCTTTCAGGCATTTCATCGAACACCCTTGTCATATCATCAAATTCTCCACATTTTCCATACAACTCTGTTGGAAATCTTACGTTCAATAAACGAATAAACATACAAAGAGAGTAATCTCACTTACCTCTCACCGTGTATGTTGCAGCGGAAGAATCTTAAGAACCCGGTTGATACTCACGTTGTTAATCCGTGATCTCTGGATCAATCCTCCAACACGGGGTTGAGAGAATATATTTCCACGAATGTGTATTAACTGTGGAATATGATGACTGGATATTTTGTGTGTGATTTCGGGAGAGAATACGAGAGAGAGAAATGCTTGCGCGTTCTGTACGTGTTCTGCTTCTGCCTTGTGTTCTTCGTTCTGTAACGCAAACGTATATGCGCTTCAGCGTGAACACAAACGTTTTAGCCTCTGCACTCTGCAATGCGTATCTCGCTACCTCATCAACTGCATGACGCGCAGTATATTAAATCCCAAGGAGACAGGAGTTGAGTAACGGTTTCATAACTCCTTCTGTCTCCCTTATCCACTTCTTATGTGGAATTTAATAAATAATAATATATATTATTTACATCTCCCACTCACATATGAAGTCAAAAGTCGCCTGACCCAATTTCTTCATAAATCATATTCTCGTACAGATTAATACATCGTGTGACCCACGAGATATGAGTTTTAATCGCTATACACTTGTTAGAGATATATAGCAACTCAACCAGTTTATCAATGAAACTCAACAAGCTCGCTATACCCCAGAACTCTTGAACATTTAACATAAATTGACATATCTCTTTTCAATCCCTGAATTTGTCAGAGCATATTCAACCCTTTTGCAAAATTACTATGTATTCATAATCAAGACACTGCTTGATTGACTAGTCAATGAATCACAATAGTATATGTTAAATTAAGACGTTCTTCCCATCTCACTAAGTATCTACAGTCTCCCACTATAGCTGCTTTCCTAGACATGTACCGCATCGCCGTTATTAACCATAGCTCTTTTGGTAGCATGCTAAAGTAGCAACACCAAAGTGAAGACTTAGAACATAGTAGAAAGTCATAAGGGTAACCAATAGATAAGGACTCATACTTTTGAGAAAATAGAGATAATTTTCTCAATCCTGTTAGGGTCAACTTAGCACATGTCGTTTTCCTAAAACACATGTCACAATGTCTTTAACTTCCTTCCAAGAAAGCGTATGTCTTATTTCATCTAATTTAGACATCGTGTAAATCAGAGTTCAAGTGTGTCCCATACACTTTAACTCGGATATCCTCCCTCCAAGGTATAGGATTTCCATCGATTTAGCTTTACAACAAGTTGGATTAGATTCGTGGCGAAATCTATCCCGATTACATTAATTATCGTAATCTCATCTCTGCGCTCCCACTGAGCCAGAGGCGATTGCTCGTATGAGAGAGCCAATCATTACTTGCCGACATACTATTATATGTGAACCATCACATATAATTTATAAAACATATATGTATAGTTAAGCCATTAACTATTCCATTAACATACATGTACATATTCAATACATCGTTTTAAATCCTTCATAGACTCAAACGAGTAGAAATGTAATTAAGAATCACTTTTCTTCTTATCTACAATATCTCTAACAAAATTGAACTTCATGTCAATGTGTTTGGTCTCTTCATGATATTTGGGATCTTTTGTGTAAGCAATAACCACCTGATTATTACAATTAATTAAAACAGCTCCCACTGGAGTGTTTGAGACCTCCAAATATTTCATGAATCTTCTCAACCAAATAGTCTCTTGAACTGCAGATGAAGTCTGTTTCTTGTTACACCATGAGATTGCTCCATCATAGAGCAAGAAGACATAACCGAGAGTTGATTTACGTTTATCTAAATCACCACTCCAGTCAACATCTGTATACCCATTCAGTGATAACAGAAAGAATAATCTGCAGTCAATCACATTGGCATATGGTACTCTGGCCATTTTATTCTTTTCATCTTGAGTCTTGGGACACATTTGTTGACTCAATGATTCACCTTCCGCAATGGGAGTATCTATAGGTTTGCAGGTGTCCATCTTGAACCGTTCTAAAAATTTCTTAATGTAAGTCTCTTGAGACAAACCCAATAATTTCTTTGAACAATCCTTATGGATCCACACACCAAAGTATGTACTCCACTTCACCCATATCTTTCATTTCAAAATTTGAAGACAACCATCCTTTTATGGTTTCAAGATACTCTTTTTGCTATTTCCAGCTAGAAGTATGTCATCTACATACAAGGATAGAATCACAAAACAATTATTGGACCGTTTAAAGTAAACACAGTGGTCTTCATTTATCATAACAAAGTTATATGAGATGATCATTGTGTGAAATCTCAAATACCACTGTCTAAAGGATAGTTTGAGTCTATAGAACAACTTCTTCTATTTAAAAACTTTATCCTCTTGACCTTGAAGAATAAATCCTACAGGCTGTTGCATGTAGATTACTTCTTCTAATTCTCTACTGAGAAATACGGTCTTAACATCCATTTGCTGTAATTCTAAATCCATACTAGCCACTATAGCCAACAGTAGACAAATCAAGGCCAAATTCACTACAGGTGAAAGTGGTTTCTACGTAGTCTATACCCTTGTAGTGTATAACCTTTTATCACCAAGCGAACTTTCTACCTCTCTATTGAGTCATCAGCATTTCTTTAGATTTTGAAAATCCATTTATTCTCAATTTTCTTTCGTCCCTTTGAAAGATCTACAAGTCCCCAGACTTGATTTGACTTCATAGACTTCATCTCCTCTTTCATCCATTTCTCCTTTGCCGGACAAGTTAGAGCTTCTGTAACGTTCATAGGCTCTTCCTCGTCAACAGGAGAATCATCTCCATTTTCTGGTGAAACTAAGAAGGTTTGTCCTTCGATGTCATAATGCCTTTTGTGCACATGTTTCCTAGAACTTTTCGAGATGAGATAACTTATGATGGTCTTCTGTAGTCAAAATGCCCTCATTGAGAATCACCTGATTCTCAATCGGCAAATATCTATCAAGACACCATCAACTATCAAGATCCACATCATCAGCTTATTACTCCCACTTGGATCTTGTAGGTATTGATTTCCTACCATCTCGAAAACAGGTCCGGCATCCCTGATGCCCTTTCTACTAGGAAATTCAGTTTCCAGAAAATAAGCATTATGCGATTCTGTCTCAGTTAAGCTCTCATTTTCATCTCCTATGAACACGTAACCCTTAGAATGTTTGCCTTTAGGACCCAACTTTTCATACTGACTCGATGAATCATGTACAAAGCTGCTGATCCCCAAGCTCTAAGGTTACTCAAGTCAGGTTTTCTACCCGTCCAAAGTTCATATGGAGTCGAAGCAACTGACTTAGAAGGCACGCGATAAGCACATAAGCTCCCGTAAATAACGCATCTCGTTATAATAGCTTGTGCCATCATGGATCTTACCATCTCCAACAAAGTCCTATTCCTTTTCTAGCAACACCATTTTGTTGAGGTGTATAAGGAAAAGTTGATTGTCGGATTATATCCTTTCATTACAAAATTCCTTGAATTGTTCAGATAGATATTCATGTCTTCTACTTCACTCAAGTATCGTCTAAAACAATCCAATGCTTCAGACACGTGAGATATCGTATAGATTGAATAATCATCAATGAACGTAATGAAATAGTGAGCTCCATGTCGTGCTCTCACATTTATAGAACCACATATATCAGAATGGATTACTACTAATGGAGATTAAGACACAATGGCTTTACCAAAAGATTTTCTAGTCATTTTGCCAGCAAGATAATGTTCGCATTTGGATAATTCGACCTTAGAAGAAATATTCAACAATCCTTTCACAAGTCTATCATCCATCTTGCTCAACATGACTTAATCTAGCATGCCAAACATCATTCACATTTGCATTGCTAGAAGAACAAGTGTTTAGCGAATATGAATGATCATCATAACTACTAAACATCATTCTTTACAATATAAAAAACTTTAAAGCCATCAGTTATATGTCCAGATGCACGACAAGTATCATTAATGCTAATTACCACAGTTTTAGTGAACAGTACATCATAACCCAAATTACGTATAACTGAAACAGAAATCAAATTTTGCGTGATCTCCGGAGCATATAGAACATCATGTAGGATAAAGTTCGGACCATCGTTAAGGACCAATTTGCAAGTCCAAAGTCCTTTGACTTCGACTCATGCATTGTTTCCTACATATTTCTACCTAGTCCCCTTCGGAACATGGCGAAAATCTACAAAAGCTCCTCTGTCTCTCGTCACATGGTCCGTTGCTCCCGAGTCTATAATCCTCAAAGGATAAGAATCAGACAGAAAGACAGTACTTGAGACATTAATTTCACACAAAATAGAATAAGATGAATCCACCTTTTCCCTCCCGGGATCAGGGCATTCACGAGCATAATGACCAAACTTACTTTAATTGTAAAATGGCATCATGCTTTTATCTTTCTTATTCTTTTTATCACACTTATTTTCCTTTTTCTGTTCATCAATTTTGTAGTTGGATTATCGTCAGGCTTACCACCATTACCATCAGATCGCCTGTCCTTCTTTCTCTTCTTCCAATTCCTTTTCCTTTTGAAGCATGAAGCTCCTTTAGAAGTAGAACTGGCATAGAAGGCCCCAGAATAAGGCTTTGAGGCTCAGAGCTTCTCATCTTCCAGCTCAACATGACTAGTAACATCATTGAAAGTTTTAATACTTTCATTATGTGTCAAGTTGACTTTAAGATGTTCCTTATGATCAGGTAAAGAGCGTATTAAGGCTTGGACTTACTGATCCTTAGAGAGCATATGACCGGTAGTCTTAAGTTCGATTATCATATTAGACATCTCCCTGAGATGTTGTCTAATGTTATGATCAGGTTTCCTTTTATAAGTGTCGAACTTAATAGTCAACTGCATAAGCCTTGTAATCGATGTACCTCCATACTTCTCACGTAGATACAACCAGATATCATGTGTAGTTGGATTCATGAATCATCGCATCGATTACTGAGCTTACAAGAATACCTCGTGAAAATGGAATTTTCCCTTTCCATGCCTGGTATGCTCCTTGGTCACACTTCCTTTGGTTTCCAATACCCACGCCTGGATAAGCCATCACTTGGTTTATAGCATCCAATGCATCTTGTTCATACAGTATGTACCAAATTTTATGACGTCTGTGTCATAATTGTCACTATTGAGTTTCTCACCTTTGTGCAACTCAATGACAATAGATTTCGATGTTCATTTCTTTGTTAGAGATTATAGTGATTCAGTATGTTATTTATGTTTTATTAAGTTTTACGTTAAGCCAAACACAGACATCTCAATAAATAACACAAGACTTGATCTCGAAAAATAGCTCGGAGACTACTAATCATCAATCTCATCAAGTGTCACAATACTAGATTCTTGCTTCAAAACATAAAACACATTGTTCAAGTAATTAACAATAACATTGAACAGCCACTCATAAATTTAACTTTAAACAACCATCCACAATAGCGAAAACACCAAGTCTGACAAGTCATGAACATAAAAATTCTAATGAACTCCCTGAGTTTCCAATTAGAAATACAATGGAAATAAATTAAGGAAATCTACGGATTAATCTCCCTAATTTATCATTACTAGATTTCCATCGATGCTCATAATCAAATTTCTTAGTCCCCACACTATAGATAGCTTGCCCCAAAGGATCTATATGAGGATTCTTTATCCGACGCTTCTCTCGACCACTTAGTCTTAAAGAATCAGAACGTCGAATCCTTCCCATCCTTAAGCAGGCCGATCTTAGTGCCTGTGTCCTATCTCTTGCTACAGAAACATCAACCAAATCTTCCAGAATTTGTCGACCATTAGGCTTCACTTCATAAGTCTCCCACTGAGCCCAAAAATCCTTTTGTAGGTAATGAGGCAAAGTGTTCGCCCAGGTCTCAGGACAGGAAACTTCGAAATACTTATCACGTGGAATTGCATTGCTATAAATCAAAGGCAATAATCGGTTGTAGAGTTCAATCAAATCAATTGCGTGGTCCCTTATGTTGTGTGTAGGTTTCATTTTATAATTCAAGAATTCATGGAGGATTTCATTTTTAGTGCTAATGTCTTCCTCTGAAATTGTTCCCGGTCCTGACATGCCTCTGAGAAAACGAGCAACCAAAAACAAACATACCAGTGTTAGTCAAACTATATCACATGAATTTCCTCTCCATTTAATGCATATGGAAACAACTTTCCAAGATGCAATAGGTATATTCACAAGTGAATCAGTCCAACTTGGCTCCCACTTTCATAGGCTACAGGAGTTTGAACAATTCAAACATCACCAAAACACCATGAATATAGTATTAAATGACATATAAAGGTGCATATTCTTCAAAAATTGCAACCAAATAGCCACCCCGTAGGTTCGTATTCAATAAATATGTCATTAAATGAAGCAAAAACACACATACACACTAAAGACGACGTCAAACATTCTCGAAAACATCACCATCGGACTCAACGCATCGAAAACACGTCGGAAACATCAAACAGTGGCTGGAAAAAGATTGCACGCGCCCGCACGCGCCCCAACGCGCCGACAGAACACATCCACGCGCCAGCACGCGCTCCCACGCGCCGGTAGCCGCCGTCACTGGTTGCCACGCGCCCGCACGCGCCGCCACGCGCGGCTGTGCGCAGTCTGAGTTCTGGCGCGTGCAACACACGCGCTGCCGGCGCGTGCACCACACGCACCTTGCCGGAAACGGCACGTGGGTGTCACGCGCCTCCGCTTGCCGCCGTGTTCTCCGGTGATTCCGGTCACGGGTTGACCCACTGGACCGACCCGGTTCTGCTGGGTCTGACCCGGATCCGTCTGATTGACCCGGTCCGGCTTCAGGTTTTTCGAAATTACGATCAAGTCCCTGAACTTTATCGAATTTTCAAAAATCAACCCCTGAAGTTTCTGAACTTTTGCAGTTTAGCCCCAATTTCGAAAAAACTTCAAAAAATCATATCTTGAGTTTTAGAAGGCCAAAAATTGCACAAAAAATACTGACGGACTCCTCTCGACGAGCCCTATCCAGTGGTATAATCAAAACATGCTTTTGCTTGTACAGAAAAATGACGAAAATTCACATCTTAAAGCATTCATGGTGAATTACACATCATACATTCATATATCCACTGGAAACAAGGCAATCTGCCTTAAGAACATATTTATGACACAATCAATGTCACATAATACATTTATCATATGACACCAAATACCAAATCATGTCATGTAATAGTATTGAAACTTAAGGCAGAAAAACTTAAAACATTCCAGAGAGAAAACATAAACACGGAGTACCAACCATTGGCTCTGATACCAATGTTGGAAATCTTACGTTCAATAAACGAATAAACATACAAAGAGAGTAATCTCACTTACCTCTCACCGTGTATGTTGCAGCGGAAGAATCTTAAGAACCCGGTTGATACTCACGTTGTTAATCCGTGATCTCTGGATCAATCCTCCAACGCGGGGTTGAGAGAATATATTTCCACGAATGTGTATTAACTGTGGAATATGATGACTGGATATTTTGTGTGTGATTTCGGGAGAGAATACGAGAGAGAGAAATGCTTGCGCGTTCTGTACGTGTTCTGCTTCTGCCTTGTGTTCTTCGTTCTGTAACGCAAACGTATATGCGCTTCAGCGTGAACACAAACGTTTTAGCCTCTGCACTCTGCAATGCGTATCTCGCTACCTCATCAACTGCATGACGCGCAGTATATTAAATCCCAAGGAGACAGGAGTTGAGTAACGGTTTCATAACTCCTTCTGTCTCCCTTATCCACTTCTTATGTGGAATTTAATAAATAATAATATATATTATTTACATACTCCATCAATTTCAGTTTAACCAGCCGATCTGAACAATCACCGAGTTTCATACCCTGACCATGTACTTGTCTACCCATTCTCAAATCTAAATCAAGCCCGCACGCCTTCAACACAGAATTAATGACAAAATTATCTGGGACGATACAATTTTCGATCATCTGCACGTAACAACAGATGGCATGGTAATACGATCCAGATACCACAAGCCCGTCAACGAGGGCGGTGTATACGTAGACATTCGGCTGCTGAGTACGTCGGAAACCTTGATTGCATAATCAATGGCGTTGCATTTGAAGCAAGCGCGAAGAAGCTCGAATATAATGAAGTTGTCGCGTTCTTGGGCATTCTTGATTACATGTGCGTGAATTGGAGTGATTTGGTTGGCGTTTCTGCATTTCTGGAGAAGGGAAATCGTGTTCTTGCGGTGTTGGGAAATGGGATTTGAATCTGGCGGGAGAAGAGATGGAGGTATGGCGACTTGCAATATGGAACTCATCTGGATCCTAAATTTTTCGATCTGGATCCTAAATTTTTGTCGAATAAAATTAGTACTATCAATATTTCTGTACTATAGAGTATTATGAATATTTGACAAGTATTATCGAGGTATGTTATTACGTGTTATAATAATATTTTTGAAATTAAGATTATGAATTGATATTTTTTATTTTTGAATTGGGAAGATAAGTGTAGAAGGATGAAAATAGAAAGTATAAAGATAAATTTAGAATGATTATTAAATACGGATTAAAATATCAATACTCCATTATCCCAATCAGTAGTATGAACTATGAATTATGAAAGGCAGTAGTATGAACTATGAATTATGAGAGGGTCGGCTACTCTTATCTCCCATTTTGTTAAATATACTCCAATTATTAAATATACCCCACTAAAATTATAAATTATATATATAAATTACTAAATATACTCATTGTAGGCTCTTTTACCCTTTTAATTAATTAAACTCTAACCTTTAAATAAAACTAAATAATTAAGAATTGAATTGCATGACTAACATCGCTAACAGAGAATGAATTGCATGATCATATCCCCAATTAATTATATACCTATGTATGGTGTAAACGTAATTGACCGAAGAGTGCATAGAAATGTAAACGTAATTGACTGAAGAGTGCATAGAAATGTCATCCGAGGCTACTCCAAAATATACACAACATGAAGAATCTTGTGAAGAACACAACCCAAAAAGAGATAGTATACATTCTATCTCTACCAATACAAAGGTTTTGGTTTCCACATAAACTTAATCTTATCCCCAAAACACTTCCAATCTCAACATTCCAACTGGTTCCTTCTTGGAGATCGATGTCTACACCGACAATCGAACATAAATTTGTGTTCGATTACAGGGTCCAAACGGTGCTAACGAAACACGTTATTCTATGATGTTCGATCACAGTAGTCGAACACTTCAATCTGTTCGGTTGCACCGTCCGAACAGATTGAATTTTAAGGGTTTCAAGACATATCCCGGTTTATAGGGTTTATAGTTCTACGATTCTCACATTACGATGATGAAAAATTAATAAGATTTATAAATTTGTGAGATTGTGGTACATATAGAAATTTCACTGTATAGAAATTTAGAGAAAAATTAAATAAAAAATATTAGTTAATATTTTTGTAAGGGTATGTATGTATTTACATATAAGGATAACTTAGTCTTATAGATTTATGGGGCACATTTAATAAAATCGGGGTGCGAATAGCCGCCCTTATGAAAGTTAATTTTACATGCTTGTTTACTTTGAATCTTGATGTCATGTAGGGGCGTATAAGCTCAAGCCTAGTGCTGCTCATTAAGAGGTCATTATAATTTATATGACTAATTTAATTTTTTTAATAAAATACCGTTCAAAAAATTATTAAACCCACCTCAAATAATAAATTTAACCTCTAAATTATATATATCTCTTAGCCTACTTAAAATAAAATAAAATTTTGACTCATGCCAAATTAAAAATAAAATATGGTTTATTATATACTTCTTCGTTTCATTAATTATTTTATACTTTTTTTTTATCAATCCCAACAGTTATGCACGTTTCTAAAGCTTAAAATACATTTCAATAATATTCACATTTTACACATATATATTCCAACAAATTTATACACTTTTTTAATTAATTATTAAAAATTCTGATTTTTTACACATATGCTAACAACTTTACATATATTTATTCATTTTTCTCTTTACTAAATTACGCGCACAAAAATTTGTGAAATACGGGGCGAAATAAGTACATTTTTTTCATAAACTATTGAGGTTTTTATTTTTTTAATTAGTCCACCCATTATTAATTCTTGGATTCGCCACTTATGTCATGTGTACAGTAAAATGTACCATACACAAATAAATGAAGTAAAACAAAATTTTAAATTATAACGCAAAGTTGAGAATTTTGGATTTGCGAAAGTATTAAAGAATCTTTATATTACAACCAATTACAGATGGATAAGGGTCCTAAGGCTTCCATTTGACCTAATTTTTGAATCAAGAGTATTTCTGATACAAAAATGAAAACAAAAAATGAAGTTACACCACACATTTTGTTTTTCCTTTTGAAGATAAGAGTATTCTTGATTTCATAAACATAATAGCAAAATATAATTTTCAGATTTATTCTTGATGACAATTATATGAACCCCAATTCCACAATCAACTTATCCATAGTAGGAATTAGAACTGATCATTATCAAACATTCCAACTTGCAAAACATGTAGTCAAAATTTCCAAAGCAATTCATACATGGTGTCTCAAATCTAATTCAAGCATTCTTATCTTATAATTATCAAACAGACAAAAAAAAAATTGCAAAATCAAAATTAACATCAAGTATCCATATGAAGTCATAATCAAGAATGATCCACCAATATACAACATTTTAATTAACATGAGACATGCATTACAACATATCCCACTCTACTTAACAAAGTAGGGAAGATCAAGAACATAGAGAAGGAAATAAGCCCAAATAACACCAGAAATCCCACCAAAGAAGAATCCACCAGTAAACTTAGCCCATCCATCAGCAGTTTGAAGCTGATCTGGCTCCTTCTTTCTCCCTGTCAATGTCAGTGATGGTGCAGTCGATGGATCTCCTTCCTTGAACGACGCAATGCCGTAGATCGTCAGACAGATGCTGAGGATCACGACGAGTCCAGCTGCAGCCAGCGAACCGGCTGCACCATGGATCTCGGTGTTCCTTAGTGGGCCCGTTATCACAAACGGGCCCACTAGGAGGTACCCATGGGCCAATCCAACCTCCACGCCCCGGAGTAGCGGGTTCACCGCTGTCCGGTATCCGGGGAGGTTGGAGAGGTACCATGCTATCAATGGGCTGGAGGTGATTGGTGTTTCAAGACTTCCAATGAATGGGTCACCATTGATTGGTTGGATCACCTGGTAGGTGGGCTGCATGATAATTAAATGTACTATCATTAGTACACATATACATACACATACACATACACATGAATATGATATGCATGTATTATAGAAATACGAGATGGAATACGAGATGAAACACGAACCTTTTCGGATTGAATAGCCTTGATGGTGAAGGAAGAGGTCCTCTTTGAAGGAAAGACTCTAAAGGGAGCACCAGAAATGCCTTTAGGAGTGGCAAGTTTTCTTGTGAATGAAGAAGCAAAATTGCTCTTGAGTTGGCTAGCCATGGTTGAGGCTGCAGCTGCCATTTTTGGGGGAGTTTCGAGAGAAACAGGGTTGGTTAAAGGTGGAAATATAACCCCAAGAAAGAAATACAAAATATGTAATCAAGAAATGGATTTGGTGATGTGTGAGAAAGCAAGAGTGGTAGATCTTTTGGTGGTGGATTGGTGGTTCTCAGTTGTGTGTGTGTACAAACAAATGTTTCTCATTGGGTGACTTTCTTTTGATACCTTATCCCTTATCTATATTGGGACCCAATTCTATGGTGCATAAGACACCTCTCTCTCTCTCTCTCTCTCTCTCTCTCAACATTTAATTTTACTTTTATGCTTAAAAGAGTAAATCTCAGTTTAACTTGGGATCCTTTTCAACACCCCTCAATGTATTATGAACTATAGTTTCTTCTTATTTTCAACACCCCTCTAACGTTGAACACCATTGAAATCATATCATATCTATAAACATATATGTATATGTTTTCTTCTTTGTAGTGAAAAACAGTGCAGTTGATGTGAGAAGGAAATATCATAATGTTGAAGTCCAAGAAACAGGGATCCAAACCGCCCTAGAGACAATCTTCTTGTATTAATCCTACCAATATATGCAATTTAATATGATCACAATTTATATGCATGTTGTAGAAAGCATTCAAATCGGTATCCCAACATTTACTCATAAGAAGGGAGAATGAGAAGTGGAGAGAAACAGCTCACAAGTAAATTAAACAACATAAATGATGCATCAACAACAAAGGGAAAATGAGAAAACAGAGCAATATAGAAACCCTAATGCAGCATTATAAACATTAGAAAGAGTGCCTCTATTAGAACAGAGTGATATTAGCTTTTACAACAGGCTAGAAATTAATATATATTTTTTTTTTTTTTTTTTTTTTTTTTTTTTTTGGGAAATAGTAAATTTGCTGATAAGTTGAACATAACACAAACTGGGAAGGGTCAGCACTAATAGTTAATGGATCATGATGCTGTCTCAACATCCCTACCAATTAGTGCAGGTACGCGGTGTGGTACTGGTACGCGTTCCCAAAGAAGTTTCCATGACTAGGAGAGAAGTTATAAGCTGCTGCGCCAACATATGATGGAACATGGTGGTCAGTTGGTCCGATGTAAGCATATGCTGGCCTCTCGTAGATGTACTGTGGGGGCCTTTCAGTCATCCTGCCATAGAAGCTCTTCTCAGTGGCAACATTAGTAAATCGAGGTGCATGTGCGTGGGCAACACCATTAGCACGGGGTCTTTTGGACTGTGGTTTGGCAACTTCTGTCACGCGTTTCTTGTCCGCCTTTGCTTTCTCAATTTCAAGAACCTGTTTCTGGAGAGGGTCTACTGGAAATTGCTCCTCTAGCTTGTGATCTTCAATGCAGCGAATAACAGCTTTAAGTGCAGTTAGCTCTTTCTCATTCACATCGTTCTGGAAAGACAGGTTTCCACAAGAAAAAAAATCTAGAATTAGAGTCGAAAACATGCATAAAGATACAACTACGTTAATATAGCTAATAAACTTCCTAGTGTTCAAGAATTCAATCTTGCCTGAACCCTAAAAGAACAAGTAGAAATTGTCCAAATTTTAAATTCTTGATCGAGACATTACATTTGTTGAAAAAGGGATCATATCTCAACAACATATCCAAATATATACATATTTTGTTTCTCAAGACAGCATATTTTTAGTGCTTAATTGAGTCTAAAATCTTGATCGAGACATTATATTTGTTGAAAAAGGGATCATATGTTAACAACATATCCAAATATATACATATTTTGTTTCTCAAGACAGCATATTTTTTAGTGCTAAGTCTATATTGAGCCAGCAACCACAACAAACTAAATTTAATGGATCATATCTTGCTAACACGTCAACCTAAAGATATGCTCTTATTAACTTTTAAAAGTATAACATATCTTTCTTTATAGCTTCTTTCCAAGTCTTTTTAGGTCTTACTAACAGTCTTCCACTTTTAATGTAGTTAAAGATGATCTACTGTTTAACTGTGAATGGCTCTCCTATGCATTTATCCAAATCTCTTCACAAGAGTGTAAAATGAGGCTACAAAAATATTGATTGCTAGTGATTCCAACAAATTTAAAGAGTGATATCTTTGCAGATTGACTCTCCAAAAGTTGGGACGGGACTCCATTGAATTGAATACCGTGAAGGCGTGAACATATTCAGTAAAGACGAAGTATAAAAATTATACCTGTGCAGAACTAACCGATGGGTTTCCAGGTTTTGCAGGTGATGGCATTTTTTTGGCCTCAGACAGGTACATTTTCAGTAATTCAAGAGGTGAAAACTGTTCCGTGAGCTCAAACGCAAAGGCTAAATTGACGGCATCTATCTGTCTCCCATTCTTAATCAGAACACCAATCACACCTGATGAGACACAAGACACCAAAGGCATGAATACATTTGAAATTTTTTTCGAAATAGAAGTAACAAATGCTAGAAAAAAGTATATAATCATTAGGTGTTTCAGATCCAACTACTATTGATTTCACACGTATAAATAAAAATTAATGATTTTAAATAGTAAGAACTCCATTCAACTAAAAGTGGAAAGATCCATCCTAAACATTTGAGGAATGTCCTTCAGTACTCGCAATAGCCACGAATGCCCCACCTACTTATTCAAGGCAAATGCTAGAAATGTATGAGTGACTCACAAGGACATAAGCTACAAGACATAAAATCTAGAGAGAAGTACTAAGTCAAAATTGGAACTTTTGCCACTATCCAAAGCCATGATTAAGGACAGTCATGAGAAACTTGCACATTTAAGGAACTGACTAATTTAGAGGAGAGAGGAAGACTGATGCATACATTCAGGTAGAAATTAGGTTTTTCTCACCTGGTAGGTAGACCAAAAGCCAAAAACACTAAGTTCTATAAATGATTTCATCTTGAGGTTAAGTACTCTAATAAAGCTTCTACTTTGGTTTTCAAACTGACACAATGGCATGTGATATTATGAAAGGATATACCCAAACATGGAGAATTCAATGAACATACAGGCAACAGATCATGACACAAGTTTACAAAATAAATAACCTGGCATTTTATCCGACAAGCCAAGATTACGGCATAATTCAGCAGTTTGTCGACGGCGAGAAACCATGGGTATTAATTTGGACAAGCAATCCTGATCAAAATCCGAATTAATGCCAAATGTAGCAAGAAGTTGTAGAAATGCATGAGCCTCTAAGGAATTCCCATTGCTGGCATCAACATCAAGATAATCTAGTTTTGGTTTCCATTCTTCAGCAATTGATTTTGCTCTTTCCTTTACAAAATCTGAGATAATATCAGAAGTGGAACCCACATCTATGCTTTCAATTAAACTGCTAAGGCACTCCATTAGCATTATGCAGGTTCTGCGAATGCCTAAGAGATTTGAATCTTTCCGAGAATCAGAATTTGGTATGTTAGTGCCATAAAACCCCTTAAGTGCATCCAGAACCAGGGAGGCAGGGTCATGCGCAGACCTTAAAGCAATTGGTATTTCCTCCCTTAATGTAACGAGGTCCTTCCTGTTGTCAGATATAAATTTGTGGAGTCCCTCAGAATTCATCTCTTGGCACAATTTTACAAGCTCCGGATAAGACTTCACCAGTGAACTGGTATTTTCAATAGGCTTAGTGATACCATTCATGTCACTCACAGAAACTAGGACATCAGGTGCTTTTTCTTCCGGAAGTGGGGCTTCAACTTGGATCTCTCCCTTAGTGATAACAGAATCCATAGAAAATGGCTTCTCATGCTTCTCCATAGCAGTCAAAATGGCAGACACTGCAGCATCTCGCTTCTCTTGGAGCCTCTCAAGTGAAGATTGCTCCTTAGCCACAACAGCTGCTTGACGCTTCTCCAATATCTCCTTAGATTCCATAATTTTAGTCTCAAATTCCTTTTCTTGTTCTTCAAGTTCAGTGAAACGTCTCTTTAAGGATTTTTGAAGCCCATTAAAGTGCTCCTCAAGCTGTTTCCATTTCATGTTAAGAGTGATGGCTCGATGACTTTCAAGTTCAGCAAATGCTTTTTGTAGTTGTTGAATCTTGGAGGCTGTTGAGTCCATAAGTGAGGAAGCTGATAAACTGTCTTCCATGACATAGAGTTCCTGGACAAAATACACTAAATTTTTAGTTCATGAAGGACGCGAAAGAATCACAATTTTGGAGAGATAACAAAAAAAATCCAGCCAAAAGAAGCTTTTGTTGCCTGCTGAAAAATCGAGGATCAAAATGTTGGAAACTTTTCAAGTCAGGCATCAGCATAAGAACATGAGTTGACTTAAAGATTAAAATAGAAAATCCAACATTAAACAGTGAGAGTGAGACGCGAATATACCATTTTCAGGTATCCGAAATTCAAAATACTAAAATAGTAAAACGCTAGAGTGATTGAAGACACAAGTCAAAACATAAGTAGAGTATAATTCTTTCAAGACTTGTGTCAGCAACAAGAATTTAACACGCCACCCAAAACTAAGTCCAAAGATCACAAGGAAACCCTTCTAAGGCAGGGAAAAAAAATTAAAAATATATTCATATACAGTATAAACCATAAACAAACAAAAAAATGGAACAAACGGAAAAAAAAATCACTACTAAAAAGGAAAATATAAACTGAAAACCCAACTAAACGAACAATTCGCCCAAATTTTGGCCATTCTAGCTATTGAAACTCAGATCAACATCCTTCAAACAACAACAAGTACCAAATTTCAGCGCAATCACCCATGTAAAGACACCGAGTTCAAGTCAAAGCAGTAAATGCAGCCAAAAACGGCAGTTCAAGAGCTAAATCCTCGCAATTACAGAGCATTCACTAGCATCAACGAAATTGAACTAGACACGATAACGTTACTTGATCTGTAAGCGTAGAGGGAGTTAATGAACAATAAGAGGGTTGAAATGACGAGCAGAAATTACCGATCGCAAGTGGCGGCGCCGGCAAAGAATTGGGGCGGCAAATTGCGGCGGAGAGAGAGAAAATTCAGAGCATGGTGGTTGCGGGGAAGTGAATCCCTAGAGAGAGAATGTTTGGGAAAGAGGAAAGAATGTGTGGGGAAGAGAGGTTGTATTTATGACAGTCTGATTCCGACAGCTACACGCTGACACCACATGCACTCACTCTATGACCTTTGCTTTTTTCTTCCGCCAATCTCCAAATTGCTATTTCCCATATTATTTTTCCCTCTTTTTTCTTTTTTTTCCCTTAAATCAAAGAGTATGGAATACTCATTATTGGAATAATTATTTAGAGATACACAATTCAATATCTAATTATACTTAAATACAATGAAATTAAAAATTAACTTATAACTACACAAATTTATGCTAACCTACTTACATTACCCTTATTTAATTCAATTTATTGTGGTCGATGATTACAATAAATTCTCCCCTTATTCACATAAATCAACAATTATTGACATTATTAGACAAAAAAAATTAAAACTATCAATGTTCATATAGGATCATTATTCGTAACATAATTTAATTATATGGCTTCCAGGTTTTTCAAGTAAATTTGTGTTTTATTCAAAAAACTTATACACAAAATTGATGAATTTGAATATATGTTTCCATTCACAATGAAGAAGCTTTAATATAATAGGTATATAACATCTACACAAAAATTAGCGTTGCACATAACATTTTACGCTAATGTTTAATATTTAACATTTTATGCTGCACATAGCATTTGTTGCTTCACACATCAATTAGGCTTCGCAAAACACATTACATTTACGCTGCATGTATAAGTTTTTGATGCACATAATATTTGTTGCATATAAAAAAATGATTCTATGAAACGTAAATGTTATTTGTGCAGCATAAATATTGTGTGCAGCATAAAAATTAATTATTCACATAATACATACGCTATAAATTGATTTTTTATCACATACAATTAAGCTGCACACAATATTTTGTATTGCACATAACACCTACTATTCACATAATATTTACTCCCTCCGTCCCGAACTTATGTTCACCGGTACTATAGATACGGAGTTTAAGAAAAGTTATTTTTGACCAACTTTATTGACTTTTTAAGGTTATTGTGGTATTTTTAGGTAATAAATAAATTATAGAGTATGTTATGTGTGTTAGGTGAGAGTGGTATTTTTGAAATTAAGATAACTTTTGAAGTTATTGGTTAATGTGAAGTTTCCTTTTTTGGGTGGTGAATATAAGTGTGGGACGAACGAAAACGGAAAGTGTGAACATAAGTGTGGGACGGAGGGAGTACATCCTTAAAGTACTTTTTTTATTCACATGATATTTTCGCTGCACATAATTTGCATAACATTTATAATGTAGTACATAGTAATTTTTTACTTACAAAATAATTATGCTGCACACAAAATTTTATGCCGCACCTAACAATTTTGTTATATAATTTTAGAGTGAAGTGAAATAATTTTGTTTAGAAATTTGGATTTCATAAATATTTCCTTAATAAAAAAATAGCAAGAATATTAAAGAAATCCCACTGATTTTATCGAATTTACATAGCTCACGTTCTTTATAAAAAAATCAAATTCTTTCTTTCTTTGGATTGTTTAGGAAATTAGCATTTATTTAATTTGAAAAGTAAGAAAATTAGTATTTATTTAATTTGAAAAATAAATATTTTCCTATTCAAAGATTGGCCACATTAAATTCATAAAGGGTAATTGGGGAATGCTACTATATTATTTTGTATCTCATTGTAATAAACATTTTGGTATGTATCTTGTAATAAATATGAACTAAACATTGTACCTGATGGTAAGTGTCTCTATATTATTTTATTAATATTTTATATTGTTCTATAATTTTTTTAAAAAAAATTTACAACAAATTGTAATTTGAGAAAATAGTAAAATTTGACTCTTCAAATATGAGACACATCCAAAATAAATCCCAAAATTGAGACATAAACTTAAAATTGAAAATTTTCCCTTTCTTTGCCAGTCTTTTTTTTTCCTAGATAAAATTATCTACGATAATGTTTAGTTTTTCATTATGACATATATAGACAGATATGTATAGAGTATAATATTTAAAATAAAATAAAATGAATTAACGGAAAATATGCTACAGAATATTGGGTTTGTAATATGCTATAGAATATTGGGTGTCTTATAAAAAATGTCCATTATTAATTTATTATCCATTTCCATTTGGGCTTTAATGATTGGGTAGTATCAAATCTTGGGGGCCCATAATAAAAGTGATGTATGGCTCAAAATTAAGTTGACTCAAAACACATCTGATTATGATGGCCCAAATGATAGTAGAGTATCAATTTTTTTTCCTTGGAACAGTATTACATTTCGGTAAAGAAAATAAACTTTCCATATTAATTACTACTAAGGAGTTATATCTATTACTATTATAATAATGGCGTTGAACTAGTTTTTCATTGATTTCAAGTTACTTTTAAATTAAAGAATAATCAGAGTTGTGGAATGAATAGGGATGGATAGATTATGGATGTTAAAGGTAAATTAATATAATAATATTAATAACTCTTAGCCCTATGGGTCGACTCATTTAGCCCACGAGCCAGCTTTATTAGTCTATGGACTAATTGTTTCGAACCAAAATATCTAGATATTAGATGAACCCAAATTTCTCTTAAAAAATTTAATTACTCCTAGTCATAGAATAGTTTCCCATTGTAAAGTGGAAGAATTGCAGTATTGTTTGAAGATCCGAAATCATAAATATCGCTATTTAAGATTCAAATCTTTGTAGATTAGATCTATTATCTCGAGATAACCCTAATTGTGTGTATATACACACATATAGCACTGTAGCAAAATCCCTAGCAACCCTAATCATAGGGCTTAGTTCGAGAAAAGCGGATTGATCGGACAGATTGAGGGTATTTTGAATAAAGTTGCAGTCTTGATCCATGGATTCCAATGACGATAATTACTACTACATTAGTGGCGACGACAGTGACAGTGAGGGGAGGGAGGCAGTGGAGGAGGAGGAGATTCCCGTGGGCGATGATCCAAATGCCGACACCAGAAAAGACTACATAATTTTACAGCCGGACAGAATTAGGCATCTCCAGGAGAAAGACATCTCGGAAGTTTCCGACGTCTTGTCCGTTTCCAGGGGCATAGCCTGCACCCTGTTGCTCCGCCACAATTGGTGCCTCAACTCCGTCATAGAAAAATGGCTCGCCGCCGACAAATTAGTCTGCGAATTCATCGCCACGTCGGAGAAATCGAAATTCAGAAAGGGGGAAAAATGCTGCAAGATTTGCTTAGAAATTTTCGAGATAAAGAGTATGTTGTCTTTACACTGTGGCCATCTGTTCTGCGTAGATTGCTGGAAGGATTACTTGTCTGCTGCCATCAACGACGGCCCTGGATGCCTCAACATGCTCTGTCCCGAGCACAAGTGCGAAGCTATTGCAGGTCTAGACATGGTGGAATCCATGGCGTGTGATGATGATATAAACAATTACTACTACCACCTCCGTCGATCTTACATCGAGTCCAGCAAGAACAAGAAGTGGTGTCCTGGCCCTGGATGCGAATTCGCCGTCCAATTCGACTCCGGCGATTGTGAAACCTACGACATTCGGTGTGATTGTTCCCACAAGTTCTGCTTCAATTGCAGGGAGGAGTGGCACCGTCCGGTGGACTGCGCAACGGTGATCAAGTGGATCGAGAAGAACAGCTCCGAGGGACCAAACCTTAGTTGGATAGCAGTTAACACGAAGCCATGTCCCAAGTGTAAACAGCCAATCCAGAAGAACCGGGGGTGCAACATCATGACATGTAGACCTCCATGTCGACAACAGTTCTGTTGGCTCTGCTTACAGCCCTATGGTATAAATGGGTGGTGTCACTGCAATAGCTACCACGGCAACAAGGAAAAGAAAAAGGAAGAAAAGACTAGTTTGAAGGATACGAGGATTGAATTGGGAAGATATGCACATTACTACGAAAGATGGGCTGCCAATAACAGATCAAGGGAGATTGCTCTGGCTGACATGGATCGAGCTGAAACCGACCTCATTCCGAGCCTCTCAGAGCCACAGAGCTGGCTGCGCTTCATCATGGAAGCGTGGGAACAGATAGTGGAATGCAGGCGCGTTTTGAAATGGACTTACGCGTATGGATATTACATGGATCAGACGATGTTGATGTTGAAGAAGAAGATGTTTTTCGAGTACTTGCAGGGGGAGGCAGAGGCAGCTCTAGACAGACTGCATCATTGTGCAGAGGTGGAGATGAAGAGTCTCATTAAGCTCAATTGTAATTCCATGGAGTTCAAAGATTATCGCCAAAAGCTCATACATTTAACTGATGCTACAGGTACTTACTTTCAGAATCTGGTGAAAGCTTTGCAGAATGATCTTTGTGAAGTTGAGCCTGTTGGCACCACTTCATATTAAATACTCACTCCTTTTTTTGTGTTTCTTTCCCCCCTCTACTCTTCAAATAAGAAGTCGTATACTCATTTTCTATGAGAAATGATATTAGCATTAATAAGAAATGGACTATGACTAGCATACCACCGTTTTTTTTTTTTTTAAATAAAATTTACGACCACATCGAATCTTCTGCATTGTCTTGAGGGGATTCTCTGCCGGTACATAATGATGCCAAATAGTAATTGTGAGAAGAATGGAGTATTTCATACAGAGGCGGATACAGCCTGGGTACAGCTGTACCCCCAAAATGAAAATATATATTTATATATATTAGGTATAATCAACGTATGCTGGCTGGATTTAGTATGGTGGTTAGATGCTTGTTTTCTTGACAAGAGGTCATGAGTTCAATCCATGATAAGCTCATTTCTGTACTTTGATTTTCCCTTTTTTTATTTATATATTCCAAACTCTTATTATTATTTCATTGTTTTTCTTGTTATCTTAATATTATATCACTCTTTTATTTTATAGCTTATTTATTTATTTTAAATCTTGCAGTAATACGCTTCTTTATTGCTTTACTTATGTATATATACACACAACATATTAATATTTATGTTTTATGAAATTATTCACATTTACTTATTCGTTTGTACCCTTAAACTATTAACTGCAACACAAATTTACACTCAATTCACTATTATATTTTTTAAATTTATAATAATAATGTCTTAAATTATTATTGTTGTTATTTTTAAAATCGACGGTGTCAACAGAATTATGATTTTTAAATTTTGATTTATTTATTGTAAAATTTTGAATATTAAATAATATTTTTAAAATTATACTCCCTCCATCCGCTCATTTTTTCATTTTGGTTGTCCATTCTTAAGGTTTACATTTTCTCTTTTTAGTAAAATGCCTCACATACCAATCAATCATTATTAATACAATTACCCACTTTATATAAAATAATAATACTTTTTAATTCACGTGAAAAAAGTAAATGGATACCTTACGGATGGACGGAGTATGTCGTACCCCCAAATATAATTTTCTGGATCCGCCCCTGATTTCATAACACATTCTTATTCTTATGAATAAAAATAAGAAGTTATTATTTTTATCTATCTTAGTCATGAACTATTATAATTTGATGATTATCGCTTATTATAAATAATGTATCACTTTTTATTAAAAATGATATTCACTCCATTCCAGAAGTAGTTGGTAGTTGTATTAGTGGGGGTGTACGGGTCCCATAAATTTATTGTATTAGTGATGTGTGTGGGGTCTAATGTGTTTAAAAAGGGAAATGTGGACCTTTGGTGCGGACGTCCAAAAGTGGACCTTTCGGGCGGATGAAGGGAGTATATGTATTCTGTGATACAGAATTTAAAAAATTAAAGTAATTTTTTTGTTGTAATGGTGTAAAAAAAAGAGAGAGATACTGTATTTTGGATAATTGAATATAATAAATTATACTATGATATAGTTGATTTTGATTAGATTGTGTGTAAAATTTTTTTGGCATTTTTGTAATATTGTGCTACTATTGTAAAATTATTGATATTGTATATTATTTTAATTTTTAGGATGCATAAGCATTATTTAGACGGATCAAAATTGAAAGTTTACGAGTATTACTGGAATAGAGTGAGTACTACTCATCTTTCTAACTAATCAATCTAGTAAAATAATATCACACAAATTTTTTCATTCTAAAATCACTTACTGTAGCTACCTTTGGAGAGATTAAGTTGCTTGTGAAAGTACATTATTTTTCTGAAATTGATAAATTATTATATTTTAGATCCATTGGTAATAATTGGCTTGCGTTGTTGTGGTACAAATAAAAATAACAACTCATGGTCCTCCTTCCCAAGAACCTTTAGGCTTTATCTACCACATTACTATTCCTCTATATTTCCCTCGCACGGTTTTTGCATAATTTAAGTATATATATACTATGTTGTATTTGGTACTCTTTTCGGTCTCACGTATGCTCCTCATCAGTACATTATTTCTCCGTTACATAATAATGATTACATATTTTCGATTTGGACTTCTCATTTCAATAGTTAAATTTCTTTTTTTTTTTTGGTAGACGAGACCCCCACAAAATAATTAATATATCTCTATGAGATCAACACAACATTAATACAATTCTTCATTTTATATTAAAATATTACTATATTTCTTAATTTATTAAATATCAAAATACTACTTCAATTTCCGTAAAAAAAAACATACTCTCTCCATCCAATAGAAGTTGACACACTTTCCTTTTTGGTTTGTCCCACTAAAATTGGCACATTTTCTTTTTAATACATGGGACCCACATAAAAACAATTAATCTACTCTCATGGGCCCTACATATCACCTCTAATACAACAACTCACTACACATTAAATATTATTTCTCTCACTTCACTTTACTTCACTTTACATTAAATTATTATATTCCTTAATCTCCGTGTCCAAAAAAATTATACCAACTTTATTGGGACGGATGGAGTAATTATTAATAAAGAATTATTTATGTAAAAGTAGTTTGTGGTTGGCGACGCTTATGAGAAAAAGTTGGTCTCTTGTATACCTGATTTATATCATAAATCATGTGTTTCCTCTTAATTTATAGTACATCCTAACAATATATAAGGTACATAAGAATTGGATTGGGAGAGAGAACACAAAATTTACACCATAAACTCAATTTACACCCGTCTTCATGAATGAAAAATTAAATTTATTTAGATATGTCTCGCAACCATATCAAGAATTAATCTTCCATTAATCGGAAGAAAATTAATTTTTAATATAAAAATGGTTTTGTGGGGGTGAAAATGTGAAACCAAAGTCTTACAGTCAGTAGCTAGTGATTGTAAAAGGTGGCATCTCCATCATCACTAATTAAAAATGGCCTATCGTGACTCTTTATTAATTAAAAGACTAAGTCAATACTTTTTGAGGTTTTGTCATCGGTCAGACTATTTCAAATTTTTTAATTACATCATTATCACTAAATTGTTTTCATTAAGATGAAAGAACTGAATTTAGTTGTTGTTTTATCTGATGGGCCACTTGACCCGATTCAGAATATGAATACTCCATATCCAGAACTGGATTTAGTGGTTTTTTTATTTGATGTGCTACTTGACCCGATTCAGGAATATGAATACTCTATATCCTAGTGTGAACACGCTCTCTCTCTCTCAACTCGCCTAGAGCAAATTGTAAGTTGTCATGGTCAAGAGTCTCGACTTCAACACGCTTTTCCTCAACCCCCACCCCAACCCACCCCACCACCCCCACCTAGGGGTGGGCAAAAATTTTCGGGTTTCGGGTACCCGTACCGAATCGATGAAAAATTACTGAAACGAATCGGATTTTTTCGGGTTTCGGATTATCCGAAACCGATTTTGAAATTTCGGATCGGATTACGGGTTTTAAAATTCTATCCGAAATACCCGATCGGGTACCCGAACTTTTAATGTGTAATTTTAATTTTTTAAATAATATATTTGACCTAGGATTTTTACCTGTAAGCTGTAACACTGAAAATACGTTTCTCAATCCCATTTCTCTCTTTCCATTTTCACGTAGCCGCTTCTTTTGATTACACATCCATGGGCGATTTCTCTCTTCTACCTCGTTGATTTCCTCTCAACGTTCTCTCATTATTTCATATTTCCTGCCGATTAAAGAAGAGCAAGAAGTCTTCAGCCTTAACAAGTTGCTTGGAAAAGGTAATGATTTTTTCCCTTCTCAATTTTTTGATGGAAAATATCTCTTCCCTAATCGGATTTTTTGCTGGACAACTATCATCTCTAGTGGCGGCATACATCACTCCATCTTTGTCGAAAGCAACATCTTTTAGTTTCTTCAAAACCCCCTCTCCTAGTTTGATTACTTCCTGGTAAAAATTTAATGTTGTAAGGATTGAAATTACAATTAATTAGGAATACAAAACTAACCCGGCATCTGTAATTTGGAGTTTGATGGGGGTGGTAAGAGGGAGGAGGGGGTGGCCGAGTGGGTGGGTCCTGGCTTGTTTGTGTCCTTTTTTACAGTAAAATTTAATTGAATTCTTAGTTCTATGGAAGCTGTCTCTACATTTGAAACAAAAGAAGTAAGAATTGATATGGATGTTGATAATTAATGAGGGGGATACGAGACAACCCTAAATAAATAGACCTAATTTCTCTACTCAATTCGTAACTCTTTCAATGCTCGGTCTTCATAGCCCTCAGAAGGTTGGTTTGTATGTATAATTATTTGTTTTGGTAGAGAATATGGTTTAATCAACTCGAATACTATTGTTACTTGACTTTTATTTCATGTTTTGTGCAATTAATTTTCAGACTTGTAGAGTATATGCTTTAATTCTCTTTCTTGCATGGATTTTAATTGAAATTCTACTTTAAATAATCTTATGGAAGTAGTGAGATTAGAATTAGAAGTGGAAATAGATGGTATTATGGTTCCACACAAGAATTAGAACAGGATCAAAGTCATAACTCGCAAAGTGTAATAGGATATTTTTTTAATTTTCTTAGCTGTTGATCAGTGTTGTATACATTAATACATATCTTATCTATATATTTTTTAAAAAAATTTTCAGGATGAATGAACACAACAAGATGAAGTAGATAATGGGGATTATTTGATGGAAAGCGGAAATCAACTTGTTGAGGTTAGTAATTCTGATAAGGAGGAAAATATTATGACATCTGATGTTAGACATGATGAAAATAATGAAGATATTAGGGCTGATGAAATGCAAGAGTTGTTTGATGCATACAAAGAGATGTATGGACCTCCTGAAAGTCCAACTGCTTCTTCAAGATCTTCATCTACAAGGAAAAATGTTGCTTCTCAATTCCCATCTAGTTCATTGTTGAAAGATGAATTTAAGAAGCACAAAATTGGAGGGAGAAATGAACATGTGAAAACTGAGTTGGAGAAATATCTAGCAGAGGATTATGAAGATGACAATGAAGAGTTTGATGTATTGAAATGGTGGAAGGTAAATTCTCTTAGATTTCCTATTCTCTCCAAGATAGCTCGAGACGTATTTGCTGTTCCAGTCTCTACAGTTTCCTCAGAGTCGACATTCAGCACCGGGGGAAGAGTACTTGATGCATTTAGGAGCTCTTTGACCACTAAACTTGTCCAAGCTCTAATTTGTGCTCAAAATTGGCTTCGTACGGATAGTGCTCCAATAAATGAGGAAGAAGACTTGGGTGAGTAGGAAGTTCTTGAGAATGGTATGATTGATTTAATTTATGCAATTTAGATTACTTATTATTCATATTAATTTTACTAACCTTTTTGTATGTATATAAAATATATATAATATATAATGTTTTGCAGAATTAACAGGTCTTGGAATGGAGTCCACAATTGTTGATGTGTGAATCATTGGATGCAAGTTGTTCAATTAAACCTGTTTTTATGATTTATTATATCTTAATGCAAGGATTTTAGAATTTGGTTTGCACTTGTTTCAATTTAATGACTGTTTGTATTATTTTAATGATAGACTACTACTCTTGAATTGCTAGTTATTTTCATTTTTGGTTGGATGCTTATCGAGCTTGCAAGTTGTATGTGATATGTGATTGTTTGCAAATTTAATTTTTGATAGTTGACTTATGATTGCAGCAGCTTAGCATGTTTGCTTTGGTTGGTATTTATTACAAACATGAAATTTGTATTACAAAAATTTTGTTATGCAGGGCTGAGGGCTTGAAGAATAGGTCAATTTCTTGTTTGAATTTTCTCTTTACTGGACAGCCTGCTTTGCTTGATTAAAACAGGGAATGAACTTCGGGTACCCGAATTTTCGGATATATAAAATTTCGGATCGGGTTCGGATAATGAAAATCCTAACCCGAACTTTCGGATACCCGAATCGGGTACCCGAAATATCCGAAACCCGATCCGATGCCCACCCCTACCCCCACCCCCACCCCCACCCCCACCACTCCCATAGCAACACACAATTATGAAAGAAAGTCAAGACCCAGTATCTATATGGTCGTTGGTTTAAAGCCTATTTTCTTCTACTCTTTCTTCCCTTGAAGTCCCACACTTCTGCTCCACCACTGCAACAAATACCAAAAAAGCACAAAATGTAAAAAAAGGAAATGAAAAAAAAAAGAAAAAAGAAAATGAAAGAGTATATTACGTACTGAGTAGGCCTCCTCTTATTTGACCCGAATTTAACAGTAACAAATATGAAAAGGATGTACAGTATCAGTTATATAAATTGTTAAATTAACACCCCACAATCCCAGTCCACTCCCAAGTCTTCGTTGATGATCAAAGATCCAACCTTTCACACTCCCCAGGTAAAATTTTCTTGCAAATTTTCTGTGGGGTATATACGTGCTCTGTAATAATATAGGGTTCTTGAGAATCATTTATTGTTTCTTTTTTTTTTTTTGTATAATTTCTTCTTTTGAACACCTCTCAAATGGGTTTGAGTTCACTGTTTTCATCTTTACTTTCTTGGAGTCGATTTCCAGTTTAGGGTTTGTGATTTGGTAGACCCCTTGTGTTTTTAGTCTGCTATTTTCAGGTGGGTTACTTTCGAAGTTCACGTTTTCAAATCAATTTGGTATGTGGGTATTGCTGTGTTGAAGAAAATGAATAATTCTATTAGATCTTCAGTTCTTTCCTATTGTGATTGCATATTTCTCTTGATAGGGAGATTTTTTAAGTTTCTTCTTCTTTGATTAGATTGTTGTTGTAGACTTCTGTGTGTGTGTTTCCCTTTTTCCTGTTTATGTTGTTGAAGCTTTTGTTTTTATGATTCTTTGCCATTTATTTACTTGTATTTTATCATCCTATTTGAATTCCTTTATTTGCACTTGCCCTTCTTGCCACCACCTTAACCTAATAGTAGATGAGGCTTTTCAATGTTTCAGCTGTTTCTTTAGCATCTTATGTATAGTTGTGATCAAATGTTATGTTGTTTTTGTTCCTCCCAACTTACCATCTTTGATCTATTGCTCAAATTGAAGATTTTCATGGGGTTTCTGATTGTACTCTCTGTATCAGGAAGTATATTATGAGTCTCATCATGTGCCATTAATCTTGCGTTGGATTGTATTCTCGGGTTTTTCAGCGTTGTAATTGCTGCTTTGATGAGAATGGTTTCGGATTTTTGGGTAGCCCCTGCTCTCATTTGTATCTTTGTTTGGTTGCTCTTAACTGGTTATCTCAGCCACGCTGCTCAAAGTGATATTGATTGTCTCAAATCCATAAAGAGTTCGTTGGTAGACCCGAATAACTACTTAGGATCATGGATTTTCGATAACGCTACCCTAAGCCAAAGGTCTATATGCAAGTTCACGGGGATAGAGTGTTGGCATGAGGATGATAACATGATCATTAACATAAGGCTCTCGGATATGGGACTTAAGGGGGAGTTTCCGGTTGGTGTATCTAATTGTAAATCCATGACGGGCCTTGATCTCTCGAGCAACAGTCTTCATGGTAACATTCCTAATAACATCTCAAAGTTGATTGGTTTCATCACTGTTCTTGATTTGTCATCCAACCAGTTTTCTGGAGAGATCCCGGCGGACCTTTCCAACTGTTCTTACATTAATGTTCTTAAGCTTGATAATAACCTATTGACTGGTCAGATCCCTCCTCAGATTGGTCTGCTTGCCCGAATTAAGACATTCTCGGTTACAAAAAATCAACTGACTGGGCCGATTCCTTCTTTTGTGAATAACACTTTTACGGCTGAAAGCTATGCTGGTAATCCTGGATTATGCGGTCCCCCTTTGTCTCGTTGCCCAGGCACTTCGCCAAAATCACATGCTTCGGCAATTGTTGGAGGGGCTGTTGCTGGGGTGACTTTTGGAGCCGTGGTTTTTGCCATTGTTTTGTTCGTCTATATACGTAAGATGTCTAGGAAGAAGAAGGAAGAGGATCCTCTCGGCAACAAATGGGCGAGGATCATCAAGAATGCCAAACGCGTTAAGGTAAGATAGATACACTGATTACTGATTTCCATTCAAACATAACTGGCTACTTGCTGTGAAAATGTTTCTTTAACCTTCATATTGTTTCTGTTTTCAGCTTTCAATGTTTGATAAATCGGTATCAAAAATGAATTTGAAAGATCTCATGAAGGCGACTGACGAATTCAGCAAAGAGAACATCATCGGGACTGGAAGAACCGGGACAATGTACAAGGCAGTACTTGGAGATGGAACGTGTCTTATGGTGAAGCGATTGCAGGACACGCAGCACTCGGAGAAAGAGTTTTTGGCCGAGATGGCAACATTAGGAAACGTAAAACACCGTAACTTGGTTCCACTTCTAGGTTTTTGTCTGACTAAGAAGGAAAGGCTCTTAGTCTATAAACACATGCCTAATGGTACCCTTCATGATAAGTTGCATAACTTGAGTGATGTTGCGAAAGCTATGGATTGGCCGTTGCGTCTCAAAATCGGGATCAGGGCAGCGAAAGGATTCGCATGGCTACACCACAGCTGCAATCCCCGCATCATTCACAGGAACATCAGTTCAAAGTGCATTTTGCTGGATTCAGATTATGAACCCAAAATCTCCGACTTTGGTCTAGCTCGGCTCATGAACCCTATTGACACGCATCTAAGCACTTTTGTGAACGGTGAATTCGGTGATCTGGGATACGTTGCTCCCGAGTACACAAGAACTCTGATGGCCACACCAAAGGGGGACGTGTACAGCTTTGGAGTCGTGCTTCTGGAGTTGGCAACAGGGGAGAAACCAACCTTCGTGTCTAAAGCCCCTGAAAGCTTCAAAGGAAACCTAGTTGAGTGGATTTCACAGCTATCATCCTCGTCTAAGCTTCACGACGCTATAGATGGATCCCTGGTCGGGAGAGGTTTTGACAGCGAGATCTTCCAGTTCCTGAAAGTGGCCTGCAACTGCGTGCTGCCCGGTCCAAAAGAAAGACCCACCATGTTTGAAGTGT
Organism: Pogostemon cablin; assembly: GCA_023678885.1. Classification (NCBI taxonomy): domain Eukaryota; kingdom Viridiplantae; phylum Streptophyta; class Magnoliopsida; order Lamiales; family Lamiaceae; genus Pogostemon; species Pogostemon cablin. Next base: position 5,454,630 of record CM042983.1, read on the forward strand.
ATCAGTTCCTGAGAGCGATCGGACAAAACTACGCTTTCACTACGGAAGACGAAATCTTGGAGCCAGCAGATGCAGGGGATGCTGATAAACTGGTGGAGCTCATCGTTGCTCGTGATGTACAGGAAACCTATTGACAGATTGCTCCACAGAAGAATAACAGTCTATCATGCAAGTGTTTAAATATATGTATCTGTAATGTTGATATGTAATAGAATTTTGTTTTGTAAGTGTTTCTATGTTGTATTGCTGTTGAAGTATGAGTTAATTAATAGGTGACAATAATTAGCTGTGTATAATTAGTCGCATGTTGTCTATTAGAATGGCATCGTTAAATAAACGAGCATGTATTGATATAATGTATGAGACTGAAATATGAGGATTATGAAATAAAATGAACTACGAAATGAAACACGATGATGTAGATTCTAATATTTACGTGGTTTGACATCTAACAAATCTAACATCGGTTACACGATTGTAAATTGGGTTCACGGTATAAAATCCTCCTTAAATCTTAGGCAAAAGCTCCTGCGCCTCCGGGGATACGGAGGAATACTACGTGTCCCCATGTGAACATAATCCTCCCTCTTCAATTCTTTAAATTGGGTTCACGGTATAAAATCCTCCTTAAATCTTAGGCAAAAGCTCCTGCGCCTCCGGGGATACGGAGGAATACTACGTGTCCCCATGTGAACATAATCCTCCCTCTTCAATTCTTTTTAAACATATATATTGCTAGGAATTTAAATTGTAAAGGGGCACGAAAATTGTAAAAGCGCACGAAATGTGCTCCGTGAGTCCAGATGCACAGAGCCTCACTCTAAATCTTATGTACTCTATATATTGGTTGGTAGAGTATGTAAATTAAGGGGGACTAACTCCATTTGCTAATGGGCATTTGTATTACTCCCTCCATCCACTTCTAAGGTATTCATTTTATTATTTTTGGCGTCCGCTTCAAAGGTATCTATTTTCCCTATTTAGTAAAAAAGTACACAATATGACTCACCACTTCCCTTTAATACAACTACCCACTTTATATATAATAATAATTCTTCTTAATCCACGTGCAAAAAGCAAATTGATATCTTAGAACCGGACAGAGGAGTACATCTCTTTAACTAATTATGCTTTTCATTAGAGACATTATTAACACCATTATCAATTTTCAAAGTTAGATATCAATTTTAATTAAAATATTGTCACTTCTCATCCATCTCTTGAAATGAGTGTTTTTACTATAAATTAGTTATGAAAAATTTTACTTCACCATTATCAATTTTTTCAACCATTAGATATCAATTTTAATTAAAATATTGTCACTCCTCATCCATATCTTGGAATGCGTTTCGTAATTGTTTGCCCTGATAATTGGAGAGGTGAATAATTGTTTGAGGGAGTCCTTTTTGTATTAGGAATGCATGTAAGTTCATAAACTTGTTTAATCAATTTAATATTGATATATTTGATATTAATAATTAAAAAAAATTAAAAAAAAACACGGAATATTATAGTTTGGTTTCTTGTTTACTGGTGCACAAGATTTAAAGCATAAACATTTTGTTTTAAATAAAAAAATAATATACTCTATATTTTAAAATTAAAATTGTATTGTACTAATATATTAAAATAAAATAATCAACTCATTTAAAACACCCTCTAAAATTGTACTCCCTCCGTCTCTGAAAAGCCTGCACACCTCTTTTCGGCACGGAGATTAAGAAAGTGATAACTTTTAGGGGTATAATGGTATTTTTATGTGGAGTAATATATAAATGATAAAGTAGGGTAGGTAGAGATGGTTTTTTTGTAATTAAAGTGTATGGGGGAGAGTGATTGTTTTTTACTTTTTGCTTTTTTTGGGATGTGCAAACTTTTGTGGAATAGCCCAAAATAGAAAGTGTGCCAACTTTTCAGAGAGTGATGGAGTTGTACTGTGAAACAGAGCCAATGACTTCATTTAGTAGCCCCCCCTAATCCCTATGAATTAGTACTGCTATGACTAATCAACAATTGGTTTATAACCATTTTCCTCAGAATTAGGGTTCAAAATTTCGAAATCACCCAGTTCGAAGTTGAAGATTCAGTTCAATGGAGCCCAATTCCAGCACACTGGATCATATCACCATAAATTCCAGTCTCAATCCCCAAACTAAGAGTTGTGATTCAACTAAAACGCCGTTGAATTTGTGGCCTGGAATGTACCATTCACCCATGACCATTGCTCTGTGGGAAACAAGATCAAGCATTTTCGAAAGGCTCATGGACCCCCCACTTGATGCCCCCCCTCAAACCGAGTTGCTTACAAAGACCCCATCTCAGTCTAGAGTGACCATTCTCTACAACTTCTCTACTGATTATATATTGAGGGAGCAGTATAGGGATGCTTGGAATGAGATCAGAATTGGGAAATTGCTTGAAGATCTTGATGCTCTTGCTGGTACCATTACTATTAAGGTAGTTTTAGTTTCATCTTCATGGAAATGATGTTCTGTATTTGTTTGTTACATTACACTTTATACTTAGCTTCATCTGATTTTAAATATGGAGTATTGTATGTTTTGTGATCAAAGACTGGCAATCAGTTCTTTATAGATTCTTGAAACACATAAGCGTGTAGATTGTCTTTTATTGGATTAATTTCTTTAGCAATTTAGTAGTTATTGTAATGAGCTCAAGATTATGGACGATTGGGAGGAATAATCCTGTGTTCTTTCACTTTGATGGTTATATTCTCCCTTGAGTTATGAAATTATGAATGTGAGTTGCTTGTTGTATGAGCTGCAGCCTAGTATAGTAGTGGATATGCCTGTTTATTTTTTGTAATCTTTTGTCTACTCTTGCTTATTAGCATTGTTCAGATGAAGATAGCACTACTCGACCACTATTATTGGTGACTGCTTCTGTCGACAAAATCATGCTAAAGAAGCCAATCAGTGTGGATGCTGATCTCAAAGTTGCTGGTGCTGTTACTTGGGTTGGTCGCTCGTCTATTACAATTCAGCTTGATGTCACTCAGCCTACTACGGGTACTTTCTTCAAAATGTGTACCTGTATTGTTGTTTTTTTGTTTAACTTAGGAGTGTGTTTGGTTCATATTGAATTAAAAATTAATAGACCTTAAAAATTTGTTATAAATAAGAGGATTTACACACTAATTGCATTTATGCAGACTTATTTCTCTTCTATGCCTGTTAGTAAAAATCAAGGAGCCTAATGGAGTGTAAGCTAATGGGAGGTGGGGTTACAATATCCCATGATGATTTTAATAAGGAAACTTAAAGGAATACTCCTTCTCACACCTTATTTGTTATCTTTAGAACCTTTATTAACCCACGTATTAATTTTGTGAATCAAACATAATCTAAGTTTTTAAACATAATCCAATCCTCCAGTCCTAACAAGAGTGAACAATGTTGAAACATAATTAGGCATAGAAGTTTCCAATTTTTAGTTTGTAGACATAATTTCGAGATTCATTCTGCTCTTATTTAGTTATAATGTTGAAGGCAAATTTGTTTGACAAGATAGAAACACTATCTTGCCCTTGTCTATCTTGTTGAACTACTCAAAACTTTCAGGTGTTTGATTTATATAAAATGGACGGTGACTACTCTCCACATTACGGGATACATTTTATTTTTTCCATCTTTTCCTGTATTTTTCATATCTAACTGAGGAGATGATGTACATAAGGCAGTTTATTATATACTGTGATCTACTATCTTAAATCTTTGTGACAGATCTGTAGATTCATTCTTATATCTCTGTTGATAAGTATGTGTACATATGATCATTCAAAGTATCTGGACCCCACGTTTTTTAAATTTGTAAATTTGTTAAATTTATTAATTGAAAACCATGTTTATGTCACATGAGTTAATCACTGTGAACCTTGGTTATGTTCGTTTTCGGATTTTAAATCCAAGTTTTAGTTTTCCAAAACCTACATCCAAATTTTAAAAACCTCCCCTATATATACCTACTACATTCTCTCTCTTCAATTAATACATTTTCTCTCTTTATCTCTCCTCTCTCATTTAACTTTTTAAATAAATTAATACATTGATTTGACATAAAGTTAAAACCTACCCTACTCAAAACCCAAAACAAACATAGAACACACTATTCATGGTTTTCAAATCCCACATAATCCCAAACCAAACATCACCGTGATTTTGTCTAATGACAAGATTTTATACCTTCACTTTATTGGTAAAATGTATTCCTCGTTTACTAATTTTGTAGTTCGATTTCTTGTATCTGATCATTGTCTAAAAGTTTCTGTTTCCACAGAGACAGCTGACCCTACTGATTCAATTGCTTTGACTGCCAACTTCAACTTTGTGGCTCGTGACTACAAGACGGGGAAAGCTGCTCCGGTGAATCGGCTCATTACTGAAACAGAACAAGAGAAGTTGCTATATGAAGCAGCAGAATCGAGAAGCAAACTGAGGAAAAGGAAACTTAGTAATGAAAAGGCAGACCCTGAGAAAGAGAGAAATAGGTTAGAAGAATTATTAGCCGAGGGACGAATATTCTGTGACATGCCCGCTTTGGCAGATCGAAACAGCATTCTTCTCAAAGATACTTGCTTTGAGAACTCATTAATTTGTCAGCCACAGCAAAGGAACATTCACGGTCGTATATTTGGAGGATTTCTGATGCACAGAGCTTTTGAATTAGCTTTTTCAACAGCTTATGCTTTTGCAGGAACTACACCTTCATTTTTGGAAGTTGATCTTGTTCATTTTCTAAGACCTGTGAGTATTATCCTTGGTCACTGTCTGGAAACTTGAACAGAGGGAAAGAGAAACTAACTGTGTCGTATGACAACGATGCAGGTGGATGTTGGAGACTTCTTGCGATTCAAATCTTGCGTATTGTACACAGAACATGAGAATCCAGATCGACCTCTAATCCACATTGAGGTCGTTGCACACGTTACAAGACCTGAGCTTAGGTCCAGTGAGGTATGTTCTTATTTACTCCAGGGAGATGTTGATTTGTTTTCATGCATGTATGAATAGTGTGCATCTCTTATCTGTACTAGCTACTAACCTAGTACAAGGAAAATTGAAAGGATTTGTTTATGTTTATTTTTTTGACATTTCATGCGAAAACTTGGAAGTGGATTTTGTAAATTGCAGTATGAACTTCTATTAGTAACGTTTATTTATGTTACAGGTTTCAAATAAGTTTTACTTCACCTTCACTGTTCGCCCCGAGGCAAAGTCGACGAATAAAGCACTTCAAATCAGGAAGGTCGTTCCAGCGACCGAGGAGGAGGCACACAGAATCATTACACGTATATATGCTGATTCATTGTAGCCCCCTCGATTTTGCAGAACCTTAACAGAACTGTTTCCATGCCAAGACTTGCTTTAATCTCCTGGATACTGGTCAAGTGGGAGACTACTACCTTAGATCTATACTGTTGTATGCAATAATCCATGTAATGATTTTATTTCCTGAAATAGTTGAGGATTGTTGGCTTCACATACTTTCAGCAAGATTCATATAATCTTGAATAAAGAAGCTTTCATTGATATTCTTAGTATAAATCTATAAATACCATAAGGTTGACAAAATTTTTTACATTTATCTATCTATTAGATACAGAATGGATTATTAATTTATGCCTCTAATAAATTGAACAGGAACCACAGGGAAGATTTTTACAGCCACAGATTTGAACAGTAACCTGAATTGTTGACTAAAGGTTAAGGGGGTAGAAGGCTTTCATCAGAAGTGCATTGCCTCTTTTGAAAACCCGCCGGAACTTGCTGTAGCATAGGATTCACCGGGACTGGAAACTTGTGGGCTGAACTGACCATGGTTCGTTCGTTAATCATCCCAACTTCTTTGCACACGCGGTCTAAGGTCGTTAGGAAGTCTCTGACCACCATGAAGATTCTGAAAGGATGAGCTTCCTCCTTGGCTGAATTTCCATGGAAGTATTCAGTTATTTCTTTCACCAGAGATAAAGCTAGGTTTTCTTGAGCTTGGATTCTGAAGATTTCCTCTTCTGCTCTTTCGATAAAGCTGTTCATGGATTCTGAAAACTTATGGCTGCAACTTTCTAATGAAGATATCCCTTCATTTAACTTAACAATCTCTCTGACATTCCCGATTCCTTTGTAAAGCTTGCAGACGTCGGTGCTAAGCATTTCAGCATCCATCACAGCAGCTTTCTTCACATTTGAAAGCTCTGAACTTAGAGCTGAAACTACTTGGAGGCCTAGTTTCCTGCATTTAGCATCGTCGTTTATGGAGAAGCTCTCTGCACCAGATTGGCGAGCACCTTCGCTTCTTATTATCTCCTGAACCACGAAATGTAGGAGCGTGGTTTTACCATCAGCTCCCTTCACATCAACTAGCTTAAGGAGTGTATCAAGCTTGAATGCATGAGCATCACCGCGATTTGTGCCAACATTCATCCGATTCCCAGTTTTCAGCACTGCTTCGAGAAGTTTGAGGAACATCCTACTCGTTCTCAGCTCTTCGCAAGCTGCCTGTAACATCAAAACTTGCAAGTCAGCATCCTCTGTCTTTCTGTAGCATTAATCAGCATAAGTATATATCAAACATTGCATACATAGATAAACTGATATTGATATGAAAAGTTACCTCCAAAGTTGCAAATGAGTTTTTCAAGTACTCAATTTCAGATTCAAAATTGGATACATAGAGCATCGCTTCTAGTCTTTTGAATGCATGAGGTATATCGACGACTGCCTTCAAAAATCTCTCAGCCGGTCCAAGCTTGACCGGAGAATCATCCTTGTATTCTTTCAGCTTAAGTTCCTCTTCCTTAGTTGGAGCCATCTTCAGTAAACTTTCGAGAAGCTCGGTCCCTAAAATATCTGCATTGCCTGTTTTAGGGTCCACATGAATTAGAAAGCCATCCCACGTTGTTTCAATAACACAACAAACAAAAATAGAGCATTTATCAATTCATGGATTCTTCTCCCTGTAGTCTTGATATGCTTGAATCTAGATTGACATGAAAATACATGAATTTACAAGAAAAGATGCAATGAACACAATTAAACAAGTATGCAATATGCAGACAAGATGAAATTTGATAATCAATGTCTTACGTAATTTTGAACCAAAAAGAATTATAATAAAACCTTCTAAAAGTCCTTCACAAACTTCATCTACAGTGACATGGAGTGCCTTCAACAGGATGGCAATATTCTGAGCCTTCTTCGGATCAAGAACCCGATCGCCATTATCTTGTCCGGGAGAAGGAAGAACCTGCCATCTAGTTGCCTCCTTTGGATTTGGTTTCGGAGTATTAACAACGAACAGTGTTTCAATCATCTCTTCATTCAATCTGCAAATGTCTCCACAACAAAATGAGGATTGAAAAAAGAATGATTTAACAAATAAGAGACAATATCTATCAGAACAAGAGCAGAGAATCATACTCAAATGAGCTGCATTTGAGTTGATCCCAAACCATCTCACGATCAGAGCTTGCTCGTACTTTATCCCAGTGCAATGGCTTCAATTTCGGTTTAGGAGGACTACTCTCCCCATTCGAATCCACATTTTCGCTGAAGTACTCGGTTTCCTTAGCAAATTCTTCATCGCCATCATTCTTAATAGCTTGTGAATCCTTTGATGGCAGTTGAATGGGAGATATCAATGGGGGACTGTCGAAAGAAATTGGTTTTAAGGGATTCTTCAAAGCAGGTGGCTCAGTGGGCTTTTTGGCTGGTGGAGTTGGGGTTTTAGGACTGAGCCACGCTTTCATCGGAGGTGGAGGGGGAGGTGGCGGTGGAACAGATACCGGTCGTGGAGGGATAAATGAAACAGGCGGTGGCGGTGGCAGTGGTGTTGGTATTACAGTGGCGTTATTCTGTATGGAGTTGCCGTCTATCAACAGAGACTCCACATTCTGTTCAAAATCATTCAGAATCGTAGATGATGATTCTTCACTGCTAGGGTTAGGCGGATTGTGCTGTTCAGAGATGCTAATCCTCACCGGAGATGCCGCCGGATTCTGATCTGAAGCATTTGAAATCCTCGGCGATGTTTCTTCACTTCTCGAGAATGTTTCAGGGGAGAATAACTCTACATCTTTTATCTCCAAGGGAATTGAAGTAACAATGGTGTTCTGATCATCGGAAGCATTCGAAACCCTAGGTGATACTTCCTTCTCCTTCACTGGAGATGACGGCGGCGAAGATTCCGAGATTACCGAAGCTCGCATATCAGACGATGTTGCTATATTAATCGAATTATTCAGCGAGGGACTGCTAATTCTCACCGGAGATTCCACGTTCTCATCTTGAACATTCGAATTTCTCGGTGATGATTCCTCACTTTTCGAGTATGCTGATCCCGGTGGCGACTGTGATGCAGATTCAGGGAGCAACAGAGCTTGCATCTCCGGCACTGTTGGGGAATCAATCGAGTGATGCTGTTCATCTCTCTCTGGAGATTCCACATATTGGTCCGAGAAATTAGACTTCCTCGGTGGTGATTCCACACACGATCTTCTCTCCGGCGAAGATGAACTGAGCGGTATATCTCGTATGGGGCTGCAAATTCTCACCGGACATTCCGCACTTTGATCCAAATCATTCGAATTCCTCTGCGATGATTCCACACTTTCGTTCAAATATCTTTCCGGTGACGGTAGACTAGGCGGCAATGTGGATGCGGATTCCAGAAGCACCAAATCTCCTAACTCCGGCGGCGTAGGAGTAACAGTAATGTTATCGTGGGCGGGGCTGCTGCATCTCACCGGCGATTCCACATTCTGATCCGAAGAATTAGAAATCCTGGGAGATGATTCCTCACTTCTCCTGGAATATCTTTCCGGTGAAGATGAGCTCGGCGGAGATGGCGATGCAGATTCCTGAAGCAACGAATCTGTCATCTCCGGCGCTGACAGCGTTTGCGGATGCAACGGCGCAACAGCTTGAATTTCAATCAAGTCTGGCGACTTGGGCATCGAATTTGTCCGGCTTAGGTTATTCGCCGGAGAAAGACTCAACGACACAGACCTCAGGGGAGAACCCGAACCCGATCCAGGAACAGTAGAAGAGCATGTGGACAGTGAATCCGATGTAGAGCCATTGAAATTCTCCACTTCTATAGCAGCAAATGTTCTTCTAGAAGCTGATCCAGCGCCAATCGAACTATCTCTGCCATTAATGGAGCCTTTAGGAGAGTAAAACTTTTCACTCTCATCATCTCTACTCGATACAACTTCAGCATTATTCCGAGAATTCTGCCGGAAACCTTGCTGAATATTCAATGGCGGCAATGGGCGGAGCTCCGGCGAGTTCAATTTCCGGGTATTAGAAGCACTATTGTAGCTAATTGCGCCGGCGGCGGTTCCGTTAAAAGGAGCGCCGCCGCCGGGGGCATGTGCATTGACCAAAGTGCCCAGGTACAAGAACTCCGAGCTCGTCTGCGACGGTCTCTGAAGCTTCGGAATATGGCGGGTATTCGGAGTCTGGCTAAACGAAACGGTGCTACAGATGTCGGATCCTTCTGTTTTCGATTCATAAATAGAAGATGATCCATGGTCCGTGGTTCGCTTGCGGAGATGCAGAAAAACAGCAAGGGAGACGACGGCGACGGCGGCAATAACAGCGGCGACGGCGGCGACAATGAGCTTGGAGGAAGCCGAATTGGACTTGGAAGGGCTTGGAACGGCGAGAGAGGAAATGTTGGCCGGAAATGTGGCGAGGGAGGCGGGGGAAGGAGGGGAAGGGGGGGAGGGGTAGGATGGGAAAAAGGGGGAGCCGTCAGGGTTAGAAGGGGTAAATGGATATTTAAGGGGGGCAGGGGGGGAGGGTGTAGGTGGGGGAGATGAATCAAGAGGGAGGAAGGGTTGGTGGAGTATGCGGCGGTGGTGGAGGGCGGAGGTGGAGGATAAGGGGAGGATGGTTAAGGATAAGAAGAGGAGGTGGAGGAGGATGGAAGCGGAGGTGGTGGTGGTGGCGGCGGCCATTGTGTGTGTGTGAATGGAAGCTTGGTTGGGAATGATGATGGATGAGTGAATTCACATTTTTTCACACTCCAGTGTGAGAAACTCAGAACTGAGTAGCAGAAGCAGAATAGAAGTTATTATTAGCAGTTAAATAATTAATACAAAATTAATTATTGGTGTAATGATGCCTGGGTGGACTAACTAATGTCTACATTAAATAATTATAAATACTACTATTATATAGATCTACATGTTTTTTTTTTTAAATATTTTTTTTAAATAGATACTCCCTCCGTCCCGGGAAGTATTTCGCGTATTGGTGTGCGCGGAGTTTAAGAAAATTTTGTATTTTTATGTATAAAGTAAGAAAGAGAATATATATTTTAGTTGATTTAATGAAAAAGGTGTGTAAAGTTATTGAGAGATGTGGAAAAAGTGTGTAAAGTTTTTGGGAGATGTGAAAAAGTAAGTATTATATTGGGATATGTGTAAAAAGTGAGTATTAGTATAATGTATTTTTTACCAAATTTAGAAAAGGTAAAGTGTGAAATACTTTGAGGGACGGATGAAAAAGGAAAGTGTGAAATACTTTGGGGGACGGAGGGAGTATACATGTACAACAGTACAAGCATCTATATACAATTAGTATACATTAAGAATCAAAATCGAGTCTAGTAGATCTGCATTTAGTTTATTACACTTTCCATCTCAGGCCTAGTTTACATTTTTCATTACTAATTGACTTATAATTTTGATACATTATCTGGATGGATTATATGTAGGAAATGGATAATTATTTTTCTAAGGTAGAGCTTAGAAATTATGCCTTAATTTTTTTTCTCACCTCCGTTTTAATTATATAATGTGTGATATGAAAATGGCGTAGAAAATTTGTATATTCTTCATTAATTAATAGTATTTTAAAATTTTAAAATTACACTTTAATTTTAAAATTATCATCACGTTTTTTAATGTAAACAACATACTTTATTCATTATATATTACCTCAAAATAATATATTTTCCTCAAAAGTTAATAAATATTTTCCTCAAAATTAATAAAATTAATTATTATTATTATTATTATTATTATTTTAAATAACGTAGACTAGGTTAAAGTAATTATGAGATGGAAGAAAGTATATGTTAAAACAAAATATTATTTGCAAATAGTAATTTAAAATTAGAACGCCCAACACTAATTATTGTAGGTTTGACTTATAAGCATGATCAATTTACCAATTCAGAATCTTTCAAATTAAAATGAGTGGTGGTTATTGGCTATTGGTTAATCATGAGAAGTGAGAAAAGTATTTTTCTAATAGTAAAACAATACTCAAATTTATTTTTTTATGTAAATTAAGGAGTATTATTATTTGATGTGTAGTTGGTAATTATATTATTATGTTTAAAAGTTTATATTTTAATTGTATCAGTGGGTGTGTTTAAAAAAAGTAAATAGAACACCCAAAATAGAAAAAAAATATACTCTTTAAAGCGGACGGAGGGAGTAATACATGACAAGGTTTATTAGTGTTAAGAAAAACATTTGTCTTGTGCTGTGAAAGTAATTCCTTCTAGATAAAAAGTGATAATATTTTAATAAAAATTATATTTAATTTTTTTTTAAGTTAGTAAAACAACTATTTATAAACAATTTCTATTAACTAAAAATAAAATGTGATAATATTTTTAATGAGAATTTTTCATAAAAGTGTCAAATACTATTTAAGAAAACATAAGCTATCAAGTGAGACCATTACACAAGTGTTCCCATTATCATGAAAGATGCTTTTTTTTTAATTATTACTATGTATATAATTTTTTTATTAAAAATATTATAGATTTATATTTATCATACGAATCATTTAATAAATTAATATAATTGAATAATTATTATTTGAGTCACCTACTATTGAATACATAAAATAATGCATAATTGCTATAAACTACATCAATCAAAGCACTAATACTCATAACTATACAATTAAGATTGTAATACCATAAATACCCCTATATGTTTGCACAATTTATTTTTGCACATTTTAAAATGTTCCGGCGGAGGTCAGGCAGCCGACGGCGGAGGTCAGACGGCAGTCCGACGAATTTTTTTGCATAATTTATTTGCACAATTTGCTTTTGCACATTTTGTTTGCACATTTTAATTTTCAGCGGAGGTCCGGCAACCGGCGGCGGATGTCAGGCGGTGATCTGGCAAATTTTTTTGCACAATTTATTTTTGCATATTTTGTTTGCACATTTTTTTTTCGGCGGAGGTCCGGCAGTCGGCGGCAGAGGTCAGGCGGCGACGATCCGGTGAAATTTTTTGCACAATTTGTTTGCACAATTTTGTTTTGCGCAATTTCTTTTGCACATTTTATTTTACTCATTTTGTTTTGTATATTTTTTTTTAGGCATTTTGTATTTTCACATCTTTTATACTTGTCATATTATGTTATAATAGAAATATTTGGACCCGCAAAGATGAGTAGATGACTAGGTAAAATGGCATGTCACAATAATAGGATTTTCTATTTACAAAAATTCTGTACATATACTTTAACAGTGTGCACATTTCAAATGTAATTCAACTAGCTTAACATATTAACTTACAACTAATTCAAAAGAATATTCAACTACCTTAATTAACTTACAATAATTCAAAACCCTTTTTTCTTTGTTAGTCTCTTGTTATATGCACAATATTATACTACTAAAATAATGAATAAAATTCCACCTCTTGTCAGTTTAAGAATTTTCCAACTCCAGCTTCAAACAGATTTCTTATCATGTTGTAGTACAACATTTCAATAGAGAGTAATTAATGATCCTTTTATGCATTTGTCTTGACTATCTTTTATTTAATTTATTAATTTATTAAAATTACACCATAAGTACTAGTAAATTCAAGAATTAATATCATCAAAATTAAAATCATACTAATCCTTTGTTTGCTCTGTCTTTTTTAAGTCAATTAAATTAATGTGTTGTTAATAAAAGACAAGGGACATCACCTTAAATTTCATAATTAATTTTTGCTCCAAGACAAGATTTATGAATCAAGCTAGGTTTGAGAATATATATCCAGCAGTACTCTGAAATTAAACTGCAGAATACATATTATATATATATATACCAGTGTGCTGAATATACAATTATAGTACTATTTAAAATCTCACTGTATTATATTAATTCAACTGATTACAGCAAACATAGAATTAGTACAGTGGGAAAAAGATTCAGACATGCACTGAGTATCTTATCAGTGGATCCTTTACTCTAATTAACATCAAATTTTGATTTTAAAAGACAATTGAGGAGGTGAACTTAAACACCATTTCTCATGAATTGCTTGCTTGTCTCCTTATCAGTTGCTATTGGAGAAAGGTAAGCTACAAGTATATATACTCTCTATTGTTAAACACACCACACACAACTATTCTACCTACACACATTAGCAATTTACATGGCATGCATCTAACGTATTAAACGAATATTTCATTTAAAAGATTAAACAACAGATACAACATGTGTTTTCTCTATCCTCACTTTCTTGCATCCTTACACTCGGCATAGCCAAGTCCTGTGAAATCTCGTCCAGCACTTGTTCCAATCGGTCGACTCGCTTTTATAACGAGCTCATTTCTTCCTGTGAGCTCCCCGTGAATCTCTGAAACCAACATCAACAAATCAGATACGGATTCAAGCTTATAATCGAGAAATATGATCAAAGATATCATGGGCCTATCAGCACGAAGGGTGCGCGGCTGGCAGCGGCACGCAGATCTGTGGAGATGGCAGCCGTTCGAATTGGGAGGCACACCGATGGAAGCGATGGCGGTGGATACGGCACCCTAGGCAGCGAAATCAGAAACAACAACCGCGACTGGGCCTACGAGGGCAGCGCGAAGCAGTGGCTGAGAAAAATAGAGAAATCGGCCTGGCCGATAGCAATAAACGCGAGTGTCGCGTTAGGATCTAAGATATCATTGGCCTATAGCAAATCGTGAGTACCGCATTTGAATTTGAAAGACGCGCTGTTGGTAAAAGCGGAAGGCTCCTAATCTTGCGGCGACGGAGACTCCCCTAGGCAGTGAAGAAATAGGGGAACGACCCCCTCGTGAACGACGGCTGGTGTGCTCGACGGTGGCGGGCCATCGCTAGATCTGCAACCAGTTCAGCATGCCGGTGGAAGAGAAAGCCCACGTGCAATGGAAATCCGTTGAAGATTCAGCCATAAGAGGCGCCTGTGAAGGGTATTTTAGGAAGAGTAAGATGAATTTATGTATCTGGGAGTTATTTTTATTTTTCATTGTATTGGGATGCAATTATCCTCAAAAGTGTGTATCTTCCAGTAATAAACTTTTATTATTTTTATCAATTAGGAATAATATTTTATAAAAAATTCTTTTTGACTCGTTGAAATTTTCATTTCTACTTTTGCACGTGGATTAAGAAAAGTTATTAATTTTCAAATTTTATGGTATTATATATATTAAATAAATGATTAATTATGTTACGCATATTCAATAAGGGTATTTTCTTAAAAAAATTATATAAAAGACAATAATTGTTTTTTTTTTTATTTTCTTTAAGCAAGGTGAAAAAAATAATATGTGAAACTACTTAAAATGAGGGTGAAATTAAAGAGTTAGAGAGAATATTTATTTTTTATTCATAAAAGCCCTGACACAAATTTTTGCACGTTTTAATAGTGATTTGAGATAATATAAAACTAATAATAAGCATGAATATTACAGGAGTTATTTTTTTTTTCATGTATTAATAAATAAAAACTGTTCAGCTAGAAAAAATGACAAAAAGCAAATTTACAAATAATATTAGGTGTGTAATTATTTTTCATTCTTTAGCTTCATGATTGCAACTTGCAAGTTGTTAAAAGTTTTTCACAACTTCTAATTAAATGGATACAATAATTTCTTCCATCACAAATTAAGGAGATTTGGTCTTGATTAAAACCTGTTGAATGGAAGCAATGAAATCAAATTTGAAACTAGTAAAGGTGTCATGATGATGGTTGTTAAAATTGAAAAAGAAGCATGACATTTAAATCAATTATGTATTTTCATTATTATACAATAAAATGTATGACCTTGCATGCATGTACCATAATTGTATATAGGATTAATTGCATATAAAATCCTCACATTTCCTTTAGTTGCAATTTAGTCCTCATTTTTTAAATTTGGCAAGAAAAATTACAACCTTTCAAAATTTTTGCAAATAGAGCCCACGGGCAGCTGATGCTGCCCAAATGGATGATATGGCACAAAAATGACGTCGCCTCTTTCTCCTTGACTCTCTTCATCCTCTGTCCCCCATTAACATCTGCTTCCTCACCTCTTTCTCTTCTTTTAACTCTCTGAGTCATTTCTCTTGCCATTAGCAAAATAGATTAAAAAAAGAAAATTTAGATTCCAAATCTACTTCCTCATGAAATGAATGATTACTAAATAAGAACCGAATTACCACAAAAACAATTTTAAGTTAACAAATCTTAAAGATTAATCCAATCTTATAACTGAAGAGAAGGACTCAAAAACTAATTTAAAGCGTTAGTGGGATCCATTATCATCAACTCAACGAAATACCATAATCAGAGTTAAAAGAGAAAATATATTTACATAGTCGAAAACTATTTAAATGAAAATGAAAATTCATTGGAAATTTCTTGCAGATCAATGAGCAATAATGGCATCTTCAAGATCTTCAAAGTTCAGATATTTGGCGTTGACTATTCCATCTTGGCCCGATCTATTTTCATCGACGAGTACCCATCGCCGACCTACGTGAACTTTCCGCCATGCCCGCCTTTCTTGAAACCTGATTTGCGATCTTATCGGACTCCGGATCGGTGGGCTTGCAGGCATGTTTAGATCCTTTCTACATCTTCTTCTAAATCTGTTTTTCAGGGTATAAGGTAGACGAAATGATTGAGATTGAAGACACATATAAATATTGTAGTGAGAAGTGAGAGGTGAAAAGTGATGAAACAGTTAAAGATGATGATGGTGGAAGGAGGATTACTGGGTTAGTACAGAGTGAGGACCGAAGAGTGAGGGACGGTGCTGGGTCAACGAGGAGAGAGAGACAAATAAGAAATGCCACCGTTTTAGTGCCACGTCATCCGTTTGGGCAGCATCTTCTGCCCGTGGATTCTATTTGCAAAGGTTTTGAAAGGTTGTAATCTTTTTTGCCAAATTTCAAATGTGAGGACTAAATTGCAACTAAAGGAAATGTGAGGATTTTAAATGCAATTAACCCTTGTATATACAAGTTAGAATTGGTCTTGCGTGACTCCGGTGATACACCGTCCGTCTTTAGAATTTAGTATTATGGCAAAAGGTATGTAGTAGGGCCCATCGTGGGGACCCCAAAAAGAGAAAGTGGGCTTCTTTTAATTGGGCCTAGTGAAACTACCAGCTTATTTGGGTTTCTGAGCCCAAGATCAAGAGCTCCCAGCAGAAGGACAGCCGAGCGAGTCTAAACCACGAGCTCCGTTTTAACTCCCACTTGGCAACTAGCTGGAAGCCAGCCTAGAAGCTATGTAGATATCCCCTAAGATTCTTCTATAGGGGATATCTTAAAACGAATCATGAAAATAGCCGCATGAGGCTATAGCATTAAATACTTACAATGTTCATAATTAATATGATGTGACTTGACGAGATATTCGGTACGCGAATGACGTCACACCACTAATATATGGGGCTCGCCCCTAACGAATAAAGAACAATATTATTCACCTCCAAAAGGCACAAGATCGTCTGAGGGGAACTCTTGAGCATTCTTTCTCTTATCACTAAATCATTATGTTATATTAGTACGAATAATCTCCCTAATCACCCTCAAAACAGCCACATCAGCTCGTCATCAAGGAGGGGTTAATTCTGCTATCTACATGGTACATTATTTTGTTCTAAAAGGTTATACACTTTAATTAATAAGGGTACACCATTTTATTCTAAAGGGTATACACTTTTTATTAATAAATTTTTTTTCAGAAAATAAAGGGTATACATTTTTATACATAAGGGTATACAATTTAACACAAAATTCAACTGGTACACACAAGTTTTTGCCTACGAGATACATACAGGAACGGACTCCCCCAATTCAAAGTAGGTTTACATACGATTTAATTTTACAAAATTACTGAAGATAAATTATTATTATATTATTACTCGCTCATAAATGTAATTATGTAAGTATTTTCCATTTTAATATGTCTTAATATATTTTCTTTTTTAAATAAAATCCACACAAATTAATTCATATATTTTCACTAATCTCACACCTTACTAATATAACTACTCGCTTTATATAAAAATATTATATCTATATTATCTATCAAATCATTATAAATTAAAAAAATTATATCTCTTAATGTACACGTTGTAGTGTTACAAAGAGGAGGGACCCAGATCCTCTGCGGTACTTTACCTCTATTTCCTCTAGCACGCTATAGTGAGAGCGTGCAACCGTTAGAGGAAATGGTTGTAAAGTATGGGGGAGGATCCATACTAAAAAGGAGTATTATTTTCAAGAAAAATATGATGTGCAATGTACGTGGTTGAATCCCAGGCTATCCCACCAGAATATTACCCTGTTGTTAATAATTGTAGTTTTAAATAAAGGATATTTTAAAAGGATATTTTAATTTGAATATTACCCTGTTGTTAATAATTGTAGTTTTAAATAGAAAAAAGTTCCTGCGTCCCGGGACACGCCATGCCCCTATGTGAACACAATATTTCTCTATATATTCTATTTAAACTTATGTATTGTTATGAGACTTAAATTGCAAAGGGACACGATGTCCCCGGAGCATAAGAGTCTCACTCTTAAAATAAAGGATATTTTAATTCTTTTTTATTTCGTTTAAGAAAATTTAAAAAAATATGATTAATTTTATTTTTAATGTCTAATAAAACAAAGGCTAAATATAGTGTGCACCTGGGTGCACACGAAGCTTCGTGTGCACCATATAAAAATATAAGCAAAAACATATACAATTATGAGTAAAAATGTATACAATTTAATTGTTAATTTTTTTAATAAAAAATTTAGTGTAAAAAAATGTACAATTATTAAAATACATGTATACACTATTGAATAAAAAGTTAACACATATGAATGCTTGTTTTTTTAATGAAAAACTTAGTGTGAAAAAAGTATACAATTATTACAAAACACTTATACAAAAGAGAATAACATGTATACAAAATAGAATAAAAAATTATACAAATATGGGTGCAAGATTCATCCGGGTGCACCTAATATACACTCTAAAACAAATTGAGTAAGAATCTTAATTACTAAAAAACACGTTGGAATGTCGCTGGAAATAGTGATGTACCTTTTCCAAAACTGTGAACAGTCAGTAAGCACCGACACCTGGTGCTGCCACGTATATTATTTTTAATTCAGTATATAATGAATTATCATTTAATTATTTTCTTATATTATTTGAGAAATTAATATCTCCAATCTTTAAGAATTGTGTAAAAGGTATAATAATTGTGTGTATAATTCAGATTTGACAATCGAAATCAATTTTACACATCCAATTTTTTCCATTATTTGGAACATATTTTTTAATATGATACTCCCCTATAATACACCTTCCCCAAAAAATTCTCTTTTTTTTTTATTTTTTTATTTTAGGCATTTGCATTCAAGTGTCTCACATAAGACTCATACACACCTACTAATACAACTACTAACTACACATTAAATAATAATATTTTTTAATGTACGCATTAAAATTCAAATAAATTCCTTTGAAGCGAATAGAAGTAGTACAAGTTTTACGCAATATATGTACTCCATCCGTCCCGGCATAAGAGGGTCATTTGTTTTTTACCACGTAGATTAAGGAGTATTATTATTTAATATGTAGAGGGTAGTTGTATTAGTGGATGTGTGTCCCATATTTTAATTGTATTAGAGGGGATGTGTGGGTCCCATGTGTGTAAAAAAGAAAAGTGGGTGGGACGAGCAAAATGGAAAAATGACCCTCTTAGCCTGGGACGGAGGGAGTATAATACAATACTAGTTTTTTTATTTTTATTTATTACTCCTTGCGCACGTCCATTTCATAGAGTTTTATTTTTTCATTTTGGATGTCTGTCTCAAAGAGTCTTATTTCATTTTTTATACACATATGACACACACCTAGTACTACAATAACCCACTAAATATTAAATAATAATATTTCTTAATCCGCTCGCAAAATGTAAAAAAGACACTTTTATTAAAGTTAACAAAGGAGTATATCACATTAGTGGTTCACTTCATAGTTTTATTTTAGGGTATGTTATTAATGTAGTACTCATTCTGCCCCTTACATCCCTCCCAATAATAATAAAAATGATAATTTTAGGGTTATTAACTTATTATTATGATATTTTTTAAAATAAATAAATAATAAATTATATTACGTGTATTACATAGTATTATTATTTTTAAATAAAATAGGAAGAGGAGGAAGAACGATTATTTCAATTTTTAAATTTTTGTGGGACATTAAAAATAAAAAATGTACAGAGAGATGAAAGGAGTATTATTTTTATGAGGGTATTTAAATTATTTTGATTAAAAATATTGTAATTAATTTTTTTTTCTGGTGTTTATTAAACAATTTATTTTCGGGTATGAATGACCGCTAACTAAATAAATACTAGTAGTCTAGTACTATCATTTATCCCGATCATTTGAAGGGGGTAAAAAAGAACTTACATGAATATTAACAATATTAATTTTGAAAATTTTAAAATGTTAATTTGAATATTTACATTTTTTAAATTTCAAAAAAAGAAAATGGAAAAAGTCAACGGTCAGCACCGACGCATATAGCCAATGAAGTGGGTTATTATTTATTTATTTAAAACGTATGTAGGGTTGGAGCATTTACGTCATGCATGTTGGGATGTAGCGCCAATCCCAATTTTTGATTATAAAAAAATATTTATTACTCATATAATAAGGAATTATTGTAAGCAAAGAATTTCGAAATATGTGAAAGAAAAAAAAAAATCAAATAGAGAAGTATAAATTGAGTAGGAATAACCGAACATTGTAAAATAAAACATTTAATTTAATAATTGTATAAATACTAAAATTTAAAATGATAGAAATATACATGAGATGACAATATTTTAAATCTTATGGCATTATATTATTATTGTTGTGATTTTGGGTTAAAACAAACTCTTCTCCTAATTGTATGAGAAAGATTGTGAAATTTTAGGATAAAAAATATATTGAAATTTATTATTATTATTATT
Source organism: Pogostemon cablin (assembly GCA_023678885.1). NCBI lineage: Eukaryota > Viridiplantae > Streptophyta > Magnoliopsida > Lamiales > Lamiaceae > Pogostemon > Pogostemon cablin. Next base: position 5,474,897 of record CM042983.1, read on the forward strand.
ATTTTCTCTAGCTCGTCGTTACGTGTAGGATAGTAGCCTATTTTAATTACCCATCAATTATTAAATTTAATAATTTATGTTTTATATGGTTTTTTTTTCTTACATTTGTTTTTTATAATTTTTTATTATTCATATAATTTAAAATTAATTTCTTATATACATAAAGAACACTTATCATACTTCTGTCTATACTAATAAGTACTCCCTCTGTCCCAAAATTAATCGCACTGTTACTGTAGATATGGAGTTTAAAAAATATTATTTTATTGACTTTTTAACTCAACTTTGAGGGGTAAAATTGTCCATGCATTTTGGTTTATGTTTTGGATTAACTTTATCATTAAAGTTAATCCAAATCATAATCCACTGAAAATCATAAAATAATAAAATAATTCCAGAAAATTATGAGGGACTAGAGATACCACTTAAAGGGACTAATATGGAAAGATTAACCCTCGGAATAATATCCTCATTGGGTACATGTCTCCTAATTAGGTTAAGAAACCTAATGGTAACACTTAACAATAGGGATATGGGAAAATTAACCCTCGAAATAATATCATCATTGGGTCAGCCTAAAAAGATCACCTGAGAATTAGCCCTCGGAATAGCATCCTCATGGGGCTAATTTTTCCCTACGATAAACCAACAAGCTTGTGTGATCAATAATATGCCTCACAGGGCCAAGACAACATGTAATAAGCACTTACAGGACTCACAGGGCCAACACATAGCATGCATGATCAATAATATGCCTCACAGGGCCAACACATAGCATGGATAATCAATTAGAGGCCTCACAGGGCCAACATAAGCCATGTGTGACCAATAATATGCCTCACAGGGCAAAGATAACATGGAATAAGCACTTACAGGCCTCACAAGGCCAACACATAGCATGCATGATCAATAATATGCCTCACAGGGCCAACACAGTATGGAATAAGAACTTACATGCCTCACAGGTCCAACACATAGCATGCATGATCAATAATATGCCTCACAGGGCCAACACAGCATGTAATAAGCACTTACAGGCCTCACAGGGCCAACACATAGCATGCATGATCAATAATATGCCTCACATGGCCAATACTTAGCATGGATAACCAATTAAAACATTTAATGCCTCACAGGGCCAAGACACTGAACGGAAAAACAATTAAAGGTAGGCCTCAAAGGATAGAAATGTACCCCCACACAGGAATCAACATACACAGCCATCTGTATGTGAATTCCTCATCAGTCCCCCTGTCCTCTTTATCCAACAGGCCAGACCTTCTAGCCGGAAGGGAGGCGGCGGAGTGCCTTCAGTTTCGAGGGAAAACACAGGGTCGACGTGGGGGTCCGGCGGTCTCTTCCTCCAAGTCAGAGTCCTCCACCACCTCGGAAGACTCCACAGGTTCAGATAACTCGATCTTCGGTATCACTGTGTCCTGGCTTCCTCTGGCTAGACCCATACTATCATCGGCTGATTCGGGCCACAGACAGACCAGATCCACACTCGGGATCTCAGATCCGTGCATCTCCGACTCAGATCCGACGGAGATTTCAAACATCTCGCCGTCAGAAGGAAGATCCCAGAAATTAAAGAGGTGACTAGGGTTCGGGGTTGGAGGAGACGAAACATCTGGTTGTATATGCGGTGCGAAACACTCATCCGGATGATTTCAGCCCTCATCTGGATGGGGTCTAATAGCGGCTTTCATCGACACACCAGATTAGAGGCAAGAAAAGGAAAGAAACAAATAAACAGACAGGAGGGAAGCTAGATTTTCATGGTGAGAAGAAGAAAGAGACGAACAGATTGGAGGCTAGGGTTTCATGGTGAAAAGAAGAATGGGAGGCTAGGATTTCATTAGAGAAGAACGAGAGAGTGCAGCATTAGTATAAGGTGGGAGAGTAATAGTATGATTTAGGTTTATAAGTGGGTTGGGTTTAGGGTTATAGTTGGGGTTGAGTTAAGTTAATTAGATTCAAACCCATTACTTAATTAATTGGATTTATGTTGTTAATTAGAGTGCCATTTTTATAAATGTTTAAAAAGTGGAGGATAAATTAATAATTTATTTTTGCTATTTTTAGAAGGTGCAATCTACTTTGGGACGGATAAATATAGAAAATGTGCAATCAATTTTGGGATAGATAGAGTAATATTTAAATTTCAAGTACTCCGTATATCGATGAAAAAATCTTAAAATATTTGAATATTTTAAATCGTAATTTTGTTTGTACATTGGTGGCTTTAATGGCGCCATAATGGCCGACAAACCTCTAAACACTAATTAATAAACTATGATTAATGGTAATGATAGTATTAGACTATTAGTGCACGTTAGACGTCCTTGTGGACTAGATTTAATAATTAATTACACCCCTCATTAACCTTTAATCCCTAATTTATGAAGCTCTAAAAATATTAGTGTGATAACATAAAATATTATTTCATGATTTATAGCTTTGAATGATTTAATAATACATAACCCTCCCTCCCTTTCTTTCCCTTTAAATTTTGCCTTTTACCTTACTAACGAAGAGGTGAATAAACAATAATTATTTAGAAAAAGAAGATTAGGACAAAATATTAGAAATAATAAAATATTGGAATATAAATCAAGAGAAATTAAAGTTCAAAGACTATTATATACAAACAAATACTTGCGTGAGACCGTCTCATGAAATGAAATGCATAAAATAGATAAAAAGTAATAATATTTGAATAAAAAATAATACTACATGATTAATAAAAAGTGATAGACGTCTAGTAAATTATTATTGCATGAACAATTTATATTATAAATAAAAAGTGATAATAATTTTCATAAAAAGTAATACGCCCTCGATCCAATAATACATGCACGTATTTGGTGACACAAAGTTTAAAAAATAAAATTTTTATTGTAATGATATAAGAAAGATAAGTATTATTTTGAGTAATTGAATATAATAAAGTATACTATGAAATAGTTGACTTTTAACTAGATTGTGTGTAAAAAGAAAGTAAAATTTTTGTAATATTATAATATTGTAAAATTAATGGTATTGTGTATTATTTTCATTTATAGAATGCAAGTATTTTTGGACGGGCTAAAATAAAAAGTGTACAAATGTAATAATAATAATAATAATAATAATAATAATAATAATAATAGTTGTAGTAGTAAGATGGCCTACATCCAATTATACGTGAACTCAAGTATGCTTGAGACATCCTAGTCATTGAGAAACACCCAAACAACAAAGTTTTGCAAATTCTAAGGTTTTGGGAAAAGAAACTTCTACCAAAACAAAGAAATATTGCTATTTTATATTTTTCAACTTATTGCCAAATAAAATAAAATTAAATGAAATAATATTCCTAGAAAAAACTTCGACTGGACTAAACATAAAATGGGGCCCAATGCCTTTGTATTGTTTGACATCCAACACTACCTATGCTACCAATTAAATGAACTCCAGTCCACGGAATCAGGGACGGAGTCAGGATTTTAGGTGAGGGCACAAATAATACGTATAATTTCGATTTACTTTTTTTTGTCTCGATTTTTTTTTGCACATATATGACGTCTCCAGGATTTTTGGTGAGGGGCCCAAAAAATACTTATAGTTTTGATGTACTCCCTTTGTCTCGGATTTATTGCACACGTATATGAGCATGTGTATTAAAAAATATTATTTTTTAAGTGTATATAATGTAAGAAAAAGTACGAATAAGCTTTATAACTTAAAGAAAAAGTAAATAAAATTGGTAGAATTAATAAAAAAAAAGTGTAAAAAATAGGTTAGTGTATAACGTATTTTTACTATTAATAAAACACACAAATATATCCGGGACAATTAAAAAAGAAAGTGTGAAAAATATGTTACAGAGAAATTACCACTAAATAGTAACAAAATGATATATTTAAATATGAAAGAAAATGATAATTAGTAATAAAGTGATATATTTAAATAATATGAAAGAAAAGTAGCAAATAAATAAAAATATTAAATAACAATATAAATTGTAACCTTGGCCATCTAGGCTAATGGCAACATGCCTACCAGTTTGACTACATGAATATATGAAAATTTTTATCATATATATACTAATTATTCTAAAAAGTTGAGGGGGCCCAGTGCCCTCGGCCCCAACGTGACTCCGTCCATGCGCGGAATAATACTCCATTAATCTATCAATTTGCTTTTTATATGTAGAATGTATTAGTGAAGAGTGTGAGTCTCATATTTTATTTGTATTAGTGGAGAGTATGAGTCCATAGTCTAAAAAGAAAAATAGATAGATTAAGGGTGGACGATCCAAAATACAAAATATATAGATTAAGGATGGACATAAGGAGTAATTATTTTAGAATTTTTCAGTGTATATATTTTTATTAATAAGTAATACTTGCAAACTGCATACAAATATGAGATGGCCAATTTATTATACTAATTGTGAAATCACATAAACTAAATTAATCACATTAACTGATTTAATTTAATTCACCCTATTATGAGACATACGAGCTAGAGTTGTGATATGAACCGTGAGAAGAATCAGTCCATTATAAAAATATAATTATTATATAAGTAAATTATGTTATTGAATAATTAAAATATAATTTATTAAAATATAAAAATATATATATTAAAATATGATTTTAAAGTGTTATAATATAATTTATTACTAAAAAAATTATTACTATACTTTAGGAATAATAATATACTTAAGGCACTATTATCAAGTACTTTAGTAAAATATACATTAATTATACAATAACATACTTTATTTATAAAATACTTTAATAATAGATAGAACCATGTACTCTCAGCTTAAAAAAAAAATCTTTTTGACAAAAGCCATCATCTTGAGGTCGCTATTTTTTAATTTCTTTTCTTATAATTAGGGACTTCCTTGATTTTCAAGATCAACAAAAATATTTTATTAAATTAATTTCTTTTGGGATTTATTGAATAGTCTCTTAATCAAAACTTAAGGAATTTAATATATAATTTTAAGTAATCAAGATATCTGATTTTATTTATAAAAAAAAAGAACTTTTATCTTTATTCTACTTTTATCTTTCACATATGAAGAATTTGTCTCATCACACAATGACAATGAGTAAAAAGAGCCTTACTCTTACCCCAAAAGTGTTCAATACAACAAAGCTTCTTCCATGCAAATTAACTAATTTTCCAATCTTCTACAATAGTAATTATCATCATTTTCAATATAACTTAGCTTGAAAACAATTGAACAAGCATTAATTATCTTTTAATTGAATAACTATTTCTCATCTACTTCTTCATAACCACATATCAATAATTTAGATTTTAGTATCATGTATATGTAAAATATAATGTCTGTCATAGCAATTACTAATCAATTCTCCTAATATGACAAATATAGCATGCAGTCTTTGATAATGCTAGAATTAATATTTCACGTATTAATAATATATGTTAGGGATAGAAAAGAATCAATTTTTATGAATATCTTCCATTAAAAGGAGTGAAAAGAAAAAGAGACAACTAAAGGAAAAGGCAAAAGGAAATGAAGTTGGTAAATGCATGGGTTTTGTCATAGCTAAAAAGTTGAGGGCCAATATTTCTTTTCATGAATAGGACAACAAAAATAAATTAATTAAGAAAAGAAAGGAACACAAAAATATACAAAAATGAAATATATATATATATATATATATATATATATATATATATATATATATATATATATATATATATATGCTCTCTTCCTCTCGACTCTTCATATTTCTTTTATTAAAAAAAAAAGGAGAGACATTATTACTTAAAAATATTAAAATATTCTTAAAAATTAATAAAATTTGTAAAAATAATAAATTTTACATCGATTCGTAAACATGAAGGATAGTGAGAATATAATTTATATTGGAGTGAGGCTTGCGTGCGTCCGGGCACATCATGCGCCTTTAAAATTTAGTATTATGGGTAAGGGTACATTATTTTGTTTTAAAGGGTATATACTTTAATTAATATGGGTACACCATTTTGTTATAAATGATATTACAATTTTCATTAATATTTTTTATTTTTTTTCAGAAAATAAAGGGTAGACATATTTATACTAAAAGGTATACAGTTTAATACAAAATTCTAAAGGTACACGGCGTGTGTCCCGTGCGCCCGGGTGCAAACAAGTTTTTGCCTTTATATTATTAACTACGCTTTTCAAAATAATAATATTAATAATAAATAAATAACCAAACAAACAAAATATTGATGTCACTGAATCATAGCATTACAAATATCTCAAAAGAGTTAATATCCCGTATGCATGGAAATATGGATTTATGTTTATTTATTCTTTTAGCAACATAATTAATTCAGCAAAAATATGTAAATCTTAAATGAATGTACTCTTTAACATTCAATATCTTAATGAATGTATTTTTTTATATTTATTTATATCATTACTTTTACATTAAAAAAAAACCTAATATTTTTATTATAACAACAGATTTTAATTCTCTAACAAATTGTATTAGTTTAAAATTATTACTGTGGTTCCCATGCAATGAATATTTGTTATCTCTAGAGTTAATGATTGAGTTCAACCGAATAGAAAATTTTGGTTAACCAGTGTTATAATATCTTTGTTATTACACTATAATATAAAACGTTGTCTAGGGAAATAAAAGAAAAGAGATGCGTGATATTAGTAACCTGGTTCGGATTTCTTGTGCCACTTTCGTAGATCATCTCCTATGCCACAACTTGGATTGTCGCCACATAGTAGGTGAGAGGAAAAAATAAACGTTTTCATTTAACGTTGTCAAATGGTCCAATAAGAATATAAAACTGATTTTTAACAGTATTATGTGAGGAGTTAATTTTTTTTCTCTCACATCCTACGTGGCAAAGATTCGAGCAGTGGCACAGGAGATGATATATGAAGGTGGCACAGAAAATCTTTTTTATTTGTTTTTGGATACATTTATTTTGCAAATGATATCATAAGGAGATGTTAGGAGGGGTGGGTTTCCCCATTAGAGGGTGTGGAGAGAATTTAGCCACACACTCCTCATCTACACACTGCACTGGATATTCCTTCTTTCTCATCAAAATATCTCCACATACATATATACACATAAAACTATATCTTAACAACTCCAACAATACACCTTCATAGCTTTTAACTTGATTATCCATCCACAAGTAAATTCTGATTTTATAGAAACTAGACATCTGATTTCTTATCCCAACTGTGTATGAATATACATTAGGAAGAGTTGGTCCGTTAATGTGTCCACTACTGATGGGTGGAGATTACATTAAACTCAACTACATGCAATCTAACCTTATCATACACATCACCATCAACTGCAGACATAACAATGGATTCAGACACCAAGATGTAGAGAAACACAGCTAACGAGATTCCTGTGTAGAAACAACACAACCAAAATGGAACCCATGTGCAAATTATTCACATAACATCAATATTGATGAGAGCCCACACAAAACGATATCACAAGGCACCGGACCCTCAACACAACATATAGAACTGAGCGTATAAAAGGTAATAAAGGTTCATTGTTGCTTGAAAGATCAACGACTTGCCTTCACCGCAAGCAGTGCGCATATCTGGAAGTTCCAGGAAAATAACGTTAGCTTTCGTTTAATGTGAGATAGCTGAATTAATGGTACTGGTGCTGACTACAGTTGATCACTCGGGTAAAATTGTTTAATATCTATCTACTTGCTAATCCAACAACATACAAAGCACATCCTTTACAAATTGGCTACCCCCTTCAGTGGGTTGAAGATACCAACTCTATCTCCACCTATTCTTACAATTATCAAATAAGTAACATGATTAGACTGATTCAAAACCTTTCAACCTAGAATTCTTGAAAAGAATGGTAAGAAGTCATATTTTCCTATAATTGCTACCAGAAATATGAGAGGCTTTTTACAACACATGTTCAGTGTTTTCTTTTTTTCGTTCTTTTACCTTGAATTCACTTGCTAGTGAATTCACCTTCTTGGCAATCTTTAGTAAGTCCAAATTAAGCTCTGCATGGAAGAGAGAAATACAAATGTATGTAAAAGAAGCAGAGCACACCTTTCAGGGGCAAATTATGACTATGCACACTAGCTGTAACTGGAATATGGGATTTTTGAACACTTCGGTTACAGCACACTGTTATTTAGCCCTGTTGAAGTCCTTTTAGTTCAAAGAGGAATATAGACTGCAGGGTGGTTAAATGGAGAGAATTTCCAATTTAAATTTAGCACATGGATTTTTAAAAAAGGAGTTGAATTTACCATCCGGCAAGAGTATGTAGCTGGTTGCCCTATCACTAAATTGCAACAAATAGTATATCATAAACGTGGAAAAACATACAAATGGCATTTGTTTTCTAGTGAAGTAACCAGAGAGCTATAATAACAGCATTATATTTCCAGACTTACTTTAGTTATTGTTTCTTTCTGGATGGGTCTAAACTCATCTCACTAGCAGCATTCCAAATTAGAAATCAACCCAATCTATCTGACTTTAAGCCTATTGGTTCCCACATATACACCACTCGATCAAATAAAAGATAAGAGGCCTTAACTTTCTAACCAGGCCACTAAACTAATCAGCCTGTATCATTAGAATAAAAAAGACGAACATGATGATATAAGCTTCCACTAATAAGTAGTTATATACCTTAGGTAACTTGAAAATAGTAAGAAAAGAATCCCTCAATTATCAACTCCAACATCAGACGACAAAACTAAAAGATCAACCACCACCTATCAGCCTGCTACCTTTATTGCTCCCATATCATCTATCTTCGAGCTCTTGTGCTGCATAATTTCAGGAGTTAGATCTATGAAATGAAGAGATGTGAAGAAACAAGATGAAAAAAACAGGAAAATTAAATAGAATCATATGCAAAAAAAAAAAAAGGTCACTGTAAACTGGTAGAATCAGTCAAGGTCTCTTATACCTTACTTTTCTTGTGTTTATGGATATCATTGCCATCCTCATCACCGTCATGCTTCCTCTTCTAAAAAAAAGTCAGGAAAGCAGCTCAATTTAAAGGTTTATATAAATTATCATGACGAGTAAGGATTGTCAGCAAATAGAGATGTTAAGAAGGGATGTCAGGAAACAAAACAATCTCATGTAATAACTATGTTATTTGGCGAAGTCATTCTTCCAGAGCTTTTTACATGTATTACTACCTGATAGAAAAGTTGTATTAAATGGGATTTGGAAAGAAAGCCAAGACAAAAAAGCAACCAAGGATAATGATACCATTAAAAAAAAATTACACACAAAACAACAAAAATAGTTGCATTTCATAGAATAAAAAACCCTAGAGTCCTTTTTGCTCTCAGCAAAATTTAAGTTAGAAGAAAATATAGTTTCAGACCTTTTCATGATGTCTTTTGGAGTGGTCATTTCCAGAATCATGATGGCCACCTTTGTCTTTTTTCTTCTCCTTGTCCTTGTCCTTGTCTTTGCTTCGATCTTTATGCCGATGTTTATGCTTCTTGTGCTCTTTATCCTTGTCTTTGTCTTTATCCTTGTCCTTGTGCTTTTTATGTTTCTTCTCCTTGTCTTTTGAGTCGCCTTTTGTTTTCCCAGCAATGGTAGGGGCACCCTTCTCAGACTACAAAACATTATAAGACTAACTCAAAGATTGCAAATAATGAGCTTCAGTCTTTTGATAGGTAAAGCATTAACCATCGGCAACAGAGCGAGCGATGAGAAAGAGAGGATAAGGAACTCACAGGAGGAATATCCACAGGAGCCGTTTCCCTCAGTTGAAAGGCTTCCCTGAGAATATCTAGCTCAAGAGGTTGTATACGCGTATTAGTTTCTCTAGATAAGGATGCGTCTTGCATGAGCTGGCCTAACTGCATCCCCTCCCCCTTTCTGATTTCCGTGTCTCCAACCACATTATGAAGGTAGTGAGTATCTGATATTGACACAGGAAGCGGTCTCTTGCAGAAGAAATCATAATGAGGTAACAACTTGTAGTGACTTATAAGATCCACAGCACCCGTAAGTTCTCTAGGCCCTAATTTTAAAAACAGCCCACAACATTTATTTAAGCATTCAGAATTAGATATAACAGTTAAAGATGAAAGCTGAAACATCAATTTTCATTTTACACATACTTTAACATATGGAAAAGAGATTCTAAAATCACAGGTATTCAAACTAATAAAGGAATGATTTTGAGAAATTAACAATGACAAGGGTGCTAAGAATATAAGGTTTCTCCTATTTCTTTAATTAAGTTTCTCCTATTTCTTTCCATATAGAGTCCATAGTCAAACAAGCCGCCAAGTAAGAAAAATTAGTTCCAATATAGTCAAATGGATCATCAATTCCATCAGTAAGCTGAGCCTGCAAATTCTAAACAACCTCAACAATCCCCCTGTCCACCAATCACCCTTCATGTTCAGGATTGAAGTTCCCATTAAAAGCAAAAATCAATTCTACCAAGTAAGCTCTGAGACACTATGGGAGCAGTACATGTTCCAGGATTCAGCTTTTTCGAAACCTCCTACTAAAAGCATCATCACATTTGATCACCTCATCCAACACAATAAACTTCATAACTCAATATAAGCTAGCTGACAGATAAAAAGCAAAAAAAATACAGTACATTAACAATTTAGGAGCCCATTTATTAATTTAACAATCTATAGCCAATCAAATTTTCAGACTTCTTACACTAGCATCATTCAAACTGGATAATTAAAATTGATATTCTGCATTATTATTGTCTGAATTTTCTAAAGAAAACAAGCTTTAGTGATGAATGAGACATTCAAACAAAGTCAAAAGTAGCACACTTTCATTCATATCTACAAAATGACCTCTTCCAAACTTCTTGAAATCAGGATCCATCAATTAGCGCCTGACATGGGAGTAGTTCATCACAGCCAGAGATTTTACTGAAACAAAGAAATGATTAATTAACTCTACATGTTTCAGTTTCTAAATTCACCAATAAAATAAAGAAAAGAAAAAATTAACAACAAAACAGAAAAGTGGCTATAAATCATACAATTACCAAAGGAATCTTATACAATTTATCATGATGGGAAACACGTTAAGAGAGAATTTAAGGGACACAGCAGAAAATGAGAGGGCGAAAAAGTGAAAAGAAAGCATTGGAAAAAAAAGTCAAAAATTACAGATCCCAAATAATCACAAATACACAAAAGATAAAATCTGGATATAAAACAGGTAGCAAATAGCACATGAAACAAAAGGTGAGAAACCAACCAAAAGCAATTTTATATAAATCAATTATGTTTCAAGCACAGCAAAATAGTTTCTGTGTTCTGGTTTGTGTCTGTAAGACACAAAATGAAATTGCAATACTTTAGATCAGAAACTGAAAAAATGCAATGTTTTCAGAAACAACATCAAACAGAAATTTACAGAAAGCAATATGTACAGGACACAGTTATTAAAGCCTCAGGATACATTTTGATAATAGTCTGACAACCAGGCTATACTGAACTTTATTATATTGTGCATAAAAGTTTTGAACTATTAATCTTTCTAAGGCTCCAAAGAGAAATTGAATAAGTGGATTATAAGAGACCAGCGTTTCTACAATCATGATGAGGAAAAAAAAAAGATTTAAATGCACGCAAGCTCCACATATGTACTTATAAGAGGGAGAAAGAGAAATTTTTATGAGGTACCTTAACTGAAAGGTAGGATCAAAATATCTACACCAAGGCACAGACGGCAAACTTATCAAGAAGAACCATCATACATACAATTATCAAAAGTCAAGAACATGAAAATTGCAGGCGATAACGGCAGATTAAGAAAATCAAGCTTAAAATATATTCTGTATTTATAATATAAAAGTCAAAATAAGCGAAAAAGAGGAAACTTAATTGATGGTCAATTTCTTGTAGATTACAAACTTCGGATTTGATATTATATGATTGATTTTATAAATCTAACAGAAGTGTAAAATATCTAAAGTATTCAATCATACAGAAGGTTTTGCGAAAGATAAGCCATCACAAGTCCAAAAGTAAGGAGACATGATCACATAACCTACAAGCCACAGCATAATTATGACCATAAAAAACCCATGCCACAAATATTCAATATTCGTTCCATTCAAGCTACTCAATAAGGATAGGAAAACTCGTAGATCTACAACTTAGGCGTATAAAAATTCAGATACTTCTATCTATGAGGACATCATTTCTAATGTTCATATCTCATGGTATTTAGTCTATATTATCCAACTTCAACTTCAAGATATTTACCTTAAATCATTCAAGGTTCCAAATGATGCTGTCTTAGAATCCACAGAAATTTACCAGATAAGGTTGAAACACTAGCAACAAACTAACATCTATCTTCTTCTTCCCTAGTTAGAATTAAGATATCAAGCCAGCATGGATAAAAATCCTATCTATATCTAACCACTCGTTTTCATTTAAAATATTTCCAGAGTTGCTCTTAACTTTTAAACCTAGCAATAGAAAGGAGGTTTCCTCTTATTCCTAATCTTTTAGCTATGACATCAATATATATCCAATGTATTACAATCCCTCTCCCACTCCGCCCAAAAAAAGTACAAATGAGAAGCATCCCGAAAGTAAAGGAGTGTTTCCATTGCTTTAATAGGATATTATAGTGTATTTAGTTTTTGTCAGTCACACAAATAGCGTCAGGGCTACATTTTTCACCTCATGTTATTAGGATAAAAAATTTCATGCAATGTAGTTACGTTGTGAGAAAATATAAAATATAACGAATAAAACAAAAACTATACTTCGTATCATTCATGCAACAGTTGACATCACATCACGATTACAAAAACGCATAAAACCTGAAATCAGGCTATTTTATCACGAGTGACAACGTCAATCATGATCCGAAAGATAAACTTCACATACTCACTCTTAAAGACCTAGACTCATCAGAAAGCTGATAAACAACCTAACTAAAAAATCAAGGAAAACAAAGCATTATAATTGCAAATCAAAAGAATAGCAATAGAAAACAATATACAGCATGAATGCATCAGACACTAAAGTCTCCAATAATGAAAAAAAAATCAAAATATTCGAAAGAAACTGAAGCAGAATTGCTAGCTCTCCAAAGACCACGGAACCATAGCAAACGAAGTGACAACTGAAAAAGAAGCTGAAAATCCTATTTCTAACTGCATTCGCACGAGCCCAAACTAAAAAAACAGAAACCCTAATCCGAAAGCGAAATCAACAAATCCACAAAATTACACTGGAAAATGAAAATTCGAAACACTGCCAAACCAAACCGAATTCCACAAAAGAAAGTAAAGCAAAAGAAGCGCACAAATTACAGGCATACCTTCACCGAGTAGGCAACACAATTTGGGGGCTTGTTCACTGAGGCTTTCAAGCGATCGCCCCCCCGAGTACAGCAGCTTTGAGAAACAACAGGAGGATGAAAGATTAAGGAGCGCGTTGGGACGTGGAAGAAAGGAAATGAAGAATTAAGGAAGAATTGGAGGTGCTCAAAAAAGGTTGGCAATGGAGGGAAAACTGGGGAGGGGATCGGGTGTTAGCGAATTGGGGGTGGAAGGAAGAATAGAAGGGGTATTTCAATTGGCTTCGGTGGAATGAGGGACACGTGGCGGGAGGGTAGTGGAGGTTGTATTGCACCAGTTTGTTTGCTGTTATTGTGTTGTCCTTGTTTACGCAAATGACCTAGTCTGAGCAGTAACAATATTTTTCTACCGATGGCAATTTAGGAAGTTCCAAATTCCAACGCAGGTAATTCTGACGCAATGCCCAAACCTGCATCATTTTGTTATACTCGTATTTTTTTCTTTATTTTAAAAAATACATTTATGAATTTTAAATATTCTAATTATTATATATTTATATAGAGTAGTCTTATTAGTTAAAATAGATATATATAAAAATAGAAAGAGTCACGTGAACCCAATTCGGTGGAGTATGAATTATTATTTTTCTAAATGAAAATATATTATTTATTTCAATAAAAATATAAAAAATCACTATATCATAATTATTTTTTTAAAAAAACAAATGAGCAGTAATTCATCCCTCTAAAAATTATTAATAAATGAAATAATTACTGATAGGTACACACTTTCTACCCCTAATTACTACTATATACATTGATTTAAAATAATTATTATTTAATACAAAATATTAAAGTAAAATACCAAATATACCCCTAAACCCATATACCTTTAAAACACTAACCCCAACCTCCACCCACCACCGGACCACCGCTGCCGCTGCCGGACCGCCGCCGCCGCCGCCGCCGGAGCTCCGGCGGCGGTCGCCGGAGCTCCGCGGCGGTCGCCGGAAAGCTGCCGCGCCGCCGCCGCCGGAGCTCCGGCAGCCGGTCGCCGGAAAAACTGTTCGTCCAAAAAAAAAAAAGAAAAAAAAAAAAACTGGTCGCCGGAAAAACTGCCGCCGCCGGACCACCACATTTTTTTGCTGCACACACTTTTTTTTCCTTGCACACATTTTTTTTGCTGCACACACTTTGCTGCACATGAACTTTTGCTGCACACAATATTTATGTGCAGCACATTAATAGGGGTAATATTGGAATATCACTATATATTTTGTACCTAGTAGTAATACTTTTGTATGTTTGTATCTCATAGTAATTTAGGGTTTTTTTGTGTACCTAGTAGTAATCATCCCTTAATAAATCAGTGTACAAGAATTTATGAAATAATTTAGGAGTAATGTTTTTCAATAAAATTCAAATGAGTAATAATTAATTTTTTTAAAAATTAATTTTTCATATATTAAAAAATAATTGATAATTGATAAATAGGATGCACGTGTACACAAGTGTTTTTCATATAAAAAAGATGTGCTATGAATTATTTTAAATAAAATAATTAAATTAAACATAATATAAATTTTACATGTTAGCCCTTCAATTATCTTCGTCTTCCCAATTTTATATCCTCTTCTCGTATACAGAGTCATTTATCGTGAATTAACACCGATAACAAATTTAATAAACGCACCAATTTAAAGAATCAAGAAAAATCATAATAAAAGTTATGGAGGCTAATCGCACCAAATTATAGAATCAAGAAAAACCATTATAAAAGTTATGGAGGCTAATCCTAATTACGATTAGAGAAAAATGGGATAGAAATTTTAAAGTGGTTCTACAATCAATCCAATCCACTATGCAAAAGACATCTTTAATTACTATAATAGTGTGAGAGATGACTACAAATAAAAAAAATGAAAGAGTTTATATGGATAACAATATACAAACTAAAAGTTACATGACCAATTTGTTGATACATCTTTAAGCCTTCGATTTAGCCATCGAGTAAAACTTTTTCTAACTATAGCTATTGGGATTTTCATCCATATGCATAATTGCTCATAGCTCATCTAATTGGCTACAATGTAACTATCTCAATATAATCTATTTAAACTGTCCTCTAGATGGCATGATCTTGGATGTTATTGTATACACCATACTTCAATTCCTCAACACATTCATAATCAAGTTAAAACAACTAACTATCATTAACCAATGTTAAACCAAGCAAATTAATAAGGTTTACATCACATTACTAATAACCGAAAACAAACCTATATTATTATTCACTAATTTTCAAATTTCAAGTAAAGTGTAAACCGAAAATAAACATAGCTTTACAATGTATTTCACCCTAATAAGTTATGTGTTATTTTATCCCTAAAGTTTATACTATTTAGTTTAATTAATTCATATGATATCATTGTAATTTTGTCCTATTGTTTATGATATGATACTTACTATTTTATTACAGTTGTTTATGTTTTACTTCACCGTTTAAATGTTAGTATAGTTTGTAGTTAGTTCACCAAGCACCCTTACTTCCCATTCTCCAAGTCTCTTTATATCTCTCTTCCTAATTTGTTTTCAATGGAACCCTCCTAATTCGTTTACAATGAGTAAGGGTACAACATTTTATTTTAAAGAGAATACATTTTCATTATTTTTTTTTTCAAGGTATATGACTTATACTAAAGAATATATAATTTAATACTAAAAAGAATTTGGGTGCAGGACAACACACTAGTTTTAGCAAAAAATAAAAAATTAATAATAATAATTCTCCATAATTAACAATTGATAGCAATCATAGCATAATGTAACCGGTACTTGTACTAGTTCGTTAAATAAGCGGATAAGCCCATGTAATGTAAGTAATTGATTAATTGGAGTAATAATTAAGTAATTATTATGTCCTCCATGTGTTCCTTCTCCAATTGGAGTTCAAACTTCCGTGGATATTCGCTCCTATATAAGAGATTCGAGTGGCAGAAAAATCTAACACGCCTTCACTTCGCATTAATCTCGATCATATCGCCGTTTTCAGCCGCGCAACAATGGCAACTCTCCTCATCCCACCGCTTAAGTTTTCAACTCGATCCGCCTTGTTTATGGTAATTTTCTGGATTGGCTTCTTTTGCGTCGCGGAAATCAGTGCTGGTGGAGATTTAGGGGAAGTTCTGGGCAAAGGAGGGAGTAAACAGAGAGAATTCGACTACTTCAAGCTCGCCCTTCAATGGCCGGGCACCTACTGCCGCAGAACTCGCCATTGTTGTTCCTCTAATGGCTGTTGTCGGGGGTAAGTTCGGCACTCTTGTTATTTCTTGACTTTTTTGCAATTATTATTTTAATTTTATCAATTAAGTCTTGTTAATTCGGGAGATTATTATTTTAACATGAATTACGTCAATTAAAATCGATGCATGTGGACATTGGCTGCTGAATTTATCAGAATTTCCTTGAACTAACTACTAGGAACTTTGGGTCATATCATGAATACCTTGAAGTATTGCAGGAACGTTGGATGGAATGAGGGAAACATTAGTATTAGCTGAGTGGATTTTATAATTTTGATTCATGATAAAACAGGGAAGGTTGATCATCAAACATTTGACACACGATAAACAGGACACCGTTTGATTAGATAGATAAAAGGCATTAATCAATAAAATTGGGTCTTTGTCTGGGGAAATTATTTAAATGTCAACGCTATCGAGGTTTATAAACACTTGCCATTTTTCTGCAGTGTCTTATTTATTCTTGATACTATGTGCATTTCTTAGTATTAGCTTAGGAATAATTGGGATCCTCACTATTTGCTTTGTTTATTTGTCCAGTTCGAATGGGCCAACAGGATTTACAATCCGTAAGTACACTTATTTTCATTCTTTAAATTAATACTCATTTAGATTATACATGTGTTTTTTCCTCAAATACCATTCGTAGTTGTTGAAGCAAAGAGTGATCAACAGTTATAGATAGAAAGTTGTAGTGCGACAAAAATTGTCGAATAATATGAGATGACCAAATGATGAATCTTTCTTTGCAGATGGACTTTGGTCAGATTATAATGATGGAACTTGGCCATCATGTTGCACTGGTAAAAGATTTGATGTTAAAGAGGTAAACATTTTATCTACCTCATGCTTATGAAGATTTAGATTGTAGTACATGTATATATTTCCATGCTTATATTAGAAAAGCTGCACACGCCCTTCGATTTTCAGCCCTGGTAATTTTGAAAAATTTAATAGGCAATTATATATGTTTCCCTATATAACTAGATGTGGAGCCTCTATGCAGAGAGAAGAAGCTATATAAACTCACTATCATTAGCTGCTTTGAACGAAAGTCATTGATTGAGTTCGGAAGAATCAGATCAGAATATTTGCTTTATTTCTGTAATTAAAATTTAGCATGTGAATATATGATATGTATTCATTTGCATAATCATTGGTAAGATCTTGGGGAAATGTTTGGTACATGTATGTCCGGGAGAGGGGTTGAGGGGTTGTTATTATGGAGTTAACATTGTCCAGTGCTCTCTCCACCTGTAGAGCAAGTACCTATTTGTCCTTCAGAATGTTACTGATGTTTTTTATTCCGAGGACAACTAAACGAAAAAAAAAAAAGAGAGGCATTCCAAGTTTATGTGCATACTTGTCCATGTAAGTAACAGCGTTCTATTTTCAATAATTTTCTGATTGAAACTTGCAGGTTTCAACATTGCTTGATGCACTTAACAAGTACTGGCCTTCTTTAAGCTGTGGTTCTTCATCAAATTGCCATGGTGGAAAAGGATTATTTTGGGAGCACGAGGTCAGTTCTTATTCTGCTATACTTCATAATTAATGATGATTAATAACTGGAACTAATAATTGATTTCTTTTTTGTCATGTTTGGATCGCAAAACTCCTGGACAAAAGTGGGGTAAATGTCTTCTTGAAGTGCTTATTCTGAAATGGTTTTATCTATGGCTTCAGCATTTAGGAATGAAGTTTATCGATCATATACTGAGTTGCTAAATATGCTTTGATGCTTGAAACTATAGCTCAATCATGATATGTGAGATCATTCATAAGCTGTGAATATATTGTCATTCATTTTAGATGTTTTTTTGGTTCTCTTGTCTAGTCCCCTCAACCTTTTTGTGTCATTCTCGGGTGACACCAACAAAATGTGGTTGATCGGTAAAACTGTACTAGTAATGACATTATCCTATTTCTATGTCCATTTCGATCTGTGTCCTCTCTCCCAGCCTCCGACCTCCTTAAAGTGTTGAACCCCATGGAGTAAAAGAAGGAATAAAAAGAGACCACGTTGTGTCAACTGCAATAAATGAAGAAGATGACTTGAAAATTCTGTACACCTTGCACATTAGCATGCTCGACTCCACACTTGCAGGTGTTTTTGTTTCTCTAGGAAGTGGATACATCTAAAGCGCAAAACATCATACAGCACTTGGGTATATGTCAATAGCTGCAGAGTTCAGTGTATAATAATTTTCCCCAGTAGCTGCAGCTGTCGATTAGCTTGAGAAACGTAACACTTAGAACCGGGTGATTTGGTTCTAGAGAACTAAATGCTTAATTGAGCAACCCACCCTCAAGTACTGATGCATTAATTAGAAATACTGTGGTTTTGACCTCCCGCACTATACGTATGAAATCTGAAGCATATCATTTCAGATAGCTATCTTTGATCTTGTGCATATAAATGATTAAAATGCAGCAGAAAACTTCATTTGTTGTTAGTAACATTACTTCTCTTTTCCATATTTTGCAGAAAAACATGGAACTTGTTCTTACTCAGTTACAGGAGATGAATACAACTACTTCTTGACAGCACTTAATATTTACTTCAAATATAATGTCACTGTAAGTTGATGTTATCTCATTAAACTTTTCAAATTTGATTCCTTTATAGGCTTGTTGTATATGATTATGGGTGTTGAATCTGTTCATTATTCATTGCTAACCTCTAGCATGCCTCTGATCAAGTAAAAATTAAATATTAAAACTTCAGAAATTACAATTTAAAGGTGCTATGTGGTTTCCTATATGTGAACAAATCGTAGACCGAGTTCATGGGTGACCCTTCCTAAATATAGATATGGCCTAGAATTGTTCAGCAGATTTTGCCCTAATATTGTTGCCAATGATGACCGCACGTTCACATTAATGATAGCTATGTTAAAGCATAAAAATGTTGCACGAGTCAAAGATTGGAGAAGCCCAAACAGGATTTTCCCACCCAGTCTGGACCAACCCCCAAACTGATTTAAAAGAAGTAATATGAACCGAAGTGATAAAGAGTGCTTATCTACTACATTGTTTTCACTAATATTGTCTGCCTTTCACCGTTCCCATATATTTATAGGATTGTTTAAAAGGGGTTATTTCTCCTGAAATCTAAGTGAAAGACTTGGGATTGAGTAGATCGAAATCAGTCAGTATTGCACTTGCATAGTTACATGGCCCTTCCTGCCAATTTTTGGGCTGGCTAGCTAGTCTGCTTTGATCCAACTGATTTAGTTAATCAAAGTAGAAGGCTAGGTAGAAAAGGTGTCATCTCTGCTGGAATCAAATACCAAGTTTCTAATAATCATATCTCCAAATAACTATGCCTGCATATATTGCGAATTCAGATCATGATCGCTGTTATTTTAGTTAATGTTTTCCCTTTTTTCAATCTTTTCATTTAACTTACGACACTCTGGGTTGTTCCTCTTTTTCATTGATGTATTTATTCCATCATCCAGGAAGTTCTGGCAGAAGCTGGATATGTGGCATCCAATTCTGAAAAATATCCTTTAGGGGGCATTATTTCAGCTATACAAAATGCTTTCCATGCAACTCCAGCTTTAGAATGCTCAAATGGTGCTGTTGAGGAACTTTATTTATGTTTCTATAAGGATTTTAAGGTCAGATCCTATGTCTATTTTTTGTGAAGTTCTTTACTTAAATATTGATTTCAAATGCCAATATGAGATCTTTTAAGGACTTTTATATTGATCTGAAACATGATCGATAACAATGATGTATCCACACTTTGCTTGAAAGTTTTTATTTTATTTTTGCTGTAATCTGAAAAGGAGATGATTTTGCAGCCTCGTGATTGCGCTGATAAATCCAACACTGGAAGTGACATGGTTAACTCGAAAAAAACATGTCCCAGCTACGTCAGCTTGCCAGAATACACCTCGTTGAGTGAGTTTAATTCTTTCCACAGCCAACCACTAGCACCTACCCTGAAACACCCAAATAAATTCAGTCTCTCTTATGTTTGATCATAGAAATAGATTTTCTCAATCCCCATATTATTTATTTCAATTCAAGATATAGTTCACTGCTTTGAGCCACTTGAGGCTGTTTGTTAATTATGGCTGAATTTTACTTATTTTCTGATAGCAGAGCTTGGAGATAGAGAAACAGTTTCAATGCCTACTTTGCGGTCGTCTATTTGAGTCGCCGTAGCTTCCCCTACCAACTAAAAAATTAGCAGAAGATAGATCTGCAACTGGACCTTGTAAGTAGTGTTTAACGATGTATCATATCATTGTCATAAGATAATTTATGCATACCTTCGACAATAATCAGTAATCTTGTTCACACAAGATCCTCATTTATCTCAAATTCTTAAATTATTATCATATACGCACTTGTACAATACAAAATCAGTACGCGTTTGCATAAAAAATACTGAAGTACAGTATATATCTGATAGCGATATCTCTGAGTTCTTGCGTCCCCGAAATTACAATTTATAAATAATCAATTCGTGTATTATACTACTCAATATATAATATTTTATCCTATATTTGTTGATATTTTAAAGTATAATGTTAATACTTTTGCGAGTAATGTATCATCAATCATCATGCATAGGTATACAATTGACAGATTATTAAATATCAATATATATATATATATATAGGTTACATAATATTTTAACAAACTTTGCTTTTTAAATTTTGTAGTATGTTTTATTCAGGGATGAGCTATTTATAACCTTGAAATTGCTAAATATATATCGAAAGAGACACTTTCTTGTGAGACAGGTTTATGTGTGACGGATGGTGAGACGGGTCGACCCATTGTTAAAATATAGTACTTGTTATATAGGTGAAGTATGTTTATTTGTAGTTAAAGTATATTGGTTGTGAATTACTCTTAATATAACACTTTAAAAACATACTTTAATTCATTATTCATCATATTTTAAAAAACATATTTTAACACAAATTAACCTACTTTACCTACATAGCAAACAAATTTTAACAATGAGTCTACCCGTCTTACAACTCTTCTCATGTAATTACTGTCTCACTAGAGACTTTGTCATCTCGAGAGGAAATATATTTAAATTAAAATATTTTTAATTGATGAGTATTACTTAAATACATCTTAAAATAATATATTATTAAACATATATCAAATTTACTAAAATTATCCCATGCATTACACTCTTTATTTGAATATTACAAGGATTATTTCCTTATTTGAATTAAACATAGTATTATCTAAGGTGTACATAGAGTTACCTTTGTAGGAAGATAGTGTGTTTCCATGTGATGTTTGTGGAGGATGAATTTCTTCTTCTGCTGCCAACACCAGATGACTATTATTGGGACACCAAGACTACACCATTTTATCTGGACTAGTGAAACTAACAGTAATTTATGGGTAGATTTAATAATTTTGGTATATGTTTAATAATATATATATATATTAATTATAAGGATATTTAAATCTTATTAATTAATAATATCTTAATTTATATATTTTCCATGTATGTTTAGCAATTTGGGGTATGAATAGCCTTTATTTATTTACTCATTATTTAGAGTTCACCAAAATAATTAATACTTTAAAGATATTTTAAAAGAATTATATTTATTTAATGACGGAAGTTGTCTGGCACTAATCCATTATTATTCCTTCATCAGAGACAAAATTTCGTCACTGAAGCGATTTATTTTGTGGTGTTTATCAATTGTATTACTACTTTACGACTATTTTCTCACCCTAAAAGAAAAAGAAAAAAAAAACGAAATCCTTTTCAAATACTAAAAGATTTCCGGTTTCATTTGATCATCAATGATAATGTTTGGTTCAAATCTAAATAGGAACAAGAAATGTAGATTTAGGATTGGGTGAGTTTAGTAAATCAAATAAATAATATTAATTTATATTTGTTTGGGAATTTAAGTAAGAGAGATTTTAACTTTATATCAAATCAATAAAAGAAAATAGAATATGATGTGTATAACAAATACTATATGATATTTATCTGATTTTACTAAAACCCAATTAAAATAAATGAATGAATTGCATATTCCAACCTGGATTAAAAATCGAAAAGACATAGTCAAGATTCTACATAAATTTGTGTGTAACGAGGAATGATAATATTTTAATTTAAAAATAGTAAGTAAATATTTAATGGACGAGAAGTGATAATCATTCAATTATACTTAAATTACAATAGTTTTAATAGGAAGTGATAACTAAAAAAACGTAAATGATCACACTATGACGATTTCATACAATACAATTCGTTGCTCTTGAGATATTTACTGCATCTAGCTAGGTTCATCAATAATTGATGTGTCGCTAAGTACTTTATAAGAGATAAGAGATTTAGTCTAGAAGATGATTCATCAAATTAATTATCTTAAATATTAAACATTGATATGAATCTTCTATCTTGTCTGCCAATTCATTTACTTTTTCATTACAAATTAACAAACTTCGTTTTCAAATCAACAAATGGAAAATTTTTAGTTATCTTTAATCATAAATACGATTAGTTAATCCCGCAATTAACGAACAATCCCGCATGCAGGGTCAAATCAGTAAATTACTCGCACCTTATAAACCAATAATAATTTTCTTACATTTAAATTTAATTCATAATTTATATAACTAATCATATAGATAAATATCTTCATATTTAATTTGAGCTATGAGCCTCCAATAATTTGTCAATTACAACTTGTTTTTTTTTTCCTTATAATAACTTAATTGAACAATTAATTAAGAACGTACTTATATAGAGTTAAGTTTAAAGTGGCTTATTTTGAAGTGAAATTTAAAATTAACGAGATAAAATAAAAATGATTACTCCCTAAATATATTAACTTCATAAGATGATTAAGCTAGCTACTTGTTCGTTATGCCTTTTCATAAATTTTCCCTAAGAAAAACTCAAAGAAAATTGGTATGATCAATTACTTATACTCTTATAT
Source organism: Pogostemon cablin (assembly GCA_023678885.1). Classification (NCBI taxonomy): domain Eukaryota; kingdom Viridiplantae; phylum Streptophyta; class Magnoliopsida; order Lamiales; family Lamiaceae; genus Pogostemon; species Pogostemon cablin. The sequence goes on from CM042983.1 coordinate 5,498,482, forward strand.
GTATTTGTTTTAAAAACTAAAAATACTGGGATTTGGTCTATAGTGTGATGGTTGCATAAAACGTTTAAGGGTATAATATTTTATTATTAAAAATATACACTATAATTCATTAGAGTATTATTTTTTTCAATAAAAGAGCCGGTTAAAATATGAATAATATTAAATTTTGAATAGTGGTATTTTTTTTAAAAGTTAAAGATATAAGTTTTTATACTATAGGGCTTAACATTTAATATTAAATGATATAATTTTTGTAAGCAGTCGGATCTAAGAGTAAGATGGGAGGGGCCGAGCAAGTTTTATCCAAACATTGGATAGAATCATTATGGATAAAAAATATTTAATTTAAAGAGAAACAAGCATATAGTATGTATTTTGATATGCTATTTATGAAAAATAAAAGTCCATCTATTTGTAATTTATATAAATTAATGAAATTATTAATTCAAATGTGCACCCTAATTATAATTATAACATGAAATCAATTGCAAAATCAATGAGAATGGATTGGAGTTGGTCGTGCAATATGCAATATGGTTCACTCTTGCAATTTAATTACTATTTAATTAATCATGTAATTATTTTAAAGGAAAGCAACTTTTAGGTGGTAATAATGGCACAATTATTGTGAAATGGTGCAACTCTTTTTGATCAAGGTGACATTCCCACTTCCTATTATTTTTCTATTTTCCAACCCAATCTAATTTGGTTCATTTTGTCATACCTGCACTTACTTATGTACATGAATATTCTTCTTAGCTTTTTTATTAATTAATCAAGATTAATATATATATTTTAATTATTTATTAATTAAATGCGCATCATTTTCCACCTATGTTCATCTCCATTCTGTCGACGATATAATATACTAATGTAAACATGTCGGAATTATAATTAATTAATGAAGTTCAATATGCATTAATCACCTCTAAAATATACAAATACTCGTTATTAATTAGAATTAATGTTTAATTATGTAGCTCTTTCAATACTAGCTAGTACTTCTCCAACTCTTTATGCACACTTGTACTTCAACTTTTGAATGGAGTATGCATATATGTTGCACTCATTTATATAGTATTATGAAATTGAATTAAAATTTTTTGTGTACGGAATTATAAACATAAATAATATGTTGCCTAATGCGGATGGAGGATGATACAGTAAGTTTTGTTGGCCAAAAATTAACTCGTGTCCGATTTTTTTTTCCTAAAACGAATTTCGTAAAACAGATATATAGAAAGTGATCATAATTTAAATAAAAAATTATACTCCATAAAATTAAAAGTGATAATTATTCAATTTGAATTATTTTTTGTGTGAGTGATGAAAAGTGATACTTAATGTATTTAATAAATAAATGGTGGTATCCAAAATTCCACGATAAATACACTTGTCTGAAACCATTTTTCCGTTTTGTTAAATAATCATGGCTTATTATCAAAGATACTATCATTTTTCATTAATGCAAGTATAACTTTTTTTTAAATTATTATCACCTTTTATTTATCTTATTTATTTATCTTATTGAAGTCTTTTCGTGAAACTATTTCACACATAGAGATGTTTGATATAATTATTTTTTTACATAAAACATTAATTAGATGAGTAGACCGGTGTGAACCAATTTCACATGTGAATCCTATCTTTGTAAAATTACTCTTCCATATATAAAAAATTATTTTTTAAAAAGTAATATTTTTTATTACAAAAGAGTAATAGTACATCTCTTTAAAAAATAAATTTTCATACATTAAAGGTTAATTGACAAATCAGGATATGTAAGAATTTGAAAAATATTTTTTTTTCATTTAGGAGAGTAATAGTTTTTCTCTCCATAGAATTAATTTTCATGTAGTAAGAGTAATAGAGTTAAAAGTTTGAATCAACATAAGTGTATGTCTAATTAGATTAACTAAAATGAGACCGAAATATAACAAAGTGAGTTTTAAAGAAAATTCGACATACGATCACATAATCTTGAATATGGATTCATTTAGATTGTACTTTATAACAAAATTAAATTAGGTTAACCCTAAACTAACCCTAGATTATATCTAAAAAGCTAGGATACATGGTAATATTATAGTGAGATAACACCAAAGTAAATGAGGTAAGCCGTCATTAGAGGGTGTCATAAAGGAGATTGTGTGCCATCTTTTTTCTTAATTTTAAAGAACCTTCCATCCAGAGGTGAAAAGTAATCATTTAATTATTTACTTCAGTCTTATGATATTATAATGAAATTAATTAATTTATTATTACATGAACTTTTGATTATCGATTATTTTAAATGGAGGGGATCAAGTGGCTTTTCATGCTTGAAAGAGTGAACCCATGTACGCAAAATAATTGAGCCAAATTAAAATATTAATCAACCATCTCCATATATAATTCATACTTTCAAATTTAATTTAATATTAAATGTCGCATTACGTTGCAATATTTATGTGTCATTTAATACAATATATACGGAATAATTATTTTAAATACAAAAATGAAACAAAATACTCCCTCCGTCCCTTTTAAAGGGCCTTTTTTTTTCTATTTTGGGCGTACCACTAAAGAGTAATCTTTATTATTTTATATATATGGGATCCACACACACTCATTAATACAATTAAAATATAGGGCTCTCACACCCACTAATATAACTACTCACTATATATATATATATATATTAAATAATAATATTTTTTAATCCACGTGAAAAAAACAAAAGTTAAGAGGGAGTATATAGTATCAAATTACACCGGGTTGCATGTATTGCTCTTGTGTATCATTTTTTGTACTAATATTTTAAAATATAGTTCTGAGTTGTTTCTATTTTATAATAAACTCTACAGGGAGAAAAAAAAGTAAAACCCACCAAATTAAATAAGAATATAACTTAAAAATTAAAGAAGCCCATTGAATTCAAAGAGTATACTAGCTAGAATCTAGTACCAGTTCGTCACTTGAGTTTAATATTGAATTTCTTTTTACTACGTACTACACTTTTTATCAATAAAAGAATTTATTAATTAAAAAAAACTCAAATTGAATTTTATCTCTGGCCATGTTCTAATTATAGAGTATTAAAAGATGAGCAAGTATTTTATGGGATTGGTCTCAAATTGAATTATTCTTTATATATTATGCACAACACGATAGACAGACACTAATGATTTATCATTTTAAAGAATAACAATTTCTTATTCGACTTTATAATAATTTTACGATATAATCGTTTTATGCCATCATTTAAATGCATATTGATACTTCTTTACTAGTGAAAAACTCAAATATACATCTCATCATCTCAAACAAGGTGATGGTGAAAACTCTCATATCCTTTATAATGTTATGGTGAATCAGAAGTTAGATTTTTTATGCTTCGGCATCATTGTGAAGAGTATCATTTTTCTTCGCCTCTCATTTAAGCAAATTTGCTTCAATTAGACTCAGCGAAACACTATCTAACACATAATTTAGCGGTTACTGTTTTTAACGGTGTTTCTATTTTTTTTTTCTTATAATCTTTACCTAATTCTTATGTAAACCCTCTCTATCTTTTGTTAGTAGAAATTTTATACTCCACTTCTGTGTTAAATTAAAAAAAAAAGAATGCATGAGGTGAATGGGGAATTTCAAATGGCATCAAACCCATGCATGCGGGAGAAAACGTGGGGTGGGGGTAGGGGGTAGGGGTGGGTTGTGAGGGGGTATTATTCTCTGCGACCCTGCCTGCTATCATTGCACTATTCTCACTTAGCACGCTTTTACCAACCGCCCTACTTCTAAAGCTAAAATCGCTATCGTCTTTTTTTATATATTTTTTTTAATTTTATTTTTAATTATATGTATTATTGTGATAAGATTTGATAATTATAGACTCCATTAAAAAAAATTACACATTGATTAAGGAGAATTAATTAAAATTGAATAATTATTTTTAATTAATTATTTTTTAATAGATGTTAAAAAAATTAATAAATTTGAAATTGTTAATAATGATGAGTATTAATATTGAATGCTAAACGGTGGTAAAAGAAAGGAGAAAAAAATTATTATATATATATAATATGTGTGTGTATCGGACATTAAATATATAGTTTTATTGTCTTAAAAAATGTAAGATTTACTCATATAAAATCAATGTTGATAATTTTAAATGAATATAAAACACCTCACATGATAAAATTGTGTTTATTAGAGAGTAAGAAAAGTGTTGATGAAGAGGTGTGATTAATAATAAATTATGGATATTTATGAAAAGATGCATAATTAAATTTGATAATTAACACATATAGTTCATTCATAAGTTTATAAATAAACTCTTTTATATATTTTACAATACACACAATTAAAAATTTGAACACAACCTAAAATATAAGTCGAACTCGAATGTCTAAAGTTACAAGTTGTATAGTATATCTCAATTAAGTCAAGTTAAGATATGATCTTACTGCTTACACAATTCATTAAGTCATTCTTTAATTATTATAATTCTAAAGAGAGGTAAAAATACATTTAGGTTTGATGTTTCTAATAGTAAAGGCCCACACCACACTACGTATTTAACCAATGAGTTTATTTATAGTGACACGTGGGATATATTTTTTAATTTCTAACCAGTTTTCTTCAAATTAGTCGAACCCAGTTGTCCTATTCAAGTTTTTCATATTATATTTTTGAAGATATATAATTTATCAACTATTTCATTAAAAATATTTATTTCGACAAGAGTATGAGCAAAACTACCACTTTTAATACTTTATTTTGAACAATGTTACTTATTATAAATTTTTTAGAAAAATATTATTTTTTTTAAAATTTGAATGTAATTAACTTTAGTTTACAACCTCCTGCGACTACTTTTGCAACTATATATACAATTTTCATGTGACATCTTACCTGATTATGTCTGCAACTATACCTACGGCAACATACACATTTTTTTTTCATGAGACGACTCCTAGACTATATCTGCGACTGTCGCAAAACAATTTTTAATTTCATGTGATCCTACACGCAATTATATGTGCGACGACTTTACACATACTTTATTTATTACTTCTTCCGGTCAGTCCAAAGGTATCCATTTTACCATTTTGGACTTTCAATTCAAAGGTATTCATATTCTCTTTTAGTAAAAAAGTATATCACATGACTCACCACTTCCCTCTAATACAACTACCCACTATATGCACATATAATAATAATACTCTTTAATCTACGCGTAAAAAATAAACGATTACCTTTTGATTGCCAAGGAGTACTAATATATATGCGACACTATATGCAACTATGTATTAATTATACGAAGAGGAGAGGAAAAAAAAGTAAAATTTTCTAAAAAATTTATGTTGGGTGTCATTTTTCAAAAATCACTATTATTTTTTGAGACATTTTCTCAGTTTCTCTCACAATAATGGGTAAGTATAATTTTTTACTGAAATAAATAACACTTTTTCTGGCAGGCTAATTTCTTTTTGTTAGAGTCAGAAACAATATTTCATTGGAATATTAGTGGAGTAGAGAAGCAACATCATGATGATACATTAGTAATAGCAATAAAGCTGCATCCAAGATTATTAGAGGTTAGCTCTAATATGAATTGAACAAATAAAGGACATAGTTAACTTACCTTGTAGATATTATTCTTTGATTGGTTTGATCCATAATTTACGGATCTTATTGTTGTACACGTTTGTAATCTTTTGTGTATATAATGAGAATCTCCTCTCATCACTTATTAGTGATGATCGCATATTCATCATTACATGGTATCAGCCTATCATCGTAACCCTACGTTTTTCTCTTGTTGTTCTTTCTCTTCTTCTTGGCCGTTTTCAGCAATCACCGACGCCCCCCCTCCACCCTTTTCTCTTCTACCAGATCTCTCTTCTTCTTGGACCATGGCTGCTCCGATCCAAACACCTTCTTCTCAAACCACTGCTATGATCAACCTTGTCCAGATCAAGCTTTCAACCTCTACCTACTTGATGTGGAAACGCCAATTTCTCTCCATGGTACCACTTTTGAGTTCATGGATCTCATCGACGGATCCACCGAGGCTCCTGCCAAAATTCTCACTACTGATGATGGCGTGGAAACCCTGAATCCAGCATACTCTGTCTGGTTTTTGCGTGACCAAAAACTCCTAGGCGTGCTCTACGCAACCCTAGAGCACGAAGCCATGGCCAAAGTCCTTGACTGCAATACGTTTCGCTCAGCATGGCTGGCCCTGGGGTCGGCCTTCGCCAATGCTTCCACTTCCCGTGCAATTCAACTCCGGGAAGAACTTTTATCTCTTCGCCGTGATGGTCAATCCGTTGCGGAGTATGGGCGGCGTTTTAAATCCCTCTGTGATCAGCTCTCTACCATCCAAAAACCAATGGATGAAAACGACAAGAGCCACTGGTTTCTTCGAGGGCTAGGTCATTCCTTCTCCAACTTTGCGGACACTAGAATGGCCATGCATCCCGTCTCATCTTTTCATGATCTCCTCCATCAAGCCGTGCAGTTCGACTTGATAACCAAGTCCATGGAGGGATCAGCTCCGCCTCAAGTCGCGTTCATTGCATTCAGCTCCAGTCTCGATGGTGCTCGTGTTGCTGGGCAGAACAGGTCCCGCGGGGGTGGCTTCGTTGGTTCACAGCATCGGGGTGGTAGCCGTGGCGATCGACGATAGTTCACGCCTCGCTGTCAGTTATGCCGAGGGGAGCACTTCGCTGATAAGTGCCCCCGCTTCTTGTAACTGCAGATCAAGCGCGTCAGCAACCGTCCCCATATTCTTCCTCAGCAGACCTGGCACACGCATTCAATGCTTCCTGCCACGTGTCTCAAACTAATCCGGTCTCCAATTGTTTGTTGATTCCAGTGCTTCCGTTCACATAACTCCTCAAAGCGCTCAATTGGATTCATATGAGCCATATTCCAGTAATGGTGCTGTTACTATGGGTAATGGAACATCCCTTACTATTTCTCATGTTGGTTCGACAACTCTTTCACCTGATATTAATTTGTCGGATGTTTTAGTTGTGCTGGATATCACTAAAAATCTCTTGTCTATTAGCAAGTTGACTTTGGATAATAATGTTGATGTTGTCTTCTCTGATAAGTCTTTTGTTATTTAGAATCGAGTGACAAAGGAAACTTTGGCTCAGGGAAAGTGTGAAAAAGACCTTTATGTATTGGAGAAAGGTTGCTCGGCTTTGGTTGCTACCCTACACCCCAAAGATTTGAGAGCTAGTTTTAATTTGTGGCACTTACGCATAGGACATGTTTCCTTTGGTGTTATTTCTTTATTAAATAAATTAGGACACTTGTCTGTTACGTCCTTATTGCCTAACCCTACTCTTTGTTCGCCTTGCCAGTTGGCTAAGAGCAAAAAGTTGTCTTTCTCTTTAAATAAAAAACGTGCTTCCTCTGTGCTTGATCTAGTGCACTGTGACTTGTGGGGACCTACCCCTGTTACTTCTTATGCCGGGTTTCGTTACTATTTTATGTTTGTTGATGAATTTTCTCGATTCTCATGGCTTTATCCATTGCGTGCGAAATCTAAGTTTTATGATGTATTGGTTCGATTTCACACCTTTGTTTGTACGTAATTTTCTCGATCTCTGAAGGTGTTTCAGTCTGATGGGGAAACTGAATTTGTGAATAAACGTGTTACTGATTTTATGATTCAACATGGAATCTTTCATCGTATTTCTTGTCCGTATACTCCACAGCAAAATGGTCGAGCTGAACGAAAGTACAGGCATATCACTGAAATCGGTCTTTCTATGCTATTCCATGCTTCTGCGCCTGCAACTTTATGGTTTGAAGCATTTGCCATTGCAGATTAAGTTATTAACCGGTTGCCATCACCTACGCTGAAAAATAAATCTCCGTATGAGCTGTTGTTCCAATCTGTTCCAGATTATGCTATTTTTAAACCCTTCGATTGTAGGGTTTTCCCTTTTCTTCGAGATTATGCAGTTCATAAGCTATCACCCTGCAGTCGCCCATGTATTATTCTGGGATACAACAGTGTTCATAAGGGTTTTCGATGCTTCGATCCTTCTTCCACATGCATCTATGTCACTCGTCATGCCCAATTTGACGAGCATGTTTTTTCTTTTTTTGGCAACACTACTTCATCGGTACATGATTTGCCTATTTCGAGCTTTTTGGATCCAGTTATTACTTCTGCCACTCAACAAACTGATCCACCTTCAAACTCTTCTCTGTGTCGCCTCCATCCAGAGTCTGAATTGCTTGATGATGAACCACACACCATTCCTTTAGCACCACTGGAATCTATGGTTGATCAACCACCGCCAGTAGCTCAGCCTGATGCACCGCCTTCACCACCTGCGGCGCCATCGCCACCTCCGCCCTTGCCTCCACATCCGATGATAACACGGGCGCGGGCTGGTATTTTCAAACTAAGGTATCCAGTTTATCTTGCGTCAACGGCTCTACTTTCCTCTTTGGCTCTTGCTACTGAACCTCGAGGTTTCAAATCTGCTGCCAAATTTCCTCACTGGATGGCTGCTATGCAAGAGGAGATTGATGCTTTGATGGATAACCAAACTTGGGAGTTGGTACCGCCTCCTTCCAATACTAATATTGTGGGCTCGAAATGGGTGTTTTGAACTAAATATCAGTCGGATGGCTCTATTGAACATTATAAAGCTCGCCTTGTTGCTCAGGGATTCACTCAGGTTCCTGGTGTTGACTTTCATCAGACCTTCAGCCCTGTCGTCAAGGCTGCAACTGTGCACACTACACAAGCCATTGCAGTGCATCATAAATGGTCTCTGCATCAGTTGGATATGAAGAATGCTTTCTTGAATGGAATTCTCACTAAGTCGATTTACATGGCTCAACAACCCGGCTTTGTTGATCCACGCCATTCGGAACACGTCTGTCGCCTCAAAAAGGCCTTATATGGCCTTCGCCAAGCTCCTTTAGCTTGGTTTCAGAGGTTCAGCTCTTACTTATTGAAAATGGGTTTCCGGCAGACGCAGTCTGACTTCTCTTTGTTTTGTCTTCATAAAGGTCTATCTATTTTATATCTTCTTCTTTATATGGACGACATTATTATTACAGGAAATGATCAGGGTATGTTGCGGAAGTTTATAACTCGAACTCATGCTGAGTTTTTCATCAAAGATCTCAGAAGATTGAATTATTTTCTGGGCCTAGAGATCTCATACACCTCGACTGGTCTTTTTGTGGGTCAAGCTAAATACGCTCATGACATATTAGAGCGTGCTGATTTATTGAATTGCAAGCCGATTTCTATACCACTGGCTGCCGGTGAATCCTTGGTCAGTACTGGTTCTTCGTTCGCTGATCCAACTCTTTATCGGTCTTTGGTTGGCGCTTTACAGTATCTGACGATTACACGACCTGATTTATCCTTCGCAGTCAACTCCGTTAGTCAATTTCTTCATTCTTCTACTGATGCACACTTTCTTGCTGTAAAGCGGATTCTACGGTATGTGAAGGGAACTATTCACTTTGGCCTAAATTTTACTCACCGTCCGGAGAAGTCGATCATGGGATATTCGGATGCAGATTGGGCTAGATGTGTGGAGACACGTCGGTCCACCTATGGCTACTCTATTTTTCTGGGAGGTAATCTTGTTTCTTGGAGTGTAAAGAAACAACCCACTGTAGCTCGCTCAAGTTGTGAGTCTGAGTACAGGGCTTTGGCTAATGCTGCTTCTGAGATCGTTTGGCTCACGAGCTTACTTCGGGAGCTTCGTCAGTCCTATATGGGTCAGCCTTTGCTCTTGTGCGATAATAAGAGTGCCATTTTTCTTAGCCAGAATCCTGTAGCGCACAAGCTGGCAAAGCACATAGACATCGACTGTCATTTCATTCGAGAGCTCGTCTCGTCTGGGAAGTTACAAACGCAGTTCATTCCTTCTAATCTTCAAGTGGCCGACATATTCACCAAGAGCCTGTCTCGACCTGCTTTTGAGCTTTTACGTTCCAAGCTTTGCCTTTGTTTGCACCCCACGCAATGCTTGACGGGGGATATTAAAGGAAATAAAGGACATAGTTGACTTACCTTGTAGATATTATTCTTTGATTGGTTTGATCCATAATTTACAGATCTTATTGTTGTACACGTTTGTAATCTCTTGTGTATATAATGAGAATCTCCTCTCATCACTCATTAGTGATGATCGCATATTCATCATTACAGAACCATAAATCATAGAATTGTGGGTTGCATGCTGCAGAATTATGAAATATATGTGTGACCACTTCTCCTCTTGTCTAGTAATTATACATCATGCATTCATCACTCACACTCTTTAATTTCATGCATGCCTTTCTCTCACTAAATCTTATATAAAGATGAAAGAGCATAGAAACTGTTTTACTTTAATGATTTCATATTACTTTTATTTATTTCATGAATTTTATAAATTGTTCTTCAAATAATTTATTTGAACACTTATCAATTTTCATAGATGATCGGATATCGCTTTTCATATATTGTCGATCTATTTTGTGAGAAGATGGCCGAGATAAAATTATGGGCTTGCTCGATCTTTACGTTGAGATAGAAAACTATATGAATAATTATGTAATAATGCATGTTATGTTGTGCATTACCGACTAATACAATAATATATGTGTAAAGATTCCTAATATCCTATGATTACACTTCTCTTATCTAATAAATTGTGTGTAACTTCAACTTACGTAGTACTGAGAAATTAAAATATTACAATAGTTTTGTGACATATAGTATATTTTATGAAATATTACATGTCTCATTCTAAAAGCAACTTTTTCCACATGCATGAGTGGTTAGCATTAATTGAGAAAAAAAAACATTTATATCAGTAATCAGAAAGCTCGAACTGACTCTAAATTGACAAGATATATCAGCTAATAAGAAATATGATGTCAAAGACACATAAAAGAAACAATTAATATAATAAATAAATATATATATATAATTTGAGTGGAATTTGTGTGTAAATAGAAAAGATGTTTTATTCCCAACAAGTTGCCACAAACACTGGAAAACATTTGTTAGGAGTTTGTTTCAAATTTTGGATCGCTTTGACTGCACATTTAATTATACATACACTTCATGCTTCCACATCTCCTATTTTTCCACTACTATTCATTTTTCAAATTCTATCATTTTGTATTATTAGATGTGTTGTACTTGTGTGTGAGGAAAAATAAAAAATAAAAAAGGATTTTTTTAATATACTCTCAATTTTGAGTTTAAGTTCACATTTCATATTTCATGAATATATTTAAAAAAAAAATCACTTTATAAATTTACTTTATTGAATTTATAATCTAAAATTTAGTTAATTGTAAATTATGTTATTTATAAGTGTAGTTTTCATTTCTTAAATATGAAATATCGGACCTAACAAAAAAACATTAAAAAAAAGCATGAAACTTGTTATAGTACAAAAGAAAACATTTGCTACACAATTTTGAAATGGGCTGGTCTCAGTCTATAGCACAAAAACATTTTGTTAACCTTTTTCTTTTAAGGATTTGAATAATTTAGTGTATATTTATTAGATCAAAATGAAATGAAGAATGGTAAAAAATGAATAGAGAGATATAAGAGGACAAAAAAAAAAATTCTGGTGGGGGCTTGATACAGCCCAACATACAGCTCAAAAGATTGTACTACTACCTCCCTCTCTATTCCACATAGAAATGCAATTATTTCTCAAATATTTTAAACTTACAAGACATTAAACCACAATATGAAAAATATTCAACTGAGACACTTCCATTTTACCAATTCACATTAAAATGGGGGACAAAACAAACCCCATCATTCAATTATTTCTTCCCCCCTTCAACCTCCAACCCCACCCCAACCCACCCACCACCCCCCACCCCCCACTTTCCCCCTCACATCCCAAAACCCAAAGCAAATAAATCTCTCTCCTCTACATCCACAATCTCTCAAACCCCATTCCCTCTAAAATTTCAATCTGAATAAATAAAACAACTACCTTTCCTTACTCACTCCAACAATGCCTTTTCTCATACCACTCCTCCTCCTCCTCCTCCTCCTCCTCTCGCCGCCGCAACCTCTTCTCTCCGCCACCGTCACCACCACCTCCGCCGGCCATGCAATCCCATTCCCCCTATACGAACACCTCAACATCAAACAATCCATCGCCGCCACCAAGCTCCGCCCCCCCTCCTCCACCGCCAACGAGTGCACCGACACCGAGTTGACTCGTAAGCCATTCGACGGCAACTCGACCGGTAAACTCAACTTGGTCCACCGAGATAAGCTGGACCACACGTGGCACAACGACCATCGCCGCCGCTTCGAAACCCGCATGAAGAGGGACGTCAAACGGGTGGCTAGCTTGATCCGCCGTCTCTCCGCCGCAGGCGCGGCGGAGTACGAGGTGGCGGATTTCGGGTCGGAGGTGATTTCGGGTATGGATCAGGGTAGTGGTGAGTACTTCGTACGGATCGGCGTGGGCAGCCCGCCGAGGAGCCAATACATGGTGATTGATTCGGGTAGTGATATCGTGTGGGTACAATGCCAACCGTGCAACCAGTGCTACCATCAATCCGACCCGGTTTTCGACCCGTCCGAATCCGCTTCGTTCTCGGGGGTTTCATGCAGCTCCGCGGTTTGCGACCAGGTCGAGAATTCGGGTTGCCACGCGGGTCGGTGCAGGTACGAGGTTTCGTACGGCGACGGGTCGTACACCAAAGGGACTCTGGCGATGGAAACACTCACGATCGGGCACACTACGGTCCAAAACGTGGCAATCGGGTGCGGGCATATGAATCGGGGCATGTTCATTGGCGCAGCCGGCTTGATGGGCCTGGGAGGTGGGCCCATGTCGCTGGTGGGCCAGTTGGGTGGGGTCACAGGCCAGGCCTTTAGTTACTGTCTCGTGAGTCGGGGCACCGGCTCGTACGGGTCGTTGGAGTTCGGGCGGTCCGTGTTGCCCGTCGGAGCCGCGTGGGTCCCACTGCTTCAAAACCACCGTGCTCCGAGTTTTTACTATATCGGGTTATCGGGTCTTGGAGTCGGAGGAACTCGGGTTCCCATATCGGAAGACACTTTCCGGCTGTCCGAATTGGGCACCGGCGGGGTGGTCATGGACACTGGCACCGCCGTCACACGGCTGCCTACGGCCGCCTACGTGGCGTTCCGCGATACGTTCATGGCGGCAACGGCCAACTTACCGCGGGCTCCACGGGTCTCCATATTCGATACTTGTTATGACCTAAACGGGTTTGTAACGGTTCGGGTCCCAACCGTTTCATTTTTCTTATCGGGCGGGCCGATCCTGACCCTTCCGGCGCGGAACTTCCTGATTCCGGTGGATGAGAGGGGTACATTTTGCTTTGCTTTTGCTCCATCTCCTTCGGATCTTTCCATAATAGGAAATATTCAACAAGAAGGAATCCAAATCTCATTTGATGGGTCAAGTGGGTATGTTGGATTCGGGCCAAACGTTTGCTGATGACCCGATTCAGATTTTTGATTGTAAAATAGTTTTTTGTTGGTAGGGTACACCTTAATTATAAATTAGTATGATCAAATGGGTAAAGGGGATTGATTCTGTGCTCGTGGAGGAGTAAGATATATATCTGTAATAAAAGACTAGTCTTGTGTATAGTGATTGGCTTTTGTAATCACTTTTAGCAGCTATAATTAATTAATTGAATTAGGGTAAGATAGTGTGAAAAGATACAATAAATTACAGCTAATGAGAGTCAAAACCATAAACCACACTTGATTCACATTAGATATTTAGTCAAAAAAGTGATGGACAAAAGAGGCATTTACTTGGGAATAAGAGCACCCTTTGACACCTAAAGAGGATCCAAGAGGTCCCTTTTGTAGTACATCTACACAAACTGTATGATACCACAAATCTTTAATTCCATCATTTTATCCACACAAATACATATGTGAGTGATGGAATATTCATTAATATACTTCATCAAGTAAACACATCAAATATAAATAATCTAAACATTAAGGATTCAAATTCTAAAACCAACTAATTATTTTATCAAACAAGATTTTATCGGTCTAATTTTTTATATCCTAATGTGAAAATATTGGTTGGGATAAAATTTTGTCCTGCAAAAGCTTCCAAAATAAGGTAAAAGTGATTCAAGAGTAGTGCTTTTGTAGAAATGAGTGAACATGAGTAGATGTCCCTAAAACCCTTTTCTTGGGACTACATTTTGCCTTATTGCAAGATTCTCTTTCTCTCTCTAAAGAGGAAAAGGGGTGTAGAAAGAGCAACATTCAAATCATGAGGGGGAGGGAGCCACCATTATTGGAAGACATGTGAAGCAATCGCTAGAGATTTTTATCTTTTATTAGGGTTCTATTACTCCACCTTATTATTATTTTTTTTTTATGATTTACTATTACAAAGTTACAATTACTATCATTTATGAAATTACACACATGTCCAATCCAGTTATAATATTTTATTACAGTAGAGCCTTTTTGTAATTTTGAAAGCCCATCATATTGCAGGATAAGTTAATAATGCTTAAATGAGTTTAATTATTGGAATGGGTGTACTTCAAGTTGTAATTTAATTGTATAGATTATAATTATTACCCAATATATATTAATCCATGCAGTAATATTCAATAAATGGGCCTTCCCTCTGTCGTAAAATTAAATTAATAAACACCCAAATAAATGGACCTTAAGCGGCCCGATCCATTCAATATCTAGCTCTTGATTCTTGAATCTTGAGTCACAAGTTTGGAATAAATCTGTGGGCAACAATTTTTTTAAACCACAAAAATTAATTGAATCGCACCGCATTGCACCGCACTTAAATGTTTTTTCACCTAAATCGCAATTAATTTTATTGGAGAAACCACACCACTTGAATGATGCAATTTCAATTTTCATCTAAAAATACACTTCTCCGCACTGCACTCTATTATTTAAATTATAAATATATTTAATCATATATATATTATGTATACATACAATGGCGGACGCAGGATTTCCGTCGAGGGGGCCAATTTTTCTCATACAATAGTTCGTGTTTTTTGTTCTACAAATTTTAAGAAGAATTATTTTATTTACCAATTTTTATTAACATTTTTCTAAAGATGTTTTAGTATTTTTAATTGTATTATGTAAGAGTAACAATTTTGAAACTAAAGTCATTAAAATTATTAAATAAATATGTTATTTAGAGGAAAAATAAATAAATAAAAGAAATAGAAGAGGGGAAAAAAATAATAGTGCTGCATGAATCGAACACAGGACCTTTAAAATTAAAACATCCTCATTTCACCACTTGAACACAAAAGTATTTCAAGAAAATTTCTATATATATACTAGTAATTTTTAGAAGTTCAAGGGGCTCAGTGCCCCCCTACCCCCTTCGTACGTCCGCCCCTATATACATATATAATTATGTATTATTGAAGAGGTAAAAAGATATATCTCCCTCCGTCCCATAGAAGTTGACACACTTTCCTTTTTAGTTTGTCCCACTAAAGTTAACACATTTCCTTTTTAATACATGGACCCACACAAAAAATAATTAATCTATTCTCATGGGCCCCACATATCACCTCTAATACAACTACCCACTACACATTAAATATTATTTCTCTCACTTCACTTTACTCCACTTTACATTAAATTATTATACTCCTTAATCTCCGTGCCCAAAAAAAATTATACCAACTTCTATGGAATGGAGGGAGTACTAATTTGGATTGAGAAATAATTTTAATAAAAATTTGCTTTATGTCATAAAAATTATATTATTTGAGTTGGTTATGGAGTTCAAATTTAATATCTCATTATTTAATTTGATCATTGTTATAATATTTTATTTTCATGGGTGAAGAACACTTTAAATTAAGCATGTACACGTATTTATTTTTTTTATACATTTATATGTATTTTATTGTTATGTAATATGTTTTTTTTTAACCATCAAACCGAAAAACCACTTAAAACCGCATTATAAATTTTACTCGATAAACCGCAATTTAAATCTAATTATCAAATCGAACCGCATATAACAATACAATTTAAATTTTGTCGAAATGACTGCAAAATCGGGCCGTGCATACCCTAAATAAATCCACGTAATTGATTTTTTTCTTTCCTTAAAGAAGGAATCAATTTTCTTTTTCCTTAAAGAAATAAGAATTCAATAAATAAATTCCGAAAATAACGCGGATTCTTATTTCTTATTGCATGCTGCCCAATATGTGTTATATTGACGTACAAGTAATATGGTATTTCATGCACGTATATTCAGGATTATATTCACTTATGTGGATAAATATTAGCATAGAAACACATGCTTTGCATGTAAAGATGTGACGTAAATATAAAAAGTTATAATACTATGCGATTAGGCCCCGATATTTTTTTTATTATATATTAGTATATCTATACATAAATATATATTTAATAGTCAATATAGAAAATATAATACTATTTAGATTAGTTGGCATTACTCTACAATCCCTTTATATTCAGCTCAGTTCGATTCTACTGAAAGACCGAAATTTCATTTTTTTTAATTTTTTTTAAACTAAAATAATTAATCCAGGCAGGTTAATTGTTGGATCACGTGAAAATTAGAATACATTTAATCAATCACTCACACATTCACACACTATTGAACTTATATTTTGCTAAAAGCACTATTTATATTTTTGTAAATAAAATAATTAATCTACATTTTTTTTACATTTTTAATCTACATAACTTGTTAGCTATATTCTTGTTTGGATGTACGTATTGCTAAAAGCACTATTTATATTTTTGTAAAGTAAAATAATTAATCTACATTTTTTTTACATTATTAATCTACATAACTTGTTAGCTATATTCTTGTTTGGATGTATGTACAAGATGTTTAAAAGTACAAACGAAAATATTACGTGTGATATATGTAATATAAGGAGTAATTTTTATATAAATAAAGGCCTAAATAAAAGTTTCGCACGAGGCCCCTCAAATGATAGGGCCGGCCCTGGTCGAATTATATGCACGTTCAACAAATATTTCCTCTATCTCAAATTTATTAATAAGAAAAATTGAAAAAATTAACCAAATTTACATTTCAAAAAATTTCCTGACAAACTAACAACTTTTCTATTAGTAATTTGAACTTTAATATTCCTTTTTTTATATTTTACTGACAAACTAACAACTTTTCTATTAGTAATTTTGTTCAATAAGTATTTTTTAACTTCAATCCTCCTTTTTTTATATTCATGTCGGTTTACAAATAGATGATCTTATCCAGTTGACATATCGGTATATACAACCTTAAAGATATTTTGGTTTTTTAGGTATTACATCTTTCGTCTCCTTTATACGTATTCATTTTTTCATTTTGGTCCGTCCCATTACAAAATATCCATTTTCCTTTTAGATTGATATGACTCACAACCACTATACATGACCATACATTCAATACTAATACAACTATGTACCATATATTAAAATATTATCTCTCTCACCTAACTATACATTAAATTATTATACTCCTTAATCCACATGCAAAAAAAAATGAATACCTTTCAAGAGAATGAAGGGAGTATTTGAGTAATTTTAATAAAAAGTTAGGTGTTGTGAGATTTTTGAAATACCTAAAAATACTTTAATAATCCTTGAAAGTCTATAAAATTAATGAAAATGTAATTTTTTTAATATGTTTGGTACAGTAAAGGTGAATCATTAGGGGAGAGGGAGTATATTTTATATAAACCTAAATTGATTATTTATTCTATATACACACTTTATTACAGTGTCCCATTACTGTTTCCTTTAAATTGTTTTTACAAAGGTAACAATATGCTTTTATGAGATAAGTCTGATAAATACAGAATCAATTAAAATTTACTTATTCATTAGGTAAGATGCACTCAAACAAATCCATAATAGACAAGTCTGCGTCTTAATACCGTAGAGCATGGAAGTTTTGAAGAGAGGAAGGCTTGTACAAGCTGGGGTGTGTATATTTGATTTTTTAAAAAATGGTTTAACAATTGTAAAGAGTGTGCATATAATAAAATTATAAAATAAAAAATTAAAGAGAATGTGCATTTATATAATGCGCATCTAATAAAAATAGGTGTATATTTAATTATATTCTTTTGTAAATGGGATAGGTGATTCTAGGTATATACTTTATTTATTCTCCCATAATATTCTTCAGTACTTTTTAAAACCAAATTAACACATTTATTATATAACATACAAAATTAATTTAATTTGAAATTTAATATTAACTCATTATTACCATCTAACACGTATTTTATATTTTATTGATTATTTAAAAATATCAAAATATTAAAAAAATCTATATAGTTGATTAATTTTTTTTTTTAAATAACATGAAAAAATAAACATGAATTGAGACAGAGGGAAGTTCTATTTTATTAAGAAATCTTATTCAATTCCTCCCGCACCATTATTTTAGATACAATATAAAAAAAATTCTAATCAATTTTTTTGATTTTAGAAGATAATATAATACAATTTAAAGAATTTTATCAGGCATGAAAAATGGATAAATTAATTCAAAATTTGAATTATTTTTTCAAACAATAATTAAATTATAAAATATGTTATGTGGAATAAAATGTATTTTTAAAATTAAAAATTAATATGATATTTTCTATTTCGAGTGATAAACTTTTATATTTATTGAAATGGAGGTGTAAAATTTTATATAAGACTGAGGAATAATATTTTTATATTAAGAAATTGGCGATTGACCAAAGAATTTTATAATCTTGAAAAAATTGAAATTTACGTAACCTATACATAGAGGGAAGGACTGCAGGCAGATAGAGGGAAGGATTGCATGCGGATAAAACGTAAGGGTCACGTGACTCTATTAATGTCGATTAATATCGAGATTAGGCGTTGAATTTATGGTTAGGATAATGTGATAATGATATCCTTTTACTTTGGATGGGTAATTCATTTTTTAATTAATGTATGTATAAATCTTAGAGAAAACGGCTATTTTTTTTATAGGTAACCAAAATATGTTTTTCAACAATAATATTTTTAAAAATATTATAGCATGTAGGAATCTAATCTAATGTTTAAATAAATCAGTTGAATATTAAGAGAAAAAAAAATAAATCATCAAAATAAAAGTCTTAATTATAATAAATTAAAACATTTAGTATTAATTATAAATCAGTAGAATATGCTAAAATATCTTTTATAATATGCCAACCAGTTGGATCAACTGTACGCAGACGACCTGAATGATCTGCAGACAAAGATGATAACTAGGCAGGAGGGGGTGCAATTCGAGAGATATGTGATGGAGGCAGTAGATGAGGAGGGGTCATACGTGGAGGATGGGTCCTTACAAGACTATTGATTTCGACGTTGTGAGGGTAGATTGGGAGGAGGAACACTGGATGGTCTCGGAATAAACCACCACTCCATGGCACTTGTGTAAATACGGTCTTCCACTATCCACTCAACACCATCTCACCCTGCTACTATCCATGTGACATCAAAAACTTGAATAACATTTTCCCTTCACCTTTCTGGTTCATCAAAAAGACTATTGATTTCGACGTTGTGAGGGTAGACAATTTTTCATTCAGACTACTGATCAATTTATTTAGCCACAAAATGAAATTTTTCTTTTTTATTAAATTTTCAGCATTTTCAATGAGATTCAATCCAATAATGAGCCACAATTTCCTAAACCACCATTTACGTATATTGACACAAATTTTATTAAGAACATACCCCCATCACAGTCTCAGATAAATTGGATGTTGTGTTGATGATCAACGGATCCTGAGATTCATCGAAAAGATCAGAAGCAGTCAAGAGATACAGGAAGAGAACCCCCTGTATGAGGAGTCAATCAGTGTTTCATTTTTCAGACGTAATAGTATATTGCAAAATAGGGTACATTATCAGTTAACCACAAAATTAGGAACATGAGAAAAGAGCATTACCTGTTGTTCCATTCTAGTTTCTGTTTCCTGCTAAGTCTGCTATACACCTTCACTAATGAAGCGCTAATTACACCAGTTAAGCTACCCTTCATAGAACAAAAAAGGCGCTAATTACACCAGTTAAGCTACCCTTCATAGAACAAAAAAGTGGATCTCTTTAACGAGGATTCTGACCAGACAAACATACTGGCTATTTGCAATATTATAGGAAATATAGAGCAATTAATTAAAGACAAATTATAGAAATTAACAGAAAAAAAGGAGTACTAAACTGGGAAATTATACCATGTGGTGAGAGAGAGGGAAGGTAAATTATCTATACCGACAAATATAGATAGATAGAGAGAAGTTGTAATATTAATGGGGGAGGATAATTCACGGAGAAAGTTTTGTTTTTTTGTGCTGACAAGAAATCTTGCTATCAGGAAGCAACAAGTGTTAGATGGTGGGGAGGGGGATTTTCAAGATTTTCAATTGCATGCAAAAGTATTACACAAATATGGTAATATAATTAATGAGCTCAGGCTCCAATTATTTAGTACTCCTTTGTTAAACGTATTTTAAGTTTAAAAATATATATGCATTAATGGGGCAATCTTGATATTTAATATTGATTTAAAAGTCCATTTTAAATACTCAAAATATAAGAATAAAATAAATTATTAACCAAGAATAATATTATTTTTCTTCATATGAAAAAAAAAAAACTAAAAACATGTGTTACCCTTTAATATTAATTTGTGTATCATTTAGTATAAGGATGTATACCCATTATTTTTTTTAAAAAAATAATAATTAATAAAAGTGTATACTCTCTAGAACAAAATATTATGTACTTATTAATTAAAGTATAGTATATTCTTTATAATTGCTTACTTTATTTTATCCACCTGCACAACACATGAGACCAATTCATGAAAAAAAACTAAATATTATCATGAATACTAGTAGCACTAAAAAATATCAAAAGCTATTGGAGTTTTCAAATCACAAGCACTAATAATAATGAAAAGAGACCCCATTTTTAGTTACAACACATTTTGCATTTGCTATATCAATCATAAAATGCATCCGCTTTAATTGTTTTAAGGGTGGTTTTGGAGCTCTAATTCCAATTTACACAAGAAGGATTAAAAGTATTTATTTTCAACATCATTTTAAGCATTATAAATAACATAGAATTAGGATAGATGGTTTATTAAATTTTCATTCATCCAGCAAATTTCAACTCTTTTTTTAGTGTTTATGCAATTGAGTGATCTATTGTATTTGTAAGTTTTAATCATTCCATATCAATAATATATTATGTCTAATTGAATAATATTTTGCTAGATAAATAAGTGATAACTTTCTTAATAAAATGTTGTACTTAATCAAAGAAAAGTAGTAATAGTTTATTTTAAGAATCGATTTTAAAAGAAAAAGTATTGTTAATAGCATAAGCAGCGCAATTGACGTAATAGAAAATCTATGTAATAATGTTTAACAAAGAGCGAACCTTTTTAATTACTTATAATGGGTAGGACATCTCACAAAATGATATATATATACTAGCAACACTAAATTGATAGTAAAGACATTGATTTTATGGTCATGCATAAAAAGATAGAAGACTAAGTATTTATTGCATTAGATTATTTGCATTGTACTGGTTTTACTTTATTATGAGAGTGTAGAATATTTGAGCGTATCATCCTTTTATCCATAAACAAAATTAAATAAATAAGGTTTTTTTTTTTTGTGTTTGGATGTAATATAGGAAGAAAATTAAAAGTGCATATATAGTTCCAACTTCGTAGATAATATATATTTTTGATTAATTATTTGTAAGGTATTTTAAGTGAAATGGAGTCATGTGGGATTCACCTCGTTTTGGCTCTAACGTATTAAGCATAATTTAATTCTACTTTATATGTTGTCCACACCAATTCATAATTCTATTATTTCCTTTTCTTACAATTGCTCGTGATGGGTTCCTTGTGTATATAATCTTAATCTAATTTAATCATATTAATTAGTATCGATATTATTATAATCATGACAAAATATACTATGCACTGTGCACCAACCTTTAAAAACTTAATGTGTTGATATACGGTGTGTAGCTCTTCCGATTTGATCCCTTCCAAATGGTGGGATAATGTGGCTGTTAAAGGTTAATAAAGGGATTATCAATGTTAAGCTAACATAAAATGTAGAGAGAGGATTGCCTCTAGGCATTCTTGTGCCTTCTTGAGGGGGTAAATAAGTGATGTTTATTATTATGGGTTGTCCCCATATTTACATTAGGTAACCTAACGTCATCCGAATCTGGGTAAATCGTCAGGTTACTGTACAATATATGCGTGCAGTGCGAGAATTAAATGCGTTTAGCCTCACGTGACTATCTTTAGGATCCAATCTAGGATATCCCCTATGCAGATATCTCAGGGGATATCTGCGTATCTCAAGCAAGTGGGGCAAGTGGCCCAGTAGTCTTTTCTTCTGGGTAGTGAGGCGGATTCTCCTTGCAAATTGGAGGCTTTTGGGCTCTTACTGGGCTTTGGGACCATCAAGCCCAATAGACGAACAGAGGGAATGGGAGCCCAATTCTGAGGCCCTACTACACGGTGCACCTATATGTGTAATTTTTTATTCTATTTTGTATACATATTATTCTATTTTGTATACATGTTTCTTAATAATTGTATACTTTTCTCACATTCAGTTTTTCATTAAAAAAACCGAAAAATTTCACATCTGGTCCCATAAGAATTCCTTCAATTCAATTATAGCCCCATAGGAATATACTGGTCTCATAGCTAGCGGTTTTGGTCCCATAAGAATATTATAATCAAACATTTTCATCTCAAATTAACTTATATTACTATAAAGGAATTTTATCAATACAGGGCCTGAAAAATGGGTAATCTATCAATTCGGGGCTTGAATTATGTATACTATCGATTAGGGGCCTGGATTATGTAAAACTATCAATTTAGGGCCTGAATTTAGGCCCTAAATTGATAAAATAGGTGATAATATTTGACAAATTCAGGCCTTGGATTGATAGTTTTACATATTTCAGGCCTTGAATTGATAGAAAAAATAATTTAGACCCCTAATTGATAGTTTACCCATAATTCGGGCCTTGAATTGATAAAAGCCCTACTATAAACTACCAGATTTATATTATAAACTATGTTTCAAAATAGACATAGTCCATTTTGGTCTCATTAATGATTCAGAATATTTCGTCAACTATTAACAATTTAGATGAAAAATTCCTATGGGACTAAATCTGCCAGTTTTGGGACCTTTTTGGCATTGAGCAATTCTTACGGGACTAAATATGAAATTATCCCTTAAAAAACATAACATCCATATGTGTATAACTTTTTTAATAGTGTATACATGTTTTTTAATAATTGTATACTACATTTTTACACTTAATTTTTCATTAAAAAAATTGTGTATACATTTTTGTTCATATTTGTATAGTATATATATATATATATATATATATATATATATATATATATATATATATATATATATATATATATATATATATATATATATATATATTAATGAATAAAAATGTATATATTTTGTTAGCTAATTTTCTATTAATTTTTAAATTGAATATAAATAAAAAACTATACAATTATTTAGAAATATTTTTTTTGGTAGAAAAAATGTATTTTATTATATAATACCACACAAATACAAATTATTACTCCCTCCATCCCATAAACAAATTTACACTTTTTAATTTTGTCCGTCCCATAAACAAGTTCACACCCCCAAATAAGGAAATACACATAAATCAATAACCCCACAACACACTTTAATTTCAAAATTGTCACCCCTTTACAACTCACATAACTTACTTTATAATTTATTTCTTACTTAAAAATATCAAACTACCCCTAAAAGCAAAAAATAACTTTTTCTTAAATTTCGTATCTATAAAACCGGGAACTTGTCTTTGAGATGGAGAGTAAGAAATATAAAAACACACTATTAAACAAATTTTATATATAGATGCGTGTGTTGAATTCACAGTATATCAACTCCATAATCAAAAGTTAGTAATGCATACTATATGCATGTTTCGAATTAAAAATTCATGGCAAATATTGTGTGAGATTATCTCTTACATCACGGCGTGTGGGGGCACCTGGGGTGAGCGAACCACCTTTTTGTACATTGTCTCTTATATCATACGGATAATACTAAATTAATAAAAAATAATAATATTATTTCATGAATAATTTATAATATAAATGAAAAATGATAACATTTTATGGCAAAAGTTTGTGTGTGCTCGGGTACACGGGACCACATTCCGTGTGCCTTTAAAATTTTGTGCTAAATTATATTATACCCTTTAGTATAAAGATGTGTACCCTTTATTTTACAAGGCAAAAACTTGTGTGTGCCCAGGCACAGGAAAGCACACTCCGTGTGCCTTTAGAATTTTGTGTTAAATTGTATACCCTTTAGTATAAAGATGTGTACCCTTTAATTTTTGAAGAAAAATAAAAAATATAATGAAAAGTGTATACCCTTTAGAACAAAATGGTGTACTCTTATTAATTAAAGTGTATACACTTTAAAATAAAATAATATACTCTTATCCATAATACTAAATTCTAAAGGCGCACGCAAGCCTCACCCACATTTTATATCAAATATGATAACTATTTTAAAAAAGTATGAAATAATATGATGTGAGACCAAAATTCATATGAGGTTTAAATTTTATTTCAAATAATTATTTTAGTATAATAAGTTAGTACATGAGTAATTTTTAGTTGAACGTGCATAATTAAGATCAATTAATGATGTATTGTTATTATTATTTAAAATTAATAATCTCTCTTACTTAGGATATTATTACCCTTAATCTAATGACCAAAACAAGTAACTTAAAAACTGACATGCATACATCTGAGGCATCATAGTTGATGTTGCTCCCTCCCTTTCATCTCTTCATCTACACGCTATCCCATAAATATTTAAATATATATATAAAGTGCACGTATGCATATATCAACTTTATAATCAAAACTTAAATATGCATTTGAGCCATCATAGTTGATCTTGTGCCCTCCCTTTCATCTCTTCACCTACACACTATTCCATAAATATTTAAATATATATATATATATATAATATTATATATATATATATTTAAATATTTATGGAATAGTGTGTAGGTGAAGAGATGAAAGGGAGGGTGATACATACTTTTTTTTGAACTCTATAGTGTGATACATACTCTTATATGCATGTTTCGAATTAAATTTTTTCTTTCAAATAATTCTTTTAATATAATATAAGCTACAGGAACATTTTTTTTAAGGAAAACGTGTATAATTAAGAGCGACTTATGTGCGACTTCTATCCTTTTTTAATTAATTATCTCTTTTATTTATATGTTATTATTTTTAATTTACAAATTATTCTGAAATATTTCATTGGAATACTCACTTTTTTTCAATCAAATACTCCCTCCGTCCCCTTGAAAGATATTCGTTGATATTTTGTACGTGGATTAAGGAGTATAATAATTTAATGTATAGTAAAGTGAGAGAAATAATATTTTAATGTGTAGTGAGTAGTTGTATTAGTATTGAGTGTGGGGTCATGTGTAGTGGTTGTAGGTCACATCAATCCAAAAAGAAAAATGGATACTTTGTAATGGGACGGACCAAAATGAAAAAAATGAATACGTATCAAGGGGGCGGCAGGAGTATCATTTACTAGTTACTATTAAAATATGAGTATAAATTCTTTGGCCGCTTTAATTTAAACACCTAACTATACATGATCACCTATTTAAAGGCGTAAAAATGCATTATCATCATACGAAATACACCCAAAAACCACACAAAATCTAAGTGAATTTTACGACGATCAAGTTTTCGGTGTAACTCCTATGACCCCTTTAAAAAATCTGGATTCATATAATAAGCTATATAAACAGGTTCATAAGAGTGTTTGTGTTAAAAATTTTTTTTTTTTTTTTTGCATGTAGAGACGATTTCATATAAATAAATCATGGCATAAAATATATAGGGTTGAAAAGGGGAATTTCGATTTCAAAACTAAGAACTTTTTATAAAAGAAAAAAGTTCGATTACAAGATGTGATTATTTGATCGCGAAGATATTGTGTTTGTTGAGGGTTGACAAAGATAAATTTCCAAAAAAATATAATGGAACATTAATGGGTGAATTATCAACTAAATAATAATTATTTAAAAATAAATGGGATAAGAAACTGGGAGATATGATTCTGTAAAATAGCAGATCCATGCAGAGCTATGTTTTTTTTTTTTTTTGGCTTTCTTCCAAGGTCTGCACTTTTATAGTAAGTAAAGAGGCCTAGGGCATAGCTGAAGTGGTAGAGGGATGGTGGAAAGGTTTTCCAACTGAGCTTGGTTGCTGCAGGGTAGAGTTGCTTCATATTATTGTGATTTCATGTTCTTCTTTTTGCAAATTTGGCAACTCATTGTATACTCTCTACCATGTATTCAAGATTTGGAGCTTTTGCAAATTTTGCAAATTTGGCAACTCATTGTATACTCTCTACGTGATGTATTGCAAATTTGGCAACTCATTGTATACTCTCTACCATGATGTATTCAAGATTTGGAGCTTCATGTTATTGTGATTTCAAGCTGCAGAAGGAGCTAGATTGGCTGGTGCTTCAAGAATAATTGGTGTGGATTTGAACTCTGCACGTTTTGAAGATGGTATACAAATTTATTTATGAGAGGTGATAGCTGAGATGACTGACGGAGGAGTGGATCGCAGCGTCGAGTGCACCGGAAACATCAATGCAATGATCTCTGCATTTGAATGTGTTCATGATGTGACTAACTACTCGACACCCTATAAATACTAATCATAAGCAAAATTGATATTTTTGAAATTTGGTTGTGGCAGGGATGGGGTGCGGCGGTGTTAGTCGGCGTGCCTCACAAAGACGCGGTGTTCAAGACTCATACGATGAACGTGTTGAACGAGAGGACGCTCAAGGGTACTTTCTTCGGCAACTATAAGTCGCGCTCTAACCTTCCATCCGTCGGAGAAATGTATATGAACAAGGCAAGTTGAAATGTTCTGTCAAAATTGCAAAATTCTACAAATTTGCGAAAACTGCAAACCATAAATATCAATAAATAAGGGACCTGTAAGATTTTTGCTATCAATTCAAGGCCCGAAAGATTTTTGCATGCTAGTAGTATTTCATATAATTTAATTTTTTATGTGTATTGATTTTGGCTATTAATTTGATATAAATGTTCCCAAAGGCTTCAATATGAACATCAACCCACCCTTTGCAGATGAGTTATAGGAAAAGAATCAATTTTGTAGAAGTCATTGTACCTGTCCACTCTTTGAATGCTGCTAAAGCTTGATCCTTGCTCTTCAAGATCTTCACCCACACCTTCTTAGAATAATCATTTATGAGTATATCTGTTATTGCAGCTCTGTTTGTATCTGGGATTATCTCTCGTTCTTGAAGAGCATATGACTATTGTTGGAAATAAATCCATAAATCCTCATGAGACCCTATCATGATAAACTGAGATTCAAACTGTAACACGGAAGCGTACCTGATCCAATGAGTCTCTAGGCGGAACACGAACTCAGGATCAGTGGTTATATGGCCTTCCTCAACTAAGCCCTCCTAATTCCTTTATGGGGACCGTAGTAATCCCTCCCGATGGGGAGAATGGAAGACGATGTGCAGCTTAGTATATTGGGGACCATAACCTGGTAACCTTTATATACTACTTGACTAGACCACCCATAATCACCTAATCACGTAGTATTGGGTATCTACTCATTTGGCCCATATTAATTATTATTATAGCCCATGGACTTTTAATCTTAATTGGATCACTTTAATTAAGTCCATAAAATAATTGAATAGCTAATATAATTGTATAATAATATATTGCCCACAATTAGATTATAATGGAAATTAATAATTTCCAACAATCTCCCACTTGGGCTATATATTTTCAGTTAGCAATTATATCAAGAGTCCTTAGTTGCGCAACTTTATGTTATTCCTCTTCAAGCTATACTTAACAATCTGGTCCATCTCATATACTAATATGGAACTACCGCGGCATTCACCACATTATAAATCGTAGTTAAACCCCGACAATTATCATATCAATACACTCAATGACATAGATCAAATATGGTGAGTAGCATGAAAATTACATGTTAAATGTGATCAACATCATGTCTATTTCCAACTGGTCCAACTTTAATCCTTAGTGAGATCAATCCATAATGTAAAATATTACAAAATGAAATTACTTAAGAGAATTCACAATGAATTCAAATCTATCAACTCAATTCTGCAGAAAATCGAATTATCTAAAATCAAAGTGTCTTAAAACTTTAAAGAGCAATAAATATAGACTCCCACTGAGCTAATGTATTCTAAAATCATATAACACCCACATGAGTAGCTAGCTCATAAAATTACAGGGCGTTGAATACATGATTGGCAGATCCGTATTTAGAGTCTATCATAGTATGCTCTACCAAAATTTATCCATAAGAACACTTTCTTTAACAACCAAGAATTCTATGTCAATATGCTTGACTTATAAGAACTTTTATTGCTAATACTTTACTGCGAACTAACTGTCACAATCAACTTTATGTGACTAAACTTCGCAACCTTTATTTCATGTTTGAATGCCCCTTAGTGTGCTACTGATTCTGTTGTCATAGTTAATGAGCTAAAGTGTTTGCTTAATATTTTTACTTGTATAGCTCTCCAGACCAACAGAATATGTAGCCTGAAGTGGATCTTATATCGTATTGGCATCCAACAAACTCATAATCAGACTACTTTATGATCTCCTACTAATCTGATTATCTCTAATGTTAAAACATGTTATCCTTAGTTCTCTGTAAAGATCCATACTAGAGTAACTTAAATATCTACTTAATACACCAACAATAGAAGCCAAATTAAGTCTTGTAGAGACCTCATCATACAATAACTTCCAACAATCAAAACATATAGAATGTTTATACATTTCTTAAATTTTTAATTTAACTTTAGGGCACCTTATTGAGACTCCACTTGTCTCTCTTAGTTTAAACATTCTCCCACTGAATCACATAATTATCTACATTTGTCTCAAAACCAAATAAGACAATTAATTCATGATGATACTTGTGATTCCTTTACGGAAAAACTTACTTGAATGTATAGATGGATTTCTTTTAATTCTTAAAATCATTGAGATCATTTCAATATTACCATCAAAGAACAATTACTATACATCCATCTAATTTAATTCAATATCTAAATGTGCTATTAATGTCACGATTATCTTAAAACAATGCATTCCTTCCCTTTAGAGTATAATCCTTTATCAAGATGCAAACCTAATAATCTTGTATTGATTTATACTCATAACTTATGGCATTAACCCACTTTAAACTATTTGGACCTTACATGGCTTGCTGAACATTATTTGAATGTTCTACCATTAATTCAATAATGTCCTCTTTATTTAGGAGAAAACTACATAATTATCCGAATTGATTTTCTCCCAACTCTAGTGGTTTTTTTAGTGACATTAATTCTTGAGGTTGTTGATTTTATTATACCTTAAATATTATTGACATTGTCCCATTGATATTCTGAATTTACATAATTTCTAAAAGTTTAAGTAGGGACCGTATTGACTCCCCCTTAAAGACAATGTCTCTAATATTATTCTTCCCCCAAATCAACATCCTCACAGAATACCGTATTATCCGTCTCAAATATGATCCGATTAATTGGATCATAAACTTTTATTTTTATTCATAACCAATAAAGTAGCTTACATTTATTTGAGTCCAATTTTCTTTAGTAGATCCCAATGATCTAGCTTTGGTTGGATATCACCATATGTGAAACTCAAAGAGTTCTCACAACTACTTTGGTTAAAAATTTATTGAGACCATAAGTTGCAATCTTAAGTATTTCTCACATTAGTGACTATATGTTGTGGAGTTCAATTATGTCTTTTAACTGCACCATGCATACTGAATAATTTAATGCAGTGTATTATAAGACAATTCCACAGGCCTTTAGGAGAAAACAAAAGGTTATACTTTAGTTGTCTTTAGCAGCTTTCTTAATGGAATTTCTTGTATTGCCCTTATACTTTATTGAGATTAAGTTTGACTTATTAGTCTCATCCTTATTGTGGAAGTTAACTCATCAACTATGATTTTGTTGTTGATATAGGTTAAACTTAATTAGCAGACTTCTTGATTATACAGAGAATTAATCCAAAATGATTATCATGCTTGCACTAAACTTTATAATCTTTCAAAAAACTTTATAGTCTTTCAAAATTTAACTAAATTAGAATCATCTTGAAGATTCGAGCACAATATTAGTATCAAGTCTTTGGACAAAAAATACTAATTTAAATGATGCTCTCATGCAGTAGTCAAATACTGATAATAAAACTGTCAAGCAATAGCCTTCCTGTGGGCCGACTTATTACTCACATGTCAAACCAAATAATCATCACGTATTTACCACCACAGGTACTTGTGTATTTCTGCCAATTAATATTAATCTACCTGTGGGCCGATCAATACCCGCATGAAGATACACTCATACAACATTATTAATTAGGGACCCATCACAAGACACCTTGTGCAACATTAACCTCGTCTGTGGACAAAAATTAACTGCAGGGGTAATCTTGGTGTAATAATCAAGTATTGACAATAAGTTCTGTCAAACAAGAGTCTATCTGTGGACCGACTCATGTTCACATGAATAATCCAAATAATTATCACATACTTATTATCACATGTGTGTTATTATTCTGTCAAACTGTGCCTACCTGTGGGCCGAACACAGAACACATGAATAATTACACACCCATCTATGTAATTTCAATAAAGTCGCACTTCACACACAGAGGCTGCTGTGGCAACATGGTGCTTCGATTGACTAGATTGAAGGTTTACTAGACTAATTAAATAAATATTAAAATATTTAATTTAATTAAACGACATTTAATTGTCTTCCCAATTTAGTTTAATTTTATTCCTCTAACCAAATAGGAATATTAGATGATTCATTACCCTATAATGATGAAAGATCTCCTTTACTTAATTAGGAATTTCAAAGCCTTATTTACAATAAACTAAACTAGGCCAATATTCTTATATTTATGTGAACATAATCATGAATTGATTCAGAGATAATAATTCATATATATCAATACAATTCATACTGGAAATATTGACACTTTTTTTTTAATTTATACTGAATCCATAAAAAAACATACATATTTATATATGTATGTTTATAAATCAAAACATATTCCAACGAATACTGTCACGGATAAATACTTCCATTATTAATGAATGAACTTAATTTGAATAATTAATCGTAACCAAATATTGAATCAATAATCATATGTGCCCATAAACTAAATAGGATCGAGGTCAACGAGGCTTGTCACACATTATTAATGTTGTCGACTACATATAGAGAAAGATATGAATTCAAGGTGCTTAATAATCAATATCAATAATCTCAATTGATCTACATATTCATGCCTTTCCATTATAATAATAATCTGGCACCACAATTCCAATAGCAATTAGGAATCAACCTAAAGTCTTGCAATTCGATATAGCATTTAATGAGAATTATTCACTGAAATCAAGCCTTAATTAATTTATATAATTCACGCTTCATGAATCAATACTCGAAACCGAGCCTAATTAGAATATATGACTGTAGAACCTCAATTGATATATTGAAAATTACAGGAATTAATCATTATTAAAATTGATTCAATTTACCATAATTTAAATCAATAAAATAATCTCTCCAAGGTGACTATATCAATTACCAATATATCATTAATAACCAAAATTGGATTAAAAATTTACAAGCAATTCCAAATACTCATCCTCGGAAATAGAAGCGTATATTCATAAATATTGATATAATCGATCTCAGAGTATCATAAGTAGGGTGGCTCTGATACCACTTGTTGGAAATAAATCCATAAATCCTCATGAGACCCTATCATGATAAACTGAGATTCAAACTGTAACACGGAAGCGTACCTGATCCAATGAGTCTCTAGGCGGAACACGAACTCAGGATCAGTGGTTATATGGCCTTCCTCAACTAAGCCCTCCTAATTCCTTTATGGGGACCGTAGTAATCCCTCCCGATGGGGAGAAGGGAAGACGATGTGCAGCTTAGTATATTGGGGACCATAACCTGGTAACCTTTATATACTACTTGACTAGACCACCCATAATCACCTAATCACGTAGTATTGGATATCTACTCATTTGGCCCATATTAATTATTATTATAGCCCATGGACTTTTAATCTTAATTGGATCACTTTAATTAAGTCCATAAAATAATTGAATAGCTAATATAATTGTATAATAATATATTGCCCACAATTAGATTATAATGGAAATTAATAATTTCCAACAACTATATCTATTTTTTTTCACTTCACACATGCTATATTGTAACAACAAATTTCGTATTTATTAAAATAATAAACACAAAAGATATTACAACGAAAATCCAAGATGGATTGAATTTGAGAATTTGAGTAGACAGTCTCTAGCTATCCTCTGATTCCTCTCTTGAGTTGACTTCTTGACTCTATCAACTTTCGGAGCTGGATCTTCGGATGAAGCTTGTCCGAGCTCGGATTTGACTTGAAGCTTTAAAAAACGTTTATCCAGAGGCGTCGAGCCTTTGTTTGGATCAACCATTGATTTGAAGATTTACTGTGAAGAACGCCGTTCAATTTGGTAGAACACCGTTGACTTCACGAATATTGCTGGATGAACTTGACTTGAAGAAACGATGAATCTGAGGGGCTCCGCACCTTGATCTCAGATTGAATGATGTTTCTAAATTGATCTTCGAAGAATGACTTTGATCTTCGCAGAGATTCCAAGTTCCTTCAGAGCTTTCCAGGCTTTCAGGATTTTCAGAATGTCTGGAATGAGGACTGAAGGCCCTTATTTATAGGTAGAGAAAATAACCACTTGAGAGATATTTTCTCCTTCAAAAGATATGTTGGGCTTTAAGCCTGCTGGACTGGATACGGGCCTATTTAATTTAATTAAACCCGTAGGATTTAACCTGGGCCTAATTAATTTAACTAGGCCTGCTGGACTTGATTTGTTGGGCTTGTTGACTTGAATCAGACCCACTTGACTCGAATTGAGCCCATACAACTTGGATTAAGCCCATTTGACTTGAACTAAGCCCATTTGACTTGGATTTGGGCTCAAATAATTATATCAATTATCAATTATTTATTTATCTATCTTAGGAATTAATTTATTTAAATTCCATAATAAATAAATATTTAATCAATATTTAATATATTTTTCTTTGCATTTTTATTTATTTAGGCAATAAAATTTAATTGCCTACAAATGCCCCCTGCATTTTGTTCATTGAAATTTACTATTGAAGTGGACAAATTGCAATACATATACACACTTTCCTTTTTCCCTGGCATAAGCGTCAATGCTTCTAAATAATTTCAAAATAAAGCTCCTTCCATACTCCATAATAACAACATACCCTGCCATGTATTATTTCATCAGTTTCAACTTATCAGGCCCAACAAACGTTTATGGGCTTGGGCTATTTAGAGATAATGGTTAATTCCTCATGCAGCTCGACCATCTCAATTCACCCCATCTGAATAAACTTGAATCCCAAGTAATGTGATGACATTAGCTATTTTCTTGGCAGCGTACATATCTCAATATCTCAACTCCAATAAATAAAAGAAATATTCTCCAAAGATATACAAGTACCCAGATACTCACGGGATCCTCATACATATCCTATTATCCACAGGAGATTTCCCAAACTATATAAGGAGACTCCATGGTCTTCAAATCTTCACTGCCAACAACAAGTGAAAAGCATTCGAAAGTAATTTTCATACCTTTTCTACTTCTCTTCCTTGTCCATGCACATGGTTTATAATCCATCCACCTCAGATTCTTATGGATTCTTTTCCCTTCTGCAGGTGGAGAGCTTCGAGTAGGTAATACCAACGATCAACAACTCGCTGAGCGACTTACTTCACAAGGTAATCAATCCTCTTGCTATATTATCATACCCCTGCTCTTTTCCCTTCTTTCTTTTACTCTTGCACATATGTGTTTCCTTGCCTGTCTCTTTATCTCTGTATATATCCCTTTCTTGCTTGATTACGAACTTGTCATCGTCCCATCACCGCTTCATCACCGCGCTATTCGCAATCCTCGACGAGGGATCGGCGACGCTTATCACCGCTTCATCACCACGCTGCTCGCAATCCTCGACGAGGGATTGCAGCGGCGCTTATCACCGCTTCATCACCACGCTGCTCGCAATCCTCGACGATGGACTGCAGCGGCTCTTCCAATGGCGTCGGCAGCACGCCATCCTCGACGAGGGATCGGCGGCGCTTATCACCGCTTCATCACCACGCTGCTCGCAATCCTCGATGAGGGATTGCAGCGGCTCTTCCAATGGCGTCGGCAGCACGCCATCCTCGACGAGGGATCGGCGGCGCTTATCACCGCTTCATCACCACGCTGCTCGCAATCCTCGATGAGGGATTGCGGCGGCGCTTCCAACGGCTGCTGCAGGCTTGATGAAGAGGCGACGGTGTAGTGTTTTATCACCGCTTTATCACCACACTGTTCGTTCGACGCAATCCTCGACGAGGGGTTGCGGCGGCTGTTCGCTGCAGGCTTGGGCGAGAAGGCGGTGTTCGGCGTGCCAAGTGGCAGTGACGCTATTGGCTGTCAACTAGATTGCCGTCGCGGCGGATCTGGTGCTAAAAATTGCTCGAGGGGAGACTGTAATCTGATTCCATCGGATTGAATAGCCATGGCCTCTTGCTTTAGTTGGGTACTCAAACTGCAACGATCGATGATGCGTCGTCGCAACCGAAATTAGAGATGGGAGTGTGCGACTGGAGCAATTCATTCCGAGCAACAACACGCGATGACAATACATCGATCGTCGGTGGCGGTGAGTCGACAGGCTCCGATGGCTGGAGGCCTGGTCCCGGCGGCTGCTTACTGTGGGATGGCGGATGCGGCGACGCGCACGGGCGGCGGTAATTGAAGCCCGGCTCCGACGGCTGCTTGTTGTAGAATCGGCGGACGCCGACGAAGGATGGGGTGGTAGCGGCTGTAGGCTGTGCACCGGTGGACTTCAGCGATGGGACAGCGATGACGTTTGTCCCTGGCGGCGTCAATTCGCGTGTTCCCGGCGGCTACCACTTGCCTCCGGCGGCAGAGAAACGCCCAGGGCGGCGGTGCTGTTCGCTTTTGGCGGCGACATCGCGGGCTTCGGCGGCTGACAGCGGCCCTCGTCGACTCTCCACAGCGAGACTTGGCGGCGATAACTGACGGCAATAGCACCAACGGGCGATCGGCGATAGCTCTCCTCTTCGAAACCCAATCTCACATCCGCTGGGGCGAAATCTTGATGTTTGACTCACAAAATCAATTTTGACCTCAAATTGGGCTCCTTTAATCCAATTTAACTCCTCTTCTATAAAAACTTTGGGCCTTGTAAATGCCAATCCCTAATTTTGGGCCTCTATGCAAATTTTTTTTTTTTTTTTTGATTTGGGCCTCTTATATAAACTATACCCACATCAAATTCAAAATCCATGACCTTGGTTTTCTTTTTCCCAACTAAATCTAACTCATGCTTTAAATTTAAAACAATTAAATCTAAACATGAATTAATTTAGTTGATCACCTTGATATTTTAAACTTCGCCCTACAATGGATTTAACTTACAACTCTGAATTTTAATAATTAATTGATCCCATGAATTTTATTTCGGGTTCTTTTAATTATTAAAATCCATAAATTTAAATTATTTCCAAGCCATACTCATATTCTCTAATACTCCTTTTATTTCTTTTTTTCTGCAGCCAATCTCAACTTCAGAATGGTTAAGTTTAAAAGTCATACAACAGATTCCAAGGAGCGCCAATTACTGATCCTTGATACTCAGCGTCCACTATCAGACATAGTAACTCGTCTTCCCATCGAAAGACCTCTCATGGGTCAACTTATAGAGAAACTAACTCAAGAGGATAACGTCTTCAACTTAACGACGTGGACCAGAGACATGGAGTTGGATGAAATTGGAGTCGTAGTTTTGAGATCGGCTAATCACACCAAGGAGAAGCTAAAAACTGGCCCTTTGCCCACACTAGGACGTCAAATAATTGAAGGTAATGCGGCGTGGGGCGACTCAGTGAATTTTCTCGGGGAATTTCATTACATCCCAGGGTATTGGGAATGGACCGAGGCTGTCTTAAGCAGATATCGCTCTATTCTTGAGAAAACAATGCTTTATGACCCTATCTTTGCATCCCTATTCACATATGACTGCAATCTTGAGATCATCAAAGCTTTCTGCGAGGCGTGGTGTCCTACCACTAACACCTTACTTACTTCCTTTGGAGAAATATCGATTTCTCTATGGGATTTGTATAACTGGGTGGGATTGCCGCTAGCTGGTCACTTATACGAAGAAGTTGTGCCTGACCAGCCAGAACTTTTGAATGAGCATGACGCCACAGGATTACGCATCCCACCTAGTTGTCAACACTTATTTCATGCTTACCATAGACTCCGTAGTCGTGATGGTACTGACTCTATTTCACTTTCTCAATGGGTGAGCTTTTGGTCTCGTAGAACTACAAAGCATAAGCAACCCCCTCCACGTGCAGAAAGTAAGAGGAAAATACGCCTTAAGAGTACGCATAACCCCAAGGGCATTATTGACGACTGCAAGAAATGGACTTCCATAGAGATGGCCCCTTTTAAAATGCTTCATGTCGATGCCAAAGAACAAGAGGAAACATACCTAGCTGCCCATTTAGCTTGCTGGCTTTGCCCCTTTGTACTTCCTAACGACGAAGTAAACATGATACGTCCTGGTACCTTCAAGGTAGCAAGCTTGATGGCTGCGGGAAAATCAGTTTGCCTTGCTGTCCCAGTTCTGACAAGCATCTACCGAGGTTTGAATGGAATCTCTAATGAACTCAGACCCTCTGAAGTAAAGTCAACATTCCCTGTACACTTCATTTACACTTGGCTGGCTCATTACTTCCAAACTCATCACCCGAGCCCCCACGGATTAAAAGTACCTTCAATGGTAACCTATTCAGGTGAGAATGGAGCAAAATTCTTTGGTTCGATTGGTGCTCGCAAGAAGATTCAAAATGGAAACAAAACCTCGTTGTCCTGCAACGTTCTCCCAACAACAGACCCCATGTGGTATACTGACCATGACAAGGCATCTTGGCGTAATTGGGCCTACTTCATTGCTATTCGTACCAATTATCTCACTTTGCGACAGAATGGAAGCTTTCTTATTGAACCCTACAGCCCACATCGGTTTAGCCGTCAATTTGGTTTTTATCAAGATACTCCGGGAAGAATGAAAACAGACACTCGAGAAACCACCTTGGAGCGAGGGCTTCAGTATTGGAGGCAATGCACATTACGTAATTCTCAATCTACAGCAACTTTTCCATGTGCCCCTTCGGAATTTAAAAACTTCTGCTCATCAGAATACGAACAGTGGCTATCTCAGATTCATGGCACTTACTTCTTGGATAACATGTTGAACCTAGTTGAGACTGCTTCAAACCAGAATGTGGAAGAAGAAGTCGACATCATCAATAATTCAAATAACGCCAAGGCTGAGGAAGCTATACCGCTAGAGGCACCGCCCCTTCGAAAGGTGATTGCAGGGAGATCTAATGGAGTAGGAAAAAGAAAGAGCGATCTCTCTCATTCCAATGGGAGTACAACAGACCACAATCCTAAGCGGGTCAAGAAAGTCAAATCTCCGGTGCTTATCCCGGCAACTAAAGCTGAGGTTTTAATCCCTTTTGATCATAACTTATGTACCTCCAT
Source organism: Pogostemon cablin (assembly GCA_023678885.1). Lineage (NCBI taxonomy): Eukaryota > Viridiplantae > Streptophyta > Magnoliopsida > Lamiales > Lamiaceae > Pogostemon > Pogostemon cablin. Next base: position 5,536,461 of record CM042983.1, read on the forward strand.
ACTTGTACCCCTTTTTTTACCATCCCTTTTTCTTTTTTTTTTGTAGTACATGCGTACTGTATTTGGCTCTGATTATGATGACTTTGAAGAAGAAGAATCAGCTTCTGTTGCGGCCCCTGAAGACTTAATTGATGATAGTCTCTTGGATCACACTTCTCCTATCATAACTGAATCTCGCCTGCCCATTGCTGTGGTCCAAGCTCCGGACATTATAGAATTTATCTTTGATAAGGAGATTACGGATGCTAGGAAATTAGTTAATTTGGCAGTGTGGAAACGCTTTCAAGAGAAGCTAAAAAGAACTCCTGTCAACTCACTATCTGCTATGAGGAATGAGGGTCTTAAGATGGTGGACAACTTCAAAGGTGCTCAAGGGATTGATGGATCTGCTCTCGAACAATCATTCACTTTCTTACTTTCTAAGGCCGATGCATATGACGCCGTGAAGATAAAACTTGCTGATGGGATGACCAAGAAAGACGTTGAAAAGCATCTAACCGACGCAAGGAACCGTGCTCATGAATACAAAGACCAAGAGGCTACCGAGGCCAAGCAATTGCAAGAATCCGAAATTAGGTTGAAGCAAGTTGAAACAGAGATCGAAATTTTGTTGAAGGAGAAGAAAACCGTGTCACAAACAATTGAACGTCTTCGCCAATCCGTTCAAAGTGCAAAGCTGGGAGCTCAAACTGCTGCAAGGAACATTAGTGTACTGAAGAAAACACCCATCTTAGAAGACTCCATTGCTGACGAATTGAAGAGCGTTACACAAGCTTTGACAGCCGCTCGAGAGGAGCTATCTACTATGGACATTTTCCACTAGCTTCATTTGGAGTATCTCATTTCAATGCCCCCACTTTGTTCTGACTGCTTAATGACATCATCAATAAAGTTCATTTTTTTTTTCTACTTCTTCTCATTTATCATTACATTGCATCTTTACTCTACTTTTTCTTCATGCTTACTTACACTGCTTTCATATCTCAATTTATTGCTTGCCTCACAAACTTGATAGACCAAAGACATGACTGAACTTAGCAAAGTACTAAGCTGCCTACGTACCTCTTCGCAGAGTATCAAGTCATTACGTAGTTCAAAGGAACATGATTTGATTTGAATGGGGGGGTGTCGTGCACAGTTTATACTCATGCGGGCCAGGAGTGACTATTCTTTAACCACTTTAGACAAAGTAGGATATTTAATGCTTTAACCACTTAAAATATCTGAGTGGGGTGAATTAATAGTTTAACCACATATAATTACCTTTGGTGGGTGTTGTGCACAGTTTATACTCATGTGGACCAGGAGTTCGTCGTACACAGTTTATACTCATGCGGACCAGGAGTAACATGCAGTTTAGGCTCGTGCGTCACGGAGCATTCCTTGGATTTGACTGGATTACGCATAGTAGCGTTTCAGGAATTTTCCATTTATGGGGCCGATTCCTACGCCATCTTCAGATATCAACTTGTACGCACCATTTGTATACACTTCTTTCACAACATGTGGACCATCCCACTTGGGTAAGAATTTATTTCCAACTCGGTGAGTGATGACAATAGGCCTTCTTACAATAAGGACTAAGTCTCCGACTTGAAAAGAACGTATCTTTACTTTTTTGTTAAACGTTCTGGAGAGGCGAGCTTGATAGCACTCAAGTCTTTGTTGTGCTTCTAACCTCTTCTCATCAAGTGCCTCTAATTCTTCGAGATGCAGTCGTGCGTTCTCTTCTTCAGTTAAACCTTCTTGTATGGCTATTCTCAAAGATGGTATTTGCTTCTCCAGAGGCACCACAGCTTCAACCCCATATACAAGAGAGTACGGAGTAGCTTGAGTAGGCGTTCTATAAGTAGTTCGATACGCCCATAAAGCTTCATGAATCCTTTCATGCCAGTCTCGCTTTGACTTGGAGACCACCTTTTTTAACAGATTACACAGTGTTTTGTTGAAGGCTTCGGCAAGCCCATTAGCTGCTGCATTATACATAAAAGATTTTCTTTGCTTGAAGTCAAACTTCTCACAAAGCTTATCAATCAAAGAGTTACTGAATGGCCTCCCATTGTCTGTGATAATGTATCGAGGCACTCCATATCTATATATGATATTAATGCGGATGAAATCAGCCACATTTTCTTTCTTCACTTCTCTCAAGGGTACAACTTCCGCCCACTTGGAAAAGTAATCAGTGGCAGCCAGGATATAAAGATGGCCTCCAGAAGACTTCGTTAATGGCCCCACCACATCTAAACCCCATGCATCAAATGACCACGAAGAAACTGTTGGATGTAATGGTTCGGGAGGCTGATGAATGAGATTTGCATAAAACTGGCATGGCTGACATTTTTGCGCATAATCTATGCAATCCTTCACCATAGAAGGCCAGTAATATCCCATCCTCTTGATTCTGAAATGTAACTTGGGTCCAGACTGATGGGCGCCACATATTCCAGAATGAGCTTCCTCCATAGCTTGAAGAGCTTCTTCATCACTTAAACATCTTAAGAGAATACCATCAAACGATCTTCTATAGAGTGAATCTTTGTAGTAGAAGAATCGTGGTGCTCTACGTGGGACATCAACCTTTAGGTGCGGATCATTAGGAAGCTTATCATTCTTCAAGTAATCCACGAACGGTTGACGCCAATCTTCTTTCTCAATATCAAATACCTCTATGGCGCAATACTCAACTTCTTCACCATCTTCATCTTCGAAGAAGGGAGGTACCACCCAACTTTTGCAGATTGGTACTTGAACAAGTGCTTCGGGCATTGCTATGGTTGATGCTAGCTTTGCCAAAGCATCGGCTTGCTTGTTCTTGCTCCTTGGTAAATGTTCAATCTCTACGTCTCCAAGCCAATTCATAAGCCTCTGAGCATAGTTATAATACGGAAGTAATTCAGCTTTCCTAACCTCATATAAGCCAAGCAGCTGGTTGATTATTAACAACGAATCTCCATATACCCTAAGGTGTCGCTGCTTTACATCCACTGCCATCTCCAAACCAAGTATAAGAGCTTGATATTCAGCTACATTGTTAGAGAAATTTTCAGTTAGACTGAACGAATATGGCAGAACTCCTCCATCTGAGGTTACAAATACTACTCCTGCGCCGGCTCCTTCTCTGTGAGCAGCTCCATTGAAATACATCTTCCAAGGAGGAGTGATTTCAATAGCCAATATATCTTCATCGGGAAAATCATCAGATAATTCCCATTCGGCAGGCATGGGATGATCAACCAAGAAATCTGCCAGCACTTGCCCTTTCACCGCTTTTTGAGGGACATAGATAATTTCAAATTGCTGCAATTGGAGATACCACCTTGCGAGCCTATCAGAGAGCACTGGCTTTGACATTACGAACTTTAATGGGTTGGCCTTAGAGACCAAGTAAACAGTATGAGCTTGAAAGTAATGCCTTAACTTCTGAATCGCAAATATGAGAGCAAGACAGAGCTTCTCAATCGGTGAGTACTTTAACTCATTTGGAGTCATTGTTCTACTCAAGTAGTACAATGCACACTCATTTCCTTCATCATTATTTTGTGCAAGTAAGGCTCCAACTGATTTTTCTTGAGCAGATATGTAAAGAATTAATGGACGTCCGACTATTGGAGCAACCAACACTGGCGGCTTCATCAAATATGCTTTAATGCTGTTAAATGCATTAGTGCAAGCTTCATCCCATTCAAATGGGCTGCCTTTTTCATAAGATGGCTAAATGGTTGGCATCGGCCGGCCAAATTTGCTATGAATCTTCTTAAGTACGCCAGCTTACCTTGCAAACTCTTGAGCTCATGTATGTTTCGGGGTACCTGCATCTTCATTATCGCATCAATCTTTGCTTTGTCAATCTCAATGCCACGATGTCGGACAATGAATCCAAGGAACTTACCAGAAGAGACTCCGAATGCGCACTTAAGCGGGTTCATCTTGAGTTGAAATTTCCTGAGACGCTCAAATATTTGCCTTAGATCCTTAAGATGATCCTTTTTCTTCTTTGATTTCACTACAATGTCATCCACATAACATTCGACATTCTTATAAAGCATGTCGTCAAATATCTTTTGCATAGCTCGTTGATACGTAGCGCCAGCATTCCTCAAGCCAAACGGCATAACATTATAGCAGTATATTCCTTTAGGAGTGCGGAAGGCTGTTTTCTCTTGATCTTCCGGAGCTAGGCTAATTTGATTGTAACCAGATGATCCATCCATAAATGAAAGCACTTCATGCCCGGTCGTTGCATCAATCATAAGTTCTGTGATTGGTAGTGGAAAATCATCTTTTGGGCATGCCAAGTTCAAGTCACGGAAGTCAACACACACTCTAAGCTGCCCATTTGTCTTCCTTACTGGCACAATGTTAGAGAGCCAAGTGGGATACTTGACTTCTCGTATCTTTCCCGTTTCAAGGAGCTTATTAACCTCAGCTTCAATCAATGGAACCAGCTCTGGTCGAAATCGACGCTGCATCTGCTTAACTGGCTTGACTCCTTTCTTTACTGCTAGATGATGAACTGCCACTTTTGGATCTAATCCGGGCATCTCCTTGAATGACCATGCAAACACGTCTCTAAACTCTTGAAGAAGCTCAATGTAAGCCTTTTCCTCCTCAGATGTTAACAAAGCACTTATATAGGTTGGACGCGGATCATTAGCATCACCTAAATTAATCTCCTTCAATTGATCAACAGTAGATTTAATACCCTCCTCAAATTCTGGGGGAGCATCATCGGCATCTTCCTCTTCAGTTGAGGTTTCTTCTTGTATAGTGACATGATTTACTGCAGCAACATCCTCCAGAAATTCTTGTCTTTGAAACTGTGGATTAGATCCAACTTGTTCATTCTCTCCCACTTTAACAATGCTCCCCACTTCATAGCCATCTATCCTCATCTCGACGATCTTGCTTTGTAGATCTCTTTCTGCACTTTGTAGATCTGTTTGCATGATGATGGAATGAACAACATCTGATGAGCCTACACTTTCACGATCATCTTCTTCACTTCGGGTGAAGATTATTGTTCGTTTCTTAGCTTTCAACATTGTGCCACATGATATAGTCAGGAAATGTCGTCTTTTCATGCGAGATGGGATCCGACTATGTATCTTTGGGAAACTTGGGAACTTAGTAGTCCTTTTAGCTCCAGCTGGTTTGAGTCTCTCGAATACTGAGATTCTTTCTGTCTTTCTATCTTCCTCATGAGACTCCTCTTCTTCAGAGAGAATTTCATCTTCAGTGATGTAGTTTGTGTTTGCCCTCTTTATCGCAATGCGAACAGGTTTTTGCGGAACATATCCTATACCTGTTCTAGTATACTTGGAAGTACGGCCATTACTCTTTAATTTATCTTGGGTGGTTCTACTAGGAGTCTTATGAGACAGTTCATTTGCCGCACCTTTTTCTTGAGGGTCATAACCAGCTTTCACAAGAAGTTTGTAAGCTTGTGGGCTATACGATTTGGAAACCGCCGCCTCAAATACATCTCCGTGCTCAGTTTTAGCCGCTTGAGTTGGGCGAGTGAATCCTTTGAGTGGAGGGGGAGAGGGCTTCTCAATGTCAACCTTAGTCAGGGGTAGTGTCAACCCTTCTACAGTTTTGATCAACTGTTTACTTTCATTAGACTGTATGGATGAAACATCATCTGCATTCTCTTTTTCTTGTTTATCATCACCTTTATCTTGTGATGAAGTTCCTTCTTGCTTATCGGCCTTGATACTTTTCAGAAAATATCTAGCGTCTGCGAAGTATGACTCTGCTTCTGTAAATGGTTTTTCATCACCGAGTACCTTCTTTATGTTACCTCCATCGCAGTATTTGAAGCACTGATGCAGCGTAGAAGGAATCACTCCATTTTCATGCAACCATGGGCGCCCCAAGAGCATGTTATATGATGTTTTAGCATCAATGACATGAAACAGAACTGTTGAGGCCATCTCATCTATTATTAAGCTCATGACTATCGTACCAAGTGTTCTCTGGCCCTCTTGATTGAACCCGTGAATCGTCAGTCGGCTACTGCCAAGTTCATCTGTTGAAATCCCTAACATTTTCAATGTCATTAGAGGTAGGATATTGACCGCTGAACCTCCATCAATCAGTATTCGATTCACCCTTTGCTCTTGAGTGCAACCAGCTACGAACAAGGGTCAGTTGTGAGATTGTGAACCGAGCAGTAAGTCTTCCTCAGTGAAGGTAATCTTCATAGCATGGGCCTTACTTTCAACTTTAGGCACAACAGCTTCGCCTGCCATATGGCATGAATAATTATTTCCACCGTCTGCAGAAGTAGAGTTTGCAGTTGCATCTTCATCTAGAAAGATCTTCCCTTGCTCAACCAATCGCATAACTTTGTCTTTAAAGACAAAGCAATCTTTGATAGAATGTCCCACCAGTCTATGATACTTGCAGTATTTCGGATTGTCCGTTTGTCCCGCTTCCTCTGGTCGCTTCATTTCAGGAAGCTCGATAAGTTTATCTTTGAGCAGATCATCGAGTATGCCTGGGACATCCGAATCAAGGAATGGGTACTTCCTTTCTTGCATTTCTTTCAAGGTCAATCTTCTTTGCCCCCTTTCTTGGGACTCATTCTTCACTTTATCATCTTTTTCATTCTCATTCCTTCGGAACTTGACAGTTGATGCATTTGTTGCCATAGACCCTTTTTCGGAAGATTTGTTGTAGGGTTTGCCCCCTTTTCTTGCCTCTTGCTTTTCTTTATACTTGTAGGATCCAGGAATCGGTGGTTCTACAACTCCACTTATCCCCATACTTAGCTCCATGTCGTGAGCTCTTGTGGCCAAGTCTTCAAAGGTTTTAGGCTTAATCCCTTGAAGTATGTAACGAAGGTTCCATTGCATTCCTGCTGTGCACATCTCAATGCCAGAAACTTCAGACAATCGATCTTTACAGTTTAGGCTCAAATTTCTCCATCGATTAATGTACTCAATTACTGGCTCTTCTTTTAACTGACGGGTGTTCGTCAACTCTATCATGCTAACCGTCCTCCTAGTACTATAGAAACGGTTAAGGAATTGATATTCCATCTGATCCCAACTGTCTATAGAATCAGCCTCCAAGTCGGTGTACCATTCAAAAGCATTTCCCTTCAGAGAGCGAACGAATTGTCTCACCATATGATCTCCGTGAGTGCCAGCATCATTGCACGTTTCTATGAAATGTGCTATATGTTGCCTTGGATTACCTTTGCCATCAAACTGTTGGAACTTGGGGGGTTGATAGTTAGATGACATCCTTAAGTTGCCAACCCTCCTAGTATAAGGCTTAGCATAAGCGAATGAAGGTTTAGAGCTCTCTTCGAATTGGTCCTTCATTGTGCCAAGTATAATGCTTTTTAACTGGCTGATAGGAACCATTCCATCATGGGAGATGTTCAATTCTTCTTCAATCACCCTTTTCCCCATCGTCTGACGCTTCGCAGACTCATCTACTTCATTTTCAGCATCTTCTTCTTGCTTTTCGTTCGCATGGCTAGTTTCAGCACCAGCCATTTTCTCCATCAGTTTGAAAATCAAAGTATTTTGTTCTTGGTTCTGTTTGGCAAGTGCAGCAACGGATTCAGTTAAGCTTGCCAACTGTTCTTCGACAGACGAAGTGTTTATTGCCATTGTCGAGGCTATGGATGAATCAGACGATGAGCTTTCTTCAAGTATAGGGGTTGAGTTAACTGAGTCGTTTTCCTCATCTTTATTATCGTATGGTATCACTCCAGAGGTAACTCCAACTGAAGAATTTATCTCTGAAGAGGCTTCAGGTCGTGCCATCTTTGACATGCTTCTAGTTGTCACATTAACGTCTTCCACTTGTAATTCTGAAGACTTGAAGACAGAAGCTGATCTGTTGACTTTGACTCTTAGCGGAACCATCTTACTTTGCTCGAAGAGGAGATGAGAGGTAGAAACGGTCCCACTGGGCGTGCCAAAATTTGTAACAACAAATTTCGTATTTATTAAAATAATAAACACAAAAGATATTAAAACGAAAATCCAAGATGGATTGAATTTGAGAATTTGAGTAGACAGTCTCTAGCTATCCTCTGATTCCTCTCTTGAGTTGACTTCTTGACTCTATCAACTTTCGGAGCTGGATCTTCGGATGAAGCTTGTCCGAGCTCGGATTTGACTTGAAGCTTTAAAAAACGTTTATCCAGAGGCGTCGAGCCTTTGTTTGGATCAACCGTTGATTTGAAGATTTACTGTGAAGAACGCCGTTCAATTTGGTAGAACACCGTTGACTTCACGAATATTGCTGGATGAACTTGACTTGAAGAAACGATGAATTTGAGGGGCTCCGCACCTTGATCTCAGATTGAATGATGTTTCTAAATTGATCTTCGAAGAATGACTTTGATCTTCGCAGAGATTCCAAGTTCCTTCAGAGCTTTCCAGGCTTTCAGGATTTTCAGAATGTCTGGAATGAGGACTGAAGGCCCTTATTTATAGGTAGAGAAAATAACCACTTGAGAGATATTTTCTCCTTCAAAAGATATGTTGGGCTTTAAGCCTGCTGGACTGGATACGGGCCTATTTAATTTAATTAAACCCGTAGGATTTAACCTGGGCCTAATTAATTTAACTAGGCCTGCTGGACTTGATTTGTTGGGCTTGTTGACTTGAATCAGACCCACTTGACTCGAATTAAGCCCATACAACTTGGATTAAGCCCATTTGACTTGAACTAAGCCCATTTGACTTGGATTTGGGCTCAAATAATTATATCAATTATCAATTATTTATTTATCTATCTTAGGAATTAATTTATTTAAATTCCATAATAAATAAATATTTAATCAATATTTAATATATTTTTCTTTGCATTTTTATTTATTTAGGCAATAAAATTTAATTGCCTACAATACACGCTTCATAATTTTTAAGATTGAGGAGAAACAGAAACAGGTAATGGACTAAATGGAGAGAGAACAGAGAGTATGTTGAGAAGTGGGAGTTTTGCGTGCAAGTGCTGTGGTGCCGCCTAATGTCACAAATGGTTACAGAGGAATAAAATATATACTATATTTTATACAAAGTTTATTTCCAATTTATTTTCCACGTCATCCACGTTCTTTATCTTTAAGATTTGAGAATGGTGTGTTGAATATTCTTGCTCTCTTAATTATCTCCTTCAACTTAATATTTATGGATTTTTGTTAAGATTTTTTATTTTTAATTTATTTAATATTTTATTATTCTAAAAATATTTATAAAATTAAAAACGAAAAGTTGTGGAAAATTTAATTTTTTTTATTTAATACAACTTCTTACTCAAAAATTATTTTGTTATTTGTAATAATTTATCTACAATATAGTTTAATTAGATAAATATAATTATACTTATATTTGAATTAAAATAGTGGGCTGGTGGGCTTTGTTGAAACGTCTACTACAATACATTTCCATTGCATTATACACTCAGTAATAAAACAAGATAAATTTCCAAAAAATATAATGGAACATAAATTGGTGAATTATCAACTGGTGAAATTTATTTAGTACTGAGAAATGAATCAATAAAAGGTTTTCAGAATTTGGGGAGATATGATTCTCGAACGAAGCAAATAATAATGAGCGAAAATGGATTCCATACATAGCGAGTGATTACTTTTGCTGCTTGGAAAACAGTAAGGTGTGCACTGTTATAGAATTTAAAGGAGACAATAAACCTAAATAATTGTAATGCGTACCCTAATTACAAACAGCAAAAACTTGTGGGTTTCGAGGCACGCCGTGCGCTCATACCCTTTAGTATTAAACTGTATATCTTTTAATATAAAGACGTGTATCCTTTATCTTCTGAAAAAAATAAAAAATATTAATAAAAAGTATATACCTTTTAGAACAAAATGTTGTGTCCTTATTAATTAAAATGTATACTTTTAGAATAAAATAATATACCCTTGCACATGTGCACTGGCACAAGAGACCAACTCATTACAAACAGTACCACAATCCTCATGCATTTACATATACCATCAAATTAAAAACAATAAAACTGTTCATTTCGATATTACTAACATTTTATTCAACTATCTTTGTCTCTACCTTATTACATTATTTATATTGTTAATTTTAATAATAAATTATACTATATGTATTGCTAAAATTAAAGGGGATCGTAAACTTGGTTAATATAAGTATAACTTAAATAATTTTTATTTAGAAGAGTAATAATTCATATTTATAAAGAGTAATAGATAAATAGGGTGTGCAAGAATTTAAAAAGTATTTTTTTCGTTTAAAAGACTAATAATTTATCTATCTAAAGAGTATATTTTCATGTAAAGGTAAAAATAAGGTTCTTGTGTGATCTTGGTTCGCTATATATATATATATATATATATATATATATATATATATATATATATATATATATATATATATATATACTTCATCAGTCCATTTAAAGAGGATATTTTTTTTATTTTGGGCGTCCCACCCAAAGAGTCCCCTTTCCTTTTTTACATATATGGGAACCCACACACACCCACTAATACAATTAAAATATGGTACCCACACACCCACTAATACGACTACCCACTATCAACTACACATTAAATAATAATACTTCTTAATTTACGTGCATAAAAGCAAAAGACTCTTTTAATGAGGATGGAGGGAATATATATATATATATATATATATATATATATATATATATATATACTCCTAATTTTAAAAAAATGCAAAGCATTACTTATTCATGGTATGGTATTTAAAACTTAAAAAATTATTTATTAACTATATTAATTATAGTTATATTTGAATTCATAATTTGGGAATAAACTTTCTATAAAATATATATTCCATACTTTACTCCTCTCTAAACATTAAATCCCATTTTAGAGTAAAATTCAAATAAGTAGGATAATTTATAAGAAGTGTATTGTGATTTATAGTTTACTCACCCCATACTATTATTTTTAAATAAGGAATTACGGAAATGATATTAAGTTTAGGATTTAGGATCAGACAAATGGGAAAATGTGTCCTAACAAAATTCCTTCAGTTCAATTTTAGACTCGTAGAAATTCACTGGTCTCATAGCTAGCGGTTTTGGTCCCATAAGAATTTTATAATCATAATTTTTCGAAAATTTTCATCCCAAATTAATTTATATTATTATAAACTACCAGATTTATATTATTTTCTGTCTTTCAACACAGACATAGTTCATTATGACAATTTCCCTATGTTTTCTTTCTCAATAAGCATTGTATTAGTTTTCTTTGGGTATTATTTTTACAAATTATGAAATCAAATCTATAAGTTGTCATTTGATCTTGCTAACGGTTCAGAATATTTCGTTAACTATTAACAGATTTTGATGAAAAATTCTTATGAAACTAAATCTACCAATTTTGAAATCTTTTTGGTATTGAGCAATTTTTACGGGACCAAAATTGTAATTCTTCCATGAAACCACAGACACGTACCCACTCAGCCTCCTTCTTCTGCAAACAACTCCCACTTCCCTCCATTTAGTTTCTTCTCCCACTTAGAGTAGAGTTCTTTTCTGTCTAATTTTCTCTAACAACTATGAAGTTCCTCTCTCTTCTCCGTGCGCCGCCCATCGTAGCACCAAGGTAAGCACATGATATGAGACATTACATTTACCAATTGAAAAATGTATTTGTTGCAGGGTTTAGTTGGAATAAAAATTAAAGTGTATGTATAGTTTCAACGTAGTGTATTTAGTAGTTAATATAATTTCTTAATTAAATATGTGCAAGATTACTATTGTATTTAAGGTGAAATGGAGACGTGGGATTTTCCTCGTTTGGTTTTCTATTTAAGGACTCGTGAATTGTGATGGCTCACAAATATTTTGTGAGAAAGTCTAAATCTAATTTAATGGACATCACTCAAGGTTTCATGCATGTAATTTCATTGGATATATAATTAATTGAAACTTTAAAATTTTCAACAAATTTATTTTTTTGTTGATTTTTTTTTTTGAATTTGATAATTTTCTTGTAGTGTTTTTATTTAAAATGTTATCACTTTTCACTTGTGTTATAAATATATTATTATTCTTGAAACAATTTATTTGAACAATCACTTTTCGTCAATCAAATACTTCAGGATAAAATTTGACAACATACCCCCAGATTTGATGGACTTAGAAAATTGTAACTTTTAGCATGATGAAAGCCACTTCAATTAATTATTATTCTCACAAATCACGTGTAATATATGTTCCCCTTTTCAAATTTCATCAAAATAGTATATCACAACTTATTATTTGTAGTAACATACTATTCATGAGATGGCTTGACTTTTTATCACGGTATGTTTATTTTACTTTATATATCACACATTCAATAACAATACTCTAAAGAGATTTTCAAAATAACTTAATATGTTACTTCTATCTTTAAATCAAAAGATGAGTGCAAATAGGTGAAGTAACCTTTAAAATCTACTACTACAATTTGAAAGATAAAACTTGTGTGTCCTATATGCATAGTCCATTCAAATTCTATGTTCTTAGAAATTTGTATTCTTTAATATTAAGTATTGTACTTCTTCATATAAAAAAGTTGTATTCTTTATGTTAGAAGTTGGAGTGTAAAACGTGATCATGATCTCATGCAAACGATGCATCATGTTGGCTAGAAGAGTATGTGACAAATGCATACGTATTTCTTGAAGTTTATACGTTGGATAAGTTCATACACTAGCTGCATGACAGCATAATGGATGATAGGGTTTGTTGAGAGGTTGTTGATCGGTTGAAGGTTGTTAGGGGCTGATTCTAGAAGTCTTGAGGGAGTTAGTCGGTTAAGAATGTTGTTAGGGAAGAGCTGATGTGTACAAGCCTCATTGGAAGGTGAGGGGCATCGGTTGAGCAGCTGAAACAGGCCAACTCCACCTGATATATAAGCAGCAAGCTTGCTGCTATGAATGTGATGATCAATTCAGTTTCAACACACGTTTAAGTTCTCCTTCTTCTGCAAGTTTTGAGTAGTTGATCCATTAGTGATCAGTTCAAGTAGTTTATCTTCATCTTCAAGTGTAATAGTCCATCAATGAAAGAGTGCTCAATTTCTTTTTGAAAGTGGATGTAGATCACCTTGATCGAACCACTATAAACCTTGTGTGTTTATTCTTCATTTCATACCGTTTTTGTGTTGTTTATCTTCCAAATTCAGATCAAAGAGTGTGAGTGTGTGTTCTTGATATATTGAGTGATTGAGAGTAGTAATCTAGGGAGTTGATTGCTGCAAGATTCACAACAATTGGCGCCATCTGTGGGAAACATCAAACCAAGCTGAGCTGAAAAGATGAACACTACACGTTTTGATATTGAGAAGCTATCTGACAAAACTGATTTCAGCCTGTGGAAGCTCAAGATGAAGGCGATCTTGACACAGCAAGGACTCATTGATGCATTGAAGCCTCCTCCACCAGTCAAGACTGAGATAATAAAGGATCCATCAGCAGCAGGTCCTCCAAGAGCTCAAGTGGATGATGAGGTACTTCGTAGAGCCCATTCTGCCATCATTTTATGTTTAGGGGATAAGGCATTGCGTGAAGTAGCTAGGGAAACAACTGCCATTGGTGTTTGGCAGAAATTAGAGTCTCTGTACATGGTGAAAACACTTGCTAATAGGCTGCACATCAGAGAGAAAATTCATGCATTCAAGATTACTGATGAAAAGCCTATACTAAGTCAAGTTGATGAATTCATCAAGATTTTGGATGATCTTGAAAGTGTTGATGTCAAGATTTCAGAAGAAGTGAGAGTCCTCATGTTGATGACTGCACTTCCAAAGTCCTTTCAAAGTTTTAAAGACACCCTGTTGTATGCTAATCAAGCCACTGTCAAGTTTGACAGTGTAATGCTTGCTCTCAGATCAAGAGAATTGCAGCTGTCATCCCAAAATGTTGCAAGCTCTGGGGGAGAGGGATTGGTTGTCAAGAAGAACTATCAATCCAAGAAGTATAGCAAGAAGAAGAGGTTTAATTCTAGCAGCTGGAAGCCTGAAACTAAGGATCATGAATCATCAAAGGGAGGTGAAGTAAGAAAATGCTACTATTGTCAACAGCCTGGCCACATGAGGAGAAATTGTTATAAATGGAAAGCTGACAAGGCAAAGGGAATAGATAGGGGCAAAGAACTAGAACCAAAAGATCAAGTAAATCAAACAGTACAAGCCAAAGAAGGTGGTGAAGGGTTCATTGAAGCCCTGACAGTTGCAAATTCAGAAGTTAACTCTGAATGGGTAATGGACTCAGGCTGTACCTTCCACATGACACCAATAAAGCACTGGCTCATTGATTTCAAGCAACAAAATGGAGGCTCTGTCCTGCTTGGTAATGATCAGACATGCAATATCAAGGGCATGGGATCAATCAAGTTCAAAATGACAGATGGTGCAGTCAAGATTCTTCATGATGTGAGGTATGTTCCTGATTTAAGAAGGAATTTGATTTCTCTTGGTAAACTTGACTCCATGGGATATAGTTTTCAATCAATAGATGGTCTTCTCACTGTTACAAAGGGAGATGATATATTTCTAAAAGGTACTAGAAAACATGACTTGTATTTCTTGTGTGGATGTGCTGTAACTGCCCATGCCCATGCAATAGGAAGACAGGATAGTACCTTGTTGTGGCATGGCAGATTAGGACACATTAGTGAGAGGGGGTTGCAAGAATTGATAAAACAAGACCTATTATGTGGAGAAACATCAGTTAATTTGAAGCTATGTGAACACTGTGTCATGGAAAAGTCAAAGAGGCTCAAGTTTGGTGCTGGTGAACATACATCTCTATCAATACTTGATTATGTCCACTCAGACTTGTGGGGGCCTTCCAAGAATCCAACAAAAGGAGGTGGAAAATATTTCATCTCATTCATAGATGATCACTCAAGGAAAGCATGGGTATATATTCTAAAATCCAAGGATGAAGCTTTTGGAAAGTTTAAAGAATGGCTTGCAGAAGTTGAAAACACCACTGGAAAGACACTGAAATGCTTCAGGACTGATAATGGTTTAGAGTATCTCTCAGAAGAGTTCAACAAGTTTTGTAGAGAAAAGGGAATCAAGAGACATAGGACTGTTCCATCAACTCCACAACAAAATGGAGTTGCAGAAAGACTAAATCAAACTCTGCTAGAAAGGGTGAGATGCATGATGAGTGCAGGTGGATTCCAAAAGAGCTTCTGGGGGGAACTTGTAACAACAGCTGCATACTTAATCAACAGGTGTCCCTCTACACCCTTGAAGTTCAAGACACCTGAAGAAGTATGGAAAGGAAAGCCAGCTGACTACTACAACTTAAAAGTCATTGGATGTCTTGCCTATGCACATATAAAGCAAGATAAATTAGATCCAAGGGCTTTGAGATGTGTGATGGTAGGATATCCATCAGGAGTAAAAGGTTACAAGTTATGGAGTTTAGATGATCATAAATTCCTAGTAAGCTGAGATGTCAAGTTTGATGAGTCAAGGATGCCTTTTCTGGAGCAATTTGAGCATGCTACAACAGTTGATAAGAGAGTTGACTCTGAGGTGGAGCCTGTAGAAACTTCAGAAGGAAATCAAGATGTAGCAGGACACAGGAATGAGCTAGGTACTTACCATCTTGCAAGAGATAGACAAAGGAGGGAAATTCACCCACCATCAAGATATGTACAAGCTGATCATGTATCATATGCTTTGTACACAGCCACTGAGATTGATTCAAGTGAACCAAAGAGCTACAAGGAAGCTACAACAAGCACTGATAATGATCAGTGGATTACTGCCATTAATGAAGAGCTTCTGTCACTTGAGAGGAATGAAACATGGGAGATTGTTAACAAACCTCAGAGACAGAAGTTAGTGGAATGCAAATGGATTTTCAAAAGGAAGCTATCTGCAGTTCCAAATGGAAAAGTAAGGTATAAAGCTAGGCTTGTAGCCAAAGGGTTCTCACAGAAAGAAGGGGTGGATTATAATGAAATCTTCTCACCTGTTGTCAAACATTGCTCCATAAGGATTATACTTTCATTAGTTACTCAGTATGATCTTGAGTTACATCAAATGGATGTGACAACAGCCTTTCTACATGGTGAATTGGAAGAGAAAATTTACATGACTGTACCAGAGGGAGTAAGTGTTCAGAATCACAGTTCTAAAGCTTGTTTGCTTAAGAAATCTCTCTATGGTCTTAAGCAAAGTCCTAGACAATGGTATCTGAGGTTTGATCAATACATTGTGGGCTGTGGTTTTGCTAGGAGCTCATATGATAGCTGTGTGTATTATTTACAAGAAAAGGATCAACACACCTATCTGCTGCTCTATGTAGATGATATGTTGATAGCCAGTCACTCCATGATTAGTATTCAGAGAGTCAAAGACATGCTGGAATCAGAGTTTGACATGAAAGACCTAGGGGAAGCAAAAATGATTCTTGGTATGTCTATCAACAGAAACAGGAGCAAGGGAAGTTTGATGCTTAATCAGGAGTCTTACCTGTGTAGAGTGTTGAAGAGGTACAATATGTATGAAAGTAAATCAGTTTCAACACCATTTAAACAAGGTTTGAAACTGTCTCTGCAGCAAGGACCATCATCTGCATCAGAATCAACAGATATGGATAAAATTCCCTATGCTAGTGCAGTTGGCAGCCTCATGTATTGTATGGTGTGCTGCAGGCCAGATATGGCCTATGTTATGAGTGTCTTAAGCAGATTTATGGGACATCCAGGAAGACCACATTGGGAAGCTGTAAAGTGGGCTATGAAGTATGTGAAAGGGTCATCCTACAGAGGTTTGATATTTCAAAGAAGACAGAAATTCAGTGGAATGTTAAGTGGATATGTTGATGCAGATTATGCAGCAAACTTAGACACAAGAAAGTCTTTGACTGGCTATGTTTTCACTCTTTTTGGAACAGCTATAAGCTGGAAAGCAAGCCATCAATCAGTTGTTGCTCTATCCACAACTGAGGCTGAATTTGTTGCCTTAACTGAAGCTATCAATGAAGGAATGTGGATTTCTGGAATGTTGGAAGAACTTGGGATAAGACAGGAAGGTGTGGAAGTATTCTGTGACAATCAAAGTGCAATTCATCTAGCCAAACATCAGGGCTATCATGAGAGGACCAAGCACATTGATGTCAAACTATACTTTGTGAGAGATTTAGTAGAGAATGGAGTTGTAAAGGTACACAAGATTGACACATCTGTCAATCCAGCAGACTGTCTAACCAAAGCCTTGCCTAGTTCAAAGTTTGAACTAAGCTTGAGCTTAGTTGGAATGTATCTCCAGTGATCTTGAAGGAAGCTGCTCATGGAGCAGCAACAAAGGGAATTGAGCAGAAATTTGTTGACAGACATGATACTTGTTTTAAGGTGGAGAATTGTTAGAAGTTGGAGTGTAAAACGTGATCATGATCTCATGCAAACGATGCATCATGTTGGCTAGAAGAGTATGTGACAAATGCATATGTATTTCTTGAAGTTTATACGTTGGATAAGTTCATACACTAGCTGCATGACAGCATAATGGATGATAGGGTTTGTTGAGAGGTTGTTGATCGGTTGAAGGTTGTTAGGGGCTGATTCTAGAAGTCTTGAGGGAGTTAGTCGGTTAAGAATGTTGTTAGGGAAGAGCTGATGTGTACAAGCCTCATTGGAAGGTGAGGGGCATCGGTTGAGCAGCTGAAACAGGCCAACTCCACCTGATATATAAGCAGCAAGCTTGCTGTTATGAATGTGATGATCAATTCAGTTTCAACACACGTTTAAGTTCTCCTTCTTCTGCAAGTTTTGAGTAGTTGATCCATGAGTGATCAGTTCAAGTAGTTTATCTTCATCTTCAAGTGTAATAGTCCATCAATGAAAGAGTACTCAATTTTCTTTTGAAAGTGGATGTAGATCACCTTGATCGAACCACTATAAACCTTGTGTGTTTCTTCTTCATTTCATACTGTTTTTGTGTTGTTTATCTTCCAAATTCAGATCAAAGAGTGTGAGTGTGTGTTCTTGATATATTGAGTGATTGAGAGTAGTAATCTAGAGAGTTGATTGCTGCAAGATTCACAACATTTTATTTTTGGAAAAAAGAAAATCTTATCAAAAGGGGCATGCATATACAAGTTAAAAGTGAAATAGTTAACCTACCCCAGTTAAATTCTCCAATCTCCACCACACCTAACAAACTTTCTTCCACGTGAATTCTTACACTATATTACCTTCCCCCACCCACCACCAAAACATCTAGAATTTCGAAATATTTGCATGACATCATATTAGACTATCTTGTATAAAGACTTTCTTTCAACTAATAATATTCCAATAAAATATGATATTTGAGTCAAAGAAATTTTGTAGTATTGCAAGTGAATTTTCATGAAATAAGAGTACATTTACCGTGTAATTATCTACACATAAAATAATACTAGTAATACTCTTTAATCTTGTGGAAAAATACAATTGATAAACATGAACACATTTGTATGAAGCCCAACCTTACGCAATACAAAAGGTAAACAAAATATATACTGTATATATGCAAAATTGGCCGAAGCTGGTGTCGGCCCCATTAATTGGGCCACATGAAATAGGCTTGGCGAGTTAGCCCAATTAAATGGAAAACCACTTATTGGCGAAAAATATAATAAATATTAAAAGGAAAAATCAGAAGAACGGTCCTGCTCCTGTGCTAAGAGTTGATGCTCTTGCTGTCTTAATATTTCTTCTTGCTGAAAAAGTCCAACGTACAAAAATGTCTTATGCAATCACGAAGAAAATGCCATAAGACAGTGCAAAAGAAGTTCATGAAAATCTGACCTCAAGCTGAACCTCAAATTAGACAATTCTTTTTTCCATGACTTGGATCTGATCGACTGAGTATCCTGTTGCCTTAAAGCCCCCTGAAGGTTAATTAATTGAAGAGTGAGTCTCTCGTGTGCTCAGGCACACGGATTTAGATCTGTGCCCCTTTACAATTTAAACTCCCTATCAATACATAGGTTTAAATAAAATAGGGAGGGGAAGGGTTGTGTTCACATGGAGACACGGACAGTGTCCCCGGGGCGCAAGAGCTTTTGCCATAATTGAAACTTTAAAATTTTCAACAAATTTATTTTTTGTTGAATTTTTTTTTTTTTGGAATTTGATAGTTTTCTTGTAGTGTTTTTATTTAAAATGTTATCACTTTTCACTTGTATTATAAATAAATTATTTTTTTTGAAATAATTTACTTGAACAATCACTTTTCGTCAATTAAATACTCCAGGATAAAATTTGACAACATACGACCAGATCTGATGGCTTTAGAAAATTGTAACCTTTAGTATTAAATATCGTATCCTTTAATATAAAATATGTAGCTTTATTTTCAAAACGTATACCCTTAAAATAAAGTTGAAAATTGTGTGTGTTTTTAATAAAGGTCCAATTAAACAAAAGTTCTTGCGAGAGTAGTGACATGAACGATTTACTATTTCGAAAGAGAAGAAGACCAACTTGTCTATTAAAACTAGAGATAATAATAATAATAATAATAATAATAATAATAATAATAATAATAATAATAATAATAATAATAATAATAATAATAATAATAATAATAATAATAATAATTTATTATTATTATTATTATTATTATTATTATTATTATTGAGAAAGGGTTTAAAGATCAATAAAATAATACTCCATTTGAGCAAGGATAATCCCGTGAAAATATTCGTGACAAGAATTTCAAGTATGTATGTCATAGGGCTTGTGTTAGAACCTCAATGCATGTTTAAATTTACATAGTTAAGACGTAGTTTAATTCGAGTGTTAGAGCTTCAATGCATGTTTATATTTTACATAGTTAAGACATAGTTTAATGAAGTAATAGTTGGCCGTGCCAGTCAATATTTTTATCTTAATTTTAATATGTTATCTTTTAATATGTGAATTGAAGAAAATATCCTTTCGAATACATTCGAGAGCAATCTAGCTAGCAAGCCATGCAGTACATAGTTACAATTATGTAGGACAAAGAATTAATTGATATATATTTATATTGATCACAAACTTAGTTATTTATGCACTTTAATATTCGAGGAAGTGGAGTATTAAATTTAACATTAGATGATTTTGATACCATTAATAAGATGTAAAACATTATAATGCAATCTACTGCTTTGATATCATTTTAAAGATGAAAAGCATAATAATGCAACGCACAAGTTTGTAGGTGGGGCTAGTCCAACTAATCATTAGGCTCTTTACTAAGGTGAGTGATCCAGGTTCGATTATCTTTGAAAACGAATAGGTGAGTAGTTATTAATTGGCCGGGTATCCAAATTCTTCAAATAGAATTGCAGGTTTTCCTCTATTAATTATGTACGTTGAAAATTATGCGTGAAATTTTGATTAAAGGGTCATTTCTTTTTCTTTCTTCACTTTTATAAGAGCTTTAATTAATTGTTATTACTTTAATTTATAATATGAATTATTTACAGACAGCATGATTATCATTTTCATTTTAATTATCGCTAGGGTTTTAACCCATGCCTTACACGTGATAAATATTTTTTACGTTTTAATAATTTTTTTAAATAATATCTTACCATTCCGTCGTGGGTATTTGTGCTTATTTATACAGCCATGAAAATTAAGAAGAGTTAACAAACTCATGCGTTGAATTATCATAATTTTCATCTTCAAAATGATATCAAAGCCGTAGATTGCATGATAATGTTTTACATCTTAGTAATGGTATCAAAACCATAAATTGCATGCTAATGTTGAAAAGGGGAATTTCGATTTAAAAACTAAAAATTTTTATAAAAAAAAAAGTTCGATTACAAGATGTGATTATTTGATCTCGAAGATATTGTGTTTGTTGAGGGTTGACAAAGATAAATTTCCAAAAAATATAATGGAACATTAATGGGTGAATAATCAACTAAATAATTCCAACAACTAAATAATCTGGTAATTCCCCTTTCACTTGACGTTCGCAAATTTTTATTCTATGATAGTTTTAGTTTCAATGTAAAGGTTGTTTTGGGGAATCAGGATTCAAGGGACTGGGTTTCTACACTTGACTACGATTTAGTTGAAATGTTGTAGCGTGATTGCTTCTGTTTGATTGGGATTAAATTGTAAGCATTTAAGAAAGTGTGTTTGTAGGGAAAAGTTTGTGTCAGCAAGAAATTAAGTGGTTTTGCTTTCTCCTGCAATTTTTCTTTAGTTAGTTTTATTAATAGATTTGCGTTCGAGTGCCGTGGTGCTGCGTGATGTAAAAATGTTAGAGAGGAGTAAAGTATATACTATATTTTATACAAAGTTTATTTCCAAATTATGAATTGAAATACAAGTATAATAACTATATATATATATATATATATATATATATATATATATATATATATATATATATATATATATATATATATAAAGTCTAATTTTACCATTTTGGTTGCCCACCTAAAGAATCCTATTTCCTTTTTTTGACACATGATACCCACTCACACACACTAATACAATTAAAATTTGTTGTCCACTCAAAGAATCATATTTCCTTTTTTTGACACATGAGACTCACTCACACCCACTAATACAATTAAAATATGGAGCTCATACACCCACTAATACAATTGTCCACTGCACATTAAATAATAATACTTCTTAATTCACATGACCAAAAGCAAATGAGATCCTTATCAAGGGACGGAAGGAGTATATATATGTGGAAGAGGAAAAGAATGAAATTAAATGTACTATGCAGAATTAAAACTTTCAAAATTGCAAAATTCTACAAATTTGCGAAAACTGCAAATCATAACTATCAATAAGGGACTTAAAAGATTTTTGCTATCAATTCAAAACACGAAAGATTTTTGCTATCTATTCTAGTACTATTTCTTATAATTTAATTTTTTATGTGTATTGAGTTTGGCTATTAATTTCATATACGCAGACTATGACAAATGTTCCCCAAAGGCTTCAATATGAACATCAACCCACTCTTTGAAGATGAGTTATAGGAAAAGAATCAATTTTGTAGTAGTCATTGTACCTATTTACTGAAATAAACTCACACCTTCAATAAGAGCAGTTAGCCACTCTTTGAGTGCTGCTAAAGCTTGATCCTTGCTCTTCAAGATCTTCACCCACACCTTCCTAAAATAATCATCTATGACTATATCTGTTATTGCAGGTCTGTTTGTATTTGGATTATCTCTCGTTCTAGAACAGTATATGACTATATCTATTTTTTTTGTCACTTCACACATGCTATATTCATCTTTCAAAATATTGGAATGTTCTTTATCACAAAATTAATATTCTCTTTTACTTAGGATGTTATTATCTTTAATATAATGATCAAAACAAGTAATGTAAGAAATGACATTTGAGACATCATCAGGAAGTGACAATGCAGCCATCATAGTTGAACTTGCTCCCTCCCTTTCATCTTGTATGAATGAATACACCATATATCAACTTAGTTTCCAACATACTTACACTTCTCTCAAGTTGAAGCTCCGAAGAAAGTATCCTCTCTTTTCCTCTCTACCATTTACATTTACAAGTATCCCACTCCACTTTTAGGATAATCGCTTTACGAAGAAGATGGGTGAGTGTTTCTTCATTGTTATCGTAGATTTGGTTATGATTTAGATGCTGCAGGATGGGGCTGATTGTATTTGGTTATATATGTAAATTAATTTTGGATCTGGCAATGAGCCCCTGTTTCTTGACTCGATCAGGACTCTGGCGACCCGCCTCCACCACCATGTAAATAAACTCACAACAGTTAGCTACTCTTATTCTATGACTATATCTGTTATTGCAGCTCTATATATTGATGGGGATGTTTAGTAATTTCGGTATAGATAACTGATTCCTTAATAAATTGATATTAACTCCAGGAATTGTAGTGTATCCTGGTTGGATATTTGTGGGAATATGATAGACATTGGTTGGTTTATTCTTCTCTTTGGCCTAATTTGTTTTATGTTTGTTGAATTAGTGAAGTTGTTTTTGTTTCTGGACCCATCTGATCTATCTTCTCTCTCAAAATTAAACGAAGAATCAATTATGCTGAAAATCTTCTTCTCTGTGTTGATACTTTTAGTCCTACTCTCCATCCATACAACAAAAATATCAATTAGAATCCGTGCAACAAAAATATACATGGAATTTCTGATTGTATTAAGAAAGATTAAATAAATTGTCCTATGAGAAGTCTTTCCCTTTCCTTGTACTAAGACCTTATCATATATTCACAAAATTTGAAAAATCTTCCAAATTGCAAAAAGTGCAAAATCCTCCAAATTATATTCTATACACTAAAAAAATCTAATAAATCAAATCTAAGCACTCTTCAACTATACACTTAAAAAATCAAATAAATTAAATAGGTAGTGTCAAACTTTCAAACCACACAGCATCTAAATATTGTACATATCATACCTCCTAATTTTCATATAAATAAAAGAAGTGATCTATAGAAGTCTTTCTACCTGTTCACTGAAATAAACTCACAACAGTTAGCCACTTTTATTCTATGACTGTATCTGTTATTGCAGCTCTGTTTGTATCTGGGATTATCTCTCATTATATGACTATATCAGCAACCTCAAACTACTTATTGCAGTTTAGTTCTTGTTTTAGCCTTTGTTTGCATCCATTCTTATGCAATTAGCATGACCAATGCTTAATAGTATTACCTTGTAAAGTGTGTGCAACTTTTTATTATATAAATGGCAATAGATATGTAAAATTAGTTAAAACTCATTCCAACAAATCACTGATATTGATTTAAAATTTATTAATACTGTATAGTTTTGACTTGTGTCCTGTTTACAGGCTAATTCAGCGTAGGAATAGCAGTGCACGATGATTGCAAGCTGAAGTTCATGGGGTTGAAAACAAAGCGAACACACTGCTTCATAATCTTTAAGATTGAGGAGAAACAAAAACAGGTAATGGACTAAATGAAGAGAGAAGAGAGAGTATGTTGAGAAGTGGGAGTTTTGCGTGCGAGTGTAGTGCTGCCGTGTAATGTCACAAATGGCGAGAGATGAGTAAAGTATATACTATATTTTATACAAAGTTTATTTTCAAATTATAAATTGAAATACAAGTATAATAATTGTAATTAATCAATAATAAAATTCTATGATTTAGCTCTTGTATTGATAGTTTCATATTTTTCGGGTCTTGAATTGATAGTAAAAAATTTTCGGGTCCTTAATGGATAGTTTACCTATCTTTCAGGTATTAAAAAAACTCCTAATCTTATATTATTTTTTTAATAAATATTTTATTTTCCATGTCATCCACGTTCTTTATCTTTAAGATTTGAGAATGGTGCATTGAACTCTCTTAATTATCTCCTTCAACTTAATATTTATGGATTTTTGTTAAGATTTTTTATTTTTTTATTTTTAATTTATTTAATATTTCATTATTCTAAATATATTTATAAAACTAAAAACAAAAAGTTGTGGAATTCGTAATTTGGGAATAAACTTTCTATAAAATATATATTCCATACTTTACTCCTCTCTAAACATTAAATCCATTTTAGAGTAAAATTCAAATAATTGGGATAATTTATAAGAAGTGTATTGTTCGAATGCTCAACTTCACATGAGGTATGGATGGCTTGTTTCAAATGGTTGGGAATTACTACTGTATTACATTCTTGTATTTTATCCAATCTCATTGCACATAGTCGAATCTTAAGAGGCAAAATAGGGAAGAAGGTGGCGGTCACAATTTGGTTATGTTTGATTTGGAGATTGTGGAAAGGGAGGAATGATTTGATATTTAATGGCGTGGAGTTTAGTGTTGAGAAGATTGTTGAGGATATTAAGTTTAGACTTTGGAGTTGGTTTTATGTTAATAAGATTCGGTGCTCTAAGTTTTCATTTTATAATTGGCTAGTTAACCCAATGATGGTATTAGGGTATTAATTGTTGTAAATTTGTACTCTTTAGGGTATCTCTTGTACCCATAATAAATAATATTTTACTTATAAAAAAATATATATATTTTTAAATAAGGAATTACGTAAATGATACTGTATTAAGTTTAGTATTTAGTGGAGACAGAATAATAATGTAAAAACGTATCCATCACCTGTTTCGAGTGTGTGAGTGTGTGTATGCGACGGAACACTAAAACCACATCAAAATGTCACATTTGGTACCAAAAAAATTCATTCACTTCAATTTTAGTTCCATAGGAATTTACTGATCTCATAGCTAGCGATTTGGTTCCCATAAGAATTTTATAACCATAATTTTCCGAAAATTTTCATCCCAAATTAATTTATATTATTATAAACTATCAGATTTATATTATTTTCTGTCTTTCAACACAGACATAGTCCATTACGACAATTTTTCTCTGTTTTATTTCTCAATAAACATTGTATTAATTTTCTTTGGGGATTATTTTTACAAATTATGGAATCAAATCTATAAGTTGTCATTTTGATCTTGCTAACAGTTCAAAATATTTCGTTATCTATTAACAGATTTTGATGAAAAATTCATATAGACTAAATCTACCAATTTTGGAACCTTTTTGGTATTGAGCACTCCTTACAGGACCAAAAGTGTAATTCTTCCCTGAAACCACGTACCCACTCAGCCTCCTTCTTCTGCAAACAACTCCCACTTCCCTCCATTTAGTTTCGGCAAAAGCTCCTGTGCCCTCGGGAACACGGAGGGATACTCCGTGTTCCATGTGAACGCAACTCTCCCCTCTCCAATTCTATTTAAATTTATATATTGATGGGGTTTAAATTACAAAGGGATATGAAAATTGTAAAGGCGCACAGAATGTGCTCCGTGCGTCCGAGTGAACAAGTGTCTCACTCTTTAGTTTCTTCTCCCACTTAGAGTCCGAGAGTTCTTTTCTGTCTAATTTTCTCTAACAACTATGAAGTTCCTCTCTCTTCTCCGTGCGCCGCCCATAGTAGTACCAAGGTAAGCATATGATATGAGACATTACATTTACCAATTGAAAAATGTATTTGTTGCAGGGTTTAGTTGGAATAAAAATTAAAGTGTATGTATAGTTGCAACGTCGTGTATTTAGTAGTGAATATATTAATTAAATATGTGCAAGATTACTATTGTATTTAAAGTGAAATGGAGACATGTGGGATTTTCCTCGTTTGGTTTCTAATTTAAGGACTCGCGAATTGTGATGGCTCACAAATATTTTGTGAGAAAGTCTAAATCTAATTCAATGGACATCACTCAAGGTTTCATGTAATTTCATTGGATATATAATTAATTGAAACTTTAAAATTTTCAACAAATTTATTTTTTGTTGATTTTTTTTTTTTGAATTTGATAGTTTTTTTAGTATTTTTATTTAAAATGTTATCACTTTTCACTTGTATTATAAATAAATTATTATTCTTGAAACAATTTACTTGAACAATCACTTTTCGTCAATCAAATACTTCTGGATAAAATTTGACAATATACGCCTAGATCTGATGGCATTAGAAAATTATAACCTTTTATATTAAATGTCGTATCCTTTAATATAATATTAAAAACATGTAACTTCATTTGCCAAATATATACGCTTAAAATAAAGTTGAAAAATGTGTGTGTTTTTAATAAAGGTCCAATTAAACAAAAGGTCTTGCGAGGGTAGTGACATGAATGATTTACTATTTCGAAAGAGAAGAAAACTAACTTGTCTATTAAAACTAGAGAAGATAACAATAATAATAGTAATAATTATTATTATTATTATTATTATTATTGAGAAAGGGTTTAAAGATCTATAAAATAATACTCCCTCCGTCCCACCCAAAGGATTCATTTTTGCCATTTTAGTCGTCCCACCCGAAGGGTCCTCTTTCCTTTTTTACACACATGGGACTCACACACCTCCTCTAATACAATTAAAATATGGAGTTCACACTCCCACTAATACAACTACCCACTACACATTAAATAATAATACTTCTTAATCCACGTGTCAAAAAGCAAAAACAACCCTTGCCATGGGACGGAAGGAGTACTCCATTTGAGCAAGGATAATCCCGTGAAAATATTCGTGACAAGAATTTCATTGTGTTAGAACCTATATTTATATTTACATAGTTAAGGCGTAGTTTAATTCGAGTGTTAGAGCTTCAATGCATGTTTATATTTTACATAGTTAAGACATAGTTTAATGAAGTAATAGTTGGCTGTGTGCCCAGTCAATATAACAAATAACTTTTTTATCGTAATTTTAATATATTATCTTTTAATATCTGAATTGAAGAAAATATCCTTTACTTAATACATTCCAGAGCAACCTAACTAGCAAGCCATGCAGTACATAGTTACAATTATGTAAGACAAAGAATTAATTGATATGTATTTATATTGATCACAAACTTAGTTATTTATGCACTTTAATATTCAATTTATAGTTTGTTGTGAATTGACACAATATTTTGTTAAATCAAACGTCATTTATTATTAAAATATTATTTTATCTCACATAACTCAATTAATGAGAGAGTTCCACATAAATAAATTTGGCGTAAAATATAGATTCCCCTAAGCTCGTAGCAAAAGAGCAGGTAAATTAAAGGTTTTTTAGAATTGACTTTTTTATTTATCACATAAAATTGATAACCAAATTTGGGTTTTTTTACATTACAAACCTGATTTCGCTAAATCCGTGGGTCTAGAAATTTATTTCGGCCCATTGAACCTTCTTGAACGGTTTCTTATTAAGAACCAAAAAAAGGCCAAAATAACAAATGCCAAAAAGACCAAAAGGCTTTGCACACATAATGGATCTTAAAGATTGATAGGGGGGAAATTTTGATTTAAAAAATAAAAACTTTTTATGAAAAAATAATCAGTAACAAAGATGTGATTGATTATTGGTGATCGTGAAGATATTATTTTTTGAAGTTGATCTCTTGTGTCTCTAAATGCATAAAATATAATATTTTATTTTAATGGGCATATATACATTTTAATTAATAAGAATATCCAAGATAAGTGGTACCCTGCTCGTTTTCATCTCTTTTTACACATGTTATAACTTCACACTTTTTTTTAAATCTCAAAATTTATGCACATAATTATATATACAATATTAATACTCTAATGTACTATAAAATTACTTTGGTTTTTACCATAAATTTTATGACAGGTATGGGAAAGGTACGGATATGATAATAAAATTTTGAACATGATGGGTACGGATACAGGTAGTCAATATTTATAGGACATACATATCTTAGATTTATTATAATAATATATTTTAAATTATTATACTAATACATACTCTCTCCCCGTTTCAAATAGACCAATGTGCATTTTCACATAAATTAAGAAATATTATTATTTGTGTAATGAGTAGTTTTATCAGTTGGTGTATAAACTTCATATTTTAATTGTATTAGTATGCATAGATCCTATGTGTATAAAAAGAGAGACGAGATTCTTAGAGATTGACATCCAAAATATAAAAAAAAAAAAAAAAATTGATCTCTTTTAGGAGGATAGAGGAAGTGGAGTATTAAATTTAACATTAGCTAGCATGCAATCTATGATTCTGATATCATTAATAAAATGTAAAACATTATCATGCAATCTACTGCTTTGATATCATGCTGTCCTCACTTTTATAAGAGCTTTAATTAATTATTATTACTTTAATTTATAATGCAAATTATTTACGAACAGCATGATTATCATTTTCATTTTAATTATCACTAGGGTTTTAACCCATGCATTGCACTAGATAAATATTTTTTACGTTTATTTATTGTTTTTATATTTTATATTAATTTTAAAGGAATAAATTTAGATTTTTTTTTAGAATATCATACTATTCGTCTTGGGTATTTGTGTTTATTTATACGGCCATGGAAATTAAGAAGAGTTAACAAAACCCATGCGTTGCATTATGTTTTACATCTTAGTAATGGTATAAAAAACATAGATTGCATGCTAATGTTAAATTTAATACTTCCTCCGTCCGGTTAAAAGAGACCAATTTTTCCATTTTGGATGTCAACCTCTAATAATCCCGTCTCCCTTTTTACACACATAGGATCTACACATACTTATACAATTGAAATATGACGTCTTGGATTCATCCGGTAATACCCTCTTCTCGATTAGTCTGACTTAGCGTGAGTACTCTTCTGATTTGTCAAATTGTGCAGTAGTTCAATATTGTATTTTAGCTTTAAAGGTGTATAAGAATTACCTTGTAATATTGCATTATTTTGGAGATCTCAAATTGCATTGTTATTGTTGGAAAGAAACCATATTCATTTTCATTTGAGGAATTATAATTATTTTAAGTTTCAACTCTCCTTTTGATGGATTTGAAAGTTATCAAAAAAAAAACTCCTGGTTTAAATCCAATCTCATGGAGAGTGGATACCCTCTTATAAGGATGTGATTTTTTAATATTCAATTTTACATTCAATTTATCAATAAAAAATTTATTAAAAATTCACTAACAATATGTATACATTTTTATTTGTTAAGCTATTTATTTATTCATAAATATTTCTTATCGTAAGACTAAAATAAATATTTTTATAAATTCTAAATGCTTCCAATTTCTAATATAGAATTTTGCACCTTCAGTCCACTCTAAGAAATACATTACACGTTAAATACATTGTTGCTAATTTCTCAAAAATAAAATTTAATTTATTTACGGTAATAGTAAAGATTTTTTTTTGGTAATTAAACCTTTTTAATATTAAAAAACTGCAAATTAAATTTCAATACAGATAAAACATAGATAATATAAGAGAGCAATTCATTACCAGAGACGGTAGTATTTTTCAAAAGTAAAATTGTTGATAGTTAAATTTAGACTAAACAATCAAGTCATGACATACACACTCAATAATAATATTTCTTAATCTATGTGACAAAAAGTAAAAGACTTTCATCCCATTTCAGATGGCATACTTTCCATTTTGGATTATCCCACAAAAATTTGTACATTCCTAAACAAGCAAAAAGTCAAGCACAATCATCATTCTCCATAGACTTTATTTAACAAAAAAAAACCACATTTACCTAACATATTTTATCATTTATTTATTACCAAAAAATATCATAATATCCCTAAAAGTTATCACTTTTCTTAATTTCCGTTTCGATAGAGACATGCAAACTTTTATAGGACGGAGGGAGTATATATATATTTGAATTTATATATTTTATAAATAAATTACTAATAAGTATTAATAAGTGTTTATATATAGTATACAAATGTAATTTATTTTTATTATTTTTTTATCATAATGTAATTTTATGTTTATTAATTAAATCAAATGATTCATAACATCATTTTTTACTTTTATTTAAGGAAGTAATGTAGATACACGCTTATTTAGGGGTGTCCATATCCTTTTAAATATATACTATGCGTATAAAAACCTACCTCATTAAAAAAATCCATTGTAATATTTGTATCATCCTAAATCAATGTATCAATACATTTATATTTATACACGTACCCATTTAATAACGGATTCATGCACGTGCTTGAGGCGTACACAATCTGTACCAAAGTCTAATAAGATTTCATAAATTACTCATACTCGTTTTAAACTCACTTAGAATTATTTGTATCCGTCCAATAAGATTCGAGTAATATGACTAACGAAAAATACTCGTCTCGTTGTCATCCATATTTGTATCAAACATGTTCTCCAATATTATTTTTTATAAGTAATCAAAAAAAACATGTTCTCCAACACTATTTTTTTTAAAGTATTTTAGCATGTAGAAATCTATCTTATATGTCTCCCAATAATCAAACATGTACTTTTATAACACATTGTGTGTTCAGATTTATTCTAGTTGGACTCTAAAATTAAAATGTTTAAATAAATTAGTTGAATATTAAGAAAAAATAAATTACCAAAATATAAATTTTAAATAAATTAAATTAAAATATATCAATTGAATATTAATAAAAAAATTAATATTAAATATAAATTAGTAAAATATACTAAAAATATCGTATATGATACCATCACTAATCAAGGACTCGACCAGTACGTAAGCTGTAATAAAAATTGAATAATTTCTAAATACAATAAAATTAAAAAGAGAAAAATGATAAAAATAAAATTTCAGATTTGTTTTTTTTATATGTATGTATAAATATAGATAGCTATAATTAGGAGAAAAAATGGATGATTAATTTGCAGAAATAAATTTAACTCTGATTTCTAATTTTGTTGAGGGATAAGGAGGAAATTGAGTAATCGAAATTGTATTAATAGGTGAGTTGAGGAATTCAAGTGACTATAAGCTCGTGATTGGGTCATGGGTTCCTCTAGTAAGAGTTAGACTTTAGTTAACCGGATTTACAAATCTTGTGTCTCTCAGTTTTCTTTTAATGTCATTGCTTATTTATTAGTATATACTATTCATTTCTAAAATATTCACCTTACAAATCTTGTGTCTCTCAATTGTACAATAAGACAAAATCCATCGGAACTTCGGTGTTGTTCGTTGTAATTATCATGGTTTTCATCTTTAAAATGATATCATAGCTATAGATTGTATGATAATGTTTTACATCTTAGTAATAGCATCAAAACCATAGATTGCATGCTTTTGTTAAATTTAATACTTCCTCCGTCATCTCAAAAGAGACCAATTTTTTTTATTTTGGATGTCAACCTCTAAGAATCTCGTCTCTCTTTTTAGACACATAGAATCTACATATACTTATACAATTAAAATATGATATCTTGGATTCATCTGGTAATACCCTCTCTTCTCGATTAGTCGACTTAGCGTGAAATTAAAGGTTGTGAAATTTACAAAAGGATTCCATATCAACCAAAAAGGATTTGTGAGTGTTTAACACCAGTACATAGGCAAGTTTAGGATTTCTCACTCAAGCTCTTCGGCCATCAACTTGACTATAAGAACTAACAAAGAATGGAAAAGAATTTACACACTTGAAACTAAGTAGGATTTGCTGCAATGTTAATGTGTAATGAAAATATCAGTAGTTCAATATTGTATTTTAGCTTTAAAGGTGAATAAGAATAACATTGTCATATTGCATTATTCTGGAGATCTCAAATTGCATTGTTTTTGTTGGAAAGAAATATATTTGCACTTCCATTTTGGAATTAAATTGCATTGTTATTGTTGGAAAGAAATATATTTGCACTTCCATTTTCATTTGAGGAATTATAATTATTTCAAGTTTCAACTCTCGGATTTGAAAGTCATCAAAAAAAAAATGTCGCTTCAATCCACTCTAAGAAGTGTATTAATATATTACAAGTTAAATACATTTTTCAATAATGTTTAAAGTTGAAATTAGTTTTTCAATTTCTCAAAAATAAGAAATAATTATTTACAATAATAGTAATGATTTTTTTTTGGTAATTAAACCTTTTTAAAATTAAAAACACAGCAAATTAAATTTCAATACAGATGAAACAGAGATAATTTAAGAGAGCAATTCAATACCATAGACGGTAGTATTTTTCAAAAGTAAAATTGTTGATAGATAAATTTAGACTAAACAACCAAGTCACGACATAGGCAACATACTGTGTCAAGAAACAAATCCAAAAAAAGTCTGTTTCCTAAAATACCAACATAGATCAACACAACAAAACCAGAATTGCAGAGAAATATCAGGTTCACTCATCATCTTCTTCCTCATCATCATCATCGTTTCCGGCGGCAGAGTTCAGAGCATTTAACCTCTCGATCAACTTAGCCTTCCTCTCCTCATAGGTCAACTTCTTGAGGTTGTATCTGCAAAGACAAAATCAACATTTAGTCTCAATTATGCGTTATCGAAAAACTGAAAGTATCATTTGTAGTCAAGATCACACCTAATCACGCATTCTTATTTTGACAAAATGAAGTTTCTGCCTTGTTAATTAAGAATAATCTCTGTGGCAACAAAATTTATGATTGTATTGCTGCTTAGAGGGGTGAGGTCATACCTCTTGTGTTCCTTTGGTGGCTTCTTCTCAGATTTCTTCTCGGTTGGGACAGCACGGATGGCCGCATGGACACTCTTGTACATCTCCTCAACGTTATCTGGTTCAACTCCGTTCTTAATGTACTGACTGAAGTGGCTCTGATACTTCTCAGGCTCATCTTCCATCAAAGACTGTATATCAACATTAATTAATTACCGGCCCAAATTGGTATCAATATGAATTTTTTTTGCTGTGCCTATTAGAGTTGGGGTATTAATACTCACGTCCATGTAGGCAGAGATATGGCCACCATAAATGTACTTCCGATGAACATCAGCATCAAGCTGTTTGCTATCCTTGCTAAAGCCTGCAAATCTCTTATCGCTGTGGGGAATATCTAGTCCAGCATCAAGAGCTCCCTGCATCATCAGGTATAAATCAATATTCAAAGAATTACAGAAATCACCCGGAGCTAATACAAATAGACTAGAACTAAACATTATTAGCTCTGGAAATATACACAGGTTCTCGTGTAATTATGCTTACAAATGGTTACAAATAAACCAAATTTGTATGTTCTTGTGTAATTATGCTTACAGGCTCTGGAAATAAACCAAATTTGTATGTTCTTGTGTAATTATGGTTACGGAAGGCATTATACGAGCACACATAGGAGTAAGAGAATTTACCTTAAGCGCACCAAAAACACGGTTGCCAGTTGTGGTTCTCAGTAGGCCAACATCTAGGAGGGCACGGAACGGCCTTCTGCTCTCTGCTGGTTCAACAGAGTAATCCTCTCCAGTCGCCTGAAAAGAAAACAAATTATTCTCTCTAGATCGAGAGCATTCAATCACTGATATGCTAAAACAAATATGCAGAGCATAACTCCTCACAAGTAATTCCCAATATGGTTTTTATGTAGAGTCAATAATATACACAAGTATACAAAATTATACAGTGACAGATTCTCAAATGCATTCAACATGAAAAGTTGGATTTCAGATAGCTGAATATAAATGCCAACAGAAGAGCAGTTAAATAAATACAAATAACAAGGCAAACCACCTCAAGATTCCCTTCATACTCTTGATCCAGATCAAGCTTCTTCAGAACACGGCGACCCAAAAGAAGACCAGTGCAGTAGGCTAATTTAAAAGATAGTGTAAATTTCATATTGTTAATAGCGAAATTCGATTAAAGAAACCAACGAGCTATTAATGGTACCAGCAGCATAATTTCTGAAGCCAGCCTTAAGGCCATAATGAGGCAGTTCGTGTGCATAAGCAGCGGCAAGAACATGGTCCCCAGTTATGCTTGCAGACACGATTTGGGCAATAATATCCTTGTTGGTAAATCGCACAACAAATCGGAACTTTGGAGTATTGTACTTGTTCTTGTCCTGATTGATCAGTCGAATCCTTGCCCGGTAGTCAGTCTTCCCCTCTGTATTAAAAAAGCTCAAAGGTCATAAGACATCACGGCTAAATTGTAACAACAGATACTGTAATCAACTACTTACGTCTCCTTCTCTTATATTTAACTTGAAATCGCTTGAAGTAAGCATTAGATTTCTGGGCTTTGACAAACACCTGACAATAGCACCAATAACAATGGAGAATTCATGAACAATAACATGATGATAGAAGTCAACTAAACTGATAAATAATGACAAAATGAAGACAACTGCGAAGAGACAACACTCAAATACTCAAACCCAGTGAATTAGCCTCAATATCTAACCCACCAAAAAAAAAAGTTAAGAAAAAACTAACAATAACATTATATTCAGATAAAAAAAATTACAATAACCCAGAGTGCCACAAAATCAGTAAGAAAATAAATCTATTGCCACAAAACTATAATTTTCTAGAAGCCATTTCAGTAAAAGATTGTTGTATCAAGCATAACAATACACTGAGGAAAACTAACCCTTAAAAACTGAAACAAAATAAACAAGCAACTTCCTCCGAATCACAAAAGCTTATCAGAAATATGATTTCTAAACATCACTTCATCTCCGAGAATCAACGGAGAAAATGAAAAATATGATTGCTCAACAATTTCTTCTCTCATTTTACACCAACTATAGGTAGATGCACAAACACAAGATAACATAGAAATGAGAAACTAGAAGAGATCTGAAATCTCACCATTGTTCGCTGTGGGATGCGGCTCCGCTGAGGTGTTGTTCAAGGGCAGGGAGAAGTGTGGAAATGCTGCGGGTGACTCTCAAATAGGCTTAAACCCTAGTATGCCAAATGGGCCAATATTGACGGCGCTGCCCAGCCTATGTGTGCCCTATATTTTGTTTTCTGAATTGGGCTGCTACAAATGGGCTCAAAACAGGCCCTATAATTATACATAACTTACTTTTCTTTTTTTTTTTTCACATTTAAATTTAAATATGTCGAATTAATACCCATATTAATTGAATTCTTATTTTTTATTTGCTAAATACCCTTAATTTATAAAATTAATACAATGTTCAGAGTTGAATATCTACATTAATGTTAGGCACTAAATGCTATTATGAAATAATAAAATTAAAATAGGCAAAAGCTCCTGTGCACCCGGGCGCACGGAACACTTTTCGTGCGCCTTTAGAAATTTGTGCTAAATTGTATACCTTTTAGTATACAGATGTGTACCCTTTATTTTCTAAAGAAAAATCTGGGCGCACGAACAACACTCCGTGCGCCTTTAGAATTTTGTGTTAAATTGTATACCCTTTAGTATAAAAATGTGTACCCTTTATTTTCTAAAAAAAAAAAAATATTAATGAAAAGTGTATACCCTTTAGAACAAAATTGTGTACCTTTTAGTAATTAAAGTGTATACCCTTTAGACCAAATTAATGTACCCTTACCCATAATACAAAATTTCTAAAGGCGCACGGAATGTGTTCCGTGCGCCCGGGTGCACGCAAGCCTCACTCTTTAAAATATTCATATAAGTAACATACACTCCCTCCATGTTTACATTATTCATTGATTCAAAATTAAAGTTTACATTTTTTTTTTGTTAAGTTTGACTCACACATAACAATTAATTATTTTATATAGGATCCATATATAACACTAAAATATAATTAAACATTTCACATTAAATATTATTTCTCTCACCTCACCACATATTAAATTATTATATTTCTTATTTTACATGCAATTAAAATATTATATTTTTAATTACGTTTAATAAACAAACGAAAACGTTAGCTCACGACGGGTATATATATAAATGTTAAAAATAGCGGCCGGTCTATTGTTCAACGTGAAACAATAGAGTATGTATTCGACATTAATATGCAGATAAAGATATTTAGGAATTACTATCTTTTATCCATCAAGTTTAAGTACATTATTATTTTATTTTTTTAAGTTTTATCATCAATTTATTCAAATTAAATAATTTAATCTTAGCATATAAATATATATTTGTGAACTTAGATATAAGGAAAAAAAAACTCATCCAAGAGATATGTACAAAATAAAATATGTGACGATAATCGTTGAAAAAGAACTTGAAGTCATCATATAAATTACAATACCATCCTCTAGAATAGAAACAATATAATAAATTACAGGATATATAGAAAAAGAAAAAAAGTGGTGGGTCATTTTCTCAAACACATTCGGAGCTCCATGATGAGAGTGATGGTGAATATGACAACAAGAAAAGCAGCAAACCCGATATTCCATGAAGATCCGGCATCTCCTAAATGGATCCCATAAAACACATTTATCCCTGCCAAAACTATTAGGGTCCGACCCAGCCCGATATGGTACCAGTTCCAATACTTTCTAATTTTTGCTTCTTTATTGGGTCGGATCAAAAGCGCCAACACCTGCATTTTCAACAATAACAATAATAACGTATATCGATTTTTTATTTCATAAAATGATATTTATTTGATGCTTCACACTTTTAAAAAAATTATCATAAAATCATTTGCACCTCCTCAAAAATCTCTTCTCAAACAACAACACAATTATTTACACTCTCAATTCTAATAATCTCCAAACCGTAATTAATATTAATTTAATCATGTCACAACCTTAATTGATATTTTTTTTGGCTACGGCTACTCACAACCTCAAATTCTCTATATACGTCTTAAATACTAAATGCATCTCATATAAATTCAATTATTTTCTTCCCACTAAATATACCCCAAAATAACTTTTTCTAAACTTTATAGTAAGGGAATTCGGTGTAAAACAAAATGCATTTGTTCGATACCGAACACAAAAGGCTTGCAAATTTTCAGAATTCTGCACTGAACAAATGCTTGTGTTTGAGGCCGAACATAAAAGTCATGCAAACAATTTTAAAATATAGTGTTTAACGGCTGACAAATAATTTTTACTCGACGATGAACATAAAATCATTTTTTTAAGAATATAAGGGTAAATTTGTCAATTTTTTCAAGTACGGCTTAATCTCAATATTTCGGGTGCGTATAGAGTTTATGGTTGTTAATAACGTGCCTTAATTTTTTGAGTCTTAACTCCAGTGCACCGAGTGCACCTGAATAACCTAAACTATTAGATCATATTTATATTTAATCTTAACCACTAAATAAAATAAAAATAATTAAAAATAAAAACACTAACTACCCACTACTTAACAACATTTAACCTTAATTTTTATTCCCATAAAATTCACATAATTATTTAATCATGAAATGAAAATTGGTGAAGGATAAAGAAGATAACCTGAAGGCAGCCAAATGTGAAAATGAAGATACCAAGTGCTTTGTGCTTAGATACATTGGCTTCGAGACGATTTTCCAAGACGAGCCCACATATAACACCGATGAAGCCCAATATGAAGCCCAATGTTTGAATTGCCATGTGAGAATAGAACCAGAGAGGATCCCATTTCCTCATGTAGCGGGCCACCATCACTCCAATCGGCATTAAAATGGCCCAACCAAACATGTTCAAAAGCCCATGAGTCCTACGAAGGCCCGCCTGCGGACTGCCCGTTGTTGCAAATTGGCCTGGTATGCATAACCACGCAATTTTTTTTCATGACTTAGAAAATAAGTTTTGAGGCACTAAGACGAGAAAATATCAATTTTGGTCTGTATCTTTTTTTAAAATCTAATTTTAATCCTGTAACTTTTAGTATTTTTAATTTTAGTCATTTTAGTTTCAATTTTGGTCCTGTAACTTTTAAAATTTCAATTTTAATCCTATAAATTTCAAATTTAGTCCTGTATCTTTTTGAATTTTCAAAATTAGTCATATTATAAATTATATCATATTTCAAAAGATATATGACTAATTTTGAAAATTCAAAAAGATACAGGACTAAATTTGAAAATTATAGGACTAAAATTGAAACTTTAAAAGTTACAGGACCAAAATTGAAACTAAAATGACTAAAATTGAAAATACCAAAAGTTACATGACTAAAATTAAATTTTGAAAAAGATACAGGACCAAAATTGATATTTTCTCGCAACTAAGAGTTTATTTTATAATCAAATAATGAAATTGTTTTATATTATTTTCTGTTATAAATTCATCTATTACTTTTCATTTATCTTATTATGATTGTTTATAGAATAATTTAATTAGAGGCTGTTATTACTTTTAGTCATTAACTATCATTTTTTATTAAAAACATATTACTATCTCACGGACTAGTTTTTGTCTATTATTTGGCGTTCTTGAATAATTCAAAATATCGAAGACTGGTTTTCATTTCACAAAGTAAAATATACAGCCTAATTAAGAAACCAGAAATTAAGAAAAGAAGGAATCTCATTTCTGGAAGGAGTAATAATGTGTAAAAAATCAAAAGTTGACTAAACAACTTGCATATAAACAATTAAAATTCATCTAATTAAATAAATAAATAAATAGAGGCCGGATGGCAAATGTATATAATTATTCATGCAGACTTTGACATTAGAAAGTGCATCCTTAGAAGAAGCCTAGTCAAAATTATTAGTATTTTTTAATTACTTTATTTAAAAAAGCTTTCTAAATGTATGATTATTCCAGAGAAGAATCCAAGGTGAGTGATTATTATATAGTTTGTTCTCAATTTACAGTGTTGGAAGTAAATTATTTTGATAAGTTCTAATTTGTATATAAAACTAATTACATTTACATCTAACAAACTACTATTACTAGTAATAAGATAATAAATAAGGAGTACTTTTTGGGAGTTGTTAACTTTTTTGACATTTTAAGATTTACTTTTCTAGAAATTGTAGAACATTGGTTCTTTGAGTCTATTTTCTGCTTACTTTATTAGCTTAGGTTGGTAACTTGGTTTGAGGGATTCTAATTGCACTC
The DNA here is from genome assembly GCA_023678885.1 of Pogostemon cablin. Taxonomy (NCBI): domain Eukaryota; kingdom Viridiplantae; phylum Streptophyta; class Magnoliopsida; order Lamiales; family Lamiaceae; genus Pogostemon; species Pogostemon cablin. The sequence goes on from CM042983.1 coordinate 5,575,719, forward strand.
AATAATCCCAACTACTTTAGAATTAGCTGGTCCATATAGAATTAGCTGTTATATATGGACCCTACAATTAAATTATTTATCTTTAATCAAATAATTATTAGTAATATGACCCTCTTATTAAACTATAAATAGTCAATAAACCCCAAAAATTTAAAAAATGTAGCAACTAAGTTAGCTAAATCTAATATTTTATGCCATCTGCCAGTCAAATATGACAAATACATAAAATCATGTGTATTTGTTTAATAACACTGTTTTCACACAAATTTCATCATTATTTCATTTTTATATATTACTATTTTTCTAAAGCACACTTTATATGTAATATAGTGCATTGAAGTTTGTAATGCATCTTCCTGGACTTTGTCCAAAAGCAATGACATCAACATTACACCTAAAACTTTCTAAACAATCAATTTAATCACCTAATGCAGGCCACTAAGAGTACCATTTATTTATGTAACAATGAATTGAAATATGAACTGTAATGCTACAATGAGTGATGCAAAGATTTATGCTGGAATATGTCCAAACTAATGACATCAAATCACACCTAAACTTCATTTAAAAAGAAAAAAAAGAAAAATCATATTCTTGAAAGTGTGATACACTAACCTGATTGGTAATTCAAGACGGTTGAGATCATATCCCGATGTTGGGTGAGCCGGAAGTCTGGGCCGGATGGCAGTGCTCCGGCTCGCCCAACAGCGTATATCAAGCGGTTGGTGGGCTGGCCGGAGACTGCGACCAACTGAAAAGTGATGTATATTCTGTTGGATTGGCTTAGGAGAAGCATGGATGATGAGTTGTTTCCAGAGAACTGTAAGCCTTGATTGGATGATTGAAGAGTGACTTGACTTGGTGTTTGGCCTCCCAGATGGTATTTCTTGATGTCAGAAGTAGATCCAGACCAACCAACTATGGCATCTGATCCAACCATGTTGCCACTGGTTGAGAATCCCATTCCTATGTATCCATTTGTGTTGGGTGCTGATAGCACAAAGTTCCACACATTTGGTCCACCTTGGCCTTGTCCATACTGACACCAACACCAATAGTAAACCATCAAACAATAACTAAATCAACTGTATTTCATCTCATGTTTCATCATCATTGTGTACAAGCATATTTGTTAATAGTACAAGCATAGAAGATGAAATAACAAAGAGAGTGAGAGAGAGAGACTTACTCTGAGGATGTAGTTTTCAGAGCTCCAAACTATGACACAATGGAGAGAAGTTGTATCAAAGGGAAGAGGGCCTTGGAGGGTGAAGGGTGTGTCACAAGAATCTGTTGACTGTGTATGAACATATGAGAAGATTAAACACAGAGTGAGGAAGAATGGGGTGTGCTTTGGAGGTGTCTTCTTCATCTTCTATCCCCCCCTCTCCCCTATTTTTTTTCTTCTTCCCTTCTCTCTCTCTTTCCCCACTACTCTCTATATATGAGTTGTGTAAATTTCTTGAATAGTTTATATTGCAAAGTGGAACAAACATTATTGCTTTTACTTGAAGGAACGTAGTTGACTATATTTCATTTTGGAGATAGGATTATGACATTTTGTGTTAATAGAAAATCACATGGAAGTGCATACCTAAGTCGGAATAAAAAATTGACAGGTTAAAAAAAAAAATGATCGCTTTTAACTACTAACACTGATCATTACCACATTCATTTCTAGTTCATAATATAAATAGTACATATGATAGGGAAAGTAATAAATTAACGATCATTATTACAACAAGATAATCAAAGCATAACACCTCAAAATTAAAACTCTGTTATTATATATGTATGGTCCATATAATATTTTACTTGATCTCTGAAAACATCATTTGTACATTGATGATATATTTTTTCCTATTAATTCAAATATAGAAAATGAAACGCCAAGGTACCGTAGGTGTAATAATCATTACAGCACTATGTGTTAATCATATCAATGGATCATATAATGATGACTACATCTGAGTAAAAGAGAAACAGAACGTGATCAAGATTAAACCTTCTCCCAAAAAGCAAGAAATCTTAAGTAGCAACTTGCAGAGCCCTACAATTAGGCTGTCAGGTCCAAAACATGGCATCAGCCATAAACACCTGCCTTCCACCACCACTGCCGCTGCTGCAGCTGCCACCAACACAAAACAAAATGTAAATTCAAGACCATCCTGGGAGATCATTATAGGGATGGTAATAATAAAAGCTTATAAGCATACAAACAGTAGATGAATAAAAAAACAGCAATATTGCATCAAATTAACATCTTCAGACTTACCATGAATTCCGGTGGAGCACTTGCATCACCAAAGATATCTCCTTGCATCTGTTGACGCCCCATGGATCCCATAGGATGCATTAAGACTGTCTACTTCATTACAGACTTCAGACACAAAAAACTAGAACAAATGGACATTGACCTCACAAAATGTAATGTATAAAACTTGCCATTACTCAAACCAAGTATTTTTGGTACTAAAAAAGGTTGAAAACAGATTGGATTTAGCCATCTAATTCACAACTATACATCATATCTTTGCTGAATTTAAATAAATAAAAAGAACAAAAGAAAATTAAAAAGGAAGAAGAAAGAAGTGGACAGATTTACAATATATCATCAACAAAACATGCTATTACTACCAACCAAGTTTCTATTTTTTTTTTTTTTTTGGAAGTCCAAAAGGTTGATAGCAGATTAGCTTGCCATCTATTTAACAATAATACATCATATCTTCGTTAACATACTAGCCTTTGCTAACTGTAAGCTCCTAATTTCCTGTGGACTCTGTAAACTCTCTAAATACTTAGTTAGATTTACAGACAAATGGTATACTTGCTAGCTATTGAAGATTTTGCCCGCTATTAGTTGAGTAGACTCCATTACTGGCAGAAGATCTATCACTATTGACCCTTTTATAGAATAAGACATAAGCAGCAGTCGACTTTACATCATCTTCGTTGATTGGTGAAATGTGGCTATCATCAAAGTTGTACCACCTGTTCTCATCCAGAAGCTGCAAATCGAATATATATGAATTAGGAAACATTTCACCCGTTGGATTCTACTAGGTCTCACATCAAAATTAACTCGGGGATGCATTAACATGAAAACAACACTAGGCCAAGAGTGTATTACCATTATGAATTATTATGCATTAAGAGATTGGTGCTTTGACAAAGAAATTTGGCCACAATCCAAAGTAAAAGTAAGATGTAAGAACAAAGACATTAAAAAGAAAGAATACGGCAAACCTTAATGTGGGCTGTATAATGTCCACTTCCCATGCCACCATAGTGATTTGTCAGGGCATACAGTTCATAGATCTGACGCCGTGTGTTGTTTTTGTTTGCGACATAATTTGTCAAATCAAAATCATGAACGGGGAAATTTACAAATGTGTCGAGCTTATGCTTCATTGACCTACTGTAAGAGAATCTTTTTAAGTGAATAACAAGAACTTCGGGAAGCCTCCAAAGGTCCAGCTTCTTACTTGCCTGGCGCCTCTCCTTGCACTGAGGGCAGTACCTTCAGTATAAACACACAAATAAATGTGATAAAATACTGTCTCTCGTCAGTAAAACAGAGGATCAGAAGGGAGGGTGCTTAGTAAATTCTAGAATCACTAAAAAGATTGAGTCATGTAGTTGTGGGAGAAGGCAAATAAGCAACTGATGGGTAGAGTCAAATAGCTTACCACATGTCTTCAGGGACCAACGGTTCTTCGCGCAGAAAAGCTTCCAAGCAAGTATACAGTGAAAGAGGTTCATTACGAGCTTTTTTGTTTACATGCCCAAATTTATAAACTTCTGGTAGATTGTCTATGTAACTGGTATCATAGCTTGCCAGAAGCTTTTGTGACCAGTCAACAAATACGAGAATTGACATGGAGGATGAGGATAACTTAACCACCTTATCATCACCCACAGTTAAATCAATGCAAGCATTATTTTCGTCTACAAGCTGCAATGGAAGTTTCTGCAGTGACGCTGGTTTAGAACTGCCACCGTCTCCTTTTTTTGGATCATCAACATTAGCATCTGTATGAGATTGATTTGACGTTACTGCTGATGCACTGCTTGCGGTAATAGCAGCTGTGCCTTTTGTTCTCAACATAGGTGAGAGCATAGTATGAACTATTCGCTGTATGTCACTCCTAGTAATGGTATCATCACAGGAGATCGGTGAAACAAGAGGTGTTCCATAAGGCTTCCATCCAAGAGTGCTCTGAGCATTTCCAGTACTCCTAAGAAAATACACCCAAAAAGAGTAGTATATATTAAATGGTATAGAAATCAAAGAAGCAGAATATATCAAATTAAATAATCAATTCAACAAAGTAAATGAACTGACGGAATTCCATAATGCACAATAATTATATTAAGTAGCACATAGTCGCATACTGTTCTTCCCTACGGTGTATCAACTGGAGGAACTTTGTGTTCTTCAAAACTTTTGGTATCTTGTAGGCAGTAAGGTGATCATCATCTTTTATGGAAAATAATGATATCAATGGATCCTCCAAGAACCGGTAGATCAAATGACCTCTTATCTTCAACAGAAAGAAAATAATAATCAGTTACCAATCATAAACTAATCTTATGAAACCACCAAGCAATTAATTAACTCTGCCAACCTCTGCGAGGAGAAGCTTCTCATTCAGTTGCAAAGAACAAGCATTACTGAGTGCTTGGATCAAATCCCTACAGCGCCCCTGCTTTGGCACAGTTACTGTGTAAGCTGCTGGAAGTGCACTTCCATCACATGTAAAAACAGTAACTGTCATGCTACGAGTGGTGGTTGACTGAAGGGGCAAGGACAGATACATGAATGGATCGAATGTAATTGAGACTTTATTGCATACAGGACAGACAAGAGTTGACTTGTACTGGCCCTGCAAAACAAATGAGATCAAAATTTTTAACAAAATGATTTGAGTAATACAACTGTAAACAGGAGATAAGTTTAGAGAGGAGCAAGAAATAAAGTATGAACTTCACCACACTGTTATCTAATACTGGCAGCAAAATAATTGACAAATAGTTATATATCACGGTGAAAAGATTTAGGTGATCAAATCTCCTTAAAGGAAGTATCCATATATCTGCATGCTCCGAGGTTAGATTAATACAAAATGACTGCAAGTGTATGAATCAAACTCAGCATAAGAAAACCATAGAAGTTAGAACTATAATTAATCCAGCAATGAATTAAAGTTTTTTTCTGATGAAACTGAATATGAGTAAGATCTAGGGAGACAAGCTTTCTAGTAAGCAGGGAATAAGACCTTGGATGGTGGATCGTGGATGTAGCTGTTAAGGTGGGTGTGCCGATAAAATTCTGTGCATGAAACTTCAAAAGGGCATCACCCTCCTTTTCCTAGACAATCAATTTATTTTGTCTTTTGCCAAAACAGAAAAACTTGGAACCTGAATTTTCCCAAAAGAAATATAGACTTAAATTTATCATGACTGATTGGGATCAATGGCTCATCTAGATTTGTAACAGTATAGTCAGATCAAGGGTTTCAATTACACCAATAGATTTAATATGAATTTGCTGAACCTAGAGAAATCCAATGTTTTATATTATGATTAATCCACAAAGCAAAAAAATGGCACAGTGAATTCTATTAAACCATGATTGCTCGCAAATATACCCAGTAGCATAATTCTGATAAACGATTATAACACTTACTTGGCATACATCCACAATTATAGAATCATTACGAGCAATATGATTTGCCCAATACTCATCTGCAACTTCTTCATCAGGGCGATCATCTGCATCTCTAGATTTTATATATGGCTTGTGTTTAACACGATTCAGATCTTCATGAAGCCCATCTAACAGAAACGCAAGGAGCTCCTACACAGAAAAGCACCAGATATTCTTGTTGACTTACTTCAGCAATATTAATATTACTAAACTCCAGAAAGCCATACACTGATCACGGACCTGTGAATCATGTTGACTGCATCCACTGAACTGTGGTGCGAAGCGAGCAAGCTTCGCTTTAAATGGCCTGGGGGCAACTGGAGCTCGTCCTGGTGCCCACAATTTTCTTAGTAAGTCGCCAAATGCTAAAGCAAGCTCCCCCTACATGGTATATCTTAATTCAGAAAAGGATAACCCTCATAAACAGTGACATTCTTAGATCTAACAAGAGACCTTTCTTACTCTAAAAGCAGTAAGATTACAGAACAGGTCCATCTAAATGTTCCCCAGTCCCTATACCTCAAAGATAAACTAGGCCTTAGTCCTGGAATAGTTTATTAGAGGGAAATCATAACAAGTCACAAATCTAAAAATATACTTTTATCATTTTATAAAAAAGTTTACCATGAATTCAAAGCAGGAAAAGGAAATAAAAGTTTGTCGACAGAACAAACCAACAATTCCTCACAGATTATTAAACAGAAAAGGTGGCAAAGAAGTTTTGCAATAAAACATTTACTGAGTGGCATCATCATATGGAACTTACAACCATGCCGAGAGGATTCTGCCGATTTATTTCTTGGTAGTAATCTTCACGAAAATACCGAGCAAACTCTGGTGTATGAACTAGGCATTGTATTGCACTGTTCATAAAACAAGTGTTCCCAAGATTCAACAGTCCAGTGAGACCACAAGAAGATCCCCTCGTACTGACACCACTTGATCCACATGCCCTCTCTGTATTTAGATTTTGAAACTGTGATTCCGAATTACCATTTCTTGATGAATACTTGCTTGCCGATGAACCTCCTGAAGTTGGAAAACTCAACTGGGAAGGTGCAACAGCTAGGTTTCCATTATCACCCGATCCATTCTCCATACTACCCTCTGTTTTACAGTTGATGACCTCTATCAATATCTGTTATATCAATTGCAATCATCATAACTTTGTCCAGCATCATGTGAAAAATAAATTAAGAAAACCATTATCTAGGCAAAGGTAGCAAATTAGCAAACAATGACCAATAATTGACAAGCAATGACCATAATCACATCCATAGACACATTAAAACGGGAAATAAAAGGAAAAATAAATCTGCAGAGCCACTCAATGAATAAGATAGAAAGTAGAATAATGATGTACCCTAAAATGTTACCACAAACAAGAGAGTAGGAGCATCACGGTGATAAAATAATGATAACACAAGTAAATAGTAGTCTAAGCTTAAAATTACAACCAAGGTCAATTTGAGAACAGGCACTAGATGGGGCACTTTAAAAACCTTATGAATTAGCAGAAGCACATAAAGCACAATTTGGTATCCTACGTAAAGTGAACATACAGCAAATTAACAAAGCATTCTAATTTGTTGAGTAAAGAAATAAAGAATTGAGTAACTAGATGTCCAAAACATTAACCAATGAAAGAAATAGAGGTCCATAACCTCAAGTTTCTATAGATAGGAACAAAAAGGGAAGTCCTTTTACATTTAACACTATGGCAGTCCTTGATGAAATAACAACAATAAGCCTAACATTATACCTACCAAAAAAAATATATACTAAACAAAATTACAATCTACAGATGTCATTTTTATTAGCAAAAAAAAGTAAAACAGTAAACACCCAAACCAGAACGCCAGAATAAAATGCAAAATGATAAAAAGGGTGGTCCACTTCAATACAATAGGTTAATAATAAACAATCTGAAGCAACTTAAATCAAAGCAAAGATAAAGCATTTATTTCTAGACTGTTCATTATCTTTATGGAGGAGAAATCTTAATATTATAAACACATGATATCAACAGCTAACTTAAGCTTCTGTTTGAAATGGGAAATCAGAAAATAAGACAAATCAACTTATGGAACAGATCCACGCCAAAACTTATTTTAGGACAGATAGCAGCCTTAGAAAGATGTCAAATTGGTAGAACATATGACCACCTACATCCTGATCCATTTGAATATTAGCATCATCTAGCGTCTTTTCCATGTCAGTCATCAATGCATGCTTTTGGTGGCTGAAGTAATCCCAAATAGATACCTGAGAAATAAAATATGTAAACTTTAGAAATAAAAAGACCAAATAAATTAATATAAAACAAACAAGGAATTAGGAAGAGCTATTACTTGCTTTGGTGTAAGATCAAATATTTCACAAGCTCTTCGATGAAGTTCTCCAATCGTTTCCTGACAAATGAAAGATGATAATAAATGAGTGTTCATGCTGGAAAGGGTTTCTTTTCGCCCTGACTGAGAAATTTTTTCACTACCTTTTTGCTGATTCTTATGGAAGAACGATCGCCTTTTGGCATTAAATGCAACTGGAGCCGTAGTGGATAAACTTCTACAGACAATTCTGTCTGAGAAAGACCCGTGTTAATTACTTTTCGAGCCAACAGAGGACCACCTCCATACCTGGATTAGAAAGATTATATAGTTCTTCATTAGTATATCTAATGATGTTGATATTGTTTACATGGTAACTAAAAACCCATAAATAAAAATATTTCTACCTTGACAATTCAATTATCAACAATATGTATTTTGCTGTAAAGAAGCACAGCATAATTAATTTGTGCAATATATCAGTACGCAAAAAGAGTGTAGTATACCACTAACAGTTGAACATATTCTGGTGCATAAGCATGCAAATATAATGCCTTAGTGAAGAAACATGCATCATATAAATTGCAACTGCTTTATTTTAGTTTTTCAGCTGACAGGTGATGGATTATGTGAACTTAAATTTTATTAGAACTTTGAGTTACTGAGTAGGAGTCTTAGATAAGAAGTAACAGGGTAGAAAGAATTAACTGAGCTAGGGGAACCCACCAAAGGCAATTGCAAATTTTCTATACCTAAATTTTGTGATCATATGGAGAGAGGTCTATAACAGGTCTATAATTTGAGATAAGGGTGACTAAACCTTTAGAACGAAGGACAGCACATCCTCTACAATAACAAACTCAATTACTGAGGCTTCTGTTGTGAGCATTTTAAGGAAAATAATGAAAACAAGCCAAACCTAGAGTTCCATTCCATTAAGAAAGAACTTTTTCTGGGCATCCAATTACTTTAACATACAAAAGGAATTTAGCTTGAGGTAATTAGGAGAAAAATTCATGTCTATTAGAACAAAATAAAAACATCACGGTAATGACCAACACTGTAAGAATCTAAGTTGGTGACTGCATTCATTCCAATCACTAACCTCTATCAAGTTTCATGATTCCCTCTACTGGTCAGAAAACTACACAGCAAATGATCACCCACTCACCACAAGCACATGGTAATGTGACCCATCAATGATGTTTCATAATCAAATCATGATTTTAGATATAAAAATTAAAAAAATAAAATAAAATAAAAATTTGAATCCTTGATTTTGTGATTGCGGTGATCACTTCTGCAGCCTATACTTCTTATAATAAATAATAAGGTGTATCTTTGTTCCAGACAGTATATATATAGAGATAGAGAGAGAGAGAAAGAAAAAAGTTCATCTTAGGAACGGTATTAAGAGAGGCTAAACATCTCCTTTTTAATGCATAAATCATGAAAATTGTCATCAGATTATTTTAAAAAATCATAGAATTAATTGTGTGTTGAAAAACAATAACTAAATTTGTCTGAATCCTTTTTAATGCATAAATCATGAAAATTGTCATCAGATTATTTTAAAAAATCATAGAATTAATTGTGTGTTGAAAAACAATAACTAAATTTGTCTGAATTGCAAGAAATGACTTCTCACTCACCAAGAATATAATTGATTCCAGACTTCTTGCGGAAGCAATATATAATCAGTGCCTTCAACTAAGGTATCATGAAGTTCAATGCCCATACCAGAATCCTCAGAAATAGAATCATCTACTAAATCGGAATTATCAATGGAAGATGGTCTCTTCAGTACACTTGAGCTGATTGAACCATGATTCTCACTGGAAGATGCATCATTTACATTGGTAGTTTGGTTTTGATTTACATACTCAAGCCACTCTTGCCACCATCTGTCAGCAATCATGAGTAAATGTCAGAGCAGGAGAACAAGATAATGCAAAAATATGTAGATCTGATAACCCAGCACTAAGAAACTTGTATGCTTAAAGGTACAAGTGAGTTTTGTTAGCCCAATATTACCAATAATCTTATGGAAGTTGCAGCATCACAGAATTCCCAAGTTTCAATCAAATGCAGGGGACTACCAGACTAGTACTAACTAAAGCAGGGGTAGAGTTGTCCCCCCAACCATCAAATTATGAATCAAACAAGTAAAAAATTTTGAACATAAATGCACATAATTGATTCCAAGAGAAATATTTTGATAGGCCCTCTTCTTCTTGGGTGGACACGCAAGTTGATATTTTGATACTCAGGACTTTTCTTCTGAAGAAATATCGTGCATAGACCTTTAAATAGTGATTATACAATATTGAGACACCATAATTACAAGAGCATGATTATCTCTTAGCATTTTCATGGATCTCAGATTCCTATAGTGCAATATTTATACATGCTCATTGGCTTTACTGTAAACCTTATAAATACAATGTCAATTTAGGATTTGGAGAACATGTTTGCATAAAAATTTGGAGTTAGTACTATTACTTTCAGATTTACAGGCTACAGATACCTAATGACTAATTTGCACAAAAACATCAGGGAAAACCATCACACTATATAGTAGATTTTCTAAATTGACACTAAAACTAGGGACTCCAAGGTAAACAAAAAATAGGAATATTTCTGGATGTTGAGTCACAATCAAAGCAAGAGTAGCTGTAATATTTTCTCACTGCAGAGATGAACTAAGACGGCCATGGAAACTTGAACACACAAAGCTACTTTCAAAACAAAAAAAGTTAGCCACACATATCCAACTCAGCCACTGACCAGTCCAGCAGAACACATCATTCCCCATTCAGCCTCCCCATTAGCAACCACATTTAGCCTCAAACAAAATAATCGAAGAAAATCCAAATGGGTAAGGTATCCAGAAGCTCTCGAATCTAAACCCTAACCCTCTCTGATCCACAACTCAGCATGGTTACACACTTTGACACACATCAGCAAAATAACCAAATTAAAGAACAAAAATAACATTAGAAAACCACCAAACACGCACTTCGCTTCTCAACACAGATCTACTGCATCTCTGGCAAAAACGATTCTGAAAAAAACAAAAAATAAAATACCTCTGAGTGATTAAATAGAAAGCAACACCGACTTTGGTCTGAGCTTCAGCGGCTACAGCAATGTCTCTAATGGTTTGCTTCTCCTCCTCCGGAGTCAGCTGCTGCTCCACCTCCGCCATTTCTGCACCTCCTGTTCTCCCGCCCAAAAGTGGAAAAAATATGGTACCGAAAAACCAACCCAAAAAAGTGAAACAAGATTTCCAGTGAGATTAAGAGGTTCGCAAACCGAATTACATAAGAAAAAGGGGTAATCTACAGTATAGAAATGGGTGGATTTTTGTGTAGGGGCGTTACAACTGAGAATGAGCCCAGTTTGGTTCAGAGACGAATGGAGCAAGGGATTTTGGCTTTGTACAACAGTTGAAGTTATAACACTGCCACATCACTGTGAACACACCAGACACCTTTTAACTGATATATTTAAGTTTTTTTCAGATTTTTATTTATTTATTTATTTTAATTTTCAATTGAACAAAAGAAATTCAATTTCAGATTTCCTCAAGAACTATGACCTTCCTACCTCTCAACTCTTGCATTGGTTTAGATAGTATTCTAATATTTGAATTATTAAAAAAAAAAAAAGTTAAAAGGGTTGAGACGGTGCCTTCTGTTATAAAGCAATAATAATAATGTAAATGAGAAATCATATTATAATAAGTTCATAATCGTAAAGGTAGTTAAGATGATTTTTAAAAAATTTAACTTTATCGTGATGCACAATTATATTTGTTTATTATGAGTAATATTTTGATAAATAAATTGATACAAATTAAGTTTATATTCCATGAAATCAGTTCCATTTTAGAATATCATTTCAACATAGTTTCCATAGAAAAAAGATCCATGGGGTGGTAAAGTCGTTCCACGAAATCATTTACCAATAGAAGAAATAGGCAGTCATTCCATATATATTTTGAAGCTCGATCTAGACCAAATATTTGACTTTTCATTTTTCATCTAGGACTATAGTATAAATAGCCAACTCTTTTTTCCTTGCAACATTTATATACAAGACTAAGAATGAGGTCTAATATGTACCAGTGACCACACTACACACCCTAGAAAGATTCTCCCAAAGACAAAACCCGAAAAGCAGGGGGAAAAAAAAAAGCATCAACATTAGTAACAATGTACAAGCATCAACATTAGTAACAAAGAAAGGACCCTGATAAACATGTTATGAATGCTTCAACACTTAATAGAGAAAACCAATGCACTTGAGCCGATTGGCTCGGCCTCCTCCATGTATTGTCAAAACTTCAGGATCATTCTTATTGGCTGTGAACGCGACAGGATTTCTTTGGAGTGGAAGGTTGGGGAAGAACCGAGCAGGCAAGCTCTTCGTTCAGCTTGACTGGAAGAGGTGGCATCTGCTTCATTAATTCTGGCATGTCCCTCAAGGAGCTGCAACACAACAGTAAGATACATAAAATTGAACGAAATTATACTCAGAATGTTCTCATGTGTTCACGTATGATAGAGAGAGGGGAAAGATGGGGGTACTTCTTGATACAGAATTAAATGAGATATACTAATATGGAATCGAACCATATATCATATGAATCACTATTATACGATGAAAAACTTTTAACTTTGTAAAACAGAGAGGTGTGTCCATATATAGGCAAGCTAGCAGGAAAAAGCTCACTGAAGGATGAATAGTGAGTCACATTTTAAATGTTTTAACACTTATGATAGTATTAAAGGTAGAAAGACATAAAAAAAACTCTTCAAATAATTTTTGAGATGTTATGGGTTTGTCATGCCTCCATGAGAGCGAATGGATCCAGGGAGGCCTCCACAAGTTTTGTGAAGTCACAGAAACAAATAATAATTTTCAAATATCCGACAAAGCTATGAAGACAACAAGCTCATTCAAGGAACCAAAGAACTTATGATTACCATAATCATGTTCATTAGAAGAACTTGTTTAAATGATTTATACAAGGATATAAAATATAAATATATCATAAATAAGAAAGAATGAAGTAAACTTAGCCAAAAAGCGTGGAAAAAATTAAAAGAAAAAAGAGTGTGCACTCACTCATTTAAGATTGAAAGGATATTAGCTCGAGTTTGACAAAACAGACTGATGTTCTCCTGAATCTGCACATAAAAATAAGCAAATATGATGTTAATTGATCACAGCTGATATCTTCATTCCATGCCATTGACAAACTGATTCATCATTAAGTTCCCAAGTCAGACATTAATAATATCAATACTTCTATGTTGAATGATATCACATATTATTCGAGCATAAGGACCCACTAAATTCACAAAGTAAACCAATGTATAACAGACTACATTATCACACTGCTCATTTGTACTAATAAAAAAAATAACAAAAGAACATGCATATCCATCTTCCACAATGTTAGTCACATGAAAAGCAAATACAATTCTGTCTATAATGGACCCTAAACAAATATTTGTTCAAGTATCTGATCCATCCACAATTATTGTAGTAAGAAAGTACTCATCAATATTATTCGTAAACTAAAACAACCTACCTGTATAAGACCTATATTGAAGCTGAAAGTACCTTTAAAGAAGAAAAGTTAGAAGCAATTTGATCCAAGGCCTTGGCATTATGCTCAAGAAGCTGTCCAGCAGCACCACCGATAGCTGAACATAACAAATTTTCAAGTACTCAATTTATAGACAAAGAAGTAAGGGTTGTGCAACAAGAACCAAATTGATTAATTGCCATCTATATAATACTCAACACCTCATTCGGATACTTGGCAATAAAATTTATTGGAACCTTTAAGTAGCACAATATAATTATCTTTTTTCCAGAATAAAAAAATAAAAACATTGAAAAGCATACCAGGGAGCATGTATTTTGCCAGATTCAAACATCAGAGAAATTATATAAGCGAGTTCTTCACAAAGTTTGTTATCAAGAAAGCATTGAGTATGTATATCTTAGCCCAAAAAAACAAAAGTAAACAAGGAAATTCTTAGTTGTGATAAGTGAAATTTGAGATAAAAACACAGAATTATAACCACAATGCCAATTTAAATGTCGATACTCACAACCAAACCCATTATTTTGTTAATGGATAGTGGCAAATAGCCTTTATTTTTAGATGGCCTAATTTTCTGCTATAGTGTTCCAGATGAAATTGACCTCTTGAAAAAAATTTGTGAAGGCAAACTCACACAGTCTTTTTAAGAAAGCTCAAATCAGTACTTAATATGAGGTTAAAATCTTAAAAAGAAAAAAGAAATTACAAAGATGCAGAGACCACATCAACTTTAGATTGGATTTGCATGACATAAAACAATTAGCATGCGAATGGTACAAAATATCTTCTTTTATTCTAGATTCGTAAGTTGCATGTAAGAGCACAGGCTGACCTTTGCATGAAATTCCATCATCACTGTCCATTGACATCATTGACTGGACATAAGGAGGACCACCAGAGCGGTTTGCTGCCTGGGATGATTTCGGAAGCAAATCTGTAGCTTTCTCCTGATCCACAGAAAAAATAGAGAATATGTAGTCAGACCATTAATGAGGGGATGCATAATTCAATGAATTTAAGAACTCAAAATCCATAAAAAAATATTTTCAGGAGTAGCAGAATCGCCCATCATTACCCAGAAGACTCTTTTGGCTGTTTATTTTTCCAGCATTAATACAGATATCATTAACCTAGTCTAACATAACAACTTCAGAATCATATTTCCCGTGGCTCAAGCCATAAAAAGTCGGAAAAAAGATAAAAGGGAGAGAGAAATCCAGAAGCATTCCTTCAGTTTTCGTGTATAACAATGCTTGAGTTTATATTGTTGCATTAACCATCCATTACAAGTCAATATAAAATTACAACTGCCATGGCAACTTCATGATTGATTAAGTTACCATAATCAAAATAGTACGTTTTATGGCAAGAATATAAAACTGATTTATTTGTGAATGATCATTTATCAAGGTCATGTCTGAGAAACTAAGAGACTCATGATTCAATATGGCTGAGAACACCCAAAGGGGGCAGTTTCTGTTTAGGTGTTGTCATAATATATAAAAAATCTGGACAGATGGGAGACCATAAGATGAATATTGAAGTACCTTTTTGTCTTTATTTTTTCTTGATGAACTATTATCATCTTTCCTTCTCTTGCCATTCTCTTTTTTCTGCAAACAACAAACCATTCAGACAATGATTGCCAGATATATTAAGCATGCATCCTGTCACTCTAATTCTTTTTGTCTACCATAATCATATATTATAAAGAAACTGAACAATAGATTCTAAGCTAGTCATCTTTTCCTCTATTTTGTATTTCCTTTTTATAGAACAGTAAACCTCCTCAATCAATGGCACAAGTAAAAGACACGACTTAGTAGTAATTGCTGGAAATGATCATCTGAGCTGCCTGCATATGTGACCGACTATTGTTTCCCTGGGCACTGAACTAGCATTGTCTAATTTAGGTTACTGGAAGACAATATTCCTCCATAATATCAAAACAGTACACTTCTAATAATGATAAGACTATGCTTTCTCAATATGACTATATGAGGAGTTTTAAAAGATCAGTGTTACAAAAAATGTCGAGTTCATTTTTCTAAAAAAAACAGGTTAAACATATATTCTTTTGGAAAGCTCATATATCCAATAGCTCCAAATCAAACAAGTGCAAAAATGAAATTTAGTAGTATATAAATATTAAGCCCCTTGACATATAAATCTCCTACAAAGTATTGTTTTCTGAGGAAGTCTAAAAGAAAATCATAATGATCACTGAACAAAAATTTTATTTTGTCTGCATCATCGTAATTTTGTCTGCAGAGGATGCCCAACATGGCTTTGACTTGATTCTCCCCACAACCTCAATTCTGAGGTAGAAACATTTAGGATGAGGAATAAAGAGGAATTCAAGAACAGAGTTTGATAATTAGCTTTTCAAGCACAACGTTGGAAGATTCCTATCTAGTCATGCTGCATGCAAATTTCAAAGCAAAATATTATCCTTGGACATAATAATGAAAAAATAAATGGAAATAAGTATCTCACACTCATCCATCTGATGCGTAGTGCAACATCCCGAACTGTCTTATCTTTTAAAGCTTGAGCAATTCTAGCAAGACGGACAACGTTGGTTTCCGAGGCATATCTGCAAAAGGGCCAACCATTAAGTAAAAAAACACAAACAACGCATATTAAGACCTGGCTGTGAGTCTGCAACTCTGTAAAGTGTAAATAACAGTAGCAAAGAAAGTATATTGGTATATAAAAAATATAAAAATATATTAAAATTCAATATCAATTCAATATTAGTAATAAGTGCTGTAAATCTCGAAGTATCCTTTATTACGTGCTTATGCAGTTATGCGCCATCAGGCGAACCCATATGAACTTTTAAAAAGGAACTAAAAATATGAGTCTCAAGCAATGTAGGTCGTCACTTCATGAAAAATCAGCTACAATACAAACAACATAAATTGGGCTTGCAACACAAGGTTTCAGATTGTATAGTGTATTCAGGCAATCTCATTCTAGTAAGTATTCTTTTACATCTGTAGTAAAGGAATCTAAATGCCAAGATCATTCACTTCTCTCAAACACAATTGTGACTATTGAATATTACAACATATTTAATTACCATCAGCAAACAACAAAAATAAGGTTTCAAGTATGTAATGTAACACCAAAACCATCCAAGTGAATAGACTACAATACACACCAAAACACTTAAAGGGGCAGAAAATACATAAAAATAATAATAAACATATAACTCCACATTCTCAGCCCCCATATCGGAAAGGAATTCAAAAAAATTCAAAGAAAACCAGGAATTATTCGAAGGAAAATCCAATAACTGAAAGCGCACAAAAAATCTCTCCGTAGCAAACTCAAGGCAAATATGCAATATGCATAATTCAGGAACTAAACAAAATGAAATAAAATAGAAAACAAAGAAACATGAGCGTACTTCGCGAGCAAATCTTCGAGTGTGGACTGTTCCTCGGGTGTCCAATCCATTGATATGCCCGGATTGTGGCGGAGACCTGCCGGAGCGGGTTCCACCACAGAATTCTCAGTCGCCGATAGGCCTCCACCGCCATTCGCATTCTCCAGGGGTCCACCGTTGGTGTTGCCGCTATTATTGCCTCCATTACTGATGTTACTATGACCCCCTCCTGAAGGATTGGCACTCGCCGCCATCAAAATACAACAGCGTAATCCACCGAATTAAGGATGGAAGAGTGAATTGAAGCTGTAATCAAATCGGTTACAGCGAATTAAATAATTTTGGAAAAATATTCACAATTAACACTCAAGAACGAGAGAGTTCACAATCAGATAAGCACCGAGGTGTGGAGAACATCGGCGGTTAGGCTCTTTACTTTTTGTATTAATTAATTATTAATTATTAGAGTATTTTATATTTATCCTTAAAATAAAAAAGAGATTCATTTTAGATTAGACAGATCCTTAAAACCTTTTCAGAGGAGTTTAGGTTTATTTACTCGAGGACAAAATATATAAAATAAAATAAAATACGGCACGAAAAATAAAATGTCCAAAAAGTATAAAAGAAACGTTTTATTTTTTTTCGAAATAATTAAATTAAATTCGATAAATATAAAAGAATATTCTTTTAAGATAATTATCAATTTTTTCAAAGATTTATATGTGGATTTATAAATAAATATAATTTAATTGGTACCAATAACTATAAAATAGTTTAATTAAATAAACGAAACATAAAAAATATTCCCTCCGCCTAAGTATTTTGTATACTTTTTATTTAAATTTTATTTTAGTAGTTATTTTACACATCACATAATAGTAAAAATAAGACAAATGTAAGTCGTTACATTGCGTGCGTCCGGACACGTGTCTCTTTAAAATTTTAGTATTATGGGTGAGGGTACATTGCTTTGGTCTAAATGATATACACTTTAATTAATAAAAGGTACACCATTTTGTTTTAAAAGGTATACACTTTTCATTAATATTTTTTTTCTTTAGAAAATAAAGGGTACACATTTTTATACTAAAGGGTATACAATTTAACACAAATTTCTAAAAGCGCAAGTGTTGTCCATTAGCCCAGATACACACAATAATTTTCTTTATAAAATAAAGAGTACACATCTGTATACTAAAGGGTATACGGAGTACAATTTAACACAAAATTCTGAAGGCGCACGGAATGTAGTCCGTGTGCCCGGGTGCACAGGAGTTTTTGCCTAAGATGATTATAGAAAATGATGCATTTTCGATATAAAATATTATCATTTTTTATTTAAACTATAAATTATTAATGAAATATTCACTACACCATTATTACTTTTCGTCGAGTGAGTGCCACTTTTTATTAATGATGTTATCATTTTTTGTTCGTCATATTTACCCTAAAATAAACTAGACAAATAATATATCTTTCACACTTTATTCATCAATCCAAATATTTTTTTTCTTTTAAAATTACTCCCTTTATTCGCCTTTAATGATGTTATTTGCTTTTTGCACGTTGATTAAGGAGTATTATTATTTAATGTGTAGTGGGTAGTTGTATTAGTGGAGGTGTGAGTCGCATTTTTTAGTTGTATTAGTGGGTGTGTGTGGGTCCCATATGTATAAAAAATGAAATGAGACATTGGGAGCGTTTTGGAAAATGATACTCTTGAAAGCGGACGGAGGGAGTACTCAATTTCTTATACTCTCTCTGTTTCATAATAATAATTCATTTTCATTTTGGGCGTCTTACTTCAATAATTATATTTTTCTTTTTGATAAATAAGACCCACACAAAATAATTAATATTACTCTATGAGATCCACACATAATACTAATACAATTACCTACTTTTCTTAGCTTACTATATATTAAAATATTATATTTCTTAATTTCAAAGTAGAATGTAAATGTAACAATTATCTCACGAAAGGATTTTTTTTTAATTTTTTTATTATACATCTTAAAAGATTAAATTTTTATATCCAAATAGTATTATATAGTAAAAAAAATACCTTAAACGAGGGAGTATAACTTTTCATCCTTAAACGAGATTATAGGATAGACTGCATTTAGCTCAATTTATTTATTTAATAGAGGCTTATAGCTACAATATAGAACTCTCGAGTAGAAAAATAATCTTAAAATTTTATACTTTGACTGATTTAAGAATTTATACAATTTAGTTAAACAATTATAAAATGGGCCGCCACGGCCCAATAAGGAGGAATTGACCGGGACACTAACTACCCACCATATTCAACTCTAATTAGACTCGTGGAAATTGTGGAGGGTAAAATCGTCATCTCACACACAGAAATTTCTCGGGCCATTCAAGAAATACAGACTGCTAGATAAGATCTCGCCAATACAACTCTGATCAATTTCTTCCTTCTTCCATCTCTCCTCCCCTGCTCTCTAGGGTTCCAGAACCTTTTTTGACATGAGTAATAACGCCCAGTCATCAGGTATTTACCGAATTTCCAATTTAATTGATTAGTCATAAATGCTATCTCATCTGCGGATTTAGGGTTTTTGTTTATTTCGGAAGATTAATGTTGTTTTCTTGATCGATTAGAGTTCCTATTGATTGAGAAGATTTTGTTGATGAATTGCATCTTGTTATGTTTAATGGACATTCCTGGGTTCCTTTTTTTCCTTCTTCTTATTTAAGATTCTCTTACTGGTTGTTAGAGCCTTTCAAATCTTTAATTCGATATCAATTTACACGTTACATGCAAACCACATAATTCTTTTTAGCTTCTAAAATAAAATAAAATAAATATTCTAATTTGAGAATTTTAATGTGTTTCGTAGAGTTTTTTTTAAAATATTTGTGTTCCCTTTTAACATTCGGTTCTATCAACCGACGCATAAGTTTTCGTTGCACTGGTAGTAAGATAATTCAACTCTAATGTATTTCTCTGCTCCACTTTTGTAATTGTTGCATGAAGAAAATGGGTAGGACTTATAATCCTGTATGAGGTTGTACTTAACGTGATTAAATTTTGTTGCAGCTAGTAACCCTCCACCAAAACCATGGGAAAGAACTGGGTCTGCTTCATCAGGACCAGCACCATTTAAGCCACCATCTACTGGAAACACAAGTGATGTAGTGGAAGCATCTGGGAGCGCCCAAGCCGCTGAGGTTGTCAATAGGAATAATAATACACTTGGGAGGCCAGTCCCTACTAGGCCGTGGGAGCAACAAACATATGGAAGCACCTATGGAGGTATGAAGATATCTCATTCAGTAAATGTATAAAACATGGATCAGTTGGTTTTGGGGCTATGTTTTCTTGAATACTTGGTGGATCTGAATCAAACAAAATTATGTTATGAGTATGTTTATGGGCATGTACTATTTATGCATCCTTTTATAGCATTTTACGATTTTGTCACAAACATCAAATGGAAGAATTCCCATCCTAATATGTGCATTCATGAAAATGCATTAACATTTAACCAAGTGAAAATTTATTTGATGCAATTTCAGATGGCCCTTCCTAGTGATTGGTATTTGATCCCAGTGTAATCGTTACTACAATTTTTTGGTAATGCGGATGTTTAATTAAAATGGTGTATCACCTTGATTTACTGTCTAATTTTCTTATTAGAGCCTGATATATTTTGCGTTCATCTGATTTGATAAGGACATAAATTTCATCTAAAGGATCATTGATGATGGGTGGACCAAAATAAGGTTATGGCTAAGATGTTCACTAACATCTTTTGCAAATTATCACTCTCTGGAGTGTTATATGCTGTTAGTCTAAGCCAGTCTTTCTTTTAGCATATTAAAAATAAATAGTAGTCATACTCGTATTGGATTGGAAGCAATTTGTAAACATGCAGATAGGCACTTTTTTTGTTAAGTATTATTGCTGGTATCAAATGTAGGATTCTGGACTTTTTCGAGATCTAACATAGATGGCCATTGGTTTTCTTTGTCTCAGGATATGGTTCAGGTCAGTATAATTCTGGATATGGAAGCGGGATGTATGGAGCTGGGTCATATGGTAGTGGGATGTATGGGAATAATATGTATAGGGGAGGATATAGTGGACTTTATGGTGGGGGCATGTATGGTGGCGGTATGTATGGTGGCGGTGGTGGTATGTACGGACAGTACGGTGGTGGGCTTGGAGGTCCAATGGGAGGATATGGCATGGGCATGGGAGGAGGAGGCCCTTATGGAGGTCAGGATCCTAATGATCCTTATGGACCTCCTACATCTCCACCAAGTTTTTGGATTTCACTTATGCGGGTGGTAAGCAAAAGGCTTCCTCTCTCTCCCTTTTCTTTTTGCTGCTCCTCAGGACATTCCTAATTTTTGCTGCACTGCATTTGTATTTTCTAGAGCACTAGACTTAGCTTTTGTTGGAGAATCTAGAGTTAGAAAGTGCTTATGGAGATGATGAATTCATAATTAGCAGCTATGGTTTCTGTACTTTTTTCAATGACCATATGTGATCATTTATATTTTTTTTCAAAAATGATTTACTGATATGTATAGGTGCACATATCGTATGTTTTGTGATTAACCGACCCCATCCTCCACCGTTGAATTGTAAAGTTAGTTATGATATTCATTTGTCTTCAGCTAACTTCACATGAGGCATTAGTGAACTTTCTTTGGGTTTAAGTGGTCTACCTCTCAGCTGTCTTGTCATCAAATGCCTTGCGATTTTAATTTACTTTGTTTGACAATGGCAGATGGCAGGTGTAGTAAATTTCTTTGGAAGGGTTGCAGTCTTGATCGACCAGAATACACAGGCGTTCCATATGTTTATGACAGCCCTCCTTCAGGTATTTATTCGTTCCTCTGTATCTAGAGAATTTTAGAATGAGAAAGATAAGTATTCATTTTACAGCGCTGCAGTGTTTAAATGCTTAAAAGTTGGATGTTGTCGCAGCTATTTGATAGGTCTGGGATGCTATATGGAGAACTTGCTAGGTTTGTTCTTAGAATATTGGGAGTTAAAACAAAGCCAAAGAAAATCCATCCTCCGGGCGTTGAAGGTCTACCTGGACCTCCCAATGCACCAGGAAACCAAAACCTCATCTCCAATGCTGCTCCAGTTAATGGTTCTTGGGATGGCGTGTGGGGTGGAAAGTAAATTTTCAAGATTGTTCACGGTGGTCTAGCGTATGCCCTACGAAAGGGTTGTTGTATAGTAGCAAGAGGATGCAGTTTACCCAAGGAAAAGCACCAATCAATAAAACTGTATTTTGTTAGGGCCAAACCTTCCAATGTATGGAAAGAAGGTAATAATCTGATCCATTGGAAGGAAGGAAAATGAGTCGTGTTATATTACTGTTCTTGAAATAGTCTAGTTTTTATCCATTGAAAAAGTTGAACAAATATTGTGAATGATGCAGCAATTTTTGTTGCTTGTACGTTATCTAAGTGCCTTTTTTTTTAGAATTTTCTAATGTGAGCGGCTTTTTGCACCCCAATTTTAATAAATGTACCCCATAAATTTTATAGGACTAAAATATCCATATTTGTTAAGAAGTAAATATCCCTTTATAAATTATAAATTAAGATTTCTTATTTATATGGACCTTAAGATTTCTTATTCATATGCTTGTTCGCTTGAAGCAACCGAACACCTTAAGATTTCTTATTCATATGGTGTTCAGTTGCTGCAACCGAACAAGTATATGTGTTCGGTTGCAACAATATATGTTCGTCGAACAAGTACTGCGTCTTTCCATGGACAATGTTCGCCTGTTATTAAGCAGTGATTCAGTCAATTTGTTGGAAAATTGAAATAATATTGCAAGAAGAGAGGTGATGAGTTGCAGTGTATAACTCAAATAGGATATGGAACATGGAAGGGCTGAGAAACTCCCTCCGCTTCGCCAAGAGTTCGGCGGCGGTGGGGCCCTTGTATGGAGGCAGAGTGTAGTCGAAGGGGGCAGTTTGGGGAGTATGGGGGGCAGTTTGGGGAGTATGTTGACATCTCCGGGTGCATGCATCTGAACTCTAGGAATACCCACGTTTGCAGCTTTAGAATTTATAGGCATATATCTTTTTCATTTCTCTTGTCTTACGTCGTTCTAATGTTCCCTCTTTTTTTCTCTTCTATGGAGTCTGGTAGACATGAACCAAAAACCAAAATCAACGGTTCGAACCGGGGAATCGCCGATTTTAACCGGAATCGGAACCGCCGGTTCCGAAACCGGTAAAAAAAATCGGAACAGGCTAAGGAAGGTTCGGTTCCGGTTCCTCATATTTGGGGAAAAAACCGGTGGTTCCGATTCCGAACCGGCGATTCCGGTTCGAACCGTCGGTTTTTCAAATTTTTTTTATTTTTTACGCTTAAAACCCAAAAAAAAAATTGGAACCGGCGGTTCCGGTTCCCGTCGATTCCGGAACCGAAACCTTCGTACCCCGGTTCGGTTCCGGTTCCCCCTACCTTGGAACCGGAACCGCCGGTTCGGAACCGGAACCGCCGGTTCCGAACCGGGGTGCATGTCTAGAGTCGGGACGTCAACCTCTTCTTTCCTTTTCCTTTTTCTTCTACGGAGTCGCAACGTCGACTTCTTCTTTCCTTCACCAGCGTTTCTTTCTTCTTCTTTTTTTGATTAATTAGTTTTTAGTAATTACTCCCTCCGTCCCGCCCAAAGAGATGCATTTATTGTTGTAATACCCGGAAAATTTCTTATTTTATAATTTGTATTTTACGCATTTTTATATTAATGTGTCAATTATGTGATAATTATTTCTATATTTTATTTATCTTTACATTTTATTTGAGACATCTGTGATAATAATGGTGACAATATGTGAATATATGTGTGCATAAATATTTACGTGTATTAATTTGGATTATAATAATAATAATATAATAATAATATTATAAAAATGGTGAGTGCGTATGATGTAGAAAGGAGTAGTGGAGTTGGTGTTCTTTTAATAATAATAATAATATAATAAATAAAATGGAAAAGTGAGTCATAAAGTTGCTGCAATTGATATGTTGGGTTGACAGTAATTGGAATGGTGCATGCATGGCTGCTGGCCGCCAAAATTTATTATATATATATATATATATTTTCGGCCACCTTCCCCAACCTCTTTGCCTATAT
Source organism: Pogostemon cablin (assembly GCA_023678885.1). Classification (NCBI taxonomy): domain Eukaryota; kingdom Viridiplantae; phylum Streptophyta; class Magnoliopsida; order Lamiales; family Lamiaceae; genus Pogostemon; species Pogostemon cablin. Next base: position 5,599,930 of record CM042983.1, read on the forward strand.
ATACGGGGTTGAGGATTTCATCACCTCACCCCAAAATTAATCGGTAGCATGAAGAAAGAAAAGGAGGGAGGAAGAGAGTGTGTCGGAACGGGAATGAATTAATTACGGATATTTACGGATCTATAGTGTTAATAGTGTCAGAATTCAGGTAAGTAGAGGTCCAACTACAGTGCATAAACAGGCTGTTGTGTGATTTATTTGTGATTATTATGTCATGAATTATTTGTGATCAAATGTTGATGTGTTAAATGGGTTATGATGCATATTTAATTGCCCTGGTTGCATATCACGCATAGTCATGAAAAGTGTTTTTCCCTAAATATTAATAAGATACTAATGGTGTGTGCGACCACTATATATGCATCTCTGTCGGGGTTCGGAAAAATCGTCCCCATTGAGCTCATTTGGGGTGCATATCATAAGTGTGTCGTGGGGATCTCGCAACGTGAACAGTTTTCTAAATAAAAGAGACCAATTAGTATATTAGGAAATAAATGCATTTTCATGCATTGTCATGCATGATTTATACTTACTGAGATTTTGTCTCACTAGTTTATGCATTGTAGGTGAGTTGCGCAGCGGAAGCGTGGTTGGGTACCGTCAGATCCTGAGAGTTGTATACATGGATGACGACCTGTTGGGCGGGCCGGTGTAATGAACTATTATATTGTATAAAAGTGAAGAAAAATGAATATTTATTATTGTCTATTATTAGTGGTGAAAAAGTGGGTCGTGACAGAATGGTATCAAAGCACGGTCATGGTCCTGTAGACTGTCCATGTATACAATCTCGGTATCTTTGGTACACCACCAGATCAGTAAGTTCTATGATATGTTAAATATGTGATTTTGTATTAACATAATTGTGGTCTCATTTATTTCATATGTGATGATTATAAAATATTGTAGTAGAGTGAGACTAAATTTCGAGGTCGAAATTCTTATAAGGTGGGGAGATTGTAATACCCGGAAAATTTCTTATTTTATAATTTGTATTTTACGCATTTTTATATTAATGTGTCAATTATGTGATAATTATTTCTATATTTTATTTATCTTTACATTTTATTTGAGACATCTGTGATAATAATGGTGACAATATGTGAATATATGTGTGCATAAATATTTACGTGTATTAATTTGGATTATAATAATAATAATATAATAATAATATTATAAAAATGGTGAGTGCGTATGATGTAGAAAGGAGTAGTGGAGTTGGTGTTCTTTTAATAATAATAATAATATAATAAATAAAATGGAAAAGTGAGTCATAAAGTTGCTGCAATTGATATGTTGGGTTGACAGTAATTGGAATGGTGCATGCATGGCTGCTGGCCGCCAAAATTTATTATATATATATATATATTTTCGGCCACCTTCCCCAACCTCTTTGCCTATATATACGGGGTTGATGATTTCATCACCTCACCCCAAAATTAATCGGTAGCATGAAGAAAGAAAAGGAGGGAGGAAGAGAGTGTGTCGGAACGGGAAGGAATTAATTACGGATATTTACGGATCTATAGTGTTAATAGTGTCAGAATTCAGGTAAGTAGAGGTCCAACTACAGTGCATAAACAGGCTGTTGTGTGATTTATTTGTGATTATTATGTCATGAATTATTTGTGATCAAATGTTGATGTGTTAAATGGGTTATGATGCATATTTAATTGCCCTGGTTGCATACCACGCATAGTCATGAAAAGTGTTTTTCCCTAAATATTAATAAGATACTAATGGTGTGTGCGACCACTATATATGCATCTCTGTCGGGGTTCGGAAAAATCGTCCCCATTGAGCTCATTTGGGGTGCATATCATAAGTGTGTCGTGGGGATCCCGCAACGTGAACAGTTTTCTAAATAAAATAGACCAATTAGTATATTAGGAAATAAATGCATTTTCATGCATTGTCATGCATGATTTATACTTACTGAGATTTTGTCTCACTAGTTTATGCATTGTAGGTGAGTTGCGCAGCGGAAGCGTGGTTGGGTACCGTCAGATCCTGAGAGTTGTATACATGGATGACGACCTGTTGGGCGGGCCGGTGTAATGAACTATTATATTGTATAAAAGTGAAGAAAAATGAATATTTATTATTGTCTATTATTAGTGGTGAAAAAGTGGGTCGTGACAATTGTAGCTTTTGTGAGAGCTTTATGCAGTCAAACGATGCAGTTTGACCGGGACAGAGGGAGTAGAGTTTAATTAATTAAAAGGGTAAAGTAGTCATAAATGGGTGTATTTAGCAATTTATATATTTAACTTTTAATTTTAGCGGGATATATGTAGAACTTGAGGTTCATTTAGTAGATTCGGGTGCAAATAGCCGCCCCTTTTCTAATTATATGTTGAACCTTCTTATTTGCACAATTCCTCGTTAGTTCTGTCTATCACCACTTCAATTAGTTTTTAATTTTTTTTGGTTATAACTTAAACTTGGCTAAAAGCCTAAATCCCTAACAATTCGATAATGGTGATTAAACAGTTTTATAAAGGGCGGTTATTTGAGCATAATTGTTAAATACATTCAGTTAAAATTACAATAAACAAGGATCATCACTAAATATACGTATGAATGACCATTTTTTTCTTTTAATTAGAATTGAACATATGATATAGTAATTTTATAAATAAAATATGTATTAGTCAAAAATATTGAAAAGTTAAAATGATAATTGTAATTAAAAAGAAAAAAAAGGTTAAAATAATAATTGTAATTAAATAAATAAAATTAAAAAGAAAAAAAACGTGAATTTGAGAAAAAAATTATTAAAATATTTAAAAAAATTAACAATTTAAAAATTTATTAATAAAAAATATAATAAAATTCAATATTTTTTTTTTCATAAATTTTTTTATTTTCACAATTCCTCGTTAGTTCTGTCTATCACAATTTCAATTATGTTTTTAATTTTTTTGGTTATAACTTAATCTTGGCTAAAGCCCACAATTCGATAATGGTGATTAAACAATTTTATAAAATAGAATTTCCAGTTTATTTAGATTATAACTTCTCAACCAATAATCTGTATTTGTTATATTTCTTATATGTAATAATAAGAAGAAAATGAAAACTTACCTTGGTTGTACCTTGCAACACACAAAAACTTGTATACTAGTGTAATTTTTTTCAAAAAGAATGAAAAGTTCATTTCACAAATGGATAAATTTGTCAACGTCTTTACAATGCTAAAAGGCCCTATCAGGTGCAATGCACATTACTTCCTCATCCAAGATCTGCACACCACCTCTCAACATTTTAAACGTCTCAAAGGCTATCAAACTAACTTGAGGGCATCGAGCCAGGTACAACTTCTCGAGTCGTCTGCAGCCGTCTCTGATAGCCTGCAGCCCTCGATCGTTGAGATTTCTACATCGATTCACATGAAGCCGTTTCAAGTTAGAACAGTTCGAACCTATCGACTCCCACCCCACCGCGCTGATCTCATGGCACACAGCCAAGTTCCATTCCTCAAGAAGAGGACACCCTTGCGCGATTTTCACAACTGCATCATCGCCTATGGTTCTGCAAAGTCGAAAATTGAGTACTCTCAATTTTGAAATAGACCCGATGTCTACAGAGTCGAAGCCATGCCCACGAGTACACCAGCCAAGATTGTAGATGTTCAAGTATTCGAGCCCCCCTCCACTGAAAATCGCTTGCATTCCTTCTGGTGCAAACTTGCAAGAATCAGCTTCTAAATATGTTAAAGTATGTGAACATCCTTGAAAGCCAACGCCATCTACACTTCTGCAGTGAGATATGTTCATAGCTCGGAGATGTTGGCAGTTTCGGGTAAGAGCTCTTATTCCACGATCTGAGATGAGTGAACAATATGAGAGATTCACATCTTCCAGTGCCAAGCAAAATTCAGACAACGTCTCCAAACCACTATCGGTTATATTGCATCGATAGAGACTGATGTTTGTTAAATAAGGGCATCCCCTGCCAACATAGGACAGTCCAAGATCTGTAATGCCAAAACAGCAATCTAGAAGCAAACTTTGCAACTTCGATCTGTAATCAATCAACAGGAATAAACCTGAATCCGGGAGCTCGGTGCACCCAGAGAGAGACAGCTTTTGTAGGCATAGATAGCGAGTAAGTAACCTACGCAAATGGATGGAACGAATGATAATTGAAGGTTGAGATAGATCAATAGGCCTCAGTTCGGTGAGTGAGCATTGGAACTGTAAATATGTACGGCTTGTATTTTGGATATGAAGCCAACGGCTACAAGTTAATCCAAATGATTCGCGATCTAAACCAGAGTCGAGCCTTTGAAAAATGAAATATAAGCAATCATCAGGAAGTTGGAGAATGGATGTAGGTACATACACTGAGCTATTCTTCATACTGACAAACTAGCTGTCTTCAGAAGGTTGTAAAGCTCGAATCTTTACTAGAATCTTCTTGTAAGATGAGCTGGAAGAGGTTGGTGATTCAAGACCGCAAAGAGCTGTTGAATCTCCGTATCCATAACCAATGAGTACTCCACAGTTGCGGCAGAGAAGTTTGGACTTTGGACGGTACGGACCCCAGGATATAGGAAGACAGTTCAGTTTATCAACTTGAGTAAATCGACTAGGATCAATAGAAACAAAAGATATAAAACCCTTGTTGATGGACTTGCTATATTTGGAGCCTATACTGGACGTCGCACGATTGGAAGAAGTTAAGTTGAGATGATATCCACAAGAACCACAGCTGTAAGAATGGAACAAGAAAAGATGTCATAAACCACAAATTATTTGGAAGCACACATGCAATGACAGTAGAGCTAGAGGTAACAACTTACAACCAAAGTTTTGCTGCCATTTATTGATTTTTAGTACAAGGAAAAAGAGCATGAGAGTGGCAAATGGCACAGCATCACAAGTTGTTCGACAAAATGAAATTGTTTTGATGGTCAGCTTATACCCAAACATCATATTCTAATTTCTCTACGCCTTCTTAGTTCGACTTCTAAATGTATTTATAGTTTCAGCGAAAAACAACAAGGACTTGTTATGACTAAACAAGACAAATATGAGCCTATTGTACTGAATCCTAGTAATTTGGATGCATACATGATCCACTCCAACATATTGAGTAATTTGAAATCCTTCACTCAAATTAAATCCCTGAATCCAACTCAACCTTAGCATATATCCATAGTAGAAGTAAAATTTTCCTCACTTGAATCTATTTTTTACCTATATAAGTTTTTATAGATTCTTTTTGTGAATCCCTTGAAATGTTCATCATATCATTTATGATATTTAAGGTTAAGATAAAGTATTAGTACCCAATTCACCAATCCATCCACACAGCACAATAATTGAGAAGTTTTCTCAATCTATCTATCTTCAATATAAACTTGAGAAAGTCAAAAAAATCATATAGTACAGAGAAAGCAAAATCAAAACAAAATTGAAAAGAGATCCCAAAAAACCACACTTGTACAAAACCTAGAATAATCAATCAACCTCATAAACACCCAAAAACAGATATTGAATTTCAATAAATTAAGAAGGAAAAGGAAAAATAAATAACTCCCACTAAATTAAGAAGGAAAAGGAAAAATAAATAACTCCCACGATCGAATTCACTAAACCCAACAAAAAAAAAAATAATTCACATTCGAGAGATGAATCAAAACAGGTCCGCCCCCCAAAAAGATCGCACGAATGAGAATTGGAAAAAAGATCGAACCTGTAAGAAACATCAACTTGGGACATATCTTGAAAAGAGAATCAAACATAAATCCCGTTCGATCCCATTCGGAATCCTGCGAAAGGAACCTTTGCTTTTACTCTTTATAATAACGTTTCTTACGAAGGAACTGATATATTATTATTATTACTATAAGAAAAGCTGCGGGAAAATTATTACTACAATTTTCTTTTGGGATTAATCCTAGTATATAGTGTACAAATACAAACAAATTAATAAACAGAAACCCTATAACTAAGGAATTGATTTATTCCTTAATAAAAATAGTCGTATTAGCTAAAGAGTGATATTGCTTTGGTCTAAAGGGTATATACTTTAATTAACAAAAGGTACACTATTTTGTTTTAAAGAGTATACACATTTCATTACTAATATTTTTTTTATTTAGAAAATAAAGGGTACACAATTTAACACAAAATTCTAAAGGCGTACGGATGCGCCCAGATACACACAATAAATTTTATTTAAAAAATAAAGGGTACACATCTATATACTAAAGGGTATACAATTTAACAAAAAATTCTAAAGGCGCACGGAATGTGTTCCGTGCGCCCTAGTGCACAGGAGCTTTTGCCTTAGCTAAATTAGTATGACGGAATAGAATAACAGGGAATTGAATGAATTTATGAATTGAATAGTAATGGAAATGGAATGATTAAAAATTATTTTTATCATGATTGGTATGGTTCATGAATAACTCAATAGATCTTGTATTCCCTAATAATATTTTTATAATATTACATTTAATCAATTTATTTAAAATATTAAATTAATTAAAATTTCAATGAAGATTTTATATATTTTATAATTATAGAAAATATTAAATTATAAATAAAATAAAATATTAATATTTTTAAAATACAAATAAAAAAATTTATATATATTAAAAAAATATTAAACTATGTATAAAAATTATATTTATATTACATGTAAATATTCAATTTAATTAATAATATTATATTTTATATATAATTTACTAATTTTTATTTTGAATAAATATTAAAATAATTATATACATTTATATTAAAACTTTAAAAATTTTAATTTAAATATATTTTTTTTTATTGATTTGAGTATATAAAAATATTTAATTTTTTTATTTAGATTTTAAATAATTTATTATTTTTTTATTAAATAATTTAATACAAATGGTTTTAATAAATATTATATATTAAGTAGAAAATAATAACATATTTATAATTATATAAATAAATATTGTATAAATTAAAATAATATTATTTATAATTATAATTATAATATATACTGGGGCGGGGAAATGAAGGAATGAAATGGGCAATATCATGGGGTGAGAGGAATGCCCATTCCAACATGCAAGGGAATACACATTCCTTTGGAATCGTGATTCTCATTACTAAAAGCATATAAATCGCAAGAATAATAATAGAATCAGAAATAACGATTACATTCTCACCCCATTACATGCTTCCAATCACGCCTAAATCATTTTGTAAAACCATCTATTGTAAAAATAAAAATAATGAAAAAAAAGGAAGGAGGGGTAAACAAAAGCACTTGATTCTTGACAACATAATCAAGAATTATGTTTCGAAATTGTAAATGACGGGAAGAAGAGAAGAAAGTATGTTAGGAGTAAAATAAATTTGATACTGATTTGATTAGAATTTAATAATTGATTTTTTTAGTTCATATGTATTTAAATTTATTGGTTCAAGCTATATATCATTTCTCTCTCTTTAAAATTTAGATTACCAATGTAATTTTTTTACTAACTATTCTATGTTTTTAATAATGAAGGATTTCCTTAATAATATATACTCCCTCCGTCCCTGACAAATAAATGCACTTACTGTGGTTTTTTTGAGAGTTTTTTGCCATTGTCGTTTTACCGGGACACAGAGAGAGAGAGTATTTTTTTATGCACCATTATAAAGATTTCTTTAATATTGAAGATTATTATTATAATCAATTAATCAATGTGGTGTTGATTTCAAAAGATTAACTGGCTGACATTTAAAAATTTTGGATTTTATTTGAACTTAATTTAAAATATTTAATTTTTGTGGGTGTATATATTTAAATCGAATACTATAAATTTAAGAGTGAGGCTTGTGTCCGCCCAAGCGGGAATACATTACGTGCACTTTTAGAAATTTAATATTATGGGTAAGGGTACATTGCTTTGGTCTAAAGGGTATACACTTTAATTAATAAAAGGTACACCATTTTATTCTAAAGGGTATACACTTTTCATTATTTTTTTCTTTAGAAAATAAAGGGTATACATTTTTATACCAAATACTATACAATTTAACACAAAATTCTAAAGGTGCACAGAGTGTTATCCATGCGCCCAGATACACACCATAATTTTCTTTAGAAATTAAAGGGTACACATCTTTATACCAAAGGGTATACAATTTAATACAAAATTCTAAAGGCGCACGGAATATGGTCCGTGCGCCCGGATGCACAGAAGTTTTTGCCTAAGGTTAAAGTATCTTTTGATATTTTATTTCTTTTTTATGTTTTTAACATCAATACTTTTGTATATTATTTTTAGGGATGTAATCGAATCGAGTCGAATATCATCATACTTGAGTTTGGCTCGTTTACATTTTGTTAGGCTCAAGCTCAATTCAAATATTGATATTTAGGTTCGAGCTTGCCTCGTTCGAAAAAAATGAGTTTACGAACAGTTCGAGTTCGGCTCGATAAAAGTTTCATAATAATAATTTATGTTTAAGCTTGAATTTGAGCTCGAGTTCAAGTTTGTTACAACTCTTTTATATATGGTTATAACATGGTTGCGAGCCACTTGATATTCGGGCTCAGGTAAGCTCATTTAACTTAACAAACAAATTCGAATAAATATTTTATGGAATCTAGACATAAATAGCTTGGTTTGGTTATATCCCTAATTGTATATAATAATTTTTTTTAAAAAAAAAAGTTCCTTGATTACTGTGATTTTTTTTAATTGTCATCAATTATTACTCATTTTAGAAGATTGATTGTCATATATATTCGATGCTAATTTTTATTCATTATATATATATATATATATATATATATATATATATATATAATAAAATATGAGGTTTCAAATTTTTCAGTTATTAATGCATTAATTATCTTCTTCCTCTTATTATTATTATTATTATTATTATTATTATACTATTTGAGAAGTTTTTAAGCTAATATATGACATACTTACTTGAGAGCACTCCTTGACAATTGACATGGACATGTCATTTTATTAATTTTTTGAGTTTTTATTTTATTTTTTATTTTATTTTTAAAGTCTTCTTAATTAATAAGATATTTTCTCATGATTGTGATTTGTGATCAATCAATCCATTAAAAGATAGCCGATTTCAAGTGATTAATTGATTTTTAAATTTAATGTTGATTTGTTTTTTTCAATTTAGTAGCATTTAATTATGGTGTGTATATATTTAAATCAAGGTAAATTATACTCCCTCTGTCCGCCCCAAAGAGGGCATTTTACTTTTGGGCACGCGGATTAAGGAGTATTATTATTTAATGTGTAGTGGGTAGTTGTATTAGTGGGAGTGTGGACCCCATATTTTAGTTGTATTAGTGGGTGTGTGTGGGTCCCATGTGTGTAAAAAAGGAAATGACCCTCTTTGGAGCGGACGACCAAAATGAAAAAAAGACCCTCTTTCGAGCGGACGGAGGGAGTACTTTATGTTTCATCCCTTATCATCCTCTCCCTTTCTTTCCATAGACTTACTGTGTATTTTATGTTTCATTTCTTATCCTCTTTTCCCTTTCTTTCCATAGGCCACCATTACAGTTTCTATTTTATTTCATTTTCAAACTATTATTATGTAGTTATAAAATAAATCATATGTTTTTATTTAATTATTTTGATACGCTTCATTTGATCTTATCCACATTATTTATTTATTTATTTATTACTTCCTCCGTCCAAACTCGTTGTCTTCGTTACTGTAGACACGTAGTTTAAGAAAAATTATTTTTTTGACTAACTTTATTGACTTTCTAAGAAAAGTTGTTTTTTGACTAACTTTATTGATTTTTTAAGGGTATTGTGGTGTTTTTAGGTAATAAACAAATTATAAAATTATAAAATATGTGTGTTAGATGAGATTGATATTTTTGAAATTAAGATAAATTTTTGAGGTTATTGGTTGATGTGAAGTTTTCTTTTTTGGAATAAGACAATTAGTTTGGGACGGATAAAAATAGAAAGTAAGACAACAAATTTGAAATGAAGGGAGTATTATACTAGAAATATGTGTTACAGTTGTTGAATGTTATTCCCCTAAACCTCGAGTAAACGAGAAAGAGGAAGAACAAAATACAAAGCAAAAATCAACCACTCGGACTCCCTCCATTCCGACGTAAGAAATGAGACACTTTGGGTGAGACGACTAGGGATGTCAAAAATGGCCCGGCCCACCTGGACCCGCCCTGGCCCGTGAATTTGGGGCGGACCCGACCTGACCCGTATCAGTAATGAGGCGGGTCTGGGTAGTAGTGATGCCCCGTTTTGGCCCGTTTGGACCCGTTTAAATCCATTTAATATTTATATTATGTAACATATTGTGTGTATAATATGTATATTTTATTTATATTTTTTATTATATTCATTATTTATAAGATATATTTGCTTAACTGATTAATTAAATAGAAAATACATGATATTTCTATTTATATAATTACTAATTAAATGAAATAATATATATTATACATTATTTATAATAGATATAAATATTTAAAATAAAATAAAAAAAATAAAATGGGCCAACAACGGGGCGGACCCGCCCGCCCCGTACGGGTCACGGGGCGGCCCGGACCCGCGACAAAAGAATGGGTCCGGGTACTCAACTACCCGGCCCGCCCCGGCCCAATGACATCCCTAGAGACGACCAAAATGGAAAAATTATCTTCTTAGCCTAGGACAGAGGGAGTATATATACTAAATATTTTTAGAAGTTTGGGGGAGGGTCAGTGCCCTTGCCCCTTGGCCCCTAGATGGGTCCGTCCCTCACTCTTTGGATGCACTATTGATTCAAGGGTGGTGATCAATTACATCTTCATCTCTATGATTTCTTGTTTCTATTTAGCAAGTACTAATCTTGATCTTCCTAGACAGATGTGGCAGCTTGAAGCTTGTCAAGAGGGATGGTGGGTCGGAAGAACGCAAGAAAACAAACAAGAGAACCGAAACGCTAGCAAGAACAATGATACCTAAAGAATACATATTACCTATCAGCAAATTCTTGTGTACAGATTACCTATCAGCAAATTCTTGTCTAAGATCACGGAGAAATTCTACAAAAATTGGAAAATAATATGGATTCTAACACTCTGGTTATGTGTGAACTTTCTCTATTCGTGTGGAAATTCGATCAGTATAGACATATAGGGACGGCGCCACGCTGGGGTAGGGGTACTGGGCTCCCTTGAAATTTTGAAAAAAAATACTAATAAATTGTTATACTCTTTTCATGTTGCCCAGAGGTTGTCGCCTTTCATCCAAGAGATTAGTAGCTTTTTTATTTTGTCTAACACCCCTCCTTGTATTTTATTATATTATTTTTTAACCCCCCCCCCCCCCCCCCCCCCACCCATTCTATTTTCGTCTTATCTATTTTTCATTTTCGATTTTTATTACATATACAATTTTTTATCTAATTTTTTTTGACCTTTTCTTTTTTATCTAAAAATTTTCTCCACTATTTTCTTATATTTTATTTATTTTTCTTTTTTGATTTCTATTACATAGAATTCTTTTATTTTACTAATTTTTATATACTTAAATTGTTTTCTTTTAATACTTTATAATTTATTTTTTGAAATTTTCTAAATAAATGGTGCATTTATTTAAAAATTTTATATTATCATTTCTTTCTTTTAATTATTTTTATGTGTAAAATTTTTACTCTTTTTTTTATTAAAAAATATTAAATTATAAAAAAAATAACATTTTTTCTAAATTTATGTGCAATAAAGATCAAAATTTATTATAAGATAAAGAGAAATTGGACTCCTATCGAAAATTCCTGGCACCATCCCTGCAGACATAGATCTGCTTTTGAAGTGATGGGATATTGTCTGTGCTTTGCTAAAGCTTCACCTGAGACTACTAACTTCAAAATATGGCTCTCATTCTCTTACCTGCATGCAGAAGAACTCTAACTCAACTAAAAGAATCATTCTCTTATCTAGTGGCGGATCCAGAAAATCGTAGTGGGGTGGACTAAGTTTATTAAAAAAATTAATAATAATAATAATTAAAAAAATAATTAAAAATATATATATACACACTCACACACGAATCATCTTCTCAAAAATGGATAGAGAATGAGCTAAATTTTAATATTTATTGTAATGGGTTCATAGAATATATATAATTTGAGAAGATATATTTATTTTTTAACTTCATTTGGATGGACTTAAAATATTTTTGGATTGGGCTAAACTTAAAAATACAAATTATTCACATATAATATAATGGGCTTTTGGTGGGCAGCCCTGGGCTTGAGCCCGGGGCTGCCCCACATAGATCCGCCCCTGCTCTTACCTGCATGTAGAAGAACTCTAACTCAACTAAAAGAATCATTTCTCAGTAAGATGCATGATTCCTTTCTGGGCCGGCCCTGACAATTTGGGGCCCGTGGCAAGATTGAAAAATGAGGCCCTCAATTTTTTTTTATATTAATAAATTTTATAATAAGAATATAATTAATAATAAAATATACTGTGGAAAAAAATTACAAGAATCACAAGAAAAAATTCTAATATGAAAAATAATTTCTCTCTACATCTTTGATACATTGATCATATAAAAACAAATAGTATTAAAATGAATTAGTATAATAGAGAATTAATGATTAGAACATGAAGATAAGTATTTTAAATTGGTATTAATGAGAAATGTAAATATGACTAGGTATAATTTATGCGTAATTATTCTTGGCATTTCGAAGAAGAAATAAAAAAATAAAAAGACGACAAATAGCGATTTTTTTATTTTTTATAAGGAATATAAATAATAAAAACTCATTGATTATTAATACAATTAAATAAAATAGTTATTAGACTATTCCTTACATCAAATAAATTTGGTAGGTATTACATTAAATAAATTTAAGATAAATTTGGTAGACTTTACATTAAATAAATTTGATAGGTATTATATTAAATAAATTTAAGATATATTTTGTTAATAGGCGTTGAGCTTAAAATTTAATTAAACTCAATAAATATAAATAGATGGTAATTATTGGGCCTAAGATATAATCAAATTAAATAAAAAGAGAATAGTCATTGGGCTTAAAAAATTAACCCAACACAATAAATATATCTAAAGGGTATTAAAAATTTATGGCAGAAGCCTACCCCTCAGGGCCGGCCCTGATTCCTTTTGATGACAACAATTGTTATTGGATCAGCAATCCACATACTAATGCATTGTACCTGCGACTTTGGGAGGCTGACCTCGTGTCCCGTTCGGTTATCACCAGCCGACTTACTTAGAGTTAGCCGGTTGAAAGATGTTGATACTGATGCTTTATTCCTTCACGTTGGCACCTTGGCCTTTTCACCATTTGTCAGGGTTTAATTCCTTCTGGTATGCTCATCATTTGCGGGGCCTAGTCTACATTCTCTTGATCATCCATGGATATTTTATATTCATTACCAGAGAATGGTACAAAAAGACGGTATGCATAACCTCTTCTTCATGTGTAACATCCCGCAAGTGCCCACATATTTTCTATCATGGCCCAATCATCAAAACCCACAAATTCCAACTCCTTAAAAGCCCATTATTATCAATCCAGCCCATACATGTTTAAGACACCGTAAGTGGAAAATAGAAACAGAAGTTAGATTTCTTATTTTCCAAGAAATCAAACGTAATCTTCATTATTCATTAAAAAGAGATGTATCTTCTCTCCTTTTATCCTCTTATCAGCTCCCTTATTTTAGGAAAAGTTTGTTAAAACCCTTTGAAGGGATACGCACTGTTAATTCCATCAGCCGTAACAAATAAGATCCATTCTACACTCACTCTTTCAAAATTTTTTCGCTTCACGTATTCAGCAAACACCGAGAAAGGTTCGAAGGTGACGAGAAACTCGACGTTTAGTATACACGTATAAATTTCGCTAGTGTTTAAGGTGGGATTTAATTATGTATTATTTATTTATTTAAAACCCTATATGTTGTGATTATACATGAACATGCTATGTTATTCATGAATTATTAAGTACAAGTCAAGGGTATTGAATCGCGATGCTTGCCAACATGGGTATTGAACCGGAAGGTGCTTACCAACATGGGTATTGAACCGAAAGGTGCTTACCAATATGATATTAAGTTTCAAGTTACAAGTGTAAGACTTTCAATTTCACTCGTAGTAGTGTTTGAATGATAAATAGTGCGTAATTTATTTCACTGAGCTGTGGTTTGCTCACCCCCCAATTACCCCCCTTTCAGGTTAGCGCCCTTTCAGGTTAGCGTGGCGGTAGCGTACGAGCGGGGGAAGGCGATGGCAAGAGGAGACTTAAATAAAGATTTTAATAATTTGCAGTTTACTGCGTACATTCAAAATTATGATTTATTTTAATTTGCTTATGAGCGAGAAATCTAAACGGTATTATATTGTCTTACTTACATGTTGGTTGCAAATATTTTCGTACTTGAAGATTTATTTTCGAACTAAAATGTCCAGGGTCGTTTATGTGTTGCGTGATGTTTACTGTTGGATTTGAATGTGAAATTTTTATCAAATTAAAAGTAGTCGAAGTCGGGTTTTTTTTCGGAAGCAAATTTACGTCCTGTTCTTGCAAATTAAATTGCATAATGTGCTATTGGTTAAATTAATTTTCGGTGGGACTTACATTTGTAGTTATCATTGATTTGAGTAGTTTTGTGGATAGGTTGATAATTTGTTTAAGCTAACTATTAAATTATTATAAATTCTTAGTAATTGTTGGAGGTTAACAAGTCAAACTTTGCTTGATAAAGTCATGGGTTTTGTTATGTTTAGTCATATGTATGTATGTTTTCGTGCAAAGCAGTGGGTTGTGTGGTAAACTATGTATACGAATTAGCGTTTTGAAAATTTAATGAGTACAAGGTGGAATGAGAGTTGTTTTACAGTAGTGTCCAACTGAGTTGTGTTATGTATTATTCTTTTCTTTATTTTATTATTTTATTTCAACAAAGAATATTAGTATGTCCTGTATGTTTTTATTTTTAATAAATTTGGAGGAAATAGATTTGGTCAGGAAGCTTTGTATCTACAACTTCACTTAAATTATCTACTGTGAGTTTCTTTTAAAAGTTGAGTATGTCAAGAAAGGTTGAATTTGGTGCTTATCACTTTGAAAAATTTTGCATAAACTTATAGGACCAATCCTTATTTAATTTCCTTTTGCTTGCAAAACTACTTATTTATTTGTTAAAGTATTTTTATCACGCCCTATTTAATGCTCTATTTATGAATTAAAATGAAAATTTCTTTATTATGAAAATTGGGGTGTGACATCATGAATCATGAATAACGTGTGTTTTAATGTTCTTTTTCGCCTATTTTTCGGTATCATATATAAGAGAGTTGAAACTGTTTTCTCTTTGATCAGACTTGGATGTATGTTGCAGTGCCAATGTTGGCCTATACCAGTGAAAGAATCCTCACACTATATGATCGAAACTATAAAGTTGACATCATTAAGGTTAATTAACCCATGATTTCTCAGTTTTCTTACATGATTATAGGTAGAAAGAACTCTGATGTACTTTTTTTGATCTGGTAATCACAGGCTGTTATATACACAGGAAATGTGTTGGCCCTTTACATGAGTACTAGTTGAATCGGAATTGTAGATGAAGATTATATAAAGCCATGCGTGAAAAATTAATTAATTGGTATGTAAACAAGATCAAGGAAGAAAATTACTGTTTGCTATTTCTAATAATTAATTAATAATCTCAAAATAATTGAGTTTGACTATTCTAATAGTATACTAGTCAACCCAATGATGAATTAGATGTTGTCAACATACGCTCACACATGCATGTATATATATCCCTAGAGCATGCATTCCATTTCATGCATTGACCTAATAAGGCAAGATCTGAATTTACTTCTTGTTCATGTTCTACTCTGTTTATTTGTTGGAAACGATTTTGAGCAATTCTATAATTTCGGTGAACCTCTTGCAAAGAATTACTTCACTATGTTTCTGAATTAAAGTGAAGTGGTATTAAAGCAGGAAATTTCTTAAAATTCTAGGTGATAAATAGAATTTTTTTTGAAGGAAGGTGATAAATAGAATTACTAAGAGGGTAAGGAAGTGAAAGTTCACTCATTGAGCAGCGAAGAAGCAATTTCAATTGGTAGATAGCAATTGTCTAACCTTTGAGGCGTTGAAGAATGCATTATTCTACCACTAGAATTTCCCTTTTTTACTTTGCCTTCTGAATCGATTGATATGTTTGTTTCCTCAGGTAACGACTTGGACGGTTTGGCTAGCCAGTGCCTTGTGGTGCTTGTTGCATGTATTGTACAAAATATGTTGTTACCACGACAGGTACATTTGGACAAATAGACTAGAGCTTCTTGCTTCGTCGTGTTCAGTCCTGACTTGCTGCCGGATGACTTTCCTCATAGATGTAAGGATCTCCACTACTTTGAATGTGACACAATTAATACTGAGACTAAATCATGGGAGTGTGGGGCTTTTGCCTTTATGGACATGGATTTCTCTCTCAGTAAGATTAAGATTAACTTCTCTACTTGTGAAGTTGATAACACTGTGCCGAGACACGAGTATACTTGTTGGCAGTATACTTATTGTATCAATAGTATTGATCCAAGCATGGGGTACAGATGCGCATGTCAGGATGGTTTTACCGGCAACTCTTATCTCCATGATGGATGCCAAGGTAGTTATATTATTTATGTCTGATTTTTTTTAGAGTAATTACATATCTTGCAAAGAAATATATCAGCACTAACATATGAACATGACCTTGATTTGTTGGAATTTGTTGGAATATTGATGTCTAGATGTTGATGAGTGTAAAGACCAGGCTTACCACGACTGCCCTTTGAAAAATGTGTGTTAATACAGAAGGCAATTACTACTGCCTGCCCAATCATAGACGAATCTTGGGGCTGCTCATAGCCATAGGTAACTACTATTCGTGCAATTCTTGTCTATTATAAATTCCACTATCTGGGTTTCTGCTAGCTAACACTAGTTGAAATAATAGGAACTGGGGTTGCTGTTGGTGTTCTATTTTTGGTAGCTGTTGGTATGTGGATGTGGAGTAAGCTTAAACATAGGAATTATCAAAAAAAAAAACAGAGTTTTTTCATGAAAAATGGAGGCTTAGTACCAGCAACAAAGAATAGTCAAAACGTTTCTGGAATTAAAGTGGTATTAAAGCAGGAAATTTCTTAAAATTCTAGGTGATACATAGAATTACTAAGAGGGTAAGGAAGTGAAAGTTCACTCATTGAGCAAAGAAGAAGCAATTTCAATTGGTAGATAGCAATTGTCTAACCTTTGAGGCGTTGAAGAATGCATTATTCTACCACTAGAATTTCCCTTTTTTACTTTGCCTTCTGAATCGATTGATATGTTTGTTTCCTCAGGTAACGACTTGGACGCTTCGGCTAGCCAGTGCCTTGTGGTGCTTGTTGCATGTATTGTACAAAATATGCTGTTACCACGACATGTACATTTGGACAAATAGACTAGAGCTTCTTGCTTCGTCGTGTTCAGTCTTAACTTGCTGCCGGATGACTTTCCTCAGAGATGTAAGGATCTCCACTACTTTGAATGTGACACAATTAATACTGAGACTAAATCATGGGAGTGTGGGGCTTTTGCCTTTGTGGACATGGATTTCTCTCTCAGTAAGATTAAGATTAACTTCTCTACTTGTGAAGTTGATAACAATATGCCGAGACACGAGTATGCATGTTGGCAGTATACTTACTGTATCAATAGTATTGATCCAAGCATGGGGTACAGATGCACATGTCAGGATGGTTTTACAGGCAACCCTTATCTCCATGATGGATGCCGAGGTAGTAATATTATTTATGTCTGGTTTTTTTTTTAGAGTAATTACATATCTTGCACAGAAATATATCAGCACTAACATATGAACATGACCTTGATTTGTTGTAATTTGTTGGAATATTGATGTCTAGATGTTGATGAGTGTAAAGACCAGGCTTACCACGACTGCCCTTTGAAAAATATGTGTTAATACAGAAGGCAGTTACTACTGCCTGCCCAATCATAGACGAATCTTGGGGCTGCTCATAGCCATAGGTAACTACTATTCGTGCAATTCTTGTCTATTATAAATTCCACTATCTGGGTTTCTGCTAGCTAACACTAGTTGAAATAATAGGAACTGGGGTTGCTGTTGGTGTTCTATTTTTGGTAGCTGTTGGTATGTGGATGTGGAGTAAGCTTAAACATAGGAATTATCAAAAAAAAAAAAAAACAAAGTTTTTTCATGAAAAATGGAGGCTTAGTACCAGCAACAAAGAATAGTCAAAACGTTTCTGGAATTAAAGTGGTATTAAAGCAGGAAGTTTCTTAAAATTCTAGGTGATACATAGAATTACTAAGAGGGTAAGGAAGTGAAAGTTCACTCATTGAGCAGAGAAGAAGCAATTTCAATTGGTAGATAGCAATTGTCTAACCTTTGAGGCGTTGAAGAATGCATTATTCTACCACTAGAATTTCCCTTTTTTACTTTGCCTTCTGAATCGATTGATATGTTTGTTTCCTCAGGTAACGACTTGGACGGTTCGGCTAGCCAGTGCCTTGTGGTGCTTGTTGCATGTATTGTACAAAATATGTTGTTACCACGACAGGTACATTTGGACAAATAGATTAGAGCTTCTTGCTTCGTCGTGTTCAGTCCTGACTTGCTGCCGGATGACTTTCATCAGAGATGTAAGGATCTCCACTACTTTGAATGTGACACAATTAATACTGAGACTAAATCATGGGAGTGTGGGGCTTTTGCCTTTGTGGACATGGATTTCTCTCTCAGTAAGATTAAGATTAACTTCTTTACTTGTGAAGTTGATAACACTGTGCCGAGACACGAGTATACATGTTGGCAGTATACTTACTGTATCAATAGTATTGATCCAAGCATGGGGTACAGATGCGCATGTCAGGA
Organism: Pogostemon cablin; assembly: GCA_023678885.1. Taxonomy (NCBI): domain Eukaryota; kingdom Viridiplantae; phylum Streptophyta; class Magnoliopsida; order Lamiales; family Lamiaceae; genus Pogostemon; species Pogostemon cablin. The sequence goes on from CM042983.1 coordinate 5,618,854, forward strand.
TGGTTTTACAGGCAACCCTTATCTCCATGATGGATGCCGAGGTAGTAATATTATTTATGTCTGATTTTTTTTTAGAGTAATTACATATCTTGCACAGAAATATATCAGCACTAACATATGAACATGACCTTGATTTGTTGTAATTTGTTGGAATATTGATGTCTAGATGTTGATGAGTGTAAAGACCAGGCTTACCACGACTGCCCTTTGAAAAATGTGTGTTAATACAGAAGGCAGTTACTACTGCCTGCCCAATCATAGACGAATTTTGGGGCTGCTCATAGCCATAGGTAACTACTATTCGTGCAATTCTTGTCTATTATAAATTCCACTATCTGGGTTTCTGCTAGCTAACATTAGTTGAAATAATAGGAACTGGGGTTGCTGTTGGTGTTCTATTTTTGGTAGCTGTTGGTATGTGGATGTGGAGTAAGCTTAAACATAGGAATTATCAAAAAAAAAAGAAAAAAAAAAGAGTTTTTTCATGAAAAATGGAGGCTTACTACCAGCAACAAAGAATATTCAAAACGTTTCTGGAATTAAAGTGGTATTAAAGCAGGAAGTTTCTTAAAATTCTAGGTGATAAATAGAATTACTAAGAGGGTAAGGAAGTGAAAGTTCACTCATTGAGTAGAGAAGAAGCAATTTCAATACACTTTCAAATTTCACTCATTGTCCACGACACGCCCTGCCCTGGATTGATCCAATATCTGGCCCTCATCACCTCAAATATCTCCATCCCCATCTTCACCATGCCACCCCTACTGCAAGCTATGTCATCTTAGCATGTCCTTGATGAGCATATCCACCAATCAATGCATTCCAACATATCAAGTTTCTCTTATTGTGTTGCAGATAATAAGTAGAAAAATGAAGGGTAATGTATTCCAACATTCATCAAGTCTCTTATAATCAATGCATTCCAACATTCCAATATAAGTAGTAAAATCATTCCAACATGCATTCCATTTTAAAAACTATGGCGTGTTTCTCTTATTGTGTTGCAGATAATAAGTAGAAAAATGAAGGGTAATGTATTCCAACATTCATCAAGTCTCTTATAATCGATGCATTCCAACATTCCAACATAAGTAGTAAAATCATTCCAACATGCATTTCATTTTAAAAACTATGGGGTTGGAAAGAGGTCCGAGTAATTTAATTTCATACCCAAAACAATACTATTGAATTAAAGGCCCTTTTAAAAACTCAAGTGCCCTTCAATTTTTTTTTTTTAAATTTGTTACCACAACCCTGCAGCTGCATTCAATTTTTTTTTTAAATTTGTTACCAGCTGCATTTGTAGCTTTAAGTTTCATTTGCATGCTTTACACATAATGCTTCTCCAATTTAAATTTGGATGCTTGAAGCAATAATGGAATTTGAACCGTTTATCTGCATATACACAAAAGAACCCAAGTTACATTATATATATATATATGCACAAACACAAAAGAACCCAAGTTACATTATATATATATATATATATATATATATGAAATGATTATCAAGAAATACAAGCACACGAACCATTTGAGTCACAATTATATACTCCCTTCGTCTCATTAAAGTTGGTATAATTTTTTTTGGGCACGGAGATTAAGGAATATAATAATTTAATATAAAGTGAAGTAAAGTGAAGTGAGAAAAAAAATATTTAATGTGTAGTGGGTAGTTGTATTAGAGGTGATATGTAGGGCTCATGAGAGTAGATTAATTGTTTTTATGTGGGTCCCATGTATTAAAAAGGAAATGTGTCAACTTTAATGGGACAAATCAAAAAGAAAAGTGTGTCAACTTCTATGGGACGGAGGGAGTAGCTAGTAGTAATAGGAGCAATACCGCAACAACATTTTCCAAGTCACTCATAATAAAATGGTTATGATGAATTTATCGATTGTAGTTATACTATAATTTTGGGATTTGAAGATTTCCCCAATACACCAAAAGTCTCAATCCATTAGATTGTCTTATCTACACATAATAAACTAAGCATCAAGAAATTATACTAGCACACGAACCTTTACCTTTAGAGTCATGGACGGAGAGACATGGGGTTTCAAGAGAACTTGTGAAGGGGGAATGGTTACTTGACAAAAGGGAATGCATTTTTCGATAATGCTTCATCAGTTTCTTTCGAGAACTGAAGATTTGAGGTTCAAATTTATTCCTCTATAGATCCTTAACGCAAATGCAGAAGTCGTACTAAGGGTGTGAGGTTCAGATTTATTCCTCGGTGGATCCTTAATTTACATAATAATTTCTTAAACTAGCAAAGCATAAAATAATATAAACAATTCTATAAACATAAAACATAGAGGGATTCAGATATTCATATTGAATCATGTATTTTAATAAATATTTAAGGATAATGAATTATTAACTCATGTGAACCAAAGAACCCTAGAATTGCTCCCATCCACACTAATTCACGTGAACCAAAGAACCCTAGAATTGCTCCCATCCACACTAGACTGCCTGGAAGAGCCGCACAACATTACCACCAAAATGAAGAACAAATACAACCATAGCAATGAGCACTTGTAAGAAACCCTAAATCCTAAACCCTAAATCCTACAACAGACAAATACAGAAATACACATATCCCCTCACATAAATGAAGAACAACTACAATGAAACAACCATTTAGCCATGAGCAAAAGATGAAATAACCGGACATTTAAAAGAAATTGCTTGATCGATAATGTACGTACCTGTTTTTTCCTATACCTCCCAAACCAACCGATCTGGTGTTTCTTCAAGTTGAAAACTCCAGATTTGTGCATTACTCTTGAGTTCAAGTCATCCAGAATATCTTACACCTAAATTAAAGACCAGCCTCACAAACATTATCCTGGAGATCTTGCTGTAATTGTTGAGCTCGTAAACGTTGATGAGAGAGTGCGCGCGAGGAGATTTGTGAAAACAGATCTTTCTTCTATTGGATTTTAATTTTGAGTTGGTAACGGTTGGGCTCCTCGCCCTCTGGGGTTGCGCGGAGAACCAGGACGATGAACCCTAGTTTTGGATGATTGTGAGGTTGAAAGAGGGGGGCAGAGAAGGATTTCACCACCATAAATGCCCCTCAACTTATTTTAATTGTTCAAAATGGATTGAACTGGCCCACAAAAAATTGGGCCTTCTCTTTCTCTTTGAAGTGAACTTTTTTTCAACAAAATCTAGGATTACAGATTTGTAAATTTCAAAATATTGAAATGTATAGAATTTGAAATTACTAAATTTTAAATTTATTCATTTATTTTATGTTTGTATTGATAATAATAATTCATGATTTTAATTCATGGTTTCACAAGATAAACGGTTGTGCACTTATACTCCTCTTAACTGTACCTGCACAATTTTTTTTTCACATTTATCACATAATTTAAAGTTCATAATAAAAAAAATAACAAACTTTACTCCCATGACAAATTAAACATCACTTTTGAGAAATTAAAAAAAAATCACATTTAAGTATTGTAGATAATTGCATCCAATTTGAAACTAAACGAGATTTTTTTTTATTTTAATTGAGTGTGTTTTGCAAAAATGCTTAAATGTGGTGTTCTTATTTACAATTTCTTAGAGATGAAGATTAATTTACAATAGGATTAGAATTTATTATTATCATTTTTTTTAATTAACTCTAAAATTTATATTCAAATCTCAAAATATTCCACAATATTATTATCATTTTTTTTTGGGATTAACTCTAAAATTTATATTCAAACCTCAAAATATTCCACAATATCATGCTGTTAAAAGTACATTTTAATTTTAAAATTATCATAATTTTTTAATACATATAATGATGAGGTGTGACCTGTATTTTAATAATGGGTAGTTTATTACATTAGTTGTGTCTCCTAACGCGTTTTCTAGTGCAGCTTGTAATATTATGAGCCAGCAGGAACCTATAACCTAGCTAAGTTTTATTTTGAAGCATGCAGTATTGCGGTTCGGATCTCCTGATATATTTTGGTGTTACATCTCCTGTTACAAGCCGTTGGATGATTGACACGTAGGATAAACTATTCTATACCCTAACAATCAACCCTAAGTGGAAAGGTTGAGACTTTCTTCTCCGCATGAGTGTAATAGGAGATGTAACACCAAACTGTAACAGGACATCTAAGATCACATCCAAGATCGCAGTATTGAGGCTCTAAGCATATACTCCCTCCGTCCCATGGTAAGGTTGACGTTTGCTTTTTGCACGGAGATTAAGGAGTATAATATTTTAATGTATAGTGAGGTGAGAGAAATAATATTAAATGTAAAGTGGGTAGTTGTATTAGTGTTATGTGTGGGTCCTAAATGTAATAATTAATTGTTTTACGTGGGTCCAATTTCATAAAAAAGGAAATGTAAACCTTAACATGGGACAACCCAAAATGGAAAGTGTAAACCTTAACGTGGGACGGAGGGAGTATTTCCTTATTGTAGTTCTGAGATGGATAACATTTAACACCGTAAAATATTGGATGTCAGCCATATGAAATGGGAAATAAACCAAAGTAAAAAGCTCTACCGTTCTTCTTGGACCCTTTAGTAAATTGAACAATTAGTTGCAGAATATATAAATTTAATCATCACCAAGAATGAGTAGTCCTCATCATCAAACCAACAGAAACTGAAGCAGCTCACAGAGTCCGCAAGCGTGTGACCATACAAATACACAAGTTAAATTTTAAATACAACACATTAGCAAAGTTTGGTAAAATCTAGATGATATCCAACACAAAAACATGTCGATGATCTTTTTTTTCATTATAATAAGGAACTCATTTTGAAATTTCAAATTTTAAAGTTACGTGAGTCTCTTCTTTTAATGATCAAGTTCCTTCTGAAATCTACCTAACACACGTCTTTCTGTATTATCAACTCCACCATATCGGTTGCTCTATATAATCTTCATTAATATCTCCTAACTACAATCAATTGTCACCACAAGCATGATATCTAATATAGATCTTATTGAGTGTGAGTATAGTATTGACGTTATGTACTTTTCTAATGATATGACTAATTATATGGTGTCGTATTGTCCCAAACAAGAGTAAGATAATTTGGACTTTTAAACTTTATAATCCTGTTATTTAGAGTGAAATTTTTTACTAACGAATTGGAAGCTTAATAATTTTAATTACGCTAGGCCGGCCAAGGAGTTATTAGGCGGCTAGTTGGACAGGCCATTTATAGTTGCTATCTTCCCTTACCTTACAGAATGAAAGTAGTTGGAGCTAAGAAAAGAGAACTTTTGACTCGCTCTGGTCTTACTTTTGTTAGAGTAGTATGCCCAGCGCACCAATTAGATTGGATAATTATACTCTTTATATTTTGAATATAAACAATCTCATTGGAAATTATATTATTAAAGGCTGTTTTAATTTATCTATTTTTTGCATTATAACAAATGATTATTAGATAAAGTCCCTAGACCAATTAAAGCTAAAATGTATGGTTACGCATATGATGGTGATCATGGAATTTATACATAGAGCTTTGGTCTTAAACATAGTTCCGAGTCAAGAATTTTTCTAAATGGGACAAAGAATAATTCAGTAAAGACTCGTACATATGATGAATGCTCGTTGGACGAGAATATTGTATTCCATCAATATTAGTGTTGTGACACAAATTCATATATGTAGATACTTATTAGAGAATAAGTTTATCGAACATGATCCGTAGAAAATTCTTATTGGATATGTCGAAATTAGAATTTTCTAATTACGATAGTACACGATTAGTCTTTAGACTTGAAGCACCATGGTAGTTTTGTGTACTTCTAATACTTAGATTTATCTTCTGATTGTTTAGCAATCATAAAGGGGATATGTTGGGTATTATATTGATGTACATGGAGACTTATGTGTGGCTAAGATAGAATCTAACACTTGTCTAGGACAAGAGAATCTCCTGTGTATTTCATTGTTAATGATTCAAAGACCTTGGCCAAGGCAATGAGAATAAAGATTCACAATGAATCATTGTAACATGGAATAGAAACACAGTTATTGAGTTAGTAGAGTTTCGACTAATATTCCTACTCTAGACTCAATCGGGAGATTAATTGTTAGAAAGACCGTACGTGTATGTCACTCGTTAATTTACAGGTTTACTCGCTATTCACCTAACACTAGAAGATCACGCTACTTGCTAGGTGTTACCGTGATTAGTAGGTTCTTGAAATTAATTAGTTAATTTTAAGTGGATTAATTAATATAATAATTGTTATTTATAAGTTACAAATGTTGTAAGCCTACTACTAGAGTTAGAAGTGAACCTAAAGGATCACACCTTAATTTGAATGAACAACTTTTATCAATTGGAATAATAGTTAAATGGTTAACTATTTATTATAATTAAATAATTTGATTATTTAATTAATATAAACAAAGTGGGGGACATCCATGCATTATTAGCAAGTGTTAGTGGCATGTATGATTAAAGTTAGTGGAGTGAAAAGATAGCACTCATGTCCACTCACTATTAATGTGATTAATTTTTCATGTCATGTACCATTTTTTCTAACATTCATAAATGCATGTGTCGGCACTTTCATGTTTTAAAAGGAAGAAAAGTTGATACTTCATGTACCAATTTTTGATAAAAAGTATCGGCATTTTGTGTTTTAAGAAAGAAAGGAAATAGTTTCCTTTCAAGTTAGAAATTTTTGCTTATTCAATTTTGGTGTTTCAATTCACAAGATTTATACTACTAGCAAAGTATAAAATTTGTGTTGTTCATTCAATTGGTGGATTACTTTAGAGGGGATACACTTGGATCCCTTATTGAGAAGAACGGAGTTTTAGCCACAATCCGGGAATTGATTCCCTCACTCCTTACATCAATTGGAAGAAAGTCTACGAGGGTAAAAATTTTCTTTACGTAGATTTCTTTCAATATATTTTAACACCGGATCCTATAGTCATTTGTGAGCATTCGGGTTGAAACCTTTTCATGTATTTAATAAATATGATTTATTAATTATGAAAATTTTTAAATTCCGCTGCATTCACCCGGATCGCTATGACGAACCCAACAGTGGTATCAGAGCCTAGGTTCACGGTGTTGAAATATATTTGGTACTAAAATTGTTTTAGTATTATTTAATGGTTAAATAAGAAAACTTGAAACAACGAGAAAAGGTTTCTCGACAATTATTAATTACTCTAAAATTTCAACTGTTGTAGTATGATAAGAATTGTTCTTAAACTACTATTTATACAGTTAAAATTTTTCGGTAATTTTAATAAATTTGACTAAATATTAGTTTATGACTATATTGGTTTCTCATGTGAATATGAAATATTAAATAAAAGTTATTTATATTTCTTATTCAAAATATTCATTTGGAATGAAATATAAGCAATACGTTGTATTTAATGAGAAATTGTTTCTTAAAATATCATTGTTTAATATAATAATTATTATTGATAATTTGTTATCAATATTTAATATTTAATTTGATATAAGCATTAGATGTTTATTATCAACAATGATATTTGATGGCTATTTCTAGAAATGAGTTTCTAAGAAAAATATTTCTAAGTAGAAATAATTAGCTATCATTGAATTGATTTGGTTTTATTAATTTAGAAATTGTTTCTTAATTAATTAAGGCCAACAAAATTCTTAAAGTCAATTCTAAAAATTTAGTTTTATAATATTGACTAATTGTTAGTCATAATTCTCAATTAGTATTATTTTAAAATGAGAAATAGGAATAATTGTTATTCTTATATCTCGTTACGGTATTATTCATTGTGAATGGATATAAATAAATTTAATATGTTAAATGCATATTTATTTATTTAGGGATGATCATGAGCCTTGGACTTTATGTGATGGTTGTAATTTATTTGGATTTTATGGGGACTGCGAGCCTCTTTAATTTACATTTGTAAGTTCTTTAAATTTATGCAATGAGAGTAGATTAATCCGTGAGGATTTAATTTTATTCATTGTAAATTGGAGGACTTGAAGGAAGCCCAAAAGAAGACCCAATTGTTGATGGGTAATTAAATGTAATAGAATAGATGCTCAAGGCCCATAAGTGTATGGGTTTTATATTATGATGTAAAAGTTCTCATTATCCCTTAGATTGACCATAGACCCGTTTTGGCTCAAACGGGTCGCATAGGTTGGCCATGATCATCCCACCGCTTTATGTATGTATAGGATATATGCATGCTAGAATTTATTTAATGCACTCATTTGATGAACATTAAATAATTTACCTTAATGGAATGATGAGGTCTTGGAAATAAAATAATCCCTAAGTTTTTGAAACTTATACAAAAAATTTTCGAAAATTTTATTTCAAACAAATATGGATATGATGAGTATGACCCATCAATCCATGCCTACTATCAAAAGATAGAGACATGATGATGCTACTACACTTAACCATTGGCCATGAGTCGTGGGGTGGGTTTGTGGAAGAAAGTTGTGTTCTTTATCTATCATAATGATGCTCATGAATTAAATGCATCACTGCATCGGCCATGAGTCGTGGGGTGTTTTGATGTTTTAATTGCATGAATGTTTGATAGGTATTGTTTGACACTAAGTAACGTATGGGCTCATAAAATTGAGGTATACGTGAAAGGTGAGGTAAAACAAATTGAGGGTTGTATAGTGATACAATTGTAAAACGTTTTACTACCGAAGAGAATTTTTCATGGGCTCATAAAATTGGGGTGTGAGGAATTCTATTTGGGCCTCAAACCTACTAGAAAATTATGATTTTCCGATTTTCATTGGGATTATGAAATTCGAATAAAATAGTGGGAGACATTTAATATTGAAGACCTTATATTAAATTAATATTAATTTTCATAGTTTTCTCATTTTCTGCTTCATCATTTTGTAGATTCATCTACTGAAATGGCAAACAATCCTATAACCGCTTTAATTGGGCAAAACAAGTTAACTGGACCAAACTTTAATGATTGGCTGAGAAATTTTAAAATTCTCTTAAAATCTGAAAGAAGTGAATATGTTCTTGATAAACCAATCCCTGACGCACCTGGTGCTAATGCTACGTCTGAGGAACTTGAGAAGTTCAAACGTCATCAGGATGACGATCTGAAAGCTCGGTGCTACATGTTAGCATCTATGTCAAATGAACTGCAGAGACAAAATAAGGATCAAACCTCTGCTTATGCTATTCTTAAACGACTCGAGAACTTGTTTGGTGAGAATAGCAGGCAACAAAGATATGAGATATCTAAAGAGCTCTTCCGCAGTCATATGGCTGAGGGCTCTTCAGTCCAGGAACATGGATTGAAGATGATAGCCCTAACGGAACGACTCGCTTCATTGAAAGTTGAGGTTCCACCTGAGCTTTGCACTGATTTGTTGTTGCAGTCTCTGCCCCCTTCATTTGACACATTTGTTGTCAATTATAACATGCATAACATGACGAAAAATCTCACTGAGCTTGTTAACATGTTAAAGACAACTGAGTCCACGATGAAAAGTGACAAATCAGTCATGTTTGTTGGGTCCACTTCTGGATCTAAGGCTGCAAAGCCAAAGAAAAAGAAGGGAAATAGAAAGGGTTCTAACAATCCCAACAAACTGAAAGCAAAGGGAGGTGTCAAGAAAAAGAAAACTTCTCAGTCCAATGATAAGTGTCACCACTGCAATCAAACTGGACACTGGAAGAGGAACTGCAAGGATTACCTTGCAACCCTGAAGAGTTCAGGTATTTATTATGTTGAAGTTAACTTATCAGTTAACGATACTTCTTGGGTATTGGATACCGGTTGTGCCTCACATATTTGCAATGATTTGCAGATGATAGAAAGAAGTAGAAAGCTAGAAACAAGAGAAATGGTTCTAAGGCTGGGGAATGGAGCAAAGGTTGCTGCATTAGCCATAGGAACTATTAATCTAGCTTTAAGTAATGATTATGTTTTGGTATTGAATAATTGTCTTTATGTTCCAGAGATTATTAAGAACATTATCTCTATTCCTGTTTTGGATAGAGAAGGTTATTGTTTTAAATTTGAACATGGAAGTTGTTCCATTTCTAAATGTTCTTCTTTAATCACTACTTGCATATTGACGAATGGTTTATATACCTTAACTCCCCAAAATTTCATTCTTAATCTTCAACAGAATAAAAGAAAATTAGATAACCGTAGTTCTATCACATTATGGCATGCAAGATTAGGTCATATTTCTAAGAAAAGGATAAATAAGTTGGCAAAATTGCTTGACCTAAAGGACGAGCAAGAACTACCAACATGTGAGTCCTGTCTCAAGGGAAAAATGACCAAATCTCCATTTGTTGGACAAGTGGAGCGAGCTACACATCTATTGGAATTAATTCATACAGATGTATGTGGGCCATTAAATGTTAATGCTCGTGGGAACTACAGCTACTTCTTAACCTTTACCGATGACTTCTCTAGGTATGGTTATGTGTACCTATTAAGGTACAAATTTGAAGTTTTTGAAAAGTTCAAAGAATTCAGAACTGAAGTAGAGAAACAAACTGGCTTAAGTATAAAAACACTTCGATCAGATCGAGGGGGTGAATACTTAAGTGCAGAGTTTCTAGAATATCTAAAAGAGAATGGGATTCTCTCACAGTGGACTCCTCCTGGCACTCCCCAACTCAATGGAGTTTCGGAACGTAGGAATCGAACCTTGATGGACATGGTTCGATCTATGATGAGTTTCACATCATTACCTCTTTCTTTTTGGGGCTATGCTTTAGAAACGGCAGCTCACCTATTGAATAGGGTGCCTTCTAAGGCCGTTCCTACTACACCTTATGAGATGTGGTGTGGTAAAGCACCCACATACAAATACCTTCGGGTATGGGGGTGTGATGCTTACGTGAAGCAACAAATGGGAGATAAATTGGATATGAGATCCAAAATATGTAAGTTTGTTGGATATCCAAAGGAATCAATTGGATATTACTTCTACGATATCTCGGAACAAAAGGTGTTTGTTTCAAGGAATGCTACATTTCTTGAAGAAGAATTTCTATCTGATAGAAATGGCAAACTCGTAGAACTTGAAGAAGTTCAAGAAACAACAAACCTTCCAATTGCAGTGAGTGAACAACCAGTAGAAACTGGGACATCTGATACACAACCTCTTAGGAGATCCGAAAGGATACCTAAGTTACCTAGTAGGTACACTTTGTTATTAGAAAACAAAGAAGAGGGAATCCTATTGGATAATGATCCAAGAAGCTATGGAGAGGCAATGTCAGACATTGACTCAAAGAAATGGCAAGAAGCAATGCAATCCGAGATGGACTCCATGTACTCTAACAAAGTATGGACTTTGGTAGACCTACCAGAAGGAACAGTTCCTATTGGATGCAAATGGGTTTACAAGCGAAAGCTTGGAGCTGATGGGGAGGTAGCAACCTATAAGGCAAGACTGGTTGCTAAAGGTTATTCTCAAAAACAAGGAATTGACTATGAGGAAACCTTTTCACCAGTAGCAATGCTAAAATCCATTCGAATTTTATTAGCTATATCTGCATATTATGACTATGAGATATGGCAAATGGATGTAAAGACTGCTTTTCTTAATGGTAACGTTAAGGAAGAGATCTATATGAAGCAACCTGAGGGCTTTATATCCAGTGGGAGTGAACAAAAGGTTTGCAAGCTCCAAAGATCCATTTATGGGCTTAAACAAGCTTCGAGGAGTTGGAACATTCGATTCGATGAAACAATCAAATCGTTTGATTTTCAAAAGAATCCGGATGAACCATGTGTATACAAGAAAGTTAGTAGAAGTGCAGTTACTTTTATTGTGCTCTATGTTGATGACATCTTACTTATCGGAAACGATATAGGTATGTTGCAGTCAACAAGAACTTGGTTGTCTAAACAATTCTCCATGAAGGACTTGGGAGAAGCATCATTTATTCTAGGAATAAAGATCTATAGAGATAGATCTAGAAGAATGATCGGACTATCCCAATCCATGTACATAGATAAGATACTAAAGAGATTTAGTATGGAAGAATCCAAACGAGGATTCTTGCCAATGAGTCATGGGGTTTCACTTTCTAAGGCTATGTCTCCTAAGACGCCTGAAGAAAGAGAAAGAATGACTCGCGTGCCTTATGCTTCAGCAATTGGAAGCATAATGTATGCAATGCTATGTACAAGGCCTGATGTCGCGCATGCTCTAAGTGTCACGAGCAGATATCAGTCAAATCCAGGTGAAGAACACTGGAAGGTCGTCAAGATGATCCTTAAGTACTTGAGAAGGACTAAGGATATTTTTTTGATATACGGCCCTGGAGAGCTGAAATTAGAAGGATATACTGATTCTAGTTTTCAGTCTGATGTGGATGACTCTAAGTCAATGTCAGGTTATATATTCACTTTGAACGGTGGTGCAGTAAGTTGGAAGAGTTCCAAACAAGAAACCACTGCAGACTCCACCACTGAAGCTGAATATATAGCTGCATCAGATGCAGCAAAAGAAGCTGTTTGGATCAGAAACTTTATCCAAGGGTTGGGTATAGTTCCATCTATTGTTGATCCAGTAATGATATACTGTGATAACAATGGAGCCATTGCTCAAGCAAAGGAACCAAGATCTCATCAAAGATCCAAGCATATCTTAAGAAGATACCACTTGATTAGAGAAATCATGGGGAGAGGCGATGTCGTTATGGATCGAGTCGCTTCAGCAGAAAATGTAGCAGACCCACTGACTAAGCCTTTGTCTCAAAAGATATTTGAGAAACATCTTGAAAAGATGGGACTTAAATATATGGGTAATTGGAGCTAAGGCAAGTGGGAGATTGTTAGAGTAGTATGCCCAGCGCACCAATTAGATTGGATAATTATACTCTTTATATTTTGAATATAAACAATCTCATTGGAAATTATATTATTAAAGGCTGTTTTAATTTATCTATTTTTTGCATTATAACAAATGATTATTAGATAAAGTCCCTAGACCAATTAAAGCTAAAATGTATGGTTACGCATATGATGGTGATCATGGAATTTATACATAGAGCTTTGGTCTTAAACATAGTTCCGAGTCAAGAATTTTTCTAAATGGGACAAAGAATAATTCAGTAAAGACTCGTACATATGATGAATGCTCGTTGGACGAGAATATTGTATTCCATCAATATTAGTGTTGTGACACAAATTCATATATGTAGATACTTATTAGAGAATAAGTTTATCGAACATGATCCGTAGAAAATTCTTATTGGATATGTCGAAATTAGAATTTTCTAATTACGATAGTACACGATTAGTCTTTAGACTTGAAGCACCATGGTAGTTTTGTGTACTTCTTCTAATACTTAGATTTATCTTCTGATTGTTTAGCAATCATAAAGGGGATATGTTGGGTATTATATTGATGTACATGGAGACTTATGTGTGGCTAAGATAGAATCTAACACTTGTCTAGGACAAGAGAATCTCCTGTGTATTTCATTGTTAATGATTCAAAGACCTTGGCCAAGGCAATGAGAATAAAGATTCACAATGAATCATTGTAACATGGAATAGAAACACAGTTATTGAGTTAGTAGAGTTTCGACTAATATTCCTACTCTAGACTCAATCGGGAGATTAATTGTTAGAAAGACCGTACGTGTATGTCACTCGTTAATTTACAGGTTTACTCGCTATTCACCTAACACTAGAAGATCACGCTACTTGCTAGGTGTTACCGTGATTAGTAGGTTCTTGAAATTAATTAGTTAATTTTAAGTGGATTAATTAATTGGATTAATTAATATAATAATTGTTATTTATAAGTTACAAATGTTGTAAGCCTACTACTAGAGTTAGAAGTGAACCTAAAGGATCACACCTTAATTTGAATGAACAATTTTTATCAATTGGAATAATAGTTAAATGGTTAACTATTTATTATAATTAAATAATTTGATTATTTAATTAATATAAACAAAGTGGGGGACATCCATGCATTATTAGCAAGTGTTAGTGGCATGTATGATTAAAGTTAGTGGAGTGAAAAGATAGCACTCATGTCCACTCACTATTAATGTGATTAATTTTTCATGTCATGTACCATTTTTTCTAACATTCATAAATGCATGTGTCGGCACTTTCATGTTTTAAAAGGAAGAAAAGTTGATACTTCATGTACCAATTTTTGATAAAAAGTATCGGCATTTTGTGTTTTAAGAAAGAAAGGAAATAGTTTCCTTTCAAGTTAGAAATTTTTGCTTATTCAATTTTGGTGTTTCAATTCACAAGATTTATACTACTAGCAAAGTATAAAATTTGTGTTGTTCATTCAATTGGTGGATTACTTTAGAGGGGATACACTTGGATCCCTTATTGAGAAGAACGGAGTTTTAGCCACAATCCGGGAATTGATTCCCTCACTCCTTACATCAATTGGAAGAAAGTCTACGAGGGTAAAAATTTTCTTTACGCAGATTTCTTTCAATATATTTTAACACCGGATCCTATAGTCATTTGTGAGCATTCGGGTTGAAACCTTTTCATGTATTTAATAAATATGATTTATTAATTATGAAAATTTTTAAATTCCGCTGCATTCACCCGGATCGCTATGACGAACCCAACAACTTTTACTTCTGGTTCATTTTGTTACTAGAGAAGAAAACTCAGTACCATTGAGTGAATCCCTCATTTCGCTCTAACCGAAGCTATTGAATCGTAGCAATTTAAGATCAATGTGGTTGATGATAGACTTTTCAAGGATAAATTTGGGGTCTGCATTGGAATATATATATATATATATATATATATATATATATATATATATATATATATATATATATATATATATATATATGTTTTCTTGTTCAAGTTGCACTGCATTTCATTCTGTTTTCTCTGTTTGCTTGATGACCTGATGGTGTTTGTGAAAAGGCCTAGGAGACAGCAAGGAATTCGCGGAAGAGTTGTTCGATGCTCTGGCGAGGCGTCGGAACGTCAACACCGAGCGGGATAACCTTACAACAGCTGAGGGAATCTGGGAAGACATGACCAATTGATGTAATGTAATGAGAGAGTGTAAGTTGAAGTTAACATGATATGATCTTGATTGTTTTCAAGTGTGACAAGAATGGTGATGGGAAGTTATCAGAGGATGAAGTTAAAGAGGTGAGGATTATACCCACACTTAATTTTCTTTGTTCATCTTTCAAGTTCATCTGAACATATTCTTTATTAAAGTTTTAGTAATGAGTGCTTCAGCGAATAAGCTGTCTAAATTCAAGCAACATGCTACGACGTACGCTTCGTTGATCATGGAAGAGTTGGACCCTGATCAAAAAGGATATATAGAGGTAACATCTTCATCTCTTTGATTTCTTGTTTCTTTTTTAACAAGTACTAATCTTGATCTTCCTAAACAGATGTGGCAGCTTGAAGCTCTGTTAAGAGGGATGGAGGGGTCGGAAGAAAGCAAGAAAACGAGCAAGAGAACCGAAACGCTAGCAAGAACAATGATACCTAAAGAATACAGAACACCTATCACCAAATTTTTGTCTAAGAACACGGAGAATAAGAACACGGAGAAATTCTATTCACCAAATTTTTGTCTAAGAACACGGAGAATAAGAACACGGAGAAATTCTATGAAAACTGGAAAAGAATATGGGTTCTAACACTCTGGTTATGTGTGAACTTGACTCTATTCGTGTGAAAATTCGATTAGTACAGACATTGATCTGCTTTTGAAGTGATGGGATATTGTCTGTGCTTTGCTAAAGCTTCACCCCAGTAAAAGAATATGGGTTCTAACACTGTGGTTATGTGTGAACTTGACTCTATTCGTGTGAAAATTCGATTAGTACAGACATTGATCTGCTTTTGAAGTGATGGGATATTGTCTGTGCTTTGCTAAAGCTTCACCTCAGTAAGGTGATTCCTTTTGATGACAACATTAACTTCCACAAAATGATCGCGTTGGGGATTGTTATTGGATCAGCAATCCACATACTAATCCATTGTACCTTCGACTTTGTGAGGCTGACCTCTTGCCCCAAGAATCAGTTCAACGCGATTTTTGGACCAGCATTCGGTTATCACCAGCCGACTTACTTAGTGTTAGCCGGAACTATTATTGGAATAACCGGGATCCAGAACTATTATTGGAATAACCGGGATCTTGATGTTGATACTGATGGCCTTCGCCTTTTCACCATTTGGCAGGTTTTAATTCCTTCTGGTATGCTCATCATTTGTTGTGCCTAGTCTACATTCTCTTGATCATCCATGGATACTTTATATTCATTACTAGAGAATGGTACAAAAAGACGGTATGCATAAGTTCTTCTTCATGAATCATGATTCATGAATAACATGTTTAATGTTCTTTTTCGCCTATTTTTCGGTATAATGTATAAGAGTTGAAATTGTTTTCTCTTTGATCAGACTCCGATGTATGTTGTATTGCCAAATGTTGACCTATACCAGTGAAAGAATCCTCGCTATATGATCGAAACTATAAAGTTGATATCATTCAGATTAATTAACCCAAAATTTCTCACTTTTCTTACATGATTATAGGTAGAAAGAACACTGATGTACTTACTTTTTTTTTTATCTGGAAAGCATTGGCCCTTTACACGAGTCCTAGGTGAATAGGAATTGTAGAAGATTATATAAAGCCATGCGTAATGTAAACAAGATCAAGGATAGAAAATTACTGTTCTAATAATTAATTAATAATTTCAAAATATTATACTAGTCAACCCAATGATGAATTAGATGTTAACATACGCTCACACATGCATGTATATATGTATCCCTAGAGCATGCATTCCATTTCATACCCAAATTAATACTATGGGGTTGGAAGGAGATACTGAGTAATTTAATTTTATACCCAAAATAATGCTATTGAATTAGAGGTCCTTTTAACCTTTCTTGGTCACGCACTGGTGACCTTCAATGCGTTTTGGAAATTTATTACAAAACACCCCGCAGCTGCATTTATAGTGTAAAGTGGTCCTGAGTAATTTAATTTCATTTGTAGGGTAAAGAGGTCCCGAGTATTTCATACCCAAAATAATACTATTGAATTAGAGGTCCTTTTAACCTTTCCTTGTCACGCACCGGTACTCTTCAATTCGTTTTGGAAATTTATTACCAAACACCCTGCAGCTGCATTTGTAGTTATTTAGTTTCCTACACCGTAATGCCTCTCTAATTTTGGTGGATGCTTAACGCAGTAGTAGCATTTGAACCGTTTACCTGCACATACACAAATAAACCCAAGTTACATTATATATATATATATATATGTGTGAAATGATTATCAAGAAATACAAGCACACGAACATACACAAATGAACCCAAGTTACATTATATATATATATATATATATGTGAATGATTATCAAGAAATACAAGCACACGAACCTTTTGGGTGTGGAGAAGGAGCTTGACTGCAAAAAAATTTGCAAACACGGATGTGGCATATGAACGGTTAAGCTGCACATTCACAAATGAACCCAAGTTACATTCACACAAAATATGAGGTTGTAGAGACATTGTGCACAGCACTCAACTTCTAACACATTGATGCCCTCATAATAAAGCTATACATACACAATGAACCCAAGTTACATTTACATTCACACAACATATGACCAAATAAAACCCATTTTTAATCCCTTTCTCCAACCTTCTCCATTGAAATTAATCTTACCCAAGATTATATATAACCCAAGTTACATTTACATTCACACAACATATGAACAAATAAAACCCATTTTTAATCCCTTTCTCCAACCTTCTCCATTGAAATTAATCTTACCCAAGATTATATATATATATATGGTGCTTATTCTGTGGAGATATATAGTAAATCTAATTCCTATATGTACAGTAGCTAGTAATAGGAGCAATACGCAACAACATTTTCCAAACGAATTATTGTCACTCATAAAATGGATATTATGCATTTATCGACTGTAGTTATATTATTATTCTGGGATTTGAGGAGTTCCACAACAAATATGTTTTAAGTACCAATAAATATACTTTAACATTTGGTAGACCCGTTTCACGATCCGTCTCACAAATACCCTTTTTACAATAGAGTATCTCAACATATTCTACCATTATTTATTATTCAAAATATAAAATTATTTATAAAAGTAAATATAAAAAATAACTTTTCTAAATATAACAGTGGAGGTCAGCTTTATTTAATGATGAAAGGAGTATTTCCTATCCCATGTCATTATGTTCTTAATATATGACCATGGGATATTAATTGGATCAAATGGGATATTTATGCCAGATAAATCTCACTTGGCATGTAATTTTTATTAATTTGGGTCATGATTTCCACTCCTTATATGATTTTGGGATGCAATGCACAGCAGTACCCTC
The DNA here is from genome assembly GCA_023678885.1 of Pogostemon cablin. Lineage (NCBI taxonomy): Eukaryota > Viridiplantae > Streptophyta > Magnoliopsida > Lamiales > Lamiaceae > Pogostemon > Pogostemon cablin. Next base: position 5,637,227 of record CM042983.1, read on the forward strand.
CATGGTTGATAAGTTTAAATTAGAATATGGGGGATAGTTTTTTTTTTTTTAAATATTTTACTTAATTTAATTTAATGATGATATTAAACAAAAACTTATTTCTAATGATTAAGATGATGTGTCTAGTTTTACTATTAATTTATTTCATTCTAATAATATTAAAATGGGCAGGTAGTAATAAATAACAAAAAGATTATGTACATTTTTAATTGTCAAACAAATAAATAAATAAAATCCCACGAATAACACTGAATCATGACTTTTGTAGCACAATGTCGGAAACGAAGATTATGAAAATAGGATAACTAACTTACCTAACTCTGTCTTCCCCTTTCCTTCGCCCCACTGATATTCTTCCCTTTTATTCACCTAATATCTGCAATCCATGCACATATTCTTGCAATCTTCATACCTAATTTAGAGAGAGAGAAAAAGATGGCATCCGAGGACTCAGTTGCAGAATGGGTTCTCGAGAAAATACAAATTGACACTATGAATGATGTTGCCAAAAAACCAAATTCTCCCAACAGTTACATGAAGATAAAAACCAACCCTAATCAGCCAACCAGAAAGATAGGAAGAACGGAATCTGGTGCAAAAAGAGGCCTCATGAGCCTTCGATTTCTCGACAGAACCACCACCGGAAAGGAAGAAGATGCCTGGAAGAAAATAGAGAAGCAATTTAAGATCAATGTGGTTGATGATAGACTTTTCAGGGATAAATTTGGGGTCTGCATTGGTATATATATATATATATAGTAGATCTAATTCCTAGATGCACAATAGCTAGTAGTAATAGGAGCAATACTGCAACAACATTTTCCAAACAAATCATTGTCACTCATAATAAAATGGTTATGATGAATTTATGGATTGTAGTTATAATATAATTCTGGGATTTGAAGATTTCCTCAATACTCCAAAAGTCTAAATCCATTAGATTGTCTTATCTACACATAATAAACTAAGTATCAAGAAATTATACTAGCACACGAACCTTTAGAGTCATGGACGGAGAGACATGGGCTTTCAAGAGAACTTGTGAAGGGGAATGGTTACTTGACAAAAGGGAATGCATTTTTCGATAATGCTTCTTCAGTTTCTTTCGAGAACTGAAGATTTGAGGTTCAGATTTATTCCTCTGTGGATCTTTAACGCAAATGCAGAAGACGTACTAAGGGTGTGAGGTTCATATTTATTCCTCGGTGAATCCTTAATTTACATAATAATTTCTTAAACAAGCAAAGCATAAAATAGTATAAACAATTCTATAAACATAAAACATAGAGGGATTCAGATATTCATATTGAATCATGTTCAAATGCAGACCAAAGCACACAAGAATAATGCTAACGACATCTCTGGATATCTGAGAAATATGCATACGGAAGCATTAAGAGTACATGAACACTTCGAATTTGAGAAGATAAATTTTACTACGAAGGCGAAAAATTAAGTTCACTTAAATAAAATTAACGTACATAACTCATTTTTAATAAATACTTAAACGGAAAATGAATTATTAACTCATGTGAACCAAATAACCCTAGAATTGCTCCCATTCACACTTGACCGCCTCGAAGAGCAGTACAACATTACCAAAATGAAGAACAAATACAACCATAGCAATGAACACTTGTAAGAAACCCTAAATCCTACAGCAGATAGAAATACACATATCCCCTCACAGAAATGTAGAACAAATACAATGACACAACCATTTAGCCATGAGCTCAGCAAAAAAGATGAAACGACCGAACATTTAATAGAAATTGCTTGATCAATAATGTACGTACCTAACAAGAGCATATGTTGTATTTCCTATACCTCCCAAACCAAATGATATGGTGATTTTTCAAGTTGAAAACTCCAGATTTGTGGATCACTCTTGAGTTGAAGTCATCCAGAATATCTTCAACCATAGCGTTGAGCTACATTTTATTTCCTAGATAAGATTGACTTGAGGTAGAAATTTTAAAAAACACCCCATAGAAGCATGAATGTCTATCTAAACACCTTTGATATACCAAGAAATGACGATTCAATCCTCAAGAAACATTTACCCCTATTATATATCAAAGGTGTAATATTAACGCAAGTTTAGATTAGTCAAATAATATACTAAATTATCTATTTCAATTAATTAAGTAAGAATGACGTAACAAATTAACTTGTAAGTTCAAGATGATATTCAGAGCAACATAAATTCCCTGTTTAGAAGAAAGATCACTCTAAAAGAATTGAGCAAATCAAGATAAGATTCGTGCCATGTTTGTGTGGAAAGATATAATGCTCCTCATTCAAATGTATTTTGAGAATAATCAATAAATTTGATTGAATTTGGAGGGTAAGAAAATGAGTCAATTTGGGAAATCAATTCAACAAACCTTGATTCAATAAGGATACCACAACGTAATCTGATGGATAAAACAAAAAAAAAATAAAAAATGCAATCAGGAGTGATCTAATTCTTACATCTATAGGAACTTTGATGCATGTAAAAATTGTGTAGAACATATGCATAGCCCTATCTTTATAATCTGTGAACTCGAATCCCCTAATGATAGGAAATTCTTTTGAATCCCAAACATTAGAAGAAAAGCCATATAGTATCTGTTTTGGTTCTAAACTTTCAGGACCAATTATCAACTAATATATCTACCTTCACACGCAATTCAACACATTACTAATTTTAGAATCCCCATCTCAAACAAAACTAAACTGAAGAAATGTACCCAACTACCCCCCAAAGTATCAATTTCACAATAAGGCTTTGAGTTATTTGGCTTACTACTATTAGTAAAACAAAACTAATAATTATTGAAAAAATTCTGTATGCCTTTCAATTTACCAGCACAAACTTCTAATTATCAAAAGCATAACAAGTTCAATGTTGTTTTGCAAGAAAAGTAATACACAGGCCCCGGAGGCATATGTCAGCAAGTTCATTCAGTGGGAAAATAACTAAAAGACTCTTTAGCACCTTACATCTAAAGCAAAGTGGAGTAAAGTTACATTGAACAATTAAATTAATGGCCAGCCTCACAAATATTCTCCATACTAAACGACTTCCTATTCACTTTTTCTATCCTATCATTCTTCAGAGTTTTGTACAATAGCAAAACTATAGGCTAAGGATTAAGTTGGGTGGTTTTTTTACTCTAGTTACTACTTACAAATTGGGAAATTTTGACAACTATTTGGCTTCACCTCTATTCTAAGAAAGGGTCACTCGCGCTCTTACCCATATCTAATAAATCGCTCCCATGCAATCGCGTTCCATCTACAATGCTATCTTACAACTAAATACTTGAAGTTGGCATTCATAAAATACCGGGAAAACCCGGATCACTGTTTGGACTGGAAAAATTGGATGAACCGGGAACCGCCGGTCATCTTTGATTTTTTTTTCTAAATCTTTTTTTTATGCTAACAGAAATACTGAGAACAATCATGAATAAATCTCAAAGAAATGGAAACAATCATACAATCGTACATATAGACATATACAACAGTTTAACTATAATCTGAGAACAATACCATGGCTTCGAAGATGAGATGGAAGACTGCTCCTCAACTCAGAGAAACCCTAGTTGCTGGGAATCGAGTGGAGTAAGGTTAACAATGAGGGGCGGTTATTAAAAAAAAAAAAAAAAAACTCTGCAGTGTTGCAAAATTTCAAGAGGTAGAACAATTAAAAGTTGAAAAACCCTCTCTTCACATCGGCTGCTTCTTCACGACTACACCGGCAAATCAATCCAAAGAACGACGACAGTTGTTTGGAGAGAGAGACACAGTTAGGAAGAGCGAGAAAGTTGTAGAGGGAGAGAGAGGTGGCAGACTCTCTTGAGTTAGGGAGAGAGAGAGTGGGAGACGCAACAATAAATTCACAAACTTTAGAACAGCGAATCCCTAGTTTTGTACTGATGGGCTGACTATTCATGAACACCTTGGGCTTCAATGTTGGGCTTTTAATTTTCTTGGTCCGAATCAGGAGCACACTTACGCCTACACTTGCTTTCCATGGGTGGAGCACACTTAACCCAACACTTCCTTTTCACATTTTAAATATGAATAAATATCTAATGGGCCTATATCTCACATGAGGATGGGTTTTGGGCACTTGGGCTTTGGTTTGGGATTCAAGTTTATTAATAAATAAAATGCTTTTAATAATTAGTATAAAATATATGAAATTTAATTTTTCCAGTACAGTTGAAGATCGAAACACTCCAGTTAGAGTGGCTGATGCTATTGATATACCGTAAATGCCCTCAACCTCTTTTAATTGTTCAAATAATAATAATAATAATACTAACAACAAAATGGATTGAAATGACCAACAAAATTGGGCCTTCTCTTTGAAATGAACTTTTATATTCAACAAAATCTAAGATTATAGAATTGTAAATTTCAAAATATTGAAATGTATATAGAGTTTGAAATTACTAAATTTAAAATATATTCATTTATTTTATGTTTGTATTGATAATAATTCATGGATTCTATAGTAATTCACGGATTTTAATTCATGGTTTCACATTTATTCTTTTGAAAAATCGGTATAAATATATAAATTATTTCAAATCTTTTTTTCATTTCTTTTATAAGAAAAAATTTGTAAGATATCACGGTTGTGCACTTATACTCCTCTGTACCTGCACACTTTTTTTCACATTTGTCACATAATTTATTAAGGTTAATAGTAAAAAAAAGGAAGATTTTTATTGGAAGACCTGATTTTTAGTTTAAGTTAAGACCTGATTTTGTGAAAGTTTCATTTTAAGGTTTAAATTTTATTTCTTTTCTCAAATTAAGATCCAATTTTTATAATTTTTCTTTTTTTTTCATTTTAAGACTTGCTATAAAATTTATTTTCTTATTTTAAGTTATACAAGATAATTTTGAAAAAATATTATACACCTTCAAACTAAATTATTATATCAAATATATATTGTTTTTATTGACATTTTATATTATTTTATAATATAAATTAAATTCAGGAAAAAATAAAATTACGACAAGTCTTATTTTGAAAAAAAAGTAAAATTCGAACCCCAAAATGAGACACTTCTTTTAAAATGGGGACCAAAATTGACACTTACATTAAAAATTGGGCCTTAATTTTTTTTCACATTTGTCACATAATTTATTAAGGTTAATAGTAAAAAAAATTAAGAACTTTACTCTCATGATAAATTAAACATTACTTTTAAGATATTGAAAAAAAAATCACATTTAAATATTGTAGAAAAATCCTCTAACAATGTTGTATTGAATAAATTAATAATTAATAACGCACCCACCATTCTCAAATCTAAATTCCTTCAAGATTGTATTATTATTTATTACAGTAACCATAAAAATTAATTTATTATTTATTACAGTAACCATAAAAATTAATTCTCACAGATATAATTACGCACTTGGTGTAAAAGAAAAGATTGAATTGCTGAACGTGATAAATTACTAAAAGAAAAAATTAGGGTTTTCCACAATTATGCTTCAAAGGGATGATGGATACGATGGCGTTTCAAGAAGCACCGGCGACAACGCATAGAGGGAGCGGAGAGAAGACAAGAAGAGAGATTGAGTGAGGACGGGGAATACTCACCTAGAAGAGACAGGGTGGGATGGCGGCGACTGACGGAGAGGTTGGGCACGGTTGAATGGTCGCCGCTGCGTGGGGTGGTGGACCGTGTGCCGACGGGCGACGCTGGGAAGGGGGTAGTGGGGACTGCAATCTGGCAGCGAGGACTGAGGAGGCTGGGTGGGGTTGGGGCTGGAGCCGGGACTCAATTCTCAGAGTTACGTTGGAAGGAATGAAATTAGGGCAAGGATAGAGAATAGGATTTTGGGCTCTCTTCTATTTACATATACTACTCAAGTTTAGTTCGGTTTTCTGGTGATTCGGTTTTTACAAAGCCCTAAACCGTTCGGTTCGGTCGTTAGGTGGCAGTGGGCTTAATTGGACTTGATTTAATAATAATAAGTGGGCTACTTAACACAGAAATACTAGCAAGTGGGCTGGCTGAAGTGAAAAAAGAATGTATGTTTTAAATTATTTTAATATTTATTTTTAAATGTAATTAAAATTATATAATTTTCATTTTTTCCGGTTTAACCGCCGGTTAGACTGATTCGACCGTGAACCGTTGGAGTTACCGTTTCGATCTTCGGTCCGATTATAAAAATATTGAGGCTAAAAATGAGGGTTAGGGTTTAGAGTGGCTGACCAACAAAAATTGAGACTTCTCTATGTGAACTCAGTGTCCTTGAGCATCATGGGCTACGATGCAGTTGAAATAGAAAAGAATAAAGTGAAGAGAAAAGACGCGTTCCTCACACAACGTTTTTGGGGCTTTTTCTTCGAAATTTCAGAAGTCGTTACTATGACTCATAAGCTTAATTTAAACTATACTTTTGGTAAATAATTATCACTAATACCTTGAGTTAAACTACTACTTTACCCGTAAAATACCATTAATAGTACTATAGAAATCTTTTTTATAAGATTAAAAGTCTTAATAATTTTTTATTTTTATTGTGAAAATTATTTGAAATTATAATAATGAGAATGTATTAAAAAAATTATGTTGTTCGTATAACAAAATTTGGGGAGGAGAGTAATGGTTGCCTTTTTAAAAGAGTTGTATATTCAAACATTTAAAGAGTAGAAATTTTAGAGACGGTTTGGTTTAGTGAAGTTAGTACTTGTGGATTAATAAAGGTTGTAAATGAATGAACATTAAAATTTATTTAATTCCATATTAATTTTATGAAATATTGTAAACCACCTCCTCTTAAGATTGTTTTTTACTGAATCTCTTGAATTATACTAACGTGCTTCTATGAAAGTTAACTCCACGAAAGTACAATTAATATATAGTACTCTCTAATTATGAACAATTTTTTAAGGCACAATAAGTATTACTATTTCATGAACTTCAGTCTATTTTTTAAGGGGAACACTTCTACCCAAAATGTCACAAAATGTGTAGGATACATGTTTATTCAAGAGATTCTTTTAAAGCAAAATACTCATGCATACACATTCAGTTTGTATACGTCTAATAATAAAACACATATGTATTATTAAATTAATATTAATATTAATCTATTACGGTGGTTTTTTTAAAAAATTCTCTTAGTTAGTTAATGCAAAATTAATAATACAATTGAATATAGAAAAAAATAATACATTTATCAAAAAGTATGCTGATACATTACTGAATTAAACTTAATGCTACTTCGATACACAAAAAAAAAAATTAAAAAAAAAACACTTTATTCATAGAGTTAAATGATCAGTAAAAGATGCTAACTCTTCATATAATTTACTATCCCTATATAATACAATGTTTCTTCGTATCCAAGATTTAAGGCTATAATAATCTCTTGAATAATGAGTTAAAGATGTTACCTCTTCATATCATTTACTTCTTTCACATGTAATGAATAATGTATACTTGTTGAGTGCCAATTAAAGGCTTTGCCATTCATATAATTTGGTTGGTGAAACCCTAGTGTAAAACTTTGTATGCATGTATTTCTCTTTTGATTCGTAAAACTATTTATGAATTGAATGTGGGTGCCACATGCTCAAGCAAATGTTTTCTTGTAATAATTCCTAAAATAATGCTCAGATCAAATCATCCACAACAAGATTGCATATGACTTTCTCAGAACACCAAATCTGTCCACAATAACAGTTCTGATTATGACAACTTACAATTAATATGACTCTCTAATCAATTGCCCCCTCTCCCAAGTGAAACAAACAAAATTTAACTTGGTAAGAGGGAGGGATAGTTACCCTAGTAGAACTCCAAACACTTATTATGCACCTCGTAAGTTTATTGCCGGTGAGCTGTTCAGCTACGCCATTCAGACGATAATTCCGCCCCAACTTCCTCTTCCCACCATGTGGCACTCTAAAACATGGGCTTACTAATCAGCAAACACATTTTCTCTAGATTTGGTAACATGATTTCTATATTAAAAGAAAGAAGGGAGACTTGTGTGAGATGGGATAAGACGAAAACCTTGACACCTCTTCGAAGAAACTCCAATGAGCTTCCCTCCTCCTCCTTCAGTCCAAGGACCCTCAGCAATTCTTCTTTGGTCTAACATAATTGAAAAGAAAATTAAAGTTGATGGGGTTTCATGTTTATGTATGACATAGCAGTGTTTTAGTAGTGGTGGAATTGTACTTACTTCACCGAGAGTGAACCGACTTGTACTCTCTGCTACACATGCGTACGAACCATCTCCTTGCTTCAACATCACTTGCCAAGGCCCTGAAATGAGACGATGGTTAAAAGGTTTATATACATGGCAATGTGTTCCGAACACCAACGGCATATGTACAGCGAACTAATTATCAATACACCGTGGAATTCAAGCACTACATCACTTGTCTCTAACTATGCTTCCCATTTGAAAATCAAAGGAATGAACAGAGGAAAGCAAAAGGAAGAAGGAAAAAATGGGCAGACTTTGCATCAATGATACCTGGATATTGACGGAATAATGCTCCACTGTAGTTCACCACATAAGGTGCCACTGCAACTGTCTTTCAAAGTTACGAGTACTAATCGCTCAAGCTAAATGGAGATCTTAAGAACCAAAAGACGCAAATGAAAATGAGAATCTGGGAAATAGGTACCTTTGAATAATCTCTAGTTCGAATGTAAAAAACAGGAATGAACTGAGAAAGGAATCGGTAATGTATATCTCTGCTTGGAAATCCCAATAGTCCCAGATCAGCACTGCACATATATTACACTGAAAGTGTAAGAAGAAGAAAAATATCAACATGACGATTAATTTCATGATAGGTTTCACATACCGCAATGTATCAAGTTCCAGGTTAAAGAGAAGAGTTGAGGTGGAAGAAGCAAACTTCTCCTGCATTTTTCAAAACAACAGTCTTGTGATAGGTAACATAGTATAGTGATATACATGTCTTGACGACCTTAAAACTCCTCATACCTTTTTAATTGAAGAATTTCTAGCTCTTTCTCTTTGTTCACTTAACTAAGAATTTCGGTATGTTGCTATGATACTCCAAAGTAATAGGTTGTTAACCTCATTACATGAAAGCTTCAACTAGATGTGTGACCTTTATGTCATGTCAATTTGTACCCGGGTATGTTTGGCATTTTTTGCACTCTTTATTTAATTTGCTTGAGCAAACACTTTTTATAAAATTAAAAGCAAAATCAAAGCAGCAGCTCAGATGAAAAGTCGTGGACACAGGTGGAAAGGAGAAAACCCAATATTTTCTCAATACTTGCAATAATTATATTCATGCATAAGGGACGACGTTTCATGCATAAGGGACGACAGCAAAGTGTTCTAAATATTAGTGAAAATAATATTTGAGATTTCTGAAACTCCAGGAAGAAAGAGAGAGAATAAGAGCTGATGTCATACCACATATTTCTCTACAGCAGGCAGATCGCGAGTACTGCAGTTTATGAAAATATACAATGATGGAGGTTTCTCAGATTTCCAACGTCCTGCAGCAGGAATTGAGTGTAGAAACATGTGAAGCCAAACCACCATTACAGTAAACTCTTTTCAGACTAGATAAATTTTAATTTACGGATGGTAGAATCAAGAATTTAGAATTGTAGACATTCAATGTCGGATCCAATACACATGAAGATATTTTCATCTGCGAATGTAATCCACACATGCAGAATTCAAATTTCACAAACCAAGTGGCAAAACCGATCATCTTCTTTTATCAGGGATTTAAATGAAATCCATGAAAACTGTAAAGCAGAAAAACAACTCTACAGTGACACCTTTGTTTAAGGAATGACGTTGACATCAAATAGAAATTATAAAGAAAGCAATTTCTAGTTCCTCCAGAGGGAACATAATGAGATTTCATATCTCTGGAATCAGCTTGATTTATATCTCAAAGTACCCACAACTTCTTTATAATTCAATTCCTTAAATTTTACAGGTCTCTAAAGGTTTTTAGGAGGTACAATCATAGTTCTCAAATCTGAAAAACAAACCTTCATTTTCATCAACAAAGTCAAAATCCAAAGTGTCTCTCATGGATTTGAAAAATGTGGTGACTGCGCCACTTGGAATATCATCCAATGATGCAATAGTTATACCATCAATCTGAAAAGAAATATATTGATAAAATTCAAAAAGAGTCCCACTTTGGAATAATGTCTATATTTTCATCTCATGCAACAACCATCTTCAAAAGCCTCCGAGACAAAATTTTACTTTCAAAAAACACTATGATAGCATCCACATATACCAACAAACTTGCTTCAATGATGCAATAGTTATATCTCCCACTAGGAATATCATCCAACTGAAGCAATAGTAATACCATCAATATGAAAGGAAATATGTTAATAAATGGAAGTTTTAATACACAAGGATTTCCTACGTGATACCGATCCAACATTATCACATAAGATATGAGCACAGGAAATACAGACCAAAAACGGACAAGGAATCTCATTTTGGAAAATGATTTCTTCATTTTCATCTTATGTAACAACCATCTTCAAAATCTTATGCGACAATATGCATGAAATCGTATTCTATTTGAAATTTAGATGGCCGAACAAAATCTCAGATGAGCTGATTTCAAGACTACGTATGGTTACATAAGGCAGTGATTATAAGAGGAATTCCACGCATTTCCCATGATAATAATTGAATGCCCACAAAGGAAATATAAATCAAACCAAAGCCGCCTCCTCACTCGCTAAAAAAATGGTATGAGATATACATAAAATTAAATAACACATCACAATAATAGCAGAACTTTCCATGCATTAAATTAATTTACCGAGTCAAAAGCTGCTTTGAAAAGTCCTGATGCCCTACGTTGTTCAGGCTTATCAGGAAATACCTAAAGAAACAATGTCATAAATCAAAACGTACATCTTTATGAGAAAGTAACTAAAGGAACAAAGAAATATCTTACGATACACGCTTTTGTTTCTTGCTTCTCTTGCAGCTTCCGGACAACAGCTAATGCAAGTTGAATGTTGGCATCACTAAACTCATCAGACGAACCCTTCGTAGCATACCAATTTGAAGAAAATCATGTAATGAGTTCTATCAACAAGCAAATTATAATACTAAAAGTAAAATTCATAGAAGCAAGTAAAGGAGAGGAAAATACCTTATAAGAAGACATGCTGCTAGGCAATGGGCTGAGTGATGATGCATCCACAAGGTGTCAATCCAAAAACAAAAATAAGTGTTGGCACGGCAAAAGAGAAATCATGGAATACTCTAAAAGAAAACGCGAGTGGAAAACAGAACATCCTTAATTGACGTCTTAGACAAAGAATAACTTTATTAAATTCTTAAGAGTGTGCCATGGAGCTAGGTGGTCATGAATATTTCTAAAAGATTAGGAACATCACTCCTATGGATTTGCAGGCTTCTATCAATTGTGTTATGCAGACGGAAAACGTTACAAAGAATGCATCCATTTGCAAATAACTATTAGCCTTGTGATGATTACAGCTCAAGCAAAATTTCTATACCACACTAGGACAAGAAACGAAACGAGGTATTACGGGAAATGAAACTGACATTATCTCAGAACATACAATAATTTTAACAGTCATTCCCAATAGAAAATTAAGAATATGGAATCATTATTTTCAATCTAGTAAACATCTTATTAATCATACAAGAACCCTATTAAATTATCAGCAAAGAGATAAAAGAAAGATGAGCAAACACTCACGGGAATTCAATCTCGACACGGGTTTTCCCCTCTTGCAGAGCATACGAAAGCGCAGTGGCAGCATCAGAGACAAGAACTTCATATGATTTGGGCTTGTAAACTGCCACGCCCACTTTTGGGTCAGTTCCCGATTGAGATCGAGTGGCTTTTGCCCTAATAACCTTGTTGTTATGGGAACTAGCCGTTACTGTATAGATTTTGAGTGGAGACGGGGAGAGAGAGGAGAGAGAGGCGAAGGGGCTCTGCTGACGAGGAGTTTCAACGGCGGCTGCAGACGAAATTTTAGCAGGTGCAGAAATCACGGCGGCCGCATTAACGGCCATGGAGACGGTCGGTCTGTGTGTGGAGATGAAGAGGGAAGGATAACCGTTGGGAAGAGCGGGTGGTTCAGAATTGGCGACCACGCTAAACAGCATAAATGAATAATAAAGAATTTATTATTATAAATAAATACTTAAAACATTTTTTAGTATTTTATTTTACAGAATACTTAAAACAAATTTTTAATGCCACGGCGATTCACAAATCACACCCAAATGCTAAATGCACCTCATATAAATTCAGTTTTTTTTTCCTTTTCTTACCAATATACTCAAAAATAGTCCATTACTATAATATTCTCCAAATTTTATTGTAAGATATGCGTCAAAATAGACAATTATAATATTCTCCAAATTTTATTGTAAGGGGATGCGGCACAGAACAAAATGCAAAATGCATTTGTTCAGTACTCAACACAAAAGACCTGATAAAATTTCAAAGTAAAATGTTCAAGGCTGAACAATTGCTTTTGTGGGTGCCGAACATAAAAGTCATATAAAAATTTCAAAGTACATTTTTGTTTGGCTCCGAATATGAAATCATGAATTTTTTAATGTATAAAAGGATAAATTGTTCTTTCTTCAATAATGAATTATGAGTGTATATTAGGTGCACCCAGGTGCAAGGGTGCACCCATATGTGTATGTTTTTTTATTCTATTTTGTATACATATTATTCTATTTTGTATATTGTAAAAATTGTATACTTTTTTCATATTAAGTTTTCATTAAAAAAACTAACATCCAGTATAACTTTTTATTGAATATTATATACAATTTTTCATTAAAAAAATTAATAATTAAATTGTATACATTTTTACTCTTAATTGTATATGTTTTTTTTTATATTTATATATGGGTGCACCCTATCTTTAGTTGCACCCAGGTGCACACTATAAATTGTCATGAATTAATCTCAATATTTTGGGTTGTATACAAAATTAGGTTCGGGTGCGTCAAATAGCCGTTGTCTTTTTTTAGTAGTAGCAAGCAATTGAATACATTCATAATATGTACAGTATGCTCTGGTTTGTCACCTATATTACTTCATCTAAAAAATCGCCCCGTCTCGCAAAAGGTTCACATTTACTGGACGGTAATCTATAAATAAATAAAATAATAATAATAATTAATAAATAAAAAGAGTGAATCTTCCTATGTACATTTTATGCACAAAACAAATCTGCAATTTAACCCAAAAAATATAAAAATACTATATCTTCATGGTATATTCAGTTTGACGTAAAGGGCCTTGTTTGTCTATTTATAGACATTAGGTAAAAACAAACATATGAATTTTCAAGTTTGCTCATCAAAAACTAAAGGAGACAAATTAGACAGAGCATTTCTACGTCGTCCTGATCTTTGTTCGCTTGATCTTGAATCAAGCAGTAGGAGTTGTTGATTGATCCATGGAGGATCAGTTTTAGAAATCCAGAGCACCTCACCGGTATCCTTGTGCCTGAAGTCGGGCGTTCTGGGGTTTGATCTACTGTTTCTATTATCCCACCACTCATCCGGGCTGGCAAAAAATATTTGCCACAAATGGAGCCGGTCTCTACGCTTCTGCTTGATATCCTGAACTGAAATTATCAAGCGATGCAAATACACAAGTTATGATTCTTGTGGAAATATTCGAATAGAAAAACACATAACATAACGGATTGTTTGTTGATTTCTACTGAGATTAAAGCAGAAGGGGCAGCTGGGAAAGAATCCATAGCTAAAATTGTCAAGAGATGGATAAAAGAAATCTCACCTTATTGTTCTGACTTTACATGGTTATGGCTGCCTGGATCCGAACTGTGTTGAGAAACAAAATTTAACTCCATCACATTTACCTATACTCAAGAATTTCATGACACAAGGATGCATTATTTGTCATGTATACAAGTAAAATGAATACATGCAGTTCCTATACAGGCGAGGTATAATAAATTAGGATATGATATCTTCTCACATTTATATCTAATGAAATCAATTCAGAATGTTATAAGATCTTAGTTTAGAGAATTGAATAAAATCAGCAACAGCTTTAATTTAATTCCTCTTGATCCGTGGGACTCAAAAAGTTTGCTTTAAAATGTATAAACTTAATAGTCATTTGATCATGACATGTCACAATGAAGGTGCAGGTAGAACATGGCTGCGATACCAAAGAAGTTCACATAAAGTAAGCTAAGAGGCAAGAGCAAATATGCATTTTTTGTACTTGATAAGCCATAATTAGTGGAAAGGACACCAGGTGTGGCAAGTAAATTTACTAAAATATAAATGAAGTTGATATCATAAGAATATGCAAACACGTTAAGATAGCTTGAACAAGATCACAACATGCACCCAGAAAATCCAATATTTTATTCCTGATAGTAATTGAACTCTAGGGGTCTCTACTGATAAGTTGCTGCCTCGAGGGGTATCCAATCACAGCTACTCAACTCTGTTCATGTCAACCGAAGGTGAAAGGCAAAGTGTTGCCCTTCTTCACTAACCATTGCTAAAATTGAAATGGGCCAAATGGAACAATGGAAACCAACGCAAATGATTGAGAAAGCAGGCGATATAAGCTAACACGAATGGAAAAAAAAAATCATTCTCCAGCACTTTATTGCTTTTATTTGATATGAGAGCAAGTAAAATTGATAGATACATTCATCTAAACTGCCCCACTGTTGATTTTTTTCAAACATCAAACTAAATTATTTATAATAAGCAGCTGCTTTGATCTTTTTCCTTTTGAAAATAAAATTGCACAAAGCATGAAGAGTGAAAAAGGGGTTGCTCAATTTCACTTGTATGCTACAGAATCAACTTCTATTTTTGTTCCCTTATCAGCACGACTGAAGTGTAGGTTCACTTTCAATATATATTAACACAGCTAAAGGTTACAATGATCTTAATTCACAGAATTAAAACTGGAGCTAAGGTTAAAACCTAAATCAATCCTAAAACAATCAACACACCAAAAACTGATCCAATAGTTGAATATTTAACCTCCATCACACAACAGAAACAGATAAACCACAATAAACTTTTAGATCCTATATTTCTTTACATCTTTTGCTAATTTATCTAATCAATTTTCAAATGCCATCTATATACATCAGTCTGATCTTCACAGTACATGAAATAGGAAATGGCTCTAGCTCGTCAGAATCAGCATTCATAAATAAAGGGGGCACTTGGTAAGGGGTAATGGCCAATGGGGGAGGGTAATGGGAATGAATGGGTATTGATTCCCATTCCTCGTGCTTGGTAAGAGGTAATGGGAATCTGAAATCCTCAATCAATCTCATTTATTTAATGTATACCCTCACCCTTCAATCAATTTCATTCTCATTACCAGCAACCTAATTAATAATTCCTAATTTACCATTCAATAATTTGAACCAAGCAGAAGTGACCCCAATCAGTTGATACAGAACACAATTTCATAATTATCAACAAAAGTGTCATCTCATACCTCATATTTTCGCACAGGCTTCCCATCGTCGCCCACCTTCATGTATGATCCCAGACGACCCGATACATAAACTAAATCATTCGGCTTCAGATGCTGGAAAGATGTTTCTGCAACCTCATGCCAAAATTTGAGCATTACTCTGCCATTTATACATATAAGAAACAAAAACAATTAAATATACGTGTATACATAAATATGCTGTAACAAATAGAATCCAGACAGAAAAAACGCATGTTCCATCAGTGTAGTGTTCAAACTATGTCGTTATAATGTTACTATTACCATAATCAAACTGAAATTGAGCTTTTTGCGTACGAACTCAAATTGAGCTTCAAGCTCGTGTAATTTAATTGATTAATAGCCCTATATTAACAGAAACAAATTAATTAAATGATTGTTCGACTAAGAGTCGCGTAATTAAATTTGAAATTAAACACTAAGCACACAGAAATAAAATTTATAGAAATATAGCGCGCACCTAAAATCGCGGCGATTATCGATAGCTTTAACTTTAAGGACAGTGTAGACACCAAAATTATCGGAATTACAAGTTTCCAAAGGAAGCTCTATTTCACCGATTAAGCTCACCGAGTTTCGCAAGCTCTCCTGATATAGAACGGTGGTAGGTCGCTGGAGCTTGAGAGCACGTTTGTAAACTTCGCTTTCGCCATTTGATTCTTCAGACGCCCCTCCACGGTTGCTCAATAGCCACTTTGAGGCAGAAGATAAGAAACGATGGGCGACGTTGGCGGTGGCGTATTTCAAACGGATGAGTGAAAAATGTGAAGCCCCCATGAGAGAACAGGAGCTGAAGTGAAAAGTAAAAATCTGGTGGTGTTGAATTTGTGATGAGATAGAAAATTAGGTTGAATATAGTTGATCTATTCTTCCCTAAATCAGGCGCGGGAAATTTTTTTTTTTTTGAGGAACAGCGATGATAATATGGTGCCAATGCCAATTATCTCACAGCCCAATTACGTCCCGCCCACCTGAATGTCTCATCACCGTCCAGTGATGCTGTGAGCGTGTGCCATTTATTTATTAATTTTTTTTTATTTTTAAGATAATATAATTATATTTTCCTTCATTACTATTAGGTAGGTAACACCCCATTACATGAGATGCTAGCCCGTAACTCTGTAAAATTTAATGCATTTGTAATCGTGATATCTATAGTAAAATTGAATTGTTCATCGTCGTAGTAAATAGGCGAGAAAATCGAATTTCTTTCTTATACATCGTTAAAATCTTAAAATTAATTAAATGAACAAAGAACTGTGACTATTATTCTATCAAAGAAATACAACTTATTTTTTAAAATTTTATCTTGTTTGATTGTGTTAATAACCGAAGAAAATCATAAATCTGCCCTTGCACTCGAAATGTATAAATCTTAGCATCTCTTTTAGCAAAAGATTGATCAAAATGCACACTTAATGAAGTGGAGGCAAACATATTATAACTATGGATGCATGTATAGAATTCTTTAGCAAGTTGCATGTTGCCAAGGTAAAGTTGAATCAATTTCAAAAGGCATCTCGGCATCTCAGTTTGTAATAATTTTAAATCACCTGATGAACAAAAAGATGTAGGCGTATCCATGTAAATGCGTTTTGCAATGCAAAATTTATAGTTCGGCATATTAAGTAGCAAATCTGGTATGTTTGGAAAACATTGTAAGGGATCAATATTTGCAGGTGACCTGGTAGATATGATCTCAGGTTGGTTTTAATGCATTTTCTGAGGGGCATTGCACTTTTTGCCAACATTCGGTCTTCCAAGCAAGTATATTTTCTTTTGTGAGTATTTTCTCGTATATGTATTATAGGTAATGAGGTTTCTTGGCATTCTTGTTGTACGAATTAATTAGGCCAAATAAAATAGGTTGTGCAAATATTGCTGCTTTTGCTACTGTTATATTATGCACAATGGGGAATCCTATAAAACAAAAAGTTCACTAGTAAAAACCAAATTATAAGGGGAAACATACCTTTTATGCCTGCGGGCTAATGATCATATTTTTTGCATGACAAACAATGTTAACTACAACATTTTAAGAAAAAAGTTGAGTAATTTTTACTTTAACTAAACATAAATAATTACTGCAGTTCAATAACAAACATTTTTCGGCAGAGGGTGAGGGGAATGACATGAAATGGCTCACTTTGTGAAAAGTGTAAACCTAACTTACAAATGACTGAAGAATTGAAAATTGTAGGAGCTGGCTTCAAATCATCACTACAAAGTTAATCTAAATTTTAAGTGTACAACATAAAAAGGGCTGAAGATGGTCACAATACACTAGTGAGACAGAGGAGAGTTGGAATCACATTTCCAGGAAAGAAAGTTGGAATCTGCAAAAATTGATGTAAAATACATATGGCTCCATAAGAAACTATAATGTTCCATTGGCTATAACTTGAATGAATAGTTGTCGCTTCGAAGGAAGTATCTCTAATGTACTTCGGAAGATGGGTAAATCAAATATGAAGAGGAATTCGTAGTCAGCAATCTTTGGGTATATGGAGGTTCTTGAATGTGCTTTTAAATATGAGTTAATTGAAAAAAAAAACACGAACTTTACTGCTATTGCAAATTAATCTCCACTTTTTAGAAATTGCAAAAAAAAAAAAAAACCACCACCTTTAAGTATTGTTGCAAAACACACCCAAAAAATCTACTTTTAGTTAAAAATTGGGTTTATTTTGCAACAATATTTAAAGGTGATGTTTTTTTTTGCAAATTTTCAAAAGTGAGAATTAATTTGCAATAGGTGTAAAGTTCGTGGTTTTTTTTTAATTAAACCTTTAAATATTTATTGATTGCAATTTACAATATATTCAATCATTCTAGTACTGATGAAGCATACTGTAAAGAACATATCCATAACATGGGACTTTCAAGATCTTTATGTTGGAAAAAACACGTACAGTGGATATTTGGTTAAAAGGAAAGTTCAGCTGAAGGCAATTCAGTCTTGGTGCAAGAAGACTGAAAGTGAAAATGTTACAGTCAATCAATAATTAGACTCTCAAAATCAATGCTGCAAATCGTTGAGAAAAGACAAATATCAATCATCTATTCACTTTGATGAAACATATCTAAAGTCAAATATTTGCAAGTATAAACGTTTATTCCATGAATAGGATACTCAATTTTCCATTACTTGTTTGATAATCTGGTGAAAAAAAAGTTAAAAACTCAACCTGATATCAATTTCCTATTTTAAAGGATCAAACATTCCTCAAATTTGCATATATTAAAGAATAATCGATAAATTAATACTTAAAAATTTGAGAAATAATATTTTTTATTCAAAATAATAAAAATTATTAATCTCTAAAGAGTATTTTTATACTTCTATGTATTAATTAAAGGAATACTCCGTCTTTTTTTTTTTCAAATTGCACGCTTTCTATTTTGGTTAAAAGTTATAATTTTAAAAGTCATCTAATACACTCTTCATATTTAACTTATATTTTTTCTTCTATTTCCTAATATTAATTGATTGTACGTCTATTTATTTTCTTCAATTTTATTTTGATTATTAACGCAATATTTAACTCTTCGTCACATGTTATTTAAAAAAAACATTAGAAAAAATGAATCGTTTAATACATTTAATTTTAAAGATCCTAATTTGCCTATCTAAATTTGAAAATTGAAACTTATCATATAAGAGTTTGTTGGAGTAATATTTTGATTAATTATTCTTAAAAAAAAGTACTCCCTCCGTCCCGGGTATTTTTACCCGTTTGTACGGGCACGGAGATTAAGACGTTTTATTTTTTTAATATATAATGTAAGAGAAAATATGGATAAATTAGTAATTTAAAAAGAAAAGGTGAATAAAATTATTGAGAATGATGAATAAAGTGTAAAAAAGTAATTAAAGTTATTGGGATTGTAAAAAGTAGATAATAAAATATTATGTATTTTTGCCAAAAATGGAATGAGTAAAAATACGTGGGACACCCCAAAATAGAAAGTGGGTAAAAATACGTGGGACGGAGGGAGTAACATTTTTTTAGTTTATCAAGACTCATGGTGATGCTCTAACATATTTTATTATTTATTTATTTAAAAAAATAAATAATACTATAACACCTTTAAAAATTAGTATATTTTTGGGATGCAATCTTTTAAAAGACAAAAGGAGTTATTGATAAATCAAAAATACACATGTGAACCCAATTTATACCAATTCATATTAGAAAAAGTGTGATAGCGTTTAATTGCTAAAACCTCCTATTGTAAAATGATCAACACCTTTAAGAAATTACAAAAATAAAAAAATTAATTAATTAAGTATTATTACAAAATGCATCAAATTTATCATAAAATGAACTATCTTTAGTTTCAAGTTGGATGCATTTTACAAAAATAATTAAATGCTCCGTATATTATTTATTTATTATTATTATTTTTTTTTTTTTTGCAAAATTTTCAAAGGTGGGGATCCATTTGAAATATGTCGTGAGTTTTTTTTTTCAATAAAAAATGATTTTGTGAGTGAATAAAATACTTATGAAAGAGAGAAAAAAATATCTCTGACTAGAATAATTTTGCCAAGTTGAATCAAAAGGTATATGTTTCTTTACTTTTTTAATTAATGTCTGTAAATTCACTAAATTGTATCAAGATAAATTTATTATTATTATCTTAAAAAAGAAAATAGTATAATGATGAATTAAATATTTATTAAAGTGATAAAATATTGAGATTGATAAATCATGTATTGAGGGGAATGCGTTTTCGTGTCTGCAAATCATCGTGGAAGGAGTCATAAATTTTTGTCATAAATTTTTTAGGAAAATAAGCTTATTTATTTTATGTAATAAATAAATGAAGCTAAAGACAAAAAAATCAAATTAAAATTAGCAAGGGAGAGAGAGAAGGGAACGACGAAGAACAAGGATACAGCAGAGACATTCTTATCTCTAGAGAGAGAAACAAGCAATTGAAAACCCTAATTGAATTCGGTCTTCTCTCTTTCCAATCTCCATGTAATAGAAGTAATTCATTCCTGAATTCGCCACATTTTCCCTCCATACATTCGCCTTCTTTGCTGATAGGCTCCAATTCTCCTTCCCAGAGGCATAATCTGATCTCATCATCACTTGGCTTGGACGATTATCGACTCATAATTAAGCAGGATTTTATTTGGTTGGATCCGTCCGCGCATAAGATTCCGTCCATTTTCGGATCCAGCCCGCCCTCGTACTATTTGAGCCAATTTCTGATTAGATCTGCTGCAGCAAACAGAACCGTTGATTGATTTCATCAGATGGATGATCTGGATATGCTGGCTCGCGATTTCGGTCTGGGTACCCGGGGAAAATCCAATCCGATGAGGTCTGCTCCGGCCGATCGGCGATCCATCGACGATCCATTGTTTAGTGACGTATTTGGTGGGAATCCGAAGTACACAACAAGCTCAAACTCCAATAATACTAATAAGCACTCATCGGTGAGTGATTTTGATTATGATTCAATATTCAAGTCTCCCGCCACCTCTGAACCCAAAAACAGTAATAGCAGCAATAAATCATCCTCGATACCGGTGTATGATAAACCGGTATATGATGACGACATATTCGATGGTTTGCCCGGTTTAAAGAGTAAACCTCCAACATCATCAATGAGGTTCGATGATGATGTTTTTGCCACGATGTCCTCCCCTCCCACTGGTAAGAATAGGAACCAGCGCACTGATTTTGATGATATTTTGGGAAATTTGGGGAAGAATGATAAGGTAAGGGAGAACAAGAACAGTAATAGTGGTAAAAGCAGCTCTGATACAAAGGGTTTTGATGATATTTTTTCAGGGTTGGGGAATAGCAATGTGCCCGCTAGCAACAGGTAATTTGCATATAATTTTCCTTGTACTCTCTTAACATGTTATTCCAAGTAAATGGATTTGTTATGTTATTCCAAGTAGATAGATTTGTTATGTTTAGATATAGGTAAGGTTGGTTGTGTATTGGATAACCAAATATGGTGAGCTCGAAGTTTAACTCTTTACAGCTAAATTTCTGTTTATGGCGTTTAAAATGATTGCAAGCAATTTCTAATACAACACATTACTTTAAAATTAGGCGGTTAGCCGCATGTGGATTAACCTTATTTTTTTGGTGATAATGTTGAAGATGTTTCATTATCATTCATTTTAATGGTTATTGCTTAATAGAGAAAAGAGTGTTTGGGCTTCTCTGTTCTAGTTTGTTAAATATGATGTTGAGTTCATGTATATGACAATTATCTATTATTTATTTTCCTGACAAGTGATCATGATTGTCCTCTCAATAGTTGAGATGCATATGACCGTTAGGCTATTAAAATGTCACTAGCATTTTTAGAGTTAGCCGAATGTTTGCATAAGCATAATTAGTACAATATATAGTACTACGAAGTACTATTTTGTGGTCTTAAAATCTTGATTCAAATTTATAGTTTTCTGTAGAAAAACAATTTCCATGATGGAGATGTCAGTAAAGAAACGCATATGATTATAGTTTTTACCACATCAACTTGCCTGTAGCAACATGTCAAGGGTAATTCTGGAATTTATTTTGAGGGCAAATGTGGTCTATGCTACAGCTAATGGAAGTGAATTTTACTACTATATCTTTAGGTTAACACCTTCATCCTGACAAACACCTTCTGATCTTAGAAAATATTTCATGGTTTACATATATAATTCTAAAATTTATAATTCTTGCTGGCTTACTGACTTAAACATTTCTCAAATGTTTAAGGTGGCACGAGCATGGAGCTTCATAGTTTGACTTATCATTTTTCAATTAACTTGTTTTGCTTGCATTCATACTGGGAAGACATCAGTGTGAAATTAAGTGATGAGGCGTACATTGTTCTAAGAAATTTGAACGTATAAGCCCTAAAGGAATAGGAAAATGCTCTAACTGGCATGCCACATGGTGATGCTTATCACATGCCTAGTTGGGGAGCTAAATCTTAGAGGTAGATTTGATTCACACTAGCAGGAAGCAAAAACTGACCTAAGAGAATATATACTATGTTTTAGTCTAGTTTTCTGCTTTCCTAATTTTTAACAAATTTTATAAAATTGTTATAAATCTTTTTGATTCCTTAACTGTTTTGAGTACAACATTTAATGCAGACATTTTGTGTAGGGCCAATGTCAATATGCAATAGTATATAATCCCGTGTCTGCTCTTCCATGAACCAGCCTTTATGTTATTCCCAATACTGCTTTACACATGACAATCTGTTTTATCTTGCTAATGATAAATGACGCTCAATCAACCAACCAACAATGATCAGCTTCAGTTTTTTATTTTAATTTGGATGGTCATTGTTATTGTATGCATAATTAGGTACGAAAAGCTATCTGTAAATGGAAATTGACAAGGTTATGAACTGAAGTTGAAAATATGTGATTGCAAGTGTTGCCGGAATTGTAAACAGCAGGCGTCACTGTTTCTTATCCAGAATCATGAAATGGACGTGTTAGGCCTATGCTGAAGCTGCTAGATTTCTTTAATTAGCTTTTTCATAGAAAGGAGTTCATTGTCTTAATTATGATAAATTAAATGACAGCTTAACAGATGCACACTTTTTATTTGGAACTGAGATTTCAGAGATGAATAAATTGTGGTAAATATATTAATATCAATGCTTGATAATTGAAACATTTGTCAAAGTACTGATACCATAGTTTCTACAAAAAATTGATCATCTGTTGATGGTTATTGAGCCTTTATCCAAATTATAGGGACTTTTAAACCACCTCTTGTGCAAATTCCTTTGAGAGAGTGCCTAACTTTCCTTAATTGTTCTGGATTGCACATGTCTTTTATAATTTGATTGCAGAATAGGATTTGAGGGACAATATATTTTCATTAATGATTTTTATTTCTTCCCATTTTTGTGTCAAGTCTTAATGAAATCATAAAATCATTAAAGTTCTTTTTCTGCGTGTTAGTTGTTTTCCATCTTAACTTAGTAGTAGCATCGTTGTTTCTTGTTGGACAGGTCAGTACCGGAGTCAAGGTGGGGTTCTGTACCTACTTCTGGTTCAAAGCACAGAAACATCCTGGATGATCCTTTTGTAGTTCTGGAATCAAGTTCAACTCTACATTCATCATCCACGGTATCTACAGATCCTTTGGAAGAGATTAATAGGTTCAGTAAATCTAAGAGTGCGAGGGCTGAAGTTCCATCTGGTGCTGGTGGAGCATTTGATGACTTAGATCCCCTCAGTACTATAGGAAAAACTGTCAATCCATTTTCCCCTGGAAGGGATAACAGAGGGAAGGATGACAGTCCTCAATCGGATATGCCTGATTCTGCCACTTCCAGAGAACCCATGGAGAACTCTTATTTTGGATATTCGGAGAGCAACTCAGCAAAAAAGGTGCCTGTAGATCAAGAACCTCCCTTGTTTGACATGCCACATGTTCCAGCAGATTTTCAGAAATCATTTGGTGAAACATATTCATCTCCTCAATATCATGAAACAGGTTCGCAAGTTGATATGTCTCCTACATCAGATGGTCAGGGACATCAATCAGATGACATATGGCTCAGTGTATCAGAAATTCCTCTCTTTACACAACCAACTGCTGCGCCACCACCATCACGCCCCCCTCCACCCATACCTCGTCAAGCTTCAAGGTCAGAAACAGATTCCTTTTCGTCAAGTTCAAGGAAGAAGGGTGGTGAATTTTCTTCACCTCCAAATTATAGCCAACATTCTCAGAGTCCTAAACTGAACAGGCCTGCAGCTAAGGGACCTCCAGTTTCACAGTTTGATGAACTTGAGGATTTTGCCACGGGTAGGCCGTCGAACAATTTTGATGAAAGTTCCAATTTACATTCCAGTGTGGAAACAAATGCTTTCTCTGCAGCGGCTGCATCTGCTGCTGCTATGAAGGATGCTATGGATAAAGCAGAGGCTAAATTCAGGCATGCCAAGGAAGTACGTGAAAGGGAACATGCAAAGGCTGCAAGGAATAGAGAATCAGGGGCACTGGAAACCGACGAGCAAGATGTGAACGAGAGAGAATTTAGGGAAAACTCAGAGAGATTAGAACGTGAAAGGAAACAGAAGGAAGAGGAAGAAAGGGAGCAGAAGAGACTTCAGAGGGAGAGACAAGGTAGACAGGCTGTAGAAAGGGCTAATAGGGAGGCTCGTGAAAGAGCAGCAACCGAGGCACGTGATAGAATGGCTGCTGAATCTCGCTTGAAAGCTGAAAGGTCTGCTGTTGAGAAGGCTAATGCTGAAGCTCGAGAACGTGCTGAAAGAGCAGCAGTTCAGAGGGCCCAGGCTGAAGCCCGTGAAAGAGCTGCTGCAGAAGCCAAAGAGAGAGCAGAGAAGGCTGCTGCAGAAGCCAGGGAAAGAGCTGCTGCTGAAGCTAGGGAAAGAGCTGCTGCAGAAGCAAGAGAGAAAGATGCTCGGGATAAAGCTGCTGCAGCTAGGGCTGAAGATGCAAGACGTCGAGCTGAAAGAGCAGCTGTTGAAAGGGCTGCAACGGAGGCTCGTGAAAGAGCTGCTGCGGAAGCTAGAGATAGGGCAGCTGCCAAAATGAATCAACAAAAGAATGATAATGATCTGGAATCATTTTTCAACATGGGTCGGGCAAGCAGTGCACCAAGAGCAAGAACAAATGTACCTGTAAGTGCTGGTAGATTAACAATGAGTGACATAGCATGACCTTTGAATTTGTTCATGGGATTTTTTTTCATTTACATTTTATGTTCCTCCATGTCTCTTTCAGGATCCTTTCTTTGATCAACAATTCCAGAACAAGGGAGGACCTGAAGCAGCAAAGAAGACGACATCATCCAGTGGAGCCTCATCTAACATAAAGAAAGCTTCCTCTAGTTCCAATTTTGTTGATGATCTATCTTCTATTTTTGGAGGTGTGCCACATTTTGTATCATTATTTTTACGGAAATGCTATATGGCATCTATTACTTGCTGACTGTTGTGCTATGGGATTGCTCTATCTGCAAAAGCTGCCCCATCATCCGGAGATTTCCAGGAGGTTGAAGGAGAAAGTGAGGAAAGAAGACAAGCCAGACTGGACCGCTACCAACGCACTCAAGAGCGAGCTGTATGTTCATTGTGTTCTTGCATAAGTTTCTTTACTTTTTATGCGAGTTTGCATTTGTATCTTTTATTGTCATGCTTTCTTTAACTCGTGGGTCTTGTTATCTTAGGCCAAAGCATTGGCTGAAAAGAATCAGCGGGATCTTCGAGCACAAAGGGAACAAGAAGAAAGACATGTGAGTTTACTGCAAAATCGTCAGATGTTAGACATTTCTTATTGTGACGGTCTTTAGCATTGATGTCATGTATCGGTCATAATAAGACTCCTCTCTCTTCATATCCAAAGGATGGATGTGATCTAATTACTCACCCTACTATTGCTTTATCTGTAATTCTTCATCTATCGAACATGTGTTTTTCTTACCAAAGTGGTGAGGGGCTACATATTAGAGTTATCTTCTCTAGATGCCGACATATTTTTAATATACAATGATTAGTCTTTTGTTTGCTGCATTACTTGCATTTTTTACTTTCTTTCTAACTGATACTTATTAAATTCATTGGCATCAAGTTCTAAAGTAGTAAAATTATGAAGTTAGCACTCAGTATTTCAGAACAGTATTGTCTTGTTACAGATAAAGTATAAGCTCTTTTGCCTATATGACTGAAAAATATTCAATGGAAATTGGATGCTAATTTCAGTAGACTGAAAGGCTATATCAATTATCGTCTTAGATTTTTACCTTGAGGTTGATGTATTACAAAATATCAATTGTAATGTTGAGAACTTGAGATATACTATAAATTTTGATATTTTTAAAAGTTCTTGTTTATTCTTCGCTTGACGCTTGCTATAATGCTCTCGGGACTTTCTTCTAAATATTTCTAAAGTTAAGCTAATTGTGAGTTTATGTGCTGTCTTTTATCCTTGTTGCAAATCAATGATAATCCTTGTAAGTTTTGTGTTCCCCAATGTGTTGCTTAAGTTTAATCTTGAATTCTTGCTCTGGTTGGTAACAGAGGATATCTGAGACATTAGATTTTGAAATCAAGCGTTGGGCAGCTGGCAAGGAAGGAAATTTGCGAGCGCTGCTTTCAACTATGCAATATGTATGTTTGATTATGTCTTTTTTTATTTAATTGCACAATATTATATAATGGCACGTTTCAGCTCTTATTTATGCTATACTGTTATTTGAAGATTTAAGAGTATTTTTATTTTTTAGTTTCAATTGGTGTTTGGATATAGTTAGATAATTGCTAATATTATTGATTTCATGGGTGACAGGTGCTTTGGCCTGAATGTGGCTGGCAGCCTGTTTCATTGACGGACTTAATCACGGGCGCCTCTGTTAAAAAAGTTTATAGAAAAGCTACTCTTTGCATTCATCCTGATAAGGTACAGCAGAAGGGTGCCACTCTCCAACAGAAGTACATTGCTGAAAAAGTCTTTGACCTGCTAAAGGTATAGTATATTTTGTTTTAATGAATCTTTCTTCCCCAAGCTTCAAACTTACAAAACTACCCTAAGGTCAGTTTATTTTCCATAAGCCAGATCTCTTTCAAAACTTGCGAAAACCTCCATTGACATTTGTTTTCTTCACATATTGCACAACATACCTGGGTGGGGTGTTGATTATAACACCTCAATGGGCTATTTTTGCTATTTGCCCCCCATTACAGTGACTGTTAATGGTACATCTCTATTAAACTTCCAGTTCAGCTGCTTCAGTTTATGCAAGTGATTTTCATAACATCCATATGATTTATTTATATTATAAAAAACATGGCTTATTTGGTAATAAAGTGATCCATTCATCGCTTGTGTTACATAATCTCGTGGCATATATTCATGTATGCATCTCCCTTTCCAGTGCTGAAGTTAGCTATACTCTATCTGACTGAGCTCCTTCTTGATCTCGAATTTGTTTTATTTTAAACAGGAGGCTTGGAATAAATTTAACTCGGAGGAGCTCTTCTAAGTAGTGCAATGAATTCTCTATATTTATTTTTCAACCTCCAAGGCTTGTCATTTGGGGAGCAGAACATATACTCAACTGGCGTCACAACATGTAGCTGCATCAATCAATGTTCATTTTTGTCAATGTTGCAAATTGGCGACTGTGAAAATTACACCACTCCGATGCTGGTGAGATCAAATGGCTTGTACATGTAAAGCCCGCGCTGTATATTGATGTCGGTCCCAGAAATAGGAGTGAGGAAAAGACTCAAAATGATTGCTTGGTATAGAAATGTGGCTGTTGTTACTTGTTAGTATCTTCTTGCGGTTTTGTGGAACATTTTAATCACCGAGAGGTGATTGCTGTCATCTTACTCATCCATATTTTCTCATCCTATTTTCAATTTCTTGGCCTCCCTATTCATTTGCAGTATGCTTAAGGTGTTCAGCACACGATATGAAAATTCTTGTATTATTGTTACGAGTCCAGATTTATTTCAATTTTCAAGGCGTATATATGTTTTTGTATGATTCAGATTTTGTACCCTTTTTTTTTCGATCATTCAATACGATTTTAAAGTATTGGTGTTGATGTCATTTCTCTGGATCGTGGTTTGTGAATATTGAGATGAGTGTTGTAGGGAGAATACTATTGGTTTTGATGTCGTCCAAATCAATTAAAAATGGATAGATGATTTTGTGATTTTATTTAACAATTTTCTTGAAGTTAAATTAGTTGGGCAAGATTAAGATATTAAAAAAAAGATTGGCTGAGGACGGTTGGAAGAATTATAGAATGACAAGGAGGTCAAATGGAGTTGAATGCCACATTAATTAAAATTTAATTTAATTACTAATTTAATTATAAAGCTTGATAGAGAAATAGAATACGCGGACCATCTGTCCCAATTAGGCTATTTACTCCGGTGTAGTCCCCATCCCGTGAAACATATATGCTCTGTTTGGCATCACATAAATATTCGATAAGATATTTTTTTCTTTCTCTTTAGGCTTCTTTTTATACCAAAGATATAT
Source organism: Pogostemon cablin (assembly GCA_023678885.1). Taxonomy (NCBI): domain Eukaryota; kingdom Viridiplantae; phylum Streptophyta; class Magnoliopsida; order Lamiales; family Lamiaceae; genus Pogostemon; species Pogostemon cablin. The sequence continues at coordinate 5,665,790 of CM042983.1, forward strand.
TTTATCATCTTGGTTTTTGTCATACTAAAATATACTCTTTACACATGATATAAAGGATTAAAAAATATTATTATTTATTGTGTAGTGATAGTTGTATTGGTGTGGGTAGTTAATTTCATATTTTAATTATATAGTGATGTGTGTGATTATATGTCTAAAAAATAAAATGTAATACTTTAAAACCCAAAAAAGATAAAATCAGATCCTTATTGGCAAATTAAGAGAGGAGTATTTATTTATTTATTTTCAAATGACGTTCTGTATATCAAAATTAATCTCCTTAAAAGTTCAGGTTTACAAAAATTTGCTATCAATTTAAATTAATGTTAGAAAAAAAGTTAAGTATAATAGAAATCTATCAACTACTACTCATTCGGTCTCATCCATATGTTTTCATTTATTTTTTTACATGAATTAAGGGGGGTATTATTATTTTATGTAGGTATAATGAGTAGTTGTATTATTAATAGTTGTGGACGATATATGAAGTCATTATACTAAATTGGGAAATGATGTTTGAAATCTTGAATGGATACTCAGTTCCGTGGGATCGGAAGGAGTAATAAGTGATTTCAAATCGGGCCGTAAAAAAACCAGTTTGAAAACTCCCTAAAAATCGTTTAATAGTCGAATAGAAGAAAAAAAAAACGGTTTGAACCGGTCAAACTAGAGACAGCGGTTTTAGTTTAGTTTACTTTAATTTAGTTTAGTTTAGATTTTTTTTTCTCAAATTTCGAAACTCAAAATTAAAATCTCTGTTTTTAATTAAACGCTGACATACCTTGTTCAGGGGTTTACACGTCTGGTATTTGACATACCTTGTTTAAGAGTAAATTATAGTACGTGATTATTCCAATCTCAATAAAATTACCAATTTCTTTCTTTCCATTTGTATTTCAATGATTCAATCTTTATATTCATAATTAACTTTATTATTTTATTTTAATTTCAATATTCATAATTGAAACTGATTATAAATTAGATATTACAGACTATTAAGTATTAACTATGAGCAAAAAAAAATCTAAAAATCCATAATTGAAATTTAAATAATAATTAAAATCCAATAATTATTTCAACCTCTTCCCTTTTTTATAGTTATTCATTCAAATGTTTTTTTTATAGTTATTCATTCAAATGTAAATTAAATATGTTGATATAAAAACTACATATAATATAAAATAATAAGATACTATTTATTATTAAAAATATGAATTTTTTTTATTGAACAGTCATTTCAGCCAATCCAATCATAAACCGTTGACGTCATCGATTTGATATTCGATCTGAACATAAGGAGTAGACCTGTTAAACAAGCCGAGCGAGCTCGAGTAGTGCATACTCGAGCTCGACTCGATTTGATGACGAGCTACGAGCTTGCTCGAGCTTGACTCGAAAATTACTCAATCGAGCTCGAACTCGGTCGGCTCATTAAGCAAAACGAATCGAGCTTTCAAGCCTAATCAAGCCGGATTTTAATTAATATATTTAATAATTATTATATTAATATATATAAATATTAATATATAATATTTAATTAATATTATTATTATTATCGAGCTTTATCAAGTCGAGTCGAGCTCGGCTCGATAACGTAACGAGTATTTAGACGAGTTTGAACTCGAGCTCGAGTACTTACGAGCTCGAACTTAATAAGACGAGTCGAGTAGTGATTTCGAACGACTTGTTTAATTTAAAAGCTCAAATAGGGAGTAAAATTTATGTGTAAAAATCTAATGTATTCCTTTATTCCAGAAATGAGAGTATATGCTTATTTAATGTTTAAATTTTTTTTATTACTAAAATTACTGAATTAATCAATACTCCACATAAAAACTCAAATTAACATATTAGTAGAATATTAATTACAAAATCTGACAGCGTGAATTTCTCCCAAACTTATGTTTGATTAGTCCTCTAATCCCTAAATCAAATTATTCACAGTATAGTTCTTTTTCTGAAAAATGAAGAATTCAGCCAAACATGCCTTTAGTTTAGTGGTTAAAAGACAAACTGTTACATCAATAATGAATTGACATTAGTGGAGCAACCGGTGTGTGTGTGCGCTAATTGACGCCCCAATCTCTCATTTATTGAACACATGCCTCTCTATAATCTTGCCCGTTAATCTTCAAGCTCTTCGACCTTCACCATTGTTGACTCTTCAGCATAATTACGCACACTCCACCTTTTGTTGTTGTTTTTCTATCATTATTATTCTTCCTACCTTTTCTTGCCTTTTTCTGGAGTGATTTCACGCGAATTGTTGTTTTTTGTCGGAAAAAGCGGAAGGAATATGAGTGGCGGTGGGGAGGAGGAAGGGACGACTTTGGAGTTCACCCCGACGTGGGTGGTCGCCGCCGTCTGTACTGTCATCGTCGCTATTTCTCTCGCCGCTGAACGGTTCATTCACTACACTGGAAAGGTCTCTCATTTTGCACACTTTTATGCATATGTTTATGTATTGGTTGGGTTTGTGCGTCTGTCGGAAATGCAGACAAGATTCCGACTGGAGTAAGCGATTTTGGTTGGATTTGAGTGGATGATGGGAGAAAATGGAAATAAATTGTTTTCCCCTTTTTTTTTTGATTTATTGGTAATTTAATTGGGTTCGTGCCTTTGAAATTGGTTTATTTTTTATTCAGAAAGATTAGTTTTGGATTCCTTTTGAAACTTTTACTGCTGCTTTAATGATCTCCACGTGCTGAATTTGTGCAGTATTTGAAGAAGAAGAACCAGAAACCACTCTATGAAGCCTTACAAAAAGTTAAAGAAGGTGAGTTTGATCTGTTTATGCTGATTCTTTTTAGTTCATCCTTGCACCTGATTTAGGAAAATTCCTGGTGGTATATATATTTTTGGTTTACTAATGCTGATTTATGTTTGTGATCTGATGGACAAATTTTGGGTGGAAACAGAGTTGATGCTTTTGGGGTTCATATCACTGTTGCTGACTGTATTTCAAGGCCGTATAGTCAAGATTTGTGTGCCTCCTGACACTATGGATCACCTTCTACCATGCTCTTTGTCTTCCAAGCCTGTTGGAGAAGAATCTCACGCTTCTCCTCATGCAAATGTTGTTGGGCATCAGCGAAGGTTGCTAGGTGAAGAAGAAGCTGCTGCGGTTGGTTATTGTGCTGCAAAGGTTGTTTAATTTCCTTTGCTTTTTATTCTTTCTATTCTGGGTAGAGTTGTGAATTTGTTCTTTTGGTTAAAGATCATGTCTTATTCATGAATGGTGTTGGATGAGTTTTTCACTGTTGAAATCATGTATACATGGTCATACTTAATTGGGAAAGTTCTAGTTGTTCTTGTGCTTAATAGAAGTATGATTTACTGTTAGTGGGGGTCACATGTTCTTCGTTTTTCTGGTAAAAAGCATTTTGATGGTGAAATGGGAATCTTAAATCATCACAGGTTACTAAATAAGGTAAAAATATGAGGGATTGATTATAGTTTAATGTAATTTCCGACAATAGTGAAGGATTTAAAGGAAAAGCAATTTGCTTGTTGAATGATGATACTTGATTGAGAATTGCTTTCACAATCTAAGTGCTGTACGTCTTGGCAAATGATTTGTTAAAAGGGAGGTTTCAGATGTCAGAAAAGAGTACATAAAAAAAATCACATTGAATTCTTGTAGCTTTTCAAGTACATTTTCCTTACAATTTAATCCCATATTATTATGTTAAGGCTGCATCTCTATCTGTGCATTTGTATGCAGGATACATCATACACTATGTAAATCTACCACTGATGGTTAATTGTTACCTTATTTTAATCTGCAGCACAAGGTTCCACTGCTATCTCTTGAAGGATTGCATCATCTGCACATCTTTATCTTTGTTCTCGCAATTGTTCACGTGACTTTTTCAGTTCTTACTGTAGTATTTGGAGGAGCAAGGGTCAGTATAATACTGTTTTCATTTTCTAATGTACTTGCATTCAATCCTTTTCATAACGTTTTGAGTAATTTAAAAATTATGTGTAGATTCGGCAATGGAAGCATTGGGAAGAAGCTATAGCAAAGGATATTTATGACACAGGAAATGGTATATTGAAACTATGAGCATGAGATATTGTCAAGTTCATGAGTTTTTATATTTTTAGGATGGTTGCCATAGCATGAGTGGTTTTTTATAATCAGTGAATATAGTTTCTGTATCCAATTCATAAAATAAATGTGTGAGATTAAAATTTTTGGTGAATACGAACTGTGAGTATACCTGTGTAATTTAAGAATTTCTCAATATGAACTGTGAGTTCTATGTTTTGGTGAATATGAACTGTGATTATACCTGTGTAATTTAAGAATTTCTCAATATGAACTGTGAGTTCTATATATAATTTTAATAAACTTAATGAACTCTTATCTCTTTGTATCTAAAACCTAATTTAGGATTACATTGTGCAGCTTTAAAAAAGAAGGTCACTCATGTTCAACAACACGATTTCATCAAGTCGCGCTTCGTGGGAATGGGAAGTTGTTCTCATTTATTGGGTTGGTTGGTAAGTTAAATGTTGCCCTTGAGAAATCTGATTTTTTTTTTTTGGGGGTTATAGTACCATGCATGAAACTTCGCTTTCCGATTTTTTCAGCATTCCTTTTTCAAGCAATTCTATGGATCTGTAACCAAGTCAGATTATGCAGCTCTCCGACTTGGTTTTATAATGGTAAGCCTGTGCATTCATTGTTGACTTGAATCTACTTTATTATTTTCTATGTTTCCGAGTTTAAGATGATGTATGATACATATTAAACTTGTCCCTTTTCCCAGACGCATTGCCGAAGTAATCCAAAATTTAATTTCCACAAGTATATGATCCGTGCACTGGAAGATGACTTCAAGATTGTTGTTGGCATAAGGTAATTGATTATTAGGGAGGTAGCTTAGTATTAAATTAATATTTACTCTTGAATTAGCATTTGAGTATTGTTTACTGCTGACTCTGTGCTATTGTTTTAGTTGACACTTGGACTTATTTCTTCTTTAATTTTGTTGCAGTTGGTACTTGTGGGTTTTTGTCGTCATCTTCTTGTTATTAAACATTAATGGTATGCCACTAGCAATCCTCACTCATTATTCAATATATGTATAAAATAAAGTACAAATATATACTTATTGCACATATTGAAACTTTGTCTTTCTGCTAATTTCCTTTCTTTATTTGGTTGTTGATAAATCTTGACAATTCTTCACATTCCATTTCTGAAATTCATTTGAGCAATAAAAGAAGAAACCTGTTGATTCTTTTCCTGTGTATTTCTAATACTTGGTACCACTATATTTATGCCCCTTTACATTTCATATGTTTCCTGTTGGGGACATGTTCTGGTCTGATCACCGCCTTTCTATTTCTATCAAATTTGATTTAGAATTTTCAAGACCATTAGTGTTCCAGGCTCAAGGATACAATGTTAAGCAATTTTGATTTTTCTTTAACGAAGTATTACTTGGAAGATGATGTTATTGTCTGTTCACACGAGTCATTTTTTTGGGTTGCAGGTTGGCATACTTACTTTTGGATTGCTTTCATTCCTTTTGCTGTGAGTGTCCCTACTACTTTACACGTTTATTGTTAATTTCATGCTATATTTCTTCATCCGCTTCTTCTTTCTCCTGAGTTTTAATGCAAGGAGACACAAATTTCGTGATTAATTCTAACATTTGCATGCTTCAATGTCATTCTTTGTATTTTAAACCATGTCAATCTTTCCTCTTTCTTTACAATTATAGAGGATGAATTTACCATATAGGTTGAATAACCTTTTTTTTTTATTTTTTTATTTGCAAATTTGTCATAAAATGCAAATCTTTGTTACTAAAAGTGTTATTTACCATATCTCGATAATAATTTAAGAGGGTTTAATATTTAAATGCAGTAATTTTATTGCTACCCTCCAACCTGTGGTGAACCGAAATTGCGACTTAGATTTTTAAAAGATTAGTAGCTTTGCTTGTATGTTTCTTAACAAAGCTACTGATCTTTTCAAAATCTTTCTTAGGAATGTGGTGGCAATTTTTGATAAATTTATAATGTGTGCATCCCTAAAGTGTACCTAAGCTATTCAATTATACATTGTTTCTATATCTATTTATATACGTATAACTGCAACTTTAAATTTATTTCATCACGACATTTTTCATACTGCAGCTTCTGCTTGCCATTGGCACGAAGCTGGAGCATGTCATTAGTCAGTTAGCTCATGAGGTGGCCGAGAAACATGTTGCTATTGAAGGCGAATTGGTTGTCCAGCCTTCTGATGAACACTTTTGGTTCCGTCGGCCCTACATTGTTCTTTTCTTAATTCATTTCATCCTTTTTCAAAATGCTTTTGAGATAGCATTTTTCTTCTGGATATGGGTGAGTCCATGATCAAACCTCTCATTCTGATTCAAAAGATCTACATTTACTCTCTGTTGGCTGAACCTATACTTATATTCCTCAGGTTCAATATGGCTTTGACTCCTGCATTATGGGACAAGTTCGATACATTGTTCCAAGACTTGTCGTGGGGTAAAAATCGAACTTCCAGTAATTCTAATGAAAATAAACTTATTAAATGAAATGAAATTGATAATCTGATAACTAACTCTGTTTTATTTGTGAAAATAGTGTATTCATTCAGGTGCTCTGCAGCTACAGTACATTGCCACTGTATGCTCTAGTCACACAGGTAATCATGCTATCGTTGCCTTCAATGCTTGTTTTTCTCTACATAACTCGCCTCTGAAACTCTGTTTTTTCACAAATGAAGATGGGAACCCATTTCAAGAAGTCAATCTTCGATGAGCACGTGCAAGTTGGGCTACTCGGTTGGGCACAAAAGGCTAAGGAGAGGAAAGGGTTGAAAGCTGCACTTGGTGTTGGTGGTGGTTCGACTCAAGGAGGGTCAGCTCAAGGGGCTGGGGGTTCGACTTTAGGAATTCAGATGGCTGGGATTGCTCGAAAAGAAGCCACCAAGCCACCATCCGACATTCAACCTGCCAATGGTTCTTAATAACCTCTAAAAACTGTTTAACCATATCCCCCCCCACAGAGTAGTGAGATTGTGAATCACGAACGATGTGGCGGATGCCGATAGAGACGAAAAATTTACGTCGTGGAACCCTACTGAGCTGAAGCATGAGATAATGCGACTAGGTGAAGTATATATTGTGCAAGCATGGTGATATTTAAAAGACATCAATTTTGGATTGGAATTTCACATGTGATTGTTTCAGAAGGGTTTTTTTTACTGGATCTCTTTTTAAAATCTGTTAAGTGTCAACTTCAATGTCTCCTCTGTTAATATTTTATAGTAGTAATATTAATATTTTATTTTTGAATTGAATTCTATTAAATTTTGAGTCCGTCTAATTTAGGAATCTAATTTAGGAATCGCACCTAATTGATATTAATCATTAGATAAAAGAAATTACACAAACAAAATAATTAAAAATATACTAAAATAAAATAATTATATCCTAAAGCCTGCGTTAGTAATTCTGGATGCACTACAGAATATTGCCTAATTTAGACGTAGGGTACTTAATTCTGTAAATCGAGCAAAATCCAAAGAAAACGTGACAAATTATTTTAATCTTTTGATAATGTCCGCATTACTTTTTTTGTTAAAATTATCACAATCTAATCGAATAAAGTAAAATTTTTATTATGAAATTTTGTAAATAATTGGAGAGTTATTTTAGGGTAAAAAAACGGGTTAATTAATATATAATTCATAACATGGAAACATAACGGGTCGAATCCGGGTCGTGTTAGGGTTTTTGAGGGTTTTGTAATACCGGAGAGAAGGGTTTTGTCAGCAGAATTGCCTCAAGAGAGCCGCTCTTACTCTCTTGAAGAAGAAGAATTTTTCATCTTTCTTCTTCTTCATTTTTGTTTGGATTTGCATCTCTGTAAATCTTAATTTTTATCCGGCCATGGAAACTCCTATACACCCGTCGCCTGCCGCGGCAACGACCTCACCGTCCGCCGTCGAGCAGCCAAACGTCGATTATTTAAATCTACCTTGCCCCATTCCGTATGAGGAAATCCACCGCGAAGCTCTCAGTTAGTGATTTCCGATCCTTTTTTGGCCTTCTCTCTCTTTTAATCCCCGTGATATGACTTCTTCTGCTGCGTGATCTCTGCTTTGGCTTTGTTCCAGCTTTAATTGTTGAATTATCTGGATGCTGTATTACTTGATTGTGAGATAGTAAATGCTAGGGTTTTTTAATTCTATATTCAAGTTACTTAAATTGTTGCGATTTGGGTAGTTGAATCAGTCGGTTCAATTAAATTACGCTTGGCTTTTTGAGGGATCATGTTTTTGGTTTGGCATTATTGAGTGTACAATTAGGGAAAGAATGCACAGGCAAATGGAGATTTCTGCTTTATGGAGCAAAGCTTTAGAAATATTATATACAATGTGAGATTAACTTTACTTTATATTAATAACACAGAAACACTTATTGAGAACGTGATGCTAAATTCAGTTAATAACATTTATATAAGTGAAGATGCTTTTTAGCTGAATAACCTGCCATTTAAAATTTAGTTAGGTTATTAAATATATATTTAATTATTTATCCGGAACCTGAGTGTAGGGTGATTATTAATTTTACGATCAATTACTTTCTATAATCTGAATGCTAATTTTGTTTGTTATTGTTGGCAGTGTCCTTGAAGCCAGAACTCTTTGAGGGAATGCGCTTTGATTTTACAAAAGGACTCAATCAGAAATTTTCTCTGAGCCATAGGTGGCATCATGGTCCCTTTACTAGTGTTACTTAAATTTCTTACGTCACTTTTATCTTCGTGTCTCCTATTTCTTCCCTCTAATTGCTTTTAATTTCATCAGTGTGATGATGGGACCAACAGAAATTCCTTCTCAGTCATCTGAAACTATTAAAATTCCCACTGCTCACTATGAGTTCGGTGCCAACTATATAGACCCAAAGGTGTGTTGCTACCTTACCATCAATATGTGATTATATGATCATTACTTGAATTAAACATGCTAATATTACTTGTTCTTTGGCAGTTGATGCTTATCGGGAGGGTATTAACAGATGGGAGATTAAATGCTAGACTGAAGTGTGATTTGACTGACAATCTTACTCTCAAAGCCAATGCTCAAGTAGGCATACTCTGCCCATTCATCCTTTTGTTGCAGTTTTAGGGTTTGCAACCGCTCCAGAGCTATTAAAATATGCGTTTAGTTGAAAATTATATTTTGATTTGTGTTTGTAGCTTACGAGTGAGCCACATATGTCACATGGAATGTTCAATTTTGATTATAAGGTAACGATATTTTACTTCTCTTAAGGTATTAAAATGGCTTGCCAATTACACTTTAGAATTAATGATGCAAAAATTAAAGCTGATATATGCGTTTAACTATGTTTTTTAGGGATCAGACTATAGGACTCAGTTTCAACTGGGGAATGGTGCCCTGTTTGGTGCAAGTTACATTCAGGTGGAAATTGGAATATGTTATATCTTGTATGATAATTAAAATTATTATAGAGTTTATGAATTTTGAATAGCCATTTACGTTTATGTTTCTTTACAGAGCGTGACTCCTCAATTATCATTGGGTGGTGAAGTATTCTGGGCTGGACAACATAGGAAATCTGGTATTGGCTATGCTGCTCGTTACAACACAAATAAGATGGTATAATTTTTCTGGGATTTATGTGCGCTCACTTGGTTCAAGTCTGACACTATTGTTAAGCTATATTTGCATGCCACATCTTATCATGATATTGTATTATTGATGGAAGATGCTAATTCACTTTACCACATATGTAATTTGAAAGAAAAGAAAAGAAAAAAGGCTTTGATAGCTATCATTCTTTGACTAAACAAGAGCACAAGAATCATACAATTCAGATGCCGATGCCTATTAAATGAGATAGATCTGAAATTATTTTTATGCTTTTCTTTTAAATAAAAAGAAAAGAAAAAAAGAAAAGAAAAGAAAGACTAGTTACTTTTTTGTGTCTCTTTATTTATCTTTGTTTTGGATATAATAAGGTAGGATGGTGTCTTTATGGTCCTCCATACTGCAATCATTAAGTATTGAAGTAAGAAGCACATTAATTGTATCAATTCCTCATTATGCAAGTATATGTTGCTCGTGCTCTGCAGGTTGCAACTGGACAAGTGGCTAGCACTGGTTTGGTTGCTCTTAGCTATGTCCAGAGAGTTACTGATAAGGTGTGGTAATTCAGAACATGCACTGTAATTTTTTGAGTAACCTGTTTAATTTTTTTTAATGTGTTTTCGTCAGTTGATTAGTATTCTTTTAACATTCAGGTTTCATTAGCATCAGACTTCATGTACAATTATATGTCTAGGGATGTTACAGCTAGCTTTGGATATGATTATATCCTCCGACAGGTAATTTCTGCTCCTGTGATTGCAAGATTCATGTAATCTTTCTGTCTGTGTCATGGGTTTTGGTGCCTTGTTTAGTTTCTGAGATTCAACATGTTCTATGAAGCACCTCTTTAAGATCTTCTATGGAAGTGTGTATTATATGTTGAATCTCAGCCATGTGTTCATGTCATTGATGCTATGTGATTTAAAAATAATAATAATAAGATTTTAATTTTTACCTCGTGAAAGAAGATTTTTTTTGTTTTTGTTTTGTGGAGTGATGACGACTCTGCATCTTTTGTTATTACTTGTCTTTATTCGATTTAATCTACTCGTGCATGTGGGATGCTCTCTCTTTTTCTTTTTTGTGTGCACGCATGAGGTGGTTTAGCGAATGGACTGGAATGAAAAAGTTGGTGCTAGGTGATATCTCCACCATGACTTTGATTTTGGGAATTAATCCATATGCCTTCAAATGGATGAAACCCATTACCACTTCCTCTAATACCTATTCCAGTTAAATTGTCAAACACCCTGCTGACTTGGAACTGCTTTATTTCAAATTTACTTCCGTTTGACAAGCAGCTTTTCTGGTGTATATTTGCAGTGCCGTTTGAGAGGCAAAATTGATTCTAATGGAGTTGTGGCTGCTTTCCTGGAAGAGCGATTTAACATGGGTCTAAACTTTCTTCTTTCTGCTGAAGTGAGCATCAATGAGCTGATCATTCCCTCTTATTCTTCTTAAAATATTCACTTTCCCTATTCCCCTCTTTGACACCTCCAATAATTACGTCTTGCAGATAGATCACCGGAAGAAAGACTACAAATTTGGGTTCGGACTGACAGTGGGAGAATAGAATATGAACTCCATCTTTCCTGTTATTCCATCATGGCTGCTAGTTACAAGAATATGGGCTGGTTGGAGAGATCTTTCTTCCATTGGTTAAGCATCAAAGAATCTAGTTTTGTTCTTGTTTTCGAGTGACATCATTTGTTGACAGCAGCAATGGCTGCTATCGCGGTCAAGAATCATTTGTTAGTTGATTTTGCAGGTTGGAGGATATTGATTCTGTACATTTTTTTTGTTGCCCTTTATGCTTATTTTGATGAAATAGAGATTTATTTGTTCAAGTCTATTGTGGTAAAATCAATAAAAAATACCAACTACAATCTTAAATTTATAGTAGGTTTTAAGGTGAAAAAATGTACTGTATTGATAGTTTGTTCAGGTTATGAAGCATTGGACTAGTTCTTTGAATATTTAACATAGTTAGGTTGTGTTTGCTTATGAAAAATTGTGTGAAATTATTTTGTTGAAAAGTGAAAAAAATGAAATTTTCATTGACAAAAACAACCTTAACTTCAACTTATAATAATTGTTGGTTTTGAGTTTTAAACTTTCAAATTCTGTTATCCTCAATTCACTCTAATAATAACTAAAAATCTTGATATAAAATTTTCAAGTGTACTGCTAAATTTTAAGTGCATCTTTAAAATATCTAAAATAAAAAAGTGCATCTTTAAAAATAATAAGGAAAAATAGATTTTTTCGTCCGCTAACTTTGCCTAATTTTGAAATTATTCCATTAATTTTTTTAATTTTGAAATTAGTCTGTTAATTTTATAACAATTTTGAAATTAGTCCATTAACTTCATAAAATTCAACATTTTGGTTCTTTGACCTACTATGGTAGGTCATTTGAATATTTTCACCCCAATTAATCTATATCATGTTTTTATTTAACCAATTTTATCTCACTTTTCATTTTTCACTCCCGTATACCAAACAAACAATATTAATCTCATTACTAAAGTAGAGCAAATTTGACTAAATATTGATACTTCCTCCGTCCGCTCGAAAAAGGATTTTTTTTCTATTTTGGTCGGCCGTTCCAAAGAGGGTCACTTCATTTTTTACACACATGAGATCCACACACACCCACTAATACAATTAAAATATGGGATTCACACTCCCACTAATACAACTACCCACTACACATTAAATAACAATACTTCTTAATCAACGTGCATAAAAACAAAATGCCCTCTTTCGGGCGGACGGAGAGAGTATAATATAAATTCTTACTGGAGGCTATTTTTTTTTAAAATAGTATATATATTACATATTTTTTATTTTTATTTTTTAGAATAATCTGCTAATGACCTGTTGAAATGGATGATTTTGTTGAACTTGGTAAACATGATGGACGATTTTCAAAATTTTCAAATATAATGGACGATTTTCAAAATTCTGCAAATATAATGGATGATTTTCAAAAAGTGAAAAACTTATAGACTAAATTCAAAATTGAGCAAAGTTAATGGACAAAAAATCTATTTTTTCAAATAATAATTATAGAAATTGCACCTATTATTTCGCTCGTCTAAAATAGTTCTTGCAGGGAAAGGACATATTTATTTCTGTTTGCTAGTTGACAAATAGCTTAGTTTAATAATCTCTACTTTCTAAAGTTTAAATTAATTTGATTATTTTATTTGATAATGGATAATAATCATGGTACAAGATGGCTCAATATTTTATGTTACTTAATTTTTTGCTGGTCCCACGACCTCAAAATATGATATCCTTATCCAAACCAACCTCTCCACCTCATTATGCTACATTAAATAAATGTTACTCCCTCCGTCCCAAGAATACATTCGCGTATTCTTGGGCACGGAGTTTAAGAAAAGTAACTTTTTGGTGGTGTGATGTAAGAAAGAGAATGGATATTTTGGGTAATTAAGTAGAATAAAGTGTATGATATAGTTGACTTTGACTAAATTGTGTGTAAAAAGAAGGTGGCATTTTTGTAATATTGTAGTATTGTAAGGTTATTGATATTGTGTATTGTTTCCATTTTTAGGGGGCGAATGTATTCTTGGGACAGACCAAAATAGAAAGGGCGAATGTATTCTTGGGACGGAGGGAGTACCATTTTATTGTTGAATTGAGTATTATTATTGTATCCCATACTTAATTTTTTCGAAATATTAACCTTTTAATATACTCCCTCCGTCCCATACTTATGTTCACACTTTCCGTTTTCGTCCGTCCCATACTTAAGTTCACCACCCAAAAAAGGAAAGTTCACATTAACCAACAACCTCAAAAGTTATCTTAATTTCAAAAATACCACTCTCACCTAACACACATAACTTACTTTATAATTTATTTATTACCTAAAAATACCACAATACCCCTAAAAAGTCAATAAAGTTGGTCAAAAAACAACTTTTCTTAAACTCCGTATCTACAGTAACGGTGAACATAACTATGGGACGGAGGGAGTACTAAATAATTTAGAGATTCCCTAGAAAGAATATATTCTTGATATTCTAAAAATTGATGTGACTAGTACAACGATTAAAATGCAATTTATTTAATTTATATTACTATTTGGCAATAAAATGTAACGTGCCCCCATCAGCTTTTGTCTAACCAAGGTCCATTGCTGCTGGTGTACTTTTTTTTTTTCTTCAAATTCTAACTTATTTGAAATAAATTTTAGACAATCTGATTATAAAAAAATCATTTCGATAATTCATTTCTCTATTATTTAAGGATTGCTAATTAATGTTTCATCACTAATTTAGATAACCAATTATTATTCTTTTTGTCTAAACTTCAACCCACACTTTTCCTCAAAATTTTAACTTTACATTTTCATTGGAGAAACTGGCATTATTAACCCTTGTGAACATTAAAATTGTCATAATTTCTTTCCATATATTTTACAATATTCAAAATTACTACGTAACACTAAGTATAGTCTTCCTCCATTTACCATTTGTGTGTAACTACAATGAATAGAATAGAGGATAGATGAAAATGATACCAATGGATAATGGATTAATATTTTTTTTAAAGAATCTTGAAAATACAGAATTATTGCTGGATAAAGACAAATCTATGCCCGCTCAAAAAGATCAAATAAAAAAAGGACAAATTCATAATATGAAGTGATGAAGGGTCACGATCTTCCCACTGGGAGTAAAGTTGTTGCAGCCAAGTGGCTTTCTATTAATATACAGTCATTGATCTCTATTCTCTTACAACGGATATACAAACTTCAGTATTAGTTTTGTGGGGGTGTTAAAACTAGGGGAGCTCTAACTGGAAAAGGGTTTTTGGTCTTTCGTTTTCTTGTGATTTTGGGTTCACTTTACTCTTGTTGCTCAGTTCAGGTGAACCCCACTTGCCTTAATCTGATCTCCCACTGAAATTGTTTTTGTTTTTTGTGTGAATGATATAAATGAGATGATGGTTTTTTTTAGTTCTTGAAGATTCTAATTTTTGGGTGTATTTTGATGCAAAAACTGGAGTTTTTTTAGTCATATGAGAGAAAGAGAGAGAGAGAAGAAGGATAGGAGGATGGTTTGATGTATGAGTGTTTCTTCAAGATATTCATGCTTTGGTAGTTTGTAGGAGATATAAATCTGATATATATTACATTAATGTCAAAATGTTTTTTTTTCTGTTATTCTATGAAAGATCTAAACCTTGTAAGAGTAATATATTTTGTGGGTAAATTCCCCTATATGACTTGTGATTGTATTTTTCCAGATTAGGAACTTTAAAAATCTTGCCATGTTTGTAGGATTTCATTTCATCTTTTACAAATAGTTTGCTAGTTGTGATGATTATTTTATGTTAAAAAGAAAAAAAAAGGGTGATTTCTATGATCATGAGAGAATCATGACTTAGTTTGGGATTTTATGGGATCTCTTGTGAGGATAACTGCTCTAGTTGTTATTATGGATCATAACTACATTCTAATTGAATTCTTTAATCTTTCTTGAAAGGTAGAATGCAAGGAGGAATTCAAACAATCTTGTCTCATGGGAATTTGCTCAAGAATGCCGTTCTTCGCCATATTCGTGTGGCCCCTCGATCCCTTACGCTCACACGCCACGAATCGACCTCTGCTGCTCGCATTGAAGAGCATGGTTTTGAAAGCACCACTATATCTGATGTTCTGAAAGCCAAAGGG
This sequence comes from Pogostemon cablin, assembly GCA_023678885.1. NCBI lineage: Eukaryota > Viridiplantae > Streptophyta > Magnoliopsida > Lamiales > Lamiaceae > Pogostemon > Pogostemon cablin. The sequence goes on from CM042983.1 coordinate 5,681,155, forward strand.
AAGGGTGCAGATGGATCCTGGCTCTGGTGCACCACCGATGATACGGTTTATGATGCTGTGAAGTCGGTATGCATCTTCATTATTTGCATTTTGCTTCATATCAGTTTGAGGGTGCCTAAATGTTTTAACTGCAGATGACTCAGCACAATGTTGGTGCTCTGGTTGTTGTTAAACCGGGGGAGCAAAGGTCAATTGCTGGGATTATTACAGAAAGAGGTGACTTTGTCTCTGAAGTTCGATCTAAATTGTCTGAGTTTGTGTTTTCAATTTAAAGATAGCAACTCTTTAGTAGGTACTAACATTCATCTTTAATATATTGGTAACTAACACAAAAAAGAACAAAACTGTGTTGCATTGTGGTGTGAACTTTGAACTGTACAAGTAGCTAAACATCAGATCCTTTCGTTTGACTATGGATCGACGAGATTAGCTAACATCAAATACTTTTCAAGAAGCTTAATCCTCCTTCGCCTTCGCTTTATATATTGTCTTTTATGTTGGCTGCTACCACAATCCTCATGTCCTGTCAATTTAGCTATATTTGTTAACTAGTTTGTCTTTTTTGAGTGTAAAATGGTTCTAATCATCCTAAAATCTGTTACTAGTAGTGGTAACACAATAGACATTGTTGTCAATCTGCGAAAGAATAACGCAAGAGTTTAGGCATATACTTTGGTACAATGTCATTTGGTATATTTGATAAATGATACTGTAGGCTAGCTGTTCTACTGAATTGCAGTAGAGTAGTTCGAATACAAGATCTCTTGTCTCCCGTTTCAAAACTTCTACCGTATTTTTTCTGCTAATATCGTGACTGTCGGTACAGATTACCTCAGGAAAATCATAGTTCAAGGAAGATCATCCAAGTCCACAAAGGTTGGGGATATCATGACTGAAGAGGTAATGACTAAACTTACAATCATGTTTATCTTTGTTGAGAAAACTTGCTACTGCATTCTTATTTAGCTCTGTTGTGTGATTGCAGAACAAGCTTATTACCTTAACCCCAGATACTAAAGTCTTGAAAGCAATGCAACTGATGACGGGTACGTACTCATTTATTTTCTTGATTCATTTTCAAGCTGTGACTGATTACTGAAGCTGTTGAATGTCAGATAACCGCATCAGGCACATCCCAGTGATCAATGACAGTGGGATGATAGGCATGGTCTCCATTGGAGACGTCGTTCGTGCTGTTGTGAACGAGCACCGTGACGAGCTGAACCGTTTAAACGCCTACATACAAGGAGGATACTGATCTAGCTGAACACCAACACCTCACTTGCTGTTGAGGGTTTCAGCTTAACTTGGGGTGTAAATATTTGAGCTTCTGTGAATCTTCTAGATCTTTCTTGAGATGTTACATTCCTCAGATGAAATCTTTCCAGAAATAAAATGCAGAAGCTATCAGTCTTTCTTGATTTGTTAATCTGAATGGCAACACTCTTTAAAAATGCAATCATATTTGTTATCTTCGTTTTTACATGTATGGAATATATAGCCATTATTCAGTTTTCATTCTCCCAAAAATATGATAATAATGAAATATGTATATTATACCTTATGAAACATTATTGTATGAGACCGTAATTTATATAATTAGTTATCTATTTGTTTCAAACTTATACTACATTATAATAAATGAATCTGTCAATTTGATTAAATAACAATAATACATCTTTTAAATTTTGTAATAACACTCAATTAATTAATAAGAGCAAAATATTCAGATTTTGTACTCTTAGCAATTAAAATGAAAACCATAAAAATGGATAATAAAATGAATAAGTAGTAGTACTCCATAAACTTACTATGTTACTCCATCTGCTAACAAGGTCATAAATACTTTACCATTATTTTTGGACTTAATAAGATATTGGTGGATCGAGAATTTTGTACCATGTTTTAAATCAAAAAATCAAATTTCAAAATTATTATTAAAAATAAAAATAAGGGAAAAAAAAAAGAAACCCTAACATCCAATTTCACATCCTCGCCCAAAAGTTGCCCCAAATTAAAAATTAAAAAGCCCTAATTGGTAAGAGCAGGTCTAAATGGTGAACATCTGGAATTTGTTCGTAAATCCTTGTCATCAGTCAACATCTGTCTAGAGGATTCATTTTTCAACTAAAATTCATTTCCTGTTTACAATTCACTAATACGTCAGCTTCCATCGCATTTATATGGCATTATGCCAGAAGATTCCCTACTATTCCTTTCTTCTTTCAATCTTTCTTCAAATTTCACCACCTCAGTTTTGCTGAAAGTAAGTTTAGTTGCTAAACAACTCCAAATTTGCTTGTATTTCTACCAATATATGAATTTGATGACTGAAGTTTGATTTCAAGATTGTAATTCTTGATGTCTTTAAGTTGATAACCTAATTGATCACGTACTCCAGCCAAATGAACTAGGGCGTGGGGTAACTTCGGTTTGTCCAAAACTCTACAATTTTACTCAATTGCCGCAATTTAAGGGAAAGGAAGAAAATTCAGTTGGTACTGTTCTTGAACCCTAGTAATGATGATTTTTATTTTTTATTTTTTTATAATTCCTTGTATATTTGAGTTGGGGAGAAGCATAATTGACTGAGTTATAATGGAAATTTGATACTATAGCTGGGAAAGAAGGCATTAATGGCGTCGGAAATGGGGGCTGCTGGTGCTGATGAGGTGGAGCAGACCTCACCGGACATGTTAAAGAATACGCCGTCGAATATAAGGAGATTGGCTAATGAGATTGAGCAGTATGAAGGAAGGCAGAAATACCTTGCCCACACAAGGAGCCCCTCAGATGGTGGTGACTTTCGGTGGTACTTTTGCAAGACACCGTTGGGAGTAAATGGTGATTGCCAATGAACTTTGATCCATCTTTTCATAATGGCTGTTCACTTCTTCTGTTCATAATGTGTTGGAGAAATCTCAAGTGTGCCGACTTCTGGCTACAATTTATAGGATGCTGTTGGAATTAGAACGGAATTGGGCATTTGCTTCTCATTTAGCACTCGACAATTTGATCGAAAAAATTGACGAGTTTGATGAGATTTTCTCTCTCTCTGTTGTTTTAATCCACTGGTTTCTTGATGAACGGTCCAAATTTAGATATATTTGTTTTGTTTATACGAATATTGATCACTGAGGTGATGTAAATGAGAAGAAAGTAAGTTAATCTATGATGTTACTTTGATGGTCATGATGGCCATAATACATTCTTTTTATTTAGATTTTTAAAAAAAAAAACTTTGGAACTTAGACCATATATTTAGTTCTTTACGCACTCCTATTCTGCAAAAATGCAATAAAAATCATGCTTTGCATTTGGATCACGCACACAACTGGACTTCCTACACTCATATGAATTTACTTCATTCACCACTGTAATGAAATTGGGATTTGGAGCTGAAGAACAAGTAGTTTCTGTTCAATAATATTTAGCTATATAACCCTGATCTGGATAGTAAAGAGAGTTATATGACTGAATGGGCGTCTCAGTATGTTATTAGTTTCTCAGAAAGTGCATATGTTGGGTATGACACTTTTTTTATATGATGCTTTCCCTTTCTTGGCAGAGCTTGCTGCATCTATTCCTCGAACAGAAATTGTTGGGAAAGGTGATTATTTTAGATTTGGTATGAGGGACTCTCTGGCTATAGAGGCATCTTTCTTGCAGGTCATGTTCTGCATCTGGTTTCTTACATTTTTTTGTTGAATTTTTGGAGCTGGATAAATATTTATGTGCAAATTATAGTGCTGATGGATATTGGTTGTATCACAGAGAGAAGAAGAATTACTTTCAAGTTGGTGGAGAGAATATGCAGAGTGTAGTGAAGGTCCTGGAGGACAGCCTAGTAGCACTTCCAAGTCAAATCAAAAACATTCTTCAGAGAGTCCTGAATCGCTCCAACTATTCACGGCTGAAACAGAAAGAGTTGGTGTCCCTGTAAAGGGAGGGTTGTATGAGGTACTCTTATCATCCAGAAGCTTCTTATCGATTCATGGTTTATTTATAAATGAGCATTGTTTGCGGATCTTTTAATTTTGCACCTGTATTAGCAGTTTGTTTGCTCCGTCATATAAAGTATATTATTGTTTAATGAGGTCATTTTGTTTTCATTTTAAAACAGGACAGGAAATTGATAATTTTCTTTACAATATAGTTGTAGTAGTTGCATGTTAGTGCTTGCTTTTTCAATTTATTTTCTAAATAAAACCTCCTCTCTTTGTCCAAAGTTAAACAAGAAAGTTAGAGGAACTTCTACTATATGTTATAACTGGATGGTATCTCTGTTCCATTATAATCAAGAATCTGAAAAATTTTGAGATCTGAAGTCCATGTGTTTGACAGGCATCTTTACAAATAAAGGCATAAAAAAATATAGAGCGTTGAACAAATAGCATTTTTTGTAGGTAGATTTGATGAGAAGACAAAGTTTTCCAGTTTACTGGAATGGTGATAATCGAAGAGTGTTACGAGGGCATTGGTTTGCTCGTAATGGTCTTGATTGGCTTCCACTGCGCGAGGATGTATCTGAGCAGTTGGAGTATGCATATCGATGCCAGGTGCTCTCTAATTCTTCCACATGGTGTTCTTTTTTGTTCTAATAAATTGAGTAATGAGGTATTTGTGAGTTGCATATAAAGAGTGCTAGATTACTTTTCCTTGTCTGCAAGTCATCTCTCTCTATCTTTTTTCTAACTACATTTTGATAAGATTTGATATATTCCTTTTCATTATAATATTGTTATCTCTATCATTTTTTGGAACCAAAATTTTTTGTTGTTCTTGGCTGATACTCTAAAGAGTAATTGAATATTGATGAAGCTGATATTCCTTGCTTTCAGGTTTGGCATCGAAGAACTTTCCAACCATCTGGTCTCTTTGCTGCTCGAGTTGATTTGCAAGGATCAACCTCAGTATGACTGTCATTTGACATAAAATTGTCTGTGATGGTTATTTTAGGGACCTATAACTATTGTGTTTCTTTTGATTGCAGGGGTTGCATGCCCTTTTTACAGGGGAAGATGACACATGGGAAGCGTGGCTAAATGTTGATGGGTCTGGGATTACTAGTCTTGTGAACCTTGGAAATAATGTCATTAAATTAAGACGTGGATATGCTCCATCTCAGTCAAAGAAGCCAACGCAAGTAATTATATATAATAATGGCCAACTGTTTTACTATACTCATACTTTGCATTCCTATTTTCTCCTCGATGACTTTCCCAGTGGTGTCTACTCTAACCATCTGTTAACAGTGTCAGACAGGGGGTTACAAAACTTCTATCATATTAGGACTGCTAGTATTATATGAAAATTTCATGAGATGGCGTTATTATGAGTTCCACACCAAAATTATATGATTTTGAGACTAATAGCACATGGTGTTTCTTAGATTATTCCAACTCTAATTAATTGATATTAGTTCTATGGAAATTTTGATTTTATTTCTGAAAATCCTTTTAGCTCCACGTCTGGTTTATCTAGGAATATTCTTTAGACAATTACATGTATACTTATGAATGAAAATAAACTAAAATGATATTCTCCCAAAGATTATATATTTTTGAAACCTTTATGCCATTCATGGGACCTCTTTTGGTAGCCTCATTTTGTCATACTAAAAATTTTGTTTCTTAATTGAGGATAGTGTTGTCTAAATAAAAAAGAGAAACTCTCTTGTGAGACGGGTTATTTGTGAGACGGGTGTGAGACGGGTCAACCCATCATTAAAGTATGCTTATTGTAGAGACAAAGTATGCTTATTTGTAGTTAAAGTATGTCAATAATAAATTATATTATAACATGTTGAAATCATACTTTAATGCATAATTCAACATACTTTAGATAACATACTTTAACAACCATTAAACATACTTTATTTAAAAAATAGACATACTTTAACACGTCTCACAAACTGCCTCACATAAATAGCGTCTCACAAGAGCACTTGTCAATAAAAAAAACATAGCATTGCACAAGTGCAGTATTTTATGAATTTATATGGAAACATGGTTGAATAAACAGTGGCACTGCCCATTATTCCAATTTAATTCAGGACGAATTACGTCAGCAGAAGGAGGAGGAAATGGACGATTACTGTTCACAGGTATGCTAAGTTATGTTTGGAATTCAATAGTGTGTCCTGAGTTCCATTTCATTTTCTTACAGTTTATTATGCAACTAAGACATGGATGTAAAAACGTAATTATTGACTTATAAAGTTAAAAATAAAAATATGATTGTCGCTAGATTCATTTTATCTGACCCTAGGGGTTAATGCAATGGTGGAGAAGGTAAGAAAAAATCACTTTAAGTTGTTGCTATGAATTGATTTCCCACTGGTCTTTCTGATTCTATGTGAACATTGGATTCTCCACTCTTTTCTTTTGAATAAGTCATTCTCATTTTCTTTGTAGATACTTTGGCATGGTGATACCAACTTTCAGTGCCTCTGTCTTTCTATTGATAATATTAATTTTTCCTTCTTGTGTGGTTTGTTGATTAGCTCTTCTGATGTATCTCTCTCTCTTAATAAGCAGGTTCCTGTACGCCATTTGGTATTCATGGTTCATGGTATTGGTCAAAGGCTGGAGAAGTCAAATCTGGTGGATGATGTTGGATCTTTTCGCCTTGTAACGGCAAGTGTTGCTGAAAGGCACCTTACTTCACATCAACGTGGCACTCAAAGAGTTCTTTACATTCCATGCCAGGTTAGTACTTTATGCACCTCCATAATTTATTATGCTTGTTAGTTTGAATTTGCTATATTTGATTTTCCTTTTGTGGAGAGAAACTTGGATAAATAGCGGATACTTCGCTATTTATAGTCTTTATTGATGTAAAGAAAACCAAGTTGCGCATTAGGAAATTCAATAAAATCCTGTTTGAGATAATTTAATGATGCTCAGTATAAGAGTGGACCAAGCTCAAGCTTGACAATATTTGGCGCGTTAATATGAGGGACGTAATATTTTATACTTATAATTTGCCTTCGTTATTTCTTTAAAAAGTTTGACATTAATAATATACAGTTTTTATACTTTTACTTGTGGTATATAATTTATAACTTATTTATAGTAATTTGTTAAAATAAAAATTTGTATATATATGCTTATGTTTTTTTTCCACTCAACTGGTGATTAGTTTAATGCATATTTATGCTTTTATAGTGCATATTTTCTAATCCGTTTGTTATTATTATGGATTATAGATAGAGATTTTCTTGCTAATAACAAATGGTAGTTGATTGAGATGTGGATAGACTTCATGTCAGGCTACTAATATAGATTTTATGATGGAGATCTTACTTGTTTAGCATCCCTGCTAATATAGTTGATATTTTTTTCTTTCTTTGTCCAGTGGAGGAAAGGCTTGACCCTAAGTGGTGAAGATGCAGTTGAAAAAATCACTTTGGATGGTGTGCGAGGGTTACGTACCACATTGAGTGCAACAGTTCATGATGTCTTATATTACATGAGCCCTATCTATTGTCAGGACATCATTGACTCGGTACCTCCTTGCTCATTGCCTCTGTTGTTCTCCCACTTTTCACTTTTTCCAACTGCAAAGTACTAATGTTCAACTAGTAAAGCTTTATGGGTAAAAGTCTTTGACAACATTTCTTTGCGTTATATGAAACATGTTGACAGAAGAGTCTTGGAGATTTGACGAGTCTAATGGCACTCCAATTAACTTGTGTAAAATCTTCTTGTAGAGTTCCATCAGGCTAACATTATAATGTAGGTGTTTCAGTGACTTTTGGGACCATGAACTCCTCTTACTGTGTTTTATTGAAATGAGTGCAACATCAATACTGGTCATTCTTTTGTTTTGTGCACGTAGTCATTGTTGATGTTAATCGACGTTAAGCTTGCAAGATCAATACTCATAAGTCAGTAATCTTATCAGTTTCTTCTTTTCACATGGTATGCTAAGATCACAATTGAGTACGAAAAGCTAATTGGATTATATTGACATTGTAATTCTGCCATTAATTTGTTCTTTCCTTGTTTCTGATGAATATCATATGATTTTGGGACAGTAACACTTTCCTGATAATATCTGCTAGTTGTATCTGAGCAAATCTTAATCATATAAAATTGTCACTCAAGTTTGAGTTGTATTCATGTTGTGTTCAGGTATCCATCCAACTAAACAAGTTATATCTGAAATTTCTTAAGAGGAACCCTGGTTATGATGGAAAGGTATATGGCTACTTGACATTAGAATGCTTCTTATTTCATGCAATAATCAATCAAATATGTTGTTATTTCTTGACCTGAGTTATCTCTGAATATATTTTTCAGGTTTCCATATATGGTCACTCTTTGGGAAGTGTTCTATCTTATGATATCTTATGTCATCAAGAAAAATTGTATTCTCCCTTCCCTATGGAGTGGATGTACAAGCAACATAAAGAATGTGAGCTGAAGAACAATGAATCCTCTAACAGAAACGTCACCTCAGGTGTTCGGGATGAGAGCTCTGAGAATTCTGGAGCTGAGAATGTAGTCTGTCATGAAGATAGTCCAGAGCTGAAGAACAATGAATCCTCTAACAGCAACGCCACCTTAGGTGTTCGGGATGAGAGCTCTGAGAATTCTAGAGGTGAGAATGTAGTCTGTCATGAAGATAATACAGAACTTGTTGATCAACATGTGGAGGGAGTTTATAATCAATTGGGTCCTCCTGCATCATCTGACTCGGATGACTCAACTGCTATTGATACTGGCTACGAGCTGACAAATGATGCGGCATTAGTTGAAGATTCCACTGAAACGCTCAGCATTTCAAACGATAAAGAATACAATGAAAGTGAGTTGAATGATTCCAATGGCATGAAAAGTGAGATTATACCATGTGATGACAATCCAAGCGGGAAGGATGTCGTTGATAATGATAAAGATGAAATAATCAAGTCACTTATGGAGGAGGTGATTGCTGATAACTTCTCAGTTTCTTTTCCTGTTACCTTGATTTGTGCTCACAAATGCCTTATCTCTCACCCCACAGATTGATTTACTAAAATCGAAAATCAAAGAATTTGAAGCTGCAAGTGCTGACAGAGGTATGAATTATGAGATTCAAGATCGAAATCTTAGGCTGTATAATAAATGTTTGAGAAATTTCTGAGTTTTTGTATGTTAAACGCTGTGTTTAATGTGAACTGCTACCCCAGTGAATGCAAACAAGAGTGCAATGCCGGTAAATGGACCTGAAACTGGGACTGCTCTCGATAATAGAGTTTCGTCGAAGAGTTATACCCCGCAAATAAGATACACAAAGTTGGAATTCAAAGTAAGTTTCATCATGCTTTTTCGGCTCTACGGTGTTGGTTTCAATGTTTAGCTCCGTTCCATAGTGTGAATATGCTTTGATTAAAAGTGCTTGTGCAACTGCAATCAGACTTGATTAATATCCTGTTACCAGAATCTTAATTCATCGATAACCTAATTTCTATTGACAGATTACTATGCAGCTTTTAACCTCTCCTTAACTGTCTCACTGTCATCTGAATTATGCATATATGCTCCATAGGTTCTCAGATTAATACATTTAATTTTGATGTTAGGTGGACACATTCTTTGCTGTGGGATCTCCCCTTGGAGTGTTTCTCTCCCTCCGTAATGTCCGTATTGGGATTGGTAAAGACCGACTTTTTGCTTATACTATTCTCTTTTCCCTTTTCCTGTCTTCTCTTATTTTGGAGTTTGTCAGATAGCTTTGGATTGGATATCATGGGTCATTATAATTCTTAGTGTTTTTCTTTTTTAGCAAACAATTTGCTGCACATTGACCTATATATGCTTCTTCCGTTGCATATAATGCTGACATTTATGTACTGGTTTTTAAAACGCCTTTCTTCTGCATTTCAGGTTTGTGTGCAATTCATCAATTAAATTTGTGGACTTCTTCCTAATCTATATTCTACATTCTTGGTTGTAGGCAAAGGGATAAATTATTGGGAAGAGGAAAATATTAATGAAGAAATGCCAGCATGTCGCCAGATGTTTAACATTTTTCATCCTTTTGATCCTGTGGCTTATCGGTCAGATTGAACTTTCTGATCCAATTTTAATGAGTCACTCTTTCTTCAGAAAAATCTCACATATGGTAATGCTTGTTTGTCTTACAGAATAGAACCACTTATCTGTAAAGAATATTTAGACAAACGGCCTGTTATCATTCCTTACCACAGAGGTGGGAAGCGGCTGTATGTTGGGTATCAGGTAATTTAAAGCAGTCTTTAAAATACTTACATTGTTTCTTGGAAATTGCTGAAATGATATCCTACAGGAATTTAAAGAAGGGATGGCTGCACGTTCTCAAGCTTTTGTCGATCACTTGAGCAATGTCAGGGTTGGTATCCATGGATGTATTAGTTTCTTTTTTCTGTTCATTTTATCTTTTCCTAGTGCAGATCCATTCTTATTTTAAGCTTCTTCTGAATAGGTTAAAGTTCTCACAATATGTGAAACAAGGAGCAATGATGCCGATGCTGGTACACATTCTCTCTTCTTTTCTTCTTCAATGAGCATATACTTTTTTTTTTTTCAATTTTGTCGAATCTCCTGCAGAGGAATCCAGAAATACACAAGAAAAAGAAGAGAAAAGGACGTATGGCTCAATTGTGATGGAGACGCTAACAGGATCTGCTGATGGACGAATTGATCATGTATTACAAGTATGTTTTTTTACCTCTTGAAAACTTTGCACTCATTGACGCTAACAGGGACAATTTTGGTTGCATCTTCATGAGTTAAAAAAAAGATATATTGACAGAGTTATCATAGGTAGAGCTAGCATTGATGTATATCTTTGATCTATTTCAGGATAAAACTTTTAGACATCCATATGTATCAGCTATAGGGGCACATACGTAAGTAGCAATACTCTGATTAAATATCTCATTGAAGATTTGAGATAAGCAAAACTATAACTGAAAGCATTTTGATCATTATTTATCAACAGAAACTACTGGAGAGATCCTGATACAGCTCTTTTCATATTGAAACACTTGTATCGGGACATACCAGAGGAACCCATCGTACCAAACGATGACTTGAAAGATGATCAGAGTAGTTTGAATAAATGGTCTGATCCCAGGGAGATTGATGACGAAGAACTTCCTTTGACCTTTGCTAGCAGTGTCTCCATTAAAAATTTCTCATACAGAGCCAAGAACTTGATGAAGACCCGATGATGCTGTCCATATCATGCATCACAAAAGATCATCTTCATTTCAACATCCAGTTGAGTTTTTCTACAAACATGCACCATGCGGAGACTGTTCATACGGCCCAATGTCAACTTGCTGTAAGTTGTTAACAATTACCACTTTTCTAGGTACTGGAAATGCAGACAATGCTAGGAGTTGTTTGTTTGTTAGGGCATGCATGAAAAGGGAAACACAAAGCTCTAGTTGATCCTACTCCTAGTGTACTGTATCAGGGGTAGTATATTCCCTCTTTTGCACATACACAGAGAGTGCATGCTGTTGTACAAATAGATAGTAGATACTACACAATGAAATTCACTGCATCTAGTATAGAATTTTTTTTCTTACATGCATGACTTGCACACACACACATACATACACACATTTTGACTCTTCTGATATTATATGTCATCTATGTGTTCTACTAGTCTAATCACTCTAATGACCTAAACGAATCGAACATACACCTTGTTACTTTTTTCCCCGAAGGTTAAGAGTATCCCCAAGATCTCGAATTTTGAGTGGACTGTCTTGTACTCCTTCTGTTTGCCCACAAGGATGCTATTTGTTTTTTGCATGTGGATTAAGGAGTATTATTATTTAATGTGTAGTATGTAGTTGTATTGGAGGGGTGTGTAGTCCCATATTTCAGTTTTCAGTTAGTGATGTGTGTGGATTCTATATGTCTTAAAAGGGAAACGAGACCGGGCAAACACCTAAAATGGCAAATGAGACCCTTTTGGCAGAGGGAGGGAGTATTTTTAATAAGTTGATTTATTGAGTGGACCATCTTGTTTTTCTAATAAGTTGTGTAATGGTGTGTTGAAATCACATATATGCATAATGGAATGTTATCACTGTAAATGATATTTTCCAGATTTAATGTCTGAATCACCAAAATGGTAATAATTGATACAACTGGAGCATATATGTGTTGTAGGGGATACAGGATAAGTGTGTTTATAGGAGACAATGATGTAATAGCAATAATTAATTAATTGATTAATAGACTAAATAATGGAATATTTCTGGTGAAATGTGGTGTCAATGATGTAGTAGATAAAATTCATTGATAAGTATTCACAAAGATGTAGGACAGTAGGGGATATTTTAATGTTTCTTGTGAGATCGTTTTTTCCCATCTGTGAAGTATTTTTATTTAAAAATATTACTCCCTCCGTCCCACAGAAGTTGTGACTTTTTTTTTGGGTTTTCCCACAGAAGTTGTTACATTTCCTTTTTAAGCATATAGACCCACACAAAAAATATTAATATATACACATAGGGTCCACACATACTTTACACAAACCACTAATACATCTATCCACTACATATTAAATATTATTTCTCTCACTTCACTTTACATTAAAATATTATACTCCTTAATCTCCGTGCCCAAAAAAATTGTTACAACTTTAGTGGGACAAATTGTTACAACTTTAGTGGGACGGAGGGAGTATAACTTTATCTCAGTATATTTTAATAAGTAGGGACAAATTGTTACAACTTTAGTGGGACGGAGGAGTATAACTTTATCTCAGTATATTTTAATAAGTATTTTATAATTTTCGTTGGTTGATTTCGTTCTAGCACTGACTTTAAATAATCATATTTAAAATGGAATAATTACACCCTTTTAATTAAATTCCAATCGAATTGTTTGGTTAGGCTTCGAATGCCAAATATGATAATTCTTTTTATTTTTTTGGTTTGCTATTATCTCTAATAAAATAAAATAAGAAAACAAACATTTTTATCTACATAAATGACAAAAAGTGACCCGTAATTTGATCATCAAACGATACACAGTCCGATTTTTTTTAATTGTTTGGAACTTTACATTTTTTATAACCATTTTAATTCGAAAATGATGTAATTTAGGATTTTATTTAATAATCCCTCCAAAAAAAACTCTTCACACTATTTGTTCGTCCCATAATATTTCTTTCACACCCTCAAAAACAAAACAATTCTTTAATTAATAATTTCAAAAGTTAATTAAATTTTAATTTTACCATTTGAACCTAAAATACATACAAATATTTTTTTATATTCTCTAAAAATATTACAATTGTTTAAAATTAAAAAAAAAATTGGTTAAAAAGAACAATTGTTATTTTCTTAAATAATACTCCTTGTATGTAATAATAAACATGAAGGATTGTCCAGCACAGATGAACCAAATTTTGTGTTTTTTTTTATATGCTCAAATGTTTGTTTTCTATACCGATTTTTAAAAAATTATTAGTAGTACTACATTAATAATCACTTGAATAATGAGTTAAATATGTTACCTCTTCATATCATTTACTTCCTTCACAGGTAATGAATAATGTATAGTTTTTGGGTGTCAATTAAAGGCTTTGCCATTCATTTAATTTGGTTGGTGAAAACCCTAATTAAAAATCATCCTCCCTTGTATATTCGATATATGCTGTTGCTATTATCCACCACTAGCATGGCAAGCAAATGTTTTCTTGTAATAATTCCATAAAATTATGCTCAGATCAAATCATCCACAACAAGATTGCATATGACTTTCTCAGCACACCAAATCTGTCCACAATAACAGTTCTGATTATGACAACTTACAATAAATATGACTTTCTAACCAATTGCCTCCTCTTCCAAGTGAAACAAACAAAATTTAACTTGCTGAGAGGGAGGGATAGTTACCCTAGTAGAACTCCACATACTTGTTACGCACCTTGTAAGTTTATCTCCGGTGAGCTGTTCAGCTACGCCATTCAGACGATACTTCCGCCCCAACTTCCTCTTCCCACCATGTGGCACTCTAAAACATTGGCCATACTAATCAGTAAACACATTTTCTCTATAGATTTTGGTAACATGAATTCTATATTAAAAGAAAAAAGGGAGACTCGTGTGAGATGGGATAAGACAAAAACCTTGACACCTCTTCGAAGAAACTCCAATGAGCTTCCTTCCTCCTCCTTCAGTCCAAGGACCCTCAGCAATTCTTCTTTGGTCTAACATATTTGAAAAGAAAATTAAAGTTGATGGGGTTCCGTGTTTACGTATGACATAGCAGAGTTTTAGTAGTGGTGGAATTATACTTACTTCACCGAGAGTGAACCGACTTGTACTCTCTGCTACACATGCGTACGAACCATCTCCTTGCTTCAACATCACTTGCCAAGGCCCTGAAATGAGACGATGGTTAAAAGGTTTGTATACATGGCAGTGTTCCGAACATCAACAGCATATACACAGTGACTGATTATCAAAACGCTGTGGAATTCAAGCACTACATGTCTACATCACTTGTCTCAAACTATGATTCCCATTTCAAAATCAAAGTAATGAATAGAGGAAAGCCAAAGAAAGAAGGAAAAATGGGAAGACTTTGCATGAATGATACCTGGATATTGACGGAATAATGCTCCACTGTAGTTCACCACATAAGGCGCCACTGCAACTGTCTTTCAAAGTTACGAGTACTAATCGCTCAAGCTAAATGGAGATCTTAAGAACCAAAAGACGTCAAATGAAAATGAGAATCTGGGAAATAGGTACCTTTGAATAATCTCTAGTTCGAATGTAAAAAACAGGAATGAACTGAGAAAGGAATCGGTAATGTATATCTCTGCTTGGAAATCCCAAAAGTCCCAGATCAGCACTGCACATATATTACACTGAAAGTGTAAGAAGTAGAAAAATATCAACATAACGATCAATTTCATGATAGGTTTCACATACCGCAATGTATCAAGTTCCAGGTTAAAGAGAAGAGTTGAGGTGGAAGAAACAAACTTCTCCTGCATTTTTCAAAACAACAGTCTTGTGATAGGTAAAATAGTATAGTGATACACGTCTTGACGACCTTAAAACTCCTCAAACCTTTTTAATTGAAGAATTTTGAGATCTTTCTCTTTGTTCACTTAACTAAGAATTTCGGTATGTTGCTATGATACTTCTTAGTAATAGGTTGTTAACCACATTACACGAGTGCTAAAACTAGATGTGTAACCTTTATGTCATGTCAATTTGTGCCCGGTATGCTTGGAATTTTTTGCACTCTTTATTGAATCGCTACAGCAAAAACTATTTATAAATTAAAAGCAAAAGCACAGATGAAAACTTAGAGCCATGGACACAGGTGGAAAGGACAAAAATCATTATTTTCTCAATACTTACAATAATTATATTCATGCATAATGGGAAGACAGCAGGGTAAACAACTAAACATTAGTGAAAATATAATTTGATTTCTGAACTCCAGGAAGAAACAGAGAGAACGAGAGTTAATGACATACCACATATTTCTCTACAGCAGGCAGATCGCGAGTACTGCAGTTTATGAAAACATACAATGATGGAGGTTTTTCAGATTTCCAACGTCCTGCAGCAAGAATTGAGTGCAGATACAAGTGAAGCCAAACCAAAATTATGGTAAACTCTTTTGAGACTAAACTGATGTTAATTTACTGATAAACTCTCTCTTGGTAGAATCAAGAATTTAGATTTTTAGACCTTCAATATCGGATCCAATACACATGAAGATATTTTCATCCGTGAAGGTCATCCATACATGCAGAATTCAAATTTCAAACCAAGAGGCAACAACCGATCATCTTCTTTTATGTGGGATTTTAATGAAATCCATTAAGACTTTAATGCAGAAAAACAACTCTACAGTGACACCTTTGTTTAAGAAATGACGTGGACATCAAATAGAAATTATAAAGAAAGGATATTTGTTATCCTAGAGGGAACATAATGTGATTTCATATCTTTGGAATCATCTTGATTTATATCTCAAAATACCCACAACTTCTTGATAATTCAATTCCTTAAAATTTTCAGGTCTCTAAAGGCTTTAGGAGGTACAATCATAGTGCTCAAATCTGAATATCTAACCTTCGTTTTCATCTACAAAGTCAAAATCCAAAGTGTCTCTCATGGATTTGAAAAATGTGGTGACTGCGCCACTTGGAATATCATCCAATGATGCAATAGTTATACCATCAATCTGAAAAGAAACATGTTGATAAATTAATACTTCAATAAAATTCAAAAAGAGTCCTACTTTGGAATAATGTCTTTATTTTCATCTTATGCAACAACCATCTTCAAAAGCCTCCGAGACAAAATCTTACTTTCAAAACACACTATGATAGCATCCACATATACCAACAAACTTGCTTCACTGATGCAATAGTTATATCACCCACTAGGAATATCATCCAAGCGAAGCAATAGTTAAACCATCAATATGAAAGGAAATATGTTATTAAATGGAAGTTTTAATACACAAGGATTTCCCGTGCCTCTTTCGTTTATCTCCTGCCACATTAGTTGTAAGATTGACACATAGGAGAGATGAGGATTCTAACCCTTACCTTTAGGGTTTATGCTTTCCTTTTAGGTTTTAGTACCCTCCCCTCTCCAACGTCATCCAACAATATGGCATTAGATATGAGCACAGGAAATCCAGACCGAACACAGACAAGGAATTCATTTTGGAAAATTATTTCTTCATTTTCATCTTATGTAACAACCATCTTCAAAATCTAATGCAAAAAAATGCTACTTCCAAAAAAACAAGATAATAGCATCCACAAATACCTACAGAGTTGCTTCCACCAATAAAAAAAAAGTTAAATTTTTTTTGTTATTTACAGAGGAAATATACACCAAAGCCGCCTCCTCACGCATTAAAATTAGTATGAGATATACATAAAATTAAATAACACATCACAATAGCAGAACTTTCCATACATTAAATTAATTTACCGAATCAAAAGCTGCTTTGAAAATTCCTGATGCCCTACGCTGTTCAGGCTTATCAGGAAATACCTAAAGAAACAATGTCATAAATCAAAATTTCCACATGGAGGTACGAATATCTTTATAAGAAAGTAACTTAAAGGAACAACGAAATATCTTACGATACACGCTCTTGTTTCTTGCTTCTCCTGCAGCTTCCGGACAACAGCTAATGCAAGTTGAATGTTGGCATCACTAAACTCATCAGATGAACCCTTCATACAATACAATCATGTAATGAGTTCTATTAACAAGCAAATTATAATACTACAATAAAATTCATGGAAGCAATATCAAAGTAAAGGAGAGGAAAGTACCTTATAAGAAGACATGCTGCTAGGCAATGGACTGATTGATGATGCATCCAAACAGTGTCAATCCATAAACAAAAATAAGTGTCAGCACAGCGAAAGAGAAATCATGGAATACTCTAAAAGAAAACGTGAGTGGAAAACAGAACATACTTAATTGACGTCTTAGACAAAGAAGAACTTCATTAAATTCTTAAGAGTGTGCCATGGAATTAGGTGGTCAAACTCAAGAATAATTCTAAAGATTAGTAACGTCACTACTATGGATTTGCAGGCTTCTATTAATTGTGTTATGCAGAAGAGAAACGTTACAAAGAATGCATCCATTTGCAAATAACCATTAGCCTTGCAATGATTACAGCCCAAGAAAAATTTCTATACCACACTAGGACAAGAAACGAAACGAGATATATATGACAGGAAATGAAACTGACATTAGCTCAGAACATACAATAATTTTAACAGTCATTCCCAATAGAAAATTAAGAATATGGAATCATTATTTTCAATCTAGTAAGCATCTTATTAATCATACAAGAACCCTAACTTCATCACATTAAAGTCTCAGCAAAGAGATAAAAGAAAGAGGAGCGAACACTCACGGAAATTCAATCTCGACACGGGTTTTCCCCTCTTGCAGAGCATACGAAAGCGCAGTGGCAGCATCAGAGACAAGAACTTCATATGATTTGGGCTTGTAAACTGCCACACCCACTTTTGGGTCAGTTCCCGATTGAGATCGAGTGGCTTTTGCCCTAATAACCTTGTTGTTATGGGAACTAGCCGTTACTGTATAGATTTTGAGTGGAGACGGAGAGAGAGTGGAGAGAGAGGCGAAGGGGCTCTGCTGACGAGGAGTTTCAACGGCGGCTGCAGACGGAATTTTAGCAGGTGCAGAAATCACGGCGGCCGCATTAACGGCCATGGAGACGGTCGGCCTGTGTGTGGAGATGAGGAGGGAAGGATAACCGTTGGGAAGAGCGTGTGGTTCAGAATTGGCGGCCACACTAAACACTGAGTGAACCCAAAATCACAATAAAATGAAAGACCAAAAACCCTTTACCAATTTAGTTTTAACACCCCCACAAACTAATACTGAAGTTTCTATATCCGTCGTAAGAGAATAGAGATCAATGACTCTATATTAACAGAAAATTTATTTCTTCCATTACGTGTCAATCTAACGTGTGGTACAGAAATTATACACAAAAATAACACAGAAGATCTACGGTTTATAAATTCAGTATTTTTTTTTCTTACCCATATGCCCAAAATACTTTTGTTGGTGCCAAACATAAAATTCATACAAAAATTTTAAAATGTAATATTCAGTAGCTGATAAATAATTTTTAACATAAAATCATGAACTTTTTTTATTGATAAAAGGATAAATTGTTCTTTCTTCACTAACTAATTAGTCTCAATATTTTGGACTGCAAGTTCGGATGCATCAATAGCCGTGGTCTTTTTAGCAAGCAATTGAATACATTCATAACACGTACAGTATGCTCTGGTTTGTCACCTAGTATATTACTTTATCTAAAATATGCCCCCTGTCTCGCAAAAGGTTAACGTTTACTGGACGGTAATCTACAAATAAAAAAAAATAAAATTAATAATAATATTAATAAATAAATTAATAAATAAAGAGTGAAAAAAATTAATAATAATAATAATAATAATAAATAAAGAGTGAATCTTCCTCTCTACATTTTATGCACAAAACAAATCAGCAATTTAACAAAAAATAAATAAAATTAAAACTATATCTTCATGGTATATTCATTTTGACGTAAAGGGCCTTGTTTCATTGTTTGTCTATTTATAGCAATTAGGTAAAAACAAACATCTGAATTTTCAAGTTTGCTCATCAAAAATTAAAGGAGACAAATTAGACAGAGCATTTCTACGTCGTCCTGATCTTTGTTCGCTTGATCTTGAATCAAGCAATATGAGTTGTTGATTGATCCATGGAGGATCAGTTTTAGAAATCCAGAGCGCCTCACCGGTATCCTTGTGCCTGAAGTCGGGCATTCTGGGGTTTGATTTACTGTTTCTATTATCCCACCACTCATTCGGGCTGGCAAAAAATATTTGCCACAAATGGAGCCGGTCTCTATGCTTCTGCTTGATATCCTTAACTGAAATAACCAATTGATGCAAATACACAAGTTATGATTGCTGTAGAAATATTCGGGTTGAAAAGCACAAAATATTGATTGTTCGTTGTTTCTACTTATTAGATTGAAGCAGAAGGGGCAGCTGGGAGAGAATCCATGGCTAAAATTGTCAAGCAAAGGATAAAAGAAATCTCACCTTCTTGTTCTGTCTTGACACGGTTTTGGCTGCCTGGATTCGAACTGTGTTGCGAAACAAAATTAAACTCCGTAACATTTACCTGCACACAAGAATTATATGATACAAGCATGCATTATGTACATGATTCATGTATACAAGTACAATCAAATCAATGCAGTAGCTATACAGGCAAGGTATACAGCACAAGAACTGCACCCAAATCATAAATTAGGATAAGATATCTTCTCACATTTATAACTAATGAAATCAATTTAAAATGTTATAAGGGCTTAAGTTCAAGAATTTAATAAAATCAGCAACAGTTTTAATTGAATTCCTTGTAGTGTGTTAGGACTTGATCCCTGGACTCAAAAGGTTTGGTTAAAATGTATAAACTTGATCTAATCTTACAATTAACATTAGATCATGACATTTCACATTGAAGGTGCGGGTAGAACTTAACTGTGATACCAAAGAAGTTCACGTAAGTAAGCACCCAAGAGCAAAGAAGTTCACGTAAGTAAGAACCCAAGAGCACGAGCCATTAGAAAATATGCATTTTTGTTGTCCTTGAGAAGCTAAACCAGTGGAAAGAACACCAGATGCGGCACATAAATTTACAAAAATATAAATGAAGTTGATATCATAAAAATATTCAAACACTTTGATATATCTTGCACAAGATCACAGCATGCACCCAGAAAACCCAATATTTTATTCCTGATACTGAGAGTTGTTGAACTCAGGGTCTCTACTGATAAGTTGCTATCTCTTGTGGTTAAAAATTAATTTCCTAGAGGTATCCAATCAAAGCTACTAATCAACTCTGTTCATGCCTACAGGTGAAAGGCAATGGGCCAAATGGAACAGTGGAAACTAAAGCAAATGAAAGTGATACATTCATCTAAACTGCCTATTATTGATTTTTATCAAACATCAAACTAGATCCTTATCTACAATAAGCAGCTGCTTTGATCTTTCTCTTTTTGAAAATAAAATAGCACAAAGCATGAAGAGTGAAGAAAAGTTGCTCAATTATCACTTTTATGCTACAGAACCAACTTCTACTCAGCACAACTGAAGTGTAGGTACACTTTCAGTAAATATTTAACACCTGTTACAGGTTACAATGAGCTCAATTCACAGAATTAAAACTAGAGCGTAAGTTAAAACCTCAATCAATCCTGCAACAATCAACACACCTAAAAACTAATCCAATAATTGTATATTAACCTCCATCACACAACAAAAACGGATAAACTACAATAAAATTTTAGATGCTATATGTCATTTGCTATGGAATCTCAAATTTATCAAATCAATTGTCAATTGCCATCTATGCACGTCATTCTGATCTTCACGGTGTATCAATTAGAATATGGTTTCTAATCAACATTCAACAACTAAGTGATCCCAATCATCAATAGATAAGGAAAATAATTAAATAATTATCAACAAAAGTATCATATCAAACCGTATATTTTCGCATGGGCTTTCCATTATCGCCCACCTTCATGAATGAATCTAGACGGCCTGAAACATAAACTAAATCATTCGGCTTCAGTTGCTGGAATGATGTTTCTGCAATCTCATTCCAGAATTGGAGCATTACTCTGCTATTAGTACATACGAAACAGAAACGTCAAATAACTAGTCTATTCACACACATGCTATTAACGAATACAGCCAGAAAATACTAATGTTTCAATAAGGTGATGTTCAACCTAAGTCGTTATAATGTTATTATTACCATAATAATCAAACCCTAATTGAGTTTTTTTTTTTGGGTACGAGCTCAACTCAAATTGAGCTTCAGACTCGTGTAATCTAATTGATTAATAACCTAGATAAACAGAAACGAGCTTGATTAAATGATGGTTCGACTAAGAGCCTCTTAATTAAATTTGAAATTAAGAACTAGACACAAATAAATTCGCGCACCTAAAATCGTGGTGATTACCGGTAGCTCTAACTTTAAGGGAGGTGTGGACACCAAATTTGTCGGATTTGCAAACTTTCAAAGGAAGATCTATTTCACCGATTAAGCTCACCGAGTTTCGCAAACTCTCCTGATATTCGACAGTGGTAGGTCGCTGGAACTTGAGAGCGCGTTTGTACACTGCACTCTCTCCGTTCGGTTCTTCCGACGCCTCACCACGGTGGCTCAATCCCCGCAGCGAGGCGGAAGATGAGAAAAGATGGGCAAGGGCAACGTTGTCGGTGGCGTATTTCAAACGGGCGAGTGAAAAGCGTGAAGCCCCCATGAGAGAACAGGAGCATCTCCAGATGTCACTCTAAATCACCAACGTGGAGATGAAGGGTTTTTCAAGAAGATGAAAATTAAAACGAAGATATAAAAGATAGTACAATACTTGGAAAATAAATCTGAATCCAGTTTAATTAAATTCAAGTTTACTTTTTATATTTTTTTTAAATAAATTTATAAATTTAGAATATACTGTAATTTAATATTACTAATAAATACAGTATATTACATTTATTAAACTGATAGTCTGATAATAAACATATAATTTATTAAATTAAATTTACTATAATTTTTATTTTAAAATTAAAATAATACTATAAAATAGAATATTATAACAATATTCCGTGCAAATTATAATTGTCAAGTGGGTTGGGTCGGGTCGGGCTGGGCTCATCTTGTAACGGGCTGGGCTGGGCCGAGCTTTTTTTTTTAATTATGAATTCAAACTCGACACATGAATTATATGTAACAAGCTGATCGTCGACTGGACCGGGCTAAACAGGCCGGGCCACATGGGCCGAATTGGTGGCCTATGAAATATGTTAATGAAAATTATTTTAATTCTAATTTAATAAATGTTTAGACTATAAAAATAATAGTAATAATAATATAACTATAATATAAATTGTGATATTGCTACATTCATAAATATAATTATTATGAAAAATAATTATTAATTAAATATATTTAATTTTTTTAATGATTTTTTTGTATAATGGCTACTACTATTTTTGTCCTTCAAATTATAATCATTATTTTTATTTAAAGAAATAAGTTAATTTTAAAAATATATTAGTAAAATTCTTTAAATGATAATAATTTATTATTTTTTAAAAAATCCTATAAAAAGGTTAATTCTTATTTCAAACAAACGTAACATACATGCTCTTGAATTCAATAGATCGTAATTTTGTCGCTTTCTCCCCTCTTACTAAATTCACTATTTTTCAGCTCTCTTCTGCGCAACTATCTTCTGGATTCGTATATACTATTCCAGTTTCTAAGAGTTTTGATTCTTGATCAATCGGTGTACACTTTCTCTCGATGTTTCTCGCCTTTTCGTCATCATTACGTAATTGGGTTCTGTTTTCACGCCGATTCTTCTAGTAGTTCTTCGGGTTTCTTTCCAGTTTCTGTTTTCTTATTTCTCAAGTTCGATCATTTTTAACGGTTGATGAACTTCAATTTTTGCTGGAAAAATGATGTGGGTTATGGGAATAGGACTCGGATTGATGAATATTGCGGGTCATGCTACTCCAACCAAAAAATTGCACTGGCTCTCTGCTGTTTTATTGGGAATTTTGATTTGCAAATTTGTGAGTATTTTTCACCCCCTTAAACTGTCTGATTATATATTTGGGGTATGTGTTCTGTGCTGTAGGAACTCTTGATTTTGTTCTAGTAGGTAGAATGAACAGATTTGCAGATAATTCTCCTCTTTGATTTTGGGAAAAGAATATGAGTTGATGAAGGAAAGAGTTTTGGACAAGGGATTAGATATTGTTGTATACTAAATGTGTTCTATTTAAACCTCAGTCTGTCTCTTGGTCAGGTCTAGGTTGATACATGAATAGTTGAACATTGACATTCTCATAAATTCATAGTTTAAGTATTTGGATGAATTTTTATATATATGCTGCTTAAAAGTGATCCATTTTTGTTGTTCAAGGTATATGATTTAACAGAAGTAATTAGCGCCTCACTTTTCAAGGGATACAACAAGCTTAACTACAAACAGAAGCTTGAATGGAAAAACAGGTAATGCTTCTAGTGTGATGTTACTAAATGTTTGTTAGTTTCCTTAAAAATTATTGTTGCCTTGAACTTGGTATGTTGTTGTCTGCCGCTCTCATTCAGGGGGTTCTCCACATTCCATGCTGTTGTTGTGGCTGCTGGTTCTCTGTATCTGTTGCTTGTTTCGGATCTTTTTGTTGATGGTCAAGATGGCTCGTTTGTCAACAGATCCTCAACTCTATCAGACACCATATTGGGGGTCTGCTAGCTATATTTTAATGCTTTAGATTGGTTTAGAGCATTATGAACTTGTTAAAAATTCTATGATTTCTATTTACTCTGTAGATCTAATTGCCTTGAACAGAATATTTTTATTTTATCTATATTTTATAGACTAGGTGTCTTTGGGTTGAGAAAATATTGTTGCAATGAATGCTCTAAAATTCTTAATGACTATCTTTGAGATGTTTCTACTGATACATTGGGCTAATACACGTCATTATTTCTATAAACATTCTCTTTTGTGTTTCATATTTGAAAACTTTTTGAATTACATCATTATAGCTTTATTTTATAATTTTACAGATTTCAATTGGGTACTTTTTGTCAGACTTGGCAATGATTCTTTATCAGTATCCAGCTTTAGGTGGGATGGAGTATGTAAGTCTAAGAATCCCACCATTTTCTTATTTAGTTTCATTGTTATTAATGTAACTCATCATCGTTTACGAGCTTCCTTCTTAGTAAGTTTTTGGGAAGTTGCTCCAGACTCCAGTCTGACTGCATCTATGATTTATTGCAATACGAATGGGTAGTTTATATTTTTTTTCGTTTTTAGGTGATGATTATTATGTTCTCTTTTGTTCTGCCAGGTCATGCATCATGGGCTCTCTATGTTCGCTATTATTTTGGCCCTCTTGAGCGGTGAAGCACAATTCTACATCTTCATGGTTCTCTTTACTGAAAGCACTACACCATTTGTTAATTTAAGATGGTAAGCTTAGGAAACATGAGTTTCACAGCCTCCTTCACTTCATTTTTGCGTTAACTCATGATTTTACTGCCACGCATACAGGCATCTTGATGTTGCTGGGTTGAAGAATTCCAAAATTTACATTTATAATGGAGTGGCGTTGTTCTTTGGGTGGTTGGTATGTCAAAAAAGTTTCTGTTCTATTTTCTTTTGTATTTGTTTCTGGTTTATAGGTTCTGTGCTTTCCCATGTAAGCCAAAACATTATCCATATAATTCGTGTTAAAACACAACTCATTATCTGCTGAGTCTGTGTTAACAAGTGTTTACAGCTTAAAATAGTCGTCCTCATAGTAAAATATGTCCATCCCAATTCGTGATACATGTCTGATATGAATTTGCATGAGAGGACTGAGTTTTAATAATATACTGATTAAGGGGTTCTAGCAAACAATGGTGAAAGGAAGGCTGCTGCTTTTAGTCAGCCATGTAATGTTGCTGTAGGAAGTAACTCATGCAAATAATCTTTTTCTTTGATAAATTATTTATTTTAGGTGGAAATCAGCTCTCTTTTGCAATAAAAGTCATTTTTATTCATTATGATTATGCTAAAATCCATTGGAAGATCTTTGGTTTCTTAACGAGGCAGAGTTTATATAAATCAGGAAATATGAGAGTAAATTATTTGAATGTGATATAAACTACAATCTCTTTTGATTATTTAGCTGTACATCATAATTTGTGGTTGTAACATGTAACTAGTGATTTCAGGTTGCAAGGATCATACTTTTTATGTTCTTATACTACCACATGATTATCCATTTTGAACCGGTGAGTGGATGTTTGCACTCTACACTTATGGATAATGCTTACCATTAATTCTTTTGTGTTGAATGCGGCTCTAGTCTGATTCTTAAAAAAATTCCTTAGATCCCAAAATAACATTAGTTCTTGCTTTCGTAGTTAAAGTTGATATAAGAAAACTTCACTGGAAAAAATCCTGTCTTTCTGCTTGCATATCTTGGCATGATTTTGGAACTTTTCCTCCTGAAAATTCTTAATTCTTACCAGAAATGGACAGTCATATTACTGTTCTACAATTATCCTCCAAACGTCTCCTCTTCTGTGTTATTTGGATGATAGTTAGAAAATTGATGACAGAACCAATCTTAAATCTATTAGTTTGCACACTGAAAGGGTAAAATGAATACAAGATGATGTATGCATAATGATATACTGATCATAGTAGTTTTTAGTTCTTCGATTATTATTTCTCTTTTCTAAGCATATCATTCCCAACTTCTGAATTCTGATTCTCATAGTTATATTCTTAACTGTAGTTAAATTTCTCTGTTGGATCAAATTAGAAAAAAAAAAAAAAAACCATTGATGCAAGTTACTGTCATAGCATTAAGTGGAGGAAGCTGTAGGGTGTGCATCTGTTAATATTTTCTGGTAATCTTTCAGGTCAAGACTGTCTTCTCGATGGGATTTTACAGCTTGATGCTAATACCTCCGGTGCTGACGGTGATGAACACTTTCTGGTTTTGGAAAATTGCCAGAGGTATGATAAAAACCTTGAGAAAGGCCAAGCACAGCCAGTAGCGTTCTCAAAGATGAAATTCTTTAGGATGTACAGCTTGTCTAGTTGACCGTATCGAATAGTACAGCTTCTCGTAGAAATTATTATACAAACTGTAAAATCGAGTTTCACCCTGTGAATTCTGGATTCCACACTAGCTGGTTCTCCCATGTACAGTCAGATGCTCTTTTCTTGTGAGGTTTACTGCAGGTTTTAGCATCACTTGGTAATTTGTCCTGGTGACTTGGATGATGAATTTTTTTTTTTAATTTATTTGTCATTTTTATTCGGAAAATTTGAAAGGAAAAACATTTATATTTTTTAAAAATTATTATTATTATTATTATTATTATTATTATTATTATTACTATTATTATTACTATTACTATTATTATTATTATTATTATTATTATTATTATTATTATTATTATTATTATTATTATTATTATTATTATTATACTAGCAAAAAATATTTCAAACCAGGTTATACTTGGTACTCTATTTTTGAATAATATTTACCCTATAAAAAAGATTGATAATAAAGGTATTATTGGTATTTTTAAAGGAGATGATATTTTCCTTGAATTTATTATTGAGCCTTTTACAAAAGTTTTGCATAGTCTTTATGATAATATTAAAGCTAAGCAAAATCAAATTAGTTTTTTAAAACAAGAGATTAATATTATTACTATTGATGATCAATTGAAAAATCCTAGATTACAGGATAAAATTAGTCTTTTGAAAAATCAATTTTCATTAGAAAATTGCAATGATCATCCCAATGCTTTTTGGGATAGAAAAAAACATATTATTTCTTTACCTTATGAAGATTCTTTTGATGAAAAGAATATTCCGACAAAGGCTAGACCTTGTCAAATGAATTCAGAATATTTAGAATTGTGTAAAAAAGAGATTGAATCTTTATTACGAAAAGGACTCATTAGTCAT
The DNA here is from genome assembly GCA_023678885.1 of Pogostemon cablin. NCBI lineage: Eukaryota > Viridiplantae > Streptophyta > Magnoliopsida > Lamiales > Lamiaceae > Pogostemon > Pogostemon cablin. The sequence goes on from CM042983.1 coordinate 5,708,274, forward strand.
TCTAAATCTCCGTGGTCATGCACTGCATTTTATGTAAATAAACATTCTGAGATTGAAAGAGGTATACCAAGATTGGTTCTTAATTATAAACCTCTGAATAAAGTTCTGAAATGGATCAGACATCCAATTCCTAATAAAAAGGATTTATTGGATAGACTTTATGACAATCTAATATTTTCGAAATTCGATCTTAAGTCAGGATACTGGCAAATACAGATTAATAAATCTGACAGATATAAAACAACATTTAATCTTCCAATAGGACATTATGAATGGAATGTGATGCCATTTGGTTTAAAGAATGCTCCTTCTGAATTTCAGAAGATTATGAATGATATTTTTACTCCTTATAGTGAGTTTATAATTGTTTACATTGATGATATTTTTGTATATTCAAAATCCATTGAAATGCATTTTAAACATTTGCATATTTTTAAATTATTAATTATTCAGAATGGATTAGTAATATCTAAACCAAAAATGGAATTATTCCAGACTAGAATTAGATTTCTAGGACATTTTATTGAAAAATAAAATATTATTCCTATTAATAGAAGCATAGATTTTGCGGATAAATTTCCTGATAGATAACTGATAAAACTCAGTTACAGAGATTTTTAGGAAGTCTTAATTATATTGCTCCTTATTATCATAATTTGGTTAAGGATACAGCTATTTTATATGATAGACTTAAGAAGAATTCTAAACCATTGACTGATAGTCATACTGATGTTGTTAGAAAGATTAAATCTGGAGTTAAAATTCTACCTTGCTTAATGATTAGTAATCCAAATTGGAAAAAGATTATAGAGACAGATGACTCTAATATAGGATTTGGTGATATATTAACTCAGATTAATCTTGATAATAAACAAGCATATCTTGTTAGATTTCATTTTGGGAAATGGAATGAATCCCAGAAAAATTATGCTACTATTGCAAAAGAGATTCTTGCTATTGTTAAATGTGTTTTAAAATTTCAAGATGATTTATATAATCAGAAATTTATTATTGTAACATACTGCAATACAGCCAAATTTATATTTCAAAAAGATTTTAAACATTATGTTTCTAAGCAAATGTTTGCTAGATGGCAGGGTCATTTGGCCCCATTTGATTTTGATATTGTTTATAAAAAAGGAGAAGATAATAGTCTTCCAGATTTTTTAACTCGTGAATATTTTCAGGAATGAGCTCAAGAGGAAGAGGAGGTAGAGGAAAAATGCCTGAGATAATATCTCAACATGGCAGTAAAAAGCTCGTAGCAATGAATAGAGCTGAAGAAGAAGCATATCAAGAATTTCTTAATAAAAGAAATAAACAGCAGAAACCAAATGAAGAAAGTAATACTTCTTCATCATCATATGCTCAAGTGGTTGAAAAAGAAGAATCTGATAATATTGGATTCATTCAAAATGAATATAGAGAAATAATATTTCTCTTAGAAGAAAGAGATTTAAAATGGATCAATGACCCTTGGACTCTAATGCAAAGATATATGGATAATAGTTCCATGCAAATGAGGACTTATAAGTCAAGATATCTATATGAACAGATATTACTTCAAACTGGTTCTTGTGATATTACACATTTTACAGGAACTAGTAATGAAATTTATAATTTCAGCAAAATAATTATTAAAAAAGTAATATCCTTGGAATATTGGAGAATTTTCTCCATTAAGAGAAAAAGATGTTATGAATAATAAAGGAGCCCCAATGAAATATAATTATTGGGACTATTGTGATTCCTTTATGAAGGTACTTAATTATGAGAATGATAAAAAGAAACATACTTGGTTTATCAAGATATGTTTAAATGTTTATAAGGATGATATTCCACACTGATTTATAAATTGGTTTCATTGTTATGGCCCCACTTCAATTATTTTACCTGAAAATATAAAAATTTCATTTGATAGATGGGTGGATATATCCCCACAACTTTTATAAAAGCAAGAATTAAAATTATACATTGAGTGTATAGCCTCATGCTACTTTTTTATTGAATTTTCAATACCATGGATCTTTAAATGGTCTCCAGAAGTATGTAATACCGAAACAGGAATCTCATACTAAATTCTGGGATAAAATGTTATGTATAGATCCCAAAATAAATCAAATTTATGGGATAGAAACAATGGAACTCTTAGAGAAAAAATTGAAATTATATAGTAATACTTATAAAGAAGTTCATACTCATTCTCCATTCGATCATATTTTGAGAAAATCCAAAATGAAGTCAGAAAATCTAACAAGAGAGCAGATGATAGCTGCCTATATTGAGGAAATAAAGAAGAATTTGATATCTCAATTTGGAGATGATAATAAATCAGAGTCTACTATGGTTTCTGAACAAATGCAAGATGCACAAGATCCAAATGATGTGGATCTAGATGAAATTTTTATGGCAATTCAGGATACTCTGATAGAAAAATTTACACCTAAAAAAAAGCATCTTCATCATCATCAATTCACAAAGGAAAATAATTCAGAATGGTAAACCAAGACACGGAAATTTCGGATACAATAAGCTGCCAGACAAATCACATCAACAACTGTTCATCAACAGTAAAGCAGCCGGACAAGCTACTATTCATCAACAGTAAATTACTGTATACCTTTTGAAAAATCGACCTCAACAGTGAATCACTGTAGCACTTATACTGTGCACTTTTTGAATTTTTGAAAATTGTTACTGTGTATGCCAAAAATTTGGCTTTCCACTGTGTAAAAATGCGTTTTCTCCTGCCTATAAATATGTTAGTTTAGAATTGGCAGAGACATCGATCAGAACGCTCTCCCTTCTCTCTTCTGATCACCTTTGTAAGCTCATGTGTTGAGCATCCCCTCTTTTGTATATATAAGTTTGTATTAATAAAATAAGTATTCTGAGTACATATACTTTGTAAGTATTTACAGTTTTTTAATTTTTATCTATTATTTTTATTTAAATTATGTTCATGTTTAGCCTAATAGGCTAAATTATTCATGTGTTGATTCACAACTATTAATTGTGCTAGCATGGAACTTATATAGTTTATGGCTAGGATATTCTGATAAGAATCTAATGGGTTAGATAGAAATTAACTGGCCTTATTATCAAAATTATGCCTTAAATATGTTGCTCCTGTTTGTAAGTCCCAGTTTTAGCCGATTGAAAGGCGTTGTGATGGGCATGTTTGAAGGTTTTATTTGGGTATGATTTGAATAAAAAGTTGCCGATTTTATTTCCATTCTGTAAAATGTCCTCAATGATTCTTATTAGCGATCCTGTCCTTAGATGGTATTATTATTATTATTATTATTATTATTATTATTATTATTATTATTATTATTATTATTATTATTGCAATTGATGATGGCTCACCTACTAGGGAATATTGAGGTTTGAGTTTGGATGCTATTTACAACTTATTACTCTATAGATTTTGAGTGATTATGTGACTTCATGCCCTGATATAGGAAGGTGAATTTTTTTTTTCCTGATTAATAGGGTTTACACAGATACTCTAATTTAGTGATTATTTTTTAGAGAGACGAAATATCACTCTTCTAAATAAATTTGCTCATAAACTTTATTTTTTTCATGATTCAAATGTAAATATTAGAAATGTTTCTACTTATGTTTATTTAATATTGTAAATTTAAGAGTCTATGTATGATATTCCAAAATTCTACTTGAATTGGACACCATTACACATTTCAATGAGAATTGTAATGGGCTGATTCTGAATTAGGGCCCAATCACAATTTGAGCTCGAATATAGGACGAACCCAGTTGGATCTATAATTTTATTTAGGTTAGTCTGATTCGGGTTTAATTTGGATTTTGGTTGTGGATTTTAGAATATGTGAATAAAAAAAAAGATTTATTTTTAACAAAAAAAATCTATAGGGATAGAATTTTGAAAAGAAACGTAGGAAGGTTGAAACTCAATCCATGTAGTAATAATCAAAGACAGTATTTCCCTCGTATAATTGAATAGTCAATATTACTTACGAGTATTTTATAATCCATTAAATTAAATAGTGAGCTCCATTGGGATGGCAATTTCCCCTTCGGTCACCTTATATATGATGTTGTGCTTTCTCTTTTTGAAGCTGAGGAACCGCTCTAATCGTCCTACGGTGAATCCGTCATATAGATCGAGCCTTGGATCTTAAGTTAAAATTTACTGAACCAAAACTCAAAATAAATATAAATTTATCACATAAACCTCAAACAAAAAAATAGAAGTTAAACACTGAGAAGTTGTAGGGCTGACAAGGGCCATTATGGGTTTCTTAAAGCTATTTGTTTCATGTCATATGTCACTTTAATCAAATGAATTGGATTAGGAGTGTAGCTATTTTTCCAATGTAGGAATTCTGACTAATTCTTTTCTAAAACAAGTGAAGTATATCTTTGAAAAAGTTAATAAAAGTTGAATAAATAAGCACAAAAAAAAAAGTAAGTGATTAGTTGTGACATTTGTACATTGGAAGGGCCATCCTAATCATCAAATAACCATCGAATTTCCGAAAGGTCTATTTGCAGAAGGTACCACGAAATTTCGTATCATATAACAAGTGTTCATTCTATTATAATAATAAAATAATTAATTTATTTGTTTTCAAGGAAATATTATGGATGCAACAAATATTAGGTTACAAAAATATAAATAAAAATCATGTTTGTTAATTTGAGCATAGGACTTTGATCATGCTGATGCCATCTTCAATGAAGATGTAATTGTTTTATACTAGTATATCTTGTTATTAAGGCAAACAATTGTATGAGATAGTATTACGTAAGTCTTTACATGAGACGAGTAAAAAATATAATATTATTATTACTTTCGTTATAAAATATTATCATATTCATATTATAAATTATTTATAAAATAATTTACTGTATCATTATTACTTTATCGATTAAGTATCACTTTTTTATTAATAATGTTATCAATTTTTATTTGTCCTCAAAGGTCTAAAACAAGAATTACCCTTTTATTAATTCGGATTCTGATAAAAGATAGGTATCAAATGCAAGTCAATTAATTATTTTCATAATAAAATTAGTCATTATTGAAAAGTTTTATTTTTTAATTAAAAAGAAAATAAAGCATGAAACCTAAATGTTCAGAATTTTTATTTTTTTGTTATTTTGATGTGTTATTCATTAAATAAATAATGTAATAAAAATGTAAAAAAAATCAATATTGACACGGATATGTAATTAATTAAATTATTAAAATTATGTTCACACGGATCATGTTTATATTAATGAAAGAGAAGGTGAAGGTGCAAAAAGATTTATTCGATTAAATGAAAATAATTTTCAAATTTTATTCTTTTATAATGTTAATTTAAAAATTAAATACACACATTTAATAAAATAAAAATCAAATGAGTGCTTATCGACACAAGTTATGACATTTGCGTTCTTTACAACAATAGGTCTGATACAGAAACAACTTCTTATTTTATTCTAGTAAATAATTAGGCAAGATTTTTCGTGCACTTAGTGGACATGCAATAAAATTCTATATACACATAAATTTAATTTTGTAATTTAAAGTTTATTACTCCACTATTGGGATTTATTCTATTTAAAAATTTTATCATAAATTTATTCAAAATTTAATGATTATACATAAATATTGATTATTTTTTTATTTTTTATTTTTTATCATTTCAAGTAACTCAACAAATTATTGAGCAGTAATTGGGCTGGGCCCATTGGAAAATGAGTATGGGCCAGAAGTCATAATTTTCGGAATCATCCTAAAACTTTAAATACATTATGTCATGTAATAACCGGATGAACTAGCTCGCTAGACTACTGGGCTCTCACAAAGTGAGCGATCTAGGATCGAGAAGGGAAAAAAACCATGAATTTATGTTGTTTGTGATACTTTGAATTCTATTGCAATAGAGTTTAAGTTAATTGCATTAAAAACCATGAACTTTTAAGGGATTGTAAATTGATCATGACTTTTATGAAATTGCAAAAAAAATCATGACCTTTTATGTTAGTGTAACTCGCACCCCGTCGGGCAGTTGAAGTCTGCCCAATCGCTGACCTGGCGTTGACCTTTGTCACGTCAGCTTTAGTTTATTGCAAGAAAAATCAAACATTTACTTAAATTGCAATTTAATCCCAATCTTTGAGATTTTAGCAAAAAAACCATCAAATTTTTATTTTTATTTTTAAATTGTACGATCTAATAAAATTTTTATGTATTTATTTTTAAATTTAAATTCATAACTAAAGGTTATATTAAATATTTATTTTTATTTTATATTTTCATACTAAATGTTATACTATTAAATATTTATTTTATTACAAAGTCTTTTAATTTTTTTTATTAGTTTTTTACTACTTCCGCTGTCCCGTAGTTATCTTTTCTAGTACTGTAGATATTTAATTTAAATAAAAGTTATTTTTTAATTTTTTTTTTACTTTTAAGGGAATTGAAGTATTTTTAAAACAGTAAATAAAAATTTTATAATGTATAAAATATTTTAAAAATTAAAAGAATTTAAATATTTAGAGGTTGTATAATTTTTTTACTACTTAATAGATATAATTAATTTTATTCACTTAATTTTAGTAATAATATTTTATTCATATAATAATTTGTTTTAATTTAATAATTTTTGGTTTTAAATTTAAAAATAAAATATAAAATTTTTATTACATGGTTCAATTTAAAAATAAAAATAAAAATTTGATGGTCTTTTTTAAAAATTTTAAAGGTTGAGATTAAATTGCAATTTAAGTAAAGATTAGAGTTTTTCTTGCAATAAACTAAAAGCTAACGTAGCAAATGTCAATGCCACGTCAGTAGTCGGGCAGACTTCAGCTGCTCGACGGGTACAAATTGCACAATATGAAAGGTCATGATTTTTCTTGCAATTTCATAAAAATCGGGATTTATTCCAACAGTTTAGATGCTATATAATGTGTTGGATTGTATACTAAAAGTCTAGCTTTTTGTATGAACAATATTGTAACAATTAATTTGAAATGAGAATCATATGATCAAATGATTGCATCTTATAATTTATTTATATGTTCGATGCAATAGTCCACTTACTTTATACTGTAGATAATATGTTGTGCGACAACACGCGGAAGATCATATTATCGGTTTCCTTATAAAGTATAAACTGATGCTCACAACCGAGATAGACGGGGACTCTCTATCGGGATGGTTGTAGTGTGGTTTGGTATTAGCTTGTCTTGGCTATAGAATCACATTAGTGCACTTGGTGTATTGAGCAGGACCGCTTGAGATCGTTCGACTTATACTGACTTATAGGAGAACTTGATCTCAGTTATTATGGAAGTTCGTGCTCTTAATCCCTATACAATAATCTCGACACGTAGGGCAGTATGTATTTCTTTGATTCATCAATGGGTGAGATTTACATGTAATTAAATCAATAAACTCGGTGAGTTGGGAAGTAGTGCTATTTCTATGGTGTGCTGTTGATTGTAGAAGGAATCCATGTCCGTCATAGGTTGATGATGTCCCCTTGAGGAGCTCATAAGGATTATCATGTAAACCCTGCAGGTGAAATTTATTCCGACATGATAATGAGGTTGAGTGGTACTACTCTTGGATAAGATATTAATTAATTGAGTTGTCAGTAACTTAAATTAATTAATGGACATTGTATATCTTAAACATGGGGAGACTAACGGGCTCATAATAAGAAGGAGCCCAAAACGTAATTTTGGGATTGGTACGGTAGTGCAATAATAATATTTTAGTGGAATATATTATTATTATTGGACTTAAGTATAAGCTTTGGGCTAAGCTTGGATACTTAAGCCCAATGGAGGCCCAACCCAATTTCTCCTCCTGGTCCCTGCTGTAGCCCATGTATATAAGTCACCTCAGCTTATCTGGATCCCTAATCTAATCTAATTGATTATTCACGTGTGATGAGGGTTGAGAGCAGATTGAGGAGGTTTCATAGATCGTCGCCCACACGACGTCGAGATCGGACTTGGGACATACAGCAGAAGATCAAAAGGTAGTTTGCTGCTGCTGTCCGCGATCTTGCAAAATTTGTATAAATTTGTACAGTATTCAAAATTTGATGATCAATATACTGACGAAAAGCTGTCGAAGAGAGGATCGTCTGAACGCAAAGATCACTCAATTCCGATATTAGACGAGGAAGTTATGGCCATTCTCGTGGGACTGCACAGGCTGCCTGCGAGAATTAATCTTCATCAACATACCATGGTGAACGGTAATCGTTTCTATGATTTATTGCTTCCGCTGTGTTAGAAACGCATGGTATGCTAACGGTTCACGTTAACCAAATGATCGAACGCCAACAATTGGTATCAGAGCTTCAGTTTCGTGGTGAAGCGTGACACATTAGACTAGGGTTTATGTGGTTAATTTTTCGAAATTAGGATCGCATGTTTAGGGTTTTGGTTTTACTGCGCAAACCATGAATATCCCTATGTGAAATATACCCTATATCATATCTGTTCGTTGATGGTTGTGTGTGAGAGGATTCGACGAAAACTGTTCGTCAATTTCACATGGAAGGAAGAAATTGAGAGAAAATCCAGCGCAGTGATATTGCAGAGGCAATAACCAGAGTTTCAACCGTCGGATCAGGCTGAATTTTGGTCAGCAAGTTTGGATTTTGTGGATGTACATTCTGAACGGTGAAGATTGTATTTGGAGCTTTGCATTGTTAGGAATACGCCGAAAATAGAAGCAGTTTTTTGGGCGATTTTGTTCTGCGCAGTCGAGGGAAAAGAGCTGTTTCTCACAATCTAACCGTTGGATCGACCTGTAATTTGGACAGCATGTTCAAAACTCACAGGCGTAGATTTTGGATGGTGGAGATCGGATTCTCAGGATCCTAAACTTGCGAACCCTGAATGGCAGTTGGTGTAGTTTGATGTTGCGCGTTGGGCTGAACTTGGTTCCGTGCAAGTAGGCCCTTGGACGAGCGGATTTGCATCAGGTTCGATCGATGCTGCACCAGGTTCGAGCAGATTTTCATCAGGTTCGATTGGTCTGCATCAGGTTCGATCGATGCTGTACCAGGTTCGAGCAGATTTGCATCAGGTTCGATTGGTCTGCATCAGGTTCGATCGATGCTGCACTAGGTTCGAACGGATTTGCATCAGGTTCGATTGGTCTGCATCAAGTTCGATCGATGCTACACCAGGTTCGAGCGGATTTGCATCAGGTTCGATTGGTCTGCATCAGGTTCGATCGATGCTGCACCAGGTTCGAGCAGATTTGCATCAGGTTCGATTGGTCTGCATCAGGTTCGATCGATGCTGCACCAGGTTCGAACGGATTTGCATCAGGTTCAATTGGTCTGCATCAAGTTCGATCGATGCTGCACCAGGTTCGAGCGGATTTGCATCAGGTTCGATTGGTCTGTATCAGGTTCGATTAATGATGCACCAGGTTCGAGCGGATTCACATCAAGTTCGATTGGTCTGCATCATGTTTGATCGACTCTGCACCAGGTTCGAGCGGGTTTGCATCAAGTTCGACTAGTCTGCATCAGGTTCTGCGTGAGTCTTCACAATATGATCGGGCAGGATGCCAGAGTGGTGGAGCAAGCTGCGGGGAGGTCGATCCCCATCGCAGTTGTCCGCATTCGTGATTGGTGGCGAACAATCGAATTCGCTGTTATATAACTGTTATAATTGATTTATTAATTGATTATTGTTATATATGTATGCATGATTCTCTATGATTTATTGCCTTAAATAGAAGCATGCTAGATTGCGTATTATATTTGGTATATTATATGCATGTATGTTGGAGTGTTGATCAAGTCAACTTATTTTTGGCAATTTATTTCCTTATATATAACTGCTATAATTGTTTTATTGGTCAATTATTGTTATATATTTGGAAGTATGAGCATGCTAGGTTGCGTATTTTATTTTTAAATATTATATGCATGTAAAAACCCTCGGTGTTGAATAACTAAGTGGGAGAGGGGATTGATAAAAATTCCCGCGGCCTCCATTATTGGTTTGTTAGCAATGTGAATAAACGTGCGCGTCGGCATTAGAGCATTCCTCCCCATCGGATGAGTTTATTCATGGATTGCTGGGACAGACTTCTTTAAATAATTATGTTTGTAATGTGATGCATATGAACTTGCGCGTTGGCATAGACCTTCCTCCCTATCGGATGAGTTCATGTGCGGATCACTGTACAGACTTATAATTGATGACTGTAGGAAGTTATCCGAGCGCGTGTGTACTTCTCCATCTGTAAGGCACATAAGCTTGGGCCGCGGACTTGGAGTCAAATAATGGTGTACACTTAGGTGTAAATAATAAGTATCCTCCCCATCGGAGTCACTGCTTTTATTTGCATGGCTAAAGAGGAACCGACTATTAATTATTTTGTCATAAAGTTAGGTTGACAAATGAAATTAATGGGTAAAACCTTCTCTTGTAAATGTTCGGGTTTGTAAACGTCCACACTATCGTGGCTTGCAGACTCACGGTGCTTGAGATGTCGGTGAATTTTATTTTTATATTGTTTTGAGGGAATCAATATAAAATGATAAAATTCGAAGTTTTGATCAGTATATTTATTTGTGATTCTCTGATTTTCAAATGGTTTTATCTCACTTATTATTAACTAAAAGAAATTATATTTACTTGTCCAAATTAGATGATTAGAAAAGAATCTTGGTTTTGAATTTTACTGCTTAAGAAAATACATGTGTGTTCTCACAAAGGAAGTCTCATGATGCCTATTAAAGTCTCTAGTGAAGAGATGAGAGGTTCATAGAAATATGATGGTCTCATGTAACTCTTCGGATACTTGAGTAATTTAAAAGGCGGTAGGTCATGATTGAATTTGATGAATGAATTGGAAATACATGGAATAGAAGTTGAAGGGGAAACCTAAGTCAATTTTATTCTTCATAATTGCCTAGATGTTTTGAGTAAGTTTCTCATGAATTACAAGAGGTTGTATATGGTGGGAAACTTCTGACAAAACATGTGGTAAAGGAAATTCAATTTTATAAAAGGAGTGAACAAGGATAGAATCTTACTTACTAGTTGTTTAAACATGATTAGTGATGACATCTACTGACACGAAGTGTGTAGATACTGGAATCACTGAAAGTTCATTACTAAGTGAGGATAAGATTGTTATGACATGGGTAAAACTACAAGACTAGTGGCTATTGCAGTGGGAGTTGTTTATTTATCTTACGATATGAATAAATATTTGATTTTGTAAAATTGTCTTTACTTACGTTTTCATAGAAAGAATTTGATTTCGGTTTCTATGCATTAATAGATGGATACTCCATTTCATTTAAATGACATGGTCATAATAATGAAGGATAGAGTTGTAATCTGTTATGGTACGTTGATGGACAATTTGTATACTCTTAAATCATGTATATTCCACAGATGCAACAAATAGTAATTAATAATGCATCTTCTGATCTTAGTAAGAGAAAGTAACCTTTGGAGATGAACTAAACATGCATTTGGCGTCTAAGACTAGATCATTTTACTTGAGTAGGACTCAAAAGTTGATAGCAGATGGACCATAAGGTTTATCTGAAGTGGAAACTATCGGACTTACGAGTCTTACTTGGAAGTAAAAATGATTAATTACCTTTTCAAGGTAAAGGGGTGTAGAGCCAAAGATATATATGTTGGAATTGGTTCATTCTGATTCAAGCGGACCTAATATTATCTAGGCGAGAGGTGGTTATGAATAATCGAAGATTATTCTAGATACCGATATATTTATTTGATGCACTGCATGTCTAAATTCTTTGATTTATTCAAGAATTACAAGGTTGGTACAGTAAAGCATCATGGAAAATATATCAAATAATGATGATTTAATTGTCATTACGAGTACCTCTTAGGATAATTAGGAACTATTAATCAGAGGTTGAGATTAAATCTCAAGTGGTCTACACCGGGCATGCCCCAGCTGAATGGTGTGGTGGATAGAAGGAATAAGACTCTTATGGTAATGATTAGATAGATGATGAATTATTTGGAATTACTTAATTCATTTTATGGATAAGCCCTAGAAACAGTAATTCATTTGAATGTTTGTCTGTTTGTGGGATATGCTATAAAAATGAAGGTGATTTATTTAGTCTAAAAGATCGAAGGGTGATTGTTAACACAAACACTAGATTTTTGGAAAGGGACTATGTAATAAATCACAAACCCATGTATGAGTTGTTCTAAAGGTAGTGAGAAGAAAACACAAAGTATAAGTACCAAGTGTACAAGAGGATATACCACAAGGTAAACTGCAATGCGTGTCACGTCTGATACACAATTACATGTAGTGCCTTGTCGCAGTGGGAGGATTATTCGACAACCCGTGAGATACATATTTTGGGAAAGTCGTAAAACTTGATCCCTAGTAAACATGGTATTATCCCAGGGATACGACGTTGCACTATAAAATTAAAATGCGGAATCTTAGTAAGTGCAATGAATATTAAAATAGAATCGATGGATTTTAAATTAGGTCTGGATGCTTGTTGAACCGCTAAATGGCGTAAAAGCCATTGGAAGCGGGCATGCAAGAATAAAAGAGGATCATAGAATAAGGTGAAAACCTTGGAAGCAAGCTTGTTGCGAAAAGGTATACTCAGAAAGAAAGGGTTCGATTATGAGAAAACCTGTTCGCCGGTAGCTATGACTAAGTTGATCCGGACTCTTTTATTTGTTGCTACTCATATGAAATATGAGGGATAGCAAATAGATGTCGAGACAGCTTTCCTGATTGGAAGTCTTAAGGGAAACATCTATGTGAAGCAACCAGAGTGATTCATTGCAAAGAGCTAAGAGCATTGTGATAGTGAGCTTAAAAGTGTCCATTAATGGACTAAAATAAGCTTCAAGATCATGAAACATCCGTTTTGATGAGGTAATCCAGTGACATGGATCTAATCAATGATCGGATGAGTCTTGTGTATTGAAAAGAGTGATGGAAACGTGGTTGTATTTCTTGTACTATACGTAGATAGTATCTTGCTCATTGGAGACAATGAAAGAGTATTGTCGGGCGTATGGGTATGGTTGATAAAGCGGTATGAGATAAAGGACTTAAGAAGAGCAAAAATATCCTTTTGATCACGGTAATACGGATCATAAGAAAGGATGTTATGCTTATCTCAAGTTTCATATAATGATACGATCCTTACTCGTTTAGCATGTGAATTTATTTAAGTGAATGTGTCTTGTGACACAAAAGTAGATAAAGAAGATGAAAGCGGTTCCTTATGCTTCGGCAAATGAGGAAGCTTAATCTAAGGAATGCTATGCACGAGATTGGATATATGTTTTGCCGATGGCATGAACAGTGGGTATCAACGTAACCCGGAACAAGAATGATGAACTGTGGTAAGACATATACTTATGTACCTGAAAAGGACTAGAAACTATATGTGGGCTTACCGAACAGATTCACTGATTCTTATGGGTTACATAGATTCAGATTTTTCAAATCAGATAGGGACGATAGTAAATCTACCTCAAAGGTTATGCGTTTAATTTTAGGAAGTTGAGTCATAATGTGGAGGAGTGTTATATAGAAATATATTTCAGACTCCGGACTCCATCATGGAAAGATGATAAATTGGAGCCTATGAGGCAGCCAAAGTATCTGTATGACTCTAGAAACTTCAAGATGGACTTCGAAGTGTTTCTAAGTTTGCCCAAGGATATCATAATTTATATTGATGATATTGGTGCAGTTGCAAACTTGAAGGAATCACGAGCCCATAAGGCAATTAAACACATGGAGTGCAAGTACCACCTATTACGAGAAATCGTATGATGAGGGGAAGGTTGTTGTCGCCTAGATTGCATCGGATGATGACCTAGTAAATCCATTTACAAGGACCTTAAGGCGAGAGCTTTTGATGGTCGTGTAGTGGGAGTGGAAATCAGATGTATGGCAGAAGACATGACAGCATAGTCTTTTAGTATAAGTGGGAGATTGTTGGATTGTATACTAAAAGTCTAGTTTTTTGTATGAACAATATTGTAACAATTAATTTGAAATGAGAATCATATGATCAAATGATTGCATCTTATAATTTATTTATATGTTCGATGCAATAGTCCACTTACTTTATACTGTAGATAATATGTTGTGCGACAACACGCGGAAGATCATATTATCGATTTTCTTATAAAGTATAAACTGATGCTCACAACCGAGATAGACGGGGACTCTCTATCGGGATGGTTGTAGTGTGGTTTGGTATTAGCTTGTCTTGGCTATAGAATCACATTAGTGCACTTGGTGTATTGAGCAGGACCGCTTGAGATCGTTCGACTTATACTAGCTTATAGGAGAACTTGATCTCAGTTATTATGGAAGTTCGTGCTCTTAATCCCTATACAATAACCTCGACACGTAGGGCAGTATGTATTTCTTTGATTCATCAACGGGTGAGATTTACATGTAATTAAATCAATAAACTCGGTGAGTTGGGAAGTAGTGCTATTTCTATGGTGTGCTGTTGATTGTAGAAGGAATCCATGTCCGTCATAGGTTGATGATGTCCCCTTGAGGAGCTCATAAGGATTATCATGTAAACCCTGCAGGTGGAATTTATTCCGACATGATAATGAGGTTGAGTGGTACTACTCTTGGATAAGATATTAATTAATTGAGTTGTCAGTAACTTAAATTAATTAATGGACATTGTATATCTTAAACATGGGGAGACTAACGGACTCATAATAAGAAGGAGCCCAAAACGTAATTTTGGGATTGGTACGGTAGTGCAATAATAATATTTTAGTGGAATATATTATTATTATTGGACTTAAGTATAAGCTTTGGGCTAAGCTTGGATACTTAAGCCCAATGGAGGCCCAACCCAATTTCTCCTCCTGGTCCCTGCTGTAGCCCATGTATATAAGTCATCTCAGTTTATCTGGATCCCTAATCTAATCTAATTGATTATTCACGTGTGATGAGGGTTGAGAGCAGATTGAGGAGGTCTCGTAGATCGTCGCCCACACGACGTCGAGATCGGACTTGGGACATACAGCAGAAGATCAGAAGGTAGTTTGCTGCTGCTGTCTGCGACCTTGCGAAATTTGTATAAATTCGTACAGTACTCAGAATTTGATGATCAATATACTGACGGAAAGCTGTCGAAGAGAGGATCGTCTGAACGCAAAGATCACTCAATTCCGATATTAGACGAGGAAGTTATGGCCATTCTAGTGGGACTGCGCAGGCTGCCTGCGAGAATTAATCTTCATCAACATAACGGTAATCGTTTCTATGATTTATTGCTTCCGCTGTGTTAGAAACGCATGGTATGCTAACGGTTCACGTTAACCAAACGATCGAACGTCAACATAATGATCTTCATCTTGTGTAATGATATAAAAAAAAATCAACAATTAAATATAAATTACTCATTTAAAAATTACTTTAATCTTAATTAGTTAATTTTATTTATTTTGTCACCTAAATGGACGTAGGCGAAAAAAATATTAATTTATGAATATTTAAATAATCTTTTTTAGTTATATAAATGTACTCTCTCCATCCATAGTTGATGTGTCTATTTACTTTTTACACGTGAATTAAGAAATATTATTATTTTATGTGTGGTAGGTAGTTGTATTAATGAGGAATGTGTGTCCCATAATTTAATTGTATTAGTGATGTGTGTGATCCCATATGTGATATGTCTAAAAAGAAAAATTGACACATTAAGAGTTGACGGCCCAAAATAACAAAATTGACAACGGAGGGAGTATTTTATATCTACATCAATACTTTCAAATTTAAAAAGTTTATGAAACATAAAGTTGGAATATGAATAATATAAATATTTTATAAAAAATTAAATTTTTTTTCAAGATATAAAGATACACGTTTTATACTAAAGTGTACTGTAAATAGTATAAATGTTTGATTTTTTTCGTAAATAAAGGGTACACGTTCTTATATTGAAGGGTATATCAATGGTATAGCATTTAATACTGAGTGTAAGTGTTGTGTGACGTGAGACCATTTTATATTTTTAATTAATTATCACTTTTGCTATAATATATTATTAATTTCTCTATAAAAATGTTATTACTTTTCATTTAAACTACTCCCTCCGCCCACATAAGTTGTGACATTTTCCTTTTTGGGTTGTCCCACAGAAATTGCTACATTTCATTTTCAAGCATGTGGGACCCACACAGATATTAATATATGCACATGGGTCCACACACTCAACACACACCACTAATACACATATTCATTACAATATTATATTTATTAATCTTCGTGCAAAAAAATATATTACAACTTTAGTGGGATGGATGTTTTTTATTAATTAAGTGTCACTTTTCATTATAAAAATTATTATTTTTTATCCGTCACAGATAAATTTTTATATGCGACGATTTTACAAAAATCTTTTCCTAATAATATTAAAGGGCATAATTTTCAGAAAATGTGGGATCACATTATCCAAAGATCACGCTAGTTTTATCCTTAAATAAATCGTAATAATAAATCATTATAAGTATGAAATAATGAGTGTGAATTTTATGAACAATAAAATAAAATATTATTCGAAAAATATTATTAAACCCATTTCTAGCCGTAAAATAAACGATGAAAAAAGTAGTATTACACGTAGAACGAATCTTAGTCTCTCTCTCATTTATTTTTTATTATTTTTTATTTTTTTTGCGTAAATGATACTATGAGTATTTTGTGTATTTTTACGGAGTTTATCAAAATTTATATTTTATGTATTAAATTAAAAAATAATGAATATTTCAAATATCTATACATATATAAAAACAAACCTAAAATTCAACTTTTTTTTTCAATTTTACTCTATTTAAAAATAGGCTAATTATACTGTGCTTCAGGGTATACCCTGAGATAGGATGCACCCACTTTAAAAAATATATATAAATATAAATAAAACATATACAATTATGAACAAAATTTATACAATTTAATTGTTAGTGTTTTAATGAAAAATTGAGTGTAAAAAAATATATAATTATTAAAAAATATGTATACACTATTGAATAAAAGTTATACACATATGAATGTTAGTTTATTTTAATGAAAATTTTATTGTGAAAAAAGTATACAATTACTAAAAAACACGTATACAAAATAGAATAATATGTATACAAAATAGAATAAAAAGTTATATACATATGGGTGCACCTTGCACCCGGGTGCCCCTAATATCAACTCTTAAAAATAATTCAATTTTAATCTTAACCGTCGAATTAATACTTTTGATTTCAATCATAAAATTTTATTATACTAATAATGGATGTTATTATTTAATTTTCTCTTTTTTATTTTATAATTTAAATTTTACTTTTTTATTTTACAATTTAAATTTGATAAATATAAAAGGTATTTTTAGCATATTTGATTAATTTTATTCAATATATGCCTAATTTCAATTAATATATCAACTATGGCAAAAACTCCTGTGCACCCGGACGCACGGACCACATTCCGTGCACCTTTAAAATTTTGTATTAAATTGTATACCCTTTAGTATACAGATGTGTACCCTTTATTTTCTAAAGAAAATTATTGTGTATATTTGGGCGCATGGACAACATTCCGTGCGCCTTTAGAATTTTGTGTTAAATTGTATACCCTTTATTATAAAAATGTGTACCCTTTATTTTCTAAAGAAAAAAATATATTAATGAAAAGTATATACCCTTTAGAACAAAATGGTGTACCTTTATTAATTAAAGTGTATACGCTTTACCCTTACTCATAATACTAACTTTTTAAAGGTGCATGGAATATGTTCCAGTGCGCCCGGGCGCACGCAAGCCTCACTCATCAACTATACTTATACTTTTATTTTTAATTTTTTTTCAATTTTATTATTTTATTAATAAATAATTCAATTTTCATATTGATCCTCCAATTAATACTTTTGATTTTAATCATAATAAAATTTAATTATACTAATAATAGATTTTATTATTTAAATTTTACCTTTTTATTTTACAATATATATTTAGTATATATGTGAGATATTTTTGACATATTTGACTAATTTTTATTTTTAGTCAATATATACTTAATCTATATATAATATATATACATACATATATGAAAACTTGAATTTCTATTTTTATTTCAAATTTTCTCAATCTTTCAATTTTAGTAAATTTAGTAATCATTCAATTTTAATCTTAACAATCCATTTTATACTTTTGATCTTATGGATATTATTTATGCTAATACTAAATTATTAATTATTTTTTAATTAACAATTTAAAATTAGTAAATAATGAAAAAATATTATTGCATATATTATACTAATTGTCGATCAATATACTAATTTTAAATATAATTTTAACCAACAATTATATAAGAAAAAATTTATTCATTAGAACCAGTAAAAGAGATAAATTCAAATACAATTAACAAATAATTCAATAATAAAATTGTAAATAATTACTCCCCCCGTCCCGGAGAAGTTGGTATAATTTTTTTGGGCACGGAGATTAAGGAGTATAATAATTTAATGTAAAGTGAAATAAAGTGAAGTGAGAGAAATAATATTTAATATGTAGTGGGTAGTTGTATTAAAGGTGATATGTGGGGCCATGAGAATAGATTAATTATTTTTGTGTTGGTCCCATCTATTAAAAAGAAAATGTGTAATTTTAGTGAGATAAACCAAAAAGGAAAGTGTGTCAACTTCTATGGAACCGAGGGAGTAATAAATAACTCCATAATATTTATTTGGGTTTAAGTAAGAATTATAAAATTAAATCTAAAATTAGATAAATTCATTGAATCCAACCAATAATCTAAAACATAATAAACAAATAATTTTATAATAAAAATTTTCCTGCACAACGGAATTACTAGTTTTTTTTAATAAAAAAAAATCTAATATCCTGTTTATATAGGCTATAGCCCAAGTAGACACGTAGTCGACCCGCTTTCGGACCGTGTTCGGCCCGGCTCCCACACCACTTCGTTTCTCTTTCTTCAAAATACCAAGAAGTTGGGAACTCTCTTATTTATTCAACCGTAGTCGCCTATTGAACAACAACACTCTGGAACTAATCTCAGAAATTGTTCACCAATATGTGGAGAAATTCAGCTAACAATCTGTTGATACGTGCGTTCAGATTGACGCCTGTTGGATCCGCCCGGCCCGTACCCGTTTCATTTTCCGCTAACCGTTGCTACGGATTCCTGGGCTCGTATTTTAATCGGCACTGCAGCAGCGCCGCCGGATATGTCGGCGGCGGCACCGAGAACGTTATGACGTATGCGGAGGCTAAGAGATTGATGAGACTAGTGAATGTGGAGTCGCTCAAGGATAAGCTAGGAATGGAGGAGAAGGAGGTGATCTCCTACGACGAGCTCTTGAAATCCTGTGAGAGCATCGGCGTCGCTAAGTCGAAGGCGGAGGCCGCCGCCTTCGCCAGAGTTCTCGATGAAGCCGGCGTCGTTTTGCTCTTCCGAGATAAAGTGTATCTCCACCCTGATAAGGTTTGTATTCTCAAAGACTGTTGTATTTGTGGGTGGGTGAATTGATTTGAGATTTTCTAGGGTAAGATTAAAGTGTTGATATCGTGATTTTTTAATGCGGGTTTATTAAAGGGGAAAGTTAATCAGATTGAACCCACATGCCCTAAGCTTATGTGACATGTGACAGAAATAGTGACTAATCATAAGATCTAAGAATAGAATTTGTTTGAAACTTCTTGGGAGTATGATTTTTTGCCTTGTCTATTTTGAGATACTTTTGATTGATATGTATGATCAATGAGTTCATCTCAAGTTCAGCCAATATTTAGAACTAAAAAATGGGCGATAAAGAAGAATTCATTGAGCTCCAGAGAGATAGAAGATAGAATATGATTCAGTGTTGCTGAAACCTTTTTGTTAAAGATTGATACCTTGAAGAGGACTTATTAGATTCTTGATAGGTTGTTTACTCAGCATCTTGAGCCAACTGATCTCAATGCACTTTCGTTGAAGAATCGTAAGATAAGCATACTAGCCTACGAAGGTACCCTGTGTTGAAATGAAAAGCTTAAGCTCGTAGAGATGTGTATCATTTAATATTTAACCAATCGCTCTAGCTCGCACTTTAATAATTGAGAGCGGTGCGATTAAACTCCTGAACTTTAATTAGACTATGGCTCATTTATGTTAGATGAGATAGTTATTTGATCCTATAGCATTATCTTTGTAAAACAGTGTTATAATTTGTGCATGAGAAGAGTAGTGCCCTTCTATTCTACTGGATACTTTAGAATATCTCATAGCTTTGAAAATTGCTGAGAACTTTCCGTTAATGATTCTGAAGTTCTTGGACTCAATGACTGGATATGATTTCAAGATTATTAGATAATTTCACTTTACACAACTGAGAATATTGCTGAACATCCTTTGATGACTCATTCTTCAGGTTGTTGATTTGGTTCGGAAGGCAGTACCACTTGCACTCTTACCAGAAGACGACCCAACCAAAGAGGAGCTCGCGAAGCTGCAGGAGCAGAAGGATGAAATCGATATGCTGGCGCACAAGCAAGTGCGTCGCGTATTGTGGACTGGATTGGGGCTTGCTGTTGTCCAAGTCGGACTCTTCTTTCGTCTGACATTCTGGGAATTCTCTTGGGACGTGATGGAGCCGATTGCATTCTTCACAACCACAACTGGGATAGTCATAGGCTACGCCTACTTCTTGGTCACTTCAAGAGACCCAACCTATCAAGACCTGCTCAAGAGGCTCTTCCTCTCGAGGCAAAGGAAGCTTATTAAGAAGTATAATTTTGACATTCAGAGATTCATGGAGTTGCAGACAAAGTGCAAACATGATTCGTGTGCATCCATCAAAAGGCGAACGGGGGTCGATTTGAAACCGGAGGATCTCATACATGATCATCGATGATATCGAATCATCCACCTGCTTCAACTTTGATCTTTGACATAAATCTATATCCTAATCCATTATAAAAGCTTCATCTAGGGAATTCATTAAGTTGGCTCAGCCAACTATGGAATAGAGGTTAAGAATTTTTGTACATTTTTCCTCTATTCTAAGAAACAGAGCTGACCCTGTAATTTTTGCTGAAGCTTCTAACCATTTTGATGTCATATTTGATTTCATAACACACTGCAAACTTTTTTATTGTTCACTTGGTTGGATTTTTCCATTTGCTTCTTTAATGATTTGAGGATATAAAGGGAAGCTAAATCTAATCGGTATTTGGGGTATTGATTTTGTGTATAGAGGTTTTCTTATTTTAAATTACTAAGTATTAATTAAAAAAATTGTTCGATGAATGTTTGAGAAAAATGAAAGTTATTTGGAAAAATAGTGTTGGAAAATGAAATTAAAAAATCAAATAAATGAAAAATCCTATAAGCAACCGCATCTGATTTTGCCATGCCACAACCCACTGGCCACTAGTGTTCTAGTTTGACTATCAAAGAAAGTGTCTGTTTGAGAAAGATTCAGCGGTCAAATTTATACTATCAAAATACTAATAAATTCAATTAATATTCAATAAAATTAACTAACCTACACCTAATAAATTTAGTATTCATTTAAAATTTCGCTAAAGACTTGTGCGAGCCCATACACGAGAAATCACGCCAGGAGGTGATAATTTTTTTTAAAAAGTAATAATAAACTAATGAAAAGTGATAATATTATTTTATTAATAATTTATAATATATAAATAAAAAATGATACTAATATTTTATAATAAAAATGATAATATTTTATAGCGAAAGTGATAGCTATTTTTAAAAGTAAAAAATTGTCTTGCGTGAGATAGTCTTAATACCTACCCTAAAATTTATCAATATATACATAAAAATATTAGTATTAAAAAAATAAAGTAAAAACTGAGACCGTCTCACATAAGGGTTTATGTGAGACGAATAAAAAGTAATAATCTTTATAATAAAAAGTAACACTCAATTGATGAAAAATAATAATGTTATTTCATGAATAATTTACCATATAAATAAAAAATATAACATTTTATAATGAAATTAATAATTAATTTAAAATGTGTAAAATAATTTCACGGAAACCTTACCTATTTCAAAGAAGTTTTTACTCTTTCAATGTTGGTCTATCTCACAAAAAAATTCACTTCTAAAAGAAGTATAAAAAAAATTAAAATAACAATCCTCTTACCCACACTTTATTTTACAAGAGAAAAAAAAAAACCATTCCTATCTAAGAAAAAAAAAACCATTCCTATCTAACCTATCTAAAATATTTTATTATTTACTTTTTTTTTTTAAAATATCATAATACTTTTGTAGTTACACCTTAATCTCCATGCCAAAAGTTTCACAAATTTAAATTATACGACAGATAATGATTAATTTTTTTATGTAGGAATTAATATTGATTTTCTCATACATATCAATTCATGCTATTTATGAGAATATCCGCCCAGGGCATAACTCAAATGGTAGAGGGGAGGGTGGAAAGACCTTCCAGCTGAGCTTGGTTGCTGCAGAGTGGGGGTTCGAATCCTGCCTTTGGAAGCCCTCCCTATAAGCCACTTGAGGCACATCCTGCGATTTACCTCCTCCACTAATCCCCAGGGCAGGGGCGGTGGGGCCCAGGGTATACCATTATGAGAACATCCACAATTATTACCCTCCTACCCCTTTTGACAAAAGAAGAAGATTTCATTAATGGGGTTAGAAGCAGCCTGCACTAGAAGCCTACTCCATGCAGGCTACTCCAACTCTGAAGTAAATGGATGCCCTCCTAAGAATTTATTTGTATCAATTTTCTTATGATTTAATAATTAGTAGTTTGTTAACGTTACATTTCTAATTTCTAAAGTCAATAAAATTTTTCTCACTCGTCAATTAAAAAACAAAAACAAAAAATCTTGAAAACTAGTTAAATAAATAAATAAAATATATATATTTAATTACGCTTTTTATTTTTGGGTTATTTTGCAAAAACACCCGCATGTCGAACAGTTATTGTTTGTACCACCTCCTCCACTTCATTTCATTTACCCAGATTCGTGATTATTTATATTTAATTAGGTGCATTGAAAATTGATATAAAAGTTTATCAATCTATATAATATAGAAAATTTATTTTCGAAAAAGTGACGAGCATTTTCAAATCATTGAAAGACACGGGAGTTTTGAGGAATTATTAAGTCTGAATAATGAAATATTCATTGAAAGAGTTGTAACTTGTAAGTTGAAACCATTCCAACACCTGGAGTTGAGAAGCAACTCTGGAATATCCAGAGAAACGAAAGTCGCTCTCAACGAATCGTCGAGATACATGGACGTGTTCCCACAAATGAAAACCATAAATAAACTCACTCTGTTTCATCGCTTAAGTCTTTTTATCTCAAACCATTATACATCAGAAAGATTATAATCTAACTAAGAGAACACTACTATATGTAATGTAGGTTAGGAAAAGTATGAACTGTGTTACAAAAACTGAATATGATATCAAATGGTTGGAGTGGGTTTAGGGAAACTGTGGATAGGAGAATTTTTCTTACAGGAAAATCTTTCTGTATTCGTCTGCCTCTTCAGTCATCTCTTCCATGCTTCTATCCTTCCTCTCTTTATCAAGATCAAGTTTCTGCTTCAGTTCCTTCTCCTTCTCATCTATCTGTTCAAATATTAGTTGCAGAAGAAAAAAACTAAATAACTAAAACTGGATAAAGCTATAGGCTAGACTGTCTTACAGCATCATAGATCTCGTCATTTTTCTCAAAATCACCACCTTTCCGCGGAAGTATGTGAATGTGAACATGAGGAACGGTCTGTCCAGCCTGTGGCCCATCCTAAGGTGACAAACAAACGTCCAGAAGTAAGGACTTAAAAGGAACTAGACTACCAAGTGTTGTTCATATTAGTTTTTTTTTCCAGCTTCCAAAATTTAGTCTAAGCGTTCTAGCTTGGTATCAATTCTACTGGTGCATATTTTTGATTATTCAGATCTTTGTCCATGAATGAGGATTAAACAAGAAAAAAAAAAACGATAATTACATTCGATAGATTTCCAAAACGCTGAGTTTTTTAACTGGGGATTTAATCACAGTCAAAGTGAAGCCACACACGCTCAGCTAGAAACAGGGCACTGGCGAAATGTTAGGTTGATATGTTTAAACTCCACATCTTTTGGAAGGCAAATTCTCAGTTGATTATATGTTCATTTGCAAGAATGGAATAATTTAAGCTGCCATATCTAACATTGTATTGTGTTAAGGGAGCTCAAGATGTAAAAGAAAAAGGGACCTGCAATAGGAGCATGAACTATATTCAATATCATATATACAGTAAATTGAAAATCAAAAGAAAGCAAAGAAATGGAATCAGTATGAAAAAAAAAGGTAAAGATTGAGTCTAATGCAGTTCTTTGTCTTACTTGGATTGCAAATGTTAGTGAAGATGCCTTATGATATGACTCGAGCTGGCGTCCGATCTTTTGAGCCGTAAGCCACAGATCACTAGTTTCATCAGAAGTAAGATCAACGAAGCGCTGTACATCACGCCTCGGGCAGACAAGCACATGTGTCTTGTGTTAAGTTAACAAAATAAGATAATTTGAATGTAAAGGGCACCAATTGGCAATGTTCCTTCTTCTCTATTGTCATGGGTGCTATTGAAGGAAAACAGTGCATATATTCAAGCAAATCATTAACTCCACTTATATATTTTTCAATCGTATATTATAAACTATTAAAAAACATTTTTTCCTTATTTAAATATGAAAATTTCATTGCAACACAGTCACTTCTTCTGCATAAACTAGGAAGTTTCTTGATAACGAGGGTTATTCGCCAAATCAAAACCTACAAGATCTCACAAATAAGCAGCCCGTGAACTCATTTAAGTCCAAGGACGTTCACGCAATTGCTTCCAGATATTTAAAGTTAGCATGCAAAACTTTTTCAAATAACTATATTTGATGCCTAACCAAAGAATGCCAATTGATCTACATTGCCATCAAATGCCGACAGAGGAAAGGATATGACCTGCAGGAAAAAAAGAAGCAGACACAGGCTATGATCAATAAAACAGCAATTAAGGAGATACAAAACATGAAGTTTTAACAAATCTGATTACAGTAAATTTAAACTATTCAAATTAACTACTGATTTTGTATCACATCACCAACTACGTATACAGGAGTCAATAAGATGAATACTGAATGACACCACCAAGATACCAAGATTAAGATGAATAACTAAAATTTTCAACAAAAAATTATAATTAGGTTTCCTGATTGATCAGAAAAGTAGCATCACATGTTCAAAAAGAGAATAACCACGTATCAGTAATCAGACACACTCACTGAAAATCTTCACTAGATAACACATAAAAAAAATGGGATCGAAGATGCATACCGGGAAGAAGAGGGCGTAGATTAACCATCGCGTACGAGAATTGAGTAGAATAGAACACTTCTTTAGGGTTGATTTTGTACGGACCAAATGTATAACTCTCAGAGTCCATCTGAACCTAGAATTTCAATTGAAAATTAATGACAAAAAAGGAATTCATAGTAGGCACAATCGTTCTAGCTTTCAACGTATCGACGTAATTAATAAGGGGTAAACTTAGAGAAGATGAAAAAAACTTGCCTTACAAGTGCGGTGGCTAAAGGAGGAGGAGCTTCTCGGCGGAGGAAAAGCCGGCGAGAGCGACGGAGAATAATGGCAGTGGAAGATAGAGGGCGTGGTGGAATGAAGGTGAAGAAATGAGGAGAGAGAACAACGGGAGGAAAGGAAAGGCGGAAACTTTAACATTAGTGAAGAACAGAAGGTGGCGCGTGGTGGTCTTTCTCGAAAGCGTACGTATAAACCCACTTATGCGTCCATGAACCAAAGTCGTGCATCAACAACACTTCAATAAGAATTAGGGCCAATTAGCAAAAAAATCTTTGCCAACAATGAGATAACTTGCGATCAATTTTAATCAAATTTGAAATTTTAAATTAAAATACTCCTATCGATTTTACCGATAGAACATCAAGACCAACGCGGATCGATCGGTTCGTCTGTGGATCGACATCTGTACCAACGCATATCGATGGGAGACTGACAGCTACAGACACCCGGATCGACTTACATCGGGGTCGGCTCATCGGTGGAGGATCGATAGCCACTGACACCCAGACCGGCGCATGTCGGTTGACAAAATAAAATAGATGTATTTTAAATAATTTAATTAGAGAAAATGAATAAAATATTTCACATTATTAATTTAATTGTTATTACTTTTTTAATTTAGAAAGCAAATGCAGAGATAAGGAGCATGATTACAGAAGCGGGATAGTGATAAGGTTGTTCGTTCATTCCATTTCCCTCTTGTATTCTTCCTCCACTTCTCTATCTTCTCCGCTCCATTCTTACAACTAATTCAAGATTGAATCTTCTCAGCCATGTTAGCTTCTACTGCATTAAATCTCGGCTCTCTGGGCACCCATTTGCTCAATTCTCCCTCCCACAATCCCATCAAACCTTTTCTTCCTCCCACAACCAAGAATCTCTTCAAATCCTCAAAGCCCACCACCCCCACTTTCTTGAAACCCACCACTTCCTTCAAAACAGCAGTGGCTGCGGTTGATTCCTCTGATCCCACTGCAAAGGTGCGTAAACCCCACTCAATTTTCAGTTCCTGTTGAGTCTGATGTGTTAATCCCAATTGTGTTTGAAAGAACAGGAAGGAGAAGAAGAAGGTGGGAGGAAGAGGTACCATTTTGTTGTTGCTAATGCCAAGTTCATGTTGGATGAAGAGGAGCATTTCCAGGAGCTGATGGCCGAACGCCTTCGAAATTATGAGGAACGCAGTAAAGAGCAAGATTTCTGGCTTGTAATCGAACCCAATTTCTTAGATAAGTTCCCTGCCATTACTAAGAGACTCAAGAGACCTGCTGTTGCTCTTGTTTCCACTAATGGCACTTGGATCACGTATGAATTTACACATTTCTTGCTCTTATATTTGTTTCCTCTACATAATCTGTTGCACATAGCTTAGACAAGCATTTTATCTCCTATGTTGTTTGAAATGTCTCTTGTTGCTTTGATTTTACTGAGAATGTGGTGTTTTCTTTAGCCTTAAGTAGCCTAGATGGAGTCTAATCGAACACGTTCATCTTGTTTTTGTATACGTTTGTAGATTCATGAAGTTAAGTATGAATCTACAAATTCCTTGCTCTTATATTTGTTGGCTCTACATAATCTGTTGCACACAGCTTAGACAAGCATTTTATCTCCTATGTTGTCTGAAATGTCTCTTGTTGCTTTGCTTCTACTAGAATGTGGTGTTTTCTTTAGCCTTGGGTAGCCTAGATGGGGTCTAATCGAACACGCTCTTCGTGTTTTTTGTATATGTTTGTAGATTCATGAAGTTAAGACTGGACAGAGTTCTGCAAGAGAGCTTTGAAGCTGATAGTCTGGATGAAGCTTTGGCTTTCACTCCTGTTGATCTCGAGTTTGAAAAGCCAGAGAAATGGACTGCTCCTTATCCCAAGTATAAATTTGGGTGGTGGGAGCCTTTCCTTCCCCCCAAAACGTCCAAGGTATGAAGAGTGCAACTTTTCGAATTTTTGTAACTTCGCGGACTTCGTAGCTTATTTGTGTTAGTTTAAGAGAAAGTAATATGATATTTAGATTCATTTATAGGGATGCTGAGTTAAATGCATGTCTTGAGATAAGTGAGACTGTTCTTCCCTACTGTAATGCTGTTCAGTTATTCTTGAAGAGTTGGTTGTTTATAAGAATGTGTTTTCACTTAGTATCATGCTTGAAATAAAGATTGCATTTTGAATAGCACTACATGATCAATTATGTATGTGATCTCAAGTGGTAAACCAGAAATGTGTTTACTTTGTGACTAATATAACTCTGTAGAGTTAGCAGAAATAGATGTTGACTACATTGTAGTCATGTCCATTGCTCAGGTTCTCCTATGATATCGGTAATAAATAAATAATAATACAATGACCACAGTGGAGGAAATGTCAACATTTAAAGTAATTATAAACTGAGTTGAAGGCTTGAAGCAAGAAAGTTAATTGATCAGAATTGCAATTATGTAACAAATTTAGAGTTGTTTGTAGCACAGCCAATATCCCTTAAGATGTAAAGACAGATATCTAGTCCTAAAGCATACTTAGGTTTTTGATCTTCATCAGTGTTGCTTATTGTCTGAAATGAACGGAACTTTTGGTAGTTTCTGAAGAACCTTTTCATCCAGTTTGCTGTATTGTCTCACAAGTTTGGCCTTTGTCTTCAGAGCATAAGAATCCACCTGATCTTCGTGTTTCTCGTACAATGGGGGCATTGTCAGTATCACCACAAAAACTGTCAACCAGAAAACCATTGTAATTTCATTAGTCTTCCTATAAGATCCCATTGATGTTGCATGCAAAACTTATTTTTGGCTTTCTTTAGTTTTCTATTTTCCTCCTCGTAGATGTAGATTATATTGTTGCTAAACTGTACATGGTTGGACTGCTTAGTTCCTGCAAGTTTTAAACTGAAACGAGGTAGGCTAAAAGAACACTTACTGATGTACACAAGGGTCAAGAAGTCGAACCAGCTGCCAACAACAGAGACAAACCACAGGGCGAAAATTGCCTGCAAGAATATTACATTGAACTTAGTATGAGAAAATTCCTAGTCATTTAACTATTAAGGGATGAAAGAAATGGGATATAGTCACATTTTCATAAATATATAGCCATTTTTGTGCATTAAAACTTGAAAAGACTAATGCCCTTTCTGTCTTCATGCATCCAAGACCTGCACAAGCTCGAGTTAGTGTCTCTCTCGAGCTTGTGGATGCTCTGGAACACATGGGGAAATATAGAACTTTGTCATCTTTAGTTTTTTTATCCGTAAAAAAGGCTATGTTACTTTTTATCCGCCGTTTGCATGAAAATAGTCGTAGGGCTATATAGAGACTTACAGATAGAAACTTCTTTACATCCTTTCCTGTAGCCACCATCCAGATAATACTGATACCCATGTTGCATTTTTCTCTAAGTAAAAGGGCAAATTTCAGGCACATTTCCTCTGGCAACTGAATCACAGGGAAGGTTAGAGGTGACCTGTTTAGTGAAACAAATACTCAAATTTTTAGAAACAAGTAGAGTCGTGGTATAAGTTAGTTGCTGTCATATGATCGACAGCCTGAAGTTACGATACTGACTTGTGAATATAGAAAGAGATGTTCGACCACAAGAACATAGTTGCCAAGGATAGGATAAGAAAATGGCAAATGAAAGGAATTAGGCGATAACCGATCCACTCGAAGAGGAGCCAAATCACTGTTGAACCGGCTAACAATGCTGCAGATATCTGCTTGTTTCGCCATAAAATCACATCCGCAGCTGAGAATTAAGTGTTGGATGATTAGAGATACAAAAAGCAGTATCTGATTCTGATGAAGTAGATAATATATTTCAAATAGCCCTTTCTAAGAACACCTAGCTATTTCACTCCTTCAGGCTTAGTCTTGCTTATAAATGTATGTATATATATGCCACTTAAGTATATTCATTTGGTACACACACACGCACACGCACACGGATGGGTAAATGATTAGCCTTGAAAGCTGCGTGTATTTCATTGTACATACGTCTTTCTACATTCTTTCGTATGTTCGTGTACACTATCTTCACTCTTGCTTAGGCGTAAACAAGCACACGTATGCATAGTGCCTGATACATCCGTATACATGCATACATACGCATGAAGTTTCTCTTTCTTTGTAGATTCATTTACACATGCATGGAATTGTAAAAATGTGTAAGATGAAAACATACGTTTGCCACCACCAAGGGCGGTGTGCACCGGCTTCTGTCGGCCGAATAGATGAACTTTTTCTTGACGTTCATCTTCATTATGTGACCTTTCCTCTGATGAATCAGAGCTCTGATCTTGATCCATCTTCACTATTTCTACATACAAGAATTGATCACAATTTGATATACATACATGATACATACATAGAACATGCATGAGATCTGTAATGTTCAATTCCAAACACATGGGAATACATGATTACATATATCATGTTTAATAAATTAACGAGAAAGATTCATGTTCACATACTTCTATTGGATTTGATCAAAAAGGGTGAATTGGTGAGAATTACTTGTGAAATTTCTTGATATGATAGAGATCTGAGAAGCCTTCTGATTTTTAGTTTTTTGTTTTGCAAGTGCTTTTGTATGCAATGGTATTACTGAAAAAATTCAAAGATCTAACTTACTTGTCTATATTAGTATATTGCATTACTATTTATAGAACCTAACGTTTGCACGGGATTACTGAATCTCTGTCTATCATATTGAAAAGTTTTATCAGATTGATAAGAAGTAATAATATTTTAATAAGAAAAACTGAAAAATGTTTCAAATAGTAGTTGATTTTGAAAAATGTCGCCAACATAATGTTTTTGAAAAAATGCCACTCTTCATTGCACATATATTAGAAAATAAAGAATGTGTATGATCGTACGTATAGTCGTGTGTAATGTCGTATGGAAAAATTGTATATGAAGTCAAAAACGCAATTGCAAATATGGTCGCAGAAGATGTGGCATGTAAAAATTGCGTATTGAGCCATAAGTGTAGTTGCATGAGGTGTCGCATAAAAATTATGTATGTAATCGCTGATGTAAACACAAACATAGTTAAAAAATGGGTTGCAAACTATGGTTATTTATGTAATAAAAATAAAGGGTTTTATAACCTGAAAAATAAATAAACTATCAATTTGGAGCTTAAATTATTTTTTCTATTAAGAGCTTGAAATAAGAATAACTATGAATTCAGGACCTGAATTTATCAAATATTATCTATTATTTTATCAATTTAGGGCCTAAATTCAGGCCAAGTTGATAGTTTTACATATTTCAGGCCCCCAATTGATAGAATAAATAAATTAAGCCCCAACTTTTTAGTTTATCTATTTTTCAGGCATTTGATTGATAAAATTAAAATATATATATGAATTACTAAATAAGATTGCATGGTAATAAAACATTAGGCTTATAAATCGACTCATGTGTTTGTGATTTATTAATGGGATGGTATAAACAATGGGCCGTGCAAAGCCCAAACCCGTGATATTAAAAGTTGGGTTAATTGCGTAAAAAATCATGAACTTTCGATGTATTGTAAATTAATTCTGATTTTTTTTAAAATTGCAAAAAAAAATCATAACCTTTAACAATGGTGCAAATCGCATCCATCGGGCAGATGAAGTCTGCCCGACTTGCTGATGTGTCATTTTAAGTTCACGTAAGCCCTCCAAGTGGAATATAAAACGTCGTCGTTTCAGGGGTGTTAAGAACTTTGCCCAACTCTCAAATGACTTCCCTCACGGGCAAGCGCCGCCACCACACGGAGGAGCACCGCCACTCTCTCTTTCTCTCTCTCTCTCATCCCACCTTCCATTCTCTACTCAATCTACCATTCATGGTGCCACCTCATCTACACTCCTTCCCACTGTGTCCCTCTATCTATGCTCTCATCATTTCAATGAAGGATAATCCCCAATTCTCCAACCCTCTGCAATTCTACTCATTCGGTCTCATATCCTGTAAATGGCTCTCCGCTCCTCCATCGCCGCCAGACTCTCCTCCCCGCCTCTTATTCCGTCACCTTTCCTTTATATCGTAAGCTTCCAATTCAATCCTCTTTTTCGTGTTATACCAACCTTTACCCGCTGACCTAGAATTGGACCCGCGGCCCATCATTCTCCGCCCCTCGACGGTGGTGCATCGCTGGGGCATCTCGCGGATCTGTCTACGTGGCGAGCGGAGTCAGCCACCAACACAGTGTGTAGGGAGGATCAAAAACAACTAATGAAAATGTCAAAGAAAGCAGAGATCAGAAGCCACAATGAATAGATAGAGATATGAAGGAGAGAAGAATCAGTGAAAGGGATGTTACATCATCGTGTGCTTGAAGAATTGATAATAAACAGCTTTAGTCAAGAGATGTCTTTCTAATTTTTTCAGACCAACTGTCAATGGTGGTTTTCGCTTTCCTCCATATCTTTTCTATCTTTCCTTTTTTTATATCTTTCCTTTTTTTTAATTATTAAATAATAACTGGTATAAAAATTTGGATTAAAGAAGCTCCGGTAAATTAAATTAGCAGGGAAGCCATTGATGCGTTTGGTTGGAACTGGAAGGGAAATTATGCATAGAAATGGGGAAGAGTCTTAATTTGGGAACGACAAAACGACGTCGTTTCATATCTTACATGGAAGACTTAATTGGATTCAAAATGCCACGTCAGCAAGTTGGTCAGGCTCCATCTGCCCGATGGGTGCGATTTGCACATATGTTAAAGGTCATGGTTTCTTTTTAATTTTACAAAAGTCAGGATTAATTTGCAATTCGATGAAAGTTCATGGGTTTTTACGCAATTAACTTTTGGTATTTTCAATTTTAGTCCTATAACTTTTAAAATTTTTAATTTTAGTCATATAAGTTTCAAAATTAGTCCTATATACGTTTCAAAATTAGTCCTATAACTTTTTTAATTATCAAAATTAGTCTTTTATCTTTTAAAATATACTCCCTCCGTCCCCCGATGTATTTCACGTATTTGTGTGCGCGGAGTTTAAGAAAAATTTGTTTTTTTAAGTATAAAGTAAGAAAGAGAAAAAATATTTTAGTTAATTTAATGAAAAAGGTGTGTAAAGTTATTGGAATGTGTGAAAAAATGAGTATTTTGTTGGGATATGTGTAAAAAGTAGGTATTATTATAGTGTATTCATTACCATTTTTAGTAAAAGTGAAGTGTGAAATACTTTGTGGGGCGGATGGAAAAGGAAAGTGTGAAATACTTTGGGGGACGGAGGGAGTATTTCATTTAAATATGACTAATTTTGATATTTAAAAAAGGAGTCACACTGCAGTGCACCGGTGCACTTGAATAATGTAAACCGTTAGATTAGATTTTTATTTAATCATAACCACTAAATAAAATAAATAATTAATAAAAAATTCTATAACTACCCACTACTCTTAAATATTTACTCTTTGAACCCTCAGGTGCACCGGTACACCCGGTGCACCCTAGAATAACTCTTAAAAAAGATAGGACTAAATTTGAAATTTATAGGATCAAAATTGAAATTTTAAAAGTTATAGGATCAAAATTGAAACTAAAATGACTAAAATTGAGAATACTAAAAATTACATGACTAAAATTGAATTTGGTAAAAGATAAAAGACCATTATTGATATTTTCTCAAAGTTTGAATTAAGATTAATTGATTTGGGCGGGCTATAAATAAAATATCCCTGAAAGAAACCGCCGTTACCGTCTAATCTGAATTGAAACCGCTCCGTCTAATCTGAATCAAACCTGAAACCGCTCCGTCGAAACCAACCGAAAATGGCGGCACTGAAGACATTGGAAATGCACCGTGTTCTTGCGCGGTACCGCGCCGAGGAGCAGAAAGTGTTCGCTGAGAATTCTCGCTTGGCTCGGTCCACCTCTGAAATGACCGAGCTACGAGCTCAACGCGAAGCTCTGGAATTTGAGCTCAATGGCGGCGTTACCTACTTCCGCCGCCGCTCTATCCTCAAAAACATCAGGAAGTTGAGGGTTGGCTGTGCTATTCGCAGAAAGCGCATCCGGTCGTCCAACCGGAAACTCACCATACTCAACCGCGGACTGGAGGAGGCGGCCATGGCCATTGCGCAGGCTCCGGAAATACTGCTAATTGAGCGAAGGGACCTGTTGACGCTGGAAAGGGTGATACTGGCGAATGAATATAGCGGACGAATCTTTACCACCTCTCTACCCAAATCATCCCCCGTCGAACGGACGCTCAGGGTTCGTGGCGTTCGTTTCGGAAGGATTAACTAGGTTAGTGTTAGTTTTTTTCTTATTAATTGAATCTTTGGAATTTCTGCTGAAACATTTTATTGTTTTGCGATCTGTCGATCAAACCCTAACGCCCGGTTCTAATTTTAGAATTGCAAAATACAATTAGTTAGTATGTAAATTTAACATTAATCCAATTTAATGACTACTCTCAAGAATCGAGCACAAGAACCAAGCACTCACTTATGAGCTTCAGTGTTGTATTTGTCCATTCTCTACAATCTGCTTTGTCAATTGCCATTTCTATTGTTTTTTTTGGATGATAATAAATGTGTAAAATTGCCAACTGCTATGGTTTTTTGTTAGCCTTATGTTGTGGTCCTATGGAGTCAATTCTTGGAGAATAAATATGTTGTGATCGGGTAGCCTGCTTTGATGGTTTATTTTGAGTTAAGAATATATGATTCTTGTTGGTGCTTGTGTATAGAAATTGGGAGGTAGTTAAGTGTAATATAAAGCTATTAGCATGTCATCTACATACAACAGTAGATAAGTGTACAGTCCATCCTTATATCTGATATACACACAACTAATCTAGAATAAAAATGTCTTGCCGACAGATATATGTCATCATTTATTCCATAGAATTTTTTGAGAGAGCAGCCTTCTTATTGTGTGTAAAATTCTCATTATGTGTTATTTGTTTCCCTGTGCTTTTTCACATTCATCTTATGATCATTTGTTATTATTATTGCTTTTTCACATTCATCTTATGATCATTTGTTATTATCATTAGCTACTCAAGGCTATAGACTTCTTGGTGATGTAAGTTAGTATTGTGGAATAATTACCAACATAAATTCCTCTATTTTTTGTGCTGAGATTTGCATTTTTCTGATAAGTGTGCATGCTTGATCCAATTAATTTAAAATTGTGGATATATGTAGTTATCCTTTTATGTGCTCCATGTGTAATATTTGTTTAGAAGAATATGAAAATGTGCTAATAGCATTAGAAACAATGTGAAAGATCAATTTACGATATGATCATATATGATATTTCAATATTCATTTGCAGTTTGCAATTTCTGGTGTATTAGGTCTCATTGCTTATGTTTCTACTTCAGAATCTCCTTTTATTGAACGCACTCATCGAATTACCTAGCTAATTTCTCTTGGAAATCTAGTAATATTTCATTTTTCATTTAATTTACTTTTCTAATTAGCTAATATATATTTTAAAGTTTGTTGCCGTGATTAAGCATTAATTATAGTGCCTCTATTTTTTTTTTTTGGTTGGCTCATTCTTAAGTTTCAGTAATGTGTACATTTCATGATGTATTGCGTATGAGAACATGCACGAGCATCTAGTTTATTACTATTATTGAAATTACTTACATATCCACTAAAATAATGTTACTAATGGAGACTTTTACCATTACAGGCCACTGATGCTCATGCTAGCAGTCTTGCTCCAGAAGTGAGTCATTCATTGAGAAATGCTTGTCAAATCTAGGAATTTGCGTAGGTGAAAAGGGAAACATTTATGAAATGTGTGGAGTTTGTATTTTTGTTATATGATCTTACGAGTTTCTTTTGATGAATTTAGTTTTTCTTCCGAAACTTATATAGTTTGGGGATGCACTCATGTGGCTTATGTTCGTACCGATTGCAATTGAGATGATGTTTTCTTTTCAATATATTGATTGATGCTTGATATTACAATGTTAAACAAAATTGAAATGACAAAAGCTCTCGTGTGCTCCCGGGGGCACGCCTTGCACCCAACCCTCCCCCTCCATATTTTATTTAACTTGTTAGAGTCCGTTTACTTTCAAGGAAAAGGTTAAGGTTTACAAACATTTAGTAAGGGTTTGAAGGTTGAGTTAATGTTGATCACAATGGTTAACCATGGAGGATGGTGTTTACTTTAAGGGTTTACTTTAAACCATTTTATTATAATACCCTTATTAAATATATTAAAATATATTAGAGATATTTTTCAATTATATTGTTGCTATCGATGAAGACGTAATTTGCAGAAGAATAGGGTTGAATCGTCGAAATTTTTGCCAGAATCGCACTCCATTGGAAGTCGAGATCTCCGTTTTCGTTTGAATGTGTAAGATCATGTTCATGAAATGAAAACATTTTCCTCTTCTCATTCACTTCATTTCAACTCCATTTTTTTCAAAGGGGCACGAAAATTATAATGGGTCATGGCCTCTCTATGGCACAATAATGGGTCATGGCCTCTCTATGACACAATAACCTCACTCTTTTGTTAATTGATATTTATTTAATGTATGAGTGGAATAAATTTGGGTTATTTTTGTTTTTCAATTAAATTTTTAAACAAGAGTTTTAGTTGTTAAAAGTGTTGACCTGATTTAATTAGAATAACATAGGTTACACCTACTTATAATTGTTATTGTTGGAATGAACATTTAAAATTTTAATAATAATAATAATGTCTCTAAAAGGCAATATGAGATGATTATTTATAACATTACTGTTTAAAGAAGTATTTATAAATGTATAAATATACCACAAGAGACACTTTTAAGAAACAAAAAACGTATGACTATTTATTTTTCAATGTTATTACGAGATAAATTTGATTAATTTAAATGTCTCAATATTTTTCGTCAGCCTATAAATCTTTTTTATATTGAATACGTTAGATTATATTTCGTAGAGATAATTTTTATATTGTTTACCTTTTCCTTATAATATTACACTAATTTATATGGGTAGGTCTTGCATGAGACCGTCTCATGTGAGACCATTTTTCACTTTTAAAATAGTTATCACTTTCGTTATAAAATGTTATCACTTTTTATTTACACTATAAACTGTTTATAAAATAGCATTATCACTTTTATTGATTTATTATCACTTTCTTTCATAAAATTTATCACTTTCTGGCCGTCTTACGTCACTTTCACATAAACCCTTGCGTGAGACGGTCACACAAGTCTTTGCCAATTTATATTACTACAAACTTATAATAAATTTTCAAAAAAGATTTTTTTAAAAAAAAATTACATGTATATTATTTACTTCTTACCAATATTTATTTATATTTATATTTATATGTTGTTTATGTATTCACTGCAACAAGGCCGTTAATACCATGAAGGTGGCTTGCATGATGGAGATAGCTAAGGATCTTACTATGCAGATGCATTTCCACATTTATCATATGTTTAGAATGTTTTATCTACTATTGGAGGAGCATTCACATGGCATCAAAATTTTTCGGCAGCTACTACTCGTATATTCTCTCCATCCTATAATTAGATACTCCCTCTATCTCGGTCAAACTGCAACGCTTGACTGTATAAATCCCTCACAAAAATTACAGTAAATGTATCTCTTTGCCCGGGACGGAGGGAGTATACATTTTTTCATTTTGATTCGTCCCAAAATAAAGTATACTTTTTTTTAGTTGGTGGGACCCACACAGAACAATTATTATAAACATATGGAGTCTATCTAAAACACTAATACAATTACCCACTACACATTAAAATATATTTTCTCTCACTTCACTACACATTAAAATATTATACTTCTTAATCTACGTGAAAAAAAAATATACCTTCTTCCGGGACTAGGGAAGTATTATTCATGGATATAAATCACGATTACTTCATATTTAGATAGTCTAATTTTTTTTTTTCGAACATCCTTTGTACTTTTGAACCTTTTTTTTTACTTTTCATTTCACATTTTAATAATACTATTTATTAGCCTAACTCTTTTGCCTAATTTTTATTAAAATATTAATTTATGCATTCAAAATTATAAATATATACTCCCTTCGTCCTGGCGTAAAAAGGGCTTTTGCTTTTTTACACGTAGATTAAGGAGTATTATTATTTAATGTGTAGTGGATAATTGTATTAGTTGGAGTGTGAGTCCCATATTTTAATTATATTAGAGGGAGTGTATGGGTCCCATTTGTGTAAAAAATAAAAAGTGATCATTTGGGTGAGACGACCAAAATAAAAAAAATACTCCTTCGTCAAACTGCACCGTTTGACTACATAAAGCTCTCACAAAAGTTACAGTAAACGGTGCAATATGAGCGGGACGAAGGGAGTACTTTCTTTGATTGGGAGGGAGAGAGTATATAATAAATAAATATTGGTACGGCCGTACAAGTAACCTGCATGTATTGAGGGTTTGAAATGCCTACAAGTATTATAATGAACTTTTTTAATTGATCGGACGAATATGGATGCCAGTATTAGATATTTAAACGGAGACGAGCATTCCTATATATCGCAGATCGTCATCCTTGAGTATAAATAAAAATTAATGTTATGAAAAATATTTTAATTGATAATTATAAAGCTACATTATTATTTTTAAAAAAAAAATTAACATTTATATATTATAAGTATATACTCCAAATAATTAATCGTTTATTTGTAAAATACATAAAATTTAAATATATATAGTATATATTATAATTAAAAGTTTAACTGATAAAATAAAATAATTAAAAATAAAATTAATAAATACCCAATACCATAATTTACTCTGTAAACTTCCAGTGACCATGTAGTTAATATAAAAATAATAACTTAAATATAAAAATAAAATAATGGTAATATAATTCCTACTGTGATACTCATGGGAAAATCTAGTTACTTAAAATTCCAAACTACAAATTATTATCTTCACCCTTTGTTTCAAAATCTAACATACTTTAATATCTTCCTTTCACCCATTGTTCCATTTTTTTTTCAAAGGACTTTTTAGAAGATTTGATCTAATTAATGTAAATTCTCGCTATTTAAACCCAAAAATTCACAAAATCGCATTAAAGGGCCTCACCTTAAATCTAACTTATAATCTTTCATTAAGCTTCAATAAAATCACTACTTCTATGCGAATTTAATTAAATAAATTATACTTTTTATCAAGAGAAGAGATCTCTTATAAGATTGTACAATTGAATGAATTTACTTATTTATTTCTTTATTTATAAATTAAATGGAAAAAATAACAATCATATTACAACTACTCATTTTATATTAAAATATTAATTAATCTCTTAATACTATTAAAATAAATTTTAATTAATCTCTTAACACTACTAAAATAATAGGTGATTCAGGGATACACCCCTAATTTATAGGTTTAAGGTTTAATGTTAAAGAGTAGTGGGTAGTTTAGTTTAAAAAATAGGTTTAAGGTTTAATGTTAAAAGTGGTGGGTAGTTTTAGTTTAAAAAAATTAATAATATTATTTTATTTAGCGGTAGAATTTATAGTTTTTTGATATAGTAATGATTTAGGGTTTATAATTTTAAGTAGGATTTATATTGGTAGGGTTTAGAGTTTTTTTATTAGAGGGTAAATTCGTAAAAATATACTTTTTAAAGTATATGAATGTCCATATTATGGACGTTAGCAGCACCCTTGATGTTAAGAGTGATAGGTAGTTTTAGTTTAAAAAAATTAATAATATTATTTTATTTAGCTATAGAAATTAAGTAAAACTAAATCTAATGATTAAGATAGTTGCAATCGCACCGGTACAGTCAAGTTGTACTCTAAAATAGTATATGGATACAACGGAAGGAGTATATGAACTCTGAGATGAGATAAAGACTATAATTTCATCTCTAAACTAATACTAAATAAAGATGCAATTAAAATTTTACATGCACAACTTATAGTTTAGTTTACTCAAATGCTAATGCAAATTACTCTCATTTTATATGCGAAAAAGAAACCAAATAATTTAGGTCAGGGTAGGGTCGGGTAAAATTGAGGTATTTAACCGAAACGGGTGAATTTCAAAATCGGAGGGAATGATGGATTACCAGATTCGAATCCAAGGAAACTAACTTTACATTTTACACATAAGGAGCCATGGTGATATCAAGATGCAAATTCAATGACTCACTAGCCAATTCAAGGCTAAACGCCTACATCAATATCAATATTAGCTTTAAAACTACCAAATACCTAACAATGCCAACTCTACAGAGAATGGTGTTGCTGAGCTGAGAAACTGAAGCGTGAAAGATGCCTTTCAGGGGAGGAGACGGAAGGCAAAAATGGACTGGAGGGGGGTTTACCTAAAGGCTTTATCTTGATATCAAAACAATAAGTAATTAAATTCACAATTTTATAATTGAAAAAAAATGCTTGGCATAGTTGTGAAACTCAAATAACCAATTCAACAAATCTAGTGTACTACTTTCAAAGTATAAGCTTCCAAATCAGTCCACACAGGAAAAAGTAAAGTAAATCAGAAACTCTGAAGTGAGGAGTCTAGAGGATCTGCAAACATACCCGAGAAGGTAAATTAGGTGCAAGATACTTGTGTGCTCGCTTCCTTGCTACTGCTTCCTCCTGCGTATGCTCCTCCTTGCTTTCAGAATGGTTATGCTTGCGGTAATAAATATACGGAGTGCAGCAACGAAAACATGGATCGATTACCATCTTCTCCAGTGCCTCACAACTCTCCGCCAAATCCAACATCAATTCCAACTCACTCGCGAATCCACGAAACCCAACAAATCTCACCTCCTTCAGACGAGCATGCGAATCAACAGCCCTTCTCTCCATCTTCCTCTCCTCAATGATCATTCCCATGGACAAGGCCTGCAAATGTCATCAACTACATAAATGCATTGCATTGCATTGCAGTATTATTTTATACAGATGATGCATGAGGCCAAATTATAATTACCTCTACTACTAATATTTCCAAGCAAGGGCATGC
The DNA here is from genome assembly GCA_023678885.1 of Pogostemon cablin. NCBI lineage: Eukaryota > Viridiplantae > Streptophyta > Magnoliopsida > Lamiales > Lamiaceae > Pogostemon > Pogostemon cablin. Next base: position 5,748,895 of record CM042983.1, read on the forward strand.
GCGTGATACATAAGTAATCGGTCGCAAAGAGCGCAACGAACTCCCACTCGCATTCAAAACCAACTGCTTAACACCGCTCATTGTCACTGCTGAATGTAGCATTTCAGTCCCCTGTGGATCAGAATCAACAATTCAAAACATCGAACTTATAGACTATAGAAATCAACTAAACAGAGACATCTTTAATTTTCATCTAACCTACCAAAGTAGCAAGGTTGCCTCCAGAAATATTCAGCTTTGCTAGTTGCGGAAGGACACCCGAAAACATCACCATAACATCTCTCAACTTACGAGTAAACCGTCCTCCAATAGAAACCTCCACAAGCAGGGGGACATTCTTAAGAACAAGATGCTGCAGTGAATCAGCATAGGCCTCGTATTTGAGAAACACAAGATCACTTGCATCACGAATCTCAAGTGAAGCAAGATTCTCGCACCATTGTATTTCCAAATATTTCAGAGGAGATGGTCCAATAATCCTTAATGTTCGCAGTTCTCCAGAACCTGAAACGGATAAGTGTTGGAGAAGAGGACAGTTGCGCAAGAAAAACTCCAGAGCTTCACTGCTCACATTCACATGGTTCATTCTTAATTTCTCCAGGTACTTGAAATATTCCTTGCCTTTAAACAGGCATCTATACGGGAAAGTGTAGCATTCATTGTAAGGGCGGGGAAATCTCGAGTCGCCATCATCGACCAATTCCAACTCAAGCCACTTAACCTTCCTTGCCAGAGCATATTCAACCCATCTATCAATATATTTTTCACTAGTTCTGTCCAAATTGAAGTGCACCCGGAATTCTTCGAGGTCTGACATCTTGCACAATGCGATGGTATTATCAACCCATCTAATATAGTTTGACCTTCCCTCTTCGCGGGTCGATCCCCAATCATGTGCTATATCCACCTTGAGTAATGACTTGAAGTCGTCAAAATGCAGCCTAGTTGAGAGGGTCCATAAGTATCTCCATCGTTGAGAAAGTAGGCTAGTGGCGGCAGATTCCTTCAAGGGTAGAAGAGACAAGATAAACACCAATAATTCATCTGGAAGCAGGCTGATTCTATCAATTGCACTATTCTGATCCCCACAATCCCCATTCACAATAGGGGCTTCACTCTGAACGTCAATCACAACCTGGGAAAGAACACAATATTAAACTATAGCCAGTATAACACGACGTAAAGTTGAAATACAATGTTAACAGAGTAATTAAAAGTTTTTTTTCTTTTTGGGTTTCTTCGAGCCTATCCATTCAAGCAAGCAATTTAAAAACAATAGAGTTAAAGATAAAACCTTAATCAGCCAAAAGTAACAAGTATGAAAGAATCAACCTTTCTCCGTCGGCCCATCATAAAATAAATAAAGTTGAAACCCAGCAAGCAGCACTCCTCACCAATACAGAGAAAGAAGTAGGTTTTATAAATAGAGTTGAAACCCTGAGACGGAGAAAGAAGCAGGTTTTATAAATAAAGTAGAAACCTAGCAAGCCAGGAGTAGCAGCACTCACCAAAACAGATCTGAGTCGGTGAAATAAGCAGGTTTTTTATAAATAAATTTGAAAATTTTGACACAGGAAGCAAGCCCACGCGCTTATTCACTGACTAAGCCAACGACTTGTTCTTTCGCTCCTTGCTACATACCGGATTAAAAAAAAAAACCCATCAGCGTCAGCAAGCTCAATTGTGCGCCGAGATTAATAAAGTACTCTAAAGAATGGAGACTGGTTGTGGTATACCGTAAGATCCACGGGGAGGCCACTTTCTCAATTGAAGCTTCAATTTTCTCTTAAGAAATTTATTGTCCAATAGAAGAAGAAAAGAGGAGAAATCCACTGAAAGGGGTAGCAGCACTCACCAAAACAGATCTGAATCGGAGAAGTAAGCAGGTTTTATAAATAAAGTCGAAACCTTAGACACAGCAAGCAAGCCCTCACCAAAACAAGGCGAAGAAAGAAGAGGGTTGAACGAGGCTTCTGTCAGAGGAGTCAGGAAGAGGGTTGGATGATGTTTCTATCTAAAAAAACTGGATTCACTCTGGATATTGCGATATAATACTCTTAGGTCTAGTCCGGTTTTGGTAGGCCTTAAAAGATAAAACATGAAAGAATTAATTGGGCTCTCTGGCGTATATGAGACGAATATTAATTGGATATATATTTTTAAATATTAATTGAGAGTTTTTTTTTTCTTTTCTTGCGAGTTGCTTTCAAGAGCTTATGTGATGATGTGTCAAATTGTTATTTATTTGAATTAATTTAATTTAATTAATTACTCCATTCGTCCCAAAATAAAGGGTGTATTTTGTCATTTTCGTCTGTCCCAACATAAAAAGTGCATTTCTCTTATTAGTAAAAGAAACCCACAAATAACAATTAATATATCCTCATGAGACTTACACATCATACTAATATACACTCTCACTTTACATTAAAATATTATTTTTCTTCACTCATCTACACAATAAATATTATATTTCTTAATTTACATGCCAAAAAGTTTTGACACCCCTTGTTGTGGGACGGAATGAGTATTATTTATTTAATTTGATTTAATTATTTGAAATATAATATCTTTAAATTTACAACTAAAAGATAAAGAGTGAGGCTTGCGTGCGTCCGGGCGCATGGGAACATATTCCGTGCACCTTTATAAATTTAGTATTATGGGTAAGGGTATATTGCTTTGGTCTAAAGGGTATACACTTTATTAATTAATAAAAGGTACACAATTTTGTTCTAAAGGATATACACTTTTCATTAATATTTTTTTTTCTTTATAAAATAAAGGGTACACATTTTTATACTAAAGGGTATACAATTTAACATAAAATTCTAAAGGCGCACGGAGTGTTGTCTATGCTCCCAGATACACATAATAATTTTCTTTAGAAAATAAATGGTACACAGTATATTAAAGGGTATACAATTTAACACAAAATTATAAAGGCGCACGGAATGTGGTTCGTGCACCCGGGTGCACAGAAGTTTTTGCTAAAGATAAATACTTCCCGTAGCTTCCGTGTGACATGTCAAATCGTGGTTTATTTGAATTAATTTAATTAATTATTATTTATTTAATTTGATTGAATTATTTTAAAATATAATATCTTTAAATTTACAATTAAAAGATAAATATTTAAAATATTTAATATTTATCTTAAATAAATTTATTATAGAATACATATATAATTGATTTTAATATTTGATTCGATAATTTTTTTTAACTTTTTTTATTAATAAAATTTTGGATTTATTACTATCTAAGATATCTATTACCTATCTATACTATTAATAATGAGCCTTGAACTGGTTTGTGGCCAGTTTAGGGCCGGTTACAGGTAAGTTTTCACTGATTCTCTCTCCATACGTGGCTACCGATCTCTCTAATGTGTATGGAATTGCTTCAATCGATCACTTCACACGTGTATGTTCACTCTACTGGAAGTTCTGTATCACTCCCCCTTTCCGTCCACCTCCAGACTTCTTCCACCGTTCGCTTTATACTTTTGTCTCCGTCTCAAGCTATCTGAATAGCCGGATTTATTAAAAATTCGGCGTTGAGCCCTAATTTCTGACCCAATTTTCGAGTGAGAAATTCTCACAGGTTTTTTGCTTTGGTGATTAATTTTTCCTTCAACTATGGATTTCTGAAATTTCCGTAATTAGACCTTTGACCTCGGCATGAGATGTCGTCGCTGGCGGCCCATTTTCAGCTTCAGCTTCGGCTCTCAAGTTTGAAATCATGGTTTCATTAATGTTGTTTTTGTTAACTTATTATATTTCTCTACTTTTAGTTTTGTTTTGTTTTTTTCTGCCTGTAATTCCTTCATTCACTGCACATTTTAAATTTATTGCTGAGATTGATCCCATACTCCGGCGTCTCCCCTATCTACTACAATTGCATTAGTATATTCTCATGGCGTATTGATGAGGTTACTACTCTTCACTCCTTTTTTTAGGAGGTTTAGTTCTTTACCTGTTATAAATGTTGAAGAAGAGCTATGTAGTTTGATTGTGATTTTGGTCATTAGTTTTTGGTATTCTAGATTATGTTACAATTTTTTATTTAGTTTCAAGTCTCTTAAATTAGTGTGATGTTTACTAACGATGTTTTTTCTCAGTTTCGTTTTAATGACTTGAGGATATGAATGTGAAAATCTATTATGATGAATTTTTGAAATCGTTAATTAGGTATCTTGTACAATACAATTCTATTATAGATTTCTGATGTAATGAAGTTATTTTCTTCTTATTTGTTTATTCTACTCTTCTATTTGTAACTTTTTGCAAAGATAATTGTACGACATTTTTCCAAGAAAAGAGTGTGATTAACGTTAGTTCGCAAAATTTCAGTGAATAAGTTCCTAGGATCGGTCCTTGATGCTATCATGTTTCACAATGGGGGTCCTAATGCAGGGATTTCTTCGGGGGTTTATGTGAAAATCGAAGGCTTTGTATCATATGAAGTGGTTTTCGACAGTTCTCTGGGTGGTGATTCAAATGTACAGTTTCTGTTGCATTTTCTTGAAGTTTTGTCTAGATTGAAGGTGTGTGAAATATGCTCATTTTATTTTCAAGATTTGCATTCTTATCTTTGATCTTACTTGTTAGAACTTTCGAAATTCATCCTTTTTGGTTGGTTGGTTGTTTGTCTGAAATTTTCATGTGCAGGTATGTCTCGGAAACTTGAATTCTCTTACTCATAAGCATTTGCTGCTCCAGAAATATAGTAGAGGACAACTACAGCTAATGTGGCTGGACGAAACGGAACTATTGAACTTAGGTTCAGAATATTTGATGGTACAGATATTGGTCATGGATCTTACCCATCATCTGTTACTATTGCTGCACTTAAGCAAAGGCTTCTTTCCGTGTGGCCTCAAGGTTGTGCTACTGTCTACTCCATGTATCTATGTGTGAAACTTAGGGGGTTCTTGGCAATCAAATTGTGAATGGGAGGGGTGGTAGTATGGAATGAATGTACCAATTCTTTCATTTGTCCTGATATTAAGTGGTATGTCCATCCCCTAATATGTAGATATCAAAATATTGTTCGTGTGATTATTTCTTTTCACCAAGCATAAATTTGTTATCATTCTCTTTCCTTCATCTTCAAACCGTTTCAAGTCTTTAACCAAGTATCTCCTTAATCTTAATTAGTCGTGGTTTTGGGAAGGTCTAGCATTTCATGGAATTGCGATCCTTGTCATTGCCTGATATTGCATTTGAAAAGTTTTTTCAGGAATTCCTTCATCTACTGACTTTCTCATTCCTCTGTACCGAGCAGGACATTATAGGCAGTATATACAATCCTAACCTTTGAAACATTTTGTTTATTTGGCCAATACTACTGTCAATTTTTACTGTGATTCATTAATTTGTGAAATGAGTGCGAAATCAGGTGATATATGTTATTGCCTGGAGGGCACAGATTGAAATTAATATTAATGTTAGGTTACTTTTAGATGATGTGCAGTTAGAACTCTTTTAATCAGATCTATAGTCAGCATATTTTGAGTGCATTTCTCAAATTGGCAGAATTACATTTGATAATAAGTTAATGATTTTGTCAATATAGCAACATATGCCTATTTTTTGGACCTTCTTGCGGCTTTGCCAAGACCTTTAGTTTATGTCCTTTTCGTTGTAGTATTACCTTTATGTGTAACCATATTTGGTGTTGATATAGAACTGTTAAATGTTGTTATGTTATTTCTGAATATTCTGTATCTCTATTAAGGCTTTCACTTAGCTCTGACCCTCTGCATAACGTAGATAAATCAGTTGTCCCCCGAGTCAGTGACCGACATTAAACTATTATATGCTGAAAAGTTTCTGGAGAACGGAAAAACACTACCTGAGTCTGGGTACAAGCTGATGACTTTCTTGGTGAAGTTATTACTATGCATGTGGTTGTACAGCCTTCGGGTAAATCAGAAAAAGGTATCTCTACTAAACTTATGTTCATAAAGAAGCTTTTTCATATTACCTTTACTCTGATGTTGATTAACAGAAGTGATAACTATATGTGAAACAATTATAGAATTACTTAATGTGAAGCTGTGTGTGACATTTTTATGGGATGAAGTGCTGATTCTTATTGGTTTTTCTCTCTCTTTATTTTTTTTGCTATTGTAAGATTAAATAAGATCCTTAATGATAATAATATTATTTGTCATGAATATAGATCTAGAATTTAGTTGAATTTATCAAGCTTATTCTATTAAGTCACATGTCAATTCAAGTATCTGATTTCATAAGAAATATTGCTCCTTTACATTTCATTGATCTTTGATTTTTTATAATTTGCTTCTGTGCCTATTCAACTACTTCTAAATAATCAGGCTGAAGAAACCTTATGGAAACCTGCTTTCACTTCTGAAGGTTATCTTCGTATATGCAAAACACTTGTTCGAATTCGACGAGGGGTAAGGACTTTTCTGGATGGTGTTTATCGCAACTGAGCATCAGATATTTCTGCACTTGAGATCTTAAAAAGTAAAGGATTTTAAATAAATGTTTATCCTTAATGATTTTACCTTGTTATTCTGGATTTATAGACTTGTATGATAGCTTCATTTATGCGAGCAAAACATTCTTCTTTTACTGTCAGAAAAATCTTTGTTTCTGGTGGGAAATTTTCACGTTCTTTTGATTAGAAGTTACCATTTCGGTTATGTTCTCTTTATTGAATTTTTGTATCCTTTCAGACAATCTAATATTACTGAATGTCAGATATTCCACTAATATAGGAGAACTTACTACTTTTGATGAAAACTGTGATAATGAAGGTAATTTTTTTTTGCCCTTTTCATCGTCAAATAGTAAGGGATTCACCCATTAGTTAGAAGTGAAGTATGAGAATTTTTATGGGGTTGTTATGATCCTTTGAGCTCTTGTAAAGACAACAAATACGGCAGAGTAGGAGGTTCTTTTCTTTCCATATACCAATTTACTTCCATAATTGCATTCATCAACAGATACTTGTGTTGTTTACTTTCTCGAAGTGATACCTGTTGAGTTTACCGAGCTTGTTGGAACAAACATGTCTATGCCAGCTGTTGGTCTTCCTTCTGTTGGTGCCTTCGGTGATTTAGATGCCAACTCTTAGAAGGTATGTCTTGGTTAGATCAATCTTTTAACATGTTTTAACATTTTTAGTAAGTAAAAATCTAAATTGTCCCACACTCCATTACATTTGCTATAATTTGTACGTGTTGCTTCAGTTTGATGCATCCACCTTATATAAATGATGTCGCTCTTTTTTTTTACAATAACTGGTGAATTTCAAATAGTGAACTCCTTTATATTTACTTGTATATCCATAAGTTCATAGATTTCAGACATGCAGATGTTGTGCAGCTTACTGATTTCCCTTCTTTTAACCATTCTCAATGGTCATTTTATTAGTAAGACTGCATATTTATGAAAGCTATACACTCATGTGAAAGTTGAAGTGCCAAATAGTTGTAGTTAGAATATATTCAGTGGAGAAGGTAGATGAAAGACTTTCTTTCTTCTTTTAGCCCTTCTCAATTGTCATTTTATTTGTAAGACTGTATTTTTATGGAAGTTATAGATTCTAATGTAAAAGTTGGAGTACATAGATATGCATTAACTTTAGTTACTTAAGATGGTCAGTTTTGAATAAATATTAGTAATGTAGATTTTTTCATGAATTCTATATATGTTCATAATTGTATACTTAGAAGAATGTAATGAGAATATTATGGGTGGAATAATATTCTCTCCAATAAGGTATGTGCAATTTTGTATAATGGAATGGGAGTAAGAGATTGGGTTAGATATGGCCTTATGTATGTTTGGCCCACTACTTTGAATGTATTTTTTAGTTTTTGATGTTTGGATTGTATAGATGGATTAAAATTTCCCGTTCGTTATGTTGCTTTCACTTGTTGACTGGGATTGTAGTATTTTAAACTTGATTGCAACTTAATTTATCACCTAATTGCAAACTTATATGTATGATGTTATCGGTACTTTGCAAGCTACCCGGGTAAGCACCTCAATGTTGAGGTGCTCCTTGCCTAGTACTATTATAATGAGGCTTGAACCTGTTGGTGGCCAGTTTCCACCAGGTTGCAGGTAAGCCTTCACCAACACTCTCTCTACGTGGCAGATTGGTGTAGAATCATGTGGCGTGAATTTCTTCCCTCTCCTCTTTCTTTCTGTCTTCTTTTTCTGTATGTCGAGTTGCTCTGTCGGTGGCTTCTTCTCCACTGCTCCGTGGCGCTTTTCGCCCCTCCTTCTTCCTTCCTCCTATGCATATCTTTCGAATTCTTCTGCTACGGCAGTTGAGAAAAGAAATGAATCAAGACTCTTTGATGTGTATTGATTGAACCTAAGCAATGTAACTTAAGTCAATTGTTTAGATCTCTTTACCAGAATTTCAATCTAATGAAAGTGGTCTAAGCACCCTCCAGATAACCCTTAATCTCATGGTAGATAAATGCCTCTTTATAACTCTCAATTTGTGTGTTTTTTTTAATCTCTCTTTGTATTGATTTCTTCTCAGTTATCACTAACAGAATGATGAGGCAGATTAATGAAATATTCTATATTAGGTACTTTAATTTTTATGTAAAAGTCATTCTTTTCAAATTTCTATCAACTGATCCATGTATTGAATGATACATGTTCTCTACTATACCTGATAACTCTTTTTAATTTTTATTCACAGTTCGGTCACCATAGACTGGCTAAAAAATGCTAAAAAATGTTGTTGAACCAAAAGATAACAGTTTTGTGTCTTATTTAGGAGGCAAGTTCATATGCCAACAATAATGGGCTTTTCTACATGGAAATGTTAGCAAAACTGCAGTAAAAGTCAATGGTATATTCTATGGAATAGGTATGACGCTTTCTTTGATTCTGTTATATAATGATGTTGTCTTGAAAGATGCAGTTGGAGCTTACAGTATAAAACATTTATAACCATTTTCTTAATTACTAATTTCTGCCCATCTTTCATTTCATAATTTGTAGCATGTTTCTTTTGATGATGCCTTTTTGTTCAAAGGTTTTAGTCTTGTATGTAAATGGGGTTTTGATTCTTTTTGCTCAATGATAGATGGACCATCATTAGTGTATAGATGATGTTATGCTACATTAGCGAGAGGACATACATGAGAAATTAAGAATTTCACATACAGATGAGACGAAGCTAATAAAGAGTCTGAGCCACATAACCAAAAACCCCCAAGCACCTTTCTTGTTCCTACGTACCCAAATGAACACGATAATCTGAGAAGCAAGTGCATTCCTCAATTAATTTGTGACCTGCTTCCATGCACTAGCTTTATGGAGAATATATTTTCTAAGAATGAGATGGAAATTTATTAAAATTTATTCATTAACCTGTATCATATCCTCTTTAATCAATCTTATCTTTGAGACTTGACAAATCTTAAGAGGTGTTTATTTTGTATTACATGAGTTAGTTCATTAATGCTTCCTATGGTGCAGACCTTTGATATGTAGTCAACACATGTATGTTGAAACTTGTCTAAGCAATAAACTGCCTGTCAATGTTGTGGTCTTGTCTTATGTACTTTTTATCACTTGTAAATTATTCAAATGAATGTATTCTTTTTGTGTATCAAGTATGGGAACTTTATTTTTCATTCCCAGATGTTTGAATTGTATTTGTTGTTTCTTTAATGCATCCCCTTTGCTTCATGAAATGTTTGCATCAAATTAACGTAATGACAAATATGGATGTATGTATTAACCTTTAATGTGAATCTGTTCTGAAGGTACAAGTATGAGAATGACACAATATACGCTCTCCACTGCAGTATCATCTTTGTGGTAATGGAAAGCTTGGAGGTAATGCACTTTCTAGGAGGATAGAGAATAACTTCTATGAGTACAGCATCATCTTAGTATATTGTGGCACGTTTAATAGGTTTTTACATTCTTTAGGTGATGACTGGAAGAAGAGCTACGGATGCCATTGGAAGAGACTTGGACTTATTCATTTATGAGGGAGCTCTTTTCTTAAAGTAGGTAACATTACAATGGCTTTGGAAGCTCTTTTCTTAAAGTAGGTAACATTACAATGTTTTGTTTAGATTGCTCATACAAGTGTTTTGCAGATGTACACACCCTATAATATAGGGTTTGTTTTGAATATTCATTTTCAAATATGAATTAAATTAGGAACCCTTCCCACTTGCATAGTTGCATTGTTAATATTTGTTATTTTTAAATTAAATTAAACAGCCCTTTCCAGTAGCATTGTTAATATTTGTTATTTGTTAAATTAAACAACACTTCCCACCTATGATTGCTTTGTCCGGGCACCTCAGCAATGAGGTGCGCACTCTTGCCTAGTAATATTACTAGTAGATACAAAGTATATATTTTATTAAAATTAATTACTATTAGATTGCATAATATTAGATGATTTTACTTTATGATACATGGATTCAAATAAATTAGTACTAGATACACAAATTTAAAGTATTATATCTAATATAACCCCAATTAAATATTTTAAAAAAGAAAAACTTATATTTTCCCATTGGTTGTTATGATTTTCACTAAATAAGAAATTCTTTCATTAAATTTTTCTAATTAATTAATCACGATATTCTGCGTTTCATCTTCTCTTCATTTGCGTATATGACAAGGTAGCCTCTGTGGACGTTCAATACATGGTCGTCCAATACTAGTCGACATTTATATAAGTTTTCGGCCACTACTGGATGGAATTTTGGACATACTCAATGTTATGATTTTCACTAAATAAGAAATTCTTTCATTAAATTTTTCTAATTAATTAATCACGATATTCTGCGTTTCATCTTCTCTTCATCTGCGTATATGACAAGGTAGCCTTTGTGGACGTTCAATACATGGTCGTCCAATACTAGTCGACATTTATATAAGTTTGTCGACATTTATATAAGTTTTCGGCCACTACTGGACGGAATTTTGGACATACAATGAGTATGTGGGTTGGAGTTAATTTAAATTAAAGGGTATATCTGTAAAAGTGGAATGGGTGTATATATAATTTTTAATAGTGTATTAAGTAATGGGCGTATTCGTAAAAATTGTGTGGGTGGATAACTGAGGACTAACACAATATTAATGTATACATCATTCAGATTAGAATTTGGGCCCCGATTAAAAATAGCAGGCTTGGGCCCAGAGTATAATCAGGCCTAATCTGTATACATCATTCAGATTAGAATTTGGGCCCCGATTAAAAATAGCAGGCTTGGGCCCAGAGTATAATCAGGCCTAATCTCTATAGGCCTCATTTCATTTCTCTTAACGAAGAGAAAAGGACTGAAGCAATGCAATTTCTTCGTTTTTCAGCGAGCTAAGCGTCAATGGGGAATTTGATGTTTATGATGGAAGAAAGGGCCCAGTAACGCCGGCGATGGATGCGGTGGCGGAAGGGCTGTGGGCTCTGGCGGAGCACCACGAGCAAGGGGGAGAGATAGGAAAGGCTGTGAAGTGCCTCGAGGCCATTTGCCAGAGTCCAGTTTCGTTCCTCCCCATTGCCGAAATTAAAACTCGCCTCCGCGTCGCTGCTCTTCTTCTCAAGCACACACACAATGTCAACCACGCCAAATCCCACCTTGAACGCGCAGTATGTCTTATTTCACTTATTTTGTTGATGCTCAAAGTTGCACAGTATGCTTCATTTTTATTTTTTTTTACAAACTTTATTTCCCCTGAACTAGTGGAATTCTTTTGCGGATTTAGCTTCAATTTGCGATTTGAAATTAGGTTTTTTCCGTACCATCTGATTTCTTGTTGTAATTTAGTACATGTGATTGAGTTGAGAATTTAAGTCAATTAGCTCGGATTTTGTTGCAATGTGCTTTAGCAGATGAAATATTTATTCCATCGTCTAACTAATATCAACTTGGTGCAGCAACTTCTCTTGACGTCAATTCCTTCTTGCTTTGACCTGAAGTGCAGAGCTTATAGCCTGTTGAGCCAGTGTTACCATCTTGTGGGTGCAATTTCTTCACAAAAACAGATACTAAACAAGGGTTTAGAGCTTTCTGCAATTTCAGGAGAGGGGTAGGTTACATGAATCATTTGAGTTTCCGCCTGAATTGCTGTTGGAATATGAATATATGTTGCATTTAAAGCTGTGATTTCCTTTCAATCTTCTACTAAGATTATGTAGGACTCCGAATGTCTTTTTATTAGAATTAGAGCAAAAATTCCTTCAAATAAATTTATTGAAATCGCTTTGAAAAGCAAACCCAACAGCTTATGTTGACCTTGTTAGAATCATTTTTGTACGGAGATGATTATTTACTGTCCTTTTGCTTTTAAATTATTATAAGTGTTCCACCCAAGTTATTTTTCCGTGCTAGTTTCATAGCAGTCTAACGTTTCTCTCACCATAGACAGAGAATCTACTATCTTGGGTCTCTTTAATTATCAACAACTTCAGAATTGGTATTTTGTTTTCCAACTGATAAAATCTTCTGATAGGCTTTTCCAAATGATTTTATTAATTTATTCATACTTCTTTTTGGGACCTTTTTATAGGGGAATGAGATTATCTAAGAAAATGAATGCGGTTGTTTTTTCTCAAATGTCCAAGATTAGTACGTATTCCTCAGACGTGTCTTGTGCATTCTTTATGTTTAGTTGATTTTGGACTTCTGCTTTTGATCTTCATATCATTATGATTCAGCATCTCTGATCATCTTAAATATCAGCGGATTGATTACTCCTTTAATTTTTTCTAGATTTATGGTTCTAATAAGATTAGTTAGTTGCTCTGATATTATCATATAATGTCGTGCTATGACAAGTTTGTGTTAACAACTGTTATATTACGTCCTTGAAGGTTTTCGGGGCGATTGTGGTCTTGCAATTTCACTTCTCAGCTTGCAAATGCCCTCATAATTGAAGGAGATTATAATGGTTCTGTTATGGCTCTGCAAGAAGGTCTCACCATTGCGATGGAGATGTTTTACCCAGAATTGCAGGTTTGTGTGTTACATGTTATGATGATTTTTACCTGTCAAATACTATTGGATCCAAGAAATGGCATTTCAGGCAGTAGACATGATCCTTGTCCAGAATTCTCTGTGTTTCTTGTAATATTAACCCGTTTTGATCCAACTTTAATATTACTCTTACTATGTTAGAAGTGATGGTTTTGACATTCTTTTATGTGCTTTTACAAGCTCACTGTTAGTTTACATGTGATCGATCACTTCTCTTAATCTCCTTTTGTATCAGTTGTTTTTTGCTACTTCAATATTGCACGTGCAAGTAATGCAGTGGGACAGTACAAGTCTGGTAGAGGAATCTGTCAACAGATGCAATATTATATGGGAATCTATTGATCCTGAGAAAGTAAGCTACATTCCCACCTCTCTTTAATCATTTTTATTTTGAAAGCACACCTTAAACATGAATTTTTTTTTAATCTACATCTATGACATTACACTGGGCCTGAGATAAACAGGGAATTAGTCCCCCCCTGTTAATTGAGGAGTGGTCTTGTAACTGAATACTGAGATTTTTCTCCTTGTTTGCTCTTGTCCTTGTGTCTAAAAGAAACAACACTGCCTTGGTCTACTGTTTTACCATGAACTGCTGCAATTGTTCTATCTTCTCCGAATATGTGACTACAAGACTGCTGCTCAACGAATTGATACATTGGATGCTGCTATGAAGTCTGACTTGGAAAGGATGCAGCATGTTCGAGATCTAACCAATGAAATTGCTCCATTAAATCAGAGTCTCTCACGTTCTGACTTGAACTATAGAGACAGATCCGCCCTTTTTGAAAAGCAAACTAAGCTTGAGAATCAACTTAGTAATTTCACAGGGTTAAGCTCAGAAGAGAAAGCAACCTTGGAACCTGCATATTTTGGAAATGTGAAACGAGCATTGGCTGATAAGATGATACTGGCTCCACCTCCTATTGATGGGGAGTGGTTGCCAAAAGGCGCGGTCTATGCTTTGGTAGATCTTATGGTGGTTGTTTTCAGTCGTCCAAAAGGGCTTTTTAAGGAATGCCAGAAGAGGATTCAATCCGGGGTACAAATCATCCAAGGTTGGATTTGAAAGTGATACAAAATTATCTTCCTGTTTCTTTTTGAATTTTGATCTTATGCATTAACTCTTGTTTTAGTCCTTTCGTTGCTTGGTCACTGGTTAACTTAATTGTCTATCCGCTCTCAAATGTATATACATGTCAGTATTTATGAAGAGTTCCGAGGACTTAAAAATTTCCTATATTATCCAATGTGCAGTTTATATTAGTGTAAGAAAACATAAATAACTGTGATGAAGTTTGGCATCAACATGCATTTGGATGGTGTAGTGAATTAATATCCTTTACTTACATAGTCAAGACTATCCTTATGATGACTAAATGTATGTTGCTTGGCACTATCCATTTTATGGACATCTAGGGTTTTTTCATTCATTCTTTATTCCATTATTAATTTGCAAGATCATCATCACCTGTAATTTTTAACTGTGGCCTAGACCCTAAAAAAGTATGTAGTTGTGGCAATATCCTGAACTATTTCTACGAAAAAAATATCTTGATTCCTGAAGAGTTTATAGTAATCATATTTTGAGGTTTCTCAGATAAGCATCCCAGATTTAAGGAATAGCATGTCCAGAAGTTATATATGGTCCAACTTCAGTGAAAATTAATGTCTGTTTATGAATCTAAAAAGCATTCTGTTTAAATCTAACTGGTGGATTATATTGTTGTTTTATCTGCAGATGAGCTGGTAATGTTGGGGATTACTGACACAGCCAAAGGTGATGTTTATGTTTATTTTATCTCTTTAATACACTGATCTAACATGAAAGATCTCCACAAACATGCACACAGAAGAGAAAAGGAGGGAAATAAAACCGAGAGAGAGGGTGAGAGATATTAAGAATTTGTAAAGCTCATTAGTCTCTGTTGTGCTGTATAATTAATGTACCACTGCCTGAAGGTTTATTAACATGTGTTTTTTATCTGCAACTAACTGAATGCAGAAGTAGAGTTACAGCATTCTGCAATTTGGATGGCGGGTGTCTATTTAATGCTTCTAATGCAATTCCTCGAAAACAAAGTAGCAATTGATCTTACAAGAAGTGAATTTGTAGAGGCTCTAGAGGTTTGCTTATCACCTCTCTGTCGAGTTTTGACTTATAATCTAAGTTATGCTTCAAATTCAGAGTGTATGCATTTAGGATAATGTGATGTGATGCATTTCTTAAGTTTCATACATCATCCCATTTCTGAATTCTGATTTTTTGTCTCCTTCTTTGTCCCCTTGAATGTTGATCGAATCACATCTTGCTCTTTATTATATTTTTTATACCACTTTGATTCTGATATATATTTATACTATGGTCAATTTGGAGACTGGAAGCCAGTATTGAATGTTACTGTTTCTGCACCCCATCCAAAAAAATATAAATAAAAAATGGTGATAGAAGAAACCTACCCACCAAATGTAATAATAATAAGAGAATGACTGCATTATTTAACTGAACCGCCATAAGATCTTGGTTATGGAAGATATGTCCTAAAAAGATTTCATGTATACACAACAGAGTTTAAATGAAGTATGTGTTTCATCAGCTTGTGCATCTGCCATCAAGGTTCAATAGAAGCAAAATATCTTGATTGACGCCTCATTTCCTCAATCTATGTCTGACATCATACAGATTTCCCACGAAATGAATACTTTTGGTCTGTCTCCAGGCTTTGGTGCAGATGAGAAGTTGGTACGTTCGCTTTCCAACCATCTTGCAGGCTTGTGAGTGTACGATTGAGATTCTAAGGGGCCAGTATGCACATTCTGTTGGCTGCTATGATGAAGCTGTTTTTCATTTTCTTGAAGCATCTAGGGTAATATTGTGTTTCTCTTTATTACGCATGCCACTATTACATAAAACATTTTTGCATTTAAGCATCCTTTCTCTCTAGTCCATTGATATTCTTTGCTGATGTTATCATTCACATAAGACTAATTATTTCCTCCACTGAGGAAATTCATATATAGATTTATAGGCTTCCATTATTTTTGTCCTTGGCTTGAAAATTCCTACTCATTCCATGTTATATATATATATATATATATATATATATATATATATATATATATATATATATATATATATATATATATATGTATGTATGTATGTATGTATGTATGTATGTATGTATCTTCTTCTCATTTCTACTTGTGCAGCTAACCCAGAGCAAATCACTGCAAGCTGTGAGCCACATTTATGCTGCAATCTCCTTTATCTGCATTGGGGATGCTGAATCTTCATCGAAGGTCATAATACCTCCCCTCTTATGTTTCTTGAAATGTCTGTAGCTATGCTAAAAATTATTGACATCTATTTACAAGGCGTCGCTGTATCATCACAGGCTGTTGATTTGATTGGACCTGTTTTAGGAGTGATTGATTCTTTCGTTGGGGTGCGAGAGAAGGCCATTGCCCTGTATACTTATGGATTCCTGCTCATGAAGCAACAGAATATACAAGAATCCAGGTAAGGCTTGAAATAATATCCCTTTTGTATCATTATAGCAGGTTTATTCTTTACCAATATTTACATGTTGACTAGTGTACTGCTTTTACTTCCTCATATGATTTTGAAAAAAAAAATCTCCCTCCTTTTCTTACTATCTTGTGAATGCTGTAACTTGTTGCAGAGTCCGACTAGCCTCTGGCTTGCAGACTACACACACTTATTTGGGGAATCTTCAACTTGTTTCCCAGTATTTGACGGTGCTTGGAAATTTATCCCTATCCTTGCATGACACCGGACAAGCCAGAGAAATCTTGAGATCTGCTCTCACACTGGCAAAGAAGCTCAATGATATTCCAACCCAGAACTGGGTTCTTTCAAATATGACAGGTATCATCCATATATACATGCCCATAAATGCAAAGTTTTTCTTTGTGCATAATTGAATACTCTTTTTTACCTAATTAATTCTCGTGTTTCTTTGTTATAATTATGTGAGTTAATTTTTTTTAATATGATGCGCTTTGCAGATGAGTTAAAACCTCTAGAACTTAAAAGATCATAGAATGGGGTCTCCTAATAGTAAAAAACAAAATGTCTAAAACTTTGCAAATATATTAATATGTTACCATTTCATTCAAAATTCATCCACGACCTGTGTAGACACATAGATAGTGATATAAGGGATAAGGGGTTTTAATTGTGATACAAAAACACCCAATATATGCCATATCACTATCCAAAACATACAGCACACATACCAGCTATACATACAGAAGGTCCCTAAAACCATGCTTTATATATATTTTTATCAGGTGCAGAAATTTTACGGACTAAAAGTCTAAATTAGGTTTAGCTTTATATCCTGATATGTAATTAGATCCTTAAATCAACATGTTTTTCCACTTTAATACACACATTATCCTAATTATGACTGAAGTAGCGAGATGTCACATAGAATTGTTTAGCTAGTTAGCTTTTGAGGGGGTTGGGGGTGTATTTTCCCTTTTCCACTGACGAAGAGGTATGGAGAACCATTCAGGTGCTTAAGCAATTGGGTTCTGGAATTGTGAAAAATGTTGATTGATAGAAAATTTTGAAAGATGAATAGTGATGCATTTTTTTTAGGATGAACTATGTAAATATTGAAAAAGTGTAATGACTACAGTTTTTTTTTTTTTTGAACTCCAGTGTAATGACAACAGTTGATAGCGAGTATTTCAGTGAAAAATTACAGGTTGAATGCAAGGTTTTTGTTGTATATGGAAAATGTTTTTTCCTCAACCAATTAGTTTGTCAAGCTCTTCTTTGATTTTCTGGGAGCATCTAATTATTGCTAATTGCAAGCTATCGGTAGCTTTGTACCAGCAAACAGGGGAGAAGGGAAGCGAAATGGAGAATCTTGAGTATCAAAAGAGAAAAGTTGAAGATTTGCAGCAAAGACTTGCCTGTGCATGTTCATCCCCCCATCACAACGAATTGGTAATCACACAATTCCCTACACCACGACTTTGCTCGAACTGATCCCAGTAGTAACCGTAGCATTACCTCCTCACATGGTGATGTTTGATTCTGAAAATGAGCAGATTGGAAAAGCAAGAGTCCAAGTACATCAATTGAACGAACATGATATGAAGCGAACAATTGGTGGCCTTGCAAAGAGCGTGGATCTTGATATCCCTGAATCTGTTGGGCTGTCAACTCAGCAACCCATGGGTTCGTCAGCTAGGCTTATGGATGTGAACATTGGAAGGCTACGGAAGAGGAAATCGTAATCTTTTTTTGTAAGCTAAAGTATGTTCAATTCACTAAGGTTAGGGGGTCTTATGTATTTAATGTTAGTAATCATCAGAATGATTTTCAACAGATTTTTGCTGGGCTGTGTAAATTAATCCGAATCAATATGCAATGGTGTGGATAATTATTATAGATGAATCCATCAATTTGGGTGAATCAAGGTTAACAGAATTCACATTTCGCATCTTTGAAAATGCCACCTTTGAGTCGTTTTAGCATCCTCCACCCATTAATGGAATTTCACATTAATTAAGATATGTTTAATCATTTATTTTCTGATATTTTTACTTATAAAATTAGTCCTGAAATTCTGGGTACTTCCAGTTCTAAACCTTAATTATTTAATTTTGGGGCGAAATAACCCTAAATTTATAATTCATATAAATATTTTACTATTGACACTCCACTTGAACTAAGTACCAAAATAAAGTATTGATCTACTCCACTTTGTTAAAGAAACATTGGATGGATTAAAAAATTTGGCGGACATCTAGCATTTTTTGGAGACTGGTAAATTATGGATTACTAAACGACTTATTTTTCAAAAATAAAAAATAAAATAAAATAATAAATAAAAACTACTTTTACATACTGTGTTACGTATCTAATTTCAGGATTTTCTATGTTTTAAAGTTATTACATGAAATTTTAAGAAAATGTAAGCTAAAGGATGAGTTGTGATCGAGGAATCGAATAAATTGTTTTTATTTTTTTTTATTTTGAGTCCATTATTGTGACGGTAGAATATTCAATTTAACAAAATATTATGTGTTAAAAGGGATCATGCAATTATTAGTAAAGAAGGATCATAAATTCTCAGTTGTGATTAAAGGATGTGAATATATATTAAATATATATCATGCCTTTTCATGAGAAATAAATATGGATTTAATTAATTAATTAATATAATGTTGAACTGCACTCCTGTGCACCAATTGCGCTCTATATTGGTTCGATTTAACTTTAATTGTAGGAGAAAGTATTATAATATGCAAATAAAGAAATTGTGTTGAATAGGATTAATTAAGTATTTTAACAATATTTCACGATTTTTCCAATCAATTATTTTAAATTAACTAAAAATATCACAAAACATTTCTAAAAGTATACTCCCTCCGTCCCGCCTTAATGCTTACGCTTCCTTTGTAATTTACAAAGGAAGCGTAAGCATTAAGGCGGGACGGAGGGAGTACTAGGTAATTAAGCGTATTATTTTATATATACTACTTCCTTAAATCTCATAAATAACTTTACACTTTAATTTTCTCTTTCTTTTAATCCCAAAAAAAAACTGTCTTCTAAATTAAATAAGGAGATGGCCATCAAACCAATAATCCCGCATATAATATTTTAATTTATAAAATACCCCTCCATCCCATTTAATGGGTTTTTACATGTTACCATGTAGATTAAAAAGTATTATTATTTAATGTATAATGAATAATTGTATTAGTGAGAGTGTGAATCCATATTTTAATTATATTAGTGGGTGTGTGTGGATCTCATTTGTATATAAAAAAAAGAATCCTTTAAATGAGAAGCTCAAAATAAAAAAAAATAAAAACCCTTTTAAAAGGGATGGATGAGTACTATTTGTCAGATATACCGATGGCAGGAATATTCAACGTTTTCAAAAAGTTGTCCCATTTATTTAATAATAAATGCCTTTTATAGTTTAAAATTTTGTGAAAAAAAAAATTCTTATTCAAGTTATATTACACTCAACTCATAATTGAAAAAACAATATTCATATAAAATTAAAATATATATTCTTTAAATAAAATGTTACTCCACTTATACCTTTCAACATCTTGTTCATACGAACAAACAAGAGATCAACTAATCATATGTATTACAAACACACATAAGTATAATGTAATTTACAATTTATTAGATTAATTTATTTTTTAAATTTCCATATCACATTAAGTGTGAATTTCATCATGGGAAAGAAAGTAAGTAAATTATGCAGGTAAAATATCATATTTTATGTGTATCAATATTTAATCTAACAGATCATAATTGGAACACATGATCAATCCAGTTATAAGCTGAATGATAGTGATAATTCAAAGATGTTGTAATTATAAATAATGCAAGCACAGTGATTGTGCACAGATACTTAATTTTGAAGAGAGAGAGAGAGTCACATATACTATGTATGGATTTAGAGAGAGAGAGAGAGAGTCCAATTGCTTTCCTTTCCTTGCATATTAATCCTCCTCTCTTTCTGAACCCTAAACCAACACAAGTATCAAAACTCAAGTTTTCTTTCACATCTTTTCTCTTACTTATTTCTTTATTTCTCTTTGTGGGATTTAATGATCTCACTCTGAGTTGTATTACAGATGAAAGAAAACATGTACAGATCATTTGCAGCTGTTTGTGAAAGCTATATATGCTTCATTACAAGATACACACACAATGTGTGTGTGTGATCTGTTTGAAACATTTTGGATCTGATAATTGTGTTTAGTCTTTTTATTAATTATGTTTTGGTGGGATGAGGATCCAACTAATTCATTGGGAACCACAATTTCTTAGTGCTAGGGTTAGGGTTCATGCACCATTTTCTTCCATTGGGAACCACAATTTCTTTTTTTACCATTATCTCTTCTATAAATTAACATCAAATTATTATTAATTAATTTACATAATTTTCAAAATCTTTAATTTCATTTCTGCACTTTCAGATCTTCATATTGATTTTCTGAACTTAATTAGGTTATAATTGGTTTTTTTTTTCTTTTTTAATACCATTTTCAAAAAAACATTATTTCCACTCTTATTGGTTATTTTCAACATGATTTTTTAAATTATTTTCAAGAACGATATATGCTATTATTTCCCGATTTTCCAACCAATGTGTATGGATAGTGATTTGAAAGAGCTTCCTTCAATCCAGTCATGGATAAGTGATGGTGGTTCGGATTTGCTGCCAATTCATTCGAGCAAACATAGTAGAACATTCGTCCTACTCTGAATGCGTGAATGATTTGGGAGTCGAATCTTACTCTATTCTTCTCTTTGCTTGGACTGAAGGGAGCTCCTTCATATTATTACCTTCATTTTTCTTAGTCACAGTGCTCTTTTATGCAATTTATTTATTTCATATTCGATCAGTGTCTCTTTTGCTAGGTTTGATGGCCAGATCTGAATCAAAAATTTCAGAAAGGATAAATCATTTTGGAGGTAAACCTAATTTGAAGATGATATATACATTGATACCATTTTTAAAGCTGAGATTAAAACATTATAATCCTATATCTTTCTCTCATAGTTAGTACGTTCATTTTCATCCCATAATCTTTCAATTTTGTTTCGATTTCGTCCCAAAGTATTTTTTTTTCAATTTCGTCCCATAGCATTGTACAATACCGATTCAGTCTCATTCCATGAAATTAGAAAAATTAAACATGTTTAAGTAAAAATGACAATTCTGATGAGATTTTAAATGATATATGAAACTATTTGGAGAAATTATAAGTTTTTTAGGATTATTTTGAATAAAATAAATTTGCAAGAAAGTGATTTTAAATGATATATGGAACTATTTGGAGAAATTATAAGTTTTTTAGGATTATTTTGAATAATTAAAGTAAATTTGTAAATGAAATTTCATGAAAATCTTATTTTCTTTGATATTAATTTTCTAGGTACTTAAATAACCATCCATAATTGGGCTCGTTTTGGTATTTAATTTGAGGGTTATTCTGTGGTGCACCCGGTTTATAAGGTAAAGTAGGGGTGTGGTGGGTAGTTATTAATTTTTATTTTTGATTATTTTATTTTATTGAGTGTGAATAAGAATATGATCTAATAGTTAAGATTATTCAAGTGCACCGGTGCAGTGTAGTTTAACTCTTAATTAGAAATTATTATCCCAAATTTGTGTGTATGTATGTATATGCTTTATTGATTGTGTTTTGCAAAATTTTTAATCTCCCTCCATTTTTAGATTATAAATAAATATCTTTTCATAAGAAAATATACAAATATTAAGAAACTTAATTGCGTCTAATTTTTATTTATTTTTTTCAAATGCGACTTATCTATTATAAATTAATGACTTTAATTGGGGTGTAATTGAATGAATGCCATTAATCATGGTTGAAATTTGAAATCATATATCTTCTAAAGATTTCTATCTCCTACAAATATCTTATTTAGAACAATTCTATCTCCTAAAAGACACTTATTTAGAAATGGTGGGAGTATTTTTTTATTGAATTCTATACTTCTACACTTCTCTATTGTGATTAATTTTCTGGTGTGCAAATTTGTAGCTTGTAAATAGTAAAAATAACGCAATATTCTAAATTAAATTATTCTTTTAATATTTCATGTTCCCTTAGTTTCTCTCTACGCTGCGCGCAGAACTGTTTATGCTGATCAATAAGTTGAATTTTTTATATAGATAAAATATTTAGGGTAAATTATCAAAAGCCTTCTCGAGGTTTGTCCAAATTACCAAATAAACCTCGTGGTTTGAAAAATTACCAATTACCCTCTTTAAAAAATATTTTTTTTAAAAAAAAATAGTGAAATTTTAAATTACAATGTTAAATTTATGAGTCTTGATGTCATTTTCATTATTCTTATTTTAAGAAAATGTGTATTTTTATTAATGTTCAAATAAAATGTACAAGTTAAAAGGGATAATTGGTAATTTTCCAAATCACAAAGTTTATTTTGTAATTTGAACAAACCTCGAGGGAGATTTTCCTAATTTATCCAAATATTTATAACTTAAGAAATTGTGAACTATTGTGATAGTTCAAAGTTATATTTATTGTATCGCTCCATTAACGAGTTACATATCCCAAGTCGACAAGATAAAAGATGATTTCTCCAACCCCATGTGACAATTTATAAAAAGTTGTGATAGAAAATGTCATATCAGAGTAGTGTTACAGGATAATCCCTTATTGTAGGTTTTAGTCACATAATTTTGATCGAATTAGTAAATGGTGCACATATATTCTTAACTAGTTTAATCATTTGAAGATGTAACCAAATAATAATATTCCCTCGATCCCATAATAAATTTTATATAGATACGATATTTAAAATAAAATATTTTAACCAATTTTATTGACTTTTAATTTGAAGGGTATTATAGTATTTTTAAATTATAAATAAATTATAAAGTATGTTATGTGTGTTACGTAGTAGTGGTAAATTTGTAATTACGATGAAATTTTAGGGATGAAAATTGATGTGATTTTTTTTTTTTGTATGCTGAAGTTGGATGTGGGACAGACGAAAATGAAAAATGTAAAGTTTATTATGGAAGGGAGTAATCAACTTGTGTATAAAATTTATAATTTTTTATTATATTTTCAAAAAGTAAACAGTTTTAAGTATTTTTAATTCCCTTGTTCGTATGATTCACTTTAACAAGGAATATGAGATAGTTGAAAAAAAATCAAGAATTACCTTTTTAATTAGGGAAAATAGATTTTTTTGTCCGTTAACTTTGCCCAATTTTGAATTTAGTCCATAAGTTTTTCACTTTTTGAAAATCGTTCATTATATTTGCAGAATTTTGAAAATCGTCCATTATATTTGAAAATTTTGAAAATCGTCCATCATGTTTACCAAGTTCAACAAAATCGTCCGTTTCAACAGGTCATTAGCAGGTTATTCTAAAAATATATATATATATATATATACTATTTAAAAAAAAATAGCTTCCACTAAGAATTTATATTATACTCTCTCCGTTCGCCCGAAAGAGGGCATTTTGCTTTTGTGCACGTTGATTAAGAAGTATTGTTATTTAACGTGTAGTGGGTAGTTGTATTAGTGGGAACATGGATTCCATATTTTAATTGTATTAGTGAGTGTGTGTGGAACTCATGTGTGTAAAAAAAGGAAGTGACCCTCTTTGAAACGGACGACCAAAATGGAAAAAAAACCCTCTTTCGAGCGGACGGAGGAAGTATCAATATTTAGTCAAATTTGCTCCACTTTAGTAATGAGATTAATATTGTTTGTTTGGTATACAGAAGTGAAAAATGAAAAGTGAGATAAAATTGGTTAAATAAAAATATGATATAGATTAATTGGGGTGAAAATATTCAAATGACCTGCCATAGCAGGTCAAAGGACCAAAATGTTGAATTTTATAAAATTAATGGACTAATTTCAAAATTGTTATAAAATTAACGGACTAATTTCAAAATTAAAAAAGTTAATGGACGAATTTCAAAATGAATGAAAGTTAGCAGACGAAAAAAATCTATTTTCCCTTTTAATTAATTTATTAATTGTTTACTATTTAACATTGATAAAAATATAATATACTCCCTCTATATATATATAATTAATGAATTGAAAACATGTCATAGCAAATTTAAATACCGTTAGTATGTTGTGAGATTAATAGTTTTTTTTCTTTTTTTTTTCCTAACCAACGTGTATATATAATGTTCGATCGTGAAAAAAACAGTATACTATATAATATGGGTCCGATTTTTTAATGGCCACTTTTGATAAAGTACAATTTAAAATAGCCACATCTCTTAAAACCAATTTTTACTAGCCACTCTCAGGTGGATTCCCCAAATTACCCCATAACTGTTACCCAAAGGACGAAAATAATGGGGATATGATTATGTCAGTGTTGACTGCATTAAATAGGGTGGGTGGGACCACATTTAAAATTATAGTAAATATTTGTTTTCCAGAAAAAATAAAAAATAAAAAAAAAATTAAAAATTATTTGTTCTATTCGGCCTACACAATTTGTTCTATTCGGCCTACACAATTTGTTCTATTCGGCCCACACTTTTTTTTCAAAAAAAAATTAAAAAAATTTAAAAAAATTAAAAAAATATTTCTTCTATTCGGCCTATTCGGCCTACACAATTTGTTCTATTCGGCCTACACAATTTGTTCTATTCGGCCTACACTTTTTTTTTCAAAAAAAAAATTAAAAAAAATTAAAAAATATTTCTTCTATTCGGCCTATTCGGCCTACACAATTTGTTCTATTCGGCCTACACAATTTGTTCTATTCGGCCTACACTTTTTTTTTCAAAAAAAAAATTAAAAAAAATTAAAAAAATTAAAAAAATATTTCTTCTATTCGGCCTATTCGGCCTACACAATTTGTTCTATTCGGCCTACACAATTTGTTCTATTCGGCCTACACTTTTTTTTTCAAAAAAAAAATTAAAAAAAATTAAAAAAATTAAAAAAATATTTCTTCTATTCGGCCTATTCGGCCTACACAATTTGTTCTATTCGGCCTACACAATTTGTTCTATTCGGCCTACACTTTTTTTTTCAAAAAAAATTAAAAAAAATTATTTTTTTTTTAAAAAAAAACGAAAAAATATTTCCTGAAAAAATTTAAAATAATTATACAAATAAAATTAATGCATCTTTTTTTATTTTAATAAAAAATTTATTCATGAGGCATATACCGATAACAAATTAATGCATTCAATAAACTGTAAAATAAATTATTGTACTTTTGTACTTTTTGGTCAAAAAGTGACCTCAGACATTTAAAAAGTGGATCCTCTCAAGGGCATTTTGGTCCATTCCTTTAAAAGTGGCTAGAAAAAATTGTGTATAACATATGTGGCCACTAAAAATTACACTTAAGGAATAGTGGCCACTTTTTGCCATTACCACATATAATATCTACGTGTAGTGGCTATAGGATACCCTAGCTACTACTAAAATATTTTTGACAACCTATATATTGTTGGAACTTGAAGCTTAATTAATTACTCCATTAATTAAATTATCCAATTATGCATTGAGTTTGAACTCAAAGTGGACTCTACGCCCTTTAATTAATTAATAAATTCACACTTCCCCCTCCCCCCATTACCTAATTACTAACTAATTAATTTTACAATGTGTGGGTCTATAGAATGACATATCCAATTTTTATTAAAGGATTTTTTAACTAACTAATTAATTAATCTTTTCTTAAAGGATTTTTTTTTTTCATTTTCATTAGTATTAACATTGTTTCATTTCAATATCCATAATCCTATAGAATGACATATCCAATTTTCACAATATTTCGCTATGTAATTCAAAAAAAAAATCTGTGAAAGAAGTGATCATTATAAATTTATAATAATGATTAGAGATAATCATATTATTTAACTTTAGTATCTATATTTTCTAAGTACAATTTATTTCTTTAATGGAGTAAAATTTGTGAGCTGTTGTAGAAACATGATAATGATATGTGCACTCTTTTAAGATGAGAGTAGATTAATCCCTTATAAAATTAAGGCAATTAAATAATTACTCTCGATCGATAATCATTCATAATTATTATTTTACGTTAATTTTTTTTTAAAAAAAGAATTGACAAATTTGACTTTAAAAGAATATTTTAATAAATATATTATTATCAATTAACTAGCTAGACACAATTTTTATTATTGTATTCATTCTATTTCAATCTTTATATATTTATAATTTAAAATTCTCATTCTAATCTTTATATTTCACTTTTCATATGATTATATATAATTCACTTAAATAGATATAAACTTTTTCATGGTATATTTATATATTACTCCCTCCGTCCCAACTTCAACTTCACACTTTCCGTTTTGGTCCGTCCCAATTTCAACTTCATATTTCCATAAAAGGAAAAGGTACATAACTAATATCCCTCTCATATACTTTAATTTCAAAATTGCCATCACCTTTTTAACACACATAACATACTTTATCATTTATTTATTACCCAAAAATACCAAACTACCCCCAAAAGTTACTCAAAAAGTGATTTTTCTTAATTTGCGTGTATACAGTAAATATGAAGATGAAAATGGGACGGAGGGAGTATTACTTTAAAAATGCATACAGTTGCTGCATGCTCTTTATTTTTAGAATTCATTTTCTTGATTATAACTGTATGCATTATAACTGATATCCATTAAATTGGAAATATGATAAATTGTTAATATTCCAAAATCCAAATTAATTAAGTAGTACTCCATGAGATAAGATACCGTGTTGCTTTCCACTAAAATTAAAAAGGACAGAATCCAACCGAATATTCGAACAATCAGAAGCTTAAACTAATTTCGTTTGTGTTTGAATACGTACATTTTCCAAAAACCCACCTTATTTTAATTATTATTTTTCTAATTAATAAATTTTTAGGCAAATTATGCCATTATTTAATTCCATAAACGTGGAGGGCCATTAGTGTGTGTATGTGTGTGAAAAGTAGATTGATTGTGTGAATCGATAATCAAAGTACAATTGGAGACTAGTTTCTTGTTTTTGTTGCACCATTTTTTCGATGTAATAACAGACAACTTACAAACCTCTTTCTTTTATTTACTTTCTTGTCTCTTAAATGTCTCTACCACATTACAAGATATTTATTGTCCTGTGAAATTGGTTTATATAAAAAAATCGGTTAATTTACTTTGTTATTTGTTAATTGAGTAGAGTAATAGTAATAGTATAATATTAATAGAGTTTATGAATACAATAGAGGTGAATTTCTAAAAATCTTAAAATTTAAAAATTCTAAATTAGAGCGATATTAGAAATTCAAAATTCTAAAACCAAATTTTATAACCAAAAAAGAAAGCGGCCCACAGGTAAAATAGCAAGAGGCAGGTTTACACAAATGTTTATAAATAATAATACTTGCTGTGTGCAGGTAAAAAATAAAATACAACTGTCCTATCAATTCCAATCTGTACAACCTCCTAACTTCACTGTTAGTGTCTGTTTTTTTCTTTTTTTTATCGATTCCAATATGTACAACCTCCTAACTTCATTGTCAGTGTCTGTTTTTTTCTTTTTTTTAACTGTTTACTAATTTTTATTTCATTTATTTATTTAATTTTAAGAATATAATTGTAATTTTACCCTTGTGGTTTAGGCTATAATTTATCCCTAGAGTTTAGAATATGATAGTTATTTAAATAAAATGAATTTAAAAATAAAATAAAAACAAATTTAATGAAAAAGCAAAAATTAATTAAGAAAAGTTGGAACCAGGTGTACTAATACAATTGATATTCCTAATTACTCTAGTCCCTCTCTTTCTCTATATACTATTACTCTATTATCTTTAAAAGATATATTAAAAGTTTCAAAATAAATAATCCCTTAAAACATTGTATTTTCTTTAAAAATGTTACCATCACACCCAATTTAATTTATCATTTACTTTATTACTTAAAAATATAATTTTATTAAATAAAGTTGATCAATGAAAGCAACTTTTAAAAGTTGATATCTTTTAAAGGTAAAGAGCTTCTCGAGGAGGGGAGAGTATTATTATGATACACAACTACAAAAGGTTTCAACGTCCACTGATCCAGTGTTGCCCTCCAAACATTTCCCAAAATGTTTGAATGCGAAAACAATGAAAATAATAATGAGAAACAACCCCACAAACATATGAATTTGAATTGTAGACATTCTAATAAATAGATTCTAATACAGAGCTAACTAAGAAACACAACAATGACTAGCTCTTTTAATTATACAAGTATGATCTAAGTAATAATACCACTGTACAGCAAGTATATATGTCCGAATTTCGAAACCACAAAGAATTAATCATCTCGGCGCAATCGTCGGAATGACTTCGCTCATGAGATCACTGCCGGAGACGTCTTGCGAGACGAACGGAGTTTTCATGGAAGACGACGACGATGGTGGAGTGCCAAGTTTGCCAGAATCGGACACCATGGATTCCGTCGCATGGGTGTCCGATTCTGGCAACATAAGCCATATGCTCTCCAGCTCCCTGAACACTTCGGACATGGCGGGCCGAGCATCCGTCTCCTCCTTGCAACACTTGAGAGCTAGATTTATGAACTTTTCGACACAATCGGATGGATAAGACCCCATCCGATCGTCTAGGATGGAGAAGATCATACCCGACCGATAAGCAATGTTAACCTAATGCATGCATTTTCACTATGTTGATCAGAATTACTACACATAGAAAGAAAGAACAAGTCATGTTTTCTAACAAAGGGAAGTTGTACCTCCCGGACGATGTTTTTGCCGTGCGAAATAGGCTGCATCCCGGTTAGCATTTCCAAAAACACGACTCCGAGGCTGTAAACGTCGCTCTTGTCTGTCAGCTTATGAGTGAGGAAGTACTCAGGGTCGAGGTATCCCTACAAGAACAAGGCACAACAATGTTAGAATCAGGCGAAACAAGACGAAAGACTGGAGTGAGGAAGTGATGCTCACGGGTGTCCCTTTGACGACTGTAGAGACATGAGAAGGTAGGCCTCCTTCAAGCTCAGGAACTGGAGCTAAACGAGACAGGCCAAAATCGGCAACCTTTGCAGTGAACTTCGAGTCGAGCAGTATGTTGGTGGCCTTGATATCGCGGTGAAATATAGGAGGATTGGCTTCCGTGTGAAGATACAAGATGCCTCGGGCTGAGCCCAACGCAATCTTTATCCGCATAGCGAAGCTCAGTGGCAACTTAGACTTACCAGATAGATGATCCCTCAATGTACCATTGGACATGAACTCATAGACCAACATCTGCATTTCCAAAACACAACATAAGCAAACGTGTAGTGAGTAGTGACAGATTGATTTGCTTCGTACATGTGAAGTGGGGGTGTACCTGTTCACCCTCTTCGTCGCAATATCCAAGCAACGAAACCAAGTTCCTATGGTGCAATCTCGACAGCAGTTCTATCTCTGTAAGGAACTCCTTTTCACCCTGCAATGATCCCTCTTGGGCTCGTTTTATGGCCACAACCGTTCCATCAGCAAGAACGCCTCTGTGCACTTTTCCATATCCCCCCGTCCCAACTACAGTTGCGCTATCGAAATCACTAGTTGCCTGTGCCAATTCCTTGTAAGTGAAATCCTTCACACCATCAATTCTGATGGAGATCCTTGTTGCTGTAAACAGTAAACATAAGGTTAACATTACTTTTAAACACACATCAACCCAACCAAAAGAGCTAGCTAGGGTACTTACATGTTCGTCTCCTCGAAGCTTGATGTTTCTTGATGTGTCGTTTCAAGATAAAGATTGCAACCAATGCAGTGATCATGACTGATCCCGCGATTGTGCCTAGTATAATACCAGCAAGTGCTCCTCTGCTTATACCGGATGAAGAGGTGGAGAATTCTGCAATGTAACTAAAAATCAAATGCTGCTCTCCACATCACAGTAAACCACAAGAGCCTCAAAACTTTAAAAAATTCAAGCACTGTAATGGAATTTTGCAACGGTAAGAAAAAGTACCTTCTCGATAGACTTCTGAAAGTGTGAAGTTAAGAAACTCATAAGGTCCAAAAATGGGACTATCAGGAATCCTCCATCCCCCAAACATTTCGCGAATCCATGACACCTCGCTCCGGTTAAATGTTCGAATACTTTCATTGACATTAGATGGAAAAATCTTAAGGTACATTCTAAGACGAGGTCCCTCTTGCCATGCCACTGAATCAAGATCAAGCTGAGAAACATTCATTTCAAGACCAGAACTTAGGTACTCCTTGAAAGTATCAACATATGGACGAAAATCCGAAAACCCTGGACTCTTTAAACGGTATCCAACAAGCACCGGAGCAGCACAAAAGCACGCTCTAGTTGGAGTTGGAGGGGCATATTCATAATCGGGTGGGCATACATTAGGAGGACAACCATTGAAACTTGGAGGGTTTAAGGCATCGCTGAAACCACCCTCATTAGACCCACAGAAAGGACCTAAAACGTTTGTAGAATCACAAACAGGATTTCCTTGAAGCCTGAAAAGGATGGCAAAAAGTTAGAAACATGACCTGGAAAACAACCAATATGAGGACAGAATTTTGATAAAATGATGTAAAACGTGACTAACTCGATGGTGACGTTGGGTGGAGGGGGGAGAAGGCTACCATTGATACTCGAAAACCTATTGAACCCAAAGTCCCTGCAAAGTTCACCAAGTACAAATACATATTATAAGAAAAGGCAAACAAGTGGAAACACTTGAAAATACTTCATTCATATAGGAAAGATAGGCTTCTTTTTGTACTCTAGTTTTAGAGCTTACAGAATCATTCTTTCTGTTGAGTTTAAA
This sequence comes from Pogostemon cablin, assembly GCA_023678885.1. Classification (NCBI taxonomy): domain Eukaryota; kingdom Viridiplantae; phylum Streptophyta; class Magnoliopsida; order Lamiales; family Lamiaceae; genus Pogostemon; species Pogostemon cablin. The sequence continues at coordinate 5,780,261 of CM042983.1, forward strand.
ATCCTATTCTCCCAGATGCTGGATGAAATAGAGCCATTCAGCGTATTGTTTGCGACTGACCTGCAAAACGAATTGAGAGAGTTGCATTTACTTAGATCACCTCACATTGGAACTATAAATAAGGAATGAAAATGAGAACTTATATATGTCCCATTAAGGACAGAGTAGATTGGAAGTCGAATGCTCACAGCTTCTGCAGAAGAGGAAGCCTTGAAAAGCTAGCAGGAATAGTTCCATTGAGATTGTTGCTTGACAGATCACTGCAGAATAGAATTATTATACGGTATTCAACAATGAAAATCAATCTCTCTCAAAGTAGCCTTCAATTGATAAAGTTAAAAGCAGTATATTCTTACATGGTTGTGATGTTTCTTGAAAGTGAACCTGTTGGTATGGGTCCACTTAGTTGGTTCAGGCTCAAATCTCTGAAATAAAAGGCTCCCAATTATCACAAGATAAAGTACAAAGAAAATTGAACAACATTTTACCACACTACTAATAAAAAATGTTGAGCTCCCAATCTAGAGACCAACAGAATGTTGAAGGACATTGACACTTACATGTAAGAAATGTTTGGAGAATTGCTCCAATCAGGAATTGGTCCTTGTAAACTGCAGTTCCTGAGACTCCTGAACAGCCAACAAATGATGAAATAATCAACTTATGCCCAAATATAAACACTTCTGAATATGGAACTCTTCTTCTGGAACCTCAAATCTTCTATAAAGAAAAAAATTAGCAGAAAAGATTGCATTTGCTTACATCTTCAGCAGCCTAGTCATGTAGGTATATGAAGATGGTATTGTACTCCCACCAAAGTTGTTGTTATCGAGCTGACTGAAAACACAAATATAAAAAATAAGGTGCAGTGAATTGCAAGGTCCCTGATTTCCACATCAAAGATTTTAATAAGAATTCATCAATAAAGAAGCAGAAGAGATAGAGATACAACAAAAGGGAGCTGAGATACATGAGGCAAATGAGTTCAACTCGGAATAGTGTGAAATAAGGCCTTCCCCTTTATAATAACTAAACTCCTTAAGTAGGGGTGCTTGTCAATCTTTTCTGATAGATTGATGTGTTTATATGCTGCTAATTCCTCAATAAGCTTGTGATGGTTTTCACACTTAGGACTTTAATTGACACATCATGAATTGTGTGCATAAGAGAAACTCCATATGATTACTTGGAATCTTGTAATTAATGAAGACAACTAATGACCCAAGAGGCCATAACCACAGTCAAATTTCTTCCCCACCAACTCACCCTACGCATTATTCAGTTAAAGTAGAGTTTTCTGGACCCATCTACGAGAACTTGACAGGAAACAATGTAGCATAAAACAATAAACAAAGTATATGTATTGCATGAGGCAAAGATGTCATACAGTATAAGTAAATTCGGCATTTGAGACAGCTCTGGTGGAAGAGTTCCTGATAAGTTGTTATTATCAAGTAACCTGCAGAAACAGTAACTGTGACCATATATTCAAAAATGTCATGGAAGAACTTAGAGAATGTCCAACTCACAGGTGAAAAAGAGCTGGAAGTCGAGCAAGATCTGGTGGTATTTGCCCACTGAGTGAATTATTGTTCATGTGGCTGCTCACAATAAAAAGGATGAATAAGATGACTAGTGGAAATGTCAAGAAATCTGTTATCATTCAATGCATAAAAATTGAAATGAAAAAGTACACACAAATGTTGAGCTTTGCTCAAGTTGGCAAATGATGCAGGTATTGGTCCTGATATGAAGTTCTGGTCAATCTGTATCCTGTCCAAGTTCGAAAGATTTCCAAGCTCATCGGGCAAGGAACCGGTTAGTTTATTTCCATTTAGAAGCCTGTGACCAGACAAGAAAACTACGAGGTTAGCAATCCAAAATGGGATGCATCCTTAATGACTAGAAAACTCAAGAAAAATGAAGAAACAATGTATTATTTCTTTAAGATGCAAGTTCTGATATGATTGACCATTCAATCATGTTTCTTGAAATTCAATTGATCTAACATATTCCGAACGCCAGTAAAGAATAATGAAGTAAGAGTTGCTTCCACTCACAGAAGTTCTAATGTTGTAATTTTGCCTATCTCCTTTGGTATGCTCCCGGTTAAGTCATTCCACATAAAATCCCTACCAGAAAACCAGAAACTCATTAAAAAGGACATAATAAAATGTGCATTACTTGAATTAGAATACAATATACATTACTCACAATATCTTCAAATAAGATAAACGACCGAGTTCTGGTGATAAAGTACCAGTCAGATTCATATTCAATAATGACCTGTCGACAGAAGCAAAAACAGAGAAAGAATCATTTGGGATACAAGTTCCATGTGGTCTTAAGTCAATGCATAAGATGAGGGATATGAGGCATTAAAATAAGGTCTTTGAAGACAATTTTGCATTCCATAATTAGAGTAATAGCTGATAATACTTCAAGAGGGGCAGTAATCATACAATTCTCTAACATGAAAGTTATTATCAGCAAGTGTTGTATTATAGCAGGTAATCCCTGTCCAATTTGAAATGCATGGATCCCTTCTGTTCCACCGGGCAAGATTGTTAAATGGGTCGCCCAAACTCTTTTTGATGGCCCGCAATGCATCCACTATAAACACCATCAAGACATTTAGTGCTATAAATCATGGTTAATTGTAATACTTTGAACCTCAAATAAGCATACTGGCTATGTTAGACATTATTACAACCTTCATTCTGATCCGTTCGTTGGCTATTAGCACCAATAAGAAACAAACACCAGCATAAACAAATAATCAATCTCATTCTAAGCTTTGAAGAATTAAACTGGGGCGTTCCAAGAATCTTCATTTCTCAAGATCGTCAAGAATCTCTCTAAATAATCAACCCCCACCTGAAACAATTAACCAAAATCAAGAACTCAATACAACAGTTTCCAAATAATAAACCAAGAAGCAATTTAAGACACCCCAAAGGGAAAACCTCTATAGAAAGGAGTAAAGCAAGAAATGGACAAAGAAAGAGAATTTCACGACAAGAACTAAAGAACACCACAAACCCATGTCAAAAAGGACAATAAAACACGAAAGGGAGGTCAAGAAAAATACTTTAGGGGTACCTAGGAAATACAGAAATACGTACGAGGATGCATAGTCACAATAGAAGGGAGTTGCTGCCGCTGTTTTTCGCAACCAAATGAAAAGGGGTTTGAAATGTTGGGAGAGAGAATAAGGAAGAGGGTTGAAGGAGAAGACACAGGGGTGGAGTTGACTGATTCTCCATTGTTGGGTAGCAAGAAAGATGAATATTGTTGATGATAGTGATGATGAAAGCACAGCAGCCATCTTTTTTATTTCGGTTGATGTTTTCAACTGTAAATAATTGAATTGCACACACAAAACTCGGACCAAATTTTGGCTGGCAGGTTATTTTTTTATTCAACATCAATTGGTGATTGGCTTAATTGACTTTTGATGGGGGAGAGCAGTTGTTGAACTGCTTTTTTTCTTTTCTGTCTCTTTTTCATTTTCTTTATTTGTATGAATTGGCAATCAAGAAAGTGTCTGTTTTCTTGATTCTTTACACAGTGCGTAGGGTTCATGTGAGTGGATGGAATCTTTACCGTTCACATTTTCATAAACCGGTCGGTTCACAGACTAATCCAAAATAAACATAAATTATGGAGTAATTATTTTTTTTTCTTAAACAAAAACAATGAGGCTAATGTAAACAAATGTCATGAAATAATTAAGATTTCTGTTGAATAATGTTTTTAGGATATTTTGCTGCTGTGAAAAAGGTGCTATACTTCAACTGGTGTACATACAAGGTGGAGTGTTAATTAATTATACAATTTCTTAAACATTGAAATGTAATTAAAGCCAGAGGTGGATGGTGCCTAGGTAGCACGGGCTAAGCATAGTGCTGCCATTAAGTCTGATTTTTTAATTCATTTCAAAAATATCTCATTTAAAAGTTCAAATTTAAAATTTTATTTATTCTTTTTCAATTTAAGGCTTATTATAATTTGTTTTTTTTTTCTTATTCAATACTATATATTATAAATTGATACAAAATATCAATTAAAATAATTTATATTCAATGTCATGATTTGATTTCAAAGTATTATGATTTTTAAATTTTTTTCTATGAATTGAAATAAGAAAATAAATTATATTACAAGTCTTAGAATGAAAAAAAAAATTAAAAATTGAATTCTAAGTTCAGAAAGAAAAAAAAAAGAAAAAAGAAAAAACGAAATTTAATTTTATTGAAACACTTATAAAATCATGTCATAAATTGTGATTTAAGTTAAAAATGATATCTTTCTATAAAAATCTTCCAATTTTAAATATAATAAAATGTATGTTTTGAAATGTAAAATATTCTCTCGCCATCCCACATGTTTCGTTGTTTAATTAATTAATTGTTTTAAGCTATTAATCTGGTCAAAAATTTATTTTATTGTCATTGTCATGTTGTGCAAATTTTCTGTGTTTTAATGGTAGAAATAAGAAATCAACACGGATTTAAACATCACAATTAAATACATTTATTTATTAAATTAAACTATGTTACGATGTTGTCTAAATTTATATATCGATTTCAAGTTTCGACTCACAGTACTCTTGAAACGGTCCACATTGTCACTTTGTCAAGCTACCTACCTCAGCTCATAGCTCATAAGTAACTCATTTAATACTAATTTGAATGTAGACTATGTAGCTTACATAAAAAATAATAATAATAGAAAAAAATCAAAATACAAGGTAATTTTATGTATGACACTAATGCATTCTTTCTTGTCCCGATACATTAAAAATAAAAATCTGATTATTATTCATACAATACTTCCTACGTTCGCACTTAATTTCACCGACATTATACAATATACATTTATAGTTTAAGAAAATTTATTTTTTATCAATTTATTAATTTTTGAAAGGTTTTGTGATATTATAAGTAATACCTCTCCGATCCGATCAATTTAGATGTATCCATTTTACTATTTTTTGTGACCAATCCAAAATTATTAATTTTTCATGTTTATTAAAAATGTCCCACATATAACCCACAACTTCTCTTTAATACAGCTACCAACTATATATAATAATAATACTATTTAATTTACACGTAAAAAATAAATGAATATGTTTGTCATGACCGGAGTGAGTAAATAAAGTAGTATAGGTGATAATAATATCTTTTTTAGTTAAAATAACTTTTGAGATTATTAATTAATGTGTAATTTTTTCTTTTTTTATGGTGAAGACAATGAGACAGACAAAAATTAAAAGTATAAAAATAAATGTAAAGTAGAGCGAGTATAATATTATTATACTTCTTCTATCACATAGAATGCTTCATGTTTTTCTTATTTATTTATTCTACAAAATTCTTTACATCTCAATAAAAATAACAACACTTTATCTAAGAAACTTTATCATATACTCCCTCCGTCCCAGGCTAAGAGGATCAAAGTTATTACCTGAGACGGAGGGAGTACTTATGATTAGAAAAAAAAGGCTAAGAGGATCAAAGTTATTACCTGAGACGGAGGGAGTACTTATGATTAGAAAAAAAGCATATATATTTCAAAATAAATATAATAAAAAAAAATAAGTTATAAAAAAAAATCAAACTTATAATTATAGAGGTCGGTAAATCTTTATCGATATGTATAATATATTATTATTAGGTGTTGAAATCATTATATGATGCCAAAGTCAAAGCTGACATTGAATACGTACTTGACATACTTCGAATTCAAGATAAAATAGTAGTATGCCAAATTTTCGGTGTATCCGTAGACTTCACAACTTTATCATACTCCTGTACACAAATAAATTGGGTTTATACCCTCGTATTATATTATATATTGTTAGTCTTTCAATCCTATATATTAATAAGGTGTTTAAATTATTAACGATCACAAAATTTATTAGAATTTATAATGTAAACTCGATTTATAAGAAACTAAATTGATGAGTAAAAATATGTATACCTTAATAAATTAAAATATAGTATACATTTTATTAGTAAGTTTTTAACGAATCTTTTAATTTTTAAATTTAAATTTTTTTTTGACATCTATCAAAAACACATATTTTATAAAATAAAAATAAATACTAAATACATAATGGGTGAAACATAAATAAAGATGCATAAGCTAGCCTAGAGTAAACCATAAACTTAAATTTTGCGAATTTATTAAATTTAATAATGAAAAATAATATTCCACAATTTGTTTCCGCAATTAGTAAGGTTATCTTTTTATTTATATTTCTACTTTATAAAAGTTTACTCACTAAATTTAAAAATTTTATAGGCCTAAATTTGTTTAGACAAGAACTTGTGTAATCGTATCACTGAATCATGTCCGCAAAATTTATAAAAATAAATAACAATTTAATGAAAAGTGAAATTCAATTGTTGATTAAAAAATAGTTAATCAAATCACTCAAATTAGACTATGGAGTTGGTTTTATGTAAACAGGATAGGGTGCTCTAGTTTTTTATTTAGTGATTGGTTGGCTAACCCGAGGATGGTGTTATAATGTTAATTTTTGTAAACTTATAAACTTGCATTTTTTTTTTTTTGGTATTTACCTTGTGTGAATTATAATTCTTTGACCTTTTAAAAAAAAAATCACTCTAACATGCACCCTCACATAAATGAACCATGGACCTTTGTTACACTCACATAAATGAACCATGGACCTTTGTTACCTCGCTCTGATGTCATTCTAACACTTTGTTACCTCGCTCTGATACCATTCTAACACTGAAAAAAAAAATGAATCATGGATCTTTGTTACCTCGCTCTGATACCATTCCTGAAAAAAAATGAATCATGGACCTTTGTCTCTGATACCATTCTAACACTTGGACCTTTGTTACCTCGCTCTGATACCATTCCTGAAAAAAAATGAATCATGGACCTTTGTCTCTGATACCATTCTAACACTGAAAAAATGGGTGGTGGTGAGGTTTGAACCGTGGACCTTTGTTAATCATGGGCTCTGATACCATGTTAAACGACCGCCTTATCTACTAGTTTAAACTTATAGAGAGTTAAATAATTTAATACTTAATCAAGTCACTTTAACAAAGTATAAAATGATATTATTGTGAGACAATCTCACTCAAATCGGGGTCCATTATATTTGTTAAAATATTACTCCTTTCTTAGAGACACCAGCTGGCAACGACGCACAATTTTTAAGGGAATTAAATGTGATATTAGAAAATTAAAGTGGCACAATTAATTTTAGGCAAACAATTGTCTGAACTATTAAAAAGTAATAAAACTAAAATAGAAAGTGATATTTAAATTGATGAGAAATAATAATTTTAGAGTAAATTTTTATGAACAATTTATAATATAAGTAAGTAATAATAATAATTTTTAATAAAAACTAATATATTTAATAAATAATAATAATTATTTAAAATAACACAAATACGGTCACATATGAAATAATTTCATGCAAATGTTTCCCTTGATATTATCTTTTTCTCCCTTGCAAATGTTGCTCTTGATTTCATACAAACGTTGATCGATATGAATTATATATACAACTTAGTATTCCTCCGTAGTGACCCGATTCAAAAACTTGAAATATTTTAACATAATACAACACTAAACGAAGGGTTATGATATTTTTGGTGTCAATCGATAATATCGATGTGATATATGGGGAAAGTTTAGGTGTTACGTAGCATCCAGCCTCTCCCTATTATTTAATTAAGTCGATATAAGCTACTAATTATTAATTAGGTGCAAAGAAATTAAGGGCGGGTTGTATAATTTGATGGCAAGGTAGCAAAGATATTTCAGGCTCTTAATATTGAAAAAAATATAGTAATAATAAAATATGAGATAAACAAGATTTTTCACTTTAATTTATATATAATCACGTGAGATATAATTTTTTTAAAAGCGTTGTAATCTATTATTATTCAGTGAAATGTTTTTTATTTTTATCTATTTTTTTTAGGAAATAATATAATTATTAAGAAAAACGAATGAGATAATTATATATTTAGATAAAAGAGTTACTAAACACTAAAAAAGTGGTCTTTTTTTATTTGCAAATTCTTAAAATGAAGGTTAATTTATAATAGAAAGTAAAGTTTGTGGTTTTCTTGCCCTAATCCTAAACTAAAAGTGAACTTAATCCTAAACTAAAAGTGAACTTTAATATATTTTGTTTTTAGGTGAACCTACACAAAATAATTAATAATATATTTTTATTTGACACATATACAACATTAATATAACTATTCATTATTATTATATATTAAAATAGGGTTAATTGCTCTAAAATACATAACCTTTCTCTTATTTTCTTTATCTAAAAAATACATGATCTTTTCCTATTTCCTCAATTTAATCATGAATTTTCTTTTTATTAATTAAATACACAACCTTATTATAATTTTCTCAATTTTATAACAATCTTTCTTTTATTTACCTTTTTATGTTTTACAATTTAATTTAATTAAAATTCTTCCATTCATAAAAATCAATACACAATAAATACTTAAAATATAATGCAAAAATTACATATTAAATATGAAAAAATTATTAAAATAAATCGTAAAAATTCATATAATATTATATTTCAAATTTAAAGTTAATTATCTTTTAAAATAATTCAAGGATTTAAAATTATAATAATTCACAACTTATTGTTTAATGTGATTATATTTTACTTAACAATGCAAATATAATACTGGCCTATAGAAAACATTTTTTTTTACATTCAAATTCTCACTATATTCTTATGATTTGTTGTATTGATAAAGAGTTGTCTTTTGTAAATCGGATTTACAGTGTAAATTATGTACTTTCTTTAATTTAAACTCTAACAATACATAGGGTATAATAGAACTTGGAAGGGATACCACAGGGTTCAGGGTAAGAAAAGATTAGGTTCATATAATAAGCTATATAGACCGAGTTATAAGAGTGTTTGTGATTTATTAAACTATGAAATAAGTACTAAAATGAAAATATGAAAGAAATAGGTACTGATTAATCATATTAAAAACATAAAAAAAATGTAGATCGATTAATAATTTAATCAGATAAAAAGTCTGGTCGATTTAGAATTTCAGATGACAATATGATTGGGAACAATCAAAATGCCAAAGCGTTAGGCAAGCACCTATGTCTTGTTTTAGTGTTAGTAATTAACTACCCAATGGTCTCGATGACTAATTCCAAATCTCAACATAAATATGCAGAGTTTCTGTAGTTATCATCTGAATTTTGTTTTGGAAATAGTTTTTTATATGTGATTTAGTAAGTAGTAGAATTTCTAGAGGAAATCTTTGTACTGCAATTAGAGTAAAAGAACGTTAAATTGAATTTAATCTACAATATATGGGGTAGTTGCCAAAAATTATTGTAACAGGTCAATTGAACTATTACATAGACAAGAAAAATGAATTATTCGCATTATACTTCTAATAAAAGCAAATTAAAAAATGGGATCACTAAATGCCTCTCTAGACATTGATTCAAATGTGAAATGTTATAATATTACATACTTAATAAATAAAAGAAAAAGGTTTGATAAAATTGATATAAATTTCTCAAACTAAAGAGCTAATTTTCTTTTCCCTGTTACAAAATACAATTAGTTAGTATGTAATGTCAACCTAAATTTGACATGTCCACTTTAATCCACTCTAATGACTACAAATATATATTGTAGGGTATATTCATCCAAATTTGTCTTTAATCCACTTTAATGACTACAAATATATATTGCATGATATATTCATCCAAATTTGTGATTTTGAGATAAAATAGCCAAGTGATATTGTGAATAGAAGTTGAATAAAAGTTGATAGCACGTATGGTGTTAATCGTAATGTCGTCCCTCCTCCATAAATATAAATGACGTATTGTAATGACCCAATATATTTTTAATAATAAATATATATAATAAAATATTTGTTTAACTTTTTACAAAATGTATTTTATTTCTTCTGTGCTTTATTAAATATCAATATTTACAAAATGATTAAAATTATTTTCATATTAGGGACATGATTTGTTATAAAAATTTCTTCTTTTAATTATATTTATATAATACGAACTTAGATATATTTTAATATAAAATGTCTTCTTTTAATATAATAAATTATTAAAATGTCTTCTTTTATTTATATAATATATTTTATATATCGTTATATTCATTATTATAAAATTTTCCTTATTTATAAACCTGGGAATTGAATAAAGTTGATATATATTGACATTATTGATTTATAATTTATTAAAAACTAAATTTGAGAAAAGAGATATATAATTTCCAAATACATTTTCAAGATTAAGAATCGTACTAACACGTACTTAACCACACATATATAATGATTACATATCTTATATACATAGTTAATAAACATTGTTATGATTTTATGATTGTAGCCATTGGAGAACAAAGTTTCTAATCGGGAAAGAGATATGAAGAGCAACGTATTCGGATAGACTCATAGACTTAAGATTCTTAAAAAGTTACTCAGATATACTGTTTATATCTATCTCTGATATCTCTAGTTCTTGCAGTTTCTTGCTGAGTACTTTTCAAAGTATAACACTGAAGAACTACATGTGAACGTTATATTTTTAATTCAGTATTGAAAACATTTTAGCTGCCGAAGTGATCAGAGACCTTAGACAAAAGGAAAAAAAAAATCCTTTTCAAATGACTGGAGTTATGATGAGAAGTAACCATTCTAGTTAACAACTTTCCACAATAATTTACCTTAGACATCATGAAATCCTATAAAGAGAATCAATGAATCGGATTATGTACAATCGTCTTCCAAGTTCCAAAAGAATCCTAATTTCATTCCTATGCAAAATACAACCTCATTCTACTATAACCTGCTCTATTTTTAATATTATTTTTTTAAATTGAATAAATTAATAAAAATATTTTAAATTGAATAAATTAATAAAAATAATAATAAATTTTTTTGGTAAAAAAAATTACTAAAATTTCTTTTAAATTATAGATATTTTTTTTCAATATTTTCAAATTTCCAATATGTATACCATATATTTTAACATTTTATTTTGTGGATATAGAAATAATATCTAATATCTTTCTACTAAATATAAATACTATTCAAATAGGAATATTTGATAGTAAAAAGAGTTGATTTTTTTGTATCCAAGCTAAGGTGTGCAAGAATATAATATTTTATTTTAAAAGGTATATAATTTAATTAATAAAAATTATATAAATAGTATAAATATTTGATTAAAAAAATAATTTTTTCTTAAGAAAATAAAAGATTATACTGTATATCATTTAATACTAGGTATTGGGGTACATGGTATCCAGAGTCACCAAAGTTTTAGCTAGTAAAAACATAAGTTACTAAAATGATTTATCTTGAATTATATAGATGAATTTATACTAATGTGTACTTCATTGGACTCCATTTTCCAATATAGATGAGAAGCGCCCATTCTAGTTAACAACTTTCCACAATAATTTATCTTAGACAGCATGAAATCACCAATCCAACGGTTGCAGTCAACGTAATAAGTATGTATAGATGCAATAAATATCCGGAGAAACACAAATAATAGATAGATGAGTTAAAACAGTTGCACATTACACGTAATTAATCCCTAGCAAGCTAAGTAAAGGGAAATGGAGAAAACAATAAATGGTCACTGATTGGGAACTGCACGTATTTTGTTGGGAACTTGGACAGAAGATATGTCCATGTAAATGATTTCTGTACGTATGTTCAAAATTCTACAAAATTTCAGTATATACCAATGAAAGTGTTCCCAGAGATTCACCAAAATAATCTAATAGCACGCTAATCAATTCACTTTCAATGATAAGTCTTGATATATTGCCAATTTTGGGGTGAAAATAATGCAGCTTACACCTAAACTAAATACTGATCAGTAACTAACAGCACGGCAGGTTCCACTGTTGCAGGTTAATCTTATTCACATAAAAAAGGAAAGAAATCAAAGCAACAGATAATCTAAATTACATAGTTAAAATAGGAAAAGGTAAAGAACCAAAAAAAAATTAGGGCAAAGTGATTAGATTCAGAAAGAAGCAACAGTGCAGCTAAACAACATGAGCCACCTCTGAAATACATATTAGCATTTTTCATTAGGTGAGTCTCTATGGAGACCATCTCTTGGATTTTAAAGAAAACTAAAATACTAGAAATAATCAATCATTCAAAGTGTTTTTATTTTTTCCCTGTCCTTAAAATGGTGTTGCTGAGCTGAGAAAACTGAAGCGTGAAAGATGCAGGGGCAGTGAATCAGCATAGGCCTCGTATTTGAGAAACACAAGATGACTTGCATCACGAATCTCAAGTGAAGCAAGATTCTCGCACCATTGTATTTCCAAATATTTCAAAGGAGGAGATATCCTTAATTCTCCAGAACTTGAAACGGATAAGTGTTGGAGAAGAGGACAGTTGCGTAAGAAAAACTCCAGAGCTCACATTCACATGGTTCATTCTTAATTTCTCCACCTATTTTGCCTTTAAACAACCATCTATATGGGAAACTGTAGCATTCATCATAACCAACTCCAACTCAACCCTCTTAACCTTCCTTGCCAGAGCATATTCAACCCATCTATCAATATATTTTTCACTACTTGTGTCCAAATTGAAGTGCACCAGGAAGTCTTACACAATGCCATGGTTTTATCAACCCATGTAATATAACACTGGGCATAGGCAAGAAGGGCGACCGCCCAGGGCCGTGATCTCTTCATTTTTTAATTCTTTACTTATATTTTGATTGTAGTAATCTCTAATCTATCTCTTTTTTAATTAAACTTTTTATTTATATTTTGATTGTAGTAATCTCTCACTAATCAATCTCTTATTTAATTAAACTTGATAGTTTGATCTTTTTCTTTTTTTTAATTTTTTTATTTAATTCTAACTGTTGTGATTTCTTTTCTAATTCTTCTTTCTTTTTTAATTATTTCTTTATATATTTTGATCGTAATAATCTTTCTTTATATTTTGATCGTAATAATCTCTCACTAATCTATCTCTTATTTAATTAAACTTTAATCAATTGATCTCTTTCTTTTTTCTTTAGTTGTTTTTTATTCAATTTTAACTGTTGTGATCTCTTTCTTTTCTAATTCATTTTTCGATTCTTTACGTTGTGATCTCTTTCTTTTATAATTCTTTCTTTATATTTTGATCATAATACATTTCATTAATCTACTTTTTAATTCTAATTCTAATATGCTTATCACATCTACCTCCTAAGTGATCCACCTTCTAATTCTAATTTTACTCCTAATTCTTTTTAATGATTTCTTTTTATTTATCCATCATCCATCTGCCTCTTAATTCCTTTTATTAATTTTTGTTATTTAAATGGGTTTTAGTTTTGATGAAAATGAAAATAATTTGGAGAGAAAAATTTGCAAAATAACTAAAAAGATAATGAACTTGAAAAACACAAAAATATTTAGAGAATATAGATCATATAATAATACACTATTTTAGAGTTTGAGATAATATTTATAATAAAACATTAAAACTAGAGATATATAGATGGAGAATCATACTAAAAAGTATCTCAAATTTTCTAAAAATAAAATTTATAAATATTTTTATTAAATATACTCCCTCCGTCCCAGGCTAAGAGGGTCATTTTACTATTTTGGTCGTCTCACCCAAAGAGTCCCATTTATTTTTTTTGGACACATGGGACCCACCCACACCCACTAATACAATTAAAACATAGGCCTCCATACCTACTAATACAACTACCCACTACACATTAAATAATATTTCTTAATCTACGTGCCCAAAAGCAAATGGGACTCTACACATTAAATAATATTTCTTAATCTACGTGCCCAAAAGCAAATGAGACTCTTAGCTTGTGACGAAGGGAGTATATTATACTAGAAAATTACAAAATATTTATTAATATAATTTTTAAATAGGGCCCCTTTGTTAATTCCGCCCAGATCCCCGAAATCTAAGGCCGGCCCTGTTGAAACCATAGAGCAACAAGTATGAGAGAATCAACCTTTCTTAGTCGGTTGGCCATCATAAAATAAATATGGCTGAAACCTTTCTCAGACGAGGCTTCTGTAGATAGAGAGGGTTTAAGGAGTCGTTACCTCCTGGTTAAATTTAATTTAGGGCAAATAGTTAAATTTAATTTAGAGGAAATACCCTTTATTTTATCCTTATGATCAAGTAAGTCCTTTATCTTATCTCTTATTCGTCTAAGCCCTACTCTTTTAAAATTGGATTAATTGAGTCTTTTTCTTTTTTCTAAAGGATCAATTAAATCCTTTATCTTATATTATTGAAGCAACTAAACCTTTTGTCTATATTTTACTTCTTCACCCTATATTATTGAAGCAACTAAACCTTTTGTCTATATTTTACTTCTTCACCCTTCTTTTTAATTATAATTATAATAATTATATCAAATATACCCTTACCTTAAGTAAAAGCACTTGTATCCATTTTTAACCGCACACCTCATTTTTCTAACTTTCTTTTTTATTTTTTATTATTGTTTTAATTTATTTATTTATTAAGTTATTATTATTATATGTTTAATAAACAAAATGTAATAATGTTCTTTCCTTATTTATTTGTTCTGCTTTGATTTTTCGAATTTTCAATTATTTAGGATATAGTAATGTTCTTTATTTGTTTATCTTACATTTTTATTTGAAAAATTTAAATAATAATTTTCACCTCACATTTATTATTATATTAATAAAATAATTTTAAATATTTACTCCCGTCCCATCCTAAAAGACTGTCTAACAACCCATTTAATATAATTATCGTTTCACAAAAGACTGTCTTGTATTTTATTCTTTGCTTATACATTGACAGATTTTTACTGAGTTTTTTTTTTTTTTGTAATTATAAAATTTACATGTAATCATTTTACTAATTAAAGATATGTGAGACTGATTCACGGAATAACTTTTATGAGGCGGATAAAAAGTAATAATCAATTAATATAAAATGATAATAATGATGTAGTAAATTATTTCATTTACTCACTCCGTCCCATCCCGTCAAAAGAGGGTCTTTTACTTTTTTACACGTGGATTAAGGAGTATTATTATTTAATTTGTAGTTGATTGTTGTATTAGTGGGAGTATGAGTCCCATATTTTAATTGTATTAGAGGAGGTGTGCGAGTCCCATGTGTATAAAAAATGAAATGAGACCCTTTGGGTTGGACGATCAAAATGGAAAAAATACCATCTTTAATTGGGACAGAGGGAGTATAGTTTATAATATAAATAGAAAGTGATAATATTTTTAATAAAAAATAATAACTCATTATATAAAATATAAATAAAAAGTGATAATATTTTTAATAAAATAATAATAACTCATTACATAAACGTAACATGATATTATCGTGAGGTGTGTCATCCAATCCAATACTGCCTCGTACTTGTGTTCGTTTTATATCCTTGATTTTGACATACAATATTATATTTATAATTTATTTTAAACAAAAAAGGGAACATAAATTTTAAGACAAATTATACTACGAATTAAATCGTTCCATCTCTATGTTTTTGTCTTTTTTTTTTTTTTTAGTTTATGACCTCTTTGCCCATAAAATTTATAATATTTACTATTAAGATTTAATATTAATTAACAGTAAAAAAAAAAAACTACAGATGTTACACATGCAACTGGTTCATGAGATATTTCCTTGTCACAAACACTGAAAATGGGAAGCTTAATTAAAAATGAAACCAGACGTTCTATTGGGCTTCAAAGCCCAATTAACCTACCATTAAGCCCAAACTTGCATGGAACATTTAGACCAATTCAAATATATGACAAAATTATCAACGGATCATTGAAACCTCTACAAAGTGATCTCATCTACGCAAAAGTCCAAACTCATCCAAAAAAAAAAATCTAAGATGTGTGAGATGTGCTGTGATACTTAATTCGTGAAGGAAATAAGAAGTAGTAATATTTTTAATAAAAATTAATACGTATCAATTACGAACATGCGAACTATTTTTATGAATAATTTATAATGTAAATAAAAAGTAATAATATATTAAATAAAAATTGATAATATTTTTTAGTGAGAGTGATAAATGATTTAAAAAAAAAAAAAACACCTCACAAGTCTTTCCCAAAAATTGTTACGAGTTAAATCATATACTTTTTAAAACAAAAGTTAATATTTTTAATTAACAAAGCTATTATTTTTCGTTAAAAGAGTCGGTTGAATATCAAGAGTTTGTAATATTTAACTAAACAAATATTTTATCTGGTCGAATTTTGAGGCATAGACATACATTTGTGCACTTAAACGCACATAAGCCTTTAATTTCCTTAAAATCGTTTCAAATAATACTCTGAGAAAACCGCAGTCAGTAGGAGTTTAGTTAGTGCAAAAATATCATAGATAGTTTTGTTAGTGCAAAAATATCATAGATAGGATATTTTAACAAGAAGTTTTTCTCGAGTAAATATCATAGGATATTTGTAGTAACCAATATCTTTTGAAATGGCATATTCATTTTGATTTTGAAGAGCATACAATAAATCCGGCTCACCATATATTTTACTCCTTCCGCCCCACAACAAGGGTGCATTTTACCATTTTGTTCCTCCCAACACAAGAGGTGTATTTCTCTTTTTAGTAAATGGGACCCACACAAAACCATTAATATATCTTCATGGGACCCTCACACCATACTAATACACCTACTCACTATACATTAAAATATTATTTCTCTCACCTCAATTACCCTCAACTACTCATTAAATATTACTCTCTTCATCCCGTTTCAATGTTTATATTTTTATTTTGCGCGTCACATTTCAATGTTTACGTTTTCCTTTTTGGAATATGGGATCCACCTAAAACAATTAATATATCTTCCAACACTAATACACCTACCCACTTTATATTAAATATTACATTTTTCCACTCAATATCTATTAAAATATTATACTTCTTAATAAAAGTGCAAAAAGCAAACGTAAACATTGAAACGGGACCGAGGGAGTATATCTTTTAATCTACGTGCAAAAAAGTTTCGCCACTCTTGTGGTGGGACGGGGGAGTATTTCGCAAAATTCATCTTTAAATTCTGAAAAGTTAGTCGATGAATTATTAGTTTTCTGAATAAAAAAATATTACTCATCTCAACAAAAGTATAAATAATCACAACATATAAAAATTTGAATAATAATCTTGCATTAGAGTAATAGTTAATTTCTTTAAGGAATAATTTTTCATATGTTTAAGAGATAATCGGTAAATTATGATGCAAAAATCTTAGGAGTGTTATTTTTCATTCAAAAGAATAATAATTCACCTCTCAATAAAGTAATTTTTCATATACTAAAAGTAATCAATAAACTAGGGAGCACGTGCCCAGTTCGTATAAGTATTTACCAAAAAAAAACTAATACTCTTATGAGTTAAATCATACACTTTCTAAAATAAAAATTAATATTCTTAATTAACAATGGTATTATTATTTTATTACAAGAGTGAGCTAAAATATCAAGAGTATTAATACTGGCTAAAAAAATAAGTAATTTTTAATTTTAAAAAATAAAAAATATTAATTTTTATACTAAATGGTATTATATTCCATTAATAAAAATATTACATATTAACGGGTCTTTAAACGCACCTACCTAGATTTATGCACAGGATAGGTGTAAAAGAGACTCAATCAATAAAAGAAAATTGTATTTGAGATTATCTTTGATGAACAAAAATGAAATTGGGATTGTATTTGATGAACGAAGAAGGGAATACTAATTATTGAATAAATCTTACAAATTTATTCTTTAAGTGTAAAAATTATTCCTATAAAAATATAATCAGCATAGGAATGAAATTTTGTTAAAGAGTATAAAATATCATAGATAGGATATTTGTACACGAAGATTTTCTTGAGAGAAAATATCATAGGATATTTGTACTAACAAGATCTTTTGAAATGGCGTATTCACCATTTTATTTTATGTCAAAAGCTCCTGTGCGCCCGGGGACACGGAAAGATGCTCTGTGTCCCCATGTGAACACAACCATCCCCTCCAATTCTATTTAAACCTATGTATTGCTAGGGGTTTAAATTGTAAAGGGGCATGAAAATTATAAAGGCGCACGGAATGTGTTCCGTGCGCCCAGGTGCACAAGAGCCTCACTCTTATTTTATATAAACACACAAATAAGTTTCATTCAACGTGTTATATTACTCAAGAAATATTACATAAATTAATCAAAATGAAAAAATGTTTAACTTCATTCATACATATGGCAAAAACTTGTGTGCTCGGGGACACACCGTGCCCCGTGGGAACACAACCCTCCCCCTCCATATTCTATTTAACCCTGAACACAACCATTCCCTACATATTCTATTTTAACCCTGTGTATTGTTGAGAGTTTAAATTGTAAAGAGGCACGGTATCCCCGAGGATACAAGAACCTCACTCCATATATATTTAGTATTTAGTAAAATATGTGACGAGGTGACTCAAATACTAAATTTCTTCAGTTTTTCTCTTTCTACCTTTTAAAATTTTAAATTTTGTTTATGTAATGATGAATGCATGTTTTAAATTATAATATAAAGCGTATAAAATAACGAGCTACTATCATTTCTTCATTATAGATTGAGATTTTCTTCGAACTTAATGCACAAATAGATTAGAATAGCAGCAAATAGCGCCTTTCTAGCCTGCATATTCGTGGAACAAGATCTCATTTAGAAAACCTTATCTCAGGAAAGGAAGTTGAACTATCACCCGTGGAGTAGGCAGTTGAAGACTTTCGAGTACTAGCTTAGGAAAAGTGCCAGACTCTATCTAGCCAGTCTCTCCAATTGCAGTCCTAGGTTTTGTCCTGTCAAAAATCTTTTTGTTTGAGTTGCTTTCCTTGGAAATCACCGTTTTGGAGCCCTGTCATGTGGAACTATTATCATAGGATTTTTTAGGGCATCAACCAGTAACAGGAGTGGCTTGATCCAGTTCAGTTGGGAATCTCTTAAGGAAATACGAATCAGAATCTGAATTGGCTACTCACATCATGGCCTGTTTAAGTCAGCTGCTATTTTCACGGATCGTACTGCGAGTCAATCCTAGCAGCCGCACAGCCCTATCACTCACTCAAGCACCCACTTTCACTACGTTTCCCTTTAGGGCGTATGCAGCTTCATGCATGGTCTGAGGAGTTGGGTCTGCGCAGAGCTTTTGGACTTTCTAGATCTAATCAACTATGTCTTGTAATAATCAGTCTTTTTATTGGTACATTTTCTCTGAAAGATAGTTCCTTATGGAATTATAAACTCTCTCCCAGAGCTACAGAACTAACCATTCTATTAGAAAGTCGAATTAGCAACTTTTATACGAATTTTCAAGTGGATGAGATCGGTCGAGTGGTCTCAGTTAGAGATAGTATTGCACGTGTTTATGGATTGAACGATATGTAACCTTTAGCAACAAGACGTGCTTTGTAATGACCCAAACTACCGTCAGATTTCAACTTTACAGAGTATACCCACTTGCTGCTAATCAGCTGTTTGCCGGGTATGAAGCTTACCAACATTTCATTTTTGATTTATCAGTGAATATGTTTTTATTAATAAATATTAGTATATGTTTTGGATGTATATTTCGTGGCGGGTGCACATGAGAATTTAACTTATAAAATACTCGTTTCGTCCCGTAATAAATTTTACCTTTACTGTTTCGCGTTGTTTAAGAAATTTTTTAAAATCAGTTTTATTAACTTTTGGGGTATTTTAGTATTTTTAGATAATAAATAAAGTGTAAAATATTGTTATGAGCATGAAAATTAATGATAAATTTGAAATTAAAGTAATTTTTGAGGTTACTGAATAAAATTTTATTTTTATTTTTTTGGAGAAATGTATTGTGAGCAGACATATAATAAAAGTGTGAAATCTAATGAGGAAGTGTTAAATTGTTGATGATATATATATATATATATATATATATATATATATATATATATATATATATATATATATACTTTTTAATTTTATTTGTGAGATAGTAGAACCAAGATGATAAATGATGATAGAAACGTTTTTTACATGGTCAAATTAATTTTGGTATGTGCGTTAGAAATTTGGAGTTGTGGTATGAAAAACAGTTGGATAAACGTTATACTTATTACTTACCCAAAATAGATTGCCTACCAAATCTTTGAATTAATGGTACAGTACTTAGCTTAACTTTGGGCAGTAAAATAAAGAGTTAACATGTGGATTCGATTGTGCGTCCATACATTTTTATTTAAAAGTGTATATATATTTTTTAATATTTGTATAATTTTAATTTTTTTATGTCCAGTTTTTTACTAGAAAACTAATAGAAAATTGTGTATCTATATGTGTATATATTTTTATTTAATAGTGTATATAAGTTTTTAATAATTGTATAATTTTAGTTTTTTAAGTTTAATTTTTCACTAAAAAACTAATAAAAAAATTGTTAATAAATTGTACAAATTTATATTTATCAGTGCATATACTTTTATTTATAAATGTATAAGTTTTCTAAAATTGAATGCAAAGTGCATTGGATAATTTCCCTAAAAGCTTAGTTAATTTTTTCTCATATTTATCATCACTAATTAAGGGGGCATTTGGTTTATTATAAGAAATGGGAATAGGAATGGGAATGATAGTAGTATGGAATGGGAATGAATTTGTATTTTAATAAATATTGTTTGGTTGATTTTAGGAAAGACTATCATAGTGATTGATTGTGTTTGGTATGTTTGTATTTTTTAAGAATAGAATTAAAATTTTTATTTATAATTTATTATATAATTTTACCATTTCTTTAGAAAAGATTATTTTGATATTTTTATATTTTTAATAAAAAAACTCATAGAAAACAAATGATTTGTACTTCATTTTCTTAAGGAATGGGTCATTCCCCAATTTATGGAAATGAAAATACCGTAGCTACTATCAAACCTTTCAAACAAACATCATTTTTCTATTCCATTCCAATTCCACTCTTAGAAAGTCATCATCCAAACAGCCCCTAAGTGTTAAAGTTAAAGTTAAGTCATGTACTAAGACAAATACTTGTATCTCATCAATTCACGAATGCTACTATGCTCATTGGTCTATTAAATTTGTTTTAGTATTTTTATTTTATTTTATTTTTTCAAGTCTATAAATAAAAAATATTATATATATATATATATATATATATTATTTATTTATTTATTTATTGTTATATGATTATATTAAACTACTGGTGTAAAAGGAAATTAATTAGGTCATTTATATGTATTTTTTGGGTAAGTTTTGTATGAGATCATCTTACATGTAATAATTTTACGCTTTTTAAAATAATTATCTCTTTTCGCTATAAAATATTAATTTTTCATTTATAGTATTGTTTTGAATACTGTGAGACCCATCTCGTTAGAACTAATTGTGGCATATTTTTAATAAATTAGTGTCACTCTAATAAAAATAAGGAAAATCACTAATAGATACACATTTTTACTATAAATTACTATGAGATACAATGAATTCAAATAATTACTCTCACATACAAAATATTAAAGTAAAATACCAAATACAACCTTATAATCCCATACACTTTTAGACCACAAACCCTACCCCTCACCCACCCACCCAATGTTGGACCACCGCCTGTCGGTTGCCGGTCTCCGCCGGACCGCCACCGCCGGCTGCCGGACCTCTACCGGAATTTAAAATGTGCAAACAAAATTGTGCAAAACAAAATTGTGCAAACCAAATTGTGCAAAATAAATTTGTGCAAACACATAGGGGTATTTTTTGTACCACAATCATAATTGTGTAGTTATGAGTATTAGTGCTTTAAGTCATGTAGTTTATAGGAATTATGCATTATTTTATGTATCCAATAGTAAGTGACCCTAAAAATAAAATAAAATAAAATATACTATTATTTAGCAAGCATTGTGAGATTATTTACGGGAAGATTTTATTTGGATGAATAGAAAGTAATAATATTTTAATAAAAATAATATTCAAATTAACAAAAAAGTGATAATATTCTTAATAAAAATTATACTCCTTATCTTTCTAAAATGTGATAAAAAAAATCAGCTAGGATTCCATAATCATATTGTATAGAAATGAGAAATGTTTACATATATGGAAATGGGGTAGCTTTTAAAAAATTTGTGTTGTATCGTCGGTACTAAGATTTTGGGGTTTAGGTGAAATTATTATAGGGGCCCTATTTAAAAAATAGTGTTAATAAATATTTTTTAATTTTTTAGTATAGTATATAAAAGAAAATATTTGTAAATTTATTTTTAGAAAACTTGAGATACTTTTTAGTATAATTCTCTATCTATATATCTCTAATTTTAATGATTTATTATAAATATTATCTCAAACTCTAAGATTGTATATTATTGTATGATCTCTATTCTTTAAATATTTTTGTATTTTTTTAAGTTCATTATCTTTTCAATTATTTTGCAAGTATTTTTAAGTTCATTATCTTATCAGTTGTTTTGTAAATTTTTCTCTCCAAATTATTATTTTTTCATCCAAACTAAATCCCAATTAAATAACAAAAATTAATAAAAGGAATTAAGAGGCAGATGGATTATGGATAAATCATTAAAAAGAATTAGGAGACAAATGAAATAAGCACATTAAAATTAGAATTAAGAGGTAGATCGGTTAGGAGACAATGGAATAACCACATTATAATTAGAATTAAGAGTTAAATTAGTAAGAAAAGTTCTATGATCAAAATATAAAAGAAAAATTTATAAAAGAAAGAGATCAACGAAAAGAATTAAAAAATAAATCAGAAAGAAAGATATCACAACCATTAGAATTGAAAGAAAAAAAAACAACTAAAGAAAAAAGTTAAAAATTTAATAAAAAAACAACTAAAGAAAAAAGAAAGAGATCAAACGATCAAAGTTTAATCTACGATCAAGATATAAAGAAAGAATCAGAAAAGAAAGAGATTACAACAGTTAAAATTGGATAAAGAACAATTAAAAAAGAAAGAGATCAAACTATCAAAGTTTAAATAAATACGAAGAGATAGATTAGTGAGAGATTAAATAATTAAAAAAGAAAGAGATCAAAAAGAAAATTATTACAATAAACAGTGTTATAAAGATAAGAATTGGGGGCTCCTAAGATTAGGGGGGTGGTCGCCCTTCTCGCCGATGCCCAGGGCCGGCCCGGTGTATCGTGAGACGTGATGAAAGATGGATACAGAAATTAATTTGATTAAATACTTAAAAAAAACTCACATAGGAGTATTAATTACTATCTCCCTGTCTCACGTTAATGTTTACGTTTTCCATTTTGGTTGTCCCAAGTTATAATTTATATTTATTTTTTTATCAAGTTGGATCCACACAAAACAATTAATTATTCCATGTAGGATCCACACACAACACTAATATAATTACCCACTTTACATTAAATATTATTTCTTTTACCTCACTACACTTTAAAATATTATATCTCTAAATCTCCATGCAAAAAGCAAACGTCAACATTAACCGGGACGGAGGGAGTAAAGCGGCAGTAATGGAAGAGAAGATGGTGTAGAAATAGATGATATTTAGTAAAAGTGCAAACTTTTTGTGTTAAAAGCCCATAATAATATCAATATGAGTGGGCCAATAGAAGGCCTAATCGTGGATGGATAATTATTGGGCTCTATAAGGTTCAGTTGGTAGGGCCCAAGATGTGGCCTCCTAATTAATGTGCATTCTTGGAAGTGAATTGCGTCCACAAGTTCACTTGTTATTGCCCCACTTATCACTATCATATCCAACTATACTCTACTCTAATTTCACAACTATTTCCTAGGTTGCTTTCAATGAATACCTTATCTTTTTTTCCTTTTTTTTTCTTTTTCTTTTTCTTTTTTGGCAAATAAAATTTTGTACCTTTCATACCCGATTAATTTCTTCATAAATGTTATCATTTCCGTGAAGTTACTTGTTAGAAATACGAAAAAATTACAAAATAATACTATATATATAGAACGATTGCATGATATACATATAAACACACAAGCATCATAAATGTATAGTATACACATACATGGACGTAGAGTATGCTAGAAGTGGTTTGCAACCCAAGATGTTTAGAGGGCTCCATAAATCGACATCAAGAAAGTGACCTTCATATATATAATTCACTAACCAATATGGCAGGAAGGTAAAGTTTCATGTTTGTTTTTGTGATGACGCAGCGATCGTAACAATAAGAAGGAATTGATATATAAATATTGGGTTCAATAGAAAATATTTCCTCCTAAAAAAAATTAAACTTTAACTTCCCACTTATATTTAAGAAAAAAGTTTAACTTTCATATGTTTTATGATTTTTTTAATAAATAAAAAATAAAATATGTCAGGTGTTAGGTTGAATATATATATATATATATATATATATATATATATATATTTAAATAAAATGTATGGGCAAGGCTAGTTATTTTATTTTTTAAGGTAAAAGATTGATAAATTTAGTTTATAAATAAATGTAGAGTAATTTTGAAATTGATCCAAACACACTAAATGATGTTTATTCAAACAAATTGGCTTGTAATAATGATATACTCCCTCCATCTAATTCATAAGTTCCCATTTACTTTACTAATGTGAATTAATAAGTATTATTATTTTATATGTAATAAATAGTTGTATTGTATCATAAGTGGGGCAATTTTACTAAAAAGAAAAATGAGGACCTTTAAATGAAACACTGAATATAGTAAAATAAGGATATTTCAATAGGATGGAGAAAGTATGATGTGAAACTTACATATGACAATTCTTTGTATTTAGATGTAACATATTCGAATTTAATTTTTTTAATTAATGAACTATTACTCTTTTAAATAAAAATAATATTTCAAGCGAAATTCTATTACTATATTGTTTTTTTTTTTGCATTAATGATAATTATTTTTACATTAAGAAGAGTAACGGTAGTTACTTTATAGAGTAATCTTCTTTTCCTAAAGCATAATCATACAACTTGTGTGACACAAAACAACCTCTAAATCAAATCCCAATTGACAAAAAAAAGTAAAATAAAATAAATTAATAATAATAATGAAATATGCCTTACCCTACAACATTATGATTCTTATGATTATGTTTTTTTAGGTACATTTGGATCTAATGATCATGAAAATAATAAGTATAAATGAGTAGAGAATTATAATCTTAATTTAAGAGGACAAGTTTTGAAAACTTTTTGTTCTCACCACACGCATTCTTAAATCAATTTAAATTCCGAACTCATCATCATCTGTCACTGAAAAAAAAATTTGTGAGCCCACATATAGAATTTAATTAAATCAATTAAAAAAATAAATAATAAATCGAAAATAGTGCAAATGCATCGAATACTGGATATACATACATAGATATATAGATACAGATTACACTAGGCGTTGGTACAATCATTGATGCGGGAGGTACGAGTATTAATTTATTAGAGCATCTCCAGCAAGGCTGGATAAATGCTTATTACCGCAAAATCCAGCCGAAAACTCCCTCCAGCAAGACCGCTAATGTGGCTGCAAAATGAGGGAATACATTGTAGCGTCTGGAAAATCCCAGCGCTACGGTGTCGGCTGCATCCCATTTCTCCTCTTTTTTTTTTAATTTACAATTATTAATATAAATAATATAAAATGTTTTAATGACTAATGATAAATTAATATATATGTTGTATACATTTAGTGTCCACTTTTCTTTTTTTTTAAAATTTTGTTTTACTTATTTATAATAATTAATTTAAATAAGTGAAAAAATATTGTGATTGTTAGTTTTAATAGTGAATTAATATATATGTGAAAAAAAATTTGTTTATGTATTTTAATGTAATTTTAATTTTAATTGTTGTCTTAATTTCATCTTTAAATAAATTATAATGTAATTTTAATGATTATATTATTTTAATTTTAGGCATATTAATATTTTTATTACAGTATATTATTTTTTCATTCAAAAATAAAAATAATAATGAAAAATAAATTAAATGTAAAAAATATATAAAAATAGTATTAATAAAATGAATGTACTGCAAAATGGAGTCAACTGCTTGAGAAAATTTATTGAGTTGTCTGTATTTTAGGGATGAATGTGCTGCAAAATAGAGTAAACGGCTGGCCACAAGGTTTGATATCTGTATCTCTCACGGGAATGGGCGGAAAAGAGCACCTCGCCACGTGTGCAGTTCCGATTGGGGGTTTGGAATACCGTGGTGGCCCACAATGTGCTTGAATTATCCTGTCAGTAGTAATACAGCAAAATGAGAGGAGTGACGTGGCGTTAGGGCAACCAAGATCTTGTAGTGGGGCCCAATGAATGAGAGCCACTTGTTTGAGTGGTAGTGGTCTTAGATCCCAGCACACATGACTTGACCTAATTTGCCTTGGGTTTTGCGTGTATGGGGGCCAGTCGAGGTCGCAATAATAGGAGGGGTGATTCTGTAATTTTACACACGGGGTTTCTTAATTAGGGATGATTTTCACTTGCCCTTTTCATCCTCCGTAAATCTTTCTAATTTGATTAATTATGATTGCAAAACATACCTTAATTGCCTCATAAGTTGGAAGCCCAAAGTGGACATATCAAATCATAGATAGGATATAGAGCTCATATTTCGTGCATTTTAATGATCAAATTTCTCATTAATAAATGTAATACCTACATCCCCTACCACTTCGGCTCTATTGGTATAATGAAATGGAATAATGATGAAATTGAATGAACTCAAGAATGATATAGAGATAAGAAATTAATAATTACAATAACTTTTGCAATGGTTGGTATGATTTATGAATCACTCAAGGAATAGAAAATATATTTCTTAATTTGTTCCAATCTCATTAATAATATTTTTATAATACTAAATTAATTTACATAAAATCATTAAATAATTTAAAATTTTAATGAAGATTTAATTTATTTTAATAATTATATAAAAATTAAATTAATTTTTTTAATATTATTAAAATATAAATAAAATATCTATATATTAAAAAAATATTTAAAATCAAGATGAAGATTTTATATATTTTTTAATAATTATATAATTAAAAAATTATACTAAAAAAATATAATATAATTTTAATATTATTAAAATATAAATAAAATATTTTATATATTAAAAAATATTAAACTTACAAAAAAAATTATAATTTATATTTAGTTACACACATATATATAAACACACACACACACACACACACACACATATATATATATATATATATATATATATATTTAATTAATAATATTATTTTTTATAAATAATTTAGTAATTTTTATTTTAAATAAATATTAAATTAATTATATAAATTTTTATTATATTTTTTAAGAATTTAATTTAATTTTATATTTTTTAATGAGTTGAGCATATAATTTTTTTATTTAGATTTTAAATGACTTAATATTTTATTTTTTTATTAAATAATTTAATACTAATTTTTTAATTAATATTATATTTTAAGTAGAAAAATATTAATTTATTTATAACTTCTGTAATTACATATATTTAATGCGATAAAAATTAAAAAATATTACTATTTACAACTTTTTATATTTCTTAGCTACATAAATTTGTAAAAATAAAAATAAAAAGTTGATTCCAAATGATATGGAATAACTAATACTATGGGGGTGGGATGAATCACCATTCTCATGTTTGAGGGAATGGTGATTTCAAATGGAATCGGGATTCTCATTCCTTGAACATACCAATCGTGACATTAGGAATGAAATTAGGAATTGTGATTCCATTCCTAAACGATTCCAACCTACCAATCATGCTCAGTGTTTTGACATTTTGATCCATTTTAATAGAAAAGTATGTTTTTATTTTTTTTAGTAAATGAGATTGAGATTAATTAATTTCTATGGTATCCACATACGGTAATAATACAAGACAAAGTCTCTTGTGAGACGCTACCTTCATGAGACGGTTTGTGAGACGTGTTAAAGTATGTCGATTATTTAAATAAAGTATGTTAAATGGTTGTTAATGTATGTTTTTTAAAGTATGTTGGATTATGTATTAAAGTATGATGTTAGTGTGTTATAATTTGATTTATTATCGACATACTTTAACCACAAATAAGCACACTTTAACCACAAATAAGCATACTTTAGTGATGGGTTGACCCGTTTCACATCCGTCTCACCAATAACCCGTCTCACAAGAGACCAACTCATAATACAATTACTTACAATATATTAAAATATAATATTCTTCAACCCAATATACATTATAATATTATACTTCATCCTTTGTGAGTTGTGAAATTGACACATTTACTTTTTAAGAACATGAAACTTACACAAAAACAACTACCTACTACACATTAAAATATTAATTTTTTAACCAATTACACATTAAATTATTATACTCCTTAATATCCGTGCAAAAAAAGAAAGTGTCAATATCTCCGAGACACAGTGAGTATTCATTAATCTACGTATAAAAAACAAACACGTATCTTGTAGAGGGACAGAGAGAATAATAAACTATAAAGATGAAGAAAGATATACTCACTCCGTCTATCCTAATGGTTACATATTTTCAATTTTGGCATCATATCCTAATGGTTATATTTCTTTTTAGTATATGAGATCCACCCAAAATAATTAAAATATCTCCATAAAATCCACCAACTATCATACTAATATAACTACCCACTACACATTAAAATATTATATTTCTCACCTTAATACACATTAAAATACTACTCTCACCGTCCCGGGCAAAGGTCCCCATTTGCTTTTTGTACGTTGATTAAGGAGTATTATTATTTTATGTGTAGTGGGTAGTTGTATTAGTAGTGAATGGTGGGCCACATGTGGGGCCCCTTTACTAAAAGGGAAAAATGAGGATCTTTGAGTGGAACGACCAATATAGTAAAATGAGGACCTTTCAGTGGAATGGAGGGAGTATATTTTAATCCTCGTGCAAAAAACAAACGTAATTATATATTAGGACGAGACTGAGGGAGTATACCAACATCAACTTGCAATGGTGTTTTTTTGGCATTCTCGATCCCACGACTATATTGCGCATGTTCTAGCATTATGTGCTAAATGTAATGTTTTGTTTGAACACATTAATCTATTATGCCGGAATTTCTTTTGTCAATTAATATTGGCTGTTTCACAGTGCTTCACTTAAGTTTGTTTTGTTTAAAAAAAAATTATGTTTTATTTTTTTTATTTAAGAATGTAAATTTATTTATAAAATAGATAAAAATAATAAATTTGATTTTGTTTATAAGGTGTACTCCCCCCGTCCCAACAAGTATTTCACGTATTGGTGTGCGCAGAGTTTAAGAAAATTTTGTATTTTTATGTATAAAGTAAGAAAGAGAATATATATTTTAGTTAATTTAATGAAAATATGTGTAAAGTTGTTGGAAAGTGTGTAAAATTATTAGGAGATGTGAAAAAGTAAGTATTATATTGGGATGTGTGTAAAAACTGAGTATTATTATAATGTATTTTTTTATTAAATTTATTAAAAGTAAAGTGTGAAATATTTTGAGGGACAGATGAAAAAGAAAAGTGTGAAATATTTTGGGGGACTCAGGGAGTAATTATTTTATAAAAATATATTTTTCATTGCAGAAAACACGGGGAGAAAAAAAAGGATAAATGCAGTTTTTGGCGGCTGATCAAGATAAGATAAAGTAGGAATCTAAAGGGCAGAATAGACATTCCATAAACTTGAAAACTACGTTAAAAAAGTTGCACCGTATCAACTCCCAATGAGGTAACAAGGCTAAAATCGTTGTCCCTGTAAAATGCCAAAAAAAGATTATTCAAAAAAAAAAAAAACTTAAGTAATTATTTGCATGGAAAAAGCAACTTATGAGATAAATTAATCTCTTTATATGTAACACTTTGAAGCTCTCTTACTCATCTCTCCTTCCCTCCCCTCCCCTCCCCTCTCTCTCCTCCTTCACGCATATGGCCAATAGGCACTCTCTTGCAATGGAGAGAACTGGGCAGTGGTATAACCTTTTTACTAATTTTGGATCATAATTTTTTCATGATTTGATTATATTCTGCCTCCCTTTGATCTTCTTTCTTAATTCTGAACAGGGTTTTTTCTCAAGAAATTCCTACTGATGTGATTGTTGAAGTTGGGGAAGCCAATTTTTCTCTTCACAAGGTACAAATGCTTAAACCCAAATTGATGATTGATTTCCCGTTTTCCCCCAATTCTAACTTGGTTTAATTTCTGCTAGTTTATGCTTGTGGCAAAGAGCAATCACATAAGGAAAGTGATTCTCGAATCGAAAGAAGCCGATTTAACCAGAATAGATCTATCGGACATTCCAGGTGGCCCTGAAATCTTCGAGAAAGCTGCGAAATTCTGCTATGGAGTTAACTTCGAAATCACAGTTCACAACGTTGCTGCGCTAAGATGCGCCGCTGAATACCTTCAAATGACTGATAAATATTGCGACGGAAATCTTGCTGGAAGAACAGAGGATTTCTTATCCCAGGTTGCCCTAACAAGCCTCTCTGGAGCTCTGGTTGTCCTGAAATCATGTGAGGATCTTCTTCCCATGGCAGATGATCTCAGGATTGTTCAAAGATGTGTAGAAATTGCTAGTGCTAAGGTCAGTTTTGGTTACAAGAATGTTGTTGGTGGCTTGATTGATTGTATTCATGATCTGATTATATTGTTTCTTGTTGGATTAGGCCTGCGTCGAAGCGAATTTCCCGAGCCGTTCGCCTCCGAATTGGTGGACAGAAGAGCTTACAATCTTGGACATAAGTTTCTTCGAAAGGATTATTGCATCAATGAAAGCAAGAGGGGCTAAAGGGCTTACTCTAGCTAGTGCAATCATAACATATACTGAGAGATCACTCCGTGATCTCGTCCGTGACCACTCCGGTAACGGAGTTAGATCATCGGAATCTGCTGATTCCGATGTTAGAATCAGACAGAGGGAAATTCTAGAGTCCATTGTTGCTTTACTTCCTTTAGAGAAATCAGCCTTCCCTATAAACTTCCTGTGTTGCCTCCTTAGGACAGCCATCTTCTTGAGGACAGATAGTAGGTGTAAGACTGAATTGGAGAAGAGGATATCATCCATCATAGAACATGTGACAGTTGATGATCTTCTGGTTCTGTCTTTCACATATGATGGAGAGAGATTGTTTGATCTTGAGAGTGTTAGAAGGATCATATCAGGGTTTGTGGAGAAAGAGAAGAGTGTGGCAGTATTCAATGCTGGTGATTTCAAAGAAGTTTGTTCCACTCCTATGCAGAGGGTTGCTAAAACTGTTGATGCTTATTTAGGGGAAATAGCAACTTATGGTGAATTGACTATTTCCAAGTTTAATGGCATTGCTAATTTGGTGCCTAAAGCTGCTAGAAAGGTGGATGATGATCTTTATAGGGCTATTGACATCTACTTGAAGGTTCATCTCAATCTCATATCACACCCCGTCACATATTTAAGTCGTTTGTACTATACTAACTTGTTAAATGACCACCTCGTTTAAAAACTTAAGTTGTTCTGCTCATTTATATGGTGCAGGCACATCCAAATCTTGATGAAATCGAGCGAGAGAAAGTGTGTAGTGTGATGGATCCACTCAAGCTATCGTACGAGGCGAGAGTGCACGCCTCACAGAACAAACGTCTCCCTGTGCAGATCGTCCTCCACGCCCTCTACTACGATCAGCTCAAGTTAAGAAGTGGGGTCGAAGATCACAGCACACCGGATGCTGTAACGACGAGGAATCAACTCCAGGCCGACGTATCCCTAGTAAAGGAAAACGAGGCCCTTAGAACAGAGCTTTTGAAGATGAAAATGTACATTCAGGACATGCAGAAACCGCAGGGGACGACGTCTAAGGGGAGCTCGAAGAAGCCGACGTTCTTTTCGTCTATGTCGAAAACGTTAGGGAAACTGAATCCATTCAAGCATGGATCGAAGGACACTTCGAATATAGACGATGGAATGCCGGATTTAACCAAGCCAAGGAGGAGGAGATTCTCTATTTCTTAAGTCTTAGTGATTGCAGATTACATTTTTTTTTTTTTTTTGGGTTTTTGATTTTTTGTTATCTTGGTGTGATTGAATTATGTAAAGAGTTTGATGTTAAAAGTTTGTTTATGTTCATGATGAACTGCCACTCTATCAAAATACTTCCTTCTTGGTTTGTGGTTCATTATTTCAATCATTTTTGTAAATATTATTATTAGTGTAGGACACTTCCTTAATTCCTTGAATCTAATACTATAGATTTGTAATGAAGATTTGATCACACCTAAAAAAACACAATCTCTTTGGGTGGACCCTAAATCTAGAAATGCTCTGAAATTCAATTGGCATTCTTTATTCCATTTTATAATTTAATTGTATACATATCTTAAAAAATAAAATAAAATGGTCCCTAAATTGAATTGGGTTGACAGTGGAGCAATAAAGAAGGTCCCCCCTCCCAGTGGGTGATAGTGGACAATATTGCTACGCAGATCAAACCAAAATCACATAAATGGATTAGGATTTTTGTATATAAATTGGGCCTTTGAAGAATTCAACAACTATTATGAGATGGAGAATACTTAAATGGGCGTTTTCATATTGAGACGCCAAATTTTGTATACATATACGATGTATACATACGTATATACACGTAATTCAACAATTTATGAAAAAAGTTTGTGCAATAAATTATACTACTTCCCTAGAAATGATTTGATATTAGCATGTATATTGTTAGAAAAAAAATATGTATTAGCTAAAATAGGTGTATTTTTTTTAAGGGAAGCGAAAATAGGTGTATAAAATTAACATATATCTAAATTAAGGGTGGTTTTTAGGTGATCAAGGGTCACCGATAACCCTCTCACATGAAGTGTGCACAGTGAGAGGGTCACCCATGATCCATGATCAACTAAGTAAACCTCCTAAATTAATAGGATAAAAAAAAAGCTAAAGAAAATTTTAAGTTAATATCCTTTTAAATGGTGCTATATTATATTTCTCGTAAATTAATCAAATAACCCATAAATTGACACGTAGGATTTCTTAATTAGGTGAGATTGAACATGGAAATGATCACTGTAAAAAAAATGAAAATATTAATTCTGAATATTTTAAAATATAAATTATGATGTGTTGATATGTCTTTATTGAGGTATAATTTGTTCTTCGGCAAAAAGAAAGCATCGCCTCTCCGGTCACCCCACATTCCGATTCGATAAAATGGTGGAGGAATAAATTATATTAACTTAAATGATAAATAGGACTGTCATAGCCCGATCCGATATAGTAGTGGAGGAATAAATTATGATAAATAAATCAACTGATCAACCTAACAGCTCACAAGAAACCTCCTCATTTTGAGAGGTTGCTCCCATTGAGATTAAGATTCCAAGCTTAATATCTTATGCGTGTTAATTGAAAGTAAAATTCTTTTAAATTAAAATATTTTGAGTTTATTAAATCGAGAGGGTTGGGTTTTTTTTTAGATGATTGACGAATATATAGTGCCACAATTTATTCAAACAACATTTTTTATGGAACTTGGCCTTGGGCCCATAAAACGTACACACGGGAGCTAGCAGAATTCTAGGAGGTTCTTGTTGTTATTAGAATCTTGAGAAATTCGAAGTTCTAAGCCCAGTTTTATTGGGCCCTAATCAGCGAATTTTTAAGCCCAATTTAATTGGGCCGCAATCGAGGAGTTCATCTGAATTCATACCATCACAATCCAATGCACATTATTAGTGATTGTATTCCCATCATATTTGTACTTTATAAATATTTCATTTTCTTAATTCACATATATTATAAAATAAGATAAACAATACATTAAAGGAGAAGAAAAAAATGTTAACCAAGTGAGTTGAACTTAAAAATTGGCAAACACTAAAAATACTACTCCCACCATCTCGAAATTCTTGTTCACATGTACAGTTTCATATTAGTAAAAGAATACTAACTTAATTGACTTACTTTTAATTTTTAGAGATAGTAAAGTCTTTTAAATAATAAATAAAATGTTTAATATAAACATGAACTCAAGCATAAGTGAAATCTCCTTATGGATCAAAGTTTTAGGGTGTGTATATGTTGCTTACATGATCTTTTATAATCATGCAAAGATTGAGGAGCCTTTAATTTGCATATATATATATTCAAAAGTTGTATCATGACTTTCATCATTACCTCCATTGATATATTGGGTTTTCTTTATGGGCTACCCCATTTGGACATGAGAGGGCCCTTTTATGATAGGATATCAAACCCAATGAAAGGAGCACACTTTTGACACCCATTCTTCTCTTCTTTGTGTTTCCTTGCTAAGTCAAATGATTTCTCACTACCCCTTTGACATTTGTGGACTTATTTTGAAATGAAATGATGTGTAAGCCAGTTTGCACTCCATGAACTTTAAAATCTTAGTAAAATTGGATTAGTGTAGTTGCTCGTTTTCTAAGTTTGAAATTAGATTGCTTACTAGGTAGCTACTTAGCTTGATTTGTTTTTAGACCTAAGAAAAACATGAACAATCAAAATCTCCAAAATTAAGTTTTCTATAATAATACTTTTTCTTGCTATTAAAAAAAAAATCCTCCAAAAGTTATATGGGAACTTGTGAGCCAAAAGCCAATACTGCAATACATATGGTTACACAAAGAATTGAATTCCTATGAAAGAAGATAGAAGAGATTAACCTACTTAAAATGTGGCACTAGCAGAACCAGTGGCTTTCCAGCAATTTTTATAGGGTGAGGGTCCTGTGCACCCGACCCATGGAGCACATTTCGTGTACCTTCGCAATTTTCATGTCCCTTTACAATTTAAACCCCTAGCAATACATAGATTTAAATAGAATTGGAGGGGAGGATTGTGTTCATATGGGACACGAAGTATCCCTCCGTATCCTCGGGACGCGGAAGCTTTTGCCATATTTATAAGAGCATTAAGATTAGATTAAAACTAAATTAGAAAATTAGGGGGTAATTAAAAGCACTGGGGCCACATAAAGATTCTTGAAATGAGGTAATGACAGCTTGGGGAGACATTAATTCTTCCAAGAATGATTGCCAGGTGGGTTGCACCACCATCATAGCCCTTTCATGTGGAGGTTTAGCTGCTATTTTCAAATATATAGTACCCACATTCTCACTTTTAATCACTTATTAATTACTGTCGATATAATTTTTTTTGGCACATAGATTAAGGAGTATAATAATTTAATGTAAAGTGAAGTAAAATGAAGTGAGAGAAATAATATTTAATGTGTAGTGGATAGTTGTATTAGAGGTGATATGTGGGGTCCATGAGAATAGATTAATTGTTTTTGTGTGGGACTCATGTATTAAAAAGGAAATGTGTTAACTTTAGTGGGACAAACCAAAAAGAAAAGTTTGCCAACTCCTATGGGACGAAGGGAGTAATTAATTATTTATTTATTATTGTAAATCCCAAATGACAAATATTATGACTGCTAATTAGTTAATTTTGTCATGAGATTAGGAATTTTTAAGTATATTATATTTGTTGATTCCATGATATTTATCAGATGTGATGTATATTAAAAAAAGAAAAATTATTCATACTACATGCTCTTAATTAACTTAGAAGAATAATAGCTTATATCATTTTAAAAAGTAATAATTTACGCTTTAAAGAGTAAAATTTGAGTGTAATAGCTGACACAATAAATGGAGGGAAAATATATATTTTTTTCCGCTAACTTTGTCCAATTTTGAATTTAGTCCATAAGTTTTTCATTTTTTGAAAATCGTCCATTATATTTGCAGAATTTTGAAAATCGTCCATTATATTTGAAAATTTTGAAAATCGTCCATCATGTTTACCGAGTTCAACAAAATCGTCCGTTTCAACAGGTCATTAGCAGGTTATTCTAAAAAATAAAAATAAAAAATATGTAAAATATATATATATATATATATATATATACTATTTTTAAAAAAATAGCCTCCACTAAGAATTTATATTATACTATCTCCGTCCGCCCGAAAGAGGGCATTTTGCTTTTGTGCACGTTGATTAAGAAGTATTGTTATTTAATATGTAGTGGGTAGTTGTATTAGTGGGAGTGTGGATCCCATATTTTAATTGTATCAGTTGGTGTGTGTGGATCTCATGTATGTAAAAAATGAAGTGACCTTCTTTGGAACGGACGACCAAAATGGAAAAAATACACTCTTTCGAGCGGACGGAGGAAGTATTAATATTTAATCAATTTTGTTCCACTTTAGTAATGAGATTAATATTGTTTGTTTGGTATACGGAAGTGAAAAATGAAAAGTGAGATAAAATTGGTTAAATAAAAATATGATATAGATTAATTGGGGTGAAAATATTCAAATGACCTACCATAGCAGGTCAAATGACCAAAATGTTGAATTTTATGAAGTTAATGGACTAATTTCAAAATTATTATAAAATTAACGGACTAATTTCAAAATTAAAAAAATTAATGAACTAATTTCAAAATGAATGAAAGTTAGCGGACGAAAAAATCTATTTTCTCTACAATTTAATTAAAAAACACACCTCAATGACCCCACACTCTTTAAATAAAAAATAAAATAAATACTGATAATTAAAAATAAAATAAAAAGAACAGGAAGAAGTTGGCATTAAGGTGGGTTTTGTATGATGTTGTCTGTTTTTGATTGTCTTCATCATTAGCAATTGCTAGTCTTTTTAATTTGGTATGCTTAGTTGTTGAACCTTCAGCTTCAATGGTTGCACTTCTTTGTTGCTTTGTGGTGGGCAGTTTATTCCACTTCATCCATGCAATTTTTTTAATCAACAAAATAAGAAGAAAAAAGTTATGTTGAAAGTGAAATAGCTGAAATTGGATTTATTATAATGTCTCTCAAAGTATATCCTTCCTGCGTATATTTTTTAAAATATTTTATATTTTCTTGATTAGGTATAATTTTTTATTAAAAAAATCATAAATAATTCAATTGGACTCTACGAATTCAAATAACTAAATCATTTCAATTTCATTAATTTAGCACAAACTAGAGTACATTCGTGCACTTAATCAGTTGTATATCAATACATCCTACCACAGAAACTAATATATAGTTGAATTATTAACAAATAAATTAATTAGTAGGTAAGATTTTAGATTGATTAGGCATTAATTAGCGCTACTATAAAATTGTTTACTTATGTGACCCACAAGTTTCATTTTTCTTGGCAAATGATCTCTAATTAAGGATTAAGCAACCAATAAATGTTGAGGAAAAAATATTATTTTACTTATAAAGTTAAATGACAAAATTTTGCATTAGACTGTGTATAAATAATTCTATGCAAACAGTATTACTTTTCAGACAGTATACTACTCCACAAAAATGACTTTTAGTCGTTTAGAATTATTCACAATTAAACGAGATTTGTACTAGTATAAAAATATTTTTATATTAAAAATAAAATCTAAATAATAAATTGTATCACATGTGCATGAATAACCCATTCAACAACAAATGAATAATAAGTCTACAGCAACAAAAAAAATAGTATATCAATTCAGCTTAAACTGGTCATCTAATTCTAATCTACAACATTCGATCACAAATATTATTTTCTATTTTAGAATGAATAAAAGAAAATCATAGTATACATTGTTTCCAAAACGAAAAAGTTGCGAAATACATTTACTGAACGTAAACAATTTGGCAAATAATTACCTCATTTCCCTTGTTATTCCTCTTTTCTTTAGTATGTGATAAATTATTTTTTAAAAAATTAATTATTACTATTTTAAATGAAAATTAATATTTTTTAAATTAAAATTCTTTTGGAAGATGAATTATTATTATTTTGAATGAAAAATATTACTCTTCAAATTTTTGTATTCTGATTTATTAATTGCTTTCTAGTATATAAAAAGTTATTCTTTAAAGTGATGAATTATTATTATTTTGAATGAAAAATATGGTGTGCATTTTTATATTATTATTGAGATGTATAATATTTTTCATTTAAAAGAATACTCCCTCCGTCCCCTTGAAAGATATTCATTTCACTATTCCTAGCATCCGCTTCAAAAGCATCAATTTCTTCTATTTAATAAAGAAAATAAACAATATGACCCACCACTTCCCTCTAATACAATTACCCACCTTATCTATAATAATAATACTCCTTAATTTACTTGCAAAAAGCAAATAAAGACCTTAGAACCGTCCACGTGCAAACAGCAAACGAGTACCTTTCAAGGAGTCGGATGGAGTAATAATTTATTTTTTTTAAAATAACTTTTCACATAATAAAAAATATTTTTACAAAAGGCAAGATGTTTGTGTGAACCGATTCTCATATGATTCTGTCAAATAATTTAGTGGAACATTCCATAGAATTTTTAAAAAATATATAAAATCAGATCCCAACTGTTAATTACTCCATATACTTTTGTAATACTATAATAAATTTTATTTTATTTTCTTCTTTTAATGAACCCATAATCAAATAAATATATTCTTTATCGTAATTGTGAACAAACTCATTGTTCGTGACGGTTAACGTTGCATAAAAAGAGCAAGAAAAAGAAATAAATGCCAACCATAATTTGAGTATTGGTATTTAATTTATTCTCTCTCTTATTAAATGTAAAATGGTGAGTTGTGATATTTCGACAGATAATCCAAAGGGGGACACATGCTAATTAATGTGCACGTGACGTACGTGTGAGATCGCGACTTCTTTTATTCTTTATTACAATCCCTCATTTATTTTACATTTCGTTTTTTAAATATTACAAAAATTAATGCCAAAACTATTACAGCGACTTATTAAAGTATTAAACTATGGAGTAATGTAGTTTTTTAAATACTAATAAATAATAACTTATAAATTATATTACGTGTATTATCTGAGGGTGGATTTTTTAAATTAAAATATAGTTTGAGATGATAAGATTATTATGATGTTTTTTTTTTAATTTTATTTTATTGACTAAAACAAAAAGTTATAAGTTTATTATGAGATGGAACTAGTACATATACCATATATACAATTCTATTTGTCTCATCTGTAATACACATTTTTAAAAAAATTATACCTTAATAATATTAACATTTCAAAATATTACAATATTTTAAAAAAAATGTTATACTTATTTTTGTACTTTATTAATCAAATTTAATAAATTAAATTACAAAAAATGATCTTACACTAGACATTGTAGTCACATACGTGAAAGAAAGGAATATAGAAGTGCAAATGCATACATAAATTAATGCACGATGGTAGGGGACTGAATCACTAGTGGGGGCTCAATTCATGTAAGGTCATGGTCGGGTCAAAATAATGCTGTAATAATAATACTCCATATTTTCTTTTTTTTTTAAAAAAAAATTATATATTATAAACTAAATTAAATATAAGGGAAGAAAATGGAGAGTATTTATTATTATAATTAGAAAAAGTTAAGGAAGGCGATGAGCATAATTGATGCGAGGATCCGACGTTGACTCATTTTTGCATTTTGTCAAACGAGGTCTAAGTTCTAATACCTTTCAAAATTATGATTGTACCAACGTCATTTACTTTTATGCCCCTTTCTCACTATTAAAATCCCATTTTAAATCATTTAATTTAATATAGTATTCATTAAAATATGTATCCGACTATTTGTATCTTCACTCCATAACTTATATAATATTCACATAAATTTGTATGTCTATGTGGCAAAGTGGAAATTTACATGGCCTTCATCGTTGTAAAAATATATATTTTCCTTTTGCATATAAATTACTCTATAATATGTCAAAGTATAGTGGGTAAGTTTTAATTTTAATTTAATTTATACTCCCTCCATCCTAAACTTGTTGTCTTAGTTTCTGTAGATACGGAGTTTAAGAAAAGTTAGTTTTTGACTAACTTTATTGACTTTTTTTAGAGGTATTGTGGTATTTTTAGGTAATAAAGTATGTTATGTGTGTTAGGTGTAAGTGATATTCTTAAAATTATAATAAACTTTTGAGGTTATTAGTTGATGTGAAGTTTTTTTTTTGGAATAAAACAATTAGTTTGGAACAGATGAAAACGGAAAGTAAGACAACGAATTTGGGATGGAAGAGTATAATATATTACTAAATTTTAAGGGTACCTAACTCTCGTGTGAACTTATTTACTAAAAGTGAGACGTATATTATATAATTGAATGAATTAAAATGACCGAACTTATACTTTGTGTGGGGTGAAGCTAAATGAGTTTTAGTATTACTTTATGATATTGTATTGCGGTTAATTATAAGAGTATTTTTATTCACATTACTCTTATACATAAAAAATTATGACCCTTAGAAAAAAAATACTCCCTCCGTCCCGGGTATTTTTACCCGTTTGTACGGGCACGGAGATTAAGACGTTTTATTTTTTTAATATATAATGTAAGAGAAAGTAGGGATAAATTAGTAATTTAAAAAGAAAAAGTGAATAAAGTTATTTGGAATGATGAATAAAGTGTAAAAAAGTAATTAAAGTTGTTGGGATTGTAAAAAGTAGGTAATAAAATATTATGTATTTTTGCCAAAAATGGAATGGGTAAAAATACGTGGGACACCCCAAAATGGAAAGTGAGTAAAAATACGTGGGACGGAGGGAGTATCATAATTTTGAAGAGTGATGTGAATGGAAATTCTCTCTTAGATGTAGAAAAAGATGAGCGGTTTTTTTTTTCATGAATTGAAAATAAGAATTGAATTTTTGGATTTTTAAATCCAAATTCGGATTTACAACATCTAAACAAAGACAGCCTTGGGACCTTTCACGCCACATTCCCTCAACAAATTCTAATAATTGAACATTAAAAAAAAGGATTTTGGCATAATTCTGAATATGCTTTAAAATATTTTTAAATTCGGACCCATTTGCAAATCAAATCCTTTTCATATTAATCTTTTGAAAAATCAAAAGGTAGGCTGCTTTAACATGACTAACAACGTACGTCACTTTCCTCATAACGTCATCAAACATACAGTATAATTATTTTTTCATTAATACTGGCACCATTAATTAATTACATTAATGTCAAGCATACATAAATTAAAAGAATTTGTATTCATAATGTATTCAATGCAATTGAAAATAAACGAATACAGTAATAAAATTTAGGGGTGTGAAAATGAAATGATTTATGAAATTGTAAATTCAAAATTTATTTCCAAGTATTTACTCAAAACCCCCTCCTTTCCCACCCAGTCTATACTCCAGTGGTTGAGTGAACCCACTTCAGTCACCCCACCCCACCCCACCCCACCCCACCTCACCTCACCTCACCCCTGTGTTCATCTTCTTTTCTATTTCCAGCTCATTCTCAACAAAATAAAATTAAAGCTGCACAAACTGGAGCTGAAGAATTCTCTCATTAATGTTGATGGATCTTCAAATTCCCATTAATTGTGTGAACTCTTGACTAAAATGTGCTTGCCAATGCTGCTTCAGCTGGAGCTCCCTGCATTCATCCACACCATTGGAAGAACACCAACCTCCCATTTCCACTCTCATCTTCATCCTTCTCCATAATCCCATCTCTGAATCTGGAATTTCAGACATTTTTGGGATGCTTCAAGGTAATCTCTCTCTTTCTCTCTAATAATGTTGTGTATGGAGATTTGTTGGAGAGAGTTTAACAGCAGATCTGAGTCAGTGGGGAAGTTACTGCAGCAGTTGAACACTGTTTTTTTATTTTAATTTAGTGTTTTAATCCTTACAAATCTTATGTAGATAATTCGGATTTGGTTTGCTCACAACCAACGAAAACCACAACTTTTCTCTTTCAGGAACTTCTCTTGGATCCTTCCACTTTTCCTTCTCTCTCTGGATATTCCCCCCCTATCCCCCCCACCCCCCACCTCACTCTCTCTCTTGTTTATCACAGTGAATTTGCTGTCTGTTCATGGTTACACATTGTGAGGCTTACTCTTCATAAAATAAATTAGGTTAATCAACTTTCTTGCAGTATAAGCTTGTTGGATTACTCTAGTCAGCTACAAGATTGTTAGAAAAAAAAGTAGACATGCCTTCGTGTTTCCTGGCCACGCCCTTGTTACACACCTTCTTTTATTAGGGATTGCCAACAATGTGCTTTACTTTATGTTGTGAAGACTCAATTATGGACCAACTTTGATTTTCCAGTGGCTAAAAGTAAAAGAAAAAACAATTTGGCTACAAGGATGAACCTGTGTACTCCAATTAACTTCTGTCCACT
Source organism: Pogostemon cablin (assembly GCA_023678885.1). Taxonomy (NCBI): domain Eukaryota; kingdom Viridiplantae; phylum Streptophyta; class Magnoliopsida; order Lamiales; family Lamiaceae; genus Pogostemon; species Pogostemon cablin. The sequence goes on from CM042983.1 coordinate 5,822,572, forward strand.
CCTTTTGTGAGCATCCAAAGGCAGCTTCTTCTTTTTGTTAGCTAATACAAAGATTTATTGACTTTCGTCTTTTGTTGGAAGTGCTTTAATTAAGAGATGTGCCTTTCTCGCAAAGGTCGTTAGTAGTATAGTGGAATACAATGCACATTATGTTGGAACCTTTCGTAAGTAGTTTAGTGGAATACAATGCACATTATGTTGGAACCTTTTTTGTTCTCACAAATGTTAATACTTGATCACATAGTGATGCCTTTCCTGCAAAAGTCTGTTTGTTCTTGTTTGACATTCTTTTATTATCCACATGAATGAATAAATTTTGAGGCTTCCAAATGTAGATTTCTTTGCTTCTCTCCCTTTTATGTATTTTTCATAAGTTAAGTTCCTTCTTTATGAACTAATGCATTTATGCCTTACTCTTCCTCAGGAAAACTGCAACCCCTGCCTTATTTTAATGCTTTTGTGGATTTTCTCATGAAGCACTGCTTTGCCAATGCAATGCTATGCTCCATTCTTCTTGTTTTCGGTCTTCTTCCCTTGGCTCGTGGTGACTTGAACTCGGATGAACAAGCACTACTCGCATTTTCAACCGCCATACCTCATGGCCGCAAGCTCAACTGGGATCCCGCCTCCCCTATCTGTACGTCGTGGACAGGGATCAATTGTAGCGCTGATGGGAGAAGTGTGATTGGTCTAAGGCTTCCTGGGGTTGGACTTACTGGTCCAATTCCAACTAATACCATCGGAAAGTTGCAATCCCTGAGGGTTCTCAGTCTTCGCTCGAATCGCCTCAGTGGTAATCTGCCTTCTGATATCATTTCTCTCCCTTCCCTACACTACCTCTTCCTCCAAAATAACAACTTTTCCGGTGTTATCCCGGCTTCAGTGTCCTCTAAACTCAGTGTCTTGGATCTCTCATTTAATTCGTTGACCGGAAGCATTCCACTAACATTTCAGAATTTGACTCAACTTACGGCTTTGAGCCTTCAGAATAATTCGCTTACCGGACCTATACCTGACCTAGGCCTACAGCTTAGACGTTTCAACATAAGCTACAACCATCTCAATGGAAGTATCCCTTCTTCTCTAACCAAGTTCCCTAATTCTTCGTTTCTTGGAAACTCTTTATGTGGGCTGCCTTTGAGTCCTTGTGTTCCTGTTCTCCCGCCTGCCCCCTCCCCCAATCTGTTGCCACCTCCTTCACAAGTCTCTCAAAGAGAAAGTTCCTCGAAGAAACTTCCATTGGGAGCTATAATTGCCATTGCAGTGGGAGGAGGTGTGCTGCTCTTTCTTATAGCACTAGTTTTATTCCTGTGCTGCTATAAGAAAAGGAAGGATGATAGTGGTGCAGCCCCAAAAGTTAAATCGTCCGGAGTTGGTAGGGCTGAGAAACCGAGCGAAGAGTTTGGGAGTGGGGTCCAAGAACCTGAGAAAAACAAGTTAGTTTTCTTTGAAGGGTGTTCTTACAACTTTGATCTTGAGGATTTGCTGAGGGCCTCAGCTGAAGTGTTGGGAAAAGGTAGTTTTGGGACTGCATACAAGGCAGTCTTGGAAGAATCAATTACAGTAGTTGTAAAGAGGTTGAAAGAGGTCATTGTGGGGAAGAAAGACTTCGAACAGCAAATGGAGATAGTTGGCAGAGTCGGACAGCATCCAAATATTGTGCCTTTACGCGCATATTACTACTCCAAGGATGAAAAGCTCCTAGTCTATGATTATTATCCAAATGGCAGCTTGGCAAGTTTGTTGCATGGTATTCATTCTCCCTCTATCTCTATCTCCCTATCTTATCCCCCCTCCAAGCTGATACTTACATCATATTTGTTTGTACAGGAAACAAGAGTAGTGGAAGAGCTCCATTGGATTGGGATTCAAGAGTCAAAATATCACTAGGAGCAGCAAGAGGGATTGCTCATGCATATGCTGTTGGTGGTCCAAAATTCAGTCATGGAAATATCAAGTCCTCAAATATCCTTCTGAACCAAGATCTTGATGGTTGTGTCTCTGATTTTGGCTTAGCCCCTCTGATGAACTATCCTTCCACATCTCGGCAGGCAGGATATCGAGCTCCAGAGGTGATTGAGACCCGTAAACATACACACAAATCAGATGTATACAGCTTTGGGGTTGTCCTGCTCGAGATGCTCACTGGGAAACAACCAATCCAATCTCCAAGCCGAGATGATATTGTAGATCTCCCAAGGTGGGTTCAGTCGGTCGTCCGAGAGGAATGGACAGCGGAGGTTTTCGATGTGGAGTTGATGAGATTCCAGAACATTGAAGAGGAGATGGTGCAGATGCTGCAAATTGCTATGGCCTGTGTTGCAAAGGTGCCGGACATGCGACCCAGCATGGATGAAGTAGTTAGAATGATTGAAGAGGTACGGCAATCCGACTCGGAGAACCGGCCATCTTCCGATGAGAATAAATCCAATGTGCAGACCCCTTGATTCTCTGCAAATAATGCAGTTACACCCCCATTAAAATTTCTGATTTTTCTTACTCAAGAAGAACCACATTTAATTTTTACATGCGTTTCTCATCTAGGTCAAAGATGGAGGTGCATGTGAGTGTGAATGTTTCCATTAGTAAATTTCCTAGGACTTAGTTTTTAGCCTGTGATTCTTACCAACTCTTGAACTGTATTTGTTTCTCTTCTACTCCATTTCATTTGTTATGAAAGTTCTTCCAGTTTATGTAATCAGGTTAATCTTTATCAGGAATGTTCCTATTTCTGTATTCTATGATTCTATCACAATTTTAATTGGTTTCTAACCAATCGAGTTGATTTTGGATTTAAAATAAATTCAACCCGACTGAACTCGAACTTGTAATTGAACCAAATCGGTTCACTCGATTAATACTAGTTTCAGAGATAAACACTAGGCATGAAGCTAAGTCAGCAAAGTATAAGCAATTGAAGACTCATTAATGACCCCTGAATTTCAGAAATTCACGGAAAGCCATAGAGTGAAAAGATGATAGATCAAAACTAATATCTACGGTAATTTTGAATCCAAAAATTCAAAGCACATTTGGCAGCAAATTAATCATATACCCTAAGAAAACTCACAAATTTTCAGCATAGATCTCCAATCATCCAATCGTGTTGGTGTTCTCTGCAATGGCGGGTGCCACTCGCAAACTCCCACTGCAGAAGAACCTCAGCCGCCGTGTTTCCTTCAACGAAGCAACCATCCGCCGCCGCGCCGACGTCGACACAGAGTCGCAAACCGCCGTCCGCAGCTTCTGCGGCTCCATTTGCAGCACCTGCTGCTTCTGGATCTCCTTAATATTAAGTCTCCTTCTCTTCACACTCATCCTCCTCGGTAGCATGTATTACGCCTTCCTCAAATCGAACGTACCCGACTTCCGCCTCCAGCGCCTCGACGTGAACCGGATCGACGTCGATTCGACGAACCCGGACACTTTGCTGTCCGTGGACATGGTCGTGTATCTCAACGCCACCAATGGAAACAAGCAGTCGAAGCTGATTTACCGCTCGATGACGGCGACCGTGTGGTCGGCGGGGATCAATTTTGGGAAATTTAAAATGGATGATGCGAATCAGGCGCCTAACAGCACGATGGTGCTGAAAGTGGCGGCGTTGATTCAGAATATGACGGTGGAAGACGCTGCGGCGATAGAGCTGTATGAGAACGGGAAGATTCGCATGTTGGTGATCGATGTGCATGTGAGGGGGAAAATCGATATACTCGTCGGAGGGAAAAAGATAGATGATTTTCCGGTCAAAATTGAATGCCAGAGAATTGATCAGTCGGAAATTGACGACGGACATGCGCCTAAATGCACTTCTCAATTGACTCCTCTTCTGTAAGCCGCCATGGATGCAGGTTTTGCAGCTTTGACATTGATTAGTGGTGTTCGTTTCTAACTAAAATTATTTGGGGGGAGTTGAACGAATAATGTAAAGACACGTGGCTATATAATGGCTCCCAATTGAAGTTGAGAGCAAGTCGCAACGGCGTTAGCAGTTAGGACTTTTTTACAGTGAGGTTTGGGCTCAGTCAACTTTTATTGCTCTTTTGCCCCCTTAAAGATGGGTATTTATGTTGTTGTACTTACCTCACCTGTACATGATTTTTAATTCAAATTAAAAATGAAAATGTATATTTAGAATTTAGGGTTTATAGGGAATTAATTAATTAGATATGTGTAAATTGAGAATGTTGAAAGTTGGACGAATTATTTGGCGCAATTTTGCAACTTTTTCATGAATCATGATGATCAAAGTAACACAATGATAAATACTCTTATTTAGGATTATAAGCCTGCAAGTTTTATCTGCACCAGACATGTGAATTCATACTCGTGCATTTATAATCTTTGTGAGGAATTGCAGTATGTGTTACAAAACACTCTTTAAGTTATAAAGTTTTATCCTATATTACTGTACACATAATTAGACAAAAGTATTTTGCACAATCTTTTCTAGTATGTATCGAGTATGTATCCAATTAGTAATATCTTATCCCATATTTCTGTACACAGAGTTAAACAGGAGTATTTCAGACGATTTTTTTTAACTGTGTATCATTCTTTATTAGGCAACATCAAGGATTCAAGTCTTTGATATATTATTATTTCCATGTGGCAACATTAAATTTTCGGAGAACGCTGATTATATTTTCTGAAGAAAATAAAAATGAACATAATTATGAATGAGAGATATCGAAGATTCAAAGTCATGAGACTAGAGATTACTAATCAATATCAAAGTTACATCTCATTCCCAATTTTGTGAGAATCATCCATTCCACCCAAATATGAGAGAAATCACTTTGATTCCATACTCATTCCTCCCTATACCCATTCTCATTCCAATTAAAAATACCAAACACCTCATGCGTCGCTCTCTTATATAAAAGAGTGAATGGTTACAATATTCCATTTCCTAATCTCATTCATCTCATATAAATAATATTTTTTATTATTACAACATTAATTAAATATAATTCTTTGCAAATTTTCCTCTACACCAAGTGTAAAAATTCAAATTCATACCTCCATATTCAAAACATATAATTTTTTATTAAAAGTAAAAACACAAACTTATATCATATGTTTTATTAGTCATTTTAGCAAAATCTATGTTCATTTTTATAAAAAATTGAATATAAAAAAATTATTATTAAAAAATTTATATACACTATTAAAAAGGTACAATTAGAATTACCCTATAATTATAGGGTACAATTATGATGCACCTAAATGATTTTTTATTTAATTTTCACAATTAAATAAAATAAAAAAAATTAAAATTTAAAAGAATAACTAGTCACTATAATATAGTGTATAATTATAATTTAAAATGTTAAATAGATGATGGGCTCAAATAATTTTGAGGGCCTTCTAGGACAAATATGGGCCAAATAAATTGATTGGGTTGGGGTAAAAAGTGTTTTAATTCCTTTGTAAAGTACAAAGTAAGCGCGTACGTGCGCGTACATTTCAATGGGATGGAGGGAGTATAAGATTTGAAAAATGAGTTAATTATCCAAGTATAAATTTTATACTCCTTGAATTTAACCACTAAAATTGATATTAACTCATAATAGGATTGCTTCAAATTTATTTGTAATTATTTTGCAGTAAATTTATAATTAATTGTTTTCTAACACAAAATTTTTCATAATTTTTTATGAATTTTATACAATAAAATACTATTATTATTATAAATAGAAAATCTCATTTATAGTTATTTTTTATTTTCACAAGGTATCACCTTTTTTTTTTACTTGTATATATCACTTTACAAAACTCTTATTTTTATTGGAAAAAAAAAACTATACTACTTAAAAGTTTATAAGCAGGTCAACACTATGAGTTAATGAGATTTAATGAGAATCAAAATTTCTTAATCACTTCACTCCATTGATTCAATAATTGTTCTTCATCCTTCAATCACTTTCCATTCTATTGTGATTGAGCTCTTTAATAATATTCATTGTCATTTCGATTAAAGAATTCGCCCCTAATAATATTAGCCCTTGTTAACATTAAGATCAGCTAGAAAGAAAAGTTTGAAAATTTTATTGTTGTTTAATTAACGAATTTCAAATAGAAGATAATTTTTTGCTGAATATTTTGGATTCCTAATTTCTAGTTAGGATACATAATATAAAAATAAGTCAGTAATATGTATTTTTACTAATTAATTAATTAAATTAAAGTTGAAGAAATTGAGTTTGTAGTGACCAAAAAAAAAAAAAAATGGAAAGAGGAATCGCGTATGGAGATTTGAAAACAGCAAAGAATGTAGCTCCCTTATCCACACCATCACAGCAACGTATAAAGCTGTGTAGAAATGGCGTTGAATGCACGCCATTATTCTTTATTTCCAACTCTTCTTTTAGAATTTTCTAGAATACTATCTGGACCCCCCCACTTTTTACTCTTCAACAATCTGACCTACTATATATATCCCCCGCACTTCGCAATCGTCCCTTCGATTTTACACTCTTTTTCCCCAACTCTTGTGCCGATTATCTGCAGTCCCCCGAATCAGGTACCTCTTCTCGATCGTCTGTGCGAAACATGTTTCTCATGATTGTTTGTTGAATTGAATTGCGCTTCTGTGGATGTGGATCTTTTCGAATTGCGCCTTGTTTGTTCGTCTTTTGCAAGTAGGGTTTAGCTATGTCTGTCTGTGGGTAATGATCTCTTTATCTCTCTCGTCTTCTGTTTCGATTGCTTGTTGGTAGGTTTAGGCTTTCGTGGTGAGAGGGCTTTAATGGCGTCTAAGAGGATATTGAAAGAGCTCAAGGATTTGCAGAAGGATCCTCCAACATCTTGCAGTGCCGGTATGCTTGCTCACCTTTTGTCCCGCTCTACTTTTATTTCGGTTATTATTTCCGGCAGTGGTGGATTTGGTTGTTTGGTTTTGCTAGACACTAGTTTGTTCTATGCGTTTGAATTTTTGTTGTGGCGATGATTCTTGTAGAGGTTAATTTTCTATGATTTCATGTCATTGTGTGGTGATTTAAACAGTTATATTTTGTTTCAGTTCCTGTGTGGATGATCTTTACCCAGATTGATCGTATGTCTTGTGTAAGTGCACTTGTAACCAATTGCTATGCAGATTTTGTACCAACTTCCAACCATGAGTTCTGACTTAACTGTTGGCTGCGATGCTTGAAGCAATAACTGTTCTTTGATGATGGATGTGGCTAGATTTGACTCTTCTAGTTTCATTTGATAAGAGTTATTTGTGTTCTGTAAACTCTTGAGTTGGATTGGACGGGTTTTATCTTTTGATTTCGTCCTATATTTCTGCATTGGCTGATTGGGAAATGACATTCGTTATTTATGAATGCGCTTCCTTTCTGCTGCTGGGTGGCAGGATCTACTTGTTCCTGTAAAAATTAATTTCTGAGCTCGGTTTTAACCCTCTGTCATGTCATACAATGTAGGCCCTGTAGCAGAAGATATGTTCCATTGGCAAGCTACAATAATGGGGCCTACTGATAGTCCTTACTCCGGAGGGGTCTTTTTGATTTCAATCCATTTCCCTCCTGATTACCCATTTAAGCCGCCAAAGGTATGTATTTGCTCTGTTTGGGAGATTTTCTCTTCTTATGCAATGGCAGTCCGTTGTTATGTTGTTTTACACGACATGCTTTGAAGTAGGACTCTCTACTAAATTCTTACTTATACCTGCATTAAGCTATTGGTCTTGTGTTTTTAAGTTAATTTTGTTTTCTTTACGTATATGTGAATGTTCTTTCCAAATTTCTCTAGCTTAAAAAGCTCGAGTGATATTCTGAACCATGGATATTCTTTTCCTATTGAACTTTTACACTGATCTCACATAGGGTACACTCATGTTTCACAGGTTGCTTTTAGGACAAAGGTATTTCACCCTAACATTAATAGTAATGGAAGCATTTGCCTTGATATCCTGAAAGAACAGTGGAGCCCTGCCTTGACCATATCCAAGGTACTTAACAGTTCGCAGTTCTTTCCCTTTTACTTTATATTTATTTATGCATTCAAATTCCGTGATCGGGTTAACATCAAAATTGGTCCTTTATGTTTGGTGTAATCCAAATTCAGTCCCCAAGTTTGCTAAATTCGAAATTTTGATCCTCTAGTGTCCGATTTTAGTCATTTTTGTTCAAATTTAGTCCTTTTATCAAATTTAGTTCAATTTTTTGTCCAAATTTAGTCCTTTTATGTCAGAATTTTTCCAAATTTAGTACTTTATGTCATAATTTGTCCAATTTTGTTCCAAAATTATAGGAGTGAATTTGATAAAAGGACTATATTTGGACTAAAGGGACCAAAATATGACACTAAAGTATCAAAATTGCAAATTTAGCAAACTTGGGGACTTAATTTGGATTACGCCAAGCATAAAGGATCAATTTTGATATTTTCCCTTCCATGATCTCAGCCTAGTTTCTTAAGTTTTTTTTTTTTTAATACTCCCTCCGTCCCACGTATTTTTACCCACTTTCCATTTTGGGGTGTCCCACGTATTTTTACCCATTCCATTTTTGGCAAAAATACATAATATTTTATTACCTACTTTTTACAATCCCAACAGCTTTAACTACTTTTTTACACTTTATTCATCATTCCCAACAACTTTATTCACTTTTTCTTTTTAAATTACTAATTTATCCCTACTTTTTCTTACATTATATATTAAAAAAATAAAACGTCTTAATCTCCGTGCCCGTACAAACGGGTAAAAATACCCGGGACGGAGGGAGTATAATCTTTTATGGACTGTAAATGTTGTATAAAACTTTCATAAAATGTACAATTTCGCAAATTGAAAATACTAATTGGTGTATCTGGAAGAGTAATTTCATGATCTAGCACAATTTTACTTCTTTATGTCAGAATTTTTGACAAATTTAGTCCATTCTTGCCTGATGATCTGTTTTAATACTTGAATGGTTCGACAAACCTTGATCATGAAATTCTCTTTGCTTATCTTGCTATTTTTTCCATTCAAATATCTAGTTTCTTCACACCATGAATAATTCCAGATCTAACATTTTATGGCCATTTTAAAATTAGGTCCTCCTGTCTATTTGCTCTTTGTTGACGGACCCAAACCCAGACGATCCGTTGGTGCCCGAAATTGCGCATATGTACAAGGCTGACCGTTCCAAATATGAGACCACAGCCCGTAGTTGGACGCAGAAGTATGCTATGGGGTGATGCTGTACGGGCTGCGTTCATGCTAGATAAAATGTTGCAACTATGGGATTTTGTCTATGTTTGTTTGAAAATAAGTGTTTTGGCGTGGTACTTTGCTTAGTCATTAACTCCCTGATTAAACATTGGAATGTACTTCTCAATTTGTGAATATAAATTTCGAAGATTGTATGGAAGGACATGTATGAGATGCTTGATCAATGCATATTTGGATTTAGTCAAAGAAACTCCATATTATTGTTTGTGTTATTTTCTGACAGGGCAATAATGAAATTTGAATACAAGAAGTGATGATTCTTTCCCAGGTAACATCTACATTTATTGATAGATTATTACATGTATCAATACAGCTTAAAAGGCGATAAACAGCAAAGCTGCAGCTGATAATGCTGTCATAAATGCAGCTGAGTGTAACCTGAATCCATGAGAAGTGCTGTATTTGCTGACTCCAGTAAAACCTGCATGCTTCTTGGGGTTATCACTTTGCCATGATATGCTTGAATTTAATTTAAATGCTGCTATTATTATTTTTGAAAGTGTAACCTTGAGGAGAATTACAGCCAGAGCTGATGGTGTCATTGAGATCTTTGAGAGTAGCTTTATTTTCAAATTTGTAGTCTTTCCTGACCTCGTACAGGCAGAGGAGCACGGCTCTCGTGTGTTCTGAGCAGCCGCCCTGTTCACAGAACTTGGGCCCGTCTTCGTGGGTTACGTTCAACCAACCCGAGTGGGTCAGCGAGTAATTGGTCTTGCCCTGACACACACTCGACAGCTGAAAGATGATGGAAGAATCTGTTTAGTTTAACAGAGTTTTGATTCAGGAGAAGAATTGGTTTTGTGGGCAGTGAAATACATTGCCTAGTTTTTATGAGAGAGATTTATAGAAAGACATTTGAATGCTGAGCAAAACCCGTTTAACACGAACGAAATTGATTGATATGAATTGATTAGGTAATGATTAGTTGTTAATCCAAATGCAATCTGAATGTATTTTTAGTTTAGTACTTGCAGCAGAATGACAGATATTAGTAAATCACTATCACCATATGAGCAAAATTATATAATTAAATTATTTATATATTTGATGTAGATAATTGGACTTTGCTAGTTTGATTAATTATAGAAACTATGCTATGCAATTTTGTACCGTAGTATAAATCGGATCTAGGTTTGTGCGTTTAAAGTTCAATTCAATCTTGCATTATTAGAACTTTTGTGTATAAGAATTAAGAGGTTATGCTCTTGATTTTAGAGTTCACTTGTAATGTGTTATGTACTTTATATTATTTTATTATTAAAACAGTCGACAATAAATTTTAATTTAAAAATAAACAATTACTTGCGAGACAATTTTTATTTATGGATAAAAAGAGTGTAAAAACACTAATTACCTGCATGACAGAATTTTGATATTCGTTTCTGTTTGGGCAAATCTAGTATTGTTTTTTCCCTCATGAAAATGGGTGAAAATAACCTAATCAATTAATCCATGTCGACCTTTATATAAGGGTGTATCCCTCATGAAAATGGGTGAAAATAACCTAATCAATTAATCCAAGTCGACCTTTATATAAGGGTGTAAACATACGTAGCCTACGACGAACAGATAGTAATTCGTCTCGTTAAGAGCTCGTTTGATTAATTTAATAAAACATTTAACGAGATTCATTTTTAAACTCATTATGTAAACGAACAGAGTTTTTGCATTGTATAGATCGTTTGTTAAAAGCTCGTGAACAAACTTGTTTGTATAGCTCGTTTGTTATATATAATTTATTATTATTTTTTATAATATAAATATAATATTAAAAATATTGAAAGCATTTATACCTGTTGAGTTTCTTTGTTTTTATGAAATAATAATTTTTTTTATTAATAGTTAATGAATATTTTGTTATTTTAGGATTGTGGTGGGTTTGTTTATTATGTTTACGAATGAAATTATACTGGTGTTCAGGAACAAAATTTTACGAACACATCATCAAACATGTTTACGAACAAAAAGTTTCACGCGAACACATTAATAACTATGTTCACGAACATGTTTGCGAACAAATCGAGCTTTAACTAAGGAGCTCGAGTTCGAGCTCAAACAAGGTTTTAAAATTTTAAACAAGCTCGAACTCGAACTCGAACTCGTTTCCTGCTTAACAAACGGGACTCAATCTTCGTAAAGCTCGACTCGGCTCGTTTATAGCCCTAGATTTATAGAAAAAAAAAAACTTACGTTCATCAAGCAAAATTCAGTACTTCTCCATGATTCGGTTGGATTTAGATTCTGATTAGCTGTAGGGTAAGTTTGATCTGCATTAAATTATTGCAATTTTTTGTTAGAAATTACTAGAAAATATATTTATACATATATATGATTGCAATAAATTTACTAAAATCGGTTAAAATGTTTCAGAAACAAGATTGATGAATATCTCTTATAAATAATTTAGTTTCCCATAAAAATAACTGGATAATAAAGCATAAAGGGAAAAAAAAAAAAAAAAAGAAGAAAGATATTACTCTCTGCTGAGACACTGTGAAGGAATAATGAAATGACCACAAATAGGGCAAGGGAGATTGTAATCCTGTTGAGATTCTGCCATTCTTTTCCCATCTTCTTAGTCTTTCAACTCTGCTACAAGTGATTGTACCCTTGTGTTTTCTTTTTTGGATTTAGAGTTGTACCTTAAGAATTTGTAATGGATAAGTAGATATATAGGAGTTTATGTTTGAAATGAAGGATAATTCTCCATAAACTAGGCATTGCTGGAACATCTAATACAATTGGGATATGCTGAGAATACATAGTTGTTTGTGATGGAAACAAGAACTATGTGAGAGAGAGAAAGGGAGAGATTGTAAATGGGTTGTTGAGCATACATGCTGATTATATTAATTACAATTACTTATACTAACAACTTGATATTTTAATCTCAATTTCATTAATATAAAGAAAATTATAAATGAAAAGATACTTATAAGACAAATTAAAATACATGACAAGGTCTCATGAGAACAACGTTTATATGTTATATGAGACTGTTTGTAAGACATTTTTTTATAAACAAAATATGATTATTGATTGTTAAAGTATTTTTTTTAAATATAAAATATAATGATTGATATATTAAAATATGATTTTTAAGATATTATAGCTATATTTATTAGAGACATATTTTAACTATTAATAAACATATTTTAATAATGGATCGACCAATCTCACCAATAGTTAATAATTATAATATATATACTCATTTCCATTAGTTTTGCCTAAATAAATTAATCAATGTTATTATTATTTTATTTAATTTAAGTAACAATGTATTTTATCTTACAAAAATTGCAATTGTGATGTAATGATCAAATGGGCCGTAATATTTTTTGTATAAACTATGTCAAGCCCAATTATATTCAACGATACAGAGGGCAGCTTCTGGGCCAAGAAGTCCGACCCAATATCCAATCAAAGAGTCGGGCCCAATCCACACATGGGATCCACACACGAATCCAGTGAACCGATTTTGTATTACGCTCAATTAAACGTGGATGCAACTCTTAATTTTTTTTATTTAATTAAGTATTAAATTTACTCTCATTAAAAAAGAAAATTATCATACTATTTATTCCAAATTCAACTCTTCCTCATCTACCATGAGAAGAGTATAATACGTGTAGAAATATTATGTGATGTTTTTTTCAGTCAATGTGAACAATAATTAAAAAGATTATGTTTACTTTGAAAGGGCCACCGAATTACAATGCAATATAAGATGAGAAAATAATGAAAAACTCTCATGTGGGATGGGTTATTGATGAGATGGGTCGATCCATCACTAAAGTATATTTATTCTATAGATAAAGTATACTTATTTGCGATTAAAGTATGTTAATAATAAATCAAATTATAACATACTAAAATCATACTTAAACAGCATACTCTAACAAACATACTTTAACAACCATTAAACATACTTTATTTAAATAATAGACATATTTTAACATGTCTCACAAATCGTCTCACGTAGATAATGTCTCACAAGAGACTTTATTGAAAATAATAATGATAATTATACATTATTCAATTATTTTTTCTTAAAAAAAAAAGGTTTTAATGAGTTAGACTCTACTCGTTTAACATTCTTACAAAGTGTAAACAGAAGTAGTCTAACACTTGATTGATGTTGGTTTATTTTAACTTGAATTTATCTTAGAAATTGTCTTTATTTTGAATTTGATGAGCTAAATTAAATATATAATAAAATTTACGACCTATTATTTTTATGTGTTATTAAATTAATTACAATTTTTTATCTTGTTTTGAGAGCCTTTTGATTATTGATAACGATGAAGTCATGAATTTGTGGGTGAGATCTTGGATTAAGGGAATATGGTTTAAATGAGGATTGAATTTGTTGATGAATTTTAGATTAGAGTTGTGAAAACAGATGCATAAATTAGAATTAAAGTGATTTTCTATTAAACGTGCATAAATAGTGCAACACACCAAAATAAAAGATTTGGAAGGAAATAGAAGGATATTATATGGTTCGAGGAGAAATATTAATTTTTTTAAGTGTATAAATATATAATATTTTGTTTTAAAATGTATATATTTTAATTAATGAGAATATAATTTTTTAATTGAAAATGTTTACTGAAAGATGAATAATATAAATATTTGATTAAAAAAATTAATTTCTTTTTTCTAAAAAAATCAAAGGTATAAGTTTTTACACTAAAAGTATAATATTTAATATTAAAGAATACAACTTTATTAATGGGTATAATTTTCGAAAAGCGTAAAATTTGGGGTCATGATGCCCCTTAATCCTTTTTTTTAATATCGGCATCCACTAGCGAGGACCCATTTCAAACTAGAAGGACTGGCCTTAAATTATTGATCGCGGTTCAAGTAGAGCGCAAAGTTATGAATATTAGGAACTAACCCTATAATTTATAATTATTGATCGCACCAACCACTTTTGAACTTGAGATTTTATTTATGAAATTTTACAAAGTGACCCACACAATACAAAGTGTGCATTTTTTTTTAGTAAAAAAGGAATCCACACAATTTAATTGTTTCTCTCTTCATGGCCCAACACATCACACTAATACATCTATCCAACTTACATTAAATTATTATTTCTCTCACCTCACTACATATTAAAATAAGGCTTTTATCAATTCAAGGCTCAAATTATGGCTAAACTATCAATTAGGGGCCTGAATTATTTTTTCTATCAATACAAGGTCTGAAATATGTAAAACTATCAATTCAAGGCCTGAATTTGTCAAATATTATCACCTATTTTATCAATTTAGGGCATAAGTTCAGGCACTGAATTGATAGTTTTACATAATTCAGGTCCCTAATCGATAGTATACATAATTCAAGCCCCGAATTGATAGATTACCCATTTTTCAAGCCTTGTATTGATAAAATTCTATTAAAATATTATATCTCTTAATCCACGTGCAAAAAACAAACGCATATCTTTCAACGGGACGAAGAGAGTATTTAACTTCTATTCGAAAACTTATTCCAATCTAAGGAGAAATGAAAGCTAGCTATAGACATTTGGCTATATATAGATTGATTTTTATGGAAAAATAGAAACAATGAGATCTTTGAGGAGAGAGAATGAAGTGAAAGAAAATGATGAAAGAGATCAAATCTCATGATTTTGGTGGATTTGAAAAAGAAAGGGGCTCAAAGATACATTGCTTAGAAAGATTATGCTTGCAACTTCTTTGAAAATTTTTACTCTCTCCATTCCATTCAAAGGGGTCTTTTTTTCATTTTGGTCGTCCCACTCAAAGGTCCCCTTTTCTTTTTACACACATGAGATCCTCACACTCCTCTAATACAATTAAAAGATGGGGCTCACACTTCTACTAATACAACTACCCACTACACATTAAATAATAATACTCCCTCCGTCCGCCCGAAAGATCCACATTTTGCCATTTTGGGCGTCCGCACCAAAGGTCCATATTTCTCTTTTTAAACACATGAGACCCCACACATCACTAATACAATAAATTTATGAGACTCATACACTCCACTAATACAACTACCATCTACACCTTAAATAATAATACTCCTTAATCCACGTGCAAAAAGCAAATGTCCACTTTTGTGGCGGACGGAGGGATTACTCTTTAATCTACGTGCAAAAAAGCAAAAGCACCTCTTACGCCGTAACGGAGGAATTGTAATTTGTTGTCACTTATACTCATTCACATTGTGATTGTTGTACTTGTAAGTCTTATTGTACTTATAAATTTTATTATACTGTTGAAAAGGGCAAGAGTTGTGCCAGTAATGAAATACATTCCTTTCTTATAAAAAAAAAGTTATTAAACTTTATTTATTTAATTCGTTCGTATCCCACCTATCTCGAACTACTTTGGTTTTATCGATTATTAGCCGACTAATTGAGTATTAAACATTAAACATCATTTAATGACATTTTCGAATTATTTTACACAATTAACGTCATTGTTGAATAATATGTAATAACCCCTCAAAATAATAATTGTCGAATAGGGTGATTTATTCAGGCCATTTGTAGATATACGTGTCGTCGATATTGTAAATTAAAAACTTTTAAAATTATTTCCAAAGGTTCATCTTTATTTCTATTTTCTAATTATAGTCAAACGATGGTCTGTTTTTTATTTGAAGCAAACACATATAAATTCGCAATTTTCAATATCTATTTCATAATTTTGGACAAATATTTATAGATAAGATATTTTATTTTTTTAAAAGTATTTTTAATTAACAAGTCCATGATGGGCAACTAGAGGAATTTCATTTTTCTAGCAGACGGCTCAACTAATTAATACTAGCTATCACATTAAATGCATTAATTTAAGTTTGAAATTTTATTTAAAAAATAAATCTTAATATTATTATATTAATAGCTAGACTAAAATACATTTAATGGTTGTTGAAATGTAAAATTTATATATTAATGAATGAATAATTTAATGGCATCCATACAACATTTATAGGGTTCAAGTCATGGCATTTAAGTTATATATAAATATAAATTAATTAATTAATTTTTATAAATGTCAACAATCCTTCATCAATCAATTTATTTAAATTTATAGATTAAAAATTAATTATGATTTTAGTTTATTCATGCAAGAAAAATTAGCTCGTCGATTGTTTGAAATTGAGAATTGCCAAAAAGAAAGGCCAAAATATAAACAGTCAACCCTGAAAACTAAGCATGCAGTTGACCTTTAATAGTGAATTTATACATACATACATACATATATTATATTTCTATTTTCGAAATTCATTTGCTCAATTTTTAATGGAGTAATTGAATACTGATATGTGTAGATCATGAGACTTGTTCCATTCCTTAAGAAAACTGCAAAATTGATTTTATTGGTTGTCAATTAATCATCTATGAGGTTGAAAAAATCAATCAAAATAATTTCTTAATTGACTATCACTCCTTAATTTGATTCTAATACAATAATAACTTAACATGCATCCCAATCCCGAAAATTAGGAATCGGAAATGAATCAATCCTAGGACGGTGTTTATTCGATTTTGAAATCGCCGTTTTCTAATTTATTTTCTTTCTTTCTTTTTAATTTCGAGCCATAAAATGTTTAAAAAAATATACAGAGGAATCGTTGGTTCAAGCTAGAATCGAACCAAAATATATACGATTTTGATTCCATTTTTAGTCTGTTCACAAATCACCGGTTCCAATTAAAATATGACTGTCCACTTATACTATACATATAATAATTTTGAAGTCTAACTGTGATTCACATTTGCAATCGTTAGTTTTGAACCATTAAATTTCAAGATAATTAATTATAAAACTTAAATTTAAATTTATTTTATAAAACTATATGTATAATTAATTAAAAACTAAATTTTAAATCAATGAAATTAGTTCTAGTACGTAAATTGACTGACTTTATAAAGGAGCTAACATTGAATTTCCATATAATTTATTTGTATTATACACAAATAATATTTGTTTCATCGTATTCATTTTGGTTGTGTCTCAGTTTTTTGTGATATAAACAAAAAATTATAATATAAAAATAATATTTAATTGATGAAAAATTATAATGATACTATAAATTATTTTATGAACAAATTAGAGTATAAATAAAAATGATAATATTTTTTTAAAAAAATAGTTGATAACACCTCTTATAAAAAGTGATAATAATTAATTAAAAAATATAAAATGATCTCAACTGAGACAATTTAATTTTTAATTAGTCATCACTTAATAATATTGTACTCCATATTTTATTTATATTACAAATTATTTATTAAATGATGTAATTCACTTTATTTATCAATCATGTAGTCTCATGAAACAAATTTGATGAGACGGTTCAACACAATTTTTTTCCATTACACTTTGTGCTTTATTTTACACAATAATGTATATATTATTTGTTTTGCCCTTATTTGAAGTCATGACACGATGAACCACGATTTCAACATTTCTTGTGTGGATGTTTCTATATGTCCAAAGATATTGACCTTCATCTTTGCATTGCTAATCATTAGGACCCTCGTTTATCATGACACAATAAAATTAAATTTTATATAACAATTGCGTGAAACTGTTACATATAAGTCATTTTTATATAAATTTTAAAAAAATGTTTTTATTTTTTTATAAAAGTATGTTCGTTTCACTTTTTTTAATTGATTAAAGAAGAAAGTGCGAATCGTTTAGAAACTGTGAAGTATTCTTGGAACGAAGTGGATATTATTTTTTTATTAAAATATTATTATTATTATTTACCTATATTACAATTTGTTTATGAAATAATTCACTATACAATTATATTTTTTTTTTATTAATTCAACTACTATCACCTTTTATTAAAATATAATCAATTTTTTTTTCTGTTTTATAAAAGTCTCTAAAATAATGATCTCACGTAACTACGGTTTCCCAATTAAATTATATTGAGGATTTCTTGGTGTTGAATCCTAATCTGTTGTTGTAATTTTTTTTTAAATCGAATTTCATAATAAGACTTTACTATTTTTATAATTTTATTTTATAGGTACACAAAGCAACATAAAATTATAATAAAATTAAGGATTATTCTGTGGTGCACACACCAGTGCACCTGAGAATTTATAGAGTAAATGAGATAGTTAGTGGGTAGTTATTATTTTTAATTTTAATTAATTTATTTTATTTTAATGGTTAGAATTAAATATATTTATGATCTAATAGATTAGATTATCTAGGTGCACCGGTGTACCCGGTGCATTGAAATTGGACTCTAAAATTAACTATTTTTAGTCAATAAAATGTTTTATTAGTAGTTAAAATTATTCGACTTTAAGTTTCAATTGCCATAAATTTTTTGTTGTTGTAAAAGTATTTATTTATCAAGTAGTTAAATCTAGTCAAATTGTTCAATACAGTAAAATTAATTAAACTAGGAGACTAATAACATAGCTAATCATGATTTCAACTTTGGGAAACTTAATTTATGCACTTGCTATTTTAATTGGTATTGTAAATAAGATCGTATTAGAATAAGTAAGTATAAATCAGTATATTATTATTATTATTATTATTTTATAAAATATTGAAAAATGAAACCCCTAGAAACCTGAATCCTGCAAGTCATTAGCTTAGTAAATTAAAGACTAACTTTAGTCTCAATTATGTGCATCAATCGTTTGCCATCCATCAATAAACACTTTTAATAATCTTCATTATTTATAATCTCATGCTCAATATAATCGTGCAGTGATACACTCATAATTTTAAAATGACATTCTTGCCAGTTTCAATTCACAATATTTTTTTATTTTAGTAATTTTTTTATTTTTAGCAAAACTTCCATTTGAAATGAGAATTTTAATCAGTAATTGAGAGGCAGAGTAAAACTTTGATTTGGAAACTTTTGATTATCCTTATTAAAATGGGATTATGTATTTCCACATATTACGTACTAATCTATTTACAAACTTTCCATCACTAGGGATGGAAATTTTACCCGTCGGGTCGGGTTACTCGACGGGTACCCGCATAGCGGGTATAGAAAGATCGGGTAAAATCGAATAATGGGTCGGGTAGTATCTGAACCCAAAGAAAAACTGTACGGGTAAGGGTAGGGTACGGGTTCCCTTATAATTTACCAGTACCCGACCCGAAAATTATCCGAATGCATATATATATATATATTTAATAATAGTATTATATATTTAATTAAATGTCTAAATCTAATATTTCTTTTAATATAATAATATTGTTGATGAAAAATTTATGATGTATTTATTGTAATATGTTTAATATTTTTAATTAAAATTTATATTCTTGTCCTGATATAAATATAAATAATTTTTAAGAATTATAATAAATCTTGTTCTATGTTATAATATTATGTGTTATTTATAATTATATTTAAGAATTATAATGATTTTTTTAATATTTTAACGAAAAAATGATATTCGAATTAAGATATCTTGGTGGCAAAAAAGAGATGCAAGACTTTAAAGTTTTCATACTTAAACCAAAGACTTTGAAGCAATTGTTGGAATATGATGTTTGTTTTATAATTTTATTTGATTAACTATGAATTTATGATATTTTTTTTGTTAACGAACTTAAACGTTATTGTTGTTGACTTTGTTTTCTAATTTGCATATTTTATTTTAGGTTATTCATTTATGTATTATAATTATTTTTTGGTGGATTATAGTTTAAAAAAAAATGTGTCGGGTCGGGTAGGTTCGGGTATCTGCGGATTATCGGGTATTATAATTATTTTTTGGTGGAATATTTGGAAAAGTGCTCAAATTACTATGCCTTAAAGCCGGATATTTCAAATTGTTGGAGCCTCCTATAATCCTGCTTTATTATTATTTATAATAATAATAATTATGCTGCTTCTCCAATCTTTTCAATTTCTACTTTTTGACAAAATGTATATTGTGGCCTTATTTAATTTCACCAGCAAATGAAATATAACCATCTTGAGAATGATACATGTGATACAAGTGTAAGATAGGTCGATAATTTATTAAAGTATGCATAGATAAAGTATACTATTCCTTCCATCTCAGGAAAGTCTGCCGTCCCTTCCCGACATAGAGATTAAGAAAGTGATACTAATTTTAGGAGTATTATGATATTTTTTTAGTAGTAAATAAATGATAAAGTATGTTATGTGTGCTAGGTATGTATGATTTTTTTGTAAATAATGTGTATGAAGAAGGGAGATTGTGTTTTATTTTTTGCTTTTTTATGAATGTACAAACTTTTGTGGGACAACCAAAAATGGAAAGTGTGTCATTTGAAATGAGACGGAATGAGTATATTTATTAATACTTAAACTATTTTTCTAGTGAATATATTATTACTCTAAAATCATACTATTTAAATATGTCATTTATTAATTTTAGAAAAACATTTTAACAAGCATACTCTACTTATAATTGTTATTATACTTTAACACATACACACAATCTCACATAAATATCGTTTCAGGGAAACTTCGTAGTGAAATATTATGTGTTATTTTTAATTTATTATTGCATTAAACACATCTTGATCTACATATATTATTATCATTATTATAAAATAAATGAATGAATAAAATGATTAGAAAAATCTTTTGACTTGTTGCATCGTTCCCATGTGAACTGAGTTTCGGACATGCTGTGTTGTTTGTTGCCCTTCCCCTCTTATCCCACCGTCTCTCTCTCCCCACAATCCGTCCCCCCACCCACCCTCCCCCATCTCTCTCTCTCTCTCTCCACCATCATAGATTTACACACAGTACTGTTCACCTAAAGGCAAAAACTAAAAAACAAGGAATCTCAATATACATACATATTTTCTGTCTCTCTCTCTCTCTTCCCGGAGTTCATCATTTTGTTCTTTTTATAGGCTCTGTCTCTCTCTGGATTTTATATCCTTCCTCTGATTGTCAAGAGATAGTTAAAAGGTGATGCATTTTCTCTCTCTTTTCTTTTTCCCACTCTTTTCAAATCTGACCATTTCCCCTGCTCTTTGGTGGGAGATTTTGTGGTTTGAATTAAAGATGCCATCTTCTTGATAATAAAAATCTCATCTTTTATTTATTTTAAATCCCCACAGGCTCTTTTTTTCGTCTGATAATCTTCCATCCCTCATTTTCTCCTGATCTAAGGTATGTACTGAGAACCACCCCCCCCCCCCCAACCCCCCCTCTCCAGTGTGTGAAAAAATCTTGAAAAAACTGAAGCTTTTAGAGTTTTCTGGATCAACTACTCTACCCCCATCTTGTGAAATAATTTGTTCTTGAATTAATTGCTGATTTATCAATTTTCTACTTATTTGTGTGTGTGTAAATGGGGTTTAGGTTGGATAAACAATTGTTTTTCACCTTCCTCCTCCATTAATATCCCCACATGTTTGCTTTGAGGTTTTGTCTATTAATTTTCTGGTTGTCAGTGGTCATCTTTTTCAGTGAATTGAACTAATAATTTATTCTCTTCTGTGGAACTTTTCATTTAATTAAGTGACAAAAAAAGGCCCATTTTTTAAAATTGAAATCTTGGAAAGATTGTGGTTCTCCTGTATGTTCTTCATGATAAATCGATTTTCTCAGTTAATTATGGTTCTTGATTATTAGAATTCCTTTTGATCTTGGAAAGTCATTTAATTTAATATTATAATAGAATGAGTCAACATTATGATGTGAAGAACTTCACCGCGTGGGTGTATAGCTGGTTTGTGTTAAGAGTACAGTTGTGCTAATGTTGTAAGCTTTAAATAATCTAAGTATTCTATACTATATGATAATAATTAATAAATATTATATACATGTGTGTGTTGTGTGTGAATGTGAAACCATTGATTGTAATCTTGTCAACTCTCATTCATTTGTCAACTAAATTGGTTGATCTTGGTAGTGTGCATCTGTGGTGTATGATGGTTTTTATTTATATTTTTGGTGTTATAACAATGAAGAACAATTATTGCAAATTGTTAAGCCTATCTACCTCATCTCTTTGCTCTTTGCTGATAGATGAGTGCTTTCACTGATGTATTTTATTAGGTTTAAGTAATACACACTATTTGGAGGATGTATTGCCTTAAAGTGTAATCTGTGTTAATATCGATCCACCCTACGTTGTAGCTTCTCGCTTCTTCCGACGTTTTGATAAACAATCGAGGTTGCAATAATGTCATCCACCATGGTAAGACACGGCTCTCACTCATGGATCTAAATGTGGTATCTTTATTAAAGAGTTATTTTAAAGTTATAGTTTCGAGCAATAAGCCGTGTGATCTAATGAAAACTAGATTAAAGAAACAATCGTGCAAAGAAATTAGAAAATTTGTCACTGCATTTTAGAGGAGTATGAGGCAGTTGATACTTCGTTTCAGGCAAAGACCAACAGAATGAAGAGGATGGAGTCGAAGAAGTCACACTCTTGGTGGTGGGATAGTCACATTAGTCCCAAGAATTCCAAGTGGTTGCAAGAAAATCTTGAAGGTAATTTGTTTGCCTAGTCATATCTGAATTGTCAAAATAGGAGTCTTGCTTTGATTTTGTTGAAATGAACAATAATCGTTGCATCTCCGGTCGTTGTAGATGAGTATTTGGTTCGTTTTCTAGTCTGTATTTATGCCCATCATAATAGATTCAAAATTTCCATCACTTTGCTTGTAGAAATTAGCTGAAAAGCTGCATATAGAATTCTCTCCACATCATGACATCCTTAATTCAAGTGGTGAAACTGTAGAGTTGTTGGATGCTCTGAATCTATTTTTGGAAACTTGTATTTCATGTTTATTGTGGTAATTGAGTATGTCCAGCATAGAAATGATGAGAATGTTTTTTATCAGAAATGGATCAGCTTCTCAAGAGGATGTTGAAACTAATAGAAGAAGATGCCGATTCCTTTGCCAAAAAAGCTGAATTGTATTTCAAGAAGAGACCTGAGTTGATCACTCTCGTTGAGGAGTTCTACAGAATGTACCGTTCATTGGCTGAGCGGTATGATCACGTGACAGGAGAGCTCAAAAAGAGCATCCCCTCGGATCTGCAGTCTCAGGGGTCCGGGATATCTGACGTGGGATCTGAGCCGCCTTCCACTGTGGCGTCACCTGATCCAAGGCCTGCTCGTACCAAGTCTGGTCCTCGTGCTGCTGGATTTGAAGTTTTTCTTGGGAGTGGTGGGAGTGGCTCGGATTTGAATAGTAAGGAAGGAGATGAATCTTCTACTCTCGACTCTGAATCCGACTCAGACGATTCCTCTGTTAATAATTACCCAAGCACACAGAGCAATGGCGATGAACAAGGATTTCGGAGGAGGATTTTGGAACTTGAAACTGAGCTTCAGGAGTTGAAAGAGAAGCTCCGTGTACAACAGACAGTAGTTGTCGAAGATTTTAAGAAAGTCGAATGTAACCATTCTGAGTTTTCGGTCAAAATGGCAGCGTATGAAGAGGAATTGAGAGTTGCAAAAGAAAACATGGAGACGACAAACGAAGAAATATCACGTTTGAGGATTGAGCTTGAGAAGTACAAGTCTTTGGGAGATTCTAATGCTGTGCCCCCTGAAGGAGATGTGGAGCAGAAAGATGTCGAAATCTTGGAATCGAGTAGCTTACCCGAGCTAGTCCAGGTCAGAGAGGTTCAAGAAGGTGACAGTGGTTCTGAAGCTGATGGGGGCTTGGCTCACACAATTCAGACACTTCAACGAGAGCTTCGAAGCACACAAGAGAAGCTTCGTTTGTCAGAAGAGGAAGTAGCTCGATTAGGGCAGGAAGTTACGAGCAAGGGCTCCTCGATTCAAGATTTACAGTATGAGCTCAAATCAGCTCAGAAGGAGGTTTCTGTTTGGAAAAACAAGTTAGAGCGAGAGAAACGAGAGGTTTCAAAGCTTCTTGATCGCATAGTGAGGTACAAAATCAATCTTGCAGACCGTGAACAAGAAATTAGGGGATTGAAGGAAGCAATAGCAAATGCCAACAAGAGCTTAGCCGAAGAAAACGAGCA
Source organism: Pogostemon cablin (assembly GCA_023678885.1). Taxonomy (NCBI): domain Eukaryota; kingdom Viridiplantae; phylum Streptophyta; class Magnoliopsida; order Lamiales; family Lamiaceae; genus Pogostemon; species Pogostemon cablin. Next base: position 5,846,783 of record CM042983.1, read on the forward strand.
ACTTCAAGCAGAAATGACACGAATGACGAAAGAACGAGCTTTTCTGGAGGATAACCTAAAAGAATACGACTTACGTTGCCAGTCCTTAGAAGAGGAAGTAAGACGAGTAAAAGCTGCGAAAGCTGAAATGGAGGAAGTATTTGTAGTTGAAATTGAGCAGTTGAAAGCTGATGTTGCTGAGAGAGACGACCGCGTGGAAGAACTAAACAGAGAACTCGAAGAACTAAGGGCTGTGAAAGCCGATCTGAAGGCTAAAATCACTGCACTTATTGTCGAAATGCGATCTAAAGACGACCACATCGCTCAGACGAGCCAGCATTTACATCAGCTACACATGCAGCATGTTGAGCTGATTACAAGAGCTGAGGAAGCATGTAAATCAGCCGAGGAGCTACGTTCTAAAGTTAAGGAGCTCGAAAAGGAAGTGAAGACAAAGCAAGAAACGATCCTTGAAGGAGCAGAGGAGAAACGAGAGGCGATAAGGCAACTCTGCGTGTCGATTGAACACTACCGCAGCGGTTATCATCAGCTTCGAAAGGCGGTCGTTGCGCACAAACGACCGGCTATAATGGTATGATCGGAGCAGCACGAGTAAGTTCCATACGGCCTATGTTTTCGAATACAGTTCTTTTCCTTTCGATTTCTTCCCTGCTTCTTGTATAATGTGGAGGTGTGGATAAATATGTAGTCATTGTTATGTTTGAAGACGTTTGCTTCATATCGACTCTGTTCATTATTATTCTGAGTTTTGAAGAGATTAATAAACCATGATTTCGATTACTTCCTAGGATTCTGCTTGTCTGAATTATAACAGGATATATATTATACAATGACAAGAAAAATTATAAACTTTACAGGTATGGTAAATTAATCCCTACCTTCGAGAATTTTTTTTTAAATATTATTGCAAAATTTACTAAATAGCAGTATTGTCTAAAATACACTTCAGCAATATGGACTAAATCCTCAAGAATACTAAGCTAAGTGATGCAAAATGTTTTAGGTAAAGGAAAAAAGAAATATTTTGATGATTTTAAGTAGCAGGCGGTTTAGCCGATCAAAGTACTGGGCCTATTAAGAATGATATTGGGCCTATTAATAAACCTTTAGCAATTCTGTCCACATTGACACGCCCAATTTGACAATTTTAGCCTTGTAAATTACTGGGTTTAATAAGAGGCCTGAAAGAGTGATGGGGATTTATTTTAGATTATTGGGCCTATTAAGAAGACAGATGGAGTGCTTGGGATCCAATTTATTTTGAATTATTGGGCCTTTCAAGAAGTTAGATGGAAATTGGAAGGTTAGGAGTCCAATTTACCAGCCACGAATTAATCAGTGAAAATAATATTATGATAGATTTTATTTTTCTCACAGCATCCGTAAAATGAAGTCATTTTTCTGTAATACACTAAAATACATTATATATTTATTTTTTTCTTAATATGTGCGAAAAATTTTACTCCATAATTAAAGGAACTATAAATTGGAGTGGGTAAATTATTGAATTATCTAATCAAAAAATTTTATGAAATTTTTTTTCCCCTTAAAATTCAACCAAGGGGGAGGCTTATGTGAAATGGATCCTCTTTCTACCCATTTAACATAATTACTTTTGGAAAGTTATGATGGAATTAAGAGATGAGTACTTTTTTAAAAACAATTTTAGCTAAAAATTTTACTTCTTAGAAATTGTGTTAGAATGAAATAAAAAAGTTTCACCCACTGCATGACAAGTCAAGTGAAATGTTACACTTAAAATTATTTTTATTATTCTGATTTACATCTATTTCATAGTTGCATTAATTGAGTAAAGCCATTGCTTATTCATTATTTTATTCTTTATATGGATAAAACTTACCTGGCCTCGGGTACCGTACACCCAGATCCAATCAACTCAGAAAGTGGTACCCTTTAATATTAAATGTCGTACGAATTCGTATAAAACATGTCCTGAATTTTTTGGGGATTTTTTTTTATTATTCAAATATTAATATCATTCAAATATTAATTGGTACGCCCAGATTCGACCAACTCATAAAGTTATACTATTTAGTATTAAATGTCGTACGCTTAATATAAAAATTTATATTCTAAAATTTTCCGAGAATTTTTTTATTATTATTATTCAAATATTAATACCATTCAAATTTTAATGGACTCTTTTATTAAAAAAATAAATTTATATGAATCAAAGTGTATAACCTTTATTTTATACATATTTATTTATTGCACGTATATTGCTCGTGAAATATGGTTGTAGTTGTATCTCCATATCTATGGCAGGTAAAGATCATCAGTGTTCACTAGTCTCGTCTTCTGATTATTCTTACAACATAAATATGTACAAAATAAAATTAGTCGCTCAAAAATAATAGATTATTAGAATAGTTAAAATGAGATGAGGACCATAAAAATTCTCCATAGTACTTGTCTCACGCAATACACTCTCGATAAATAATTGTTTGAGAAATCATTATTTTTTCGAATTAGTGTTGGAAAACTCAAAATTTTTATTTAAAATAATAAAAAAGAAAAACTAAATATGCTGATATTCAAGTAGCAAAAGACGTATTTATACTTTATAGTATAGTAAAATAATAATTTTATTAAATAAAATCAAATAAATATGAGCAACACTAGTAAGACCGTCTTACAAAAGAAAATATTAAATTTAGCACTATAATTTGTGGGTTTTTTTTTATAAATTTTCACTTTTTAGTTTTGATTCTTTTGAAATTTTTTATACAATATTATAGGGCTTTGCATGTCCTGTCATTTTTTATTTTTTTTCAAAAGGAGGACTCAAACTGAAAATGTGAAAAAATTTCGGATTAAAATCGAAAAAATTTACTAACAAAAATAATTAAAAGAAAATTTTATAGGACTTTAATAAAAACGGGACATAAAGTGATTATCTTCGTGATATTATTTTTACCATTTTTAAATGGTTATCATTTTTTTCAAAACTATTGTCACTTTTTATTTATTATGATTTTTATTTATATTATGAATTGTTTAAATAATTAATTGCACAGCTATCAATTTTTATTAAATCAAGTATAACTTTTTATTAATTTTATCACTTTTATCCGTCTCATAATTATCTACCCGTGCACCGAATATTACTTTTTATTAATGTTATCATTCCTTATCCGTCTCATAAAAGTATTCTCGTAAACAAGTATCACACTTCTTATCCGTCTCACAAAAGTATCGATCCTTGTAAAACAACGAGTATCACTTTTTTATTAATATTATCACTTATTACCCGTTTCACCAATTTCATAAAAATCTTTAAAAAAAAAAGTCTCAAGAACAATAAAATAAAAATAGCAGCCTCTCCTCAATGACTGACCTGGATCTGGAAAATAAAAGTTATTAAAATGGTGTAATGTCAACAAGTTGTAAGAAATATTCAAATTTATTTATTTCATTATAATTCAATTTAGCTTAATTTTTCCACCCAATTGATTAATCTATCTAACCATTCGCTCATCATGAAATGATGTCGGATCGATACAAAAAAAAGGTGGAAACCCATTAATTGGACGTAGCCTACTAGGTGACGCCATTTTATATATTCATATAAGATTAAATTTTATTATTATCTTTTAAATTAATCTATGCAGTATGCAGTTTGAATATATTTAATTGACCAAAAAAAGTCAACATCTTGAATCTTTCACCAATTCTCATTTGCGAGAATAAAACAACACTTTCTTATTCTCATACATCTTCATATACATCATTCATGTTTACTTTTCCAAATTTTTTTTATTATTCTTTCTAAAAATAATTTTTTTTAATAAATAAAGTATATAGCACCGTATATATTTAAAAATATAAAAGTTTTATTAGATTTTTTTTTTGGTATGCACAATTTTATAGAATAAACAAATAATAAGTTAATTGTGAATGATTCTACCAGATAAAAGTCATATAATTAGATTTATTTTTTTTTGGGTATGCACAATTTTATAGAATAAACAAATAAGTTAATTGTGAATGATTCTACCAGATAAAAGTCATATAATCAATATACATGACTATCAACTTATGTGAGACTATCACGATAAGAATATTTTAGGGGTGGTTACTATCCACTACACTCCCTAAGCGTAATTAACTGATAGATACATTCTAAATTAACTCTTACTACTAACTACAAAATTTATGTATGTATTTTCCTTTTTGCCCTAATATCCAAATTTAGATTTTAAATGCAGATTTTTCTGCACGAAATGTAGATTTTAGTTAAAAATGCAAATTTGAGTGGGGTTAAGTTGATTTTTTTTCACGAAATGCAAATTCCGGTTAAAAAAAATGCAATTTGAAGGAGGTTTAGTTGATTTTTTTTTCACGAAATGCAGATTTTTTTATAGTTAATTTTCTGCATGAAATGCAAATTTTTTTTGTAGTTAATTTTCTGCACGAAATTACACGAAATGCATATTTATCTTCCAATTCTCGCAATTAATGATATTTTTCTGCACGAAATGCAGATTTGTTTGGGGTTTCTAACAACATGAATAGGAATTCATGGGAATTAATCATAATTCATTATGGCAAGTCAAGGGGTTTCTAACAACATGAATAGGAATTCATGGGAATTAATCATAATTCATTATGGCAAGTCAAGAAATCTTAAAGTGAAATACGTTGAGAGTGGAAGAGATATTATTGAGATATATTTTAATTAAGGGTAAATTTGGAATTTTAACTCTCAAAATTGTACCTAATAATAATTTATTTTTATGGATGTATCTTAACATAATTATACATAGGAAGTTTGTACCTACAAGTAATTATTCCAATATTTTACTATTTTTGGTTGTGTATGACATTTTATTAACTATGATATTCATTTTTTTCATACTGTAAATATTTTATTAAATAATTTAATTAAACGATTATTATTGATATTTTTTAAAAAAATTATTATCGAGTACTAAACTTATTTGATTACACGATTCCACCTAAGTTTTTGCATGGCTGGCACGTTAAGTGCACAGATTAATTAAGTATAACCATTTTATTAATTAACGAGGATCTTGCAGCATTCTGATCATTAATTAATTAGCCACGAAATAAGCACTAATTATGATAATGTTTTACTTCAAAAGGCAAGAAAACTGGATATTATGCACTATCAAAATTAAGGGTTATTCTAGGGTGCACATGTTGCACCGATGACCTTAGAATTTATAGGGTAAAAGTATGGGTAGTGTGTGGTTATTCTATTTTTATTTTTAATTATTTAAATTAATTAATAGTAGAGATTCAATTATAGTTTAATCTAACGGTTGAGATCGTCCAGGTGCACCGGTGTCATAGGTCCACTGCAGTCGAACTCCAAAATTAATTAAAAACACATATTACACAAGATTTTTCCAAATAGAAATATAATTAATGAGACGAAGAAAAAGTTCTTCATTTCACAAATTAAGTAAACAAGTAATTAAATTATAGGCATCATACATTATTTTAATTTGTAATTATACACTACCCTTCTTATACTACGAAGTTTTTGTTTGCATAAAATTTCTTCGTTAGTATTTAAAATTTAAACCATGTGAGGTTATTGGCGCGCAGATTGTAGTTTGAATACTATATTATTATTTTTTTGAATACTATATTATTTTGATCAAGTATCATTTGACTTTATATTTAATTCATAATATAAAATTATATTAAAATAGTGTACATATGAGTTATACTAATGACAACTTGTATTAATTATTCTTTTTGCGGAATTAATAATATTAGTACTCCACAAAGTTGTCCACATGTAACAATGTGAGAAAATAATAATCCCTCCCCAAAATCTCATATGAATATTAGTTATTTAAAATAATTAAAAATCAAAATTATCGTTATTTATAATAATGCAAATAATGACGGAGGGGGAGCATCAATATTTGTATGACACCATTTTATATTAATATCTTGATTAATTATTATTCCACATTTTATTAAAAATGTTATCACTTTTAAATAAATCATAAATTATTCATAAAATAGTTTATTTTACTATTATCATATAATTTCATTAATTATTTATCATTTTTTATTGAATTGTTATAACTTATAACTTTTTATTCGTGTCACATATCTCCTCTCATAAGATGGTGTCGCATTTGTCTTCCTGCATTTTTATTTATTTATTTATTTATGTAAATAAGAATTTTGTGTTAATTTGCACCCAGTATATTTCCAAGAGGTTCTAGAGATGAATTTTATTAATAATTTTGTATTAAAGTTAAAACAAGGAGTATTAAAAATAAAATGGTTAATATATCTAATTTTATTAATTCCAACAGGATAATGCTAAACCACACATACTTGATACTGATGTGGATTTTGGAATGGCTGCAAGATCTGATGGATTCAACATCAAACTTCTTAACCAGCCTCCAAACTCTCCAGACACCAATATCAATGACTTAGGGTGGTTTAGGGCTATACAGTCACTTCAATGGGAAACAACAAACTACAATGTGGATGAGCTGATCAAGAATGTGAGGATCTCCTATATAACATAACACCAGCTACCCTCAACAATGTGTTTCTTAGCCTACAAGCCTGCCTAATTGAAATAATGAAGGTAGAAGGGGGTAACAACTATAAAGTGCCACACCTAGGGAAAGCTAAGATGATAAGGGAGAGAACTTTGTCAATCAATCTTGAGATTGATGCAGAATTGGTAATGGGCTGTATATTGAAGCTTCTAGGGGAGGAGTCCAACTACAAACAGGTTTATGACATTGCAGAACTTGTGCAATGTTTTGGTATTTGATCATCAACTATGGATGATATTTTTTGTTGTTTATGGTCTGAAACCGACTCTTTTTTGTTGTTTACAACATAAACATAAGACTAAACGATGTCCTTTTGATGTTTATGTGTTGTTTAAGCTGTAAACAATCAATCTATATTAATGATATGGCTTTTTATTGTTTACAGCATAAACAATAGGACTATTCACTGTCCTTTTGTTGTTTAAGTTGTAAACAAACATCATGGTATGGCCTTTTTGTTCACAATGCTCTCAGAAGGATTTTCATCACCAAGCATGGTCTCCTAAAAGGTTTCTTATACCTATTGGTGACTGCTACGATATTAAAGAATATCAAGCGTCTCCAAAATAGGTATGAAACCGTGACACTGAACACCTAATTTTAGGGACAAGAATAAGTTTATCTTAGCTTGTTCTATCAAGAGAGGTACTTAACCCTCAGAATATCATCGTCATTGGGTGTTTAAGTTGTAAACAAACATCATGGCATGCCTTTTTATTCATAATGCTCTCAGAAGGATTTTCATCACCAAGCATGGTCTCCTAAAAGGTTTCTTATACCTATTGGTGACTGTTAGGATATTAAAGAATAATATCAAGCGTCTCCAAAATAGGTATGAAACCTAATGGTGACACTGAACACCTAATTTTAAGGACAAGAATAAGTTTATCTAAGCTTGTTCTATCAAGAGAGGTATTTAACCCTCGGAATATCATCGTCATTGGGTCATGGTCGCCTAAATAGGTTTTTATATACCTATTGGTGACTCAATATACTTAGTCACTGTGGCTGGTTCATATTGTATGATCACCACAGCATTGAAACCTTAGCCCTCGGAATAGATTCATCATTGGGCTAATTTAAAACCTACATTTAATCCCAAATTTAGTCTGACATCATCAATACAGTATTCAGGGACAAGTATTATTAGCCACCAAATGCCTCACTGGGCCAAATAAGGAGCAAATCAACCATCAACAGCCACCAAAATGCATCACATGACCACATAGATGCCTCAAAGGGACAATTATACACATGTTGCATTCAAGTTTAAACAATTCAGTGCCTCACAGGGCATAGTGCTGCCCAAATATTCCCATCATTAACTAACAAATGCCTCAAAGGCTCAAGAAGGAAGCAAATAGAGCAGTATCACCCATCAAATGCTTCACAGGGCCAAAATAGATTCCTCACAGGGCCAATTAATCACATGTTTCACACATATAAACAATTTAATGCCTCACAGGACCAAATAAACTCATGCTTCATCAATCCAGTGCCTCACAGGGCTAAATCAAGTGCATTCAACATCAATCAAGTACCTTACAGGGCCAAATAGAGCACATAAAGTACGTACCAAGCCTCACAGGGCATCCAAGCTACATAATTTAAAAAATGAGAGAAGATAGGGATGTACCGATAAGCTGGAAGAAACATACAGATCATCTCGTAGATGAACTATTCATATCTAACAGATTCATCATTTTGGGGCAAGTTTTCCCCAACATTTGCAGCCCCAACGTTGGACTTCAGGACCACTGTTTGGTGTCAGAATCGCAGCGGCTGCGAGGGAATCTCCGGAACAAAGACTCCATCAGATCTTGCAGCCATTCCAAAATCCACATCAGTATCAAGTATGTGTGGTTTAGCATTATCCTGTTGGATAATTATATCCTTACTCATAGTTGGTGGTCATTTTTCCTTTATAGCTGAAATTATCTGTCAGTTTGGGTAAGCAAGCTTATGAAAGTAAACAAGTAAAGACAATAATAGATTAATGAAACTAATCATGTAAAGACCCTAATTGTTTCAAATTAGTAAATGATCCTAAAAAGAGGGCAATGAGTTACCTGATTGATAATACAGTCTCTTATCACTTCTTTGTTGACGGTGTCAAATGGCTTAGTAATCATTGTCCCTCTTGCCCTATTCTTTGACTTTCTTTTTACTGGCTCAATCCTTGAGAAAGGAAAGATGCTTATTTTTCATCAAACAAAATCTGCCCATCACTTCCAAATATATGCCTATCTACGGCACACATGAACATTACTTTCGTTATAAATTTCTTTGACTTGCATGTGCGGTGCGGCTCTTTCTCCCCTGGTATGATGTAGTACCTCTCATTCACCTTTGTCATGTAGAACCATTTTTCATCAATATGGACCACATTGTACATTTCATCAAACATAAATTTTTCTGCTTTCCTGTCATGATGAATCTGATGCAAACAGTAGTTGAGCTTTTGAAGCTTGTTCTCCGGAGTTAGCTCAGGCTTGATTGAGTTTGTATGAGCTTTGATATCTCCTTTTTTTATCCACCTGCCCACTGTAGATTTGCTAACCTTTAACTGCCCTGCAAGGCCTCTAATTGTACCTCTGCTTTCAAAAGCAATCTTCTTCATTTTCTCCGAGTCTAGATTAACCCTTTTTTGCTTTGAAACTCATTTTTTGTTAGAAATAAAGTGGATTGGTCTGCCTGCATCAATCTGCCTTTTAGCATCTGCCCAAACGTTGAATATTGTTCTTCTAGTAACTCCAAAAATCTGTGCTGCCTCTCTTGCCTTCCCAAAGTGGATACTTCCATGACTGCTATGCCTTAAAAGATACTACCTAATCAGATTTCTTGAGTGTTGAGAGAGGTTTGGATTTGAAGGTGCCATTTAATGTTAACTAAGTGCATTTATGTTTGATGCTTTGTTCCACCATATTTATTGTGATGACAATGGAGGGAATTTTTCAGAAAATTCAAAAAATCATCATAAGTAAAATTAGAGGGAAAAATTTGGGGGGTTACATTCTGTATTTGGTGACCAAATACAGAAAAAGGACAGTTTGGTGGGTAAAAGTTCCTAATGATGAAATTACAATTTGAGGAAAAAGGCTTAAAAATAAAATTTGGAGGGAAAAATTTGAGGGTTAGTAGCTTATTTGCTGAAAAGAAAAAGAGAAAGGACAATTTGGTGGGAAACAATTCTCAATGATGAAATTAAAATTTGAGGGAAATTAGAGGGAAAAATGTGTGTTTGTTGACAATTTTGGTGGGATAACAAAGAAAATGACAGTTTTGGAGGGAAAACAATATTGTTAAGGTGTCTTAGGAGGGAAACATATCCAAATGATGAACTTACAGTCTCATGATTCACTTTTTGTATGATTATTATTGATCCTAACAATTTATCTTAAGGTGATCAACACTTGTCATATAAACATGCATTCACCTCATTGTTTGTATTTTCAGTAATATTTGAACAGGTATATGAGGATTTCTCTAGCTTATGTACTTGAGAACAATGGGTTGTAATTTTATTTTTGTTTATGTAATTCAACCAGTTCTATAATTAAATTTGAAGTGTAAGAATTATCTACAATTTTTAGGATAAGTTTATGTAATTTTATGGTAATGTTGTAATTTTGATGTTTTTTTTTAATTTTTTGTTGAATTTATGAAGCTAGAGGTTTTTTTAAATTCATCTGGAATTTTTATGAAAAATTATTTCTGTATTTTTTATCGGTAATTAAGGTTTGGATTAACTTTAATCTTAAACCCAAATGTATGGACATTTTTACCCCTGAAAAAGTCAGTTGAAAAAGTCAAAAAGCAAGTTTTCTTAAACAACGTGGAACAGTTAGTGTGAAGCGTCTTCCGTGACGGAGGGAGTAGTAGTTAATTTATGTTTGTAATGAATAAATATTATAACATTTTAAAATACTAATATTAAAGCATTATTCATTATAATTTAAAAATTATATGTTAATAATCAGGAAGCGTACGTTATTTATATAATAAACATATTTTAATGTGTTCCACATAAATGTCGTCTTGTAAGAAATTTTATAAAAAAGAAAAAAGAAGCAATACTCTTTCCATCCTATATTAAATTTTACAACTTAAAAAGCATTACATCGATATTCAATCTTTACACTTTAATACAAATTTATTACTTACACCTAATACACATAAAATTCTTTGCATTTTATTTATTAATTAAATAGACTACACTATCATAAAAATAAAATCAATAAAATTAATTAAAAATGATATTTTTTTAAATCTCTATATTTACGTTAAAAAAACCTCTTAATATTTTAATTTTAATTTTTCATTTCATATTTAGATTTAGACTAGCAGCCGATGGATAGAAATTGAGCCCACTCCCTCGTTACTCTACAGGAATTTATTTTATTTTATTTATTACGTCGATTTAAATAATTGAATTTATATAGATCGTCAAACATATATGTCATGGCCCCATGAATTCCAACAAATCATATTATTATAAAAATATAAAATTATTATTATTATACATATTTTACTCCATAAACTTAAGAAATCGCAATTACCATAAAAGTGGTTGACTTGTGTGGCTCACTAAACTCGCCACCCAACCTCCAACTCGTCACTATCCCCAGCCCCCAGTTTTCCGTCTTCAACGACCGTTAAATCCCTAACGCCGTCAAATCCCCCCTACCCCACTGGGCCCCACTCCCTCCACCTCTTATCTCCACCTAACACCATCCCCGCACTCAATATAAATGCCCGACTCCCCTCTTTCAAATCCGCCATTAAACACCACTCCAACACCGTCATCCACCGCCATTGCTGAACAGAGATGGACCTCATCCTCCTCGAGAAGACGCTCATCGGCGTCTTCGTCGCCATTGTCGTCGCCGCCGTGGTGTCGAAGCTCCGCGGCAAGAAATTCAAGCTTCCGCCGGGTCCGATTCCGGTCCCGATCTTCGGAAATTGGCTTCAGGTCGGAGACGATTTGAACCACCGGAATCTGACCGACTACGCGAAGAAATTCGGCGAGATATTCCTCCTCCGCATGGGGCAGCGCAACCTGGTGGTTGTGTCGTCGCCGGATCTCGCGAAGCACGTGCTCCACACGCAGGGGGTGGAATTCGGGTCGCGTACCCGAAACGTGGTGTTCGACATCTTCACGGGTAAGGGTCAGGATATGGTGTTCACGGTGTACGGTGAGCACTGGCGCAAGATGCGGCGGATCATGACGGTGCCGTTTTTCACCAACAAAGTGGTCCAGCAGTACCGGTACGGGTGGGAGGCGGAGGCGGCGGCCGTGGTGGAGGACGTGAAGAAGAATCCGGAGGCGGCGACGAACGGGATCGTGCTCCGGCGGCGGCTGCAGCTGATGATGTACAACAACATGTACCGGATCATGTTCGATAGGAGATTCGAGAGCGAGGAGGATCCGCTGTTCGTGAAATTGAAAGCGTTGAATGGGGAGAGGAGTAGATTGGCGCAAAGCTTCGAGTATAACTATGGAGATTTCATCCCAATCTTGAGGCCGTTTCTGAGGGGATATCTGAAGATGTGCAAGGAGGTCAAAGATAGGAGGTTGCAGCTCTTCAAGGACTATTTCGTTGACCAGAGGAAGTAAGTGATTTGATTTTGTGGGTTCATCTTGTGCTATCTATCTTTTCTTACTCTTTTTTAATCATCATACTACCGAAACTAGCCTTCATTAAAAATCAAATATACTAAATTTAAAAAAGATTGCTTTGACTATATTTTATTACTCCCTTCGTTCAATTAAAGTTGATATAATTTTTTTGGCACGGAGATTAAGGAATATAATAATTTAATGTAAAATGAAGGGAGAGAAATAATATTTAATGTGTAGTGAGTAGTTGTATTAGAGGTGATATGTAGGGCCATGAGAGTAGATTAATTGTTTTTAGGTGGATTTCATGTATTAAAAAGGAAATGTGTCAACATTAATGGGACAAACCAAAAAGAAAAGTGTGTCAATTTCTATGAGATTGAGGGAGTAATTTTTTTTTAACTCCGTTGACTTCTGGGGTAAACTTGCCATCACACTATTCTTAGTTCAAAATAATTAACTTAAATTTTAAAATTGTCATGCACATAATACACTAAAAATTTCCAAACTATCTATAAAAATTGAAGAACAAAATAAGGACTTTTGAACTTCAATCCAATCCCCAGAGCCGCCCTAATGGTGGGGTACACCATTTTATATTGAGAAAATGATTGTTAGAAATTTTATATTTGCAGGAAGCTTGCTAGCACGAAGGCATCGGATAGTGAAGGGCTAAAATGTGCGATAGATCACATTCTAGATGCCCAACAGAAAGGAGAGATTAATGAGGACAATGTCCTTTACATTGTTGAAAACATTAATGTTGCAGGTATTCTTTTTTATTTTTAATTTCATCCCTCCGATTCAATTACCTATTCATATTTCAAATGGTGTACTCCACCATCATTATATAGAGAGGGAGAGCCCCAATTGATACTTTTATCCATAATACTCCCTCCGTCACATAGAAGTTGACACATTTTTTTTTTTTTGTCCCATTAAAGTTCACACATTTCCTTTTTAATACATGGGACCCACACAAAAACAATTAATCTATTCTCATGGATCCCACATATCACCTCTAATACAACTACCCACTACACATTAAATATTATTTCTCTCACTTCACTTTACATTAAATTATTATACTTCGTGCCCAAAAAAAATTATACGACTTCTATGGGACGGAGGGATTATATACTACATCCTGTTGATTCATAAAGTAAATCCATCATCACATCAAATCGAAGGAAACAAAATAATGATTTCATATTTAAGTTAATTACCTACTACTCATTATGACAATATCCTTGTGTATAAGTGTTAAGTGGTTGGCCAAATATCTTTTGACTTTTTGGGCAAAATTGACAGTATTGACTCATAAAAGAATGATAAGATCCCAAGAAATATTTTTTTGAACTGGTCAGAAAACGCTTTTCCTTAATTTTGAATTACTCCACTAAAGAACCATCTTTGTTCCAATTAGGACAAGTAGTAACTTGTAGAGCTCGTAATCTGTTTTTAGTGCCTTGATGTCATTCTCACAACCAGATTTAAGGCAAGATCTTAAGTATGTTAGGTTTTGATTTGATTCATTATAAAACTAGAGTTGTTAATGATTTGATGACTAATTACTTTATTTTGCTGCAAGTTGGATTTCATTACATCTTTATTTTGTAGTTGCCGTGGTAGGTATTGTAGATTTTGACATTTTAGTAGCTTAGATTGAGTTCTCCTTTGTGTGGTAGTTGAATCTCCACGTTACCTAAATTTCTTACTTATCTCAACCTTCTCTCCTACCAAACCCTCTTCAACTTGTCCCACCCTACTACCAAATCATGTTTAAGTGTACACGTGGCAATTATAATCTATCTGAGTTTATAAAGTAAAGATTGTAAAATAAGTTGATCTTTTGTTTCAACATTGTCATGTTTTTTAGGGCCTGTTTGATTGGGGCTTTTGAGGTAAGGAATGAGAAATGGTTTTAAAAAGGAAGTTTGGTTGGATGGTTTCATAGACGTACAGTAATTTTCATTCCAACAAAGAGAAATCAGTCACTCCTTCCCTTTTCCAGTACCATGTCTTTTATTCCATATCTTGAAAAGCTCAAATCAAATTTATTAATATATTTTAATAATATAAAATTTTATTAAATTTAAAAATTAATAAGTTAACAAATTTCTTTTAATAATAATAAAATTATAGTAATAAAATAAAAATTAATAGTAAAAAAATAATCAATTCCTAAAGAATTTAATAATATCAAACAACATCAATAGTTATGATACTCATTCCCTATTATCAACCAATCAATAGTTATGATACTCATTCTCTATTATCAACCAAACAATATATGTGTAAAAGGCAAACTCATTACCATTTCTCACTATTATTACTTTGATTCTCATTCTGATTCCTTTCATTATACCAAACGCCCCCTTACTTTTTGGTACAGCGATTGAGACAACTCTTTGGTCGATCGAGTGGGGTATTGCCGAGCTGGTGAACCATCCCGAGGTGCAGAAGAAGCTCCGGGACGAGCTCGACACCGTCCTAGGTCCGGGGGTACAAATAACAGAGCCCGACACTTACGAGCTCCCATACCTCCAAGCCGTGATCAAGGAAACCCTTCGCCTCCGAATGGCCATCCCACTTCTTGTGCCCCACATGAACCTCCACGACGCCAAGCTGGGCGGCTACGATATTCCAGCCGAGAGCAAGATCCTCGTCAACGCCTGGTGGCTGGCCAACAACCCGGCCCATTGGAAGAAGCCGGAAGAGTTTAGGCCCGAGCGGTTCTTTGAAGAGGAGGCTAAAGTCGAGGCCAATGGCAACGACTTTAGGTATCTCCCGTTTGGTGTTGGGAGGAGGAGCTGCCCCGGGATCATTCTTGCATTGCCGATCCTCGGCATCACTTTAGGACGGCTCGTGCAGAATTTCGAGCTGTTGCCTCCACCGGGGCAGGCGAAGATTGACACGACTGAGAAAGGAGGGCAATTCAGTCTGCATATTTTGAAGCACTCCACCATTGTTTTAAAGCCAAGATCATCTTGAGAATAGTTCATTATACATATTTTTTCTTTATTTGATCATGTGTATGTTGGTGTGATATTTATGTGTTATAAGTTTGACTGAATCTTTGGATTTGCTAGAAAGAATGTTGCACTTTTATCTCTTGCCTCTCTCTTATGAAGCCACACATGAAAGTAGGGAAAATTTTAATTGGTATATTAGTTTAATTTCAATTTTAGTATATGATGGGATTAAGTAATCTTAAAATGGAGAACATATGCATCTCATTGATTAAGCAAAGAATACAATGGAACTTAGAGTTGAGATTTTTTTACTAATATTAGTGGATTTTAATTATAATTTTATTTTTTCTTAGAAATATATTATTTTAATAATTTAAAATTTTTTAAAAGAAAATATGATACCTTCCCAACCAAACCATCTATTTTGATTTCATTCTCATCTCATTATTTAAAAGTATTTTACCAAACATGTCCTTATTGTCTGTAGTTTCTTTTAAAAAAGGACATGTGAAAATTATTTGATTTTTTAATGCTCATTAATGATATCCTCTTTAAAATAATAATAATAATAATAACTAGTTTTGTCTGCCACGATCGACGCGGGTTTTATTATGTATATGTCTTTATTTTAAAAATATATTTTTATATTTTATTATTAAATGTATACTCCCTCCATTCCTTTTAAAGAGTATCGTTTTCCATTTTGGACGTCTCATCCAATGAGTCTTCTTTCTTTTTTTACACACATGAGACCCACACGCACCCATTAATACAATTTAAATATGGGACCCACACTCCAACTAATACAACTACCCACTATACATCAAATAATAATACTCCTTAATCCAAGTGCCTAAAAATAAAAGACCCTCTTAGTGAGGGACGGAGGGAGCATAGATTTGTTTGTTTGTTTGTTTTCACTTTACTATTAAATATATTTTTTACATTCATGTTAAAAAGATGAGCATTCAATTCATATAAAAGGAAGCGATCATAGTAGAATATTTTCAATTCAAAACCTGAAAAATAAATAAACTATGATTTTGGGGCCTAATTATTTTTTTTATCAGTTAGAGACGTTAAATTATACTTCTTCCGTCCCATTTTAATCTTTACATATTTTTATTTTGGACATCTCATTTTAATCTTTATATTTCCTTTTTTAGTAAATAAGACCCACAAAAATTAATTATTTTCTCTCCATGGACCTACCCACTTTATATTAAAATATTATTTCTCCCACCTCACTACACATTAAAATAAAATATTTCTTAATCTACGTGAAAATGTGATAACCATTTAGTTAAATTATTTAAACTATTCGTATAATGAATTAGGGGTCCGAATTATGGGTAAACTATTAATTAAGGACTTGGATTATTTTTTCAATCAATCCAAGACCTGAAATATATAAAATTATCAATCTAATGCTTGAATTTATCAAATATTATCACCTATTTTATCAATTTAGGACCTAAGTTTAGGCCCTGAATTGATAGTTTTACATAATTCAGACCCCTAATCGATAGTATACATAATTCAAGCCCCGAATGGATAGATTACCCATTTTTCAGGTCCTGTATTGATAAAATTCCTATTTTAATATAAAGTGATATTTGAATGAAATATAGTGATAATAATAGAATAATCGAATTATCTAAAAAATAATTACTAATAATAATATTATCAATTTTTCTAAGAACAAAGGTGGCGACGTCACATAGACAAATTTTTTAAAAAGGAGCGTGGTGTCGCCAAATACACAAATCTAAGATTTTATTTTTGGCAAGCACTTGTAAATTAATAGTATTACTGATAATAATATATTCAATTATACTCATACATATTTTAAAATTTACCTTATTTTTCATTATCTATAAAAATCAAGACGGAGAATCTTATTATAAATCTGGTGTTATAAATTTATAATGACGAAATTAAATTAAAAGTTGAATGCTCATTAAATTGAGGGATATCTCTACAAATCTATAACCGGCCTATTCCCACCCAATCAACGTGTATTATTTTTTTTTTTTAAACATTGTGACATGTATGGAGTAATAGATAAGTCCATAAAAGTATTAATGAATGTACTTTTTAAATGGACCAAAATTATAAATCGGATGCTTTGAAAGTGAAAGGGCAGCTAAAATATTTCATTACTCAAATAGGACTTTTTTTGAAGCCTTTTCAAAATAATTATAACTCATTTTCCGTACCATAAACGTATTGAGTACTAGAATTCTGGATAGTTCATTTAAAAATAAATAAAACTCTGGAGTTTGAATTAATAAAGAGTTGGATAATATTTTTTTAAAAAAATTGAATGTGTTTTACAATAATACTTAAAAAAAAATTATTTTTTATTTTTCTTTTGTAATTTTTCAAATGTAATGATTAATTTATTAATTTATAATAGGAGTAGTGCTCATATTTTTTCCCCGAAAATATTGCTTTGAAATGTATTACTATTTCTGTGAATAATGAGATTGATGGAAATTATAAATCTATGTGTAGATACAAGGGACAAAATAATATATTTCTAAAATACAAATATCTTTATTTAAAATCATTAAATTTATTAAAATCCTTTGACAATTAAAAGCACGTGATTTGACCAACATACCAAACAAATTATTTTGTTTGACTAAATAACATCGGTTCGAATTCTTTGTGTCATTTTGATACATCATTTCTTGTGTAACATTGTTTGATGGATGACATATATGAGAGAAAAATAAACTATACCTAAAGATGAGAGCTTAAACCTTGTGACAAATGTTGAATTTCTTTCCCTTCTTATGTGTCAATTATATAACACGTGGCCAAAAAGATAGTGTATGAAAATGACGTAGAATATCCAATGTGAAATAACACTTCATTAATACTTTGAACAAATATTGAGAGGTGATGTAATAAACCCCATTTGGGTTGGGTGATTAATATACATTCGTATCACATCGTATTTCACTCTTTTACTAAATGACACGTGTTGGTTTTTTTTTACTTTAATTAACATTACATATTTGGTTTTAGCTAACTTTGTAAGATAATAGTAACCCAAATAGTTTATTTAAAGAGTGTGTAAACACTAAGACCATTTTTATTAGAAAATGGTTTTACATTTATATATTATTTGCAAATGCCACCTAAAGTTTATGCATAAATATATAAATGATTAGATTTTATCCCCACTTGTATATAATTCTTATATGAAACTAAAGAGAAGAGTTATCATGTGAGACGACCAATAAAATTAATCAGTGAGATAAAAGAAGTATGAATTATTTAAAGAAGAATTCCAACTCATTCAATATAACAGCTTTTGGCAAAATGATTATTATTTTTATTATTTTTTATTAGTGTTCCTAGAATTGTCTAAACGCGTGCAAACCCCATTTTACATTGAATTGAAGTTTTTCTTATCACATTGGAACAAAAAATTAACTTCAATTAATTGGTCTTTATGGTCGAATTAGGAAAGATCATTATTTATTTGCCACGTCATAATCAAATGCCAAAATTCAATACATGTCCCAAGAATTTAATGATCATTTGTAGGGTATAATTTTTTTATTTAATGAAACACTAATTAAACATGGAATGTGTAACATGGAATTCAACTTGTCTATCTTTATCATCCAACTAAATATCAAATCTTTCCTAAATCAAATAAATATATATATATATATATATATATATATATATATATATATATGCTCTATTGACTTTTAAAAGGTGATTTTGTTCTTTCAGTTAAGTTAAAATGTTTGTTAGGTGTGTGATGGTGAAATAAATTAGGAAAATAAGAAGAGTTTTTATGAACGTATGTGTAATAAATAATTTTATATTGGGCCTTACTTGTTACGTTGGCCTTGGGTCACACCTCAGCCCATAACGGTCATATCCATTAATTAAAATAAAACTTGAGTGAGCGTGTAGGCCTAATTAAAACATGAGATTCTTAAATGGGTTAAATTCAATAGAAATAAGAAAAAAGAAGATGAGTTTATATTTACATTAATAATGTATATAATTCTAGATTGGGCCTTTGTTGTTGTGAAGTTGGGCCTGGGCCACACTTTAGCCCTAAACATTTATAGTCATAAATTAAATTATAACTTGGGGGGGACATGTAATCCAAATTAGGACCTAAGATTCTTAAATGAGTTATAATTTTGTTAAAAAAAAAAAACCACTTGCCTGTTAAAAAAAAAAAGTCCACTTAATTCATGCCTGTCTGTATACTTTAATTTAATTTGTTCATGACATTGTAGACCTCATGATTCATGGTACATACAACCTTGTACATTTCATCCTTTTGTAATTATAGCATTGCTAATTCATGCCATGTGTAATAATTAGTATATGTTAATTTTGAATTTAATATCTTAACTTGTTATTAATAGTTTGTTTGAGTTATTTATGTAGAAGAGACTTTAGAGTTTAAATAGATTATTTAGGTGTTTAATGTATACTAATGTTATGCTTGTAGGATGCTGGTATCTCTATATTGACTTGCAGACATGAATATATGTAAATAAGTAATATAATTATGTTAGTTATTTTATTAAAGTTGTACTTAATCTAAACAATCTCCTCCTATTTTATCTTTTACTTCATGTATTTTAAACGAACACTCGTTTAATAATCATTCTTTCCAATAAACTTTTCATTTTACACTACACTCTTCATACCTCTTTCTACATCATAATTTTAAAAAAAAAATGCACTCTCACTTAATTTACATAACATTATTATTAATTTATTACTTAAAAATTACTACAACATTACCCCTAATATGTCAAAAAGTACCTTTTTTTTTTTTACTTCATATCTACAATATAAGTGAAGAGTTAATCGGAATGAATAGCATTAAAAAGAACACACTTATAGTTAGGCATGCACTCCTATTTAAAACGGTCGGAAATAAAGAACCGAAAACGAACCGGTTCTACTTGGTTCTGGTTTTGGTTTGAAACTGCTAGTTTTCTATTTATTTATTTTTTAGTTTGAAAAAAAAGAATGAGAGAAAGAAAAAAGTAATTTTAATGTACACTGCTTACATTAAATGTTAAGGGTTGGATAAATTCATGTATTTATAATTTGATACATTATCAAACAAAAAAATTTTAAATAGATAAAATAAAATTTTAAATTAACATTATCATTATAAAAGTATAATTTTAAGCTAGTTAAAATTATGTATCTAGTAATTTGTTAAAATTTAATTTTACAATGATTATAATATGAGTTTTATAAGGGTTAAATTTTTATATATCCATGTAAATTTTAACAATTTTTTAAAAATAATTCGTATTTAATAATAAATATTAAAAAGGCTACAAAAAATATATTACTGATTCGATTTATGATTTGATCTAAAGCTTTAATTGAATTATGAATATATACAATCAAGTTATAAAAATATGTATAATTGAATTATAAATAAATACAATCGATTCGTAAATACATGTAATCGAATTATTTATTTTAAAAAGTAAATAATGAAGCCAAAATTATTTTTATAAAATTAGTTATATTAATATAGTATATATCTTTAGAAAGTAAAATGAGACATTAGCCTATTACTACTACTATTAAATTTTAATAAACTATCTATGCGTAAGTGTATACTATATTCTATAAATAGCTTACGAATTGAATTCAACTTCACTCACTGTACCACCCACCTATTACGTGATCACTGTCCCAATGGATCTTCTCCTCTTCCAGAAAGCCCTCCTCAGCCTCCTCGCCGCCGCAGCCGCCGCCGTCCTGATTTCAAAGCTCCGCCTCAAACGCCTCAACCTTCCACCCGGCCCACTCGCTCTACCCATATTCGGCAGCTGGCTCCAAATCGGCAACGACTTGAACCACCACCACTTCACCGACTACGCCAAGAAATTCGGCCAAGTATTCCTCCTCCGGATGGGCCAACGCCGCATCGCCGTCGTGTCGTCGGTGGAGCTGGCCAAGCAGGTCCTCCTCACCCAGGGCAAGGAGTTCGGCTCCCGCTCGAGAAACGTCGTCTTCGACATCTTCACCGGAAAAGGCCAAGACTTCGTCTTCTCCGACTACGGCGATCACTGGAGGAAGGTCCGGCGGGTGGTCACGGTGCCGTTCTTCACCAACAAGGTGGTCCAGCACTACCGCCGCGACTGGGAGGCTGAGGCCGCGGCGGTGGTGGAGGACGTGAAAGGGAACCCGGAGGCGGAGACTGGAGGGGTGGTTATTCGAAAGAGGTTGGAGTTGATGGTTTACAACAATGTTTATAAGATCATGTTTGATAGGAAGTTTGAGGGTGAGAATGATCCATTGTTTGAGAAGCTTAAGAGCATCAATGGTGAAAGGAGTAGATTGGGGCAGAGTTTGGAGTATAATTTTGGTGACTTTGTGCCAATGTTGAGGCCTTTCTTGAGAGGGTATTTGAATGTTTGTAGAGAGCTCACTAGAAGGAGGTTGAACTTGTACAAGAACTCTTTTATTGAAGAGTGGAAGTAAGTACTCTTGATTTTGGTTCATTTTGATCATTTTTTATAAAGAATATGTATGTTCTTTAGAATTAATAGTATGAATAATTTCAGGAAGGTTGCATCAACAAAGGGAAGAGAAAATAGTGGGCTCAAATGTGGGATTGATCACTTTCTTGAAGCTCAAAAAAATGGAGAGATCAATGAAGAACATGTTCTTTACATAGTTGAGAACATGAATGTTGCTGGTATATACATATAATCAACTTTCTTTCTATATCACTTAAAGTTTTGATGAAATGGTTTGAAAATGCTTACAATTAATGTCATGTAATGGGCAGCAATAGAGACAACTGTGTGGGCACTAGAATGGGCAATAGCAGAGCTAGTAAACAATCCAGAAATCCAAAACAAACTCCGGGCCGAGATCACAACGGTTCTCGGCCCGGGGCACCAAGTGTCGGAGCCCGACACACACAAGCTCCCGTACCTCCAAGCCGTGATCAAGGAAGTCCTTCGTCTCCGAATGATCGTCCCCTGTCTCGTCCCACACATGAACCTCAATCAAGAGAAGCTCGGAGGCTACGACATCCCAGCCGACACTCGAATCTTCGTCAATGCCTGGTGGCTCGCAAACAACCCGGCCCATTGGAAACAGCCCGAAGTATTCAGGCCCGAAAGATTCCTAGAAGAGGAATCCAGGGTCGATGCCACGGGCAACGACCTCAAGTACATCCCGTTTGGGGTTGGACGGAGGAGTTGCCCGGGGATAGTGATCGCGATGCCGGTTTTGGGCATTACCCTCGGCCGGCTGGTGCAGAATTTCGAGATTCTGCTGCCAGCCGAGGTGTCCAAAATCGACACCACGGAGAATAATGGGCAGTTTGCTACCCGGATATTGAAGCATTACAAGGTTGTTATGAAGCCCATTGATGTTTAGTTAACATTTAATTACGTGTTAATAAGGTTTAGTGTGCATGCTTATGGATGGCCGATTACCACCAGACAGTGTGTAATATGAAACGTAGTCATGTCGATCGGCAAATAATGTTGTCTTTTGGTTGAAATAATCTGACATGCCAACCGAGCATTAATGTAATTTCTGCACAATTCCACTGTTCTGGTGTCAAATCAAAGTCTGTTATGTTTGAAATATCAATCAAATTTCAATCTCTGTCTTCTCTAAAAAGTTTATTTATGAAAATAAAAAAAATTGGGCTAAAGATTTTAAAATTCTCATAAACCATATCTAAGCTCAAAATTTAAATAGCATTTTCATGAAATAAAGAATAATTTTGATTTTATAGAATCATATATTTATTTGTGCTCCAACATATTCTTTAAATTTTATTTTTCCATGTTCATTTTTATTTTCCTATGATCATTTGGTATTAGATTTCTTTCAACACATTCTTAAAATTTTATTTTTCCATGATCATTTATTACATTTCTTTTATTGATTGTTTAAATTATCTTTCTTGAGTGAAAATACTAAGAATTAAAGAGTGTAATTTGGGATGATTTATTTAATTAAAAATTAAAATAAAGAATGTATTGAAATGTGTTACTATTGTATTTCTAAAAAAAAAAACATGAAAAATTTTCTCTAAATTTTTGAAGAATAGACAATTTCTAAAATATAGGAGATTGGGAAATATTTGAGGTAGCTTCGGTTGGTTTGGGCTTGGAGCGTACAGATATTGGGCCTCTAGAAGTAAAATCTATTCTGAATAATACCAATATTTGGGTATATCATAATCGTTTGATATGGGTCAAAAGCCCGATTGGATTTGGACCAAGCAAACAATTAAGTTATGATCATTTAAATTGTATCAGCATTCTCTTAAGAAAAACTGCATATATTTGTCGTTCTTTATTTAAAATCGAACAAATCTATCAAACAAAATTTTACTATTTGATTCAATTATTTTTATTTCGGTTATCGTATTCCCAAAATCCATATTATTCGAATTTAACTCGATTTCAGTTTTTTTTAAGAAAAATATTCCAATTCAGATTAAACAAGGATTTCTTAATGATATGTAAGACCTTGTTTTGTTGATCACCAGAGGTCAAATACCAAGTCGAAGAATCCACCTTTGCAAGGACCTGACGATGGCTCCATACTGACACAACACTTGAGAAGAGGAATACAGAGAGGGTCATACCTTAACACTCTCTTTCGAGTCCTACTATTTCCGATTCATAAGAGGAAATAGAATAAGGACTCTGCTCTAATATAGCTATAGACCTGTTCATTGAATTGCCCCTCCTAACCTCCTTTAGGCTAGCCCAGGGGTTTCTATTTATTAAGAAAACTTTAAATTCCTCTAAGAAATTTTCCAGTAGTTGACATTATTAATCAAATTAGTATTAACATTCTTAATATTTAAAATATATAAAAATTTTGAATTTTTCGACGGTGAAATTAATTTGCCCATAAACCTATTAAAAATGAGAGATTTTTTTTAATAAAAATAATTTTTAAAAAAATGTGAAATTAAATCTGCAAAAAGAGAATAAAGATAACTAATAAATGTAGGTCTAAACCAGGCCCCCAAATCACGATGAATCAGAGGGAGCAGACATGCCGACCTGGAATCCTCCATTTGTGTGCACATTACCATGCTTCCTTCATTGTTTCATATCCAGAGCATCGGCTTATTGTACACACCATCAATCAATCAACCAAATTAAATAAAATCGCTACAAAATCATCACATATACACATACAATAAAACTATAGAGTAGAAAGAAGAAGGTTTTGGATTCTGCTACGTCGTTTAATTCATCAGGCGCTTAGGGTTGAGTAAAATGATGGGCGAGTCTTATTTATAGCCGTGGATTCTAGGGTTTAGTGGTGGATTGAGTTGGGCCTTTTATTGGACCGATTTGATGGGTCGGTTATGGGCCTTGCCTTGGATCTTATTCAACCACCCCATTCTATTTTAACTAAGGGTTTTATATCTTTTCTTTTTTTTTTTTTCAAAATTATATTGAGTATCATAATGACATATATGTACGTGTATATATTAATTAATTTAATGAAAGCACATGCATTTGAGTCGGAGTGAGTTTGGTGTGAATCGAAAACTCAATTTTTGCGAAATTACTTTTATTATTATATAAAAATATTTTTTTAAAGAGTAATATTATATTAATTAATCTATATACAAAACTAAATGAATACATTGTGTGGATGGACAGAGCATAGAGTTTATAATGTATAGAGATTTTTAAAAGTTTATACTTTTTTCATCTCTTATGTTTGATAGTGAGCAAGTGCTTCAAAAAAAAAATGTTTGATACGAGCAAAAGCAGAAATGTGTGATTAAACATTTGGACATCACCATAACTATACTCTTTGCCTTTGGAGTACTTCATTTAAATTGTAAAGTTTTCATATACTTAAATTCTACACCACATTTCAAACATTATTTGTTTTTAAGATTAATATTTTGTTCAAAAGATCTAATATACTTTCAAAAAATTTATTATATTTCATTTGTTCTCATATTTATTTCAAATTGACTAAACGTATCTATTCGCTTGTGATGTATATATGCAACTATGCATTGGACCACTCCATTTTAAAATGTTTCTATCCAAAATGCAAAATCGAAGTTGAATATTTTGAATGCTATATTCAGTGAATTATATTTAGTAAATTTTTATACAATTAAAATAACTATATTTATATAAGTACAAATACACGGATATATATATATATATATATATATATATATATATATATATATATATATATATATATATATATATATATATATATATATATATATATATATAAACAACACATAGTATTATCTATTTCAATTTCTTGTTTTATTTTATATTTTAAATAAATAATACTCCATCCGTCCCGTGTTAACGTTGACGTTTGCTTTTTATACAGAGATTAAGAGATATAATAATTTAATGTGTTGTGGGGTGAGAGAAATAATATTTAATGTAAAGTGAGTAGTTGTATTAGTATTGTGTATGAACTCTATATGAAATAATTAATTGTTTTGTGTGTGTCCAACTAAACAAAAAATGAAATGTAAATCTTAAGTTGGGACAATCCAAAATGAAAAATGTAAACTTTAACGTGAGATGGAGAGAATATATGTTATAATATGTGTTTAATGATCATTTGTAATATATAATTTTTTTATATTATGAAACACTTAGTAAAAGATGAATTATTATAGAGTAAAAATCCAAAGGTAAATATCTTAGGTTTGTGTTTAGAAAAAAATGTAACTCAATTATCAAGAAAGACAATTTACCAGCTTGACTTGCCCTATGACTTGACACAATTTACCTTTGAAAGATGGGATCCTACGAAACCGTCTGTCTGAAAACCCACAGACCGTAAATCTTCAGAATTTAACAAAATAAAAGAAAAAAGGGAAAAATGAAATCCATAAAACCCCAAATGCGAACACAGGAAAAAGATTTTGGGGCAAAACAACATCGTAGATGAACTGTAAGTAGGCGAGGAAGAGTCTTCAATAGTCGTGCATGCATTTTGTTGGACCTCTTCCCTTCTGCATGCACTCGCGCTTTCTCTCTCTCATCCCCACTTTCTCTCTCTCTCCTAACTGATAGATACATGTCTATGAATCTATTATACACCCTCACCCACCGTCTTTTTGGTCTTATTGTATTCAATTTGATTTTACTCTTGCCTTAGCGGAATTCTCCACCGACCACCGCCGCTTTTTTTTTGGGTTTCCTTTTTTTCGTTTTTTTTTTTTTAGTTTCAGATTCAATTCGAGGTTTAAAGTTCATTGTATCAGCAATTGGGCACATGGGTTTTGTGTTTGTTTGAGGATGCTCGCATGCGGACGTTGAAATTGCTGGAATCGAAGAAGGTGAGTGAAGATGAAGTTTTTAATTTACAATTAAATGCGAAATTTGAGTTTGTGGTATGAAACAGTGCTCGTTTTGTAGAATTAGAGATACGGGGTTCCTCGATTTTTTTTGAATTTATTTGATCTGGGCGACAATTTGATGGGGTTTTAGGGTTTTGATTGTGATGATTTTGGATTGGGGGTTTGCAGGAGTGACTGAGTTTTAGAACTGAATTTTCGAGAAATGGGGTCGAAAACTTGCATGAATGAGGCGTGCCGTGCAACGACGTCGTCTTCGGAGTTGAAGAAAGGTTGGAGCTTGAAATCAGGTGGATTTGCTAAGCTCTGTTACAAGTGCGGGTAATTTCTTGAATTCCAATTCTGACCCTTGTTCACTGATGCTGCCATTCCTCATTGGCTTCAATTCTTGGAGGGTAGTTTGGAGATGTGCAATCTGGATTCCTAGATTACCGCTGTAGAGTGAATACCGCTATGAATAGATTTTTTGTTTATATGCCATTTCATTTTTCCTATATTTAGTATATACGTATGCTTTACAAAGGTCTTTACCTGTTTTTATCCCTTTTCCCATTGGTTAGATTTTAGCTTCGTGGCATTATGGTATTTGCCTGTTCTTTTTTATGTTTGTTGAAAATGGAGTTGCCGTTTCGAATGGGGTTGAGATGAAGTGATTCAAGAATGTAGTTAGTGTTGGACTACTTAGAAAAAAATTAATTATTTCTCGACGAAAATCTCATGAATTGTGGTGTGAGAGCAGTCAAAAGGTGTCATTTGATTGTATTATGCAACTTGACCAAGAGCTTTTTACTTGAACTATGCCTTTTCTGTTTAATTATATGAAAAGGTTTAAGCTTTTCGTCTTTGAGTTTTGAATGTATAATTTCTTTGAGCTATTTTCGATGTTAGCTGGGAGAAATGGGTTTAACGGTGAATTTACGAACTGTCTTTGGCAATGATGTATTTTTTCTCTCCTCTTGGCTCATGTGTTGGATTCCCATTGTTTTTTTTTGGCAAAGATCTGTTTAATTTCTCTGTGACTTGTTAAGCTGGTATTAATTTTTTGTACTTTGTTTGATCATTGAATTTGTCTGATATGTGGATTTCAGATCAGCCTATGAAAACTCTATTTTCTGTGAAACATTCCACGCGGAGGAATCTGGTTGGAGGGAGTGCAGGATATGCGGGAAGGTAATAATAGTTCTATACATATTTGAGATGTTACTCTCTCGGTATTGTTTAACCATTGAAATTCTCTATGCAGATTGTTCATTGTGGATGCATTGCTTCAAGGTATCTATACGAATACATGGAATTTGGTGGTGTTGCATGTATAAGTTGTGCTAAGCGTTTGGAAATTCATTCTTCAAAGACAACACAGGTTAGTGGATAACAGCTAGAAAGATGCTAGCACCTTACTTTTATCAGGAAAACATATATTTGCGATTAATTTCAAGACTTTGTAAAGAAATGGATAATGATAATATGCTAGGAATAATTACAGTTGCTTTAAGCACTTAACTGTTTTTGAAGCTCAAGTCTTGGCGACGATTCATGAATTTCTTCAAATACTGCTACTGTAAAATCACGCCTGTGGATTCTTCTTCTTCTTATTTTATTTATTTATTTATTTTGATTTTATTATAATTATAATTATAATTGTTTTTTACACTCAGATTTTGAAATAAAATGTCCATAAGATTGCTGCTGTGCCTGTTTTAATATTTTCATCTAATTTTTCATTTATTAGATATTCGATAAAATCTAACCTTATTCTAAAACTTCTTTGAGCACAATTCATGTTCTTACTATTCTTTGGCGTTTTCCATAGAACACCATGTGCATAAACACAGGGGATGTCCTTAATTTAGTTGCTTAAGGTTCATTTCTACTTCAACGTACTCGCATACTTATACTTCGACTGGTTTTCTTGCAGATTCCTGCTGACATTCCCAATGACAAAATTTTCATGAGAAGTTGTATCAGGGATAGTCAACCCATAGTTATTGAGAATAGAATTAATGATGACAAGTTTAGCACAGAGAGGCTTATGCAGTTGACCAAGGCCATCGGGGTCAACAGCATTACGTCACCATGTGAACAACTTAGAAGGGAAGAATCCATGTCTAAAGCTCTGGAAAGTACTAAACATGTACAAAATCTCTCGCTACGTTGTTCATCACCACCTTTTGTCAGACCTAACAACAGCAGACCTAATCAAGGGGTTAAGGATATGTATGAATCTCTAGCTAAGCCATCCCTAAATTTCTCTTTGACCCCCTTAGGAGGTTCAAGCAGTGCACTTCCTATTAGTGGTGGGGGGGTTATAGAAGGAAATGAACAGAGCAAAAGTTCTTTACAGCATGGACAAAGGGGTCGTCATATTTCTCCTAAGCCGCCAAAATCTAGCCCAAACACAGGACCAGATACAACTAAAGGAGCTGCTTCACAAACACGTGTTCCTAGGCCTCCTGCTGAGGGGCGGGGGCGCAATCAGCTACTTCCCCGTTACTGGCCGAGGATCACAGACCAAGAATTGCAGTTATTGTCTGGAGAGTATCCATGATAATTATGTCAATGCTTTTACCTTTTTGTCATTTTTAATCTGTATACGGTCCCTTTATTTGGTTTTTACTAACTTTTTCAGATGTCTTTTCATGAATATATTGTGTTTACCTTAATTATCATCTTCTAGATTAAAATCCACCATTGTCCCATTGTTTGAGAAGATACTGAGTGCCAGTGATGCCGGCCGAATTGGTCGTCTGGTCCTTCCAAAAGCATGTGCTGAAGTGAGTAACTTGTTTTTTCCAATAATGCTCTTGTCTTGGAATCATCTAGAAACTAGGATCTCTGTCTTTTCTTTCATATATATGTGAATCATAATATTTTACACAGGCATACTTCCCTACTATCAATCAATCAGAAGGTATACCAATAAGGATTCAGGACATAAAGGGAAAAGAGTGGACATTTCAATTTAGATTTTGGCCTAATAATAACAGCCGGATGTACGTATTGGAGGGTGTGACCCCTTGCATTCAAAATATGCAATTACAAGCTGGTGATACAGGTATATTATATGTTTGTGTACCATGCTAACATGGTAGAAGTATTTAAAATCATACACTGCTTACAAAGTAATTTTTTATTTGTGTAGATTTTTCTTATTATCTTTATTTGACATTTGATAGGAACTCAAGTGGTCTTTGGAAACATTCTTTGTACAGTTCTTGTTACCGCTTATTTTGATACTACAGACTTTGTTGGAGCTTCTGAGGCTTTTTTTTTGTTAGAATTTTAATACTGATGTTATATTCTTTATCTTGTTATTCATCTTTGTTTCTTCTCGTTCTCTTTGACAGAATTTGCTTACAATCAGCACTAAGTATTTCCTATCGTTGATTAAGTATTTGTTTTGATGATTTCTTGCCTTTATTATTCATTTTCTGCCTTTCTTATTTTTTGTTCCTCTTTGATGGAGACAAATCCCCTTATTTTCATGCCCTCATTGTCATTTGAATAGTGATATTTAGTCGGATAGATCCTGGGGGTCAACTTGTCATAGGCTGCCGGAAGGCAACAAACAATGTAGTTGTGCAGGTCCGAAAGTTTTGACATTTTTCCTTTTCTCCCTTGGCTACCCCCCTCCCCCAACCCCATTTATGAGAAATTAAATTCTTAATGTCATATATGTTCGTTTGGTAACAATGTAGGATCCACAAACGCCAGCTGCTTTAATTAGTGATTCTCCAGGAGAAGTATCATTTTCTGGTGTTGCTGATACTCAGCATTCCGTATGTTCTCTCATTTTAATTTCTTACCCTTATTCCTTTATTTATTTTTACATTATTCTAAAAGAGAATACTCCAATGATCCATAAAATGGGAAGAATGGAGGCAAAGTATCTGATGATTCGCAACAGCAGCAAATGACCACGTCAGAGAAGAAGAAGGCAAGAAACATTAAAAACAAGAGGCTTCTCATGCACAATGATGAAGCTACAGAACTGAGGGTTACTTGGGAAGAAGCACAAGAATTGTTCCGTCCGTCTCCGTTGGCCAAGCCAACTGTTTTCATGGTTGAGGACCATGAATTTGAAGAATTTGAAGTAAGTAAATTTTCATGCCACCATTATTCTATGAAGAAATGTTTTTTCTTGTTCATGCTCTATGGTTTAATGCTAATTTCAGGGAGTGGTGGCATTTAAATCTCGGATTTCCTTACTTTTGCTCTACTACTCTGTTTTGATAGTCTTCTCGTAATGTTTAGGAACCTCCAGTCTTTGGAAAGAGGACAATTTTCGTTTCTAGACCTTCGGGGTAAGTATACAGTATTTATTTTAAACATTTAAAATTTTAATTATTGGACATCAAACAATAATTTTCAGTGCAACATACTACTGATATTGGCCATGTTGATAATCTTATCAGAGAGCAGGAGCAACTAGCTCAATGCAATAATTGCTCAAAATGGCGAAGGTTGCCTGTACATGCTCTTCTTTATGCAAATTGGACATGCTCTGATAATGTCTGGGACTCAAACAGGTCTGTAACCAAAAAAAAAAAAAAAAAAAATATGGGGTTAAAAATGCTGGAATACATAAATTATAAGGTCATATTTGTTTATATTATTCAATATTGAGAGGATAAGACGTCCAAGTTTCTCCTTCATGCCTCTTTAATATGTTACTATTATTATTATAGAATATATGTTATAGATTGTAGACATAGATAGCAAAAATTGAAGATGTTTTCAATAGTTTGGTAATTCTGGTTTTCTGGTTAAGGAGATTCTGATTTCTGTCGTGAATCCCACCGTGCAGTGGAAATGAAATAACAGTATCTATCTTGTTATAACTTGTGTTAATGGCATAAGCAAAGTAAGAAGTGTATTTGATTCAAGAAATTTGATCTTTATTTATATTGGAATAGATCATTGAATTTGACTGCATGATCTGTGTACCTTGATTACACATCAACATGCGTTGTAAGTTTTGGAGTTTTGCCAACACAAATTATCAGTAGCTATTTCTGCTCATTACTTTATTTCTCATCCTTCATCAATTTTTCTCGTACTTTATTTGGCTCATGCAATCTCCGGACGCCCATTTACCGTGTTGTAAATTGAATCCTCATATCTATCCTTTGAATAGGTGTGGCTAAAATATTAAGCCCTTCTGTTAGCAGATCTTTCTATTCATATAGTGATTTTTTCTCAGGTGCTCATGTTCTGCTCCAGAGGACATGAATCCAAGGGATCTGGATTTTAATGTTAACAAAGGTAATGAACATTTTGCTTGGTCTAGTTGTCTGAATTCCCCCCCAAACCCCCCCCCCCCCCCCCCCACAACACCCAAACCCTCTCTCTCATCTCACCCCATCTGAATGCAATCCCCCATTCTCCTATTGAGCAACGCTCTCTCCCTTTCTAGATTAGATTGTGCATGCTTCCAATCACGTTATAATACTCGAATAGTGCCTCTTTATGCATGACTTTATGTCGCTGTATATTTTTTATGTCCTAAGTATGAATAATATCAGTGACATTTATCATATGAATTTATATCAAATTTTCTAGTGAATCACATTGTAAAACAAATTTTATCCAGCATTTTTTTGGGTTGTGTTCCACTGGTTTCAATTATTAGATGATTTGTCATTTTAGAGAACTGTGGTGTATAGTGACCCGGAATTGCTGCATATTTTCTGGAACTTCCTTGTAAGAGTATATACTTCTAGTACTTGCATGAACATTGCTAACTCGTATTTAACGACAACTGCTGACTTCTTGTCATGCCAACTATGGGGTTAGTTTGTTAATCTCGATGCTTGCATTTACTTTACAGACTACAAATTTACATATTCTGCATTCGTTTCATTTCAGATTATAAGAAGCAAAAGATTTCAGAAAGCCAGGTGTCCAGAGAGGGAGAGCCCTCAGGGTTAGATGCCCTAGCAAATGCTGCTGTTCTGGGAGACAACATGGGTGAGATTGGAGAGTTTACAGCCGGAGCCACCACGAGACACCCTCGTCACCGCCCTGGCTGCACCTGCATCGTCTGCATTCAACCGCCAAGTGGAAAGGGGAAGCACGAGCCTTCGTGCAAGTGCAATGTATGTATGACAGTAAGGCGGCGTTTCAAAACCCTAATGATGCGTAAGAAAAAACGGCAAGCGGAGCTCGCCCAGGGGAAGGGCAAGTCCCCTGCTAAACTTGATATCGAGAAGGAAGACATTGCTGGGCTTGCACTTCTTAATATGAACAGTGGGGAGAACGAAACCGAAACGAACCACGATGTTGAGCTGGCCGATCCGGAAGAGACGAACAAGGGAAAGTTGGATTTGAACAGCGATCCTCACCGTGAAGACGAGATTTCAGCAGAAGAAGCTGGGATGGGACTCACAACACTGATGAATACTGCAAGCCTTCCTTCGGATGTGCATTCAGGGCAGAATGGAGTCTCCGGTTTAGAACCACTCGCGCCCTCTCGAACCTCCGACACTGTCGAAGAAAAGGATGCCGACGCACCGGGAGACGTGGAACAGGAAAAGCAGTCATGAAAGCGGGTAATATCGTTATAGTTGTATTATTTTCTTGAGATCATAGATTTGTGTTGTTTGATTATGTAGATAAATCGCGTTTTGTGACGTCAGAATCGTGTTTCATTTGCTGTACTCTGTTTCATACATGATCAAAGAAGAAAGAGGGCTGTTGATTTTGTGGAGATTTGAGGAAGTTGGGTGTTCTTTTTTACACTAATTATAAAATTTCAATGCAAAAAAAGTGTTATTTTCTCTTCTTAATTTAAATCCTTTACATTTCATTTTTCTTCAAACCAAAATTACGTTTATAGACACAAGAAAATGTTTTTTTACCTATCTAATCTCAACTCTAACATGCTCTGTATGATCAGAGTTTTCCATCAATGGCTGTCTGCAAGTAGGACATGAGGAGTGAGAAACCAACCATCTCTCTATACACTTAACATGAAACACATGATTGCACCTGGGAAATATCCCTACATCTTCCCCTTGCACCATTTCTCCCAGGCATATAGGGCACTCACTTCCCCGAAAATCGACCCCCGGTTTGTAGGCCGCCACGGGAATCCGCCTGCACCCCTCTTTCTTGAGGCTGCCGGAGGCGAACTGCACGGCCACAGCATCCGTCGTGCGGTGGCTGCAGCGGAGCACACACCGGACGATGGAGTTTAATCCTAGAACGCAGAGCAATGCACAGAGCAAAGCTGCCAAGATGATCACCATATTGCTGTCGAAACTGGCGCCCCCGACGTCGTAAGGGCCGCCTGTCGTGTTACCGTTGGGCGGGGTGAGGGTGAGGGTGAGGTCCGACCCCAGAAGCAGACGATAGGGACGAGTCATGACAATTGGCATTGGTGTTGAAGTTGGAAAGATGAGTGAGAGATGGATGTGTTTGTTTGTTAAGGTAAGTAAGAACCCAGACACGGTTTTTTAAAACTGAATGATGGTGTTGGAAGGATTCCAACAGGATAGAAACATAGAAAAGGTATCCAAATTGGCATGAAGATAAGAAAGAAAACTGAATAAAGGGGGGTCTCTTTTATGGATTTTAGGGACCAAAAATCTTGATCAAGAACTGGTCCTTTGAGCATAGCATCATTCTAACTTTGAGAGGAGAGAGAAGGGGGGGGGTGGGGGGGTGGGGGGGGGGAGATTTGTTCAAAGGTGAAGGAATGAAAAGCAGTTGGTGTAGTGGTGAAGAAGCAACTGTAGAGCATTGAACAGTGACATGTATGGCTAACCAAAACTATAAGGCAAATTGTTGATATTTGCAAACTGACAAATCAGATATTTTTAAGCTAGCAAGATTTTTTATATTCAAGTGATTATGAGATGATTCACGGTTCATATTAAAGACAAAAATCAAATTAATAATTGAGTGTCATTTTTGAAAAGATGTTCAAATCAAAAAAAAAAAAAAAAAGGAAAAGATGTAAATATAGTATTATATATAATTAACTATGTTTAATAAAGGAAAACGGGTAAATTTAGATTGGATGTGGAGTATAAAACTACAAAATTGGCACACCGGTTTTGTGCGCCATTTTCGTGCATCATCTTCTGTACCACATATGTTAAGTGATTGACAGGTAAGAGGAAAAATAAATGCAACAATTGCCACTGTGATTTAAGGTTTAGGGTATAGTGTCTCTCTCCTACGTGTCGTCCATCTAACAGTGTGACATAGAAGATAATGTACCAAAATAGCATAGAGAATCCGAGCCCAAAAGTATTATTTTTCATATATACCATTACTGTATTAAAAATCTCAATATACTGAATTTTTCTATGCCATGCCACTATCCTTCATAACGTTGAACAAGAGAAAAAATTGATGCTGCCCATATGAATCTTGAAATTTAAGGACCTCTTTGGTTGAATATTGTTTTTTTTAACACATTTTGATTTAGCCCAAATGAATCGTACAATTTAAGGGCCTCTTTGGTTTGGATTTTTTTTTTCTTTTTGTTTTCAATAAGAAAGACATTTAATTTTGATTTAGCCCAAATCAGCCAAATGAGAATTCGTACATATCCTAAAGTCCAAGAATTTGTGCAGCCCAAATTAATACGATTCAAAAAGCCGTGCTTTGATTTAGCCCAAATGAATTACTACCGTATGTTTTAAAATGTTTAAACAAAAATTAAGAAAATGAAAATTACTACACCCACCATCCTGGTCTACACTAAAGTTTATTTTTTCAAAAGAATTAAAATATAATATTTAATATGTAAATATACAGCTTTTAGGAGTAATTTTCCATAACTTTAATTTGAATTAAATGGATGAGAGAATTTAACAGATTTTAGAGTGTTAATTAATTTTATTTATTTATATTTTTTTTATAAGACTTCACTTTTTAAAAATGAAAATGTATAGTATATTCTATTTTGGGGTCTAGATGTCTTAACATACATGTGATTTCAATCTTACAATTAATATAGTAGTACTATTTTATCATTATATTTCTTATTATATTTTTATCTATTGCACTTAAATGTGCTTAATTCCCTTCTAAGCCCATTAATTTAAACAATGGGCTTGGTGTATTACAACTCAAGGAAAGCCATGAAATTAATAAAGAATTAAGACAATTCTCATACTTATTTCTTTTTATGATATTTTTAAATTTTATTAACTCAAGTAATAATTTTAATAAACCAAACACTCCTAAAAAAAATAGTCTTCAATCTATAGCTTAAAAAAAAAAAAACTGAAATAGTTATATGAGAGTGCAGTAATTGAAAAATGAATAATTTAACATTCTACAGACTACAGAGCGAACCCCCAAAACAGCCCATATCTCTACTGCAATCATCTGCATGCCTGTCCATGGCTCACTAATTTATCACCAAATAAGCATCTTTTTCTTTTGTTTTTATTCTTCAAGTATGTATATATAATTGCCTGATTACACCCAATTACTGCAATTATACTACCTGCCCTCCTTTCTGTCCCCTTCACCTCATACTAACATCAAAATCTCCTTACACTCTTATTAATTAACTAACTAATCATTGTCTTACTACAACTTTTTTTCTTACTCATCTTAATCTCAACTAAATGACAAATTTACAACCCATGCTTAGGATTAGTTGGAACAAATAGTGTTAATCTTTAGTATTTTATTTTGGGATTTAAATAGGATAAATTAACTTTATATCAAATCAGGTAGGTGAAATTTATGTAAACTCCAACAAAAATAAAAATGAATTACTTTATTTTAAACCTGAATAAAAAAGGAAAAACAGAGTTACTATAAGGTATTATAGAACATAAACCAAATTAGAATGTGAACTCAATCGGAATGCTCTACCTATCATAACCATGATCGTATTTTTTTTGGATCTAAGATTCATGGCACAAGTACTTGTTTGCGTTTACTTAATATTATTAATTTGTTTCTGTAAAAGATTCCAACACATAATTTAAAAAGATGTAATGATGAGGAAAAAAGATATTGATCCGATTTGTAGCATTAGTGTTAGTTGCATGCATGTGGAGGGGATGGTCCTACAATTAAGAGGCCATGTGCCCCCTAAACAATAACACCATTTTTTATTCTTATAATATAAACTTAGTTTAGCATTTAGTACATTCAAAATTGTATTTTGGGTGGCTATCTTTTCTTCTCTCACCTTTTCTTGCATTTATAATTCATGCATTCCTTCATTATAAATACCTCATGATTTACCTCTCCATTTCTCTCCTTCTCACCTTACCAAACACCAAATATTAATAAAACAAATGGATGCTATATCAGCTTCTCTTACATTCATGATCATCCTAAACTTTCTAGGTTTGAACGTTGCTAAGGCTGTTTCCGGCGGTTGGAAAAACGCCCACGCGACGTTCTACGGTGGTGGGGATGCTTCCGGCACCATAGGTAAGTTAGTATTTTGCCTCCTAGCTCCATCCCACATAAATTGACACATTTATCTTACATTATCATAAGTTAATTATCATGCTAGTGGATTGAGTGAGTCTGACTATACTAGGGGCCCACATCGGCCTGACTATATTAGGGGCCGGATAAACCCAACAAGTGGTATCAGAGTCCATGGTTAACAAAGGTCCAGTGTTCGAATCTCACCGTCACCCATTTATGAAAAAATTCCACATGCTAGGCTTAAGGCAAAATTTATCGCCTGCATGTGAGGTGACGTGTTAGAGTGATTTGATTAAATATTGAACTGATTCAACTCTCTATTAGCTTAAGCTTTTGGATGAGGTGACCGTTTAATATTAATCCTCTGTGGGACGGAGGGAATAGTAAAAGTTAAAATTTTACGATAAATTTCAATTGTTCTTGTTTTAGGAGGAGCGTGCGGATATGGTAACTCGAATAGTCAAGTGTACGGCACCAACACGGCGGCCATAAGCACTGCCCTATTCAACAACGGGCTGGTTTGCGGGTCGTGCTATGAATTGAAGTGCAATGGTAGCCCGGGGAGTTGCTTGTCGGGCTCCATCATCATCACCGCCACCAACTTCTGCCCTCCGAACTACGGATTACCAAGCAATAACGGTGGCTGGTGCAATTCCCCGCTACAACACTTCGACATGGCCCAGCCCGCATATCTTCGAATTGCTCAATATCGGGCCGGTATCGTGCCGGTTGCCTTTAGAAGGTTCCTTGCACATTTATTATTATTCATAACCATCTCAACATGCATGAATCCCTTATTATATACTACTATATTCATTTATATACAAATACAATAATTTTGAGTAAACACACACATGTTTGACACACCGGATCTTCTTTCGTGCATCATCTTTTATATCACACCTTAAGTGATTGACTCTTTGCGCACATGGTTTAAGCTTTAGGGTATAGTTTCTCTCTTCTCCGTGTGATCCATCTAACGGGCACAAGAGAAAATGGCACAGAGAATCTGAGCCGCATGTTTGAGACCATCTTGTTGGGTTTATCCTGACCCCTATATATAGTCAGGCCGATGTGGGCCCCTAGTATAGTCAGGCCCACTCAATCCCTAACATGATATTGTTCACTTTGGACCGCCCACTTGCCCGCACGGTTTTGCTCTCACACCCAAAATGTCTCATGCTAGGGAGAGTCTTGCGCACACTTATAACCTTGTCACCATCCCCACTTCTAAACGCTGGATAAACCCAACACATCTCACATAATATGATAAGAAGTACTCCCTAAATAACATTTTTTTATGACATTTGGTGCAGAGTGCCCTGTGTGAGGAAGGGAGGGATTAGGTTCACCATCAACGGCCACGCGTACTTCAACATGGTAATAATCTCCAACGTCGCAGGTTCAGGAGACGTCCATGCGGTCTCAATCAAAGGGACCAAAAATGGGTGGCAACCAATGTCCAAAAACTGGGGGCAAAATTGGCAGAGCAATTCCTACCTCAATGGTCAAACCCTCTCGTTTCGAGTCACCACCGGTGATGGAAGGACCGTCACAAGCTTAAACGTGGCACCCTCTAATTGGCAGTTTGGCCAGACGTTTGAAGGCCGTCAATTCTAACATTACAAAACACTATATTAAATATTTATCCTATATTTCCCTATAATAACATATCAATTTTTCACGATTATTATCAGGGATAATAATATTAATAATAAATCAACGATCTATTGATTTTTCATTTTCATTTATAAAGTTATTGATTAGGTGTAGAGAAAGTTGTAGAGGTTGAGAAGGGTTGTAGCAAAGGTAGATTATTAGTTAGTACCCGATTGGCCTTGCAATTATTTTTTATGTAGTTTGTACTTTGTTATTTCGTTTCCACAATCATATATTTTTAGCGTTATATATAAATTTAATTCCTTTCTCTCTCTTTTTTCTAGTTGGTTGAAACTTGAACGAGATTAATTGAATTTATTAGACACTTACGAATAATTTAATTAGATTCAAATATTTTCTTACGACTTATACTATATATATTGAGCACTAGGTTGTAATATTCCATTATGTAGCATATGATAAATAATTATTGCATTCGATGTTAGGTAGAATTACCGTACATTTGATTCGGACAGTACTATTGAAATTATGAATATTGATAATAAATTACTGTTTGTATTCAAAATTTATTGGGAAATTTAATAATTTATTTATTTGAAAGAATAATTTTTTTTTTTGATAAAACAAACTTTCTAAATATATATTTTACAATTAAATCATATACCCGATTTATATAAAATTTAAACACTTATGTTAATCGATTTACATAATATTATGATTATGTGTGGTACCTGGTTTAAGTTATATTATATCATTAGGTTTAATTTTTTTAAAATATTTAAAAATATAATTACTTTTACTTTTTAAAATGGGAGAGTTCAAACAAGGTGTCTCCCTACATAAAATAAGCTCTATCTACATGATTTATAATAATACTTTGTAGTAGTAGATAATATAATATCATGAGTTGTAAAGAGTGAATGCTACACCATGCAAGAGTGTAAGAGTGATTGTTGAGCATGAATAACAAGTGGGGAATAATTATTTCTTCAATAATGAAGAGAATATTGTATGCATTAATAAATCCAGATGATCTAGATGCATCAAAATATAATAATTGTAGTATAATTTTAGGTTCATTAATATATGAGATTATGGGATACTTGTGCACCGACACACCTTAAGATCGACTCATAATTTTATTATCTACTGTATTTTTCTTTGAAATAAGATTTACATGGACCATTTTCATTTATAAAATAAAATGACAATTACTCTTCGGATATCATCATGAGTTCAAAAACTTATTTACAAAATAAATCATGAATTATAAGAATAAAATATGCTTTTTAGAAATGGAATGGATTCCATCTCAAATATATCATATCATATATATATATATATATATATATATATATGGTGTGCCAAAATTATAAAATTACAATTAACACCTTAAAATTAGAAAATATTAACTCGACAATATAACATACACAAACACATTTAATTATTAGATATGTACACCTTTATTAATTAAAATATAGCAAAACATGTTAATTAATTGGAGGATCGAAACAATTTATTTTAAATGTAAAAAAAAAATTTGAGGATCGAAAAGCAAGCTAGATTATCGTGGGCCGAAAGGAAGAATATTGGACTGTATATACCTTATAGGCCAAATTCAAGCCCAATCAATATAGGTTTCGTAGGACCCCTATAAAGATCTAGCTTAAAGATTGAAATCCTAGCCAGGATTCTTGTGGGCCGAAGATTTGGACCGTGTGGGCCGAATTTAAGCCCATTAGGGTTTCACTGAACCGCATATAAAGATCTAGCTCACTTTCTCTCTCATTACTCGGAGGTCTAAACCCTAGAGCATATCAGAGCAGTTGCCGAGCTCCTGAGATCAAAATTTGTTGATTGAAAATGGTAATAATCGGTATCCTGTGTATTAATTTTGAATAAGTTGGATAGCATTTCTGTTTCCGCATTTTCTTCTGCTGGATAAATCATTCTTTTGTTTGCTAAATTTGCAGACCTTCAAGAGAAGGAACGGAGGACGCAACAAGCATGGCCGTGGCCATGTCAATTTCATCCGTTGCTCCAACTGTGGGAAATGCTGCCCCAAGGTATTTTTTTTTCCACAATTGCGATAAATCTTATCTCTTATCGAATTCAGCTTTATTGATTACACGATTTATTTATCCGTGTAAATTCTGCTGATCTGGTTTTCGTCCTGTATTTATTTAGTGTTATGGACAAAATTGCATTTGTTGTTTTACATTTTTCAATCGCGTGCGGATTTTTAGCTTATAAATCTCTAAAGTTTTAGTTTCAGTGTTTTTATTTATTTTTCCTTCAGAAGTATAATTTATTATATAACTTCTGCATTTTGTTGGATTCGAATTCTATGATGCATTGAATATAGTTTTTGTGGCGATTTAGCTATAAGCTTTTCTGGAATTTTGGTCTTAATTTGTGCTGATGTTGTGGAATTTTAGCTATAGTGATTGTTTTTACTAAAACACATATGGTTTGAGTTTTGGTGAATCATAGTCACTTTCAGGTTAGTGTAATGTGTATTATATGTAGGTTGTACATTCCCATATCTTTTGCATGCTCTTATCAATCACTAGTGTGTAAAAGTTGATGATTGCTGTTCTCAAACTTCCTTCTACAGGACAAGGCAATTAAGAGGTTTCTGGTAAGAAACATTGTTGAGCAAGCTGCAGTTAGGGATGTACAGGAAGCTTGTGCTTTCGATGGTGCGATTTTGATCATACAATTAATTGCTATTTGCTATGCTAATTAGCTTAGCTAATTGTCAGGAAGAGAAAGAAAATGATCTAATGCCTTGTTATGCAGGGTACGTTCTTCCTAAGCTGTACGTGAAAATGCAGTACTGCGTGTCATGTGCCATTCACTCCAAAGTTGTGAGAGTGCGTTCTCGTACTGATAGGAGGAATCGTGAGCCCCCTCAGCGCTTCAGGCGCCCAAGGGTCAGTTTTACTTTTCCTCATTATTCTGTAACTTGAATATTTGACCCTAGATATATGCGCTCGACTCGAACCCTATGCATGACTAATCAAGCTGATGGGATGCAAGTTTTACAATCTATAATTTTCTTAATATACTGAAGGACAATGCTCAAATTTTGTGCTCGTGTTAGTCCACACTTGGCTCAATGATTTAATGCACTTTAATGACTACAATATATATTTTAGGGCAGATTTATACAAATTTGTGACATAGAGAAAATATGGCCAAATGATATTGAGAATAGAAGTTGATAGCAAGCCTATTAATATGAATGAACTATTTTGTTTAGGCCTTGACCTATAACCAATTCGGATCCAATTATCTGTATTTCCACAACTCATATTAGACTATGAAATGTTGTTATCAAACTATTTTGGTTCATTCTTATTTCAGTGCTTATTTGTTTTTTTCACATTTACAGGATGATATGCCAAAGCCTGGTCAAGTTCAGGTGCGCCCTGGTGGCCCTGCTGGACAACGGCAGCTCCTCGTACTTGATTTTATGTTTGAATTTTAAGTAAATTGTTGATGCTGTTCAATTTCTTTTCCATACTGTTCAAATTAGTTAATTTGCACATTTGAAATTGCCAGAGAATTGTTGAGATTCAGTTAAATGTTCTAATTCAGTTTTAAGTTTCAACCAGATGACTAATTCCAAACTGAATATAGTTGCCAAAATTAATGTAACACGTTCAATATCAGTTGAATTATTACATACGTGGACAAGAAAATTTTAATTATTTGACCAGCTGCGCATGATATTTCTAACAAAAAGATATTACCAAAATGGGATCACTAAATGCCTCTCTAAACATTGATTTAAATACTGAAATGTTGATTTATAATAACTCCAAACAGAAGTAATTAAAAATGATGTGAGAAACAATCAGACAAATACAGACTAAGATACTGCTACAAAAACTACATTGACGGGTTAATAAAATGTATGAAGACAAATGATGGGTTAAACACCTCAAAATAAAGTTAGTTAATAGATCTTTCAATCCTTTCATCCATCAATATGGCAACTTCACACGAATATTTCGGGCAATAAGGACAAATTACTACGGTGCACTAGCAGCAGATTCACGTTCAATCATAGTATGATTGCTGCAATAGCTGACTTGTTCTTGATCAGTAAATAGTCAGTGTTTTAGTTCCTGAGCTTAAATGTCCTCATCGTAGTATGATTGCTGCAATAGCTGACTTGTTCTTGGTCAGTAAATAGTCAGTTTTTTAGTTCTTGAGCTTAATTGTCCACCATCGTCGGCATGCATATAAAGATGTCCCACTTTCCTTAATACTGTTTGGGAAGAGCTCAAGAGCTAGCCACCACGTCCCATCTCCATATAGTTCCATCTTCGCAACTGCAGAGAATGGTGCTGTGGCCACATAGATAATACAATAGTCAAATGCTCCAGAATCATATGAGTTAGAGGTAACAAACGAAATAAGGTGTATTTTACCTTCCATCAAAAGACATGGCTGTTAATCTAATTGGTGATTTCGACTGAACATGAGATAATCTGAGAATGCAATTAAAATAAACAAGTGCATAAAAACAGATCAAAGAAAAGTTATTAGAGAAAGAAAGTGGCATGGAGAGAGTAAGGAAAGAGTATAGATATAAACCTTGCAACTAGAACTGGGGGGCTGGATTGCACTTCCCATACATATATCTTCCCTTCCCTATTTCCTAGACGACATCAAAGACAAAAGAATATGAGAAATATGCAAGTGTAGTTGATATTTTTTTCTCTCCTTTTAAAGAGCATATTGGAACTCAACACCATTGAAAGATTTTCAACATTACAAGTACAGGACAGGATACACTTTTTCCACACGACAGTTCCTTGGGTATACTACAATGGTGAAACAAAACAGGCGACATGTAACTTTTTAAGAGTCCCTGGACGGAATGCCCAGCTTCCTTCAAGAAGTGGAATGCTCAGTAGGGTATTACAGTAAGGTTATCAAAGTACAGACTATAAAGTTGCTTCTAAACCTGATACGTTTCCAATGCAGTACCAAA
This sequence comes from Pogostemon cablin, assembly GCA_023678885.1. Taxonomy (NCBI): domain Eukaryota; kingdom Viridiplantae; phylum Streptophyta; class Magnoliopsida; order Lamiales; family Lamiaceae; genus Pogostemon; species Pogostemon cablin. The sequence goes on from CM042983.1 coordinate 5,890,368, forward strand.
CATTTCATTCATCTGCTTATTCTCTTAAAATTGCAGCACATTCACAGTTGACTAAACATGAGGGAGTCTGAGCTGCATGAACTTAGCTCCCTCAGGGCTTGATATAGGATGTCACATTTGTTGAGGTAGCTGACAATATTAAAAGGTAATATTCTAAAGGTAACATTATCCACAAATGCATATTGGTTTTCTTGATAAGTACTACTACTAGGTAAGCTTTCCAACTTGAGATGTGCTGCACACAAGAAGTATCAAATTATTCTACACTGCTCATTCATGTCATTTTGGAGGTGTAGGTTATTAGAGGACTCAAGTCTTTTTTATGTGCACATCGAGAAATTTTCACGATCAACTTGGGGTTGTTCCTGAGTTGTAAACTAAAATCTTATGGGGAGTGATAGTTCCCATTGTATGTTAATCTTCAGAGAAATTAGAGTTTTTTTTTTTTATTTTTCCTGAAGAATTTGTATCAGATTGTTGGGAGCAGAACTTAGAAGGCAGATTTTATGGATCCAAAGGCACAAAGACCTTCACAATATGTTTGACATAAATGTGGTCGGAGATATGAGTATCATGTCGTAATGAGTTTGTCTTCCCCTTTTAGAGTTCTGAGAGGATTGCGCCCACTCAAGGACTAAATATTTTCTTTATCAACGAATGCATCTTTTGTTTCTTATAAATATATAATTGGAGTAATAAGAAAAGAGAATCACATCAATTAGAATAAAGATGAGGATTACCTACTGCAACAGTCTTGTAATGGAAATCACAGGAAAACTTGATAAACCAAATATCACATTCAGGAACAGGATATTTCTGAAGGATGTCAATTGTACCCTGAACAAAAAACATCATGCTTTGCATAAGCAATCTAGGTTTCTAGGTAAAACATTAATTACCAAATATATGCATACATATACAACACTAGTTAGATCAAAAGATTTAAATCTAACCTCTCCAGGAGATTGCTCTTTCATTTTTGGTTCCCACAAAACAAGTTCATTATCAACACTCTGCAAACACAGAACAAATTGTAGCTGTGGAGATGGGAACGAAGTTTCTAACTCAGAAAGAGATATGGAGAGCAAGGCATTCGGATAGACTCATAGACTAAGATTCTTAAAAAATTAATCAGATATCCTATTTACATCCATCAAAATCTCTGATATCTCTAGTTCCTGCAGTTTCTTGCTGAGTATTTAACACTGTAGAACTACATGTGAACGTTGTATTTTTAATTCAGTAATTGAAAACATCAAAATCTCTGATATCTCTAGTTCCTGCAGTTTCTTGCTGAGTGCTTTCTAAGTATAAACTGTAGAACTACATGTGAACGTTGTATTTTTAATTCAGTAATTGAAAAGATTTTAGCTGCAATAGGAGAGGTGAACAGAGACCTTAGACAAAAGAAAAGGAAAAAAAAATCCTTTTTGAATGACTGGAGTTATGATGAGAAGCGCCTGTTCTAGTTAACAACTTTCCACAATAATTTACCTTAGACAGCATGAAATCACCAATCCAACGGTTGCAGTCAACATAATTAGTATGTATAGATGCAATAAATATCTGGAGAAAAAAAAAAAATAGATAGATGAGTTAAAACAGTAGCATACATTACACATAATTGATCCCTAGCAAGCTAAGTAAAGGGAAATGGAGAAAACAATAAATGATCACTGACTGGGAACTGCACGTATTTTGTAGGGAACTTGGACGGAAGATCTGTCCACGTAAATGATTTCTCTACGTACGTCCAAAATTCTGCAAAATTTCAGTATATACTAATGAAAGTGATCCAAGAGATTCACCCAAATAATCAAATAGAAAGCTAATCAAGTCACTTTCAATGATAAGACTTGATATATTGCCAATTTTGGGGTGAAAATAACGCAGCTTACTGCTAAACGAAATACCGATCAGTAACTAACAGCACGGCAGGTTCACGGTTGCAAGTTAATCTTATTCACATAAAAAAGGAAAGAAAATAAAATTAAAAAAAAAATACATCTGAGAAGAACCAGCCATATTCATGATTCTACATAAGTTTGATAGAGTTTTAGTCAGAATTTCAAATTTGATAGATAGAAAAGCAAGCACCATGTTATCTAAATTACGTAGTTAAAATAGGAAAAGGTAAATAACCAAAAAAATTAGGGCAAAGTGGCAAAGTGATTTGATTCAGAAAGAAGCAACAGTGCAGCTAAGCACCATGAACCACATCTCTGAAACACATATTAGCATTTTTCATTAGGTGAGTCTCTTGGGAGACCATCTCTTGGACTAAAATACAAAAAATAATCCTTCCAAGTGTTTTTTATTTTTTCCCTCTTAAGATCCCTTAAATAATGAACATCGTCATTAGAGAAACCCAAGTATTGTGCCTTTTTTGAGACTGAGGCAGGAGCTGTTTCGGAGGTTTGCGCCTTTTTTCTGCACCCGAGGCGCACCTCTCCCACATCCTTTTAACCTAACGATAACATGAAAAGGGCCTTACGCCTCTGTTAGCTTCTCTCCCCTAACAGCTACGGTAATTAGAAAACCTTTAAAACACTAAAAAGGGGCTCAATCTAACTAAATGTTCACCATGAGTCAGTCACACAAGTTTTTTGTTTTAAACATTTTGCAAGTGAAGCTTGGTCCATTGTACAGGGTAAAGAAGATAAATAGCCCTACCTTTCATCGACCAGATCTTGATTGTGTTATCCATTCCACAGCTTGCAATACGATATATGTCAGAGGGATGGAAGTCCTATAGGGATCATTACCCAATGAAAGAAAGAAAAAGGAATGGAGAAACAAAGAGAATGAAGTGATAGAAGATAGGAGGTTCACATACCACGCTAAGAACTTCATTACGATGCCCTCCAGCACCCGCAAATATCAAAATGCATATCCCGGTATGAATATTCCACAAGCGAACAGATTCATCCTGGCCAGTTTCTCTTGGTTAGAAGTTACACAAGTTTATTCAAGTTAATGCCAGAAAGTATACTAATCTTCCTATTATGAGAGATTACGTAAGCGATAAGTCACGTGGATACACCGATTCAACATCCACTCAAGCAAGAGATTACATAAACAAAACTGCACTTACTTTACTTGCTGACACAACAAGGGACGGTTTCAGCTGCTGAGTTCGAATCTCATTAATTGAATCCCCATGGCCGACAAAACTCTGCAGATATAATGTCAAAATAAAAAAAACGCCATATATTCTTCGCCTGAATTCGACATGGCAGTCTAGAAGTAGTATGAATGCTCAAAATCTAGCTTCAAGGCAAAAGGTACCTTGTATATCTTCTCGTTTCCAGTATCAATAACACGAATGATTCCATTAACTCCACCAGCCACCAAAAATGGAGTTCCATCAACATTGCAAGCCCAACTGACTGTGTAAAAAGACTCGTCTTTCTGATCTACGCAGCAAACGGAATACCAGATACCGTCTGAGAATACATTTCACTTTTAAAACTCAAATTTAATTACGGTGGAGCGGAATTCCTTACATCTTCATCAATGTAGGATTGCAGTACAGCTATAACACCACCTTCTAGGCACTGGTATACAGTCACCTAATAAGCACCAAATATAACAATCAAGTTCAACAGAACACCATAAAAAAACCTAGAGGAAGTTCATAACAATTAATCACCATAATTGGAAATAAGGTGAAGGAAAAGCAGATTTATTTTGTCATTTACATGGAGAATTGGACGAAATACAACAAGGTAGAGAATCATCGGAGCAAGAAGAGTGAGATTACATACACGATTGCCACCGGCAGTTGCGAAGGCGTTGAAGTAGCGGGAATCAATGAAGTTGAAAACGACGGCGTATATGGGTCGTTTGCCTTCCTGGAGTCTGTTGGTGACCCTGTACTCCCGCTTCTTCGACGGCGTTAGGGTAACCACCAACGGCTCGCAAACCAACGGAATTTTCGCCATAACACACTCGCCGGCGAGGGTTTTTTGGAACGAAAATCGCGCAACAATAAAATAGTCGTTGAATTTTAAAACCGATTTCACTACTTGAAATTGGAAACCTGGTTTGCTATTTATCTAATTCACATCACACTATCTCTTGGATATTAAGGTATTTTTTATAATAATTCTTTATCTTAATTTTAATCACATAGAGAGTTTCTATACATTATTAAAAATAGATTACTTTACTTGTAGTTACAATATTTAAGTTAAAATACTCATTTTTAGCATTAATCAAAATAAACCCCATTCCCATCAGTTTTAAATTTTTCTATTTTTCTCGATCCATGAAATATTTCCAACTGATTTTAAATGAAAAGTTTCCTCAAATAATGTACTTAAAGAAATAAATTCTCACATTCATTTTTCACTCTCAGTAACAATTTTTGCACGAAGTGTTAAAAAAATAAAAAATATGCACAACATGCATAAAAAATAAACCCAAAATTCTAAGAAATGCACAAAAACTCGGTACGGACCCTTCAATGGCTAAGACATAAATTCTCACAGACCCGTTTCAATCTCAATCAACTTTAGCAAGAAATGCACCAAAAAATCATTTTGAAATTTGCACAAAATGCACAAAAGATCCGTCCACATTACGCACAAAATGTACAAACATTGATTCTAAATAAACTGCACAAAATGTACAAAAATGTTCTACACAAATTTGGGTAATGTTCCGCACCTTGTGCATCTGCAACCGAAACTCACGTCCGGTGACATTTGGGGAAATAAAGAAATAATTGATGTTCATAAGCTTTGTGGGGGAAATTCAGAATGGGAGCAAATTTGACAATCTATAGTGAATTAGTTGGGAGTAATAGTTTTAGGATTGTGTATCTCATAGTAAATTTAATATAAGTCGTGTACTTAAGAGTAACTAACTCTTTTTATTGGTATATATCTTTATTAAAAGAATTTTAAAATAGTTAGACACCTAAAAAATACATATATATAAGCGTGTATCATTGTTCTTTGCTCCATTCATAAATTAAAAATAAAAAGTACTAAAAGAGATTTTGTGGAATAACAATTTCTAATTCCTAAATATGTAGCTTTAATTTTTTTTAATAAATAAAATAAAAACATATATTAACATGACAGCAACACACCTAAAATATCTAGCAAATTATAAAATAGAATAATGTGTTTCGTATGAGTAATTTTTTTTCATAAATAAAATGTACAAAAAGGATTTTTATTTTGATTTTTTACCCTTTTTTATTTTTTTTTAATAATTGTAAAATGGAGGGAGTAGTTTTTTAAATCTAAAACTTTAAAAAAAAAAGGAAATTAGATAGTATCATTATAATTATTGAAAACAATTATAAGAGAATAGAATAAGTTTAATGAGATGGATTAAGTGGCAATGATGGACTGAACTGTTTTATAAAGTGAATTGCACTTGGTACATGAATTCAAATTTTTACATTCATAATTATATATTTTGTTAATGAATTTTCTATTAATTTTTAATAAAAATCAAAATATAAAAAGTTTTTTTAAAAATATTATACTAGGTAAAGAA